>OY759229.1:29205200-39110878 GCA_963662185.1 Eilema griseolum
TTCATATTACAGTTCATAATATGATCACGCCATTATCCCCAGAGAGTTAGGCAGAGGTGAAACAATGAACTAAAACCGAAACAAACATCTAAATATAATTTTACATAGTTTATTACTTTAATTCGTCATGGCACAATGCTTTATAGCCCGTGCACTAACTGGAGTGTCATTAAGATCGCCACTTCATTATTACTTTATAAAAGGCGAGCAGTATTAGGGTGCTATTGTTTCAATATGGAAGTGCCATTCGAATTATTACTATAATTTGCATAGCCGGCAGTCGTATGAGCCAATTTATGGGGGTGATTTTTTATAAGTACGGCTCGTAGGGGTAGTTTGAGATTGTATATAGTACATAATTCATGAACAAAGTTCAGAAATACCAAAGTAAATTCTATCAAATCGCAATGCCAAGCTTGCCTTACTTCCTTACTTGTCTTTCTACTTTTTGTACAATATATTGAGAGTTGTAATTTAAGGCATAGGTTAAACATTTGCAAGCTGAGATCAGGTGCCACTAGAATGCTGTCCAAATTATTCAAGGCGTGGCAAGGCAAGCGCCGATACAATGTCAACGACGACTAGCTGACCGGCGCGGCGCGACTATCTATGCAAATCGAGATAGCTGCACACCCGACTCATTATGCCTGTTTGTAATTCAATCTATGCAATGTATCTGGGTTTTTTCGGGTCGGCGTTGTTGGCAGTTTAGTCGTCCGGGCAACGGTTATCTTTTACGATGTTAAGCAATCTACAGTCAAGTGCGATAGCAACGATCGCTGTCGTGACTCTCTTGGAAAACTTGTGATAGCTTGCCAGGGTTGTGATTACGGTTAACGTATAAGTTTCAAACGTAAGTAAATCTGAAGTGGCTCGTGATTTGTGTGTGTCTAAAGAAAGTGTCACGCATAGTCGAGTAACAAAATCAACCAGAAAGTAACTTAGAATGAGAGAACTAATTTAAAAAGATTGAAATATAATTTTCGAAGTAAACGTTCATGGCCTTTAATTTGTTCTTTATTATTAGTGATCTTCATCCTTATTGTTTGTTAAAACTCGCGGTCCACTTGTTGTTTGTGCTTGGTATGTGGGCTTACTGCCCACATATGGTACGTGGGCTTAGCGACTGTCAATTGACCTCACAACCCCTAGACTAGAAATTTTGTTGTTTAGCAGGTACATCGACAAGCAAGTGGGGTTGCTATGGGGCTTATAGAAATTAGTACGACCTTGTATTTCTTGTAGGTACATACTTCGTAGTAATTAGTATAGTAAGTACATCTAGGATAGCCTTAGCTGAATACTATTTTTAGATTAATAAGTAAAATATAAAGTCCATTAAATCATTCACATTTGCTCCCATTAACAAAATCAAATATTTTAAATAAATATTTTAAATATTTATTATATTTATATATATATTAGAGATATTACTAAGCTTATGTTGTACTCTGATTGTTGCAGATCCATATCAAATGTTTGGCCCCACAAGCAGTCGGCTAGCAAATTCAGGTAACTATCCCACACTGTTTAATATTTTTACCCAACTGCGCCAGCGAGGGTAAACTGTTATTCTTTATTCCCATCTACATGCTTGAAGGCTGGACGGTATTTATCTCCCAAATGTCATAGGATACATAAAATATCAACAAAAGCTATGCGGTGGATATATGGTGCCAAAATCAAGTAGTAGAGTATCAAAATGATGGTTCAATCTCGAAACAAGTTTGATAGCAGATCAAAAGAAAACAAACCAAAAGAAAACATTATTTTTTAATAGTTTGTATGAGACAATGGCACAATAAAATAACTAAAAAAACAGGGTTATCACCTAACGCTAATAAGTGTTTTAGTTGTAAATTAACATTAGCTCAAAGGTGAAAGTGGGAACAAGTGAGCTATGGGAAAAGAGGGTGACCGGTTCTCGCAAGGAAATCACGCGAGATTCCGATAACAGACCCCAGCATGTACGCTGTACAGGTCAAACGGATTTTTATCTCTCTAATTTTGATACTTTCAAATAAAAGTTGGTATTATTAAAAAACTTTAATAGTTTTTATTAAATTAATTAATGAGGAGACCCAAAGTAAATGACTCGTGCATTATATATTACAGCCTTACATACAAGACAGCCTCTGTGTCGTAGCGGTAGAGTGTACGACTGCTACGCAGGAGGCGCTGATTCGATTCCCGCTCTATGCAAATATTTGTATGCATGAATAAGTATATTTGCATTAGTCTGGGTGTGTCTATGTATAATATGATTGTATTTACAAAAAAAGTATCTAAGTATGTTTCCGCATTCTAGATTCCATAACCCAAGCTAGTTAAGCTGTGCTTACCATGTGTCTAAATAGCGTTGTGTACAGTTGTCAAATATTGTAGAACATTACATTAGTACAGTTTAACCGTAAAAACATACCTGTATATAATACATAGCATCATTAAACAATATCAATTTAGTATTATTATAATACCTTCGTATTGATTTGAAACATATAAAAAGTTTAAAAATTACTTGTAACATTTTTGTGCCATATAAATTATGAAATCTTACACCCGATCAACAATATTCCATAAGTGAACCACTTAGTCCTCGAGGTCAAAAAATTCAAGTTCAAATACTTGTGAATATTGACAATAGAAATGTATATAGTAGCTGGCAAACCACACGCGATAGCATGGTGTTTGTAACGCCATGACGTGGGAACACGACGCCACGACACGTCACGAATGCCAAGTATTAAGTTGAAAGTTTCAGCGAGTAATACCTCAATAAACGTTCAAATGGTTTGAGAATGAAAGGACAAAAAATTAATGAGGAGATACAACTTGACAAGAAAAGAATAGCAAGAAATAGTGAGTCAAATAGGTTTAAGTTGGGTTGTTATTGGACGTAAAGTTTAAGAGAGATTTCATTATATTCTTTTTACTAAAAGATTTTCGCTTCGAAAATTGACGTTGCTCTTAAATATTCTTACAATAGGCTAATTGCTAAAAGATGTAGGTACTTACTAGGCCGCAAAATAACAAAATTATTTCATATGAGTCTAGTGAACCTCGCCCCCTTTCCACGACACGTAAGTACGCACCATTACCGGTATCTGTCCGATCAGCCCTTAAACCAGTAGATGAAACGTTAACAGTCTACATCGACAGGGGTACCACTCGACAATTTATGTAAATCGTAACTTATTTGTACGATAGCGCTGTATATTGTGTAGGGTGACTTTATTTTCTAAGTTTTCCATGTTAATGATACTTAAATTGTTTTAGTACACTTTAATTTTCTAATTTTTTACCAAATTGTATTTATTTCAGTAGCATTTGTCAAGGATGTCACGCCCACCACGAAGTAATATGTCTAATATGTACGGCACAACTCTGCATCTATTAAAATTTGACAAAGTTAGAATATTAATATATACTAATAAATATTCCTCAACATTCCACACAACGCTATCTAGACCTAAACTAGTCTAGGTAAGTGTAGTTGAACTAACGTTTTATGGAATCTATAGTGCGGATAAACATTCTTAGATGCTTTTTTTTTAAATAAATACATTATTGTGTACATATTTGCATATTTGGTCTGGGTGTTTCAATACATAATTATATTGAAACACCCAGATCAAATATTCTTATCTTGCGATTACTGATTTACTTTGTGAAATGTGACTGATTGCTTGCACTACTCGTAATACTCCACGTACGCAAGTCATACTAGACTTGGTCTTTAAATAGTTAGCAGACTAGACTTGGTCTTTAAACTCTATCTCGATTATAAATTAGTTAAGTAAAGCCTCAAGACACTATTACCGAGTCTGGTGCTCGAGAACATTTGCTAGCATTTTAATAGATATGGGTATAATTAGTTATGTACTGCCTTTGTCCTTTTATACTTTGTATTTGTTTTCTTTCTATAATAAGGATGCTCGTAATACGCGTAGGCCTAATGGTACCGTTATTTATTTATTACATCACGCATTCGTGAGTGTGAAATTATGAAATTACGTATATTAGTCTAATATCGTCTTTGTCGATACATATCTGTATGAACTAGCTCACACACTCATGAATTATCGTTAGCTAACATGTTTTTTAATGACAGCTTCAAGAGTTTGAACCTGACGTACAGAACACATTTAAGCCGAAAATATAATAATTCCAGTAAATTATTATACGTGTTCCGGATCGTTGCATTGTCGCACCTTTAAATCAAACCGTGTAATTTACTGTCAGTAAATCATTGCGCGAGCGCCGGTTCCGGCGCCACCTGAAGTAAAATCAATTATCGGCACGTGCCAACCCTGACTGCTAATTACGCCGCACCTAACCTGTACACGCAAGCACGGAGCTACCTTAGGTGGTTGCGTTACGTTATGTGAGACTTTTATTTCCTATACTTATAATGATAACACATTTTACGAAAGCTTAGCAACAATAGAGAGGTAAAATGGCCTAACCGACGCCTACAGTTGACTAGCTTTACGATTTCACCTTATGACTAGTTTGACAATGAATATTTTTGAGGTTCGAATCCCGCTTGGACCGTTTAATTTTTTTCCCATCTTAATCGAAATGTATATATTTTCCAGTAAACTTATTTTGTTTCTATATAATTTAAACCATGCTGACATGAATCCTTTCAGGTTCCTTTTTGCATGAGGTAAATTAATAATGCCTTACATTTTAGTTCCTGACAATAAAAAACGATTTCAGCTTCATGCACAATTACATTTCCAATAGATAAATTTGATTAATAATAACGTATGTTAGTCAGCTTTTCCCACATTTATTCTAAATCCGGGAGCATAATATTTTGCCGATAGCATTAATTGCGAGTCATAAAATCGATGAGGCATACACCAACAATGGATCAAGCGAGGCGAGATGCGCCGCTACAAACGTTGTGACGTAAGAGTCGCGTATAAATCACGTGAAGGCACGCTCGTGTGCACCCACCCTTAGGGTTCGTAGAACAAATGGCAGAGGGAAAATAAAATAAATTACTGATAGATAGCTGTTTCATTTAATCGTTATTATTTTTTCTATAATGACTTGGTGAACAACCTCTGTACCTTTTTTTGATAGAAAATTAGAATGATTTTTGGGAAGGCTTGGTAAAAAAAAATCGCTACTAAAATCTGTCTCTTGAGCTTACAATCTGCTACTATTTTCACGGATACGCAATCTATCTTAAGAGGCCCCGAGTTGTCTTGAATAAGACTTCTAACGCATCGTGTATGTAATTAATTTTGAAGAGGGTACTGCATGTTTTCTTTTAAAATATATATAGTGTTTTTGAACATGTCTGGATGCTATACGAACTAGTTTCTATGACCCATGGGTATAGGCCTGAGAACAGGCCGAGCTGCCTATTGCCTTAGCAATAGCAGATCCTAGGCGATGATAGTTGTGACTCGCACCTCTTTTACCGGTCACCAGCTTTACGATAGACGGCCATGGCCTATGGCTTATGGAATAGCACACGCCGCAGCCTTTATCGTGAGTTTGTAAATAGGCTTTTTTTATTAAAAAAATATACAAACAGCTAAATAGATTTCTTCATATAATATAGCAACGTTTTCTAAAGAAAGTGCCAACATTATAGAACGAATTTCGCACGAGTGCGCTCGTCACCGATCGTGCGCGCATGTTACACACCGCCCTCTATCAGGCTACCCTGCCCATTAGCCCCAACTATCCACTACTGTGGGACGCACCGACTTTATTGTGTTCCTTTTGTGTCGGGCAACCTGTGAACGTGAACAGAAATTGAAATCCATGTATCATAGGTAACGTAACGCTTCATGTAGTGGTATCCTCATGCGTAGGTATCATAAATTAGTTTACTCTTGCGTTAACAGTGATAGAAAACATCGTGAGAATACCAGCAAACTTTTGAATAATTATTTTTTAAATATTGTAGGACAATCTACACAACGCTATATAGACCCAAAGTATATATAGTATAGCTTAACTAACTTGTGTTATGGGTTCTAGAATGGGGATATATATATTTAGATACATTTATTTTGTAAATACATACATATCATATATATAGAACCACACATACTGATATAAATATTCAAATTCATGCATACAAACATATTAATGCATGCACTAAACGGGAATCGAATGTTCTAAATGCCGATTTTGTAAATTTTTGAAGTCTACCTAACTGCTATTTGGTCAATGAGGTTACTATATTGAAGAGTTTATCAAAATTATACAGTATCCTGAGTATACAGTGTGATGCCATCACTTTTGTTTCAAATTTATAGAAATCAATAAAGAGGGAGGTACCCAATTCGATTCGTTCAACGATATCTTCGCAAATTATTTTCAACCAATTTTGATATCTTTTTATTTTGAAAGAGTATTTTGTGAGTCCCCCATTTAAATTAAATTTCGTAGATTGACATGGAAACGCTGTTTATGTTTTGAAAGGTCCTCACTAATTTGTCCAAATTTGTAGGTTCAGGACAAATCCAACTGTGGCAGTTTCTTCTTGAATTGCTGAGTGACTCGAGCAACGCTGGTTGCATCACATGGGAAGGCACCAACGGAGAGTTCAAGTTAACAGACCCAGACGAGGTGGCACGGCGATGGGGAGAACGCAAGTCCAAGCCTAACATGAACTACGATAAGCTCAGCCGTGCTTTGAGGTAAACACAATCGTTGAAGCAAAGCGAGCCTATGCGATTTCGGGTACCCATTTAAGTCTGTGCGACTTTGCTTTGCGATTTTCTACAATTAGCAAATTGTTTGGCATGCGTTAAGAATGCTAGTGACGTTTGAGGTAACATCTCTGATATACATAATACTTGATTAACTATTTTTCGATCTGTACAGATATTACTACGACAAAAACATAATGACCAAAGTACATGGCAAGAGGTACGCGTACAAATTCGATTTCCAAGGACTAGCTGCAGCCACGCAGCCAGCGGCCAGCGACCCTGCGTATAAGTACCAGAGTGATTTATTCATGAGCTCATACCACCACTCAGCAAAGCTCTCTTCTTTTATGGCTCCTCACGCAGCTATGCCAACATCCACAGGTAATATTAATAGATATTAATAAGCCAATTGCGAATTTGCGAATTGATGTATTATAGTTTTGAATATACGTTGATAAAATGTGTAAAAACACAATTCAATACTCTAGCAAAAATACTTCAACAAACATAAAATGCAGTTAGATCTCGGAATGAATAAAAAATTAAATAAAGTTTATGTACCCCTACGAGGTGACGATTGCTTAATATCATACACCCTTCAAACACAGAGTATAGCCGTGCTGATAATCTGCATTTCTCTCCTAATGCTTCGGTACACTTGCGTGCACAAATATTTGCACGCTGCTCGAAACGGGTTGTCATTGACACAGCCTGGGCTTACTTGACTTAATGGAACATACTATTTAAACTTGGCAGATTGTATTGAACTTTTAGAGTACTTGGGAACTTCTAATAGCCAATATAATAGTTGCAAAAGATATCAAATAAAACATATATCGGTGAATAAATTTGTAAATTATAATGTATATTATACAAAATGAATACTTGTAGAAAATGGGTTGTGTCTTAAAAAAATATTATTTAATATGTTTACTTGTGTTCTTAGCCATTACCACCAATGCGCTTTTGTGTGGCATCTCCACTCAATAACTGAGGTAAGATTTTTTGTTCCAGCTTCAATATTCCCGTCAGCATCGTGGGGCAATTGGGGAGGTGGAGGTAGTAACCTCTATTCCCCGCATTCTATGGCTCCACCACACGTGACGTCACATCTTGGCTCCTATCCACACTACGCATGACCAGTCATATAAATAAATTAATACGATGATTGATTCTCTACTCGAAATCCGGTATTAAGTAATTCTTTTTGATAACTATAGATTCGGGTCATATGACTTTTATTTAAATTAGTTACTATTTTTACCAATTTCTTTTTAATTAATTATTTTAATATTATGAATGACATAAGATGGATGTTTAAAATAATTTTTTCATTGTATTGAGTTTATTACCTTTATATTAGATATAATTCTGTAACGGTCCTTTTATCAAAGGAGTTAGACGAACAGCGACACCTAGTCTTTTATCAAAGAATGCTGTAAATAATAGATACTCATTAAATTTAATTAGAATTATTTAGGATATCAATCATAAACAAAAATGAACGTACGAAAATCATTGTGAAAATAACGAATACTTTCTCGCTTAGAAACTGAACAGTGTTTTGCAATAACTGAAGATAAATATGAGTTCGTTTAGTAAACCAAACTGATAACTGTACCCTTAGCATGAAAAACTTTCGAAATTGTGTCGTAATCGTATCGAGAGAACGGAACATTGGGATTGGCCGCCTGTGAGCCTGTCGAGTGTGAGAAGCCAGCCAACCGCAATGCTCCGTTCTCTCGATTACGATACGATCACGATAATTTTTCGTGCTTATATACTGTAGCATCGTGTTTATTCTTTTTAAAACATTTAAATCATGATATATACAAATTGTGTCAAAGTTAGGTTCAGTCAATCGTTTTAACCAGGAGGTATTGCAAAATCAGCTCTGAAAAGTATTCGCTACTCAAAAAAAGTTAAGCACATTCGCCACGTATAGATAACGGTTGGTGAAAATATACTCAGTATTAATAATATGTAAAATAAATTTTAAATATAAGTTATGACATTGCATGAAACCTGCAGTTATTTTTATTAATTAGTAAGCCCATTTGAATAAAAAGTAAGCTCAAAAATCTAGTGCCATGAGAACGACGAGGAAAACATCAATTTGTTTTTGTGACAATCTTTGGTGGTTAAACGGAAATGGAGAATATCTTTCTATGTAAATATTGTGATCATCAGTATTAGAGACAAGCAATGTATAAGTATTTATTATATTTCAATGTTTAATGTAATAAGACAGTGTGTTTCGTTTATTTTGAAATAAGCTATAATTATAGCAATATGTGACTAAATATTTAACTAATTCATTAACAGGTTTTAATCGATTTAAAATAAAGGTAAACTTCTAAAAATAATACATTCATTTTATTAAATGTATGTACCTATAATAATTTATTGTTGGTATAAATGTATTATTTACTATTTTAGTACAATTTACATGTCCTATTTTCATTTAATAATAAAAACCGTATTGAGTTGAATTATTCGGTCAACAAAGAAAACCAACCCTATTTGTACCTAATATTTTCAACTGTGAATTATAGTTAATGTATATATATTATATAAATTAGATTATTTTAAAAGTGCAATCGTAATAGCGTTAGACTTAGTTTAGTATTAAATTATGAAAATAAATTATTGTTTATATTAAAACCCATAAGTTATTTTATATAGTTAATGGTTTCTGGTTTGTGTTTATTTGGTGTTGGTATCATCGAACTAAATATAAAAATCCTAAACAAAATAAAATCTCTACTACATATATAACATATACTTGGTACCACAGAGGACAGGATATGATTGGATATTAGTACACACAGTAATGGAAATAAGTATACACCTTTATAAATGAAGTTGTATGTAAAGGTGCTTACTTAATTCTAAGCAGTCAGTGCATTATAACCATCAATAAAAAATTCTTTATGTCTGTTTATTCTTGTTGCTGAGTAGCTTCGACGACACAGCTATAGAAAAACTAAACCAAGACTTTGACCAAACATTAAACTATAGTGTATAGTTTGAACAACCAAAGGCTGCATTTCACCGATGAATATAAACACAATCAGTTCATTTTAAGCTGAGTTAGCACATTTTACAAATTGAGTAAATCGTGAAAACTCAGTTTAGTCGAATGAATTTTTCACAGATGAAATGCAGCCTTAGTTTAACTATTGTGTTTAGGTAGTACTGTATTAAGTGATACATTAATAATTATTACGTGTGTAATTAATCAATCAAAAATGTAGTTTAATTAATTATTTTCCTAGAATGTTTTTATTAGTCAGTTAAGAGTTTTCCTACCACATTGTGATGTCCCAAGAGATTCCAGTCAACAGATTTATAAGTTTTATTTATTTACATACATTTTAAATGTTTACGTTTTTAATATTATATTATATTTTTATTTCCATGCATGTGTCAATATAATGAAAAACATTTAGTCGTAGAAAACCATTGTATAGATGTTATTGTATTTGAAAATTAATAAAACATGTGAAATGTCTTTTACTCTACTAATTTATTACCCTTAGCACCTTTCCTTCAATAGAAAGAACCTACACTCCTCAAAGTTTGCGAGAAATAGAGGTACTGGGTTGGAAAATATCCTCAACAGGACGATTGACGGTGTTAATTATAATTCCGTCAACCTAATCTAAAATAAAACTTGCACAATCTAGACACAAAGTGAATATAGCTTAACTGGTTTGTAATGTGAGGAAGATTCATAAGAATTATAGAAGATTATAAATGAATAAGTTATTAAAAGAACCGGCAGAAAAGAAGTTAAAATTATAAGCAATGCCCTGAAAACAACTAAACAAATTTAATAGCAGACAGTTCCCATTTCTACATTATACATCGAAGGAAAACTAATAACTCGTAGATTACTTAGATTTGACTTCAAGAATGTATCATTACACTGTCCCTTTAATGTTAAAAGTGAAAATCGTTGCAATGACGAATATGTACGTAGCGGGTGGTAGAGAGTAGCGTAGCCATTGCTACGCCGCGCTGCCGCTACGTGTTACACGGTTAAGATGCCACCATTGTAATATGGTATGAGTATGTAATGATGATCCTCTTTCCTGGATTTTTACATTCAGTTTACTATCAGGTTAGATGAAATCAAATGGTATATAAAACGCCGTAATATAATAGAATAATTACGCACGCCGTACATTAAGTATGGACATGTTCATTTTTAGTTATACTATATATTATCTTTCTGTACTAACTTGCTATATCATGCCTTACTATGTAGTGCTATAGTACATATAGCGCAGTCTGAAGCTACCTTTACACACATATTTGTCACACTACCGCATAATACTGTTGGAACCAACTGTTCAGGCAAAAATATCTTTAAATAATACGGATACCTACTGTTTCATGTGTGTAGTTTTGAGTTGAAATACCATTATAAATATAATAATAACATTAAACTTTATTATTGCACATGTAGTTCATTATCATCCGAGTACGAATCCAGAGTTTTACTGAGAAGATTGGACTCTAAAACGTCCTCATCCTTACCTTTTATACGAGTGATTAGTCACTCGTATAAAAGGTAAGGACGAGAGGTTAGCGTCTAAAACCCAAACCCGTGGGAAAATCTTGCACCTAGTCCATCATTCAGCAGGTATACCAGCTGTAACTAGGTAGATAAAGTTGGTTTGATCACCTTCGATATTGGTGGCGTTTATATAATCGTATAGCATAGGACTTGTCTTGTGTCGAAATCAAAACAAACTGAATCAGTTTGAATAGTTGACATATTAAATGCTTTAAAATTTCATTCAATTGTGTTGTGTCTTTATAATTCTAACTGTGAACGAGTATCAATATATTTTATCTTACAATGGCGAGGTACAAGTAAAACTAATCTTAGATGGTCCTTCGCGTCTTAGAGTCTATAATCCTATGCTTCTTACGTCAGGCTGTCAGAGGTGCTTGTCAATCTTGCCGTTGACACTTGCAGAGTATATAATAAAATTTATGAATGAAAAGGTACTTCTACATGACAATGGAGAATTTAAAAGAAGATAAATGCTGCCCTACATAAAAATCATCAGGTTTGAAATGGTCAGTACATATTCTAGCAGATGAATTTGGTTTTCAGTTTTGATGAGCAAGGATTTAGTCTACAGCGTTCTTTTTTTCTTATCATTAGGGAAACAATGAGGACGTTACTTTTAACACTGAAATGCACTACACAGCATCATTGTTTATTCTACAGAAAACTTTTTCTTTAATATCTAACAATTTGTATTAAATTTGACAGCAATACTATACCAGCGATAATACGCCACCTATCGGGATAAATAAGTAGTATGTCTCTCGCTTTATTGAAAGGCTTAATCACACTAGGCGATTATGTCACCAAGTAGTGTGTCTCCTTGTTATAAATATACGGTATGTCTCCTCATTATAAATTTAATATTACTATGCTTCCAATCTCGTAGTTTGCAATGAAGGTAAGTCTACATAATACACTTAGCGACATCTGTTTAAATATTCAATAACTAAATAGTAACTTAGTAACTTACAGATAGATGGCAGTATGCAGTTCACACAGTTATTTTTGATGTTGTTGGATATTGTTCACCCTGTATTGTATTATTTTTAATGCAAGTACCTACATGTTTCCGTGCTAACACAGTATAATAAATTTACTCTATCTAAGGCGTTTGGCACACTAGTCTTATGTCGCTTCTGCGAGTCCAACACACTAAATAGGTACGCATTCATGTGCGGTGTTGTAGATCATTTGCGTACAAGATGCGCTTATACAAAAAACACGCGCTCCCGTGCGTGGGCGCGAGGGAAATGCAATGAGCGCCTCAGCAAAACCTGAGTTTTGGCTATGTGTTGACATCCGATAGCTATTAGATATTAAATTAGTTACTATTTTTACAAATTTCTTTTTCAAATTAATTATTTTAATTTTACGAATGACATAAGATGAATGTTTAAAATAATGTTTTCATTGTATTGAGTTTATTACCTTTATATTAGATATAATTCTGTAACAGTCCTTTTATCAAAGGAGTTAGACGAACAGCGACACCTAGTCTTTTATCAAAGAATGCTGTAAATAATAGATACTCATTAAATTTAATTAGAATTATTTAGGATATCAATCATAAACAAAAATGAACGTACGAAAATCATTGTGAAAATAACGAATACTTTCTCGCTTAGAAACTGAACAGTGTTTTGCAATAACTGAAGATAAATATGAATTCGTTTAGTAAACCAAACTGATAACTGTACCCTTAGCATGAAAAACTTTCGAAATTGTATCGTTATCGTATCGAGAGAACGGAACATTGGGATTGGCCGCCTGTCTACTGTGAGCCTGTCTACTGTGAGCCTGTCTACTGTGAGCCTGTCGAGTGTGAGAAGCCAGCCAACCGCAATGCTCCGTTCTCTCGATTACGATACGATTACGATAGTTTTTCGTGCTTATATACTGTAGCGTCGTGTTTATTCTTTTTAAAACATTTAAATCATGATATATACAAATTGTGTCAAAGTTAGGTTCAGTCAATCGTTTTAACAAGGAGGTATTGCAAAATCAGCTCTGAAAAGTATTCGCTACTCAAAAAAAGTTAAGCACATTCGCCACGTATAGATAACGGTTGGTGAAAATATACTCAGTATTAATAATATGTAAAATAAATTTTAAATATAAGTTATGACATTGCATGAAATCTGCAGTTATTTTTATTAATTAGTAAGCCCGTTTGAATAAAAAGTAAGCTCAAAAATCTAGTGCCATGAGAACGACGAGGAAAACATCGATTTGTTTTTGTAACAATCTTTGGTGGTTAAACGGAAATGGAGAATATCTTTCTATGTAAATATTGTGATCATCAGTATTAGAGACAAGCAATGTATAAGTATTTCTTATATTTCAATGTTTAACGTAATAAGACAGTGTGTTTCGTTTATTTTGAAATAAGTTATAATTATAGCAATATGTGACTAAATATTTAACTAATTCATTAAATTGCACCTACACTAGTTAATTCTGAAGTATTGTGTAAGACTGATGCAGTGAACGCTTGGAAAATTGCATGTCCAAACACCGATCTCCCAAGGAACCTCTTCTCACAGCGTCAGTGGGACGGGCCGCTCTGCAGCTTAGTTGGAAAAAAATTACTAAATACATGTTCCAATGCTGCTGAGCGTGCCCGTTTACTGGCGGTTGGAGTGTGGGAATCGGGTCTTTGGCTACAAGCTCTTCCGTCATCTAACGTAGGGACTATGTTAGATGACACTACCTTCCGCATCGCAACTTGTCTCCGTTTAGGCGCGCCGTGTGTTTCTCCGCATCAATGCCGCTGTGGAGAAGCCGTTGACAGACTCGGACACCATGGTCTGTCGTGCTGCAGGAGCGCAGGGCGAATTCCACGGCACGCCAGCCTCAATGACATAATCCGCCGTGCTCTTGTCACCGCCGGTGTACCAGCTGTACTAGAACCAAACGGTTTGGCGCGTGACGATGGCAAGAGACCGGATGGCATGTCGTTAATGCCATGGAAGATGGGTAGGACTCTGGTGTGGGACGCCACATGCGTTGATACCATGGCTCCTACCCATTTAACTAGCACGGCTGGTTGTGCTGGAGCTGCTGCTGCTTCTGCAGAGGCTCTCAAGCGGCGCAAATACTCCAATCTCATCGGAGATTATGAATTTGTGCCGTTTGGAGTCGAGACTTTGGGGTCATGGGGTCCGAGCGCTCGCAACCTCTTCCGTGAGATTGCGAAGCGTATGGTCGACGCTTCTCGTGACCAGAAGGCTGGCCTCTTTTTAGGTCAGAGAATAAGCATTGCCATACAGCGTGGCAATGCTGCCAGTCTTCTGGGAACGCTGCCACAAGAGGCATGCGATGCGGAGGAATTCTACGACGCATTTTAATTGTTCTTAGCTATAACTTGTATAATAGTTATTTTATTTTTATTGTATTTAATATTTATAAATTATTTAATATTATTTCTGTATAGATTACTTAGAATTGAGATATTGTTTCTATTTTATATTCCATGTCAAATATGTATAAAATAATACGTTATTTAATTAAAATAATTCATTAACAGGTTTTAATCGATTTAAAATAAAGGTAAATGGTGGCGCGATTGGCCACGTGCGCTAGTGGACTGTATTATGCGGGGATGAAGATAACTGTTCCATTGACGCTTTACACACAAACAAGACAGGTGACCGGGTTGCCGCGGATGTGATCCAGGCAATGAATGCAGCCCGAGAAATTAGGAGAGGATGCACTAACCTTCACGACACCACGTGTTTTCATCGCAGCCGGTACACGGATCTTCTCTTCCTTGCTCAGGAGCTGCCGTCCACATCACTAAATCACTTGAGGGACACACGAGAGGCACAATCCGATCGGTAAAGGTCTATGAAGCGGTTAAAATGCAACAAATATTATTCATTTCTGAGAGACGCGCGCGCGGTCCGCCTTTACGCTGGCTAGTTCAAAAAGGGAGTGAGTGTCTATATATCACAAATGGCGGACGGAAACTATATCTAGTACTATACTATGGTTAGTGCGGGAGGGGAGATTGGTATAGAAGGAGTGTGTTTCCGCGTCAAAAAACAGATTCTACATCGGCGCAACCATTCCCCCCGGCTTGAAGGGTTACCTTCGAAACGAAAAATGTGGAACAAATCTAATGTCTAATCTAAATCTAGGTTTGGGAAATAACAACTAAAATATAAACATAGATTGGAACTCGTGCCTACTGCTGGCTAGGCAGAGGGCAGAGGCGAACAACCGGGCGCAGATACGATCCGGTTGCAGTTTTAACCCGTACAACACGAGTTATCCCGCGGGCATCGGGAAAAATTTCCTCTACTACTCCTAGAGGCCAATGTAAAGGAGGCGCATTCTCAGTCATAAGGACTACCACCGTACCTACAGTAATTGGGTTGGATGGAGTATTCCATTTTTGACGTGACTGCAGCGTGTGCAAATAATCGGTTCTCCAACGATTCCAAAACGATTGGACCAACTTATCCAAAAGAGCGTGACGAGTTAGAAGGTGCATTCTATCGTCTTCAACATCTATTGCGGGCAAATATTTTAGAGGAGTCGTATTTAAGAAGTGAGCTGGCGTCAGCGCTAATGGCTCTGACGGATCGCTAGATAGAGTCCGACACAGCGGACGCGTGTTCATCACCGCCTCTACTTGAGCAAGTACGGTACTCAACTCCTCGAACGAGAGAATCTGTTCGCCTATGACGCGAAACAGATGCGACTTAAGGCTTTTAATATTCGCTTCCCAATTACCACCAAAATGACTAGCTGCAGGCGTGTTAAAGTACCATTCAATGCGATTTTCGGCTAAGATGTGAGCGAATTCACTTTGGTAGTACTTAGACCGTAAGAATGCGTGCAATTCCGAAATACTACGTCGGGCCCCTACATAGTTTGTACCGTTGTCCGAATACATGCGCTTAACCGGACCCCGACGCGACAAAATACGTTTAAAAGCGGACATAAAATTTGGCGTACTTAAATCACCGGTCAACTCTATATGAACCGCGCGAGTTGTCATACAAATGGACAAACAAACATAAGCTTTCGTGGAGCGAATGCCACGACCACGAGCAATGGTGACCTTGAAAGGCCCAGCAAAGTCTGTGCCGGTGTGTACGAAAGGTTTTGCGGATTGAACAACACGACAAGAGCGATGATCGGCCATTTCAGGCGCGATAAAACGCGGGCGGAGTTTAAAACAAGGTACACATCTGTGTACTCTAGCGCGAATCAAATTACGAGCGGAAATTATCCAGTATTTCTGTCTCAAAATAGACATTAACAAATCGGGACCAGCGTGACAATTCACCTTATGATGATAATCTACTAACAAATCTAATACGTGGTCCTTACGCGGGAGAACTACTGGGTGCCTTTGTTCAAATCCTAAACCTGAATTTCTCAAACGACCACCTACTCGAATGAGTCCATCTTCCAAAAATGGTTTCAAGTGTCGGAAAGAACGACTACAAGGTTTGTTAAATTCTAAATTTTTAAATTCAGAAGCAAAATAACATTTCTGCAACTCGCGAAGTATGACCAATTCAGCTTTATCTAAATCAGCGGCGGTTATATGACCGCGCGTAGATAAAATTCTCAAAAATCGGCCTACATAAACAACACAACGCAACAGTCTCGACCAAGACGAGACGCGATTAGCCAACAACAAAATAAGGGACTCTTCACGCGGGACCGATACAACAAGCGAGTGCTTCTTTTCCTCGGGTGGTTCGGAAACCGTAGTGGGATTGAATTGACTAACTGGCCACTTATCTAACGCGGCATGAATCCAGGACGGTCCACTAAACCACAACGGGTGATCCAAAATTTGCGAAGGAAGCAATCCACGAGAGAGACAATCGGCTGGGTTGTCGGTGCCAGCAACGTGAAAGAGATTTTGTGGCGCTAATTCCGATTGAATTTTTGCCACTCTATTAGCGACGAATGTGTCCCAACGATGGGGCGAAGAGTGGGCCCAACACAAAGCGACTGTTGAGTCCGAAAAAGCTAAGATTCTACTAATATTAATGCGACTACTACAAGCATTGGCGATAGAGGTGATCAATCTAACTAACAATAGTAAAGCGCATAGCTCGAGGCGTGCCAGAGAGACGACCTTACGGGGAGAGACCTTTGATTTCGCGCTTACAAGGCTAATTGAAACCTTACCTACATTCGAGACATGAAAATAGACTACTCCTCCATACGCCCTCTCACTAGCGTCCGCGAAGCCTACTACCGTAACAACACTATGTTGCGATATACCTACATGACGCGGAATTTGTATTTGGTCAAGCACAGAAAGTTCTTTTCTAAAGCGAGCCCACAACTTAGCAATGTTGTCGGGCGCGGTGTCGTCCCAATCACAATTGGAAAGCCAAAGCTCTTTTATAAGTAGTTTGGCGTACAAAACGACAGGAGCTACGAATCCCATTACGTCCCATATCCGTGCCACACACGACAGGATAATGCGTTTAGTACAAGTTTGCGGGGTCGAACTACTTTTCAAACTAAACGTATCAGATGCGGGCGACCAGCTTAAACCAAGCACCTTGTGCGTATCACTTTCATCGAATTCCTTAACCGAAGACAATCGGTGCGACGGTGGAATCGACTCTAACGCAGTTTGCGAGTTGCTCGTCCATTTCACGAGATCAAATTGACCAGTCTTCATGAGACTTATAACTTGAGCGGCCGTCTCGACAGCCTCGGCCTCGCTATCTACACTATACACGAAGTCGTCCATGTATAAGCCAGTCTCAATGGTGGCTCTCGCTTTCGGAAATGCATCGCCCTCGTCAGCGGCCAACTGCTTGACGGTGCGAAGTGCGTGAAAAGGGCTAGATTTAAGCCCGAAGCAAACACGATTAAACTCGTAAACCATTAAAGGTTCTTGCGGTGAAAATCTATACAAAAATCGTTGAAACCTACGATCGGGTTTGCGCACTTCAAGGCACAAAAACATTTGTCGAATATCTGCAGAGAGTGCAACAGCGAATAAGCGAAAATTTACAATTATGTCAAATAAATTACCTTGAAGATTTTGACCACAATACAAAATGTCATTAAGCGACACGGAAGTGCTAGTCTTAGCACTGCCATCTAAAACTACGCGGAGTTTAGTAGTAAGCTTATCTTCTCTAATAACTCCGTGGTGCGGGATAACGTACGAAGGCTGGGTCTCGTCAGTGTCCGCAGGCGCAGGTGAGATGTAACCTTTATCTAAATATTCGTTAACAACCTCATCATAGGCTTGCTTTAACTTTGGAGACGCCTGCATCTTTCGTTCTAAACAAAGAAAGCGTCTTTCAGCGGATGCACGGGAGTCACCGAGCGAAAAAATATCTCCCTTGAAAGGGAGCGCGACAACATAACGACCCTGCTCATCACGAGTAGTCGTGCGACAATAAATCTCCTCAGCCATCTTGTCATCAGGGCTTAGGATTGGTGGGACATAGACCTCTTCAATCTCCCAAAACTTGCGGATGGTAGACTCCAGTGGCGGCTCGACTGTGCAACAGAACGAGGCAGTCGAGTGACTAAAACTATCTATAGAAGCGGGTGCGGAACCAATTATAACAAAACCCAGAACTGTTTCCAGGGCGTGCGGAGCGGGGTACGTCGGTCCCCCTTGAACCTTACGTGATAACTGGAGGTGCGGGAGAATCGAAGCGCCGATCAATATATCGACGACTCCAGGAACAGCGTAAGTCTCATCAGCTAAAGGCAAGTCTTTAAATTTCGTTAATAAAGACGTGTCAACTGGGACGGTAGGCAACTGTTCAGTTATTTTATCTGTAACGAGCGAATCCATGTCAAACCAAATATTATTATTAAAACGAGATCCAAACCTTGTTTTAATGGTGCCATGAACAGCTGACTGCAAACCCCCAAACCCTTTCACCACTGAATGGGTTGAACGCTTATCAACATTGAAACCAAGACGTTGGCAACAATCTTGAGTAATAAAATTACTTTGCGAAGCGCCATCTAATAGCGCTCGAACAATGTGCGGTTTACCTAATGCATCAACAATAACAACGCGAGCGGTCGCAAGACACACAGTAGTGAGTGCAGCGCTAGCGGAGAACGAACACAAGGTGACGTCATTCGCAGCGGTCTCCGGGCCGGCCGGAGCGCGCGCGAGCGCGGGCGGCGGCCGTGGCGCAGGCTGCCGTGTGTCACCGCTCGACGGGCCAACTGTGCTCACATTGGATGCGGCATTACTATTCTCGAAATGAAGCAAAGTGTGGTGTCTCGCTTGACATTTGCGACAACCATTTCCACTATTACATAAAACAACGCGGTGTTTAGTACCGAGACAATTAAAACAAAAATTATTAGCGCGAACAAATTTATAACGATCACTAGGCGACAATTTTAGGAAACCAGGACACTTGTACAGTTGCGAATGATGAGTATTACACAAAGAGCAAACAGGTGATTGTACATGTGCTGGTGCGGTATTAACATAAGTATGAGTTGACCTCAGTGACCTCGATGAGGCATCTATTTTGCGTTCAGAAGTAACAACCTTCTTCGCGCCTTCATGTTTCGATGAAGAGCGTTGCAATACTTTTATATGCTCGCGAACAAAACTTTCTAAGTCTTCGAACTTAGGAATTTTATTGCCGCGATGATCCGACTCAAACAAACGAATGGTTTCGGAATCTAATTTCTTTAAACCCATATACAAAAATACGAAGTCGCAGAGGTCATCGATCTTTAGGTTCTTTACGGCGCGAACAGCTGACGCGAAAGTATCTAGAAATTTCTCTAAGTTTTGATCGTTACATGCCGTAATAGATTTCAAATCAAACATCTAATCTAAAAAGGCGTTAGCTACCGATCTTTTATCCTCATACTTAGCTTTCAAAGTATTTAAAATTAAATTATAATTCTCGGCACTAAACGTAATTCCAGCGCAAACGGTTATAGCTTTACCAGTCAATTTTTCAACGAGATAATGCAATTTTTCGTGATCTGTCAACGAATCGTTCTTATCTATTGTATTCTCAAAACTATCTATAAATAGACACCAATTGCGAATGTTACCATCAAATTCGGGTATTTGAATTGGTGGCAACTTAGGTCGGTCGCGAGTGGGGTTGGGTCGGTCAGACGGTTTCTCCAAACTCCTAGCGACGCGCTTGATACGACAATACAAATCGTCAAACGACGACAAGGCTTGATAACTCACTGAGTAATCGGGATCCAAATTCAACTCTAAAACGTTGATGTCATGTACTAAGGTTTCGAAATCCGCGCGTAGACTATCTAAGTTTTCTATAGAACACAAGAACGAATCTCTAATGGCCAAATCAGAGGTTTTAAGTGCATTATCATAAATCGATTGTACGCGAGAGTAAATCATTTCTTTTTTAGCGTATAAAAGTTTCAATTGAACCTTACCGGTCTTATCAACCTTTGGGGACATGTTTACAATTAAATCTCAAACTAAAGTGCGGTAAACAACAAATATGAAATGACTCAATCTTAGCGGTACAGAGCAGCGACGCGACGCGAGCGATACTCTGCAGGTAGGTAGGTATTTACAACTGTGAATGCACGCTTGAACAAAACGCGCCTAGCAACAGCCAGATCGTACCTACGCGAGCCAGACCGCTGTCTAGGTTCAACTATTATTTCAGAGATTAAGTATTGCGTAATATCTATTCAAATTAAAATACTTTCGTATGAATTGGAATGAGATGCGGGCGAGGTAGGTACAACCACGTATCTACCCACGTAGGTATAATACGATGCGAGCTAGCGGCGAACGAACAACTTAATTGAAAAAAATAAAACAAAGCCAAATGCGTTAGGTATTACACTGTGCCTATGCACTAGGGTGTCTAGTATACCTAAGATCTAAGCCTAAATGCCTAGATGCGGGGTTTTCTACTAAAATAACTAGGTATTTAGGCGCGGTGCGAAAATTGCGAACTACGACTAAGTGTTGATACGATACCTAACCTATGTATGTACTAGGTAGGTACGATGCGAGCCAGCGGCGAACGGACAACAAATCTAATCCTAAATGTCTAGATGCGGGGTTTTCTACTAAAATAACCAGGCATTTAGGTGCGGTGCGCTTATTCCCATTAGAATAATAACAAAATACGAACTACGGCTAAGAATCCGGTTCGATCAGGACCAGAAAATGTTGGCGCGAGTGGCCACGTGCGCTAGTGGACTGTATTGCGAGGATGTAGATAACTGTTCCATTGACGCTTTACACACAAACAAGACAGGTGACCGGGTTGCCGCGGATGTGATCCAGGCAATGAATGCAGCCCGAGAAATTAGGAGAGGATGCACTAACCTTCACGACACCACGTGTTTTCATCGCAGCCGGTACACGGATCTTCTCTTCCTTGCTCAGGAGCTGCCGTCCACATCACTAAATCACTTGAGGGACACACGAGAGGCACAATCCGATCGGTAAAGGTCTATGAAGCGGTTAAAATGCAACAAATATTATTCATTTCTGAGAGACGCGCGCGCGGTCCGCCTTTACGCTGGCTAGTTCAAAAAGGGAGTGAGTGTCTATATATCACAAATGGCGGACGGAAACTATATCTAGTACTATACTATGGTTAGTGCGGGAGGGGAGATGGGTATAGAAGGAGTGTGTTTCCGCGTCAAAAAACAGATTCTACATCGGCGCAACCAGTAAACTTCTAAAAATAATACATTCATTTTATTAAATGTATGTACCTATAATAATTTATTGTTGGTATAAATGTATTATTTACTATTTTAGTACAATTTACATGTCCTATTTTCATTTAATAATAAAAACCGTATTGAGTTGAATTATTCGGTCAACAAAGAAAACCAACCCTATTTGTACCTAATATTTTCAACTGTGAATTATAGTTAATGTATATATATTATATAAATTAGATTATTTTAAAAGTGCAATCGTAATAGCGTTAGACTTAGTTTAGTATTAAATTATGAAAATAAATTATTGTTTATATTAAAACCCATAAGTTATTTTATATAGTTAATGGTTTCTGGTTTGTGTTTATTTGGTGTTGGTATCATCGAACTAAATATAAAAATCCTAAACAAAATAAAATCTCTACTACATATATAACATATACTTGGTACCACAGAGGACAGGATATGATTGGATATTAGTACACACAGTAATGGAAATAAGTATACACCTTTATAAATGAAGTTGTATGTAAAGGTGCTTACTTAATTCTAAGCAGTCAGTGCATTATAACCATCAATAAAAAATTCTTTATGTCTGTTTATTCTTGTTGCTGAGTAGCTTCGACGACACAGCTATAGAAAAACTAAACCAAGACTTTGACCAAACATTAAACTATAGTGTATAGTTTGAACAACCAAAGGCTGCATTTCACCGATGAATATAAACACAATCAGTTCATTTTAAGCTGAGTTAGCACATTTTACAAATTGAGTAAATCGTGAAAACTCAGTTTAGTCGAATGAATTTTTCACAGATGAAATGCAGCCTTAGTTTAACTATTGTGTTTAGGTAGTACTGTATTAAGTGATACATTAATAATTATTACGTGTGTAATTAATCAATCAAAAATGTAGTTTAATTAATTATTTTCCTAGAATGTTTTTATTAGTCAGTTAAGAGTTTTCCTACCACATTGTGATGTCCCAAGAAATTCCAGTCAACAGATTTATAAGTTTTATTTATTTACATACATTTTAAATGTTTACGTTTTTAATATTTATTTTATTTTTATTTTATTTATTATAATCATTGCAAATATGGGTTACATATAGTTGTTATAGGTAGCAGGTAGGTTTCACCATATTTTACCATAGTAGGCATGCAATTTTACAAGCTAAATTGGGAAGTGAATTAATTAGTATGTTATATTCATGCTTAGAAAATTCAAATTATTAGAGTATCATAACATTATTTTGTCATTTTTATAGATTCTAGGATATAAATCAAAATGTCATATTAGTATTTTAGTATACATACTTAAAAATTTAAAATTAACAATGTCATAGTGCAATATCTTCTTAATTATTATATATAGATCAGTTTATAATGTCAGTTCAGTAATATAACAATAGTAAATGTCATAAATAATTAACTTAACTTTGTTACAATAAACATTTTATACCATTCTCATCAAGAGTGTATACTGAACACATCACTATTATGGGACTTTGTACTGAAGTAATGAGGTATCTGACAGGAAGTCATTTAACGAATAGTAGCATTTCTTCACTAATAATACACGGAGTTGCTTTTTGAATATTTTTAATTCTGGAATAAGTCTAATACACTCTGGTACACAAGACAAAAACGATAGCCTGTCTAGTGATATAAGTATTATACATATCTTTATATTGGTTTTGGCAAGCGGAAAAGGTCACCAGTATGTTCTACATATATTTAAATTTCATTTATTATTTTACTACACATCTACTGTTTTGTCATTTAAATAATCATTTACCGTATAATAACATTTGCTTAACAAAATATTCTTAATTACTTTCTTATATATGCTAAGTTCCCCAATCTCCATAATTCTTTTCGGTAATTTGTTGTAAATTCGTGGAGCCATACATAAAAAACTACTATTCATTAAACCAGTCCTGTTTGATGGTAAGCTTAAAGTTAATTTTTTCCTCTTACTGTTTAATGTTGTAAACAAATGCACATTTTTACGGACAAAGAGTAGGACTTCCAGAATGTAAATACATGGCAGTGTTAATACCTTTAGCTGTGAGAAGTGGGGTTTACAACTGTCCGTCGGTTTTAATTGTCAGTAGAATTGCCCCAAAACATGATACCATACCTCAAGAGAGGTGCAACATAACCATGATATGCTGTCAGAACGGCTGATTGACTGGCAGATTTCCTCAGCATGTAAAGCGCATATGAAAACGATGCTACTTTTTTGCATAATATTTCTATATGGTTTTTCCAACGTAGGTTATTATCAATATTGAGGCCCAAAAACTTCGATGTCTCTACCTCTGTAATTTTTTTATTTAAGTACTGAATGTCAATATTTGTTATTTTGTTAACTCTATTTCTAAATGTCATCAAATTTGTTTTGTCAATATTAATATTTAAATTATTTAATGTCAACCAATTTATTGTATTATTTAATGTCATCTTTACTTCTTCTTCTAGCTGCCCTTTATTATGACCAGTAAACACAATTGTACTGTCATCAGCAAATAAAACTGTATCGTAGAGAGTTATTTTAGGTAGGTCATTTATATAAATTATGAACAGTAGTGGCCCAAGCACACTACCTTGCGGAACACCAAGAGTGACATTTCTACACGTTGACTTGTATTCAATAACTTTTTTTGATGTGTAGCAAAACCTTGTGATTTGTGTTACTTGGGTTCGGTTGCTCAGATATGACCTTATTAAATCGTAAGTATTCCCTCTGACTCCATAGGCATATAGTTTTTTTAACAATATTTTATCCATAAACAATGCACACACCTGGTTTCCCTTATCTAGGCCAGTCAATACCGTGGACAAAAAGCTATATATTGCCATATCGATGGATTTATATCTCCGAAAGCCTACTTGCTCAGTACAAAATAGATTATTAGTTTCAAAGTAATTGTAGATACAGTTATGTATCACCTTCTCAAAAATTTTGGAAATAACTGGTACAAGTGCTATTGGTCTGTAGTTGCGCATATCGTTTTTATCATTTTTCTTATATAATGGTTTGATAATAGTTAATTTTAACTGTTCAGGAAAGATACTATTTGTAATGCATAAATTGATTATGTGGCTCAGTACATGAGACAATGCAACAGAAACTAGTTTTATTATTTTGGTTGATATATCGTCGTACCCAGTACTATTTGTGTTTTTCAGACTCTGTATAATTTTGTATATATCATCCGGTACGGTGGGGGCCATGAGTATAGAGTTCAACTCGTAGGGCATCGATACTTTGTGGTCAACAGATAAACTTTGGTGCATTGTATCTGTGAAAAATGTATTAAAATGATTAGCAATTTGTGAAGGTTCCTGGATTATGTTACCATCTACTTTTATGTGATGGATATGATCATTGGGTACGTTAATTTCATTACCGCGAATTACAGCCCAGGTGGCTTTAGATTTATTAGGAGCAGTTTGAATGAAGTTATCATTTTGCGATTTTTGTGTTAACCTAATGATGCGATTTAGTCTTGACGATAGCGCTTTGTAGCTATTTCTTGATCTTTCTGTGCGTTTTTTTCTGTATTCCCACAGAAGTTGGCGTTTACGTTTACAGCAGACTCTTATACCTTTTGACAACCATTTAGGACGAAAAGTTTTGGAATGTTTGACTTGTATAACAGGGAAACAGAGATCATATAATAATTTAAAATCATCATAAAAGCTAGTGAATGCTTGACTAGGATCATTGGACATGAAAACATCACTAAAACTTAAACAATTAATGTATTCTTTAAATCTCATTTGATTTTCTTTACTATAATCTCGCACGTCAATATACCAGGTTTCAAGAGTGCTGTATGATTTTACTGGACATAACAGTAACTGTGCTGTGTGATCTGATAATTCTAAATCGATGACGTCAGCCCTACATCCACGTATATTAAATAAAATATTATCTAAGCATCTTCCGCTTGATAGCCGTGTGGGTTCATTAATGCCCAGTTTCATATTGTAACTATACAGCATTTGCTTAAATTGAGTCGATACATCATTATTATCAAGTGTATTTATATTAAAGTCATCACAAATCACTACTTTTGCTTTATTATAACAAAATTTACGGAGTATCAAATTAAAGTTGGTAAAAAACAAACTTATATCTTCTGCTCTGGACCTTGGAGGTCTATAAATACATACAATAAGAATATTGTGCTCTGTTAAGAAGACTCCTGAACACTCTATGATTTTCTCTGATGAGTAATCATTTAACTCGATCAAAGGACTGAATTTTACCGTATTTCTAATGAAAATACAAGAACCACCTCGTCTGTTTTTCCTACAGCAGATTGCGCCAAGTTTATAGTTTACCAATCTTATTAACCCTTGGTCAGAAGCTATCATATTGTGTTCAGTAATACATAAAACGTCTATGACATTTCCTATATCAGCCTCAAGAGAATTTAGGTGGACTACCAGGGAATTAGATTTGGACGCTAAGCCATCCAAATTTTGGTGAAAAATATAAATTTTATTACGAACGAAAAAAATTGTTTACCTTTTTCGGAGTTGATTCGTTATTCATAGAATCGATAATCGGATCTGTTTGAGTGCCTTGTTCTCTTAAGATATTTGTATCATGCTCTGGTTTGTCAGTATTATTACTAATGTGTAACTTGTATTGTATTTTATAGTCAATGTGAAGAATTTCTTTGAGGAAAAATTGACATTTATGAAGCACAAAAGAACCATATTTAGGTAAAAACTCAGAGTAATTCATGTCAATGTATACACAATCGAAGTTGGAACATAAAAATCTTAATTCATAATTTAATTTTCTTTCGTTAAGATAGTCATTATATGGTACTTCTGAAACCAAAATATTAGTATTACACGAATTATTTGCAAGGAACTGTCTTAGATGAAATAGTAAATCATTCGGATGTTTATCGTTAATTCCACCCAATACAATGACAAAGTCAGTTTTGCTTAAAGTACTAATCTCTTCCTTAGCGGATAACACGTGTTGTAGTCGAGCCCCGGATTTCCAGTATACTTTAATCATAAACTTTTCACCAACAAGTTTTTGGAGGACACTTCGGATTCTGTACCCTTGTTGGTCTGCTAAAATTATTATTTTCCTTTTCTTAATTTCATTCGCCTTTCTTACTGGTGATGTTGTTTGCGAACATTGGTCATCAATTTTTGATGTGAGTGTGTGTGTACTTTTTAATTCTTGGTTATCAGTATAAATGCTTGTGTGTCGATTGAAGGATTTCGGCTTCGTTTTTTTCTGCGATTTAGGAGTCACGTTAATTCTAGTTGGGGTTGAACAAATTTTCTTGTATGTTCCATTTAATTTTTCTGAAATTTGTAACTCGGCTTTGAGGCGGCTATTTTCGATATTCAAGTTTTCTATCTCGGCATGAGCACCGATTAATTCATTCTTCAGTAATCTTATTTGTTCTTGGAGTTCATTGTAATATTCCAAATCAATATGAGAAATTTCATTGGGTATACTCCTGATGGTCGCATTTAATTGCTCATTACTGTCACTCGTCACATCAACAATATTATTTTCAAATGAATTTGCTCTAACTAGCTTACGATAGGTTACATTTTCCGTTTCGGAATCCATTATTTGGTAGATTTAAATTTTTATTTCTTACTAATTTGGTAGAAAAAATCTCAAAAGACTTGGTCTCAAACCATAGCTATGTTTAAAGTCACTTATTTAGTTGTGTGACTGGAACGCGATTTAGTACTTTTATATATAATAAAAATATATTATATTATATTTTTATTTCCATGCATGTGTCAATATAATGAAAAACATTTAGTCGTAGAAAACCATTGTATAGATGTTATTGTATTTGAAAATTAATAAAACATGTGAAATGTCTTTTACTCTACTAATTTATTACCCTTAGCACCTTTCCTTCAATAGAAAGAACCTACACTCCTCAAAGTTTGCGAGAAATAGAGGTACTGGGTTGGAAAATATCCTCAACAGGACGATTGACGGTGTTAATTATAATTCCGTCAACCTAATCTAAAATAAAACTTGCACAATCTAGACACAAAGTGAATATAGCTTAACTGGTTTGTAATGTGAGGAAGATTCATAAGAATTATAGAAGATTATAAATGAATAAGTTATTAAAAGAACCGGCAGAAAAGAAGTTAAAATTATAAGCAATGCCCTGAAAACAACTAAACAAATTTAATAGCAGACAGTTCCCATTTCTACATTATACATCGAAGGAAAACTAATAACTCGTAGATTACTTAGATTTGACTTCAAGAATGTATCATTACACTGTCCCTTTAATGTTAAAAGTGAAAATCGTTGCAATGACGAATATGTACGTAGCGGGTGGTAGAGAGTAGCGTAGCCATTGCTACGCCGCGCTGCCGCTACGTGTTACACGGTTAAGATGCCACCATTGTAATATGGTATGAGTATGTAATGATGATCCTCTTTCCTGGATTTTTACATTCAGTTTACTATCAGGTTAGATGAAATCAAATGGTATATAAAACGCCGTAATATAATAGAATAATTACGCACACCGTACATTAAGTATGAACATGTTCATATTTAGTTATACTATATATTATCTTTCTGTACTAACTTTCTTTTTTTTTTTTATACCACTTAGTTGGCAGACAAGCACACGGCCCACCTGATGGAAAGTAGTTACCGTGGCCTATGGACGTCTGTAACACCAGAGGAGTCACAGTCGCGCTGCCAACCCTGTAAGTACAGAGTTTCTGTGCCGTCAGTAGAAGACAAATCAGGACAAGCCTTTAGTCTTCCCACTGACGGCACAAATTCTCCAGTGAGCTCTGGCTACCCTACTCACCGCTGGGAACACAACACGAAGTTATTATAACCGCGGTATTCTGTAGGGCGGAGGTACTTCCCCAGTCGGACTGCTCAATCGGGCGGATATACCGCCGTGTAATTTTAACTTGCTATATCATGCCTTACTATGTAGCGCTATAGTACATATAGCGCAGTCTGAAGCTACCTTTACACACATATTTGTCACACTACCGCATAATACTGTTGGAACCAACTGTTCAGGCAAAAATATCTTTAAATAATACGGATAACACCTACTGTTTCATGTGTGTAGTTTTGAGTTGAAATACAATTATAAATATAATAATAACATTAAACTTTATTATTGCACATGTAGTTCATTATCATCCGAGTACGAATCCAGTGTTTTACTGAGAAGATTGGACTCTTAAACGTCCTCATCCTTTCCTTTTATACGAGTGAATAGTCACTCGTATAAAAGGTAAGGACCAGAGGTTAGCGTCTAAAACCCAAACCCGTGGGAAAATCTTGCACCTAGTCCATCATTCAGCAGGTATACCAGCTGTAACTAGGTAGATAAAGTTGGTTTGATCACCATCGATATTGGTGGCGTCTATATAATCGTATAGCATAGAACTTGTCTTGTGTCGAAATCAAAACAAACTGAATCAGTTCGAATAGTTTAAAATTTCATTCAATTGTGTTGTGTCTTTAAAATTCTAACTGTGAACGAGTATCAATATATTTTATCTTACAATGGCGAGGTACAAGTAAAACTAATCTTAGATGGTCCTTCGCGTCTTAGAGTCTATAATCCCATACTTCGTACGTCAGACTGTCAGAGGTGCTTGTCAATCTTGCCGTTGACACTTGCAGAGTATATATACTCTGCAAGTGCAAATTTTGTAATATATTACAAAATTTATGAATGAAATACATGACAATGGAGAATTTAAAAGAAGATAAATGCTGCCCTACATAAAAATCATCAGGTTTGAAATGGTCGTTACATATTCTAGCAGACAAATTTGGTATTCAATTCAGATTTGATGCGCAGGAATTTAATTTACAGCGTCCTTTTTTTCTTATCATTAGGGAAACGATGAGGACCTTACTTTTTACACTGAAATGCATTACACAGCATCATTGTTCATTCTGCAAAAGACTTTTTCTTTAATATCTAACAGTTTGTATTAATTTGACAGCAATAGATACTATACCAGCGATAATACGCCACCTATCGGGATAAATAAGTAGTGTGTCTCTTGCTTTATTGAAAGGCTTAATCACACTAGGCGATTATGTCACCAAGTAGTGTGTCTCCTTATTATAAATATACGGTATGTCTACTCATTATAAACTTAATGTTACTATGCTTCCAATTTCGTAGTTTGCAATGAAAGTAAGTAGTCTACATAATACACTTAGCGACATCTGTTTAAATATTCAATAACTAAATAGTAACTTAGTAGTATAGATAGATGGCAGTATGAAGTTCATACAGTTATTTTTGATGTTGTTGGATATTGTTTACCCTGTATTGTATTATTTTTAATGCAAGTACCTACATGTTTCCGTGCTAACACAGTATAATAAATTTACTCTTTCTAAGGCGTTTGGCACACTGGTCTTATGCCGCTTCTGCGAGTCCAACACACTGAATACGCATTCATGTGCGGTGTTGAAGATATATGATCTACAAGATGCGTAGGTACATACAAAAAACACGCGCTCACGTGCGTGGGCGCGAGGGAAAACGCAATGAGGGCCACAGCAAACCCTCAGTATGGTGCGTGATTTTGGCTATGTGTTGACATCCGATTTTTAGGCATTTTGAAAATTTTGATATTTAATTTAAATCAGTTGGGACAAGAAATGTTACATTATATACATAGGTATAGTTTCACAAGACAACCAGGGTTCAATCGCCATTCAGTGCAAATATTTGTGTGCATTATTATTGGTATTTGCATTGATCTGGGTCGTAACTGGGAGAGCCAGCCACCATAAAACATCTAGTGCAGTTTGTACGGGTAGTTGGAGCACTTAAAATGCCTACAACTGTTTCAACTACAATGCTGCATAACCGCCATTGGGTTGTGTAGGTCAGACGGCACTTCACAGAAAATGACGAAAAACTGGTAAAGCGAACCTTAGCTCCGAGGTGAAAGCTTCGGATGCGACTGGGGTGGCTTATAGGAATGGTTTGGCATAATAATTTTCTTTATTTTTACCCGACTGACATTTCTTATTTTATTCTTTTTAATTTTAATAATTAATTTTTCGATGTTCAACTTCACTATTAAACAAATTATAAAAAGCATCAAAGATGTATTTGACACCAATTTTAATTTGTTTAAAATCTTAAATCAATTTTGTTTAGGATCTTAAGTCTCTTAAATAAAAATTGTTTGTTTGATAGCATGGGGTTCGTAAATTTTTCTTTTAGGTTGACTCAAACAATGTTTAACAGCTTTCCGATGAATATCAAACTGCGGTCCCACGTTGCAGATTTGTACTCCCGCAATCACGCGTGCGGCTCCATCGCTGCGCACCCGGTTTTGTGAAGAGGGGCAGTGCCACTGCGCCAATTGCCTATATTAATGCAGTGACATCTTACGAAGAGATTAATACTATATTTTACAAATTGTTTTTTGATATATGGTTATGTTCAAGGTCCCTACGACAGGCGACAGTTCATCAATCATTGACTTACAAACGATGTATACCTTATTGAAATTATTGATGAAGTAATTTTATATTTGATATGTAAATTATCATGGTATTCTTCAGAGGACGAAATATAACATTTTCATTTTATTGTTTTTTGTCCTATTACTTATAATACGATATGTAGGTATGTAATTTTTATTATGTACGTGCGCTTGTTATTACAATCCTAAACTGAACCAATTTGCATTGGACCCAATAAGTGACGGCGCTATCGGTCATCTAAACGCACATAGCGTTTGGTTGCGCCGATGTGGAAACTGTATTTTTTGACATGGAAACACACCCTTTCTATACCCATCTCCCCGCCCGCACTAACCATAGTGTAGTTCGTCCGTCCGCCATTTGTGAAATATAGACACTCAGTCTCGCTTTGAACTAGCCAGCGTAAGGACGGCCGCGCTCGCGTCTCTCAGAAATGAATAATATTTGTTGTATTTTAACCGCCTAATAGACCTTTACCGATCGGATGGTGCCTCTCGTGTGTTCCTCAAGGGATCTAGTGACGCTGACGGCAGCTCCTGAGCAAGGAAGAGAAGATCCGTGTACCGGCTGCGATGAAAAACACGTGGGTCGTGAAGGTTAGTGCATCCTCTCCTAATTTCTCGGGCTGCATTCACTGCCTGAATCGAATCCGCGGCAGCCCGGCCACCTGTCTTGTTTTGTGTGTAAAGTGTCAATAGAACAGTTATCTGCTTCTTCGCAATACAGTCCACTCGCACACGTTGGCCCACGCGCCACCATTTTTTGGTCCTTCGAGCCGGATTCTTAGCCGTAGTTCGTATTTTGTTATTATTCTAATGGGAATGAGCGCACCGCACCTAAGTGCCTGGTTATTTTAGTAGAAAACCCCGCATCCAGACACTTAGGCTTAGAATTTGTTGTCCGTTCGCCGCTGGCTCGCATTGTACCTACCTAATACATAAATAGGTTAGGTATCATATCAACACTTAATCGTAGTTCACAATTTTCGCATCGCACCTAAGTGCCTGGTTATTTTAGTAGAAAACCCCGCATCCAGACATTTAGGCTTAGATCTTAGGTATACTCAGACACCCTAGTGCATAGGCACAGTGTAATACCTAACGCATTTGGCTTTGTTTTGTTTTTTTCAATTACGTTGTTCTCGGCTCACGTCGTATTTGCCTAGTACCTGCGTGGGTAGACACGTGGCTGTGCCTACCTCGCTCGCATCTCATCCCAATTCATACGAAAGTATTTTAATTTGAATAGATATTACGCAATACTTAATCTCGGAAATAATAGTTGAACCTAGACAGCGACCATCGCGTAGGTACGTACGACCTTGTTGCTATGCGCGTTTGTTCAAGCGTGCATTCACAGTTGTAGGTACCTACCTATCTGCCGAGTGTCGCTCGCGCCGCCTCGCTGCTCTGTGCCGCTAAGATTAAGTCATTTCATATTTGTTGTTTACCTCACTTTAGTTCGAGATTTAATTGTAAACATGTCCCCAAAGGTTGATAGGACCGGTAAGGTTCAATTGAAACTTTTAAACGCTAAAAAAGAAATGATTTACTCTCGCGTACAATCGATTTATGATAATGCACTTAAAACCTCTGATTTGGTCATCAGAGATTCGTTCTTGTGTTCTATAGAAAACTTAGATAGTCTACGCGCGGATTTCGAAACCTTAGTACATGACATCAACGTTTTAGAGTTGAATTTGAATCCCGATTACTCAGTGAGTTATCAGGCCTTGTCGTCGTTTGACGATTTGTATTGTCGTATCAAACGCGTCGCTAGGAGTTTGGAGAAACCGGCTGACCTACCCAACCCCACTCGCGACCGACCTAAGTTGCCACCAATTCAAATACCCGAATTTGATGGTAACATTCGCAATTGGTGTCTATTTATAGATAGTTTTGAGAATACAATAGATAAGAACGATTCGTTGACAGATCACGAAAAATTGCATTATCTCGTTGAAAAATTGACTGGTAAAGCTATAACCGTTTGCGCTGGAATTACGTTTAGTGCCGAGAATTATAATTTAATTTTAAATACTTTGAAAGCTAGGTATGAGGATAAAAGATCGGTAGCTAACGCCTATTTAGATCAGATGTTTGATTTGAAATCTATTACGGCATGTAACGATCAAAACTTAGAGAAATTTCTAGATACTTTCGCGTCAGCTGTTCGCGCCGTAAATAACCTAAAGGTCGATGACCTCTGCGACTTCGTATTTTTGTATATGGGTTTAAGGAAATTAGATTCCGAAACCATTCGTTTGTTTGAGTCGGATCATCGCGGCAATAGGATTCCTAAGTTCGAAGACTTGGAAAGTTTTGTTCGCGAGCATATAAAGGTATTGCAACGCTCTTCATCGAAACATGAAGGCGCGAAGACAGTTGTTGATTCTGCACGCAAAGTAGATGCGTCATCGAAGTCACTGAGGTCAACTCATACTTATGTTAGTACCGCACCAGCACGTGTACAGTCACCTGTTTGCTCTTTGTGTAGCACTCATCATTCGCAACTGTACAGGTGTCCTGGTTTTCTAAAATTGTCGCCTAGTGATCGTTATAAATTTGTTCGCGCTAATAATTTTTGTTTTAATTGTCTCGGTACTAAACACCGCGTTGTTTTATGTAATAGTAGAAATAGTTGTCGCAAATGTCAAGCGAGACACCACACTTTGCTTCATTTTGAGAATAGTAATGCCGCGTCCAATGTGAGCACGGTTGGCTCGTCGAGCGGTGACACACGGCAGCCTGCGCCGCAGCCGCAGCCCGCGCTCGCGCGCGCTCCAGCCCGCCCGGTGACCGCCGCGGATGACGTCACCTTGTGTTCGTTCTCCGCTAGTGCTGCACTCACTACTGTGTGTCTTGCGACCGCTCGCGTTGTTATTGTTGATGCATTAGGTAAGCCGCGCATTGTTCGAGCGCTGTTAGATGGCGCTTCGCAAAGTAATTTTATTACTCAAGATTGTTGTCGGCGTCTTGGTTTCAATGTTGATAAGCGTTCAACCCGCTCAGTGGTGAAGGGTTTTGGAAGCTTACAGTCAGCTGTTCGTGGCACCGTTAAAACAAGGTTTAGATCTCGTTTTAATAATAATATTTGGTTTGACATGGATTCGCTCGTTATAGATAGAATAGCTGAACAGTTGCCTACCGTCCCGGTTGACACGTCTTTATTAACGAAATTTAAAGATTTGCCTTTAGCAGATGAGACTTACGCTGTTCCTGGAGTCGTCGATATATTGATCGGCGCTTCGATTCTCCCGCACCTCCAGCTATCACGTAAGGTTCAAGGGGGACCGACGTACCCCGCTCCGCACGCCCTGGAAACAGTTCTGGGTTTTGTTATAATTGGTTCCGCACCCGCTTCTATAGATAGTTTTAGTCACTCGACTGCTTCGTTCTGTTGCACCGTCGAGCCGCCACTGGAGTCTACCATCCGCAAGTTTTCGCTCGGTGGCTCCCGTGTATCCGCTGAAAAACGTCTTTGTTTGGAACGAAAGATGCAGGCGTCCCCAAAGTCGAAGCGGGCCTATGATGAGGTTGTTAATGAATATTTAGATAAAGGTTACATCTCACCTGCGCCTACGGACACTGGCGGGACCCAGCCTTCGTACATTATCCCGCACCGCGGAGTTATTAGAGAAGATAAGCTTACTACTAAAACTCCGCGTAGTTTTGGATGGCAGTGCTAAGACTAGCACTTCCGTGTCGCTTAATGACATTTTGTATTGTGGTCGGAATCTTTAAGGTAATTTATTTGACATAATTGTAAATTTTCGCATTAATATTAGTAGAATTTTAGCTTTTAGGACTCAACAGTCGCTTTGTGTTGGGCCCACTCTTCGCCCCATCGTTGGGACACATTCGTCGCTAATAGAGTGGCAGAATTCAATCTGAATTGGCGCCACATAATCTCTTTCACGTTGCTGGCACCGACAACCCAGCCGATTGTCTCTCTCGTGGATTGCTTCCTTCGCAAATTTTGGATCACCCGTTGTGGTTTGGTGGACCGTCCTGGATTCATGCCGCGTTAGATGGGTGGCCAGTTGGTCAATTCAATCCCACTACGGTTTCCGAACCACCCGAGGAGAAGAAGCACTCGCTTGTTGTATCGGTCCCACGTGAAGAGACCCTTATTTTGTTGTTGGCTAATCGCGTCTCGTCTTGGTCGAGACTGTTGCGTTGTGTTGTTTGTTCGCCTCTGCCCGCTGCCTAGCCAGCAGTAGGCACGAGCTCCAATCTAGGTTTATATTTTAGTTGTTATTTCCCAAACCTAGATTTAGATTAGACTTTAGATTTGTTTCGCATTTGTCGTTTCGAAGGTAACCCTTCAAGCCGGGGGGAATGGTTGCGCCGATGTGGAAACTGTATTTTTTGACATGGAAACACACCCTTTCTATACCCATCTCCCCGCCCGCACTAACCATAGTGTAGTTCGTCCGTCCGCCATTTGTGAAATATAGACACTCAGTCTCGCTTTGAACTAGCCAGCGTAAGGACGGCCGCGCTCGCGTCTCTCAGAAATGAATAATATTTGTTGTATTTTAACCGCCTAATAGACCTTTACCGATCGGATGGTGCCTCTCGTGTGTTCCTCAAGGGATCTAGTGACGCTGACGGCAGCTCCTGAGCAAGGAAGAGAAGATCCGTGTACCGGCTGCGATGAAAAACACGTGGGTCGTGAAGGTTAGTGCATCCTCTCCTAATTTCTCGGGCTGCATTCACTGCCTGAATCGAATCCGCGGCAGCCCGGCCACCTGTCTTGTTTTGTGTGTAAAGTGTCAATAGAACAGTTATCTGCTTCTTCGCAATACAGTCCACTCGCACACGTTGGCCCACGCGCCACCAGCGTTATATTTGCCGAGTTTTATAGAAAACTTTGCTAGTGGTGCCTCTGGTGGATATTTTAAAAATTGTCAGAAGAATTATGTTTTGGTAGGGTTGCAAGCACGTGTGACATTCTGTAATAGAGGGCGTTAAAATCAAAAGTGTCAGCACCCTCTATTAGTAAATGCAAAAAGAGAGTGCTGACATCTGTGTATAAATAAATGAACCGATATTAGAACCCTCTTCTTACTTGGCATTACTTGTGGTTCATGATTCAGTACTGTAGTAAGGATGTATTTGGTTACTTTTTTTGATACCAGATCACGATGTTGTAGCTACAAGCTTTTATGTAACTTGCAGTTTATTACTTCATATGTACCTACCTAAGTATGTTCGGGTCAAATCTTGTACTTGAATTTTAAAGCAATTATCCACAAACAATTACTGAGCTGAAATTTTGCATAGACTTTATTTACTATGACAATGAATCAATATGGTATCATGAATCTTGTCAGAAGATAGGTACAGTAAGTAGGTGTCCATAGGAACACTAAATAAAAGTTCTAAACTAAAAAGCTATCGAATAGCTAACGAAGATAAATTACACTAAAACTAATATATTAAGTTACTGCAAGGGTTGTGCTGATTGCTTTAATAGAAATCAGAGAAAGAATTTGCGTAATACAAGCTTCTAAAATCAGCACAACCTTTGTATATAAATTTATTGATTTTAACACATATAGAAAAAAATATTTCATAAAGATGTTTTTAATAATTTCTTCCTTTCGAATGTTTACGTACGTACAATCAGCACCAGATCAATCTTGACCAATAAAGTAGATACTCAAAACAATCGGTAGTCGTAAAAAGGGGTATGGGTTAAGTTGACGTCGTTTTGAAATTGAGTAGTAATTATTGATAATCGTATAGAATGAAAGTACAGTATAAAGTGACCAAAAGTTACCATGGAAAACTTCTCTAAACCATATCGGGATATGGATATTTAACTTTACAGGGTGGAACTCAACACAGTGAAAACCTTATTTTTAAAAAGAAACGAAATGCAGTTTCTGAAAATTGCAAATTTTTGAAAATGTCACACCCGGTAGTCGGACCAACTTACCAAAACCTAATCCTTCCCTTTTATGGATTTCCATCTATTTTAATTTACCAGGTTTGTTAGAGAGATTTTGTCCTATCGATTGATGCCATAAAAGTACACAATGATATTATTTCGATTTTTAGTCGGTTCGATAACCGAGTGTGCCATTTGATTTTTTGGAAATCTTTGTATGCAGTTTTTTTTAAATAATAAAGGAATGTTTCCTTGGAATAGAATTAGTTATCTCCAGTTTTTAGAGTACTTTCCCTCCACATCTCCAATGCAGTCTCGGCATCCTATTTCTAATATTAAGACATCGTTCTCAGGAAAGAACCAATGAAAGGGATCATGAGGACTATTAAATATCTCTGAGAGAATTTGTGTTGACTATTTGACTAATCTTGTTTGAAATATCCGGGCGTTATTCATGCAACACGATCAAGGTCGGGTTATTAGAGTAGTTGAAAGAAAAAAATATACAATGGAATATTTACTTTGTTGATTTTAGAAAATAAGTATGTGTAAAGGGATCATTCTTTAGAATTTTAATTTTAAATTTTTGAAGATTACTACAAAACAATCCGGGTGCGCCAGAGTCTCGTTTGTCTCGCAATTTGGGTCTAAGAAACGTGTCCTGAGGTATACTAACGTTTGCTCTACCGAGTTTAGGAATGCAATACTCTGCTGTAAATATCTTTATCGAAAGTAATTCATCGTTGTAGATTAACAAAAACAATAGCTAGACTTTAAAAATAGTTTTCAGGGAATACTTTCTGAATTAGCTATTTCTTTTATAAATCTAGGTATACTAGACGTACGATAACTTTCTATAGAACCCTTCTAGAAAGAAGAGATATATTTATATCGATTAGGTATTTATGCCAAGATAGGAATCAGAGATAGTGATTACGGTAAGCGCTATATTAATGTTAACCTTTAAAAGATTATGGTCACTTATGATCAATTAATTATTATTCTGCATGGTTGCAGGTTAAATTGATTTCTTACTTACCTAAGTACATCAAAGTAGTTCTAAAAATAATACCAACAAATTCTGCTTACTGTAACTACTGATTTCAACGATTGAGATCATTATTTGAGTGTCCTAATCAAAAAAATTGCTTTAAACATTTAAAACATGTCCTGTAACAAATACTCGTACGTCGCCGTGAGTCGCAGTACTCGTCTTTGGTCAGACATTATTATATCTTTTGTACATCACATTTTAATAATGACGTCACACCCGAACTTTTCAAGTTATAAAGTAAAAATGCGTCTTTCTTATTTATAGTTTTTTACATGAAAAGATAAATCAAAATAAAAAATCAACTGAAATTCTACACCTCTCTCTCTCGGTATTTGATAAATTTTGGAAACCTATCTTAATAGGTTTCCAAAATTTGTCAAATTCCCAATTGGTAGAGAAGCAACATTGTTGAGACCCAAGCAAAACTCACCTGCGAATCAGAGCACCAGCTTAACCACGCCAACTTTGGTACAGACTTTCCTCTCAGGATTGGACCGTTCAGGTCAGAAGACATTTGCACCTGGTAAAACTACGGATGTACATTCATAACCACGATCAAAAATTATAAGCTTTTTGTTAGGGCACTCATTTGGATGCCTGTATTAGTGGCAAAGGCCAAACGAATGCGAGGTCCCGGGATCGAATTTTGGCTATTCAATAGGTAAGTAAATAACGATTTAAACCCACTCCTAAAACAAGGATCATTTTTAAAATAAGGGGTTAAAATATAAATATGTATCGTATACATGTGCAATGATAATTGCACACCAAGCGACTATTGGCGAAATATGGCTTAGGTTCGGACATCACGATTTAAGTGAGAGTCAGCGTAGAGAAGCAGGTTACCGGAACACTCGAGCCAATTGCATTCGGCGCTTGCTTAAACTTAGTAGGATGTGTATTAATAAGTTTGTAGGCTGGACAGTTTTATATTTGTTTATGGTACCTATGTCTTCTGTTTTATATTATAACGCTGAAAAGATTATTTGTTTGGTTGAACGCGCTAATCTCAGTACAAGATCATTAGGCTTGGGGTGACGAGTGGAGCTGCCTGTCTCCCTAGCTGAAGCAGTCCGCGGCGGCGGCGCGTGTTGCGCGTCTCCGCCGCGTTACGGGGAGGAGTTGGGGATCCTGTGGTCCTCACACCCGAGGAAGGCCAGATCGATAGAGATGGCCCAGGGTCAGCCTGGGTACGAGGGATATGCCTATCAACATCATATTCGGCAACTAGCAATCACTCAGGTGCCGTGCGTTTTAGTCGGTTCGAATCCGACATAATTTCTCCCTACAGCTCCGGTGGGGAGGTACACGTGGGGATTTTTTGGTACGTAAAAAAAGTACAAGAACAGTATTTTTATTTGAAAAAATATTTTGTGTTGAACAGTCCGTTTATCAGGAAAGGATACGGGCTATCATTACATTGCTACTCTTGTAGCTGTAATCATAAATATCGACAAGTTCAACGGATTCGCATTGAGCAGAAAAGTACGATATATATAGCCTATAATATTTCTCTATAAGTGGACTATTTATACCAAACATATTTTTTCAACTAAAACTATCCAACGTGTAAACTTATTTACACACACCCTTCTCACGCTTTTCGGGGGTGCTATGGCCGGTTACGACAGGATTAAACCCGCACCGCATCGACACCGGCTCGCCCATACCGGTAACCTGTTTCTCTATATAAGCACTCTAAGGTCACGTAACTTAATATTTCACTTGGCGTGCGATAATGGTCAACGAATTTCAAAGTTTGTCGAACTGTGGGATTCGTCGATTCTTTCTTTTATGTATAATATTGCGAGGCTGTTACCTCGACGACTTTTCATGATTTGCAAGGAAGCCTCCTTAAGATCCGTCTGTTTATTCGCATTCTAGATTGCATACCACAAACTAGTTAAGCTTTGCTTACCATGGGTCTAAAGAGCGTTGTGTAGAATATTGTAGATTTTTTATGTATTTACTTCTTTTGCCCTCAACTTCGTTCGCGTTAAGTTTGTAATAGATTAAGGTATGTTCAATTTTCTAACTCAAACCCATGGACCCATAGAAAAACGGACTGAGCTCTCACGTATAATGAAGCAAAAACCTGGTTTACTTTGTATTTAAACTATCATGGTCACTCACATCAGTATCAAAATAAACGGGATATTTACCATGTTTCATTGTTTTGAGTTTCCGATATTTCGGCGCTGTTGCAAGCACCATGATCACGGAGGAACTGGAGTAGTGGCGGTGAACAGAGAAAAAGCTTTTTCCTAGGAGTATTTATTTCGATCTACCCTCTTTCGAGTTCTCTCACTACGCGTATCTGCACTACTATTGGTTTCACTCTCACTACAAACTCGAACCCGATCTCGATCACGATCACGACACACGATGCTCACTGTATCCACTCGCGATTTTGTTTTGGTTTGTTCCCGGTTGTTTTTGCAAAGACGAACCACTGGATGCCAGACGTTCGGCAGTTGAAACCCATCCTCACGATTGAAATTTTAATACTTTTTTATTTCAATCGCTTACCTAACCAGTCTTGGTATATAGTGGAGAGCATCTGAGGGTTATGTAGCTCGATCGGAAACGCAAAACAACGAAAAAATTTTTATTTTTTTTATTCCACTTAGTTGGCAGACAAGCACACGGCTCAGGTCGCAATGTGTGAGGATGAATTCCCTGCCTATGGCGAAAGGTGCGATGATAGAATGTAGCTACGGGCATCATGTCAAACAATTCATCTGAGCACAAACCATTGTATAGGCGGTAGAACACACACAGTGAGGCAAAATCCCTCCTAAGGCTAAGAGGTTCCACACTACCTGTGAGTATGGGATTGTCAACCAGCCTCAATGCCCGGCTTTGCACTGAGTCGAAGGGGTCAAGCTGGTATGCAGGTGCTCCAGCAAAAAGATGACAGCAGTACTCCATGTGAGGCCGGACCTGTGCTTTATAAAGAAGGAGTAGCTGCCCCGCAATGAAGTACTGCTTCGCCCTGTTGAGCACTCCGAGTTTTCTTGATGCCAACTTAACCTTGTCCTGCAAATGACTTCGGTATTGGACGTCGCTGGAGATATCGACACCAAGGATCCCGATACTCGAGGAGATGGTAAGCGGTGTGCCCAGGAATTGCGGCGCCACAATGAATGGGGTTTTCTTAGCGGTGAATACACATACTTGTGTCTTAGTGGGGTTGAATTGGACTAGGTTTAATCGTCCCCAATCGGATACTCCAGAGAGAGTAGTCTCGATTTTAGACACAAGTTGTTCGCGACTCTTCTCCACCTCGGACTGAGGGATATTTGCACGGCCCGTGTAACACGTGTCTCCGGTACTGTCGTCCGCATAACAATGAATGGAGCCATCAGACAGCATGCTGCATACAGCAGAAATAGCGTCGGAGACAACACGGAGCCTTGTGGGACACCAGCGTTTATGTTCATGCGGTCCAAGCAGCTGCCGTCTACGACGGCTTGGATGCTTCTGTTGGACAAAAAGCTGGAGATCCATTCGCACAGTCCCTCGGGGAGTCCATAATATGGCAACTTCGCAAGAAGACCTTTGTGCCAGACCCGATCGAAGGCCTTCGCTATATCGAGGCTGACCGCTAGTGCCTCACCCCGACTCTCGATGGCCTGCGCCCACCGGTTCGTGAGATACACAAGAAGGTCACCGGTAGAGCGACGGTGGCGAAAGCCGTACTGTCGATCGCTCAGTAGATCGTTTCCCTCAAGGTATCTCAGGAGCTGTGTATTAATAACACGCTCCATTACCTTCGAGAGAAGGGAGGTGATAGCGATTGGCCTGTAATTGGTCGGATCTGTCCTGTCACCTTTCTTAGGTACAGGGTGCACGAATGCGGTCTTCCACGAGGTAGGGACCCGCCTTGCGGAGTATGAGAGTGCGAAAAGACGTGTAAGTACAGGGCACAGCTCGGGGGCACAGTGCTTAAGCACCATCGCCGGTATACCGTCCGGCCCACTCGACTTCCGAATTCCAATTCTGCCGATGAACTCAAACTTAGCCCTGGCCGTAGGTTTTTTACTAGACCTCGAGGCGGCATTCAACTTTCGGGTACACATGGTAAATATTCCGTTTATTTTGACACTGACTGGTTTACTTTGGTCTGCTTTTCGTATACAGAATGAATTTTTCAAATCCGTAACTATAAGGAATAGCGAAAAATGCTCAAAGGAGTCACGACCGCGATTTTGATGAAACTTAAAACCTCATCATTAGATTTTGGAAAAACCAATACTATCCTAGCTGGGAATAGAACCCATTTATTGTAAAAAAAATACATGCTTTATTATTACACCACGTGGTAATGTTGCTATTAAGGATCTTAATCTTTTTTTTTTAACGTGCGCAAAATCCCCACGGATACCTCCCACCGGAGCCGGTGGAAGAGGTTATATCGGACTCGAAGTGACTAAAACGCACGCCGCCTGTGGGTCGCTTTGGTTGCCGAAGGTGAGGTTGACAGGCATATCCCTCGCACCCCGGCCGACCCAGGGCCATCTCTCACGATCTGGCCCTCTCCTCGGGTGTGTGGGCACTACAGAGTCCCCAACTCATTCCCGGAAAACGGGGAGGCGTGTCAGGCGAGCCGCCGAAGCGGCCTGCTTCTGCCAGGGTGACAGGCGGCTCCACCGGGCCGGGTAATGTCACCCCCAGGCCGGTGGATCTTATTCGGGGAAGTAATGTCATACAGCAAACTAAAGGAAAGAGCTCATTTTTTCTGGGATTTCTAACGAAACAAATTATGAAACAAAATTTGGGTACATAAAATATGAATTTTATTAAAACTTCAAGTTTGCTTTTAATTTGCCGTATATCATTACTTCGCAGAATGATCCTTATCCTTATTGATCCTTAACAGCGGCACTATCGTATTGTGTAGCTTTTATTGAGTGTGGTTTATTTTTATAAATAGGTTCGATTCTTAGCTAGGATTATTGGTCTTTAAAAAATCTAATTTTGAAGTTTTAAGTTTCATCAAAATCGGGCTCGTGAAACCTTTGAGCATTTTTCGCTACTCCTTATAGTTTCGAATTTGGCCATGCAAGCCCTTTTGAAAAGTTCATTCTGTATATACACGAAATACGCACACACTCTCACTAAAAGTACAGCAATCGGCACCACTCGGTTGTCATTAATGTCAGGAATCACTAAGAAAACACATCCTAAATATACCGTCCTCCGGGATTAAATTTCACAATAACCGTAGTGGTTTACATTGGAGAAATCAGAGGATAACCGACCACAGAAGTTTATTTACTTTATTTCGTGTTATTACCAAAATATTACGTGACATTTAAGGAATATTTTTTTTCTTCATAAACAATGTTGCTAAACAACGCTGTTGATAACATGGGAAAATTATTCAACAATTTGGGAAATTGTAATTTTATGGTATGTACCTATGTATTTAGAAGAAGCTGAAATGAAGAACAATGAACTGAATCCAATTAAATTATTACATTCACACACACATCACATCATCACATTTTGAAACTGCTGATTTGTACTACGGCCGATGCCGATACGTTTTTTGAAAATGAGTAAACAAACCGCTTAAAGAGGTAGTATAGTGTTTCGAAGTCTACAACAGACAAAGTTGGGATGAACTGGCTAGTAAAATTTAAGTAAATCTTGAACCTCAACATATGGATACTAAATTGCAGTGCAATTCAGTTAAAGAAAGAGCTAAAATGGTAAAGTATATTCGTCACAAGACATCCCGTATAAATGGTACTAATGCGAAAAAAAAATCGCAGTAGTACGTACCATCATGGAACTGAGCAATGAAACTAAGGCGAACGAATGTTATTCATCAGTGAAAATATTATTCTTCATAAACAACGTTGCCATGCAACCAGTGCTTACTACTACAAACGTAATCGCCGACAATAGGGTTCTGTCCTATTTTTTCTTATTATCGTATACTGTACATTTTACTATAATATAATGAATAGTTTTAAAAATTATATTTCTCGAGCCGCCCGAAAACGCTCCATACAAAATCGTGGCACTTGGTGACGTTACCGCGCACTGGCGCGTAGTGAAAATGTATGAAGTGCAAGAGAATATCGCATTTATCTCAGTCTACGTTGCGTTTACACGTATACAGTGCATAATAAGATTGATTTAAATTTAATAAAGAATCTAAAAAGTTGTAAATTTAGCTTTAAATTTAGTTTATATTTTGACTTATGTTGGGAATTAATAATTATGAAAGGCCGTAGTTTCAGTTAAGTTAGGCAATATCTTAGTTTACTATGCATATTTTTTGATAAAATACTAGTAGTATTGGTAAGAATTCGATGACTCAGGAAACTACCCTATTCCCGAAGATTTTGGCTGCAGTCGATGTTCTGTGATACTCCGTCCGCTCGAACCTATATGTTAAATAATTTCGCGTTATACCTATTTTCAACTATTTGTATTAAGATGATAGTTTTTTTCGAGTGACTAGTTAATAAATGTACAGCTAAATTATCAAAAACTACAAATTAGTCACACTAGGCCTAGGTTAGCGATGAGGAAAGATTTTGAAAACATTCAATCTATTGTTGAAAGACCCTAGACCTGAGCATATTGATGTATCCACATTTATTAATATTCATTAATTGATGATTTAATATCCTTCCTTCCTCTCTCAACTCCTCAGAACACACCACTACCACTACAGTACAACATTAACAAACTTGGTATGGATATTCGCTGCTAACAAAACAATTAAAACTACATCGATACCGTCTAAAAATAGCTTCAAGAATACTCGGAGCCCTGAATAAAATCTGAAGGTTTATCACGCCAGAGCAGCGGTATCTTTCTTTAGTATAAGGCACAGATTTGCTCGTAGTGGCATACTGTACACTGGGATGTTTCGTATTCAAATTTACATCACCCTTAATCAGATTCAATGTATAAGATTTCAGCGCCATCTATTCAGATAACTAACACAGAATCTTTATGGATGCGTAGGGAGAGATCGTCTCGATGGCTGTACTTTTACCACTACCTTCAACTAATCTCTCCTTCTCTGGGTTTTCTGTATGGGAAAGGATACAAAACAACCTTCCACATTCCTCCATCCCCTCACCCGCAATAGGTACCGCGATGCCTGTGGGGTTTTAGTTGGTTCCATTCCGACATTACCACGTCATCGCTATATCCGATGTGGTGTTACGATAAGATAAGATAGTCTTTATTGTACACCATAAAAGTATTATAAGGTAAAAAATAACTATAATTATTATGCACAATGGGTTTGAGTTTAAACCTAGGGAGCAGTTTATAAACGGATTGATTTAAAAAAATTGTATATTAATCAAAAACTCGTACAAACGCGAAGGATAAGATATTAAGGAAAACTTCAAAATTTACCGCGGTAGCCTAGTGGTATGGGTAATGGACTGCTGAGACGAGGTCTCGGGTACGATCTCAGGTTTTACCATGGCACACACCAATGACTTTTCGATGCTTTTCGAAGTTATGTGTTTTTCGCAGGTTTATAAGTGCCCGGTTAATGGCAATAGGCTCGCCACCTAATACATTGTGACCTAAACATAAACTGTCGAAATGTGGGTGCTAGCACCTCTGCCCACCGCTTCGGGGATATAGGCGTGAGTTTATTTTAAGTTTATTTCAAAATTTGTTAACTTTGCAGGTTAGGTAATGGAAACGCCAATGCCTTTTTTCGATTTGTTCAGGTGATTGAACTTCAGGACATCTCGAGCTGGCGGATTTACCTGCCCTGTCTCTGACCTGCAGAAATTCGCACAAATCTTGTTATAGTAATGTTATGTTACGTTTAGTTCGATTTTGCTACTACTTCTATCGCATCTATAATAACTTTATTATTTATCCAAGCATATTATGACCATGCCCTAGAATAGTATCCATGCCAATTTTCAGCTGAATTTAATCCATTAGCCGTTGATGTCATGATAAACAAATATAAAATTGTAAAAATCACATTACAGCGTCAGTATTGCTCCTAGAATGAATTCCACAACTCCTTATTTGAAAACTGTTCAATGACAATCATCATCAAAATAAATTGCACTAAGCCTTTATTTAAATTCAAAAGTTCAACAATTTTTGAATAAAATCGGCAATCTAATTTAATTTACAAATGGTTTTATTTAGACACCTTTGAAAATGGTTTTCAAACGTGTCCAAATAAAAAGTTATTAAAAGAACAAAATTTAAATCAAAAACACTCACACGTACAAACAGTATTGATACGATGGCTGCTACTTGGGGTGCGGGTTGGGTAACCTCCACGTTGGCTTACCTGTTTCTTCTCCCTCTGGACTGCGGTCCTGGGGAACGGAAGCGGGGAGGCTGGTGCACCCTGGACGATGGTTAGTAGACTCTGACTCCAAGGAGAAGTAGGCTTTTAAAGTCTGCGGTCCTGTCACTCCCAGTACCCCTCTGCTTTCAGAGGGGACATGGGGGCGACCCAAGGATCCTTGGGATCCAGAGACGGGCCGGCCTACTGCTCGCGCAGGGGCTGGCAGGCATTCGTGCCACTGTCGGTGTTGGGAGAGTTGGCTGCTCTCCCGCGTCGCGTAACCTCCAGGATATCGACAACGACCTGAGTGCTAGCCACACTTGTGAAGCCGGTATCCTGAAGGCCGCGGGGCTTGCCTTAATTGGCCGGCCCGCGACAAGGAAAAGTCTTGAAAACCCGACAGCGAAGTCGCTTAAAACCTGTGGATACCTGGGGAACTCCACAGTATGTGCCCCGCTTCCTGGAATGAGCGTCACCCGGGAAGTGTATCTTAGATCGTCTCTACTCGTGGGATTCAAATGGATACTGAAACTTAAAAAAAAAAAAAAAACATAATCAAGCGAAACAGTCTTGCGGTCAACAACAACGCGGTCGGCGCGGCGGCGACTAACGGTGCAGCCGGAGCGGCCAGTGCCATCGGCGCCGCAGCTGTCACCGGTGCGGTCGAGGTCGCCGGTGCGGCCGGAGGCACCGGTACGGCCGGAGACACCAGTGCAGTGAAGGCCGCCGGTGCGACCGGTGCGGCCGGAGACACCGGTGCGGCCAGTGTCACTGGCGCAGCCCGCTCGGTCGCCGGTGCTGCAGCCGGTTAGGCCCGTGGACCCACTGGCGGCATGCATGGCGGCAATGGCCGCCATGGAAAAGCGGCAGGAGGCGGCGCTGGCTGAGCAGCGGAGGTGGTAGGTGACGCAGGAGGATCGCACCCGGAGGTTCATGGAGGCGGTTATGGACTCCAGCCACCACCCGCCCTTGGCGCCGCCGACAGGGTAAGCCGGAGCGGTGAGAAGAGGTCCCACCAGTCCGGTGGTGACAAGGGCCCCGCAGGAGTCGGCCTGCAGCCCGTCCGCTGCGCCTGCCACTCCTGCCACTCCGGTCGCTCGAGCCGTCCTAACGATGACGGCGGAGGCGGCGGAAAGGGGCGTGCAGTACGCCCAGATTGTCACGCAGGCGAGAGCCCGCGTCGACATGAGGGCTCTCGACATGCCGGGCCCCATCCTGGTGAAACCCAACCGGACGGGTGCTCGGCTACTTGAGATCCCCGGCGCTTCAAGCGGTCCCCAGGCCGATGCCCTAGCGGCTAGACTTCGGGACACGCTAGACGTAGCCGACGTCCGGGTGTCTAGGCCCAACAAATGCGCAGAAGTGCGCATTTCGGACCTGGACGACTCCATCACGGTGGAGCAAATCCGCCTCACCGTGGCGGAGGCGGTTAAGGTCGGAGCAATCCGCTTCGGCCGCCGTGGACTGGGGGCGGCAGTTGTCGGTTGCCCCATCGCAGCAGCCAAAAAGTCTGCCGACCGGGGGTTCCTCGCCGTTGGAGGCGTGGTGCGGGTGCAGGTCCGGCTCGTGCAGACTCGACCGACCAGGTGTTTTAGGTGCCTGTCGGTCGGTGGGAGTGCAGTGCACGGCGGCGGTGACGGTCGGTGACCGCTGCTTCCGCTGTGGCCAACCCGGTCATACGGCCGGTGGTTGTGAAGCTCCACTGCACTGTTTCAGGTATGCAGCGGGGGGCAAACCGGCCGACCACAGGGTTGGTAGCAAGGCCTGCACCGGAGGGGAGCCGAAGCCGAAAGGCGGGAGCTCCACCCAGAGTTCGCGGCGGTTCCATAATGGATCCCCAGCTCCGCATCCTGGTGGTGAACGTGGGCCACGGTGCCGATGCTCAGGGTCTTCTGCTCCAGAGCATGGCACAGTGGTCCATACACGTCGCCGCTGTCGCCGATCCGTACAATCACCGGCCCCTTGGGCCTGCCTGGGTGGTCGGTCGACTTGGACGGGTCGGCGGCACTGGTGTACAGCGCCGTTATGGGTGCCTCTCCCATTGCTGTCATAGCAAGGGAGCATGGCATCGTAGCGGCGCGTGTGGGAGAGATTGCGGTCGTGGCCGTCTATTTCACGCCGAGCCTACACCGTCGCATAGGGGAATAGCGGCGGTCGTTGGAGCGGCTGACCGTCGTCGTCAATGCCTGTAATCCTCACCCGGTTCTTGTGCTCGGGGACTTCAACGCCTGGTTAGTGACCTGGGGGTCCCGGCACACGAACCCACGAGGTAGGGCTCTGGAGAGTTGGGCCGCTAATCACGGTCTACTTCTCCAGAATCGCGGGGCCGAAGCCACGTTCATGGCCGCGGAGCGCAGTTCGATCATCGACCTTTCGTTCGCAGGCGCTTCGCTGTCGCAACGTGTGCGGGACTGGCGTGTTGTAGTGGAGGTGGAGACACTGGCGGATCACCCATACGTTCGGTTTGATGTCTCCCCCCACGCGAGCCACGCTGGGTGCTTGGGAGACTGAATCGGGAGGTCCTCCTGGGGGCCGCCATCGTATAGGCCTGGGCCATTGCGCCGGATAGGTCTGTCGATATCGATGATGAGGCGGCGTGGTTCCGGGAGGCCATGACTCGTGTCTGCGATGCGGGTATGCCTAGGGCTCCACCCTACAGTCCGAGGCGTCGGGTCTACTGGTGGTCTGCGGAGATCGCGAGGCTTCGGTAAGCCTGCGTGATCGCGAACCGCCTGTGGACCAGACTCCGTAGGAGGCGTGGCCGAACCGCAGATACGGAGCCCCGAATGACGGAGCTTCACGTGGGATACAGGGAGGCCTGAGATGCCCTCCGAGCGGAGACTAAGTGGGCGAAAGCCGCGGCTTATAAGGATCTCATGGAGACGCTGGAGCTACCTTATGGTACGAGGAAAGCTGCGCCCCCGGGCCCCGACGTTGACCCAGGTTCTCCAGCCAGCTCTGCTCGGTGGAGTGGTCGAGTCCCTGTTCCCGGCGCGAGCGGAACATGTTCCGCCGCAGATGACTCCGCCACCTCAGTCGCCTGTGGCACCCAGTGTGGTAGTTGACGACGAAGTCCCCGAGGTCACTTGGGTAGAACTGGAGCTGGCGGTGCAAAGGCTTAGAGCCAAGAAGAGCACCGCCCCGGGACCCGACGGCATTCCAGGCCGCGCGTGGGTCCTAGCTCTGGGAGAAGACAGTCTCGAATCCCGACTGAAAGGGGTCCTCAGCGCATGCTTGGAGCGGGGCCAGTTTCCGAAGATGTGGAAGACGGGGAAACTGGTTCTCATCCGAAAGGAGGGTCGCCTGGCGGACGAACCGTCCGGCTACCGGCCCATTGTGTTGCTCGCCGAGGTGGGCATGCTCTTTGAAAGAGTTATTGCGAAGCACCTCGTCGAGCACCTCTCTGGTAGGGGGCTGGACCTGGCGGATGCCCAATATGGCTTCCGCCGCTGGCGGTCCACTGTGGATGCCATCATGCGCGTGAGGACTTTGGCGGAGAGGCAGTCGCCCGGGGTGAGGTGACGTTGGCGGTGTCCTTGGACATCTCCAACGCGTTCAACACCTTGCCCTGAAGTTGCATCAGGGAGGCACTCGTGTACCACGGTGTGCCTCTCTACCTCCGCCGCATAGTCGGGGCGTACCTGACGGAGATAACCGTCATCTACCCAAGTGCGACCGGCGACAGTCGGCGTGAGATGTCGTGCGGTGTTCCACAGGGATCGGTTCTTGGGGATACGACTGGGTGCTTCGCGGTGAGCTTGCGGACGGCGCCGCCGTCACGTGCTATGCGGACGACACGCTAGTGACGGCGAGTGGGGCTACATACCGCGAAGCGACCATGAGGGCCACGACCGCGGTTGCTCAAGTCGTGGAACGGATCCGGCGGCTGGGCCTTGAGGTGGCTTTGCATAAATCCGAGGCCATGTTCTTTCATGGACCTCGGCGCACGCCTATATAATTATATTATATAATTCAACGCGGCGAGTCTCCTCGCCGGATCGCCACCATGGATCCTGGAAGCGAGATCCCTTTCGGCGCTATACCGGTTCCGAAAGGTGGCGCGGGAGCGGGGTTATGATCCCAAGCCCGAAGAAATTCGGGCCGTGAGATCCCGGCTCCACAGGGAAATGGTGGCGGAATGGGAGCTACGACTTGGGCGACCAGGTGCAGGGCGCGCCGTAGTAGCGGCGGTAAGACCCATCATGGGAGAGTGGCTAGAGAGGCCACACGGCAGCCTCTCGTACCGTCTCAACGCAGATGATCACCGAGCACGGGTGCTTCGGGAAGTATCTGCGTCGGATGGAGAAAGAGCCAACGTCCGATTGCCATCACTGCGACGCGAGCGAGGACTCAGGGCCGCACACGCTCACCGAGTGTCCGGCGTGGGAGACGCCGAGACGGGAGCTTGTGGCGGCCCTGTAAGTGAGAGTTCTCACGCTCTCCACCTTGCTCGCGGCGATGGTCTGCTGCGCGGATGCGTGGGCGGCCAGCGCCTCCTTCTGCGAGCAAGTAATGCTCGTGAAGAACGAGGCGGGGCGGGAGTGGCAGCGGGAGCGACGAAGGATAGCTAGGCAAGCTGCCCGCGTACGAAGGCAACTGGGGGTGACAGGTGGAGCCGCCTGTCACCCTGGCAGAAGCAGGCCGCGGCGGTGACGAGTTGGAGACTCTGTAGTCCCCACACCCGAGAAGAGGGCCAGATCGTGAGAGATGGCCCTGGGTCGGCCGGGGTGCGAGGGATATGCCTGTCAACCTCACTTTCGGCAACCAAAGCGACCCACAGGCGGCGTGCGTTTTAGTCGGTTCGAGTCCGACATAACCTCCTCCACCGGCTCCGGTGGGGAGGTATCCGTGGGGATTTTGGGCACGTAAAAAGAAAAAAAAAAGGTTGCTACTTATGTATCCGGAATAACAAAGTGAAACTGAATATAACTTTTATTATTTTTTTATTGCTATATTCACTCTGATATTCGATGCATTTTTGCATACGTTGGAACCAACTTTCGTGGCACTCCAGTTCCAGTTCCAATTGGTGTGTGGTATTATAAAGGCATGTGTTGAGAGAGAAATGATAAGTCGGACTTCTGAATAATAACTGTTCTTTATTACATTGAACACACTGATTTATAGCATACAACATGTAACTAATATATGTATAACTATACACTACACCTTCAACCGATTTTTTTTTTTTTTTAAATAATACTGGTTACAATAAGTATTATTTAATTTAATAACATAGGTTTATTCTAGCGTTTAGAATAATAATCTTAAAACTAATAACATTGTCATTACATCATGTTTGGTTATTAAATATTTGCTTACAATGAGTTCTAATAGACACAACATATTAATACTAAGTACATGGAGTATACTTATGAGAGTTTAGTAGAACATAGAGTGTATAAAATATCATCGGTTGGTAATACGTGTTTACAAGCTAATAACAGAAATAAACGTAAAAATAAATCTAACCACAATATAACTTTGTTCTATTTTTATGAACTACATAGTTTTTACCATCTTTTAACAACTCAACATTTGGTGAAATATCTTTGATCACAAGATATGGCCCGTTATATATACTTTGGAGTTTGTTTCCAGTCTCATTTTTCACAAGTACCAAGTCATTTTCGTTATATGTTATATGATTACAGTTCTGGTCATACTTTTGTTTCCTCACGCGCTTACTATGTAATAAATTTTCATGAGCTTCTTTTTGAGATGTTTGCAGCCTATATTTTAATTCTAAAGGGTAATCGCCATGATTATAAAGTGGATCTACTTTATCTTGATTTAAATTTGATGGTATATTACAAATTTTACCATATAATAATTCAAAGGGGGTATATTTAGTAGAACTATGCACTGAAGTATTATAGGAAAAACACCAAAAGGGCAGCCATGTACTCCATGACCCCGGATGGTTATCGGTTTGTATCCTAAGGAAATATTTTGGCGTACTCTAATTTCTAAATTATTGTAAATCTAATTTTAAGTGAACTTTATGTTTTTATAAGGAAATTACCTAAATGTTTATGAGTATTTTCCAAGGACCCTATAGTCTCATGGTGGTACGCAGTAGATTGTAAAGTAGATATTTCGAGTAGTTTACATGTGTCCTTAAAAACTGAAGATAAGAACTCAGCACCCCTGTCAGTCGCGATTCTGTCAGGAATACCATATCTCAGTATAAAGTTATTTACAAAATTTTTCGCAATTTCTATAGAACTTTTAGATTCCATAGGAAATGCTTCTACATACTTACTAAGCTCACATTGTATAGTTAAAATGTATGCATAATTATAGTCGTCTCTATCTAAAGGACCTACAACATCTAAAAAGACTTTTTCCATCGCTGATTTGGCTGTAGTCGTAATGACTAAAGGCTCTTTAATATAATGTGAGTTATGTTTCAGCCTTTGACATTTGTCACATTTTTTTATAAAATTTGTCACATCCTTTTCAAGACCTGGCCAAAAGTAATATTTTCTAATATTTTTATACATTCGTCTTTGGTTGGGGTCTTTGGGCCGGTAGGCGATTATATTTATGGAAATGATACACGGAGTTGATTTCTTGTACAGATTTATAATGGCGAGAGAATGACAAGTTCATCAATTAGTTCAGTAGACAAAGGCGCCTAATAAAATTAACATAATGTCATCCTGTTAGATGCAACCGGTACATTATTATTAGGCGTTAACATACCGGGGGCCGTAAAAACGTTGTTTTTACCCAGAGACTGGAAGGGGGCAAATCTTGCTAAATGAACGCCGAATAACTCCTGTTGATGTCCGTATATCCGCTACCCGTGCGATGCCATCCGAGCCAGGATGCACAGCCACTATCCGTCCTAACTTCCACTTCAGCGGTGGAAGGTGATCCTCTTTAACTACCACTAAGGTATTCGGCTGAAGACTGTCCTTGCAGGATTGCCACTTCACCCTGAGTTGTAGCTCCGCAATGTACTCCTTGCTCCATCTTGCCCAAAAGTGTTGACGGAGCTGTTCGATGCGCTGGAATCTGGATAGGTTACTTGTGCAACGAGATTCATAATTTGGCTGTGGTAAACATGTCAAGGGTCGTCCAATTATAAAATGACCTGGCGTTAACGGAGAACAATCAGCTGGATCAGAAGATAATGGAGTCAACGGTCGGGAATTCAAAATTCCTTCAATTTGTATCAAAGTAGTGTTGAGCTCTTCATATGTCAGATTACAATTTCCCAACACTCTTTGCAAATGGTACTTGGTAGATTTGACACCTGCTTCCCAGAGACCTCCCATATGAGGACTATAAGCCGGAATAAAATGGAACTTAATGCCTTGGTTGGCTACACTTTCACCTAAAGAATTGCAGTTTTGCTTTAAAAAATTAGATAAGTCATTATAAGCACCGACAAACGAGGTGCCGTTATCTGAGTAGAGGTTAATAGGCTTTCCTCTTCGCGAGATAAACCGATGCAATGCCATTAAAAATAAGTTGCTCGTCAAGTCACCAACTAATTCGAGATGGATAGCCTTGGTACTAAAGCAAATAAAAACCGCGATGTATACCTTTGCCAATCTACAACCTCGACCCTGACGAGTAGCAGACATGATTGGTCCTGCATAATCTACACCTACGTTTTCAAATGGAAAACCGGTAGATGAAACCCTTTGCCGAGGCAAGTTTCCCTTTAGAGGAGTAGCAATTTTGCCTGCCATGCGACTACATCGCACGCACTTACGATAGCAATGCCTTGCTAAGCTTCGACCACCTATGGGCCAATAAATCTCCCTGATAGAAGCGAGGAGCAGCTGAGGACCAGCATGCATCAGCCTACGATGCTCAAATTCAAATAATAAATGTGTAAAAATGTGAGAGGACTGTAATAGAATGGGATGTTTTTTATTATAATTATAATCGGAATTGTCAAGTCGGCCGCCTACGCGTAAGATTTTATGTTCATCTAAGTATATATTAAATTTCAATAAGGAACTTTTTTTTTGGTAATTTTTTATTACTATATAGAACATTGTATTCTGGAAAAGATTCCCTTTGACATTGTCTGATAATTAAATACTGTGCACGTCTCAGTTCAGTTTCTGTCAAAAAGGATGATAGTGCAGGCTGTTTTTTGCAACAATCTATCCATTTGAGAACGTAAGCTACCGTACGTATTAATCGGAGATAGTTAGAAAAACGACTTATATCAATTAACAGTTGGTTGAATTGTATCAGTAACAGTGGTTAATGAAACGTTGGGCCTGATCTCTGGCAGGATTGTCACAGATTTTGACTGAGAAGGTACCTGAATGGGTTCGTGACTAAGAAATTCGGGACCAGTCCACCATAACGTTGAAGTTTGCAGGGAACTAATATCCATACCACGGGATAGTAGGTCTGCAGGATTCAGCTGAGTTGGGATGTGTCGCCACAAGCAACTGCCTGCCTTATCTAATACTTCAGCGACGCGGTTACGCACAAAAGGCTGAAGTTTTGAAAGGTGGCATTTGCAACCAACCCAACACGATGGTGGAGTCGGTCCAGAAACAAACCTCACTAATGGGCATTCTTAAAGATTTGATAATCTTTTCATATAGGCGAGTGCCTACTAACGCCCCACACAACTCCAATCTAGGAATGGTTGTGGGTTTGATAGGCGCAACACGACTCTTAGCCAACAACAAGCGAACCAAAACTTCTCCGTTATCGTTGGTACTACGAACATAAGCGCAGGCTCCATACGCGAGCTCAGACGCGTCTGTACAAATATGTAACTGAACCTCTTTATATGAATTACAAACTACTATTCTAGGAATCCGAATATCATTAACCAAAGGTAACGTTTTTAAAATATCATCCCAATGTTTATGAATCTCTGGGCTTAATGGTTCATCCCATGAGAGTTTTTGTAACCATATTTTTTGTAATAATATTTTCATACTAACTACTGTAGGAGCTAGTAGACCGATAGGGTCAAATATTCGTGCAATGGTCGATAGTAAATCTCGCTTGCTATTACCTTTTGGTAAGACTAAGCCTATCGGAAAACAGAGTTCATCTGAATCTGCGTACCAGCCAAGACCTAGAAGCTTGCAGGATTCATGAGATCCCATATTTAAGTGAAGAAGCTTACGAGAACAGTCGGTCACCAATTGTGGCTCATTGGATTGCCATTTTCTCAATGGCATGCCAGCTGAAGCGAGTGCAGCAGTTTCCTGCTTGCGTATATATAATACTTCAGCCAGATCATCCCCACCAGTGAGCAAATCATCGACATAAAAATCATGTGCGATGATTTCAGTGATTTTACTATCATTGCATTCCATACTAATTTGTTTTAAACATCTAGTTGCTAGATATGGCGCACTTGCGGTACCGTACGTGACGGTATTTAACTGAAACGCCTTTACGGATTCATCCGCATTATTTCGCCAGAGTATTTGTTGTAAGTGCCTATCAGATGGATGAACAACAATCTGTCTATACATTTTCTCGACATCGGCTGACAAAATGTATTTGTGTTGTCGAAACCGAAGCAAAATTGACAGTAAATCATCCTGAACAGTCGGACCAACCATCTGAAGGTCATTGAATGAAATTCCTGATGACGTGGGACTACTCGCGTTAAAAACAACCCTTAACTTGGTTGTCGTGCTCTGATCACGACGTACACCATGATGTGGGATAATATATCCACTTGTACTTGAAATAGGTTGTTCACATGCAGACATATGGCCCAAGGACTCATATTCTGACATGAAATTGCGATACATTTCACCTAAGTCAGGCTTAGTTTTCAATCTACGTTCAAGAGAAAGAAAACATTGATTTGCTCTTGTCAGTGAATCACCTAAAAGAGCAGGACTCCGCTTTAGAGGGATCCTCACACAGAACCGACCATCCTCAAGACGAGTCCTAGTTTTAATAAAATGTTCCTCACAGAGTTTTTCCTCATGTGAGTAAACAAATGACGACGAAGAATCAATCTCCTCTAATTGCCAAAATCGTGTTAAATCACAATCAGATTCACATTCAGATTTTGGGGGGTCACAGTCGTCAGGGGTTTTAACAAAATAACACCATGAATTATTTGTCAATAATGAGATATGACTACCAGAAACAGGTCCTGATATGATCCAACCTAACTTTGTTTCAAAGAGCATTGGTTTTTTACTACCCAATTTTATTCTCTGCGACCCTAACAAATCCCAAAAGAGATCAGCACCTAGCAACATATCAATAGCAGCAGGCTTATAAAATGTAGGATCAGCTAAACAAATATCTGAAGGTATTTTAAGATCACTAATGTCAATATTATGACTGGGTACATCATTAGTTATACACGATAAAACAAAACAATAAAAGTCAGAGGTAAAGTTATCATTCAATGATTTAATACTAACCCGACAAGTTTTACCTACGTATGCAGTAACGTTATTGATTCCCAATATTGACCTATCTATGTAATGCGGTGTTAAACTTAATTGTGAACATAAACGTTCCGTCATTATACATGACGTACTACCACTATCTCGAACTGCCCTTACAACATGTTCTTTATTATTATTATCGTAAATCTTTACTAATGCAGTAGACAAGAGCACATCGAGTTGCTCAGAAGAAGTTACCTTTACCGTCAAAGTTTGGCCACTATGCCCAGTGTTGGGCAACGCAGAAGGTACATTCTCAGGTAAGACTACATTATTATTCTGAGTATGACTAATAACTGCAGGTTTATGCTCAGCTAGGTGAACAAGGCTATTGTGACGGCGTTTACAAATACTACAACCAGGTTTTCTACAATTATTTGCAAAATGACCCGACTTTAAGCAATTAAAACAAACCTTTAATGTGGGCAACAGCTTAAGTCGAGCTTCATTACTAAGCGCTAAAAACTGTGAGCAGCTAGGTAAGATATGGTCACCCTTACATTTGGGACATAATATTTTACTTAATGTGTTAGTAGATGAACTAGATTTATTAGTGGTCTGCTGTATTGAAACCATAGACTTGGCCTTGGAATTTGATTGTGTGTGATGAGTGTGAGCAATTTCTAAACTTTCTAAAAAGTTAGCATGTTTACACAAGAAATTCATCAATTCACCAAACTTATTAAATTTATCATCATTTAACCGACCTTTGTACTCTTCCCACTTCCTGTTAGTCTTTTGGTCCAATTTCCCACTTATTATATAAATTAACAGCGAGTCCCAAGTGTCAACAGGTTCTCCTAAAACAGCTAATGCTTGTAAATTTCTTTTAACATGATCAATTAAACGTTTTAAACTGACAAAAGATTCTTTCGTTATCTTGTCAATAGTAAACAATGATGCGATATGATTTTGCAATAATAATCTCTTGTTATCGAATCGCTCGCACAACAACTGCCACGCCACATTGTAATTAGAAGCTGAAAATCCTATAGATTGAATTACCACCTGTGCAGAAGACTCCAAGCTAGTACGTAAATAATGGAATTTACTAATGTCATCCATATCATTATTTGAATGTATGAGACTGGCAAAGGTATCTCGAAATTCAATCCAATTCTCGTATGAACCATTAAACTTAGGTAATTGAATTGTTGGTAGCTGGACGAGTTGACGATTACCTACTTCACTCTTAGTACTTCCCGAAGGCGGTACAGTACATATGCCTAACATCTCATGCGCAACCGCAAGCGCTTTATGGTACTGTGATTCAAAATCCGCACGAGCATCAAACTGTACCTGTGCGGCAGCATCGTCGTCAACTAGACACTCAATTTTCAACTGCACCTCGTCAAATCGGTCATACAAACCCTCAATCCGAGTTAAACGTGACTGCAATTCCCTAGTAACGATGCCAGTCAATGGCAGTTTCAAGTCCAAACAATATTTACTGAAATATGTTAATTGACCTTTAAAGCTGCCTCTTTTCTTAGTTAATTCCTTAATCGACTCTGATGTGGTCATTTTGGGAAGCAAGTGCGATCACCTTTAAGAGTGTTGGGTTGTAAAATATAAAACAAATATTCTCACAACACTACGAATCAAGCGCATTCCAATGCACATTCCATTGCAACGTGTGCGACGCCGACCGGACTTCACAAAAACAATGATTATTCCCGTTTTTCAGTAGATTCCAGGTCTGATAACGATAATCCTTGGTTTCTTGATTAATCCGGCTCGAAGGACCAATGGTTGGGGTCTTTGGGCCGGTAGGCGATTATATTTATGGAAATGATACACGGAGTTGATTTCTTGTACAGATTTATAATGGCGAGAGAATGACAAGTTCATCAATTAGTTCAGTAGACAAAGGCGCCTAATAAAATTAACATAATGTCATCCTGTTAGATGCAACCGGTACATTATTATTAGGCGTTAACAGTCTTATACCAGCGTGGCCACTACTCGGTAAAAGATGAAAGTCATTCAATATTACTTTCTGGTCGTCTTTGTCAGCTATTCTTTTAACATTATTTAAGATACATAAACGGGGTCCGGACCAATTAGTATAGCTTCTTATCTCTATGACTAATTTATTTATAAAATCATCATATTTTTTATCTCTTATAAAAAATAATTCGTGCACGTTTATTTTATCACAAAAATATCTCCGCTCCCTCACAAAAGCGGCTGGCGTCAGTTGTGATCGAGACACTGGATTTATAAACAACGTCATTCTTGCAAACGAGTAACAAAACATGCTATTCTCCAAGTCTATTTCGTTGCATTTACGTAGTTTATTTAAGTTAGTATAATCAGTAAATTGTAATTCTACAGAATCGCTCTGTTTACTATGAATTTCTACAACTTTCGGTTGCGCAGACCGATCAATAGTAGGAACCATAGCACCCGGAGTACTCTGAGAATCAAGAATTTTCTTTCTTTGAGCCCGCGTCATAACGGTAATTAAACTTTCATGCATATTTTTTAATTCATTTGATGTGATAGGCAGTCGTGACATTGCATCGGCTGCTATATTGTCTGATCCTTTTATATATTGAACTTCAAAATTATACTCTTCGAGTGAAAGTCTAAACTTCATAAGACGGCTAGAAGGATCTCTCATTCCAAACAAATAAATGAGGGGTTTATGATCAGTTTCAATGATAAAATTTCTACCATACAAATAAGGGCGGAAATGTTTGACAGCCCACACTATCGACAATAACTCTTTTTCAATAGTGGGATAGTTAATCTCAGCTTTATTAAGATTCCGGCTTGCGAAAGCTATTGGTTTTTTATTCGAGTTACATAGAACAGCTCCTAATGAGTATTGTGAAGCGTCAATTTGTAGTACAAATTTATTATTTTCGGAAAAGTCCGGATATTGTAATATTGGCGGGGAAGAAATAATAGATTTTAAGGTGGAAAATGCATTCTGACACTTTTCGTCCCATAGAAAGGGTGAATTTTTCTTCGTTAATTGAGTTAGAGGATGAGCTATGCAAGCAAACTGTCTAATAAACTTCCTATAATAGTTTGCAAATGCAACAAATCTTACTACTTCCTCTACGTTTTTTGGAACCGGCCAGTTGGATAATGCACGAATTTTTTCAGGGTCGGGTAATACCCCTTCACCTGAGATAATATGACCTAAATACAAAATATCTTTCTTAAGAAAATTACATTTATGGGGGTTCAACTTTAAATTCACTTGTCGTAACCTGGTAAAAATATCTATAAGGTTTTTATTATGAAAAAATAATGATTTCCCGAAAACTATAAGGTCATCTTGGTATACCAAACACTTTTCGTATGCTAAACCTGACATTGCAATAGTCATCATTTTTGAAAACGAACTGGCGCTTGTTTTCATCCCCATCGGCATATGGGTCATCTGGAACTGACCTGAAGCGGAGGCAGTACCCCTGGAACCGGTTGTATTATTTTCTGAAACTCGAAATTGACCTGAACTAAATGCTGTATATTTTCGACATTCAGGGTCAAGGCTACACTGGTAATAGCCTGAAGATAGATCAAGCGTAGAAAAATAGACTGATCCCGAAAGAGAATCAAGAATTTCTGTAATATTTGGAAGCGGGAATTTGTCTTCTCTTATATTATTGTTTAATTTTCGATAATCTATAACTAATCGCCACTTTTTAATGCCAGAGTTATCCATTTTTTTTGGAACCAGTAAAATTGGGCTAGACCATTCGCTCTGACATGGTTCTATTATACCCTCTTGCAGCATGTCGGTTATTTGTTTGCTTACCACACATTTTTGTGTGTAGGGTATTCTGTATGGTTTACTGTAAACTGGTTGAACGTCAGGCTTTAAACTGATACGGTGGCTATAAATATTTGTGGTTGTCAGTTTATCTCCTGGCAATAAAAATATATCCGAAAACTCATTCAAATGTTTCAAATTTAATGACCTCAATAATGTTTTTACTCGATCAGCATTTACATTTTCACATTTATTAAAACTACATATATTGTACTCGCTAATACTCTCTATATTTGGTTTAAAATCGTCAAGTTGAACTGTACTCTCGCTAGTATTTAAGATTGAAATTGGTATCATACCATTTTATTGGTTTGACTAACGAACTAGCGAGGAAAATTCCTTCGCCTAACTCGGATGAACAAACAAGACATTCCTCAGAAAAATCAGTTCGAATGTAATGTATCGATTCAGATCTTGGTGGCAAGGTCAAACAATTGTTATTGTCATTTAATTTTTTTAAAGGAAAAATTACATTTTTATGCAAGTTATTCTGTAGAGTCAACGTTAAACTCTTAAAATTTAAGATAGCATTATATTTTGCAAGAAAATCATGTCCGAAAATAGCATGTGCCCTACATGGTAAGGAATTAAAAACATAAAACTTATGCTGTAATGAGCCACTTGATAAGTCACAGATGTTGCTAAGCGTTAAATAAACATATCCGATTGCATCAATTGTACCGCCAATTCCATTTATCTTTATGTTCTCTTTATGGATCGGTATGTTCAAGCCATTGATATGTTTATACTTAATAGCGCAAATGGAAGCGCCCGTGTCAACTAAGAATGAATAATTATAGCTACCTACACTCGAGAGCAATGAATCCGGGTCACTTAAAGAATCCTAAAAATCTCGGAAACTAAAAATGCTAGGTTAATGCAATAAATTGTATTTAATAGACAATGTAATACTCCTTAAATGAAGGTATTAAAACTTCTTAGTTATTGTAAAGTTATATCATAAAAAAATCAAATTTGAAAAAGGGCCACTTTCGAAGATGGAACTACGAAATTACAGCATTTGGTGTTGCTTTTGTTTGTAATCTGTCATTTATGTGGGTACATAAACCATGTTGATAGTGCTCTATATTCATTAATCAAGCTGAAATTATGTCGCTTACGCCTGAAGAATGCACCAGAATACTTACAATGCTGGAAACCGGCCGGAGTCAGCGCGATACAGCCAGGACTGTCGGTGTGTCGCTGTCAACAGTACAAAGAGTTCTCCGACGTTACGAAGAAACTGGTTCTAACCTACGCAGACCAGGAACGGGCAGAACCAGGTGTACCACAGCACGAGAAGACCGATACTTGGTGAACACCATGCTTCGAAATCGCTTTCTCACAGGAACTGAACTCACCAATCAGTTTCGACGCCTCGGAGGAAGTAACCCAAGTGCATGGACAGTAAGACGTCGGCTTGCTGAATCTAACTTAAAACCCCTTAGACCTGCAAACGGCCCTAAACTGGAGCGTGGGCATCGTATTTCGAGACTAAGTTATGCCCAGAGCCACGTAAATTGGAGTATTGAAGATTGGTCAAAAGTTATGTTCTCCGACGAATCAAAATTTATGCTCTACAAGCACGATGGAAGACACAGAGTGTATCGAAGACCAGGGGAAAGATTCAAGCAAGCATGCATCGAAGAAAAAGTAGCCTACGGTGGTGGGTCTGTACTTGTGTGGGCCGGAATTTCTTCTGAAAGTCGCACAGAGCTGGTGATCATAGAAAACGGCTCTTTAACTAGCGTAAGATATGTGGAAGAAATCCTCAATGATCACGTTGGTCCATTTATGGTCAATTTAGGTGAGGATGCTATATTTATGCATGACAATGCCAGACCTCATACAGGTAGGATTGTGAATGACTACCTTCAAGAGATGAACATTACTCGTATGGAGTGGCCAGCGCGCAGCCCGGATATCAACCCGATCGAGCATGCTTGGGACGAGCTAGGCAGATGCGTAAAACAACGAAACCCTCCCCCAATCACGCTTCGTGAGCTCAAAATTGCTCTCACAGAGGAATGGGAGAATATTCCCCAAAATCGTATAAGGAACTTGGTGTACAGCATGCCAAACCGCGTAAACGCAGTAATGGAAGCACGAGGAGGCAATACGAAGTATTAAAATTCAAGAAAATCGTAATAAAGTTCAAAAATTTCATGTTTCCTATTTTTGTTTTAAGGAGAGATCAGCAGTTTTTTTCTTTATGTAATTTTGTGTTAATAAAATGTATGGTGACTCATATTTTTTTTACTTTCATTTAAGGAGTATTACATTGTCTATTAAATACAATTTATTGCATTAACCTATCATTTTTAGTTTCCGAGATTTTTAACATTCTTTAAGTGACCCGGATTCATTGCTCTCGAGTGTATATTTAATTGTATACAACAAGTATTGTCTGTTGCACAAATATACTCATCACCTTTGTTATTCACGAAAAAATTGTAATTCGCTATTCTCTACGGGTTCCTCCTCAACAACCTGAATCTCTGCATTATGAAGTGTAGCTTGGTGACCTACAGAATTCTCGGATCTATTATTAGAATTAGGGTACGAACCTCGATAGGGCCTCGATCTCCCTCGACTGGTTGAATTCTGGTAAGCCCGTCCGCTACCTCGGTAACCTAAATTGCCACGACGATAATTATTGTTATAATAATTATTGGGGGGGATGCCTCGTATCTGTCGGTTGAATGTTCCAGGTCTAAAATTACCCCTATGAATAGAACCTGAAAACCTTTTTTCGTTATTTTTATTCATAGATAACATATTTTCTGATTGCAACGGCGAAGTAACCTCCTCGTCCAATGCTGCCTGTATAGCATCCTTTAAACAGTCGAAATTACGCGCTGCTATTATCGTACTAAGTCGTTTATTACGCAAACCGTCGGCAAAACGTTTAATTGCTTGTTTTTCGTTTATAGGTCGTAAAATATTGAGAGATTCGGTCTTGCCGCCGGCTTGTGCAATAGTCAGTTCCATGAACAATTCTGTCAGCTCTTTGCCATAGTCGTCAATCGATTTTTGTTCCTGTCTTACAGTCTGTAATTTATTTTGTAACGCAACTGCGCTCTTCTTGGGTAATAGGATCATGCGCATATCAGCCAATAACGCGTCTACAGAAGTATAATTAGAGGAAAGTTTCAACTTTGCAACTTGTGACAGTCGGTTCTTTAATATAAAATTAATTAAATTTGACTTACACATGTCGTTTCCTAACATAGAACTGTAGTAGTCGATACCATCTATTAGTTGCCTGGTAGTTGATTCATTATTATCCATGACTGGTAACAAACTCAAAGCAGTTTTCAAATTAAACTCCATTTTGGAAACTGATTTTGACCCAGCTATTTCTTTGTCAACAACTTTAACGTGAATCTTATTACAAAATTTTTCAATATCTAAATATAACTTTCATCTAATCTAAATAAAATTTCAGTACTATACTCTTGAATTAATAATAAACTCTCTCCAGTAATTTGTTCTTTAGTTATTTGCTCATCAATATTAGGTATTAAAGTAATATATTCGTTATACACGCTCTCTGCTTTGTCTAACTTTTCTTTTAGCAGTTCTGGTGTCCTTCGGTTATAATTCAATTTACTTACTTAATTTTTCTTTAATTAACTTTAATTTAGCTAATATTGTTTTAAGCTCTTGGGCCATACTACGAGTATGTCATTATACTGATACAATAAATTGAGAGAAAATAAAAGTTAACCATACAACAATAAGCTAATACATTAAAATAAGTACCTCAACTTTTCCACAACGAACGAAAATTCTTGCACTGCACTTTCACTTTCTATCTTCGATAGGAATATTCATGGTCGTTTAATGTTTATCGCGACATGGCGAAGTACTTTTGTGTCCTGCTTCACACGTATATCTAACATCGTAGGCGGTACCTCTGCGTCGAGAGAATGACTTTCTCAAATTTTCCCTTACTAATTGGTCAGAAATCCAACCGTGGTGACACTTCCTGTAGCATCGCCACACGAAGTAAACCCCGACCAACAGACACAGTCCAAGCAGTATTACCATCACAATACTTATTGTTGATAATTGAATTTGCAGTTGCTCCGTACTAGCTGCGATAGCTGAACCAATTCCGTTTTGGTTAATGGTGACCTCTTGTGTTTTTGTTGTATTTGAGTTACACATTTTTACTGTTTATAGAACACGTTACTCGCACGACAGTACGCACTCCCGTTACATAGATTTTGAAGCTGCACATTGTCACTATTCGAATCGAGACGCAATTTGATGCCCTACATCACTCATGGCAGGGTCGCCATATAAAGGCATGTGTTGAGAGAGAAATGATAAGTCGGACTTCTGAATAATAACTGTTCTTTATTACATTGAACACACTGATTTATAGCATACAACATGTAACTAATATATGTATAACTATACACTACAGTATCTCCAAAACGTACACACGGTATTTCCGCCCAATTGAGCAGTCCGACTGGGGAAGTACCTCCGCCCTACAGAATACCGCGGCTATAATACTTTCCATCAGGTGGGCCGTGTGCTTGTCTGCCACCAAAGTGGTATAAAAAAAACGTACATTTTGAAAGCATCAACAGTCACTCCTCAACGACTAAAAGCGTTGACTACGCCATTTATTCTTTACCATTGGGAATAAATATAAGTCGTTGGGGGCCTATTTGGTGCTGTACAGCAGACACCCTGTTAATTCGATCTTTTCATCTTTCCAATACCGTGTTGTTTCTGTTGATGTGTGGCAGCTAGCATTGTCATGATGAAGTTCTGCGTTGGCGGTGGTTCTTTCAAACTGTTGATTGTTGTTTAGTTTCAGTATCATACGCATAATATTCAAGACTCATCACCAGTGTAGATATTATAGACCTGATTGTACTTTTGTAACATTTTTTTACACCAAACAACACCGAGTCCTTTTTGCTCAATTCTCAAGTTCTTTTTTTACCAGCTAAATGTTCGTGTAACATATTAAATATTCTCGTCATACTTATGCCCAGAGACGCCTCTATCTCATGATATGTAACATGACAAACTTGCATTAATAGTTTTCGCAAAGCATCAATTTTGAGATATAACAACCTTCTTTAACTTCGTCCTTGAGCACAGACCGCTTACAATTAAACCAGTGATACACAGTAGTTTTCAATGGAATTTCATATCAAAAGTCAAAGTGAATTGATCAACGCACTGTTTTTGAGTTAGCACTTGACGAAAATCGTAATAAATCATAGCACGATAATTTTATATGAAGCAAGTAGCCTTTGAAGTATTGCTCTAGCATCAGCCATAGCAAATAACACAAAACATAGCTTATTGGAGGTAGGACATGATGGTATCTCCCGTCCAAAATTGAGCAGTCCGTCTGGGTAAGTACCTCCGCCCTACAGAATACCCCGGCTATAATAACCTTGTGTTGTGTTCCCGGCGGTGAGTAGGGTAGCCAGAGCTCACTGGAGAGGTTTTGTGCCGTCAGTGGGAAGACCAAAGGCTTAAATTGACCCCGCTGACTGGTGGGGGCGTGAAATGTTGGCGCGGTGGTCAGGGAAACCCGGTACGGTTCCCGAACCTGGGGATTACTTAATCTCCGCCCCAGGAGGCTGAACCAGCAGCCTGTGTAAAGTTCCCGGTGCTGTAGCCGTGCCGGAGGAGGAAACCGGAGTGGACTCGGCTTCAGTATCTGGGAGGGGACCGGGGGCCCTTCCGCCTACCGCGCCAGCCAGTCACACAACCCCAACTTGTCTGTGAGGGTGGGACGCCTTGCTTTGTCTTCTACACTGGAGGCACAGAATCTCTTCTTACCTTCTCCCCCCCCCCCCCCCCCCCAACTCAAACATGAAATTTAAAAAAGGCAAGAGTAACGTTACCACAGCGGCTCCATCATCCACAGTTAATGTGGATTTCTGCAACATCAGGGGCCTACACTCCAACCTTAACGCGGTCCATCTCCACTTAGAGACCGCGCAGCCTACCTTGCTTTTTCTGACGGAGACGCAAATATCATGCCCGGCCGATACAGCCTACCTAATGTACCCCTGGTACAAACTCGAGCACAACTTTATGAGTCGCGCCAGGGTATGCTTGTACGTCCGGGATGATATTTGCTGCCGCCGTCTCCATGGTCTTGAGGACAGAGACCTGTCAACTATATGGGTACGTATAGATCACGGTGGCCACACCCGTGTCTATGCGTGCCTATACAGGTCTCATAGCGGTGACCTGGGCACGGCTCAACTTTTCCAGCATCTGCAACGATCGGCGGACAGCGTAATTGAGCAGTACCCCACTGCGGATTTAGTATTCTTGGGGGACTTCAACGCTCACCACGTGGAGTGGCTGGGGTCTCCCAGGACTGATTTCGCGGGAAGGGCTGCTCACGACTTTGCCCTGACCTATGGGCTCTCTCAACTGGTACATTCTATCACTAGAACACCAGAAATTGAGACCCACAGAAGCTCTATACTGGACCTTCTGCTGACTAGAAAGAAAAGAAAGAAAAAGCTTTTTATTTTGGCACAGCAATGACTAACAGATACTTATATACTATACACATTAAGAAACAATAAACACAAACAAATTAGTCAAGTGGCACCAAAAAAGTACTACGCGCCCGGATGAATATTCCATAAGGGTGGAAGCACCTCTTGGTAATTCGGACCACAGCCTCGTCCGGGCGCAAGTGACACTCGCGCGGCCTGAACCACCGCGGTCACCTCAGTGGCGACACGTGTGGCACTACAAGTCGGCAGACTGGGACGGACTGCGAGAATTCTTCGCATCGTACCTGTGGAGGCAGCTTTGCTTCACTTCTAATGATCCAGGCTCCTGTGCAACAGCAGTCGCTGACGCGATTCTAGTGGGTATGGAATGCTACATCCCTAACCGCTGGGTCGCGACAGGAGCGAACAAACGCCCGTGGTTTAATAGGCCTTGCAGGGAAGCTAGAGACCGCAAGCAATCTGCATACAAGGCTTGGACCACGGCTCTTGCCAATAAGGATCCAAACATCGCTGAAGTGAAGCGGAAGTTGAATGCTGCTTCGAGGTCCAGTAAAAAGGCAACGTCTAGGGCAAAGTTTGAGTTCATCGGCAGAATTGGTGAACGGCTTGCGCGCTACCCATCTGGCAGTCGCGCATTTTGGTCGCTCGCCAAAGCTGCCGAGGGAAACTTCTGCCAGTCTTGCCTTCCGCCGCTGCAAAAATCCGACGGTAGTCTGGCCCATGGCGCTAAGGAGAAGGCCGATCTTTTGGGTCATCTCTTTGCGTCAAACTCGACTATGAACGACGGGAACGCCGAACCACCCATCATCCCCAGCTGTGGTGCTTCCATGACCGAAGTTAAAATCACGCAACGGGTGGTCCGGCGCGAGCTTAAGTCCCTAGATGTCCGGAAGTCGAGTGGGCCGGACGGTATACCGGCGATGGTGCTTAAGCACTGTGCCCCCGAGCTGTGCCCTGTACTTACACGCCTTTTCGCACTCTCATACTCCGCGCGGCAGGTCCCAGCCTCGTGGAAGACCGCATTCGTGCACCCTGTACCTAAGAAAGGTGACAGGACAGATCCGACCAATTACAGGCCTATCGCTATAACCTCCCTACTTTCGAAGGTTATGGAGCGTGTCATTAATACACAGCTCCTGAGATACCTTGAAGGAAACGATCTACTGAGCGACCGACAGTACGGCTTTCGCCACCGTCGCTCAACCGGTGACCTTCTTGTGTATCTCACAAACCGATGGTCGCAAGCCATCGAGAGTCGGGGTGAGGCACTAGCGGTCAGCCTCGATATGGCGAAGGCCTTCGATCGGGTCTGGCACAAAGGTCTTCTTGCGAAGTTGCCGTACTATGGACTCCCCGAGGGACTTTGCGAATGGATCGCCAGCTTTTTGTCCAATAGAAGCATCCAAGCCGTCGTCGACGGCAGCTGCTCGGACCGCATGAACATAAACGCTGGTGTCCCACAAGGCTCCGTGTTGTCTCCGACGCTGTTTCTGCTGCATATCAATGACATGCTGTCTGATGGCTCCATTCATTGTTATGCGGACGACAGTACCGGGGACACGTGTTACACGGGCCGTGCAAATATCCCTCAGTCCGAGGTGGAGAAGAGTCGCGAACAACTTGTGTCTAAAATCGAGACTACTCTCTCTGGAGTATCCGATTGGGGACGACTAAACCTAGTCCAATTCAACCCCACTAAGACACAAGTATGTGTATTCACCGCTAAGAAAACCGCATTCGTTGTGGCGCCGCAATTCCTGGGCACACCGCTTACCATCTCCTCGAGTATCGGGATCCTTGGTGTCGATATCTCCAGCGACGTCCAATACCGAAGTCATTTGCAGGACAAGGTTAAGTTTGCATCAAGAAAACTCGGAGTGCTCAACAGGGCGAAGCAGTACTTCACTGCGGGGCAGCAACTCCTTCTTTATAAAGCACAGGTCCGGCCTCACATGGAGTACTGCTGTCACCTTTTTGCTGGAGCACCTGCATACCAGCTTGACCCCTTCGACTCGTTGCAAAGACGGGCATTGAGGCTGGTTGACAATCCCATACTCGCAGGTAGAGTGGAACCTCTTAGCCTTAGGAGGGATTTTGCCTCACTGTGTGTGTTCTACCGCCTATACAATGGTTTGTGCTCAGATGAATTGTTCGACATGATGCCCGTAGCTACATTCTATCATCGCACCTCTCGCCATAGGCAGGGAATTCATCCCCACACATTGCGACCTGAGCCGGTGCGCACTGTGCGGTATGAAAGAAGCTCACTGGAGAATTTGTGCCGTCAGTGGGAAGACTAAAGGCTTGTCCTGATTTGTCTTCTACTGACGGCACAGAAACTCTGTACTTACAGGGTTGGCAGCGCGACTGTGACTTCTCTGGTGTTACAGACGTCCATAGGCCACGGTAACTACTTTCCATCAGGTGGGCCGTGTGCTTGTCTGCCAACTAAGTGGTATAAAAAAAAAAAAAAAAAAAAAAAACTTCATCCCACGCACACTCAAGCTGTGGAATGACCTCCCTGCTGCGGTTTTCCCAAGCGCCTACAATATGGGGTTCTTCAAGAGGGGCATCAGAAGGTTTCTTCATGGTCGGCAGCACGAGTGTGACACCCCTGGTGTTGCATACGTCCATAGGCCACGGTAACCGCTTCCCATCAGGTGGGCCGTGTGCTTGTCTGCCAACTTAGTGGTATAAAAAAAAAAAAAAATCAACTAAGATTATATTTTCCATTATGTGGCAAGGACTTTTGCGAACTGAATTATTTACAAATGTTATTTTTATCTATTCATCTGTATATCGTCTTACCGATGTTGAGACCCAAGGCTACTGTAATCCTTAACCCACTGCTTTTGAGAACTTCTACTCGCCACATATCAATATGGCCATCTAGTCAAGAGTCCTTGATTTTCTCCTACATAATCCTTAATAATAATAAAAATGCCGTTGCCGTGGAAAAACTTGCGTCGGCTGATAATGGCAAGAAAATGTTTTTGAATGTGAGATATCCTGCTAATTTTGTTGAAAAAGAGTAATGTTTACTTCTTATACACGAACATAATAAGACAAGAATATTTGATACTTACGTAGTCTTCATACTTCAGGAGCAGATTAGTGCATTAAACCCAGAAAGAAAATGCAAAGTAACCGGACCATTTTATAGGCAAAACAAAGTTGATATAATGGTCACATCATCTTAAAAATATGCTGCTCTTTTCAGTATGTTTATTACTGATATTGAACCAACCGTTCCTGTAAATTTTAATGATAGTAACAAACCGCGATTTTACGTACATCGACTGAATCATGTCGGCGGACCCTAACTAGTATAGCACTACGTCATACTATCGGAACAGTCTTAGGTCCCTCCGACAGTGACAACGCTTGAATCAATATGTATCACTAGGTATATCAAAGTTGTAGGGCTAACTAACACAACTTATTTTCGACTTTTTGGGAGTTGCTTTTTGTGACGGGGTTTTTATCAATTTATTTTTATTTTACACTTTTTAAATTGATCTACTCGTCAAGCTCTTTATCTTGGACCGGTTTTTTTAAACATAGCTAAAAACACTCTAGACTAAAATACCTTTCAAACAAAAAAAACTAAATCCAAATCCGTTCATGCGTTCAGGAGCTACGATGCCACAGACAGACATACACACACACACACAAACACGTCAAACTTATTATAACACCCCGTTGTTTTTGCGTCGGGGGCTAAAAAATAAAATACTCACCGAATTGAGAACCTCCTTTTTTGATGTCGGCTAAAAATAAACAAATGACAAATAAATGAAACAAATTGTATTTATAAGTCAAAGAGTTCCATTTTTAAATGTTATAATTACTTTTATCGATTAAATATTGTTCTGTAACTGGCCAGTTTTATATACATTCATACCAACTTCGAAGCAAATCATTCCCAAAATAACTTTCTACCCTTTTTTCTCGGTTATAAAGAAGTAGAAAGTTATTTTGGGAGTTAGGGGATGAATTTCAATAAAATATGAAACACATTTTGCGTCAATTCTATTCACAATTGTTTATGCAAAGTTTGAAATAGATTGGACCAAGGAATCATGTTGCCCATACAAACAATGCCCCTCTTTTGTACCCCTTTAAGGGTAGAATTTCGGAAATCTCTACTTAACGGATGCCTACGTCATATAAGGAACGCTCCTTCGAAGTTTTAGGTCTTCTCGATCAGTGATTTAGACTGTGCGTTGATACCTCATTATATTCTTATATATTTCACATACATACATACATATAATCATGCCTTTACCCCCGGAGGATTAGGCAGAGGTGAATTAATTCACCAATCATTGTATTCGGTTCCACGTAATAGCGAGTGAGCCTATTGCAGTATTCCGGGCGCTATTGTTAACTCGAGCCATGCATCTGAGGCTGAGTCTAGGATGTCTATATCTGTTTGTTGTTAAACAGCGGTCTCCCTTAATCTCTTCGTACGACACCACATGGGAAGAGATGGGGTGGCCCAAATTCTACTCTGCCGAGAACCGCGCGAGGATTATATAGATTACAATATCCATTATATAGTTTACAATCAAGAGATATCGTATCTGACGGGGGTTATTGAATACACTTAATGACAAACAGCGATTGTCACAAACAGTCCAGATGTACCTTTCAATTGATATGTCAAAATTAGAACCTTCGAAATCTTTAAAGTGCTATCATGTGAAGTGGATTTTTTTCTCCTGCACTGAACGTAGGGCCCGTCGAAATGGTGTGTATTCAAACGCCGATATTTAATATCAATTAAATTGAAATGGAGCCGCTATTACATTTCTGGGAAATAAATTTTTGTGAAACTTTCGGAGCCGCTTCCTAGCGTGTTCGGGGAAAATAGGTTGATTTTTTAGAAGCCAATTTTGCAGAGCATTCGTTATTCAATATTTTTCAGTAATCGAGTTCTGGGAAACTTAAAAAGAACAGTTTTATATTTTATGCATTACTGTACTTAATTTTTGGGTTCGGTTTCGTTATGGATTTGCTTATTTTGGCTTTTACGGTAGCAACCGTCTATCTCCTGTAGATCCAAGAGGCCTTATCTGTGACTCAGCACAATGGTGTACATTGCACACACAACTTGCAACTGGGCTAATGTTGAAACGCAATTAAAGAATACAATTGTCTTGTAGTAGTATCATTGCCTAGTGGTTTACATGAGGGATTTTCATAATAATGGAATTATAATCTAAACGTAGGGGCGAGGCCGCGTTCTACTTTCGCACAAGACAGATATAACGACGTTTGGTTGTTTTAAATGAGTCGCCGACCTAGGCCGAGTTGGCCTAATTAGATACAATAACGTCGCGCAAATGAATATATAGTTCCCGCCTTTTATATATAAGAAATGTCAATATGACTTCACGTCGTCTGAAGCTGAAGGCTATGTCTCTGGAAAGAGCGTCACTTACAAAGTAGTAGACTGTAGAGAAACGGAAACACGTATGCTAGTGAGTCTGGAGCTGGAGAGTTTTTGTGCTGTCAGTATGAAGACCAAGGGCTTGTCCTGATTGTGTTTTCTGCACTGACGACACAGAAACTTTCTATTCTTATAGGGTTGGCAGCACGGGTGTGACTCCCCTGGTGCTGCACACGTACATAGTCACGGTAATGACATTTCATCGGGTGGGCCGTTGTTTAAAAAAAAACGAAGACTGGTGCAGTAGAATAGAATAGAATAGAATAGAATAGAATAGAATAGAATAGAATAGAATAGAATAGAATAGAATAGAGTAGAGTAGAGTAGAGTAGAGTAGAGTAGAGTAGAGTAGAGTAGAGTAGAGTAGAGTAGAGTAGAGTAGAGTAGAGTAGAGTAGAGTAGAGTAGAGTAGAGTAGAGTAGAGTAGAGTAGAGTAGAGTAGAGTAGAGTAGAGTAGAGTAGAGTAGAGTAGAGTAGAGTAGAGTAGAGTAGAGTAGAGTAGAGTAGAGTAGAGTAGAGTAGAGTAGAGTAGAGTAGAGTAGAGTAGAGTAGAGTAGAGTAGAGTAGAGTAGAGTAGAATAGAATAGAATAGAATAGAATAGAATAGAATAGAATAGAATAGAATAGAATAGAATAGAATAGAATAGAATAGAATAGAATAGAATAGAATAGAATAGAATAGAATAGAATAGATCTTTATTTGCTAGAACATTGTGATAAGGATGTTACAAATTGTGTCTTATGACTAGGTACACAAGACAAAAACGTTAGCCTATCCATCTAATAAAATCTATTTATCATTTGGGTCAAGTGGAAACACCCGTATGTTTTACATATGTGTGTGAACAGACAAAAACAATAACTCATTGCTTTGAAGTCACATGTGTGCGTCATCGTTACAGGCGTATTAGTGTATTATGTTTATGTGTGCCAGTGTGCACGATCATGAATCGTGAACGATTGAATATGTGTTAGTGAGTGATTTGCCTGCCATCGAATGAGAAGGTAAATTTCATTAAACTAGCACAGGCTTACGCAGTTGAGTGGTATTATAGGCGTAATGGCATTATAAAGGTAGCGAGTTCGAACCGCAACTGTATTGATGTAGTAGTTTTGATTAATAAATAGTTTTGTTTTTGTTCTTTATTTTGTTTGTTATATTAAGGAACCATACAGTTGTCTTTTATACTTAGTGTTCCGTAGTCTCAAAAATAATATGGAAAATAAAACAACATCATTTTTGTACCTAAGCTGACTTTATTTGTTAGAACGGTAAAACAACTTTTAAACCAACCGTAGTTAGGAACTGAATCATGTCTAATGTGTAAAAAATATAAAATTGTAAACTAGCTTTATGTGTGTTCCTGTTAGAAACTCCTTCATCTTAACTCATTTGTACACGCGTTCTTGTGGAATGCAACCTGGACTCTAATCCTATTGCTTTTATTATTATTGTATCTCTTATTGGTTGTAATCTGTTACGTGTGATAAAATAAATAAATAAATAAAAAAATCATTGTTTCAATTTCAACGATATAATAATAAAGTAAGATTGTTCAGTAAATAAATAATTTAATTGTGTTGTGTCGTAGAACTACATATATATATGTCACAATGTTTGTAACTAAACTCCTTGTAAACAGTTAGACAGATTTTGATAAACATTTTTGCTAAATAGTATTTAGTAGACCTAAGAATAGTCATATACTATTGTTCGGGATAATTGAAATCCATGTGGTCGTAGCCGAGTGCAACAGGTTTAGGTTTATACATTACACATTCTTTATATAATAAATAGGTTATTCAATATTATCCCTCTGGATGTTTAAATCAGACAAGCATGGACGCAGGTAAACTAATTAACTTTCAGTAACTAAAGTGTAGTGAATCACCATGTTAACGTTTAGAAATTATACTATATGCAAATATAATAACTTCTCATTTAGTTAACAATAACATCACTCACTTATTTTCAGTTCAATTTCTTTATTTCTCAAAATGATGCCACAATTACCTACATCTTTTAGTTCCTAAGCACTAGTGGAGAAGAAATGGCGCAACAAATTCCAACTTTTATTATAAATATGAATTATAAAATAATACTTATAGATAATAATAGTCATATATTTGCTTAAATTTGCCTATATATTAGATAGTATATAGTGGTTTTAATTATTCCAAGTTACTTAAACCGAAGTATATATACCAAGTATAATTGAAACCACTAAAATTCAGATTTGCAATATAATTAAACAGAAATAATTCAAGTAATATAAATAATAAATAAATAAAAATAGTTTATTTCTTTACCATTTCTCTTACATAGTTATTCAGTTACCGGACCAACCCAGGAAGCATGTAGTAATGCTTGTGTTGGGTCGTCCCGCTCCTCCTTAGGGCTACATAATTAAGGTGGTAAGGGTATTACAGGTGATCACATGGTTAAACTATTTTAGGTAACTAAATTAAATTACAAATAATGATGAAAAGAAAGATAATAATGGTACTGGTATGACTGTTTGTGTGCGTGTGTGTATGTGTATGTGGTGTGTGAGTGTGTGTGTGTATGTGTGCATGTGTGCATGTGTGCATGTGTGCATGTGTGCATGTGTGTATGTGTGTGTGTGTGTGTGTGTGGTGTGTGTGGTGTGTGTGTGTGTGTGTGTGTGTGTGTGTGTGTGTGTGTGTGTGTGTGTGTGTGTGTGTGTGTGTGTGTGTGTGTGTGTGTGTGTGTATATACCACTAAAATGAGTAATGGGTTTGTATAGACATAAAACTAACACTTATATTTAAATAGCAAATTCTCAGTTTCGTTGTACCCCAGCGGCTCAAGTTCCTGTACAACTTTTTGTTTACATTTATGGAGTTGCATGTTATATATTGAACATTTGTTGTTAAGTTCATTGTATAGGTAGGCGGAGTGTGCGAAAAATTGTCGCCTGGCAAACAGAGTTCTACAAGAGGGAGTAGCGGCTACTTTACATTTTCTTCTGCCTGTTTGAGCTTTATATACGTAAGGTAAGGTTTTATGTACTTTAAGTACTGAGTTGAGAATGTAAAGTTTTCTTAGAGACAGTGTTTTATGAATTTGATATAGTTCGTCTGTAGGAGATCTAAATGGCTTAAATAACATTGTCTTTATCAAGCATCTCTGGGCCCTTTCTGCTTCAAGAAATTTAATTTTGGAGGCACCACCCCAGATAGCGATACAGTAAGACATCACTGATTGCGCCAACGCAATATAAATACGTTTTAGGAGGTCTTGAGAGGTAACATGTCTTAACTTTTTAAAGACCCATATGAGTTTACGGATTCTCTCATTTAAAGCATCGATTTGTGGGTGCCAAGAAAGTCGTTGATCCAGTATTATTCCCAGGTATTTGGTGGATTTTACACATGCTATCTTCTCACACCCACACTGTGCAGTACGCATATCAGTGAGATCACAGGTATGAATCCTTAATATTAGGTTTGGGGGCGGGAGTGTGTGTTTATTTATTGCAAAGCAAATGTAATTTGTTTTACTGATGTTTAGGGTAAGAAGAGCTGATTCAAGCCACTTTGCAACGTTATGGAGACCTTGTTCAGCCGCTGTAAAGACGGAGTTCCAAGAGGCCCCATTAAATATAATGGCAGTGTCATCCGCATAAGAAAATATATGCGCTCTGTCAATCATGAGACTTGTTAAATCATTAAGATATATTAAGAATAGCGTGGGCCCTAAGACACTTCCCTGGGGCACGCCGTACTCAATTTTAGTGTCAGAACTAGTAAAACTGTCGATTTTTACTCTTTGAGTACGATCTTTTAGATAGTCAGTTAATAGTTTTAAAGTTATACCCCGAATACCCACAAGCTCCATCTTTTTTATAAGAGTGGGAATCGACACAGTGTCAAATGCTTTTTTCAAGTCTAAAAAGACTGTAAGACATTTTTCTCCACGATCTAAATATTTAGTTACTAGAGAGGATAGTCCTAAGATGGCATCTTCTGTAGATTTTCCTTTCCTAAATCCGAATTGCGAACTAGAGAGAATATTAAATTTTTCGAGATAAGTAATAAGGCGTGAGTTGATAAGCCTTTCAATGACTTTTGAGATAACGGACAGGATCGAAATAGGACGATAATTATTGATATCTCCTTTATCTCCTCCCTTGTGTACAGGGGTCACAATGGATTTTTTAAGCAAGATCGGGAATACCCCTTTTTGGAAACATAGGTTAGCAAGATGACTAATAATGGGAGCAACCTGTGGTTTAACCATTTTCACGAACCCAGTCGGTATACCGTCCCAACCGGGGGCACTGTCAGTTTTCAAGTTTGATATAACACAATCTACTTCCCAAGGGTCAGTTTCTAGAAGTACAAAGGAAGATAGTTGTGATTTTGGAGCAGATATTGGGCCACTGTCTGGTTGCAAAGATCCACTGGGGATGCGTTCTGCAAGGTGCTTGCCAACACTGGCTAATTGACCACTAGACCTGCACGGTAGAATATTTTTTTTGGCAATATCGCTCACCTGTTTTTCTCCATAAAATTTTGCGTCCATCCCTGTCTGATTTAAAATATTTTTCATCACTAAATATTACTATATTGTTGCACCAGTCAAAATTTAAATATCCCCTGGCAAACCTAAACCTACTTCGACGATGAAGATCCCACGTCAAAATTTTTCTTGCCGGTCTGCGACATCTGATCCCAGCTGCCCGAAGATGGTTCCTTACTGTTTGCAATGTAACATGGTGTTTGGTGGCCATAACTCGGGTGGAAGGGGTTTTGAATATGTTTTTCAACCACCTCTTTATGCAAAGAACACGCATCGGTGTAGGCAAAGGCTTTGGGGCCAGGCCGAAGACGGTCTCTGGTGCCTGAATCGCCATATCGGCGCACCCACCGCTGCTCTGTAATAGAAAAAAAGTAATAAAATTCCTTGTTAAAATTCTGTAAAATTTATATGCCTACTTATATATTTTTGTTTATTATTAGTATTGGGAGATATATAGATTCTCCAGGATGATGATGATTATAAGATCAAATAACTTTCATAATAATAAATTGCAGAAAACACTACTTACCGATATGTTCAATTTTCGAGATATTTCATGTATTCAAATATTTTGCTCATGCAAAGTAATAATATGCGCTCTCATAATAGTTGTAAGTTGTTGATTCATTTTTATAAATAAAAAACAATAAATAAAAAAGTTGTTAATTAACCATGTGGAAAGCACAACGCATCCAATTGTTGACAGATAAAAATAAAATTATCATGTTATTTTAATCATGAGAATGAGGGTAGCATAAATTCCAATACGAGAAACATTCATGCAATGTGTGTGCAACAATACTCGCTCAGTAATAATAAAAATACTACTGATTTAAGTTGCTATAAAATTATAACTAAAATATCAAGATACTTTTGTGATGTTACCTCAACATTCCCTTAATAGGTAAGTAATTAACATGAAGATATACAAATATTTAAAAGTTCAAAAAGTAAAATTTGACCGTGAATCGAACTCAAAACTTTGCGATATTTTAAATCTTATAAACCGAAACTGTAAACCCCGAGGTCACGGAGACCTACTAAGATTCTATCAAAAATTACGTTCATATCCTAGTAATAAGAATTTTATGAGTTATTCTTATTACTAAAGAAAGTTTAACTGATGGATGAAAAATAAATACGAATGGTTTTGAATCAATTGTAATTTGCAAGTGTGTAAGGGTGTGTGAGTGAGGAAACGAATTATTATTACACACACATAGTAGAACATACTGGTGACCTTTTCTGCTTGCCAAAATCAATATAAAGATATGTATAATACTTATATCACTAGACAGGCTATCGTTTTTGTCTTGTGTACATCATGTTCTGCCTAAATTGGGCGTACAGAAAAGAGTCTCCTAACCACTTGGTTTTTGATAGAATAATCTTATCCCTGCACGTATTATCCTCTATAGGAAAGTCATCATTAATATGACAACATCAGACTGACATTTTGATAACTGTTTTGGGTATATCCGCCAATCTCACCTTCTGTTCGGTGCACCTGCTAAACAACAGACGAGATTCTGGTCTTCCCAGAGAGTTTAGACGGTAGTCACTACCGGCAAAGTCAATATACCTGTCAAAAACAATAAGTGAATCCCAGTCCCCAAAGTGCATACCTTTGACGCAATTAAGAAACTGTTATGAGGATAATAAAACCGAACGATGGAAAAGACGAGAAGGGCTGCAGTTCCAAGGAGAACTACCTCGAATAATGATGATGGAACTTTTATAACCTCCACCGAATCATCCCATAACATAAAGTGATAGAGAGCACTAGGATCTGACATATTTGGACCAAAGAGAGGCTTTTTTTAAAACTAATATTCGTAATATTTTTATTGTACCTAATAGATGAACAGAACATAATTAATGTGTGCTTTCCAATTGCAATCCTCTTATTTTTTGTACCTAGCGAGACTGAAACACACGTCTACTAATTTAATTTGTAATCCTTTCTCTCTATTGCTCTTTATTCTTGTAGTCAGGAGAGTAATAAATATAATTAATTTCCTTGTTTTTTTCTAATGTTTTATATTTTTCTTCATGTCGTTTTGCTTCACGAATTTCAGAACAAAAACGTGCTGTTTTATCTCATTTGAAAGACAAATACCTAATATGTATTCAATTTCTTCAGTTTTACGAACAAATTATTTTTTTGACGGCTTCCTTGTATCTTTTATCATTCATTTGTTGCGTAAACACGAATAACCTCTTGGATGCTCCACCATAGTATGAACGTGCCTGTTTTATCTGATATGTACCTAAATATATTAGAATTAAACCGCTTTCCTGAAAAAAAAGGGTCGTCACGTGAATTGCAAATTGCACTCAGATGACGTCAGTTAATGGCGCCGCCCGCTGAGTGACGACAGAGCTCGTATAAACAAAAAAACTTGTTGACGTACAGTACCAAGTAGCAATTGCCGTAGAGCGTGTTTTTGGTACTACAGTACCAAATAGCAATTTAGCGGATAAGTGAAATAGAATCAGATACTAAATCCATCCTTATTATGAAAAAATCTTCAACTTTTTTTGGAAATTCTTTGCGTGACACGTTATGAACAAGGTATGGTTTAGGTTTAGGATTTAGATGGAAAATTTATGCTTAAAAAAAACTTTTAATGGAAAAAAATATAATCACTTATTTTTGCAAAATTGACGCGTCACAATTTACTTATTGTAAGTGGCGTACACCATTACAGACTGAACTGGATAATATATTATCCTTAAAAGTATATTCAGATCGATCAAGCTATTCGTCTATGAAGCGCTGAACGCTATGCGTTCCACAGGCCGTTATTGAGTTTTATGAAAAAAGAGAATGATAATGTTATTACTTAAAAAGTTTATAACGCAATAGACACGAAAATTTGTTCGAATGAAAATATAGATCAAAACAGCTAACAGTGGAGAGTTTTTGTGCTGTCACTGGGAAGACTAAAGGCTTGTCCTGATTTTGTGCTCTGCACTAGCGGCACAGAAAATCTCTGTTCTTACAGGGTAGGCAGCACGGGTGTGACTCCCCTGGTGTTGCACACATTCATAGGCCACGGTAACCAATTTCCATCAGGTGGGCCGTGTGCTTGTCTGCCACCTAAGTTGTATAAAAAAAGTTAAGTTCTAGGCTCTACGCGAAATGATTTTAGTATCTCACTCAAATAAAATACCATACTCGTATATTATGACCTGGGCGAGAGCTTCGCACTATAAATCACCCAATAACACCTAAGTCACCTGAGAGCTCGTGGTTCTTAATTTACGTATAGCAGCTTGTTTACAAATGAGTCGGGGTTAGTTTTTATTTCAAGGTGAAATGAGAATTAACTACTTGTAATAATAGCTTCGCCAGGTGCGATAATTCGCTCAGTGTAATAACCATCCAGTTATGAACTTTTAAAAAAGACGTTTTTCCATGATTCCATCAGTATGATCCCCTAGTGGGGTCACGGGGAATTTTTCCCCGTAGTACCACACTAAGCAAAACTCAATTTTATTGAATATTATAGTTTCAATCGGACCATGGTTAATCCAGTGTACCCCTGGTCCCACCAGTATGACCCGATGGTGGGACCACGGTTAATCCAGTTTACCTTTGTTCCCACCACTCACCAGTATGAGCCACTAGTGGGAACATTGTTAATCCAGTACGGTAGATGTGGCTAAATGTCGATGTATTTTATATTTACGAAACTATCTCAGTTAATCTTAAATAACTAACGTAGTGAGTTACTCCTCTAATGCAATGAGTGTTCTGATGAGCTCTTCCAACTACTCCCACCCTCTCCTTTCCTACATAGTACAACACGTGCACGGCTTAGATGTCACCCTCATACTGTACAGAATATACGAGCAAGTACCAAGCGGTTCCGCGACTCTTTTCTTTGCCGCGCCACCAAGACCTGGAATTCATTACCAGCTCACGTGTTTCCTTCTTCCTACAATCCCGGGTCCTTTAAGCGGGGCGTGTAAAAGTATCTGATGAGGCCGCCAAGCTGAGTGCCACCATTGTAACATTACTTAGTGTCTGTAATGGTGACCCTCTTTCCTGAGACTTTGCATTTAGCTTACCATCAGGCGAGGTGAAATCAAGTTGGCGTGTCCTAGATAAAATAGGAGCATCTCGCTACAATTCCTTAGTAAAAGAAAATTATATTATGGTACGAGTGTGTAAAGTTGGTGATTACCGCTGATGCGTAATTGAGAGCCGAAGACGTTAATCATCAATACACACGTGTATCATACGACGTTTTTCGACACACTTGCGAATAAAATAACACTAAACATCATTTTATCTATGTGCTCTCATAATGAAACGTAAATATTAAAAATTAAAAAGAACTTTAATGACATTGTTTACGCACAGAGTATCAAAATTTAAAAATTACATAACTTATTGTGACATATTCTGTGGTGGTGCAACACGTGTGCTCGACTTTGTAATTTTACGTAAATTATGTTAACTATTCCATGACCTTAGATAAAAAAAATAGTGTTGCACCGCTGCACAAACTGCACATAATTTGGATTAAGAACACTTATTATGCCACAGTTTCATTAACTACTATTATATAGTACCTACTTAGATGTAAAGTTTATTTTTAGAGAAACAATTAGTAAATGTGCATTTAGTAAAATTATAACGAACTGTTTTTAATGGCATAGTTTTGTTTATAAAACACGTACTAGTTGACATTATCTATTTAAATACGAAGTTGCATAAAATGAGTAAGCAGTAGGTATATTAATTTATTAGTACTATTGAACATGATCTTTTTAAAAATGCAATTCTTTTCGGCACATCTCTAATGTGGACTAAAATAACCTTACCATTACCCGTAGTCCCACTGCAATCTAGTGGGAATACGGATAATAATATGATCTCTGATGATGATGATCTCTGGCCACTGTTATAGCGAAGGTTTTTGATGGTTTGCTCGACACACAGATGAATCAGTTAGTTAACTTGAATGATAACCAGTTTAGTTTTCGTCTCTGGCTTTGTGCTACTGTGCCTCTAACAAAACGCCGGTGTATGCCTACTTCTACGACTTATCCAGGGCATCTGACCTGGTTTCGTATGACCAGCAGTGGCGGAAGTTAAAGGACATAAATGTGCTCCGGGAGCTGATCCGTATGTTGCAGTACTGATATGCAACCTAGATCAGATGGGTAGGGGCCGTGTTACACTCATACCGGTTGGAGTGTGGCGTCAGGCAGGGTGGGATCATATCTTCCACAATTTAATTTGTATGTAAATGGTCTGATCGAGGCGCTCAGCAGTCAACATATCGGTGGCCATATAATGTTGTCTTAAATTTGTTACCTGTTAAGTTTATTTTTGTGATGCTTTTATCTTTTTGATATTTATTGTAATTGAATTCATAAATATATGATAATATATGAATTTTTGCTGTTCGGTATTGTGCACTCGTGTATCCTGATGTGTGCATTACGTACATTTTGTGTGGATGTACGTGAGTAGATGTGTAATGTTCTTTTTATTTATTTCTTTAATTAATGCTAAAACAGCATGCTACCTACATAGTTTGGATTGGGCTTCAATTGAAAACCATGGGTGCAGATTGTACCTACCCAATCTGTAATAGTAGCTGAACAGTTTATTGTGAAGGTAATCTTACTAAGTTAATTATATACTAGTGTAGCAACCCGTTGGTGTGCAGAGAAGCGGCAGTACCGGCACTGGCATCTCCACTCCACCACTCCAAGACGTCCCGTCGCTCAGCACTCTGCGACTCGTGGCTACAAATACATTCATAGTATAATAATAGTTGCTTAGTAATGAGATATTTAAATGGGAATACTGTACAAAAAGAGACACCCCTCGGGTATAGCCATTCTGATAGCAACGCGGGTTCGATAGCTTAGCGTCTCTTTATATTGGGTACATCATGCTTGAATCTTGTGGATATATAGGTATAAGTGCCTATTGTTGTTATATGTACGAATACTTATTGTCACATCAACTCACGGTATACTCCGTTTTAGCTGGGTACCTATATATACGAGCATGTATGAAAACAATTATGAAAGTAGAAGAAGTGAAAGAGGATAATGTGGCGTTGAGCCATATTTTATTTAATTTTTCTACAAAAGTGCGTCGAAAAGGGTTCAATACCACATACATACAGAATTACGTCACTGCTTACATGTGAGACAACGCGACGCATAACGCCCCGCGTCTCTGTAAACAAGGCCTAAAGACTACTTAGTGACCATGAGCCTGTCGTTGACATGAATAATGCCGAATCATTTCACTTTAGTGACACCGCTTAGCTAAAATAGTTGTGAGGCGAAATAAAGAGATTTTAAATTCCACCTTGTACGCTTAGGTACTATCACTCAATTGCGCAAGGTGAAAAACCTATAGGTCGAATGACATCACACGCTAGAGTACCGAGTATATGTTAATGAAATTATTTTTATAGGATTAACGGTCCTTGTCCCGCCTGGAACTAAATTCATAAATCAATCAATTTATCGCCTGTTTTGACCCCTTAATAGTTTTTTTTTTTTTTTTTACGTGCGCAAAATCCCTACGGATACCTCCCCACCGGAGCCGGTGGAGGAGGTTATGTCGGACACGAACCGACTAAAACGCACGCCGCCTGTGGGTCGTTTTGGTTGCCGAAGGTGAGGTTGACAGGCATATCCCTCGCACCCCGGCCGACCCAGGGCCATCTCTCACGATCTGGCCCTCTTCTCGGGTGTGGGGACTACAGAGTCCCCAACTCGTCCCCGGAAACGGGGAGGCGCGCCACGCGCGCCACCGCCGCGGCCTGCTTCTGCCAGGGTGACAGGCGGCTTCACCTGTCACCCCCAGGCCGGCGCTCATGGGACCTCCGACGCCCGAGTTGCCTTCGTACGCGGGCAGCTTGTCTTGCGATCCTTCGTCGCTCCCGCTGCCGCTCCCGCCCCGCCTCCTCCTTCACGAGCATTACTTGCTCGCAGAAGGAGGCGCCGGCCGCCCACGCATCCGCGCAGCGAACCATCGCCGCGAGCAAGGTGAAGAGCGTGAGAACCCTCACTCCCAGGGCCGCCACAAGCTCCCGCCTCGGCGTCTCCCACGCCGGACACTCGGTGAGCGTGTGCGGACCTGAGTCCTCGCTCGCGTCGCAGTGATGGCACTCGGACGTTGGCTCTTTCTGCATCCGACGCAGATACTTTCCGAAGCATCCGTGCTCGGTGATCATCTGCGTCAGACGGTACGAGAGGCTGCCGTGTGGCCTCTCTAGCCACTCCCCCATGATGGGTCTTACCGCCGTTACTACGGCGTGCCCTGCGCCTGGTTGCCCAAGTCGTATCTCCCATTCCGCCACCATTTCCCTGTGGAGTCGGGGTCTCACGGCCCGAATTTCTTCGGGCTCGGGATCGTGACCCCGCTCCCGCGCCGCCTTTCGGAACCGGTATAGCGCCGAAAGGCATCTCGCTTCCAGGATCCATGGTGGCGATCCGGCGAGGAGACTCGCCGCGTTGAATGATATCGTGCGGTACCCCCTTATGATGCGGCACGCCAACTTCCGCTGCGGACGCTGCAGCAGGAGCATGTGCCGATCACTCAGGGTGTCCGCCCACACGGGACACCCGTACAGGGCCATGGACCGCACGACACCCGCGTAGAGTCTCCTGCAGGAGTCCTCCGGGCCCCTCAGGTTGGGCAGTAGCCGTGCCAGAGCGTTGGCTGTGCCCGCCAATTTGGGGCCCAGACTTCGGAAGTGCTTCCCGAAGTCCAAACGGCCGTCGAGCACGAGCCCCAGATATTTCATCTGGGGCTTGATGCCGATGAGAGTGCCTCCCACTGTGAGACTGGAACCAGGTGGTGGCGTGCGCCGAGGTCCATGAAAGAACATGGCCTCGGATTTATGCAAAGCCACCTCAAGGCCCAGCCGCCGGATCCGTTCCACGACTTGAGCAACCGCGGTCGTGGCCCTCAGGATCGCTTCGCGGTATGTAGCCCCGCTCGCCGTCACTAGCGTGTCGTCCGCATAGCACGTGCGCGCAAGCTCACCGCGAAGCACCCAGTCGTATCCAATGTTCCACAGTAACGGCCCAAGGACCAAGGACCGATCCCTGTGGAGACCCCTTAATAGTAACATTTTCAAAAACACATTTGGTACTCGTATTCAATTATTTCTGAATAGACTCATATATTGCATTTCAAGCTTCTAACTTTGAAAATGACGAACTTTCCATAATGCCGTTCATCGCCAATTTTGCTCCTTTAGTAGCGAAATTTTGATAACCGCTGGATGTATTCATTTATTTTAATTAAAAGGATGCAGACCGGTATGTAATTACATGCTTTTAACTTTGAAAATGATGGACTTCCATACAAAGGTTCACGCGCTTCTTTATAATTAAAATGCACTGAGTTTGCATTCAATTTTAATTTTGAAATGTTATTTACAGCACTTGCAATTGAGGAACAAACACGCTTTACAAAGCTTCTCATAAATTAATTTACTTCATTGTTTAATATTTAATTACAATTTCTCTTATACATTATAATTTACTACATATTTAATATTTCTGCAGGTCATCGTGGCGTCAAGTTTAGTTACCTACAACTTTCAACTTCAACCACAACCCCGATAACTAATACTCGGATAGGTATGTGGGTTGAACGAACGATGGAATACGATACGACCAAATATTATTTATAATATTCGCAAAGTGTATTGTAGTGTCTCCATTAAGTAAGTAGTTGGAATTAAGGGGCTTGAACTACAAAAAGTAGGATAACAACAAATTAATATCATTAATTTTATATCTTCAACACTGGACTGGATAAATATTCGTAGATGGTAGGACGGAATTAAGTGACGGAAATGAATGCATCTGCAATCTGGCTATTGTAATTTCGTCGCTGCGTGAAACCGTAATTTCAATTGAGGACCTGCTAATGTAACCGCAACATGTACCTAGGTGCCCTGGTAGCAAAGAGATTGTGTAGGCATAGCCGATTGAGTATACAGTGCAAAACCTTTTAATTTACGATTTCAAGAGGAAAGATGTAGAAAAAAAGGCTATGGCAATATAACATCGAGTTATGCTGTTATGTTGTAACCGCTACGAAGTAATTTGCGTAGCGGTTAGATACAGCAGTCGAACTTAGGTACTCACAATGGATTTTTTTTTCTATTACATTCATAATACTGACATACAAATGTAATAAAATATATTTCATAAAGTTTAAGATATAACATAACCGGAAGAGGTATTTTATATAAATTTGAACAAAAATTAATTATGATTTTTAAAAAGTATAGCAACATAAAATATTTCAGTATATTATAGGTTTTAGTTATATCAAACTCTCTCCTACATTAAGACAATCACGAAACAGAAAGTTGATTATCACGTTTCGCTGAATAAACAACCTTCAACTAGCCGAAACATTAGTCAGTAACCCTAAACATTAAATTTGCGCACCAAGTGTTAGTTTACTGTTTTCACTTAACTCACTCTCCTTTCACTTCACTTCATTTATTTATTTGGAACAAAAAAAGCCAGTTACATATTAAAATATTACAACAATTAGTTCTAAAACATGATGATGATAAAGAGAGAGTAGAGAGTTGCAACCGAAACACTAAAAGATGTTTAACTAACAAACAGTCAAAAATACATTTGACAGCTGGTTCTTGATAATAATACGTTTGACTCGAGTTCATCATCAACGCCATTATCATCTGAACCTTTTGCCAACTAAATTGGGGTCAGCTTTTCAGTGTAGGTAATTGCTAAGCGGCTAAACTTCGACATTTTCCGTGAAGCGACTGCCATCTGAACTCCACAACCCACGCGCGATGTCGAAGTTCTTTGTCGGACTTTTTAGGGCAGCAACTACCCGTAAATACGATAGATGAGACAACTACTGTCTTAGTCTGCCTGTAACTATGGCTTTCTGTAAATTTCAATAAGGTTACTAACTCCTGAATGAAATCCTCAATAACATTGCAACTAGTTATGCCCACGGTAAACATCCAGTGAAATGAGATTAAATAAAGTGATATTTCATCCATACCCATGAAACGCTTTAGAAATTCGTTCACTATGGGTATTATATATGGAATGGAATGCCCTGCCCGACTCTCTGTTCCCAGAAAGCTATAACCTGGGTCTCTTGAAGTTAGAGTAAATAAGATGTTTGTAGGTACTCCAATGTAGACAATCGAGATTGATCATAAAAAATGACTATCTTTTCTAGACACTTGAATGCGATCTGTTGCTGTGTTTCCATATTTTAAATCTACTAAGAACTAATAATACAGCACAATAACTTTTCAACCCGTTATTGATAAGAATTTATTGACGATTCCAAACAGTCGTCTATAAATTCTTATCAATTGAAAGGTTCCATTAAATTTGCTCTTCAGGTTGCAAATTCAAAGTGTGCTCGGGAAGGTTTCCCTTTGAGAAGAAATATTTGAGGATTAAGAGTAACGACGGCAGTCATTGGAAACTGAAATTCACCAGGTTTATTCCCGCCGTCATTATTGGGTATTAGTCTCGACAGTTTCATCGACCAAAGGGATAGTAATACTGTGAAAAAGGTCCTACGACGAGAAAGGGGAGTCAAGTACTTTGCTTTGGTTTCTGGCAGAAACGTTTAGCTTAGCATTAGAAATGTATAAAATAATAAATATAAGTTCTACGATACAAATCTCAAAGAATTGGTATCGCCATTCAGCGTGGTAATGCCGCCAGCTTTTTGAGCACGGTACCAGTATAGATAAATAGGGAGGAATTTTTCGATGCCTGAAGTTGCAGTCTCCCTCTTTTTCTTTATTTCATTTTTGTATATATTGTATATATAGCATAGGTCTGTATATATTTTATAATTAACTAGCTGACCCGACAGACGTTGTCCTATCTTAACGATAACTATTTTATTCGAATTGGTATCTCTTCGTTGATTTCGATTCCACCGATTCCGTTCTTCATTCTGCGCGTCGCGTCATTCGTTAGTTTGACTTGCTTTTGTATATTTTTGAGCCGCAGCATTGCGAGTTCAGCAACTTAAGTTAGTACGACTAATTGCTAGCATTTTCAAATCAAAAATTCAACTGTAAATCAAAGAAAACTATTGTATTCTTTTTCTATCCAAACTTTCATGTTATTCTATCCAATCTTACCACAACTCCACATTAAATTAAACTTTTCATATTAGGCGCAATTGCTCTGAACTAACCGTGATGTACACTAAGAAACGACCTCTGTGGCGTAACGGTAGAGCATTCGACTGCCATGCAGGGGGCGCGAGTTCGATTCCCGTTCATTGCAAATATTTGTATGCATGAATATGTATATTTGCATTGGTCTGGGTGTTTCTATGTATAATATGTATGTATTTACAAAAAAAAAGGTATCTAAGTATGTTTATCCGCATTCTAGATCCCATAACACAAGCTAGTTAAGCTATGCTTACCATTGGTCTAGATAGCGTTGTGTAGAATGTTGTAGAATATTTATTAATAAATTCAGTTTCCTTACATCCTTTTTCTGGAAAATAATAATTTAATAATTTTACATTTATTATATACCTAAAAAATAAAAATAAATATATATGCCAAATATATTATCAAGGCAATGTTAAGCGCTGTTATCTGTAGTTATAATCAGCTCGGCGAACCTTGATCCCTATGACAGTTCATACTAGTGACGGGTCGTGTCGATATATCGCAACTTTTTATAGGCAAAGGCGTGACTTGCATTCAGCCACATCGATAAACATGTTTTTAAAATATAATCTACATTACTATAATTATAATGCTTGTTATATTTACAAGTATCCGTGTATTTGTATATGGGGTTGCCAATATTCCGATGCAGAGGTAACATGGTCGGACTGTATAATTTTAATGTGAATTAAAATTTTAGTTATAGCAACACTATCTGATCTGTCACTACGCTAGTACTGTCAGTTCGCTACGCCAGTACGAGTGCTAACGCCTTGTATGCGCCACGTGTTTTCTTGTGTCAACGGAATCCTTTGTTTGTTACTATTGTTGTTTTCTGTTTTTGTTATTGTTGCTGTTTTGTGTTTGTTGGTGTTTCAAAATGCCGAAAAGACTGAGAAAAACTGTACTCAACAGTGAAACGCGGGAGTTTGTTGTACGCTTGCGTGACTATTTTGCTCGCGAACTACAAAATGGCGGACCTTTGTTGCCACTTGACAACGTACGCGACCGTGTTGCTGATGCTTTGGGAATTGGCAAAGCTACCGTTTCCCGAATTACAAAGGAGAAGTTCGGCGAATCGTCGATGGAGGAGAACAAATTATCAACTCCAAAGAAGAAAAAACATAATAGGGCACGACCCGTAACTAACCCCGATGATTTCGACATGGCAGCGATACGAAACCATATTTACGGCTATTATTTTCGAGGTGAACTGCCGACTTGCACAAAATTATTAGCGTCGCTGAAATCGGCTGATTTATTTAAAGGTGGATTCACTTCTCTCAGACAAGTTATAAAAAAATGTGGATTTCGTTATGGGAAGTGTGACAAAAGAAAAGTGATAATGGAGCGGAAGGACATTGGATTGATGAGGTGTGATTTTCTACGACAAATAAAAAACATCGAGAACTGGGACAAGGTGGTTTATCTGGACGAAACGTGGCTCAACGCCAATCACTCAGTCTCCAAAACATGGACAGACGACACAGAGAAATCCTGTACCAAAGCACCAGAAGGCAAGGGCCAGCGTTTGATTATCTGCCACGCTGGCACAGCCAAAGGTTTTGTACCTAACTGCTTGTGGGCCTTCAAATCCGTGAAAACAAGTGATTATCACGAAGAGATGAATTTTGAGAATTTCAAGAAATGGTTCACAAAACTATTAGACAATTTAAACGAGCCCCACTACATTTTAATGGACAACGCCCCATACCACTCTGTGCTAATTAATAAAGCGCCTACCGCGAACAACAATAAAGGCGAAATAATAGAGTGGCTGCAAAACAATGGTGTGGCAGCTAATACTCAAATGCTGAAAAAGGAATTAGTTAGATTGTTGAACCTTCATAAACAGCAAACAAAGAAGAAATATTTCTTGGATGAGATGGCAAAATCAAAAGGGCACACCGTGATTCGGCTACCGCCCTACCACTGCCAATATAATGCAATCGAAATGATATGGGCGCAGATCAAAGGTGGGTTGATTTGTATTTATTTTAACATGTTTTTATTTAGGTCACTGGTGACTGTCTAGTCGGCTAGTACTATTTAAAGCTATTTTATTTCACTAGCAAATTGCATTTTTATTTTTATCCATGTGCTTATATCAATTACACACTTTTAACGTACAAAATTATGTACTTATAATGTACTTACCCCGATCTCGCTCTTTGACTTTGCATCATTTTCAATCTAAACCATTATTGTTTCAGGTTGTGCAGCCAGGCTTAACACCACTCCACCATTCACAGCTAATAAAATGCTTACGTTGCTACAAGAGGCATGTAGTCAAGTGACTCCGGACAATTGGAGGATAGTGGTTGAAAAGACGAAAAAGCTATGCTTAGATGATTGGAATCGAGACGTGCGATACGACAATATAGTAGACCAGCCGTTTATCATAAACATAGGAGAAAGCAGCTGCAGTTCGGATTCCGAGTCTGAGACGCAATCGGTGACACCATTGTCAGATTCAGATTAATGTATATTAAAAAATCATAAATAAACCGCTTTTGTTTTATTTGAGTAGGTATATACAATAAATTTGTTAAATCTCCTTTATTTTATTATCGCAAACAACTTAAATGATTATAAATCTGACACTAAGAGCGTAGGTGCTCTATTGATGTATTTTGTACACTCGTTTCCATTTTCGATATTTGTTTATCGATACTTTTCCGCACTAGTCGATATCTTCCAAACGGAGTAACTTTTGCAGGACGTCAACGTAAAGTCTGATTGAGATAATTTCTTGTAAGTGTTAATAATTATTATAATTCCAACGGGATATTATTGTAATTGCATATATCTGCCTAAAATTAATAAATATCATTTTTAGACACCGCCAATTCGATTATAATATAACGGTGACGCTACTACAAGGTTGTGTCGTGGGAATAACTGTCAGTGTCATAGGGATCAAGGTTCGCCGAGCTGATTATAATAATATAATGTCGCGGCAAAAGTACTTTTCATACAAAGGATTTTTTTTAAGTATGACTTTTTATTTATTTATAAATGTAATATGTATGGACCGTTTTAATCGATGATTTGTTGCTATCTTGTAGGTAATGAGATGATCTCATTGCTATAGATTATGAGTTTATTTATTTAAAAATCTTACAGTTAGTTTTGAGACTACACAATGTTCTTTTGAGGAAAGTTCGTAAAGAGTTCCAAAGTGATCGAAACAGATAGAAATCTGATGGAGAATGGTGAGGGCTATAAGAAGGATGCATCAACACATCCCACCCAAGCTCTCTCAATTTTTGCTGAGTGGCTGTAGATGAGTGCGGTCTGGCATTATCATGATAGAACACCACACTCTTCTTGTTCGACAGTTCCGGTCAGTATTTCTCAGTGGTTTCTTTTAACGTCATCAGTTGCTGACATTAAAGGTCAAAATCGATAGTTTTACCCGGCGGTAAAAGCTCATTGTGTACGATTCCTTTCACCATACACACACGTAAGTGACCCATCTTTTATCACCCGTAATCAATCGTTTAAGAAGTGGTTCGGAATTGTTACATTTCAACAATGAATCGCATATGGAAACACAGTGCATTAGGTTCCTCTAAGTGAGATCGTGATTTTTTCCTGTACTCAAATGTCCCTTTTGTAAATGGTGTATAACTGTTTTTGTGATCAACAAACAGTTGTGTTGCTGTTGTGTTACTCTTAGTCATGATTCGTATTAGTTAGAACCTAGTCATAGTAATTCATAATCTGGTTAGAATTTCCAAAATTCTTTCTGAGAATTAGCAAGATCGTAGTATTTTTACTGACTTGAATAATACTGCCTGTTTACTGCCTTTTAATTTTTTATGTCGATTTATATTTTATCTTTATAATATTTTATGTGAACCCCATGAATCATGGATATTTTACAAGCATATGCATTTAACGTCTTCTACTTTCATAATTGTTTTCATACATGTGCCTATTACTCTTGCCCTCACCCTCGACGAAAACGTCTTAGATCAGATTAACAAACGTACGCGCGGGCGATCTTTATAGGTTGACCATTCACACTCGCCTCACAGATCTGTTCGGTCAATGTATGATTTTTCATTGAAACGATTGTCAGATTGACTTTCATTAATCTTTCATTAATCTCCTCTGCGTATTCGAATCTTCTAACATCCCCTGTGAGAAGGACTTGACTACGGTAGACCTTAGTCGTGTCTTTAATTATACTATTCACATACCAGAAAGTTCTCTTTTCATTCTGTTCCTCACTCATATCATTAACATAGCTACAGCTGTAAGTATAGCAGGAGTGATATTAATGGTCTGAATTAGGAACAAATATATATATAGGTAAAATAATCAAACAGGACAAGTAATTAAATATTTTTTAAAACTGCGATGAAATACCCCACAATTATTTATTTAAACAGTTGTGGTAGTAAAGCAAGTGCATACTTTGCAGACGGTACTTCGATATTTGTGGAGAGCTAGTCGGAGTTCAGCCAAACGAATCATAATTCTTTATACTCAAAATGGAGACTGCTAAAAGCCTGCTGTAAGGGTCTTTTTGGACAGACAATGGTCTGTATAATTTGAAGGTATTTGCTATTTTATTGGTTTCGAATGAATAAATTCGTAACGTATATGCGAGAATAAAGGGATATAGCCGGTACCTACCGATTACAGTCTTAATGAGAAGAGGTAGTAAGAAATAAAAAAGTATTTCAAAATATTTCAATTGATTGTCAAATAATATTTGAATTTGATTTAACAAAGACTTCCCGTGATACGCGGCTCCCCAATCACCCATTGTTTGATTCTCGTTTAATTTTATTGAACTTCAGTTACGGTTATTCGAATTCGGCAAACAGTTAGACAAGGCAAACGAATACTGCTAGAATGTTATACATCAAGCATATGAAAAAGTACAGTGCTTGTCACACAAGAAGGTGTTTTATATCTTTATTATTCGTCTCATTTAGAATTGGGCAGATATCAAATCATAGAGCACGGTGAGGGATACTAATGCAAACATTGATCCGCCCGCGGGGCAGCGGTAAAATTATTCCATGTCATCGAAAGTTTATTTTGAAAAGACACTGGCAGGAAAGAAAATGGTGTATTAAAATTAACAGATTTAAGAAAAAAACTGTAGTAAAAAAAAAACAAAATTAACAATTAAATCACCGAGTCCATTGGGGTCACTCACTAAGTTACGAGAGTGACGCGACACGTCGGCTGTTATTGATGGGACACCGTGCCGCACCGTCTCTCATTTAAATTACCATTATATACATACAGAAAATTAATAAGGCATAGAAATATAATTTTATTTCAATTACGTAAAATTTATTAAGATTATTAAGTTTGTAGCGTGTACAAAAAAAATCTCTGTCCGAGTAAAGTAAAAGTTTATAATAATACACAAGAGTACTATTTTTACTTTCTATTTCAATTTATTTTCTAATCGTAAAACAGAATAAAAAATGAACATCACACATTTATCTTCACATATACTTTCAGAGCCTGTAAGGTGTTTTCAAACTAATGAGTAAACTTTATTACTCACAACAATATACATGAAATAAAAGTGACAAACTTTGTAAATCTTTATGAGTGCAATTAATAAGCGTACGCGGTGGCTAGTGCTTGTAGCACGCCACGAGGGAAATCGTCCCGTCGAGAGTGCTGTGCCGCTGGTCCGCGTGAAAGTCGTATTGCTGGCGGGCACCGGTGAGGCGGGCGGCTACGATCGATAGGGCGGGTGCGGCGCTGCAGTCGATTCACAACCGCGTACCGCCTGACGCCTACCGACCTAGCACCACGACATTCTAGCGAGCGCTCGCGGCGCGACTACTCGCTACGATGCGAGGCGAACGCGCCGCGCGTGACTCGCGCCACAATAAAGATCACGATAACTTAAAGTCATCACTTAAAAAAGGAAATAAATCCAAAAAAAATAGGGTGGTTTTTGATGAGAGCGCAAATGAATTTTTTGAAGCTGACTACATTATAGTAGTTCGCGATGACTGCGGTTTCTCTGATGAGGGGGAGAGTGAAGATTGCTCTGGTTGTGGTGCGTGCGAGCGGTACCAGGAGCCGGAACCTGGTGCTCTCAGCCCACCTGAAGGGTACAAAGACATGGGCCTATTCAACCGCGATGGAACCCTACGAGAGCAGGCCTGGTGGGAGGCAGGAGACGTGTTATTGGTTGGCGAGCGTTCGGGAACCGTGTTCACTCCCCAGCATCTGCAGCTGCTTCGCCGCCTCCAGCGTGAGAGAATGCTTCGCTCCACCATCTGTGCAGACTGTGACGCACACGCCGCGCTCCACCAGCCTCTCGGTGAGTCACCTCTGCTCTGTCCTTGCCAAGGACGAACCCATCTGGTCGGCCTTGCTTTGCTTATGTATCAGGTTTCAGATCTTACGAGGCTGTGCGAGAAAATTCTTCGTAACCACTGTTGAACACTCACGTTCTGTCATCATGATCGTTAAACATGTGAAACCTTACAACGGTGGACGTTCCTATTGCACGACACATGATAATGTCTATTTTATATTATTATTTTTCTACGTTAACTTCTACCTATATAAATAATGATAAATCACTAAAGTCATAGCTAAGCGCAAATCTTGAAAACGGTTCAAACGATTTAGACAGATTTTCTATTGTATTCGTATTTACCTGGACAATGTTTAGGTATTAAGATAAAATGTCAGAAATCCAAGGGAAATCTTACCTGGCACGAACATCTACTGACAAATATTTATATGGTAGGTATTAAACAATTTGGGAATAACTAACTATTTTTATTTAGTTTTTGACTACAATTGCGATTTATAGTAAAATTGTACACTGCCATGCGAATTATAATGATAGTTATCATTATAATTACAATGACGCTGTAGCGAAGGGTTATAGTGTGCTACATTTAATATAACAATGAAACTGGTTAGATCGTTAATAGAACATGTGGTATAATGTTTCAAAACAACCGGGATCTATTGTTCTCCTCTAAAGTAAGAGCACTCCTTGGCTTTGTTTTTTCCATACGTTCACATCGTTCAAAGACCTTCGTAAACATCGGTCAAACATCTAAGGAACGTTTATACGTCGATCAAAGCCATAAAACCTTACGTATTCATAAATTAGACAATTTTATCACACTACGTAACTGCCAAAATTTCTAAATTGCATACATATATTTTAGAAGGCGTACCACTTAAGTCTTTTTTCATACTCTTGAAATATTCTTATTATTTAAAGAAATAACTTCGGTAACCAGATACGACCCACAGGCGCCCGTGCGTTTTAGTCGGTTTGAGTCCGACAAGACCTCTCCCACCGTCACCGGCAAAGATTTTTCACACGTATAAAAGGGCTGAAATCCGTACCTTGAAAGTCAAAAGTCAGAATATTACTTATTTAATCAAACAATTACTATGGGCTTCTTGTATTGGCTAGTATGAGTTTTATGCGTATCAATTCAAAATTCTGTAAAAATAATAGCTCGTAATATTTGAACTCGTAATTTTGTGATAAAAATACATCAAATTGATTCAAATCGTAACTCAAATCTTAGCTTAAGTTATTCTATTTCAAATTTGATGAAAAAGTAAAACATTTATAACATTACTGTTTGTTATCTTGTTTCTAAATTTAAAACCAATTTTAGCATTAAGTAAGAAATCCTTCCAAAAAATATAAAGTAATGCAGAGGCTACTTCAAATAATCATTCAAGTGATATTTATATCAGAGAAAACTTTATGCAAAAACGAAAGAAATAACACTATAAGTAACTTAGCGAAACTACATATAACAGCAAGTGCCTAAAATAGCTATCATAAACTATTCTTGAATCATTTCATAAAAATTGGTTTATTAAATATCATTCTTAAAACTGTTTGGAACATATAATGATCTACGCATGCATAAGTTAAATTTAATAAACTTTTATTAGCTTCATAATATAAACAATGTAACGAGATCTCTGAACTTGATTTTCTAGCACTTCGGATAAAAAAAGCACCTATGGCAATATCATAATAATTCAAAAAGTAATAAGTGTATCATATAAAATTTCAAACATAAGTAATAGTTAAAAACTAAGAAAAACACGTATTAAAAGAAAACCAGGCAAAGCTATCTAGTAACAAATTAAATAATTGTTAAAGAGTTTGAGATTAGTTGTTACATATTAATTACTCACATTTATTTTTCTATAAAACGAGTATTAGTGATCGACTACTAGTATTACATCGAACCCACCAGCTAAATTGCTTTTGTTATGAGTTGGTTCACGTCAGTAATGTAATGTCTAGAATTCGAACCCGAGACTTCTCGAACGTACAGCCGTCGCCTTAACCACAAAGTAGTAACGCTACTATTAGGAAATAGAGCGAATCTTCTTCATCGTGTCAGTGGCAACATTTTAAAATAGGTAGATGCGCCCAGCCGAAAAAGAGCGAGGATAAATAAATAAATACATTTTTTTTAATGTACACCAAAAACACAAATGAACATATATGTGCGGCCTTATTACAAACAACAACGGATAATAACAGATACAGAGTATAAAGCGAGTATGATATATATTTTCTTAAACGAGTTAATAAATATTCACGAGATCTCCAGTATAGTATTCATAAATACCTGAATACTACTTACCAAGATGAATTTAAGAATATAAAATACATATAGCGGTTTAATCTAATTTAGGTACTTATCTGTTACGACGGGGATAATTACCTAAACTAGTAAAATCATATCAAAACTCCATACATTGATTGGATAAATTTCGAGCTAATAAACAATGAACACATGCCACGTGTATTGAATGATTACAATAGTACTACAAAGTACTTTTATTGTTGAGATATTGTACTTGTAAAAAGACAAAATGAATGATATCAAAGTTAAAAATAAATCATAATTATTACAGATGAATAATAATGTACATGTAATATTTGTGTTTAGTATTAAAATTATATAGCAGAAAACGTATAACATCGCGTCGTTTTGCGTAGGGGGTTAGAAATTAATTAATCAAACTTTATTTCTTTTCCTTCCTCTTAGCGTTAATCCCTGTCCCATCCGAAGCTTCTTCACCTCTGAGTTTGGGTTCCATTTTACCATTCTCACTGCGGATTTGGCAAAACTTCAATATTTTCCTTGAAGCGACAGCCATATGACCTCCATAATACAAAAATTACAGCTAGACCAGTTTTTGAACTTTTTAGGGCTCCAAATTCCCATAACGACTGCCATAGATGTAGGTATTGCAACCGAAACCAACTGCGTAACGTGCTCTCCGAGGCATCACCAGGCCAATGCAAATACATAAAAATAAATAAACAAATAAAAATAGCCTTTTTTTCCTACTACATGCAAATCTTATAAACTATAAAATAAATATCATTAACTAACAGTAGTAGTCGCTTCTGCGGCGTAGACCTCCCCTAGTTCTTTCCACGCTTCTCTGTCACGAGCCATTTGCATCCATCGGAAACCACATTTTTAAGTGAATATGTCTCTCCATCTTTTATATGGTCTACCTTTTTCTCTTTCTGTCCCTCGGTAGCCATTCAGTTAGGCGTTTAGTCAAGCGATTACTATTCATTCGACTTACTGTCCTGCACAGCACCACTTAAGCACTCTGGCTCTCTTCCGTGCGTCTGTTAGTTTTGTTCTGTTTCTTATACTGCTGTTGCTAACTTTGCCTGAAAGTTTTATCCCTAGCATACTTCTTTCCATCTTAGTTGACGTTGACAGACAGCAATTCTCTCCTCTTCCGTTTTCAGAGATTTTCAGAGACCACGTCTGGCAGCCGTATGTTAAGCATGGTAACCTTCGTTTTTTATGCATTTAATAACAATCCTACCTTTTGGCTCTCTACTGCCATCTCGTTTACCATGGTTTTTAGTTGTGTGGCACTTTGCAGAAAGTTCAACAAAGAAAGAGATGCTAAGTCACCTACGCTTTGCAGATGATTTTGTACGTCTGTAAAGCGTAGGTGACTTAGCATCTCTCCGTCTATATGTAGTGCCTTCATTTCCTAAACCTGACCTCTGAAAACATATTCGAGTACCGCTGAAAATATCTTTGGAGAAAGCGGCAAAATGCAAATACATGCATACAAATATTTACACTGAGCGGGGATGCGAACCCGCGCCTCCTGTGTAGCGGCCGCGTTCAATACCGCCACGCCACGGAGACTGTCAAATACTGTAAAAAAATATTTGTTTTCTATTTATTATAACATTCACCTTGAGAACAAAGCTCGTTTGCGGGGGTTAGCAACGTTCAATCCTTGTCTGCAATCGGTAAACCTTTACTTTATACCTAAATTATTAGGTAAAGAAGAAACTGAAAGAAAGACAACGGTACGGTAACCTCTAACCAGCCTTGTGACATGAAAAAGCTACGCATTAGTATTTATGTAGTATACTTCAACGATGACGGGGCTTCATTCCAGATTTTCTCCTTTGTTCAGAAATCACACCTGATTAAACGAGCATAGATAGTCTAAATACGAATTAGTTCAAGCGGTTCCCGAGAAAGCATGACGGTTAATAATCTGATACGTTAATAGTCTCGTACCTCACTCCAACATGTCAATATGCCTATGTATTAGAACTGCTCGTTCAATGTTACATTTGGGTCACTAGCCACAATCTGAAAATTGGATATAGCTATATCTACTATACCACTGTATTGAGTGATTTTTTTTTTATACCACTTAGTTGGCAGACAAGCACACGGCCCACCTGATGGGAAGCGGTTACCGTGGCCTATGGACGTATGCAACACCAGGGGTGTCACACTCGCGCTGCCGACCATGAAGAAACCTTCTGATGCCCCTCTTGAAGAACCCCATATTGTAGGCGCTTGGGAAAACCGCAGCAGGGAGGTCATTCCACAGCTTGAGTGTGCGTGGGATGAAGTTTCTTTCCTACCGCACAGTGCGCACAGATTATAATCTCTGTACAGTTCACAGTTGATGATTACATCCATTCAGCTTCATGATTAGTTTTATTAGTTGCTCACTAGCTAATTAGTAGTGTCATGCATTTCCGATCACTGGGACGGTCTAAACCTGAGTTCCTATTTAGTAATGCCACTTTGCAAATCGAATCACGCGATTCACACTTTTTTATTAAAAACTAAATTTGATTGTATCAGCCCCGAGAATGTACTACTCTCACTTATTAGCCATGTACGTTAAGAGACGGTATACTATATTCATGTAAATGATAATATAGCTACAGACGTAATAATTATTAACAACACTTATTAAAAGACCGCAATTTCCATCGGCTATCATCGATACAGCTCTAAAATTTGTAAAAATGGGAATAATAAGTTTCAAGGGAGAGAAGTACACAAAAAGCTGTTCATTACTGTAGTTTAGAATACCACAATACACATATGAAGAGCGATCGTTGAAAATTTTACTTAATACTTAGTTCTGTAATAAAGTCCTTCTATAATCGACATAATTGTTCGTAATTCTAATCCAATCCAGCAAACCTGCGACCAATGTTTAGATACGGTTAGGTACTTTTAGCTCCAATTACTAATTACCAACGAATTTAATATTGAGCCACCTGTGAGTTACACCAAATTCAAAGCAAAACTAAAGAATGTCCATATCATACCTATCGATTTATAAACGACAGAAATATCGGAGAACGTAGGTTTAAATAAAAATAATAAAACTCCGACGGATTGAAAACCTTCCTCCTTTTTAAAGTCGATTATTAAGAAGCTAACAGGCAATATTTTTATACCGAAACTTATCTTAGAAACAATTTACTTCTTACCAACACCTTTTGAAGTAGATTCCAGACAAGCGATGATAATAGCATCGTATTAAAAAAAATACGTCCCGACGCGAAGTCTTGGCAGTCATAGCCTTAGTGATGTCTACTTTTACTAAATCTGCTTAAGCGGTGCAAAATCTCAGTGCTGTAGTGTAAAAATTCAATAAACCATTTATTATAGTGTTGAAATAAAGTTTGTTTCTTTATAGTATTCTAATTTGTTTCATAGTTTATTATATTACTAACCAGCTATGATTTACACCAAACCCTATACAAAAAGAATGTTTGAAATTGGTTACTAACTAAAGATGAATATGAACTAATGAATAAATTACAAGTTTTCTGGTTCCTAATACACGTCTATAGGTCACGATGTTATTAATATTATTCTTATCAGGTGTGCTGTGTCCTTATCCTGCCACCTAAGTGGGATAATAAAATACCTTTTTTAAGCTTCGCCTGTATGTATATTTTATGTCTGTAGCTATGTTTGAATAACACTTCATATCTTTTGAAATTTTGCACAATTATCAAGGACGGTCTTAAAAGGTTTAAAATTTCAAATTCGCTGAAGATTTAAGGATTAATTAACCTTATTGCCCTATATACTTTACTAACATTTAAAATATCTATTATTTGCGAGATTATACGCATCATAGTCAAAACGTATATAGACATGAACATAATATGTTGTTTTCAAAATAATAAGACCACCTAAACGAGCGATTCTCACTGGTGATTGTAGCATGACATGACACCAAGAAATACACGATAATATTACATAACAGTATGTATATAATATTAAGATAGTATCAAAGGGTAGCTTAGAGTCGAAAGTACCTACGAGTATAATTCCACAGCGCCAACTCGCGTATAAACGCTAGTTGGCGCTGTAGTAGCTTATTAGATGAGCTTAGTGCCGTATTAAGTCTATTCCGTTCCGTCTTCAGTATTCCTGTAACCAATTTAAATACACTTGCAGCAATTAACCGTCTGTTTGCATGGTACTTATAACATACTAGCTTATACCTGCGACTTCGTCTGCTTTATGTTCGGAATATAATAGCTCGTTTCATATGAAAATGCCGATTTTTTTAAGTTATTGGAGAAACCCAATTTTCAGTACTAACATTTAAGCATTTTTTAGGAATAACAAATCCAAATTTCATGATTTTTTTGTGTATGAATGAGACAACATTAAGCTAACAAAGACTTTTATTACATTTTTGAAAAGAGACATCTGTAAAAAAGTAATATCAAATTTATCATCAAAATGGATAGCATTTAGGAAGTACTGTTTTTGAAGATCGAATTAAATTTACCAATAAGCCAATAAAAACAAAATTTAATACAGAGTTGTAAAATCTTGAAATCAACTTCCAAACAAAATATAAATAATGGAAATAGCTATTAAATTACAGAAATAACGAACTCGAATCTGTAAGAAAATTTCGGCAATTTCATAGGTAAAGACCTAATATTAAGATATGTTCACTTGTGTAACTCGGACCTATGTGTTATACCGATTTTCATATACTTCATGACGTTAGAAAGTTTTTTTCGAGTGACTGACTAATACTGAATATTACTTTTTATTGATTTCTGACAAAATTTATAATTATCAAATTTTCAATCATACTTAACCAGTAACAAAATTACATTTAGCTGACATTTTCGTTTTGTTATTCCAAGTCAGATGCGTTTTTGTTATACCACGTTTTATAGTTACTTTTATTCTCTTTGAGGTTTTATGTCACGTCATACGAGAACGCGGTAGAACGGGTTGAAAGTCGAACGGAATGAAAAGTCCTATATCCGTCTCCTGGTTCTAAGCTAAATCCCCATCAATTTTCAGCCAAATCTGTATAGTAGGCCTTGAGTTATAAATAGTGTAATTAACACACCTTTCTTTTATATATCTAAAATAGCCTTCTAAATTCTAAATCTAAAAAAAATCTAAATTAGCCTATGATAGGCTAAAAATGTTGGTATAAGGTCAACATTTTTAATCAGATTTTTTATTTTAATTCAATAGATTTAGATTCAAATAAGTTAGATTTTTAATTGAATTTAATGATAAATGATAAAAATTGACGCTTATTTTCGTTAGTTACTAATATGTTGTACAGAAAAAAAAAACCTATGAGTAAAATAATTACTTACAGTTAATTATCATTTACTAGACATAAAAATTGTCCAATTGTCAGAAATGATGCATTCCTCGAAGAGCAATTATTCGAATAGCAATGATTCGAATAGCAACGATACCATTCCTCGAAGAGCAATGATTCGTATTTTAGATCATTGGCTCTTCGCGGCATAAAAACTAAACTAAATTTTATTCCTCGAAGAGCAGGTTTTTCTAAGTAGCTGATAGAGATGTGGTACTAATATGAATTATTTTGCTCGAATTTAATAAAAATATCGATAAAATCATCAACTCGTTTATTTTTCAAATAATAATTGAATACTACAGTGGAGCCGAATCCTAAAGTTACGTATGACGTAATATGTCAATTTGGTATAACTAGTGATTATTTCAAATGATATTAATATTAGTAAACATTTTTTTTAGTTTAGAGTTATGATAATGTAAATGTCTTTTGTTTGTAATTAATTAGGGAGGTATGGTATTATTTAATTTTGATTGGAAAAGAAATAGCGGTAACAAGGTTATAGCGGCCTGTGGTTGAGTTCTCATAAGTAACTTTTGGATTCGGCTCTACTTTACATGTAAATATGAATGATGAATCATTTACATTAATTTACTGTTGTGCTTATTATAATATGTCTAAATCACTGTTTCTTTGATGTTTACAAGATATATATAAATCATTCCATGTTTTTACAAGTTTATGTAATATTAAATCAATCTTTTACAGATCTTTCATTATTAGAATATAGCCTAGGATATTAATTAAGATGTTGACAGTATTGTTACTAAATCAGTCTTTAGAATATCACTACATAATTATTATAAAACAAAGTCGCTGTCGCTGTCTGTCCGTCCCTATGTATGCCGAAATCTTCAAACTACGCAACGGATTTTGAAGCGGTTTCTTAATAGATAGAGTGATTCAAGAGGAAGGTTTATATGTATAATCCATGCATAATATTGTAGAGAAACACTGATATATTTAGAGATATGCAGCGGGCACGGGATCAGAAAATATGGCGGTACTAAGTTCGCCGGGTCAGCTATAGTCTGTTTTTTTACCTCAGATACTAAATTGACAAGTGCAAATGTCAAATTGCGAAATAATGATACCAGCTTTGTGTTTAGTGGTGCACTCGAAACTATCGGCTATTTGTAAATCATAAACCAGGTGAAAATTAATGGGTAATGCCAGCCATCCAACTTATTCTATCTTTTTAGTCTCAATCGGGTTTTTGTTTATATTTAAATTTAATTAATTAAATTTTTTTAAAGTTTAAGCTTGAAATGGCGCCCAATTTGCGTCACTTGGGTTTACATAGTAAAAATCTTACTTAAAGCTTCATAAATTTCATTTAATCGATCTGCAGAGACTATCGATAGAGATGACGATATACTAGTGTTAGAATCTGAAAACTGTAGGTATGTAAATTACAGAATTTTTATTTTTTGGTACTCTAATTTAAATTTAAAATTCGCTTCAAAATCCGTTGCGTAGTTTTGAAGATTTCGGCATACATAGGGACGGACAGATAGCGACAGCGACTTTGTTTTATAATAATTATGTAGTGATATTCTAAAGACTGGTTTAGTAACAATACTGTCAACATCTTAATTAATATCCTAGGCTATATTCAAATAATGAAAGATCTGTAAAAGATTAAATTAACACAGAACAGTAAATTAATGTAAATGATTCATCATTCATATTTACGTGTAAAGTACAGCCGAACCCTAAAGTTACGTATGAGAACTCAACCACAGGCCGCTATAAACTTGTTACCGCTATTTCTTTTCTAATCAAAATTAAATAATACCATACCTCCCTAATTAATTACAAACAAAACTAAAGTTTAGATATACATTATCATAACTCTAAAAACACTAGTTATACCAAATTGACATATTACGTCATACGTAACTTTAGGATTCGGCTCCACTGTAGTATTCAATTATTATTTGAAAAATAAACGAGTTGATGATTTTATCGATATTTTTATTAAATTCGAGCAAAATAATTCATATTAGTACCACATCTCTATCAGCTACTTAGAAAAACCTGCTCTTCGAGGAATAAAATTTAGTTTAGTTTTTATGCCGCGAAGAGCAATGATCTAAAATACGAATCATTGCTCTTCGAGGAATGGTATTGTTGCTATTCGAATCATTGCTATTCGAATAATTGCTCTTCGAGGAATGCATCTCAGAAATAGACTCATCGCGTTCGATTTTTACGTGAGCATATACACTCGTGAGTACCGAAGTAAGTATGACATTATGTTCTTTAAAAATAACTCTAACTTTGTCTCACTGCTTTAAATACAACAAAGCAAAATTATTGTTAAACTTTACCAATATAATTGGAGGACCAAAAGTTATTATCGTCCATAGCCGAGCCCACAACACTCAAAGCCGCAGTAGTTGGCGTGGTGAGGGCTTCACCCATTACCCAAAACTTGAAATAAATTTATTTAACATTTGTATTACTAGAGTATCTTTTTACAGGACTTTATGAAATATTTCGGTATTATGAATATAAGAGGAAGAATGTTACGTCATATCTTTGTGCATCAAGCACACACACAATATGTATGTAAAAATGTAAATACATTTACTTGGTCAGAAATTTCAAAACGTTTAATTGACACTACCCGTGACCAGAGGGCTGGATTATTCCTTGCGCAAAGGATTGGTATTGCCATTCAACGTGGCAATGTCGCCAGCCTTCTGGCCACCCTCCCGGTTGACGTCGATGGGGAGGAATTCTTTGACGCCTGAACCTGCAGGAATGTATAAGTATATTCAGTTTTTTCTATTTTTTAAATACTTTAATTTATATAAGTTCCGTGTACATTATGTAAATATTAATATTGTTAAAATAAATCTTGGTCAATAGGTCTTAAACATACAATAAAATTGTCATAAACATGTGTACATGTACTGTACACACAAAGTTGTTACGACTTTTATGAAAGCTATTGAATTAACAAGCCACATGCATGAAGTTTGCAGCAATCGCAAATATTACGAGAAATAAATGTTCCATTTGCAGACCAATTATGTCGATAGAAAAAATTTAAAACAAATAAAGTAAACAGAAAGTTTTCATTATATTGGAGTGCGGATTTGTATCCGCGTCGAAGCGAATCGAACTTCGTTAAGTACAGGTATTTTCATAAAAATATTTTTTATCCTGTGACAAGCGCTGAGAATAGTTATATTATTATTAAATAAAATAGTATAAGTTATTCTTATTCATTTATCAGTTAGTTTATTCTACTTTAGATTTAAAGCCGTAAATTAGCGTGATTTTGTTGTTTTGTTCACATTTTCAAATTTTTTAATGTAATGATGATAATAATGAGTTTTAAGAGCTGCGGGTTATATACGCTAACAGTGGTATTTTATAATAACTTATAACATAACATAACATAAATTCACGCCTATATTCCTGAATGGGTAGGCAGAGGTGCTAGCACCCACATTTCGCCAGTTTATGTTTAGGTCCCAATGTAATAGGTGGCGAGCCTATTGCCACTAACCGGGCACTTATAAACCTGCGATAAATACACACATAACTTTGAAAAGCATCGAAAAGTCATTGGTGTGTGCCATGGTAAACCTGAGATCGAACCCGAGACCTCGTCTCAGTAGTTCATTTCCCATCATATCCATTATTAATATACAAATTTTATACTTTTAAGAGTACCACCACCGTTTAAGAGTATATTTCATTTCTTTTGTTTTCTTACATTAGTTTTGTTTATGATTACTACAGATACAACGCTAGCGTACGCGTACGCGACGCAACAGCTAATAAAATACAGAGAAGTTTATCATTACAGCGCAAGTCGCAGAACCCCTAATCCATCATTTAAGAGACATGTTAATGTAGCACGTATCAGAAGGCATAAAATGTAGGCAATCATGTATGCGTAAAACGTCTACGCTATCAGTTGCTTACTCTCTGTATTTAAAACGCCATATTCACCTTACTGGTTATTCTTTTATTAGATATAAAACTTCTTGAATACTCGTATTGTATAACCCATTATGGGATTAAGAATAAACTATTTGAGATTTAGCAGACTACAATGTTCTAATTTTAAAATTTGATTCAAGTTATTTCATGAGAGATTTTGTTGTGATCTGGATCATGAATTTGTATTTTTCTATGTAACGAATAAACTCAAAAACAAAAATTCCTACCAATTTTCTAAATTATTTTACCAATGGAAAACCACATTATTTGTGAATGACATAGACGATCCAAGAGAGCGGGGCTGTAATTATAAATGTCAATAAAAGTGATAAATACCCACAAATTACTTGAAATTAATTAAATTACGCGCATGTTTTATCATATTGGTTAAATTGGTGCAACGAGTGTTCGAAGTGTATCACTAGTGAATCTAGGGTCCCCCGGCGAATTCCATGCTCGTGGAACTGCGAGCAACAGCTGGTCATAGAACTGCATAGATTTTTTTATTTAATTACACACACACACAGACACTAACTACCTCTACAGGGGAAACCTGGCAATAGAGCCGTAACCTAATATTTACAAATGAATTAATACAATCTCTTTACAGTCACCTCACTACTATTCAGATGAATGTAAAGATCATTTAATATAGATTAAAGATTTTTATGCCAGACTATTTATTATAATCTTCGTCCCATAAAGGAGTACAAGCCTGGCTAGACTGAAGCCTCTTCAAGTTTTTGCAGAGAAAATGAGGCTCTTATTTTCTGTTCTGAGGTTTTAAAAGCTTCAGAGAGGTTGTTAGCATTCATGGTCGTTGGCCGCTTATTCTGAAATTCTGCCAACGGTGTGGCTAGCCCAGAATCAGAGAGATTAGAGGTTAGTTGCAGTGCTACCGATTTGAGAGCTATTGAGGGTAAATAAAACGGAGTACAGAGAGAGTATAACCCGATCAAGTATCACCATGTCGAAAATAAACTTATCCATTTCATTTACTGTGCAGACAAGGCGTGCGTAGTAAGTTATGATCAATAAGTATCTCAACAAATTCTCCTTTTAATTAGAGAAACTATACCTACGTAATTACGATTGATGTGTGCGAACTTATAATGTTTGGCTACATTCAATCAAAGTCATAGGTTATTGTTGTTTATATTTGGATATTTACGTCAGTATGGTATTTACGAGAATATGGGTAGTTCTATAAAAATTGGTATTTCATGGGGATCAATAGGCTTACCAGGTCTTAAAACTGGTCAATAATTGAACGCTTGTTATTTACTAAATGCACGAATAACTTTGTAATCGTGTATAAATATTATAGGATTACAAAGTTACATTTGCAGTTGGTAATATGAAAGCAATTCAATTTATCTGATTCTAAAAAATCCTATCTGAATCGATTTGAATTGTGTTAAAATGATTGCAACATCATTCGTTGGTGCCGATAGTTCGTACGAGTATCAGTAGACAGCTCCCTTGCGGACGGCGCCGCCGTCACGTGCTATGCGGACGTGTCGCTAGTGACGGCGAGCGGGGCTACATACCGCGAAGCGATCCTGAGGGCCACGACCGCGGTTGCTCGAGTCGTGGAACGGATCCGGCGGCTGGGCCTTGAGGTGGCTTTGCATAAATCCGAGGCCATGTTCTTTCATGGACCTCGGCGCACGCCACCACCTGGTTCCAGTCTCACAGCGGGAGGCACTCTCATCGGCATCAAGCCCCAGATGAAATATCTGGGGCTCGTGCTCGACGGCCGGTGGGACTTCGGGAAGCACTTCCGAAGTCTGGGCCCCAAATTGGTGGGCACAGCCAACGCTCTGGCGCGGCTACTGCCCAACCTGAGGGGCCCGGAGGACTCCTGCAGGAGACTCTACGCGGGTGTCGTGCGGTCCATGGCCCTGTACGGGTGTCCCGTGTGGGCGGACACCCTGAGTGATCGGCACATGCTCCTGCTGCAGCGTCCGCAGCGGAAGTTGGCGTGCCGCATCATAAGGGGGTACCGCACGATATCATTCAACGCGGCGAGTCTCCTCGCCGGATCGCCACCATGGATCCTGGAAGCGAGATGCCTTTCGGCGCTATACCGGTTCCGAAAGGCGGCGCGGGACCCGCTCCCGCGCCGCCTTTCGGAACGATCCCGAGCCCGAAGAAATTCGGGCCGTGAGATCCTGGCTCCACAGGGAAATGGTGGCGGAATGGGAGATACGACTTGGGCGACCAGGTGCAGGGCACGCCGTAGTAACGGCGGTAAGACCCATCATGGGGGAGTGGCTAGAGAGGCCACACGGCAGTCTCTCGTACCGTCTGACGCAGATGATCACCGAGCACGAATGCTTCGGAAAGTATCTGCGTCGGATGCAGAAAGAGCCAACGTCCGAGTGCCATCACTGCGACGCGAGCGAGGACTCAGGTCCGCACACGCTCACCGAGTGTCCGGCGTGGGAGACGCCGAGGCGGGAGCTTGTGGCGGCCCTGGGAGTGAGGGTTCTCACGCTCTCCACCTTGCTTGCGGCGATGGTTCGCTGCGCGGATGCGTGGGCGGCCGGCGCCTCCTTCTGCGAGCAAGTAATGCTCGTGAAGGAGGAGGCGGGGCGGGAGCGGCAGCGGGAGCGACGAAGGATCGCAAGACAAGCTGCCCGCGTACGAAGGCAACTTGGGCGTCGGAGGTCGATGAACGACCTCCGCCCCCCATGAGCGCCGGCCTGGGGGTGACAGGTGAAGCCGCCTGTCACCCTGGCAGAAGCAGGCCGCGGCAGTGGCGCGCGTGGCGCGCCTCCCCGTTTCCGGGGACGAGTTGGGGACTCTGTAGTCCCCACACCCGAGAAGAGGGCCAGATCGTGAGAGATGGCCCTGGGTCGGCCGGGGTGCGAGGGATATGCCTGTCAACCTCACCTTCGGCAACCAAAACGACCCACAGGTGGCGTGCGTTTTAGTCGGTTCGAGTCCGACATAACCTCCTCCACCGGCTCCGGTGGGGAGGTATCCGTGGGGATTTTACGCACGTAAAAAAAAAAAAAAAAAAAGTAGACAGCTCCCACTGTCGTCGTAAGACGTATACGTGGGGCGCACTATAAGTTTCCGGAATGAATATGAAAAAATACTATTAAAAGTACAAAATTAATTTATTGTTTTTCAAAATAATCTCCCTTGGCGTCTATGCACTTTTTCATTCGATCAAACCAGTTTTGAAAACTTTTGTGCCACTCCTCTGTGGTGACCTCTGAAACGTGTTTTTCATACTCCTCGACAGCCTCTTCTGGTGATGAAAATCGTTGGCCGCGTAATTGGTTCTTAATTTTTGGGAACAGATAAAAGTCACAAGGTGCCAGGTCGGGACTGTATGCAGGATGACTCATGAGTTCTACATTTTTCGCCTTCAAAAAGTCGTTTGTCTGTCTGGCCGTGTGAGAACTAGCATTGTCGTGGTGCAGGATGATACGGCGTTTACGGTTATTTTTACGGAGTTCGTCAATAACTTCCGGCAAACAAATGGTCGTGTACCAGTCACTATTCACAGTACGACGATTTTCTAAAGCAACAGTAGCCACGTGTCCAGTTTTATTAAAAAAAGAAGCAATCATCCGCTTAGATGCACTTTTCACGCGCGCCACTTTGGCTGGTTTCGGCTCATCTTGAAAGACCCATACGCTCGATTGCTGCTTTGTTTTGGGATCGTAGCAATAAATCCATGTTTCGTCACCTGTTACTATGTCCCACACCAAATTTGACGCACCTTCGTTGAATCTGGTAAGCATGGCACTGCACCAAGTGACGCGGTCCGTTTTTTGATCCTCGGTCAAGTTATGTGGGATCCACCGCGAGCACAGCTTTCTCACACCGAATTGTTTGTGTAGGATTGATTGTATTTGACTCATGCCTATTTCTAAGGATGTACGAATTTCATGGTAGGTCACATGCCTGTCTGTTTCAATCATACGGCGCACAGCATCGATGTTTTTGTTGGTCACAGCGGTGGACGGCCGACCATCGCGAGATTCGTCACTGAGATTGATACGACCACGCTTGAATTCTGCAAACCAGCTATAAACAGTCGTCTTGCATGGAGCTTCATCGCCAAAAGCTGTTTCAAGCCGAGCGATGCTCTGTTGAGCCGTCAAATTACACTTAAAATCGTAGAAAATCATACTACGAAAATTTTCCCGAGTTAAATCCATGTTGATGCAGACACACAATTTTTTAAATGGCGCCACAAGGTAATAACAAAAGACAGTCAGATGAAACAAACTGTATTCTACAGCCAAAGAGTTCTATTTTCAAATGTTGTAATAAATTTTTAAATATTGTTTATGTAAGTGGCCAGTTCCGGAAACTTTTAGTGTAACCTATGTATATAGGAATATTTGTATGACTTCAGGCGAGGTTATGTATATCAGTGGTCAGAGCTGAGAGCTTTCCCCGTGTAAGGGGAAGACCGCGTGTCGATGCCCCCCTGAACTGATTCAAAAAGTTTTCCTTAATGATTTGAATAGTTAACATAATGAATGCTTTAAAATTTCATTCAATTCAATTATTGACCTGTTTTAAACGATCATGGTACGGGCCAAGGTTAATACAATAAAAATTATTTTACTATTAAATATCTATTAAAAAAAATTCGTAGTTGCGCGGGCTATAGAGTAAATTATGCATGAAGTCCCTGTGAAGGATGAAATTGACAATGAGGTCATGCGACAAAGAAAGAATGTTACCGGCATAGCTGTGAAATGTGGATGTAGGTCAGACGAGTCCTAGAGTGGAGACCGTGAATCGGTAAACGGAAGGTAGGATTCCCCCAGCTAGATGGGTGAATGTGATGATAAAGCGAGAGCCTTGATACAGAAGGTGAAAGACCGGCACATTAAGAGAGACCTGCACAATGTCCAAAAGTGGACTACAAACAACTGATTGAAATGAAATTTGCAATTTTAATGATTCAAAGTACGGGGTAGTTGAACTCCGGGTTCAAAAATAAAAGTGTGCTTATTCTCATTCTTTAGATTTGGTCTATGTGGTATTTTCAGGGAACATTCTGATGCATGACCACCAAACGCTGAAAATATGAATAACTGAAACTCTAACTGACGATATTACACAATATGCCTAAGTATAAAAGCGTAATACACCAGACATATCATTCAGGTATTACTAGCTCTACTTCCCTCCCAAGGAACTCTGGTAACCTTACTTAATACTAGAGCCAAAATAATAAGCAAGTATTTAACGTTATCTATTTTGGGTTACTACTTCTGTAACCATTCGACTAGAAAATGTTATAAATTCTAACTAGTTTTTAATCATAAATTCATCTCCATTGTTCATAGAGTAAACAATATGTGTTCTATTTATAGGTACTCCTCTTCAGACTAATGAATTCGGATCATAACATGTATTTAAATCTTGTATATATTCAGAAGCATCCGAGCATAAAAGTAGTATTAACTTCTCGCCATTGATAGACCACAATGTCACGGTAAATTAAATTGCTGATATTTATTATCACTCGTTACGGAGAACGTTTCCAGGAAAAACCTTCTACACGCGATGAGCAAAATTATTATTTATGTCGACTGTATTTCTCTATCGGGCAGCAAACAACAATGTCGTTATTATTTTTGTTACTATCTGTACCTATATCATATGTAGAAGAAAGATAGGTTGTACGTACGTATGTGATAGGTAATTGGGTACTTTATAACAAAACAGTTAAAATAAGCTATTTAACTGTGCTTATTGCATAGTTAAATTATAAAATTTTATTTGACAGCATTGAAGTGTGATGTCATTCTTCTTTAGTTCGTCTTTAGCATTTAATAGCTGATCACTATCATCCTCATAGTGATTATCTAGTTACATCAAAAGCTTGCACTTTGGACCCAGCTTCGCCTGAAACTTCATATCACATTTTTTTATGTCTTAAAAAAAAAATATATATATATGATATATAATAATTTAATTATGCTATAATAATTTCGTGTTGTGTTGAGCCCAGCGGTGAGTAGGGTAGCCAGAGCTCACTGGAGACTTTGTGCTGTCAGTGGAAGACTATGGGCTTGTCCTGCTTTGTCTTCTACTGACGGCACAGAAACTCTGTACTCACAGGGTTGGCAGCGCGACTGTGACTCCTCTGGTGTTACAAACGTCCATAGGCCACGGTAACCACTTTCCATCAGGTGGGCCGTGTGCTTGTCTGCCAACTAAGTGGTATAAAAAAAATATTGGTTTCCACCCTTGCGTCCGTTGTTCACCTGGTGCACCGACCAGCTAATCACACCTGCAAGGTTAACTGGGCCCTCAATGATATTAATAAGGTCTTCTACGCCCCATGAGGTACGCCACTTTGGAGGTAATCAGGAGTAACAATAGGATAACCAGGCTAGTAGCTGGTAGTTTATAACCGTTTATTTGAAAAGCGAAACTTGCTCTCTCTAGTCTCAAAAAAACAAGCTCGAGAAACATGCTCGTAGTTTCTTTTCAACCACTAATTGGGTGAAGTTGTAGAGGTTGTCTCCTTACGAAACTTAACAATAAAACTAACAATGTTATCTATTTTGGGTTTACAAAATAATGAAATCCTCCTTAATAGTCGTAATTTTTTTAGTGTATGAAACTTTACATAATTTGAATTAATAACCCTTTTTATGTAACAGTTTCATAAGCTACATTATATTGTAGCATTTGCCCGCGTCTTCTTCCATATTCTAGTAGTTTACTTCACAGGTAATTAAACATGTTTAGTAATCAAAACTTTCATTCTAATATTACTTATGTTTTCGCCTTTAAACTTCAAATTCCCCATTTTCTACGTTCCGAAAAAAAAGAATCCTCATTCTTTTAGTATCTGGCTTTTTACTTTGTGGAAAGTTTAACCAGAAAACTGCAAGGGTAAATATATTTTAGTATTATTTTCTTTACAAATGTGTAGAAAATATATGATAAACGTGTGAATTAATGATTACCGTCCTCGGCTCTTTTAAGACCTGACGGCCTTCACCTGACGGCTCGGGTCACCAACCACCAACATTACACACTTGTACCATAACATACTATTAGTGTACCTACCTATGGATACTAACTATATGTGCCCACGACTTTGGATTTAGATCAGGGATTTACTGATTTTGTACTCGCCCATAATTCTGTCTTAAGCAGCTTAAGTTACGCCTTATAATAACTGATATTCTGATCATTTCGATATCATATCAGAACGCTGAAAAGTATCATAAATGCAGGTAATTTATAATAAAATTTATAAACGTTCAGAACTGTTAAAGGGACCACTAAACTTGCTCTACTTATTCGGTATCGCTGTTATTTCAACCTTCTTAAGTCCCTGTGTATCGATTATAATGAAAACAGTACGTATGGTAGGCTGACTATGTAAGGTCTTGAATCTTATCAAATCCTATTAACAACAACATTTTATAGGGGTTACAATAAAAAATAGGTACTTCGACATAGCCATCTTGTGCATTTTAATAAAAAAGTGAAGCGTATGACGTATTACGCCTTTTTGCAGTTGAATACATTAGCCCTGGTCGCTGGGGTCACCTTTTTCGTACCGGCGCAGTTCAGCGACATCTGATAGGTCGAACGAGTCAACGAACGATACTTGCTAACCTAACCACTGCACGCCTCATTGTTCTTTTATGCTAATACATCAAGCAAATAGATTCACATGTACCTCTATATCACACATGCTAACTAAGTAGATACTGCATAACATAACATAACATATACTCACCCCGAAGGGGCAGGTAGAGGTGCTAGCACCCACATTTCGCCAGTTTATGTTTAGGTCCCAATGTAATAGGTGTCGAGCCTATTGCCATTAACCGGGCACTTTAAAAACTGCGATAAATACACACATAACTTCGAAAAGCATCGAAAAGTCATTGGTGTGTGCCATGGTAAACCTGGGGTCGAACCCAAGACCTCGTCTCAGCAGTCCATTACCCATACCACTAGGCTGCAAGATGCTAGATACTGTGTACCGATGAGATGCTAGATACTGCAAGCGTTAGATTAACCACATTATTTATTATGTTAGTGATGTTTGATGTATACCTAATTTTGAAAGTTATAAGGGATCGTAAATAACCATAACAAAAAAAAAAATACGTATTTCTTGGAGTTGACCTCAGAAAAATATACAGCAAGCAAAAACAGCTAGCAGTCACGCGTGCTGCGTGACGCAGTTCGCTTGAACTTCATTCCAGTGACCACAAAGAGGGCGATACTCTAAATAGTACAGTATTGAGGCGTCTACGGACTATGTAGAAAAAATGTATTGATACATCCTTGATGTCTAGCTGAAGTTGTTCCGAAATAGAAAATAGGTAATATGTAGTTTTAAAAAGAAAATTGTTTCTCTGTGCGTAAAGAATGAATTAAAGTTTCGTTTTTATTTTTTTAACATTTACATTTCATGAGAGTAGGTATGATGATATTTTAGTATTATTTTCTTCGCAAGTGTGTTGAAATACGTCATATGATACATGTGTGTATTGATGATTACCGTCCTCGGCTCTCCTAAAACCGTCACCTAACGTCGAGCCGAGGGTCTCAATGGCACCTCAGCGGTAATTACCAACATTACACACTTGTACAATTAATCTACTGTACTATTTTTAACATGATTTTTTTGTATCTAAACTTTTTTAAGAACAATACAACTCAACCAATAAATCTATATATATTTGTAAATTATAGCGTTGAAAAATTCACAGTTCGATTACAGCTTTAGAGTGTTGAAAAATATATTTTACTACAAATGGGGCTATTTACAATTTCGATAAATTGCGTCCATCACATCCAGACAAGAGATTTAACAAAATATTTTATATTACTTCCAATAATCAAACACGACTACTTTACAATCATATAGCTCCGTTGAGCAATCATGTTAATGGAGTATCTCTGACATCAAAGAGGATCGTATTTAATTGTGTATGTATGATGCCGTGAACACACTGACCAAATAAAAGTATTTAAAAATTTTTTTTTTTTTTTTAATAATTTTATTTTCTATATTATTTACATATTGTTATTCTAAGTAATCTATACAGAAATAATTTATAAATATTAAATACAATAAAAATAAAATAACTATTATACAACTTTTAGCTAAGAACAATTAAAATGCGTCGTAGAATTCCTCCGCATCGCATGCCTCTTGTGGCAGCGTTCCCAGAAGACTGGCAGCATTGCCACGTTGTATGGCAATGCTTATTCTCTGACCTAAAAAGAGGCAAGCCTTCTGGTCACGAGAAGCGTCGACCATACGCTTCGCAATCTCACGGAAGAGGTTGCGAGCGCTCGGACCCCATGACCCCAAAATTATGAGTTAGATTTTTTGATCAATACCATGGCATTCGGCAAGATGCTGAATTAAATTTAGGTTGACCTCGTCTTACTAGTAACCGCCACGTTATTGTTGAAACGTCAAATTCGTGCTATTAAATAATTTTTTTTATTAAGTAGTGCAAGGTGGTATGCCTGTAAAGTTCTATGCTGGATGAGTCGTCTGAACAAAAGTGAAATAAAAAAATACGCGATCTTAAAGTATACACAAGACAGATAATGTTATGTAGGATCTTCATCTTGTGCATACTTTTAATCACAGTTGGTGTGTGCTCTGAAATATATTTCCCAACTATTTTATTGATCTTAAACAAAAACTACGATGACTCACTATCACTTTATGAAGCTGGTGAATATACATATTTAAACCAAGCAATTCAAGAACCATCTATAAAGAGCCACAAATAATAGTGACCAATAAATGATATTCAGGATCGTAAACAAAGCATGTACAAGCTTGGTACATCTTCTTTACCGCAAGAACTGCATAAGAATTCATTGCATCTTCGTTTAGTGTTCTCTTATACATAATATCAAGTACAAGTAGGGCTTATACTTTCAAAGTGCTGTCCACACTACTTTAGTAACATATATTCGTTCAATATCTATCGTTCACAGTTTATAAGTTGATGTGTACCCGACTTTTATCGAATCACGCATGCGTCGTTGGGCGCATTGAAAGCGCTGTGAATAGGAGTGAGTATTTTATAACAGTCAGAATACTATGTTACCGTACGCAACCGCGACCTTAAAAACTGTAAGTTTTAATTCATCAAACACACTTAACACGTTCACTGCGGATCACCAACAATCGGGCTGATCTTGTGCCAAATCTGTATCCGCACGGGAAAAATACGTCTTTCTCGCTGGTCCGCACCAGCAACCTGTTTCTTAGAGTTTTTACGACTATAACAGAGACAAATTTAGATTTCGATTTGTTATTAAAAATCTAGAAATACAGCAATTTAAAAACGTGGCACGATATTTTGACCACCACCACTTTGAAGTTAAATGAAGTTGTCCCAGTGCGGGTGCAGTCCTGTTTTGGTGGAAGACCGATCGCGACCTGTTGCCGCACTGTCCAGATGCGTATGCGTCGAGCCGCCATTAGTATTGTACCTACTTGATACGATAGGGCTCTCATGGCGCATCGTAAAACGAAAATAATATCAGGAAATTACAGTGATACGGAAAAGAATATAATATTTGAATTTTTTAAAAGCCTAAACGAAACAAACACAGAAAAATATTTCAGAAATAATAAGCTAAGCCATCCAGCAAAATTACAATTTAAGAAACTAAAATAATTCCCTCGTCAAATAACATGACATGTATTATGTATAAAAGCATAACGGTTATCACTAAACGCTCAATATGTGAAGTCGCTAACGTTTTGTTTCATTATTTACATTGGTTTATTAACGCATTAGTATTGGTTTCGCTAGTGCAAATACATACATACATGAAATCACGTGTGTTTCCCATAGGGGTAGGCAGAGATCACGGATCTCTATTTGCTAAGATCCTGGCATACTACTCTCGCTTTATTCACTCTCATTACATTCTTCATACATGCTCGTCGGTTTAGGGTACTCCTGACCTGCCCCTTTTCTAAAACTTCCCCGATTTGGTCCAGGTATGTGCACCTAGGTCTTCCTCTTCCGACGGCACCATCCACACTCACCTCATACACCTGTTTCGTTAGTCTTCTTTCATTCATTTCTCAACATGATCAAACCATCTCAACATTCCTCTTTCAATTCTCATCACTATATCTTCTATCACTCCACATCACGCTATTTCTCACTCTATTTCTCATGGTCAATCTACACATACTTCGCATCACACGAATTCTACTGCATTCACTCTACTCTCTGCAAATTAAAATTTTATAAAATTAATAACTCGATAATTCTCTTTCCTTTCAATATCCCATTACAACAAAAAGTACACTGTACAATATGCCGAAACGTGACTATAACTGAATTGTAGATTTAGTTCAAAAAACAAAATGCGCGTAGACTTTTCTGTTGAAATCAAAGTCAAATTTGAAAAAAATAATGGCAGATCAACCGAGACGTCCATAGATAAGAATAATCCACACATGTCTGACAGTTTGGATTGCGTCGTCGCAGAATAAGAACCATACGTTTACGTTGCTTGCACTGGCAGACTTGGCTGGACTGCGGGACTGGACAATATGGATAAACATTTCTGTTTTAGTTAACTCCAACTTAGTATTTTTACACGATTTACTACGGCACTTATTACGGCATTTATTTTTTATATTGCTCCCTGAAGATATACCCAGCGGCCAGACTGCGAGGCGAAAGCTTCGGATGCGACTGGGATCAACCCTGGGATGAAGAAAAATAAGAGATATAATAATCCCTGAAGACAAACTTTTTATTTCAAATCGGAAATTTTGTGATGGAATTCAATTGTTTATATATATTCCAAGTTCCTTGTTGTTTATTTCAGTCTCTCATTTATCGACCCAGGCTACTGAAGTCTGACAGAATGTTTTACAGATTCCTATACAATATACACTTTTAGTTACTTACTTATAATATTTTAAGTTAATCAATTCAACAACATTAAGTATGTCATGTTGTATCATTATTTTTATAAATAACAAATTTATAACGTGAACGCTGCGAAAGATGTATGCCGGGATTGTGGCAAGTGAAAAACTATAGTCTCAGCCTACCCCACTAAATAAATTTCCTTAAGCTATCGTATTTTGTGTTGCTATAGGAAGTGACCTATTGTATACTGCACGGTGCAGAGGCCTCGGAGGATTTGGGTGGGTACGAACTAAAATACTTGCATGTGTTCCATACACTATGCTTCCTTGATGGATTGGGTGCTTTGCAAAAATACCCTACCGCGCATTCTAGTAGGTAGCGTGGCAGAGAGTGAGTCTTGTTTTCTTGAATACTCTCTACTCAAGGGAAACACATACGACACCCTTTCGCAGCTGCCCTGAATCAGTGGGTGGAGGGGCTACATCCCTCACACCCACGCCACATTTCGGGCGGCATAACGAGCAAAAGCTCATGCCTCCACGGCCCGAGCCTGTGGTGGGTCGAATCTGCGACGGGATCTTTCTCTCTCATTCGCTCCGTGCGATTGTTATAAATCAATTATAAAACTTAAAAGTCATTAGCCCATTCTTGAATTGGGCGCCAATAGGTGTTTTTAAAAAGAAATTATTTTTATATCTTGTTAGCTAATAACCATCGTCTATAATTACTACATGACGCTTAATCTAATATCATATTAATACTTAAATAATTCCTAAATATAAATTGGTAATTGCATTAAAGTGCAATTATAATAATTATTTCAACAAAGTTCTCTATAAATTCAAACCAAGCATTTTGTTTAATAAGTTCTAGAACAAAATATTATTCCTAGACCCCTACTTAATACTTCTTTGATGTAAATACTATGTTGATTGAGATTAAAACACTGACCAATAAATAAAAAGGTTAGAGAAAGTTTTACTATTTATTTTGTGGTCAATTTATCATCCATGACCATTAATGGTCAGTTAGCAAATATTCATCTAAAATACTTTATTTAGTTTTTGGGTGATTAATATGTTACCATTAACAGCATATTGATTGAATTTTATTGAACTATTTACGTCTACAATTGTATGTAGGTATATGCAATACTAAAAAAATATTAATATATTACGTAGCTAAAATATTTAGTTTTCTTAATGCGGGCAGAAGAATGTTTTATTATCTAATGGTTTTATATGGACTGTACGCAATATGCATAATATGCATGAATTGTTTATTGTTATAACAAATTAAAGTTATTGTAAATGAATTGTGTCATAATTACTTAGCCTATCTCATATTGCACAATTTTAATGCTTTTAATATTAAATATTAGTCCACTTGATTTGTAAAATCATATACACCTACTTTGCTATATAACCACGGCCATCCCAGGGATGAGAAAAGTAATTCTTGCAGGAGCGAATCTTAACTATTTGTGGGTAGATTGCTAACATCTTGCCTTTTACGTTCATTATACATCAAATAAAGTGTTCTATGTCAAACAACCATCAGAATTGTTCGGGTTCGACGACAAAATTCTTAACCTGAACTGGTTGGGTATTAGTCCTTGTGATCAAAGAAATAAATACAGATATCGATGTAAATTCGGGAGACCCATTTTCATTTGATATTCCAAAATGTTTGGTAGTTCAGTTTATTATTTTGGTATCAGAGCAAATAATGGTCCGACTATCTGTATATTTTAATGTAACTGTACAGTATATTTGTTTGGTGAATCAACCCTTTTATTTTACTTCACACTTCCATTATTTTTATTGTGACCCTAAACCATCTTCTTTTCGATTCTGGTTTTTAAACGGTTTTAAATAAATAGGAAATATTAATCAATAAAAGTTATTTTGTAGCTATTTTAACACTTTATAATATTATTTTGAAATTTTTAAAAACTTTTAAATTCATGTTGTGATTATATCGTGAAGTACGCTCCCTAGCGACTGAATATCATTGCGATAAAAAATAGGTTGCTCGAGGCAAAGGGAGACAATAATAGCATCGAGACCACTCGTTATCTCTTTATGGGAATAACGCAACATGCTAAAAGCACTGTTTGAAAAAGAATAGTAATAAAAACGTTTCAGAGCTATACAGATACATAGTGGGTAATGACCCAGTGTCCAAATAATAAAAGCCCAAGAGAACCATCGCAAATGGGTCTGGGTAAGCCAAAGTGCGAGAATGGCCTAAAGGCAAAGCACGGTGACCTACACTACACCTTATATTTCGGTAACTAAAGTCCCAAAATAACTTGCTGTTTGAGTTGGTTCTAGTCCGACAAAGTTACCCCCACCTGCTGGCGAGTGATGTCTGTGGTAATTTCGGAATCATTAAAAACGGATCCAAATCTAAACACTGCATAGCTTGAACTATGAGTTACGAATAAACCTACCTAAGTAGATTTTACATATTCATGATACTCAAATTAATAATGATATAATGAGCGATATAATTGCGTTTCGCTACACCGATGTCCGCCCTGGTAATAGGATAAGGATAATTAGCCGCTTCCTGCAACTACGTCCACATTAAGTCCGGAATTGGTCTAAGTTTTCCTTTTGCACTGTCGACTCCGACGTGCATAAAAGTGTTATTTTTTCATTACATATAATGTAAAGTGCCTAATCAAAGTACCCACAGATTTTTTTTTTCAATCACAATTTTATTATAATTCTATATACAGGCTGTTGCCCGCGAAATTCCCCTCAGATACCAACATTTGACGGCTCACGGGGGTTGTTGTGTCGAAATAAAGCCGGCGTACAAAATTGCCTAAAACTTATCCCGCACTCCCGGCTGGTCCTGGGCCATCTATAGTTGTAAGATGGCCCCTCAGGTGTGGGAAAACGGTGTCCTAATCGAACCAGCGAACGTCGACTGCACTCGCGGGGGTGAAGTGATGACAGGCAGCAACACCTGTAGCCCTCACGCCTGCTCTCAGCGACCAGCCCAACCCTTGCCTGATCTTCAATGCCCTCTGGTAGTCAGAGGGACATGTGGGAAACCTTCGAGCCGCTCTCTACAGGGTATTTATCGTGGGCGGCAGCGTCTCCCCTGGGAGAGAGGTTCTACCGTCTCCATTGCCCAGGGTGCACCGCATGGACCACGCATCCTGATTCTATTCATGCTGCGCCTTCTGTTCAGCTGACCCTCCCTAGTTCCGGTCGTAACATACTTTCAACTCGCGTTGCACCTGTCGGTACTTAAATCGTTTTCAAATAATGTACGGGTTTACTACTGGATTTATTGACATACATAATTTCGTAATTTCTTTTAAATGGAACTTTCGATTTCTATAATTCAAGAAGTAATCAAAAACAAAACAAAACAAATTATTTGAATAAGAAATAATAAAATAGTATAGATAACACGATCTGATTACGACGCGTTATTTACATTTAAATTACAATGTATCTTACGTATTTAATAAAATTTCTAATTTATTTATTTATCTATTTACACTTAATGTATTTTAAATCTATGCTAATATTTACATAATTAAAAATAATAATATTTGTATTTAATTGGATAAGGAATATCATGTAAAGTTAGTTATTAGAATATCAGTTGAAAATAGCTTTGAAAAATTACATATTATTTTTGTAATTTGTAAAAGATAATTATGGTTACTGTGAGTCCTTAAGAGATAGACATATGCTATATTTGCGGATTTTATTACATGTAGAATTTTTTACGTCACACATTTTTGTGATACGTAATTTTGTTCTATCATTAATAGCATAGTTTTCGTAGCGCACGTGAAATACGGACTTTTAAGGTCTTTTTTACACCTTGGGTTACATTATTGGACTTTTCAAAGGATTCCTATTTTTTTGAATATATAATATAGCTTATGTTAGTCAGTGATAATGTAGGTTACTAATAATAAAAGTATTTTTGAAATCAGTCGAGTAATTTTTGAGTTTATTCAATACATACAAAAATACCAATCTTGCCACTTTATAATATTATAGTATAGATATGTTGATTGTTATCCCTAATGATAGAATGTACACAGTACTCGTAAATGGCTACCAGCTGATTGTTCAAAAGAAATAGGGCCTAACTACTATACCGAGTTGTTTAATTTGGGTCTGTCAACTGTTTCAATGAAGCAGATAGACAATATGCAGCAAGGCCAGTGTACGGCTAACCTTCAAATGAATTTAGTACTAATCGTTCCAATTAATGTTAGGGCTGTGAGCGTCGCGTCGTCTGTTTTATAAAAATGTATTATTTGAATTGTATGGTGTTAAATCAGTTATTTTTAATGAATATTACAAAACAAGGCCAAAAACCAGTTAATTTAATATTTGTTATTAGTTGATGTCCTCGGCTTCAATACGTGGAGTTCTGATCCCGTATCCACATCCTTTATCTAGAAGGGTTATGGGTAAATACTAGTAACGTCGGTTTATGCATTCTTAAAAATAAATGTTTTATTGGCAAGCCCTAGCTTTACATGCGTCAATAATAGCTTGTTAAAACACTTACAGTCATTATTTTAGTACCTTGTTTCATGGTACAAACAATATGGCTGAAAGGTTTACAAGAAAACGAACTCGGTGAAGAAGTTCTAAACGAATGACAAATATATTATGCTAATGTAAGTCGGTAAGTCGGTCAAGGATGTTTTAAAAAAGGGCAAGTTAAAGAAACATTCGTAGCTAACGGCCGGCATGAACGAATTTAATAGTTGTAGCGAAAGCCCGTGGGGTGTGTGTCTACCCTACCCAACTTGTTTGCTCTTATTCCCTTGAACCTCATCGAAATTCAGATATCCTTGGAGAGTGGATAAGTGTAGTGGTTGCGAGTGTTTTTATTTATTTACTATGAGATGGATCATATGTATATTACATCGGGTTATGCTAGATACTTAACTCCAAATCTATCATAACAAATTAAAAACAAACATTTTTTTTATACCACTTATGTGGCAGATAAGCGCACGGCCGACCTGATGGAAAGTGGTTACCGTGGCCTATGGACGTGTGTAACACCAGAGAAGCCACACTCGCGCTGCCGATCTTGTTTGATGAGTTTCTGTGCCGTCAGTGTAGAGGACAAAGCAGGACCAGCCTTTAGTCATCCCACTGACAGCACAATTTCTTCAGTGAGCTCTGGCTACATAATATTAAGCATAAGTTTCTACTTAGCTTTATCTAGATTTAAAGCAATATAAAAATTGCTTGTTATATAGATTTTCATGTAGATACCTAAGGTAGTGCCAAGACTTGCACTTCGCTTGCGCTGTAAATATGTAGTTATCAAATGATATGTAGAACCATGCTCCTAACTTCATACGCTCTAACCTAATACTCTCTATAACGTATTATGCAATGTTATTCTATAATAACATTCTGCGTGAATACAAACGACTTTCCTTAGTCAAAATGTTCAATTTGGCCGTTTTGTTACTCAAGAATTTAGTACGTGAGTGAGAACTCCACAATCTCACATTATAGGGTTGACTCCCGAGCTAATCCAATTAACTATAACGAGACTACCATTGCAACTCTTACAGTTAAAAACACATTTTTTTAAGTTTAATGTCGTCTCTACAAATTGCTAACAAATAGAAAAAACTCTGAAAACCTACTCGATAGAACATTTTACTCGTAAAGTTCAGTGTAATAAAAAGTAAGTTCATGAACTCAAAACTCTGGCTGTGTACGGATGCAGTATGTTGTAACTAGTTAAACGTTGTTAACAACAATAAACATTCACTTTGCTCACGATCACAGATGAGCAGGCAGGTAAAGTTAGCCCTCTATGCGCTGCTTATGACAGAGAAGGTACTCCGTGTGTATATGACTGAAAATTAATTTCTGCTAGTCTTTTATAAACTTGTAGTTACAAGTTCAATGATAATAATAAAATAATATCTTACCATGCAACTGCTCTAATATCATAATGAAGTTGATGACCACAGGAACTCCTCTTAAGATAAACTTATCGAGTTTAATCTCGTTGTTTTACTAATGTTTTGTTATGAGGCAAAAATTATTGATACTTACATAAAAACGTATTGATACTTTCATACCTGAGAAGTGCCGATTCTGAGCTTTTATCATACGAATAATCTTAAAAGCAATATAATCAGAGTGCTGGGGCCGAAAATGTTTTCGTGGTGTACCATTGGCGTTTCATCTCTGTATTCTAACAGAACAGCGCCGTTAGATGGTGCTGCAACCAGGTTATAGGACTTTTAATTAAGCATTTATTCTCAGGCGAAGTCATTTGCTAGGTTAACTAGTAAAATATGGATTGATAGCTTGTTATTTCTATGGTAAAATGAAATGTGGTAAAGTACTATAATGAATATACGATCACTTCTTGTGTGATAACCTTTAGCTAGTGGTTATACAGGGTATAATATTCTCCAGAGTAATGTCGTATATACCTATGCAGTGTAGAAGATGTGATCGTTAATAGTGCTCTAGAAACAAAACTCGTTAACTCATTTTGATGGGTTTGTGTCCATTGATTCTATTAATGACAGTAATCAAAAGTCAATATCCCGACAACCAAACTCCATGTTGCGACAAAGCAAAATGTTACTCAGTATTAATACAATGTAATACAATGATAATCCCTTCTCTCTAAGTCTTTACCAATATGGTACGGATACAAGTAAGGAATGGCTGAAAAAGGAAAAGACTAAAATAAGCAAAATATGACCTTGTTACGTAAACGAGGTACCAATTAGAATTTCAAGTTTGCTGATAACGATTTTTAACTTTACCTTCGCAGCAATTAACAAACTTCCCCGAGCCTTAATTGGCCTACCTTGTCAATTACAGTAACTTATTAAATTCTATCTAAACATCAATAATGTTGTAATAAGTTTTACATTTTATTTACTCCTCTGTTAACCTATACCACTTTGTGTTTACTAAGTAATCACGCCGAAGTACCTATGTATTAACTTTGAAAACGTTTTAACAAAATATAAACCTGTTAACTTATTTTCCACATCGAGGCACTTGTCAGTAAACAAAATAATTACGCAAGTAAAGCTGATTAACACTTTTAAATAGACGATTTAGCGATAGAAGTTAAATAATAAATAAACCTATCTTAATAAACCGTAAATATAAATCTATCTTGCAATGTAAATCTATCTTGCAGCTAAAAATAATCTCGCATTTATCACAATATTTTCTTCAAATGCTTTTGTTACCGGTACAACAACTCTGGATCGAATGCAGCGCGTATCGCCTCGGTTTCATGCCAGTAATACAATTTGTAAAGGAATCTTGTCGTAGAGTTGTAATCGCCTTTCATGCCTTAGACTTTAATGGCACAATCTAGAGACGCTTCTGGAAGGCAGAGCAAAATCGTTTAACAACCTGTCGCGGATGGGGACTTACCATCTTGATATCATATTATTTTGACGAATTATTGAAGTTTTGTATTTTTTAATAGTAAATTAGGTATAAAAATTTTGCTTGAATCTATGAAACGTATTTTTCAACTCCAATGTCCAACCCTTACATCACCTTATAAAAGTTTTATCATAAATTTTATCATTAGGCAGGTAGATCATATTTTTTTTAATGTTTAGAAAACTTACAGCTGAAAATAATAATAACTAGGTAAATAACACAATTAAGGTCAATTATATTATGACTTTCACCAATATTATGGTGAATTTATAAGTACAAGAAGTAATTTCGAAAACCTTAATATAGACTTGCAACATTTTAGAGTAATTGCTATTATAACTTTCACTATTTGACAACTTTTCGAAGTAAAACTGAAATAACGGTGACGTCAACCCTTAGTCATGGAAACGTAACGTTATTTACAAATTTAACTACATTGTACTTCTACAAGGGCGAGGAAACGTCCGTACACATCAATCGATCTGTACGCAACTGGTTTAACAAATACAACCCTTCCGACATCATATTCAACCTTACCAGTGGATTACATTGTTTAGTGCATTTAAAACGTCGAATAACATTGCAATTTGATTTAGGTTCATGACAAGATCTTTTTTATTAAATCGAATAAAAAGTTTTCGTGATTAATGTAAAATAGTCATGAAAATATTTTATTCGATTTAATAAAAAAACAAGTTGTGGTTCGACACTTAGGTATTATCACTTATCATTTTATTTATGATAGAAGAAACCATTTTGTTCTTGTTATTTTGTAAATTATATATAAATTTTAACAAATAAGCTTGCGCTTTAGATTAAGTTCTCCACATCACTGCCCTCTCTTACGGCTTCTTTTTATGAACTAAATGGCTGAAATTTTGTGCACTGGGAAATACCCGACCAGCTATGGAACATTGAGTATTTTTTTATTTACTGTTGGTCTAAGAACAACATGAGTATTCCAAGAGGCGGCATTCCTCGTGCATTTGTTACGAAAAAGTTGCTATTATTTATAATATTAATAGGATAATCTATTCCTGCGTCAAATTTCAGCCAAATGCGCTGAGCCCTATCTAAACATCTTCACAAACTTTCACATTTACCATGTTGGTAGGATAGAATATTTATTGGTTCTGAAACATTTATTGAAATTCAGTTAACATAGCTCTTAAAATTATTGACGGCTGGACATTAGGATTCCCTCTGTCGTGAAGACCAGTCTTCTTTCATAAGACACAATAAATTCAACTGAATATATAATGTTAATAACTTAAAAGTAATGTAATCCAGTACCGTTGTTATCATTCTATATTTGATTACAGAAATTGAATACAACTATGAAGAGGAGGAGGCGAGCGATGTTGAGCCAGACTTGCGGCCGGTGACCCGCCGCACCGCGAAGCACATCGCCGCCGGTGAAGAGCGTCCGCGGATTAACTCCAGTCAGCAAACAACACCCACTGACGGTAAGCCACTTCACTGTAATACAAATGAACAATGAAAATCTTAAAGGAGTGTTTTACAAGTTTAATTATTCAGAGGGGAATTCACAGCGCTTTAATTATCACAGTGTGCATTACATCGTACCTATACACTTTATAGAGAAACATTGGTGAAGTATACTTTGATCCCAGGTACTTAACCTGATCCGTGCGTTCAACCAAGAAATCGTATGTGCGGTAGGATGTGAGACGGACGTGAAGATCTGTAGAGCTCAACGTGAAATAGGTTATGTTTAAATTTGTCAGATTAAGTTCTTCTCTTACGTTTTCACTCATCACACCAATCTGCTCTTGTCCCCGTACATAAGCACGATATCATCAGCAAACTGGCTGTGCATGTGAAATTTAATCGCTTACCACTCCGAATGTAAAGAGACAAAAAAGGATCATTAGTGTACCCTGGCGGTGGTAGGGAAGGGCTTTGTGTCGCCCACATAACGGCGGCAAGGTGGTTGCGAATGTACAGAATATATTCCGTATTTTATTCTAATTTAATACTAGGTACTTTGACAAAAGTGAAGATACAAAGGTAATGTTAATATATTTTTTGTGGCTACGAGTCTAAAAGAGTTGTAACAATTTTGTAAATGTTACGTTAAAAGCACTAATAAATTTTACCATCCTGATAATTATTCTAATTGGTTGGAAAAAAATATAATTATATCATCAATCATTATGAAACGATAAATATGAGAGTCATTATGCGAGCTTGCTATTGTTGCCCCGATGCCGACGATGCGAAATGCCGGTCACAAATAGCATTATCAGTACCTAATGATGCCCAATACCTGCTTCAGTTCATTGTTGTGACGAGGAGGAAGTCTGTGTGGGTAGCTCCCGTTCCATTGTAACCTGCTGAAGTCTACCCTCAGTGTTATCTCATACTCGCTTCGTATATCATACCTATATTATTAGCACTCGAAATACTTTTCATTTTGCTCAATTATGACACAATAAAAATAAAAATACTTTATACCCGACTATGAAGCAGAAGATACCAATGTTGCTGCTTTATTACTCGCTAATTGCCTAGTTCTGCGGTAACAGTTTGCAAAATGCCGGTGGCATTGCCCGGTGGGAATTGAATGGCAATGACAATTCTTTGCGTTTTAAAGTGATTGTGCGTCAGAAACTAATATAGTGTTTCGACCTCAAATTATTCCATTTTATCATGAAGCCTCACCGGTTCGCAGGTTATCAACTAGGGATCAGAACATAACGATTTCTTTTTTTTTTATACCACTTAGATGGCAGACAAGTACACGGGCTACCTGATGGAAAGTGGTTACCGTGGACGTCTGTAACACTAAAGGAGTCACAGTCGCGCTGCCAACTCAGAGTTGGCAGCGTAAAGTGAAAATTAGGCAGGGTATATTTCCACACCATTCCATTTTTATCAAAATCCAGTTTTCTAAAATTAGTTGTTTACAATTTATTTATAACTAGTTCAAACACTTACAGACTTTTAAATAAAATTCTTAAATCTTTATTGTACACAAGTAAAGACATGTAATGCAAAATGACACACACGAGCTTAGACTCACACGAGTATAAATAAAATAAGATTAAGTGCAAAGGCGAGTTTAACTCTTTAAGAGTGCTCTACCAGCAAAACTTTGTACTATGGAGCCCGAGACGCAATACTCTGTATTCAAAACCGCTTAAACGCAATTCTTTTGCAGAAATACTTTTGCTATTCAGATTCGCTATAACTATATTACTCGGATTGAAAGTTCACATTTCTCAGTACTACTAACTGGAGTGCTCTACACTCTGCAGGGTCCGCAGAATGTAAATAAAATGCTGGCGTGATCTCATGCATGAATATGATTCTGCCCTTGAGTGAGTTTCCATTTGTTACAAGTTTTGTACCTTTTAACATCGTTCACTTGATTTACATACTAACGAATCTTATCATTCATTTTTTGAAGAGAAATCTTTTCAAGGCGCTCTGGGTAGTTTTTTTTTTTATTTATTTAACTATCAGAATACATATATAACAAAAAAATAGACTTAATGTGCCTCTAAAGCTACTGGAGCTTGTGTGCGACACATGCGATTCTCTCTTCAGTATAAAACATTACAATCTTATAAATAAAAAAGGAGAAACCATAATCGTCGTAAACAAAACGATACAATGAAAGTTTACAATGAAGCAGTCAAAGTCGTATCTACAATTCCGCTAAAAGATAAGACTTGAGCTTATATTTAATGTTCCTCACATTAATTTTCTCTCGCATGAGGGTAGGCAAAGAATTGATAAGACGCGGTACAAGGAATGTACTCGTCCGCTCGCCGTAGCAATTCCTCGCCCCCACAATAGCCAGTTTTTTTTGTGCGACTCGTCGTGTATATACAGGATGCTCCACTTTGTTCTGTAAATTTTTATTAAAGAATTGTTCTTTTAGAATATTAAGTTTTACTTTTTCGTGTATTGGAAGGCTTTTACAGAGTTTAAAGAGTTTGTGATCCTCAGTGCATTGGTTTCTAAGCTTAGGTGGCACAATTAATTTTAATATTCTGAGCTGCAGATTATAGATCGAGTCGAGGTAAGTTTTGTAGGTTCTTCCATAGCTTGATAGGCCATAGTTAATGACGCCGTCAATAAATGCATTGTATAGCAGAAGTCGAGTTTTAAAGGGCATGCGATTTTTTATTATATGCATTTTAGCCAGCATCGCACGTAGTTTGTCACAGACACGACTGATGTGAGGTCCCCAGTTAAATTTACTGTCGATTACCAGACCCAGATAAGTATGAGTGTCCACCTGTTCAATATTTGAGCACGACGTGTTATCACAGTTCGTTAAGTGATTATTACTGCAATTATGTAGGCAAATATGGGAATGAGCTACTAATTGTAATTCGGAGCGTTGGGATTTCAGGTGAGGTGATTTTATATGCATTAGTTTGGTTTTCTGAGCATTAAGCACGAGACCTGCATCGTGACACCACATATTGAGCCTATCAAAGTCGTGCTGCATGAGTGACATGATTCCTTCAAGATTTTTACCTGTAATAAGAAGGCAAGTGTCATCAGCAAACTGGTAGGACCTGCAGTGATCGAAGATCGAGTTCATATCATTGACATAGGCTAAAAAGTGCAGGGGACCACAGACGGAGCCTTGAGCTGTTCCATGAGTCACGCAGTGCGTGTCACTGAGTACGTCTGCGATTTGGACACGGTACCTCCTGTCCCTAAGATAGCTAGCACACCAGTTGTGTAAGGGCCCTCTTAGACCAGTGTCTTCTAGTTTCATTAGAAGTTTTTTATGATTTAGAGTATCGAAGGCACGGGAAAAATCAACAAATAAGGCGAGCACGTGATTTTGGTCATTGAGAGCTGAGTTGACATGGTCTGTGAAGTTAGTCAAAAGTGAGGTAGTGCTTTTGTTAGGTTGAAAACCGTACTGTGACTCATTTATGATTGAATTTTTTTTGTAAAAGTCATGAATTTGATTACAAATGAATTTCTCAACAATCTTGTCAATTGATGATAACAGTGTTATAGGTCGATAATTGTTTTCGTTGTGTCGTTCCCCCCTTTTATACACCGGCCTTACACAACCCATTTTCAGAACATCTGGATACCGACCAGTCTTGATACTAACATTTATTAAATTAGCAATAGTGGAAGCTATTTTGTTACTTATATTTTGAATATCTACTACTCTTATTTTATCAAGACCAGGGGCCTTTCTGCTATTTAAGGACTTTATAAGTTTTTGGATATTTTCTGGTGTTGCCATATGAAATCTCATGCTGAGATTGGAGCATGTTCTAGAATGATTGGTCAGGAGGAATGAATTACAATTTGGAATGATTGATTTCACGGCGCTGTCAAAACTATTAGCAAATTTATTAGCTATTTCAAATGGCGTTAAATTCTGAGAGCTGAATGCATCCAGGATGAATTTATCAATGGATTGCTGTACTCTACCACACATTGTATTAACTAAATTCCACAGTTTTTTTGGATTATGGTAATTTGCTATAATTTGATCTTTATTATATTTATTCCTGTACCATTCTAATGCTTTGTGTGTTTTATTTCTCAGCCTGTTGTATTCTAAATGTAGGATATTATTATGCGGATCTTTTCTCCAATTCCTGTAGCATTCATCTCTCATTTCGCAAAGTTTTATAAGATTTTTATTCATCCAAGGTAATTGTCTTCTGCTTTTAGTTTTTAAATTAATTACACGTTGCGACGTCTCTAGGGAATGTGTAAAAGCATTTTTAATGAATTCAACAATAGATTCCACAGTAGTATAACTAGATGTATCATCCCAACTGAAGCTATTTAGCTCGCTATACAATTTTTTTTTGTCATATATGCATTTTGTAACTGGCGCATCCTGTATCACACGCCGGCCACACGGCCTGCCACTGCCAGCGAGACAAATGCAAGTAGTACGGTGGTCAGCCAGAACAGTATCGAGTGCCCCCGTGTACGGTATTAACGCGTGCACTCGCGTAAATATGTGATCAATACATGACTTTGTTATTTTATCATTTCTTTTTTCTATTCGAGTGTAGTCAGTAATACCACACGTTAAACCGTACCCGGACAGCATGTCCATATACAATGTTTTAGCGGATGTGTGCAATCTAAGATCGATGTTCATGTCACCCATGATCACCATGCTTGTGCCAGTAGGGAGTGTACTCAGTGTGTTACGTAACTCTTTTATAAATAACAGTTTGTTTGAGGACGGTGGTCTGTATACAGCGCATATAGCTATGGTGTCATTATAAGATGTCTTTAGTATACCTCCAAGGAATTCGAAAGTATGAGTTCTTTGTATTTTCGGTGTAAATTTTAAGTTATTTTTAATATAAATTATTATACCACCCCCTTTTTTGTGCGTGCGGAGCTGTGAGTACATTCGATAATGAGAAATAGAGAATAACTGCGAGATTTTATCAGAGATTCCTACCTCCGTTAGTACAATGCAATCAATGGACTGAGTAGCATAATTAATAATTTGCAATAATTTTGGATAGTTTTTGAGCATCGATCTTATATTCACATGAAGGCACGACAGATGAATGTTTTTCGTAGGTACACAATTAAAAAATGAGTTTATATTGACACAATTGAACAATTCCTGAGAAATAGGTAAATCTTTATCTAATGGATTGAATTTTACTAAGCAAAATTTGGACACAAAATTACTATGCTTTACAATTATTTACTATAATTTATTTTTTATACGTTTGATATGCGCGAGTTCAGAAGTTTATCTATGTCGTGGGTAGACCGGACTATTTCAACATTTTTACTATCGTCGCCTTTTTTAGCGTATAACTTTCCCGCCTTACACCATACGTACTTGAATGGACCGGTTGGTAGCTTGAGTCGTTTTTTAGCTTGGTACAGCAGAGTTTTCATATTTCTGGTCAGGGATTCTCTTACGAAAATTTTTTCAGCTGCTTTTTCTATGGGTACTGAGGGCGACACATCACCTACTGTGAGGTCTTTTGACTTTGCAGCAGATAACCATTTTTCGCGAGCAGCTTTGGTACTGAGTTCAACTACGAGGTATCCGGATCTCTCCGTTCGTCCTGAGACCTGGCGCGCGTCGTGTATGGTATCGCTACTAACCTCCAGTTTGGCTGCTACTTTTTTCGTTGTAGTGAACTGAAATCACGGAACTAACGTCAGCATCAGCGTCTCCCTCATCAACTTGATGTTATGATGATACAATGTGGAAGCACAGGCAAAATTAATGTCACATGGCGTTACCCATAGTCATATATTACTTACGTCAGAGGTGTTTGTCAATTTTGATGTTGATATTTGCATTAATTGTATATAATTTTATTTCTAAATTTAATAATAAATATGTAGGTACTCTTGCATGACAGTGGCGAATTTAAAAGAACAAAAACATAAAAATCATTGTGCAAGTTCAAACGAATTGTTCGACATTATGCCCACGGCTACATCCTAACATCGCACCTCTCGCCACAAACGGGGTATCCACCCCCACACATTGCGTCTTAAAACAGTACGCGCAGTTAGGTATGATACTTCATCCCCCGCAAGCTTAAGCTGTGAAATGTACTCCCTGCTGTGGTTTTTCCAAGTTCAGCTTCTTGTCACTGAGCTGGACCGGATCTTGAATCACATTTCTCAATGGGGCTCCGAGAACATGGTCGAGTTCAATGCCAAGAAGACGCAGGCTTGTGCGTTCACAGCAAAGGTATCTTCTTTCCTTCCCCTTCCCACTCTTCAGAGCACGCCACTTCCACTGCAGGACAATCTCTATATCCTAGGCATGGATATTCGCTGCAAACTGAATAACAGAAATTACATCGAGAGCATCATCAAAACAGCCTCGCGGAAACTCGGACTCCTAAACAAAGTGAGACGTTTTTTCACGCCGGAGCAGCGGTGTCTTCTCTATAAGACACAAATTCGCTCCTGCGTGGAATACTGCTCGCATCTCTGGGATGGCTCCGCGAAATACCTACTAGATGCTCTCGACAGGTTGCAGCGACGCGCGGTCCGAATTATTGGGAACCCTGAGGTCACGAACACCCTCGAGCCTTTGCAGATGCGTAGAGATATTGCTTCCTTGGCTGTATTTTACCGTCTCTACCACGGTGAGTGTTCTGACGAGCTCTTCCAACTAATCCCACCATCTCCTTTCCTACATAGGACAACACGTGCAGGCCTTAGATGTCACCCTCACACTGTGCAGAATATACGAGCAAGAACCAAGCGGTTCGGAGACTCTTTTCTTTGCCGCACCACCAAGACCTGGAATTCATTACCAGCACACATGTTTCCTTCTTCCTACAGTCCCGGGGCCTTTAAGCGGGGCGTGAAAAAGCATCTGATGAGGCCGCCAAGCTGAGTGCCACCATTGTAGCACTTAGTGTCTGTAATGGTGACCCTCTTTCCTGAGACTTTGCCTTTAGCTTACCATCAGGCGAGGTGAGGTCAAGTTGGCGTGTCCTATATAAAAAAAAAAAAAAAAAAAAAATTGATATTCTTCAAGAGGGGCATTAGAAGTTTTCTTAAGGTTCGACAGCGCGATTGCACGCCCCTGGTCTCGCACACGTCCTTAGGCCACGATAATCACCTCCTATCAGATGGGCTGTGTGCTTGTCTAGTACCTAAATGGTATAAAAAAATATAGTGGACAAATTTGGTGTACAGTTTTCAGTTTTCCTTTATTTACTAACAATTGGTATGAAATTTGACACTAATGTAATATCAGCGATAGTGCGCCACCTGCCAGGATAAATAAATAGTGTATCTCCTCATTGTGACAATAAACATTATGGAGTACCTCTTTGAAGTTAAACCTTTTCAGGTGCGTAAGGCACTTTTTAGTACGTACTGTTTTCACTCCTGTCAGCATTCCCGGAATAGATTATCAAAATTATTATTATTAATTCAGATTTTTGTGAGCTCTCTAAATTTTCTTTGGCTCCTTTATGTTATCCCTATATTTATCATTTGATAGTATGTCTTTCTGATACATGACATTGGCGAAGTTTTGGTGGATATCCACAAAAGCTTCTCTAATAAAAGTTGAAGTTGAAGTCTTTACTTAACCTAAGTAGTGTCGTGCCCGTCTCACTGACGTCATCACTTTTATTATTGAATTATCTTTTTACCCATGGTATTCATATTTCAGTAGCTTCCTCTATTCCGCTAGTTAACACGGCAAGTGCTGTGAATGCGCACGTGTTCACTCAACTATGAATGACGTCTCATAGATGTCAGCTCAGTGTTTAAGTTCTAAAATAATAGTTAAAATCTCACTCAGTACATTTCAGTACCGAGATTTTTTCTTTTCGACTTAAATTACTTATTTTTATTATATTTTGAAAATCATAATATTAGAAAGAAGAAATTGAACTTTATTTGTTGATTTTTACGTCAGATCGAAGTAAATTCCTAAAATGGGGCAATTCGTTATTGTACATACATACATACATATAATTACGCCTTTATCCCTGGAGGGTTAGACATTACGAAATGTAAATAATTCTTAAAAATTGTAAAGGTATTGTTTTTTTAATTGTTCCTTTTTTTTAAATACTATACCTTACTATTATCTAAAATATGTGGCTAGCAATAACAAAAACTGCAAGAACATAAATATGTGCTATATATTTATTTTTTATTTTTTTTTATTTGAACGTCTTTGAGATATTGCCTCAATGTTAGTGATACACCCAGAGTACGTCATTATGTTGAAATTTAAATTAAGATTCTTTAAATATTTAGGGTTCTATTCTATCAACGCCTTTAGGGTGCAAGCCAATTTGACCTGCCCCCTAGACAAGTGGTTATTTGTTGGTCGGCTTATTGTAGGATAAAATGACGAATGTATGGGTATTTGACGTCTATAACATGCGTTGATTACTATCATATATGGGAGAGTGGGCTATATTGGACCACTTTTACTTGGAATCGGATATTTAGTTTATAAAAGGACTTGGATAAATATGCACGTAAAGTAAAATGTCTTTAATATCATATGACAAAAGAACAATGTCTTGCGTCTACGTTTGGTTAGATAAAATGTAATTTTTGCGGCGGTCTGCCACCGGTACAATTTAGCTAACTAGTCGTTTATATTGTAACGTTAGTATTTAAATTGTACTCAACAGTAAAATACTTTATAAAGAAGCTTACTTCAGATCAACCTTGCGCGCGTTTAGTTTCCTTTACCTATTCCATAGTGAAACAAAAAAATAGCATTCACATACATATACCTACTCACGCCTGTAAATCCCCAAAGGGGTAGGCAGAGGTGTATTAACACCCAAATTTCACCAAATATGATTTCCTGTCACACATAATAAGGTGCGAGCCGATTGCCGCCAACCGGGCACTAAAGTATAGCTAATTATTTATATGTATATAATAAATAAATTACATGTAATTAAATTACATATTAAAATGGTCGGGTAACTATAGGCGGTACGAATTAACGAACTAGGTAAAAACAAATGCAATGACATAACTTCAATACCTAGTCACACCACGCAAATGCCCAAAAATCTAGTTTAAATTTCTAATTATATAAAGTCAACTGTGTACCTTACAAACCAGTTTGAAAATTAACATCAAAGACCACCGAAAACCGTTTATTTCGCTCCCATACACAATTCTCGTTAGATGTAAACTTAAAATGGTGGGTAGTTGGAAGTGACACTAAAGCATGGTTTGGTGTTGCTAGTGTAGAATAAAAGTGACATTTAATGAGATATCTAGAGGTGGTACGATTTAAAAGGCGGTACAATTTACTCGACTTTACCCTGCGTCAAATATATATATATATATATATAATATATATATAATATATATAATATATATATATATAATATATATATATAATAATATAATACATTTGTTATTTATTCTATTCTACAATACGCCGGCCAACAAATTGTTACTTGTGAAGGACTGCTAGTCAGTGCACAGACCTGCTAAATAAATAACAAATATGACTTCGACGTAGGCTTTTCTCTCAGAGTTTACTAAACAGGATATGGTAAAACGTGATCCTTTTGATTTAGTGTAGCGCTTGTTTCACGAAAACGTTTAAAGTCTCGCATAAAGTAATGCGTACATATGAAACGTTCTCGAGTATTTATGGTAACGGAATTTTTCATTAGAAATACAATATTCGAAATACAATGTTCGAATTTATCTTCATCGAAATCGTGAATACATATTTTCTATGACAACACATTCGACAAGATAAACCTTGAAAATTAACATTATTTTTTTAATAGCTATAAATATCTCTAAAAGGTAGCTAGTCAGACTTCTGTGATAGGTAGGTACCAAGTATTGCACCAAGTAGACACTAAGTATGCGCTGAACAATGTAGTCAGCGCATGCTGAACAATGTACCTATACTAAACAAACAGTTTAGAACAATAAATTGCGTCATGATTCTTGGGTGAGTTCGGTATTAATTTTGAATTTGGAACGGGACCGAAACTAGATATGTAGCTACAAAATAAAGTACAGGAATATTGGTCCCTATCAGAATAGCTACAAAAAGTTAGTTGTCAGGTTGCATTCTTAAATCGATGCTTATATTTTTTGTTCCGAATAGCCATGAGTATACACAAATAGAAGTACCTAATTGGCGCTGAACTGTTTGAACATTTGGCGATCGATATTCAAATAAAAGCGCGATGTTTAGGTACGACACGTAACTTCCGGCCAAATCCACGCGTAAGCTATCTACGAATACATGTGAAACTAATTATCTTTTGAGTATTGGTTTTGATATAAAATTCAAGAAAGATACTCAATATCATGCTTAATTTTCTTTCAAAATCTGCGTCTGACAGTCAAGCAGACGTAAGTAACAAATTGTTAAAGTGATTACTACGTTCGCGCCGCCCTGTCAGTACTGCAAATGGCACAGATGTTTTGTTGTCATTGGACCATGCCAGCAAAGTAGCAAACATGAAACACTAATAGTTTTACGGATTCCATATGTTTATTTTGCTGTTACAGTATATCTTACTATAGAAAATACGCAGTAAACACTTTTTCAAATATATTTTTTTCTGTAGGCTTATGAATTTACTGTCCACCTACGTAACAAAAGTTGTACTGTCTTGTAAGTTGACTTTTCGTACTGGTGCCGACTTTTTTCAATATTCATCTTGAAAACAGTATTACTACACTCACAATCAGGTGAATAAAAAACAGTTAATGAGCGTATTTATTCAATTTATTAAACAGCATTAGCTAACTAGTAGTATGGGTAATATGAGGGTTGTCTGAAAATAGGTTATTGATATGTACCTGAATAACTAGATGTGATAAAAACAAAAGACATCCCCTATGAACATACTAAAACTTATAGAAAACGATAATAACAGTCCGTTTATTGGGTACCTAAATCGTGTCACGCAGTGATTGAACATTGACTGTCCAATTAAGCAATCTAGTACTCACTCAATAATATGCATTAACACTTGCACTGAATGCCTGCGGTCCACGGAACAGAATTTAATTTGTACCCACAGCTGTACTAATCATCAGCAGAGTAGTGAGGCATGCCGTTTAATAACATAACATAACATAAACTCACGCCTATATCCCCGAAGAGGTAGGCAAGGGTGCTAGCACCCAAATTTCGTCAGTTTATGTTTAGGTCCCAATGTAATAGGTAGCGAGCCTATTGCCATTAACTGGGCAATTATAAACCTGCGATAAATATACACATAACTTCGAAAAGCATCGAAAAGCAGTCCATTACCCATACCACTGGGCAACCGCGGTTTAGGATTTAAATGCCGTTCAATATTTATAGAGAAAAGTGAGTATCGTTTCTGTACTTACGAATAGTACCTTTACATACCTACATTGAATAATGTCCTATACGATATGCTATGACAAGACAGTTTATAGTAATAGATACCAAGTTATGATTTGAATATCTACCTCAAGTCGAGAAGATTACTGTAATTCATTTTCTAGGAACATGACATTGAAAATACACTAAGATCGTGAACTTTCCCAATCAGATAGTAATTAGTGGGCACACGTGTATTTGCGGCTTGTTTGTATCCCTAGAGTCTGGAGACCCGTTTTAATCCAATAATTTGACTGGAACTAGAGGACAAGGAGAATCGCGCCGCATCATACTTTTAAATTAAATATGTTATTATGTTATTTTTCACTTTTCTGTTCAGTTTTGCTTTTTAAAATAAGTTTCATGTTTCTTTTTTTAAAATTGATATAATATTTTGACACACTTGCTCATAAAGTGGTTCTAATTTCACCGCTATTAGGCAAATAATGCCACTTATAATGAAGCTATGATTTTTTCCTCGCTACAATTCACGAGAGAGTTATAGCTTTTTTTTTAAATTTTATTCATTGATTTGTTTGGTTCTTTAAAAAGTACATTATAATTTTACTAACTGCACATTTACCAATTGTTTCTCTAAATAAACTTTATATCTAAGTATGTACTTTATAATAGTAGTTAATGAAACTGTTGCATAATAAGGGTTTTTAATCCTTATTTTTTTGCAGTTTTTTGCAGTTTCATACACTATTTTATCTAATCTCATGAAATAGTTAACAGAATTTGCGTAAAATTATAAAGTTATGTTTAGCACCAAAATTCATATACACCAAAAATCATATTTTGCATACGTGTTGCGTCCCATCCACTACAGACTATGTAGAACATATCCTTGAGTCCAGTTGAAGTTGTATGGTTCAAAACGGTCAACGGGTGAGTAATTGACAATTAGTCTTGACATCATCAAAGCTTTCGATAGTCAGGCAAACGCTTTATCATACCGGGGCAGCAATGTTTTCTTTACAAGACACAAATTCGCGGATGCGTGAAATACTGCACGCATCTCTAGGATGACTCAGCAAAGTACTTTCTAGATGCTCTTGACAGGTTGCAGCGACGACGTGCGGTCCACATTATTGGAATTCTGAGATCACAAACACCCTAGAGCCTTTGAGTTGATGCCACACCGTAGAGATGTTGCGTCCTTGGCAGTATTTTATCGTCTGTACCAAGGTGAATTTTCTGATGAGCTCTTCCAATTAGTCCCACCCTGCCCTTTCCTACATAGGACAACTCGTGCAGGACTATGATGTCACCCGCATAAGGTGCAGAATATACGATCAAGGAGCAAACGGTTCGGAGACTCTTTTCTTTATCCCGCCATTAAGGGCTCGAATTCTACAGCGCCCCGCTTAAAGGACCCCGGGTACATTAAACATATGATGAGATCTACAAAAATTATCCAAGAAAATAAATTTAGTAGGAATATGGGCTTAACTTCCGTAATCTTATTATGACTTTGCAGTCAATATCATTCTGACGCTGAGAGTACAAGGGTTTGTATTAGCTACTAAAATAATTCTATTGTAGTTAGTATTTTAGAGTATACTTTTGCCCCCAACGCACATGGTTGTATAACCTTCACGGCGGTGTAGAAAAACTCTTCAAGCATCAAAGCGATTTTCAACTTTATTCCGTACCAAATAGAGATATCTGGTTTTGAAAATATTTCGCGTATTATTTATTATTAGGAAATTGACTTCTGTGAGATACGATATTGGGAAGATTATGAAACTGCTCATGAGCTTATTGATCAGATCATTGTTACCTATAACAATGTACCTAAATATACCAACACTCATAGTCCTTTAGCTGAATACATGTCATAATTATTTACTCTTCCATTCCACGTGGTTCCAACTCTTCCCTACAAGTAAAACATGTATCAAGTAATATTAATAAATATATTAAAACACTTCCGCATTTTCGAGACATCAATTAACAATCTCAATGTTTATTTATAGAGTTAAATAAATGTCAAATTAATACAAAATGTCAAAATTGTATAACAAGCTATGCTTAGTCCATGTACCTACTAATAAATTATTAATTAATTATAGTTACGGCACACTATGATAGCCGTTTTGACGCGACTGATTTTGCTGGTTATCTCTTTTTTGGTGTGTGCAGTTTATTTTCTTCTGTGCCTCGCCATATTTTTCTTTAGTTATTCGTATAATTGTTCGTTGTCCAATATTAAGCGGACCAAACGGCCGCAACTATAAGTTAATAAAACGACCATAACCCAATATCCATACTTACTTATATTATAAATTCGTAAATTGTCTGTCCAGAGATATGTCTAGAGTAGACTAGAGAATTCCTAATTATTTTTTAATTTGTTTGAATAGAATAAGGTTAATATTTAATTAGCATTTGAAAAGACTTTGAGCATTTTACCGCCTAACCTGAATTGAGAATTAAATAGGTGGCAAAAGTTTATATTGTTTTAATTATTTCATTTACAAAAGAGTACTTAATTGTTCTCCGGATTCTGTTTATTATAAGTATTTATTTATTTATACTTTATTGTAAACATAAATGACATTTATACAAAAATATATACAAAGGCGAGCTTAACTCAAAGTTGAGTTCTCTTCCAGTAAACCCGGGAGTGCACAGAGGAATTTCAATACGAGATGCAAAGTCTAGTGTACATCAAAGTGTAGATGGGGGTATTTCGCACGTAAAAACACCTTCATAAGTGTCAAAGTACGTGTCACCACCCTCTGGATGATGTTCTCATAGTGATGTGGGCAAATTATTGCCCGATAAGGTAAAGAGTTGCCAATTGGCCAAATTATGTTTATTCCAAAACATATAAAACGTATTACAAGACTGGTTAAAATTAAGGTTGACTGGTTAAATTCATGATTTTCTTCTCTCAACTGTTTGAATCGTTAATTAACTGAAATAATATCTATTACTTATTATACCTATAATATGAAAACGATATGATCATGAAAGCGAAGAAATCCCTAGTTAATTAAAAATTATTTTGTTTAAACGCCAGCCTAATTGGATGAATATTTCTCTCTTCGTATATCATCGTATATCATCATTTATCTTATCCACAATATTTCTACTAAGTATTACTTTACACTTCACACCGGTTGCCAAGATATTTTAGACCAATTACGTACTTTACATTTTAAACAAAACGTGTTTTAGATGCTGCGGCTGGTTTGATTTTTGAGCAAAGATAACGGATGGATATTTCAAAAATGCGTCATAACCAAGATATTGAGTAGACGCACTGCTCGCCATAGGCAGAGAATTCATCCTCACACATTGCGACTTGAGACGGTACGCACTGTGTGGTACGAAAGAAACTTCATCCCACGCACACTCAAGCTGTGGAATGAACTCGTTGCTGCGGTTTTCCCAAGTGGCTACAATATGGGATTATTCAAGAGGGACATTAGAAGGTTTCTACAGGATCGCCAGCGCTTGTGTAACGCTCCTGGTGTCGCACACATCCATAGGCCACGGTAACCACTTCCCATCAGGTGGGCCATGTGCTTGCCTGCCACCTAAATCGTATAAAAAATCGTCTAGTTACTTACTACTTACTATTTCATCCGCGTACGAAATGGTTGATTGGATACGTGAAATCAATAATACATTTTTTAAAACCCAAACGCGCTGTGTGACAACGAAATAAAATCATTGAATAAATATATCAATTAGAATTAAATATTTGTCAGTCAAAATATGCTGCTCTCTATAATTATTTATGCAGTAGATTTGTTGAGGTAAAGTGATCTTATTTCGTTACTTACAGCTACAGGTTTAAAAGAAGCTGGTATAAAGGATAGTCAGCTACTAAAATAAATATGGTTTTGGCAGAATAGTAGTTTGAAATTTCACAGTAGGTATTTGGATCACAGTATACAAATACTTTGTGGTAGGTAGAAGGTTGGGTACTCAGATTGATCGACTAAATTAATGACGTCAAATACTCACCGTTTAGTAAGTGCTCACATTGGGCAATGTGAAGGTTCACAGATCTTTGCATGAACTTTGCCCCCTTTTTACACGCAACTGGACGATAGTAGTCTGATGAAAACCTGTTGACGTCACAACGTATTATATATATATATATATAATACGTTGTATATATATTAATATGTTGTATATATATATATATATATATATATATTATATATATAAATCGCGAAGGACTTCTTGCGTCTTTACAAACTACCACCCGGCGGCGTCCACTGAATGTAGTGAGATTTTTAATGTTTTCAATGCGTATGTAAGATGTTTTAATCAGTATCATATCAGTAGTCGACGTCAAATTTCATTTAAACGTTAAATGGTGATATTCAAATTAAATATTTCTAGCTGAATTTGTGCGTCCGTTCACTCTTCAATCTTTCTTGCACACTGAATACCTGCGCATACCTACTAAACACTGCATGCACATTCCTGCCTCCATCCGAATGTATGTTTAAATCAATTCCGTATAATGCTCTGCATATATCATAATGATTATAATAACTAAATTACATCCATCTACTATTGAATTGAGATTGGTTCCGTATAACTGAATTAGTTCATCCGTTCACTCTTAAATCTTTCTTGCACACTGAATATCTCCGTATACGTTCAAAACACTGCATGTACATTCCCGCCTCCATCCAACTGTATATTGAAATTAATTCCGTATAATGCTCTGCATATATCATAATGATTACAATGACATCTATCTACTATTGAATTCAGATTGGTTCCGAATACTGTTTTTGAATTATTGCATCCAGCTTATTAGCCAAGAGGCTTCAATCTATATAAGGGCTCCAAGCACAGATAATAAATAATTAACAGTTAGTATACAAAAGTGACAATATCTAAACTCAGAGGCACAGGCTGGTGTGAACAGGTAAGTTCGGAGTCGGACAGGTAATAATGAGAAAAGGAAAGGAACTTGATATGCTGGATGACAAGAAACTAAAGAAATACGTGTACTTAACTTGTAATTAGGCTTTAATACCATTTAATTTTATACCGGAGGGATGGTTGGCTATAAATGAAAAATTACCAGATTGCCCAATAGCAATAAAATTTGCAGAATATTTTACCAATCAATGAGTTCACAAGATTACAGTCAACGTATGGTGTTGTGCCTACGAGAGACACAGAACTACAAATTCGTTAGAAGCATGGCATAACAGGTTAAAACTAAAGTTTGAAGATAATGAAAATTTATTTTTATTGATCGAAACTCTGAAAAAGGAAGTAAAGTTTTACGAACAAGAAGTTAAGACTAAACAATATAAGAAACGGCCGAAAAAAGTTATGGATAAAGATCATAAAATCGAAGAAGAAATAAATAATCTAATGTTAGGAAAAACTACTGTCGCTAAGTGTTTGGCTAATTTATCTTGATTATAAAGTTTATAATTTTTTTTTTCTTGACAGTACATAGGGATTTAGTCGTACTACAAATTTGACGAACGAAAAACTTGACGAAAAGAGAATTTGTCATTAAATGTAATTTGACAATAAGAGAACTTGTCATAAAGTTAATTAAAGAACTTGACAGTGTAAGATTAGACGAACTATGATTTTGACGTATGAAATTTAACCCCCTCAGATATAATGCTGCAGTGGGTGCCTGCTCATATTGGTTTGATCAAAAATGAGATAGTTGACCGATTGGATAAGGAGTCCCTGACAGATGGCATAGACTTTACATGCGCTCCACATTATGTTGATGTACTATATCGGGTCAAGAAACGGTGTACTCAATTGTGGACCGAGAACTTTGACAAAGGATCGTTAACCAATAATATAACCAAATATAATAACCAAATAACCAAATATAAATTTAAATATCCTTGGATCAATCAGGCCGAAACGTTCAACGGTTCAACGGTTCTTCTAGCATACGTTACCCATCTTTGGGGTGAGGCTATGGACAAGCACGGCGAGTCACTGGCAATTAGTCTTGATATCGCCAAAGCTTTCGATAAAGTCTGGCACAAAACGCTTCTCTCCAAGCTACCAGGCTTTGGTCTGCCTCCTAGACTGTGCAACTGGGTTGCTATTTTCCTGCGGGAGCGCCGTATTCGCGTCCTCTGTGATGGACGGGCTTCGGAGTTCTTGCAAATAAATGCTGGCGTACTGCAGGGGTCTGTATTATCTCCCGCTCTCTTTCTTCTGCATATCAACGACATGGTGTCCACCGGCAGCATACATTGCTATGCAGACGATAGCACCTTACACGGGAGTTATCACGGACGACCTGCGGCCATACAGTCTGATATCGCGGAAAAAAGACAGCTTCTTGTCACTGAATCTTGAATCACATTTCTCAATGGGGCTCTGAGAACCTGGTCGAGTTCAATGCCAAGAAGACGCAGGCTTGTGCATTCACAGCAAAGGTATCTTCTTTCCTTTTCCTTCCCACTTTTTGGAGCACGCCACTGCCACTGCAGGATAATCTCAATATCCTAGGCATGGATATTCGCTGCAAACTGAATAACAGAAATTACATCGAGAACATCATCAAAACAGCCTCGCGGAACCTCGGACTCCTGAACAAAGTGAGACGTTTTTTCACGCCGGAGCAGCGCTTTTTTCTTTATAAGACACAAATTCGCTCCCGCGTGGAATACTGCTCGCATCAGAGATGGTTCCGCGAAATACCTACTGGATGCTCTCGACAGGTTGCAGCAACGCGTGGTTCGAATGATAGGGAAGGTAGAAATATTGCTTCCTTGGCTGTATTTTACCGTCTCTACCATGGTGAGTGTTCTGATGAGCTCTTCCAACTAACCCCACCATCTCCTTTCCTACATAGGACAACACGTGCAGGCCTTAGATGTCACCCTCACATTGTGCAGAACATACGAGCAAGAACCGAGCGGTTTGGAGACTCTTTTCTTTGCGGCACCACCAAGACCTGGAATTCATTACCAGCACACGTGTTTCCTTCTTCCTACAGTCCAGGGGCCTTTAAGCGGGGCGTGAAAAAGCATCTGATGAGGCCGCCAAGCTGAGTGCCACCATTGTAACACTTAGTGTCTGTAATGGTGACCCTCTTTCCTGAGACTTTGCCTTTAGCGTGTCCTATATAAAAAAAGTCAGTTTGAGCAGATCAGACATAGTCATGGCTCTTAGACTTCGTTCAGGATATATCCCTTTGAATGGTTTTGCATATTTAATGGGTAAGTTGGGCTCGCCTAACTGTAACGTTGTGGAAGATGTACATCACATTTTGATGGAGAGTGTCCGGAATGAGGCTCAAAGTAAGCAATTACATTGTTACGTGCACGGGGTACAATTAAATGCCGTTTACTCAACGAAGAGATTTATTAGCTCACCACATACTAGACAATTAAATCACTAGTATACACAGTACTCTTCAACAGTTCCAGTCGCTCAGTAGTTCATAGTAGTCCACAGTCGTTGCTCAGGTCGCAGGTATGATCTTCTTCGGTCGCTTAAGCTTACCGTGTTCGTTATCAATCTCAAAGACAGAGTGAATGGTGTCGCTATGCGAGCGTGTTCTTATACCTCTCAATTAGGAGGGTCGAGTCATCTAGAAAATACGCGAGCGATAACTACCTACTCTCTTTTGAAGTTTGCCGCCGTCGCTGACCTTTCGAGTTCATTTTCGATATTTACCTATTGTTTGCTTTTATTCAAGAGAGTAGGTACTCGTAGGTAGGTTGTGACTTTGTGTTGACAATTCTAGATTTTTCTATGCCAATCGGTAGAGTACCTCGCCACTAACCTAACAATGCGTTTTTATTTCTTGAAGATTCGATTATTAGTTTTCGAGATATAGACGTCCGTCGTAGCAATATGGTTACGGTAATAACAATATCAGCCTATGTAACAGTATCCTCGCTAGTCCATCTTCAGAGGAGTCGAAAAAATTGTATTCCTTAGCTAAGATTTGCTGTATAGATCATTGATAGAACACTATGTATTCAATAATTCCAATGAGGGCGACATAGTCACGCTGTGACTAAGACCTCAATAACAACTGAAGATTAAAAAAAAAACTAACTATAATATATATATATAAAATATCAAATAAATAACCACTTTTAAAGCTTTCACTTTGGTGACAAGTTTACATCACGGCCGGCACATGTCTGTTTGTTTAAAAACTTCGGCACGCGAGCGCGCTGAAACCCGCCGCCCCGCGCCTTGCACCCCGCGCCATGCGTCCCTCGTGAACCCCGAATAGGCCCCTCAGACACCGTACCTAGTGCCCGATTAAGGATATTTAAGAGACGCAAGATAGTTGTCACGAAAACATGATAAAAACTTTACAAATTAAGTACGATATTCAATGGACACGATAAGATCGGTGAACTGAACTCAAAGTATACGTGGTAAATTATACGCTGAACACTAGTGCCCTCCAAATTTCAGTCGGACGATGGCGGAACTACATTATACGCTAAAAGGCATTGTAGTGATGGAATTACGTCCATGCCAATTTTTCGCCCTAGCATTCTATTGATCATAAGGGACCTTTGGGCTGAAAATGAGGGTCGGTTAATCTTGCGTCCGTATTCCGGACGCACAAAGTCAGTCGGACGCAGCATCATCGGTAAATAACGCCATGTAGGACGCAACATGTCCTTCAAGATTTATATATATATATATATATCTTTATATATATAAATCTCCTGTCACAATGTTTGTCCGCGATGGACTCCTAAACTACTTAACCGATTTTAAATTAAATTGGCACACCGTGAGCAGTCTGGTCCAACTTAAGAGATAGGATAGCTTAGATCTTTAATTATAGTCGCAATTTAATTTTATTGCAAATTATTGGTCTATTATTAATTGACAGTCACAATTATCTGTTAACTCCAAAAAATTCTAACAGATGTCGATACTTTTCGACTGGATTGAGTAAATAATCAATAGATGGCACTGCTATGGTAAACCGACAAACGTGTCATATAAGCTACAATTCAATATCATGGTTACCACGTAGATCTATATGGCGCTTTACAGCATATGATTTAAAAAATATTTTCGAAGATATTACGGATTTAAAAATTGCGGGACGTAGCGTTTGCGGTGGTACTGTAGTGTATTTAGTATCAGCATTGCACCCGTGCGAAGCCAGGGCGGGTCGCTAGTATATATATATATATATAGGCTGGCGTTTCACCCCCTATTACGTGGGATCGAATTCAATGATTTGTTTTGTGTAATGTGGGTGTTAATTCACCTCTGCCTAACCCTCCGGGGATAAAGACGTGATTATATGAGTGTACGTATGTTTGAAACTCTTGACATATATATTTTCAAATATGAAAACGTAATGATACATTTTAATATTTTGTAATAACACACTTCGTACGAGGATTAGTCTAGCATATTCTGACCTCTGTGGTCTGGCACTAGACTACCAACTTGTGTGTCGACTGTGCCCAATACGTTTCAGTAACTAATCAGATTTCCAGAATCTCGTTCGTGTTGATTGGTTGCAGTTCTGTCATTCGACTAGCGTGTCTGGAATTAAACGATAGGTGTCAACTAAACTAATGAACTTCAGAACGGAATCGAAAACACATGCCTTGCGTTGTTCATTAATTATTAACTTGATGTTCTATTGTAGTTGATGAACTGAATATGTCATATGTATTCACCGTTAATGTTGATTCTTTGCTTAATCCAATCCGGAGTCTCGAAGACGTCCTCCAATGCGTTGATGAATAATTTGGGGGATATAACATCCGTTCTCACTCCACGCTGAGGCTAATGATTTTCGTCTTCTGGTCTTGGAGCCGGTCTTAGACCCTGTTAGATGACGAAATTAAAGAGACTTATTAGTCTCCGAGTTTTAAGTTTCGTCAAATGGGTCCTCCCTAATACTCTTGAGCGAACACTTTCAACCCCCTATTTTTCTCATACGCCTTCTGGACGGTGCGGGGGTTGAAGCATAGGAGGTCGCGTCGTATCAGCTTTTTAATTTGTTAGTTTAAGGGTCTTTCATCTCACGATTATGTGTGGATGATTGTTCACGCCTCTTTCTCATAAGTTCAAAAGTCTAAGGAGAGACTCTTGCTGTTTGCGTTTCGCGGGAAACAACTTTCGAGACAGTTCCTGCAATGTTTTAATCACCGCGTCAGTTTTCTTATCAATGCCGCTAGCAGCTTCTAGCATTGCGAAACGATTTTTCGGACTCTAGAGCTACTTGGAGCAGCGTAGGTCGGAGAGTAGTCTGTGTCATTCGGAATCTTTCAGCCTTGATGTTGATATTTTGAGAGCCTCGGATAATTCTATGATCGCTTCAGTTTTTAAACTTGTTGATCACAGAGACGTTTTTAAATATGTGCTTACTGTCCGTTATGAAAAAGTCTATCTCGTAGTCCCGACGTTACCAAGTCCACTTCCCACTTCAAGTTTTTTTCTTAAAGAAACTATTCATTAAGACTCCCTCTTTGATTTCTGTGCCTCATTCCATAAGGAACGAATCTCGTCTTGCCAAGTTCTTGTACTCCCACTTTAGCATCGAAGTTCCCCATAACAACCTTGTATGTGTGATTCATTGCCTTGACAATATCCTCATATACGGCCTCAGCAGCGTTGTCGGGGTAAAGCGAGGTGACTGTTAGTATTTTATTACGCTACCGACTTCAACAACTCTGCTAATAAGGACCTTTTCACCAAAAAACCGACACTTCCCTGGGAGAGCAGATCACTTTCTCTGAAGTAAGAGTTGTCGTAAGCCTGACTCAAGACTTGTCTTGTCCTCCCACAGAGAACCCCAAAATGTGCCAATTTATGCGATCAAATTGTACCTCTAGTTCTGCAAGGAAGTATACTGCAGTTATACGCTGCCAGTAGTAATCAGTGGCGATTGCCTCCCGTCGCCCGGAGATTCTTCGTACCCCCCGCCTCGCCGTTACCCGAACCGCTACCTTGGCTGGTAATATCGGTACCACCGGGAATTGGGGGCCTTTTATTGCGGCGTCCATCCATTTCGGAGGGTTTTAGCCTACTATTGCCACGCTGGCCAGACGGGTTAGCAAAGGATTTTTCTCGAGTTTTCCTTCTATCAGGTTGTTCTGACCTCGACAAAATATTAGCCGGCAGTCCCAACTCCTCCCCTAAATTTAGGGAGGGCTTTCGCTTCTGGTGTTCAGGGTTGTTGCTTGCGTTTTCTAGCACATCCATCTCGGAATTAATCATCATATTGATGGTAATACAGCTATTGATGATGATACTGTTTACAGTATACACATGTAACAGCGAGCTCCGCCCTCGTTGATTTCGGTTTTCGGTTTAGATGTGAAAGCTTAACATACAGACAGGCATAGTTCAACATAAAAATCGTAGGCTACAATAATTCGCACCCTGTAAAAAGTTGATAGGATTGTTCGATATACCATCTTAAATGAAATATAAAAAGTCCACATCGATCTGACTCCTGTATTTTTTTATTCAGGGTCAAAGGTCATGAAAATCTGGTTTTCGCGATTTACAGCAAAATGGTAAGTTTTGTCATAAAAATATCTAAGGTAAAGTTAAAGTTTAAATTATAGCTTTTGAAGAGACAGGCATAAAATAGGCACAGTTTGAAAACGGTAAATCATAATCCATCTCAGCCTTTATTTGTCTATAAGACCTTGCTTCTTCTCAAAATTCATTATTCCAGCTCTACTCTATTTGACGCAATCAAAGTATAGTGATGTTTACGTAGCATAAGTTAGCACCTCAATTCATGTTTCATACGGAACCCTTAGTGCGCGAACCTGGCTTGCACTAGATCGGGGATTTTAGATAATCGCATGAGTTTTACCTTTGTCTCAGACATTTTTATGATTAAGCTTACCATTTTACTGAAAATCGTGAAAATCTAGTTTTTATGACCTTTGGCCTCGAATAAAAAAATCTAGGTGGCGGATCGATGAGGACTTTTTATAGTTCATTTATGACGGTATTTTGAACAATACTATCAATCACTCACCTATACTTTATACCGGACTATATTAAAAGGTATCTCAATAAAAATAAAAATATTTGGAGAAAAAGAGAAACTGACCAAAAAGAAATTTAATTTTAAGCAAAAATGTCGTTACTTATTAATTTACGCTCAATGCAAAAGTTTTAATGGGGGGAAGAAAATTTTAATTGCCCAAATATTAATACACCTAATTGTAACATGAATATTGTAGCTCGAGCAAAATCAAAAAAGTTATGTATGAGTCCCTATGATGACCCAAATAGTAAGACCAGGTAGAAGAAGCGAGGTTATATATCACAAAAACCACAGTAGTATTATATATATAATTTTATATAATTTTCTGGTACCTTTAATCAAATCTAATATCCTTCTTCACGCACAGAGAATGATAGTTTTCCCTTTTTTTGAAGTGCGCAACATCCACACGGACACCCAATACCACCTCCGACTCGAACCGACTAAAACTTACGCCACCTTAGGTTCCATCTCGGCTTACTTCTGCAAGAAGTCGTTCGCTCCTACCAGATGCGACAGGTAATCCCTGCAGCATCGTTAATATTCATATTCGTAATTATTCAATTCTAATTATTCCAAGTAATAAGTTATGCGGGTGTGAATGATTGGCGGAGGGAGTTTTACGCGTGCATATACGAACTTTCAGTTAGTTCCATGCTATTGCGAGGAATATCTAAACGAGGCCACACACCAAAGCAGCATTTGTTGTGCGCACAGCAAATTGCCAAGAAAAATACTCTTGCACTGCTCTTATTGACAAGAGATGTTCACATTTAAAACATTACTAGGAAGGACACTACTGTATTTTCCTCCAATTGAGCAGTCCTACTGGGGAAGTACCTCCACCCTACAGAATACCACGGTCATAATAACTTCATGTTACGGCGAGCAGGGTAGCCAGAGCTCTCTTGATAGTTTGTACTGTAAATGGGAAGACTAAAAGCTCGTCCTGCTTTGTCTTCTACACTGATGGCACAGAAACTCTCTGTGCTTAGAGGATCGGCAGCCCAAGTGTAACTCCTCTGGTGTTACACACGACCCTGTGCTTGTTTTTAATTTTGCCATTTAAAAACAGTTGTTTAACGCCATTTAGTATTTATAAAGGATTTTACCCAAGAAGTATTCACACATATCGACTTTAACGATCTCAATTCAATTTAATGCCTCGCTAAACGTGAGATCTCGCGTTTCTACAATAGACGCCTGGACATGGCTGTAAAGCAAATCGTGTTCAGTTGAAATTGCTTCTTTGCATCACATGTTATTTTCTACTCGACTACAGTGAAGCCAACTGAGGGTTATGATTTTGACAGACTATGCATGTAGTATATATGTAAGTATGTGTGTATGTATGTTTGTTTGTATGCAGGTTCGTCTATTCCCTCATAGCCTCTCAACTACTTAATATAATTGAACAAAATGAGATATCGTCAAAAGCGTCTTCTGATATATATGAGTCGGCTATAATATGAGGTGTCCCTGAATCTATCTTAAGAACCTTTTGCTGGAGAAATGTTATTATTCTGTTGAAGAGTACATAAATGACAAGTCATTGAAATAGATAAAGTTGGTGTTTCACTGAAATTAAATTAATTGAGTTTACTAAATTGAACACGGATATCATTTGTTACTGTCATTATTTAATTAATAATTAATGTAATTGACATTTTCTAATTTGATTTTATTTTTATAATGTATTATTTCCTATTACTGACATACCTATTTTATTTTATTTTGTTTGTGAAATCTTATTACAGTTGACATACGCATTTGATTTTATTTTGATTATGTGATATTTAGTTACTATTGACATAATGTACGTATCTCGAATGAACTGTAATGAAGTGTAGTATAAATGCATGTCCACTAATTATTTGTAAGTTGTGTTGTCAACTGAAATGTGCTATTTCGCTATTTCGCTGATGGTGGTGGTCAGTAAGCTGGTGGGCTGTTGGGTAAATTTTTCCTTATATGGCTCCACCGTTTCTGTGATAGTTCCTAGGTTTGCTGCTGAAAACCTTTTCAGGGCTGCAGTTGGCCTGCAATTATATCAGCACTAGGAGATCACGTCGGGGTCACCAATTATTGCGGAGGTGAGTAAAAGATGGTTTACCAGTTGGAACAAGATTAATTTATTTACTATTTACACACTCTTATATACTAATTATTCTACACGATTTTACTGAGATTAAGAGTGGGGTTTTACTCATATAAGTTTAGTGCTGACATTATTGTTTATTGATACGTGCTGTTTATATAATATTATTTCCTAGTTATAGTGTACTTTGCCTATGACGCATAGCACGTCATAGGCTCTAATTTGCATGCCGCAAGGCCAAATGTAGTGATACCTTTTTAACAAACATGTACCAACTTTCGACCTACATTTGCAAAATATAAAAAAAAAAACAAAAAAAAAAAAAACTAATGTGGCGCCCTCATGCGACTACGGCTATTCTTGATATTTTCTTGCTTAATACTTTTAGTAGAGCGTAATTTTTCAGTAGTCGTAATTTAGTTTTAAAACTTTAATTTGTGATAAGAGGTTTGTTGTTTATTATAAAATTGAAATACGTCTGGTGTTATTTAAAAAATACTTGGGTACTTATAAGTTAACGATTCTGAAAGCAAAAATATGTCATATAAATATATATTATTTACTTGTCTGTATCTTTATGTTGCTGTTTGAATAGACTACAAAATCACTAAACGAAAGGGAAAAAAACACATGAGTAGTTCCTTAGGTTGATTTTAACGCTGTATATTAAATTTATCAAAAATCGAGTAACTAATTAAATTTTAGTAGACTCTCGTGATCATTTCGAGTAACGATATTACCGCGTTAGCAAATTTGTAACAGTATTTTGAATGTGCAATTACGTGCCCGGTTGCTATATCTTTTACACATCCCTATTATAGGTTCAAATCTCTCGACCAGACATTATCGAATTAACGAGCTCGGTTTTGAAATTGCATTTAGATATTTAACATATTATGATGTAAATTTCTGAATATCTCATCAAATTTTCCATCAAATGTAACCAACGAGGGGTATTAAATAGTCAGTAGGTATGGTATAGCAGTATAAATGCTTGGCCTTATCTTCGGCTAGGAAAATAAAAAGCCCAAGGCCTGTTCTTTCGCGATGACTTGACCTTTGAGATTTGACTACGTTTTAAAGATCTCAGTACGGTTTGTTTAACAATTTCAGAAAAATCTGTGTGGCGCGTAGGTGGAGCGCAAAGGTCATGGGTTTTACTCTCGGTCAGTGCAAATGTCCAGTGCATTTGGTTACATATGACTGTGTCGTAAATCACAGGGTATAAGGTAGGTTTCACCTCCTAAATCCCTATAAAATGTGCTTTTAGTTCTTCAATTAACAGCTGATCTTAAAGTTAGTGAACTGCTTAAAACCCAAGTTATAACAGTAGGAAAGGTAGGTTATAACGTATTTGTGGGAAAGAAGTATTACGTATATTCCCACTTGCGATCAACCAATCAACACAAGTTTCTCTGAATAGCCATAAGCTCATCAAAATATTTTATGAATAATTGAATTTGTTAAATATCTTAGTTACAAAGTAAATTACGTTTACTTTGTAACTAAGATAACGAAATAACTTGTCGACTTTTCCACGCAAAAATTATAAATTGTTATTTTATGATCTTTATTTAGGTAGCCACTTCTGTTATTTTATTGCTCTATTTTATTTATTTCTAGGAACAAGGAATAATTTTATGTAGGTATACCTACGAGCATTTTTTTTTTCATATAGGTCACGCCAACTTGACCTCACCTCGCCTGATGGTAAGCTAAAGGCAAAGTCTCAGGAAAGATGGTCACCATTACAGACACTAAGTGTTACAATGGTGGCACTCAACTTGGCGGCCTCAACAGATGCTTTTTCACGCCCCGCTTAAAGGCCCCGGGACTGTAGGAAGAAGGAAACACGTGTGCTGGTAATGAATTCCAGGTCTTGGTGGTGCGGCAAAGAAAAAAGTCCAAACCGCTTGGTTCTTGCTCGTATATTCTGCACAGTGTGAGGGTGACATCTAAGGCCTGGACGTGTTGTCGTATGTAGGAAAGGAGATGGTGGGATTAGTTGGAAAAGCTCATCAGAACACTCACCATGGTAGAGACGGTAAAATACAACTAAGGATACAATATCTCTACGCATCTGCAAAGGCTCGAGGGTGTTCGTGACCTCAGGGTTCCCAATAATTCGGACCGCGCGTCGCTGCAACCTGTCGAGAGCATCTAGTAGGTATTTCGCGGAGCCATCCCAGAAATGCGAGGAGTATTTCACGCAGGAGCGAATTTGTGTCTTATAGAGAAGACACCGCTGCTCCGGTGTGAAAAAACGTCTCATTTTGTTCAGGAGTCCGAGTTTCCGCGAGGCTGTTTTGATGACGCTCTCGATGTAATTTCTGTTATTCAGTTTGCAGCGAATATCCATGCCTAGGATGTTGAGATTGTCCTGCAGTGGCAGTGGCGTGCTCTGAAGAGTGGGAAGGGGAAGGAAAGAAGATACCTTTGCTGTGAACGCACAATCCTGCGTCTTCTTGGCATTGAACTCGACCATGATCTCAGAGCCCCATTGAGAAATGTGATTCAAGATCCGGTTCAGTTCAATGACAAGAAGCTGTCTTTTTTCCGCGATATCAGACTGTTTGGCCGCAGGTTGTTCGTGATAACTCCCGTGTAAGGTGCTATCGTCTGCATAGCAATGTATGCTGCCGGTGGACAGCATGTCGTTGATATGCAGAAGAAAGAGAGCGGGTGATAATACAGACCCCTGCGGTGCGCCAGCATTTATTTGCAAGAACTCCGAAGCCCGTCCATCACAGAGGACGCGAATACGGCGCTCCCGCAGGAAACTAGCAATCCAGTTGCACAGTCTGGGAGAAAGACCAAAGGCTGGTAGCTTGGAGAGAAGCGATTTGTGCCAGACTCTATCGAAAGCTTTGGCGATATCAAGACTAATTGCCAGTGACTCGCCGTGCTTGTCCATAGCCTCACCCCAAAGATGGGTAACGTATGCTAGAAGATCAGCCGTTGACCGTTTCGGCCTGAAGCCATATTGCCGGTCATTAATTAAGGAGTGATCCTCTAGGTGACGCATGAGCTGTTTGTTAATGATATGCTTGAAGACCTTGCACAGCACTGAGGTGACGGCTATGGGTCGATAGTTGGCTGGCTCTGAGCGATCCCCCTTCTTCGGGATCGGCTGTACATTCGCCTCTTTCCAAGCCGAAGGCACTGTACCCGAGCTGTAGGACAGTCGGTACAGCCGCGTAAGCATTGGAGATAACTCCGCTGCATATTTTTGTAAAACCACCGCTGGAATACCATCTGGGCCACTGGATTTCCGGATATCGAGTGATTGAAGTACCGCACGGACATCGCAATGCCTGATACGTATTTCAGGCATTACGTGGTCACCGTTGGGTAGTGTCGGTGGCTGTATACCGCAACCATCGACTCGGGAATTGGCCGCAAAGAGATTTACTAGCATATTGGCTTTCTCTTGCTCTTTCTCTTGTCCATGGGCCAGGGATCCATCAGGGTAGCGCAGCGGTGGCAACGAAGGCTGACAGAAGTTGGCCTGCACGGCTTTGGCCAGTCCCCAGTATCCACAGCTGCCTATATGCCACTAGCTCTTGACCAAGCCGTGCAATGCGCAGAGCATCCGCTCTGACGTAAACCCTCTTGCAGACCTTTGTGGCTCTGTTGTACGCCGCCTTGAAGTGGCCCACATTGGGATCGTACGTGACACGCGCCCTTACCCAAGCGCGATACGCGGACTGCTTTTGATCAACAGCCCTCGCACACTCGCGCCCGAACCAAGGGCCTACTTCTCGGGCCACCGGTGCCCGTCAGTGTACGGGATATAGTATTCCATACCGAGACCGATCTCACCGGCAACAGCAGTAGCACAATCTGAGGGTTTCTTACCTTCAAAACAGCGTTCAACCCACAGGATGGACGCAAAATAGTTGCGCAGCCCATCCCAATCTGCTGACGAGTAGTGCCAGAGACGCCACTTCCCCTGCACGGGTCGTGGGGGCGCTATAATTGGCACCTTGGAGCAGACCAGACAGTGGTCGGAATTGCCTAAAGCGGCTTGTACCGAAACACTGTACAGGTCCGGGTGACTCGTCAGCAGAAGGTCTAACAGAGAGGGTGCTAGGCCCGACCTTCTTGGTATTCTAGTGACCTCGTGTACCTATTGGGTCAGGCCATGCGCCAGAGCAAATGCATGGGCGGCTCTTCCCGCATGGTCTGTTTTGGCGGAGCCCAACCAGGTTTCGTGGTGGGCGTTAAAGTCCCTCAAACATACCACTTCGGCGTTCGGAAACCGTTCCTGCGCATCATCTGCCGCCTGACTCAGATATTCAAAGAGTCGAGTTGTCTCAGTATCTCCTGTATGGGAACGGTAGAGGCACACATAGATCTGACTCATAGAGCCATGGTCTACGTGTACCCATAGGGTTGAAAAGGATGAGTCGTCAAGGCAGCGCAAACGGCGACAACAAACATCCGCCCTAACAAACACGCACACCCCGGCTTTTGCACGGAAATTTTCCTCGATAACATAGCCGGGGTAAAGCAAGTAGGTCGTGTCATCAGGGTGGCCTATTTGTGTCTCAGTGAGAAAGAGCATATCTGGTTTCACCGTCTCAAGGTGTTGGTGGACGGTGTTGAGGTTCTCATGGAGCCCACAAATGTTAGTGGACTCCACCTCAAATAGCGAGCTTGTGGGAGTTTGAAGAGCCGCTGTGTTGCCCAATACTCTTAAGTGCACTGTCATGATAAAAAGGAGAAAAGGGCGTGAAAAAAGAGGTGATTGTCGTCGCAGCACCGCGTGACAAAGTGCGGGATATTGATTTAGTCTATGATTATGAAACATGGCGCGAGCCGACACGCCGGACGGAAGGGCTCCCATTCTACCCCTGAATGTGGTTGCCGGGCTCCCACTTCCGGTCACCAACCGGCACGGCGAGCCGTACCGGGATTATGCGCGGTCTGGTAAGGCAGCCTTCCAGGGTGGTTAGTCCCAGTTGGGCCTCTGTACTATACCGCGGGCGGTCAGCGGCACCACCGTTCTACGGGTCTCCCTGACCGGCGCGTCGCCCCGCACCATCCTCACTAGACTACGCCAAGACCCCACTGGTCCCACTAGTACTGCCACCATCATCACCTCTGCCCGACTATGCATTTGCTGATCCCTGAACGCAATCCAACCGAAATTGAATTACTATGAAGGGTTTTTCGCAATATTGCACGGTGGTACCAACCCGGTCGAAATTTGTGAGAAATTTGTGCCGTCAAATTTCTACCACCAGTAAATCCGAAAAGATACAAGGTAGCGGTAGAGTATAATTTTTTACCGAATTTGATTTAACTTATGATGAAAGATAAAACAAGATACCATGTGTACGAATCATTAATATAATACGAGTAATTACCCCGTTTAAATTAACGTGAAAATTGACGTTCAGGTTATTATTAGTTTGGAAAGTAGATATAGTTATTCCAGGGCACCTTAGCCCAAATGAATATACTAAAAGCCCCGAGGATGGAACACGAGCGGGTGATACAAAAGGGGGAGGGGGGAGCCGTATTCAGTATTTTACTTGTGTTTTGGAATCTATTAAAAATTACGTTTGATCAATGCTTTAATAGATACAAGAGGTCAAATGTAACAAAGCTTATAATTCCTGACAAAAACTACTGGCTCTCTCCAACCAATAGGTCAGCGAAATATCGCGCTTACATAATATTCCAACAAGTGCACAGGTGGCTTGGAAATCAACTACCCTCTACAATATGAGGTTGGAAATGAAGGAGTCGATTGAAACTTAGAGCTAACTAGGACTTTAGATCCTCCTGCTTCTGACACGTTGCTAAGTTTAATTTCCTATCGATGTTTAAGTGGTTCCATTGGAAAATGTAGTTACCTAAATACCTTATATGTAAGCCTGGAAAAAATGTTTGGACATTTCACTACTGAGGGTGTAAAACAGCAGAGAGTGTTTGTATGGAAGTCCATCATTTTTAAAGTAAGCAGCACGAAATTGCGTACACATGTCTGTTTAGAAATAAATGAATATATGTATTGGCGTTTTTCAAAATTTCATTACTAAGAGGGTAAAATAGGCGATGAACGGCGAATTAATGAGGTATAGTAATAAAATATTTTACTATGGAATCAATAAAATTGTTTATGTTTTGATATCTATTGTTTTCTTGTTGTATCTGTAACTGTTGATTCTTAGTTTTTACATGAAAAATTCAACCGTGCAAGTAGTTTCGTGATGAAACGTGACACTTTGCTAAGTGTTCCAAGCTTACTAATGATTGAGTTGCTAATTGAACGAAGTTAGGTAAACTTTCCAATATTTGGAAAGGATTTTAAGGGTCACTTCCATCAGGGCTGAAAGTGCCACTCACTAATTTCCGGTCGAAGTTTCTGTTTCAGTTTCGGCCATTGCATGAGTATTTAAGCCCTAGATTTATGTTGTACAAGGCTATTCTTTATTTATTGCAGTGTTGTTACTATACTCAAGAGGATTAATGCGGAATGGAAAAAGAATATATTTTTATTTTAAATATTCAACTTCTATTGAAACTTCACTTGGAAACTAACGGATTAAAAAGTATAAAATAATAATTTGTTTACTGTAATAGTTAAAACATAAACAATACAAGAAGGCAGTTGAGCGTTTAGAAAGATCTCTTTACTGATGATATTTATTTGAATGATAATTTTGGGGGACACACACCCTTTTCATCTGAATACTCTATCATTGGTTTAAAAGCGTCCGGATGAATAACTGCAGGTAATATACGCTAAATGATTGCAAAAACTAAAGCAGTAAAGGAGACAAAAATTCACCTAAGATTCAATACTACGTGTCATGTAAGTTAAGGAGTACCTGGGGTGCGGGTTGGGTAACCTCCACGTTCGCTTACCTGTTTCTTTTCCCTCTGGACCGCGGTCCTGGGGAACGGAAGCGGGGAGGCTGGTGCACCCTGGACGACGGTTAGTAGACTCTGACTCCAAGGAGAAGGAGCTCTGCTAGCCGTCGTCAAAAAACCCGACAAGCCCTTTTTAGGGCTAGCTGACCCTGAGGGGGTCGTGGTATGGCGGACCTGCAAGGCTCGCGGGAAGGGATTCGTAGAATCCCTTCCATCCCAAACAGCCCTTTTTAGGGCTAGCCTGTCGCTCTCGGTATCCCTCTGCTTTCAGAGGGGACATGGGGGCGACACAAGGATCCATGGGATCCAGGGACGGGCCGGCCTACTGCTCGCGCAGAGGCTGGCAGGCATTCGTGCCACCGTCGGTGTTGGGAGAGTTGGCTGCTCTCCCGCGTCGCGTAACCTCCAGGATATCGACAACGACCTGAGTGCTAGCCACACTTGGGAAGCCGGTATCCTGAAGGCCGCGGGGCTTGCCTTAATTGGCCGGCCCGCGACAAGGAAAAGTCTTGAAAACCTGACAGCGAAGTCGCTTAAAACCTGTGGATACCTGGGGAACTCCACAGTATGTACCCCGCTTCCTGGAATGAGCGTCACCCAGGAAGTGTAGTTTATATCGCGTCATAATCGTGGGAACTACATGGACAATTCATATCAAAAACCCAATCCCAAACCGAATGAAATAGTCTGCGCGGAGGTCGCGCAGCACCACGACGCGGAGGTCGCGTCCCAAGCCGGGACGGTGTCGGAAGACTTCGATACCGCCACAGAGAGGAGCAGGGCGAACAGCCCGGTGGGTCTGCAGACCCGCAAATCTGCACGGCGGAAGCGCAACCACCGGAAAAAAGTCATCCCCCCAGAGAAGACCGATTCGGATCTCGATCTGACATTGACCGACTCGTCTTCCAGCAGTTCTGGTGGGGACGAGATGATGCGTCCCCCCCCCCCCCACCCAAGCAGCTTGCGATTAGCCGCCGCAAGGTGCAGTGTGGGGGCACCAAAGCCACCCCCTCACGGGCCTCAGCCAGAGAAGATGTGGGGGCGCCGCCGAGTCCCTCCGTCTCGGCGGCGCCAGCGCTTCGTACAGACGGTTCCACGTCCAGGGACGTGATGGAGGCCCTGGAGAGACTGGCCGGGGCCCGCTCTGGACCTCTAACGCCAGAGGAGGACCGGGTCCGGATGGCAGCGACGCGCCTTGTTGAGCAGTTTGAGCTGCTCAAGGCGGAGCTGGCCGAGTCCCGGAACGAGCGAGCTCAACTTGGCAGGAGGCAAGTTGAGCTCCTCAATAGCGTGGAGCGAACAGCGGCTGAGCACCGAAAAGAGATGGAGAAGATGGCGGCCGAAGTGGCGAACCTCCGTCAGGTCGTCGCCGGGCTGCCTGCGGAGCGCGTGACGCGGTCGGCGCGGTGGCGACTAGCGGTGCAGCCAGAGCGGCCGGTGCCGTCGGCGCCGCAGCTGTCACCGGTGCGGTCAAGGTCGCCGGTGCGGCCGGAGGCACCGGTAATGCCGGAGACACAGGTGCGGTCAAGGCCGCCGGTGCGACCGGTGCGGCCGGAGACACCGGTGCTGCCGGTGTCACTGGCGCAGCCCGCTCGGCTGGACTCGCCGGTGCTGCAGCCGGTTAGGCCCATGGACCCACTGGCGGCATGCATGGCGGCTATGACCGCCATGGAAAAGCGGCAGGAGGCGGCGCTGGCTGAGCAGCGGAGGTGGCAGGTGACGCAGGAGGAGCGCACCCAGAGGTTCATGGAAGCGGTCATGGACTCCAGCCGCCGCCCGCCCTTGGCGCCGCCAACGGGGTATGCCGGAGCGGTGAGAAGAGGTCCCACCAGTTCGGCGGTCGCAGGGGCCCTGCAGGAGTCGGCCCGCAGCCCGTCCGCTGCGCCTGCCGCTCCTGCCGCTCCGGTCGCTCGAGCCACTGTCGCTCTCGACGTGGGAGCTGGGAGCTCCCAGGGTGCCCGGGCCAAAGGCAAGGGGAAGGGGAAAGGCAAGGGGAAGAAGTCTCCGGCCCTAGCCTCATCCCCAGCGCCGGCCCGGACCCCGGTGGGGATTGCCTCATCAAGTTCCCCGCCGGAGGGAGGCTGGGAGGTGGCCGGAGCCTCCAAGAAGCGGCGCAAGGCCAAGAGGAAGGCAGCCAAAAATGCCAAGAAGGCTGAGGCTGCTGCGAGGGGAGTGTCGGGGAGGCTGCGCGTCCCCCGCTCAACCGCTGTCGTGCTAACGATGACGGCGGAGGCGGCGGAGAGGGGCGTGCAGTACGCCCAGATTGTCACGCAGGCGAGAGCCTGCGTTGACATGAGGGCTCTCGACATGCCGGGCCCCATCCGGGTGAAACCCACTCGGACGGGTGCTCGGCTACTGGAGATCCCCGGCGCTTCAAGCGGTCCCCAGGCCGATGCCCTAGCGGCTAGGCTTCGGGACACGCTAGATGCAGCCGACGTCCGGGTGTCCAGGCCCAACAAATGCGCAGAAATGCGCATTTCGGACCTGGACGACTCCATCACGGCGGAGCAAATCTGCCTCACCGTGGCAGAGGCCGGGGGCTGCCCCCTAGAGGCGGTGAAGGTCGGAGCAATCCGCTTCGGCCGCCGTGGACTGGGGGCGGCAGTTGTCGGCTGCCCCATCGCAGCAGCCAAAAAGGCTGCCGACCGGGGGTTCCTCGCCGTTGGAGGCGTGGTGCGGGTGCAGGTCCGGCTCCTGCAGGCTCGACCGACCAGGTGTTTTGGTGCCTGTCGGTCGGCCACGTGGGGGTGCAGTGCACGGCGGCGGTGACGGTCGGGGACCGCTGCTTCCGCTGTGGCCAACCCGGCCATACGGCTGGTGGTTGCGAAGCTCCGCTACACTGTTTCAGGTGTGCAGCGGGGGGCAAACCGGCCGACCACAGGGTTGGCAGCAAGGCCTGCACCGGGGGGGAGCCGAAGCCGCAAGGCGGGAGCTCCACCCAAAGTTCGCGGCGGGATGCGGAGATGGTTCCATAATGGATCCCCAGCTCCGTATCCTGCAGGCGAACGTGGGCCACGGTGCCGATGCTCAGGGTCTTCTGCTCCAGAGCATGGCACAGTGGTCCGTACACGTCGCCGCAGTCGCCGATCCGTACACTCACCGGCCCCTTGGGCCTGCCTGGGTGGTCGACCTGGACGGGTCGGCGGCACTGGTGTACAACGCCGCTATGGATGCCCCCCCCCCCCCTGTTGTCGTGGCAAGGGAGCATGGCATCGTAGCGGCGCGTGTGGGGGAGATTGCGGTCGTGGCCGTCTATCTCACGCCAAGCCTACACCGACGCATAGGGGAGTACCGGCGGTCGCTGGAGCGACTGACCGACGTCGTCAACGCCTGCCACCCTCATCCGGTTCTTGTGCTCGGGGACTTCAACGCCTGGTCAGTGACCTGGGGGTCCTGGCACACGAACCCACGAGGTAGGGCTCTGGAGAGCTGGGCCGCTAATCACGGTCTAGTTCTCCAGAATCGCGGGGCCGAAGCCACGTTCGTGGCCGCGGAACGCAGTTCGATTATCGACCTATCGTTCGCAGGCGCTTCGCTGTCGCACCGTGTGCGGGACTGGCGTGTTGTTGTGGGGGTGGAGACACTGGCGGATCACCGATACGTTCGGTTTGATGTCTCCCCCCCCCGCGGGTGATGCGCCGGTCATACCGGCCCCACGCGAGCCACGCTGGGTGCTTGGGAGACTGAATCGGGAGGTCCTCCTGGAGGCCGCCATCGTACAGGCCTGGGCCATTGCGCCGGACAGGCCTGTCGATATCGACGATGAGGCGGTGTGGTTCCGGGAGGCCATGACTCGTGTCTGCGATGCGGGTATGCCTAGGGCACCACCCTATAGTCCGAGGCGTCGGGTCTACTGGTGGTCTGCGGAGATCGCGAGGCTACGGCAAGCCTGCGTGATAGCGCACCGCCGGTGGACCAGACTCCGTAGGAGGCGTAGCCGAACCGCAGATACGGAGCCCCGAGTGACGGAGCCTCATGTGGGATACAGGGAGGCCTGAGATGCCCTCCGTGCGGAGATTAAGCGGGCGAAAGCCGCAGCTTATAAGGAGCTCATGGAGACGCTGGAGCGGGACCCATGGGGGCGGCCTTACCTTATGGTAAGAGGAAAGCTGCGCCCCCGGGCCCCGCCGTTGACCCGGGTTCTCCAGCCAGCTCTGCTCGGTGGAGTGGTCGAGTCCCTGTTCCCGGCGCGAGCGGAACACGTTCCGCCGCAGATGACTCCGCCACCTCGGTCGACTGTGGCGCCCAGTGTGGTAGTTGACGACGAAGTCCCCGAGGTCACTTGGGTAGAACTGGAGCTGGCGGTGCGAAGGCTTAGAGCCAAGAAGAGCACCGCCCCGGGACCCGACGGCATTCCAGGCCGCGCGTGGGTCCTAGCTCTGGGAGAAGACGGTCTCGAACCCCGACTGAGAGGGTTCCTCAGCGCATGCTTGGAGCGGGGCCAGTTTCCGAAGATGTGGAAGACGGGGAAACTGGTCCTCATCCGAAAGGAGGGTCGCCCGGCGGACGAACCGTCCGGCTACCGGCCCATTGTGTTGCTCGACGAGGTGGGCAAGCTCTTTGAAAGAGTTATTGCGAAGCGCCTCGTCGAGCACCTCTCTGGTAGGGGGCCGGACCTGGCGGATGCCCAATATGGCTTCCGCCGGTGGCGGTCCACCGTGGATGCCATCATGCGCGTGAGGACTTTGGCGGAGGAGGCAGTTGCCCGGGGTGAGGTGACGTTGGCGGTGTCCTTGGACATCTCCAACGCGTTCAACACCTTGCCCTGGAGTTGCATCAGGGAGGCACTCGTGTACCACGGTGTGCCTCTCTACCTCCGCCGCATAGTCGGGGCGTACCTGACGGAGAGAGCCGTCATCTACCCAAGTGCGACCGGCGTCGGTCGGCGTGAGATGTCGTGCGGTGTTCCACAGGGTTCGGTTCTTGGGCCGCTACTGTGGAACATTGGATACGACTGGGTGCTTCGCGGTGAGCTTGCGGACGGCGCCGCCGTCACGTGCTATGCGGATGACACGCTAGTGACGGCGAGCGGGGCTACATACCGCGAAGCGATCCTGAGGGCCACGACCGCGGTTGCTCAAGTCGTGGAACGGATCCGGCGGCTGGGCCTTGAGGTGGCTTTGCATAAATCCGAGGCCATGTTCTTTCATGGACCTCGGCGCACGCCACCACCTGGTTCCAGTCTCACAGTGGGAGGCACTCTCATCGGCATCAAGCCCCAGATGAAATATCTGGGGCTCGTGCTCGACGGCCGGTGGGACTTCGGGAAGCACTTCCGAAGACTGGGCCCCAAATTGGTGGGCACAGCCAACGCTCTGGCGCGGCTACTGCCCAACCTGAGGGGCCCGGAGGACTCCTGCAGGAGACTCTACGCGGGTGTCGTGCGGTCCATGGCCCTGTACGGGTGTCCCGTGTGGGCGGACACCCTGAGTGATCGGCACATGCTCCTGCTGCAGCGTCCGCAGCGGAAGTTGGCGTGCCGCATCATAAGGGGGTACCGCACGATATCCTTCAATGCGGCGAGTCTCCTCGCCGGATCGCCACCATGGATCCTGGAAGCGAGATGCCTTTCGGCGCTTTACCGGTTCCGAAAGGCGGCGCGGGAGCGGGGTCACGATCCCGAGCCCGAAGAAATTCGGACCGTGACACCCCGGCTCCACAGGGAAATGGTGGCGGAATGGGAGATACGACTTGGGCGACCAGGCGCAGGGCACGCCGTAGTAACGGCGGTAAGACCCATCATGGGGGAGTGGCTAGAGAGGCCACACGGCAGCCTCTCGTACCGTCTGACGCAGATGATCACCGAGCACGGATGCTTCGGAAAGTATCTGCGTCGGATGCAGAAAGAGCCAACGTCCGAGTGCTATCACTGCGACGCGAGCGAGGACTCAGGTCCGCACACGCTCACCGAGTGTCCGGCGTGGGAGACGCCGAGGCGGGAGCTTGTGGCGGCCCTGGGAGTTAGGGTTCTCACGCTCTCCACCTTGCTCGCGGCGATGGTTCGCTGCGCGGATGCGTGGGCGGCCGGCGCCTCCTTCTGCGAGCAAAGGAGGAGGCGGGGCGGGAGCGGCAGCGGGAGCGACGAAGGATCGCAAGACAAGCTGCCCGCGTACGAAGGCAACTCGGGCGTCGGAGGTCGATGAACGACCTCCGCCCCCATGAGCGCCGGCCTGGGGGTGACAGGTGAAGCCGCCTGTCACCCTGGCAGAAGCAGGCCGCGGCGGTGGCGCGCGTGGCGCGCCTCCCCGTTTCCGGGGACGAGTTGGGGACTCTGTAGTCCCCACACCCGAGAAGAGGGCCAGATCATGAGAGATGGCCCTGGGTCGGCCGGGGTGCGAGGGATATGCCTGTCAACCTCACCTTCGGCAACCAAAACGACCCACAGGCGGCGTGCGTTTTAGTCGGTTCGAGTCCGACATAACCTCCTCCACCGGCTCCGGTGGGGAGGTATCCGTGGGGATTTTGCGCACGTAAAAAAAAAAAAAAGTTAAGGAGTACCTATGTGTCTGTGCCGATTGTAAAAGTAATATTTCTATCAGTTGTATATTAGTGCACTAACCCACTATCAACATCTATATCGCCGACCTCCGTGGCGTAGCGGTAGAGCATTCGACTGCTTTGCAGGGAGCGCGGGTTCGATTCTCGCTCAGTGCAAATTTTTGTATGCATGAATATATATATTTGCATTGGCCTGGATGTTTCTAATGTTAATTTTAAACTTTCGCGGTGTGAATTCATAATTATACTAGGTATCGGGACTTCTCGCGAATTATATCTTGGAACTTACTATTTCTGCCGACGTTTCGGATGCGTTGCAGCACCCGTGGTCACGACTTGACTAGTCTTCGAGCGTCGAGATGTATGCGGGGAACATTTTTTGAGCGCCTACCCACCATTACACTTATTATGAACGGTTAGGCTGGCGACACACCACACTCACTCTCCACTGATTGCCACTACTATTCAGGGGTTGTGCGTGAAATTAATAATTATAATAATGATTAGAGAAATTAATAATGAATATAGAGAATGAATTAGAAAAATTAATAATGTTTTTTTTTTTTTTTTTTAATTTAGAATTTAACAAACCTTGTAGTCGTTCTTTCCGACACTTGAAACCATTTTTGGAAGATGGACTCATTCGAGTAGGTGGTCGTTTGAGAAATTCAAGTTTAGGATTTGAACAAAGGCATCCAGTAGTTCTCCCGCGTAAGGACCACGTTTTAGATTTGTTAGTAGATTATCATCATAAGGTGAATTGTCACGCTGGTCCCGATTTGTTAATGTCTATTTTGAGACAGAAATACTGGATAATTTCCGCTCGTAATTTGATTCGCGCTATAGTACACAGATGTGTACCTTGTTTTAAACTCCGCCCGCGTTTTATCGCGCCTGAAATGGCCGATCATCGCTCTTGTCGTGTTGTTCAATCCGCAAAACCTTTCGTACACACCGGCACAGACTTTGCTGGGCCTTTCAAAGTCACTATTGCTCGTGGTCGTGGCATTCGCTCCACGAAAGCTTATGTTTGTTTGTTCATTTGTATGACAACTCGCGCGGTTCATATAGAGTTGACCGGTGATTTAAGTACGCTAAAATATTTGCCCGCAATAGATGTTGATGACGATAGAATGCACCTTCTAACTCGTCACGCTCTTTTAGATAGATTAGTCCAATCGTTTTGGAATCGTTGGAGAACCGATTGTTTGCACACGCTGCAGTCGCGTTAAAAATGGAATACTCCATCTAACCCAATTACTGTAGGTACGGTGGTAGTCCTTATGACTGGGAATGCGCCTCCTTTGCATTGGCCTCTAGGAGTAGTAGAGGAAGTTTTTCTCGATTCCCGCGGGATAACTCGTGTTGTACGGGTTAAAACCGCAACCGGATCGTATCTGCGCCCGGTTGTTCGCCTCTGCCCTCTGCCTAGCCAGCAGTAGGCACGAGTTCAAATCTAGGTTTATATTTTAGTTGTTATTTCCCAAACCTAGATTTAGATTAGACTTTAGATTTGTTCCGCATTTTTCGTTTTGAAGGTAACCCTTCAAGCCGGGGGGAATGGTTGCGCCGATAGTAGAATTTGTATTTTTTTCGCTCAATAGTAGTAATTCAAATTGATGACACTGAACACACGCTCCCTATACCCATCTCCCTCCCGCACTACCTTTAAAGTGAGATAGCAATAGTTTTCGCACCGCTCAATTGTCAAAATAGCCGCATCTTGACTTCGCATCGAACTAGCAATCAGCAATGGCGGCGGCGCGCGCGACTCTCAGAAATTAATAATGTTTGTTGGATTTTAACCGCTTTCATAGACCTTTACCGATCAGATTGTGCCTCTCGTGTGTCCCTCAAGTGATTTAGTGATGTGGGCAGCAGCTCCTGAGCCAGGAAGAGAAGACCGGTGCACCGGCCCCGACAGCACGTGGCGTCATAAAGGTTAGTGCATCCTCTCCTAATTTCTTGGGTTGCATTCAATGCCTAAACCACCTCCGCGGCAACCCGATCACCTATCTTGTTTGTTGTGTAAAGTGTCATATGAAACATGTTAGCTTCACCCCCCGCAAAATACAGTCCACTAGCTCAGGTGGCATGAGAATCGCGCCACCAATGCCTATGCTTACCATGGGTCTAGATAGCGTTGTGAAGAATGTCGTGGAATATGTATATTCCACTGAAAGCTTTATATAACTAAAGAGTAAAATAAAATGTGTATAAATACCATTCTGGTTTCCTGCTATGCGATGAGCATTCGATATTAAAATACGCACATGAACATCCCATATTCAGAGGTGCGTGACAAGGGATCGCAGTTAAATACCCGACGCGACGTATGAGTGAGGCGCCAATGTTTAATGACCGCTCGGCAGACACAACCATTCTTTTGAGAACGTAGCTACGACCTTGTGATTTTTCTGATCACTCGCAATATTGGCAGAACGGAACCTCGCCGTAGATGTTGTGTTACGCATACCTAGCCACAATTGAGACTTTGCCTTTGTTAAATGTTTTGCGAAAAAGCTTCCACATTACTGGGTAGGTACCTATACTATTGGTAACTTAACATATTTTAGGTGAATCAAAACAAGCCTACAACGTAACTAGTTTATGTTTCTGTAATATTTTACTTGATTTCAAATAATATAAAATCATTTCCCTAATATTTTGACAGGATAGGCTCATTGTATCTCAATAATGTGACCGTAGTAGCATAACATTTAGCTACGCCGCGGACGTTGATATAACTGAGCCGAAAACAAATTAGGGTCCGTTCTTATCTACAATCCTCGAAAAGCCCATTGTTGCCTTACTCAAATCAGTAAAACCGCTCATAAACCCAAGTTTTTATAACCAATAAGTTAAGGCAAGGCCAAAGAGCGTAAATGATTATATTATTACACGATAAATGACCCTTTCATAAGTTTTTGTGATTTTATAGACTGACAAGTAATAAGCCGCATTGCGCAAGAACGAGCGTTTTACCTGCACGAGTAATATGACTGCATGGATTGCAAAGATTAAGGTTGTTATATACGATTCGCACACAGAATCAGTCTTTATATGACTCACAGATATTTATTCTTTTGCGACCTCTTTTGCGACATCAAATGTAAATAAAAGATCGTACAGAATAATAAAGTTTATAAGGTGTGTGGTTTCTTTTTTAATAATGAAATATGGATATGATAAGCGATTACACTGTATGGTACCTATATATATCAGAAATTTAACTCAACAATCTAGTGAGTCAGAAGCGAGACGGGAGCCAAGAAAGTTTAAGTATAAAACACATAAAATTCGGTCAGAGAATGGCCTCCACCCGTTTACACTTGCCTATTCTTAAACTTTTTGTTATTCACAAGGGCCCACAGAGACCGAACTAAAAAAATATCCGCAGAAATATCCATTTCAGTCAGGCTATAACGCTAATTACACTGACCGATGATCGACACTGTTCCGCACTTGATCCACCAACGACACTCTAATTAAAAAATGATATATAGAGTTAGAAGTAATATTAGAGTTTTAGAACTTAATTGTAAAATCTAATTCATAATACATAGATGTTCATGCAAGTAAATATAAAATATGTAACAAAAAATGATAAAATATATCTACAAACATATTTAACCGGGGGTTTATTTTTTGTCAAATATATAAAATGACCACTTAGGCCCGATGACCTAAGTGGTTATATTATGCATTTGAACTAGAATCAAGAGTAGAGGCAATCATATCAAACGATTAAAAAGCTATGGTGAATGCCGGTTACGAAGGAAAATGGTAGGGAGAGGAAACCTCGGCACCCTGCTCGAACGAACTGCGACATACCTCTACTTAAATTTAATTATGACAATGAAGAATAATATCTGACCCGCGTCCACGCTCAAGAATCTCCCCGGCCGGAACCACAAAAGGGAAATACTGTCATACCCCACCTCCTCCTGCAATAGTGGAGTATCCATTATAGAACATTAAAAACCCGCATTCTCGTGGGTGAGCACACACGTTACGAATGTTACTATACGCCGCGGCGACGCGATCATAACGCGTTTGCATTATTGTGACTAGTAAGATAACATTTGACAAGAAATAATATACTATATTATTATTTTATTTTAGATAAAGTTAATAATTTAAATGATACTTGGCACCGGACAGTATTTTAGGAGTTAATATTGTAGAAAGTAAAATAATTACATCATCTAGTTTTATTAGCTGATAACAGTGAGCTAGCTACCTATAGCTTAGTGAATATTATTTAGTCTGGTCAAATTGTCACACAATTTATGAGAGCAACGTAGACTTAACATGAAACATGAAATGCGTGGGTATTGAAGTTTCGGGCAATCCGTTCCATGGAACACGTTCATCCCAAAATCTAATCAGGAGACGGTACGTCACACTTCAATTTAGCTGAAACCCTACTGGAAGAATGAAAGAAAACTCAAGTGCCTACATGGTATTTCGTTTGTGTAGGCCCAAATCCCGAATGTTTCATGGCAGCTCTCCAGTAGTTTGACAGTTTGTATTGTGATACCTAATATTCTTAATATATGCTACTAAAACTCTTAATATGGCAAGTTAGACCTTGATTACTTAATTCTTCCTCTCCTCAGTCGTTTTATATTTACCGGGCGTCCGAGCATAATTAATTTAATTGTTTGCGACGATTAGTTACACTCTTATTAAACTGTCTGAACTGACGTTAAGCTCCTTGAATTTCCATAACTAGTTAATCTAAAACTGCATTTACTCAATTCTGCAGTATTATGCTTGCACAAGTAAGCGTCTACGAGGGATTATAAGTGTCCAACACAAATGAGTTGGAAACTTTGTAGCATTTCTATATTGACATCTAATATTTTCGATTCAAACAGATTTGAAAATCATTGTGAGTTAAAACTAGCATTAAAGCTGAAATAGTGAATAGAGTTGTGTCCTGAAAATACTAAGTAAATTGAAATAGTGAATATTTGAATTTCGAACACAAACATTCAGCACAACATCTTTGATTTTGATCCACAGACACACACGGTATATTTTCTGTGGACTTAGCTGTATTAACTTCCTGCTAGCTCTCAACGCTATTCATGTGACGGATATATCGGCAATGTTCTCAGTGACGACCTAGAAAATACCAACTTTGGTATCCCACAAGGAAGTATCCTGGGAAGTACACTGTTCTTAATTTACATAAATGAACTTTGTTATCTAAAACTTGAGCATGGCACGATCATATCATATGCGGACGACACTGCCCTCCTTTTTTCTGCTGAGTCAGAAAACGAAGCGTACGGGCATGCCCAGCGCGGTTTCAATATTATTAATAAATGGCTGCAATATAACCTACTAACATTAAATGCAGAAAAAACCAAATATGTTGCTTTCTCGATGCGCAAAAGACAGACTACTCCCCGGACAGACCCGTTACTTTATGCTCACCATTGTAAAGACCCTAATGACTCAGGCAACAAGTGTACCTGCCCGGATATAGCTAGAACAGACAAAATAAAATACCTGGGTATTATAATAGACGAAACCCTGTCTTTTGCTCAACATAGCGAAAGACAGGGTTTCGAAGCACTAATTAAAAGACTACGCAAACTAATATTTGTATTTAAGAAAATTAGGCACATTGCTGATTTAAAACTAATTAAACAGGTATACTATGCCCTTTGTCAATCAATATTAACATACTGCATAACGTCATGGGGAGGAGGGGGTAAATCCCTGTTACTGCCCATCGAGAGAGCACAGAGAGCGATCCTAAAGGTAGCAACTTCCCGTCCTTTCCTATATCCCACTGACCTCCTATACAAATCTTGTGAAGTACTAACAGTCCGCCAGCTATTTATAGTGAGCACAGTACTAAAACAGCACGCAGCACTCCCATTCAGCACTGATATTGTAAATAAAAGACGGAAAGGTATTGTATGCACCCAGCGAATTGCGATAGAGCACGAATATACAGCCAAATTCTATATGTTTCTGGGACCACTGCTGTATAATAGAGTGAATGCTATAGCAGACATATATCCTCTGAACTTCAACCAGTGTAAGAATGTCCTAAGAATTTCCTACAAAAATTGACACACGATGAGACAGAGAAGTTGATAACGGTGGTGAAATGAATATTTGTTAAGTAGTTTAGTAACTAAGATATATAAGTTTAGATTTCATTACCAATTCACTTTGTAAGTAACTTTTAGACATATGAATTATTTATTAGTTTATTTTAATTGTAAAAATTGCACTACAAGCCGGAAAAACAGGATTACCTAGTTCAGGCACAATCTATGTAGCACAGCTTAATAACTATAGTGTAAGATTGATTTGACAAATGTTGTAAAGTTTATGTATAAATTATGCATTAAGTATAAAAGATAGCAATAGATTATGAAACTATGTAACATATACTTTGGAATTAATGAAATAAATTATTATTATTATTATTATAGTATGACATTCTCCATTTTTTATTATGCATATCCACCAACGCATGCCCACTAGGCAAACCCGAGTGGAACATAGTATTGGCTTCATAATCAAATATATAAAAATAATAATAATGGTTCAGTACACCAATAGAATTGTTATAGGAGAAACCCAAATGTTCTTAGATTGGTGACGCGAAAGAAAAATAACATGGCCACTGTAATACGCTATATTTTTATTGAGGTCTCGGGTTCGATCCCAGGTTTTACCATGACACACACCAATGACTTTTAGATGCTTTTCGAAGTTATGTGTGTATTTATCGCAGGTTTATAAGTGCCCGGTTAATGGCAATAGGCTCGCCACCTATTACATTGGGACCTAAACATAAACTGGCGAAATGTGGGTGCTTAGCACCTCTGCCTACCCCTTCGGGGATATAGGCGTGAGTTTATGTTATGTTATGTTATGTTATTTTTTGTACTACCAAGCATTCCGACGATTGAGAAATACATATACATACTTACATATATTCACGCCTTTATCCCCATAGGGTTAAGCAGAGGTGAATTAACACCCACATTTCACCAATCATTGTATTTGGACACACGTAATAGAGGATGAGCCTATAGCCGTTTTCATAGCACTTTTTTTTTACGTGCGCGTTTTCCTAGCACTAGTTGACTCGAGCCATACATTTCAGGCGGAGTCTGGGCTGTATATATCTGTCTGATGTTAAACAGCCCTATTCCTTACTCGCCTTATACGATACCGCATTGGAATAGATCGGGTGGTCCAAATTCTACTCTGACGGAAACCATGCTGCTTGAGAAATTTGGTTGTCTTCATTAATTATAATGCAAAAATGAATTTATGCCTAAATTGGCAACTACGGATAGATTGTGAGAATTCCGTCTTGCGAATTGGAAGTGACATCAATAAAGCAACGCTGTTCTGATAAGTGATCATGTTCCGCAAATTAATTAGAGCACTTTGAAACGTAAATTAAAATGTAACAAGGTGGCAGTGATTCGTTTTAGACCTTGAGATCAACATATTCAAATATGTTTTAGTTGTCAACTTATTTACCCGGACTGCTTAAGAAGGGCTATTGTGTTATCAACCGATGAAAATATTAATTTCATAAAATTCCGAAAATAAATTTTATCTATTATTGTGCTACTCGTAACGTGCTTTGGCCATCATCATCAAAACTTACACTTCGGAACTAGCAACCCATGGTTCTTCAATCTTACTTTTATAGTTAAATATATTATAATTATTAATTGTAATCTGGACTTGCCTTCAATTTGATTTATTTGAAGGTTAGTTCAGATAATGAATAATAATTTTAATAACTTCATCTTAGATAGTATACTATTTCACTAAATATTTTAAACTAGTACGCGTACATAATACAATACACAAATAATAAACAAGGCCGGAGGATTTGTAACATATTACGTTAAATTGCCCAGTATACTCGGTTCGTAGGTGGCAAGATTAATATTCAATCATTATAATACGGTGATTTTATCGAAAGCAATTCCTGTTTGCGCCAAATTGAACGTAGGCGTGAGATTAATATCATGCCGATATTTACTGTAGGCTGTCATTTTCATGGTATCTGTTTACATTTCTCACGTCCAATAACTTTTAATGAATTATTATAAGTTGTGATAAAAGTCAGTTGATTTATTATAATATTAAAGAACAAAGTTCCTTATCTCATCTTTGATTAATATATATGAACGATTAGATATCAGATCGGTAGGTATCTTGTAAACATCCTTGCTGAATAGAATCATGTTATGTTTAGAGTTGACAACTTTAAAAATCACTTGATTTAATGGATCACTGCTGAGTCCTATACACACAACTGAGAGTGGGTTAGTCCCATTAAGAAAATCTCACAGATAAAACTAAAATGAGGTCGCAACTCTCTTGATCAAAGCACATGTTTACTCATCTCTGCCGATACAATGTTCCTACTTGCCTTTGTCAACAAAGTTTAACGGCAAGTACTTACGTGTACACATTTGTTAACGTCTAAACTGGCAAACACACGTGAACCATCGTGTTTACAAGTGCACAGCGTCTACAGTTAGTCTATTTATCGAGTATTCTCATGGTGATCCAAATCAGACTCCACGTAACCAATTGACCATAACGTAGTAGCAATTAACACATGTGGTTGATAGGCTTTACACTCTTAGAACATACACGTCTCCAATAGTTTTATCATGTCTTCTGGATGAAGCATATTCACAAGAAATAATATTTGCATAATATTACTAATAATACATTCTGAACTAACAACAAATATAAAACAAAGAACTTACTTAGATTACGATTACGAAGGGCTAAACTAACACCAAATACACAGTAATAAAAATAATGTTCAGTCAAAACAGAATGGGTTTCCATAAAGAGTAAAGTAAGAGTAAGAGTAACACACTCACAGTTAAACGGCGTAACTCACGAACATCGGCTTTTGATCTTGTAGCCGACAACTTCGTAGCCGACACCTCGTAGCCGCGCGATGTTGGCAAATTGTGGCAGTAACGAGTAGATCACTATCTCTCGCCACTTGTAATAGTATATTATGGTATGAGTATGTAAAGTTAGTGGTTATCGATGAGGCGCCATTGAGACCCGAGCCGACAGGCGATGGTCATAAGGGAGCCGAAGACGGTAATCATCAATATACACGTGTATCATACGACATTTTTCAACACACGAATAAAATAATTCTAAAAAATAATTTCATCAACTCTCATACTGAAACATTCTAAAAAAAAACAACTTTAATAACATTGTTCACGCCCAGAGTATCAAGATAAATTTTAAAAATTACTTACTTTTTTTACATTTTTTCTACATAGTTTACGATGGATGCGTCGTGAAGCGTATATATCTGTAAATGGATTTTAGCGCTAAAAATAACTTTTTGTTCAAATTATGTTAATGTGATTAAATAAAATAGTGCATGACACTGCACATAATTTGGATTAAAAACCCTTATTATGCAACAGTCATTAACTACTATAAATTAATAAATGTGCTGTTAATAAAATAACAATTAACTATTTTTAATAGAATAGTTTTGTTTATCAAACACGTACAAGTTGAAATTATAAATATAAAAATAATAGGTAAACAATCTCTACGTCCCCAGTCCCAGAAGATGCCTACACCTCATTTATAGAGGAAAATATTCAAAATTTTAGTGACATTTCGGACCGCCTGCTCAAAATTAATATCCACTCGACTTTCTCTACTCTTCGGTACTGCCTTTTCGTTCCTAAATTCCCTCATGCTCTCAGGTCTACACCATTTTGGAAACATTTGACAATTTTGGAAAAAATGGATAAAATTATAGAAATTACACTCTCCAAAAATTTTAATGTGGCCTTGAATGACCGAGCTTCACTACAAGCGTCTCTACCGATTCGCTTGGGTGACCTCGGTATTCGCAAAATTTCAGATGTCAGCTTACCGGCATTCCTGTCTTCGGTCTACAGTACGGAAGAATTAACTAGGAAAATTCTTGCACCTACACTAGTTGATTCTGAAGTACTTTGTAAGACTGATGCAGTGAATTCTTGGAAAATTGCATGTCCAAACACCGATCTTCCAAGGAACCTATTCTCACAGCGTCAGTGGGACGGGCCGCTCTGCAGCTTAGTAAGACAAAATTTATTAAATGCATGCTCTAATTCTTCTGAGCGTGCTGTTCTGGTTGGAGTCAGGTCTTTGTCTACAAGCTCTTCCGTCATCTAACGTAGGGACTATGTTAGATGACATTACTTTCCGAATCCCGACGTGCCTCCGCTTAGGTGCGCCGTGTGTTTCTCCGCATCAATGCCGTTGTGGAGATGCAGTTGACCGACTCGGACACCATGGCCTATCGTGCTGCAGGAGCTCTGGGCGAATCCCATGGCACGCCAGCCTCAACAACATAATCCGCCGTGCCGCTGTCGCCGCCAATTTGTCGGCTGTGCCAAACCGTTTGGTTCAACAAAACGGTTTTGCTCACGACCGTGGCAGGAGACCGGATGGTATGTCATTAATGCCATGGAGAATGGGTAGGATTCTGGTGTAGGATGCAACATGCGTCGATACCATTGCCCCTACCCATATACCTGACACGGCTGGCTGTGCTGGTGCTGCTGCAGCTTCTGCAGAGACTCTTAAGTGCCGCAAGTATTCCAATCTCATTGGTGATTATGAGTTTGTGCCGTTTGGAGTAGAAACGTTTGGGCCGTGGGGTCCGAGCACCCGCAATCTCTTCAGGGAGATTGCGAAGCGTATGGTAGACACTTCTCGTGACCAGAGGGCCGGCCTCTTCTTAGGTCAGAGAATAAGCATTGTCATACAACGCGGCAATGCTGCCAGTCTTTTGGGAACGCTACCACAAGAGGCATGCGATGCGGAGGAATTTCACGACGCATTTTAACTTTTATTTTATTTAATGTAAATATTAGCATAGATTTAAAATACATTAAGTGTAAATAGACAAATAAGTGAAATAAATAAATTTGTAAATACATGTTAAAAAAAAAATTAAATACGAAGTTGCATAAAATGATTAAGCAGTAGGTATATTAATTTGTTTGATTGAACGTAGTGTTTATATCTAACTTTTTTTTAAAACAAAGCAACTCAACGAATTAAATTTAACAAAAGCTGTAAATCACTTGTGTATTATAGCAAGGAAAAAGTCACCGTTTGATTGTAGGTGCCATTATGTGTCTAATTGCGGTGAAATTAGAGCCACTTTATGTGCAAGTGACATAGCAATTGTACCTACTCTCACTCAGAATTGAGAGTTTCTGAACAAATTTGAATGTTAATAAATTACCGGTACTTAAGAACTATTTTGCTGTATCTTGCTGCTGTATATTTTTATCTCATAATTAAATAAGTACATTAGCACACTTGCAATATTCTGATCGACATATCACGATACCACTGAACAATAACATCAGCTACATACCTATATCTGCCTGTAAGAAGAAATAAACATAAAAGAAATAGAAAATACAATCTATTTATATGAAGTTACAAGTAGGTGCTACATATGAATCGAAATCATTACGGTCCCGTATCCGTGTCCACTATGTATAGCATTCAATTTATCAAATACCTTCATTTGACCCTTATATCTGATATGTTCTCGTACGTAGGTGGCCGTAATCAGTAAGTTGTCACAAGAAATATGGCTGGTACATTGAAGTGCCTAAATTTATATATAGAATAATGATCATTTATATTCTATTTATATTCAGAACCTATTTATCGTGGACTGTATGACTTTTGATTTGTATCAGATGAATAAAATAGCAATTTCTTCTACAATGCATGTTTATTTTTAAAGTCTTATTAAACTATTGCGAACTATAGCTAATTCTCGGATCGTTGATCTTTTCTAACCGATCACACTTGGACCTTATGTCTCTGGTCTTTGGATCTTGGTTTTCTCTCGTTTTTTTTCTGGTTAGCTGCTTTAATCACAGAACACGGTGTTTTCACTTCGAACAACGTTTTGTGTAAAAGTTATTACCTTAGAAGCTAATAGTTGGGGCTACGTATTTTTCCTTATGAGTTTTAGTGAATAAACATCATTAATTTGCAAATTGCATAATTTCTGATCAACATTTTTTATATAACGTAAATTCAAGATATTACTTAACGAATCACTTAATTCAAAAGTTATAGGTATGTAAATTGAAACTTAAAGTTTGCAGCCATCTTTGTTTTGAAACTTCATTTTGTTGCGCCACCAATTCGTTATCTGAATCTTTTCTGACTGTATTTTCGATTCCTAAGTTTTGAAGTTTTATGAACTATGACCAGTAGTCTTCGAATACATTAAACTATCTGGCACGTTATTGACTTTGACGGTTATTCTTTACAACTACAACTTTGCTTACTGAGACACGAATCTTGTTGCAGAGTCGCGAGTAAATATTTAATTGGCAAAATAACCGATATGGACAGACACATATTATGTGAAAAGAAGATTTATAAAAAATATGGAATAGGATATGAAGTTTTTTCTATTTGTGATTCCAGTCCTTTAATTCTTGTTATACTTCTGCAAATTGGGAATGTATAAGTATATGCTGGTACTCCAACAATATAAAAATTTACAATGTTCTCGCTCTAATCTCAAAATTAAGAATTTCATATTAAGAAATATAGGTATGACGTTTATGGTTTATAATCATATTATATACATAGGGTTTCGTAGTAACATACCATAGCAATAGATTTCACTAGTGTAGGATATTTGACTGATGTCTCTATTCTCATATTTAATAAAGTATTCCGTGCCATAGAACATGATTCTAATTGAAACCGTACCGCCTTAAGTACTTTTTTGCGTCCATAGGCCGTAGTGCAGCTTAAGGAGCAACCAAATTACGTTGTTTTGCTACCGTGTCTTACAATCGTATTCTAATACAGTACCCTTTGTATTTACACTTAAGTGAATAGTGAGATAGTTTAAGTTAGCAGAATAATATACTAACTTAAACCATCACATCTATAACGTTATTCACATATAAACCCACATGGCGTACTGGACACTATGTTAAATAAAATCATCATCATTATATCTCATTTAGACATAGCCCTTCTACTATTCAACATTATCTCCTAAAAACGTTCATAACGAGCTGTCCTGTATGGAAAAGTTTCCGCAACAGCTGTCTGCTATTTTCACCTGTCTGAAGAAAGACGTCTAATGTGGCACTTTTTAGTCCACTCTCATCACTCGAGAGACTTAAAATACCCAGCTACGGTCTTACTACTTTCACTTGTAAACTAACGAAGAGTCGGTTCTATTAGATGTTTTATGGATTTCTGCACTCACTATAAAGGTCTAGGATTAGTCAAGCATTACCCATTTTTGATAAATAATGGGTAACTGTTACTACTTATTTTTATTAAATAATTATTCTTTGGTCAAATTCGGAGAAGTTTTGTACAAGGAAAACCCGTTTTATCTAGTAATATGATGCTTAGACCAACATATTACCAATTTTAATTAGGTTAGTCAAAATACGATATTTTGTCCACTACAATTTACTTTGTCGGTTTTACCTATTAACTTTTAGCTAACCTTTGAGATGTTTAGGATATATACGAACATTTTCCCAAGATGTCCCAAGAGTCCATCGAGTTTACTGACAGAATGGGATGAACGATTGGCATGCCCAGGACGCGAACGCTTCAAAATTCATTTATATTATTACCATTTTGGTAATACTATGCGACTCTATTTGTCTTTGTTTAAATATTATGACTGTAATTGGTATGTTAAGGAAGACGACAATTCTATTTTATTATACGAATAAATATACAGCTCGGACCGGGGACTGTACAATGATATCTCAACTAATTGAGTAACCTTATACCCACGCTTAGACGACGGTCCTGATATAAATAGCAATGAAATTGTTGATTGAGTGAACGGTTTCTATTGCTAAATCACACAGTACAGTGATTCAGGCTTTTATATCCAATTCTCTGATACGCAACACCTTGAAACTGTAGCAAAATCGAAGTTAACACATTAGAGGATGCAGCCGTCGTTTATGCAGCAAATTGAGATGATCACTGTAAACTGCCCGTTGCACTAAAGTAATGAAATTTGGCCAGAAGCAACGTTTAGGTATAAGTAGCGGGAGTAAAGGAGTGATTCCGAAAACTAATTGTTTAATCTTAGCCCATTACATCGACTGCTGGACATAGGCCTATGCCATTCATCGTGTTTTCAGATAACCGGATCGTCTGACTGGGAATATCCAGCTATTGGATTACTAATTTGATATGGACGATCTCGGACCAGTTTACGGCCGTCAATTCTACAGCAGATGTTTAGGATTAGACTTTTTAAATATGAAAGTTGAACAATTAGTGCGGAAGGGTATTTGGTGTAGAATTTGTTTTTTTGGCACAGCCACGATGTAGTCATCATCATCAGAGTGTTTGTCTCGGTGCATAATAAACTTACACTTCCTCGTTTCATGAATAAATAAATAAATCATTTATTTCTCAGAGAACATTGATCCATTGTGTTAGTATTGTTAGTAACGACTTAGGGTTAGTGCAAATTAGTTCAATACAAATACAATACAATTCTATTTTTTAATTTAGCAATTATCTCAAAAATATTTTGCGAGGGGAAACCCAGGCAGTACTGTGCTCCTGGCTGATCGTTCTTCTCACAAGAAATATAATGATTAGATACTCTCCGCCAGTGTTTTTAGGATGCTGTTATCACTATCCCGTTTTCTGTGTAGCAGCGAAGCAGTTTTTTTGCGAATTACAGCGTGGGAACCGTCAGTCCAATTCTGCGTAAACATCTCCGACGCGCTACAAAAATGTGGTAGTCCCAACAGCACCCCAAAGACGTTATTATACTGGATACACAGCTGGTCCAGCGATCTTTTAGTGTAACTGATCCATAGACTCCCTGTGTAAAAACACTGGCAATATGCTTTAAAAAGCGTTAGCTTTACACTTTTACTGCAACGATAGAATCCACGGGCCAGTATTTTACCTCGGATCCTACGCTCCCTTTCAATATCTAAATTGTCTTTAAGGTCCTCGGTGAGAATATACCATATATCGGTATCTGAATTTAGATTCTTGTTTAATTTTCACGCCATTTAGGGTAATATTAGGTGTTCCATTACACCAGTACATCCACCGCGGGCCTTAAAAACAATGTATTCACACTTCTTAATATTATAGATCAATCCGTGTGATGCAGCAGTTGGGGCAAGCAACACCATGTCGTCTGGTTAGCTAATGGTGTTAACTTATACACCGCTACACCCCACCCGCATACCACTGAGTTGAACGATCAGTTCGTTAACATATACATTGAATAGTCTGGAGACGTTAAGCCCCTTGTCTAACTCCGCACTCCAGCCTATATATTGAATACAGATTATTATACCATTTAACAGTATGGGTTTGGTTCCCATACCAGTACTTTAGCAGTCTCAGGATTTCCAATTCTCTCTCTCTGTAGGTTAGACTGGTCTTAGCTTCTAATTTAGCTAGCAAAATTGTGATCGTAAAGTATAGCAATATCGGTAGATGAGCAATTATGATTGCAACCGATTTTAGTCGTTGTTATATTGCAGTTATTAACTTTGACATGAATTATGTACCGATGTATGGCGTCTGATTGGTTTTATTTACGGATCTGTAAAAGTTCCGGTTAAAGTTTATCGAATATAGGAAAATCCATATATCTAGATGAGCCTATATAAAAAAATACTAATAAGTTTGTTGTGATCAGTTAAGATCAAAACGGTGCAAAAGAGTGAGAGATAGAGATAGAAGAGGACTAGAAATACTCAGTGTAACAGCCGGTATGCGTGTATAATAGTGATTCAAATACTTCACTTGCGGAAGTTGGAAGATTACGTTACTTCCGTGATTCTGAAATGATTAACTTACAAAAAAACCGCGTCTGGGTGTCGTCTTTTTACCATAATTTACTTAACTCAATGCCAATGTCATAACTTATCTCAATCTTTAATAACGATCATTTTTTTACTATTCTGACCGGCTATTCTTGGCGCGTGACTAAGGATTATGTGTGTGGGGTGGGGGGTACTTAAAAGGGTGCAAAGTTTCCCCCTTTATGTTCTACTGTCGCGCTTGAGTAAACCTCTAAATCCTTTCTAGAACTTCACTACGATATGGATACTTATATATCTCACGGTCGATAAGGCACAGAATCAGACAAATTTTGGGTCAGCGGTCGAGTCAACATTTCTCTGAATCGATAAAAAGAGTTTAAAAATAACTTGCGCTGGGGTGTGTTTATTCTACATTATGTAGGTATATTTCGATTTATTTTATTTACTTTAATATTGAACTTAAAGCGAGAGAGTATTTAAACTCAAGATTAGTAGTAAAGCGTACTTATATAACAAAACTGATAAGATACTCACAACTTGACAACTTATAAGAAGTAAAAAGTCAAACGATTTTGGTTTAACTAAATCTCAAAGCTTCTTCTGCTGTTCCTGTTTCATTACAAGTGCGATTAGGAGTTCAACATTATTAGATTATTTTTCAATTTTATTTTCGTAATCTATGGTTTTCCTATAGTAAAGACATGTTGTAATCTGTTTTACGCCTTGATGACATTGAAAACTAAAAAAAATTGTTTGAATTATTTCAATGATTTTTTATTTTTAATTAAGTATAAAATATGAATGAACAAAAAAACAGATGTCGGAAGTCTTTGCCACTGCCTTTTTTTCACATAATCTAAAATAGTTGTCTCGTAAATAGTACCCTCCGTATTTTACGCTCGATTTAAGGGTCTGGGTGCTTGTATTGGTAATGGCCAGAACGAAATATGACCTTGACCTGGCTGTAACTGGGTCGCAAGTACCTAACATAATGATGTGAATACACCATGGTTCAAAGAATGCTTATAGTTAAAATAAATATCACAAGAATAGATTTTGCACTCAATATCGTATATATTTACTTTATTATTCTTGTACGTTTTTAAATCAGTTACTAAAGTTGAGTCTCGTATGATTTCAAGTGTTGACTAGCAATAGTGGTATAAAGACCTTGTTTCAGCATGTACGATTCAACGAATACCATTTTTCTACCTTATACTGCTTTAAAAATACAGTTTGCTGCATTTACTTCCGTTTTTGACAATGAACAGGACTAATCGCCTTTTTTTCCTTGTGCCTGTCCTTCCTATTAGCCGCCACCCTACTCCCCTCTCTTCCCCCTTGCACCTGTGGTTACAGCGTATAAGTGATATCCCTAGATTTAACTATTTAAAATCAGGTGTTCTTAAGTCTGTTTCCTAACTTAAAAGAATACTTTGTATATTTGTATCAAAATAAACGGGATATTTACCATGTTTCATTGTTTTGAGTTTCCGATATTTCGGCGCTGTTGCAAGCACCATGGTCACGGAGGAACTGGAGTAGTGGCGGTGAACAGAAAAAGTTTTTTCCTAGGAGTAATTATATCGATCTACCCTCTTTCGAGTTCTTTTACTACGCGTATCTGCACTACTATTGGTTTCACTCAACTACAAACTCGAACCCGATCTCGATCACCGGTCATGATAGTTTAAATACTTTGTATATTTGTTAGTTTAAATTATTTCCGTTTGAATTTGGACTATTTATGTGCCAGTTTGTAAATAAATAGACAATTAGTAAACAAACAAAAATTCCTGGCGATTGTTTGAATTAATATCAGTTTGAAGCAAAAATCAGAGGTACTGTCGTAAAACTTATATCGGGAACTTCGGGCCCGCACGGAACTCGTTGCTACGTTTATATCCTATAAAGTTATTTGGAGTCTCTTTCAGTAGGATTCAGGCCAAATGAATTTACGTAGAATCTCAGTATTTCTATGAACTGATTGTAGGGCCGGATATCAAATTGCTAAAATCAACGATATTTACAAGTAGTACCAATATTGGTAACGTAGGGTATGTACAGACCGCGTTAATTGATTGCGTGGTCAAATGCATTCTGCTAATACCTAAAAAACTTGGAATCAAAGTAAACATTATTGACTTATAAGTGAACATAAAAACCTCACAAGATTATAAACAAGTGAAATTTGATTGAAAGATGTCCGTACATACATAAGTTTGTGCAAGTTTGAGTGTGGTCGGGCAAAGTTTAAATAGTTTTCTGCTGCATTTTGTCTAGTAGTAGCAACACATATCAACGGTATATGTATGGGATACTAACAAGTGCAAAAAAATGAATAGGTCTTTGGCTCGCCTTGTTTATACCTAAGTCATGTTTCTGAAATATTTACATATACAAATACCAATAGAAAGAAAAAATTATATCAAGAAACCTATCAATTAAATTCATAATAGTTCTTACATAGGAAAATTTAATAAACAGCAATTTTGAAATAGAAATTATTAAGTCTCTCACCCATCTATTATTAGTATTATTCATGTCCTATTCTGTGCCCAAAAGATTTGTTATTTTAGTAAAAATAGTAGTATCTATTCCTTTGCCCGTAAACGTTCCTTGATAATTTCATCAGAGGAGACAGCTTTCAGGCGTAATCGGCGGTCAATTAGAATAATCGACTTATTTATCTGTCTTTAGTAGAAAATACAATGCTAATAAAGATTGAGTTTCCTTTTAGTTACTACGACCTAAAATAATGGTACAAAATAATTCTTTGTATTAACACGTGAACTTATTTGGATGTTTATTACTCAATTGCGCTGAAACGGATAAATAGAACTGATTGAAATTCCAGTGACAATTTTTTAGTCGAGATTAACACATTCGCTACTTTTAATTCCTACAATTGGTTTCCGCTAACGTTTCTGTGAGGGGATCAGAATTCCTCGCAGTTTTCAATCAATCAGTTAGCCTGTCGCAGTCCGCTGCTGTGCATAAGCCTCTCATAGGGTAGGTTCCAATAGTTCGATTTTAATAATCTGGTATTCACATAATACGGATTTTCCGGAATGCTTATTTACGATACTAATAATACCATAGTCAAAGTTGTCAGATACCCTAAAAACTTACGACGATACCTTGATAATATTTGTATTTATATTAAATGAACATTATGAGAGTATTACTTGCGTACTGTGTCGGTCCTAGAAAGTCTGTATCAAACTAATTTTAACATTAACATAACAGGGAAGTAGGTAAATTCCCAACTTCTAAGTCCACATGGTATATTCTTGACGAACTGAGAAGTACGTAATGGTTTTGGTTTTCAAATGTCAGGCTACCTTTGAACCCATCACCATTGTAGACGGAATCTTTGCGGCCAACAATGAGAAAATCTAAAAGACAAAGTTTAATTTAATTTCTAGTTGGCTGCTTCTGTTTTAATTGGGTTTGCTAAAGTTCGTAATTATGACAAATTTAGTCGTACGTTTAACCTGTAATTTAAACTATATGATAAACACCAGAATACTTAGCTACGAAACCACGTGCATCATACCAATGTATAAAATTATTTTACAATTTAAACTTATAGTTTGCAATTGCACTAAGGTTGCGGCAATGTTCATTTCAATTGAACCGATACTGCCGCCTAGCCCCCCTAGCCTAGCTCTCGAGAAGCTAACAGAATGGTGGCATGTGATTTTAAAAATCATTATATTAAACAGAAAATCGTACAGTTTTTGCTCCAAATCATCATCTTTCCTTTAGTTAAAACCAATAATTTCCGTATGGAAGTAGTATTTTTTAAGTGATCTTTTCGCTATGGGAATGATTTTATAAAGTAATTAAAAAATGAGAATAACAGCAAACGTTAAAAATAAAGCCAAGAAACCAACAAAGAACAAAATATTAACAGTTTTCAAATACGTCCGCAAATAAAAAAGTATGTTTTTTATACCGCTTAGGTGGCAGACAAGCGCTCTGCCCACCTGATGGTAAGTGGTTACCGTGGCCAATGGACGTGTGTAACACCAGAGAAGCCACTCTCGCGCTGCCGACCCTGTAAGCACAGAGTTTCTGTGCCGTCAGTGTAGAGGACAAAGCAGGATAAGCCTTTAGTCATCCCACTGACAGCCAAATTCTCCAGTGAGCTCTGGCTACCCTACTCACCGCTGCGAACACGCGCGGTATTCTGTAGGGCGGAGGTACTTCCCCAGTCGGACTGCTCAATTGGGCGGGAATACTGCCGTGTCCTACCTCGTATGTACGGAATTTCAAACAATTTTTCATTTAAAACTCACTTGTTTATAGTTCTATATAATCTTGTGAGCTCTTTATGTTCTCTTATAAGTCACTAGTGTTCACTTTGAATCCAAGTTAATAAGGTATCAGCGGATTGCTTTAGGCTACGCAATCAATTAACGCACATACCTACGTTACCAATATTGGTACTGCTTGTAAATATCGTTGAATTTGGCAATTTGGTATGGTAGTTCAACACTCATATATGAACATATCGTCATAAGTTTAGCACATAAATTAAACAAATTAAAAATAAAATATAAATGCATTGAGATTATAAAAATAGTTATAGAAGGAATATTTTCGTCTTAGCATTGAATTCCGGCTCATGCCCCCGCTAGTGAATGCGACATTTGTGCATTTTGTCTATCAGACATGAAACGGATACCTTTGAGGTGAAAGTCTTGAATGCGACCGTGATTAACGTTGAGATTAGGATTACAAACACAAAGTGTACCGCGGATGCGAGACTGCGCGCATTCATCACTGCATATTAAATTTTTACAAGCCATACTTCTCATAGATCTGCCTCTACAAGTTAACACACAAACTTGATCTACGCAGTATTAGTTAATATTGCAACCAATGTCTCTAGAAACGCGAAATGCAGATTCCAAGTTTTAAACGCTCGCCGTATCGCAGATGTGGAATCTGAAGAGTTCAACGCCAACTTGTTGGTCTTCACCACATTAAGCTTCATCCGACAAGCGCTGAGTCCACACACCTCAATCTATTTATAGTATCACATGGAAACAATTTAATTAAATTATGAATGCGAAATTATAATAGGTACTTATCTCAGCTTAACCACTAATGACTTTGTCTTGTCGCATCATAATGACAGATGGGTATTTAAAGAGATTTTTCGGCTGTAAGGGAATGGAAAATGAAAAATTATCTTTGTATTACGCGCCATTCGAAATTTTGTCTATCTAATGACCTCATTTAAGGAAATACATAGTCATTACCCACTCTGCTTCCATTTACTTTGTCAGTATGGTATGTTTAAAGATAACCACGAGCAACAGCAAGGAATTTTGTTCAGTTTAAAAGTATAGTTACCCTAATGATAAAAATTGAGAAATAGCTGTTCTTAGTAACATATCATAGTAGATTGATATTATTTATTGTACATAGATCATAATTTTGGAGTTAGGAGCTGAAGCATAATAAGGAAATAAAGAAATAAGGTTTATTTAGAGGAACAATTAGTGCGGTTAGTAAAATTATAACGAACTGTTTTTAAAGACATAGTTTTGTTTAGTAAATCTATTTAAATAAGAAGTTACATATAATGATTAAGCACTAGGTATATGAATTTATTTGTACTATTGAACATGATCCTTTTTGTAGCGAAACATTTTTTAAGAACAAAGCAACTCAACCAATGAAATTTAACACACAACAAAATAATGCATTACATATTTTTGACATATGTCTGAGTCTGGACCAATGCAAAATTACTTTCTATGTATTATATGTAATGTAGGTATGTACAAAAAAATATCCAAGCATATTTATCCGCATTCTAGATTCTATAACACAAGCTAGTTAAGCTATGCTCATGAGTCTAGATAGCGTTGTGTAGAATTTTCGTGGAATATTTATTATTATAATTGTACAACATTTTTGCACAGAGTAGAAATCGAACTCACATCCGCTACGATACGTAGGCACCCACGCTACGATAACTACGCTATGTAAATATTCGAAGAGAAGTATACAAGTTGTCACAAGCACGTGTTCGAAATAACAATGACAACGAATTACGTCACAACGCCAGATACAGATGCCTTGTCATGCTTTAAACGGCGAACAGATTTAGAACTTGCATAATATGCTTTTTTTTAAAGGAAATTAATGATGATATCAGAATATATTTCCTACTAATATTTATTTATAAATGTGAACTCAAACTGTTGAACACAAACATTTGGCTGAAAGTTTTTCGGACTTAATAGTTTGTAATGATAGTACAAACTACAAAGGCTATTTTTATTACTTCGAGTAGAGTACCATGCGTTGCGGGGCAAATTTACATATTTTATAGGTATGCATGAATATGACTCATTTGCATTAGACTAGGTATCTATATAATAATTATGTATCCATGTACAACCCGTTTATTTTTATTTTGGACCAGGCGTCTCGATGGCGTTACATAGACGCCAGGTTGTATATTCGCTTTGCAGAACCTAAATTACGAACATGTTAATTTATTTTTACCACTACATCTAGATAATTCTATGTAATTTATTATAGACTATACAATCACAGAATACCACGGCCATAATAACCTCATGTTGTGTTTCCGGCGGTGAGTAGGGTAGCCAGAGCGCACTGGAGAGTTTTTGTACTGTCAGTGGGAAGACCAAAAGCTTGTCCTGCTTTATCTTTTACACTGACGGCAAAGAAACTCTTCTCGTTACGCGAGTGTGACTCCCTTTGGTTTGCACACGTCCATAGGCCACGCTAACCACTCTCCATCAGGTGGGTCGTGTGTATGTCTGCCAAGCAAGTGGTATAAAACAAAAAATTCAACTTTTTTCATTATATTTGATAAATATAAAATCCGCGGTAGCCTAGTGGTATCGGTAATGGACTGCTGAGATGAGGTCTCGGGTTCGATCCCAGGTTTTACCATGGCACACACAAATGACTTTTCGATGCTTTTCGAAGTTATGTGTGTATTTATCGCAGGTTTATGAGTGCCCGGTTAATGGCAATAGGTTCGCCACCTATTACATTGGGACCTAAACATAAACTGGCGAAATGTGGGTGCTAGCACCTCTGTCTACCCTTTCGAGGATATAGGCGTGAGTTTATGTTATGTTATAAAAATAGTGCTCCATCCTCGGCATCGATTACAGGGACTAAGCCACCGGTACAGGTGGTAAGAGCTATAGAGATGGTAACCCCCCCACTACGTAATTCTTAGGCACTATATAACTAATCCGTTAACAAGCCACAAGCATTCCTCTTTAAAAAACAGCAACAACTAGACCTATCCGCGTGCACAATCCTGTAAACCCATCTTGGAACCAATAGAGTACTCATAAGACATTTCATTTATTATTAAAAAGAAAGTCAAGCTATTGAAACATATCTTTTGACTTTCTTTTCAGCTCGGAACAAATTTAATTCAACTGATGACAACTGGTACTCTATTTACCTGCATATTCTGGATGAGAATAGCAGTTTCTTGCTATTAAAAAAGTTTGTACAATGTACGTACATCAAAGCAAACAAAATTGTGAGTGTAAATATAAGTCTTCCTGTACGTTCAATATAGAGACGAGAGTTTAATATAAGTTTAATATTTACCGTGTCACATCCCATCCACCCTCACAGAGTTCAACCGCTTTAGTTGAACTTTTTATTTCATACACAATAGGCTATTTGACAAATGTTTTTCACTTTCGAAAAATGACTACTATGTTCTAATATATTGAACTGTTAAAGTGATATATTCTTATGACCAATAGTTTAAAAGATATTTATTCGCGCCGCCCGAAAACGCTCCATACAAAATCAGCCATGCTTGTGACGTCACACGCTGGTTGACCGTACTGCAAATGTATGGAGTTCAATAAAATATCGCACTTATCTCGGTCTACCTTGCGTTTACAGTATATAGTTCGTAGTAATAGTAATTTGAAATTTAATGAAGAATATAAAAAGATTTAAATTTGTGACTTTTTTTAGGAATTAAAAATAATGAAAAGTCATAGTTTCAATTTAGTTCAGCAATATTTTATTTTGCAATTTATATCTATCAGAACAAGCTAACATATTAAGCAGTATTGGGAAGAATAGACGACCTTGTCAAATATACTGTCGCTACTGCAGCTGTTTGAATTGATCGATAGAACATATCACGTACCTGTTGTGTAACTTGTGTGTGTAACTCCACATAAGAAACAATTCTCTCAAGAGTATTAATGTAGCAGCGTAATTAGAAAATGAATGTTCCAATCTTGTGTAGATATGTGTGTAATAGGTACACTAATTGCGTAATTATTTACCAGGGTGGAGAATGGGTGGTCTAACATCGATTTATGTACCTAAGCATTTATCTAGGTTAAGAGAGACCCGACCCGAAAACAATCTTGAGTTTGAGAATTATTTGAAACTATGCATAACTATACCACTAATATCATCTCATTCAATTTCATGATTAGATCAAATATGTATTTTATTCTGTTTTTAGTATAATTACGTAGTTATAGCAGTAACATCATCTGTAAAAATTACAACTGTCTAGCTATCACGGTTTATAAGCTGTGCAGCTCGGTGACAGACACATATAGGTACAGCCGTATAGTAAAGTATTGTAATAGGGTTCTGTTTTCTTACCCTTTGAGTACGGAACCTACCTTAAAAATAATTAAATACAAATGCCATGCAATTTGTACTTCTTCGTGTGCAAAAACAAACGTGACATGGAGGTTGGCAACGAGCCAGCTCCTTTATCTCGATTTTAAAGCCGCCGGCTTTTCTAGACATTCGGAGCTCCCCTCCGAAGTACTTGAATAAGACGAAGGCGCAGTGTGGCAATATGAGTATAAAGGTCTAGCGTTGTTGGATGGCCATTGCTTTATTCTGACTGTTGTCTTCTTCATTAGAATGGTAGCGCTAAGCCTACTGTCATAGTTTTTCATGTTTCTGTTACTGTTGACTTTATATAGAGTGTACTCTAAACTTATGCTGAACTCATTGGTATTTTTTAATGTAATAATTAAGGTTATTAATACAAAAAATAATAATCTAGAGAGACCAAATTTATGATTTAATCTCAGATATACATACAACAACAAAAAAGATAATTAAAATTTGGAGCTATTGTGATACAAAATTATACTATTCCTACCTACTCTTTTATGATAAATTTTAGATATATTTGTACGTTGGATTAGCGTTGAACTGACCAGATCAAGTCTAGCATTGTAGGTTCAGTTAACGAGTGCAGCAGAATGACCTCTAACAGACGGCTGCAAAACATCGTGAAGCGCATCACATCTGCCCCTTAAAATATCAATACTGATGCATAACGATCACTACCGCTCTGTCAAGAGCGTATCGGATAAGAAGAAGATATTTCAAATTAATATAGTTTAAGTATTACATTAAAAACTTAACTAAACACTGAGACAGTTAGCCTGCCTGTTTGAATTCGATATCTACGTAACCGCGTTGACATAAACGGGTTATTAAAAAAAAAACTTACTTCTCCTATCTAATTTTAGTTTTGGCGTTCAAATATAACTTTCCTTCCAATCAAGCAATGATATTTGACCCTCATCAACAGCCTATTCTACATAAGACTCGAAGTTACAGCAAAACTTTCTATAGAGGATAAATAGGTCATTGTAGTACACAGTAGGGTCCACAATGTTTATATAGAAATTTAATGTCAATTAAGGTGTTTAATAAATTGAAATAAATCTTATATCACGATTTATTTAGTGTTATTTCATTATTTACAATGATTTACATGAATGCTGAAAGGCAACCGCTGGAATCAGTATATTATAATATTATTTTCAAACGCTTTCTTTTACTGTTTCATTGATCATTTTAGAAACATCTTGCTGCTAGTTAACCAGTATTTGATGAGTATCAATGTTTTTCGTCCTCGATTCGACCCTAGCAACTAAAAGGGATAATTATTTGGTTAGACGATTAAAAGTAATTGTTTTTGGAGGTCAAAGAAAACAAAGGTTTAAATAAAGATTTAACTAAATTGATTTTGACTAAGTAGTAACTAGTACTTGTTAATGTGGTAGCGGCGGTAAGACCCATCATGATGGAGTGGCTAGAGAGGCCGCACGGCAGCCTCTCATACCGTCTGACGCAGATGATCACCGAGCACGGGTGCTTCGGGCAGTATCTGCGTCGGATGGAGAAAGAGCCATCATTCGAGTGTCATCACTGCGACGCGAGCGAGGACTCGGGGCTGCACACGCTCACCGAGTGTCTGGCGTGAGAGACACCGAGACGGAAGCTGGAGGCGGCCTTAAGAGTGAGAGTACCGCGCTCGCTTGCTCGCGGCGATGGTTCGCTGCACGGATGCGTGGGCTGCTGGCGCCATCGGAAAGGAGGGGAAGTGGCAACGGGAGCAAAGGAGATTCGTGAACCGCACTGCCCGCATACTGAGGCAATTACCCCGCCCCAATGAGCGCATCCCTGGGGATAACGGATGACGCATTTGCGCGCCTTCCCATTTTCGGGGACGAGTTGGGATTACGGAGGATCCCCACCTCCAAGGAGGGCTAGATCGAGAGAGATGGCCGACCGGGGTGCGAGGAATGTGCCTGTCAACCTTACCTCCGGCCACCAACAAAGACCCACAGGCACCGTGCGTTTTAGTCGATTCGAGTCCTACATAACCTTTCTCACCAGCCCCAGCTTCGGGTATCCGTGGGGAATTTGCGCAAGTATAAAAAACTTTGACCACATACACATACACTTTGAACACAGGTTGTGTGTATGTCAGTTGAAATTTCAATAACGGCAATTACCCTAGATATTTATAAAGTCCTGGTATTAAAAACTGATAAGCTACCTGTTGATGCATACCTGTTGAGATAGGTCGGATTTTTACTCTCATTTATAGAGTAGCCCTGTGCACTATAAAAACACCGGGCAGGAAGTATTAGAACTGGATTAAATTCGGGCCTAATTATTTTTATTCCAGGAATAGGTACCCGTGCCCGGATAGCAGTAACGAGTCTTTCTAATAGATGGGGCCGAATATAAGAGCTAGTAGGTATAAAATAAATGGGACACTGTGTGTGTTTATTCCTGAATCGACATTATCAATTCAACCCGAACGGAACACCACAAACATGTCGGGATAATTCGTTAGTAATTTGTATCCGATTGAAATAACAATCCTATTAGTGTCGTACATCGCTATGTGAGAGGATTGGAGTGTTCGGTTTTCAAACGTTGCGTTGCGTAAATTGAATGTTGAGTAATACATTATTTAGGAGAGCACCAACGGTTTGTTAAGCATTCCGTTCTCCTACTCCTCACAACTCTCAATAACTCTACTTTTAATGGAGACGTCTTCGAACCCAGACCCAAAACCTCATTCTATCCTCCTCATATCGTAGAGGTATTTTTTTAGGTGGCTTTGCATAGCATGATATTCCTCTATCTTACAGATAACCGCAGCCAAACAAAAATACTTACAAGTAGTTTAGTTTTAGTTTTAATTTCCCTCACTCTCTACAGAGGGAAATCGAAACGGCAACACGTAAGGGGCAATATTGGTGTTTCCTTTTTCCTGTTTCCTTAGGCTAAGATCCTGCTATCGAACTACCTGTTTTTTTAATGTGCGTAAAATCCCCACGGAAACTACACCACCGGAACCGGTTATATTGGATTTGCACCGACTAAAACGCACGCCGTCTGAATGGGCCACCGGATGCCGGAGGTGAGAGTATCTGTGACATATCCCTCGCACCCCGGCTGGCACAGGAGCTATCGAACTACCTTCACTCAGTAGGTTAAAGGGTGAAAGTATTTTATAATATAAGAAACTAAAAATGTCAGTAAATATATTGCAAATGAGCTTATTAAATAAATTCAACCCGAATAATTAATTTATGATTAAAAAAAATAGAGATTTATGGTGATGTAATTTTTTTAAACATACATACGTATTTCATTTTATACATACGTAAATTGTGACCACATAAGTTTATCATACATCTGCAAATATTTGTATTTAAATTATTAGGAAATGGCCTATACAGGGTTTATGAAGTTTATGAAGTTAATTTATGAAGTTTGTTACAGAGATTTCATCCTTATAATTGACCCTAACAATCGATGCAATAAAAGTACAGAGTGCAACTTTTACAGATTTTAGTCGGTTCGATTACCGGGTGCGGCAAGCGAATTTTTATAAATCATTGATTGCAGTTTTCTTTCTCTTCAAAAAAAAAGGAATGTTTTCTTAGAGTAAAATTTTCTATCTACAGTATTAAGAGTACTTCCCCTACAAAATTCCACTCTGTATATTCTTACAAATAAGTTTGATAAATCTTAAAATCCTGTAATTATATTTACGCTCGCCAATGTTACTTTTACTAGTACATACATACATATAATCAGGCCTTTATCCCCGAAGGGTTATGCAGAAGTGAATTAACACCCACATTTCACCAATCATTGTATTCGGCCCTACGTAATAGGGGGTAAGCCTATTGCCGTCTTCCGGATACTGTTATTGACTCGAGCCTTTTATCTGTACCTGAGTCTGATCTGTATATAACTGTCTGATGTTAAACAGCCCAATCCCTTAGTCACCTTGTACGACACCGCATGGGAAGAGATGGAATGGTCCAAATTCTACTCTGCCGGGAACCACGCGGCAATTTTTTTTTATTGTTTTTTTTTTATGTTTTATTAGAAAACAAATTCAAAGCTCCAATTGATTGAAAGTATAAAGCCATATATGTAGAAAGTATCAACCCATATATTATAAAATATGCATAGTATCCGGAATGGTTGTCATCACGATCCTCAAGTTCTTAAGTAGTTGTAGTGCAACTGCTTTAAAACTCATAGACCCCATTCAACAATAGGCATGCCAATGACATTCAGAGCAGATAAGGACAAATTCGAAGTTAGTATTGAGCTCCAGCAGTTTATGCTTAAGTTTGTGAGAAAGTATGAACTGCCATAGGCTGCATTACCAGAAAATGTATATTCGCATATATGCGATGGCATCTTGTCGGCTACGGCTCCCCGGCAAGGGATTTCTTCCCCCGAAACGCCATGAGTTGAAGTGAGGCTAGGTACACCGCGCCGACTAACGACGGTCGAGGGTCTTGTTAGAAAAATTGTAACCTAACTAGTTTTTAGAAGCCCAGGCTGAGTTTTTTTGTATTTTCATAACTGATATTTTTCAATCCCTAACAATAAATTACTTCGTACTTCAACTACTTTATATTTTTCCCATCACAACTCTTGGTTAGGCAGGTATTGTAGTGACGGGGAAAAAATAGTTTTTTAATACCACTTAGGTGGCAGACAAGCACACGGCCCACCTGATGGAAAGTGGTTACCGTGGCCTATGAACGTGTGTAACACCAAGAGAAGCCACACTCGCGCTGCCGACCCTGTAAGTACAGAGTCTCTGTGCCGTCAGTGTAGAGGACAAAGCAGGACAAGCCTTTAGTCATCCCACTGACAGCACAAATTCTCCAGTGAGCTCTGGCTACCCTACTCACCGCTGGGAACACAACACGAAGTTATTATAACCGCGGTATTCTGTAGGGTGGAGGTACTGCCCCAGTCGGACTGCTCAATTGGGCGAAAATACCGCCGTGTCCTACCTGACGTTTATATTTTGTAAAAGCTACTTTCGATAGGTATGGAATTTGTCCGTTAAACAAAGCAGTGATATGGTAAATTTCTTTTTTATTTCAATTTTTCATTAATAATTATTGTTTGAACTGATTTTTTAGACAACCCATACTCAATATATTTTTTGACATATTTTGATTTACAGTATTTTTCAGCATTCTATAGTTCAGTATTCTGTAGTTTGGTCTATTAGTGGGATCCTATACTATTAGGCACTAATATTTAAAAAGTTTATGATTGAAAATTGGTGGGTGACGTACGTAATCAATGTGATTGAATGATTTAACATTCCGTCACCCACCAAGTGGGTTGTGCATTAATTTTCAAACAAGAATCATTAATTAGGGATAACAAATACGCTATGAGTAGGTACATAAGTTGCCTATTCTCTAAGTCAATAATTACAATGAACAAATTATATGGCTGCAGGTACTAGTTTACTAAGTAAACTCTCAGGGATAAGTAATTAATATAGGCACATGTTTCATGTAACAGCATTATATTGTTTCTTGTACTCAGATTATGAAGAATATATAATCTGTCAGCAATTCCATGCTGGCAGATTTTGTATGTTTAGTTAGGTTTGATTTAAATTATAATGTGTTAATGTAGAATCGAAATTTAATCTGAAATTTAAATGAGTAAGATCGATACACATACCTACGGTTTTTATGTGTAGGCTACTACGCTCGAGTTAAGTATATGTACGTTTGCTTTTACCTGATAGACTTCTAAACAGGGTCTCGATACTGCTAAAGCAAAACCACTGTCATACCACACACTTGAAAAAAATTCAACTTCTAGAAATAAAGTCTAAAATTTAATACCTTATCCTTTTACAATTCATTGGTGTGTATTCACAGAATTCCATAAAAACTGAGTAACGAAAACCTTGTATTCTTCAAAGGTCCATCCTCTCAAAGATTCAAAGATATGAAAATTATAGTGATATCTTTTTGAAGATCACGAATGTACTACATAAAATAGCTATAAATATTTAAGAGATACCGTTCGAAATCAGGTGTACGAAAACTACTTGTTGGGTGAACTATATGACAGACCAATGTATAACTTAAGAGGATTAGAAACGTCAATCTTTTTAGATGTATATTCAGAAGCAAACTTTTTATTTGTAAACGTATTTAAAAACAGTTACTGTGTTATCTGTTGATTTCTTGACTACATTTTGAACAAGTATTGTTGTTTTTCTCACTTTATTACAATTCTCGAGAGCCTGGCTTAGCGGATGCCTATGCGGGACGTTGGACGGGGAGGTTCTGCTTCATGTTTTTGCAGCTTTGACATCACACACACACATCACTGGCTCTACTGTATACTCCTCTATAGGAAGTAGGACACGAGGGTATTCCCGTCCCAATTGAGCAGTCCAACTGGGGAAGTACCTTTACCCTACAGAATACCACGGCTATAATAACATCGTTTTGTATTCCTGGCGGGGAATACGATAACCAGAGCTCACTGCAGAGTTTTTGTGCCGCCACCAGTGGGAAGACTAAAGGCATGTCCTGATTGTTTCTTCTGCACTGACGGCACAGAAACTCTCTGTTCTTACAGGGTCGGTAGCGCGGGTGTAATTCTCCTGGTGTTGCTCACGTTCATAGGTCACGGTAACCACTTTCCATCAGATAGGCCGTGAGCTTGTCTGCCACCTAAGTTGTATAAAAAAAATACGAAAATATGTAATGTATGTGAATTGTTATGACTATAGCACGCTTAAAATTTTTATATCCTCCTTTTTTTCTTTTTTTATACCACTTAGGTGGCAGACAAGCGCACGGCCCACCTGATGGAAAGTGGTTACCGTGGCCTATGGACGTGTGGAACACCAGAGAAGCCACACTCGCGCTGCCGACCCTGTAAGCACAGAATTTCTGTGCCGCCAGTGTAGAGGACAAAGTAGGACAAGCCTTTAGTCATCCCCATGACAGCACCAGCTCTGGCTACCCTACTCACCGCTGGGAACACAACACGAAGTTATTATAAACGCGGTATTCTGTAGGGCAGAGGCTTCCCCAGTCGAACTGCTCAGTTGGCCGGAAATACCGCCGTGCGTACACCTACTTCCATGTATCTATGCAATAAACACCCTAATCAATGGCAATATACATATTCATGCATACAAATATATGCAGAGCGGAAACCAAACGTACAATCTCTGAATTAGCAGCCTAGCTCTACCACTACGCCACATAGGTCTGCTTTGTACCTAATAATATCAATAACGTATTCGTCTCTCAAATAGCTATTCAATAACTAAATACCGAAATTTAAACCATTTATATAGAACCAGAAATGGCTAAATCAATCTATCCTTAAGAAATAGATAATATAGGTTAGCCATCGCGAACATTTTTGTAAATATAAAAAGGAGGAAAAATTTAACTATTATATTACTTTGTTATTTTCTCAAAGGGATTAGACAGCGTACTGGACTGAAGCTTAGTCCGTTTGATTTCTTTCATCAACTTTAACAATTTGTCTTATATTAACAAATTAACACAAAACATTATGAAAGATCATACTATTGAAATTAATCTTGCTCCTCAATCTAAACGTTAATTTGTTTCGTATTTTTATCTATTGTATTATATGATTTTGAAAGTTGTTGTGTCTATACATTGGATACTTAAAAAATACTTGAGGTATATTAAAATATAAAAAATCGTAATTCTTGTCTGTTTGTTCGCAATGGACTTAAAAACTAATTAAACGGATTTTGATGCGTTTTCTTGTCTTGAAAGGTCTTGTTAGAGTAGAACCAGAGATAACACCAAAGTTGCGATAACCTATATCTCCGCGGGCAGAGCCGCGGGAATAGGCATATCAACATCGAAATTATATCAATAAGTCAATTACGTGAAGTTATGCATAATATGTTTTACTCATCCATGTGTCCTCTCTGTACCGGTTTTACCGACATCTTTAATTCTCTGCCTAACCCTCCGAGGAAAAAGGCGTGATTATATGTATATGTATATATTATATATATTATATTAACTTTAGTTACGTCTGGGCAGGGTGGTATGGCGCTGCGTATATTACGGTCGTAAGTTCCAAATATTCGTTCTGGAGACATCGTCTCTGGTAGGTATATAAGCACCTTAAGAAAGGCATGTAGTTAACGAGGCAACAATTTAATCCGAATTTGGGACTTAAAAATATTAAAACAGGTAACAAAAATAATAGGTTGGCAGCAGTGCAGTATTATTTTGTTTAGAAAGTAGCAGCTTAATAAATCAGTTGTAAGCTTTCTTTTAATTTAACTTGGCATCGACTTTTTGTTTTTGTAACAATATTTATTGTTAAGCGTAAACTTGACGTCGGAAAAAGTAGAAAACATGCTTTGTTAAATTATAGTATGAGTTTTACAAAGTGAGCTGAGATGGGAAGAAAATATTGAACAAGGTCATAAAAACACTCTTTGTGCGACATTTTAAAACCTCTAAAAATTAAATAGTAATACGCAAAAACACATTTATTTAATGACTTTTATTTTTCTTACATTGGCGAAACATTCAATCAAATAGTTATTTATAGAGAACGAAGTCGACGGACCTCCGCTTTGCGTGGCTACTACTTCTTTATACATTATCACAAGGAAACCAACGAAAAGACTTCTCGCAGAGACTTCCACCTACTCGCCGTATTCATTAGATTATGATTCTACAAACAAAAATACTAAAATCGTAATATTAACTATGTCACCCGTTACCCAATGTGTGTATGTATATATGTTTTTATTTGTATTTGTATATTTTAGTACCTACCTAATAATAGTTTCTAGTTTTAAATTTCCTTTAGTATTATTTATTTATTACCTACATAAAAATGTTACCCGTCTTATTATTTACAGTCAGACAAAACGCAGCCCAATAGTATTATTACTATCTACCTAGTGTATTTTTATATATCCCACTCCTAATATTAGTGACCAACTCATTATTTATAGCACCTCACATATGATTTCATTATCCCTGTTTAATATATTTGCTGCCTTAAAATACATTTATTAGTTTTTATGAATTCTTGCACTTCAAAGTTCACCTAATATAATTTTTGCTAAAATATTTAATAGCTGCGAAGTAATTTATTAAGTAATCAAATAGTTGTTGCCCTATAATTTATAAGTCGCCTCGAAAATTATTTGTCCTTAAGAAAATGCCCCATAACTGTTGGAAGCTTATGTATCTAAGAAAGACTAGAAAATACGAACAAAATTACTAGTTTAATGAGTATTTAACACGAGCTTAGATACAATTACGAGTATTTACCAATTTTCTATCTCTCGTTTTCCGGCTATTCTATATTGTCCTGCTTTCTGTCATAGAAACACGTCATTTGCACGTGCCCGTAATTTAATAGGTTTCAAATAATATATGGAAATCTAACGGATTTATGATTACTGGTACACTCCCATGAACAGTAGTGTGATTATATATGACATTCAAATATAATGTAGCTTTCAATTGGATTTTTTTTTTCAAATCGATGAAATAGTTTTCAGAACCTTTTTAATAAAAAAAACAAATATCAAGTCGTTCTTCTTCAAGATATTATTATAGAAGTAGAATTTGATTCACGAAGATGCCGAAGCTGAAAGGTAAACGGACTTTATACCTCTATATAGAGATGTTAGATACTGTATTCGAAAGCATACAAATACTTTGTGCCGGCTGGAACTCAGTGTCTCCTCGTAGCGTCGTCCAGGTGATCGAGAGTCAAATACTGAGAGCTTTCCACAAAGAGAATTTTTCCAATACTGGCACGCAATTCTTCAACCAAGTCACGTTCGAATATAAGGGATTTGTTGTCAAATATAGCACGTTATGCATTTATATATTAGAATCATCATCGTCCTCCTATTGGTTGGATTTATATTGGAATATTTATGCGACAGCACTATTTTGGTTACATCATAATATTTATTGCAGTGGACTTTAGCGATATACTACTACTATTTCTTTATCGGCAAACAATTACTAACGTTTCCTTGTATTGTGGGATCATTGTATATCCACAGGTATGTTCTCAGAACTGAGTGCAACCAATTAATATATTTATAGTTTTTAATTCTTTTTTTAATAATCAAATTACTTCCTACTACAGTGTAGACCTTACAGATAGTCATTAATTCCACATCGTGAATGGATTAAACGGACAAGGGGTACTCCCATAGGAGCTATTTACCTTTCTTGGACGTTAGTCTTATGTACTTATGTGAATTTCAAGTATTACCTACATTTCGATTGATTGCAGAATATTGTAAGTTTATTTGGTACAAAGGTAATCGGCATTCGGTTAAAGGTAGTTTTGTTATCAATTCTGAGATGCTACAAATATTTACTTCAATTTGACTGCATTGACGAATTAAACCAGCACAATGTACAAAAAGTCTCATGAAGCAGTCTATAAAATATAAAACTGTCTTTGTTATTGATTCGGTGTGAAGTAACAACTCTCACATAAAATAAAGTAAGGTGGTATTAAGAACTTTTATTGGCCGGTGGAAACCAGATCGTAAACAGTAACGACTCCAATGCTGTTGACAATCACTGAAAATATCATAATACAAGTTTAGATAAATTGCGAGAAATTCCACTGCTAGATGAATCTCGCGGCTCTAACTGTATGGCAATCCGTGGGTTACCATGACATATTCGAAAATTTGGGTTCACTTGAAACACGATCGAAAGACGTAGTATTTAGTCATGTAGGTACCTTAAAATCTAGTAAATAGTCTTTCCAGTGCCAAATTTCAGCCAGATTCGTTCAATATGTGATTGGATAAAAAACATCCAAACATCTTTACTCGGACCATCTTTAACATTTATAATAATAGTATTGTTTGCGTATTCACTAGTCGAATATTGTTGCGACCAGTCAGCTTATTTTCGTAGGTCTATGTAAGTACCTACTCCTTGAAATAAGATATTCAGAGTCAATATTCTGCGGGAAAGGGGTCGTGTCAATATCAATACGAATCTTGTTAACATTTCTCAATACCTAATCTTATTGACAATTTAAATGTGACCACGCTGCCTAAATATCGTTTTGAACATTTCTTCACGGAGGGATTCTGTCAGGTACTAATCAAACATTTCACGCGGCGAATAGAATTTACACACAAAGATGTACATGATGACACCAAATAACGTGAAGTGTGAGCAAAATAGCCGATCGAAGATTTCGTAGTAACGTATATTATTAACAACGATTTTGCGCATAGCACGGCGTAAAAGCGGTAGGTATCAAAATAAAAGTGGGTTTCGAGATAATGGAAGCTTTTTAAAATAATAATAATCAAAAAAAAATCTTTAGTTTAAACTATGAATCAAATTTAAGAAACGAAAAATACACTGGCCAACAATAATTTTGTTGCACTTTAAAAAATGATGATGATGACTGATAGTAAGCTGAAGTATATGTACCATTTGATTTACCTAGAATGGCGGTCATCGCTCTATCAAATTAGTGGATACAACAGTTTTCCATCAGCTACTCTGAGTTTATCCCTCTATCAAATTTGAAACGGTAATATAATAAAGGTACGTCTGACTCGCACTTAGGTGTGGCACAAACGACAGACTATCCGTAGCGGACTTTTAAAATAGAACTTTTGTATACGCGCCTAAAGTCCAGCAATGAAAAATTCGCGTAAATCTTTCTCATTCATTACATATTCTTAATCTTTAATGCGCGCTAACGCAAGCACCGTGATAATGTAACAAATGTAAGGTGATTCTCACAGCTCCGCGTCACGCGGCGGGACGCGGGGAAGCGTGCTTTCGCGTCCTCTCTACGGAGCTCTTTTTGTATAAAAAACATGCGGAGTCCCACACACTGAAAACGTACAAGGACATGTGTTCCCGTGCGCGATGGCGTGGAAAAACAAGGGGTATGGCACACTGAAATCTGCCACCACTCGATCAATGACCTGATTTTAGTCCCAGAGCTGTTAGACATTTCTGTGGTGTTTGAAGGTAACTGAAAATCAATAACATATTTTTTTATATCTACCAGAGGAGTGTCACACCCGTACTTTCGTACCCGTACGGGTCGGTCCCTGTAAAAAGGCAATACAACGTGTATAAGTTTAATTTGCCTAGTATTTAGGTCTTAATATTTTGGTATTAAGATCATTTAGAGACTTTAGTCAAGATTTACTGATTCAGAGCGTACGCCCGTACAGTTTGATAGAATGAGCCGTATGATCATCATCGCAGAATGTACGAAGAACGTCGTGTACTATATAATAATAATAATAGGTCTGTGAAAATCCGCGATTTACTTTTCGTGCCGCACAGCTTTTTGTATGCCGTAGTAGACTTGATCGCACAAAAAGTATGTCGTCTGTGCTGTACCTTAAATGGATTTTGTTAACTGGATATTCAAACGGAATAAATTTAATTGTTGAAGGTTGCGCGCGCTCGTTTTAGCCTTTCAGGTTGAATATGGACTGCCGGTATTGATATAAAACAAAATCAATAACTGACCCTCGTATTATTGAATTATTTGCATACATTTAATGAACGGCGCATATACGGCATTGTAGTGAACAAGCAATTCAGGTATTTTCAATAAGGAAAAATGACCAGCATGTTAGATAAATAGGATGCCGAACGAAAGAGGCGGTTTAACAACATTAATTTGTCAATTCAACCAGTGAAGTTTAATCTCGCTCGCACAACCATAGATAAATTAGTAAAAGTTATCGAAACTCACTAAAATATGTATGTTGCAAATGAATGAAGATAAATAAATAAAATGTAGGATGGAATGAAGATAATAATTATCGCTACTAATTAACCTCCCTACTTATATTTTGCTAATGAATAAATATAGCTATAAGCATGGTGTGATTTTTCGAAAATTTAATCCCACGAATTGTAGAGGTTCTATGCTGAGAAAATCGTGGTCGAGACATTTCCTTTTAGGCAATTTATTAATTACCCTCCCAATTAGAAAAGCAGTAATTCTAATTTTAAGTTTCTTATTGTCTTCTGCACAGAACACATAATTTTCCGATAATTTTTACGTACATTATATACTACAATGAGTATGATGATAAACATATATATAACATAAATGTCGACTGTTTATTCGTTTTCTGTATAACTTCAATAATTCACATCATATCCATACTATCCACTCTGTTTTGCACGTTATTTCTGAACCGTACGTACGTATGTCTTTATTTTTCTTCTCTATCTATCTCCTGAAGTTTTTCTGAAAGCTCACCTCTATACCTAAAAATCCTTTGCATTGTATGTCAAAAGTTAATATCTATACAACAAAGAATAATAATGTGTATCTATCTATCTATTATACATTGTAACTTAGTAAATGTGTAATGTTATTTCGATTCGAAAATCGAAAAATATCTTTGTTATTCTACTACTAGCCTCCTGTCCGCGACTCCGACCACGGCTCCGCCCGCGTAAGTCTCTTATCTCCGGTTTTACTCAGTCGATTGCAATCAAACAAACTTAAAATTTAAAGTCTAAACTAGACCTTATGACCAAGAAACCTAACCAAAAAACTACATCAAAATCCGTTTGGTAGTTCTGGGTCCATCGCTAACAAACATCTCCAATGTACAATTGTAAATATTCTAGTAAGGTGGCAGAAAAGCACACCGCCCACCTGATGGAAAGAGACTACCGTGGCCGATGGCTGTATGCAACACATGGGGCATTGCACTCGTTATATAATTTTAAACCCATATTGTAGTGACTTGAGAAAAACGGAAAGGGTAGTGACTTGTGAAAGGGAGTTCATTACACAGCGTGAACGTGCGTGGGAAAGTTCGCAAACACACGAACCAATGAATATGCGGTAGAACATACACAGCGAGGTGAATTCCCTCCTGAGGCTGAGAGATTCCATATTTACTGAGAGTATGGGATTGTCGAAGAGCCTTAACGCCCGTCTTTGCACCGAGTCGAAGGGGTCAAGCTGGTATGCAGAGGCTCCAGCAAAAAGGTGATAGCAGTACTCCATGTGGGGCCGAACCTGTGCTTTATAAATAAGTATGTAGTCATACTCGTTGCCCCGCAGTGAAGTATGCTTCGTCCTGTTGAGCACTTCAAATTTCTTTGATGCCTTTGATCTTTCTTTGATGCAACCTTACCTTTCTTGTTAATTCGTACTAATATTATAAATGCGAAAAGAATTAAGGAACTCTGTCAGCCCGTCTGTTGCCCTTTAACGCCTTAACCAATGAACTGATGTTTGATGCAATTTGATGAAGAGTTGGATTATAGCTTCGGAATGGACATGGAACATGGGCTATCTTAAATTAGGCCAACGCGCATTTCATTCCCTATTTCCCTAAATAAAGAATGATAATTTTATCATTCTTGGATTAATCTGGATGAAATTATGTACAGAGATGGATTAAAGTTTAGGAACGGATATTGGTGATCTTTAATTTTGAAAATAAGGGTTAAATGGATGATGATGAAGAAATTATGAAATTTTTTTCCCCGATCATCCCGATCAGAGATGAAAATTCATAGAAATCCTTATGAAATACACAGACAGACGAGTGCTTGGGGAAGGACATAGAGAAGAAATAGAAAGAAGGAGAGTAGAGAGCAGTATAAGAAAGAGGAAGTAGTGGGGAAGAGGGTAGGAAAGGGCAAAGGTTAGGGCAGTAAGTTAGTAGAGAAGCGAATGGAGAGGCGAGTAGAGAGACAATAGATAGTCCAGTACAACGCCGAGTAAAGAGTTGAGCAAGAAGTGGAACTCAGTTAATCACTGAATTCCACTTCTTCCTCGACTTAGAGAATCGAGTAGAGGCGAATATAGTATCGAGTTCTAAGTCTAGAAGAGTTTAGAAATGCAGAATTAAGTAGAGAGCCGATTAGAAAAGTGAGTAGAGAGTCGAGTAGGGAGTCCAGTAGAGAGTTTAGTAGAGTCTAGTCAACGCTCAACGTACTTTTAGTGAGAAAATTATTTTGTAATAAAAATAAACACTTGTTGTACCTGCATTCTGTGAACAAATAAATGAAATTAATATTAAAAGCGACATCCACGCGGGCAGAGCCGCAGGCAACAGCTAGTAAAGAATATAAGTACATTGAAACATGCATGTATTGTACACAGGTTAAACTGTTTCTTTTGTTACGAGCCTTGGAAATTGTAGCTCTTTAATCCGATTCCCGATATCTACGTTCTTGCTAACAACATAGCCTTTAGGAGATTAGTGAACCAATTGCTTACAACGTCTATTTCGTTATATAATTGCGTTCACAAATCTCTTTCTAATTGCTTAGATTGTCAGTAAAAGACAAAAAAGAGTGGATTCAATTGTACTAAACCAATTTTCTTCTAGTAGTGACTATGGTGTCACGGCCGAACTATAAATTATCGTCAAAGCTTTTTATATAATATACACATACCAGATTTTCTTCGACATTATGTGGTTTTTGTATTATTATACAATGAATTCATTAGTATAGCTGAACAATTCCGTGAAATGGCTCAAATCGGCACTATGGTTGGCTATTGGAAATCAAAAATAATTTAGCACGATTTTACGATGTTGAAGGGGCGGTGGCTGGTCATGGAATTTGTTTTAAGATATAACGTAGTTCAATGCCATCACAAATATAGTAAAACCAAAAATTCCCGTAAACTGAAGAAGGCCGCCACTTTAACTTTAATAATGTCAAATCGTGCTAAATTTTCTTTGAATTACAATAAAACAGTATGCATATGCCAGTGACAATCGTAGTTTCTACTTTCGTTATTTCACGGAATCGTTGGTTTTACTATAAAAAATATTTGTACTACTGTTGAATATGAAAAATTTTAAAGTAAATTCTGAACAGAACCATTTTTCTTTAGACAAATCCGTAGTGGAAAAATCTTTTCAACCTGGAATACTTTTTATGTAAAAAATATAGGAGTTAGAGAAATGACATTTAGATTTTTTAAAGGGGTCGTGGAAAATTACAGTTGCTTTGATTTAACACGGGTTAAAAATTTGATTTGCTTATTTTGCTTGTGTACCTAACTTCTTTAACATTAAAAACAAAAAACCAAGGCATAGCACGCACTTCCTCAAATACTTTAAGTAATTTTTTACGGCATCTTTATTGTTTCTCTACGATTCCTTGAAAGGTGATGAACGAAAAAGTTTCAGGAATTCCTTATGTAGTTTGTATTTGTATTTTGCACTACCTTCCTTGAGGGGATCCTTTGACAATGATAACAACATAACAAGACAGCAGTATATATCCCTCATCAAAAATTTGCAAATAAATAAATAAATAAAAATAAAAATCATTTATTACCAAATAAACAAAAATACAAACTAACATTTAGTACACAGCTTTTACACTTCCGGTGTTTTCTTTTCATTGTTTGTGTAAAACGAAAACGTAAATGTGTCTAGTGCAGTAGTACTAAAGGGATAAAAAATACTTAACAGCTAGACTTACTACTTAAGGAGGTAGGACACGACGGTATCTCCCGTCTCAAATTGAGCAGTCCGTCTGGGGAAGTACCTCCGCCCTACAGAATACCGCGGTTATAATAATCTTGTGTTGTGTTCCCGGTGGTGAGTAGGGTAGCCAGAGGTCACTGGAGAGATTTTGTGCTGTCAGTGGATAGACCGTAGGCTTAAATTGACACCACTGACTTGTAGGGGCGTGAAATGTTGGCGCGGCGGTCAGGGAGACCCGGTGAAACGGTTATCCGCTGGCCGCCCGCAGGTTGTACGGTTCCCGAACCTGGGGATCACTTAATCTCCGCCCCAGGAGGCTGAACCAGCAGCCTGTGTAAAGTGCCCGATGCTGTAGTCGTGCCGGAGGAGGAAACCGGAGTGGACTCGGCTACAGTATTTGGGAGGGGACCGGGGGCCCTTCCGCCCGCCGCGCCAGCCACTCACACAACCCCAGCTTGTCAATGGTGGTACGAAGCCTAGCTTTGTCTTCTGCACTGGGAGCACAGAAACTCTCTATGCCTTGCTCCCCCCCACCCCCCACATAGGTCATGAAAGGAAAAAACAAGAAGAAAAACGTTACCACAGCGGCACCATCGTCCACAGTAAATGTGGACTTCTGTAACATCAGGGGCCTACACACCAAACTCAACGCGGTCCATCTCCATTTAGAGACCGCGCAGCCCACCTTGTTTTTTCTGACGGAGACGCAAATATCATGCCCAGCCGATACAGCATACTTAATGTACCCCGGGTACAAACTCGAGCATACCTTTCTGAGTCGCGCCGGGGTATGCTTGTACGTCCGGGATGATATTTGCTGCCGCCGTCTTCAAGGCCTTGAAGACAGGGACCTGTCAACTCTTTGGGTACGTACGGATCACGGTGGCCACACCCGTATCTTTGCGTGCCTCTACAGGTCTCATAGCGGTGACTTGGGTACAGCTCAATTGTTTGAGCATCTGCGGCGGTCTGCGGACAAGGTAATTGAGCAATACCCTACCGCGGATTTAGTATTCTTGGGGGACTTCAACGCTAACCACGTAGAGTGGCTGGGGTCTCCTAGAACTGATTTTGCGGGAAGGGCTGCTCATGACTTTGCTCTGACCTACGGATTCTCTCAACTGGTGCGTTCTATTACTAGAACACCAGAAATAGAGACCCATAGAAGCTCTATACTGGACCTTCTGCTGACTTCACGCCCGGACGAATACTCAGTAACTGTGGAAGCACCACTTGGTACTTCGGACCACAACCTCGTTCGGGCGCAAGTGACTCTCACGCGGCCTGAACCACACGCGGCAATTCACATCGTTAAGTCGTTTTAAAATATGTTTGTCAAGTTATTCCATTAACACAGGAAAAGCAAGAAATTTTTAGAAACAGAATAATAGTTGATTATAACCGGACTCTCACTCTTATTCCCGACGCGACATATCAAATCAACAACAAGAACAACAACAACTAGCCCATCGCAGTTCACTGTTGGACTAGGCCTCTCCCAATGTTGGGAGGCTTTGGCCTACTGTTTCCACGCGGGCCAGACGGGTTGGTACAGGGTTTAATTTCAAGTTTTCCTTCTCTTGCAGCGATATCATCTGCGTATAGTTCCGTTAGTCGCCTCTTACGATACCCTTCGGATGAGATGGGGCGGTGACACCTTGTATTCTTTCTCCGTCACCACATGATAAACGGTCAAATCATAGAATATAAAACATGTAGGTTTTTTTGTGAAGTTTCAAGAGCATGCATGAAACCGAACTAGTAATATTTATGATTCATTTTCAACAATATTTTGTAAAACATTCATAACAACTAACACTAACACTCATAACGTTAATGGCCAATGACTTGACGTCGGCACAAGTTATCTGTTCCTTCAAAGTATACAATACTATTTCAAACAATTGTGGAAAATAAGCAATGATCGCGGCTCGAGAATAGCACTCTATATTAATTCAAATAAATTTAGATCCCAATTGTATTAATGGAATCATTTTAATATTTTCTATTTCGATAATACGTTATTTATTTTTATTATGGTTGTCCGAGCTCTTTCTAGAATATAAAAGAATTGGTTTCACATATAATTTGGCCTCACAAGGTTAATGGAGTCTATTTAGTGGAAGTAAATTAGATTTGGCTTAACAATTAGTTAATGCGTGGAGGCACAACTTCCTATTAACGTAATTTGTTGGACAAACCAATTTACAGGATTATGGAATTAATATTGGCTGTTGCATGTTGTATGAAATTGAAAGAAGACTTAGCTCAGCTGCCTATGCGGTTTGAAAGATAAGGTCACTAACTAATGAAAAAACGGTACGATTAGTTTATTTTAGCTACTTTCACAGCATTATGTCATATGATCTGATGCTTTGGCGCTCAGCTGCTGATATTGAGACTATTTTCATATTACAAAAACGAGCGATATGAGCAATCTATAGCCTAAGATCTCATGACTTACTGAGAGAAATATTTGAAGAGATTATTATTTTAACAGCAGCATCTCAGTAGTATATTATATGTACGGAAGAATCTAGGTTTCTTCTAAAAAAAATCTGACGAACATAAATTATAAAAGAAGGAATGAAAATAAACTTCAATCGCCAAAACCTGAAGCTTGTTCATAAGGTTGGTAATTCGTTGGAATAAAAATATTTAATAAAGTTCCTAAGGATTTGCTTGTCATTTGGCATGTCAATCAAATCCTTAGGAACAACTTAACAAGTTTAAAATAGAAATGACAAATTATTTAATGATTAAGTTGACTAAAGTAAGTAGTTATTATTTTAATGAAAAAATGCATGGTAATCCTAATATCTTGCTTGCACAATATAAATTCTTAACAAAACTGTATTTAAAAAAAGTCTAATCCTAATAAAGTTCTCTGAGTTTCTTACTGGTATCTTCTTAGTAGAACCAATCTACCGACCAGCGAAAGAATCATTTTCCAATGGTTTATCTACATTATTTAATATTTATATAATAATACTTCTTGACATAATTGTAAAATTTTGACGTTCATAATGTACTCTTTATGTGCGGAATCTGCATAAATGAAATTGATTCTTTGAATGAGCCCGATAATGAGCTTGATTCGATTATTGTACATTGTAGATGTTTTATTCGTAAATGATGTGGTAAGTCTTTTACAATTTCCCAATGACACCACTGGATCAGTGTAGTGCATAAGGAAAAAATATTCCTCACAGTAAGTACTACCAATAATAGTGTACCCTGGTAATAAGCGTGGAATACTGAAATAAGGCGCACTTTTCTGAGAAGTTCAATTTCCTTCGAAATTTTTTAACAAGAACCATGTGTTAGAATTTTAAAAAATAAATATGATCGAAAAAGTGATTAAATAATCCCTGTAGATTAACTAATATTTTTTTTTTTTTTTTTTTTGTTATTTTGATTTGCCATCAGTCGCAAGACTATAATCAAATGGGTTGCATGTAATGTGACATTTATGTAAAATAAGACCACTGCCTAATTCCACAATGATTAGGGGAACACTTGTGCCCTTTTAAGCCTTTTTACTTGGCTGGTCTGTAGTAGCTCTTTTGCAAGAGGATTTGGGTGCAGTGAGAGGCGAACTTTGTAACGTTTTCTGTACTGCTCTGCTTCCTCAGAGATGGTTGGAATTTCAAGATAATTGTGGATTTCAGCATTTCGGGTATACCAGGGTGCTCCGGATATTACCCTTAAGATATTATTTTGAACTCTCTGCAGGCGCTGCACATTTGATTTACTAGCAGTGGACCACATTTGTATCCCATAAGTCCATATTGGTTTTAATAGAGAGCTGTAAACCAATAGTTTGTTGTTCAGAGATAATGCTGACTGATTGCCCAGAAGCCACAGCAGGTTCCTAAACCGGTAATTGATTTCATCTCTCTTCTTATCAATGTGGTATTTCCAAGTCAGGCGTTGGTCCAGGTGGAATCCCAAATACTTCACACAGTCAACTTGTGGAAGGGTATCTTCTCCAAGTTTCACTATTGGGCATGGCCCTTTCCTCAAGGCAAAAGTTATATGTTGGGACTTTGATGCACTTGCTTTCATTCGCCACTTTTGTAGCCATAGGTGAGTCTCATCAAGTTGCTCCTGCAGTTGGCGACTAGCTTCATGTGGGTGTTTGCTGCAGGAGAGAAAGGCTGTGTCGTCAGCGAACGTTGCAATAGACACAGTTGAGGTTAGTTGAGGGAGGTCACATGTGTAAATATTGTACAATACTGGTCCAAGCACAGAACCCTGGGGCACTCCAGCCTGACACTTGTTGAGACATGATCTGGCATTGCCCTGCTTCACTAAAAAACATCTGTCACTTAGATAAGATTTGACGATTGAAAAAATTGGATAGGGAAGAAATTTTTTGATCTTGCACAACAGGCCCTTGTGCCAGACTTTATCAAAGGCCTGCTGGATATCCAGAAAGGCGGCTGAGCAGTATTCTTTATTTTCCAGCGATAGCCGTATAGTGTTATATACTCTGTGGACCTGTTCTATGGTTGAGTGATTTTTCCGGAACCCAAATTGATGTTGGGGAATGATGTCTGCTTCCTTTATACATTTATTTACCCTTACAAGAAATATCCGCTCCCACAGTTTAGAGATAACAGGCATCAAGCTAATAGGTCTAAATGAGGATGATTCATTGGCTGGTTTCCCTGGCTTGTGGATCATAATGATCTGGGAGAATTTCCAAATCTCAGGAAAATGATGAAGTCTAAAAGTGGCATTAAATAAGTTTGATAGAAACACAAGGCATTTCTTTGGTAAAGACTTTAGAATTCGGGGGGTAATAAGGTCATATCCTGGAGCTTTTTTAGGATCCATATTTGCTATTTCTTTACCAATTTCACTAGGAGAAGTTGTTAATATTGGAAGACATAACTGGAAGTCCTGGTTAAGTATTTCATCTATCTCCTTGTCTTCATGGCCAATAGGATCATTGGGTTGGAAAACAGATGCTAAGTAGGCGGAAAATGCGTCTGCTTTTTCAGTATCTGTGCGAGCCCAAGCTGAACCAGTTCTAATAGGGTAGAAAGGTTGTTGTGGCTGGTTCATGTTCTTAATCGCTTTCCAGAGATTGTGCTCCCCTCTGCCATGTGGAGAAATAAGTTCTAGCTTACTCTTCACTGTTTCATTAGCAGAGTAGCTAAGCAAGCTCTTTAAGTCCTTGATGGCACGATTCAGGCGGGTTTTGTCAGAAGCATTTCTAGATTGTTGCCAAGCCCTTCGCAATCTACGCTTTTCCGCTACTTTACGTTTGATCTCTATTGGTAACACTGTATTGGACTGTGGGAAGTTTAGTTCAGGGGTATTAGTCCAGATAGCAGACTGCACCAGGTTCGTAAAGAATACCGACGCTTCATCAATGTCATTGGAGTTTTTCAGAGGAACTTTGAGATTCACATTTTCGTTAAGGTATGCCTTGACGGATTCCCAGTCTGTTCTGTAGTTGTAGAGAGATTCGTGATCCGCATCTGTTGTTATTACAGTCGAACTTACAGTCATAATGACAGGAGAATGGTCTGATGACCCATCTAGACTTGTTTCAATTGAAGTATACAACTTCCCAATGTTTTTGGTGATAAAGAAGTCTAATAGATCAGGCAACTTTCGTGTGTCAGTAGGCCAATAGGATGGTTCGCCAGTAGAAATAGCAGTTAGGAGGTTTTTGTCCACACATTTCTTCAATTCGCGACCACGGGTGACAGTAACTCTAGAGCCCCAAAATTGATGCTTCGCGTTCCAATCTCCTCCAGCAATAAATCTGTTGCCAAGAGATTTGAGGTAGCTGGAGAACATTAACTCTGTGACTTTGTGCTTGGGAGGGCAGTATACAGCAGAAAGGTTAATTGAACCAGACTGGTCTTCAATCCTTACTGAGGTTGCTTGTAGGTGGTCTGTTGCGTATGGATTTAGGAGATAGTGCTTTATGCTGTTCTTTATAACAAGAGCGGTTCCTGCGTGAGCTTTTCCATCTGGGTGTGGAGTTAAGTAGGTGCTGAAATTTGGTAGGTTAGGACAACTTGTTGCTGTGGCATGAGACTCTGATATTAGGATGACATCAACCTTATTGCTTTTAATAAACGTTTCTAGTTCTTGGATGTTGGGTGACAATCCGTTAATATTCCACGTAGCAATGCGTAGGGAAATCATTTCGTAATATTTGTGACAAGTGTTGTGATAAGCCCAAGAAGATGGCTTATTTGTTGAAGTAGTAAGTCAATTTTCTCACTTTGTTTTGACATTATATTTTCTATTAGTCTAAGTTCTGGTTGAGGGTTGTGACTAGCAATTGGAGTGAGGGTTATGTTGTTTCTCGATTGAGGAATTGAAGCAGCTTCTGCATAGGACTTGGGCAAGCTTGTATGGTGTTCTTGATTGACCTGGAGTATTTGAGACACTTTTCTAGCTTCAGCCAAGGGCTGTACTATAGTGGAATTAGGTAGTTTTACTGGAAGACGCTTGTTTTTTCGGGCTAGGATTTCCTGGTACACCTGGCATCCTTTGTAGTTAGCTGGGTGGTCAAGTGTGCAAAGAGCACATTTGGCTGGAGAGTTCCTGTCCTTTTTTAGGCATTCAGATGTTTTGTGGCCTTCGCCACACTTAACACATCTGTACGGCCTCATGCAATTGTTTTTTGAGTGCCCATACTGCTGACAACGTTGGCATTGGACAATAGAGCTTGATTTACGAGGGTCTTCAATTTTAATCAGTTGGTGATATATGTATCTGATATTCTTTACTGCTTTGTTGTTTATACTTGGCTCAAGGTTTATAAAGAATGTAGATGTTGGTATCTTATTTGGACCAAAGCGAGCATTAATTATCTCACCCCGAACTTTATTGCCCGTTGCTTCTATTTCTTCTCTTATAATATCATGAGGAGTTGTGTGGTGAAGGTTTTTGATCACAATTCTATAGCTCCTGGTATCCTTACGAGTGAAGGTATGACCAATTAGTCCCTTTGCTCTTATTATCTCTATGATTTTTTTATATTCTTCAGGACAGTTGACAATAATGCGTAGCAAGTTTTTGTTTACAATCTTGTAATTAAAGTTGCTTTTGTCACTCACTGTAGTCAGAAGATTTGTTAGCTCATGGACATTTTCAATACCATAAAGGATTATGGGTGGTGGTTTACTTATTGGAATAGGTCTTCCAGGGTTGTCCTCGACAGGATCCAGAGGGAGAGCTTCAAAACTATTAGAAGTACAAGTTAATGTTGGTTGGGGGGGAGAGTCATCAACTCTTTGGCGTTTGTGGCGATTAAGAACAGGCACTCTTTGCCATGATGGTCGATTGGCCTCAGTAAGCTGGGCTGTACAGGTAGGAGTACCTGAAGTGGCAGGTTGAGGAATAACATTGGGTTGGCTATTGTTATTAACAAGACTAATTTCAGATAACGATGAGGACCTAGGTCTATTGAATAGACCAGGATGGAATACTTGCTGAGTTAGAATTTTGTTGGGAGCTTTCATGGATTTGGATGATTTTTTACTGTTTGGTCCAGTAGCATTCACTACTGAAGAGGCCTGGGGTACCACCTCCTCGTAGGATTTAGGTTTTATGCCAGTAGCATTTACCAATACAGAGGCCTGGGGCTCTACCTCTGTGAGGTCTTCGGTAACATACTTCTCACTGACGGACCCGGGTATCCGTGAGCGCCGGGGGCTAGCCGGATCGCAAGGCAAAACATTATCGCTTTTATCACACATTTTTCATATACAAAAAGTAGGTATTACACACAATGTGTCCCCAATTCATTGCGGCCAGACTTATAGGGGGTATTTAGTCCCCATGGCTCCTGGTAGCCACCATGATAAATCATGTTCAGGTTATTAAACCGCCGCCTGAGACTCGGCGTTGCTGTTCATTTGGCACCACCCAGGGGGCACGTGCAGGGTGGTATAGTATGAAAGGCTAAGTTGGTCTAGCCTGCGGACGCGAACAGCTCTGCCTCCCCATGACTAATATATGTACAGATTATATAAACTACAAATTACATAAACTATTGGCATAGGTTTCCTTTAGTATAAAGATACGGACAGTTGTGGAAAACTCCGGCTATCGACATAACAAGTTTACATAATAAGTAGGTCGTCTGCAGAAACGACTCATCAGCCATTTACCGTAGTACATTTCATTTTAATTTCCAAGAAGAAATAACAAGTGAGTTAATTAAATAACAGGTACCTTACAGTGTACAGATAGTAGAAGGCCAGATCGTGAGAGATGGCCCTGGGTCGGTCGGGGTGCGAGGGATATGCCAGTCAACCTCACCTTCGGCAACCAAAACGACCCACAGGCGGCGTGCGTTTTAGTCGATTCGAGTTCGACATAACCTCTTCCGCCGGCTCCGGTGAGGAGGTGTTCTTAGGTATTTTGCGCACGTAAAACATCGCGTAAAGAAAAAAAGTACAGATAGTATTTATGGCAGTCATGGATAGTTAAGACAAGATTTCTATATCTTATGAAATTAAATTGTCTAAATAAGAATGTTGTAAATTACAAAATCACGTACTCTACCATAACAACAAAATCGCGCAAGGTCCATAAATCTGTATGGTTAGGTAATGACAGTAATGTAGAATCATAGTACATAAGGTCAAGTCAGTAGAAAAGTATGCTCAATAAGAGTCGGTAATTAAATAAATTAATTACTTAACTATGATATTTTACTTTATCCGCCATATTGATGACTCCGACGTGATCTTATTCGAACAACAGACTTGGTATCCTGCCTGTCGTTTTCCACTAATCACTGTTGAGCTAGGATCAGGCAAAATAATCCAGTGTTATCAAACTAGATAAATAGACAAAATTATGGAATGGTTATCACATATTTATTTAATCTTCCTCAATTTCTACACCTACCTAATTTTTTTTATACCACTTAGATGTCAGACAAATGCACGGCCCACCTGATGGAAAGTGGTTACCGTGGCCTATGGACGTGTGTAACACCAGAGAAGCTACATTCGCGCTGCCGACTCTGTAAGCACAGAGTTTCTGTGCCGTCAGTGTAGAGGACAAAGCAGGACAAGCCTTTAGTCATCCCACTGACAGCAAAAATTATTCAGTAAGCTCTAAATCCTAAAGAAATAGAAAAAATATCTAAATATGACCAATTTTTAAGCCTAACCTCCTTTATTAAAATCATATGACATGTAACCTACGGTTGACTTTGATAGTATACAGGTTTCTATCTAATTTTCATGAATCATCAAAACTTAAGAACAATGTATACACATTCACTGCTGAAAGGAACGCAATAATGCGTTACCGGCAGTGAATGTATTAAAAATATAATGAAATGAAAAAGTTATGGCAGCTTGGAATAATTGCATCAGTTCAGCGCTGTGGTTCAGTATGGACCGCCACTCCGCAATAAACGACGTTAACTTTAGTCAATAAATCCATTGAGGTGCAGTGTGAAGCTTCTAACAGCGTTCGTGTCCTGTTTTGTTCATTACTCGACGGCTGAAACTAAAACATGACCACGAAATTCATTTAATTGATATGTTTGGTAAACGCTAAATACAGTTTTCTAGAGTCTCGGAATTAAGTAGCGGACAGAGGAGGACGGACATACTGAAAGTACAAGGCTTTCATGTTGATAACGGAACCCCAAAACCCTGCTAATAGTACGAAGGCTTGAGTAGAATATAGTATTAGGTCTCGGTTAGGTGAAATAGCTTCACACTGTAAACAATTTAATTCTGAGTAATTTTATTAATAGACAATCTGAGACCGTTTCAATTTAAGAAAAAACAAATGGTTTTATTTGCTTTAATTTCAATTGTTTTAATAGGCTACTTGACTATTTTTTCTTATTGTCGAAAAAGGATCACTTTAGTATAATAAAATGAACTACTTCTTACGAGAAGTAGTTTTAAAAATATTTGATATTGAAATTAACTTTCTCAAGCCGGCCGAAAACGCCCCAATCAAAATCATACTGGCCAGTGACGTCACGCGCCAGTTGCACGTAGTACAAATGTATGGAGTGCAAGATAATATCGCATTTATTCAGTCCACGTTGTGTTTACGTGTATAGTACACAATAAAAGTAAATTGAAATTTAATGAGGACTCTAAAAAGTAAAATTTTTGAACTGAATATGTTTATATTTTGACTTACATTGTGAATTAAAAAAAATTAAAAATCATAGTATGAGTATGAGGGTGAATTTCCTGCTTATGAAGAGTGGTTCTATGATAGAATATAGCTGTGAGCATCATGTCAAATAATTCATCACAGCACAAACCATTGTAAAACAAACACAGCAAGGCGAATACCTTCCTTAGGCTGAGAGCACGCCACGCATAAATGAAGACGCTGTGTAAGACCCGATCATTCATTGTAGCAAGTACATGTCTACTGTGCAAATCTATGTAAACTGAAACTAAGCACCTATGCCAAATGTGCACAAATATTCTAACCACGAACGATCCTACAAACCAGATACGGTTATTATAGCGGTCAGTCGTCACTTTATCCGTCACTACATATTATACGAGTACAAAGCCCAAGCGGCAATTGAATGCGAGACTCTGCTTTATTGCACCTTGTCCACCTGAATTATATCACTTGGGTGGAATGGTTCTATGACGACCTTGTTCAGTCGGATTATATCTGGCAGATGAATGAGGTAGTGTCAATTTTGAATTCTTATTCTTCTTTTTGGTGGCTTTTGCAGCAAATCGCCGCAATTTGCCAACGTCAAGTACCTAAATGTTATTAAAATTATTAATGGCGAGATGACAGTGTCAAGTTTTTCAAGAAATTCTACCAGAGCTACGTTAGCCAGGCAAGTAAATTCGGTGCCATGTGTCCGCCCCCCACGGGATTCAGGTGGTCGATCAGTATGTGTGGTTGGATTTTAGGGGGCAATTTTGAGTTCAATTGTCATGAGATAACTAACTTGTGCATTGACAGAGAAAATTACATGTTCTACTATTTTTGATAAGGGGATTAACAGGATATAATAAGTCGTTATCAGTTACTAGACACTTGCCTAGCTTAAATATGGTTATTCAAGTACTGGTACGCTCACCAAACAAATAGTGTTAGGTGGGCGGGAGCGGTTTCTGGACTATACAGGTTGGAATGCGGAGTGCGACAGGGTGGGTTGAGCTCTCCCCGTCTATTCAACCTGTATATGAATGATTTAATACAGAGGCTCAGCAGCACCATGGTTGGTTGTCATGTCGATGGAGTTTGTCTCTACAATATCAGTTACGCGGACGACATGGTGCTGCTGAGTCCCTCCATCGGTGCATTGAGGAGCCTGATCACTGTATGCGAATCCTATGCGGTGACTCATGGGCTCAAGTACAACGTCAAAAAGAGTGTGTACATGGTGTTTAAAGCTGGTGCAAAAACTTTAATGCATACACCGGTACTCTCACTATGCGGAACTCCACTGTGTAGGGTCAGCAGCTTCAAGTATTTGGGTCACTGGGTCACCGGGGACTCGAAAGATGACTGTGACATTGATAGGGAACGGAGGTCGTTAGCTGCCCGTGCTAACATGCTCGCCCGCAGGTTCGCACGCTGCTCGCAGCCAGTTAAGATCACGCTGTATAAGGCATATTGCCAATCTTTCAACAGTTGCGGCTTGTGGGTGAACTTTAAGCAGCGGGCATATAGCGACCTCCGCGTCCAATACAATAATGGTTTCAGGGCAGTGATGGGGCTGCCGTGGAGGTGTAGCGCGTCGGGCATGTTGGCAAGCCACAACGTTGACAGCTTCGCGTGTATTATGCGCAAGCGCTGCACGTCAGCTCTCGAGCGCCTGCGCGGCTGCCCTAACGCTCTCCTGAAAGTGTTTGCGACGAGATGGGACTCGCCTCTGCTCGGGAGGTGGATACGGATTCACGCCATAAAGGTGTGAATCTGTCTCCTCCTTCCGCGTATTTTGTATTTTTATTGTTGTTTCTATTTTTGTTTTTCATTTTAATTCATGTCTTACTAACATTAGATCGTAAGGAAATTGTTACTAACACCTTTATGGACCCCGAAGTCCGAAATAAAAAATATTTATTTATTATTATTATTTAAATAATTAGCTCCCGATATTAAGCATCTCAAGCAGCTTATCCGTAAACAATTAGAAGACTCAAACGGTAGAGAGAAACACGAAAAAATGTTCGGAGAATTATAGGTACCTACATAGGTTAGAATATGAGACTAAATACTACACTGTATTATAAGATAGTATAAGTGTATAATGATCTGGGTTAATATCACCAATCACGTAAAACCCTTCCAAGAATTCCATTATAATTTGATTGACTTCAAGAATAAGTAACTACGCTAGCGGTTCATTCATGTTGTAATGCCTAATTAGCTGCCTAGACGTAAAAACAATAAGTTATAGAAATTCTCTTCTCAATTAAGTTCTTTTGTTTCAGAGAGCCCTCCAGATATCTGCATAGAAGAATTGCAAACAGACAGACAAATACCCGCAGCATCGCTAACAAGTGAGTCTTTGAACATTATACTGAGAATTTGATGAAAACACGTTGCTGAGTTAACAATTATCTAAGTACTTCAAAGCTACATTGATATAACATTTTACAAGTAAAGGTGGTGCCTCGAGATCACAATCATCAAAAAAATGTTTTGAAGCTATTGAATTGTCATACAATAATTTTCATTAAATACAATTTATGCTTATAAATAACACTACTAAGTAATTCGGTTACATATCAAAATATCGAATATTAAAATCCCGAATTTCTAAACCCCGAATCGTACGAAATACCACAGTACGCTATACTGAAATTGTAAATCCCAAAGTTCAGAATCCCGAAAGTTCAATATCTCGAAAATAGGTGTTCTGCTTTTATTTTTATAATTACTTTTTACAACGGCGGTAGTTTTAAAATTACTTCTTACTTTCTCTTAGTCTACATTAGCTCGTTCGCGCGTCGCGTCGTACGTTAATGCATCTGAGTAGGTAATTTATTACATATAACAAGCAGTGCGATATGTACTTCCTCCATGTCGAGGCACACAGTAGGACATAATAAAAAAAATATAACAATCCGACTTGGATAGATTAGGTTAGAAGGCTATTCGTACTTTCGGTATTTTGAACATTCGGTCAAATGAGCATTCGGGGTTTTGAACTGATATGTAACCAGTAATTTGTATATTTGTATGTGACCTGTCACGGATTTGCACGGGAAAAATTTGGGGTTCAATTAATAATATGGCTTTGATTATAACTTTCACGCAAGTTCACAAGATCTACGTGTGGGCCCCATTCACCCCGTACAGTGCAACTAGCTTCATTTATATATTTCTAAATTTGCCGTATCGTTTAGGGATACGGGGGTGATAGGGTGTGCGAAAATATTTTCGGATCATTTTTCAACATTGTTGGTATCTATAATTATGGAACATATTAAATGTATTCTATGGGACTCGAGCAATCTCCAATTAGAGTTATTTATCGTAGGTAAAGGTACAATTCCGAAGATGACCGCATACAACAACTGCAAACGAGGATCGTACCGTGAAATAGACTTGATATGATAATTTTGTTAATGATTTTAATTCATTGCGGCTTATCAATAATGTTTAACAAGTATCGAAGTTTAACAATTAATTAATGACTATGAAGAGACGTCACGGCACATTTCAACGGTGTCCGATCGTTATCTGTGTAACTAGAAAATCCAAATCTATTAGATTTATGAAATTGTTTCAATTCGACTTCTAAAATTTAGTAACATATCTAGGTACATTAGTTGTTACAGATAAATCAAAAGTGTGCCAACCTCGGTTTTTTCACATCAATATTTATGTAAATAATTCCTATTAATCTTTTTACAAACCTGCTACCTTTTTCTGCCATCTTGACGAATATCCAAGTGACCAAGACGTATATATGTCTTTTTATACTCCTTGTAATGAAAACGGATACTTGTTGTTAGTTGCCAAACCGCTTTGTCTCAACTGAGATAATATAATCTACAACATTTTTGTACGACTTCTCAAGCAGTTTTCATTATTGTTTACCGTGATATTGAGCGTAAGTGGTTCTTCAGTAAGAAGAAAATGGCCTTGAATTCGAGGTAGGATTTATCCGGGACAGATGTGTCGAGGGCTGTCGTAAATTATATATTATGTTGTTGAGGATAAGAAAGCTGTTGTTGAACGTCAAACAGTAATAGATATTGTCTCCAAACAAGGCAACAATGCAATTTACTTTAGCGGTTTTTATATTATTTTATAATATTTTCATCTAAGTACGTATTATATAATAGTAATTAATGAAACTGTTGCATAATAAGGGTTCTTAATTCAAATTATGTGAAGTTTCATATACTATTTTGTCTAGTCTCATGAAATAGTTAACATAATTTGCGGAAAATTACTAACTTATTTTTAGCGCAAAAACTATTTGCTGATTGCGCATACGTGTTGACACCACATCCACCATAGACTGTTGACAGACAAAAAAAGATTATGTAATTTTTGTAACAATATTTTGAAATTCTATGCGTAAATAATTAAAGTTTTTAATTTTTAATATTTACATATCAGTATGAGAGTAGATAAAATGATTTTTTAGTATTATTTATTCGCAAGTGTATTGAAAAACGTCATATGATACTCGTGTGTATTGATGATTACCGTCTTAATACCAACTTTAGATACTCGTACCACAATATTAGGTCTTTACCTATAAAATTGCCGAATTTTTTTTACAGATTCATGAGTTCGTTATTCCGGTAATTTAATAGCTATTTCCATTGTTTATATTTTGTTTGAAAGTTGATTTCAAGATTTTATAACTCTATATTAAATTTAGTTTTTATTGGAAGCTTGATAAATTAAATTCGATCTTCAAAAACAGTACTTCCCAAATGCTATCCATGTTGATGATAAATTTCTTATTACTTTTTTACAGCTGTCATTTTTCACAAATGTAATAAAAGTGTTTGTTAGCATAATGTTGTCTCATTCATACACAAAAAAGTCATAAAATTTGGATTAGTCATAGACGGCAATTTCATATGTAACGACCTATTATACTAACTTAAAACGGAGTGTACTTAATCGCGTATTTCATAGATTAAACTTGACGTTCAAAATCGTCTTCAATTCGATCAATAAGTTCTTCCTTCAATTCAAGCAATCTAATGGTGCGTACACACACTCGTTCATGAGCGAGAAATTCGGCGCGAGAAGCATACGTGGTGTGGATGGTATATTCGTCATGCCGTGAATGTTGCCGCGAATGTCGTATGGACCGGGGACCCTTCCGCCCGCCGCGCCAGCCAGTCACACAACCCCAGCTTGTCTATGGTGGTACGAAGCCTAGCTTTGTCTTCTGCACAGAGCACAGAAACTCTCTTTACCTTCCTCCCCCCCACCCCCCACAAAGGTCATGAAGAGAAATAACAAGGAAAAAGTTACCATAGCGGCATCATCGTCCACAGTACATGTGGACTTCTGTAACATCAGGGGCCTACACACCAACCTCAACGCGGTCCATCTCCATTTAGAGACCGCGCAGCCCACCTTGTTTTTTCTGACGGAGACGCAAATATCATGCCCAGCCGATACAGCCTACTTAATGTACCCCGGGTACAAACTCGAGCATAACTTCCTGAGTCGTGCCGGGGTATGCTTGTACGTCCGGGATGATATTTGCTGCCACCGTTTTCAAGGCCTTGAAGACAGGGACCTGTCAACTCTTTGGGTACGTACGGATCACGGTGGCCACACCCGTATCTTTGCGTGCCTCTACAGGTCTCATAGTGGTGACTTGGGTACAGCTCAATTGTTTGAGCATCTGCAGCGGTCTGCGGACAAGGTAATTGAGCAATACCCTACCGCGGATTTAGTATTCTTGGGGGACTTCAACGCTCACCACGTAGAGTGGCTGGGGTCTCCTAGAACTGATTTTGCGGGAAGGGCTGCTCATGACTTTGCTCTGACCTACGGATTCTCTCAACTGGTGAATTCTATTACTAGAACACCAGAAATAGAGACCCACAGAAGCTTTATACTGGACCTTCTGCAGACTTCGCGCCCGGACGAATACTCAGTAACTGTGGAAGCACCACTTGGTACTTCGGCCCACAGCCTCGTTCGGGCGCAAGTGACTCTCACGCGGCCTGAACCACCGCGGCCACCTCAATGGCGTCATGTCTGGCACTACAAGTCGGCAGACTGGGATGGACTGCGAGAATTCTTCGCGTCGTACCCGTGGAGGCGGCTTTGCTTCGCTTCAAATGATCCCAACTCCTGTGCAACAGCAGTAGCTGATGCGATCCTAGTGGGTATGGAATGCTATATTCCAAACCGCTGGATCGCAACAGGAGAGAGCAAACGCCTGTGGTTTAATAGGCCCTGCAGAGAAGCAAGAGACCACAAGCAATCTGCATACAGGGCTTGGACCACGGCTCTTGCCAATAAAGATCCGAATATCGCTGAAGTGAAGCGAAAGTTGAATGCCGCCTCGAGGTCTAGTAAAAAAGCTACGGCCAGGGCTAAGTTTGAGTTCATCGGCAGAGCTGGCGAGCGGCTTGCGCGCTACCCATCTGGCAGTCGTGCATTTTGGTCGCTCGCTAAAGCTGCCGAGGGAAACTTCTGCCGGTCTAGCCTTCCACCGCTGCAAAAATCCGATGGTAGTCTGGCTCATGGCGCTAAGGAGAAAGCCGATCTGTTGGGTAATCTCTTTGTGTCAAACTCGACTATGAACGACGGGAACGCCGAACCACCGATAATTCCCAGCTGTGGTGCTTCCACGACTGAAGTTAAAATCACGCAACGGGTGGTCCGGCGCGAGTTTAAGTCCCTAGATGTTCGGAAGTCGAGTGGGCCAGACGGTATACCGGCGATGGTACTTAAACACTGTGCCCCCGAGCTGTGCCCTGTACTTACACGTCTTTTCGCACTCTCATACTCTGCAAGGCGGGTCCCAACCTCGTGGAAGACCGCATTCGTGCACCCTGTACCTAAGAAAGGTGACAGGACCGATCCGACCAATTACAGGCCTATCGCTATCACCTCCCTACTCTCGAAGGTAATGGAGCGTGTTATTAATACACAGCTCCTGAGATACCTTGAGGGAAACGATCTACTGAGCGATCGACAGTACGGCTTTCGCCGTCGCTCTACCGGTGACCTTCTTGTGTATCTCACAAACCGGTGGGCGCAGGCCATCGAGAGTCGGGGTGAGGCACTAGCGGTCAGCCTCGATATAGCGAAGGCCTTCGATCGGGTCTGGCACAAATGTCTTCTTGCGAAGTTGCCATATTATGGACTCGCCGAGGGACTGTGCGAATGGATCTCCAGCTTTTTGTCCAACAGAAGCATCCAAGTTGTCGTCGACGGCAGCTGCTCGGACCGCATGAACATAAACGCTGGTGTCCCACAAGGCTCTGTGTTGTCTCCGACGCTGTTTCTGCTGCATATCAATGACATGCTGTCTGATGGCTCCATTCATTGTTATGCGGACGACAGTACCGGAGACACGTGTTACACGGGCCGTGCAAATATCCCTCAGTCCGAGGTGGAGAAGAGTCGCGAACAACTTGTGTCTGAAATTGAGACTACTCTCTCTGGAGTATCCGATTGGGGACGACTAAACCTAGTCCAATTCAACCCCACTAAGACACAAGTATGTGTATTCACCGCTAAGAAAACCCCATTCATTGTGGCGCCGCAATTCCTGGGCACACCGCTTACCATCTCCTCGAGTATAGGGATCCTTGGTGTCGATATCTCCAGTGACGTCCAATACCGAAGTCATTTGCGGGACAAGGTTAAGTTGGCATCAAAAAAGCTCGGAGTGCTCAACAGGGCGAAGCAGTACTTCACTGCGGGGCAACAACTCCTTCTTCATAAAGCACAGGTCCGGCCTCACATGGAGTACTGCTGTCACCGTTTTGCTGGAGCACCTGCATACCAGCTTGACCCCTTCGACTCAGTGCAAAGACGGGCATTGAGGCTGGTTGACAATCCCATACTCACAGGTAGTGTGGAACCTCTTAGCCTTAGGAGGGATTTTGCCTCACTGTGTGTGTTCTACCGCCTATACAATGTTTTGTGCTCAGATGAATTGTTTTACATGATGCCCGTTGCTACATTCTATCATCGCACCTCTCGCCATAGGCAGGGAATTCATCCTCACACATTGCGACCTGAGACGGTGCGCACTGTGCGGTATGAAAGAAACTTCATCCCACGCACACTCAAGCTGTGGAATGACCTTCCTGCTGCGGTTTTCCGAAGCGCCTACAATGTGGGGTTCTTCAAGAGGGGCATCAGAAGGTTTCTTCATGATCGGCAGCGCGAATGTGACATCCCTGGTGTTGCATACGTCCATAGGCCACGGTAACCGCTTCCCATCAGGTGGGCCGTGTGCTTGTCTGCCAACTAAGTGGTATAAAAAAAAAAGAAAAAAAATGCGCGGCGCGAGCACTGGGCCCAGTAGGAGCGGCAATACGAGTGCGAGGAACCATCTACAATCTACATAATCGCGACGAACACACTTCTCAGCGAGCGCTCGTGGTGTATATATGATATGTGCTAACATATCCCTTTTATAACGTGACGTCTTTATAATAATTTATTGAAATATTTCGTAATGCTGTAAAAGCATAATGCGTACACTACTACAGTGACTAGCTGTCTCCCATACTATTACGTCCGTTCCCATTGCTAGGCGAATACTGTAAAGCGGAATAACGTGATGACGCAAGTATGTGGATACTAGAGCATTATTCGCGCAAATATTTCCGGCAACACTGAGCAATGCGAGGAGCATAGTCTGGATGAGGGGTAAGCAACAAGTCGTCAGTTGGTCGGAAAGCACTGAATATTAGACGATACAACATTTATATTCTGGAGTTACTCTACAATCGCAATGAAAAGGGGTAGATTTATAGAAATCTCGTTCATTTTATTGAAAAACTAGCTAGACGAAAGGATCTTTTCATTATTGGAATTCCGAATCCAAACGCATCTTCTTTACTTCTTAGGTACAGTCGTCTTCAGAAATTGTTGAACACAATTAACTTTATAAGCGATCTTTACATTTAAATAAATCAATGTTCAAAGCACACAATTCATCGTTCTTCAGTGTTTTTTTGTATCTAATATTTTATATAAAATTTTAATGACGTTATCGCATAAGTTTAGTCTTGACTTTATTCAAGAATAAGTTTCCGCTCACTGCTATGACTTAGGTCTAACAGTCATCTGAGAAAAATGTTTCATATTCTGTTTTATTTATTTTTTATTTTATTATTTGTATTTACACGATTTTTAGTTGGAGAACAAATTTTCAACTAGAAGTCTCAAGAAAGAGAACTTACAAAACGAATCAGAGAATTAATTCGGCACGGCATAGTCTAGGTCACTAAAAAACGGACAGTTGTGTGTGCAACTTTGGAAAAGAGGTCAAGATCGCCCGTCTCGTCAATTCGTTGGAATGCTTGCATCTGTGATATGAGGAACCAACGGAAATCCGAGTGATGCGATTAAGCAGCGCCTATAAATGTTACAGTTATGTGTACAATATGTTTCGTCCTATTATTATTTTCGTAACTATATAGCGTTATTTAGGCCTAAACAAAGCTTAACTTAATACTGATAAATATACCTACCTATATTTTCTTATAAATACTGGGTGGCGCAAAAGTAAAGACCCTATTTGGTTCGGCTATAAAATTTTTTCTAAATTAGAAAACTAGATTTAGGTTTTTTTAAATGTATATTTGTACCATTAAATTTCGTACCATTAGGATTTAAAGATGATGTCTTTTAAATGGTGACCTCCAGAGTTGATACACATTTGAGCCCTATTTATGACATTTTGCATAACTTGCCGTAACACTTCCTGCGATATGTTCGTTATTTCTTGACGAATGTTTTCTTTTAGAGCTGCGAGAGTCTGTGGCTTGTTCACACACACCCGAGATTTCAAAAAACCCCAAAGAAAGAAGTCTGGACTGGTCAGATCGGGTGATCTTGCAGGCCAAGGCAAATCGCCAAAACGAGAGATAACTCGGCCTGGAAAAGCGTCCCTCACTAAGTCCATAGTGTCGCGCGCTGTGTGTGCCGTAGCGCCGTCTTGTTGAAACCAGATGTGCTCCAGCCCCAATTCGTCCAAACTGGGTATCAAAAACTCACGTAACATGGTTCTGTAGCGTTCTCCAGTGACAGTTATCGCATTGCCTCCAGCGTCTTCGAAAAAATAGGGTCCGATCACTCTGTCAACACAGATGCCACACCATACAGTAACTTTTAGTGGGTGTAGAGGTGTTTCTTGAATAATGCGCGGATTATCAGTGCCCCAGAACCGAGTATTCTGCTTATTGACATGCCCTGAGAGATGGAAATGCGCTTCGTCACTCATAACCAATTTTGAAGGAAAATCATCCTCTTCAAGGTTGAGGTTTATGACGCGCTGGCAGTAATCTAGACGAGCTCGGTGGTCAGCAGGCAGCAGCTGATGAGTCATTTGAGTTTTATACGGGAACATCTTTAAGTCTTTCACCAAAATACGCTGCAGGGTCCGTCTGGAAATGCCCAATTGCGTGGCACGTCGCCTCGTTGATGTTTCTGGACACTCTTCCACATCTTCGCGCACAGCATCGATATTTTCAGCTGAACGGCCTGTTCTTAGTCTCCCAGACTTAGGTCTATCCAATGTTGAGCCAGTTGCTTCAAGGCGTGTGGCAAAGCGTCGAATTGTGCGACCAATCGGTGCCGGACGGTGGGGAAATCGTCGACGAAATTCACGTTGTGTTCTTATCACTGATGAATTATTCCGTAAGAACATTGACACAATTATTCCACGTTCTTGGGGAGTAAAACGGTCCATGTTTATTTTCAGTGTATTTTACATTTGTTCACTACACAATTTTCAACAACAGAATGACAGAAAATGTCATATAAAAAAATAAAGGTATTTTCTTCAGTGCCAGTACTTTTGCGCCACCCAGTATATATTATACGTAGGAACACTAAGAATATAATAGAAACACTCAGATCAATACAAATATACATATTCTGCATATTAATATTCGCACTGAACGGAAATCGATCCTGCTATCTCCAGCGTAGTAGTCGATCGCTCTACCGCTGTGCCAGAAAGGTCGTTATAATTCACTCTCCGCTGTGGGTCGAAGTGCCGACCCATGCCTTACCTTACTAACCTGTAATGCAGTGATCCCAAAACGTGTTTACATTCAAACCGAGCAATAAGTTTGATATTAACCGTAGTCTGAGCTTTTTTTCGCAGTCTGCGCTCTTATGAGAAGAACGAGAGGTCATAGCCAATGGCAATGCCCTTTTACTGTTTGCTCTTGTCCTTGGTTAGTCACAAAAAGTTAATATCTAAGTAAGTGGCTTAGATATCGGACTTGTAATTTTGAAATAAAATTCACTAATGTATACTTTTACTTGGACATTACTTAGTACTCATAAATTATGCTTTAGTGGCATAGTACTCGTATATTATCGCTGGAAACTTCTATCGAATTTTTGAATTATTAAATCTGTTTTACATGAAAGTACATAACTGAGCCATAAGAAACTACTTTGAATTTCAAAAGCTTCCCAAAATTTATGAGCTCATAATAGCCACCCCCACCCCTCTACCTGACGCCATGAAAGAACTCAGCCTTCGCTCTTGCCAATAGTATCGTGCTAGGAATAAGGGAAGCTAAAATAATTATATTTAACTTTGCTAAGCAATCCAAAATAAATTGATGTCGGCTTCATTATTGGGCAAGTGTTTATTCGATTTATTTATGGTTAAGTCACAAGACACTCAGAGCACTGGTTTAGTAAAGGACTTCAACTGTAGACATTTACAATTTATCTTACCAAATTAAACAATGTACGCTTAAGACTCTTTTCATTAATTATTTAACATCCAAAACGTTTTTAAACGTTATGGGTATAAAAATATCTGGTTTTCGTAATCACCTAGGACTTATCACTGCAAACGGTCAACCGGTCAAGTGTTAGTCGGACTCGCACTCCGACTCCGGTTCCGTACAAAATTGTATTCAAGAACGAACTTATGGTACATAAACTGCAATATTTTTTGATTGCTTTGACTTGAAACTTGATTTGTGCACAGTTTTAACCTCCACACATTACTGAGGAAAAGATCTTGACAGACAGACAGACAGACAGACGGACAACGAAGTAATCCTGTAAGAGTACCGACTTTTTCCTGTTGAGGTAGGTACGGAACTTCAAAAATCATGAAAGCTCAAGCCGATGTTACGATATGTTAATCTTAATCCGATAGCACCGTCTACCGATTACAACCCAATATTGCAATACGATCGGGGATACTCCGTTTAGAGTAAATACCCTCGAGGGTTGAACCAGCAAAATGTTGATAAATTGCGCTTAGATATTTCACATTCACGCCCGAGTAAATCCTGGACATATAAAACAATCCAAAAGATTTATGTGCTACCCTTAACCTACTTACTAAGTCGTGCACAAATTAGATACGGTTACTTTTTCATGTAAAGTTATAAATAAATGTGTAACTGTGTCTCCTTGGTCGACTGTACTTGGTAAAGTACTCAAAATGATCTTAAAACCTTGGTTTTCCCCATTCCTTGACATACACCATTAGTTCGGACTAGTTTAGTTCGAATAAAACTATGGGATTTGTTCTTCATACCTTTTTTTTTTACCTGCGCAAAATCCCCCCGGATACCTCCCCACCGAAGCCGGTGGAAGAGGTTATGTCGGACTCGAACCGACTAAAATGCACGCCGCACACACACACACACACACACACAGGTCGTTTTGGTTGCCGAAGGTGAGGTTGACAGGCATATCCCTCGCACCCCGGCCGACCCAGGGCCATCTCTCACGATCTGGCCCTCTTCTCGGGTGTGGGGACTACAGAGTCCCCAACTCGTCCCTGAAAACGGGGAGGCGCGCTAGGCGCGCCACCGCCGCGGCCTGCTTCTGCCAGGGTGACAAGCGGCTCCACCTGTCACCCCCAGGCCGGCGCTCATGGGGGGCGGAGGTCGTTCCTCGACCGCTCTTCATACCTTGATTTCAAGATGATTTTGAGACTTTGTCGTTAAGATCATTCTGAAGCTGACTGTACATGTAGAGGTTTTAAAAGCAGAAAGGTAACAGTGATAACAACAATGATGTCGCGGGTTCAATAGAATGTTCCCATCTCAAAAAATGACAACATACTACGCGGCCCAACGCGCTTAGTTTCCACTTCAATACAACATTTTACAATTTGGTGTTATGAGATGCGACTGATTACTTAGTTAGATAATAACATCTCAAAACACGATATTGCCTGGTATTTGTAATTAATGCAAATTACTAGACGAGGAGTTGGTGCTTCAGCAATTCTAAATTATATATTCACAATTTTCCGGACTTGACGAAACCATATTCAACTCGACTTTACCCCAATCCACACCCACCATAGATTTATATGTATCATTTACCTCAGTGATACCCACTCAATAGTATATCAATAAAACCTTTATGTTACAATAAATATTCCATATTAGATCTACAAACACTTAATTGTTAATATGCGCCAAATCCCCACGGATAACCCCACCACCGGACCCTGTGGGGGAGGTTATGTCGGACTTGAACCGACTAAAACGCACGCCGACTGTGTGGGCCGCAGGTTGGAGGAGGTGAGGTTATCTGAGATATATCCCTCGCACCTCGGCCAGATTTACACAGTTAGATCAATGAAAGTAAAATTAAAACCATTTATAAACACGAACAAAATATTGTAGGAACGAAGTCGTGATCAAACAAAGCAACCCTCATCTTAAAATTCAATTTACCGGTCTTAACTCGTAGCAGACTTTTCTAAATTCTATAAATATCAATTTTATATTCAAACGGTACTTCCAGGAGGAGTAAAGTTAAATGACGGGCAGACATTAAATTGACGTCGTCTCTCATTTTTTCCTTAGAACTGAATAGATCAGGTGCCAAAGGATGTTTTGCTTGCGAAAATTGCTTAGAAAATGTTTTCATTGTTTTCAACTTCGTTATTCCTTTGTTTGAATCTGCACAGGGGGATATAAAAATTATTAAAGGTTAGCTGAATAATAAAATGATCGTTAGAAATATCACATTAAGGGAATCATGGAATCATCGTTAATTATATGTACCTACTACATATATAAATAATAATAATATATGTACTTTACAAAAACTTTAAGTCAAAGTGACGTCAGAGTGAGTTCAAAATTACTTGAAAGTTTGTTACAGTAAGTTTTATATAAAAATAAATACATTTATTTTTGTATTATTCAAAAAAATGAAGTAGGTAATTATGATTTTACAGGCATTCAAAGTTCGCAAAAATTTCGAGTCTCGCTAACAGACACGTGATCGCGTATTATATTTATGTATTTTCAACACAATAAGCTAAAATTCGAAATTAGTAAATATTATTAATTATATAGATTTTGGGTATATTTTTAGTTTTTTTTTTTTTTTTATAAAGAGTGATAAACTAGATTAATTTTACACTCGTGTATTCATGTATAACAAAGTAAATTAGTTTTTAGTTAATACATTCATTTTATTATTATTACTTAATTAACGTACATTGTCGAAAATTTTAATATCGAGCCTTACCGATTCTTTACTTACAAATAATAGATTTAGGTTAGGTCTTATCATCATTTCACAAATATTATCATGTAAACTAATGTAAGTAATAAGATATAAACTAATAATATTTAAACTTTATTCTGAATGTTAAATTAATACAATATTACTAGAAACTACTATAATATAATAGAAAATGATATAGATTGAAAAAAATTTCATTAAAAGGGGTATGAATGCTTATTTCCTTACGAAAAACCATTTACAAGTTATCACGATTTGAGACTGACAGGCTACATATTGCCTAATTTATCATTTAACTCTTATTTTGTATTACGTACATACGTACATACAATACATGTTACGTAAGATTGTGACCATAAATTGTATCTCCCATGGAGTGATCACGTCGCACTTAGTCAATGCAACTTAATACGATCTAATCGTTAGGCAGATGCGTTGTCACCGCATAACTAACAAGATCGATGGCCACGTTTGACTGGGTAATCTCAAATTCCCTGTGGAGTACCAGGGATGGGAAAGGTTTGTAACACAACTAGTTTACTCTAGTTACTATTACAGAGTTGTATATCATACCTATTGTTAAGAAATATTACTACTGATTTTCGAATACTTTTTGTATATTCGAAAATCAGTATAAAATTATCATCTATGAAACAAAGTGTCTAATAACCTATTAACAACAACTTTAGCAATTATTCGATAGTAACATTTGAAGGCTGTCACCAAAATATAAGTAGGTAAGTAACACAAAAAATCTTATGCCGGCGATTTATTGTTCAAGAGTTAAGTCATTTTTAGAAGTTTTTTGGCTGTCCTGAAAAGTTTGAATATTGCTACTTACAGCAATTACATTTTCTGCTATCGATATACATGTACATGCAATTTTATAAGTTAGGTAGAAGGATTTCTCTTCGCGTAGTTACTGTACCAGTGCCATATTTCAATAGCTCGAGAATAGCGAAAGGCACTCAATGAATACTAGAAATTAGCTGCAAGTAGATGCCTTTGTGGAACTCGGAGTTCTTCAATAAATCTTCATGCACTTTCATCTTATGCAAGGATTATTCGTAAAACTAACTGTTTTCTTATCATGATTTCCTTTATACAATATGTTCGAGTACCTAATACAATAAAGGTTAAAAAGCTTTTTCTTTTTTATTCGTATTTAAATTATTGTAAATAGAAACAATGTTAATTTTTGTAATTAAGAAACAAGTTATTACTAACTGTAAACTACAGCGAGTATAATTAAATCACTCTAGTGTTTTCTATACATTTTTAATACAACTTGGGTGGTAGACAAGCACACGTTCCAGCTGATAGTAAGTGGTTACCGTGACCGATGAACGTGTGCAACACCAGAGGAGCCAAACCCGTGCTTCTGACCCTGTAGGAATAGAGAGTTTCTGTAAATTAAGTACAGAAAAGAATTGAATAAAATACTTGTGGCGCGGCCATAACAACATATGATCGAGATTAAACCACAACCAACGTTATATCACCACTATAACAGAACAGTGGATAAGTGAGTCGAACCTCCTATGATTCAGATTATTCTTATTATTCAGATTGCCTTCAGATTATTTACCAAGTATATGCGTCTGAGGAGGTAGATGTCACTCATAAATGGTACCTTTTTTCAAAATATCTAACAAGACGTTAATTTTCGATCGAAAATGATTTGGCAAGCACAATACACCCCGAGCCGAAGAGAACGAATAAATAGGATAATCTTCGATAAGAGTCACTAAAACCCACATCATTAATTAATTATAGTGTTTGCTTCAATTATATTGTTTGGCAAACAATTCTTCCTTGATATTATTTATCTATTAAGTATATCATTTATTTCTCATAAAAACACAAAGTTCACTTAAAATTAGATTTACAATAATTTAGAAATTAGAGTACGCCAATATATAAAACTATTATATTCAACTAGATTACTGGATAATGGATTAAAATATAAATTGATAAGAACAACTCTTATAAGTTCAACAGGGCCCATGTATTTCGTGATGAGTTAGGCGAATACCAACATTGGAAATGGCCCTCTGACCGGACCAGTCTGATTGGATCTGGGAAACTTTTTATAACCACATTTCTTTTTTGCTCGGTCAGTAATTATTTTTATTTTTTTTTTTATATAGGACACGTCAATTGGACTTCGCCTTGCCTGATGGTAAGCTGAAGGCAAAGTCCCAGAAAAGAGGGTCACCATTACTTACACATACCGTGTGACAATGGTGACACTCAGCTTGACGGCCTCATCATATGCTTTTTCACGCCCCGCTTAAAGGACCCGGGACTGTAGGAAGAAGGAAACACGTGAGCTGGTAATGAATTCCAGGCCTTAATGGTGCGACAGAGGAAAGAGTCTCCGAACCGCTTGGTTCTTGATCGGATGTTTTGCACCGTGTGCGGATGACATCTAAGACCTGCACGCGTTGTCCTGTGTAGGATAGGGGAGGGTGGGACTAATTGGAAGAGCTCATCAGAACACTCCCCATGGTACAGACGGTAAAATACAGCCATGGACGCAACATCTCTACGCAGCTGTAAAGGTTCTAGGGTGTTCGTGATCTCGGGATTCCCAATGATGCGGACCGCACGTCGCTGCAACCTGTCGAGAGCATCTAGTAAGTACTTTGCTGAACCATCCCAGAGATGCGAGCAGTACTCCACACAGGAGCGAATTTGTGTCTTGTATAGAAGACACCGCTGCTCCGGCGTGAAAAATCGTCTCACTCTGTTCAGGACTCCGAGTTTTCGTGAGGCTGTTTTGATGATACTTTCGATGTAGTTTTTGTTATTCAGGTTGCAGCGAACATCCATACCTAGGATATTGAGATTGTCCTGCAGTGGCAGTGGCGTGCTCTGAAGAGTGGGGAGGGGAAGGAAAGAAGATACTTTTGCTGTAAACGCACATGCCTGCGTCTTCTTGGCATTGAACTCAACCAGGTTCTCAGAGCCCCATTGAGAAATGTGATTCAGGATCCCGTCAAGCTCAGTGACAAGAAGCTGCCTTTTCTCTGCGATATCCGACTGCTTGGCCGCAGGATGTCCATGATAACTCCCATGCAAAGTGCTATCGTCTGCATAACAATGAACATTGCCGGTAGACAGCATGTCGTTGATATGCAGAAGAAAGAGAGTGGGTGATAGGACGGACCCCTGGGGCACGCCAGCATTAACCTGCAAATTTTGGACAGTACATAATATTTCCTTCTTGAACACAATAAACTTCAATTCGTATAAATTTTATAAACATTTGTTTTTAAACATATGTAAGAAAATAAAAAATATTGTAATATATCGTAGAACAACAAGTTATAAATATATGTATAACGCCTTACGTTTTTCTTTGGGGGTCAAAACTAGTACGATCTCTTTTAATTAATCGTCCCAATATAACATAAAAGCTGGTCATTGTACCAAAGTAACGGAAGGAAAACAGATTTTCGCCCAGAAGCTTTCACACCTATAAAATAATGTTTGCTCACTGCGTTGATTATAATGTATTGAAAAATGAGCACGTCAAGAGCTCTCGAACCCGGCTGGTATGCATGAGAGGTTTAATGACAGCAGAGGAAGCTCGCGAAGTATGTAAGTACAGAGCAGATAATGGGCTCTTCTTTGTGCCTAACATGTGAGAAAGGCGTAAGTACATGTATTTAAGTTTACTAACTATTGTTTAGTACAATAAGGAATTGATCAATATTGAACTCAATTGAGTCAGTAGATAAAAGGAAGAAAGGTAACAAATCCTGTTCTTTAAACAAATTAGCATAAGGCTTCTACAGAACTGCTAGTGAATACCAAACGTATTTGCCAAATTTTGATATATCAAAGTACGCTACCCTCAGTAACCGCTATTAACAGCTTATTCCCAACGGTCTCCGCCCAAAGAACCACCGCTGGTGGTCGTTGTGACAAACCGACAATAAAATGGGAGAGAACAGTTTCTGTTCACACAATTGGGTATTTAACAAATTTTGGAAACCTATCTTTATAGGGGTAGGACACGACTGTATTTCCGTCCCAATTGAGCAGTCCGACTAGGGAAGTACCTCCACCCTACAGAATACCACGGTTATAATAACCTCGTATTGTGTTCCCGTCAGTGAGTAGGGTAGCCGGTACTCACTGGAGAGATTTTGTGCTGTCAGTGGAAAGACCAAATGCTTATACTGATTGTGTCTTCTGCACTGATGGCACAGAAACTCTCTAGCCATCAGTGCAGAACATTCTTATAAGGTCGGTAGCACGGGTGTGACTCCCCTGGTGTTACACACGTTCAAAGATCATGGCAACCACTTTCCATCAGGTACGCCGTGTGCTTGTCTGCCGCCTAAATTGTACAAATTTTCGCGACAAAGATAAATTGTTACAGTTTACCTTTAAATAAATAAAAACACGTTTTTATTTTGTTAGCTTGAAAAGTGCGTCAAAAACGATCATAACTGACCATTACGTTTTCTAAGGTTACGCTTCGCGTAATCACTATCTGTGGTACCTATCTAGGCATAAATACTTACATTCCAAGGTATTGAAAGTAATCAATATAAATATATCTCTTACAGCTCCCTAATGATATGTATAATTACGTACATACAGCGTAATGGCCTATATAAACTTATCATACCTATTATAAGTAGGTGTATAAGAGGATTATCCGTGAGAAGTTATGGAGAAAGAATACAAGTATCACCACCCCATCTCATCCGAAGCGTGCCATAAGAGGCGACTGACGGAAAAATACACAAACGATATCATTGCGAGAGAAGGAAAACTCGAAATAAAACCCTATACCAACCCGTCTATATATTTTATCAAGCTATCAACTTAGACTAATAGGGAACTATTAGCCTTTTTTGTCTTCTAGGTTCAAGTTCCGTCCTAAATGCACACTTTTGCCGATACAAATCTATTATACTCGTAACTAGTGATCTTGTTTAATACAGTGTAAAATTCTAGGGACCCATTTTTTAGTTCGGCAGCATATACAATTAAGGACCTGTCATCTAATCCCATTCTCAATCGTGCAATGAATTGTACCGTCTATTTGATTTGCAGTTCTTGAGAATGTCCAAAACAATTCCGTAGTCCCATCTGCATTAGAACGATTAGGATTATGGCTAACGAGAATTTATTCAGAATGTGACAAGCGGTACGGTCTATACACAATTAGTACAATATCTTCAAATCATTCGAGAAACAATACTTGCATCCATCTAACAACTTTTTACAGATACAAACGTTCAAAATCAGAGTTAAGTGAATCAATAGTCATTCGACAACAGTCCAAAACTTTTGATATACCAATAACATTTTTAAAAGTTGTAAATAGCTATATCGCTGATGGTACCATCTCTAACATCGTATCCAACTTACAGGAAATAATATTCCTTTCCCGTCTCTTCTCAAAAATCCATTAATGTAAACATTTATAGTAGAGGGGTTACACACTACGTGTACAGCACTCCCTGAATACTTCGGGATGCAAATATTTATTACATATTAAATGTTTTTAGTTAAATAAAAATTTCAAATATCAGTTTAACTGGTGTCTTTGTAACACCGAAATCAGGCAATAATAAGCACGTTCTGAAAGTATAAGCTGCGTAATTATTACGTAATCACTTAACTATACTCAGCGGCATACGTATATAAATACCATAACATAACATAAACTCACGCCTATATCCTTAAACCTCGAATATAGCCGTCATGGCTAGTACAGGAAAGAAAGAAAGGTAGGTGGTGGAAAATTACTCTTGCCCATTACATTTAAACTGAGTCCATACTTTAGTTCGTGAACACGGTCTTCATAAAACTACATGACAGGGTACAAAGTAAACATTCTGTTTTAGCATAATCATCCTCTGAACTTTTTCCCAAATGAGCTGGGGTCTGCTTTCCAGTCTAACTGTGGTGCCGCTGAACATCGACGTTAGCCGTGACGCGACTGCAATCTGACCTCTACAATCAATTGGCGATATCGAAGTTTAGAAGGTGTTTTAGAATATTGTACTAAACTACACCTTCTTCAATAGTACAATTGTCCACACCGTAATATCCAATGACTTTTCGATGCTTTTCAAAGTTATGTGTGTATTTATTGCAGGTTTATAAGTGCCCGGTTAATGGCAATAGGCTCGCCACCTATTACATTGGAACCTAAACATAAACTGGCGAAAAATGGGTGCTAGTGCCTCTGCCTGCCCCTTCGGGGATTTAGGCGTGAGTTTATGTTTATGTTATGTAATATCCAACTAATTTTTGCTGTCACAAAGAAGACCAAAAGCTTGTCTTGCTTTGTCTTTTACACTGACGGCACAGAAACCCTCTGTGCTTACAAGGTTGGCAGCGCGAGTGTGACTCCCTTGACACAAGTCTATAGGCCACGGTAACCACTTTCCATAAGGTGAGCCGTGTGCTTATCTGAGAACTAAGAAAAAAGAAGTTTGTTCTTTACTAATAGGGTTGTAATCTGGTATAACAACAAAGTATAATGATTTATACGCATGTAATCGATATGTTAAATTTAATAATACTTTCTATAACATATGCTTTTTTTATCCTCATGTTGCCGCAGGATCAGGACCTACCTGGCTAAAACCGCGGCCTGATTCTAGTGAACGTAAATTTGTAATAGATACATTTTTATCTAAAATCTCCTTTTACCCCATATTCATCCACATTGAATAACAACCCTTCGCCTCGGTTGTACGTTCAATATTCAAATTCAAGTAATATAATAAAATTCCTGCCATCAAAGCTAGACACTACGTGTCCGTATATTGAATAACAGCCATTAGTCGGTTGCAATCAATAATGGACATCCACATCCATTCATATCGAATAACAACTCTACTCCCCGGTTGTATTAGTTGTATTTTCAATATTTAAATAAAATGAATCTGAAACTTGAAAACATTTTGTAGCTTAGTATGTGTAGATATCGACAATCATGCTCTTATTCGTTCGAGTATCCCTAAATCGCAATATTTTTTTTATGCCACTTTGGTGGCAGACACGGCCCACCTGATGGAAAGTGGTTACCGTGGCCTATGAACGTGTGTAACACCAGAGAAGCCACACTCGCGCTGCCGACTCTGTAAGCACAGTGTAGTGGACAAAGCAGGACAAGCCTTTAATCATCCCACTGACAGCACAAATTCTCCAGTGAGCTCTGGCTACCCTACTCACCGCTGGGAACACAACACGAAGTTATAATCATAATCGTAAATATATGTAAATCAGTCATCATATCATCTATATCTCTAGTAATATTATGAGGAAAGATTTGTATTTTTGTATGCATAGAATAAACTCAAAAACTAATGAACCGATTTCTTTTACAAATTCTTTTACGATTACAAAGCTACATTATCACTGACTAACATAATCTATATTTTATTTAATACAAAACGGATTTTAAAGGTCATCCTTTTTATGAAAAGTTTTGGTCAGACTCAAAATCTGTTGCATATTGGACTGCATACAGTACGCGCCATGAAATTAGCCCCTTGGCCACGGCTTCTCGCAACATGAAATGTTGTCATTATTGTTTTTTTTTTAGATATTTTAATGTTCAGACATAAAGTAGAATAATGTAGTTGAACCACAGAACTAGAATAAGATCATATGAAACACCTAGAACATGACTATTTTGCAGAATATGGATTAATAGATGCAACAATGGATAGCTTCATCATATCTGCGCGCTATTCTGATACATCAGTAAAGAGGAGTCACTGTCATGAGCAGCTTCTTTAGAACTGTGAACACACTATCTAGGATATGTGAACATACCATACAAACCCTTTGTATCGCGACAGTGTTCCGAAACGTGCAACCCCTATTGACATAATGGACACAATAAAATTAGTTAGTACATTATAAAAAATTGTGCAGGCAACTCTAAACCGTACTATCATGGCTTGAACCAACAAACACACAATATGGCTGAGTATCGCGGCGATTTCATTTTTAGTTCCGAGTTTGACCGCGGGACTTATTTTCTAGAGTTGACTCTATGAGCAGAGCAGAACCGAAGATATAGCCAAAAGTCGTGACAACGGACATCTAAGTGGACGCGACGGAGCAGCGATATCAGCTAGTGAAAAACAATTTTCTATTTTCCTTATCGTACTTACTGTCCATCTTATAATGTTATTTATTTTTCCCATTAGTGTTGTCGACTATTTCGTTATATATATTTGTAAAAGTAAATCGTACACCAAACTTAGTGTTATGTGTTAAAGAAGCCGAAAGCAACTGACAGGAAAAAAATAAGGACTCAACAGCACTCAACGAAAAGATTTCTTTTTTTGGGATTTTATGACATGGTAACTAGAACCTTTATGTCAAGTCTTATTTTATATTATAGGTATATCTTAGGAGAGTTATTGTTATTGATGATGATGCAGTAAAGTTGTGGGGACTATACTAAAAGCTCCCTATGGAGATTTGGAACCAATTATACATAAAATCTCGAATTCACACCAAATCTTGAAAGAAAAAACTGCGTTGCGGCCTTCTTCGTGTTGGTGCCAAAACTTCCAATGGAAAGAATGTAAAACACTATATTAGTAATATTGACAAAATATAATTATTTTTAAACTTTCGCGGTGTGAATTCATAATTATACTAAGTATCGGGACTTCTCGCGAATTATATTTTGGAACTTACTATTTCTGCCGACGTTTCGGATGCGTTGCAGCACCAAATTAACAGCACGCCTACACAAGAGTACACATCATGCTCAAAATAAGGCCGGTGACACACTGAACAATACGGTGATCAATTTGTCAAAGATAGACTTAGACCAGCCAACCTTAAGTATACTACAAAAGGGATTGAATTACGCTCTTACCCCGAAAAAAGTGCCTTATGAAAACATTATCTGTAGCGTAGAGGAGGCAATCGCTCGTAACAGGATACCAGTTTGTGACGCGGACACCTTACGACAAGATGTCGCCCATGTCTTACGGAAGGCTCGCCTTCCGAAAAGCAATGTTACCGTCGAAGAGCGAGAGGCTTTGGTTGCGTTACGGAATAATGAAGATGTACTGGTACTTAAAGCTGACAAGGGGAATGCCACCGTAGTAATGGAAACAACTGATTACGAAGCAAAAATACAAGACCTACTTGAAGACACACAGACTTATAAGAGTGTTAAATATGATCCCACTTCAAGAGTAACACGTAAAATACGTAATTTGATCAGGGAGCACGAAGAGGACTTCACAAAGGATGAGTTCGAAAAATTACAACGACCTAAGATCACACAACCACCAAAATTGTACGGCTTGCCCAAAGTGCATAAACCCAATGTGCCACTGCGACCAATCGTAAGTCAGATTGACTCGCCAACCTACGACCTAGCGAAACACATTGCTAAAGCACTGCAGCCATTAGTGGGAAAAACACCATCTTTTGTGAAAGATTCTCGCCATTTTGTGGACATAATCAAAGACGTTAGATTGGAACCAGATGAGCTTCTGGTAAGTTTTGACGTTGAGTCGTTATTTACCAATGTTCCATTACAAGACTGTCTGCAGATTATTGGAACTAAATTGAAGGATAATGGTCTACCGGATAGTTATGCGACACTGCTACAGAGTTGCCTCGAAGGGAACTACTTCCTTTACCATGGTCAAAATTACCTCCAGATAAACGGCGTCGCCATGGGCAGCCCTTTGGCACCAGTCGTGGCTAATATCTGGATGGAACATATTGAGGAAATGGTGTTTCAGAACGCCCACGCCCAAATTAGGCTATGGAAAAGGTACGTAGATGATATATTTTGTATATTCAAGGGCAACAGGGAGCAGGTGGTTCGCTTTACTGAGTATCTCAACTCATTACATGTGAAGACACAGTTTACGTATGAGATTGAGAACAAAAGAACATTATCTTTTTTAGACATAAAGTTGATGGTGAGAACTGATGGCTCCTTGGCCCACACTGTGTATCGTAAACCCACTCACACAGATAGATACCTGCACGCCTCCTCGCATCATCACCCACTTCACTTAAAATCCGTAAGTTCGACGCTCATCAAGCGAGCTAATGACCTGTGTGACCCTGAGCACCTACAGCAGGAGTTAGATCATGTTCAGGAGGTTCTTGAGGTGAACGGGTATGGTACGAGTGCTAGAAAGCCGCGACGTGCACCGAGGAAGATGTTGCTGGGTGTTGACCGCCAACCGGCATACATGCCGTATGTGAAAGGTGTAACGGACAAAATCGGATCTTGCTTACGGAAGTTTTCCATCAAGACGGTTTTTAAACCGTTCGCCAAAGTAGCGAAATACGTGCGAACATCGAAGGACGTCATACCTCTACAAACACCGGGTGTTTATAAAGTGGATTGCAGCTGCGGTAGTTCCTACATAGGCCACACCAAGCGAACCATTGCAGAGAGAGTCAGAGAACATATCGCAGCTGTGAAAAACCGTCAGTTCAACAAATCGGCAGTAGCAGAACATCTTGAGTCGGGTACCAATCACTGGATTGAGCTTCATCAACCCAAAGTCCTCTCCACTGATCGCCACTACTATTCACGGATTGTGCGTGAAGCCATTGAAATCAAAAAATATAAAAATTTCAATAGGGAAGATGGATTCAAGCTATCCGGAACGTGGAATCCAGTGATTAAGATACTAAAACCAAAAAACACAGTGCCGTTAAAAACTGACATAGTGAGTGTGGTGTGTCGCCAGCCTAGCCATTTATAATAAGTGTAATGGTGGGTAGGCGCTCAAAAAATGTTCCCCGCATACATCTCGACGCTCGAAGACTAGTCAAGTCGTGACCACGGGTGCTGCAACGCATCCGAAACGTCGGCAGAAATAGTAAGTTCCAAAATATAATTCGCGAGAAGTCCCGATACTTAGTATAATTAAAAATATAATTAGTAAAATTTTGTTATATTTCTACATAACATTTCCGCATTTTCAAAAATATACCGTGTAAACGTGGACGAGAACAAGGAAATTGTGAGAATTTTCTTGATATACCACTTCTCATGCCACTTCTGAACTATTATCCACACCTCAGGACGGGATTCCTTTAGTTCACCTAGCCTATCCAGTACATATTACGAATAACAATCGATACTTAAATGCTCATGAGTACTCATGACGATGAATTCTTACATATTATATTCAATCCTATTATTATTATTTATATATATTGATTTTATAGAACCCTTTTAGCCAATAGGGGACAGTAAGAAACCAACGGGTCTTAACCAAGTGTGTAACATAGAAAAAAAAATAAGTTTAAAACTAAAACCCGACTACTGAAAAAGTATTAAACAAGAAAATATCTAGTATAGCCGTGGTCCTATGCCACTTTTCCCTAGAATGTATAGTTTTGTTAGACTAAGTGGCATACGATCACGGCTATACTAGATATTTTCTTGTTTAGTACTTTTTCAGTAGTCGGGTTTTAGTTTTAAACTATTTTTTTTAACTTATTTTGGGGCAAGAAATAGGTATAATTTATACTTAGAATTTAAGAATTAGAATTTTACAAGAATTTATACATGTTTGAAATATGCTAATTAAGCCTTTTCAGTTAATACCAAACACAACATATTTATCTCAAATTTACACAAAAAATTTACAAAATACAAAGTACACAAGAAAAAATAATGCTAGAGGGACATTAGATTCAGTGACACATTATATAGCCTATAACCAGCGGACGACTAAGATGCTTCTAACGATACCTCATTTGTCCAGTTCTAATTAGTGGTTGAGGAGCTATGAGGGACCAGATGAATCTACATACATACATACATAGCCTGTCAAAATCATAACCCTCCTTTTGCTTCGCCGTAGTCAGGTAAGAAGAAACAAGAGTGTTAATGCGATGTGGGCGAAGGTTGAAATTTACGGGTCAGATGGCATGTGTTGAGTGCGGCGGCTTTCTGTATAAGCGTAAAGGTGAATTTTGGCATTTGTAGTGTGCTGAGGTTAGTTTGGAGGGTCTTAGGTACTACCCCAGTGGTTGATATGATGATGGGTAAAATCTTTACGCTTTCTACCTGCCATTGACTTCTGATTTCAGTTTATTATTATTACTACATTATCGTATTTAATACTCTTAATATTATAAAGCTGAATAGTTTGTTTGCTTGTACGCGCTATTCTCAGGTAGTACCGGTTGAATTGAAAAAAAAATTACTGTTGAATAGTCCATTTACCGGTGGAGGTTACAGGCCATATAACATCACGCTACAGAAAAGGGAGCATAGCAGTGATCATTAATGTCAAGAAATCGAATAAACTCAAAAACTACTTCACCGATTTCATAAATGCTTTTACCATTAGGTAGCTTCATTATCACTATTATACACACATCAACAAAGTCTAGGGAACAAGGACATTTCTAGTTTTTATTTAAAAACCCTTTCTTGTAATAGTGAGTGTTTTATATCAATAGAAGGGTATTTTTATACCGTTTTTAATTTTAATTTTAATAAAAACATTTTCATTCTAAATTTTTTTTTTAAGAAAGAATTGAATAGTGCCTATATTGAGTATTACAACCTTCTATGATTAGGCACAAAAATAACGAGGTAGTAAGAAATACAGTAATTAACCGTACTTTAAACGTTTTTATTAATCTGTAGGACCTCCTAAAGCATTAGCAACAGCTCGACAACGGCGTGGCATACTTAGTATGAGATTGTCAATCATCGTCTGTGGAATATGGCTCCATACACTGCGAAGGTGTAAAAAAAGTTGTTTTTCAGTGTTCAGATTTTCCAAAGAATCACTGAAAGCTCTTCTCCCAAGCAAATCCCAGGCATGCTCTATGGGATTGAGGTCGGCAGACTGAGCAGGGCATTCCAACGTCGTCATATTGTGCTCGCTTAACGCATTGACCACTACCCTCGCGGTGTGTGACCGTGCATTATCTTGCATGAACATAAAATCTTGACCGAACTGCTGTCGATGAGGGATTACCATGGGGTGTATAACCTCCTGAATGTATTGGTTTGCATTCAAATTGCCCCGTATCCAAACGAGGTCGGTCCTTCCACCAAGGCGAATTCCAGCCCATACCATGATTGTTCCACCTTGGTAAGGATGAACTTCTTGCGGATTCTGGAGACGACTCCGACGTCCAGGAACTCGCCATATACGCACTCTTCTCGAATCAGGATGAAAACCGAAGCAAGATTCGTCGGAAAACAGAACCCGTGCCCATTGATGGTCGGTCCACTGTAAATGTGCGTTAGCCCACAATAAGCGACGACCTCGATTTCCACGTCGAAGAGCTGGAACCCTAAGCGGTCTGCGAGCATAAAGATTGGCTTCGTGTAGTCTTCTTCTGACAGTTTGATCGCTAATAACCACTTGATGCTGAGACTGGAGGCCTGCGACCAACTGACGAGCAGTAATCGTGGGTTGCCGCCTTGCGGAATTTTGCAAGAAACGATCTTGTCGCGGGGTAGTAACCCTATTTCGTCCCCTGTGACGTTCGGCAACATCCCCTGTAGACCTGTAGCGTGCCCATAATCTGCAAATTACGCTTGGTTGGGTGTTGACAGCATCCGCTACGTCGCGTTGAGTTCGTCCAGCTTGCAGCATACCAACAGCCCTTAACATCTCTTCGCGACTTAAATGACGACGTGACATGATGACTACAGTCACAAAAATGCACAAACCATACGTAAAAGACGTATTATTGATAATAAACGTTATTTACAATCAAAAAAAGTATTTTTTATTTTGCCTCAGAGAAACTGCACAATCAAACACTTTTAAAAGTTTTCCCTCCATATTCGAAAATCATTACTTATTTAAATTTATTTTTAAATTTCGAACAACTCTGTAATCTACTTTATTCTATTTTTATTTATTTGCTACCAGTTATTTGCAAAACAAGATTTACACGAAAAAAAAAAATTGGGGTCATCTTGTTCCCTAGACTTTGTTGAGGTGTTTATCTAGTCTATATAACATTTAAAAAAAATATGGATCTTTACTATAACTCCAATTATGCAATCCAAGATGTAAAAAAGGCTTAAAAGTTCCTAAAATCGCGTGCGCTGTATTAAATCAAAATGATGTACTGTGGAAGTGTAAAAACGTCTACAAAAAGGTCCGCAACAGCATAATATGTCTATCTCCTAATGAAAACCCACAGTAATCATTTTTATCATTCACAAATTACAAAAAAATAATGTGTCATTTTCGAACCTATTTTTAACAATACAGTATTATTGCTTATCTAATTAAATATGTTAGTGTTTAATTAGATAAGAACGAAGATCAAACTATACAATTACTAAATAACTTAAGGGATATCGCCATTTATAAATTGAATGATTCAGGGTCAGCCGGAGAGCGCGGGATGCTCTAGGCAATCTTACACCTCAGAATCATAAGACCCAAGACAACATGCGGTTTTCGTCAGTCCGAGTCCAACATAACCACTCCTGATGGCCGACAGGGGTGGAAAAATACGAGGGAAGTTCCGCATGAAAAGAAGTTGGAGCGGAATCCGAATTCCACGCGGGCGGAGCCGCGGGCAACAGCTAGTAATATTATATTTAATCAACGCGAACAAAAGTTGATGGCCGTGTATGTTTTTTACTTACGGTAAAAATAAACCATAGATAACAGATGCAAAAAGTAATATCAAAGATTTATATTGAACTAATACCTCGAGTATGTGTTAGAAATAGTTAGATAGGTATATTGAGGCTTACCTACACGAAACAAGCTAACAATAGGTATGTATGTATGTATGTAGTTTTCTTCTTAAATGAATGGTGTTCATCTCCCAAGTGTTGTAAGGAATATAAAATGTCAACAAAACTCCCGTGTGATTTTTTGGTACTAAAAGGCATGTAAATTTTTTATCGTTCAATTTTCTCGAATATCGTTTCTAAATGAAGGGAATTAGATTATATCTAGATTAAAAGGAGATTACAAAAAAAAATGTGTAATACATATATCGATCTAGTACAACAGTTGTAGATAAATAAAACATTTTAGTTGGGGGTTAAAACTACTACGATCTTTCTTATTTAGTCATTCCTATAGAAACATTAAAGTGAATCATCGTACCAAATTATACATAAAGTAAAATATGTCATAGAATAACTTAAAAGTTCAAATAAAATATATTTTTAACAAATTAAAACACGGCTGCTTTCTAAAAGATCAAAACAAATTTGACAGCAGGCGGTAACCATTAATTTTCTTCGGTTCATGATTACTAAATGGGTACCGCCTGCTATCACACTTGTCTTTAAACAGCAGTTGGGTTTATTATTTTTTAATAATTAGGGAAAATAAAATTTTTGCAAATTAATTTATAAAATGTCTAGACTACATACTACACTATATCAGTTAAATATCCAAAGCAGGTGCACGTGTGCTTGTCTACCACTTGAGTGGTATCAAAAAAACTTCATTTATTTGGTGACAACTAAAATCTGGTACATGAGGACATTTATGCAATAACTCTAATTAATTCTTCCGAATGAAATCCTGATCTACGAAAATGAGTGGAAAATTGCTTCAATACAGACAGTTAACATTAGCACCAAACTTAGCGCTGCATAATATTAATGTGCTGAATGTAAAAATAGCTCGCCATTAATTAAGAGTTATCAGTTTGTATCATAATAACAAAAACGCTTCCACTGCTAAGAATCATAAATACTCGAGATGCTACAGTTTTTTTTATCTAGGACACTCCTATTTGAATTCACTTCGGTAAGCTAAAGACAAAGTCTCTGGAAAGAGGGTCACCATTACAGAGACTAAGTAATTTTGCAATGGTGGCACTCAGCTTGACGGCCTCATCAGATGATTTTTCACGCCCCGCTTAAAGGACCCGGTTAGTAAATACCAGCATGTAAGCAGTATCAACGTCTCTAATAAACCGAAAATAAATATTCTGTTATCTTATTCATCGTACGACTTCATAAAACTCATCTGGAATGGTCCTTGAATCCTTAAGAATGTCTCGTAACTATACTTAAGGACTTTTAAAATTTATCCAATTTTATGCTAATTTTCGAATGGCAATTTTTTTTAAAGTGCTGACAATATTTAGATATAGTCCTGGACTGCATTCTCAGAACAGTAGGCCCACCATGAAACATCCACAATTGTGAATCAAAATTTTGGGCAATCAGTTCCATGGAGAATCGGGGCCAAAGACGTGACACTTTGGTTCGGTTTAAACAGACTGGGAGAGTTCTTAGTCTCTCCAGACTCGCTGCACCATCTCCTTCTTGAGCGTCTCACACTCTCGCATTCCGCACCATGGCACCGAGAGTTATGCCACTCCGGAAGCTGCCACGAGATCATGCCTCACCACGTCCCACGCCGGGCCCAACTCTTCATTTGCATTACAGTGTGATGGAGGTCTAACATTGGCTGATCGATTTCATAGTCTAATTTACGTGGCTAAACATGTTTCGCTTGTGTTTCATGTGGGCCCAGAAGTTTTGGATGTTTCATGGTAGCCCCACAGATCGGCATTATCAGTATTCATGTGTGCAAATTTTAAAGTTTGTAAAGCAAATAACATATTCATGTGCTCAATCAACTAGTAAATCGCTATGACGATGATAAAGAGATTACCAAACTCAGTCTATTTTCTTGGAATATTTTGTCCTAACAGATTATCGAAAAATGGGTTGAAATAATCCCATTTTCTTGGCGCAATTGATCATATTTATCGCCGACCATTCGGGTGCAAAAACGTGCGAAACTCGCAGAGATGCGGATTATTTCGTATCTAATTATATTTGTCTTCCACTTAATTTAGTTACACAAATACGCGGGTCACCAATACGCTCGGTATTATAGACAACCAAGGATAATTATGATTGCTTATCGCCTAGTGGGTCCTATGCTCAAATTGTCCTCAGCTATAAAGAACAGCTGCCATCTCATTTAATAAAGGTTTTTTTTTTTACTTTATTACTATTGAAACAAAGACAATACATAAACTACGAATGTTTATACCTGTGCCGTTAACACTTATCGCGGATTAACATAATGATCATAAAAAAACTCACACTAGCTATGAGCAACGTATTTCTATAGTTGTAATTGCAGATATCTGTATTATCTCCATCATTTTAATAACACCGTTCCTATTGTCACAGGTGAAGACAGCGATACGCCAGATACCGATGGCAAGTTATCTTCCGAGAATTCACCATTACGGCAGCGAAGAGGCGGTATATTGAAAGGTGGAAGACTGTGGAAGTCGTTAGACGCTGAAAAAGATACCATTGAACAGGTGATCGCTTTATTCTCTTATTTGTAAATGTTACGGTAAATTAAAAATGTTTGAGAAGTTAGCCTGTTTGAAAAGATTTTTTTTATTTTACTTATAGGAAAGTTTAACTTTGCTTGAAACATTTTTGAAGCTCCAAGCTCAATCATTACTTTCAATGTTGCAGTACCGTTATAAATTGAAGTACTAGAGAGACTATTAGTCGATTGGTTGTAGAACGGTCAGTTTTGTGAAGCCATTACTAATAGACGCGTTTGGTTAAAAAACGAAGGTAATTAAATTGTGAAATGAACAACTTAAATACACATAATAACACGGTTTGTTATTACGATAGATTGATGACCAGCGATCGACGACCACTGCTAGTGATGAAGATGGCTCAATCACTCCTCGTTCAGTGCGATTTTTAGAAAGGCCAAGAGATTCAGAGGAGGAAACTCCAACGAAGAAAGAAACACCAGAACCAGTCCAACACTCAGATCCTCACCTTGATACCATACCTCAAAAGGAGTTCAACACGAATGCGACCCACAGGTACAAAATTTCAAAATGAGCTTCAATGAATAATTTTGAAACAAAACATAAATGGGAAATTTATGTTTCGTTTGAAAATGGAGGTAATTTCACCGCAGAACTCGAATTGTACCTACTATTGCAGTAAAATGACAGTTTCTATTACAATGTTTTGTAAAAACGTTAGGATAAGTTTACAGTCGTGACAACAGAGTAGAACAAGCAAGTACGTAAAAGTGTAAAGTTCTTCAGTGAGGCAAAGCGACGAATGTTCGGCTCGAAATCATCGTATGAGCATGGTAGAATGGTAGTCGAGGAGACTCGGGGAGGTGGGGTGAGAAACACGCGGTTGGAATGCGGCTGACAGGTGCATTGGGTTGTTACGTTTATTTCGTAGAGGCTGCATTCTGAACCAAACAGTTCTTGATATTATGTGGGCCTTATTAGATATGTGGTGACTCCACCAATCATTCAGTCTTGAACACCCTGCTTGATTGCGTTATGTAACGTCCACTCTAAGAGACGACCATAAATAACGGTTACTTCTTAGTTTAATTGAAACACAATACTTAGTAATCGTTTGTGGAATTTGTTCAATTCGATTGCTTTTTGCTTTTAAGCTCATCGCGGTATTCATTTCAAGACAGGTGCTACAGAGGTGTTACAATTTAAAAATAAAATCTTCGGAACATTGGGAACGATGTAACTTATAGAATAACACAAAACACCACAAAGCTACTTTATCCTTGAGTGGTTAGGCTATATTTATTATCATAAAAAAGATCCCCACAAAAACTTCAATGATGTAACCCGAAAAATGTGTAAAAAATGTCCAGTCGTGCGAAGCCCGGGCAAGCCGTTAGTAGAGAATAAAGAGGGAGAGAAATTACTCGCTATCCATTTTAGTGAGACGTAAAATTCGCTGCAGTGCTCTAACAAGTTTGTTGTCTAACACAAAGATTGAAACACGACGTGCTTGATTCTCTTCTAGAGAGTAGTTTTGTTTCGCGACTAAATAACTCAATTCTTTCACCGATGTGCAAGAATATTTTTACGTAACTTTTGTATAAGATGTGTAGGTTTGATCAAACTACTGTGAACAAAATTATAGTTATGTAAATGTGGTCTAACATAGCGGTTTTCAAATTTTGCTCGTTTAGTGTGTATTGACCAGTGAAGGGCACTGAAAAGATATTATATCAAGTCTTTTATTTTATAAATCTAAATGTTACAAACTATTCAGCTAAAACTTACCGTTATTTTATAAATCATAAAACCTACCGGTTATTTTTAAATAATACAATCAGACTTCTAAGACAACGTTATCAAAAGATATAACCTTAAATGTAGCTAATTTAACCAAATTGGGGAAATGAAAATAAAAAACCAACTCTCCTGGAAAAAACTTGATCCAAGGTGTTAGCCGACCCGTGCCGAGGATTCGTGACCAGAGGGCAAACTGGTGTAACAGAGGGTGTCATGTGTTGGCGGTCACAGGACACACTCGAGATTCCGCCTTACCCCCGTAAAGGGCTCTGCGGGGGTAGACCATATTTTCCCTTTGACTCGTGGGAACGCAATGGTGATGGAAGAAATAAATCATCCGCATGGCGGTGACGCGGTACGCCACCCGTGTCGTCTCGTTTCCCGTGGGGGCGAAAAGAGGCTCACGGAGACCCGTTTTACTACATCGAATGTGGGAGGAGAAATGGAAGAAAAAGTGAACTATGTTTGTCAGATGATCAATGAAAGGAGGATTGATGTTCTTAATGTGAATGAGTCGAAGAGGAAAGGATGTGATACCACCAAGCACGGACCCTACACCGCGTACTGGTTGGGACTACCCAGTACCGAATGAGCTAGCCAGGGAGTTGGTGTTATCCTATCTATTAGAAGTAGAAGTAGAAGAAATGAGAATTAAAGTGGGACTCATTCGTATTTTTGTCGTAGGGGTTTACGCTCCTATAGACTCCGTTAGTACGAGTACGTCCCAGAAAGTACAAGAAGAAAGAGAGGAATTTTTGGGAGAGTGTAAGAGATGTATTGAGAGAATGTAAGGATAATGAAAGAATAATAATGTTGGGTGATTATAATGAATGGGTGGGACTGAAACGAGATGGGTTCCTGGCAAATACGGAGATGAAAGAGTGAATGAAAATGGTAAAGGTTTGCCAGAAGTATGTTTGGAATGGAACCTTTGCGTATCTAACACTATGTTTGAGAATGAATGGAAGAAGACTAACGAAACAGGTGTATGAAGTGAATGTGGATGGTAACGTCGGAAGAGGAAGACCTAGGCGCACATACCTGGATCAAATCGGGGAAGTTTTAGAAAAGGGGCAGGTCAGGAGTACCCTATATAATGTAATGAGAGTGAATGAAGCGAAAGCAGTATGTCAGGATCGTAGCAAATGGAGATCCGTGATCTCTGCCTACCCCTATGGGAAACAGGCGTGATTATATGTATTTATGTATTTAACCAAATACATCACGGGAATCAAGAATCAAAACATATAGTACTTCCAGTTTAATGACTTCCTAGAATTATGAAATTTGACATGTAGTAGTCTTTCCACATAATTGAGGGTAAAATTCCGAAAACTGTGTGTAGCTACACATACTCTAATAACCTATTTTTTAATGTGTGCAATATCCCCACGGAAACCCCACTACCAACGCCGGTGGGGGAGGTTACTGTCGGAATTGAACAGACTAAAACGCGCGCCGTCTGTCTGGGCCGCAGGGTTTTTTTTTATACCAATTATGTGGCAGACAAGCAAACGGCCCACCTGATGGGAAGTGGTTACCGTGGCCTATGGACATATGCAACACCAGAGGCATCACACTTGCGCTGCCGACCAGGGAGGTCATTCCACAGCTTGAGTGTGCGTGGGATGAAGTTTCTTTCATACCGCACAGTGCGCACCGTCTCTGGTCGCATTGTGTGCCGCCGGCGCCGACACCGCCCGAAACACCCATGCCCGGTGATAATGTGCGTCATCCGGTACGAGTGGCTGCCGTGTGGCCTCTCTAGCCACTCTACCATGATGGATCTTACCGCTGCTATTAAACATCGCCCAAGTCGCAGCTCCCATTCCGCCACCATGTCCCTGTGGAGCTGGGATCTCACCGCCCCCTCAAGTTCGGCAGCAGCCGCATCAGAGCGTTAGCTGTGACCAACAATTTGGGAGCCAGACTTCGGAGATGCTTCCCGAATTCTCATCGGCGGGGCAGCACGAGCCCCAGATGGCTGATGGGACTTTGGGGAGCATCCTAATACCCTTGATGTTATTATTCTGTAAAGTCGAAATACAACTTCAGCGAAGAATTCTTTTGCTAAACCTTACCCAGTAGAAAATTGGCGTCACCCATAGGATCCCTGGTTGAAGTAACAGCGGTTGATATAAACATGAACGTTGTGCGTGCCGTAATCAACGATTGGCTCTAGAGGTTGGACCATATTGAATATACTATATATTGTGGTACGAGTCTTAAGAGAGCCGAAAACGGTAATCATCAATGCACACGTATAGCATACGATGTTCTTCAACACACTTGCAAAGAAAATAATACTAAAATAGATATTTACCCTTGTAGTTTTCAGGTAGTAAACTTTCAATAACGTAAAGGGCTTCACTTCTTATATCGGTCGGTGAACAGCTTAAATCATTATCTTCATAACTAGTACTTATACGCGAATCATTTAATAATTAACTACATTTATTAATTAACAGTGAAAATAAAACGGTGTACACATAAATGACATTTATACAAAAAGATGAGATGTAATGTACAAAGGCGAGCTTAACTCAAAGTTGAGTTCTCTTCCAGTAAACCCGGGAGTGCACAAAGGAATTGCAATACGAGATGCAAAGGTTTTATTGAGTAAACATAAGTTATATTCTAATGATTTTTTGTTTATTAAACTGGTTTAGTAAACAAACAAATTGAAATCATCTATTTAATTAGTAAGTTGCATGAAATAAGTCATTTATATAACTATTTTGAACACGGTTTTTTATTGAAACTTTTTTAAGAACAAAGAAAGTTAACCAATAAAATTTTAAAAAACTATAACTCACTTGTGAATTATAGCAAGGAAAATGTCACCGTTTGATTATAGGCCTAATTGCGATGAAATTAGAACCACTTTATGAGCAAGTGTGTTGAAAAACTCAATACCAAATCAGGAGGGTCAATGCAAATAACTTTCTTATAAATATAATATATCCCTATTCAACTACGTTTGTGTTCATATAATAGGTCCTTACATATGAAATTGGAGGAAACCCAATTTTCAGTACTACCTATCATTTTTGCTTTTTTTAGGAATGACAAATCCAAATTTTGTGATTCTTTTTGTGTATGAATGAGACAACATCAAGCTAACAAACACTTTTATTACATTTTTGAAAAGTGACAGCTGTAAAAAAGTAATACGAAATTTATTATCAAAATGGATAGCATTTAGGAAGTGCGGTTTTGAAGATAGAATTCACTTTATCAAGCGGCTAATAAAAACAAAATTTAATACAGAGTTGTAAAATCATGAAATCAACTTTCAAACAAATTATAAATAATGGAAATAGCCATTAAATTACAGGAATAACGAACTCATGAATCTGTAAGAAAATTTCGGAAATTTCATAGGTAAAGACCTAATATATAATATTACAGATTATATTTTTGAGATTCTTTTATACTAATAACATTTATAGTACGCATAATTAAATATAGGTACACCTACCTACTTACAAATATAATTTTAATAATCCGACTTCATAGACCAAAAAAGTGAAATATAATTGAATTACCAATTTAATTTGAGAGTCAAAACGCGCCTACGGCTACGATGTATTTGTTGCTCGCATTGCTTGTCAACTGACTTCAAATAAAAAGGAATTTGAAATCTGTTTGAATTATTTGAAACAGAAGTATAATAATGACGTAATTATACTCGAACATAAGGAGAACGGGATTAAAATACATCAAAAGGATTTATATATTGGGATTTTCCTGACAGAATTCCCACTATGTATATACATAAGTGGGTCATGAATTAATAAACCATAAACCCACTCCCTAGCACAAGCAATTTAGCTTAGTTGGAAGGGTTAGAGGGATTATTAGTAATTGCGGTTAGTAATATACTTTATTTGTAAAAAAAAATAATGTAATATATGTCATGTGAGTAACGTATCACGTGATATGAGGCATTAAAGAATGGTCAAAAAGAATTCTTCTGTTGATTGCGCCGTCTGTCCATAACAATAGACGATCGAAAAAAACTGACGCTCATATTTAAAATACATTTACATACAAAATACCATACAATTTTACTGTGCATACAGCTTACTTTTAAACAAGCTTTGAATAACCAAAAGGGTAAAACCCTATTGAGATCGAGTTTTAACCAGCAAATATCCTATTTCGGTCCATGCGGTTCGGAGACTCTTTCCTTTGTCGCACTATTAAGGCCTGAAATCCATTACCAGCTCACGTGTTTCCTTCTTCCTACAGTCTTGGGTCCTTTAAGCGGGACGTGAAAAAGGATATAGTAAGGCCGTCAAGCTGAGTGTCAACATGGTACATGTATATGTATATACACGTAATTCTGACCCTCTTTTCTGAGCCTTCAGCTTACCATTAGGTCTTATTGACGTGTCCTATATAAAAAAAATGTTGTAAGATATGAACACAGCATCATTTTGAGGGTAAACTATCTAATTTGTATAACAAGTCCACCTGCAGTTGACTTCAATAGCTATATTGAAACAAATCGCTCGATGGTTACAAAACATTTCAATCTCAAATTTAAGTTTAACATAATACAGTTAATAAATAATAATAATAAGTAATTTGAACCGAAACTTTGCCATTGCAATTACCCATCTGGTGACGTAAAAGAATACAATCATCACCAGGCAATTAATGGAAAAATACACAGACGATATCATTCCGAGCGAAAGAAAATCGATATAAAAACTTGTACTAACAGTAAGCCAAAGCCTCCCAGCATTGGGAGAGGCCTTTGTCCAGCAAAAGACTACGAGAGGCTATTTGTTTTATATTGTACAATGGTAATCAAAAGGAATGAAATGTAAATATAAATTGATAAATGCTCGGTTAAAAATATCAATCAAGTTTAGTGGTTAGCTTTCTTATACACCGTAGCGTATAATAATACTGATGAAACTTAAGTTATGATGGCAATAATTCTCAATTATCTACGGCATTCACTTTACTATAAATTATTAGCTGTAACACTTTATCACTATTAGCGTGTATTACTTATTACGTACTAACATCAAACACATTTTCCCTGCAGGCTTGAAACACCGCTAATTTTAACAATTCACGCGCCGAAATCAAATTCAGCGGTTCAGCAATTGTTCAATAGCGGCCGACCGCCGCCACCAGCCATCGAACCACAGTTAGTCACTTCTGAAACGCTTAGGTATGACCTTCTACTTTTTTGTAAAATAATACGCTAATTATTTCGCCCTTTCAAAAAAAATGAAATATTATGATGTTTAATTACATCGCTATTGAATTCATTTATTCCAATTACTTGTTCAAACTAATTGTCCGTACTATAAAGGTCGAACAGATGAAATCAATACCATTTTAATTGGAGAACCTGACCTATGAATACCAATACGTAATTATTAATAGTTGTTTTGCTGAATAATACTTACAACTTGTAATCTTTTTACGTAGAGCCTGGGATGCAGGAGTACGTCCAAAGACCGAAGAGGCGGCAGTGCGCCGCGTGGCCGAAAGGAATGCGCTACGATGTTCTTTACTACGCAGTGAGGCTAAGAAAAAGCAACAACCGAAGGTATGTTTAATTGTAAATAACTGTTGTGAAGCGATTATAGTTATTGAGATACAGGCTACACGGCTTCTGAAAATACTTAGTTGTAGTAAATAAATTTACAAATGGACTTTTCAGATGCATATAAACTAAACATCGTTGTTGTAGAAAAAGTGGAAAATGCTTTTCTTCCTATTCAACTGACTGTTGCTTACGCTAAGATAATTAAACGTTTTACATATTATAACGCTTAAAATATCTCAAACCCTTAATATATTGTTACTAAAGAAGTAATTGTAACGTTTGTAGAAAAAAATCATCTTGCATTATTCTAATCGTTATGATTTTATAATTATATGGTATTGATTGTATTCAAATCGTTTTGTCTAACTAAAATAATATTTATAAGTAAAGTGGTAATTAACTTTTAAGGAGGTGCCAACACGACTCCAAATAGCTATTCAATTTCAGGATTTTCTCTCCTACGAGAAGCGACCAGTAGCTTAAATATTCCACGTTCAAATTCTGTGTAGGCATGTTGTTGTGCCATCTAAGTAACTCAAGTGACTATATTCATATCATTATGGAGAAAATAATTATAATAACACTAAGGGATTCCTGGGCTCCACTCACATAGAATTTTGATGCCCTTCTCGGTATCCATACCCGATGGGGCCCCTTGGGAATCTGCTGCCCAATCTATGTGTTGCATACTACAGATATTATTGTATCTGAGTACCCACTTACAGCTGTGCGCGTTCTGGGGGTGACAGATGGACCACCTGTTATCCTAGCAGAAGCATGCCGAAATGGAGGTCCGATGCACCTCTCCCTCCTCCCCCTTTCTGGTAGTAGTCCCACACCCGAGTTGTTGGGGTGCGTGAGAGATATGCCAAAGGCTACCGCACCCTCGGCAACTGAGGTGGCCGTGCGGCTTTAGTCGATCCAACTCCGGCATAACCACACTGGCTCCGGCAGGGTGGTATCCGAAGGAATTTTCGCACATTAAAAAAATAGTACCAACATACAGCTATATCCGTTCAACCGATTAGGCATGATTAAGTCTCAAACATATAAAAAACTTTAGAATCTTGGACTATCTTTGTTGCTATGAACGATAATTACGCGAGCACGGCGCAGGAAGTTCATGTCAATAATATCATTTAGCTACTTATACGATGCTAAACCGCGATCGTCTCAGTAACTGGCTGTTAGGCATATAAAGCTTTTTATAAGTCAGTTCTGTATTAATGCAACCCTCTGATATTATTATTATAGCTATCGTATACACAATATTAACTAAATAATCTATAGTCATTTTATAACATACTTTTAACTAATAAAACATTTCTATAAATGACAAATCTGGTTTAGAATTGGAACGAAGCCAACCAATTTCATTAGTCGCTTTCATCCGGATTGCATTCATCAATCAGCAAATTGTTTCTGTGCTGCAAACAGAAGTTCTGTATTTTCTGTCACACAGAAAACATCTATATAGCAGTAGTGAAATGGTTTTAGTAATTGCGATGCAGGCTACACGGCTTCTGAAAATACTTGTTGTAATAAAAAAATTACGAAATAACTTTTCAAATGATGAAGTTCTAAAATACTGTATTTTCTGTAACACTAAACACATCCATATAATATATTTTTCAACACACTTGCTAGTAGCTCAAATTTCACCGCAATTAAACACATAATGGTAATAATCAAACTGCGACTTTTTCCTCTTTTGTGACTGTTTGACTTTTTCACAAGTGAGTTATATATTTTTTAATTACTAGTTGTGCTAGTCTTATGACCTTTGGCAATAACATAAGTGTTCTATAGATGGTTGTTATTTCATGATCATTACAGCGTTGGGTCCATCTGGGAACCTGGCATTCGAGTTCCGGCTTTTCCTCCTTCACTTCACACGATGATGGGTATCCCTGACAGTGAGACTATTGGCACGTGTGTCACTTTCTACGACGTCAACCCAGCATTCTTTGGGTCAATTCCCACAAGGACCCAGGGGCGGTATCATGGTCAAACATTTGTTACATGATGGCCTGGTTTTTGAATGACATCAATCTCCTCATACAGCTTGGTTCTTTACTATACTCGTACTTCTCTAAGCGTTACCAGTGGCACTAGTTGTTGATTTTTAAAGAGATTCAAATCAAGAACTGAAGTGTTCAGCAGCTCATGGAAGTAAGAGCGCCATCTCTCATTTACCGCAAATTCCTCGTATAACAAATTGCCCCCAAGGTCTTTTACACAGCCGCACGTGGAAATATTATGCATAAAGTCATTACTAGTATGTTTCTTATCCCGTAAATGAATGACCCTAAGAGAATGCTCCACACAATTAATTTAAATACGTACTTGGAAATTATATTGCGTATAATATATTTAGACCAGTATATCGCCAAAAGAGTTAGCCAAGGTATTTTAGTATATAGGCACATTTAACCAACCATATTTATCAACCTTGCGGATCCGGTGAAAGCATTGCGCACAAATCAAATGGGCTTACTTTGATGTGTTCCTGTGTATTTTATTAGATGTGAATGTAACCCCTATCTATCCATGCGTTTGTACGTCATTGCAATTATGTCTCAAAACTGGTTTAAATTAAAAATAAAAAGCGAGGTCCTTGAACCGTAAATGTATAAAGTTAAGTTTTTAAAACCACATCGTTTTTGCTTAACAAGTAGGGGTAGTTGCGTGCGTAAATAACTTGATATAAAATTATATTTTATCTGTACAATACAATTATTTGCTTCCAGAATCGCATATTATTACACAATAGCTTTCCTTTTGAACATCGCATTGCTACCGTATTGTGGGCGTCTATCTGCAACGTCAAATTGACAAGCTCTGTTACTGAACGTGAAAATGCCATGTCCCCGTTTACCGAGGAATGAACGAGCTCTAGTCTCTTTTCAATAAATACTGCTAAGTAAACTGTGTTTCCCAGGGTTAAAACGAAGGGGTTTGGTTACAAGTTGATTCATTTTACTTTAAAGAAAAATACTTCGACATTTGCCTTGTAGAGTCTTAAATAAACCTAATATCCACTCAACTTGTTATCTTTTACAACTGTGTATGCAGTATATATCAATTTATATGCAGTTTAACTTTATCGGATTATATTACGTCTTTACCTATGAAATTCATGAGTTTGTTATTCTTGTAATTTAATACCTATGGCCAATATTTATATTTCCTTTGAAAGTTGATTTCAAGATTTTACAACTCTGTATTAAATTTTGTTTCTATTAGCCGCTTGATAAATTAAATTCGATCTTCAAAAACAGTGCATCCTAAATGCTTGCCATTTTGATGATAAATTTCGTATTACTTTATTACAGCAGTCACTTTTCAAAAATGTAATAAGTGTTTGTTATCGTGTCTCATTCACACACAAAAAAACCATAGAATTTGGGATTTGTCATTCGTAAAAAAATGCAAAAATGGTAGTACTGAAAATTGGGTTACTTCCAAATTCTTTAAAAAAAACGGCCTACTTAACTAATTTTTGCAATTTTTTTTTGCATTTTTGCAATCTTGCAATAGGTTTAATTATCATGCGAGTGGACAAGAAACATTACGATCATTTTGACTATCGCTTATTTTCATTTATGCTTATGAAGTGGATACAACATGTCATTCATAACATCGGTAACATTGACTTGGTCCCTAAATGTGTCCATAGGACTATAGTGCTAAACTAACATTTATTCCATTAAAGTAATAATACCGTTTATTCCGTTTAAAGCACTAACAATTAATAATCTAAAATACATTCATACATTTGAAAGCCTTTGTATCATGTTGTTGATATTTCCTATAAAACGAGACTCATAGCTTACGGAGTCAATGGTAAATTCTTGAGATACCAATATTGCTGCTCATCGCTAAACGCTCCTTTGAAGTTCTGAGAACTCCCCTCGCTTTGACTTCATTTTACGTCGCACTAACAGCGTTTGTACACTCGAAATAACTCGATTTTCAAACGCTCGTAAATCATAAATTTGAAATAAAAATGTGATGGCTTATCACAGTTCCTATAGTATTCCTGAGTAAAGGTTGTACTTGTGGCGTGTGTATGTGTGAGGAGGTTTTGTGTGCGTGTGTGTATGTGTGTGTATGTGTGCGCGCGTGTGTCTGTGTGCGTGTGCTAGTGTCTCTGTGTGTGTGATGTGAACCTATCCACATTATAAATATTATAGTGTGACTTACATCGTAAAACGTTTTTTATAAATGAAAAATGTAAAGAAAAGTGAACAGACTTCTAGAAAAAAATACACTAAAAAAATTATACCTAGTTTCAGATATACCTCAAAAAATAAAAATGCGCGTCAGACTTTTGTTGAAGTCGGTGCCAAGCCATAGGGTGAGCCTCAAGCACGCAGGGATGTCCATGACCACAGTCCGCCCACATCACCAATGAAATTTGTAAGTGTGTGTGGAGTCTTGAGCAAGGCAATTTAAGTGTGTGATATGTTGGATTGACCTAATTGCCAATTATAGTCATATTCTATCTTGGCACCGACTTCAAAAGTCTTATGCGTATTTTTACTTTCTGATAGTAAACAACTTAAAAATAAACATTCGTATGGGAGCTTAGAATAGAAAACTTTGAAGCACTGCCAACTAGGAGACCAAGATGTTAGGTCGTTGGAAATACGACATACTACTGGCATCCTTAAAAATAAAGCTGTAGAATAAATAATATTCCTCCAATAACTCAAACGAAACAATCATAATGTTTACCGTTGAGGAGTTCCATTATCTACCTGCGTAGTCCAAATCTAGATCTTTCCATTTATCTTCTTCTTTATTAATTTTCACTAAGGCGTGTAGTCACATCTTCCCACTTGCTACCGTCCTGATAAAACAAATTACAATTGCTCTTACACTTGAACATATTTCTATAAATTATTCGAGCGAAACTCTATCACAGGTAATCTGTTTCAGACAGTCAGTCAGTCACTAAGATATTAATTAAGTAGGTATATTATGATGATAGAGGATGATATTCGGACTCTCGCTCTTATCCCTGGCTTAGATTATGTAGTAGGACTCCGGTTACGATCTACGAAGTGCTTATGTTTTATATGAACTTGTAAACTGATTATTTGAAATGAAGTGTATTAAAATGTATTATTATTGACGTCATGTATACTGAAGGGTGTAATAAAAAAGTACATGTACCTTATTAAAACAGACCTGCTTTTTCCGAAACTCTATCTTTGGTTCACACCTTTAGTGCGGACGATAATACAATTTAAATCAATAAAATAGATTTTTATTAAGATTATTTTGAGACTACAAAAGTCAAAATCGTTCTGATGCCGACTGTACGAATATAGTACTTGAGGATAAAAACGACAACAGCCACACAACACTTCATACGCACACGCTTCTGTCCTTACATACTTCATCAGATTCTTGTAATGTCATCAAAGGCTTCAGAATAATTCACCTTTGAATGGTTTTGACCTGCTCTTTTTATGTTCCGTACTCGACGGAACCCTTATAACTACGTCACGTCATGTCGCCCATCTGTCTGCAACTTATCTTTCAAGTACTTAAGAGTTTCTGAGCTAACTCAAACTCATTTTTATACATCAATCTTGGCCGGTAGACTCTTTTGATGATGATCAAATAAACAGACATCGGCATAAGAAAAATTCCTGTCTTTACTAATTCTGTAAGTTCATTTATTGTAACCACAGATTGTATTACTATTTAAAATGGCTATTTCACTCTAGTAAAAACAGAACTCTACCCACATACGAAGTCCTGAAACATCTTCATCTGTAAAAGATAAGAATGAGCTGATTGTTTTTTGGTCACAAATTTGGTACTAAATCCATTTATGTTTGTAGATTTTCTTAACAACTGCGCCTCGATTGAATTAAGACTTTCGTTGCAGCAGGAGACTACTTCGCTAGCTGAACGCATACGTTTACTGACTTGTGACGTGGAGGATGAGCCAGACGAGCGTAGACCTTCGCCAGCAGGAGCCAGCACAGATAAAATGTCGAGTAACAGTGACAAGTCAAGCGATAAATCGTACAACAGCATCGACAAAAACAGTGAGAAGGCTTTCGGCAGCGCTTCTTCGAGCTCATCGTCTTCAACTATATCAGTGCCGCTACCGACTCGACAACAGCCACCTGACTTAGGTGATATGCATCAAGAACCTCAAAAGGTAGGTCTTACAACAATTAAACTATGACGTTTAAATTGCTAATTTAGGTACAGTGTTCTACGATAAGCAACCACATTCGCTGCACAGCGTGGCAGGGATCCAGATAGTGACAGATAGAAAATAGTGGTCACTGTTCTAAATGCTGTTCCCAGAATGGTGGTACCCACCTTGACGGCCTCGACTCTCTGGATCAACAATTCTGGACATAACACAATTGCTTACAATCGCGTCATAGTAGCGATGGCGCTCTACTAAAATTGAACCAATAGAATAAAAAAGGCAAAAGAAGAGAATGTAAACTTGGAAAAAGTAAAATACAGTTTTAGCAGCTTGTAGGTATAAGAAAATTAACGTCAATGTCACTATAAATATGAAGCATGGTTGGTTCAGCTAATGTACTTAGATACTTACTGCGTGAAAGCCTTATTTGGTTTGACACCTTTCACGGAAAAAATAAGGTTCAAATATCAAAAGGAAATATTCGACTGTAACATTACGCGGTGTTAGATGTGTTTCAAGTACCTTCCTTACTATCCTTCCGCGCAACTTCTATCCTAACTAAATCTTCCAATAGTGCGTGCATAAATCGCTGAAAGGTTATATCTGCCTAATATTATACCTAATAATATTCATTTCTTATCTCGTTAGACCCTTTAAAAGGGTGTTGTTTTAACAAACGAGTAATATATCGATTGTCCTTGTAGAATGTCTTCGCATGGAAAACCACAGTTTTCAGGCTTTTCAGATGTGAAGCTATTTATTTATTTCAATCATTGAACTGTGAGTGCTATGTTCCCTAAACTTCAACGTGCCCGATCGGTACGTGTGGCGGTGGCGACGCCTGCTGGGGCTGGCCTTGCCTGTAGCCGAGGCCTATCTACTGGCCAAAGCACCTCTTGTACGTAATATCCGAGTTATAAATGAGGTTCATTAGCAGATCGATATCTTCTCGAACCATATAATTGAATTCGCAAGGGTTCTTTTATATATAGTTGCCCGATGTACGAACTTACCATTTGTTTTCTTGGATGTTTGTTTTTGTATGTTAATTGTATATAAATAATAGTAATAATTTAACTACGCAATCGCATTAGGTAATAACAACCTGTAATGATAGTTTAAGGTTGATATAAATAAATACATTACAAAAAACTGAAAAAACAGGTTATCCGCCAGGTAGACAGATCCGTTACTACGTAAAATACTGTCCTGATCTCTGGGATGACTCACATTACTGTGTGCTGTCTGCATTATTGAGAGTCCTGAGGTTATCAAAACCCACGAAATTTGACAGTATTTTGCTACCTGTCCGTTTGTACTATCCCAGGCAGCGTCCCGATTAAGGAGCACATTTTTTATTTTATTTTTTCTCAAGTCAGAATACCAAAATTTATGATTTTTCCTTAATAAATATAATGGGTAGTATGAGTCCTTAGTGTTACACATAACCATAGGCCTCGGTAACCACATCCTATCAGATGAGTCGTTTGCCTGTCTGCCAATTAAGTTTTATAAAAATATTCCTCTAAAAGTACATACTTGAACATCACTTGAACCGTCTTTGAACGACAGCGTGTCTTTAGCTTATTGTCAGATGAGATGAAGTTGTAATTATATGTGATATGTATCTACATACAATAATAGCTAGATAAAAATAATAAGACAATATTGTATCTAGTTAGTAATCTCCTGGCTCTATCGCTACGAAGTTATTGAAAGCAAGGCAGCCAACTAATATAATTAAACAAACAGAAGTTGCCAGGCACGTCTCAGCAGCCTTCAACTTGTATCGATGAAGTTCCAAGACGTGCTTTCCAAATAAGTAAAACTTGGTGCATCCATGTAAGCACACATTGATGTTTTTGTATGATAATATTTCTTTTTTATGTATGATTCATTAATCCCTGCTGTAAAATTCACTGCATCCACCTGATGTTGGGGTGCAGTTCAATAAGTAATAGCCACCATCCGAGTATCAGATACTACTATGTTCCTAGCATTCTACACGGCAATCTATCGTTAGCGTCTAATAAGTAATGGGAACAGGATCACCCTCTTCTCTTCTTTTTCTTCTACTTGGCTTTAGTACCTACCTATAAGACACAGGCTTCAACTTTGTATTTCATTTAACTCGACACAGAATTGCCTATATAGACTTCACTTACCCATAAATTAATTCCAAATAACAAAATAATTGCGTGTTTTCTCTCTTATACCTAATTGGTTTCGACATCAGAACATAATTGTATGCATAATGATAGCGTGATCTGGCAAATAATTACAGAGATAGGTGTTCCAGTTCCCGCTAATTTATCTACGTCACAGTAAAATGTAAATATTTTGTAAAGGATTATGGAAATATGGATAGTCTTGTTATGCTCCCGATGTCGACTCTGAACCGCGTTGTATACCCTCAATTCCGTTTATTTAACATACATTTAATTCAAAGTTATACAGATAGTGTGTATGTTTATAATACTGAAATAACGTAATTAGGTGGATCAATGCGTTTGCCAATTTGACTTTATGTCGGTTTGTTCGAGTAATCTCCGAAGTGGCTGGGCTGGTTATGACGAAATCTTTATTTTTAAAGTATAAGGATTCCATGCAAAACATTTACAACATAGATTGCAAGTCCTCGTGGACCAAGTCGTGGGCACACCTTGTTTGTCGTAGCCTGCATGACATGACATTACAGCACTTACTGTACGGAGCTTATATCTAATTTGATAAAATATAAAGTTACCAAAGTCAATTTCCATTTGTTGAAAAAATCTTTGTTCTTATCTGATTGCTGGAAAAAAAACACTAAATACAAGTTTCACATACTATGGAAGGAAAATCAATGATATTTGAGCATACTGTATTGTAAGATTTGTAAGCCCGGCTGCAGGTAGAGTTCTTGTAGATTACAAATCAAGAGTGTTATTTGTACTCTGCCGTTGAATTAATGAGTACAGTTTGAGGCGTAATAACGTGGTTTCTTTTTTAAACGCAGCCCAAATCGGAGCCCCGACGACAATTCCTGTCTACGTTAGCTCCCCTCACCGCTTGTGTTGGGAGCATCGCTCATCATGAGGGCTTCTACTACGTGGCTCCGGGTGATAGAAGTTCTGCATCTTCAGCTACTAATTTAGATATACAAGAGCACAGCGATGCACCAGCACCCGATATAGTTGCTGGAACGCCAGGTAAGTTGCAAAGACAAGAGCTAAGAACCACCTTTCCAGCGGATTATAATACCATGGCATCTTTTTGATTACTTTGCTTGTTAAGATCGATTTGAGGCTGACTTGACATCATGTCAAAAGTGGAGCTCAATCGATGCAGAACTTTACTTATTTTTAATCCTGTACAACCCAAATTAACATTTTTATATACCCATAGATTATTATCGATATTTTAAAATTATTGTTTTTTTTTTAAGACTACCGTAAAATCCAGAAAGAATGTGAGCATAAAACGCTACTTAGTGGTGAAAACCTTGGTATAACAAATTGGTTGGCAACGTGGATTATCGATGAATAACGATATAATTATCTAAAAAATTAACTTAAATACAATTAAGAACTCGTTTAGGTAGTTACTTTTTCATAATTTTCTTTTTATTGTACAACTTCTTTCGTGTCAGTGAGTCACTCTTTCACTACTTCAAATACTATTATGATAGTTGCTGTCGGTACTTAATACTGAATGTACAGGAGCTGGTGAAGGTGACGATGGATTAGCAGCGTTCGCCAGAGCCACAGCCCCGAGAACCGAAAGACTACGTCAACGCTACGGCCACGAGTCCCAACCCGTCAGTAGTGACGACGAACATGATGACTACGGTAATGATAGCGAATGTTATACTTTCTTTAAATCATCTCAGTAATGTCATTGCTATAAATACCATATTTATTACAAGTATACCTGAATTATCAATTTGAAAATGATCCTTTACTTTTGACGCTGACTAAAATGTCCAGCATTGTGTTCCCAAAAGCACTTTTAGAGTCAAATAATTGCATTATTATTTTAAACTCTCTAAAATTAAGTTTTGATAATAATATTTTTAATCTATCGCGGTGTGAATTCATAATTATACAAGGTATCGGGACTTCTCACGAATTAAATCATGGAACTAACTGTTTCTACCGACGACGTTTTGGATGCGTTGCAGCACCCGTGGTCACGACTTGACTGAGTCTTGATTTAATTCGCGAGAAGTCCCGATACCTTGTATAATTTATAATAATACTTCTATCTAATCTCAGAAGCGTTCCGTTCGTGGCATTTTTGTTAAAGCATATTTTATTAATTGTCCTCTGGAATTTCGCAAAGACTATTATTATGCGATGTTACAAAATTTAATACAGCGTGAATACCCGAGTGTATAATACGCAACATATGGAGGTACTATTTCTTATATATGACGAGTTTTGCCATATCTTAGCTTGAAAGGTACCTGCTTATGTACTTAACTATTTAACCTGTAGCTGTGACGATACGGTATTATTAATGAAACAATAGTTTATTACGGCACGAATGCGTAAAGTTGTTGATTAGGTACCGCTGTAGCGCTATCGAGATCTGAGCCGACAGGCGAGGGTGTTAAGAGAGCCGAAGACAGTAATCATCAATACGTTTATCATACGACGCTTTTCAACACGCTTGCCATTAAAATAATACTAAATAATCTACCCTAATCCACATTTCAGTATGAAATGTAAACATTAAAAAACTTTAATGACATTATTTACACAGAGTATCAAAATATATTTTTTTACCATTTCGATACAACTTCAAACAGAGTTAAGGAATATATCATATATATAGGAGTTATCTAAATTAAAATATAAAACAATACAGATCATTCATAAACAATCCTGAAGGTACAGGCATCAAAGAAATCGACCACATATAGGTATATATGGTCTGAAGATGCGACGCGTAAGTATGCGCGATCAGCAAATGAATTTTGGCGCGAAAAATTTACGCAAATGATGTTTGTTGTGTTTGAATTAAGAACCCTTATTATGCAACAGTTTCATTAACTACTATTATAAAGTACCTACTTAGATAAAAAGTTTATTTAGAGAAACAATTAGCAAATGTGCAGTTGGTAAAATTACAATGAACTGTTTTTGATGTCTTAGTTTTGTTTATTAAACATTTACAAGTTTAAATTATTTAATTTAAATATGAAATTGCATAAAATGAGTAAGCGGCAGGTATATTAATTTAATTTTACCATTGAACATGATTTTTTTGTATCAAAACTTTTCTAAGAACAAAGCAACTCAATCAATATAATTAAAAAAGCTAAAACTCACTTGTGAATTATGGCCAGGAAAATTCACAGTTTGATTATATTTCTGGCACATATGTGTCTAATTGTGGGGAAATTAAAACTACTATATGAGCAAGTGTGTTGAAAAAGACTTTGTTGCAACAGAAGTTAATAAAGGCTAACTCATGACGTACCTATTACCTAAGCAGAACACTGGGGGTCCATAGGGGTCACCGTAGTGTAATCCCTCAGTGATAGCAGATTATAGCTGCAGCAATTTAGCATACAAACTTCCAATTATTTATTTAGTTACTCAAATTTCTATAGGCTATTTCAGATCTACAGGTATACACACTGTAATTCTGAACAATAAAATAATCTAGAATACCTGATGTGTCTAAGCTATTAATATACACCTTGTCTTTCCTATCGTATCCAAACATTATGTAGACACAACCCTGAATTTAGACACGGCAAAGTGTTTAATGGATGAGTAAACAAATAAACAAGTCAGAAAATGGATGGGTAAAAGTTTTATGTACCTGACGGTACATTGTTATTATTACTAATTCAAGTCCATGTAAGTACATAAGCCGGTTGTTATTTAGGAATCTGTGTTGTTGAAATAATAAAATCGATTCTATTCTAACCTAACACAGAGGGAAATATCGATCAACGATTAAGCTGAAAACGATACTACCACACAATACTGTTGACCTTTTCTCCTCAATTCATTTTGCCGCCCCCAATGCGAGACTATTAGTTTATTTCATGAATATATTATTTACACGCTCGCTCTCTTCACTAGGCGAGTAATTTATACTAATGTTTTAAAGCTCAAGAGTTTGTTTGATTGTTTGTTTGAACGCGCTATTTTAAGGAGCTTCAGGTTCGAATTGTTTTTTTATGTTGAATATTTCGTTCATCGACAAAGGTTTTAAGCTATATATCATCACGCTACTACTTGAGGGAGCGGAGTAGTAATCATAAATTATTTGAAAAATAAGGAAATACGGGCTCAAATAGGTGATGTGTGGTTTCAAAATATGTCACGGGCGGAGCTAGGGTGGGTCAGCTAGTAATAAATATAGAGAAAGTAATCTAACAATAGATAATAGGCATCGTTAAATACTTTCGCCAACTTCACCGGCTAATTTACGAATAAGGCTGCGGTTGCGGCAGCACAGACCTTTTTATGGAAGCTGAAGTGTCAAATAGTAGTTACTTCTGTAAAAGTCAAAACAATCTGAATTGTAAGGCCGTTTTCACATTATCCGATCCGATCTTCGATCTGTATCGTACGACGATAGCCGACATCTGATATCCGATACCATATGCTGTTTTTACATAAGTATAGAAAAAACCTAGCAAAAACCTGCTGGCAATTTTTCTTTATTGACAGAAAGTTTTTTATTTTATTTTCGTGATCAGCGTCATCTATCAACGCGAAAAGACATGTAATGTAAAAAGAATATGTCATTAAGGTCGAAAATTACTTGCAGTCTCTGTTTGAAAGTTGTAACCGATTTAAGTCATTTTCAATAATCTGATATCGGGCGAACACAGTGGTGTCGGGTCTGAAAAATAGATCTATACATTATTTCTTACATTTGATTTCCTGACGGCTATCGGATGTCGGATATCGGTACCGACGTCGGAGCGGAGCGTCGGATCGGATAATGGGAAAACGGAGTAGAGACATGAAGTCATGAGTAGGACATAGATGCAGAAAAATAGTTAGCGGTAGATAAAAACCATATTAAACCCTACCTATTCCGTAATGTGACCAAATGCTTTTAGCTGTGGGTACTTACGTAACATGAATATCTCTATTATAACATAGTATTTCATGATTTTCTCTAGGTTAAAAGCACTTATTTTCCTTTAGGATTTCACCGTCGGCCAGCCGTACGTGGTATTGCAATAAAGCAACAGTTAGGTACTTCGGGCGATATTCTCCAACAGATGCAAAACGAATTGCAACCGTCTCCGGTGACCACTCCATCACAAATGCCTGCTCATGCTTGCCAGCGCACAAACTCCAACTACTCCTGGCCCTATTATTCAGAAGCTAATCTGAATTCTCGACCACAGAGCCGGGCCAGTGCTAATTCAAATTGGTGAGTATAAAATTACGATATTTTTTTATAGTATTCCCTAATTCGTGTGAACAATTAGAAAGGTTCTCTTAACGACATTAATTTAAACTTAAAAAAGTAGGTTAAGTGCGAATTGGACTCGCATTACGATGGTTCCGTACAAAATTGTATTCAGGGACGAACCAAGTGCTATATAAACCGTAATATATTTTGATTGCGTTGACTTTAAAATTTGATGTTGAATTTAAAAATTTTGTAGTTTAAAGACTTTGTAGAACTAAGTATGCGATATGAATTTCTACTTGATAGATACCTCCACGAATTCCTGAGAATAAATTCTTGATAGACAGACCGACAACGAAGTGATCCAATAAGGATTCCGATTTTTTTCCTGTTGAGATAACAGAACTCAAATTAAACTTAAAAAATAATCTAAAGTTAGATTAAGACTATTATATCAGGTAGATAAAAGCTGTTCGGGGTACTAACACCTCAAATGTTAAGTTATTGCCCACATTGAAATCCAATCTAACTTCTCAAGAGTTCAATAAGGAGTGACGGGTTAACAGTCATGGTACCGGATGGACTACATCTGCATATCTACGGAATTAATGTGTATTGTTTAACCATGATAATTTCGTCGTCACCGGTCTCGTTCCCCTACGCTTTACCTACCTACCAACTACTATTAGAGAACGTTGCTGATACTTAAGCCTGATTGTTTTCCATTTTCACACCGCTAAAATTGTGCTGTACATGTCATGTAAAACTGATGCTTGCGATACGGGATGCTGATTTTCATATCAGCGCATGATTGCTATTTTGCGAAGAAATCTTACAAAATATTTTTTTATGTAAATCGACTTGCATGCCCTCGAGTTGCCCTCCAGCACGACTCTGGTCGAGCGCGTGCAAGTCTTACTGTTTTAAACTCCGTATTTAAGTACGGTACTATTTGTGGTTTTGACTGAAAACTCGGTTCTGTAAATTTGTCGTAATTGACAGTTTTGTCGGGACTAGTTATTTTATGCCAATACGCCTCCAACACATTTATCGGGTAGATAAAAGCTATTGTTACGTACGTGAACCAGATCAAACATTTTAAAATATTCAGCGAGCCCAACCCGGAAACTGTATGTAAACCGTATGATAATGTAAAATAAATAAATACTAAGTATTATGATGAATATTTGTCGCTAAAATAACTACCTATATGCGTTGTAAAAAATTAATGCAATGCAAATACTCTTTAAATATTTTGATGATGATTATCATTGATTTTTTTTTAAAAAGGAACAAAAATTGATGTCGAAAATGTGATAGGTATTTAGAATTTTATATCTAAGTATTTCATTTAAAAGACTATACAATTTACATGACTTTCCCCTGCGTCAAATCTCATACATTTTTCATTCTATTCTACAAAACGCCAACGAATTGCCACTTGTCTAGGCGGGTTGAACTTACATGGTAGGGGAATAGTCAAAGTTACAAGCACAAACCCCCATTGTTTCAACTAGATTCATACAAAACTTAAAAACTGTAAATAGCGTTTGATTTAAACTCAATGGATATATTATTATGTAAAGTTAGTTTTACATCATGTTCTTCAATAATCTACAACTTACTAAAACAACATACTATTAATCATATATTATTTAATATTCTCCTCTAGAAACAAGGTTTAACTTGAGAGAGTCATACATAATTAATATCAAACCACTTCTCTGTTAATGATGTTACCTAGTTTTCATTATGCGTTTTGCAGTCACTAATGTATATAATGTGTCTGTAATGAAAATCTAAATACTCTCTCCTGGAAATGCCTGAAGAAAGAAACCAATTATCCAACCCGAAAATCTAACTTAAGACCTCAAACATAGTATTCTGCTGTGCAAAACTAAATAAACTTTAACTAAATAAATAAATTTACATGTAGATTACTTGTTAAAAAGTTTATGGAACCCCACTAGGTCATCATTCGAGGAAGCTGAAGTCTAAATCAAAGTCGAAGAGAAAGATCCGTTGTGTACTTAGAATTTTTATACGTGTGACCTAATTAAAGGACTACATACTTCTTCTTTTTTTAGCTGCTTGGCGAACTTATTTGTCATTAAATGTAAATGTAACCTTATTTTACGACCTAAAGATTAAATTCTTTTTTTGTAACTTTAATTGTATGATGGTACTGTACAGTTCTCTCATAGATAAGTGCTTTCCAGGTCCAAGTCTTCAGATTACGTGACTGGCCGCCAGTGCGGGAGCACGCCGGTACCACAACAACATAGTGATGCTTGTTATGCTCAAACGCAAAATATGAGCACGTATGCCCAATATCAGCAGCGAGTGCAACAAGAAAACGCCTATAGGAACAGCTCACTTTATGCAAATATCGGGTAAGTAGCTACACTTCTACAATACGTAATTTAAGGCTTTTTACGTTTAGAAGTCGGTTCTTCAGAAAAAAGCAATTATCTGGATCCGAATTTTAGAGACGATGATCTTTTTTTTTCAGATGCTCGGATAGTAGTCAAGAACTGTACAGTTCACAGACCAGCTCTGAGCAAACCTCGCCAGTGCATGCGAGTTCACGATGCCGACGGCCTGAGTCGCCCCCACCGATTAGAAACCATCATCAACTGCTGTATGTGCCGTACAGCAATCACTATCATTACCAACACAACGATACGTACCACACACAATGGCAGCAAGCTAATGATTGTAAGTAAAACTGCCAAGTACTACAAAACAAATATAAGTAAATTAAGCTGTGGCGGAGTACGGGCCTAACAAACGTCTTTGAGGCACAAGCTATAACCTCACCCTCACCTGCAAGTGAATTCACTTGGTACACAACAGACTCTTTGGCTCAGGCTTTCCTCTCAAGATATGGTCAGACATAGTAGCCCCAGAAAAAGCAACCGTAATCGCTATAAGGATGATGAGATGATAAAGCGCTGACGCAGTATGTGTTGCTCAGACGGCATTCTTAAATTCCCTCATACACATAATTAATTTTAACCATAATCTCTAACCTAAGTAGGTATTTTAAAAAGTATGTTTAATATTCTGCAGATAACCGCATGCAGACTTATTACCAGCACCAACAACAGACCGCTGTCGCCGCAAGCACGGTTCAGCCGAACGCCGCTCAACCGCAGAGGGCACATTATACACATGCGCTACCCCTACAGGTATTTAAAGATTTATAGTAAAATTCTTAAGTATGACCGTTAAATTCAGTTAGGCTTGGTGGATTAAGCTAGAAATACCCTTACTTGTGAATTGATAAAAATCAGCTAAATTACCCGCACCGAATCAAAGTTTTTACCAAGAGTTTGAGATCATAATTTGGAGTAGAAATGTACTGTGCATGAATTAAGCTGTGGCCCAAAAAATGAGACCCTACCAAAACGTTGGTGACTGAATCACCTGCATTTCTTCTCGGATTTGAGAGATCAGGCAGTGGTCATTCCCTAAAAGCCGTATAAGTCAAATCAAAAGGAGGAAATGAAGAAAGTGAACCAATGGCTTCGACAACTGGGAACGAGTCTATGATGATGATAAATAATATTGACAGTAAAAATAAATAATTCTTAAACACACATAGCACACTTTATTTCTATACCATATTTATTATAACATTCTATTTTGAAACTTACATACTTAAAATTTTCTTGCTTCTCTAGACGCTGTGTCCAGCACCCGCTCGCTATAGGCCTGTGCCGGCTCCACAACCTGGTGGCGGCAAGCAAATGATATGTTATTCTGAAAAGGTGAATACTTAACGAGTTTTCTCAACTGTCATACCTTTCATGCAAGCTCGCCGTGCTTTTGACCTGCAATTAGTCATTATTTTTTTATAATTACGTGTTATGCTTTATGTTAGGTATCGACTCCCCCAGCGCGCAAACAAGGTGTAACACGTACCTTATATCGCTGCTATTGTATAATATCAAACCTACAGTAAAAGTGTACATATGAACGATAAAATCTATACCATCTTGTGGACAGTGAATCAAGCTTTTCAGTGCTTCAAATAGTAATTCAATCCGTCAAGCCATTCATAAGTTATCACCAAATTTTCAAAATACAATTCAAACGAACTCATCGAGGTATAATGACTCAGCGACGAACTGTGACACCATTGGTGAATCGAAGAAATATTCAAGCGGCAAGTATTACCTTTTATGGTAATAAACTAAACACTGTATCTTACTACATTAGACCACAAAATACTACCACTATTTTCACATTTCGAGATATCGTCACCATTGCTGAGTCGCAATAGGGGTCTACTTGCATCGTGTTGGCATCAGGTTCGAAACCAATTTTTCACAGGACATTTTGCCATTATAATTTTTGTTATCTCCTAAACAAACATGGTTAGAAACTCGGGCAAAACTAAACGAACCCTGCCTACTACTCCAACGCCTTCACCATCACAGACGGAAACAGCGCCTGACACTATTGTTACTGCAAAGTCTCTCGAAAGCGAAACTCAAACGCACAAAAAGGTTTTGAGATGGTTGAGGAATGGCTACACGCGAATGTGCTAACCCTTAACGCAGAAAAAACCAAATACATCGCTTTCTCAATTTGTGCTCACATACCACATGATTTTCAAATATTCTCACATGACTGCCTTGATGCATCTGTTGCCAAACCTCTTCAACGCACTAAACAATTAAATACTTGGGTGTTGTCATTGATGAAAACTGTAACTTTAAGCCGCACATTCAACAGCTCGCTAATAGAATACGAAAACTGACATACTTCTTCAAAACCTTAAGATACGTTGTTCCTCCTATAACTCTTAAAAGAATATACCTTGCTTTTTGTCAGTCAATCTTTACCTACTGTATATCATTTTGGGGAGAAGCAAAGAAAACCATACTTCTAAAAATAGAGGTTGCTCAGAGGGCTATTTTGAAATTATGTACTTTTAAACCATTTAGATTTCCAACTAAGTTACTGTACGAATATTGCGAGGTCCTTACAGTCCGCCAGCTCTTTCTTACAAGCATAATCTTAAGGCAACATTCTATTACGGAACATGACCCAGCCATAAAGAGGAGGCGGCGGCGGGGCCATGTGGTGTGTGAACGAAAAACTGCGGATACACGAAGTCCTTGGTTTAAATACCAAGGACTTCGTTTATCCGCAGTTTTTTCTCCTTCTTGGGACCTTATGTATACAATAGAATAAATAAAATAAATAAAATATATCACTTGGGAAGGTTGGCCGTCAGAAAATCATTGTTTGGCTGTTTCATTAAATTATCGTATGATGAAACTGAGGGTATGATGACAGTCTTCCAGTGAGACTATGTAGGTATGTTTTGCTGATTCTGAAATGCTTTTCACTGCTTGTTACTACTAGTATCTAGTATACACACACACATACACAAACACACACACACACACACACACACACACACGCGCGCGCGCGCGCACACACCTCCGTACACTTCTGAATGCACAACTTAATTATTATATTGCTTATTTTCTCGAGATTAAATTTGTTTCCAACACACCTACAAATGTAATAAAATCCTAATTATTATTGATAAAACTATCGGGAGGAGGCGCTGTCTGCTGAAATACAGGCTGCAAGCCTAGCTCAGCAGCAGTTGCTACAATTAGTTACTAATATTATATTAGGAACTGAGCTAATTTTTATATATTTTGTAATTGTATTCCAATAATACATGAATAACACTCTTGCACTAAATGCTGAACTATGTTGTGTATTTGAATTTTAGCTTTGTATGCTGTGACATTTTTGTAACCATTTTATGTAAGCAATACATTATTATTATTATTATTAGGTAAATGTCTCAATGTCCTATTTTCAGGTTGCAGCTCCATTGTATCAGCCAGCACCTGGATCACCATCACGAACTGCTAGAGGAGCCCCTGAGGGTGCGCCATCTGGAGTATCTGCTACATCTGCCACATCACCAATGGCTCAGTCCCAGCACCCAGTTTATTACGCCATGAACGTCTGACGGGGGGACTAGGTACGTACTGTAATGCCGAATATATAGAGTAGAGAAAATTATAAAATGTACGGGTCTATTGCAAAATTACAAATTTATTTCTTAATTTCATTAAAGATGGAAAATATCTACCTATTACTGTCGCCTCTAATTACATCTCACTTTCTTTTCAGTATCAAAAGTATAATTTACACTTTGACCGAAAAACTATTTGAATCTTCTATTTGGCTCATTTTCAAATGTCCCTTTCAATTACAGGTGAAAATCGTGGTGGGCCCCACAGGCGAGGTCCGTGTCAGCGTTCACCAACCAGAGAAATAACTATGTCCACAAAGAAATAGTAGATTTTAATACACTTGTTAATTGTGCGATCGACCCTAAGTAATCTGCAAAAGTTTGATAAAAGTTGTCTTTGTCTTCGCTGCTTCATTTGACGATGTTGTTTGTACGAATTTACAATAAGGTATTTAGTTTTCACATGACAACATAGCCTTTTGTGCAGCATTGTGACTGTTTTTGAGACCGGTGACACAAAATCACAATAAGGTCTTCGAGTTGATGTTTAATCAAACAGTATAATGTAGTATTATAATATAATAATAGTAAATAAATTTGGGCTCCTCCTTGACAAAATCGAGACAAAGTTTTAGCAATGTGGTTAATATTATTTGTTTTCAATGTCCGTAGAATAGTAGATAAAAAGATTTTCGTACAAACCAAGCTCTTGATTTTTGCTATATGGGTTTAATTCCACAGTACCTAAAAGAAGTAGCTTGCTTTTTACATGATTTTCAAATTTGGTACTAAAAATCAATCAAATGTCTCATCTAAAAATATATGTTGCCTTAATTTAAACACATTAAGTACGCATTGTAACATTATTAGATAAAGTTAAGTACACTTTACAAATGTTTATTAAGCATAAACGAATAATGAATCAAGTTATATGCATCGTTGTTGGCTTTGAGTTATGTATTCATATAAGTACATTGAGTTAATCTTTTTAAACAAGAGGTTAATTTAGATATTGGGAGTATGTAATGCCAGTAAGAATTCGAAAATAACAATTTGGAATGGCCTACAGAATTTGATAATTGTCTAATGGATTAAAAGTAATAGATAAATTGAAAATATGAATCGAAAAAAATCTTGTACTGTAATACTATGTAAAAAGCTATTTATTCTGTCATGGTATTGTGTGGCCAATTTTGTAGCAGTCCACAATATCCATAGTGTTGTTACTCATTGTTGTGTATGTTAACCAATATCAAATAGAAATTCTCTCGAGTATTAAATACCTCTTCCATTTTATAAGATCAAAGATTTTGGCACATTTTATAAAGAGAACTGATTGTTAAAGTAGTCTTTGAAAGGGCCTTATTGGGGCCTATCGGTTATATTGCGCAGCAACTCGTGCACATTACGCATAAATAGAAAAATTTGCTCGCATGTTTGACCGATGATGGACCATTTGTTATTTAGTCATCGTTGGAGACCATTAAGCCGTTAAGCGTACACCACCATTTAGAAGTTTTAGTGGCTGAAATGGAGGCCTTTAATTTTTGGTCTGTACCCAAGCTCACTTTCAGAAAGATGAAGTTAACAGGCAACTGGATTAAAGAAAATTTGAAAGGAAATAAAAAAGTGCCAAACCAATGTTAGCAAAGTGTTCATAAGCGAGTGATATCCAAATGCAAAGGTTCTCCATTTGCAATACCCATAATTATGTAAAAAATATTTCCAGAAGCCGGCCTAGATTTTAGTAGGTAAGTTTATTGCAGGTACATAATAAACAAATAAAAGTTCTACATATTGTATTGATAAATTAATAATCATATTATCAATACGATTCAGATTTAATGACACCCATCCTTAGCTGACTGGACGATGGAACACCTCGATTTTCATAAAGTAACTTACATAGATACTTTTGAATGAAATTTTAAAGTATTTAGTATGCTATCTATTCAAATCGACTAAGATGGCAAATTTTTTAAATCAGTTCGGGCAGGATTCGATCCCGCGACTTTACAGGAGGAATGCTCTGAATACTGAGCCACCGAACCTCACCTGAAGCCATCCCAATCTTCCTATATATATATGTATATATATATATATATATATATATATATACATATATATCCATCTTACGGCGACGGTGGGAGTCATCTACCGATACTCGTACGAACTATCGGCACTAATGAACGATGTTACTAACATTTCAAACATTGATGACTCGGCTCAAACTATTGAATGAAATTTTAAAACATTTAGTATGCTAACTATTCAAATCGATTAAGCTGGGACAATTTTTTTATCAGTTCAGTCGGGTTCGAACCCGCTATCTTTCCCTTACTCGTAATGCTCTGCCACTGACCACTGAGCCACCCGAGTTTGAATACCGTCTGAACTGATTCGAAAACTTTTCCTCTCTTTATCGATTTACATAGGTACTTACATAAAATTTACATATTCATATATTTTAAGACAATAAATTTTACGTTTACTTCAAGTAAGCTCGCTTCTGCTTATAAATTATATAAATTAGAAAAGTAGATGTTGATTCACAAGCTCTAGATCGGCTTTTGTGGGTTTAAAATTAATTGAAATTGTGATTAGGCGTAATTTCGTCGTAATTATAATTATTGCATCGAAAGTGCCTGTACGAGGCAGTTATTTAAATAAACACAATAGACAAATTGAAACGAAGTCGCACAACTACTAGACCAAAAGGGAGACCAATGTTCAACCGCATACCAGTGAATATAAATAGAACATATTTTTGAGAAGTCAATGCAGGTATCATGTTGATTAACCTACACTTTAGTGTAGTCTCTCTATAGAGATTTTTATATGTAAAACCCTGTGGTTTGTTCGTCGCATGATACCTTAAATAGCTCACTACTTACTATGTACCTCTGCATGTCATGTCCTAACGAGCCCAAACAAGATCATTCATTAAATTTCATTCATTAAAATGTCACCTGCCCTGATAGTGTAACTGTATAAGTTGTCTCCTCGTCAATGCTTTGAATTAAAGGAACGAAAAATCAACTGAGGAGTTCAATCCTTGCTTGGAACATGAACTAATTTGTTTGTACAGAATGATTGTTCTGAGTGTGGATGTACTTGATGTCAGTTAGTTGTAGATTAATGTGAACTACCTGTGACACAAGGAGAATTGCCAAATTTGATCGCGTCATAATAATAGATATCGTATTGAATTCGCAGGTTCATAAAGACAGTGTTTTAGTTATGAATGCCCATGTCACGAGAGCTTTTCATACAATTAATACAAAGTAGAAATTGCCTCTAAAAATATAAGTTTTTTGGGCGATAAGTTAGAACATAAATCTTTTCATCTATTAAGAATTTAATTAAATATTTGTTCCACGGTGAGTATAGAAACCTCAGACACGGCATAAGTTGGATGACGAGGTAGCTACATTACAGGTGCACTATCGGGGCTGTCAAAAAAAATCATGAGAGGCAAGAACTAATAAGGTAGTGAGTAAATAGATTATTGAGGTAAGTATAAGGGAGTAGTAGGTAACGACTGGAAGTTCTGTAGATTGTCGACTGAAAAGTCCGGGTAACAGAAGAAATGCAGAATTTTGAATGATACCTAAGATTTTTGTATAAAATGTTACGATGTCATTTTTGGTGTTAGTAGGTATTGTAGAAAATATTCATGTTACTTGAATTGTGAAAGTAACTTATTTTGTAAATTAGTGCGATGTAAATATTTATCTAGAAATAAGGAAATTCAAAGCCAAATTCGTAGACCAGAAGTTAAGATGTTTTTGATCGTCCTAATATCAGATTTTCCATAGCGAACTAAGTTTTATTTTCTACCTTCTATTAATGTGAACACTTACATACATTAATTGTTAGCGACTAGGTTGATAATTTATAACAAAATGTACTTATTGTAAATTATGTTATGACTATAAATGTAAGAATGTAACTTCAAAATATTGAAGTGAATGCTGTCAGAAAAAGGCCATGTTTTAGTGAATTTTAATGTGTGGGTAGCATCTGTAACTAATTTTTATTCGATTATAAGGTGAGAAAGACTTGTGTTGAAATTAATAAGCAATCTGATCAATACCTTTGCAGATATCGCATTCGTGGAAGACATGTAACCAGACCTACCAGATGTTAATAGATATTATGAAAATATTTGGACGTGATTGATTACGGTTAGATTACTTTTTAAACTTACGAATAAACGGCACCCACTTCACACTAAAAGAAGCAAAGTCTATCGTATACGCTGTATCTGCTATCTGCAGTGCTACCTTTAAGTAATCGTGTAAAGGTGAAAATAAACAAAAAGACTTATTCTATATTCTCTACTTATATTTATAGGTATGCTAAATATCTTTTAAATAAATATCAGTTAAGATTGCTTATTATTTTCTTATCTCATGCCAATAATTTGACGATTTAGATACTTTACATTGTTTCAGTCTTGTGATATATAATTATTTAACTGCTTGGCAGTTTCTTACAAAAATTATTTATAAAACTATTTACTAGTCACTAGTTAAATTGTCATGACCTACTAATGAGCTAGTTACTTGTAAAGTAGATAGGTAACTGATACAAATAAGGCCTACATACTTATTTTATTTGAAACTACGTTCTAGGTCAGTAGTGCAGTCCACTACTGACCTAGGGCTGTTTAAAAGTGCGTCATAAGTGATAACACCCGTTCCTCCACTCTTGGCCTCTACAGTAGACATATAATTATTATTATTTATTTATTTCAATACTTACACCATTTTAATACAATTTCAATACAAGCTGTATTATCTAACACCGTTTTATCTAATGAAGTCAGAGATAAGATTAAACTTGTGTTAAAGGCAATACATATGTATATATAATCTATCATTTAAATGTTAAGAGTTTCATATCAGATCTATTTTCACGTTTTTCGATTATTGACCAGATTAAAAAATAGGTTTATTTAAGGTGTAGGTACCTACTGTAAGTTGAGCTGAGAGCGAAAGCACTGATTCCAAATTAAAATATTAAAACCCCCCTGGCAATTAAGTTATTTGCAGGTATGACATGGGATTTTAATGAGCATAATTATTATGTAAAATTAGTAAAGTGGTTACAGGGGTATTGGAAAAAATTATCATTATTGAACACAGGCCTTAATTGTAGCACATACCAACCTACTTTGTTTAATATCTTGAACTAAGTTCCATTAATGTTAGGTGAAATAAAATGCACGTGGAGCTTTTTTTAGAAAATGTAACCTTTGCAAAATACATGTGAGTAAGTATAAGTAAATTTATGTGTCTATGTACCTATATTGTATAAGCTATTACGTACACAGTTAAGAAAAAAGGGATGTTAGGTAGACATTATATATAGATTGGTAAGGGTTTTATTTTATCATAATCTGTATTTCTCATACCTAAGTAGGTACCTACCGAACTCAAAAGTTTATACCTACCTACTTAACCAAACCTACATAATTTGAGGAGATTTTTATTGATATATTGTGACGAGGAGCTCTGGTGATGTGAAACGTTACTGTGAATCAAGTATTTGTAAATGGACGTTATCCATTAAAAAAATGTAACTTTCAAAAAGTTTAGTCTGGATTATTAAAATTATATTTTTTTAAAGTTCTGAAGGTCCAAAAATATGGGGAATCCTGGTGAAAGGGCACAAAGGAGTTCTGATGTTCACCTTCAATGCGAGATTAGAATACGCTTAAGCAGCATTATGCAATTTTATTTACGTTTATTTATACGTATCGCACCCAATGAAACTAAAAAATGATGTTCTAGTCTTAATTTAATGAAGAATCCTCATGCATTTAATCAACTACCTTTATACCTTAAGATGTAAATAGCATTCAATATTTTTAACTTATTATGTATGAGAACCTACCTACCTACTTGCTTTGCTACATACGTAGGTACCGGTATATCTGTTTAATGTGTCTTCTCTTGATTGCCCTTAAATCGGAGTGTATTTCTTTAGTAATCAATGTATTTAGCAAAACTTTTTACGTATGTTATGAAAATGTGAATTTTTATTTCTACAATTACTGTAGTAAATATACATATTTAGATAAATATTAAGCATAATAATAACGAAGTTAAACAAACCGGAAAGTAAATTATCCGAGCAATTCAAACATCAATGGTTAAAATCATTTAAAATTTAAACATAATAAATTATAGGTACCATTAAAATGTTTCTAAGTAATATAATATTGTTCGTGAGACATAAAGTAACTTTTTTAAGATTAAAATTAAGTTATTTTAGTTATTAATGTTGCGATTTCTTATGTACCTACTTAGTTACTTTTTGTTTTGGATTCTTATGAATATTGTTGATAATTTATTATTGTTATTATGTATAATATAGAATTTATTTCCACCTATTTCATAGGTATTTGATACCAAAATTATATTATTATATAAATTATGAATAAGTTACCTTTTCTTTAGATACTAATACGAAAATCGTAGTCTTAAAATAAATCAAGATATATTATGAGTGTTAGGGCAAAAAAATTCGCCACAAAATGTTTCATGTTACCCATGTACAAATGTATTTGTAGATCGGTAAATAAACGGAAAACAGCAATATCAGTATTTTTATTATTCTCATTAACATTCTTAAAAGTCCTAACTCAAAAAAAAACAGTAGCACCCCGAGTTTTTCCTAGTGACTACGATATAGGATTCTTCAAAAAAGGGTTTAGAAGGTTCTTACAAAGTCGGCAACGCAAGTGTTAAGCCCCTGGTGATGCACACGTCCACAGGCCACGGTAACCGCTTTCAGATGGGTCGTTTGCTTGTCTGCTACCTAGGTAAGTGGTATAAAAAAGTGCCCACATAAGTCGAAATTGCCAGAGGAGGTGCAGGGGGGACAGCTCAAAATATATGACTCGCACTAATTACTAGTCAAAGCATAGTCTAGTTCTAATAACCTATTTTTTAATGTGTGCAATATCCCCACGGAAACCCCACTACCAACGCCGGTGGGGGAGGTTACTGTCGGAATTGAACAGACTAAAACGCGCGCCGTCTGTCTGGGCCGCAGGGTTTTTTTTTATACCAATTATGTGGCAGACAAGCAAACGGCCCACCTGATGGGAAGTGGTTACCGTGGCCTATGGACATATGCAACACCAGAGGCATCACACTTGCGCTGCCGACCAGGGAGGTCATTCCACAGCTTGAGTGTGCGTGGGATGAAGTTTCTTTCATACCGCACAGTGCGCACCGTCTCTGGTCGCATTGTGTGCCGCCGGCGCCGACACCGCCCGAAACACCCATGCCCGGTGATAATGTGCGTCATCCGGTACGAGTGGCTGCCGTGTGGCCTCTCTAGCCACTCTACCATGATGGATCTTACCGCTGCTATTAAACATCGCCCAAGTCGCAGCTCCCATTCCGCCACCATGTCCCTGTGGAGCTGGGATCTCACCGCCCCCTCAAGTTCGGCAGCAGCCGCATCAGAGCGTTAGCTGTGACCAACAATTTGGGAGCCAGACTTCGGAGATGCTTCCCGAATTCTCATCGGCGGGGCAGCACGAGCCCCAGATGGCTGATGGGACTTTGGGGAGCATCCTAATACCCTTGATGTTATTATTCTGTAAAGTCGAAATACAACTTCAGCGAAGAATTCTTTTGCTAAACCTTACCCAGTAGAAAATTGGCGTCACCCATAGGATCCCTGGTTGAAGTAACAGCGGTTGATATAAACATGAACGTTGTGCGTGCCGTAATCAACGATTGGCTCTAGAGGTTGGACCATATTGAATATACTATATATTGTGGTACGAGTCTTAAGAGAGCCGAAAACGGTAATCATCAATGCACACGTATAGCATACGATGTTCTTCAACACACTTGCAAAGAAAATAATACTAAAATAGATATTTACCCTTGTAGTTTTCAGGTAGTAAACTTTCAATAACGTAAAGGGCTTCACTTCTTATATCGGTCGGTGAACAGCTTAAATCATTATCTTCATAACTAGTACTTATACGCGAATCATTTAATAATTAACTACATTTATTAATTAACAGTGAAAATAAAACGGTGTACACATAAATGACATTTATACAAAAAGATGAGATGTAATGTACAAAGGCGAGCTTAACTCAAAGTTGAGTTCTCTTCCAGTAAACCCGGGAGTGCACAAAGGAATTGCAATACGAGATGCAAAGGTTTTATTGAGTAAACATAAGTTATATTCTAATGATTTTTTGTTTATTAAACTGGTTTAGTAAACAAACAAATTGAAATCATCTATTTAATTAGTAAGTTGCATGAAATAAGTCATTTATATAACTATTTTGAACACGGTTTTTTATTGAAACTTTTTTAAGAACAAAGAAAGTTAACCAATAAAATTTTAAAAAACTATAACTCACTTGTGAATTATAGCAAGGAAAATGTCACCGTTTGATTATAGGCCTAATTGCGATGAAATTAGAACCACTTTATGAGCAAGTGTGTTGAAAAACTCAATACCAAATCAGGAGGGTCAATGCAAATAACTTTCTTATAAATATAATATATCCCTATTCAACTACGTTTGTGTTCATATAATAGGTCCTTACATATGAAATTGGAGGAAACCCAATTTTCAGTACTACCTATCATTTTTGCTTTTTTTAGGAATGACAAATCCAAATTTTGTGATTCTTTTTGTGTATGAATGAGACAACATCAAGCTAACAAACACTTTTATTACATTTTTGAAAAGTGACAGCTGTAAAAAAGTAATACGAAATTTATTATCAAAATGGATAGCATTTAGGAAGTGCGGTTTTGAAGATAGAATTCACTTTATCAAGCGGCTAATAAAAACAAAATTTAATACAGAGTTGTAAAATCATGAAATCAACTTTCAAACAAATTATAAATAATGGAAATAGCCATTAAATTACAGGAATAACGAACTCATGAATCTGTAAGAAAATTTCGGAAATTTCATAGGTAAAGACCTAATATATAATATTACAGATTATATTTTTGAGATTCTTTTATACTAATAACATTTATAGTACGCATAATTAAATATAGGTACACCTACCTACTTACAAATATAATTTTAATAATCCGACTTCATAGACCAAAAAAGTGAAATATAATTGAATTACCAATTTAATTTGAGAGTCAAAACGCGCCTACGGCTACGATGTATTTGTTGCTCGCATTGCTTGTCAACTGACTTCAAATAAAAAGGAATTTGAAATCTGTTTGAATTATTTGAAACAGAAGTATAATAATGACGTAATTATACTCGAACATAAGGAGAACGGGATTAAAATACATCAAAAGGATTTATATATTGGGATTTTCCTGACAGAATTCCCACTATGTATATACATAAGTGGGTCATGAATTAATAAACCATAAACCCACTCCCTAGCACAAGCAATTTAGCTTAGTTGGAAGGGTTAGAGGGATTATTAGTAATTGCGGTTAGTAATATACTTTATTTGTAAAAAAAAATAATGTAATATATGTCATGTGAGTAACGTATCACGTGATATGAGGCATTAAAGAATGGTCAAAAAGAATTCTTCTGTTGATTGCGCCGTCTGTCCATAACAATAGACGATCGAAAAAAACTGACGCTCATATTTAAAATACATTTACATACAAAATACCATACAATTTTACTGTGCATACAGCTTACTTTTAAACAAGCTTTGAATAACCAAAAGGGTAAAACCCTATTGAGATCGAGTTTTAACCAGCAAATATCCTATTTCGGTCCATGCGGTTCGGAGACTCTTTCCTTTGTCGCACTATTAAGGCCTGAAATCCATTACCAGCTCACGTGTTTCCTTCTTCCTACAGTCTTGGGTCCTTTAAGCGGGACGTGAAAAAGGATATAGTAAGGCCGTCAAGCTGAGTGTCAACATGGTACATGTATATGTATATACACGTAATTCTGACCCTCTTTTCTGAGCCTTCAGCTTACCATTAGGTCTTATTGACGTGTCCTATATAAAAAAAATGTTGTAAGATATGAACACAGCATCATTTTGAGGGTAAACTATCTAATTTGTATAACAAGTCCACCTGCAGTTGACTTCAATAGCTATATTGAAACAAATCGCTCGATGGTTACAAAACATTTCAATCTCAAATTTAAGTTTAACATAATACAGTTAATAAATAATAATAATAAGTAATTTGAACCGAAACTTTGCCATTGCAATTACCCATCTGGTGACGTAAAAGAATACAATCATCACCAGGCAATTAATGGAAAAATACACAGACGATATCATTCCGAGCGAAAGAAAATCGATATAAAAACTTGTACTAACAGTAAGCCAAAGCCTCCCAGCATTGGGAGAGGCCTTTGTCCAGCAAAAGACTACGAGAGGCTATTTGTTTTATATTGTACAATGGTAATCAAAAGGAATGAAATGTAAATATAAATTGATAAATGCTCGGTTAAAAATATCAATCAAGTTTAGTGGTTAGCTTTCTTATACACCGTAGCGTATAATAATACTGATGAAACTTAAGTTATGATGGCAATAATTCTCAATTATCTACGGCATTCACTTTACTATAAATTATTAGCTGTAACACTTTATCACTATTAGCGTGTATTACTTATTACGTACTAACATCAAACACATTTTCCCTGCAGGCTTGAAACACCGCTAATTTTAACAATTCACGCGCCGAAATCAAATTCAGCGGTTCAGCAATTGTTCAATAGCGGCCGACCGCCGCCACCAGCCATCGAACCACAGTTAGTCACTTCTGAAACGCTTAGGTATGACCTTCTACTTTTTTGTAAAATAATACGCTAATTATTTCGCCCTTTCAAAAAAAATGAAATATTATGATGTTTAATTACATCGCTATTGAATTCATTTATTCCAATTACTTGTTCAAACTAATTGTCCGTACTATAAAGGTCGAACAGATGAAATCAATACCATTTTAATTGGAGAACCTGACCTATGAATACCAATACGTAATTATTAATAGTTGTTTTGCTGAATAATACTTACAACTTGTAATCTTTTTACGTAGAGCCTGGGATGCAGGAGTACGTCCAAAGACCGAAGAGGCGGCAGTGCGCCGCGTGGCCGAAAGGAATGCGCTACGATGTTCTTTACTACGCAGTGAGGCTAAGAAAAAGCAACAACCGAAGGTATGTTTAATTGTAAATAACTGTTGTGAAGCGATTATAGTTATTGAGATACAGGCTACACGGCTTCTGAAAATACTTAGTTGTAGTAAATAAATTTACAAATGGACTTTTCAGATGCATATAAACTAAACATCGTTGTTGTAGAAAAAGTGGAAAATGCTTTTCTTCCTATTCAACTGACTGTTGCTTACGCTAAGATAATTAAACGTTTTACATATTATAACGCTTAAAATATCTCAAACCCTTAATATATTGTTACTAAAGAAGTAATTGTAACGTTTGTAGAAAAAAATCATCTTGCATTATTCTAATCGTTATGATTTTATAATTATATGGTATTGATTGTATTCAAATCGTTTTGTCTAACTAAAATAATATTTATAAGTAAAGTGGTAATTAACTTTTAAGGAGGTGCCAACACGACTCCAAATAGCTATTCAATTTCAGGATTTTCTCTCCTACGAGAAGCGACCAGTAGCTTAAATATTCCACGTTCAAATTCTGTGTAGGCATGTTGTTGTGCCATCTAAGTAACTCAAGTGACTATATTCATATCATTATGGAGAAAATAATTATAATAACACTAAGGGATTCCTGGGCTCCACTCACATAGAATTTTGATGCCCTTCTCGGTATCCATACCCGATGGGGCCCCTTGGGAATCTGCTGCCCAATCTATGTGTTGCATACTACAGATATTATTGTATCTGAGTACCCACTTACAGCTGTGCGCGTTCTGGGGGTGACAGATGGACCACCTGTTATCCTAGCAGAAGCATGCCGAAATGGAGGTCCGATGCACCTCTCCCTCCTCCCCCTTTCTGGTAGTAGTCCCACACCCGAGTTGTTGGGGTGCGTGAGAGATATGCCAAAGGCTACCGCACCCTCGGCAACTGAGGTGGCCGTGCGGCTTTAGTCGATCCAACTCCGGCATAACCACACTGGCTCCGGCAGGGTGGTATCCGAAGGAATTTTCGCACATTAAAAAAATAGTACCAACATACAGCTATATCCGTTCAACCGATTAGGCATGATTAAGTCTCAAACATATAAAAAACTTTAGAATCTTGGACTATCTTTGTTGCTATGAACGATAATTACGCGAGCACGGCGCAGGAAGTTCATGTCAATAATATCATTTAGCTACTTATACGATGCTAAACCGCGATCGTCTCAGTAACTGGCTGTTAGGCATATAAAGCTTTTTATAAGTCAGTTCTGTATTAATGCAACCCTCTGATATTATTATTATAGCTATCGTATACACAATATTAACTAAATAATCTATAGTCATTTTATAACATACTTTTAACTAATAAAACATTTCTATAAATGACAAATCTGGTTTAGAATTGGAACGAAGCCAACCAATTTCATTAGTCGCTTTCATCCGGATTGCATTCATCAATCAGCAAATTGTTTCTGTGCTGCAAACAGAAGTTCTGTATTTTCTGTCACACAGAAAACATCTATATAGCAGTAGTGAAATGGTTTTAGTAATTGCGATGCAGGCTACACGGCTTCTGAAAATACTTGTTGTAATAAAAAAATTACGAAATAACTTTTCAAATGATGAAGTTCTAAAATACTGTATTTTCTGTAACACTAAACACATCCATATAATATATTTTTCAACACACTTGCTAGTAGCTCAAATTTCACCGCAATTAAACACATAATGGTAATAATCAAACTGCGACTTTTTCCTCTTTTGTGACTGTTTGACTTTTTCACAAGTGAGTTATATATTTTTTAATTACTAGTTGTGCTAGTCTTATGACCTTTGGCAATAACATAAGTGTTCTATAGATGGTTGTTATTTCATGATCATTACAGCGTTGGGTCCATCTGGGAACCTGGCATTCGAGTTCCGGCTTTTCCTCCTTCACTTCACACGATGATGGGTATCCCTGACAGTGAGACTATTGGCACGTGTGTCACTTTCTACGACGTCAACCCAGCATTCTTTGGGTCAATTCCCACAAGGACCCAGGGGCGGTATCATGGTCAAACATTTGTTACATGATGGCCTGGTTTTTGAATGACATCAATCTCCTCATACAGCTTGGTTCTTTACTATACTCGTACTTCTCTAAGCGTTACCAGTGGCACTAGTTGTTGATTTTTAAAGAGATTCAAATCAAGAACTGAAGTGTTCAGCAGCTCATGGAAGTAAGAGCGCCATCTCTCATTTACCGCAAATTCCTCGTATAACAAATTGCCCCCAAGGTCTTTTACACAGCCGCACGTGGAAATATTATGCATAAAGTCATTACTAGTATGTTTCTTATCCCGTAAATGAATGACCCTAAGAGAATGCTCCACACAATTAATTTAAATACGTACTTGGAAATTATATTGCGTATAATATATTTAGACCAGTATATCGCCAAAAGAGTTAGCCAAGGTATTTTAGTATATAGGCACATTTAACCAACCATATTTATCAACCTTGCGGATCCGGTGAAAGCATTGCGCACAAATCAAATGGGCTTACTTTGATGTGTTCCTGTGTATTTTATTAGATGTGAATGTAACCCCTATCTATCCATGCGTTTGTACGTCATTGCAATTATGTCTCAAAACTGGTTTAAATTAAAAATAAAAAGCGAGGTCCTTGAACCGTAAATGTATAAAGTTAAGTTTTTAAAACCACATCGTTTTTGCTTAACAAGTAGGGGTAGTTGCGTGCGTAAATAACTTGATATAAAATTATATTTTATCTGTACAATACAATTATTTGCTTCCAGAATCGCATATTATTACACAATAGCTTTCCTTTTGAACATCGCATTGCTACCGTATTGTGGGCGTCTATCTGCAACGTCAAATTGACAAGCTCTGTTACTGAACGTGAAAATGCCATGTCCCCGTTTACCGAGGAATGAACGAGCTCTAGTCTCTTTTCAATAAATACTGCTAAGTAAACTGTGTTTCCCAGGGTTAAAACGAAGGGGTTTGGTTACAAGTTGATTCATTTTACTTTAAAGAAAAATACTTCGACATTTGCCTTGTAGAGTCTTAAATAAACCTAATATCCACTCAACTTGTTATCTTTTACAACTGTGTATGCAGTATATATCAATTTATATGCAGTTTAACTTTATCGGATTATATTACGTCTTTACCTATGAAATTCATGAGTTTGTTATTCTTGTAATTTAATACCTATGGCCAATATTTATATTTCCTTTGAAAGTTGATTTCAAGATTTTACAACTCTGTATTAAATTTTGTTTCTATTAGCCGCTTGATAAATTAAATTCGATCTTCAAAAACAGTGCATCCTAAATGCTTGCCATTTTGATGATAAATTTCGTATTACTTTATTACAGCAGTCACTTTTCAAAAATGTAATAAGTGTTTGTTATCGTGTCTCATTCACACACAAAAAAACCATAGAATTTGGGATTTGTCATTCGTAAAAAAATGCAAAAATGGTAGTACTGAAAATTGGGTTACTTCCAAATTCTTTAAAAAAAACGGCCTACTTAACTAATTTTTGCAATTTTTTTTTGCATTTTTGCAATCTTGCAATAGGTTTAATTATCATGCGAGTGGACAAGAAACATTACGATCATTTTGACTATCGCTTATTTTCATTTATGCTTATGAAGTGGATACAACATGTCATTCATAACATCGGTAACATTGACTTGGTCCCTAAATGTGTCCATAGGACTATAGTGCTAAACTAACATTTATTCCATTAAAGTAATAATACCGTTTATTCCGTTTAAAGCACTAACAATTAATAATCTAAAATACATTCATACATTTGAAAGCCTTTGTATCATGTTGTTGATATTTCCTATAAAACGAGACTCATAGCTTACGGAGTCAATGGTAAATTCTTGAGATACCAATATTGCTGCTCATCGCTAAACGCTCCTTTGAAGTTCTGAGAACTCCCCTCGCTTTGACTTCATTTTACGTCGCACTAACAGCGTTTGTACACTCGAAATAACTCGATTTTCAAACGCTCGTAAATCATAAATTTGAAATAAAAATGTGATGGCTTATCACAGTTCCTATAGTATTCCTGAGTAAAGGTTGTACTTGTGGCGTGTGTATGTGTGAGGAGGTTTTGTGTGCGTGTGTGTATGTGTGTGTATGTGTGCGCGCGTGTGTCTGTGTGCGTGTGCTAGTGTCTCTGTGTGTGTGATGTGAACCTATCCACATTATAAATATTATAGTGTGACTTACATCGTAAAACGTTTTTTATAAATGAAAAATGTAAAGAAAAGTGAACAGACTTCTAGAAAAAAATACACTAAAAAAATTATACCTAGTTTCAGATATACCTCAAAAAATAAAAATGCGCGTCAGACTTTTGTTGAAGTCGGTGCCAAGCCATAGGGTGAGCCTCAAGCACGCAGGGATGTCCATGACCACAGTCCGCCCACATCACCAATGAAATTTGTAAGTGTGTGTGGAGTCTTGAGCAAGGCAATTTAAGTGTGTGATATGTTGGATTGACCTAATTGCCAATTATAGTCATATTCTATCTTGGCACCGACTTCAAAAGTCTTATGCGTATTTTTACTTTCTGATAGTAAACAACTTAAAAATAAACATTCGTATGGGAGCTTAGAATAGAAAACTTTGAAGCACTGCCAACTAGGAGACCAAGATGTTAGGTCGTTGGAAATACGACATACTACTGGCATCCTTAAAAATAAAGCTGTAGAATAAATAATATTCCTCCAATAACTCAAACGAAACAATCATAATGTTTACCGTTGAGGAGTTCCATTATCTACCTGCGTAGTCCAAATCTAGATCTTTCCATTTATCTTCTTCTTTATTAATTTTCACTAAGGCGTGTAGTCACATCTTCCCACTTGCTACCGTCCTGATAAAACAAATTACAATTGCTCTTACACTTGAACATATTTCTATAAATTATTCGAGCGAAACTCTATCACAGGTAATCTGTTTCAGACAGTCAGTCAGTCACTAAGATATTAATTAAGTAGGTATATTATGATGATAGAGGATGATATTCGGACTCTCGCTCTTATCCCTGGCTTAGATTATGTAGTAGGACTCCGGTTACGATCTACGAAGTGCTTATGTTTTATATGAACTTGTAAACTGATTATTTGAAATGAAGTGTATTAAAATGTATTATTATTGACGTCATGTATACTGAAGGGTGTAATAAAAAAGTACATGTACCTTATTAAAACAGACCTGCTTTTTCCGAAACTCTATCTTTGGTTCACACCTTTAGTGCGGACGATAATACAATTTAAATCAATAAAATAGATTTTTATTAAGATTATTTTGAGACTACAAAAGTCAAAATCGTTCTGATGCCGACTGTACGAATATAGTACTTGAGGATAAAAACGACAACAGCCACACAACACTTCATACGCACACGCTTCTGTCCTTACATACTTCATCAGATTCTTGTAATGTCATCAAAGGCTTCAGAATAATTCACCTTTGAATGGTTTTGACCTGCTCTTTTTATGTTCCGTACTCGACGGAACCCTTATAACTACGTCACGTCATGTCGCCCATCTGTCTGCAACTTATCTTTCAAGTACTTAAGAGTTTCTGAGCTAACTCAAACTCATTTTTATACATCAATCTTGGCCGGTAGACTCTTTTGATGATGATCAAATAAACAGACATCGGCATAAGAAAAATTCCTGTCTTTACTAATTCTGTAAGTTCATTTATTGTAACCACAGATTGTATTACTATTTAAAATGGCTATTTCACTCTAGTAAAAACAGAACTCTACCCACATACGAAGTCCTGAAACATCTTCATCTGTAAAAGATAAGAATGAGCTGATTGTTTTTTGGTCACAAATTTGGTACTAAATCCATTTATGTTTGTAGATTTTCTTAACAACTGCGCCTCGATTGAATTAAGACTTTCGTTGCAGCAGGAGACTACTTCGCTAGCTGAACGCATACGTTTACTGACTTGTGACGTGGAGGATGAGCCAGACGAGCGTAGACCTTCGCCAGCAGGAGCCAGCACAGATAAAATGTCGAGTAACAGTGACAAGTCAAGCGATAAATCGTACAACAGCATCGACAAAAACAGTGAGAAGGCTTTCGGCAGCGCTTCTTCGAGCTCATCGTCTTCAACTATATCAGTGCCGCTACCGACTCGACAACAGCCACCTGACTTAGGTGATATGCATCAAGAACCTCAAAAGGTAGGTCTTACAACAATTAAACTATGACGTTTAAATTGCTAATTTAGGTACAGTGTTCTACGATAAGCAACCACATTCGCTGCACAGCGTGGCAGGGATCCAGATAGTGACAGATAGAAAATAGTGGTCACTGTTCTAAATGCTGTTCCCAGAATGGTGGTACCCACCTTGACGGCCTCGACTCTCTGGATCAACAATTCTGGACATAACACAATTGCTTACAATCGCGTCATAGTAGCGATGGCGCTCTACTAAAATTGAACCAATAGAATAAAAAAGGCAAAAGAAGAGAATGTAAACTTGGAAAAAGTAAAATACAGTTTTAGCAGCTTGTAGGTATAAGAAAATTAACGTCAATGTCACTATAAATATGAAGCATGGTTGGTTCAGCTAATGTACTTAGATACTTACTGCGTGAAAGCCTTATTTGGTTTGACACCTTTCACGGAAAAAATAAGGTTCAAATATCAAAAGGAAATATTCGACTGTAACATTACGCGGTGTTAGATGTGTTTCAAGTACCTTCCTTACTATCCTTCCGCGCAACTTCTATCCTAACTAAATCTTCCAATAGTGCGTGCATAAATCGCTGAAAGGTTATATCTGCCTAATATTATACCTAATAATATTCATTTCTTATCTCGTTAGACCCTTTAAAAGGGTGTTGTTTTAACAAACGAGTAATATATCGATTGTCCTTGTAGAATGTCTTCGCATGGAAAACCACAGTTTTCAGGCTTTTCAGATGTGAAGCTATTTATTTATTTCAATCATTGAACTGTGAGTGCTATGTTCCCTAAACTTCAACGTGCCCGATCGGTACGTGTGGCGGTGGCGACGCCTGCTGGGGCTGGCCTTGCCTGTAGCCGAGGCCTATCTACTGGCCAAAGCACCTCTTGTACGTAATATCCGAGTTATAAATGAGGTTCATTAGCAGATCGATATCTTCTCGAACCATATAATTGAATTCGCAAGGGTTCTTTTATATATAGTTGCCCGATGTACGAACTTACCATTTGTTTTCTTGGATGTTTGTTTTTGTATGTTAATTGTATATAAATAATAGTAATAATTTAACTACGCAATCGCATTAGGTAATAACAACCTGTAATGATAGTTTAAGGTTGATATAAATAAATACATTACAAAAAACTGAAAAAACAGGTTATCCGCCAGGTAGACAGATCCGTTACTACGTAAAATACTGTCCTGATCTCTGGGATGACTCACATTACTGTGTGCTGTCTGCATTATTGAGAGTCCTGAGGTTATCAAAACCCACGAAATTTGACAGTATTTTGCTACCTGTCCGTTTGTACTATCCCAGGCAGCGTCCCGATTAAGGAGCACATTTTTTATTTTATTTTTTCTCAAGTCAGAATACCAAAATTTATGATTTTTCCTTAATAAATATAATGGGTAGTATGAGTCCTTAGTGTTACACATAACCATAGGCCTCGGTAACCACATCCTATCAGATGAGTCGTTTGCCTGTCTGCCAATTAAGTTTTATAAAAATATTCCTCTAAAAGTACATACTTGAACATCACTTGAACCGTCTTTGAACGACAGCGTGTCTTTAGCTTATTGTCAGATGAGATGAAGTTGTAATTATATGTGATATGTATCTACATACAATAATAGCTAGATAAAAATAATAAGACAATATTGTATCTAGTTAGTAATCTCCTGGCTCTATCGCTACGAAGTTATTGAAAGCAAGGCAGCCAACTAATATAATTAAACAAACAGAAGTTGCCAGGCACGTCTCAGCAGCCTTCAACTTGTATCGATGAAGTTCCAAGACGTGCTTTCCAAATAAGTAAAACTTGGTGCATCCATGTAAGCACACATTGATGTTTTTGTATGATAATATTTCTTTTTTATGTATGATTCATTAATCCCTGCTGTAAAATTCACTGCATCCACCTGATGTTGGGGTGCAGTTCAATAAGTAATAGCCACCATCCGAGTATCAGATACTACTATGTTCCTAGCATTCTACACGGCAATCTATCGTTAGCGTCTAATAAGTAATGGGAACAGGATCACCCTCTTCTCTTCTTTTTCTTCTACTTGGCTTTAGTACCTACCTATAAGACACAGGCTTCAACTTTGTATTTCATTTAACTCGACACAGAATTGCCTATATAGACTTCACTTACCCATAAATTAATTCCAAATAACAAAATAATTGCGTGTTTTCTCTCTTATACCTAATTGGTTTCGACATCAGAACATAATTGTATGCATAATGATAGCGTGATCTGGCAAATAATTACAGAGATAGGTGTTCCAGTTCCCGCTAATTTATCTACGTCACAGTAAAATGTAAATATTTTGTAAAGGATTATGGAAATATGGATAGTCTTGTTATGCTCCCGATGTCGACTCTGAACCGCGTTGTATACCCTCAATTCCGTTTATTTAACATACATTTAATTGAAAAGTTATACAGATAGTGTGTATGTTTATAATACTGAAATAACGTAATTAGGTGGATCAATGCGTTTGCCAATTTGACTTTATGTCGGTTTGTTCGAGTAATCTCCGAAGTGGCTGGGCTGGTTATGACGAAATCTTTATTTTTAAAGTATAAGGATTCCATGCAAAACATTTACAACATAGATTGCAAGTCCTCGTGGACCAAGTCGTGGGCACACCTTGTTTGTCGTAGCCTGCATGACATGACATTACAGCACTTACTGTACGGAGCTTATATCTAATTTGATAAAATATAAAGTTACCAAAGTCAATTTCCATTTGTTGAAAAAATCTTTGTTCTTATCTGATTGCTGGAAAAAAAACACTAAATACAAGTTTCACATACTATGGAAGGAAAATCAATGATATTTGAGCATACTGTATTGTAAGATTTGTAAGCCCGGCTGCAGGTAGAGTTCTTGTAGATTACAAATCAAGAGTGTTATTTGTACTCTGCCGTTGAATTAATGAGTACAGTTTGAGGCGTAATAACGTGGTTTCTTTTTTAAACGCAGCCCAAATCGGAGCCCCGACGACAATTCCTGTCTACGTTAGCTCCCCTCACCGCTTGTGTTGGGAGCATCGCTCATCATGAGGGCTTCTACTACGTGGCTCCGGGTGATAGAAGTTCTGCATCTTCAGCTACTAATTTAGATATACAAGAGCACAGCGATGCACCAGCACCCGATATAGTTGCTGGAACGCCAGGTAAGTTGCAAAGACAAGAGCTAAGAACCACCTTTCCAGCGGATTATAATACCATGGCATCTTTTTGATTACTTTGCTTGTTAAGATCGATTTGAGGCTGACTTGACATCATGTCAAAAGTGGAGCTCAATCGATGCAGAACTTTACTTATTTTTAATCCTGTACAACCCAAATTAACATTTTTATATACCCATAGATTATTATCGATATTTTAAAATTATTGTTTTTTTTTTAAGACTACCGTAAAATCCAGAAAGAATGTGAGCATAAAACGCTACTTAGTGGTGAAAACCTTGGTATAACAAATTGGTTGGCAACGTGGATTATCGATGAATAACGATATAATTATCTAAAAAATTAACTTAAATACAATTAAGAACTCGTTTAGGTAGTTACTTTTTCATAATTTTCTTTTTATTGTACAACTTCTTTCGTGTCAGTGAGTCACTCTTTCACTACTTCAAATACTATTATGATAGTTGCTGTCGGTACTTAATACTGAATGTACAGGAGCTGGTGAAGGTGACGATGGATTAGCAGCGTTCGCCAGAGCCACAGCCCCGAGAACCGAAAGACTACGTCAACGCTACGGCCACGAGTCCCAACCCGTCAGTAGTGACGACGAACATGATGACTACGGTAATGATAGCGAATGTTATACTTTCTTTAAATCATCTCAGTAATGTCATTGCTATAAATACCATATTTATTACAAGTATACCTGAATTATCAATTTGAAAATGATCCTTTACTTTTGACGCTGACTAAAATGTCCAGCATTGTGTTCCCAAAAGCACTTTTAGAGTCAAATAATTGCATTATTATTTTAAACTCTCTAAAATTAAGTTTTGATAATAATATTTTTAATCTATCGCGGTGTGAATTCATAATTATACAAGGTATCGGGACTTCTCACGAATTAAATCATGGAACTAACTGTTTCTACCGACGACGTTTTGGATGCGTTGCAGCACCCGTGGTCACGACTTGACTGAGTCTTGATTTAATTCGCGAGAAGTCCCGATACCTTGTATAATTTATAATAATACTTCTATCTAATCTCAGAAGCGTTCCGTTCGTGGCATTTTTGTTAAAGCATATTTTATTAATTGTCCTCTGGAATTTCGCAAAGACTATTATTATGCGATGTTACAAAATTTAATACAGCGTGAATACCCGAGTGTATAATACGCAACATATGGAGGTACTATTTCTTATATATGACGAGTTTTGCCATATCTTAGCTTGAAAGGTACCTGCTTATGTACTTAACTATTTAACCTGTAGCTGTGACGATACGGTATTATTAATGAAACAATAGTTTATTACGGCACGAATGCGTAAAGTTGTTGATTAGGTACCGCTGTAGCGCTATCGAGATCTGAGCCGACAGGCGAGGGTGTTAAGAGAGCCGAAGACAGTAATCATCAATACGTTTATCATACGACGCTTTTCAACACGCTTGCCATTAAAATAATACTAAATAATCTACCCTAATCCACATTTCAGTATGAAATGTAAACATTAAAAAACTTTAATGACATTATTTACACAGAGTATCAAAATATATTTTTTTACCATTTCGATACAACTTCAAACAGAGTTAAGGAATATATCATATATATAGGAGTTATCTAAATTAAAATATAAAACAATACAGATCATTCATAAACAATCCTGAAGGTACAGGCATCAAAGAAATCGACCACATATAGGTATATATGGTCTGAAGATGCGACGCGTAAGTATGCGCGATCAGCAAATGAATTTTGGCGCGAAAAATTTACGCAAATGATGTTTGTTGTGTTTGAATTAAGAACCCTTATTATGCAACAGTTTCATTAACTACTATTATAAAGTACCTACTTAGATAAAAAGTTTATTTAGAGAAACAATTAGCAAATGTGCAGTTGGTAAAATTACAATGAACTGTTTTTGATGTCTTAGTTTTGTTTATTAAACATTTACAAGTTTAAATTATTTAATTTAAATATGAAATTGCATAAAATGAGTAAGCGGCAGGTATATTAATTTAATTTTACCATTGAACATGATTTTTTTGTATCAAAACTTTTCTAAGAACAAAGCAACTCAATCAATATAATTAAAAAAGCTAAAACTCACTTGTGAATTATGGCCAGGAAAATTCACAGTTTGATTATATTTCTGGCACATATGTGTCTAATTGTGGGGAAATTAAAACTACTATATGAGCAAGTGTGTTGAAAAAGACTTTGTTGCAACAGAAGTTAATAAAGGCTAACTCATGACGTACCTATTACCTAAGCAGAACACTGGGGGTCCATAGGGGTCACCGTAGTGTAATCCCTCAGTGATAGCAGATTATAGCTGCAGCAATTTAGCATACAAACTTCCAATTATTTATTTAGTTACTCAAATTTCTATAGGCTATTTCAGATCTACAGGTATACACACTGTAATTCTGAACAATAAAATAATCTAGAATACCTGATGTGTCTAAGCTATTAATATACACCTTGTCTTTCCTATCGTATCCAAACATTATGTAGACACAACCCTGAATTTAGACACGGCAAAGTGTTTAATGGATGAGTAAACAAATAAACAAGTCAGAAAATGGATGGGTAAAAGTTTTATGTACCTGACGGTACATTGTTATTATTACTAATTCAAGTCCATGTAAGTACATAAGCCGGTTGTTATTTAGGAATCTGTGTTGTTGAAATAATAAAATCGATTCTATTCTAACCTAACACAGAGGGAAATATCGATCAACGATTAAGCTGAAAACGATACTACCACACAATACTGTTGACCTTTTCTCCTCAATTCATTTTGCCGCCCCCAATGCGAGACTATTAGTTTATTTCATGAATATATTATTTACACGCTCGCTCTCTTCACTAGGCGAGTAATTTATACTAATGTTTTAAAGCTCAAGAGTTTGTTTGATTGTTTGTTTGAACGCGCTATTTTAAGGAGCTTCAGGTTCGAATTGTTTTTTTATGTTGAATATTTCGTTCATCGACAAAGGTTTTAAGCTATATATCATCACGCTACTACTTGAGGGAGCGGAGTAGTAATCATAAATTATTTGAAAAATAAGGAAATACGGGCTCAAATAGGTGATGTGTGGTTTCAAAATATGTCACGGGCGGAGCTAGGGTGGGTCAGCTAGTAATAAATATAGAGAAAGTAATCTAACAATAGATAATAGGCATCGTTAAATACTTTCGCCAACTTCACCGGCTAATTTACGAATAAGGCTGCGGTTGCGGCAGCACAGACCTTTTTATGGAAGCTGAAGTGTCAAATAGTAGTTACTTCTGTAAAAGTCAAAACAATCTGAATTGTAAGGCCGTTTTCACATTATCCGATCCGATCTTCGATCTGTATCGTACGACGATAGCCGACATCTGATATCCGATACCATATGCTGTTTTTACATAAGTATAGAAAAAACCTAGCAAAAACCTGCTGGCAATTTTTCTTTATTGACAGAAAGTTTTTTATTTTATTTTCGTGATCAGCGTCATCTATCAACGCGAAAAGACATGTAATGTAAAAAGAATATGTCATTAAGGTCGAAAATTACTTGCAGTCTCTGTTTGAAAGTTGTAACCGATTTAAGTCATTTTCAATAATCTGATATCGGGCGAACACAGTGGTGTCGGGTCTGAAAAATAGATCTATACATTATTTCTTACATTTGATTTCCTGACGGCTATCGGATGTCGGATATCGGTACCGACGTCGGAGCGGAGCGTCGGATCGGATAATGGGAAAACGGAGTAGAGACATGAAGTCATGAGTAGGACATAGATGCAGAAAAATAGTTAGCGGTAGATAAAAACCATATTAAACCCTACCTATTCCGTAATGTGACCAAATGCTTTTAGCTGTGGGTACTTACGTAACATGAATATCTCTATTATAACATAGTATTTCATGATTTTCTCTAGGTTAAAAGCACTTATTTTCCTTTAGGATTTCACCGTCGGCCAGCCGTACGTGGTATTGCAATAAAGCAACAGTTAGGTACTTCGGGCGATATTCTCCAACAGATGCAAAACGAATTGCAACCGTCTCCGGTGACCACTCCATCACAAATGCCTGCTCATGCTTGCCAGCGCACAAACTCCAACTACTCCTGGCCCTATTATTCAGAAGCTAATCTGAATTCTCGACCACAGAGCCGGGCCAGTGCTAATTCAAATTGGTGAGTATAAAATTACGATATTTTTTTATAGTATTCCCTAATTCGTGTGAACAATTAGAAAGGTTCTCTTAACGACATTAATTTAAACTTAAAAAAGTAGGTTAAGTGCGAATTGGACTCGCATTACGATGGTTCCGTACAAAATTGTATTCAGGGACGAACCAAGTGCTATATAAACCGTAATATATTTTGATTGCGTTGACTTTAAAATTTGATGTTGAATTTAAAAATTTTGTAGTTTAAAGACTTTGTAGAACTAAGTATGCGATATGAATTTCTACTTGATAGATACCTCCACGAATTCCTGAGAATAAATTCTTGATAGACAGACCGACAACGAAGTGATCCAATAAGGATTCCGATTTTTTTCCTGTTGAGATAACAGAACTCAAATTAAACTTAAAAAATAATCTAAAGTTAGATTAAGACTATTATATCAGGTAGATAAAAGCTGTTCGGGGTACTAACACCTCAAATGTTAAGTTATTGCCCACATTGAAATCCAATCTAACTTCTCAAGAGTTCAATAAGGAGTGACGGGTTAACAGTCATGGTACCGGATGGACTACATCTGCATATCTACGGAATTAATGTGTATTGTTTAACCATGATAATTTCGTCGTCACCGGTCTCGTTCCCCTACGCTTTACCTACCTACCAACTACTATTAGAGAACGTTGCTGATACTTAAGCCTGATTGTTTTCCATTTTCACACCGCTAAAATTGTGCTGTACATGTCATGTAAAACTGATGCTTGCGATACGGGATGCTGATTTTCATATCAGCGCATGATTGCTATTTTGCGAAGAAATCTTACAAAATATTTTTTTATGTAAATCGACTTGCATGCCCTCGAGTTGCCCTCCAGCACGACTCTGGTCGAGCGCGTGCAAGTCTTACTGTTTTAAACTCCGTATTTAAGTACGGTACTATTTGTGGTTTTGACTGAAAACTCGGTTCTGTAAATTTGTCGTAATTGACAGTTTTGTCGGGACTAGTTATTTTATGCCAATACGCCTCCAACACATTTATCGGGTAGATAAAAGCTATTGTTACGTACGTGAACCAGATCAAACATTTTAAAATATTCAGCGAGCCCAACCCGGAAACTGTATGTAAACCGTATGATAATGTAAAATAAATAAATACTAAGTATTATGATGAATATTTGTCGCTAAAATAACTACCTATATGCGTTGTAAAAAATTAATGCAATGCAAATACTCTTTAAATATTTTGATGATGATTATCATTGATTTTTTTTTAAAAAGGAACAAAAATTGATGTCGAAAATGTGATAGGTATTTAGAATTTTATATCTAAGTATTTCATTTAAAAGACTATACAATTTACATGACTTTCCCCTGCGTCAAATCTCATACATTTTTCATTCTATTCTACAAAACGCCAACGAATTGCCACTTGTCTAGGCGGGTTGAACTTACATGGTAGGGGAATAGTCAAAGTTACAAGCACAAACCCCCATTGTTTCAACTAGATTCATACAAAACTTAAAAACTGTAAATAGCGTTTGATTTAAACTCAATGGATATATTATTATGTAAAGTTAGTTTTACATCATGTTCTTCAATAATCTACAACTTACTAAAACAACATACTATTAATCATATATTATTTAATATTCTCCTCTAGAAACAAGGTTTAACTTGAGAGAGTCATACATAATTAATATCAAACCACTTCTCTGTTAATGATGTTACCTAGTTTTCATTATGCGTTTTGCAGTCACTAATGTATATAATGTGTCTGTAATGAAAATCTAAATACTCTCTCCTGGAAATGCCTGAAGAAAGAAACCAATTATCCAACCCGAAAATCTAACTTAAGACCTCAAACATAGTATTCTGCTGTGCAAAACTAAATAAACTTTAACTAAATAAATAAATTTACATGTAGATTACTTGTTAAAAAGTTTATGGAACCCCACTAGGTCATCATTCGAGGAAGCTGAAGTCTAAATCAAAGTCGAAGAGAAAGATCCGTTGTGTACTTAGAATTTTTATACGTGTGACCTAATTAAAGGACTACATACTTCTTCTTTTTTTAGCTGCTTGGCGAACTTATTTGTCATTAAATGTAAATGTAACCTTATTTTACGACCTAAAGATTAAATTCTTTTTTTGTAACTTTAATTGTATGATGGTACTGTACAGTTCTCTCATAGATAAGTGCTTTCCAGGTCCAAGTCTTCAGATTACGTGACTGGCCGCCAGTGCGGGAGCACGCCGGTACCACAACAACATAGTGATGCTTGTTATGCTCAAACGCAAAATATGAGCACGTATGCCCAATATCAGCAGCGAGTGCAACAAGAAAACGCCTATAGGAACAGCTCACTTTATGCAAATATCGGGTAAGTAGCTACACTTCTACAATACGTAATTTAAGGCTTTTTACGTTTAGAAGTCGGTTCTTCAGAAAAAAGCAATTATCTGGATCCGAATTTTAGAGACGATGATCTTTTTTTTTCAGATGCTCGGATAGTAGTCAAGAACTGTACAGTTCACAGACCAGCTCTGAGCAAACCTCGCCAGTGCATGCGAGTTCACGATGCCGACGGCCTGAGTCGCCCCCACCGATTAGAAACCATCATCAACTGCTGTATGTGCCGTACAGCAATCACTATCATTACCAACACAACGATACGTACCACACACAATGGCAGCAAGCTAATGATTGTAAGTAAAACTGCCAAGTACTACAAAACAAATATAAGTAAATTAAGCTGTGGCGGAGTACGGGCCTAACAAACGTCTTTGAGGCACAAGCTATAACCTCACCCTCACCTGCAAGTGAATTCACTTGGTACACAACAGACTCTTTGGCTCAGGCTTTCCTCTCAAGATATGGTCAGACATAGTAGCCCCAGAAAAAGCAACCGTAATCGCTATAAGGATGATGAGATGATAAAGCGCTGACGCAGTATGTGTTGCTCAGACGGCATTCTTAAATTCCCTCATACACATAATTAATTTTAACCATAATCTCTAACCTAAGTAGGTATTTTAAAAAGTATGTTTAATATTCTGCAGATAACCGCATGCAGACTTATTACCAGCACCAACAACAGACCGCTGTCGCCGCAAGCACGGTTCAGCCGAACGCCGCTCAACCGCAGAGGGCACATTATACACATGCGCTACCCCTACAGGTATTTAAAGATTTATAGTAAAATTCTTAAGTATGACCGTTAAATTCAGTTAGGCTTGGTGGATTAAGCTAGAAATACCCTTACTTGTGAATTGATAAAAATCAGCTAAATTACCCGCACCGAATCAAAGTTTTTACCAAGAGTTTGAGATCATAATTTGGAGTAGAAATGTACTGTGCATGAATTAAGCTGTGGCCCAAAAAATGAGACCCTACCAAAACGTTGGTGACTGAATCACCTGCATTTCTTCTCGGATTTGAGAGATCAGGCAGTGGTCATTCCCTAAAAGCCGTATAAGTCAAATCAAAAGGAGGAAATGAAGAAAGTGAACCAATGGCTTCGACAACTGGGAACGAGTCTATGATGATGATAAATAATATTGACAGTAAAAATAAATAATTCTTAAACACACATAGCACACTTTATTTCTATACCATATTTATTATAACATTCTATTTTGAAACTTACATACTTAAAATTTTCTTGCTTCTCTAGACGCTGTGTCCAGCACCCGCTCGCTATAGGCCTGTGCCGGCTCCACAACCTGGTGGCGGCAAGCAAATGATATGTTATTCTGAAAAGGTGAATACTTAACGAGTTTTCTCAACTGTCATACCTTTCATGCAAGCTCGCCGTGCTTTTGACCTGCAATTAGTCATTATTTTTTTATAATTACGTGTTATGCTTTATGTTAGGTATCGACTCCCCCAGCGCGCAAACAAGGTGTAACACGTACCTTATATCGCTGCTATTGTATAATATCAAACCTACAGTAAAAGTGTACATATGAACGATAAAATCTATACCATCTTGTGGACAGTGAATCAAGCTTTTCAGTGCTTCAAATAGTAATTCAATCCGTCAAGCCATTCATAAGTTATCACCAAATTTTCAAAATACAATTCAAACGAACTCATCGAGGTATAATGACTCAGCGACGAACTGTGACACCATTGGTGAATCGAAGAAATATTCAAGCGGCAAGTATTACCTTTTATGGTAATAAACTAAACACTGTATCTTACTACATTAGACCACAAAATACTACCACTATTTTCACATTTCGAGATATCGTCACCATTGCTGAGTCGCAATAGGGGTCTACTTGCATCGTGTTGGCATCAGGTTCGAAACCAATTTTTCACAGGACATTTTGCCATTATAATTTTTGTTATCTCCTAAACAAACATGGTTAGAAACTCGGGCAAAACTAAACGAACCCTGCCTACTACTCCAACGCCTTCACCATCACAGACGGAAACAGCGCCTGACACTATTGTTACTGCAAAGTCTCTCGAAAGCGAAACTCAAACGCACAAAAAGGTTTTGAGATGGTTGAGGAATGGCTACACGCGAATGTGCTAACCCTTAACGCAGAAAAAACCAAATACATCGCTTTCTCAATTTGTGCTCACATACCACATGATTTTCAAATATTCTCACATGACTGCCTTGATGCATCTGTTGCCAAACCTCTTCAACGCACTAAACAATTAAATACTTGGGTGTTGTCATTGATGAAAACTGTAACTTTAAGCCGCACATTCAACAGCTCGCTAATAGAATACGAAAACTGACATACTTCTTCAAAACCTTAAGATACGTTGTTCCTCCTATAACTCTTAAAAGAATATACCTTGCTTTTTGTCAGTCAATCTTTACCTACTGTATATCATTTTGGGGAGAAGCAAAGAAAACCATACTTCTAAAAATAGAGGTTGCTCAGAGGGCTATTTTGAAATTATGTACTTTTAAACCATTTAGATTTCCAACTAAGTTACTGTACGAATATTGCGAGGTCCTTACAGTCCGCCAGCTCTTTCTTACAAGCATAATCTTAAGGCAACATTCTATTACGGAACATGACCCAGCCATAAAGAGGAGGCGGCGGCGGGGCCATGTGGTGTGTGAACGAAAAACTGCGGATACACGAAGTCCTTGGTTTAAATACCAAGGACTTCGTTTATCCGCAGTTTTTTCTCCTTCTTGGGACCTTATGTATACAATAGAATAAATAAAATAAATAAAATATATCACTTGGGAAGGTTGGCCGTCAGAAAATCATTGTTTGGCTGTTTCATTAAATTATCGTATGATGAAACTGAGGGTATGATGACAGTCTTCCAGTGAGACTATGTAGGTATGTTTTGCTGATTCTGAAATGCTTTTCACTGCTTGTTACTACTAGTATCTAGTATACACACACACATACACAAACACACACACACACACACACACACACACACGCGCGCGCGCGCGCACACACCTCCGTACACTTCTGAATGCACAACTTAATTATTATATTGCTTATTTTCTCGAGATTAAATTTGTTTCCAACACACCTACAAATGTAATAAAATCCTAATTATTATTGATAAAACTATCGGGAGGAGGCGCTGTCTGCTGAAATACAGGCTGCAAGCCTAGCTCAGCAGCAGTTGCTACAATTAGTTACTAATATTATATTAGGAACTGAGCTAATTTTTATATATTTTGTAATTGTATTCCAATAATACATGAATAACACTCTTGCACTAAATGCTGAACTATGTTGTGTATTTGAATTTTAGCTTTGTATGCTGTGACATTTTTGTAACCATTTTATGTAAGCAATACATTATTATTATTATTATTAGGTAAATGTCTCAATGTCCTATTTTCAGGTTGCAGCTCCATTGTATCAGCCAGCACCTGGATCACCATCACGAACTGCTAGAGGAGCCCCTGAGGGTGCGCCATCTGGAGTATCTGCTACATCTGCCACATCACCAATGGCTCAGTCCCAGCACCCAGTTTATTACGCCATGAACGTCTGACGGGGGGACTAGGTACGTACTGTAATGCCGAATATATAGAGTAGAGAAAATTATAAAATGTACGGGTCTATTGCAAAATTACAAATTTATTTCTTAATTTCATTAAAGATGGAAAATATCTACCTATTACTGTCGCCTCTAATTACATCTCACTTTCTTTTCAGTATCAAAAGTATAATTTACACTTTGACCGAAAAACTATTTGAATCTTCTATTTGGCTCATTTTCAAATGTCCCTTTCAATTACAGGTGAAAATCGTGGTGGGCCCCACAGGCGAGGTCCGTGTCAGCGTTCACCAACCAGAGAAATAACTATGTCCACAAAGAAATAGTAGATTTTAATACACTTGTTAATTGTGCGATCGACCCTAAGTAATCTGCAAAAGTTTGATAAAAGTTGTCTTTGTCTTCGCTGCTTCATTTGACGATGTTGTTTGTACGAATTTACAATAAGGTATTTAGTTTTCACATGACAACATAGCCTTTTGTGCAGCATTGTGACTGTTTTTGAGACCGGTGACACAAAATCACAATAAGGTCTTCGAGTTGATGTTTAATCAAACAGTATAATGTAGTATTATAATATAATAATAGTAAATAAATTTGGGCTCCTCCTTGACAAAATCGAGACAAAGTTTTAGCAATGTGGTTAATATTATTTGTTTTCAATGTCCGTAGAATAGTAGATAAAAAGATTTTCGTACAAACCAAGCTCTTGATTTTTGCTATATGGGTTTAATTCCACAGTACCTAAAAGAAGTAGCTTGCTTTTTACATGATTTTCAAATTTGGTACTAAAAATCAATCAAATGTCTCATCTAAAAATATATGTTGCCTTAATTTAAACACATTAAGTACGCATTGTAACATTATTAGATAAAGTTAAGTACACTTTACAAATGTTTATTAAGCATAAACGAATAATGAATCAAGTTATATGCATCGTTGTTGGCTTTGAGTTATGTATTCATATAAGTACATTGAGTTAATCTTTTTAAACAAGAGGTAAATTTAGATATTGGGAGTATGTAATGCCAGTAAGAATTCGAAAATAACAATTTGGAATGGCCTACAGAATTTGATAATTGTCTAATGGATTAAAAGTAATAGATAAATTGAAAATATGAATCGAAAAAAATCTTGTACTGTAATACTATGTAAAAAGCTATTTATTCTGTCATGGTATTGTGTGGCCAATTTTGTAGCAGTCCACAATATCCATAGTGTTGTTACTCATTGTTGTGTATGTTAACCAATATCAAATAGAAATTCTCTCGAGTATTAAATACCTCTTCCATTTTATAAGATCAAAGATTTTGGCACATTTTATAAAGAGAACTGATTGTTAAAGTAGTCTTTGAAAGGGCCTTATTGGGGCCTATCGGTTATATTGCGCAGCAACTCGTGCACATTACGCATAAATAGAAAAATTTGCTCGCATGTTTGACCGATGATGGACCATTTGTTATTTAGTCATCGTTGGAGACCATTAAGCCGTTAAGCGTACACCACCATTTAGAAGTTTTAGTGGCTGAAATGGAGGCCTTTAATTTTTGGTCTGTACCCAAGCTCACTTTCAGAAAGATGAAGTTAACAGGCAACTGGATTAAAGAAAATTTGAAAGGAAATAAAAAAGTGCCAAACCAATGTTAGCAAAGTGTTCATAAGCGAGTGATATCCAAATGCAAAGGTTCTCCATTTGCAATACCCATAATTATGTAAAAAATATTTCCAGAAGCCGGCCTAGATTTTAGTAGGTAAGTTTATTGCAGGTACATAATAAACAAATAAAAGTTCTACATATTGTATTGATAAATTAATAATCATATTATCAATACGATTCAGATTTAATGACACCCATCCTTAGCTGACTGGACGATGGAACACCTCGATTTTCATAAAGTAACTTACATAGATACTTTTGAATGAAATTTTAAAGTATTTAGTATGCTATCTATTCAAATCGACTAAGATGGCAAATTTTTTAAATCAGTTCGGGCAGGATTCGATCCCGCGACTTTACAGGAGGAATGCTCTGAATACTGAGCCACCGAACCTCACCTGAAGCCATCCCAATCTTCCTATATATATATGTATATATATATATATATATATATATATATACATATATATCCATCTTACGGCGACGGTGGGAGTCATCTACCGATACTCGTACGAACTATCGGCACTAATGAACGATGTTACTAACATTTCAAACATTGATGACTCGGCTCAAACTATTGAATGAAATTTTAAAACATTTAGTATGCTAACTATTCAAATCGATTAAGCTGGGACAATTTTTTTATCAGTTCAGTCGGGTTCGAACCCGCTATCTTTCCCTTACTCGTAATGCTCTGCCACTGACCACTGAGCCACCCGAGTTTGAATACCGTCTGAACTGATTCGAAAACTTTTCCTCTCTTTATCGATTTACATAGGTACTTACATAAAATTTACATATTCATATATTTTAAGACAATAAATTTTACGTTTACTTCAAGTAAGCTCGCTTCTGCTTATAAATTATATAAATTAGAAAAGTAGATGTTGATTCACAAGCTCTAGATCGGCTTTTGTGGGTTTAAAATTAATTGAAATTGTGATTAGGCGTAATTTCGTCGTAATTATAATTATTGCATCGAAAGTGCCTGTACGAGGCAGTTATTTAAATAAACACAATAGACAAATTGAAACGAAGTCGCACAACTACTAGACCAAAAGGGAGACCAATGTTCAACCGCATACCAGTGAATATAAATAGAACATATTTTTGAGAAGTCAATGCAGGTATCATGTTGATTAACCTACACTTTAGTGTAGTCTCTCTATAGAGATTTTTATATGTAAAACCCTGTGGTTTGTTCGTCGCATGATACCTTAAATAGCTCACTACTTACTATGTACCTCTGCATGTCATGTCCTAACGAGCCCAAACAAGATCATTCATTAAATTTCATTCATTAAAATGTCACCTGCCCTGATAGTGTAACTGTATAAGTTGTCTCCTCGTCAATGCTTTGAATTAAAGGAACGAAAAATCAACTGAGGAGTTCAATCCTTGCTTGGAACATGAACTAATTTGTTTGTACAGAATGATTGTTCTGAGTGTGGATGTACTTGATGTCAGTTAGTTGTAGATTAATGTGAACTACCTGTGACACAAGGAGAATTGCCAAATTTGATCGCGTCATAATAATAGATATCGTATTGAATTCGCAGGTTCATAAAGACAGTGTTTTAGTTATGAATGCCCATGTCACGAGAGCTTTTCATACAATTAATACAAAGTAGAAATTGCCTCTAAAAATATAAGTTTTTTGGGCGATAAGTTAGAACATAAATCTTTTCATCTATTAAGAATTTAATTAAATATTTGTTCCACGGTGAGTATAGAAACCTCAGACACGGCATAAGTTGGATGACGAGGTAGCTACATTACAGGTGCACTATCGGGGCTGTCAAAAAAAATCATGAGAGGCAAGAACTAATAAGGTAGTGAGTAAATAGATTATTGAGGTAAGTATAAGGGAGTAGTAGGTAACGACTGGAAGTTCTGTAGATTGTCGACTGAAAAGTCCGGGTAACAGAAGAAATGCAGAATTTTGAATGATACCTAAGATTTTTGTATAAAATGTTACGATGTCATTTTTGGTGTTAGTAGGTATTGTAGAAAATATTCATGTTACTTGAATTGTGAAAGTAACTTATTTTGTAAATTAGTGCGATGTAAATATTTATCTAGAAATAAGGAAATTCAAAGCCAAATTCGTAGACCAGAAGTTAAGATGTTTTTGATCGTCCTAATATCAGATTTTCCATAGCGAACTAAGTTTTATTTTCTACCTTCTATTAATGTGAACACTTACATACATTAATTGTTAGCGACTAGGTTGATAATTTATAACAAAATGTACTTATTGTAAATTATGTTATGACTATAAATGTAAGAATGTAACTTCAAAATATTGAAGTGAATGCTGTCAGAAAAAGGCCATGTTTTAGTGAATTTTAATGTGTGGGTAGCATCTGTAACTAATTTTTATTCGATTATAAGGTGAGAAAGACTTGTGTTGAAATTAATAAGCAATCTGATCAATACCTTTGCAGATATCGCATTCGTGGAAGACATGTAACCAGACCTACCAGATGTTAATAGATATTATGAAAATATTTGGACGTGATTGATTACGGTTAGATTACTTTTTAAACTTACGAATAAACGGCACCCACTTCACACTAAAAGAAGCAAAGTCTATCGTATACGCTGTATCTGCTATCTGCAGTGCTACCTTTAAGTAATCGTGTAAAGGTGAAAATAAACAAAAAGACTTATTCTATATTCTCTACTTATATTTATAGGTATGCTAAATATCTTTTAAATAAATATCAGTTAAGATTGCTTATTATTTTCTTATCTCATGCCAATAATTTGACGATTTAGATACTTTACATTGTTTCAGTCTTGTGATATATAATTATTTAACTGCTTGGCAGTTTCTTACAAAAATTATTTATAAAACTATTTACTAGTCACTAGTTAAATTGTCATGACCTACTAATGAGCTAGTTACTTGTAAAGTAGATAGGTAACTGATACAAATAAGGCCTACATACTTATTTTATTTGAAACTACGTTCTAGGTCAGTAGTGCAGTCCACTACTGACCTAGGGCTGTTTAAAAGTGCGTCATAAGTGATAACACCCGTTCCTCCACTCTTGGCCTCTACAGTAGACATATAATTATTATTATTTATTTATTTCAATACTTACACCATTTTAATACAATTTCAATACAAGCTGTATTATCTAACACCGTTTTATCTAATGAAGTCAGAGATAAGATTAAACTTGTGTTAAAGGCAATACATATGTATATATAATCTATCATTTAAATGTTAAGAGTTTCATATCAGATCTATTTTCACGTTTTTCGATTATTGACCAGATTAAAAAATAGGTTTATTTAAGGTGTAGGTACCTACTGTAAGTTGAGCTGAGAGCGAAAGCACTGATTCCAAATTAAAATATTAAAACCCCCCTGGCAATTAAGTTATTTGCAGGTATGACATGGGATTTTAATGAGCATAATTATTATGTAAAATTAGTAAAGTGGTTACAGGGGTATTGGAAAAAATTATCATTATTGAACACAGGCCTTAATTGTAGCACATACCAACCTACTTTGTTTAATATCTTGAACTAAGTTCCATTAATGTTAGGTGAAATAAAATGCACGTGGAGCTTTTTTTAGAAAATGTAACCTTTGCAAAATACATGTGAGTAAGTATAAGTAAATTTATGTGTCTATGTACCTATATTGTATAAGCTATTACGTACACAGTTAAGAAAAAAGGGATGTTAGGTAGACATTATATATAGATTGGTAAGGGTTTTATTTTATCATAATCTGTATTTCTCATACCTAAGTAGGTACCTACCGAACTCAAAAGTTTATACCTACCTACTTAACCAAACCTACATAATTTGAGGAGATTTTTATTGATATATTGTGACGAGGAGCTCTGGTGATGTGAAACGTTACTGTGAATCAAGTATTTGTAAATGGACGTTATCCATTAAAAAAATGTAACTTTCAAAAAGTTTAGTCTGGATTATTAAAATTATATTTTTTTAAAGTTCTGAAGGTCCAAAAATATGGGGAATCCTGGTGAAAGGGCACAAAGGAGTTCTGATGTTCACCTTCAATGCGAGATTAGAATACGCTTAAGCAGCATTATGCAATTTTATTTACGTTTATTTATACGTATCGCACCCAATGAAACTAAAAAATGATGTTCTAGTCTTAATTTAATGAAGAATCCTCATGCATTTAATCAACTACCTTTATACCTTAAGATGTAAATAGCATTCAATATTTTTAACTTATTATGTATGAGAACCTACCTACCTACTTGCTTTGCTACATACGTAGGTACCGGTATATCTGTTTAATGTGTCTTCTCTTGATTGCCCTTAAATCGGAGTGTATTTCTTTAGTAATCAATGTATTTAGCAAAACTTTTTACGTATGTTATGAAAATGTGAATTTTTATTTCTACAATTACTGTAGTAAATATACATATTTAGATAAATATTAAGCATAATAATAACGAAGTTAAACAAACCGGAAAGTAAATTATCCGAGCAATTCAAACATCAATGGTTAAAATCATTTAAAATTTAAACATAATAAATTATAGGTACCATTAAAATGTTTCTAAGTAATATAATATTGTTCGTGAGACATAAAGTAACTTTTTTAAGATTAAAATTAAGTTATTTTAGTTATTAATGTTGCGATTTCTTATGTACCTACTTAGTTACTTTTTGTTTTGGATTCTTATGAATATTGTTGATAATTTATTATTGTTATTATGTATAATATAGAATTTATTTCCACCTATTTCATAGGTATTTGATACCAAAATTATATTATTATATAAATTATGAATAAGTTACCTTTTCTTTAGATACTAATACGAAAATCGTAGTCTTAAAATAAATCAAGATATATTATGAGTGTTAGGGCAAAAAAATTCGCCACAAAATGTTTCATGTTACCCATGTACAAATGTATTTGTAGATCGGTAAATAAACGGAAAACAGCAATATCAGTATTTTTATTATTCTCATTAACATTCTTAAAAGTCCTAACTCAAAAAAAAACAGTAGCACCCCGAGTTTTTCCTAGTGACTACGATATAGGATTCTTCAAAAAAGGGTTTAGAAGGTTCTTACAAAGTCGGCAACGCAAGTGTTAAGCCCCTGGTGATGCACACGTCCACAGGCCACGGTAACCGCTTTCAGATGGGTCGTTTGCTTGTCTGCTACCTAGGTAAGTGGTATAAAAAAGTGCCCACATAAGTCGAAATTGCCAGAGGAGGTGCAGGGGGGACAGCTCAAAATATATGACTCGCACTAATTACTAGTCAAAGCATAGTCTATGTCTATACTAATATTATAAAGTTGAAGAGTTTGTTTATTTATTTGTCTGAACGAGCTAACCTCAGGAACTACCGGTTCGAATTGAAAAAGTTTTATTTCTGTTGAATAGTTAATTTATCGACGAAGGTTATAGATTACATAACATTACGCTGCTACAAAAGGGAGTGATCGTAAATGTCAACAAATCCGACAGATTTTCATACATCCATATAAATATTATAAAGAGGAAATATTTTTATTTTTGTATTCGAAGAAACGCAAAGAATACTGAAATATTTTATTACTGGAAAGTTGCATTAACACTAACTAATATAGGGTACATTACTCTAAGAATCGCAAGCCAAGCTGCCCGCGTACGAAGGCAACTTCGGACGTCGGAGTTCGATGAATGACCTCCGCCCCCCATGAGCGCAGGTCTAGGGGTGACGGGTGGAGCCGCCTCTCACCCTGGCAGAAGCAGGCCGCGGCGGCTGTGGGCCTCGCGCGCCTCCCCATTTCCGGAGGCGAGTTGGGGACTCTGTAGTCCCCACACCCGAGGAGAGGGCCAGATCGTGAGAGATGGCCGTGAGTCGGCCGGGGTGCGAGGGATATGCGTGTCAATCTCACTCTCTTCGGCAACAAAAACGACCCTTGCGTTTTGGACGGTTTGAGTCCGACATAGCGTCTTCCACCGGCTCCAGTGGGGGGGGTATCCGCGGGGATTTTGAACTACACTAAACAAAGAAAGGGTACATTTCAGCCGCGTGGTTCCCGGCAGAGTAGAATTTGGCTCACCCCATTTCTTCCCATGCGGTATCGTACAAGGCGACTAAAAGATAGCGCTGTTAAACATCCGACAGATATATACGGCCCAGAATTAGGCTAAAATGCATGCGGCAATAGGCACACCCCCTATTACATGGGACTGACTTTCAAGATAGGTGAAATGTGAGTGTAAATTCACCTCTGCCTAACCCTCTGGGGATAAAGGAGTGATTATATGTATGTATGTATGTACATTACATCTTCAAATAAATAGAGATCATTACTAAAACGTAAAATAATTCAATCCAACATGTAAAAAAATAATATGCGTATGCTCGATGGTGAAGGGTCACACCACATTTCGATCCGGTAGAAGTAGGCGACGGAGAGGACACTATGGCCGCTATACCGATTTGTCTCTGCTGCAGCATCAGGTGGCTTCACACGCCTACCCCCTTGTCTGCAGAACGCGTAGTGTATAATATATACTAACTGTTACCTAATGTGAGAAAAAATGAAGAAATCTGCGTGGCTCGCGGTTGGTGGTTGGCAGCAACTTCTTTTCCAGCAAGGCAGAGAGGTGACGCCATCTCCGTTGTTCAGGGTACTCTGCCTAGAGATTTCCGACCTACACCCCATTTATCGTGAAATCACGATGTACCAAAGACAAAGCTCAGATCGGATTGTTGTCAAATCCTATGAATTCTATTGTCTATGTGCCTTCTTCTTGCGGTGCGGGAGTTTCGAGTGTGTAGTTCTTCTTATCATACCTTTCTTACCCAGTGTTAGATTATAAGAATATGGTTGTGGAAGCCGTCCAGATGTGCCAGGCGAGGGGTATAGCGATCCAAATCGACTCAAGTGAGTGAAAAATTACAATTATTTATATAAAATGTTATCATGGTAAAATTATTCGTCATGGGGTCGAATAGGATTGTGCTCGCCGAGTCACTTGCGTATAATCACCAAGACTATATTCCCTAGAATAATGTTCGTACTGTCCCAATCATTGATATTTTAGTGTGTTTGTAACTTTTGAATAAGATTTCTAGTTAAAAGGAAAATGATTGTATCATCGTATGTCAATGCCTTTCAAACCTGAATCTGAAATCATCCTAGGCTACAGAGATAATCTCTTGACAGTATAATGAGCTATAGAGAGATCTAAGCATTCTATATATCTGTAGTCGTGCTTTTTAATAATCCCAAACTGGAATTAGTAAAGTCACCTAAACAATTATAACATTAGGTATTTGACATATGTTCTATGATGAATTCTAATTGGAAACAGATGATTATCGATTCCAAGTATTATCTTTCCCGTGCGAAACCCATGTACAACATACGAATCACGATACAGCAAATGAGGATGTTATTGTTAAATATCTATGATTGTGTGGCCCATCAAGACATATGGATTATTGTTACTTTATTATGTAAGTAGTATTTATAGTTATGTTACGACAGATGCCGATATCTCGAAAACTAATAATCGAATCTTCAAGAAATAATGAATCTGAAATCTTCAAGAAAGAATGGCATAGAAAAATCTAGAATCGTCAACACAAAGTCACAACCTACCTACGAGTACCTAAACACTCTTTTGAATAAAAACAAACAATAGGTAAATATCGAGAATGTACTCGAAGGTCAGGGACGGCGGCAAGATCAAAGAATAGGTATTTATCGCTCGCGAACTTTCTAGATGATTCGACCCTCCTAATTGAGAGGTATAAAAACACGCTCGCATAGCGACACCATTTATTCTGTCTTTGAGATCGATAACTAACACAAGCGAGCTTAAGCGACCGAAGAAGATTCTACCTGCGACCTGAGCAACGACTGTGGACTACACTGTGAGCTACTGAACGACTGGAACTGTTGAAGAAGTACTGTGTGTACTAGTGATTTAATTGTCTAGTTTGTGGTGAGCTAATAAATCTCTTCGTTGAGTAAACGACATTTAATTGTACCTCGTGCACGTATCAGTTATGTAATTACAGATTCTCTGAAGTTAGTGTAGATTAAAGGAAAGACATTTTATTGGTCACATAGGCAACGCTTAGGTTAATAAAGTGATAAATCATATAACCATCTCTTGGAGAGATGTAGTATGTTCTAAGGTTACTGTAATACACCTTTTCAGGAGACTTGAGTATCATTAACTAACGGAGTGGTCTACGTCAGAGGACGTCCTCTTGGTGTCGGTGCCACTTGCGCCAGTTGAACAGACTGGGAAGAAGTGGTGCTCACGACAAAGGGGGAAAACAGGTGTGGTCTATTCTAAGGCCAAGATGCGAGGAAACCATAGTGAGGGGATTGTAATATGTCGAATTGTCGATAGGACATATTACAATCCCCGACCCCAATGTCGACAGGTCCTGCATTGTAAAACGCGAGTACTCCGCGTAATAACTCGCCACGAGACGAATGCAGTACATGCCCACATTTACTGCAAACGTCTTTAGGGTGGATTCTGGTTCCATTAAGCTAAAGTAGGGAATTCGCCTGGGGCGAATCGTGCAGGGCTAGTCTGTATGAACAATTGAGATCACATGACAGACTACGCCAGCTCATGTATCACATGAGAGTGAGGTGATGCACTACTTAAATAAAGCACTTCAATTTTCTCTTATTTTGAGATCACAGACTAAATTGGCGCTGGGCAGGACATGTGGCTAGGACGGAGGACGGCCGTTGGACTAGCAGACTGATGTCATGGCAGGGCCCTAGCGGCATTAGAAAAACACAAAACAAAATACAATATTGCGTCGGGGATTAAAAAAAGATGTAACGGTCATTATATAATACATAATATTCAATTTTGTAGAGAGAAGTTGGACTGTCCTAAAAGTGTCCACTATTGGTATAAATGTGTGTCCGCTATTGGAGAGATGTTGTCCGCTGTTAGTGTTAGTGTTAGTGATTACACAGACAGGGCCGTCTTTAAACTATTTGAGGCCCTGGGCACATTAGGATCATGGGGCCCCTAGGACCTTGAGAAAACACTATTTAGTTACAATAGATAAAGAAAGACAAACAAGGTTCTAAATTTATTTTTATTTAGTTACTAACTATAAAAAAATAGGAAATATAAAAAATAATCTACAAAAGTAACTCGCTTAACATAAAATCCTTAGATTAATTCTATGTTGATTGCAAAGGTACCCTTCTAGATTTAAGATGAGCAAAATCGTTAATCACATCTTCAAAATCTATGGTATTGAGAATATCACATTCTATGGACATCAGCGACAAACTAGTTAATCTCTCTTGAAGCATTGTACTTCTTAATTCATTTAATTCGTTTCAATTTGGAGAAGGAGTGTTCTCCGCTGCAGTTAGTTACCATCATACTTAAAAATATTCTCAATGCAATTTCTACGTTAGGAAATGTGTCTTCAATTTTGTTTTGCTTTAATAGATTATATACTTCCTGTACACTGTTAGATGCTTCATTTTCACTCTGAACATTTTTTAAGTATTCTTTTAAATGTTGACATTCTATTTCTAACTCTTTTTCATTTACATCTTCGTGATAGATTTGAGAAAATTCTTTGCATCCTTGTCGTATCTCTTCGGAATTCAGAGTTTTTAAGTGAAAAAATAAACTAAAACGTTGACTGACGGTCTCATATGAACTTTGTCGCTGTTTTAGATGAACACTCAAGGTATCGATTATTGGGAGAAAGGTTTCTACGTTGAATCGCTCTTTTCCATTCAATTGGACTGATGGCGCAGAGCCATCAAAAAAAATCAGCCGTGAGCTTCTACGTCTTGTTCTTTGAGATAGATCTTTGTAGTCAGATTCTGGGTTATTTTCTTTGGCAGATGATTCGAAGTTATCAAATTTATCCCTGAGGTTAGTAATAAAATCATAAAGTGAAGTCAACAAATTGGTTGCAACGTCCAGTGTTATTGTTTCTTTCTGAAGATAATTACTTGTTTTGTCTATTCTTTCCAATATGGTGCTCCAGATTTCCGTCAGTATAATAAATTCTAGATTTCCCATTTTTCTAGACAGACTAAGGGCTTCGTCTCTTGTTTCTCGTGCCTTTTCAGTATCGTTTGCGATGGTGATTAAAGCTTCTAATATTCTTTTATAACCCCCATGCAAAGCACTTACTGCATCAGCTCGGGCTGACCATCTGGTTTGTGAAAGACTCTTAACAACTTTTTTGAACCTAAATGTTCTGTTAATATATTCCATCTGTGGGTAGAGCCCGAAAAAAAGTTGTACACTTTCTGAACTATTTCAAAAAACTGTGATGCCTCCGGTACACACCCAGCAGCATGGACACCTACCAAGTTTAGTGAATGTCCTGCACATGGTATAAAGGTGGCAAATTCACATTTTTCCTTGATTCTTGTTTGTAGACCACTATACTTTCCCGACATATTTGAAGCATTGTCGTAGCTTTGTCCTCTGCAATCTTTTATGGGAATATCATGTATCTCTAAAAAATTTAAGATGGTCTCCGCTAAATACTTAGATTTATGCTCTTTAATAGGTATAAATTTCAAAAACCTTTCAACAGGAACACAGTCTTTTACGTATCGAATGATGAAAGTTAGCTGGTCAATATGAGACAGATCGGGCGTACTGTCAACGCTTATGGAAAAATATTTTGCTGATTTAACTTCATTTATAATTTTTTTTAGAACCTGTTTTCCCATTACTTCAATAAACTCATTACCTACAGATATTTGCTGATAAATAAGAAATGTTACCCTTTCTAGGATTCCCAATTTTTTTTAAGTGATCTGCAAGAAATGGATCAAATTCACTCAATAATTCCACACAACCCAAATAATTTCCATTGTTTGGAGATCCTAGGATTTCATTGTCGCCGCGAAATGGAAGCCCTCTCGATGCCAAAAATTTTACAACAGCTACAATCCGTTTAAGTACGTTTCTCCAGTAATCCACTTCCTTTTGATGTTGAGATACTCTATATCTACTCTACCAACCGCTTTACTTCGTGCCAGATAAGTCATCATAGATTGCTTATGCGCTGGGCTATTTTCATGTGTTAAAATTATGTAATTAATATGCTTCCAATCATTACATCCATTCCGAGAGCAAAGATTAACATCAGTTGGGTTAAATAAGCAGCATGAAAAACAAAATACAGAGCATTTGGAAGGCGAATACAGCAACCATTTTCTTTCGACGCTTTCATTGTTCTTTAATTTGCGAATAAATAATGCTTTGTTGAAATATCTCGTCACTAATTTATTACCATCTTTGTAGGTTCTGGATGCCTCGGAAAAGCCAGAATCTTTATTTTGAAAATATACTGGTCCCTTACGAATTAAAATTTCGCGATTTATTTCAACAAACTTTTCGTGAAAATAATCGGCGGGATCGTGCGATATTAATTCTTCTGTGTTGGAAAACTGCTGTTCAATTGACACAGTTGGAGTGGTCGGTTTTAGTGAAGTTACTAAAGTCGTTGCACTTTCGTCGTAGGAATAGTCGCTTTCTGATTCAATCTCTTTTTCAAAATTGGAACATGAAGGTTTAGAAATTCCCGCAATTTGTAATTGAGCTGAGTCATCATGTGGAACATTTATGAGTTGATTGCTACTTACAGAAGTTTCTCCAGTAGTAGTAGTAAAATATGATGTTAATTTTGGTAACTTTTCAATTACTTCTTTCTGATGTAGAGCTTTTTTCCTTTTTTCAGATCCACTAGGATATGACCGTTTCGACATTTTATATTATAATTCAGTATTTAATTAATTTTATAACGAAAATATTCGCTAACACAAAACAGACAAACGACGATTTAATCAAACAATACTATTTTTTTGTCAGAGCTCAAGCACAGTCAGTAACAAACTAACAACTACAAACAAAACAAACGCCACAACATCGCAGACAAATACTTGAAGGGAATTCCCGTTCGTCAAGTCAAACGACGATCGGGAGTCGGGAATTCCCCTTTTTTGTCTTTGGTATTACGAATGACGTTCGAATAGGTTTCTTAAAGACATAAACCACACCGCATCAAATAATTCTTCTTTTTTTAATTTAATAATTTTTCTTTTAATTGTATTCTTATACTTACATATAGGTATTTAAATTAACCTAAATATACTAATATCGGAAAAACTCATTTTTGAGAGAGAGTGGAGTACTTATACCCTGTTTATTTATTAGTTTGATCTTTCTTTTTGACGGATGTCAAATCTGAAATCGATATAACTTTGCAACGACGAACAATATTTTCTTATTTTAATAATATTAAAAATTGATAATAATCATAAGAATAGACACACAACATAAGAGTACCTGTTAAGGACTCAAGCATTTTCCGAAAGTCTTAAGTGGTTTTTATTGCTTCGAAGTAAAATTTAAATAGAAAAACTGAAAACAATGGTACCTACCCAATGTTTTTATGTCTAGTGCAATAAAATTGATTGACGAATGAATTTATTTATTTTGAATAGTTTAAAACATACATACAGCCACATATTTAGCCAACACATTTTTTACACCAATAGATATTTTCTGTTTCCCATCACTGACCCATCTGTCAAAAAGTTCAAGCTATGTTGTACAAGGTATAGCTATCCGCATGCGGCAAACTAAAGCTAATATAATAAGCGTAGGTATTGTAGTAAGTCATTATCATCAGATTTTTCAAAATTAATGTTTTTCGGTAATACCTAAATATCGGTTATCATTTGGTAATCTGGCAGGAACTAGGGGGCCCCATTCGATCGCGGGGCCCTGGGCACGTGCCCATAGTGCCCAGTGGGGAAGAGGGGCCTGTACACAGAACAGAAAAAACTACGCTACTACTACTACTAGAACTATTTCTCTGTTCCGTGAGTGATTACGACGAAGTATAAATTAATTTCATTTAAGTACAAGTATAATGTTTTTGAAGATTTTATCTCCATAAGTAAATGTTGCTGTAAGGATTTAAAAATGAGGTTACGACCAATCTGTAATTACTATATTTTAAATTTTGTAAATTGAAGTTTGATTTTTTCTTAAAGTGTCTGCTATTGGTGCTTTCACCTTTCAAATTTTCTAGGGAGATCTGAACCAACACGAAAAGTCAAATCTACTGTAATATGCTATTTTCCTACACTTGTGTGCATTGTCAAAGACGTTATGACTAAAAATCTACCACTTTAATCTCTAAAAAAGTCTAAAATAAATTATAGCTATGTCTAAAATATTCAGAAGGTAAAATAATACACCGCGATGCGACCTTCTTTTGTGTTGGCGCAAAAAAAATCCTTTGGTATTCCATGAATAGGAAAAAAATTTAGATTGTTTTTGGCCCTTGTTTGACATTGACAGATTGACGTGTCGTTTTACATATTTCCTTTCATTAGTTTCATTTTCATCCGTAGATTTCATCATTAAGTTTGCTTCTGCTATAACTTATATGCCTTAAAAAGCTAATATTACTATTTAATTAATTTGACTGCCTACCAGTGCTTATGAAAATGAGTCGAAAGGACAAGAAAGATACCGAAGACAGTAGTACTATATTTCAGAATTTGGACAAAACAACTCTTTTGCAAGAATCAAGATATTTCAACTCGTCGCCAGTCAACGCGAAGAAATGCATACATATTCTGACAAAGATACTTTACTTGCTGAACCAAGGCGAAAAACTGACAACGCAAGAAGCAACTGATATATTCTTCGCCACGACTAAACTTTTCCAATCTAAAGATGTAGTGCTACGGCGTCTTGTGTATTTAACCATCAAAGAATTAAGTTCTATGGCGCAGGACGTTATTATTGTGACGTCATCTCTTACCAAAGACATGACCGGCAAAGAAGATTTATACCGAGCTGCAGCTATTCGTGCCTTGTGCAGCATAACTGATAGCACAATGTTGCAAGCAATTGAACGTTACATGAAACAAGCAATAGTGGACAAAAATCCAGCCGTGAGTTCTGCAGCCCTTGTGTCTGCTCTGCATCTGTCAGCCACTGTCCCAGACTTAGTACGCCACTGGGTTATGGAAGCTCAGGTACTTAATTATGATTAAATATAATATAGACTAATTAACCACAATTTCTATAGTAAGTAGTATTTAAATAAGTACATATTGTTTCCACTGTTAAACATTATATTTTCTATGGAGAGCAAAGCTCCTAAATCTACATTCCCTAAATCTGCATTATAGCATTCAAGTGAATTCTATTCTTAAGCTCTTTACAAACCCCACACCTTAGAAATAGTGTGACTTGAAATTTTTGTAACTCAAGAACCTATTGGTTCATAAATGAACGCAGTAACTAAATCACTTCATCTAAGTGTCTATATCTATAAAATGGCCTGGGCAGAAAATGATTTGAGGTGTGGTATTTATTAACAATAGGATTCACGCAGAATGCTATATGCTATGTTGAGAGTATGAGATTTTTATGTACCTGTGTATAGAATTAACAGCTTGGCTCTCCATAAAATTTAATTACATTTTAGGGAGGAAAATCAATATGAATACGAGTCTTGGAAGTTACTTAACATGACTTTACTACAGAATATGTATTTGATAGATGTATGTCAAATATTAATTTTCAAATGAACTTGAGACTATTATAGTATATACTAATATTGAACGCACAAATAGGGTGAGGGTAGTCCTATTATTGATTTTACCAATTTCTGCAAAATCTTTGATAGTGTAAGATTATGCAGAAATTGTAAAATTATCAATTATAAATAATTTTATTTTAGGCCCGTAACTTAACCTTAGATGACCTATTGACTAATACTAACTAACATCTCTTTTTTATTTCACAGGGTGTTATAACATCAGATCATGCAATGGTTTCATATCATGCACTGGCTGTTGTAGCTGGAACACGAAGAAATGACAGGCTGTCTACTGTGAAACTTGTTACGAAGCTAGCACGTGCTCCTCTTCGGTCTCAGTATGCACTCTGTCTACTCATTCGACATGCAGCTAAATTAGCTGAGGAAGATCAGACAGAGACTTCTGAATCATATATTGAGTTCATTGAATCATGTTTGCGTCATAAACATGAAATAGTTGTCTACGAAGCTGCCCATGCCATAGTCAATTTAAGAAAATCTGCTCGCGATCTTGCTCAAGCTGTTTCAGTGCTGCAAATATTTTGCGGTTCGTCAAAAGCAACTTTACGTTTAGCAGGTGCTCGTACATTAGCAAAGCTGACCTCGAAACATCCCAGTGCAGTTGCAGCTTGTGCAGTTGATCTGGAAAATCTTATCTCGGACCCTAACCGGTCTGTAGCCACTTTGGCTGTGACCACGCTTCTTGCCACTGGAGCTGAAAGCTCTATTGACCGTCTAATGAAACAAATTTCTAGCTTTATGTCTGAAATTTCTGATGAATTTAAGATTGTTGTTGTCCATGCCATTAGACGTCTCTGTTCTAAGTATCCACGCAAGCATCAGTCGCTGGCTTCATTTTTAGCAGGCATGCTTAGAGATGAGGGAGGTTTACAGTACAAAACTGCTATTGCCGATGCAATAATCACTCTAGTAGAAGAAAATCCAGATGCCAAAGAAACAGGCTTGGCTCATCTATGTGAATTTATTGAAGATTGTGAGCATGCTTCATTGGCTGTCCGTATTTTACATATATTAGGTCGGGAGGGTCCAAAGGCACGGCAGCCATCCCGGTATATAAGATATATATACAATAGAGTTATTTTGGAATCAGGACCAGTGCGCGCTGCTGCTGTTTCCGCTGTTGCTCGTTTTGGGGCCGCTCGTCCGGAGCTATTACCAAATATTCGCGTTCTTTTAGCACGATGCCAATTAGATGACGATGATGAAGTGCGTGACCGGGCAATTTATTACAGTGCAATATTAGAGTCTGGGGATAGAGAACTGATCAATGATTACATAACTAATATTGTGATTCCTAACCCAGCACTTTTAGAGAAAGCTCTGCTCAACCATCTTTCTTCTGAAGACCCATCTATAGAATCTTTCAGTATTACATCTGTGCCTACTCTAACAGAAGAATCACAAGAAGCTAAGGAAACACCGGTGGTAATAGAGACGCGATTGCCGGCTGTATCTCGTGAAGAGTTATATACAGACCAATTAAAAGTAATTCCTGGAATTGAAAAATTAGGACCAATTTTCAAAACATGTGAGGCTGTGGATTTGACTGAACCTGAAACTGAGTATCGAGTTCAATGCGTCAAACATATATTCAGTCGACATATGGTACTGCAATTTGAATGTTTAAACACCCTCAGTGACCAACTCCTTGAGCAAGTTCAAATACGCTTAGAAGCTGTTCCAGGCTATAAATTACTGTCGGAAATTCCGTGCGAACAATTGTCATATAATAAGCAAGGAAGCGCGTTTTGTCTCCTGGAATTCCCTGATAATCCAATTGAATCGTTATGTCATTTTGGAGCAACCTTAGAGTTCGTGGTTCGTGATTGTGATCCGACTACTGGTTTACCAGATAGTGGAGAAGGCTACGCTGACACCTATCCTTTGGAAGACGTAGAAATTGATTGCGCTGATCAATTTAGAACACGCGCAGCAGCTGATGACTGGGAAGCAACTTGGGAAAGAGCTGCTGTAGCAGCTGAAGCTTGTGATACATTTGGACTGTCACAAACCGATGTTGATGCTGCTGCTAAGGCCGTATGCGAGCATTTAGGCTTACCGAAGTCAGCTATAGTAGGAGAAGCCGTGAAAGAAATCCGCGGCAGTGGAATATGGCGCGGCGGTGTGCCTGTTCTTGTCAGGGCTAGGTTGGTAATAGCTCAAGGTGCTGTCACCATGCAGCTGTCTGCTCGCTCGCCACGAGAAGATATTGCAACTTTGTTATTAGCTGCTGTTGGTTGAATCATTGTTGCTTATTGTTTATATTATCACAGACTTAGGTAACTAATATATAATATAAACTACTGTAAATCTATGTTTTTTAGAGTTGAATTTTATTAATAAGTATTTCTGAAAATAGATAGTGCCTAAGTAAACTATCTTAACTGTTGAAATATATTTATATTAATTATATAGATCCATTATAGCAAATGTTGAACTTAAAGAAGATTTACGTATTTATATTTCATGTATAAATGACGACTTATAATGAACTTAAAATAGATTTTAATAATAATAATAATAAATATTTATTTGACTCCAATGGTTATTTAAAATGTGTTTACAAACAATGCTGTGCTAATATATTTTTACAATTTATGTCGATACTGATTCTCAAACTAGGCAAAAACCTGTATCTTGAGAAACAGTGCTCTTTTAACTATTTGTGACATTTTAGGACACAGATAGTTAAAAGAGCACATTTTAACTTATACCTACTTAATAAAAACTTAAATAATGTTTGTATACAGCTTTTTTTATACCACTTAGGTGGCAGACAAGCACACGGCCCACTTGATGGGATTTGGTTGGTTACCATGGCCTATGGATGTATGTAACACTAATGGTGTTGCACTCGCGCTACCGACCTTAAAGAGACATTTCACATTATCTGTAAAACTGCTTGTGAACGGACAGTTTTTTTAAACAGATATATAAATTGATGGCGGAGAGCGGATATTCATGTAATAGTAAAAGAAGCAGCCGAGAAAGGTGAAATCTCCTACCAGGTACATAGTTTATGTAAAATTATCAAGTTGTTTTTAGCGCCAAAATCCTTTTGCTGATCCCATATACGTGTTGCGCCGCATCCACCACAGACAAGAAAAAAAGATGTATCGAAATGGAAAAAAGCTAATGTTATTTTTTTAAATTATTTTTAATTCTCTGTGCGTAAACAATGTCATTTGCATTTTATTATGATAGTAGATGATATTATATTATTGGTACCTACATACAAGTGTGTAAAGTTAGTGATTACCGCTGATGCGCCATTGAGACCCGAACCGACAGACTTGTAATTATACGACGTTTTTCAACACACTTGCGTATAAAATAATACTAAAAATCATTTTTCAACACACTGGCTCATAAAGTGGCTTTAATTTCACCGCAATTAGGCACAAAATGGCGACACCTATTATTAAAGTGTGACATTTTCCTGGGAGTTGTAGTTTTTTTTAATTTGTTGAGGTGCTTGATTTTCTTTAAAAAAGTTTTGTTACAAAAAATCTTGTTCAAAATAGTACAAATAAATTAATAGCTCATTTCGTGTAACTTAATTCAAATAGATAATTTCAACTTGTTTTTTACAAACTATCTAATAAACCAAACTTTCACTCAAATATATAATATAGTACTTAGACCGGGTACAATTGTACCGGGGTAAAGTAGTAACATCGTCAATATCAGTGCTAGTTGCAAATGGAAAATCTATTCGAGCAGCAGCTAATATGTTTGGCTTGGTCCACGTTCCTTTAATTAGATATATAAAAATAAAGAAACTGCGACAGATGGAACTTGTATCCATGGGGTATAAATCAGCCAAAAAGTATTTACAGAAAATCAAGAAAATAGCTTTTTAAAATAGTTACAGCGGTCAGCTGATATATACTTCGGACTATCACCAAAAGTAGTGCGCAAATTGGCATATGAGTTAGCGGTAGCACATACCCCAAACTTGGGATGAGAATAGGATGACGGGACCAGATTGGATTTATTTATTTATTTAGGTCTACCAACAATTGTTAACATAACAACTCACACCAAATACATTAAAAAATACAAAAAATAATGTTACAATTAATTATAGGTAAACACCGCATGTATCAAATTACATGTTCTATATACAGTAAGTTACCCTTACACTACACTATATTACTATAAATATTAATTGTTAATAATAAAATAGTCTGTTTAATTAGACAGAAAGAGAAATCTATGTTTTTTAAACAGCTGAATTTAATAATTCACTCAAAATCGGGTAAGCCCAAGAGGATAGATTTAACCTTTGCCACAGAGTCAAAGTGAAGATCAATTCGATCACTATTGTTGTTAATAACCTTACACATTCTCGAACATGGGGAATTGGCACCTAGAACAGTCCTTCTAAGTGGCGGTACAAGTGGTGTAATCGAGTAGCGCGGAAGCCTGGCCGGAACACGCAGCTTGATAAAACCAAGAAGCTGGGGACAATCTATTTTTGACCCGAAAATTTTGCATGCAAACAGTCCATCGCTTAAAAGTCTACGACTTGCCAGGGAATTCATGTGAAAGTACTTAAGACGACCTTTGTATGAACGTATCTTCTTAGCCAAGCCATTTGAGAATGCAAGATGCCAAACAAACCGTTTCTGTATGCGTTCTATGCGCAACGTGTGTGTAGCATAGTGTGGGCGCCAGACAGTACTACAGTATTCCAATATACTTCTAACAAGGCTGTTGAAAAGTATTGTTTTGATTTTATTATTTCTAAAAACTTTGCAGTTTCTTAATACAAAGCCCAACATTCTCGCAGATTTTTTATTACATGATTCATATGAGGTATAAAAGTAAATTTTTTATCGTACAATACGCCTAAATCACGAATATGATCCACTTTGTTTATTTTTTCATGTTCAATGTAATAATCATATGTTGTTGAATTAATTTTTCGAGAATATTTGATATGATAACATTTTTTAGAATTGAGCTGCATTTTATTATTGGTGCACCACCGAAAAAGTCTATCAATGTCACTTTGCAAAAGTTTTGAGTCCTCCTCAGATCTAACTACCCTTACAAACTTTAGGTCATCTGCAAACATGAAAGTATCAGAGTGTTGGAAACAGGTCGAGATATCGTTGATGAAGTAGTTAAAAAGCACGGGTCCTAAATGCGAGCCTTGTGGGACACCTGAAGTAATCCTTTGTAATCCTGACTCAAAGCCATTAACCACGACAAAAAAGTACCTCTCATGAAGATATGAACTTAACCAAGTAAGCAGAGTCCCAGAAATACCATACGCGCGTAACTTGTATTTTAAAATGCTGTGGGAAACCTTATCGAATGCTTTGCTAAAGTCGGTATAAATCACGTCAGCGTCGTGACCAGCATCTACAGCTCTAATTAATAATTCGGTAAAAGGAACTGAGTTGGACTCTGTTGACCTACCTTCAACAAACCCATGCTGATTTGAATATGAGGGTATATTAATGACTCAAATACTTTAGAAAAAGTAGATAAGATTGATATAGGTCTATAATTAGACACAGTTGCATTGCAATCAGATTTATGAATAGGTACCACCTTTGCCACTTTCCATTTCAAGGGAAATTCTCCGGAATCCAATGATTTACGGAAAATCTGTGAGAGCGGTTGTGCCAACTCACCAGAATGGATTGCAGCTTTTATGTAGCGCAATCCAGTACTATCCATTAGATGTGCTCAAGCAACAAGCCTTTCAAGAGCTACAAGCTTCAATATAACAGACGTAAGTGCATTCTTTGATAATTTAGAAAAGTTATGGATAGATATAAATTTCAACCTAAGGATATTTAGAACACAGATGAGACTGGGATAACCACAGTTCAAAAGCCCGATAGGACTATCACCAGAATAGGCATGCGTCATGTTGGTACTTTAATTACAGTTAGGTACTGTGACGGTAAACGCACTTGGGAATTCAATGCCTGCTATATTCATATTGGTGCCGGAAACTCGTCTGGTTGGATGCAAGAAAAAGAGTTTTTAATATTCTTAGAACATTTTCAAAACAACACGCGTTCAACAATAGAGAACAGGGTATTACTCCTCTAAGATAATCACTCTTCCCATATAAATATCTTTGCGTGGGACTATTGTAAAAATCATGGAATAGTTATGTTGTCGTTCCCACCATACTCCTCCCACAAATTACAGCCAGTCGATCGGTAAGTAAATGGACCCTTAAAAAAGCGGTGAATTCAGCGTATGATGCCTTAATCCAAACAACACAATGACTATCTATAACATACCATCTATTATAGCTCAAGAGCATATCCTTTGGCATTAACACCCACTAATACACATTCCGGGTTCAGATGCACGGGAATATATCCCCTCAATAGATATATTTTTACAAATATAGATTTTAGCCCTTCTTTTGTTACCGATAGACCTATTCCAGAACAGACACCTACTACAAATAACATAGATTGACATTGTGATGTCATCGAGTTTTGTCGACAATTAATGAACCAATTACTGTATATGATTCTGCCGGAAAAGAAGCGATAGAACCTTCAGAAGATACAAAGGGATCTAATGTAAATATACCATCGACACCACCTCAACAGCAGTTGTCCAATACAATACAAAATATTAATTTGCCAATTTGAACAGAACTAGCAATACCGTCTACTAGATCAGCGTTTTTGCCAGAAGTAGGTAATCAGGCCATTGCCAAAAGCACCACCTCGTAAATTCACATGCAGAGGGCGAAAGAAGAGGAAATCTGCTATATGGACTGATACTCCTGAAAAGAAACCATTAGAAAAGAACAGAGGAACAAAAAGAGTAAATAAGAATATGAAGCATTTAAACCAAAAAATAACAATCGTAAGACTAAAACAGAGATAGAAGAATGTAGCTCAAGTAGTGAAGACGATGACTGTCTATGCATAGTGTGTATGGAATCGTTTAGTACAAGTAGGCAGACCCAACGAGCAATAGGTACAGTGTATTAATTGCCATTTCAGGGCCCACGAAGCCTGCACACCCCAGGAAAATACACTTGTGGACACATCTATTGGCCCACTTTGCATTTTCAGTTTCGTTTAGTCCTAGCTAAAAAAATATATTAGGTCGAGCAACTAACTCGAAAGAGGGTAGATCGATGTATTATAATCCTAAAACTAGTAAGTACTTCAGTTCCTCCGTGATTATGGCACTTGCAACAGTATCGTAATATTGGAAAAATCTAAACAATACATTTTTTTTTTTAAACCAATTAGGTGGAAAGTTGTTACCGGGGCCTAACGATGACGATAACGATGTTCAACACTAGGGGCGTCACACTCGCGCTGGCGACCCTGAGGAAACCTTCTTATGCCCCTTTTGAAGAATTCCATAGTGTAGGCGCAGAATATATAGCAGTTTCGGATGTGTTGCAGATCGCGGAAATTCCCGATAATTATGAATTCACACCGCGATAGTTTTAAAAATAACATTTAATACATGGTAAATATCGCAATACTTCTAGTAGTAATCCAAGTAGGGGGTTACTACTAGAAGTATTACGAAAAATAATAGTTCAAGTCTCATTTATTTGATTTCAGAAGTTTCAAGTCGGAAGGTATATTAAAAACACATATAAAGAATGCTGCTATTCACTGTAACTATAGGTAAGGAATTACCGTAAGTGTCTTCATTAAATCATAAATTTAATGATATGATATGATATTAATATTTAACATCCTTACCCCTCGTTTACACATAAGTATAAAACATGTATTTGACAAGTTGCAATATATCACAGGCTACAGTGTAAACGCAAATGTTTTTATACATGTTTATAAATTGTAGGCTTTACATACTATGTGAACGGAAAAAAGTATCTGAGATACCTACATGTATAGGACAAGTATTGTGTTTTGATTAGTCTTCTACAAGTCTGCAATAATTTTTTTTATAAACAAGTTTAAAACTTGTTTCGCGGTGTAAATGACGGGGTAGATAAATAAATATATGGATAGATAAATATTTGGGCCATCCCATCTCTTCCCATGCGGTGTCGTACAAGGCGACTAAGGGATAGGGCTGTTTAACATCAGACAGATATATACAGCACAGACTCAGCCTCAGAAGCATGGCTCGAGTCAACAATAGTGTCCGGAATACGGCAATAGTTTTAAACATTCATAGTTTTATTCAATAGTCTTTTTTGAATTTTGAACTCAGAATTTAAAGAAACAAAAGACAATTTGGAGCCTGTTCGTTGATATCAAATAATCGAATACTAAGAAAACTTGATTTTATTGGTTTACTTGGATTTAATTCTTGAAAGTGTGATTTTTCTGTTTGGTTTTGCAACAAACATTACTTATTCTAAGCATTAAGGTGAGGTTCTATCAATAATCTATGGATACTACGCCTGAAGTCGCCGCCCAAGCTGTGGCACTTACCCAGGCCAGATACAGCCAAAGAAATGTGAGTGCTCGACTTAATTTAAGTACCTAAGTCAATCTGCGGTCCGGAATGTTTATCGGAGGTACCTAGAGACTGGTGGCTTTGTTCGTCGCCAAGGCCTTCCTTGGTGACGAACAAAGCTATGACCTCGGGTCACAACTGAAAGGCAGGATCGATTCATCGTGAGCTTGAGAAATCGTCACCTTACCTCCATTGAGATACAAAACCAACTTCGCGACTTCCACGGAGTATCTGTAAGCGCTCGAACTGTTCGAAGAAAGTTAAAAGAACGCGATATGGTACCACACAAACCAGCTAATGGCCCCAAACTAACGCGAGCTCATCGAACAGCGCGTCTTCTTTTCGCGCGCACTCATTTAAATTGGACTCAGCAGCATTGGAACCGTGTACTCTTTTCTGATGAGTCTAAAATTGCGTTACGTGACAATGATAGTGTGGGCTATCATGTGGTCAGACTCCGTAGCCACTCTACTATGATGTTGTCGTTAGGGAGTCGAATTAAAAGACGTCCATTACTTGCGAAATCCCGTTTATTACTCTCTAATAAGGTGACACAAATAAGTACTTGGTGGCGCGATTCTCATGCCACCTGAGCTAGTGGACTGTATTTCGCGGGGGGTGAAGTTAACATGTTTCATATGACACTTTACACAACAAACAAGATAGGTGATCGGGTTGCCGCGGAGGTGGTTTAGGCATTGAATGCAACCCGAGAAATTAGGAGAGGATGCACTAACCTTTACTACGCCACGTGCTGGCTGGGCCGTTGCACCGATCTTCTCTTCCTGGCTCAGGAGCTGCTGCCCACATCACTAAATCACTTGAGGGACACACGAGAGGCACAATCCGATCGGTAAAGGTCTATGAAAGCGGTTAAAATCCAACAAACATTATTAATTTCTGAGAGTCGCGCGCGCCGCCGGCCATTGTTGCTTCTAGTTCAAAAGCGGAAGCGAATATGCGTCTATTTTGACAATTGAGCGGGGCGAAAACTATTGCTATCTCACTTTAAAGGTAGCGCGGGAGGGAGATTAGGTAGAGGTACAGGAAGCGTGTGTTTCAGTGTCAATGACTTGAATTACTACTATTGAGCAAAAAAATACAAATTCTACCATCGGCGCAACCAGTACTTATACAAGGAACTTACAACTATCGAGTTTCCACACACATACTATAACATTAGGGCTGTACCACTACAATTTAAATCTTCAATTACCTCAAAAGGTCCTAAATACACTGGTTCAAATTTGTTATCCTTTTCACTTTTTACTAATAACATATCACCAATATCGTATATGACTGGATTTGTGTACATATCATAAACAGACTTACGTTTGTTTTTACTACTAATTAAATTAACTTTTGCATCATTTTGGGAAACCTGTAATCTATACTTTAATTGTTTAACATAATCATGATTATTATACAAAGGTTCTACAATTCCTGAATTCAAATTACTCGGTATATTACATTTTTTGCCAAAAACAAGTTCAAATGGTGTGTACTTTGTTTCAGAGTGGACAGTTGTATTATAAGCAAAACAAAAATATCCTGTACTCCAATATTTTGGATTATTATCAGTTTGGATTCTCAAATAAGCATTCAAGGATTTGTGTGTATTTTCTAAAGCACCGATTGATTGGTGATGATATGCTGTGGAAGACATTTGACTTATATTTAACAGTTTACATACCTCTTTCATAGTAGTTGACAAAAACTCTGTCCCACGATCCGATGCTATTTCTCGGGGTATTCCATACCTTAAGATAAAATTATCAACTAAAGATTTCGCCACACTAACACTATCCTTATTTTCTAAAGGATAAGCTCCTATATACTTACTTAGCTCACACTGTAGGGTGAGTATATTTTTTTTTTTTTTTTTTTTTTATATAGAGGACACGTCAATTGGACTTCGCCTTGCCTGATGGTAAGCTGAAGGCAAAATCCCAAAAAAGAGGGTCACCATTACTTACACATACCGTGTGACAATGGTGACACTCAGCTTGACGGCCTTATCATATGCTTTTTCACGCCCCGCTTAAAGGACCCGGGACTGTAGGAAGAAGGAAACACGTGAGCTGGTAATGAATTCCAGGCCTTAATGGTGCGACAGAGGAAAGAGTCTCCGAACCGCTTGGTTCTTGATCGGATGTTTTGCACCGTGTGCGGATGACATCTAAGACCTGCACGCGTTGTCCTGTGTAGGAAAGGGGAGGGTGGGACTAATTGGAAGAGCTCATCAGAACACTCCCCATGGTACAGACGGTAAAATACAGCCATGGACGCAACATCTCTACGCAGCTGTAAAGGTTCTAGGGTGTTCGTGATCTCGGGATTCCCAATGATGCGGACCGCACGTTGCTGCAACCTGTCGAGAGCATCTAGTAAGTACTTTGCTGAACCATCCCAGAGATGCGAGCAGTACTCCACACAGGAGCGAATTTGTGTCTTGTATAGAAGACACCGCTGCTCCGGCGTGAAAAATCGTCTCACTCTGTTCAGGACTCCGAGTTTTCGTGAGGCTGTTTTGATGATGCTTTCGATGTAGTTTTTGTTATTCAAGTTGCAGCGAACATCCATACCTAGGATATTGAGATTGTCCTGCAGCGGCAGTGGCGTGCTCTGAAGAGTGGGGAGGGGAAGGAAAGAAGATACTTTTGCTGTAAACGCACATGCCTGCGTCTTCTTGGCACTGAACTCAACCAGGTTCTCAGAGCTCCATTGAGAAATGTGATTCAGGACCCCGTCAAGCTCAGTGACAAGAAGCTGCCTTTTCTCTGCGATATCTGACTGCTTGGCCGCTGGATGTCCATGATAACTCCCATGTAAAGTGCTATCGTCTGCATAACAATGAACATTGCCGGTAGACAGCATGTCGTTGATATGCAGAAGAAAGAGAGTGGGTGATAAGACGGACCCCTGGGGCACGCCAGCATTAACCTGCAGAAACTCCGAAGCTCGTCCGTCACAAAGGACGCGAATACGGCGCCCCTGCAGAAAGCTAGCAACCCAGTTGCACAGCCTAGAAGGCAGACCAAAGGCAGGTAGCTTAGAAAGAAGCGATTTGTGCCAGACTCTATCGAAAGCTTTGGCGATGTCAAGACTAATTGCCAGTGACTCACCGTGCTTGTCCATAGCCTCACCCCAAAGATGGGTAACGTATGCCAGAAGATCACCCGTTGACCGTTTCGGTCTGAAGCCATATTGCCGGTCATTAATTAAGGAGTGATCCTCTAGGTGCCGCATGAGCTGTTTGTTAATTATGTGCTCGAACACTTTGCACAGCACTGAGGTGACGGCTATGGGTCGATAGTTGGCTGGCTCCGAGCGATCCCCCTTCTTGGGAATCGGCTGAACATTCGCCTCTTTCCAAGGCAAAGGCACTGTACCCGAACTGTAGGATAGCCGGTACAGGCGCGTAAGCATTGGAGACAACTCCGCTGCACATTTTTTCAAAACTACCGCTGGAATACCATCCGGACCACTGGCTTTCCGGACATCGAGTGATTGCAGCACTGCACGGACATCGCGTTGCCTGATATGGATATCAGGCATCGCGTGGTCACTGTCGGGTAGTGTTGGTGGCTGCGTACCACAATCATCGATTCGGGAGTTGGCCGCAAAGAGATTAGCCAGCAGATTTGCCTTCTCTTGCGGCTCATGGGCCAGGGATCCATCAGAGTTACGCAGCGGAGGCAGCGAAGGCTGACAGAAGTTGGCTTGCACGGCTTTAGCCAGTCGCCAGTAGCCGCGGCTTCCCGTGGGATGCATCACTAGCTCTTGACCAAGCCGCGCTATGCGCAGGGCATCCGCTCTGACATAGGCCCTTCTACAGACCTTTGTGGCTCTGTTGTACGCCGCCTTGAAGTGGCCCAGATTGGGATGGCGCGTGGCGCGCGCCCTTACCCAAGTGCGGTACGCAGACTGTTTTTGTTTAACAGCTTCCGCGCACTCGCGCCCGAACCAAGGGCGCACCCCGCGGTCACCGGTGACATCGGTGTATGAGATATAGTATTCCATACCCAGACCGATCTCACCGGCGACAGCAGTAGCACAATCCGATGGGTTCTTACCTTCAAAGCAGCGCTCAACCCACGGGATGGACGCAAAATAGTCACGAAGTCCATCCCAGTCCGCTGACGAGTAGTGCCAGAGACGCCGCTTCCCCTGCATGGGTCGTGGGGGCGCTATAATAGGCACTGTGGAACAGACCAGGCAGTGGTCAGAGTTGTCTAAAGCGGCTCGCACCGATACACTGTACCGGTCCGGATCACTCGTCAGCAGAAGGTCTAGCAGAGAAGGTGCTTGGCCCGACCTTCTTGGTATCCTAGTGACCTCGTGCACCAATTGGGTCAGGCCGTGCGCCAGAGCAAATGCGTGGGCGGCTCTTCCCGCATGGTCTGTTTTGGAGGAGCCCAACCAGATCTCGTGGTGAGCGTTAAAATCCCCCAAAAATACCATTTCGGCATTCGGAAATCGCTCCTGCGCATAATTATAATAATCCTTACTTAAGGGCCCAACTATATCTAAATATATCTTATCTAAAGCTAACTGCGCAGTGGTTGAAATTTCCATTGGCTGTTTGGTAGGTAAAGAATGTTTTTGTCTTTGACATTTTATACATTTCTTTACGTACTTTTTAACATCGTCCTCCATATTTGGCCAAAAATAATATCTTTTTATATTATTTAGCATTCGTCTTATCCCAGCATGGCCGCTTGTCGGCAATAAATGAAAATCATTCAGAATTACTAGTTTATCATCGTCATTATTTATCCGTATCGCTCTTTTCATCATCACTTTTTATTAGTATTGGTTAACTTTACTAAATTTAATATATTTCATTGTATCATTGTTTATTTTTACATATACTTCTTTAATATTATTTTCGTTACAAAACCATCCAAAATCTCTCACGAAAACGTCTCGAGCTTGACATGATCGAGAATTCAGATTAACACATATGATATATCTCTCTTTAAAATAAACAAAATCTCCTTTCAAATTGTTTTTAAATATCAATTCTATGCAATTATTAGGTTTTTTAAGCATCTCCACGACATCCGGGTGATCAATCCGATTGTCAATAGAAACCTTATCGACTAATGAATGGTCAGTCATATCTTGATTCAACGCTCTTGTCATACTTCTAGTCATTACATTCACAGATTGCACACTCATTTCTTTCAAATCTTCTGATGAAATAACTATACGAGATAATGCATCGGCCGCCACATTACTCGTACCTCTAACATACTCAATGTCATAATCATGCTCCTCTAAAATTAACCTAAACTTGAAAAGTCTGCTAGATGGATTACTCATAGAAAATAAATAGACAAGTGGTTTATGAACCTTAAATATTTTAAAATGTTTACCATACAAGTATGGTCGAAAATATCGAACAGCCCATACTATAGCCAAAAGTTCCTTCTCTATAGTGGGATAGTTAATTTCACCTTTATTTAAAGTACGACTTGCATACGCAATAGGTAAATCATTTTTGTTACATAACACAGCACCAATAGCCTTACCAGAGGCATCAGTACGTAAAATAAACTCATTCTCAGTTGAAAAATCGGGATATTGTAATATAGGGGGTATACATAGCAACTTTTTCAGATGAATAAACGCATTTTCACATTCATTTGTCCATTCAAATTTAACTGACTTTCGGCATAATTTATTGAGTGGTATTGTGATCTCAGCAAAATTAGGTACAAATTTTCGATAATAATTAGAAAAAGCGACAAAGCATTTGACTTCGTCACCAGACTGAGGTCTTGGATAATTTTTTATAACTTTAGTTTTTTCTGGATCTGGTTGTACACCATTTGATGATACTACATGTCCTAAATATAATAATTCTTTTTTCAAAAATTGGCACTTACTAGGGTTTACTTTCAAATTTACTTTTCTTAATCTCTCAAATATATATACTAGATTTTTGTTATGAATATCTAGGCTGCGTCCATAGCAAATTAAATCGTCTAAATAAACTAAAGCTTTTTCATAATTTAAACCAGCCATAGCGACTGTCATTAAACGACTAAAAGCATTCGGACTAATTTTTAAACCCATAGGTAATCTCTTAAGTTGATACTGTTTATCTGTAGTAAAAGCTGTATATTTTCTGCTTTCAGGCTCTAATAATAATTGGTAGTATGATTGTGATAAATCTAGATGACTAAAATATATTGCACCAGACAGAGAATCTAAAATTTCGGTTATATTTGGAAGAGGGAATTTGTCATCCATAATCCTTTCATTTAACTTTCGATAATCTACTACTAAACGCCATTTCTTACTAGAGTCCGCACTCTTCTTTGGTACGAGCAAGATAGGACTATTCCATTCACTCTGACTTTCTTCTACAATATCATCTTTAATCATTTGCTGTATTTGCCTTTCTATTTCCTGTTTTTGTGACCTAGGTAATCTATACGGTTTAACATAAGATGGTGTAACATTTTCCTTTAAATAATTTTTTTGCTTATATAAATTTGTAACACCTAACTTATCACCTGACAGCAAAAATATGTCTGAATATTTCGCACAAATATTTTCTATAGATATCTGTTCCTCAGAATTTAAATGACTTAAATTTAGCATGGAAAACAAATTCTTTACTCTGTCAGAATTATTCAATTCCTTTTCAAAACTACAAATAGAATAATCGTCTAAACTTATTAATTCCGGAATAAAATAACTGAGTCGAACTTCGTCGTCTCTAGTATTTAATATCTTAATAGGTATTTTACCTTCACGAGGACTTACCAGTACACTAGCAAGAAAGATTCCTTCACACAACTCACTGGGAGCGATTATACACTCCTTATTAATGCCTAAATCTATAAAATGAATCGATTCACACCTGGGTTGTAAGGTAATATAGTTATTTGGACCAATTTGTCCCATTTGTAATGGCAATGAAAAAGTTTCCTGCTCATTTACAGTAAGAATATTTTTTTCAAAGTTTAAAATGCAATTAAATTTACTAATAAAGTCTTGTCCCAATATACCATCCGAACGGAAAGGTAAATTCTTAAACACATAAAATTTATGACTCAATACCTTTCCTTTACAACAAAGATCTAAAATTACAAATCCTTCAGATACTACATCACCTCCTATGCCTTTGATTTTTATTTCCTCAGCATGATAATGGATTTGGTCTCTAACCACCACTTCGTATCTAATGAGAGATATCGATGCTCCTGTATCGAGTAACCAAGAATAACTAACATCATTAACGTCAAATATAACTGAATTAATATTAGCATAATAACAAACTAAATTATTAGGCTCGAAAAAAATAATTAGGTAATTCTAATTTTTTCTCACTACCGTTATCATTGTTTGCCTGTGCGTTTGTGGATTTATCATCGTCGTTACTGGCTGATTGTGCCATATTAGCACGATGACCACGGGAACCCCTAGAGTTCTGAAATCGACGTCCCCCAAATCTAAAATTATTCTGGTGTTGTTGTCTGTAACCACCTCGTCCTCGGTAATTCTGAGAACTACCTCTATAATTTTGGGAATGACCTTGATAATTAAGGGGATGATTTTGTGAGTTGTAATAATTACGCTTACCTCGGTTACCATAACCACGGTAATTGTTACGAGGCGAAAAATTATTTGACCTACCTCTATTTTGGTGAAAATACATCACTCTGGCGCCATTGTCGGATGACAACGACAATTCTTCGTCCAATGCACCACGGATAGCGTCACTCAAAGTAGTATAATTCCTTGCTGCTATAATTGTACTGATTCGACTATTTCTCAGACCATCGGAAAAACGTTTAATAGCGTTCTTTTCGTTCACAGTTTTCAAAATTTCATATTTTTTCGAGTCTCCATCCGCTTGAGAAATAGTTAAATCAACAAATAATTGTTCTATTTGCTTACCGAAGTCAGCAACAGTTTTGTCATTCTGCCTAGAGCATTGTAGTTGCTGTTGCAGTGAAGTGTCTGATTTTTTACTTAGAAGTCGGTCCTTCATGTCCTTCACCAGATCTGAAACTGTGGCATAAGTTTCGTGCAATCTTAGTTTTGCACCTTCGGACAATCTTGACCTTAAAACAAAAGTTATTAGCTTATTTCGCTCCTCAACTTCCAACATATCAGAGTACATTTCAATATCAGAAATTAATTGCTTTGTTACACATTCGGTTTTGTCCATAATCGGTAAAAGACTGACAGCGGTTTTTAATTGAAATTTTTCCATTATAACTAAATTATCTGTAACTGTACCTTTAGAAACAGAATCTATCGCAGTACATAATTCACTTATTTTAATATAATATTTATTGATACTGGCACATACATTTTCAATTTCCTCTGCTTCTAACTTAGTTATTTTTTCAGTTTCTGACAATACTTTTACATTGTCCAAGATAAAATCAAACTGCCTCTTTAAATTTTCCAAATCAACACTTTTTTCATGCCTTATTTTAGCGGTCCTTCGACTAGGGCCTAATTTAGTTAAATAATCTTTAACGTACTTGAATTTTTCAAATAGCTCTTTGAGCTCGTCTGCCATTTTTTTTTTTTTTTTTTTTTTTTATATAGGACACGTCAATTTAATTGAAATCAAGCAAGATTTATAACATAAAACATAATACAAAAAAACTTATCTACAAGGACGAATTTATCGTACATTTTACGAAATTATAGTAGGGATTTCGCTCTCTAAAAGAAAAAATAATAAGTAAATGATGTTATCAATACCAGTTCAAATAATTTTTCGGCATGTTGCACTCGCGCACGTTTTTTTTTTCGCACTTCTGCACTTTTTACACTTTTGCACGTTTTCGTAGTAGCGAATATGTTTTTTGCGAGAACTAGATTACAGAAACATGGTTGATTACACAGTTGCCTCACTTGAAGGCTGACTCTGGAGCCTTCTAAAATAACTTGCAGATCGCTTCAGCGCGAATTCGCGTATTTGTTGCTCTGTCCAATCGCGATGGCATTTCCGGTACAATTTGTACCCCAAAAATAAAAGAACAACGCCCAAAAAAACACAAATGGTTACAAGTATATAGTTGGTATTGGCTGCATGTTGTTGTAGCTGGTCGACAGTCCCTGAATTCGTGCCTGCACCGGCAGCAGCTTGTGCCACCACTACTTGTTCCTTTTCTACAGATTGTTTGTTCCCCATTTTCGACAAAGAAAATCCAACTTGGATACACAGCACCGTACATACGAAAGCACCACAGTATTTTTACACATTGTCACAACGCAGAACGATGCACAGGGCCACTTAGTTCACACGAAATTGTCCACGCTGCAAAAATTGCACCTGCATCGGTTCTAGTTACGGGCGCCGAAGCGAGGCGCCGCCGCCGGCGCCGTAACGTGATATGTCGCTGGCAGGGTCGCCATATGATGTTGTCGTTAGGGAGTCGAATTAAAAGACGTCCATTACTTGCGAAATCCCGTTTATTACTCTCTAATAAGGTGACACAAATAAGTACTTATACAAGGAACTTACAACTATCGAGTTTCCACACACATACTATAACATTAGGGCTGTACCACACCATACTACTTTTACCTATTTTATTAAACACGGGAATCGAACCCGCTACCAACTAATGTGTTCACGCTTAAAACAAGTATGGGATAACTGAGGGATTATCAGTATTACGGCACTAGTCCGACAGAAACACTTCGCTTGGATTATAAACTTGTTTACTATACGAATTGCTATTTGCTATAATCAAAGGCTATTTGACATGAAATATATATTTTAGTAATATTTATTGTATTCCCCCAAATTACGTCACGCGATCTTTTGCAACCTAGCGCTCTGTCGGGCCATTGCACAGCAACTGGCCGACTCGACTCTCATGCGATCTAACTTGCACACACACACATGCACACAGCACACACATCTGTGTCCCTACAATAGAAAGAAGATGGTCTACCGACGTAAGGGAGAACGTTTTGCACAATGCTGCTTTCAAGAGAGGGTTGCTTATGGCGGTGGCTCATGGACTGTCTGGGGCGGTATATCCGCGAGCGGCAAAACTCAACTTGAGGTTGTTACGGGACCACGGCCGCCAACATTAAATGCTGAAAGGTACATTCGTGAGTGCTTAGAACCTCACGTGATGCCATACGTGGACCATTTGGGCCCAAATTTCCTTTTTAAGCATGATAATGCGAAAGCCCATACGGCCGGCATCGTCAAGGAATATCTTCGGGATAGGAACATCACAGTTATGGACTGGCCAGCCAGAAGCCCAGACATGAACCCGATTGAGCACATTTGGGACGAGCTAAAAAGACGTGTTTGGGCTCGTCAGCCAGTTGCCCAGACGATGCCGGAGTTGAAAACTGCCATAGAAGAGGAATGGGAGATGATCCCTCAAAATTTCATAGCACGGTTGATAAACTCTATACCTAATCGTATGAGAGCTGTCATAGATGCCCATGGATTGCAATTAAACATTTATTTGATAATTAAACCTTTATTTGATTAAACATGTTTTTTATTCAAAAATCAACTACCTTCATCAAGGCGCATACCCTACGTGTTAGGCGTAGCTCCATATCGTGTGGTATTCTGAATTAAAATTTAAAACAATACGATCGAAAAAGATGGTAAAATGTATCAGGTTTAAAACTCTTTTTGTTCAATCTAGCAATCATATTTAGGTAGGGGCCATCGAAACCTAAACTCTAAGGTTGGGCCAATAGATGTATCCACAAGTGTAGTTACATATGACATAATTGTGAATCAGAATAAAACAAATGTATTTTTTATTCAAATTCGCAATGTGTCAAAAAGTACTCAATGTGTCATCAAAAATATCTGGTACTTTCTTGACAGAATATTACTTATTCCAATTATATTATATATTATATCATTATATTATAATTATAATTATAATATCTATATATATATACCTACTATTATTTTTTATATATACCTAATATCGTTGACTTATTCATTTTATAAGACTGATAACAACCCGCAAGACTATATATGTATAGGTACTATATGAAAAAGACTTTCTGATTATTTAAGTAATTCAAATATAATTATAGTAAGAGATTATTTTTTTGGTTATATTATATAAAGATGATTATTATTTAAGTACCTAGTCGGGGACAATAAAATTGTAACAAGGGATGGTTGTACCACAGACGTAGGTAGGTACTTGTTGCCTGAGCTTGGCCATACCAAATGTTGATTAGACGTTTTAATTTTTTCTGTTTCCAATGCTCAGATTTAAGAAATTAAGGAATATGTGATATTCGGTAGATAAAACACTATCATGCTGTGATATAACCATTAAAGCTAGTTGATTTTTCTAATTAAAAGGCTGTGTTTTATTTTATAACATTATCGGTACAACTGACCCAGTATCAAGGACGTTTGTACCAATCTAAATGGTGTGTGTTGTTTATACAGGTCTAACTATGGTGCAGAGTTATAGCCATGTAACTTAGGCGTCAATGTGTACAGATAATGTACTCAAAATATGCATGATGAGTTCATAAATTAACATTTAACCTACAATGCTACAAATTGTCCCATTCTTTCAGTCTATCCGCCATCAGTCAGATACGAGCGCACAGGAAAACTAATTAATTCTGCCCGCTATTGCGGAAATAATTCTCAACTCGTTTTCACTGTTGAAATTATAGTTAATTATTATATGTCTTGTAAGTACTAGTTACGAAAAAAAATAGGCTGTTCACCACCCGATATGAGATGTGAAGCCCTTAACGTTATGGTAAGTTTACTACCTGGAAACTACAAGGGTAAATATCTATTGAAGTATTATTTTCTTCGCAAGTTTGTTGAAAATCGTCTTATGATACACGTGTGTATTGATTATTACCGTCTTCGGTTCTCTTAAGATCATTCAATGCGATCAGCAAATGGAATTTGGCGCTAAAAATAACTGTAATTTTATGCAAATTGTGTTAACTATTTCATGAGATTTGACAAAATAGTGTGACCCCGTGACACGGTGGCTAGGCGACATTACGATGGTCAAGTGCCTGCTAGAAAAACCAAGTCTTGGAGGCAGACAACAGAATTTCTAGTATGAAAGGTTCGTTTATCTATTGCAGTATTATTTTCTTCGCAACTTTGTTGTTCTTTCTTTATTTCAAAAGGGAGACAAAATTATTAAAATTTAAATCCAACCTATTACAGCCACTAAAAAGCCGGTCAAGTGCGAGTCAATTTGCGCACCGAGGGTTCCGTATCTTACATAAGCTATATAAACCGTAATATATTTTGAATGCGTTGACTTGTAAGTTTTTATTTTTACACAGTTTCAAGACGTTATAGGCTTGAGTAAGTGGTATGAATTTTAACTTGATATTCACGCATTCCTTAGAAAATGGTCTTGACAGACAGACGGACAACTAAGTGATCCTATAAGGGTTCCGTTTTTATCCTTTTAAGGTACAGAACCCTAAAAATAAAATAACATTACGTTTAAAAACCGACTTCAAAAGCTAAAAGTTATAAATTAACATAACAAAGATAAGAGAAAAGCTACGGAATATACAAATTTACTGATCTGTTAGAAGTCGGTGCCTACTTTGTCTGTCATAGAATACCTACCTGGAACAGCAATGCGGTTATTTCAAGCCTTTACTTGTTTCAATGCAAAGCTATCTATTGAAAGCGCAAAATGAGATAAACACTTGGCTTTTGAAGTGTGTGGTTACATACGTTTGCAAATAGGAAAATAAAAAATTGTAAAGCAAAACTGGGGAGATTGGAGGAAACTATCTTGATACTTTTTAATTTTAATTTGTTTTTCATACATTGCAATCCATTCAGTTAGGTACCTAGGTACTTTACTAAGCGCAAACAATTGGTGAGTATTTTTAATAAGTTTTATTTAAAATCTCAATTTAAAGACTAAGAACCGAAATTGAACTAGGTAGGTACTAGTTAGCCAGTTAGTTAACCTAGTTTAATTGTTTAATGTGTGTCGTTATAAAACTTCGTTGCAAGATTGTTCACCTTTAGTTTAGTACCTAACCGAAAGAAATATATATTTTATTATTTAGGGATGATGTGTACTTTTAATACTCTCGAAAAAATCTTTAAAATCAAAAGTGAAATTTACAAAAAATATTTTTAAACTGTCGCAGTGTGAATTCATAATTATACAAGGTATCGGGACTTTATTTCTGCCAACGCATGTTTCGGATGCGTTGCAGCACCCGCGTGGTCACGACATGGCTAGTCTTCGAGCGTCTATTGGTATGCGGGGAACATTTTTTGTGCGCCTACCCACCATTACACTTATTAACTTATTATGAACGGTTAGGCTGGCGACAGCGACACACCACACTCACTATGTCAGTTTTAACGGCACTGTGTTTTTTGGTTTTAGTATCTTAATCAGTGGATTCCACGTTTCGGATAGTTGAATCCATCTTTGCTATTGAAATTTTTATATTTTTTGATTTCAATGGCTTCACGCACAATCCGTGAATAGTAGTGGCGATCAGTGGGGAGGACTTTGGGTTGATGAAGCTCAATCCAGTGATTGGTACCCGACTCAAGATGTTATGCTACTGCTGATTTGTTAAACTGACGGTAAACTGCGATATGTTCTTTGGCAGCCCTTTGGCACCAGTCGTGGCAAATATTTGGATGGAACATATTGAGGAAATGGTGTCTCAGAACGCCCACGCCCAGATTAGGCTATGGAAAAGGTACTACTATTTTGTATATTTAAAGGTAACAGTGAGCAGTTGGTTCGCTTTACTGAGTATCTCAACTCATTACATGTGAAGACACAGTTTGCGTATGAGATTGAGAACAAAAGAACATTGTCTTTTCTAGACATAAAGTTGATGGTAACAACTGATGGCTCCTTGGCCCACACTGTGTATCGTAAACCCACTCACACATATAGATCCCTTAACGCCGCCTCGCATTATCACCCACTACACTTAAAATCCGTAAGTTCGACGCTCATCAAGCGAGCTAATGACCTGTGTGACCCTGAGCACCTACAGCAGGAGTTAGTGAAGCAGGTAAACGGGTATGGTACGAGATTAGAGATGCGTTAACATCCCATCAGCTCGCTGCTTGCCTGCTCTCCACTATACCCTCTGGTCAGAGGGACATGTGGGAAGCCTACGAGCAGCAGTCTACAGAATCGGACAGACCGGAAAATCCGTAGGTTGCGGCGCCTTTGCTGGGTGAGAGGTGCTGACACCTCTGTTGCGCAGGATCCATTGCATGTAGGCCCTTAATTATTCGTTGCAATTATTTAGTTTGAATGGCAATTTTGATCTACATTATTATGCAACAAATGCACAATATATCTAACATAAAAGGAATTTGGTACAAAACCATCCAGAGTCAACCTTCTCGTTGTCCTTGGTTTGGCCAGTCTAACCTAAATAGAAATTTAATTGTTACAGCTTTGAGGCTGCGTTCTGGTCATATTCCATCACGGAAATTTGGACACATGATGAGAGTTGTTGATTCGCCTAACTGTTTAACATGTGGCACAATAGACGATGTCCAACATTTGCTCTTGGAGTGTGAACGAAATCGTAGTGCTAGGGAACAACTAGTTTTAGATTTTAATATAAGAATAGAAAATGTAGGTTCATTCCACCGTTGTTTATCGGCACCTCATTCTGATGCTGCAAGGTGTGTTTATGAGATGTGTAGAAATGTTTGGTAAATGTAAATAATATAATTTGTTACAATAGGACTGACAAGTCCTGTAAATAAATAAAGAATAAAAAAAGAAGAAATCTAACATACGTAATTAGGTAAGGCATAATAATGAGCTTGAGTTGTTAAAAATAGCTTCGAAAATGACACATTTTTTTTTGTAATTTGTAAAAAAAGTGGTTACTTTGGCTTTTCATAAGGAGATGGACATATCGCTGTTGAGCACTTTTATGTTAACTTTTTTAAGTTAGGTACCTATATATTTCCGCAGTACATAATTTTGTTCTATAAAATCAATAGTTTTCACAGCGCACGCGATGTAAGGAATCTGGTAGATTATTTAAGACACTTTGGATTGCATTATTGGAGTTTTAGTAAGAATCCCATTTTTTTTAAGTATGTATGATATATCAGTATCAGAATAAACGGGATATTTACCATGTTTCATTATTTTGAGTTTATCCCGTTTATTCTGATAGGTACTGATGTGAGTGACCATGATAGTTTAAATAAGTATGATATAACCTAGGTATGTTAGTCAGTGATATTTTTGAATTCGGCGCAGTAGTTTTTGAGTTTATTCCAATATAAAAATATAAATGTTTCCTCTTCAATAGATGTATGGAAATTGCCGTATTTGTTGACATTTATGATCACTGCTCCGCACCCTCCATCGATAAATGGACAAACAAACAAACTTTTCAGCTTTATAGTATCTATTAGTATAAATTTGTAGGTAATAATTACAAATATAATACGTACTAGCTACTTATTTAGGTACAGACAGCATCAGACCGATCATCATCATCTACATGGAGACGTATTTTTCTGATTGCCTCCGAGGCAAATGTGCCCTCGGAGCTCAGGGTCCGTTTGCCGGCTCTTCTTCATCCACTTCACACGGTCTTGACCGACCATGGTAGTGGTAGTGAGACCATTCGCACGCAAGTCACCCTCCACGATGTCAAGTCAAGACTTCTTGGATCAGCCCCTTCTACATGCATGTGGTGGGGGCGCCATTAATAGGTATTTGTCACTCACGCTGCCTGGCGGTTGCCGCAAGACGTGGTCGCACTAACGGAGGCAGCTCTATTGCGTTTTATCCCCGGGCCAGAATTATAGGCATTTTGCCTATAATTCTGGCCCTCCTCGGAAATTGTTATGACTTTTTGGTCCCGCATTAAAAAACTTTGCCCACCACTGGTTTAGATCAATATTGACTTGCAAAGTAGGTACCTACTCAAAGTGATCTGAATATCAAAAATACAAATTATATTAGTTAGGTACCACAGTGGTCGAGTAGTTGTGAGTACCTATCCAAAGTGTTCCTAGTGTCTATACATTTATGAAATTTGCAAATTTGTCAGAAATAATTATTTAATTTACTTTTTCCAAGAGATGAAAATGTCCTATTCAAAAGAAAAGTTGTACAGAAACCGCTGATTACAAGTGATGGAAACTGTTACACAATGGCTATAAAAATATTTAATAAATTACCAATCCAATTCCGGAAACTGGTGAGTACATTTAACAAAGAGCTGTTAGGGTATGTGACAGATGTTTTTATTCGATTGATGATTATTTCAACATTAAGGAATAATATTTACAAGGAGAAAATCTATAAATCGCGGTAGCCTAGTGGCATGGGTAATTGACTGCTGAGACGGGGTCTCGGGTTCGATCCCAGGTTTCACCATGGCACACACCAATGACTTTTCGAAGTTAAGTGTGTATTTATCGCAGGTTTATAAGTGCCCGGTTAATGGCAATAGGCTCGCCACCTATTACATTGGGATCTAAACATAAACTGGCGAAATGAGGGTGCCTGCCTACCCCTTCGGGGATAAAGGCGTGAGTTTAGAGTTTATAGAAAATCTATGATAATTGATTTTTTCCTTAAATTGAAACTATTAAAATATTACTGATAATGCAAATAGAATTGACTAAATATGTGTGTTCCGTGCACGGGGTACAGTTAAATGCCGTTTACTCAACGAAGAGATTTATTAGCTCGCCACAAACTAGACAATTAAATCACTAGTACACACAGTACTCTTCAACAGTTCCAGTCGCTCAGTAGTTCACAGTGTAGTCCACAGTCGTTGCTCAGGTCACAGGTAGAATCCTCCTAGGTTGCTTAAGTTCGCTGTGTTCGTTATCGGTCTCAAAGACAGAATGAATGGTGTTTATACGTCTCAATTAAGAGGGTCGAATCATCTAGAAAATACGCGAGCGAAAAGTACCTATCTACTCTTTTGAAGTTTGACGCCGTCGCTCACCTTCGAGTTCATTCTCGATATTTACCTATTGTTTTTTTTATTCAAAAGAGTAGGTACTCGTAGGTAGGTTGTAACTTTGTGTTGACGATTCTTGGTTTTTCTATGCCAATCGGTACCTCGTCGCTAACAATGCGTTTTTATTTCTTGACATGTGTTTGACCACTTAAATTGGACCTCTGATATATCTATATTTCTCTTGGCATTCCAATTAAAATTATTTTCGAACATTCAATTAATATTTCAGACAAACAATGCAATTAAATAACGTATTTAATATGATTTAGGTTCCAATGTAATAGGTGGCGAGCCTATTGCCATTAACCGGGCACTTATAAACCTGCGATAAATACACACATAACTTCGAAAAGCTAAACATAAACTGGCGAAATGTGGGTGCTAGCACCTCTGCCTACCCCTTCGGGGATATAGGCGTGAGTTTATGTTATATGTTATTTAATATTATTTGCTAATGATTATAATGTGAAAATTTGCATGCCACAGTCTGCGGCTAAACATTGCTATATTTATATCGAAGTAAGACCTTATGTTACCACGTTTATGTGCAAATAAATTATTCTATTCCTATAATATCTTACCAATCAGTTTTCCATAATTAAGAATTGTAAGCTAGCAAGTCGCTCATGCTAAAAGCTAACAGATTAAGTAGGTATTACCTACTTACTTAATCTGTTAGCGATACCTATTCAAAATGATTACTTACATTACTAAGGTAATCTTAAAAAGTCAAACCTAAATAGGTACTTCAAGGAATAAAGAGAGAGACACTTAGAAGTGAAAATTAACTGAATTTACAGATTTACTTACCACATTAGAAGTCGGTGTCTGGTCCATAAACTTAGTACTTAGTACCAAAGTAGGAAAACGGATTCAAACCCGCGATCTTTCCCTTAAAGGGGAGAACCCTGTAAGGAAAAGATCGCGGGTTGGAATCCGTTTCAATTTTTTCTATGTAAATCGATTTTGAATAATTAGTATACCTACTAAATGCTTAAAATTTCATTCAATTAGTAGCAAGTAAATATTAAGTTTATGACCTAGCCCGATTCACCACATAAATACCATAATTTCATATTGTTACGTGCACAGGGTACAATTAAATGCCGTTTACTCAACGAATTTAGTCGTTTAAGTTTGCTGTGTTCGTTATCGATCTCAAAGAGAGAATGAATCGTGTAGCTATGCGAGCGTGTTTTTATACCTCTCAATTAGGAGGGTCGAATCATCTAGAAAGTTCGCGAGCGATAAATACCTATACTCTTTTGAAGTTCGCCGCCGTCGCTGACCTTTCGAGTTCATTCTCGATATTTACCTATTGTTTGTTTTTATTCAAAAGAGTGTAGGTACTCATAGGTAGGTAGGTTGTGACTTTTTGTTGATGATTCTAGATTTTTTTATGCCAATCGGTAGAGTACCTCGTCACTAACAATGCGTTTTTCTTTCTTGAAGATTCGATTATTAGTTTTCGAGATATCGACGTCAGTCGTAACATTACCCCCCTTTTAATCATGCTCGTCCCGAGCATCATTTGTTCCATGATGACGCGTCAACCTATCCACATGGACTACCTTTGGTTTTCCCCTAACACCCTTCCTGATGCGGTAGGTAATGTCATTGATTCTCGTAATAACCGTATAGGGCCCTTCCCAGCCAGCTTGGAGTTTTGGAGATTTCCCCTTCTTGCGTAGCGGATTATGAAACCATACCAGTGTTCCTTCTTCAAAACCATTGGTGTTTGCATTTCTATCGTACCGGGTTTTCATCCTTTCACCTGTCTTCAGATTGTTTTCCCGTACTATTCTGTGCACCTCGTCCAGTCGGTTTCGACGTTCACTCACGTAATCCGTCACGGGCTTAGGACTATCAGGTGGCGTACCGGTTATTGCATCCACTGGTAGCCTAATCTCTCGACCAAAATTCACTTTCGCTGGGGTGTGTCCCATACTGTCATGTACCGCAGATCGATAGGACATCAGGAATAGTGGGATGTACTGGTCCCAATCTCTTTGGTGTTCATCGACAACTTTAGCCAAGTGATTTTCCAACGTCTGGTTAAACCTCTCGACCATTCCGTCTGACTGCGGATGCGCTGGAGTCGTACGGGTCTTGTTCATTCCAAGGAATTTGCACATTTCTGGAAATAGAGCAGACTCGAAGTTCCGTCCTTGGTCAGAGTGGATCTCCATAGGTGCGCCGTACCGGCAGACCACTTCCTGAACCAGTTTCCTTGCCACAGTGACTGCTTCCTGGTTGGGTGTCGCAAATACTTCCGGCCACTTAGTGAAGTAATCTTGTACTACTATGATGTATTTGTTACCTTCTTCAGTCGTTGGAAAAGGCCCAGCAACACCAATGGCGATACGTTCCCATGGTGCTCCGACGTTATACAGTTTCAATTTTCCTTTGCTTCTTGTCAGCGGTCCTTTAACTGAAGCACATGCAGTGCATTTACGGCACCAATCCTCGACATCTTCCCGACAATGAAGCCAGTAAAACCGCTGTCGTACTTTAACTAGGGTTTTCTTGACTCCGAGATGCCCGCCAGAGACACCATCATGGCTGTGCCGTAAGAGTGTAGCCACCTTGCTTCGTGGTACCACTACTTGCAGGGTCACGTCTTTGCCATCGTTGGATTCCCATTTCCTATACAGCACGTCGTCTATCAGAGTTAAGCTGTCCCACTGGGCCCAATAACTTTTGGTAGTGGAACTGTTAGCAGATATATCACTCCATTGGGGTTTGCTTCCAAGCTGCTTCCAGTGCAGTATAGGTTGAAGATCATCATCATCCTCTTGCGCCTGCTTCATACTGCTTCCAGTCCATTCGTCGTCAAGTCCATTCACGTTTATGACTTTAATCTTTTCACGTGCTTCGTTCTTCTGACAATGTTTAGAATCTTCGGTACACGGCCTTCGTGACAAAGCATCAGCATTGCCGTACCCTTTTCCACTTCGGTGTTCCATTTGGTTTTGGTGTTCTTCGGAGTTCGGTGTCCCGGAGTCCGTGACCCTCCTCCGTTTTCTCGAAGGACACTCTAATTGAATATGGCCCCTTCCTCTACAGGAATAACACGTGGGGACATACTGTGACTTCCTCTCCTCTGCAACCACCTCCTTGACCTTTCTGACATTATCTTGAGCAATAGGGATGGTTGGGGCCTCATATCGACCAGCCAGCGCCCGCCCCGCGGCCCTGGCGACATTTAGTTGTAACGGAACTTCTTGATCCACTTGTGTCCCGGAGTCCGTGACCCTCCTCCATTTTCTTGAAGGGCACTCTGATTGAATATGGCCCCTTCCTCTACAGGAATTACACGTTGGGACATACCATGGCTTCCTCTCTTCTGCAACCACTTCTTTGATCTCCCTAACCTTACTTATTCCGGCATTCTGCCGTACAGTTTCCACCTCGAGAGCATAATACCGTTTAGGAAGGCCTCTAGCAGAGTGGTCTCGATCATCATGGGTGTCATGTGTAGAAGCCAGCAGCGTCATCATATTGGTATCTGACGAGGTTCCATCTGGTGCTGCCGTAGTTCCCGCTGAGACAGCAGCATCGGCCTGACACCCTTCCTCTTCGAGGCTCCGTTGACGTGCGGCATCCATTTCCACTTCACGTCTGGTCCGTGGAGTACGCCCTTCGTCTTCACGTGGTAATAACGGCATTCCGCTTCTGACACCAATTGTTACGTGCACGGGGTACAATTAAATGCCGCTTACTCAACGAAGAGATTTATTAGCTCGCCACAAACTAGACAATTAAATCACTAGTTCACACAGTACTCTTCAACAGTTCCAGTCGCTCAGTAGTTCACAGTGGTCCACAGTCGTTGCTCAGGTCGCAGGTAGAATCTTCTTCGGTCGCTTAAGTTCGCTGTGTTCGTTATCGATCTCAAAGACAGAATGAATCATGGGGTGCGGGTTGGGTAACCTCCACGTTGGCTTACCTGTTTCTTTTCCCTCTGGACCGCGGTCCTGAGGACGGAAGCGGGGAGGCTGGTGCACCCTGGACGATGGTTAGTAGACTCTGACTCCAAGGAGAAAGAGCTCTGCTAGCCGTCGACCAATAACCCGACAAGCCCTTTTTAGGGCTAGCTGACCCTGAGGGGGTCGTGGTATGGCGGACCTGCAAGGCCCGCGGGAAGGGATTCGTAGAATCCCTTCCATCCCAAACAGCCCTTTTTAGGGCTAGCCTGTCGCTCCCGGTATCCCTCTGCTTTCAGAGGGGACATGGGGGCGACACAAGGATCCATGGGATCCAGGGACGGGCCGGCCTACTGCTCGCGCAGAGGCTGGCAGGCATTCGTGCCACCGTCGGTGTTGGGAGAGTTGGCTGCTCTCCCGCGTCGCGTAGCCTCCGAATGATCGACAACGACCTGAGTGCTAGCCACACTCGGGAAGCCGTGATTTTGGAGAACGTGGGGCTTGCCTTAATTGGCCGGCCCGCGACAAGGAAAAGTCTATAAAACCCGACAGCGAAGTCGCTTAAAACCTGTGGATACCTGGGGAACTCCACAGTATGTACCCCGCTTCCTGGAATGAGCGTCACCCAGGAAGTGTAGTTTAAATCGCGTCACACTCGTGGGACTGGATATGGATAAATTTAAACATACTTCTAAACCCAAACCTAGTGAAATAGTCTGCGCGGAGGTCGCGCAGCACCACGACGCGGAGGTCGCGTCCCAAACCGCGGTGTCGGAGGAATTCGACACCGCCACGGAGAGGAGTAGGGCGAACAGCCCGGTGGGCCTACAGACCCGGAAATCTGTACGGCGGAAGAGGAGATTCAGGAAGAAGTCTCTTCCTCCTCCTTCCCCTCCACCACAGAAGACGGAGTCGGACTTGGAGCTCACCTTGACCGACTCCTCTTCCACCAGCAGCAGTCACGACGGTGACGAGACGCTGCATCCACCACCGCCGAAGCTGCTAGCGGTCAGCCGCACGCAGCTGCAGCGTGGTGATAGCCTCAGGGCCCCGGAGGATGTGGAAGCGCCGCCGAGTTCCTCCACCTCGGCGGCGTCCTTACCCTTGCCTCGCGCCGACAGAATATCTAAGGAGGTGATAGAAGCCCTAGAAGGTTGGGCCGGGGCCCGCACCGATTCTCCGACGCCGGAGGAGCACCGGGTCACGCAGGCGACGACGCGGCTTGTCGAGCTGTTCGACCTCCTGAAGGCGGAGTTAGCCGAGTTGCAGCTCGACAGGGCTCATTTGGGCAGGAGGCACCTGGAGCTCCTGGAGAGCAATGAGCGGATGGCGGCCGATTACCGCAAGGAGATGGGGAGGATGGCGGCCGATCTGGCGAGCCTCCAAGCGGTCGTCGCGCCGGCGGAGCGCGTTACGCGGTCGGCGCGGCGGCGACTGGTGGCGCAGCCGACGCCGCCGGCGCATCCGCTGTTGCCCGTTCGATCAAGGTCGCCACTGCGGCCGGAGCCGCTGTTGCAGCCGACGCCGTCGGGACGGCCGGCGCGGCCGCTGTTACCCGTGCGGTCGAGGTCACCGCTGCGGCCGGAGCCTCTAGCGCCGTCGGAGTCGCCGCGGCCGGAGCCGCCGAAGTCGCCGGCCCGACCAGCTCGGCAGGAGTCGCCGGTACTGCGGCCGGCTCGGCCTGCGGACCCGTTGGCGCTCTGCATGGCGGCAATAGCTGCCATGGAGAAGCGCCAGGAGGAGGCGCTGGCGGAGCAGCGGGCGTGGCGGGTGGCGCAGGAGGAGCGCACCCGGAGCTGGCTGGAGTCCATAATGGACTCCAGCCGCCGACCACCCCTGGCGGCTCCGGCCGGATATGCCGGGGCAGTTAAGAGGGGCCCCACCTGTCCGGTAGTGGCGGGATCCCCGCAGGGGTCGGCCAGCAGCCCGTCCGCTGCGTTTGCCGCCCATGCCGCTCCGCCCGCTCGGGCTGCTCTCGCTGCGGGGGCTGTGAGCCCCCCCCAGGATGCGCAGGTCGCGCGGCCCAGGGGAAGGGGAAAGGGGAAGGGCAAGGGGAAGAAGTCCCCAGCCCTAGCCCCGGCCCCAGCTCTGGCCCGAACTTCGGCGGGTATAGCCGCCACGAGCTCCTCGCCGGAGGGGGGCTGGGAGGTTGCCGGCGCCTCAAAAAAGCGGCGCAAGGCGAACCGAAAGGCAGCCAAAAAGGCCAGGAGGGCTGAGGCTGCTGCGAGGGGAGTGCCAGGGAGGCTGCGCGTCCCCCGCTCATCCGCCGTCGTCCTTACGATGACGGCGGAGGCGGCGGATAGGGGCGTGCAGTACGCCCAGATTGTCACGCAGGCGAGAGCCTGCGTTGACATGAAGGCCCTCGACATGCCGGGCCCCATCCGGGTGAAACCCACTCGGACGGGTGCTCGGCTACTCGAGATCCCAGGCGCTTCGAGCGGTCCCCAGGCTGATGCCCTAGCGGCTAAGCTTAGGGAGACGCTTGACGCAGCCGACGTCCGGGTGTCCAGGCCCAACAAGTGCGCAGAAATGCGCATTTCGGACCTGGACGACTCCATCACGGTGGAGCAAATCCGCCTCACCGTGGCGGAGGCCGGGGGCTGCCCCCTAGAGGCGGTGAAGGTCGGAGCAATCCGCTTCGGCCGCCGTGGACTGGGGGCGGCAGTTGTCGGCTGCCCCATCGCAGCAGCCAAAAAGGCTGCCGACCGGGGGTTCCTCGCCGTTGGAGGCGTGGTGCGGGTGCAGGTCCGGCTCCTGCAGGCTCGACCGACCAGGTGCTTCAGGTGCCTGTCGGTCGGCCACGTGGGGGTGCAGTGCACGGCGGCGGTGACGGTCGGTGACCGCTGCTTCCGCTGTGGCCAACCCGGCCATACGGCCGGTGGATGCGAAGCTCCGCTGCACTGTTTCAGGTGTGCAGCGGGGGGCAAACCGGCCGACCATAGGGTTGGCAGCAAGGCCTGCACCGGGGGGGAGCCGAAGCCGCAAGGCGGGGGCTCCACCCAAAGTTCGCGGCGGGATGCGGAGATGGTTCCATAATGGATCCCCAGCTCCGCATCCTGCAGGCGAACGTGGGCCACGGTGCCGATGCTCAGGGTCTTCTGCTCCAGAGCATGGCACAGTGGTCCATACACGTCGCCGCTGTCGCCGATCCGTACACTCACCGGCCCCTTGGGCCTGCCTGGGTGGTCGACCTGGACGGGTCGGCGGCACTGGTGTACAACGCCGCTATGGGTGCCCCTCCCCCTGTTGTCGTGGCAAGGGAGCATGGCATCGTAGCGGCGCGTGTGGGGGAGATTGCGGTCGTGGCCGTCTATCTCACGCCGAGCCTACACCGACGCATAGGGGAGTACCGGCAGTCGCTGGAGCGACTGACCGACGTCGTCAACGCCTGTCATCCTCATCCGGTTCTTGTGCTCGGGGACTTCAACGCCTGGTCAGTGACCTGGGGGTCCCGGCACACGAACCCACGAGGTAGGGCTCTGGAGAGCTGGGCCGCTAATCACGGTCTAGTTCTCCAGAATCGCGGGGCCGAAGCCACGTTCGTGACCGCGGAGCGCAGTTCGATTATCGACCTATCGTTCGCAGGCGCTTCGCTGTCGCACCGTGTGCGGGACTGGCGTGTTGTTGTGGGGGTGGAGACACTGGCGGATCACCGATACGTTCGGTTTGATGTCTCCCCCCCCGCGGGTGATGCGCCGGTCATACCGGCCCCACGCGAGCCACGCTGGGTGCTTGGGAGACTGAATCGGGAGGTCCTCCTGGAGGCCGCCATCGTACAGGCCTGGGCCATTGCGCCGGACAGGCCTGTCGATATCGACGATGAGGCGGTGTGGTTCCGGGAGGCCATGACTCGTGTCTGCGATGCGGGTATGCCTAGGGCACCACCCTATAGTCCGAGGCGTCGGGTCTACTGGTGGTCTGCGGAGATCGCGAGGCTACGGCAAGCCTGCGTGATCGCGCACCGCCGGTGGACCAGACTCCGTAGGAGGCGTAGCCGAACCGCAGATACGGAGCCCCGAGTGGCGGAGCTTCATGTGGGATACAGGGAGGCCAGAGATGCCCTCCGAGCGGAGATTAAGCGGGCGAAAGCCGCGGCTTACAAGGAGCTCATGGAGACGCTGGAGCGGGACCCATGGGGGCGGCCTTACCTTATGGTAAGAGGAAAGCTGCGCCCCCGGGCCCCGCCGTTGACCCGGGTTCTCCAGCCAGCTCTGCTCGGTGGAGTGGTCGAGTCCCTGTTCCCGGCGCGAGCGGAACACGTTCCGCCGCAGATGACTCCGCCACCTCGGTCGCCTGTGGCGCCCAGTGTGGTAGTTGACGACGAAGTCCCCGAGGTCACTTGGGTAGAACTGGAGCTGGCGGTGCGAAGGCTTAGAGCCAAGAAGAGCACCGCCCCGGGACCCGACGGCATTCCAGGCCGCGCGTGGGTCCTAGCTCTGGGAGAAGACGGTCTCGAACCCCGACTTAGAGGGTTCCTCAGCGCATGCTTGGAGCGGGGCCAGTTTCCGAAGATGTGGAAGACGGGGAAACTGGTCCTCATCCGAAAGGAGAGTCGCCCGGCGGACGAACCGTCCGGCTACCGGCCCATTGTGTTGCTCGACGAGGTGGGCAAGCTCTTTGAAAGAGTTATTGCGAAGCGCCTCGTCGAGCACCTCTCTGGTAGGGGGCCGGACCTGGCGGATGCCCAATATGGCTTCCGCCGGTGGCGGTCCACCGTGGATGCCATCATGCGCGTGAGGACTTTGGCGGAGGAGGCAGTTGCCCGGGGCGAGGTGACGTTGGCGGTGTCCTTGGACATCTCCAACGCGTTCAACACCTTGCCCTGGAGTTGCATCAGGGAGGCACTCGTGTACCACGGTGTGCCTCTCTACCTCCGCGTGTCCCGTGTGGGCGGACACCCTGAGTGATCGGCACATGCTCCTGCTGCAGCGTCCGCAGCGGAAGTTGGCGTGCCGCATCATAAGGGGGTACCGCACGATATCCTTCAACGCAGCGAGTCTCCTCGCCGGATCCCCACCATGGATCCTGGAAGCGAGATGCCTTTCGGCGCTATACCGGTTCCGAAGGGCGGCGCGGGAGCGGGGTCACGATCCCGAGCCCGAAGAAATTCGGGCCGTGAGATCCCGGCTCCACAGGGAAATGGTGGCGGAATGGGAGAGACGACTTGGGCAACCAAGCGCAGGGCACGCCGTAGTAACGGCGGTAAGACCCATCATGGGGGAGTGGCTAGAGAGGCCACACGGCAGCCTCTCGTACCGTCTGACGCAGATGATCACCGAGCACGGATGCTTCGGAAAGTATCTGCGTCGGATGCAGAAAGAGCCAACGTCCGAGTGCCATCACTGCGACGCGAGCGAGGACTCAGGTCCGCTCACGCTCACCGAGTGTCCGGCGTGGGAGACGCCGAGGCGGGAGCTTGTGGCGGCCCTGGGAGTGAGGGTTCTCACGCTCTCCACCTTGCTCGCGGCGATGGTTCGCTGCGTGGATGCGTGGGCGGCCGGCGCCTCCTTCTGCGAGCAAGTAATGCTCGTGAAGGAGGAGGCGGGGCGGGAGCGGCAGCGGAAGCGACGAAGGATCGCAAGACAAGCTGCCCGCGCACGAAGGCAACTCGGGCATCGGAGGTCGATGAACGACCTCCGCCCCCCATGAGCGCCGGCCTGGGGGTGACAGGTGAAGCCGCCTGTCACCCTGGCAGAAGCAGGCCGCGGCGGTGGCGCGCGTGGCGCGCCTCCCCGTTTCCGGGGACGAGTTGGGGACTCTGTAGTCCCCACACCCGAGAAGAGGGCCATATCGTGAGAGATGGCCCTGGGTCGGCCGGGGTGCGAGGGATATGCCTGTCAACCTCACCTTCGGCAACCAAAACGACCCACAGGCGGCGTGCGTTTTAGTCGGTTCGAGTCCGACATAACCTCCTCCACCGGCTCCGGTGGGGAGGTATCCGTGGGGATTTTGCGCACGTAAAAAAAAAAAAAAAAAAAGACAGAATGAATCGTGTAGCTATGCGAGCGTGTTTTTATACCTCTTAATTAGGAGGGTCGAATCATCTAGAAAGTTCGCGAGCGATAACCTTTCGAGTTTATTCTCGATATTTACCTATTGTTTGTTTTTATTCAAAAGAGTGTAGGTACTCGTAGGTAGGTTGTGACTTTTTGTTGATGATTCTAGGTTTTTTTATTCCAATCGGTAGAGTACCTCGTCACTAACAATGCGTTTATATTTCTTGAATATTCGATTATTAGTATTCGAGATATCGACGTCCATCGTAACAATATCATCATATAATTCTTTTATTATAGACGAAATATTATAGCCTTTGTGGCATTCATATCACCCAACAGGATTGACAACCCTATAGGTAGATACTTATAAAAAAAAATATTTTGCACGTGACAGTCGCCCAGATTGTGTGGACGACCTTAGAATCCCAACACATTGCGACTAAGTATTATGAGGCAGCATATACGCGCATGGAGTACAACTGTCACCTTTTTGCCGGAGTACCTGCATACCAGCTTCGGTTCAAAGACGGGTGTTAAGACCCGTTGACCATACCATACTCGCAGGCAATGTGGAACCTCTCAGCCTCAGGAGAGACTTTGCCTCGCTGTGTGTGTTCAATCGGCCTACATAACGGTTAGTGCTGAGATGTATTGTTTGACATGGTGCCCATAATACATATCATCGCGCCGCACGCCATAGGTTGAAAATTTATCCTTACACATTCACACTCAGAAAACTAACCAGAAAGAACGTACATAGTTCGGAAGACAGAACAATATGGGGTTCTTCAAGAAGGGCATCATAAAGTTCCTTCAGGGTCGTCAGCACGAGTGTAACGCACCTGGTATTGCTGGTGTGCTTGTCTGCCACCTGAGTAAGTGGTAGGTATATGTATAATTTAAAAAAAATACAATTTTATATGCGACTAGCCGCAAGTCCGTTGTGTGCCTTACTTAGTGAAGACATGCTATTATGTAATTTAGCTTACGTAAAGCCTACTTACGTAAAGTTCCAATAGTCGCAATATTGTTTATTTTACCTAGTAGGTACGTATTAATTGAAAAGTTCCGCTGTCCGTCTCAGAAAAATAATTGTGAAGATCTAGATGACACAGAATTTACAGTTTTTTGAACAGAATAAAATACATAAAAAATAATAAACATCAGAATTAATGAACTCCTCCTCGAAAAAATTTGTGAACTGAAAAACTGACTCCATTAAACCATTAAGTAGATTAGAACAGATTAGACGCTTATTGTATACCTACTAGCTGTTGCCCGCGGCTACGCCCACGTGGAATTCGGATTCCGTTCCATCTTTTTTTTCGTGCTAAGTTCTCTCGAATACCAACCGAAGGTCATCTACTGTTTAAGAGGACCTCCTTAGAAGTGGAAGCACGGTGTCTCTATCGAACCGTGGAAAGGGGGGGGGGGGGGGGGGGCGTATATAAAGGGCAGGGCGGCGGTTTTTGCCATAGGCGGCTTGCTTCGTTGCTGCCGCCTTCGTTGCCCAGTGTGTATCGCATGTAGGTTCCGGACCACGTTTTTAGATACCGTTCTCGTTGCATATTTCGCTCAGTAGACCCTCCTACTTCAGCTGACATACTTCGAACTCCAGTTGCACCCCTTCAACGCATGCCCGTAATTTAATATTTTTTGTATAAGAATCTACCGGATTTATTGACATTTATAATTTGCTAATATCTCTTGAACCGAACGTCCGATTTTAATAATTCTAAAGCACAGTAATAATATCTATACTGTGTCAAAAGTAAGCAAAAGGAATTTAAACAGTCTTGAATATGAAATAATTTATTTGGATAAGAATTACTTAAAAGGTAGGTACAACTGTAGGTATAGATAACAGATGGTCAGATTTTGATCCGCTTTTCTGCTTAAATTTATTTCGGTGCGCGTAAATTTATAAATTACGATAATTATATCCCTTAGTTATTCGAGTATTCGAGATATCGACGTCCATCGTAACAATATCATCATATAATTCTTTTATTATAGACGAAATATTATAGCCTTTGTGGCATTCATATCACCCAACAGGATTGACAACCCTATAGGTAGATACTTATAAAAAAAAATATTTTGCACGTGACAGTCGCCCAGATTGTGTGGACGACCTTAGAATCCCAACACATTGCGACTAAGTATTATGAGGCAGCATATACGCGCATGGAGTACAACTGTCACCTTTTTGCCGGAGTACCTGCATACCAGCTTCGGTTCAAAGACGGGTGTTAAGACCCGTTGACCATACCATACTCGCAGGCAATGTGGAACCTCTCAGCCTCAGGAGAGACTTTGCCTCGCTGTGTGTGTTCAATCGGCCTACATAACGGTTAGTGCTGAGATGTATTGTTTGACATGGTGCCCATAATACATATCATCGCGCCGCACGCCATAGGTTGAAAATTTATCCTTACACATTCACACTCAGAAAACTAACCAGAAAGAACGTACATAGTTCGGAAGACAGAACAATATGGGGTTCTTCAAGAAGGGCATCATAAAGTTCCTTCAGGGTCGTCAGCACGAGTGTAACGCACCTGGTATTGCTGGTGTGCTTGTCTGCCACCTGAGTAAGTGGTAGGTATATGTATAATTTAAAAAAAATACAATTTTATATGCGACTAGCCGCAAGTCCGTTGTGTGCCTTACTTAGTGAAGACATGCTATTATGTAATTTAGCTTACGTAAAGCCTACTTACGTAAAGTTCCAATAGTCGCAATATTGTTTATTTTACCTAGTAGGTACGTATTAATTGAAAAGTTCCGCTGTCCGTCTCAGAAAAATAATTGTGAAGATCTAGATGACACAGAATTTACAGTTTTTTGAACAGAATAAAATACATAAAAAATAATAAACATCAGAATTAATGAACTCCTCCTCGAAAAAATTTGTGAACTGAAAAACTGACTCCATTAAACCATTAAGTAGATTAGAACAGATTAGACGCTTATTGTATACCTACTAGCTGTTGCCCGCGGCTACGCCCACGTGGAATTCGGATTCCGTTCCATCTTTTTTTTCGTGCTAAGTTCTCTCGAATACCAACCGAAGGTCATCTACTGTTTAAGAGGACCTCCTTAGAAGTGGAAGCACGGTGTCTCTATCGAACCGTGGAAAGGGGGGGGGGGGGGGGCGTATATAAAGGGCAGGGCGGCGGTTTTTGCCATAGGCGGCTTGCTTCGTTGCTGCCGCCTTCGTTGCCCAGTGTGTATCGCATGTAGGTTCCGGACCACGTTTTTAGATACCGTTCTCGTTGCATATTTCGCTCAGTAGACCCTCCTACTTCAGCTGACATACTTCGAACTCCAGTTGCACCCCTTCAACGCATGCCCGTAATTTAATATTTTTTGTATAAGAATCTACCGGATTTATTGACATTTATAATTTGCTAATATCTCTTGAACCGAACGTCCGATTTTAATAATTCTAAAGCACAGTAATAATATCTATACTGTGTCAAAAGTAAGCAAAAGGAATTTAAACAGTCTTGAATATGAAATAATTTATTTGGATAAGAATTACTTAAAAGGTAGGTACAACTGTAGGTATAGATAACAGATGGTCAGATTTTGATCCGCTTTTCTGCTTAAATTTATTTCGGTGCGCGTAAATTTATAAATTACGATAATTATATCCCTTAGTTATTCATTGTAATTATATAGTTTGGGTGGCGATTTTGATCCATATTAAAGTTACTAAATGCACAATATATCTAACATAGTATATTTAATTAGATAAGGAATACCTACATTTTTTTTTTAATTTATTTAAGATAAAAATGGTTCCGGTGGGTTTTCATTAGGATATAGACATAATTATGCTCTCGCCATGCTATCGCGGACTTTTATTAGACCTTTTTATGTTATAGGTACCTACTCTCTCGTAATACATTATTTTGTGCTATCATCAATACGAGTAGTTGTCACAGCAGCGCACGCGATGTAAAGAATTTTGTAGGTCATTATACCTTGGATTGCATTATTGGAGTTTTAGTAAGGATCCCTAATTTTTTGATAATATACCTAGTAGGTGTAGCCTATACTTATTAGTCAGTGATAATACAGCTTTCTAATGGTAAAATAATTAAAAATTGGTGCAGTAGTTTTTGAGTTTATTACTTAATTCAAATACAAAAATACAAATCTTTCCTCTCCAATAGATGTAAGTATGTAAATTGCCGTATTTATTTTATGATCATTGCTCCACTCAATTTTGTAGTAGCGTGATGTTTGTATAGCCTGATAAACTTGTAAGTTTTGCTACGTAAAAACAGTGTTAAATGCGATTTTGGTCTCTGCGTGAGACAAAGTAACACCTTAATTATCTATTTTTTACAATAAAGAATGACTCTTTCCCGTCCTTAAAAAAGTGAGTGACAAACAAAATTCTATATTAGTAAAATGAATGTAACTATGTTTTTTATTTCAATTATTTAATTTAAATAATTGAATAAGCTATAACTATATTAAATAAGCCGCGTGGTTTTCGGCAGAGTAGAATTTGAACCACCCCATCTCTTCCCATGCGGTGTCGTACAAGGCGGCCAAGGGATCGGGCTGTTTAACATCACAAGACTCAGATAAATGGCACGAGTCAACGATAGTGCCCGCAAGACGGCAATAATTTCACCCCCTATTACGAGGAACCTGAATTTAATGATTGGTGAAATGTGTGTGTTAATTCACCTCTGCCTAACCCTCCGGGGATAAAGGCGTGATTATATGTAAGTATGAATGTTAATATAGGTATTATTATAAGTATACGAAAATAAGTACTGCATTACAATTATTTCTATTTTCAACCTTTGAAAAATAAAATGTCACGGACGCTGTTTCTGAACGCACCTAAAAATTGCGGGAATAAAATTTCATTTTTAATTTGGCTAAATAAGATTAAAAATATTAAAATAATCAAAAAAGATACGAGAGACGAAGACAGTATTAACAGCAAGTTACTAATGCGTAATTAGGTTGCCATAAAATCTCAAGTCAATACCTACAACTATAACGAAGCCAAATTAAACTATTAAGTAGGTACTTTAAATTTGCAGAACTGCATTAATTGCACCTTTTACTTTTAAATTGTTTAGCATTATTTTAATTAATAATAAATACAAAGGCAATTTCTATCTATAGGTAGGTACTTATTATGTGTTCTCGCTGCTAAAGTGAAAAGTTCTTAATTGCAATCGCTTCACATAAGTACCTACAGCTCTTGCATAGAATTGACATTCGGTGGAGAGGACTTGTGTATGATGGAATTCAATCCAATGATTGGTCCCTGCTTCTAGCAGGTGTTCTGCAATTGCAGATATGTTCGTCTGGCGATTCTTTACACCTGTGATGTGTTGAGAGGCAAACCAAAGGTATGTATGTACCTATACTTACCATGATTGCGTTAATTCCCGTTAACATTATTATAAATGGATTATTCAACAGCAAAAGTTTTTTCAATTCGAACTTGTATTTCCTGAGATTAGCTTGTTCATACAAACAAACAAACAAACTCTTTAGGTTTATTATAAGTAGCTACAAGCGCAAAGATACCATTCACTTGGACGAGTATTGCGACTTTTGGTCATTTGTTCGACTGGTGGGAATTAACTCTAAATACCTACTAGAGATAGCTCAAGTCCACTGAAAGGAAACATTCTCTTATTTTTTAAAAGAAACAAAAAGTATTTAAAGTTTTCCGAAAAACGCTTACCGTAGTCAAACCGACATATCTTAATCCAAACCTTCTCTTTCATGATTTGATTTGATTCTTATAAAAACAGCATGTTAGTTTTACGGATTTAACTGCAACTTTAGGCATCAAAAAATATTTTTCAATTCCCAAAATAGGTCATAATATAAATAATCGAAATATGGCAATATTTACAACTTTTTAGATTCGCTGTATATGTGTAAACGCAACGTAGACTGAGATAAATGCGATATTCTTTTGTACTCCATTCATTTACACTACGCCACGTGCCCTATTTTATATGGAGCGTTTTTGGGCGGCGCGAGAAATTGATTTTTAAAATCAAATAATTCTTTAAAACTATTTGTCATAAGAAGGTTTCACTTTTACAGTTCGTTATCTATATTATTGTTAAATGTACAGTTTACGATAGTAAAAATATAGGACACAACCCTATTGTCCCATCGAATTTAGTGACTTATGAGGGCATTTGAGTGATCTGGAACCATCAGGGCGCTATTATTTTTTAACCAATATTACACCTGACCGTTTACGCCTTACGGCATCCTTAAAGGTTTACAATAATAAAAAATAAAGTAATGTGGAAAAGTACAAGTGAGTTATCAATATGTGTAACAACAAATTCCACCAAGTGCCATCAATCTACAGTATAAATAGTAATTACTAATATTCCCTCTAACCCCTTCAACTAAGCTATATTGTTTGTGCTAGGAGTGGGTTCACGTCGTCGGTAGTGTAATGGCTATTATTCGAACCCGAGACTTCTCGATCGTACAGCCAAGGGGTCGACCACTAAGCTACCGACACTTTTAAAGTCTTAAGGTTGCCGGAGGTGAGATTGGCCGAAACATAAATCTCTTGCACCCTGGACGACCCAGAGTCATCTCTTTCGAGTTGGCCTACTTCTGGTCAGGAGTGGGTGCCAGTGCCCCGGTGACCCCATATAGCGTAATGGCTAGGATTCGAACCCGGAACTTGACGATCGTAAGGCCGACTTCTTAGCCACTTAGCTACCAACGATTCGTACAACACATACCTACAATGTTTGACTGCTACGCAAGAGGCGCAGGTTCGATTCCCGCTAAGTGCAAATATTTGTATGCATTAATATGTAGGTATATTTGCATTGGTCTGGGTGTTTCTTTTTAAAAATAAGGGATTTGTTTGTGGGCTAGTGGAATTCGCTATCTCTAGTATTAGAGTAGGTACTTTCCCTCCTAAGATGGTAAAAAAATTCCACCCTGTAATACTGTACAATAAGTCCGGATATGGTTCAGAGAAGTTTGTCCATAGTACCTAACTTTTGCTCACGTTATACTGAATTTTTATGTTATACCTACTACTTTCATTAATGGTTGCTTAATTTAAAAACGACGTCAACTTTAACCAATCCCCTTTTTCGTTTGTTTATACATTGACCTAGGTAGGTACTTACTTTGGGAATTGAAAATACCTAACGAAACTTCGTCTATTATTGTTTGTGCCCATTGTAAAAAATTAAAGTCACTATTTATGATATTTTCAGATAAAAAAAACTAGGACATTCAGTTAATGATTTATATACCTACATATTAACTCAGTGCATTAAGTAGCACTGGTAAGAGTCAGATGACTCAGGACACTATCTAGGTACGTAGGTATCCAATTATCTTTCATTTCATTGACAATTTCACGCGGGCATCAGCTTGATAAAGAATTAAGGATAACTCGATCGATGATTATGTAGTCTGTGAGTGAAGTGCTCCAGGGCCACGACATCGAAAACAATGTATGTATAATATAATACTAATTTCATAATATAGGCACAGGTATAGCCACAGCAGTATAGCTGTCTCGCTCATTAGCCACGTGCGGTTCTAAATGAATCTGAGAAAGAGAACATAATATTTTCTCTCGCTCTAACAAACACATCTCACGTGTTTTTAAGCGTGAACTATAGTGATGTACTATCTCCGTTATAGGCTGTCGATATTATTTGTTCTAAGTACTTAAAAAATAATTAATTCTTAAATAGAATTGTTACGATGTACGATGTTAATGTTCACGTTAAGGCAATTCCAAATAAAATATTAAACGAAGAACAGCTTCTACTAAATAAGTGTGAAATGTAACAATCTTGATTTACGTGTAACAAAGATGTCTAAGAACTCAATCGATTTGTTTGGAAAATCATAATTATGTCAGATTATGATTTTCTAGTTCCGTCAGCTCTGCAAATGATCACTTATAGGAATGCTGAGATCGACTTGGGTATGCTAGCAGCCTGGAAGCCAGGGTTGGGCAGTGTTTGAATTACTTGCAATTAAAATACGTGATTGACATACAAATACGTTTTAGGTTTTTGTATTTTAAATAAAATGTAATTTCTATTTAGTATTTTAAATAGCTGACGTTGATGTATTTTGAAAGCATTTGGGCGATATGTTCAAAAGTTTTCAATAATTGAGCATAGCGCCCAAATATAAAAAGAAATGTGGACCTACAGAAATAAGCCACGGGAACCACTTACCATCAGGTGGGCCGTGCGCTTGTCTGTCAACAAAATGTCTAATATAAAAAGAAAAATTGTTTATTTAGTAGATTTTATTTATTCCCCAACAGAGACTGTTTGTCTGACAGTATATTCTTTAGTAGATAAGTGGCGACGGTACGACCCATCATTGCTGATTAGCTAGGGAGGCTGCACGGCAGCCACCTGACACCCTACCAGGAGCAGGCACTCCATACCCGGGGGCTACATGGGTATACCGAGGTACCTACACCAGAACTGGCCAGCTCGAAAGAGATGGCCCTGGGTCGTCCGGGGTCTCACCTCCGGCAACCTTAAGACCTTAAAAGCGTTGGTAGCTTAATGGTCGACTCCTTGGCCGTATCGAGAGGTCTCGGGTTCGAATCCTGGGCATCACACTACCGACGTGAACCCACTCCTAGCACAAGTAATTTAGCTTAGCCGAAATTACTAATATTCCCTCTAACTAAGGGAATTTTAGTAATTTCTACTGCTAATATTCTTTAGAAAAAAGGGATAAAATAGACCCACCGACGGCGTGTCTTATACTCGGTTCGAGTTCAACATAACAAAGACTTATTTATATTTTTTATTTCATTTAAAAATAGCTTACGTACTGTATTTTATATTTCAAGTCCCTAACTTAAAGATATTTTGTATTTTAACAAATTCATATTTCAATTAAAGCAAAGTATGTATTTTGCCCAGTCGTGCTAGAAGCCTCACGAATCTATAGAACTGTGTATTTCTCTGGTAACACATTGTCCTACGTGAGGGACATGACGCTACCAATACTATACATTACGTAATCACGCGACATAACATGGATCGCAATAAAGAACAAAGGCAAGGAATTAGAGCAATTGTGGGGTGACTATTGCAGTATAACAGCAATATCCCACACCATTAAGCTCTGACAGGATACTCGACTCCTGGATTCAATATGAGAGTACAGTTTCAGAGTTTCAATATGGATTTAGACCCCGTTTCGGCACCATGGATCCAGCGAGTGTCAGAGTGAAAAATGCAGAAATGAAGATTTTTCTACCCCTGCATTGTCTATTTCTAGACACGCAAAAAGCTTTCAATTATGTTCTATCTTGTGGACACTGCCGTTTAAAGGGGTTCCAGAGACTTATATTGACACCATCCGAGACATGTGCCACGATTCCGGTTTCATGGTATGAATCGTTGTTAGTGACCTTCCTCATCACCGTCGGCGCACATCAATGATCCGTCATTAGCCCTTACCAGTTCAGTGTGGTATCAGACGTTTGGTTGGACAGCAACAGAAATTCACATGAGCAGCCACTAAGGTTGCTTATGAATATCGATGATATCACATTATCGCGTGGAAGACGCGGCTTCGTTAAGAACGCCAGCATCCGCGGCAGCCTTGGAAACTAACAGGCTAAGCCCAAGAAAGCTCACCAAGCAAACAAATAGTACAAAACAGGGGGACACTTACCTCTAACAGCACCTATAAACTTATTAACTCCCAAACGGATACCTTACTCTTCTTTTTTGTCCTATTGTTAGTCCCGATCGCATCCGAAGCGGAGTTCGGGGTCCGCTTTTCTAGTCAATAGCGGGATTAGCTGATTTTCGATATTTTCCGCGAAGCAACTACTACTATCTGACCTCTTCAACTCTTTGGCAATATCGAAACATTGTAGTGGAAACAATGGCTTGACTTTTTAGGGCTCCAAACACCTATAACGGCTGCCATAGATGTTCATATGGCAACCGGAACCGACTGCTTAACTTCCAGACCAGATCAGTAGTCATATTTAAGCGTACAAATATTTACACTGAGCGGGAATCAAACGCACGCTTCTTCCGTAGCAGTGGCATTCATTAATAATAATCACTAATAGAGGGAATAAAACGGATACCTTAATAATTATCTCTATTTAATACTCGATACGTTTATTGAGAATCGATTTTACCTTACTCGAATGTAGATTCCATCGTGAGTTCTTGGTAAGTTCTAACAGACATCACTTCAGTTCTAAGTCGTCAAACTCGTCAAACTCAGTCAGTCGTAAGATATTTGACAAGTCGTAATGTTCGACTGTCACGTTCGACTCCGTTCGAGTGTTTTAGTTTCTTTCTCGTATTAAGTGTTTATATATTTGTGAGAACAATAATAACTGCGTTAAAGTGTGTCAAAAATAACCGGGTGAGTCGAGATTTTACTGTTTTGAAAACTTAACACGGTACATAACTTCTAAAACTTTTCCATAGACTTAAGTTTGTTAATAATACGTAGGTACCTAGGTAAGTATACGGTGTAATTTGCTTAGTTCCTTACAGCGCATGAAGTTGATTAGAATTAAACAAGTCAAAGAAATACAGAGATTCACTAAATTATAAACTTAGTGCAAAATGAGACTAATGATCCGAACTTATTTCTTGTTTGTAAGTCCTTCAGGTAGAATAATGAGTTTCCAAGTTTATAAATATAGATAATGATTTGAATTTGTCATTGTTTTGAATTACGTTTTATTGGTCCAACTGCATCATTGCTGTTAATACATTTTGTGACCTAGTAAACGGCATGTTTATCAAAATTTACTTTGCAAATGCTTACTTTTATTGCGAATTTATTTCATAGATCGTATATACATCGTATCATAGATTATTATCATACATCATATTAGTACATTTGTCTATTGTTTTAAATTTATGGACAACATTCTTTATATGAACAACTTCCAACAACAATTCCGTAGATGAAAGAATACTTAAAATTGTCTAATCTGGACTTGTATGCCGGTACAAGGTGTTGTACAGGGTCCCCTGGACTTAGCTCATACAGTACGATGCGGCTTATTTGGCTTGTGTAATTGAATATCAAAAATAAAGTTATAAGCCCTTATATGGGTAGCGCTGTGTTTTCCACACATAACTAGAGAAGTTTTCATACTAGTTGATTTTGGCTGTGCGTTACTTATGCATATGGAACTACATGCTGTTTAAATAGAGTAGTACCGCTAGTTACACTCAAATGTAAATGTTCTTTAATACAACTTAATAACATCATACATGGATATTTTATTGAAAGATCTGCAGTGAAAAATATCAAAATCTAGTGCAGGTCAATCGTTTGACCTGACCTAGATTCCGATAGACTTGGTATTGGAAATTCTATTCAACTGCTGTGCGATAAGGTTGATTTTACATGTTTTGCACTGTTTTCTGATGATTCCTGTTTTATTAAAAGAAATCTCAATGTAGAAGTTTGTTGTTTGTTAGTTTTTTGTTTGTTTTTAATGTGCTTATTTCAGAAAGTACTTTTCCAAATTTTTAAAATTATTTCTGTATTGAATAGTCTGTTTATTGAGTGAGCAGTGATCATAAATGTCAACAAATCTGGCAGATTTACATTATTTGAAGACTAAAAAATTATAGGTTTATACCTTTTTCCTCTGGGATTTGCTTCTACCTAACACATTCACAAGCTTCCTCTACTGTCATTAAAGTAGATTTGAAAGAAAATTTTATTTAAAACACATAATTTATAATGATTAGTAGGTATCTTGCAAATGTGCTGAATGGGGTCAGTATCCTAGTTAGCTAGGAGGTTGCCATTTTGAAGGGCTGTTGGCTTAGAAGTGCTGTAATGAAATACCTCTGAGTACTTCCATGCTTACCATTTAAGTTAAAAGTCAGTTCAGGCTTCAATAGTTGTCAGGTCAAGATGGAGGCCTAAATGGGTGACCTGAACAAATCCTTCAGAGCTTGGCCACTAACCACAAGCATGATTGGGAGATCTGATGGCAGGCACTCTCAATATGGCCAAACCAACTCGAGGCCTGCTTAAGGCCTCAGATGTGACCGAATTTTACTTGATCCACCACAACTCTATGAAGAACACTAGCAGGCTATTCACACTCCTGGTGATCTCCCAGAACGTACCTGTATTACTATAGTACCTTGCCCTGTATTACTGTTGTACTGCTGAAAGAGGAAAATGCTGTGTGCTTCTTCCTCTTTTATGCAAGCTCTGCAGTGAAGGCTATCAGTGATTCCTAAAATAAAAATGTGTTTATTGTAAGAGCCATGCTTTGTGATGGTGTCCCAGCTGTAGCCATGCGTAGTTGCAGTTTGGACACTTGTCGAAGATGTCTGTCTGGTCATTCTATTTTCAAGCATAAGTAGCTCCTCCCTGTCTTTCTGCATTCCTCTAAGTTTGTCCAGTAACTGTTGTGTTGGTCTCCCGTTCGTTTGTTCAGTACGGTTCGTAAGTATGCAAAGGGGATTGGTATTAGGGCTAAGATTCCATTGCGACCATGTCAGATCTTCTCCTGACAAGCTCTTCCGCTGCGTCATTACCTCGTAAGTAGCTGTAGCCCTTGATCCATTGCAAGATTAAATTGTAGGTATAGCCTATTTGGTGTAATTTAACTTAAGCCACTTCAGTATTAGTCCTGAGTTTATAGTGTGGCTGTTTAGGGCTTGCAGCATGGCCCTTTGAGAGTATTTATATCGAGTAACTTTCCACTTTCCTGTCCATTACCACTGAAGCTGACAGGGTGATCCCCTTACATTCAGCTTGAAATAATGTGTTATTGGTCCCCAGCAGTGTGGACATGGATATATTGAGGTCCTCCGAGAAGATGCGAACCCTGGTGCCTGTACTTGTTTTGAATCCATCTGTGAAGATACGTAATTCTGCTGAGCATAAAGACTCGCAGCGATGGTCCTAATGGAGCTGAATATTTTGTTTTTTTCGAATATAATATATATTCGTTTGGATACACGGTCACTTACTGCTCCTATCGTAGGTATCCTTTGTGATTTCTGAGAGCAGTGAGGTGGGTCGTGTGTTTCTCTCGTTCCATAGGTTGAGTGCTCTTAGGCGTATAGCCGTGTAGCCCTATTGTGTAGTCTCGGTTTTTGTTCAGTGATTTGGTTGTCTATCACTAGATTCCATAGAAGGGAAGAGATTATTCCGCACTGCGGGCCGCCTTTGGCTATCAGAGCCATATGATCTTCTTCCCCAAGGCGAACTACTCTTTTACTGAGCATGTTTGTTATCCAATCTGATAGTACCGGTTTCGCTCCATATTTTGATAGGGCGGATGGATACTGGTATACCTGGTTTTATCGAAAGCTCCTTTAATGTCAATAAAGGCTCCCAGGCAAGTGCCTTGTTGTTCAATCGCTTCCTGTATCCGGCTGACTACAAGATGGAGAGCTGATTTCGTGGACTTGCCGGAGCTATATGCGTGCTCGTGTGCGCGTAACTGTTTTGTGTATCTGATTTAGTGCATCTTTTCTCAGCTTCCTCTCGCATAGGCGATCCATGGTCTTTAGCATGAAGGAGATCAGATTAATGGTTGATGTGCTTTGGGATTCGTATAATCATCCTTTCCTGGCTTCGGGCATCGGCCTTTTCTGAAGATGACTAGGTATTATGATTTCATCTTGCCAGTTGATTTGTGTCGTGAACAGGCATCCAGGGATAACCAATATTACTTATATTGAAAAGTAACGTGAACTGGAAATTAAATTTATTAATTATTTTAAATTTAATTATTTGAATTAAATTTAGCGGAGTCTTTAAATTTTGCTGCTTCCAAATTTTGACGTTATGTTTCTTTTTCGTAGTGCTCAAGATGGATAACCTCGATGACTCTGAGAACACTGCCAAGATATCCGATTCAGCTTACTCCAACAGTTGCAGTAACAGCCAATCACGAAGAAGGTAAGTTGTTAACCAGTAAACAAGATAAAAGTTTTCTAATTCTTAGTTGCTTATATTTTTTAAATAATGTTATTGCCTGTAAGGAGTGTAAGATATAATTGACGGTATACATGTCTTGACCCTAAATCGCGAAAGAAGCAAGGATGGTATTCTCTTCACGGAAATTTGTCCAAAGCTCAGCCGCATCGTAGGTGGATTGAAAGCCGGCCTTAACTGAGTTGGAAATAGGCTGGAGGGAATGATTCCGTAGCACCCCGTGCTATCCTCAAAATACACCCACAAACACCTACTGCGCATTCAGAGTATATGTTGGGACGTGACGGGTACTAAAGTAGTACCATTACGCTCGCACTCGTGCGTGCACACAAGTAGTGCGAGTGAAATGGCAATACGTTAGTATTAGGTACTTTTCGCGACTTCATACGCTGGCGTGGTTCCCGGCAGAGTAGAATTTAGACCACCCAATCTCTTCTCAGGCGGTGTCGTACAAGGCGAATAAGGGATAGGGCTTTTCAACATCAGACAGATATTTAAAGCCCAGACTCAGCCTAGATTTATGGCTTGAGTCAACAATAGTACCCGGAAGACAGCAATAGGCTCACCCCCTATAACGTGAGACCGAATTTAATGATTGTTGACATGTGGGTGTAATTCACCTCTGCCTAACCCTCCGGGGATAAAGGCGTGATTATATGTATGCATACGCTAGTTCTATACGTTCCATCTATGTTGCTTTTTTTACCGAGTATACCGAAAATGGGACCAATTGTAAGCGGAAATAACAGATATATTACCAACATTACCTACTTAACCGATTTTGGAAAACAAAAATGTTTATCGTCATTGCTAACAAGCCTGCAAAACTTCCCTTTCTCAAAATTCTAGGTCAGTCATGTGAAATTCAGTCAATGACTGACCTAGAAATTCAGCAAAACTTTTCAGGGCATGAAATCACAATAAAATGAATAATAAAAAAATTTAGAGCCCTACTGCAAAAAGGTTAGCTCAAAGGTCAATCCATGCCCTAAAAGAACCCAAACAAGGTTGATAGGTGCTGGGACCCATTTGTTTTTTCAATAGAATCCTTATGAATTTCCGTAAATAGTATAAAAGGATTATTTTACACATGAGTGACGACCTATGCATGGTGAACGCGTGATGGCTTAGGCTCAGAGCAATAGTTACATGCCGTTATTTGACTTCAAACTTGCAGTTTCTGAACATACGCGTAAAACTAAAAACTATAATTGTATAAGAGATTTTAATAAAGTGAACCAATGAATACTAAGTCATATGTGTCCTCCCATGGTATACGACACCATATTGGCGCCCCTCATAAATCTGTAAATAAAAACGGTATTTTTTCAACTTTCAATTTTTCTGTAATATGCTACAATAAACGTATTTTACCCAATAAATAATTTTTACTGGTCTCTTTCATAATTTATGCAATAAGGGGTTAACGACAAAAAATTGGAAATTTGACTGTATAGTCAAATTAGATAGGTACATTATACTAATCGTCAAAACGTTAACAAAAAAAAAAATATGATGTAACAATAGTTTATTTTATAGGTACAAGACATATAAAATAAACAATTGTTACATTTTTATTGTTAAGTAATTTGTTATAATTGTTTGGGTGAGTGAATGAAAATAAAAAACTATAAAATAAAAACAGAGGAGCTACTACCATCTCACACACTATGAAAGTAAATTCAGAATCAAATAATATTTAATTTAACAGATGGTAGTAAGGTCCGAGACGGAACTTTTACCGTTCCCTTAAGATTCTGAATGTAATAAGCTCATAATTTATGTTAACTATAGTAAAATATCTAAGTCTCGTTTGCGTCATTGAACAAAAGTAATGAAACATGAAATTTATTATAGAACCAAGTCGTAAGCAGCATTTCAGCAGCAGCAGTTTTCTAATTTTCAATGTTCGAAAACTTTTTACCCGACTGTATCAGCGAGGTTAATGTGTATCGCGCGTATATCTGTATGTCCGTATGTCTATGTAGTTATGTCCGTATGTCTATGTAGCAGTTTTAGTTGTTTTTTGAATTTATTGTTCCTGTGTAAGCGCAACGTGAAACGAAGTAAATGCGAAATTCTCTTCCACTCCATACATTTGCACTACGCGCTATACGTGCGTGACGTCGTGATTTAGGCACAGAAACGCGTATTGCTAGCAGGTATAATGATGATTAGAATTATTAACAATGATAATATGACTCTGTATAGAACGTTTTAGGGTGTCCAAAGACATTGAATTATCGAGTACAAAATACTTTAATGCTTTTTGTAGTTAGAATATTCCACATTAGCAGTTCATAATATACATATAATACAGGGTGGAATTTTGTACCTGAAGGGGAAGTACTCTTAATACTGCACATAGAATTTTACTCAAAGAAATCATTCCTATCTTTTTAAAAAGAAAAAACTGCAATCAATAATTTTTAAAATTTCGCTTGCCGCACCCGGTAATCGAACCGACTTAAATCTGTAAAAGTTGCACCCTGAACTTTTATTGCATCGATCGTTAGGGTCAATTATAAGGATGAAATCTCTCTAACAAATTTCATAAATTAAATAAAAGGAAAACAATGAAATCTTAAATTAATTACTCAATGGGTCGAGTTAAAGCACTTTTACTCAAAGATCCATCAGTTTATTTATGTTATTAATTAAGTGTAACTTAGATGAAACCAACTTCAGCAATAACGGCATGTACCTACAATTGCCGCAATAACCACTATTGGTCTCGAGTGAATCCTCTTCGTGTTCACGAAACTAACAGTCAAGTAAGATTTTCTTTCAACGTTTGGTACTGAATTATGAGAAATATGGTTGTGTTAGTCCATATGTACGAAGGTCACTTAAACACTCAAGCAGCGAGCAAGTAATGCTCGTGAAGGAGGAGGCGGGGCGGGAGCGGCAGCGGGTGCGACGAAGGATCGCAAGCCAAGCTGCCCGCGTACGAAGGCAACTCGGGCGTCAGAGGTCGATGAACGCCGGCCTAGGCGTGACAGGTGGAGCCGCCTGTCACCCTGGCAGAAGCAGGCCGCGGCGGTGGCGCGACTGGCGCGACTGGCGCGCCTCCCCGTTTCCGGGGACGAGTTGGGGACTCTGTAGTCCCCACACACGGGAAGAGGGCCAGATCGTGAGAGATGGCCCTGAGTCGGCCGGGGTGCGAGGGATATGCCTGTCAACCTCACCTTCGGCAACCGAAACGACCCACAGACGGCGTGCGTTTTAGTCGGTTCGAGTCCGACATAACCTCTCCCACCGGCTCCGGTGGGGAGGTATCCGTGGGGATATTTCGCACGTAAAAAAAAATACTGGATTTATTAAGAAATGAGTTAAATGGTTTCCCCGAGGAAGAGCGAAACCAAATAATTCTACAGCAAGATGGTGCTCCAGCCTGTAACAGCAGAATTGTAATGGAGTGACGCGAGCTGCACACTACAGAATCACTACTGCGTACAAACGGCACAATCAGATGGCCTGCGAGATCCCCAGATCTCAACCGTTTAGATTTTTTCTGTGGGGATATGTCAAAAATTAAATTTACATTAAATCTTATGAGAATATAAACGAGTTGAGAGTTGAAGTTCAGAATACGATTTATAACACTCGCCACAACACATTATTAAAGGTTACTTAGAAATGAATTCCTTAGAAGAATAAATTTGTGTATTCAAGAAAATGGAGCCCATTTCGATTAATTAATTAGTTTACCATTTCTTGCAAATAATTAAAATAATTCTAGATCTCATTGTTTTCCTTCCATTTAATTTATGAAGTTTGCTAGAGAGATTTCATCCTTATAATTGACCCTAACGATCGATGCAATAAAAGTACAGGTTGCGACTTTTACAGATTTTAGTCGGTTCGATTGATGATGTTGATGCTTCCGACCGATTTCAGCCATGGCGACCACTTCGACTCCTAGTCGGCTCGGCGCTGATGCACTCGAAGATGACTAACATAGCCGATCTTCGCGGTGAACTCTCGTGTATACTGTGGGCACGTGAGAACACCACCTATAAAATTGTATTGAATGACAGCATGTGGGCGGACTTTCAGCTCATCGCGTTTAGCGTCGAGGTTTGCCTTTCGCTGTTCCTTGAAATCGCTTACTTGTCTTTGCACCATACTGCGCCATTCTGGACGTTTGCTGCCAAACCTTCCCATTGAGACGGTTCAATGTTGCATCTTTTCATATAACGCTTCTGAACATCTTTAAACCTGAGGAGTTGGTCGTCATGTTTCCGCTTGCCCTCCTCTAGTTCAGAGTAGAAGATGCGTTTCGCCACTCTCTCCTCCGCCATACGTGACGCGTGACCGCACTACCGAAGCTGCCGACGCATTAAATAGGCCTCAATGCCACCGACATTGGCTCGTCGCAAAACTTCGGTGTTACGCACTCGGTCGGACCATCGGATCTTCATGATGGAACGTAGGCACTTGAGGTGGAAACGATCCAGAGTGCGTATGTGGCGCCGATACACACACCACGTCTCGGAGAAATATAAGAGGTTTGACAGCACAACTGCCATGTAAACAGATATTTTGGTGGCCAGCTTAAGGTCATGTGAACAGAAAACCTTAGAACGCAGTTTCCCAAATCCTGCTGCTGATCTCATCATCAAGGTCACACTTGGATGTTACAGTGCTCCCCAGATAGCGAAACTTGTCAACCTGCTTGAGCATGTCCTGACCTAGCTGTATAGACAGTGTCTCGTGAACATGTGTGTCCAGGGACATCACCTCCGTCTTCTTGACACTGATTTTAAGGCCGAACTTGCAGCAAGCTTGGTGAAAACTGGACATTAGCTGTTGCAGGCCATCAGGGGATTCTGCCACAAAGCATAAGTCGGCAGCATACATGATTTCTGTAATCATTGTATGGAAGAGCTTAGTGCGCGCCTTAAGTTTGGCCAAATTGAAAAGACTGCCATCTGTGCGCGTGGAAGCGAATGCGGACTCCCTCAGAAAGAGTTTGTAAAACATCACTGACTACTACTGCTAAGTACATGGCGAACAGTGTGGGCGGTGAGTAGGGTAGCCAGAGCTCACTGGAGAATTTGTGCTGTCAGTGGGGAGACTAAAGGCTTGTCCTGCTTTGTCTTTAAATGCTGTCAAGGCATTGAGATAATTCCTCGTAGAATTTATCCTTGATGTCATCAGCCTTGTCTAGCGTAGGGGTATAGACACTGATGACATTAAGGTAATTGTCTAGGTGAAGGCGCAGTGTGGTAACGCGGTCTAAAGTATGCACAGGGTGCTCCTCAAGTCGCTTAGCTATGTGATTCTTTATGGCAAACTCTACGCCTGAACGTCGCGGTTCGGAGACTGTGGCACCTTTCCAAAAGAAAGTATAACCGCCACCTTCTTCTACCAGCTCTCCTTCATCGGCAAGATGAGTTTCGCTAAGAGCAGCTACATCCACGTTATATCGATGAAGTTCCCGAGCTACTATAAGCAGTTTTGAGTTCAGGGCAGGCGTTGCAATCGCGATCAACAAGCGTTCTCACGTTCCACGCGCCGAATGTCATGATAGGTGTTTTCATATGATTTTTATTCTTTCGACCACGTTTGCATCAAACTAGACCTCTCTACTTCATCCTATCGCCATAAGACTTGAGCGTATTTGGAGTCCAAGATACGGAAGCAGTCAAGTGCGCAGGATATTTGGAAGTGCGCAAGCGTTCGCACAGACGAAGGCGTACACACTCGTCTTCCCCCTCCTAAACCCAGTGGAACGGGAGACCGGTACGACTGGAGAAAAGATCGGATGATGTTTCTGGCCGACGATAACTGTACGCCCTCTACCGCCGCCCTAGGCCATCCACCTTGCCTTGCTAAATCGCCGAGTCCGCCAAGCCCTTTTGCATATCTACGGTGGGTTGCCTTCCTCGCCAAATCTGAATTTAATCGGGTAATTACCAGTTGCGGTAAGCGAATCTTCAAAAATCATTGAATGCAGTTTTCTTTTTTTTGCAAAAATAAAAGCATGTTTTCTTTGAGTAAAATTTTCTGTCTACAGTATTAAGAGTAAGTACTTCGCCTTCAGGTGGAATTATTAAATTCCACCCTGTATAATATTATATAATGTAGTCATTTATCGAGAGGAAAAAAGTAGTCGAGTCTACTGCTATGTATGGAAAACAAATTAAAATTTAAAAGTATCAAGATGGTTTAAACCAATTGCCTCAGTATTGCACTTTACACATTTTGATTTTCCAATTTGACGTGAGATTCTGGTACATCTATAGAAACAAATAAATAAAATGGGTACCTATTACCCACCAATCGAACATGAAAATTTATAAGAAAATTTAATGATGCAATTTAATAATACAAATCAATAATGTAATTTAATAATAGTAGTTAAGTAAGTAATAGTTAATTTTTATAGTAATGGACTATAATAAAACAATGAAATTATTGAAACTGACTAGATTGTGTATTATAAAGAGACTGTATATTATCACATGCAAACCTACCACAAAATAAATGTAATATACTTAACATTTGCACACCGGATACGCCGAAAGATACTGTACTAATCAAAATATGTCAACCTATTATACCATTGTAAAACCATGTTTCCTGCAAATAAAGATTTCTTTCTTTCTAAAAATATGTATGAACATTAAGCAACATGCGTGTGTGTGTGAGTGTGTGTGTGTGTGTGTGTGTGTGTGTGTGTGTGTGTGTGTGTGTGTGTGTGTGTGTGCGTGTGCGTGTGCGTGTGCGTGTGCGTGTGCGTGTGCGTGTGCGTGTGCGTGTGCGTGTGCGTGTGCGTGTGCGTGTGCGTGTGCGTGTGCGTGTGCGTGTGCGTGTGCGTGTGCGTGTGCGTGTGCGTGTGCGTGTGCGTGTGCGTGTGCGTGTGCGTGTGCGTGTGTGTGTGTGTGTGTGTGCGTGTGTGTGTGTGTGTGTGTAAAAAATGTATTTAGTGTGTGTAACGTTTATTTAAAAAAAATTATTTAATTGCGTAATTTATAAAAATATTAGGCTTATGCACTTCTCTTCCGTACAAACTATCAATATGCTAAATCTCACCCTGCTATTTTCTTAAAAAAGGATCCAAAATTTTCGCTTCACTTATTAATAATAGATAATATTTTATTATTTGTTAAACTCGCATTTGTTAAAATTTATTTTTACTCGACTACCAAGACGGGTTATGTTTTTAATTTTCTGTTTTTCAAGAAGGGAGTCTGACTCGCACTCCGTGGGTTCCCAACATTGTATTCCTGGACGAACTTTGTACTACATAAACCCTAATATATTTTTAATGCCTTGACTTGAGAAGTTTATGGTTCCACCAGTCAGTACTATGGGGATTTTTTATTCCCTGTAGTCCCACTGCAATACAGAGGGACTATGGGTACTCTACCGATTGGCATAGAAAAATCTAGAATCGTCAACACAAAGTCACAACCTACCTACGAGTACCTACTCTTTTACAAAAAAGAATAGGTAAATATCAAGAATGAACTCGAAGGTGAGCGACGGCGGCAAACTTCAAAAGAGTAGATAGTTATCGCTCGCGTATTTTCTAGATGATTCGACCCTCCTAATTTATAGGTATAAAAACACGCTCTCATAGCTACTCCATTCATTCTGTCTTTGAGACCGATAACGAACACAGCGAACTCTACCTGTGACCTGGGCAACGACCGTGGACTACTGTGAACTACTGAGCGACTGGAACTGTTGAAGAGTACTGTGTGTACTAGTGATTTAATTGTCTAGTTTGTGACGAGCTAATAATTCTCTTCATTGAGTAAACGGCATTTAATTGTATCCCGTGCACGTAACAATACTATATGTAGAATGTCTTTTTATTGGTAGTTCTAAAAAAAATAAAAAAAATTAATTGCTTTTGAAAAGATCGAAACATGTTTGATATTAGGTGGTTCCCATTTGCCAATTATAAACCGAAAGAAAATTAATGTCTATCAAATTTGTTTCGGTCTTTTCAATAGCAGTCGGGTTTTTTAATTTGTAGGAACGACATAACCCCATAGAGTAAGGGCTCGTTTGATTCGTCTTAATGAGAAATTTGGTGGTAGATGGTAACCAGGGTCTGATGATGGATCTGGGTGGTGGCAAGAATTTTTAAAGAAAAGCTTTTTTTAAAACTGGTCATAGAAATTTGATGGCACAAATTTGTCACTTTTGACCGAATGGGTTTCACAATTAGTGCACGGTGAATTGCGAAACACTATCTATATAATAGTAATCCAATCTCGGTTGAATTGCGTTCAGGGGTCAGCCAGTGCATAGTCGGGCAGAGGTGATAGTGCAGCACTAGTGGGACCCAGCGAGTCTTGGCGTAGTCTAGTGGGGATGGCGCAGTGCGTCCCGCTGGTCAGGGAAGCCCGTAGAAACGTTGGTGCCGCTTTTTTTTTTTTTTTTACGTACGCAAAATCCCCACGGATACCTCCCCACCGGAGCCGGTGGAGGAGGTTATGTCGGACTCGAACCGACTAAAACGCACGCCGCCTGTGGGTCGCTTTGGTTGCCGAAAGTGAGGTTGACAAGCATATGCCTCGCACCCCGGCTGACCCAGGGCCATCTCTCACGATCTGGCCCTCTTCTCGGGTGTGGGTACTACAGAGTCCCCAACTCGTCCCCGGAAACGGGGAGGCGCGCCACCGCCGCGGCCTGCTTCTACCAGGGTGACAGGCGGCTCCACCTGTCACCCCCAGGCCGGACGTTGGTGCCGCTGGCCGCCCGCAGCGTAGTACAGAAGCCCAACTGGGACTAATTATTCTGGGAGGCTGCCTCACCAGATCGCGCATAATCCCGATATAATTTTAGAGTATGGCTTTTTCTTACTCTTTGATTAAAATAAGATATAAATTAATCGAAATTTCCTTTTTAATAATGCAATGGGACTAGAAATGAATAATTTCATAAATATAATATACAGTGGGTCTACCGTACTGGATTAACCGTGATCCCACTAGTGTGTTATACTGGTGGAAGCAGGGGTAAACTGGATTAACCGTGGCCCCACTGGTACTGTCATATAAAATAAAATTGAGTTTTGCTTGGTGTGGTGGGACTACGAGGAAAAAAAATCCCCGTGGTCCCACTAGTGGGTAATACTGATGGGACCATGAGTAAACCCCCGTACCATTACCGTGACCTTACAGACCTTGAGTATGTGATATGAATTTAAACTTGATACCTCCACGCATTTCTAGGAAAAAGGTCTTGACAGACAGACAGACGAACAGGCAGACGGACAACGAAGTGATCCTGTAAGGGTTCCGTTTTTCTTCCACTTGAGGAACGAAACCCTAAAAATGGGGTAAGACAAACAATCGCACACAACATCCGTTTCATCATGGCTTTTGTAGCGCACGTGACATTGCTAGGGCCGCAATGTTGTTACGTTCCTCACCTCAGTCAACGTTTGTCAGTAGGAGGAAGAGGTTGTGCTGTGCACAGGAAGCTAATTTTGGCTACTGATTATTTTTCCTCAATATGCGAACTTTTCGATATAAGCGAATTGTACGTAAAAGGTAGGTACGAGTTTTTTAATTAGAATATCTAGTTATTTTTTTTCTTAGAAATTTCATTCTAATTAAATATAGCTAATGTTCGAAGACTCGTTTAAGGGACCTGGGTTCGTAGGGAGACGTGAGAAAGGAAACTCGTGAGCTGGTAATAAGTACCAGGTGTTAATGGTGCGGCTAAGGAAAGAGTCTCCGAACCGCTTGGTTATTCTACACCGAATGCAGGTGACATCTAAGCCCTGCGTGTAACGTGTTGTCCTGTGAAACTTTTGTCGCCGATGTATATTATTTTCATTCAAACATTTCAAGGAGGGAATTCAACATGAAAGAAATTAAAAGATGTGAAGTGCTTTATTTCTTTTCTTTATTATTTCTTTATTTTATTTCATTTCATTTCATCAAATCGAAGTTATATTAAAAAATTTAAAACCCTCGTCACAAAAAACTACCCTCAAAAAGTCGAAAATAAGTTGTGTTGGTTAGCCCTATAACTTTGATATACCTAGTAATACATATTTTGATTCAAGCGTTGTCATTGTCGGGGTGACCTATAATATGACGTAGTGATCTACCAGTTAGGGTCCCCCGACATGACAAGGCTTGCATCAAAATATGTATTAATAGGCATATCAAAGTTATAGAGCTAACTAACACAACTTATATTCGACTTTTTTAGAGTTGTTTTTTGTGACGGGGGTTTTTAAATGAACAATAAAATTAAAATTGTTCACATATTACCAAATATTTTTTTAATTTCAAACAAACAAACACCAAAATCGAGTCCAAATCAGTAATGTTTAAATCAATGTCCAAAATAGAAAAGCCAAGGTCATCGTGATAGCAAACAGAAATAATCCAAAAACAAAGCCGGGTCGAGAAATATTATCAATAAAACAAACGGATTCATAAGATGGCGAATGCCTCTTAGTCAGAGACAAGTCTAAAGAGTCATTCTATAGAAATCAATGCTTTATTTACTGCTTTGAGCTCCAAGTTCATAATTTTCAGTAAAGATCACTACACAGCTGGTGAAATTCAGTTATTAATTTTGGTCTAAACACTAGTATTAATAAATAAAAATAAAAGTGCGCGTCGGGCTTGAAAAAACATATCTTTCTCGATATTTTTTTCCTTAACTGATTATTAATAGTCTGTGGATAACGTGCAAAAAATCGTTATGCACAGCACTTTGCCGAGTGGGCGGTACCTGTCAATGAAAAATATAATTAATTACCTTTAGAACATTTCGATTGGTAAAGAATTGAGAACTTCATGGGCGTGAACTGTCAAAACGGACCTTTTATTTTGTGACAACTATAGTTAGGACAGCGCGCTGGCCATATTGGATTTCAAAAATGACCTCAAAGTCGTACTCAGCATACTCAAAATCCCATTACACCATACCCCTATTGCAATTTGGTTAGGGCAGCGCGGCGGCTATATTAGATTCCAAAAATGACTTCACATTCGTACTTAGCATACCTACTCAAAAACCCATTACACCATACCCATATTGCAATTTAGTTAGGACAGCGCGGCGGCCATATTGGATTCCAAATATGACCTCACATTCGTACTTAGCATACCTATTCAAAAACCCATTACACCATACCCATACAGCAATTTAGTTAGGACAGCGCGGTGGCCATATTGGATTCCAAAATCGACTTCAAATTCGTACTTAGCATACTCAAAAACCCATTACACCATACCCATATTGCAATTTAGTTAGGACCGCGCGATGGCTATATTAGATTCCAAAAATGACCTCAAATTCGTAACTCAACACATTCAAGAATCCAAAATCATAGCTGGTGAAAAGAGGATATTACCCTTTGCTCGTGCGAATATCCCCTGTGGAAATAACCAGATTGAGAGTTTGGAAAAGCGATCTATACTTACGTCGCAGTCACAGTCATAATATCATAAATAGTAACACGTTTACATATACCTTTGTTATTTATGACTTCTTGATATTGAAAATATAAGTACACGACTATCTAGTAGCTATGACTGCGTAACGTATGCTGAATCTCGGGTTATTTCATTGACATCTAGTGGCGTACAGTAATATTTAAATATAACCCGTAAAATAGCCCGAGTTAAAGTTTTGTATGGGATGAGGTATATGTACTTTAGTATTATGTTATCTGTGACAGAAGTGACCCCAAGAACGGTCCCTGTGGAATACCGCATAACATTTTACCCCGTCCAAGTCCAACTGTTGGGTAGATGTGTCTCTCCGTCAGTTACACCCCGACAATGCGTCGAAGGTAGAAAGGCATCATATCATCCACGTAAGACATGACGGTGGCACTGTCTGTGAGCTCAAAATTATCTCACCCCGGGCAACTGCATCCATCACCAAATCCCGCACGCGCGTAATGGCGTTTACGGTAGAACGTTGCTCCATGAGGTGAATCATTATAACTCTTTCAAAGAGTTTGCATACCTCGTCAATTAACACTATGGGCCGGTAGGCGGATGGAGAGTCCGCCGGGCGCCCCTTCTGAGACCAGTATCCCCGTTATCTTCAGTTGCGAAATCTGGTCCCGCTGCAAATATGCGTTGAGAAGCCTCTCAGTCGGGGTTCGAGAGAATCTTTCCCTAGAACTAGTAGAAATTTGTCATATTGCATGGTATTCTACTAGTCAAGCCCTTTCATTTGATACCCAAATTGGTCTTGGACCGGTTTTTTTTTCAAACAGCTAAGTTCAAGTTCTTTATTTGTTGAATATGGTACAAAAAGTGATCATTAGATTATAATGTCGGACCTCATATTCTGCCGGTTCAAGTGTACAAATTTTACATTTTAATACATAATTATCCAATGCATGCAAGACAAGACAGTTCATAATAATATTCATATTAGTACGAGGGTGACACTGAAAGTTCTTAGAAAATCAAAAACAGAACAAACTAGCAAGTTATTAGTTTTATCATATCTTTTCAAAATAGTGTCCATTTACATTATTACATCGTTGCATCCGATAGAACCGCTGAGAAAGGCACTTTGCCCACTCGTCCTTAGGGGTCTCTTCAACGGCGCACAGTAGATTGATCCCATACAAATGCCTGGACGTCTGGCAGAATATGCAAACTAATCAATTCAAGTAGATGTGATGTGATATCGAAAGATGAAGATGTATTCATCTGAAGAATTATGAGAGATGAAGTATGTACTTCATCTAATATGGGTAAATAAACCCCTTAACACGCTTATTATTGAATAAAAGAGAGAGAGAGATAATTTTTTTTTATTTTTTTTTACAAAATTCGTGGTTTTCTTTTACTTTGTCAAATATGAATCAACAGTTTATATATTAAGCTTCACATTTTTATCATATTTGTAAATTGTAACAGCCATTTAATACCGTTTTTAAGAAAAAATAAAATCACTTATATTTTCGAACAAAAGTTATGTTTTACTTCCAAATAATTCCAAAAAATTATTGATGAGGGCAAACAAACCAATAAATACTCGATACTTGCTACTTTTAAGAGCCACATGTATCCGCGATATTGAGAAAAAATTACAAAACGCCTACATTATTTTAAACAGTTCTGTATTTATATGCAGCTTAGTTTCAATTAAATTGCAAAATATTAATATACAAATGAAGTCGCAAAATCCAGTTACATCATCATCGAGATCTTGTTGACCAATATTGTTTCGGTTTGAAAAAGAAAACAACACATTATCTACAGAATGTGTTAATAATTTTTTCATTTTTTTTATACCACTTAGGTGGCAAACAAGCACACGGCCCACCTGATGGAAAGTGGTTACCGTGACCTATGGATGTTTGTAACACCAGAGGAGTCACAGTCGCGCTGCCAACCCTGTAAGTACAGAGTTTCTGTGCCAATTTGACTGTTGAGTATAAATTACTATTCACCATGGTAGATACGAAAGTATGCAATGATTTAACTGACAATAGATCCTCCATGAAGTGTTACATTTGTGACGCAAATCAACTGTCCATGAATAAACTTGATATAGTTTACAATAAAAATTCAAATTAAGAATATCTTGAGTATGGGATCTCCACTACATGCATGGATCAGGTGCTTTGAGTGCCTTATTCACATTGCTTATAATTTACCGTTTAAGTGCTGGGGAAAATAAGCAAATAAGGGAAGAAAGAAAACTTAGAATTCAACAAGATTTCAGGCGAGAATTAGGAATATTAATTTATGTCGTAAAACAGGGTTCCGGAAAAACGCATGATGGAAACGCAGCTCGTGTTTTCTTTGCGAATTATAAAACCAGTGCTCGTATCACAGGTATCGAAAAAAACTTATTAAACGTTTCTACGTCATATTACAAACTACAGTTTCAGAGTATACAATTAATATAGAAACGTTTAGAAGTTATACTTGTGAAACAGCAGAATTGTATGTTGCACTGTATGGATGGTATCACATGCCAGTTACTCTCCATAAGATATTAGTCCATGGGGCAGATATAGTGTCTCATAATGAATTAGTTCTCATTGGACAGCTAGGGGAAGATGCGCAGGAAGTAAATCATTTTTTTTTTGATATCGAAGTGTAATACGGACATAATTAATTCGTTATTACTTTTATCAAATCCCATGATTTCAAGTCGCTTAAAAAGACGACCAAGTAATCGTAAATACTTAACTGAAGTTAATTAGGTATCTGGTGGAGGATGTTCCAGCTTCCATTTTTTTTTGTACCACTTAGATGGCAGACAAGCACACGGCCCACCTGATTGGAAGTGGTTACCGTGGCCTATGGACTTGTGCAACACCAGGAGCGTCACACTCGCGCTGCCGACCATGAAGAAACCTGCTAATGCCCCTTTTGAAGAACCCCATATTGTAGGCGCATGGGAAGACCGCAGCAGGGAGTTCATTCCACAGCTTGAGTGTGCGTGGGATGAAGTTTCTTTCATACCGCATAATGCGTACCGTCTCAGGTTGCAATGTGTGGGGTTGAATTCCCTGCCTACGGCGAGCGGTGCGATGATAGAATGTTGCTGTGGGCATCATGTCAAACAATTCATCTGAGCACAAATCGTTGTATAGACGGTAAAACACACACAGAGAAGAAAAGTCCCTCCTAAAGCGGAGAGGTTCCACATCACCTGCGAGTATTGGATTATCAACTAGCCTCAACGCCCGTCTTTGCACCGAGTCGAACGGATCAAGCTGGTAAGCAGGCGCTCCAGCAAAAAGGTGACAGCAGTACTCCATGTGGGACTGGACCTGTGCCTTATAAAGAAGTCCTAATTTCCTTCAAGGTATCTCAGGAGCTGTGTATTGATAACACGCTCCATCACCTTCGAGAGAAGGGAGGTGATAGCGATGGGCCTGTAATTGGACGAATCTGTCCTGTCACCTTTCTTAAGCATTCGCTCGCATGGCTCGTTCATAGTCCAGTTTGACGCAAAGAGATTACCCAAGAGATCGGCTTTCTTCTTAGCGCCATGGGCCAGACTACCGTCAGGTTTTTGCAGCGGCGGAAGGCAAGATTGGCAGAAGTTTCCCTCGGCAGCTTTGGCAAGCGGCCAAAATGCACGACTGCCAGATGGGTAGCGCGCAAGCCGTTCGACAATTCTGCCTATGAACTCAAACTTAGCCCTGGCCGTTGCTTTTTTACTGGACCTCGAGGCAGCATTCAACTTCCGCTTCACTTCAGCAACGTTAGGATCCTTATTGGCAAGAGCCGTGGTCCAAGTCCTCCCTTTCGTCACCTGTAAGTATGTCGAACACAGCATTTGGGTCACGTCCGTTAAATCTTAGAATCATTTCACGACACCAATCAACACGATGGAGTTTTTGGGCCTCTGTCAAATTATGAGGTATCCGCCGGGCACAAAGCTACCGACCGCTAAATGTTCATGAAGGATTTTGTGCACATGTCTCATACCGATGCCTAAGCTTGTCCGAATCTGCTGATAAGTCACTCTTGTCAGTCTCTATCATATGCCGCACAACACTGATGTTAATTTCAGTCGTTGCTATAGAAGCCCGTCCTTCACGCAGATCTTCGGTGAGATTAGTGCGACCTCGTTTAAACTCATTAAACCAGTTGTAAACAGTGGCACGAGATGGGGCTTGATCGTGAAAGGCTATCATAACTTTGTTGTTGACTTAAATGACATCAAAGTCATAAAAAACTGTTGCACGAAAATTTTCTTGCGTGCTGTCGTGACAATTTTTAATTGGCTGCCAAATCGTAAACAAATGACAAATGAATAAAATACAAATACAACAATATTGGTAAAGAGATCAATTTTCAAAATTTGAACTTTTTTTTTTATTATTTCGTTTACAAGTGGCCAGTTCTTAAAACTTTCAGTGTCGCCCTCGGATTATCCCAAATATAGGTAGTGTTATTCTAAACAAATTACTGCGTCGAAAAAAAACTTATTTATGTGGTGAAGTGTAAATCACCAAATAGTAGTTAGTTCTACAAATGGATAACGTATGTAATGTTAAACTATTGTACTAAACAACAACTTGTTTAGTACAATAGTTTAACATTACATACGTTAAACAAGTGCAAGAAATTCAAAAAAGTCGGCCAAATTGTGCTTTCCGTGTTTTTTTATAAAATCAGAACACACAGTATAGATTATTTTGCACATAATTTTAACGAAGCGTGTAGGGTGGATATGATGGAATTTGGTCTATAGCATCAGCTCACAGTTGCTGATATGCCCTATAGACGGGAAATGTTTGCTGAAATACTGGTATAAGTTTCAAAGGGATTATGCACATGAGAATATTGTAAGGTTTAGAAGCTATATTGAAAAACTAACATTTTCAGAAGTATACCAGATAGAGAATCCAAATGAGGCGTATATATATTTTATGATCACTTTAAATTATTCTATGATTTGTGTTTTCCTACTAAACGTATTAGAATGACGGTAAACAAAAAACCAAAATGCATTTCGCTTGAACTAGTGCGAGGGCTGTTGATCAAAAGCAGTCCGCGTATCGCGCTTGGGTAAGGGCGCGTGCACGCACGATCCTAATGTAGGCGACTTCAAGGCGGCGTATAACAGAGCCACAAAGGTCTGCAATAGGGCTTACGTCAGAGCGGATGCCCTGCGCATTGCACGGCTTGGTCAAGAGCTAGTGGCACATCCCACGGGCAGCCGTGGATACTGGCGACTGTCCAAAGCCGTGCAGGCCAACTTCTGTCAGCCTTCGCTGCCACCGCTGCGCTACCCTGATGTCCATGGACCGCAAGAGAAAGCCAATATGCTAGTAAATCTCTTTGCGGCCAATTCCCGAGTCGATGATTGCGGCATACAGCCGCCGACACTACCCAATGGTGACCACGTAATGCCTGAAATACGTATCAGGCAATGCGATGTCCATGCGGTACTTCAATCACTCGATGTCCGGAAAGCCAGTGGCCCGGATGGTATTCCAGCGGTGGTTTTACAAAAATGTGCAGCGGAGTTGTCTCCAATGCTTACGCGGCTGTACCGACTGTCCTACAGCTCGGGTACAGTGCCTTCGTCTTGGAAAGAGGCGAATGTACAGCCAACCCCAAGAAGGGGGATCGCTCAGAGCCAGCCAACTATCGACCCATAGCCGTCACCTCAGTGCTGTGCAAGGTCTTCGAGCACATCATTAACATACAGCTCATGCGTCACCTAGAGGATCACTCCTTAATTAGAGACCGGCAATATGGCTTCAGGCCGAAACGGTCAACGGGTGATCTTCTAGCTTACGTTACCTATCTTTGAGATGAGGCTATGGACAAGCACGGCGAGCCACTGGCAATTAGTCTTGATATCGCCAAAGCTTTCGATAGAGTCTGGCACAAATCGCTTCTCTCCAAGCTACCAGCCTTTGGTCTGCCTCCTAGACTGTGCAACATAAAGTAAAGCACTTGTATCTACATAATACCTAGATAGTTCATGCTTGCATTTATTTGTAATATTTTGTTTACAGCTACATGTAACTCTAATAATTAGTAGATATGGAAAAGCGATGTCACCTGGCACAGGCAAATTTTGCTTAAAAGGTGACTTCGATCACTGTACATTTAAACTGTAACTTATTTTTAACGAAAACAAATTATTATTATTATTATTATTCCATATGGTAATAAAATAGCAATTTACTTAAATAGTACATAATTTACAATGACGATCTTAGTCTGCACTTAAATAGCCACTCATGGCCACCCTTTGCACGTGACTTAATGTTACCTAAGGTAGGCTCACCGCACCGCTGTTTCGTCAAAAATTTATTATTTCAACTACCAAATATTCTGCAAGTTTCCAGAGATGGCGTAATGTCGTAACTTTCATTCATAATAAAATTTCTTAATAATAAGTTACGCCCTCGTTGATGCCGTGGCACGAGTTCACGTTTTTATTTACTTTAGAGGCGTCACGTTCATTTTCGATGTTTGAAGAAATAGCAGGTATTATTTGTGTACGATCTCTGTACTGTTTGTGTGCAATAAAAAATTAAATAAAATATAATTAAATTGGTTGGTTAGGGGTATACCTAAATGTATATTTATGTGAGCAATTGAGGTTGCGTTTGTGAGACAGGTCACTGGTTAGTTTTGGCTTAAACATTTGCGTTAACAAGCTCTTTCATGCGAAATTTTGCTCATTTAAATAGGTAGATCTGAAGGGAAATTAAGACTGAACACAAAAGAACGGCTTGGTAGATCTGGTTGAAATTTTGCACTGAAACTGCAAAATTTCAGGTATGTTTTTGAAGCGGGACTTAAAGGGCATATACCTTAACCGATACCTTAACCGACAGGAAAACGTTCTTAGGAGATCATCCATATTTTTTTAAGATACAATGTACTGCATTAACAGATTTTAGCAAAATAGTCAGTAAGAAATGTACAAAAACAATTTTTTTTGGTGCAATCGATCCTATTTCATGTGGGGATCAAAACACTCTAAGAGACCATTTCAGGTTTGAGTACTATAAACGACAGAAATAGCTAAAAACGTTCGCCAATTAATACTGCCTCTTTCTTACTATCCTCTTTTTTTTACACCACTTAGGGAAATGGTTACCGTGGCCTATAGACGCATGCAACACCAGGGGTGTTACACTCGCGCTACCGACCATTAAGAAACCTTCTGATTCCCCTCTTGAAGAACCCTATATTGTAGGTGCTTGGGAAAACCGCAGCAGGGAGGTCATTCCACAGATTTAGTGTGCGTAGGATGAAGTTTCTTTCATACCGCACAGTGCGCATCGTCTCAAGTCACAATGTGTGAGGATGAATTTCCTGACTGTGGCTGTGGGCATCATGTTTAAGACCAAGTAATATTTGAGTACCTACAGAAACCGCGGCAAGTTCAATTAATTACTATTGTACCACTGTACTAAACTACGGTTTCTCCGTTTATCCGTATTCAAGTTTAATAAGTAATGTATGTGAAAAAATGTTAATATATAACATAAGTAAGTTTTAGATAAATTAATGGATTGCGGAACTGATTTTCTTCTATAGAAATAGAATGTCTCCATCATTATGTGCCGCCCGATGACCTGTCGACTCTTCGCATACAGTTGTTACTTTGATACAGATAAACGGTACTATTAAGAAGCCGCAATGAATTTAAAACTATAAACAAAATCATCATCTTCAAGTCTATTTCATAGTACGCCCTGCGTCTGCTGCTGCTGTCTGTGATCGGCCTCGGAATCATACCTTAAAAGAAATAATCCTCTTCTTCTGTCTCCAGCTCTATTTTCGTTTGGTTTTATATACCTTTCACTATTTTATGAGAACTCACCACAAAACAAACTTCTGTATTGAAAAAATACTACCCTGACTCTTTTGGCAACAATCGATAGAGTGAACCATGAGGAAAAAAATCTCTAACGTACTTAGTGAATGAAAGAAATCGACTAAATGAAAGGAAATCCATGAAATCTATTTTCTTTGTTATTGAACAAAAAAAAGTATAATCTAATTCGATTCAATCGAATTGTTAGATTATTATCGCAATGAACGCCTTTTTGTTAGATACACAAGGTTATTCTCTTATAATATTGATGACCAAAGTCCTTAAATTAGTACGTAGGTACGTAGGGTAGAATTAGTATATATAGGTCTTTACCTATGTAGGTACTTGCCGTTCTGCAGTACTGACCATTTCAAATAAAATAATTTTTGAAAACATGGAATTCATTTTCTAATAGTAGGCATTTGTTTATTGATTAGTATTACGTTTTCATCGCATTTCAATATTTTCCGTCATCATGGATACGTTGAAAATTCGAGTAATTATGGAATATTAGTATCGTTTACGGAACTAACACTACAAACCAACGCACCGCCTGTAATTGTTTTACTAGCTTCCGTTCTGGAAATTTCGACCTGAAAAATGAATCTCGCGGTCGTCCGAAGACTTTGGTCGACAATGACGAATTAAAGGCAACTGTAGAAGCAGCTTTCGACGTTAGCGTCAAAACAATATTGGTCCATTTGCGTTAAATTGGCAAGGTAAAAAAGCTTGACAAATGGGTGCCCCACGTACTCAATGATCGCCAGCGCGAAGTACCTACGCGTCGAGTACTACACATAAATGAAGGAATTTTGAAATGAATTGTTACTTGCGATGAAAAATGAATTCTGTTTGATAACCGCAAGCGCTCAGCAAGTTGGTTTGGACCTGATTCAGCACCTAAACAATGCCCTAAACGAAAACTTACCCCTAGAAAAGTTGTCGTCTAGTGGCGATCTAGCGCCGGTGTGATTCATCACAGCTTTTTACCAAACGGGGTGAGCATTACCGAAGATGTGTACTGTGAGGAACTGAACACAATGATGGAGAAACTGGTACATCTCCAACCAGCATTGGTCAATCGCTCATCTCCTCTGCTCCTGCACGACAATGCGCTACTTCATACTGCACAGCAGACGGTCTCCAAGTCGCAAGAACTGGGGTTGGAAGCTCTCCGTCATCCGCCATACCCAAACCTTGCGCCTACATACTACTACTTTTTCCAGAATTTGGATAACTTCTTGGCGGGAAAGAAATTCGATACCCGAGAGGCGATACGTAGGAAGAACTTGTTGCCTCCCGCCCAGCTGATTTCTTTAAGCAGGGCTTCAATAAACTGCTGCTACGTTGGCAAAGATGCATTGATTGCATGGGTAATTACTTCGATTAATACAAATAAAAAGTACACGAAAAAATCGTTTATTTTTTTCACACATAACAATTTCATGGGTAGAAAGACGTAAGACCTTTTATTATGTATTTGTTAAGGGTTTTTGGCCAATGCTGACGCAAGCACCTCATTCACGCCGAGGAGTCGCGAAACAGATAATACAAAACAAAAGTACCTACTTAATATTTTTTATTTTTTTATACCACTTAGTTGGCAGACAAGCACACGGCCCACCTGATGGAAAGTAGTTACCGTGGCCTATGGACGTCTGTAACACCAGAGGAGTCACAGTCGCGCTGCCAACCCTGTAAGTACAGAGTTTCTGTGCCGTCAGTAGAAGACAAATCAGGACAAGCACAAGACAACCACAAGATTTATGACGAGATATAATTTTTGCGATTATATATTATTGACCTGAATGTTTTGTCCGCAGTCACAGTTCGAAGTCGACTCACTCCGGCAGTAACTCCAGTGGGAGCAGTGGATATGGTGGAAAACCATCTACATCAGGCAGCAGGTATGTTATGATAATTAATTATTATGTTACATTGTTCCACAATACCAAATTGGAGCGAAATTTAGCAAATCGATTAAGATTGAAAAAAATTAAACGGTTTTCTATCTTAATCGATTTGTATAGTTAGCGTACTAAATGCTTTAAAATTTCACTCAAAAGAAATTTAGCAAGTCTACAACTTAATCTACAACTTGGAAAATTATATCGTAAACCAATTGTAGGTAAACATTGTAGGTAAAGTATTAAAGAAGTTGAAAAAAAACAAGAAACATTGTGCTTCTGCTGTCAACAAAAATTGCATTATTGATGCACTTGCATTGCGAGTATTCTGATCTGACTATACATAAGTTCAATCGTAATATTTTAGACTCTAAAGCGAATACCACATGCCAAAACCTTACAAATTAGACAAAAACATCGCTAATTAACTTTTTTTTTCTAAGAAGTTTAATTTATCCGATTAATAAGCCAAATCTAAGTAAATCCTAAATCGTTGAGAACGAATCAGATCGCCACTAATTTATTATATTTGTTATTAATAGGAAATATGCATTTTTTAATATTTTTAATGATTATTTACATCATTGTGTAAATATTAAAAAAGAAACTGCTAAACAAACTACATTTAGTTTACATAAATAGTTTAAACAGAGTAGGTTGATATCAACTTTTAAAAGGACCGCCATGTTTATGACGTCGATGTCCATAATAACAAGCTAGCCTGCAAAAGAAGGTATAACAGTTTTCAAATTTAACTTTCTCTTAAACTATGAAAACTTGTGACTTAAATATAAGACAACAACAAACTACAAACAGATAACAATTATTTTTTAACATAACTTTAATTTATTTTTAATTAACTTAATGTTATCCGTGTGGTGTCGGCGAAAGAATACAAGTATCAAATGAAATGGTCGGATGAAATGTCCAGATATGGCCCTGCATATTCATCAAGGATCCTCACTTCGATCAGAGTGTCATTTTCTATGGCCTCTAACTCTGTGCGACCTACCGAAGAGATGCCAGCCCATACATGTACAGAGCCCCCGCCGTATTAGACGTAGCGATCGCTCACCAGACCGCTTGTAGATTTTTCGCCTTCCGTCATGAGTGAAAAATGAGAAACGTATGAACATGACTTTTGCCCATTCTTCTTCACCCCACTGTACATGGTCATGAGCATACCTCAATCTGTTAACCCGATGACCTGCATCAAGTTTGTGACTACTTGCTGGCCTGTAAGGCTTCAGGTTCACCTCAGCAAGTCTTCTGACTGTGTCTTCGGTAATGTAATTATCCCTCAAAAGGAGAAGCTGCTGTTGGACCTAAACTGCAATGAGATGGCGATTTCTCAAAGTAGTGCTAGCAAATGGCTAGCAATATATCAGTCTTCTCTAGTTCTCTAGGTCTTCTGAGATGAATTCCGGTTCCTTCGTACCGTTGTTTCACGTTGAAGATCGTTGTTAATGTCACACCCAACATTCTTGCAGTACGATGGATCGGCATACTGATGCCTAGTTCCAGAAGTGCCATTATTCTTGCACGTTTTTCAGGTGATTGAGGCATGATATTTATTATTTACGTGCTGAAGACACTTTGACTTCTGAATGAAATGTAAATGATTAAAAAGCAATTGCGAAAACAAAAGCAGAAAACTAGAAGTTAAAAATGATAGCATCTGAAAAGAGAGGGTTTTTTTTCAGCCATTCTTTAAAAGGAGATTGTCAAAAAGGAGTTTTTATGTAACAAAACTAAAGGAGATGTCCACTTTTTGTATGGATGTTGGTTTTACCCTACTTCGCCAGCGAAGTTTATGTGTTAGGCGCGTAGGTATTTATGTATGTTTGCAGTTTCCTTTGTTCCCCTCTAAAGGCCGAAGGGCTGGACGGAATTCGATGTATGGGGTTTCAAATGAAAGGTATTCATCTCGTGTGTGTCACAATGTACATAAAATGTCAACAAAAACAATGCGGTGGATTTTTGATGCTAAAATAAATGTTGCTAAAAAAAACATTCAATTTTATCGAGTAGGGTATCAAAATAAGGGAACTCGAAGGCGATTACAAAATATGTACATGTCATATCATCACTAAAATAAAAAAAAATAACCGACTGATGACTGATTACCGCCAATACATAGGTTACACTAAAAGTTTCCGGAACTGGCCACTTACATAAACAATATTTAAAAATTTATTACAACATTTGAAAATAGAACTCTTTGGCTGTAGAATACAGTTTGTTTCATCTGACTGTCTTTTGTTTTTACCTTGTGGCGCCATTTAAAAAATTGTGTGTTTGCATCAACATGGATTTAACTCGGGAAAATTTTCGTAGTATGATTTTCTACGATTTTAAGTGTAATTTGATGGCTCAACAGAGCATCGCTCGGCTTGAAACAGCTTTTGGCGATGAAGCTCCATGTAAGACGACTGTTTATAGCTGGTTTGCAGAATTCAAGCGTGGTCGTATCAATCTCAGTGACGAATCTCGCGATGGTCGGCCGTCCACCGCTGTGACCAACAAAAACATCGATGCTGTGCGCCGTATGATTGAAACAGACAGGCATGTGACCTACCATGAAATTCGCGCATCCTTAGAAATAGGCATGAGTCAAATACAATCAATCCTACACAAACATTCGGGTGTGAGAAAGCTGTGCTCGCGGTGGATCCCACATAACTTGACCGAGGATCAAAAAACGGACCGCGTCACTTGGTGCAGTGCCATGCTTACCAGATTCAACGAAGGTGCGTCAAATTTGGTGTGGGACATAGTAACAGGTGACGAAACATGGATTTATTGCTACGATCCCAAAACAAAGCAGCAATCGAGCGTATGGGTCTTTCAAGATGAGCCGAAACCAACCAAAGTGGCGCGCGTGAAAAGTGCATCTAAGCGGATGATTGCTTCTTTTTTTAATAAAACTGGACACGTGGCTACTGTTGCTTTAGAAAATCGTCGTACTGTGAATAGTGACTGGTACACGACCATTTGTTTGCCGGAAGTTATTGACGAACACCGTAAAAATAACCGTAAACGCCGTATCATCCTGCACCACGACAATGCTAGTTCTCACACGGCCAGACAGACAAACGACTTTTTGAAGGCGAAAAATGTAGAACTCATGAGTCATCCTGCATACAGTCCCGACCTGGCACCTTGTGACTTTTATCTGTTCCCAAAAATTAAGAACCAATTACGCGGCCATCGATTTTCATCACCAGAAGAGGCTGTCGAGGAGTATGAAAACCACGTTTCAGAGGTCACCACAGAGGAGTGGCACAAAAGTTTTCAAAACTGGTTTGATCGAATGAAAAAGTGCATAGACGCCAAGGGAGATTATTTTGAAAAACAATAAATTAATTTTGTACCTTTAATAGTATTTTTTCATATTCATTCCGGAAACTTATAGTGCGCCCCACGTACAACAAACCTTTGAGAATGCTGTGAGGTGAATAATAAAATTTAGTAGAAAAGTACAAAGTGTCTTATTCAATATAGGATTTCCATGCATCATTTACTCTGCAAATTACACTTTCATGACTAAATGGGACTTCTTACTAGGTCATCAGACCTACAGGATCAGTCTTTAATTGACATTGGCGTTTAAAAACCAACTGTTCCAGTTTTGTTTTGAAACTGCTATGGTTTCAGTAGCTTGTAGCTATTTAAGTCTTAAATATTTTCGATCAACGACAGTTATACTTTGACAACCAGTCGGCATATTACAATGTAATTACGCCATGCAGCTTCATAGGATGATTATAATGAAACGATTTAAGTATTTATTGTTTAAGAATATACATGAGAACGATTAATATCGTTCTCATGTATATATAATATTTAACTACATAATAATTTATGTAGTTAAATATTGCACTTTCTATATCTATACTAATACTATAAAGAGGCAAGATTTGTATTTTTGTATGTATTGAATAAACTCAAAAGCTACTGGATCGATTTCAAACAATCTTTTTTTATTAGAAAGCTACATTATCATTAAGATAGGCTATATTATAGTTTCAAAAAAACTGATAGAAAATCAATTCATATCCAAATAGATTACTTTGTATTCAAGACTGATTCAGTACCTGTTGATTACTTTTAAGTTATAGAAATCGGACGTACCATTAAAAATACATTACGAAATTTGAAATGTCGCTAAAGCCGGTAGATTTCCGAACAGCAGTCGGTTACAATTTTTCAAACTTATTTTTTTTGGCACTGGCAGCAATAATTTTGTTTATATTCAGCCTAAAGTAATATACCAAAGTAAATACGAATGTTTTCTCAAAATTGCCGATCCTCATTCCATTCCATTTTATAAATTATAATGTTAGTTCTATGTAACACTATCCAAAAATAGCCAAAGACAACTCCTACATAATGCTTAAGTTTCTAACGTAAATAGTACAGAAGTTATCGTCACGTTTACGAGTGTTATACCTTCTTTCCGAACAGCAGTCGGTTACAATTTTTCAAACTTATTTTTTTTGGCACAGGCAGCAATAGTTTTGTTTATATTCAGCCTAAAGTAATATACCAAAGTAAATACGAATGTTTTCTCAAAATTGCCGATCCTCATTCCATTCCATTTTATAAATTATAATGTTAGTTCTATGTAACACTATCCAAAAATAGCCAAAGACAACTCCTATATAATGCTTAAGTTTCTAACGTAAATAGTACAGAAGTTATCGTCACGTTTACGAGTGTTATACCTTCTTTTGCATTACATGAAGTCGTGGATACCTGTAAAAGTGTTTTGGGCTGTAATCTATTGATGTTTTGTGTTTTATTTCAATTAAATATTCAACACTAATTATTCACAACAACTATGCTCTAGATGACACGAGCTGACAGTTGTCATTAGGATTGTAGCTTGACGTCAGAGGCCCATTCCGAGTCGAAACGCTATTAGACGGAACTTACGACCAATAGCGTTACTTTTAACTCATTTGAATTTCCCTCTCAATTTTTCAATAAGTATTTTCTGAATCCAATTGTAATTATAAAAATATTAATACTACATAAATCTAAAAGAAAATCTATATTGAAAATAAAAATACGTGATATTTGAATTATATGCATATTCCCTATCGATATCAAGGATTGAATCAATATTGTTGTCATGCTAAATTGACAAGCATAAGAAAGCTTTTCATACTTATACATACAAAAAGACTTGTACTTGAATGATTATGAGCGACAACGACAATAGTCATCATTGTGTAACTTATATGTAATTTACTAATTTTTAAGATTATGTCAAGAATTTACACTGACCCGACGTTTCGGTTGCTTCTTAGCAACCATGGTCGAGGGGAGACAACGTTGGTAGATTTGTGATAAGTGGATTATATTGAACATTGACATACAGTCACTTTCCCATTAGACTGGGTAGAGATTGACATACCCACATATTTCGATTGTTTTATTCATGCTCGCAGGTTGCGGGTACTGTTTTACTAAATAAACTATGTATAGCATAATCCTTTTTCGAAAATGAGCATGAAATATTATTTTATTATTCGAACTAGCGTTCGCGTGATTTCCCAATTCTTTTTATTCAACAGCAACACAGGCCAGCAGCCAAAAAAGGAAAAAGAAATAAAGAAAAAGAAGTTACCACCAGTAGAGTCAGTATTTACTGATGCTGTAGTTGAAACAGAAGTGAGTTCACTAGAACCGGCGCCAGTTTTCGATGCACCCACAGAAGAAATATGTAATGGTGGGTAGCATTCCTATTGAAATATGTTTGAATTTGTGTGTACTTTGGTGAATTTCGGAAAAATAAGCTAGACTGTTTTTCACTGGTATGTATTACAGTATTTAGAGATCCCATTTTGGGACTTATCAGAGTTCAAGACACGTATTGAATACAAATTAACTGCGTCTGGATTTCACCAGACCACTAAACGGTTTCCACGTTCACCGATTGATATGAACGCGGCTAATTCAATTTAAATTAGTAGATTTTACTCAATGAATCTTATTGAGGAAAACATGAAAATTCAATTTAGTTAACGTAATTTAGTTAACAATTTAGTTAGATGGTGGTTTTCAATCATGTTAAAATTCATTGAGTAAAATGTGATAAAGCAGTTCAGTTTTAAATGTTTCCAGTTCGTATATTGAGAAAATCCGCCATAAAATGTTATTAACTATTCCATATCTTATGCAGTAATATTTTAGAGCAGATTTTACCGATGAATTACTTAGTATCTTTTATTTCTATTTTTGTCTTTCATCATCTCATACACAGGCATCATCATGTTCACTCATAATTAGTAACGCAAGTATCAAGTGCGGTCCCCAGATGAGTAAGAAAGTAATTATAGTTTACTTTGTCGGTAAGGCCTTGTAAAGTTAAAACTTTCCAAAATCTAATTTGCACTAGCCTATATAGGGAGTTGGAACGAGGTTTATGTAACATCTAGTCTGTGCTCACCCGTATCATGCGGTGCTGAACGCGCACTAATTGTTGAAATTCAAACTTCGCTTTCTGGCGAAGGAGAAGTATACACGCCCCCATCAAAGCTGACTTTTGTCGACGACGAGAAGTTAGGATTTCTCCTGTCATCAAAGCGAATATGGGGACGGTTGTTTTGGAAAGTTGTTCCGAAGACACTGATTCCGCCCTATTCATTATGTAGCAGTCCTATGAAAATATTATTTTCTATAAAGTTTGCTTTTGCAGTAGAATTAAAAATAGAATTATATAGTTCAATTTTTTTTTGCTTTCTAACTGGATTCAGAACACTTTTTCTTCAGCTTCAGTTTGACGGCCTCAAGAAATACCTTTCCATGTCTGTGCATAAAGAAACCAGAAATAAAGGAGCACGTGTGTAGTTTCGTTTCGAGTTTTTACCGTGTGGCACAGTAAGTACTTAGTCATTTGGTACAAACTGGTATCATTAGCAGCGTATGGGGGTAACTTTTCGGCCCTGCACCATTAATTGAATGTGGCTATCTTAAAACTCGCCATGGCAGAGGCAGAGGTGGAAAATGTTGCTAAAGGGTGATTTTGAGGCACTCAAACTTACCTAGGTTGACCTGTACTGACTTGACCATTCACGCGTAGTTTTTTCATTAGTGAATGTTCTTGAAACGTTCTATAAATAAACAGTAAATAAATTGAAAATAAGTAAGATTAGGCATAAGAACGAGGATAACGTTTTTATTAAGACGTGAACTTCGGACAGCCTCCTTATTAATCATAATACAGTAACAATAATGATAAGAGGCTATACCTGAGGGTTAATAACAGAAAGTAGATACTGATAGATGTAAAAAAAATGAAAATGTGTAATAAATTGTTTACATTTAAGCACAACTTCTAATGCAACATGCAGTAAATTACAAACAATAGTTTGTAATTTACTGTGTTAAAAGGTTCAATTATATTAGTAAAAACTGGTTAAAGGTCATGAAAGTACAATTTAAATATATTAATAAAGTGTTATATTATAGTTAATTAAAATTAATAGCTTTATTCTTTATAATATCAATAATATAAAACCACTCTATCGACTTCAAAAGCAAACTCTTACGAAATAAATTTCTTTTAAGTACAGAGGTTTAATTATCATGTTCATATTATATTCTATATAAATATTCATATCATATTTTAAGTTAATGTTATGTAATGTATATTTTTAAAAAGTAAATATATGTGTTCTTTTAGTATGTAATTCCGTTGCTCAAATCAAATTTAAAGTATTACGTTTTAATGTTGTATTTAGTTGCCGCACTAACACTCGTATCTATAGCAGATATCGATGTACTTATATGCATGTATAATTATTTGAATTTGTGTTCTTTTTTAACTACCTTGATTTTATTGACGTCTTTTAGGTGTTATGTAACGTGAGCGGTGTCCTAATTATTTTTATCGTCGTCTCCATGTGCAGTTAGAGTAGTTGGAACAAATTAAATATATTACATTTTTATACAAGATTTGTTTTGGTATACTATGAAGCCGCAATATTTCAATAAAACTTTGATTCATAAGGTCATAAGAAACAAAAATAACACTGACGGTACAGAAAACTCTCTGTGCTTATAGGGTTGGCAGCGCGAGTGTAACTCTCCTTGGTTTTGCACACGTCCATAGGTAACCACTTTCCATCAGGTGGACCGTGTGCTTATCTGCCACTTAAGTGGAATAAAAAATAATAATAATAGGAGTACCTAAGAACTTCTGTTTATTCTTATTGGCAGCGTCAAGTCACGCTGGAACTATTTTTTATTTATTTAACATTTTGTTTTAAGTATTTTAACCGAATGATGATAACATTTCACTGATGATTTATTAGATTTCATTGTAGATAATCTAATCGATACGTACATTATGTACCGATGTAATTTATTTTCACTTTGTACCAATTTATGTGAATAAAGTAGGTAGGTATAGTGTTCGGTTCCTCTCTTAGAAATTCCATCTTTTTACTTAGGTATTTAACATTTTAGAGAAACAAGAGCTAGCTAAGTTGGATTATTTTTTATCGTTAATAATGCTAAAACTTGTGTGTTTTACAAAGATATGTAAAGCAATAATGAAAGTCAAAAATTACGCTTGGCGTTTAGTCTATTGCTGTATAATGAAGTATACATTTGAAGAATTAAAAATAAATTTCGGCTTTGTAGTACCTACGTACCTACCTATACTAAAACTAATATTGTATATTGACTAACACACAAAAATACACCAACATAATATATATGTATATTGTTTGTTGTTATATCCAATTTTTTCTATATAAAATAACTTATGCACCTTTACTTAAATTGAACATACATAATCAAATTAAGAAAAAATACAGTATTGAAACAGTTACAACATTTAGGTTGAAATAGTATTTTCGGAGATGATGCTGTGTTAAATCATTAATTATTATCGTTACAGAAAGCCAAGGTGGTCGGGTATTCCAAACATCGTGTCATTGTTTAACACATACATATATATCCCCCTTATACACTTTATAGGTACTACGCGTCCGGATTTGTTACTCTGCCAAATATATACCAGATTTGTTGTCGAGGTAAAGTACAAACGGTGTTGTATTGTTCCCAATGTTGATATGGATGCATGGTATGTACAATGAATTTTTTATATATTCGCTATACTTATATATATTTTCCTGGGATAGTTTGTCTTTTTTTTCAGTTAGTTCTAAGTAGATTGTTATTATTTAAGTCCAAATTAATCTACCCTGTAATTTTGTTGTGCAGTTGCGCCCGTCTCGCCTCCGATGCATTCGTTGTCAGATAAGGGTGTCGAGAACATTGAACCCACTTCAGACAGAAAAAGCGTTATGGAAGAGGTATCTATTTTTATATTTTTAGGTGACCTTACTTTAGTGATGTTGAAGCAATTAGTATGCTAACGTTTCCTATAGATTTAGATTGAAAAAGTGAACATCCAACACGTGACGAACCCGCGATCAGTCTTAAAAGACTGATCGCGGGTGCGTGCCGTGTTTGATGTTCACTTTTTCAATATTAAATCGATTAGTAAACTAGTCGATTTAATATTGTCGATAAAATTCCAAAAAGGTGAATGCAGTTTATGATCACATGGAGCAATCGACCTAAGCAAAAGCATAAGTCGATTGGTTCTTGAATATTACAATGTTGCATTTTTACTTTTCATCCAAGTCAGACCCCAGGGAGGTCTTAACTGACCTGGATAGATTTGTTGTACTTTGTAAAATGTTAACCTCCCGGTAACCACTTAACCACGAGCCCCTTGAAGTTATTACATTACCTTTATGTGATAGTACCATCTGACCATCACTTAATTCTCGATAGTATGGAGGACATTTCTAAAATATTTTGAAGTGTCGTACACGAAAACTCTAGGCTAAATTAAGCCTATGGTCGGTAGAGTGGTGTCGAGTGACGTTGTCACGCTTTATGGAACGAGTCGGGCGGCGGCGGCGCTACAAATGGCGTCATACCTTTAACAGCTCTGTCGTCCGAATCGAACACATGTTAAAACACGTGTCAGTTTATACATTATGAATCACGTTGTGTGAACTGTTGTGTGTAAATATGTAGGATTCAAATGTGAAATTGTTACAGTCGGTAGGTATAAATAAAGATCATTATAACATCATACATAAATTACTGATTGATCCGCTAATATTACGTGTAAATGGAATCGTATTAGCCGTCAACGGAACTTGTATCAGCAGTCATAATCAATACACAATTCAGTGCATCTTATTAGGGTACATCGAGACTATCTTTTCGCCATGTGATCAACACTTTCACCGCTTTCCGGTACTAAAAAAAACGCCATCAAAATGTGATTTGTATTAAACTGTCCTTCGGGTTTGACTTACTGCAACCCCTTGAGCGAAGGGTACTCTCGATCTATTGCAGAGTTTTGAGTAAATGCTCAGTAATTTTAAGCAATAATTTATTCGAAACCTAGGACTAATATCGGCGCAAGATTTATTTTTTAAGTGTTCCATAGGACCCCCTGGACATATTTGGAAAGTTCCCCGTAGCTCCCCGCAGTTTTATCTATTTATCTCAGAAACAATGTAAGCCACAAGAAAGTTGTCTAGCTACAACATAATTGTTATAAAAAACTTCATTCATTTCAATGTGAATTATTGTCTCTGAAATATTTCTACAGACGTTTATTAGTTATAGTATTGGTTCTCGATTTACAGCGAGTAGTGTTAAACCACGATATAACTTCATAGTATTAAGAAAAGAACACATTTTAAAGTAGGTAAGTAAAAATCGATCGATTTTACATTTCTTGACTTACACGAATGCGAGAGCGTCATTTCAAAGTCAGGGAGTATCAATTTCTTTCCGGCGGTTGCGGAGTATGTACACGGGTACGCAACTCCGGCTTTCTCTAACTACCACTGTCTTTATCCTTTACCTTCCAGATAGTGTTATTCTGTTTCCTATTATTCCCACCCGTATCACTTTTTTCAACACATCCCCTTTCCTGCTAACCCGCACTGGGCCAGGGTGGTGGGACACACGACTCAATTCATTGCTGGGAGGGATCCAGCCTCAAAGTAGAGGGCATTCCTGTGAGCATCAAGCTCCAAATGAAATATTTGAAGCTTGTACTCGACGGCCGTTGAGACTTCAGGGAGCATCTTCGAAGTCTGATACTCAAATTGCTATATAAGTGGTGAAAGGTCACGTGGGAGCCGGAACACTACACGCTGTAAATCGAGAACCAATACTGTATAACAATGAATTATACCTTGTTTTATTCCTAAATGTATGAAGATTCTGCGACGCGAGCGAGGACTCAGGTCCGCACACGCTCACCGAGTGTCCGGCGTGGGAGACGCCGAGGCGGGAGCTTGTGGCGGCCCTGGGAGTGAGGGTTCTCACGCTCTCCACCTTGCTCGCGGCGATGGTTCGCTGCGCGGATGCGTGGGCGGCCGGCGCCTCCTTCTGTGAGCAAGTAATGCTCGTGAAGGAGGAGGCGGGGCGAGAGCGGCAGCGGGAGCGACGAAGGATCGCAAGACAAGCTGCCCGCGCACGAAGGCAACTCGGGCGTCGGAGGTCGATGAACGACCTCCGCCCCCCATGAGCGCCGGCCTGGGGGTGACAGGTGAAGCCGCCTGTCACCCTGGCAGAAGCAGGCCGCGGCGGTGGCGCGCGTGGCGCGCCTCCCCGTTTCCGGGGACGAGTTGGGGACTCTGTAGTCCCCACACCCGAGAAGAGGGCCATATCGTGAGAGATGGCCCTGGGTCGGCCGGGGTGCGAGGGATATGCCTGTCAACCTCACCTTCGGCAACCAAAACGACCCACAGGCGGCGTGCGTTTTAGTCGGTTCGAGTCCGACATAACCTCCTCCACCGGCTCCGGTGGGGAGGTATCCGTGGGGATTTTGGGCACGTAAAAAAAAAAAAAAAAAAATAATGTATGAAGATTAACATGAGCCTACATCATTATGCCATAACTCCAGTAATTATTCTTCAAATTTAGTCGGTACAAAGAATCATTTTAGGCAAAGATCATTTTTTTGTTGAACTGTTTGTACCTAGAGACAGAGACTATAGCTCACATTGAAATAATTGAAGTGTCGATTGGTAGGATATTTTTACCCGACTATGGCGAAGCCAAAGGAGGGTTATGATTTTGACAGGCTATGTATGTAGGTTCATCTGTACCCTCATAATTCTTCAACTGCTTAGTAGAACTGGATAAATGAGGTTACGTTACAAGCGTCTATATGACGTATCACTGAATCTAATGTGGCGCCTTCGAGCGGTCATAAAGTACTGTGTTAAAAAATAAATTTTGAGATATATATGCATTGTTTGGTATCAACGGCAAGGGCTTAATTAGCACATTTCAAATATGTTTAAATTATAGCTGTTGCTAGTACCAAAATAATAAAAATAAAAATTTAAGCTTAAAACTAAACCTAACTACTGAAAAGTATTAAACAAGAAAATATTAAGTATAGCTGTGGTCGTGTATGCCACTTTGCCCTACAATGTATCGTTTTGTTAAAGTAAATGGCATATGACCACGGCTATCCTTAACATTTTCTTGTTTAATGGTATTCGAGGTTTTTTAACAATTATATTGCAGCTTGACAACTTTTTTGTACTTTACACCGTTTCTGCGCTTTATCGCAGAAGCAGATATAATACTACATTTAGGGATACGTTTGAGGGGAGGGCGAATTTCCGCCGGAATTACTAAACCACTAGGTTATTGTTAAAATTTACTGAGCTATAATAAAAGAAACGAATTAAAAGTGCCAATTGCTATTGAAGATCCAATTAGGTACATTAGAACATCGTCATGTAATAGTGCTATACTAATACGGTTGATGAGTTTGCGCCGGAGGCCTTGGCCTCCTTTGTTTCCTTTATAGAAGCTTTTATTTAACTTACAATGTATGGATGTTTAAGTCAATTACTGAATTTTTTAAACCAGTTTGCTCACATCACAATGCATAGGCCATCTGGCATCTTAAACTAAACAAGAGAAACCTATAAAGTTTACATTAATTTGTTTTGGCTCAGCAAACACTCGTGTTCCATTGTATTCAGGGTCTGATGATTGAGTTGGAAGGTGACCAAGGAACTAGGAACTCCTAAACCAAAGAAGATAGTAAGGCTGTCGAATTAGGGTTCATTTGTTTTGTCATGGTAAACATTCTAGTGCTATATACGAATTGCAATTTAGCGTGTCCGTATATTGGAGAAATTAATAAAATACTTAACATAACGTTACATTAAAGATTCTGAGTAAAAAATATGTCTTTTGGAATTTTTGTCTGTTTTTTTATATAGGACACGCCCACTTAACTTCACCTCGCCTGATGGTAAGCTAAAGGCAAATTTCAGGAAAGAGGGTCACCATTACAGACGCTAAGTAATGTTACAATGGTGGCACTCAGCTTGGCGGCCTCATCAGAGGCTTTTTCACGCCCCGCTTAAAGGCCCCGGGTCTGTAGGAAGAAGGAAACTGTGCTGAATGAATTCCAGGTCTTGGGGGTGCGGTAAAGAAAAGAGTCTCCGAAACGCTCGGTTCTTGCTCGTGTATTCTGCACAGTGTGAGGGTGACATCTAAGCCCTGCACGTGTTGTCCTATGTAGGAAAGGAGAGGATGGGATTAGTTGGAAGAGCTCATCAGAACACTCGCCATGGTAGAGACCACCAGGAGCGCATTTGTGTCTTATATAGAAGACACCGCTGCTCCGGCGTGAAAAAACGTCTTACTTGGTTCAGGAATCCGAGTTTCCGCGAGGCTGTTTTGATGATGCTCTTGATGTAGTTTCTGTTATTTAGTCTACAAAAACTCCGAAGCCCGCCCATCACAGAGGACGCGAATACAGCGCTCCCGCAGGAATCTAGCAACCCAGTTGCCCAGTCTAGGAGGCAGACCAAAGGCTGGTAGCGATTTGTAGGGAGAGAAGCGATTTGTGCCAGACTCTATCGAAAGCTTTGGCGATATCAAGACTAATTGCCAGTGACTCGCCGTGCTTGTCCATAGCATCACCTCAAAGATGGGTAACGTATGCTAGAAGATCACCTGTTGACCGTTTCGGCCTGAAGCCATATTGCCGGTCATTAATTAAGGAGTGATCCTCTAGGTGACGTATGAGCTGTTTGTTAATTATGTGCTCGAAGACCTTGCACAGCACTGCGGTGACGGCTATGGGTCGATAGTTGGCTGGCTCTGAGCGATCCCCCTTCTTGGGGATCGGCTGTAAATTCGCCCCTTTCCAAACCGAAGGCACTGTACCCGAGAAGTCAGCGTAACCATTGGAGGCAACTCCGCTGCACATTTTTGTAAAACCACCGCTGGAATACCATCCGGACCACTAGCTTTCCGGACATCGAGTGATTGTAGTACCGCACGGACATCGTGTTACCTGATACGTATTTCAGGCATTACGTGGTCACCATTGGGTAGTATCGGCGGCTGTATACCACAATCATCGACTCGGGAATTGGCTGCAATCCGCTCTGACGTAAGCCCTCTTGCAGACCTTTGTGGCTCTGTTGTACGCCGCCTTGAAGTGGCCCACATTGGGATCGTGCGTGGCACGCGCCCTTTCCCAAGTGCGGTACGGGGACTACTTTTGATCAACAGCCCTCTCACACTCGCGCCCGAACCAAGAGCGCACTCCTCGGGCACCGGTGACATCAGTGTATGGGACTTAGTATTCCATACCCAGACCGATCTCACCTGTAAAAGCAGTAGCACAATCTGAGGGTTTCTTACCTTCAAAGCAGCGTTCAACCCACGGGATGGACGCAAAATATTTGCGCAGCCCATCCCAATCTGCTGACGAGTAGTGCCAGAGACGCCGCTTACCCTGCGCGGGTCGTGAAGGCGCTATAATTGGCACCTTGGAGCAGACCAGACAGTGGTCGAAATTGTCTAAAGCGGCTTGTACCGAAACATTGTACTGGTCTGGGTGACTCTTCAGCAGAAGGTCTAGCAGAGAGGGTGCTAGGTCCGACCTTCTTGGTATTCTACTAACCTCGTGTACCAATTGGGTCAGGCCATGCGCCAGAGCAAATGCATGTTTTGGCGGAGCCCAACCAGATTTCGTGGTGGGCGTTAAAGTCCCCCAAAAATACCACTTCGGCGTTCGGAAACCGCTCCTGCGCATCATCTGCGGCCTGACTCAGATATTCAAAGAGTCGAGTTGTCTCAGCATCTCCTGTATGGGAACGGTAGAGGCACACATAGATCTGACTCGTAGAGCCAAGGTCTACGTGTACCCATAGAATTGAGAAGGATGGGTCCTCAAGGCAGCGCAAAGGTCGACATCAAACATCCGCCCTAATAAACACGCACACCCCGGCTTTTGCACGGAAATTTTCCCCGATAACATAGCCGGGGTAAAGCAAGTAGGTCGTGTCATCAGGGCGGCCTATTTGTGTCTCCGTGAGAATAAGCATGTCTGATTTCGCCGTCTCAAGGTGTCGGTGGACGGCGTGGAGGTTCGCATGACGCCCACAGATGTTAGTGGACTCTACCTCATGTAGCGAGCTTGTGGGAGTTTGAAGAGCCGCTGTGTTGTCCAATACTCTATAGTGCGCTGCCATGATAAAAAGGAGAAAAGGGCGTGAAAAAGAGATGATTGTCGTCGCAGCACCGCGTGACAAAGTGCGGGATATTGGTTTTGCCTATGATTATGCGGCATGGCGTGAGCCGACACGCCGTACGCAAGGGCCCGCGTACCCGTACGGCCGGTGACCGGAAGTCCCACTTCCGGTCACCAACCGGCACGACGAGCCATACCGGGATTATGCGCGGTCTGGTGAGGCAGCATTCCAGGGTGATTAGTCCCAGTTGGGCCCGTGTCCTATATTGCGGGCGGCCAGCGGCACTACCGTTTCTACGGGTCTCCCTGACCGGCGCGTCGCCCCACACCATCCTCACTAGACTACGCCAAGACCCACTGGTCCCACTAGTGCTGCGACCACCATCACCTCTGCCCGGCTATGCATTTGCTGACCCCTGAACGCAATCCAACCGAAATTGAATTACTATGAAGGGTTTTTCGCAATATTGCATGGTGGTACCAACCCGGTCGAAATTTGTGACAAATTTCTACCAAAATCTCTACCACCGGTTTAAAATATTATTATTATTATTGTTTCTCGGTTCCATGACTCTCGGGACTATGGAGTCCCGGGTCTTTGGAAGGCGTGTGTCGGGCCGAAGCCAAGACGTAGAGGCCCTTTTATGAGAATTTAATATGCTAGGAATACACACACACCTGGCGGATATCATCCCCGAGCGCACATGATACACCGGGAGATGGTCCCCGCCAGGTGCAGAGACTATTTCTGTGCGGTGCTGTGGCCGCGATGGAAACTAAATTATGGGCTATGGGATTGAGTATTGGATGGACCGGTGAATGGGCTATGGGGAGATACTGACGGACGCCTGCCGTGACAATAAGTCTCAAAATTGTAAAAAATTGCATGGGCCCCATTAAAATAGCCACATATAGTGCGACCATGGAGCAACATCCGTTGAGCGGCTAAGGTTGTCGAGAGGTGAGTCTGCGGGGCGCAAGTTCCCGGTATACCAGTCAGCATGCCCCCGGCGTTACGACATTTTACACTTCCAACCTGGAGCATAGGTTCTGCTCTTGCAACTCCACTCATGGCCGGCCAATAAAGGCAAGCACACAAGGTGAGGGGGAATAAATCCTAATCCTCGGGAGAATCGGGGTACTTGGTGTCGCCACGCACCAACAGCTCGCCACAAGCTGCCCCTGCGGGGTTATTATTATTATTATTATTATTATAAAACAAAATATCTGACAAAGCGACAGCCAAGCGTGATCTGATTTAGCTACTATTTTCTATTGTTGAAGGCAATTGCTGTCTACACTCATCCAGATGCGAGTACTCCAGGAAACTTCACCGCAGGACAATCTAATTTGCCCAGTTACTCTGTGAGTGTTAATTACTGTGGAAAATATTTGAATTATTGTCAAGCCAAATATCATTTCTATTTATGTGTAAGTTATGTACAAAAAATGTGACATATACTGACAGAAGTGAAACTCTCTGTATACTTATATAAAAGGATTAAAGATTTACACGAAAAGGCGTCACAACTTTTCAAATAGTGGCCGCTTAGAATTTAAAAACTATATTATTGTTTCGTCGTGATAAAGAAGTCTGTCTATCGTACGTAACGTGACGATGACGCGAGTTCCATAATTTTAGATAAACAAAATTGTTTTCCATGAAATCTGCCTAACGCGCCTAAATAGGTTTTCACTTTAAACACTTTGTATTATTGAGCACTAATTGAATGTATGCCTATTGAATTGAATATTGCCTGTGTGCTATAGGATGGATTCTCCTGCGTGATTTCTATGAACGATGGCGTTGTGATGTATACTACCTCATCGCTGACCGTCACCCTCGGGTTCCCTAAGGACATGTGGATTGGCAGATCTTTCATAGACTTCATTCATCCTAAGGTAAAAACTACGATTTCCTCTATCTATTAATATTAACTGCTTGTGCAGCTTACAAAAAGATATCTGTGTCTGAACTTGTATGCTAATATCTATCCTATTATATTATAATTGTATAGTCGTCGTTGAAAAATACAACTTTTTAATTTAATAACGATTAACATTTTTTTTCATACGCCCATCGGCCACGGTAACTACTTTCCACCAGGGGGGGCGAGTGCTTGCCACCTAAGTTGTATAAAAAACAATTAGCCCAAAATTATAAATAATATTAACCAAAGTAAACATATATTAAAATTATCTTTTTTATTTATAACATTTTCTTTATATACCTATGTTTTAACTAATACTTTTGGTAATACATTCACAGGACCAAAGTATCTTTGCGTCGCAGATTACCATTGGCTTGGCTGTACCTCCGGTTTTAAATGATACTCAACTAAGAGGTAAATATTTATGGTCATAAAATTCAGTGTACCAATTTACTCTTAGTGTCACCTGTCAATTTCTTTTTCTGTTCTAGGGCCTATTTATGAATATTAGGGCCTGAAATCACTAATATTCCCGCTAACCCCTCCAGTTAAGCTAAACTACTTGTGTTAGGAATGAGTTCACGTCGATCGTGTAATGGCCTGGACTCGAACCTTTCGATCATAAAGCCAACTTAACCACTAAGCTACCGACACTTTTAATGAATTGAATGAGACATTTTATGTTTACAACAGTTCAAGAAGAGGGACAAGTATTTCCGGATAGTCATGTTTTTATTTTGTCTTCAGCTCAAACCCCTACTGAAACTGTATCCACTATGGTTTGTCGAATTCGAAAATACAGAGGACTAGCTACAGGTTTTAGTGTCAAGGACAGAAATGTATGCTACATGCCGTTTTTACTGAAATTGTCTTTTAAAAATATCAGCGATGAAGAGGGTAAAGTCACATACTTGGTTATACAAGCTACACCATTTTTTTCGGCGTTCAGAAGTAAGTACCCCATTACTATAATCGCTATCGGGTAAATATATATACTACATACTAGCGGACCCGACAGACGTTGTCCTGTACACACGTCTTTAATTTCATACTTTTTTTAATGACTCCTTATAAATAAGAAATTAATTGAAAAAACATTTTCCAGTAGACCAAATTGTAAATCTAAACCATTCTCGAATCTCCACGAACACACACAAAAAATTTCATCAAAATCGGTCCAGTCGTTTAGGAGGAGTTCAGTCACATACACACGCACACAAGAAATATATATATTAAGATATGGTAACACATATATTATTTAATATTAAGTGATGAGGGACTACTACTAAGTGAGAAGTGATGGACATTCGTCAGGAATACCATCATTCTAGATTTGAAAGAATTGTTTCAATGCTTTTTTTTCTTTTTCTGTGTTCTATGAATATAGTGATAGAAAAGTATGACATTTGAATTTATAATGTTTATTTCGTTTGTTAAGTGCCCAATGAACCAGTGACAAAGGCGACCCCATTTGTGTTGAGGCACGCAGCGAACGGCAATATAGAGTATGTGGATCCAGAGTCGGTGCCTTATTTGGGGTACTTACCGCAAGATCTTAGTGAGAAAGATGCTCTGATGTTATACCATCCGGATGATCTTTATTACTTACTCCAGGTGTACGAAACTATTGTCAAAGAAGGTGGCCTGTTTAGATCCAAAGCATTCAGGTCAGTGTGTGAAATTGTCTATTTAATTTTATGTAGGCGTTTGGGTACATTACATTTTATTATTATTATAATCCATATAGTATATTACTTCCTTTATTGTTTCCTGCTAATAATATTTATTGCTTATTATTATTAAGTGTATATAATTATATATTACTTGAATTACCGCTCCTTGTTAGCAGTAACCTCTTATACGTGGGGCGCACTATAAGTTTCCGGAATGAATATGAAAAAATACTATTAAAGGTACAAAATTAATTTATTGTTTTTCAAAATAATCTCCCTTGGCGTCTATGCACTTTTTCATTCGATCAAACCAGTTTTGAAAACTTTTGTGCCACTCCTCTGTGGTGACCTCTGAAACGTGTTTTTCATACTCCTCGACAGCCTCTTCTGGTGATGAAAATCGTTGGCCGCGTAATTGGTTCTTGATTTTTGGGAACAGATAAAAGTCACAAGGTGCCAGGTCGGGACTGTATGCAGGATGACTCATGAGTTCTACATTTTTCGCCTTCAAAAAGTCGTTTGTCTGTCTGGCCGTGTGAGAACTAGCATTGTCGTGGTGCAGGATGATACGGCGTTTACGGTTATTTTTACGGAGTTCGTCAATAACTTCCGGCAAACAAATGGTCGTGTACCAGTCACTATTCACAGTACGACGATTTTCTAAAGCAACAGTAGCCACGTGTCCAGTTTTATTAAAAAAAGAAGCAATCATCCGCTTAGATGCACTTTTCACGCGCGCCACTTTGGTTGGTTTCGGCTCATCTTGAAAGACCCATACGCTCGATTGCTGCTTTGTTTTGGGATCGTAGCAATAAATCCATGTTTCGTCACCTGTTACTATGTCCCACACCAAATTTGACGCACCTTCGTTGAATCTGGTAAGCATGGCACTGCACCAAGTGACGCGGTCCGTTTTTTGATCCTCGGTCAAGTTATGTGGGATCCACCGCGAGCACAGCTTTCTCACACCCAAATGTTTGTGTAGGATTGATTGTATTTGACTCATGTCTATTTCTAAGGATGCGCGAATTTCATGGTAGGTCACATGCCTGTCTGTTTCAATCATACGGCGCACAGCATCGATGTTTTTGTTGGTCACAGCGGTGGACGGCCGACCATCGCGAGATTCGTCACTGAGATTGATACGACCACGCTTGAATTCTGCAAACCAGCTATAAACAGTCGTCTTGCATGGAGCTTCATCGCCAAAAGCTGTTTCAAGCCGAGCGATGCTCTGTTGAGCCGTCAAATTACACTTAAAATCGTAGAAAATCATACTACGAAAATTTTCCCGAGTTAAATCCATGTTGATGCAGACACACAATTTTTTAAATGGCGCCACAAGGTAAAAACAAAAGACAGTCAGATGAAACAAACTGTATTCTACAGCCAAAGAGTTCTATTTTCAAATGTTGTAATACATTTTTAAATATTGTTTATGTAAGTGGCCAGTTCCGGAAACTTTTAGTGTAACCTATGTATTACTCTAAATATATAGTACACTGACGCCTGTAAAAGTAACATCAAGAAAATATCGCGTAAATGGAAGGATTTGGGGGTGAAAATATAGTTCGACAAGTATATGATCTGAATGTCCAAGCCCTCTAAACATGACTAAATTTTATTTTAGAATGAAGACCCAAAACGGAGACTTTATAAAGTTGGAGACGGAATGGTCCTCTTTCATAAACCCTTGGTCGAAAAAATTGGAATTCGTTACTGGAAAACATCATTTGATTGAGGTAAATATGCTTCATGTTATGCTATGCTTACCATGGGTCTAGATAGCGTAGAATTGTGTAGAATGTCGTGGAATATTTATTTATTTATTCTTTTGAACGCAATGATTTGGGCATCGTTTACATACGTATACTCACGTCTTTCTGCCTGCGCGAAAGGCAGAGTCCACAGACCGCCATTTGATTTTGTCGTTACACACTTCATAAGCTACCTCTACTGTTACGAAACTGTTTGGGTATGTTTAGACCGCTGCCTACACACGCAAACACGTTACGTAGATGTGCTTTAAGCTTTCACCCGGTATATGCACTCACTGGTACATAGTATAGGTGGAATAAAACCTATATATGATATTTTGTTTGCAGATGTTTTTATTTATTTCAGTTTTCAGAAATTTAATATATCGTTTTAGGGTCCAACTAATCCAGACGTGTTTGACGCTCCTGACACCAGTAAAGCGATGCGGGTACCCGAAGAGGATAAGAAAAAAACGGCCATGTTTAGGGAGGCTATCATCCGTATTATGAATGATGTAAGAAACTAATAATTCTGGTTTGTCTTATTTCTAGAAACTAATGTCAAATAATATAAGAAAACATAAATAATTGAAGGTCCATGGTAACTGACGCACAGTTCAGTTTGATTTAGCACGTCGCGTCGGAAAGAAGACAGAGTCCGACATAGTTCGGCTTCTTTTATAAGGTCATGTCTATTCTTTAATATATCTTTGAAGCAGTTATGGAGTTATAGTTCTAATATTTTGTAAACACTAACTTCTAGTCAGCTTTGTGTTGGAAAGAACGATTTTTTAAAAATCGAAACAAAGTGATCTTAAGCGGATTCAGACTCTTCTGCCCGACGATGATAACCAAAGCCGGGTACATTAGGCCTTTGTTGTTTCGTGTCTCAAATACGCAAGATTTGCATTTACCAAACATCTATATACTGAACTGACTTATCTATTTGACGAGTTTTAGGATTGCATTTTCTCACATCATCATAAAATTCTAAAATTCACTTATAGGTGCCGACCAAGCCAGCGGAAGCGGCGAAACAACAGATGAGCAAGCGCTGCCAAGATGTTGCTACGTTCATGGAAAATCTCATAGAGGAGCAACCCAAGACGACGGAAGACGACTTGCGTGTAGAGATACAGGAGGCAGATAATAGTTATTATGTACGTTTCATCAATTCCAATATCACTTGCTATTTTGGAACCACCAATAAAAAACTCACTTCACTTTTAAGCAAGTATAAACATATAAAAAACTGATCAAGTGCGAGTCAGACTTGCGCACAGAAGGCTTCGTACACTACTGAATTAGGGACAAAGGAGGTGGTCCAAATGGCATATATTTACCAGAAACTTCTGAGTTCTTCCAATATGTAAGGACTTTGTTCCTTAATCATATACTTGCGTTTTAACCACCATGTTTATTTGTAGGAAAGGGACTCAGTGATGCTTGGTGGTATATCGCCGCATCACGAACATAATGATAGTAAGTCCAGTACAGAGACTCCGCTCAGCTACAATCAGCTCAACTACCATGAAACATTGCAAAGGTGAGTGGTAAAGATAATATACTATTAGGTGCACAATTTTATCTACACGGTTAAACTGGCACCCAACAAAAATATCGTATAAGGATATAAAGACAGATGATATTAGGTCAGGTAGGTAGAGAAAGCGAGACAGACCTATTGTCTCGCTTTCTCTTACTACCAATGTAATTTGGACGTCTCTCTCTGACTGTCACTTTAGTGTGTAATTCTCAGTCTACGCCTAAAATAAACAACTTCATGAAGAGTACCAATCAAGTAATGTTCTGTTTAATTGTCAGTCATTCGTGTGTAGTGTCAATATTGTATGAAGAATATAAAATGTCAATGCAAAATTTCTGCCTTAGTGCAAGCATATATCGACTTTAAGGTGAAGAACCTTTTTCTATATGGCCCATACATAAACTAATTCCCTAGATAGGCGATGGATGAATAGGTAGATACTCTTTATTGCACACCAAAAATAGGATATAAATCAAGGATAATATTGCGATGACAGATATCATAGGCGTGAATTTCATCCACCAGGTTTATCAGACGTGTAGTGCTTCGAGTACTAACACAAGCACTAATGATACTAGCCATTTATACGTTTAATAACATTATACTATTTTTTTTAGATACTTCGATAGTCACCAGGCACAGTCATTTGAAGATCTGCCGACTTCACCAACAGATGTAGGAGAAAATGTACTTGGATTGAAGGATATAGGACCTTTTATAACGTACGTAGTAAATATTTTTGTTACTAATTAATTAGTAAACTTTGACATTAAGTTCAATTTCAGTCCATTCTAGTACTGCGCCTGATTAATATGTCTTTGTTATCTTTCAGTAGCTGTTTGTCTCCCATGGCACAGTATTCCGGTGATTCATGTGGATTAACCAGCTCAGCTGGGTCCAATATCATTGTTCATGGCAACTCCACGGATACTGGGGACGGCCTGGCCACTCGCCTCACTGAATACTTACTTAGCAAGTAAGTAATTTACACCTTCCTACATTTGGTTATTGTACATTATTTTAGTTTAGGTGTTCTAATGTAAAGTTAAAGCTCATAACAGTAGTGGCAGTTTACATGCAAATGATACAGCATACATTATGTTCTCTATCACAAGTCAACTTGCCGGCTACCCATTTTGACGTCAATAAGATATTATAATATTGATAGATTAAGAATAAAGAACATTAAACATTTAGATAAACTGATTGTAGTGAAGCTACAACTTTTTGACACGAACGCAGTTAACGAAGTTAACGCTTATCTAGAGAGTAACCGATCGTGTAACTTATTGCTAATTACCTTAACCGTATTATTGTTAGTCATGTATAATAAATTCTTTAATGAGGTGATTGAAGCAAATATATTATTATGAATTGTATAAAATACTAGCTATTGCCCATGACTCCGCCCGCATGGAATTTGGATTCCATTTCCACTCAGTACAGTTCCACTCCCGTCGGCTATGAGGGGTGGTTATATCAGTCTTGGACCGTCTTCAGATGGGTGTAAAATTACCTAGAGCATATCCCACTCTCCCCGGCTGACCTGCGGTTTCAAAGTGCCCCCCTCAGGAGCTGGGAAGCACGGGGCGGCCGGTATTAATCTCCCTGTAATGAATGTACACATTGCATGGAGGTTCCGGACCACGCACTTTGTTTCCGTTCCCGTTGCATCTCCTGTTCAGCTGAGCCTCCCAAGGTTCATTAGTGAACCCTCATTGAACTTCTTGATTACAGGCATGAACTTGTAATTTAATAGATTTCAAATAATGTATGGGATTTACCGGAGTACATTGGATACTTTTCATATTGCTAACATTGATTTAGATTTTGGACAATTTTGTTTCTAAGGGACTAAAATTAGGGATGAATAGGAATTAACTTCATCACTTGTTTTACCTCCTTAGCAACAAAACGGTATCAAAATTCGATTTAGTAACGTGAAAAGTATATTCTGCCAAAATTTGGTTGCGTTGATGAATCATACTATGGGAACAATCAACTTTATTTATAAAAGATTTGACATTATTCAATTTGAAAATTGAATAATGTCAAATCGTACTTTTGCGATATCACTTGCTGTTTACGTGAAAAATGCGAGAACACAATAATTTTAACCTTGAATTAAAAAAAAAAGGAAAAGTACAATCGATGTGGACTTTTAATATTTCTTGTATTATGGTGTATTTAAGACCCCCACCAATTTTCAGCTACATGCGAATTTATGCAAGCTCAAATCTATGACAGCCTCACTGAATTTCGAAATGAAAAATCGCGATGAACTGTATCCCTAAAGTACAGAAACGCGAGACACGTTCATGCGACACAGCGGCACATCGATGTACATAATTTCCAATCTTTTCCATCACGATACGTGTTAGTGTGAAATTTCAGTAAAACAATTGGCAAAACTGAGCCTAAGCTTTGACCGCCTTCTAAATATTCACCGTGAATCTTGACAGACACTAAGTGTATGTTTGTAAATAGACCAAAAAAAAGAAATGGCCGCCGAGTTTCTTGCCGGAGTCTTCTCAGGTCGGGGCCGCGTTTCGAACCGGTGGACCATTTATTAAACTTACATTCATGTTCCTTTTTTGTTGACGTTTTGTAAGTTGCGATATAATGGTCTCTACAGAATAAAGGATTTTTAACTTTGACTTTGTAAAATGTAAATATAGTTATGTTAAGCAACCAGTAGCATGCATTCGCATTTACCGAACTTTCGCACTAACGTACATATCGCTGAAATACATTCAACAATGTGTAAATCGATGTGGAGCGGTTTCGCACTGATATGCAGTGGCAAACTTTCGAAAGAATGTGAAAAACTCGAGTTTTTGTACTTTAGAGCTACAAGTCAACGTGAATTTGAATTTCAAAATTTAGTGGGACAGTCAAAATATATTGCCGTCAGTCCCGGTTGCCATCGAATGTCTATGGAGCCCTCAAAAGTTCGACTAGTCTAACTACAGAACTTTGAAATAGCCAATTAGTTGTGGAGGTCCGATAGCAGTCTCTTCACGGAAAATATTGAAGTTCAGCCGCATATTAGTTAGACTAGAAAACCGAAAAAAATAAAAAGGGGGGAAAGGCTCAGAAATGATGACGAGTTATCAAAACAAATGAACTACGAAATAAATAGTTAAATTACTGTTAATTTGCTATTTTGTAAATAGAATGTAGGTAATTAGATTCAAGCTTTCACCACCAACTTATTTACGTTGTAAAGCGTTTGAATGTAAAGATATCGTATTGATGTTTTTTTTCAAATACAAGATAATGCCTAATTCTATCGATAATTACTTTCTTGTAGACATAATTCGGAGATGGAGAAGGAGTTAATGAAAATGCACCGCGGGACTCGTACAAGCAGTAAGGGCGATCGAGAGAAGGCTAGCAATGAGACAAGACAGAAAAAGAAAGAACATTTAGCTCGTTGTAACGCCTCATTTCAGCCGACTTCAGCTGGTGCTGCAACTGTTGACAATCAGGTTATAATCTTAAGATTAAAATATTTCTAAGGAATTTCAATTTAACTCTGTGATGTAGCAGTAGAGCATTCGACTGCTAAGCCAAAGTCAAAAATGTTCATATTTTTGGAGTCGACTATTACAGGCTTCAAGATTGTTTTATATGTTTGTTGTTTGTTTATTGACCGTGGTAGCTTAGTGGTATGGGTAATGGACTGCTGAGACGAGGTCTTGGGTTTGATCCCAGGTTTTACCATGGCACACACCAATGACTTTTCGATGCTTTTCGAAGTTAAGTGTGTATTTATCGCAGGTTTATAAGTGCCCGGCCCAATAGGCTCGCCACCTATTACATTGGGACCTAAACTAGCGGAATGTAAGTGCTAGCACCTCTGCCTACCCCTTCGGGGATATAGGCGTGAGTTTATGTTATGTTATGTTTATGTTATGTTTGTTTATATCATGCCAGTCACAAGAAAAGATTTGAGATATTTCTCCGAACATATACAGGGTGTATTTTTGAAACGGGGCAGTAAGGGCAAGTACCTTAACCGTTGCAGTTACAGCAAAACGTTCTTAGAAGACCTTCCCTAACTTTTTGACATATTTTGAACTGCATTCACAGATTTTGTAAAAAACTTACAGTTGGCAAAAAAAAATGCAAAAAGTCCAAAAAATTTTTTTTATGCCAATCGATTCTATTTTATGTGGGGATCAAAAAACTCTATGAGACCATTTTAGCTTTCAGTATTAGGAAAGACAGAAATCGCCAAAAACGTTTCCCATACATTTCGGCAACAGAAACAAATTTCTACGATGGTCTAACTTTTTGTTATGGCCAGGAAGTGGGTAGAATTGACTGTAAAGTAAATAAAAAGAATTTTTACCCTCAAATTTCGAATTTGATTCGAAAATCTGTGTGTTATACTTAGTTTCAGCTGAGAAACTTCGTATGAGTTATTAAGGATTTTTGCTAAAATGTCTTCTAATCGTGAAAAAATTGACTTATTAGAAGCGTATTTTGTCAATAATCGAAATGCGGGAGCTGCATTAGTGTGGTACCGCAATAAGTATCCGTTGCGGCATGTGCCAACAAGAAAGGTTATTACAAATCTTTTAAAAACCTGGAATTGCAGGGTTCTTTCAAAAGAAAGCGGCAGCCTCGTGTGGACATGGACACGGAGGTTGCGGTTCTGACTTATGTCGAAGCATATCCAGAGGTATCGTCCAGGCAAGTCGCCCTTGAAGTAGGTGTATCCCACTCCCTTGTGATAAAGATATGGAAGAAATACGGCTACAAGTGCTATCGATATGGGCGCATAGTTCAAGTGTTACATCCGGGTGATGATGTTCGAAGGCTTACTTTTTGCAGATGGCTAAGAGGAAAAATAAGCAGAGATCATGAATTTTTAAATTACATACTGTGGTCAGACGAAACGAATTTTTCCAATAACGGTATGTACAACAGAAAAAATCACCACTATTGGTCCAAAGAAAATCCACTAAGAGTTACGGCAAGTCATAAATCAGGTTCGCTTCTCATTCAACTGTTGGTGTGGTATAATGTCCAATCGAGTCATAATGGTGGAATTTAATGAAGGGAAACTGAATTCTGCCATGTATAATGAAGTCATTTTACACCATCTTGAAAACGAGATGGACGAATGGCCCCTGTCGGAATTGCGAAAAGTTCATTTTCAACAAGATGGTGCTCCGCCACATAACAGTCACCTTTCACGTTCCAATTTGAGCCGCCTATTCGGTACACAGTGGATAGGTACACATGGTCCAACACAGTGGCCACCTCGTAGCCCCGATCTAACACCACTTGATTTTTTTTATGGGGCTTCGTGAAAAACGAGGTGTATAAGACGACGTACGCCAGTGTTCAGGAGCTCAAGGATGCATTAATGACCATTTTACGTAATATTCATCCCAGAACATTATTAGCCGCAATTCGTTCAGTGCAAAAAAGGATAGACTTATGTATTCGTGAAAATGGAAATAATTTTGAGCAATTTATTTCATAAACCAATTTCTTAAATGTTTAAATGATTTTTTTTATTTAAAAAAGTTCAAAATTTTACCTGACCTATGAGTTTCGAGTTGATTTATCATATTTCCGTACGAAATGTATGGGAAACGTTTTTGGCGATTTCTGTCTTTTCTAGTACTGAAAGCTAAAATGGTCCCATAGAGTTTTTTGATCCCCACATGAAATAGAATCGATTGGCATAAAAAAAAAATTTTGAACTTTTTGCATTTTTTTTGCTAACTGTAAGTTTTTTTACAAAATCTGTGAATGCAGTTCAAAATGTCCCAAAAAGTTAGGGAAGGTCTTTTAAGAACGTTTTGCTGTAACTGCAACGGTTAAGGTTGCCCTTACTGCCCCGTTTCAAAAATACACCCTGTATAAGTATTCGAAAATATATTTTGACTCTATGCTTGGTTAGACAGCGGACAATTATCCATAATTTAGTCTATTAATACTGATTTTAATTCAAATTCACATTTTGTTTCATAAGTTACAGTCTCATGGCATCAAGCGCTCATCAAAGCATATGGATCCGGAAAGCAAGCATCACTGTGCTTCTCAACGGTATCAGTCGCGACGACCGAGACATCGCCACACGTCAACCAGTGTGACAGTCGCCCAGCCTATGACCACCACCTCCACCACCACCACCGCCACCACCACCGCCACCACCGCCGCAGCCACACATGGTACGTATGTGGTTCAGTTGTATCTATATCTATACTAATGGTACATTTGTGGTTCAGTTGTATCTATATCTATACTAATAGTACGTTTGTGGTTCAGTTGTATCTATATCTATACTAATGGTACGTTTGTGGTTCAGTTGTATCTATATCTATACTAATGGTACGTTTGTGGTTCAGTTGTATCTATATCTATACTAATGGTACGTTTGTGGTTCAGTTGTATCTATATCTATACTAATGGTACGTTTGTGGTTCAGTTGTATCTATATCTATACTAATGGTACGTTTGTGGTTCAGTTGTATCTATATCTATACTAATGGTACGTTTGTGGTTCAGTTCTATCTATATCTATACTAATGGTACGTTTGTGGTTCAGTTGTATCTATATCTGTACTAATAGTACATTTGTGGTTCAGTTGTATCTATATCTATACTAATGGTACGTTTGTGGTTCAGTTCTATCTATATCTATACTAATGGTACGTTTGTGGTTCAGTTCTATCTATATCTAAACTAATTGTACGTTTGTAGTTCAGTTGTATCTATATCTATACTAATGGTACGTATGTGGTTCAGTTGTATCTATATCTATACTAATGGTACGTTTGTGGTTCAGTTGTATCTATATCTATACTAATGGTACGTTTGTGGTTCAGTTGTATCTATATCTATACTAATGGTACGTTTGTGGTTCAGTTCTATCTATATCTATACTAATGGTACGTTTGTGGTTCAGTTGTACCTATATCTATACTAATGCTACGTTTGTGGTTCAGTTGTATCTATATCTATACTAATGGTACGTTTGTGGTTCAGATCTATCTATATCTATATTAATTTATTATAGATATAGATGGAACTGAACCACAAACGAACCATGTCCACACATGGTACGTTGGTAGTTTATTACTAATATTAAAGTTGAAGAGCTTGTTTGGATGCGCTGGTTTATGGAAGTAGGTGCGCGAGTTATTTACTGGGTTAAGACCAGATCTTGGGGATGTACCGAACAGCAAGAAAAACTATGAACATCGTTCACGCTCCATACATATTTGGTACGTACTTGAAAGTGCCGACCAAAGAAAAAAATATGATATTCTGTTACAACTTGTCCTCACTGTTATTTTATATTATGGCTTCAAAGTTGAGGGACCACTGCCCTCAGTTTTATTAGTTTCAAAACCTTGGAAACAGTTTCAATGAAACTAATTATTGAAAAACAATGAAAAATATCGTACTATATTGGAACAATGGTTAATAAAAGCAATACAAAATTAAACTGACCTTATAAGTCCTGAGATAATTTCAGTCATTCTAGTAAACTGAGATCTTTGGTGATTATAATTATGGCGATAAACAGCCCTGGTTTATCGCCAAGGTATTGGCTATATTAATCTTTCAGTTATGATATTCAAAATATCGGTAGAAAATGACAAATGTGATATCGATTTAAAATGACTGTTGTAATCCTGAAGTATTACGTACGTACGTAGTAATACATTTCGAAAAAGTCGAAAATCGCTCGTAAATCAGCCGTTCACTACTTACTTCCACTAACCAGCGACAAATCGTAATTGACTGTGATTTATTAGCCTGATCTGTGGTGAACTGTGTTTCATGAGCAAACACTTGCTTCCTTATTGTGATTCTGTTGAAAATGTTGAGTCTTGGGTACATTTATTTTTTCAACCCACCAAAAAATTTTCAACAGAATCACGAAATCTACAATCCAAAATAAATACATCACGAGGTTTCAAAAAAAATCAATGGAACGTACTATCTACATTATTGGACTGTATGACATCTTCGATAACGTCGTCTTTATTTCTATACTACGATAGTATGTAGATTCGTACTATAGTACGATATTTTTCATTCTTTTATGTTGCCCAGATTTTTGAACTCTAATACAACCTTGGTCCCTCAGCTTTCACACAATAATAATAAAAAAAATACTAGTAAGGACAAGCTCTAACGGAATATCGCGTTTTATTCCTTTGGCCGGCACTTTAAATTTTTAACCTAAATAAATGGATGAAACACAACGATAAACTATCCCGATTTTATTTTTTATTGGTTTTATTAACTATTTTTCCAATAAAGTACAACATTTTTCATTATTTGTCAATAATTAGCTTCATTGAAAATGTATGTTTTCAAAATTTTGAAAATCTAATAAAATAGAGGGCAGTGGTCACTCGACTCTGACTAAAAGATCCTAGTGACAAAGACCACAACCAGTGGACCATAGTGAAAGATGTCCTTTCAATAATTAAATCAATATCAACATTATTTTTATTTCTGATATGTTTTAAAAACTTATGTGTTATCATTTTAATTGCGTACAGTTGTAAAGATTAATCGTTCATATATTATTGTAAATAGATCTATCTAACTTGAATAACAGTTACCTGTATAAGTAGTACATAATATACTATTGATTTGTAGATATCCAATCCTAAGCCTAGCAATTTGTTGCTTATAAATTATTTAGATTATAATTTACTATTGTTTAAATCCCTAGCAGGCCAACCAGCAGGAACTTCAAAAGCACCTTGTTGGCCGAACGCTTCGGTGGACAACATGAATACATTCTTCTTGGGAGTTGGCTTTCCGCAACAGATGTCATTCGTCAGCCCTGTTCCAGCTATGCCAGGTATATTCATATCCTTGTATGACATATGTACTACGGCAGTCATCACCCTCCTAGCCTGCTCCCAACTTAGTTGGGGTCGACTTTTCAATCTAAGAAACCGCTGATTGGTGGTATCCCGTACTATTAATGCCATAATATTTAAGGGTAAATAATATAATGTAGTTATTATTCCTGTAGGCATGTTCCCGATGTATTACGCGCCCGCAGCGGCTGCGCCAGCGGTCCCTACGAGTACAAACGTCACCAGTACGCCGACTAACACAGCCTCGATGTGCCATCCAGCAAGTTAGTAAAATTATTATTAACATACTAAACACGGATAATCGCGAACTCAATTCCTGGGGGCCTACTACAACCGTGTACAAAACAGTCTTATTGCAGGAGTGTTTTGTTTCAAGCTTAAAGCAATCTTGCTTATATCCGTACCACCACAGTACATTATGCATACAATGTATTCCTGCTTAGTGCTTTTGTGACGTCACTTCAATTTTAGTTCATTCAATTCGTACCATGACGTGATTTTGGAGTAGTATTGTTTTTAACAATATTGTTTTTATGTCAAATTGAGCGATTTTAAAGAAGTTGCTAGGTACAATTATAAAGATAGAATATTCAGCGATTTTAAAGAAGTTGCTTGGAAGTACCCAACGGATATATTATTGTTATGCAAAATACTGTTCAAGAAATCATTTTCATAACTCAAAAAGCAAGTAAACCGTATTTATACACATTAACTTATAGAATAAATGATGGAGCTAACAATTTAAGTACGTTTTTTCGTATTCCACGGAAACCCCACTACGTGGTCAGCGAGGCCGTTATATTGAACTCAAACCGACTAAAACCGCATGCGATTTCATTAAAATGGATCAATCAGGCAATTTCCTCACCCACGCTGTGTCATCTTCAGGCTTTAGCTAGACCCCTTGATGTGGGAACCACGGTATCCCCGTCTTCTCGCTTCTTCTTTTAGGGTAGCGTCAACCTCAGGTCCGCACTCACAGAGGACGGGGGTCACTGAGCTATCTCCAACGCATGAGTCGCCTCCGCCGGACCACACCCATTTAGCGGGCTCGACAAACGGAATGGAAATTGTCTTAACTTTCTCCCGGACCTCCTTCACCATCTTCTTCTCGAGCATTACTTGCTCGTAGCGACAACCTACGCGCTTACATTACCCACCGTAACTGCGGGCTTGTCGCCCAGTGAGATTAGGTACTCGCACCTCGAGATACGCCTATAAATGCAGGTATAAATTTCATACTAGAACTCATAGAAATTTATCCAATATTTAACAAACAAATTTAAAAATAAAGTACCTAGAAAATACGAGTATTTTACTTCAAAGTAAGAACTTTTTGTCTAAAATCCTTTTTTGAAAAAAAATCTCCATGGTCTTTTAAAAAGAAATTAGTGACATTAGGTATAGGGCTTGACTACAGAGAAGATTTCAGTATCCGGTGATTTTCCTCCGGTTTTAAATTATCTTCGATAGGCTCCGTGGATACTCCGGTGATGTTGAACTTATATTTAAAAGTCAAAAAAATAATATTTTCAAATATTCATCCGTGAACATTCAAACTACCAATAGAGACACAGTGCTACTATTATTATCATAATAATCTTAATAAAATATGTAAAACGTCCAAATATTCAAACAAAACTTTATATGAAATGTTTAATTAATTCTTATTTAATGATTATTACACCAACACAATCAACTTATTATCCACTTAGTGCACGGAATACGGTAATAGAGTCATCCCTTATTACGTGAAACCGAATATAATGATTGGTAAAATGTGGGTATTGATCCTCCGCTGCCTAACATTCCGAGGATTTAGGCGATTAAAATGTACTAATGTACCTTCTTATTAATAGTGTATTTATAAACAAAAAAATACAATTGCATTGTATGAAAGAAAGATAAATACTTGACTTGAATCGCCGGAAGATTTGAAAAATAAAAACCGGGTTTTCGCAAAAACTTACGGAGGAGTTCTGACTTTTTTGTCTCCGCAGCACAGCTCTAATGTGAACGAATTATAGCAGGGAATAGACAACTATTTTAAATAGTTCATTCATTTCTGTCAATAGGTAGGAATCAAACAAAACTTTGTTATACGCTCATGGTACCAATTTGAGTAAGGTTATTATTGAACCTGGAAACAAAGAAAAGAGACACCGCTATACGTACTGTATAGCACCATCTCTTTTTCACACTAAATGGATCAACTTTTAAGTAACTTGTTAAACGTTCTAAGGAAATATTTACCTTTTTTACGTAACTGGCAGAATATTTATTTAAAAACCAAGGTATTAAAAAAAGTAAAAATAGCCTATAAAAATCTATGTAACATTTTATTTTCCACCGCAAAAACAAAGCCATTAGTTAGTAGCTAATTTACTATGTTTATGTTGTGTGCATTTATGAGCATGTCATGCAAATATTATAACAAATGGTAGCAGAGAATGGTTGTAAGCTGGGAATCCAAGAAGCAAGGAGCAACTGCCATTTCAACTGCTGAAGCTGAATTTATAGGTACCTATATCGCCATCAGAAGTTGTGAATGAAGCTCTCCATCAGAGGCTACTGCTGAAAAACATAACAGCAGTGAAGCAAGATAAAATAATGATATTCAATGACAACCAAGCAGTATTGAAGCTATGGGAAAATGGTATCTCTCATAAAGTATCAAACGAAACATCGCCCTTAAATTCGTTTTTTGAAAGAGCATTTAAAAAGTGGAATTATTAGTTATTTTTTTTAAAATTTTTTTTTATACCACTAAGTGTGGTATAAAAAAAATCAGGTGGGCCGTGTGCTTGTCTGCCAGACAAGCACACGGCCCACCTGATGGGAAGCGGTTACCGTGGCCTATGGACGTATGCAACACCAGGGGTGTCACACTCGTGCTGCCGACCATGAAGAAACCCCCTGTGATGCCCCTCTTGAAGAACCCCAATTTGTAGGCGCTTGGGAAAACCGCAGCAGGGAGGTCATTCCACAGCTTGAGTGTGCGTGGGTTGAAGTTTCTTTCATACCGCACAGTGCGCACCGTCTCAGGTCGCAATGTGTGGGGATGAATTCCCTGCCTATGGCGAGAGGTGCGATGATAGAATGTAGCTACGGGCATCATGTCAAACAATTCATCTGAGCACAAACCATTGTATAGGCGGTAGAACACACACAGTGAGGCAAAATCCCTCCTAAGGCTAAGAGGTTCCACTCTACCTGTGAGTATGGGATTGTCAACCAGCCTCAATGCCCGTCTTTGCAACGAGTCGAAGGGGTCAAGCTGGTATGCAGGTGCTCCAGCAAAAAGGTGACAGCAGTACTCCATGTGAGGCCGGACCTGTGCCTTATAAAGAAGGAGTTGCTGCCCCGCAGTGAAGTACTGCTTCGCCCTGTTGAGCACTCCGAGTTTTCTTGATGCCATAGTGTGCGTACAAAGACACTTCAAATATGTTGGCCGATGTGTTAACGAAAGGAGTACCAGGACCTCGACATCTGGAACTAAGTGAACGCTTAGGCTTATCATTGCAAGGAGGAGTGTTGTGTTGAACCCTTGTGACAAAATTCGATTCATATTCAATATCTTCTCTGACATTAAAACAATTGTGAATTTTAGGTGTATATGTAACATTATATTTTCCACTGTAATTGTTTGTCTTATACTTTATTAACTAAACCTTATAAAATATAAAGCCATTTTATTAGTAATTAAATATTTTTAATTGTCTGGGCATTTATAATCACATCACATAAATATAACAAGTATAAAGGGTGCGAGGCACCGGCGTTCAATCCCACTAGTAGGGGCACAGAGTCATTGGGGCAACATTGTGTTATTGCTTGTGGCATGGCTGTACACGGTGTACACGGCTTGTTTTATTTCATCACATTAATGGCACCGACTCAAGTCTTCTCCACTTAAGTAGGAACCACTGCTTCATAAGTTGACGGCATTCAAGGCTCTGACTAAAGGCTCTCTGGTCCAGATTAGATAGCAATCTCACCCTCAACAATTGACAGCGGGTCCGACATAAAACCATCCACAGGATTTCTATATAGGATGTCTATATTTGCACCAGAGTGAAGCCAGGACGCGCAGCTAGTTTGGTAAATTGTTATTTTAAAACGATTGTTGCTATGGGAACCGAAGTCGCCATGTCGCTTTGATGACGTTATAATAGACATGCGCACTACGTCTCTGTCACATCACCTACTCAATTGAGACCATGCATGCTTGAGACTTCATTGTCTTTGTTTTTTGGATTGGCTTAGCCCTACCTCATTATGACACCAAGGTGACGCCACCAGGCGCAGGCCTAGTTACTCCCAGTACAATGCCCAGTCTCCGAAGGCCGTCAATTCGAGTGATCATGGCGTCTGGACATTTAGTTCGTTTACGTCTTGATCGTAGGCATCGAGATACTTCTTCGTTATGTACGTCGTTGAGTAATCGCAGCTGACTGGCGAATGAGTGAGCGAGGTGCAGTTCACACGTGTACATTATATTGGTAACACTGGCAACGTCACCAGGCCACCAGAGTATTCAGAAGTCACGTAGAGAGCTGTAGTACGCTGCCACGCTTCCAACTTGGGGGCGGCGGCGTTACCGTACCGTGGTCGCCAAGTGCCGGCGCATGATACGTAGCTGGCGACGTCGCCATGGTATCTTAATGAGGTAGAGCATCATCGATATAATAGCTCGAATACTAATTAAATAAGCCTAATAGATATTTGCCCTGAGCGGTAATCGAAACCGCGGCCGAACCACAGCGGTCGTTAGATAATGATAATGTCCCCATAGTTTCAAATCATACACAGTTTGTACTTACGTTATTAATTTAAAAGAACTTGTTATTTTAAATACAATAAAATACAATTATATTTGTAAAATATTTAAATTAGTATCTGGATCATAATGCAGCCTTTTCACCAATCGCTGAACTCTTGTTATTGTTCTTGTTCCGTGGTTGTTCCCTCGGTTTGTCCTGTGACTCTGAATGTATCCGACTTCACTAATAATATTGTTATCTTCGAATCAAAATGGTAAATAAAATGGTAATACAATCAACACCTAGAAAAAATAACCATGTATAAGTATGAGTAGGTACATTATATATTTACAATAAAAATAGTGGATAATCACACATTACAATGCTTAAGTGTGTAGGTACTTAATTCAAGCTAAATATGGGCTTACCCACAGGGCTTACCTTAGTCTTTACAAAGAACTCTGTAGATTTTCTAGGGTTTTTCAGCGGAGTGGCCTCTATTCATCACTCTGTGGGAGTCTGTTTTGTTTAATGAACCAGCATCGTGAAATGGAAAGAGTCGCATTCCTCTTTTAACTCCATACGATTCCGATTACGTGAATTGGCGTTAAATATTAAGTATAATATTAGTTATTAAATATTATTGTGTATACATATATTATGTATAACGGGTGACTTTTTAAAGAATGTCATATTTGACGCTGAATGAACAAAATGAACAAAACCTATGGATGACGTCACAAAACTGCTAGGTTAAACGACATTATTGTAATACTGTTTTATGACGTCGTGGTACCAAAACACGAAATAAGACTGAAATAATACTGCTTTAAGAGGTTGTGGTAAGGCCCCTGTACATAAAAATGAATCGCTCCAAATGTATGTACGCGCATAGCTTCCGAATGACTGCATCAAATTGGATAATATTTTTTGAGTTCGTGCTCGCGAAGGTGCAGCCGAAACGGAATCTGAATTCCATGCGGGCGGAAAAAAACATGACGATACGAAGTGAACAATTGCTAATGAATAATTTTAAGTCAACGCACAAATGTTTTATTTTACCAGGTAACCTTCTGATAAAGATCAGGTCTCGTTGAGATCATTATTAGGTTACTTCGCTATACCTATCATTCTCTTGTTCTGTTAGAAGTAATTAACATACTAATTACTTTTAACAGAGCAAGAGAATGCATGATTTTATTGATTTTCACTTAAAAGAAATATATTTCAATTTCCAGTGTCGTATATGATGTACGGGCATCCAATGTACGGGTCGCCCTTTATGTATCCAATGGCCCCTCAGATGTCACATCCTTTCCAACCAGCGATGATCGGTCAACCAATGATGTACAACGCTTTGAATCCACTTGGGTTAGCTAACCGCAACTATGAAGAGGTAAGTGCATGAAACCATTGTTTATGAAAGTTACTTATAAGAAAGCTTTGTTTATATGGCACTTTAGACGTTATAACCCTTGTACTAAATAAAAAGGTATGTCAATATGGAGTGTTACTACACAAATTACAGATGACGAAAAAAGAAAGCCAATCTATGAGCATGACTTTTGAATTTTCTTTTTAAATTTGTATTCTGATACCCCGAAATTATATGTCATGCATGTCATGTCATGTATGTATATTTACCGGAATGTGTGCGGTACTTGCAAACTCTTTACTAAGTTTTAAAAAGCAGGAGTAGTTCTGAGAGACAAAGAAATACCTATAGATCAAACTTTGGAAAAAAATAGGGAAAGCTGAATTTTTGTGCAAACTTAGCTTTTGTAGTTCTACAACGCCCCGAATATCCGCTTTGGAGCATGTGCCGCTAAAAATATCCATAAAGTTCATGTAAAAAATATGCTTTTCTTTCACTGTACATTGTCTCTGTTCCCTGTACTTGAGAGAAATTAAGATTTAAACAATTTCGGTTCCGTAAAATCGTTTTTGAATTTATATTGTATACATATTATGAAATTATGTGTATGAAACATAAGTCTCATGAACCTCAGAATAGTAAAAATGTTAAGCTCAACGTTTGTCTACTAATCTTTACCCGATTTGACGGAACCGTTCCGACTACGACCAGATAAAGCAGTAACCGTAAAAACGTTCTTACGAGACCTTCCATGACTTTTTAAATTAATTTGAACTGCATTCACAGTTTGGCGAAATCGTACAGTCAACAAGAAAAATACTAAAGTCCAAAAAAATTTTTAGTGCCAATCTTAAAGTTCAATTGGCGCGTTTCCAACGTTAGAACAATAGAATGAGGTCACGTGAAACATCTAGAAGACGACTATTTTAAAAACAATATAGTAGTACTTGTAACTAACAAAACTGGCCCAAAGAAGTGGCGCTTCGTCCATTCTTTTACGGTTGCTGCTGTTTACGGCTCATGACATGCCGCAGGGGAGGTGGTCAAGATGTAAGGTTATTGCTTGTCTAAACTAAAATGACGCGCCCCACCACATTGACTTCATTTGTGTAAAAACGTTGATTGTTTCGTGAACTGTGAGATTTACTTGCGGTTGACGAGTCGTGAGTTCAATCTGAGTGTGCTCTGTCTGCATTAGCGCAGACACATTGTATAGAACGAGACATCTGCTCGTTCGCGTTACGTTTTTCGCGCGGAATTAGATTTCTCGAGTCGCCCTAAAACGCTCCGTATAAAATCGCACACTGTTTAGTACCACACAAATTTAGTAAGAAATTTAAAAAATAGAAATTTTTGTACCCTATTGGGAATAATGAAAAGTCAAAAGCTGAAAGTTTAGCCAAGTCGTAATTAACTATGCATACCTATTGAGAATAAACTAAGACATTAAGCAGTATTGGTAAAATTCCGTTGACTCAGGATACTGTCGTAAATTTCCTAGTGTGCGTGTGATGGGGCGCATCATTTGAGCTTAGACAAAGTCTACTCGTTTATTATGACGTGTCTCTCTGATTAGCAGACGAACGTTTTTAAAACGGCAGGCTCGCCGTCCATCAGTTATTTATACATGTGAAGACAGCCTAATGCTCTAAGTCTGTCGTAATTTGTGAAATGTTTCATAACGAAGACAGTACCTTAAAGTTACCGTGTAATAATTTAAAAAATATGTGTTATTACAAAGTAAAAAAAAAATTGGTTCGCAAGCGTCAGATGTAATAATAAAAAATATGTGTCATATGACAATGAAAGAAAGTAAGTGTGTAATCTCCTATTTAAAAGAAATATAAATAAAATTGGTTTGTAAGTACATTACCATAAAAGTTCGGGCGCCTTGGAGATACACATGCCTAAGATAATCAGCGGATATTGGAAACTTTTAATCTTCCGGAGGTGAGCTAAATGAAACCAAACTGTGAGGTTTAAGGTTTTATTGTCCACTCCAGTGTGCATTTAGAAATAGTTGCAAGGATACATTCCTAATGTATATCTAACCTTAAATTTAAAATTAGATTTTTATAAGCTATGTCTATATTATCCTACGTCAATATGATTCTATGTCACCAATGCACTTTTAGGTCATTTTGAAGTTTAGATTTAAAATATAATTAAAGTAAGCTCACGGCATCCCTCGGCGAGTATATGTAAACACAGCAGCGAGAAAGCTCGTAGCAGGCGAAGTTTTCAGTTTAAGCCCATGCGGTACATCCATGTTTGAGGTGAAAAGTCCAAACCCTCCATAAGGAAATGCAGATGACCGAAGACAAAGGAACGCCGAAAAAGGTCCAAAGAAAAGAGAAAAGGCAAAGCCAAAGGGCAAAGGCGGTTCCAATTTGGAAACCTGTAATAAAATTGCATGTCATTAGAACAAACTCCAATATAGGGCACGAGGTCCTAATTTTTTATAAATTTGCGCGACTTACCGCCTTAATTTGCTGGAACAATGCCAATAGCAAAAGAAATCATAATATTTTCAGATTAAGAGCTGAAACAATAGAATTTTAACAATTATTTTTCAAATTAGGAGCGTGGCGAATTTCCATCCAAGGGAATCTTATTAAATAATGACAACTCACCAGAAATAAACTATAATTCCACAAGAGGACAGTTGTGAGGACACAAACTATTATCCTTTAGGCCAAAATACTCTCATTTTTATGAGATTTATTGAAATTAAGTTACGAAGCCATGAATATCGACCATTCCGTCTCAATATAGGAAAAAAGGTGCTTTTGACAGCGATACGTCAAAATGTCATTCACTCCGCGCTCCGAAACCTTTCGTTCAAAAATAGAATTAAAACAGGTGTGACGACGTTCGCAGAGCGCGTCGTTACATTACATCCCTCCCCAAAAAGAAAAAAGAAAGAAAGAAACTTCCTTTTCTAATGAAAATTATGAGAGTCCAGAACAAAATTCCAAAAAAAACCTCAAAAGACAAAATGTCTTGCAACATTTTTCAATAAACAAAAAAGGCAATGCGAAAGCATCCTGCATTGGGTATTGCAGAAATAATTATAAATTAAAGAATGGGAAAGCATTCCTTAAAATCAAAGAATGTGAAAACACTCGAAAAGTAAAGAATTAAGTTGAAAAAGAATTTCCAGTTTCAAATGGAAACAAAGGACACTATCCAACTTAATGGAATAACCGAAACCAAACTCAGAAAAGAGTAAAAACTTATTTCAACACAAAAGCGAAAATAAATCCTTCAATAAAACAAATTAAACAATCCCTACTCAATTCCATTCCAGATATCGATTAGGCAACCAACGCCGTCGAATCTAATCCTTGATCTTAACCAGCCTTCCAGCATCAATACAAAAGTGCGGTTGAGCTCCTACGCCACCGACTCTATACCAGCTATTCCTGAAACAAAAATATGAAACTAACAAGATATCGGTTAAGCACCAACGCTGCCGAATCTGAAAGAAAATCGGTAAAAACAATGAAGTTTTCCCACTGTCGGTTAGGTTGAAAAGCCGCCGACTTCAAATTCCTATTCCAACATCTAAAACGTCAAAACAAAATCACAACAAAAGTGTCGTAATAATATATTTATAAGCATTGTGATCGGCATAACACCACCAACTTTCCGAGCACAAGCAAAATATAAAGAAAATATGACAATTGTGACCAGTACAACACCACTGACTTTCTGAGCACAACCGCATAAGAAAAGTATGACATTTGCGACCGGCACAACACCACCGACATCCCGTGCGCAAAGCATAAAAAATGTAACAATGTGTATAAAAACACAATCGTACAAAAAGAGAAAAACGACAATTACGACCGGCTCAACACCACCAGCTTCCCGTGCGCAAAGCGTAAGGTGTGACTATGTGTATGAAACACAATAGCACAAAAAATTGTAAAGTCCAGTAAGACACAAGTTTCCCAAAAAATGGTATAACAAGGTGTGTAAAAAATGCATAAAATGCGTCCAATCCGAGAATCTTAATACTAAGAAAATAACCCAGAACTGTACAAAAATAAAGTTCAAGAAACTTAATTTTCCATTCCCTAAGTGAGTGGAAATAAGTCAAGTGAATTTAATGTAGAAAATGAATATTAAATTTCACTCCTATATTAGAGTAGAAACTAAATTCCTAAATTTGTACAAAATATACAATATTAAATATACAAGTGTATAAAAATATATACAGGAAAATAATCCTATACAACAAAGATAAATAAAAATATAAGATCTTTTGATGTGGAACAATTTGTTAATATGGAGTAGAGTTACACAATAACAAGTCCTAAAATGACCTAAGTTATTTTTGAAGGAAACTAAAATTGAAATTAATAAATTGTTGTGAAGTTCCTAACATACATCTCCTTTCAACACCCCTCAACCTTTCAAACATCACCTCATAGTGGGGTCATACTTCAAACAAAGTACCAAAGACAAAGATAGACATTGTCAAAACAAGAATAATTTTAATATTTAATTATGTCTTTAATATGATAACGACCAGTATAGTTTTTATTAAGGTCTTTTAAAACATAAACATTAGAGGAAATTTTATCTATTATTTCACACTTAACAAACTTAGGTGCTAACTTAGCCGAAAAGAATGCAGGAGCATTAGACTGCACAAAACTTCTCCTCCACACTATATCTCCCACTTCAAAAGAAATGACCTTCCTTCCTATATTATAATAACGCGCATTACGCTTATAAGCTTTAAGCAATGAAGCTTGAACTTTTATAAAAATATCACTAAGTGATTTAAGTGAAAAAGCAAATGAAGACCTATCAACAACATCAAGTTGATTGAGGTTATCAAAAGAATTACTAAAACGGTGCAATGAAGCATCAAAAATAAGTTCTCTACCGAACATGAGAAAATTAGGAGTGAAATCTGTAGCTAGATTCACACTACTATTTAAAGCTAATTGAACATGAGGCAAATATTTTGACCAAGTTCTATGATCATCTTTAACAAAACAAGAAATACATGTTTCGACTGTTTTGTTATATCTCTCTACAGGATTATTTTGAGGTGTATATAAAGTATTATAAAATATTTTACTAATATTATAACTTTTTAGAAAATCTACAAATTGCTTAGCTGTAAATTGGCTTCCATTATCACAAACAAAAATTTTATGTTTAACTAAATGAGTAAGACCTAAGCCTCTCCTTTCATAAGAAATATTTTCAAAAAGTGAAATAATTTTATTTAACTCGTGTTTCTCAGAAGGAGAAAGTTCAGAAACAGAAGTAACTGCATTTACACAAGTAGTGGATTCATATTCAAAAGTAATATTATTCCATAAGTCTTTAGCAAGATTAAATTTCAACCAAAAGTCAAATCCCAAAATAATTGAAGGTTTAAAAGAAGGTATTATCAAAAAATCTACATTTTTAGTTAAGTTATCACAAGTGATAGGTAAAACCATAGTTCCAATAACATTGTGTGCAGAACCATCAGCAGTAACAGCGTTACCTTTATAAGGTTTAAATTTATAACCTAATTGCAAAAATGTTTGATGAATATTAGAACCGAGTACACAACCACAAGCTCCACTATCTAACAAACCTGAATAAAATTTATTATTAATATTAAAATTTAAATAAGGTCTAGTGTCTTTATGTTTAACAAACAAAACAGGAGCAGCCCTGATATTATTAAAGAAAACTTTCAAATAATCCAACCAATCATTAAATTCTTTCTTACAAGTGGCTTCACTCGGAGCATTGCTAAATTTTTTCAACATCGAGTCACCAGAAGTTTTATCAAAAACTAGGGCTCGATGGGACCTGATACGTTTTTTGACTGAACAGTATTTGAATTACAAACTTCGCAATTCCTCGTAGTGACGCCAAGCTTGTGACATTTAAAACAAATTACACCTGGAAATGTAGGGCAATTTTTATAAGAATGTCCAGAGGACTTACATTTTAAACAAGTTAAATCATCTGATTTAACAGCACTAATTTGAGCAGAATATTTTTCTTTTTTAATACTTTTATTCTCACTCAAGTTCTTTCTTGACACAAAATTCTCTAATTCTCTGCTGAGGTTAATAAATTCGTCGATAGAAGAAATAGTTCTACCAAACACAAAAGGTGTGTAAATATTCAACATGTTATGTTTAATAATAGTTATGAGGGTAGCATCAAAAACAGGCATAGACAAACGGCTAGCCATATCCATTATGTCTGTAATAAAATCTGGTAATGACTCAGTTATCTTTTGTTTACGAGTACGGAGTTCATGTTCCAAATGATAATCAAATTCAACTCTATCAAAACGTTTCAACAACGCAGCCTTCAAATCCTGCCAAGAAGCAATACGAATACGAACACTACGAAACCATTTAAGCGCAGTGCCTGACAAAAGATCAGAGAATGAACTAACCAAAAAATATTCATTAAAATTTTTAAACAAGAAATATTCTTCCACTTGAGTAATAAATTCCCTAACGCACGATTTACCATCATACAAAAGCTTACTTCGTTTTAAATCAGGCAACTTAGTAACAGAAGGCAAGTTTTTCTTCAAATTATCATTCAATAAAACATTCATCATATTAAATGAAGATGCGGCTCTCAGACTATGATCACCAGCTCCTCGACTATTCGAAAATGGATCAACAACTTCAGATAAATCAGCCATGACATGAGTAAAAGTACCAACTGGAACATCATTAACAATATTCTCAAACAAAGGCGGGACCTGTATTTCCTTATCCATGTTTGATTTATAAAAGGATGTGAAAATCTAATAAAAAGTTGTATTAAATACACTATAAGTTTCTAATTAAAGTATCAATTAAAGTTTCTAATTAAAGTTAATTAAATTATGAATGAAGTTAATTGCATTGATAGCAAAACGCTAAACTCAAAAGTCAAACAAACTCATAGAATGGAATGTTATTGTTGCAAAAGTTATTTAGGTCAAATGCCTATAAAGATAAAAATGCATTAGTGATTCACAAAATAAATTATCTATGTCTACTTAAGGTAAACAGCAAACACTCAAATATTACCACGCTTTCACACATGTGAATAAAGGTTAAGAACTAGTAATTATATAATATTACTAAGTGGAAAATCTTACCTGTAATAAACAAAAGCTATATAAGATAAAAGAATTATAACAATAACCATGTTATACAAATTGAAACATTCACCTGTAATTGAGAGATACAAACAATAGTACTAACTTGTAGTATGATTAGTTTTGCAAAGTAAACAATAACAAAGATTTACTGTAATACACAGTTATGTAACAGTAAAATACATGAAGAAAACACTGTTCTTAACATGATAAAGTAAAAAATAATGCAAAGGTGACAAAGAATAAAGATATATGCACACTGTCATGTCCCTGTTCGCGAGTGCCAATTGTAATAATTTAAAAAATATGTGTTATTACAAAGTAAAAAAAAAATTGGTTCGCAAGCGTCAGATGTAATAATAAAAAATATGTGTCATATGACAATGAAAGAAAGTAAGTGTGTAATCTCCTATTTAAAAGAAATATAAATAAAATTGGTTTGTAAGTACATTACCATAAAAGTTCGGGCGCCTTGGAGATACACATGCCTAAGATAATCAGCGGATATTGGAAACTTTTAATCTTCCGGAGGTGAGCTAAATGAAACCAAACTGTGAGGTTTAAGGTTTTATTGTCCACTCCAGTGTGCATTTAGAAATAGTTGCAAGGATACATTCCTAATGTATATCTAACCTTAAATTTAAAATTAGATTTTTATAAGCTATGTCTATATTATCCTACGTCAATATGATTCTATGTCACCAATGCACTTTTAGGTCATTTTGAAGTTTAGATTTAAAATATAATTAAAGTAAGCTCACGGCATCCCTCGGCGAGTATATGTAAACACAGCAGCGAGAAAGCTCGTAGCAGGCGAAGTTTTCAGTTTAAGCCCATGCGGTACATCCATGTTTGAGGTGAAAAGTCCAAACCCTCCATAAGGAAATGCAGATGACCGAAGACAAAGGAACGCCGAAAAAGGTCCAAAGAAAAGAGAAAAGGCAAAGCCAAAGGGCAAAGGCGGTTCCAATTTGGAAACCTGTAATAAAATTGCATGTCATTAGAACAAACTCCAATATAGGGCACGAGGTCCTAATTTTTTATAAATTTGCGCGACTTACCGCCTTAATTTGCTGGAACAATGCCAATAGCAAAAGAAATCATAATATTTTCAGATTAAGAGCTGAAACAATAGAATTTTAACAATTATTTTTCAAATTAGGAGCGTGGCGAATTTCCATCCAAGGGAATCTTATTAAATAATGACAACTCACCAGAAATAAACTATAATTCCACAAGAGGACAGTTGTGAGGACACAAACTATTATCCTTTAGGCCAAAATACTCTCATTTTTATGAGATTTATTGAAATTAAGTTACGAAGCCATGAATATCGACCATTCCGTCTCAATATAGGAAAAAAGGTGCTTTTGACAGCGATACGTCAAAATGTCATTCACTCCGCGCTCCGAAACCTTTCGTTCAAAAATAGAATTAAAACAGGTGTGACGACGTTCGCAGAGCGCGTCGTTACAACCGTAAAGTTGGGACCTTAAGTTATCTTCACATAGATTTCTATAATGCTTTAAGATTTATGTAACATAAGATTATTCAGTATTGTAAACTGAAATTATTCAGAACTTATTGTTATAACTACTTATACAGGCCTGTAAATCCGATCTATCATTGAGGTCTGGAAAGCTGAACGATGAGTGGCGTCACAAGAAACGACATGAGTGTAGAACAGCGTATATGACGAATTGCAGCAGAGGAACTTCCTTTTCAACGAAAGCATTAAATCGGGTACGCAATCTACATGTTAGAGTATAACATATATACAAAAAAGCATACATTTTTCGGCAATATTCATTATCATATTCTACATAACACATTATTCATTATTTAAACGCAAATACGTATGAATGTCAATCGTGAAATAGAAGTTAACTTACGGAGTCTGGAAATAACTTTAAAACTTCGATTACACGATATATATATATGCTCTATATTATTAACTAAATTTTGTTTTCAAAGTTTTGTACGAAAATACTCGACTTTATAAGTATGTTAACGCAGCAAATATGATTTGTGTAGTGGGAGTAGGAAGGAATGTAGACTTATTTTCATATCTACCAACTACCTTTACATAAAAACCATTGTTTTGTCAGTCCCATGCGCATTTTAATCTCTTAAATTAGGTAAATCTGTACCTTTTTTCGTGCTGAAATACTCACGCATACAACCACTGTCGGCCACCGGGGGCAGTATCCGTCATTTGTCGGACTTGAACCGACTAAAACAGATTTGCTGAGCGGTCTATCAAGTCATTCGAAAACTTAGATGTCGACCTCTAGGTGTTTCAAAATTTTGGCAGCAATATGGAATCGGGCAATGCCATACAATCAAAGAATATGATCTCCTAAGCATGGAATGCAAGATATCACAGTTTATTCTAAGATGTACCTTTTGTACGATGCCACTGTAAGGATTGTTTGTGCTCCTAAACAATTCCGCCCCAAAACATCTCTGACTCATCATCGTAGGGTTCTCGGACAATGTTACACTGAATATATCTATCCCATGACATATTACGTTTATGGTTTTGATGCTATTTGTCACATCGCGAACTTTCTGGTGCCTAGCTTTGACTTGAGAAGATGTCCAAGTATTAACATGATGCTACCCAATAAATCAGTCGTCCCTAGCTGAGGTTATTCATTGTATACCTAACCTCAGTATCTCATGTACTCTCCCGTCTGCCGGTATTGTTAAGTATTGCGGAAAATAACTTAGTAAATACACTTGTGGACACATCTATTGGCCCACCTTATAGTTTAGGTTCGATGGCCCCTACCTAAATATGATTGCTAGATTTAACAAAAACTATTGTTGTATCAATAGTTTAAACCTGATACATTTTACCATCTTTTTCGATCGTATTGTTTTAAATTTGAATTCAGAATACCATACGACATAGAGCTACGCCTAACAAGACGGATATGTGCTTTAACGAAGGCAGTTAATTTTTAAAATAAAAAACATGTTTTATCAAATAAAAGTTTAATTTAATAATGCTTGTTACCTCCATGGGCATCTACGACAGCTCTCATACGATTAGGCATAGAGTTTGTCAACCGTTATATGAAATTTTGAGGGATCATCTCCCATTCCTCTTCCATGGCTGTTTTCAACTCCGGCGTCGTCTGGGCAACTGGCTGACGAGCCCTAACACGTCTTTTTAGCTCGTCCCACATGTGCTCAATCGGGTTCATGTCTGGGCTTCTGAATAGCCAGTCCATAACTGTGCTGTTCCTATCCCGAAGATATTCCCTGACGATGCCGGCCGTATTGGCTCTTGCATTATCATGCATAAAAAGGAAATTTGGGCCCACATGGTCCACGTATGGCATCACGTGAGGTTCTAAGCACTCACAAATGTACCTTTCAGCATTTAATGTCGGCAGCCGTGGTCCCGTTAGTAACAACCTCAAGTTGAGTTTTGCCGCTCACGAATATACCGCCCCAGACAGTCCATGAGCCACCGCCATAAGCAACCTTCTCTTGAAAGCAGCATTATGCAAAACGCTCTCCTTTACGTCGGTAGACCAATGCTACTGAGTCCAATTTAAATGAGTGCGCGCGAAAAGAAGACGCGCTGTTCGGTGGTCTCGCGTTAGTTTGGGGCCATTAGCTGGTTTGTGTGGTACCATATCGCGTTCTTGTAACCTTCTCCGAACAGTTCGAGCGCTCACAGATACTCCGTGGAAGTCGCGAAGTTGGTTTTGTATCTCAATGGAGGTAAGGTGACGATTTCTCAAGCTGGTCGTCACGATGAATCGATCCTGCCTTTCAGTTGTGACCCGAGATCGTGGCGACGAACAAAGCCGCCGGTCTCTAGGTACCTCCGATTAACATTTCGGACCGCAGATCGACATAAATTAAGTTGAGTACTCACATTTCTTTGGCTGTATCCGGCCTAGATAAGTGCCACAGCTTGGGCGGCGACTTCAGGCGAAGTATCCATAGATTATTGATAGAACATCACCTTAATGTTAAGAATAAGTAATGTTTGTTACAAAACCAAAGAGAAAAATCACACTTTCAAGAATTAAATCTACTTGGATTTCTTGAAAGTGTGATTTTTCTCTTTGGTTTTTTTAGTATTATAAAACCAAGTTTTCTTAGTATTCGATTGTTTGATATCAACGAATAGGCTCCAAATTGTCTTTTGTTTCTTTAAATTCTGTGTTCGAAATTAAAAAAAAAAGACTATTGAATAAAATTATGAATGTGCCTGGTTCAAAACTGCATAAATACTTTTTGCTCGACCTAATATAATTTTTTAGCTAGGACTAAACGAAACTGAAAATGCAAGATGGGCCAATAGATGTGTCCACAAGTGTATAAACGTAGTTATTACAGCAATGCTGAGATCAGCATTGTCATTTCAATCTTTTTCAAATTATACAGTTTAATTAAACTACCATGTAGCGGAAATCCATCAGAGGTTGACCAGTGTCTTATCTGAACTTGATAAGTACATAATATATGTCCATGGGTGTATTCATTTACATTTACAAATTTGTATATTCAAATCATTGTATCATCAAACGGAGTATTATGATTAAAACTGACAAACAAGCAACGTACTATCTGTTCTATCATAATATATTAATTCACCCTAGTCGTAACTACAAAAAAACTACAGTTTACTTGGAAGACTCTTCCCCTTTTTCTCCATTTGAATGCTTTATAGGAGTTTGGAGGACACGGTAAACTAAGTGGAAACAAGACGTCTGTGTGCTCGTCTGATATGAAGTCATCAACAAACAGTTTCAGTCCCAAGGTTAGAGCTGCAATTGTAGCTCATAATTGCAAAACTTAATCTAAACAAAATTTAGCTTTTTATACTACACTGACGGACTCATAAACTGCATCAAAGTTCAGGTTTACTCTAAAAGGATTTTTTATAATAAGTATGCAAACTTTTTAGATTAAATTATATAAATATGGAAAGACTGGCTCTTAATCTTAAAAAAAAATTAAATTTAAAAATAGAACTGCAGTAAAACAAATGAATATAGCCGGGAAAGAAAATTTACTTGTAGTATCAGATTTGCGTGTTATTTATAGCAAAGTTTTAAATTGATTCTCATTGATTTTTTTTGTTTTGTCAATTGAATTATTGTTACCAGCATAATTGTTGGGTTAGTTTTTTAACACATCGAGAGTTTTTGAACCATAATATGGATACTTCGTCCGAACAAGCGGCACAAATTGTAGCATTGGTGCGGGAGGGCTTGGATCAACGAACGATTGGTAGAAATTTAAATTTAAACCAGTCTACGGTTTCTAGAATATACAGAAGGTTTGTAGAGACAGGTTCTTACAGGAGGAGACGTGGTACAGGCAGAACTCGAGCAACCACAGGTCGTGATGACCGATTTATTGTTATAACTTCCCTGCGAAATCGTTTCCTCACGTCAGTTAACATCAAAACCGAGCTTAATGAAGTGCGTGGAGTAAACGTGTGTGCACGAACAATAAGAAGAAGGTTAAAGGAAGCGGATATCACCCCTTTTAGACCAGCAAATGGTCCAAAGTTGTCTACAGCTCACAGACAAGCTCGCTTAAGATTTGCGCGTCATCACCTGAATTGGACAGAAGAGCAGTGGGCCTCTGTATTGTTCACGGACGAGTGTAGGACATGTTTATATGGTGCAGATGGTCGCAGAAGAGTCTATCGTCGACGTGGGGAGCGATATGCTCAAAGTTGCATTGAGGAGCGTGTTCCTTTTGGAGGCGGTTCATGTATGGTCTGGGGTGGCATATCGATGAACGGGCGAACCGAACTTGTGTTCATAGACATGGTCCGTCAAAACGGTAATAGAGGGGGTTTGACAGCACATCGCTACATAACAGAGATATTAGAAGATCACGTGGTGCCTTACATGGGATTCATAGGCGAAAATTTTACTTTAATGCAGGATAATGCCCGGCCGCATGCAGCTGCACAAGTTCAACATTATTGCGAAGAGGTTGGGATACGTACAATGAATTGGCCAGCACGCAGCCCGGATCTTAATCCCATCGAGCATGTTTGGGACAATTTAAAAAGAGCTGTATATGCGAGAAACCCTTCGCCCACGACAGTGGCAGCACTAAGAACAGCACTTTCAGAAGAATGGGACAATATTCCGCAAGATCTTTTAAAAACCCTTATAAAATCTATGCGGAACCGATTAGAATCCGTAATAAGGGCACGTGGGGGTAATACACCTTATTAAAACACAAATAAACCCTTGCATAAAGTTTGTGTCTATTGTTAAAACCAATTTTTTAATTAAACCAATTTTTCTTAAATTTCTGTTTTTTCTTCAATAAAAGTCTTAAGGTCCTTTCCAGTACATAAACTTAAACTTAAAGATATGACCCTACGCTGTTTTAAAGTTCACGAACCAATCTAGAGGTTTCAATTTAAATCTGCATAGAAAGTATGCATACTTGGTTAAAATATTTATTTCAAAGTCGTCTATTACTTTGATGCAGTTTATGAGTCCGTCAGTGTATTTAGCATGTAGCCCAGTCATTTTGTAGTTTTAGTTGGAAAGATTTCCGGGAGTTTTAAAATGGTTTATTTTTTATTAACAAACGAGATTTTGGTAAAAAAAAACTGCCAAAACGAGTGTCGAAAAGAGCACATACTTACACTTACAAAACTTATAAGAGAGATTTTAAAACTCCCGGAAAACATTCCTGGGAACCCCTATTTTTCGAATCAAATGACTGTACTAATGGTTGTAGGTATACAATTATTTTAATCTAATTAGGTTTGAAAGGAGCTGGAAAATTTGAAGAGTTGAGATATGATAAAAAAAAATCTCCTTTTACTTTGTAACAAAACTGCAAAAAAAAATCTAAGTCTAGCTCAATACAATAAAATGATATTGACGGTACTAAGTTCGACTATCAGTTCAGTTATGTACGGAGCCCCCATTGCGCGAGCCCGATTCACACCGATTGACCGGTTGTTCATTTTACAATATCTATTTTTTTTCTAAATGCAGAGGAATATAAGAAATATAGTTTTTGTGAGATTAATTGACTATGTGTAATCGATTACACAATATTATTAAAAGTTAGTTTTTGCACGTAATAGACGTTCAGTACCTATAGCGATATTAATAAGTCAAAACATTGACTAATTATATTGAAAATCAAATACAGATTGACAAAATCAATTTCCTGAGTCTGAATCTATTAATTCACATTTCATTCTTCATTTTAATCTCATAATAATTGCGGCCCAAGATTGTTACTAAATATTTCCGTCTCCTCAACCCTGTATGAGTGTGTGTGTTTGTGTGTGAAATATTTATATATCTAATCCGTAACACATAATATGCTTATTGGTCAATATTATATGTATAAATGTAGATAACTTGCTGACGGGAAATTACTAATAATAGGGGAATATGCATGAATTTTTATATTTCTAATTTACGCTTCACATCGTAATATATAAATACTATTGAAAATGTTCACTTATATTCAACATTCAATTCGAGTTATTCAATCATAGTTTAAAGTATAAATGTTAAAGTATAGCTGTGAATAATATGACATAAATATGATGAAACATACCTCACGAGCTACCCGCACCTTTTTGGTGACTTGCCTGGCACTACATAATAACACTACTTTCCGGAATTATAGCACTAATATGGTGCGCATGTGATTTCAAATTGATTTGAGCTCGTGTTCCACTTACATTAATAATAATATAGACTCGATTTGTCATTCGCCCAATACTTGCTCATACATTCACTCTCTGTTCTGATAATGACATAAGGACAGATGCAATACATACAGCAGAAAGTTTCATGAGGGCACACTATAAGTTTTACGTGACTTGTATATAATACAGTATTATTATTACCTATTCATTTTTCATTCGTTTATTGTTTTATTTATGTTATGTTAAACGTATATTTATTTTTAGTCACAGTACCTTCTGTCCCCTATAAGTAACCAACTTTGCTCAAAATTTTCATGAAGTCTTACTAGTTCTTCAACTCTTTCAATTTTTTACCAGAATTTAAAAATTATGTCTCCTGGTCGCAGTATGGGATGCTGTGATGCGTCTTTGTCATGTTCCAAATGGTTGACTTTGCGTCAGTTTAATTTTTTTTTTAATTTAATAAAGTGATGGTGTTCTTAGCAGTATTCATCATCATCATCTTAACGTGATTCCCAGTTGCTTGCGAGGCTTTCACCTTGATTCAGGGTCCGCTTATTCCTTCTCCTTTAGATTTAACTTACGTGGCTTTTGTTAAAGTAGCCATCGTTTGACCTCCCAACCTGGAGTGAAAAGCCTGTGTCAGACTCTTCCCTCGATCAGCAGGTGGCTTGGTCTCGGAGGCCTTGGTGAGCCCATACACCGGCTAGAGTTCCATCAGCATTAACGGTTTTTTGTTGTCAAATGGCGTTGTGTTGACATTTTCACTACTCTTACCAGTCTCAATTTTATCGTTCTGCTATCGCGCAAACAAATTTTTATAATACTACTGAGACACATATTACCAGAACTTTGGTTTCTGGTTAACGCGTGCGCAAATATCTGCCGTGTTAAATACTCCAAAGTTCTGACCAATGATCTCTGGAGAACAGCCGCATGCACTGGTGAGTCAATTATGAGGAAGTTCACAAGAATCATCGACGCAACGCAGCTGTCAGCCTGCATCCTTCATAACATTGGTTCTACGGTTATGTAGTACATATTATAGTAAAAAATATTCCTCCTGTTGTTACAGTTGCTTAAGTCACCTTTTTTTGGCACAGTACAAGAAGTCAACTCCCACTCGTCAGACATGGTTTCTTCACGAAACGAAACAGAACTTGCTGATTCGACGATAAGCAAGGTATCCTACCAGCAGCTGCTGGAACGTTAGCTTTTATAAGTATTTTTACCATATTGATATCGTTTCCTGCTTGAACCCTACCATGGCGTCATGAACTTCGCGCAACTTGTAGAAAAATCGGTGTAGATACCACGTGTGTTTGAAGTTATACTACTCCGTGATTATAATATTGTCAACCATCTTCTCCAGTACAGAACTATTTTGAAGCCCACACAGGATACGTCACGCCTTTTATTTTTCTTGAGCTGACTGCGTGACTTGAGTTTGAAATTGTTGGCATTTTATATATGGAGCGGAGCTACAAGTGCGCACATTATTTTTTGCAGATATTTAGCATAGCTAGCGGATTGGATTATGCTGCATAGAAAGTGAAAGTAAATAATAGGTATTCACGTGCGTGTTGTCATTGTCCCTCGCTGCCGCTACAGCGAGTATCTTAGATATCCCAAGGAGCGTTTTGTAGTCTAAAATTCTATATTCAAAATCGTATCACTTTTGTTGCAGTACTTTTGTTTGGGCTTTATTGAATGCAGCTCAGTTTTATTCGAATATCCTACCTGGTGAATCGGTCTCTGTTCTGAAGCGCAAAATTTCCGCCTTGTGCTTGGCATCCGTTAGCAACTGCTAGAGTTTTGTCTAATGGAGACTTGGCAGTGTGGTCTGAATGAATCATCGGGTTCTTTTACCTCACCAAGTTAAAATCCTACCCCTCCTCCCAAACCATTTTTCGAACAACATTTTTTTTATTATGTGTTTTTCTTAATTATGTGATTTTTTTTAAATGTGATTTTATGTACTGAACATTCAGCCATTTGTGCATAGCCAGAAGCTCAAAACTTGCGTGTGCCCTTTTTGTAAGTTTTGATTTTGCATTTTTTATTCATAAAGTATGCGGTATCGAAGCTTTGTTTCTTTCTGTGCAAAACATTTTCTTTCTCAATATATAACTATGAATAACTGGATATTTTAATTATTATTGACTTCAGAGTACAGAGGCGGTGCCAGAAACGTCTCGGTCTATGCAGATTGACAGCAAAATGAATAGGTTTGGTAATAGTGATGACAACATCGATAGGACGGATGGAGAATCTAGTTACTCGTCTTTCTACTCGTCGTTCTTCAGAACAGAGTCTGGGAGTGCTGAGGAAAGTGGCGATACTAAGAAAGTTTTTGGAAATAATGACAAGAGATGGCGGGTAAGAATTTGATGCATTTAATCTTTATTTATTGTACTTCTTTAATTGTACATTTTAACCTGGCGTACAGAAGCCACCGTAGTTACTACTATAGTGACTTGAACATAAAGAAATATTTTTTCCAGTATTGTTTATTACTATCCCTTGCAACAAAAAACCTAAAGCATTTCCATCAAACACGATCGCCTAGCCTAGATAGTGATAGATTTTTTTTTACTATTAGCACTCTATATTCTTCATCTTAGCGTTAATCCCAGTTGCATCGGTGTCTGGGGTGCGCTTAACCAGTCTAACTGCAGATTTGACTTAGGGACGTCTCTGTGATCAACAAGTTTAAAACCGAAAGCGATCACAAACTTATCTTTCTTTCGGCTTTCGGCCATGATGTTGATATTTAAAGAGCCCCTCTTTAAATATCAACATCATGGCCGAAAGTTACGTAACATAAATGCCATAGTGCATAAAATATGTCAGTTGTACCACTACGTTGATTACATATTGAGTTACGAACTTTATATATATGTTACTATAAATATCCGAAATGCAGTGTATGTTGAGGTACCCTGGTGTTTGTTAACGTCCACCAAGATTTTTTGTGAATTGCTGTTAATTAGCCTTTTTTAACATAGTCCACGACGACTTGGTCAATGTTCATTATGAGCGAAATTATAATGCGCGGGAGCGAGCTCGCGGTAACCGCGCTCTCCGATACGGACGTATTAGGTTAGGGTCGTTGGGTTCCTTGTGATAATGCGCATAGGAATAGGAGCCCTGCGAAGCGGGCCTACGTCGATTTTGGTCACCGGAAATAACTATTTATATATGAATGAAACGATTATGTTGAGTTGAAAAAAATATAAAGAGTGATTATTATGAACACGGGAGTTTGTTAACATTTGCACAAACTGAATCTAAGATTCACTGTATCTCCTATGGGTATGTTGGCATTTACCGGTATATCCGATTTAACTATAAATTAAGAAAACTTTTGGAGTTACACCATAGTTACATTCTATAATTTTGGACATTCACAGTAACATATATACGTAAAGAGCAATTTTATATTGTGTCTTCATCCTAGCGTTAATCCCAGTTGCTTTCGAAGCCTACACCTCGGAGCCTGGGGTTCGCTTTTCCAGTCCAGTTGCAGATTTGGATTTGGCTGAACTTTGATATTTTCTTTGACGTATTATTAACACATACGTCATGCAGGAAATCGCGGCATGAAAGTATGTAATGATGTCTTTTTTTTGCGTAGCGCACTAAAAAGCTGCCGTGACAAATACTCATACCTGTAAATCCCCAATAGGCAGAGGTCCTATTACGCAACTATAATTTTCAGTCCCAAGTAATAGAGGCCAGCATATTTGCTCCCACTGAGAACCAACACGGGATATGATAATACAAGCATAGGTCTACACATAAGTATATAATATGAAATATGAATAATCATACAATATCGATTTCAATAAATTTAATACAATACATTTCAAGAAAATTCCATACATGCGTATCGAATTCAGAATGGTACTAGTTATATACTAGTAAGCATTATACTATTTTCAAAATAATAATGAATGCACGCAACTATATGATTAACGAAGACGGACGCCAAAAGAATAATAGTGAATAGCTTATGTGAACTGTACCTACTATTAGATGATATTCTATGTAATTAATATTTATTTCATTGTTTTTATTAACCGTACTAACACAAAATAATTACAAATCTAAATGGACCCTCTTACTGCTTATCTACACTGTGGCACGCAAAACAGGCTACAGACGGTCAGCGCTTAGCTGCGGCGTAAAGTGGCAACTTTATTATGCCTAAAATGCCTAAAGTCCTCGAAGACTACGATCTACACGACCAGATGAATGCAAATACCCCATACTCATGCATACATATACTTGCACTGATCGGGGATCGAACCCGCGCCTCCTGCTTAGCGGCCGCGTTCACTACCGCCTCGCCACAGATGCCTATATATTATATTAGTGACTGTAGTACTATGTATTATAAATATATTGATAATATAAATTTAAATTTATTTCAGAGCTCGATGACCGGTAGCTCTACTAATTACGAACCAAAACCGAAGAGAAACACCCAAGTACCCAAGAGAAATATGGATCCGCCATGGTTGGATAAGGTATTTTAAATTAATAATCATTAGTCAGTAATCATAATTCTGATGGTCTGTCTAAATTATTTCATATAAATTACTGTTGCTACAAAGGTACGTAATAGTAAGTACAGTCGATATCAGTGTTTCTTAACTACGATACTAGTGTATTTCTTTCATTAATAGATTCATGAAACAAATATATTGTCACTACAAGCGTTTTACAATTACCCATATCAAACGCAAATATATAACATTTTAACTGTTAGATATCCCTATATTATTCACGATCCCTATATTATTATTTTTGTCACATCAGAGCCAGATAGTTTTATTGCAATAGTCAACTCAGCAGATTGAGATCTTAGTTATTATCAATTTGGAATAAATCACGAGTGGCTTATTATAATGTATATTTTTGATTTAAAGGTGTGTGTCACTTCTGAGCTGATCTACAAATATCAAGTTCTAACAAAGAATCTAGATGAAGTTTTAAGCGCTGATAAACAAAAATTGAGTACTTTCGACCAGGTTAGTACAACAGACTTAAGTAAAAATATTAATACATCTTGTAAAATCATTCACTGTATGTGCGATATCAGTCTATTACTAAAATCAAACACAATTTGTCATCTGATACAAATTTTATCAATTAAAATGAAATTAAAAAACAGCGGAGGTGTACAGGACCCTACCAACAACCTTGAGGTCAAAACCCAATCTCACCTGCAAGTCGATGCATCTGCTCAACAACTGACGAAGCTCTTTTAGTGGCTTTCATCTCAATGTTGGGCGGTAGATAGCAATTACTTCCGAAATAGCCAACAATAAGCGGATCTCGGCCTCCAAATTGTTGGTTCCACTTTGGATGGAACTGAGAAATCGCCGTTGGCATGACGATGATACAAATTGTGAACGTACTCTGCATTTGTAGTAGTGCTATGTAATGCAAGTGATCTTTCGCTCCTTAAATAAAAAAATGCAATAAAAATAAAAGTGGGAAATATTCATGCTCTTTCAATGTACTCAATCCGATTTATGTTATATCCAAAAAGTGCCAGATAGCTAAAGATTAGATGACAATCGTCATTACATCTCTATATATCCTTCACTTCGTGGTTCCAGCCATCACTAGTCAATGAACAATTGGGTCAGCTGTATTTGGATATGCAGTTGGAAGGCCAGGCGGCCAGGTTGACGCTGGAAGAAGGAATCACCAGCTCCAGTAGTTCTGGTGAAGAGACTACTGTTAATCCGTCTAAGGTAACTACTATAATTTATAAATATCGTTCTGATCGAAGAGAGTTTCATTAGGATAAATTATTATATCATTAACGCGCAGTTTTTTAATATTAAGTTTGATTGATCCTCGAAGTTGAATTCGAAGGCCCACCGAGGTATTCGAGGCATGGCCAACCTTACCTACGAGTCGATACGTCTGCCGATCGGCGGACGAGCATAGAAGAACTTAGCCGTCCCTCTCGGGGTCAAAGAACAGTTACAGCCAACTTGACTTCACCTCGCCTGATGGTTAGCTAAAGGCAAAGTCTCAGGAAAGAGGGTCACCATTACAGACACTAAGTGTTACAATGGTGGCACTCAGCTTGGGGGCCTCATCAGATGCTTTTTCACGCCCCACTTAAAGGTACCGGGACTGTAGGAAGAAGGAAACACGTGTGCTGGTAATGAATTCCAGGTCTTGGTATTGCGGCAAAGAAAAGAGTCTCCGAACCGCTTGGTTCTTGCTCGTATATTCTGCACAGTAATAGTAGACTTTACAAGCAAGTCTTAACCAAGAATTCGCTCATTATTTCACGACTGTGGAGCCCCGGACAACAGCTATTCTTTCGGCCAAATTTGACTTACGTCATGACTCCCATGGAATAGGGCGCGATAAGTCTTGCCATCGAGTTCGGAATTGCATACAATAACGTCGGCTAAATTTTCTAATTTTCTCACACATCAACATTACCTTACCTTTCACGGCCTATATAATATCTTGTACACGATTGATCATCGATGTATCCGATTTTTCATCCATTTTTCCATTTGTTGCTGGAGTGTAGTACCTAATTACAGTGTATTTAAACATAAATATGAATATTTCAGGCACCGCGACGAAGACGCGAGTACAGTAAACTGACCATGATATATGAAGAGGACGCTCCATTACCCTCGCCCGAAGAACCAGAGGCGTGTGGTTCTATGGCGTCGTCTACGTTTTAGTGAAGTGAACTATGTTATAGAAAACATTTGGTTTCTTCTCGTCACGTCTCGCAAGTCTCGCCACCAAATCATCCAGATATACGAGTATGATACCAGTGCCGAAGTGTCAAAATTTTCAAATTGCCTCATAGACTATGCGAGGGAAGCTGTCAAGAATTGAGTTAAAAGGTCTCTTCACCACTGGTAGATACTTTGATAAATGATTTTAGTGTCTCAAAAATGATTAGAAAATAATGATTTGTGAAAATAGTTTCGATGTAAAGCAGTTTAGCTTAATTATATAATAATTGTATGGAGAATATGGCGATGTCTGTGTCCGATAAGTGAAAGTATATTTAGGTGTATCAAGTTATCATTTTTGGAAATGAGTACGTATAAAATGTAAGCAAAGCAAAAATGTTTGCAATAAAACTTTATTGAAAGAGGAAACGTAGGTTCCAATACATTCTTAGCTTTTGTGGAGACGGCCGGTAATCGTGATTGATATCGCTGGAATTTAAAATACCAATTCTTAGAGAGAAATTTTAAATTCAAATCACAAGTTTATTTTCACTGATATTTTATTTATGAGAACTATGCGCTCCTTATTGATTGGACATAAGTTTTATTACATACTGTACGAGACATTTGCTGCTTATGATTCCATATGCCATTCCATTCAGGTTCAAACTGAAAATGAAAACATGGTGTGCTGCAGAAGCTGTCTTCGTATTAATGTATTTTCATTAATATTTTGTATACTAATGAAGTTCTGTCCGGACTTCCATGTGTGCCAAATTTATTCTATTTAATTTGTGCGTTTTATAAACGTTTATGCTAGGCACTATTGAACACGCCGCGCAACATAGTGCAGTGCGAATGTTGTATAGTTATCAACATACATCCTGCCCCCATCACATTACACGATGTACCGTGTTTTGGGTGTCTTGAGGATAGCACGGTGTGCTATAGATTGTAACAAACCAATGCCCTTGTTTCTCTCGCGAGTAGGTGTCAAGATTATATGCTGGTAGCTATACATAAATTAGGGATAACATTCGGTCCCGTAAATATATCATAATATGATAGGATTAATATAATAGAATAATGTGTATCATCACTGCCTCTCTCTAATCCCGAACGAAACTTAAACGTAATTAAAAAAAGTTTAAAGTTTATTTATTACACAAAATAGATTTACAAATTTGTATGACTATACAAGGAACATAGTTTTTGATGAGATGATTGCAGATGGTGATGCAAGTGCAATATCTACTTATGTAATAAGTGCAAGTAAAGTTTGTTTAGGAGATAAATTGTATTAATGTTATGATGTTTGCTTATTGTGATAAAGTGAATTTTAATGTTGGTTAAGATAATATAAGAGTATCAAAACATATATAGAATTTGGTATTTACAGCCAATATTTAAATATAATGCAGAGTTGAATTGGCGGCTATGGATCTCTTTCACTAAATTTAATTTTAGAAATGATTCAAAAATCGATTTGTTCTTTTATTAGCTCCAGCAGGAGAAAGTATTTGTTACGAAGTATCAGAAGTTACAGATCCATGAATGATTCATTATAGTTGTGACATATCGATAGAAATAGTATATTTAAGTGTGCAAAACATTTAACAGTTATCTAATGTTTAAGGATGTACCGTACCGTGTTCCCTTTACGTAATTTGTACCTACTTCATAAATAGCTGGACTATTTTTATTTACTGCGTAGGAGTAAGTTAGAGATCAAATAATATTATGGTGTTTTCTGTTGATATAAATAATAAAATATTGTTATGTAAGTTGTTTAGGAGGAGGAGGAAACATGAAGCAGTTGGCGAACTGTTTATGGGCGTGAGTATGTGTAAGTATATGTATTTAAAAATGATGTAAGTACTAGTTTTAATAATTGACATGAATTATTGTAAATTTGAATAAATTTTAATTACTTTTTATTTCAAAAGTCAAACGTTTGAAATGATCCAATACCTAAGATTACGGACCTAATTGTACTTACAACTAACTTGATAAGCGAGTCGTTCAGAAAAAGATCGAACTGAGACAACTTCCGTCGCAATTGGGTATTTGACTGACTAGTCAAATTAGTTACTTTTTATAAACTTCAAAGCGGTAATTTTTATAGTCAATTTACTATTACAGGTTGGGAGGATGATATAACATAAATAAAACTATAAAATAAGAACCTACGCAACTTTTAACGGTCTTATACCATTCTTAATTTAATAAAATCAGTTGGGTTATTTATTTTACCACACAAAATTACAGGAAAATATCCGATTGTGTAATATTGTATACTGCGGGCAGAAAAATACGGAAATAAAAATAATATATTGATTTATTTGGTAATTTTATTTCTGCAATATCATCAAGTTTAACATATATTTTATTAACTTTATTACTACTACTATATGCAATATAAAAAAAATATCTGTTCAGCGATTTCAAATATGAAAACTAAGTGTGCCTAATATAGCAGATAGCACTTGGCGGCAAGATTGCCACAGGCATTTTCTAAATGTTATGTAAATATATTATATAAATTATTTTGATGTACGTTATAGAACTAAAAAATAAGTAAATAATTAATTCAAGTAATGCAACCGAATCTGGCCTCTTGTCAATCAAATGCCCATGACTACATATTTTTGTACCTGTTAATAATACAACTGGTGCATTTAAATAATACACTGTTAAACTAGTATTCTTGTATTGCGATTTATAGAGAATGTTAGAGATGAATGTTTCTTGAAAAGAAAGACGCGATATACCAAAAAGAAAATGCCAGTGGATACATTATTGCCAGTGGATGTCAGCATAAAGGCATATATAAAGACACACATTACAGCGACCTGACAAACACGAATTAAATAAACCCGGAGCGAAGCATGAACATAAGTTGTATTAGTAATTTATGTATCTGCAATAAAACTATAATTAGATATCAATAATTGTATTGTATTTTTTTATTTATATAGAATATTTTGAACGGAGTTCCTATTTTTGTTACATAACTAAACTTTTGAGAATTAGTAACTTGAGTATTAATAACTTGTTCAAGCATCATTTAAAAGACATATCCGAATGTTTCCGCATTCATTATATCAGTTATTTATTATTATCACTAAGCGAAACAATAATTATCATAAGCATTTGCAAACAACATTCTGTAATTCAGTTATAATGTTAACTTCAGCAAATGTACGTGTTGTATCCGACCAAGATTTGGCAAGAGAGAATGATTAGCTAAGATTGGTTTGCCCCGGTTATAAAAAGCATTCTCTATCGCACATCTGATAGACAATTTAGTATCCTTATAAAGAAGTTAAAACCGTTATGTTTATAAAATATGAAAACATTGACTTCGGTTTTAACTACTCTAAAATATATTAGTTGTAGAGATGCTTTGTGTGACAGAGAGAACGTCTTATAAGACTAAACCAAACCGATCTTTGATTTTTTGATTGAATAGTAATATAACTCAGAAAATGATTCTGATTCAAGTGAAGTATGAACTGACCAAATATCAATTTAAGTTCTATTCTGTAATGAAGTCGAGACTAGCAAAGAATATTTCAAATAGTATAGTATAATAATTGTTATATGTGGAGTTTATTTGTTTACTTTTTGCATATTTCTATTGGTTACAGTTTATATAGCTAATGTTTGAAACAAATATCAACAGACTTGTCCATTATCTGGTGTATTAAGTCTCGTTATGTTAAGAGTAAAGATGTTAGTTAAGTTTTAATTAATTTTATCATAAATATAAATATACGGTAAATTATTGCAAAGCGATACGAGCTATTCAACATTTACATTACAATAGTGAAATAAATGATTGAATATAAATAAATACCTACCTTTTATTTTAAATTCTCTCTCTTTATGTATGTATTTATAACTTTGCACAGTGGCAATATCGCATTTGTTGTAATGAGGTTTATCCGAGGTGCGATTATTGCTAGTTGATGTATGTATTTACCTAACTACTTAGCAAGTTATACCATGAGCAGAGTCATATGCACTTCTAGCAAAGCCATAAGTAACTTCTAAGAAAAGGGTTGGTCACATGCAGATTTTTTTTTGTTTATTGGACTACCTACTAATTTAGAATGCTGAAAGCGAAACCTATAGTATAAAGCTTTGAATACTTGGCATACTTTGAAATCGAAATGCCGTATAACCCTTTAAAACCATATCCATGGAGAAGGAAATAATAGCAGAGTTGTTGCAAGGCAATCTATTCATGAGCTTTCCTGACGTCAAAATGGCTCCTCGTGATGTCAAATCGGTCTGTGGAGTCTCGATTTATCGTATCACGTCCTTGTGATTGGTTGTCATTTTTGTCAAAAGTTCAACTATAAAAATATCAACCCGGTTTAAGAATGAAGTGTGCTGTACCAGGATGTACAAATTGTACAGATATTAAGGCAGAGGATCATATAATATGGCGCATATTGGGAGAGGCCTATGTCCAGCAATGGAGTGCGGTGGGCTGATTGATTGATTGATGGAATGCTGTAATATTTCATCAGTAAGTCAGCTATATTTTTATTTCCATTTTTATATTCTTTATAGAACCATCTAGCGGAGAGTAGAAATAAGTTACCTTGTCTGGTTGTAATAACTCAATCCATTTAATGAAAATTACATCCCAATAATTTTGCTCAAGTTCACTAGGAATTCCAAAAATGTTATTTTAATTATTAAATAGTAAATTTGGGTAAAATTAAAAATTACAATATTGGGCCATCTGTCGGTATGAGACCTAATTATTTAGGTGGTCTAAATGATTATGCTACAATCCGAGAGATGGCATTATTACAATAATAATCACCCTTATTTAAAATAGCTTTTGTTCGTCAATATAGCAACACCACTAAATTTATATTAATTAAATGTGTATCTGTTTGTCAATATATATATAAATATGGCTATTATTATATCATTTTAGCTTTCTCAGTAATCCAAGAATTAAAAATGAGTGAATGAATGTATGTATTATAAATTGATCTTCCAACTGGTATCCCACAAAGTATTCCAAAATCTGTTTGAAGTACTTCAGTGAATATGATTTTTATCTGACAACAGGGCGATATAAGAAATTGTGGTAAAGTATATTATTTACCTATATTTGTCATACCTAATTTAGCCAATTTATAATTTATATTTAGTGTACCTAAGTACTTTGATTGTACCAAACTGCTCTAATTATTTCTTTATAATAAACACTACAAAACGTGCATTTCTTTTAGTTATATATATTGTAATCCATACCTACTAATATTATAAAGTTTTTGTATAAAATAGTTTCTTTTCTGTCATAATGTTAATTTTACGTACCTATAGTTTTAATATTCTACATAATTATTATTATTCATGTTTTTCTATTTAATAACTCTCGGGACTATAGAGTTCGCGGGTTTTCGGAAGGCGTGTGACGAGCCGTAACTACGACGTAAAGGGTCTTAAAGAGAATTTAATATACTAGGTATATATAATAACATGACGAATATCATCCCCGAACGCACAATTTGTATTTTTATATGAAACAAATAAAATGAAAAAGTGCTGAACCGATTTCAAATATTCTTTTACCATTAGAAAGCTACATTATTACTAACATAAATATACTGTGATATATTTTCAAAACATTAGGCCACTTTACTAAACCTAATGTTACCTAATGTTTCCTTATGGAATGTAATGGGAGTTTCCTTATATCTTTATATTCAAATCCGACGCGGGCAAAGCCGTGGGCAACAGCTAGTGCAGTCTATAGTAAATTGGTAAGTGGTCCCGCTACCATGACGTACGTAAATTATTCTAGAATTCTGAGAAGCGCTTAGCGGCGAGTTATCAAACTATAATGAAAAGTGCATGTGCTGTTTCTGTTCGTTTTCGCTATGCCATACTAGATGGTGTTCTGAAAAGTAGAAGTGGTTTAGGTTTAGGGGAATAGGCTCGCGGAGGATGAGGTATGTGGGCATGCCCTCGCGTCTTCTACTCGTCCGCATTTGACGACGCGTTTATCTTAAGAGAAATTTCACTGGGGCATCTCCATTACCTAATCGTGGCCATATCCCTGAAAATTAAAAAAACCTGGACAAGTGTGAGTCGGAATCGCGCACTGAGGGTTCCGTACAAAACTGAATTAGAGGACGAACGTTACATAAACAGCAATATCTTTTTATTATGTTGACTTAGAAGTTTGATTTTTTTAAATATAATTTAACATTCGTTTATTGTCAGACCATCGATCCATAGTGTTAGTAACAGTTTAACTTAAGAACTAATGTTAGTAATAAATACATATGAATAACAACACTCCACTATCTGTGACACGTGTGGAGTGTCATCCAGTGCTGTAACAAGGGGGAGTCCCATCTGTCCTTAAACACACTCGGGAGACTGTTGCAGCTGCGGCTGAGTCGTGCCAAGGCAGAGGCCGAACACTTTCTAATAATAGCATAGAAATCGTCTGTGCAAACATTCCTGATGCACTGCATCTCCGAGACAGCCCCAACAACATCCTGAATGCGTTATTATACTGAATGCGCTGGTCGTTATATGCCCGTAGAGTGTAACACATCCACAAGCTGCACGTCTAGAAGGACGTGCAGAAGGCTTTAAAAAGAGTCACTTTGACTGTGTTCGAACAACGTTTAAACCTCCGGACAACCATGTTACACCTGATAGCCAGTGACCTGCGCTCCCTTTCAACGTCTAAATCATCCCTGAGCCCGTCCGTGACCCAGTGGCCCAAGTACTTGAAAGACTTTACCCAGTTCAATGTAACCCCACCAAGGAAGGCCTCCGGCACGTCTGTATGCTTTAGTGGACCCGACCTAAACATAAGGAGCTCACTTTTCTTTACATTGTACTTGAGCCCATGAGAAACAGCTTATTCTGCTGTAAGAGGTTGCAAACTTGAGTAGGTAAGTACTTGGTATAAATTTTAACTTGACCCGTCCTCGCATTTCCGAGAAAAAGGTTGTGACAGATAGACAGACAGACATCGAAGTGATCCTTTTTTTTCTTTTGAAGTACGGAAACTAAAAAACACGTATAGATAGATATATACCTATGCCCGTAATATTAACATATATTTGACGACCTCCGTGGCGTAGCGGTAGAGCATTCGACTGCTATGCAGGGGGCGCGGGTTCGATTCCCGCTCAGTGCAAATATTTGTATGCATGAATATGTATATTTGCATTGGTCTGGGTGTTTCTATGTATAATATGTATGTATTTACAAAAAAAAAAAAAAGTATCTAAGTATGTTTATCAGCATTCTAGATCCCATAACACAAGCTAGTTAAGCTATGCTTACCATGGGTCTAGATAGCGTTGTGTAGAATGTCGTGGAATATTTATTATTATATTATTATTATTTAAAGTGTTTGTAAATTTGTGATTAATGCTCCGCTTCCTTGAGTAGTAGCGTCAAGATAAATGGAACCCCATGCTTGCTCTCCACTGTGTCCTCTGGTCAGAGGCACATGTGGGAAACGTTTGAACAGCCTTCTACAGGGTCGATCTAGTCGGGATAGGTATTTGCCGTACCCATGCTGTAGGCGGCGCCTACCCCGAGTAAGAGGGGCTGCTGTCTCTGCGGCTCAAGGTAGGACATCGCATGTAGGTTCCGGACCACTTCTTCGGATACCGTCCCCGTTTCATCGTCTGTTCAGCAGACACTCCTACTTCAGCTGACATACTTCGAACCCTCGTTGCGCCATTTGGCCCATGCCCGTTTAGTCCGTGCCTGTAATTTAATAGTTTTCAAATAATGTCTGTTAGATCCATTATTTTCAAATAATAATGGATCTACCGAATTTATTGACATTTATAATTTGGTAATATTTTTTGAATAGAACGTCCAATTTCAATAATTCAGAAAGTAATCAAAAGATATTGAAACAATCTAGAATGTGAAATAATTTATTTAGGTAACAATTAATACAAAGCAAAGGTGTTATACCTGACTTTGATCGGCATTTCTCTTCATTTTATTTCGTTCTGCAAAATATTCAAATTCGATAATTATTTATTGTAATTTTATAGTTTGAACGGCAACATTGATCTGCATTAAATGCTCAATATACCTAGGTATCCAACGTAGTTAATTAGATAAGAAATAATATTGTATTGTTAGAATAGTTACGAAAATGACACATTTTTGTAATTTCTAACAGATAAAAATGGTGGCTGTGGGTTTTCCTTAGGAGATAGAAATGCTCTAGCGGACTTTTATGTAGACTTTTTACCCGACTGCTATGAAGGGTTATTCGCGCGGCAGTTTTTCGCGCGTAACTTGTATGTATGTTTTTTTATGTATGTTGTCTCATTCCTTCATTACCTCATACCTTCCTAACTACGGGACGGATTTCTTCAATTAACATATCGTTAGATTCGTCTCGGTAACCCAAGCAGTGCCTGCAATTGGATACTGTATGCTATCAAACTTGCTTCGATCTTTTCAGAATCAGTCGGGTATTTTATTTTTAATTATTTTTATTATTTTAAGTTATACATTTCCCCTATACATTATTTTGGTCTATCATCAATAGTTTTCACAGCGCACGAGACGTAAGGAATTATTAGGTATTTTTTTGAGAACTATTTTTTTTTTTTCAAATTATAATATAATATTTAGTCAGTTTTAATGTAGTTTTCTAATGGAAAAAGAATTTTTTAAATTAGTGCAGTAGTTTTTGTCTTTATTCGAATAAAAAAATACGAATCTTACCTCTACATAATATCAGTATACTTGTATGGAAATCTGCCGGGTTTGTTGACGTTTGCGATCACTGCTCCGTTTCTAGTACTGTGATAATTCGAGTCCGACATAACCTCCTCCACCGGCTCCGGTGGGGAGGTATCCGTGGGGATTTTGCGCACGTAAAAAAAAAAAAAAAAAAAGTACTGTGATAATATTATATTATAAATAGCCAGAAAGAATATAACAGAAGAATAGATAATATTATATATAGCCTTCATCGATAAATGGACTATTCAACAGAAAAAGATTTTTTCAATTAGAAAGTCGGCTTCAAACGGTAGTTCCAGACATTGGCGCGTTCAAACTAACAGAAACCTTTTTATGGTATTTGTATAGATTAGTACATATAAATCTAATTCATGAATTCAAATTTGTAAGTAAGTATTAGTTCTGTAAACCTACGCGAAACTACCTTAAATGCTTTTTTAATTATAAATAAAACAAAAATCTCTGTGGTGATTACATAAAAATCAGAATGTTTACTTAGTAGTCTCATAAAGAAGTAGGTACCTAAGCTGTAAAATTACTGACCAACTGACAATCTACATATTATCTAAAGCTGCGAGCGTAACTAAGTATGAAGTAGGTAGGTATGTGAAGGAGGTGCCAACCTCTTCTCCGGTGACCAACATACATCGTGAGTAAAGTATAAATAAATAAATAAACCAACAACGACTCATAGACGGCGTGCGTTTTAGTCGGATCAAGCCCGACATTCGTGGCGATTTTATGCAGAATTAAAAAAATAAATGTAAATAGATACCTAGTACATAGAATTCACAAACAAACCAACACTAAAAGGACAGGTGCTATATCTAACAGTACCTACCTAAGACAATACATTCACTCAATAAAAAGTAAGTAATGACGATTGCACCTTCACAGCTCGATGCTCTATACGGATATATACTTTATCGTCCTACAGTGTCCGAGGACCGAGACTCTGAGTTTACGCTACGCACACAACCACATCAACACCATATCGCTACAGTGTAATTACATTCCACTCACACAAACGTTACTCACCAACACGGGCTCTACCTGCGCAAGAGTCACATTCCGTCATCTACCTCCGCGAACCGAGCCTGCGAAGGCTTCTACGTTTGAATATTTTATTTAGAAAGTGTTTGTGATTGGTTCTTTAGTGCAAAATGTCTACAGTATTTTAAGGTAAGAATTAAATTATTATGAAAGACAAATTTAATTTAGAGTGGTTACAGAGATACGAAAGAAAATTTGTTCAGTAATTTTCTCATTAAGGTTTAACGCGCGTATTACTTGCAATACCTCCAACTAAACAGGTTACATTCTGCTGCCAGCAGGCTTCAACAGTGTATAGTATACATATACGTAGTTATATTTTTATTAACCAAGACTCATAGTTATCGCTAACATCAAGTATAGTAAGTTAAAGTAAGATGTATGTAGTAGGTGTTTCCTTTGACACGTGATTGTAGATTAAACAATTAGGTATGAGGCATCGTTCTGAAGAATATTTTTTCTTTTGCCTTTGTTTAAAATATTCTACCATTAAATACGATTGCCTACGTAGGTACATCGATAGAGTACTTCTAGTAACTAAGTAGTTATCAGTAAAATAAAGTAAATAGCAAATATTAATGATGATTTTAAATAAATATAAAGCGTATAAATAAGTTCTAAGCTGACCCGACAACATGAACACTTACTTCCTAAATCATCAGCCAACTGTGAGTTACTTCACCCTCACATCCTTGCTAGATGGGTACCACCTGTCTCACTTGAAGCTAGTTTTATGTTCAGATAATAACTTATTATTTCATAGGTAAAGGATGTAGAAATATATCTGTATGTTTCCTAGAAAATGAGTCAGGTGAAGCACTTTTATATTTGGATGATAATGACGAAATGACGGAGAGCCACACTTCTATTACTTATAGTTGGTAAAATTTTGACCACCTTAACCGCAAAACTTTAGATAGACTAGATAAACTATTGTACACCATCCAAGATAAAGTAAAAGATATATCTAATCCTGCTGGTGCCAACAATATCGGTACTTCGGTATTGTTATATTTTTTTCGGCCCAGTGCTTAGGTTACGAATAAAGCGCTACAAAAAGCTGCCATTGATAAGCAAATATTAGTGATGCACAATGTCGTGGTAGGAATATCGTTTCCACTTTCCCCACGCTGCTACTGGCAGATCCCTTTCACAAGTCTAGATGAACTACTATTGAGATTCAAACGACGTGTGACATCATGAATTCAAAATTTAAGTAACAGGTTTTGTTCATGTCATTTAGCAATTGCATTAGTAATCTAGTATAAAAAACGGTACATTTGCGAGCCAAACTCACAAATTGATGAGTGCCGGATTAAGGAACAAGCTTAACGTTGCTGTTATAAGACTATTTATACAGGATATATCGACATAGGTCGCAATCGGTTTTACTGCTGCAGGTGCATCCTAAATATTCTGTCTGGTATCTATAACATGCAGGTTACAGTTTTAAACCGTAGGGTCGACAGTGGAGACAGTAGATGTTCACAATAGTTGCTGAAAAACACCTAAAGTACTATTCTACAATTATTACAGTTACAGTAGGTTTCTTTCAGCAAATATTGTGTACCTACACCTACTAACTGACTTAAATTTTATTCTCATGTTGTAGGAAAGTAAGTTATACCTTAAAATTTGAATTTAGGTACTTAAACAGTTCCTCCCTGGCACACTCTACATTTCTAACAAATACCTCTAGTAAGTGTAGGGCATCTTACACCGTGTTACAAGCCACAAACGTTACAGTTTTGAGTCTTTTGCAAGTGCCTACACCCTCAAATCGAATTTCAATTATTGATAATTATTTTATTTTTTAATTTATTTTTTAACTTTATGCACAGTTTATTGTACAAAGGCGGACTTAATGCCAAAGGCATTATCTGACAGTCTAGCTTAGGGTGATGCAGAGATGCGTTGAGGTAGATGCAGGCAAATCATTCAAAATTTATTTAAAAAATGCAATTAATACAATCAACTGTCATAATTTCATTGCATATTAATGATAATTAATTAAATTATTTTGAAGTATTTAGGTCATTATATACTTATTACAGATCACTGCTTAAGTAATAATGGATGGTACTAGTTTATTTTTAATGTCACTATTTTTTATATAGTGATGACGCATTTATTAATGACTAAGGTCATTTTATATTTGTGTACACGTGATTTAGTGCAAGGTATATTAATTATCTCCAATCAATGATCTACGAGAAAGCCTCCGACGCCAACGAGACCTGGACATTTCTGGATTACCTACAACGGTGTCGTGCCACTTTTTATTAATCTGTGGTCGTGCTGACACATTGTAGTACCGAGATACTTATGTGGCCTAAGTCCAACAGTGGACTGCACTAGGTTAATAGATAGATAGATATGAACTTATGTATTTATATATTTTTCTTAACAGATTTTTTCTTGCCATTTAATATTATTTATTTTGATGGAATCTTCTTAAAACCTACCAGTTTTTGGTATGATAAGACTTATGATTCTTACAGTTTACCGTCAATATTTTGAAAAAATCATTACTGAGAGGGTGAAATAGAGATAAGAACAAGTCAACACACAACGATATTTTTAACTTAGGTGCAAGCACATGGCCCACCTGATGGAAAGTGGCTAACGTGGCCTATGAGCGTGTGCAACACCAGGGGAGTTACACCCGGAAATATTGATATAAAACCCCATATGGCCAGAGTGGAAACAGTAAGACAATGGAAGATGCTTATGTCCAAAAATTGAACTAATTTGTGAGTACGGACGAAGTGTATTTACATCCCTATCATACTCTACCATGACGTCACTAACGAGTAGATACATTGTTAACTTTTTATCAGCATGGCAAGCTAAGCACATGTATAGCTAAGCCATATGGTACATGTGCTGTAGAGTTAACTAGCCCTACCACGCTCTTTGGTACTCTTGTCAACCTCACCTGCTACAAAATGGACGAGGTTCTGGTGCAGACTTTCCTCTCAGGGTTCAGAAGTCAAACGACTGTCGCTTCCGAAGAGTCAACATAAAAATTAAAAGACAATAAGAGGACTCGCTCTGAAGATGAGTGGGTGCGACTGAGAACAAAGTATGACTTATGTCAGTACATCTTAGTATAAGAATTATATTATAATGTAATAATATTATCTGTGATCTTAGCATAGCTTAACTAGCTTGTGTTATGGGACCTAGTATGTGGATACCTAAACTTAATTAGATATTTTTATCACTATAGTAATGACATCGCACTGAAATTTTATTTACTAATCTACCTACATATTTCTTTAAATATTAAGTATATTTCCAATTAGATGTTTCCAGTAAAAAAAAGTTTGTATATGCATACTCTTAGGTATTTCCTTACATCTCATTACTGGAAAAAGTCAACATAGTCGGCATTTAGAGAATACGGTCGCGGTACGGGGACTGTTTTTTCATTTACAGAAGAATGTAAACATGGTCGTGTGTTGAGTTCTTGCGTTGATTAGCAATAGAATATCTCGAGTGCCGTGAAGTACGTGTTGCCCGATACAATTTAGAGAATTTTCTCTCCAGTTATCATGAGAAAACTGCATTTCTCATTGGTGATATCATTTTCAACATGCATTGTTAAAGTAGGTAGGTACTACCGGGTAATATAATACCTTTTTAAGGTCATAGGATTCTGTGACTAGCAAGAGAGGGATCACTATTCGTATAATAGTTAGTAAGTAATTTATAAATTACTTTTTTGGAAATACCTAATGCTGTTAAACTGCACTAAATAACTTTAACGAAAATGCACTTGTTCGTGAACTGCTTTTACAATGTTTGTTCGGAGGCAAAAGTTATACCTACTATGCTCGTAAATATATTATATTCTACCATACTTTATTAAATTGATTTTTGGCAGGTTAAATTGCTTCTGAATGGTTAAAATACACCAGCCAAGTGCAGTTTAGACTCGCATGAAAGACCAATACCAATACCATTACGTTATTTAGTATTCGTTATTATACCGGCCACAGAAATAAAATCATCTATGAAAATTTCAACTGTCTAGCTGTCACGGTTTAGACAAACAGGCAGACAAGGAGTTTTAACGCTAAGGTGGTTCGCAACACGGAATGTGTTAGGTATAATACAGATGGCGACTGTACCTTCACTAAATTATTAGATATTGTTTGTATACTACTTATAACTTGACGTGACAAGTAAGTAAGCAATGCGAGGTGATCTAAGCGATCACCTTGAGATGGGCGCGGTTCACGCGCACGTTCTGTGCAGCCTCGCGCCAACGGAATTCATAATAATAAATGCTTTAAGTAACACTTAGATATACTGTAGTAAACTGGTCTTCACGGAATACAGTACGTGACGAATTCAATAACGAAATATAACCTGCCGAGATACAGCCTTTTAAAATACAACTAGCCGACAAGAAAAATCACTGACAACGGTGTAGTATTCAGGATCATCACCATCATCTTTGCGTTACTTCCGGCCTACACCTCCGAATCCGGGGTCCGTTTCTAAGCTTTATAATCATAAATGTTGATATACAAACAGGCATGTTGGTACATGGTTCTCCACACTATGTATAAAGTAGCATGGCCTTATACGTAGTAGTGTAATTTTCTGTATAAATATTGTAGTGTTTGTTTGAGGATGTGTCTTAACCTCGACCACTGCCATAATGAAGAAATCGATGCAACGTAAAGATTTCAATGCTAAGCGTATTATTGCTTTAAAACTCATTGGTATGCAATACAGCGTCCGAAAGAAGCCATTCGAGCGATGACTCTGTGGCTCTTGCAATCATAGTAAAAAACGTTAAGTATTGTACTTTGCTGTTGTAGGTTTTTCAGTTCGTATTTATTAATAAAACCAAGAAATACTTCACCGGAGTGTCTAAACAATAATTTACAACATTTATATAAACTAGGTTCAGGCCATGTTATTATGAATAGGATGCCACTATACTACCTAAATATTTCATGGACGTAACCAGGGGGTGGGCGTTTAGGATTCATGACTCATTTGTTATTTATTAAAGACATGGGAACTTTAATGTGACTATATAACCTCTTTACCATGAATCTAGTGAACTGATAATAATACTTAGGCAAATCTGTATTAAATAGAGTCAAGTAAATAAACCTCTTGGTGACCCTCTTTTCTGAGACTTTGCCTTCAGCTTACTTTACTTTCAGCTATAAAAACAAAAACAGTTTTAATAATACCTACATAGGCGTATAAACTCACGTATTTTAAGAGTCAGCCTCTCTACAATAGACATTGGAGGTAGGCATTGGAGGTTGACATATCTCCTTGTGTAATGTAATAATAATATACGAGCATTGTATGAAAGCGAATAGTATCATAGTTGTCGTTCTGCTACAGGTAGACATAACCCTGAATAAAATCGTCAGAAACTGCCTGAAAATAGCAAAAAGCCTATTCACAAATTGAAAATGTCGCCGCTCCAACGAGGGTGATCCGGATATGATTTGGACACACTGTTCTGGCCCGGATATTACGAGGACTTGTCTCAAATACTGTTTGGCTATTTGTTCACCTGTTCGCATAACCGGTTTTCACATGAACTTTTGAATGAAGCTGCATTTACTGTTGTTGCGCTATTAAACTACAGGCGCTGAACGTTTAACGCGTACAATACATATTTAATTATTTACAATTAAAATTCAGAAGCAATTTTGTCCTATTGAAATTTTGTATATACCCACATAAAGTCTGTACTTTATCGATTTTATAGAGAGTTCGTTTGTTATTCATTCTAGGCTGCGAACAAATTAAAGTGTCTTCAAATCATCAGTCATCAAATTGCTTACGTGAATGCACACCAAGTTAACATTAAAAAAGAATTAAGTAGTTTACTCAGCCATTTCACAGATTTTAAAAACCAAATAAAATAGCAAATAACTATGTCAGGTTTCACTGCAAAAGGCGTCTAACGATCTCTTGCAACCGAAGCGGTATCACATCTTGTGAGAAGTATTCTTGGTTCCAGTCAATGTTCTCCTGAAGTAGAAATGGCCCACGTTTTAGACTATTTGGATTTTCTGAAGTTTTAACAACTATTTATTTCACATTTATAATCGATATGGTATACAAGATCCATAAATATAAAATAATAATAACAAAGAAAAGAAACTCGTTGCGCTCTCTCGGTTGGTCAGTCTCGATCCCCCTATGTAAACAGTGAAGCTTAATTCCTAACGAGTTGCTATAGAAAGGCATATCAAATCAGATCACTCAAAGTACCAAAGTGAAAACCTGGCAGAGAATCAGTCTTCAATTGTTTCTTTCAAGCCAAAAACATATTAATTTAGTAAATGGTGGTTATTTATTTCTTGGAAAATACTTCTCTAGATGTATAATTTAAGATTCGAAACGGTCATTTATACAACTAGTTTCATATGTCAATAGAATATTAATATTGCAACAACGCTGCAAAATCGGATTAACTCAAATAAAAATAGTAAATATCCTCTTGACTTTTATAATTGTTTCTTAGATCTTTCGGACTCTTAGACTAGACGAATGAAAGAAAACATATGAAACAGATCGAAGTATCAGGCAATAGATCTTGACCACCCCTGCTGGGACTCCTCTATGAAATCGAGGACATTTTCAGAGATGGAATTACCTGTGTGCAGTGAGTGTATTCTTGTTGTGTTGCCTTATTGTGTTTATATATTTGTCTGACTCTCTGTACGCTGTGTGTTCTTAAATAAATGCTTTTTCTTTCTTTCTTTCTTTCAAATAATTCTCGATTTCATTGAGAGGAATCCAGGAGTCAAGAGTACGACAGTCAAAAAAAAGTTCTGCTTCCTTCTACAGTGCTACCCTAGTCGATATACTATACATTGATATTCATACCTACACGATTTACACCTATCACTCAATCAATAAAAACTGAACTAAATAATTTCCTTCTTTCTTAAATTAATAAATCATTTCTCACAGTAATCAGGTCAATCAGGTATTAAAGTCATTTGTCATTGTGTATATAGCTATAAGAAATTATATCTCAGTACCATGTTCACGCTGCTTTCCAATACGAATCAAGTGATGTGTATTTACTAGTTGCCTAGCAACCGTTTTTAAAACTTACCCGAGTTGTGTTACAGACCAAATGCTTTTGCCTTTAATGATGAATGCACTGCGTTACATATTTTTATCTCCGTTTCCTTTATGAAAGTTTGTTTATAAAACAATGTGCCGTACGTGGTGGCTTCAGGAGAAACATCATCTTTGAACAAGGTAATTTATTATGAATCCAGTTTTAATACCTGTCCTGGTATCTTTAATACAGGTTACTACGTATCCTAGCTAAGGTACCAGTTGCGAACTTTTTATGTATAAAAAATAAATACTGTTGATCAAGTCCAAGCTACTTGCTTAGCTAATGTTATACCTACGGATATAATCTGGACACTTTAATAGTAGAAACAGGCAAGGCTAGAATTTTTTTTTTAGTTTGCTTCATTTTATTATTAATGTAATAAAATAATTTATTTTAATAATGTTATAAATTTCACTCTATGCTAAAATGCAGATAATATCTCTGCCTGGTTTAGGAAAAAGAGTCATATGACCCGAAAATTGCTATACTGATTCTTGTTTAATTTTATAGTCAGATAACATAAGACAATTTGATTTACCATGTAAACAAAACTATTTTGTTTCAATTCTGTGTCAATAATGGTTATTACTATTATCAATTCGTGCAAAATCACAATATCTATTTTATTTCCACTCAAAGAATTTTCTTTAATAACTAGTTTTTATGTTTTGATGTGCTTTGGCCAAAAATATAATATTACTTAACATTACAGAAAATAAATATCTGAGTAGGTATACATCATTAGTTGGCAATTGATGTAGGTACCTACTTATAAGTTTATTTACGATATTTAGGTGTAATATAGGCAAACTATAATTGATCTCTAGTTTACCTTGCTTATATTTACGCAAAATCCAGTACGACAAGCACCCACTGTTCTATTGCTTTTTGGTCACCTTGAGGTACTAACTATATTTTTTTCGCAATTATGACTGTGCACGGCCTCATAAAACATATGTGTAAACAATAGCACACATTCCGAAGTCATGGTATTGTCCCAAATGTATGTGAAGGTATAGTGACAATTACAAAACAGTGGTATATTTTATCCAATATCGTACCAATAGGTATATATCCAATAATAATAATTTAGGTAGATACTTCTTAGGTATATCAAGTCAAAATATGCTTCAAGGCTAAAAAATCAACGGCAAAACAAGTTTTCTTTAAAAGGGTGATTCATACATTTTAAGGTTCGTTAATATTCGACGGTTATTATTATCTGACAGTTTTTTGTTCATCTACTTCTACGTAATTATACTTATCGAGCCGTTGGCCGCGACTTCGTCTGTAGTTTGAACTGTGTCAAGACATTTTTGATATGTAGTTATATGTCGGTAGGGGAAGTTAAAGGTGTTAGTACTCTTGTATAATATATAGCCTGTTATAGTTTTGATTGCACGACGACCCAACTGCCCTGTGCACGTGTCCTGAGAATTTCCCAACAGAAGAAATTACTAACACTTAGCCCGACTCGGACATTTGTCTCAGAACCTTACTCTCTGTCTATTTTATACTTTTTATTGTGTGATTATTTCTTCATATCTAATAAATAATGGCTAAGGTATACAAATTGCAATCGGACTACAACAGATTCGGTCTCTGCCTCCTCAAGCTAGTTGACACACTACTGAAGTGATTCATCTCTACATCTAGTATCTAATACATACTTAGTTTAGGTGAACAGGTTAGTTTATGTCTTAGTAACTGCTCTCACATTTACTTATATATAACATACCTATATAGGTAGGTACCTACTTACAGAATATATGGGTAATTTTTGATATGTAGTTATATGTCGGTAGGGGAAGTTAAAGGTGTTAGTACTCTTGTATAATATATAGCCTGTTATAGTTTTGATTGCACGACGACCCAACTGCCCTGTGCACGAGTCCTGAGAATTTCCCAACAGAACAAATTACTAACACTTAGCCCGACTCGGACATTTGTCTCAGAACCTTACTCTCTGTCTATTTTATACTTTTTATTGTGTGATTATTTCTTCATATCTAATAAATAATGGCTAAGGTATACAAATTGCAATCGGACTACAACAGATTCGGTCTCTGCCTCCTCAAGCTAGTTGACACACTACTGAAGTGATTCATCTCTACATCTAGTATCTAATACTTAGTTTAGGTGAACAGGTTAGTTTATGTCTTAGTAACTGCTCTCACATTTACTTATATATAACATACCTATATAGGTAGGTACTTACAGAATATATGGGTAACAAGCATGGTTGTAAGTTTAAAAGTAATAACGGCGTACAAACAAGTCTTAAATTATTAAAAAAAAAAATTACACTTGAAAATATCGGTGAAGATATTTTATTATTTTAATTTAAGTGTGAAGTATTTTTTACTAACCGCGCAAACACAGCTTCGCATGGGAACATTTTGTAAACTAAAAATCCTGTAGGTGACCAGATTGCAGCACCAGCGCCCATTTCAAAACGTTCGCGCTTTTTAATGAAAACCGGTGACATAATAATATAAAACAAAAAAAGTCAGCTTGGCAGCAACATTATCTCAGGCGCTTGTCTTTTGAAAGTATGGTAACAAAAAAAGTATAGTGGCGCCTTTCGGGGCGCCAACACTATGAATACTTTTTTTATAAATGCATGGAAAAAGCTACTTATCAGCAATAATAGTGCAACATTTTCTGAGTATTCGTTACGCTCTCCATTGTAGACAGCTCGCTAGCCCCCGCTGTTGAGCACCTTAACGTTTCTAAATGAAGTGGCATAAAAGTATGACTCATCCTGTTTACTATGCAGCGAAAGTATGGCCATGCCTTAAACATTTTTATTATTTCTATTGAGACGTTAACGGTATTGTCTTGCGTATGCAACGGTCATAATAAGTAGCTACCTCTATAATCAAGGGTAAATAAAAGGTGTATATGCATCAACTTATGTTTTTTTAAATAAAATTTGCTTACACATTTTTTTTAATGTATTTATTTAAGGAATTGAGACTCTTTGTGTCAATATGACTTATGAGCTATGTTCAAATTAAAATTTCAAAAACTCCATTAATATTAAGATAATACATACATTCATACATACATACATATAATCACGCCTTTATCCCCGGAGGTGAATTAATACCCACATTTGACCAATCATTAAATTCGGTCCCATATAATAGGGGGTTAGCCTATTGCCGTCTTCCGGGCACTGTTGTTTACTCGAGCTATGCATCTGTGGCTGATTTATAATTATTACCTTACAATATTTAAGCACAGATTTTTTGTTAAATCAACATAAATACTGAAACAAAAGTGAAAAATTACGTATAGGTATCTAGATACCTATTTTAAGGTATTCCGTGGACGCAATTAAAACGAGCTGTTTATTTTCTATTGAGAGAGCTACACAATAACCTATCCGGATGCTCTACTTTATTTCCATATTGTATAATTTATTTAAAGTTACTTAAATTAACACTCCAATTTACTAGTATAAGTATATGAACGTAGAGCATGTGTTCAGGTCAGGAGCATCGACGATAAAAATTATAAGTAGTGTATCTCTTTTCCATGTGTATCTTCTTAACCTTTAATCTTGTTTTTACCTTTTCCATTAACACAGTTTCTTTATGTTTTATATGGTTGAAATCCAGCAGAATCTTTGCTTTCTCATCAAAAATACATGTCATTATGTTACGTCATGTTTTAAACTATGGTTGAAATATAGTTCTCACTCAAAAATAACTTATAAAACTATAAATCTTTCAATTTTTTTGGCAGGTTTTTGGTGATTCGTTTGGCGCAGGTATATTAAACGAAACCAGAACGTTATTGCGTAATAAAAATCTATTGATACCAAACCAGTTTATATTAATAGGAAAAATAAAATATTTGCACGTGTGTTTTTAAGTAATATTTGACGTTGCTACAAACACGAAGGTAGTGACGCGGACATGACTCATGCCCGACAGCAACCAGTCGCCTAAAGGCAAGCGTTAAAATAACATTCGGAAATCATTTGCAGAAATGGCTACAATACCAAAAATTTCAGATATACAATTGAAACTACACTGATGAAATTTATCAATAACATTTTATTTCACGCATTTTTACTCATTCCATTCGGCATGAATGAAAAACATTTTTGTTTCAACTCGTTTGCCAATAAAGGTTTTGTTTTTCGCGCGTATCTTATTGTACGTTCGTAATATTCTTTATTACGGCTACGGGACGGATTTCTCCAATTAACATATCGCTAGATTCGTTTCGGTAACCCAAATGTTTTTAGATAAGTTACGTGAAAAAAAAAACCAACATGGCCGCTGTAATACGCTATGGTTTAAAGAGGGGAAAAAATATAGGGCGCGAGGTGAGGTATCAAATAAAGGGCTTATCACGAGGATTTCAAAATGGACCCTTATAATTTTTTTTAATTAAAAATAATAATCTCGACTGTTGTGTGTGTTCGGCTCATGATTGGCAAATGGATACCGCTTGCTATTAAACTTGTTTTGATCTTTGCCGCATCAGCCGGGGTTTTTATATTATTTTATTTTTTTCTTAGATTGAATTAATTTTTGTCGGTGTATTCAAATTTTATATAGCCACCCAAGTACGTATAATAAATAAAATATTTTCTTTATTTCTTTTTCTCTGGTCAAACGGCAGATGGTAGGGAGAGATACTGTTAGTACCTAAATAAGGACACTGAATTATTTGGTTGAAACTGGTATAAGAGATAAATTAATATTGAAATATTCAGAAAGGCTGCCTGTGGTTTATTGTTTAATATTCCATTTTCATAATATTGGACATCACACGAACATGTAGAAATAATTAGTGCATAGCTAAATCGTCGAATTTCATATTAATTCTGCTTTACATAATACATACATTCATACATACTTTTAATTTAACATACATGCGAATAGTCCGCATTAAAATACAAATGGAGGGACAAATATTTTCTAATTTAGATATACGAAATGAGTGCTATTAAGAACACCTAATAAAATAAGCCTCCTGACCAGCGTAGAAACAGTAGGCCAAAGCCTCCCAACGTTGAGAGAGGCCTAGTCCAGCAATGGACTGCGACAGGCTAATTGACTGAATAAAATAACAAATATACACTAAATGGCCACCATCATCATCACCACCATCAAATTCATTCCGTCGCCTCTTCGGCAAATGGTATACTTTCAATTACCTATAAGCCCCATTGACAGAACTGAGTAACACGAAGTTTAATGAGCGGCATACGAGTACGAGTAAACAAGCTCATTAATCTCCCCTAGTCATATGGATGAATAAATATTACGGATGAAATCATTGCGTAAACACCCTCTGCAAATAGGTGTTATAAAAAAGATTCACGTTCAAACGTAACAAACAGAATAGATAATAGTGTATTTCGCGGAAATTGTGATTCTTGGTATTACAAACACTGATTGGGGTGTTCCTCTTAATATCAACTGTTAAGTTTACTATACTCTTCTTTCTCTGTACCTCTAAAAACCTCTAACAGGGTGAAAACGGTACATTGAATATTTTTCAATAAGATAATTCTATATAAGAGTTAATAAAGATAAAAGGTAGTTTAGAAGAGACTAATGAAACATTCATAATTAATATCGTGGCTCTATTATATTAAAAGAACAAGCGGAATATTTTTCAACAAACGCTCTCGAAATTACCATTGGCACAATATGGGTTTACAGTCCTGTGTCGAGATTAATTACTTTACTAAGAACATTTCGAAATAGAGACGGTGCGAACGTAACGTCATTTCATTAGAAGCTAAGGCTCAAGTCATGCTTAATATACTACTCACATGAACCAAAACCTAACAGAATGAACTTGCTGACGGGTTAACGTCAACAGAGTTGGATACTAATAGTGCAAAAATATTCTCCAAAAAGATAAAAATAAAATCTGCTGATAACACTTGAATCAAAATATTACTAGGTATATGTATCAAAGTTATAGGGCTAACCAACACAATTTATTTTCAACTTTTTGGAGAGTATTTTTAGTGATGGCTGTTTTAAATATTTAATTGAATTCCTATTTTACACTTTTTAAATTGATCTACTAGTCAAGCGCTTTCATTTGATACCAATATAGACGGAGTTGTGGAAAAACAATATGTACTAGTTATTCTGTGGCGGCGGTCACTTTTGAAGTGATTTCTGTCAAACATAGCTAAGAACACTCTCGACTCATATACTTTTCAAACAAAAAAAAACGAAATCTAAATCGCTTCATCCGTTCAGGAGCTACGATGCCACAGACCGACATACACACACATACACAGACACGTCAGACTTATAACACTCCGTTGTTTTTGCGTAACGTAACTGGTACAGCTAAACGTGCTAAGTGCAGAACTAACGAGAGCTGATTTATATCAAAGTTTTTCTTCTGAAATTTTATAGAAATATTAATAGTGCCTGAAGTTGTTGTAACCCCTAGTTTACACAAGGAAACAAGTTGTAAAACAAGTTGTAAACTTGTTAAAAAGTCTAAACAAAATACTTGTTTTATGCATGTGTCTCAGATACTTTTGCATTCACATAGTATGTATAGCCAACAAGTTTTAAACAAGTATAAAACACATTTGCGTTCACACTGTAGCCTGTGACATATTGCAACTTGTCAAATACATGTTTTATACTTAGCTGTAAACGAGGGGTAAGCAGCTCGTCTGGACAAAAATTGTCATCACGATAGATCACTACGTGACAGCAAAATTTTCAGACTTATAAGTTCTCGTATAGGTTTAATTTAATTCAAATGCAAAAATGCGCGCTAGGTCTATAAAGACAGGTGTCAAAATTCTTTATCTCATTTACCTATCTAGTTTTCGCATTCCGTTCTAAATTCTAAACTCGTTCTCACCTTACACAAGAACAAAGAGAAAATTTTTGTTCTTAGCTTGACTAGTATAATGAAAAAGCTTTGGCTGTACAGATTTGTTGTTACCGTGGAATTATCACACTATCACAATTTGTATGGATGTATTAGATATTACAGAGACGGTATATCCCCTCTTCGCCTGTGCCAAATATGTGTAATAGGTGCTACTTACTACTTATTTTCTTTCAATTGGATCCAGGTGGCTCCCTCAAATAATACCCTTAATCTCACCAACATACGATAAGGGATTGTGGGAGGCTCATTAATGACAGATATATAATAACGGACCTGTCTGTTACCATAATACTTATTATATTATGTTATCTGCACTCAAGCCTTTGTGTAAATACGGTGAATGCCTCAGGTAAGATGATTTTGAGCAGGGACTGTCGATTTGAAGTGAATGTTATTATTCAAAAAGTAACCGTTGGTTGTAAAGCGATGAGTCACAATGTTGTGTTGTGATAACGGTTAGTTACTGCAATTTTTCATCGCTGTTCAGTAATTTAATGCGTAACGTTATTGTTTAATTTATTCTATAACTAGCTGTTGCCCGTGGCTCTGCCCGTTAGGTACTCGGATTCCATTCCATTTATTTTTGTGCCAAAGTGCGTATACCACGCTCGTCGGTCATCAGGAGTGGTTATGTCATACTCGGAACTATGAAAACCACATGCCGTCTCGGGTTTTAAGGGGCCTAGAGCAACCTGCGCTCCCAGGCTGACTCTGGGATCTAGGGTTTAAGATGATTACTCTGAAGTGGGAAGCATAGAGTCCTTATCAAATCCCAGAAATTAGCGTGTTCAAACATACAAACAAACTCTTCAGCTTTATGATATTAGTATAGATAATATTAGCATAGATTCCTACGCAATTATTTCTATTGCTATTAAAGTGCTTTTTGACTTCATTTAGAAAGAGAGTCGTATTTGTGTAGACATTAGTTTAATAAAAAATAGTAATCTCCCACTCACTCTCTCTTTAGTATTTTCCTTTATTTTTAGTTAGGCTCATATTTTTGTATGTATGTATGTATATCGTTTTAAATGTGAAAATATTGTCATAATCTTAAAAACAATTTAGTCGCACTGTGAATTGTTACTAGTATTTTTCTGTTTTAAAATATTAAGTGATACAAAAATGTTACTTTTCGCACATTACGGAAATTAATGTTTATATTTTATTATATAAGAGAAAAGGAATATAGTTTTCTTTATTCTGTCTTGACAGTCAGTATTGTTTATAATGTTGCTAATTTTATACTTTTATGCTTATAGGTCAGCAATGTCTCGACTAGCGTGCCTGTTGGCTGTGGCGGGTGCCGCCTCAGCGCAGTTCTCTTTCGATGGTGTGAAGTGTATGCAGTTAGTCTGCAAACCAGATGAATATTGCTCCGAAGACACCAACCGCTGCGCTCCTTGCAACATCATCTGTAACAAGACTAGCCATAACTATGATGCAGGGGCATGTGTCAAAGAATGTCAGGGTAAGTTTTCAAATATTCTTGACATCGCGTGTTTATTTTGGACTAAGGATATTAAGATTTGAGTATACTGGGGTTTTAATATACTCTAATTGTATAATATCTACTAATACTTTTTATATATCTCCTTTTACACAGAGTGACTACTATTTAGCCCTTAAATAATGTTCTATGATAATCTAACCATTCGCAACTGTATATAGGTATAGTCATGACTCTAATCTCAGATGGATTTGGCAGAGATGGCGAAACCCACACTCACATTGTAACTTAACGCTAAGTACTAAATGTACAAATATATAGCATCTTTTGCTTGAATATATAGCTACTTCTTCTTCTTACCTGCTTAAAAGGATATTAATAAAAGTAAAATGACAGTTTAGGTCCAAGTTTAGTGCAAGTAGCACACTGAAGGTTCTGTCCAAAACTAAAATCCTTATAAACTTACCTAGCTCACCTAACAACCTATCTAGAAAAAAGTGTTGACAGACAGACGTACAAAGAAGTAATTCTGTTAGGGTATCAGTTCTTCTTTTATCGTTACGGATCCCTAAAAATATAGAGACGCTTATGCAAACCTCAAAAATATTCAATTCTGACGTTATATTAAAAGTATCACATTTTTAATTACGAAGCCTTCTAAGTCCCGCGTAATTGAAGTATACTAATTGAATATTGAAAACGCGGAGTTCCACGTAAATAGCAGAGGGATTTTATATATCGCTGAGTGGTAGTAAGTAAAAAGGCAAAGAATGAGGAAAAAATTTGAATAAAAAACAGACAAATTCGATCGGCCAGCTAGAGTATAGAATCTACATTGAAAAAAATTCAAAGTAATATCACAGTATCAAGCTACATGCAAATTAGCGGTTATTTTCAATGGCGCTATGCGTGATATTATAATATTTATACATACATACAGTCCCGCCTTTTTCCAGAACTACAGTTTTCTCGCTTCATCTACTTTCATAATTGTTTTCATACGTGCTCGCCGGTTTCGGGTACTGTTCACATTTGACATGATATGTTATTATGATATTTATTTGATGAAAAATTGTACAAGATGTATGTATTGCCTAATATATCGATTATCAATCGATATTTATTGTTGTAACCTGAAATGTTCTTTTATAAGATTTATGTAGGTAATCTTTTAGTTATAGAAGTTTTAAAAATCTGTCAAGGCCATCTTTGTTACCAATTTTTTTTTATCTCGTACGTCATGTTTTATATAGGCATTACATTATGATGTATTTAACTGACGACGACAGCAGAATGATTGACGAACCTTTGTTTTATAGAGTGTTGTGCTAGTTTTATGTAGGTATCAAGTCATTATATTGGTTATACTCGTGTAAAATTGCTTCTTATCCAATTCCTTAAAAAGATTTAGATTAGATGTTGTAGGTACCTATATTCCAGATTTCACTGAAAGGTAACATGAGCATAAACTAACATATTCTGTTCTTGTGTGAGGGATTTGGTTTTTATGTTAGTTTACTAACTAAGTGTTTTTGGCTACAAGCTCTACCGTCGTCTAACGTAGGGACTATGTTTGATGACACTACCTTCCGCACCGCAACTTGCGTCCGTTTACGTGTGCCGTGTGTTTCTTTGTATCAATGCCGTTGTGGAGAAGTTGTTGACATACTCGGACACCATGGTCTGTCGTGATGCAGGAGCGCTGGGCGAATTCCACTGCACGCCAGCCTCAACGACACAATCCGCCGTGCTCTTGTCACCGCCGCTGTGCCACTACCTGTACTTGAACTAAACGGCTTAGAGCGTGACGATTGCAAGAGACCGGACGGCATGTCGTTAATGGAAAATGGGTAGGACTCCGGTGTTGGACGCAAAATGCGTAGATGCTATTGTTCCTACCCATATACTGGTCATGAGTGGCTGTGCTGGTGCTGCTGCTTCTGTACAAGCTTATAAGCGGCGCAAATACTCCATATCTCATGGGAAATCATGAACTTGTGCCATTTGGATGCGGAACTTTGTGGTCATGGAGTCAGAGCATCCGCAATCTCTTCAGGGAGATCGCAAAGCGTATCTCGTGACCTGAGGGCTGATCTCTTTATAGGTCAGAGAATAAGCATTTCCAGAAAACGTGCACTATAAAGAAATTACAGGAATATTTATTGATTTTAGTTAAATGGATGTAGCTTTGCCATTTGATGAAAATGGTTGAAATTGATAATATATTGATTGTGTAAATAATGGTCTAATAAGTAGAGTTTTATGTAGGCCCGTTCGATTATTTATTACTTTTTCTATTACCATCAATAGTATTTATTTATTTAATATAGATACTAGGTACCTTAAACAGAATAAAATAACTAAGTAGGTACTACAGTTACATTAGGACGTTGTTTTTAACTAGACTTAACTAGACAAAAACTAGTTTGTTTTTCTAGAGAGGATGAGGTTCTCAATTCAGATCTTTATTTTTTTTTTATATTTGTATACGCATAGCGATTTGCGAAATTATTTTTTCTTATTAAACGTAATCGCTAGGTATCTATCTTACGTCTCTACCTCTACAGCATTCACTTTCATCAAAATTCAATTAGGTATATGTATTTTAAATATACAATCAGAAATGTTTTACGAATGTGTATAAAAGGAAAGTGTATTTCCTGTTGATTATTAAAGTATTTTTTTAAAATCAAAAACATGCACGTTCTTCCTCCTCATGATAATCTAGTTCAGTAATAGCATATTCTGTAGTGCACGAAAGGCACGTATAGTTTGATTACCGACTTTAAAACAAATATATCATATTAATTTCAGTACATTATAAAATGATTTTCTTTTCCTCATGATGGTACTAATAGGTTGTAATTCAAAATTAGATATTTGTGCGAGTTCGAGTTATAACAAAACCATTTAATCAATAGTATTAACTAGTAATAATATATAAGTACCAATTACTTTCCAATTATCCTACGTATTAATTACGTATTCCAATTAATTTCACCCTCTCCCTCCCTATCCCGACACGTGCAGGACTATGTGCAATCGATACCATCACTAAACAAGCGGTTACTTTCCTGCTACAGAGTTATAAGTAGTTCTTTAAACGAGCCGTAGAAAAGTACTTGTCGAGGTGCTCAAGGTAGGGACTTTCATTCTATGGACAGCACTTGATGGCCACTACTTTTTGAACTTCAACTCCGCTTATTATCAGGAGGTGCAAAATCAAATTCATGAATCAAACATAAATAAAAGATTGTGTATGGAGCATCTTCACGATGATTCCGATTACATCCGAGTTTCTTAGGTCCATTTTACGTTTACTTTATTTTAGCTATTACCGAAGCGACTGTTGTTTGACCTCTTTCCCGAATGAGCAGCCTGCGCCATCGCCTTGTCCGTTGATAAGCAGGTGTGCCAGCCAGCAGGTGACAACGGACGCACAAATATCTATTACATAGAATATATTTTATTATACCTCCATACGGGTTTCATTAATATATTCGGGGTTCAAGTCAACTTCACCTGCGAGCTGGTACACCTGCTGATGAACGTGAGGTTCTGGTACCTCGTGTGGTTTTAGAATTGGATGGTAAACGGAGGCGAAGGTGTAAACTGAGCTTTGTTCGTCAATAGCAGGTACCTTGCTCCAAAGGCATCAATTGGACCCCAATTCAAAATAATATTTGAAACAAGCAACAGCTATAAGAAACAAAGTATATTTAGGCTTCACTTTGTAGTTAACAGCTCTATTATAGATGTCGCTAATTTCCACAGTTAGTCGGAGCTGTGGTATGAATCGAATCTGTTAGCGGAACGCACAAACATAATAACGGTATAATTTGAGAATGAATACACCTTCTTTCCTTTTTATAAGCATTCTAATAAAGTACAAATTCATACGGAAATGAAAATAAGGAAATTGCACAAAAAAAATGTTTCACGAGGTTTAAGTTGTGGGTTATACAAAAAGGCTAGTGTTATTACATAAAACAAATACTTTAGGTTTGCATGAAAAGTACCTATATATTGTGTATGAGTGTTATCTAGACTATAATTCCAAGAAACGATCACTGTGTATAACTTGGTGAAAATCCTTCAAGACGTAAATATGACTAATATGAACAAATATTAAGAGGCTAAGTGAACAACCGATTGTTTTCTTAACGAACTTAACTATAAAGACTATTTTCACTACACATCGTAATGTACAACCAGTTTTGTAACCGCGAACCGCCTACCAATCTCTATCCTTTTTCAACTAATGTATATCTCGCTCACACTTACTAAAGAATGTGTAGGCTTCAGGTCAAGCATCTCGTTTTATAGCAGTTTTACATTAGACCTGCGACGCGGCAATAAGGTGAATTGTATTAAAAATACAAATCCCTTAAGTAAGTCTGGAAATCTTGGTAGGTTTAAGTGCATTCTAGATTCTGAAGCAATAGGAAACCGAATTCTACATTCTGTTTACCTAATATATTGGCTTTATAGACCTACTGATTAATATTCAATATAAGAGGACGTGTATTGTACACGTATACTTGGATGTTATGGATGTCAAAAAAAAATTATAAACCCAATATAATTTGTATCCCAACAACAGCTCTCAAACGCGCGATCACCTAGAGTACATCATAGTAATAGCCCAATGATATTATAGCGTATGTGTGTAATGGTCAATTGACCTTAAACCACTTGATTTGCTATGAATAATATTGTATTGTAACAGATTATGAAGGAAATATTTCATTTGTACCCATTTATATGAGATTGACTAAATACAATGATATTGAAATGTGGGTGTTAATTCTCCCCTACCTAAGCTTCCGGGGATGTATGTTTTTCATCAAATTAGTTTGTATGGATGTTTTAGTTTTATTGGCAGTAGAGTCATGAGACTGGGCCGAATGTCACTGTACATTTCTCTAAAGATATAACAACTTAAAGGAAGTAATAAAAACTGACTTTCCTTTCTTTCACATTTTCTTTCCCTTACGCGGGTAGGAATAAGATATTACAAACTTTATGACTAGGCCAAGCTAATCATAAGATAATCTTGGGCATCTTTACTAATACTTATTAATAAAATCAACGCTTATTAGAATGAAATTAGTGTAGGTACATATTTTGAAATCGGGTGTACACCTCTACCGCGTTACTGACATGTCACCAAACAAATCGATATACTGTAAACTTAATCACTTGCAACAGACTGAATAGAATGTAACCGTAGAATCATTGGTAAGGGGTGTAACAATACCCATAAAGTCATGCTCTGTTGATTCCGACAGGTATGCGACGCACACATGCAACGGACCCACACACGGACATATACGTCACATCTGTTGTGTTTGTGTGTCACTACATGTATATATGTGTGTGTGTGTGTATTAAAACAGGTGGCTTCTTGTTTATGAGTTGTGCAAGTGTAATCTACTGTTCTTCACAATGTCACGGTGCAATTAAATCGTGATTGCAATGAGTTCGTCATGATTCAAATTGAATTACTATTAGTAGCTATTCACTAACTCATGAGTTTTTAAAGTTCAAAACATGTAAGTAGGTAGGTACTAGATTTTGCAGGTTTAAATATTGGTACACTCTTGCTACACCTATCTACTAGTTGTCTGTTCATGGATCATGCAAATTATCACGAATGCAAAGCGTTTTAGTACTGTCGTTTGTACATACTTGCATGATTTGAGATTAACATGGTCATTCACATTAATATTATTTATATATTTATATATTTACCATGTTTATTTTTTCTGAGTAAGCGATATTTCGGCGCTGTCACAAGCGCCATGATCTCGGTGTACTGACCGCCGAAATAGTTGTTATTGTCTACCCTTTTATGCACTCGTTTGTTACGCGCATCGCCCCTAATAGCGTGTTGCACACGTTCGTAGGCCACGGAAACCACTTCCCATCAGGTGGGCCGAGTGCTTCTCAGCCACCTAAGTGGTATAAAAAAGTGGTGTATACTGTCCGCGTTATCGCACTTCACGACACACAACAGTCACTGAATCGATTAGCGGGAGAAGGATCAAAATTTCACGTGGGCGATGCCGCGGACTTCTGTATTTTTATATGTTGGAAGATATATGCGCTACCTTGAGGGCAAGATAGACTTATGTGCGGTGGCGGCTATCTAATCTCTTGTGATGTATGTGAATTTCGTTGTACCTCAACCGCCGGGCATCTCGTGACGGTCACTTTTTCGTGTTACAGATACACAATTCATTTCAGTTAATTCCTGTGTTTAATTAATCTCCACTGACAGGTTGTATAACAATATTAATTGTGAGCTCATTACTGAAATATTATTTATTCTCTTCATGACGTAGGTACTTTGTGCATAGCTTTATGTATTGTATCTCTTGTTACGTACCTACACACGCGTCCGGGACGCACACATAAACGTTTGTGACGCATATGTGTGAGTTCCGGACGGGCACCTGTCGTAGTCGTATCTCGACCTGCTAATTGTTTACTCGGGGCATTTTTTCCCCGATCTCACCTGTGTCAACTTCACAAACGATTCTACTTTTTTCTTATCTATTCCTCTAAAGAAAGTAGCGTAACATTAAAGTTATAAGTATGTATTTTTTACACATCTGCATGAGTACTGACCTAGTCTTTAAATATATATAGATATTTGAGTAAACGTTTAGGAACTATAATTATAGTAGGAGCTTATAGAATTTACCCGTATTCTTGCAAATTGAAATTTAAATAGTGGGATAAAAGATAATAACCGATTCTTTTTTCCTCCAAATCTGGCTAAGGATGGCGGCGGTGTATCGTGCCACCTCCAGTCATGTACCGACCTATTGATAATGACATCATTTCTATCTCCAGGTCTAATATTGTCAAAACAATCTACGTAGGGTATATAAACGCGCGGGTGCGTACAAACACGTCAATAATCGCAATAAATGTAGTTAATAATGCAATAGTATATCCAAATTCTACTTTGCTAAACTCTAATGAAGGAATGAATACATGAGAGCTCTGATGCCTATAACACAAGTTTTTTCTTAGCATGGGTATCAGTGTTCAACTAAAAATTTGTAGGACACGACGGTATTCCGGTCCGAATTGAGCAGTCCGACTGGGGAAGTACCTCCACCCTAATGAATACCACGGCTATAAGAACCCCGTGTTTTTCTTTTGTGTTCCCGGCGGTGAGTAGGGTAGCCAGAGCTCACTGGAGAGTTTTTGTGCTGTCAGTGGGAAGACTAACTAGAACTCTGTCGGCTTGTCCTAATTTTGTGTTCTGCGCTGAAGGCACAGAAAATCTCTCTTCGGGGTCGGCAGCACGGATGTGACTCCACTGGTGTTACACACGTTAATAGGTCATGGTAACCACTGTCCATCAGGTGGGCCGTGTGCTTGTCTGCCACATAAGTTGTATAAAAAAAATGGTCTAAGATGATACTTTGAATGTAAAATTTGTCGTGTTATTTGTTGTACTTCGGATTTGATCTAGGTTTAGCCGTTGCATTTTTTGTTTAAGATTATAGTAAAATTATTTTTATTTCTCAAATTGCTACATTTTATACCTACCAACTCGGCAAAACTAGGTAAGGTCTTCTGTATACCTGCGTCAGGTAGCTAATTTACTTTATTGGGTCACTCGTTGATGCATAGATATACGATTTAATATCGTCGGTGAACTAACGTCATTCCATGACGTTAATTCCTTGGTTGTTTGATTAGAGTAGGGTCTCATCATTACTTTTAATGCATCAGTTCTGTCTATTCATTCCTTACGAATCCTTATTTTCTCCCTAAACATATTTACTTATTTGTGCAAACTTAGCATTTAACGTCTGATTTTTGACTCAAAGTCAAAGTCAAAAATAATTTATTCTGCATAAATAATTAAATCGGCACTTACAAAACGTCAATATAAAAAGAAATATGAAAGACTAGTTTAGCAAATGGAAATATGCTCCTTGGTACCTATCCATAAATGTAAAAACAATTGAAAGTCTCAACTGCAATCAAAATCATGAAGCATTTTGAGTGGCTGCTAATATTAGTCTGGCTTTGTCGTCTGAACTCCCACCCCTGATGTTAGACACTTGCGTCAGAGCCTCGTTTAACAATCAGCAGGTATTCCAGCACACGTGAGACTGGCTTGGTCCCTAAATTTCACGATGTAGCCTCTTTGCGCCCCAATTGAAAGTTAAATCAATAAGATTATAATGTCAAAATATTTTAAAGAGAATTAAACTGGTATTAGACTTACATGATTAAATTATACTAATTTCTTATTTATTTCTTTCTTCCAGGTTATCTTCTTGATTTGAGATATATGCGAAGAACGGAATCAATGTCTCCTTCTGGTGATTTCAGCAGTAAGTAATTAATTATCATACTACGCAAATCTATTCTCAGCTTTTTATATATATTCGATATATAATAGTATATACATATTTATAATCGTGTCCAATTGTCCAAGTGTCCAATTTATTTAAATTTTATATAGATAATTATGCATGTTCTAGCAGTTACTGCGAAATGTATTTTTATTTCACGACTATTATTTTGTTTGTCTTTTAAGTTTTTGTTTAGATAAGTGTTTGCTAGAATGCTGCTGCTCAATTACACTAGAATGGCTGAACAAATGAGAATGAAATTTTGTATTAAGATAGATTATAGTCTGGAATAGCATATTTATATTCCGGGTATAAATTGCGAGAACAGAATTAGAATTTTACGCTAGTGGAGTCGTGGCCAAAAGCTTCTTTTATCATATATTATGGCGATGCGAATGTTGAGCTTAGTAATGTGTATCTGGAACGAGTGGGCACAAGAGTGATGAATTTTAATGCTTTACTAATGACGGAGCAGATAAACCTTAATTATTTTGTTATCGTTACCAAAGTGACATAATTACAAAATTAATTAGAAGCATCTTTGTAATTACCAGCAATAGGAAGTGTACCTTAAATAATACTCATTTATATGGATACATCAACTGTATTACTAGATCGTAGTTGAACAAGCTTTGATTTCATTACTACCCCACTATATAAGTATAGGACGGTGTATGTTTAATCTTGGCAATAAATTTATCCATAAAATTTATGATAGGAAGAAAATCTGTACAAAAGTATTTCACTATTATCACTAAGATCATATTAATTGATCCGTCTTATTCGTTGTTATGAATCACTGAGTTCAGCCTCGAAGCCGATATCGGAGATTTTGCGATAGAATTAAAACTGATCAGTGTATTTTTTTACTATTGTTTGCCAGCTGTGCGTAGTCAATGAACCGATAAATATAATCCGAGATTTATTGTCTCTTTCTCATTTGAACTATTCTTATTTGAAATATAATTGATCATAAATCTGTGCGTTATTTTTAGAATGTGAGATTAATAGTTTTTTAATATAGCTTATATAATGAAGAATGTTAAGTAATACTTATAGATTGCCAGTAAAAGGATTTTGTCACAAAATCTCGGAATAGTTCAAGACAGGTAATTATTAAAACTGTAGGTATAGGGTTGAAGGTATTTCAGAAACGCCAGAGTTGTTTTTCTTCGATAAAGTATCTATCCTGAATCCCTTGATAAAGGGCACGGTCTTGCTTCTTAGTAAGAAGACCTAAGTTCCGCCAGTAGGTATGCCTTTAGTATCTCTGAGTATCACTCAAGTGATTTGCTACGCGTCATTTGTATAAAAACAATAAAAAAATATTCATATCTAAATTAAAATGTGAAATTAACTACTTTAGATATATGATGTTTAATTAAATCTGTTATACATTAATAAGAAAATAATAATTAAACAAAAGTTAAAATGCGTCATGAAATTCCTTCGCATCACATGCCTCTTGTGGTAGCGTTTCCAGAAGACTAGCAGCATTGCCACGTTGTATGGCAATGCTTATCCTCTGATCTAAGAAAAGGCCAGCCCTCTGGTCACGAGAAGTGTCGACCATACGCTTCGCAATCTCCATGAAGAGATTGCGGGCGCTCGGACCCCACGGCCCAAACGTTTCGACTCCAAACGGCACAAATTCCTAATCACCAATGAGATTGGAATATTTGCGCCTCTGCAGTAGCTGCAGCAGCACCGGCACAGCCAGCCGTGCCAGGTATATGGGTAGGGCCAATGGTATCGACGCATGTTGCGTCCCACATCAGAGTCCTACCCATTTTACATGGCATTAATGACATACCATCCGGTCTCCTGCCATTGTTGCGCGCCAAACCGTTTGGTTCAAGCACAGCCGGCACACCAGCAGTGACCAGAGCACGGCGGATTATGTCGTTGAGGCTGGCGTGTATTTTATATATACGTGCTTATAAAAAACTTTTAAATGTGAAATGAGATCAGCTATTAATGCTTTTTGAGAGGTTTGGTTCGTTGAATTGACCCTGGAGGTTATAAATAAAATATGAATATGGCAATAAATAAAATTCTTATATATAAGTAAGCACTATTATACTGTTGTTAAGTATACATACTATCATGTTATTTTTACTATTATGATTCAAATCCTTTCGAAATGTCCAGTTGAATTATTTTGCTCAACGAGAAACATTGTTTCTGAGGGTGTGTCTTTTCCCTGTTCGATTGTACTCTGGCATTAAATTGGATACACGGCGGACCAAACCTTTTTGAATCTAAACACAGATAAAACTCTTATAATTTGATGTTGTGCAGAAATATTTTGTATGAGCATAAAGTCAACAAAGACTTCAATAGTGTTATCGTCGCGAGAGTACTTATAAGTTTTTGAGAATCGATTTGCACAGCGAATTTTAGTTTAAATGCACTGCTGAGATGTGCACTGTGCGAGAATTGAATAAAGTTGTGATTTAGTTCTTGGAAAATGTACAGCGTTTATATTGTGGATGTAAAATACTTTATAACAACGAAATAAGACTTTACACAGATTGTTTCGAATTTATTAAATATATGTTAATGAATATTTACAGTGTGTAACTTTGATTGTCATTTCTTATGTTTAGAAAAAAAAATAATGAGCGGACAGGTAGATAATGCCCACAGCTACATTCTATCATCGCACCTCTCGCCATAGGCAGGGAATTCATCCTTACACATTGCGACCTAAGACGGTGCGCACTGTGCGGTATGAAAGAAACTTTATCCCACCCACATTCAAGCTGTGGAATGACCTCCCTGCTATGGTTTTCCCAAGCACCTACAATATGGGGTTCTTCAAGAGGGGCATCAGAAGGTTTCTTAATGGTGTGACGCCCCTGGTGTTGCATACGTCCATAGGCCACGGTAACCACTTCCCATCAGGTAGGCCGTGTGCTTGTCTGCCATCTGAGTAGTATAAAAAATGACCGTCTTACAAAGCTATTCTCACTTGGAGCAGAATCCTAAATTAGATACAAATCAAATAACTGATTTTACCATGACACAGGAGTATTTAATTTATTTAGCCTACCTTTTTACGGAATCAAAAATGTATAACATTCGAGGTTAGCGTCGGCGATTATGGAAGATGATTTATTGTATGGTCGTTATGAAAATATCGAAGATCAGCCAAAAGCGGACCCTAGACTCTGAGGTGAAAGGTTCTGATGCGACCGGGATTAACGCTGGGATGAAGGAAGGATGTATGGTTGTAATAATGGTAAATTAATAAAATTGTACAAAAGTTTGAAGACATTTAGGGTATATTTAGTTTTCCAGACTACTAATGGGAAAATGTGCCAAATAATAGCGAATTTATCATATGTTGCCACCGCAAGTCAATGCAATAGCGATTTCATGCACATAGCAAAATTATAAAAATAAATTAAATGTTATTTGCACTTTTATACACTTTGCTATATTTGTATTAGTATTTTCTGTCTATATATCATCACTACACGCTTTATATCGCGTCTTTTTTTCATCTTTTGATTTGAATTATTTTAATTTAATAACAATAAATATCAATGGATAATAAGTTCAGATTCTGAATTATGAAAACGTACTGTTTCAGTGACTAAATTCAGAATAGACCGTAATGTGTACAACGAATGCCTTATAGGCATTAGCAGTAAATAATGTGTGTTAACGTACCTTGTATTTCGAAGGTGTGCAGCGTCAAGCGCAGACAGCTCTCATCATCAGTGGAGTGGCATTGGCCGTATTGGTGCTGATCTTGATCATCATCTGCAGGGGCAAAATCTCGTGGAGATATATCAAGCAGAAGTTTCAGCCGGTAAATTTCATATGTAGGCTTTTTTGTTTCTATAGAATCATTTCATGAGTACATTAATCTTCAGTTGTTGAAATTAGAGATAGATAATCATGTCAGCATGTCGACCGAGTACAAAATGGTACTAATACACTTTCGAACACATTTAGAATTTAACAACACAAAACTAACTCTCATAAATATATAATCTCCTAGTAGAATAGATTTGAGAACAATATTGCATGACCAGTGCTCAATGTGACTATTATTAAAACATCAATACAAAATTGATTCCTCGTATCGATTTTATTTGATTAAATGTATTTTGTTTTATTTGCAACCCAGCCACATAGTTTGTGTAGCCACATAGTAAGAATAGCCCTCTACTCTACTCATCGACAGTAATGAGGTGGGTCGAACACCCAATCATTCGATGATTATTTCAAAGCCGTAGCACTTACAGAATTACTGCGCTATAACAAATTGCCAGTTGATAGTTGAATATTTTTATAAGATATGACGCCATTTTTTTCAGAACCGTGTGAAGCAGTATCCAAACGACTTGACCCACCAGAACCCACACGCTGAGATGCCAAAAGCAAAGCACGCATTGAAACTTGAAATCAAGAATCCTGAGCCACCGAAACGTAATCAACAACCTCTCAACGTTCGTGACCTTGAAACTAGAACTTCTCAAACCGAAAGAAGCCAAGGAGCTACCACGCCTAAGACTATCAGTACTGCTCTAAGCAACCGACACCCAGCTGAAGATACGACTCTAGATTTTTCATATGACAACATGGGTATGAACGTAACACCTCCTGAGCAACCGGCTACCAGCCACAAGTTCTGAGGTCCAGTCTAACGCCCTGGTGTGTTCGGGATAATGTTATCCACGATAAGTATTATTTGTTCTGTAACATGATACAACAAATAAAAACATAATTTAGGTACATTTCCTTTGTATATATTGTTAAACATAGACACATCGATCAAGTTTACAAAGCATGCAAAGAAAATGCTGAAAACAAGCTGCCTATTATAGTATGAAAGAAAAAACTTTGGAACCAAATACCACGTAGTATTTGTCGTTCCTATTTTAAAAGCAATTTGATTTATACTGGATCTGCAAGCAATATTAAATTAAAACTCCTAGCTGTTAACAGACTTTTCAGATCACTTGATGATCAACTCTATCGGAAAATATTGCTTCCCTTGAATGGATTTTCCATCCGTTCAACAGATTTATTATTTAATTTAAATTTGCGTAGCGTATTAACTGAATCGCGTTATTTTTATTTTACAGTATTTTGAATATGTTTTGATGAAAAGTTTTATAATGATTATTATTCATTATTGATTTAAAAAGGTTACAAGCTCGAACGGCTGTACTTTCCGTATATTTACGTGACAAAAACAAAACAGTATAAATTTGTACATATAACTGTATCAAAAAGATAAAAAATACTTGTAAGTTTTACACAAGGGTAGTTATAACGTTTTTATAGTTTTTATAGAGCCCTTTTGTGCAGCTACTTGTAGAATTACCTATATAATAAGACCACATCTTAGGTCTTTGTAATTATGTTAATTAATTAAAATGGTTTATACACACATGAATGTTTATAAAATATAGGCACAAAATATTTTTAAGAGATATTTGTAAGTCAACAAAATATAATAATATGATAAATTAGATCTGTTGTGTTGGAGTACCTAACATGAGATGTTTTGTTATAATTTTCTTCATTGATGTGTTTCATGCAAAAGTCATATTATAGTGAATCTTTGACGATATGCAAGTGTGGTAAATATATTATATTCTTATAAAGTATGACATAATACGCTGTGATCACAATGAATTACATCACATTATAGAAAAAAAGTAAAATTATATGATTATATAACTGTGTGCGCCGAGAATAAAATTAGTTACAAATGATTAATAAATTGTTTTTACGGTGTGATCGAATCTGGCAAGCTCGCTCTCATTCAAACTAAGCATTCAATTCTTGTCTCTGTGTCACAAAAATATATACAATAGAATGAAAATTGATGGGCATCACATTGGTACTTAGATAGCGCTAATTTATTATGTAACTAAGTATTTAATTAGATTATAATCGTGTATTCCCTGAGCAATATTTTTAAAAGAGAAATAACATATCGAATAAATATAAATGTTGAATCTTTTCACCAGATGCGAGCGAAGTTTTGATGGCTGAGTAGTAAATAATGGTTCAATAACAGAGTGAACAAGCTTGATTAATCAATATATATTATTGTCTTATTATTGAAATAAATACTAACTATAATAAAGTGATAGTTATTCTTTCGATATTTATTCAAATCATATTTATAAGTAGAAGTTACATTTAATATCCACTGCCTATGTTGATATCAATTTCATTGCGAGGGTGTAATTCAATGAAGTGAATCAGACAGTATCTCTATTGCGTTCAGAGTATAACTCTGGTTGTTAGTTCATGTGGACATGATTCGACAAAGGCAAAAATTTAGCGAACTATTCGCACCAAATATGTTATACAGTAGCAGACTACAGTATAACATTTTTGTGTCGACTACTTCGTTAAATTTATGCAGACATAAATACCACGAAAAACACTGTACCTATTTACAATTACCTAAAATGGATACAAGTTTCCGTACAGGTACATTTATATGATTGAATGGACGGTAGCTCTGCCTACCAGTGACTTGACCTACTGAGTTCAAGGCACCTATTTATAAATGTAAGTCCTAATAATTAAGCTGGCCCTATAAGTGCCAGCAAGTCTTTATTTTGTGACTGGATAATGGCGCACTTTTAGTATTAAAAGCGTACTCTCCAAATTTACCCTAAATATACAAAAACAACCAATGTATTTTATTTATATATTCTACGTTAAGACTACATTGATGAATATGTAAAAATATCTTTTTATATTTTATTCTTTTCGTTAGAATAACTTATAGAGGTTTTGGATTAATCAAGTCATTTTAAACAAATGTGGCGCGAAATAAAGCGCATGCAGAGTGTATACGCGTACAGTCAGCATCAGATTGATCTTGGCGAACAATGTACTCAAAATGATCTGAAAGCCTTGGTTTCCCCCCTTTCTGTTGACTGGTAGTTCTGATATTTGGTACACATCTTTAGACAATAATTCAATTGAAATCAATAAAACAGTTTGATTTGCTCTTCATACCATGGTGATAAGATCATTTTGATATATTATAATCATAATCATTCTGACGCTGACTTTACTTTATATCGTGACGCCATTAGTAATATGTGTTGCAATGGAAATGACTCAGGTGTGCGAAACTCTTGATCGCATCTGGTTGAGCTTTGAATTATCATGGAAGTATTCATTCTAGCATAAATATTATTCACTTATGAATGTATTAACTGTCTTGTATATTTTCGAGTTCAGCTCGGGTTAAATAAATGTCAGCATGGCTGAGGTAGTTTTTTTATTTAATGGGAATTATATGTGTGATTGTTAATGAATGTTGGTGTTGGATCGTTTGTTTGTTCTAGTTATATTGAATAACTTGTAACCACGACTTTGCAATTATTGAATGTTATTGACTTGTAGCTTTTCTTATAAACTTCTTAGGTGTTTTGAATTTAAGGTGTTCAGTAAGTGAGGAAGTTATACTTTTGGCACGCTTATCTTCGTTTGTTACCTTCATATAAATGTAGACAAAATGTCATGTATATGTGTTTGCCATATAATACAAAGAAAGCAAGGTCATTATTCATTCAAGGCCATCCAGATTAACGCAAGCTGAAATCACATTGACGTGCCCTACATAGAAAAGTCGAGATTATTTATAAATTATCATACACTTATTAGTTTTGAACGATTTTCAAAAATTGTTCCTGGGTTTCATATTTCAAAAGTATTAACCTCAAGGCCACCTTCAAGTCAGGCCATGATGTTTGACATTCGAATTATTTTATTCAAAATCAAAATAATCATTGATTATACGCGTATGTAAATATGTGTTTGTGTAATAGGTGTTCGAGCTAAATTCATTTATCAATGTCGCTTTTATGTATTGTTTGCTTTAATTGTATTTCCTTATCGCTTATTGAATCAAAATAATCTGTATTTTAGAGTTCACACCATTTTCACTCTAAATATAGCGTAAGACTATAAATGAGGTGGTTACCACTGTACCATAGCGTAGTCTTTCTTGTTAAAATTATGATAGGGCTTTACTTTCTTCTTCGTAAATGGTATATCTTATCAAAAGGTTCAATTTACAAAATAGTTTTTGAGGTTTTAATTATAAGAGCGTAAATAAGACCCTTTAATTTTATTAAAAAACATTGAAATTAGGTTATATATTTGGTTATATAAGCATTCCATTCGGTGCCTTTTCGATAAGCTCTGGCGTGAAAATCGCCGTAGGAATACTGTACAAAATAAGCATAAAGTTTTAAGACCAGAGTCATAGATAAGGTACACTTTATATATATAGGCTGAGGCAGATCTAAAGATGAAAAGTTTTACAAGGGAGTTTTGGTTTGTCCTGTTTCGACCACGGGCTTAATCGATGTAAATGCTTCAGAAGTAGTTATGTCATCTTAACAAAACATTAGTTTGGTTTTTGTTTTGTTTTTCGCAATGCATCGGATATTGCGAATGATATAAACATCCTGTAGAAAATAAAATAAAAATAGTGCTAGCTGACCATGAGATCGATCATGATATGATACCAATCTCCAACAATTAAAGTAAACAAGCCTTTATTTACCAATTAATCATGAGAAAATAATGTGGAGTGAGGAGATTCGATGTTCGTTTATATTTTTTCCACTACTATTTTGAATGTGTAGCCTGAAAGAGAACGTTGTAAAGAGAATCGAAAAGGGCATGCTAAGATGGTTTAGACGTGTGTCCAATTCATTCATTCAGTATTCGGTCATTTTGTGTAGAGTAACCGAGAACTGAATCAATGTACATCATATACATCAAATATACATCAAGTATGTATGGGCACGCACAACGGTGTCGAACGCATAACATACATAGATCAAATTAATGATATTTTGAAAAAATGGATAGGGCTGAAAAGATCTCGAAACTATAAACCGGTACATGTTAATTAACATCGCCATTTATGTTAGTAGTAGTTAGTCATCTGGTTGGTGTGAAAAAAGATTTTATATCAGGCTACTTTTAAGATTTACGAACATTAATAAGTTTTTGCTTAATGAGAAAATTACTGATTTGTGCAGTAAAGGTTACTTTCCAGTGTAGTGTTAACTCGTGGTCAATTAGTAAGTACTAGAATGTCCACCTACCCCTTGAATCTCCTCTTGTGTCTAATCATTTTAGGCTGTGTTATATTGAACTTATTGTTAATTCCATCCTATGAAACATTATATATTATACTTAATACATCAACATTCATATAGAATGTTACTAAATAAAAAGAAATTTAAATTTTCGAACATACGTAAAGCTTTGAAGGGGTATTGAAATAAGGACTTTGAAACGTTATTCAATATTCATATTCATTTAGTTAGTTCGTCCATATGGAACCCATACTCTCATTAAATAGAAATTTCAGGTGTATCCTGATTGACAGATGGCTTACATTCGAATCAGGGTTGCTGACCCGGAATTATTATAACGACCACTTGTAGAGTGCTCGTACTCGTGCTGTGTTGCAGTGAAAATATTCGCTATTGGAAGTATATATTAATAATACCCTAATAATAAACATAACATACTTTGTTAATGTTTTCGTTTGGGTTATTAATTTTTTAGATTTATTGGACCATAACTCTGTTTTATTTGAAAGAGGTTTAATTCTTGTTGTGATTTTGATACGTCAGAAAACAATTTTGGAGGAAACGGTACTAAAAAAATCATGCGACATCTTTTGGGGTATCTTTTCGTCTGTTTGTTGTAAATTCGAAGTTAGATAACTTGAACAATTTATTGTTCGTAGTAGATCTCATGTGGTAAAAATTAGATCAGGTGAACTAAAATGTTTTTCAGCAATGCTGCTGCCGATAGAGTTGGCCTCTACATAGAGTTGGTAGTCATCAAAGGGCTGTAACTGTGTGGAGTGGATTTAAATGTTGCTTAAGTAACATTGTCAGAGACAATCAGTTTCCCTTCGTTAAGCTTTATTCAAATAACCAATTAGCTCCATCTCGCAGCGGGTTTTGAATACTGTCCATTTGACACATTAATCAGTACTCTTGTTCTGATTTTATATAATTATTTATATTTACCCATAATTTTAAACATCACATTTTAGATTTAATAGTTATGTTAAGAACTGTTATTTAGACTAAAGATCTTTAAGATCCGTCCATACATTAACATTCCACTAGATTTATGCTTATTGCTTAAAAGTAGTTTTAGATAAATTATACGAGCATTATTTTAAGGCAGTATGTGTATATATAGTAATATTGTAATTTCAAATTTGGTCACTAATTTGTTTTCTCATTGTGCACCTCAATAAATAGTATCTAATTGTTAGAGATAATAACGAAAATCTTATCGTATTGTGCACTTTTATATGGCCAACGATAAGGTCTTATAAGATATTATACACGAAATTCTTGACGCACATCGCTAGATTCATTGAACACTTGCTCTGATTGATAGGTCATATATAAAGGCAAATAATTTTATGCAAAGCGAAATAAAGACAAATTTGTGCTGTCGTCAAACAAATGTATGAAATTAATTTGTAGGTATTCTAGACATGATATTGTTTTATGTTAGATGCATGCCTATGTGCCAACATGATGAATCTGATTTTGTGTTTCCTTCACAAGGAGGTAGGACCTTGCTGATAAATTCGTAGACTTTTATTAAACATTCATTAGTAATAATTTTGACCTGACCCTAGTGATATGGTATATTTTTATAATACATGACTACAATAATTATAAATTCATGCTGATAATACTATTTCATAAAAGAGAAAATTATTTTATATTTTCGAATCCGGAGTCGATCAAATGGTTACATAAACTCTGATTTATCATGTTTCAGTAGGTACTTGGCGTTTTTTCGGGCATAAAATGATGACATTTTTAGAATTTGATAATATGTTAGATATACGAATTATTATTACAGTTTTTTTAATGTAACAAGTAATATAGCTGGATATACTTAAGAATAGAAGTAGGCCACTTAATGAGTAAAATTATGTAAGTAGGTACTTCTTTTAACTCCTGTGGCATCACTGCACTTAATTAGAGTAAGTATTATGTATCGTTATTTCAAGTTTTTTGTTAACAATGATATTATTAGGCATCATCGAGGAACTTATTGAAGTTGAGATTTAAGCATTCACTAAAAGTGCCAAATATGAAGTCCCGTGCAGTTTGGGATCTCCATTTTTTTATGTTGATTTCAATGCAATGAAACTGCCACGAACTTTACATTTTGTATTTTGAGTGTTATTTTACAGATCACGTGCTTTCATAGAATAATTCGTATAAATTTAACTTCGAATGAATAATTTCGCTTAATTCGTATGCATATTTTGTTAATTTACAATTGTAAAGTGGGCAATATTTTGATTAACGTTGAAACTGAATCTATAATGATTTATATTCGCGATTAAACGAGAATATCTTGAACCTTAGCATAGCAACCTAATAAAATTTACCGTAACCGGGAAAAGGCGACCAATCGAACTACTTTTTTATTCAACTAAGGTGACAGACAAACACACTCAGATACGTGTAAAGGTCCTTTAGATGTATGTCTTGTGCTTGTCTTTTGTATAATCTTACTAAATATTTTACATTTATTTACATTGATTTAGAATTAGATTTTTATCACCTAGGCATATTTTAGTCCCATCAACAACATGTGCATTACGATTAGGTTAACCGGCGACATTTACGAATATTCCTTGTCCATGTGATCATTATTTTAGCACATACCTTTTATTAAATAATAATTGATAACATGGTATTTGTAGAAACTGTGTTAAGATTTTGCATATTACCAATAGTTTGCTTAACAATATAATGTGATGGGAGTATGTAGCGAGAGCAGTAGGCGGAGGTAAAGGTATGTCCTTTGACCTTTGAATCGCCAGAAGAACCAAAACATACTCAACCATGATATAACTTAATCTATAACCCAGTTTCCTATCAAATTTCTTTTATTCATGTTTCTTAAAAAGGATACATAATTATTTTCGATGCATACGGATTATATAATTTAAAAATTAAAACCTTTTGAACAGTTTTAATTTTTAAATTATTCGAGCGTACAGGCCAATATCACTGTTTTAACATTTGTTTTTTTTTATATATATTGAACCTTAGATATCGTTCGCTACAGTTTCTTTTTATAATGACGCGTCATGACGTAGTGTTACATCACATTTAATTTTTATATAATAGGTAGTTGGTAGATATTTTTACACGTTTTTAATGTTCTATATTAAAGTATATCTAGGTATTTGTATATATGAAGGCCTTCAGGTATTCCGTCCAATACATAAAATTAAGAAATAAATAAATAATTTAGAATAAGGTTATTTATGTTTGAGGGAAATAAGAATAAGTTTTTTATAGAAAATATAGAAAATAAGTTCAATCAAAAATATATAATATGTATATTAAATGTTATAAATGTCAATTTTTGATTTATATATGTAGAAAATATATTTAGTAGAAGTATTAAATACAGTTGAATTTCTGTTAGGTACCTTAATATTTAAGGACTGTACTTAGTTTAAATATCCCATCCTTAACGAAATATCTGCAATATCTATCTAAGTATTAACTGATGGTTTGCTGTCTAACGTGAATTGGTAATTATAATAGGAACGATAAAATACTGTTTTTTAAAACAGCCCAGTAATTATAAGGATTATAATAGTTTGTTTATTCTAATGTTACTTAACATACAACAGCGTATTCAAATAAATGTTTAATATCCATTTCTTTTTTTTTCTTTTATAAGTATCAAGTGTATTTGCGCTGAGTTTTTTTAATTTTTTTCATACCACTTAGGTGGCAGACAAGCACACCTGATGGAAAGTGGTCACCGTGGCCTATGGACGTTTGTAACACCAGACGTGACACACTCGCGCTGATGACCCTGTAAGCACAGCGTTTATGTGCCGTCAGTGTAAAAGACAAAGCAATACAAGCCTTTAGTCTTCCCACTGATAGCACAAATTCTCCAGTGAGCTCTGGCTACCCTACTCACCGCCGGGAACAAAACACGAAAATATTACGGTCGCGGTATTCTTTAGGGCGGAGGTACTACCCCAGTCGTACTGCTCAATTGGGTGGAAATACCGTCGTGTCCTACCTCTTATAATTCATATTTGCAGCTTAATATTTTACCTTAGTCCTTACTAAATCTCTATTACATCACCCAGTGTACGTGTATACATGCATAGCATGCACGTTCACATTATTATTTAGGCGTCGAATTACCTTCAGTTTTATGATTAAAACATTCAGCCTTGTTCGACGTGAAAGGTTAAATTACATCTGCGAATAGAACCGAATAACGAATCGACGAAAAATAATACCTACATTACCATCATCATTACGGCGCGGCGTGGGCTCCGGTTGCATCCAAAGGTTGACCGTTCGTCTTCTTTTACTTTCGATTTTCCAACCATCTAACCCTCTAATTTCGAGAGAAAAACCTATCACAGAGTCTCGTTCGCTAGTCAACTAGTCCCCATTTGTCATTTTGCGGTACCTACCTAAATGTTCGAATGAAACACTTATTGGTTATGAAAGTACTTATCAGTGAGGTTATATAGGTACTTTGCAATGGTCTGTTGGGTGAGTATATAGTATATACCTTTAATTTTTATTTCAATATAACTACATGCCTTATTTGGTTCCTACTTTTAAACTTTAATTTAGTTCCTATTAATTCTGTTTTTGAGAGTACACTATTTGATAACTGAAATCTATCATTTGAAGTGGCAATATACACCGAGTTTTTAAAAAACCCAATTGAACGAAATATTGAACGAATACGCAGTGTTTAATCCCAGTTAATGTACAGTTACAAATCCTCTTAAAAATGAAAGCAATCTAAATGAATATCTGTAGTCCACGTAGATAAAAAAATATTGGAAATATTGAGTAACTTGAATTTCATAGAGACTTTCTCTGTGTTCCATGTTTTATAAATTGCAATCTACAAACTAGAATACGAAAATCCCGACCAATTCAAAAGCTATTATTTTTTTATTTCCCCGCGCTGCTTTATTTAAGCTTTGTAGTATTTGTAGTGTAGTGTATTAATTCTTGTTAGGTTGATGATGATGAGACGATTGGTTGACTTGGATCGGGCACTAAAGTGATTTTACCACGCTGTCCTCAAAGGAATGTAAAGACCCATTCTACAAATGACCCTAATCCTGACTGTTGCCAAAAATGCTTACTAATGTCTATAAAACCATATCCACATTACAAATAAATTCTGAGAAATTAATTTGAACTACCACATGATTTGTTACTTAATGCCGAAATAGATGCGTCCGTGACATTATCCAACAGAAGCAACGCTTCTACTAGTGAAATCAACAGAAGTATAACCGTATCAGAAGCAGCAGAGGATCACAAGCCAAACTCCAGATAAACATATTTCAATTTCTTCCCACATGGATCTACCATTTGTAGTAGAGGTACACATAAAATCAATTAAGACACGAATTCTTGGGTTCCTAAGAAACTCGACTAGACACACTAATTAGTGTCTATTAACGTTCTGTCAAATATATATATATTTGATATTTACACTGTTCAAATTTTGAGATAAATCTGAACCGGGTAACGCAAATTACGGGAGATAACAGTTCAATTATGTACGAACAGAACTGTAAGTTTATATCCCGAAATAGAAGCATAACTTCTGAGAAATATTATACGCCATTACTAGCAGATCGTTAATAATTTTGTGTTTAATTCACAATTATGTACATACATTATACAACACATCGGTTGGTATTGTTTTTTATTCTAATTCGTGAATGTATTACTTTTTTGGATTGGTAAATTTGTATACATATACCAGGTGCATTGGGAGTCACAAAAAGATAATCGCGGCCCAAAGTGTCCTCATATGCGTTCTGGTGCACTTACTGACAGACGGACGAGGCTCTGGTGAAGACTTTCCTCTGGGGGTAGGTTGGTCACTCGGCAGTTGTAAAAGTCCAGGTTAAGGATGCAACCGAGACTGACATGCGATTATACTGATATTTATGTTCGAATTTCCTAGTAAGTAGGTATTAATTTAAAGAGAACAAAAATCGTCGTAAGAGACGAAGCGGACTGTATGTACATAAAAACTGAAAATAGTGAACTTCACGTGAATTGCCACCTGCATATATCTGCCTATTTGAATGTCAAGAAGAATTTTTTTTTTTATACCACTTAGTTGGCAGACAAGCACACGGCCCACCTGATGGGAAGCGGTTACCGTGGCCTATGGACGTATGCAACACCAGTGGTGTCATACTCGCGCTGCCGACCATGAAGAAACCTTCTGATGAATGAAACGATATAAAGGTTCGTAGTCTCTGAATGTCGCTTTTTAAATTTATTCTATTTTTGAAGCGCTTGTCCTTAAACATCGGATTAATCGGAGCTAATCCAGTTTATACGGCTTAACAGGAAGGTACTAGCAACGTACTTATAATATAAACATTTTTAAATAATATCTATTTTCTTAATAAAAAACTGGTAAATATAGGCGGATGAGAAGAAATTATGAATGCTATCTAATCTTGTATTGTGCACCTATAACCTGCCAAATCTAGCCTAGCGTTATCGATGTGAACTACATTACTAAGGGACACCACATAATACATATAAATGTTGACAATTGAATACATATTTTCAAAAATATTGTAATACTGGCCGTATGTATTTTATTACGTGTCGCTATGAGATGCTTTCCTTATTTAATACAAAACTTGTGGCTTGTAATTAAAGTTAAAATGGGTCAACCGAATGCAATGTTCACTTTTAATTTGCAAAAGGAGGTTGACATTTGCCTCTCATATATCACTAGTCGCTGCTCACGGATGTGAACTGAGACTTGTCAGAAAAAAATGAGTTTTATAAAATCACGTGAATAGGCAAAATGTGACGTCATTACCATCTATTGCATAACTTAAACAATTTTAAGGAGTCATATCATATAATGGCCACATAGGTACCAAATATATGTCGGGACTGACATGGCATGACATGACGTCATACGATCACAACGCATTGTGCCAATGAAGAAAAGCCACAACGCGTTGTGAGCTGCTTTTCGATTAATGAACATTTTCAGTCTTTGTGTATAACAATAATAGATGTTTAGGACTGAACTAGATTGAACCAGACTCCGTATTCAGAGAACAAGTTTCCACTCCGATGGTAGCTATGACTGTTCAATCATGGATATTACTAGTCGATTCTCTTAGCTTGAGTATAATTAATCAGCCATCACGCTGTCAAAGGAGTCCTATAGTCTGCCTGATTGCATGGCCTCGTTATTGTCTCTTTGAAGGCAGGCATGTCATCTTCTATTTCCTAATGGAGCAATGTAGATAACAATCAGTTTAATTTAAGCGCCCTTATGTAATGTCTTCCCTCACTTGGTAACAATATGTTCTATAATTAATATCATTAGTTATAAACTTAACTAACACATAATACATAAATATTAAAGACAACTACTATTCCATCAAAGGCTTTTTACTCCTTCTTGTCCCATTATATAATAGGTCGTTCCATATTAAATTGCCGTTTTTGAAGGAATTGAAGGAATCCCAATTATCATTTTTTTAAAGGATTCTTTTTAGGAATGATAAATCTACACTTTATGACTTTATTGTGTATGAACGAGACAACATTAAGCTAACAAACACGTTTATTATATTTTTAAAAGTGACAGCTGTAAAAAAGTAATATGAAATTTATCATCAAAATGGATAACATTTAGGAAGTACTCAGAATAAACGGGATATTTACCATGTTTCACTATTTTGAGCCGAGTTTGTAGTGAGAGTGAAACCAATAGTAGTGCAGATACGCGTAGTAAAAGAACTCGAAAGAGGGTAGATCGATATAATTACTCCTAGAAGAAAAAACTTTTTCTTATTTCACCGCCACTACTCCAGTTCCTCCGTGATCATGGTGCTTGCAACAGCGCCGAAATATCGGAAGCTCAAAATAGTGAAACATGGTAAATATCCCGTTTATTCTGATACTGATGTCAGTGACCATGATAGTTTAAATACCTATATTTAGGAAGTACTGTTTTTGAAGATCGAATTTAATTTATCAAGCGGCCAATAAAAACAAAATTTAATACAGAGTTGTAAAATTTTGAAATAATTTTTCAAATAAAATGTAAATAAAGGAAATAGCTATTCAATCAATCAATCAGCCCACTGCAGTCCACTGCTGGACATAGGCCTCTCCCAATGTGCGCCATTTTCTCCGATCCTCTGCCTTCCGCATCTTGTCTGTCCCAGTCACCTTTTTCAGGTCGTCAGTCCATCTGGCTAGGGGGCGTCCTACCTTTCGTTTACCTTCTCGCGGTCTCCACTCTAGGACTCGTTTGCTCCAACGGCCATCGGTCCTTCGGCAAACGTGGCCAGCCCACTGCCACTTTAACTTGCTTATTCTGTGGCCTATGTCGGTAACTTTGGTTCTCTGTCGAATAACCTCGTTCCGAATTTTATCCTTCAGAGAAACTCCAAGCATAGCTCGCTCCATAGCCCGCTGCGCGACTTTTAAGCTATGGACCAGCCCCACTGTAAGTGTCCACGTTTCGGCACCGTAAGTTATAACAGGTAGGACGCACTGTTCAAAGACCTTTGTTTTGAGGCATTGCGGTAGGGGTGAAGAGAAAACTCGACGTAGTTTGCGAAATGCTGCCCAACCCAGTTGGATCCTTCTGGCTAGTTCTTTCTCGAAGTTGTTTTTACCGAGCTGGATAACCTGCCCCAGGTAGATATATTTTTGAACAACTTCGAGTGTCGCCCCTTCGATGGCAATCGGTCCCGGTGCAACATGTTCGTTGAACATAATTTTTGGTTTTATCCAAGTTTACACCGAGGCCGACGCGTCGAGAAGCTCCATCTAGGCTATGCAGCATTTCGCCCAGTTGTTCCAACGATTCCGCTACTATGACGATGTCGTCGGCGAACCGAAGATGTGAGATGTACTCACCGTTAATGTTTATACCCCGCCCAGTCCAATCCAGAGTTTTGAAGACGTCCTCCAACGCGTTGGTGAATAGTTTGGGGGATATAACATCCCCCTGTCTCACTCCACGTTGGAGGCTAATAGGTTTCGTCTTCTGGTCTTGGAGCTGGACGGACATTGTGGCAGTGTCATACAAGCATCTCAGCACCTCGATGTATCGCCAATCGACACGACACCGCTGTAGGGTATCCAGAACTGCCCAGGTTTCGATGGAGTCGAAGGCTTTTTCGTAGTCCACAAATGCCATACACAGCGGCTGATTGTATTCTTGGGCCTTTTCTACAATCTGTCGAACAGTATGGATGTGGTCCACGGTGCTATAACCTTTTCGAAACCCGGCTTGCTCCGGTGGTTGGAACTCGTCGAGCTTACCCGCAAGACGATTTGTGACGACTCTCGAGAACAGCTTGTAGACATGACTCAGGACAGAGATGGGCCTGTAGTTCTTCAGCAAGGTCTTATCTCCTTTTTTGAAGAACAGTATCACCGCACTCCCGCTCCATGCCCTAGGTGTTAGACCTTGTAGGATGACGGAATTAAAGAGGCTTGCTAGCTCTTTCAGGAATGGAGTTCCGCCTGCTTTCAGGAGCTCAGTAGTAATACCGTCATCACCTGGGCACCTGTTGTTTTTCAGTTGTCTGAGAGCCGCCTCCAACTCGCACTGCTCGATATCGGGTATCTCTTCGGTGTAATGGCGCGTGAGTGGGGCTCTGTGGTCTTCAACGCTGTGTCCCGTAGGTTTACTCGTCCGTGATGCATATAGCTGTCCATAGAACTTTTCGATCTCATCGAGAATCTCGAACCTTGAGGCAGTCATTTTACCATCCGCAGTTTTAAGTTTCGTCAGATGGGGCCTCCCCAACTGCTGAGCGAACACTTTCGACCCCCTATTTCGCTCAATCGCCTCCTGGACGATATGGCTGTTGTAGCGTCGGAGGTCGCGTCTAATCAGCTTTTTAATTTGTCGGTTTAAGGCTCTCTCATCTGACGAAGACGACGGTGTGGATGACTTCTCACGTCTCTTTCTCATAAGATCGAGAGTCTCAGGAGAGAGCTTGGACTCTCGCTGTTTGAGTTTGATACTAAGAATAATGCTTATTTATGAGTCAAATCTGTTTTAATAACATAAATAACATGTTTGTATTTCAAAACTATCTGCCATTTTCCGGTAGTCAAAATTATTAGGCTCTCACAAAAAGGTACTCACTATCAGTTAACATAGCGGATGCAATTAGTTCACCTCACCTGGTGCTGAATCAAAATATTACCTTCCGGACTATAGAGCTTGTTGACTGTGCAACGGCAAAGCTTAATTTGTTAAGTTGGTTTATGAGGGTACTTAAGTGTAAGTATTTTTTCAATCTGCAAGAATTTCAGTAGTAGTCTTTCATAGTTTTTTTATACCACTTAGGTGGCAGACGTCGGTAAGAACCATCATGGGGGAGTGGCTAGAGAGGCCACACGGCAGACTCCCGTACCGTCTGACGCAGATGATCACCAAACACGGGTGCTTCGGAAAATATCTGCGTCGGATGGAGAAAGAGCCAACGTCCGAGTGCCATCACTGCGACGCGAGGGAGGACTCGGGGCCGCACACGCTCACCGAGTGTCCAGCGTAGGAGACGCCGAGACGGGAGCTTGTGGCGTCCCTGGGAGTGAGGGTTCTCACGCTCTCCACCTTGCTCGCGGCGATGGACCGCTGCGCGGATGCATGGGCGGGCGGCGCCTCCTTCTGCGAGCAAGTAATGCTCGTGAAGGAGGAGGCGGGGCGGGAGCGACAGCGTGAGCGACGAAGGATCGCAAGTCAAGCTGCCCGCGTACGAAGGCAACTCGGACGTCGGAGGTCGATGAACGACCCCCATGAGCGCAGGCCTGCACCTGACAGGTGGCGCCGCCTGTCACCCTGGCAGAAGCAGGCGCCTGGCGCACCTCCCCGTTTTCGGGGATGAGTTAGGGACTCTGTAGTCCCCACACACCCGAGGAGAGGGCCATATCGTGAGAGATGGCCCTGGGTCGGCCGGGGTGCGAGGGATATGCCTGGCAACGTCACCTTCGGCAACCAAAACGACCCACAGGCGGCGTGCGTTTTAGTCGGTTCGAGTCCGACATAACCTCTTCTACCGGCTCCGGTGGGAAGGTATCCGTGGGGATTTTGCGCAAGTAAAAAAAAAAAGGCAAGCACACGGCCCACCTGATAGTAAGTGGCTACCGTGGCCTATGGACGGGGCACGGTAGCCACTTACCATCAGGTGGGCCGTATTTTTATACTACGCTAATAAGCTACAGTTGTGACGCGGCGGGCGAAAGGGCTTCCACTCCTGTCCTCCTGGAGTGGAGATTAAGTAATCCCGGTTCGGAAACCGTACATCCTGCGGGCGGCCAGCGGATAGGTGTTTTACCGGGTCACCCTAATCGCCGCGCCAACATTTTACGCCCCCACCAGTCAGTGGTGTCAATTTAAGCCTTTGGTCTTCCCACTGACAGCACAAAACCTCTCCAGTGAGCTCTGCCTACCCTACTCACCGCCGGGAACACCACACAAGGTTATTAGAGTCACAGCATTCTGTAGGACGGAGGTACTTCCTAAGACGGACTGCACACCTTGGCAGACAGGATATACCGTCGTGTTGTACCTGTGTGCAAAATTCACAAGTAACAACAACACGTTCTAAATTTAAATCATCAGTATTATTCGAACGCATAGATAGCCAGAGGCCATTTTATCTATTAGCAGATATATTGGTTACAGATGAGATTGACTTGGACCAAGAAGATCTTGCTGGGGGACACACTGTTCATCCGTGAACTGCATTTAATTTACTAGAAAATACAGTTCATCTCCATACATTTCTTAATAAAATGGTGAGTCATTTTTCTTATGCATTGAACATTACTGAATTCCGCTATTCAACTCATTATTAGCACTTCATTAAATTGCTTTCGGGGCATTGCTATTCGCTATAATCAAAAACTTATTTAGTGTTTCAACACATACCCACAATTTAAGCGTGCTTAATTTTCTAGCGGAATCAGATGACACTTGTGCACGCCATTTTGAAGTGGTTCCCTTTCCCTGGCTAGTTTCTTATTATTCCGTTTCATTCTTGTTTTGAATTTTGGGGAAGTGACTACCGTCCACCCTCTAGCCCTAGAAGACAACCTGCATCAGAGTCCACCCCGTCAATAAGTAGCTGTGTAGCCTTACTGGTTACTATAGTTGGTATTCTAAACATATTGGTAAGTTCATTTATAAATTGGTGATATCATTATATAATTAAATTTATTATTAATTATTAATTCTGGCCATAGTGCTAATATGGCCAGAATTAATAATTAATAATAAATTTAATTATATAATGATATAAACTAATATTTACCAGAATATAAAATAGGATACGAATGTTTCAAGCATCGAAAAAGTTCTCTGCATTGAAGTCGACTGGTAATGTGCCCAAATGGCTGGCGGCATTGCCCCGCTTGATGGCAATGCCAATCCGTTGTGTAAAAAAGAGGCCAGCCCTTTGACCACATACATCATACAATTGGTGATTAAAAAATATAACTGAATATAATTTTGTTGCGCTTCCTAATTAGATGGTCACCAATAATATTAATTATCTCTTCACGGCCTACGCAGCTTACACGGCCTTGTAGCAGGATATCCGCATCCCAAGGATTTCCAGCTACCTGTGTATGTTGAGTTATATTTGTTCCATACAATAAAATACGTCCGCTTTCTTACAATTAAAATAGATTTGTAGTTCGAACATCTGTTGAGAAATAAGCGTATATATGCTCAGTATGTATGCAAGACGGCAAAATAGCTCTACCATACAACAACTGAAACAATCGCTCGCGCACACGCAAATTAATTGTATACGAGTACCGTAATAGTTACTACGGCTCCACTGCTACTGCAACCTATTGGGCAGTATACTGGTACATATTGCAGTGTTAGCAATAGATACTTACATTAACCCTTACGTTTGGTCACGGTAACCAACATCTACGAGGGTGGAGCCACGAGAATTAACAAGTTTTATCGATAATATCTTACTGTGTTTGGAGTCATACTTAACTAAGTAGATTAAAAATCATATGCAGCAGAATTGCACACCCTACTCTGTGATCGGACTAATGACCCGAAGTCATTTATTGTGTGTGTGAGTGAAATATTTTAACGTTTTGAATGCACACAGACCATGGACCGTGAGCCATTCGATCTCACAATCCTGAGAGGAAAGTGCGCAACGGCCTCGCCTACCCCTTGGCATGCCTTGGTCGCTTTTTGGCTAGTTCAGATAATATGAATTTCAACCAAATATTTAATCATTCGTTAAAAAATTGGGATGAAATAAATTTAAAACTCATACATTATTGGAATGTAAATTCAAATATAAATCTTTTTATTTTTTTATTGTACAACAGTAGAAACAAATTTCGTTCATCATTTATCTAATATTAGCTTTATGCACTATTATACCTTCGTGAAAAAAAAATCATTCATTCATTCTTCATTCAAATATCCTTCATGTTCACTTTCATCTTTATTATGGACAATATACTTTTCATTAGTATAATCTGTAGGCATTTCCTGCGGTATTGGTCTCATCTCATCAACATCGTTTCGTCTTCCTGCGCTCATACGCCTGGTATCTTCATTAGAATCCTTCCATGGATATTTATCGTATTGATCCAATAACTTCTTCAAACGTTTCCTGATCATCTTTTGTTTATGTCTCTCCAATAAATTTGCATAGGCATCTGAGAAGGGTAAAACGTTTATACCGCCATCCGGGGACACCAAACCTGGTAAGCCTGGCACCATACTCATCGGTCTACGTTGTATTCCGTAAGGAGGTACATAAGAAGCAAATGGAGATACAAAAGGAGGTGGGGGAATGAGTGGTGGAACGGGCGCTGGTGGAACGGGCGCTGGTGGATACAAAGGCAGTGGCTGGAAAGGAGGTGCAGCAATTGGCAACATTGGATTTGTAGGCGCAAGTGGTATACCAAAAGGCAGGGGGTAAGGCAGGATTTGAGGGGGTATAGGAGGTAATGGCACCGGTATAGGCATTGGAATGATTTCTGGACGTCTCGATTCTGGAGGTTTGTCTGATCCATCCCTTCTGTAATAACAGTATTCAGGAATCTGCTTTGGGTACCAATATAGCGGGTTACATGGATCACTCCCAAGCCTTGAAGCATTATGTCGACGTTGGGAAAAAAAGCCGTCTATCGTACAAACTGTGCCATCAAGCGATATTATCGTGAATAGAAGCTGAGGACAAAATGGATTCTGAATTAAGTACTACAGTGTCAAGCAGGGAGTCGTTATTTTTATTGGCGTTTGTACAGAAATACTTTAAACTTTTGATAATACAGGAATGCCTGCTATATGCTCCCTTCCAACCCCCAGAAGATAACTAGCACCAGAGCCTAGTCCGGTGTCCGCATATCAGTAGGTTTACAGACCACCTAGCAGGTGAGGGTAGCTTGTGCACCGAAGATTTTGATGGGGACCACAAATGCCTAGATTATCAAAGGTGATTTGGCTATACTAGTCGCAGCCATGGTTTAGAGCCGTAAACCATTTCAAGCACCATTGTTTATGCTGCTTGCAATACCGGTAAGAACTTATTTGAAGTTGGTAAACTTATTACGCTAGCAACAATACCCTAACACTACATAACGTTTGATTTCCTCCGTCAATAATTTTAAAATAGACTACATTTCGAATTGTTAAACAGTTTGACGTTATATCATAATACTTCTATCTGTTGATTTATGAACTAGTTTATTTCTGGCTACCCTATCAGTTTAGGAACCTTTCCACTAAGAAATACAATTTTTAAATGCAGCAATTACTGCTATTGTCGTGTGTACAAATTGTTACATTAATAACGTGAATAATGCTTAAATAGTTATTTATTTATAATTACAGTGCGAATTCGAAACAAGAAACTTGTATTTAACGAAATTTCATCGCTACATAGGGTTAACACGGTATTTCATAGTAGATATTCTTCAACTCTGATTACGAGTGAGTAAGTGAAAACTTTTTGAAATTTTACTATTTTCTGCACAATTTCCCATATTCTTTTCCTTTCCCTCCTTTCATAGTCTACGAAGTATATCGTCAAAGTCATTCCCAGTTTAGCGTGACGAAAGGAAATAGGTATTGATTTATACCCAGCTGGGGTGCGAGAGACTAAATTGGTATAAACTTCCAGGTAAATAATCATGATATTCAAAAAATGCAGGTCAGAAGCACTCATTCATAACAGAAGAACGGATTTTGCGAAACGCCACCCCTAAATGGTAAAGCAGATACATGCGTACGAAGTCGCAGGCGACCGCTTTTAACAGTACAAGCTTGCAGTGAAAACAGAATTGCGTGTACCCCTGGAGCGAAAGTTGTCAATTCGCTTATCTACTTTTAATATGGTGGTTTTCAATAATAATGTGTATGTACATATTCAAAGGGGTAAAATATGTTTAACATGCTCACCTTGATATTAATCAACCAACTTATGTGGTACATTGTTTTGGTTCTATCGTTGACTGAATAATTAGCCTTAATCGAATGCGTTTATAAACTGCGCTCTCTTACGAGTTTAACAATGGATCACGTTGAAAATATACAATGGTACATTTATTTTTAGCGACGATGAAAAATCAAACACTAGATTTGTTTCAAGGCCTCAAGAAAGTTATTTACGTGGAAATCTGATGACGTCATCTTATGTAATCTTGTAAGATGTGAAATCATTACAACAGTCTACTTTTGATTAGTGACGACTCTTTGCATGGATATTATGTGTATAAATTTTAGACATCTAAAGTAGTACGGAAATTTAAATAACTAATTGTTTAACGCCAAGATAAATCAAGAATTCTCGTCTGAGTATGAAGATTCACCCGATCCATTACTGTAATTAAAGCTGAGAGCCATATTAAGTTACTAAGTAGTAGCCTAAACAGAAAGCCTGAGATAATATATTTTGGAAAGATGTTGTAAGGTAACTGTAATAAAATAATACTGTAATATCGTGGACAACGTATAGCACACGCACGTACTTGGTTAAAGAATACTTATTAAGAAAATTTAAACTTATTAAGAATTTATGAACGTCTGTAAGTCGTTCATAAATTCAGAGTGCAGTGCATAGGCCGGTGCAGATAACGTGAAAAATGAGTAAATCGGACAACAATTAATAACAGCATGATATAAAATTTTTTAGGCAATATTTTTTAAATTACGGAAAAATAAATTAAACTCGCTATGAACTATGAGAGTGTGATGGGGTGCATTTTAAAGGTGATAGATGGTTTGCTTTGCAGCATAAATGAACCTCCTATCTGAATAAAAGTTAAAAACTAAAAGTTGTACATGATAACAAGGTTTTGAATGCACCATTTTTCACAATACCTGACAGTTTTTACCATTACTGAACAAGATTTTATATTCTCTTTTTTTTTGTTTTCTGTAATAAATTCTCAAACAAAAAAGAGGCCTCATTTTCAAACGATACCTAATGCACAAGGCTAAAAATATCATTTCAAAAAACTAAATGTATTATGGTCGAACGGTCTGTTTTTAGAAGACCATTTGAGTTCTACTTTTTGGCACTGTAATGCATCGGGGATGTTTGTAGTAGCACGATTAGACTGCTTTTATGCGACGATACAAAAGCGTGCCCCTCTCTGTTGCGCAGGGTGCGGAGCAGCCCCAACAGAATCCTGTCTATGATAGCGAGTAGGTTAGACTAACGATATAGTAATCGTTGTTGTATAGTTTCTGCGGGAGTTGTGAAGGCAGAATAATAAATATTCTTAAAAATGTATTTGTTATTCAGCTTTAACATAATGATATAATACTGATTTAATCATTTTTGATAAAGCTATAATAGTAATTTACTATCTTAGAATAAGCCTTTCTAACTAACCAATACGAGTCACCGTTACTTGAATAAAGAAATATTATTATTATTATAATTCTCTTTATTAATTACGATCCATATAAATTACATTTTGAAGCAATCCATATAAATTACAGGTTAGGGCTCCAGGGTGAGGAACTTTCTCACTATACGTGCTATGCCTAGCAAAACTGCCTTCTACATTAAGCCCTTGAGTCAGCTATTTAACGAGAGCCTCATAAGATGTTGATTGAGGCTCTTGGCGATAAGTCCGTGAACTGAATAGACTATCGGTACAATAATAACTGACTCTACATCACACATGTTGACAATCTCATGGGCTAATTCCTGATATTTAATATGTTGTTCTTTTTCTGTCTTCACGAGATTCTCGTCATGAGGAATAGTAATGTCAACTATTACTACACGGCGTTCTAATCGATCTATTATCACTATACAAGGCTTATTGGCTACAAAAACATCTCTATTACAAACTTCAGGTGGAGTTTGTACTACAGAGCTGTTTTACACGTTAACAGTCCCTATACAAAAGTTTTAGATCTCTCCATTTGTCCACTACCGTTTTTGTAAAAATTAGTGTTAAGTTGATGCAAACATCAAAACTGACGCAGATATATTGCAAAATATGGCGCTGCCTCCCGGATATGCTCGTGTACACCCGGCGGTACACGGACTCGTGATGTTGAAATACAGTGTACCTCTAGCGTGTACCACGGACTTGTGAGTGTGTAAGTAAACTTTTTCAAAGAGAAAAGAGGGTAGTTCACAAATAATTTCCAGTCGTGAGTGACAATTTATTACGTTCACGTCACGCATGGCTATTCTATTCCTAATCCTAATAATTGTGATTTAGAATTGCTTTTGATCTTTTGAAATGTCAAGAATAACTGAAGAAGATGTAAGAAGAATCTTAGAAGATTCTGAAGATATGATCATGGAAGGATTAGATCATGAAGATGAAGACGATGATGACGATAGAGTAGCATATCTAGAAGTTGGAGAAGAAATCGAGGAATCTGTAGAAGCCATTGCCAGAGAGCTTCTATCTCAAAATGAATCAACTATATCTACCGCCTCGGAAGTTGGAGATAGTACCGTTCACCTGTCCATCCATGTGCCTAATGAGCCTTGTCAAGCACCAAGGCTAAGAAGAAGACCATGAAATGCTCCTGCACATCCAGAGTCTGAATGGAGTTTTGAGGTAAAACAATTGACAAGAAAAGCATTTATAGGCCATGACGAACCACCTCGTCAACAGTTATTATTTGATTTAGATTCGGATATATTTTTCACATTTCGCAAAATAGCTTTTAGATGAAGGGCGTTGCATGATAACAGATAATTATTACACCAGCGTCCCTTTGGCAGAGTTTTTACTATCTCGTCAGACGGATTTATGTGGCACTGTCAATAAAAAAAGAAGAGGTTTACCCAAAGACGTAATAAATGCTAAGCTGGCGACAGGTGAGATTGCTGTAAAACAGAAAAATGAAAATGTAACTGTGCTAAAATGGCGGGATAAAAGAGACGTCAGTGCATTATCGACTTGCCATGGTAGAGTTGTCTTCATCAACTGGACGTGTACCAAAGCTGAAACCTCATATGATCCTATCCTATAACAAAGGTAAATAGGGTATAGACGTTGCGGATCAAATGGCAAGTTACAACTCTCCTATAAGAAAAACCATAGTATGGTATAAAAAGGTTGCAGCAGACTTACTATCAATAGCTATTATAAATTCTACAATTATCTACAATGAGATGCACCCTGGTAGGAGAGAAAAGCTTACCGTTCTAGCAGCACATGAAGCTATTGTAAGAAAGTTGTTACAATGCGAATTTGGACGGCAAACAACTACTTTAGGTCTTGGGAGAGTGGCAAATGCATCGCGTTCACTTTTAGGATCATCAGGATCTGATTCACCAGGACCATCAGGAAGTCGGACTTCGAGTTCAAGTTCGCTGAGAAACGCACATGTCTTGGAAAACATAGGCAAGAGAGGATCTCGTTTCATCCGGAGACGATGCGTTGGGTGCTACCATAATCTAATAGACCAAGGACCACGTGCTCCGTATGCACGTGCGAAAGCTAAAAGAGTATCAACACAATGCCAAATATGTACAAAGGCATACTGCATCGATTGTTTTCCTAAAGTAAAAGTTCACCAATATTTTTTTGATTTAAAAGTTGTTCTGTACTTTGCCTAAGTACATCATCCCAAAATAAAAAAAAATATGCCATGTTTTTTCTTTTTATTGTTTTTTAGAACCCCCTTCACAAGTCCAGCAATAACAAACAAACTAATATTACAAGTCCAGGATCCTAGAGCCCCTCAAGTTTGCAGTGGCTAGTGTACCGCATTTGGTACACGGACTCGGCGGTACCGCTTAGCGTGTACCCCATAGGGCACACTGGACTGGTAACGTGTTAATTACTCCTCCTGTCATCATTTTATCTAATAGTAGATTCATGTAGTAGTTTTTTAGTGTGGTTGAGAGGAGTAAGGTAGAGGAAAAAGAAGCGCAACCATTTTAGTTTATTTATTTCATAGTACACACTTAACTACAAAGACCCAATATGATCTTAAAGCCTTGGTATTGAGATCGTTTTGAGACTGTTTCATTGATTTCAATTGTATTATTGTCCGAACTAAAGGTGAGTACTAAATATCAGAACAATCATTCAACAGGAAGGGAGGAAAACCAAGGCATTAAGATAATATTGAGTACTATGTTCGTCAAGATCGACCTGATGCAGTTTGTACAATCAAATTATGTAAATATTGTTTGCAAGATACCATACTTTATATTCTTATCGCTATAGGCCCGCGGTTACTCCTGCATAATAAATAATAAGTAGCTATTGAAAATAATAATAGTTCATATTTACTAATGAACATTCAAAACTACCTAATTGTTAAGTCTCTGTGTAAAATCACGACAAGTCTGGCTAGACACTAAAATAACTCATCCAACACTCAATATTCAACCTCAGAAAATAATTGATCATAAAAGTTGTTAAATAGGTACCATGTAACTATAGTAAGTGACTTGATTTAGCCTAAAATCTTACAACTATTGGAAGGACTTGCATTTATGTGCAATGGAATTATTCATAACTTAGCCTTATCATACCTGATGAACTGATTTATTTGGTTATGTTTAATTTAAATAGAAAACTGACCGTCGCCGTCTGCTACGAGGATCTAGAGTTTCTACTATAGTGACGACACCACCTTGCTTGGTTTTTGTTCTAGTAATTTTGCTTTTCTTTTTATGCTTTTTCTTCTTTTGTTTATCCTTATATTCTTGTGTTCGATTCTTTTCACTGTCCCATATATACAACTGTGGATCAGGTGAATCATTATACCCAATATAATTGGCATAACTTTTCTGACCTATCTTGGCATAAGCAGTTGCTACTTCTTTTATCATTAACTCACTTTTCTTTGAAATTTCTTGATTATAAATAGCTACTGGTCCTAAATTAGGGAGAACTCCCAACTTGGGCATGCTTGGGTCTTTTTTAATATCCTTTTTCAGGAGTTCTAACATTTCTTCGTATGGTGTCATAGGCATGTGCTTATGCTTGCCGTATATTATACGCTCGTCGTAGTTGCCAGAAGAGTCGAAATTACCGATGTAAGACCCGTAATCGACATTTCCGAGTTCATATATGTCGTCATGATGATCTGGACGTGGAAGACGAGAACCCCTTTCTCTCATTACCCTCACAGGTCCACTCTTCGCTATTCTTGACCGAATTAATTTCTCAAACATATCTGCACATATTTCAGGCAGATGTAGTGGATGCCAATAGAATGGGTCACATTCATGTACATCTTTATACTTCTGTTCAAAATCAAAGTTGTCCATGTAGGTTAGACCCGCGATTGTGGGCGAAGTTGTTACTATGAGATCGTAGTGAAATATAACGGACAGCACCCATTTTATCTGCGAATATAAACCATTACGACGATTATTATACGAAGACAGAAGTTTTATAGGTAAACTCAGCATCAGATAGATCTTGACAAACTCAGAATGACCTTAATATTTAAATTTCCCCCTTCCTGTTAACTGTTGACTGTTTTTATTTATTTTGTACTCATCTTTTATTCGGTTAATATTAGGTATTAAATCAATGAAAAGTTTGATTTTCTCCTTGATATTAAGATAATTTTGAGACTTTGTAGTCAATATCATTCTGACGTTGCTGTACATATATATGATTTCATAAGAGTTAGGGCATGAGTCGATTAGCACATAGTGAGGTTTTCTAGTAGAAACCCTCACTATGTGCTAAAACTTTCTACTAACCGCATTTGTTCGGCCAAGCACATTGCACACGTATGTAGATACTATTAAGTCGTAATCATTATTATTTTGCTATACATTATAATTTGACAAAGCCTTAAGAAGTAAAGGAATACTATAATTACTATGATGCCATGCCAACGTGTAAGAATTTATCCGCGTAGCGAAATATTTTTTTTAATTGCAATTATTTAATTATGGTACTACATACTAGGCGAAATATGTGGCTCCACACGCGTGGTTTTTGTTTAGCGTAACTTTTGATCATATCTCCGGTTCTACTCAACCAACTCTCTCTGATCAAACCGTTTCTTATAAAAACCAGCCGAACGAAGGCAACGCGAAGTCTAATTGACGTGTTCTATATAAAAAAAAAAAATATATTTTGTGTTCATAGCAAACAAACAGACAAGAACAAAGAAAATGGCTTCAGAAATGTTAATTTAACATATTGAGTATTATTTTTAAAGTATATTAAAAATCACAGATATTTTTTTTTCACAATATTCTTTTTATGCTTAACAACAGAACCAATAATAATGCAATTTAATAAATATTTAAGTTGCAATCATTTTCCAACTTGTATGTCTGAAAAGTTAAGATTTCAATTTGTCCCTTCGGAGCATAACGAAATGCAAGTGAAATGTGCACTACAAATGTAATGTGTAAAACGCATAATGTGTAAAACGCAAAAAAAAACACTACAAGCAAAATGTGCAAAACATATCTGGTGAAAATAATAGGTATAATAGAAATACGAAAACCGTGACACACGGCATAGTTTGTAGCAATCTCAAGTAGCTAGACATTACAAAAGGTGTCAAATTATTTGAGTTGTCGCGTGTACAGGGCACCTACATAGCTAGACTCACCGTCATTATTCTATGAGTTTGGATTTTAAATGTCAACTTCTTTCGTTCGGGCTTTATTGGCACCTATTTATCGCATTGTTGTATTTTTTTTTCTCGTCTTGTTAACGTAATTCTGTATTGTGCTAACACCTGCACTGTTATACAACTGTATTATTTATGTAATGGTTTTGGCACTAATAGCTCTTTATAGTTAACATTAAAGATAATGCTTACAAATGGTAGTTTATCTGATTTTCGTTAACTTTAGTACTCCCTTCAAACCTACATACCTAATAAGGCACTACAAAATAAACAGAATTAGGTATTTTATGTAATTAAAATGAACTAATATGTAATAAAATAAAATAACTGCCCTTATTAAATTAAGAATGGTAAAATAATGTTAACAGTTGCGTCTGTTCTTATTTTATCGTTTTTATTTATTTTAATCATCATCCACCCAACTTATTGGTCTAGATCATATACCATATACGGCCGGCCATCAGGACATGACAATTAAAACAGTTAGCTTCTAGTCACGTCTTTTATTGTAAACTCTATTGGCGTAATCGCTCGGAATGAAAATTGATAATTAGCTATTTTCGCCAAATAATTACAATCTAGGCACGGACCACACGTGCTAATCGTAGAGAGCTAATAAAGTGTATAAAAGTTTAGTGTTTGGTGGTTAAGGTTAAGTTGTAAGTTTGGTACAGTGTCTTGGATTTGGTAGGGGGGTATGGACTAGAACTTACAAACTAGCCTTAACCACCAAACACTAAATTTTATACAGTCATGACATGACGATTAAAACAATTAGCTCCTAGCCACGTCTATCGTTGTATACTCCACCTATAACTGTAAATTATATAACAACTAAAAATCATGACATCACAATTGTTTATTTCATACATTTTTCGTTAAAACTTTTGTAAAAAGTAACTAATTTGACTAGACAGACAAATACCCAATTAAGATGCAATGTAGTGCATCTAGTTAGCAAGACCTGTCCTGAAAAGCGGTACATATACCTATAATACCATCCACCGGCTCTCATTGTGTTTTCAAAACATCTTCGAATATATTGAAGTATACTTCGTTCAGATCGTTTCAGTCGCTAAAGAGGAGTTAAGTGACAAACACACATATCATAAGATGTATCAATTCTGTGTTCATTAATAAATGTATTTAATCGCTAGGTGTAACTTTTTGGTTTAGGATAATGTTGGGAAATAAAACAATGACCAATAATTGCTTAAACTGTTACATTTTACCAATGAGGTTTGCAATGGTTAAATTTTTTAAATTCTCTGGTAGGCTAAAATTTTCCGTGTCTTTTGGATATCGGAACAGTTTAATAATGACGGGTTGTATAACGACCGGTTGTTTGGCGCAGTTACCTGAAAACAATCTTAAATAAATACAATGATTTAATATTGCCATTTCATCAAAAAGGATGAATATATTCAGTACTACTAAAATCTACGCTATTTAAGCTTAAGGCTTAGCTACGTGTGGTGAAGGAAAGTAACCTTATATTCATCCGATGCAAAGGGTGTATCCTCCAGGTAAAATAAAAATATGTGTACTTGCGCAGCCAGGGCCTTACGGCTGATGTTGTGATTGTAATTAAGGTGAATATAGATTCTGTAGAAATTAATTGTTAATAAACACGTTTACATAACAAGTATTAATTATTGTGTAAATAAAGAATAATTAATCGTTGGTGTTCTGATCTCCAGAAAAGAGGTCAGTTATATATACACATATATAATTATTTCATTGCGACGTATATCTGATACATTAATAACATGTTATTATTTTTTGTAATACGTAAAAAGGACATTGCGTGATTTCATATATATAGTTTCATCCCACTAATAAATGTTTAAGTTGTTAATAATGTTTTATCAACTAAACCAAAATTTAGTTAAATCCGATTACCGATCCGATCGGAGACAAATGAAAATGTAATGCGGGTGCGAATTGTTTTATAACAATCTGTTTGGTTAATTTGAGGTTCTCTACCGAAGTAGCACTCCGGGCTATCCTCAATAGGCACCTTAAAAACGAGTACTGCGCTATAGAGCACATATTGAACACGTTTTAGGTCCAAGACATATTATGTTCTGAGTAATACCGGGTTAAATTATAGTCTAGAATAACACATACTGAAGATCCTCTGAAAGAACTTGGTCACACTTAAAATTTTACATTTGTTTGATCGCAGTCAGTTAATTGGAACCGGAAATGTGTCTCCACGGGCGGAGTCGTGGGCATAGACTAGTTAATAATATAATTCAATCACTTGGATGTTACCTTTCTTACAGTTTGCAGCCAATGAAGTATACATGGAATAATTGAATAACAATACTGATAATATTAAAATCATTGTATAACTGGCGGTTTTTGTCGTACTTCGGAAATAACACAATTGAGTTTCCTACGCATGAAAATAAACTTTATGAACGAAAAGCAATAAAAACAAAATTTAATTTCTATGTATGTATTTGATTATATTGTAAATCTTCGGTATATTTGTTGCGCAACTTGCCAGCTAGTAAGTTTTGAAATTTTTTGTCAGAAATGAATGTTGGCATCATGATACTTCTAGGAGGACAGCAGCACTCAATATTTCTTTTAGAAGCTTGTCGCCTATTTCTTAGAGTCGCTGCCATTTCATTGTCCTCTTTAATATAATTTGATTGTAATTTTCTAAAATTGTCTTGTATTTTTTTCGAGCCGTCCCATTTATCTTCCTTTTTCAATAAACCTAGTCGCAATTTAAGCAACTCGGGGAAATCTTCATTCTTTTTAAATTCAATATCACATTCTGTAAAGTAACGATTACAGTATAGTTAAAATTATTTTATAAATTATGAGTTCCTACCCATTTATGTATATATTTTTAGAATATTTTACTTCAGCTAAGGGATAATAACTTTGACTGGGATATTATGGAATCCTCAGCTCATATTACCACTAAACTTACTCACTGACTTATGAGTGGTCGTTGAACCAGTTATATTAAAGCGATGATGTGATGATTTAAATCCGTTTACAACAGCTAATAAAATTAAGCAGAGCGTTAAAAAGCATCTGATGCGGCCGCCAAGCTAGTGCCACCATTGTAACATCACTTAATGATGACCCTCTTTCCTGAGACTTTGCCTTTAGCTTACCATCAGGCGAGTTGAAGTCAAGTTGGCGTGTACTAAATAAAATAAAAACGTGAGTACTATGCGGCTCAAGGTAGAACGTAAATAGAGTGAAATAACAATGATTATTATAAACAATTTTGGTGAAGGTTTAAAGGACTTTTGTTACTACGAGCTGAAAGAAGGTCAGTAGGTAATATTATATTCCAGGTGTTTTGAATAATGATCGACACAAGTTGACAAGAACTTAGATCCTTGTTTACTACACAAAACTTAGCAAAGTAATCTCAAAATTATGTTATCATGTAATGTTTAGAATCTTTCAGCCTAAACCAGCATCTAGCATCCTGTTATTTCTATTCTTTATTTTTATACAACTTAGGTGGCAGACAAGCACATGGACCACCTTGTGGAAAGTGGTTACTGTGACCTATGAACGTGTGTGACACCAGGGGAGTCACACCCGCGCTGCAGATTCTGTAAGAACAAAGAGTTCTTCTTTATTAATACTAAACAATACGAGTATACTAGGGAACTCGCCTTATGTACCCTTAGACACGGAGAAAATCCGTTATTGGCTCAGTGTATATTAATAGGAAACCGAGTTCGTGTGTCCGGTGATTAAAACAACGAGAAGATTACGGGTAATATACAAATATTATATTGTTATATTTTCAAACAGGATATGAGTACCGTTTGCCAATCGTTCATTTGCGCAGGGCAGTACAATTGATTCATATACCTACGTATACCAGTTTTTAATTGACACAAGTCACACTGAAAATCTGCGCAGAGAGTGGCTAATTTTCTGTTGATTATATAAAATGAAATGTTTATTGATAACTTGTTGACAACACAAAATATAAAAGTGTCTTTGTTTATGCAGCACCTAATGCAGCGTATTTGGAAGATGATCGATATATATATATATATATATACACTATGATGATAGATATATATATACACTAAAAATAGATAACACTAAAATATAAACATCTCAATACTTTAGTCCATTCTTGACTTCAACCATGGTACAACGACAAAGTCATGTCTTACGTCATTACAAATGATGTAAGCACCTATTATTGGTTTCGAAATATTTGTCCTTATTGTTCTTTTCAACTAACCTAACTCAATTCTAAAGAAATACAGCTGCATACCTAAAATTGTAATGATATTGTACACCATCATACCTTTAAATGGAGGGCAAACACATTCAAGTGTAGGGTTCTTGATGGGTAAGTTTTCAATTTTTTTATAGTAGTACTCTACAGGATCCACTTGTTTTAACCATGACCAGGTGTCTATAGACATTGCAAACTGTCCAAATAACAGAAAAGATAGCAACAGATGAATCTGGGAACAAAACATAATTCAACTAACGATAACATATTACAATTTTCGACTCCAGTTCCCTATTAGAAAATCATATTAAATCTAAACAACAAAGAGAAAGTTAAAAGCTGTAACCTGACTACGCCAAAGTTATCTTCTTACACATATTGAAATATACTTGTAGGTTTTCCACAGTATTTTGCCGCGTGGTTTCCGGCAGAATAGAATTAGGGATCAACTGATAATATTATTTTGACATTTTTTTAAAATAATTATTTATTTGATATTGTGATTTAAATACATAATACAAATCATTTTTAAATGTAAAATCTTTAGTACCACCTTAATATTATTTCCCTGAATTTTGGGGAATATTTTTGTGAAAAATAGTGTTGTAATTTTTTAGAAGTATTTTCTTAACTGCAATTGTAAACCTTTGAGGATGCCGTAAGGCAAAACCGGTCAGGTGTAATAATAAAAGAAATACTGTGGAACAAGTACAAGTGTAAATCAATATGTGTAACAACAAATTCCACCAAGTGCCATCAATAAAATAGCATAAATATAATTTAAGAATATTAAAACATAGTGCAGCTTTCCACCAATAGATGATACAATGTAGTATGTACTCATATATGTAATTGTATTTTCATGCTTAAAGATGAAGTAGTGGAGAAGTATTTAAAATATAAGGAGTAATTTATGTCCAAAAATCTACGGAATTTATTACTTTGGCATGAAACATTCACCATTCCTTTGATATGAACAGTGTGAGTAATCAATTAGCAAAGTTATAGCAGACATTCCAATTTAAAGAATAAATAAACAGTTTATTATGTAATTCTTATAAAATAGGAACCCACGCGAATTGAGTCAGTTTTAAAAGCTATCTAATTTAAAGAGGTGAATTTTGAGCAGATAATTAAACAAATATACTACACTAAAATATATAATTAACAGGTGCGAGCATTGACGACAAATGGTGTGTAAGTAGTAGTGACAGTTACAAAATACGTAAAATGAAAATGTTTAGATTTTAATTGAAAATGTAGAATTCAACTTTTATTATTTATTTACAACTATGTCTATGTTATTCTAAATGCTAAAGTTTTATATACATCTGCCTATTATTCCTATAATCACTCATGCAAGTTTTTTCTGTTTTCTGTTTGCGCCAATTTCAATAACTCTTATTACCTATGCTAAGCAGGTCTATAAATGCCACCTTATTGGAATCGTATTAGGATAATGTTTTATCTTGCGGCGATATTTACATGAAATTAGAATGTGCTTAGTACATGAATTATTGTAATTCGGCTCATATGAGTGATCATTTAACGAAATTTATAGGAATATATTTGATCTACTAGAAATTCATTAAGTTACCAGTTTTAAGCAGAATCCCTCAATGAGACCTTTTTAGACCCGCAGGACAAGGGTTGTATGAAATAAAATTGGACTATTTCAATATAAAATAAGTAATCATTGTAATACGTATTTATAATATAAACACTACAAAAGAGTTGATCCATATAAACACATTGAAAAAGACCTTTAAGTTCCAAATAATGACAAGTAAGTTAAGACAATAACACTTTGTGACTTCGAAACGTTAATTAACCATAGCAACTCTGTGGTTAATTAACGTTTCGAATTCAGTTAAGTTTTCACTAATGAAAACGACTTTTCTAGTTAACTATGTTAGTTTGATTCACGTAATATGAATAGTTTGTCAGAAGATTACATCATAGATATAACTTACAGAATTTATAGTACGAATACCAATACGAAGTATGACGAAAAAGAAAGTCGTATGGCAATTTATTAAGCAACAATGCAACTTTATATGCATAAAGTTTATATATATATATATATTGTGACAGTGTTAATATTGGCCAAAATAGTTTGTATCAGTATTGCTAAATACATTGAAATCACGCTGACTTTGAAGTTGAGCTGATTCTTGCAAATATTCAGCATTTGTTTCATCATTAAAATAATTGATTTTGTCACTTGTAGTCTCTAGGGTCTCAGGTGAATCATTAACTATCCTGTTCTTAAAGTGGCCATAATATGGCTTTTCATTTATGTTTCGTAACAAGTTTTCGTTTCTAACGGGCTGATCATTTTTTTCTGTAAAATTTTCCTCGTTTATTGTTTCTGGCAAATGTTTATTATAATCTTCGGCTTCTAATGAGTTTGTTTCGTTATCTTCGCTATTATTTAGTATAGTCATAATATAATCTTTACTATCATCACTTAATGTATCGGTAGTAGTGGGGTCAGTAGTAGTGGTGTCAGTAGTAGTGGCGTCAGTAGTAGTGGTGTCAGTAGTAGTGGTGGCAGTAACAGTGAAAACCGGCGTAGTGATGGCAGTAGCAGTAACTTCAGTTATGTTTTTTTTCTTAGGTTTAATTTTTTTCAAACACATGCCCGGTGGAATTGTTGGGCAATTAATAGTTACTGATGTAGTAAGTGAAGGAACTGTTGTTATAATATTAATGGTATACAGTTTATGGATTGTATAAGGATATCTTGTTGTTCTCCTTTTAAACGGTGCGTTTGAGTTTGAATATAATTTTTCGTGATCTAAACCATATATTCTTTTGTACGCTTCTCGTCCTTTTTTGCCGATGTAAAGTGGGAATCCCATCATGATTTTACCACCTTCACCTTCCTTACATCCTCCATCACACAATTTATAAGGCGCAGTGAACATTAATACCTCGGGTTTATCTGTTATTTCTAAAAAAATATGTCCACAAAATTATACATTTGATACTGTTTAGTAAGTATAAAAAAAATGGTAGACCCATTTACAGCCATTATGTACTTAACACTATGTTGTTGTAGAATGTTGTAATGATGTTCTTACAAATGGTGACTTCCGATCCGGATCATTCCTGGTGTAGAGGTTGGCCATTGCAATCCCGCGTGGAAACGCAGCAAATGTCATGGGCACCTTTGCACCGGTAGCGATCAGGGGTGGGTTATTCGATTAGTACAAAAACAAATATATTCAATTAAATTAATTGATAAGATAAATATTCAACTAAATTAATTGATTTATTGATAAGATGTTTAGATTAAGAATATGATGACAATGAATCTTATCTTATCTTACCTACGAAAGTAGTATTATGTACATAATGGGACCACAGTCTAACATCTCATACTTCTTACAGTCTGTTGACAAAGCCGTCTAGACAGAGCAATCGTGCGAAGTAAACGGAATGATGGGGGAGGGGGGGAGGGGAGTCCCTACTGAGTAGCCATACATTTTACTCGGTACTAACAAGTACTTGAGATTCAGGGTTGTCTCATTTGTAATTACGATTTTTTATTATTTAAAGATTTAGAGATAGACATTTAATTTATTTGTTAAAGTTGTTTTTTTTTCGATTTCAATTACTAGTACATTATCCATTTAGCGATTAAAGATGGCGGACTCAAAATTTCCAAAAATCAATATAGGCATCGTTTTCCAGGTTTGATTACAAATATGTTATTAATTTAGCGATTAAAGATGGCGGACTCAATATTTTCAAATAAATGAAAACGATACGTTTTCAAGGTTTAATGTATGAAGCTTAAATTACGTCCTTTACACTCATACTGCTTAATACCAGCATTTTAATATTAAAACAAAGTACTTGTGGTAATTGTAATTTTTAATTGAAATAAAACTATTTACCGACATGAATGTTTGCATTATTTCTTATTTGAAATACATAATTTTAGACAGTTTGGTTAGACTTTTTCTTTTTTTTTACGTGTCCAAAATCCCCACGGATACTCCCCCCCCCCCACCGGAGCCGCTGGAAGAGGTTATGTTGGACTCGAACCGACCAAAACGCACGCCGCCTGTGGGTCGTATTTGGTTTGGTTGTTGACCCAGGGCCATCTCTTATGATCTCATCTCTTACAATCAGGCCTTCTTCTCGGGTGTGGGGACTACAAAGTCCCCAACTCGTTCCTAAGAAACGGGGAGGCGCGCGACGCACGCCGCCGCCGTGGCCTGCTTCTGCCAGGATGACAGGCGGCTCCACCCGTCACCCCCAGGCCTGCGCTTATGGGGGGCGGAGGTCGTTCATCGTCCTCCGACAGCTTGGCCGATGCCTTGTCGCTTCCGCGGCTACTCCCGCTCCGCTTCCTCCTTCACGAGCGTTACTTGCTCGCAGAAAGAGGCGCCGGCCACCCACGCATCCGCGCAGTGGTCCGTCGCCGCGAGCAAGGTGGAGAGCGTGAGAACTCTCACTCCCAGGGCCACCACAAGCTCCCGTCTCGGCGTCTCCTATGCCGAGTGAGTGTGTGCGGCCCCGAGTCCTCGCTCGCGTCACAGTGATGGCACTCGGAAGTTGGTTCTTTCTCCATCCGACGCACATACTTCCCGAAGCACCCGTGCTCGGTGATCATCTGCGTCAGACGGTATGAGTGACTGCCGTGTGGCCTCTCTGGCAATTGATTGAGTGGAATCGGAAATATGGTCAAAAGCGATAACCGACATCAAGGCGGAGCCGCAGGTATCAGCTAGTATTGTTATAAATTTGTAATTTAGGTTTGTTTATACATTTTATAATATGTAGCTTAAAAAAAGAAATAGAATATTTTAAATTACAATTTCTTAAAAAAAATTGTTTATTCGCCATAGACTTAAACGTACTGAACGGATTTTAATGCATTTTTATTATTTTGATAGATTTTGGTCAGACTCTAATTACATTTGTTTGGTCAAAATTGGTCGTGTAGAACCGGAGATAAGACCAAAAGTCGCAATAGCCGACATCCACGCGAGCGGAGCCGCTGGCGTCAACTAGTTATTTATATAAGCGTAAGTTGATGTGCCTAGAGAGAACAAAGAGACTAAAGAGGGGTTAAATAAATATTGAATAAATTAAATAAAAATTAAAACGAATGTGACAACCCTGACCAAATTATATAAATATATATATATATATATATAAATATATATATATATATATATATATATATAATCTTTAGACGGCGGCGGCATTTCCACAAACATCAAAGGCGACGTAGGTTACGTTATACTGTGGTGGTACTAAGTAATTAAGATACCAATATCCTTAATGCCCAAGCCAACCTCAACTGCTACATAACAGATGCGCTCAGGTACAGGCTTTCCTCTCAGAGTCGGGAATTCAAAATTTAGAATTTAGAATAGTCGACATATCAATTAAAAACAATAAGCGGACTTCGAGCTTCGTTGTGCAAACTTTGAATGCAACTGGGAATTTACTATGACGATGATGAGTCAAATACTTACTCTCTCCATTGGCGATTTTCTTGATATATTGTTCTCCGTCTGCGATGTTAAAATTGATATCAGCAGATGGTACTGCTATGTTGTCTCCGATTATCGGTGGATATAAACTAAAAGCAAAAAATATTTTTAAATGCAGAAGAATCAACATGGCTTAAATATATATTTTTTCTATATCACCTTCTGTTTTTAGCCCTAATGAATTAAATACTATAGAAGTAACTTGATGCTTGATTTTATGTGAATTTATATTTATCGCTATGGTGTAAATAAAAAATATCAAATCACATAAAATTGCTTATTTCAGTTACGACTATTGTTGAATATAATATACCTACATTGCACATAACATTCATAAGAGCAGTGGAGTAAATAATAATTTTATTTAAAAAAAAAATCCGATTCACGTATCGGACCGGTGACGTTACCGATTCGGAATTGAAATTTCCGAAAGGGCCTAATATAAATATCTAAAATTCTTTGCTCTGTCAATATCAATGCAAATAAAGTATATTATTGATGGTTTCATTGATGTCTGACGCCTTTGTCATATTGTACTTAGGTTTCAGTTAAGATGACCTCAACAGTTCCCACTATCGGCCCCCGCTTTGCCAACCTAAATATACATCAAATGTGTTTACACCTAACTACATTCTATTTTATTATAAGAATTTAATACTAATTAACATTAGAAACATTTTGAAACAGAACACTTGGGACATAACTCAGGTAGTTTTACATTTCTAACTCTCTCTCTGAACATTTTTATTTTTCTACTAGCTTATGCCAGGGACTTCGTCCGCGTTAAATTCGGAACAGATTGAGGTATGTTCATTTCTATAACCCAAGAACCACCGTTTAGCGATAATCCGTTTTACCTATTTTAAATTATTTATGTTTTTCTTCATTCTAGCGTTAATCCCAGGTGCGTCCGAAGTTTTCACCTTGGTGCCGGGAGTCCGCATTACCAATCTAACTGTAGATTTGGCTGAACCTCTATATTTTCCATGACTGCCATCTAATCTTCACAACCCAAAGGCCAGTTTTTGAACTTTTTTTATGGCTCCAACTACACGTAACAGCAGCAGGTGTTTATATTGCCAAGAAAGTTTTCTTACAGTACTGATTAATATTTGCAGGGCTAAACTACCGAGAACTACGAAATTAGACCGACTTCTATGGCCTACATAGCGCTGGTAAGGAATTTGAAAAATTCAACCATTTGTTGAAAAACCCTTGACCTAAATATAAGCATGTATCCACATTTATCAATGTTTATTGGTTAAAGGTTTTAATATCCTTCGCTCCTCCCTCTCAACATTAATAGGCTTTGGATATTCGCTGTGCGAGAGCATCATGAAAATAGCTTGACGAAAACTCGGGGCCCTGTTTAAAATCAGAATGTTTTTCACGGCGAAGCGGCGGTATCTTTTGTCGTAAGACGCAGGTTCACTCGTCGTGGAATACTGTTCTCATCACTGGGATGCTTTCAAATTTATATAGACTCAAGCAGAAAGATTTCAGCGTTATCTATTGAGAGTCCTCAAGTTACACAGAATTGTTAGAATCGATTCGACACGTTACCTCTATGGCTGTATTTTACCACTATTACACCACCACGGCGTGTGTTCTGATGAATTCCTACTAATCGTTTCTTCTCCTTTTTGTACCCAGAGCAACCTACCAAACTTTCCCCTACCCTCATACACAATAGTTAACGCTGTGTGATTTAAGTCAGTTCCATCCCGACAGCGCCAACTACATCATCGCTAGTCGTGGTGTGGTGAGATTCATGGAGCTTAGACACCAATTAAAAACAGGGGTACAGCCTATTGATTGAAAGTTTAATGAGAAGATATAAAGGATTAAAAACAAATGATATTTTTCTTTAAAAGCTTTACCGTCCAAAAGCTGAATTTGAGAGTAGCACTGGACAGTCTTCTTAAAAAGTTGACCAGCACACACTGAGAGGCCACGTAACAGCTGCAGCGAACAACAGGGTTGGCCCTGTATTATTCTGCGGGTGAATATACATACCCCGTACGCTACCGATCCGCCCATGCTAGAGAATGTAGCACTAAATGAAACCTGCCGGATAATATTTGGCTGCCTTAATGCGATTGACATCGCACCTCCCAATATTCGCAGAGGCGTTGTAGAACAACTTAGGTCTCTCCGATCCGTGGTTTAGGTTGTGTGTTGATACCCCAGTCATTCAGGACAAAGGATTTTATATAATTAAAATTATATAGATTATGAGTAGCGACTGCCTCGACCCAACCCTGAAAGAATAGTTTGAGTAAGATTTGTGATTGACAGGTATAGATCTCTTTAGCGGGCCCCCTACAACAACTTTACTATTAACAACTACTTTACAACTCTCGGCAAAAAATATCGATATACGAAAGTGTGAACCCGTAACACTGTCCACCGATCGTGACGTAACACCAGAATACCAGTTTTCAATGTTTTAAATGCAGTTTAATAGTTTTGAATACCTGCTATTGAAAATATACTAAATAATATGCTTCCTGCAAATACAAAAATGAGTAGATGAGTTTAGTGGTTACTTTAATTTACCTTCAAACGATATCTTTTGTTTCCTTATTGTAATTCATTCCGGCATTGTCATCCAGTTTACACGAGACATTGGGAAATATTTATACACAACAATTTATAACTGTCAGCGGGTTCCAACTGTTCCCAATTGGCGAAAGACTTCTACACAATTGTTTCGCTGGGCATAATGTAAAAATAGTTGTCCAAGACACTGGCCTAGAGTAAGAAAATGTTAATAATACTTCAACGCTGTGACATAACTCATGTGTTTTCAAGTTTGTACCAGAGATGTACACTTCTGAGAATAATTTGCTTCCATTTGTAACTACGTAGGTTGTTCGTACTGGCACGATTTCGTGTATCTTCAGAACTGAATTAATTCTAAATGTATACACACCATTAACATTACAAGAACTTTTGAAATTATGTGCTTTCTAATCTTGCAATTAGATATTATATTATTTAAACATACTCCTGTAATATTTATGTAATAGTAGTGACTATTACTGTGCTACCGCTATCATTTAAATGAAAAATAAACTTTTATACATTTATGTTAGTATCATTAAATCACGTAGGCGGCCTGTAATGTCGCTGTACATTACTTTAATATTTATCACTCTAAATAAGCGTAATAAACTAAAACGTTATTGGCATGTCTGATCAAATAAATAAAAATAAGAAATAAACAAGATAAATTACTTAATAAAGTGTAGACACCACTAGTACGATCACAACATCGCTAATTTATAGACTTTTACGAGGCTGTCATTTATTTTACTGAGTTTGGCAATTTTCCTGCTCATAATTTCATATTGTCTAATCGTATCATTGTTGTAAGAGTATGTTACGCTAGTAAAATTAATACTACTAATCCAGGCCCTTGGCATACAATATTATTTAGTAGTATTGACTCCAGACATAACACCTACATAACAATATAATTATTTATGTACAACTGTATAGTAGGTAGTAGGGGGAGATTATGTAGTGATCCACACGAAAAATAAGTAGATATTACTTGCTCACATGGATGGCGTAAAGTGTTAAGTTTTTATCTTTCCTCCGAATGTCCCTCACCCTCTCCCCCACTCCAGACAACAAACCTGATCTTGAGCCTCATTCATTAATAAATAGGTGCATTGGCGTGTCACTTTTGTATTAAGTACCAATATGTGTAGCATTTTGATTTATCTTCTTTTTTAAACATTTATAAATAATGAACTTGCACATGTTGTGCTTTTGATGCACAAAATGTGCATCCACTGAAACTTATGATGCATTTTTAATTTAGCAGCATGTGCACGCTTTGTCAGTAAAAATTATTAATTCACACGTCTAGAATGTTGGAACAGGTTGTGTTTATTTGTACTTATTCAATTAACGATTTGCCTATAATTTACAAGATATTAGTAGTTCACATTTTGAATTTTATTTGTAATACTATTGTATTCCTATTTAACAAACGGTTCGACATTCGACGAAGCAAAACGCACATAACGATACAAGCTATAATTTTGAGTTATTATAAATTTCTTCTTTTTTATGCGAGTTGTATACAATAGGTTGGTATTGTGGAGTCCGGGGTCTGGTTATTCTTCTCCACAGGGAACCCACACGGCCCCGTATCTGGGGCCTAGCCAGTCTCAACTGCATGCCGGTACATCTATTGATTGACAGATGTGTGTCTAGTGCAGGCTTTTCTCTTGGGCTTGGGACAACTATTAAGGTGATCTGTGGTTGGGACTTCAGACGGTAATCGCTCACATACAAGCCGAATATGCTAATTCAAAAAGATGAGTAGGAGTAACCGGTCCCGACCACACTTGTACCAGCAAGAATGGTACTCAGTTCCTAGACCTCCTCCTAGACATAAGATAATGATTTCTGCAAACGTGTAGCGTATTGAGGATATTAATTTCAATCCATATATTTCATTATTAGTAAAGTAAGTCATGGCCCACTTGATTTATATACGCAATATTCATTTTAGGTAGGTCCAGACCTCCCAACCTCTCAGCTTATTAGCACTGAAAACCCGTAACCACTATTTTAGATCGCCAAATTACAACGAAAACAAATAGAACAAGGAGCTGTAATAATCACTTAACTGGCTAGCGAAGAGTAAAATTCCTAGAGCACTTGTAATCTCTCAATGATGGCTTACCTTAATTGGCTGATCAGAGGACGGAATACATTACTATATGGTCAACTGGAAGTGACAATTTGTTGGTTATAACTACGTAGGATCCCACTCCGGGCCTAATTCGTCAAAGTGATGGTAGGTATTAATATCATTGATTGTCAGCTATACTCGATTACACCCGGCATTCCACTCTGGCCTTGTAGGACTATCATGCTTAAATTGATCAAGTTTGGACCTATTTAGGACGCGGCTTGTACATATTCTGGTTTACCAACCTAAATCTATTTTTATACATTATACAAAATAGTTAAGTTTGTGGTGGATAGGTTATACTTAAATAAGCTCTTGCGATGCTTGAAGTAGTAAGCAGAAATGTAGCTGACTATTATAATCAAAATATTCAAAAAGTACAAGAGACCTATAATGGTGCCAACAAATAAAGATTATTGTTTTATGTAGACACATCTAGAACTCCATTATTGGCAACACTGGGTAGATGTTCGTACCACTCAATGCCTCTCAACTAATTGGTTTGTTTATTCCATTATTATAAGCTAACAATAATAAAAGGATTACCAAGAAGGCTGCCTGCCCGCCCGTTCTTGATTCGAAATAGCGCTGTAGTAATGAGGAAAGCATTCTCCTTGATTTTATAGTACATGGCTGAGCAGACTTCTCCAGACGAAAACTGATAGCCACTAACCACCTAATATTTCTTATTCCCACTTCTACCTTCCGAATCATGCCACTTCAATCTGACACGTTAGCTCCATATACGCTCTATATGCTACATACTCTACGCTACGCTCATGTTACCAGGGTATCGACCGCGAAGTCCAGCTGAGCTCGTAGCAAACTGTGGCTTTTCAAACCGTCCGAGATCGACTTATACTGGTTCGTCATTCTAGCTGCCTGTCAGGTGTAAGCCATATGAATCGTTTATAGCTACTTTAAATTCATTGCTGCGTGCAGATTTGCAGCAAATATAACAAAAAATCAATTATGTTATGACGCTAAATGAATAGATAGATATTCCCATTTATCAATAATCTCTGATGCTATAAATCTACGTGGGCTTGCAACAAGCTCTGACCACTCATTAAAATTCACCGGTCTACTGAATTGATCAATTTATTCACTCATTTATAAAGTAATTGATGAACCTTGTCCACAGAAATCATGTAGATAAATGATACCGTGTCAGCGATGCGATCACCGCTCAGTAAAAGTGACAATCGATATAGGTAAGTGATTTGTGATTACTTGCCAAACTATATCAATATGTCGTTTTGAATATGGCATTAAGCTCGTATATGAATTGTTGTATGCCTATGTGAATTTTTAAGCCTTACGTATTTACTTGCCTCGGGAGTATTTAAGGGAGATGAATTTAAGATGAACAGTCTTTATATGGTACTTGTGTGGCCAAGTGCTTATTATTGAGTTAAGTAAATGTAGCTATCAAACATTTTCTAGGCGATGTCGATATTAAAGTAGTAGTATTAAATAATGGGAATATTTTTATCTGAAGAATGCTATCATGTGCAACTCATCAAGGTGCAACAAAAAATTAGTGTGTCGTATAATATAGAAATAAATTGATATTGCGACATCATCGATGTCACAAATTGAGCATCTATTTTTGACTATCGAGTACCCAATCGGTGTCTGGGCTCCCTTGGGTATTGTAACGTTTAATTATGTTCAATTTGGCTGATTGCCTGTTTTACCTGCTAGGTAGCCCAAAATTTTGGCTATGATCCAAGTGATTACATTCACTGAACTGTCAAAGATAAGTTATTTTAGATATCTCGACATTGAAATTTTGCGGTGCGAGCGCTGAGTGGATGTGTCACACGATTATGACATTGAGCGTTTAGTTCAACTCACTTAATTTTTGGAGTGCCTGCCAAGCATGCTTTTATTGTTAGTAACAACCATAGCATTTCAAGAATATTAAATCATAATGTAATAAACAATTTTTATTATTTATTAATAGGTCTTTAGGTATTAAATAGTGAGAGACATCATCCCCCACAGAGATATTATAATTATCTGTGCATATTATAGAAGCTATTTCAGCTACTAATTAAAATGTTTGAATGAAAATTGTGTTATTCATAACTAAATTTAATTATTCACCCATAAATCACTTTTATTAAGAAATCCACGTTTAGATTTATTATTGCCAGCGAAGTTAATGGGTGCTATTTATCTGGATATTAATCTCAATACTTTATTATTTATCCAAGAGATCGACGCAGGGTGATATTTCTTTTCATTTTGTCTCATCAGAGGAACGATTGTAATGTTTATTTGTATTAATTCTGGTACTTGTACTGTGTACGTTATCTTGAGTAGGTATGTAACGTGATATGTACGTAAACACCCTAAAAGCTTTTTAATGTTGCCGTCACTACAAATTTCTTGATCGCGGTTGGTTTCGCACGAGTAATTTTTTGTTTTGTGTTATTAATTTTAAAATGAAATATGAAGTTTCAGGGAGATAAACCGAATGATTTAGAGCCGTACAGACCTTTTGATCCTAAGATTTTTATAGAAGACTGTTAATTGTCTACTTCGTCCGAGAGGTAAACCTCGTTGCCTCTAAAGACTGCAATTTGAGGTCCGGGGTCTGCTCTCCAAAAACCCTATTTTTAATGGACTTTTGTCAGAGAGAAATTCATTTGGTTAGCCTACCGCAACGAACATTAAAAATATCAACTCAAGATTATTCAAATATGAATATGTTGTTTTTCTTCTGTTTGAATCTAATTCAAACTCGAAATGTCGCATTGCTGGTTACGCACTATCGCTTTGCAATTAGATATTTTTTTATATTTTGTAAGAAATAGGTTTTTAATATATTTATAGGTACACAGAATGTGTCTACTAGGGTATCGCAAGCAAATAATACTAGGTTATTAAAAGTAATATTTTATTGTCTTACCAATTAAGACAGATATTTAAATGGGAATGCGGACGGCTTCCGAGTAGTGTTTTTCTTTTAGTAATCTTTATGCGGCGACTGCTGTTACTGCTCACACCAATGAAATCCTGTAACATTGACACAAAGGTCACGAAAGAGCCGGTACGAAGTCCGCTAAGCGAGGTCAAGCTTGGGTGTTAGAAGCGAAGCTAGATGGATACAGTGTTAAATCCGAGTCTAGAATACTTCCTCGAGATGAGGGACTTGCTGTGGTAGCGATGGAATCTGGCACCGGTGGAGATGTGATGGAGAAGGTTGGCATCTTTGGAACTCTTAGAGAGCAGATAACCCGCAGATTTCGACAAGTATGTTCTAAGGGCGCGCTCGCCCCATGTCTGCGCACGCGGTTTTTCTACAGGTAGACCTTGGTTTCGCCTGTCCAGGTAATTGATCACGTCGTTGTAGTAATTGTGCCGATAGTCGTATAAGTAGTTGTATTGGAAGCTTCTTGGCCTGTAATACGAGGACTACATGTTTATACGTGACAACAGATAAACTTACAAATATCACAATATTGCTTTAGGTACCTATTAAAAAAAAGTCATTAATAATTGTCAATCCTTGTAGATATTATACATTTAAATGTGTATAGTATATTAAGTCTATAATGTCTTATGTAGTGATATTATCATTGATACCTCACTGGTATCAATGATAATATCACTAAGCTCATTAAGCTCACTGGGCCATTGGAGCCGCTAATGGTTAGTACAATTTATATCACCTGATCCAATGCTTGAAGACAAGTTTCTTAGGTTCGGTTCCATAGACAATATTCTCGGGTACAGGGGGCTCCGCCTCTTCCGGCTTATCTGCCTCCGCGACGGCAGCGTCTGACTGGGCTGCGCCTTCAGCTGGTTCAGGCTCGACGGGAGCGGGTGTTTCTTCTTCTACATCATCCCACATCTCGCAAAGGGGTAATCTACGATCAGAAACCACTATGTTATTGTTGACACTAGAAGATGGAATAACACTAACGGTCACTCTGCCGCGGCACTTCACAGACCTAACGGGTTTGGAGAAACGTGTGGAGCGGGTGCTCGTTCGTGTACGACTGTCAACTGCGTCCCCCAGTGGCGCTCGCAGCCTCCCGATTTATCTCCTTTTGACCCCACCTGGCTGTCGCAAGCGCTATGTTGGTACGATTCGCTGCCAATGATGTTCTGTCAATACGTTGACCATGCATTGTATTGACGAATTCTTAGTCGTTTTTAATGAGTGTGCCAAAAATGACACACCGCTTCAATTGATCTGGGAAAAGACTTTTGAATGGTTATTGATTGACTCACGGTATAATATATTGCACTAAATTAGATTAATTACATGGAATATTTGATGAATTATTAATATTAGTTTACGTTCGGGTAGTAAATAATAAATCATCTGACTCTTACAAATTGCTATCGTGAGAACTAACGAATGAAATAATAATTGTAATATACACATGAGAGTATTAGTCGTCCGAGGTCATTAGTTACGGATGTCAGATGAAAAGACACAACAAAGAGATAAATTTACATTAGATCGTCTTTGACTTAGGTGGAAATGAGCCAGATTGTCACTAACTTTACCGACAATAATAACACACTAATGATTTATATTAATCATGCCTACAATATTTTCTCGTACATCAGGCTGGTGTAAAGTACAGTCAGCGTCAGAACGATTTTGACTACAAAGTCTCAATATAATATTAATATCAAGTTATTAAGAGCAAATCAGACTGTTTTATAGATTTAAATTGTATTATTGTCTGAATTAAAGGTGTGTACCAAATATCAGAGTAACCAGGAAGGTGGTAAAACCAAGTCATAAGATCATTTTGAGTAACTTGTTGATGCTGACTTTACCAACTAAATTACTGATTATGGTGCCCACCAAGCTCTTTAAAGCCGCATCTTTTGTATGTCGGTACACATACTGATTAGCATTAGACTCTGTTGTAGGTTTTCCTCTCGTGGTTGGGTGGTCAGACGGCAGTCGCTCGCAAAACCATAAATAAATAACAGATTTAATTAAATCATTCATGATCATGAATTTCTGTTGTTGTGCTCGTTTCTTACGATACGTGGTCAATCGTAAGTTCTACTAGAAGTTATGGTTTACCTACCCAGAAATTTGTGATATACCATAATAATGTAATGGCACCAGACGTGAACACCAGACTCGTCATTTTATACAAGCTGATAGTTTGTCAACGCATGCTCCCAACATAGGTAAGAACGATGGGCCATTATGAAGTTTGGGTCACTGTGGCTTTGGCTATATGGTAGTAAAGGAAAATTTTCTATCGTTAAATAATAAAGTGTGATTTTCAAGTATTCCCTTCAAAATCTTATTAGAAATCACGTCGTTCATAGCCAGACATCGTGGTAACTCCTTGCCTGTCCGGCCCTGTCCCTAAATGGTTAAGATTTAACTAGACTACTCTAGCATATTATGCATCTTTCTAACTAAACATAGAAAAATATTACCTAAATATCTAGAAAGAAAGATAATATACCAAAATTAGGTAAAAATTCACAGATGTTGAAATTCATCCATAAACGAAATCAAAACTGACACTAAAATTCATATATGAAACTGTCAGGCGCCAATCTCAGTAAACTGCTAAAAAATCAGTCATTATAGCATTTTTTACTTACACCACAAATGAAAGTAGATAGCCAATGAAATTAAAACAGAAACACCCATGGACCTATAAAAAAATTCGGACTGAGTAAAGATATAAGTAAATCATGAATCTCAATGTTATGGTTACTTAATTGTAGTGTAATTCAGTTACAGAAAGAGCTAAAATGGGGTAAATATATTTGGTCGGCCGTGAACGCGGAGATCAATTTTACCTATATGCATAATAATATAACTGAAAATGAATCTTCATGGAATCCATATAGCTTTATTTTTAACCCCCGACGCGAAACGACAGGTGTTATATTGTCTGACGTGTCTCTGTGTGTGTGTGTGTGTGTGTGTGTGTGTGTGTGTGTGTGTGTGTGTGTCTGTCTGTCTGTGGCATCGTAGCTCCTGAACGGATGAACCGATTTGGATATTTTGTATAAAAGGTATATTAGTCGGGAGTGTTCTTCCATCCAAATGAGTGGTCTTCCAACCCAAGATGGCCGCCACCACAAAATGGCGGATTACATTATATTACACAACTCCCTCAATATGAGAAACAAATCAAAGAGCTTGACGAGTATGTTATTTTTAAAGTGTAAAATAAAAATTAAATTAAAATTCCCGTCATAAAAAACAACCCCTAAAAAGTAGAAAATAAGTTGTGTTAGTTAGCCCTATAAGTTTAATATACCTAGTAATACATATTTTGATTCAAGGATTGTCATTGTCGGGGGGACCTTGGATAATTTCGATAACAGGACGTTGTGCTGTACCAGTTAGGGTCCCCCGTCATGACAAGGCTTGCATCAAAATATGTATTACTAGGTATATCAAACTTATAGGGCTAACTAGCAAACACAACATATTTTCAATTTTTTGGGGTTGTTTTTTTAATGTGTAATATTCGATAAAACACTTGATAATGTCATATTATGTATGGAATAAGAACTGTAGGATATAATTCGATTTATGTGCATTTTTTCCAGTGATCGATCATGCAAGATTAAGGGAACATAGTCAATGACTTCTTTATTTTACATACAAAGAAAAACATAGAAGTCTTTGTATTGAGTGGGCCCAAACCTTTTTACAGGATTGTCGATAAATATTCCAATGCTGTGTTTCAATTCTATGTAATATAGATAATATTATCAACTCTTGTAAGCGTAATTTTAAATCTCGAACCATATTGTTATTCAGTCACACGAGGGAGTCATTATATTCGGTGTTCACTGTCAATGTCGACAAGTTCGAAACGATTTCAAGGCACACTTGATTTCTGATGAATATTTGTTATTTTTATAGATTTTTTTAGCTAATCACTTATTCAGGTTCTTATGAATGAAAAAGTTTCTCCTTTTTATTGTACTACTGTGCTTTAAATTCTAAGATAAATAATTAAACATCACTTCTTATTCTAAAAAGTAAAACTTTCTAATATATCTTTCATAGACGATAGATCGAAATCTACTATTACCAGATTATACAATGAAAAATATAAATAAATTTAGAAGAATATTATTCCTTTCATCAATATGTATATTATCATAATCTACTTTACATACGCCCATAATGACGAATGAAACTGATGATTCTGGTGCAGGCATTCCTCTCGGGGTTCGTGCTCAGACGACAGTCGCTCGTCAGGAGCGAAGCCCGGTGTCCAAAGTGCACGCTTTGAATGCAGTTATTGGGACTAATATTGTGATGATGATATTTATTAAAAATAGTATTTGATATTTAAAATTCTCGCGCTACTATTTTCATAAATACTTACACCGTAAAAATCTGCAGACCGGACCATAGAAAATTACTGCATTTCAATACATTTGAGGTGACTTTTGACTAAATTACGTCACACGATGTCATTTAGTTTTATACAAAGTCTTCTACTTGTTCCTATATAGCTCTAGATTGATTTTATATTTAGCACTCACCTGATATTGATACGACATTGGCATCCGATTCACAGTAGGTGAATAGATCTGAATATAGACAGCTGTCAGATAATTAATTATGATATATTTATAAATGCATATGCCATAATATAAATCATTGTTTAAATCCCTTTTGAGCTTTTCTACTGCAAGAAAATAGACACCAGTAATAGTTGTTCGTTCCCAGTGTTACCCATTACTTAGTAGATATTTTCCATGAATTTCATAAAACTTGCTATCAACTCGTCCGGCCAGTTACGAACACAACTCACAACAACACAAAATACTAGATGCCGTCTAAAGTTTCATGTTAACTAGAGCAATCATCAATCATCAAGCAAACAGGGGCAGGTATACGTTCTGACTAAATTGATTGCTAAACTGCGTAGAATGGCTGCAGCATCTTAAACATATAAATCAATACTAGCTATTTTTAAATAATGGGCATTGGACAGTAGATGGCCTTTTTTTTTACGTGCGCAAAATCCCCACGGATACCTCCCCACCGGAGCCGGTGGAGGAGGTTATGTCGGACTCGAACCGACTAAAACGCACGCCGCCTGCGGGTCGTTTTGGTTGCCGAAGGTGAGGTTGACAGGCATATCCCTCGCACCCCGGCCGACCCAGGGCCATCTCTCACTATCTGGCCTTCTTCTCGGGTGATAATAGTAAATGGTGCTCATTTAGATCTTCGGGATGAGCTAATCTCTCATGAAAGTCGGTTTATCTGTTAATTTACTGACGAGGTTCTGGCACAGACTTTTCTCTCAGGGTTGGGGTTTCATTACAAGCCAATCAAATCAATTTATGGAAAGAAGGAGTAGAAGCTCTAAGTTGTTGCTGCTTAGATATATGCATTCCGTAGGTACCTAAGCTTATTACTATGTATTTTTTATAGGTATTTAAACTATCATGGTCACTCACATCAATATCGGAAACTCAAAACAATGAAACATGGTATCCCGTTTATTTTGATAGATACTGATGTATTTTTTAGTCAACTATAATAATATATTTATTATTATAGTTGACTAACTGACTTAAACTGGATTTGTGAAGTGTGTGAAGATTGGTAAACGTACATAGGTACACACATAAACGCACACACCATGCATGGTGTATGTGTGTGTATGTGCATGAGGAGCATGGGTATGAGTGGATGTATTATCTAGTCATACAATAGTCAAAATCAAGTTTTCACTTTCTTCGTATATTAAACCATGCAACCATTCAGTAATTTTTGGTTTGCATAGTAGAATAGTATTAGGATAAATTTTTAGTGATAAAACTCTATGAAAATCATCCCAGGACGGGTTCGACGTATATGAATCCTTTGAAAGAAGGTGGATTCGGTATGACCCAGACTGTCGTCGAGCTAAGCCATGACCCTTAATCCGCTAGTCGTGGCTTTGGCGGGTTGTGCCTATCTAAGTGTTTATTTCACGCAGAAACTACAGATCCAATCCATAGAATCATTAGATTTTTCAGAATATGAAAGACTTCTTATTTTACTTTTCCTAATTCTAAGATACAAGAATTCGCAACATTTATTTATAGTCTATATTTCTATTGAAGAAGCATATTTCCACCCGCAAAGTATTTAATTTACAGTCAAGGTTCAACGAACGAAGACTGAGATTCTTTACGAGATCAACCATATTTTTCAGTCCTCTACTATTAGCGCCCGTGCCTAGTCAGGCACGGGCGCTAATGTTACTTGCAAGAAAGAACCACGTAAATCGAAATTAAGGGGACTTAACTAGGAATTACGAATGAATTATTTTGTGAGTTATGTTCATTAATATCTCTCTATGTAGGGTGGCATCGCGTCGAAATAAATAGACGAAGCGTAGGGATTTATTCTATTCCGTTTATTTGTACATACATCATGCCTCTTTTCCAGTGGGGTAAGCAAAGGCAAAATATTTCCACTTACAATAGATTTATAGATAAATTGAATTATTTCGTTATAATCAGCCAGGTGTACTGTGACAAAATAAATTACGCGTCTTTCGGCTTAGGATACAGTTCGATTTGTTGCATACAATTAAGTATCTACCAATTGCGTATCTCTTTATCATTTTATCATGCACTAATACATTCTACGTGGCAATGCTGCTAGTCTTCTGGGAACGCTACCACAAGAGGCATGCGATGCGGAGGAATTCCACGACGCATTTTAACTTTTGTTTAATTATTATTTTTTATTAACGTATAACAAATTTTTTTTTCTCGTGTACCGGGGTCGATTCCCGGTTCACCGAAGCAATTATTAAAAATATATGAATGCAGTTCAAATGGTTTTAAAAATTAAAATATAGTATTTGTTCAGTGAAATGTCCCATCTACAATAATTTAGGTACTTTCTCTCCATGTGGCATTGTCGTGGAACACTTGTATGTTCTCAATGCAAATCACAATAACAAGATTGACAAACACTTCTGACAGTCTGACGTAAGAAACAGAGGATTATAGACTCTAAGGCCTATATTCTAGAACGACACTCACTTGAATCTTGATTTATCTGAGGACATATTGTATAGACCGAATTGACACATGTCTGTACAATCTATCCTTAGATTATGATCAATACAGTCTATCCTCAGTGGGTGTCATTCTAAAATACGGTTCTAAGACTAGCACCAGCGAAGGTTACGCCATCTGAGATTAGTTTTGCCTGTGCCTCCCCATTCTATTCTACAAAACACCGGCCAACGATTCGACTCCGTTTAAGGATGTAGGACACAACGGTATTTCCGCCCAATTGAGCAGTCTGACTGGAGAATTTGTGCTGTCAGTGACAAGACTAAAGGCTTGTCCTGCTTTGTCTTCTACACTGACGGCACATAAACTCTGTACTTACAGGGTTGGCGGCGCGACTGTGACTCCTCTGGTGTTACAAACATCCATAGGCCACGGTATCCATCAGGTGGGCCGTGTGCTTGTCTGCCACGTGCCAGTGGTAAAAAATAAAAATAAATTGCCACATGTTTAGAGGGGCTGGTATACAAATTTCGCTTCTTTTAGTTTCATAAGTATTTTATTTAAGTCACCAGTTACTCGATATGCTCACCTCTCTACAACTAAAATGTGAACTAGACTAATTCGTATAGATGAGCATATGCTCATAGCCGTAGCCCTTTAAGCAAGACATTACATAATCTGGTCTACAGACCCTCACTTCGGCAAGAAAAGCATCTCATAATGTGGAGAGTCGTACATACGTGACCTAAAAGTAACACAATACGACAGTGATTGATTTTGACAGAGGTACTAAAAATATTGATGGGTAATTTGACTGCAATCGAACAGTGATAAGCCCCAACTACTCAATACCAATGGTCCTGACTTATATTTTATTGATTTCGCAATCGAAAATCTTCATTCTTCGTAATATCTGCCTGCAACGAACCTAAAGGTAAACAGGACGTATTGTTCATTGAGACCGTGTCCGGGGTCGAATCATAATAATAACGTCGGTATTAATCAATAAATCAATAAATAATAGGTATAAATCAATGGTTATTTGGGATTGGGGATTAACAGCAAACTTTTCTATGTAATGTGCTCATTAAGAACAATTATAACTCTATTTTCGACTCAAGAGGTACAAAAAGTATTAAAGTATTCTATAGTTAGGTGACATCACTCCGCGTCTGCAATTTGAAAAAGAAAACTAAATGTAGGGCAGCTAATTAGCGAAGTTTCAAAATAAGATGTGCTGACGAATTTCAAAGCGAATAAATGTTTATTTTGTTAAAATAATGATTTATCACTACTAGAGATTAGGAATCTGGCAGCCTATGAATGTCACGATTGAATGACGTGAATCGGAATTTTCTCTCAATTCAAAAATTTAGTTTATATCCAGATACCAATTCCATTCATTACAAAAGTGAGGAATCAAGTTATTTCTCACTTACAGTCATATTCAGTGTTTAAATAGATAAAGTCAATTTATCCTTGTATGTTACAAGATTTTGAAAACATCACAGAAACTTTTTACATTGGATTGTAGAAAAAAATAACTGATGCAAATAAGTAAGTAAGGGCAGATCGCGTTAAAGTGAAGCTAATTTATGACATCGTAGGTTTAATTCGTCCTGTACTTTTAAAATTTTGTGCCACAGGAAATGTGTGAATTGTATCATAAAGTCTTGTTACTAAAGTTAGCCCAATAATGCGATGACAACCTTATTTGATAACAGAAACACCTATACGTTATTTAAATGCGGTACTCTGAAGAATAAGCACACCGCAAGGGTAAAAAGTATTCATGTCATTTTAAAAGTATCTTTACATTGTTTTAGAGACAACAAGCTGCTTCAAGATAATAACTTGCAGTTATCGAGTGGCTGCGGCTGACTCAATCAAGTAAACAATCGACTTGCACCCACACCGAGTATAAACGAGTAGCTTAGTTGTATTGTCAAAACCTTTATGCCCCGGGGTACCGCAACCATGCTGGGTAGGTATATAAGATTCGAGTAAAACCGTACGGTGTTTTAACTCTGTTGCCAGGAACCAGGTAAGCCTTAGCGTTGGCAACCCCGATACAATGTTTGCGGATCAATTCTCCCTTCCCCTATCAAGAGCCGCGCGTAGAATTACGCCGTACTGCCACCCATGTTTGTGGAGGCTTTTGAGTACTTTCTTAACAATATAATATTTTAACGTTAATAGAAACATTGTTTTCTAGTTTATTATAGATTTTGATTTTATTATCAGTATGGTTGTTAATCAATGTTAAATATGTTGTCGAGAAATAATTTGGGATAAACAATCATGTTAGTGACCTTTCGGAGCCTCCTAATGTCGTAGGATGTAGACGATTAATCTGCAATGCTGCCCAAAAGTTATATAATTACCTTGATACGCCTCACGAAAACTCTTATCTCAGTACAGGTGTTAGTCATCGAAGAGCTGGCAGTGTTGTTAATTTCCAATGAAATGTCACCATTTTTATAAAATTTGACTTTAAGAATCATGTCGGCAACATGCGTGGCCCATTCGTTGTGAACATCTATTTTCCAGTGTTTTCTAAACTGTTTGTACTTTTTAAATAATGTATATTCTGACAGTTGCAATTCATTTTTCGTAATCATGCGATCTTTGCCAATCCTCACTTGCATAACACCTTCGGTAAATACTGAGGTTTTATAAGTAACGTCGGCGTACCTGGTTTGGAAAAAGCTCAATTTCCCGATATTATATGTGTAGGTTTTTTGATGTTTCCCTTCTTTTGAAGAGCATTCTTGTAATTTTATTCTTGAAGGAGGCCCATGTATAAAGAATGTTTTACGTTGTGATATAGCTGCCGCAAGAACAAAAACTGCAAATACCATTTGAATCAGCATTTGTAAAAATAAAACGATTATCGCCAGCACCGAATGATTACAAATGTAACGTACAAGTGAGTATCTGTACCGTGCGTGATGTGAAAGATAACTTTACAGTATCATAATATTGTATTTAATTGTTACATCCCAAACTCTCTCACAAACCTACTTTTGTACTGTAGGTATTCTAGAGTTCAATTGTTTTTGTGCTCCATATACTTATGATAAATGTTTATCTACAGTTATGTCATTATGTAACTAATAGGTAGTAAAAGAGAATAATTATGTATGTGTAAAATATTCTATATATGGTATTTCAGATTAATTAGGTGTATGAATATGGTAAGCGCATAGGATACGATTTGACTACTTACCTCTTTTTGCATTGTAATAAAAATTCGTTAAATTTTTTGGATTACTACCCAATATTCAGTTTCTTGCATGCACATGTAGCGGTACATTCTAACAAAATATTATATAATTTCATCTCTGCTTACTCCTACCGGGTATTTTGAGTCGTGATATTATGTATAACTAAATCATTACGTACTTAATATTATTTATTATATAGCTTAACATATTCATCAAGACAACTTTTAATATTATATAAAAAAAACTTTCAACGGACAGATCGATTTGTATATTAGTAGATAATTTCTATTAGATGCACTGAACTGTTTGTGACGTAGGCCATTGTTCGATGACCGAGCGGTGCGCTCGCGCGGCTGGCATAGACAGTCTGCACCCAGCTACGTTCAATAGTACTCGCTACCGCCGCCGCGCATAACTTATACTTTCGTATGCTAATGTGTAAAGGCTTCGCTGTAAAATCTAGTGCTTGTATTGTCTAGACTGTTTCTTCTTGTGTTCTCTCCGTCCGTAAACTCATTTCTCCTTGTATTTGTAAACTTTATATATGGGGGTAAAAAGTAAATATTTCTTTTCTACAAGCTGAGACGTGCGTTATTTCTTTTCCTACAACTTAACCCACATAATTGGTGACCCCGAGACAACAGGATGGATGAGCAACAGAGCAAATCATCTGGAACATCCGAGAAGCTAGCAGAAATGCATCGAGTTGGCGTATGAGTTTTTCCCTGAGTTATGGTTTGCACAGCTCGAGGCGCAATTCTCACTGGCAAATATCACCACTGATGCTACGAAATGCCATTATGCCATCGGACACCAGTGTATGCCAGTGAAGTAGAGGACATAATCGAGTGTCCCTTCAGCGCAAGTAAGTACACCAAGCTTAAGACTGAACTGATAAAACGGCTCTCGGCGTCACGCGAGAAAAGGGTAGAACAGCTCCTCATGCATGAAGAGCTGGGAGACAGAAAGCCCTCACAGTTCTATCGCCACTTACTCAAATTGGCGGAACCCAACGTGCCAGAAGAGTTCCTGCGTACAATTTGGACGAGCCGACTACCGAGTGGGACGCAGAGTATTATAGCATCACAGCCTAAGGTGACTAAGGATGAATTGGTGGAGTTGGTGGACCGCATACACGATGTTGTTACACCGCAGGTCGCATCAGCATCTACGAGTAGCACAAATCCCTTCAACACCGGTGGACACAATGAGACAACTATCCTCATCGTGGAACTGTCGAAGCAGGTGAAGGCGCTAGCGACTAAAGTAGACAGGATGTCACGGCCTAGGCAAAGGTCAAGCAGCTAATAAGTTCCGTACATTCGCAGTCTAATTACAGAAAATTTTCATTAAGCTGGTACCACGGAAAGTTCGGAGATAAGGTAAAGAAGTGCGTAAGGCCGTGTGATTATCACGCCGCGGGAAATCAACGAAAATACAGATTTTAGTGGATACAGGTAGTGACCTTTGTGTTTTCCCTCGATCGGCGCTACCAGGACGTCGACAGGAAGCGCAATTTCAACTCAGTGCGGCTAATGGGACTGTAATTAAAACTTATGGGTATATTAATTTACATTTGAATATAGGATTATGCCGCAACTTCGCCTGGTAATTTATTGTCGCTGACGTTACTAGGGTTGATTTTTTGTGTCATTATAATTTAACTGTTGATTGCAAGAATAAGCGATTGATAGATGACAATACAACGCTTGTCACCCCGGCTTCGCCAGCTCGTTCCTGCGATGTTATTTCTTCAGTGCAGGCAATAATTGGTGATAGCACATACATACTGAGGGAATATCCCGACATTACCCGTGCACCAGGTATTCATCGCACAACTAAACACAACACTGTATATCACATCAACACTACACGCGGTCCACCTATTTCATGTACACCTCTTAGGTTGGCACCGGACAAGCTGCGCATCGCTAAGGCAGAGTTTGAGGCCATGTTGCAAAATGGCACTGCTAGGCCTTCGGATTCAGTCTGGTCTTCTCCACTGCACCTCGTACCCAAGAAGGACAATGGATGGAGGCCCTGCGGTGATTACCGAATGTAAAATGCCCGAACAGTGCCAGACAGGTATCCTATACATGATACATGATTTTTTCCATAACTTAGCAGGATGTTCGGTCTTCTCCACCCTTGACCTAGTCAAGGCGTATCATCAGATACCGGTAAGTCCAGAAGACCGCTATTAGCACGAACTTTGTATTATACGAGTTCCTTTATATGAATTTCGGGCTCCGAAATGCGAGTCAAACATTCCAGAGGTTCGTGGACGAGATACTCAGGGGATTAGACTTCTGCTATGCATATTTGGATGACTGGTCTTTTCGAAAGACCAGAAGACTCACGAAAGCCACTTACGCATTCTCTTCAAAAGACTGCAGGACTATGGCATGCTCATTGGAGTGGGAATCGTTCAACGCTTGTAAGGAGAGTCTCTGCCAAGCCGCCAGACTTGTACATCCTGATTGCGAGGCCGTGCTTGTTTTAGTAACAGAAGCTTCAGATGTTGCTATTGGAGCTGTACTACAGCAATGTATGCAGAGTTAGCCTTGGCAACAACTGTCATTTTACTCCCGCAAGTTAAGCCCGTCGCAACGTAAGTACTCATCTTATGATAGGGAACTCCTAGCCATCTACGAGTCCATTAAACATTTCAGGCATATGGTCGAAGCACGCGAATTCGTAGTATATACAGATAACAAACCTATCTGTTTCGCTTTTCACTCACGAAAATAAAATTGCTCACCACGACAATTTCGGCACCTGGACTAAATTTCCCAGTTTACAACTGACATAAGACACATTTCTGCTAAAGATAATGTCGTTGCTGACAGCCTCTCGTGGATAGAGGAGATCGCTCAACCGATCGACCTAGCTGCGTAAGCGAAGTCGCAGGTTAATAACCCTGAACTGCAACAACTACTTCGTAGTAATACATCGCTTGGTCTCAGAAAGGTCAAACTGCCAGGTACGAATGCTGAATTGTACTGCGATGAGAGTAGCAATAGCATCAGGCCATATGTCACAAAGGAGTACAGACGACAAGTGTTCAAGAGTCTACACTCTCTAAGCCATCCTGGAGCGGCAGCCTCCATAAGGTTGGTGACGGAGCAATTCGTGTGCCCCGGAGTAGAGAAAGATTGCAGGGAGTGGTGTCGATCCTGTTTGGCTTGTCAGCGAGCCAAGATCACACGATATATCTCTGCACCACTGAGCACTTTTCGGCTACCTAAGGCGAGATTCATGCACATTCACATCGATATAATTGGGCCACTCAAGCGGTGTCAAGGCTTCCGATATTGCCTCACCTCCATCGATAGGTTCTCTCAATGGCCTGAGGTGATGCCAATACAGGACATTACGGCTGAAGCCGTTGCTAAGGCCCTTGTGAGTGGATAGATCGCGCGGTTCGGATGTACCGTTACGATCCGTATCGTGGAATGCAATTTAAGTCGGTACTATTCAAACATCTGTCTGTGGTTTTCGGCTGTAATCACATGCGAACCGCTGCGTATCACCCTGCTTGCAATGAACTCATAGAGAGATTCCATCGGCAACTCAAAACAGCAATAGTATGCCACGAGAAATACGAGTAGGTGGAGTCCCTTCTAGGCATAAGGAACGCTTAAAAAGAAGACACTTCAAAGTGTACCCCCACTGAACTAGTCTATGGTGAGTCATTGCGGTTACCAGGAGAGTTGTTCCATTCAGAAGTTGATGACACTGTCGACTTGACTGATTACGTAGACAGCTTGCGATTATATGCCAAAAAACTTCAACCACTACCAGCTTTACGCCACGGTAGTAAGCCAACCTTCGTCTTCAAAGACTTGCGATTATCTAGTCAAGTGTTCTTAAAAGATGAGACCTCTGGTTCATTAAAACCAGCTTATATTGGACCGCACGATGTCCTACAGCGAGGAGACTAAGTATTCAAAATACTGATAAAAGGTAATCCAGTTTCAGTATACATAGACAGACTCAAACCTGCCTACCTACTGCTTGAATCATAAACCAACACCACTACTCCATACACAAATGCACACCAAACTACACCTATTACCAACTCGCCTGATACTGTAGGAAGTGGCACCAGGAGGACTAGGTCTGGTCTGAAGGCACATTTTCCTGATTATTATCGCCCGTAGTGACGGTCTCTGGAGGGGGGTGATGTAGCGGTACATTTTAACATAATATTATATAATTTCATCTCTGCTTACTCCTTCCAGGAATTTTGAGTCGTGATGTTATGTGTAATTAAATCATTACGTACTTAATATTATTTATTATATAACTTAACATATTCATCAACACAACTTTTAATATTATATAATAATACTTTCAACGGACCACCTGAAAAAGGGGGCTGGGAGTGATTGTATGCGGAAGGCGGAGGATCGAAGAAAATGGCGCACATTGGGAGCGGCCTATGTCCATCAGTGGACTGGGGTGGGCTAATTGATTGATTGATATTCAACGGACTTATCAGTTTGTATATTAGTAGGTAATTTCTATTAGATGCACTGAACTGTTTGTGACGTAGGCCATTGTTCGATGACCGAGCGCTGCGCTCGCGGGGCCGGCATAGACAGTCTGCACCTAGCTACGTTCTATAGTACTCGCTACCGCCGCCGCACATTACTTATACTTTCGTATTCCAATGTGTAAAGGCTTCGCTGTAAAATCATGTACTTGTATTGTTTATACTGTTTCTTCTTGTGTTCTCTCCGTCCGTAGGCGTTGAGGCTGGTTGATAATCCTATCTCGCTGTGAGTGTTCTAGCGCCACGTTTGTGCTCAGACAAATTGTTTGACATGATGCCTACAGCTACATTCTATCATTGCACCTCTCGATATAGGTAGGGAGTTCATACTCACACATTGCGACCTGAGACAGTACGCACTGTGCGGTATGAAAGAAACTCCATCCCACGCATACTCAAGCTATGGAATGACCTCCCTGCTACGGTTTTCCCTAGCACCTACAATATGGGGTTCTTCAAGAGGGTCAGCAGCGCCTGTGTAACGCCCCTGGTGTCGCACACGTCCATAGGCCACGGTCTCTACTTTAGGACTCGTTTGCTCCAACAGCCATCGATCCTTCGACAAACGTCGCCAGCCCACTACCACTTCAGCTTGCTTATTCTGTGGCCTATGTCGGTAGCTTTAGTTCTCTATCGGATAACCTCGTTCTGAATTCTATCCTTCAGAGAAACTTCAAGCATAGCTCGCTCCATAGCCCGCTGCGCGACTTTTAACCTATGGACCAGTCCCACTGTAAGAGTCCACGTTTTGGCACCGCAAGATAGGACGCACTGTTCACTGACGCACCGCAGATAGGACGCACTGTTCAAAGACCTTTGTTTTAAAGCATTGCGGTAGGGATGAAGAGAAGACTCGACGTAGTTTGTGAAATGCTGCCCAACCCAGCTGGATCCTTCTGGCTAGTTTTTCTCGAAGTTGTTTTTATCGAGCCGGGTAACCTAGCTGCCCCAGATAGAGATAGTTTTAAACAACTTTGAGCGTCGCCCCGTCGATGTCTATCAGTGTCGGTGCAACATGCTCGTTGAACATTATTTTGGTTTTATCCAAGTTTAGTTTAGTCCAGACGAAGTGTACTGCAATTGTACGTACGTCGTTGGTTTCGGTAGCCTCCCGTAGTTCGTAGATTCTTCGCACCTCCCGCCCCGCCGTTATCCGAACCGCTACCTTGGCTGAGAATAGCAGGACCGCCATAAACTGGGGGCCTTTTGTTGTGGTGTCTGTTCATTTGGGAGGATTTAGCCTACTATTGCCACGCTGGCCAGACGGGTTGGCAAAGAGTTTGTTCACAAGTTTTCCTTCTGAGAGAAGGTCTTTCCAACCTCGACAGAATATCAGCCAGGAGCCGCAACTCCTCCCCTAAACTTAGCGAGGAGTTGCCGCTTCTGTTGCCTAGAGTGCACCACGTGAAGGTTTTCTAGCCTGTTTTCTGTTTGCCACCTAAGCCGTATAAAGAAGAATAATAAAATAAACTGACGTCCAACGAACTTTGAAAGGACAACTTGCCCCAGAGCCTAGACGCCTTGCAGGTGAGTTTTGCTTGGCCCCCGAAAATTTTGGAGCGACACGCAAATTTCGTCTTAAACAAAGACGCATTGCAAATACGGTATACTAATGTTTGGCAAAAAACGTTCCCCAAAGTGTTACATTCCAAAGTATGTTTCCCAAATTTTCATTTGGCAAAAAAATATTTAGCAGAACAACTTTTCGCAATTTTATAGTTAGCAATACTATGTTTGGCAATTTATTGTTTAACAAATAATTACATTGGTATTACAATTACAATATTTCATTTTACCAAATATTAGGTTGTCAAATATGGTTTGGCATAACATATGGACAAATAATTTACAGGTAAGAACTTCTATAATAATTATATTGCTATTATACAAATCATAGGGTAGCCAAAGCTCACAGAATTTTTGCTTACTGAGTTTTTGTGCTGTCAGTGGGACCAAAGGATTGTCCTGCTTTGTTCCCTACACTGACGGCACAAAATCTCTGTTTTTACAGGGTCGGCAGCATGGATGTGACTCCACTGGTGTTACACACGATCATAGGTCATGGTAACCACTTTCCACCAGGAGGGCCGTGTGCTTGTCTGCCACCTAAGTTGTATAAAAAAATGAATATTTGACGAAGTGATTAAAATGCGAAATATAAATTTACTAAAGGTAATGCGATAAGTTTTTTGGGAAATGACATTTGACGAAACATATTTTGCCAAACGGCAGGATCCCTGTAAATACCTACCTTCTTTGCTATGTATTCGGTCTCACGGCGTACTTGCCTTGGAAACCGTTGCATGATACTTGTTTCACTAAATATGTGAACGAACCCGAAACAGGCGATTACAATAGATCAATGGAGACTGGTAATGTAAATATTTAATATATGTAATGATCTTGTACTTAAAATATTTATGTTACTATTATATAGACTAGTATACGATGAAACAAATAAAAAAGTTTTCGCACCGCTTGCCATAGGCAGCGTATCCATCCTTACACATTGTGAACGGAAACGTTGCACAGAGCGTTATGAAAGGAACTTTAAGCCTTGCACGCTCAAGCTGCGCAACGAACTCTCCGTTATGATTTTTTCCAGCGAAAACAATATGTGGTTTTTCTAGAACATATATAGTATCTTACAGAAACGCGAGTATGACACCCCTGGTGGTGCACACGTCCATAGGACACAGTATCCACTTATTAGGTGGACCTAGTGCTTGTCTGCCACCAAAGATGTATAAAAAGAAAGTTAATAGTATTTACTTGTTCCTCCTCCTCTTCTTTCAAAAAAATTGCTTTGTATTACTTTTCTGTGGCGGGTCTTAGGCGTTCTTTTCCCGTCCAGTGTAGTTAAAGCACTTAGTTGGCTGGTAACCGCGACTTCGGATCATATTTCCTTTTTTACACAACTGGTAGCAATCAAACATACATATTTTGATTTTAAGTTTGACCAAGACCTTTAACCTTAAACTTCTGTCTACAGTACGGGGCCTTTAATCGGGGCGTGAAAAAACGTCTGATGAGGCCGCCAAGCTGAGTGCCACCATAGCAACATTACTTCTTAGTGTCAGTATTGGTGACCCTCTTTCCTGAGACTTGCCTTTAGCTTACCATCAGGCAAGGTGAAATCAAGTTAAAAAACAATGATAAAAATCGAAATCCGACTAGTAGTTATTACGCCCATTGCGAACAAAGAGACAAACGCAAGAATTAAAAAAAGGGAAGTCGTTAATTTAATATTTCTCAAGTATCTCAGGTATCGACCCTGTTTCTGCTGCATATGTTATGTGGATGACAGTACCGGGGACACGTGTTACACGGCCGGGCAAATATCTCTCAGTCCGAGGTGGAGAAGTTCGCGAACAACTTGTGTCTGAAATCGAGACTACTTTCTCTGGAGTATCCGATTGCGGACGACTAAACCTACTCCAATTCAACCCCACTAAGACATAAGTATGTGTATTCATCGCTAAGAAAACCCCATTCATTGTAGCGCCACAATTCCTGGGCACACCGTTTACCATCTCCTCGAGTATCGGGATCCTTGGTGTCGATATCTCCAGTGACGTCCAGTACCGGAGTCATTTGGAGGACAAGGTTAAGTTGGCATTAAGGAAACTTGGAGTGCTCAACAGGGCGAAGCAGCACTTCACTGCGGGGCAGCAACTCCTTCTTTACAAGGCACAGGTCCGGCCCCACATGGAGTACTGCTGTCACCTTTTTGCTCGAGCGCCTGCATACCATTTTGACCCCTTCGACTCGGCGTAAAGACGGGCTGGTTGACAATCCCATACTCGCAGGTAGTGTGGATCCTCTTAGCCTTAGGAGGGACCTTGCCTCGGTGTGAGTGTTCTACCGCCTGTACAATGGTGTGTGCTCAGGCGAATTGTTTGACATGATGCCCACAGCTACATTCTATCATCGCACCTCCCGACTCACACATTGCGACCTAAGACAGTACATACTGTGCGGTATGAAAGAAACTTCATCCCACGCATACTCAAGTTGTGGAATGACCTCCCTGCTACGGTTTTCCCAAGCACCTACAATATGGGGTTCTTCAAGAGCCCCTCTTGAAGAACCCCATATTGTAGGTGCTCATCAGAAGGTTTCTTCATGGTCGGCAGCGCGAGTGTAACACCCCTGGTGTTGCCACGGTAAGCACTTCCCATCAGGTGGGCCGTGTACTTGTCTGCCACCTAAGTGGTATAAAAATAATAATAATTTATGTACAGATACAACTAATGTAGGCTCTGTGATTTGTTACTCACAGCGAGTATATTAAATATTGTTAACATCTATAACTAGTAGTTCTGTGAACAGTTGACCGCGCGAGCAAACTAAGTCATAATTGATCTGGTAAAAAAAATAATTAAAAAAAGGTACGTATCTTCCTATTTTAAACAGCCCTAGATGCTTCACTAAAAATAATGACGACACTTTCTTAAAAAAAATCCACAGTAAACTTTTTTTAAACGAAGTTCACCTATACGAGATATTTCTTTTACAAAACAATCTTTGAGGAATATCCTTGATATTTCAGCCTAAAATCGTTCATAAATAACTGTAATGCTTCGCACGGCCAATAATGTATTGTAAACATCTACAGGTAAATGCGAGCGAGCGTGTAATTCCTAAATTAGATGCATGCCAAATTTTAATTCAAAAAGCAAGACGAATAGTTTTAATAATTTATATATCTTTAATAGTTTTAATAATTTTAGTCCATTGTAAAGACACATTTGGATGTTTTAAAACTCAGAGATTGTTATTTTATTTTATTGATGTATAGCTTTACACTAGATATTTTACTGCAGAAAAAAAAAGTGTTCTCCTACTTTTGCACTCTCGCCAAAAATGAAACATTTCAATGAACTATTACGCCGTTAAATAATTAATAATCTGGCTGACTCGGTTCACGGGTGCTATATTAGATATGCTAATCCTTCTGATCTATTCCACTACCTCCTTCCAAGCGGTCGTGACTGCAATTATATCACTGCAAACACTGCCAGTTATATAAACTATATCACTCTGCGTAACTTCTGGTACAGTGGGGTCGCAGCTAACGACATAGGTACAGGTGACAAAGCAGGTAAGGTTGCACATTTACATACAACTTTATATGAAAAAGTGCAAACTTTATCATACTGTACAGTTACTATCTATATTATTAAGATAATATAAATAGTGACACATTCCAAGCTATGGACCCATCTTTAACTCTAAAACTTTACATAACATTTTAAAAAATAAATGAAAAGAGTTGATTCTGTCCGCTAAATACTACAAAAATAACTGTATCTAGTAATACAATATTGTTTATAATTTTAGTGAGTGTTCAGCCAATTTTGAACACTGTATCTTATGACATTATCACTTTTTTGTTTAATAAGTATAAGATAATGAGAATTGTGGCATTGTCGGCTGTACCTGTTATTGTAATTATATCTATAGTGGAGCCCAGGCCAACCCAAAATGTTATAATAACAACTGAGGAATTACCTATTTCCTACAAAATCCCTACTTGTACTTACATAGTATTTAAATGAAAATTTTAAAGCATTTAGTATGCTAACTATTCTTGATTAAGATAGGAAAAATAGGATTGGCGGGTATTGAACCCTCGGTCTATCCCTTATAAGGGGAATGCTGGTAGTTTGATGGCTCAGTGGTCAGAGTATTCCCTCTGTTAAGATCGCGGGTTTGATTTCCGCCTAAACTAATTCAATTTTTCTTATCTTAATCGATTATAAAATATTTATTACTTATGATCATCGTTAATAGACAAGCAGAGAATTAGGAAGATAATAGCTCGAAAATTCTTCAGTGGTGCGATCAATTAATACTATTAATAGACTTTGTGAATCATATATGCTTACTCACATTGCACATGTTTTAATACGTCATGTATTAAAACTGTAAATAGTAAGCGAATATTCCAGTGTCCTTCACACTGTTAATGTGAATATGTAGATACGTAGTTAAACACAGTGTAACTATGTATCTACATATTCGTCTATTCAAAGCTACGTTCTCTCTTTACGTGAGTATGCCTCTTTCTTAAACAAAATAAAACACAATTTATCTGCAAAATAATTTTGGTTGCATCTCTTCTTCTTTTGTTTGGTGCAGTGAATCGTCGCAATATTGTCAAGTAAATGTCTATAAAATTATTAATGTCGAGACACCATTGTCAAGATTTTCAAGAAATTATTCCAGAGCCACGTTAGCCTCGCCAGTAAACTCGTTGCTGCGTGTCCGTGTGCGACGGGATTCAAGAGGCCCATCAGGACGCGTGGTTGGATTTTAGGGGGCAGAACAACGTTCAGTTGTAAATTTATTCTCTCAATGACACATTAGAACTGTCATATAGAATACAATCTGTTCTCGAATCTAGTTATAAATCGTGATTGGACCGTGTATCGTTCTGTAATACGGGCCTAAATCACTTACATGTTATATTCATGATGACGACAAACATAATATTGATATTCTTTGAGCGAACACCGATAGTAGAAATAAGGTTCGTAATACAAGGCTATGTTACAATATCGGTAAGTGGACACGAATATAAAATCTGTACCTGTATAGGTCCTGATGTCTATATTGCGTAATATTTGTTTAGTAAGATTTAAGAAAAAATGTTTTCATGGTACCTACTATGAATTTGAGCAATGCTCATTTCAATATCATTGTTGATATCAAATAAGTCAATAGGTTTGTGATGTTTTTCTTGGAAAAGCTTGCATTATTAGTACAGTGTAACTAACTCTTATTTAATTAGTTTAGGAGGTGTTATTAACTTTTACTATTAACCTATGACCAACCTCAGTTACATGCCGGTATATCTCCTTATAAACACACAAGGCCATGGCGTGAACACACCTTTTGGGGTAGGGGTTTAATACCCTTTGTCTCGTTCGCAATGACTATGTCTTAATCGCAGACACTCCCATAAAAGTCCAAACAATTTATATTCTGTAAAGGAATGTAGAAAAGTGACCGCAACCAGGTTTGGCGTTCGGATGAAGAACATGAATATTGGTATGCTTTATTATAACGATGTAAAAGAAACTAGTTCCGGTTACTGCACTGGCAGCAGCCTCCAGGTTATCTGATAGGTACATTCAATTCCTCTAATGTGAAAAGAAGAAATAGTAGCATAGAAAATATTTGCACTTTCTATTCATCATCAGCTTAGCGTTGTGTCCCGCTTGCTCCCGACTCCTTCACCGTGGAGCTCGGGGTTTGCTTAACTTTCTGTACCAGTCACATATTAATACAAACCGTAAAAATCTGTGTGAAGGTGAGTTTAAAACTTGATTTAATGATTGTGAAGCGTCATGATCACAGGTTCTTCAAAATAATAGATTGTTTGTAGTTATTTACATTTCTTTTTCTCTTTACTTTTTTATTATGTCGTGTTTTCACAGATCATATCATGGATCTTTTAAGATTTTATGTATATCGATACTTGACACATTGTAATTCCAACTACAACAGCTTCATAAATAAATAAAAAAGAAACAAACGACTTATTATTTTTTACAAGGTAAAATAATTTATCCATTTCTAATAAATAGAAAACAAGGTAATATAATATGACATTTTATTCTAGCAAATATAAAATAGACATCGACCTCAACCGTAGTACAATGGTAAATACAGGAGCACACATTCTAGCAAACTTATCTATCTCAATACGTCTCACGGTATCCCTAAAACAGATAATTTAGAGCAGAGAGTAGCGAGTACATAACTAGATATTTAAATTTATTTAGAAAGTGACTTGTTTCTTTTCCCTCTCAGCTCTGATTGTAATTCTAGAGGTGGCAACGGCGGATTCAGAAGTGTCAGAATCGGCAACGAGTGCTCGGAGACGCGCAGCGCGGCGCTCTCTTGCTGCAGTCTTTTCTGAAATCTCGTTCATCTCATCTTCTAAATCGCTGAGGCGTGCTCGTGTCGCTTTCGCCCGCGCTACGGCAGCTACCTCATCGTCAGATTTGTTGAGTGCTGTCCATTTTGTAAGTGCACCTTCCTCATTGAGTCTTCGCGCAATGCGTTTCTCTGTACGTTCTTCGTTTTCTTGTAGCGCTCGCCTTGCACCACTTACCTCTGACTGGCCTATGCCAACACTCTCAAGGATTTTATCCGAGATTCTCATGCGGCTCTCAAGATTGCTGCCAACATTGCTGTCAAATTCGATGTCTTCAGCAAAACGTGAGGCTTTCTTACTGGCGCGTAGGCGCTTGAGGGATTCTGTGATCTGAAAAGTGAATTGAAAATATATTAATAATCAAATATATAAAAATATAATGTAGTCTTGGGCAATCTATCTCCAAAAGTTCTTAAATATACTATAAATAATATTGATGTAGGGTCACTTTTAATTTCTAAATAAATGTAGGTATATCTATTGTTCACATTCTTATGATAATGAAAAACAGATTCTGGGAACTGAATGGGACTTGGTCGGGTTTTAAATACATTCAACAAATCACAGTTGATATTTGCTTCTTCTTTTTCTTCGAGTCAATGGCCAGGTCTGGTATTTTATTGTAGTGAAGGGGCACAACAAGCAAGAAAGCGAATGTGACATGGACTGGGATTGGGCCCCGCAGTCACAGGACCCTTGCGACCGGTAGATAAAGCCCTACTTTGCCATGTTTTTCCTGCAGCGTCCAACTTGGATCCGCAGTCCAAGTTGGCTACTAGAGATGAAATCCAAGCGGCAAGTCTTCTCTTGGTCTGATAAAACCTACGGGAGCTTGATGTTTGTCTTCCCACCTTTCCTCTCTTGCGCGTTGTGGGGGACTGTCTGTAGCCAGAGTGGATCTCATGAAGCTACGGCCGGCTTTTAAGCGGACAGGAGGCATTTCGTAGCTGTGCAATATGTGTCGGGAGGGTACAGCATGTTCAGTGGAGTTGTTTGAGGCAGCCCGTTATGATCCTGCACGTTTCAATTAACGACACATCGATCTCCTTGGCGTCAGTGGAACGATGCCACACTGGAAATGCGTACCTACTCTCCCACGAAGGAGCAGAGCGACAGCCCGGTTGTACGAAGAAAATGAGGAGCTTCTCCCCAGGATGAGGAAACGAGACGCTTCAGCAGATCATTTCTGGTCCCCTACCTTTTTCTTGGTATTACCATTGACGTCGAAAAGTCAGCCATCTGTCTAGGGTCACACCGAGATAGCACGGATTTGGGCAATCTTGTTGCGAAGGTGGAACGCATAGGATTGTGTTTTTGACGGATTAAGTTAAAAGGCGTTGTCGACGATAGTTTGCTTGAAAACATTAAGGTCCTTTTTAAACCCTGTATTCATAAATATTGTAAGAACTAACACAGTTAAAAACTTCAATAGATATGATTTAACGTTCTGATTTAATGTGAAAATCATATTGCTAAAATAATGTGTGTGTTATTTGCATAACTATTTCGGTTGTATTGCACATTGAATTGAATTAACAAGACGTTACAGAAACTAATTCTCAGATACGTTGTTAGAACTCAAGAAGCTTACACAATAAGCTGCTTACTTCTTGGTATCGTGTATCATTATCACTACCTATTCCCACTCACATGAAAATACATTTCGTAATCAGAACTAAAAGAGGATTTAAGCATAATGAATATTATATAGTCCTAATTTAGTTGAGTTGGAGCAGTAAAAAAGACTCCATCAAAACATAAATTTGAAATGAGAGCCAAGTTCAATATTATGATATGTGGCTTGGTTGTTCCAGAGAAAAAAGAAGTGAGATCTAAATGGGTGCCAAGTTCAATGGTCAGTCCTGAAATGTATTTATAATAACATAAAATATAATTTCTTCTTATAATTTAGGATAATAAATTGTAGCCTAAGGTCTAACTTGGTTAGTTCTCATATACGCTCCATTAGTTGTTTATAAAACATGGTTGCTATTTCTTCGATACTCTTCTTCGGAGCAGTAAGGATCCCCGTTTGGAGCTCTAGTATACATAGGAATATGCAATCGAATGGAATAGGCAGCTTCCATTTATTACGTCCCGCGAATAGGCATTGGAATATTTCGGTGTAAGGTAAGTATGTCACCCACCCGTTATTCTATTGCACGACTCATTGAACAATTTACGTGATAAAAAGATAATTATTTAAGATCATTACGTACAAATTACTTGTTATCTTCTATCTATTCTCAACAAAAAAAAATTGTTAACCAAATAGTTGTCATTCACAAACTCATTACGAGTTAAATATACATACCCACTACACTAAAATTATTATTAATAATTAATTTCTAGGTCAGATATCTAGAGACAACCGGACAAAAGGGCGGCAACACTCGCGCTAATAAGTGCGGATGCCACTTATTCGAACAAGTTCGCGTCAACGTTTTATCGCACCGCTGCTGATCCAACGACAGCGTCGCGCCGCACCGTTTATTGAAATGCCTATTATTTTAAATTATTTATAAGTATTACACTATTGATGTGCGCTAAATATTGGAACAATAATTAATAATAAAGCCCAGTTAATAACGTAATAAATACGAATTCGACTATTTCCTTAGTTCTGAGTACAAAAACGGAAATATTTGGATTAAAAAAAATTAAGGAAACCTACCACCCTAATTTTTTTTTGAACTTCAACTCGTTATATATTCATGTGAAGACCTTAAAATTCACTTAAAGACCGACTGTCATAAGTTTTGATTGTTGATTTTTACTTCTTTACAGTCACAGGCAATAAGCATAACTTTTATTAAGTGTTCCTAAAAGATAAAAATATAATAAAATGATAAGAATTTACTAGTTTCTGATTTACTCCTTTGTATTCACCAATTACCTGTCTGCATGCCAAATTTGAACTGTATTGGTCGTCTGGAACTGGATTTGAGTTTTGATTTATAAGGCCAGTCAGTGATAAAAATGACGATTTTTGGATGTTAAAATCCAAATAACAATTTGATGCAAATATGTATCTCACAAATCTCAATATACCAAATTTGACACGTTCATGTGAAATAGTTTTTGAAATTTGAGGGAGTCAAAAGTGGCTCCAACTGGTTAGTGTAATATTACACATGGTGCTGCTCGCCAGTTCTGTTACTTGAACTTGGCTTGACTCTAGATTTTCTCTAATGTACCACTTTATGAAGAATATTAATTATTGTTTTGATATCGAGTGGTTTACGTCATCTGGAATGGCAGTTCTATTATTCGTAGTGGTTGCAAAGCAATTTTGGTCTGTCTATTTGACCGGCATGTTGACGCGGTGCGGTGTCTACTGTTATTTTTCTATTTCAACCTAAATGCTGTCAGAATAATTTCTTACTAATTTTTATTTCTTACTAATATTAGGTTTGCTAGTTGTACAATGCAATATTGATTGAGGTTTGGTTTTACCAATTGTATGGAACTCGTCGTACACATAACATTTACAAAATATATCTAGGTTCTTATTTTGAAAAACTATGATTCTTATAGTTTATTTTACAAATACTAAACCTTTCGTATAAATTCTTATGTTCTTATGTTCACTCAACCTATGTTTTTTAAAATATAATAATAAAAAATCACAACATAGTTTCAAATGTTTTCATACGATTAGCTTTATCTCACAAGGGTTTTTCAACATTGTAATTCAAACTGAAAGAAAAACATAAAAGTAGATCCTTTAAAATCTTGAAAAGAAAATACAGACATAAATCGGTATTAGCCTCTTAATTTTATAAACTCAACGTAATTTAAGCTTTGTTATTTTAAATTTTTGATGGAAAAGTACACAATCAAGAATAGATATACATCTGATACGTTAACGTCTATAACAGAAGAAAATATGGCTCGAAATCTGTTTATTTCTCAGAATATCACGGATGCAGTATCGAATGATACAGAAATATAGTTTTAATTTAAGGAGGTAGGACACGGCGGTATTTCCGCCCGATTGAGCAATCCGACTGGGGTAGTACCCTACAGAATACCGCGGTTATAATAACTTCGTGTTGTGTTCCCAGCGGTGAGTAGGGTAGCCAGAGCTCACTGGAGAATTTGTGCTGTCAGTGGGAAGACTAAAGGCTTGTCCTGCTTGCGCAACTTGCGCAACTAAGTGGTATAAAAAAAAAAAAAAATTCCTTTCTTTGGATCACTACAACTAATTTTTTCAATATTTATTTGTATGAGTTAGAAACCGATTTTATGTATGTATAATATTAAATTCAAACTAAAGAAATGAGAATAAAGCTTTTTTTAACAGTTACAGATAAATAAAATAGGCTAAATATTACTTGTATTATCTCTAAACTTAGTAACTGAGAATAATTTTGTTCTACCTAGTGTAGGCTTATTTTTTATTTTTTTTACAACACTTAGGTGGCAGACAAGCGCACGGCCCACCTGATGGAAAGTGGTTACCGTGGCCTTTGGACGTGTGTAACACCAGAAAAGCCACACTCGCGCTGCCAACCCTGTAAGCACAGAGTCAGTGTAGAGGACAAAGCAGGATAAGCCTTTAGTCATCCCACTGATAGCACAAATTCTCCAGTGAGCTCTGGCTACCTTCTACTCACCGCTGGGAACACAAAACGAAGTTATTATAACCGTGGTATTCTGTAGGGCGGAAGTACTTCCCCAGTCAGACTGCTCAATTGGGCGGCAATACCTCCAATAGTGGTTTGCAACGAGTATATGCTACATTATTCATAAAATAACATAACATAAACTCACGCCTATATCCCCGAAGGGGTAGGCAGAGGTGCTAGCACCAACATTTCGCCAGTTTATGTTTAGGTCCCAAAGTAATAGGTGGCGAGCCTATTGCCATTAACGGGGCACTTATAAACCTGCGATATAAATAGACATAACTTCGAAAAGCATCGAAAAGTCATTGGTGTGTGCCATGGTAAACATGGGATCGAACCCGAGACCTCGTCTCAGCAGTCCATTACCCATACCACTAGGCTACCGCAGAGACAAATAGATGTTGCTAAACTTATTAAATGGTTGTTGCTATGGGAGTTAGCGCCAGACATATTACAAATCTGTCAATGGTCTTAGATGAACATAGGTTCGGGTTTTCATCTTTTATTAGAAGGTGTAAATATAATAATTGAAATTTTGTGCATATATTAAATAGTGTTCAATTCATTATTAAATAATTATATACAGAAACCTTTTTCTGGTATGAAATAAACTAACATTAAGTAATTACTTCTTAAAATGTAAAAAATTATAAAGTTTTCATTGAATGATGAACATTACCTGTAATAATATTAGTTCAAGCACTTCATAAATTCCCTGCTCATAGCAGTCTCGTGGTGTTATCGACATAACTATGTATTGAGTATCAATTCTGTAGTAATTAATAGGTATAGGTATATAATAATTTAATCTAATAAATTTGGTCACCATCTTTTGAAATAAAGTTCGCAAACAACTTGAGCGTCAAGTTTTGTCTAAAGTCATACGTCTGTATCGCAGAGGCAGTTCGTAAGAATTTTAAAGTTCTCGAATGCTCCCAAAGTTATTGCACACAGTGCGATCCTAAGCAAACTAAGTACCATATTGGATTCACCCATGGCTTGTTTCTAACTAATTTAACTAATATTGACTAATTAAATCAATCTTTGCAAACTCCGTCAAATAGTGTGAGTACACTCACACTTCTTCTTCATCTTAACGTTAATCCCACTTGCATTCGCTTTTCACCTCGGAGTTTAGGGTCCGTTTTAGCAGTCAAACCGCAGATTTGGCTGAACTTCGATGTTTTTCGTGAAGTGACTGCCATTTGACCTCTACGACCCAAAAACGATATCGAAGTATTGCAACTAGTCTAGTAGGAAGTTGGACGTTTTTTGGGCTCCGACTACCCGTAACAACTATTGCAACCGGCTTAACGTGATCTCTGAGGCACACTCGATGCTCCTAATCAGGTGTGGGCACACCTTAATAGTTGTGTTTGATGATGACTTTGATCTACAGTCGGCTATATGTTCTACATTAATTTAATTTGCTAGACATATGTTGTGCTATTTTAATCCACTTTTGTGGATGTGGCAAAAGGCGTGACTCTTTGTATGTTTGTATTTTTGAAGTTTTTACTATTATTACTATCATAGTTTATACTATTATTTGAATATGATGATATTTTGAAAGCTTGAGATAATTTGGAAACAAAACAGTAATCTGTAGTTGTTTTGTCCATTATGTCCGTGTATATCTTGCCTTCTAAGTGGTCCATCTCATACTGGGCGGTCCGAGCTGCCCAGTCTTTAAACACCTTGAATTGGCTTTTAAGCCTCGTATTCACCCAGGCACAATTTGACGCGTGCTTAAAAAGTTCGGCTACATTGCACAACACGGTCGATATCGCTGGTGGTGTGAGGCTTGTTTGTGAGCAAATTTGTGCTGTATTCTCTAATCTTTGCAATAGATGCTTTGACCAGTAATCCCCTTTTGGGTGGCATAGGTCGTTTTAAATTATACACAGTTCGATAATTTTAGAGTGATTTTGATAGCTTGATTCTAGTTTCGATTAAGTCTCTCCGTTTCTTTTTTTTGTTAGTAGTTTTAAATTAAAGGTAATCAAATGGTAGGTACGAAAGAACTTGTGATAGTAAATCGTCCAATTTAATGTTTTTTTTTTATGTATGTAGACTTCTTACCACTCCAAATACACACTCATGGATGTTGGGTTCACTGACATAGACTCTAATCTTAGACCAAATACTGTAGACATATTTTGAGTAATACTAAGTTGAAATTTTGAGATTCACCCAACGTGCGTTGTAAAGGAGTAAGGAATCCAATAATCTGAATATCTTCAGTGAGTTTGGCATCTATCAATTTCATATACTGCGATAAAATTTTATCGAATTTCGGAATATGAATTTTCAGATTTGAAACGTTTTTAGAATGTTGTTACCTAAAGTAAGTAAGTCGTAAGAAGAGAATATCAATTATTTAGGAAGCTTACAGTAGTGACAGATGTGGTTTGAAGTTTCAATCCTGCACTTTGATTTGTACCAATTTAAATTACAAACGAGTAATGATTACAATCTGACCATTTCTCAAAATTTTATATTATTAATCTGTGAATAATAATGTGGGTTATATGTTCACTAATTTATTAACTAATTATTGTAATATTTTATTATGTAACTGTTTTTTGTTCCTAATAAACAAAATACAATAAAACTAAAAATACTCAACTCAACTCAATGAACTTGTGTAATAGTTTAGAATGGGTATTATAGCTATAATTATACTATCTTTAATGATTACAAGTGGCATGAGCCCTGTTTCGCACGGAAATAATTTTGTAAAACAATCCTAAAAGTCATTGCCAAAAAAAAAAGAATGAAATTTGAAGAAGTTGTGCATTGTGCAATCCAAGCCGAGCTTTAACTGGACAAAGACAGGCGTTTTGTAATACCTAATGAAGATAAAATAGAAGCACATTCGGTAAAAGAATGTTATGGTAGTTACAATGAGAAGTGTGTAATAACCTTTGTTAATTAATTATTTAACTACTGCTATGGTAGTATTTGCTGTTGAGTTTATTCCTTGACGTCACTGCGGCAAAAGGAATGGAGCGGAATAATTAAAAAAACTTGATCTTGCCTTTTTTCAGTCTTCAAGCGCATGTTAATTAATTTCGCTACTGTTGCCTGGTATATTTGTTCACCTGTTCACTGAGTGGCGGAGTATAATATCCACCCATATCAAAGATACTTGTAAGCGTAAACAGAAGCTCGGTGTACAAATGGTGTATTCTACACACAATTTGTAATCCGCTTCCGTGCATTTAAAGCACGGCTTGTAGTCTGTAACAAGTACACTGGTTGTTTTAACGATTAATATAAAAGGACTGTGGTATGTTTATATTGTGTATGAGACGCGCTAGGGAATTATCTTTTTTAATTTGAGTGAAATGCTAGGAATAGTCACCATTAAAAGTAAATGATGATTGCATAGATTTCAAAATATCCGCGGAATACAGTATGCTGCGTGGATTATGCTTATAAACATACATTGTAAAATCTAAAAATAATCATCTACATTTAATTAGACTAAAAGTTTTTAATCTCACAGCCTCAGGAAGCCATAGCTCATGTTAACCGGTAGATCATATGGTTTTATGACAACTTATGCAACTTCAAAGCCATCATCATCAGCACCATTATCTTCAAGCGATTTCTCAATTCGATTAGAATTCTCGATTTCTCAAAGTCAATTTGATCTTTAGAGCAGATGACGTTATCTTGGGAAGTATAGAGTTTGGTAGCACAATGCAATTTCAGTATTGTGTTGAAAACATTCTCAATTTAAGTGGAGAGTCCACTTAAATTGAACCGGTGAACCACTCTATATAGTAAAAAGTATTAATCAAATCGGTTCGTCATGAGTTGGTACACCACTGTGGATTGCCGTCGGATTCAGAGGCATGTTTTTAGTTTTAAGCCGTCGTTGTGGTTGCACTATTGCACTTAGCTCAGCCCAAGTGTTAATGCGACCACAAAAATAAGTAGGTTCAGCAATATTTGAAAATCGTTTCATAAAGCCATTAATGAAGTACGAACTATTTCAGGCTTATTACAATATTGATCACATTGGGTGTTATATTTGTTATTATTGACCAGTTTTAAATGAAGTCTTTATTTATATAGATCAAAAAGGTACTATATTTTATACATATCGCCACGCTGAAATGAAAAACAGCTGATTTGGTTGTAATTCGTCTGGCGTCATATATTATTTCCGTCGGTGGCAATAATATTATCAACCTACGCTGATGATGCCTCCTTTTTGGCACTGATATTGACAATCATGAATTTATGAGATGAATTTCAAGCTATACAAATAACTTACTTGTTTTCGAAGACACATATTTATTTAAAGAATCACGCGACGTATACGATGAGTACGAACTAAAACAGATTTGAAATTGCATCATTCTCATTACGAATCCACGTCTTTTAATGATAATAATAATATGTGAAAGACCTAATATACGATCATTTACAACAAGTTACATGCATACTATACAATGAGTTTTCCTAAAGGTAAAATTTCATCAAAATAATGTGCAGCACGTTTAGCTTACAAACATTTTGTGCATCACACTAGCAGTACACATACTAACCTGGCTGCCTTCAGTCTCCACTGGCATGGCTGTGCGTACCTTTTGTAAGCGCGCATTTTAGCACACTTGTGCACAAACATTCTGCTCTACTAAGCTAAGCTGTACTGTACGTGTGTGCGCACATAATTATACAGATGTGCACGAACATTTCTAGATTGATCGCGCACAATTTGTTATTGTTTGCTTGAGTGAGTCGACCAGAATAAACATGTGTATCACACACTGTGCATTTCAGTACCGTACAGTTCATCACACTGGTGGAATTCTACCTTTTCGAGCACCTTAGTACAGTCAACTTCATATCAATCTTAAGTCAAAATGATCTCAATCGCAAAATTCCACACACACCTATTAAGGACAAATATTGCTAATGAGTTCAAACATGCCTCGTCATGTATTAAATAGGGAACGACAGCTATTTTCAGATAGTGAATGCACTTTAGTTTGAATTTTCACCTTCACGATATCAAAGCTTAGTTAGATCTTAAAGGAAACCAATCTAATTTCAGTGCCTGCTATGTGAGCTGTGCTTTAGACGCTTTTACTATCATCGTATGAATAGCTGAGGATGTCTTATTACGTTGTTTGATATTATCTAGGAACTTTGTACTATTATAAATTTAAATGTAGTAAATATGATCCCTATTATAATTATAGACTTAATTCAAATTTAAGACTTAAGGTATAATTCCGAAGGCAATCGCATACGATTACTGCAGCTTTGGATCGTACCGCGAATACTTTCATTTTAATTTATTGCGGCTTCTCAACAGTGCCGTTTATCTATATGGAAGTTTAAAAAGTAATGTATGTGAAAAAATGGTACATCATCCGATTCCACTAATATTCCATAGAAATAAAATAAAATCAGTCTCGCAATTCGCTCATTGGTCTATTACATTTTAAACTTTCATACGGAGAAATGGCATCGTTGAGAAGCCGCAATGAATTAAAATAATAAGCAAAATTACCATATTCAAGTGTATTTCAAGATACGCTCAATGGCTATAGTTCGCATAGGCGGTCGCCATTGAGATTTGGTACGTAGCTATTTTAAGTAAGTGACAATAATCGATTTTGAGGCTTCATTTCGACTTACAACAATAATCTTTATGCCGGAGTTCTGGCTGTGATAACTCTACACACCCTAATCCTACCAAGTTAACTCAAAATCGTCTAGAATTAACTCAAACTCTCTTCAATCCGTTTTTAGTATATTCTCGCGGTTTGCAATTTTTATTAACATGAAGTACTTATAAAGATAGATCCTTTATTGTACGCCTAATTTTCTGTTAAATCTCAGCCAAACGCCAATAAAAATTCATAGATTTATGGCAGTCCTGTCCCACAATGTCATTACTAAATTTGTGGTACATTTATTCAGTAAATAAAAGAAACATAACTGAGGAATTCTACTCAAATAAAGATGCTGTACACTAATAAACAGTAAACACCTGTCGAGAGCGACTCACAATGATAAATATAGCTTTCTAGTTCGAAGCCATGACAGCAGTGATCTTATTTGGTTGTGTATAAATATAGAAATTACCTTCGTTGGGTGAAACAGAATTATTAATAGTATTACATTCAACAAATTAAGCAGTAATTTGAATGTGTCTGGCGTCATTTCGGCTTTGTTCCAAATCAATACTTTGTTTATATCCGTAATAAGCTTACATTTCCAAAATTATATTTATGTACTAATGTAGTTGTTATTTTGGGCCACGCATTTTATAATTTTGTTAAGAGAACTTATATTTATAATTTAAAATGACATTTGCAAATTGCATATTATAGGTATGTATTAGCTAATAAGTGAATATCCTATACATCAGTATCGTTTATAATAGTTTAACGACTTATGTTTTGGAAGAAAATTACATTATTCGAAAACATAAGCCTGATGGATTATGTAAATACATTTTTTTATCTGACTGCGAAGAGAGTGTGTAAGTACATTAAAGTTTTTCACTTTGCCAATAATTGAAATGCTCCTTAATCTTTTAGGCACAAGCAAGCTTTGTGCTCTTTAAATGGTATTGAATTCCATACAGATTTTGCCAGTTAATTAATTAAAAGAGGTAGGATACTTATCAATATTACATCCACTTCATATAGTTTAGTAACATAATGCTCCTTCTGTTACGGGTTCGTGTCTAAGCAATAACTGAGTAGGATAGGTGAGCATTCGTAACACATTAAAGCATCAGTCCCGGTGGTATTTGGAGCCCTATAAAAGTCCAACCTCGGGCCTACCATAGAACTGCAATGTCGCCAGTGGCATGTAGGCGCTAGATGGCAGTTACTTTACGGCAAATTTCACCAGTAGGTATGTAGTTAGACTTAATAACTCCCTCATTATGAGATGATGAATAAATTGCAGTGACACTCAATTCTACAGCTTAGCTTAGCTTATTTGAACAATGCATGAGTATTACTTTCTATCTTATCTTCAAATAAACTATTATTCAAGAATTAGTATTAACGAGAAAAAAAGGATCTCAGTATTTTTATCCGCATACATTCTTAATGAAGAGTTTTGAGAGCATAAAGTTTAAAAACCTTCACAATCTCTGTAATATACGAAATTATAGTAATAATATTAAAAAGTCTTACTTTATATATTTGAAAATGATTAATAAATATTGTTCTTCTGGATTGTTACATCAGAACACATAATATACAGAATTGTGACGGGATATTCTAACAATGACAGAATAAAATATAGCAGCGTCACGTCGTCGTCAGCTAAACTTGTTTATACATGGCGGCCATTCGGTCGGCGACCTTATGCAAAATACATGCACATTTATTGCCGTCACTCAGAGTGAGCTCCCGTGGCGTTATGTGAATCAACCCTGAAGCCGCAATATTCGCTTTAGAATTTAGTTTCCTATTTATTTTAAGTATTCATCAGTTCTTTTTATCCCAACTTGTTCACAAAATAAAATTCACTTTATTTCTACTTTTATTGTCAACTAGTTTTATGTTTGATTTATTAATTATATTTGATGTATATCATTTATATAATTTACCCTGGCGCCTTCCCATCTTCCAAGTACGATGGACTGCGCATGCGCTGCTGCTGCATCAGCGGAGACTCTCAAACGGCGCAAATATACCAATTTAACTGGTAATTATATTTTTGAGCCGTTTGGAGTCGAAACGTTGGGTCCGTGGGGTCCAAGCGCGCGCGCGCTATTCAAAGAAATAGCGAAGCGACTAATCGACGCTTCCCGTGACCATAAGGCTGGCCTTTACCTCGCTCAAAGAATTGGCATCGCCATTCAGCGTGGTAATGCCGCCAGCCTCTTGGGCACGGTACCAGTAGAGATCGATGGGGAGGAATTTTTCGATGCCTAAAATTACAGTCTCCCTCTTTTTTTCTATTCCATTTTTGTATATATTGTATAGTTAGCATAGTTTTATATTAATTTGTAAGTAATTGTATATTATAATAGAATATTTTATGTACCTAAACTGATTAAAAATTTACCATATTTGTTTTTAAAGCAGGTAATAAAGGATTTAACGGAATACTACACCGCTAAAAAGAGTAGCAAAATTTAAGTATTTGAGCCACTGGGACTCGGAAGATTATAAGATAACGCTGAAATTTAGCAGGAGCGCAGGACTTTGGCTGTCCGATGTGGCATGCTGGCCCATAGGTTTGCATACTGTAACAGGCACGTAAAGCTGACGAAGCTGCTTTTCAAAGCTTTCTGCCAGTATTTTTATACCTGCGGCCTGTGGGTGAGCTTTACGCAGAATGCATACAACGATCTGCGTATACAATACAACAACACGTTCCGGGTGCTAATGTGACTACAGTGTTTTATAGCGCATCTGCCATGTTTGCCGAGGCAAGCGTGGCCAGTTTTTCGGCGATTATGCGCAAAAGAAGCGAATCATTTTTACGCCGTACCCGCGGCAGTCCCTATAATATCCTAAGAGCGTTGGTTGATCGGTGGGACTCTCCGTTACTGGGACGGTGTACACAACTGCATGCAATAAAGTCTGACACCGTACCGTTTGGGGTGGCCAAACTATTTAAACTGTTATTAATTTCTAATTAGTAATAAATTATTTATGGACATCATTCTGAAATAAAAGTTATTAAAGAGATTTAATCCTTATTATTGACACTATCGATTGATGTCATAAAAATGCTAGTTGTTATTTTTATATTTTAATCGACACGATTACCAGGATTGGCGAGCGATTTATCAGCAATCTCTGATGGCGTTTTGTATCACTTCAATGAAAAAATGCCCAGAATCTGTTAAAAGATCATAGTAAGATAAATTTCTTTTCTTGGAGTTATTTATTTAAACCCAAATATTAAAATTGCACTGATGGTAATTTTATTGCCATTTGCTTTGTATTCCAGGTGCAGTACACATGAGCACCGTATGTATAACATATGACTTTTATGACCATATGCGAATAAAAGAATGTGTTATTTATATTGGTTTAAAATATGGGAAGAAAGTATTTTATATCGCTCTAGTATCGGTCTGTGTTGCATGTTTCTACTTCGACAGGTAGTTTTTAGCTCGAAATACGAATCGAATCTATGATTTTTATTTGCTTTCTGCCTATAATATGAAATGCAACGTTGGAAATTACTAACAATTAAATTAACTTTGTTAAGCGTTTACAGTATAGCCAATAACAGGTCGATGAATGTCTTTCGCCCCCCATGAGCGCAGGCCTGGGGGTGACTAGTGAAGCCGCCTGTCACCCTGGCAGAAGCAGCCCTGGCCTGGCGCGTTCACCGTTTTCCAGGGATGAGTTGGGGACTCTGTAATCCCCACACACCCGAGGAGAGGGCCAGATCGTGAGAGATGGCCCTGGGTCGGCCGGGGTGCGAGGGACATGCCTGTCAACCTCACCTTCGGCAACCAGAACGACCCGCAGGTGGCGTGCGTTTTAGTCGGTTCGAGTCCGACATAACCTCTTCCACCGGCTCCGGTGGAGAGGTATCCGTGGGGATTTTGCGCACGTAAAAAAAAAAGTATAGCCAACAACTGCTTTTTAGCTCAACCTTTTTCCATTCTAAGTCTCTTAAAATTTATAATTGATGTGTCATTCGACTTATATATTATTTAATAAATTGACAAATGAATAAATTGAATTTGAATGTCCTATCATTTCAATAATTTTGAACCACCTAGAGAAGGAAAAACTAATAAGAATATAAACTCACATCTTCAGAAAGTTCTTCAGAGTCAAAGGCAGAGGATAACGGCCTGCCACGCTGTACCCTGGCACCTCTGGAATCAAATAGATCGTCTCCAGCTGGAGCTTGAACTTCGTCGAGCGCATTCTTGATACGATTTTCAACGTCGGTGCGGATGCGTTCACGAGTGGGCTCTTCCTCACGGGCAGCAGGTACTTTACCATCAAGCCTGTCAAGTACTGGCCGGTAGTAGCTCTCTCCCTTATTGAAGTTGCAATCGTAGACGCGGGTGCGCCGGGTTCGTCCAATGCGACTCATGTTGCTGTCCTGTGGAATTTGTAAGAGAAGCATATATTTATAAAGATTTACTCCTTTTTATAGATATTTTAATAAAGATAAGTTACTTTTACGTATACGGCCTTGGATGCGGCTGGCGAAGGACGGAATATATGAATCGTCAGAAATGCACATAAGGAGAGGCTATCCCACAGTGGACTGCAACAGACTAATTGATTGATTGATTGATACAGTCCACGCATATTTAATTATATATGTGGATATAAGCCGTCGTTACGAAAATGTGTGATTATTGAGAAAAATAATCATTTTTCGGTATTGTGTGAAACTTATTTGTCCTCGGAATTATGTCAGGCAAGTCACTTATCAAGCTGTTTCGGTTCTCGGCGATTTCAGTAAATATGTACGTTCTGTAAATGTAATATCTCAGGAAATAGGTCAACAAAATATTTTAAAGTAAAAAGTGAGCATGCAAACCGTAGTCTGATTTGACAGATGTTATATAATATGCTCCCATTAGTGTTATTTAATATGGATGACGTAGTTTCGACAGTTTAAAAATGTAAAAGATATATTGGAACGAAAAATATGAAGCCGACTTTTTTATAATAATATTACAATATGTTTATCAGGATGGTTATTTTTTAATCGAACATCTTTGTTATAAACAAAAACCGACTTCAAAAACAAATACTATAAAATAACATAAAATAAGAGAAAAATTACTGAATTTACAGATTGATCTGTAAGAAGTCGGTGCCTAACCGGTACAGGTACAGGAAATCTGTAAATTCAGTAATTTTTGTGTTATATTTTAGTTAATGAAGTCTTTTTTGTAGCTTTTTTGGTTTTGCCTGCACTAGGTAGTTTTTAAATTTTATTATTTTGTACCCCTTTTGAGTGGGCATAATCCAGTCCAGCATGCATCATTAAGAAATTCTGTTATCTGCCTCCATAGCTCTAGACTTAGTAGTTCTAGCACGCCCTTAACCATTGTAATGTCACATACCATGTCACAGGATCATCATAAAACTAGCTAAAATGCGATCATTTCCCACTCTACCTGTGAGTAATACCAAATTCAATGCAAAAAGATTTTTTTGAATAGGCTCATAAACGAAGGAAATATCGAAGAAGGTGGTGAAGAAATCTGTTAAAAAATTACATGTCAAAACACACATAAAACATTAAAACTACTGGTCCAAACTAATATACGTCAAATTTTTATGGAACTAAATGACAACTATTCTTCTATGAAAGTCATAAATCGGATTATATATCGCACAGTAATCAATGTACATACATAAAAAAAGAAAATACGAAACGAATTAAAACACCCCTCCTTTTTGGAATTCGGTTAATAACCCCATAATAAGTAGATATACCCGCCTATTCATGGACTAAAGACCATTCTGCAAAATCTGTACTTTACAACAGTGATTTGATGTATATTTTAATAAAAGTTTGCTGAAACTTTTTCTTCATCTTGTATATGAACAATTAAAGCATTGTTAATTATGGGTAAATAAAAGGGACAAAACACAGTAAAGGTGGTTGAAGTTCATAATCAAAAGAAATTTTATTCCATGTATGGCGGCCCATACATGGAATAAAATTTCTTACGTATAGGTACGTCAATTTATGGGATAACGTATATAAAATGACGTCAATATGATTAAAATTCTGTTCAATATATTTATACACGTACATAATACAAATAATGTCTGTTTTGTAAACTCATTACTGGTTAAAACGTGGTTGTGTAAAAAATAGGATGTGGTTGTGTGCCGGAAATAAAGATTGATCCATGATCGGCATTAATCGTGTCAAACATTAATAATATCTGATAATATCTAGTTGGTGCAGTATGATGTAAAACTCCTTGACAATAATTTATTTCAATAGTTGAAATTTTATACATCTCTCTTTCCTAGTTGATGTTCACAAAATATGGTTATTAATAGAATAATAGTATATAATGCATTAAAACATGTAGCCAAATTTTGGTAGGTATACGTATTTCTTCGAATAATTATAGGCTATACCTAAGTACTACAGTTAAATCTTTTATTGCTCGAAGATGGTAAACAAAAATACGCCTCACAGCCGTGAGCACAATCTCAAACAGCTCTTCAGAACTCAAGTAATGACATGAGTTCTGCAGAACTGTTTGAGATTGTGCAATGTATACAACAGTACACAAAGATATTCGAGGGCTACGAGATTTAAACTCGTTTGTAAGTTTGGCACGATATTTTTCAAGCGTCATAAAAGTATAAATTGCTGTCGAGGTGCACATCTTTTACAAGATCCTATGCTGAACGGGGGAGTACATGGAAGACTGACGAAATACGATGCATAGACTGCTTCGTTATAAGTTGCTTAGAACTTATAACGAAGGAGTCTATGTTGCGAGTATGTACTTATATACTGCTTTGAATTTGTTATTTTCACCTGTTTATCAACAAATACGGTATTATCATTGATTTACAGCGACAATAGTGTTTAGGATATTACGGAGCTTTGTGATATGCTAGTCTTTGTCTATGAAATCAGAACAAGTGTAAGGAACAGCAACTGTAATGGCGACCACTACACTTTGAACTGCACCCCAGTTTATCATAAGACGGTGATGAAAAAACTACCTTCACTAAACTAACATTTGACAGTAAAAGTTGGTACCGAAAGCTTTATTTTTCTTTAAATCCTTTGCTTTATATCTAAACGAAGAGTTGATGATAAGGACCTAAGTTCTAGTGAACGTGTATCCTCCAACAATGTGTGAAACAATACTAGAAGACAAAAAAAAAACAAACAAAAAATGAAGACAGACAGTATAGCGACTCAACTGTTCAACAAGACGTGAACTGCCACGATTCTCATAATCAGCGTGTTGATCACGTGCTCTATTACCTAAAAGAGAAGGGGGTTATAGCGATATACATTACTCGGGCCTGCACACGCTCACCGAGTGTCCGGCGTGGGAGACTCCGAGACGGGAACTGGTGGCGGCTCTGGGAGTGAGAGTTTTCACGCTCCCCACCTTGCTCGTGGCGATGGTCCGCTGCGCGGATGTGTCTCACTCCAGTCAGCCTTCAGGGGTGGCTATGTTGGATTCGCACTAATTAAAACTGCATGCAGCAGCAGAAAAATCTAGTTATCTAAAGAATGTGACATCACACGCGTTCACGGGCCTTTAAGCGGCACTCAATATTTTTGGGAACTTTGCCTGTGTGTGAATGCCTGTTAAATCCTGAGATATTACAATAACCACTTGGTATTTTTGAATTAAACGGAAGCAGGTGTATTATATATAGCTTTACTGTAACACACTTGCAAGTGATTTTGCACACCTAGTAACATTTTCTATTCAGGAAACAGTGAGCTGACATATGACATAGAAATAGTCTCAAAACGGCAACCCTGTCAAGTCTGTTCCGTTACGAAATTCAGAACCATATTTGTCGGGCGACACTATCAGGTGACGGGAGGTGATCAATATAGTAAATAGGCATTATAATGTGTATCTCATAGCTAACATTTTCAAGAAAATCTGTAGTTATCAAATGTTTCAACATTTTAATATATACGGCGGCTGAAAATCTTTTTCACTTTGTCTAGCTTATGACTATTATGTATCCACTTATCTATTTTATTTAAAAAAAATATTTACTATTTATTCCTATCCATATTCATGTAATATATACATGTAATATATAGCTAGGTAATTGTTGGTACAATTACCTAACTATATATATTACATGAAATGAGGTTAGAAGCCATTATGTACTTTATAAATATTCCATAATTAGTTAGTCTTATTTACTTAAATGAGAGAACTTCGGTAGGTATCCATAATATAAGTAAAATATAATACTGGTAATAAAACAATTTTATCTTAATGTTCTATTTGTCATACTAAATGTAAATCTTTAGTTTAATTACAATTTATAAGGTGAGTATAGTAGTATTACGTGTATTTGATTATTCCATAGGTATACATTTTAATTAGTCAATAGCTACAAAAAAATATTTTCTTAAGCTTTAGCTTAGTATATAATGACTGTGTATTATTTACTAATATTTATATTTAGTATACAATAAAAACAGGAACAATAGTTCTCTTCAAATTACGGCCATACCTACATTATGTTATCAATATTCTTGTAGACCGCAATATCTAAGCTTCATATTTATGTGTATGTACCTAACAAAGCCAGCCACTAAGTATTTTTAACCATTATGTGTTTTGATCTCGTAACGTAGTGAATAATATCCGCGTACGTAATCGCACCACACATCTGTTAGTAGAGAATAAAAAGATATTCATGCTCCACTAGCAGAGGTGCGGTTAAACTGACAGTGAAATGTACGTCAGAATGGTTTAATTTATTATCTAAGTATTGGCACACAATCCACTGTAGCACATTTCCACGCACCAAGACAGTGCTAACGCGTTTCATTTATGTTTTTATTTTGGACATTCTAATATTTTTGATAAATCATGTATTATGAAATCAAATTTAATTTCGAAGAAGATTTTGAGAACACTTTACTCAGAAGCAGCAAATCATTTGAATACATTTCTTAGTATAAAGCCAATTAACAGTGTTCTTGCTATTATGAGTTGTATCATTTTATCCAATTATACATGCTGTACGAAGGTTTGCCTCAGGCAAGGAATAGCACTCGCTAATGGGTATTACATTCTACATTCGGAATACGCTTCTGTGTAAATGGATTAATTATGCAAACGCTTCTATGATGTCTTTAAATTCCTGTTGTGCTTTACTGAATTATTACAAGTTTCATTTAAATGAATATCACATTAATGTATACGAATAATTTACGTAAAAGGTTTTCATTTGAAGCGGTATTAAAATAACGAGCTTTATAAAACAACTACAGTGCAAACTAAGATTATACAAAAAAAATAATTATGTTATGATACTTGCTGCTGAAAAAGTTTAATAATTGAGTCACTTTCGTAATATAGCTGGATAAAAACTATCAAATATAATTATAATATTGAGATGTAAAGGCAAAACAACATACAGAAAGTCTTATGAAGCAGAATATTACTTCTATGTAAACTTTTTAATGAATAATAGATGCGCAAAACACAGACTGTTCTTATTAACCTATTGTGGTTTATTTTTTTTGTTTTTCGTCAGTTCAGTTGATCGTATCTCCTGGTTGCAGTAACGATCAATAATATTATTTATAAATGTACCTACAGTAATTTTCCAGTTATAAAATATTTATGTTTTGTTTACATTATTATATTGTTACTGCTGAAAATTACACACACCCTGTTTGTTTGTGAAACTATAAAAAATCTTTCTTTATGTGTTTTATGAACATCGCATAATACATTTCAAGGTTCTTTGTGAAAACAACGTGTAAATAACATTAAAATCAGATGTAGCACCCACGTTCTACGATGGCATATATACGTAACACCTGTTGCTGTTTTAACGGCTTTTTATATACGATTTAAAACATACGAAAATCAAGAGATTGACTTACATTATGATAAATAAACATTAACATTGTCATGGATTTTTTCACACCCTTTACGAATGATATAATGCAATTTTGACTTGGAATAGAAATAACTTAAATAAATGTATTTAAAAACAACATGTTTATTATTAAGAACGCGAATGACTCTAACGCGTAATCTATAAAATTATTTCATTTACTATCGATTATGGTTGAAGCGAAATTCTTAGCATCAATCATGCGCATCTGATCAATTTCATTGAACATAAACGCGTGCGCCGTACAGTGAAACAATTTCAAAATAGAATTCGCAACCATTCGATATGGGTATATTTTTAGTAACGAAAACCGGGTTTTTGTTCAGACACAGGGTATTGTATTATGCACTTCTTTAACACTGACGGATAAAGCTAAAAATAGTCGCGCATTTGAAATTCGAACGCTCATTACCGGTAATAAGTTTTAAGTTTAGAATTGGAACAATTTGTTTGTAAATTACATGACATAATTGCCAGACTGAAATGTCAAACGTCGCACAGCATCTTGAAAATTGTTTTGGATAAATAATATTCGCCTAGATCTAATAAATGTATAAGTTTAAATGGGTACTAACCTGGAGCGTGTTTAGGCGGCGAGAAGGAAGATGGGACTGGGCAGTTTAGCGGCGGCGGTTCGGCGCGTGAGCAGCGTGGGTGAGACTATGTTTAACCGTGAGCCACACAGAAATATACTGACTTTTGTTCTGAATGATTCCCTTGTCGGAAAAACGAGGCGCATCAAACATAGGAAACTAAATGAATTGCGGACTTCCGAGAAGGTATTTGTGTACATTTGAAACTTCTTACTGCTTATCCTGGTATCGTGCCAAATTTTATGTCATACTTCGTACCTACATGGCGCAGTAGTTATCTTAATCATGGGTTCGATTTCAATTTAAGGAATTATTAACACAATTCAAAGATATTAAGAGGTTGTTCGGGGTGTAAGTTTACATCATATCAGTTTGAAAAGGGTCAACCTAAAATATGTAACTCCAAGTTCTTACAACCGTCAATTACTGCTTCACGTAAGGACTTTAATTTATTTTCAAAATCTAAATTTTTCAGTTATGTCTACTAGAAAAACATGACATTTTATTTGAATTTACTATATTCTTTTTATACCACTTAGATGTCAGATAGGAACAAACCCGGTGCGGTGGCCTTACACCACACATTAGGTACTCGCTCTGTTCTTTTTGAAGAACTCCGTATTGTAGTAGCAAACAAAAACAACCAGGGATTTAAACCAGAAGTAATCAAAAGAAGATCACGACCTTGTCTGATCACGTAGCGCTTTAAAATTAGAAAAGTAGAGTGGTTTAGTAAATCATTGATTCAAATAGCTCAAATTTGTGTTATATCAATAGCGTTAGAGAATAAAGAAAAAAAGTATATTTTATTAATCATGTTATAAAATCTGAATACACTACTCATAGTACTCATGTTTGCGGTACACTAAATAATGCCACGATAGATATGATGGAATAATTAGCATCCAAATAAGGATTTAATCCTGAGCTTGACTTGTGGCGTAGACATGAGAATGCAAGCGTCTAATTAAGAAGACTGGCGTATCTGTGTTGGCTTATAGTTTGGCTTTTGTTATGACATAAGTACGTAAAGGAAGACGGTATGAGTATGCATTGTTTAAGTTATGTGCTGTTGTTTAATAAAGAACCTTGTTGATGCTAAATTAATGAAATTAAAAATTAAAATCCCCCGTCACATAAAACAACCTCCAAACAGTTAAAAATAAATTGTGTCCTTTAACTTTGATAAATCTAGTACTTAATATTTTTATTTGTGCCATGTCGTGGGATCTGGTAAGGGGAAACTGGTGAAGCACTCCGTCCTATTATCGGAACGATTCAACTTTTTGGAGTTGTTTTTTATGACGGGAGTTTTAAAATAGTTATTTTTCCACACAAATCTAAAGTTTAAAATAACATAACATAGAGAGTAATTTGTTCATTAAGAACTCTCTTTCAATAATGCTAGATTAGGTATGTCTAGCTTCATAGGTCCACTATTGCGAGCCCTTTGAGTCTTCGCTTGTGCTAGGCCTAGTCAATACAAATGCGTAGATGGGTTCGGGTGCTTCTTGTGTCTTGTTTTATAGCGTGTAGCAATCAATTTTATTTCTGCCTGCACGGTGTTCACCATCAATATTTCATGTAACTCTGAGTTTCTTATGAGTAGTGGTGCATTTGATAAGGCTTTTAAAATGCTGTTTTGCGTCTTCCAGAGTATATTTGGATATGGGCTCTCTATATCAACTTTAGATTAAGCTTTATCCCAGATATTTCGCAACATCACTTTGTGGTAGTTCCTTATCCCCTAGCTTGACAGTTGGAGTATTCCCTTAATGAACGGGTATGTACCCTGGATGGATTTGCTGGCACTGGCTTTAATCTTCCATTTTCTCAGTCATTTATCAAGGTGGTTTAGCCCATTTTGAAGATGCTCGAAAGCAGCCAGAGGGTTTTCATGTCTAGCGAGAATAGCAGTATCGTCAGCATAAGTCGCAATGGTCACGTTGCTATTGTGACGGAGGCCTGCTGTATACAGCGTGTAGAGTACAGGCCCCTGCACTAACCCTAGCGGTACTTCTGCCTTGATATTCTAAAATAGGGATATGCAGTCGCCCTCCCTAACTTGGAATATCCTATTGCTTGATTTTGATCAGTAGTCCCCTATGCCAGACTAGATCAAATAAACTATGGTGTTTCAAAATTGTGAAACTTAAATCATTAGAAGAAACTGTATCCAGAAAGTAAATCAGAATTGCTGAAGTCTCAAGTTGTTTTCTTGGCCACTCCAGCACCACTGAAATAGTGTTGACGGCGCTGTATAGAGAGATTGCCAGTGAAAACGCATTATGATAATGAAGTTTGTAAAAGCTTTAAAAGAGTAAATAAAGGTAGATGAGACAGTCTCTGTGGCGTTCGATCCCCGCTCAGTGCAAATATTTGTATGCATGAATGTGACTATTTGCATTGCTCTGGTCGTGCCACGGATAGTTCGTTAAGCTATTGATCCCAGTCGCCATACACGCATCTATGGCAGTCGTTACGGGTGGCTGGAGCCAAAAAAAGTTCAACAACTGGTCTACCTGCAATACCTCGATATCGCCTTTGGGTTGTGGAGGTCAGATGATAGTCACTTCACGGAAAATATTGAAGTTTAGCCAGATCCGCTGTTAGACTGGCAAAGCGGACCCCAGACTTCGAGGTAAAACTTCAGATGCGACTGGGATTAACGCTAGGATGACGAAGTAGAGCAGATGAAAACGTTCTAGTTCTTTATTACAAGACAGATATATTGTGAACATGACTTAACAGTTCGTCTTAAATAAATAAGAAATATTAAAAAAGAAAATATCGAGGATAGCTGTGGTCGTATGCCGCTTTTCCCTTGAATGTTTTGCTAGACTAACTGCTATCCTTGATATTTTCTTGTTTAAATTTTTTTAGTGGTCGGGTTTTAGTTTTAAACTTAATTTTTATTTATATTATTTGAGGGCGAGTATTACATATAATTTATACATATTTGAAACGCGCTACCTAAGCCTTTTCAGTTGATACCAAACACGACATATTCATTTTAATTTAATTTTTACTTTATGACCGTTAGAGGGCGCCACAATAGATTCAGTGACACGTTATCTAGCCTATAACCAGTAGTCGACTAAGACGCTTCTAGCGATACCTCATTTGTCCTGTTATAAAAAGTGGCTGAGGAGCTACGAGGGAATAGGTGAACCTTCATATTTACATAGCCTGTCAAAATCATAACCCTCCTTTTGCTTCACCGTAGTCGGGTAAAAAGCATCTCTACGGATCACCTAACATATTCAAATAAAGTTATTAAAGAAGTAACTAAGTAAAGTTACTTCTTTAATAACTTTATTTATGTTTACAAATCAATAATAGGCTTGCATGGAACAAAACACTCGTGAGTAAAATGCAAACACTTCATTTTCAAGAACTGCTAAATTTTCAAAACAAATGACATGAAAGAGTACAAATTGTTTGTCCTATTTCGTTTAGAAGTATAGTTCTAAGTTTCACTTTCAGTTGGCATATAGTATTTATGAGATTTTTATACAAAGTGTCCAACTTTGTTTAAAAACTCTTATTTCTTTTGGCTTAAAATGACCTTACTCAGACTTTTGGTCCATTTTGTGCAAGTTTTTTATAAGAATGCTGACTTAGATAGACAACTGCTTACATTTTATTTAGGAACTAGTAGTGCCGTGCGGTTTACTAAATGACTATGTGAAGTACATCTATCTTCATACGAACGTTAATCACACCTGCATCTAAATTACTTTGGATTCTAGAGCCCGTTCGTCTCCGTCCACTTTTCTATCGACTTCACATCAAATCTAGGATACTTTTTTAGGGTTCCGTACCCCAAGAGGAAAAACCATGTATCTGTCTGTCTGTCAGGTTTGCGTGAATGTATCAATGACTTCTTTTTTATTCTTGTGGCGGCTTTACACATTAGCCAACATTTTGTGATGACATTTGCCAAGAGTTTGTGATGGCGTCTACATATTGGAACGAGTTAGAAAATTGACCAGTTTGCTTTGTTTATGGCCAATACATAGCTAAATTAATAAAAAATAATATTAGAGCAATAAAAAATAATTTTCCTGCAGAGATCCCCTCGTATACCACCTACATTAAACATCGACGTAGGTTTAAACACATACCCTGTTCCGGGTCTTCAGATCATTCCAGGATGTACTTAGGATTACCTAGGTCATATCCGTTGCACCCCGGCTGACCTTGCCATTTCCACCGAAATCCGAAAGGGGCCGGACGAGTATCGCGCCGCAGCGCCAGCGGGGGGAAAGGGTACCAGATGACGCACCAGTGCACCTTAGCGCCTCCATCCCGCTTACTACTGTGCCCTCTGCTAGTCAGAGGGACACGTGAAAAGCCTCTGCTCTACAAGGGCGCTCCCAAGACAAGAAGTAGTTGACTTATGGTCAGTGTAGTGTCGGTTTTAAGTACGAATCAAACACTGGTCATGCCTTTGGTATTCTACCAACTTTAAAATTTTATATTCAGTAACAATGACTACTGACATTTCAGTTTATAGAGCTCTATCGAAACGAAAATTGATTATGGAATCCAAAAAATGTAAAGCACAAAAATAAAAAAAAACACCATACGAGTACATAAATAAACTATGGCAGCAGTTAGCACCCTAACTTTAATAAATTCGTCTGCACATTGGCCTAACTCAAAGCATACTAAACTATCTTCCAACTAGTTCCAATGTGTGAACGGCATCTCAAACTCTTGGCCCAATATTTTGCCAACACATTCTCTACTATGTTGGCTAATGTGCAGAGGCAGCATAATATGTAGATCGGTCATTCAACAATATTATTACAAGTTAGCAAATTAGATAGTATTTTTGCGGCGAGGGTGGTATCCCTCGCTACGCTCATGATTCAAAGTCCACCGCCCGAGAGAAAAATAATTCGCTCTCGAGTCGTACACTCCACTTTTCATCCCCTTTCTATCAAAAAATAGATATGTACTGATTACTTACAAGTAGAGACAGAATTATTTAATAAGGCAGTTGTACGTTTCCAGGTTTCTTATTTTCAAAAATAAAGTTTCTCCGAAAAGGTGTAGAAAAGCTCCATCAATCTCCAGAATAAACAGGCAGAGATATAAGTAGTGCGCACACTTTTGTTTTTTTTTTACTTAGCACAGCATTCAACTTGTGTTCGATTTCTAAGAATGATAACAATATGTTCCAAATTCAAACCATTTTTTCGCTAAAAAGTCCTTAACAGAAAAAAGCTACTTTGCTCCCTTATAGAGGAACAAAGTGACACTTTTCAAATTTTTTCAGCAAGCGGAATTTTATTTTATTTACTGGCCAATATTTTACTCTGGTTAACATGATGCTTGTTAGTTCAAAACTTTTTCGTACTCTCTGAATATTAGGATTGAAGGTGTTCTTTGATTCGGAATGGCATGTAGATATTGTTCCTGATATTTTGAGAATATCCCGTTGAAGTTTATTATAAATGCTTGTGTTTGTATTAAAAAAAGCACTTGCCACAAATTTAGATTCAGTAAATGATGACTGTCTATTAATTTATTAACGAAAATACGATCTCGCGTAAAAAGTTTAGTTTTAGTTTTTTATTTGTGTTGTAGCTAGTATAAATGTTGTAGCTTAAAATTAACTTAGTCTAAGGGCTAAATTCAATAAAAAAGTTGCATGTCAAGGCAATTAAAATTAAAAAATGTTGTCAAGTTCAATAAAATACTTAAAATTATTATTTATATTATTAGTAGTCATAATTCAATTAAATTATAAATTATTACGTAAAAAGAAAAGTTTGCATGATCTAATATGTCATTTAACAAATCCCTCAAGTAAGTAGAAACACACCTCAACAAGAAAAGCCTTAAGTATGGCTTCGAACTGCTTTGTGTGTACAGCGCTTCTAATGTCACTGGCACTGTAAGATGAGCTATGTTAGGCCACATTAAGAGTGGGTGCAACGATTGAAGGCATATGCTTCCTTCTCGTGCTTTTACGCTGTAACCTACCATATCTGCTTTCAAAAGTGTGTAAAATATACTTTTTCACGCCCCGCTTACAGCACCCGGGACGGTAGGAAGAAGAATGCTCCACCTTTTTCTCTTTGGGGTAGACAGACACCGCAATCCCCCATCTTTTTCTATCCTTACTCAACGCTTCATCTACGATCATTAAAACTTTTATACAAGCCTGCCTGTTATTAGTGCTTATAATAATTTCAAGTCTGTACGGAACCTTCGGTGCGTGAGTACGACTTGCACTTAGCCGGTTTTGTTACGTTTCTGTATTTCTAATGCGAATATTTGATTCTCCAAAGCGAATAAAGAGGCTTCAATACATTTTTTTGTATCTATAATATATCATGCATAGAAACACTCCGACTAGTTCAAATAGACTCATTCATACACACAAATATTTGTACTGAACCTCTGACCCTCTCTGACCCGCAACCAAATAGATACTCCAAGTCAGAGTCTAAGGGTATTTATCTGTTGGAGTATTGTATGAGTGTAGGGGAGACCAAGTTATGTTGGTTCGAGGATCAAACAAATTACCATTATTGACAACTATTACAAAACAATATCAAATGTATTGGATATACTAGCTTATACGTAAATAATAACTCTACAAAATGTATTTCACAAAAAGATGAACTTTAAATATTTTATTTTACAGAATAAAATTGAATTTTTCATCTGTATTTCACATGAAGTAAAACGCAATAAAATCTGTTGACGGTTCGCGTGAAGTAACTATAAAAATTTTACTTATCGTAACGGAAACTTTCGTTGGTTTGGTCACGAGACCGACCATTTTTGAAGCTAAATAATTGAAAATGTGTCTTTTCTAATTAATAAAGTTTTACGGGAAAGTAATGAATCGCAACAAGTATTAAATAAATTTCTACATCTTTTATGACAGGTTTCCGAAATTTGTCAAATACTCAATTAAATAATATAACGTGTCGTGGCAACCGATATTCATGCTATATCTACGAATACGTTATTATTTAAAGAGGGTTCTTCCCGGTCGATCTATTTCTCTCAACAAAAAAAATCTCCAAGGGTGTTCTACGATATTACGTGTTTTTGAATAAGCCAAAAGTATATTTATTTTTTTTTTTTTTTTTTTTTTTTATATAGGACACGTCAATTGGACCTCGCCTCGCCTGATGGTAAGCTGAAGGCAAAGTCCCAGAAAAGAGGGTCACCATTACTTACACATACCGTGTGACAATGGTGACACTCAGCTTGACGGCCTCATCATATGCTTTTTCACGCCCCGCTTAAAGGACCCGGGACTGTAGGAAGAAGGAAACACGTGAGCTGGTAATGAATTCCAGGCCTTAATGGTGCGACAGAGGAAAGAGTCTCCGAACCGCTTGGTTCTTGATCGGATGTTTTGCACCGTGTGCGGATGACATCTAAGACCTGCACGCGTTGTCCTGTGTAGGAAAGGGGAGGGTGGGACTAATTGGAAGAGCACAAAACAAATAATTAATAATTATAATAAAATTAATATATATATATATATATATATATAAATTATTATAATAAAACAAATAATTTTAACAAAGTTAATTATTCTTTTTCTCTGGCTTATTAACGTGATTACCTGATTAGTGATCGCTTTTATAGAAATTGCGTGGGTAGTCATTCCCTACGGTTTATTGGAAATAGAATGTGCTCACGCTGCTTCCACAATATGAAACGTGAGATTTATGTTGAGGAAATAAATAATAAACGTAGGTATAATACTTTGTTAACATTGTTGAAAGTATATATATTAACGGTCGTTTAATAGTCATAAAATGTGGTACAATACCTGGGTACGACCATTGACGCAAAATTTCGCGGGAAGGCTCATGTCAAAATAAAACACCGGGTATTAAGCAAGCGCCAGCATATTAAAGTATACTTAAAATTCGATTACACGTGCTTAAAGATGTTAGGCAGTTGTCTCATAGGCTGAAGTGTAAGTTATCTTATAATAGCGGATTTAGGCTGCATTGTTAATTTTATTAATTACGAAAAATGCAGGTAGGTACGTATCAATTTTCTTTAGCGAGTAACTGCAGTTTATTACATCTTTAGTAATAGTTGGTCCCCTGATGCACGTGCTCACAAACAGTAGACGTTGTTAAGCACTGGGGTTTTATATCAGCTGTGTTCTAGGACAATGCTAATGCTAAGCGAAGGTGTCTAATATATGTATGAGGTTCAAAGTTTATTTTATAGGTTCCTGTATCTTGTAGAGGTGGTCAACCGCTGTCAAACGCCAGGTAACCGTTCTAACCAGAGTCACTGACAAGATTGGCGTTTAGAAGCGAGTTAAATCTTTTTTACAATTTGTCAATTGTTCAGCATTAACAAAGAAAAAAATACCACCAGAATTATAACATGTTATTGTAAACCTTGATTGACGTGTAATAGATAAAAAAAAAACCTATTGCGTATGTAATAAATAGGTATTCAAATACAAAAAGAGTAGCATACTTTCCATCAGGTGGACCCTGTGCTTGTCTGCCACCTAAGTGGTGTAAGAAAAATATCAATACAATTTTTTCAAAGGTTAAAATATCTCGGTGCTTCCACATTATCCGCCGAGAACGTGAAGAAAAGCGATCACATGAAGCACACGTTCTACAAACATTAAGTGTGTAAACATATTGAATCCGGTGCTGTGGCACCGAATTGTTTGTATATTTGTTTACCCACTTTTGTGTTTACCCATCCCGTGTTTAGCTTAGGCTTTTGTTACAGGTAGAGATTGAACTTTTGTAGCGCTGAACTCGCTTTTGTGAGATTTCACATGTAATTACGTGGCCATCCCAGAGATGCGAGCAGTACTCCACACAGGAGCGAATTTGTGTCTTGTATAGAAGACACCGCTGCTCCGGCGTGAAAAACCGTCTCACTCTGTTCAGGACTCCGAGTTTTCGTGAGGCTGTTTTGATGATACTTTCGATGTAGTTTTTGTTATTCAGGTTGCAGCGAACATCCATACCTAGGATATTGAGATTGTCCTGCAGTGGCAGTGGCGTGCTCTGAAGAGTGGGGAGGGGAAGGAAAGAAGATACTTTTGCTGTAAACGCACATGCCTGCGTCTTCTTGGCATTGAACTCAACCAGGTTCTCAGAGCCCCATTGAGAAATGTGATTCAGGATCCCGTCAAGCTCAGTGACAAGAAGCTGCCTTTTCTCCGCGATATCCGACTGCTTGGCCGCAGGATGTCCATGATAACTCCCATGCAAAGTGCTATCGTCTGCATAACAATGAACATTGCCGGTAGACAGCATGTCGTTGATATGCAGAAGAAAGAGAGTGGGTGATAAGACGGACCCCTGGGGCACGCCAGCATTAACCTGCAGAAACTCCGAAGCTCGTCCGTCACAAAGGACGCGAATACGGCGCCCCTGCAGGAAGCTAGCAACCCAGTTGCACAGCCTAGAAGGCAGACCAAAGGCAGGTAGCTTGGAAAGAAGCGATTTGTGCCAGACTCTATCGAAAGCTTTGGCGATGTCAAGACTAATTGCCAGTGACTCGCCGTGCTTGTCCATAGCCTCACCCCAAAGATGGGTAACGTATGCTAGAAGATCACCCGTTGACCGTTTCGGTCTGAAGCCATATTGCCGGTCATTAATTAAGGAGTGATCCTCTAGGTGCCGCATGAGCTGTTTGTTGATTATGTGCTCGAACACTTTGCACAGCACTGAGGTGACGGCTATGGGTCGATAGTTGGCTGGCTCCGAGCGATCCCCCTTCTTGGGAATCGGCTGAACATTCGCCTCTTTCCAAGGCAAAGGCACTGTACCCGAACTGTAGGATAGCCGGTACAGGCGCGTAAGCATTGGAGACAACTCCGCTGCACATTTTTTCAAGACTACCGCTGGAATACCATCCGGACCACTGGCTTTCCGGACATCGAGTGATTGCAGCACTGCACGGACATCGCGTTGCCTGATATGGATATCAGGCATCGCGTGGTCACTGTCGGGTAGTGTTGGTGGCTGCGTACCACAATCATCGATTCGGGAGTTGGCCGCAAAGAGATTAGCCAGCAGATTTGCCTTCTCTTGCGGCTCATGGGCCAGGGATCCATCAGGGTTACGCAGCGGAGGCAGCGAAGGCTGACAGAAGTTGGCTTGCACGGCTTTAGCCAGTCGCCAGTAGCCACGGCTTCCCGTGGGATGCATCACTAGCTCTTGACCAAGCCGCGCTATGCGCAGGGCATCCGCTCTGACGTAGGCCCTTCTGCAGACCTTTGTGGCTCTGTTGTACGCCGCCTTGAAGTGGCCCAGATTGGGATGGCGCGTGGCGCGCGCCCTTACCCAAGCGCGGTACGCAGACTGTTTTTGTTCAACAGCTTCCGCACACTCGCGCCCGAACCAAGGGCGCACCCCGCGGTCACCGGTGACATCGGTGTATGAGATATAGTATTCCATACCCAGACCGATCTCACCGGCGACAGCAGTAGCACAACCCGATGGGTTCTTACCTTCAAAGCAGCGCTCAACCCACGGGATGGACGCAAAATAGTCACGAAGTCCATCCCAGTCCGCTGACGAGTAGTGCCAGAGACGCCGCTTCCCCTGCACGGGTCGTGGGGGCGCTATAATGGGCACCGTGGAACAGACCAGACAGTGGTCGGAGTTGCCTAAAGCGGCTCGCACCGATACACTGTACCGGTCCGGATCACTCGTCAGCAGAAGGTCTAGCAGAGAAGGTGCTAGGCCCGACCTTCTTGGTATCCTAGTGACCTCGTGCACCAATTGGGTCAGGCCGTGCGCCAGAGCAAACGCGTGGGCGGCTCTTCCCGCATGGTCTGTTTTGGAGGAGCCCAACCAGATCTCGTGGTGGGCGTTAAAATCCCCCAAAAACACCAATTCGGCATTCGGAAATCGCTCCTGCGCATCATCTGCCGCCTGACTCAGATATTCAAAGAGTCGAGTTGTCTCAGCATCTCCTGTATGGGAACGGTAGAGGCACACATAGATCTGACTCGTAGGGCCATGGTCTACGTGTACCCAAAGGATGGAGAAGGATGGGTCCTCTAGGCAGCGCAAACGGCGACAGCAAACATCCGCCCTAACAAATACGCACACCCCGGCTTTTGCACGAAAACTTTCCTCAAGAACATAGCCAGGGTAGAGCAAGTAGGTCGTGTCGTCAGGGCGGTGTATTTGCGTCTCCGTTAGAAAAAACATGGCAGGTTTCGCCGTCTCTAGGTGTTGGTGGACGGCGTTGAGGTTTGCATGGAGCCCACAGATGTTAGTGGACTCCACCTCAAATAGCAAGCTTTTGGGAGTGTGTCTGTGCCTATTTCCTTTAATTGCGCTGCCATGAGTTTGGGTGGGAGAAGGCGTGAAAAAAGAGGTGATTGCCGCCGCAGCACCGTGTGACAAAGCGCGGGATATTGGTTTTATCTATGAATGTGAGGCATGGCGAGAGCCGACGCGCCGAACGGAAGGGCCCCCGTACCCCCCCGAGTATGGTCGCCGGGCTCCCAATTCCGGTCACCAACCGGCACGACGAACCATATCGGGATTATGCGCGGCCTGGTGAGGCAGCCTCCCAAGGTGGTTAACCCCAGTTGGGCCCCTGTACTATACCGCGGGCGGCCAGCGGCACCACCGTTTCTACAGGTCTCCCTGTTCGGCGCATCGCCCCGCGCCATCCCCACTAGACTACGCCAAGACCCACTGGTCCCACTAGTGCTGCGACAACCACCACCTCTGCCCGGCTATGCACTTGCTGACCCCTGAACACAATCCAACCGAGATTGAATTGCTATGGAGGGTTTTTCGCAATAGTGCACGGTGGTACCTACCCGGTCGAAACTTGAGACAAATTTGTGCCACCAAGTTTCTACCACCATGAACAACAACGGCTAAAGACCCGTTTGTATGAATGTGATAACAGGTTGGCTTGAGACTGATAAACACCATTGTACATTTACAAACCCATTTGTGATATGGTTGTTCATTATATTAAATTTAAAGTGTAAAACATTAAATGTAACCAATTGGTACAATATTGCACTTTATAATGAAAATTACTTGATTTTTAAATTTCACATAGGTACTTCTGTATGTTATGCAATTGTCATTTTCTTTTTTGGTACAATTAACTTCAAATATGCGAACAATTCTTTTCCATTATCTTTATTTTATACAATACAGGACCGTGCTTACATAGAGAAACATCACACTACGAAACAGTATAGTACTAAGTACTCTAATTCAACAGGTAGTACAAATGGTTAATAAAGTAATGATCCTCATAATGCTCAACAGTGGTACTGAATCGTGATAGCAGCGATGATGGTCAGTCATCAAAATATCTTTACAAAATACGAATTATCTGATATATCTTGATTCCAAAGTCCAAGTTAAACAAAATCCACCAAATACATTGCAATTAGAATACGAGTACATCACAGGTGACGCATACCTATAACGTTTCCTACAACGTTCGGCGTTATGGGTGTTTCCACATGGCCAGTTGCCAATAAACCTACAAAGACCACGGAACATTGGTAAAAGATTCCATGAAAAAATTGCTAGTTTTCTGGCCACCTTGCAATATGAATACTAGACAGTAAAATTATAGATCAGTTCAGTCAGAATATACAAGTATTCTACAGAGGCATTGAAAAATAATGTTCAATACTGTAGTAGGAATTACCAAATATCAGGTTTCGGGGAACAATGTTGTAAACTAAGAATGCATTGCAAACTCTTCTCTCAAAATAAAGGCATCGAAACTCTACTTCACCCACCAGCCCCGATTTAGTTAAAAGATAAGGTAAAGTAAAAAGTAAGTATTCAACTACCATAGGAGTGGTGACTAACTACGAATCAACCATATCTCACTCATAAGAGGAAAAGTGAAGCGAAAACATCCAATTGGCTAGGGATAATATAAATAAAGACTAGGGAAAAATTAATTGAAATTGATATAGAATATTTTCAAATATTTTATACAAATTGTAATTAAACTTCTGAAGAAAGCAAAATGTGACTAATAATTCTAGCTTCTGGTGATCTAACGGACCCTGGACCCAGAGATGAAAGCCTCGGGTCCAACCGAGAGGACAACGAAGAGGATGATAATAATGACGTTTGGCTTAGGTACTTGACTTTGAAAAAAGTAACGTAAGGACGCTAGGTTAATCATCTTAAGGATGTCTTATAGTTGAAATGTCCTTAGTTCCGTATTCCTCGTGTCCAAACCACCTCTGCTTACCTATATCAATATTTTTATGTACTTATGCCTTTTTATGTACCTACCTCAATCTCAATGTTTAAACACATATAACACATAGGTATTCATCTTAGATTAACTAAAATTTCGCTAAACGCATTGTCTAAAGTTACCATATAAACAGGGATCGCCAGAAATTGTAATAAACGTTTATTATCCAACAATGATTACTTAACATTACTTCGTTAATAAAGGATAATTAGAACATACTTGGAGCCCAACAGAACTATCCAATGCTTAGTGAAGTCGCAACACATTTTAGTTGAAAGATATAGACTTGAATCAGCAAGTTTCTCTTGCTCGTCTCTACGCTATCTACCTAGTGCTTCTTGTAACTTAGGTTACAATCGCTGCAATTTTAAAACCCTTATTTAATTCTATTTTTAAGATATACTGACAGAAATTAAATCTCAAATTACTGTATTTGCCTGTTGTTTTATTGAATTGAAAGGTTATTATTATATAGTTCTGAAGACTAAACTCTTTTTTATTATGATCAACGTACAATGTAAAATGATATGTATAATGTTTATTCGTAATGCACTGTTACAGTTTTCAGTGATATCTATTTTAATGAATAAAATGTGATCTGGTTTAAGAAAGCTGATGTTGTATGCGATATTATCATAATTTAATTTATTCGATAGAATACAAAGTTATTGCACCTGTAAAATTTGATGTTGGTAATTACCGATTTATACCCCTGGGGTATCGATGAAGCAGTAGTTTGTTGTATGGACTTGCTTAATTAGCGATTTTAAGGGGTAAACCTTTATTGTTTATGGCTAACGGATATTATGTTACAACAAAACAAAAGCTCGATGTGCACCAGTGCTAAGTTTCGCATTACAAACTCAGTTCATGATAAAAGGAATTTTCGACAGAAGCGCATATAATAGACACAGTTTGACGTTTGATTAATAATAAGTTTCGAATTTTGATATCCTATTTTCAATGCAGGTATTTATACAATGTACTCGTATAGTTTATGAAGTTCCGTCCGGATAGAGCTGATCTATATTTCTGAAGCCCTAGCTAATTTTAATGTCTTGTCTAAAGACATAGTTAGATAAACGGTTTGAAATAACTGTAGTTTCAGGGTGGGAATAGGGTTTTAGGGAAAAAGTCTTTCACAAAATATGTAATTAGAAAATCACGTAAAAAGGTAATGAACAACTTATCGTACACAGCTTGCGTACCTCATTAGATATATTAATCGTAGCTTTTGTATAATAGTACGTACACACATTCGTTGATGAGCGAGGCAAGTGGCGAGAGGGGGAGTGGCTAGAGAGGCCACACGCCAGCCTCTCGTACCGTCTGACGCTGATGATCACTGAGCACGGGTGCTTCTGGAAATATCTGCGCCGGATGGAGAAAGAGCCAACGTCCGAGTGGGACTACTCCAGTATGTTCAACTATCTGTTCAACCAGTTGAACAAATTGGACAACTTTTCTCCAGGTTTTTCAACTTCAAAATGTAGTTGAACTAGCTGGACTGAAAATTACAATATGTTCAATATGTTCAACTATCTGTTCAACCGGTTGAATAAATTGGACAACTTTTCCCCAGGTTTTTCAACTTCAAAATGTAGTTGAACTAGCTGGACTGAAACTTACAATATGTTCAACTATCTGTTCAACCGGTTGAACAAATTGGACAACTTTTCTCCAGGTTTTTCAACTTCAAAATGTAGTTGAACTACCTGGACTGAAAATTACAATTAATTCAATCATAATATTGTTATGTACAAGGTTCAAAGATAAACTACGAGGTACTTATTTGATTCAAAGAAGTAATCTACTAGGTACTTATTTATTTATCTAACATAGTACAGTAGTAGTATAACCGCGGTAGCCTAGTGGTATGGGTAATGGACTGCTGAGACGAGGTCTCGGGTTCGATCCCAGGTTATACCATGGTACACACCAATGACTTTACGATGCTTTTCGAAGTTATGTGTGTATTTATCGCAGGTTTATAAGTGCCCGGTTAATGGCAATAGGCTCGCCACCTATTACATTGGGACCTAAACATAAACTGGCGAAATGTGGGTGCTAGCACCTCTGCCTACCCCTTCGGGGATATAGGCGTGAGTTTATGTTTATGTTATGTAGTACAGTGCATATTAAAAAATATTCCTAGTTACATTGCACATTCTAATAGAAATTGGCAGACACTTATTTCCTTGTTAATCAGTTTCATTTATAAGTCTATTATTATTTTGTAGTTCAAAATACTGACTTTATTGCGTTTGTTAATCTTTTGTTTATTTTTTATTTGCTTTTCTTTGACAGCATTAAATTCTGCATCGTCTAATAGTATTTTTAAAAGCTGCATAAGTGTGACTTTATTTATTTTTAACGCACTCGTTATTTAGGTTAAGATGCCATCCTTCAACACTATTCGTTGTTCTATGGCGTTCTCCAAAGACACACCAAGTGCTAATGAAATCGTCGTCTTTGAGCCAATACGACTCAACATATTTTACGAAGAGTCCTAAATTGGAATTCGTTTCCAAATTTTCTATAAGAAATTTTATCTTTTCTAAAATGAACAACCACCCCTCTCTTATGTTCATAGAAGGAAGCAGTGGCAGAACACTCGTGTGTCGCACAATTTTTCGATTGTATGATGGCTTTACAAGGTTATACTTTTTGCCCTTACGCCAAATAGCATCCAAAAAATGGTAATAACATCCTTTGGTGATTATATTTGGAAACACACCAATAATCGCAGCCCGTGCCGCTGTTTCATAATCGGAAGTGAACTTTTTTGGTGCCCAACCCGGAATTTGACTATTTATAATTTCAAACATTACATTATAAGATGACTGGGACAAGTCGGACATTAGAGCATAGATTAGCGGCACAACATTTGTATTTGTTTCGTTGCTCTCAATATCACCATGAATGCTGTAAATTTGTTTACATGGTGGTGGGCATGATTTAAAAGTCCCATCTCCAAAGATGTGATCAATAAATGGTATTATTTTCTTCATATTTTCTGAACAAAATACTTTAATATGTTTAGGTCCCAATGTAATAGGTGGCGATCCTATTGCCATAACGATATTATGATTGAATTTACTGTAATTTTCAGTCCAGCTAGTTCAACTACATTTTGAAGTTGAAAAACCTGGAGAAAAGTTGTCCAATTTGTTCAAGCGGTTGAACAGATAGTTGAACATATTGTAAGTTTCAGTCCAGCTAGTTCATCTACATTTTGAAGTTGAAAACCTGGAGAAAAGTTGTCCAATTTGTTCAACCGGTTGAACAGATAGTTGAACATATTGAACATATTGTAATTTTCAGTCCAGCTAGTTCAACTACATTTTGAAGTTGAAAAACCTGGAGAAAAGTTGTCCAATTTGTTCAACCAGTTGAACAGATAGTTGAACATACTGGAGTAGTCCGTCCGAGTGCCATCACTGCGACGCGAGCGAGGACTCGGGGCCGCACATGCTCACCGAGTGTCTGGCGTGGGAGACGCCGAGACGGGAGCTTGTGGCGGCCCTGGGAGTGAGAGTTCTCACGCTCTCCACCTTGTTCACGGCGATGGTAAGCTGTGCGGATGCGTGGGCGGCCGGCGCCTCCTTCTGTGAGCAAGTAATGCTCGTGAAGGAGGAGGCGGGGCGGGAGCAGCAGCGGGAGAGACGAAGGATCGGAGGTCGATGAACGACCTCCACCCCCCATGAGCGTAGGCCTGGGGGAGACTGGTGGAGCCGCCTGTCACCCTGGTAGAAGCAGGCCGCGGCGGCCGCGCGCCTCCCCGTTTCCGGGGACGAGTTGGGGACTCTGTAGTCCCCATACCCGATGAGAGGATGATGAGGAGAGATGGCCCCGGATCGGCCGGGGTGCGAGGGATATGCCTGTCAACCTCACCTTCGGCAACCAAAATGACCCACAGGCGGCGTGCGTTTTGGTCGGTTCGAGTCCTAAATAACCTCTTCCACCGGCTCCGGCGGGGGGTATCCGTGGTGATATTGCGCACGTAAAAAAAAAGATAGGTAAGTGGCGGGACAAGTAGGCACTAGGCAGAGACGTGGAGTGGATGGTATATTCATCATGCCGCGAATATTCCCGCAAACGTCGGTTGCGCGGCGCGAGCACTGGCGCAAGTAGGAGCAGCAATACCACAGAATAGATAATAGTACTATGATGAGTCTAAAATTGCGTTACATGGCAATGATGGAAGGAAGATGGTCTACCAACGTAAGGGAGAGCGCTTTGCACAATTCTGCTTTCAAGAGAGGGTTGCTTATGGCGGTGGCTCATGGAATGTCTGGGGCGGTATATCCGCGAGAGGCAAAACTCAACTCGAGGTTGTTACGGGACCACGGCTGCCAACATTAAATGCTGAGAGGTACATTCGTGAGTGCTTAGAACGTCACAGCTAAGGACTGGCTAGCCAGAAGACCAGTCATGAACCCGATTGAGCACATGTGGAACGAGCTGAAAAGACGTGTTAGGGCTCGTCAGCCAGTTGCCCAGACGATGCCGGAGTTTAAAACTGCCAAAGAAGAGGAATGGGAGATGATCCTTCAAAATTTCATAGAACGGTTGATAAACTCTATGCCTACCGTATGAGAGCTGTCGTAGATGCCCATGGAGGCAACACGCGTTATTAAATTAAACTGATAAAACATGTTTTTTATTCAAAAATCAACTGCCTTCATCAAGGCGCATACCCGACTTGGTAGGCGTAGCTCCATGTCGTGTGGTATTCAAAATTAAAATGTATCAGGTTTAAAACTGCATCAATAGTTTTTGTTCAATCTAGCAATCATATTTAGGTCGGGTCCATCGAAACCTAAACTCTTAGGTGGGACAATAGATGTGTCCACAGGTATAATTTATTATTTATACTTTATTTGCTACTTGTTTGTAATTGTTTACTTTATAGTATTTTAAAATCATGTTCTAAAAATAGGTACATATAATTTAAATTGTATAATTTAAATTAAAGATGTTGTTGTGATGCAAAACCCAGAACTGGGCAGGGACGCCATGGTCTCTGCGGAGATAGAGTTTAGAGTAGAGAAGCCCAAACCCCAGTGGGTGACTTATAGGCCCATTCAGGACATACTGCCAGATAAATTTGAGCGGGACCTGGATGCAATCGACTGGCAGTCTATTATGAGCTTGGATCACATGGACAGTATGGTGCAAACCTTCACTCACCATATCATCTCGTTATTTGACCTGCATGCTCCAATCAAGAGAAGCCTCGTAAAAAATAAAAGCCACTCTTGGATCACCAGCACGCTTAAGGATATGATGCGACTGAGAGACAAGTACCACAGGCGAGCAAAGGCAACTGGCCAGGACGTACATGCAGATTGTAACGGGACCTCAAAAGCACGGTTAAAGCTGCCATGGAGAGTGAGAAGCGGGCATACTTTGCAACCCAGATCAACAGCAACATAAAGCACCCATTTAAAATGTGGAGCCAGCTTAAGACTAGCATCTTAATAAACACTAAAATGATTATGAGCTGTCTACTCAATGCAACACCCTGGCAGTTTAAATGATCACTTCTTGAATGTGCCAGGGAATGAGGGTGTGAGTATATCGCAATTCACGTATTATGAGTTCAACCGCTGCAGCCATGGTAGCTTTCACATGAGGCCAGTGGATGTGGATGATGTTCTAAAAATAATCAGAGCTCTTAAATCAAATGCAGTGGGTGCTGACGACATATCGTTGGACATGCTGAGACTGACTCTTCCCCAAACACTACTTGTCATAACTCACATCGTCAACACATCTATCGCAACTGCAACCTTCCCTGGATCTTGGAAGACGGCCAAGGTAAAGCCTATTCCCAAACTACCAAACCCCTCTGGACCACGAGACCTTCGGCCGATCAGCTTGCTGCCGTGCCTCTCGAAAGTCCTTGAAAGAGTTGTCAATAATCAACTCACAGCCTACCTTGAGAACAACAACATCCTGCTATTACTGCAGTCTGGCTTCAGAAAAGGACACAGCATAACAACAGCCTTGTTGGATGTGGTGGACGGTGTGCTGGAGGCGAGGGACAGGGGTATGAGCACAGTGCTTACGCTCCTCGATTTTTCTCGACAGACTAAATGTCTCACTGCTCATGTCCAAGCTTGCTTACTATGGATGCAGCACAGGGGTGGTCAAATGGTTCCATAGCTACCTTAGTGAGAGGTATCAATATGTCCAGGTGAAAGATACTAAATCAGGGTACATGATAGACTCGTCCCATTGCCAGGTCACCAGGGGCGTGCCCCTAGGCTCAATCCTGGGCCCGTTGCTCTTCATCCTGTACAGTGCTGACATTACCACTGCAGTGACCCACTACAGATTCCACCTCTACGCTGATGATCTGCAGATGTATTTATCTTTTCCGCTATGTTACAGCCAATGCTCTGTAAATAAAATTAACGAGGATTTAGAAAACATCTCAGAGAGGTCAAGGAAAAATTGTCTGGCTCTTAACCCAGACAAATCCAAGCACATGATCCTGGGCACAATGCAGCAAGTTGAAAAAACATCTCAACAACAACTGAACATCAACACTAATCTGTCCTGTGACCAGGGTACAAGAGGCACGGAACCTCGGAGTAGTCTTTGACCAACAACTACTATTCGAGACGCACATCCTCCAAGCTGTCAGAAATTGTTTTTATAGGCTGAAAGTACTGTACAGGATTCGCCCATACTTGAGTATAAACGTAAGGAAACTGCTATGCGAATCACTTATACTTACCAAACTCAATTATGCTGACAGCGTGTATGGGAACTGTCTGCTGGGAAGAACCGAGCGACTTGTCCAGCGCGTGCAGAATGCCTGCGCGCGTTTCTGTTTCTGGATCCCTCCACGCACACATGTAACAACCTCATCTGAACAGAAATCATATTTAGAAAATGGCAGAACGCAGAAAGTTCACTTTGCTACTTTGCTATTTGGGGTGATACTAAGACATCGACCTAGGTACCTGTACCTGTATGACAAGCTGTCGTGGGCGGGAGACTTCAACAGACATGGTACAAGAGCGGCAGCATATCGTATAATAACTCCAAGCCATAGGACCACTGCATATCGCGGCAGTTTCAAGCTCACGTCCAGCCGAATTTGGAACGATCTCCCACCACCAATCCGTGCCCTAAAAACAATAAGCTCATTTAAGAAAAGATACAGTGTGCACCTAATAAACAAACAATGAAACGACTTGATTCACCCTTGATACGCACCCTGGAAACCTTGGTGGGAGTGAGGAACCGTTTGCTGCATGGCCACTGATTGCAGTGACGTCTCACACTATTTACATATACCTGCTATATACATTACCTCCACCCGAGGGTCACACGGGTTAAATCGCGAACATCGAAATCCATTCACGTATGTATTACAATAGTACAATTGTCAAGTCTTTTTTGCCATTACTTTAAAAAAACACTACACGTATACGGGATCGCATGGGAATTGCATATTTGTGGCATATCTGGAATATTCACAGTGTCTATTATGATTTATAATGTTTTAATATTAATTTATAATATTTCGTTATGATGTAAGAGCATAACTCATACGTATATGTCCATCTATATGACAAGGCGAATGCAGAACAATGCGATGACGCGAGTGTGTGGATACTTGGGCATTATTTACGCGAATATTTCCTGCAACACGATGAGCAATGCGAGGAGCATAGTGTGGATCTTATACCTAATACGAGTTTTTGATCATATTTTCATCATATAAATGTAGGAGTAATGTATCTGAAGTTGTACAATGCTGCAATATCATTTACTCTGAGCTAGTAGCACTCATATATACAGGGTGGAATTTTGTAATGCCACCTGAAAGGGAAGTACTCTTAATACTGCAGATAGAAAATTTTACTCAAAGAAAACATTCCATTATTTTTGAAAAGAAAGAAGATCTAAAGAAAAATCTAAAGGGGTTAGATCTGGTGATCTCGCAGGCCATCTGATTGTGCCGTTTGTACCAATCCAGGTATTAAAATTGTTAAAATGAAGGCAGTAGTGATTCTACTGTTATGGTCTGGAGCACTATCTTGCTGTAGAACTTGACCCATTGAACAATTAATTTAAGGTTTCATTGCTTTCCTTTCATTTAATTTATGAAGTTTACTGGAGAGATTTCATCCTTATAATTGACCCTAACGATCGATGCAATAAAAGTACAGGGTGCAACTTTTACAGATTTTAGTCGGTTCGATCACCCTGTGCGGCAAGCGAATTTAAAAAAATCATTGAATGCAGTTTTCTTTCCTTTCAAAAATAAGGGAATGTTTTCTTTGAGTAAAATTCTATGAACAATATTAAGAGTACTTCCCCTTCAGGTGGCATTACAAAATTCCACCCTGTATTATATTATGTGATTTATGTATCATTTACTGGGCGATCATCGGGTAGGGTAGAAGAAAGTATATAGAGATATAAGGTAAGAGAAATGCTTATTTATTTCTATATGGTTCCCGGCAGAGTAGAATTAAGGCGACTAAAGCATAGGGCTGATTAACATTGGACTGATATATACAGCCCAGATTCAGCCTCAGATGCATGCCTCGAGTCAACAATAGTGCCCGGAAGATGGCAATAGACTCTCCCTCTATTACGTGGGACCGAATTTAATTATTGTTGAATTGTAGAGCTCACTGAAGAGTTTTTGTGCTGTCAGTGATCCCACTGATCAAAGGCTTGTTCTGCTTTGTCCTGTACACTGACGGCACAAAATCTCTGTTCTTACAGGGTCGGCAGCACGGATGTGACTTCACTGGTGTTACACACGCTCATAGGTCATGGTAACCACTTTCCATCAGGTGGGCCGTGTGCTTGTCTGCCACCGAAGTTGTATAAAAAAATAATTGTGGGTGTTAACTCATCTCTGCCTAACCCTCCGGGGATAAAGGCGTGATTATATGTATGTATGTATGTGTCTTTTGTATATACAATTATTCTCTCTTTTTTTAAAACCCTTCATAATATATCTTAAGATATAGTGTTCCCACTGACATTGGGTACAGAGATTGAATTGTCAGTGCTTATGGCTACAGTTAGATAAACATGTTCACAATACGTGCTGTGTCAAGGAGAATGTGTATCCCTGTATAATGTGACACAACTATTTTCGAGAATTGGATCGGGCATTTACTTTGTACTCTTAAAGTTATAAGATTATATTTAAGGACTTGTTGTTGATGTAGAATCCTAAGTAAGGATTGTAAATTAACAACAAGCCCTTTTTCCTGACGCATTGGTTGCGTTTGCATAAATACTTACCGTTGGCAAAACATGATTAAAGAGTTCTGAGGGATTCTCTATAAACAATGATCGCACGCTTAGGTGTATAGGTCCAAGCTAACCCCACTTGCAAGCCTGGCATACCTAGATACCACTTGCTTTGGTGGGGCCCTCTTAGGGTTGGAGGAAGGAGGGTTTAGGAAGCATTTTTTTTTCATTAGTTAATTAATATTCAATTTATTTCGGACATGGTCAGAAATAAATTGAATTTTAATTAACTATATGACATAAATTATATATATTAAATACAAAGATTTACAGGCTATGTTCGTATGTAGTGATAAAGGTCGTCCTTTTCTCTGAATTATCCAAATATGATCAAGTCTAGCAGTTTCGCAAGAGTGACATGAACATTTAATACTTTTGATTATCTTTTTAGCTATAAGTTGTACATAAGTTCTTTTAGTTTTATTTTAAATAAAAGATAATTTTAAATTGTAAAAAAAGTATTTCATCTCCATTTTTTGCATAATATATTTCTGCTATTGTTGAATAATTTAAAAAATACATTTGGTTAAATAAAAGACGATGGTAATATACTTAATGGGATCTCCTACTATCTGTTGTGTCAATAATTACATCTATTTGTAACTTACGTAATGTGTTTTTTCTAAAGCATTTGCTTAGGTTCGTATACAATCGTAACCACGTAATTACATGTGAAATCTCACAAAAGCGAGTTCAGCGCTACAAAAGTTCAATCTCTACCTGTAACAAAAGCCTAAGCTAAACACGGGATGGGTAAACACAAAAGTGGGTAAACAAATATACAAACAATTCGGTGCCACAGCACCGGATTCAATATGTTTACACACTTAATGTTTGTAGAACGTGTGCTTCATGTGATCGCTTTTCTTCACGTTCTCGGCGGATAATGTGGAAGCACCGAGATATTTTAACCTTTGAAAAAATTGTATTGATATTTTTCTTACACCACTTAGGTGGCAGACAAGCACAGGGTCCACCTGATGGAAAGTATGCTACTCTTTTTGTATTTGAATACCTATTTATTACATACGCAATAGGTTTTTTTTTTATCTATTACACGTCAATCAAGGTTTACAATAACATGTTATAATTCTGGTGGTATTTTTTTCTTTGTTAATGCTGAACAATTGACAAATTGTAAAAAAGATTTAACTCGCTTCTAAACGCCAATCTTGTCAGTGACTCTGGTTAGAACGGTTACCTGGCGTTTGACAGCGGTTGACCACCTCTACAAGATACAGGAACCTATAAAATAAACTTTGAACCTCATACATATATTAGACACCTTCGCTTAGCATTAGCATTGTCCTAGAACACAGCTGATATAAAACCCCAGTGCTTAACAACGTCTACTGTTTGTGAGCACGTGCATCAGGGGACCAACTATTACTAAAGATGTAATAAACTGCAGTTACTCGCTAAAGAAAATTGATACGTACCTACCTGCATTTTTCGTAATTAATAAAATTAACAATGCAGCCTAAATCCGCTATTATAAGATAACTTACACTTCAGCCTATGAGACAACTGCCTAACATCTTTAAGCACGTGTAATCGAATTTTAAGTATACTTTAATATGCTGGCGCTTGCTTAATACCCGGTGTTTTATTTTGACATGAGCCTTCCCGCGAAATTTTGCGTCAATGGTCGTACCCAGGTATTGTACCACATTTTATGACTATTAAACGACCGTTAATATATATACTTTCAACAATGTTAACAAAGTATTATACCTACGTTTATTATTTATTTCCTCAACATAAATCTCACGTTTCATATTGTGGAAGCAGCGTGAGCACATTCTATTTCCAATAAACCGTAGGGAATGACTACCCACGCAATTTCTATAAAAGCGATCACTAATCAGGTAATCACGTTAATAAGCCAGAGAAAAAGAATAATTAACTTTGTTAAAATTATTTGTATCTATAAGTCTATGTGGTACATTATTATGTCAATGGTTGACGCACGTTCACAAATTACAGTATTCACAAATACTTACTGCCGCCTTATTGATCAATTTTCGTATTCGCGTAGGTTAGTCGAAATTTATTTAAAAAGTATTTATTTTACTGATTAATATTTGACGACCTCTGTGATATCACAGTGAGTGGCATTTCACATTCAGTACAAATACTTGAATGAATGTATAAGTCTAGTTCAGCAGTGAACTGTGCAATGCTAATTAATGTCAGAATTACTTTTATGGCCAACTTGAACTGATGATTGTTAGAAAGCATAACATAACATAACTCATAAACTCAGGCCTATATCCCCGAAGGGGTAGGCAGAGGTGCTAGCATCCACATTTCACCAGTTTATGTTTAGATCCCAATGTAATAGGTGGCGAGCCTATTGCCATTAACCGGGCACTTATTACCTGCGATAAATACACATATACCTAACTTCGAAAAGCATTGGAAAATCATTGCTGTGTGCCATGGTAAAACCTGGGATTGAACCCGAGACCTCGTCTCAGCAGTGCATTACCCATACCACCAGGCTACCGCGGTTAGAAATCGCCCGAAGATTTTCGATAACATACGAGCCGGTGCCCGCGGCTCCACCGGCATAGATGTTAATTATCGCGACTTTTGGATATATCTCCGATTCGACTCAAATGATTGCATTCAAATATACGTAAGAATAAAACTGACCAAGATTTAACAAACAAAATAAAATCATTACATAATCCATATACACAAATCCAATACATCAAAAGGTACATAATATTACGTTATTATTTACAAACAACTCGGTGCGATGTGCTGAAAAGCAATGAACTCTGAGATAATAAAATCCAGTGTAATTGGCTGCTGCTGTTATACAGTCAGTGCAATCACAGCTCTTAATTTTTTTTATTCATGTCCATGTATTATTTTTATGGTTCATAATAATAAATAAACACGTTATCATAATAAAATTATTGAACACGAAGCGTTTAATAAAGGCCTACGTACACAATATGCAAAAGTACTTACTACCATAATATGAGTTTGTATATGATCGTCCAATTTGCCTGACCTGTCTTTTTGAATTTAACCTATGTTAGAACAGAAAATCCGGGGACCTTCGTACTTTGGACTTTAATTACCTATTGTACATCCCACCCACCAGGTTTTCGTAACGTGAGACTTTGTAATTAGTTCGCGTGAAGAAGAAGTGAATTAATAAAATTCCACACCCTAGCAGGCTCTTAGGAGCTCAAAGAGAGGTAGAATTTATTTTATTCTGTTTTCTAAAATACAAAGGTCCTCGAAAATATTGGTATTCTATGAGTTAGAAAATTCTACACATTTGCAATGTAAGCTACTTTTGGAATATGCCTGCCTAAGTCTACTAATATAATATTTTATGAAGAGGAAAGATTTGTTTATGTAATCGACAAACTCTGAAACCAGTGAACCAATTATAAAAATCTTTCGCCATTTGAATGCTACATTATACCTGGGTAACATTTATTTGTTACGTATTTAACCAGTGCCTAAAGATTTTTCTATAAGTGCACGTTACTTAAAAAGTTCCGTCCCTCAAAAGAAGGATCACTACGTTATTGCTCTGTCCATCTGTCTGTCTATTAAGACCTTTTCTCAGGAATGCGTGACGTTAAGAAGTTGAAATTCATACCACATACTCGGTCTATAACGATTTGAAACTGCAAAAATCAAACTTCTAAGTCAACGCATTCAAAATATATTACGGGTTATGTAACTTAAGTTACGGAACCCTCGGTGCACCAGTCCGACTCGCACTTGACCGGCTTTTTACTAGACTACGGCGAAGCCAAAGGAGGGTTAAGATTTTGACAGGCTAACTCGTGCTTACTACCTTAAACATTTATTAAAAGAAACAAAACATGAACTTGTTATTTTATGCTCCATATCGCTAAGAAAACATTTTCACTTTTCAAAATAATGTTCGCAATTGACTATAATATACGAGGAGAAAATAGGCGCAGTGGTCCTTTGGGAGGTGCGGGCCCACCTCAAAAGTTACTTGGGAAACAGTAAATTATTCTACTACCTGCGAAGCTCTTGGGACTTGAAGAATAACAGAAGAAGAGAATACAAGGTATCCGAGTAATCGATGAAGTTGGGGCCGTTGATTTGTTACTGTGTGATGCACAATGTTATAAATACTTTTTTACATGTACTACCTTACAATTATTTGTTATTCAATTTGATCCAAATCAATTAGTTAAATAGTAGTTAGTTAAATAGATATTTAAGACAGAAACTGCTGCAACTTTCATCAAGATCTTTATAATATTATGTGTGTGCTGCGAAGTGCGGTCCGCATTATTGGGAATCCTCTCCTTTCCTACACAGGACAACACGTGCAGCGTTTAGATGTCACCCACATGCGGTGCAGAGTATTTAATCAGGAACCAAGCGATTCAGGGGCTCTTTCCTTTGGCGCACAATTAAGGCCTGGAATTTATTACCAGCTCGTGTTTACTTCTTTCTACAATCCCGGGTCCTTTAAGTGGGCGTGAAAAAGCAGACGACGAAGCCGTCAAGTTGAGTGTTACCATTGTAACATAATATTATATGTGTAATGGTAACCCACTTTTCTGAGATTTATATGTACTTACCAAAGTCTAATTGACGTGTCCTAAAAAAAACTATATCAGCTTTGAGTTTGTTTGTTTGGTAACAATAAAACAACTGAAATTACTAATATATGTTAATTTCTGTAGCTAAGCTAGAACTGTATGTTTGTCTTGAATGTTAGTATTAGGAGTGGATTTCTGTCGGTAGTTTAATGGTCTGAATTCGAACCCGGGATCTTTTGAAAGACGCCTCCGTAACTATTAAGTTACGGACCCCTCACCGACTAGCATTGTGTTAATACACAATACACCAGGCTGACGTGTTTGGAGGCGGTTAATGAAAAAGAACATGCGTTGTATCAAAATTCCAACCAATAATGATAACATAATGATAAGATCAAATAACACAAAACTTAGGTAAACTGGTGGTAGAAACTTGGTGGCACAAATTTGTCTCAAGTTTCGACCGGGTGGATACCACCGTGCACTATTGCGTAAAACCCTCCAAAACAATTCAATCTCGGTTGGATTGTGTTCAGGGGTCAGCAAGTGCATAGCCGGGCAGAGGTGGTGGTTGTCGCAGCACTAGTGGGACCAGTGGGTCTTGGCGTAATCTAGTGGGGATGGCGCGGAGCGATGCGCCGAACAGGGAGACCAGGGAGAACAGGGAGTATAGTACAGGGGCCCAACTGGGGTTAACCACCTTGGGAGGCTGCCTCACCAGGCTACGCATAATCCCGATAACCCGGCACGACGAACCACGTCGTGCCGGTTGGTGACCGGATTTGGGAGCCCGGCGACCATACTCGGGGGGGTACGGGGGCCCTTCCGTTCGGAGCGTCGGCTCTCGCCATGCCTCACAGTCATAGATAAAACCAATATCCCGCGCTTTGTCACACGGTGCTGCGGTGGCAATCACCTCTTTTTTCACGCCTTTTACCACCCAAACTCATGGCAGCGCAATTTAGAGAAATAGGCAACACAGCGGCTCGTCACATTCCCAAAAGCTTGCTATTTGAGGTGGAGTCCACTAACATCTGTGGGCTCCATGCATACCTCAACGCCGTCCACCAACACCTAGAGACGGCGAAACCTGCCATGTTTTTTTCTAACGGAGACGCAAATACACCGCCCTGACGACACGACCTACTTGCTCTACCCTGGTTATGTTCTTGAGGAAAGTTTTCGTGCAAAAGCCGGGGTGTGCGTGTTTGTTAGGGCGGATGTTTGCTGTCGCCGTTTGCGCTGCCTAGAGGACCCATCCTTCTCCATCCTTTGGGTACACGTAGACCAGGGCCCTACGAGTCAGATCTATGTGTGCCTTTACCGTTCCCATACAGGAGATGCTGAGACAACTCAACTCTTTGAATATCTGAGTCAGGCGGCAGATGATGCGCAGGAGCGATTTCCGACTGCCGAAATGGTATTTTTGGGGGATTTTAACGCCCACCACGAGATCTGGTTGGGCTCCTCCAAAACAGACCATGCGGGAAGAGCCGCCCACGCATTTGCTCTGGCGCACGGCCTGACCCAATTGGTGCATGAGGTCACTAGGATACCAAGAAGATCGGGCCTAGCACCTTCTCTGCTAGACCTTCTGCTGACGAGTGATCCGGACCTGTACAGTGTATCGGTGCGAGCCGCTTTAGGCAACTCCAACCACTGCCTGGTCTGTTCCACGGTGCCTATTATAGCGCCCCCAAGACCCGTGCAGGGGAAGCGGCGTCTCTGGCACTACTCGTCAGCGGACTGGGATGGTCTTCGTGACTATTTTGCGTCCATCCCGTGGGTTGAGCGCTGCTTTGAAGGTAAGAACCCATCGGATTGTGCTACTGCTGTCGCCGGTGAGATCGGTCTGGGTATGGAATACTATATCTCATACACCGATATCACTGGTAGCCGAGGGGTGCGCCCTTGGTTTGGGCGCGAGTGCGCGGAAGCTGTTGAACAAAAACAGTCCGCGTACCGCGCTTGGGTAAGGGCGCGCGCCATGCGCCATCCCAATCTGGGCCACTTCAAGGTGGCGTACAACAGAGCCACAAAGGTCTGTAGAAGGGCCTACGTCAGAGCGGATGCCCTGCGCATAGCGCGGCTTGGTCAAGAGCTAGTGATGTATCCCACGGGAAGTCGTGGCTACTGGCGACTGGCTAAAGCCGTGCAAGCCAACTTCTGTCAGCCTTCGCTGCCTCCGCTGCGTAACCCTGGCCCATGAGCCGCAAGAGAAGGCAAAACTGCTCGCTAATCTCTTAGCGGCCAACTCCCGAATCGATGATTGTGGTACGCAGCCACCGACACTACCCGACAGTGACCACGCGATGCCTGATATCCATATCAGGCAACGCGATGTCCATGCAGTGCTGCAATCACTCGATGTCCGGAAAGCCAGTGGTCCGGATGGTATTCCAGCGGTAGTTTTGCAAAAATGTGCAGCGGAATTGTCTCCAATGCTTACGCGCCTGTACCGGCTGTCCTACAGTTCAGATACAATGCCCTTGCCTTGGAAAGAGGCGAATGTTCAGTCGATTCCCAAGAAGGGGGATCGCTTGGAGCCAGCCAAATATCGACCCATAGCCGTCACCTCAGTGCTGTGCAAAGTGTTCGAGCACATAATTAACAAACAGCTCATGCGGCACCTAGAGGATCACTCCTTAATTAATGACCGGCAATATGGCTTCAGGCCGAAACGGTCAACGGGTGATCTTCTAGCATACGTTACCCATCTTTGGGGTGAGGCTATGGACAAGCACGGCGAGTCACTGGCAATTATTCGATAGAGTCTGGCACAAATCGCTTCTTTCCAAGCTACCTGCCTTTGGTCTGCCTCCTAGGCTGTGCAACTGGGTTGCAAGCTTCCTGCAGGGGCGCCGTATTCGCGTCCTTTGTGACGGACGAGCTTCGGAGTTTCTGCAGGTAAATGCTGGCGTGCCCAAGGGGTCCGCCTTATCACCCACTCTCTTTCTTCTGCATATCAACGACATACTGTCTACCGGCAATGTTCATTGTTATGCAGACGATAGCACTTTACATGGGAGTTATCATGGACATCCTGCGGCCAAGCAGTCAGATATCGCAGACAAAAGGCGGCTTCTTGTCACTGAGCTTGACGGGATCCTGAATCACATTTCTCAATGGGGCTCTGAGAACCTGGTTGAATTCAATGCCAAGAAGACGCAGGCATGTGCGTTTACAGCAAAAGTATCTTCTTTCCTTCCCCTCCCCACTCTTCAGAGCACGCCACTGCCACTGCAGGGCAATCTCAATATCCTAGGTATGGATGTTCGCTGCAACCTGAATCACAAAAATTACATCGAAAGTATCATCAAAACAGCCTCACGAAAACTCGGAGTCCTGAACAGAGTGAGACGATTTTTCACGCCGGAGCAGCGGTGTCTTCTATACAAGACACAAATTAGCTCCTGTGTGGAATACTGCTCGCATCTCTGGGATGGTTCAGCAAAGTACTTACTAGATGCTCTCGACAGGTTGCAGCGACGTGCGGTCCGCATCATTGGGAATCCCGAGGTCACGAACACCCTAGAACCTTTACAGATGCGTAGAGATGTTGCGTCCATGGCTGTATTTTACCGTCTGTACCATGGGGAGTGTTCTGATGAGCTCTTCCAATTAGTCCCACCCTCCCGTTCCCTACACAGGACAACACGTGCAGGTCTTAGATGTCATCCGCACACGGTGCAAAACATCCGATCAAGAACCAAGCGGTTCGGAGACTCTTTCCTCTGTCGCACCATTAAGGCCTGGAATTCATTACCAGCTCACGTGTGTCCTTCTTCCTACAGTCCTGGGTCCTTTAAGCGGGGCGTGAAAAAGCATATGATGAGGCCGTCAAGCTGAGTGTCACCATTGTCACACGGTATGTGTAAGTAATGGTTATCCTCTTTTCTGGGACTTTGCCTTCAGCTTACCATCAGGCAAGGCGAAGTCTAATTGACGTGCCGCATATAAAAAAAAAATCGAAACATTTTTGTAGGTACAACTAACTGATCCAAAATGTATTTCTTTGGAGACTTCGTTTATAGTAGACAAGATTTGTTTTGAATGCAATATCAGAATCAAATAAAATATCAATAAAATATAATACCCGACTGCTGTCTACGAGATCAAAATAAGTTTGATAGCAGGCGGTGCCCATTTGCCAATCAAAAACAGAAACTTAATGGGTAATACTGCCTGCTATCAAACTTATTTTTATCTTTTAGACAGCAGTCAAGTTTTTTATTTTTTAATAATTTATTTTATTTTAAACTTTTTAGTTATGATATGACATATTTACATAGTGAATTTTTCAAAAGGGATTGCATGACCAAATCCGTAACTATAAGGTTTAATGAAAAATGCTCAAAGGAGTCACAAGCCCGATTTTGATGGAACTTAAAACCTCATCATTAGATTTTTGAAAACCAATAATCTTAGTTAGGAATCTAACGCCTTGATTTTGAAAAAATAATTCTATATTATTACACCATACGATAGGATCAAATTCTACGTTTTTTGTTCCCCTCTTCAGGCCTAATCTGATAGAAATCTACACACATGCATAGGTACGCCCGTAACACATTATCCTCGCTAGTGCGTTCGGGCAAAAATAGTATTTTTGTAACACAATTTTCAAGAACCAAATTGAAATTGACATAATTTTTTTAGAGGAATTACCTCTTTGTTTTGAAATCGTGACTGTTGTTGGCTTTTCATTTGATTTCGACGGTTGGAGATATTGCTTGAAACTTAAACTTTCTTGGACCCTCTCAAAATATGCTCTATTCGCGCAGTACACGCATTTTGAGTGTTTTTTGAGGATAATACGGGGTGCTACTACAATGAACGAGCTCAAATTCACCATGCACAGATTATTACCTTTCAGAGGGTTCTGTTCGATACATAAACTTAATATATACTAAGTTTATGGTTTGATGGGCATATTTCCATATAATAATCGTTTATGAATCATCCTTTTTGAAGTTTAAAATGTGCCAACCTGCAAGCTATAAGTTTATTTCTTTTTATTTTTCTTTATACTTGACAGTGTCTCAGATTATATTTCAATGTCAAAATAAAAAAAAAATACTGCCCTAGTTCGAATTGAACTCGCGCACTGAGGGTTCCGTACCAAATTATTATAAGTGACAAACTCAATCTTGCAGTTGGAACACTTATCCTTATCCTCTTGTGACGCACCAGTTTGGCTACAAGGAAATATTATTCCTCGTGACCAAATCAGTTTGGCCTCGAGGAGACACCCTTACTGTTGTTCCAATATATCAACATTATAATATGTAGTTTTATCCCACCAATTATGGCTTACCCTACTGAAATGTAGGTACCTACTGACAATGTCTTGTCTACAAACTTAAAGTCGTGGAGTCATAGAAACACTGAGTATAGCGCGCTCCCTGTGAGCGGGATATGGAGTGTAGTAATAGTGTCTTATAGTAAGAAATACATTAGTAAATGTAGGTATCATCCTCATCTGTTATTTGACTATAACAATGACCATAAAGTTTGATAATAAATATATTGCACATAGGTTGTGTCAAATTGCACAATCGAACATAAAGCGTAGCAAGCCGAGACCACACGAGTGCCACCCACCCACCCTTGAGTTTCATTCGTCTGATTTGCTTGATTCACTTTTGGCGACCTTTGACTCCGGCCAAAATTCCAACACCGCCCAAACTCCGCTAGCGCTTCTGTGTTGTAGTGTTGGAATTTTGGCAAGAGTGCTATTCACATTATTAGGTTCAAGTCATCTTGTCTTGCCTACTAGAGAGTATTGACAGGGCTTATGGGTTCCTTTTGATGTGTGGAACTCTAAAAATGAATTGTGATGAGATTAGTTTCCGCCTGCATGAGTCTCAATATTAAGTCTAGTAATTTATTTGAGAAGCAATAGTATATCTGGTAAATATTGCGTGCTAATTATGTTATTATCTGTAGATATCATTTTGATTCGTCTGTAGAAAACAATTGTTAAAGATTAATTATATATGGATACATAAATGTGAATTGTATTATAAACCTTTGGTACAAATAATTGATGTAACTACGCAGAAGCATTTCAATATGTGGACATTTAATGGACGCTACGCGTGACCAGAAGGCTGGTTACTATCTTGCACAAAGAATAAGCATTGCAATTCAATGTGGCAATGCTGCCAGCCTTTTGGGAACGTTACCAGTCAGTGATGTGGAGAAATTTCATGGCATATTATGTACCGTAAATATTTTATTTATTTGTTCTAGTTTATTTTAGGAATGTTATCTTGTTTTTAATTTAATTTAGTATAGAAAATGTAACCAAAAGTCTCAGATTTGATGTTATCTATAATTATTTGTCTACTTGTACCCCATTGTAAAATACTTCATAACATACATAGGTACACACGGTTCACCTCAGTGAGTAAAGCTTGCCATTGTCCCAGTGCATGAATGTTGTTATTTATATGTAATGTTGATGCACTAATGAGTAATACGAAAAAAATCAATGACACGAATTTATATAGAAACCGCTTCTCAAAACGAGATTCAATTTTAGTCCTTTTATGTCGGCCGGGGGTGCGAGGGATATGTCTGTCAACCTCACCTTCGGCAACCAAAGCGACCCACAGGCGGCGTGCGTTTTAGTTGGTTCGAGTCCGACATAACCTCCTTCGCCGGCTCCGGTGGGGAGGTATACGTGGGGATTTTGCGCACGTAAAAAAAAAAAAGTTCTTTTATGTATTAGATTTGCCTGATAAATAAAAGGACTGAAATCTGTATGATGTTTATAACCTAATGATTTATTAAATTATTATCCATAATCACTGCTTTTTCCAGATCTGCAAAATGGGTTGTATGTTCCGAAGTGACAAAATGACACTATGTGACGTATATCTCCAACCAGAGGTTGCATTTGAAGTTCTTTCCAAACTTGGAGAAATGGGTTGCGTACAATTCATTGATGTAAGTACACTAATTACTTTTATTTTAAAATTTCCAAGGACTACAGTTGTGACGTGAATAACATTTTTGAATGAAATAAATTTGTGAATACAGATGCATCCAGATTTACAGCTATTCCAAAGAAATTTTGTCCAGGAAGTATGCCGTTGTGCTGAAATGGAACGTAAGCTTCGCTATATGGAACGTGAGATGGAAATACATAAAATATATAGATATGAAATGAAAGAGGAACCTAAAGCGGCACCAGTTCATGAGTTAATTCAATTCGAGGTATAAGGATAATTTACAATATGCCTACTATATGGGGTTCTTCAAAAGGGGCATTAGGAGGTTTCTTCAGGGTCGGTAGCGCGAACGTGACGCCCCTGGTGTTGCACAAGTCCATAGGCCACGGTAACCACTTCCTTAGGTGGGCCGTGTACTTGTCTGCCACCTAAGTGGTATAAAAAACGTACATTGCATGGAGATTTGCACTACATTAATTAGTCCACGCAATACAATCATGCATTGTTAAAAATAATTGAATTTTAAAGATGACTGCGAACATAGAAAAAAAATATCATTCCTTTCTTGATTTATATAAACAATGGACTTACCAAAACCATAGAATTTGTAATTTTTTTACCATCGAAAAATTATTATTATTATATAATGAACTGCTAAAGTGGAATATTCTTACGACAAATATTTGATTTAGAAAATTCATTTTTCGCGCTGCCCGAAAACTTTCCATAGAAAATTATACTTGCGAGTGACGTCACACGCCAGTCGCGATTAGTGCAAATGTATGGAGTACAAGAGAATTTCACATCTATCTCGATCTACATTACGTTTACACATGTTCATAATAAAAAGTAATTTGTAATTTATTGCAAATATTTAAAAAATATTATTTGGGGCTGAATTTGATTGATTACATTTTGACTTACTTTGGGAAATAAAAATAATGAAAAATCATCGTTGCAGTTTAGTTAGACAATATCTTATTTTACAAAGCATATTTTATGATAACATCCTACCATATTAAGCAGTATTAGCAGTATTGGAAGGAATCGGACGACCTTGTCAAATAGCCTATTGTGGGGATAAGGGGAATAAACTAGTCAATAAATTTCCTATTCGCCAATAAAACGCAACAATATTCTTTTACCGTAAGTTTTTCTTTCAGGCTATGGTAGAAAAATGGGGTAATGATGTTTCGGAAATAACATCGAACGAGAGAGATTTAATGAGGAATTTTTTGAAGCTAACGGAATTACTATATGTACTAGAATACATAGGCCCTTTACTGGGAAAAGCTGAAATTACGCAAGAAACCGAAACGAAAGGGTATTAATAATTTAACTATTTTGAGTGTCATATATTTTATTTGATATTATTTGCTAATAGCAACTCAACCATAAAAATCCAAATATTAATTTCAGAATAATCCAAAATTAATTGTATGATTGCAGTGATTATCTATAGCTATGTAATACTTATAAAAATGAACCGCCACAATTTATATCTTTCGATAGACTGCATTATAGGCCAGACGACAGCTAGTATGTCAATCAGATTGAGGACATTGTAAAGAAAGGCCACACGTATGCACATTCAGTGTATACAGTGAATTGGCTGCAGGTTCTCTTGAGACCCATATTCACGACCATTCAAATATGTAAATATTTCCATGTGTGCTCTTCCCTCCTGAATAAATATTTTGCTTTATAGAGGATTTAAGGCCGGAGGAGACGTACATACGTACGGTGGTCGACTTGTTGTTATCACCGGTGTAGTGCAACGCATGAAGGCATTTGCTTTCGAAATTATGCTCTGGCGGCTGTCTCGTGGTATGATCCACTATAGGCAGGCTAGTGAAGACAAGATTCTTATAGATCCAGTTTCGGTAAGCTTAAAATTAAAATTTAATCAAAACACATATTTTTTAAATCTTCTCACTGAATAATTATTTTGAAGACTACTTAGTTATTTTTGAAGAAATAAAAAGTATGACAGATCACACAACAAAGTATGTATACTATATTCCATTCATTTAGGTACTTAACTAAAGGTTCTTTAGGAATCTTGTAGTGATTTTTATAAAAAACGCATTTTAAACAAATAAACAGAAACTGAGTTTTTAAATAAAACATTAAAAATACACACCAATAATGTCCTAACCGAATAAAGTACAATAACTTCTATTACTTTTGGTTTATACTATCTTTTGCTACTAAGTAGAAAAGATTCAATTAAATTTTGTGTCGTTAAATAGTACCTTGGGTAAAGTCAAGTTGAGCTTTAATTATTACAATCTGTTTATTAATTTGTCAGCATCAGGAAATAAGAAAAGTGGCATTTTTTGCGATATGTCAAGGTGAGAAATTAGCGGCTTGCGTGCAAAAAGTGTGCAGTTGCTTCAAAGTAAACACATACCCCTGCCCTAATACTTATGCTGAGAGAACCGCCATGATGCTTTCAATAACACAAAATATTGCCGATCTACAACAGGTAAGATGTAGATTTGAAAATATAACATTAAAATCCAATAAAAATAAATGATAGGGGCAAAAGTATTTTCGTATTTAGAGTATATTATTAGTAGTCAAATCTCTTTGGCTGTACTGAATGTAACTGGCTGCTTATAATAACCATTAAAAGTTGACATTGTAAACATGCAATATATTTAAAAATAGTGCCAGCCATTGTCAATTGTTTTCAAGCAAGCGAAATGGATGTATGAGGCGAAATAATTTAGTACCTACCTTTTAAAGTTCTATTTCAAAAAAGATTTTGCGACAAACACGCTAATAAAATTTGTGCGGTTTATGAACATAATACGGTATCAATAAGAATAGCACAATGGTTGAAGCGTTTCAAATCCGGTAATTTTAGTGTGACAGATGAGGTTCACTCTGGACTTCCTGGCATGAATAAAATCAGTGCTATCTTTGAAAAAATGGAGCAAGATCAAAACGGCACATACATACATATTTATAAACAGATAAAAAATTAGATCTAAAAAATATATCTAAACAAACATTGACTGGGTGCTAGGTATCACAGAAGTGAAAATCGAGCAATATTTTAAAGCACGTAGAATAATAAAAGCTAATGCAAAAAATGCAACCAAATAGATTGCATTTTTTTCTTAATTACGTTTAAAGTATTTTTTTGGATAATATAATTTGAAACTAAATACCTACCGAGGCTGAAAATTATAAAGAGTCAAGTAAAATAAAGATCACTCTGTTTGGCTCGTTATTTTTCTAAAGTTTGTGTTTGTATAAAAAGTCCTGGATTGGCTTTTTACACAAACACATAATAATCCAGGCAAAATTGCTGGGGGTCTTAAATACACCATAATACAAGAAATATCAAGTCCCCATCGATTAGACTTGTGCATTTTTATTCCAGGTCAAAATTATTGTATTCTCGCTTTTTTCTCGTAAACAGCAAGTGCTGTTGCAAAAGTACGTAGGACAAAGCAATAGTACATTTATGGTGATATCTTATATATACGAAAGAACCTTAATCTTTACGAAAAAAAATCTGACGTACATAATTTAATATGAGAAACAAAAATAAACTTATTTTACCAAAACTCAGATTTCACAAAGTTGGTAATACGTTTGTAAGCGGCTGTATAAAAATATTTAAAAAAGTTCCTCAGGATTTGATTGATTGATTGATGCTTCCGACTGATTTCGGTCATGGCGATCACTTCGACTCCTAGTGGGCTCGGCGCTGAAGCGCTCGAAGATGACCAACATAGCCGATCTTCGCGGTGAACTCTCGTGTACACTGAAGGCACGTGAGAACACCACCTATATGTAATAGTACTGAATGACAGCGGGTGGGCGGGCGAACTTTCAGCTCATCGGTTTGCCTTTCGCTGTTCCTCGAAATCGCTTACTTATCTTTGCACCATCCTTTGTGATTCTGGACGTTGTGCTGCCAAACCTTCCCATTGAGATGGTTCAATGATGCATCTTTTCATATGACGCTTCTGAACATCTATAAACCTGAGGAGGTGGCCACCATGTTTCCGCTTGCCCTCCTCTAGTAAGAGCAGAAGATGCGTTTCCCCACTCTCTTCTCCGCCATACGTGACGTGACCGCACTACCGAAGCTGCCAACGCATTAAGGAGGCCTCAATGCCACCGACATTGGCTCGTCGCAAAACTTCGGTGTTACACACTCGGTCGGACCATCGCATCTTCATGATGGAACGTAGGCACTTGAGGCGAAAGCGATCCAGAGTGCGTATGAATATAAGAGGAATATAAGAATATCGGAGGAATATAAGAGGTTTGACAGCACAATTGCCATGTAAAATTTTATATTATTTCTTAACATAATTGTAAAATTTAGACGTTTATATGTGCTCTAGCGCTTAAACTGAATAGGTAAATGAAATTAATCCTTTGATTGATTCTTGAATAACCTACAAAATTGATCTCATACTTTTTGTGCGGATCATCATTTTGGAGATATCGCGATTTTTTAATCGGAAGTCATAGCCATTATGTACAATCTCCAACTCCACTGCATACTTAAACAGGAGCATTTTCTGTATGGCTCCTAGAATAATTAATCACCTACCAAAGACAATTCTTGAAGAGCCTTGTATTGACTTTGCAAAAAAGTTACTTAAAAAAATGTTACTAGAGAGATGTTTCAACTCCGTGGATGATTATTAGAATGATTGTAATTTGGACTAGCATGTATATAAGTTATAATTTGATTGATATGTTAATTTATTTGCTGTTAATGTGTTACATTTATATGTCTTAACTTTTAAGGTTAAAATATTGCATGCCGCAAGGCTAAATACAGTGTTACAGATATTTCAATCCACGAAGACGCGCCCCTCCATTTCTCCGATCAGTTTACAGTACATGTGTGCACGCTTAAGTCAATGTCTGAGTGTTATCCGTACACACTAATAATCTATGTGTGCACGCACACACTATAATTAATAGACTAATCAGGAGAGAGCGTCATAGTCAAAAAGAAAGATGCTCTACTTCAATTTTAAATTTTATACCCGACTGCGAGAAAAGGGTTGTTTTATTTTTAGGTGTAGATATTTTATGTGATTCTTTAATATAATGATAATATTACCATTTTTATTATAGGGGTAATTATAGACATACGTGAAATTTTTTATAGAACTTTATTAAGAAATAAAATAGGTAGTCAATCACTCGTTTCAGAATTATCTAATTCAGAGTCTGATGTATCGCCGACATTTATAATAAAACTAAAATCAAGATCACAGTGTCTCAGGTATTCGTCTTCTATTTTTTCCACGTGCTTACAAGTATTGAACCAGACATCTTTATTTACGCGATCAAATGCTTCATTTAAAATGGGCATAATCGAAGTGTAATTTTGACTGATATTGCGACTAGCAACGTCGTTTTTTATAATACCCCAAATATTTTCGATTGGGTTCAATTCTGGATGATAAGGAGGCAGCCGAAGCACTGTGAATCCATGCTCTTTCAATAAATCGTCCACTTTGTACTTGCGAAAGTTTTCTTTGTTTTTAATATAAGATTATAAAGTTCAGGTTTTTTGTAGCTTGGTTCAAAATGGATATTTTTTGCATTCAGCCAAGTCTGCATGTCTGATTTGTTGGAGTTGGATGTTGGAATTTTTTCCGAACTCGTATTGTGATAAGCTGCATTATCCAAGATTACCACGGCATTAATTGGGAGATTTGGTATTAGTTTCTCCTTAAGCCACTTTAAGTAATTTTCTGTGTTCATGTTATCGTGGTAGTCTCCAGATTTGATCTCTGCTCTATATGTCAACAATGCATTTGGAACGAAACCCTCTGCACTTCCACCATGTACTATAATTATGCGCACTCCTTTTGATAAATTTTGTTTTATTGCTGTATTAGAATCTTTTTCGGCCCAAGATTTTTTTTGCACGTGATTGGTATGAATATATGATTCGTCTGTGTAGACTATAGGTCTACCTGCATTACGAAAAGACTTTACTTGTTTTAAATATTTCAATCTTAACATCTGCATATCATGTTTTTCAGTTAGCACCTTCCTGTTATTCTCAGTTTTTCTCCATTTATAACCAAGTTTAAGTAACAATGTTTGTTAAGGGTTGTTAAACATCAAATCATCCATCAAATTGTATGCGGTCTTTTAAAACAATATTAAGTCGTGATAATGTTGGAAATTGACGATGTTCTATATGATAATTGTGAATGGTTCTTCGGATTACACCTATATCAAATTCGTCAAAATTAATTTTTCGTGGTCTTACCCTTCTCTTCTTCATAGGTGATGTAAAAATAGTAGCACTTCTGCCCACTAAATTAGAATGCGACGTGCTCGTTTCATTTTCACACTCAGTATCCACTTCCGTAGTCAGCTCTGTTGTACGCTCCATACTTGGGACTATGGGAACTATACCATCCGTCTCCATAGTTATATTGGATTCTATAGTAGGAGCTGTAATAGGCTGCATTGTATCAGTATATTCCTTTCTTTTGCGTAGAATTCTAGTCACTGTGCTTTCAGAAACTCCAGCAGCCTGTGCGGTTCTCCATCGTGCATCAGTGAGTTTTTCTGCATATTTGTTACTTGCTTCTTTTTTCATAAAATCATAAACTTTAGAAATAATTTCTCTCGCCTAAAATTAAAAAAAAATATATATTTTTACTTATTTATAAAAAAATCCTTTATTTATTTCATGTGTTTTAATAACTATAAAATTATAAACAGTCATTTACATACCTGGCTTTTAAGTACAATACGCTGAGATTTTTTCGACATTTCAAAAAAAATTAAGTGGAGCAACTTTCGTAATGAGTCTGGAATTTCGCAACATAGATTTTACCACCCGTCTGCATCGAACCGCTGACGGTTCGCGACTGAGGCCGGAGCAAACTCCCCGCACCCCGCAATCCCCTCAACCGAAAACAAGTGGGGCGCGTCTTCGTGGATTGAAATATCTGTACCTTAATTTAAAAACATGACATCCTGTACCTACCTGTATTTGCAATTTATGTTAATAAATAAATAAATACAAATTTACTTGTTCCCTTAGTATGATTCATCAACAAAGAGCCTGAATCGGTGGCCTTCAAAATTTTCAAAAATACTTTCTTGGTGGATGCTAGCAACGTGATAATATCTACTGCGATAATTTCATGTTAATAGAACCAGCGGTGCAGGCTCTGCGTTGGTCTATTATTATTATTTGAGTCTATTTGAGACCCCTGCCAATTTTGACTGGGTTATATATTAAACAAATAAACTATTATGTATATATTATGTTGTTATCAGATATCTATCAGTATAAGTATTTTTAAGTATGTGTATATATATATATTTAATTAAGTAACTAATTACATAATGCACCTACCTTGTTATTCTTTGCACCACCTATTGGGTTGACTGGTAGAGAATGCATGTGGCATTAAGTCCGCCTATGTACATGTGGGCATGAAGTTTAAATAAATAAATAAATATATACAGCTCAGACTCAGCCTCAGATGATGGCTCGAGTCAACAATAGTGGCCGGAAAACGGCAATAGGCTTACCCCCTATTACGTGGGAGTGAATATGGTGATGGGGAAATGTGGGTGTTAATTCACCTCTGCCTAACCCTCCGGAGATAAAGGCGTGACCGTCACCATATTCACTCCCACGTAATAGGGGTTATTACGTGGGAGTGAATATGGTGATGGTGAAATGTGGGTGTTAATTCACCTCTGCCTAACCCTCCGGGGATAAAGGCGTGATTATATGTATGTATATATGTATGTATGTATATATAGGCAAGTGCTGCCTGAGCACCTCATAACTCGATTATACTTCGGAACATTTTACTTATTAGCGTTTCGGTCTCATTTACTTACCAAATGGTACAAATCGTTATAATTTTATTTTAATGCGAATTGGTTCGAGTGTGACAGTTTTTCGTTCCATAGTTGATAAACAATGGTGTTTTTAGGTGCATAAAATACTATGAAAATATTTCAGGTGTTGGAAAAGACTCGATATTTACGTTGCAAAGCATTACGTACCGTGAGCAAACAATATAATGGGTGGATGGCGCAAGTTAAAAAGGCGAAAGCAATTTATCATCAAATGAATCTGTTCGATTTGGATATTACCAACAAAGTTCTGATTGGACAGTGTTGGGTGCCTGATACAGATTTAGAAGCAGTCAATACCACGTTTTCTAAATGTTGTGTTAGTATTGAGTTAGCCACTAGTAAACATTGAATATATTTTATTATATCGATCAAAAATATTAACGTTCGCAATTATATTAAATGAATCTATATAACATTTTCATATACGTATTATAATATCAGCGAAGTTACCTGTCCTGGTTTTAATTTTCTAACTTTGTTGTGCCGAGAATTTGGAGGTTGGAATCTGACAGAGACAGACAGTTGGGTAGACAGAGGAGTGTTAACATCCGATCCCACCACATAATCGGGGGCGAGCTTATTGCCCTCAAGCGGGGAATTTGTCATTAAGTGTGCGTTTACTAGCAGCGAAGCAGTAATTATAAATGTTCACAAAACCGGCTGACTCACAGATTACTAGGTATGATTTAAAGGGGGTGACATAGAACTCCAAAGCATGCCACGCCACAGGTGAAGCCAGGGCGGATCGAATACTTATGTATTAATTAAAAGCATTTGTTTTAGCATAAACTTCAAACGAATGTGGAGTCGTTCATTAGTAAAAGGCAACATAACTTGGCACCGCCTACTTATCACAGAGTCAACAATTTCACTAGAGGTTTTCAAAATCTTATTAATGCTTACGGTGATTCTAGTTATAGAGAACTGAATCCAGGTAACTCTACTCTGTTTACAATTTAATTAATGAAACTCCTTACTTTATATGCTTTCAAAATCCCCACGGATACCTCCCACCGGAACCGGTGGAAGAGGTTATGTCGGACTCGAACCGACTAAAACGCACGCCGCCTGGGGGTCGTTTTTGTTGCCGAAGGTAAGGTTGACAGGCATATCCCTTGCACCAGGGCCGACCCAGGACCATCTCTCACGATCTGGCCCTCTCCTCGGGAGTGTGGGGACTACAGAGTCCCCAACTCGTCCCCAGAAAACGAGGAGGCGCCCTAGACGCGCCGCCGCCGCGGCCTGCTTCTACCAGGGTGACAGGCGGCTCTACCTGTCACCCCCAAACCTGCGCTCATGGGGGGCGGAGGTCGTTCATCAACCTCTGACGCCCGAGTTGCCTTCGTACGCGGGCAGTTTGGCTTGCGATCCTTCGTCGCTCCCGATGCCACTCCCGCCCCGCCTCCTCCTTCACGAGCATAATTTGCTCGCAGAAGGAGGCGCCGGCCGCCCACGCATCAGCGCAGCGGACCATCGCCGCGAGCAAGGTGGAGAGCGTGAGAACCCTCACTCCCAGAGCCGCCACAAGCTCCCGCCTCGGAAGGTGACTCATGTGTGGTCTTGATAGATTTGCTTAAGATAGCCATTTCTGAACCTACGTAATATGCTAATGGTATGCAATACTGTAACGTTATAATGCTTTTAGAGGTGCTAATATTTTTCAAAAATAATACGTAACCTTCTTCTGCTGAATCTTTTTTGAACCAAGTAACGTTTACATTAACATTATTTAGGTTCTCAGTTAGGCACATTTACCTACAGTTTTAGTCTAGCTTAGACTATCCTTAAATCCTGTTTTTGGACAATAGTTAGGTAACAATTCATTATCTATTTTTTGTTGATTTACAGGTCTCTATACTGTCATAACCTTTCCATTTTTATTTGCCGTCATGTTTGGTGACGTGGGGCATGGATTCCTAATGTTTTTATTTGGTTTATGGATGTGGAGAAATGAGAAGAAGTTTCTTGCACAAAATAGTAATAATGAGATCTGGAATATAATCTTTGGAGGTATACCATCAAACCAGAATAATATAATAAATAGATTAACATTTCAAGTGGTTTTTGATACCTACAATGTGCATCAAAGTTCAATAGAAAAATCACTACTCCCTGAGCCCTTTTTTCGACTTTATATTGGACAGACACTTAATACAATCCAATTATATAGGTATACCAAACATTATTTCCAGGTCGCTACGTGATTTTGTTGATGGGGGCTTTTAGTATTTATACTGGGATGTGCTACAACGACTGTTTTGGAATACCATTCACATTTGGTCGGTCATACTTTAGAAACTCGAAATCTGTGGAAGAATTAAGTAGTGATGGTCTAATCGAGATGGACCCGGCTGGTAGCACAGGGGATGTTTATCTGATTGGCTTGGATCCTATTTGGTCGGTAAGGTATTCAAATACTCATATTGACTTTTCGCGCAATAGAGTATTGAGCGTGGTTATTGGTTATTGAAAGCAAACATACCCTATGTAAAGACATAAGCTACCTATAGCTTGGGCAAGGTATAGTCTAAATCTGTACAAAATTTTATCATAATTGGTCCATTGATTTAGGTCTACAAATGTAAGAGATAGATTGTTACTTTTACTTTTTAATATTTGTATGGATGACACGTAGAAATCAAGGTATTGTATGCATGTGCTGGCTTTTCGGTTGACCAGTGTTGATCGTATGTCGCACAGCCTTATTCAGACTTTGAGAAATTGAGTGAATATTGTCGTGACACATAATGTGGAAAGGGATTTTATTGATTTTGTAAGGATCATTCGACAATAATTACTAACATTCTTCAGAACTACCATTTATTATTAATTCTAGCTATCAAAAAATAAAATAATGGTGGACAATTCTACTAAGATGAAACTTTCAATAATAATTGGTGTTGTTCACATGATATTTGGAGTAATACTTAGTCTTATTAATCACCGGTAAGTACTAATTATTATTTATGTACTATGTGTTGCTAAATATTTTTAGTCATTATTTTAAAAGTGATTAGAATCTGAAAATCTCTGCAGATTTTATACATAATTAATACAGCTTTTATACATAAGTAATTCTGTTTATATAAAGGTGATAGTGTAACAAGCCTACGTGGGAGGCGCGACGCGGGTTCGATCTCCGCATAGTGTATATATTTATTTGCATGAATATGGGCATTTGAATAGTTTTTTTTTATACCACTTAGTTGGCAGACAAGCACACGGCCCACCTGATGGAAAGTGGTTACCGTGACCTATGGACGTCTGTAACACCAGAGGAGTCACAATCGCGCTGCCAACCCTGTAAGTACAGAGTTTCTGTGCCGTCAGTAGAAGACAAAGCAGGACAAGCCTTTAGTCTTCCCACTGGCAGCACAAATTCTCCAGTGAGCTCTGGCTACCCTACTCACCGCTGGGAACACAACACGAAGATATTATAGCCGCGGTATTCTGTAAGGCGGAGGTACTACCCCAGTCGGACTGCTCAATCGGGCGGAAATACCGCCGTGTCCTACCTCCTTTAAAGTAGATCTGGTTGTGCCTTGAAGAGCACGTTAAGCTTTTGGCTCCGGTGGCCATACGAAGATCTGTAAGTCGTTACGGGTAGTTGGAGCCCTAAATGGTCCAACAACTAATCTAACTGCGAAGCTTCGGTATCACCAGTATGGGTTGTGGAGGTCAGATGGAAATCGCATTAATCGCAAACGTGATCACGTCGATCACAATAATTATATTTTGAGAAGCGGCGATCTGTATAATCACGCCCATAGATTAGTTAAAAAAAAACTAAATCCAAATCGGTTCATCCATTCAGGAGCTACGATGCCACAGACACACACACGTCAAACTTATAACACCCCGACGTTTCTGCGTCGGGGGTTGTGACAATTTGTAACAAAAGTTTTGTAATATTAACCAAAATTACTTGTACTAGTATTATAAAAATTCGAATGAAAAGACGGTAGTATATTGTCATCTTTCTGAGAGACTGTATGCAAAATCGACTCTTTGGTAATCTGCGAGTTTTTTTAGGAACTACTACATTATATTTTTTTTGATTGTTTGGACTACTATCTCCGCTCATAAAATCTTCTATATTCATACTATGAACCTTTCTAACAACAATTTTTACTATGTCCATAACATTAGCTACTTGATTCTCAAATTATGATTCACTGTAGCAATTATGAAACTTCTTCTAATATACGTAGGCACAAATTGTTATTCTGCCTATTGTAGTGACATTAATATCGCTTTCCCATTACCTACATACGGTTGTCTTTTAACCGTAATTTTTAATATCGAAACTGACGATTCATATAATATTTGGTATGAGGAATAATGCTAATAATATTTTATTTTTAGCTATTTCAAGCGCAACTATGCTATATGGTTACAATTCTTTCCAGAGGTGGTATTTTTGTCATTCATGTTTTTATGGCTTGTAATTATGATTTACTACAAGTGGTTTACTTATTCCGCAAAATCAAGTGAGTTCATTTCTTTCTTTCATGTAGATAATTTGAATAACTTTATTTTAAAAATAACAATTGTTCAGTATAGGTAATGAACTTGTTTTTCTTCATTGTGATATTGATATCGCCGCGTGGTTCCCGGCAGAGTAGAATTTGGACCACCCCATCTCTTCCCATGCGATGTCGTACAAGGGACAAAGGGATAGGGCTGTTTAACATCGGACAGATAGGTATATACAGCCCAGACTCAGCCTCGGATGCATGCCTCGAGTCAACAATAGTGCCCGAAATACGGCAATAGGCTCACCCCCTATTACGTGGGACCGAATACAAATATTGGTGAAATGTGGGTGATAATTCACCTCTGCCTAACCCTCCGGGGATAAAGGCGTGATTATATGTATGTATGTATATGTGATAATAATATAAAACAAATATAGGCTGAGAGGAAAAGGGGTACATACGCTATAATATTCACAATCTATACTATCATTTATTATTAATAATATAAAGCTGAAGAATTTGTTTGTTTGTTTATTTGTTTGAACGCACTAAACTCAGGCACTACTAGTTCGAATAGTTTAATAAACATTCTTGTTCAGTTAAATAGATCATTTATCGACGAGGGTTATAAGCTATATAACATCAAGCTACTACAAAAGGGAGCGTAGCAGTGATCATAAATGTCAACAAATCCGGCAGATTTCCATACATCTATACTCGTACTAATTTTATAAAAAGGAAACATTTGCATTATTGGGTTTGAATTAGCTCAAAAATTACTGAATCGATTTCAAAAATTCTACTAAAATACGACTAAATTATATTTTTATATAATTAGGGGTCCTCACTGAAATTCCAATAGTGCAATCCGAGGCGTAAATAATAACCTAAAGAAACCCTTACGTGGTGTGCGCTGCAAAAACTTATTTAACTTAAAATGTTTACATAAAAATCCGTAATAACATATGTCTATCTCTGAAGGAAAATTCACAGTCACCATTTTTATCCTTAAAAATCATAATATAAAAAACTAAAATTTGGGCCACCCCATGAATTCCCATGCAGTGTCGTACAAGAGATAGGGCGTTTAACATCAGACACATATACAGCCTAGACTCAGCCTCAGGTGCTGAGTCGAGCTGACTTGAGTCAACAAAAGTGCCCGGAATTTGGAAATAGGCTCACCTCCTATTACGTGGGACCGAATACAATCATTGGTGAAATTTGGCTTGGCATTTTGAGAATTAGACATTCTGAACCCGAACCGACGCGAGTCTGTTCATTACAGGCTGATTCGCGTGACAGAGTAAATCCTACACATCAACTTTGGGACGACGTTAAATTGACACCTCGTATCATAACATATACCATCTTGCTTTTTCACTAAAAATAATACAATATCGAAACTTGCATAAATATTATGCATTAACACGATAATGCATAACTAATTTATGGATAAAATACGATTAATTTTTCCAAACATTTTAATTTACGTAAACCAAATGAATACGCTCATAGAAGGTTATGTCACTAGCGTGAAATTATAGGGATGTAGTCACATGATTATCAAATGGAGAATCTAGTATTCAAATAATGTTGACACAATCGAGTGCCTATTACCTAATAATTATTTTTATACTTCTTCACGGTCTTATGGCACTTTTGACAGTGACTTTTACTTAAATAGTGATGTTAACAAGGATATTCACCCATTTACCGGAGTAATACAATGATTTGAAAGATTTTGCTCAAAGATCTTAAGGACCAACTCATAAATATTCAAAAAAACCTAAGTGGCGTATCGACGTCAGATTGATTGATTGATTGTGACCTCGTTTGATGCAATGTGCGGTCAAGAATTAATTATTAATTTGCAAGATTGCACTAAGATGATCATTCCGAGTAGGAGGATAATGATATATTGATACATATATAGGTTGAGTGCCAATTAATACATAAATAAATATTTATGGTTTTATTGTTATCAAAACTGTATTTAACTAATAATCCATAAATAGATCGATTTAATCAATAGTATCCCATCACTTACTTACTTACTCGGGAACAGCTGTCCCGCTAATTATCCAATAATGAATAGGCTATATTATATAGTCTACACATAACTACCCAGACTCTTTTGAGACTATTATGCAAAATAATAAATAATTCATAAACAGTATTACTTTATTACACAATTTTTTCTTTAGCTGATCCAGAATATGGAACATCATGTGCCCCACAAATATTAATATTATTTATTGACATGACGCTGTTTTCCGAAACTAAACCTGTAGACCAGAATTGCAAGCTGGCGTATATGTTTGACAGCCAAAGACTGATTCAGATGATCTTGATATGCGTAGCTTTAACAATGGTGCCAATTTTATTATTTGGGACACCACTATATATGCTGAAATATAATAAGCGCAAAAGAGAAAAAGCAGTAGTGAGTTATTCATTTATAATTGTTATTTGAAAATTATAATAACGTTATTTGTGCCAAACACTACATAAATGTACAGTTGTGCTGTTACCAACATGTATTTATAGATTTGTATGCTATCCAGTCAAATTAGAACCTTCGTTCATAAATGTAACAGACAATCATTGCAGCACGCAGTAGTGCTGTACGACAGTGCTGCACAGTAGTGTTACACTGTCCGTGGTGATACACTGTTGTTTATTAATTCATTTGCATGCAGCAGTGCTGCACAACACTGCTGCGTAGCTCAGAATATAATGTCATATAAACTCATATAAATTACATGGGACCGGTAGTGCTGTGCAGCATTGTCTTGCAGCACTACTGCGTACTGCGGAGATCAGTATTTTACCTTAAAAACTAAAAGTCAAGCAGTAGGCCGTAAAGGTAGGTGTAAATTATATCTATTAACAAACTTAATCTGCGATCATTAAATTATTATCATTCATTAGCACCAGTTTCGCTTGATTTGGGTCTGTCCTTCAAACACTCTAATTTGGTTGGTATAATATTTATCGAAGTCGACCCTGATCAATTTACCATCTATATTTCCTTTATATACTTGACTGTCATTTATTCGGTACTCATTTATATTCCAACGTGCCCAAATCATTTCAATAGGTTTTATTTATATTTATAACTCTGTAATAAATCGTACAACGTGATGGAAACATGTTGGTGAAGTTCAAAGATAAAATTTCCCATTCAAATCGCTAATAACGCTGAAATGGTAGTCTTAAATTCTTATTCTGAAGAAATGCTTAAAAAATACAATATCTACTCAAAAGAAAATTATTACGGGTAACTTCAAATAGCATTATATTTCATACACCTTTTTTTTTTTTTTTTTTTTTTACGTGCGCAAAATCCCCACGGATACCTCCCCACCGGAGCCGGTGGAGGAGGTTATGTCGGACTCGAACCGACTAAAACGCACGCCGCCTGTGGGTCGTTTTGGTTGCCGAAGGTGAGGTTGACAGGCATATCCCTCGCACAATATTTCATACACCTGACACGTGTTTAAAAATAGGTGCCGCCATCTTGCTTGGTGACGATTACTGCCAGTTAACAATTTTTTAACTTAATTTATAATAAATGCTTCTACATTAGTTATTAAGCACCGAATAAAAATGACAATTCAAGTATATAAGGCTCACGAAAGTAATAAGTAATTATGCTAAAGATAAATTGTTTTCAGAATGATCTTAGCAACTTCAAAGCAAAATCAAAGGACACAACAGATGAAAAATACGTTAAGACAGAAGAGGAGCTGACTAATGAGGTTGAAAAATATTCAGTACCTTTCGGTGAACTTATGGTACACCAAGGCGTTCATACAATCGAGTACGTCCTTAGTACTATATCGCATACTGCTTCGTATCTTCGATTGTGGGCTTTATCATTGGCGCACGCACGTATGTAACAAAAACATCCTTCACACTTTCTTTTACACTTTTTATTGAATTTAATAATTCCCCCTCAAAAATACTTTGAGTTCATTTTTATTCTATTTGATTAGGTTTTCATTATGCTCTAATATGCATAAGTTCCCAAACATATAATATTATTTTTGTTATTAATTAGATAATTTCTATATGTATAAGTATATGATCCCGCCAATAAACTCGTTGCGTATACGAACCTCATCTGCTGATTAATTAACAAGAGTTTTGGTGCACGATTTCCTCCTAGGGTTGGACAATTAGACAGCATCCGCTCCTAATTATAGGACTAAACCATAAGGAGAAGAAGTATGCGAACCCCAGGCCTTAAGGTAAAAGTCTCCGATGCAACCAGGTACAACGTGACGATGATGATGATGATGATGATCATACTCCACAATCAGACCTATAGCTCAGTAAATTTAAACCTTGGACTAATTCTGCTGGAAGGTTTCTCATTTTTTAAGTGTTCCTTAGGTCCACTTGAACATATCTGGAAAGTTCCCCGTAGAACCAGTGTAGTCCGTGTACGCTCCCCCCTCTCCCCCTTTGAACGTCTCCCTAAATGTAGTTTTTTCTATTCATCTCAGAATCTGTGTACGCTACAAGAAAGTTGACGACTTCCGTGGCGTAGCGGTAGAGCATTCGACTGCTATGCAGGGGGTGCGGGTTCGATTCCCGCTCAGTGCAAATATTTGTATGCATGAATATGTATATTTGCATTGGTCTGGGTGTTTCTATGTATAATATGTATGTATTTACAAAAAAAAAAAGTATCTAAGTATGTTTATCCGCATTCTAGATCCCATAACACAAGCTAGTTAAGCTATGCTTACCATGGGTCTAGATAGCGTTGTGTAGAATGTCATGGAATATTTATTATTTATTATTATTATTATTATGTAATATAATTGTTATAAAATAACCTACCAATTGACTCATCATTCATTTCTATATGAGCTAATAGGAGACTATTAGCTCATATTTCAGAGATGAAATATACCTACAGACATTTCAGCAAAAAAATCTATTTGGCCGAAAGTAAATTTTAAGAACAATTGCTGGAGTTATGGCAAAATGATGTAAGCTTAAGTGAATCTTCATACATTTAGGAATAAAAAGAGATATAATTCATTGTTATTGCAGCATTGGTTCTCAATTTACAGCGAGTAGTGTCCCGGCTCTCACGTCTCCTTTCTCCGCTAATATAGCAATTTGTGTACCAGACTTCGGATATGCTCCCCGAAGTCTCTTCGACCGTTGAGTACGAATTTCAATTATTTAATTTGGAGCTTGATGCTAATAGGAATGCCTTTCATTATGAGGCTGGATCCCTCCTGTGGCGCTCTCCAAGACCCAAGGAAGAGCAGCCTCGACTTTATACAGAGCAACCTCCATGACTTGGGCAACTGCGGTTGTGGCCTTCAGGATCTCTTCGTGATGGTAGCATTACATACCATCCTGAGTACCGGCAACGCCATCTTAGCTCATTGCAAAGTATCCTGTCGTATCCGATGTTCCACAGACGTAAACTGATGCCTGCTAAATACTATATTCATTTCCATTTCACACCAACTAAAGCCGATCGCGTTGGCGATGTCCAAGGATACTGCTAACAATATCTCGCCCCAGGCAACGCATCCTTCACCAGAACCCTCACGCGGGTGATGGCATCTACGGTGGAGCTCCTCTGGTTGAAGCTATAATGGCCATCCGCCAACTTCAGCTACACTCTGGAGCGCTTATCTCTTTCAAAGAGTTCTTGCATCTCGTCAAGCTGCACTAAGGATCAGTAGGTGGAAGGGGAGTCCACCGAGCGCCTCTCTTTTTGGATGAGGACTAGTTAACCCGTCTTCCACAAATTTGCGCTGAAAAGCTCTCTCAATCGGGGCTCGAGAGCATCTTCGCCTGAAGCGCACGCTCGACCTGAAAGATCCCAGCGCAGTGTTCTCAGCCTTAAGCTTGCGCACCCCCAACTCTAATTCCAGTCAAGTGACATTGGGCGCCATGAGCAAACGAAGCAGAGTCATCTGCGGTGGAATGTGTTCCACCACCCACGCTAGGAACAGGGAACCAACAACTCCTCCGAGCAGCGACGGGGTCCGGGTAGATGAAAGGTCACTCCCGGGGGCGGGGTATCGTCTGCAAAGTTTGCATTTGCCGCCCCGGCAAACCCCCTGCCCCCTCGATGCGGCCCTGCTTCTCGTATGTTTACCTGTTGAGAACAATCATAAAATTTTTGTTTTTTATTTTCTCTACAAATTTTACATAAGACATTCATGCCGCGGGATTCGGAACATCCTTGCCATTAATTGAGCAGCGTGACCCACCACGTTGGCCTAGTACTGGTTGGTAGAGGTAACTGAAAAAAGTTATATGGGAGGGAATAATAGGTGACATTAATAATAGGCAATAATAGGTGTATTAGAAGTGATACTCTCTGACTTTGAAGTGACGCCCTTGTATTTGTGTAAGTTGAGAAATATAAAATCGATCGATTTTTACCTACCTATTATAATTTTATCAGCCTATGGTGTTCTTTCCTTAATAATATAAAATTTTATTGTGGTCTTTGACACCACTCGCTGTAAATCGAGAACAATACTGCTATAACAATAAATTCCTCATTTAATTTCTAAATATATGAAGATTCACTTTAGTCTACATTATTTTACTATAACTTCAGTGATTTTTTAAAATCTAGTGCCAAGAATCATTTTAGGCCAAAAAATTTTTTTAATGAAATATTTGTATGTATATTTCAGAAACTATAGCTCACATTAAACTAAATGAAGTGTCGATAGGTAGGTACTTTTATAACTATTATATTGTACATTGACATATTTCTAGTAACTATCACCGTTTTTGAGATAAATAGAAAACAAAATACATTTTAGGAGGACATTTGGAGGAGGGATAAGGAGCGTACACGGGATCTTTCCAGATATGTTCATGGGGACCTAATGAACACTTTAAAAAACTAAACCTTCACTGAAATTAGTGTTTTACTACGTTTGGAATTATGTTCCAATAAAAATATGCTTAAAATTACTGATGTAATTGTTATTATCTCACGTAATACTTTTCAGAGCTATCAGAAATGTTATTTCAAATGGTTCTAGCAAAAATGGCTCTTAAAGATCATACGCTTCTTGGAATTGTAAAAGTGTTCGTTATATTTGCAATGTGGGCGGTATTCAGTGTTTGTATTTTAGTGGTCATGGAGGGCCTTTCTGCATTTTTACACACTTTGCGTTTGCATTGGTTAGTAATTTATCATATCTTATTTTTTTTATTTTTTTTTTATATAGGACACGTCCATTGGACTTCGCCTTGCCTGATGGTAAGCTGAAGGCAAAGTCCCAGAAAAGAGGGTCACCATTAATTACACATACCGTGTGGCAATGGTGACACTCAGCTTGACGGCCTCATCATATGCTTTTTCACGCCCCGTTTAAAGGACCCGGAACTGTAGGAAGAAGGAAACACGTGAGCTGGTAATGAATTCCAGGCCTTAATGGTGCGACAGAGGAAAGAGTCTCCGAACCGCTTGGTTCTTGATCGGATGTTTTGCACCGTGTGCGGATGACATCTAAGACCTGCACGTGTTGTCCTGTGTAGGAAAGGGGAGGGTGGGACTAATTGGAAGAGCTCATCAGAACACTCCCCATGGTACAGACGGTATCTTATCGTGTCATATATCTTAAAATAGTCTCGCGTATTTAGTATTTTTAAATTTAGTATTTTTAAACACGTAGTTATTAAGTACGAGTGAGTTTTTCAATAAATGTAACAACAAGTTCCACCAAGTGCCATCAAGCAACAGGATAAATAGATGTAGATATTAGCTCAATTAGAGCCGTAATAATGATAACTTTCCTTCTTCCAAGCAGTAGTGGCGCAGTTTTGTCCGGAGCACCTAGGTTATTCCCAGTGCTCAGAACAGTATCTATTTTTGAAAAACCGTGCGGATAGTATAAATTAAAACTCAATATATTCTTATTGATTTTAGGGTGGAATTCATGAGCAAATTTTATGCTGGCGGGGGCTGGCAATTTCAGCCATTTTGTTTCAAGAGAATTTTAGCAGGGGAGACTGACAAAACAGAAGCAGGTTGCAAAAAAATGGTGTCGTGACAGGATTAATCATAATATGTAAAACTTCGGTCCTGTTAAATCTATCTGCCTCGACAAAGTAACGATGAAGAGGTTTAGTCGAAGTAAATATGAAATTAAAAACGAGTGTCGCTGATTGGTTACTTGACGTGTCCATTAGCCACAACGTCCTTATTTTCATGGAGAGCCAACCTAAAATGTGGGCTACTTCCTCAGCAGCAGCTTTTCTTGGATTGCAAACTACCGATACCGCTGCACCGCGCTTTAAGTATGTGCACACCGAGACGAGGCGAGTATCGACCAATCGACCATCAGTTTTGATCAGTCGGCCGTCAACGCTCACCGTAGTATCTGGTACATTCTTGACTCATACTCTTTCTTCACCTTTCTTTTGTCTTTCTTAGCTTGGTACAGCAATCACACTCGGTCTATACGAGTTGATGTATAGGTACTACGGTAAGCAGATTTTCTGGTATTACAGAATATGATAAACTACGATCTGCTTACATTGATAAAGCAAAGAAAAAAATAGGTTAACGGTACAGGCGAGCCGGTAGCAATCGGCGTTTGTGAAAAAGGCAAATGTATAGTTTTAGACAAATGAGTGGATTTCGGGACTGATATTCTTTTATTCGGTCAGATGACGTTCGACTCTTTGCATATAGTACTTATTAGACTTCGATAAGAATAAACGGTTCCATTCAGAAGTCGCAATGAATTAAAATAATAAACTAAATTATCATAATTCAAGTCTATTTCATGGTAAGCTATACATTTACTACTGCTGTCAGTGGTCAGCCATGCTGGTCGGAATTGTTGTTCGTTAGTCTTGTTAAAACGGCTGAACGGATTTATCTTAACTTGGTATTGAAATGTTCGTGGAGGTCTAGGAAAGGTTTAAAAGGTGAGAAAAATTCGAAGAATTGTCGGGCACCGATATCCACGCGGGTGGAGCCGCGGGCTAGTATTAAGATATATATTTCAACAAGAAAACAGCCCATCATGCAAACTCACTTACACACACCCTACTCCGTGTGCGCTTACGGGTGCAGTTGCCGGCTACGATCAGTTTAAACCCGCGCCGCATCCATGCTCGCCCATACCGGTAACCTGGTTCTCTATGTAAGCACCCTTGGAGTGCATAAATAAATCATTTTGTCCACACTGTTGCTGATTGTTTATAGATTAGATATACATCATTTGGCCATACAGGGACACTTAAATATTATTTTATAGTTAATTTAATAGTGCTTTTTCAAATTAATTATGTTGAATTGAAAATATTAGAAATGTTAATTTATTTGTTTATTCTTTAGTTATAATTATAATGTTTAATAAAAAAATTAAAACATCTTCTAGTTTTTATGTCTACGGGTTTTACAATTTTTACACCACATATAGTTTAACTTGATTATGATGTTTTCGCAATTACCCCCTTCCAAGTTTTTTAAGTAATCATTAATTACTACAATGTGTAAAATCACTTTATAGCGTTAGCTAAAAAAGTAAAAAACTTCAAGCCATTTTACTCGTAAAAACATAATATATATCACCTAAGATAGAAAAAAATAAATACTTATGGTTTGATATTATTATTTAACGCAATTTTTTTATGGGGAGACTTGAATAAGATTTTATGTGCCGACGTCAACCCAATAACACCATCGCTGTCATCGTCGTTTAGAATGGTATTGCTGGCTATAGCCTTGAATTTGGATTTTCTATTCGCATCAAAAGCATTAAATGCGGCTGATAAAATGGATTTATAAGTAGCACCCGACCTTTGGCTTATAATATCAGTGTCTATATTATATTGCCTATCTTGTTCGATCATTTCGTCAGCAGCAACAACAGCTGTTACGGATAAATTACTAAATTCAGTATCTCGGGGCAGGTAAACACCAAAATGATCCTGAAACATAATATCGTGTACATAGTTATTTATATTTCTAATATTATTAGTACGAGGTAGTTATATATTAAAACCGGCTCGCAGGCAAAGAGATTAATTGATGTAATAAGTTTACCTTCGGATATCGATTGTACTGTGATTGTGATGGATATTTGAAGGAAGTAATTAAAGATGGCCCCGAAGTTTCACTTTTAGTCATCTCCTCAGTTTCATAACCTGTTTTAATAGAAAGTCACCAATTTAGTTATTGTTTTCTAAAATATTGTGCTTCCAATACCCGAATGCGCCAGTTATGACAATGGGCTGTGTGCGCGTATTTATAAATAAATATTCTATAACCTTCTACACGACGCTATCTAGATCCATGGTAAGGTAAACAAATATTTGCACTGAGCGGGGATCGAACCCGCGCCATCTGCGTAGCGGTTGCGTCCAAATCCCGACAGCTGTCTAAAAGACCGGCAAGATTGGCAAGCGCAGCAAGCGGTACCTATAATTTTCTTTTAGTTTATGATTGGCAAACGGGTACCCCTGTTTTTTGATTGTGGACCATCATTAAATGGTTTTCCATATAAATAAATACTAATTTTTTTTCCTAAAAAGGTTCCATACTAATTTATTTGTTAACCTATACTAATTTAACAAAGCTGAAGAGTTAGTTTGCTTCTTTATATGTTAGTTTGTTTGGAACGCGCTTATCTCAGAAACTATCGGTACGAATTGAAAATTCTTTATTTAATTTTGTTAAATAGTCCATTTATCAACTGAGGTTATAGGCTATATAACATCACGCTACTACAAAACTGAGCGGCGCGGCGATTATACTATACTGTTTTATTACTGTATATATTGAATCCCTAAACTCTAATCGATGACAGTTTAAGACTGATATAGGTACCTTTATAATTATATTGCCGACGCAGTTGCCTCTTCCACTTCTTTTTTATTCTGGTTTCCCATGCATTTTGAGCAGCTAAAACCGTAATAGGTAAAACTAAGAACTATTCATATTAATCATATATCGGGAAACCTAAACCAAATTATCGGAGTGAGGGTACAATAATTCGCACCCAGCTTAAAGTTGATTAGATTATTTAGAACACCACCATAAATGAAATCTAAAAAGTCCTCAACGATCCAACACCCCGTCGTACCGTATGCACCATTGACCTGCACCATCAATGGTGCAGATGAGACTAATTAGTTTCATTTGCACCATTAATATTGATACAACTACCTCACCATACTTTCCTTGTCCCCGTCCATCGTACGGTCGCAATGTGTGGGGATGAATTCCCTGCCTATGGCGAGAGGTGCGATGATAGAATGTAGCTACGGGCATCATGTCAAACAATTCATCTGAGCACAAACCATTGTATAGGCGGTAGAACACACACAGTGAGGCAAAATCCCTCCTAAGGCTAATTTGGTGTGAAAATGGTACTGATACCCTTCGAACAACAGAAGTCTACCTCGACTTTCTGCAACAAAAATCAATTCGCTCATTGTTTTATATAATTTGAGGTAATTAGTTCAATTTTTTTTTTATACCGATACGATTTTTTTATCCAAGGTCAAAGGGGATATAAACGGATATTGCACGATTTTTAGCAAAACGGTCAGTTTTATTATAAAAATGTCTGAGAACATGTAATTATGTACCTATTTCGATCAAGTGCGAGCTGGGCTCGCGCTCAAAGGGTACGAAACTTAAGGCGCGAACTTGTGTTATGTAAACGGCAATATACTTTCATTGAGTTAATTAGAACTTTGATTTTAGGGTGCTTCCCGTTGAGCTAAAATCATTAAATCTGGGAAGAAGCAAGATCTTATAGCACAAAACAAAGGAAAAAGATTCCCTTCGTTAACAGGTACCTTTATTCCATCTAGTCCTACCAGTAGTTCGAGAGGCGAACTGTTTGGATTTTTTTAATACTGCAGGCTACATCAGGATCACGGCAAATTATATTAAAAATCAACTAAAGCAACTATATAATCTATACAAATTAAATACATCGTCGCCATATTCAGCCACACTGTTTTCATTGGCACGTTTGTAAGCACCTTGACCGCGGAGTGGCAGTCGCAACATCTAATGTTATCACTATCGTCTTTTTATTTTACCAGATCTTTCATTGTTCAGATACGAATGTACCTAATAGTTCTTAGTGGAACTGCTGAACTTAAGAAGACAAAGGAGTGAAAACTTCAGCAAAAGTGTGTCGAGAAACCTCCCAGCAATACACTTTTTAATATATGATAGTGGGTTTGAGCTTCTCTGCCGCCGTAGCGTACTGTCCATATTTATAGTGTACGTGTTGTGACGAGATTGGGATCAATATATGTGTCAGGAACTGTTATTGCTAATAAATAGTACATCATAAAAAAATGTGCTTGTAACTCTAAACCGCACAGTCATGGCCTGAACCAACCAAGACATAGTATGGCTGAGTATATTTCTTTCGGGCGTTGATTCAACGCTGGCATGTATCACCTAATCACATCCACTCACATGTACATTTCACATAATATACACAAGCGTTTTTTGGGGTTTTTGAGGATGACAAACATATGGCAGTGGAGGAGCTTAAAGCCACTAAATTATATTAAAAAGACTCTTGATAAATTTTGGCTGAATTTTTCACTCCTTTTTCATAAAAATGAAGCTTTGTGACGTCTTGATTGAGACAGGCTCCTTCAAACCACTACTTACGCAGGACAGGATGATGCAAAAACTTGAGCAGCTTTTTATAACTGTGAAAGTACCCTTTAACAGAAAAGAGGAGTCATTGCTGGTGCCGACTCTTATCAACATCCCAGGCGAGGCGAGGTCACGTTGGCGTGTCCTATATATAAAAAAAAAAAAAAAAAAAAAACATATTACGGATACACAGATTTAACATTGCCCGTTCGCTATCATTTTCTTAATGTCTATTACCTTCCTGTTCAAAAATGCGTCTTATGTGTAATGGACTGTTGAGTCGAGGTCTCGGGTTCGAGCCCAGGTTTTACTATGGCACACACCACTGACTTTTCGATGCTTTTCGTAGTTGTGTGTATTTATCACAGGTTTATAAGTGGGCGGTTAATGGCAATAGGCTCGCCACTTATTACATTGGGACCTAAACATGAACTGGCGAAATGTGAGTGTTAGCACATCTGCCTACCCCTTCGGGGATTTAGGCGTGAATTTATATTTTGATAAAATACTGACTGATTTCTTCACATACTTTCGAGAGTTTCAAATCATGACTTTTAAACATCAACAGAATACTGAAGAATCACGAGGTTTATAGAACGAAAGAAAAACGATGATGAAAAAGTTTGTGTTATGTGTAGTTTGCTGTTTTGCTTAATTCCAAGGTTTTTATGCGTAGACGGTATTTTGCGTAAGTTGTATTTTCCGAGTTTCTTATCAAGTGATTTGATTTTTAAAGACTACAAATAAACAATAAAACATGATTTCAATTTCATTTTATGTTATTGTTATTTTTTTGTTGTTAATGAGGATACATGTTTTACTAACTTTTAAACTTTCGCGTTCCATGATACACAATAATGTTTACGGGAATTAACGCGATCATAGTACAGGTACATAATGTACATACCTTTGATTTGCCTGACGTTTCGACCAGGTTGCAATGATCGCGTTAATTCCAGTAAACATTAGTGGATACATGGATACATGTTTTGTTATATAGCGCTAATAAGCTAAAATATTCCATTTTAAGACAAGGACACTACCAGCGATACTACCAGTAGTGTCGTTTACAAACTAACGACACTACCGCGCCCATTTTAGATCAAATTGTACAGTGTTATTAGATATATACGCGAAAAAAATGAACATTAATTTGAATGTATCAAATAGCCGAACTGCGCGCGTTTTGGCTTTTCAATTTAAAATTATTTTTTTTGTCATCAACTCGCTTGATTGCGAAAACCTAACATATATGACTGTTGAGAATATATTAATAACATTTTAGTTTACGTTTTATGTAAACTTAAAATAATGAATAAAATAAAATTATAATCAACGAATATAATATTATAATATAATATATAAAATCCGCGTAGTTTCCAGCAGAGTAGAATTTGCGGTGAATTACAAGGCGACTAAAGGATAGGGCTGTTAAATATCAGACATATATACAGCCCAGACTCAGCCTCAGATGCATGAGGCAACATTAGTGCCCGGAAAACGGCAATAGGCTCACCCCCTATTACGCGGGACCGAATACAATGATGGTGAAATGTAGGTGTTAATTCACCTCTACCTAACTCTCCGGGGATAAAGGCGTGATTATATGTATGTATGATGTATAATCAACACCTATCTTATATAATAAGCAAGATAGTAAGGAAACCCGTCGAAACCAATATAAATAATTTTAAACAGATATGAAATTACATAAACTAGAATCGAGAAGAAGTAGGTGTATGACTAGTCTGAACAGAATAAATAAATTAAATACGTTTTCCAAGTAGTCGTACATAGATATAGAACTAGAAAGATTATTTTTCTTAGTTGTCATACATGTAAAAATAAGTGTATGACTAGCCAAACCGATGAGGACTTTTACTCGACTCCACTCCCAAGAATGGTTATATTTTTCACGCTTATCTTGTATGTATGTATGAATGATTGTTTTATTCTTTATCGCATTTCTTACAAAGTAAAGGTCTTTATTCCATCTAGTCCTACCAGTAGTTTGAGAGTTAAGCTGTACGGTTTCCTACATTAACATATTGTTAGATTCGCCTCGGTATCCCAAGTGTTCTTAGATATATACGCTAAAAAAATGAACATTAATTTTATGTATGGTGGTGTTCTGAACATCGCTACCAATTTTCAGCTTCTGCAAATTAATATAGCCTCGAATGTGTACATTGACCGGGATATTTTACTACATATACAGGTTCTTCAAATAGTGGCACAGTGCACTGTACCACCTACATTATACGCGCGGCTAGGCGGGGCGTTCACTTAGAAGTTTGATTTTTGCATAATTTTAACTCATTATAGACTTGAGTATTCCTGAAAAAAATATCTTGACAGACAGACGGACAGACAGATAACAAAGTGGCTCCGATAAAGGATCCGATTTTTCCTTTTGACGAATGTATAATACAGAGATTATAACTGAATTTTCAGCTTGAAATAGAAAACTTTTATTACCAATTCTTTCGTTTTCTTCTATGTGAAGTTCAAACATATATAATGTCATTTTTAAAAGATCAGTCAGATCTTCTCGAATTCGCATTACAGGTATTTCCATTGCATCTTCAACTGCTTTTTTTAATTCTACATAAGCCATATCGTATTTAATATCTTGTTCGGTAACTTGAGAGTAAACGGCTTTATTTACCATTTTGAAAATAAAACTTTTAATCATTTCTGAAGACGTTTCTTCAAGAGTCAGTGATGGTTCTATTGAAGAAAATATATTTTATTGCTATGAAGATCAAATCACCTCACATAAAATAAATAATTATAGATATTAGAAACAACGAACACACACAGTAATTGGGAGGGGGTTAAAGAGTTAAAAATTCAGTTGCAGTTTCTCCTACCTGGAGTCGCCAATGTTGATTCTGATGTTATAATAGACATGAACGAAGAAGTTTTGGTACTGTTACTCTTAACTGCAGCCACCTTCACTGGATCTTCCGATGTCTGATGATGCATATTATTTTTCAAAAAGTCACGTACAAAATTCTTTTTACTAAAAACCTGCAATTTTAAAAAACTAAATAGCATTTCTTAGATTTAGTTATCAACTGAAAGGACTTCTATCACCTATAACTTCATTAGGAGTATGTAAATTTCATCAATTTAAGCTATGACCGCGTGGTCCCACCACTTCGCCCGATTGCTTGGACAGCGTGGATTTTTTTCCAATGGCTCCCAACCGATCGGATGACGCAAAATATTGCTTCTTTTTATACCAATAAGGTGGCAGATAAGCATACGGCCCACCTGATGGAAAGCGGTTACCGTGGTCTATGGACGTGTGTAACACCAGAGAAGCCACACTCGCGCTGTCGAACCTGTAAGTACAGAGTTTCTGTGCCGTCAGTGTAGAAGTCAAAGCAGAAAAAGCCTTTAGTCTTCCCACTGACAGCACGAATTCTCTAGTGAGCTCTGGCTACCCTACACACCGCTGGGAACACAACACGAAGTTATAATTCCCCACAGGTACTTCTCCAGTCGGATTGCTCAATTCGGAGGAAATACCGCCGTGTCCTACCTCCTAAAAAAATTGCTTCCTATTGAGCCGACTGATCGAACGATGCAGATGCAGAAAGTCTTTACACTTTCCTATTGGTCCCACTGGTTAATCGACGTGGATTTGTTTTTATTGTTGGTCCAACATATAGGACGATGCGGACTAGTATTATTAAGTAGCTAAACATTGATGTGCCACATAGTATATTATAATATATCGATGGGAATGGACGTATTATACTACAATACGTCCATGTCAATGGGTCCTACGTATAGGGGTGTGTAAGTGACGCTGCGCACACATGCGCAAGTGATGCGACACGGGATCGGGGACCGAGCCCTGAGCCACGAGAAATTGAAGCCCAGAAGACTCAGTACCTCCACGCCATCCTATGATTACCGACCGCTATATCTTTAGTGACCTGTGCACATGAGACTTTTGACTTGTACTCTGTAGGCTAAACAACATTCAACACAACGCTATCTAAACCCATGGTATGCATAGTTTTACTAACTTGTGTTATGGAATCTAGAATGCGGATAAACATACTTAGATACTTTAAAATAAATACATATTATACATAGAAACACCCAGACCAATGCAAATATACATATTCGTGCATACAAGTATTTGCACTGAGCAGGATTTGAACCCGCGCCTCCTGCGTAGCAGTCGAACGTTCTACCGCTACGCCACAGAGGCCGTCTATATACAATATTTGCACAGACGTCTGCGTCGCTCTTGGGAGAGAGTGACGGTGCAGTCTTCGTTGCCCTGGGTTTAGGTAGAACATGAAGGTTCCGAACTCCGCACCCCAAAGGGTTGCTGCTACCATTTTGCACTAGTCCATTGGAGATAAGTAAGTAAGTAGTAGAGATAAGGGGACACTACTTGGCTCCCTTATCATACAATCTACTATGATTGCGTTAAATTAGAAATTTTATTTTAGGACACTTCTCGTCGAGCTAGATTCATGAAATTTGGGAAGAAGCAAGTTCTTATAGCACAAGTAAAGGAAAGCCGTAATGTCGTAAGCTGCCCATACCCATACCTTACTGCTGCCGTAGATTGATGGATTATGGTGATGAGCTATATATTTACAATTTACGATGCTTTAACTTTATTTGTGTTATAAAAAACCTTGCATCTTCACAAATTTCATGATTCTAGCTTAACAGAAAGAATCCTAAAATTAAACTTCTAATTTAACGTAATCAAAGTAAATTTCCGTTTACGTAGTACAAGTTCACGTTACGTAGTACAAGTTCACGTTACGTAGTACATGTTCATGTTACGTAGTACAAGTTCACGTTACGTAGTACAAGTTCACATTACGTAGTACAAGTTCACGTTACGTAGTACAAGTTCACGTTACGTAGTACAAGTTCACGTTACGTAGTACAAGTTCACGTTACGTAGTACAAGTTCACGTTACGTAGTACAAGTTCACGTTACGTAGTACAAGTTCACGTTACGTAGTACAAGTTCACGTTACGTAGTACAAGTTCACGTTACGTAGTACAAGTTCACGTTACGTAGTACAAGTATTTATTCAAGACTTTATTGACCCTGAAAAAGGGAATCCGTCGTGTTGATTAGGAGTTTTTGAATTGAATTTATGATTTGTGTTTTGAACAATCCTAGTAACTTTCAGCTGAGTGCAAATTACTGTAGCCTCGCATATAAGTATATATACATCGACCAGAATATAATTAATCAACAGAAATTGTAAAATGTCTTAATTATAATAAATTTAAATTTTTTGCTAGGTACACATTACTTTTACATTCGTTAATAATATTTTTTGACTTACTTGCAACTTTGATGTTGTTCTTATTCCTTTATCAAAATTGGAGTCTGGGCTTGTGAAATGGAGAGCCACATCTTTTAGCACGTTTTGCGGTCTTGGATGCAGATGCGCCATTTTATTAAAGAGTGCTGTTAACATCTGCGTGATCTGCAGAAATCATATTTTTAAGTCCAAATTAGAACCTCCCTTATTGATCTAAAATTACCGTTCTTGCTTTTTGATCTAGTCTAGATTATCTACTTATTAGTGTACTATTAATTTGTTCTTATTTAGAAATGAGTCCAGACTCAGCCTCAGATGAATGGTTTGAGTCGACAATAATGCCCGGAAGACGACAACTATTACGTGGGATCGAATTTAATGTTTGGTGAAAGGTAGGTGTTAATTCATATCTGCCAAACCCTCCGGAGATAAAGGCGTGATTGTATGTATGTATGTTTTTTTATATACCGCTCAGGTGATAGACAAGCACACGGCCCACCTGATGGGGAGTGGTTACCATGGCCTGTGGACGTGTGCAACACCAGGGGCGTCACGCTCGCACTGCCGATCCTTAGAAACATTCTATTGCCCCTTCTAATGTATTAAGAAATCACACTTTTACGTTCAATCACCAATCACATCTCTATTTTATGAAAACTACCATTATCCTTTCATATAATAAATATATTTTCATTTCTCCTTTATAAGTATTATGATTAGGATGAATTATTGGAGAACTGAGTCAGAAAAGTTTCGTTACGCATACTGTGCAGTGTTAACGCCAATGTTTCTTCTCTTAAAATGCGAGTGAACTATGTTTTAGGGTAGAAAAATTATTACTGGAAAGTATAAAAAAATGTTTTTTTAATTCATTTGGTGCCGGTAAGTTTGTGCTTATCGTAAAAATAAGCCACTTACCCACACTGATACTTCAAATAGATCTTAATATAACTATTAAAATATTCTACGTTGTACCTCTGGATGGTTCACCAAGTAAAATTCATTTTCGGATTTTATTTCATTCATTAATCTCTGACATTCTTGCTGATACTCTTGTGTTGGGGCCATATCATCTACAACGCCATCTGCAGCTGCATCACGTCTATTCCCATGATTCGTAAATGGCATAACTAAATAATAACGCAGAAAAGTGTGAAAATGTTGTTATACGTATATTAAAATAATGTCATGAGGAAAATAGGCGTAAAATACAATACGTGTGTATACTAAAATTCAAGACACTAAATCATTATGGTCATGATTTAAATAAATAACTATGGATATGATAATAAAGTCTCTTATTTTTTCTTACAGTCTGTTGACTCAGTACTTGCTCATGCCAATGCTATGACGATAACAAATTTTTGAATCGTTATATCTCAGAAACGGTGGCTCGTAGGAAAAGCAGCATTGATGCATTTTTATAGACAATTTTATAATCTACAATTTTCGCCAAGGTACTTTTATGATAAAACTTACCGTTATGCTGAAAATCGTGAAAATCTCTTTCTGACCTTTGACCTTGAATTTTTTTCCATACACGGGAATGATGTAGAACTTTTAAATATGATTTATAATTATGTTTTGAACAATTTTACTGATTTTCAGCCTGTTGGGATTATATGTTCCTTCACTCTCATTTTTCGGTCTAGATTGACCGGACTATCTATCAAGTTTGGGCTCATTTGTTTTGTCTTAGAAAAATCTCTGATGTCATATGAGTATAATAATAAACTACCTCAATAGAAATCCATTAAGAAATTAAAAAAAGAAAATATTTATCGGTTATATACGCATTTATATATTTTTGTATAATATTAAATGATGAGTATTTTTCATCACTTCCAATTTTAACAATAATGTAAAATATTTGAGTAGCTTTTGTTGAGACAACCCGGGCCCCTAGAAGTCAAACTTCTAAGTGTAGGTATAGTGCGATAAGAAAGTCATGACAATTGAGGCATTGCTACGATTAAACTGATATCACTACAAATGAACAATCGATCGTTTGTTCTGTCCTTTCCTAACGTCTTAAATCAATCAATCAGCCCACCGCAGTCCACTGCTGGACATAGGCCTCTTCCAATGTGCGCCATTTGAACATCTTCGAGCGTCGCACCTTCGATGGCAATCGGTCTCGGTGCAACATGTTCGTTTAACATAATTTTGGTTTTATCCAAGTTTACACCGAGACCGACGCGTCGAGAAGCTTCATCTAGGCTATACAGCATTTCCCCCAGTTGTTCCAGCGACTTCTCAACTATGACGATATCGTTGGCGAACCGGAGGTGTAAGATGTACTCACCATTAATATTTATACCCCGCCCAGTCCAATCCACAGTCTTGAAGACGTTCTCCAGTGCGTTGATGAATAGTTTGGGAGATATAACATCGTCCTATCTCACTCCACGCTATAGGCATTGTGGCAGTGTCATACAAGTATCTAAGCCCCTCGATGTATCGCCAACCAACACGACACCGTTGCAGGGCATCCAGAACTGCCCAGCTTTCGATGGAATCGAAGGCTTTGTCGTAGTCCACTAACCCCATACACAGTATCACCACACTCACGCTCCATGCCCTAGGTATTAGACCTTGTTGGGTGATAGGAGCTCAGTAGTAATTCTGTCATCACCAGGACGCCTGTTGTTCTTCAGTTGTCTAAGAGCCGCCTCTATCTGGCATTGCTCGATATCGGGTATCTCCTCGGTATAATGGCGCGTGAGTGGGGATCTGTGGTCTTCATCGCTGAGTCCCATCGGTTTACCTGTCCGTAATAATTTCTCGATCTCTTCAAGAATCTCAAACTTTGAGGCAATCATATTGCTTATCACAGTTTTAAGTTTCGTCAGATGGACCTCCTCAACTGCTGAGCAAACACTTTCGACCCCTATTTCGTTCAAACGCCTTCTGGACGGTGTAAATGTTGAAGCGTGTACTCCCACTTTGCCATTGAAGTCTCCTAAAACAATGTCGTAAGTGGCCTTGGCGGTATGATTGATTGCCTTAGCAATATCCTCGTATACGTCCTCGGAATTTTCGTCGGCGTGAAGCGAGGTCAGCGCATATACCTGTATCACGTCCAAGAATGAAAAGGAGACGAGTGAGCAGGTAATGGAGAGACTGCGAAAGGTTGCGAATGAAGATGAAGGATGGATAACAGTTGAAAAAGTAAGAAAGGCGAAGGATAGAAGGGTAATAGTGGGTTACAGAACGGAGAATGCAAGGAATAGGGCACAAGAGCGACTCGAAGTGAGGGAGAAGGACCTGGCCGTGGAGCAGATTAAAAACAAAGATCCGCTCCTCATCCTGTACAATGTCCTTAGAACCCATGCGGATGAAAACCTGTTGAAGGTCTTAAGGGCTCGGAACCATAATGTGTTCCGAGGCTTGACCCCAGAGCAGATCCGCATGAGGGTACTGTACAGGAAGACGGCCAGGAATCCCCACACTTGCCACGTGGTGCTCAGGGTCTCCCCGGAAGTTTATAACCGTGCCTTGGACGTGGGGAGATTGCACATTGACCTTCAACCCATAAGGGTAGCAGATCAATCGCCTTTGGTGCAATGCTCCTCATGCCTAGGGTACGGACACACCAGGAGGCTCTGCAACAGGGATGAGATTAGGTGTAGTCACTGTGGCGGGCTCCACATAAGAGCTGAATGCCCCGACTACGCCTCTGGTGCAGAGCCTACCTGCTGCAACTGCCAAAGGAAGAGGCTGAGCGGCACGGGGCATAATGTATTTAGTGACATGTGCCCGGTGAGAGAAAGGTGGGATAACATAGCGAGGACCACCACTCAATACCGGTGCTAACGTTGTCCCCGGGGGTGTGACCCCATACAAGGTGCTGCAGGTGAACCTCCAAAGGAGGAAGCTGGCAACCGACGACCTCATACTCGAGGCCTCGAGGCGTAAAGCCACAGTCGCTCTCATTCAAGAGCCCTACGTTGGCAACTCGGCGAAGATGAAGACATACCAGGGCGTCAGGGTCTTCGAGAACACTGGGCAAGGAGGAGGGGCTGTGAAGGCGGCTGTTGCCGTCTTCGATCCAACTGTCGATGTCGTACAGTACCCGCAACTCACCACTAACAACATCGTAGTGGTGGGGATCCGGACCAGTGCCTGGATGATCACACTGGTATCCTTCTACTTCGAGCCGGAGCCAGTACCACTGGGGCCCCATTTAGAGCGGCTCAAAGAGGTGAGGAGAGGTCTAGGTTCCCAGCTTGCTGTTTTTGGGGGAGACTCAAATGCGCATAGCACTTGGTGGGGTCACAGATTCGAGGACGAAAGGGGGCGAGGTATTGAGGGGGGTACTTGCTGAAATGGACCTCCATGTCCTGAATAGTGGAAATATTCCGACTTTCGATACTGTGAGAGGTGGACAAAGGTACTGTAGCTATGTGGATATAACGGCTTGCACCAGCAGCGTGATCGCTTGGATCGACGCTTGGAAGGTTGACTCGAGCCTTACGCCGAGCTCAGACCACACCGGCATAGCTTTCAACCTCAAACTGGCAAAGGCAAAAGGTATGACCATCAGCCGTACGACTCGCGCCTACAACACCGGTAGGGCCGACTGGGATGCCTTCAGGGCCGGCGTGGCTCAGCGGCTCTAGGATATAGCGATAGGCGACACAAGGCACAACGATGAGCTTGATGCCTTGGCTGAAGCTTATACGAGAGCGGTCGAGGGTGCGTGCGGGAAGAGCATCCCAGTCAAAAAGCCGGGGGGGTTGATCGCTGCGCCGTGGTGGTCGGAAAATCTCGCTAGTCTGAGGAGGGTGATGATCACCTACTGGCGTCGCATCAAGAATGCTGCGCCGATCCGAAGAGAGTGGGTGATAGCGCAGTACCTAGAACGAAAGGAGATGTATGAAAGTGAAGTAAAAATGGCACAGGTTGAAAGTTGGAAGAACTTCTGCGGAAAGCAGGACAGGGAGGGTCTATGGGAGGGAATTTATCGTGTTATCGGGAGGACCACAGTACGGGAGGAGGATACTCTCCTCACCGCCAATGGTTCTTACCTGGACGCAAAAGGTTCGGTCGAGTTGCTCGCCCGAACCTTCTACCCACAAGACCGGATGGGAAAGGACAACGAGGGGCATCGCAAATTAAGAGAGAAGGCTGAAAAGTTAAATGAAAATGGGGACCATCATGATGATGATCCCCCTTTACGATGTGCGAACTCTACGATGCCCTTCGAAAGTTCAATCCCAAGAAAGCTCCGGGGGCGGATGGCTTTACAGCCGATATCTGCACCCACGCCATTGGGGCCGACCCCTTACTCTTTCTGAAGCTGCTGAATCGGTGCGTCGACCACGGCTACTTTCCTAAGATATGGAAGGAGGCTGTGGTTGTGGCACTGAGGAAGCCGGGAAAGGACTCGTACACCGTCCCCAAGTCGTACAGACGGTCTACTGCCCGTCTTGGGGAAGGTGTACGAGAGGATGCTGGTAGCTCGTCTCAACTTCTACATCCATCCGAAAATCAGCCCCCGCCAGTATGGTTTTATGCCACAGAAAAGCACCGAAGACGCCCTCTATGACCTCATGGGTCACATAAGGGCTAAACTTGATGAAAAGAGGATAGTCCTTATGGTGTCCCTGGACATAGAGGGCGCCTTCGATAGCGCATGGTGGCCAGCCATAAAAGTAAGACTGGCGGAGGAAAAGTGTCCGGCAAATTTGAGACGAGTTATCAGTAGTTACCTTAGCGACAGGAAAGTAAGGGTTAGGTATGCGAGCGAGGAGTGCAGACGCTCTACGGAGAAGGGGTGCGTCCAGGGTTCAATTGGCGGTCCCCTACTGTGGAACCTATTGCTGGACCCTTTACTACACCAACTGGATGACGGAACGGTTCACGTACAGGCATTCGCGGACGATGTTGTGCTGGTGTTCGATGGGGACAGCGCCTTGGAGATTGAAAGACAGGCCAATGCCCGCCTCGAGCATGTGCGGGAGTGGGGCATCGGAAATAAGCTGAAATTCGCACCGCACAAAACCTGTGCGATGGTAATCACGCGGAGGCTTAAGTACGATGTCCCGCGCCTCAGCATGGGCGGGACGGACATTGGACTGTCCGAGGAAATCAAAATCCTGGGGCTCACCATCGACCACAAGCTCACATTCAACACCCACGTCACTAACATATGCAGGAAGGCTATCCGAATATACCATAAGCTGGCGCGGATGAGCCGGATCAGCTGGGGATTACATCCCGAGGTGATCCGGACCATCTACAACGCAGCTGTGGAGCCGACGGTGCTGTATGCGGCCAGTAGCTGGTGTCCTGCGGTGGAGAAGCTTGGTGTTCGGAAGCAGCTGAATGTGGTGCAGCGCGGTTTCGCTCAAAAGCTGTGCAAAAGCTACCGCACGGTCTCTCTACACTCGGGGTTGATCTTGGCTGGGATGCTCCCTCTGGACCTCAGAGTTCGCGAGGTGGCCTCGTTATACGAGGCCAAGAGAGGGGTACCCCAGTCATGGTTGAGAGATAGGGAGATCGAGCGGATGGCCCCAGCTATTGAGGCACCTCACCCCGCGGAGCATATGAACCTGGAGTTCGTAAGTCTGGTAGACGAGGAACAATTTCAGCGCGTACGCAATAATTTGCAAGTACAAATCTACACGGACGGGAGCAAGATTGAGGGCCGCGTCGGCGCTGCGTTATCCATTTGGGATAACGGGACCGAAACAAAGGCCCTCAAACTTGCTCTCTCCCCGTACTGCACCGTCTACCAAGCAGAGCTCCTGGCCATATGCAAAGCGGTCAGTGAGGCCCTCAAGCGAGGCGCGGCCACATTCGGCGTTTTCAGCGACAGCAGAGCCGCACTCGTGACGGTCATAAACCGTCACGCCCTCCACCCCCTGGCAATTGAGGCCAGGTCTTCCATCAGGCGGGGATTGACCCAGGGCAAGGAAATATCCCTGTTCTGGGTCAAGGCCCACGCGGGGTTGGAGGGGAATGAGCGAGCGGACCAACTCGCTAAAGAGGCGGCTCTGCGGTCGAAGGTAGAGCCGCACTATGACCTGTGCCCGGTCTCATTCGTGAAGCGTGGTCTGCGTCAGGTCACGCTTCGCGAATGGAACGAAAGGTACAGGACGGGTGAAACTGCTTCGGTCACCAGGCTTTTCTTCCCCTGCGCTATGGAGGCATATAGCATCGTCCGAAACATGGAGATTTCCGGCACCACTACCCAACTTTTGACGGGGCATGGTGGGTTCTCCGAATACTTGGCCCGTTTCAAGTGTAAGGGGGACCCATCATGCGCCTGTGAGCCGGGAGTGCACGAGACGGTCGTCCACCTCCTAGTGGACTGTCCTATCCACGCAAGGGCACGATTTAATCTGGAGCAAAAAATTAGTTTAAAAATAACAAATAGCAATCTACCAACTTTGCTCTCCAAAAAGTACAGACAATACTTTTTGGAGTATTGGGAGCTAATTGAAGGCATAGTTATCAAAAGAAACGGCACCTGAGTTGAACTCAGTCAAATATTTTTAAATAAATATTCACATGAGGTTCAAAATTAATTGTAAAATATGTAAAGAAAGCTAAAAAATAAACGTAAAATTTTAACAATCCCCCCCCCCCCCCCCTACATATTCCTAAAGAATGAAAGGTATGGAATGAATGTGCGAGAAGAATGAATGCGAGAACTAGAGTGACAAAGAGGCCAGAATGAAAGAGAATAGACAAATATAAAATAGATAATATAGTTAAATAAAAGAAATGAACCCTGCGAGGGTTACCGTGATTAGCAGACTAGTCTAGTAATATTTGCGTTCAAATAGGCTCCGACTTCGTGTCAGAGGCGCTAGTACAAAAAAAAAAAAATATACCTGTATCACCTTCAGTAAACGACTGTTCGTGATTTTTAGCAAAGAGAATACAATACTACGTAAGAAGAGACGGGACTTCCATAGTGCAAAATAATCTTACGAAATGTCAAATCAGGGCCAACCTAACAACTGTAACACATAGGTACAGAGTTGCCAACATAAGGGGAAAATAGAGATGTGCCCTTAATATTATTTGATTTATCGATATCGACTACATTAATCGATATCGATAAATAGTGGTCTATGATTTTTATGATATAATTTTATATTTTCACAGACGCTATACTCCATTTTTGAACTAAAGTACCGCGTCAAACAAGTTATATGTTGAAAATGAATAAGCGTTTAAATTCGCGGAGGCAGTACATTTAATTACAAAAACGGAATATAGGCTCAGTTGGGCTTTTAAAATGATAAGTTCATAAAATTATTTATTTATTGAAAAACATTATTTTAAAAATAATGTTTAAATAAATTAATCACTTTTGTACCTTGTACACATGGCAATTAGCTGAAACAAAAATAATGACATAGTTAATGAACTTGTTTTTGTCATTAATTTTTGTCGATATACAATTATGAAAATAATTCTACCACACTACAGATATTTCAATCCACGAAGACGCGCCCCACTTCTTTTCGGTTGAGGGGATTGCGGGGTGCGGGGAGTTTGCTCCGGCCTCAGTCGCGAACCGTCAGCGGTTCGATGCAGACGGGTAGTAAAATCTATGTTGCGAAATTCCAGACTCATTACGAAAGTTGCTCCACTTAATTTTTTTTTGAAATGTCGAAAAAATCTCAGCTTATTGTACTTAAAAGCCAGGTATGTAAATGACTGTTTATAATTTTATAGTTATTAAAACACATGAAATAAATAAAGGATTTTTTTATAAATAAGTGAAAATAAATATTTTTTTTTTAATTTTAGGCGAGAGAAATTATTTCTAAAGTTTATGATTTTATGAAAAAAGAAGCAAGTAACAAATATGCAGAAAAACTCACTGATGCACGATGGAGAACCGCACAGGCTGCTAGAGTTTCTGAAAGCACAGTGACTAGAATTCTACGCGAAAGAAAGGAATATACTGATACAATGCAGCCTATTACAGCTCCTACTATAGAATCCAATATAACTATGGAGACGGATGGTATAGTTCCCATAGTCCCAAGTGTGGAGCGTACAACAGAGCTGACTACGGAAGTGGATACTGAGTGTGAAAATGAAACGAGCACGTCGCATTCTAATTTAGTGGGCAGAAGTGCTACTATTTTTACATCACCTATGAAGAAGAGAAGGGTAAGACCACGAAAAATTAATTTTGACGAATTTGATATAGGTGTAATCCGAAGAACCATTCACAATTATCATATAGAACATCGTCAATTTCCAACATTATCACGACTTAATATTGTTTTAAAAGACCGCATACAATTTGATGGATGTTTAACAACCCTAAGGACATTGTTACTTAAACTTGGTTATAAATGGAGAAAAACTGAGAATAACAGGAAGGTGCTAACCGAAAAACATGATATGCAGATGTTAAGATTGAAATATTTAAAACAAGTAAAGTCTTTTCGTAATGCAGGTAGACCTATAGTCTACACAGACGAATCATATATTCATACCAATCACGTGCAAAAAAAATCTTGGGCCGAAAAAGATTCTAATACAGCAATAAAACAAAATTTATCAAAAGGAGTGCGCATAATTATAGTACATGGTGGAAGTGCAGAGGGTTTCGTTCCAAATGCATTGTTGACATATAGAGCAGAGATCAAATCTGGAGACTACCACGATAACATGAACACAGAAAATTACTTAAAGTGGCTTAAGGAGAAACTAATACCAAATCTCCCAATTAATGCCGTGGTAATCTTGGATAATGCAGCTTATCACAATACGAGTTCGGAAAAAATTCCAACATCCAACTCCAACAAATCAGACATGCAGACTTGGCTGAATGCAAAAAATATCCATTTTGGACCAAGCTACAAAAAACCTGAACTTTATAATCTTATATTAAAAAACAAAGAAAACTTTCGCAAGTACAAAGTGGACGATTTATTGAAAGAGCATGGATTCACAGTGCTTCGGCTGCCTCCTTATCATCCAGAATTGAACCCAATCGAAAATATTTGGGGTATTATAAAAAACGACGTTGCTAGTCGCAATATCAGTCAAAATTACACTTCGCTTATGCCCATTTTAAATGAAGCATTTGATCGCGTAAATAAAGATGTCTGGTTCAATACTTGTAAGCACGTGGAAAAAATAGAAGACGAATACCTGAGACACTGTGATCTTGATTTTAGTTTTATTATAAATGTCGGCGATACATCAGACTCTGAATTAGATAATTCTGAAACGAGTGATTGACTACCTATTTTATTTCTTAATAAAGTTCTATAAAAAATTTCACGTATGTCTATAATTACCCCTATAATAAAAATGGTAATATTATCATTATATTAAAGAATCAAACTATAACAATAAAAATAAAACAACCGGTCTTCTCGCAGTCGGGTATAAAATTTAAAATTGAAGTAGAGCATCTTTCTTTTTGACTATGACGCTCTCTCCTGATTAGTCTATTAATTATAGTGTGTGCGTGCACACATAGATTATTAGTGTGTACGGATAACACTCAGACATTGACTTAAGCGTGCACACATGTACTGTAAACTGATCGGAGAAATGGAGGGGCGCGTCTTCGTGGATTGAAATATCTGTATTTTCCTACAGGTTATTATTTACAATTACAATTTTCATTGTTTTTATCCCATAAAATCTACAAACCATTGATAATTTGAATAACATACTACTCACCGAAGCTCATCCATAGGAAATCTGGCCATGAAAAACCGTTTTAGCCGTCCTTTCTTCCAGATTTTAAACCACATATTTCACACTTTCTATACTTCATTTTAATAAACAATGTATAAAACAGTCTTACCTAGAGAACGTCCTTAAAGAATTTATAATAAAATTCAGTTATTATCACAATTATTTCACTAATAACATACATGTCAGACAGATGACATTTCTTTAAGGAACGAGCGAGACAGATTAGGAAGTTGAGTGAGACAAATATAGTCGCCATTAAAATTCTCCCCCGTTTCATAGTAGGTTTTTTTTGTAAGTAGTTGCGACAGACTGATTTTTAGTATACGGTACGCTACTTGGTTCGACACACTACTAACTGCAACAACGCAGCTACTAGAAAACCGACACCTCACTGGAAGAGCTATTCACCTTCTCTGAAGTAGAACAGGTCACCTAACTCAAGGGTTGTCTTATCCTCCCCCTGTCTTTGGATCTCGGACACCCCTAAATGTGCCAATCTATGCGACCTAGTTCTACCTCGAGTTCTGCGAGGTGCCTGTCCAGACGAAATATACTGCAGTTGTACGCTGCCAGTAATAGTCGCCGGTTACGGTAGCCTACCGTAGCCCGAAGATTCTTCGCACCCCCCACCCCGCCGCTACCCGAATCGTTTCCTTGACCGGAAATAGCGGGACTACCGGGAACTGGGAGCCTTTTATTGTGGCGTTTGTTCATTGGGAGGGTTTTAACTTGCTATTGTCAGGCTGGCCAGATGGGTTGGCAAAGGGTTTGTTCTCGAGTTTTCCTTCTCTTGGGTTGTTCCGACCTCGGCAGAATATTGGCCAGGAGCCACAACTACCCCCTTAAATTTAGGGAAGAGTTCCCGCTGTTGCCCAGGGTGCACCACGTGGAAGTTTTCTAGCCCACCCAATGTCTAATCTACCCCAATACAAAATTTTATCAAAATCGATTTAGCTGTTTTGGCGTAAAAGCGTAATAGACGGACAGACATACAGACATATAGACTGACAGGCAGACATATACAGGATGGATGATTTTGACCTTCTTACGTAGTATTGTATTCTCTTTGGATTTTGACCTTACCTAGAGGGGGAAGTACTTTAAATATTGGAGATAGCGAATTTCAATCAAACGAAATATTCCCTTATTTTCGAAAACCCTCTTGCCGCACCCGGTAATCGAACCTACTAAAATTCGAAAAGTAACATCCTGTATTTTATAGTATCAATCCATAATCGGGGTCAATCATAAGGATCAAATCTCTCTAACAAACAAGGTTAACTAAATATCAGGAAGTCCATAAAATCTTTTATTATACTTACGGAGCCATTAATACCTTATTCACAATAAAGTTATCTTTGAAGCCAAATATTTATTAAAATCTACAGTAAATGACTGAACTTTGTTTCTGGTTCAGAATGTAACTTAATTAACTGCATGAGATATGTAGGTAGGGTAATTAGGGGTGCTTGATTGAAAACCTCCACGCGGTGTACCCTGGGTAAAGAAAATGGTGAGAGAATCGCTTTATTGATGGTTGCCTTATAACCTTACTGTTTTAATCGGTTTGATACCAAATGCCTCTACTAACCACGGGTGTTATCTGCACTAAAAAGGGACTTGATGGATGTAAATATAGAATTTTATTGTTATTATGATATCAGATGGACCTTTGAGTTAAAGGGCTTTATTATGTCAAATTTAATTTATAAGTTCAGATATCAAGGATTGCCTTTCATTTAATTTACCAAGTTTTTAGAGAGATTTGATCCTTACGATTAACCCGACCGATTGATGCCATAAAAATACAGGTTGTTATTTTTTTATGCCAAAGATTTTAGAAAATTCGCTTTGTACACCCGGTAATCGAATAACTAAAATACAAAAAAATAACAACCTGTATTTTTTGTTTCTATTTAAAAATAAAGGAATGTTTCTTTTTAGTGAAATTCGCTATCTCCAGTATTTAGAGTACTATCACTACAGGCAAGGTAAAAATCTTCCACCTTGTAGATAGTTACTTTCGCATTGATAATAATAAGTATATGAAAAAGCCGGTTTTTTGAAGAAATTGACAGAAATCAATTTCAGTACTAAAATTTTTGCATTTTTTTAAGAAAGACAAATCAAAATATTATGGTTTTTTTATCTATGAATGAGACAACATTAAACTAACAAACTTTTATTCATTTATAACATTTTTGAAAAGCTTTTTGACAGCTGTAAAAAATTAATACTGTTACGTGCACGGGGTACAATTAAATGCCGTTTACTCAACGAAGAGATTTATTAGCTCACCACAAACTAGACAATTAAATCACTAGTACACACAGTACTCTTCAACAGTTCCAGTCGCTCAGTAGTTCACAATAGTCCACAGTCGTTGCTCAGGTCGCAGGTAGAATCTTCTTCGGTCGCTTAAGTTCGTTGTGTTCGTTATCGATCTCAAAGACGGAATGAATGGTGTCGCTATGCGAGCGTGTTTTTATACCCCTCAATTAGGAGGGTCGAATCATCTAGAAAGTTTGCGAGCGATAAATACCTATTCTTTGATCTTGCCGCCGTCGCTGACCTTCGAGTACATTCTCGATATTTACCTATTGTTTGTTTTTATTCAAAAGAGTGTGTAGGTACTCGTAGGTAGGTTGTAACTTTGTGTTGACGATTCTAGATTTTTCTATGCCATTCGGTAGAGTACCTCGACACTAACAATGCGTTTTTATTTCTTGAAGATTCGATTATTAGTTTTTGAGATATCGGCATCTGTCGTAACAATACGAAATTTATCATCAAAATGGATAGTATTTAGGAAGTACTGTTTTTGAAAGATCGAATTTAATTTATCAAGCGGTCAATAAAAACAAAATTTAAGACAGAGTTGTTAAATCTTGAAATCAACTTTCAAACAAAATATTAATAATAGAAATAGCTATTAAATTACAGGAATAACGAACTCATGAATCTGTAAGAAAATTTCGGCAATTTCGTAGGTAAAGGCCTAATATTAGTATGGATAAATAAATAAAAGTGTTTTTTTAGCAATTACTTATTTACAACGTAAACACATGGATTCGATGTAAATTTAACAGCATCTGTATTCTGTTACCTACGTTTTGATAAACATGGTGTAGACGGTTCCACCCGTAGTCTCATCATTTAGGAGAACATGGTCATGCCCCTTGACCATGTTCTCCTAAATGATCATGAATAAAATAAACAAAGAGTAAAACGGTACCCTTATATTAAATTCTGTCCCATGAATCGGGATAACTAGATAGTTGAAATTTTCACAGATGTTAAAAATGAAAGCAATAGATGTATACAAATATAATTATAATCATTTATTACATTAATGTATCAGTATGAGTATTGAACACCCGAAATGCTGCTTGAATTTCCTGTGTAATTTATTTGGTCCTCTCGATGTTTTCCGACTCACTGAAAATATCATTAAATACTGAAATCATATCTTGAAATGTGTTGTGAAAACATTTGAAACAAATACAAATATAATGAATGAATACAGCTGTAAAAAATAATTTCTATATTTTTTACAGCTGTATTCATGTATGTGTAATTTTTTATTAAATTATTTTATCTTATACCACTTAGGTGGCAGACAAGCGCACGGCCCATCTGATGGAAAGTGGTTACCGTGGCCTATGGACGTGTGTAACACCAGAGGAGCCACACTCGCGCTGCCGACCCTGTAAGCACAGAGTTCCTGTGCCGTCAGTGTAGAGGACAAAGCAGGACAAGCCATTAGTCATCCCACTGACAGCACTAATTCTCCAGCGAGCTCTGGCTACCCTACTCACCGCTGGGATCACAACACGAAGTTATTATAACCGCGGTATTCTGTAGGGCGGAGGTACTATATGTATTCTGTATGTATTCTGTAGTCGGACTGCTCAATTGGGCGGAAAATACCGCCATGTCCTACCTAATGTGTCCTACCTAATTGCTTAAGTAATTTGCCACCGCACCGCGTGGTTCACGGCAGAGTAGAATTTGGACCACCCCATGTCTTCCCATGTGGTGTCGTACAAGGCGATTTAGGGATAGGGCTGTTTAACATCAGACAGATATATGCAGCCCAGGTTCAGCCTTAGATGCATGGCTTGAGTCAACAATAGTGCCTGGAAGACGGCAATAGGCTCACCACTTATTACGTGGGACCGAATTCAATGATTGGTGAAATAAAGGTGTTAATTCACCTCTGCCTAACCCTCCAGGGATGGAAGCGTGATTATATGTATGTATGTTAAGTAATTTGATCAAATCGTAGGTAAATGAAATAACCACAACAAATCTAAACAATGTTTTGAAACACAAAATGTTCATTTAAAACAAATAATTCTTAATATACTTGCCATACTGTTTTAACAATAAAGCAAACTTACGTACCGGTAAATTTATATGTTTGTTCATAATCATCGTCCAAATCTGAAAGCAGTTTGCCGGCTGGAAGCTCGGCCTTATAACATAGTATATCCCTGAAATAATTTGAAGACGACATGTCTCATACAACTTATTATATCAATTATTGTTATTAGATGAGAAGGAATTCAGTGAACGTAAATGATATCGAACGTATATGAAGGACCTACATTAATTCAATTCTTGATGAATGGCTCTGTGCTATTAGCATAAACACATACATCAAGTATTAGATGATTTGTAAATATAAAGAAAAATATCAGTTTTGAGCATAGGGCGGCCCTATTAAGTATAAATATTCCAGGACATTCTACACAACGCTATCTAGACCCATGGTAGGCATAGCTTAACTAGCTTGTGTTGTGGGTTCGAGAATGCGGATAAACATACTTAGATACTTTTTTTGTAAGTGCATACATATTAAACATAGAAACAGTCAGACCAATTCAAATATACTTAATCATGCATATAAATATTTGCACTGAGCGGGAATCAAACCGGCGCAGGTTTGATTCCCGCTCAGTGCATAGCAGTCGAATGCTCTACCGCTACGCCACAGAGGTCTCATATTTAACATTTAAAAAATCTACTTATACACGTACGACTCAAACATGAAACGGGCCTAGAAATATCACATTGTCTCTTTGTTTCTAGTATCAGTACAAGGTTGTACTCGTATCTGTAAACAAGAGACAAAACATATAAGTTATTGCTCACTTGGGAAAATGAGTATATGAATTTGACAGCGTACAGAGATTTGCAAGCACACGGCCCACCTGATGGAAACTGGTTACCGTGGCCTATGGACGTGTAGAACAACAGAGAATTTCTGTGCCACCAGTGCAGAAGACGAAGCGGGACAAGCCTTTGGTATTCCCACTGGCAGAACAAAAACTCGCCAGTGAGCTTTGGCTACCCTACTCACCGCTGGTAATACAACACGCGGTTATTATGAAGTGGTATTCTGTAGGGCAGAGGTAGTTCCCCAATCGGACTGCTCCATTGGGTCAGGAATACTATATTATGCATAATACTACGACACCTTACGATTGAGAGGTCCCGGGTTCGAATTCTGGCCACACCGTTCAAGACCTAGAATTCATTACTAGCTACAGTCCTTTAAACAGGCCGTGAAAGTATTGATGAGGCCTTCAAGCTGAGTGTCACCATTATAATATGATAACGGATCTAGGCACGTCCGAACTTTGACAGTTGGTAGCGGCCATCTTGTTGAAGTTACACTTGTTAAATTGGCTGTCATTTATTCATTCTGTTTTGCCAAATCATCATGGATAGCTATAGCATTCAACAACACGTGCAAATGATAAAATTGTTTTATAAAAATGCCATAATCGTCCTACCGAGAGGATAAATTTGAGTCTCTGGTTCGGTAAATGATCGACCAACACCCGTACATCAACGAAACGCAACGCAAGGTCTGCCAAAATAATCGACGCTGTCTGAGAGAGTGCAGGAGGATCCGAGGCAGTCGATTTCGCGTCACTCACAAGAACTCGGTCTTTCACAGACCACAACTTGGCGAATTTTGGGTCGTGACTTGGGCCTGCACCCGCATAAAAGTATCAGTTGATGGTAGACCATAGACAACATAACCTATGCATAGGTCAAATTCAGCCTGATTTGGCATCATTACATCTTTCTAATTTTGTTTTATTTGAATTTAAAGATAGGACACGCTTAATGAAAGATCCGTTATATGTATGTAATAATAATAATAATAATATAATAATATGTTTGTTTATTTAAGTAACACAGACTCATTTTTTTATTATTTACAATTCTCTTATTCTATGTTAGTACAAATTGAGCTTAAAAGAATTAGTTACTATCTATATATTCAATCACCAGTACAGGCTCAACACCGATGTGGAGAGCCTGCAGCAGTGATTGATATATGTACAGTCAAGTCTACTGGCTATACACGCCAGGATTCTGTTGGGGCTGACTCGTACACGACGCACCAGGGACGCACACCGTTTCAGTCGACACGTGCCTCCGCAAACATCCCTGATGCGCTGCAATACCGAGGCAGCCCCATTAATACCCGGAACGCGTTATTGTACTGGATTCGAAGGGCACTGTATGATTTTTTGGTGTAACTGGACCACAGATTGCACGTGTACAAGGATGTGCAGTATGCGCGAAATAAAGTTATTTTAATATCAGTTGAACACCTTGCAAATCTGCGAGCAATCATGTTTGCCCTTATCGACAGCGCCCTTCGCTCCCTTTCAACGTCTTCATCATCCTTGAGGTCCGCAGTCAGTACATGTCCCAGATATTTAAATTGGTATACTCTGTTTAGTGGTACTCCACTCAACAGTACTTGTGGTACATCGGTACATTTTCTGCCGGCCCCAAAGACCATGACTTCACTTTTTTTCACATTATAAATTAGGCCATGTGACTCCGCATAACTTTGACAAATAGTCATCATTCGCCTTAGGCCACATATCGAGGCACTTAGCAAGACCATGTCATCTGCGTAACTAATATTATTAAGACATACGCCATCTATGTGACACCCCACCCGTTCCCTGCTAAGTGTCTCAACAAGCTCGTTCACATACAGGTTGAAGAGCGTAGGTGAGCTTATCCCCCCCTGCCTCACACCGCACTCCAACCGGTACGGTTCCGACATCGCACCTGCCCATCGCACCTGATTGGTCTGACTGTCATACCACGATTTAAAAGTGTTTATCAAGTACGAAGGGACACCCGACTGCACCACTTTCCCCCAAAGAATGTCATAAGAGACCCGATCAAAAGCTCGGGAGAGGTCAAGAAAGCCAGCGTATACAGGTGTTTTTCTATTAACGTAATACCCGACAGTCCACTTAAGAGCCAGTATCGCACTTTCTGTAGATAGACCTGCCTGGAATCCAAACTGATTGTGGTGCACGTGGATATATTTATTAAGCTGATTATTAAGTAGACTATCGAATACTTTTGCGATTACAGTCGCCAGGGAAACAGGCCTATAATTATTTAAATCAGAAATGTCACCCGTTCTATTCTTTAAAATGGGTGTCACCACCGTCCTCGTCATTGGACTAGGCAAGTAAGCATGACTCACACACAGATTAAATAACATGGCTAGTACTCTTGGTAGATGAGGGCCCGCATTCTTCAGGTGCTCAATACTTAGACTATCATAACCCGGGGACTTGCCTCTAGACATAGTACTGATCACTTGCCTAACCTCTTTGGCCGTGAATCGCGTTCCCAAGTCATAATCTTCCATCGTATCCCGCACCATCCGTGAGGAGCCCAGCAGTGAAGTTACTTTAAATTGATTCTTAAAGAGCTCAGCAATCTGTAACGGCTCACTACAGTCATTGATGGTAACAGGGAGGCCAGGCCTATAGTTTAGTTTGTTCGTCTGTTTCCAGAACGATCTGAAGTTCTTGTTGGAATGATGTGAAGCCAGAATGTCAATTTTTATTTGCTCTTCGTGACGTTGGCACCACTTTAAACGTGATTTAAATACCTTTCTAGCTTCACACATCTCGTTAAAGATGGGGCCATTAGGCTTACCTAAATTTACCCATTGAGAAAACCTCAACCTGGCCACCCCGTATGCCTCACCCACATGCCTATTCCATCCTACCACTACCTTACTTTTCCTTGGTCCCCCTCGCCTCTGATTCCTCCTCGCGGACTCACTTAGGGCGCACACAATGTCGTCATACAATTTATCAATTATAGTATGATGACTTCAATCCCTACATATAGCATCGCAACATTTTCTAACACTATCTGGGAAATCAACCCTCCTTAGCCTCTCATGACAAGCCTTTGTAAAGCTGTGTATTTGTTCGGGCGTACGTTCTCCCCACACAACTGAATCAACCTCAAATTTTACATAACAATGTTTAGCACACGCCACTCCGAGGTCACACTCCACGATCAAGGGTTGATGATCAGATCATCTCGTATCATACTTTACATACACCGATCCCACAGAGCTACGCGCTGCTTTTGTTACTACACAGTGGTCTAACCAAGATCTGGAGCCGTTTGCTTCGCTTACAAATGTATATGTGTCCGACTGTACACCTAACAACTCTGTATGGACACAACTCCACTCAAATTCTGTACAGTATTTAGTTAGTTCCTCAAAAAATGGTTTAGAGGGATGGGCATTAAAATCCCCTAACAAATAACAGTTCTCACAATCAGTACTATCAATAACAGCACTCACCAAACTTAGGCAGTCCGTAAATTCCACCAGATGCTTTTTTCTGTCCGTAGGCATATATATGTTAAACACTATAACAGATTTTTGCTCAAGTTTTATTTTTATTGCGCACACTCGCGGATTTTTACACTCGATCACGGACACAGCTCCGAACGCGCTTTTCCTCCACAGTAGTGCCAGACCCCCATACGGCCGACCGCTCAGCATTCCAGCCCCTGTATCCATGGCGGATGTGCCAGTGCAGCTAAAGTCATCGCTAATCGAATGCAGGTACGCGAGCTCCTCTGGAAGCAGCCACGTTTCCTGTAGTGCGATGATATCTGATTCGCGACAAAGCTCCCTTATATTCTCAATGGATCGTTTCACATTTTTGCAATTAAAACTCACTAGGGTGTGTTTACTTTTTTCCATTAATAATTTTGGGTAAGCCGCTCTTGGGCGACCGTTGCCCGCCCATCAAGTTACTTCTGTAATGCACAAACCGCCTAAAAACCGATCCTCTTTTCTGATGCTTACCATCAGGCGAGGTGAAGTCTAATTCACATGTACTACATAAAAAAATTCTTTATCATTGATATGGTAAGAAAGGTAAAAAGTTTTACTAAAGCATAGGTAGTTGGTTTTAGTGTTTAGAGTTAGGAGATTATTATCCAGTCATTATGTTACCTTCACCAAGCCTGCCTCAGCCATATTTCTGGCATGTTCCCACGAAGTGCTGTGGAAGAGAATAACGGTATCATCCGCAAACATTACAGTTTCCGCATTCCTCAGGGTTAATTCAGCAAGACTGTTAATGTACGCAAGAAATAGCGTTGGTCCTATTGTACTACCCTGTGGGATGCCAAATGTGCATTTGGCGGTGTCGCTCATATGTTTTTCGACTTTCACTCGCTGTACCCGATCCGTCAACGAAACCATTGAAGGACATGTTCTCTAATACCCATCGTTTCTAATTTTGTTAATAATACCATGGTCGTAATAAATAAGATAAACTGTCACATCGTCAATATTTAAATAGATTAATATCATTTACAAATGAATAATAAAGTACTACTTATAGGTAGAATTATTTTATTGTCCCTTTACATCAACAGCAAAATTATAATTTTCTTTACAACATTTAAAGAATGGATATCGACAAATATGACGATAATAGAAGGTACAGCCCTAACATAGTAACCGTCGCATCGGTCAAACGTTCATTGATGAAAATGGAACGTAGGTACATATGCCAATTCTGTATTAAAGGAACATTCATTTCATGACTTCATCATGTACTATATAGAGTACGTGCAACAAAATAACTTCCCTGGTCGCGGCGTGGCAGTCGCAACGTGTAATGTTGTCAGTATCGTCTTTTTGTTTTAGCAGATCTTTTATAGTTCAGATATCAATGTAATACTATTTGGTTTAACTGCTGAACTTAAGAAATTAAATGTGTGAAATCAACCAAAGTGTAACAAGAGACAGTCTTGGATATTTTTTTATATAACTTAGGTGGCAGATAAGCTTACGATTCTCCTGACGATTAGTGATTTCCGTGAGCTATAAATGTGTGCAACACCAGGAGATTCATACCCGTGCTGGCGACCCTGTAAGAACAAAATTTCTGTGCCGTCAATGCAGAAGACAAAATCGGGACGAGCTCGTGAGCTGTGGCTACCCTACTCACCACTGGGAGCATGTAGTTACTATAGTCGGTGTTGTGGCAATGCACTTTTTAATGTGTTTAGTGGACTTGTGCTCCTCCGTCGCCGTAGCCCCTCATGCTATCATCCAAAAAACACGTACTGAGCATATTACAGTATACATGTTGTTGTTGATTGACAGCCTCTGTGGTGAGGTGGTAGTGAATTCGAATGCTACGCAGGGGTACTGGTTCACATCTATGACAGTCGTTACATGTAGATCGAGTCCTATAAAGTTCAACAACAAGTCTAACTTAAAGCTTCGAAATCGTCAATGAGTTGCAAAGGTCATATAGCAGTCGCTTTACGAAAACAATCGAAGTTCAGTCCCGGACGATGGTCTCCGAAAAGAAGACCTCACATGGGTCCGAAATTAAATCAAGGGAGATTGATATTGATTAAACTGAAAAAAGCGGACCCCTAACTCCCGAGGTGAAGGCCTCAGACGCGATCGCGACTAACACACGGCAGATGATGGTGATGTGGTTTAATATTAAAAATTAAACAAAGAGATGTAAGCATTTAAAATATAACTTTAAATTTCCTCTTCGATCCTTTTCGACTCACTGGAAATATCATCACATACTGAAATTATAATGATGATGTCTTGAAATGCAAAAACAAAACCCTCTATCCACTAAAATCCATTGTAAAGATCCATTGATGGATCTTTTTGCACACTTATGTCCACTTTAATCCTTGATGCAGGATTTTTTGCAAAGTGGATTTTTCGGAACTCCACCTACCCACTAAAATCCATTTGACAGATCCATTGATGGATCTTATTGCACTCTTAGGTCCACTTTAATCCTTGATGCGGATTTTTTTGGGAAGTGGATTTTTTGGAACTCCACTTGTTCACTAAAATCCATTTGACAGATCCATTGATGGATCTTATTGCAATCTTACGTTCACTTTAATCCTTGCTCCAAATTTTTTTGCTAAGTGGATTTTTGGGACTAACATGTCTCTAAAAAATACATTCGTAAACAGATCTACTGTTTACGAATGTATTTTTGCAAATCACAAATGCAATCTTCTTTTATCATTCCTGGCTGAATCATAAATCATAACTATATATAATGTCAATTGTCTGTCACGCTATTTAATATGCGTCATAAAGGCTTCATATTATCATATTTAATAGGTATAATAGGTAATAAATAATTAATTATTAAATACGGTTTGTGGTCGATCATGGAAGTTGCTGGATTACATTACATTAAAAATAAAAAAGGATTATTATGCGATGGATTCAAGTATCATAAGAAAACAACATACAAGCAAGGTTCAATCCTATGGCGGTGTCGTTATTGGAAATCGAAGCATTGTGGGGGTACTTTAACAATAGATAAGGTATTTTCTCATTTTATATATCTCAGAAGTATATCACTTACCTACTTAGTACTTATACACTATTTTATTACTGTTCCCTAATGTTATTTCAGGATAATATTATAAGGCGTCATCCGCATGTAGAAGTTTGCAGACCCGACCATGCATGTAATGAAATATTGTTAGCAATCGATGAATGCAGAACTAATGTTACATCTTCTGAAAATCTGCCTATTCCAAGTTTTTACAAGAAATTCGCAAGAAGCGTAAAGAGTAAAGGTTTAAATTTAGTAACAAGACTGCCGCCATATGAATCTTTAAAAAGCGGTTTGTATAGACAACGTAATTTAAAATTAGGCGTCAATAAAACATTATTTGGCCATTGCAGTGAGGTCGAAATACCCAACACATTTTCTGATTTCCTATTGTCCGATTATAGTTACGGTGAATCGCGAATTATAGTTTTTTGCTTAAAAGAAACTAGAGAGATAATTCCGAAAATCAAACATGTATTTGCTGATGGCACATTTAAAAGTACACCCGCACCTTTTCTCCAGATATATAGCATACATGGGGATTTAGGGAGTACGAATTCCACCAATAGAGTCGTACCAATCATTTATGCTCTCATGTCCAACCGGAAACATGAGTCATATAATGCTCTCTTTGAAATTATTAAATCAAAATTTCCTGATTTTCACCCCACGCAATTTAATTTAGACTTCGAATTACCGGCTATTAAAGCAGTAACTGAAAATTATCCAGATGCACACATTGTTGGCTGCTTATACCATTTCCAAAATAGTATAAGAAGAAAAAGTAAGACTTTTGGTCTTTCCAAACAAAAATACCATCGAAGAGTAGTTGATTTGTGTGCAGCATTGCCCCATTTGCCGTCTACAAAGATTGAAGAAGGATGGTCATATGTGAGAGAAATAATGCGTCGCGACGTAATTTTTACGAAGTTAAGAAATTACATTGAACGGTTCTGGATTAATAACAAATATATTAAGAATACTTGGACCATATTCGGAGAACGCCACCGGACCAACAACTTGAACTTGGTCTGGTTTGGTGTGGATAAATGCGCAGTCATTCATGTAAAGCGAGAGAGGATGATGGAGTCAGAGGGTATACAACTCTATGATTCCATTAGCCTGATCACTCCTCGTAACTGAGACCTACATGTACTAGGGTATGTCACAGGCGTTATGCATCAATGAGGCCGTCATGATGGAAACGCTACACGAACGTTTCTTTTACCTGAAAAAGGTACTCAACAGTGTTTTGTCAGGGGGTAACACGGTGCGTGCTTGTAACAGTTGGGTCATGCCACTCTTGATGTACTCCTTTGGTATACTCAAAGAGACTCAGACTGAACTCGATACCATTGGTAGGAGAGTCCGAACTCAGTTACAGTCGTCAGTCATAAGGTTGTACATCCCGCGCAAATGTGGCGATCGAGGATTTTTAAATGCTAAGACCCTTCATAATCGCGAGATGTGCAATCTCAGAGACTATTTTCTTAAGTCTAACGTGGATATGCATCGTGATGAAGTCAACGTAGATACCGGGCTCCACGCGGTTTAGGACTTTTCGCTATTAAACCATAGAACTTACTATTTCTGCCGACATTTCGGATGCGTTGCTGCACCGATCGAGTCAAGTCGTGACCACAGGTGCTGCAACGCATCCGAAACGTCGGCAGAAATAGCAAGTTCCATGATTTAATCGCGAAATGTCCCGAACCATTGTATAATTATGATCATCTAAAGAGGCTCGGATTATATGGTTGGGTCAAAGGCCAAATGCAGAAGGCTGCACTTCTAGATACGATGCACATCGTACGGAAGTTCTTTTCTCTAGAGCCCTAACCATCAGTAGCTTCATACCTGTACCCGATACCGGTGGAGCACTATTTTTAAATAGATGTTTTTTGTATTTAAAAATATAATTTATAAATTATACTTTTTAATAAAGAGAAATAATAATAAGTAGTTTTTTTTATATAGAACACGTCAATTAGACTTCGCCTTGCCTGATGGTAAGCTGAAGGCAGTCTCAGAAAAGTGGGTCACCATTACTTACACATACCGTGTGACAATGGTGACACTCAGCTGGCCTCATCATAGGCATTTTCACGCCCCGCTTAAAGGACCCGGGACTGTAGGAAGAAGGAAACACGTGAGCTGGTAATGAATTCCAGGCCTTAATAGTGCGACAGAGGAAGGAGTCTCCGAACCTCTTGGTTCTTGATCGGATGTTCTGCACCGTGTGCGGATGACATCTAAGACCTGCACGTGTTGTCTTGTGTAAGAAAGGGGAGGGTGGGAATAATTGGTAGAGCTCATCAGAACACTCACCATGGTACAGACGGTAAAATACAGTCATGGACGCAACATCTTTACGCATCTGTAAAGGTTCTAGGGTGTTCGTGACCTCGGAATTTCCAATGATGCGGACCGCACTTCGCTGCAACCTGTTGAGAGCATCTAGTAAGTACTTAGTAGTTTAGTTAATACAAAATGAATCAAGAATATTCAAAAACATGACATTGATGTTCTAAAATTTGCACAATATCATAGGTTTAGGTGTACCAGAATCTCATGGCAAATTAGAAAATAAAAAACTGTAAAGAGTAACACTGGGGAAATTGGACAAAACTATCTGAATATTTTTGAATTTTAATTTATTTTTCATACAATATAGCAGTAGACAAACCTGATTATTATTATTATTATTATTTATGGATCTTGACCACATCTTTTACTTTCGAAAATTCTCTAAAATGTGAAATATTCTTACAACAAATAGTTTAAGAGATATTTGATTTCCAAAATTTAGTTTCTCGAGGCATCCGAAAACATACAGAATACATACAGAATCATTATAATTATTGTTATTACTTATAATTATCGTTAAATCTGCTTGCGAGATGAGTTAGCATCCCGAAATCACGACGTCTCGCGTAACGCGCTTGTGGCGCGTAGTGCTAATATATGGAGTGCAAAAGAATTCGCATATATCGCGGTCTACGTTGCGTTTACATAACAACATATTTAAAAACCAACTACTACAATATAATATACTTACCGACTATACTTATTGACGGTCTCTGTGGTGTAGCGGTAGAACGTTTGACAGCTACGGGTTCCATTCCTGCTCAGTGCAAATAGTTGTAAACACTAATATGTATATTTGCTTTGGTCTGGGCATTTCTATGTATAATATATAGTATGTATTTACACAATAAAATATCTATGTATGTTTATGATATCATTATCATCATCATTTCAAAGAAGTTGTAATATATGAGACAAAGAATAAAAATCTATGTAAAAGTATCAAAATGATACAACCCAACTCGCTGGTCAACTCGCAATATTGCATTCCTGTCAGACTTTTGCGCATGTGCGTCTAATATTTCTTCATGATGATATTAACGTTAACATATAAAAATCGTAACTTTTTCTTTAAATCGTGTCACGAGTTTCTGGTAGAACTCTTTTCGTGAACTTACCTGTACACCACCCATCAAAATTTTATATGAGGTCAATGCCTACAACGCGCGCGAGTTCAATTTGTTATTAAGCACCTTTTTTCAATCCCATGTGTAAATCGTGTATCGGCAAGTAATATGCTGAAACTCCAATTTCCCACGCGTCTTTATTATAATTTAATTATGCCACGTATCTCGTGCACTTTAGTACCCACTACACATTTCTATAATATTATTTTATTAATTTTGGTTTCTGATTGACTACCACCGACTCCAAGAGGAAAGTATTGTTCATCAATCAGTAGGGAAAAACTTGCCTAATTTAACTGTTTGTAAGTCAATTAGGGAGGTCACACACCATTATTCACAGCAACATCACCAACCAGTAAGCAACCTACATTTAGTCAGCAAGTGCTTCTTGATATTGGCATTTTCTGGGCAAATTGCTGTGTGCTACCTTGGTTTTTGGCCTCCCTTAGCAACACTTTGCTTTTCATGAAGGTAGGACACGACGGTATTCTCATACGCCTGCTGCTTTGTCTTCCGCACTGACAGCACAGAAACTGTTCTTACAGGGTCAGCGGCACGACTGTGTTGAAGCCATTTTCTATCAGGTGAGTCGAGTCGTGTTTGAGACCTAAATTGTATAAAATGAAATTGTTGATGCGTTCATATATAATGGTATTACTATGGTATTTCTATAAAAAGAAGTATAAGAAAGAGCTTAATATTTACTAATTTCCATTTTATTATAAAAACATTAACACTAATGATGCTCACAATACTATGTAACACCATAATCCAGACAAAATAAAGATTTGAGCTTGCATAAAAATTGTTGGAGGTCTTAAAAATACCGTAATACAAGAAATATCAAAAGTCCGCCTCGATTGGACTTGTGTATTTTTTTATCCAAGGTCAAAATTATTGTATTCTCGCATTTATCTAGTAAACAGCAAGTGCTATTTCAAAAGTAGGTCAAATAAAATTGCAGATCATGTAATTAATTAACAACCATTTTATTTTCTCTATTTTGAATGGATCACCAGCAGTCGTGGTAAGATGCAAAAAGTAAAGTTAAAAATCACAAACGAATATAACTACCATTATATTATTATAATAAGAGATGTAATGCCTTTATCAATAAGGACAAATTCTTTGCATTTGTAGAACAGTGACGTATTTTTGTTAATATTACTTAACTCTTTATTAAAGTCACAGTTATCGTTGTTCATAATTTGTTAAGTCCTAGCAATCGAAATCAAACGTAATGCCTGAAATACGTATCAGGCAATGCGATGTCCATGCGGTACTTCAATCACTCGATGTCCGGAAAACCAGTGGCCCAGATGGTATTCCAGCGGTGGTCTTACAAAAATGTGCAGCGGAGTTGTGTCCGATGCTTACGCGGCTGTACCGAGTGTCCTACAGCTCGGGTACAGTACCTTCGGCTTGGAAAGAAGCGAATGTACAGTCGATCCCCAAGAAGGGGTATCGCTCAGAGCCAGCCAACTATCGACCCATAGCCGTCACCTCAGCGCTGTGCAAGGTCTTCGAGCACATCATTAACAAACAGCTCATGCGTCACCTAGAGGATCACTCCTTAATTAATGACCGGCAATATGGCTTCAGGCCGAAACGGTCAACGGGCGATCTTCTGGCATACGTTACCCATCTCTGGGGTGAGGCTATGGACAAGCACGGCGAGTCACTGGCAATTAGTCTTGATATCGCCAAAGCTTTCAATAGAGTCCGGCACAAATCGCTTCTCTCCAAGCTTCCAGCCTTTGGTCTGCCTCCTAGACTGTGCAACTGGATTGCTAGTTTCCTGCGGGAGCGCCGTAACCGCGTCCTCTGTGATGGACGGGCTTCGGAGTTCTTGCAGATAAATGCTGGCGTACCGCAGGGGTCTGTATTATCTCCCGCTCTCTTTCTTCTGTATATCAACGACATGCTGTCCACCGGCGGCATGCATTGCTATGCAGACGATAGCACCTTACACGGAAGATATCACGGACAACCTGCGGCCAAACAGTCTGATATCGTGGAAAAAAGACAGCTTCTTGTCACTGAACTGGACCGGATCTTGAATCACATGCCCTATTCTCAATGGGGCTCTGAGAACATAGTCGAGTTCAATGCCAAGAAAACGCAGGCTTGTGCGTTCACAGCAAAGTTATCTTCTTTTCTTCCCCTTCCCACTCTTTAGAGCACGCCACTGCCACTGCAGGACAATCTCAATATCCTAGGCATGGATATTCGCTGTAATCTGAATAACAGAAATTACATCGAGAGCATCATCAAAACAGCCTCGCGGAAACTCGGACTCCTGAACAAAGTGAGACGTTTTTTCACGCCGGAGCAGCAATATCTTCTCTATAAGACACAAATTCGCTCCTGTGTGCAATACTGCTCGCATCTCTGGGATGGCTCCGAGAAATACCTACTAGATGCTCTCGACAGGTTGCAGCGACGCGCGGTCCGAATTATTGGGAACCCTGACGAACACCCTCGAGCCTTTGCAGATGCGAAGAGATATTGCTTCCTTGGCTGTATTTTACCGTCTCTACCACGGTGAGTGTTCTTACGAGCTCTTCCAACTAATCCCACCATCTCCTTTCCTACATAGGACAACACGTGCAGACCTTAGATGTCACCCTCACACTGTGCAGAATATACGAGCCAGAACCAAGCGGTTCGGAGACTCTTTTCTTTGCCGCACCACCAAAACCTGGAATTCATTACCAGCACACGTGTTTCCTTCTTCCTACAGTCCCGGGGCCTTTAAGCGGGGCGTGAAAAAGCATCTGATGAGGCCGCCAAGCTGAGTGCCACCATTGTAGCACTTAGTGTCTGTAATGGTGACCCTCTTTCCTGAGACTTTGCCTTTAGCTTACCATCGGGCGAGGTGAGGTCAGGTTGGCATGTACTTTATAAAAAAAAACTCCTAGTCTTATTATTCATAGATAATTTTTGTTTTCATATATTTTTTCTTGATATGATCATAAGAATAAAAACTGGATAGGTAATAACAATTCATTCAAAATAGTATAGAGTAACAGATGCTCTTAAGATACGTCAAACACTCCATCCATTCGTACAAATAATTTAGATAAATTTTATATTCATTGAAATTGTCTGTGGGTCCAATAGGGACAGATTTAGGTCAGAAGAAATTAGTGGAGGTCTAGAGTAGAGTATAAATAAAATATTTGAATGTAATTTAGTAGTTAAAGTACATTAGGTATATTCCTTCCGCTCTTGTTAGTATTCTATTCTCATTGTTCTATTTGCATATTTTCCTTTATTATGTTTTCTCTTCAGCAGCTGGCAAATTTATAGCCGATGATGCGGGTGTCATAGTTATACTAGTCTCCTGAAAATTTACTTCTAATGGCATGTAGATACCGAAGCGATCCTGGAATATAGGACAAATTAAAATAAAATATCTTTTAAACGACACTTCAATTATCTGCATGCTCCATCGACTACTACACAGGGGATGCGGGTTCTATTACCGCTCAGTGCAAGTATTTGTATGCATGAATATGTCTGGTCACCCGGTTATGGAAGTCAGATGACAGTCGCTTCACGGAAAATATCCAAGTTCAGATGTATTACAGTTAAACTGGGAAGCCAAGCCCAGTTGGGAAATGGCTCAGAGAATGATGATGATTATGCTCCATCCACTTGCCCCCGAAAAGGGAGAACGCGCATCCCTCTTGTGAAAGCGAAACTCTTAAGTGCCAACTAGAGTCATTTTCTTGACTTAAATATTAAAATGTGGTCCCAGACCAGTACGAAGCCTTAATCAATATCGATAAAGTCATACGTTGGGCTGTGACGTTGTTCGTGAACCGGATTTTTTTATAGAACAACAAACGAAATTGCTATAACTTCCCCTAACCCCCAGCTAAATTGCTTGTGGATAGAGAAGTGAGTTCACATTGGAAGTGTCATGACACTACCGATGATGACCATTGTCAGAATTTGATCTCAGGACCTCTCGATCGTAAACAAAGCCGAGTTGCGATCACTCTACATCCTTGAACACCCAAGTGATAAGGCTGATCGAAGAATCAGGGCAATCACTTGACACAGATCACATCGGCAAGGTGGTCCCAACACAGGCACGACAAGAGTTGCTGCAGCACGCGGCCATCACAGGCCTCGTACGAGACTCGCCTCTGCTGCAGACATTCTGCAACCAGTCACATCAGGTAGGTGGCGGAACTAAACGGTAAACTGTAAAAGCGTTGTTAAGTGCTAGTAAATACTTATATACATTGATATCAAATGCATACAGAATGATTTAATATACATAATATATCTACATATAACTTCGAAATCTATGGTATAAGATAATGATAAGCAGTAACCTTTGGATATCGATTGTAAGTCCATTGGGGATGGCACTGACAAGGTCGTGGTGGAGGAATCCTGTAACTCTCATGTGACGATGGCAAACTACTTGTTGGTGTTGGGGGAGTTTCATAACCTGTTTATGTAGGATAATAAAATTGTGATTAGCATTTCGTACAATTAAACCAATTAAACTGTAAAATACGAATGATAGTTATAGGTGTCAAGGTTTGTAGTACTTAATACCAAAAGCAGGTACTACCAATGATAGAAATCACGACCAATGCGATATGTTTAAAAGTATTTGAAATTACTATGTTATTGATATGCCTATACCTTTAAAGTTCTTCTGCCGTCTGAGAGATTTCTTCAATTTTTTTCTCATTCGTCTATCCCACGCAATGTTAGCCGCTAAAAATAAAATTGTTCATTATTACATTGCCTTATAAGTACATTCCATGTAAATGGTTTCTAAAATATAATTCTAGTTCATAAACTAAGATGAACAGATCAATATTTAAAAACATTATTACTACAGCCCACGGCTACATTCTATCATCACACCTCTCGCCATAGGCAGGGAATTCATCCTCACAAATTGCGAACAGAGACGGTGCGCACTGTGCGGTATGAAAAAAAACTTCGTCACACGCACACTCAAGCTGTGGAATGACCTCCCTGCTGCAGGGGTTTCCCAAGTAGGTACCTACAATATGGGGTTCTTCAAGATGGGCATCAGAAGGTTTCTTCGTGGTTGGCAGCGCAAGTGTAACACCCGTCCATAGGCCACGGTAACCACTTCCCGTCAGGTGGGCCGTGTGCTTGTGGTATAAAACCTAAGTGGTATAAAAAAAACTAATGGACGGCGGTGGGCTAATTGATTGATTGATTGATTGATTACTAATTAATGAAGATAACATTCTTCGAGATTAACTTACCTATTTCTGCCTTTTCCTTTATAATTATTTCAAACATGCCGATTGCTTTTGCAAACAGTTCAGCAATATCTTTTCTAATTTCTATGACTGGTATTTCCATAGCCTCTTCAACTGCTTTCATTACTTCTACATACGCTGTATCATATTTGATCAAGTCATCAGTCACTTTTGACATTGTTGCTTTATCCATACTATTCACGATCATTTTAAACATTATTTGAGATATTGTTGGGTCAGGAGTAGGTATTGGTTCTGGGGGAAAAATTTAATAGAGGTATATTAATATTTACTACTAGGAAAAATTATACGTATATGTTAACTTGCAACCAGTACAGTACAGTTTAACTAAACAATATGTAATTGCTTTTATCAGTCACGATCATTTCGGAAAATACAAAAATACGTAATGCGCTAAAGTTTTCTCAAACGCAGCTGTGAGCAGCAGCGACTATTGCTTTCAGTACTTTTTACAAAACCGCTCCGCATGCGCAAATGCGTTACACGTATTTTTAAACTTATCTTGTTAATCTTAAGATAAGTAACGTAAATTTTTATATCACTTAATGATAAACTGGCTCTACTCAAATGCCAACTTCTCGTATCGTTTTTGATATAATATTGTAGGAAAATAATAATTTTACCTGGAGTAGGAACAGTAGTAGTAGAAGAAACAAGAGATATAAACGAAGAAGATCTAGTCTTAGGTGTTTCAGGTTCAGACTCAGGTGGTTGGTAGGGCAATAACGGGAAATACTTCAAAATGATAGCTAATAAATCAGCTTCTAAATCGGTGACCTCAAATCCGCAATCTCTGTACTCGCCCTATAATAGAAAGTATTTATTATGAATGTGGAAGGTGGAAGATTTTGACTTTACTTGGAGGGGAAGTACTTATTCTAAATACTGAAGATAGCTAATTTAACCTAAGATACTTACATTTATTTTAAAAAAGCAAAACTGCATTCGAAGATTTTTAAAAACACGTGCCACACCCGGTGAACTGACTATAATTTGAAATGTTCCTATAGTCCCGGGTCCTTTAAGCGTGGCGTGAAAAAGCATATGATGAGGCCGTCAAGCTGAGTGTCACCATTGTCACACGGTATGTGTAAGTAATGGTGACCCTCTTTTCTGGGACTTTGCCTTCAGCTTACCATCAGGCAAGGCGAAGTCCAATTGACGTGTCCTATATGTAAAAAAAGCAACATTCTGTATTTGTATGGCAAAAATCAATAGTGTCAATCATAAGGATCAACTCTGTATAACAAACATGGCAAATTAAATGAAAGGAACTCCATAAAATCTTAATTTATAAATTCTGTGCCAGCAAACAGCACTTTTACTCATGGTAACATCAGATACCTTATCAATAATACAGTTATCTTTGAAGTGAAATATTTATTAAAATGAGTACTAAATTAATGAAAATTATTGTCGATTTAGAATGAAACTTTATTGGGTAACAGTATGAGGTATGTAGGTATTAATTTGGGGTGCTTGATTGGAAACCTATACGCGGTATACCAAAATAATATAATATACTGGTACCTCTTATGATTATGAAGTACCTATGAACTCTAATTTTTCTTGGTCCTCTCTCCCTACTCCATAAACAAACACTGTCAAGGACATTTGTAATTGATATGACTTAATAATTTAAAATATTATAAAATATATTATCTATATAATTAATTATACATAATAGATATTATACACATATATAAAAGTCATGTCACTCGAACATAGACGAAAAGTGCTGACATATTGTATGTGCATAAACTTATCAACAGAACTATAGACTGTACTTCTTTTCTTCACAAGCTTAGCTGTGCCGCGGCCAGGAAGTCGTCTTCATAATCGTAAGACTTTTAGCCTGCCTTTATGTGCACTAATTATAGTCAACACTCGCCGTTGTACTGTATGTGTTCTGCTTGCAATAGCGTTTGTAACGAGATTGATATTTTTGGGTCATCTGTTTGCTCACTGAAGCATTACCTAAGGGAGTATGTACAGTGACTGCTGCTTCTTTAACAATCCTCCTTCCTTAATAATCGTGCAATAATTTACCCCTAGATTTATTAAAATATGCATGCAGAGTTCACTTCAAGAAGAACAGACACTAAACATCATTTAAGATTTCGCATGTCAAGCCACGCACAATTATATAGTGTGTGTCTAGTTAGGTGAACAAAAGTTTGCATGGGACAACGTGATTCCTTGTTCCAATCTAATTCAAATTTTGCATAAATCATTTTGAACATAATTGATGGAAAACGTATTATATATTATATAGAATTTCACCCCCTAACGGGTTAAAAAGGGGTAGAAAGTTATTTTGTGGGTGATTAATCGAAGCACTCACACACACAAACCGTATTGATATCAATTCGGTTTATGTGTGTGCTTTTGAGTTTAATTTTATTCTTTCGAAGACGTTTTATTTTGACATAAAATATGTTTGAAAACTCAATTTGATTTAATTGGAATTATGTTAAGCATTGGTGCAATTCAAATAGGAACTCTTTCAATATTTTATACTTTTCAATACTTTTCCAAAAAGGAAAAATAAGTTTTTTTTAGGAGCAATACTGATGCCGAAAAAGTGATTTATAGAATTTTATATTTCTTTTAAAACTAACGGATGTCTCAGTAAGAGTGCACTTTTTCATTATAAAATAAAAACAATCATTTTATGACAGAGATGAAGCTGTTCTGATTAGGAATTAAATAAAAAATCGGGCAAATGACCCCTACGGCTCTGATGACAGGCCATGAAATTTTCCATGACTTTTGCACAGAGATGAAGCTGTATCTCACCGATGACGCGTTGAATTTGCGATTTGAGAAACAGGAATTGTTTCGGGATCGATCAATCGAATCACACCAACCCAAGATTTCACTAAACCCAAAAAAAGTGCACTCTTACTGAGACACCCTATATTTATTTGGAAGTTTGAGTAGGTACCTATTACATGAGAAAAGCTGAATAAATTCAGCTGAAATCTGGCACGAATATTTTTCAAAGGCATGGGCATAAGGTATTTAATCACGTTATTGTATATACGATAGGAATTAAACGTATTGAATATAATATCATTATTACAAATTAGATCTTTAAGAATTTCTGCAGTTTGGAGAAACCACCAAGAAGTCCTGTTATTTTATCACCTCCAAAAAATCTGTCGTGGCGATAGTGCACTCAAATTTTGTTCTCCCAGTGTGATGTGATTTGAATGGAATATAAAAACAAACTACTGTTGAATACAACTACTGTTGAAATGTGTGTATGCTGCCATGCTATAAAGGTGGGGACCGCGAGCATTGGTAGATAATTAAAATCAGTCGGGGATGGCAGGCATTCCGCTTTACGGGGAAACTCATCTCTCCCGGCAATAGGTTGGTTTTACTCTCACGCGGATCATCGTTTTAACGTCACGCCGATTGCTGCCAGGTATAATCACGATATTGTCGTGAAAATTATTGCTGCGTATTATTCATATTTCATATATCAGCTATTAGCGTGAATCAAAAACGTTTTCTTTAATTACATTACGTAGTAGTCTGTCAGTCCCGCCTGTAAAACAAGCCTAATATTGCAGACATAGTATGTCAGTTGTTTCAAGTTTGTCATTGCAGCCTCATCGTGCCCCACACCCCCGGTGAGGTTCTATTCGGAATTCTACAGTAAGATAGGTCTCTTCTATGTACTTACTGTCGTATAAGGACCTTCTGGTGGTGATTTCAAAAGCTGCCTTACTTCTTCATCTAGTACTTCTAAAGGCCTTGTGAAATGATGGCCAGCCTGTTCTAAAATGTTTTTTCTTCTGTTGTAGCGTATTACTTTACTCAGAAATATTGTTAAAAGTGCCTCGACCTATACGATAGAAGAAAGTAGTAGATTAGTTAATGAAATATTATATTACAACAAAGCAAATATATAAAGTTGATTATGCATGCAACTATATTCTTAGTATCACACTTACTCGTATTTACTATTTTAGTTCAATTTGGGTAAATTTACTGTGTCATATTGACAGTAAGTAAAGGTAACTCCTTGAAAACCAGTAGAAAATACAATTAAAACCCGTTCGGTTGACAAATTTGACAAACCAAAATAATTAGGTGAATATAAAGAAAAAAATGACCACTTTAACTCAGTCGTTAATAGCTCTACTACGGGACATTGGCGGAATTGATGCTAAAAGTATAGAGCCATTAATGAAATCAATTTTTTTGATTACCGTCGGTTGTTTCTTCTCTTCATTTTTATTTGACTTATGCCACTTATATGGCACCCATCCCAACCTCCCAACCCCAAAGAAGAAAGGTTGCAACAGAATCTCATTCCTTAATCAGCAGGTATACGACATTGCAGGCGATGTTGGCTTAACCGTAAAGATCTTAGCGGAGTCATGTAACCGAAATATTCGATAATAATCAAATATTCTAAATGCAATCAAAGTATTGGATACTGATACGATTTGTTTGATTCAGTTGTTTACATTCAAAAATTCCTTAAAAAGAACATACCTCTGGATGCTTAATCAAGTACGCCTCCTCTTCTAGTTGGATTGTGTAAGCAAGCCGTTCCGTACATTCCTCTTGACATGGAGATAAAACTTTATAATCATTATACAGAAGCCCCTCCGCAGTTACGGCGTCTTTAACCATACCCTTCATACGTTTAATAAGTCCTGAAGGCATGGTGGTATACTAATGTTAATTACGGTATTCTACAACTCTAGTTTATCGTTCACTTTTTTTAACGATGATTAATATTTAAAGGAGTCAAAATGTGCGAAATTGAATATAATATAAAATTGGATAAATGTTACATGTCATGACAGATTTTTTGTGTGGTATTAAAAAGAAAACAATAAAACAGCCAGTGTGTGGTATGTAAAAAATGTCTAAAGAACAATGCTCACTTTTGACCTGACTGATCAAAAAAAGTAATTCCCATATTGCCTTATTAATCAGCTCATAAAATAGCATATTTTTTCTATATCTAATTAACAAACTTATAGGGAAATAACCTGTCTAGATATTGGTTTTTTAATGATAATCAATATGACCAGCAGTAATAACAGTCTGCGTGAGACGAATTTCACAATATTAAGTCAGATACCATAGACAGAAAATATTTTTTATTTCCCGCTAGGTGGTGATTATATTCTCTTAAGAAATAATAGGGCCAATTTTGGAATATCCTTATCAACTTTATCATCATCTGTTTTATGTTCTGTATCATCTCTCTACGCCATAAAAAATCAGTTTCATATAAGTTTTCACTGTCATACCGGTTATGACATAACAGTGAAAGCGTACAAAAAAAAATAGTATTGTATTCTCTTTGAGTGAAAGTTTCATTTGCTTTCATTGTTTCTTTTCATTGCTGATAATATGTACTGACACTGTGCAATTTCTACTGCGTTGAAATTCAATTTAAAACTACGATATTTCCGCATTTGAGAGTAGAGTAGAGAGAAACTTCCACATCTGTCACCATTGTCACACGGTATGTGTAAGTAATGGTGACCCTCTTTTCTGGGATTTTGCCTTCAGCTTACCATCAGGCAAGGCGAGGTCCAATTGACGTGTCCTATATAAAAAAAAAAAAAAAAAAAAAAAATCTGTGGCAATATTCATGTCCATGAAATCGCAGATACAATAAAAGTGAGCCGCCTTCACTGGACTCGTTTTTCGGCAACTGCCAGTCTACTTGAGTAACAAATGTCCGCCAGGTTTAAAGGAAGACTCAAGAAGTGCTAGCTTAAATAATCAAAGGTGATATGCGTGCTAATTATCTCGAATGACAGTGATGTCCAACACCGTGTTATGTGGAGTAGAAAACGTCGGAAGACAGACCCCGGGCTCCAAGGTGAAGACCTCAGCCTGCAATCGAAATGCAATCCGGACACGATAAAGTTATGATGATGATTATGATACGGAGATATGAGGATACGGTCGAAGCCGGCGTATATAGATTGGTAAGCTTTTTAGTTATTTTTTGATGTGTTCCTTAATAAAAGCACATGTAAAACAATACTACTCAATTTTTCTTAATTACACATTTTTCAGTCTAATGATTTAATCCACATAGATTTTTTAGTTATTGAAGATATGAGATCTATTTATCAATAATACCAGTGCTGTTATACGATAGAATAATAAGAAAGTCAATGACTGGTCAATGGATCTATGGTAAGTGGTCATCTTCTTTGCACAGACCTTTTCACCGAAGCTTGACTTGAAACCAAATGTGAATGAAAACATCGGTAAGTACCTATACAAGTAATATCTTGCAACATATATATACAAGTAATTTATGTCCGCTCTACACGTTGGACTACTGCTATAGCGGGGGTTTATGTCATTCTTTAAGTGTGGCGCAGAGTCAGGAGGGTGTGTTGGCATAGCGTGGTGACTACACCACGCTATGCAACCAACAAGACCAACAAAAGATTGATGCAGGAACTATCCTGCATCAAACTTTTGTTGGTAAACTACAATAGCGGATACAACACCAATTTCAAACGTAGGTGCTCTGTTGAGATCGTCTCCGTATACTATGTTTATTTGATATAATATTTTCATTACAAATTAGAAAAATCTTCGGAAACGGTTTCTATAATATCGAAGTAAAATATAACATGAAATTCAATTACCACTAAATATGACGATATAAATCAAGGCGTGGTTCTAAGCATTTATTTGCGTCAGTTGGTTTTTGTAAGGAACACGTCTCTGAGCGAAGTCGCGGCCCGTGATGCTAATTATCTGCTCATATACCTATTCATCTGTCAACATAAAAGAAAATTATATCGGTATTTCGCTTTCTCCGAAATTGGCACGAGCCTAATTGAGACCCGATAAATAAAATATAAATATAATACTACGTAAATATCTATAAAGATAGTATTATACAATTTTAAAATGGTTGTGTCTGTACGTTGAAATATTAAAAAAAATATATACTTACCAATTTTACTTCATTCTTTTCTGTTTACCTATTTGTTCGTGTTGAACGCAAAAACAACTGAACGAATGTTGATAGCATTTTTTTGTTTGAAAGGTCTTGGTCAGCCTTAAAATCTTACGTACATTTGATCGCTATTGGTTAAGCAGAACGACATCCATCCGGGTGGAACCGTAGGCATCAGCTAGTATTCTATAATCCGGAAAGTACACCGCTTGGCATACCGCAAACATAATAAAGTTACTTCTGACTTGTGAAAAGGCCCCGTGATCGTTCTGGATACAACAGTTTTATATTTTTGGGGTGAAAAGCCTCTTAGCTTTTAATGAGAATGTAAAATATATTTTTGAATTTGATGAACACATTAGAGGGCAAAAATCAACGCTTTATCATCCACGAAATTTTTTGCCACTTCAAAATATGTCAGAAAACCCACGTTATTTACCTTATTATCTTACAAATACTCGTCTTATAAATAGTAAGCAAGTTAGTGACAGATAGAATAGGTAACAGCATGATAAAGGAATCTTGTGATGTCGTTGAAGATGTAGTGACTAAAATAGAGAAATGGATGCTTAGATGGTTTGGATACTCTGAGAGGATGAACGAAAGCAAACTGAACAAACCGATTTATGAAGCAAGTAAGTATGGGCCACCCGATCGGGGTCCACCTAGATATACGTATGTCAATCAGATCGAAGGTATTTTAAAGAAAGGACATGATAAGATAACCCGAAACCAGTGAGCATGTATGAAAACATGTATGAAAGTAGAAGTAGCGAAAGATGTATGGCAGGACTAAGTGGAAAACAGTGGTCTCTGCCGTGGTGTAACAAACATACATACATACATATAATCACACCTCCTTCCCTGGAGGGTTGGGCAGAGGTGACTTAACACTCACATTTCACCAATCATTTAGTTTGGTCCCTCGTAATAGGGGATGAGCCTATTGCTATCTTTTGGGCACTATTGTTCACTCAAGCCATGCATCTGAGGCTGAGTCTGGGCTGTACATATCTGTCCGATGATAAACACCCCTATTCCTTAGTCGCCTTGTACGACACCGCAAGGAAAGAGATGGGGTGGTCCAAATTCACCGTCACAAATCACGCGTCTTTGTGTGTGTACTAACATACATATGATTACATACATGCATATGTGTGTATGTTAGTGAAGATGTTTGTTACTCAATCACGTTCAAACGACTGAACCGATCTGTCTGTCATTTGTCGCAGTGACATATTGTACTCTGGAAAAGTTGCGGTAATGTCACCAGAATCCCACGCGAATGGGACCGCGGGCAACAGCTAGTTACATAATAAAGTAACCGTGAGGATTAAAAAGTCAAACTAAATTTAATAAATTGCCGTCATCTACTCCCTCTGGCAATCTCCCCTCTTTAAAACCATTATGAATAATTAAATATAGTAATAATGGCACGGTAAACAAAGTATACCTCTTATTGTTATGCATATTTCACTAGCTAATTTCGTTCATCGTGTCGATCCAATTATCAGAATACTAACTAAACTCATATACTTCCCCCTTAACGGTTAAATGCTGCCCAAGTTTTTACTTTTTAAATCTTTTATATTTGTATAATAATAAAATAACATTGAGACAATTGAATTGATATAAAATAAAAGAAGATTAAGGTTGATTAGATATGCTAATACTGCTGATTGATGGAGTTTGGTGGAACCTGCTACACATATTGAATAATCCACTTTGTACTTTTCCACTATATTTTATTTTTCACCTTACCAGTTTCGCCTCACGGCATTCTCAAAAGTTTGTTTGTATTATTATTATATAACTATATTGTATACATACAAACGTTTGAGAAGGCGAAACCGGTTAGGTGTAAAATACAATATAGTGGAAAAGGTTGATTAGATACGGTAAAACAGTGAGGCGGCTGACGAATTGACTGATTTCACATTATTATTTCGTAATAGACTTTAATTTTATCTAGCATAGAACTCCTTACTATATTCAATAACGGACGGCGATGAGATCCCAAAGTTACAGGGGATGGGTGACGGGTGGCGTAAATTTGTTAAAAGACAATTGACACAGATTAGTAGCCGCCCATTTAACTAAACTGAATCTTTGACTGGCGATTAACAGAAACGGCAGCAGAACGGCATTTCCAATCTTCTTAAAGATAATTCTGATGATTCTTCATCAGAATTATCTTTAAGAAGATTGGAAATAAATACATGTTATGCAATTAAGTGGATGGTATCGTATTTGCAAAATATTTGTTGTAAAATAGTTACAGCATAATTTTTGCAGTTGCGATAGCGAAAACATCTAATGCCTTCTAAAGCTCTACCTTTCGAATTGCAAACCAGACAATAGATGTTAATTCTAATTCTGACTATCTTACCCGCCACTGTTGGGAGGAAGAATCGTCACAGTGGAAGATCTGAAAATTGTAAACAAGGTATGACAATATTCGATTTTGGGATGATGGTCCTTCGCGCTACAACTTTCAACACACACACACACACACACACACTTTTTATATATATCTAAAAAGTGTAAAATAATAGTATTATTTAAATAAAAATACAATGCATAACAGCCAGAAGATTAGGATGATGATGAATTCAATCAGTCAAGATTTTACAATCAAATAGTAAATTGACTACTGATAATAATCATCATGAAATCATTCACACCGCGAAAGTTTAAAAATAACATGAAATCATTATTTATTAATTTATTACCTAATAACAATATTATAATCAGCTCGGCGAACCTTGATCCCTATGACAGTTCATACTAGTGACGGGTCGTGTCGATATATCGCAACTTTTTATAGGCAAAGGCGTGACTTGCATTCAGCCACATCGATAAACATGTTTTTAAAATATAATCTACATTACTATAATTATAATGCTTGTTATATTTACAAGTATCCGTGTATTTGTATATGGGGTTGCCAATATTCCGATGCAGAGGTAACATGGTCGGACTGTATAATTTTAATGTGAATTAAAATTTTAGTTATAGCAACACTATCTGATCTGTCACTACGCTAGTACTGTCAGTTCGCTACGCCAGTACGAGTGCTAACGCCTTGTATGCGCCACGTGTTTTCTTGTGTCAACGGAATCCTTTGTTTGTTACTATTGTTGTTTTCTGTTTTTGTTATTGTTGCTGTTTTGTGTTTGTTGGTGTTTCAAAATGCCGAAAAGACTGAGAAAAACTGTACTCAACAGTGAAACGCGGGAGTTTGTTGTACGCTTGCGTGACTATTTTGCTCGCGAACTACAAAATGGCGGACCTTTGTTGCCACTTGACAACGTACGCGACCGTGTTGCTGATGCTTTGGGAATTGGCAAAGCTACCGTTTCCCGAATTACAAAGGAGAAGTTCGGCGAATCGTCGATGGAGGAGAACAAATTATCAACTCCAAAGAAGAAAAAACATAATAGGGCACGACCCGTAACTAACCCCGATGATTTCGACATGGCAGCGATACGAAACCATATTTACGGCTATTATTTTCGAGGTGAACTGCCGACTTGCACAAAATTATTAGCGTCGCTGAAATCGGCTGATTTATTTAAAGGTGGATTCACTTCTCTCAGACAAGTTATAAAAAAATGTGGATTTCGTTATGGGAAGTGTGACAAAAGAAAAGTGATAATGGAGCGGAAGGACATTGGATTGATGAGGTGTGATTTTCTACGACAAATAAAAAACATCGAGAACTGGGACAAGGTGGTTTATCTGGACGAAACGTGGCTCAACGCCAATCACTCAGTCTCCAAAACATGGACAGACGACACAGAGAAATCCTGTACCAAAGCACCAGAAGGCAAGGGCCAGCGTTTGATTATCTGCCACGCTGGCACAGCCAAAGGTTTTGTACCTAACTGCTTGTGGGCCTTCAAATCCGTGAAAACAAGTGATTATCACGAAGAGATGAATTTTGAGAATTTCAAGAAATGGTTCACAAAACTATTAGACAATTTAAACGAGCCCCACTACATTTTAATGGACAACGCCCCATACCACTCTGTGCAAATTAATAAAGCGCCTACCGCGAACAACAATAAAGGCGAAATAATAGAGTGGCTGCAAAACAATGGTGTGGCAGCTAATACTCAAATGCTGAAAAAGGAATTAGTTAGATTGTTGAACCTTCATAAACAGCAAACAAAGAAGAAATATTTCTTGGATGAGATGGCAAAATCAAAAGGGCACACCGTGATTCGGCTACCGCCCTACCACTGCCAATATAATGCAATCGAAATGATATGGGCGCAGATCAAAGGTGGGTTGATTTGTATTTATTTTAACATGTTTTTATTTAGGTCACTGGTGACTGTCTAGTCGGCTAGTACTATTTAAAGCTATTTTATTTCACTAGCAAATTGCATTTTTATTTTTATCCATGTGCTTATATCAATTACACACTTTTAACGTACAAAATTATGTACTTATAATGTACTTACCCCGATCTCGCTCTTTGACTTTGCATCATTTTCAATCTAAACCATTATTGTTTCAGGTTGTGCAGCCAGGCTTAACACCACTCCACCATTCACAGCTAATAAAATGCTTACGTTGCTACAAGAGGCATGTAGTCAAGTGACTCCGGACAATTGGAGGAAAGTGGTTGAAAAGACGAAAAAGCTATGCTTAGATGATTGGAATCGAGACGTGCGATACGACAATATAGTAGACCAGCCGTTTATCATAAACATAGGAGAAAGCAGCTGCAGTTCGGATTCCGAGTCTGAGACGCAATCGGTGACACCATTGTCAGATTCAGATTAATGTATATTAAAAAATCATAAATAAACCGCTTTTGTTTTATTTGAGTAGGTATATACAATAAATTTGTTAAATCTCCTTTATTTTATTATCGCAAACAACTTAAATGATTATAAATCTGACACTAAGAGCGTAGGTGCTCTATTGATGTATTTTGTACACTCGTTTCCATTTTCGATATTTGTTTATCGATACTTTTCCGCACTAGTCGATATCTTCCAAACGGAGTAACTTTTGCAGGACGTCAACGTAAAGTCTGATTGAGATAATTTCTTGTAAGTGTTAATAATTATTATAATTCCAACGGGATATTATTGTAATTGCATATATCTGCCTAAAATTAATAAATATCATTTTTAGACACCGCCAATTCGATTATAATATAACGGTGACGCTACTACAAGGTTGTGTCGTGGGAATAACTGTCAGTGTCATAGGGATCAAGGTTCGCCGAGCTGATTATAGGTTTCGAAAAGTATCATAGTAAACAAAACTTGAATATAGACTATTCATTTCATGGGCAACATTGGAGCAAACTTAAATCAAAAATTATCAGGCGTTCCACTTTAGTTTCAAACAAACTTGGATGAGATGGAAGAGAGCAGTGTAATAATATCTAACATTCAGTAAATTGAACCACGAGACTTTGAAAAGAGTGATGGTCCAAATATTGTTACGTCTGTGCCCATAGTTCAATAGTAGATTGAAGCTGTTTCACTGGGTACGTATCACTTTTATCCACTGATTGAACTATGAACACTATAAGTGAATTGAACTACCACTCTGTTCAAACTTTACGGTCTTTACTGAATGTTATTACAAAAAAGTTTCATACAAGTATTTTGTGTTGTACGGCAACAGAAATTTATTTGAATGAAAGGTGCCACCTTAAAATTTTATAAGAGAATGGCGAATGAAGAGAAAGGCTATTACTGAAATGTCTATTAAATTTGTGTCTTATTAAACTAATTGAAACATTCAACTCATTCGAAAGTAAAATTTTACAAATATAGTATTTTGCCAGTATCTGGATAGTAATATTTAAAGATCTCAAAAGGTTGCCGAGATAAGATATAAAGCATCTTTATGTTTTTTGTTAAATAGGTATATTTACCTATAAATCTCCATAAAAATTAAATCAACATTTAAAAAAAACCGTCAAAAAAACATTCTCCAAAAAGTGGAAAATAGGTTGTGTTGGTTAGCTAACTTTGATATACCTAGTGATATTTGATTCAAGCAATGTCATGTTGGGGGATCCTAACTGATAAAGCACTCCGTATTAAGCATATTAACAAATCAAATCAATCCGAATTGATTACTACACTAGATTCGGGAGCTAAAATGCTACAGACAGACACACAGACACATCAAACTTTTAAAACCGTTGTTTTTGCATCGATGGCTAAAAATGATTGTGTACGCATTACTTTGAACGACTACCAAATTTATAAATTATTTATTTGTTGTATTTATTATTATCAGGACAAGGTTTGATGAAACGAAGCCAGTGTTGCTACATTACTCATTCATGCTTTTATATTCAGTAACTTTAATGTTCTAGGGTATATACAACATTCATATAATTTTCTTAATAGGTACCTATTTAAACTTTACAAATGAAAACAGCAAGTATCGTTTTAAATAAAAGCTTTGATTTTAAGTCAAAACAAATTGATGGTGTAATATAAAGCTCCCTAAAATTATACCGCGCTAATTAAATTATATTCTCAAAGGTGCCGTTTTAATTAAATCCACATAACAGTGTACGGTGCTTATTTTTGCTACACATTTCAATACATGAAGTGAAATCGCTGTTTTATATAAAAAGATCAAAGTTTTTTGAAAAGTACCTATCTCTGTAATATTACATGCATGTTATCAATAGTATCTTTGGCAATTTGGTGCAAATTTTATAGAAAAGATGTACATAAAAAGGTATATATAAATGAAATCTTCTGATCTTACATTGTTCTTCTATAAAAAGCTATCCAGGTATATACGATCTGATGAAAACGATTAATGACAGAGAGTATAATGTCGAAGCTGAGGAAGTATTATTTTCGTCCGCCTATGACAAAAAAATAAGTTTTAAAATAAATTAAGACTATTAAAAGTCACGCTCTAAAAATTATTAATCAAGAAATTATTTATGAAGCTAGAATGTATTGTTTTGTTAGACTAAGTGGCATATGACCACGACTATCCTTGATATTTTCTTGATTTATACTTTTTAGAGCAAGGTTTTTCAGTACCCGGCTATTTTTTATTTATATTATTTTGGCGCAAGTAATATGTATAATTTATATATATTTGAAATGTGCTAACTAAGCCCTTCGAAATGATATCAAACACGACTTATAGATCTCATTTTTTTAACACAGTACTTTAGGACCTAGAGCTAGAGGGTGCCACATTAGATTCAGTGATACTTCATATAGCCTATAACCGTCAGACGACTAAAATGCTTTTAACGATACCTCATTTTTCCAGTTCTAGTTAGTGGTTGAGTAGCTATGAGGGAACAGATGAACTTACATATATTATGATACATTGCCTGTGAAATTCATAACGCTCCTTTTCTTTGCCGTAGTCGGGTGAAACGGAATTTTAATGTCCATGCTCTAACTAAAATCATTTTTTGAATCAAATGCCTAACATACCTACAGTTTAAATTTTTACATATACCAGAGCCAAATGGGTAATCAAAGCGGTGAGCAAAAAAAACATTTTTTTTATAATCGACGTCAGTAGATAGCACTGCAATCGGATTATAGGCTTTTTTACAAATATATTTAAGAGCAAAGCTGGAACCTGAGCCGCTAGTACTTTATACAATTCCAATTATAATAAAATCTGTATATTTTCACACTAGCCGCTAATTTGAAAGGACTTTATTTTAAATAATACGACTATAAACTGAATTAAGTTACCAAATTCAGAATAGTATACTGTCTTGCTTATTATAATGTCGCTTTGACCATATTCAATTTTTTTAAACATTTGTTGCAGGTAGAAATAAACACCTCAACAAAGTCTAGGGAACAAGATGACCCCAATTATTTTTTTTCGTGTAAATCTTGTTTTGCAAATAACTGGCAGCAAATAAATAAAAATAGAATAAAGTAGATTACAGAGTTGTTCGAAATTTAAAAATAAATTTAAATAAGTAATGATTTTCGAATATGGAGGAAAAACTTTTAAAAGTGTTTGATTGTGCAGTTTCTCTGAGGCAAAATAAAAATTATTTTTTTTGATTGTAAATAACGTTTATTATCAATAATACGTCTTTTACGTATGGTTTGTGCATTTTTGTGACTGTAGTCATCATGTCACGTCGTCATTTAAGTCGCGAAGAGATGTTAAGGGCTGTTGGTATGCTGCAAGCTGGACGAACTCAACGCGACGTAGCGGATGCTGTCAACACCCAACCAAGCGTAATTTGCAGATTATGGGCACGCTACAGGTCTACAGGGGATGTTGCCGAACGTCACAGGGGACGAAATAGGGTTACTACCCCGCGACAAGATCGTTTCTTGCAAAATTCCGCAAGGCGGCAACCCACGATTACTGCTCGTCAGTTGGTCGCAGGCCTCCAGTCTCAGCATCAAGTGGTTATTAGCGATCAAACTGTCAGAACAAGACTACATGAAGCCAATCTTTATGCTCGCAGACCGCTTAGGGTTCCAGCTCTTCGACGTGGAAATCGAGGTCGTCGCTTATTGTGGGCTAACGCACATTTACAGTGGACCGACCATCAATGGGCACGGGTTCTGTTTTCCGACGAATCTTGCTTCGGTTTTCATCCTGATTCGAGAAGAGTGCGTATATGGCGAGTTCCTGGACGTCGGAGTCGTCTCCAGAATCCGCAAGAAGTTCATCCTTACCAAGGTGGAACAATCATGGTATGGGCTGGAATTCGCCTTGGTGGAAGGACCGACCTCGTTTGGATACGGGGCAATTTGAATGCAAACCAATACATTCAGGAGGTTATACACCCCATGGTAATCCCTCATCGACAGCAGTTCGGTCAAGATTTTATGTTCATGCAAGATAATGCACGGTCACACACCGCGAGGGTAGTGGTCAATGCGTTAAGCGAGCACAATATGACGACGTTGGAATGGCCTGCTCAGTCTGCCGACCTCAATCCCATAGAGCATGCCTGGGATTTGCTTGGGAGAAGACTTTCAGTGATTCTTTGGAAAATCTGAACACTGAAGAACAACTTTTTTTACACCTTCGCAGTGTATGGAGCCATATTCCACAGACGAAGATTGACAATCTCATACTAAGTATGCCACGCCGTTGTCGAGCTGTTGCTAATGCTTTAGGAGGTCCTACAGATGATTAAAAACGTTTAAAGTACGGTTAATTACTGTATTTCTTACTACCTCGTTATTTTTGTACCTAATCATAGAAGGTTGTAATACTCAATATTGGCACTATTCAATTCTTTCTTAAAAAAAAAAAATTTGGTACGAAAATGTTTTTATTAAAATTAAAATTAAAAACGGTATAAAAATACCCTTCTATTGATATAAAACACTCACTATTACAAGAAAGGGTTTTTAAATAAAAACTAGAAATGTCCTTGTTCCCTAGACTTTGTTGATGTGTGTATAAATAGATGTTGTAGGTATGTATTGCTTACATTGCCAAGATTATACATAACCGTATGGATGTTAGTAGACAATATAAATAAATAAGAAAACAATCAAATATGAAGTTTGTAGGAATGTTACTTATAGTTAGATGTCTTTCATAGATTGTTAAACAGTAGCACTATTATAACAACAAAGTATTACTGATAATGTAGTAACGTATTTAGCACCCACATGACAGACTTGCCTAGTGTGGGGTCACAGGCAATGAATGTAACTTTTCTTTTTATGGCAATATTTTTATTTCTGTAATATCAGATCCATGCTCCATAGATAGTCAAAGGAAGTATTAACTATTAGCGTAAATGAAACATTCGTTCAATCATAGATACATAGCAAGCAATATAATTGGAGTAAACGTTAATTGGCTCAATACCCCAGCCCCCTCACCCTCCTCATCACTTGTAACCATGGTGAATACGGATCAGTGGGAATCACAAAGGGTGTCTTGGAACAGAAAATCCAGCAAATGTAGCTATGTTATTATCAAGCGTATAGAAATTCACGTGGATTGATTAATGTCGAGTTTTGGGGTTTTGATACCTGAGTTTCTATATAGTACTAGTTTTATTACAAAATCGATTATGAGTGATAGTAGAGAGTAAAGAGCTATCCTGGCGACAAAAGTGTGAACCAATTATGCATTGAATTTAACACGTTAACAGAATGGTGACGTCATTTATACGTATTTGTGAAGCTTACGTACGGTAGGTTAGTACTTTGAAGTGTGCATCCCAATACTTTGGTGAGCTTTGCGATCTAGGAACTGCACTCTGCTTTATATCACAAAGCATTCACATATTATAAGGACGTGCTAGTCAACTATACGTATAAAGTTACGCATTCTGAATCAAAATATTTTCAGACGGCTTTGCTTATTATAATGTCGCTTTGACCATATTCAATTTTTTTAAACATTTGTTGCAGGTAGAAATATAAATAGATGTTGTAGGTATGTATTGCTTACATTGCCAAGATTATACATAACCGTATGGATGTTAGTAGACAATATAAATAAATAAGAAAACAATCAAATATGAAGTTTGTAGTCTCAATAGTTAGCCTAGCCTAGTCAGTACAAGTTTACACCTATATATGTTTAGATAGAAATGCCCGAACCTTGGTCGACCCTTGTTAACTTCTTTTCCGTGTGGAAATCTCCTCAGATACCCGTCAATTGTCAGACTCGATCCTATCGTCTTGTGTCTCTCGCACCCTGGCTGACCCAGGGCCATCTCCTGTTCAGCGATCGCCACGTCGGGTGAAGAGAACCACGGTGCGCGCATTTAGTATGGAGGATGCCCTCCTGTCACCATCCAGGCCGTACCAATGAAGAAAAGAGGTCACTAGGTAATCTCCAAAGTCTGAGTGGCGTAATGAACTTAAATTATTAAATATACCTCAAACCTAACCAAAACCAATTTTTACTTAAACTACTTAGTAGACAATTGATGATTCTTATAAAGGCTTCTCACTCTCGCGCGTACCCCTTTGTTTTGGATACTAATTATACTTGACATATTGATGCTAATTGATAAATGTTGCCATCTCTAAACTTAAATTTCTCTTATTTTAGCTAAGCGATTGACATAATGGTATTTTGTTGTTAAGTCCAACATCAAAAATTTACTTAAAAATAATACCCACTCTTGGTACAGGGACCAGACTACCGATAGTTTAGGAGATGAATCTTCACACGTATCGAGAAGTACTGCTTTCTGCATCAAACCAACCAACTGCCAAGCGCAAGCTTCTTCAGATGTTAGTGCGGGATTTTGGCAATCACACCGTGTCAATTGTAGTATTGACACAATAATTTCTGAATCCACATATTGCACGTGTAGACAACTTCAAAAGTATTTTTTTTTATTTTATTTGAAATTTTAATTAAAATTATTAAATCTTAGGCGTTTTAGGAAAAAAAGGCGAGCCTTACAAGTTTTGTGTTGGAAAATGTAAAGCATTGCAACCTATACCATAATTGTTGTTATATATTTGCTTAATACTTTTATATGTGAAAACAAAGACACAAAACATTCATGATTCAATGAGCGTAACTGAAAAAGAACCTGCTATATAAGATTTCTTTGATATCGAGCAGAAGATTTTAGATATAGTCGGGACCAACAATTCACGGATTTCCCAGTCTTAAAATGATAAAATATGGGTATTTAAACTATCATAATCACTCACATTAGTATCAAAATGAAAAAAAATACACACAAAAACAATGAAACATGGTAAATATCCCGTTTATTTTGATACTGATAAAATATGGTTACAATAATTTAAACTGTACTATGACTTAACGCTCTACAATCTAACATAATAATTATTTTCGTTATAGGGAGTAACACCTGGTAGAAGCTAGTGCAACGCATCATCGGCTTGTGTCAATGGCGCCTCGTCTTGCTAGGCCCTTACATCTTCCTACCTAAGACAAATTATTAATCCAAACTCTACAAGAAAGCAATGGAATTTATTTGCAAGCAGGCTTTAAGTTTGATTATGATTAGAAAATTATGATGGAACGCGGGCTCGAGCAGGATCAAACCTGTGCCCCTTGACGTAGCAGTTGATTACAATATCGCCACGCCATATATTTTTTTATACCACTTAGGTGGCAGACAAGCACACGGCCCACCTGATGGAAACTGGTTACCGTGGCCTATGGACGTTTGTAACACCACACACTCGCGCTGTCAACCCTGTAAGTACAGAGTTTCTGTGCCGTCAGTGTAGAAGACAAAGCAGGACAAGCCTTTAGTCTTCCCACTGACAGCACAAATTCTCCAGTGAGCTCTGGCTACCGTACTCACTGCTGCGAACACAACTCGAAGTTATTATAGCCGCAGTATTCTGTAGGGTGGAGGTCCCCAGTCGGACAGCTCAATTGGGCGAAAATACCGCCGTGTCCTACCTCCTTAAAATACCTTCTTTTGCGAGGCAGATATGTGAATAATGTGCGTGAGGTTTAGCTCTTTCTCATACCGTAGAAGGTCAAGATTACAGAGACACACAGACACAGAGCGCACATGAACCTGTGCCAGGTGCCTAGAAGTAATGGGGCTAGCCATTGGCTCAGCAGAAGCAGAAGAAGGGTGGTGGCGTGTGGTATTTTCGCGCGCGCGTTAACTTTCTCTTTTTTTCTCTTAATGTAACGAAAAACGGTTTTGGTTAGTTCGAGTCTGACATAGCCACTTCATCATTAGCTCCGATAAGGTGAAGCCCGAGGAGGTATCCGTACGCAATAAAGGAAGTTTCTTTTGCACCCAGTCTACGACACGACTAGGCCAGGAGACCTGCCCGAGTACCTCTGCCCTACAGAATATCGTGGTCATAATAACCTTGTTCCCGGCAATGAGTAGGGTAGCCAGAGCTTACTGGAGAGTTTTTGTGCTGTCAGTGGGAAGACCAAAGACTTCTCCTGCTTTGTCTTCCGCACTGATGGCACAGGATCTCACTGTGCTTACAGGGTTGGCAATGCGAGTGTGACTCCCCTGTTGTTAGACGTAGACGGCAGCGTTTGTCCTGCGGGAGTGAGACGCTGCCGTCTCCGTTACCCAAGGTGCACCGCGTGGAAGTTCTGGATTAAGAACTACAAAGAACTACACCTACCACTAACTTAGTCGGCACTATTCAGAAGGCGTCTAATTTTAGTGTGACATTTCTTATTTTAATGCATATTTGTCAATTAAAACGTACAACAGAATACCGTTTAAATAAAAAAGGACAAATTACTTAACTAATTTTAGCTTTTTTTTCCTATGGCGATCACAACGATTCCGCCAACTAATTTTAGCTTAGTCGTGTGTTTTCAGATTACGAAACGACAGTTGACAGAACTAAACTAAATTTTAGAGACTTTTAGTTTATTTTAGTTTAGTTATGTCACAACAGAATTGGCATCATTGTTCAGATAAATATTTACACTGTGCATAAATAAAAACATTTCGATCATGGAGCGCAATTGTTTACTAAATCTAAACAATAAAGTGATTTAGTTTTGCTTAAGACTAATTATATATTTTGTGCTGGAGGCACTATTTCATTACGGTTCTTGCTAGAAAAGTACAAAGAGTTAACGACGAGTTAAAACGAAAGTGACATTCGCCTTAATAGTCGAATATGAATAGTCCATTGAAATGTTACATTCTCTTGGGATTAGCATTCATTGGTCAGAGGAGGTACATTTATTTCTTTAGATGTCAAGAGGGACCAGTTTAAAGTTAAAGCTATGTTTGTGGAAAATGGGTTCAAATGAATATGTATCTGGGTTCTGCAAAAAATACTTAGTTAACATTTTTTCGTTGAAAATTGAAAATGATTACCTTTGTAACTGTCGTAAAATTGCAGTTGAATTAATAATTATTATTTTGAGATAGTACAAAACTATACTATTTTTTTTTGTTGAAGAACACAACATAAAAGATATAAATATTTGTAAAAATGAAAAGATTTATTTTTATTTGTAAAACATATGGGTAGTAAACACCTCAACAAAGTCTAGGGAACAAGATGACCCCAATTATTTTTTTTCGTGTAAATCTTGTTTTGCAAATAACTGGCGGCAAATAAATAAAAATAGAATAAAGTAGATTACAGAGTTTTTCGAAATTTGTAAATAAGTAATGATTTTCGAATATGGAGGGAAAACTTTTAAAAGTGTTTGATTGTGCAGTTTCTCTGAGGCAAAATAAAAATTATTTTTTTTGATTGTAAATAACGTTTACTATCAATAATACGTCTTTTACGTATGGTTTGTGCATTTTTGTGACTGTAGTCATCATGTCACGTCGTCATTTAAGTCGCGAAGAGATGTTAAGGGCTGTTGGTATGCTGCAAGCTGGACGAACTCAACGCGACGTAGCGGATGCTGTCAACACCCAACCAAGCGTAATTTGCAGATTATGGGCACGCTACAGGTCTACAGGGGATGTTGCCGAACGTCACAGGGGACGAAATAGGGTTACTACCCCGCGACAAGATCGTTTCTTGCAAAATTCCGCAAGGCGGCAACCCACGATTACTGCTCGTCAGTTGGTCGCAGGCCTCCAGTCTCAGCAGCAAGTGGTTATTAGCGATCAAACTGTCAGAACAAGACTACACGAAGCCAATCTTTATGCTCGCAGACCGCTTAGGGTTCCAGCTCTTCGACGTGGAAATCGAGGTCGTCGCTTATTGTGGGCTAACGCACATTTACAGTGGACCGACCATCAATGGGCACGGGTTCTGTTTTCCGACGAATCTTGCTTCGGTTTTCATCCTGATTCGAGAAGAGTGCGTATATGGCGAGTTCCTGGACGTCGGAGTCGTCTCCAGAATCCGCAAGAACTTCATCCTTACCAAGGTGGAACAATCATGGTATGGGCTGGAATTCGCCTTGGTGGAAGGACCGACCTCGTTTGGATACGGGGCAATTTGAATGCAAACCAATACATTCAGGAGGTTATACACCCCATGGTAATCCCTCATCGACAGCAGTTCGGTCAAGATTTTATGTTCATGCAAGATAATGCACGGTCACACACCGCGAGGGTAGTGGTCAATGCGTTAAGCGAGCACAATATGACGACGTTGGAAAGGCCTGCTCAGTCTGCCGACCTCAATCCCATAGAGCATGCCTGGGATTTGCTTGGGAGAAGAGCTTTCAGTGATTCTTTGGAAAATCTGAACACTGAAGAACAACTTTTTTTACACCTTCGCAGTGTATGGAGCCATATTCCACAGACGATGATTGACAATCTCATACTAAGTATGCCACGCCGTTGTCGAGCTCTTGCTAATGTTTTAGGAGGTCCTACAGATTATTAAAAACGTTTAAAGTACGGTTAATTACTGTATTTCTTACTACCTCGTTATTTTTGTGCCTAATCATAGAAGGTTGTAATAAGTACTCAATATTGGCACTATTCAATTCTTTCTTAAAAAAAAAAAAATTGGTATGAAAATGTTTTTATTAAAATTAAAATTAAAAACGGTATAAAAATACCCTTCTATTGATATAAAACACTCACTATTACAAGAAAGGGTTTTTAAATAAAAACTAGAAATGTCCTTGTTCCCTAGACTTTGTTGATGTGTGTATTTATTCAACTATTCAATTTGCTATTGTTAATTCAACCATAAGGTATATGTACAGGTGTATGGTGACATGGTGATATAATATACTCACTGATACATAGCTAACTAGTTGATGAGACTCTGGCCGATGCATGCCTTTGTCATGGGTCATCCGGTTGATGTTCCTGTATGAGCCAAGATAAACTAAACCATAAGTGAGCAGACTCAATGCAAGTTATGCTGATGATAGAAACAAATTCTCACGAGTCAGCATTTAAAATTACTCAGCACCATAAATAATTCCTAACATGCATTTTAATTTTAGTTACGATCTCGAACCCGATAAACCATTCGAAATTAATATTCTAGAATTAAGTAATCAGTTACAATGTATCTGGCAATAACTCATTTATGCAGTATCTACCTAGGCCCACTCTTTTTCAGTTAATTTGAAAAAATATAATGTAATTAGTTTCTGCAATGAATGACGAATCAACTGAGTTAAATTAATTATTCGTTAAAATATGCCAACTTTGGTAATAGTATTGTGCTGAGTTCCTGTTCCTGATAGCGTGATGTTTTAATAGCCTGTCAACTTCACCTTCGGCAATCAACAATGACCTACCGGTTTTCAAAATTGGTTTTGTAGATTCAAATATTACCCACCTACAACGTCACAAACTTTACCTCTTTGCGTAATAGCATATTTTATAGAATGCTATATCCTCATAGTTTATAACAAATTACAATGTTTAGCCTGATATTTTTATAATTACACAACATTAATAAAATTACACACATAAGTTAGCCGCAGCACTCAATGATTCGAAACTAACTAACAGTCTAGAGTCCAGTTAATGTGTTCACAAGTCAAACAATATTCCGGTAGGTGAGTGCCGGTGAAATTGAGCCCGAATCATTTATAAATGGGGGAGGTTTCGCGGGGTGAGCTAGGAGGGGAAAGGTGTGCCACTGCATTTTGCATGAGTTCAATGTTGGTTGCTAGATCTGGCTTTTTCCATTCTCTTTCTGTTGCACACATACACAAAGATGGTGGTATATTTTTATTAATACTTACACAAATGTTGTATTAATTCTTAGTATTCTTAGTAATGTTAAGTAACGTTAAGCCTTTGGAGAGTAACTCGTAACACTCGAGGCAACAGCATTTATCAAAATGACCATGTTTCATGAATGTATTAAAACTCTTTACCAATTTAACATGCATGTGTTGTAACAAGAAATTTATGTATAAGAAAATTAAATGAAATGATTTATTATAATGAGGCAAACAATAAAAATTTAAGCAGCTCTCTTCCAATAACCAAATTCAAAAGTCCAACAAACGTTTTGCTACAAAAAGTCGGATTCTTGTGTAATTAATTTATGTAGTTATGTTAAATACGTCATAGTACAACAGAGATAATTCGGAGGATATATGGTTTGTGGCAATATCTCTACTAGTGTATAAAAATAAAGTTTTTTCAACGCCCTGGGCGCCGAATTAGGGTGAATTTTTTATAGGGACGCAGGTAGGGTGTGAGTTGGGGTAAAAGACGGGGTGTTCTGGAGTCGCCGGCACCGTCTGCATATTGCATTAGATTTAAATTGTTTACGTCGTTAAGAAAGAAAGTTGTTCACCCGAACTGGGCGAGAGGCAAGAAACTTCTTCGCTGATGTTGGTATATTTAATTTTTGCGCATAATCATATGGGAAGGTTGTGACTTGCTTTTTACTTTTGTAATAACAATTATAACACCACATTTTATATTTATATCATCGTATTATTGTGGTAATTTTGTAGCATAAAAGTTTCTGGAGGCATTGCTGATACATTTTAACTAAACGAAAATGATTTAGTTTAACCTTCAGCTATATACACGCGTCTAAAATGAAAATGTATGGATTATTAAAATAGGTATCACTCAAATATGCAAATAAAATATTAATATTAGACTGTCTAGCCAATATATTTATGATGTTGATTGTTTTGTACTTACTGTAGGTACTTAAAAAGTGATTAGAATCATTCTCTTGAGCTTTGTAACAACGAAATTAATGGGGTCGGCTTTCAAGTCTAACTAAGATGCGATTGAACTTTGATATTTTAAGTGAAGCGACTGCCATATAACCTCAACAACCAATTGGCGGTATCGTAGTTCTGTTAATAAAATGAAACATAATGTATATTCAATATTAACATGATAGCGCGAAAAACATAACCCTTCATAACATAACAACGGCAATCGGGTAAAGGTAAATTAACAAATTCACGTTCAAATGCTACACAAAAATTTTCTATAGTCATTGTATAGATTTTTAGCTTCAAAATCATAATAAAATGTACTACAATAGCTGAGGTGGAATTTGGAACATTGTAAAACAACTTAGCCGCTTCTGAAATAGTTCTTGACGAACAATGTTCTGTTTAAATCTAATTGTATTCTTACAATATTATTAAAGTATGAGTCATAGATCATGTTTTAAATTATGAAAACAGTATCATTGTTCTATTTCGTAAATACATGGGCCTGAGCAGGTAACATTTGATTGTAATATTACGTCAGAAGTAGTCAGCGGCTAGTTATGAGATAGCCGTGCCTCAGGACGCGTGTGTCGAAATGAAGTTTTTACTAATGAGTTTTGCCATTGTTTTGTGTCAATATCAAAATGTGTCTTGTACTTTTTTCGATTTCATGAGCGAAAGATTTGGTGATTTAGCTAATTCTTTTCTTGATGTATTAAAAAATGTAAGGCAACAGATGTATGGTTTGATGAAACACCGAGCTGTAGAAGTAAGGTATCAGCCGAATCTTCCACCACCGCAGTACCAGTTGCCGCCAGAAATTGTGATAAAAAAGACGTTTTCGCATTTTCTTGAAGTAACAGGTGGTGAACACGAAAGCGAACATCCCGAGTACATAAGTTTGAGGTCTGAGCCAACTGCTCTTATGACTACACCACAACTTGCTCTGCTACATGGAAGAAGAGTGGAATCACATATCGTTACCACAAAAGATGGATACCAACTTACAGCACATCGGATCTTACCTTCGACTCACATTCCACTCAAATACCCGAATAGAACGGTTATACTTCACCATGGATTACTTGGTAGTTCTGCGGACTGGATATTGTTGGGACCTTTAAAATCACTACCATACTTACTGTCAGACGCCGGTTACGATGTCTGGATGGCAAACGCTCGAGGTAATTATTATTCTCGTGGACATACGTGGAAGAAAGTTGACTCCGATGATTTCTGGAAATTTTCATGGCAGGAAATGGGAGAATTTGACTTGCCTGCTATGATAGATTATATTCGCACAATTAAAAATAATACTAATAGTGTATATGAAAAGATAGATTTTATCGGACACTCTATGGGCGCTACAGCTCTCCTAGTGTTACTTTCATCTTCCCCTTTATTTAACCAATATTTGAGATTGGGTATTCTTATCGCACCTGTAGCATTTATGTCAAATGTTGAAGGGCCTCTTAAAGCAATGACTGCCATGGCGACAAATCCTCCGAAACAATTGTTAAAATTGATTGGCACAAGAGAATTTGTTCCTTCACGAATTATACCAAAACGGATAGCAACTAAATACTGCGTAGGCCCAACTCTATTTTGTAGTAATCCTTTATATTTTATAACTGGTGGAATACCATCAACCACTTCGTGGAATTTTAGTTTTGTAGCAAGAGTGTTATACCATGTACCGGCCGGAGGATCCACCGATACTATTTTGCACTATGTTCAATTAGTAAAAAGTGGAAAGTTTCACAAGTTCAATGATATTTATTATGACTATAATTTAAATCAGATTACACTGCCGATAGCTTTAATAAGTTCTGATGAGGACTTAGTGGCCACAATACCCGATGTTTTGAGATTGTACTTTAGTATCACAAATCCTGTAGATCATCATATCATACGTGGAAAAAATTTCAGTCATACCGATTTTGTTTGGGGCCTTCAAGCTCCAGAATTTGTATTTAGTAAAATATTTGAGTATTTAGAAAATGGATTAAACTGGTTTACAACTAAAAACGACGTTCACAGTAATATAATACAATAGTTCGATATGATGGATTTACAAGTTTTTAAATAGGTATTAGTTGGAAGTATTAGATTGTCACTGTACTATGTTTTATGTTGCCATACTTTAATGTTAGTAAATATTTAAAATAAAACTGTGTATTTTATTGGTGACTGAGCTGTATGTATTGTATTGGTGCGGTTCCATACGCGGGTATATCAGTTATCGTGGCCACAAGTAGCCATTGATCTATTCTTAAAACTACCAAATATAAGCAAAATATCATAAAAATTGATCCAGCAGTTTCGAAGTAGTTTGGCTACATATATCTACATACATGCCTATATTATACGACAATTATATAGATTACTAGCTTTTACCCGCGGCTCCGCCCGCGTGGATGTCGGTTCCCAGGGTGGACAACCCTTATCACTGAGGGGTATGAAAAAAAGATGTTGGCCGATTCTCAGACTTACTCAATATGCTCACAAAATTTCATGAGAATTGGTCAAGCCGTTTCGGAGGAGTACGGGAACGAACATTGTGACACGAGAATTTTATATATAAGATATAGTTTTTGTACTGTTTTAAGTGGATTAACAAATCAAACATACTAAAGACTCATACATAACAACATACTCTAAAAACTTTGTCTAACAACTAGCCAACCCTCAGCTTACTTCGAAACCCAGTAACACCTTTGAACCTTATATGCTCGGGATTTTTTAACTTCAAATAACGAATGGGAATCTGTCGAATTTGTTGATATTTATGATTACTGCTCTACTTCTTTGAGTACTAGCGTGATGATGATTCGGCCAGGGTTCGAGGGATATGCCTGCCAACCTCACCTTCGGCAACCAAAACAACCCACAGGCGGCGTGCATTTTAGTCGGTTCAAGTCCGACAAAACCTCCTCCACCGGCTCCGGTGTGGAGGTATCCGTGGGGATTTTGCGTACGTAAAAAAAAAAGCGTGATGATATTGAGTCTATAACCTTCCTCGATAAAAGGACTATTAAAAAAAAATTAAAATCGAATCAGTAGTTTGTGAAATTAGCACGTTCAACCAAACAAACAATCTCTTCAGCTTCCTAATATTAGTATACCTACGTAAGTATATATAAAAGGATTATTGTAATAAAATCAATTAGGGATAGGAGACGACAAAATTTTGCTTACCTAACTTATTCATGGTAGCTCATCAATTCCAAAATACGTCACTGAGCATACTGAAATTTCATAGTACATACTTATTAATGTCCTTGATACAGAAGGTATAAGTGGCATTTTATGAACACATTTTGCTGATGATTTTTTTTATATAACTTAGGTGGCAGACAAGCACACGGCCCGCCTGATGGAAAGTGGTTACCGTGACGTGGAACGTGTGTAACATTATACAATATTTTTTATTTTATACTTTAAACAGCTTATTAGTTAATACTTGCCAATAAATATTTTCAAAATACTCCAAGAAAGTTAGGATTTGACAATAAAAAATTCCTAGTAACAATTTTCTTTCGGAATTCGCTTTGAAAAAATTGTTCAAAATAAATGTCTTACATTTTAGTATTCATATTTCTTTTTAAATATAAAAATTCCTTGTTGCTATTATCTTTCATTGGAATCATTGGCAGTCTACATTTGGTTTTGCGGGGTATTCTGTTTGTTGCGGTTCATCTTGAATTTAAGGATGAATTTTTATTCGCTACATAAGTCTTTTATTATTAATTTTACACGAAAAATTGCAAATCAAAATTGGTTTAGAATTAAGCTTCCCACATATTAGTTTGCATAATTTTCTCACCCAAAGCTAAATTTAGACTGTGAGTAACCTCCCTCAATGAATTCATAGAGAAAATTGCTGTGTTCGGTGATCAGCTCGCCCTAGCCTACTCTCCACTGTGCCCTCTGGTAGTCAGAGGGACATGTGGGAAGCCTCCACGTAGGCCCGTAGCCGTTACAGGTCCGCTCGGAATCAGTCCGCGCGGTATTTGTCGTAGGCTTTAATTTCATTATATCTTTTGAATAGAACGTCCGATTTCAAAAAGTAATCAACGAGTATTGAAACAATCTTGAATAAGAAATCATTTATTTGGATAAAAATTACAAAAAAGATATAGATTACATGGTCTGACTTTAATCGGCATTTCTATTTGAATTTATTTCTTCCCGAACAATTTTCAAATTACGATATCTCTCAATTTATTATTCATTGTAAATATACGGTTTGAGTGGCAATATTAATCTACGTTAAACGCAGAACGTATCTAACGTATTTAATTGGATAAGGAATAATACTGTATTATTAAAAATATGTAGCTTCGAAAATATATATTTATATAGGTATTTGTAATTTGTAAAAGATAAAAACGGTTACTGGGGGTTTTCCTTAGGAGATAGACATATGCTTTAGCGGACTTTTTTTGTACATAGACCTTTTTGGGTTATTCATTTCCTTACTACATTATATTATTCTATCATCAATAGTATTAGCAGTATACGCGATGTAAGGAATTTTTATGTCATTTTTTTACACATTTTTAGTTTTAGTAAGGATGTCTAATGAAATGAAATGAAATGAAAGTTTATTAAAGAATGTTTTAGAAAATATATTATAGTCCATGTTAGTCACTGACCCATAGCCGTCACCTCAGTGCTGTGCAAGGTCTTCGAGCACATCATTAACTATAACGTATAGAAATGTATGATGACTGCTCCGCTGTTCTTTGTAGTAGTATAATATTACGAGTATATAAAATAACCTTCGACGATAAATGGAATATTCAAGGTAAAAATATGTTTTTCAATTAGAACCGTTAGTTCCTCAGGAACTAAGGGTTCTAATTGAAAAAAATCGTTTAGCGTGTTCAAACAAACAAACTCTTCAGCTTTATAATATTTACGTATTAATATCTATACTAAGATATTAATACGTACGTTCTGTAAAGTATCATTATTAGGTTGTATTTTATTTATTTTCACTATACTGCTATTTTAATAGAAAACCCGTAGGCACATGTTTTTTTTTGAAAACGAAATCGTATCACCTTGATGCCGTTGATTGCAAATACAAATTAAACAGGCGCGTTTTCCTGTAAATGATGAAGGTTTCACCAGATTTCTCCAGGATCTCAGTATCAGTTCTGGATTCAGATTCTCGGATATGGAAACTCGGATATGTTCGATAGGGTAAACTTTCAGAGTGACTGAAAGTTTACCGTATCGAACAGCGCAAGAATAATAAATGTCTGTTCATAATTGGTTCGGATATCTCGTAACATACAAAAATACCCATCGAATTATGAACCTCCTCCATTTTTGAAGTCGGTTAAAATGTTAAGTTTTATGTAAGTGATTTGGTGCATCTTGTATTAGTACGAGTTCACCTTATGGAATGTTATCCCAGCTAATATAATCAAGTACAAGGTATTTGTAGTTCCACCAAAACCTTAGAGGCCAACGCAACATCATCTGCAAGCTGGTATACCTGTTGTTTGATAGACGATGCACTGGCACAGGCTGTCCTCGGGTTGGAAGGTTAGGGCCAGAAGTATTAGCCAAATACAAAGGAGGAGAATGAGGATTTAACACGGTGACTCAGCAAAGATGAGAGAATGAAGAAGAGAAGAGATGTTAAGGTGGCCATAAACTGTGAGATACTTAGTGACAGAGTGATTCAACTTTAGTTCACTCTGTCACTAAATAATTCTCGTCAGCCATATGAGGCAGCGAGGAGGTGAGTTCGTCTGTGTGATCAGATAAAAGGCATGCGCTAGATGTGAATATATGTATCTACTTATATATTGTACTCTCTCAACTGTGGTTGATAGTATACACGCGACGGTATGAAGTGTTTAACAAACTATACGAGAGCAAGTCCGAATATGAATGGCGCTTTACATCTTTTATCACCAGGCTAGTGAGCGTACGTTATGAGTTTCCAAACTGAGAAACTACAACATAACAGTTTATTGGGGTTCTGCTTGCAGTTATAAAATTGCGTATATCAAAACGAGCAGCCGTACGAGTTTATTACTTTTTATTTAGCTTTTTAATTTGCTTGCATATTGGGACCCGAGTTTCCTCTTCTGTATCGCTCCTTTCCGTGGATAATTTAACTTATTTTTTACGAAAGCAACTGCCATTCGCGACCTTCCAACTCAATTCAATCACTAGGTTTACTGGAATCCAATCTAAATAAATTCACATATTAACCTTATTGTAGCAAGCAATTCACTGTAGGTATTAGAAAATAAAACTAAAAAATAATAACAATTAAAAATAATGTGGACAAATATAAGTAAGTTTTCAATAATATGTGTAAATATTAATAATATAATTAGAATAATATTCATGTACTTAATCAAAATTAGAATAATATTCTTGTACTTTGAACCAAATATTCTGTTTCTGTTCTAAATATTATTAATAAAATAGGAAAACTTTTATTATTGAGTATAATTACTGTAATATAAGAATCACGTTATTATTATAAGCTTTGGATTGTCTTCAAAAATAGAACACGGAACATGTAGATAAAGTTTTTATTTTAGTATACATATTAATTTCATTAATTTGTAAACATTCTAAAATTCTTTACCATTACTCTATTTACACTTAATTTATTTTAAATCTATGATCTATGCCAATATTTACATTAATAAAAAAAAAATTAAATAAAACAAAAGTTGTGCGTCCGCATCACACCCTATTGTGGTAGCGTTCCCAGAAGACTGGCAGCATTGTCTATTGTTCTCGTCATCAATATCATAGAGTTAGTTCCGGTCGCAATCGAGGTTTAACGGATATAAAAATTAATTTAGATTTTTTTTTATATATAGAACACGTCAATTAGACTTCGCCTTGCCTGATGGTAAGCTGAAGGCAAAGTCTCAGAAAAGAGGGTTACCATTACCTACACATACCGTGTGACAATGGTGACACTCAGCTTGACGGTTTCATCATATACTTTTTCACGCCCCGCTTAAAGGACCCGGGACTGTAGGAAGAGGGAAACACGTGAGCTGGTAATGAATTCCAGGCCTTAATGGTGCGACAGAGGAAAGAGTCACCGAACCGCTTGGTTCTTGATCGGATGTTCTGCACCGGGTGCGGGTGGTATCTAAGACCTGCACGTGTTGTCCTGTGTAGGAAAGGGATTCTAAAGATCTAATTGGAAGAGCTCATCCGAGCACTCACCATGGTACAGACGGTAAAATATACAGCCATGGACGCAACATCTCTACGCATCTGTAAAGGTTCTAGGGTGTACGTGACCTCGTGATTCCCAATGATGCGGACCGCACGTCGCTGCAACCTGTCGAGAGCATCTAGTAAGTACTTTGCTGAACCATCCCAGAGATGCGAGCAGTATTCCACACAGGAGCAAATTTGTGTCTTGTATAGAAGACACCGCTGCTCCTGCGGCGTGAAAAACCGTCTCACTCTGTTCAGGATTCCGAGTTTTCGTGAGGCTGTTTTGATGATACTTTCGATGTAATTTTTGTTATTCAGGTAATTTAAAACTAAAAAATAAATTAAACCTAAAAAAAATGAAAAAAACATGGTAGGTCAGTGACTTGTATATTGCCACGTTGCTTTACAAGCTGCTTCTATTAATGCCCCTTGCGTTAAAAGAAGCAGCTATGACTATTAAAAATCATATCGATCTCTGCATGTTCAATCAATCAATTAGCCCAACGCTGTCCAATGCTGGACAAGGCCTCTCCCAATGTGCACCATTTCTTCCGTTTTTCCAAGCATGTTCCTTTGAACTAATTCTATCAGCTGAGGTTATGATAACCAATCATAATGCAGCGGTTTGGAGCATTATCAATAAATATAATGGACGGTCCATGATAATCGGGCTCGAGGTAAACCTCCAATTATCTACATTTTGCAATAAAAAGAAAGGGCAAAAGAGGTTTTGTGTTTTTCATGCAAAGGTTAAAAAAAATTGTATATTTTTTCTTTATTTATGATATGTATGTGCCATTTTGATCGATTACTTGTTGCCATCTTGTGGAACCATGTACACCCCACCAGCATACCACTGAGTTGAACGATCAGTTCGTTAACATATGCATTGAATAGTCTGAGAAACGTTAAGCCCACTTGTCTGACTCCGCCTATACATTGCCGACAGATTATTATACCATCTAACACTATTGGTTTGGTTCCCTTTAGTAGTCTGAGGATTTTATCGGGCGTATCAATCAATCAATCAATCAATCAATTTTTTTTTACGTGCGGAAAATCCCCACGGATACCTCCCCACCGAAGCCGGTGGGAGAGGTTATGTCGGACTTGAACAGACTAAAACGCACGCCACCTGTGGGTCGTTTTGGTTGCCGAAGGTGAGGTTGACAGGCACATCCCTCGCACCCCGGCCGACCCAGGGCCATCTCTCAAGATCTGGCCCTCTCCTCGGGTGTGTGGGGACTACAGAGTCCCCAACTAGTTTCCGGAAACGGGGAGGCGTGGCAGGCGCGTCGCCGCCACGGCCTGCTTCTGCCAGGGTGACAGGTGGCTCCACCAGCCTTCGTCCGCGGGCAGCTTGGCTTGCGATCCTTCGTCGCTCCCGCCCCGCAGTGTGCTTTAGACTTATTGCTCGTATGACACTTTCAATCGACAGTCCAGGTGGCCTACCATGAATTCTTAAAACAGGTCAATATTAGGCGAGAATTGAACGTTTGTCATATTTTGTACCATGAATGCTATGGACAGCAGCAGTGACTGCGATTGCCTGGTCAGTGGTTACGTGATTAACATTTTGCCGGCTTGATGTTAATAATGTTGTACCATGAAGTGGTTCCCTGGGTCGGCCGGGGTGCGAGGGATATGCCTGTCAACCTCACCTTCGGCAACCAAAGCGACCCACAGGCGGCGTGCGTTTTAGTCGGTTCGAGTCCGACATAACCTCCTCCACCGGCTCCGGTGGGGAGGTATCCGTGGAGATTTTGCGCACGTAAAAAAAAAAAAAAACCATGAAGTGGCTTTTCACATCTATATGCTGTAACGTAAACTATCGTCTTGTCATTATGGTTGTCATATTTCGCTGGCTTTCAAAAGCACCATTATTTGACATGCTTTCTTTATTTTAATTTAAAAACATAAGTATTTGTTAATTTGTGCAAAGTATATGTCATTGAAGATTATTCTAAAATATAAATTTCGTTGTATTTGCCATAATTTTAGATGTGTGACGATGATAAGTTAATAGAATTTTTGGAAGATGATTTTATTCGGTCGGGAACAAAAAAGAAAAGATAATTCTAATTAGGTAATACTATCCGGAGATAATTGTAAATGCTTGTGTGAAATATTGATTATTTAATAATGGTTTTTATTATCCCGACTATTAATATTTGAAATGCGATAATAACTCTGTCTGTCTGTTACGCTTTCACGCATAAACCACTCAACCGATCTTGATATAATTTGGTAAAGAGAATGAAAAAGGGAGGTAATGGGGAGACCAGGGCCTGTAGGAACATGGAAACACGTGAGCTGGTAATAAATTCCAGGCCTTAATGTCACAACAAAGGAAAGTCTTCGAGCCGTACGTTTTCTTTGTATTCGTTATTTTAACGTACAATTACCACTTAGCCTCCTTTTTTGGCCCATTGTGTGTGGCTTCTTTAACCCGTACGGTTAAAGCAGCCAGACCAGTTCTACCCAGAAACGCAGAAGCTTACTGGGGACTTCACAGACTTCGCGGAGCGAGCTCACTGTGCCGAGGGTCTACTGCCTCGCATTCCAATTATACGTAGGCAGGCGTTTCCTGGCAACAAAAATTTTCGGCAACCCCTGCAAAGGTGACAGCGATGTTGTATAGGTGCTTGTTGAAGGGACATGATTGTTCTTAGCTTGCTCTGTGTAAATTTAGGGGACTCGAAAGAAAGGGTTAAATTCGCATTCTTCTGCAGGTTTTTTTGCAATATACCTACGCCTTAACAAATAAATAGTGGCATTACATTGTACATAAAACCATGTCGCTGGTCTGCAAAAAATCATACACCACTTATGCGTTTAAACGAATACTCAACGGACTTGTCGACAAATCGAACGAACTTTAACGTGTTTGGCTTGCAGTGGCGCATGGAATCTCGTTCTCACGGCACGATATTCACACGGTTTTAATCGAATACCTACCGAAATAACGAATCGTTTAGTACATTAGTCTATTTTGGAGATGTCGAATGTATTTGTTATTTCAAAATGGTTGATTAATCTTCTATAGATAATGATTTATTAATTTCTTATTGGAACAGACGCCCACTTTGTGGTATAAAATGATAGAATTTCAAAAAAATCGCGTCGTAACTCAAGCGGCTCTTCATTAAGGTATAGGATGTACCCAAAAAAAAAATCGTTAGCGCCTTCGATTATACCAATATAAAAGTACAGCCATGCGTGGATCCATCACTGACGACTGCGGCTATTCGTTTTTTACACGAATGAATATCTCCTGTATGAACACCCGGGTGATTTTACGTTATATTAATGAATATAAAGAAAACGTGCAGGAAAATGGCATGTGACCCCCCAGCGCTTTGGGAATTAGAAAAATAAGGAGATGAAAGTTTGCATGAAGATATCTTTGAAGATAAATACATAGACAGGTGTACTCTTCATTTTTACTAGGTTTTAACCGTGTGTAAGTCGATTATAACGTACAATTTTCGAATTAATAAGTCAGAAAAAATAAAGCATTTAATAATTTCATAATCGAATTTCAATACTAGGCAGATAATTATATTATGACCAATTATGAAATTCGCTCGTAATCGCCCACCGTATAATTCTTCAAGAGTGTGACCTTATTTTATCCAAAAAAGGGTAATATCAACATTGTCAATCACTGGTAAGTAACTTTTTTATGGCATTTCTTTCTAAAATTGTCATAATAAATCTAGTTCAAGAATAGTAACATCTTCAATTAAATATATAAAACTGCTAAAAGGGTCTTCAACCTCTCAAATGATATTATTTTGTTTGTTGTTAATGAAAGAAACGAAATTTGTTCAAAGAACTTGAGTATAGGTGAAAGTATTTAAGTATTGTATACTATATAAGTACATAAATACGGAAAACCGATAACGATTACGAAAATTATTTTAGAACGTAGTTGTGTTTCTACCAAATTGAGCAAAGACATTTTACTGACATACGTAAATTGTTTTTGCTTTGTATTCGATACTTTGCAGCTCAGTCAGAAAGGTTCATGATACAAATAGAAATCGTGTCAGGCTAGGTGTCAAGTTGAGCTGCTCTGCGTTTGGTATATAAGGCACTGTACCCGAGCTGTAGGACAGTAGGTACAGCCGCGTAAGCATTGGAGACAACTCCGCTGCACATTTTTGTAAAACTAACCCTGGAATACCATTGGGACCACTGGCTTGCCGGACATCGAGTGATTGAAGTACTGCATGGACATTGCATTGCCTGATACGTATTTCAGGCATTACGTGGTCACCATTGGGTAGTGTCGGCGGCTGTATACTACAATTATCGACTCGGGATTTGGTCGCAAAGAGATTTACTAGCATATTGGCTTTCTCTTGCGGTCCATGTGCCAGGGATCCATCAGGGTAGCGCAGCGGTGGCAGCGAAGGCTGACAGAAGTTTGCCTGCACGGCTTTGGCCAGTCGCCAGTATCCACGGCTGCCCGTAGGATGTGCAACTAGCTCTTGACAAAGCCGTGCAATGCTCATGGCATCCGCTCTGACGTAGACCCAACCTTCTTGGTATTCTAGTGAACTCGTGTACCAATTGGGTCAGGCCATGCGATAGAGCAAATGCATGGGCGGCTCTGCCCGCATGGTCTGTTTTGGTGGAACCCAACCAGATTTCGTGGTGCGCGTTAAAGTCCCCTAAAAATACCACGTCGGTGTTCGGAAACCGTTCCTGCGCATCATCTGCCGCCTCACTCAGATATTCAAAGAGTCGAGTTGTCTCAGCATCTCCTGTATGGGAAGGGTAGAGGCACACACAGATATAGACATAGATCTGACTCGTAGAGCCATGGTCTACGTGTACCCATAGTATTGAGAAGGATGGGTCCTCAAGGCAGTGCAAACGACGACAAAAAATATCTGCCCTAACAAACATGCACACCCCGGCTTCTGCACGGAAATTTTCCTCGATAACATAGCCGCGGTAAAGCAAGTAGGTCGTGTCATCAGGGCGGCCTATTTGTGTCTCCGTGAGAAAGAGCATATCTGGTGTCGCCGTCTCAAGGTGTTGGTGGACGGCGTTGAGGTTCGCATGGAGCCCACAGATGTTAGTGGACTCTACCTCAAAATGGCGAGCTTGTGGGGGATTGAAGACCCGCTGTGTTGCCCAATACTCTAAAGTGCGCTGCCATGATAAAAAAGAGGTGATTGTCGTCGCAGCACCGCGTGACCAAGTGCGGGATATTGGTTTTGTCTATGATTATGAGGCATGGCGTAAGCCGACAAGCCATACGGAAGGGCCCCTGTACCCCCCCCCCCCCTCAATATGGTCGCCGGGCTCCTACTTCCGGTTACCAAATGGCACGACGAGCCATGACCGGGATTATACGCGGTCTGGTGAGGCAGCCTTCCAGGGTGGTTAGTCCCAGTTGGGCCTCTGTACTATCGCGGGCGGCCAGTGGCACCACCGTTTCTACGGGTCTCCCTGACCGGCGCGTCGCCCCGCACCGTCCTCACTAGACTACGCCAAGACCCATTGGTCCCACTTGTGCTGTGACCACCATCACCTCTACCCGGCTATGCATTTGCTGATCTCTGAACGCAATCCAACCGAAATTGAATTACTATGAAGGGTTTTTCGCAATATTGCACGGTGGTACCAACTCGGTCGAAATTTGTGACAAATTTGTGCCGTCAAATCTCTACCACCTGTAGATCTAGCTTTTGTTTAATTTATTGCATCTTCACAACATCAATATTTGATGGTATGAATCAGTCAGTTACATCCAGTACAGCGAAAGAGGTTTGACTACTAATAATACATTCAAAAGACAAAAAACTTTTGCCCCTACCTATTACATCTTTGCCCTTTTGATACTAGCTATACCTGTCATACCCTTTGACAACAACAACGCCTTCTTCTTGACTGCATTTGCCAAATGTAAAAGACGAGTGAAGACGAGTGAATATAAGTCTCATCTAAATAAATGAGAGGCCAGGGACTAGGCCATTTTATATTTTTATATCAACTTCACGCAAGTCAGTCTCTCGTTCTGCAAGCCAACACTTTATTATTCATTACATTACATTTAAATCTTGTGATTAGACTGTTGGTTTACACAGAAACCCTAACTCATGAAGCATCTATCGTCGAGTTTTTCGGTAAAATAAATTTAAAAAATATTTTACCTTCACAATATATTCCGGGCATCTAGTTTTGGAGTTTTTTGCATATTTAATTTAATGATTGGAATAACACCGTCTCCGAGGCGTGGCAGTAGTAAACGCGGCCGCTACGCAGGAGGCGCGGGTTCCATCCCCACTCACGGCAAATATTTGTATGCATGAATATAGGTATTTACATTGACCTGGTCATGCCTCGGGAAGCACGTTGAGCCGTCGATCCCGGTTGCAATATCAACATCCATGGCAGTCGTAACGGGTAGATGGAGCTCTAAAAAGTCTTACAACTATTCTAGCGTCGGTAGCCTAATGGTTAAGAAGTCAGCCTTACGATTGAGAGGTTCAGGTCTAACCGGATGTGAACTACGCGTGAATTACACTACCGATGTGAACCCACTCCTAGCACAAGCAATTTTGACCCAGGAAGAAATGACTGAAAGTGCGTCAGGCGATGACCTGAATAAATTCTATCATTTTCTACCAGCAAAGACTTTTAAAATACAGTTTATCCAATGTAGGAAGGAAACAAAACGTCAGCTGCTGATAGCACGGTGGAAAACATGTCGGCTGGTACTAAAAATATATTTTGGCATTGGCTTAACTGTCTTTTAGCCAATTTTGAGTCGGGAGGAAATGACTGTTTTTGTTTATGTTTGAGCGATTACCGCTGCTTACTCCACCAACAAAGTCGCAGCTGACAAACACAAAAATTCATAATTCAACTTGTGCGAAGTATCACGCGGGAGGACGTCATTGACCAAATTTAAACGTAGCTCGGGGACTATGCTGAATGGTTTATATTACAAATCTAAACCATTCAGCAACCTACTCCAACACACAGGTACACACCCTGCTGCGGTTTTCCCAAGCACCTACAATATGGGGTTCTTCAAGAGGGGCATCAGAAGGTTTCTTCGTGGTCGGCAGCGCGAGTGTAACACTCCTGGTGTTGCATACGCCCATAGGCCACGGTAACCACTTCCCATCAGGTGGGCCGTGTGCTTGTCTGCCCCCTAAGTAGTATAAAAAAAAATTGTACCAGCTTACAATTGACTTTAATGCTTATGCCTACAAAAGAGACAAGACATTCTGATACGAGTATACATTTACTTTTAACGTGAAGTAGACAGGAAATTCGTGCTGCTAATTTTGAAAACAACGGACTTTTACACAATATTTCAAACCATTTTCCAAGGCCTAAGAGGGAGACAATTCTAAAAATTCATCCTTAGACAATGTTGACAACATAATAGGCATGAACTGTCAAAATATCAAGTTTGCAGCCCTAGGGGTTTAGGTTCTGCGATGTCGAATAAATCAATACACCTCTCAGGACAAGTAATAGGCAATTTGACTATTTTTTTTGTCATCGAAAAATGACCACTCTATAATAATATATTGAACTGCTAAAGTGAAACATTCTTAGGACAAATAGTTTTAAAGATATTTGATATTGAAATTTAAATTTTTCGTGCAGCCCAAGAACGCTCAATATAGAATCGTACTTGCGAGTGATGTCACATGCCGGTCGCGAGTAGAGTGCAAATGTATGAATGCAAGAGAATTTCGCATTTATATCGGTCTACGTTTGGTATATACATTTATAGTTCATACTAAAAGTAATTTCTAATTTAATGAATAATCTAAAAAGTTATAATTTGGGACTGAATTAGATTGTCTATATTTTGACTTGGGAATTAAAAATAATTAAATGTCATAGTTGCAGTTCAGTTAGGCAATACCTTATTTTGCTAAGTATATTATATGATAACAAACTAACATATTAAGCAGTATGGGAATCGGATGACCTTGTCAAATAGCCTATTAATGTAAGTATAGAAAAATATTGTTGTCAAGAGACTGTGCAGCTAAATTCGGTTACTTGATAATCCCACAACCTTCGTCAGCCTATTTTCCCTAGGCTACGCCATTAATATATCTATATATGTACGATGCAACCGTGCACTGTCTGCCGACTAAGCATTTTTACCTTAGTTGGCTATAAATTAATTACATCAAAAGTAGTACCCGATCAACGGCCATCGCGTGTGCTCCCTCGCTCCTTTATTATAATATAATAATTAAATTGGTCCGAGTAATAAATTCCCAAAAAATCGTATATCTGCCGTATTCTTTACCATCTACCGACTACCAAATCTTTACAATATATATATATATCTAATCACTAGAGGCAAAGCTACAAGGGGGCTGCAAGTAACTGGACCTCTGCGCCGATGACAACATGACTTTTTATAAAGCCGAAGGTCACAAATACATGAATCACAAAAAAATTCGAGCGAATGCACCTTTGGCGCGTGCTTTAGAGTCTAAATGATTGAATTCAACTGTACATAAAATTTGTAGATACTGACAATCGAATGACATTGGCCATTTCCTGGAATCCATAAAGAAAAACAAACACCGTCCATTCAATGGTGTATCATCGTGCTAAAATTGATTTTGATTTGCAATAAGACCTTAAAAAAACAGTAAGCATGCGTTTGACTGTGACAACCGTGGGTCTGATTTTAACCATGTCATTTATCGGGATCGTCACAGCTCGTAGATAGAGTCTCAGCGTGCCCCTTTTAGATAACAATAGCTTTGTCTTAGTTGTTGTAATCCCATGACTAAAATTACCCTTAAGGGAACTAAACTGTACGACATAATGTAATATTGTCAGCAGTAGATTGGGAATGTAAATAAATTAAACACAATAATGTCATTTTCGTTTTTAATTATTACATATAACTTTTATTATACACCAAACGTAGAGATCCCATCACAGGTACTCAACACAGAATATCAATACTATACACTAAAAATTTAATCGTTCACTGATTTTATGTATTTACATATTATTTATTCTGAGACGAGACAAAATGTCTACTTTTAACCTTAAGGAATTAACTATTGTAAACTGAAATGTTTACTAAACAATATTTTTTATACATTTTAGTATCCGGGCACTCTAGATGACGTTTGGTTTCGTTTGTAGTACCTTCTGATGTAAACTTGGGAATACCGGCAAAAAAAAAAAAAAAACTACGGTGTGTACTAAGAACCATGCTAAGCTGATAGTGTTCTTAAAAATTAAAATTAAAAATTGTTTATTAACATAGAAATACATTTACAAGTGTGAAAAAATTCCTAGCTCCGAGCTAGTTTTGTAAAAACTGTGATTAGGGAGTCAGTGTTTTCCCTTAATCCATAGTTAGTTAATAATGTCAACGAGCGGATACCGTCAAAAGTAAGTACAAAATAGAACCATTTCAACCGTACAGAGAAGTAGTATTAATAAAAAACACATAAAATAGTACGTCAAAAATATACCAACAATCGGGTGTGCGTGCGTTCGTGCGTGCGTGAGTGTCTGTTTATGTGTATGTGTGTCTGTGAGTGTGTGTGCTATGCGATTAAGTGTCCTTGCCTCCATTTGAAAATTTTACATATTTTAATGGGTTTTCAGTTTTCAGTATTGTGTGATGCGATGAAAAAAAAATGCAAAATTAAAGTTAACAACTATAAACGACATACATGCACTAATTTAAGCGGTAGTGCATCTTCTACCAGCCCTTTTTTTGTTATTATTTGGGTACCTGCAAAGTGGATGGAGCAAATTTTTGGCATATTTGCTAGGTACCCAATTTTTTCTTCCAGTAGAATTGATCCATTGGTTTTTTAGTAATGGATTTGAAGGAAACCTGAAATGTAATTTTATTTTATTCTCTTTACTATTATTTAAGGTTATTTTATTTTTGATAGCGACAAATTTAATAAAATTAGTTTTAATTAATTAAATCAATACTGTTATGAAAAATAGTCGATGGGAAATATATTTGCGAATCGCATATTGCAAATAGTGTTGAAAATGTTAGGTGATAAGTAATACTTACGCGTGAAAGCTAATCTCGGGATTTTGAGATTTACTGCGGCTACGGCAGCCAAATACACTACATCATACCATCTTTTTATGTTTGGTTCCCAGTATTATGTTCGGTAATAAATAAAATACAGTAGCATTTATAAATACGTTCACCAGCCCCACCCGGCCCTACGGACTCTGGTATCTACTACTATCGTACTCCTTGACACAAGAATATGTACTTGCTACGTTTTTAATGTACCTCTTCTGTAACAATGTTGGTACTTCATAGGGGCCGGGCCTGCCAAGCTGAGAATAGTGATCCGTAAACATTTCAAACGGATTTCTTCTAGTTTTCAAGTTTCAAGGTTATGGAATCAATTAACGGCTGACATTGGTCAGTTAAGTTGAACGTAAGTTATATCAAGTTTATCTTACAATGCGGTGTTCAGAAACGCATTTTCGCCTGTTATCAAACCAATAGCGCTGTCGAATAGAGAAACTACGGTTAATAGTACCTCAGAAACCGGGCATGAGTGCACAAACCACGGCTCCGCAACTATCGAACCAATAGGTAGTTCGCATCTTACCGGTGTTATTTTTGGTGTGCAATACAGAATATTCATCTAATCTTATCTTATCAACGCAATGTATGTTGAGTGGGAGATAAAACGGGCCTCTGCGGCACGCCAGCAATTACCTGCAGGAACTCCAAAGCTCGTCCACTACAAAATAACGCAAATACAGCGGTCCCGCAGGAAGCTAGCAACCCAGTTGCACAGTCTAGGAGGCAGACCAGAGGCTGGTAGTTTGGAAAAAAGCGATTTGTACCAGTCTCTATCTAAAGCTTTGGATTGCCAAAGCTTTAGATACTGGTACAAATCGAGTGAAGACTAATTGCCAGCCACTCACCGTACTTGTCCATACTCTCACCTCAAAGATGAGTAACGTATGCTAGAAGATCACCCGTTGAACGTTTCGGCCTGAAACCATATTGCATAATTAAGAGGTGATACTCTAGGAGACGCATGAATTGTTTGTTGATGATGTGCTCGAAAACCTTGCACAGAACTGATGTGACGGCTGATGGGTCGATAGTTGCCTGGGTCTGAGGCTACACATTCACCTCTTTTCAAGTTAAAAGCTCTGTACTCGAGTTGTAGGACAGTCCGTACAGCCGTGCGAGCATTTTGGATACAACTCCGCTGTACAATTTTGTAGAGCTACCTGTGGAATACCATTCAAGTTTTCTGGACTTCGAGTGATTGCAGTACTGCGTTGCCTGATATGTATATCAAGCATTACGTGTTTTCCGTTGGGTGGTGTCGGTGGCAGCATACCACATTCATGTTTTCGGGAGTTGGCCGCAAAAAGAGAGAAACAACCTTTGCTCACTCGCGCCCGAAGCAAGGGCAGACTCCACAAGCACCGGTGAAATCAGTGTATGGGATATAGTATTCTATACCCAGACAGATCTCAACGGTTAAAGTAGTGGCACTATCCGATGGGTTACCACTTACCTTTAAAGCAGCGTTGAACCCACAGGATTGATGCAAAATAGTCACGCAGCTCATCCCAGTCCGCTAACGAGTAGTGCCAGAGACGCCACTTCCTCTGCACGAGTCACCCGCTCCTGCGCATAACCTGCCAGAGTCTATTATTCAAAGAGTCGAGTTGTAGGATGAAGAAGGATGATTCCTCTAGGCAACACAGCGGTATTAGCAAACATCCGCCCAAATAAACACGCATACCCCGGCTTTCAATAACATAGCCGGGATAGAACTAGTAAGTAGTGTCGACATGGCGGCCTATTTGTGTCTCCGTGAAAAAGAGCATGGCTGGTTTCGCCTGCGTTGAGGTTTGCATGGAGCCCACAGATATTAGTGGACTCCACCTCAAATAGCGAGCTTGTGACGAGCCGCTGTGTTGCCCAATTCGCTGTAATGCGCTGCTATGACATTGGTGAACCCAATATATCCTCAATACATTTACGCGTGTAAATACGGCGATACGCCGCCTGCCTTTCCTGTACCTGCTTCTCTTCACACCTCTAGTATAGCATCTATAGACCAAGGTTTCAAGGTAGGCGTTGTACAATATGTACGTTTCTATGTTTCAATAAACTATATTGAGACCCGTAAGGTTTATCGAATCACCTTTGGGAGATACAATCATCTGCTGGAAGTATGGGTCACTGTTGAACAAGAACAAGAAAATATATTAGGTACCTAGTACATAGATAAATAATATATCATTATTTACAGACAGAACGTTTCGTCGAAAACGCACTACGAAGAATAACTTGGTTCAAACTTATGAACTTACGATGTCTTAATTCGCGGTAACATGCTAGAACGCAAAATAATCTTTTATTTTACTAATAGAAATATTTAATGAAATCTAACCTAACCTAACACCGGCTATGTAGCCAATATCTGGCCGCACTTATTCAATATCAAAACACAAAACACATTGAAATCAAGGCACAACTGCTTGAACTAATTACGCTTTCAACTATTTAAGCAACGTATTTCCTACGCGCAAGTGCCTACAAAATTTTAATGACTATTTTATTATTAAGCTGTTATATATCGGATGGTCCGATATTTTTTTTATCTAGTACACGCTAACTTGACTTCACCTCGCCTGGTGGTAAGCTAAAGACTACGGAAAGTCTCAGGAAAGAGGGTCACCATAACAGATACTAAGTAATGTTGCAATGGTGGCACTCAGCTTGGCGACCTCATTAGATGCTTCTTCATGTCCCGCTTAAAGGACTTCTCTACGCATCTGCAAAGGATCGAGAGTGTTCGTTATGTCAGGGTTCCCAATAATGCGGACGGCGCGTCGCTGCAACCCGTCGAGAGCATCTAGTAGGTATTTCGGGGAGCCATCCCAGAGGTGCAAGCAGTATACCACGCAGTAGCGAATTTGTGTCTTATAGAGAAGACACCGCTGTTCCTGCGTGAAAAACCGTCTCACTTTGTTTAGGAGTCCGAGTTTCCGCGAGGCTGTTTTGATAATGCTCTCGATGTAGTTTTTGTTATTCAGTTTGCAGCGAACATCCATGTCTAGGATATTGAGATTGTCCTGCAGTGGCAGTGGCATGCTCCGAAGAGTGGGAAGGAGAAGGAAAGAAGATACCTTTGCTGTGAACGCACATACCTGCATCATCTTGGTATTGAACTCGACCAGATTCTCAGAACCCCATTGGGAAATGTAATTCAGGATCCGGTCCAATTTAGTGACAAGATGCTGTCTTTTTTCCGTGATATCAGGCATCATGTTTGGCTTCTGGATGTCCGTGATAATTTCCGTGTAAGGTGCTAACGTCTGCATAGCAATGTATGCTGCCGGTGGACAGCATGTCGTTGATAGAAAGAGAGTGGGCGATAATACGGATCCCTGTGGTACGCCAGCATTTACCTGCAAGAACTCCGAAGCCCGTCCATCACAGAGGACACGAATACGGCGCTCCCACAAACTAGTTGCACAGTCTAGGAGGCACACCAAAGGCTGGTAGCTCAGAAAGAAGCGATTTGTGCCAGACTCTATCGAAAGATAGGCCAGTGATTCGACGTGCTTGTCCATAGCCACACCCCAAATATGGGAAACGTATGCTAGAAGATCACCCGTTGACAGTTTCGGCCTGAAACCATATAGCCGGTCATTAATCGTTATCGGACGATGATAGCCGATATCCAATAACCGACACCATGTGCTGTTAATATATCCGATAAAATCGTTCCGATACGTCAATTTGCGCTCGATAGCACAGATTCAAAAAAAAAAACCTTCAGCTCAACCACAAACTCCTTGAAAAATCTCTACCAATGAATATTGACATATTTTTTTTTATTTTGCTCTCGTGGTGACTGATTGACAGTGATATCCGATATCGGGCGAACACAGCGGTGTCAGCTCCTATTTCCGATATCGGGCTGGACAATGTGAAAGACAGATTATACATACCTATTTTAAATATTTTAATTGCTATAGAGCCATTAATTGCCAGTTCCTACAGAGAAAGGGATTTTTATATAGGACAATTAGACTTCGCCTCGCCTGATGGTAAGATGAAAGCAGTCTCAGAAAAGAGGGTCGCTATTACTTACATGTACCATGTTACAATGGTGACACTCAGCTCCTCATTTTAATTGAGCTCTGCACTTAATATCAGATATCAGGGTTATGTAGGATTGAAATCGAGGCTATTGTTGGATTCTTTATAATACTGTATAGAAAAACAAAGGAAAATTTAGATTAAGACGCTGCAGAAAATGTAAAAAGGGTTTGAAGAACAGAAGAATAATCTGTTTACAGATTAGCATTTATGTCATTCGAAGTACATTAACCGGGCCACAGCGTTTGAATTAAATTATTTACATTAAATTAAAGGAAGTATTTTTATGCAAATACAAACCGAGGTACAATTTCGTAAAAAATATAAAAATATATGTAGACTGAGTTATATGTTTATTTAATTTTGAATTTATTTAATTTAGTAGGTATCCTATGTAAAGGGTAATCTATTGATAAATATTTCTTTAATTAACCAAAATTTAGCTATAATTTAACAACACCACAGTACAATTCTTCATCATTCTACCTTTTTTCTTTTTAATCCTAGACTGCCGCATCCGAAGCTGCAATACACACATATAAATATTCACACTATCTTAGATTTGGTTTATTACTTCTATACATGGCTGTTTACCACATAACGAGAGGCCTCATTGTGAAGTGAGAGAACCTGCTTTCATTCGTTTGAAGATCGTGCCTGCTTCTGCTACGGTGACGCCGGCCGCCTAGAACGCCTTCGTTCGTTTTATGAGGCCGTATACAATTCTAAACGGGCGAATTTCGGTATTTCTCTGTCAGATGCCGACGCGCGCGTGCGTCGTGGCGTCGTAAAGATCATACAAGAATAATTTGAACGAAGATTTAATGTTTTACGAAACTTTTACGTTTATTGTTTTTTTTTCTTTTGTTCTTATCAGACTGTGCCAGAAGGAGGGTTATTCGTGAGTGTGTATGCCTGTATGTATTTAAATTATTTTGCATGCTCAGCAACATGAACGGCTCAATGGGATTTAGCTGGTCGTACAAGTAAATATACCCATATATACGCATATCCACCTATCCCCGAAGTATGAAAGGCATAGAGCATAAGTACAAGAGGAATTATAACGGGAACATTATTTATGTTACAAGAGGACTGGAATGAAGGTGAGATAACTTAAAGTGTAGAGAGTATAATTATACAATATGTATAAGTATTGAACCCTGAGTGGGTTTCACAAACTGTCATAAGACTAGGGATAATAATAATAATAATAATAATTTATTTCATTAATTCCAAAGTATATGTTACATAGTTTCATAATCTATTGCTATCTTTTATACTTAATGCATACTTTATACATAAACTTTACAACATTTGTCAAATCAATCTTACACTATAGTTATTAAGCTGTGCCACATAGATTGTGCCTGAACTAGGTAATCCTGTTTTTCAGGCTTGTAGTGCAATTTTTACATTTAAAATAAACAAATACTTAATTCATATGTCTAAAAGTTACTTACAAAGTGAATTGGTAATTAAATCTAAAATTATATATCTTAGTTACTAAACTACTTAACAAATATTCATTTCACCACCGTTATCAACTTCTCTGTCTCATCGTGTGTCAATTTTTGTAGGAAATTCTTTAGGACATTCTTACACTGGTTGAAGTTCAGAGGATATATGTCTGCTATAGCATTCACTCTATTATACAGCAGTGGTCCCAGAAACATATAGAATTTGGCTGTATATTCGTGCTTTATAGCAATTCGCTGGGTGCATACAATACCTTTCCGTCTTTTATTTACAATATCAGTGCTGAATGGGAGTGCTGCGTGCTGTTTTAGTACTGTGCTCACTATAAATAGCTGGCGGACTGTTAGTACTTCACAAGATTTGTATAGGAGGTCAGTGGGATATAGGAAAGGACGGGAAGTTGCTACCTTTAGGATCGCTCTCTGTGCTCTCTCGATGGGCAGTAACAAGGATTTACCCCCTCCTCCCCATGACGTTATGCAGTATGTTAATATTGATTGACAAATGGCATAGTATACCTGTTTAATTAGTTTTAAATCAGCAATGTGCCTATTTTTCTTAAATACAAATATTAGTTTGCGTAGCCTTTTAATTAGTGCTTCGCTATGTTGAGCAAAAGACAGGGTTTCGTCTATTATAATACCCAGGTATTTTATTATTTCTGTTCTAGCTATATCCGGGCAGGTACACTTGTTGCCTTATATATATATAATCAGCATTGAGTAAAGTAGACTCTGGCGATTATACAAAGTATATAGCCATAAAAAAAAGAAATGACATACACAATCCGTACAGCAAAGATAGCACTCCAGCCAGGATTGCGGGAGCGTGCTGGAGATACTCAATACTAAGTCCATGATGACCCGGTGACTTACCTGCGGTTGTGCACCTGATCACCTTAGCCATTTCTTTAGCTGCAAAATATACTTACCACCGGGCTTGTGTGGGGCTCAGTACTACGCTGCACAGGCGGTTTCGTCATTTGAGATTTCAGAGGCTCAACCAAAAAGTGTCTTCTAAAAAGGTCAACTATCTGTTAGGGCTCTCCAACCCCATTCATGTCATTGACATACTAGACGGAGTGTTTAATTTTTGTGTAGTTGTCCAAAAAGCGTGAAAGTCATGATCTGAATATTTGGAAGCAAGTATTTCCATCCTTAGACCGAAACAAGTTTGATAGCAGGTGGAACCCATGAATTTTCATTCGGTTTATGTTTTGCAAATTTGTACCGTTTGCTATCAAACTTGTTTCGATCTTTTCAGTAGCAGTCGGGTATTGTATTTTCAATAATTTATTTTATTTTATACTTTTGTAGCTATGCTATATACCTACCTACCCAGTGACACTGTAAACACGAATCTAGCGTTATCTCTCAAGCTAAATCCCATTGAGCCGTTCAAGTTGCTGAGCATGCAAAATAATTTAAATACATACAGGCATACACACTCACGAATAACCCTCCTGGCACAGTTTGATAAGAACAAAAGAAAAAAAAACAATAAACGTAAAATTTCCTTATTTTTATTAAATACTTATTACTTACTATTTGTATTTATATCTATTATACATGTGTAATCTGTTACCTTATATCTACTAAATTGATTTTTTTTATTTAGTACTAACCATCTATTGAACTTAACACTAACAATTATAACTTCTTAGTCTATATAATATATTTTAAACTATGGTTCACCTTCCGATATTTTTACACAAATATTCCCTGGTGGCGACCTTATCGACTATTTCTCTTATTTATAATTATTAATTCTACTTCTCCCAGTATTCTAAAAAGTATTTTCTATAATTCTTAGGGAGCAATATTGGTAAATTATTAATGGTAATCTGTGTTTTTTTTCTTTTAGATTATATCGATCTCTTGCGTGGATCAGACACTTTACGACGAGGTGCATGAAGGTGTCACCTACTCCCGTTTCACAGGCACATGATGGGTCCTCCTTACACTTGAAACGATACAAGTATTCTGAGAATCCGCCATGCCCTGTTAGCAGCTGGGTTGTTGTACCAGCGAACCCCATTTTGCGGATAATGCTGTACATCGCCATTGCGCATGGAAAAAAGAGTTTGGTCATGGAAGCTGTTTCAGTACCTTTCGTTCCATTTGCCAAGGGACATCTGACGTAGACCTCTCTTCACGAAAGAAACGGGGCACAGGCTGTAATGTGGCGCATCTTCGACCGCAGAGCCACTTCTTTGGCGAGCTGAGCGGCTCGCTCATTGCCCTCTAACCCTACGTGGGCCTTGACTCAGAACAAGGAAATTTCCTTGCCCTGGGCCAAGCCCCGCTTGATGTTCTGTTTGGCTTCAACTGCCTGTGGGTGGAGGGCGCGGTGATTTATCACCGTCATGAGTGCGGCTCTGCTGTAGCTGAAAATGTCAAACGCAGCCGCACCGCGTCAGTGGACCTCGGTGGTCGCTTTGGTAACCTTATGTGGCTCAAGAATTCAAAGAGGTAGTTTTCGGTGCCTTTCTGTAGGGTAAATCAGCCCGATATCGGGCCACCACAGCGGTGTCGGCTCCGATATCGTGCTGGACAATGTGAAAGACAGATACATAACAATTATTACATGCAATTTAACATTTATTTATAAATTTTATTATGATTTTAATTTGCTTGCTTACAGAGTCGGCAGTTCGAGTGTGACTCCTATGGCGTTGCCGAATAACTTATCACATTTAAGAACTAATATTAATTTAATTTAGTTTTTACCCCACTACAGCGAAGTCAAAGGAGAGTTATGATTTTGACAGGCTATTTAAGTATATTTATTATTATTATGTATGTCTATATATATATGTAGGTTCATCAGTTTCCCTCATAGCTCCTGAACTACTAATTAGAAATAGACAAATGAGGTATCATTAGAAGCGTCTTGGTCGTTTGCTGTATATAGACTATATGACGTATGAATGTTATGTGATGTGAATGTAATGTGGCGCCCTCTAGCGGTCATAAAGTACAGTGTTAAAAAAAACTTTAGACAAATACGTGTTTGGTATCATCTAAAAGAGCTTAATTAGCATATTACAAATATATATAAATTATTGCCGTTGCCTACCCCAAAATAATATAAATAAAAAATTAAGGTCGTATGCGACTAAGTGTAATAAAACAAAACATTCTAGGAAAAGGTTGCATTTGATCTTTGATATTTTCTTGTTTAATACTTTTTAAAGAGTGATTTTTCAGTAGTCGGGTTTTTGTTAACAATAAATAATTATACTATCTATCTATTTATCTATATTTCCTTATTAAATCTATTATTACTTATATCTATCTATTATACATTTTTGTATCAATGTAATAAATTATCCATTTAAAAATTCATTCCTTAACAAAATAAAATTATTGAGACAATAAAAAAATGATTATAGTTAACAAAATGGGTCATTGTAATCTGAAAGTAAAGAATTTTTATATTATCAACATAAAACAATCAGCTTGCTTATTAAAACCTTACGAACTGTGTAGATTCATCCGTAGCATTCATTTGTTCTTGGAATTGCAGAGCGATATGTCCACGCTCTAAGAACACTGGGCACGGACTGCGGAGACATGGCCGGGGTCGAGTATTCGTCGTATAAATCGTGATTTCGTTTGTAATAATTACATGATTTTTTGGTATAAGTAAATTCAATGTAACAGTTTTTTTTGCTAAAATAGATAGAACAGGTACTGAGGTTCATAAAACGGCTGTATGTTTATGAATGAGAGCTCTACCTATGGCCATAAATTGCAGCGGTTCTTAGCCCATTTACTCTAAATATGTCTATTTTGAATAATTTTTAGTTACATATTTTGTATTAAAGAGGTAAAAAGTAATAAACCCATTTTGTATATGGTTTTCAGAATAATACATTCTAATTTTTTCATAATTTTTAGATGTCAATACAATAAGTAAATAGATCGTTTTCTAAACCTCTTCCAGAAATAATCACAAATAAGGTGCTGGTTTGAGGTCAATTGATCAAAATATGTAATAAAAAGTAAGCAAATAGCTCATGCATTCCCTAATATTTGAAATGATTTTTCACATTTGTCTATTTAAACTCGAAAGAATACAGTTTTTAAAAGTAAAATCACCTATCGAAAATCACATACGGCCACCGAGTAGAGATATTCCTCCGAAGTAGATAACTTATTTGTTATGCCAAAACCTAATGATCAATTTTTTCTAATGATATTCGTTGAGAAGACTGCAAAGTAAAGCATAACTCAACTTGGCTTCTAGAACGTGAATAAACATATTAAATATTCTATTTTTTGTAAATACAAATATTTTACAAACACAATACAATTGGTATGAGCATTTTAAATAGACATACATATTCAGACATGCTTATACGAAGCATATATTTCAAAGCATATATGTCAAAGCCAGACCGTTACGTCTAACAATTCGTGATCATAGCGCATGTAATCGGTAACTCGATACTACAAATAAACTCTTTATTCCAACCAGTCCTACTATGGTCTAAGATCCGACTTAACATCGACTTTCACTCATCTGCTAACTTTTACATTATTAAAAAATAAAAAGTAAATAAAACAATAGTTAAAATGCGTCGTGAAATTCCTCCGCATCGCATGCCTCTTGTGGTAGCGTTCACAGAACACTAGCAGCATTGCCACGTTGTATGGCAAAATTTAAACTTTTAATGTTTAAATATGCAGTGCAAATATTGCCAAATTATATGACTGTTGAGTTATCCACAACTTCCGTTTACTTATAGGTCAAGATGTATCCGAATTACCTAAATATTTTTGTACTGTTAATAAGTTTTATTACTTAGCTGTTTTATTAAATGTTACTTACTTACAAAAATCCTATGTCACTTAATTCACACTGAAACCAGGTAGTAGAAAGCAGAAAAAGGTAGACTACCTTGCTTTTGCATGTAGTACTTTCAATGGAAAATTGCTTCATCTGAGCGTTAATTCCATTCGCAACCTCAGAGGATCCGCTTTGCCAGTTTAACTGCACATTTATTGTCCTCCACAACCTCTGACCTCCACAACCCAATGGCGATATCGAAACATTGCAGTTAGACCAGGTTGTTGGATTATTTAGGGCTCCAATTATCCGTAACAACTGCCATAGATGTTCGTATAGTTTAATGTGCTCCCCGAGGCATGACAAGATCAATGCAAATACCCATATTCATACATATAAATATGTGTGCCTCTTGTGTAGCAGCTTCAACGACTACAAACAAGCGACTACCATCTGACCTCCAAAAGCCATTAATGATATCGAAGTTTTGTAGTTAGACCATTTTGTAGGACTTTTTATAGTTCCAATTATCCGTAATGACGGCCATAGGTGTTCTACTATACACTACCAAATCTAATTTATTTATTTACTCAAGTCACAGTAGAGTTAGTAGTCGCAAGAAGTTCTTCCATCTTTGATTCACAACCTGATTTGCAATACAGATAAAATCTAAAACTTAAAAAGCTACTTTTTAATCTACTTCAAAAGAAGATTATCAATTATTCTATATTTAATGTAATTTAAAATTATGTTGGGAAGTAACATGTCAAAATCATTGACATATAGCCAATTATGATTAATACTCCACCAAAATGAAGGAATATATTTTATTATACTTACCTATGTATCTTTACAAGAATGTTCCCTAATTCCGTTGAACACGGCATCACGCGTGAACGACTAAAGACGAAAGGACAGATTTCTCGCTAATTACTTTTCTGTTATAATTATTGTCATGGGAAAGTTCTTACGTATTGTGTTAGCGACGCTCATAAAATGTCGACTGCATTGAATAGATACAATTTTTTTTTAATGTTATTCACTATCTTTTGTCTTTTTTCACTTCTGCTCTGTATTTGGTCAATTAATGTTTCTTCTTTAAATACAAATATTGTGATCATTTCTTTACTCCAAACGACATGAAATTGTCAAAAACAGAAACGGACATCACTACGAGTAGAACTAGGCGTAACAAGGAGTGGTCAAAAACAGAATTAGTCATATCCAGAAGAGGACGTCACAAGAAGTTGTCACAGACCGCCTAAATAATTCTCCGAGTGCCTACTGCAATAAAGAGATTTCACCTGGCTTCTCTAGTTCTAGTGAAGACATTTCATATCAATGGGTCGTTCCCTTCTCCATTTTGCCATTCCTCTTTCGAACTGTATCATGCAACTCCTCTAAAGTTGTTATCAATATGTTTATTACTTGAGACAAGGTTTTCCCTGTTGAGGCTGTTATTCTCTTTTTCTCAATATATTCGAAAAATGCGGTGTCGAAGACGTGATTCTGAGTACCACTAAAACCAGGGACTCGTTGCCTGAAGCATGTTCCAAGTGCTTCTCTGTTGAACCAAATCACCACATTGGTCATTTGACCTAAAATTCACAAGTCTACTTCGTAAGTAGCGAAAATCCCATGAAACACAATCTAGGAAGCTTTCTCTTCCTTCATTCTCCCGTTAATCTTCGGACTCAAATGCCTGTTTGTAGGTGAACCAACCACCCGTGCTACTAAAGAAATTGAAAAATTTCTCTTGGTTTTTCTCATTGCGCCAGACATATATCTGAACAGGGTTATCGGGAAATACATCCTAGTTGCCTGTCTGGACGTGCTACCCATGATGATCTCTGCAACATGTGTTATGAGCATGGATATCTCCGACGCCTGTTTTGTCGTTTTAGTAAGCTCTATAATGTCGTCAATGCATGTGGCTGGCCATGCAGTCATAATTAAATAAATATTTCATGGCAATAATTGGCAGTACGGAAACCCTGATAATAATTTGTGCTATTATTTTTATATTCACTTTATAAATTCTATAATTTAAGTGTAGTAGATGCTGAAGTGTATACGTAAGAAATAAAGGATAAAGGATACTGAGAAGAAAAACAGGATATTGGTATATATGTGACCAGAAAATGACAAACTAGTACAGAAATTATCAATTTTGTAACGATAATTGAAAAGGGTACGCTTTTTAACGTGCGAATAATCCCCACGGATATCCTTATCACTGAATCCTGGTGGGAGAAGTTATGTCGGACTCGAATCGAATAAAACGCACGACGCCTGTGGGTCTTTGGTGAGGTGAGGTTAACAGGCATATCCCTCGCACCCCGGCCGACCCAGAGCCATCCCTCTAGATCTAGCCACCACAAAATCCCCAACTCATCCCCGGATATGCAGCTCCACCTGTCACCCCAAGCTTGCGCTCATGGGGGCGGAGGTCATTCATCGACCTCCAACGCTCGAGTTGCTCTCGTACGCGGGAAGATTGTCTTGCGATCTTTCGTTGCTCCCGCAGCCACTCCCGCCCCGCCTCCTCCTTCACGAGCATTACTTGTTCGCAAAAGGAGGCACTGGCCGCCCACGCAGCGGTGCAGCGAACTATCGTCCTCTCACTCCCAGGGCCGCCACCAGCCCCCGTCTCGGCGTCGCCCTCGCCGGACACTCAGTGAGCATGTGCAGCTCCGAGTCCTCCCTCGTATCGCAGTGATGGCACTCGGACTCTTTCTCTATCTGACGCAGATACTGCCCGAAGCACCTGTGCTCGGTGATCATCTGCATCAGACGGTACGAGAGGCTGCCACTCCCTATGGTGGGTCTTACCGCCGCTACTACGACGTGCCCTGAGCTTGGTCGCTCATGTCGTATCTCCTATTCCATCACCATCTCCCTGTGGAGCCGGGATCTCACGACCCAAATTTCTCCAGACTCGGGATCGTGACCGCGCTCTCGCACCGCCTTTTGGAACCGGTATAGCACTGAAAGGGATCTCGCTTCGAGGATCCACGGTGGCGATCCGGCGAGGAGATTTGCTGCGTCAAACGATATAGTGCGGTACCCCCTAATAATCCAGCAGGCCATCTTTCACTGCGGACCACGCAGCTGGGGCTTGTGCCTGTTGCTCAGGGTGTCCGCCTACACGGGGCACCCGTACAGGGCCATTGACCGCACGATACCCGCGTAGAGTATCCTGCGGGAGTCCTCCGGGCCCCTCAAGATGCCCACCAGGATGGGACCTAGACTTCGGAAATGCTCCTCGAAGTCCCACCGACCGCCAAGTACTAACCCCAAATATTTCATCTGGCTCTTTATGCCAATGACAGTGTCTTCCACTGTGAGGCTCCAGCCTCCCAGGAACCCAGTGGTGCCTTGCAGCGAGGTCCATGAAAGAACATGGCCTCGGATATATGCAAAGCCACCTCAAGACACAGCTGCCAGATCCATTCTACGGCTTGAGCAACCGCGGCCGTGGTCCTCAAGGTCGCTTCGCAATGTGTAGCTCTACTCGCCGTCACTAACGTGTCGTCCGCACAGCACGTGACGGCGGCGCCGTCCGCGAGCTCACCGCGAAGCACCCAGTCGTATTCGTTGTTCCACAGGGGTGGTCCTAGAACCGATCCCTGCAGGATACCGCACGACATCACACGCCAGCCGACGCCGGGCACAAGGGCACGCTCGCTAAGGTGGTTCGGGCACGTTTTTTTTTTTATGTTTCCGGGGAAAATGAGCAGGAGCATAATATATGTATGTTAAATTTATAAAACTATAATGTGAAGACCGGCCAATCAAAGTTGGTTCATCTATAATACTTGTAACAGATACTCCACTGCAAATAATTGGAAATCATCAACATCCTTTAAGCCTTTTTTCTAACCTAGTTAGAATTTTCTTTTCTAACTGTGAAGTGGTTGAACTTCGTTATTTTCCGTGAAGAAAATATCGAACTTCATCCACTTCACAGTTATATTTCGACAATCATCACTTCCCTTAATTACGTGCTGCAACTGTCATCTGACCTCCACAACCCATTGGCAATATCAATGTTCTGCAGTTATAAACCGGCTGTAACAATTATACCGTGCTTTGCGATGTGCGCAGTGAGACGGGGGACTATCGACCAAGCGACCATCAGCTCCTCTAGAGAAGTGGTATATCGTTGGCTATTATTCTTGAATAGAATGACGAATGCATGGGATTTGATGTTTATGATATACGTTGAGGATTGTCATTTACATCATATCTATTTTTTGAAGGTCTCAGTGGCGTAGCGGTAGAACGTTCGACTGCTACGCAGGAGGCGCGGGTTCGATTCCCGCTCAGTGCAAATATTTGTATGCATGAATATGCATATTTGTATTGGTCTGGGTGTTTCTATGTATGATGTGTACGTATTCACAAAAAAAATAGTATCTAAGTATGTCTATCCGCATTTTAGATTCCATAACACAAGCTAGTTTTGCTATGCTTACCATGGGTCTAGATAGCGTTGTGTAAAATGTGGAATATTTATTTATTTATTCTAGTCAGTCTGCCATTAATACTCACTACGGTATCTCGATCGCTTTAGTCTCATGCTCTTCCTTATCGTCGTCCCCTGCCACCCCACAATCTTAAGATGTAATACTGTGGCTACACCATGCTTTCCTAGGGCGACCACGGTCATATTTTAGGCCTGTTGTCGGATTTTGTTTGAATTTGATGAACACTAGAAATAAGTTTCCTCTTCATCCAAGTGCTTATTTTTTGAATGTTATAAACTCATCCATTGGTTTGTTTTGACTTTTAGGGGACTCTCGTCTCCTAACCACGACAGGAGATCTTCTCCGTCAATCAGCAGGGGCACCCAATCATAGGGGAGGTCTTCACGTGGTCCTATGCACTCTGGAAAATAATAAAAATATTGAAAAGTGGACAAACTCTTTCGAAGGGGCTTTTGAGAAAGCCACGTTTCTAGAAACTGAAAAAAAAACCGCGTCTAATTGTTTTTCAAAACGAATTTCACGCTTCGTAAAGTTAAGTTCACCTTTGTACACAAGACAAAAACGATAGCCTATCCATCTAATAAAATCTATTTATGATCTGGGTCAAGTGAAAGCACGCATATGTTTTACATATGTGTGTGAACAGTCAAAAACAATAACTCATTGCTTTGAAGTCACATGTGTGCGTCATCGTTACAGGCGTATTAGTGTATTATGTTTATGTGTGCCAGTGTGCACGATCATGAATCGTGAACGATTGAATATGTGTTAGTGAGTGATTTGCCTGCCATCGAATGAGAAGGTACATTTCATTATTCTAGCACAGACTCACGTAGTTGAGTATTGAGTTGAGTATGAGGCGTAATGGCATTATAAAGGTAGCGAGTTCGAACCGCAACTGTATTGATGTAGTAGTTTTGGTTAATAAATAGTTTTGTTTTTGTTCTTTATTTTGTTTGTTATATTAAGGAACCATACAGTTGACTTTTATACTTAGTGTTCCGTAGTCTCAAAAATAATATGGAAAATAAAACAACATCATTGTTTTAACGATATAATAATAAAGTTAGATTGTTCAGTAAATAAATAATTAATTTTTCTTCATAAGTAGCGGGTACCTATGAAGAAAATAGTTATGGATTCGGAAATTCTACCTTGCCTCACGTACGGCTGCGGAACCTGGACATTCGATCTAAAAACCAGAAACAGAATTCAGACTACTCAAAGACGAATGGAACGAAGTTGCCTAGGTTTGAAAATAAGGGACAAAGTGAGAAACGCTGATATTCGAATGAAAACAAAAATTTCAGACGCATTTACTTTCTCCCTCCAAAGAAAATGGAAATGGGCAGGACACGTGGCTAGGTACACTGACCACAGATGGTCAAAATAGGTCGTAAAATGGTCAGGACCGCAAGGCACTAGAGCGAGAGGCCGACCCTATACCAGATGGGCAGACGAAATAGTGAAAGTGGCAGGTCGAGGATGGATTGAAACAGCACATGATAGGAAAGAATGGAATTCCTTGGAGGAGGCTTTTACCCGAACAGGGTCCATACAAACAGAATAGATAGCAATATTATTTTTATTATTATTATATATTATTACAATGACATTATTTTAATTATCATTATTCCATTTACATCACACTTTTTCAATATTTGTTTAAAACATTTGTTTCTTTTAATATTGCCAATTTAATGCATGAATTATGTTATTGTAATATGTTTGCATGGAATTAAATAAAGTTTATTATTATTATTATTTTATTTGTTTTTATTTGTCCTCAACTTTTTGGCTGGTTTTAACTGCATTTACGGGCTTAAACCAAGTAAATGCAGATTGTGGTGTGTATTATGTGGGTGTGTTTTCGTCTAACTGCATGAACTTTCTGACGTCTTCTACATGTGTTTAATATGGCAGCTTTCTGTAGATTGATGTATAGAGATTCTGGCAAATCTATTAATTTTAGATTATGGAGGAGATGGTTCGGAATAACACTAGTGGTGGAGAGAACTATAGGAACTACGTAAATTATTATTATTGTTTCTCAGTACCTTGACTCTCGGGACTATAGAGTCCCGGGCCTTTGGAAGGCGTGCGTCGGGCCGAAGCCAAGACGTAGAGGCCCTTTTACGAGAATTTAATATGCTAGGACTACACACACATGGCGGATATCATCCCCGAGCGCACAATACACCGGGAGATGGTCCCCGCCAGGTGCAGACACTATTGCTGTGCGGTGCTGTGACCGCGATGAAAACTAAATTATGGGTTATGGGATTGAGAATTGGGTGGACTGGTGAATGGGCTATGGGGGGAGACTAAAGGACGCCTGCCGTGACAATCAATCTCAAAATTGTAAAGAGGCAGGCGGTGACTTGCCAACTCATTGCATGGGCCCCATTAAAATAGCCACATATAGTGCGGCCATGGAGCAATATCAGTTCAGCGGCTAAGGTTGTCGAGAGGTGAGTCTGCGGGGCGCAAGTTCCCGGTATACCATTCAGCGTGCCCCCGGCGTTATGACATTTTACACTTCCAACCTGGAGCATAGGTCCTGCTCTTGCAACTCCACTCATGGCCGGCCAATAAAGGCAAGCACACAAGGTGAGGGGGAATAAATCCTAATCCTCGGGAGAATCAGGGTACGTGGTGTCGCCACGTACCAGCAGCTCGCCACAAGCTGCCCCTGCGGGGTTATTATTATTATTATTATCATTGTTCTGGATAATTGAAATCCATGTGGTCGTAGCTGAGTGCAACAGGATTAGGTTTATACATTACACATTATTTATATAATGAATAGGTTATTCAATATTATCCCTCTGGATGTTTAAATCAGATAAGCATGGACGCAGGTAAACTAATTAACTTTCAGTAACTAAAGTGTAGTAAATCACCATGTTAACGTTTAGAAATTATACTATATGCAAATATAATAACTTCTCATTTCGTTAACAATAAAATCACTCACTTATTTTCAGTTCAATTTCTTTATTTCTCAAAATGATGCCACATAATTACCTACATCTTTTAGTTCCTAGGCACTAGTGGAGAAGAAATGGCGCAACAAATTCCAACTTTTATTATAAATATGAATAATAAAATAATACATTATAATAGTCATTTATTTGCTTAAATTTGCCTATATATTAGATAGTATATAGTGGTTTTAATTATTCCTAGTTACCTATACCGAAGTATATATACCAAGTATAATTGAAACCACTAAAATTCAGATTTGCAATATAATTAAACAGAAATAATTCAATAGTGAATAGGTCCACCTTCATTATCTATTACTTCTTACATAGATTCGAACCACGAAAAGATTCCCAAGTTGAGTTAACTAATTCATCTAAATAAGCTTTAGACCTCACACTCGAAGGATCCCAGTTAAGCACCATGTGACCCCATAAATTTTCAATGGGGTTTAGATCAGGACTTTTAGCAGGCCATTTAATAACGGTCAAGTTTTCTTGATTATCTAACCAATTTTGCACTAGACGTGCACGATGCACAGCACAGTTATCATGCACAAAATAAATATGCTCGTGTGGATAAGCAATGCGCACAGTTGGTAGCATGACATCTCTTAATATTTCGAGGTAACCTTGACTATTATTACGATCCCCTACTTCAACCAACTCACCAGGACCCATCGAGGACATCCAACCTCAATACCCTCAAGTAATATGACCACTAGTAACACGGTAGAATATTTTTTTGGCAATATCGCTCACCTGTTTTTCTCCATAAAATTTTGCGTCCATCCCTGTCTGATTTAAAACATTTTTCGTCACTAAATATTACTATATTGTTGCACCAGTCAAAATTTAAATATCCCCTGGCAAACCTAAACCTATGATGAAGATCCGACGTCAAAATTTTTCTTGCCGGTCTGCGACATCTGATCCCAGCCCAGCTGCCCGAAGATCGTTCCTTACTGTTTGCAATGTAACATGGTGTTTAGTGGCCAAGGGGTTTTGAATATGTTTTTCAACCACCTCTTTATGCAAAGAACACGCATCGGTGTAGGCAAAGGCTTTGGGGCCAGGCCGAAGACGGTCTATGGTGCCTGAATCGCCATATCGGCGCACCCACCGCTGCACAGCTTCCCTCTGTAATGAAAAAATAGTAATAAAATGCCTTGTTAAAATTCTGTAAAATTTATATGCCTACTTATATATTTTTGTTTATTATTAGTATTGAGAGATATATAGATTCTCTAGGATGATGATGATTATAAGATCAAATAACTTTCATAATAATAAATTGCAGAAAACACTACTTACCAATATGTTCAATTTTCGAGATATTTCATGTATTCAAATATTTTGCTCATGCAAAGTAATAATATGCGCTCTCATAATAGTTGTACAAGTTGTTGATTCATTTTTATAAATAAAAAACAATAAATAAAAAAGTTGTTAATTAACCGTGTGGAAAGCACAACGCATCCAATTGTTGACAGATAAAAATAAAATTATAATGTTATTTTAATCATGAGAAGGAGGGTAGCATAAATTCCAATACGAGAAACATTCATGAAATGTGTGTGCAACAATACTCGCTCAGTAATAATAAAAATACTACTGATTTAATTTGCTATAAAATTATAACTAACTAAAATATCAAGATACTTTTGTGATGTTACCTCAACATTCCCTTAATAGGTAAGTAATTAACATAAAGATATACAAATATTTAAAAGTTCAAAAAGCAAAATTTGACTGTGAATCAAACTCAAAACTTTGCGATATTTTATTTAACTCTTATAAAACGAAACTGTAAACCCCGAGGTCACGGAGACTTACTAAGATTCTATCAAAAACTACGTTCATATCCCAGTGATAAGAATTTTATGAGTTATTCTTATTACTAAAGAAAGTTTAACTGATGGATGATAAATAAATACGAATGGTTTTGAATCAATTGCAATTTGCAAGTGTGTGTGTGTGAGTGAGGAAACGAATTATTGTTACACACACATACTTATATATGTAGAACATACTGGTGACCTTTTCTGCTTGCCGAAATCAATATAAAGATATGTATAATACTTATATCACTAGACAGGCTATCGGTTTTGTCTTGTGTACACATGTACTTTAAAATGTTTTTTTTATGGTCTGATTATGGTCTGAAGTGTGTTTAATATTTGCCATTAAAGGTGTTTTATGTATTTTGTGATAATATAATATACCTCCATATCACATTCAACGTTTGGTTATTGACACCAATTCGTTTTCAAACAATTAACTCAAACAATGAAACACTTTGACAATTTAAAAGAAGGTTATTAAATTAAATTTAAAGTGTAAACAGAGAATGTTTTAATGAATGTTAAGCATATCGTGTTAAAACAAATCAAATTCCAAAAACGCCTAATATTTTAATAATTTTGTACTACAGTTAATCATCATCCGCTGAAGATTCATTACTCTGATCGGTTTTAGTGTAATGACGAAGCGTTTCCATCTAACTTCCATGGACCATGAACCACTATTATAGTCATTTTATTGAAGTTCTGCAGTTAGACCAGATTCGACGTGCGGTCCGCATCATTGGGAATCCCGAGGTCACGAACACCCCACTACCTTTACAGATGCGTAGAGATGTTGCGTCCATGGCTGTATTTTACCGTCTGTACCATGGTGAGTGTTCTGATGAGCTCTTCCAATTAGTCCCACCCTCCCATTTACACAGGCCAACACGTGTAGGTCTTTGATATCACCCGCATAAGCGGTTCGGTGACTCTTTCCTCCGTCGCACCAGTAAGTCCTGGAATTCATAACCAGCTCACATATTTCCTTCTTACTACTGTCCCGGGTCCTTTAAGCGGGGCGTAAAAAAGCATATACTGAGGCCGTCAAGCTGTGTGTCACCATTGTCACATGGTATGTGTAAGTAATGGTTACCCTCTTTTCTGAGACTTTGTCTTCAGCTTACCATCAGGCAAAGCGAAGTGTAATTGACGTGTTCTTTATTAAAAAAAATTAAAAAAAAGATTGTCGAACTTTTTAGAGCTCCACCTATAAAGAGATTTTTGTTCTTTTGAGACTTGATAGGTGTCCTTCTTAGACTAGGCTTGCTATAGGCGTAGGTGCTATTCGGTTGAGTGCGCTAACTGGACTATAGCGATACTACACGTATTCATGCTCGGGCTGTGCTCTGTTCATGCTCGACTTGGGTCTGTTCAGCCTCGTCTTTCTCTTTTTAAATTAAACTACTAGGAAAGCTGGAGTTCGTGGTGGTTTCTCTTTATTTTATTTTAAAACAGCGTATTGATTATAACAAGAAATAATTATTTTTTGGCATTCTTCTGGCTTTACAAAAAAAATCAGAAACGAGATTAATATGAGCCTGGTTTAGAGGAACGTAATATTTTCATCATCACAAGTAGATTAAGGTGTTTGACCGCTTTTGTACGTGGGTTTACGGTCATAATTTTTGGCAAAGTAGGCTTTGGCACCAGTAAGATCAAATGCTGTTGCCGTGCAAATATGCTCTGAGTTCAAAAATTATTAATGTTTTTATCTTTATTTTTCTCAGGTACTAAACTATATGAATCAGTGTTTTGATTTGTCCGTATTTTATGTCCTCTAATATCAATCACAGGCCACGGTACCAACTTTCCATCAGGTGGGCTGTGTGCTTGTTTGTCACCTCAATTATATAAAAAAGCATCCAAATGCGGTTGAACTTCTATGACTTATTGGTTGGACTTGTGCGAAGATATTACGTATAGTGGGTTTTAGTTTTAGTAGTTATGTGTTGCCTTAAATCGTCCTTTTGAGCTTAAAATTTAAGAACTAACAGTTTTTGTGTTTTAAGAATGCAAAATATTTTTGTTTTTATTACTACTATTCTTACTTCGTTTCATTTATGACAAACTTGTCTCTTCTCTATCTTAACGTTTCTCTTGTCTGAAGCTCACACCTAGAAGTCGGATCCCAATAGCCATATTCATGTATACAAATATTTGCACTGAGCGGGAAACGAACCCTGTAAGGTAACCGTACCTTTGCTTAGCAGTCGTATTTACCACGTCATAGTGGCTGTCAATATACTTGCAAATAGTAATTAAATGAAAAAATAAAATGTTCGTTTACAGCGACATATCAAGATCTGTGGACATGAGGTAAAAAATAATAATGCTACGTATATAGTAACCTACTGCATGGAAATTGAGAGCTCCCTGGAGAGTTTATGGTGCCTCAGAGGAAAGACCATAAGCTTGTCCTGCTTTGTCTTTCCACTGACTGCACAGAAACTATTCTGCTTACAGGGTTGGCAGCGCGAGTGTGACTGTCTTGGAGTTGCACACGTCCATAGGTCACGGTAAACACTGTCCATCAGTTGGACCGTGTGCTTGTCTGCAAACCAAGTGGTATAAAAAAATCTTCGATAATAAAATACAAAGATAAGACATAATTTACAGTTAAAATACTTGAATAAAATTCTAAAGCATTAATTATACTAACTATTCAATTTTGATTTAGTGTAGACGGGATTCGAACACGCGATCTTTTCCTTACAGGGTCAATGCCCTCCGAACCTCCAAGCCATCCAAATCTTCCTACATATATTCATCTTATAGCGGCATTGGGAGTGGGATACGTACGAACTATAGGCACCAATGAATCCCGCCTGCACTGATTTTTTTTTCCTATCTTAATCGATTTGAATTGTTAGTGTACGATCTCGTACTAAAATACCTTAATCACTTAGGCAAGCAGGAATCAAACACAATCTTGAGTTGAGACATTTTATTTAAATCTTTCTAGCTATTTATACACTTCGGTGCAACGAAACCATACCGCGATTTAGGCGATCGTACAACGCCATCTATCGAGCGTGCATACAACTTTACAAATAAGTAATTCTTCTCAGTATGGTTAGAATCAAGACATTGAACAGTTAGCATACTTATAATTTGGGCGGAGTGACACCTACGGTCGCCGTAAGATTGATATACATACGAGTAGAAGACTTAAGCGATGTTCGGTGGTTTAGTGGTCAGAGCATTTCCACTAAAAGATAAAGATAGCGGGCGATCAAATCCCGCCTGTACAGATTCGATACATTTTCCGATTGTAATCGAGGTAAAACACTATGCTATTATTTTTAACGTGTAATCACTAGCGTCACCACTGACATAAAATTCTTTTATTTTTTAAGGTAAACAGTTTTATTGTTTGAAATTGTATTGTCAACCGGTGCAAAACTGTGTACCTAAGTAACAAATATCAGATTATTCAGTGTTAAACATGAATAGGGTACAAATTCAATTATTTATTAGATTTCATTCGAATAGCAGGTCAAACTATAGCGTATACGCGACCGCTGTACCGCACTTTAGGAAAGCACGGCGTGGCGGGTAAAGAAGTAAAACAAATGAAAAAAAGCATGATTCAGAACAAAGGAGAAACTACAGTGAGCGTTGGCGGGGGACTTACCAAATCTAAGGGTTAATTGGTCGATACCCCCCCTTAATAATGTTAAATTGATAAGTAGTACCAGGGGTAATGCAAGATCTCCCGTGGTACTACCAGATAATACCACAGGTAAAAAGGGGGTGCAGTGGTTACGATTGGTCTATACATAAATCGTTTAATAAATACTGAAATATGACTTACATACTTTTGTTATTAGCGCGTAGTGGCTCCAAGCTTTCATAGACGAAAATATTGAAGGTACATTTTTTTGGTAAAATCTAATAAGTTTAACGTTTTTTTATACCACTTAGATGGCAGATAAGCACATGGCCCACCTGATGGAAAGTGGTCACCGTGTTCTATGGACGCGTGCCAACCCTGCAAGTATTGAGAGTTTCTGTGCCGTTTCTGTGTGTAAAATTCAAAGCAAGATAAGCTTTTGATCTTTCCATTTATAGCACAAAAACCCTCCAGCGAGCTCTGGCTACCCTCCTCTCACAGCACAAATACCCTCCAGTAGGCTCTGGCTACCCTACTTGCACTACGAGGTTATTATGGATATGGGAACACAACACTAGGTTAATAAGGCCGCGGTATTCTGTAGGGCGGAGATTCTTCCCCAGTCGGACTGCTGAGTTGGACGGAAATACCGTCGTGTCCTACCTCGTTAACGTAACGTTAAGAAGAACTGAAAAATCAATTACAATTAATGGTCTGAATATGAAGAATAGAGTAGAAAAATAATCCTCTAATGAGCGACTCAACTTGAATGAAATATCCAGCTGTCGGCAATAAATATCAGTTTCAAGATAATATACAATTTCGGAAGAATAAATTAAGTGTGCTGACACCAGAAATCCTCCATAATGCCGAGTTTAATATGAATTAATTTAGTTTTATGTTTTAGTTTACCGGTTCTGACTTACGGTGCCGAATCGTGGACACTTACAATGGGGCTGGTCCATAGCTTAAAAGTCGCGCAGCGGGCTATGGAGCGAGCTATGCTTGGAGTTTCTCTGAAGGATAGAATTCGGAACGAGGTTATCCGACAGAGAACGAAAGTTACCGACATAGGCCACAGAATAAGCAAGTTTAAGTGGCAGTGGGCTGGCCACGTTTGCCGAAGGACCGATGGCCGTTGGAGCAAATGAGTCCTAGAGTGGAGACCGCGAGAAGGTAAACGAAAGGTAGGACGCCCCCTAGCCAGATGGATGGACGACCTGAAAATGGTGGCTAGGACAGACTGGATGCGGAAGGCGGAGGATCGGAGAAAATGGCGCACATTGGGAGAGGCCTATGTCCTATGGCCGGTGGGCTGATTGATTGATTGATTGATTAGTTTTATGAAAAACTACAGGTATAAAATATAGAAAACAATTTCCACTTTAAAAATTCCGCCGGATGGTTTCCAGCAGAGTAGAAATAAGACCACCCCATCTCTTCCCATGCGGTGTCGTACAAGGTGACTAAGGGATAGGGTTGTTTAATATCAGACGGATATATACAGCCCAGACTCAGCATCAGATGCATGGCTCGAGTAACCAATAATGCCCGGAATACGGCAATATGCTCTCCCCTTGTTACGTGGGACCGAATACAATTATTGGTGAAATGTGGGTGATAATTCACCTCTGCCTATCCCTCTAGGGATAAAGCCGTGATTATATGTATGTATGATACTAAAGTGCGCACTCCTAATTTAATGCGTTTCGACGAATACTTTCTGATGTTCAAGATGATTTATCCTTCTACTCTACCCTGTATTGTTCTATATTGACCTTTGCAGAGAATATCACGGGTGATACTATATCACTCATTCGTAACGGACTACTAAAGACTACAGATAATATTCGTGATTCAACTACGGTATTGTATTGTTTTATTTGAATGGGTATACAATACAGTGGCCTTTTGTTTTTTTTCAATGCTTTATATTTGAATGTGACACATTTCTCATCTTTCGATTGTTAGGGCAGAAATTAAGTTGTTACCGAAAATTTGACGTTTTTCTGCCATAGGCTTAAACCAAACGTACGTTCACGGTAGACAATAGAGATGTTTATGTAAATATTATTGTTCAGGAATGGTTATTATCCTTTACCCTTCGATAAAATGCGTGTTTTGAATTGACCGTGTTCATTCTGAACGTTTCTGAGGTTGTGAACAGATGTAAAATGTTTCGAAAAGTTTGTTTCTTTCTGCTCTTTTTTAACTATTTTAATACCAACGCGAAGTTAAATATTGTATATGCGGATAAAAGTGAACCTAATATAGGTTTAGTGAAAACTGTAATAAACACATTTCAAAAGTATTATGGTGAAGTGAAACATTTTTTTGATAAAAAGCCAAATGCAGCGTTGCCATCAAAAAATGCCAATAGCACGAGTGAGCCAGAATATGCAATAAGCGCTCTGACTTATAACACCTACAGTAATAAAGCCTTCTGGGAACCTCGACGATCTGCAAAGTTACCAAATATTTTGGCAACACCTACCACGATTTCTATAAAAATGAAATCAACACCTATTTACCGGAACAGTATAAGGGAACCACGAATAATTATGCCAATGAGAGGTGGAATTGATGCAGCACAGTTGATTTCATCAGTAGGATATAAGTCCGAAACTCATACTGTTCTCACTTCTGATGGGTATATGCTTACCATGCAAAGAATTTTGCCAGACTCTGTAGATACACCTAAACAGGCTGTAATGTTGCATCATGGCTTGCTTGGCAGTTCTGAAGATTGGTTGCTACTAGGCCCAGGTTTATCCTTGCCATTTTTGTTAGTAGACAAAGGTTACGATGTGTGGCTCCTCAATGCTAGAGGTAGCAAGTATTCAAAAGGACACACTATATGGTACACAGAGTCATATGACTTTTGGGATTTTTCTTGGCATGAAATGGGTATGTACGATTTACCAGCAACGATAACGTATATCAGTGAATATACTAACGATGCAGATCTATATTTTATTGGACATTCTATGGGAGCATCGGCTCTGATAGCACTTCTGTCCACCCTACCCGAGTATAATGAGATGTTGAAATCAGCATTTTTACTAGCGCCTTTAGCCTTTGTAAAACATGCCAAAGGTCCATTGAAACAGTTTTCGATAATACGCAGAAAAAAAGGTATCAGTGCACTAAGTTTCTTGGGCACAAATGAATTTTTACCTGGTGGAGTATTCCCTCAATCCATAATAGAAAAATTTTGTAAGGGAAGCGAGAAGCTGTGTATGAATCCCGTTTTATTATTAACTAATGGCGGTGAAATAGGAGACGATGATTTAATGGACAACATTCTGGCTCATGTACCAGCAGGTGGATCAGCCATGACTATTTTACATTATATACAACTAGTGAAAAGTGGAAAATTTCAAATGTATGATTATGGTGTACAGGGCAACCTCAACAAGTATAAAAGGAAACATCCACCAGTATATGAATTAGGTGAAATATCTTTGCCTATTTCGATATTTAGTTCACCTTCAGATTGGTTATCGAGTATGTCGGATGTGAAGACGTTAGTAACGAAATTGAAGAACATTTACATTCATCATGTAGTAAAGAGAGATGATTTCAGTCATATGGACTTTGTTTGGGCTAAAGATGCACCAGAATTAGTGTTTCGTCCTTTATTAGAAATTCTAGATCAAATTGCACCTATGAAAGATAAAAGAAAAAATGACTTGACGCGTACCACTAATGAAATGTCAATTGAAGACGAAGAAAGCTAGTCTCTGTTAATCTCAGTGTTGATCATAGAAAATAATGTATTTCTTCTGTGTAAGAGGTATGTTTAGCAGGTGCTGGAATCATTAATGAAAAAATTACAAATTCTGTCTCTTTGTTTTGTTGAGTGCCAACGGGACTAAAATTATATGATATATATTAGAAGTCTACAAAAGTCTAAGCTGTTTAGACCTGTGTTGTTGAAATGTGATTTTGATTTATTGCTTTATTATGACAGTTAGTGTGATCGTACCTACGTGTGAGAAATGACTAAGAATTGTAGAGTATTTAATTTTAGTGGTTGTGAGGAAAACTGACCAATAAAAAAAAAATAATAGCTGCTGATCAGTAAAAATAAATGCCTATATTCCATGGGAATAGGCTAATTTTAATAAAATAAAAGTACGTTTTAATTTTCTGATAGTGGCCAAAGTATACGTCTTTAACAGTTTCTAAATGTTAATAATAGTTGTTACGAAATATAATTTACCTAACTTTCATCCTTTTTTGGAGTGCAAACACTTTTAAATGGCTCTATCACAATGATAATAAATTTGGGGTCAATTTTTATATATATATACTAGCTTTTGCCCGCGTGGATGTTGGTTCCCGGCAATTAATCAAATTTTTCTCACCTTTTAAACCTTTCCTAGACCTCAACGAACATTTCAAGACCATAATAAGATATATTCGTTCAGCCGTTCTCGAGTTTTAGCGAGACTAATGAACAGCATATATAAAATTTGTATTTATTTATGTTATATACATATGACATGTCTCATAATAAAGTAAACGTAGATCATGGAAATACTAAGTACACCCTCCACATAAGAGCAAAGTTTAAATAGTATCTTAATTAATTAGAATTTAAATAATTAACATTTTTCAATAAAATAAGTTTCAAATAGCCTAAGTAATATCTACTTACGTTTGCAAAAGTTAATGTAGCAGTACTTCAGAATGCACCACCTGCCAGCATATACTATACACTATGTCTCAACTTAGCAACATTGAGGCCACGCAGAAATTCTTGGAGCACAGCTCAGCACAGCTTCAGTGTGGAAGTGCGGCTAAAGACACTGTGGCGAAAGTAGCTGAGAAGTTCAGGACCTTCAGGGAGCTGATGTATAACATGCTGAGACTACTCCGCAAACAGATCTCTAAATGCTCTAGGGCCATAGACACAATGGAGACAAGGCACCTGTGTAAAGCTATGCTATTTCTGCTAGTTATGGAGTCTGCGAGGGAGGACTGCGGTGGGGCCGTCCTGCATGTCATACAGAGTAAGCTGGGCCTCAAGGACTGCACAAAATCTTCAATCACTACGTGTTACAGGCTTGGAGCGGTGAGTGAGGAACATCATCGGCCTGATCTGGTATGCGTCTACAGTCTACAAATAAGGACAGCCGTATGGAGAGCAAAAACAGCATTAAAAGGCTCGCCCGTCTCCATCCGAGAATTCCTGACGCGGGCCAGGCAGGTCGTGCTTACCCAGATACGGCTGCATTTTGATATTCGGGCGTATAGCGTGCAGGACGGCGTGATTGTAATTAAGACTTCAGATGGCAAGAGACATAAAAGTACTGCTGCTGAAGAGTTGCGGTCTCTAGCTAAGGCGTATCCTAAGTCTCCCGGTGTTGTTTCATCCAATGAAAATAAGAACATCACACGTAAAGTGTAATTACATAAGTTCATAACAATTGTGTACTTCACGTATTCCGTTGGACTGGCACTCAGGTATGCAATATAGTTATTATTAATTAATTGGTTTGTAAACTGTAAAATACCTCATATTGTAGTACTATTATCGTCTTACTACCTTCTATGATCTTTACAAATATCTTTCAATATAGGTATGCTATATTCTTCATACTACCTACTTACCAAGATCATTACAAATAGTAACTATTTCATAAGTATTCCTATTCTTAAGAATTCAATTCAATTCTTGATTAATGGCTCTGTGCTTTTAGCACCAATCCGCCAATGTCCCGTAGTAGTTCATAAAATTATTAATGGCGAGACGCCAATGTCAAGTTTTTCAAGAAATTTTACCAGAGCCACGATAGCCACGCCAGTAAATTGGTTTCCGTGTGTCCACCCCCCACGATATTCAGGTGGTCGATCAGGGCGTGTGGTTGAATTTTAGGGTGCCCTATTCTTAAAAAAAGTGTTTGCACCTGAAAAATGACAATCAGCTGTCAATATTGCCCAGTCAAGTCAGTGTGACAGATAGTACAAGTGACAGTTCGACGGGTTGCGTTCCAGGGCTGTTATTGTTGTAATGATATATTTAAAATTTTCGTATGTTACACGAGTGTCTTTGCTTTGTTACTGTTTTTCGTTTATTTTCCTTTTAATGTATTGTTAGCTGGCGGGTGGTTTTTTATTATTATTACATATTAATGCAGTGTTGTATCTCTACAACACTGCATTAATTTTTATTCTTTCTTATAGAAAACTAGCATATATATACCTTAGTTCACTCTTAATAATATTCCCATGAAAAAATATTTACTAATATTTATTATTCTTCATATTTATTTTATATTGTATTTATTTACTTAAATGTTATCTACAGATAATGACTCATACAATTTCGATAACGATTTGTCTAAGTCATCCGGTGATGCCAGCGACAGCTTCATACCTGAAACTCTGGATGACCGCCTGCGACGGACTTTTGGAAATGAAACAAAGAACTTATTGAATGTGTGTCATATAAACGCACAGAGCGTACCCAGTCATCATAGTGACCTGCTGGCAGCCTTTGCCAACCCTAACATACATGCCATCCTGATTTCTGAGAGTATGCTCAAACCTGAATTGCTGTCTACTTCCTATTGTGTTTCTGGTTTCATTCTAATTCGGAATGATCGTATCAATAAACGAGGAGGTGGTGTTGCCGTCTACCTCCGTAGTTTTCTACACTATAAATTTCTAGCCTCCTCGTGTCCAGACTACAATGCAGATGCTGAATTTTTGTTTCTCAAGGTTTGTGTCAATGGAACCAAACTGGTTCTCGGGGTTGTTTACTGTCCTCCTTCTGTCAATTACTTTTCCAGTCTGGAAACAGTTCTGGACTCTTTAGGGTCACCTTATATGCATCACATCATCATGGGGGATTTTAACACGAACTTACTAAATGCCCAGTCCCCAGAAGCCCATTTTATTAGGAGCCCAAGTGTTTTATTATGAGGTAGGACACGGTGGTATTTCCGCCCAATTGAGCTGTCCGACTGGGGAAGTACCCGGCCAGTATACCGCCCTACAGAATACCGCGGCTATAATAACTTCATGTTGTGTTCCCAGCGGTGAGTAGGGTAGCCAGAGCTCGAAAATTTATGCAGTCAGTGGGAAGACTAAAAGCTTGTCCTGCTTTTTCTTCTACACTGACAGCACAGAAACTTTGTACTTACAGGGTTGGCAGCGCGACTGTGACTCTTTCCATCAGGTAGGCCGTGTGCTTGTCTACCACCTAAGTGGTATAAAAAAAGCCCGTAAACTTTGTCACATTGTTAAATCAGCCAGTCTATTCATATTTACCCTTACAAGCTACTCATCACAACATCCTGGTCGAGGACACCTGGTTTGACCTTATAATAACCTCATCTGCTGCCCACGTCCATAATCACGGCCAAATTCCTGCACCATGCTTCTCACACCACGACCTGGTTTATATCTCTTATAACGTGAAACCGCCCAAACCTCGGCCTAAGGCTGTGTTTATGCGAAATTTTGGACGCATAGACCTGGATAGGCTACACCAGGATGCTTCTTTGTTAAACTGGGATGCATTGGAAGCTGCAACCACACATTGATCACCAAACCAAATGTCATACATTAAATTACGTTACGGGTCTTATAAGTCCTAATATAGACCCATTCAAGTTTTCTCCAGTTGCAAGTGAGGACATCAAAAAGATAACCCTCTCTATTAAATCTAATGCCGTCGTATGATTGTGCCAATAATCAACCATCTGCTTCCTGTACCTAACCTGTATTTATATAATATTGTATTTATGTTATATATGTATATTAATGAGATATGTATGACTTATGGCATGTAAGTATATGTACTGTTCATGTAAGTGTATGTAATCAATCTATAGTATTATCTACATGCTATCGAACAATCAAATCCGTTTACCTTATTGAACCTAACTTATCCCTCATTAATATTCGCCTACCACGTACTAGCTCTGAACCACCCAATGGTAGACTGGTAGAGAATGCCTACGGCATTAAGTCCACCAATGTACATCGTGCATAAAGAATAAATAAATTTTTAGAACAATGATTATTAACTAAATGTAAGTTTTAACGATTTGTAAGAATTTTAGGTTGTCACAAAAAGCGAATAAATGATCTAATGAGTGAAAATCTGACCACTATGCTAAAAATATATTATTCGTTGTGGCAGTAGCACCCGAGATTTTTTAATGTCACTTATTATAATATGTAATAATATTTCTTAGCGTAAGGATATCAGTAGTTTACTAAACAAAATAAAGCAAAACAAGATCGTGACTGACTTAGATCATAGTGAAATAATATTATTTTAAAGCAATAAAATCTAAGTAGGTATAAGCTTCGTTTTAATAAATTTATACGTATGTTAGAAAATAGAATGTCTAATTTCAGCTCAGAGTGGCCGGTGGAGGACCTCTGGAGGACTAAGGTTATTACGACGCGTTCTGCGTCTATTAAAAGATCATTTTTCTTACCAAATCTAGTTGTAATTAGGTGTATAATTCAAAGAATATTATAAGTGTATACAACACCACACTGCAACGTTTTTCTAAGTAACTCGTTTTACATATGTATATTTATGTTGTAAATGAAGAAAAATACCAAAAATAATAATTAAATTTTGATAAGTACCAACCTACCTTTTTTAATTACTTCAGATTTGTTTTCTATAGGATTTTATATTTTTATTTCATTGAGATACAATAAATATTTATATACATATATATAAATAATTATCCATCTATTTATCTATATTCACTAATTAAATCTATTATAAATCATTTTGAAGAAAGGACGTGAAGAGTATCCAAAACCGGTGAGCATGTATGAAAACAATTATGAAAGTAGAAGTAGCCAAAGAGGTATGCCAGCATCGTGGCAAGTGCCTGCCTACTCCACTAGGAAAAGGGCGTGACTGTATGTATGTATGTCTAAATATATACATTAATAATCTTTTTCTATTAAGTAAGAGGAAGTCTAGTTGGTCATTGTTCATATTTAATTTAAGGACACAAAAAGTTCGGAAATCGGGTAGAAGTATTTTTATACCTCATATTTAAATATAGGAACGACCTAATACCTATAGATGTATATTTTACAATTATAACCAATCGTTGTTAGTAAATACGCTACGCGAAAATAAGGACTATCAAATAAGAACGTGAACTATCTACTTACAATAATTAATTAATAGATCAACGAATATTTGTGTGTTATCGATAATAACATTATAATATGGTAACCTTTCCAGAAATCTGACCAGCTAAATAACTTCTACGTGGTTGAGTTATCAGCAATTCGACCACGTTGAAAGGTTATTTTTTCTTTGAGATACAGAAAAGTCAACCCTCTGATCATAAGAAACAATAACTAATTCGCTTCACAATTACCCCAAAAATATTAGGCGTATGGATGGCTCTTAGTGACTCTTAGTTACTGTGACCTATGCAAGAAGTGAAGGTTTAAGTCATTTGCCATTAGCCGCATTGTAGAAGGAACTACAGAATTGTGTTCTGCTTCCCACAGTTTTTAAAGCTGAAAGGTATATTGTGAAGCCACATGTGGGTATGTATGGGAGAGACGCAAACAGGGCTATACTACGCGCCTCACGTAATTAAAAAAATACTACGCGGACTACATTTCATGCGGTATATATTTCAAAATAAAATACCAACTACTTTTTATATTTTAATTGAACTACTATTTGTACAATGTTTTACAATGTATAAATTTCCAACAAGTATTGACTTTCACTACATAAAAATATCATTTTGTAAATATATTGAAATAAATACAGATATGTTAATGTATATTCAAAGCACCCAATCTCGGGTTGTAATATAATAATCGGGATGAAGACTCCTCCTATCCTAAAGTACTAGCACCGCATCGATCCTGCCAGTTCAAGGGAACGAAAAGATCTCCATTGACCACATGTCAGCTTACTGGGTGGCAGGCAAGCACACCTGGGCTTGGGCTGAGCCCTATAGATTGCTACGATACGGACAGGCCCGTCGGATGCAGTTACCCGGCAACACGTGTCTTTGATTCATCAGATGAAGTTCATTTCGCTGTTCTGATTGGCCTATTAGCACGTACCCGTCATGAATGTTAATTTAAATTTAGAAATAATCTTTTAACACGTACAAGCTGTTTTAGTTTGGGTCCTAATGAGTTGTGTCTTTGAATATTATTATTACATATATGACACTACATACCTAATTGTAAATAAATTTATCTAAATTATATTTAATAGAAAAGTATTGTATAAAAGTAAATTGTTTAGTGAATAATAACCACGTTAAGCAAAATATTGATTTGTTTTTAATATTTTCTGTCGTCGTCATTGACAATGTGAAAAACGTATTAAAATCTGTAGTCAAACTTATTTAAAGTTCTTTTGTAACCAGTCAAGAGCTTTTTATTTCTTTCATTTATCTTATTGCAATAAATAAATAGTTATGCTAGTGTGCCAATTGATAGATTGAATTAAGACTTTAAAAGAGTAAACACAGTTCATTTATTATAAAAATAATAAATGTTATCTCTATTTAAGTATATTCCATCCGTTCAATCCGTATGGTGATGTAGAAAGAACACAAGTACCCCGTCTCATCCGAGGTGACTAACGGAAAAATACGCAAACGATGTCACTGCGAGAGAAAGAAAACTCGAAATAAATCCCAGTACCAACCGTCTGGTCAGCGTGGAAACGATAGGCCAAAGCCTCCCAATTTATTGCACACACACACAGTACAGAGATCATAAATAAAAACATTTCAAAGAAAATGTACAAAGGCGAGCTTAACTCAAAATTGGTTGAGGCCTATATCGCAGTCCACTGCGACAGGCTAATTGAACTACTACTGCTACTACTAGCTACTCAATGCTCTTGCTAATAAAAATACACAGAGTATAATATACAGTTGTTATATCAAAATTTCTATACAAAATCTTGATATAACAGTTGTATATACACTTTTTTTTTTACGTGCGCAAAATTCCCACGGATACCTCCTCACCGGAGCCGGTGAAGGAGGTTACTCGAACCGACTAAAACGCACGCCGCCTGTGGGTCGCTTTGGTTGCCGAAGGTGAGGTTGACAGGCATATCCCTCGCACCCCGGCTGAGGTTGTATATACCCTGTGTAATTTTTTATTAGCAAGAGCATTGAGTCACATTATAATGATTGACATCAAACAACGTACGAATTAATATTAATAACATTTAAAAAAGAACTCCTTTAATTGACTTTAGGCATGAAAGTAAAAAGATCCATGAAGTTGAAACAACTAAATTCTGTCTATAGATACGAATTAAGATTGAATGAAGCATGTAGAGATTTCGTGTTTAAAATTAAATTCACAGTCATATGCGCTTAGTATACTAACAAAAGAGTTAAATTAACTGGTTGTAGGTACTGGCGGCTTACCATGGTAACGTGGAGTCGATACTAAGATATTTGGTATTATTTTCTGGGGTATGCACCTATAACACAAAGTTTTTTGTCCTTTTTTTAATACTACTTAGATGGCAGACAAGTACATGGCCCACCTGATGGAAAGTGGTTACCGTGGCCTATGGACGTATGTAACACCAGAGAAGTCTCACTGGCGCTGCCGAACCTGTAAGCACAGAGTTTATGTGCCGTCAGTGTAGAAGACAAGGCAAGTCTTTAGTCTTCCCACTGATAGCACAAACTCTCCAGCGAACTGTGGCTACCCTACTCACCGCTGGGAACACAACACGAAGTTATTATGTCCACGGTATTCTGTAGGGCGTAGGTACTTCCCCAGCCAGACTGCTCAATTGGACGGTAATACCGCCATGTCCTATCTCCTCAACATAAAAAGTGCTACAATACCGACCTAAGGCTATCTTAGATATATTAGAGTTGTTTTTGTGGAGTATTAGAGTTTTAGATAAATTTCGCCGCGTGGTTTCCGGCAGAGTAGAATTAGGGCCACTCCATCTGTTCCCATGCGGTGTTGTACAAGGCGACTAAGGGCTGTTTAACATCAGACAGATATATACAGCCCAGACTCAGCCTCAGATGCATGGCTCGAGTCAACAATAGTGTCCGGAATACGGCAATAGGCTCACCCCCTATTACGTGGGACCGAATACAATTATTGCTGAAATGTGTGTGTTAATTTCACCTCTGCCTAATCTTGCAGGGATAAAGGCGTGATTATATTTATGTATGTATGTAAATTTCAACATGTTTTGATGAAATTGTTTACTTTATACAAAACCTTTTATAGTGTGACTGTATTTCTAGAAAATACAGACAAAAATCTTTAATTGATTGTATTGTACACATATGTATAATGGTATTACACACGCATTCTATATTATTTAAGTACATTACACTTCATATAATATTGTTGTCTATTGTTTGCCATGAGGAGGACAATGGAGAAACTTTATACCTAACCTTATTTCAACATCACTCTGTAACCCATTAAGAATTTGACATTAACTTCTGCACAATAACGACTTGTCACCTAGGTGATATCATCTATCTATTTATTGTTTATTTTAAATAATAATCTTCATTCACAAATAGGTAAATACAACACAGTTATTATCTACTGTCACCCTAAGGTGCACCACCACCTTAGAGTGACAGTAGATAATATGAGTAGGGGCTTTATTTACACATTTTTTTACACAACATTCCACATAACACTATCTAGACCCATGGTAAGCATAGCTTAACTAGCTTGTGTCATGGAATCTAGAATGCGGATAAACATACTTAGATACTTTTTTGTAAATACATACATACCATACATAGAAACACACACACCAATGCAAATATACATATTTATGTATACAAATATTTACACTGAGCAGGAATCGAACCCGCGCCTCCTAGCAGTCGAACGTTCTACCCACTGGCGGCATGCGTTTTGGTTGGTTCGAGTCCGACATAACCTCTTCCACCGGCTCCGGTGGGGGGTGTCCGGGGACGTTTGCGCACGTAAATAAAAATATACATGCTTCTAATTATTCACTCATTTCGTCCAAAAATTATACTTAATTTGGCTCCTATACACTCAGTTTATACCATTATATTTATACCTAATGGTCTTGTGGAATAAATTGGTAAATAGGAAAAGATCGCCTTCATTGATTTCTGTCTGGTCATGCCGCTGCCGCCAGGTTAATCGCAGGTGGCTTAACGTAGTAAAAGATAACATACCTCTCTACCATTTTTATTTTTTTATATAGGACGTCAGTTAGATTTCGCCTTTCCTGATGGTAAGTTAAAGGCAAAGTCTCATAAAATAGGGTCACCATTACTTACACATACCATGTGACAATGGTGACACTCAGCTTGATGGCCTCATCATATGCTTTTTCACGTCCTACTTAAAGGACCCGGGACTGTAGGAAGGTGGAAACACGTGGGCTGGTAATGAATTCCAGGCCTTAATGGTGCCACAAAGGAAATGGCTTGGCGGAAGGCAATCCCTTGACCCCGAGCTTCATATGCGTCTGAGTCTAAGGCGAAGTATATACTACAAGAATTCTTTTACAAATTTTCATCTCCTTACTGATCCAACTGATTGAACATTGCGTACTTATCTTAATCATTTTTGCTGCTGGCACCAGTAGCTGGCGAAGGTACATCAAAATAAAACGGTTATTTTTGATCTTAACTAGATAAGTGTATGAACACTCCTAGACATTTTTTTTTATACGTGCGCAAAATCCCCACGGATACCTCCCCACCGGAGGCGGTGGGAGAGGTTATGTCGGACTTGAACCGACTAAAACGCACGCCGCCTACGGGTCGCTTTGGTTGCCGAAGGTGAGGTTGACAGGCATATCCCTCACACCCCGGTCGACCCAGGGCCATCTCTCACGATCTGGCCCTCTTCTCGGGTGTGTGGGGACTACAGAGTCCCCAACTCGTTCCCGGTAAACGGGGAGGCGCGCCAGGCGCGCCGCCGCCACGGCCTACTTCTGCTAGGGTGACAGGCGGCTCCACCTGTCACCCCCAGGCCGGCGCTCATGTGGGGCGGAGGTCGTTCATCGACCTCTGACGCCCGAGTTGCCTTCGTACGCGGGCAGCTTGGCTTGCGATCCGTCGTCGCTCCCGCTGCCGCTCCCGCCCCGCCTCCTCCTTCACGAGCATTACTTGCTCGCAGAAGGAGAAGGGCCGCCACAAGCTCCCGCCTCGGCGTCTCCCACGCCGGACACTCGGTGAGCGTGTGCGGCCCCGAGTCCTCGCTCGCGTCGCAGTGATGGCACTCGGACGTTGGCTCTTTCTCCATCCGACGCAGATACTTTCCCAAGCACCCGTGCTCGGTGATCATCTGCGTCAGACGGTACAAGAGGCTGCCATGTGGCCTCTCTAGCCACTCCCCCATGATGGGTCTTACCGCCGCTACTACGGCGCGCCCTACACTCCTAGACGTTTGTAAAAATTACATCTGTTTACTTAATTAACTGTTGGGTGATTATCCTCGTTTTGTAACCTATGAAATATACTTCAAATACAAGGCTCGTGCTCTAAGAAACTACACGAAATAAATATAAATTGCACTATTATGTGGTTTTATTTCATAAATAGACATGTATTATTAGGAAAAGTAACACCGATTGAGAATGTAATGGTCAACTGCTGCTACACAACTTCACACGTCACATGTGTTCCTGTACATGTGCGAAGCGATGCGTTGTGCCAGAACGAAACGCGTTCCATATCTATTAGTAAAGTATTACTGGACTGCTACCGTATGTCACTGTCAAATTCCATACGTTTGTCATTCTATGCTACAATGCGCCGGCCTACCTATTGCCACTTGTCTAGAGGGGCAGGTAATTGATTGGTCTAAATAAAACGCTTGTTTGAACTTGCTGACTTATGATCGTTTCGTATAATATTTCTGACTGGCCCGTATGGAGCGCATGCTCCATACTGTCAGGCATGATAGGGAAGGATTCAGAGCTCCGTGTATATATCATTACAGTCAATCTATGTATATTTATTAATATTGTGTTCGATCGTTCATGAAAATTTTTAATAAAGAAATAAAGAATCTATAGGGTTTGTTTTTACTAAACTACTAGTATGGAAGCAGTGCATTGAAATGTGATTTTGTTAAATAATAACTTCAAACTTAAGGGGATGGTGATGAGTTGAATTCTGGAAATTAAACTGAAGAATTGATTTGGTTGAGTTTAATTTGAATTTTTGACTTAGATCTTTATATCCGTCCTAATGCTTCTCATGTCCAAAAATAAGACAAATAAAATCACTTACAACGTACAAAGAATTGTAGGTGAAAGTCAAACAGCAGAAAACTATCAACGTAAAAGTTTTTGTGTTGATTCATCGGAATTTGAGAATTCCCCAATGTGGCCCTGCAATTTATCTGTGTGCTACGCAGACGCTCCCATGTGTCATGTCTAAACTCATGATGGCGTTCCAGATCAACCTGTTAGATTTTGGAATAAAACCACTGAACAGGAGAGAGCGTATTATGGCGTCCCATTAAAACCCTCGGGCTCAAATCAATTTATCATGCAAGTCACTAAATATACTGATTGGCGGATGAGGCTTTTGAAAGTTGGAAAGTAAACGCTCCCATAAAATCCGCATAAGCCAAATCTAAAGAAGATGCAGAAGAGTTAAGTGGGTCGCAAGTTCTGAAGCGAAAGCTATTGGTTTCATACACAAGTATTGAACCATTAGACAGTCGAAACGTGGGACAGGACTATTTGGGTATTTGGCCACTGGGCAATCACGGCCACTTTTTCATCGGGCCCAACATTAAGTTATAAGAATCTTGGATTTAAAAATTCGTTGGGACCAAACCATTAATTAAAATAACAATTGTATTATTTTAGAACAACTGAACTGAACAACGGTGATGATGATGAACAATAGGAATTATTTCTGTGGACACCATCCTCCCCGCGTTGGTAACCTCAAAGAACATAATATTATACTTTGTAGTTCCTGGTAGAGTAGAATTTCGACCACCCCAGCTCTTTTTATTCTTTTTTAGTAGATGCTAACAATATGAAAAGTATGTACTACCAAAATTTCAAGTACATATGATCAGCGGTTCAGGTTCTGCGTTTATGAATCATCCTATGAGGAATGAAATTTCATACTTTATAGATACTTCTTCCAACTTGAAAATCGCGATTTCTCCGAAATAGTGATTGGTACTAAACAAGTGTTAGACCAATTATTATGTAAGTAATTACATGATATACAACTTTGTTTAACCTATGTTTGCGCTAACAATTACTGTTTACGAGAAAAATGCGAGACTATATTCGATCTGCCACCACCTTGAATTAAAAAAATATTCACAAGTTCAATTTGACTGGATTATTATGGTAGTCTCCGCTCGTTAATACCGATTACCATATTTAAAGATGAGCTTATGAGAGTTGATTGATTGTGCAATTCTCTCTCAGTATTAACAGGCATCGGACAACTAAGGAGGTCATATGTCTGAGTGCCTCATCAAGATGATAATCAACACATCATATTGTGAGCAAGCAATAAATTCAGGATTATTTACTTTCTAGTATCAATATAAATGGTTTTGAAAACGGTACCTATATTTTTTTGTGAGAGAAAAGGAATGAAAGTAAATGTTAGTAATACAAAAGTTGTGGTTTTTGAAAGAGATGTTTGAAAGAGATGCGTGACAGAGTGTAGGATTTGTATTGATGGAGAAAGAGTGGATAAGTGAATGAGTTCATATATTTGGGAACATTGTTTACGAGAGATGGAAAGCATGAAGATGATGTTGAAAGTAGAGTGACAACTGGAAATAGAGCCAATGAGGCACTACACAACTTTATGAGCAGCCGAAAAGTGTCCGAAAAGGCACGACTGGCTGTACATGACGGAGTATTAGTGCCGACTCTTATATATATGTATGGTAGCAAAAGTTGGGTGCGGGAGTAAAAGCATCAGATTAGAGTGAATGCAGTAGAAATACGTACGTTGCGAAGTATGTGTAGAGTGACCTTGAGAGCTAGAGTGGGAAATAGCGTGATAAGAAAGCGATAAGGCGTGATAGAAGATGTAGTGATGAGAATTGAGAGGAGAATGTTAAGATGGTTCGGTTATAATGACAGAATGAATCAAAGAAGACTAACGGAACAGGTGTATGAGGCGTGTGTAGATGGTACCATCAGAAGGGGAAAACCTATGCGCATATACCTGGACCAAAACGGGAAAGTTTTAGAAAAGGGTCAGGAGTATCCTAAACCAACGAGCGTGCATGAAGAATGTAATGATAGTGAATGAAGCGAGAGTAGTATGTCAGAATCGTAGCAAATGGAATTCAGTGATCTGTCAGTATCAAAATAAAGGGGATATTTACCATGTTTCATTGTTTTGAGATTCCGATATTTCGGCGCTGTTGCAAGCACCATGATCACGGAGGAACTGGAGTAATGGCGGCGAACAGAGAAAAATTTTTTTCCTAGGAAATTGGTGGATTGGTTTCACTCTCACTACAATCACATTCACGACTCACGATGCTTACTGTATCTACTCACGATTTTGCTTTAGCTTGTTCCCGGTTGTTTTTGTAAAGACGGACCACTGAATACCATACGTTTGGCAGTTGAAACCCATCCTCACTATACTTTTTATTTCAATCGCTTCCCTAACCAGTCTTAGTATATAGCGGCGATCTGTCGAAAGCATCTGAGGGTCATGAAGCTCGATCCAGTGGTTCGTACCGGACTCCAATAAATGTTGAGCGATTGCAGATTTATGCGGTTCATTGTTTTTAATTGCCCTGATGTGTTCCTTGATTCGGCATGTAACCGTTCTTTTTGTTTGTCCTATATAAGAACTGCCACAGCTACAGTCAATCTTGTACACTCCCGGCCTGTCCAGTAGGGAGCCATCTTTGGTTGAACGCAGATATTGCGACAGCTTTTTAAAAGGAGTAAAAATAGTTTTGACAGATACCTTCTTCAGGATGTTAGCGATCTTATCTGTCACTCCTTTGATGTAGGGTAAAAAGACTGGCTGTCTTTCCATCTTACAAGTTCCGGGGTTTATTTATGGTGAGTCTGGGTGGTCTTATCCGTCCATTGTATCCATTCTTTTGAAGAACGCCGATTATGTGCTATATTCCTCGTCACATAAGCTATATACGCGGTCAGTAAGTGACGTCACTAGCGAATTAAGATGGCGCGGATAATTATGTGAATCGGCATGCAGGTAGCGGTCAGTGTGAGAGGTTTCCTGTACACGGAGTGGCTACACGACCCGTCCCCACAAACACCGATCCTCACGTCAAGGAAGGCAAGGGTTCATTCCTTTACCATTTCGTACGTGAAGCTCATTTTTCCATGGATGTTGTTGAACTGGGCCACGTTTTGTTGTACAACAATCTCACCCCCCTCCAGTATACAGAAAATGTCATCAACATACCGTTTCCAGATTTTGATGCTTGGGGCGGTAGGTATGGCTATGGCTTCGAAATGTTCCATTCACAAGTTTGCCACAACTGGAGCCACCGGACTGCCCAACGCTACTCCATCTATCTGTATGTGGTAGTACTCATTTCTGTATACGAAGTAGTTTGTGCTTACACAATGTTGCACAAGGTCGGCATGTTCTTTTATATCCCATTTATTTTGATACTGATGTGAGTAACCATGGTAGTTTAAATACCTATTCAGTGATCTGTGCCTACCCCTATGGGAAACAGGCGTGATTTTATGTATGTATGTATAAAATAGGGATATTAATGTATTTTTGCTCCGGTGACGTTCGTACCTATAAGTTGGAATGGATTCACTTTGGTACTGTACACGGGCTTTTTATCAAATATTCAACATCTTAGTTATTACACTATCATCTTGGAATTTAAATGTTATACCTTTAATACGTGCTAGAAATTCTTTATTACTGTAAACATTCTATACATCTATTATTTATTGTCTGCGTTTTAATATAAATGACTTATTTATAGCAAACCAGTACATTCTGTTTTAAATCGGAAGTAGATCAGTTAGATATTAAAATGCTAACTGAGCTATGTAAAGTTATTTTGGTATTTAATTGCTTTCAGAAAAATATACAATTAAATTTGAATCATATTGTCTACGGCAATCTAGAAACTGACAATATCTATTCTGCATTCAAAAACTACCGGAGACATTTAATGATTCCTTCTCGCAAAGACGAGGGCAGTCGCTTTTTGAAAAGTATATTATACAGTGACCATGAAAAAAATAGTAAACGAAGGGAAAATATAGAGAACATTGATATTTTTAGTAAAATACTCCGAAACTCCGAACATAAAAAAAATAGTAAACGAAGGGAAAATGTAGAAAATATTGATATTTTTAATAAAAAACTCCGAAACTCCGAACATAAAAAAAATAGTAAACGAAGGGAAAATGTAGAAAATATTGACATTTTCAGTAGAAAACTCAAGGCAAAGTCTAAAAAAAAGTCATCTAAAATGCATGGTGAGAAATCAAGACGTAATAATGAAAAATCAAATGCCGAAGAAATTATCAAGTCTGATGGCTACGAAGCAGAAACACATATGGTAGTTACTTCTGATGGATATGTGTTAACCATTCACCGGATTATATCTGTAAAAAAGTCTAAAAGATCACAGAGAGCGATTCTACATCATGGCTTACTTGGTAGTTCTGAAGATTGGTTGACTTTGGGGCCAAGACAGGCTTTGCCCTATCTTCTGTCAGATCAAGGCTATGATGTGTGGTTACTTAATGCTAGAGGAAATAAGTATGCCAGAGAACACCGAAGTAATTTTTTACAACCAAATAAATTTTGGAATTTTTCTTGGCATGAAATGGGTGCATACGACTTGCCCGCAGTACTAAAATATATCAAGAAATCTTCATATAAGGCTGATACTCATTTTATTGGTCATTCTATGGGAGCTACAGCTTTGTTAGTACTTCTTTCCGTCAGACCAGAATACAACAGAAAGTTGAAATCAGCAGTTCTATTGGCACCATTAGCATTCATGTATCATGTTCAAGGTCCTTTAAAACGAATAACAGAATTTCACAATCACGCAAACATAAGTACTCTAATAGACGTGAACGAATTTTCAACAGATGGTTTATTTTCTCAAGTATTAAATGATAGTTTTTGTAGAGGGCATATGGATATGATATGTTCAAACTCATTATTATTGATAGCTGATGGTGGTAAAGACATACAAGATGATGTGTTAAAGAAAGCGATTCTTAGTCAAGTGCCCGCTGGAACTTCTACACGAACGATTGTGCATTATTTGCAATTAATAAAAAGTGGATTTTTTCGTATGTTTGACTACGGAAAACTAAATAACCACAAACGTTATTTCTCAGAAGAACCACCAAATTACAATTTGACAAAAATAAGTTTGCCTATATCGTTGATTTCTTCTCCATCAGACTGGTTGGCAACAGAACCAGATATAACAACACTAGTAACAAAATTGGAAAATGTAAACGTTCATCACATTGTGAAACATAATAATTTTAATCATTTGGATTTTGTTTGGTCAAGGGCGGCACAAACACTAGTTTTTGAACCTGTGATAGATATTTTACAAATGTAGTTTTGTTTAATTTTATTCTAGATATTAGATATGTTTACATAAGTTACTTTGTAATTGAACATATTTATAAGTGATCAAAAGAATTTTATTTGCCACAGTATGATTGTTTTGCTTTTATTCTCTGTGTCAATAATAATTAATAGATAAATATTAAAAATACAAAATAATTCAATTATAGAACCACCCGTACTACAGTCCTATAATATTGTTTCATGAAGTACAAAATCAGAAAATGAAATAATAATCGTCAATAGCAACGATGGTTTGATATGTGTTAGATAACGTCTTCACAGCGACTGAGAAAATAAGTTGATTGTATGAAAAATGACGATATCACTGCGAGAGAAGGAAAACTCTGAATAAAATTCTGTACCAACCCGTCTGGTAAACGTGGAAACAGTAGGCCTAAGCCTCCTAACATTGGGAGAAGCCTGTGTCCAGTATTAAACTGCGATGGGCTAATTGATTTATTGATACGAAAAATGAAATACTCACCTGCAAGTTAACAACTACCTGTAACATTTTTTGATCTTGTGTGTACGTACACGAACTAGAGACTACGTCTACAGAATGGTAACTATGTTCATCTACAAATACTACTGCAAAATTGCGAAAGAATTAATAATAATATACATACATAAATATAATCACGCCTTTATCCGTACAAGGCTAGGCAGAGATGAAATTAACACCCACATTTCACCAGTAATTGTATTTGGTACCACGTAATAGGGGGTGAGCCTAGTGCCGTATTCCGGGCACTATTGTTGACTCGAGCCATGCATCTGAGGCTGAGTCTGGGCTGTATATATTTGTCTGATGTTAAACAATCCTATCCCTTACTCGTCTTGTACGACACCGCATGGGAAGAGATAGGGTGGCCCTAATTCTACTCTGCCGGAAACCACCACGCGGCAGTTAATAAACTATTGTAAATTTGGAAACAGTTGGCCAAAGCCTCTCAATATTGGGAGAGGCCTATATCCAGCAGTGAACTGCGATAGACTAATTCATTAATTCATTGTAAGTTTGAATTTAGAGCTATGCAATCTATAATAGTATTCAAAGCTAGAAAATTTAGGAACTAAATTTACTTAGATACTCTATGTTATTTAAATTATTTATAATTAATCTATTTAAACATATTTATCTATTTACACTTAATGTATTTTAAAGCTATGCTAATATTGATATTAATAAAAAAAACAACTAAAGTTCAAATGTGGAATTTCGCCACATGGCATGCATCTTGTGGTAGCGATTCCAGAAAATTTAGTATATCGATTTATCATCATACAGAACTTCAAGTTTATGAAGCTCTAAGTCAGTAATTAAGTATAACACTTTTCCACCTCCTTACCATCCTAAACTAACTACAATGAATAGACTATCAGGTATTGGTTGCCTTTGTATTCCGCAAAGTTATGTACCGTGAAGCATCAATGTCTCCTTAGACATGCTTCAATATCATCTTGAAAATGGAGCCGATCTGAGAAATGGAACTTTTAATGAGTGCAATCGATATTGCATTCATTAATAGTTCTATTTCTCAATATCAGCTAAGTAATATGCAGAAGTTTGTACTTTACTAGTTTGCCTTTGCCAGTTTTTGATCTCCTGTGAAGAGAAATTAATGTAAGTTTACGTTATTAACTGTGCACTACTATATTAGACGTAAGTCATAATCTGAACAAGGTACTTAATGTGTATGTATTGTGGCATCTTTGCTACACACATAGAACTCTTAATAATTAATATTTTATTTAGTTACACGTGGGTCCAAATATACATATTTATTTTATGAATGACTAGCTTTTGCCCGGAACTTTGTCCATTAATGTAATTCGAGGAATCAACTTAACCTCTATGTTAAGTTGATTCATTTTACCTCGTCGTACCCATTTTAATTTATTTATGTTGTGAAATAGATATTTATTTTCGAGTAGGTATTGTCGATGACGATTTATTAAAACTACCGAGAACTACTAAATTAGACAGACTCAATGGCCCAGGCAAGCGACAGAAACCTTTGACCTATACATAGTTTTTTTTTAATTACGTGCGCAAAATCCCCACGGATACCTCCCCACCGGAGCCGGTGGAGGAGGTTATGTCGGACTCGAACCGACTAAAACGCACGCCGCTTGTGGGTCGCTTTGGTTGCCGAAGGTGAGGTTGACAGGCATATCCCTCGCACCCCGGCCGAGCCAGGGCCATCTCTCACGATCTGGCCCTCTTCTCGGGTGTGGGGACTACAGAGTCCCCAACTCGTCCCCGGAAACGGGGAGGCGCGCCAGGCGCACCACCGCCGCGGCCTGCTTCTGCCAGGGTGACAGGTGGCTCCACCTGACACCCCCAGGCCGGCGCTCATGGGGGACGGAGGTCGTTCATCGACCTCCGACGCCCGAGTTGCCTTCGTACGCGGGCAGCTTGTCTTGCTTGCACTCTCGCCCCGCCTCCTCCTTCACGAGCATTACTTGCTCGCAGAAGGAGGCGCCGGCCGCCCACGCATTCGCGCAGCGAACCATCGCCGCGAGCAAGGTGGAGAGCGTGAGAACCCTCACTCCCAGGGCCGCCACAAGCTCCCGTCTCGGCGTCTCCCACGCCGGACACTCGGTGAGCGTGTGCGGACCTGAGTCCTCGCTCGCGTCGCAGTGATGGCACTCGGACGTTGGCTCTTTCTCCATCCGACACAGATACTTCCCGAAGCACCCGTGCTCGGTGATGATCTGCGTCAGACGGAACGAGAGGCTGCCGTGTGGCCTCTCTAGCCACTCCCCCATGATGGGTCTTACCGCCGCTACTACGGCGCGCCCTGCGCCTGGTCGCCCAAGTCGTAGCTCCCATTCCGCCACCATTTCCCTGTGGAGCCGGGATCTCACGGCCCGAATTTCTTCGGGCTCGGGATCGTGACTCCGCTCCCGCGCCGCCTTTCGGAACCGGTATAGCGCCGAAAGGGATCTCGCTTCCAGGATCCATGGTGGCGATCCGGCGAGGAGACTCGCCCCGTTGAAAGATATCGTGCGGTACCCCCTTATGATGCGGCACGCCAACTTCTGCTGCGGACGCTGCAGGACCTATACATAATGGTGTATCTATGTTTATCAATGTTCATTAATTAACAGTTTGGATATGTTTCCTTCTTTCCTCTCCCGACTCTTCAGAACATACCTTGACGACTGCAGTACAAATTATCAGGCTAAAAATGGATATTCACCTAACTGTGCAAGAGCGTCATGAAATAGCACGCCGGAGCAGATAGAAGTGTCTTTATTTATTGTGCAGTATGTACGTGTTGGAACCAGCTTACAACGAGTTCCTATGTGAATTATAATAAAGTCTCTGCTTATGACATTGGAATGTCATTGGGTTTAAAAAATGTTTTCTTATGTACTGTTATTATCACTCACTGCACTTGCGATGTAAGTACAATATATTATTATATCCTGAATAATGTGTTTTCATTAAGATCATCCATGGCATCTCCAACCAGACCAAACATTCGAAGGTAGAATAATTTAGTATACACTGATGTTTTTCTCGCAATTCTTGAAAACCTATTATTACAACGAATGGAGTCTTAGTTCTATTTCCAATTGCACTCCATCTATAGGAACGCTATAGATATGCAGCATTAACCTTCTCAATAATAGCCGGTCAAATGCGAGTTGGGCTCACGCTTTTAGGGTACCGTACTTAACTGGATTTAGGAACGAACTTATGCTGCATAAACACTTGTATCTTTTGATAACATTTACTTAGATTTAACCGCTTCAAACTTCAAGCTTTCGTCGCAAACCTAAGTATTCGGTATGAATTTCATCTTGATACCTCCACGCAATCTTGAGAAAAAGGTCTCAACGTCTGTTTGTTAAGACCTTTTTACCTATCTAAACAGACGAACAGATGGATACCGAAGTAATCTTATAAGGGTTCCGTTTCTTTGTCTTGACGTATGTAACCCTAAAAATGTGGTTTCTAAAGCAGGTTCAGTGGCAAAATATACTCGATTTAATTTTGTTGACTTGCATAGCGTACGTCAAAAATATATGAATCCTTAAGGAACTACATTCAGAAAACATCTAGGTACATCAGAGCATTATTCAACGATTAGCCTTTATCATCTTGGTACTAGTCCCAGTCGCATCTGAGGTTCTCCTTTCGGTAATCGGGGTTCACTTTCCACCAAAAGATTCGTTTTAACTAAGTATATGAAAGATAATTATACCTACACAACTGCTGATTAGTGAAAGAGACTCTGGTTTTCCTCGCAAGGGTCAGACATCAGTCTCCCCCGTAACAGCCAAGATAGGCCATCAGAAGAAATAGTAAGTGAAATTCTGAAACTTTTGTAACTAAATTTTTGTTATGATGAAAATGAGCTAGACGAAAACACGATGCCTAAAACAGAAACAGTTTTCGTTTGTAATTATGTTTAATTAATTTAATAATATTATACGTTAGATACTTTTCTATAACATAACCAAAGTAACTCTCTTTATTCGGCAATTTTTATTACATACTAATCTAATATTGAATTTATGCAATTTCACGGTAAAAATCGGATAATTGTATTGCAACAGGTGATAAAATTTTTCGATAGCTATAGTTTCGCGTGCAAACGTGTATTCAATATTAGTGGTAGAAAAAACACTCACCAAGGTAGAGACGATAAAATACAGGCAAGGAAGCAACATCAGTGGGAAGGGGAAGGAAAGAAGATACCTTAGCTGTAAACGCACATCCCAGCGTCTTTTTGGCATTGAACTCGACTAGGTTCTCAGAGCCCCATTGAGAAATGTGATTCAGGATCCGGTCCAGTTCAGTGACAAGAAGCTGTCTTTTTTCCGCGATATCAGACTGTTTGGCCACAGGATGTCTGTGATAACTCCCGCGTAAGCAGGAGAAAGAGAGTGGGAGATAATATGGACCTCTGCGGTGCGCCAGCATTTACCTACAAGAACTCCAAAGCCGGTCCATCACAGAGGACGTGAATACAGCGCTCCCGCAGGAAGATAGCAATCCAGTTGCACAGTCTAGGCGGCAGACCAAAGGCTGGCAAAGCTTGGAAAGAAGCGATTTATGCAAGACTATCCAAAGCTTTGACGATATCAAGACTAATTGCCAGTGACTCGCCATGCTTGTCCATAGCTTCACCCCAAAGATGGTAACGTATGTTAAAAGATCTCCCGTTGACCGTTACGGCCTGAAATTATATTGCCGGTCATTAATTAAGAGGTGAGTTTTAGGTGACGCATGAGCTGTTCATAATGATGTGCATCATTAATAATGATGTGCATCATTAATAATGATGTGCTCGAAGACCTTGCACAGCACTGAGGTGACGGCTATGGGTCGATAGTTGCCTGCGTCTGAGCGATCCCCCTTCTTGGTGATCGGCTGTACATTCGCCTCTTTCCAAGCCGGAGGCACTGTACTCGAGCTGTAGAACAGTCAGTACAGCCGCGCAAGCATTGGAGACAACTCCGCTGCACATTTTTGTAGAACCACCGCTGGACCACTGGCTTTCCTTACATCGAGTGACTGCAGTACCGCACGGAAATTACATTGCCTGATACGTATTTCAGGTATTACGTGGTCACAGTTGGGTAGTGTCGAATTACGTGATCAACAGCCCTCGCACACTCGCGCCCGAACCAAGGGCGCACTCCTCGGGCACCGGTGACATCAGTGTACGGGATATAGTATTCCATACCTAGACCGATCTCACCAGCAACACCAGTAGCACAATCTGAGGGTTTCTTACCTACATAGCAGCGTTCAACCCACGGGATGGACGCAAAATAGTTGCGCAGCCCATCCCAATCTGCTGACGAGTAGTGTCAGAGACGCCGCTCACAGTAGACTCGAAATTTTCAATAAATTCAAGGCGGGTATCGTCTTAAGGTTGGTAAAATAATAGTAAAGACTACTTGGCCCAAACTGAACTGAGCTGAATAGGATAGGTATAAACTTATTATAATCATGAATAAAAATCAGAAATATGAAAAACTAAATACTTATACCACTATCGATGATATCATAACAAATATATCATTCTATACAATACAATACAATACAATGCAATTGTCAAAATTATTATTAATAACTCAAAGATGATAAGCCAGAGATACGTCAGGAACAATGTAGGAACATCAAGTTTTTCAAAAATGGCGCAAACACGAATCATGAGATTAAATACTATATTTAAACCTACATTTATGTATCTACTTACTCGCGTGAAAAATAATACACTGATATTATTAATTTATATGAATTACATTATTATTTATAACAATAATTACATAAACAAATTTACTATAAATGATTATTATTTTTAGGGATAGTGCACTGTCGTGCGCAATTTGTGCGCAGAATGATGACTTTCGTCATCATTTTTGTCGCCATTTTAGAGTACGGACAACATATCTATAGTTTATAAATACATCAGTAACCTAAACATGAAATTCAAAATTCTAATTGGTTTCAGAGTATCATACATTTCTACCAATATCATTTATATACACGAAAATATATGCATATGATATGCATACATCGAAAACCGGTAAACAGATACGAATTGGCACATTACAAAAGCGATATTATCCAAGCCTAGTTTGAAATACAATCCCAATCATAAAATATACATCAGACAGATATATATAGCTCAAATTCAGGCACAGTTACAAGGCTTGAGTCAACAATAGTGCCCGGCAATAGGCTCATCCCCTATTACGTGGAACCGAATTCTATGATTGGTGAAATGTGGGTGTTAATTCACCTCTGCCTAACCCTGTGGGGATAAAGACGTGATTATATGTATGTGTTCGCGCCGTATCTATGACATAGGGGCACTGTAGCAAAACCGGTTCCCCGAGCGAGCTCCGTCCGCCACCTTCGCCGGACCGCCGCGCCATCTTCAATCCACCGATTCAACTTGTGTTCGCACCACGCAATATTTGTAACAATTTAAAATACATTAAATTCATTCTGAATATTGGACGTGTCTCCCATTTTCTATTTCTATAATCAAGACCCCAGTATTCACCATATGGTGACCCCGACGTGATTGGACACTAAACTTATTTGCCACGCCGCAAGCTGAGTTGTGAAGGACGAAAGGTCACGGAATCCGTTTGCTGCTTTGGACTTAGGAGCCAGGTGTGGGAGAAGATTATTCCAGACGCCTGGTACTATCCTACACTTTTACGGAGAACGCCGAGATTAGATTTTATTGGATCCTGAAAGCACATGAAAACTTTTGGACCCATACCACAGCTTCAAGCCAACCCTTGCCTCAAGCCAGCCAGTCAGCGTACGACGACGCCCGCAGCCAAGGTTTAGCCAGGGAAGTGTACCAATCCCATTTTTTCCTACTTATAATTCTAATCCTTCTTTTCCATTTTATTTGATTGCAAGTTGACAATTCTAATAAGCTCATACTTTCTTCAAATTTATTTATCAAGGCTTGCCTACACAAAAAAGCTCTGCCTATTTCGTTGCAAGCGAAATAAACCAATACGCCTACGCTCGATTTATTCACAATTCTTTTTGCGAGTAGGTACCTACTAGCGTGCCTACCTGCGCCTATTTATCCGTGCGTTGCTTTGTTTAAATTATATTTTTGTACTGGCTTTGCTTAATTTGGTTTTTCGTTGGTAAAAAGATGGCTGACCTACCTACCCTCATTATTACTAGGAGCTCGATAAAGGGCCGAATTATCAAGTTTAGAAATTATTTAGCCAAAGTAACCGGTTATGATAATGTTTCTACAGACGAAATAGGCGAGCTTGCAATAAAATTAGATCGCTTTCGTGACTTATTCCGACAATTCGACGCAGTACAATTACAAATCGAAACCTCATCTCCGACCACGTTGGAGGCAGAGCTTGATGCGCGCGAGGACATAGAACAGGACTTTATTTCTCTACTAACAGCCGCTCAGAAACTTGTTGATACATCAAACGACAAGCCTGAGTTCACTAGCCTCAAATCTGAGGACTCGCAGTCGCAATCGCATTACGGTCATCGTGATGACCTAAATTTTAGATTACCGATTATTAAAATTTCTAATTTCGATGGTACTTATTTCAAATGGTTAGAATTTCGAGACACTTTCAATTCTTTGATTCACGAAAACGAACGCATTAAGCCTATACATAAGTTTCACTATCTAAATTCATATTTACAAGGAGAAGCTTCTCAAGTAATTGAAAATTTAGAGGTCACGACTGCTAATTACGCGGAGGCCTCGAGCTTACTTTGCGAGAGGTACGATAATAAAAAACTATTAATAAGCAACCACCTCGACTCTTTGCTTAATATCCCGCCGGTAGGTCGCGACTCGAGTAAGGGCTTAAGAAGTTTAGTTGACCATATCTCCAAAAATCTACGGGCACTGACGACACTGGGTCAGCCCACTAATAATTGGGATTCAATAATAGTCCACATGGTCTCTAAAAGGCTCGACAGCAGCACTCATTTAAAATGGGAGGAGTATACCAACTCCTTAAAGGACATGGCCTCACTTGCCGAATTCAATAAATTTCTAAAGGCTCGCGCTGATATTTTAGAGTCTGTCCAACGTAATAAGCCTGAGCGTGTCGCATCCCATACGCACTCACATAAGTTACCGGTGAAATCATTACAAATTTCAGCCACTTCTGGCGCTCCAGATGCCGCTTCTGCCACATCAGCAACGTGCAGCACGACTGCTCTTCGTTTCTCTCCAAGCCCATTGAGGAGAGGATTTCCGAGGCGGTAAAGATAAGGCTTTGCCTTAATTGTCTGCGCAAGGGTCACACATCTCATCGTTGTCGCTTGGGCCCCTATTCGAAATGCAAAAGGCGCCACAACACTTTACTGCATAAAGAGGTATCTCAGGCTTGCAATTCTCCGGTAGACACGCCACCGCCGTCTGACCACCGTGTAACGACTGGCATGGCGACGTCTTACAATAATGTGTTACTGTCTACAGCGCTCATTGATGTTATTAACCCTAAAACCAGATTTGGCAGCTGGAGCAGATTCCCCAGTCTACCGCACTTCACACGGACGTAGAAGCCGAATGTGAACAGCATTTTGTCACTCACACGTACCGCACCAAAGATGGTAGGTTTTGTGTGCGACTTCCTTTAATTACTGAGCCCGATTGTTTAGGTGATTTGTACAGGTTAGCTAGAAAACGTTTCATCGGCTTGGAAAGGCGTTTCAAAAGAAATCCCGAACTTAAAACTTCCTATCAACAATTCATCTCCGAGTATGCTGATTTAGGCCATCTTTCTGAGTCAAAGACAAAGCGCCCTGATTATTCATTTTTTGTGCCACATCATCCTGTACTCAAACCATCTAGTGAGTCCACTAAAATTCGCGTTGTTTTTAATGGTAGTGCTGCTACCACATCTGGTTATTCAGTAAATGATCTCCAGATGGTCGGGCCATGTATACAGGATTCGTTATTTAATATTTTACTTAGGTTTAGAATTTATAAATATGTTTTAACTGGTGATGTGGAGAAAATGTATCGCCAGATCTTGATACAAGACTGTGATTGTAATTTGCAATTAATTTTGTGGCGAAACAACGAAAATGAACCGTTAAAAACATTAAAACTTAAAACGGTTACCTACGGCTTTTCTAGTGCCAGTTTTTTAAGCACGCGTTGTCTATGGCAACTGGGAGAAGAAGCCGCAGACGAGAATATTAAAACCATAATTCAAAACGACTTTCTAGTTGACGATCTGTTAACAGGGGCTGACTCGGAGCATGAATTATTAGACATCAAGGTTTCAATTGAAAGGGCCCTATCGGCCGGATGTTTTATTTTACGCAAGTTTCGGTCAAACTCATCCTTTATTTTAAATTCTTGTCAAGATCTCAGCCCCCCAGGCAGTCTGATACTGAGCTCACACTCACACACTCTTGGAGTAGGCTGGGATTCTGCTACTGATAAAATACATTTCCCCACTCAATACAATACAAAAAATGATTGCCCGACCAAAAGGTCTATTTTATCTGATACTTGTAAAATATTTGACCCATTAGGTCTCCTATGTATACTAACTATAGTGCCTAAACTATTAATACAAAAATTGTGGCTCGCTAAAATTGATTGGGATGAACCCGTGCCTGATTTCATTGAGACATCGTGGCGACAATTTGTGAATGGGTTGACTCAATTGAGTTCGCTGCGAATACCTCGGCACGTGTTATGCGATGTCCCTAGCTATATAGAAATGCATTGTTTTTGTGATAGTAGTAACAACGCGTACGCAGCTAGTGTTTACTTGAAGTCTACGAATGACCGAGGCGATATCACTGTCCGTCTCCTTTGCGCTAAGGCTCGCGTGAGTCCTGTCGCGCCCACTACTATTCCTCGACTGGAACTCTGTGCGTCAGTGCTCGGCGCTCAGCTGGCTAGTGCAGTCGTGCGCACGCTTCGTTGCAAAATAACGCGAATTTGCTACTGGACTGACTCATCCATCGTGTTAGCGTGGTTACGAACTAGTCATAACAAATTAAAACCTTTTGTTTCGAATAGAGTGGCTACTATTTTAGAGCTAACTGAAGGTTCTGTTTGGCGTCATGTGCCCACTGCATTCAACCCTGCTGAATATGCCTCGCGCGGTGTTGATGCACATCAACTAAATCAGCTAGATATGTGGTGGAAGGGACCCCCTTTTCTGTATGAACCCGAATGTAATTGGCCACAGTTAGCCACTGATAAGCTTATCGATAGCGATATACCCGAATTAAAGGTTAACGTAACATTAACGTGTCAGTGTCAGATGAATGAATCATTAATTAACTTCAACAAATATTCCAAACTAAAACCCATTCAACGTTCTTTTGCATACTTACTTAGATTTTTGCACAACTGTCGCCATAATGACAGTAAACTCACCGGAGTTTTGCAGCCTGAGGAACTCGAATCCTCATTTAAACAATTAGTGAAGATGTCGCAGTTTGATAGTTTCCCTTTGGAATTAAATATTCTTCAAAATAAACAAACTCTTAATTCGAAAATTTCTCTAGTATCTTTGAATCCCTTCTTAGATAGTGAACACATTTTACGTGTAGGTGGGCGCTTGAATTCACCCTTCTATCCTTATGAGAAGCGCCACCCTATGCTTTTACACGCTAAACATAGGCTTACTAGACTACTTTTTCAGCAGGAGCATCTGCGCCTTCTACACGCTGGGCCGCAGCTTCTTCTTGGCTCCATAAGGGAGTACGTCTGGGCGATTGGCGGCCGCGACCTAGCTCGTACTGTCGCTCGGCAGTGTGTCACGTGTCGGCGCTTCGCTGCCAGATCTATCACCCCCCTTATGGGGGCTCTGCCCCCTGCGCGCATAACTCCTGATTTCCCATTTATTAGTGTTGGTGTCGACTTCGCTGGACCGTTTTTGATCACTGATAGGAAGGGAAGAGGTTGCAAAATAACCAAATGTTATTTAGCCATCTTTGTTTGTACTAGGTTTAAGTGTGTTCATTTAGAGGCTGTGAGTCAACTATCGAAAGAATCATTTATTTTATCACTACGCCGTTTTATCTCGAGACGTGGGAAGCCACGAGAAGTTTTCTGCGATAACGGTAGAAATTTTGTCGCTGCCGCTAAAGAAATAGGCGATTTTCTAAAATCAAATTCCTCTTCTATATCCTCTTTCGCGTCAGATGAAGGAATAAAATTTAATTTTCAGCCGGCTTATGCACCACATTTTGGTGGTTTGTTTGAGACGGGCATTAAGTCAGCGAAACACCATCTTAACAGAATTTTAGGCAACTGTCACCTAACTTACGAAGAGTTGGCAACCTTGTTCAATCAAGTAGAAGCCATCCTTAACAGTCGTCCTTTATGTCCTATCTCTTCGTCCCCTAACGATTTTCAACCTTTAACTCCAGGTCACTTCATCATCGGCCGCGCCTTAACGTCTCTGCCATCGCCCATTTTGGATGGTATCAGCCAATCCCGCTTAGACCGCTTTCAGAGACTCGAGGCATTGAGGCAGCACTTCTGGAAGCGTTGGCAGTTGGAATACGTCACCGAGCTTCAGCAGAGAACCAAGTGGCGTGTTCCTGACCGTCCCATTCAGCTGGGCGACTTGGTGATCGTCAAGGAAGAGAACGCGCCTCCTCTACACTGGCGTCTAGGACGCATCTCTAAGCTGTTTCCCGGGTCAGACGGGATCTCACGTGTGGCTGATGTTGCCACAATTGCTGGCACCTATAGACGAGGGTTGAAATATTTATGCCCTTTGTTTGATTCAACAGAAGCATTGAAGACGAAGGTCTTCAAGGGCCCCCAGGATGTTCGCGCCGTATCTATGACATAGGGGCACTGTAGCAAAACCGGTTCCCCGAGCGAGCTCCGTCCGCGCGCCCCACCTTCGCCGGACCGCCGCGCCATCTTCAATCCACCGATTCAACTTGTGTTCGCACCACGTACTATACGTGAACTATATTTGTAACAATTTAAAATACATTAAATTCATTCTGAATATTGGACGTGTCTCCCATTTTTTATTTCTATAATCAATAAAATGCATAAAATATAACAAAATATACATATATTGAATTGGATAAATATTCATAATGAATGGAATAAATAACGTTATTTAAGGAACATCACTAATCATGGCGAATTGACATGTGTCAGGAGAACATTCTTTCGGCGGCCGGGCTGTATTTTATTGATTTGCAGTATTTGATCTGAAAAAGAAGGCTGAAGGCATGGCTAGATGGTGTATTTAGAATTGTTATCTATATCAGTTCTAGACACTCCGCTCGTCCATATTATTCAATAGTAGCTGACTGTGTAACGTCTGTACTTCGAGTATATAATATATCACTAATAACTTCAAATAAACAACACGAAACTTCACTAAAAATAATTTAAAACGTCAAATAGTTTTGTCACTTTTATGATTGTATTGCAATTCTATATAAAATAAGTAAATCAAAAGTGTAATATTACCGTAAGGAATCGATACTTAAAAATAAAAAGTAGACTTTATTTTTAAATCAAATAATCTGTAACATCGGGCTGTGGCGGTCCAATTACTGGAAGAATCATAATCCGGGCTCGGAGGTGAGTCCTCTATGATGATGATGACAACTAAGGAGTGGAATGTCCAACCTGACGCTGTGTTTTCACAAAGTTATAACCTGGGGGTCTTGTATAGTTTAGAGTGTTTATTTCTAGGCAAGTATAGTGTAGCCTGTTACCATAAAACTTATTGCCATAAAACTATTTAAACGGATTTTATCGCAATATATTTTGTTTTACAACCTAGACTATGGTTGAGAGCACCTAATCGAAAATTCAAGACCTAATCGCCGCCCACTGACTAAAACGACATCCGTCTTGGGTCTTTAGATGCCAAGTTGTAAGAAATAAAATCAAATCCCACGTACCACGTCAAACCCAGGGACATCTCCGACTTGGAGATGAACCTTTGTCAGCCATGCCGTCAGTGCAGCGATCAATTCAATCAAGTACCTATCTAATGAAATAACTGAAAACAAATCTTCAAAGAATCCATTAGTGTATTCCTATCCTGTATTGTGGATAGTTTTATTTCAATGTGTAATATTCACAAATGTTGTAAGGATTGTATAGTGAAGATATAAAGTGACACAATACCATACATATGTTTAATTTTTTATCAAATACCATCGTATTCTTAATCGAAGTGAGTAATAACTATATTTACCCGAATATGTTCGTGCAATATTCTTACATTTGGTCATGTGAAGTATTAAAATATAAATATAATTTTCTATAATATTTTAACATAACTTCTAAAATATATTTTCAGTTCATCATTTCTAGAAAATTTCCCAACAGAAATTATTTTTTTCTTTACAATATATAATAATAGACCATTCGCCCAAAATAAGCACGTTATTTTTTTAAATACGGCTTATAGCCTACTATTTCTATTTTTTATTTGAGCATCAAAATAAGCCGTAAATACAAAATAAGACGTATGTAATATTGATTAAAAAGCAATTTGATGGCGTTTAAAATACGAAGAGGTAACATTTCACCGAATTTTGTGAAAATAAAAAGAGTTTTTATGAAGAAAGAAAAACTAAAACACCACGTTTGCAATTTAGCTCGAAAACTGGCGTATAATGTGAAAAATGGTTCCTACTAAAATTGTAGACATTGTTATTACCTAAAACTTTTATATTTAACTTTTTTGATTGGAGGTTTAGTTTCGCTGCAAATCGTGGCAAATCCTTTTTCACCCTGAAAACGCACCCCATTACACCCTCGTACTTATATATTTTTCCCGTTGTTTTGACCATATTTCTTTTCATTTACAACAGGGTCTCATACCATTATTAATTATTTTCCATTTTACTCATTTTTGTCGTTATCTGCAGCGGACTATTAATCCGTGATTGAATAAGAAACATACAAACATCCAATAAAAATCGAGCTGCACGAGTGTATTTATCTGATATTTCACACGTTCATAGGCTACGGTAGAGGCATATATAGGTGTGAGATGCTTCCAATTAAAAGTAAAACCTAAATAACCATAATGAAAGAAGAAATTTCAAATATGTATCTGCTTTGAGCATATACACGTAATAGTAGTTTAAGGTAACTGCCACATGCAAAGAAATAGAATATGCCATAATTTATAAATGTTTATGGAACCAAAATTTGTCAATATATACATATACTACCAGAAATTTAAAATGCTTATTAGAATAAATGGTGCAAAAATGTGTAACAAGGAAATCCATTATAAAAAGTTTACAAAGCCATTTTCTAAACCATTTAGATGATTGTATTGATTAATTATTTATGTCGTGTATTTAGTATTCAAGTACTTGCAACTATCAATAGGCGACCTCCCGCTCGTATAAAACCATTGTGGTTTAAGCGGGTGGTTTAAGCTAGGTAAATGTACCTATGTTACGATTTGAACAATAATAAAAAAAAAATCCACTTTCCATTAGGTGGGTCGTGTGCTTGACTGCCACCTAAGTTGTATGCTACTTTACTATGTTACTTTATTGCCATGCTTTTAAGTTATAGTGACAAAAAATGCTGGCAAAAAGTGATGACCCCAAGTGGCGACGAACTTGACAACGCGTCCCCCGATTTGTGGTACAAAAGAAGCAGTCCTAGTGTGATGATCAATTTAAAAAAACTATGCTTTCCATGCTATGAAAAATTCTTACAACTGAATCTCTATCATTACCTTTTAACAATGTTATTATTATTGTAATTTTTTTGGAACTGACTTGCTCATAAAATGTCTCATATTTCACCGCAATTAGGCACATAATGGCGCCTATAATCAAACCGACTTTTTCCTTGCTATAATCCACAAGTGAGTTATTGTTGTGATATGTGTTCAATTTCATTGGTTGAGTTGCTTTGTTCTTAAACAAGTTTCAATACATAAAAAAACATTTTCAATATTACAAATAAATTAATATTATTATACCTACTACATACTCATTTTGTGTAACTACGTATTTATATAGATCATTTCACCTTGTAATCCAGTCAAAATAGAATAAATAAAATGATAAGCTTGCATAAATTCGCATGGAGCTGAAAATTGGAAGGGGTCTTAAATACACCATAATACAAGAAATATCAAAAGTCCCCATCGATTAGACTTGTGTGTGTAAGGTACTAAACACCTCAACAAAGTCTAGGGAACAAGATGACCCCAATTATTTTTTTTCGTGTAAATCTTGTTTTGCAAATAACTGACAGCAAATAAATAAAAATAGGATAAAGTAGATTACAGAGTTGTTCGAAATTTAAAAATAAATTTAAATAAGTAATTATTTTCGAATATGGAGGGAAAACTTTTAAAAGTGTTTGATTGTGCAGTTTCTCTGAGGCAAAATAAAAATTATTTTTTTTGATTGTAAATAACGTTTATTATCAATAATACGTCTTTTACGTATGGTTTGTGCATTTTTGTGACTGTAGTCATCATGTCACGTCGTCATTTAAGTCGCGAAGAGATGTTAAGGGCTGTTGGTATGCTGCAAGCTGGACGAACTCAACGCGACGTAGCGGATGCTGTCAACACCCAACCAAGCGTAATTTGCAGATTATGGGCACGCTACAGGTCTACAGGGGATGTTGCCGAACGTCACAGGGGACGAAATAGGGTTACTACCCCGCGACAAGATCGTGTCTTGCAAAATTCCGCAAGGCGGCAACCCACGATTACTGCTCGTCAATTGGTCGCAGGCCTCCAGTCTCAGCATAAAGTGGTTATTAGCGATCAAACTGTCAGAACAAGACTACACGAAGCCAATCTTTATGCTCGCAGACCGCTTAGGGTTCCAGCTCTTCGACGTGGAAATCGAGGTCGTCGCTTATTGTGGGCTAACGCACATTTACAGTGGACCGACCATCAATGGGCACGGGTTCTGTTTTCCGACGAATCTTGCTTCGGTTTTCATCCTGATTCGAGAAGAGTGCGTATATGGCGAGTTCCTGGACGTCGGAGTCGTCTCCAGAATCCGCAAGAAGTTCATCCTTACCAAGGTGGAACAATCATGGTATGGGCTGGAATTCACCTTGGTGGAAGGACCGACCTCGTTTGGATACGGGGCAATTTGAATGCAAACCAATACATTCAGGAGGTTATACACCCCATGGTAATCCCTCATCGACAGCAGTTCGGTCAAGATTTTATGTTCATGCAAGATAATGCACGGTCACACACCGCGAGGGTAGTGGTCAATGCGTTAAGCGAGCACAATATGACGACGTTGGAATGGCCTGCTCAGTCTGCCGACCTCAATCCCATAGAGCATGCCTGGGATTTGCTTGGGAGAAGAGCTTTCAGTGATTCTTTGGAAAATCTGAACACTGAAGAACAACTTTTTTTACACCTTCGCAGTGTATGGAGCCATATTCCACAGACGATGATTGACAATCTCATACTAAGTATGCCACGCCGTTGTTGAGCTGTTGCTAATGCTTTAGGAGGTCCTACAGATTATTAAAAACGTTTAAAGTACGGTTAATTACTGTATTTCTTACTACCTCGTTATTTTTGTGCCTAATCATAGAAGGTTGTAATACTCAATATTGGCACTATTCAATTCTTTCTTCAAAAAAAAAAAATTTGGTATGAAAATGTTTTTATTAAAATTAAAATTAAAAACAGTATAAAAATACCCTTCTATTGATATAAAACACTCACTATTACAAGAAAGGGTTTTTAAATAAAAACTAGAAATGTCCTTGTTCCCTAGACTTTGTTGATGTGTGTATATAAAAGTAGTTTATGAAACTGTTGCATAATAAGGGTTCTTAATATTTTATATAATCTCAAGGAATAATTAACTTGTGTAAAATTACAATGTTATTTTTACCGCCAAAATAAAATAAAATAAATATTCCACAACACTCTACACAACGCTATCTAGACCCACGGTAAGCATAGCTTAACTAGCTTGTGTTATGGAATCTAGAATGCGGATAAACATACTTAGATACTTTTTTTTTGTAAGTGTAGTAATTATACATAGAAATCAAATCAAATCCATTTGTTAATCGCCTGTATGTATTACGCCGCATCTGCAGACTATGTAAAAAAAATGCATACCTCCTTAATACCTCCTTGAATTCAGTTGAAGTTGTATCGAATTGAAAAAAAGTTACATTATGTACTTAATTTTTAAATTTATTTTGAGACTCAGTCCGTTAACAATATCGTTAAAGATGTTTTTAATTTTTAATGTTTACATTTCAGTATGAGAGTAGATAAAATTATTTTTAGTATTATTTTCTTCGCAAATGTTTCTTGTTTCGCAAATGATCCTCGGCTCTTTTTAGTACCTGGCAGCTCGGGTATCAATGGTGCCTCAGCGGTAATCACCAACATAACACACTTGTACCATAATGTACTATTATTACATAAATCAATTAACCTATTATTACAGCCCACTGCTGGACGTAGGTAGTCCGATGATGGGAGGCTTTGATCTACTGTTTCCACGCTGGCCAGGTGAATTGGTACAGGGTTTAATTTAAGTTTTTCTGCTCTCGAAGTGATATCAGCTGCGTATTTTTCCGTTAGTCGCCTCTAGACATAACTACTTCATCACACCCTTCGGATGAGATGGAGTAGTACTAGTAACTTGTATTATTTCTCCGTTACCACATGGTCATTTATTACATTTCGGTTTATAATTGTGTAACATTATTCTAATACAAAAGAAAGACAGTGATTAGTATACATTAGTCCTTGCCACCGTTGGTAGTTACCAGCGGTACCAAGGACTGGTAAAAAGAGGCATCGCCTCACAACAGGTGCCATGTCAAGGATAACTGCGTTCTAAATCAAGCCCTTGGCCATTTGGTATTATTACATGGTACTTACCTAATTTTTTTTTAAATTTGAGTATTTCTATTTATATTTGTCTGAGTGTTTCTGTAAATTTGAGTAAGAACTAGAACTCAAATTACAATGTAATTCCATTAAACGTAATATGTTGTACAATATCATCTTAGACACAGTTATGACTGTGTCGTAGAGTAATAAATTAATCAAAGTAATCTGAAGTCACGTGGTAGGTTTCACTTCTATTGTTATTTTTAAATTGGAAATATTTTAAACTAAATATTTATGATCAATTTTAAAATTATTTCCTTTCTGATTACAAAACATCAATTTTGTTAGTAATAACTTATACCTAGTTTTATATTATATGCACATAAAGTTTTACTATATTATTTATGTATTATTATTTCGTACATTATTCGTGGGCAAAGAAAGCCTTCGGTAAGCCACATAATCCTAACTAACCATATTCTTCACAAGGTATTTATTAAAATAAAAATTAATAAATGCTAGTAGGTACCTACTTTTTTATCTAGGGCACGCCAACTTGACTTCACCTCGCCTGATGGTAAGCTAAAGGCAAAGTCTCATGAAAGAGGGTCACCCTTACAGACACTAAGTAATGTTACAATGGTAGCACTCAGCTTGGCGGCCTCATTAGATGCTTTTTCATGCCCCGCTTAAAGGACCCGGGACTGTAGGAAGAAGGAAGGCATACTCAAGTTGTGGAATGAACTCCCTGCTGCGGTCTTCCCATGCGCCTACAATATGGGGTTCTTCAAAAGGGGCATTAGGAGGTTTCTTCAGGGTCGGCAGCGCGAGTGTGACGCTCCTGGTGTTGCACGAGTCCATAGGCCACGGTAACCACTTCCCATCAGGTGGGCCGTGTGCTTGTCTGCCACCTAAGTGGTATAAAAAAAAACGTGAGCTGGCAACGAATTCTAGGTCTTGGTGGTGCGGCAAAGAAAAGAGTCTCTGAACCGCTTGGTTCTTGCTCGTATATTCTGCATAGTGTGACATCTAAGCCCTGCACGTGTTGTCCTATGTAGGAAAGGAGAGGGTGGGATTAGTTAGAAGAGATCATCAAAACACTCACTCATTTTGATATAACAGAATATTTTTCATTTATACCTTATAAGTTTTTCTTTGTTGATAATTATTATTTATTCATTTGTTTAAACAGGTACCTATTCTACAATAAGCGATTTAATCTCAAGTACTGACTAATGACGGAGATACGATATGCTGTATTTGTTGCTCTACTTTTTTTGTACGTATTTCACCATGATATGCATATAATTCCCGTGTGTAATGCTGATCTTGATCATCTAAATAAGACGCTCTCCGTTGTATTAGCATCTATAAAGGATTATATAAAAAGTTTAAAGAAATTTTTGGCTTGATTGTTGGAATTTTATGAATACTACATAAAATAGACAGTGCCAAAATTGATAGAATATTAACTATAATATTACATTTTATATATTATAATCAATGTAATTTATATTATTATATCTTAATGAAAACACTAGTTGCGGAAACAATAAAATTAGTAGACTACTAAAATATATCGATATTTTAATTACAATATAATTAATCATTTTCAAACACATGAAAAGTGATGAGAGGATTGAAAACCGGAGATAAAAGGCCACTTCGTTATTTAAAATCCCACTGATTTTACTATCAGACTCATATTCTGATTCCGTATTTATCAATATTTCGACCAGCCAATTAAAGAGAGCTATTGAAAATCATAATAAATTGACGATTAACATCAATATACGCATTTAACTATGCTTCACCAAATTTTCAAGAGGGCTTAAGCTCCAATTGAGTATTTAAAATTATAATAGCATACAGTTCAATTACCTACATTCCATTTTAATTTGTACGTCATGATAAAGTGAGAACGTAGTGCACATATATTTGTTATTTTAATATCTGTGTAAAACCTACGTTCCACAATTTATAAATAAATTATAAAGTTATTTTTTTTATAAGCTAACATTATTAAATGTTAGATTTTCTAGGCCCATATTCTAGAACGATATTCAGACTTGAATGTCAATTTATCTGAGGACAGATTGTATAGACAGATCGACAGATATAACAGATGGCTGATGATGTGTCTACACAATTTGTCCTCCGATAAATTGAGATTCAGGTCTGAGTACCATTCTAAAATAAGGGCCTTAGAGAATCACCTAACTATCGATGGGAAGATGATTCAAAGTACAATGTTGCAATGGGAATCAACCAGGCGGAGGCAAAGTCTTAATTTCCCGTGAGGGTGATTTGCACCGCGAACCGTTAACAGACACATACATGACAACATGCTGAGTGTATTTACGAAGGCTCAAATTCCTCTTAATTACCTATTAGTTTTCATATAAGTACAATACGGTTATCAAAATCATGTTAAGGATTTAGAATCAGCAATTTAATGTATTGTTTGTTAGTTACGGTGATATATAAATTGTAATGTTATAACTGTTATAAGTTTTTTTTGCTCGCCTGTATGTACTGTCAGGCTATACAAAATTAGAAATTTTAATCCTATATTGGTTTATCTCTTCAAAATACTAGCGGTGGAAACTTTGCATTCGTAATGGAGGTACTCCCAACCTTATTATGTTCGTAGCGTCATCTGCCGGGTCCAATCAATAATAAGTTGATTATCAATCAACGGTTGCATTTGGACACACTTCAAAGTTGCCACTAGTGGTTTTCCACTTGCTGCATCCAATGGTACTGATACCACCAAGTACGTAGGCCGTTTGTTGGTCACCTTGACTGTATAAAAAATCTACCTACAAAATAGCTGGTACATAATAATAATTAAGGGCATAATGTTCATTTTTTTCTTTCCCTTCAACTTTATTCATTACATTATTTATTCGGGCCATAATTTTTATTTATAAAATTTATGAGACAAAGTTTAAAAATGAGCTTAATTTAAATGAAATTGCGGTGTTTATTTGTTTGGGGAGGGTGGCTGTTGACCACGAATATTGAATGTTACCTGAATATCCTCCCCTGTGGTTCAACGTCGGACATGACGCGGTACTACGACAAGGTTTTATTTAACCAACGCCACAGGAGACAAATTCAATTAACTCTGTTCACGAGTTACCAAACACTTTTAATATATTTTTTAAAATTACTTGTTATGGACGTTATATTGGACTTATATACATGGTAAACAAATTGTGCTCTCACAATTTAGTATTAATGAAGTATTTTAATAATAAAGTAGGTATAATCTGGCTAAACTTGTTGGATTAATGGAAAATTCAGATTATTGGAACTGAGATAAAACCAATGAAAATAATGATTAAGAAAATTCGAAATTCTCCGCAACTGAATCCGTACACAGTGCGAACACATTTTTTAAACTTTCAATAGTATCCCAATTTTTGTATAATTTTATTTCTAAAGACTTTCGCTGTCGAAAAGCTTTGCACCCTATTACGTGGGACAAAATAGTAACTGGCTTGTAGGTATATATTCATATGCGCAAAAAATCTTCATTCCATAATTATAATGCTATATCCTGGAATCTCCTTTTTTAAGAGACAGTAGTATGAAACTACTGGTAACAGTCATTGTAATCCATTAAATCACATTTGTGTCCGCAAAAGTCAGAGAACACAATGTTATTCTTAAAATGTCAAGAGGGGCTTTAGTGTAAAGTAAATCCAAGTTTGTAGGGTCGTAACCCTTGCCTTGCGGCTTCCTTTTTGTAAAAAAGGATGCCATTGATTTTTACGCTATATTGACGAAACTGTTCGCCGCAAAGAAAATGTTGTATTAATAGTCTAAGATCAGAACAAGAAACTACCTTCACCTATTTGTTTATTGGATGAGAAGTATTTAATATCAAATGTAATAATAATATATGGCGGGTATCATCATTTCTGACGCGATCACGTAAGGAAATACCAAGCATAGCCCTCTCCATAGCTCGTTGAGCGACTTTGAGCTTTTTCAGGAGACCTATAGTGAGGGACCATGTTCCATGTCCGTAGGAGAACAAAAGTAACCGACGTAGCCCAGCAGATTAGCTCGTTGAAGTGGCAATGGGCGGGACACATAGCGCGCAGAACAGATGGCCGAGGGAGCAAAAAAGTTCTGGAATGGCGACCGCGTACGGTCAAACGTAGCGTAGGACGCCCTATGGCTAGGTGGAAGGAAGGACGACCTCATGAAGGTCGCCGGGAAGCACTGGATGCGGGCTACTTTAGATCGGTCATTCTGGAAGTATATGGGAGAGGCCTATGTTCAGCAGTGGGCTATATGTAGCTGACATGATGATGATGATGATATGGCGGGTGGGTTAGCTAAAAAAGTCCTGGCCATTAATAACTATTATCATCAGTTATAATAATTCAATTATACAACTCTTATTTTGATATCTTTATTTACTAACTTTTCGGAGGAGGTAGGGTAACCAGAGCTCACTAGAGAGTTTTTGTGCTGTCAGTGGGAAGACCAAAAGCTTGTCCTGGTTTGTCTTTTACACTGACGGCACAGAAACTCTCTGTTCTTAGAGGGTCGGCAGCCGGAGTGTAACTCTGTTGGTTTTGCACACGTCCATAGGCCACGGTAACTACTTTCCATCAGGTGGTCCGAGTGTTTATCTGCCACCTAAGTGGTATATAAAAATTACAATATTTTACAACTGCAGCTTACTACAAAACATTTTCAAATGATGTTTTCGTTACACAGTATGACTGTATAGTTTGGGATCATTCGTTATGCAACAATGGTAATGCTTCCAAACAATCTTAGTCATCATTATACTCATTGGTCGCGATATCACTGTTCGAAACAAATGCGGTATGATCCAGTCTGATGGTCATTGGAGCAAACTAGTTCAAAGTCCGTATTTCAGAACAACGCTCTGTTGAGAAATCTCTCGAAAGACTCTCACAATGATATTAAAACTGTCACCTAGAACCTGAATATATAATGAAGTAGAATACAATCCTCAGATCTATTTATAAATCGAGATTCAAGCCTGAGTACCATTCTGCAATATGGGCTCTAGAGTGGTAACTGAGAATCGGAAATCAGAAGATGGGACGTCCTCTATTTAAATTTACGTGTTAAAATAGGTAGCTGACGGTGGATGCTATATGTTATAATGCAAACTGGGAGAGGCCTATACACAGCAGTGGTAGACTCAGTCAGTTGATGACACGATCTTCTCAATGTTAAAGCAAATTAAATAAAAAGAATATAACGGTACATTCCAGTCTTATCGCCCCTCCTTTTATTTTTCTGTTCTGCCCGGCGTCTGAATAAAAACATAATTTATTATTTTCTAAACAAATCTCGTGGTATGATCATTCAGTAAGAAGACAAACGAAACACGTCAAAATTTGTTTATGTCACGTTCTCCCAATTGTTATCATTCCACGCGGGTGGAACCGCGAGCAACAACTAGTGAATAATAAAATGAATAAATGTTTAAAAGAACGAAGTTTGCATAAAAGTAATTAACTTAATAAAGTATATAAAACATTACGGAATAGACATAAATCGATAAAGTCACAAAGTTCTTTATATTACTAATGGATAACGTAAGTAATATGCACGATAATACTAGTAACTAGAAACAAAATGACTGTTGTTTATAGTTACTAGATTTTTTTTTTTAAAGAAGAAACAAAATTATTGAAGTGATGATTTATGGCCTTAGTGCCCACCTGTCGTTCACAATACAAGTCCATCCTATTTATATTGGTATACTGTAAAGATAGATCCCGTTCAGTATGATATATCTATTATCAGATCACTATTATTTTATTGAACGCCTCAATTGCCATAGCGCTTACGGAAGTGGCAACACCTATCTGCATCTACATAATTGGATACGTTGCTATTTTCGGCGGCGAAATTAGCTCAGTGTTAAGTTACACTTGACGTGTACCTTTATTAGCAGGTCTATATTTACTAACAAATTAAGTCAATAGTTTGTGGAATTAAAATGTGAATCGGATGTCTACCGCCTTACCTCATCTGAAAATTACATTAATTTACAGTTTTTGTAACCATACTTATATATTCTTGAAACTAATCGGGATAAACAGTAGGTTATATTAGTTCTATCTAAATTTATTGATAATAAATATAAACGCCCACGTTAAAGAGTGCAAGCCATTTTTATATTTTCATCAGACTGGTATAAAGACTCATCTATGGTCAAATAACAATTATTTTACTTTTTATTCTTAACTCGTAGACATTGTACTTTATGAAATATGTACGAGTATGTTATATGTTACAAATATTTATTCTGTGACACAGAACTATTTCAATTGCGGACGTTTTGCTTCCATGCTGTACTGTTTTACCGCCATTTATATTTCCAAAGAGATCTGATAATACTCCTAACTCGTTACTAATTATTATCCTAGTAAATAAATTCCTATAAGTGATTCTTTAAATTTCAATGCCATGAGGACAACCTCGGAGCAGCGAGAAAATCTTTTCTCCGTGGCGATTAAAGAACGCGTTTGAAAATACCGCGGTGCTAGGCGTTGGTACCCGATGTCATACACTGAAATACATCGCAGTACACCGATATGCACCGGAGTAGTGGAGTTTTCTGCTGGTATTTTCTGTAGGTTAGAAACACCTCCCGTTAAAATAATACGGAAACTTCCGTTAACCTCATTCTTATTGTTTTATTTCTTTCTCGTAGTAATATTCAATAAACTTAATGTCAACTGGAGGTATATAGGTAGTTAACACCATTGTAACTTTACTGACTGTGTCATTATCTCATCGGGATTGTGCTCTGCTGGTTTTTTTTTCTACATTTTGCTCATAAAACTTATAATCAAATCTCTAACAAATTTAAATGGGACCATTTGGGAATAAACCTACTTCTAATGAAAATAATTTACTCAGCAATAAATTAGTACATTTGTTTGTTTAAAACAGCCCTCTTATTCCGCGGATTTTAAATCGTACATGACAAGCAATTATAACTCTTATAAATACATAAACACGACCGATCTTGGGATGATTATTATTTTTACTTTTCCAAAGGAATCTTATTTCCTCTGAGGCATATTAACGATCGGTGAAAATGGGGAAAATAACTCTAACTCCAAACTCGCGAGCTTATTCTTTGACGTAAATTATAATTGCCCAGTTGAGTAATGATATGTACTTATTCTCTTAAACATTTTATGGGTACATTTGACCATTTATTTTCAACCATTTGTATCAAGAAGGAAGTTATAAAAAGACAAAAGTACAAAATATTCTATATTGCCGTGATCGTTGTTCACTAAACACATGTAAATATATAAAAAAAATCTAATTCTGCGATTATTTTCGAAATTTATTTTTTGTTATACATGAATATAAAAGAACGCAGACAACGCTTCTTCTCAAATCGTTTTTAATATCTCGTTTATGTTACATACATACATACATATAAGCACACCTTTATCCCTGGAGGGTTAGGCAGCGTTGAATTAACCCTCGGCGGTGAGTAGGGTAGTCAGAGCTCACTGGAGAGTTTTTGTGCTGTCAGTGGGCAGATCAAAAGCTTGTCGTGTTTTGTCTTTTACACTAACGGCACAGAAACTCTCTGTGCTTACAGGGTTGGCAGCGCGAGTGTGACTCCCTTGGTTTTGTACACGTCCATAGGCCACGGTAACCACTTTCCATCAGATGGCCCGTGTGCTTGTCTGCCACCTAAGTGGTATAAAAAAACCACATTTCACCAATAACTGTATTCGGTTCCGCGTAATAGGGGGTGAGTCGAGCCATGCATCTGTATACCTAGTCTAGCCATAAATATTGTTACGAAGAAAAAACATTTTTTTTTATTGCAAATAATATTTATTACTTTTACAGTGTGTTAGTTTAATACATAAATATAAAACAATTTAAAATATAAAAAACTTATTCGAAGTGGTCTCCATTGGCTGCAACACAGTTCTTTAAACGTTGAGGCCAGTTATCAATAGAAGCACGCACTCTTTCCATGGGAAAATTCTTCACTGCCAATCGTATGGTTTGTTTTAGGGACTCCAAATTATCATGGAGTTTAGAGCAAGCCATACTCTCTAAAACTGACCATAAATCATAATCCAGCGGATTAAGATCGGGACTAGACGACGGCCAGTCTTCAGCTCTGATGAAGTCCGAAACGTTCACTTCCAACCAAGACTGCGTGGACCGAGCTTTATGACCCGGCGCTGAGTCTTGTTGGAAGGACCATACTTGGTTATTGAACATGGTGTTGTTAAGGGGTTTAACTACCTTCTCATGAATGGTATCTTGATACACTTGTGCCGATGTTTTGATACCTTTTTCACAAAAATATGGCTCAGTCACTCCTTCATAGCTAACACCCCACCAAACCATCACTGAAGTCGGATAATGCCCACGTTGCACTCTGTCGACTAATTGGGAAGCTTCCTTAGCTTTGAGCATAAGTACGGTCATTTTGTTTGTTAAAATGTTGCTCAATTGTAAAGATTTTCTCATCCATAAACAAAAATTTTCTGTGGCCTCCCTTTGCGTACCGCTTCAGTAGTTGCTTCGATTTTACCACCCTATTCTTTTTTAAATTATCAGTTAAAAAATGACCAGTGCGTCTCTTATAGGCTGCAAGTCCAAAGTCATCTTTTAAAATGCGCGACATGGTTCTGGGTGCTATCTTCATCTCCTGAGATAAAATCTTTTGCTTTCGGACAGGATTTCTTCGAATTCTTTCCCTTACTGCTTTGACCACCTTTTTCGTACGAACACTACGTGGACGGCCAGATCTTTTTCTGTCACAAACAGAGGAGGTCTCATTGTACCTATTAATAGCCCGGTACACAAACATTTGACTAATACCAAGCGTATGGAGAGTTTTAAAAATTACATTCGGCTCCATACCAACTTTGTGTAATGCAATCACAGCGATTCGGTTTTCTTTATCACCCCACTCCATATTAATATAGCAAAATATTGTACAATGTATTGGCGCCAAAATTAGAAAACACAATGAACAATCGTATAAAAATGACAGATTCCAAATTCAAATGTAATATCTTTCTTATTTTAATTGCAACAGTATTTATGGCCAGACTAAGTGTAATCTGTGTAATGTTAAACAGCCCTATCCCTTAGCCGCCTTATACGACACCGCATGGGAAGAGGCCTTATTCTACTCTGCCGGAAACCACACGGTACGCAGGAATATTGCTAATCCTAAGTGCAATTTATTTCTAAACTAATCGGGTTTAGCTATTTCTGTTTACATGTTCACATTAATATTTTAATAACAAATAATATAGCTGATCTAAACCTGCACTCATCTACCTATTTGTCATGAATAGAAAGAATATTGTTGCAAAAAGCGACGTTTCGACCCCGCACTCGACACACAATAGTGATCTCGGCTATTTACCCCTCCATGGCCGTGCGAGGGTTCCGACAACCCCAACAAAGCTTAACGTTACCTTAAATAATAACACTTAGTAAAAAAAGCCCGGTATAGCACCCCGGATCGATATAATACAAAGTAAAGGACTTATTGATAAACATGATGCATGACGCACTTACACCGCGGTTTTATTCAGAGGGACGTTGGTTTTAGATCAAAAATATTACAAGAGTGTGTCTTCTTTATCATCAATGTGGTGTCCTACCTACACATATTACTTATATGGCGTATTTTGAAGTTTATTGTAGAATTTACTAAATTAGGATTTACTTATTGTTGATAGGTTTGGTGTAATTTAACACAGTCTTTAGGAACAGTTATATGATTCTGTAACTTTTACTTTTCGATAGAGAGTACACGGTAATGAATCGTAATATGCACCATTTTTACTTTTTGTATATTTCATTTTTCATATGCGTAATAAATTTTGAGAATGAATGACCTCAAATTACATTTACAATATTAGGATTTTACTATTCAGCATATATAGTGAGAGACAACTTAGTGTAGTTAATACCGTAGTAATTGAAGTAAAGTAACTAATCTTGATGACAACTGGAATAAAAAATAACATAATAAATACAAAAGAAAAGTTAAAGGTAAGTACAAATTCAAGAACAATAACAATCCTATAATTGAGTAGTTATATGCTATGACTTTATTACGTACTTATGTACTTAAGTATACTCATGTACTTACTGAGTAAAATAATAAATAGAAGTGATGATAGATGAGATGACGAGCCCAACAAGATATTAGCGGTTGAAGCCAAATTCACCTGCAATCCAGTGCGTCTGCTGCTAGCGAACGAGACTTTAGCGCAGGTTTTCTTCTCAGAGTTGGAAAACGGTAGTCATTTTTGTAATTGTCAAGATAAATCAAGGGAAAGAATGAAAACAGGACTCCGGGTTCCAAAGTAAAAGTATGGGAAGTAATGCATGTAATATAAACGCTATGATGATAATGACGCTAACCTGTGTCTAAATAATGTTTTTTATTTTTTACTACTTTTTACTTAGCTATTCTAAAAAAGAATACTGATCATTCCCGTATTTTAAGTTAGCTCGTGGATTCACCACAAGGTGAGTTCTTCTCTTCATAAAATCGAGCTAAGTAATATCATTACCGTTTATCACCCAGTAAATTCTATAGTAACATGTGCGGCTTTTCTCATTGTTTGTACTATAAAGTTTCAAGTACCAAAGTGCGTCAGTGACAGGTTCCCCATACTCTCTGTCTTACCCTTATACAAACGGTTCCCCCTGTTGACTTTTTCAATTTGTGGAAACATAATAAGCAGTTGATACAGTTTATGTTTCTCTTTCATTCATTTGGGATCAACAAACCAATATTGTCAGTGCCCGATCGAACTTCTCTTATCTTTTTACGACAGCAAATTTTTTTTTGTTAAGCTACCGAGTTGATACATATTTTTTTGTTTTTTATTACATTTTATGCTAAGGATTTTTAACTTAATATCAAATATTTTATACCACTTCGGTGGCAGAGAAGATTACTTGCAGCTCACCTCTAGGAAAATTGTTACCGTGGCCTCATACCAGGGGCATCACACTTCGGGCAGAACTACTGATGGACGGATGAGGTTCTGGTCCGCCTGATGTTATCATTCGACATTGTTTGCTAATTACCACTGTGACATGGTAGAAAACTTGAAAAATATTTATTACCAAAAATAGTCAGGTGTGATTAGTCCCGAGATATTAATAATCTAAGAAATTAAATAATCTAAAATCATTTTAAATTTATGGCCACCTTTAAGAAGTTATAAGCAGAAATTAATGTTACCTTCAGCTTAGAGAGCGTTTGTATACTTCGCTCTTATTCTACAGACTAAGTAAGATCAGTTAAGAAACTTTACGCAATTCGAATAGCATATAAATAATACAAAACACAGTTGCCAAACCCATATAGAAGTTATCTGAATTAACTCATGTAAAATTAATACTGTACGCTACATATGAACACAACAATTTAACTTGGAAGAACAAATTGTTGAAAGAAACTTCCTGCGAACGAGTGTGAGGGAGGGCGCCGCCGTAAAGCAAATAATTTTACTTGCACTAGCTTATCTAATGTGCAGCTGCGTTCGTGCCATTTTAGGAGGGCGGCACATTTCAATGATTGAGGATAATATTGCCATAATTAAATTTATGATTTGATGAATACACTTTTTGTAGGTGGTATGTTTGTTTTATTATTTAGAATATTTCCAAATATATTACGACAAACGTAGTTTCAAATGCATCTGAAAAACAAAACACCATAAAAGATTAAACTTTAATAAGTTACTCTCTGCGGTCGAAAGTATACGTAAATGAGTAACACGTTAATATCATTTGACGTATTGAGAATTGTAACCAAACTTACAGTCTTATTCTTTTTATCGTCATTCAACTAGGTACTTGCGCGGGGCAACTATGAGGGGTACAGGGAAAGCGAGCGGCCGAGTCAGCGAGCGCAAACTCACATTGTTTGCGCTCTATAATATTGCAGTCAAAAATTGAAAAACAGAAATTGAGAAATCAACTTCAAAAATTGAAAAGATATCATTTTGTCGTTAACTACTTTTTACAAACTTTTTTAACTTGCAATGTATTTCATGTATGTATTTTAATAAATCTTGCAACTCGATTTTGAAAGAGATATCGTTAACTGATTTTGATGAAATTTTGCAAACACTTTCCATTTGGATGGCAATGCATTAATATTTTACGATGGAGCTGTTCTACTAATGGAGTAGGAAGGTATAGGACTATAGGCACTCCAAAATTAAAGTACCTTTCGTTATGATAACGTTATGACAACAACAAAGACCCTTGACTAAGTTTCTGTGCGTATAGAAGTCAAACTACTAATAGGCTTATAGATGTTAAAACTGTGTCTGCAAGAGCATTAATATGTTATTGCATCATGCAAATGTGGAAGTTGAAATAATCTATACTAATATTACTAGCTATTCTGTGAACAGTAAGCCCCGTGAGCACTCTTAGATATATTTTTGTGGTAGCTTTAATCAAATCTGGTATCCTTAAAAAATATTCTTATTTTAAACAGCATTGAATGTTTCACCAAAAAAATAATGAAGATCCATTCTCAAAAAATACTACTGCATAAAGGGGGGATCCCTTTTTCTCATCTGTTTTTTCACAAGTTCACCTTTACAAGTCTTGATTTTTCCTTATAACCTGTGAGGAATCATCTCGTTATTGTTTCAGCCAAAAATCGTTAAGATTCGTTAATAAATAACGCGACAGCAAATTTCCCACGTTTTCTTCCCCATTTACCCTCCTATCAAAAGCTCTCGATTAAAATTACGTTTTAAATCAAAGAATATGTGTGCCAAGTTTAGTGAAATTTGGCTAATGTCAGAATGTAACTAGTTTGAATTGAATAGCTATTTTTAAATAGTCCGTTTATCAAGGCAGGTTATAGGCTAATAAATAATAATAAATAATATCATGATGCTACTACTCAAGGGAGCGGAACAGTAATCGAAAATTAATAAATTTTGAGCATACATGATTTAATGGGCTGATAAGGGGTTTTGCAGTATGCCACGGGTGAAGCCGGGAGGGGGGTCAGTTTATTGTATTATAATTGATACTATTTTAACCAACCTATTGCACACAGCTTTGCCAAGTATATAAGTAGGAATTCGTTAATCTATTTGTAAGAAAACAAATGAAATGAAGTCAAGAATATTTTTCTACTTTCAAGAGAGGCCGTATTAAAAATGAGGGTTGAATTGCGAGTTTCAGGTTAGTAACTTGAGTCTCCAGGACGCCGTATAAATTTGTATTTTACTTTGAAAAGTGATCTTAATGTTAGACCGTTTTCCCATTATCCGATCCGATAACGGAGTCAGCTCCGATATCCGATATCCGTATGAAATATGTATCTGCCTTTCACAATGTCCGTCCCGATATCGGACATCGGAGCCGATACCGTTGCTTTGGCCCGATATCGGATTATTGAAAAAGACTCGAACCGACTACAAGTTTCCTATAGAGACTAAAACTGCAAGCGACTTTCCACTTTAGTGACATTTTCTTGGTTAAATATCTTTTCGCGTTAATATGACACTGATCACGAAGATAAAAAATCATGATACTAGGTCATGTCAATAAGATTGTAAATAGCTTCTAGGTTTTTGCAAGGTTTTTTCATTCCTAACATCCCTAACTGCTCTGTTGTACTTTCGAGTAAATAGCCGTATCGGACCGATTTCATCGGATATAATTATGTGAAAACAGCACATGCTATCGTCCGACACCGATTTAAGACCGGATAATGTGAAAGTGGTCTTATACAAAACGATTTCGTAATAAGCGATCAAAAATAAAATTCCTCCCTATTTATGAACGATTCTCGGTAAAAACGCTGAACATTTGTCAAAAACAAACAAAAAGTCTATTTCTTAAAAATCTGCTTTATTTCAAAATGCTAACAGGTTGTTATTTATTCCCCCAACCATAGAATTTTTTAAATTAATCAATAAAGCTCTGTAGGTAGGTAAACCTTTAATTTAGCGAATAAAAATGTAGTTTTTATTTATTACACTTGTAATTGTATTGTATTGATGCACCCCTGCTATTTTTTTATTAGCCTCAGCTGTAAGCAATATGTTTCCGGGGGTTATATGGGATTAAAGTATCGGTCAGCCGTGCGAATCAATAGGCCTTATTATGCGTGACGCTATTGTACATTTATAGTTATTGTAGAGGCCCCACAGAGGGGCTTGAGCTGCAAGTGCAGGGTTAAAGAGTCCATGTTTATTAAAGATTTGTTGTCGTTATTTATTTGCATTATCTTTATTTACAAAGTAGGTAGGTTAACTGTTTTGATGCTGTACTTTGTGAGCCCATGTGCGTACAGTACACGAGTGTATACTATACTCTATATGCGAATATATAAAGTTACATTGTAAATATTTTTGCGTTTGTTGCGCATCTCATATCGAACCAGCTTTAGTACTCTCCTGGGACAAAAACATAGGTATGACAATGCACACCCCATTTTTGCACAATGATATTAATCATGTGTGGGTATATGGACAAAAATAAAACTACTTACGATAATAGCTTTTGGACATTATGGTGCTTGTTGTTTAAAGTTAATTCTAGTGGCAGAATGTAGTAACGTAAAAGTGGCACGTACTTAGAACACGTTTTTAGCTTTAGCTAGTAGGTATATAGTTAGGAGAAACATACATAAAAATATTCTGCACAAGCTGTGGCTAAACTCACTACCTTAGAGGTATCAAGCTTTATATTTCCTTATGGCTGAATTCCGAAAAGTGAGGAAGCCGTAATTATAGCTTTTACATATAATTCACAAGCGATTCTTTCCGTGCAGTGTCGTACAAGGTGACAAAGAGATAGGGCTGTTTAACATCAGACAGATTTATATAGGTACAGTCCAGACTCAGCCTCAGATGCATGGCTCGAGTCAACAATAGTGCCCGGAATACGGCAATAGGCTCACCCCCTATTTCGTGGGACCAAATAGGACTATTGGTGAAATGTGGGTGTTAATTCACCTCTGCCTAACCCTCCAGGGATAAAGGCGTGATTATATGTATGCATGTATGACTCTTTCCGTGCCGGGGTCTGTTACTTAAGACTGGTAATATGCACTTAAATAGAGGTAAATACACATTCATTCAAAAGGCACGGCATACGTGAAATGAATAACAGAAAGACTGTTTGTTTATGTATGTAATGACACATAATTTTCCTATGTAATAACAGGAAAGCTTATTGACGTACATTTACTGGTTGCAAGATGTAAAATAATTAATCTTTATCAGAAGAAAACCATGATGTGAAATGAATTTAGTTATGATTTGACTTCATTGCTCAACTGTAAATTAATCATGAAGAAGACACTTCACAGTCAATCAATTATTCAATTAGTCCATCGCAGTGGACGTAGGCCTCTCTCAATGTTGTTGACAGTTCACAGTAAATTTATTTTACTAAGCTTCCAAAATTTACAAGTTCTGAATCAATTAAAACCCGGTTCAAAGATTATTTTCATCTTCTTTTTTGCCATTTTTATGAATTTATACCCTGAATTAGCCTGTATCGCTACATTTTTACAAATTATTACCTGAACAAAGTTCCCTCTGCAATTCTTTATAATTAGTGATGATTCTAAAAGTCACTATCTAAAATTGAATAACATTAAAGCAATCACATTATTCACATAAATAAACTTACATTTGATGTAATGTGCGATATTTTTTTCATTCTTCCAAACGATGTGTTTTGCGCGACGGAAATTAAAAAGCTCCCTCTTGCATTGAAAATTCGGCCTAAAAAAGACGTCAGCAGGCCACGTGCTTGTATTTTTTTTTATTGACAATATCATTAAGATCTATTATCGTCTCTTTTTAGGTTTCATATATGTACTTTTATTATAAAACTAATGTTCGTAATGGTATAATTTTTACAATGTATTTGTATGTTATTGCGACAATCTTAAATCACCTACAGGTATAACAAACCTAGTTTCCCCTTAAATAGTTTCGAGCTTCGACCACTATTGGGAATGTCTTTGTCCCTAGCTCAAGAAACAGTACCTAGTAATTGACGCTTTTTGAGCGATGTTTTTATCACTACTATAAAAGAAAGTGCTAGAGAGTTTGGACGAAACAACTACTTTTTTTTATAATTTCAAAGTTCAACCATGTCAGCCCTCATTACTGTAGTTAAATACTACAGTAATGAGGGCAATTCTCGTTAATAGATCGAACTATGCTGAATGCTTATGAAAAGAAATTGCTTCCTCAAGCTTGAACCGTTGTTGATTTTACTTCACAATTACCAGAACAAACGTCAGTAGTAATAAATCAATAAATTGCTTAATACGCAGGCAGTTCTCATTGATAACTTAAGTGGTTCAAAAATAAACATGAAGGCGGTATGTACATATTTACTGTACCTATTTTATTGATTGACACACCTTCATCTAGTCGTACATAAATCAATATCAACCGCTGGTACAGTTGCCTTTACTGCATGTAACGTATTGTATCTGTATTGGTATACCCAAAATTAATAAGGGAGACTATAAGAATATAATTATTTTTCAAACATTTCAGTCTTCTCTTTTATACGAAACGTTTCAATTTACGAAACCCCATGATTAAATTTTTAAAGGAATTGATATTATAAATAGGCTTTCAATCAACGATTTCAATAAACGAAAATTCTAATTGCTTCTTTAAGCTCTTAAGAACCGTCATAGAACTTTGAATATCATTTTAAAACGAACATTTTTTATGTCACTTGTACGTTTTCCGTTAAAACCCCCATAAAATAATTACATATTATGTATCTTCTATAAGTAGACCTATAATACTCGTGCTAAACAAATAAATATAAAAAATCACGATCACATAAACCAAAGAACAAAATTAAATGCAGGGGCGAAATATTTAATTAACAAAATAATTACCTACAATTGAAATGATTCCTCACCAATTCCGCAAAACAAAGTTTTAACAACAGTGCTTCAACTCCGGTCCTTACCGCCTGTTTTATGAGCGTCAATGTTACTAAAACGATGGTAAATGATGATGGTCATCATAAAACCGAGGTAGGCATACCAATGTAACGAAAATTACAGATAGATTTTTCCCCTGGAAATATAGCTGAGAGGCATTTGACCATCCCGGGTAATTTGGGGTTGGTAATGTGACAACTTTCGATGCGTTTACCCCAAATTGCTTACCCGATATAACCCGGCACACGATTCGTGTGAGGTTTATTTTGGGGACTTAGCGTCTTTTATTTTGTTTCATTCAAATAGAAAACTTCAATCAAACTTACGGGATTTTAATTATAAAGTTTGTAAATTAGTTGGATCTTTACTAACTTACGAATGAAACTAACAGAATCAAAAATATATTTGAGATACATTAAATTAACGATAATGTTTCGTTCAACCAAAAAAAAAAAAATTTTATTTATTTTATTAGGCACATCAAAGATTATGTATATTACACTTCAAACTTAATAACAGGTTTTGTGGACTTATATCTAGTACATAACCTAATTATAGATATGCATTGCATTCGTCAGCCTAAGTACATGGCACTATATGAAAAAAATTAACAAACAATATAGTAATGAATTAAAATTAAGCTAATTTTAGATTATCACCCGCATTATTATTAGATAAAAAAATTCTCATTATTCTCTATTTATACCCGGCAGCGCCGGAAATCTTGTGTCCGCTTCACTCATCAGTTTACCTTTTTCCATGAAGTACAAGAATATTTCTGTAGTTTCTTTTAATCTACCAATACACCACTCATAAACAGGTTATTTCTAAATAAATATTATAACTTCTTCGTCTCTTATTTTATAAGAACCTAATTGAGGAGTTGCTCAACTTTTGTAATAAGTTGTATGTGACACCGCAAATTATTGCGCTACCATTTCTATTGACCGTAATGTTGAAACGATTCTGAACTTTCACCAAATGAAGTATGATATTATGAACATTTCGCCATCGCATGCTTTTTAATTATATATTGGTGTAACATCTTTCACCACGTTTGTCAGTAAAAAAATTAAGATATAATATAGTACCTTCAGTTACTTTGTGTTAAAACCCGGGGTCCGATTCCCTAATCTACCCTTTCATGATTCGGTCTAATTTCACTTTTAAGGGAGCGGGTGCCACTTGACCCAACAAACTCGATAGAATAGCCCGTGCCAGATCGTCCTCCGTCAATCAGCAGGTTTTCGGATCGGGTTGCTAGCCATATTATGATTTTCACTACAAATAATACATTTTCTTTTTATCTAGACAATAACGCTACATTAAAATATATCTATTACAGGTACTTAAAAGGTCATTTGTGTATCAATTGGCTAAATTTTTTAAAGGCTTAAATGGCACTACGTGAGTTACGTTAAAACTAAAGTACACGGCACAGGTGAGGAAAACACAATGTACGGCCTCCAGCGCCAGTAGTAGTCGTTATTGAGTAGGTACTCAAATACAAACTCCATTGTAATTTATAATCTACCCATATTAAATGGCTCTAAGTGTGTTCGAATCTTTGAAACAGTTCACTCATTTGACGTATAAAGAAGACAAGTATTTGTTAAAAAAAATGAACCGACATCTATAAAAAAAATTAAATAATAATACGAGTATACCTCAAAAGTTAAAAGTTCACGACGATTTTTGTTGAAACGCAGCAATCGCAACTGATTTCCTGGTATTCATTGAAGAGTTATGTGGTCTTTCAAACAAAAATTTATTTTTAATTAAAAACACAAAGAATATACAAACATCTGAATGCAAGAACCTTCTCGTTTCTAGAACTCGGTTAAAATAAAGATATCCGGCAGATGAAAAGTTAGTTATTTTACATTGCATGTTTTTTCTTGATGCTACCACATTTCCGCCACCGTATTGTAAAAAAGGGCTTCAAAATACTTATTGACAGTATTTTCAAGCCCCTTTTTACAATACGGTACAGCTTTTTGACAAAAAAAATATCGATTAACCTACTTTGATTTCAGGCAAATAGTTTTCTATTAAGCTATACCATCCAGAGGTTGCTTAGTAGAAATTGCTTCAAGTTATAAGGTCTCCCATTGTACTACTGCCGTAGCCTCTTAAGATTTTTATAAATCATATTTGTTTACCTGACATCAGGTGTGCAAAAGTATATTAATAAATAAATAAATCAGAAAATTTCTTAGAACCATCTTTTGTTGAATTAATGATTAAATCGTAAGAGCGGCGCCCACCATTCCAACGTGAGTTTGGGCCTAGCAACTCATTTCCACACCTTCATTGGGTGGAAAGTAGGAGTGGCCTAAATAATGATTAGAAATATTGGTGCGACGGAAATAGAAAAATCAATCACCCCTGTTCACTAATTACATCCGTTGCTAGCAGGAAATTTATCGTTACCTCTGTTGTATCAACATAAATGTCATATTCATATTTATGGACGGGAATATATCTTATCTGTATGGAAGGAAACATATTTTTAAAATTGTTATTACCTACGTAGCGCGATTTTATTGGACTTATCTGGGGGTACGTAATTATAATAAAAACGTAGGGGCACGCAATGTACTATTACTCGTACTACATTTAGCGAGCTGTCATTCGCTTCGTTATTATAAAGAATACCTATGCTCTAAAACATTTAATATAAAAGTCCACAAGTCACAATCCACCTTTAAAAGTAAAATTAAATCACATACATCACAGGCCTGGGAGCGACGCGCTAGGTAAGTATAATTAGGCTCCCCCGACTGCCCTGGGGCATTATTTTGTAAGGGAACGAGCTTTATCACAGACGTAACAGAGTGTGTAGTGTGAGTTTCATCACTTAACATTAATGAAAAAACTGGAGTAAAATAAAACCAACATAAAATGCGTGGGCTAATATGAATACGTATATTTGTATGTTCACATAAAGTTTGGTCAATCGGAATTATATCCCGGAATATCAAACCTGAGATGGTGTGCGGTTTTAATCAAATCGAGTCCAACATACACTCCTTTTCTGCTTGGTGGGGAGTGTGTGTGTATTGCCAGCTGAAAGGTGTTATATTGTACTAAAGTATTTCTTCATAACAGTATTCGTCCCAGTTGCATCCAAAGCTTTGGACTTTTAGACTTAACTAGGTAAATAACATCACTGATTTATCACAGTAAACCATGTACAACTCACATGCCAGACAAAATGTACCAAAATAAACTATGATAAACATGTCGGTACCAACGAACCCAAGTTACGTAATACACTGACGGACTCATAAACTGCATCAAAGTTCAGGTTTACTCTAAAAGGATTTTTTATAATAAGTATGCAAACTTTTTAGATTAAATTATATAAATATGGAAAGACTGGCTCTTAATCTTAAAAAAAAAAAAAATTTAAAAATAGAACTGCAGTAAAACAAATGAATATAGCCGGGAAAGAAAATTTACTTGTAGTATCAGATTTGCGTGTTATTTATAGCAAAGTTTTAAATTGATTCTCATTGATTTTTTTTGTTTTGTCAATTGAATTATTGTTACCAGCATAATTGTTGGGTTAGTTTTTTAACACATCGAGAGTTTTTGAACCATAATATGGATACTTCGTCCGAACAAGCGGCACAAATTGTAGCATTGGTGCGGGAGGGCTTGGATCAACGAACGATTGGTAGAAATTTAAATTTAAACCAGTCTACGGTTTCTAGAATATACAGAAGGTTTGTAGAGACAGGTTCTTACAGGAGGAGACGTGGTACAGGCAGAACTCGAGCAACCACAGGTCGTGATGACCGATTTATTGTTATAACTTCCCTGCGAAATCGTTTCCTCACGTCAGTTAACATCAAAACCGAGCTTAATGAAGTGCGTGGAGTAAACGTGTGTGCACGAACAATAAGAAGAAGGTTAAAGGAAGCGGATATCACCCCTTTTAGACCAGCAAATGGTCCAAAGTTGTCTACAGCTCACAGACAAGCTCGCTTAAGATTTGCGCGTCATCACCTGAATTGGACAGAAGAGCAGTGGGCCTCTGTATTGTTCACGGACGAGTGTAGGACATGTTTATATGGTGCAGATGGTCGCAGAAGAGTCTATCGTCGACGTGGGGAGCGATATGCTCAAAGTTGCATTGAGGAGCGTGTTCCTTTTGGAGGCGGTTCATGTATGGTCTGGGGTGGCATATCGATGAACGGGCGAACCGAACTTGTGTTCATAGACATGGTCCGTCAAAACGGTAATAGAGGGGGTTTGACAGCACATCGCTACATAACAGAGATATTAGAAGATCACGTGGTGCCTTACATGGGATTCATAGGCGAAAATTTTACTTTAATGCAGGATAATGCCCGGCCGCATGCAGCTGCACAAGTTCAACATTATTGCGAAGAGGTTGGGATACGTACAATGAATTGGCCAGCACGCAGCCCGGATCTTAATCCCATCGAGCATGTTTGGGACAATTTAAAAAGAGCTGTATATGCGAGAAACCCTTCGCCCACGACAGTGGCAGCACTAAGAACAGCACTTTCAGAAGAATGGGACAATATTCCGCAAGATCTTTTAAAAACCCTTATAAAATCTATGCGGAACCGATTAGAATCCGTAATAAGGGCACGTGGGGGTAATACACCTTATTAAAACACAAATAAACCCTTGCATAAAGTTTGTGTCTATTGTTAAAACCAATTTTTTAATTAAAGCAATTTTTCTTAAATTTCTGTTTTTTCTTCAATAAAAGTCTTAAGGTCCTTTCCAGTACATAAACTTAAACTTAAAGATATGACCCTACGCTGTTTTAAAGTTCACGAACCAATCTAGAGGTTTCAATTTAAATCTGCATAGAAAGTATGCATACTTGGTTAAAATATTTATTTCAAAGTCGTCTATTACTTTGATGCAGTTTATGAGTCCGTCAGTGTACTTTAGAGTTACGAAAACAGAACAGCCTGTGGCGTTGCAACATTAATTAAATTTTCTGAACCTAACTCGTTATATTTCTCTCTTCGAAAGCTATATGACTATATGTTATTCATTATGTAAATGAGAAACGCAATATTCCTTTTATTAGAGATGAGAGATAATTGTGTGCCAGGATATCCAAAGGGCATTTTGTTTAATCAAAAAAAAATACCTATTCAAAATATTTGTAATATTAAGTTTAAGTTTATTTAAAGTTATAATAATAATCCACTTAGTGTTTCAGAACAAAATAACTCGAACATTTACCAAACATAAGTCAGCATGAATGAATACCACGTGAATTACCGTATAGAGTCAGACAGCTGTGTTGAGACGAAACATGAAAAAATTTCGCTTTTCGCAGTTCTTTCAATAATAATATACAGAAATTTGATAGTTAGTTATTGGTAGCAAAACATATAGATATGATATACCCCTCCTGTATATGTATAATTGAGTAATAATATTTTTCAAATTCATGTAAGTAGAAAGGAAAGGAAAGGAAAAGGGCGTCGAAATGTCGATGGGTATTGTTTCGCTACCTTATTACCACTTTTTCTGTTTTCCAGTAGTTTGAAAGCGGGGAATTGTGTTTTTGATTTCGTTATCACGTTCATTACCAGCTAATTTCTTAAATAAATCAAAACCTGAATATTGTGCATATTATATGGAGTCGCGGTTAAGGCCAGTTTGCAATATTATTTTTTTAAATGGATGAGAGGCATTCACATACTGCTAGGTTATTAACGATGTACAAAATTAGAACACCCGACATTGTTAGTGATGATGAAATGGTGGTCCAGGGAACTATAAAAGAGCAAATGTTGAAATAAGACAATGTCAGGTGGTAATTCTATTACACTGATCACTTATTACTTTGTCAGTCACTCCATCAGTTATAGTTCATTATCATGTCTCTGTTTCTGAAAAGGAAACTATAGGATCAGTTCGTCCGTTCGTCTGTCTGTCCAGATCTGTGTCTTAGAAAAATGTGACAATGTTAAGTTGAAAATAATATCATCAGGTTTTAAATTAGAATCAAGTACATACTTCTTGCAGCTAATTATATAACTTTTAAAACGATGCAATCAAGAGATTAAATGATTATGTTTTGTTATGATTGCATGATTTTGTTAATTATATTTCATTAGATATGTTTATACACATTTATCACGTTTATACACATATCTAATCATAAACAAGATAACAAAGTTATTTAAGTCCCCAGCTTCAAATAAAATGCGGATACAATGTTCTCAAAATGCAAATAAGATTAGAATACACCACAACTGAAAATATATTTCCAAAGAAATACATCTTTTGATCATTTCATTATAATGATAATGATATCTGGTCTCGCCAGGAAATAGAATTTTGCCATGCGGATATTACACTGATAGGCTACACCTCTTTAGAATGTTGAAAATTCTAAATAAATATTATGTTTGGCTGGAATCATCGAAGACAAAAGAGAACTGTCACGTTATGAATAAATATTGTATTCGTGTTGGTATTGAAAATTTAAAAATTATTATTATTGAATGTACTAAAATAATTACTAAAAAAAATATTTAAAAAAATATAATAATATATTCTTTTATTTATTTTCATAATAAGTATAATTTTACACAAATGTTTAAATATAACGTCAATCAAATACAGAAATTTCAAGTAGCTAACAAAGTATTTATTATAGTTAAATAATCCAACCCGAGTCATATCTGGTGCAAAGGACAGTAACACTGGCCGCATTACTGCGCTGGATCGCTATAGCTAACCTCAGCACCAGGTTCGAGCCGGAGCGAGAGTCACCAGTTTTGTCCATTATTATTATATTAGGTATGTATATATATATATATATGTGTATGGGTAATGGACTGCTGAGACGAGGTCTTGGGTTCGATCCAAGGTTTTACCATGGCACACACCAATGACTATTCGATGCTTTTCGAAGTTGTGTGTGTATTTATCGCAGTTTTATAAGTGCCCGGTTAATGGCAATAGGCTCGCCACCTATTACATGGGGACCTAAACATAAACACACATCACAAAACATCACTACATACAAACATCAATGACATATTTGTAGCCCAGAAAAAGTGTCTTAGAGCAATATGTGGACTGAAGCGTACAGATACCTGTGTACCATATTTTAAAAAACTGAGAGTTTTAACCTTACCGTCTCTGTATATATATGAAGTTAATGTGTTCGTAAAGACTAATATGCATCTTTTTGATATCGTGGATAGTCAACGTCGCTCCGACAAACTGCACCTATTGAGCACTAGAACCACATTTCTCCACAAGAGCTTTTATGCACTGGCACCAAAATTATATAATAAAATCCCAAAACATATTAGGACATGCTCAAATATTAGTGAATACAAGCGTAGCCTATTTAACTTTCTAGTTGACAAAACTTATTACTCAAGTAATGAATTTTTAAATGATAACATTTGACATCTGCTATATTGATTTGTTTACCATATTTCCATAATATTATATTTTGACATTTGATTGGATTGCACATTTTTTGGCGACTATGGACTTAGCACATTGCATCTCAATTTTCACTGACATTGCTTATTTTAATTTTATTTTAATTATCTAATTTTATTAACTAATAATGTATTATTTCGTATGATTTTAGGCGAAACATGGAAGAGCATTATATTATTTTTGTAACACCTTTTTTACCTATGTTTGACGAATTAAATTGATTAAAAAACTAGCCAAATGTGGGTGCTAGCACCTCTGCCTACTCCTTCGGGGATATAGGCGTGAGTTTATGTTATGTTATATATATTACTCGAAACATGAATAACTCTAACACTATAAGTTGTTAGTAGTGAGTTAGTTATTACAATTTTGCTTTGAGTAATGAAATAAGAATCAACGGTTAATGTTTAAATTAACATTTAATCACCAATTTATTTTACCAAAAACTTTGTGGGTAAAAGGTGAGATAGGCTTTAATAACAAAATTTCCCGAGGATATTTAAATTGGAATTCTTGTTCGTTTGTCTGTTTGTTGGCGATGGACGCAAGAACTACGGAGCGGATCTTGACATGGTTTCTTATGTCCGAAAGGTCTGGTCATACTTACAGTTTTAGAATAGAGGTGATATGCCAATAGAAAAATACAAAACATTTTAAAGGAGTCGATAAATTTGCTGTTATGTAGGTATTTGGTGAAACTTTCTAGATGCTTTCCGACTTTAATGCAGCATGTTTGTACGAGAAATTTTTAATATATTAGAAAAGTTTACCGTGCGGGACGGGGCGGCTCGCAGTGCGGGTACCGACTTTAAAATTTGTTGCCCTATACTCTGTTTTATTTTTAGTTTAATAGGATTAGGAGAGCTTTTAATGCGGGAAAATAAACAGTTGCGGCTTTAAAAGTTGGCTAAGAACAATCGTTAGGATAATGTTGGTAGTTCATTAGCAACAGTAATTTATAGGGTTGAGCACTAGAGCAATTAAATAAACAAGTCTACGAAGAAAAACAATATCTTAAAACTAGTATACTACTACAGTTACTATTTACAATTTTTGTATATCACTCAGGTGCAGATGAGCACACGGTTCACCAGATGGTAAGTGATTACCGTGGCCAATGGACGTGTGCGTAACACCAAGGGCGTCACACTCGCACTGTCGACCTTGTAAGTGAGAGTTTCTGTGCCGCCAGTGCAGAAGACAAAGCAAGACAAGCCTATGCTTCACTGACAGTACAAAAGTGAGCTCTGGCTACTCTATTCACCGAGGTTATTATAACCGCGGTATTCTGAAGAGCGAAGGTATTTTCCCAGTCCGACTACTCAATTGGGACGAGAATACCGTCTTGTCCTACCTCCAACCTACCTCCGAGATATTGTAGATAAGAAAACAATTATGCAACACTTCAAAATATAATAAAAATGTACGATGATGGTAGCATCATTGAAAAAATAATTTCTGAGATTTAAATACGCCTAAGTTTTAAAACACTGAGCTTTAACATAATTATTATAATACAAAAATTTCAATGTACACTACACAATACAATACAATATACAATATAAGAATTATGAAATGTAAGTTGTTAGAACTACAACATACATTTTGCAAACCTAGTTAAGATTTGTCACTTAGGTACTTCATTTATTAGATACAGTAATTTCACTTTGCCGCGTAGTTTCCGGCAGAGTAGAATTTTACCACCCCATCTCTTCCCATGCGGAGTTATACAATGCGACTAAGAGATAGGGCTGTTTAACATCAAATAGATATATACAGCCCAGACTCTGCCCCAAATGCATGGCTCGAGTCAACAATAGTGCCCGGAAAACAGCAATAGGTTCAACCCCTATTACGTGGGACCGAATACAATGATAGGTGAAATGTGGGTGCTAATTCACCTCTGCCTAGCTCTTTGGGAATAAAGGATATATATATATATATATATATATATATATGTATATATATATATATTTCACCTACATAATATGCACAGAAGTATGTTGAGACCATCATGATTTATTCTACCACATCACATAACAATATAATATATCAATGCCACATCCCACGATGTAACACCTAGGTATTCCACTGTCGAAGTCACTTCGCGCTGTCGCGGTCTACTAACCACAATAAATCAGTTGAATTATGATGCATGATACTATATGTATATGTGATAATTGCAAAAATTGCAGCTATCATCGACACAATCGGTGTTTGTCTGTATTGTGTTTCTTTGCTCCAATAAAGATTATTATTATTATTATTATTTTTAATACTGGTCAACAGAATAATCCTCAGTAAAAAAATATCAGTACATTCAGTACGGAACAGCAATTCGATACTTTCTAACCAATGTTCAGTGATACAAAGCTCGACTTTTAAGAAATCATTTATAAGTAATTTTTTAAATTTGCGTTCCTAATGCGGCAATCAACATCCCCAAACTGTACCACCTGCAATACACTCGATGACCTGTACCATATTTTGATGGAATGTGTACGGAATGAAACGCACAGGGATCCTCTGTTGAAGAGTAGCCTAATGGTGGGGAGTTGTAACAGTGCCCTGTCTGAGCCATTATCGGATACAGCCCGGGCACTGTACAACTTAGTTAAGTTTAGAGGTTAAGCATATGATAACTGTGCATATATGTTTTTGTTTTTTTTTTGTTTGATTTGTATGTGTTGATTTGTATTTGTATGTGTTTGTTTACAATATGGGCAACATAATCGCTCTAGCGACAAAGCCCTTCAATAAAGAAAAAAAAAAAAAAAAAGTAATTTTTTTAATCAAATCGAATCGAAATTGATTTGTGGCATATTTTATGCATTCCATTTTTTTTTGGAATTCCTGTCTGCTCATTTGTTTGTTTGCGAGGCACGCAATAATTACTGAAAGGATTTTGTTGCAGTTTTTTTGTTAGTAAGGTCTTACTTATACTTAGAATCTTATGTAAGTTTTATCGCAGTTGGTTACATGACCAAAACTCGCTATAACCGACATCCAGGCGGACGAAGCCGCGGGCATAGGCCAGTTAGTAATACTATATTCAACAAACAAACATATTTAAATGAGTAACTTTACATTGGGAGTCTATGCATTGATTTCAAAATCCTTTGTTCCCTGCAAACTCATTATTAATTTGCATAATTTTCAACCATTTCACACCTGAAGAAATCTGTACACTTTTATTACATTTCATATTTGGTTTAGTTTAATAAATATTATACATTAATATTTATTAAAGTGAATAGTAATGGTTTATTAAATTTATTATTTCCTGGCCTACTACCTGTTCGATGTGCATGCCAGCTGCAGATATAATAATATTATCCACTTTGCACTCTCGCAAGCGAGATGTGACAGCGAGAAAAGTACGAGTAGACATAAAGCAACAGCATAAAGCGTAGCGTGATATAGACCTGAATGTGATAATATCGCATATTGTTTCAATTCATTGCTGTTTCTCAATAGACCCTTTTACCCGTATCGTAGTTTTACAAGCACTCTACATTAACAGTACTATGAATTCGTATCCTTACAGTGGTACGGGAATATCTGGTGCACTTATCTCGTTACTATGATATCGTTGCAGTCCTTTTGGAGTAGTACCTAACTTAAAACTAGGATAAACTAAACAATAACCTGTTTTATAAATGATTATGTGTGATGGTGACGATTATGTATTATTTAATAAAAAAAATACTATTTCTAAATTTTTGATTATCTACTATTATAAACGCCAAAGTAAAACTTTACAATTATCATCCTGCGGCATTTATAACAAAATAAACGACCCATGTTCTAATTGTAAATAGTTTTTTGCAATAAACCAAAAAAGAGGTTTTTGGATTTCGGTTATTTTATTAATAAGCGTGCGATTTGTGGTGTGTTATAGACGATTTTATATATATTTACTAATAGTTTTACTGATAGAACTATTTCTATCGTATGATAGTACATATTTTGTTTATAAGATCGTTGCTATTAAGTATATTATCATAGATTTAGTATATATAAGGTAGATATTACCTATAGATACTTTCTTCGTAGTGATGAATGTATGGAGCTCCATCAAGACCCTCGGGGCCAAACCAACTTCAAGTACAAGGTAGTTATCCTATAATGGTTAAGGAACATAATTTCAATCATAATAATGTACGAATAGTTTTGTACTACCGAATTTTTAAACTGCTGTAAAATTTAAATTGGTTTACCTTAATAATTAACCGTCAATTTGATGAAGATATTTATGTAATTTGCGACTTACCAAACTAATTTATCCTGTTGTTTTGATCAGAAAACTTCTTCAAAATTTGTTGTGCGAATTTTGACGTGGCTAAATAGAGTGTCATTCTGAATTTTGACAAGAATTATTACGACAACAAAGAAAATAAGACTACTCATTTTATTCAACTAGCATGAGTCCATCAGAACATCAACAAACGCATTCGAAATACACTACTTTGACAAACATCTTTTTATACAACTTAGATAGCAGACAGTTTACCGTGGCCTATGGACGTGAGCAACACCAGGAGTGAATTGCTCGTGCTGCCGAACATTCAGGAACCTTCTATTGCCCTTCTTCAAGTATCAAACCCATATTATAGTTACGAAAATCCAAATTAGGGAAATCGAAGGCGAGCTCATAGATGAGGTATCTTCCACCAAACTACGTAATGAAAAAACTCCGTGGGATTTGTTTTGTCATATGATACCCTTAGTGAGTCATTAGCGAAAATTAATGAGCACAGTTCGCAGGGCGTATTGATTACATGCTCATAGGGCGAGGCAATGATAAACAATTACTTATAGATATTTTTACGGTGATTGTGGTCTCATAAATGTACACTAAACTTTTACGCCTTGCTACCTTAATGCTTTAAAAAGGCTGTGCATTGCTTTGTGTCTAAAACTACACACCGATAACTAACTTTAGGGTTTTATAACTAACTTTTGACGTTGAGTTTACTAACTTTGGGCATTGAGTTTACTCGCAATCTAATTTGGTATACAGATACAATATAGAACAATGAAATACATAATTTCTACTGATTAACTTCTATTAAATTATATTTTTATACTAAGCTAGGGTAGGTATACATGTAGCGCCCAAATAATGTTAGATACCTAATGTACAACATTCGACAAAGAAGATAAGGTTCATAATTATACAACGATTCGGGACTTTTCGCGGTTAAATCATAGAACTTACTATTTCTGCCTTGACTAGCTTGCGAGCGTCGAGAAGTATGCGGGAACATTTTTTGTGCGCATACTTACCATTACATATATTATGAACGGTTAGGCTGGCGACACACCATACTCACTATGTCAGTTTTTAACGGCACTGTGTTTTTTTGGTTTTAGTATCTTAATCACTGGATTCCACGTTCCGGATAGTTTGAATCCATCTTCCCTATTGAAAGACAATTTTACTGTAGATTGATGGCACTTGGTGGAATTTGTTGTTACAGGATGCCGTTAGGCGAAACCGGTCAGGTGTAATAAGCAATAAAGTAATGTGGAAAAGTACAAGTGAGTTATCAATATGTGTTCCCTATTGAAATTTTTATATTTTTTTATTTTAATTCAAAATTTCACAGAAGGCATTTATGCGTTTGGGTGATGATGCGAGGATGCGTGCAGGTATCTACATATGTGTGTGAGTGGGTTTACGATACACAATATGGGTCAAGAAGCCACAAGTTCTTACCATCAACTTAATGTCTAGAAAATACAATGTTCTGTTGTTCTCAATCTCATACGTAAAATGTGTCTTCACATGTAATGAGTTGTGATAATTATTAAAGCGTACCTCCTGCTCACCGTTGCCTTTAAGTATACAAAATATATCATCTACTTATTTTTTCCATAGCTAGTCTGGGCGTGGACGTTATGAAACATCGTTTCTTCAATTTGTTCTATCCAAATATTTACCACGACTGGTACCAAAGGGCTGCCCATGGCAACACCGGTTATTTGGAGGTAGTGTAGGCCCGAACCGATGTTGTGTTGAATTATGAATTCACACCGCGATAGTTTAAAAGTAAAATAAGGTTCCACCTTTACATACAACTAAATATAAAAAAGTGTGACTATCTCTTATTTCGACTGTACCTATATTGAATACTACGCAGATAAGCAGTAAACTGTGAATTGACTACAGCCTTGTCCCCTCAGACTGCGGTAAAGATACCGCAGACTCGCCGCTGGGTTTGTATTGGTAACAATCTTGTACAGACCGAGAGTATTTCCTTTCGTGATAATTGCAAGTACCCTGCTATGGCTGATCTCTGCAGGAGTAAATTGAAAAACATTATTATAGTAAATAGAGGGAACTAAATCCCGTTGCTTACTTTAGAAAGGAGGATGCTAATTCTTTGCCCACCTACCAATAGTTATGTGTATCACATAGTTTGATAGGTTAATACTTTAGTGCAGAAGAGTATTATTATCTGTTATGTGGTAGAAGCATACTTCTACCACATAACAGATAATGTATGTATGCTAGTATGTATGTAATATATAATGTATGCTAGTGTTTATATTGTTACGTGCACGGCGTCCAATTAAATGCCGTTTACTCAACGAAGAGATTTATTAGCTCACCACAAACTAGACAATTTAATCACTAGTACACACAGTACTCTTCAACAGTTCCAGTCGCTCAGTAGTTCACAATAGTCCACAGTCGTTGCTCAGGTCGCAGGTAGAATCTTCTTCGGTCGCTTAAGTTCGCTGTGTTCGTTATCGATCTCAAAGACAGAATGAATCGTGTCGCTATGCAAGCGTGTTTTTATACCTCTCAATTAGGAGGGTCGAATTATCTAGAAAGTTCGCGAGCGATAAATACCTATACTCTTTGAAGTACGCCGCCGTCGCTGACCTTACGAGTACATTCTCGATATTTACCTATTGTTTGTTTTTATTCAAAAGAGTAGGTACTCATAGGTAGGTTGTGACTTTGTGTTGACGATTCTAGATTTATCTATACAGATCGGTAGAGTACCCCGTCACTAACAATGCGTTTTTATTTCTTGAAGATTCGATTATTAGTTTTCAAGATATCGACGTCATTCGTAACAATATAATGTGTTGTGTAGTACAGAAATGCAAATGAATAGTATTATTTAAGTGCTAAAACTATCATGTTTGATAAAGAATCACTGAACGGTCTAAGATTTGGAACTAAGCGATATAGTAACTTTTATTCAGTTCAAAAATATCAAGCCAACGATGTAGCATACATAGCTATTGGAAGGTGTGATGGTTTCAAAGAAACCCTGGTAAGCTTCTTTTACTTATACTTTGAATTTATTGAATCCATGAAATCCAAAATCACAGTTTACTCAATTTGGCTATATTGAAGTGCTTTCAGTCGTTAGCGATCCAACTGAATAATTTAGAGGGGTTCATAGTTGCAAAAGAGAAAATTAGTTAGCTCGTTACACAGTCACTAAACGAAGTGGTGCACAATGGTGTGGCACAATTTAATCTTTTATGACTTTATGAATAAGATCTATGCTCATAAAATTGATTAATTGAGAATATATAACTTATAGCAATACTCGTTCAGTGATTTATTCCTCGTAGTTCCTGAATTAGTATTGCAATAGGTTGCTTTAACACAAAATTCAAAATTAATTAATTATTCATATTTTAAACATAATGTGAAAACTATATTTGATAATATCAAACAGGCAGACTTCTCTGTTTTACTCTTTACGAGACTTTCATGATGGGATGATTTTTTTGATGCTTTTTTTTTACGTGCGCATAATCCCCACGGATACCTCCCCACCGGAGCCGGTGGAGGAGGTTATGTCGGACTCGAACCGACCAAAACGCACGCCGCCTGCGGGTCGTTTTGGTTGCCGAATGTGAGGTTGACAGGCATATCCCTCGCGATTTTTTTTTTGTTGATTGACATTAGCAATAAGCCACACAGACCGATCATCATCTTTACGTAATAATTGGTTACATCCGAGCCGAGAGATTTTTCCCCTCGATTCGTCCATTGTCCAATCTGTCACCATAAAGCTATGATTATTCTACCAGTGCCAGCCAAGTTGATATAACCAATTACAATAAAAGGCTCAGCAATATAAATTGTAATATGGTACGTCATCGTGCAGTAGTTGATACTTAAGGCCAGTGTACGATTACGTAATGCTGACGGATGAGATGGGATGACGTCAATTTTAAGTGGACCTCTTCAAAGTGTTTATACCACATTTTGGGCTGTCCTTTGTCGGTATCTAAACCCATCGAACAAGTTCTTGCATTTTATGACATTAAATAGTAAAGTAGGATACATCGTCTGATACAAATTTAATGCAAACATTGTAATAACAATCCAATCTCATAGCATGTTTTCGACGTCACTTAAATATTCTGGAACGTATCGAGGATGTATCGGGGCTCCGCTCAAAAACCCCCGCGGCATAATAAATATGTAGACGCACACATCCGACAAATCACAAACTTTAACCACTTTATATCAATTCTGTCTCTTATATTGGCAATGTACGTACTTGTGGGTGTGGTGGTGTTCTTCTTCATGTTATTAACCCAAGTCGTATCGGAGGCTTTCACCTGGGAGTCTGGGGTCCGGTCTGGGAGACCACTTTACCAGTCCAATTTCGTATTTGGCTGAACTACAATGCTTTCCGCGAAGCAACTATCATCCGACCTCCACAACCCAAAGTTGATAACGAAGCATTGCAGTTAGACCAACTGTTGAACTTTTTAGGGCTCCAACTAACCGTGAGGACTGCCACAGATGTTTATGTGGGTTGCCACATAAACATCTGTGGCAGTCCTTACGGGTGGATTGATGATGATGATTGATGAATTGATGGATTAACCTGCTCTCTGAGGTACGACCAGACCAATGCAAATACCTATATTCATGCATACAAATATATGCACTAAGCGGGGATCAAACCCGCGCCTACTGCGTAACGACCGTGTTCACTACCGGCACACCTCAGGCAGTCAATAAGCTACAAATACTATATTAGATTAAATATTGTAAGTATGTCCCGAATTAATTCAATTAACGCTGCAAATTAAGCAAATTTTCGTCATTATACGATATTATACTCCAATTTTCCTAAAAGAAGATCTGTTGAGCCGTGACGTCATCGACAGGAATCAAGCCTCTTAAATGAAAAACTTGACTAACTAACCAGTATCGGTACCTACTTAAAATTCAGGGGTTGAGTAAGAATCGAATAAGTCGAACTTGTTCAAAAACAACTTCGAGTTTAATAAGAAGTATGGAATACGAAGTCAAATAAAAACGTTTCAAAATTGGTAATAAATACCGATACAGTAGGCATTGATCACGGGTTTTCATTGATGCAGGATTTGAAGGAATTGTACGAACTCAAATTCATCTGCCTAAGCTAAGAAAATGGCTCTACTAGAGTGGACCCAATTAATAGATAATATGATAATGACTGGCCGATCGATACAGTAACACATGACGCATATATATATGGGTCCACTCTAGTAGAGCCATTTTCTTAGCTTTTAAGGAAGTGGCTGCCATCTGCCAGCTAGAGCAGGGCTTGCAGATGATGTTGACCTGGGCTCCCTAAATCTTGATTGACCCTACATACCGATTGAGCTCCAACGATTTAATATTCTTGTAATAATAATTATTATGCTTAGGCGTAATTGTGTTATTATTGAATTCAATGACCACTTCATTTAATTCGAGGATAAAATGACAACACAATTATTACGCTTAAAAACGGATAACTACCTGCACTATCGTTCCAGAACATGTACACGCGTATAGACCAGTGATGGGCAAAGTACGACCCGCAGTCCAGCCCGCTGACGGTCCTTTGACCTGAATAGTATATGCGATAATTATATTTTGGCAGTCCAGAAGTATAAATTAGATTTTATATTATTAAAATATTAAACGACTAGGCAAAGAAACCACTTACAAGCCGCGTAGTTCATGATTGCATTGTGGGTGGCAGGGCGCAAAGTAGCGTGACGAAAGGATAAAAATTGACATATGATTTTGCATTTTTACAGATATAAATATTTGCACAGATTGGATGTCGAACCCGTCTCTCCTGATACACTAGTTAACAGTCATGTCAAATGAAGAACAAATAAAAAGCTCATAAAATTTCATACAACTACAAAATTTAAAACCGATATTGGGCACTGTTAACGAGTACTACCTGTCTGCCACCCGCGAAAAAATAACTAAATGGGGGTTAAGCGACAAAAGCAAGTTTTCAGCTAGAATCGAAAAACGAGGGATATTTAAATTGCTGCCGGTCAATTTCAATAAATCTTTAAGAAACTCTTACATCGGAAGATAGATTTTTTTTTGAAGTTTGACGTGAATAATGTTCCTGTTGTTTAACATTATTATTGGATAAAGTAAATGCCATATTTCTCACCTTTATCTGTGTATACTGTGTATAAAGGTAGTCAGTAAATAATAACATGCAGACACCTACTTTGTTAACTGTACCTACTGAATAGAGCCCTTAGCATTTATCCGATGCGTTTACGGAACTGTGAAGGGGTCACTGACAAATGGTTATCCAGTCTTACCTACAAAGAACTGGGGACCTTGTAGAACTAGGAACAACAGATCTGCTAACCATTTCTCACAACTCTTCTCTCACAACACACAAAACCTTACACACACACACACACACACACACACACACACACACACACACACACACACACACACACACACACACACACACACACACACACACACACACACACACAAAAATACACGCACAAACACGCTTACCTATCCCTTAGAGGTGGGCGTTAATGGCAGCGACACAGTATTTTCTCACATTATTATTGCATGCGTTTATTACTCGCTGTTGCTGTCTCTTTATTATAAAAAAAAATACTATTCTTCGAAACCAAAGCTTCATTTGATACAGTTCCGTATTTACCGATAATTACCATAATTATGAAGATGCGATCATTTTGTCAATAACAAAATAGATAAATTATTAAGGCATCCAAAAGCCACATACAAATGTATAATATTGTTAATGCAGTGTAAGGTTTTTTTGTTTTCACCAAGTACATTCATCTCTGGGAGTATTTATAGAGACCTCTTTAATCGGATGATTCATATTTCACTATTTAGTTAACAAATATGAAACATGAAGCTTATGGAAGCTTCCAATTAAATTCAAAAACATAAGTCCAAACATGTTACGGGACTAATATAGGTACATACGAATTTCAACCAACAGAGAGGTAAGTAGGCTTAGTAATTTTTGTACAGTGCTTTACCGTAAGCTGTATTTCTGCAATGTATATTACATTATACACTTATACACCTAGCGGCAATGCTTTTGCTGATATCAATTAACAATGCATTTTTGTGTAGTTATCATTTCTCATTTATAAAAGTATTTTCTACTTTCCGGTGAAATTAGAGCCACTTTATGAGCAAGTGCTCATAAAGTGGCTCTAATTGCACCGCAATTAGGCACATTTGACACCTATAATCGCAAACTATACCTTATTCCTGACTATAATTCACAAAAGAGTTATAGTATTTAAAATATAGTACTTTCTATGCAGAAAAAATGCATTGATACCTCGCTGAGTCCATTTGAAGTTGTATTGAAATGGAAAAAGAAACTGGCAGTTTTTAAATTTAATTTTGATACTCTGTGCGTAAACAATGTCATTAAAACTGTTTTTATTTTTTAATATTTATATTTCAGTATGCGAGTAGATAATAGTATATTATGGAATGAGTATGTAACGTTGGTTATTACCGCTAAGGCGCTATTGATTAAGAGAGCCGAAGACGGTAATCATCAATATACATGTGTAGCATACGACGTTTTTCAACACACTTGATGATTACCGTCCTCGGCTCTATTTAGTACCCCCGACTGTCAGCTCGGGTAGCAACATTACACGCTTTTGCCATAATGTACTATTGCGTTTCATTCTTCAAGTTCATTATTCATTCTATTATAATAAAAATATTGTAAACTAGCTATTACTAGCTGTTGTACATCGCAAAGTATTATTAGGCTTCCCAAATAGGAAGTGGTCATTGCAATACGAGAGCAGTACGTAGATAGTCCGTAAAAAGAATCTGATTGATGACAAATATATTCACCCACTATACGTGCGTTTGGAGGCTGTATAAAATATATTAAAATTACTATAGTTACTGTATGTATTATGTTGTATGTTTTCATGAAAATCATATAAATTAAATCATCATCATCGTCATATCAGCTACACACAGTCCACTGCTGGACATAGGCCTCTCTCATAGATTTCCAAAATTACCGATCTAAAGCATAAAATAAAATATACTTGATTAATTACTAAACAATGGGAACATAATTTGCAACACACAATATGGTAAACCAGAAAAATTTCAGAGGTCTGCCATAATATCGGAAAATTTATTCGAGTTGCCATCCAAAACAATAGCGCCATGTTAGCGTAAAATATTAATGAGAAAGTGTAATTATATTATCGTATCAAGCTGAAGTATTGTTATATGAAATAACGCGATGAAGGGTAGCCTAAATCTGAAATCGAATATTTATATAATTATGATATTTATCATAAAAAAACAATCTTTGACGAACGAGTGGAATCTAAGAAATAAGATATGAAATTTCTTTGTCGTTCTATTTATGTGCCTATGTCTTAAAACCAGTAGTGATCTGAAAATATTATATAATACGAACTAAGCTTAGTTTTAATTTTATCTAATTTTATCTCGATAATTTGCTTAAACATTTTCTATAAGTTTAATATAAAAATGTTTAACAATCTTCGTAGTATTAATATTCCATCCCTTTTGTTTTTGTTCAACTTACATTATCTCGTAATCAGATTATAGTATAACTTTAAGAATCTAGAAAATCATCCACCAAATATCTTAATTAAGAGTATCTTTGATGGAACGGGTATCGGCTGAGGCAACCACAGGCAAATTCCAGCCCCCGCCCTCGTCACTGTGGCAAAACTTGTAACGGCATCTAACTTAAACATAAGTTTTTTGATAAGTCAGTGTTTAAACGATAGGAAGGACGAGGTGGGGTGTTACAGGTTGCCCGGGTGCGAGGGGAGGAATTCGTAGAGTGGGGGTGCGCAATCTTCTCACCGATATCGATATTATTCAATAATTACTTTTAATTTGACATCAAAAAAAGTTATTTACGATATAATTATGACATAAGATAATGAATGATGTAAAGAAACTATAAAATTAAACTTTTGATTGATTTGCCTCGAAAAGAGTTTCAATTATAAATGTTACTTTTTGAGAATATTTTAATTAAATACGTTAAATGTATAAATAACACACAACTTGCAATATTAACAAATATTTTCAAACATATTTAAGGAGGAATATTGGGCGCCCATTGAATATTATGCATTTAAAATGAATAAAAAATTTCAATTATGGGTAATCTCAGTTTCAGTTAATACGTTATTTAGAGTTACATTTCTCTTATAACAAAAATACATATTCAAAATGTGTAATTTTAATAAACGTTTATCGATGTCGATACGCTAGTTATTGCCCATGACTAAGAAGCAACAGGGTGCTGGACGCCTGCGCGTTTCCACCCCAGCGGTAATAAATGGGGCTGGCAGGCATGCTTCAGCCTCAGATCCGAGTTTGGAGCCAGCGAGTTGGGGCGGAAACCGACCAGGCTCTCGCGATTCTCCGACGTAGCAATGTACTGTTAACCTTCATAAATTCTCCCTTGGACATTGAAAGTTTTGTGAAGTGACTGTATTTTTTTTACTAAGACATGGTGTTAATTATGATTGAGTCACGAGACTCGGTCTTGTAGCCTCTGCAAAAGGTAAGTAATAATTTAAATTGACCACCAAATAAATTTCAAATTAAAAAAAGATTAATTATAATGTGCTTTCACTTTAAAAAAAAAACGTATACGGGTAACGTACTTTTTTGTATGTTTACAACGCGATTTAATTTTCTAAGTAACATAAACTCACATAAAAATAAAATTTGAACTTACAAACTCACTTTCTTACTTATTTATTTTAATATCGTGTTTTTTTATTTAAATCAAAATGTACATAACTAAATTATAGTGAATTACAATTTACACTATTAATTTTTAATCGTATCACCACCGCGTGTCCAAAGTAAATGACGTTATAAATTTATAGTGGTATTTTTCCTTTTGTGTAATTTAATAAAAATATTTACTTATTTAAATGTGATTTTGTATCTTGCCACCGGCCATTGCGCCAAATATTAATTAGCCAATGGACCACGAGTACGAGCATATTGTTATTTTTAGTAGTAAGTACCGCAATATGAATTCGGGTAGCTGCATTATTTAAATTTTTATGCAGCTTAATCTGCAACGACCAAAAATTATAGTTTTCGATTAAACTTTAAATTCGCGTAGTTATACTTTTATATTTTGCGATTCATCATTATTACTGACAAATACGAAATGTTAGAATATAAAATAAATAAATAATAGAAACAAAATATGTGGCTTGCGTATATTTTTCAATAAAAACGGAAGATTTAAAAGCTATATTCAGATAATTTTAGCGTTCAATTATAGGTTTCGCAACATAACACCCTATCGAAATTCAATTTGGTAGATCGCAAACGTTTGAATTAGCAATGCAAATTAACAAAATGAGATATTGATACAATTTTAACATGTAAATGAAATTCAACAGTACTAATCTATGCGAGGAAGATATACTCGTATAATCACCTGAATCATATTAACAGGTAGTAATCATTTATTACAAAAATAACTACAAAACTTTATCATTTGAACATCATCAGTTGTGTTTTCTTAGCTTTCTATAGAAAAAGAAAAGGAAGGCAGTCTCTGGATATTTTTCTTCTAATTTTCAGGAGACCTCGACATATTGTGATTCCGGTTCATCACGTTTAGAAAATAATGTCTGCCGTTTTCAGGTTAAAATAATTGGTGATAATAAAATGTGTTTTTAGTCACTTCTTGATATTATTTTACAGCTATTTTCGTGCAGCTGGATCTGCATATTATCGTGTAGTATATTTTTCATTTCCTTACCTTGAAAATTTTTCTTCGAGTATTTTGGTAAGCTTGAAAGCTTTTTGCAAGCCGTTATTATTACTCTCTTTAAGTAACAGTAATAAAGTAAGAGTAATATTATTATTTTCAAAATTCGGCTTTATGAATAATGGTTGTAATATACAATACTTGTAGTTCTGTGGGTTACGTATCAAAATAAAGGATTTAAAAATCCCGAATGTACAAAAGACCGAAGTACGTTATTTCTTATTGTAAATACATACATTTAATCACGCCTATATCCGCGGAGGGTTAAGCAGAGGTAAATTAATACCCACATTTCAGCAATATTTGTATTCGGTCCCACATAATAGGGGGTGAGAATATTGTCGTATTCTGGGCACTATTGCTGACTGGGGCCATGCATTTGAGACTGAGTCTGGGCTGTATATATCTGTCTGATGACAGCTATCTCTTAGACGCCTTGAACGACAACGCATAGGAAGAGATGGGGTGTCCCAAATTCTACTCTGTGGGAAACCACGCGGCTTAATTGTAAATCCCATAGTTCAGAATCTCGAAACTTCAAGATTTCGGGGGATACCTGAAACGTTGCTTAAGGTAGGCGTTTTGGTTAACAACCTCCATGTCGAGGCCCGCAGTATCCACCCTGCGCAATCCGACTTGGATAGATTGGGTTGGCTAAGGCGGGAGCGAAGTGGAGCAGAGTGGAGCTCCCGCATAAGCCAGCCGTATTATTAGCGTTCGTGGTTTTTTTATAACCACCTAAACAAAACCACCCTTAAAACCTATTTTTCATGTATTTGAACTTCGGGATTTAGTACTTCTGGTATTTTGAACATTCAGTCTAACATTTTGAACTTCGGAATTTTTTCGGAGTTCTGTGACGCCGCAAGCACTCTTTGCCACATTTTTTTGGATCCATTCATAAAAAACGTTACAACACACTTTTTTACACGTTACAACCACTCCCCTTTTCTTTCTCATTTGTTTTTTTGTAATGAAGTTCATCTTTGCGAGGCACAACAACCTGTGAGCAATCATATCATCAAGTTTCAACTACGAACCATCCAGATTCACACATTGCGACCTGAAGCAGTGCGCAAAGTTAGGTATGATAGGAACTTCATCCCTTGCACGCTAAGCTGTGGAATGAACTCCCTGCCGCAGTTTTACCAAGCGACTTTAGGTTCTCATATGGTTGGTAGTGTGTGTGTGACGACTCTGGTGTCACACAGCTATAGGCAACGGTAACCACTTCCCATCAGGTTATCCTGCCACCTAAGAGGTATATAAAAAAAACCGTTCAAAAATAACGCAGCAGTAAACTTCCCATCATTTCTCCCCCATTCTCCTACTTTAAAAAAAACAGTATGTGTCGACAAAAGTTGTGTTTTAAATCAACAAAAAGCACTGGTTTTTAGTAAATACCTAAAGATGCTAGAGAGATATTAGACTCTCTAATCCGACATCATGTCAGACCTGTTCAGCCTGATTGCGCTCGATTGAGGAAGAAATATCGGATAGAATTTTTGCAATATAAACCAAGTGAAATAAAAAGAACCATTACATTGGACTGTATTTCTTTTTTATAATAAGTTATATAGTTACACCTTGTTTCAAAAAATATGTAAGGTGTTAAAGAATATAAAAAATATGGTTTTATATTTTAAAATTTCAATCATCCCGCAAATGAACAACAAAAAACCAACAGATCTGACTTTGAGTTCTTGAAAAAATAATACTCAGATGGGATTTGCAGTGGTTTCAAATTGAAATTTGCAATTTACATCTGAAAACACAATAACCAACTATATGCATAAAATATAGTTATATATTGTTCTTGCATAATAATTACAGGTACGATGGGGTTGGCATATCTTTTATGGATAAAAAACCCTAATTAAAATAAAGATTAAATAAAACTATAAAAATAACTTAGGGTTAAAATTAAAAATAGAACCATCATTATACTGAACTCTACTGAATACTGTACTGTATTGTAAAATAGTTACAGAATACGCGCCCTGCAGAATAACGTAGCAAGGGTCCAACTTCGGCTAGTAAAGTTTCAAACTGCAAGCCTTATGGCCTGGAATGTGAACCAAGTTTAGTGTTTGTATCATGCCTTTTGCATCTGTGCCACCTACCTAGCCCCTCAATACGATCGATTAAACTAACTGTAACTCTCTTGAATAAGTTTGATATTAGACAATAATCCAATTTAATAACTTGCACTAAAGTTAAACTTCACTCACCCCTATGATTTCACAATCACTACAACAGAAAGTACATTTCAGATATGAATCTACCGTAGCAAGTATCACCGTAGCAAGGTTCCCGTAGCCGGACTACAGACGCTTGCACTCCCAACATCATGCTTCTCAATGGGCAACTACCTATCTATAGATACATAAGAAAATCGATAGCATTAATCAAAGTGATATTATCTAGTGGTGGTACAAATAATATTGTAAGTGATGCGGGAAGTAATGTAAATGCTAGGTTATAGTTAGTATATCTAATAAGTAAATTGCAGCAATTTGTTCAGTAATTCTACATAGCTGAATAACAATTAATTCGTTTGACGATTCAATTTCTTCGTAGTAGTACTGAAATGAGATTTAATGATGTATTAAGATTTAAAACTTCTCCTTGTCGACGTTATTAGTCAAATAAAATGTAACACAACAATTCATTTAAATTTATTAATTCATTTTATTTCAAAGCGTAACATTTAGATGCGCCGCAAAGTAAAATTTCATTTTCATAAATTTTAATCTCAATAAATTATTTTCAAGTGGACGAAAGAACAAGAGGTATTCACCCCGGACAGACTGAGAAAGGTAAAGGAATTAATCTAATGTCAAAGCGGCCCCAAATACAATAGGGGAACAAAAACTTTTTCATTTTTCTTACCCAATCCTGAAATTACCAGCCGGAAAATTAGTTGAAACATTTTTGAACAAATATTACCCGGGTATATTACATAATACAGTCAATTGAAGTATTTTAGGTGATTCAATTCTTTCTCATGCAATCTGTTAATTGAAATCTTTAGGTAATTATACTACTTTAAACTTTAAATATTAATGATAATTATATAAAACCTTCGATTAAAGCTAATATTCTTGAGAACTTTTTAATAGAACTAAGGTGGCAAAAAAACACTTATTCAAGAAGTCCTCAATCATCACAATATCGGAAATATCATTCATATTCGATCCTACAAGGTCCTCTCAAACATTTTTATCACCGTCAGAAGTACTATATTTCAATTCTGCTTATTCGAGAGTATCCTGACTAAGATCGGCTTGCTTCCACTATATAAAGCGTATTCTAGAACTGAACGATGTCATTTGTAATTAGCGCGTGGATGATGACGTTCGTTGATTTTTACACATTGTGTCAAACAATATTTTTTAAATCTTATGATCCGATTTCTAACGCGTCTACTGAAAATCTAACTATATAAATTATATAGCTGTTTGTCTGATAAGCCTATGCTACAAATTCGTTAAAGGTAATATTTCTCAACAATGTCTTGAAAGTCGCGTCGGTTAGAATTCAATGACTTTGTGAACAAATATAATAAGGACAAAAGTGTTTTGAGGTCCTATTCCTTTTTAGTAGTCCGTTATACGAGTATAATATCTTGTAAGGCATCGTAATATTAAATACGTAAGATTTTTTCCTTCTCAGAGTTAATCTAATACGGGGAATTCAAAGAGCAAAATTCAATGACTCAGGTTCCGTTTAGTGCTCAAGCTTCTATTTGTTTGTCGGTCATTACTTACTGAGCGATAGATATTGTTCTTCTCTTCGTTCTTTGTTGAGAGCGTTCGTCTGTGGAATACACTTCCTCAGGAGATCAGTAAGAGCACAAGCCTCGACGTGTTCAAGTCCAAAGTACGGCAATTGATCACCACGGAATTGGCAGAGTTATCGGCTCAACAATAATGTTTTCATTACTCATGTATATTTATATATATTTCAATATATTGTATTTATGTTATATATGTATATTAATCTGATAGGTATGATTTATGGTATGTAAGTATATGTACTGTTTATGTAAGTGTATGTAATTAATCTATAGTATTATCTACATGCTGACGAACAATCACATCGATTTACCTTATTGAACCTAACTTATCTCTCATTAACATGGTAGAGAATGCCTACGGCATTAAGTCCGCCAATGTACATCGTGAATAAAAAATAAATATACACTGACGGACTCATAAACTGCATCAAAGTAATAGACGACTTTGAAATAAATATTTTAACCAAGTATGCATACTTTCTATGCAGATTTAAATTGAAACCTCTAGATTGGTTCGTGAACTTTAAAACAGCGTAGGGTCATATCTTTAAGTTTAAGTTTATGTACTGGAAAGGACCTTAAGACTTTTATTGAAGAAAAAACAGAAATTTAAGAAAAATTGGTTTAATTAAAAAATTGGTTTTAACAATAGACACAAACTTTATGCAAGGGTTTATTTGTGTTTTAATAAGGTGTATTACCCCCACGTGCCCTTATTACAGATTCTAATCGGTTCCGCATAGATTTTATAAGGGTTTTTAAAAGATGTTGCGAAATATTGTCCCATTCTTCTGAAAGTGCTGTTCTTAGTGCTGCCACTGTCGTGGGCGAAGGGTTTCTCGCATATACAGCTCTTTTTAAATTGTCCCAAACATGCTCGATGGGATTAAGATCCGGGCTGCGTGCTGGCCAATTCATTGTACGTATCCCAACCTCTTCGCAATAATGTTGAACTTGTGCAGCTGCATGCGGCCGGGCATTATCCTGCATTAAAGTAAAATTTTCGCCTATGAATCCCATGTAAGGCACCACGTGATCTTCTAATATCTCTGTTATGTAGCGATGTGCTGTCAAACCCCCTCTATTACCGTTTTGACGGACCATGTCTATGAACACAAGTTCGGTTCGCCCGTTCATCGATATGCCACCCCAGACCATACATGAACCGCCTCCAAAAGGAACACGCTCCTCAATGCAACTTTGAGCATATCGCTCCCCACGTCGACGATAGACTCTTCTGCGACCATCTGCACCATATAAACATGTCCTACACTCGTCCGTGAACAATACAGAGGCCCACTGCTCTTCTGTCCAATAAAAATAGACAACTTTGGACCATTTGCTGGTCTAAAAGGGGTGATATCCGCTTCCTTTAACCTTCTTCTTATTGTTCGTGCACACACGTTTACTCCACGCACTTCATTAAGCTCGGTTTTGATGTTAACTGACGTGAGGAAACGATTTCGCAGGGAAGTTATAACAATAAATCGGTCATCACGACCTGTGGTTGCTCGAGTTCTGCCTGTACCACGTCTCCTCCTGTAAGAACCTGTCTCTACAAACCTTCTGTATATTCTAGAAACCGTAGACTGGTTTAAATTTAAATTTCTACCAATCGTTCGTTGATCCAAGCCCTCCCGCACCAATGCTACAATTTGTGCCGCTTGTTCGGACGAAGTATCCATATTATGGTTCAAAAACTCTCGATGTGTTAAAAAACTAACCCAACAATTATGCTGGTAACAATAATTCAATTGACAAAACAAAAAAAATCAATGAGAATCAATTTAAAACTTTGCTATAAATAACACGCAAATCTGATACTACAAGTAAATTTTCTTTCCCGGCTATATTCATTTGTTTTACTGCAGTTCTATTTTTAAATTTAATTTTTTTTTAAGATTAAGAGCCAGTCTTTCCATATTTATATAATTTAATCTAAAAAGTTTGCATACTTATTATAAAAAATCCTTTTAGAGTAAACCTGAACTTTGATGCAGTTTATGAGTCCGTCAGTGTATATGAAAAAATATTGAATTATATGGGATAAAAAAATATAACTTTTCGGATGTTCCGAGCTTCATTCTAGCATGACAGTTCAATTTTATAAGTTTTACTAAAATATAAAAGTGATATTCAGAAACATATATACATACATATAATCACGTCTTTATCCCCGGAGGGTTAGGCAGAGGTGAATTATCACCCACATTTCACCTATAATTGTATTCGGTCCCACACAATAGGGGGTGAGCCTACTGCCGTATTTCGGGCACTATTGTTGACTCGAGCCATGCATCTGAGACTAAGTCTGGGCTGTATATATCTGTCCAATGTTAAACAGCCTTATCCCTTTGTACGACACCACATGGGAAGAAATGGGGTGGTCCAAATTCTACTCTGATGGGAACCACGCGGCCTTCACCTATTAAGAAGATAATATGATAATCGATCTAACTAAACACTGTTCCCCCGCGTACATCTATTAAGCTCACAGGTGTACAGAAGTACTAGTTTTTTTTTACATGCGCAAAATCCCCACGCATACCGGAGCCGGTGGAAGAGGTTATGTCGGACTCGAACCGACTAAAACGCACGCCTCCTGTGGGTCGCTTTGGTTGCCGAAGGTGAGGTTGACAGGTATATCCCTCGGACTCCGGCCGACTCAGGGCCATCTCTCATGATCTGGCCCTCTCCTCTGGTGTGAGGACTACAGTGTCCCCAACTCGTCCCCCGCTTCTGCCAGGGTGACAAGCGGCTCCACCTGTGACCCCCAGGCCTGGGAAAAGTACTAGTAGCAAAATGAAAACATGGCATGAGCGGTTACCAGTAAACATAAACTAACAACAGAGATTACTTGTATGTACTACATATATAGTACATTTAATTTAATGTATTACCGACCGATCCCCTATGAAAAGAAACTCTAACAACCTTTTAGATATACTGGTACTAGAGACTAATTAACAGTTTTCATGGGTGGAGAAAGTTCTATAAGTCAAATTAAATTCTGGTACAGTCAGCATCAGATCAATCTTGATGAACAAAATACTCAAAATGATCTTAATGCCTTGGTTTTTCCCTTCTTTATATAAACTGATTGTTCTGATATTTGGTACGCACCTTTAATTCAGACAATAATACAATTTCAATAAAACAGTTTAATTTGCTCTTAATATCTTGGTTTTAATATCATTTTGAGATTTTGTAGTCAAGATCGTTCTAATGCTGACTGTACCTACCTATAGTCACTATGTAACGCTATGGGATTAAATACTATTCAATTGTTCGCGAACAAGTAATAATTTAACAGCGCACCCAGTAATAAATGTGTGCTGTACAGATTATAGTCATCATTCTTATCTTGTATCAGCTTTCTGAACTTCGTCACTTTTCACTTCAAAATAGTGCAGCTAAATGCGAAATTTCAATTCCAAGGCAAGATTTTTATTAAAGTATAGAAGCTTGGAAGCCGTTCAAATATAGTTTGGAAACAAATAAACGACTTTCTCCGTCTTTTTCCTTTTTTATACATAAAAGCGTTGAGTTGATTTATCGTTGGAGCAGCGAGCGGCCGCTGCGTCCTGCCGCGAATCTTGATCGACGTAGCATTTCAATTTATTTTATGAGTCGACACCTTTGCAAGAGGTAAATTTTCTATTCTTACTAAACCGCCCCAATTGGGTAGTTTGACATTTATTCAATGAAACCAATTTAGTGCACTCCATATAACATCATGTTCCAGAACTTTAAAGCACTAGTTTCGCTTTATCTCTTTGACAAGTTCAATCAATCAATTAGCCCACAGCAGTCTACTGCTGGATATAGGCCTTTCCCAATGTACGCCATTTTATCCGATCCTCTACCTTCTGCATCCAGTCTGTCCCTGCCACCTTTTTTAGGTCGTCAGTCCATCTGGCCAGGTGTCCTACCTTCTGTTTGCCTTCTCCCGGTCTCCATTCTAGGACTTGTTTGACAAGTTCAATCCCTTATAAGTACAGAAATGTCGAACGAAGTTAGTAGGTTATTAAAATTAATGAATTTAGTTTTGTTACTTCTATAAATGTTTAAAAAAATATTTTTTGTACATTTTCAACCTTTTTATGAGCGTTTTATATATAACTAACTGTTGCCCGTGGAATTCGAATTCAGTTCCAACTTTTTCGTGCGGTACGGAAGTTCCCTCGTATACCCCGTCGGCCATCGGGAGTGGTAATGTTGGACTTAGACCTAAACCACATGCCGTCTCGAGTCTTAAGGTGAAATTTAATGACGATGTAAATGACGGAGCTATGCGTACAAACATAAAAAACATATAAACATCCGAATTGAGAACCTGTTCCTTTCTAAAATTTGGTTAGTAAAATATGATTTCAAACGAGAAATAATCTGCCATTTGAAATAAAAAATATTCTGACACATCACATATCGACAAAAAATACTCGGAAAGTGCATTGAATGGTTCGACAGTTGCACAACCAATGCGCAATCAACACAAAATGCTTTTAGAATGGAATGTGGATTTTACATTTTCTGAAACAATAAGTACAAAAAGTCAGTGCAATGCACATTTAACACGTTTTGCAAAGCAAAGATAAACGTATCATGGATATTATGCATACATATCTTGATCACAATTAATAAACGTAATAGTATTAAAATAATAATAAGAAAAAACATTCACGATACCATTATTGCAAATTTCCCACAGTGGAAATTTGCCACAATTAATAAACAGTATCTGGTATATGCTCCACAGTCTTACCTGAGTCACCAAAATTTGCCACACCTTAAAAGTGTCAGCAAACTAAGTAGCATATGACATAAAGCCAATGGCCGTCAAAGTATAAAAATATATTAGTAAATTAAAATAATAGTTTTAGTTTAACTTTCTTTTTCTTCAAGCAAAATAAACAACAGGACTTTGTAAACAGAATATTTTGTTCAAATTGGAAATGTTATTGTTAAATTAAGTCAACAGTTGTTATACAAAACAAAAGCTATTTTATTATCAATTAAATTGTCTAATTCTGATGACAAATGTTTACAACGGTCTTAATTAGTAATAGGTTTCAATAGCTTTTTTAATTAAAAGTGGATGTTTTTAACTCCCGACACAAAAACGACGGGGTGTTTTAGGTTTGACGTGTATGTGTGTATGTGTGTCTGTGGCATCATAGCTCCATTTTTTTTGAAAGGATAATATTCCTTTCATCAAAATTTTCCATCAGGATTGTTCTCAATTATGTTTATATTTTTTCACAACTTCCTCAAAACGGGTATCAAATGGAAGCAATTGACTAGTAGACTGATTAAAAATTTAAGAAACCACCATCACCAAAACCATTCCCCAAAAAATTGAAAATAAATTGTGTTGGTTAGCCCTTTAACTTTGATGCATCTAGAAATATTTTAATTCAAGCGTTGTCATTTTGGGGGACCTTGGATAGGACTGATAATATGACAAAGTGCTTTAAGCAAGTGCGGAAATAGAAATCCGCGTAGTTGCGACTAAGGGTTGCTCAACACCAGACAGATATATACAACCCAGACTCAGCCTCAGGTGCATGACTCGAGTCAACAATAGTGCCTGGAATACGGCAGTAGGCTCACGCCCTATTACGTGGGACCGAATACAATTATTGGGGCCTAACCATACGGGGATAAAGGCGTGATTATATGTATGTATAAGAATACAAAAAAATAAGAGTAGATTTCACTGTTACTCAGTACATATCACGAAAATAGCTGATATAGTGTAAAAAATACAGATTATCAATGCAAAGTCATTCTTGAAATATTGATTCTTTTCCAAGTTTGTTATCCCGTTTAGTTGCGAGTAGTTAAATTCACCCGACTATTCACTACAGCTTGAAAGTTCTATCGTTCTCCTTCACAGTTAGTGCTCCAACTAAAGACCTTGAAGTGAACGAGGAAGATTAATTTCTCGAGTGGGCATTGTTCAAAAATGCCTTTGGTTTTCGAGAAATACTGCATTCATTGTAAACTTTAGTAATTTAAAAAAAAAAAAATAGGAGATAGTTTCTTTTGTTTATTTAAGTAATCATACTTAATTTGTAAAGTAGAATAGCAAATAAATAGGTATGAGTCATGATTACCGCATGTTACTTGGATTTCTTTGTAAATAAAAGTAAAAACGGTGTGGTGTACTCTATTTACACACATACATATAATTACGCCTTTATACCCGGAGGTTTAGACAGAGCTAAATAAACACCCATATTTCACCAATTATTGTATTCTGCTCCACGTTTTTTTGGTAAAAACCGTTTAAATTGCATAGAACCTTTTTAAGATCTCTTAGTGCATAACAGTGTTGTAAGATTGATAAAAGTCTTCCTGTATCTTCATAGAGATATTATTTTTTAATTACGTTAAAACAAATATAAATGGGATTTATCCCATTAGCCTGCCGGATCACATAGGTCAATGTCGATAAAATACACCAATTAAATTGATTATTTCTTGAAATAAGGTAACAGGTGCACAAAACCAGCGAGTTAGCATGAAAGGTTTTGTAACATTTAAGGAAACTAGAAGTATGTAGCGGCAGAAGCAAATGACGCGTTGTTGTCTCTGAAGATCCCGAAAGGGGAAGCCTTGACTATAATAATATGTCTTGTATGTCTGTATAATATATGTAATTATACCCATATTCGGAACATTCACCCATGAATGTTACAACTATCGCACGGAGAATACGTTTACTACGAATAACAACATTCAACTCAACGGTTGTTAGTAAGATGACCTCTGAAATTGCCCATTCGTGCAGTCAATAAAAACGAACATAACAAAAACAATAATGAAAGTTTACGGCTCTACTATAATATTTTTCTCTTCGCCTCTACTGTGATGAACATTACTTGAACTAGTCGCATCGCACTTGTAAAGAATGCTACAACACTGACGCACAGTCAGAAGCTACGTTAAAATGTAAACAAGTTAGCACTTTTCAAAAGCAACGTGAATTTTAAACGGTGTGCTGGCGGAATTCCGCCGGCGCTGGTCCTGCGTTACGCGACAAGCGAAGGTAAATGGGTCATAAAGGCGTATCAATATTGACCGCGCAACTCCCATCCAGCGTACATCATGCCCGTTATATTGGCCATATCTCACGTTATGCCGAGAAGCAATTTTTTCGCCACTAATTTATGTACGTGTCGCCTTTTTTACTTTTTTAAACGTGCCCCTTTTTACGAAATTCGATATTTGAATCGGGACAAACGCGCTGCGGTTACTCGAATAATGCGGAAGCGGTGAAGATAAATTGCCGAAACTGAAATCATGGGGTGCGGTAACAGAAAAGCAGCAATCTAAAGTGATATCATCACTACTACATTAGAATTTACTATCTAAATACATAAATAATGCTTAAACTAGAAACTATTATGTATTAGGTACTAAAATAAACTAAATTTACATACATAAATCATGATCCTAATTAAGTTTTTGTAAAATATACATGTCATACAAAATCAACCTAATATTTAGTCGGACCATAAACTTCACAGTATTCATGAAAATCACCCATTGCATGAATTTGCTTGGCTAATTAGACCTTGTTTAGTTCAGGCCCGCGCTCATTAAGGATGCAAGTCATTATTTGTAAATGTGATGAAGCTATTGTCTTTGAGTATGCAAAAATTTTGCTGTGGGATATACACTTGTAACTAATACCGTTTATAGGTCCAAGTCCAGTTTTTATTCACAATTTCTTCTTGAAGTTTCTTCATCAGAAAGCACCTACACTGAAGGTTTAGAACACACAGCTCAGTGAAGTGTTTTACTAACAAAGGTTTCATATTATTATTCTACATGTTACTTGGCATATCAGATAATAACAAAATACTTTGCTGTTTTGTGGGAATTCGATTTGGTATCTTTTTCTATTTCAATTCGATGAGCATATTGTTAAGATTGGCCCACTGAGGGTGAAAAATAATGTTATACAAGCTACCTAAACATAGTCTTAGGGTAAATTTTTCTTATCTATTCCACTACACACAACAAATCCACAGACGAATCGGAAGGAACTGGTTTAGAGATTAATCTCTTGTTACTTCGACAAACACTGATAAACTGAAAAGTACTTAAGTGAAGCGCGATTGTATTTATTTACTCTGTTTAACTAGCTTAAAGAGCATGCCTTTAGTAATAAAAGCAATGCAAGCTAGCAAAAAAACTAACAGTCACACAACTTCAAATTCAGATAAAATTAATTAATTTATAGCGGAACTTTATTATGAGTTTTTTTTTAATATTTCGTCCGTCAATTGACTACTCGCCACTAGATGGTAAAAAGCTGAGGTGTAGCCCAAAATACCAAGATTTCTGATACTAACTTAAGATGGCCTGCCTTGACGACCTTGAAATATGCTTTTTCACGACCCGCTTGAAAAACCCGGGACTGTAAAAATAATGGCTACGGAATTATGTTATCCAAAGGTTTCTATGCAATTACTTTGGTAATTAAATAAATAAGTAGCAGGTAAAACATCTTTTATTAATTCAGACGGTTTGATCAAGTTTCATCCAAGAAAGCAATATAATTACTATTTCCCTAAACAGTTTTAATTATTAAGCTTTTGTTGTAATCCGTGCACCGGAACCCTTTTTAATTAGGAGGTGATATATAATTAAAAGGGATGCCGATGGTGTTAACAAAAGGATAATCAGGGAGTGTTTGACCGAGCGTCTTATTTCAATTACCTCTTAATATCAGGTATCTACCAAAAAGGGTACAAATAGCAAGATTAATTTTGATTCACCTGAATGAAAACATTACAAGGAGATGACTCTAGTAACTTACGACCTAACAGAAATAAGTTATATTATGATATTGAGAGAAGGCATAATTGGTAAATGAATCTGCCATTGTCAGAATGTTTTAATGTTCTATCGATTGGTCGATTAATATGAGTACCTCTATCGACAACGATCACCTTAGTACTTTAATTTTGAATTCAAAGAAACTAAGTAAGTAATTGTAGCGGATAATCCTAAACTCCCTCTCCGTAATACACGCGGTAGGGCGCCGAGACGTTATTCTCCGTCTACTAATTTACGAACGCGCCCATAGCGCTAGCCAATCACAGGCCCGCGCGACCGGCTCGGAGAGTCGGAGAAACGAACGCCAAGAGTAATACACGATTTACGATAATTGTCTTAATAATTAAGTTTATTTGTTGCTTAATTGTAAAATTCGTTATTAAAAGGAATGTGACAACTACACCTGGCTCCTTATTGGCTCCATCCCGACTACAACTGACGCCCAACGTGTATATAAGGAGCATAAAGTTCGTCCAACAAGATGCCGCGCAAACGACAATCGCTAGATCAAAATAGTTCTGCACAGGAGGGAAATAGCAATAACTCAACAAATAATAACGTTGTGTTTACACAAGAAGCACTTACAACGCTTATTACGAGTATGCAGCAGTCTCAAGCTGAGTTATATTCTCAAATAATGAGAGAGGTACGTTCGTCCACACCAAACGAGGTTAATGTCTCCGCCATTATGAAAAATAATTTTGCGAAATGTGCATCGCGTTTCAACGGAAATACTGGTGAGTCTGTTGACAATTTTATTGATGCCATCTCAGTATACAAGGCGTGCCTAAACATAAGCGACGAGAACGCCATGTTAGGACTTTCTATGTTACTGGGTTCATCGGCGGGAACATGGTGGCAAGGCGTCAAAAACTCAACGAAAACTTGGGAAGAGGCCCTAAACAGATTGCGCAGTGCCTTCGGCGAGCGTCGTCCGCCATTCAGGATTTACTCCGAAATATTTTCAACCACTCAAGGTCAGCAGAATACAGATCTTTTTATTGCGAAAATTCGAGCTTTATTAGCAAAGCTTCCGCATGGTGATCTGTGTGAACGAGTGGAGTTGGACATGGTATATGGGTTATTAGATCGCCGCATTAAGAAAAGATTAGATAGATCAGCTATCAGTACATTCGACGAATTATTAATTAAAGCTCGCGCTATTGAGGACTCGTTAAAGGAAAACCACAAGTCCGAGAGCTGCAACACATCCGTCGCGACGACTTCGGAATCTGCGCGCCCCGCTTCTAACCCTATGCGTGCCACTGCAGTCCCCGCACGTGCCTCTGCAGCACCTGCGTATTCCACTGGCACAGCTGTTGATGGTCAAGATGCAAGACGTGGGAAACCCAGGTTGTTCTGTGTGTATTGCAAGCGTAGTGGTCACACTAAAGACAAGTGTGAAAAGCTTAATATTAATAAATCTAATGATAATAAGTCTAGTGATAGTGATACTTCAAAGTACAAAGATATTAAATGTTATGGTTGCGGTACAGAAAATGTTATAAAATCTAAATGTCCTAATTGTAACCCTAAATTAAGCTCATATGGTGAGCACACTGCATTTTATTCCCTTAGTTCAAAGACTGAGACTTCAACTTGTATTTGTAACAATTGTAATCCCCGCTTTATGTTGTCAAATGGTTTTCAATGTGTTTCTGGTAATTTTGTCGGATCAAAATCTCATGTTAATAATGATTTTAGGCCGCACACCAGTATTGCTGTACCATTATCTGACAAGGTTGGTGGCTCACAATCTTTATTTGAAATGTCAAGTAGCTCTAAACAGTTTCATGGGAAAGTCAGTGGTGCTCAAACATATTTGGTAAATGGTGCTCAAACATGTTTTGCTAATGATTCTCAAACATGTTTTGCTAATGAATCTCATAGTTTTTTTAAAGTTAATTGTGAAAATAAATCTTCTCTACGTCCAGTAATAAAAATTAATATTTTAGGTGAGAATGGTACAGCAATGATTGATTCAGCAGCCAAATGTTGTGTGGCTGGCTATACATTGTACAATCTTTTTAAAATGAGAAATCATCGTATGTTGTCTTGTGTGAAAAATGTAAGCTTAGCTGATGGTGTTACTAGATTAATGAATGTACTTACTACGGAAGTGTATGTATGTCTTGAAGGTAGAACCAGGCTCATAAGTTTTTTAATTTTTCCAGACGCGGATAGTAATCATACTTTGTTAGGTATAGATTTTTTGATAAATTTTGATATCAGTGTGGATTTTGGTAACGCTAAATGGTACTTTAACGATAATGATAAAAAGTTTGATCTTCTTTTCGAAAAAGATTTATTTTATGAACATGTCTATGTTAACAGCATATTTAGGGATGATGAAGCATCAGGTCTTACCGATCAACAACGCGAGGTTCTTGCTCAAGTTCTCACGGAAAGTGAGGACATTTTTAAGTTGACAGGTGAACCAACTAGTTTCGCGGAACATGTAATAGATACCGGTGACCACGCTCCTATCGCGGTACCTCCGTATAGGTTAACGCCCGCGAAAAAGGCTGTTATGCAGACTGAAATAGAAAAGATGTTAGCCGAGGACATCATAGAGGAATGCGAGTCGGCATGGGCCGCTCCGGCGTTATTAGTTCCAAAAAAAAATGGTCAGGTACGTTTTTGTGTCGACTATCGTAAGCTTAACGCAATTACTAAGTCTGACGCGTATCCAATGCCGCTTATTGACGAACTTGTACAGTCAACAAAACGCAATTGCATCATGACTACGTTAGATATGAGAAGTGGGTTTTGGAATGTAAGCGTACGCGAGTGTGATAGGGATAAAACGGCCTTTCAGACACATTTAGGAACGTTTCGTTTTAAACGCATGCCTTTTGGTCTTAAAAATTCGCCAATGACGTTTGCTAGGCTAATAGACAGGTTGCGCTCCGGTACATCACTGAAAAACATAAACATTTTAGCATACCAAGATGACCTGCTAATTATATCAGATGGATTCGACCAGCATATCGCAGATTTACGTATAGTTTTTGATAGACTACGCCTATTCAATCTTCGCACCAATCGCGAAAAATGTGTTTTCGCACGCAAAGAGGTTAAATATCTTGGCCACGTCATCACACAGGAAGGGATCCTCCCTGATCCTGGTAAAATACGCGCTATCGTGGATATGAAAGAACCAAGTTCGGTACGCCATCTCAAAACTTTTCTTCAAACGTGCTCGTGGTTCCGAAAGTTCATTTTGAACTTTTCGAAAGTCGCTGAACCACTAACACGTCTTCTGAAAAAGAATCAACCTTGGAAGTGGGGTAATGAGCAGAAACAGTCGTTTCAAGAGCTCAAAAAGAGTTTAACGTCTGCTCCCATTTTAATCCAAGCTGATTACAGCAAACCATTTGTATTACGTACGGATGCTAGCAATTACGCCTTAGGTGCCGTCTTGCTGCAGGGCGAAGGAAACAATGAACGGCCAATTGAGTATGCGAGCCGTCTCCTTAACCCCGCCGAACGCAACTACAGTACTACTGAAAGAGAAGCTCTAGCAGTAGTCTGGTCTGTTGAACGCTTCAGAGGTTACATTGAGGGTCATGAAATTGTTGTTAGTAGTGACCATCAACCTCTTAAGTGGTTATTAAGTTTAAAATCGCCTTCAGGTAGACTCGTGCGATGGGCTTTAAAGTTGCAAGAGTTTAATATTCGCTTTGAATACACTCCTGGTAAAGCCAATGTTGTCGCTGACACTTTGAGTCGTCCTACCTGCGAAGAAGATAGTAAGGATCAGTGCGGGATTTGCTCAGTCATTGTAGACTTACCTTCGAGAAGTCCTGCTGATCTTCGCCAAGCTCAGTTAGATGACTCGGAACTGAGAAAAATTATTAGTAGTCTTGAAAGTAATGATGCTCTTGAAGACAAACGCTGGTCTGAGCGAGGTTACTTCATGCAACAAGGAGTTCTTTATAGGTATAATCCTGACGTCGATGTTGAAGAACCACAGCTCGTACTTCCTGTGAGTTTAAGACTCGATGTCCTGCAGGAATGCCATGACACTCCTATTGCTGGTCATCAAGGCATCGATAGAACGTTACAGAGACTTTCACAACGGTTTTTTTTCACTGGTATGAGACGTCTTGTGGCTGATTTTATTAAGTCTTGCCCTACATGCCAGCGGTATAAGTCGTCAAATGTAAAGCCATCAGGCCTCTTGCAAACACCAGTTTTGCAACAAAGAGGTGAGGTTATAGCAGTTGACTTATTTGGCCCGCTCCCATCTGGAGAAAAGGGGGAGAAATACATATTGTTGGTTGAGGACACAGCTACTCGGTGGGTCGAACTCTTTGCTCTTGTTGACGCCACGGCAGAAGTCTGTGCCCGAACACTGATAGAGGAATATTTCCTCAGGTATGGCCTACCGCGTCGTGTCGTCTCCGATAATGGAGTACAGTTCGTCTCATCTGTTATGCAACAATGCATGTTTATCCTGGGGATTCAACAGGATCTGTTACCCTTATACCACCCGGAAGCAAATCCGGCTGAACGTAAAAATAGAGACCTTAAGGTACAGCTGGCTCAGATAGTTGACACCAAGCATAACTCATGGCCCAAACACCTACCGTCGGTTCGTTTCGCTATGAACTCAGCTATGTGTAATACAACTGGTGTCTCGCCCGCATTTCTCACCTTTGCTAGGGATCTCCGTTCACCTATCGAAGTCAATCTTGACATCAGGACAGTCCTAGAGAAAGATAATTTTGTACCCCAGATTACTCCTTATTTAAAGAGTTTCTTGAATTCTTTAATTTCAATTCGAGATAGAGTAGAGAAGGAACAGGATAGACGTAAAGAATACGCGGATAAAAATCGTAAAATTGAAGAGTTTCATGTCAATGACCAAGTGTTAGTTAAATCGCACGTATTAAGTAACGCTGCAAAAGGGATTTCAGCTAAATTTGTACCAAAAAGAGATGGTCCTTATACAATAATTAAGGTAGCGAGTCCTACTACTTACATTCTTTCTAAACTTGATAATCCTAACGACATCATAGGTAAATTTCACGCGTCACAACTTACGTCATTTGTTAAAAGGAACGAGGTTTCTCTACCGGTCATGCCCAAACGTAACCGAGGCCGCCCTCGTCAGATTAAGCCTGTTTCCATTTCACCTGAACGGGTTCCAGAGCCTGTTTCTATCTCAAACGAACGGGTTCTTGAGCGAGGACGCTTTATCGAACCCGAGGGGGAGTATGTAGCGGATAATCCTAAACTCCCTCTCCGTAATACACGCGGTAGGGCGCCGAGACGTTATTCTCCGTCTACTAATTTACGAACGCGCCCATAGCGCTAGCCAATCACAGGCCCGCGCGACCGGCTCGGAGAGTCGGAGAAACGAACGCCAAGAGTAATACACGATTTACGATAATTGTCTTAATAATTAAGTTTATTTGTTGCTTAATTGTAAAATTCGTTATTAAAAGGAATGTGACAACTACACCTGGCTCCTTATTGGCTCCATCCCGACTACATAATGTATTAAGAAATTGATTAATGAAACTCATGGAGTGAAATGTGATAGTGCATTCAAAATTCATAAGCATTTTCTTTCATATCTGAATAGTAACTTCCACATAATAATACATTACTTGTAGATGAAATAATTAAATAGGTGCATTTTGACACATGCCCTAAGCCATAAAAGGTAAATTGGCACGATTGGAACGAAACACAACATTTTTATAATCTTCGTTAAATAATTTGAAAGATTGCCTGGAAGATATCGCTTCCAGCGACAAGGCTCCCCATTGTACATTAAACTGTAGACACATGCTACTTAATTGACATACTGTAAATCTATTGGTGTATCTACAACAAAGAATTATCTATCTATTTATTTTTAAATACGTTATATCTTATAATAGTAAATTTAAAATATATAGTGTGATATATTTCTGTTCAAATTACAGCAAGTAATTTACACTCTTATGTGATTCTGTATTTCTGCGAAACGGCTTCGTTTTATGTTTTTTGTTTTTTAATTTTAGTGCTGTGACCGTATTATCCTTGGTTGTTATATTCTCGTTACCTTTATGGTCAGCGTCGCCAGAATGTACCTTATGTAACATGTTGCGTGACTTTACCCTCTTAGAGTAAAATAAAGCAAAACTAACATCTAAGCAACATTTTATGTTGTGTAACTACATCTTTAAATGTTGCTTAGATGTTACTTTTAGTAATCCAGAAAATGAATAAATTATAACTCTTAATATCCACTTTATTTTTTCATTAACCCTAAGACATATATAGTAATCATAATACTAATATAAAATAATAACATATTAAAAACGGTAAATGCTTGTTACCTGACTCGATTATTCACACAATCAATTTGAGTACAACAGTCAAAATGCACCTATTAAATTATTTCAACTATACTAGCCATTGCCCCTACCTATATGAGAACTTCTATGGCGTGGCAAGATCGTGGCCACTACACAGGAGGCGCGGGTTCGATCCTCGCTCAGTGCAAATATTTTTACACATGAATATGGGTATTTCCATGTCTCGGAGAGCACGTTAAGACGTCAGTCCCAGTTGCCATACAAACATCTATATGATAGTCGTTGTGGGTTCTTAGAGACCTAAAAATCCAACATCTGGTCTAACTGCATTGCTTCGATATCGGCTTTGTGTTGTAGAGGTCATATGGCAGTCGCTTCACGGCAAATATCGAAGTTCAGCCATATCCGCAGTTAGACTGGTAAAGCGGACCTCAGACTTCGGAGTGAAAGCTTTAGATGTGACTGCCTTCAGATGTGACTGGGATTATCGCTAAGTTGAAGAAAAGGCCTCTCTATCTGTCACCACAATTAATCATTGCAAACTTCACATTGTAGTAAGTTCATAGCAACAGTTAATTATCAGATAAATGAGTCATCTCGCAGGCGATCTCAGTTACTTACCATTAACACCGCTACGGGATGATAAATAATTCATTGACTCATTCGGTTCCTACTAAAACTGATGAAGTACTTAACCATTTTACTTAGTTGTGCTCTGAATCTAATTTACTTGCATCAAAATCTGAATAATACGAATGGCGAAAATGTCTTTACTCTCATACATACAATTGAATTGAATTAAACGTATGACGTTTAAATTACATTCAAAATTAAGTGACCTAAATAATATTATTATTAGAGTTAATGGAATATTTACTATATCTTGCTTTGTATGCGCGCTTACAATAGTGCTAAAATATCGGACTCTCAAAATTTATACACAGAAGATATCCCGTTATTTGTAATAGTTACGTACTAATATTAGGGACCAGTGCCTATGATAGTTTAAAGATATTATTTAAACTATCATAAGCACTATGCCACAAAATAATAATTTGAGTTTATAATGATAATTAAATCATAAGACAATATAATGCATAATGAACCTACACATAGACACTCTAGTCTCTAAAGTACATATTTGAATATGGTTATCGTAGTAACGAATAAACTTCTTTGAATTACAAGCTTGAACAGATAGCGGACATAAAATGTTCGCCAAGAGTTGTTTTTGGCCCTACTTTGCATAATGATATGAATATAAAACACTTTAGGGTTATCATATTACACCATACCCTTCATATTTCAAGGTGTGATAAAAAAATAATGACTTGTTTATATTAGGAGACGTTATATTTTTACCTAATGAAACTGAACATTTTTACAAAAATTACGATACTATAATGATAAATATATTTTAATAATCTCTCGTAATCTCTCCATGTAATGACTTGTCATTCCTGGGGGTAAGGAGGTCGAGAGAAGAGCAAGTATGATGGGCAAGTGCATGTTCTTAACATGTCTCAACGCATGCGGAGAGGTCACTTCGCCTGCATCTGAGAGGGTGCAAATAACAACATGAGGAGTCGCAGTGACCGGTTACAAAACTTGAGCTAATAGGCGTGTACGGCGGCGCCAGGGATGACTACCGACGGTAGGATAGTCAATCGCGGCTAATTGGCCAGTAACCGCCTGCCTCAGCAGGGCAGCTCCCGGCCAATAAGGTACTTGTCCGACTCCTATCTCGCACTTCTATAGGTGTGCGGAGCACCAGGCATGTCACTGAATAGGTGATTTCAGAGGGACATATCAGGGTATAAATTGCCGTCGACCCAACGATAAGGAAACGAGCTGCAATCAAGGACGCACACGGGAACATGATAGCTGATAAAATTGAACAACTTGAACGATGGACGACACTATTCTAACGTATTCTTACAAAAATTAATAACTCACTTAACCATTCATCATAAATACATCATTTCTATGTTTTTTTACATAGGACACGTCAATTAGACTTCACCTCGCCTGATGGTAAGCTGAAGGCAATATCTCAGAAAAGGGGGTCACCATTACTTAGGTATACATATATACATATATATACCTTGTTACAATGGAGACACTCAGCTTCCTACAGACCCGGGTCCGTAGGAAGAAGGAAACGCGTGGGCTGGTAATGAATTCAAGGCTTTAATGGTGCGACAAAGGAAACGGTCTCTGAACCGCTTGGTTCTTGATCGGGTATTCTGTACCGTATGCGGGTGAATTGTATATTTATTTATATTATAGTATGTTTAGACATTATATATGTCTATTCACTATATATGTATATTTGGTGGATTCAAGAGCATTTTTTTATCATCATTAGTCAAAACTTAAATAATTAACTAATTACATAAAATACATATGTGTATTACCCGTAGTTAACAATACTTGGTAAATTGATAAAATCAAATGATATCAACCATATCAGTGAAATAAAACTACCCACAGTTTAGTCGTTCATTTTTATAATTACCGGGATTTGAAATTCAAATATCGAGTGACATGAATCGTGGGGTACTTTTATTTATTTACGTTTAGCGGACCGTTTGTAAAGATTATCCTTAGAAATAAACAATTGAGACGGAGTGGCTAAGTGTGGGCAGGACGACGCTGCCAACCGTTGATAACGATGCTACGTGAGTTGGAATATGTTAGCGATATATTATACACTTTTAGCTGATATGCACGATTAAATGCGTTAGTATTATATACTATGTTTATTTTTAAACGGTTTACTGTTTATCAATCTTTCAATGTTACGGTTGAAACGATTGATACCTTTTTAATTTGGTTCACTATTGTTTAACAAAAAACGTAAAATGATAAATTATTTATCGAGTGTTTTGTCAAACGTTGTTTTTGAAATCAAAATTTATTTGTTTTTTATCTAATTATTGGATATCTTCTTACTTATATATAATATAACTCACATAAACTCATATTATTGAGATAATTTAGTTACTTAGCTACAGTATTTTTTCACGGCATTTCAATCTAAGCTCGAATTATCGACAATCGTACGTGACTAAAATTCCGTACCAGTAAGTAGGTACATTATAGCTAGAGAAATAATATAGAAGTCCACTCTAATAAATCAGGGTGCTTATTTATACCTTTTGTAGGTTCCAAAACACGATTCATGTGTGAGTTTTCGAGGGCGATTGAAATAGATTTTTGTTGAAATGAATCAATTTACAAGTTTCCTGTTCTTTTTCAGTCATTGTTCCATGTTGTAGCCAATATTGTATTTCAACAGGGTTCAAAATGCGAATTCTTGATTAGGGGCAACAAGAATTTTCAGGATGTGCATATTCGCCCTCTGAGGTAGGGAAACATAATAGTCCTCTATTTGTTACTGTCCTTACATAGATCACATGCTTTCTCTGCTTTCAGTGCGAATGAAGTCTTCTAACATATTAATTTTTATTTTGTTGTTAAAGAGTTCCACCAAACATTTTGGTTACATGTTTTCATACACAAATAGATCGTAAGAGGATTGGAATTTTTGTTTACATAACAACCCCAGTCCAAAAAATTTCAAATAAATTTTTCAATTGAAACTTCATCTGTATGCAGACAGTTTAAAATTCATATGCATTGCATTCAAACCGATTCTGTTGAAAGTGTTATTTTTCATCACTGTTCGACTTCGGTACGGTAGCAGTGCTCACAAAAATACTAACTGGCCATTTATTCGATCTAGTTTACTTAGGCCGAAATTAGTCTTTATACATATAGGTGGAGCCCTATTCTCCTATTTCAATTCTAGCTATTGCCCGCGGGTACTCCCGCGTGGAATTAGGATTGGAACGAGGATTCCGTTCCAACTTTTTTTCATGTGGAAGTTCCCTCGGGTACTACCCTCGTCTCTTTATGCACAACAGCCCAAAAAAGTAGACTAAGTTCAGACAAAAGAGTCTTTATCTATTCCATTCCATCACAGCGAATGAAGCGAGAGTAGTATGTCAGGATCGTAGCAAATAAGAATACGTACGTTATGAAATTCCCTGTAATGGTGAACTCTGTAGTGAGCGATTTTGTTTTGATCGATGCATACATTATTATTACTGTGTGTCGTAAGGCTTTTTTGTGCTCAACGATTCAGAAATATTCTACCCCTTAGCTCCAGTGATCTTAAATTAAACGTTATGTTATGAACATATTTAGAGTAGTACTAAACGATCATAAAACTACTAAATAATTACTTACGTAATCTTTTAATATATGATTTTTATAAAATAAAACTAAATTAAAAGAATGTAGAATTCTATAAAATCAGGTGCGCCCTAAAATGTAAGCCAAAAAATATTTTCATTTCTCTCCTGTGAAAAAACTGAGAAAGCAAGAACTTTGTCCCATAGGGAGTGGTATTCGTAATGGCGGTGCATTTTTGAATGTAGTTAAGATAAAAAAAACTGCATCGTCAGATCGTCAGACGTGAGAGGCTTGCAAAGTCAACTTTTTGAAGGTAAAATTTTCTTTTGATCACGCGCTCGTCTGCAATCAAAATGTAAAATAAACTTTTACTTTCAAGGTATTAAGTTGAATTATTGTAAAATAGCTTTTTGGTTTTGTCGACCTCAACTTCGGTAACCAATGGAGAGATAAAAGCCAATAAATCAATTAGTTCAATATAAATATTCATCGGTCAAATTAAAGATCGCATTGTTTTGCATTAATGAACACAGTGCTGCCTTTCATGATGGGTCTATGTTGTAATACAAGGATCGATATTTTAATTACTTTTCGTGTACTTAATACTGTGTTTTTATTGAGATCGTCTTAATAGACACTAAAACAAGCACGAGATGGACTACACAGTTGCCCCGTCACATGCTGTTTGTTTGCTGTAAAAGTGAGAGACATATACAACCCGAAACGACATGAATACCGAATTGCACAAGTTTTTTATAGTACTTATCTAATTTTATCGTACGCATAAAGTAGGTATATTTTAAAAATAACAGCAGTATTACAATGTGTTACAGGTAGGTACATCGTAAGTGTGAAAAGCGCGTTGATATTTTCATTAGTGAATATTTAACCTGATATATGGTTTGCTAAGCCATGTACCTACTGTGAGCGGTTACACCTTTTAGACGACATTTCCGAACGTCCATTAAAGGATTTGAGGGATTAAACAAGTTCCCAAGCCATGACGTTTTACGTTTCGATATTGCACTCAAACATTTTTTGGAGATTAACAATACTTGAATTGAACAATACTTTTATTTTTGTGGTAGTCCTCGGCACTTGCTTTTTTCTTTTAATTTTGTCCGCTGTTTGATATAAATATCTTGAAGGAATATAAAGTATCTGTAATTTTACATACCACAACATCTTATTATCTACATGACAACTATTGTGACGCCTTGAAAGTTATACTATTTTATAGTAAAACTTCAAAATATCGACTGTGTGAATACTCTTATGCTGAAGCCACTCACTTACCATCTACCGACCAGTTAATTGGCAGTAAATTACCTTAGAGTATAGATCACAAACAGCTAAAATACCTCCGAAATTCATTCATAAAATAAAATCATATCAAGATCGCGGCCGACCATTTTGTGTTCACCTGTAGTAGCACCTGATTGGTCAAATAAAAACGCTAGTGTTGCTGTAATTTAATTTTGATTATCGAATTTTCCTCCAATATTTAAATTCATAAATGATCCCGAACGGATGAACCGATGTTGATTTAGTTTTTTATTTGTTTGTTTGAAAACTGAATAAGTCGGGAGTGTTCTTACTAACATAGGATCAAAATGGCAAATTACATATTTTTTACTCCCCCAATATAGGCATCAATTGAAAAAAACTTGACTAGTAGAATACTATACCCTGACAAATTTCAGATCCAAGATGGCCCACACCACAAAATGGCTGTTTTACATTTTTGAAAACTCCACTCTAATCAAGAAGGCGTGTCGTCCAAGTGTCTGATCTGTGTATATATCTGTCTGATCTTAAACAACCCTATTCACCTTGTAGTGAATAGGGTTGTTTAAGATCAGACAGATATATACAGCCTAGACTTTACCAGAGTCAACTATAGTGCCCCAAATATAGGCTCACCCCTATTACCTGTTAATTTACCTCTGTTTAACACTCCGAGATTAAAGACATAATTAGTGTAGCCAGAACATTAAGAAATATCCAACGATGGATCATGAGGATGTTGTACAGTTAAAATAATTGTATAAAACGATATTCTATATCAAATATTACCTGCTTTTTTGCTCTGCAAAAGGAAATATAACATGACAGTATTTCTTCCGTCATAATATGGCCATCTTAACATCTCTACGTAAAGGGAATTATTAAAAAACTCTCCATCAAATAAGGAAGAAATTGTTTGATATCAACCCCACATTGAGATTATACGAATTAAATTGAAAACGTAGCGAGAAAAATATGCAGACGCACGCGCCGAGCCCGCCTTATCGTAACCTCATTGGCAATCTCAAACCAAGAGAATGTACTCCGAATATTGTTTCGAAGAACGCTTCGTTTAAAAATCTTTCAAAAAAATGACGACCGCCCTGTGAAATCGTGACGTTTATTTCATGCATAGTAATGGTTAAATGATATTTTCATAATAAAAGTTAACTAACTGACACGACATGTTCTTAACTAGTTCTACTGACATACCATTATCCTAATGATATTCGAGTTCCAGAATTAACATTTTGATATATTAGTGACAGGTGGAAGAGGCGCACTTAGCCAATTAATTTCGAATACATAACTGTCTTCACATTCCAAGTATAATGTATTACTAACATTAAAGTATTAATGTTCACATCGTTATCTAGACGAAAAGTAAGTACCTAATATGGCTTCTAGAGTACTGATAAAATATATAGCTATTTGGGATTTAGTTACATCTAAACATCTGCTTTTTATTTTAATTCATATTAAACTATCATAATATACAGATAAATATATGCAATTACTTATAAAATTTATACATACCCACGCTAACTACACTACAATATATACAAAAATGAAATGGAGAAAAAAAAGTATTTAGATATTTTAAAATAGTATGTAATGTAGTATGCAAATAAGTTCAGTAAATCTATTCCAATGTAGGTACTTAATTTTTTTCTGGACTAGCAGTGCCTGCAACTTCATTCCAGTGAATGTAGAACTGTTTTAATTTGCCTTTAATGATTTTTTTAAAATAAATATAGTCTTATAATACCGCGGCAAAATTGGTTCAGCCCTTTCATAGATTAGCCGGCACAAACAGACCGATACAGACAGGCAGACAATTTTTCAATTGCTTTCTTATTATAGCTACCGTGTAAACATTCATATACATTTATGAAAAATCTGTTATTTTAATATTACAAACAGAAATTTAAATGTCATTTATGTGTACACGTAACATTTAGCATAAAACCGTATTAGAATAATGCCAAATCATTTAAATGTAAGGCATTTCGACCCATTACATTCAGTTTTTCGAATAACATTAGTGAGGCAAGCGCATTTGGCATATAAAGAGGTGCATAGTGCATCGATTTAGAATATGCGGGTTGAACAAAGGACGTCCAGCGTTGCATTATGATAATGCATTTTGGAATAACAGGGTCATACGGAAACTTGCTAGTAGGTTCTCACTTAAACAATCGTGAAGTTTCAAATGGTTGAACAATTTAGCCTAACTGCCAAAAGACCTGAAGGGTAGACTGAGCCCCGATTTAGACCTAAGTTTCTGTAGTTAGTTATATTTAGACCTGTGTAAAAGAAGGTACGGAAGTGGACGTTCGAGTGCTATTTTGAGAGGCTTCACCAGCTATAGGTTTATTTGATTGGAGAAAGGGTGAGTGTTTCAGGCACATTATCTGACACCGTGCTGCGGCCAGGAATTCTCAATTTTTCCCACTTCCCACTCATAATAATTACCCTTACCATAGAGCCAGAGTTCTCAGAATCACTTTTAAATATAACACGAAATTATGTAACAGGGCTTTAAGTATGTTTTAATTTAGGGTTAAGTATTTGTACTTTAAAATCCAAATAACAAGAACCACCTTCTGATATGATGTTGTGAGAGATAAAACCAAATAGAACTATTCGAAGCACGGAAGGCACATTTTACCTCATCAAAGCGCAGCCCATTCACTTTATCTTTGATCTCTAAAAGCACCCCTATACACGTCACTCCCGTGCAGATGTCATCTACAAAATGCTTTTATTTAGATTGACATAGTTGCCTTTTAGAAAATATCAAAGAGTTAAGTTATTATTATTAATAAATTAATCATAATCTATATAAATAAATAAGATCGAAGTTTGTAATATATTAATATGTAAAAAAACATATCTGTCCGTCTAGTTATTTTTTTCCGTGTAATCTCTGTAGCGGCTAATTTTTACTGTTGACAGCTAATAGTTTGAGGCGTAACATAGAGTCCTTTTGTTTTAGAAAAAGTATTTAGAGTTCCTAGTACAAAAATTAACCCCGAATACTTAAACTTGGAAAAGTTACTACTTTAAGTTAGTACTTACTTTAAAAAAATAATTAAACCTAGCAGTGCTTCGTAGCAGTATTCCAATATTCCAGTTAAACGCCTAAAAACATACTTGATGCCAAATATTAATAGAGGTACCAATTACTAGGTAATCTGTAATCGACGTATCTAGAAATATATGAAAGAAATACATCTTACAAAAAGTAGTTCAAAAGCTATTAGTTATTTACAAACACACTCTCATACTTATTTACTTTCGGAGAAGGCGAGTTGTAAGTAGAGACAACATGACATTTAATAATTTATAAACATACTCCCACGCCTATTTACCTCCAGTGTAGACGATAGGTAGGTGGAAATAGGTAGGTGGAAAAACTAAAACATATCATTCTTTAATTACTTTTATATTTTAAAACTCTAATACACTTACTTTACCTACTTTATTAATATCAAACGACTTAACAGAACATTTACAATAAGTGGAAATTCCACAAGTGGGTACAATTACAGATGAATAAATCTGTGAAACAGTGATAAATCCTTAAACCCAAGCTTTCCTTTTATCTCCGCTATCGTGGACGTGAGATGTGTCCTCTGCGTAGTGAATGTGGTGTCGGGCACTCATTTTAAATTATACATGCGATTTTAAGTAACCAGAGTCGCGATCCAACCCAAAGCGCTCGCTCCCACTTATCTCTACGATTGCGCAGCGATATCCTTTCGGATAGTTGAATAATATTTTCATTTATGTATATTTTATGTTACTAGCTATTTCAACTATTTTCATATTAGACTTTTTTAAAAGAGCTTAGAAATAAAAGTCATAACTCTGAAAGTTAAATCTATTTCCACTAATATTATTAATATATTATGAAAGTTTAAAAACGAAAAACGGTGACATGGATTTGGATGAAATTTGGCACAGAGATTGATTACAGTTTGGATAAAGACATATGCTACTTTTTATTCTGGGATTAAGTTGGGAAGCAAAACCGCGGGCATTCATATCATAATGTTGATATCATAATACTAGGTACGTCTAAACGTGACAGGTGGCCGTAAGCAACGGGCAGGCATAACGGAGATAAATAACTTTAAGCCAATAGACAGTAACAAAATAAAGACATGTCAGAGGTAGGACACTATGCGCAAAATTTTATTACATTCCCAAGACAGAGCAACTTTATACAAACTGTGAACAGATCGCGCTGACAATGTATTGAGTCAAATAACGAACCTTTGCAAAGGAGTGCATCGTTCCACATTTCATGCTGGTTGACTGCATCGACCCATTGAGTATTGCAGGCGGCATTGCCTTGCTAACAGAACATACTACAATATTGCAACATTAAAAATTGAGCTCTGAAGGAATGCTGAAAGGAAAAAAGGAATTTTATACTTTTCCATCATTCGATTCACGAACTTTCAATCAAATATCGACGTAGTAAAGTATTCGATATAACTTATTGAAGGAAAAGGAAAAGTATTGGAATATTAAAATTAAAATGAAGTCAGTAATGCTTCCAAACTTTGGAGCACACATTCCATTTCGCCTGAACTACATAGATAAAGCAAGAATCTAATGAAACCACCATTCTCCACTTGTACTCAAACGATAATGCCAAGAAACTTTTGCGATTGGTGAAGTTTTTGAAAATAATATATTTATATCGCATCGTTCTGAAAATTTTCAATGGAAGATAGAATTCTTAAAACAAGTCATAATATATATTTGCACAGAATGCACAGTATTAAAAGACCTTTGCGTAAAACCCCAAATAAATTATCTATGTACATTTTATTTAATCATATTTATAAAAATGGATACCAGATTTCTTTGAAGTTACAAAATGTAAAAGCACACAATCAATCAATTAGCCTATCGGAGTCCACAACTGGACTTAGACCTCTCCCAATGTCGGAAGGTTTTGGTCTATTATTTTCACACTGATTAGACGGGTACAGGGTTTTATTTTAAGTTTTCCTTCCCTCACAGTGATATCGTCTTTGTATTTTTTCGTTAGTCACCTCTTACGGCAACTTTTCGAATGAGATAAGGTAATGATACTTTTATTGTTTCTCCGTCACCACACAGATAGCACACTAACTGTTGACAACAGTATTTTTATTTCAGCTAAACCGATAAGGAAATTCATTTTCAATTATTAAAAAGTTTCACAATATTCATGATATTACTATCGGAAGATAACACGAGTATCACTTTTTATTACCTTAGGTAAGTATTATATAAAATATTTGCACCGAGTTGGAATAGAAGCCGTGATCTATGACGACCAAGCAATCGAAAGCTCTGCCGTGCCGTACGTTAAGGTCGTCAAACTTATCATAACTGGAATATTTACAGTGTTATAAAATAATAAAACTTTTCCTTTGAATGAATGGTCTCAGTAATCTATAAAAGTTGTCTAAACTACGAGAGTTTCAAACTACTTTTCTTCAATATGAATATGGGACGTATATTATTTGCAAATGTGAAATGTTTTAGTGAAAGTTAGTAAAATAAATGTTTCAGTGAAAGGTTACGAATGGTGGCAAAGTAAACGGTCACATTTTAGTAATATAAACAGCATAGTGTAGTCCTTTGAGAAGCCATAAGGTCATTTCACAATTTGAGCGTCCAATATAAATGGTGTTTTAAGGTTGGTACAGTTCAAAATAAAATGACGTACCTAAATATTTATTATCATTGTATACTGTTATTTGAAAGGTATTCTTATAACATTACAGTTAAAAAATATTTGAGTATATGCGTGTCATAGTTGATTTGAATGAAACGTAATTAGGAAGTTCAATTTTCAATCATTGTTCAAGCAACTGGTATTCAACCGGAAATGTTGGCTTTGAAGTTGATAAGAAAGGCTGGGCAAATTCTGAAATCAATTTTACTTAAAAAAAATCCCCACATAAAATTAAACCCTAAAATCACGCGGATCCAATAACGATCGCAAAGTTTAAAAAAATAACAATTTCTTTCAGTATAAGTACGACGAATCCTAACTTTTATTATACACTTGCACAGCAACGTGTCAAGAAAAAAAATGAAACGTTCTGAACACGAATCAAATTCAAAAGCTTTATACTTAAACACCTTTAGAAAATTTACAAGATTACTTTTTAACCTTTTTCGCTCGCTTTGAGTCTGTAGTCCAACAACGCCAGGTTCACCTTTCAGCTTTTACAGAGAATATCCACAAGGGTTTATTGTGACAGTTTGCAGCTTACACATAGCTAGCAGTCTTTAAAGAGAACACGTGTTATTCAGTCACTCTCACGTGCTATTTTACATGAGTATTTTATTCCTTTAAAGCCAGTCAAGAAGTTCTCATATTATTGAGCCTTTTTTGTAAATATTCCAGTTGCGTCCAGTTTGATAGCATTCCGGGAGCGATTGCGGCCTGACCTCCAAACTCTAAAAGCATAGCATGCACCAGAACCACATCCTCTGTTCTATATGTTTGACATCTATATGTAAAATCATATGCGATATTGGTTAGGACTATTTTTATGCCACTTAAGTTATTTCATTAGGGGCCAGTACACCTCAATATTACCCCAATGGATATGTCAACTGTTTTATTATTATATATATTTAGCGCATGCCTAAAGCTATAGAGCTGTATTTAGTTTCACATATATATATATATATATATATATAATCACGCCTTTATCCCCGAAGGGTTAGGCAGAGGCGAATTAACACCCACATTTCTCTGATTATTGTATTCGGTTCCAGATAATAGGGGGTGAGCCTATTGCCCTTTTTCGGGCACTATTGTTAATTCGAGTCATACATCTGAGGCGGCGTCTGACCTGTATATCTGTCTGATGTTAAGTAGCTCTATGTCTTAGTCGCCCTGTACGACGACTCCATATGGGAAGAGATGGGATGAACCAAATTCTATTCCATATATTTAGTTTAAATTTGCACAGATTACATATTTAGCTTATCTTTTTTATACCCATTGTTACCTTGTCTGTACGGAAAAAAAATCTATAATAATCTGAAATAAGTTTTTAATCTACTTCACTTTCAAATAAAAACAATTACACCGGGCGAAGTCGTGTGTGCTGGAGAAACAGTTCACCAAAATCCAGCAGATATAAGCCTCTTTCTTTAATGTAGATACATAAATCCGAATTAAAACCGAAAGAGGGCTCGAATAAATAATGTTGCCTCGTTTTTCAGAGGTCTTAAGTCCTCCGTCCTACTTTATACGCCCATGTTTTTTATTTTTCGTATTTAAAAACTCTGGTAATTATGACTAAGCAGATTCAGCGCGAAGAAATTTTGTGTCCCAGTTGTTTATTTTTTTCTTTTATTTGTTGGTTTTTCTTTTTATATAGCATTTACCTTGAACAGTAAAAGTGGGATGTGAGTCTGACATCATCTTAAGGTGTTTAAAATACCGTGCTCAGTCAAGTGTAACTATGAATATAAGAAAATGTTGTTTGTTGTTTAGGCTATATTCAGTCTACTTTATATTTACATAATTGGTCAAGTCTTTTACCACCATACTAATTATTAAAATAAATAATATTTTAAGTGTAAAAGTTTGAAATTGTACCTATATGTGTGACTGTGTATCTGGATAAAATTTGGTAATAGACTCACTGCCATAACAGGTCATTAAAATTTTACGTTGACTAAGATGGAAACCAAGAGATAATGCTACTAACACGCACAATTTATTTCGTAAAAGTAACTAATTTCAGTTAAAAAATATGCTGAATCATTTCAGTTTTATAACATTTTGAAAGACAGCTGTTGATAGTCAAAAGTGAAATACTTCAAACCAATGCAAAGTTAAAACAATACTTCGTTACAATGCTAAATTTACACTCCCCTCTTCACATTAATTAAGCAGAGCGAGTGTACAATGTTATTGTTACAAGAGAAAAATTAAAATACACACCTATACATACGCGCTCAATGTACCTATACACGTTTGGCATGGTTGTACGTTATCGAAGGGGAAAGGAATGTATTCTTTTATCTGCTCAGGGTACATTTTTAATTAAATTTATTTTTACCCTCTCAAAAACAACTGTATAAAGTTGAGCTCAGTCTATTTAAACAGACCCTTCATTCACTACGGCTATCAGAATTGAAATATGTTTATATCTGTTATATATTTGACAGAAATATGTAATGTTTTACCAGTATCATCTAACTCATATTCTGATAACTTTATCTCAAGTGATACTCTGGCGTTACAAGTTCTTATCAGCTAAGGTAAGCGTAGAGTAGTGTATCCTAGAATATTGTAACGCGAATTGAAAAGGTTATACTAAAATGGTTCGGGCACATAAGACGAATGATTGCTGAGTGAATAACACACCAAGTATGTAAAGTATCAAATAAGTGGTGTATTGAAATAAGAATCTACGTTACGCTAGTTTCGAGAGCTTTTGAGCTTTTGACCTGCGACTACAAATTATATGGAAGCCCAGCAAGGCTTGCATACAATTTTTGTAGTCGCAGTAGAGGAAGCCCTTAAAGTGTAAAATGAGAAAAGCGTAAGTATACACAATAAATGTTTTTGCCATCACATGGGTTCTATGAAAACAGGCGATAATTCTATACCTACATAGATTTTAATTTGATATAGATGTGATACATCTACCAAACTAAAACCTTCTAAATTTTATCAACTCTCATATTAAAAAAACGATTGACCAGCACATTGTACGGTAAAAATTATAATCTTATCTAAAAGAAAACTGATTCTTTTTTTTTTCTTCAGTGGTGATACTCTAATGTACATCTGTTTTCTAAGATTTCATGGCCCCGTCTGTATTAATTTTGATAATCCTATCAACTGCTGCTTATAATATAAGACGATTCACACTTTAGTGAATACACCTGAACCAGGAAAACTTAATACCAAAATAGGACAGAGACATTTTGAGTTTCGTCACGTTCATATGTACAGTCTGTTTATCCATTTATATATGTGGGGTACGGTACATGTTTGCATTTTTCTTTCACTTCACAATTTTTCATTATAAAATACAGGTAAAAGTTTTCAGGTTTCCAAATATAAAAATGATATATTAATAAGCTATTTAGCTTACTTGTTAACTGGTATACCTGCTGATTAACAGACGAAGCTCTGGCGCAGAGTTTGCTCATATTGTTGAGCATTCAGATGGTAGCAGCTCCCATTTTGGCCAAATTTAGTCTAATTAAACTTATTTTAGAGAACTCTGGATCCAAGTAAAAGCCTAGGATACAATCGGAGTGATGATGACGACATTAATTGGCTATTTTCTATCAACGACGCACTTAGGAATGGTACATCAACACATGCTGCCATCTTTACCTTCACCACTATATCGGCAGTTAGCTATAGGCAAGAGCCTTCATCTACGCAAGTAGAGTAGAGCTCGGTCGGCGGTCCATGTAGTGCTTTGTTCCACAGGGCTCGGTGCTGGGGCCGCTTCTGTAGAACATTATTTACGGCTACGACTTCGTAATCGTACGACTTTGTAATTACCAAAAAATAGACCTATGTACATTCAACTGTATACCGCATTAAGAATATTTACATAATATACACGGAAGTTATCGAAATTAAAATATATATAAAAGAAAATATATATCTAAATAATCCTGCAGGTTCAGGCGTCAAAGAATTCCTCCCCATCGATGTCAACCGGGAAGGTGGCCAGAAGCCTGGAGGCATTGCCACGTTGTATACCTACTTTCTATTTATTTCTGTGCTGTAAATTTGTTGGTTTTTTGGGATTTTAGAATTTAGAATGATTATAGTACGTCATTATTCTTCATAAACTTGTAGGTATATCAGTTATTCAGTCTTAAATGTAACTGAATGATGTTTTGCTTGTAAGTTGTTGTCTTACTTCTTGTTTGACTTAATAAAAGTCATCAAATCAAAATATTAAAATATCTTTTAAACATAAAAATACTTACCCATCTATTCATATTTTCGAAACGAAGTCACGACAGGGTAGATATAAATTACATCGAAATGAATATTTATGAAGAAAGCATTAGGACACTGAGATTGAATTATACATTTGAATTGAGATTATTTGGATGTAGCGAACGTACAATTATTTATAACGACCCATTTGGGATTTACATAAGATATAGCTACTTTAGGTTACTGCTAATCAAATTATTAAATATATGAATAAGTTCTACGTTGCTGAGAGAAGAGCAAATGAATATGTCGAAGCTGCTTTATATTTAATGCCAAAGAAGTTATTACGTTGCAGTTATTACTTTTCAACCCTCTAGCTAATTTTTATAATCTACGTGTAGATTACCTCTCTTTTTTTTCTCTTTCGCTCTCGCCTCGCCTCGCCTCCCCTTTCACGATACTCGGTGAGCGTGTGCAGCCCCGAATCCGCACTCGCATCGCAGTGATGGCACTCGGACATTGACTCTGTCTCCATCTGACGCAGATACTGCTCGAAGTGAGCACGGGTGTGCTCGGTGATAATCTGCCTCAGACGAAACGAGAGACTGTCGTAACACTAGCTATCTATAATAATATTATTGACTAACATTGTCAATGTTTCACAAATACCGACATTAGGTCGATAGGTTCTAAATCTAAATCTGTTAAACTTATTCGGGAATTAATTAAGTTATTTCCCGTTAACATTATTGTATATCATGGAACGAAATATTTTAAAAGTTATTATATTAAGCTGATGTTAAAATTACACCCAGACAGTTTGTCAAAATCAAAATAAAACTTAATAGTATTATCTCACGGTGATGTTTTCTTATTTTATAATAGTATTTATATGCGTGTGTTTCAGGGGCGTGTAGACTATCATCTTAGCAATGTTCTCGGTTGTCATCGAAGTTGGAGTAAACTTCTCCTTTTCCTTTTTCTTTGTGGTTTATGCGACTACTATGAGAGCTGCTGCCGTCTGAACCCAAAAACCAAGAGGCACACAAGGTCTTGGTGGGCCCCTATGCAGGTTCAATAGGTAGCTCTTATAAAATCAATAGTTTATTCAATTCATTTACACTTTACATTACTACTTTTATTGCACGAGATTTTGACGATTATAGTAGATATAGGATTAATCAAGTACTACATTAACCAAAAATCCTTTAACAGTCAATATTGTTTGCCTAAAATAATGGTAACACTGTTTACTGTCATTAGTTGATCATTACTCACTTTGACAGTGACTTATAGCCCTGACCTTGTCGCTAAGCGTCGCGGTCAGCTATAAAATGTATTGCAGTTATGGCCGTGTGTGTTTTTCTTAATACACATAGATATAATTCACTCATATGTATTTTATAATTACCAATATGCTTTGACCTTTATATAGTAAAAATGAATACGGGGTTTGTTCCAGCGTACCCTATGTTTAGCCTCTCCCATGAACTCAAATTACTATTACTTAGTCTGAGCTTAGATAGCAATGTGTTTGCCAACTATAGTTTTTAGAACTCGTGAAAACGATTTATTTATTTATTTATTTTATTTATTTATTTATTCTTTATGCACGATGTACATTGGCGGACTTAATGCCGTAGGCATTCTCTACCAGTCTACCATTGGGTGGTGCAGAGCTAGTACGTGGTAGGCGCATATTAATGAGGGATTTGATTGTTCGATAGGTGATACTATAGATTAATTACATACACTTACATAAACAGTACATATATTTACATACCATAAATCATACATATCTGATTAATATACAAATATAACATAAATACAATATAAAGATATAATAAATATATATAAATATACAAGAGTGGTAAAAACATCATTGTTGAGCCGATAACTCTGCCAATTCCGCGATGATCAACTGCCGCACCCTGGACTTAAACACATCGCGGCTTGTGCTCTTCCTGATCTCCTGAGGAAGTGCATTCCACAGACGAACGGCCTCAACAAAGAACGAAGAGCCTAAAAAGTTAGTTCTATGAGTTGGGAATGCAAGGAGCCGATTGTCCGTAGAACGAAGACTTCTGTCATTCCTAGAAGATAATAGTTGAAAATAAGACGTTAAATAAGTAGGGATAGAGGGAGAGTTGAGAATATTGTAGAGAGTAGTAAGTGTGCGTAACTTACGGCGAGGACGAATAGTTAACCAATTAAGCTGCGAGCGGAAAGAAGACACGTGGTCATATTTACGAAGATTGAAGATGAATCGAATGCAGTTATTGAGAAGACGGTCAAGTTTGTTGAGAAGGTCTGCATTCAGGTCAAGATAGCACACATCACCATAGTCAATCAGAGGATGGATTAAACTTTGAGTCAACATAGCTTTTGTCCTTGCTGGGAGGAAGTTCTTCAGGCGGTACAGAACTCTAAGCCTACCTGTAATTTTCTGGCTCAAGTTCATTACCTGCACGCGCCAGTCGAGGTTGGAATCGAGGTAGAGTCCCAGGTCCTTTACTGATGAGCTGAATGGAATTATTGTTCCGTTGTAGATAATTGGTGGAGGTGTAGTGGTATTGACTTCATTCAGCAACCTACCACTGCCCAGTATGATGGCCTGGCACTTTGATGGGTTTATGGTTAAACCAAAATTAGTAGACCAATTTCCCAAAGCCTCCAGATCCTCATTCAGCTCGTGTATAGCACTAGAAATGTCATCTGCAGGTGCTTGGGCATATAACTGCAGGTCGTCTGCATACAGATGATACGCACATCGAAGATTGTTAGTAATAAGATTAATAAAAATAGAAAATAATAAGGGAGAGAGAATACCGCCTTGAGGGACACCAGCAATGAGATCGCACCAGTTAGAAGTGGATTCCTCGATGCGAACACACTGCCGGCGCCCCCGAAGATAATTTGAGAAAAATTCCAGTGCATCAGCTGAGATCTTTAGATGGGAAAGTATAGCTAGCAAGATATCATGACTGACTGTATTAAATGCATTAGAGAAGTCCACCAAGACAAGTACTGTTACCTTTGTAGCCTCCATGCCAGTCCTTATATCACCTGTAACCTTTAGAAGTGCAGTAGTAGTGCTATGGCCAGGCCGAAAGCCTGACTGTAGCGGGCTTAACAGGTTATTCCGATGAATAAACGAAGAGAGTTGTTTTAGTGTACAGGCCTCGAGCAGCTTGGACATAAAAGGGAGAATCGAAATGGGGCGGAAGTGGTTGGGAAGTGTAGCGTTGGATAATTTAGGTAAAGGGATCAAGTAGGCTTTACGCCAAAGGTAGGGGAACATTCTAGAGTAGAGACAAAAATTTATTATATGAGAAATGGCAGGAAGCAGATGGTCAATTATTGGCACAATCATACGACGGCTTATTTTATCACAGCCAACTGCATTAGATTTAATAGAGAGGGCTATCTTTTTGATGTCCTCAGTTGCAACTGGAGAAAACTTGAATGGGTCTATATCAGGACTTATAAGACCCGCAACGTAATTTAATGTATGACATTTGGTTTGGTGATCAATGGGAGTAGTAGAAGAGAAATGTTGATTCAGATCATCCAAGCCAACTGTCAACTGATAATCTGCGTGCTGTTTGCCAATACCCAGAGTACCAAGAAACTTCCATATATTGGCAGGTGAAGATGAACAGATATTATCGTGGATATGTCGGCGCTTAGCGTTACGTATCATCTGGTTGCAGCGATTTCTCGCTGACTTATAGAGATTCCAATTCTCGTCATTACGTTTTTTTAGGAATTTCCTATAGACGCAATCCCTACGCCCCATTGCCACTCGAACCTCCGGTGTTAGCCAAGGTGCCGGTGGACGTTTTAGTTTTACCCTTCGGACAGGAGCATGAACATCGTAAAGGTTGAGCACAATGTCATTGAATACAGCAACTTTCTCATCGACGGTGGTTGCAGCTTCCAACGCATCCCAGTTCAACAAAGAAGCATCCTGGTGTAGCCTATCCATGTCCATGCGTCCAAAACTTCGTACAAACACAACCTTAGGCCGAGGTTTGGGAGGTTTCACGTTATAAGAGATATAAACCAGGTCGTGGTGTGAGAAGCATGGTGCAGGAATTTGGCCGTGACTATGAACGTGGGTAGCGGATGAGGTTATTATAAGGTCAAGCCAGGTGTCCTCGACCAGGATGTTGTGATGAGTAGCTTGTAAGGGTAAAATATGAAGACTGGCTGACTCAACAATGTGACAAAGTTTACGGGTTTCTAGGGACTGGGCATTTAGTAAGTTCGTGTTAAAATCCCCCATGATGATGTGATGCATATAAGGTGACCCTAAAGAATCCAGAACTGTTTCCAGACTGGAGAAGTAATTGACAGAAGGAGGACAGTAAACAACCCCGAGAACCAGTTTGGTTCCATTGACACAAACCTCGAGAAACAAAAATTCAGCATCTGCATTGTAGTCTGGACACGAGGAGGCTAGAATTTTATAGTGTAGAAAACTACGGAGGTATATGGCAACACCACCTCCTCGTTTATTGATACGATCATTCCGAATTAGAATGAAACCAGGAATACAATAGGAAGTAGACAGCAATCCAGGTTTGAGCATACTCTCAGAGATCAGGATGGCATGTATGTTAGGGTTGGCGAAGGACGCCAGCAGGTCGCTATGATGACTGGGTACGCTCTGTGCGTTTATATGACACACATTCAGTAAGTTCTTTGTTTCATTTACAAAAGTCCGTCGCAGGCGGTCATCTAGAGTTTCAGGAATGGAGCTGTCGCTGGCATCACTGGATGACTTAGACAAATCGTTATCGAAATTGTATGAGACATTATCTTTATATAACATTTAATTAAATAAATACAATATAAAATTAAAATAAGAATAAATAAAAATAAAATAAATATGTAGAATAATAAATATCAGTAAATATTTATAGGAATATTATTAAGACTGAACTAAGGTATATATATGCTAGATTTCTTTAAGAAAGAATAAAAATTAATGCAGCGTTGTATCTCTGCACCACCCGCCAGCTAACAACACATTAAATGGAAAAAAAAAACAAAACAAAAACAGTAACAAAGCAAAGACACTCGTGTAACATACGAAAAAGTTTAAAATATCATTACAACAAAACGTGCCCCGGAACGCAACCCGCCGAACTGTCACTCGTACTATCTGTCACACTGACTTGACTGTGACTGGGCAATAGTGACAGCAGATTGTCATTTTCAGGTGCAAACATTTATTTCAAGAATTGAACATCTTGCATAAGAATAGAAATATTTATGAAATAGTTACTATTTGTAATGATCTTAGTAAGTAGGTAGTATGAAGAATATAGTATACCTATATTGAAAGATTTGTAAAGATCATAGTAGGTGGTAAGACGATAATAGTACAACAATGTGAGGTATTTTACAATTTACAAGGCAAATAATTAATAATACCTATGTTGCATACCTGAGTGCCAGTCCGACGGAATACGTGAAGCACACAATTGTTATGAACTTATGTAATTACACCTTGCGGGTGATGTTCTTATTTCCATTGGATGAGACAACACCGGGAGACTTAGGATACGCCTTAGCTAGAGACTGCAACTCTTCAGCAGCAGTAATTTTATGTCTCTTGCCATCTGAAGTCCTAATTACAATCACGCCGTCCTGCGTCCAACACGCCCGAGTACCAAAATGCAGCCGTGTCTGGGCGAGCACGGCCTGCCTGGCCCGCGTCAGGAATTCTCGGATGGAGATGGGCGAGCCTTTTAATGCTGTTTTTGCTCTCCATACGGCTGTCCTTACTTGTAGACTTGAAAAGCGCACCAGAACAGGCCGATGATGTTCCTCACTCACTGCTCCAAGCCTGTGACACGCAGTGATTGAAGATTTTGTGCAGTCCTTGAGGCCCAGCTTACTCCGTATGACATCCAGGACGGCCCCACCGCAGTCCTCGCTCGCAGACTCCGCAATTCCCAGAAATAGCATAGCTTTACGCCGGTGCCTTGTCTCCATTGAGTCTATGGCCCTAGAGCATTCAGAGATCTGTTTGCGGAGTAGCCCCAGCATGTTATACATCAGCTCCCGGAAGGTCCTGAACTCCTCAGCCACCCTCGCCACAGTGTCTTTAGCTGCACTTCCACATTGAAGCTGTGTTTCCAACTCCCCCATCCTCTTGGTGAAGCACTCCTCCAAGGATTTCTGAGTGGCCTCAATGTTGCTAAGTTGAGACATAGTGTAGTATGTGCTGGCAGGTGGTGTATTCTGAATTACTGCTACATTAACTTTTGCAAACGTAAGTAGATATCACTTATGCTATTTGCAACTTATTTTATTGAAAAATGTTAATTATTTAATTATTTAATTAGATTTAATTAAGATAGTATTTAAACTTTGCTCCTCTTGTGTCCTCACTCTTTCAAATTCTGTGAGCTGTTATTGACAGTTTTGTGTTTCAGACACTTTTTTGTGTGGTAATACCCTCGGATACCTTCCCACCCTAATAAGGACGGTTATGGTAGACTCCAACCGACTAAAAACGCACAACCTCTCCGGTCTTCAGAAGTGACTTATTTTTAGTGACTTATTGGAGTGTGTGTGAGGCCCACGCAGATCGTCGTAGCATAAACCAACCTTACCTGCAAGTCAGTGCACCTGCTGATTGAGTCATTATTTAAAAACTAACACAACCCGATATACTTATAGATAGTAGGCATTGGAACACGGAATCCAGATTTCAAAGAACTAGCGTTAGAAGCTACCGGCATCGTAGTTCTGATGATGATGAACATTATGCTCTGCCTAAGATCTCTAACAAATTGTTTACTAAAATATTCTCCAGGAACATTAAATGTAACACTATAACAAGACGAATGAAATTTTAAAGCATTTAGTATGCTAACTATTCAAATTTTGCCTATCTTAATCGACTATTATATATCTTCTATATATACTAGTTTTCTACATTTGTGAACTTTTATAAATCTTAAAACAGTGTTAAGCTGCTTCAGAATTTTCTGGTGTGGAAGATAACGCCAAACCGGGCAGCGTCGCATTTAAATTCTAGGTGATAAGTTGGTGCATGTTTTGTTATTTATAAGGTACGGGTAATGTGATCAAGGCAATATAATAAAAATAATATGAATAAAATTGAACAGAGCGTTTTAAAGTAAAGCAGAGTAGTTAGGTAAGGTACCTTTGAACATATAACTGGCGCACGCGTATGAAACCATTGTTGAAAGTAGAAACAGTACAATGTGCATACCACAATGTTCTCTACCTACCTCAATGGATAAAAATCGTGACAGTATGTATATTTAACTGAAATTTAAAAAAACGTTGTTACCTTTTCAATCAACAACTGAAATCAACGGTTTTTGATTGATTAACAGCAGCATAATCGTATAACTTCTAACTTCAGCTGGCAATCAGCGTTGATTGCACAACTCTATCCTATTTAGCTGCAGGAAATATTTGATATTACTAATTACAGCATTTCGGTTACTCGCTATTGGATAATTGATAGTGTGGTTCAGTACAATGCATTGACATTCAACACATTCCATTTTGGTCACCGTGTAACTACACCTTAAGCTGATAGTGATTCGTGTGGTACCTATGTATAGTACTTAAGTGGTATGTGAAATTCGCATTGAGGTAATTCTTAATCTTTGTTGTACATAAATTAGATAACTGTACTTCTCTTTGCATGCAGTAGAACCGAATGATGTAGGCTAGAACTTACTCTGAAGAACTTGGTAGGTAACCGTGCATCTCCGATCTCATTAACATACAAGTATATTCAACAAACTAAGTACTTTCTTCTTCTTTATATCGTCTTTACATCTGCAGTCTGATTAAATGTCATCAACACTCTTAAGACTTTGTTGTTGATATAACTTTTATGAAATACTTACCAGATACCGAACCACAAAACTCATTATCCAACTTTTGAACTGTTTAACATTCTACAGACGATTCGTTATAACAACTCTTTCTCTATGACGTTTGACAATATCCGAATAATTACAGGATGTTTTCATAAAGCGGAAATGATGTACCGAATTGACAATAATCCTACGAAGAGAATGTCGCGCTTGCGAGGCAATTTCCGGTTGTTGTCCTCTCACCAGCGAAGTGGCGCCATAATGGAATGCTATAAATTTGAATAAAGATTAGTCACAAATATCTACTATGTTTGATATAATACAATGATTGAGAAAAAAACAACTTTACATGATGTAAAGTTTGACTATGACTATATTTCATAGTCTATCACAAATCACTGTTTAGTATTATAAGGATAGTGAGAATGCTCATTTAGTACAGTCAGTAGTATCACGTACCTTCTACTGAGATAGATATCCTTTTCCCAAATTACTTGGGGTTGACTTTTTAAACTACGACCTGAAGGAATCTCGATATTTTGTTACTAATATTACATAGTGTAGTTTGGAATAGCAAGTAGGCTTCTTAAATCCAAAGAATGGCCTGCTGCGAGTCACTGGAATGGGATCAGTACTGCGGTGAAGCACACCACATTCCCATTCGCCAAACTAAATATTTACAAGCACTATCAACAACTTCCCACAGCTTGGCATATCTACATTGAGTACGAAATATTTCACATAGTATAATATCTACTAAGTTTAAACACGGAAAGTAGACAACCTCGTTCTTGAAGTTCGTATCTCGAGAATCTTGTATGTATTAGGTCATCAACTAAGCGAACAGTTTATTGGTAACTGGTTTCAAGCGAGATTAGATCCTGGGCACAAAGAAATTAGATATGAAATTGACGCCGAATTTATCTATACGTGATAGACATACAACTGTACCACATATTATAAAACAAAATATTATTTCACGACTAAGTTGTCGCAAAACAATGTTGTCTACATTCACATCTAAACAATTTTGAGTCTCCGTACTCAAACCTGATTAGTCTGACTTTGTAAGTATTTAAAGTGATGTAAGATTCTAGGACATTTTTACATTAGTCATGAGACCTACGAGTCTTCGGTGGAGAAGAATGAGACTGTTTAAGATCGGCGTGCTCCGATTTTGAAAAGGCCGACCTTAACAATGAAATCCGGTGACAGTAGACGCCGTTATATCAATATTATTACGTTTTCAAAAGTGTACCGCGTTGTATGATTGAAATCATACTTTATTCTTGTACACACCGATGGTTTTTTGATATTTTCAATATCATTTTTGGAGCAAATTGGTTCGACACTGGTAGTTTAAAATACTTTTATTCCAATGTCTGATATTCGTGTAAACTTTTGACAACTCCATCTATTGTCAAAAGCATGCAGAGTGGACTTTAGAAACTTTTCGGTAAATCGGTAAACAGAACTGCACCTGGTCGTACGAAGTTTGCATAAGCAGCTTATATCTTGCAGCAACCCAGTCTCGTCCACTGCTGAACATAAGCTGACACCATGATGATAATAATGAAATAAGTAGTTCAAATTTAGTTGGACGTTTGAAGGTACTTTTCTGAATTCTTAAATATTTATAACAAAGGGTTTATGATACGCCTTTTTTTAAACATTATTAACTTTTGCCATTAAACAATATAAATATATGGATAGCTAAAAAGAAGGAAACAGTTTGTAAAATTTCTTTACTTCTATAACTTAAGCACTTCGTAAAGACGTAAAAATTCTTCCTGTAAATATTTCTTTTCCAAATTAATAATTAACGTAACTAAAATATTATAACATAATCTAACACAGTCAAGTAGGTACATAAAGTATATAAGATATCGTAATAAACAAGGCAAGGAATCACAGCAAACTAATCCGGGTTACAATATTGTGAGGTATAAATAAATATCTTTAGTAAGAAGCCATGTTCGTCCGTGACGTTTTGACATGACATGACATCTGGGTAGAACGAAAATCGGAGTCAATGTCTGAATTACACGCAATTCGATTCCGTTCAAAGTAGATAAGAATGACGTGTTTCATGTCAATCCCTTTTGCGGATTTTCTTGTGGTTTTACACAACATCAGACGTAGGTACTGATGTTGTGATTTGAATTATGTATTGTTTATTGCTTTGATCACGAGAACAGTACTTTAGTGAAAGCAAGAAAGGTTTATAGAACGAATATATTTTGTAAAAATACTTCGAATAGTGGTTGAATGATTGAAAAAGTTATTAAACGTGATCATGGTATAGATTCATACATTAGTACCTTTGGTTTGCCTGACATTTCGACCAGGTTACACCGGCCGTGGTCACAGGCTGACTGTACCTCCTGTAAACATTATTGTGTACCATGGAACGCGGAAGTTTGAAAGTTATTAACGTTATTGCTTTCCATTGTTGTATACTGTTTCTTATAGATTTCTGCACATTGTGAAACCTAGCCTATCGCACAATGAGCTAAGCTACAAATTACTAAACTTCTTCCACAACTGATGCAGGATTTATTTTTTCCTTTTTAATACGCCCATAAAAATCTAAAAGTCAGAGTTACGCAAACGGGAATCGAATACTTTCCAGTTTTAGACAGTACTTTTTAATTTATTTATTATATACTTTATCGTACGGCAATTACGATATTCATGATACCGAAATTAGGCAAATACTTCCAGGCAATCTTTGGATGAAAATGTATGTTGGTTGGAGTAGTAAGTTTGTGAGTTATTAGTGTTTAATTAATAAGTACATAATATGCTGAATGCCTGATAAATTTACCATTAAAACCGATGAGAAGAGATCCATTTGCATTAAATATTCTAAAAAAGATTTATATAGTTACACAATTTAACAACTTCGTACCTGCATCGTGCACGCATCACGCACTATGGTGTTAGTGCATTGCGGTGAGTTGCGGACATGCGTTTGCCGTTGTTTAAATAACATGAACATTTACAATGAACCACTTAATGTGAGTTGCAGGTAAATTAATATCACAAAAATGTACAATATTTTACAACGATTTTATTTTAAATAGGTAGATACAGTACGGTACTGGCGCTCACCACGGCACAAATATCAATACATCAGGACATACACAAAATATGATTATACTTTTGTCACAGTAGGTACTTATGAGACAACGTTTATTTACCTAAGATTATTGATAATTGTATTATTATACACGTGTGTAAGAATAATTTTAGCAAAGAAGTTCTTAAAAATAATAAGTCCACTGATTGTAAAAATGTACAACGAATGTCCATTACTTTGCATTCAATTCCAGTAGTTGGGTTACGTAAGGCTAGTTTTAAGTTAAGATAGCAAGCTGGATATCACAAATCCTCCTGGCTTACTGGCCTGGGTTGGCACAAGCTAGAATGGTTGTATCGTTGCACGGACTAAGGAGAAAACAATAAATCCGTTTAGAAAAATTAAATTGAGAGGCGGTTTTGATTTTGATTTGTAGTCTCGGAATTTTCCTCAAATAAATATATAAATCTGTAAGCTCGTACGCAGGGGCATTATTCAGCCAATCAGAACAAAGATGCAGATCACGTAAAATCATTACATTTACAAATAAAAATGGGCAACAAGCTATTTTTAAATTTCAACGTGTTAAACTTTGTGAAAGTGTTGGTTTGTTTAACAATTTGGCTACTATTTAATCTGGAATTCAGATAGGCTACGTTTTTTCCTGAATTACCTTCTTATGAATTGTAGGAATGGGACCAAATTTCAAACGACTTGTGAATACTTATAGCACCAAAGATATCCTTTATATTTTAATACACATTGACACAAAGAAAGAATAAGACTAGGATAGGTGGGTGCACCGTCTGACAGCGTCCATTAATACAGGCATTATGGCATTAAGGCGTAAATGAATGAATAGTCTACTCTTGAAATTACCACTATCTCCATAATATTAAAACAAAATACTACCGTTTGAAGCATAGTTTTGATCAAAACAGAACTAATCTAAAATACAACTGCTAATCGGGCTCCCGAAGACGTTCCCGCTTGACGTTTTCGATGCGACTAGGTACTAATACTAAACCTTTACATTATTATAATTGTTAGATTTGAGGTTGCCTATGCATATTGAATAATATAATGATACATCAGAATGGTAATTAATATCAATCAATCAATCAATCAGCCCACTGCAGTCCACTGCTGGACATAGGCCTCTCCCAATGTACGCCATTTTCTCCGATCCTCCGCCTTCCGCATCCAGTCAGTCTGTCCCAGCCACCTTTTTCAGGTCGTCAGTCCATCTGTAATTAATATATAACATATTATTTGTAGTTAAGAAGATTGCAGGCGATATAAATAAAAAAGTTGTTTTATTACAACAATTTAAAAAACAGAATAGTTACAATAGGAAATATTCAGTTACCGCGCTATTCTATTTCTGTTTGAGAACGTTTTATACAAAACATATTTTGCTCGGTAAACTCCTGGTTTTATTGCGGTATTTCATGTAGAAAACAATATAACAATAACCTAGTTCTTTGATTTCACAAAGGTGCGCTACTAGTAATTTCTTGAAATCGTTTACAATAAAATGCGTTTAATTCATGTATTGCATAATCGGCACCTGCGATTGAGAGTTTCAATAAAAAGAAACTGATATTATCGAGAAAGGTCCACTTTTAATTTGAAGTTTCTAAAATTATATTATTTCTATGAATTACTTCACAGGATAATCAGATCGATGGTAGACCAAATGAGTTCACAACCACATTATATCCGTCTATTTTAAGGCCTGGAATTCATTACCAGCTCACGTGTTTCCTTCTTCCTACAGTCCCGGGTCCTTTAAGCGGGGCGTGAAAAAGCATATGATGAGGCCGTCAAGCTGAGTGTCACCATTGTCACACGGTATGTGTAAGTAATGGTGACCCTCTTTTCTGGGACTTTGCCTTCAGCTTACCATCAGGCAAGGCGAAGTCCAATTGACGTGTCCTATATAAAAAAAAAAAAAAAAAAAAAAAAAAATTTATTTGACAACTTTTCGAAACAGCTACCGAGTTGTTGAAAGCAAGTAATTATTTAGTTTAATGAGGCATTTTCATCATATAAGTTAATAGTAAATGTAACAAATTTTAATTACTTCGAATAATAATATATCTGGAAATGTTAATATACCCCTTCGATATTAATTTGTCAAGATCAGTGTAGCGATACCAGCGGTATGGGTACTTAGCGATGATTTGTACCTACCTGCGATAGCCCCGAAACTGACAGGCCCTTTGATATCAACCACCAATGGAATTGCTAATTAAATTTAATTAATAATAGGGTGCAAATCTTGCTGGGAATTCCTTTATGATGAGTACTTGAATTAATCCTTTATTGCTTAAATTCTAGAGGCTAAATAAGCTGTTGGTTTATGTACATTGGTACATGATTAATTTTGAAGTGTACAAAATTAAATAGAGTTGCACGGCTTTTACCTTCTAGTATCGATGTCGTCTATGTATTTTATTCGTTTCTTTCTTTTTGGGTATATGGGATCCAGGTAGATCTTTGGGACTAGCAAATCGGGATTAGCACTCAGATGAAAATTGAAATCTTCCATCACTAAAAGGCCAATAGCCTTAAAATAGGTATAGGCCTTTAGAACAAACATTAAAAGATCAAATATTAAAGAACATGTTATATATGTTATTATCAGCTTTTCGTAAATATAATGTATAAATAAAATATGCAAGCATTACATTCAGAGACGGCCAGCTCCATTACGTCGATATGAACGACACGGGAGCCAGTTATAGGTACCATTTACATTTACATAATTGCATTTTATAGCTGCCGCGAAAACCAGTGATTTTCACGCAGGCAGAGCAACTGTGTACATAAATAATAAAAATTTTTTTATAGTATTACTTTGTAGCTCAGAAAATTAATACATTTACATATTATAAATAGAGACTAGAAAAATATTTCGAAGAACAACTCGCAATTACCTCGTTGAAACGGCAAATATTTGCCTTTAATTAAAACCATTTTCTGAGAAGAAAAATCCACTTATTGCCATGGTCGAGATGTGTAAGACTTCACTGATTTTTTTTGTGATTTTAAGTCTCGTCACGTTATACATCGATATTTTTAAGTGAAATATCTTCAAGAATTTGATCCAGGTTCCATAAGTTAAAATGCTTAGTGGCAAGGCTGGCACGGATTTGGGTAGTTAAAAAATAACATAACATAACATAACATAAACTCACGCCTATATCCCCGAAGGGGTAGGCAGAGGTGCTAGCACCCACAGTTAAAAAATAAATGTTATAAAACGCTGTTCAACTTATTGCTTGCTTGTTTGGGTAAAATAAAATATTATTTTCAGGTTCAGCTAGAATTATGTAAACTATAATACATTATAATACACAAAAATTATAATACACAAAACTGCAAAGACATTGCAGTTATGAGATAATATTTAAATCTCAACAAAATGAGTAATATGAAAAAGTATTGAAACTAATATTATCACAAAACCGAAAGGCAGTATTAAAATAATATCCACTCTAGAAATTCCACCCGACCTCACAAAATAAGCTATTCATCAGTAGAAAAAATTAAAAAGAAATATAATAATATGTCAGATATATTTTAATATGCAAATAAGTATTTTGTACCTTTAAATATAGCTGATATTATTTTCATCATCAAGTCAAACGTCATTTTCGTGACAAGAACCTTATTTAACGCAATGACAAAAATTTAAAAACAATTTCCAGTATTCCTGCCGCCTTCTTCTCAACTTGATTTGCATGAAGAAACTCCATTATATGTATAGCAAGCGGAGGGTTGGTAAACCACCCTGATGGCATCTCAAATGAATAATTGTTGCTCCGATTTGACGTGAGGTATTTTTATTGCCTCACAGTATGAGCAATATTAGAATTCTGTACTCGTTGTAAAAACTTTTATAGAGGGCCGTATTTCTGTTCGGTGTCGGTGCTGTTGTAATATTTAGAAGTAATATTTACTTCGAAGACTTTTGGTATAATGTATTATTTTTCACTAAGTTTTTCCCCCGGCTCCATCTGTATAGAATTATAAATCCGTTCTTGCAACTTGTTCAACCTGTTCTAGGGATTACAACTCAAGTTTGGGACTCTGTGGTCCCCACACCCGAGGAGAGAGCCAAATCGAGAGAGATGGCCCTGGTTCGGCTGGGGTACGAGGGATATGCCTGTTAACCTCACCTTCGACAACCAAAAACGACTCACAAGAGTCTTGCGCTTTAGTCGGTTCGAGTCCGACATAACCTTTCCCACCGGCTCCGGTGGTGGAGTGTACGAGGACATTTTTGCACGTTAAAAAAAGGGATTATAAGTCGTAATATGTTCATCTAGACTATAATCTCTCTCCGGTACAAACCCATTCAATTGATCGTGAGTGAGTACCAAACATCTTCACAAACTTCCACAGTTATAATTAACATAAACATAACACAAACTCACGCATATATCCCCGAAGGGGTAGGCAGAGGTGCTAGCACCCACATTTCGCCAGTTTATGTTTATGTACCAATGTAATAGGTGGCTAGCCTATTGTCATTGACCAGGTACTTATAAACCTGCGATAAATACACACATAACTTCGAAAAGCATCGAAAAGTCATTGGTGTGTGCCATGGTAAAACCTGGGATCGAACCCGAGACCTCCTCTCAGCAGTCCATTACCCATACCACTAGGCAACAGGAGAATAAGGAAAGCAGTTTCGTATGATTCTCTACAGACTCAGGGGTATAAATTTTACTCACGTAAACTGCCACCTGTCCAAGTCATATCCCTATTCAGCTATATAAGTAGAAAAGGTGGCTTTTTGGGGTAACGAGAAAAAATCATCCCACATGTAGGGTACAGAGATTCAGTATAAAACCGACCACAGTCCAGTTAAGCAATAATCTTGACCAGGCCACCAATAGACAGGAACAAAGGTTTTTCAAATATTGACACGCACATAGGTGGATTAGAAATGAAATTGAAATTAAATATGCGTTAGATTCCATATTGTTAGAGGTTATAAGTAGAAATAATAAAAAAATAGTCTAATGCATACATAAATACATATAATCATGCCTTTATCCCCGGAGGGTTAGCCAGGGTTAGGTAGGTTTAATACATGAATAAGCCTGTTAAATTTTTTTACAGTTCAACACATTGATCGTAAAGATATGTTTACATGCGGTAACATAGCAACCAAACGGTTTTATTAAAAATCACTTTCACGCTAACGACCATACAATGGCTGTGATTTTAATCATATATTTATGATATACGTACTTCGCATAGAAGTACTTAATTAACTGTTAAGTGAGAGATTCTCTTCTTCTGGCTCAAAATACGAAAACTATCAATAAAAATTAACAAATTACATGACTACTAAATTGGATTCCTAATAGTACCTATTATGTTTTCATCACTTAAAAATATCTGAGATCAGTTTAAAATCTAAATTGCGAAATCAATTTTTATTCAATGAAGTTCATATTCACTCAATTGTGGCTGTGACTATGTATGTCTAGTTTTAACTTAGGCATTTAGTAAAACTAGTTTTAACTAGGGAAAACAAGTTCTAACTGAAATTGGGTTTTAACTATAACATATACTACATGATAACTCAGTTGTGTTTAATTAAATTCATTGAAGAAAATGTGCTAACACATTGTAGATACTTAAATAATTTATCTGTGAATTTCAATTTAAAAAACAAGCCAGTCAGTCATAGAACATGGCAACGCGTAGAAAATTACAAAATTGTACAGAACGTAGGAAATTGAACATATTTCAATAACATTATTTTGAAAGATCGGAAGTATGATTAAAATGACAAAGGTTCGACAGGGACTCTGCACTCGTATAAAAGCATTCAAACGAATATGAACCGTACAGATACCGAATTTTACGATATAATATATAATTTTCCTGTGACAAACGTATTTATAACTTTATTAGCACGTCTGTCTCGCTTTCTCGTAAGCAGTTTCCAATGTTACGCCGTCAACTTACGGTACGCCCTTTATTACTTCCTTCATGCTATAAGTTTAAACTTCTGCACATTCCGGTTCACGACGTTTGCTTATTTCTGTGTAATTCATGTGCTATTGTGAGGCAGGTTGTTTATAAAGGTCTTAAACACACCACCAAGGGCCTTATCATTCACACAATAATCATATAGAGCACCTACATAATTAACTTGGCGTTGTCAAGCTTTTGTTTCTCTAATGATAAGAGTTCCATAATTGTGTAAGTTTCAAGCGCCTATTTGTTTCCATACATACATTTAAATTGTATTGCGTAAGTACGTATTCATTGCAGTGGAGTGAACTAAATCATGTTATTTTAACAAGCGACTAACCTATACCGCTTGAATAAATTATCCGTCAGCACGCAATACAACCTTTTGGCATTGATATTTCGTAACACAAATAAGCTATTCACACATTTATACTTTCATGCTAGTCCATCGGAATTACTACGGAATTCGAAACGTGATTTCAATTTTCCCTACATTTATCATTAGGGAGACGAGAGGCGGAGGGGGCAATTTGAACCACTTGACGCGGATTTGACGTGAAGTGCTTTCACATCGCCGGCTAAGCTGGTGGCTTACTGAATCATCCTTCATTTGCCTTTGATGAGGCCAAATCCACGTTATTGAAAATATTTGGAATACCTGATTGTTCGGTTGTCATCTGACGATGTGGCGTCTTATTCCTATCGTTTATGGCATTGGTAATACGGTAATACTTATCCTGTTAAATTTTGATGACGATGAAACGCTTTCTCCAATGGACTTTCACAGGAAACCTGTAATAGTAGATAATTTATTACACAAATAATAAATACTAACGTATAATAAATAATATCAATAATAAATTGGCTACCTCTCTCGACAGAACAAGAAATTTTAATTAAAACTATAGTTTTGGCCAGAGTTAGGAACAAATGTTAACTAAGTGAAGTTAACGGCGTTAAAATAAAGTTTTATTATAGAACTTCTTGCGTCGGAGAACCGTTGCGAACAATGTGTAGGATACAGCAATTTCTGCAACATCGACTTATGTAGGTACTAAACTTTATTCTGAAATGATACCCTGTTTATTCTGAACTTCTCTTTACTGTTTAAGTTTTTCGAAGCACATAAAAGAACCAATCAAAGTTCAGTATATTATAAAATGAAGTAACCATGCAAAAGTATTTAAATATATTGAAGTGAGATTATTATCGTATCATATCAGTGCAATCTATGTATGTTCTTATATTTGTATGTAATAAAACTTTGTTAGTATCGTGATGTTAGAAAATTTTAACATATTATATAGCAAATAATGAGAGTTGAACCAGGTCGCAGAAATATAAACCAAAACATTAAAATGTATGTCTTTTATAAGCGCATGTTTGTTAATTTTTCTCTTAAGGTCTACTAGACTATCGAGTACGTTACACCTATTTGAAATTCAAATAAGTAAAACCCCTAAAGACAGAGAGTACTTCAGCCGTTCCGAGCCGTTTATATTTATTTATTTCCCAAACAAGAATGGCAATGCTAACTTGTTTGATTTATGGTAGACTCCATATTTCGCAGGCTCGTTTATATTGCAATACTGTCCTCGAAGTTTCACAGCACAGTTTTGCCGAGCCTCCCCTAGAACAATGGACGGTTGACCGCTGGTTTTATTTCGTTTTGTTCCAACTCAACAATACACCAGTTTAGTTAACTGGCTTTCCCTCTGTTAATTACCGATTCGTAATACCTTTTTTACAAGTTTTGTACGGTAAAACCAATGAATCATATCAGCTTTGTTTTCAACAGTTATTGCATCCGTGCCGAGCGTGTAATAGGCCAACTAGGGGTAAAAGGCAAACTTCATTATAGCTTTAGTCTGTTCGATCTATTCCCCGAAATTAAGGAGATTAGTTGGAAACTGGCGAAACTCATCGGCATAAAAGAAAAAAGACTAAGACCTCAGATGTAGTAAAACACAAATCGAGAACGAAAACAAATAGGATTTTATGAATCACTAGTTCGTTATAGCGAGATGAACTTTTATGTGTGCTGATAATGCAACTACGTTTTTCATTTATTATCTACATAATTTAATCACTGCTAAATTTATTAGGGTGCAATAACTACAATTATTAGCAAGTTCATATAAATTGACATGACATTTTATATTAATACTATGTTATGATCTTTTGAATTGGTGAATTATTAATTTCAACGATTATAATGTTATTGGAGTTTTCATCACATGTCTTGATCATCAGGTTGTTTAAAACAAACAATCATTATTAATATGATAAAACATGTCACCTCAGTACAAATTATACTTGGTCAAATATCTCATTATGTATAATAATAAATTAATGGTTATAAACCCTCAACAAGTTGATTTATGAGATTTCTGTCAACCAGTTTACAAGTTTGCAAATAAAACCTGTTAAATATTTTATGAGGTGAAGAGGAACAGACGGTCGTTACTGCTAATAATATTATTTTTATGAAGCGCTATCTAAAGTACTCAGAAACTATAAAAATCTTTTATAAAAGAAGAGCATTCCGAGAAGTGTTTACCTTTACTTTGTGCAACATTTTAATAGTGAAAAAAAAAGATTGGCCTGTTTTATAGCGCAAGGCACTCTACTTCAAACGTAACTAGTGTAAATACTGTACTTAGTGATGTTTCTATGAATAATGTGTAGGTATAAACATACATAAGAAAATTTACCTAGATATGTTCATACACATTCTATCCCACCACAAGTTATTTAAGCTATGTTTACCTTGGGTCTAGTCTAGATAGTGCTTTGTCGTATGTCGTGGAATATTATTATTTTACAGTAACAACGTTATACTTTTACATCTTAGCGTTAATCCCAGTTGCATCCGAATCTTTCATTTATTCAAAACAGTGATACAGTGAGAGACTAGCTGCTTTCCTAGATAGGCTACAGGTAGCCTGTGTTAAGGATAAGCAGTGCCCTTCCCTTTGGTATGGTCGACAATGGTCTGAGAGAGTCTGGGGCCGCTTTACTAGTCTAACTGCGGTTTGGCTGAAGTTTGACATTTTTCGTGAAGCGACTGTTATCTTACCTCCACAAACCAAAGGCGATGTCGAAGCGTTGCAGTACCCGTAACGACTGCCACGGATGTTCGTATGGCAAACGAGACCTATGGCTTAACATGCTCTCCCAGGCACGACCAGATCCATGCAAATACCCATATTCATTTTTCATAAAAATCTACCGCCACGCCACAAAGACTGTCAACAACGTTATTACTTAAACTTAAACCAAAAATATGTTGAATTCAACCGCTGCATTAAGCTTCCTTCATCCCGAAAGTACTTGCCGAACTGTGTACCGAGGGGAGGCACCTTTATGAGATCGCCACGTGCGGGTAGCGGTGTTTTTGATAAAATTATATTACACTACTCTCAACTGATCGCAAGACCTGCATTACAAGCGAACCCCTTGCGGTACCACTATGGTGCTATGCTAGGGATTTTATGAACAGGAACAGATGGCTCTATTTTCTAAGATGTTGATGGTTTGAAACGGAAACCGAGTTTTATGCGATATTTTGATGGAATCTCTAAAATCTTTTATATGTACTACCAGAAGAAGCGGGATTAAAAAATGTAGCTACATTCAATTACTAAAATATAAACTGAAAGGCATCACCAGGCAAAAGTTTCATCTTTTAAATGAATCTATTCGGCTTAGCCTTGTTGATTTTTTTATAGCATCGCTACGAAGATTAAATTTTTAATATTAATAAATAAGATATTACTAAGGAAATAAGATACGATAAATTATTTTTATTACACACTAAACATAGGGTAAATAAATACAAAGGATACGTACATGATGAGAGTTGTACAATGGGCGGTCTTCTCGCGGTCTGCGATCTCTTCCAGACAACCAATACCTATTTAACTACTAATACTATATTGCTAGAAGAGGCAGTTTGCGGTGTACACTAAATTATAGTACTTAATATCTGGTATCTACTTAATAAATATCTACAAATACAACAATACACATACATAGAAAAAATACAACGAATACTATATACAAATATACAACACTCATACTTATGTACAACATATGTATATATACATACTGCCTGCAATTACATAGAACATAATTACATAACATATAGTTACTACATCGTGCGAGTTAACGTAATAACTTATAATATCAGGAAGTGCTCTCTTACCAGTTTCTGAAATGTAGTCGGCTACTGTGCTCGTCTTATACATATTTACAGGCAATATGTTCTACAGTCGTGTAGCTTGTACTATGAAGGGATTTAAGAAGGAAGAGGCACAGATAAATGGGTTGAGTCAACAACAGTGCCCGAAAAACGGCAATAGGCTCACCATAGGGGTGAGCCTATTGCCGTGTTACGTGTTGCCAAATTTAATTGTTCGTGAAATATGGATGTTTATTCCCCCCTGCCTAACCCTCCGGGGTTAAAGGCGTGATTATATCTATATATGTATGTATGAAATCGTAATAACAATAATGTATGACTCCTTTCTACATAATATTTTAATAGACTTTAAAGCTGCAGTACTCGATGCAGACACGCGGTATGTGATGGAGAGTACAGGACAAGCAGACATTATCGGACGTTGACGGACGTTGAGGGACATTGAGGGACTCTTACTACAAGTATACTATACTTGTTATACTAATATTTACTTATTTCTTTTGTTACTAACCTTTACTCACCTGTATCGCTATTTCAGAATAGTGTAAATGTAACTTGAAATTTATATATTTTCTCTTTTTACAGGTAAGCACGTGTTGGATTATACAACTTCGCTGCGGCCAGTAATTCAAAGCCACAGAAGTAAGCGTTCATCCTGATTTGTAGGGTTTTGTAACTAAAAACTTTTTAGTAAAAAGGAAAAACAGACACTCTGTGATAATAATAAGGTACTTTGGTTTTGCCCTTAAAATTAAATAGAAATTACATTGTAGCTCATTCTATGTATTTTAAACTATGTATATGAAGACAAAACGTGCACTGAAACTATTCACATTATACACAGAGACGCCTGAGGCGTTTGTGAACCTACCTCCAACGTAGCCCCTTTCTTTCTATACCTTTACAAACTCACCTTTATTCTAATCCTATTTCCATCCAGAATATTCAATAAAAGCTCTTACAAAAGGTGTTATAATGAAACTATCTAACAAACAAAATATTCACTATATTTTGTACTAAAAAAAGAAAAGTCATTTTGCTATGCATGACAATTTCTTTTGCCTTAAAGTAACCTCTAGTTAAGACGATGGACTAAATCGACCATTGTACATAAATAATAAGAGTACATAGATAGATAAAGTATATTTTTGTCCTAATAGGTACTACAACTATCGACCCCGCAGCACTCGGATATAAAAAGAAATTACGTAAAATTCCAAAGTAAATTTGATATTCAAATACCGAAAACTCAATATTTGCAGGGCGAAAAGCAAACATACGGTAACAAATGTCCCGTTAATATATCCATTACCAGCTCACTTCACGACAGTTGACGTACGCGACATTATTCACCTAATGTGGCGTGTCTGAAACGAACATCTATTGCGACTATAGCAACATAATGCAACTTTACATCGGTCACGTCTCGAGTAAATGTTGGTGTAACTCACTTGTTTGTACTCACCGTGAAGGGTGACAGAGAAGGTAATATACTCTCGGGCCCTTGCAAATTGAAATCGCAAGGGTTCACGCTTAGTCCGTCAATAAACATTGAACACAGCGAAACGTATCATTGTTCTCTGTATATTTTAATTATTAGATACGGCTCGAGGGCTAACCCCTCGGGTGAGAAGGGCCTTTAATGGTAGCGATCTTTCGTTAGCTCTGGCTCTAGTACGTGGGTTGTTTCCTTTTACCTTTGTTGTTTTATGTTAGACAAGCTTAATAATTAAGTAGGGTTTGTACCTATGATTCTTACTACGTTTGTGTTTGAAAGGTACATTTTTGATTATTAAGTATGCATAACATATAAGATAAATATATTATAACATCTATTAATAAGAGTATACCCATATATTGTAATGTTACTTGATTACATGTTTATTGTAGATACAATAAACATGTAATAAATACAATAAACTAATCAAGTAACATTATGTATGTGTAACTTACAGATGTAAGTCAAACAACAGACAACAGTAATTTTATATATGATATAATAATATAACATTTTAATTTCTTTTTTCATCCCACACCTACACTAAAAGTAGCATGATTTCTGATTAATATCACGAATGCGACACAAATGACGATATTCTAAATAGGTACACTTTAGAACTATGTACCTATTTAATTGTTGAGTAAAATTAATCTAACCAAAAACGTATTTTTAATTAACTAACTGGACTAGATTGTTTAAAATTTACACGAAAAGTATAACTTCCAACTCAAAAAGCATAATTATTCATCTCTCTGTAGTTATAAGTTTTATCATTGCCAACTCACAACATAACTAGGCACGCACACCACCGGCAATTTTTTTACAGAGCTTGAAGCGTTTCATTTCTATCATTAAAGCTTGTCTTAGCTACAAATGTAAATTAAATGGTTCTGTCGCCCAAGGGACACAAATGGTTTGAATTAAATCTCTACTAAATTAATGTAAAGAATGTAAGAGGATACTTTTGTCTTCAATTTTTTATGATTATCACTGAAGGGGTTGTACTGTCGGTGCAAATTTCTTTGTAAAAATATTATCCTATGAAAAGATTTGAAATCTTGAATAGAAAATTCGCTTTATTCATGGAGACAATACATTTGAAAAAGATTTGTATTAAATAATGAAACATTTATTACAAAAATTAATTAAATATTATAAGGATGACAATCTAAAGACATTCATCTTTGTTAATAATACTTAGCACTTTAATATCATTGTAATAACAATATTTTACACATAAGGGTGACAGTATTTTACATCTTATTTGGGTCACATACGTCAACACATCATGGTCAACATATACGGTATAGATATATTATATCAAAAGTTAATTCATTCACAATGCATTTGCAAAATGCAAAATACAAAAAAAAACAACATTAAAAATATTGATAATTTGAATGTGTATAAGAGTAAACTCAAAAACTATGTACAACAAATGTAATCATTTAAAGTAGGCAGAATAGAGGAAAACATTATTTCAAAATTATTGTAAATCTCATTTTAAGTGAACTTTATGTTTTTATGAGAAATAAATGTCTTTAAACCTAAATTATACTTCATAGTTATACTTTGTGTACAACGTCACTTTGAACACCTTCAGAAAGATGCTCACAAGATTATAATTAGAACATTACCTCTATTATCATTCAGTAACAGATCCCAAAGTACATGCACTGCCTAATAGCGGTAGTGTTGCAGAATTTCCTTCCAAGACAATAACAGTAAAGTTAGTTTACAACTAGCCCCGCAGTTTCATCTCGATAACGCAATTTGTGAGACAAACATCGTGTAGGCGTAGCTGCTCAATTAACGAGGGATATTGTAACTAACACATACAGGCGCGTTAGCAAATAAGCAAATGTAAACTCTTAACTAATTTAATCAAGTGTATTGTAACTTTTCGTACTAGAAGCGGTCCAAATTCTTGAGAAGTTAGATTTAACATATCAGTTAACGTAATAATTCATTGAATGAAATGTTGTATTTACCTATATTAATTTCCAACTAATATTATTTTAGGACCATCTAAAGCGAAGTGGAAATTATTGACTACAAGATAATTAAATTGTCACATCAGGAAATCCACATGTTTAGACGCTGTTAGTAAGAATTATTATAACGACAAAGCTTAATTATTGTAATTCTCTAGTTTTGAAAATTAATATTTCAGATACTTATATCTTTACAGCATTATGAGATTGTTCTATCACATGTATCATTATAATAATACATGTGTTGGAACGACCTGTAAACCAAAATTGAAATATTTTTGTTTACATGTATAATATAAAATACAGAACTTATCAAATCAAAGACTTTTCATTTTTGGAGTAGGTTCAAATACAGGTGTGAAATTGAGCAACTTGTCACAAAAACAAGAACTTTTTAATAAGATTACAAAACATTGTGAGCTTATTATATTAACTCATTTTCTTTCCAAAAATTTCTTGTTTTTTGCCTACAAGGCATCTGTATCATCCTCGAATGTATGTCTCCTTTCAGTATAGCGTAAGTACCAAGGCTCGAGAGATTTAAGGTTAATTGATTTTACCGTATTTGCAGTCTACTGAATATTTAATTGGGTCACTGTATTAAAGTTTTATAGGATTTGATACCATATGGAATACTTTATTCCTTAGTTCTTGTTGATGTAGCAGTCAAGTTAGCGTTTGGAAAATATGTTTTCTATTAACTTTGTTTATAAAAAATATGCTATTCCAGAATCATATTTTACCTACTGAGAAGTCTTTATTTGTGACAGCCCTGAGGATCGGAGTTCTCTCACTCAGCATGTTGCTCATAGTCATGGTGCAGAGCGCGAGCGCATGGCATTCAGTCGCCTCCTTCTGCGAGCAAGTCCCAAGACGACCGTGCAGTATTTGTTGTTTCGAGTTCGACATAAGCACCCCTGCTGGTACCGGCGGGGGTATCCGAAGGGATTTCCGCACGTAAAAAAGGGGATCAACACAAAATGCGTCACTCATCAAAGGAAATAACACCAGTTCTCTTAACACCATAGCATTTCCGTCCAACATAGTAAAATACTAGGGATTTCAAGATACTAAATTTGAATAATGATTTCCTAATTTAGGAAAATACCTATTCTGAATGTCGTTTCATCAAACTTATGTTGATTAACAGTTGTGTTTTCAAACACATAAAGTATTGCAGTAGGTATATAATAACAATAGATAACCGTATGGCATCAAGAAGGTCGTGTCACAGTACTCATAGTTATCACCTATCTAATAGTAAGCAAACATACGTAGTAGTTCGAAAGAAAAATACTTCATTTGTCATCGGTAAGGTGGTTACACTAGTGACTATCGATAATAGGTAGCAGTGAAAGTTTCCGTGCAACTGAGTTGCTAAGGCGAATAGTCGCATGTAGCATAGGATATGATACATAATGGTAATTGCACCATTATGTATCATATCCTAGGCTACATGAGACCTCAGGGGATCTCAGTGCAGGCTAGTTATTGAACTAGCCTGCACTGAGATCCCCTGAGGCCTTTTCGTGTTTGTCAGTAAACTACACTACTATATGTATATTATAAATACAAAATACATTACACTGTTAATATCTTTATACTTGCTATGTGTTTAAACCTTACAAGTTAGCCGGTACACCTACTGATTAACAATCGATGTCAAAATAAACAAAATTAAGAGAATGAGCGAACCAAACCAATATACAAGCTTTGGATGGCGGTAGCAGAACATAATATTATGTACTATTATAGAGCAAAGTAAGAAATCTTACAGTAGAAAAAAACAATCACAAAATAATACGACCCTAATCTACCAACCAGCAAGTAAGATTATCGACCACCTCCAACATTATGATTGATGATGATTTTCTACCTTTCGAGACCGTACTAATCTCGGAAAAAGGTACATTTACTTCCTGCTCACAACATAGAGTCATAAAATGTACGAAATGTCGTAAAAGTTTAGACCCGTCGAGAACATTCCCTGTAAACAAAAGTTACCGACGCTAATTATATTAAAAACCGAGCTGTGGGATGACGTGATATTCCTCGACAAGGGTTCGCATTAATCATTCTGAAACCACGTTATCTCATACAGAAAAGCAACTTGTGCCTTCTGTCAAACACGCTAATGTTTTTGCTTATGCTTAATGTACTACGGGGTTGTTTATTCTGTACTAGTGCTATTGTTGTAATGTTTTTATTACATCGCCATTATTCTGGCGTACATAATTCTACCATCGTATTATTATCAACTATGACCTTAGAAAAAACTTCTTCTCAAGCTGGTCTAAATTTTTGGCACTGAAAATTATTCAGTTTAAAAAATCTGAAAATGTTGACATTACTAATTTTAGTCGTATTAGTATCAATTTTAAATCGAAAACACATAATCCCTTCAAGTGACTATTAGTTAATGACGTGGAGAAGACTATCAATCAATATTTTTCTAAAACATTATATACCGTATATTTATTAAAATTAAACACTGGATGCAATTTTTTTATACTACTTAAGTTGCAAACAATTATGAAACCGGTCAGGCATAAATTATTCACAGTAGCCTATCAAAATTTCCAATACCAGGGGTTACTAACCATTACACACGACACACAGCCGTTACCAACCCTATAAAAACTTTCTATTACCCTTTTCGAAGTACCCTATACTGTAGTCACTTATGAAAACCATGGAAGTCATTTAACAACCAAAACGTCCGCAGAAGGAAAAACTCTTTGAAATTTATTGACACAAAACGGTTTTCAAATATTTCTTCATCTTTCAACTTCAAAAAGTAATCTGTTCTGTATAATAACAAATGTACAGAATAAAATGTTAGTAGTATCATTATTCCTATATTATTTAAATCTTATTAAATCATCCTTTATTGGCTCCAAGGTTTTCCACTAGGCTATGAGTTTTTTACTAAACCCCAATAAATAGTTTCTAAAAATTGAACTTGAGTAGACTATTAGATTTATAATAAAATTGGCTAACGTAACCCTATAGCTCTCCCTTTGCCAAAAATATGATATTATATTGGCAGTTACGAGATTTAACGGAATAATTTGAAAGCGTAGTAAAATTTATGGAGTAATTTTCCATATAATTGGCACTTTTTATGGGTGCGATATGTGTTTGTTCAATCAACATATTATTATTCGTATGATAACTAACTGATTCCATCAAGCACTTGATGAAGTACCGAGTGCACGAAATCGATGGGAAGTAGAACTTTGAAAACTTCCAACCGTATAGTCTGTCTCGCACCTGCTATCTCATTGGAGGGCGCCAAAACCTTCTTATGCTACCTCGGACTCATTTGGTTAAATTCCTAGCCCGTAATGGGACTCCTAACCAAACCAAGTTCCTTGAAATACATGAGGAAAATCTCATCCTGTACGTGATAATTCTGACTATAAGTATATCATGACAATATATAGGGCTATAATAAAGTAATACCCTTTATTAAGTTGTGTATAATCTTCAGAATTCACATATATATAGGCCCTTAAAAATATATCTCGTGTCAGTGGAAAATAAAAAAGAGTGACGTGACAGTTTTTGCTAGCTTTAACGATCATTCTGCGGTTGTCGTTAAATCAAGGGAGCTTTTGTGCCATGAATATGCAAATATAGCATTCGTGCTGACGATTATTGCTGAATTTCCGTCACAGATACAAGCTTTGGGGACACTTTTTATGCAACCTGTTGACTCTTACTTGTACGACATAAAAGTAAACTAAACAATCTTTGATTTCATATGTGTTAAACGGATTTTTTCTCTAATTCATGATACATTGGCTATTAACTCAATTCACATTATTTATTTCCAGATTATAAAGATTGATTGTAGGTATTTAAACTATCGTGGTCACTCACATCAGTATCAAAATTAACGGGATATTTATCACGTTTCATTGTTTTGAGTTTCCGATATTTCGGCGCTGTTGCAAAATCGGAAACTCAAAATCGGAAACCAAAATATCTTCAAAACAATGAAACATGGTAAATATCCCGTTCATTTTGATACTGAAGATTGATTGTGTTAGTAGTCTTATAACTGTTAGTACTAATTAATAAAAGCTAGAGCTATAACACAAATCTAAATTCTATATTAATAGTGCAGAACTCGCCGGGATATTTACCATGTTTATAGTTTTTTTCCGAGTAACACTCCATGATCACGGTGTCCAGGCAAGCTTTACACTATTAATGTGAATGACCATGTCAATCTAATTACTATACTTTATTGAGTAGTGACTATTTATAAAACTTTTATAAAAATGAGTAGGTAAAATGATTTTTGATCAACCCAAACCTTTCTGAAGTATAAAGTATAAACTAGAGAAATGTTTATAATATACTTAAAAAAAACTACGTTTAAAAAAACGGCTTCTCAAACTAATAACTTAAAATAACATAAATAATAGATTGTAATAGTAATAGTAATTGTATATTATAATAGAATATTTTATGTACCTATAAGAAACAAATAAAGAATATTAGAATTAAAAAAAAAAAAAAATAGATAAGAGAAAAATTGTGTGATTTGAGATTGACATGGTCATTCACATTACTAGTGTAACAGCGTCGAAATATCGGTTGTTCAGCAAAAATAATAAACATAGCAAATATCCTGGCGAGTTTTACACTAGTAAAGAGAAAAAAGATTGAATTTATAGATTTATTGATCTGTTAGAAGCCGGTGGCCAGCCCGAGAGGCCATATTATTTCAATTGATTGCATCATAATAATTCAGGCACTACAGATAAAGTAGGCCACAGACAAAAAGAAATTTTAAAATCGGTTCAGTAACGACGGAAATAACAAAGAACAGAGAGAAAAGTCGATTAAAAATAAACACGTCCAAACTATGTCAAATTTTTATGAGATCAAATAGCAACTATTCTCCTTCAAACTATCACATAAATCGGATCATACATGTCAGAGTAATCGGTGTACATGCTTAAAAAAAATAAACGAATTGAGAACATCCTCCTTTTAAGAAGTCGGTTAGAAGATTTGTCTTTCTAAAATGTACCTTTGTAGGTATATTTTAGCGTGAATGTAAAGGATAAAACTATTTAACAAAGTACAGGCCTCAGCAACATTGACAAAACAAAAATATTTGTGGAAGCCTGTAGTACTCGAACTATTTTTTATTTATTTTACAGCTACACAATTTGGGGGTTCAGTCTTTTGGTATATTTGATATTCTACAGGTTAGTTTCCAAAAACTAACTCTCTATTGAACATGAGTATTTTTACTTGGATAGAATTTCATACTTCCATTAGTAAAAAAATGCTATGAAAAATGAAGAGATCAATAAAATATAAACAACCATTAACAATGTAGCTTAGTTAATAGAACACCTGATGAGCGGAAATTAGTAGCCGAGGGCGGATAAATAAAAGGTCCAATTATTATGGAGACGGTACTATGCGAAATTACAGCTACTAAATACATTTTTATGTTCAATATTAAGACTGAAATTCACGTGTCATAGACTTCAAACAATTAGGGACAAAACTAATTGTTATTAATTATCCATAACGTGTGTAGATTAACTATTATGGCAGGTAATAACAATTTGTCGATTAAATTAATTGAAGCCTTGTCCGTATAATCAAAGCGGATAACTTAATGGATTAGCTACCTAAAGATGTTGACCTATTGCTGTGAGATATTAATGTACGATAACAAACTATGAAATGAAAACGCAAACTATAATTATTGCTAATGGAGTTGCCAAAACAACAACCGTACGGCAATATTTACTTAGTAAATGATTAAGATATAGATGAGCTCAAGTGAATTCGTAAAACCGTCAGCTTCAGGTAAGTAGAAATTCGATATTTTTGTTGTTTAGTAGATTGATTTCACTCAACTAATTCGCACATTTTATGTACAAACCGTCTCCAAATAAATTGCATTATACAAACACTAAAAATATAACTGTATACTTTAAAGGAGGTATCTTATCTTTTAGAGAAATTATAAGGACACATACTATAATCTAATTTTCGTTCTTTGAGGCTATACGTCCCTAGTCAGGCCCTTTATTTTAATACGTATAGAATAGTAGTACTAGTATAGTATCACTGCAAAAGGTACGATGAGATTTTAAATTATAATCATACTAGTATTATTTGTAATAGAAGATAATACTCGTAGAAAGAAAAAACCAAATTCATTTGCAAACGATTGAATAACGACCAAACGATAGCATATTTTAATGTAGACTAGTTAACCAGCTTAGTTTGCATCTGGATAGTGTTGCGTAAGTCTTAAATTAAACTCAAAATTGGAATAAACAGTCTTAGTAGTAAATACATAATTCTCCATCATCCAAACCGTGTACTCCACTGTTATCAGGAGATATTAACATAGCCAAAGTCTCGAGTAACTTCATAAAGGATTTAGGTAAACGCGAATGGCAGAGCTTCGTATGTTGCGAGAACGAATTAAATATACACGTAATCTGTTAACTTCATACTCCTGAGCTAAAAAGCTTGCAAAATTCACTACACGTTTCCCCTGCGTTTGTTTAGTTTAAAACAATATGATCTTGGGGTTTCTTTCAACGTTATCAATTATGAATGATGCAATTCTGCGTTTACGTTTCCATTTGCCCGAGGTTAATAAAGAATTCTGAGCTATGAACACGTGGAATGAGAATAAAGCAGTAATGTAGTGGGCTTTAGTGTAGGTTTCGGTATTATTATCGTTTTTGATATTACACATTTATCAAGAAAGGTCCCGATTCCCATATAAACATAAAAATATTGCAAATATGCATACTAATATTATAAAGAGGAATGATTTTTATTTTAGTATTTTGTATGTATTGAATAAATTCAAAAACTAATGGACTACTGGACTGATTGACATAGGCCTTTATTATATTTTCAAAAAATCATGGATCCTTTTTGAAACTCCAATAATGTAATTAATTTAATTCAAAAATAATGTATTATAAAGAAGTGTAGCTTAAAATGGTCTACAATAAAATTTGTTAGCATATATCTGTCGCTTAAGGATAATCCATGGTAACCATTTTTATCTATTACAAATTACAGAAAAATAATGTGAGCTTTTTTTTAACAACATATCTGTTATTTCTTATCCAATTAAATACGTTAGATACGTTATGCGTTTAATGTAGATCATAATTACCATTCAAACTAAATAATTACAGTGAACAGTTTAAAAGACATCGCGATATATAAAATATGCGGGAATGAAATAAATTCAAGCGTGGCTGAAAGAAATACCATTAAAATTCTTGTACTTAATACATTTGAAATACTACGAAATACACTTATTTCAAAGTGTATGACTTGAAAATTGAATGCAATTCGTCGTAAACTTGTAGACTTAGCCATATTTGCTAAGTTATGCAGTTGTTCTACTATACACAGTTAGAACAGTTTATTAGTCTTTAGCGATCAAAGATTTTACTGTTACATTGCTATATAAAACCTTGAGAAGAGATTGGAAAAGTTCTTTAATTGAATTGAATTCTTACTTTTATGTGATAACAACGTAATTACCATGCAAGGCGCATGGAAAGACACACAGACCAATGAACATCCTACGGATGCCTATTATTCACAAGTGGTTAATAGGAATCTTCCAGAAGTGATAATTAAAATATTTGCTATAAACCTTACCATTGTGTTCTAATTTCGATGGACTGGAACATGTTTTAGATAGAACTCTTAAAATTAAGTGATATGTGGTTAAACGTAAGCCTATCAGTAATAAAAAGAACTGGATCAGTAAAACTTTTATGATTAATTGCGTAACTATAATATTTCTCTCATTTCTCAAATGAAATGATAACGCCCTGAACTCGCATTTGGTAGCCGTATATCATGTAATGTCATTTCGAAAACTAAAAAACACAGAACAAAAATATAGACTATCATCACAAAGATAGCGACACCACGTTATTAAACTCTTTAAATTTAGGAGCTTCCCTTTTAGGATTTATCAGGACTACACTGCAGAATCTACTATGCTCGAATTATTTTACTCCCGTATACATTGACTAACAAATAGTTATAGAACCAATAAATATTGTATTTCTTTTACTGCTATTGGACTTAGTAAGTCCAATAGCAGTAAAATAAATGAAGTTATTAAAGGTACAGTCATATTTTACGAAGTGCTGAAGGCTTTAATAACCGTGGGGAAAGATTTTGGCTACAATCTTCAATAGAATCGAATTCTTGGGCCAGTATAGCAGCTCAAAATTTGTCGCAATTTCCTTGTACCATGTCTATCTAATACTGGATATTTTTGTCAAGTGGCAATTCTGTTAACTGAATTAACTTTTAACTTAATTTTATACGATTCAATAAAATGTGCAAACGCAGTTTTAGTTGAATCAATCGCATTTATATTCATCAGTGGAAGTGAGCCTCGTTTGCTTTCAGCTATTGACTGCAACAACACTAAAATAACTAAAGCAATAAACACACACTTGCTGCAATTTCATCCCATCTGATAGACCCTCAAAAATGTTAGTTTAAAGTTGCTCAAACCAACATAATTCCACTCGTGTGTGTTCCGGCACGGTTTCCTGATCACTAAGCATTTCTAGCATGCAGTGTAAACAAATTAATTAATTAAATTTATACACGAGTACAAAATATATGTTCGAAGCAATGTGAAAATAGAAGGTGTACGTCGTGAAATCTGACAGGTGACGTCAGTTGCGCCACAATGGGTATGCCATCTTTATCGCTAAGAGGGAAATAAATGAGACGACTTTTTCCTGCTTTACGAGCGAGTCACTCTGAATTTTGTGTTTTGTTTCGTTCTAGTACAAAAATATGTTTCTATATTTTTTAGGGGCGCTGCCTAAATGAACTGTTATTTTTTACTTTCTTTAATATAACCGCATAAAATTTTAAGATACTGCTTAAGGCTTTCTTCATAATTTTGCTGGTTGAATTAGTAAGGAAAAGAAATTTGCCCGAAAGAGGCCTCGAGCGCACATACTCAGAAGAAACTAGTAACTAGTATCTAAAACGCTTGGGTTTATATTACATTTATGAAGTGAATTAAAAAAAAACTTATTATGGAATTATAGTTTATCTATAGCCTCAATTTTTGTGTTAGGTGAATAAAAGCGGTACCAGTATGTGCCTTGGTTCGTTAGTGACATCCGTGTCCAATAATTTAAATTTATTGTGGTAAAACACGAAGGGGTTTCATTTTAAACGTCTCTCGTCTTATTCTTTGTTGAACAATAGTTATACGTTAAAAGATTTCGAGTTAGCGTGAAGGCGAATCATTTTGTTTAGACACGAGATTGCGGGCGGGCATAACGTTTTATTTATTCTTTCATAGTATATGTACCGTTATGAAACCTTTTGTGCTTTGCGGAAGCATGAAACTGCCATGGACACTTTTTTCATCTTTTGTGAAATATCGGTACATTTAATGAAATATAGTTTACGTTTGCTTTGATACGTACTGTAATGACTATCGATGCGTGAAATATTATAAAGTGGCTAGTGGTCTAGGCGACTTAATTTTACGGGCGCGTGGTCTCCAGCAGAGTAGAATTTGGACCACCCCATCTCTTCCGATGCAGTGTCGTACAAGGCGACTAAGGGATAGGATAGATCAGACACATATATACAGGCCAGACTCAGCCTCAGATTGCTTGAGTCAACAATATTGCCTGAAAGACGTCAATAGTCTCACCCCCTATTACGAGGAACCAAATTCAATGATTGGTGATATGTGGGAGTTAATTTACCTCTGCCTAACCCGCCGGAGATGAAGACGTGTTATATAATATATTATCAATAAACCACATAGGAACGCAATCATGCATCTGATATATGATGATTTTTAAACTTCTTGAGGTTCTTGTATCACCGTAATATGAAAAATGGAATATGGAAAATTCTTGACGAAGATATTTGCACTATTGTCATTATTTAGTTACTCAAGTCAACAAGTCAAAACTTTAGTATTTTTCTGCATAGCTGAAAAATACATAGCATGCGCTACGGTCATGGTACAAAATCGTGACCTTGCATTGATTCCTTACAATTTTAATTAATTTTATTTTTATTTTATACGCGTTTATTAGACACGTTTATTAATCTGCACGATTAATTAAAATTGTAAGGAAAATTATGACATCGAAGACAAAATGGTCTTAATAACTGTTTATAAACTAATACAAAACTTATAAATACAAAATCTTCCATAAAGAAAGAATGTTCTTTGTTTATGAGAGTTCCTAATCTGCCAATAATATGATTGTTTTGTGGTAACACCAGCTACGGTATGTGTACTTACTATAGGCAAGATGTATCGCCTCGAGTCCACCTCGCGCCGCTTCGGTTGCGTTAATGGAAGGACGCAGATGTTTTTCGACTTACGTAGTCTATATTACGCTACTTAATACACTAAGTGCCCCGACAGCAATATTGCCAACTTTGTTATACTAAAATACAATTATTATTGACTGCTTTTGCAAGTTTTTCTCTATGATTGCCTATCTCTGAGTCAAGACTGAGAACTACGTCATTTGATTTAATTATTTCAGTACAAAATGACTGGGAACTCTCTGTTTTGATATTTTAAAATATCACATCTACTGTAAAGCCCACTTTCTGCAAAAACAGAGAGGAGAGGAGACGAGAAGATATGTTTTGAATAACCAATCTGATTTCGAAATTTCCACTTCTCTCCACTCAGGTTCCGTTGCCTCAGGATAATTTTGGATGTGGATGGACTGTGAGAAATGAAAAACTATACACTTCTAGGTTACCCCTTTCTAAATCAATGGAGCTTATAAACCTTAGTTTTATGTTTTTATATTGACATAATTTTGTTGTAAGAATACCTAACAGAGATGATATTCATCGGGATCCTTACTAGTTGTTTGTGGTAGTAAATTTCTTTTGTAAGCTTGTCCTTCCAAGCATAACGAGTAAAAAGGAGCATGAAATTCACATCCTTCGTATACTTAAATGTTATTCTATATGCACATTGTTTCCTTATTCCCTTTCCGCTGAGATTTCTTTCATGTCATCCGCCAATACTGACGATAGCAATATTGGGACCATTGAGATATACCAAATAACAATATATATATCAACAGTTAGAACACATCTAGGTAATGTAAACTGTGCTTAAAGTCATAATATTGTACAAAATTAGAATAAATTTAATATCTCTGAGCCTTAAAGGTGAGATGTTGAAAATTATTATCAAGGTTGCTATTTTATAATTTACCTAATTAGAATATCGATGATTATTTTGCTAATAGATAGTAATGTTTCAATTGCCAAAGGCTTCAAAGAGAGCCAAAATAAACTATTACATTGGTTCACATTAAATGTACGGTGAAAAAGGCAAACGGCGCGGGAAGAATTGCTTTTTACGGATCGGCTAACATTCCGCGGTTCCTCGAGGGGCGCAGGTACGTGACGGAGGGGGTGACGCCGCGGCAAAACAGAGGGGAGAAGAGGCTTCGCAGAAATGAATTGTTTTCGGTTTACCGTAAGGTAACATTACATTATTGCGTACCTTTGTGGCTTTTTAAGTGTGTTTATAGGATTTGATCCCGGACCAGCTGTGGTACACCATGTGGAAAAACGTTACGTATGTTCGAGAAAACAGTTTAATTCAATTTGTGTATGTACACAATTTGCTTTATTTCATCACACGGTAAAGTGTTTTTAAGGTTATATCTGCTAAATTTTTTTTACTCATTATGTAAATACTTTTTCGTGCGGAAGCCCTCGCATATACCGCCCTGCTGGCCGGCCACACGTCTTTTCTGATTTCAAATACCACATGCATAGTGACCCGAATCCTGGCTCTCAGAGGACCATTTCTAGTTTCGAGATTATGATTGCAACGTGGGTTAGGTCGTGATGTGGCAACCACACGGGTTACTCGTCGCCTCTTCGGGGCAAGTTGGGGACATCTTTCCTCAAAAAAGTCGGTGCGCATCTCGCTGCTACATAGGTAGGCTGCTGTCTGCTGGGGTGACAGGCGGCTCCACCTATCGGAACAAGGACTCTTTTATCCGCACTTAGCCCCTTTATTTGGGCCGTTGTGCGTGTGCTCCACTTGTTACCCCCAGGCTTGTGTTCATGGACAAGAACGAGGTCATTGAGCGACCTATAACGTCTGAGCCGCTTTCGCTGCGCCGCATGCCTTTAGCCGGACTAGACGGGGCGGGAGAGTCCTAAGTCTCTTCCAAGCCCGCACCGTCATCTTCTTCTCGAGCATAACTTACTCGATAAAGGAGGCAGCAGCACTCCACACGTTCGCATTCCACACTAACATAACGTTACGAGCCACAATGTATGTACCTAATTTAATTATTGTTCTGTCTAACTCACCGTTGAAAAACATTTGAAGTGAAGTATAGCACCAATTTCGTTCACCTGCGTCAGATGCCGTGGTCGACACAATAATTTAATTTCGCTCGTTATACGAAGAAATTATTCGAAAAAATTGGAGGGAAACTCATAAAGCTATTACATAGCTTGGAAACGCCCGACGTTGCGTTCACAGATACGAGCTCAAAATTAATTTCTGAAACCGTTTTATAGTACAAAGTTTTCTAAATTGCTTTAGCCCTTACAGCTAGCAAAATATGAATGGAGCGCTACTTACTTTTACATTACAGTAATGCAATGTAGTAATATAAATTAATATCTTGAAAATCACATTTAAAGTAACATTGCAAATATATATACTTCTTAAAGTATATATATTTGCAATGGGAATTACATTAGGGACTTTTGCACTTTTGATTTCTTAGTTGACATACAATATTAATTCTGAAATGGCTTTCAGAAATATGACAAGTGAATAAATGATTTAATAACAGAAAAAATGAGAGGCCCTCTTAAGAATGCGGATGGGAGTGCTCAATTTGTTGTCACTTAAGGAAAATAATGTAATCCCGCTCTGAGTCAATAAGAATGATTTTAGGAAGAGAGCATTCCTCTTTTTGCTATTCTTGGCCCACTTCGAATTAATGGTACAAATAGTATAATCAGTTGCATAAGTCGTTAAATAATATAATTAAGTTTATGAACTAGTATATAGCAAATTAATTTATAGTATATTCGAATATCATGGGGTAAATAGCGCAATTAATATGTGTAGAGGCACTTACCGACATCCTTGAGATTTATTTAAATAATAAATAAAAATCTTTTATTTCTAACAAGGCCATAATTTGTTGGTAATATTGTTCTTGTGACAGAGTTGGTAAACATAATATCTTTTTTTTTAGTTTGGAGTTTCATCCAGTGTCGCAGTATTGGTGACTGCCATGTGTCTGCGAAAACAGATAAATATTATCAGCTTTGTTACATTTGGCCTACTTATTTCTAAATTATTTATCTACATTAAATTTACTAAAAATTATGTCATGATATGTTAGCTGTTGTATAAGAAGTAGGTATTAAAGTAAATAGTATCGTATTTATTAAAGTATCAATCCTTACAGCTAAAATATCTAAATAATGTAGAAATAAGTAGAGATTATATTAATAGTTTTCAATATACAAACAAATAACTGAAAAAGGAACCATTCTCCCCCTCTCCCCACACTCTCGGCTGTTATAGGTAGGTATCTTAAGGAATAACTGTACAAATTATTTAGTGTGAACGTCAATTTTCACGTTAATTTTCCTGTACTATATGAATTTTTGTCTAATCATAGTTTATTATGTTAAATAATAAGCAGTATAGGTAATAGTGGTATTGAAATACCTACGTACAATACCCAATAGGTATAAGAACAGTTGTTAATTTAGTGCTTCTAAGGCCGTTTTCACATTATCCGGTCCAATATCGGTATTGGACGACGATCGCCTATACCCGATAGCCGACACCATGGGCTGTTTTCACATATATTCGATAAACTCGGTCCGATACGTCAAGGATAAATTACCATTTGCTTGATAGCACGGACTCAAAAAAAGTAACCATAAGCTCAACTACAAAGTCTAGAAATCTCTACCATTGAATATGACATAAGATTTGTCATTTTTATCTATTATTTTACTGTTTTCGGGTTCTCAGCGATGTCAGCTTCTTTATCCGATATCGGACTGGACAATGTGAAAGACAGATACATATTTCATACAATTTACTTCCAGTCGACTATTGGATGTCGAATATCGGAGTGGACACCGATATCAGTACCCCTAGCACTAAAAACTTTCGTAATCGTATCGTAAACGGAACGAGAGAACGAAGCTTTGCGTTTTGACCGCCTGCATACTGTGAACATATTTGTGCGTGAAGCTGGCCAATCGCATTGCTCCGTTCTCTCGATACATTTACGATACGATTGTTTTAGTGCTATGGCCACAGATCAGATAATGGAAAAACGCTCTTAGACTGTGACGTTAAAACCCTTGAAAGTTGAGTAGGGTGGTGTGTCTACTTATCTGTAACTTCGTAGTACCTACACAGTTATTAGTAAGAAAAAAAACTTTAATGATAGGAAACGTGTAATGATTTTTCTCCTGAATATTACAAAGGCGATATAATTAAATAATTTTATATTTGATTTTGAATATATATCAATTAATAATTGATTTATTTCAATATATAGATCGTTTGTATATTTAGGCTGGTACATTATATGATACTTGTTTTAGAACCCGAGTTATTATATTTATTATAATATATGTAGAGTAACAATAAATATAGTACAAGTTTTGTCTAAGATGCTTATCAGAAACTGTAAAAGCTTATGCGACAGTTATTATAATGCCATTAGGTTCACGCGGCGTTTAGCGTTAATACTTTCATAAATTACACCTAGCCTACCCTTGGACACGATCTTAACCGTAAGACTTTTACGAACAATTTTGATTCTAACTTGAACTAACATGTTTTAAATCACGTTTTTGTGCGGCGTGCGAGCTAATTGTCTCTACCATAGATGTCCAAGAACGTGTGCAGTTGAGAAATAAAACCATTAAGTCAGACACCGCATTTCGAGAAGAAGGCCTCGGTTGCTACTTGTATTAAGGCAAGGATGATGATGAGAATCATCCGTTACTTTTGATCAGGATAACCTACATTCACATGGGTGGAAAAGTAGGCAACAGCTAGTGTCATATACCTACCTACACTCGTCTCAGTCCTATATAAAAACTGTCTGGGTAGGGCACGTGCGTCCTTTAAGACGGAGAGTCTTAATTTTAGGCCTTTACTCACTTCACTACTCTATTGCGGATAGGCAGACTTTTTAAACTTTTAGGCATACAGGTTTCCTCGGAATGTTTTATTTCACCTTTTTTTACGGAAGGAAAAGGTGCGTGACTGGAGATTAAATTTTAACCGTTCGGTATCGGAGTAATGGTCTACGTCTTAACTTTTATTGCTATCATATTAAATTAGGTCAACGATGGCTAACCCATTGTAGTGTTACATAGTTGCAGTACAATAAGAATTATCTAGCTGTAAATAAAACTTAACAAACTACTTAGCAACTTGCTATAAAAATGTGTTATAGGTTCGAGTACTGTACTAAAAATGGCAATGCATTATTGGAGGTATACCCATTAAATCTAATTTACTAAATAACGCCATCAGAAAGCTGAATGTTGTGCATAACTGTCGTTAACCTGTACTCTTGTATCCCCGAACGAAAGTAAAATAAATTAGTAGAAAAAAATGGGTAAACGGGTGGATTAATACAAAAAGAAAATTAAATTTTTACGGCACAGGACCTGACCTAGTAACGATAATTACACAATGTGAGTACCTAACACATATTTCTCGTAGTTGGAACGTTATTTTTAAAGAATGTGCTTTATTTCATTAGCTGCTGATTAGTGCGGATTAGTGCTATCGTTGTCCATATCTATAGTTTAAATTCACAAAAAAGAGACTATAAATAAGTACTAAACTCGCCTGTTCTCGTAAATCGAAAATATATTATCTACTACATGGTTCAGTATTAGGTATGCAGTCTAAACAGCAGTTCAAAGGAGATGATTTAAAAGTAATGCTGTACCTAAACCGAGTTAAACAGATTCTTTACACTAAACAGGCCAGGTAAAAGTTCAGTTAAAATTTGTGTAGGTTTACTTACTTAGGTTGATATAATTAGAAATATGATATAAAAAGGACAAAATATGTTTTGTGAAATACTAATCAGCAGAGCTTGTTAGTTGTACAACATAAGAGCGTGGCTTGTACGCCGCAGGGTGATCGAGGGAACTTCGAATCCTACCCTAATTAAGGATTTTGCTTACCATTAGATACTTGCGTACATGAATATTCATAATATTCGAAGCCATTGATATTTCTTTTTATCTGGCCACGTTTAATACCTTAACTCATATTAGAAGCGTTCTTTATAATAGTCACCTTGGTTATCGAAACATAAATAGTTTTCTTCTTCATCTTAGCATTAATCTAAGTCGCACCTGAAGCTTTCTCCTCGGTGTCTGAGGCCCGCTTTACCAGTCCAACGGCGGATTGCTGTTCTGACTGGCTGGCTGAACTTCGATATTTTCCATGAAGCGACTGACCTCCACGACCCGAAGCCGATATCGAAGCATTGCAGTTAGACCAGCTGTCGGGCTCCGACTACCCGTAACAACGGCCATAAATGTTCCAATGGCCACCGGGACCGATGGCTTAACATGCTCTCCGAGTCACGACCAGGTCAATGCAAATATCCATATTCATCAACTCGTGCCTCCTGGGTAGCGAAACAAACACACAACACACAAACACAAAGTCAATATAATAATCGAAATATAAACAGTAATAACTGCTTATTTAATAAATTAAAACATATAGCTAACACAATGTTAGACATTTTTAAAATATACATAATATTTTTGTGACTGTGTCATTTGCATTTCATATTGTCATGGTATTGTAACTGAAGTTACGTTCTGACATGTTTAACTAAACCATCATATTTATATCTATTTAGATATATTTTTGTTTGAGTGTATATAAAAATGTAAATGTCTTATATCAAATCAAAAATTATCAGTGTGAAACTATTTGCCAAGCCCAAATATCCTTCCCTAAATAAAAAGGTACAAATGATTAATGCCTATATTTGTTCGAACGAATGATAAACATTCGATTTATCGCATTATACGCTTCCCCTCGTTACTGCGCAAAGCAAAGTTGAATAGCTTGATTTTTGGACTACGCTTACAAATGATGGAAGGCCCGTCAAACACTGTTGAGTTCTTTATCAAATTAGTTGACGTTGATAGGTACAAAGCTAAACGTTCATTTTACTGTTACTGTATAATTTCTTTATAGCATTAGGTTTCAATCAAACTCTCTGCCCGCCTTGCGGGGAACCCGAGTGGGCAGACTGCATTAGATCGCTAATCAATCTCATAAAGTCCTTTAGCATAAGTATTGTTTCTATCACGAGGCAAGACAGGACGGGAAAATACATATATAAAATCTTAGAACTAGATTCCAGTCGTATGCTGCAATCTAGTTTTCTTACTATAATTTTAATTGAAATCCTTTTATCCGTTATCACGAATTTGAGCAATTGCCTTGTAAATCCCATAAAATCATAGAATAGATACTATTTTATTACAAACTTTTTATTAATGTACTATGCACTGTATGCATGTATGTACACAGTACATATGCAGCAAATCCAGCAACTCGATTTTGAAGACATTCTCAACAAATTTTAATGACATTTTGCCTTCATGTTGGTACTGGTACCATGGAGGTAGTCTGATGATGGAGTATGAATGTAATCGTAAAAATGCCTAAACTAAACAGAGACTAGTTATGTTTGGGTTTATTTGGTTGGTCTTAGTAATGTTTAGTGCTTTATAATATTACTATAACTAGTGAAACATAAGTTATTGATGAAAAGATTGAAAACAAGCTCTTCTTTAAAAATCTCTCTCTTGTACTAAAACTGATATAATATTTGTATAATTATATAGTTATACCTTGCTTAAAATTGTGTTCATTATTTACAATTTTTTGGAATATTTTCCTCTATCAACAGAAATTTTCGCTTATAAAATTAAATATATTTTTTATATTGTTGTTTCATCACTTTATTTTAATGTTTGCACTATATGTTATATCACTTCAGAGGGAAACGTACTCGTGGTCTTTATAATTATTTTTGTCGTGATATGTCTGATTCCATTTCTACAAAGTAAGAAACTCTTTTGAAGCTTCCTCCCAAAATATTAACTTATTCACGCGTGAGTTAGACGTTTTACAGCCCTATATATAAAATGGATTTTAGTATCCCCCTCGCTTGATAGGAATTTTGCGAATGTTTCTCATTCCACCTTTCGACGACGAATTCATATTGTAAGAAATGGGTATGAAATTGAACAAATACTTTACGCGCATTGCTATTTGTGAGTAAAGGTACCTACTCAAACTCAATAGCAAAAATACATGTACTTTCTAAGCTAGCTGTTACTATGTCGATTATGTTATTATCATAAATAGGTATTCGGATCCAAGGAAAGAGTTCGATATACGCGTGTATTAATATTATATGTATACAGTATTATAATCACGCGCCTATTCCTATTTGTGACAGCTGTTCTGATTTTATAGGTAAATCATAACCTAATCAATCTAATCGAGAATTCATTGTCGTCGTTTCGTAAACGATTGTATTAATATTACCTACAGCAGAGAACAGATTATAACAGAATTGATAACATCAATAAGAACAGGTTATTATGGCTTTTGAAATAATTTCTGAATGTAAATTGTATTAGCAATAGTCATAAATTTGCTAGAAAGTCTCATTATCAGATTGTCACATTTCATAGTTTTCATAATGTCTTATTTTAATTAGCTCCTGTCGTGATGGTTCATTTAGTAGAAAATGTGTACTAGTTTTCCTTGTAGTGCCTCAACCGGAGCTTGGTCGTTAGTTTGATATAATTTCTACCCTGCGCCGTGATGAACATGACCTTTATGGTTAACCCGTTCACTGTCGGGTGCTAGATATCCTAGACTGCTTACGTTAACTAATGAGCTTAACCTATCGCTGCATGAACGTACGTACTAAAGCTAATCAGATTATGAATAACAAAATCAGGTCTTTATTTATATGAATACACAGAATAAATGGCATTTCTGTCTTCTCTTTCTGATTGTGAAAATAATCCTCAATTAGTTATTATGGTACATCTTTCCGCTAACTTCATACTGGCTTAGAATTGCGCCACAAAAGACCCAATCTCGTTTGTATTTTTCGAATGTCTATTATTTGATTTCAAAATTAATTATATCTTTTGATCTGTTTGTTACAGGTACTCTACAAAGGGACTACTTACACGGGTAGCTTTAATAGAATTTACCAAATAAAAGGCATTATGCCCCTTATTTTGTTAATAGAAAATTCTACCAAACCTCAATTACCTTATAAGCAAAGGGCTCATTAATTTTCTTAGATTCCATTCTTTCTTTATATTTATTTACAAATATTAGACAAAATCAAGTCTTATGAAATTCACAATTGGATATTATATTAAAATACTTTCTAACGCCAAATATTTTAATGTGTATCCCACTCGGCATTCGAAATTTTCTATTCTTTAGACGTGACTAATCTCCCTCTATTCTCGACTACCGCTGCTGACCGACCTCCTTATCTTATAAAAAGTTGTTATCATGAAGATACCATCTAATCTACGCTGTGGTTTGTATGACCTCAATCAACAACCTTTAGTCCCAGTATTGGGCAATTTTGGAGTTATAATAATTGGCCTATAATCATCTTAAGCAAAAAAGACCCCTGCTGAACGCTGATTGTAGCCATATACCCCATATATGACCGAATTCGCTCCGGATCTATCCACTGACATTAATTGCTAGACTAACTTTGACTAACAATGTTTCAAACTGTAAACTTATGATCGAACAGGTAGGTCTTACACGGGTGCCCATTGCTATTTTAACATGTTAACATTAGGATGTGTGTGGGTTAACCTCATATCCCCTTTGAACCTACTATCGAATGTTGAGTATCAAAGTTTTTCTTTTTCGGGAACTTTAAGCTATTTTACTACGTTTATCATTCGTTTTTATCACTGTTAGACGATGGCAATAGCTAAGTTTTGTAGTTAGACAAGGCTTTTAGGTACAGTAACGAATGCTGCAAATATCTTGTGTTCGTATAGTCTTAATATTTTCCCGGAGGCTCGAAGGGATCTTAATATGTTAAGAGTCTATCCTAAAACCTAGGTTCTAGGTAGTAGAACATACTTAACCTTGCTATATGATACCCTAATCGTATCACACGGTAAGTGTACGAGAAGTTATGACTTATTTAATCGACTTGAATAAAGGAAGTTCTCAATTTCGTCTGTAATTATTAACTCCAAAAATAGTTGGCCTGGCCTACTTTTTATGTGGGGTTGATCGAAATATTTGAAGCATTGCTACTGTTTCTAAACTTATTTGTTTTCAAATACGGCAAATTACGCAAGGGAAATAAAGTGAAACGTCAGCGAGGCAAAATTAAAATGGTCAAACAGTATTTATTACGAGCATTTAAACGTTTCAGCAATGAACCAATACGAGATTGGCAATAAACTTAGCGAATGCTAGGGTTGATCCATACCCGTTTAGAAAACAAATTACAGAATAGATCGTTTAGTATTCGTAAGACTGACTACTTCTAATTCACCCCTCGACTAAATCGACTCAATCACTCTGCAGGATCTTGCACTGCGTATTTTTTGGATTACTAAAGTAGCCCTCTGTATCTGAGCGTCAGAAGTAGGTAAGTACCCAGTTCATAGTCTATGGTACATACCTTGCAAACAATAACTGTATGACAGGAGTGCAATCAACTTTGTTAAAACTCATAATTAATATTATTTTAGGTAGGTAAGAGGATTAAACATCAAAGGTAGTCCCCTTTTCTTGAGACAAAGGGCCTCAAAGAGAAATTATATGGGGTTATTCTTTAGGGTAAAGTAACCATTAGTTAGTTCGATTTTAGGTGAAGTCTTACTTAGACATCGGGAAAGCATAATTTATGCTTATGGGTTTGACTAAACTACACAATATTATTAATAACCTTATACAAAGTCTTTTGCTATCTCATGTAATTTAAAGTTTACGTTTTATATGCAGAAGAATAATAGAACGTGGATTCAAAAAAATACATAAAAAGTAGGCTATATGAATTAGGGTTGAAACTTTTTAATACCTAAAGAATATAAAAACAAATATGACCTAGTTGAGAACCTCCTAGTTTTTGGTTAGTATAATATGGAAAATTAATGAAATATGTGTATAATGCAAAAATAACATTACAAGATAAGCTAGCTTATTTAGCTTATTAAGGTGTTTTAAAACCACATACGCAAACAAAATAAGCTCTCTGCATTTACGCAGGCGGTTTTAGTGAAAAGTCCCGGTTGCCTACGTTACGGAACCCTCTTATTATAATGATCCAGCTGTGTCAGCCCTAATATGTATAGGGTGTCGTAACATCACAGCAGCGATATAATGCAGCTGGGTTTAACTTTTAATTGGAGCACCCTTAAGTGAGAACGTTGAACTTTAATTTACTTGGTTCGTTCGACCAATCGGTTCACTCATCCACTCCACTGCACTACAAATTATCGGGGAAATATTGGAAAACACGACACGAACAGCATCGATGATATTACATTAATTTGTTTCATTAGTATTTATCATAATTTTATTAGTATATTTAATCAGACCTGTTGACTACGCTTTAAATTAACATTAGTGATTCTTTAATGCATAAATTTGCACTTGCGCTCATTTGAGCGCAAGTGCAAATGAGAAGCAAAATGTACATGAGCTATAAAAAATACATAATTTACGACCAGAATAAAATTTTGCCTTTTACCATGCTTTGAACAGTTATCTTAGTTGTGAAATATTATATGCTGTTATATATTTTATGGTTTCCATTAATATAAAAATATACATACATTTTTAGTCATTTAACTTCGTATAATCTATTAGAAGACTTTCCCCGCCCCCAGATTGTAATCAGAGGAAAGCAGATTTTTCCTCCTCTCATAAGCGTCTACCAACTCTTCCTACTTTCATCCAACCAACCACGGATTAGCTATTCAGGTCATGTTTTACTATTTATTTATTTCTATGGACTTTTACATAAATGTATATGCCAGTCTTATCCTCAATACCCTCTTCTAAGGCTCCACAATATTCGCCTTGTAGATCATGGAGGAGATTGCTAAGACCACTATTAAAGTCATTAATCTTATTGTAAACAGTGGAATGGGACAGAGCTATGTCATGAAGCGCCGCACAAAGTTTATAATAACTTTCTTGTTGACTAAGACCACAACGAAGGTAGCAACAAATCATGGAGGGATTATCTCGCCCCGCTACATTTCAAATTGTCTTCAATTAATAATCGCTATAAGTTGATAGTGGTATTCGAATGTTTCGGCAATTGTTTTAAATTATTGATGTTATTTGTATTTTCCGTGTCAAGCACTTTCTTGCAGACCCATGAGATGGTTATTACAACTTGATCTGGGAATCAATCAATGGTATTATAGATGGTCACACTACGTAGCTTTGATTATTCATCGTTATAATTCGATGGATTACGTCACTTATCACTACACAAGACATATCTTATAACATGATTGATGTACGATGATGTGCTATACGAAAAATTATTCCAGGATAAAACTGTGACAAATGATCATAGTTAACAAAGAAGTGTCTTTGAATCGTATTACTAAATTTAAATATATCCAGATAACTTGATTAGCGTTTTCTAAACTAATTGATACTTCGTTAAGGTTAACGAAATCTGGGATAAGCGCTTTAATTCAATCATAGTGAAACTCCTGTCACACAAAATTATGTTCACCTTAGGTCGCCACAACAATAGGTTCGGCCGCAAAGTACTTAACTCAATCCCTAAGTAACTCAAGGTGATGACTAACTTCGATAGATAGGAGAGCACAGCGATGAGCCTAACTTTAATTAATTTGAAACTAGTTGGCAATTCGGACATTCGATTCTAATTATATTATTTACTACTAGTAGGTACTTGTCTCAATTTATCTCTTGATTTGCCCATTAATCTGTTAATACATAGAACCATTTGTATACATTAATCTATTCAATTGCTATATATTTTTGATGTACATCTGGCAATCCGCCTCTGAGCCGAAGCCTGAGGGCAGCATAGGGTAAACCGTGGGTGCTGCTGAATATTGCACCAGCCCGTAACGGGAAGCAGAGTTAGACGTTCAATAATAAACAAAATCTCCACATCCTGCAAGTGAATGTAAACAACTGCCTAGGACAACTGACAACAAGGACTATTTGCTCCAAAGCATGGGGGAGTGCTCATCAACATTATACATGTTCGACTCGGATGTTACCGCGAATAACACGAAGATTATGATGAATGTGTGTATGTAAAATATCGTTTCTTCATCGTTACGGGTTTTCATCGGCCGTGTTAATAACGACGCTGGAGACGTCAGTGTGCTCTATGAATGCATATATTGCAAGTAATGAGCAAGAGAGCTAAAGGCTAAAGCAGCATCGTCTAACGTTTGCACTCCATGTGTTACCTCACACTGTTTTACTGAATAGCACTATTTGTTGTTGCTCAGTAAGATATGAGCTTTAAGTTAATACCTACTTTGACTCCGTCACTTAAATTCAGTCTCTGACAGATTGTGACTGGCAGCAGTTAATGAAATGCTACCAGCCTCAGAGGACAAGATACATTTCTACTATCTATGAAGACACAATATTATATTCTCATACTTTAATAAATAAAAAACACATTTCAAACTGTAGTCTTACCACGATGGTTTCGTATGTAGTGCACAGTTTCTGTTATAAATACATAGAAATATTCACCCCTCTTGCGGAACGGAGTACGTAGTACCAAGTACCAAGTTTACGAGAAATGATAATATTTACAGTTCTTTTGTAGCTGGTATTTATCTTTTCTTTTATTCTTTAAATATATACAGACAATGCCCTATGGTTTCACTAGCGTAGGTACTACAGTTTACAAAACAATTTACAAGTGCCAACTTTCGAGGGCAAAGAGATTTAGGTCCTCAGTCACCTAATGACACTTAGTTTTAAATCTTACTTTATCTTTTTTTTTTTTTTTTATACCACTTAGTTGGCAGACAAGCACACGGCCCATGGAAAGTAGTTACCGTGGCCTATGGACGTCTGTAACACCAGAGGAGTCACAGTCGCGCTGCCAACCCTGTAAGTACAGAGTTTCTGTGCCGTCAGTAGAAGACAAATCAGGACAAGCCTTTAGTCTTCCCACTGACGGCACAAATTCTCCAGTGAGCTCTGGCTACCCTACTCACCGCTGGGAACACAACACGAAGTTATTATAACCGCGGTATTCTGTAGGGCGGAGGTACTTCCCCAGTCGGACTGCTCAATCGGGCGGATATACCGCCGTGTCCTACCCCCTACAGAGGATACCTACCATCTGAGGACATTGTAGACCTATTTACAAACTTGACAGGTGTCTATACAATCTGTCCTCGGATAAATAGCGATCCAGAACTGATTATTATTCTAGAATACGGGAATTAGAACATACGTATTTCATATGGTGAAGAGAGACGAAGATGATAATCATCAATACACACGTGTATCATACGACGTTTTTAACTCTCTAAAAAAGGAAATGTAAACATTAAAAATTAACAACAACTTTAATGACAGTATTTACGCACAAACTATCAAAATAAATTTAAAAAATTACGTAATTATTTTTCCATTTCCGTACAAAAAAATTCTAGTCTGTGGTGGAGAAGGCTTATTGCCCTAGATGTTCGAAAGTCGAGTGGGCCGGATGGTATACCGCTGATGGTGCTTAAGCACTGTGCCCCGAGCTGTGCCCTGTACTTACACGCCTTTTCGCACTCTCATACTCCGCGAGGCAGGTCCCGGCCTTGTGGAAGACCGCATTCGTGCACCCTGAGACTACGGAAGGTGACAGGACAATCCGACCAATTACAGGCTATCATCTCCCTTCTCTCGAAGGTTATGGAACGTGTTGTTAATACACAGCTTCTGAGATACCTTGAGGGAAATAATCTATTGAGCGACCGACAGTGTGGCTGTCGCCACTGTCGCTCTACCGGTGTATTCTTGTGTATCTCACAAACCGGTGGGCATAAGCCGTCGAGGATCGGGGTGAGGCACTAGTGGTCGTCGACGGCAGCTGCTTGGGCCGCATGAACATAAACGCTGGTGTCCCACAAGGCTCCTTGTTGTCTTCGACCCTGTTGCTGCTGCATATCAATGATATGCTGTCTGATGGCTCCATTCATTGTTATGCGGACGACAGTACCGGAGACACGTGTTACACGGGCCGTGCAAATATCCCTCAGTCCGAGGTGGAGAAGAGTCGTGAATAACTTGTGTCTGAAATCGAGACTACTCTCTCTGGAGTATCCGATAGGGGACGACTAAACTTAGTTCAATTCAACCCCACTAAGACACAAGTATGTGTATTCACCGCTAAGAAAACCCCATTCACTGTAGCGTCAATTCCTGAGCACTGCGCTTACCATCTCCTCGAAATCTCCAGGGACGTCCAGTACCGGAGTCATTTGGAGGACAAGGTTAAGTTGGCATCAAGGAAACTTGTAGTGCTCAACAGGGCGTAGCAATACTTCACTGCGGGGCAGCAACTCCATTATAAGGCACAAGTCCGGCCCCACATGGAGTACTGTTGTTTTTGCTGGAGCGTCTGCATACCAGCTTGACCCTTTCGACTCGGTGCAAAGACGGGCGTTGAGGCTGGTTGACAATCCCATACTCGTAGGTAGTGTGGAACCTCTTAGCCTTAGTAGGGACTTTGCCTCGCTGTGTGTGTTCTACTGCCTATTGAATGGTTTTTGCTCAGATGAACTGTTTGACATGATACAGCTACATTCTATCATTGCACCACTCGCCATAGGCATGGAATTCATCCTCACACACTGCGACCTGAGACGGTTCGCACTGTACGGTATAAAATAAACTTCATCCCACGCACACTCAAGCTGTGGAATGACCTCTCTGCTGCAGTTTTCACAAGCACCTACAATATGGGGTTCTTCAAGAGGGGTATCAGAAGGTTTCTTCATGGTTAGCAGCGCGAGTGTAACACCCCTGGTATTGCATATGTCCTTAGGCCACGGTAACCACTTCCCATCAGGTGGACCGTGTGCTTATCTGCCATCTAAGTTGCATAAAAAAGGCGCAACACGTATGCGCGATCAGCAAATGGATATTGGACTCAAAATAACTTTGTAATTTTACGCAAATTATGTTAACTATTTCATGAGATCAGATAAAATAGTGTATGAAACTGCACATAATTTGGATTAAGTACCCTTATTATGCAACAGTTATACTAAACAGGTATACTAAATGCTTTAAAACTTCATTCAATAGTGGTTGCGCCGATGTGGAAGCTGTATTTTTTGACGCGGAAACACACTCCTTCTATACCCGTCTCCCCTCCCGCACTAACCATAGTATAGTACTAGACATAGTTTCCGTCCGCCATTTGTGATATATAGACAGGCAGTCTCGCTTTGAACTAGCCAGCGTGATGACGGACCGCGCTCGCGTCTCTCAAAAATGATTAATATTTGTTACATTTTACCGCTTCATAGACCTTTACCGATCGGATTGTGCCTCTCGTGTGTTCCTCAAGTGATCTAGTGATGCTGACGGCAGCTCCTGAGCAAGGAAGAGAAGATCCGTGTACCGGCTGCGATGAAAACACGTGTGTCGTGAAGGTTAGTGCATCCTCTCCTAATTTCTCGGGTTGCATTCATTGCTTGGATCACTCCCGCGGCAACCCGACCACCTGTCTTTTGTGTGTAAAGCGTCAATGGAACAGTTAGCTACTTCCCGCAATACAGTCCATTACCGCACTCGGCCATGCGCCACCATTTTTGGTCCGGATCGAGCCGGATTCTTAGCCGTAGTTCGTATTTTGTTATTATTCTAATGGGAATAAGCGCGCCGCACCTAAGTGCCTGGTTATTTTAGTAGAAAACCCCGCATCCAGACACTTAGGATTAGATTTGTTGTCCGTTCGCCGCTGGCTCGCATAGTACCTACCTGGTACATACATAGGTTAGGTATCATATCAACACTTAATCGTAGTTCGCAATTTTCGCATCGCACCTAAGTGCCTGGTTATTTTAGTAGAAAACCCCGCATCCAGACATTTAGGCTTAGATCTTAGGTATACTAGACACCCTAGTGCATAGGCACAGTGTAATACCTAACGCATTTGGCTTTGTTTTGTTTTTTCAATTGCGTCGTATTTGCCTAGTACCTGCGTGGGTAGACACGTGGTTGTGCCTACCTCGCTCGCATCTCATTCCAATTCATACGAAAGTATTTTAATTTGAATAGATATTACGCAATACTTAGTCCCTGAAATAATAGTTGAACCTAGACAGCGACCATCGCGTAGGTACGATCTTGTTGCTATGCGCGTTAGTTCAAGCTTGCACTGGCAGTTATAAGTACCTACCTACCTACGGTTATCGCTCGCGCCGCCTCGCTGCTCTGTACCGCTAGGATTAAGTCATTTCATATTTATTGTTTACCGCACTTTAGTTTGAGATTTAATTGTAAACATGTCCCCAAAGGTTGATAAGACCGGTAAGGTTCAATTGAAACTTTTATACGCTAAAAAAGAAATGATTTACTCTCGCGTACAATCGATCTATGATAATGCACTTAAAACCTCTGATTTGGTCATCAGAGATTCGTTCTTGTGTTCTATAGAAAACTTAGATAGTCTACGCGCGGATTTCGAAACCTTAGTACATGACATCAACGTTTTAGAGTTGAATTTGAATCCCGATTACTCAGTGAGTTATCAAGCCTTGTCGTCGTTTGACGATTTGTATTGTCGTATCAAACGCGTCGCTAGGAGTTTGGAGAAGCCGGCTGACCTACCCAACCCCACTCGCGACCGACCTAAGTTGCCACCAATTCAAATACCCGAGTTTGATGGTAACATTCGCAATTGGTGTCTATTTATAGATAGTTTTGAGAATACAATAGATAAGAACGATTCGTTGACAGATCACGAAAAGTTGCATTATCTCGTTGAAAAATTGACTGGTAAAGCTATAACCGTTTGCGCTGGAATTACGTTTAGTGCCGAGAATTATAATTTAATTTTAAATACTTTGAAAGCTAGGTATGAGGATAAAAGATCGGTAGCTAACGCCTATTTAGATCAGATGTTTGATTTGAAATCTATTGCGGCATGTAACGATCAAAACTTAGAGAAATTTCTAGATACTTTCGCGTCAGCTGTTAGCGCCGTAAAGAACCTAAAGATCGATGACCTCTGCGACTTCGTATTTTTGTATATGGGTTTAAGGAAATTAGATTCCGAAACCATTCGTTTGTTTGAGTCGGATCATCGCGGCAATAAAATTCCTAAGTTCGAAGACTTAGAAAGTTTTGTTCGCGAGCATATAAAAGTATTGCAGCGCTCTTCATCGAAACATGAAGGCGCGAAGATAGTTGTTGATTCTGCACGCAAAGTAGATGCGTCATCGAAGTCACTGAGGTCAACTCATACTTATGTTAGTACCGCACCAGCACGTGTACAGTCACCTGTTTGCTCTTTGTGTAGCACTCATCATTCGCAACTGTACAGGTGTCCTGGTTTTCTAAAATTGTCGCCTAGTGATCGTTATAAATTTGTTCGCGCTAATAATTTTTGTTTTAATTGTCTCGGTACTAAACAACGCGTTGTTTTATGTAATAGTAGAAATAGTTGTCGCAAATGCCAAGCGAGACACCACACTTTGCTTCATTTTGAGAATAGTAATGCCGCATCCAATGTGAGCACGGTTGGCTCGTCGAGCGGTGACACACGGCAGCCTGCGCCGCAGCCGCAGCCCGCGCTCGCGCGCGCTCCGGCCCGCCCGGTGACCGCCGCGGATGACGTCACCTTGTGTTCGTTCTCCGCTAGTGCTGCACTCACTACTGTGTGTCTTGCGACCGCTCGCGTTGTTATTGTTGATGCATTAGGTAAGCCGCGCATTGTTCGAGCGCTGTTAGATGGCGCTTCGCAAAGTAATTTTATTACTCAAGATTGTTGTCGGCGTCTTGGTTTCAATGTTGATAAGCGTTCAACCCGCTCAGTGGTGAAGGGTTTTGGAAGCTTACAGTCAGCTGTTCGTGGCACCGTTAAAACAAGGTTTAGATCTCGTTTTAATAATAATATTTGGTTTGACATGGATTCGCTCGTTATAGATAGAATAGCTGAACAGTTGCCTACCGTCCCGGTTGACACGTCTTTATTAACGAAATTTAAAGACTTGCCTTTAGCAGATGAGACTTACGCTGTTCCTGGAGTCGTCGATATATTGATCGGCGCTTCGATTCTCCCGCACCTCCAGTTATCACGTAAGGTTCAAGGGGGACCGACGTACCCCGCTCCGCACGCACTGGAAACAGTTCTTGGTTTTGTTATAATTGGTTCCGCACCCGCTTCTATAGATAGTTTTAGTCACTCGACTGCTTCGTTCTGTTGCACCGTCGAGCCGCCACTGGAGTCTACCATCCGCAAGTTTTCGCTCGGTGGCTCCCGTGTATCCGCTGAAAAACGCTTTCTTTGTTTGGAACGAAAGATGCAGGCGTCCCCAAAGTCGAAGCGGGCCTATGATGAGGTTGTTAACGAATATTTAGATAAAGGTTACATCTCACCTGCGCCTGCAGACACTGGCGGGACCCAGCCTTCGTACATTATCCCGCACCGCGGAGTTATTAGAGAAGATAAGCTTACTACTAAAACTCCGCGTAGTTTTGGATGGCAGTGCTAAGACTAGCACTTCCGTGTCGCTTAATGACATTTTGTATTGTGGTCGGAATCTTTAAGGTAATTTATTTGACATAATTGTAAATTTTCGCATTAATATTAGTAGAATTTAGCTGTTAGGACTCAACAGTCGCTTTGTGTTGGGCCCACTCTTCGCCCCATCGTTGGGACACATTCGTCGCTAATAGAGTGGCAAAAATTCAATCTGAATTAGCGCCACATAATCTCTTTCACGTTGCTGGCACCGACAACCCAGCCGATTGTCTCTCTCGTGGATTGCTTCCTTCGCAAATTTTAGATCACCCGTTATGGTTTAGTGGACCGTCCTGGATTCATGCCGCGTTAGATAAGTGGCCAGTTAGTCAATTCAATCCCACTACGGTTTCCGAACCACCCGAGGCGAAGAAGCACTCGCTTGTTGTATCGGTCCCACGTGAAGAGACCCTTATTTTGTTGTTGGCTAATCGCGTCTCGTCTTGGTCGAGACTGTTGCGTTGTGTTGTTTGTTCGCCTCTGCCCTCTGCCTAGCCAGCAGTAGGCACGAGCTCCAATCTAGGTTTATATTTTAGTTGTTATTTCCCAAACCTAGATTTAGATTAGACTTTAGATTTGTTTCGCATTTGTCGTTTCGAAGGTAACCCTTCAAGCAGGGGGGAATGGTTGCGCCGATGTGGAAGCTGTATTTTTTGACGCGGAAACACACTCCTTCTATACCCGTCTCCCCTCCCGCACTAACCATAGTATAGTACTAGACATAGTTTCCGTCCGCCATTTGTGATATATAGACAGTCAGTCTAGCTTTGAACTAGCCAGCGTGATGACGGACCGCGCTCGCGTCTCTCAAAAATGATTAATATTTGTTACATTTTACCGCTTCATAGACCTTTACCGATCGGATTGTGCCTCTCGTGTGTTCCTCAAGTGATCTAGTGATGCTGACGGCAGCTCCTGAGCAAGGAAGAGAAGATCCGTGTACCGGCTGCGATGAAAACACGTGTGTCGTGAAGGTTAGTGCATCCTCTCCTAATTTCTCGGGTTGCATTCATTGCTTGGATCACTCCCGCGGCAACCCGACCACCTGTCTTTTGTGTGTAAAGCGTCAATGGAACAGTTAGCTACTTCCCGCAATACAGTCCATTACCGCACTCGGCCATGCGCCACCAAATAGTTTCATAAACTACTATGAGTATTATATAGTAAATAAAAAGTTTATTCAGAGAAACATTAGCAAATGTGTAGTTAGTAAAATTATAATGAACTGTTTTTGATGGTATTGTTTTGTTTATCAAATACGTACAGACGGGATTTACATTAGAAGTTGCATGAAATGAGCAAGTAGTAGATATATTAATTTTTGGCAGGTACTATTGATTACCATCTTTTTGTATACAAACTTTTCAGAATAAAGCAACTCAACCGATAAAATATAAAAAAGCAATAACTCACTTGCGCTATTAGCAATAAAAAAATCGCAGTTTGATTTCGTGTCATAATGTGCCTAATCACGGTGAAATTAGAGCCACTTTATGTGCAAGGTTGTTAAAAAATATGTTTATCAATAGTACTAATAGTTCGTAATAAGCAATTATTTATCTAGTATTCTAAGTACCATGATGAAACGACCAAAGACATAAGTCTACAAAACTGAACCGAAACAGAAACGATCGTAATAAATATTGACCAAAAGGTATACTCTAGAAGAATATAGCCTGGGGATATAACGGCAAACTCTTGTATTTCCTGAACAAAATTATTAATCAGAAAACTTATATTTAGGAGGCAATTGACACTCAGTGAGTGAGTCAATGGTGCCGTAAACACTAGTGAAACTTTGGGAGTCGCCCTTGCAACTCCCAAAATTTTAAATATAAAATACTGTGAACTTTCTTAATGACTTAACCGTAATAAATTGGTTAATGTCATTTTATACGGTATGTAGAGAACTAAGAAATCTTAGAAAATGTAATGAACAGAAGTAAAATAAATACAGATTTTCATGTTATGTACCTACTCTAAATTCTATAGTCGGTATCTGAGATATCCAGCAGCAACATACTAAAGATAGGAATATGCCTCTGGTTTCATATTCTCGAAAATGGAAATAGAGTGCCAACTAAATTTCATTATGGCGGTCAGACAAACAGTAGTTACATTAAATATTGGTTTATCACGGATAATCAGGTTAGGGTAGGAGTGGTTACTAGATAATTACCGTACACACAGATTTGGTATTCGCATCGCTGCTCTTACCACCTATCAGATTAGATTGGAGCCGAAATGGATGTACAAGGGCAGGACTGCGGTGATAATGGTTTACCAAATCTATCGTGAAGCATTGTCCTCCATTAAATTTAATGGTCCTCATCAATGCAGGTCCCATTTTTGACGAATTTAATGACTTTAGGAAATTTAAAGCTTTTCTTGTAAGTGGCTTTAGTTTAGACAATTTAGCTTTTAAGTGTAAGTTGGTTCCTATTATCGATTACCTCATTACTATACTGGCAAGATCTAAGAAAAAGTTACAACGAACTTTTATTGTTTCTTTTCTCGTATGCACGAAACAACAACGCAGCAGTGATAAGAAAAGGTTAAATGGAAATTATATCATATTTCAATATTCTCTAGCGTATTTTTAATTTAACAAATTGTTGTAACAAATTACACTGGTAATTGTAATATCAAAGTTTAGAATTAACTTACTTTCAGTTCAATAACTTCTCACATTGTTACATATACTAGTGGGAATAAACGGTTAAGGACGAAAGGAAAAATTTAAGTAATTAAAATAATTTTAGCAAAATTATACAAGTACTACTAACGATAGTCTTTAGGATATTCCTGCAAATTTCAATATTTTCCGTGAAACGACTACCATCTGAACTGCACAACCAAAAGGCGATATCGAAGCATTGCAGTTAGATCCGCTGTTGGACTTTTAGGGATCCTACTGCCATAACGACTGCCATATTATATTCGTATGGCAACCGGGTCAGACTTAACGTGCCCTCCGAGTCACGGCCAGACCAATGCAAATACCCATATCCATGCATACAAATTGCACTGAGTGGGTATCGAACCTGCGCCTCCTGTGTGGCGGCCACGTTCTCAGCGGCTGTCGATAATGTGTCTATATGTTTTGTCTAGATAGACTAGTCATGTCTCACTTTGAATGAAAAAAAATGCGCAACATTATGACTTCACCTTTATTATTACCTATATATATATATATATATATATATATATATATATATATATATATACCTATATTTAAAGCGTTTTATGTAATTATAATAAGCAATTATGTAATCTCACTAATGTAAATTTAGGGTACGATGGAGCTGGCATGGTTATTTTGGCCAAAAGCTCCTAAATAAATAAAGATTAAAAAAAAAAACCTTTATTATTGTATCTGAAGATTTTTATAAAATTTATACCGACAGTAACGTGACATAGGTCTTAGTTTAATCTGTACTCAAAAAGACCATACACGCAATAGCCTTTTGATTAGGTACGTATAATTTTGGTTCAATATATAAAATGAACTATACTAATGTCAAAACTTTATTAGGTATAAATTTCTCTAATACTATTTTATGTAACAAATAAAGATGCTAATGTTATTTTTATTATTTTAAAGAATCTTTATAATCAGCTCAAATGCTGCTTCATTACTGAAATTTCATAGAGATGTTTAAGATTTTTTCTATTTCAATTGTTGATACATTTATAGTTGTGGAGTCTATTCCTTCCAAATTGATTTCTGTGATATTTTGTTCGAAATACAAATCACTCCTAGTACCGAAACCACAACACTTAGGCCTATATTCTGGAATAGTACTCAGTTTTGAATCTAGATTTATCTGAGTATGGGTATCGACAATCTATCAAAACTGTCAATCTGTCTATACAATCTATTCTCAGATAAATCCAGATTCTAGGATACGGGCGTTTGTATGACGCAAGATAATCTAAAATCACCCCGCCCTCCGTGATGTCTGTGATGAATCTACTAGTTGAAGTAGATTTACAAACAGGGCTATTTAGACTGTTTGCAGACTGCAATGCGTGTGGTATTATTATTATGTATCAAAGCTTATTTTGTAATGCCGTATAGGTAGGTATGTCCTGTACGGTTTTCGTACGTCCCCTTTAATCGCATAAAGCCTACTTTACCCCAGGTTTGCGGGTATTATACTCTGACGAATTGTAAGGACGTAGGTAACTGCGGCAAAGGGGGAAATAATACATATTCATATTATTTTAATATTGTTTTCTGCTTATTTTTAATTAATTTATTAGTATTCCAAAGACAACATTCCCTTGTGAAGTTATATTTCACTTACACCAATCCCTTATATCACCAAACACGTATAACTGTCCTGAAAACCTTTGCCGTCACTAAACCGTGCTTAAATTTATTAGAAAATATTCCTATCCAAAGATCAACATGTAGGGGTGAGGGAACAAGTAATGGTATGTGCCCCTTCATATGTACCGCGGCGTAATCTTCTTACGTGTCGCTCCTTGAGATATATAACTAGATTTACAACTCGCAGGTATCAGGTGAAATAACATAGGTGTTTTAATTGATGGTAAGTTCATTTATAACTCGTGTTATATGATATTATGATATGATGCGCGTGTTACACAATTAATTTAGTAAGAAATTTGTCAAGTGCCATCTTATATCTTATTTATACGTCTATGCTTAATACCTGGTTTAGAAGGTATTATGTTTAGGAAAATGTTTAAAAATTTAATTAAAAATATAATTTATCCGGTAAAAAAAATTCTCATCTTTTATTAATAATGTAGATATTTACACCTGATCCTTAATACGCTGGTTCCACTGTCTGTTACGAAAGTGAAAATAGACCATAATAACCTATAGAGAAATGATTGGAAGAAATTATTATCACTCTATCTACCCAAAAATTAACAAGTAAGCCACAACATGGAGTAAATAAGACAAGACTTTTAAACATTTTCCCGGTGTACTGTAAATCCTGGTTCTTTTCAGAGTGAATACGCCGTTCTCGATAATCCTATGATCCTTATTTACTAGCGCAGGCTCCGAGGGCCGCAGGCTTATCCGAACGCACTCGCCACGCAACATGGTGAACACGGTTTTTTCCAAGTATTTTTGCCAAAATAATATAGTTAAGCTAGGAGCTAGTGAACCATGTCTTTGTTTTGTAATATATTTTTTTAATTCCTTATCACAGGTTGCAGTTGTATCACAGGTTGCTCTGCAATCTAGCTAGGAGAACACTACTTCACTAAGCCATGTAATTGAAAATTCAAATTTAATGAAATGTAAAACTTATTCTGAACAATAAAATATTACTACTATATTTTTTAAATCTACCGGAAGTAATGTTGACTAATAATGTTTTATATTAAGGAATAATATACAACAGGTACAAATGATATAGCATATATCTATACTATAGATTATGGTTATATATTTATAAACTTTTAAGCTCCTAGTTCTCATTTTAGAAATATTCGAGCAGTCTGGCCACCAACATAAACCCTATAGTAATAATCATTTTACGACTTATTTCGGTAAAACTTTTTTATGTTTCTTTTACTTTATTTATGTTTATTCTTAAATAAATGAAATTGAAGTTCATTTTTACGGTTACTTAAGACACAAAGAGGTCAAATTGATTCACGTTACATTTCACATGTGTCATCGTTACAGCTATTAAAGTCACCCCTCTGACTGGCATTATTCCAACGTGTTGCTTGACTACGTACTTAATTATGTGCGGAACCAATACATTGTACTTTAAGGACTCCAAACTTCAAATATTATTGTAACGATTCTCCAGGGCTACCTGTATCCCCAGGATGAATTTTGGTAGGTCCATTTATAAAAAGTATCTTCTTGAGGGAGAAATATTTTGTATATCTTCCTGTCACTCAATAAACACTAATCATAAAACGCGAGAGTTTCTTTGTATCGAGCGGTTTCTCATACAGCCCCAATAAATTTTCCTCTCTGTCTCTATTAAGAGGAAACTTTTCGGGGACAGCAGAGAGTGGCTTTTACCTGGGTTAAAAAAAAAAACAAAGAAACCTGCTATAGTATGGGTTTGTTTGTGGTGCTACTAAGCTTATGATAAAATTATTGTAATAATATGTGTGTTATGTCACTTGGTAGTTTGGTACCACCACGTAATAGTATAACGAGCGATATACGTAATACCTCAGCCACGTACGGCGCATCACTTACGAGCACTATAATAGATCTGCTCCCTCGCCCGACTCATATAAATTGCGGGAGGTACGCAGCTGAAACCATAAAATAGACTCGTTATTTATTAATTTTAAATTGCAACCTATTTTGTAATACTTCTTAATATTTATAAGTATCACTACCAGTAATTTGTTACGTTTTCTTAATCGCGCTGTATCTGATTACCCGTATTTTGTTTAGAAGATATACAAGGCCATTTGCAGTCTATAATTTTTTATTCTCTAATAGTACTAACGTCGTTAAGCAAATGAACTTGCTTAAATTCCAATGACACCCAAGCATAAACCAGACACTATTTTTTCACGTATACATCCTAATTTCTATACGTATGGCTGTAGCAAAGCTCAAAAATTTATATTCATATCTCCAAGTTCCTAGTAGAATCATTATATTTCTAATCCAAACTTTCATTCGAGTGCGATTAAACTTTTTCAATTCATTTATTGCACTGGGGGAGGGGAGGGGATAAGGAATACTATATCCTTTGGACTCGGTATGAGATACTATTGGATTATTTTTATGAAAATTCTTGTGCCACGCCTGATGGTTCTGTTAGTTATATTTAAAAGCAAGAGAAAGTTTGCATTTTTATTGTTAACGTACTACCTCTTCGTCTAACATCTGTTTATAGCGGAGAAAAGCCGGCATTATAGATAGATATGCAGGAGCAGTTGGGATTTGCGAAGAGGAAACACGTAACGTAAAGCCACAAATTCAAAAGACCAAAATTCAACCTCGGTCTTGACACTGTCAACCCTTTTTAATAAGTTACAAAGAAACAAAATACAGTATTATATTCTTAGAGTATAAAGCGCTTTATAAATAAGTAAAGAATCTATCTAAATAAATAAATTGCTGAGTGTCCGTTTGCAATTATTAAATAACAGTAATCAAAAACATTTTAGTAAATAGGTATGTATAAATATACTCTCTAAATGACTGAATTATGACAGAATTTTCACTGGCACTTTCACAGACAGCTGATAGTAAAGGCGAAACTTAGGCTACTTTTATTTTGGAAAAGTAATAAGAATATAAATAAGGGTTTTGTGACTTGTTTCCTACTGTTTTACGCGAAATTTTTGTCAATGAAAATCACACTGGGGAGACGTGCCTTTGTCAAAAGATTTCATAATGTTAAGTTTATGAAATTACCAGTCAAAAGAGTATTGTTTACAATTCAAGACTAAAGCAATACTTACTCATAGTCATTATAAGCGATTGCCGTCTGGCCCTCAACCATAAGAGAAACATGTGCGCCATAGCCTCGACAATCATTTGGTAGCTTACAGGTGAATTCCCATTATGATGGAGCCGCATACACTCATAATAATTATAAACATAATGATACGTATATTTATCGCTATGACTACCTCGGTCCCTACATACCAGGAACCATATCCTTTATTGGCTATCGTTGCACATGTTATAATATAGATATATATATCCTAAGTAGGTATGTATTATAACGGATTGAGAAAATCGGAAGAAATAACCAAACGATTGAGTGATCATATACTTAAACCAGCGTGAAGTGTTCATTGAATAAGCCAGACGCGTAGCTTAACCGAGATATATAAAATTGAACATAGTATACAACTTCGAACAAAAATGCTTTTAGAATATGGAAAGTTGAAGCCTAATGTCTAAGGTAGTCTTTGTAAAGAAGTAGAAAAAACCCGTTCATAAATGATATTCCGTGAACGCTCAGCCATTCAACATTAATCACTAAATGATCAAATATTCTGAAAACCTCTTATAAAATGATAAAAGCAAGCTTGATAACCGGAAGCAATGTCTTTTTTCATCGAACGAGTCGTGCCGTCCCCCTGGAAGGGAAATATCAGCATGTCATTTGTTTATATTGCGAAATTAATCCCCCAAGCTGGCGTGACTGATGAGTCGAGTCAAACATCGCTTGCCAAACAAAGAAACACCGAGGTGTGTACTATAATCGATGCTCACTTAAACGACAGATGCTACAAACGGGTGCCATCAATCTATCCCTCCCCCGTGCCCACCATCCGATTCGTACCCCCGAGGGCCGAATTGTTATTCACGTTCCATTACCTCAATTTTTTAGAACGGAGGTGCCTGAAAAGAAACCCTTTCACTTATTGTGTCTCATTCCTGAATAGGTGGAGGGCCATCGTAAAATTAAATTTCTGTAGATTATTCATTTTTTCCCTCTTTTCCGGCGTCGAATGTTTATTCAGGATCCGCTACAGATGTTGTTAGTTACAGGAAAAAACATCAAAATGCCTTATAAAATAGGTTTACTGATAATATTCACGTTGGTTTCAAATATTTTTTTCGTTCTTTGTTTGGTATGGTAGATAATAAAACAAACGATAAATTCAAAACGCTTGCACGCACGAGCGCACGGCATTGAGTGCGCCACACGCGACAAGAATCATTCAATAATCGATTAAAGTCCGCCGCACACGTACGAGAATCGAGCAAACATCGAGAACTCAATGGCCCGATCACAGGGCGAGTTGAGTCACGTCCCACGAACCAATAATTCAATAAGGAGCGATCCAAACACCGTGCCAAGTAAAATCATAGCGTTCAGGGTGCAACTAAAAACGTAATTGTATTTTCCAATCACAGTAATAAAATTACACAATGGCGTAAACGTTTGTGCCTTTCGGAGGCTGCAGAATTGTATTTATCAAATAAAAATAAGGTTAGCAGTAGATAATACAATAATAGCGAGAAAATGAATTTATTTTGTCTAATAATATGTCGCCCTTATGATAAATAGCCTATGAGTAAAAGGAATTTAATTTATAATTTGCCATAAACATAATAAATAGTGGAAACTTGTAAAAATGTGTAAAACTTACCAAAATGGAGAAATAGAGAATAGGATGCGGTCGAAACTAACGTGAAAAACAAAAACTAGCAATTGCAAACAAAATATAATAAATTGCTTAAATTTGTCTCTCCAACTAATAAATATATGAATTTGAAGAGAAAAGAGGCACTAATTAAGTCTGTTGCCAAAGTTATGTATTGCTGTTGCCTATTGTATGTTTGAAACTTAATGTTTGTACAGAAAACTAATTTTATTGTGAATCATTTTCTTTTGTGAGCAAACATATCATAAAACAAAAAAATATCATATTTCGTTTTATGAATCTTTGATAACTTACTAGATAATTCGAAAATCTTTCTGATTTCTTCGTAATACCGAAAAAGCAACGAAATAATAATAAACCATTTACGTAAGTTACAAAGACTTCTCCGGCATAATGTAGTCAGCTTTTCAGTCTAACTATGAAGCGCTCAAGCTTTGATATTTCCTATGAAGCGTACTGTCTGACCGCCACAATCCGCTACACAAACATGCATTTTAATATTGTAAAAAATGTAATAAAATAATCACATATTAATGACAAACATGGATGCATTGAGCCAGTTAATTAAAATTTTATTATATTGTTAATGAAACCTTCGGAAGAAGGGTCATTGTAGTTACAAACTATCTAATAGTTGAAAACTAAGTGTTTTAGCATAACAATGTGCTGTGAGCATTGTAGAACTATACCTACATCTGTATAATAAGCGGGTAAAGACCAACAGCTTATATAGTTTAGTGGAGCGCGGCATTTTCCCTATCACAATGGGTTACCGCAGCTTAGAAGCTGGAACAAAGCGTCATTATTCCTTTGGCTCATTAAGTGAATTAATGAATTCGAAGTAAGGATTTTTGGCAAACGCGTCGCTGATGGGACTCATCATATTGATGGAGGTAGCTTAGACTTAGCACGGTATTTAGTGAAAGGAATATACATATATATAGATAAAACTCCTTCCATTATGAAATATATGAAAAATGTTTTCTTATGAATCTTAAAATAAGGCGGAATAGTTTTTCATCTACAACTTTTTTAAGGCCAGTATTTTATCGTAATTGGAAAATCAACTTCATCTATCAACAGCTTCTTGCAGTAACAGAGAGTAAATAAAAGAGAACATTTAAAATAGAATCTGGACATTTATCGCAGAGAGATTTATGAATGTATGACACGGGCCATTATTTAGGCCATGTCGAGCCATGGGCGGTCTGGTATGCGTGATAAAAATGTTGTAAAAGTTACTGAAAGGAATTTAAATGCATGACAATGAATTTTGACACTTATTCATTATGGCCCAATTTGTTATTAGCATATCACTATATTGCAGGAATTAGACTATAGGAAATTTGCTCATCTTATCGTTGTGTATGTGTCCGTTTAGCGCCTATTATTATATTATGTTTATTGTTTAGTTTATGAAATAAAACACAAATATTATGTTAGTACTTTTTATTCCTAATTAAAATCTAAAAACAAAACAATCGAGGTCTCATATAGTCTGTGTAATATTTTAACTTCTGTATATTACTAAATAATCTGCTAAATAATACGAAAATATTAACAAAATAAATTCTCCAAAGAAAGGTTTTTGAAATCTTCTTATAACATTATTTTAAGAGCATCGGCTTATGTTATTTACTTTCCTACGAACGAGTAACTGAAAAGAATAAGAAATATGACTGTTTCACTACTACTGGACTGCTTTTAAAAGTCTTCACTATTGAATTTTTCTTGGCTTTTATTGGTGAGGTATTACGTCTTAAAGAAGTATTATACGACGCTGTACAAGTACCTATTCAAACGGTAGAACTATACTTAAAATCTCTATAAGTGTCATCGTATATGAAGTACTGTTGTAAAAATGATGTATTTGAACCCGGAAAATAATTAATTTCACTTTAGACTATGAAGCCAAGGACAAATTATGTGTTGGTCTACAAATATGTACATCGAATTACAGGCGTGTAGTTAGTATATCAGTGAAATACCAAAGTTAATCCAAGACAAATTTATTTAGATCCATTTAAGGACGTAGACTACGTATAAACTATTATTGTAAGGCCCTTTCACATTATCCGGTCCGATATCGGTGTTGGACGACGATAGCCGATATCCGATAGCCGATACCATGTGCTGATTTCATATATATCCGATAAAATCGGTCCAATACGTCAAGGACCCGTCCATTTGCTCAATAGCATAGACTCAAAAAAATGTAACCACAAGCACACTCCTTTGAAATCTCTACCATTGAATATGGTATGAAATTTGTTCTTATTATTATTTTGCTGTTTTTTTATATAGGATACGTCAATTAGACTTTGCCTCGCCTGGTCGTAAGCTGAAGGTAAAGTCTCAGAAAAGAGAGTCACCATTACATACATATACCATGTTACAATGGTGACTGATTGACACTGATATCCGATATCTTTTGAACACAGAGGTGTCAGCACTGTCTGTTCCGATATCCAATATCGAGTCGGACAATGTGAAAAACAGAGACATATTTCATACATTATACTTTCTGTTGACTATCAGATATCGGAGCCAACATTGAGATCGGATCGTATAATTGGAAATCGCTCTAAGAATACAATAACACGGTTAAACGTAAAGAAAACTCAACGTCGAACTCAATTTCTCCCGTTTAAATATTAAATCAAATTACATCGGGCTTTCGCCTTCGAGAACATTATAGTGGACACTTAAAATTGATTGCATTGCAAACTAAGTTGCATCAAAGGTACATAAATTAGTCCATCTCTACCTTGATCGCGACGGCGCCGACTGCAGTAAACGAATTATGCGCTGCGTTTCAATTATAAAGTTCTGGCATGTACCTACCTATGGTTTCGCAAAAAAAGTATTTTGCAGATTAGCATGATGCGTAGTAGACTAAATAATAATTTCATGAATGTTCATTATAAAGTTCTGGCATGTACCTACCTATGGTTTCGCAAAAAAAGTATTTTGCAGATTAGCATGATGCGTAGTAGACTAAATAATAATTTTGACTGTGAATAATTAATTCGTGAAAACTTTCTGTAGTGAATTTATCATGGACTTTACTGATGTAGTAAACTGTCTGAGAATGTCTACTGAACAGAAACATCTCAAAACTTTGTGTTATTATTATTAGATACAGTATTATTATTATTATAAGATAGACTATTAAATTTCATGAGTTGATACTTTAGTTATTACACACCAAACTTGAATAGTGGAATTAATATTATATAATAAATATTTCTTCGATAAGAATACCAAAGTTACTACCGAGCTACCTTTACTGATATTTATTTATAGATTCAATTTTACTATAAACTAGCTGACTATGAATAGTAACTGGCAATACAGAAACCACGTCATTTAGGCGTTTTGCGAGACTAACAGATAAAAAGATTTTTAAAACTTCGTGACAGCCAGATTCTACGCTCATCCACGCTGATACAAGTCAGCAAGGTAGCTTCCTGTTTTTTATTGTTTCGTCCTTTTGTACCTAGAGCCGTTCCAGAATTACGCGTTTTGTTTTTGTAAGAGATAAATTCAACGCTCAATGTAGCACGCCAAACATCTTCCCGAAGTCCCGTTAAAGAGGAATTCAAAAAATATTGTTTTCATCTTTGTCAGTATCGCAATTTACCTTCAATAAAAATTCAAAAGCGTGGCTGAAAAGAAAATCTTTTTAGTGTAATGAATTTAAGACATACATATATGTTATACTGTTCATGAAACTCGAACACTGCATTAGCATGCCAACTCACCTGTATAGAGCTAAGTTAAAAATCATGTAGCACTCGAGGTCCCGTGTGGACGGCGGGCTGCGAAAATGGGGGACTCGGAAAATAAGGAAAACCTTCTGCCATTGTGTAACTTAAATGCAAGAGCTGCATGCCAATCGAATGAGCTATCTCGATCAAGCAAGTTTATATTTCTACCTAAAATTTGGTTTTGAAATCTTCGAGGTCGCAAACATAGGCGTTTTATTGTACTTTAAAGTGTTACAATGGTTACAACACACTCCGAGTGATTTTTAAGACTGCACTGCCATGCCTTTATCAATCGTTTATAAATAGTTTTATTGTTGAATGATATACCTAATGTTATTCAAAACTAACACCTATTAAAAATTAAAACTATTTTGATTGGAGTTCAAACGCCACTGTATCGCAATGTACGTCATCATATAAGAAAGTTTAGTGAAACTTAAACGATATCGTATCAGATACAAGGTACTATTAATGTGCGAAACAATGTTACCGCTTGTAGGGGTCGCATAGCGAACACATTATTGAATGATCGGCCCAACCAGATTGTTGGTTATCGTAACACAAAATTTTCTATTTGATCGAATCTAATCGCTTCGTGCGGCGGAAAGGAGCGCGGCATTACAACACGCCGCCGAGGCGATGCGACGCCATCTCGACGCGCGCCTCAAAATTACGTTACCATTCCCTCGCACCAGTTCAGTCCGCTCTAAAATTCCGTAATCTCGTTCCAATTTCGAGGATAATTCTTGAGAATTTGACGTACAACTGACATCTTATAATTTCAGGTACCTCTGGAAGTCGTACTCTAAAACTCAACTTTTTTAGTTAGATAATTATGACAGAATTAGTTAGTTAGCTAAGACAGAATCGATACTTACTTTGCTATCGATTATATTTAGTGAAATTCGGTGCTTCTGATATAAGTATTAAGTAATACTAATTTTTTAAATATATTAAAAACACATAGTGCCATTGAATAGTAATCAATTTATTAACCGCCCCTAGAGCATTTGTGAATACAAACCTAATGGGTTGAATTCAAACAATGGATATTCCGTTTGAATTCCTATTACAGAGATGTTAATCAAACAGCACAGAGTTGAGCGTCGTTGGACTGTATAAACTAAGATCCGGTTCGGCTGCAGGGCGACAAAAATTATGAAGTTCACTATCTTTGCTTGTTCGGCATCAATATGATTTACTAATCTTAGAAAATGGAGCACTTTCTTCATTTGAATACTTCAGAAAAACTAAAACAGTCAAGCCTGTAAAAAATCCAGAGTGAGCAAAATTAAATTTAACATAACATAACATAAACTCACGCCTATATCCCCGAAGGGGTAGGCGGAGGTGCTTCGCATCCACATTTCGTCAGTTTATGTTTAGGTCCCAATGTAATAGGTGGCGAGCCTATTGCCACTAACCGCCGGGCACTTATAAACCTGCGATAAATGCACACATAACTTCGAAAAGCATCGAAAAGTCATTGGTGTGTGCCATGGTAAAACCTGGGATCGAACCCGAGATCTCGTCTCAGCGGTCCATTACCCATACCACTAGGCTACCGCGGTATCGAAAATTAAATTTAGTCAGGTTAAATACCAATCGGGTAGATTGATTCTGTTCAGATGTGATGAATCAAATACACTCGGTTTGCATTGCTTTTGAACCCACATCAAGGCAATGTTGACGCATTGGGATATTAATTACATATGGAGGTTCGGCCCTTTTTCGAGACTACCTTCGCAAAGACCATCTAAAAGTTTGGAAAATCTAACTGAAGTAGGTTAATCGTTTCGATTATGTAAGATACATAAACCTAATTTTATCTCGTATTTTACCAAATTAGTCAACGGTTTAGAAACTGTCTGCAATGCCATGGCAATTTTTTTTCTGCTTGCTAGGTCGGATACACCTTTAACACATTTAAAGGCTCAAGTCTCCCTCATGAATGTGAGTATAACCTATTGAGCAAGCAATTCCAAATCCATTATCGTGAGCTCACGTGATAGTCCGGTAGCTGTTTCCGCGTAGCGTGCGTGACACGCCGTGAGCGAGAATGACGTGCTGCTATGTATCTTTTGTTCTGTTACAACCATTTTAAACAACGAACATTGAAATCAACGCGTCAGCAGGTCTGCTTTGCATCCCGCCACGTCACTATTATTGTTTTATTTCATTCTTTACCGCATGGATAAAGGTTTTATACCACTTTTATAACTCGCCTGAATATTGAAGCTTGCACTAAAACTGCTTGAACGTCCCAACAAAGACAATCAATAAACAAGTCACAAAAGCTACTCCTAAAAACGAAGTATACCCGTTCAGAGAACAAATTTTTCAATTTTCTGTTTAACACGATCAACTAACTTCCTAGTTATTAGTCATTCTAAGAGATTTTTTCATGAATTTGTTTGCACCAATAGCGAGAGGTATTCACTTGTCATAATTGCATTTCGCAGCAGCCTCGTTAAATACCGTTGGCGTTAAAAAAAGACAAATATCGAAGTTCTCTCAGTAATTTAATATAAAGAGCAACTCTGGAATAACTCTGTAAATATAGCGGGAATGTTGAATAGCAGATTTCTGTATACAGGGGGGATGAAAATGCTATAGGCGTGCCGGAATCAGGTATCTGCCCTGTAAGATAAAGTTACATGTACAGCATTGTTGTTTTTGCGATTATTAAATTTTTTGTTTGTTTAGTATCAGATATTACATGTTTTATGATAGCAGAATACTGTTAACCAGCTTTGTGAATAAAAAACATTCATTTCCTATCACGGCAGATGATCAGCATTACTTTAATAAGTTAATTAACTACTTATTCTTAATCTAAAGTTTTTCAATAAAGTTTATTTAATGTTCGGATGCTTTTCATTTAGTAGCAGTTTCGAGGCCGCTACATGTGCAGAACCCACTCTGAACAAAGCGGAAATAAATTAAAGCTAATGTGTGGACTGCGCATTCTAATGAAATTAAATAAATGTACATGATAGAACGTTAACAAAGGTTTTATTTTAATGTTATATTATGTTATACTATGTTATATTACATATTCACGTAATTTACCGACAATATTACTAAATGGCAATAGGCTCGCCACCACATTGGGACCTAAACATAAACTGGCGAAATATGGGTGCTAGTACCTCTGCCTACCCCTTCGGTGATAAAGGCGTGAGTTTGTGTTATGTTATGTTTTATCACTAAATAAGATATCAGTATGTTATGTTGTACCAAATTTAATATTAGGTAAACTATTCACTATTCATTACACGACTAATTAAACAATCACTAAGACCTATTCAATCAAGTTCGTAAAGGTAGCTGTTTTTCTTTTCATATTTCTCATAATGTTTGCGAAAAAGGTTTTTGAAGTTCCTTTTCGATTAATTACTCTCCCCGTGGAGATAAAACGTGGGTAAATTGTAACATTTTTTGCCCCGCGGGGGGCTTATTGATCAGTATAAAGAGGTTGGGCGGGGAATCATGGTAAAACAGCCTCAAGCTTAATAAATGATGTGTTTGTTTACGTGCGTTGTACTAGTGCGGTCTGATTTATTGTTTGTTTTCCGTGTAGATTTGGTTGAGCAAACACATGTGTTTCTAGCTTGACGAAAGTAATAAGTCAAAGTATAAGTATGTGGACAAATGTTCAGAACCTTATAATGGGTTAGGTGGTAGGTGCGTGTCTGAGTTAGTAATAATTTAGTTGTTTCATTCATAGCAATCCCTTGCTATTTTAATATTTCATATAGTAGCAATAGCGGATTGGTTACCTAGAAATAGAACATTCACTACAGTTGAACCTCATTGGTTATTTAACCACTTGCAAAGGTAAGCTAACACGATGCTACTGGCCAATAAATTTTGTAAAAAAACTGTAATATTGGCATTCCTTTACTTTTTTACCGGCACTTTTATTTGAAGTTTATATAGATAGTCTTAGTTCTTTGGGGCGATTTTTGAGTCAATTTACTTAATCGTAGAAAAATCTTTAGAAAATATTAAGAAACAATGAATCTGAGCAGCAGAGTAGAACTTTTCAATGCAGTTTTTGTTGTCCACACATCCATTTCTATATTTTAAGTCAAAATGACATTGTAATACAGTACACACTAATTTAGATACGACAGTATATTAGAAAATCTTTATAAAAAAAATGTTCTGTACAAACACAGAAACGAATATGAATGCAAACAGTATTTTGATGCCGGTCAATTTATACAAAATAAATTTTGAACCCAATCAAATTTGACAAGTCTTGAAGGACTCATAAGAGAAAAAGACACATAAATCTTCACTCTAACTTCACTTAGAACGTACCTAAAAGGGCTACATTATGTATAAACACCAGATCAACCAATGCCCTATTTTATGTGAAATAAAGTATTGTACCTAATAGTTAATTTCCTTTCAAAACATAAATCTCAAATCTAAACTTCGCGTTCACTTCATTGGGTACTTCATGTTTTCATAAAAATGCTTAGGTACACACAAAAACGGTTCATTCGGCTCACTACAGTCAAAGGATAATGAAGTTTGCAGTAGGCTTCACAAACAGAAAAGACTAACGGAAAATATTAAAGCAATCTGTACAAATTGTACATGCAGGTTTTGCCCAAAGCGGCACTACAACATTTCAAAATTATGATTCCAAAAGCATACAGTTGCTCATTTATTATTCATTCTAGTCAATATTGAATAGCCGGTCTCGCTATCAACTACTTATGCGTAGGTACGGGTATTACAGTGAAAATTCATACCAATCCCTGGAGAGCGATCTATTCCTTTCTGAAGTGAATGCAAATATAGTACTTTGACGTAAGATAATATCTTATTCTGTTTGAACAATACACACATCGCCTTAGTCCGTCCGTCGAATGTGTTTCGTTCATTACACAGAGTAATAGTCTCAAAGTTAATCACGATTACTACATACTCCACACGACATGGGTCCAACCGATATATAACTATGTACAGTTCCTTACCCTGACTGGCTCCTTTGAAGCTGTAAACTAGAAATTTTGGTTGGTTGATTCAAACAGAAACGTCAGAATTAATACATCGTCAGTTATTTATAGATATTTTACATTCGGACTCCGCTTATAAAAAATAATGGCACAGAAACGTCACGTTGAAACGTCGGTATCTTAGTGGTCAAGAAGTAGGCCTTATGATCGAAAGGTCCCGGGTTTGAATTCTGGCCATCACACTACCGATGTGAGTCCACTCCTAGCACAAGCAATGTAGCTTAGCTGGAGGGGTTGGAGGGAATTATAGAAATTTCGGTTCTAATATTCTTTAAAAAACCATACTTATATTTCACTCCCACATACACCATCGCACGTATGCACACCCAAACTGATAAATACCTTAACATTTCTTATTTCGCTCTTCATATAAACTATTCGTATAATTTCAAAATGTCGTCAGTAATTTCTAGCAAAGCAAACTTGATCGAACTTGTCCAATGTCACTTTTTACTAAACAGTAAACCAAAGTTTTATATCACGTAAAAATAATTATCTGATGCCTAAAAAGAAATTTATCTATCTTAACATGTAAACAGTTACAATTTAAAGAGGTTTCTGGCAAGAGTGTTTCGTCGTAAATCACATCAGTTGTCAATAGGTAGGATAGTGGCCAAGCGAAAGCCTATCAATATAAAAAAAGCCAGGAGAGCCACCAGTAGTATGTAACTGACCGTAGGAATGGAACAAAGACATTCTAACGTCAACATTTAGAGAGAGGGTATACACCTATTTGCCCGTTCAACTCAGCCATTTGCTTGGTCCAGGAATGTACATTAAGCTAACAAATAATTCATTTCATCACCTTTCCGGCTTTACTGCTAAACCCTAATCAGCTGTCTCAAAACTCAATCTGTCAGCAAACTTCTCAACGAAACTAATCTAACGAATCCAAACTCGGGAGATTTTCGTTATGCTAATGAGAAATGACCTGCGGTTTTTTCATCGGACCCTAATCATTATATGACAGCAAACTACTCATCATAATTTTCCCAAAATTTGTTAAGTGTGCACTCTACCCAGTTTACGTACCCAACTTTTGTAACTACTGATAAAGGTATGCTGAAAACATATTGTTTGTCATTTAAAATATTGTAGAATTTACCCGTGTCGTAACAGGCAATTTATGTATTACGCCGGGTGGGTGAACGTAATGGGTAGCATCCTCCTGCTTATTAACTGTCGTCAACCTGTAATCAAATAATCTGTCGCGCCGTGGTTATGGCTTCTCTTGATATATTTAATACAGGTAGGCAATATTGTGAAAAAAATGTCTTAACTTTCAATTTAATTATATCTTTTACATTACGTGTTATTTCACATTATGTGTTATGAGAGCTACCCCAATACAATTAACATGTATTTTTGTTTAGTCCTGACTAACATTATGAAAAAAAAATGAATTAAATTATCTGCCGTGTTTACTGAAACTTTCAAAACAAACTGGATGGTTTCGGCTAAAATTTCTTCATAGTTTGAATGCAACTGGGAATAGGACACACGACGTATTTTTCTCTTGTACCTGGGTGAAACTGCCATTTAACTCCCAACCTCAAGGAGGAGGCCCACACTAGAGACTCATCCGTCAATTAGTAGGTTAACAGTTTGGCTTGGGCCATTTTTGGGATCTTAGAGGGGGGGGGGGCTACCACCCCAAAAATGTACATTAAAATCATCATAAAAGCACTGTTTCAGGTATCTACAATACCCTGAAGAGCGTAATAAATATCTATGTGACAGTGACTGATTCATCTTTCTTAAATTTAAATAATAAATATAATTTAGAATAAAATGATCAATAATTCCCTTTGGAATGTTGCACGGACACTCTTTATTAGTAAAGCCTATCACCCAAACGAAAGGTTATCAATCATTTTGCTAAGCCACTAGCGCGGCACGCGTGCGTGCCGTGTGTCTAACCTAACTGATTGTTTTTCTGCTTTTCCCTTAAATCTAATACGATTGCGATAGAAAATGTTTATTGGTGTTAGATGGTGTGTGAGTGATTGATAAGTTTCGCCTTGATATGATAGAACGAAGTAAAAGAAACAACATTTTAGAAATTATTCACGGTAATGCCTTAATGGAAATTAAGTCAGGTGGCAAATAAGAACCAACGGTAATTATATGATAAACACATGATGGTGTCAATTACCGTCCTAACAGTTACATCCCGAGTATACTTACTACACGGAGTGTGGTAAAAATTCTCTCAGTCCCATCCCCCTAGTCAAGTGACACCATCGTTAGTTAAATGCTACAGAAAAGAATAATATTTTAACGACGTGCATAATAGTCATAAACGTATATGAATCTTATACATTGACTGGTACATTCTATTCTACACTATTCTACTAAGGAATTGCCACGTCTAGAGAGGCTAGCCTATCTCACTTGTATGAATAATATACACCAGCAGGCGGACTACGAACAGCCGTAATTCTCACACTCAAATAACAAATTGTTTCGAGACTTTTCATAATTCTAAAGCACGTACTATCGTAAAAACATAGTGATAGTTTATTATTATTTATAACGATTATAGATAATATAATTTACATAGATACAGTTAGATGACACTTGTTCCGTCATTTAAGACAAGAAAACAAGAAAATATAAATAAACATTAAATTAAAATAATATAGAAATAAAATTTAAGCGAAACCAGTCTCTAAAATTAGAGGATCCCGACAATTTCAAATCTGCTTATAAGTCAAAAATCAAACACAATCCTACAATAACTTACACTGAGGTATAGCAACTTACCGTGTGTTTGCACCATTAGCGGGTATATTTGCACTCGTGACTCATTACCAACGACGGCATCAAATCATTATTTTACCGTATTAGTCACAAGTGAAACACGAATCCATTTGTGAGGCAGTATTGTAAAATTGTTCATGCTTTGTAGGCGACAACTAGACTGCATAATGACAATGCACCGAACATTGGCATGTTATATCATTATCTGTTTAGAACCATAGAGTAGGTATTGTCGTAGACCAACATGTGAAACTACATTTATTTTGAACTCTGTTCAGTTAGACCACTGCCGTGTACCGATTTATTTTCTTATCTATCAATAGTAGTAGTAGAAATATAAAATGGACCATAATGATGCTCAAACACCATAATAATCCTAACTGGTGGTCACTACCATGAGCTTTGTATTATACCTCAAATTGCTTGACTAAAAAACTGAAAAACTGCCTGCATAGGACCTAAGAACCGCAAGGTAAATTATTGTATGGCTAGTTAGATCACACCATAGTAACAGTTATACGATCGATTGTGTGGTTAGATAATGAAAAAACATACTTGTAAAATAATCAAATCGATAGTGGGTCAGTTGCCATTAAATGTCAACTGCGGTGAGACTTTAGTTTCCATAAAGAAATCAATTTACCTGTATGATTCTCGAACTTTTTAACTATAGCACTTTGTATTGTTATCATACCAAGAGGAAACTATACTAAGCAGTGAGTGAGTTTATAAATCTTTCACTGTGACATCGTTACATGTAAGTGTCTCAGGCTCAGGTACAATTTTAATCCATAAAGACTAGTCTATATTGTGAGTTTCTAAACACAAAATATATAATGGAACCCACTGACGTACCTACTCTTAGACAGTTTAAAGTTTTGACAGATGATAAATGTTAGAAGTCCTTTATAACCGATGTCTGTAATCTTAGGGATTTCACTGGGACTTGGGAATAGCTTAACAGTGCTCTATATTTGAGTCTATATACTATATCTAGAAATGTCAGTATTGAGTATAGACATTTTCAATATTTTTTATCTAATATGTATGTTGCTTGCGTTTACTATATCACTTTTGCCTTTTGGTTGGCATTTTTTTGATTATGAGAAGTGAAGCTTTCAGAATAAATATCAATTGGGCTAATCATCGTTATTTTATTAACGTTGATAATGTTACTTTGAAAAAGCAACGGAAACGCTCATTGAGTGAAAAAGCAGATCACAACGAGTTGTGGTTTCGTAAAACATCCGCATAACGAAATTGATTTCATGGTTATCTAGTCATTCGCCCGTAATATGTTATTGCAATGAATGAAAATTGATGATACTTCAAAGCTCTTTGTGATATAACCATATCACGATTGAAAAAATAAACTGTGCAATTACTATCAATATACTAATATAAAATATATACTAATAATTATTAGGGATTGCATCCAAGGTTTTCACATGTCCGGGGTCCTCTGACTTGTTCCCCTCATCCTAATTTGGCCTTTATGATAGCTACTACCACTGACCTCCCAACCCTCACCGGAAAGTTTTCACTAGAATCTTCTCCGTCAGTCAGCCGGTTTATCGTTTTGTGGGTGAAGTTGACTTGGTCTCAAAAATTTTGGTCCATAAAACACAAACATACCAAACCTAATATTACATATTACAGATAAGTACAGGAAGTAGTGATAATTAAGATGACATTTTTTCTTATATAACCTTTTTGAAGAAATAATGTAGCCCATTAAAGCGGTAGGCTATTAGACTGGTTATTATATAACTTCATGCACAATAAATACATACTTCGGACCACACTAACAACAAAGGCCTATAAAAATATGTGGCACTATCCATCTCATTCATATTCCGATATGCTACTAAGAGAGACGGGCATATTAGATGACGGAAAGAGTGAAAAGGCTAGTAATAAAGGGGTGCCGTTTCAAGAACATTTGAGACATTACGACGTATCGTTATAACAGTAATATGCGTTTGTTTTAGTGCCTATATCTTCATGGTGCCGCTGCCTGTGTACTATAAACAAAATTTACCTCTTTGTATCCTTCAAAGAGTCTAATTATGAAAATCAAAAAGGTTTGTACATTTGGGGGATGAAATAGTCTAAGGGGAGAAAAAATAATTTGATGTACTGCGTCGCACAATTCAGCAACGCTACATTCGACGCGCGAACCAACGCGACCATGCGTTATTTCAGTCTGCGTACTTTTTCGTACATGAATTTTATTATTCGTCATTATAAAAGTATTTCTATGTTTCTACTGTAAATAGGTTGGGGCAAATTTTTGTCTCACCCTACTTTTTTTGCTGCATGGCCTTGGTATGTTAGCAGTTCACTAGTAGGTACATTTCTATCTTTGATAAAGCTTTTTTACAAATCTAATTTTAACCAGACAATTGTTAACGTAACCATGAAATACTAAAAAACATAGATTTATATTGTTACTAAAGTAACTAAAAACACTCTACGATACAATTAATTACTCAACCTACTGTTAAAAGGCATTGGCAAGTGGAGTAACAAGTCAAATCAAGAAGTGTGGTTGCTTATAACTAAGTCATAAAATAAATTCAATTTATTAAATTGCCACGAGATTGTTTTATAATATACTAATAAATCAAGGATATTCGATATGAAAATATTTATCAAATTTATTGATAATCCTACAAGAATGTGCAAATGGGATAAGGACTAATAATGCACTATAATTTGAATTTCACCGATGGGTGTGAAATAGATTTTCTTCCAGCCCGCTACGGGCGCAAGAGACCTCGTAATCTAGAAGCGCCACCAATGTTACATTTGCATTTTATTGCTTAAGTTTCTGGTCGCAGAATGCCTATTTTTATGGTAAACTTATTCAAATGCACGACGATGTCATAAATTGGGTAAAGGGGTGTCGTGGCACGGCAGGCACTGAAAAACTTTACGAATACTGGTCGTAGTCATACCTCCATGGACGTCTCGTCTGGTTATCCCTCATCTGGTGTCACGTTAGTTGGGACATATTCATTTAGCAATTATCCACATGACGTTTATTAGTGAATATTTGTTACAAAAATATTGGTTTGTTTTTGTTGGTTCCGACAGGCAGATCTCGGGTTTCGAAAATAGAGTTCCGTAAATACAGTTTAAAAATTCTTCTACACTGACAAAAACTCTCTGTGCTTACAAGGTCAGGTGCGCGTCACGTCCATAGGCCACGGTAACCACTTTTCATAAGATGGGCCGTGTGCTTGTCTGTCACTTAAATGTTATAAAAAAAAGCACACGCCCTACAGAATACCACGGTTATAATAACTTCGTGTTGTGTTCCCAGCGGTGAGTAGGATAGCCAGAGCTCACTTGAGAATTTGTTCTGTCAGTGGGATGACTAAAAGCTTGTCCTGCTTTGTCCTCTACACTGACGGCACAGAAACTTTGTGTCTACAGAGTCGGCAGCACGAGTGTGGCTTCTCTGCTGTTACACATGTCCATAGACCACGGTAACCACTTTCCATCAGGTGGGCCATGCGCTTGTCTGCCACCTACGTGGTATAAAAAAAGCAGACAAAATCAATAAAAGCTTGTCGATACATCAACCACTCGTAAAAATATTTGAGCATTTGAAAAGTAACTTGAATATCAAACGCTTACAGCAATGAAATGTGAGTATATTTTAAAGTTTGCTGAAATAAAACTGCTTGTGCCTCTGCCGACCAATGATCGACAAATAACGCCGGATAGCTATCAAGTAATAAAGCTATCAACTGAAACGTTTTTAATTGAAATCAAAAACCACATAAAGTTTATTTCAGTACGTAATCCAATATCAAAGGGTAGAAGTTTGTATTGAAACAACGCAGATTTAAGTGATTGATTTTTTTAATGGATGTTGAGTTTCGTGAGGTTTGACCTTTTCAATTTAAATTAAGATAACATTTAAGCCATTAGCAAAACATTGTTGACAATTCAAGGGCAAAGAAACACGTTTCTTGGGAAGTGGTTATGGTCCTCTATTATCAAGCAGTGTTTAGTGGATAAAGAGTCGGCCTTATGACAGAAAGATCTCGAGTTCGTATCCTGGTCTTACCATCGTTAACACTCTCCTAATATAAACAGTTTAGCTCAGCTGTAGGAGTTAGCTAGAATACTAGGCAATTTTCATTTTCATTTATTTATTTAGATAACTATAGTTCACACACATACAAAGTAAAGACTTTATTCCTTTTATTAAAACATGTAGTGTAATGCAACGCATTTATTTTACTTCATAATGTAATTCGTAGACTTACCATATACAATATAGAAGGATATAAAACCTTTCATTTATTATTTAAATGAAAAATGTTAATGTAATTTTGTGATGATTTATGTAACCATGTTATATCATATAGGTATTATAAATATATTTTTTACTTTCCATCACATTTATTACGTTTAAAGGGAAAAAGGAAACCCACTTTTTCCACTATACGGAATTATTAGTCAGCCAGCAGACCATATGACGCTTTGGCGCCTTTTACGTAAAGAAAACCTATCGATTTCACCCAGTGAATGAAAATCAATTTCTTACAGTTGGGAAAATTAATTTATCGACCACCTGCGTTCCGGTGCTCGATCAAGCGAAGAACTATACAATGGAGCCCAAGGTCTAATCTTGAGAAAGGAGCTTTTAAGCCGCGCCGTTGTCAAGGATTACCTACCTACATCACTAAAATCTGTGTATCAAAATACAAGTCATTATTTGTTAAGAATAAATACCAAAATTGATAAAATTTATACATCAGAACATCAGAACATCAATCATTCAACACAAGACAGGTTAATATTGATAGTTTCACAAGTATATTATGCTTGTGAAGCTATCACATACATTGTGCAAACCTAATCTAGTTAACTAGTGCAGAAGGTAGGGCACGATGGTGTGCCCACTTGAGCAGTCCTACTGGGGAAGTACATCCACCTTACAGAATACCACGACTATAATAACCTCCTGTTGTGTTCCCGGTGGTGAGTAAGGTAGCCAAAGCTCATTGGAGAGTTTTTGTGCTGTCAGTGGGAAGGCCAAAGGTTTGTCCTCGTTGTGTCTTCTGCACTGACGGCACAAAAACTCTCTGTGCTTACAGGGTCTAAATCACTAATGACATCACTGTCAACACGAACTATATATCACGTTTTGCTCACTGAATGAACGTTATAAGTGTGACAACCTAGTTGTAGGTTGATATCATAGCAATTACTTTCATTGGTGAAATCCAACTTTAGTCTGGTCTGGCAACCATGAGTAAATATTTCATAGCAGTACGGCTTATTACACTAAGTGCCTATAAATTTCAACGCTCTGTGCCGCTTACCGTCGGCGTAGCCATAATGAGATCGAATTGCATACATCCGTACCACTGTAATATTTTTCAATTGAATAATTCCATTTTTATTTCAATTCCATTTTAGTTACTATTCTCTCATGTCGCAGGATAAATGTCATATTAATAAATATTTTAAGATCCCAAACATCCTCAAGCCTTATACTGGGGCGTAGATAGATCATGAGTTTTACCTCTTTTATTACATTTACCATGGCAAGTTCCAATGTCTTTTTTCTCACGAACTACACATGCTGGGCGGAGGTGTCACGTCACCCCTTCTGTCCTATCCAGCAGATGTCCTATGTATCTAATCCAGCCTAAAACCAAATAGTTCCGTACTTCTTTTTTACTGTTCGATAAATAAAAATAATATCACACAACGTCAAGCTCCTTCTTACAAAAGCGGAGTCTTTGAAAGCATCTATTGTGGCCATCAAATTGAAGATCACAGTATTAAAATTGCTAACATCTGGAATAGTGACTTTTATTTTCTGGACTTCATCCAAATTTACTTCTAGGCAAGATTTTCAATCATCCATTCGACTACAAAAGTAAAAATGAGTTCATAATAAATAGTGCACATCGTCATGTGCTTCCCTTTTACTATTTATTTATATTAATACATAAACAACTCTGTGGTTTATTTCCCGGTGTACTTATTCACAGCTCACATATTGCGCTTACTAGTTGGGGGTTTCTATGAAGTGAATGAAAGTGTCAATTAATGCAACTTCGCAATTGCACCATTGTTTATATAGGGAAGTAGAAAATATATCAGTGACAAGCAATATATGTAGTGGACTATAAGTATCAAAGATTCGTTCCAGTCCGCGCCAGCAAATAAGTCCCGCGGTTAAAGTCAGTACTAAAAATGACATCGCCGTTATACTCAGCTATTCTGTGAGTGGGTTGGTTCAGGCTATGACAATAAAGGTTTAAAGATGCCATCTAGTTTTTATGATAACGGGTACGATTTTTTTTATTTTTTTACGATTAGTGGGAATTACAGTTCTCATCATATCTTGATCCTAATCACGTCATATCAGGTACACTGAAGGAGGTGCATTGGAAGTGGAGGAGCTCAAATCCACCAATGATATTAAAATGATCCAAGACTGTATCTTGATACACTACGGCTAAAATTGTCACTCCTTTTTACAAAGACGTAGCTTCGTGTCGCCTCGATAAGACACACCTCAACAAACCATCACAGACACAGAATGATGGCCATGCTGTACGTTTCTGAACACTTGATCTTCTTTAGAACTTCAAGAGGGGCATCAGAAGGTTTCTTCATTGTCGGCAGCGCGAGTGTGACACCCCTGGTGTTGCATACGTCCATAGGCCACGGTAACCGCTTCCCATCAGGTGGGCCGTGTGCTTGTCTGCCAACTAAGTGGTATAAAAAAAACTGTTAGCGCACGCTTTTACATTTTTTTGTATCAGGATCCTATCCTCTTATATTTCTGTACCTTCCTCGATTACTGGACAAACGTTCTAACGTTGAAAAGATGCGAATATAACTTCTTAAGTTGTGCGGTCAGCTACTAGAACATTCATATCCGAACAATAAAAGATTCAGTAAAACAAAAACACGATACTGGTAGCATTACATGTTGCGACTGCCACGCAGCGGCCATGGGACTTATTTCGTAGCGCGTACTCTAGTCTCATGTTCGCAACATGAAGGTTGTAACTGTCAAAGTTATTATTGCCCGTCTGCGTTACAGTTGCGAAACATTCTGACTCAAATGAAGGTACGTCCAACTTAGTTTATTCAATGTCAAAATTAATTTAATTAAAGTTACAATATTGATCTTTCAAATTTAAATTAAAATGTGAATATCAGAAATGTGTACTTTCATATTTATTACACAGTTATTCAACTAACAGCTCTTTGAATCCTTAAATTTTATTGTAAATTCCCTAATTTTCCAAACAAAATGACGATTCATTTTGAATTTCATGCTCTATATAATATCATTACGTAGACATGGACCTATTACGTAGATTTCTAAAGACGTAAATAACCATTTTATTACACTCAGTGGGCAATTACACAACTTTGAAATTAACACACCAGACCTTGCTATTCTGAACGGTTGATCTTTCTTTTAATTATCGATTTTCCAACTAAGAGAGAGAACATTGAACAGTTAAAGTACCTTTTGTTTAACAAAATTGTATTTAAAGTGGATTAATATAGTTTAATGCAGAATTGTGATTCAACGAACGTTACTTTGGACACAACAGTAACTAATAAACGTAATTTTTATCTTTTTGCTCTTATTATATTACGTCATAATTTTCATTCAAGGCATTACTGGCCCATTTATTCATTCATAAAATATGTTTTAAAGTCAATTTGTCTTAGAAATGTTACGTGAAAAACTGATTTATTTCATGAATTGTTTTAAAAATATCTCTTTCTAACAACGGATATAGTTTCATTCTTTCATCAAGTTAATTTTAAAATGTGCAGATTAGAAATCTGTTTATTAAAAAATTACATGGATTGGCGACTATCTTTCTATTTGTAAAGTTTTGAGACTGGCGAAAAATAAAATGAAGAGGGGTTTGGAAAATTTATCGAAGCGAATCGGTACCGGGGCGACTTCCAGTCTTGCTCCCGAGGGTTTGGGCGAATATATTCCATCCAGCTCGGTTGGAAGTGTTAGTGTTAGTCGGCTTTAGAGTATTACATCCCAGGAGTTTAAATAGCAATATTTTTGTTTCCATTATGAAACACGTAGCTACTTTATTCAAAATAGGAATACAAGAACATACTTTAGATACATTTCGATAGACATGGTTCACTATAGTGCCTTGATAGGGGCTGGTGCGGCAAACAAAAGAGACAAACTGTTTGGTACTTGATGGAATTTTGGGCACCATATGAGAGTACAGTGCATAGAATAGGTGAGAGTTAAACTATGGGGAAGAGTTCATCGGAACATTCGCCATCGCAACATCGCTGCAATCTGTCCAGAGTATCTCATAAGTACTCTACATCTAAGAGCCATCTCAGAAATTAAAGAAGTATTCCATGCAGAAAAGAAAAAGTGACTGGTATTAAAGACACCACTGCCCCAGGACCTTGTACCTTCGATCACACGCGAGATCGTTTTGATGATATTTTCGATGTAGTTAGCCTAGGTTGACAACTGGGGTTGACCAGAGGAGATCAGCTAGTATGAAATATATCTGGTGTGTTTTAAATATTTGCTCTGCTCATCATCGATTGAAATGTGTAAATAAAGTTTGTAGCACGTCTACGGTAAAAGCACGGGCAAAAGTGTTCGTATCGAAAAATAAATAACAAAAGTTGAAATTTTGAACAAATTGGCTTGAAATTTTGATTCCGTTTTCAAGACATTGTTTAGTAAGACATTGGTAACTATGGAGGCACCGGTGTCAAGTACCGGCGGAATTTTACCGGCAGATTTATCAGACCGAACGACCGGAAGATGCGGTATCGCGTAGCCATCTTGAATCCCGACTAGCGAGAACGAAATTTCAGACAAATAACTCTTTAATCTTGGGTATATTCTTGAATAATTTCACTATGTACGTATACAAGTTAAGAACGGCCCTAAATTAATGCTATACACACCAACTAATGAATAAGCTGGACATTATAAACACAATTCGAGAAGTTGACAAAAAATGAGAATAAATGTATTTGACAATCTCAGAATTCATTCTTTTCTAGACACTTCGCAAATACCACTTTTTAACGAGTACCCAGCCAAAGTTAAATGTTAATGAGTAAAATTTTAAACGTTGCTATTTGAGTGTGCAACAAAGAGAAATCGCTTAAAGTAAACAAAAATTGGCAACATAATAGGTATCACTCTCACATATTTACCTACCAATAAAATAAATATCAATAAACTACATTGTCATAGTTCTCCTGAACTACTTCCTCATTGTTACTTGTATCCATAAAATGGCGAGGCGCTGTCACAATTGTGGTATAGAGCTCGACCTTTTCTGAAGAGGCACTTTTTATTATAACGTTGTTTCTTTGTAGAACTTATTTTCTTTCATAACTTTATGTTTATTTCTGTACCATTGACATGAATAGATTAATACTCATAGTACTGTGTTATCACATTAACGGTAACGCACTATGTTCATATTTAGTCAATTCAATCAATGTTTAAAAACAAGTAACAAACTAAAGTAATATATTCTAATACGCCTTATAAGAAAATAAAGTAATACTCTCAGAAAGCTGGCTGATACAGTTATTTTAATAATTTCACTCTATGACTCATCTTATAAAGCTATACATTACTTAGAACTATTAGTAGAAATTAAATACACCACTTTCAACTCTCGTCATTTGTACAAGATACTGCTCAAATATGCCTATTTAGCAAGAAATAGAACATTTTATTAAAAACTTTGTTTCTCATCATATTTAAGTTTAACATTAACAAAGTTGTTTGATGTTCTTTTTCAAGATACATTTACAAAAAAATTGCTGGCAGCCGTAAGAAGGGTACATAGGTTTACTATGTAAAGCTTGTTTTTGTTTGTTAATGTATTTCACAAAACAAGTTAGAACTCTAGAGTTGTTTGTCATTATTCTGACTTAGTCAATTCCTTAACTTGTACAATATTTCGTCCCATATATTTTCATAGCTTTCTAGTATTTTAAGGAACAATGAAGTAATAATATCGAACTCGGCTCGAGATAAATAGGAATACTACTTACTTACCGAGACTACCTATAAGGTATTAAAGGAAATAAATATAGTAGACTTATTTAATATACTATACGGTATTAGATATGTAATTAGTGAAGCAGCTAGATACACAGAAATACGCAAAATTAAATAAGAATAAAATGCGCGAGACATACTCATATGATGACATGTAATGCGTAGGGATGAAAGTAATGTCGTAAGGAAGGCACTAACTATGGAAGTGGATGGCTACAAGGAGAGAGGGAGACCTAAAATGAGATGGATGGACTGTGTGAAAGATGATATGCTAAGAAGGAAGTGAATGTTGAGATGACTGCAACTAGAAATGAATGGAAAAAGAACTCATGTTGCGTCGACCCCAAATAAACTTGGGATAAGGGCAGGAGGATGACGATGATGACGATATTCATATGACTAAAATATCTGACGGCTGCAGCTCTGCCCGTATGTATGTATCTCGGTTGTACCTCAAACTTGATGATTCTACTTTCATCATTTTTCTGGTTCTAAAAATATCTCAATATCCGGTCAGCGTTCATTACGAACAAATGAACACACCCGAGAATTAAAAAAATACTGTATTTTGTGTTCAGAATCGTACTTATCACACTTTCTTACATACCTCTAATGTACAGGCATATCGTTGTGTAAAATGTTGTGGAATATTTATTTATTATTATTCCCCTTTATTAAACTAAACTTCTTTTAAATTATAATTTTAAATACATATAAAAAACATCTATTTAAAAATATAAAAAAATGTGGTTTTAAGGTGTAGGTCGAGGCTCTTAGCAATAAGTCCGTGGACTGATATAGCCATCGGAATTGTGATTGCCGAATCAACGGCTTTTACGAGATTTTCGTCATGCGAAATGATATAAATAATTATTGCGCGGCGCTCTAATCGATCTATCACCACTTTATTTTCTATTTAAGATTTAGCTATTTGTTATTATTTTTATTGGAGGTAGGACACGATGGTATTTCCTTCCAATTGAACAGTCCGACTAGGGAAGTACCTTCGCCCTACAGAATATCGCGGCCATAGTAACCTCGTGTTGTGTTCCCGGCGGTGAGTAGGGTAGCCAGGCTAAGACCAAAAGCTTGTCCTGCTTTGTCTTTTATACTGACATAAACTCTCAATGCGCCAGCTCACGTGTTTCCTTCTTCCTAGTCCCGGGTCCTTTAAGCGGGGCATGAAAAAGCATATGATGAGGCCGTCAAGCTGAGTGTCACCATTGTCACACGGTATGTGTAAGTAATGGTGACCCTCTTTTCTGAGACTGCCTTCAGCTTACCATCAGGCAAGGCGAAGTCTAATTGACGTATTCTATATAAAAAAAAATGCTTGCAGAGTTGGCAGCGCGAGTGTGACTCTCTTGGTTTTGCACACATCCATAGGCCACGGTGACTACTTTCCATCAGGTGGGCCGTGCGCTTGTCTACCTAAGTGGTATAAAAAATAGCTTACTTATGTCTTGGTAAATTTATATATTAGGGATTTGGCTATTAAATATTGAACCAAAATGATAACACTGTTTTTATCAATCTTAAACTCATAACACTGGCTTCCGGCGCAAAAGAAGACTAACATCTTTTTCTCTTTATCCACAGATAAAATGTGGGGATCGGCGCCACTGGTGATATGGCTGCTAGCCGTATCACTGGTGGCGGTTGTCCATGCCGATTCCGGCATTATTGGTGAAACCGCCTTGGCCAAAGTGACTCGTCCTACAACCGCCCGCGCGGCGCAATCCTCGCCTCCGGAGAGACGCAAGTCTGGACGCCAGAAGAATCGTCGTCGAACCACGACTACTACCACGACTACTGCTGAACCCGATGAAGAAGATGATTCTGACCTGACCACTCCAGTAACTACGACCACAATAGACCCACGGAACTTTGATCACAGTAAGTACTATCTAATAAGTAGCTTTCCTTTCACACACTTTCTCCCATCTTTTTTAAAGATAATCTTCTTCTGCCGGAAGTAGTAAAAAATACGGTCTTGCAAGAAATAGCGTTAATTTAGTCGGCGGAATTGTGTGGAAACTCTAATGACTCCAGATAAGTTCATGAAGTATGTAGAGATATAAGCCGATGGCGAGCTGTTGCCTCTGCCTACCTTCGAAGGAAACAGGCGTGAGCATAATGTTGATATGTATTTTCTTCAAAATGATCACATTAAATATCTTAGTCAATGTAATATTATTTCCCACCTGTTATATTTAAAAATAATCAGTTATAACTTACTACCTTAATATAAAGGATACGGAAAAAGGTACCAGTAGAAGTTGTTTACATGAAAAACGCTGACCTGTGCCTTCGCACAACAAATTTTATAGAAAAAAGCTATAATCGGATTGCTGTGTACATGATCTACTGGGCTCGATAGTCCAATAATTGTATTATGGCTATAAACTTCGTGCAAGTGCGAACAAATAGTTAACTGATGAACGTAAAAGTGTGGACCGCAGAAAATACGAGTACACAAATATTGATTTTCATATTATATAAGTGATAGTCAAATTCTAAGTCTAAAATCATTTATTCTGTATTGACCATTAAGACGGGACTTACAAAACGTGTAAATCTATATATATACCTTATTATTTATAACATAAAAGAAAGTTGTATTACTTACACTATTTATAACACAAGAACGGCCGTACAGATTTGACTGAAAATTGGTGGAGATGTAGCTTAGAACCAGGAGACGGATTTAGGATACTTTTAATCCTGTTCAACCTTCATCCCGCTGTACCGCGTCCCCGAGTGACGTAACACAAAACCTCAAAGAGAATACAAGTCACTATAAAGCGTCTCATAGTTTTTTTTTTTTTACGTGCGCAAAATCCCCACGGATACCTCCTCACCGGAGCCGGTGGAGGAGGTTATGTCGGACTCGAACCGACTAAAACGCACGCCGCCTGTGGGTCGCTTTGGTTGCCGAAGGTGAGGTTGACAGGCATATCCCTCGCACCCCGGCCGACCCAGGGCCATCTCTCACGGTCTGGCCCTCTCCTCGGGTGTGTGGGGACTACAGAGTCCCCAACTCGTTCCCGGAAAACGGGGAGGCGCGCCAGGCGCGCCGCCGCCGCGGCCTGCTTCTGCCAGGGTGACAGGCGGCTCCACCTGTCACCCTCAGGCCGGCGCTCATGGGGGGCGGAGGTCGTTCAACTACCTCTGACGCCCTAGTTGCCTTCGTACGCGGGCCGCTTGGCTTGCGCCTCCTCCTTCACGAGCATTACTTGCTCGCAGAAGGAGGCGCCGGCCGCCCACGCATCCGCGCAGCGGACCATCGCCGCGAGCAAGGTGGAGAGCATGCGAACTCTCACTCCCAGAGCCGCCACAAGCTCCCGTCTCGGCGTCTCCCACGCCGGACACTCGAAGCGTCTCATAGTAAAAATAAAGGTTGAAAATTTGATAATTATAAATGTTGTCAGAAATCAATACTAATCCACAGAATAATCAGTATTAGTCAGTCATTCGAAAAAAACTTTCTCCACAGTACATATGAATATATTTATATCACATACGTTCGAGTTACAGAAGTGAAAATTTATCTTAATATATTCAGAACGTAACGCAGACAACGTCACGGGCAAATCTAGTATATAATAAAACTTTTTTCCATTTCGTTTTAAAATACATTATATTTATAAAGGTAAAGTTTTACAAAGAAGGTAAATAATTAAGCGCTCATTGCGTTGTACGTGAAATGTTCATTAACTGATTATCCTCCAAGATACACCTTGGCTCCTGGTATGAAAATGTTTTTGTTTTCACCCGCTTTATGTTTTGCCCGGTCGCTTTTATATTGAAGTCTTTAGTATTCTTCGTTACAATAATATGAGAAGCAGATAGATAGTTACAAATTAATTATAATGACAAATTTCGATATAAAGTAGCAAAATGTTCATACATTCTTACCAGCATCCCTTTCTCATACCTTAGTGGTTCAAGCAAAGACAGGTTGTTGAAATATTCCCATTTTGTGATTGTTATTCTCCAAGTTTCTGCAGAGCTGTTATACAATATTTCTTAAAAAAAATTACGTTCGATCCTGACGATCCAGGTTCTGTAGTAGGAACTGAGGTCTAATATACTTGTTTATGTTCATATACCTGTACTGCGTACCAAGGAATAGGCAGATATACAATATATTAACCCTGTCGTTTACACAAATGTGCTATCCCCGTTATTATATTAAACATAATAAACCCGACATTCTTGGAAATCGCAAATTCGTAATCAAAGTAAAGTGAAGAAGCAGCGTCCATCCCTATAGCAGTTTTAAGTCACATAGTTTAGCACCCCTCGGTAGGAATGCGGAGAATACGTGAGGACATCCAAATTGTTTGTCTCCAAACAACGGCCGAACGTAATTTGCGAGAGATACTCCACGGCACGGTCATTGAAGGAATCTGCTGAGTTAACTCGGTATGCGTACATCCTGCCGTAAACAGTTTTAATTTCGCCAGTGTACCTATTTTGAAAATATGCTGTCTTTCATTTACGGCCCGAAATTAAGTTAATTCCTAGTGACCCTTTATATGTAATATATAATAATAATAATTAAACTTATAGAAAAATTCATGAACGATGCTTGATTGATCAATATGAATAAAAATAATTACAGAACAATAAAATACTATCTAAAAACTGTTATGAAAAATGACGATTGACTAAGTATCTCAAGGTATCGAGGTATTTTATATTTTGGCAGTCTTAAATTTTTCTACATCAAATAAAGCCAGCTATATTTTATTACGTGTATTTAGGAATTACTGCTTAAGTTTACTTTTATAGACATTCAAAACAAAATTGAGTGAACTGTGTGGTACAGCTATCTGGGAATATTTCAATGTAAAGTTTTGAATAGTCTGTCAACCAGTGATACTTTCTTAATTTTATAATCGAGAGATGTAATCTTGTTCCTTGGATATAATAACAAGAATAATGGTTATAAAACGATATAACTTTACAAAACCACTTAACATTTTTATATTTATAGATAATACATATTTCTAAACTACGACTATTATTGATCAACTAACTAAGAGCGATAATAATGAAAGCCACTAAATGAAAAATCGCTTTTCACGATGGCCCATCTATCTAATAAACCTAATATTGGTTTGATACGCGCTCAAGAGGCGTGAAATAACTCCCCTCTCTCGCCCCGCGGGGGTCGGTGATACCAGCCTAATGAGACCTGTTCTGTATTTTTTTCCTTTGCCGCTTTAGAAGAAAACAACCTCATCTAACTAGACTGGAGGTTTTCACACATTGGTCGGCTTACGCCTTGCCTTTCAATTTAGATTTGAAAATGTGGAAAGTTTATTTATGCGTAATTTATAGAGATCGTGGATTATTGAATACTCAATACAGTTTGCAATGCTCACAATATGGATGAGTTCTATATTATGCATGAAAATTCTGTAAGAAGTAAGTATGGAGGCAAGTCAGTAAATGGACTCTTATTGATCACAAAAATTCTAATCAATATTTTATGTAGAATGAATTAAGTGTAAGGATGTATGTGTCATGGTTTCGACTTGATAAACTTGAAATTGGATCCTCAACTATTCTGTATTTTTAAACGGTTTTATTTAGCTCATTTTAAATAACATGGCCGGATGAATAAGCTAAATAAAAAGCTATACTCATTTTTGGGCGTTATATGGTTGTATAAAATTTTATAGACTTTTATCATTGTAAATAACAGTTCTAGTTATGTAAATATATATATATATAAATATATATATATATATATATACGTCATATGAAATGTCAGCACGATATATGCATACGTCTTTATGTAGATATGTAGTCAAAACAAAATTTCCAAGATTCAATTCAATTTCAATTAAAGATTTTTAAGCAATTTCACAGAATTAGACTTCTTTTAACATCGCTAAAATGTAAATTATTAAAGATAAAGATAGAAATGAAATTATTTGAAAAAATATGTTAAATTGTTAGTAAGACAAAAACAAGTATAAACGAATCGAAGGTATTATTAGTATATTTTATACAATGAATTTCATTGTGTAGATTAGACAAAATCGTGAGGAACAACTTAAATTGAACGGATTCTCAAAAGTGGAATTCAATTATCGCTGATTTAATAGTTAAGTACATAATTTAGTTACGAGTAGTTGATAAATTTCAAAGGCTCGATAAATTGGCCTAACTACAAAACTTTAATAGTGCCAGCGGGAGGGGAAGGTTTGACAGCAGTCCCTTCACGGGAAATATCGATGTCAATTAAAGATTCTTAGGCAATTCCAAAAAAAAAACTTCATTTCTTTTAACATTGTTATAATAAAACCTATTGAATAGTATTGTTTGTAAGACTAAAACAAGTATGAACGAATCGAAGGTATTATTTTATTTTTCCGTGCAAAAAGTATTTCAAATCTCAATATTCTAAAGAAATAATAATTCCCAAAACGATCGCATTGTATCGGCACCGTAAGTCGTTCTTTTCTAAGAAGACAAAACATAATTGGGTATTTAACTGTCTAGTCAAATAAGTTACATTTTACTAAACGTCAAAACAGTAAGTTATAAGGAAGCGAAATAATTTAATGTGACGTTATAATATTTAATTGTCAAGATATTTACTATTATCGGTTGAGTGGATGATTATAAATATATAAAAACAATAAAATAAGAACCTACGCAACTTGTACCACACTTTTACCATTCTTAATTAACTGAGTCAAATAATTCATGTTGACTACAATAAATGCCCAATTGAATTGTACGTTGTATAAGTAGATAATAGGATTTTTATATTTCATAGAGCTTCTGTACCCACTGCAAGACTACGGTAACAACAGAACTTTAAGCTATAAACCGTATCGAGATGCTACGCCATTTCGTAGCACTAGTCGAAATATAGCTACGACAAAATATAAAAAAAACTAAAACCTGTAAGATATTAAATAGAATGTAGGGTATTATCATCAAGGAGTATACGGTATAGGGGGTAGGATGTATTCACAATATAGAACATAATGTATTTTAGAGACGGTAGCACGTAATATAGAAGCACCTATCTAAAAACTGAAGCATAATGAACGAGATATGGTACATTTAGAGGAGATGGAGTAGGGTATAATAGTGAAACAAGTTTATGTATATTTGAAAAGCAGATTGTAATGACGGTTAATAACGGATAATGTAAAGAGCAGGCTTTCTACCAAGGCGCAAACATCTTAGCATTTTGTGCAATTTGGTGCCGGATACATCGTATAGCAGAGAGGAAAACCTTGAGTGGATCCTGAGACTTGTGACCCCGACGTACATCAGCACACACTTCACCGCTCATATTTCTCCCTGTGCCAATCAGCTCCCTAGAAACTTAAAACAAATACAAATGAAATTGATAAAATCAGTCAACCATTAGTTAAAATATTTTAGTAAACTGTGAATAACATTTTCTTCGCTGAAAATCTATCAACGGATCTCCGTAGTACATATAGTTATAGGTAGGTATCTTTTTCTTGACGTAATTTTTATGTTTTTAAGCATGAGAACGGTAGTGTTCTGAGCAACCGGCGTGAAATAAGGGACAAGCCTTTTTCACGCTAGTGGGATATGTATTTTTATCCACGTTTGTATTTTAGGCGCTTTGTTTAAATAGAAATAGATAATAATTCTCTGCATTTAGATTTTCGTTCACTTTGCGACTCTTTCGTAACACTGTCGGAATTAACATTATTAACGCTAAATTTTATTGTTCAATATGTATTCTTTACACTCCTGTGTGAGTACATTTTATTCAATAAATTTCATTGTACACGATTAGACAAAAACGTGAGAAATAAGTTTAATTGAACGGATTCTCAAAATAGAAATTCAATTTGGGTATTGCTGTTTGACCACTGATTTAATAGCTTACTACATTATTTATTATTTTAACTACAAAACTTTATAAGTGTCAGCGGCAGGTGAAGGTTTGATGGCAGTCCCTTCACGGGAAATATCGAAGAACAGCCGTTTCGCAGTTAGACGGAATAGGTGACTGGGTTAAGAAAAGGTTCAAATACACAAGCACATCAACTTTGTAATAGTAGTTCTCATGATATGATAATCATTCTAATAAATGAGTTTTAAACCAAAACCGCAGCTTAAAGTAATACTTATGACGGTGAAAAAGACTAAAGAAAAAATACACCTACAACCAGTCGGGTAGGTACAACTGCTTCAAACCGGTTCAACAAAGACTTGAAATTAAATTTACGTGGCGAGAAGAGAAAAAACTAGTTACAAGAGGAAATTGGCGGAGACAGTGACAAATTGTTCCCGCAAGAGAACAGTAAACCTGTCCTACTTCAACATACGCGCTTCTACATCCTGCAACCCTCTCTCTCACCGTACTAACATGAATGTACTGAAATAATTGTGGCCTTTTTCGGTAAATATACGTGTCTAAACAAAACTCCCTTTAGTGCTCGATTTTGAAGCAATTTTGTCATGTAAACACAATTTTAATGGTTGATAGATAAAAGCCTACCAAAGCACTTGTGAGGAAAATTAAAAATCTTTTTAACAGTGTTTTACAACTGCGTATTTCGTCAGTTACATTACATATTATGTAAACATTGATAGGGTAAACCCAAAGGACACACAGAAATATAACAAAAAGACTATAAGTAGCCCGAAGTCAACTTTAAGGCCACTATATTACTTATTAAACTTTTTAACCGACTTCCAAAAGAAGGAGATTCTCAATTCGATTGTTATTTTTTATGTATGTACACCGAATACTATGAGATTTCAGATACGATTTACGTGATTCTTTTTTTAGTTCGATGCCGAATAAAATTATTAATATTATTTTTATAATAATATAAAAAAAATCTTAAAAAAGTTTCATTTTGGACCAGTAGTTTTCATTTTATAAACATTTATGTGTATTTTAACATGTATATTTTTTACCGACTTCTTCTCTGTTGTTCGATAATTTCGTTATTTAGGAACGAATTTTAAAAATTCTTTCATTTTTGTGAACAGACTTGAGTGCATGAAATTACATTACATGCACTCAAGCCTGTTCACGTGAATGTCTTAAAAGCTTTATAAAGTCATACTCAAATGATTAAGTATAAACGTGCATATTTCATACAAGTGCTTTAGAGTACAAGTTATCTAAAATAGTAAAATTGTCAGACAGCATCCGTTAGTACTACGAACGGATTACTTTTCAAGTCAACAACCTTCGTTCTATCTTTGTCAAGCCTTTGTAGTAAATAAGATATAATTTTTCAACATACTCTGGTCTTCATCTAAATGGTACGGAATTACCGTTGCATTTGAAACTTGCCCTTATAACCCCGGGTTTACCCTCCTATTCCTTTTAATGATTTGGTTTATATGGTTTCTAGGAGAGCGATTGTCGTTTAACCTTCAACCCCTAAAAGCTCGTCTATCAATCACTTATACAAGCTTGCAGGTGGGGTTAACCCCATTTTTTAAACATACTATTTTCTAATGTTACTGGTGTACCATTCTAGCAATATTACAGTACAAGATACAACTTTTTGGTTTTCTTCTTTGACCTTTTCTAAGTATCGTTTATGTGGTACATAAATTACGTAGTCGAGTATAAATAATTTTTGACTTAGACCAGCAGGAATACAATCAAAGTAAAGGTATAGGATAATAGAACCCAACTCTTCACAAAATAAATTTCAATCTAGACACACCAGCTTAACAGATGAATACTCTCCATCTTCTTCCGCTGCAATGACAAGCAGCCTGTTCACATTTCATATCCAAATGGAAATTAAGTCGCCATTAATTGCCTACGCTGCAACAGCTTGCGAACCCGTTACCAAGTCTGAATGTCAGCTACGACGCAAAACCCTGCACAGTATGACAAGCTTACTATTTGTAGATGGCTGTAGCTTACTACCCTGCAACAGAGAAGGAATTTCATTGTTATTTTGTCACACATTTCAACGACGTCTCCTGTTTACCTAAGAGGCTTCGTTATGTTCTTCCCTAGTGTTTATTTTCTCTAACCAGCTTTGCAGTAATACCGCTGTAAATAGAATGCGGCTATGAAAGTTCAGGGTTTTCTTGATATACGTACGTGAAAGTAGATGACGGTTCTGTGTTGAATTAAAAAATAGCAGCATGACTAATAATCACAATAAACACGTAAAACAAAATATATAAAAGTTATTATTTTTGAAAATTCTTCAATTCTAGTATATTCAAATGTATAGACATTTGTAAACGTCGGTAGCTTAGTGGTTAAGGAGTCAGCCGTGTGATCGAGTGGTCCCGGGTTCGAATCCTGTCCATTACACTACCTACATGAACACACTCCCAGCACAAGCAATTTAGCTTAGTTGAAGGGATTACAAAGAATATTAGTAATTTCGGTTGTTCATATTCTTTAAAAAAAATGTTGTATGATTCAGATCAATCCTGATTGCAAATCGTAATGAATATAGTAATATTCTTAAGAAACTTGAAGGATAATTGTAAGTAATTTAAAACTCCGTATATTTGAGAAATATTTACCAAAACCAGCCATATCATGTAACTTGACACCCAACAACATATGCCGAAAGCATATATCCCTTTTACTCATACGTATTAAATCCAACAACACAGCCTCGTCGGAATAATTCACACGCATACGAGGATATTAGCCCGGCATTACTCAGCATTAACACTTACAATTAAGTTTAATTCTACACCGGCTCAAACAATGTGGACGGAAAGATGTTAACAAAAAGACTCGTATTCAGTTCTAAGTTATTATTGTGCAGTGTGTTGTTCTCATTGTAGACAAACATACTAACTAATATTATTTCTATGTCTATAAGGCTTTATAGCTATGTTTAAACTGTAGTGTATGTTTCTCATAAATAAACTGATTTACAGGTCAATTCATCAAATAGTTCCATCCAATTGTTATGACAATCTTTGACCACTATGTTTTTTAACAAAGGTCATCATTTTATTCGAGCCAATGAACCAAACAATGAGATAAGCTCATGACAGTGGATATCATTATATTCGATAATAAAATATGTCGTTTTCAATAACATTTCTTAATCAATTCATATACAAAGTAAGTAAATAATTTCTACATTAGCGATAACGAGATATTTGTTTAAGTGTTTATACGAGTCAATCATCGAGAATTACCACACAAATGGTGGTAGTTCGCTGCCAATAGGTTTCTGTAGATTTGTGGTTAGATTGGATGAATATATTCTATGCCCGTACAGACCAAATGTTTAGGGACCAAAGCTGTACTTAATCCCTGCTGGCAGTTTGAAACAGGATACAATAAACCATTTCGATGCTTAATTAAATAGCTATTCGTCTCCCGCATTGTATTAAGCCCTTCATTACCGATTTATGTTCTTTTACTTCTCACTATTATGTAATGTGTGTTTAAATCGAAACATAAGTAATCACCGCTCCAACCTATTACTCCTTTTCTTGTCATCTTTTATTTAAAACTAATATGTTCTGGTTCTAGTATGATACAAAAATATTGATCAAACGAGTGAATATAAAACCGCAGCAATACGAGTAACAGTCACAAGGCTATACAATTACACTTCTAGTGGGGGATAGTTACAATTCGCAAGTTCACCGCATTGTCCTTAAGTAACGTAACTCTTTGACGATAAATTACACCGAACTTTGTATGTTTTAGTGTGCAATTTTAGTAATGGATGCCTTAACGAGGCGAGGAATGATTAATTCTATCTATAAGTAATTCGTGTTATAGCCACGGATTTTATTTATTACTGCTATTAATGCCCCATAGCTGCAAAAAGCTACCAATTTTGTGACCTTGGTATGCAGTCGTAGTGGTAGTGCGAAGTATTTCTTTCCTTCTTAGGTAACAAGAAGTGGTACTTACTTCTCTTGAATCCATGAAATTTAAAAATAGTTTAATGCTCTGTAAGAAATCGATACAATACTAACAAATAATGTTCGCACAGTATACCTCTACAGCGTGAGTACACATCTGTAACCATAGTTAGAACAGATAGGTATAGCGAAGTAAAGTTCTTAAATATCATCTTACCTACGTCTTCCGCTCTCCGCGTCACTTACCAGGCTGTACTCTACGGGCTTATGTTTGCCAAGACGAGATAATGAACCTACAGCTAGATGTCTGTCAGAGTCGCAACGCGTCGTGCCACATCATTAATTTCTACCTAATGTCTGAAGCGTCGAGGCGACGTTACCTACCACATTTTGAATTCACATTCACATCTGTATAGTTTTACTGGATGTGTTATATCAACTAACTGTATAATATAATTATTTAATTTATTACGCTATATACTTGTCATCAGAATTAAGGAAAACATTGTCTAGTTACATACATACGCTCACGCCTATTTATCTCAGGGGTAGGCAGAGACACTACCATTTGACTATATCTTTACAAACTTTATGAGCTTCCTCTACTATCATTATTTCATGTAAACTCGATGGTTTCGAGTACACAGGTACACAGTACACAGGACAGGTGGTAATTCGATGACGGCGTATTGTAGAAAAGAATGGCAAATCTATGGGGTTTGATAGTCCTCAACGTATGTCTTCAACGTTAAATTCCATACATTTGTCATTATCTTCTACAATACACTGGCCAAAGAATTGCCACTTGTCTGAAGTGGCTGATTATCTAAAGTTGCGGTACGCTATGAACACCGTTTTGACACGATTGGATATGCTCGTGTTCTCTTTTTTGGTGTGTGAAGTTTATTTTCTTCTGCGCCAGTGTCACAATATTTTTCTTTAGTTATTTGTCTAACAGTTCGTTGTCTAATATTAAGCATACCAAAAAATAGAAAACGAGCAGAATCAGACGTGTCAAAACGGCCAACATAGCGTGCCGCAACTATTAGTTAGTGTTAAGTTATATGATGACTAAAAAGCGTCAACAACGAACGCCGCATACTGCTTTGTCCTTTTGGTCAAGCACGTATTTTTTTAGATCACTTATACTGCTAACAAGCACGCTGTCCACCTGATGGAAAGTGGTTACCGTGGCCTATGGACATATGCAACACCAGGGGAGTCACACTCGCTCTGCCGACCCTGTAAACACAGAGAGTTTCTATGCCAACAGTATAGAAGACATAGGTGGACACTCAAAACGGCAAAACTGGTCTTCCCACTGACAGCACAAAAACTCTCCAGTGAGCGAAATGGTATACGTCACATTTTTTATTCATGAATCCATTTGATAAAGTCAATAAAGGATAGAGTACATTGAAACATTAAGTAGTTAATATACCATTTTATTTGTCTACAAATTCGAAAATTTATTTATATTACTAAAATTGCAGGGAATACATCTCTGAATTCCGCCCATTCCATTAGCTCTAGGCGTTATAGCACAAAGCCAGCGTCGCTCTGTTTGGTTCACACGTTAAACAACTAACCGCATTGCGAAAATGCTCCGAGTGAAACGCTGTCTGCTAATTATCTATAACCTGTAAATTTGTTACAATAATTTTGACTGAAAGTGTATTATTGTATTAAAAGGGATGAGATATTAACTGTTTACTCAAGTTTTTTCTGTATAATTTAAATGATAGTAAAGATATACCCAGTAAGTGGTAACAGATAAGTGGTTACTATCTATATACTTTTTACTATCACCATGCAACCGCAGAGTGTAGGATGCCGTGGCAGACTAGACATTCGTCAGGATTCTTGCATGTCAACATGGGCACTGCAGGGGAATAACACTATGTTAGATGTCTACTTATTTACTCACGAAAAGTTCAATAGGATCTTATTTAATCTAAGAAATTTAATAACATCATCCGGTCTCCCTTCTTTAATAAACACAGGTACTACGTTTTATTGCTCAATTCTAGGAAGCTTTATTACAAATGAGATTTTTCGAACTGTAAATGGATGTTAACTTTCTGGTAGAAATATTTTTCATTGACACGGTGCGCATAATCGCATGCTCATCATTCAGTTCTGCAGCAGCCCGACTTGGGCATTTTATGTCTTATTAACATATCCTATCAATAAGTCCTATTTAGAATAGGTCCATCAGTTTAGGAGTTCTGATACACAACACTAAAATAAACAGTTCGCTTATTGTCACTTCATTAGTTGCATTCCTTCTTCATTGCTGTCAGGACTTTAAAATATTCTCCATTTAAAATGCATGTAACACAATAGAAACATATTATATACAAATTAAACTAGTACATAGTAATCCAGCACTAAGACAGTATACCATTTAAAGTACAAAGTTGAGATAAGTTTCTGTAGTAGCAATTAACGAAATGTACCTAGGTCACGAATTATACTTTTGCCTATTATTCTGAATCTCGATTTCCGTGATGGACGAATTATTAATATTTCTATTTACGACACATTACTCAAAACAATTTCAACCTTATGTAAATAATTGAGTCTTGTGGAGATTGTGGTGTGCCACCACGGCTCAACATTGTGGCAGCCATTTAGTAGCATGTACATCAATGGTGGCAGTTAATGAGGCGACCGACCACAATCCAATACGTGTAGTTCTATGAATTATATCTATACGGTTTAGTTAAACTATTTTCATTTCTAAATCATTGAAGCAGCCAACTTTTTTTTGTACAACTTAGGTTGCAAACAAGCACACGGGGCACCTGATGGAAAGTGGTAACCGTGACCTATGAACGTGTGCAACACCAGAGGAGTCACACCCGTGCTACCACCCTGTAGGAACGGATAGTTTCTGTGGCGTCGGTACAGAAGACACAATCAGGACATGCGGTTAGTCTTCCCTCTGACAACACAAAAACTCTCTAGTGAACTATAGCGACTAATAAAAATAGTCTATTCTTAGGGTCTCAATACGGTCGTAATTAAAATAATAGCTCTACGTAATATCCTCTGCTTGAATTTATCAATATGTAGTTGAAACCGGATGCTCGGCCCAGTTTGGTTAAAGGCAGCACTTTACGGAAACTGGCAAAGCATAGATACGCTTAGATTTATTGCGCAGGGCACAACCAACCACTACATGTACTTCGGAGGCCATTCTAATAGTAACTAGTTTTCATGATATGGAGAAAATGGTTTAAGTTTGGCTATAACAAATGATTCATTAGAATAATATTGAAGGGATACAAATATATAATGTCTAATGCAAAAATGTTTCTAAAAGCTTTGTATTGTGGTTTAACGTGACAATTCAAGGTTTTTCTGTTATGTTTTATAATGTTAAAATAAAATAAACTAACACTTTAATACTATTTATACTGTCAATTTATGGCTCTTGGTAGAATTTGTTGTTACACATATTGAGAACTCAATTGTGCTTTTCCACATTATTTTTAATGTTTTTAATGACATTTAAGAACATTGAAGTATGTTCTTAAATGTCATTTTAAACCTTCGAGGATGCCGTAAGGCAAAACCGGTCAGGTGTAATCAAATATTATTAAACAAATATATATTCACTATAATACAACATAACATTAACCGTAAAACAAAAACGCATAATAGTGTTTCCTCCGCTTAAAAAGCCACTTGTAGTAAGGTTCCCAGTAGACCAGCGGCATTGCTACGTCATACCTATGACAATATTTATTCTTAATTTAAAAAAAACGTCAGCTATGTAGACTTTTAATTAATAATACCAGTACTTTGTGATCAAAAGGCTATTGTAGGGTTCGTTAAAAGTGGAATTAAAAATGCAATTAGCTAACTTGGATATCCCCATATTTCATGCACAAGGAAGATAATAGCTACTGAGCCGTATAATCTTAAAAGGCTCTAGTTCCTGTAATGTCAATTTTATGAAACGAGGTAGGACACGACGGTATTCCCATCCCAATTGAGCAGTCCGGCTGGAAAAGTACTTCCACCCTACAGAATACCACGGCTATAATAACCTCGTGTTGTTTCCGGTCGAGCGCTCACTGGAGAGTTTTTGTGCTGTCAGAGGGAAGACTAAAGGCTTGTGCTGATTTTGCATTCTGCACTGACAGCACAGAAACTCTCAGTTACTACAGAGTCTGTAGCACGGGTGTGACTCATCTGGTGTTGCACACGTTCAGAGGTCACGGTAACCACTTTTATCAAGTGGGACGTGTGCTTGTCTGCCACCTAAGTTGTATAAAAGAAAAGCATTAATTGCTTACTTACATTGTAAATATTGTATCTCAAGCTATGTTTGAGGTTTACACAGGTTGAGAACAGTTAAGAGTACCTGACAATGTATCTGATACACTAGACGGAACAGTTTACTTGACTAAATTACAGTTCCGATCACAGAAAAGTCTATTTTCAATCCCTATAGGATATGCATCACTGTAATGTATTAATTCAATATATTATACACACATATATATATATATAATCACGTCTTTATCCCTGGAGAGTAAGGCAGAGGTGAATTAACACCCACATTTCACCAATCATGTATTTTGTCCCACGTAATAGCGGGTGAGCCTATTGCCGTATTCCAGGTACTATTGTTGGCTCGAGTCATGCAACTAAGGCAATATATTATGTTTTAGTAAATTAGTTTGTTCTATACTATCACTGAACGTTCATTTTTCTTTATATTACATTAATAAAGCATAAATATTTATTCTCTGGGGAATCAGAATCGAGGTAGTCAGTCAAGCATACATCAGTCACGACTGATGTATGAGGAATCACGATTCCTCAGAGTGTTTGTGTCAGCTGGAACAGTTTAAACGTCGTAAACACGGCTCTATGTTTGGCTTAAGTGGTTCTTCAGATATTTTTAAACCCACAGCTAAACTATATCTGCATGTATACATGCTTTTCAGTAATACGGTGATCATATTAGAGCCCATATTTGTAAGATGGCAAATCACTATCTAATTAGTGTTCATTGAAGAAGTCGTTCAATCCAATTGTTCCTATTAACGAGACAATATAGACCTTCTGAACTAATTACTTTAATTTTGCATTATTTTCAATAATTATAGTCCGCCATCTATTGTAGCGGGTTCATGTTTGCACTTCTATAGAGCCTCTAATAGCCTACCCATATTGAATTGATGTTGATCTTCAATCGCAATTATCCAAAAGAACACAAGCTAAGAAAGATAAATAAAAAGCTCTAAAATATATTTACTAAGAATACTAACAATATATTTCAAGCATGATTAGTATGGTCTGCTGCATCTACAGGAAGATACAAGATACAATTGCCTCCTGTAGATGCATAATTTTAGGTATTAATTAATACTTAAAATTATAAGATTTTGATGAAAATAGCTAAAATATATTGTTTACGAATATAAGCACACTCTGCTTTAGCTTGTTAATATAGAAAAAAAATAGTTCTAGCATGAATTATTTATGCCAGTTGGTCCGGCGATTACACTCATACGTTTCGAGCGAATGTTTCCTATACTTACTTATTTTATTTGGCACAATTTACTAAAATTAATGTCGTTACAAAACTGTTAGAGAAATTATTATTGGCACTTGTTTATGCAAATCACAAAGTTGTACTTTGAGAATGAAATTATTATATATTATTTGCATATAAATTTAATAATTATACATTATACCTAATACAGTATATATTAATTACAGATTAGTAGAATTTGTAGTTCCTACTTGATATTGATTCGAGTATCAGACATGAATAAACTTATTTCGGAAATAAAAAAATTGGCATGTTATTCTTTAGTCTATACTTGTAGCAAAATCACAAAAATAAATAGTTATAATCTCGTTACGCTCCCTATGATGTCATGATCATATATTATTTCGTACTGTACGGCATACTCGTATGTAGGAAGCGAACCCAAAACAACATTATCTCATAACAACACCAAGATACGTAACCATAAATAAAATATCTACTTATCATAATAAATAGGAAGCATTATGAATCGTATACACGCCTACTTACCGCACGTATATTTTTCTATTATCTTATTTGTACGACCGGTCTATATGAGAAGGTAGCTACCGTTCTAAATGAGGTCCCTTCCACATTTTTATTTGGCAACGCAACACGTACGAGGTACGGACGTCGTTCTATCTACCTACTGCGGCTCTGATGCGGTACTGACGGAAAATTTATATACCACTGAGCGTGCAAGTCTACTCTGCTTACCGAGAAACTCCATGTGAAACATTATCCACGCGGTGTTTCAGCAAGTCGCGTTCTCGACTGCGGCTCATGCAGCCAAGCCTTCGCGCTAGCTTCGAACACACGCCGCTTTGTAAACGAAATGACTGCGAATAAACAACTATTTAGATATATTTTTAATCGGTATATAGTATCCTTAGGGGGCGTCTTCCGCTCAAATATTAAGTTTAGAAGAATTTTAAATTAAGAGCATTAGGCGAGGCGTCTCGGTTGAATTAAATATTAATAATGCTATTCCAGTGAAGTTGAAGGTAGGCTGAGAACAATGAATTTTTAATAGTTATTCTCCTCTGCGACGGACAATTAATGTAATGAGATAGTAAGTTTAGCGTACCTTTGGGAAATAGCTGGAAACTTCAGTTAATGTTTCTCTAGACTTGATCATTCTACGATTCAGGCTTAACATTTGTCAAACAGAATTTCAATAATTCGTAATATATTACTTGTTTTATTAAAAGTTTAATTATCTTTAAGCCCTGTTTCAATATCTTAATCCCACACCAGTATTATAGTAATACTGTGTCCTTATTAAACATTAGTATAAAAATGAGTAAAAAATCATCTATTATGAACATAGACACGCAGACCTGTGCCAAATTGTATGACAATATCATAGTTTCTTGGATGAGTTAGGCTCTCGGGGTTAAAGGAGAGGTGGATATGTCAGATTCGAGTTGACTAAAATCTGTATAGGGGTATGACATAATTATGAGTCTCTTTCTGCTAGGTCAATAAGCATGGACACATCTTCAACCTAGAGACACACTCCTACCTGACACATAGACACATCTACACCTAAGGCCTCGCCTCCACATCGACATTTACAGACCAGCGTAAATTATCACAATAGAGGCTTCCAAGGTGGGTTTCCAATTTAAATGCTTAAACGCCCAACAAAGCAGAAATGTACATGGAAACCCACGAAATGGAAATTAAAGTAGCTTACACCTTTATTCATATTTTTTGTGTATTGAGTTTTATCCATTAGCTATTAAACTTAAAACGATTACGGTACCAGCAACGTTTTCACATGTCCGTTCAATTCATCTTCAGCCGTTCAGATACTAATTCGGTATTTCCATTAATCACCGCTGATGTACGACAGTTTTGACAAGCATTACCATGTTATAATTAAAATCACCTTGTGACACCTCATTCGTCTTTTTAATAAATTATTTGTTTTACTTGTGAGTAATTTGCTACAGTAATTTGTCACGTGTCACCGCTATGTGGATTTGGTGCGCATCGCTCAAGGCTGTCGTTTAGATTAAGGCGCTCACATATCCTTACTAATACACAGACTTTGCTGTAGCTTCCCCGCTACTGGTTTTGAATAACGTGACATGAAGTACTCGTTAAGTTTTTACAAAACTATTTTATGTTACGTTATTCAACTACAACTATTTGTTGCACCTTGTTTCGTAGTGCCTATTATATAGTTCGTTTAAGTGTCTTTGAGCTCGTATAGAAAACTCCCGTAAACACCAGCCTGGACCTGAGCAATTCAATTACAATTAAATTGTATCGCAAACCCATACTTGTTATATTCTGTCAACCAGAATTTGTTTTACTTAATCTAAGTTGGTTTTATTACCAACCCATGAGAGATACTGAGTGGATCTTAAACCCTATAATCATAAACAAAATGTGATCTAGTCTTGGTACTGCAAAAGTATTCACGATTTTATTACGAGTGCCGTGCATTCTCTTCTTACGTGCATACGGACGGAGGAAAACCATTCATTCCAATTGCTACATAAAAATAAACCAGTAATAACATCGTCATTGTGGTGTTATACACAAGAAGTATTTGGTTTGGCATACAAATGTGTTAGTTGAGAGAATCTTATTATGAAAACAATACACACTGCATCTTACTCCCGTCAGCATGTAATATTTATTTCACATCTAAACCATTCTGTAATTTAATACTACAAGTTTCTGTAATTTACCATATCGTAATATGTAAGCTTCCTTTATTGAAATAGAAAAGAATGTTCACAAGTAGATGCAAAAGAAATTGCACAAAGCTTTTCACAAGTCTTAATCTCTCCTATATTGCCAACCGCTGTTCACAGCCGGTCGTTACACTGTTGCTCGGATACGCGATACGCAACGCCATAATTTAGATCTCTTTTACGACAGGTAACATAGGAATTAATAATGAAAGAATGAAAAACTTCAAAAAGGAGGAGGTTTTCAATTCAGAAGTAAATATTCTTTCTTGATATTTTGTGTTATGTCCAAACACAATATTATCATTCTTTAAACCTATCTCCAAACCAAAAATTATAGATTGAATTCAAAGAATGCCCATGAGGCTCGAAGTCATTCCACCCAGATATTATCACCTAATGTCATTCAGCATGCGGTAAAAAAATCCTTTATAACTTTTGCTTTTGATAAGTGTCAGACTAACTAAAACCAAAGTATTAGTTTTTGCATCAGCATTTTACTAATTTCACGTTTATAATACTGGTTAGTCAATATAGATAAATAAAACAATTCCAATAAGACACCTCGACTGTAGTTATGTTTGAACTCCGGTTATTTTGTTTACAAATCCCTTGAGTCCCAGTGAGCCAAATCATTGCTCAACTGTGAGGTGAAAATTTGCATCTAATTCTCACCAGACTTGTCGCAAACAGAGATGTTAGTTGCAGATTGTGACCATATATAGTCCCGTATTGATTTACTTTGTGAACTGTTGAATCGGCATCAGGGTGATGTTGACAATCACGTGAAGCAATGATTCACCATTATTTCGTTACAACAATCTCGAATACTCCAGGTTTGAATTTAGATTGTAAATCTCTTAAAACTGTATAGTTTCTTATTGGAACTGACTTCAAAATGGGTGATTTTGTATTCGAACCGTTTAAAATTCGTTATAAATGTAGTATATACGAGTATGTGCGTATGGTCACGATTTTGGGCCTATTCACATAAGTATAATAGATTTTTGACTACTAACGCTTCAGAAGAGTAAGATGAAGATAGATTAGACTAATAAATATGTAATTTGTATAACGGATTATAAAAAATTTCAAAAATTTTAAGAGCCACCCGGCATTTCAATGCTCTCACCGTTTGGCGCAATAATGATTTTAAAACTGAACAATTATTAAAAATATTAAGACAATGTATTTTCGGATGGAATATTGTTCGCACAATTTCTAAAAGTACGACACCGGCCACGACGCTTACCGACCATAATTAAAAAATAACAATGGTCTCGGCCTACAGCCGCACAATGAAATTCTGAATAAGTCATTACAATAATTAAGTAACGTAATTAAAAGACTGTGAACACAGAAAAATATAAAAAAATAACTCATTCTTCCACAGTTCCTGAAAAATCCAAACTTATCATGTTCTTAGAATTAATATCCATATATATTTAACACAAATTTGTGCGACATTCTGTCACTAACCTAACTTTTCTTTTTGTCACAGCTGAAGTGGGACGTTGTGAAGTACCACTTGGAATGGGGAACGGCCGCATATCTAACGATTCATTGTCGTCGAGCTCAAGCTACGATCAAAGCGTATCGCCACTAAGCTCGCGGTAAGTGCTAGTATATATAAACTCAGTTTAAAGTCTAAGACGAGTATGATTATGCATGCACTCTCGAACATCGACAACACTTCACATCGAACATTTCAAATGCTCACATTTAACTTCAACGTTGAAACAATCCCGTAATTAGTCAATGACAATAATTTGAATAGAACTATGCCCCGAGGAATCCAAAGGAAATAATATAGAATCGATATACGTGTTTAGCTGGCTATTGTTATACAACAATAAAGCGCTATCATACTGCAAAGTTGTTACAATAATTATGAATCCCACGGCCGCAAAACGTTCATACTTAGCTCAAATAATTAACAGAGGGACTCACATTAGAGGCTTTAAGCCCGCATAAGCTCAATGTGAGACAATAACGCGAAAACTCAACTCCCGTTTGAGAAATTCACTAACAGAAAATTAAATTTTCATATGAATTCGGAATGACTGTGATCCTACAAAAGCCTTTCGGGGCTTGACTCCCCAAAGATAACAAGATGTAAGTAGGGCCGAATGTGCCAAAGCCTTATCATCTGAGCCACTTTACATAGGGTCAGAGGCGATTTAGCGAATGCCACGTTAATTCAGCGCTTAACGCGCTTTGTTCCCTATAGCTACTGTAGCTACTGATGAGATCCCACCGGTGATATTCAAATGAAACTACCGCCAGACGCTTGCTCCGGCCCACCTTGGTTGTCAATTGAAATACACAAACCGTTTAGTCTATTTGTTCAGGCTATTAAGCTAATATTATTTGATTATGCGCAAACGTGTCTTCAATGACTACTTATAAATTCGCTGGTTACTGTTGGAACTTAAATGATTAAATACAAATAACAAATGACAAATACACACTTGACAGTTTTTTAAGTCTACTTGTTGCTTGTTTTTTTTTTTGATAAATTGAAGAAATTTTAATCGGGGTTTTTTCTTTGAGTTAAAGAAAGGCTTTGGTTGTAGTATACGGACCGAGATAAAAGGAGGAGCGTGGTGCCCCAACGGGCTTATCTCGCCACGGAGCCGACAATATTTGGAGATTGATCTTCACGTTGAATACTTGATTACGGCCACCGAATCTCAAGGCCGATTCGCCAACTCTGTTGGAGTAGAGTTTGTCGAAAGTTATTCGGTGGAGTACTGGCGACCTGCCCTGGCTCGTTGGAAGAAATATAAAGACTTCAACGGAAGTACGGTAAGTAGCTATTTTTACTTTTGGTTATTTAATTAAATTTATAGGTTCAGTTACAAATAAAATCAATGTCTTGGGCTAAAAGATTGGTTTAGCGTTCTTATGACAGATTTATGTGATAAGATAATCTCAACATATAAAGACGGCTCTAGGTGCGATAAAACAGAGCTCCAATAATAATAGGTGTAAGAGCTCAAATCTTATCTTAAATGAGCAAATCTAGGGTTCCCGGATCCCTTGTAGGCTCACTTCAGTGTCCAGTTATCTGTCTGTCAAGACTTTTACTTCTTACTGCAGAATGTGTGAGGGATCAAGTTAAAACCAAATACATGCCTTGAAACTGTAAGACTTCTAAGCCAATTCCATCAAAAATATATCTTTTAAGTAGCCGTTTATGTTAAATTTTAACATAAAGTGTAACCCAAGGCTGGGACGCCCTGCCTGTATTAAAAATACAGACATTTTGCTTATTGTATAGACAACATTTTTTGTTTTACAAGAAATTTGAAAAGTTATTCAATTTATTTTATTTAATTTGCAAATCAGTGCGATCAAAGTTTTCCTTTCCCTTGATTCAGCCGGCTCATATTCGTACTAAGACACAGATCTCGGGTAACGTCAAATCAGTCCCTGAGCGGAGGCTAGCATTACTTCTCCGGCTCCGGCGACTTGTTACTAAATACACTTACAATATATCTTTATCTTTAGAGATGTTTATGAATTATGAATATCTAATAAAGACTTAAGAAGCCAAAAGTGTGTGGTTTAACTAGAGGTATGGACGGTCTCTGGTGACCGTCATCACTTACATAATATGAAATCTATTATATCCTCTGTCTAGCGTATAGTTACAACTACAGTAGGTATGTAGGTCTGAACCAGTTCAGAAATGTTGTTATGTCTCATCTCTCTTAAACAAAATAATGCAATAGTCCACCTGTGATCCTACTCCAAAAACATCATTATTTTGTATAAATACCCAAACTTCGGGGAGATTTTAATATAAACAAGTATACGGCTTGCTTGATGATAAGTGATTAATATACTGTCTGCATCAGATGGATCTTGACTAGTAACTATTATTGGTACTTTGGTATTAAGATCATTTTGGGTATTTTTTCTCACACATCAACACCTTCGTGCATGTACAGTCAGCATCAGATCGATGCAAAGTACTCAAAATGATTTCAAAACCCAGGTATTAAGATTATTTTGTGTATTTTGCTAGTCGAGATCAATCTGATGCTAACTTTAGCATATAAATGTAAGATGTTTATATTTTTCAATTTCCTGTGATGAACAGTCGCACATGAAGTGGAATGTTAAAACAAAACATGCGAGACCACCCCATGTGGAATGACAAAAGAAGATAAACGATTTCATTGTCCTTGTAACTGCCTATATCCATTGTAATGAATAGAAAATATTTTCACTGAGTGGAATTTTTCTTTGATGGAGTCTGGGTCCTTTGTTATAAAATAAGAATTGAATAAATTGTGCAGTTATTATTTCACTTTATTCAGCCATATTCTCTACAACGCTACCTGAACTCAGTGTTAGGAATGTGGGTTGTGCAAACTTAAGTAGGTAGGTTGTTAATATCCTAGCTTACAATTGTAATTCCAACCATTTTCGTATTTACTTTTATTAAACTTCAGCAGTTTATTAAAATCTACCATTGATTGTATTAATCTACCATAGAATTTTAATCACAATATATTGGTTTGGCTACAAATTCAATTTTAAACTAATTGAGATTGAGAATTGAGAAATTAACATCCTAAACATAAAAACAAAATACATGGAATTATTTTTCCGAAAGTAGTTATTTGATTTGGATAAGTCTTATTTTTTCATCGTGTTTGAATCTATTTCGTTTTGATACGATAGATAACTTAAAAAATCAAGAAATAATAATTCAAAGAATATGAGTAGGTACCCTCGTAGTCGCAACGCAGCAACAACTAACGCTACAAACCAACGGACCGCCTGTTATTCGGTTGCCCACTTCCGTTCTGGAAATTTCGGCCTACAAAATGAACCTCGTATTTGTCTGAAAACTTCTGTTGAAAATGATGAAAAAGGGGATTATTGAAGTTGATGAAACTCAGTCTACAGTTTAATTAGCACTAATGTTCGACGTTACCGTCAAAATAATATAAATTTATTTGCATCGAATCGACAAGGTAAACAAACATGACAAATTTGTGCCCCACGAATTTAAGAAGAAATAATGAAGAAGAAATTTTGAACCGTAATGTTATCTTTTAATATTTGGTGATCTGATTCATTCGCCGCACCAGTTTGATTCATTAGAGCTTCTTACCAAACAGGATAAGCATTAATAATATTAATGCATGTGTACTGTGAAGAATTGAACACAATGACGAATGATGACTACTGAATGACAACACGCGACCTCATGCTGCACAGCAGACAGTCTACAAATTGCTAAAGTTGTTGTTGAAAGCTTTATGCCATACGCCGTCCTCAAAAGCGCCTGCATATTTCTACTTTTCCAGAATTTGGATAACTTCTTGGCAGGAAAACAATTATTACGTGCTTTTGTTGCTGACTTCTGATAGTAGTAATTAACATCAATAAACGGCCACTGCGTTGGCAATAGCAATGACAAATACGTCGTTTGGACAATTATTACTAGAAATAAAAAATATACATATAAGAATTTGTTTTGCTTTTTGTGTAAAGAATTACCATTTTATTGGTACCCTAAAGGTTTCATGGTATCTGTAGGTACCAATAGGTATAATATAATATGGCTATTTAAACAAATTTCACGCTTCAACAGAAACCATAGTAAATTATCCTCACTTTAATATCTGTCTACGCGTGATGCTCTTTGCTATACCAATACCAAAGTGTATGTTTTTTGCAGCTCATCCCGGGAAACGTGAACACCTATACTCCAAGGAAGACTACTCTGGAAGCACCATTCATAGCATCAAAAGTGCGCTTTTTTCCATACGCAGCCCATCCTCGAACTGCATGCATGAGAGTGGAATTATATGGATGCCGTTGGAAACGTAGGTATAACAAGGATATAGTTTTAATTGCTGGCGACATCCCGGGATCTGCAAGGCGATTACGTTTGGCTCGCAGGATAGATGGATAGCTTATGAATTATTGCGATATTTGCTGTGCGATAATAACCGCCTAAAGGCGGTATATTTACTTTTAACTTTTTGTGCAGAGGAGTTAGTTGCGTACTCGGCGCCCAAAGGCGGAGATATGCAAACCATGACTGGAGGCGCTCGATTTGAAGACCTCGCATACGATGGACAATTACACGAATCCCGGCTAATTAATGGACTTGGTCAGATAACTGACTCTTTGCTCGGTCCTAATGATTTTGAGTTACCGGATCCTAACGATACAAGAGGTAAGTAAATTATTTATTGGAACAAAAAGTAGTATAAAATCGAATATGTTCGATTGTTCTAATTAATCACGATTAAAAGATTTCACAAAATACATCATTCTGTATAGGCCAGCAAGGAAAATTTAAAACAAGAGTTATGCTGTAGAAGATGAATTAGAACTAATTTTATTAATTTTTGCTTATCAAAGGTACGCGTTGGGTGGGTTGGAATAAGACAATGATGCCGGACGAAGAAGTGACTTTAACCTTTAACTTTACTGACACCAGGCAGTTTCACTTCGTTGATCTGCATACCAACAATATGTTCACCAAAGATGTGCAGGTACCTACACTATATAATTGGTTATAAAAGCCAAAGCGAACGAAATATTTTATTTATTTATACAATATATTTTATAGACTTAATTCTAATTGTAATACTTTATTGTGTTTTGAAATGGAGTCATTCTGTTGAAAAATAGGTTTATAAAATAACTGTCTAAACGACCTACGTTTTGTTCATCAGCTGTTCAAAGAGGCAGAAGTATATTTCTCACTGGAGGGTGAGAGATGGCAGGAAGACTATGTATCACTCGAACCGAAGCAGGACAGAGTGTCTGAACATGCTCGTATCGTCCACATCAACTTACAGAACCATACAGCTAAACACATTATGATGAAACTAAGGTTCCAGCATGAATGGATTCTTATTAGCGAAATCACCTTTAGGTCTGGTAAGTACCTGCCACTCATTTACACCTATGAGATTAGATAGTAGGTACACAATAAAATATATCAATTGATTCCTAATATAAAAATAATAAAGTGCAAACATCAGACATTTTATTTGATGTTCGCGTTTGATTCTACGTAGTCCGGCTGCATCAGAACTCAACTCATGAAATAAAATCTCTCCGACTTGTTAACTAGAATGTAAAATGTTTTATTAGCAAGTTACACCCCGGTTAAAAGTGAAAAAAATCATAAGTAGAATGGTGTGATTTTTCCTTTGAACAAAAAGCACTGCATCAAGGAGGGTACAGGAGGTCCAGACAATCTAATAGATCCATTAGTCGTCATCGAGCCTCCCTTATCTGTACAGAGCACTCACAAGCCTGCGGCTGTTTCACAAATTTTATCTTTGTCTAATTAATCCATAGCTCTTTTGAGGAAAACGCGTCTTAAGTGATAAATCGCCTTGCTCTAAATGAAGAACTTGTAATTAAAGAAAATCTTTGATCTGGATTATTTCGTTCCCCCAATTATATTGTAAAAGAGACAGCTACGCGTAGCCAACACCCCCTAGATTGCCACCAATCGAAAATGAAATTTAAGTAATATCTGCGACCACCCTTTGAGTACAGAATGAGGACCCTAGCTTCCCATTCTATAAGATATCTTCGCGATTCACGTATTAAAGTACATTTTTAAAGACGAGGGTCTCTGAATGATATTCTTAGATGTGTTTTCTTCAAAAATGTACCGTTTATGAATACTAAAAACATATTATATGATATTTAATCTACCAATGTCTGTAATTCGATACACGATGATTTTTATTTTCCTCGATAAAATTCGCTCGCAAAGATTCTTCGAAGGAGGAAGTATTTAGTTACAGTTTTGTTTGAGTTATATTTGCGTTGGAAGAAAATCACTTAAATAAAATTTATAGTAGCGTAAACAAAAAGGTCATTATAATCTAAACGTACAAATCTTTAAAAAATATTCTCTCTTTCTTTTCACGGCTTAATTGCCACTGTTAAAGTGAAAAAAAGGCTGCCCCATAGAAATGTTTTAACACTACAAAGTTTATTGTTTTAAAAGGTAAAATGTTCTCTTTTAAAGTTAACTAAGTACCAAAAGAGTGTAATATAAAACAGTACGAAGATGTACCATCAACGATTATGTGTGGGTTCTTCCATTCGTCATTACATCTAATCTGTCCCAATTAAGAAACCATAGAAATATCGCGAGGTGTCTAATGGCGGATAGATTACGAGTATAATAATATACATATATTATACTCGTATTAGTTATACTTGTATAGACTTCATATGACAAAATAATGTCAATGTAAGTTTTAGACCAAATAATATTTTAACTAGTAGTGTCTCATATACTTGTTTATATATGGAAGTCAGTATTAGTTTTGTTCTCTATAAAGATTTATAACTACATGGAATTGATTTAAGAACACGTACGGTTTCAGCGCGACAATGCTGAAATTTCTATAATCACAATAAATTTATTTGTCAATACAAGCATAATATATACTTACATTGACATGTAAAATATCAAATAACTGTAGACGAATAGTAGACCAAAATTTCGGTCAATCGATACCATAAAAGACATCTAGCAATCGGGCCCGAAAACGTAACATTCGTTCGTGGAGTCCCGAAGTTTTGCAAGTTCGTTTCATGTGTGAGGTTTGGTTGAAAGTGTAAACATTGTTTTTTTTTTTTGTAAAAATCCACTTCTGTGATTTTGATGAACACTAACTATTTAAGATCGAAACTTCATAATGATTATGTTTTTCTTGAAACCGAATATAAACAACATACGTGCGTGAAATTGAAGGCAAAGATAGCATGATTTCGGCAAAATATAAGTCACATAGCAAAACCTTACCATAACTCTTATTTCAGTCTCACCAAGCTTGACTATTTGCTTTTGCTAAAATTAGGTGAACGATTTATCTTCAGGTTTTCGTGTCATATACACATACATAATATGAATATGAAGGTAAAATTATTGCATCGTGTTCTGAGAATACATTATTTCATACCAACCATTACTTTTTACTTCATTTACGGAACATTTTTATACTTTTAGAAATTTTCCTTTCAACCAGCATGGTTGCTATTCATAGGGGAGGTTCGTTGATATCTCATTTAATTAGGAGTCACGTAAGCGTATTATCATTACGTATTTGGATCAACTGACTTATCATTTAGCGATTATAACATATAATTATGTCTAAACGAAGATTCCCAAAAAGTTTCAAACATTGCAATCAATGTAATTTTGTTCTTGGATCTATGCATCCATCGAAGCGTTATAAATTGTATTTAATATATCAAATGGTGCTTTTACAAACGCTTTACATTTCACCAAAATATTCGAGACACGAAATCCATTTGTAAATACGTTAGGTGATACATACGTACCGGTCTTGTGAATTCAATATTAGCTTTCATGTGTTCACTATGTAATGCTTTACACACTAGTACAAAAAGTAGGTACTAAAAAAAGCTGAGTTCGATATTTTGCTGCATACCTACCTATTTAATTTACTGTTTGAAGTTCTTCTCAATTTTCTTGTACCTGTCCCTGCTACTGCCAAGCCATAAAAACTTTGAAGTGAAGCAAAAGCTACAAAACAATTGTTTACTGAGCTTCATCTACAAGTTCCAACCACATCTATTATAAGTTTAATTGCGACCAGTTCAATGATTTTTTCCAACCTACAGTTATACACGAGGTACTTTTATGTTAGAAATACCAATGTGGTCATTTCAACGAGTTAACATAGTACTATGATAGTATACAAAAATAGAGATCCTAAAGGTAGAAAGCATCTACATCGTTTTATTGTATTTACGTCTGGGACATTTAATGTTATTTCAGCTCCGAGCTGAGCTCCCCTGAGCGTACTGCGGTTCTGGAATTGCACCGAACGCGTCTGTTGACTTGAGATACAATTCACAAATGTATAATTACAAATTAGCGCAGAATTAAGTGACACTTGGCACCTTCTGCGTATTACATTGGCAAGTCTCCATCCACTCCATCTAGTCTTCCGTTTAGACTTCAACCCTAGATTCAACGGTTGCAACATCTGACTTGGATAAACTTATATCATCCATCTGTAGTACGTGATATTATGTAGCATTATTTTTTTGAAATGTTTATTTTTGATAGTTGTAGGATTAAGTCATATTTATATTTCATCAGATAGTGACGAACTTGCAATAAGTATTTAGTGATAGTTAGCAATACAATAATATGAATTTAATTTTCAAGATATGGTTAACCGAGCCTATAAATAGTATTATTCTTCTTATAATATTATTCTCTTAAAACATAAACGTGAAACTCTCACAAAGAACTCAGCGGAGTACTTCTCGATGGCCGCATCGTACACCTGAAAGGAAGACTTAAGATCATCGCAATGCGGCCGGCACTTCTAAGTAAATTCACTTCCTATTATAAAACAACAATTAGTTCTGCATCCGACATCTTTTCATTTCCCCTATTGTCTTAGTCTTCCGTGTAGACTGAAAGCGAGGTCTCGGTTCTTTCATTGTAATTCTATGCTAAGAACGTATTGTTTACAACTTACCTCTTTTGTTCTCAGTGCCTACAACTGTTAACGCATCAGTGGAATTTCTTGAAGAGTATTATAGAACTGATACTCCTCCATCATCAAGAAAGAAACGGAATTCTTCTTTGAGAGTATCTGTAGGGCTTGCATGCGGTGGCGTTGTTGGAGGAGGAGCATTCATCGTAGCAGCTATAGTGTTGTTAACAAAAAAGACCAGACGCAGAATTCCTAATATGTTGAAGAAGCCCTTTTGTCCTTCTTTACGACACAACTCGAGTTCCAGGAATAATCGCAGGGCTCCCAGACTTGCTCTGGCACTCGCAAATTGTCCACCTATACATATGCTACGGTAAGTTGTATTTTTAACTGAGAAAATATATTTTCTTATTTTGTTGTTAAAACTATAATAGTTCATTTGTTTTTAAGAAAGCCCAAATTCCTAATACCGACTGAAAATAAAACTAGGTTCCTTTTCGTGATTCCATACAAACCATCGCACTTAAACACTTAAAACAATAGCTCTATCAACTAGCCATAAATCAACCATTTTCCGCGACTGTGAGAAAATTCAGAGGTATACCCGATAGAAGTAGTTATACTTTGAAATTCTATCAATAACATAAACATGAAAGCACTAAGATGTTTATTTTAAGAGCCGATTTAGATGCTATCGAAATTTGGTTCACTGTAGGTAAAAATAGGCTAGAGTAGCACATAGGATACTTTTATCTCTAGAATAGATTCCATGGGTTGCACGAACAGAGTTACATTAAAATTGTACAGCGGAGGAGGACTTCAGCTATTAAAGAAAATAATTCTTAAATACCTAGCAAAACCTATAGCAGTCAATAATCTAAGCAACACGTCATAAATTTACAAAAATGTTGCCATCACAATATACGCATTTAACTTTAGCGAAGAAATTAATAATAGGAACATGGATTATGAAATCGACCGAATTCGCGCTAACTACGCAACGCCCGACATTAAAACTTTAGGCTTTAAAATTTTAACAATTGAATGGGGTCAGATTGCGTAGTGTCTTGATGATGTATAAACGACGTTGACTTTTAATTTCTATTAATTTACAATAAAAAACAATTTATCGTTCGTTACATAATACGACTATTCCTATTAATGTCTTTAAAAAGGGTAACATGTAACTAGAAAGTTATTGAATAGTTAAAGAAATATTGAGTAGATTCATAAAATTCTCGTATCTGTCCGGGGTCTTGAAGGCTCTCAATGTCCTATAAATGGACACCCATGCTAAGAATGACCTAGCTGGTCTTGATTAATGTAGCAATGTGGTAACCTGCTCTGTTGCCACGTTACCACGAACCCCTCATTGAAACCAAATCAGTATGAGATGAAATAAGTTGGTGCTATTAAAATAATTAACGTGAATATAAATGTTTTACGAATATATAGGTACTCGTAAAACGTTTCCACAAAAACACTTAAAAACTTGATTTTTGCTCACAGACCAGCGGTTGTCGATGAAGATTACCGAGAACCTTATAACATATGGCGGGAAACCCTCGGACGCCGTGACAAGCGTGAAGCCCACGATCAGCACGAATACAACGGTTAGTAATTGACACATTAAAAACATATACCCAAAACTACGTCTTAGCGTACAGTTGTCCTCAAGAATACCTAACACATTATAAGTTACCGAGCCTATACTTTATATATACTAATATAAATTGTATTCTTTCTTGTACAGCAATTAAAATAAAACAGGAATACTAATGGTCTTATTTATAGTAGTAGATTAAAAGTAAAAAAAGTATGTATACTAAAAAAAGCTCTCAATACAGTAATTCCCGCTAAAATCTTATGATTTGTTCCACCTTCGGTATCTTCGTGACAGTCCATGCTTTTCCCGACTACCGCTAGTTAGCTCGCTCGCGACACTCGACTCGCCGGTCTCGCCACTCCTCTACACTCGTTAGGTTTTCAAGCGCACTTAACCCTAGATTGTTACTTTTACCCAACTCTTGCTGTTTACCAGTGGTTCTTACACGGATAGCTTGAAAATGAAACGACCTAATGATTTTCTTCACTACACTTCAAAGACAAAATTGTATCACCGCTATTCCTATTTTTCTTTTTGGTAGATTTGGCCAATAATTTAAAGTATAAATATAATTGTCGGGATCTTAGTATTCGGCTAAAATAGCGATTTGTTTAGTTTACTGATACTCGGGTTTGCTGAAATTATTAATGATGTTCTAATAATTAGTTTATATAGACCCACACTATTGCAAGAAATGTTTACATAAAAACTAAAATTCTACAATTCTGCCGTTCAATTACATTTTAAGAAATCTCTCGGTACGAGGCGACCGGTTGTCCGGTCGGAAAGTCAACCATTGTTCAGAAGCCATATTGAAAAGATGACGTGCCCGAAGCACAGGATAATAGGTCCGGTATTCGTGTATCTTTTGAAATAAGGTGAAGAAAATAGTGACGGAATTTTGTAAAAAAAAATACGCAATGCCAACAGACGCTTTGGGCGTGAAATTTCGTAGTGAAAGTAGTAATATGACCATCAACATAAAAGGAAAGGTTATATGTTTGACATGTGGGTAGGCATGTCCGACGCTATACCCCCTCGAAACTACGAACTTACAAATATGTTCTAGAAAATTCAATCGTAAACCCTCAAATGACGTCGACATGAATTTATTATTCACTGTACGGCGACCACATCGAATTAGGTTACTTATAAACGAAAACTAACCTACGTGCTAACCACTAACCGACTGATTAAGCCCTGTGGTTTAGTCTGTATGGCTAATAGTAGTGATTTTGAAACAACACATCTTACAATAACTAATTGTAATTATTTTTGTATGCAGAAATATGCGAAGACACGGAATTCCCTCGACCCTACATGATGAAAAGGCCTGACCCCCACGAAAGTTTCTACGCAGCAACGGACATTATACATCATGTAAGTAATAAATTAATTTCATACAAAACGTTTCTTTTATGTCCGTATTATGTTTATGCCTCGTCAAATTATCTACCCAGAAATCAACTTTGAAGTACTTTTCGAAGAAACCACAGAAGTTAATATCAAAAGGCAAGTTTGTAAGGAAATAAAAGAAGAATCAGGAAATTAAAATTTCTTACAAAACCAAATCATCTATTTACCTGCGCTAATTTATGATCAAAAGAAGAACTGTTTATCATTGGTCAATAGAATTTTTCAAACTGTAAGGCTTCCTTTATAAATTATATCAATGATAAATTTGATAGCTTTTTTGCTTAGTTCGTAGGTATGTAAATTCAATAGAAATTCAATATATTAAATTTACATATGATTGAATTTTCAGCATTCAAAAGCATTCACACGTTCCTGCCTGGCAACAGAGGAAACTGACCTAAAAATACCACAGTTTAGAAAAATGTATTTAGAGAATTAACTTACTTTTGTCAACTTTATTTTCTTTCGTTCTTAGATTATATTACTTACTATGTTTACAGACATTCATGGGGTCATGGTTTAGGTATATAATAATATGATTGTCAGAACTTATAGCCAGCAACCATCATTCGAGTGACCGAGGTTAAGGAAAGGATGATGATGATGATACATAATTTATCATATTTTGTTCCCATTGACTTCGATTTTTCGTATGATACTCGCAGCGAAGTCCTGTGGCTATTTTCTGGGTCGAACAAGGTATTGGATTTTTCCTGTAAATAAAATCTTAACAACGGTGCCGAGTCTACAAATATGTGCAATAAACTGGTATAGGTACTCGCCTAGGAAATAAATGTGATGAAACTATAGCGGGTAGCAGGTGATTAAGCTTTAATATACAAAAGAAGTTACCTCAGTATTCAATTATACGAGTTTAAGTAGGTCTTTATTTACCAAGTGGAATTTCTCGTGCTTCACCTCACCAGGGCTAAATGTGAAGTAGGTGTGTTCTGCACATCGGCCTATGTAGCCGTAGAGCCAGGTACCCCTTACGAAAGAAGTCTCTGAGACCGAATCGATCTTCGTTGCCTTTGATATATATTGTTACTAGAGTTCACCTCCAGAACTAGTGACCCAGACCCAGCGTTTTTGGAATTCAAATCCCCTCTAACCGATAGAGAACCGCGCGCGGGATACGAGCTGCCACCACTCTGGGCCTACTTCTAACGGTTGGACGAGTATAAGCTCATTATATAATTCCTACATCCGTGTTATGTGTCGCAATTGGTTAACATAACAAACAGCGTTCGAAGTCGTGCGTGAGTTGTGCTTCAAAGTCTAGTTACAATGTGGGCAAAGACAAGAAAGAAGTAGCGCGATTTTAAAAAATCCTATTTTGGGAGTAAATATAATAAGAGTCTGGACTATTTTAATGAACATTTCTTCAAAAAAATATTATCTCTCGAGTATATTGCAATTATTTTATACGTGTGTTTTACTTAGAAGACGTCGTCAAAACGTTAAGTTTATTACACTCATTACATAAACAGACTCATTATACAAAACCGTATACAAAGGAAATGTTATATAAAACTTTGTGTGTACGATGCCAACACGTTTTATCATTACGTTCCCAAAAGGTTTGAGCCAGGTAGTCAAAGATGTGCAATACCACCTTGCGTACCTACTGTTCTTGTTAACTTATACCATTAAGATAGATCGCTCTTAACGCCACTTCCATAAAATTAGTACGCAAAAAAAACAAATATCTGTGCTGTAAGTACAGGGATCTTAAAATTATAGACACAAAGTTGTTCAAGTTCTCCTGATCGACATTCAAATAAACGAATCAGTCTAAATGGCTGAACTCCGAACGGTATTAATACCGTAGTCTATTCTAACAAGGGAAGATTTTACAAAAACTTCACTCACATTTAGCTATTTAATCGAATCAAATTCGATCCCAAGTTCTTCATTGTTATCCAGAGTGTACACACATTGAAACAAATAAAGAACTACATCAACAATGTAAAGATGGAAACCCATAAAGCATGAACACGTAAAGTATTATACAATAATGTAGGGCAGACGGATCGGCTGATTTCCCGAGGGACTCGCGGTCACACTCCCGCCCTACGTAAACCATACCAATTGAACATTAATACGTAATGAACGTTATTTACTTAACTTTAACTTACGGACTGTTTTAGTGGTAAACATCGAAGTAATACATTCTTTATGTTGATTCAAAGAATATGGCAAAGTAAATATTTGTTAGATTTTTAGAACGATCTTACTTGTATTTACCAATATAACAATGAAGTTACCTTTCAATTAAATTTTAGTATGATTTTTATAAAGAAATACATTACCTGCTACTGCATTTGCATCATGAATATATTCACAAACTATTTAGTAATTTTGAGTAGTTTATTAATACAAATATATTATAAGTCGATATGTGTTACATAAAATTCAAAATGCACATACGATTATCGAAAAACAGAAAATAGATTTGCAGCTGTTACTATAACATTGTAATGGTTAATGGTTTATAGTTTTAAATTTGATTTCAATATCAATAATTGGAATTGTAATAAAATTTATGGAAGTTTGACTTAAAGTTACACATGACTGCCAACCCAGCATAAGAGAAACGACACACAATTCTTTCAATTCACACCTAGCAGGGAAACTTTATTAAATGTGTAAAATTAAACATAAGAAAGTACGAAAATTCCTTGGGCCATATAATTAGATCATAAGAACCTAAACTACGAGTCAAACTTCGAAAAAGACAATTGACAATTTCAAGATGTAGGTACTTGTACATGTGACGCATGTGCAGTGCACAGCATCGTCATTGCGTTAATGGATCCATCCAGTAGCATAGGGTGCTGTTACATTGCTAGACTCGTCTCAAATATTAGGGTAGGGGCATAAAAATAATAAATAAAGAATCTCCCTTATGCGTGCCCAAATAACGCCGTACGACCCTAATCCTATCAAAGCCGGCTACATCCCACCATCATCATATCATGTTAATGTATGGTTTCATCAGAACTGGATAGGAATTACTATTACTTTTTTCTAGCTGTAACCACATAAATGTATAAAAGAAATGTAGATAATTACTTATTGAATTAAATTCATGTAAAATTTTATACTGCCGTAAAATTATTTTAGCTACGAAAGTTTACTGCGTCAGATAAATTAATCAAACTGGAAAAGAAAATTAATCTATATATATCTATGTCTATTTATATTACAATTGACGTACTGACGACACTTTTTTGTGGACTATAATTTTACTGTCAGATAGAAATTGCTTGGCGGTAGTGAACGCCCTACGCTCGAGGCGCGGGTTCAATCCTCGCTCAGTCGAAATATTTTTAAGCTAATTTCAATATAATAATTTTATTGGTATTTGCATTTGTCTGATCGTACCTTGGAGTGCACGTTAAGCGTTCTGGCCCCTTATGGGTAGTTTGAACTATTAAAATAATTTGTATAATAGCAATATAATATTATTTATATAGGACACGTCATTTTGACTTCACCTCGCCTGATGGTAAGCTGAAGGCAAAGTTTCAGGAAAGAGACCACTACAGACACCTAGACACAGAATCTTAACATTTTTTTTAAATGTTTCTAATTTAGAACTCCGTTTTCTATTTGTCAGTAATAAAGTCAGATCCGTGCGTAGAACAATTAGTAAATCATAGCATATTTCATATAGAAATTGAAAAAAAAACAATAAGATTCGGAACGAAAGTATCACTCCTATATTATTGTACACGTACATACCTAATATCAGGTCGCCGTCGGCAGTCCGTGTGATTAGCCAAACGTCGGCATCGGGTAGTGCAGTAGACGGGAGGCCTATTACGTAGGAGGTATATAGCCGATGACAAAGGAATTGATCTGGCGAGGTCGGAATGTAATCTGCTCAAACCGCAAGTGGTTGATGTGGTGGCTTGAGTTTGAAGCGTAAAGCATACCTTAGCATTATTATTTTCTAATTAATATTATGTCATTCTAATTCTGACCGCTAACCGTTGGAAAACGTGTAAAACGTACAAAAAATTAGAATTGAAAAAGTAGAGAGACGGTTTTACGACATAAAACCGATCAAGTGATAGATATTAAATACATAATTATGTATAGATGTAGGGATTTAGAATCAAAATTAAGCAGTTCAATGCACTGTCATACGTGATGGCTTATTGGATTGAATACATTAAGCAGTCTTGGGCTACAATTTAGGACCGGTTGTGTTTTCTGCCTTAGTAAATTCAGCGATCAATGAGCTCTAGCAACCGTACCTTTGAACACTTGCAACTGGGTATCATTATTTTACAACTTCTTTGTCGTAGTTCTATTTCTTTCTCATCAAAATGTGACTCTGGTCCTTATATTTTTTCATCTACATTATCAATAAAAATAAGATCAAATCCATCACTTTGATCAAAATAATAATAAAAATAAAAATAATCTATATTCACGTATAATAAAACACTATACGATACAGTAATAAAAAGGGTCACATTACAGGAATTGGTTTTTGTTACACAATAATAATGGTGCAACTGGCACCTTAGCTAGAATACGTAGTAGCCTGTATTATAGATATAATATAATCACAATAGATAATGAATCGCTAAACACGTTGCTAATACAGCAAAATTATTTCTATACTAAACATAGTTACACATTAAACAATGAAGCAGAATAATATTTACCAATACGCATTTATTTTCGAGTATTAAGTTGCGATGATATTAGTTTAGCTTGTTTACCAAACACCTAAAAGCTAATATCAGTTTGTTAGTTAATTTATAGTGTCTATAATGTACGTTAAAGATTAGGATGTAATTGTATTATTATATATAAACGGGTCATCACTATCACTCCCTTTGAATATAATGTAGGCACTCCAGAAAAATGTACTTGATCATCACTTCAACTGAATATAATCATGTTAGCCAATTATATTGGTATAGTTCTGTTTGAACCAGTCAGCCAGGAGCTTAAGGTAACTCGTGACTGAGTGGTGACTGCGTAGGTAAACACAGTAACTAAATAATGAAGCAATACTAGAAAAGTTAGCCTTAGAATGAGTCACCGTTCTTAATTCATCGAGAATCCTTCATGCCTATTATCATAGGAGGTTCGGACATAGGCTTTATTCTCGAAGTTGGAAAATCATATTTCCTGTTACCGTAGGGCTTGCCTATACCTCACCTAAAGAATTGGCATCGTCTTTCAGCGTGGTAATGCCGCCAGCCTTTTGGGCACGGTACCAGTAGACATCGAGTGGGAGGATCTTTTCGATGACTAAAGTTGTAGTCTCTCTCCCTTTTTATATATATGTCAAAATCATAAATAATAAGCCAATAGGAGCATAGAACCATAGACAACATACCAACAGGGAATAACGGTATGATGATGTTAATGAACTAACGAGCATGTCACAATTAAACGAAATCACCAACCAAAGCCCGAAGACCTCGGTTGATGGAATCTGATTTTTAATAGAATTCAAAAATATGATTTTAAATTATTATAATACTTGCACCCGATTATGTAATACTTAACATTTGAATGGTTACTATTTCACTTTTTTAAACTAGTTTACCTCAAAAAGAAATATTGATTCATCTACATAAAATAAAAATATAATTAATTGTTTAAATTGCTTCGAGTATTGAATGAAGGATACAGCAAGAAAATAAATAATTACAAAATTCTTCAAAAATATAGGTGGCAACCTTGCATGAACCATATAATATCTAAATTCCTATAAAGGTAGATGTGATAGATTGGTGCGACCAATTAAGGGGCCAATAATGTTTATTGTCAGGATTATGAATTGACGTACGTGTGTTGTATTCTACATAGGGTGTTTATTTAGGATTTGTTGATTTCGATTGTTGTTTGATGAGTAAGGGACGTGGTATTCAATAGATAAATAGGAATTCACATAATTTGACATCAAAATTAAAATGGTATAGTCCATCTCAACCCTACCTCAATGTCGTAAACTTTGGTGACCTCAACTTAGGTACGGTTTAAACCACTTTGGAAGAATTCGTTTGATAGATATAAGCAATAATGGACAAAAAATACCGCTTTGAGAGATGATATTCTATCTATTACGGCAAGACGTTTCATGGGTAATCGAAAAAATATAATTAAAGTAAATAGGGGAACTACGCAGGAATAAACTCGGATGTGTTCTTCACGCACCTTCGCGTAAGGAGGATAAATTCACTTACGGCTATTCACAACCTTAACGATTTCTAAAAAAAAAGAAGACAATAACGTCTTATAATGAAATTAAAAATTCGTCCTACTCTTAAACAATTTTTTACATCTTATGTAAGTACATGTAAATGTTAGGATAGTTTGTGTAAAAAGTTCAGCATCAATTAAGTTCAAATTGACAAAAATGTAAAGAGATGGTTGTTATTTAATTTTGCATCAGTAGACAGCGCTGCAAACGGCTTCTACGTTTTTATTACAATTTAATTTCCTAGCGAAGCTGGTACTCGGCCTACTAATAATATAAAAACCAAATACAGCATTTGTATACATATACAAGATGCTTTAAAATCTAATATAGAATCGAACGCCAAGTACATTACTTAAATGTATTTTTTGCATCAGTAGGCTCGAGTTGAAGTATGTTAAGTAAATCGTAGTTTCTGAGAGACTGCTCTTGCTAAGTAATTTTACCTTACTCGTACGTTGAGCCAATGTCAGCTCTCGACTGTACATGCTGACACGTCTGAACTGTGGATTATGATTCGTGTGCTTTATCTCATAGGGATAACTTCATGGATGTAAGAGTCAGTATTTATAGTAGGAACACATATAAGATATACTTTGGTTGGTTGGTTACTTAAAAAGCAAAATATTATATGATGCCTGATAAAAATGCCTTACATTTCTTCATTTTATAGCTATAAATGGACGCTACTTAAAAAAAAAACAAAGTTACTTTACTACGGTCTGATAATGCGGAGAGAAAAATAGGATAAAATAACATACCGAGTACCATTTTTCAATTCAAACGAAGCCAAAGCAATGGTAATCGAAACATATGACGCTACTCTCCTTGCTGCGATTCAAAAAGATTGTACATGTGTCGCTTAATCCGCAGAGGGTCAGTGTTCACATCTAACCAAACGATAGCAAAACGAGAACTGGAAGCCGTTTTCAAATATCAATATAATTTTTACAGGTAAAAATTCACATTGTGAATTAAAAATATTAGTTAAATAACTTTTAGCCCTGTCGAATGGCTTTACTGTCCAAAGTTTCTAGCTTCTTGTATCTGAATAAAAGTTGACGAGAAATAAAATATTGGTACCTACTCAAGTTTGCGTTTAAAAGGGTGTGTTAATTTCACTTTGCTTTACCTGATCAAGGCGGCCTTGGCAGGAAGCCATCCATCCGGCAAGGCCACCACGATGATTTGACTTTAAGTTTTTTATTGCATATCCTTGGGAGAAACGTATGTTCAAAATTTTTTGTCCTGTGGCTAAGCTGATGATGGGTTTATAAACTTCAGAGTGTAAGTGGAGGATATAGTATGCTATTTTCAGTGCTTTGAATTTATACTAAACCTCAACGTGAATGATATTTGATGTTTGAGTATAAGCACCCACCTAGTTGTTAAAATTCGTACACAAGAAAATCGCAATGTTGTAAAACTCTTTTATAAGGGCAACCAGAGAGATACTCACATAACATAGATAATCAAATAACATGATACAACAGAACATTCGTAACAAAATATTTCATTATTACAAATCAAAGACCAAATAAATATACGCCAAAATGATTGGTATAATAAATAAGCCGACAGAATAGTCACTTATTACTACACAAATATCTTTGTTCCGTACCTATATTTTTACTTCAGTGTCGTGTTTCATGTCGTTTATCCAAAACAGCCCGTTTGGCTCGACGTTAGTACAATTTATAACTGCAGTGCTCGATCCTCTCCGTTCATTAAACCCCCGCCTACCTCTTCACCCAGAATAACGTAGCAGCTGATACAATTCTAATACTCTGAGAGCAATATGACAGCTGCTACAGGTGTAATTTATACAGGACGATACATATACAGTAAACTAAGTAACACTCTAGGATGAAATTAAATGTATCTGTTTGGATGAATGCCTCTACCCCTGCTCTGCAAAAAAATGTCTTCTCAAAAATCCTTCCATTATTTACTATGCTAGCATGAAAATCGTATGTCTTTGAGTTTGAGAGAAGATCTATAATGTAATATTATATCGATACCCATACAACCGTTACCTCACTTTTCTATTCTGTTATCAATTCCATGCCTTGATTCTATATATACGAAAAAAAGAGAGAAACAGGTTTTACTGTACGTAAAATACTCAGGCCAATTTACCTTCAAACGGATAAAAGGTCTATACATTAATACGCTGTCGGCGGACGTACGCCCTGGTAAGACTGGAGAAAGCTCAGTCCAATCCCGCCAGTATTATTACACTAAAATATTGCTACACTACTTTTACGGCCCACTAGGCACTGCGGTAATAATTTACTCGGACTTGCACAAATCTAAGTAACCTTTACAGTATGAAGTTATTTTATATCGCAAATATGTGGAAAATAAAATATGAATTTACAAAACAACAATTGTAGCTTTATTAAAAGTTGCCTACCTAACTACCGTAAGCGAGTAAAATACGAGTTTACCACTTCCAGGTACTGTGCCTGCGATCAATCTTCACTACAAACAATAGCTTATTCTTTTATTTACTACTGCCTTAAATGCGAAAGCAATTGAAACTTTCTCTTCAAGTGTCTCTCCAATCAACGAACTTTGGCAATGTAGGTACCTACCTATCTCACCCACTTATACAAACTAAACTTATTTTTCTCCACCATCGAGTGTTATCACATTCATCACTTTTATACTGCAATTAAAAGCTTATTCTTTTTCATAAAAATTTTAAGGTCTGCCGGTATAGCACGAGCCGTCCTATTAGCCTGACTCATACCAATACCATACTCATAATTATACGACGGTACGGAACGTTTGGCGATTAAATCATGAAACTTACTACTTAATTCACCTGAATTCACGGATTGTGCTTGAAGCTATTGAAATCAAAAGATGTAAAAATTTCAATAAGGAAGATGGATTCAAACATTGAATAAGATACTAAAGCCAAAAAACAAAGTGCCGTTAAAAACTGACATAGTGAGTGTGGTGTGTCGCCAGCCTAACCGTTCATAATTAATGTAATGGTGGGTCAAAAAATGTTCCCCGCATACCTCTCGACCCTCGCAAGCTAGTCTAGTCATGACCACGGGTGCTGGAACGCATCCGAAACGTCGGTATAAACAGTAAGTTCCATGATTTAATCGCGAAAAGTATAATTATGAATTCACACCGCGATAGTTTAAAAATACTATTCAGTTTTAGTGTGTGTATGATATTTTTAAAGCATCGGATACGAATATAGGAATATTGATTTTTCAAAATCCGCTGGTGCAGATATAATTTTCTTCAAAATCTGAGCCCGAGAATGTTCACTATTCCTCATAGTTTCGAATACGGAAACTTGAAAAATTCGTGCAGAGTATAAACGAACAAAACGGCGTTGTTCGTTTTTCCCTTTTTCTTTGTACATACAAAATGTTCTAGCAGAGACTGTGTAGGCATTCCAATTTAACATAAAGATTTTCTTATTCTTAACCAGACATTTTTAAAATCATCATATAGTAGAACGGTATACGACAAATATATAAATACATTATGCACTTCACTATTCGCTATTAATATACTACACATTCACTATTTCGGCAACTCTCTGAGTTATTACATTTTTATGAACAATAGAATAATAGTTTATTTCTCAGAACATGGTTTATACGGGTATTTTTTTAAATTAAGCGATTCACATATTCAACCTTAATACGGTGTAGAAATACTTACAAACTAGCATGCTTTTGTAGTTCTATTATATGTGCTAACTATAATCTTTAATTTTGTAAGTACTTAGTTAAATTATTTCTTATACGGTCAATAAATGTTAATTAAATTACAATATGAATTATAAAATATTAAATAGTCAGAGCTCAAATACAGAGAGAAAAACAATAATACAATGTCACATACTTATAAATTAAAAAATACAATTTTTTTTGTTATATCAATCTGTTATTAGAATACAAGTAAACAATAAAGTGGTCTATTTTGACAAAATAAACTGTGCACATTACAAAGCGAACATTTGCTAAGTTCTTCGCGGCCGTCCTGCTAGTATATACCGAATAATATGCATTTTAAATGTGTTTAAAGTAAATTCATGGCCAAACACTGTACGGTACATTTAGCAAGAGTAAAAGGACACACGTTTGCGGTAAACAAATTGCACCATGTTTACGAACACCGCCGTGCTGGCGCGGGCGGTGTGGCGACTCCACAGCCAATAGGATTGTACTTAAATACACTTAAAAAAATTACCTTTCGGATGCTCTACGAACTTAAGTTTAAATACGTTTGGCACAAACACCTGAGCACTCAACTTACTGTCTAAAAATAATTATCCAATTAGTTCCAGGTTTAGGTATTTACTTATACTAATGGGTGGTGAATGATTATATTATTACAACGATTGGGATGTTAATGAGTTTAAAAAACATTAATATGAAACCTCTAATAACTCAATACTCTTGTATATAAGAGTATTGAGTTATTATTAGTATTGAGTAACTACATCACACGGACAAAAATATGGTAGGCATGTAATTTTACGAAGTACGGGGGCCGTGATAACAGTGCAGGACTACAGCAAACACCCGTCTTAATCTATGCGTTGTGACGATCTTGCTGCACGAATTCAGCGAATCGGCTTACTCTTTTGATAGGTAATGAAAAAATTCAATCTCGTGTTTATTTTATATTATCATTTCACTTTAAAATTTAATGCCTGGTACACAAATACAATGCAAAGGGAGAATACCCGCTGCCCTGTTTTTCAATCGCTAAACAACATATTTCCGCTTTAAAATAGTAAGTAGGTACCATAGTGTAGTGGGGTAATTAAGCGCAAGTTGTAGAAAATAAAAGATATTATTATTGTGGCCCTCTTAAAACAACATCATTGTAAGTTTTCCGCGTGCATTTTCTAGAAGTTGTTTACACATTTATAATAAGTCCCTACTTCAGCTTACACAAAAAACAACACCTCAGCTAACAGACGCAAAACATTATTCTATTCACTTTAGAAAAGTCGATAAATATAACTCAAGTGACTTTGCAACTTACAAAAAGGGGAACAACCGCGGTTGTACGTATATAGCTGGTAGCGAGTGGAAGTCTCAGGTGTTTCAGAGCACGCCCTCCATTTCTCAAAGTGAATCCACATTGCGGACCGTATTTTATAATGACACTGGGAGTTTGCCCAAACGACGCACAGTGATCAAAATTCAATATTTAGGGGGACGAAAATATTTTAATGGTATTTTTATATTAAAAGCCATCAACATTGTTAAATATAATATTATAATTGAAATTGGACACTTTCGAAAGTAGGTATTTAAATTTGGCATAAATAAAATAAGGCTATAAAATAATAATAAAATAAATACTTCAAGATAATGTTTCTGTATCACTTTCACTATTTGCATGCGGCATTTCTAGTAAATTTATCACTTCTTGTGGGATAGAACCTTTTGGTTTTAAAGGTAGTGGGCGCATCCTAGATATTTGAGGATCTGATGACACCAACAATATTTTAAATAAATCTTCATTTGTTTTTTGGCGTGTCATTTTTCTAGTATTGTGCTCTCGGTAATATTTAACATCTTTGTGCCGACATTCTTGAGCATCCTCGCCCAATTGTCCAATAGGTAAAATAAAATGATCTATTATGTCTTTGCCGTGAATTAACACCTTATGAACTGTGGGTGACATCGGATACCAGTTATATAGCTGAACGTATAACTTTGCAGTTTTCTTTGCATATTCATTAAACTTAGTGCTGTTTATTTTATAGGGGCAACTTAGACTCTTTACAATGACAGCAAATCTTAAAATTAAATTCAAATCAATACCAGTAATGCTTGAAGACACTTCAGGGTTGGCAAAAAAACGTCTAGCCGTATTCCCATCATTGGTGTTTCCAAATCCAGGTTTGGGTATATCTACCAATAAGCCTAACTCTTTTTTAAACGCTTCTTGAATACTCTTCTTTCTTTCAGCTACAACATTTTTGTTATCCTTACCACGTGCTTGCCACGATTTCAATGGTAATTTATAAGATATATGTAACAAACATTCAAAAAACCTCAAGTATGCGTGCAGTGGTGATATACCAAAATTTAAAGTTGCAGGATCATATGGTTTTGGTTCACAATCTACCATTTTATTGAATTCAGCCGAAGACGCCTTGCAGATATAACATTTTTGAGTAGACTTATTAGAAGATAAAGCGTTACAAATTTTTCCATCCACCATGGTTTTAACTAAGTTATGATTTACAGTAAAAGATCGGCCATGAATTTCTATGGTTGACGGTGTTAAGTTGTTAATTTGATTTTCAATATATGCAAATTCGGATATAATCACATCATCGGTTTCTTTTACAAATTGTAAGCGGATGGGCCTGCAAAACCGAGTCGAATTTGGACGTAAGTTTTGCCATATAATTTTTGATACATCGTTTTTATAATGTAAACGCAAAGGGACTAAGGATGTGATAAATATATTAGAGTCCTCGAAGTCTTCTTTCACTGATTTCTGTTTATAGTTCTTCTGACTACCACTGCCATCAGATACCCACTTATACACCATTTCTAATTGTGTATGCGAGTTGTTACATGCTTCTAAAACTACTTCTTGATCTTCTGAAATTCTAAGAACAGTGTGATCAAGAAGATCCTGCAAAGGTACTTCTGTTAAGATATCTGTACAATAGATATTAGGAGGATAGCATTTATTCTTTTCCTCAATAAGTTTGTAATATGGTGGAAATAATTCTTTTAGATTTTTACGTACAGCTGATGCTCGAAGTGTGACATATTGATGTCGAGTTAATTTTAGCTCTGTGAACAAAGACAGCGCCTCTTTTGGAGAATAAAAAACGTTACTTTGGGATTGCATGCCTTTCTTCAAGGTAGAACTATCAGGAGAAGATGAAATGTTGTGTAATATTGAAGCAGCCTTCCTTTTCCCTAAAAAATGAAGCTTCATTTCAGCTGCTAAACACAGTTCTTCTTCACGTCTCGATTGAACTTCTGTAACTAGTCTCCTACGCTTGACTTTGCTGCTCACTTCGGAAAAAGATTTTTTTGGGCGCCCTTTGGGTATATTTTTTGGAGTAGGAGATTCCTCTGCATCCTTTCCAGACGTTAGCACAACCTTTCCAAGTCAAACTTGATTATTTTCTTTAAATCTAACTAAGTTTCGACTACATTTTCTCCAATTTCTTGAAGCAGTTATACAAAAACTTTTGACAGTGTTCTTTACAGAACTTTCGTTATTTTTCTTCAGATTACTTAACCCAATAATCTCTAAAATATGCCTAAATAGCATATCTTTCGATTGCTTATGATTTGGTTTAAACGTGGGGAATCTTTGTAAAAAATTCAATAAATCTTGATTTTTGAGTGATGCAGCATTTCCTACAAAAAAAATATTTTATGATTGAGACGCAACTCGATGCAAATAAAATTACTTTCGTTATAAAGTCAACAGTCAAAACTATCTATTAATACTTTTGACTTCAAGTACCAACGTGTATCTCGAAACTAATGACAATTAAAACAAACAAAATACAGTAAATTTGAACGGTTTTAGAATAATTTTTTTTTAAGTAGTCTATAGTAGTTATAAATAGTTTTTTAATCACAACGGAAAGACCATACCTTCATTAATATGCAGCATTTTTTTCGAATTCAATAACTAATAAAAGTATGCACTACGAATATTATATTGCAGACACAAATTATATGTAAATGATAACAACTATTGCAACTGATCGACGAGTCGACTTTGTGACCTCATTACCAATAAACTACTTACCCTCTTACATCAATATTATGACATGTGTATGCAGTAGATTCTCGTATTTGAAATAACACTAGTTTTAACAACTACCGTCACATTAAGAAGTATGAGTTTCGTTCTCCTAAATTTCTTTTTTTGATCACTGTGCGACGTATGCTCGCTGCCCACTCTAGGATTACCTCTAGGGTTGTACCTTTTATCGAACGAATCTTTTAGTTCTAAAAACAAGTTCAAATGTTAAAGCTCATTGATATTACATGAACTGGTAATCATTTAACGAAAATGTTACATTATAATTAAATTTATATTGTAACAAGTATAACATATGACTCGAGCTCGTAGTTAAACGGTAACCGAGCAGGTTAGCAGATTGCAAGCCATGTAAGTTTAAGGATAAGTAAGATAAAAAGAGCCTGTTAAGGGTGTGATGTTTTGTCAAAATAGAAAACTGCTGTTGCCAGAGCATACAGTTCAGTAATTCAGCTATAAGTGCACGAAGCGTCAACCCTCGTTTGTACATGGTATTTGTATGTCTTCATGGTCAATACGTAAGTCAATAAAAACATCTTAACAACATAAATAAATAATAACAGCACACCCCTAGTTAAGAAACCTTCTACTAAATATGAATCATTAGTTATACCGGACTAGTGCCGTAATAACAAGACAAACCTTCAAATCTGAGCCGAAAACATGTAGGCTTAGTACAAAAAATTAACCTTAAAAAGCAGCTCTCGACACAATAGCAGGTAACTAACTAATTAATGCAACACATGCCTTATTTCAAGTTTTTCCTTGCGAACTTAATTAATGCATTTTGTTGAAGAGCACCTGAGACGACGGTACTTAATTTTTAATTACATTGTAGTGGGAAGCGCGATGTACGCTGTCAGTCGACTGCGTTCTGTCTCGGTGTTTTAATAATGAAGTTTGTTTGTGGTGGAACATAACGTCGGAGACTGTCGTACTTTAGTTATTGAAAACAATTTTAGTAGTTTTGAAAGAAGCGTTAGGTTAGGTTCTTAAAGAAGTATAAATTGTTTTTATTCCGGACTAATAGGTGTTTTTGAGAGTTTAATAGTAACGTAAATAGTACTATTATATTTGTCTAACACCCGGCCGCATTATCGGTTAATGATATATTATCAAAAAGAGATACTCTTCACGTTTATTCAGTTCTCTCTAATAGCATGATCTCCTTAATACTAGAACCTAGGATTCTTACTGCCTATGACAACCATTAGACTTTCAGATAGGTACGTCAAATAATATCATCAATTTAAGATTTATTGTAAATTCTACAAGATGTAGCCAGTATCGGACAACGAGTCACTGGCAACATCTTGTGATTACATTGGCAACATTGTGATAACATTATGATTCATAATTATTAATAAGTCGGCCAAGGGTCATACTGGAGTAGAGGAAATTAACCTCATTGTTCTTTGCGAGCGCATGTGATTTATTTATTTTAAACGTATTATATTCATTCGTTCATTCATAAACTCACGCCTATATCCCCAAAGGGGTAGGTAGAGGTGCTAGCACCCACACTTCGCCAGTTTTATGTTTAGGTCCCAATGTAATAGGTGGCGAGCCTATTACCATTAATACCGGGCACTAATAAACCTGCGATAAATACACACATAACTTCGAAAAGTATCGAAAAGTCATTGGTGTGTGCCATGGTAAAACCTGTGCTCGAACCCGAGACCTCGTCTCAGCACCCATACTACTAGGCTACCGCGGTTCGTTACGTATTGTATGTAAACCACAAAGACTTGTATAAGTTTTCAGAATTTCATTTTACAGTTTTCTTTAGGTATGAAGTGAAAAAGGCGACAATGTTCGATATATATTCTGTTATTTTAATTTAATAAACATTACTTTTCACTACCCGTGATTAGCTCTTGGCTTGCATAAAATATACTTCCTTTCTTACCTTTTGTTACCTGAAATAACTCACTGCAGGCACTTGCTTCTGACTGATTTAATTAAACGAAATTTTAATAAAAAAAATCTCACAGTTGCTTTAACTTGAACTACTGTCGACTGTTTGAGTTTGTTTTTTTAAATGTAAGTACTGAAATATAATTATTGTATCTCAAACAAATTTTATGCAATGTGAAATAACGTTGAAGCACTTTTTCACTTTAGTATTGTTTTATTTTTTTTACCTGGGCGTGTTTCGTCTGATTTTAATGTGTCTGAAAGCGTCTACACTCTACAGTTATAAAAATATTTTGATAAATAGCCTTGTCTTTTTTGAACAACGTAACGGGAAGACTAAAGGCTTGACCTGCTTTGTCTTCTACACTGACGGCACAGAAACTCTGTGCTTACAGGTTCGGCAGCGCGAGTGTGGCTCCTCTGGTGGGCTGTGTGCTTGTCTGCCACCTAAGTCATATGAAAAAAATGTAGGTAATATTATATTAATAATTTAATTTAAAATTTTGGACTTACATTCCTATGCCTTAAAAATTACTCTAATTTTTTTTTTTGCTAGTCTAGAATCCTACATAACCAATCTCGGTACTTAGGTGATCGGTAATTAATTTTTAACTGATCTTTATATATCAGGTCTACGAAGTTAGATGTTCAAACTAGACAATATGTTTTCAAGGTGAACCGCAAATCATAATTTACCATACAGTCTAAAATTGATACATTTTCCAAAGTGGCAATATTGATTTGTCGTATAATTATATAATTTAACTACCTAATAAAATTTAATAAGCTTCACCAGACTTTAGTCACTCTCCGTGTAGATACGCCATTATGCAGTAGAATTTTTTTTTTTTATTACTTGCGCAAAATCCCCACGGATACCTCCCCACCGGAGCCGGAGAAGGAGGTTATGTCGGACTCGAACCGACTAAAACGCACGCCGCCTGTGGGTCGCTTTGGTTGCCGTAGGTGAGATGCAGTAGAACATTAGTATTATATGATTTTGTGAATAAAGAACATGTCATAACTTATCCCTGAGCGTATAAACAGTCTAAAATATAAACATTTACCTATCGCTCTCTTATAAAAATTGAAATTTCAACTTGTACATTACCGGTACCGCGTGGTTCCCAGCAGAGTACAATTTGGACTACCTGATCTCTTCCCATGCGGTGCCGTACAAGGAGACTAAGGGATAGGGCTGTTTTACATCAGACAGATATATGATGCAGCCCAGACTCGGCCTCAGATGCATGGCTTGAATCAACATAGCGTTGGTAGCTTAATGGTTAAGGAGTCGGCCTAACGATCGAAAGGTCCCGGGTTCGAACCCTGACCATTACATTACCGACGTGAACCCACTCCTAATATAAGCAATTTAGCTTAGCTGGAAGGATAAAAGGGGAATATTAGTAATTTCGTTTCTAATATATTTAAAATAAAATTGTGCCCGGAAGACGGCAATAGGCTCACCCCCTATTACAAGGGACCGAATTCAATTATTGATGAAATATGGGTGTTCATTCACCTCTGCGTAACCTTCCGGAGATAAGGGCGTGATTGTATGTATGTACATTAACGATAGTACCGGCTTCTTATACGCCCTCATGTTGGTACTTGGTAGCAAACAATGAAAACTAAACCGTGAAGTTTTCTCATCTCACTTCTGTACAAGCGGAACTTTTGTGTTGTCAGCCTCGCTAGAGACATTTTGTGTTTACTGAAATCTAACTCTTAAGTACCTAGTTACATTGTTAATTGAAACTGTAATTTATTCATCATGCACTACTTCGAACGGATGCAAAACCGATATATTTAATATACAAATTCACATCTTATAACATAAAGTGGCCATGGTATACTATGTTAGTCGACTTTAGTAATGAATACATTATAGATTTCTCATATGCAAAGACAAACTTTACTATAGGTTATAACTTCTGCATTATGCTAAAGCATTGCAGCGACATAACAATATAATCTTCGTGTTTAAAACAATATAGTAACAACTCAGTATTTCATACAACGTACATAAATTGTACAGTACCACAGACAGTACGACTACAACTGCTGGATTTATTATACAACTTTTTCACGCCCGAGATACTTAGCCATGGATAGTCCTATGCAATTGTTGCATGTGTCGGTTGTTTACAGTTTTTGATTAGGTTGCAAACTAGAACACCATCCACCAGTAACACTTGGAATAATATAGATTAACATTCTGTAACACAAGTAGTCGTTTATGAAAAATCCAAAAAACATCGTAGTGAAAATATTGTTTGTCTCACTCCCACATCACTGAGATTTTTTATTTTTTTTATTCTGTTGTTTTAAAGGAGCTTTTGCCCACATGGGCACGTCAACTCCATTGTAACTTAAGCTAAAATAACACCACAAATTACTTATACTATCACTTACCACTACTACTTATAGAATATACTATAATATATACTTTAATATATATTATATAACCCGGTATTATGAAAGAGAGTCATTAGGAGCCACCAAACTACAGAATTTTTGGGCAATAGCAGATTTTGGGTTTAACAAAATACTGTTAATAAGTCCAACATCTAATCTATTGAGATCACTGAGTTGTCGTGATTGGCGTTCGCACTAAGATTATGAGCTTTCAAATGACAGGTAGGTACAATATTTAGTAACGTCGTGTAACAAACTTCACATTCACAATAATATATCAGGTACTCACACCAATAGATCAGACATCTCAGTACACCTCTCTCGTATACTTCGTGCATAATTCGTGTGCAACATTTTTGCCTCCCCATTTTCTGCGGGCACTCCATTACATGTAACACACGGTAACATGTAGCCACAACACTACCTACCGTAAGTACCCCCGAGTGGCACGAGAATATGTCACGTGTCCCGTAACAACCCCTCCCACCCTCTTAGCCCACCCCCGCAGTCATCCTGGAGGGGTGCCACATCGGAGCTGAATTAAATAATGGATTGCTTTGCATAGAGGTTGGCTTATTCTATTTAGTCATAAATAAAATTTATGTTACGATATGAATGCGTTTACGGAAAATGGTTTCAAGATGGTGATTTGATATGACATTTGTTTGGCTTCAATTGATAAATGTTTCTCTTTAAATCATATAGCTTTCGTTATTTAAAGAGATTTGTGGTTCAAGGAAAAATCCAGGTAAATACATATTCAAATTAGGGTTACCTTAATGACCAACTGAAGATGATGGCTCTCTCCTTCCGCGAAAAAACCGACCGCGTCAAAAAGGCCCTCATGTTAGACATTCTTCTAGAACCATTTTCCTTGACCTGTTAATGGAGCTATTTCCATATCTTGTCGTGTGGAAATTTAAAAAAAGGAGATTCTCTGTATGTTGCCAATGTTATGAAGTAGGTACTTGATTCTACACGAACGATTTTTAAGGTTCTTTAATTTGGGTATCTACTTGATGTCTTAATGAAAATGTTCTATCAAAATATGTATATTCAAATTAGAAATATTTTTCTAAGTTTCGTGTAATGTGTAATCATTATCTACTTTTAACGGTGACTGTGCACATCAGAATGTAATGTTTTGTTATATTTAGTAGAAAACAATAGACTCGTTTCTAATTTTGTTTTAATGTGATTTCAATACGAATATATGTTAAGGAAAGTTTATAATAGTATTTTTATCGATAGTAAAGCATTGGTATTCTGATAACTAATTACCAACTATCGATATTTCGAAATCACGAAATATCACAATTATTAATTCATTGTCTCTGATCAAAACGTGATGTAATCAAAACAGGTAACCTTACGAAGGTACTCGTATATCTTGATGTAGTAACATATATTAACATCATAATACCGCAATGAACAGCTGAGGGTCACTTGTTGTTATTTAATCGTAAAAACCGTACGTAAAGTCGACTGTTAACCTATCAATGAACCAAAACTTTGAACAGTTAAATTATGTGACTATTACCGTGAAATCCCAATGCAAGGGCAAGCGCTAATTAAGGATCGAATATTTGTAAATTATGAAACAGTATAGTGACTTTGTAGTGTTTATAGTGTCTTTGCCGTGTCATTGACCTATAAATATCAATTAGCTAAGTATAATACCGATATTTAAAAATGTTGGCACAACATTTCACTTAAAGATGTATTCTGTTATTTGTGACAGCATATACTATATATATTACAGCAGACATGTCCGTTAAATTACAGACTACTAAACTGAATTTTAGACCAAATTTATTGATAGCTTAGATCAAATTGCTAACGAAGTGTAACGTGCCGTTTTGGGGCCCGATTGTGGGATAAATTAATTACCTGAAACTTCGATTCGCCCCTTCATAGTTTTCATAGTAGGCCTACACTTGTCTATCACAATGTGGACTACTGTGGTACTTTTTAGGCACCATTTGGCGAAAATGCTCTTGCATCACATCCAATCCAAAACCATGAAGTACTTTTCCCAACCTCAAAGGAGTAGGCTGACCATAGATTTTATACAGCCCTAATCTGAAATCCCCCTAAAGTAGCAGTACGCCTGCCCGAGGGTATTTCCATTCTTTTCATTCCTCTTCTCCCTTTTCCTTTTGTAAGTGGCAACGTGCGAGTGACACCTGCTGACAAGCATTCAAAGGCCATGACATAGATTGAAGATATTATTACGGACGGCCACGTCAATTGATTGCAATCAGGTGCCGATAAAATCTTATTGAGCAAATTTGTGCTGGATAATTATGTTATATTATCCCATTTTGTTCTTTAATCTATCCGTAACTCCTCTCAGTTATTTTAGAACAAATCATCGGGTTAATTAAAAGTATCGTTGCTAACAATTTATAGATGGAAATCAGGGCTTCAAATGTTTAAAAAATCAAGAAAATTTAGTAGTAGAAATGAAAGACTATCTTGTGACTAATCGGTGGGTTTCTATACTAACTATAATACATATAAACCATTACTTAAACTAAAAACATCGTCGAATTATCACAAGAACGGATAATTTTGTAGTATAGTGTCTATCTATAAATGTCATCGATTTTGTATACCGCAAGGGCCTTCAAACTAGAGGTACGTACACATCGAGGGGAGAACCCGGGGTTTGTAATATTAATGGTATTGCCCAGGTATGCTTGGATTTTACTCATTAGGGGTATTATGCGGTCGTTTACGAAATGATAAATGAGTGTACGACGATATTATGAGCAAGCGAATCGCGAACCCAATCGTGTTTTGTTAATGTTTTACTATGGCTTTGTAGGGCTTTCGCAGTAAGTCACCGGCTTTACCAACAGCTTTCTATTGAGAATTAGGTATGTTTTTGTATTAGGAACTTCGACGGTTCTGCTCGGGTGTTCCCGTTGTATGTTTTAGTTAATACTTTAAGTCATGCAAATTAAAGAAGCTGGTGAACATATTCAAACATACAAACCACAATATTTTGTTTGTATACTTCGAGCTAACATCTATACGACAGGGATGTATGTGGGCCACTAAGACCTTCATGCCAAAAGTTAATCTCACCTGCTAGCTGTTACATTTACTAATCAACAATGAGACTATAGTGAAGGCTTTTCTCTCAGCAATGACGGTCTTTGGTCCCGTTAAAATTAAATTAAAAAAGGAAATAGAGCATCGGCCTCTGAGGTGATAGCCTTAGACGCACCGCCTGTCACCCTTGCAGAAGCAGGCCGCGGCGGCGGCGCGCGTGGCGCGCCTCCCCGTTTCCGGGGACGAGTTGGGGACTCTGTGGTCCCCACACCCGAGAAGAGGGCCAGATCGTGAGAGATGGCCCTGGGTCGGCCGGGGTGCGAGGGATATGCCTGTCAACCTCACCTTCGGCAACCGAAACGACCCACAGGCGGCGTGCGTTTTAGTCGGTTCGAGTCCGACATAACCTCCTCCACCGGCTCCGGTGGGGAGGTATCCGTGGGGATTTTGCGCACGTAAAAAAAAAAAAAAAAAAAAAAAAAGCCTTAGACGCACCAACTATGCCCATAATACAAATTATCATAATTCTGACACATAGCATATTATGATGGATAGTATATTCATATTATTTGAACAAAAATATTAGTCTCAATAAACTATAGAAATAATAGTATATTGTGGTATGAGTGCGTAAAGTAGGAGATTACTGCTGAGGCGCCATTGAGACCCGAGTTGACAGGTGAGGGTGTTAAGCCGAAAATGGTAATCATCAATACACACGTATATCATACGACGTTTTTCAACACACTTGAGAATAAAGTAATACTAAAAATTCACTTTATCTACTCTCATACTGAAATGTTAACATTAAAAATTAAAAACCACTTTAATGACATTGTTTACACACAGACTACCAAATTAAATAATAAAAATTACTAAAACTTTTTTTTTTCACCTTGATACAACCTTTTTTCTATGCGCGTATGCTTATGCGCGATCAGCAAATTTGGATAAATAAGCAGTGTATCACCTGATTAACCGGCGTTTCCTATTCATCCCATATGTTATGCCCCTGGTGATGCACACGTCCATAGGCCACGGTAACCACTTCCATCAGGAGGCCGTGTGCTTGTCTGCTACCTAAGTTTTAAAACCCAAGTACTGAAATAAAATGAAAATACAAGTATAGACATTTTGATAATTCAACTTTCAAATAAATATGTTTTTTATAAAATTATTTATGTAAAATAGTTATAAAAATAATTATTAAATAAACTATTTTAACAAATTTTCCTAAATAATTAAAGTTTTTTATAATTGTTATATTAACTTTAGAAAATAATAAAACAACAGACCTGATCCCTAAATGTTCGTGAAAAGCATCTTTCTAATAATGAAGACAAGCAAGTAACACACATTTTTCAGAGAAATGGGAAAGTATTGTACGGGAAATTAAATAGTTACTTTCCTGATCATATAAGTGGACCGGGAATTTATTAATACCCCTGTGTCACATAGTCAAGTGTGAAATTTAGAACACACAGTACAATATTAAATTATTAAACATTCTTTAGTTGTAATAGCGAGTATTATTAATGGCCGCGTAATAACTGCAGTCCACATACTATATAATACACCTCCATCTATAATAATTCATCGTACAATATAAATTATAGCAACGCAATCTTGGAAGGGGGAATAGCAATTAAGCCCAGAACCTGGTTATTTAGTAGCACATATAAAATGTGTACATACAAGCGGACATCAAGTCGCTGACTGCCTTGATCTTGAGTATTATTAAACTGTGCTAACATAGAAAAGGTGAAAAACATATGTGGATAATTGTTCTTATCAGAGTACCTAGGAAAAGTTAATATTTTAGGGAGGCCGACGCGCGCAACGAAAAATGGAGATCATAACTTCATAAGTCTGACGGCAATAACATTTTTGGGGCCTAGAAAAGTAGCAGGATAGCTAACTCCGTGCTGCAATTGGCCTTTGGATGCCACTGGGGTTGGCGCTCGAAATAACCTGGAATAATAGATGGATAAAACTTTCGAGTAACTGGATATTCGGCAGAGTAGGTGTACTGTGAACAGAGTTTCGATTAATTTACCTATAAACATAAATGTAGACAAATGTAAACTTTCACGTAACTGACCAATTAATATGTTTTTAAATAGTATAGTAGTTATAATAGTCATAGCAAGTCTTTAAATAGTGAAATAGTGTTCATTTTCTTGGTTCAGTAGTTGTCATCTGTATCATATACTAGCTGACCCACCCCAGCTTCGCCCGGGGTATATTTTGAAGCTTCATATCCCTTTGAGCCCGTATGTTTTAGTCTTCAAAATATGTATGAAAAATTTCCGGATTTGTTAACATTTATTATCAATGCTCCGCTCCCTTAAGTAGTAGCGTGATGATATATAGCTTAAAACCTGCCTCGATAAATGGACTACCCAACACTGCAAGAATCATTCAAATCGGACCAGTATTTCCAGAGATTAGCGCGTTCAAACAAACAAACTCTGCAGCTTTATAATATTAGTATAGATGACATGTATAAGTATATCCTTTGTTTGCACACAGACGTACCCGGAAGAACGCACCTGCCGCCGTGAGCGACCTGCCCCAGGTCTATTCACTTCCATCAAACTACCCGAAGCAGAGCCCCCAAACGGGGTAGCGCCCCTGCTGGATTTCCCGCGGGGGCGCATGCAACCCGTTACATTCCTAGGGGAGGGCCCTCATGGCAGTGTAAGTACCGACATTACATAATACTAAAATCACTCAAGGCAACGTACGGCCTTATATGGTAACATAGGCTTTCGATAGAAATATTTCCACCATATATTATACAGGTGACAGTCTTGCACGTGTACAAAGGTGAAGTTGTCCAGCTCACAGACAAGATGCAGTTTTTATTCACTTAAGCACATGTCTGCTTTCTTACAAATGTCCATAATATCGGTCATGCAATGTGCAATGATTTGTAAAACAATGTGTGTTGAGAGTGGATGACAAGACGGACCTTAGGAACACGCCATTTTTTTAAAAGTACTGCTGGCAAACCATTTTTTTATGCTGCAAATGATAACCAATGTGTGTTAATATTAATTCTGCAGTTGTGCAAAAAAGAATATTTATTAGCAAAGCACTTATAAAACTATAGTATCTAGTGAACTTAAATACCTTGGAATTTCATTGAACACTTGTTGGTATACAAGGGTTCCTCGTCAAACGTTCAAACATTCAAAACTTTATATTAAAAGGTATTATCGGAAGTTTACGCGAATGTCATTGAAATAACTATTTTTAACCGATTCTACCGCGATTTACTTTGTGTCATTATTGTTTACCCCGGTCCCGACGTTTCACTTGCTTTTCAGGTATGCTTTAGTTACGAGTAGCCACACCACGGCTGCTGAAACACCACCTAAACGTTGGTATGAGTTTAAATTTTAAAATACCTCTAAATAAATCGCGATAGAATTGAATGAAAATAGTTTATTTCAATTGATATGTATATGAAATCAATCAATAAAGGCTGTAATATTGTCGTTCGTAAGATAAGGATTAGACTCCTTGGCCTCCGCATTCACTTTTGCTGATTTCTCCGAAGGTATACCGAGTATACCGACGTTATCCTTAGTTTGCTCCCCACTCGTCATCCCAAACGGTTTCTCTATATTTCCACTCTGGAAATCCTCAAACCCTGGAAATCTTTTATGAGGTATATCCACTCTCGGTTCAGGTGTTTTTCGTAATTCCTTTTTTTCTTCACCTGCTCGCCTAGCCGCTAAAACATATAAATCAAAGTATATCATAAGTTAAGAGTATTGGAGGAGTAGAGTTAGGATCATAAGTAATCAGTAGGAGTAATCAGGAGTAATCATTTTTATCCGACTTCAAAAATGAGGTTCTCTATTCAATTAGTATTTATTTTTATAATAATGAAATTGGAAAAGCAATTGTATCTCTAAGGTCTCATGTCCTGCTATTTTAGCTGTTCGTTGTGTCCGCTCTTAACACGTTGGCGAACGCAATTCGCAATTGTGACATATTTCTTAACCAATTTAGTTTCTGGTTATAAACTATTGATTACTAGATTATTTAGTGATAGTAAAATTGATAATCCTCATCCATAATATCCTCGTCCTTATAGTATCTCCCATTCACGTCATCATCAAACTATGGAGCGTACCAGCTTTTTCTTCAGCAATCTCGTTCAATTGTGTATGAATTGCGTCGACGTCCATACTGTCGATAACTTCCACCTTTTCTATGACTCTTCTAACATCATCAGAATTATTTAAATCAGGTACATCGTTGGGTTTTGGCGCTAAAACAATATAAACATGCCAATTTAGTCATACTAAGCGCTGCTTTGGCAAAACTTTGAGGTTGGACAGTCTCGAGTTGATTGTGAAATACACTTTATGTTTTTATAAACAGAACTTGCATAATAATAATGATTTACTAACGCTTGCTAAGAAACTTCCTTACTGCGTCCATAATTTTTCTATTATTCTCTTTTTTAATAATACACTCTCTTAATAATTTAAATTACATATCCGTATATTTTGTGAACAGCGTGTGTCATCAGGGTCTAATTTGATAATCTTAAGTTTTGTTTTTTTTTTCTGAGACTCGTCTATGATTTTTGAAATAGTTTTTATATCTTATTATTACCATTATTGATTGACTCTTGACTTTATTGTATTTCAGCAACAGTGTCACTTTCATGTGTGTCATGTGTGTTCAAAACTCTGTTTGATAAAAAATAATACAATAATTTCTTATTAAATAATTTTACTGTGGCGTTAATTTAAATGCGTCTTACTAAATATTTTTTATTTAATGGAAGGTTTTGTCAATAAAATAAAATTGCTCCCTTTACATATATTTTAAGGTGATAATTTTATTGTGGGGGAGTGTGTCGCTATCGGATCAGGGGTCAACAATTATTACAGTAGTTGCACCCCAAGATTTGTAGTTACAGTCCCGTCACTGGCTGATGGCAGATTTAAATTAACATCAGTGAAATAATGCTAACTTTAGCAGGCGTAAAGGGTGACCTTTAAAAATTGTATGCAGAGAGTTCTTTCATTACCAGCTGTAAAAGGGTTAAAAAACCATTGCAATATCGATAATATATCGTAATACTTGTTACCACAGAAGGGTTGGGCAGAGGTGAATAAACACGTTTGTGTCAAATAAAAAGGTTCAAAGACTTAAATCGGCATTATAAATGCATTATACTTAAACCCTTTTTCTAATGAGTTAAAATGATCACCACAGATATTCACTAATACAGTTCTTTTTCAGCTAAACTAGGCTAAACTCGACAAATTCATGGAGTTGCGTGTTGTTTAATTATTCGCTAAGCCGCAATGTCATTATTTCAAATAACTACAAGTTAGCAGGTCAATATAGAATCTGAACCCTAGTCACGCACAAGTTGCGTGTAAACACGAACTTAAATATTCTGGTTAGCAATATCATCACCGCACCGAAAACAAGTTACGAAATCTCGCAGTTTCTCCATGAATAATAGAAAGGTTAATACATCAAATTACGTGACATATCCATTTCAGGAGATTACAGTTATAAATTTAATGGAATCTGACTGTATGGAATGTTTCCGTTGTTGATCGTAATATGATTGTTTTTGCGAGATGGGTGAGAACTGTGGCTGCACGGCACTTCTTACCCGCATGGCAACGTCCCAAAATAAAGTGCTAACATACACCATCTATAGTAGCACTTTATTTTGGGACGTTGATATTAAGCAAACAGAAGCGCGTGCCGCTGTTGTATTTTCATTAAGAACGTACAAACAGAGTGAATTAGTGAACCGCGACCACCTGTACAACAGCCTGCTTGTGTTTACCACCCACCTCAGATGTGGTCTCTTCGTGTGTGTATATACAAGTGTAATTTAACAACAACCGTAACAACAAATGGTACGGCCCTCTTAATTAGCTGATGTTGTTTCTCACTTCTAATTTAAACAAAGGGCACTTCAAACTACTAGCTCGTTTGACTAAGTAGTAACACTACGTGCATCTAAAACATACGATTGATTTTTTGGAAATAGGCTACCATTGCGGGGACAGATCAAAATTCCACGAAGGCGAGGTCGTGGGTCACAGCTAGTATTATAATAAAATAATCATGCTAGTATATTTTGAATAAAAATACAACTTTATTTAGGCATTTAAACATAATAAAATTGTTCATTCAGTGTTAGCTTCTTTCGTGACTTCTTTGGTGTAAATCACCTCCTCGCAAAATTCCGGCTCCCTTATTCCAGATCATGAAAGCCTCCAGTGGGTACTGATGGATAGATAGCTCTTGCCAGTACTATGTGCAGCATGTGCACACTGAGGGACAGCTTAACTAGAGAGAAGTGTGTAGTTTCCGCGTAGCTACATCGGCGTAGCAAAGGCCTCGTAGCAGGTTCCGCGTAGAACTGCCCTCGTAGCAGTGTCAATATATAAGTATTTACAAAAGAGGTAACATGCGAACCTCAAACATTTCCCTCATTCCCCAAGGGTTACTGTTCTGCGCATTTATGAATTTTCAAACATATTTGATATCCATATTGATATACAGTTGTATTATTTGAAAAGTAACATTTCAACTTTTATATTATTTATTACGTAAATACGTATATGTATTTCTTCATCATAACGTTAATCCCAGTCGCATCCGAAGCGTTCACCTCGTTGTCTGGGGTCCGCTTTACAAGTCTAACTGTGTACATATTATATCTAGAAACGCTCAAAACCATTATTTGAAATCCGACTGGGCGAGAATCGTACCCATGGCCTCTAACTTAACTATGTTGGATAGTTCGTCGCTACACTACGACCCAGGGGTCGTCAATTAAGTTATATTATATGCAGAGAAACACACAATGTTCACAGAAAAAAATCTCTCATCGTTAACAAATGATATTAGTTTATTATATCTTATGGAGACTAGAACAGATTTCTTGGTCTATTAGACAAGATGGCTCTTGGTAATAGGTACAGAGATAGGCGATAAAGCGTGTGTACCGTTCTATCAAGCTACTAGTGACATCGAGTGTCGACAGTAGTATCTTATAGGTATATAGGCATTTAGCGACAGGTCCTAGCAATCTAGCTGAACATCTAACGGCTCATGTTTCTAACCGCTGTGTAATATAATCAATACTAATGATTGAATGTTGGAAATGGCTTATTTAATTGATTAATCCTCCCAATGTTATGGTGTAGAACTTTATTACACTCAAATGGCTGACCGGTTCTGGCAAAATTTGATGCAGGGTATATTATTGAAATAACATATAGGCTACTTTTGCTCCCTGAAATGGGTTACCGTAAGGGAATCCGAATATCGCACGAACCTTTGTTTAGATTTTGATTGTTTGTGTTACATTAAAAATTTTAACTACGAAAATAAATAGTTTGTATTTATTTTCGTAGTTTAAATTTTTCACCAGGGCCATGAAAACCGTTTAACTTTACTTTAATAAAACCAAATTATCCAGCGACACTATAATTATGCCACAAAAATCTACTCACACTTCGTTTTGAACTTAAATTTATTCTAGACTCTAAATAATTATCTTCTTACCACATTTTGTGTATCGATTTATTGAATATTCTTGCGCCATGTTAACTAAATTGATCTGCTAATAGCGATGAGGCAAACATGCGATATGTTTTAATAAGAAAATAGAAAAATCAATGACATTAAAAAATCAAATAGTGTTTTCTGATTCCACAGAATAGATAATAGTAGTAAAAACTAAAACCATTTGTAAACTGTATGTTAGTTGCACCAATACACACGTTTCTATACGTCAGTACACTAAGTTTTTATCGTGAGCAGTTAAAAATTACATCCTGTTACACAAATACAAGTAGACTGACTGACTAATGAAGACAAATTCGACTACTCGCTCGCTCATTAAAGTATACAGTGACGAAACGATAATTTTTAACCCCTCCATCAATGAAAGAACTCAAAAAACAAAGTTATTTAAATAAATAAAACATAATGTTATTATAGATCCAATTATTATCTCTCGCCTCTATAGCTAAGCGAACTCGTTCGCCGCCTTATCTTCTTGATAAATTAACTGCGTAATTCTTTCTGTTTATTTGTATTTCTTTTCATGTTCATTTTCACATTTCTTTTGTAAATTATTTAGTTATTACATTGTTTGTTTTTTATTTGCATTATGTTGTTTATTTCTTACTTCTTCCGTGAGTCTCACGCTGGAAGCTATTCTTTTATAGAATAGCATTCGTTAATCTAGTTTTCTAGCCTCTGAGATACCTGCAATACAATAGATGTGAATTTCTACGACTGTAAATAGATTTGGTTTACCAATTCAAAACTATCAACTCCAGGCTCTTGTGTAGATCCAATGCTCTCGTTGGTCCACAAAAATTCCCATAAAAATTGATTACTGACCGTAGCAAGAAAATGCAATCTGGCTCAGCCCCCCTCCCTCTCTCATACCCCTTGGCGTTCCCCAGCTTCTCACCACCCGCCCTCGCCACCAACACGTTTAATAGCTTGGGGCGTTTATTTTTCTTATTTTTATTATATTTAACGACGTGCCTACTCAATGTGTATACGGGGCAGTTACTAATATTACATTTTAAATTGCCTATTGGAGTCGCTGATTATACCGTATTTAGGCGTAAATCTATCTTGATTTATAAATCACGCCTTGCGTTTCACAATAACATTTTACTACTGTGCTGTTTTACTTCCAGTAAAATTTAAGTGAAGCGCTAAATCGATATGTACGCTTGTACGCCTTTCCGCCTCGCTAATGGCACGACTGGGAAAAAGTATAGACAGAGCACAGTCTGCTTGTTAATGGGGTAATACTGTATAATTATTGTATGCATAACGAGTTTTAATATATTCAGATGGAGAGTAATACTAATGGTTGGTGATTCAATGCATCTTCCTGATAAAAACCTTAACAGTTTATTCCACAGAACAGCTTAACAAAATTTCAACGCAATAAGATGAATTGTGAAAAAAGTGAGCGACGCTTATGGGACACACAGATAAACTTATTCACCGCATAAATTTTGATGAACCATAGTAATTCATGAAATACGAACATCAAATTACTTAGAGTGAGAATACAAGTCAGTAACAAAATTTTGCCCCTTGAGACGACTAAGCAGATTAGGCACTTTTTCTTACCCTCAATTCTCAAGGACAATCATACTTGTCCTCATGTAAACATAATTCACCGAAAACTTTAAAAAATACCATTTCATAGACTTACTTGTTAACGGCGTATTCTTCCAAGAAGTGTTCCTAACTCCTTTGTTATTATTTCGTTTAAATATTAAAACGAATAAGGTTTTTTTTTCTTTATTGTATACCCAATCAAAGCCATAATTACAATTTAAATAAAAAAAATAATATCTTAATTATTATATATAACATTAGGGTAAGTAACTAATTACTTTAATATTAATTAAATCTATGGTAATATTTATGTAATATGATAATATGATAATATTTATGATAATAAAAATTAAATAAAACAAAAGTTAAAATGAGTCGTGGAATTCCTCCGCATCGCATGCCTCTTGTAGTAGCGTTCCCAGAAGACTCTGGTCACAAGAAGCGTCGACCATACGCTTCGTAATCTCCCTGAAGAGATTGCGGGCGCTCGGACCCCACTGCCCAAACATTTTTATTCCAAAAGGCACAAATTCATAATCACCAAAGAGATTGGAATACTTGCGCCGCTTAAGAGCCTCTGCAGAAGCTGCAGCAGCACCGGCACAGCCAGCCGTGCCAGGTATATGCGTAGGGGCAATGGTATCGACGCATGTTGCGTCCCACACCAGAGTCCTACCCATTCTCCAGGGCATTAATGACATTCTAATCAAAGCCAAATTAAGAAAATTTTGTCTCATTATAGATAATAATGTTTGTTTTAAGTTTATTTTTCTTTCTAGGTATGAGTTTTTACTTGCTAACAAAACAATACAATCTATGTAAAATTATACTAGTAATTTGTAAATTTAATTAGGCTATTCTTGACATTTTCTTATTTAAAACTTTTTAAATCGTGGTTTTTCTCGGATTTTAGTTTGTAAACTTAATGTTTTTAATTGGTAGTAAATTATTTTCGCTCTCCTACCACCATCCTCTATTTTTTAATCGCGATGTTGGTATTTTTGTATGAATAACATAATTTATTACACATATGAAGTGTTATATCACTATGATATTTATTCTGCACCTTAAATTTGATTATTTATAAGACAGAACAACTTTTATGGATCAGCTATCTTATTATAAGAGTAATTTTTCGTCGAAGTCATTTTATTGTTGATAAAAATACAAGATACAGCGAAACTTTCAAGAGATATTTAAGTATTTGCTATGTGTCTGCCAACACGCTTGTGCAAGTTGGCGTCCAGCGAGCCACCTGTGTCAACAATAGTTTAATTCCATTAGTTGATGAATTTACTGAGATTTGTTGTCGTTGTACTCGCTCACTGTAATTATTTTGTTATTGGCCGCAAACCACTTTCGTCAAATGAAACTACAATTTTATTTGTATTCGTCGTTTGTTCGCAAAAATACTTTAAAATGTAGTTATATATTAAAGTTGTGCTCTGCGGATTATAAAACTACTTATAGGTACATATGAGGATTCCGTTTCCGGTCGTTGTAGTGACAACAAGTCGCGAATATTTGTCGGCAATAAAACACTTATTAAAAATAGTTATAGTTACACTTTAAGAACTGTAGTGCTTCAAACATCAGCTAAACAACATCAGAAGACATAGGAAAGAACGATCCTTGGATATTCTCAAAAACAACTAGTTAAAAGTGAAGCTCAAATATCAACAATTGAGGTTAGAATAAAATATTTTTATAACCTAAGTCAATTTGACAGCCGGGAAAATAAACAAATAAACAAATACCCGCAATACCAGTCAATACCCGAACTGACAGTCAGTTGACAACTAACCCGAGAGTTGCCATCACAAAAAATCTACTAAACAAATATTTTCTACCAAGTTGCATTTACATTCCATTTCACATAACCTCATCTGACAACATGGAAGAGCAATTTCAATTATTGTTTGATAGAATGAAGATAGAAATGGAGAAACAGACAAATGATCTAAAAGAATCTCTGACACAGAATATAATGGATCGAATGGAAGAAAAATTAACTCCTATGATAGAAGAAAATAAAAAATTAAAACAAAAAATTTGTAACCTGGAGAACGAGATTGAGTATTTGAAAAAAGAGAAGAAAAGTAACAATATACACTGACGGACTCATAAACTGCATCAAAGTAATAGACGACTTTGAAATAAATATTTTAACCAAGTATGCATACTTTCTATGCAGATTTAAATTGAAACCTCTAGATTGGTTCGTGAACTTTAAAACAGCGTAGGGTCATATCTTTAAGTTTAAGTTTATGTACTGGAAAGGACCTTAAGACTTTTATTGAAGAAAAAACAGAAATTTAAGAAAAATTGGTTTAATTAAAAAATTGGTTTTAACAATAGACACAAACTTTATGCAAGGGTTTATTTGTGTTTTAATAAGGTGTATTACCCCCACGTGCCCTTATTACGGATTCTAATCGGTTCCGCATAGATTTTATAAGGGTTTTTAAAAGATCTTGCGGAATATTGTCCCATTCTTCTGAAAGTGCTGTTCTTAGTGCTGCCACTGTCGTGGGCGAAGGGTTTCTCGCATATACAGCTCTTTTTAAATTGTCCCAAACATGCTCGATGGGATTAAGATCCGGGCTGCGTGCTGGCCAATTCATTGTACGTATCCCAACCTCTTCGCAATAATGTTGAACTTGTGCAGCTGCATGCGGCCGGGCATTATCCTGCATTAAAGTAAAATTTTCGCCTATGAATCCCATGTAAGGCACCACGTGATCTTCTAATATCTCTGTTATGTAGCGATGTGCTGTCAAACCCCCTCTATTACCGTTTTGACGGACCATGTCTATGAACACAAGTTCGGTTCGCCCGTTCATCGATATGCCACCCCAGACCATACATGAACCGCCTCCAAAAGGAACACGCTCCTCAATGCAACTTTGAGCATATCGCTCCCCACGTCGACGATAGACTCTTCTGCGACCATCTGCACCATATAAACATGTCCTACACTCGTCCGTGAACAATACAGAGGCCCACTGCTCTTCTGTCCAATTCAGGTGATGACGCGCAAATCTTAAGCGAGCTTGTCTGTGAGCTGTAGACAACTTTGGACCATTTGCTGGTCTAAAAGGGGTGATATCCGCTTCCTTTAACCTTCTTCTTATTGTTCGTGCACACACGTTAACTCCACGCACTTCATTAAGCTCGGTTTTGATGTTAACTGACGTGAGGAAACGATTTCGCAGGGAAGTTATAACAATAAATCGGTCATCACGACCTGTGGTTGCTCGAGTTCTGCCTGTACCACGTCTCCTCCTGTAAGAACCTGTCTCTACAAACCTTCTGTATATTCTAGAAACCGTAGACTGGTTTAAATTTAAATTTCTACCAATCGTTCGTTGATCCAAGCCCTCCCGCACCAATGCTACAATTTGTGCCGCTTGTTCGGACGAAGTATCCATATTATGGTTCAAAAACTCTCGATGTGTTAAAAAACTAACCCAACAATTATGCTGGTAACAATAATTCAATTGACAAAACAAAAAAAATCAATGAGAATCAATTTAAAACTTTGCTATAAATAACACGCAAATCTGATACTACAAGTAAATTTTCTTTCCCGGCTATATTCATTTGTTTTACTGCAGTTCTATTTTTAAATTTAATTTTTTTTTAAGATTAAGAGCCAGTCTTTCCATATTTATATAATTTAATCTAAAAAGTTTGCATACTTATTATAAAAAATCCTTTTAGAGTAAACCTGAACTTTGATGCAGTTTATGAGTCCGTCAGTGTAGTTATTTATGGTTTAGAAGAGAGTGAAAAATCGGTATTGGAGCTATTTCAAACCGTTAAGGAGATCTTTAAACGAGACTTAAATTTATCCGTGGAAGAAAATGAAATAAACAGACTATACCGTATAGGGAAAAATAAAGTTGGGAGCAAACATAGACCTGTGCTGCTATCATTTATAAATGGATGAAAAAAAGACCAAATTATAAAAAACAAAAAAATGTTGAAGGAAATCTATCTATCGGAAGACTATTCTAAGGAAGTCATAGAAAAGAGAAAGGCTTTGATACCACAGCTGCTAGAGGAGAAGAAAAAGGGAAATATTGCTTTTCTCAACTATGATAAGCTAGTAGTTAAAGGACCCAACTCTGACAAAAGAAAAAGAGAACTATCTACTTCACCAATGTCGACTTCCACCACTAAACCTAAAAAGCAACAAACGATAAGTTCTATTAAAACTAACAGGACAAACGCCTTCGATTTGCTGAGAATTCGATCGAACTCTCTCACTGATATACCCACACATAAAAAACAATAGCAATCATCAACCGGCAAACGGACAATCCAACCAAAATATAAAAACCAAACAAAAGAAACTACACAATCTCTCCCAAGCCGACTGGTCCTCGTGGGGGAAAATGACCACAACCCTCCAACAACACAGGAAAACAATTGTGAAAACAATCACAGTAGATCAAAAATCTATGATACAGCTCTCAATGTACTTACGCTTAAAAACGATGAAAGCCTTACAGAATTAACACATGCGTTAAAACAGATTAAATGGGACATCGTCGGACTGAGCGAAGTAAGGCGAATGGGAGAAAGTATAATTTCGTACCCTGACTTCCTTCTATACCATATAGGCGCAACTCCAGGTTAGTATGGAGTGGGTTTTATTATCCAAAAATACCTCGCGACCTATGTGGAAAGCTTCATAGGAATATCAGAGCGCATAGCAGTGATGAATCTTAAGCTGCCGGGGTACAAAGACCCATGGTCCATCATACAAGTATACTCACCTACGGAACAATCAGATACAAGATTAACGGACTCATTCTACCGAGAACTAAATAAAACAATCCAAGACCATGCTCACAAAAACCTCGTTGTAATAGGAGACTTCAATGGTCAAATTGGAGAACGACAACCAGATGAGGATACAGTCCTTGGGCCATTTATATATAAAAAAGGCCAGAAGTAAAAACGGAGAAAGGCTTGTACACTTTGTTTAGGAGAATGGTTTGAAAATCTTAAACATAGTCTTCAAGAAGAAAAAAAGTAAGATGTGGACCTGGTTATCACCAGACGGGCTAATTAAAAACGAAATAGACTTTATAATGACGAATAAAAGCAGATATTTCTCAAACTTGACAGTCCTTATCAAATTCAACTTCAACACCAACCATCGAATTATCCGAGCAGAACTGATGACGAACCCGCCCAAAATCCCAAGACCAAGAAACAATATGATAAACACAAAACCTACCAAATACCAAACAGCACAAATGGCAAATTCTATAACGAAAAATCTTACAGAATACAACAAAGAGACAACAAACATGAAGGTGCAAGAAAAATACAACTGGTTAGAAAAAACAATCAAAACAGCTATTAAACAGGGAAGTAATAAAAAGGACCTACCCAACGAATGGATGACTACTAAAACCATTAACCTACTTAATCAAAGATCTGACCCAATTAATGGAAAAAATACTAACTATAATAGAAAGCAAATAGCAAAACTCAGTAAAGAAATAAAAGAAAGTATTAGAAAAGATAGAACACAGAAAAGAATGGAAACAATAGAGAGACACATTCTACAGACAGGAGGAATAAAAAAGGCATATAAGGAGTTAAATAGCAAAAAGGACTGGATCATACAGATGAAAGATAGCAATAACTTGAAGGAAAATAGAAGGCAAGGAATATTAGGAATTGCTACATCCTACTACAAGAAACTATATGAAAGCACTATTGTGGAAAAAGAAATAAAGTTGTTGGAAATCTCATCCGTACCCAGCATAATACAGGAGGAAATAGAATTCGCTATAGCAACGCAAAGAGACAATAAAGCTCCAGGACCCGACGGAATAAGTAACGAAGTACTAAAGCAAACGAAACATGCAATAACACCTGTTCTAAAAGACATATTCAATGATATTATAAATACAGAAACGATACCCCAACAATGGACTGAATCTAATATAATCCTTCTGTACAAAAAGGGTGATCAATATGACATCGGAAACTACAGGCCCATAAGCTTGATGTCCAACCTGTACAAAATATTTGCAAAGATCCTACTCAAGCGAATGGAAAGACAACTCGACGAGCAACAGCCTATAGAACAAGCAGGTTTTAGGAAAGACTATTCAGTACTTGATCATATCCATGCTGTTAGGCAAATCATCGAAAAATATACGGAATACCAACTCGAATATTACCTAGCATTTGTCGATTATAGCAAAGCATTCGACTCATTATTACATACAAACATTTGGGAGGCGTTAAAAGAACAAGGGATAGCACAAAAATATATAAGATTGATTAGAAATGTATACAAAAACAGCTCGGCGTGCATTCAATTAGAAAAGAAAGGAAATTCGTTTAAGATACAAAAAGGAGTAAGACAAGGAGATCCTCTCTCTCCAAAACTTTTCTCCTCGGTTTTGGAAATGATTTTTAGAAATTTTGAATGGGAAAACCTAGGTTTGAATATAGATGGCCGCACACTAACGCACTTAAGATTTGCCGATGACATTGTGTTATTCGCAAAAACGCCAGAAGATCTAAATAAAATGTTAAATGAGCTAGCATCGGAGAGTGAAAAGGTAGGACTAAAATTGAACCCTGAAAAAACAAAAGTAATGACGAACGGAAATAAAAGCAACATAAACATAGGCGAGACACAAATAGGCTACGTTGAAGAGTATATATATCTTGGACAGCTGATATCACCCAAAGATAACATAAACAAAGAAATCCAAAGAAGAATAGCAAACAGTTGGAAAAGGTATTGGAGCCTAAGCGAAATAATGAAAAACAAAAACCTTCATATAGCAACAAAAAGTAAATTATTCAATGTTGCAGACATTCTACCAACCCTAATATATGGAAGTCAAACATGGGCCTTATCAAAAAACACCACCGATAGACTTGCTATCTGCCAACGAGCAATGGAGAGAAGCATGATGGGAGTAAAAAGGAGGGATATAATAGGAAACATTAATATTAGGAGAAAGACCAAGGTACAGGACGTCACCCTAAAAATAAAAAGGCTGAAATGGAAGTGGGCGGGACACATGGCCAGAGGAAAGGATAAATGGAGCAAAATAACAACACGTTGGTACCCAAGGGAAGGCAAAAGGAAAAGAGGCAAACAACAAAAAAGATGGGACGACGATATAAGGCAAGTTGCAGGTACAACATGGAGTAGAGTAGCCATAGAGAGATCAGAATGGAGTAGGTTGGAGGAGGCCTTTGCCAATTGGCAAACGGACTTACAAAAAATAAAGAAGCATCAAATAGTCGAATATACTTAATTTCGGAAAAAAAAAAAAAAAAAAAACAGTGCAGTGGTTTTTTAAAACTTAATTGTATATTTTGTCCGAATAAAAGGCTTTATTATTATTATTATTATTATTATAGGTACATATATCAATTTATTTGGACATCTATACTAATTTAAACGAGATTTCTAAATATTGCATGTTAAACAACTTTGGTAGTTGATTATACAGTGTACATATGTTGTTATCGTAAACCCAGTCTTTATATATATGTGAGCAATTAAGATTAGTTGGTGATGATTAAATAAAATAGTATCTTATCAATTGTGTAACTTATTGATTCTTATAAACACATTAATTAAAAACAGCCGAGTTAGTAGTAAAATGTTAGAACCTTAAAATACTCACATTTCAAATTCAGTAATAAAGCCAAACAAGTAACGTTCTAAACCCTTCGAATACAAAGGAACTTTTCACAAAACACGTTGCATTTTAGAAACGTTTTATAAAAAATGGGTTTAACTTTTAAAAAGGTTTAGCACATCTTCGCTAAACAAGGGAAGGTAAGATCTTTTCCGAGGCCTGTAAATCCGCTAGCCACCAAGCCATTTTCCACGCTCTGTAAACTTAGAAAGTGGGCCAAAGTAGGCTTTTGCGAAATATACAGGAAATTCTCTTCCCTCACTCACTATATTACGTGCTTAAGAACTATTTCCTTGGAACTTACCACGTGCCATGGAATAAAAATGTAAATTTAGCAAACAATTTATAATTTTTTCTTGTTAATCGTTTGGTAAGTTTAGTTTTTATTATTGTTTATGGGCCATGATAACCAATGAAATAATATGGAAAGGAGAGTTTATATTAGTATCGAATCAACACAGGCAGCTTGTACAGTGTTGTTCCACAGTTTATGGATGTAATTAATGTAAAATGGTAAATAAAACGGAGATTAATGATTTCTACTACTTTTAGTGGACAAATATGATTATATTCTCTGTGAATAAACATTCAAGGATATATTTTATCATAAAATCGTTATTTATAAATAAATTAACTGTAAGAAAAAGGAATCTTGATAAAATGTTCCGGTTATTCAGTCATACTTACGTTTGAAGACGTAAAGTTATATTAATAAAAAAACGACTTCAAAAACTAAAAACCATGAAATAACATAATAAAGATAAGAAAAGAAAAACTGAATTTACAGATTTATTGATCTGTTTCATCAATTATTGTACACCGCGAGCAACAGCTTGTAGAATAATACAATCAATCCTTATTGTCAAGTATCCCACTATTGAACCCAATACGGCATCCTCTCAGTATGATACAGGTTAATTAGGTTATAGTTCACTCCGTTGAGCTAATAACAATTCACTTGCGAAATTTTCAAACTACGAAGAATTCTTAAGCGTATGGGTGTCGTAACGATCTAATTATGGCAAATAACTGAATAAACTTGCAAAATAACGTGGAAAGTTTGTTAATTAACAATAGAACCGATTTCAGTACAGTCGCAAAAAGTTCAACATAGGTATTGTTTTCTTTTTACATAGCTCCAGATATGCGAGACCGACGGTATCGAAGAACTGAGCGACGAAGAGTCCCCGACTGGAGGTCGACGCCGCCTTGTTGTTGTGAAGACTCTGTGGCGCGGCTGCCATAACGACGTGAAGTAAGTTCTAAATTTTAAATACTTACGATGTCCCAATATTACTTTACAAACGCACATATTTAAATATTAATGAAACCTTTGAGTTCTCGCGTTCTTTGATATGAGAATGAATGTTGTATCAAAATAAGAATCAATCTAAATCAAATCTAATTGTCTAAATACTATTTCAAGCAGCTCAAAAATTACAAGACGTAGTAACTTAGCACCATAATTAAATAAGAACCAAGATATCCGTAACTCCCAAAGTTCTTAAGGTTGAATTAAATCAATACATGTATTACCTAATAATTTTATGATGTTTTATTGATACAGAGCAGCGTTTGCCCGCGAAGCTACCTGGGGCGCTGGGCTGAAGCACCCTCAACTAGCACGCGTGCTAGGTTTGAGCCTGCTCGAGCCCCCATGCGCAGCCCTAGATCGCGGAGATGCTGCACCCCTTCCTACAATTCTCAGACAGGACAGGAAATCGAAGTGAGTCTATTAGATAAGTGTTTTCAGAAAAATAATATTAATTCCTTTAGCTGTAACTCACAGGTCACATTATCGTCATTAATATTTAACCCTGGATTGTGTTGGTATTGACTTTTCGCCTTCATGTTCGCAGTTACTCGAGTTTGATTCACATATGCTGTCAGATAGCAGCAGGCATGAAGTATCTGGAATCGTTCGAATTAGTACACCGAGATCTATCAGCACGGTAAAATTATTGTTTTACACATTCGCTTGTTACATGTTACATATTCGCTTTAAGCCTGGTAATGTTTCTTGCAATGAAGTAGTGTCAGGGAGACAGCTTGAGTGCTTCATTGGAAGCTATAACTGTGCCGATAATTGACCACGCAGAATTTGATACTCGTCACATGAAATGCCAAAAAATCTGTTTGTTTACAGGAATGTAACAGTAACTGAGGACCTGCACGTTAAAGTCTCAGATTACGCCATGTTCTGTGAGGAATTCGTAAATGATTACCATGTTATGGCCGATGGAACCCGTTTACCTTTACGATGGATGGCTTGGGAAAGTCTCCTTATGGTACATATTTTTATTTTTATTACACTTAAAACATGTAGTCACATCACCTGCTAACACTGCCTCTAAAATTGTGGCTTCTCTCACATAAGATAATGTTCATTCATAAATAACTAAGATTGAAGAGGGTCACAAATCTAAACTGGTAATACTTAAACATAATTTTTGAAATATACGAGTAGATTCAGCTTCAGTATCAGCCAGTTTTACAAGCATTTTGCTGTGTCAGTACTCTAACCTCGGGCGAAACATTCCATCATATTCAGAGATAACCGGTTTAAATTCAATGTTCTCGAATTACTAGGGAACATCTAGGGAAACATGAACTCTGTAGAATTATGTAATTTGTGACTTCGTGTACCGTATAACTATTATTCAACATTATGTTTGATGAAATATGTACTTATAAGTATCTATCAGACATTGTACTGTTTGTTACAGGGCATGTACTCACCTGCAAGCGATGTTTGGTCATTCGGAGTGACCGTTTGGGAAGTGCTAACTTTTTGCAGTGCTAAACCATTTGAGGAAATGGACGACGACCAGGTTAAAATTTACTGTACCGAACTCATAATTAATCAAACTTATCGTACTCGAAGAAAATGGGTTCTCTCTAGTATTTCATAATTAGTGCGGGATTAAATCTGATCTTAATTATTATTGTATTTGGTGCAGGTGGTAGCTAACGCTAGCGAATGGCGTAGCGGTGGATGTGGAGCGCGCGTTCCTGCTGCTCCGCCCCCGCGCTGCCGCCGTGAGCTCTATGACCTCATGCACGAGTGCTGGCGCCGCGAGCCTATGCAGCGCCCACGCTTCCATGATCTGCACCGCTTCCTCGAACGTATGACCCACGGCTACAAACCGCCGAACAACCGCTAAACAACACGGCATGTTTGAACACTACTGTCTGCTGCATTATCGTATCAGCGACTTCATCGACACGAGCTTCTAACATTCAGTAGGTACATATTTAGTTTTAAGCTGACCAGCATATCGACAGCTTTCATTTTGTCCGGTCAACCGACTTTTCGTAATCGGACAATTCAAACAGACTGGCGAGATGCTACGATCAAAATCGTACAGTATTAATGCCAGTATTAGCGTTAAGCATTTTAATTAGATTGTAAGTTTTAAGTACGTTTTAGATAGCGTGCTGCTTTGCAACGTGTTGTGACTTTCTGACGTCGGCCGCGTGTAGTAAGACCACGTAGAAAGTAAACGACCGAACTGTCCAAAAGGGACTCCACTTATGATTATGATCTTCAAAACGGCAATAATGCCGATTTTTTCAATCGGGTCAATATCCGATTGAAAAAATCGGCATTACTTTTACTACCTGGAAATGGATTTCTGAATTGCACTTTTGATGTAGAATGTCAAATGTGAATGCATAAGTTTTACATTTAGGTAGTTTGAAAATTAAGGAATGCGGTCGCAGTTCAGAAACTATTTCTAGTGCTCTTAACGAGGTTACTGTCAATGGTATTGCTAACAGTGTGTTGACTAGTCGTCTTGATGGATATATTATGTAATTGACAGGGACGTCGTTATCGCGAAATATTTCACGCCTTTCCCCAGCGCCCTTCGCCTAGCGCTCCTATGATCTTCCACTAACATGCCTCTATGGCAAATCCTTAACCTATGGCCACTGTTTTATTGTATGATAGAAACTTTATTTATTCTAAGCACTATAAAGAATTTTATAGCCAGCACTGATCAAGTAACACGTTGGACGTATGGCGGTTTCTTCCTTGTACATTGGAGCAGTGGCCCCTAGACCAAAGGCCGATGATACATGGTTTAACTGATTAACTTAGTTCAAATATATGGCGTCTATGTACAACCTCAAAGCACTTCTGAATACCTCAAAAATAAACTCGGTTGCGACATAAACTCAGTGTATTACCGGCCTTTGCTCTATAGTATATCCAAAGTCTAACTCCTATTTTTTTAACCTATTTTAAATGTTAAGGTTGTATACTTCAGGAGGTAGAAAAACTCCAGGGCGTTATTTGCCCCCTGTGCTTCTTGTTTTCTTCAATAAGGCACATATGAGTTTGAGGTCACACCGTCTTCGGAAATATGGATGAAACAAAGTGAATTTAAAGAGAGAGATATTTTAGTAAAATGAACGGTCGAGTTTCGATCGAAGTATAGGGCCAATTTATTCGAAAAGTGATTCTTCTAATTGCTTTTTTTAATCAATATTTTCGGATGCATGTGACCCAACGTCACGACAGTGACTGAAGCCGAATTACTCGTGTAACCTAGACTCTCAACTTGCCTATTATGGGCCGCGTATTGTAATAGAATTAGGAATACATTATACAATCGATGTTTCAATGTCACAGTGTATCGATGTCACAATATACTTACATATAAGAACCACTAATCCCCTCAATACTCCTTCGTGTCCCTATAGAGCTTCACATGTCATCAACATTTTGAATTTAATTATAGAAATGAACTTCTCGTACGTACTCTTCTTAAGTTACTGTGCCACGTAATAATAATAATAATAATACTTGTAGTACAGCAATTTCAAATAGTGAATAACTCACAATGTTCTAACATCGTCCAAAAATCTTTGCAACTAACTGCGTGGTTTTGCTATCGACTATCACACGAATCCACCGTGTAATGACACTAATTCGCATGTTTTTAAAGAATATGACTCAATTTAGTTCGTGTGCATAATGACATCTGCGTACAGCTGTTCATCAGGAATTGTAGAGTAATAAATAAACACTCCGTAGTTACATACCGTAGTTTTAAGGATCTCACTAAATGATCTTGCTGATAAAAACAATCGCGCACCGAGTCTTAAGCACTGCACAGACATTCACTTTAAACAGTTGCAAATGACACTAAATTACTTTATAATTTAACTTTATAGTATATAGGTACTTTGATGACAAGGGGGTTCTTGTGTTCTTTCAATTAACAGTTAAGATTATAATTATGTGCCCTTCAGTATTCCCGATGGAGCTAATGGACTAAATGAGGTGATTTTCGCAATAGCATTAAAGTGACTCAAGAGTTAGTTAAATGCAGAAATATCCAGACGCAGGTCATGCCATAGATATTTCTTATCCAAGGTAAGGATTTCAGGCAAAATGGTTCAGAATCGTAACTACAGTTTCATATAAAAAAAAATGATACATAAATAAGTATCGTGTTTAGGAAATACATCATCCGGCTTGTTGAAGATTCAGATACTTATTAGTGGGATTCAGGTTTGCCTTCACTTATAACACCATGCAGTCCCGTCAGCTTTAACCATTAATGAAAAGGACGTCGTTCATTTTGGTCCAAAATTGAAAGTACCGGCCAAAGAAAAAAATGTAATAGCATCACTCACAATAACAGCATCTTTCTTCTTTCTTTTTATCTGCACACTGCTCTCGGTTTTATTAAAGTTTAAATATCTTGATAATGCACGTTTTCAATTAAGCTGATTATTAAAAAACAATAAAACATATCGTACTATATTGAAACAATGGTTAGTAAAAGCAAACAAAACTAAGACAGCTTATCGTTGCGTTTCATCCACATATTTAGGTTGAAAATTGAAAGTGCCACCGAAGGATACAAAATGTAATATTTCGTTACGCCTGGGCAGGGTGTAACGGACTGTTATATTTAGTTACATTTTGTTTCCTTGTGTTTTTTATTAAGGTGTCAAAGCTGAGGGACCACTGCGCTCGGTTTTATTAGAGTTCAAAAATCTTAGAAACATAAAAAGAATGAAAAATATCGTGCTATATTGGAGCAATAGTTAATAAATATTAGATACACATACATTGTCATAGATAAAACGTTAGCAGGGCGAAGACTCTATTATTGCACGTGTAGCTATTAGCAAAAGAACAATTAGTTGCTGACCATACATAATGTGCATAATACAAGTACGCCATAATATAAATTACGACCGATGACAAGTTGTAACGGAATATCGTATTTCTTTTTTGACCGGCACTTTAAATTTGTACCAAAAATGTATGGAGCGTGAACGATGTCCTTTCTCTACTAATTTAAATTATCAGTGGAAATTATTCAAATACCAACTGGATAGATCTAAATCTCAGGCAATGTTAATAATTTTGAAGAAGACCATTAAGATTAGTGTCCGAATAGATTGTACTTATCTCATAATTACTACCAATTAGTAAGTTTATATATAAGTTAATATAATAAAGCTAAGCCAGCTAGCTAAGGCTAGCTTTTAAATGATAATAGTTAATATATAAAGACATATATATAGGAAGGCGGGTAGCTAGGGTATATATTGATAGGAATTGAATGAATGAGTGGAACATAGTAAGTGCTTGATGATTATAAATGGTCGTGGTTGAAAGGATGAATTGTGTAAATGATGATAATATGAAAGAAAGGGTATGTTTGCTGGTGAGCAAGGGTTAGGTTAGATTAAGAAAATGATTTTTGGTTTTTATTATGATTTCCACACACTCCTTAGTTCGTTCTCAATATGATTTCGTAGGTTAGAAAAATTAGTATAAGGAGTAGAAATATATGGTTTTGTTGCTTGTTATAGCAGTTTGGCGCCTATTTTTATTTCTGCAAAACTCTCTACATATTATAATTAAACAAATGTAGATTATCGTCAATATCTGGAAGTGAAAGAAGAAGAAGTTGAACAAGGACTCAGTCCTTTCGGAATTTAAACTTTCACAACGAAATAGAAATAGGGTTAACATCAGAAATGAAATTCTAGCTGGACACTGTGCATTCTTGAAATGTGATCCCGTAAACCAATATAAAAACAAGTATTATATGAAAAGCTTTGTTATAAAATATATGATTTTTTATATTACTTTAAAACTATTATTACGTACCATCGAATTTGGATCGAGGTACGATTGTAGCGAAGCAATACTTACGCAGTTATAATATGTTCGTACATGTTTTGTGTGCAAACTAAATAATTATTGCAGTAATGTGTCACATGCTGTGTAGATTACCCCACTTGATTCGGTAGTTGTTTCATTTCAGTGGAGCGTACTGCTTTGACAGACGTGCACTGGCTCGTTATATAGTAGAATACTTTTTTTAAGGATGAACTATCTAGTGTGTGCGCAGCTCCGCTGATCGCACGCTGGGTGTAGCTAATCCTGCGTTATATTAATTTGGGAACTACACAATATGTGATGATATTTACCCATGTACATTTAACTGCAGCAAGAGACTTGCAGCCCAAATTCATATTACTGCAATTTTTCTGACGTTTATAGTAGCTGTAGAGTAGTTAGTGTATAAATAGGGTAAGCAGATCATCTCGAACAGGACATGTCTAAATTTTGCAATAGAAATCTTATTGACTGACCAAATTGTTGGAATCGTGGGGTAGTTGCAGATCTCGCCTAAGTTTCTCATTTTACTTGGGAGAGATTTGACAGTTACGAATATACCTACTAATTATAACAGATCTAAATTCATAAACAATAACAACACAACCCTCAAGTGAAAAAAAAGATTTGTCCATCATTTTAAAACTGCCATAGAGAAAATAATATCAGTAAAAATGTATAGTGTAAATAGTGTCCGACTCGTGCGTGAATTTGTTTGTAAAATATAGGATAACGGGTTGCTGAAGCTCACTACATATAGGCACAATTCTAAAGATCGCAATAGCAGTCTACTTAGACTATTCTGAGACAATTACGTTACAACACTACGTAAATATATATCTACTAGATTAGAAGCTAATGTATTTTCTTTACACACCGTGGTAATCATAGATTTACTTGTACAGTTATAATAAATTCATACATTTCGCTCCAACATAAATTTACTTCCTCCAACCGGTTAGTACAACATCTAATTTAGAAAAAAAATAGTGATAGTTCACAGGTTACAAATACTAAACTGCCTAACCTGAACAAGGCTATGCAATAATATCACTATAACTAGATGCATATAAAGCGACAGTAAAACATACAAATTTGAAGAAGGAGGACAGAATTGCGATGTTTTACTGTGAATCCCATAGACCTGCTCATTGCGCCTATCGCTGCAACAGCATATTCACGTACGAGAATATGTGTTTGTGCGTACAGTACCTAATGTTTAAGGATTGTATAAAGTTAATTATTAAGTATACAGTAAAACTTGTATAATTGGGATTAGACCTGGGATTTCTTGTCACTTGCAGAGGCTACAACCATGCAATTTCCCAACTAAGCATGTTTTAAATCACAGCTAGTAGATATGATATTATTAATACCAAATGAAAGACAGCTCTGCCAACATAAATTCGATTTTTTCTTACCCTCTCCAAACCTGATCAGTTGTTATACTTTCGAGTTACAAATTCTCAATTATAAAGGTAAATCTCATAATAATTTTAGAAATCAAATGTCAATTAAAACAATTAATATCCAGTACCAGAGGTATTAAAATTCAAAAGTTTCGGGACCCCATTGTAATTATCAGTAGGAGATGTATCCACGACCCACTTAATCAAGTTTTTCTGTATTTTAGTAATAAGTAAAACCCTGTGCAGTCAAATAGTAAATAAAATAAGTAAAGGAATAGGTATATTTAATGAATTAATTAGTATTATAAGCATATATATATATATTGTAAGAGATGATTAGTATCTAAATATATATTTATCACAATACAACACACTAAATTTACACAACAGGCACTTTAACAGAATAGAATACATTAACACAACACAATACATTAACAGAGAACTTACCATAAATTCATCAATAATTAATTAATATTCGCAATTCTCTGCTGGACATTCTATCTGGCCTCACCTGTCACGTACCATAGAATGAAATACAAACGCTGAATTTGAAATATAATTAAATGTTACACAAACAATTACCTGTATTTCACAATAATATTGGCAGATGAGAGTAAAATGCATAAACTTCGAAGCTTTACACATCTACATAATAGACACATTACTTTAAACTAACCGCTACGAGCTGTATAATGGAACATTGTCCCGAACCCACAACACATCACTAGCTATCTATGTATTCTCAGAATAAAAAGTTGTAACAGTCTGTTACATCTTTTATCCTTGTAGGTACTTAATCTATCCCTGTACGGCACCTATCTAAAACCGTTCAACAATTTGAGCTTGATTGAATAACAAACATCCAACATACAAATATTCAAACCAAACATGTTCACAATCATTCATGTTTATAATACTAACGGACACTATACATATATTATATAATATATTTAGGTGTAGATAATAAGTAGGATAAAAGTTAGTTTCTTTTTATTCAATTTTAGCATAGATTAGCATAGGATTCTGTAGTCTTTTATAATTTATTATAGGCATATGTAAATACGTAGTAGGTCTATGAATTAAGTACTTTATAAGTAAATAGTACCTAGTCATTATTTTAACGGACACTAATCGTTCCTACTATCACAGATAATATAATATCTATTATACAAAGGGGCGTAAAAGACCATGCTTACTTGTAGGAGGTAGTTGGCGTATCCCTCCTTAGCAGCTGAATCAAAATCACGATGCAATGCCACGCTTTTGAATTTGTTCGTAAGCCAAGCAGACAACTATATTGACCTATTAATTAAGTGACCATGGATGATTAACAACCATTATAATCTTACCATGAGCATATCTGCGTCTTATTGCTTGAAAATAATTAAAATTCACAACACTTCTCTGTCACCATTAGCTCTGTCATCCTGCATCCCTCAATATTTATCTACCACGTAAACATAATATTTATAAAGAAAACAGGTAAGCTAAGGTAACCCTAGATTTAAGTGAGTTCCTGCAAGAATGTATTTCATTTTATAGAGTAAAATAGCATTAAAATTAATTGTATTTATGTGTATTGTAATTTATCAATTGTAATTTGAAGTTTTCATCGTGGGTTAGCAACAACGAATGTTATGTACTTATATTTATTTAAAATGAATGTATGATGAATTGATAGTGTGGAAACTGGATTATTACTCCGAAGCGCCCTGCTGCCGCTATAGGAATATGTCCACGTAAAGTCCGCCCAACATCAGCTATTACATAAAGCTAAATGTGTAAAAACATCTAAACCTAGGCGCGTTAATAATTCCAGATGTAATATGGTACGGCATAAGAGAGTGTATTCTGGTATGTTAATGTTACGTACTAAATGTTTGATGTTAATTTAATCAGTCCTACATGTCTAATGTTTAAATTTTACAGTTCAATGTATGTACTTGTGTGATTATTTATTAATTAATATTATATCACATGTCCTTACATTATCACAAAATATTTTAAGCAAGTTTTAGATATCATTGTATCGTAAAATAAATGTATCAATACAAGTTCTTTCTTGCCAAGTAGATCAATCGGATCTACTTATCTTTGTAAGCAAATTGCATCTACCAATTTCAATTTCCCTTCAAAGCAACTTTATTTCAGGTCACAGTTACTTTAACCTACACAAAACAGTAAAAAATAACTGTACATTTAACTTGTAAGAATAATATCATTCACATATTTATAATAATATCATATCATCATACTTACGTAAATGTTCTTATACACGATTCAAAATTTTCATCGTTAAGTACTTCCGTGTTAAATATTACTGACTAAATTCTGTATTTCTATTGGGCTTGACTGGTATATTAATGAGGCTTGAGAGGTTCTATTGGCCACTAGAGTAATTGTTTAAAAAATGACAAGTAAAAACTGTTTATCACACGTGCATAGCAGACTTGAAATGTGGATATCTGATAAGGCCGTTTGGCAATAATCAGCGCTTGCTGCAATTTTCAATTGTACATTGTAGGTGTGGGGGTGCAGCTGATTAAAAGTATGCGTAAAATTTACACAAAGGGGGGGTTTAAAATTTTCATGATTAAAATGACGAAAATATCTCCGCACGACACGAACCCTTAGCAAAGCGTTGGGACCAATGTAAATACGGATTAGATCTCTGCCTAGCTTGGTGACGATCTGATAAGGTAGCCAGTCTTGAATGTTGGTACTTATATGACCCGATTATGTTTAACATTTCGGACTAGGTTTAGTTTAAAAACTAGTCATTTATTATTTGTTATATATCTATGTATAAATCAACCTTATGTGTGTTTTTATCGAATTGCAAGTATTAGATTAGAATTCTTTACATTTCAGAGCAAACACGAATTTCTAGTGAATAATATTATAAACACTACGTACTTACAAGTACATTTTATATTTTAAAGCACTTGAATAACTTGGCCAAGAACTTTGGATATATCATAACTTCACATATCGAATCTGTTGGTTATTCTAAATATTTCAAATCAATAAATCAAATATTTCAAATATCTACTCAAGTGTAAACGTTAGCACATAGTGGGTAGGTACTATCTCTTACTCAATTCCTGATACCCAATAGAAACTTGTGCAAAATTTGCAAAGATGAATCTAACAAAGTTTGACAACTTGTATGCAGACGTGTTTCACTTATTTACTTTAAGGAAATGGTAACTAGCCCAGAAGTTTTGCCTATACTTACCTACCTAATTGTGGACAATCGCAAATTTGGCTTGAAGTCAATATTATAGAGTTACTATTGCCTATAATAATACATTCAGTCATAAAACACCTATGGCTCACAGCATGTTTACACTTAAGTATGTCTACTCCTAAATCACTCTATAAATGAAATTAATTCTTTAGGTTCAATAATAAAATAATATCCCAAAGACTTTAAAGGCAGAATGCCTTCTTTTTATGTAATTTTAAATGTTAAAATAAATGTTGAATAACATAAAATAAGAGTTGTTTTATTTCACTATACCTTGGCACCTATAATTTATTTTCTTCTGTAAATCAGCGCTTCAATAAGAACCGCTAAAATTATTTAGGCACTTACTGTAGGTAGGTACAGAGATACCTACTTACCCAAAAGCATCTTGGTACTCGGAGTCCTGAACGAGGTGAGACGGCTTTGCACGCAGCCGTCCGAAGCAGCGGAGTTTTCTGTACATGCATTAACTCAAGTTGAAATTTGAGTTACACAACTTCAGCTAGCAGGAAGAAACTAAGTATTAAAGGAGATACCCCATTTTGGGCCTGAGTACTGACATCAAACTTACCTCAAAAAATTCTTCTATTTTGTGTTATAATTTTGTTTAGACCTCATTAATATCAGCAATGGCCAAGTGTGACAAAAGTTTTAAAATGTGATTTTCATTAATCAGCAAGCTTTGTAAACGTTGTCTGTCCTACTTATTCCAACTTCGTAAACGCGCTATGATTATGCTTACTTTATCGATTGGATTACGAAAACAAATCGATAATAACTATTAATTTCATTTGTCAATTCTTGGCTTTATATTTTAAATGATTTCAAAATATCTATGTAACATCTTTATTTTCGTTATTCAGTAAACTAATCAGAAAGACACCTGTCTCCTTGATTTGTACCATATTCATGCAAATAAATAATTTTGAACTTTGAACTTTCAACTCCTTCATAATGGAAGTCAAAATATCGATTGTATGTAAATAATCGATTTTATAGAATTCATAATTATCTGTAACGTCAAACGTCATAATGTCATTTTCACTCCTGTCATTGTAAATGTCAACAATTCTACATAGCTTTCCTTCGGCTCTCTGAGATCGTTATGTTTTGCTGCTTTTACTGTGAATTGTTTATGATTTTCGAACTTATTGACCCTTGCTTGATTACCGGACACCGTTATTTGCTACATTTGTTGTTGTTGTTGTTGTTGTTACGTATATATATTAGTTGACAGTTCTTTGAGCGGGAGGAATGCTATATTACAGCATTGCTGTAACTGTATACTAGGTAAGAGAACAGTCGGGTGCTGTGCCCACATAATGAGTGTAATATGGTATCTTGGTTGGGCACGGTTCCAGGACAATATAACACCTCCTGCACAGTTTCTTGACAATATTTTAATAAACTATGATGATGATTAAAAAGTGGAGGAATGACCCATGTCCTCATGTAAGCATTGCAAAAGCCAAATAGAAAGATACCCGGGATAGAGATAAGTTAAATTATTTTTTTAAATATTTACACCTAATAATGTTGTTTTATTTTATTACCTACTTATATAATTAATTCTATATTACTACAGCAAACAAGTATACAGCCTTGTGGAAAGTGGTAACCGTAGCCAAAGAATGTCACTCAGATGTTTCCGTCTGAAGTAAGTGAGGGTAGGGCGACACTCGAACTTGTATAGGTATATCACACAACATAAAGACACTGTTTAGCCGCATTATTTATTACAACATAACCTAAATAAACCTATGAACAATGCTCGATTTAACCAACTTGGCCATTGTGAATCGTCGTGAAAATTAGGCAAACAAAATGTCCTTAGATGGTCTAAATATTGGCTAATTTTGAACCCTGTACGTGTAGGCCCAAGATTGTATGAGAGTTGGGGTTGTCCTTTATTACAAATTACTAGTTACCCGACTGCACCAGAGAGGGAAATTCTTTATTTACGCGCGTAGCGTATATATGTGTGCAGTTTTTTTTCCTCTATTAGCATAACGATGTAATATATTTAATGGATTTTGAATAATTTCGAGATAAGATTTTGTAGGAGGTAGGGCACGACGGTATCTCCCGTCTCAAATTGAACAGTCCGTCTGGGGAAGTACCTCCACCCTACAGAATACCGTTGCTATAATAACCCTGCGGCTATAATATGTTGTGTTCCCGGCGGTGAGTATGGTAGCCAGAGCTCACTGGAGAAGTTTTTTGCTGTCAGTGGAAAGATCGTAGGATTAAATTGACACCACTGGCTTGTGCGAAACTCTCTTTACCTTCCTCCCCGCCCCCACCCCCCTCATAGGTCATGAAAAGTAAGAAAAATAAGAGAAAAGTTACCACAGCGGCACCATCATCTCCGTATATGTTCTGTAACATCAAGGGCCTAAACACCAACCTCAACGCGGTCCATCTCTATTTAGACACCGCACAACCCACCTTGTTTTTTCTGACGGAGGCCCAAATATCATGCCCGGCCGATACAGCCTACTTAATGTACATCGGGTACAAACTCGAGCATAACTTCCTGAGTCCTGCAAATATCATCCTGTACTTCCAGGATGATATTTGCTGCCGCCATCATCATGACCTTGAAGACAGGCACCTGTGAACTCTATGGGTACGTATGGATCACGGTGGCCACACTCGTATCTTTGCGTGCCTCTGCAGGTCTCATAGCGATGACCTGGGTACAGCTCAATTGCTTGAGCACCTGCAGCGGTCTGCAGACAAGGTAATTGAGCAATACCCTACCGCGGATTTAGTATTCTTGGGGGACTTCAACGTTCACCATGTGGAGTGGCTGGGGTCTCCTAGAACTGATTTTGCTGGAAGGGCTGCACTGACCTACAGATTCTCTCAACTGGTGCATTCTCTCAACTAGAACACTAGAAATAGAGACCCACAGAAGCTCTATACTGGACCATCTGCTGACTTCGCGCCAAGACGAATACTCAGTAACTGTGGAAGCACCACTCGGTACTTTGGACCACAGCCTCGTTAGGGCGCAATTGACTCTCACGCGGCCTGAACCACCGCGGTCACCTCAATGGCGGCAGGTCTGGCACTACAAGTCGGCAGACTGAGAATTCTTCGCGTCGTACTCGTGGAGGCAGCTTTGCTTCACTTCAAATGATCCAAGCTCCTGTGTAACGGCAATAGCTGATGCGATCCTAGCGGGTGTGGAATGCTATATTCCCAACTGCTGGATCGCAACAGGAGCGAGCAAACGCCCTTGGTTTAAAAGGCCCTGCAGAGAAATAAGAGACCACAAGCAATCTGCATACAGGGCTTGGACCACAGCTCTTGCCAATAAAGATCCAAATATCGCTGAAGTGAATCGAAAGTTGAATGCCGCCTCGAGGTCTAATAAAAAAGCAGGACAGGGCTAAGTTTGAATTGACTCGGCAATTCTGCCGATGAACGGCCTGCTTGCACGCTACCCATCTGACAGTCGTGCATTTTGGTCGCTCGCCAAAGCTGCGGAGGGAAACTTCTGCCGACTGGCAGAGAACAGAGGCGGACTTTGCCTTCCGCCTTTGCAAAAATCCGACGGTAGTCTGGCCCATGGCACTAAGGAGAAAGCCGAACTTTTGTACAATCTCTTTGCGTCAAACTCGACTATGAACGACGGGAACGCCGAACCACCCATTATCACCAGCTATGGTGCTTCCATGACTGAAGTTAAAATCACGCAACGGGTGGACCGGTGCGAGTTTAAGTCACTAGATGTTCGGAAGTCGAGTGGGCCGGACGGTATACCGGCGATGGTGCTTAAACACTGCCCCGAGCTGTGCCCTGTACTTACACGCCTTTTCGCACTCTCATACTCCAAGGCGGGACCTGCATTCTTGCAACCTGTACCTAAAAAAGGTGACAGGACAGATTTGACCAATTACAGGCCTATCGCTATCACCTCCCTTCTCTCGAAGGTAATGGAGCGTGTTATTAATACACAACTCCTGAGATACCTTGAGGGTAACGATCTACTGAGCGATCGACAGTACGGCTTTCGCCACCGTCGCTCTACCAGTGACTTTATTGTGTATCTCACACACTGGTGGGCGCAAGCCATTGAGAGTCGGGGTGAGGCACTAGCGGTCAGCCTCGATATAGCGAAGGTCTTCGATCGGATCTGGCACAAAGGTCTTCTTACGAAGTTGCCGTATTATGGACTCCTGAGGGGCAGTGCGAATGGGTCTCCAGCTTTTAGTCCAACAGAAGCATGCAAGCCGTCATCGAGGGCAGCTGCCAGTAGCTGCGAGTAGCTACTCGGACAGTATAAACATAAACGCTGGTGTCCCACAAGGCTCTGTATTGTCTCCGACGCTGTTTCTGCTGCATATCAATGACATGCTGTCCGATGGCTCCATTTATATTAATGTGCCACAGGTACAAACTCGAGCATACAATATGCATTGTTTGACATGATGCCCGTAGCTACATTCTATCATTGCACCTCTTACCATAGGCAGGTAATTCATTCTCACACATTGTGACCGGAGACGGTGCAATTCCATCTACAGGCAGGTCGGCACCTCTTTTTTTGTCGCACCATAAATTCTTACGGTACTTACATACCTAAAGAAACGAAACAGTAATACACACATCAACAAAGTCTAGGGAACAAGGACATTTCTAGTTTTTATTTAAAAACCCTTTCTTGTAATAGTGAGTGTTTTATATCAATAGAAGGGTATTTTTATACCGTTTTTAATTTTAATTTTAATAAAAACATTCTCAGACCAATTTTTTTTTTTTAAGAAAGAATTGAATAGTGCCAATGTTGAGTATTACAACCTTCTATGATTAGGCACAAAAATAATGAGGTAGTAAGAAATACAGTAATTAACCGTACTTTAAACGTTTTTAATAATCTATAGGACCTCCTTAAGCATTAGCAACAGCTCGACAATGGCGTGGCATACTTAGTATGACATTGTCAATCATCGTCTGTGGAATATGGCTCCATACACTGCGAAGGTGTAAAAAAAGTTGTTCTTCAGTGTTCAGATTTTCCAAAGAATCACTGAAAGCTCTTCTCCCAAGCAATTCCCAGGCATGCTCTATGGGATTGAGGTCGGCAGACTGAGCAGGCCATTCCAACGTCGCAATATTGTGCTCGCTTAACGCATTGACCACTACCCTCGCGGTGTAAGACCGTGCATTATCTTGCATGAACATAAAATCTTGACCGAACTGCTGTCGATGAGGAATTACCATGGGGTGTATAACCTCCTGAATGTATTGGTTTGCATTCAAATTGCCCCGTATCCAAACGAGGTCGGTCCTTCCACCAAGGCGAATTCCAGCCCATACCATGATTGTTCCACCTTGGTAAGGATGAACTTTTTGCGGATTCTGGAGACGACTCCGACGTCCAGGAACTCGCCATATACGCACTCTTCTCGAATCAGGATGAAAACCGAAGCAAGATTCGTCGGAAAACAGAACCCGTGCCCATTGATGGTCGGTCCACTGTAAATGTACGATAGCCCACAATAAGCGACGACCTCGATTTCCACGTCGAAGAGGTGGAACCCTAAGCGGTCTGCCAGCGTGAAGATTGGCTTCATGTAGTCTTCTCCTGACAGTTTGATCGCTAATAACCACTTGATGCTGAGACTGGAGGCCTGCGACTAACCGACGAGCAGTAATCGTGGGTTGCCGCCTTGCGGAATTTTGCAAGAAACGATCTTGTCGCGGGGTAGTAACCCTATTTCGTCTCCTGTGACGTTCGGCAATATCCCCTGTAGACCTGTAGCGTGCTCATAATCTGCAAATTACGCTTGGTTGGGTGTTGACAGCATCCGCTACGTCGCGTTGAGTTCGTCCAGCTTGCAGCATACCAACAGCCCTTAACATCTCTTCGCGACTTAAATTACGACGTGACATGATGACTACAGTCACAAAAATGCACAAACCATACGTAAAAGACGTATTATTGATAATAAACGTTATTTACAATCAAAGAAAATAATTTTTATTTTGCCTCAGAGAAACTGCACAATCAAACACTTTTAAAAGTTTTCCCTCCATATTCGAAAATCAGTACTTATTAAAATTTATTTTTAAATTTCGAACAACTCTGTAATCTACTTTATTCTATTTTTATTTATTTGCTGCCAGTTATTTGCAAAACAAGATTTACAAGAAAAAAAAATTGGGGTCATCTTGTTCCCTAGACTTTGTTGAGGTGTTTATATACAAAGTAGGTATAGATTTCAAAAAGATTAAAAATCAGCAAGACTACTCCCTATGCAAACTCAAAAAAGCGCCTATTGCGACGGCTCGCCGATACAGGTAACCTGCTTCTCTATGTAAGCACCCTTACAGTCTGCAGCAGTAAGGGCCTGACTGAAGGACCTGAAAAATTCGTGTACTATAAAGTTTAAAAATAGTTATTTGTGTAACAAGTGAGCATTGCGAAAAAATTGTTTTTTACTGCGAGTGCTGATTTTGAATTCCGAACAAGTGAGGGATACTAAGATTGAATCATGAGCGTAGCAAGTGATTCTAATGTAGAATCCTGAGTGTGGTTACGGATTCGAATGCACGAGATGTAAATAATTTTACTAGTAACTGTATTCATTTTTTAACTTTTAAAAAGAATATCTAAGAACCAAAATTACTAATATTCCCTCTAACCCCTCCAGCTAAGCTAAATTGCTTGTGTTAGGAGTGGATTCACGTCGGTAGTGTAATGGTCAGGAAACGAACTCGTGACCTCTCTATCGTAAGGCCAACTCCTTAACCACTAAGCTACCGACGCTTTAGGTATTCCTTTAATGCAATGGGACTAGGATTAATTGAGATAGTTTCATAAATACATTATATATATATCGACATTTAACCACATCTCTAGTATAGTGGGTCTCGTCCTGGGGGTGACAGGTGGCGCCGCCTGTCACCCTGGCAAAAGCAGGCCGCGGTGGTGGCGCGCCTATCGCGTCTGGCGCGCCTCCCCATTTCCGGGGACGAGTTGGGGACTCTGTAGTCCCCACACCCGAGAAGAGGGCCAGATCGTGAGAGATGGCCCTGGGTCGGCCGGGGTGCGAGGGATATGCCTGTCAACCTCACCTTCGGCAACCAAAGCGACCCACAGGCGGCGTGCGTTTTAGTCGGTTCGAGTCCGACATAAACTCCTCCACCGGCTCCGGTGGGGAGGTATCCGTGGGGATTTTGCGCACGTAAAAAAAAACGTATAGTGGGTCTACCGTACTGAAATAACCATGGTCCCACTAGGGGGCCATACTGGTGAGTGGCGCGACCAGAGGTAACCTGGATTAACCGTGGTCCCACTGGGTCATACTGGTGGAAATAGGTGTAAACTGTATTAGGTAACCGTAGTCCCACTGGAACTGTCACATAGAATAAAAAGCTTCAGCCGCAATGGTAACCGGCGTTTCGTAACCAATTGAGATTTGCTTGGTGTGATGATGGGTATGTAGGAGGTGGTAAGATGTGGGACCATGGGTAAACGCTCGTTTTAACAGGTTTAAATGCGACATACCTACCTACTTACTTAACCATGAAAAAATTTATGGCTGTAAGTAGCCATAATTTTTTTCATGATTAAGAAAAAATTTATGGCTACTTACCACATTTGTGAGAAAGTTCTCACAAATTATACAACGGTTCGGGACTTTTTGCGTTGAATCATGGAACTTACGATTTCTGCCGACGTTTCGAATGCGATGCAGCATCCGTGGTCACGACTTGACTGACAAATGTTGCTACACCTACGAGTAGATAATTGTGACTTTCATAAATGTCCCTTTGGGAGCTTAATCAATAAATATATTTTAATTGAGTCCACCTGTTGAAATGCAAATATATTTATTCATTCCTTACGACAAATAACCTTCCTTTGTCGTAGTCGGGTAACAATAAACGTGCGGTCGCCGAGCGGGCGACGTTGATGAACCTCCGGCATAGGCGTGCGACCGCAGAGGGCGCCGATACTGTCGATAGATATATACCTAGAAATAGAATTTATCGCGAACGACTTCATGTCTGCCTCTATGGTGTGACGGTAGTGAATGCGGCCGCTACGCAGGAGGCACGGGTTCGATCCCGCTCTGTGCAAATATTGTCTAGTAGTGCCTTGGTGAGCACGTTAAATGAATGAAAAATGGCTATTGTGTTTTCTTTTTCATTATTATTATTATTTTATTTTCTTTATATATTCTCTATGTACACCTAACTGCCCTAAAATATTCTTCTCCTATTTTCTTATCTCCATCCTATGGTTGCCTGTAAAAAATTGCCGCAGAGCGATAAGGCCGCCATCTGTACGTGCCACGGAACTTGTATCACTTATTCTAGTGTAATGTGTAATTGGTGTACAATAAAGACGTCATTATTATTATTATCATTATTATTAAATCATTGTCCCGGTCGCCTTACGCACGTATATGGCAGACGTTAGGAGTAGTTAGAATTCTAAAAAGTTCATCGACAGGTCTAATTGCATAACATAACATAAACTCACGCCTATATCCCCGAAGGGGTAGGTAGACGTGCTAGCACCCACATTTCGCCAGTTTATGTTTAGGTCCCAATGTAATAGGTGGCGAGCCTATTGCCATTAACCGGGCACTTATAAACCTGCGATAAATACACACATAATTTCGAAAAGCATCGAAAAGTGATTGGTGTATGCCATGGTAAAACCTGGGATCGATCCCGAGACCTCATCTCAGCAGTCCATTACCCATACCACTAGGCTACCGCGGTTCTAACTGCAATGCTTCGATATTGGGTTGTGGAGTCGCATGTTCAACGTCTCCTAAGATCTTAAATCCTAAGTCTCCAGTTTGTGCCTGAAAACTGTCAGGCACAGACAGGAGACTTAGATTGATGTGACATGTGAACACATAGAAGGAAGCGCTTATGAACGGTGTGCGGCAGTGTGAAGCTTAATATGATGCAGAAAACACGCTAAACTGCCCTGCATAGATCTTACATCCGGGATCCGGATCTGGATAGGCGATAACTTGATCGAGTGCACTAACCAGATCTAATATCTGGCCCCCGATTCTGCTAAATTTATTTCATAGCAAAATTACTGTGTAAAGCACTGAGACTGCATTAAATTTCATTAAATAGACTTTATTGATATAGGTAGCTTCTGTGGTGTAGCAGTAGAACGTTTGACTGCTATGCACGGAGCGCGGGTCGATTCCCGCACAAGAACATATTTATTTGCATTGGTCTGGGTGCTCCTATGCATATATGTACCTATGTATTAACAGAAGCTCTATACTGGACCTTCTGCTGACTACGCGCCCGGATGAATACTCCATAAGGGTGGAAGCACCTCTCGGTAATTCGGACCACAGCCTCGTCCGGGCGCAAGTGACACTCGCGCGGCCTGAACCACCTCAGTGGCGGCACGTGTGGCACTACAAGTCGGCAGACTGGGACGGACTGCGAGAATTCTTCGCGTCGTACCCGTGGAGGCAGCTTTGCTTCACTTCTGATGATCCAAGCTCCTGTGCAACAGCAGTCGCTGACGCGATTCTAGTGGGTATGGAATGTTACATCCCCAACCGCTGGGTCGCGACAGGAGCGAGCAAACGCCCGTGGTTTAATAGGCCTTGCAGGGAAGCTAGAGACCGCAAGCAATCTGCATACAAGGCTTGGACCACGGCTCTTGCCAATAAGGATCCGAACATCGCTGAAGTGAAGCGGAAGTTGAATGCTGCTTCAAGGTCCAGTAAAAAGGCAACGTTTAGAGCAAAGTTTGAGTTCATCGGCAGAATTGGCGAGCGGCTTGCGCGCTACCCATCTGGCAGTCGTGCATTTTGGTCGCTCGCTAAAGCTGCCGAGGGAAACTTCTGCCAGTCTTGCCTTCCGCCGCTGCAAAAATCCGACGGTAGTCTGGCCTATGCCGCTAAGGAGAAGGCCGATCTTTTGGGTAATCTCTTTGCGTCAAACTCGACTATGAACGACGGGAACGCCGAACCACCCATCATCCCCAGCTGTGGTGCTTCGATGACCGAAATTAAAATCACACAACGGGTGGTCCGGCGCGAGCTTAAGTCCCTTGATGTTCGGAAGTCGATTGGGCCGGACGGTATACCGGCGATGGTGCTTAAGCACTGTGCGCCCGAGCTGTGCCCTGTACTTACACGCCTTTTCGTACTCTCATACTCCGCGAGGCAGGTCCCGGCCTCGTGGAAGACTGCATTCGTGCACCGTGTACCTACCTAAGAAAGGTAACAGGACAGATCCGACCAATTACAGGCCTATCGCTATAACCTCCCTTCTCTCGAAGGTTATGGAGCGTGTTATTAATACACAGCTCCTGAGGTACCTTGAAGGAAACAATCCACTGAGCGACCGACAGTACGGTTTTCGCCACGGTCGCTCTACCGGTGACCTTCTTATGTATCTCACAAACCGGTGGGCGCAAGCCATCGAGAATCGCGGTGAGGCTCTAGCGGTCAGCCTCGATATAGCAAAGGCCTTTGATCGGGTCTGGCACAATGGCTTCTTACGAAGTTGCCATATTATGGACTCCCCGAGGGATTGTGCGAATGGATCTCCAGCTTTTTGTCCAACAGAAGCATCCAAGCCGTCGTCGACGGCAGCTGCTCGGACCGCATGACCATAAACGCTGGTGTCCCACAAGGCTCCGTGTTGTCTCCGACGCTGTTTCTGCTGCATATCAATGACATGCTGTCTGATGGCTCCATTCATTGTTATGCGGACGACAGTACCGGGGTCCCTCCCTCCATCCATCCCTCAGTCCGAGGTGGAGAAGAGTCGCGAACAACTTGTGTCTGAAATCGAGACTACTCTCTCTGGAGTATCCGATTGGGGACGACTAAATCTAGTCCAATTCAACCCCACTAAGACACAAGTATGTGTATTCACCGCTAAGAAAACCCCATTCATTGTAGCGCCGCAATTCCTGGGCACACCGCTTACCATCTCCCCGAGTATCGGGATCCTTGGTATCGATATCTCCAATGACGTCCAATACCGAAGTCATTTGCAGGACAAGGTTAAGTTGGCATCAAGAAAGCTCGGAGTGCTCAACAGGGCGAAGCAGTATTTCACTGCGGGGCAGCAACTCCTTCTTTATAAAGCACAAGTCCGGCGTCACATGGAGTACTGCTGTCTCCTATTTGCTGGAGCACCAGCATACCAGCTTGACCCCTTCGACTCGTTGCAAAGACGGGCATTGAGGCTGGTTGACAAGCCCATACTCACAGGTAGAGTGGAACCTCTTAGCCTTAGGAGGGATTTTGCCTCACTGTGTGTGTTCTACCGCCTATACAATGGTTTGTGCTCAGATGAATTGTTTGACATGATGCCCGTAGCTACATTCTATCATCGCACCTCTCGCCATAGGCAAGAAATTCATCCCCACACATTGCGACCTGAGACGGTGCGCACTGTGCGGTATGAAAGAAACTTCATCCCACGCACACTCAAGCTGTGGAATGACCTCCCTGCTGCGGTTTTCTCAAGCGCCTACAATATGGGGTTCTTCAAGAGGGGCATCAGAAGGTTTCTTCATGGTCGGCAGCGCGAGTGTGACACCCCTGGTGTTGCATACGTCCATAGGCCACGGTAACCGCTTCCCATCAGGTGGGCCGTGTGCTTGTCTGCCAACTAAGTGGTATAAAAAAAAATAGGTATCAATGTATGTTTCTCAGCATTCTAAATTTGTCCATCCCAAGGTTGCCTGGAAGAAATCGCTTCAGTGATAAGGCCGCTCATTGTACATTGAATTGTATACATGCTACCTACTTATCCTACTGTAAATCTGTTGGTGTACAATAAAGAATTATCTATCTATCTATCTAAATTCCATAACCAAGTTAGTTAAGCAATGCTTTGATCTATAATTATATAAAATCCTTTGGGTTAAAAAGGGGTAGAAAGTTATTTTGAGGATGATTTACTTCGAAGCACTCACACGCACAAGACGTATTGATATCAATTTGGTTTTTGTGTGTGTGAGTTCATTGGATTTAAATTTTATTATTTTGACAACGTTTTATTTTGACACAAGTTTGAAAACTCAATTTGATTTTATTCAAAAAAATGTTGAAAATATGTAAAGGATTCGTGCAATATAAATCGGTATTCTTTTAATATTTTAATGATGATAGTCAGTGGATGTTTTGCCAAAAAAGGAAAACGAGTTCTTTCTAGAAGCAATATTGATGCCGAAAATGTGATTTATAGAATTGTACGAGGACGATACTGAAAGTTTTTAGAACGGGCCTCTTGTAAACGAAATAATAAAAAATAAATTTCAAATTCTTGAAAATGGAACTCTTTGCCAATATTATTGTATATGTATTTTATTCATTTATCATTTGTTTAAGATTTGATGGCAAATTAAAAATTGTCTTTGTCACGTCAGCATGAATTTAACGCAAGAAAATTTTCGTGCAATGTTTTTTTATGACTTTCGATGTCATTTTAGTCAATAAGAAAGTTATTATAGACTTCGATTGGCCTTTCACGATGAAGCCCCATCTCGTGCCACTGTTTACTTTAGTGAGTTTAGACGTGGTCGCACTAATCTCACCTATGATCTGCGTGAAGGACAGCCTTATACGGCGACGACTGAAGATAACATCAGTGTTGTGCGGCGTATGACTGACAAAAGAGATATGACTGAAAAATTCGGACAAGCTTAGGCATCGGTATGAATGAAGTGCATAAAATCCTCCATGAACATTTAGCGGTCATGGATACCTCATAATTTGACCGAGGCCCAAAAACTACGTCGTGTTGATTGGTGTCGTGAAATGGTTCAAAGATTTAACGGAGGTGACTCAAATGCTGTGTTCGACATATTTACAGGTGACGAAAGCTTGATTTATTGTTATGTTCCCGAAACTAAGACACAATCCGCAATCTGGGTGTTTCCTTCCGATGAGTTGCCAACTAAAATAAAGAGAGGTCGGAGCGTGGGAAAAAAGATGGTGACCTCGTTCTTCGGAAGGCAGGTCATTACGCAACAATTGCTTTAGAGGATCTATAAACGGTCACTGCAGTGTGTGGTATACTAACAATTATCCCGACCTCGCACCTTGCGATTTCCGAGGAATCAGTGGCTGCGTTTCAAAATGCCGTCGAAGGACGAGTGGCCAAAGTGCTTTTCTCAGTGGTTGTATTGGATGCAGCGATGCATTGATATAAATGGACACTATTTTGAAAAGATATAATAAAATTATTAACTTGCTAGTTTGTTCTGTTTTTGATTTTCTAAGAACTTTCAGTGTCACGCACTCAGTGCCTCGTATATCTGTTTGGCTGCTGTTTATTTTTAAGTCCGAGTAGGGATCACTTAAAAATAGCTGAATAGATTCAACTAAAATTTGGCATGAACATTGTTATTGGGCATTGTCTTATGCGCTGGTATTTAATCATGTCATAGTACATACGATATTAGTTGCAAAATCGAGCTGAACGTAATGAACATAACATTATAATTCCAAAGTAGGTACATATATTTACGAATTGCTGCAGTTTGGAGACGGTGGGAGCGCCAGCCCAAGAAGTCCGGAAGTTCAATCACCTCTAACAAAATGGAAATGAGGCATTCTTCGTCTGTCGTAGCGATGGTGCTTTAACTGTCTAATTGGATTATTGACTATTTTTTTTTACTGTTGAAAAATGAACATTTATTATAATATTATAATTTTTATTCAGTTTAGGTACATAAAATATTCTATATAACGAACTGCTAAAGATAAATTTTCTTACAACAAATAGTTTTGAAGATTTTTTATTTTTTCCGACTTTATTCCGCCTATTCCGATTGGACAAGTAGGTACCTCCGCCCTACAGAATACCACGGCCATAATAACCTCGTGTTGTGTTCACGGCGGTGAGTAGGGTTGCCAGAGCTCACTGAAGGGTTTTTGTGCTGTCAGTGGAAAGATCAAAAGCTTGTCCTGCTTTGTCTATTACACGGACGGCATAGAAACTCTCAATGCTTGCAGGGTTGGCAGCGGGAGTGTTTCTCTCTTGGTTTTGCACGCGTCCATCGGACCACAGTGACCACTTTCCATCAGGTGGACCGCGTGCTTGTCTGCCACCAAAGTGGTATTTTATTTTTGTTGAAAATTGAATTTCTCAAGGTGGCCGAAAACGCTCATACAAAATCGTAAAAGTAATTTTTGACTTACTTTGAGAATTAAAAATAATCAAATAGTCATACCTAGTTTCAATTGGGTTAGGAAATATTTTATTTTGCGAGTCAGTTTTTTTCAACAAAACATAAGATATTAAGCGGTATTAGGCAGAATCGAACGACCTTGTCAAATACCCATTTCTTCAGGCGTTCCTCAAGGCTCGCATCTAGGCCCAATCGTCTTTAACTTCTTCATTTATAAACGACATTCCAGAGTGTTTTCACTTATCCGAGGTTTTTATATATGCAGATGATCTCAAGTTTATGAAGATAATAAAATGTGATGAAGATGCTGGGCAGCTACAAGGAGACCTAAATAGACTTGTGTCATGGTGCAAAAGTAACAGGATGCTTCTGAATGTTAACAAATGTCATCATATAACGTTTACGCGTAAGCTCCATGCATTAAACCAATGTTACCACATAGAAGGAGACAAAATATCGGCTGTAGAAACTGTAAAGGATCTTGGAGTATCGTTTGACTTTTACGCCTCATTTACATGAAATAAGCTTCCAAGATGTTGGGGTTTGTGCTGTGAAATAGTAAAAGCTTTTGCAACAACTGCACAAAAATGTTGCTTTACAACAGCTTGATACGTAGCATCCTAGAATACTGTAGTATTGTATGGCGTCCTCATTTCGCAGTACACACCTTATGTCTCGAGAGAATTCAGAGGCGTTTTGTCTGGCACCTAGCATTCAGAAATGGAATCATCAAAAAGGTACCTTCTTATAGTGGTAGGCTAGTGCATTTTAGAATGCAAAGCCTTGAAAGTTAAATGATGCTCTGTTTACATCTAAATTCTATCGTCTGCCCACGTCTATTGGTTTTATTTAGATTTATTGCTTCTTCTAGACTTCCTCGTGGTTCAATCACTCCCCTCTGTCCACCTTTAGAAGGACAGTTTTAGGGACTAATTCCCCATATGTAAGATTGTCAACAGTATCAGTGACATAACGGATCTGCATGTTGACTCAGTGGCTATTCAAAAAAGAAAAACTTTGGATTGCCTAGGCACTTAAAACATAAATATTACTGTTGTTTTCCTATCTTTTTTATTTTCTCTTTCTTTTTGTTTTTTTTTATACAACTGTGGTTTTTGTTTATATACGGTGGCAGACAAGCACACGGCCCATCTGATGGAAAGTGGTTACCGTGACCTATGAACGTGTGTAACATCCGTGGAGTCACATCCATGCTGCCGACCTTGCAAGAATAGAGATTTTATGTGCGGACGGGAATACCGTCGTGTCCTACCTCCTGATAGTGATGTTTTAATTCTTAATATTTCTTATTTTTATTTTTTAGTTTTAATAATGTCTAAATTTTTATGTAATGGTTTTATTAAATATATTTCGTACTTAAGTATCCTCCATTAATTTGTTGGATGATGTGTTTACCTTTAAGTAATGAAGACGTGACTGTTTAAACTATCATGGTCACTGACATCAGTATCAGAAGAAACGGAAGAGGGAAGTTCTTATATAGGACAAACAAAAAGAAAGGTTACATGCCCCATCAAGGAACACATCAGGGCAGTCAAAAACAATGAACCGCATAAATCTGCAATCGCTCAACATTTATTGGAGTCCGGTACGAACCACTGGATCGAGCTACATAACCCTCAGATGCTATCGACAGAACGCCACTATATACCAAGACTGGTTAGGGAAGCAATTGAAATAAAAAACTTTTTTAAAACAGTCAAGACATTCATTCGTCGTCATCTTTGCGTTAATCCCGGTCGCATTCACCTCGGAGTCCGTCATCCACTTTCCGGCTTTTACTTTTTCACTTCTCACGGTCTTAAGTACCCATGGTATGAGATCCATGGCACAACAACGTCACGCTTAAAAAGTCGGCAACATTGTGCTCAATGTTGACGACTTTTTAGCGTGACGTGTTGTGTGTGCAACATGTGCGATGTTGGCAGCTTTTGCGCAATGTGAAGCGCGGTTAGTCATCTCTTTAATGATTGATCATTCGTAGAAATACAAAATTGCTCCGCTACTGCACGTTTTTCTTGTGCAACAATATTGCTGAACATGTTTCAAGAAGCGCCTTAAAAGATTCAAAGTTGGCAGCAGGAATGTCAGGATATGAGCGCCTGGTGTTGTACACCTACGTAGATAGGCCGCGGTAACTACTTCCTATTAGGCGGGCCGTGTGCTTGACTGCCATCTAAGTGGTATAAAAACTAAATAATGAACTAATTAATTTTGATATCAATCTGTATAGCTATAGTACGCCTTTTTGTACTGTCATAATTGTAGGGTCGGTAGACTAAACCACATAAGTCTATAAAATGTTTTTTGTTATTACAATTCAATAAAGTTAATACATAGGCAGCTACTTATGTATGCGGAATCTGGGATTCCAATAATTTTAAACGCAATGTCTGACCTCCATGCACATATTAGTTCTTTTTTTAAATACTGGCCGCTAATTTTTTTTTTCTTATATACGTTAGTGTTTAGTTTTTGTTGGGTTTAAAATGTCATATCGCTGAAAAAATGGAACTCACTCGTGCAAATATTCGTGCTATGATTTATATTCGTGTACGATTTTCGAAATGGTTTAACGCAACAACAGTGCGTAGATCAATTAACTTCGACTTTTGGTGGTGAAGCTCCATCAAAAACGACTGTGTATCACTGGTTTAGTGAGTTTAATCGCGGGCGGAGTAAGCTCACGGGCGAAATTAAAGGTCGCCCGAAATCGGTGCGAAAAGATGCTAGCGTCGAATGGTGCAAGAAAACCTTGATAAAATTCAACGGAGGCGACTCAAAATCTGTTTATAATATCTACACAGGTGACGAGTCCTGGATCTACGCGTACGATCCCGAAACTAAACAACAATCAACAGTTTGGATGTTTCAAAATGAGCCAAACCCTACGAAAGTGGCTCGTGCAAAAAGCACTGTAAAGCAAATGGTGGCCTGCTTTTTTGGTATTAATGGCCATGTGGCTACAATACCACTGGAGAATCGCAGAACGGTTAACGGTTTCGGTGTGGTACACGACCATTTGTTTGCCAGAAGTATTTGAAGAAATACGCAAAAACAACCAGCGACGCAGAATCATACTTCACCATGACAATGCCAGCTGTCATTCATCTCAGGAAACAACTACATTTTTGGATGGTCAAAAAATAGAATTAATGGGTCATCCACCGTACAGCCCTGATTTGGCTCCCAATCATTTCTATTTATTCCCAAATGTAAAGAATAAATTACGTGGTCAACGATTTTCGACCCGTGAAGATGCCGTAGACGCGTTCAAACAGCACGTTTTGGAGATACCTCAATCAGAGTGGAAAAAGTGTTTTAAAAATTGGTTTTATCGAATGCAAAAGTGCATCGATCATAGTGGAGAATACTTTGAAAAACAATAAAAGTATATTGAGCCATATACATTTGTTTATTTTTTCTATTCCGCATACATAAATAGCAGCCCTCGTACACCGACCAACTAAAACACATAAGTCATAGTCGGTCATAGCAATATGAACTCTAATGTGTACCTTTTCAACATTATAGCTCTCTTCAAATCTTACGATATTATAAATAACACAAGTCAACATAGGTCAAAAGGTCCACGACAATTTTTGTATTTAGTAAGACGATGTCTAATGACTTATGTGATTAGGGACGTTAAGTGGGTGACGTTATGATGTTGCTAGCTTGAGGGTAGCAGTTCATTAAGAATAAAAAGAGGTAAAAGCATACCAAAGCACAAAATGTCTGATGAAAATAGACTAGTAATTAAGGAACACATCTTGTCATTTCCATTTTATGGAAGCCATTATACTAGAAAGAGTACATCGAAGAAATATCTGCCTTCTCATCTAACTATTAATAAAATGTACAACTTATTCTGTGTAAATCGAGATAGACCCCCGTCAATAAAAATTTACAGCCAAGTGTTCCATAAATTAGGATTATTATTCAAAACCCTCGTGCCGATACGTGTTATACGTGTGATAGATATAAAATGCAAATTCAGTTGTGTCAAGATAGCCAGACCAAAGCTGAGTTACTTGCTCAACATAATGAGCACAAGGCTGCTGCTGATCAAGCTTACGACAGGAAGAAATTTGATACACAGATGTGCAAAAATGATAGTACTGTTCAAGTGTACACTTTTGATTTGCAGCAGTGTTCACCTACTCCAGCACTAACTTCGTCTGTAGCTTTTTACAAACGTTAGTTATGGACCTTCAATTTAACTGTTCATAACAACAAAACTGGTAAAGCTGTTTGCTATATATGGTACGAAACTGTTGCTGCAAGAGGAGCTAATCAAATAGCCTTTTGACTTCTCTTCATTGCTAAAGGGTCCGTTAGTATTACGACACAAAGATATAGATGGGCGACAATTTAAGTGGCTCGATATAAATGGCTGCGGTATGACAACGATTACGGACAAACGTCGGCAGGAATAGTAAGTTCTAAGATATAATTCGCGAAAAGCCGCGATACCTAGTATAATTATGAATACGGAGTTATTTCTTACAAAAATGACTTGGAAGAAGAAACAGATTTTTTTAAACTCAACTTGAAAAGAAGAGGTTCTGTTGTACCAGATAGCATTCCCATAATATCGTTACAGCCTTTACCGATATCCAAGGACAAAAAAGACGATTTAATATCTTTATTCGCAATAATACCTGATTTTTCCCACAGCTTGCCTACTGCAAATGATTTGAGGAATACTGACCCCGATTTTGTAGACAGTGAAGATGATGAATAATTTAATTTTTACAAAGTTTTTACACGTCCCTACTTTATTCAAAAGAAAATAGAAATTAATTTAGAATTAAGTTTTCATATGTTTTTTTATACATCTGCACTGTTCTTATGCCCCTTAAGTCACAATTTTAGGCACAAGATAGCTGTTCCTAATTACATAAGTCACCAAAAAACTACTTTTTTAATTTTACATTTACAGAAGTTTATGTTGCATGTTAGTATTGTATTGTAAACCTAAAAAAATAAAATAAAATGTAATAAAATACCCATCATGATTTTTTTTAGTTATTTGTTGTTCCTGAGAAGTATGACTTTTTGGCATATGTAGTTTAGTCTACCGACCCTAATTATATGACGGCAACAAAAAGTTGCTCAATGTTGATGGTCAAGTAGGGATTTTTCAGAACAACTACTAAATTTTTTGTTAGATACAAACAGTCTAGTAGTTACATATAAGAGCAGGAGTGATAGAGCATGGTTGAGTGAAATAAAGCGTCGGGCCAGTGCAATTTCCTCCTTCCTAGTTTTTAAGGCACAGACCTCCTTCTTCCATGACACTTTTGCTTTTTTGGTGCAGCTATTTCAAAAATACCAGAAGATGAAGGGATCTTCTGGTATTTTTGAAACTAAACTTAAAGAGCGGATTTATGGTCTAATATGGTTTATTTACACCTATACTGGTCATTTAATGCAAAAAATCAAAATCTCAGAAATGTTAGATACCCCCTTCATCCACTCACGTCTTTAATTGTTACATGGTCTGAAGTTTTTTTCTGATAATTTTATGTACATCGTGTGTACCAACTGTTGGTAGACCTAATAAATATTTTTTTTTAAAAATAGCCCATTGTGTTCTCCCAGTGTGTTGCGCACCACCTCAGAACCGCCACCAAGTCCAGTTTTCTTTGCTTCGGCCGACCTGTGTCCGAAGTCTGTTCAAGGACTTCCACTTGAGCTAGGACAGATCATGTCCAGAAGGATATCTCTCAGGATTTTCCAAATGTGGGCCAAAAGGGATCGGTAGCGGGTTCTGAGCTCTCCAGTGGTCTATTCTGGCTTGGGAAGACTCAACGTCAGTACTGCCAAGGCACACAGGGCATGGCCATTCATGGGATATCGCTGTACTGACTCCAGCTTGCCCCTCTCCACGGACAACACCACGCCTCTGCGAGTATTGGGAGGTGTGATGCCAGGCGCCGGTAGATTTCATTTAGTGCTACATCCACGGATGGCATGGATGGATCATCATCAAACGGAACAAGTATATTCGCCCGCAGAATAACACATGGCCGACCCTATTGATAGCAGATTTGCTCTGTTCAGTTTTGTAAAAAGGTTATTGCGTGCCGAGACCTTATGCTTGACATTTTTATAATTCTTAAACGTGAGGGACCTGTTCTCCTGTCCAGTGTAAGGTACTCTTAGATATTTGAGGTACATACAGTTTTTAGTGCACACGCTGCGCCTCTGTATTGCATTATCTAGGCTGCACCATACCTTCACACATTTTAAAATGTTTCCTTTAATATCTCAATACTGACTTTGTATGAGATTTTGATCAACACCTGTTTTTTTTTGTAAATTCAGGAAATCATTTGACTGCACTCCAGTTTTTTTCTTCGTTTCTAAACCCTACGGATACCACAACATGGCTAGCGATAACGTAGTTGGCTTAAATTCCACAGCGTTCTGTCGTTACCTATTGTGTTTAAGGGGAGGGGGGAGTGTTTTTTTATACAACTTAGGTGGCAGACAAGCACACGGCCCACTTGATGGAAAGTGGTTACCGTGACCTATGAACGTATGTAACACCAGTGGAGTCACATCCGTGCTGCCGACCCTGTAAGAACATATTTTCTTTGCCTTTAGTGTAGAACACAAAATCAGAGCAAGCCTTTGGTCTTCCCACTGACAGCAAAAAACTCTCCAGTGAGCTCTGGCTACCTTACTCACCGCCGGGAACACAATTTTATTTTTACAGAAACGAGATTATTATAGCCGTGGTATTCCGTAGGGTGGAGGTAGGTAGGTACTTCCCCAGTCGGACTGCTCAACTCGGACGGGAGTATCGTCGTGTCCTACTTCCTCCTAAGTGTGACAGGTTGTTCTGGGTAGGATAGGGAGGAATTGGGATTAATTGAAGGTATTCATCAGAACACTCTCCATGTTGGTGTGGTAGTGGTGAAATACAATGATAGAGGTAATGACTGAATTCGATTATAACGATTCCATGTTAGTAGCTTGAGGACTCTCAATAAATGACGCTGAAATCTTTTTGCTCGAGTCTTTGTCAATTTGAATAAATACCATACCTATGTTGACAACAGTATGAGACAACGAGCAAACCTGCGTCTTATGACAAAAGATACCTCTGCTCCTGCGTGAAAAACCTCCTGACTTTAAACAGGGCTCCAAGTTTTCGTGAAGATATTTTCATGACCCTCTCGTACAGTGAACATCCATTCCAAGTTCCTGTTAATGTCGAGAGGGAGGAAGGATGAAAACCGTTAACGAATGAACATTGAGAAATGCGGATGTATGATTATGTTTCGGTCAAGATTTTTTCAACATAGTTGGATTTTTTTCAGCGCTTGCGGAGTGCAATCTGCATCTGCACCATAGGAGGATTGAGTGTTCTACAGATACCTTTACAAAATCTAAATAAATTGTTAAAATCAATGGAATAATTGTGAATAGGTATATTTAATACATTCTGTACAATTATTTCACAAAAAATTATACATGTATTTCTGAGAAACGAGATACAGTATTTTTCTCAGGTGAGTGTTCTAACTCAACTCAGTAAGATAAAAAAATTGTGGTGTTACATACGTTCATAGGTGACGGTAACCACTTTCCTTTTCTACAATTTTTTTATCTTCACCCAATGGTGAAGATAAAAAAATTGTGAATACTTTTCACAATAATTTCCTAAAATATTCTTAGAATTCGTAATGTTCGGGTTAACTTTTTAAAAAGAACACTAACCACACGCACACGCCTAAGCCATAGAAGAAGTCTCTTCGTAATTCCCGGTAGTTTAGCCCTGCATGTATTAGTCAGTACTGTAAGAAAACTTTTTCACAATACAAATTATTTAAAATAGGTACGGGTTAACACAGAGGATTGAGTTATATTCCGAAAATATCGCAGAAGAAGTTGCGGGCTAGTGCTAGTTATTTATATAATTATTATAAGCTAAAAGTCCGAAATTCAATAAAGAGTTCATTGAATGTTTACATTCACACTATAAAATGCCATTTAATGTTAGACTATGTAACGACGCGCTCTGCAAACGTCGTCACACCGGTTTTAGTTCTATTTTTGAGCGAAGGGTTTCGGAACGCGGAGTGAATGACATTTTGACGTATAGCTGTCAAAAGCACCTTTCTTTCTAGCGTTGAGGCTGGATGGTCGATATTCATGGCTTCGTAACTTAATTTCAATAAATCTCATAAAAATGAGAGTATTTTTGCCTAAAGGATAATAGTTTGTGTCTTCACAACTATCCTCTTGTGGAATTATAGTTTATTTCTGGTGAGTTGTCATTTTTTAATAAGATTCACTTTGTTGGAATCGCCACGTTCCTAATTTGAAAAATAATTGTTAAAATTCTATTGTTTCAGCTCTTAATCTGAGAATATTATGATTTCTTTTGCTATTGGCATTGTTCCAGCAAATTAAGGCGGTAAGTCGCACAAATTTATAAAAAATTAGGACCTCGTGTTCATATTGGAGTTTGTTCTAATGACATGCAATTTTATTACAGGTTTCCAAATTGGAACCGCCTTTTTCTTTTTCCTTTGGACTTTTTCTTTGGACCTTTGTCTTCGGACATCTGCATTTCTTTATGGAGGGTTTGGACTTTTCGCCTCAAACCTGGATGTACCGCATGGGCTTAAACTGAAAACTTCGCCTGCTACGAGCTTTCTCGCTGCTGTGTTTACATATACTCGCCGAGGGATGCCGTGAGCTTACTTTAATTATATTTTAAATCTAATCTTCAAAATAACCTAAAAATGCATTGGTGACATAAGATCATATTGACATAGGTTCAGATTGACCTAGCTTATAAAACTCTAATTTTAAATTTAAGGTTAGATATACATTAGGAATGTATCATTGCAACTATTTCTAAATGCACACTGGAGTGGACAATAAAACCTTAAACCTCACCGTTTGGTTTCATTTAGCTCACCTCCGGCAGATTAAAAGTTTCCAATCTCCGCTGATTATCCTAGGCATGTGTATCTCCAAGGCGCCCGAACTTTTATGGTAATGTACTTACAAACCAATTTTATTTCTATTTCTTTTAAATAGGAGATACAGAGAAAATAAAATCACTTTTTTTTTATTATTACATCTGGCGCCCGAACAGGGACATGACAGTGTGCATATATCTTTATTCCTTGTCACCTTTGCATTATTTTTTACCTTATCATGTTAAGAACAGTGTTTTCTTCATGTATTTTACTGTTACATAACTGTGTATTACAGTAAATCTTTGTTATTGTTTACTTTGCAAAACTAATCATACTACAAGTTAGTACTATTGTTTGTATCTCTCAATTAAAGGTGAATGTTTCAATTTGTATAACATGGTTATTGTTATAATTGTTTTATCTTATATAGCTTTTGTTTATTACAGGTAAGATTTTCCACTTAGTAATATTATATAATTACTAGTTCTTAACCTTTATTCACATGAGTGAAAACATAGTAATATTTGAATATTTGCTGTTTACCTTAAGTAGACATAAATAATTTATTTTGTGAATCACTAATGCATTTTTATCTTTATAGGCATTTGACCTAAATAATTTTTGCAACAATAACATTCCATTCTATGAGTTTGTTTGACTTTTGAGTTTAGCGTTTTGCTATCAATGCAATTAACTTCATTCATAATTTAATTAACTTTAATTAGAAACTTTAATTGATACTTTAATTAGAAACTTATAGTGTATTTAATACAACTTTTTATTAGATTTTCACATCCTTTTATAAATCAAACATGGATAAGGAAATACAGGTCCCGCCTTTGTTTGAGAATATTGTTAATGATGTTCCAGTTGGTACTTCTACTCATGAGATGCCTCATGTCATGGCTGATTTATCTGAAGTTGTTGATCCATTTTCGAATAGTCGAGGAGCTGGTGATCATAGTCTGAGAGCCGCATCTTCATTTAATATGATGAATGTTTTATTGAATGATAATTTGAGGAAAAACTTGCCTTCTGTTACTAAGTTGCCTGATTTAAAACGAAGTAAGCTTTTGTATGATGGTAAATCGTGCGTTAGGGAATTTATTACTCAAGTGGAAGAATATTTCTTGTTTAAAAATTTTAATGAATATTTTTTGTTTAGTTCATTCTCTGATCTTTTGTCAGGCACTGCGCTTAAATGGTTTCGTAGTGTTCGTATTCGTATTGCTTCTTGGCAGGATTTGAAGGCTGCGTTGTTGAAACGTTTTGATGGAATTGAGTTTGATTATCATTTGGAACATGAACTCCGTACTCGTAAACAAAAGATAACTGAGTCATTACCAGATTTTATTACAGACATAATGGATATGGCTAGCCGTTTGTCTATGCCTGTTTTTGATGCTACCCTCATAACTATTATTAAACATAACATGTTGAATATTTACACACCTTTTGTGTTTGGTAGAACTATTTCTTCTATCGACGAATTTATTAACCTCAGCAGAGAATTAGAGAATTTTGTGTCAAGAAAGAACTTGAGTGAGAATAAAAGTATTAAAAAAGAAAAATATTCTGCTCAAATTAGTGCTGTTAAATCAGATGATTTAACTTGTTTAAAATGTAAGTCCTCTGGACATTCTTATAAAAATTGCCCTACATTTCCAGGTGTAATTTGTTTTAAATGTCACAAGCTTGGCGTCACTACGAAGAATTGCGAAGTTTGTAATTCAAATACTGTTCAGTCAAAAAACGTATCAGGTCCCATCGAGCCCTAGTTTTTGATAAAACCTCTGGTGACTCGATGTTGAAAAAATTTAGCAGTGCTCCGAATGAAGCCACTTGTAAGAAAGAATTTAATGAATGGTTGGATTATTTGAAAGTTTTCTTTAATAATATCAGGGCTGCTCCTGTTTTGTTTGTTAAACATAAAGACACTAGACCTTATTTAAATTTTAATATTAATAATAAATTTTATTCAGGTTTGTTAGATAGTGGAGCTTGTAGTTGTGTACTCGGTTCTAATATTCATCAAACATTTTTGCAATTAGGTTATAAATTTAAACCTTATAAAGGTAACGCTGTTACTGCTGATGGTTCTGCACACAATGTTATTGGAACTATGGTTTTACCTATCACTTGTGATAACTTAACTAAAAATGTAGATTTTTTGATAATACCTTCTTTTAAACCTTCAATTATTTTGGGATTTGACTTTTGGTTGAAATTTAATCTTGCTAAAGACTTATGGAATAATATTACTTTTGAATATGAATCCACTACTTGTGTAAATGCAGTTACTTCTGTTTCTGAACTTTCTCCTTCTGAGAAACACGAGTTAAATAAAATTATTTCACTTTTTGAAAATATTTCTTAAGTTTGGAACGCCTAAAATTTTTGTTTGTGATAATGGAAGCCAATTTACAGCTAAGCAATTTGTAGATTTTCTAAAAAGTTATAATATTAGTAGAATATTTTATAATACTTTATATACACCTCAAAATAATCCTGTAGAGAGATATAACAAAACAGTCGAAACATGTATTTCTTGTTTTGTTAAAGATGATCATAGAACTTGGTCAAAATATTTGCCTCATGTTCAATTAGCTTTAAATAGTAGTGTGAATCTAGCTACAGATTTCACTCCTAATTTTCTCATGTTCGGTAGAGAACTTATTTTTGATGCTTCATTGCACCGTTTTAGTAATTCTTTTGATAACCTCAATCAACTTGATGTTGTTGATAGGTCTTCATTTGCTTTTTCACTTAAATCACTTAGTGATATTTTTATAAAAGTTCAAGCTTCATTGCTTAAAGCTTATAAGCGTAATGCGCGTTATTATAATATAGGAAGGAAGGTCATTTCTTTTGAAGTGGGAGATATAGTGTGGAGGAGAAGTTTTGTGCAGTCTAATGCTCCTGCATTCTTTTCGGCTAAGTTAGCACCTAAGTTTGTTAAGTGTGAAATAATAGATAAAATTTCCTCTAATGTTTATGTTTTAAAAGACCTTAATAAAAACTATACTGGTCGTTATCATATTAAAGACATAATTAAATATTAAAATTATTCTTGTTTTGACAATATCTATCTTTGTCTTTGGTACTTTGTTTGAAGTATAATCCCATTGTAAGGTGATGTTTGTGAGGCTAAGGGATTTTGAAAGGTGATGTATGTTAGGAACTTCACAACAATTTATTAATTTCAATTTTAGTTTCCTTCAAAATAACTTAGGTCATTTTAGGACTTGTTATTGTGTAACTCTACTCCATATTAACAAATTGTTCCACATCAAAAGATCTTATATTTTTATTTATCTTTGTTGTATAGGATTATTTTCCTGTATATATTTTTATACACTTGTATATTTAATATTGTATATTTTGTACAAATTTAGGAATTTAGTTTCTACTCTAATATAGGAGTGAAATTTAATATTCATTTTCTACATTAAATTCACTTGACTTATTTCCACTCACTTAGGGAATGGAAAATTAAGTTTCTTGAACTTTATTTTTGTACAGTTCTGGGTTATTTTCTTAGTATTAAGATTCTCGGATTGGACGCATTTTATGCATTTTTTACACACCTTGTTATACCATTTTTTGGGAAACTTGTGTCTTACTGGACTTTACAATTTTTTGTGCTATTGTGTTTCATACACATAGTCACACCTTACGCTTTGCGCACGGGAAGCTGGTGGTGTTGAGCCGGTCGTAATTGTCGTTTTTCTCTTTTTGTACGATTGTGTTTTTATACACATTGTTACATTTTTTATGCTTTGCGCACGGGATGTCGGTGGTGTTGTGCCGGTCGCAAATGTCATACTTTTCTTATGCGGTTGTGCTCAGAAAGTCAGTGGTGTTGTACTGGTCACAATTGTCATATTTTCTTTATATTTTGCTTGTGCTCGGAAAGTTGGTGGTGTTATGCCGATCACAATGCTTATAAATATATTATTACGACACTTTTGTTGTGATTTTGTTTTGACGTTTTAGATGTTGGAATAGGAATTTGAAGTCGGCGGCTTTTCAACCTAACCGACAGTGGGAAAACTTCATTGTTTTTACCGATTTTCTTTCAGATTCGGCAGCGTTGGTGCTTAACCGATATCTTGTTAGTTTCATATTTTTGTTTCAGGAATAGCTGGTATAGAGTCGGTGGCGTAGGAGCTCAACCGCACTTTTGTATTGATGCTAGAAGGCTGGTTAAGATCAAGGATTAGATTCGACGGCGTTGGTTGCCTAATCGATATCTGGAATGGAATTGAGTAGGGATTGTTTAATTTATAATTATTTCTGCAATACCCAATGCAAGATGCTTTCGCATTGTCTTTTTTGTTTATTGAAAAATGTTGCAAGACATTTTGTCTTTTGAGGTTTTTTGGAATTTTGTTCTGGACTCTCATAATTTTCATTAGAAAAGGAAGTTTCTTTCTTTCTTTTTTCTTTTTGGGGAGGGATGTAATGTAACGACGCGCTCTGCAAACGTCGTCACACCGGTTTTAGTTCTATTTTTGAGCGAAGGGTTTCGGAACGCGGAGTGAATGACATTTTGACGTATAGCTGTCAAAAGCACCTTTCTTCCTAGCGTTGAGGCTGGATGGTCGATATTCATGGCTTCGTAACTTAATTTCAATAAATCTCATAAAAATGAGAGTATTTTTGCCTAAAGGATAATAGTTTGTGTCTTCACAACTATCCTCTTGTGGAATTATAGTTTATTTCTGGTGAGTTGTCATTTTTTAATAAGATTCACTTTGTTGGAATCGCCACGTTCCTAATTTGAAAAATAATTGTTAAAATTCTATTGTTTCAGCTCTTAATCTGAGAATATTATGATTTCTTTTGCTATTGGCATTGTTCCAGCAAATTAAGGCGGTAAGTCGCACAAATTTATAAAAAATTAGGACCTCGTGTTCATATTGGAGTTTGTTCTAATGACATGCAATTTTATTACAGGTTTCCAAATTGGAACCGCCTTTTTCTTTTTCCTTTGGACTTTTTCTTTGGACCTTTGTCTTCGGACATCTGCATTTCTTTATGGAGGGTTTGGACTTTTCGCCTCAAACCTGGATGTACCGCATGGGCTTAAACTGAAAACTTCGCCTGCTACGAGCTTTCTCGCTGCTGTGTTTACATATACTCGCCGAGGGATGCCGTGAGCTTACTTTAATTATATTTTAAATCTAATCTTCAAAATAACCTAAAAATGCATTGGTGACATAAGATCATATTGACATAGGTTCAGATTGACCTAGCTTATAAAACTCTAATTTTAAATTTAAGGTTAGATATACATTAGGAATGTATCATTGCAACTATTTCTAAATGCACACTGGAGTGGACAATAAAACCTTAAACCTCACCGTTTGGTTTCATTTAGCTCACCTCCGGCAGATTAAAAGTTTCCAATCTCCGCTGATTATCCTAGGCATGTGTATCTCCAAGGCGCCCGAACTTTTATGGTAATGTACTTACAAACCAATTTTATTTCTATTTCTTTTAAATAGGAGATACAGAGAAAATAAAATCACTTTTTTTTTATTATTACAACTAACAGCATACCTAATAAAAGTAGGTATCAAATTAAATGGTATTGTTCTGCGTCAGTGGTATTAAAATGCTTTTATTACGACATAAAATTAGCAGGATCCCTGGTTCAGAACTTCTGTAAGCTACGCCCAGCGAGAAATCCGAAAACTTTGATTCGCAACGTGCAGCCTTAGCAAGCCGAAGACTTAAATCATATTTCTTGCACCATGTCAAGAATTGCTTTGTTCGTTCGTGAACGCAGGAGTTGTCCTTGTGGTGACCTCGAGGATCATGTGGATAATGGATAAGTGAGAGAAGTTTGAGCGCGTTCTGGGTTTTGAGTGAGGTGGTTCACTGAGAACGTCAACAGACCGCATGCATTTACCACGTATAAATAAAACCATTTGTATTGATGTTCGTCACTTTATTTAATTACCATTTACCTTACTATAACATACATAAAATGTTTAAAAAATATATATAAACAACAAATACATAAGTATAAAAGTTTCTTACACATGCCTATGCAATACGATTTGCATACAAATTGACATGAGTACCTACGAAACTTTGTGGTACATTTTTAGATACATTTATGAGATACATAAATCTACATACATCTACTTTAGAATTGATTTAATTATAAAATACGATCAGATCCCTTTTCTGATGATTCGTTCATCCTCCGCGGTAAAATGTTTAATACGTTGTTAGGTTATGAAGACAGTGTTGCTTATTTTTGTATACAGGTTCACATTTTTTAATCAAATATATTTAATAAGCAATAACTGTTTATGCATCAAGCAGATTAACGACGCAGCGTGGTCTATTATCTCTATATGGAAAAGTATACAGCTTTGATAAATTACCTTTTTAAATGGCCTTTCTACCTTCAACGCATAGTCAGAATATATCTGATAGAGTCATTATCTAACCAATAATGACCGGCCTAGGTCGGGGTGAAATGTCATACGGTTCCGCATTCCGCAAGGATCGGTCTGGGAATCACTTCTATGGAACATTGGATACTACTTCGCAATGAACTCAGACAGGGCCGCCGTCACGTGTGACAGCGTGCAATGCCACCACGAAGCGACCCTGAAGGACCGCGATGGTCCCAGTTTTGCAGCAGTCTTGAGGTGACTCTGCATAAATCTGAAACTCTGTTCTTTCATGGGTCTTGGCGGGAGCAGGGACGAGAACCCGAGCCTTAAGAAATCGAGGCCGCGAAGTTTCAGCTCCAAGCGGACATCATAGTGGAGTGGAAGGAATGACTAGGACGACTAAGTACAAGACACGCCATGCTATCGGCGGTAAGAACCGCCCCGTAGGACTGCTAAAGAGATGACACGGGAGCCTACGGCACCATTAGATGGATGTATAGAGGTGATCTTCGGGAGAGGCACTTTAGGAACCAAATGTTCGGATCAGGAATGAGCTAACGTCTGTGTACCGTTTCTGTGATGAGACTTAGGGCCACATACGCTGGCAGGAGTCCAGTGTGAAATGCGCCGAGGCGGGCCCTTAAAGTGACCCTTACAGGACTCCCCACACTCAGAGCTTTGCCACTGCCGCCTGCAAGCAATGCTCGAGAAGGAGATGGTGGAGCGGTGTCGACAGAGAATCGGTCCATCCTTCAAAAGCGCTAGCCATGAAGTGACAAGACGCCTGTCATCCTAGTGGAAACGGCATAGCGCGATACATGGTCCGCATGTCCGAGGGAAAGATGGGGCATTGTAGTTCCCACACCCAACAGGACCGTCCAAGTGGAGTGTCTTAGGCAACCTTACAAACCGATGGTATCTGAAGATCCGAGGTGGAGTGTGGTTTGTGCGGCTTTATTCAGTTCGTGTCAAAACAAAAGTGGTGGCGGGGGGAAAATTACAATTTTTGTTCCGCCTAATTTCTTTTATGGTCTGTCTGTTCCTTACATATGTAATAACATGAGAGAAAAGATCTTAATCAAACAGTAATGACGCTGTACAATACAAAATACCATATCAAAAAGATTGGTGTAAAAAGTACAAGTACATAATAGGGCCAACTTAATAAATAGTAAGTAGTTTAGACCTTTCGCACTCTTAGAACGAGATAGACTTCGGGCAAAAAATTAACATTTTTGGCTACAAAAAGAAATCATTTCGATTTATATATTTTTATATATATTTTTAAATATCTTATGAGATCATTTTCGTTCTAAATGTGATGTCTGCTTAATTAGTGGCATGGTATGTTTAAGTAAAAGATTTTGATGACACATCATTTAGGTACAAATGATAAAATGATATGATTTCAAATATACACTCTAAATATTACGAGCTAGTGTGCTAAATCAGTCCGTAAAACGTATTACCGTGTCGTTCCTACAACTGGTATTACGGAGCCTATAACATAAAGTTATATATATATAATATAATTCATTAACATAATTAAATATTTAATTAAATAGCATATAGCTATTTGAAACACAAATATTATATTTCTCCGCTGAACTTTGTACATAATTATTCGATGAAATTTGATATGTACCCTTGGAAGATTAAAATAATGTAAGCAGTATACATTCGACATAACAAATTTTAAAATAATTTAAAAGTTAGTAAGTTTTAAGACTTTTTAAATTCAGTCTGTCAACTGTGTCGCTTATGGTCTAGTTGGAAGCATAGGAATAAACAGCTAAAAGTCAAGTTTACCTTTTATAGCTACTTTGTTATTCTTCGTTTAACGAAAGCTTCCGACGACTGTAAACAACACTCAGTCCCTTAAGTCTCAAGTTACGCTATAGGAATGAATTTTTCAAATGGATGTGGATGGCCAAATCCGAAACTAAGGTCAACATTTTATGAAAACCAAAACTGCATCATTGGATTTTGTAATTGTAATTGCCTCGCCTAGAATGGCACCCTTTGATTTATATTAAAACACACTATTATAATACTATCTGATAGCGGCACTATCAAATAGTAATTCAAAAATAAATAATAGAGTGTGTAATAATGAACATTTCATAAAATATTTAACAAAATGCTTCTTTATTATTCTTTAACCGATTAATTTATTCAATAAGGAGGTATGTAATATTTTTCACTACTTCCCACAGGTGCCGTTTGGCCAACATCCTTTTAAAAATTCATTCTGTGTATACTTTACAATGGCATAACTTAAATGTATTTTATACAAAAAAAAACGTATATTAAAATAACCGAATCAAAAAATATTTCCAAAACTGCACAATTAATTATTGTAATAAATGTAACATATGTAATTATAAAGTTAGTTAATATATCAATCAATGTACATATTTATTAAGCTACTCTGGTTAATGGGCCTTCAATTCCAAAACATAGATTACTTGCAATGCTTTCTGAATAATTCCTTAAGAATACATAGATAATGTAAATAAAAACATTTAACAATTTGGAGATCGTTTGGAGTGACCGATAGCAGGTAAAACTGTATAGCACATACACATTTCAAAGCTTATCAAGTAACCATACTAAATAATTTTGAAATGTATATTGATAGATACATTTCAAAATTATGCAGTTCAAAATTAAGCACCTTATGTAACATAAATAGAATAATGCTTCAAGAGTATTTTATTTTTTATACGTTATATAGTGCTATTTTGCATTTCAAAATTATTCTATGCACTAATATCATCTTGCAGTTACGACAATATTTTAATGCGCATTATACATATTAAAATATCAGCAATTCAAAAATAAATTACTGGCTCCAGCGCGATAATTAAATATGTAATAAATAGGTATTATTCATGTGCAAATTGATATTAACTTAGGTACTTGTTTCATAATACTATTTAAGACTACACTTTATACACATATAAACGAGATTTGGATATTAAATTAAATTTAAAAATCAAAGTATATAAAAATATATCTTTATACATTATGTATGTACTTAGAACTAAATATAATTCGTGGAAAATTAAGCCGACAAGATATTACTGAGCTTACTATAGCAAAAAAACTTAAAAAGCAATTGACTATGAAATGACATATTTTTCAACACACTTGCTCATAAAGTGGCTCTAATTTCACCGATTTCAATTGTACATGTATAATCAACAAAACTATGCTGCCATTAAAAACAGTTCATTGTAATTTTACTAACTATTACATTTACCAATTGTTTCTCTGCATAAACTTACCCACCACAGACTATGTAGAAAAAATAGTTAAAAGTATACTTATGTAATTTTTTTAATTTTTAATGTTTACATTTCAGTATGAGAATAGATAAAATGATTTTTTAGTATTATTTTATTCGCAAGTGTGTTGAAAAACGTTGTATGATGCACGTGTGTATTGATGATTAATGATTACCGTCCTCGGCTCTCTTAAAACCCTTGTCTGTCAGCTCGGGTCTCAATGGCGCCTTAGCGTTAACCAACAACTTTACACACTCGTACTATAATATGCTATTATATCTACACCACGATAGTTAAATCATGGTTCAAAGGCAGCCCTGTTAATATATCTAATGTGAGTTATTCATCCGTGATTTTTGACAGAAATGAGTCGCGGTGCGCACCAGTCATCCATTTGCTGGAGGTTATAAGTTTACTGTATGTAATATTGACCACGCGTTCAATTATTATAATAACAGAGCTGACGTTGTAAGATTGTCGTAATTTTATTTCAATTTGTCACAGTCTTACTCACCGTGTCTAGGTGACGAACAAAGCTCAACTTATCTCATATGGGACGGTTCTGACGGTAAGCAGATTATACCTATGCATGTTGAACTACTTGCAACATATAATGGATCATTCCAATATAATTTATTATCGTTGTAGCATTTCTAACCATTGGAAGGATCTATTTATACCAACATGTAAACAATATTAAAAAATATGTACCTATTGCTATCGATGTTTAAATTGCTCAATAAGCATTACGGCCAATCAAAACTAAACCTATATTTAACGCAACATATAAGGCAAATTATGTAGGTATAAGCAATAAATCTATTAATTTCACCGGGGTCCATCAAACCTAGTTACGTATCTAATTAACATATTAATATCTAGTAATCGGCATTTAATAAGATATTATCACAAATCATAAAAATAATAATATACTTATTTATTATGACTTTTAACATCAGCCCTAAATTTAAATGTTCTGTGATGTGTCGACATGGTTAAATTGTTGACTTTTAACGCTGAACATAACTTAGCTACCATATTATAAAAATAACTATACAAAATAACTCGCAAAGCAATACATATCAAAAAAATATATTTTACTATATTATGTAGTTAGGATTAGCAGTCGATTGTGTCATATGACTATGAGCGATGGCGTCTTTTGCTCTATCACAGCCCGTACTAAGGAGCTAAATAGAATTTTAATTTATAGTTTTAAGTAGCTAATGTTATCATCTGTTGATTTGTGTAGGTGTAATGTGTGAATGTTGAAGTTAATAAGATGTACGTGTTGAACAACAGAATTAAGTTATGTATGTCGCTATTTAACTTTATAACGGTATTTAATTTTGTACTAAATCAAAAAGCGCCTAACGTGACCAGCACCTATTCGGGTCACCGACAGAATTGATCTTAAAGACACGCTTCGTCATTCTCTGAGCCTTTTTCCAAGTCAGTTGGGGTCGACTTTCTAGTCGAAATAAGAGGCGGATGAACTTCAATATTTTCCCTGAAGCGACTGCCACTGACCTCCACAACCAATTGGAGATATCAGAGTTCTATTAGTTAGACTAGTCGAACTTTTGAGAGCTAAAACTACCCGTAACGACTGCCATAGATGTTCGTATGGCAACCGGAGCCGATGGTTTAACGTGCTCTCCGAAGTACGGATATTAAAGAACCGCTTATATATTTTTATGTGCACTCCTGCACCTAAGGATCCCATAAGGAAATCATAATAATAAAATCTAGGGCTTAAATAACAAAATATACCTAAATTCTTAATCAGGTGTTTTAATGTCTTATTCTTGCCTGGCAATATAGTAGGCGCTGTTATAAAAAAACTTAATACAGATTCTCAGGTCGAAGTCCTGTACTGTGTACTGTCAATGTCGTGATATATGACCGCTAGCAATCCAATTTAGTTACTTACTATGGACTAATGGACTGCACAATGTTTGCAATAATGTGTGTCGTGACGTATTAGTTATAAAATGAGGTAAAACGGTACTCGCAGTGTATGTATATGATCTGCAGGAAGCAATAATACCTATTGTCAGAATTTGTTCATCACAGTTAACAACGTCTTCCTATACACATATGTAATCCTTGTATAATCAATTCAATTTCCATTTTCTCTACGCATATGAAACCGCTTCTCAAGATGAAAGTGCCTACTTATGAATATGTTCCTTTTCCCTTAAAATTTATTATTATATCAATAAGTTAATCGTCAAAATTTAGAATTTGTTTTCCTTCATGCTTTACCTAGATTATAGTATAATTATAGTATATTCATAGATAAATATTATATTAGTTAATTGAGTACAAGAATACCTAGAAAAATATATTATTAATGATGCCAAATTATTGATATCGCAATATGGATTGATTGTTAAATTGAATGAATATCGATTGTCCTCTCTTTAGGCTTTAATTTGTAGGCATTAATTTTTAACATTAATTTTATCTCTTTGAGGTCTATGTCCAACAGTGGACTGCGGAATGTGGAATCTGATATTCTATCATTTTTTATACAACTTAGGTGGCAAACAAACCCACCTGATCGAAAGTGGCTACCGTGACCTATGAACGCGTGCAACACCAACGGAGTCACACACTTTTCTGCCGATCCTGTAAGAACAGAGTTTCAGTGCCGTCAGTGCAGATGCCACAACCAGGACAAGCGTTTGAGCTTCCCACTGACAGCACAAAAACTCTCCAGTCTCTTCTCCTACCTATATCATTCTTCCACAAACACCACACAGACCTAATCCTACATTAGGGCTTACAATCGATATTCTTTCCTATGTATAAAAATATAAATTAAAGTATAAGATAATATGGGTACCATGCGGGACGTCCGAGCGTATAATACTATAAATCGATAACCCTTCAAGTGTCTCCATCGCCCTGTGAACCGCGATCAAGTACCCTGTTTCACAAGTGGGTGCTAGTTGTAATTACAAAATTCCTCAATATTGCTTGATACATATTAAAATACTATAATCCCATTCCTTCAACAAATATTGAAGTTCATTGAAAGAGTCATTAGCTGTCGTGGTGGATGGAATTGTTGTATCTGTATTCGTTTAAAGATCTTTGGAGATATTATTTGTGCGGGCTTTTTCTTTGTTAAAACATAGACACTTGAAGGAACTCATATAAATAGATATTAAAGATACTATTCTTGGACTATCAATAGATACCTATGCAACAGCATTGTTATATTTTGTCACAATGCTCTAGGCACATAAAAACTGTCGAAGCATTTTTAATATAAATGGCTTCTGTGCTTAGATTTGTAACGACGTTTGTAAACTTACGATTATATTATTTTTAAACACAGCCAATTAGGGTGACCAAAAATATAATGTTAGTTATTTTAAAAACCTTAATACTTTATGTCTAAGGTACATGTAGATGTATCAATAAGTAAAAAATACTTGATTTGTTTTGATTCAGTACTCGTAACTCTGGTCTCTACCACCGTGTTACAGTCAGATACTTACGATGATGCGAGTATAACTGACTATTCACGTGTGTGGGGCAATAGATCTTTATCTACAAAATTGACGTTTTATATGGAGATAGTGCATCCAAATTTTTAATTTCTATGAATCAAAGAATGTTATCGATGCATCTTTTCCAATGCAGTGGCAATTTATTGATCCCTTCTTAAAGTGCAAATCTCGAGAGGCAAATTCTTGAAAGGCATTTTGTACTCCGATCTTCGGGTTTTTATCTTTTGTGACAGCTATGAAATCATCCAACTTATGAAATCTGCAGACGCAAGGTCTAGTGATTACTCAGCTCAGCGCTTTCGACTTGGAGATCAATTGCTGTGCAGTATGAGCTTGCCCATTGTAACACATACGAACAATAGACCAATGCTGGTTGGAGATGTGAGAAGCAACTCTATGACTGTGTTTTTTACAGTACACATCTGTAGTAATATAAAGCTGTGATGAATCACACCGACACTAGACTACCAAATAATGACCGACATGTTTGTAAGGGCAAATTTTCGTTTAGGGCAATGTTTAGGTGCTGAACCAAAATCCAATAAACTTAATATGTGCGATAGTCAAAGTGACAGTGCGGTTCAAAATTTCGTTTGCGTTCCTGTTGAACATCCAGTTCTAGTGATTCGTTTTGATTTAAAATCATCAGTACATCAGAACGGCAATTTCATAGGTAAAGACCTAATATCATTTAGTTTTCCCATTTTAAATCTATATTCACTTTTTGTTCAATTATATTATTCAACTTTATCGAGTCGCATGGGCAAAGGTGGCTTGTAACTGGGAAAAAATCGGAGGTTCGCATGTTTCTCAACTAACGCTGTTGCTAAATTTGGTCTTAGATAAAAACGTAAAGTCTTACTTAGACTATAACACCAAATATAAGTAACACATAAGTACATGGATAGATTGTACACATAAATTGCATGCATCACAATTAATAATCAACATTTAGAATAACATTTAGAATAACGTTTAGAATAACATTTAGAATATGATTAAGATTCCCTATAGCTCCTACAGCTACTCTAGTGCACCCAAATGATCCTACATACTAGTAGCGGCTATTTTGAGAAGACAGAATATTCCTTTTTGTCGATAAAATAATTGTATAGGGATACGCATATCCATTTGTAAAGACTACAAAAGTAGTACACACCTAAAAGCTCATTTGGCCCGTATAACTAGCAATAAATTCTAGGTAGTGTTGAAGTTGTATGACGTTCGGATCTGGATTTAAGATCGGATGAAGTCCCATTGGTTGGTGGCCTGGTTGTCGCAGATAACCATGATCACTGGCTCTCCGCGCGAAATTCTATCGACACCTAGACACATGCCCACTGCCGTATTGTATATGGGGCTGTTCGCCTGCAAGGTAGACAATGAACACAAGGTTAATTAAAAGCAATGGACAAACTGGATAATACCACTATCATCTCATCGAGTAAAAGAATATATATCTACTACCAAGTAGTTTCATATCATCCTTACAGATATTTATCATCATTATAATGCTAATTATTATAATAATTACTATTATAATAGGTAAATAAGGTCAATATTTAAAGATACATATATACTAGATACTAGATTGTTGTTTGCAATAAGGCCGCCCATTGTACATTATTATGTACAAAATCCATGTTCATTTGTGTACAATAAAGAATATTTATTATTATTATTATTACTACTGAGTACTTATACAGTATTTTCACTGAGATATAAATTACTATGCTATTACAATTTTAACGCTCACTAAACGTGCAGGTGGGGATTTGTTACGCCTTTACAGTACCAGCAGTGCCCATTTGTATAACAAATTTAGGTGTTTTTAGGTGTTTCAAATGTTAGTTGCATAATACATTTTAGTTACACTGTAAAATTAATTTAACCATAACGTATCACAGTAAGAATACTCTAGTACGAGATATACTGTAACCACTTTATATATTTTTATCACCATCCGCTAGGTATCGTCACATCAGAGGTAAAAAAAAGGTAAAAGTGAAAATGTTATACATACAGATCCCTTGTGCCTCCATTCCTGCGATCCGCCAAGCTCGTGACATTTGCCTAGCCTAGGCGCAGCATTATTGGAGGCATCAAGACACAAAGTACGTCCCAATACCAACTCGTTGCGCACAGTCTCAAACCACATCTGAAAATCAACAAAAATTCGGTTCTTGAAGTGATGTATCGTCGGTACTTAAAACTATCATGGTCACTCACATTAGTAACAGAACTATCGGGATGATTATAATATTGTATTGTTACGAGTTTCCGATATTCCGGCGCTGTTGCAAGCACCATTAAATATCGGAAACTCGAAACAATTCAACATGGTAAATATCCCAATAGTTCTAATACCAATATTGTCAGTACTATTTCATAAGCAAACTACATATTCATTGGCGTATTGCACTTGAATTCCCCATTCGTTATCCCAATGGCATAGTAAGTAAAGTAAAGGTAAAATTATAATGCTTGAATGGTATCAACAATAATTTATATTTCTTATTTCGTTGATTAATACTATTAACACACTATTTTATAAGTCCGCGACACCATTTTGAAAATATATTATGTTATTAGGTAAAAATTTAACTTTTTTGTCATCAAGTCAGAAGGATTTAATTACCTGATTCAATGTCCGTATACAGTTAGATAGAATCAATCCACTGCCTTTAGTTTTCACATCCTTGGCACTCTGAATGCATAGGTTCGATTTCCTCATCTTGATCTGATATGAATCTGTGTAGTTCCGTTTCCTGTAATTTTGTCAACACTTAATACACTTCCATAAAAATACCTAAAGCTCTTACTCTTACTCTTAATTACCATAATAATTACCTCAATTTCAGTGGAATTTTCACACCTATTAAAATGGTCGGGTTATTCTATTGTGCTTTTATTTCCATATTTTTACCATTGTGTGTGTTGTAAACAATAAACTTAGTAATACTAGACCAACAAAGTGTGCGAGTGATATACATAAGAAACTATAAGCTATATGTAAGCCTTATATAAGAAGCTATGTGTGAGAAAGAGACCGAGTGCATTACCTGATGAAGAAAAATTAAAATTGTATCGTAATGTAATTCGTCGCAATTTTTAATAAGTATTTTAAAGGAATAATAAAAAGATAAAGAATAAAATAAAGGTCATGTTGTGTATAAGATTGTGGCCTTACCTGTAATAATCCAAATAAAGAGACATTAGGTTTACAGGTAAATACTAATAGTTAATGCTCAGTACTTTCATGGTGTTGGTTTTCGTAGAATGTATACACAAAATGGTTCTGTATTAGGTTCAATATAATGCAGCAAGTTCTCTATTTTCGAAATATTATACTAATTTAAAAAATTACATTTTCGTTAATAACATAATAGTATACCAAAATATGATACTGTTTGGCAAAAGAATCGATAAAAAGCAAACAATCTATAGATATATCTATACTATTATTTGTGTACAATTGTTTTATAATTATTTCTTCATGTTGGCACTGATGGATTAAATTACATAACTATCAGATTTCCTGTAGCTGCACTGTTAATACATATATAATTGAAATATATATGTCAATAAGGCTAAGATATGTAGTGTCACTAAAACATGTCGAAAGAAACATTAAGAAATTGTCATAATAAAATTATCCTATTCAGAGGACAATCATAAATATTTAAATTTAGAATTGTTAATATTAATAATGGTGTGTATGTGTATACTGCTTAATGTGTATAACTTGCTATCAAGAATCGCTTCAACTGAGATTGACATTGACACTAGGATGAAAAATATATACCAAAATCTCTAAAAAAGCACCCGATATTGTGGCTAAAAGAGTGACACGGGGTTTCGAACCATGCCGCGGGGCGAAGGATCGTGTCGTAGTTTAGTCACTAGTATAATATAATTGTTTAAAAAGCCGCGGTAGCCTAGTGGTATGGGTAATGGACTGCTGAGACGAGGTCTCGGGTTCGATCCCAGATTTTACCATGGCACACACCAATGACTTTTCAATGCTTTTCGAAGTTTTGTGTGTATTTATCGCAGGTTTATAAGTGACCGGTTAATGGCAATAGGCTCACCGCCAATTACATTGGGACTTAAACATAAACTGGCGAAATGTGGGTGTGCTTAGCACCTCTGCCTACCCCTTCGGGGATATAGGCGTGAGTTTATGTTATGTTATGTTATGTTTAATATTCAAATTTTTCGCAAATTATGGCTTTACATATAACTGTTCATAATGTTAATTTAAATGTAATATTGTTTTCTTATGGTCAGAATCGGCTCATCCTGTCGAAAGTTCTGAAGTAACAAACACATTCGAATCGGGAACCTCCTCCTTTTTTGAAGTCAGTTAAATACTACGAAATACATAATATTGCCTATTTTGTTATATCGATATTGCAGTGCAGGCAATGTCACTTTACTACAAGTAATGTCACTTGACTGCCACTGACAATACTGACATTTTACATTCGGTAACGCAGAAATGAGGACACTGTTGGTCTATTTACGTTAGTACATATTAAGATTATGATTGTAAACATACCTAGATTTCATGTCGTATTTTGACGTTATGATAAATATATATATAGCTATAAACAGGGTTGGGCAGTGTTTAAATTACTTGTAATTAAAATACGTTATTGAAATACAAATACGTATTTGGTAATTGTATTTCAAATACTTCCTTAAAATGTAATTTGTAATTCGTATTATAAATATCTGACGTCGAAATATTTTGTAATTAGTAGGTATTTCAAATACTTGACACCTTAAAATTAAATCTTCAGTCAGAAAGTGCAGAACACTAGTAAAGATGATTTTTTAAAGGTTTTTGAGATCAGAGGCCTTGATCAATCTCTGACATCTAAAATGTAGTTAAGAGTTGATCTTCATACGTACTGATCAGCTTCCTACGTAAATTATAGAAGCAAAGAGTTTTAAATTAACATACATTTTAACACTAGTTTATGCTCATCAGGACCTGCCGAAATAAGTCACAGTAACCACTTTCCATCAGATGGGCCGTGTGCTTGTCTGTCACCTAAGTGTTACAAATAAAAAAGAAAGATTGTTTATTTAGTAGACTGTTTGTCTGACAGTACATTTTTCAAAGGATAGGTGTAGCGACGGTAAGACCCACTTGTGGAGTGGCTAGAGAGGCTGCACGGCAGTTCGCCTGACACCCTAGCAGAAGCAGGCACTCTATACCCGGGGAACATCGTGGTACCCTCCAGGTACCCACCAGGTGAGGGCCAGCTCGAAAGAGATGGCCTTCGGTGTTCTGGGTCTGGGTCATCCGGGGTGTCAGAGATATATCTCAGCTAATCTCGCCTCTGACAACCTAAAGACCTAAAATTGCGTAGGTAGCTCGGTCGACTCCTTGGCCGCACGATCGAGAAGACCTGGGTTCGAATCCTGGCCATTACACTTATAAACAATTTAACTTAGTTGGAGGGGTTAGAGGGAATATTAGTGATTTGTGTAGTGAATGGTACACCGTCTGGTGTACCTTTTACTAGGTTCAAATCCGACATAACAAAGACTTATTTTGTAATTACTGTATTTTGTATTTTATATTTCAAATACTTTACTTAAAGATACTTTGTATTTTGAATTTCAATTAAAGCAAAGTATGTATTTTGCCCAGCCGTGACTACATCCCATTAACTAAATAATGCAAGACTAAGGGAGTCACACTCGTGCTGCCGACTATTGTGGTGTAGTGTTGCATGCAAAAATGCAATGTAGATTCTGTTGATAGGCTCACCAAGTTCTTAACTTAATAAATCTACCGATGGGTAGACAGGGAAAGGGAGGAAAGTGTCACCTTCAACAAATATTTCAAGGTATTGTCAGTACAAACCTAGAATGCCACGGCTGGAACTTATTCTTCTCACCATCGTTCAGTGCGGCTATTCGCTTGCTCAGGTAATTTTCGCTGTCCATCATCAGTTCGGGGTACACGTTGTCCAAATACCATTTGAAGGACTTGCACTGCAATCGCTGGCGCAACTTCAGCCGGTCTGATAGATCGCCCAGAGATATGTAGGCCGCTGAAGGATTCTTTTCTATTACCTTATCCTGTAATCACATTTTGTTTTTAATATCCATTTCAGTGGTGGAATATACTGTAAAAAAATCATTGTGTATTAAGATGATTATTCACTTAGGTAAATGCCTATTTTTGGTTTTCCATTCACAAAGCATAGACGTAATGAAGTAGAGAATATAAAGATAGCCCAATATAGGCCTATCGGGATTCTATCGGTAATGTACTTTAATAGAATATAATAAATAATGCTCTGTCCGCCACTAAGCACCATAAGAGTAAAATAAATAAAATTAATTTGACAGACAAACAAAGCGTACTAACAATATATTCGTCCATCCACACTCGAGCCATGCGCATGGAATTATACATCATGTAGTCTTCTTCCTCTCCTATTGCATAAGGGCGTCGTTTACGGAACACGTGACCCACGCGGCTGCACGGGATTAACTCCAAAGTCCCGCCGCACATCCAGATCTGAAATGAAAGAATGAATTCAGCGCAAAAATGCTAATCTAACTTAAATTTAAGGGAACATCTGCTCGTGATTCTCAATACAGAGAACGATACGCGTTTCGACACATTACTGACTTCAACGACGCTGTATATGAGGTCCAATGACAGCCAACTCCTCTCTGGGACTCTGGGAGAGCCCATCACATTCTCTAAAGTAGAACATGACACATGTCTCAAGCCATCGTGTCTTCCTCAATATTGAGATCTGGGGCAACCCAAATATGTGCCAGTTTACGCAACCTAAAGAGGTTCGGTAGAGCTTTTTTCTAGTTTTCTTCTTCTATGGCCACTTAAGACTCAGATCCAAAGGAAGAATTAGAATTGCGCCCTCTTTTGCAGAGGAGTTTTTCGAGTACTAAAACCTAAATACTTGCCTAAACTGTGCGTGGTATAGAAAAATCAATGAAGTTCTTAATACTCACCCTGAAAGATATTTCTAAGTTCTCGCCGCCCCATACATTCATGCCTGCATCGTATCGGCCAATGTAATCGAAATACTGTCGATAAATAGCAAATAGGCCACCAGCCATTGTTGGGGACTTAATGGGTTTCACGAAATCAAGGTCAGCTGGAAGGTACAATAAAGCTTATTACAAGATCACGAGGTGCCACCCAGGTCCGTTGTAATACACAAACCTGAAGTGCAGTTTTTGTTTCTATTAAAAAATAAAGTAATGTTTCCTTGGAGTGGAATTCGCTATCTCCAGTATTTAGAGTATATTCTCTCCACACTGCATATCTCAGCTCCAATATAATTTCAATGAAAATAATGAGACTTATACGTGTTTGGCACAGTACAATTAAATGGTATGAAAAAACAAATGACGCCACTAGTCCATACACAGTTACCTAAACCCTGCAAACCTACTCACTAGCAGACACAACACTGATACATTAAAGATTCTCTGGGATTTAGTGGCATATACGGGCATTTGAGTGATCTAGATCCATCAGCGCACTATTCATCCGTCGGTTCTTCGCATTGGTAACCAGACATTTATATTTGGTTTATAATATTAGTTGATAGCAATACACTGTAATAGAATAATTACTTTCTTTATTTTAATATGGAAAAGTACTCTAAATACCGGAGATGGATAAGTTCATTCAAAGGAAACATTCCCATAAAAGAAACAAAGCTACATTTATGCATTTCTGAAAAATTCGTTTATTGAACCGACTCAAATCCTAAAAAATAACAGCCTATATTTTTATTGAATCAATTGATAGTCAGTCATAAGTATCAAATCTCTCTAACAAAGCTGGTAAATAAAATACATGGAAATTCATGAAAAAGAAGATTAGGAATATTTTAGTCGGTGCGACTACAGGATGCGTTTCGAAAATATTTGAATGCAGTAATTTTTTTTTAATAATAAGAACATGCTTCCCTTGAGTGGAATTCGCTATCTTAGAGTACCTTCTTAAACTACCGGCTGTGGCATTTTTAAAGGCAGTTTAGTTTCTTCTTAAAAATACAGGAATGTTTCCTTTGAGTGGAATTCGTTATCTCAAGTAGGTAGAGTATTTCCCTCTAAGTACGGTTCAGTAATTCCACCCTATATAGCTAAATATCTGTCCCGATATAGTTTACAGAAGTTGGTCCATAATAACTTTTGGTGAATTTATACTGAACTTTCATACGTATACGATTTTCATTAATGGCTGCTCAATTTCAAAACGGCGCCAACTTTTACATTATATTTGCATACTAGCACAAGGAAAATATTTTTTTTTTTACTTCCAGTCATTTTGAAGCCATCATCTCGAATTTAAGGTAAATTTTTTATGTTACTTAATAATTCAGTTCGGTTTTAATTTAACACGTAAATTGCTATGCAAAAATTGTTTCGAATAAATTTTCCTACATTTCGATATTCATTATTATTTCCTTGAATCAAAATGTTTCGATTTTTTGATTCGATTTATAAGGTGGTGAATTTTATTTTGATTTCTTGACAAGGAAATATTCCTAGTATAAATTTCTTTCGTAATCCGTTGGGTGCGGTCCCTGTTAGCCTACATTTGGTTTTGCGTGGTATTCGGCTCGTTGTGCTATCCGCAATCTTGAATTAATCTTGATTGCACAGAACCTTCCCCAACACTTAGAAAAAATCAAACAAAGACTCACCACCTCGAAAAATTCGATTCTAGGAAATCAAGAAAACCAAAATGTAGGCAGTTTTATTTCTCGTGTAAAATTAAAAATAACCGAATTATTAAGTAACAAAACATTTAATCTTACATTCAAGATGATGGATAACGCAACATTGATTACCACCCAAAACCAAATGTAGACTGCACATAACCTTCCCTAATAAATGCCGAAAGAAAATTGCTACTATGCATTCCTACATCAAAAATATGAAAGAAAGATTCATCACTTTTTGGGCTATAAATAAAAATTTGGATTCTACAAAAAATATGAATACCATTATGTAGGAAATTTTATTCTAACTTTAGCAAATAAAAATTCACCCTTAAATTCAAGATGTCAGATAACGCAACGAACTAAATACCGCGCAAAACAAATGTAGACTGCCAGAGACCTTCCTCAACGAATTCTGAAAGAAAATTGATGCTAGGAATTGTCGCTAAAGTACTTCTTGGCACGGAACGAAGCCGTTACTATTTTAAGTTTATTTTATTTCCATATACGCATTTTTGGTACAGTCATAATTATGAATGCTACTAGCTGATATCAGCCGCTTCCCCGCGTGAAATTCTGTTCAGATTCCCATTCACCTGCATGTAATTCTGTTCCCGTGCCTTTAAAAAATAACAACTTTATGAAGAACTTAAGAAAAATGCTAATAAGGTCGAACCGTTATCGAGTTTTGCGCATAGCAACATCCATTTTAGTTTATAATATAAAAATCTAGAGTCAACGTTTGCCGGGTCAGGTAGTATTACATAAAACATACTTGTTAACATTATGTGTGCTAAAGATTTCCAATGATATTATACTTTAAATTACGTAATTTGCGCTTCAACCAGGTAGGCAAGTCTTCAAATGTAGTTCTAACTTCTAAATATATTTATATGGTGTAAGTGTTTTGAGGTATTAATTACTGCATAATATTCTGCTACTACTATGCTGCGTGAGTTTATATGCAATCCCTCACTTTTCGGCTAACTTATAGAATATATGTATAGACAACTTACTTTTCAATGTTCCTTTTGGTAAGTTATCCCATTTGAAATGTAGACCCCAGTTGAAACCTCCCCTCACTAGAGGGGTGGCTGTATATTCGAATGTATCCGCGCTTATGACGTCAATGATTGGCGTGACAGCACGGTGGGAGAACCTCACATTCACTCCATCCACCCCGAAAGACAGATGACCCAATAATGGTGGTAACCAATCGACATTAACTTCTATGTGCGAGTCTAAAAACACCAGCACCTGCAAAAAGTGATAAGAAAAATATTATAAAGCAGACATATGATACGCGAATAAACTTCTTTAATTAACATGGAAATAATCCAGTTCCAAACCAATATAGTTGATCATTGTTACTCATAAATCTCACAATACTCGTACCTCACTGTATGTACAGTGGCTATTTGATTTTGAGAAATTCTCTAGTGCTACTCCAAGTTCACACACCGAGAGCTTGAAGAAAATATGTCATTTTGACTATACTAACCTAAATTCATAAAAAATTACAATTCATTATTGATTTATAAACTTTTAAAACTATTTTTTGATGCTGGTAAAACCACTTTAGTAATCTCGACTTAGGTTTACGAGTAACATCATCATCGTCTTAACAATGCTCTTTAGTTGCAGCCGATTCGTCTGCAGTTTTTCCGCGATTTTATAGATATAGATGCTATCGCGGGCGCGAGAGTTTCTCAAGGTGACTCTGTGCATCCACAGAAGCATATTTAACTATGTGACTTTGCAGCTTTGCTTATTAGCATAGACCACGTTTTACAGCCATATAAACTATTCCTGTTTGGAGCGCAACTCTATGGTCATTTGTACAGATTAATAATAAATGTTAATGAAAGCAAACTCACTTCCCCAACAGCATTTTCAGCCCCAAACAAACGCGCCCTAATAAGGCCCTCCCGTTTGGTTGTTCTCAACAACCTTACACCAAAACCATTTTTGTTCCGTTCAGTCGTTTTCTTATCTACAATATTATTGTCGTCATTTATATAATCTACTACATTTTCAATGTCCAGATTATTCGTCTCAAGCATGTCTTCTTCTCTGCGCATCCGGTTATTTATTTCATTGACTGCATGTTGTACATATTCGTGGAGACCCTCGATGTCACTGTAGTCATCTACCAGAATGATTTCCTTAAGGTGTTTCGGATCTGTGCGATCCAATATGGAATGCACTGACCTCATTAGAGTTTCAAAATGTTCATTGTAGAAGCATATTATAATGGAGGCTTTTGGTAGACGGTTAGAAAACTTTTGTATACGGCACCTACAATGGAAATTAAGTTAAATTACGATGAACGGTCCTGGTAAAGACTTGCCTAATATCTGAAATATTGGGCACGCTGTGGTGTGGATCAACGTCAAACGAATTCGTAAAGCAATTTTATGGAAATACCCTAATGTCTGATATGAATGTTCGACGTTCATCATGGGTTCGCTTACCGCTGAGTGTAAAACATATTTGTATGCATGAATATATATATTTAAATTGGCTTGAATGTAACTATATAAAATATGCCGCACTACAAAGATTGGAACTAGTAGACGTCATAAATGAATCTGTCAAATATTCAATTACCAATATGTTTAAGAATGTTCAATTCAGTCGCCAACAATGCATTGAATGCCTAAATAACGGAGCATTTATCAAAGAACGTAAACATCTGTTACGCGGTAGAGGTCAATATATTATGGATCGATTAGTTGCATAACGCGAAATGGCTGTTCGTTACGGTATACATCCAGTATCGACGGTTCTTACCTAATACCTACTTTACCTACATCATTTAGGTACACACGTAACAAGCCTTTGAATCTAGCAGAACATAGATACACAATCTTACCGTAAAACCTTGTTGTTACATTGCTGAGAATACGTGTATAGCTATTGCTGAGAATATGTGCTTATATGTAGGTAAAAATATAATATTTTTTAAAAGAATCTTAGCAAACGAAATTACTAAGATTCCCTCCTAAGCATATTTGCACTTAAACTTAGATACTACATTATAAATATTTTTATCTTTCATTTTAGTTTCGCCTGTCCAGTGTTAATATCGATGAAAAAATCACGATTTCCCACACTTAAATATTTATTTCATATTTGTTTTGTAGCATTTTTTATACTTTTTATAAACTCACAATTTATTCCTCGTATCTGGCAAACCTCTGTGGAAGCCGATTCTTCGGGATATCAGTGTGTTGAAAGCATGCATCATGTAGCCTTTGGTCCGATACTTAATATCTTCAGAGTTTCGGATTAACCCCAACTGGTCATATGATCCTGAAACATTTTTAGTATTATACAGATTACAAAGTACTATATTTAATTCCTCTGTTGTTTAAATTTCTTTTATTAACTTTAATGGCTTTATACATTCAGTAATAATCGAATATTTCACATTTTTCCTTTATTGAACGAATTACATTTTATACAACTGTTGATATCTTACCTAATCCCAAAAAAAAATAATTAAAGGCTCCTTTTAAAAATCATGAATGTAGAAACTCATATGTATGTATAAAAGGGTGTACAAAAATCAAACTCCAGCCTCAGCAGTTTAGGGTCAGTATTGATGAATGATTCAAGCCAATCAAAGCGTGTTATTATAATATAATGTTGTACAATATCACTAATACTATCAATATGCGACATAGTAGACAGATAAGGCAATACTAAATAGTAAAATAGTATGAGACAGATACAGAAACATGTGTATATAGTCTGTGTTAGGATATTTATAGTACATGCTAGATGGACTGAGAATAAAATTTGCAGTAAAGTATTGACAGCTAAAACAAATTTGAAGTCAACAGTCGGTAGCCCGTTAAATAAAAATTTTGAGGTTATAAACAATCAAAAATAATATTACATATTTCTAAAAGTTTACATAAGAGCAAAAATATTACTGACTTATGTACATAACAACCCGTCTTTTTTGCGTCAGGGTTTAAAAATAAAGGATCACGCGGCCACTGCACTCGGGTTTCGCTTCAGTGTGAAAAATGTTTACAATCCCTAAATAACCGGTTCATTTTTTTATCTAGGACACGCCAACTTGACTTCACCTCGCTTAATGGCAAGCTAAAGGCAAAGTCTCAGGAAAGAGGGTCACCATTACAGACACCAAGTAATGTTACAATGGTGGCAATCAGCTTGGCGGCCTCATCAGATGCTTTTTCACGCCCCGCTTAAAGGACCCGGGACTGTGGGAAAAAGGAATCACGTGTAATGAATTCCAGGTCTTGGTGGTGCGGCAAACAAAGGAGTCTCCGAACTGCTTGGTTCTTGCTCGTATATTCTGCACAGTGTGAGGGTGACATCTAAGCCCTGCACATGTTGTCCTATGTAGAAAAGGGGAAAGTGGGATTAGTTGGAAGAGCTCATCAGAACTGATCTGATAACTGGTCATAACGTCAACTCGGTTAAACAAACAAACTTTATTCTTAATCCATTTGGCATGAACTATAGTAACGTTATTTATTGCGTTAATTATGCATATTTATCCATCTTATTCATATATCTTTGGGGTGAGGCTATGGACAAGCACGGTGAGTCACTGGCAATTAGTCTTGACATCGCCAAAGCTTTCGATAGAGTCTGGCACAAATCGCTTCTTTCTAAGCTACCTGCCTTTGGTCTGCCTTCTAGGCTGTGCAACTGGGTTGCTAGCTTCCTGCAGGGGCGCCGTATTCGCGTCCTTTGTGACGGACGAGCTTCGGAGTTTCTGCAGGTTAATGCTGGTGTGCCCCAGGGGTCCGTCTTATCACCCACTCTCTTTCTTCTGCATATCAACGACATGCTGTCTACCGGCAATGTTCATTGTTATGCAGACGATAGCACTTTACATGGGAGTTATCATGGACATCCAGCGGCCAAGCAGTCAGATATCGCAGAGAAAAGGCAGCTTCTTGTCACTGAGCTTGACGGGGTCCTGAATCACATTTCTCAATGGGGCTCTGAGAACCTGGTTGAGTTCAATGCCAAGAAGACGCAGGCATGTGCGTTTACAGCAAAAGTATCTTCTTTCCTTCCCCTCCCCACTCTTCAGAGCACACCACTGCCGCTGCAGGACAATCTCAATATCCTAGGTATGGATGTTCGCTGCAACCTGAATAACAAAAACTACATCGAAAGTATCATCAAAACAGCCTCACGAAAACTCGGAGTCCTGAACAGAGTGAGACGATTTTTCACGCCGGAGCAGCGGTGTCTTCTATACAAGACATAAATTCGCTCCTGTGTGGAGTACTGCTCGCATCTCTGGGATGGTTCAGCAAAGTACTTACTAGATGCTCTCGACAGGTTGCAGCGACGTGCGGTCTGCATCATTGGGAATCCCGAGATCACGAACACCCTAGAACCTTTACAGCTGCGTAGAGATGTTGCGTCCATGGCTGTATTTTACCGTCTGTACCATGGGGAGTGTTCTGATGAGCTCTTCCAATTAGTCCCACCCTCCCCTTTCCTACACAGGACAACGCGTGCAGGTCTTAGATGTCATCCGCACACGGTGCAAAACATCCGATCAAGAACCAAGCGGTTCGGAGACTCTTTCCTCTGTCGCACCATTAAGGCCTGGAATTCATTACCAGCTCACGTGTTTCCTTCTTCCTACAGTCCCGGGTCCTTTAAGCGGGGCGTGAAAAAGCATATGATAAGGCCGTCAAGCTGAGTGTCACCATTGTCACACGGTATGTGTAAGTAATGGTGACCCTCTTTTCTGGGATTTTGCCTTCAGCTTACCATCAGGCAAGGCGAAGTCCAATTGACGTGTCCTATATAAAAAAAAAATTCAATATACCTGCTTAGTATTACTTAAATACTTAAATCTTGTTATTTTTTAGAAGTTGTAATTCAATCACAATGTAAATGAAATTGAATAAAAGAAAGAAAATAATAAGATTATTACTTTAATAACTAAAATAAACAAATAAGTTTAAAAAGGTGCTCACACCAATCAAAAAGTCTATTGCTGAGAGGTTTCACAACACTATCCAAGACTTTCTCTGTATACAATTTGTCTACACTTCATTTTCACAATAATGCAACATACTGACCGCTTGATGAGACACACCCCACCAAAATAAAAAGATAATACTGGCAACATTATATGTTGTGACAAAAATAAGTCCCTTGATCCTCATCATGATCAAGGGACAACCTATCAGAAACGCAAATCTGGGCGGCAAACTGTAATTACAATTGTAAAATATTATATATATAGTCGGTAATAAATAACAAGGAAATAAATAAAAACTTCGACTAACCAATTTTATCCACCTCTATATCATTATTTGTGTTTGATTTTAAATCTTGAAGATGTTTAGCATATCTTTCCCTAATCTTGTTAATCCTCATATCATCATCATTAGATCTTTGATACTTCCACATGTTCCCTGAAAACTTTTCCTCATTTTTTGGACTGTCAAGCAACAAATTCTTCCCTTGTACAGCTGCAATAGCTTTGTCATTGTTCTTTATGCGGATCTTCTCATTGGTATTAATTAGATGGTAATGACTTCTTCGGACATTCATATTCATCATATCCTCACCTAAAACCGACAATTACAGATAAGCTGATATTGTTTACCCATTAACATAAGGCAGAGTGTTCACTGGCAAATATAACTCTATATGCACAATGATGAACACACCTAATAACTGGATACTGCTATAGCCTAGTGGTATGGGTAATGGACTGCTGAGATGAAGTCTTTCGATGCATTTAGATCCCAGGTTTTACCATGGCACACTCTAATGACTTTTCGAAGTTATATGTGTATTTATCGCAGGTTTATAAGTGCCCGGCTAATGGCGATAGGCTCACCACCTATTGCCATTAACCGGGCATTATTACATTGGGACCTAATAATAAACGGCGAAATGTGGGTGCTAGCATCTCTGCCTACCCCTTCGGGGATATAGGCGTGAGTTTATGTTATGTTAATAACTAGATACATTTGATTGTACATATACATGAGTTGAGCCTATCAACTGTACCCACTATGAAGTTTTCAGTGTTACACCCTACAGAATACCGTGGCAATAGTACCTTGTGTTGTGTTCTTGGTAATGAATAGGATAGCCAGAGCCCACTGGAGAAATTTTTGTGCTATCAGTGGAAAACCAAAATCGTGTACCTGCATTGTCTTTTGCACAAACCGTACAGAAACTATTCTTATAGGGTCAGCAGCACAAGTGTGACTCCCCTGGTGTTGCACATATTCTTAGGCCATGGTAACCACGTTCCATCTGGTGGGTAGTGTGCTTGTCTGCCAATCGATTTTTGTGTTGTGTGTAATGAGAAAAATTGTTTGAATAGAATCTGATATTGTTAACTTGATCATCTACATATAAGTAATACTTAATTTACTTTATTTTCAAATCAAATCAAATAATTTATTTGCATAACACAGGTTACAGAAAGTTAGTAAAAGATACATTTTCGATAAATGTATAGGTCCGCTGTATTATTTGGGTAGTTTATTGTATATTTTTGGTGCCATGGCGAAAACACTGTTATGCATTAGAGTAGTGTTTGTTGGACACAAACATAACCGTCTTTTATCTCCTTCTCTTTATTTTACACAGAACATTATATCTGAATTAATCAAATGAGGCAGATGCGCTTAATATGCAGCATTTTTAGCCTATATTCACTCTCTTCGCACACATACAACTATCCATGAAAAGATAAACAGTCAAAGCAAAGCTACACATCCCTACACACCATTTGAAATATCAAACCAGTCTACATAGGTACCATTCATCCTAACACTGGCCTTGGAGCCCTCATATAATAACTAAGGGGGGTTATCAGTTACTATGCGAAGTCTCAGATAAAAAATTAGTACTGAAGGTTTGCAAAGTGTACTTCCACTTGATCTTGAGGTTCAGGGATGTGGCTATGTACTATAGTAAATTGAAAGATGGCATGTATTCTACCTTTTAGGCAGAAAGATAATGCCACAGACTTTTAGGACCATCAGGAGGAAATGTATGCAGGCAAATAGCAATCTATCTATTATGAGATCCTATCTTACTAAGGGCTGTTGGCTTGAACAGTCACTCAATTTGTTACAGCAAGCACATGCTGTAAGATTGCTTGAACGATCGAACTGTCTTGACAGCTGAATTAAGGGTGCGATTTCATTTGCACATGATCCAATGTGACATCACCAATTTTATAGCATGCATGCCCCATTTGATTGTTTGAAACATTCTTACAGCATGTGTCTGCAGGTCATGATAACTTTATGAGTGTATTTTCTTAGCAAGTAGAATCATAATTAAGTTGGTCCTATTATTTTGGGAGTGTAGTATTTGGTAAAGTTAATGTAATATTATGTTGAATTTAGTGGTTTACTTTGCAGATATTTTATCAAGTGGGGTAAAGTGCTTGCTTTTGACATATGTTTGCTTCCATAGTGCTTTCCTGCCATCTTTTAAATGTTGTTTGCCTCTAACTCCTACACTCCCACTTCTAATTAGTCTAATCTCTTGCAACTTCATACTATTTTCATTTTACCATCTAACAAAATAAATTATTAATGGCACAGAAATAAAAATGGCATTGAAATACTGTATTAGCTTGGAATAAATCATGAATTTCGATGATTTTCCATGTTAAATATTACGGGAGTTACGACAGTCATGCGAATGCGCGAGGGATTAATCTCGTGATACAAAAAATCATTCATATTCTGAAGAAATTACATATGTACCAACATTTTCTTACACATAATCAGACTTACCGCTCATATTCAGCAGCCAGTAGAGGTACAGAGAAATACTCCAAGTACCAGACGCAAATAAAATCCCCCAAAAAAAAGAGTTGTTAAGTTTACCCATAGTTCCAAACTATAATGTTAATAGCTTCACCCAAATATTTAGATTTCATTAAATTCATTCAGCAATCGTGACAAAACTGCATATTATTTACGAGAAAGCTCGAAATAAACATTTTGTGCTTTAGTGATGTTGTGGCTGAATCTGAAGCATTGTACTAGGCTACTCCATTTGCCCACAATGTGAAACGCAGACACCACAACACTTAATATAACTTTACTTAAATATAAAATAATAATTTATTTTAAATAAATTCTGAAAACACCAACATACAGTACTGGTAAAGTCACTGCAGTGTTGCACTGTGGTGCACAGCACAGAGTAAGTTGAAAGTTCTATTCTACTATATTTGATAATCTATGGAGTAAGTAATGTACTATTAAAGTAAAAAATTTAGTGCAAAAATTACAGAGTATGTAATAGTTTAATAGAGATATACAAAACCAAATGTACTCTGTGGTAGTATTTGGTAGTGGTGGTCATGGTTATTATTTTAAAAACAGATTATAATATTGAATAATTCAAAAATAATGTATTGTGCATTGTATAAGGTTCTCATAATTTGTTTTAAACAATAGCGGCAACTAACTCAACTTAAAAAAAAAAGATATTTTGAATGCGCCGATAATTTAATGAACAAGTAAAAATCTGTTGGAGCCGCAATTTTAGATTTTTACATTATATTATAATTTTATTGAATTTAATGGATCTCGGTTACGTTGTGGCAGCCATGTTAGATTATAGCATACGTTACCCATCTTTGGGGTGAGGCTATGGACAAGCACGGCGAGTCAATAACAATTAGTCTTGATATCGCCAAAGCTTTCGATAGAGTCTGGCACAAATCGCTTCTTTCCAAGCTACCAGCCTGTATTATCTCCCAATCTCTTTCTTCTGCATATCAACGACATGCTGTCCACCGGTAGCATACATTGCTATGCAGACGATAGCACCTTACACGGGAGTTGCGGCTAAACAGTCTGATATCGCAGAAAAAAGACAGCTTCTTGTCACTGAACTGGACCGGATCTTGAATCACATTTCTCAATGGGACTCTGAGAACCTGGTCGAGTTCAATGCCAAGAAGACGCAGGCTTGTGCGTTCGCCTCAAAGGTATCTTGCCTTTCCCTTCCCACTCTTCAAAGCACGCCACTGCCACTGCAGAACAATCTCAATATCCTAGGCATGGATATTCGCTGCAAACTGAAAAACAGAAACTACATCGAGAGCATCATCAAAAGAGCCTCGCGTAAACCCGGACTCCTGAACAAAGTGAGACGTTTTTTCACGTTGGAGCAGCGGTGTCTTCTTTATAAAACACAATTTCGCTCCTGCGTGGAATACTGCTCGCATTTTTGGGATGGCTCCGCGAAATACCTTCTAGATGCTCTCGACAGGTTGCAGCGAGGCTCGGTCCTAATTATTGAGAACCCTGAGGTCACGAACACCCTCGAGTCTTTGCAGATGCGTAGAGATATTGCTTCCTTGACTGTATTTTACCGTCTCGGTGAGTGTTCTGATGAGCTCTTCTAACTAATCCCACTATCTCCTTTCCTACACAGGACAACACGTGCAGGCCTTAGATGTCACCCTCACACTGTGCAGAATATACGAGCAAGAACCAAGTGGTTCGGAGATTCTTTTCTTTGCCGCACCACCAAGACCTGGAATTCGTTACCAGCGCACGTGTTTCCTTCTTCCTACAGTTCCGGGGCCTTTAAGCGGGGCGTGAAAAAGCATCTGATGAAGCCGCCAAGCTGAGTGTCAACATTGTAACACTTAGTGTCTGTAATGGTGACCCTCTTTCCTGAGACATTGCTTTAAGCTTACCATCAGGCGAGGTGAAGTCAAGTTGTTGTGCCCTGTATAAAAAAAAGTAATGCCAAGACTCATTTTAGTCAACGAGTGCCCGGTGAACTTTTCTCAAATACGTATGAATCTCCAGAACTGCGACAAAATCACGCACACGATCGCATCGCATCTAACTACAGCCATGTATGTGATGCAAGGACTACGCTGGTATCAGACAAACGTAACTCCAGTTACTGAAGAAGGAGACCGTCTCATCGAAGGCGTCGCTATTAACCTCACCTATAATCACCTGACCGATATACATACCGCACAGATCAAAATACATTGACGCCGCTACACTTAACGATGAGCTATAAGATATCATAACTGAAGCTCCAAATATCACTATTGGGGATCTCAACCTTACAATGACAGCGCTTAGTCAGATGAAAGACGAAGGTGCGGGAGTACTCGTCAAAAAACATCGGAGTTACAGAGGTTACCTCTGTAACTCCGATGTTTGCACCATATGCCACACGGCCCAACCTTCGCGACCTAACACTGCAGGCTATGGTATCCTTGATGCAGCCATTTTTTCACTCGATGCGCAAACTTTAGACTCAATATCATGCTGACAAATAACATTGGTTGGCTCCGACCATATGCACTGGATACTAGACCTAAGAATAAAGGTGGACAGAGAGAAATCCCTGGTAAGATATACAAGCGCTACTGCAAACAATGAAGGAATTAGAAAACAATTCCAACAAACAATATGGGATAAAACCACACACCTACCAAATGAACTTACAACTGACGCAGAATGTGAAGAATATTTACTACTTTTTGAAAAGGCCTTCACAAAAACCTTGGATGAGTATACACCACCACATGAAAAAAACAGAAGAGATCAACTTCCAGAAGATATAAATATATTAATCAACAAAAGAAACCAAGTCAGATGTAAAGCGTGGCGATTACGTTTCAACCAAGACAGAATAACAGAGCATAGAAGAACGTACAATCGTCTAAAATGCCAGGTCCAACACGCACTCGTAGAGTATAAAAATAAAAAACGGACCCGGATTGTAAATGATGCACAGAACAACAGAACCCAGATGTGGCGATTCAACGCAACCTGAAGGCTCCAGTACAGAAACTCCTCCATATTGAGGGATGCAACACCGAGAAAGAAACAATTGACACCTCGGTCGATGCAGCGATCGTTAGCACAGCCCAGATTAACAACGAAGATAGAAACACTGAGAAGATGACACCGTTCAAGCCTCTTGACCCTACCTCCATAGAGGAAATTAAATTTGCACTGAGACACTTTAAAAATAAGAAGGTGCCTGGTCCGGAAAAAATTAAAGCAGAAGCCCTCAAACTCGGAGGTGACCCTTTTCTTACCAGGTACAAAGTGATAGCTCACTACTTATTACTGACAGGTTATTATCCCAAGAGATGGAAAATTGGTGAGTGTATTTTCCTACATAAAGCAGGTAAGACTCATCAGGAAGCTAAATCTAACCGACCTATTACTCTCCTAAACATCATGGGTAAACTTTACGAACGGCTCCTGTTGTTGCGCCTGCGACAAACGACAGACAGTCTCCAACTGTCCTTCCAACATGGTTTCACTAAGTACAGATGAACATGGTACACAGATTCTTCGCACTGGCAAGTTCATTACAGATGCACTGGAAGCGAAGCAAAGTGTGGCCATGGTCTTGACGGATCTCTTGAAGGCCTTCGACTCAATAAACCACGAAGGTCTAGCGAAGAAGCTTCAAACAGCTGATGTGCAAAACAACATCATAAAAATGATAGAAAATTATTTGAGCGGCCGTAAAACATACGGGCGCTTCAGAACCACCCATGGCGATGTAAAAACCGGTTCCACATGAAGTCCCTCTGGGCTCTATCCTGGGTCCTGTCCTTTTTAATCTTTACGTACATGACGTTTGGGATCAGCGAGACCGTATCCGCGGACTCAAGCTATCCCAATATGCCGTTGACCTATGCATCCTTAATCGGTCTCCGGATCCAAACAGCGTGACAGAACGCGCTGGCTGGACCGCCAACATTATCATCGACTACTACCATCGCTGGGGGCTGAAACGTAACGTAGATAAAACGGAATGTAGCAGAACCATTCGCATCAAAGACGAGATAATCCAATATAAAAGGAACAGAAAATATCTAGGGGTACACTTAGACAAAACCATGACTATGGGAACGGATTACGTAGTGCAGAAGGCGCGACGAGCACGAGGCGCGCTAGCCCCCATCATAGGCTGGCACACCAAGACGGATATAACTGTGAAACTTGCTGTAATTGCTGTAATCCCGGTATGGCTCGTCGTGCCGGTTGGTGACCGGAAGTGGGGGCCAGGCGACCATATTCGGGGGGGTACGGGGGCCCTTCCGTACGGCGTGTCGGCTCACGCCATGCCTCATAATCATAGACAAAACCAATATCCCGCACTTTGTCACGCGGTGCTGCGACGACAATCACCTCTTTTTTTCACGCCCTTTTCTCCTTTTCATCATGGCAGCGCATTTAAGAGTATTGGGCAACACAGCGGCTCTACAAACTCCCACAAGCTCGCTATTTGAGGTGGAGTCCACTAACATCTGTGGACTCCATGCGAACCTCAACGCCGTCCACCAACACCTTGAGACGGCGAAACCAGATATGCTCTTTCTCACGGAGACACAAATAGGCCGCCCTGATGACACGACCTACTTGCTTTACCCCGGCTATGTTATCGAGGAAAATTTCCGTGCAAAAGCCGGGGTGTGCGTGTTTGTTAGGGCGGATGTTTGTTGTCGCCGTTTGCGCTGCCTTGAGGACCCATCCTTTTCAACCCTATGGGTACACGTAGACCATGGCTCTACGAGTCAGATCTATGTGTGCCTCTACCGTTCCCATACAGGAGATGCTGAGACAACTCGACTCTTTGAATATCTGAGTCAGGCGGCAGATGATGCGCAGGAACGGTTTCCGAACGCCGAAGTGGTATTTTTGGGGGACTTTAACGCCCACCACGAAACCTGGTTGGGCTCCTCCAAAACAGACCATGCGGGAAAAGCCGCCCATGCATTTGCTCTGGCGCATGGCCTGACCCAATTGGTACACGAGGTCACTAGAATACCAAGAAGGTCGGGCCTAGCACCCTCTCTGCTAGACCTTCTGCTGACGAGTCACCCAGACCTGTACAGTGTTTCGGTACAAGCAGCTTTAGGCAATTCCGACCACTGTCTGGTCTGCTCCAAGGTGCCAATTATAGCGCCTTCACGACCCGTGCAGGGGAAGCGGCGTCTCTGGCACTACTCGTCAGCAGATTGGGATGGGCTGCGCAACTATTTTGCGTCCATCCCGTGGGTTGAACGCTGCTTTGAAGGTAAGAAACCCTCGGATTGTGCTACTGCTGTTGCCGGTGAGATCGGTTTGGGTATGGAATACTATATCCCGTATACTGATGTCACCGGTGCCCGAGGAGTGCGCCCCTGGTTCGGGCGCGAGTGTGCGAGGGCTGTTGATCAAAAGCAGTCCGCGTATCGCGCTTGGGTAAGGGCGCGTGCCACGCACGATCCCAATGTGAGCCACTTCAAGGCGGCGTACAACAGAGCCACAAAGGTCTGCAAGAGGGCTTACGTCAGAGCGGATGCCCTGCGCATTGCGCGGCTTGGTCAAGAGCTAGTGGCACATCCCACGGGCAGCCGTGGTTACTGGCGACTGGCCAAAGCCGTGCAGGCCAACTTCTGTCAGCCTTCGCTGCCACCGCTGCGCTACCCTGATGGATCCCTGGCCCATGGACCGCAAGAGAAAGCCAATATGCTAGTAAATCTCTTTGCGGCCAATTCCCGAGTCGATGATTGCGGTATACAGCCGCCGACACTACCCAATGGTGACCACGTAATGCCTGAAATACGTATCAGGCAATGCGATGTTCGTGCGGTGCTTCAATCACTCGATGTCCGGAAAGCCAGTGGCCCGGATGGTATTCCAGCGGTGGTCTTACAAAAATGTGCAGCGGAGTTGTCTCCGATGCTTACGCGGCTGTACCGACTGTCCTACAGCTCGGGTACAGTGCCTTCGGCTTGGAAAGAGGCGAATGTACAGCCGATCCCCAAGAAGGGGGATCGCTCAGAGCCAGCCAACTATCGACCCATAGCCGTCACCTCAGTGCTGTGCAAGGTCTTCGAGCACATCATTAACAAACAGCTCATGCGTCACCTAGAGGATCACTCCTTAATTAATGACCGGCAATATGGCTTCAGGCCGAAACGGTCAACGGGTGATCTTCTAGCATACGTTACCCATCTTTGGGGTGAGGCTATGGACAAGCACGGCGAGTCACTGGCAATTAGTCTTGATATCGCCAAAGCTTTCGATAGAGTCTGGCACAAATCGCTTCTCTCCAAGCTACCAGCCTTTGGTCTGCCTCCTAGACTGTGCAACTGGATTGCTAGTTTCCTGCGGGAGCGCCGTATCCGCGTCCTCTGTGATGGACGGGCTTCGGAGTTCTTGCAAATAAATGCTGGCGTACCGCAGGGGTCTGTATTATCTCCCACTCTCTTTCTTCTGCATATCAACGACATGCTGTCCACCGGCAGCATACATTGCTATGCAGACGATAGCACCTTACACGGGAGTTATCACGGACAACCTGCGGCCAAACAGTCTGATATCGTGGAAAAAAGACAGCTTCTTGTCACTGAACTGGACCGGATCTTGAATCACATTTCTCAATGGGGCTCCGAGAACATGGTCGAGTTCAATGCCAAGAAGACGCAGGCATGTGCGTTCACAGCAAAGGTATCTTCTTTCCTTCCCCTTCCCACTCTTCAGAGCACGCCACTTCCACTGCAGGACAATCTCTATATCCTAGGCATGGATATTCGCTGCAAACTGAATAACAGAAATTACATCGAGAGCATCATCAAAACAGCCTCGCGGAAACTCGGACTTCTAAACAAAGTGAGACGTTTTTTCACGCCGGAGCAGCGGTGTCTTCTCTATAAGACACAAATTCGCTCCTGCGTGGAATACTGCTCGCATCTCTGGGAAGGCTCCGCGAAATACTTACTAGATGCTCTCGACAGGTTGCAGCGACGCGCGGTCCGAATTATTGGGAACCCTGAGGTCATGAACACCCTCGAGCCTTTGCAGATGCGTAGAGATATTGCTTCCTTGGCTGTATTTTACCGTCTCTACCACGGTGAGTGTTCTGACGAGCTCTTCCAACTAATCCCACCATCTCCTTTCCTACATAGGACAACACGTGCAGGCCTTAGATGTCACCCTCACACTGTGCAGAATATACGAGCAAGAACCAAGCGGTTCGGAGACTCTTTTCTTTGCCGCACCACCAAGACCTGGAATTCATTACCAGCACACGTGTTTCCTTCTTCCTACAGTCCCGGGGCCTTTAAGCGGGGCGTGAAAAAGCATCTGATGAGGCCGCCAAGCTGAGTGCCACCATTGTAGCACTTAGTGTCTGTAATGGTGACCCTCTTTCCTGAGACTTTGCCTTTAGCTTACCATCAGGCGAGGTGAGGTCAAGTTGGCGTGTCCTATATATAAAAAAAAAAAAAAAAAAAAATCACATATGTACCAAAAACAGACAGGAGTCGATCGCTCAGCACACGAACGACAGCTCCATGTCCCCATAGATTATAATTATGTACGTATAAATAGGATAGGGCAATTAAAAAACAACATTATAAATTTATATAAATTCACACTGTACATATTAACAAGCATACAGCACACGCAACACGACACATATACAGATCTCTTCCATAATTATACTAGGTACCGGGACTTCTCGCGAATTATATATTGGAACTTACTATTTCTGCCGACGTTTCGGATGTGTTGTAGCACCCGTGGTCACTAGTCTAGTCAGGACTAGTCTTCGAGCGTCGAGATGTATGCGGGAAACATTTCTTGAGCGCCTACCCACCATTACACTTATTATGAACGGTTAGGCTGGCGACACACTCACTATGTCAGTTTTTAACGGCACTGTGTTTTTTGGTTTTAGTATCTTAATCACTGGATTCCACGTTCCGGATAACTTGAATCCATCTTCCCTATTGAAATTTTTATATTTTTTTATTTCAATGGCTTCACGCACAATCCGTGAATAGTAGTGGCGATCAGTGGAGAGAACTTTGGGTTGATGAAGCTCAATCCAGTGATTGGTACCCGACTCAAGATGTTCTGCTACTGCCGATTTGTTAAACTGACGGTCTTTCACAGCTGCGATATGTTCTCTGACTCTCTCTGCAATGGTTCGCTTGGTCTGGCCTATGTAGGAACTACCGCAGCTGCAATCCACTTTATAAACACCCGGTGTTTGTAGAGGTATGACGTCCTTCGATGTTCGCACGTATTTCGCTACTTTGGCGAACGGTTTAAAAATCGTCTTGATGGAAAACTTTCGTAAGCAAGATCCGATTTTGTCCGTTACACCTTTCACATACGGGATGTATGCCACACATCTTCATCACCTCGTTGCACGACATCTTCCTCGGTGCACGTCGCGGCTTTCTAACACTCGTACCATACCCGTTCACCTCAAGAACCTCCTGAACATGATCTAACTCCTGCTGTAGGTGCTCAGGGTCAAACAGGTCATTAGCTCGCTTGATGAGCGTCGAACTTACGGATTTTAAGTGAAGTGGGTTGCCTCGAAGGGAACTACTTCCTTTACCATGGTCAAAATTCTATTCTATTAGGGTATCCTGTTATATCGTCGCGCGTCGTAGCGTAGATCGTATGACTAGGGTGATAAAATATGTAAGATTACCAGCCTTAGCGAATGTCTGCTTCTCCAGATAAGTGCGTAGTTTATCTTCTGCATAATCAAACCAATTATTTTACGTAGATTCAAATTCCTGTACTTGACATACTTATTTATATTTGAAAGTAGAGAAAATAACGTTATAAAGATTTACTGACTGGTAGCGAAGATAACCAAAGAGGTACGATCACCAAGAAGTCTATATTTCGTGAAGGAACTTCGCAACAGGTGTTCTTAGCTAAATGTCGAATCTGTGAAACATTATAATTATGTATATAACTATGTTCATGGGTACCTGCCCAACATTCCATATCTACCTATTTGTAAATACCGATTATTGTATTAAACATTTTAATGTCAATGTGAAATTTTGACGAGTACGTGTTTTTTTTAAGAAATCGCACAATGTAACGCAACCTTTTAGAAAACCGTTGTTTAGTGTCAACGTAACCGCATAACCCACCATTGAAAAATAGCAGATAATGCCATCACCATTGTGGCACACAGCCACAGACATATTGAGAATAGAGACATCTGTTTTACGACACTGGCATAGGGCTAGCCAGCTTCTGACCTAGGGAGGGGCAAGTCAGATTTTTATACGTCTGATCATCCGCGGCATTTTTGATGTATTACGAGTACATTTTTTTTTCTTAACATGCTTTTATTTTGTTTCTCCTGTCCCGATATAAGTTTGACACACTTCCCGGTTATTTGAATTGAGCTGAAATTTTTGTATGCATACGTAAATCGCGTGACAATGCAATATTACGAATTACGATGACGTGGTGCTGATCTGATGATGGACCTTCAAGGTGGCCAAAGGAGCTTCGCAATAAAACGACAAAGCCCCATCGAGTTTGGGCGAATTTGAATCTTTCTGATGCATAGTGTGTCTTTCAATGGTCTTCTGATCATGTCAAGGCTAAAGGTGGTCATAGGAGCTCAGAAAAGAAAAGAAGCAACCCCATCGACTCTCGAATCGGTCACAGGGTCTCCACTTCGAAGATTAAGAATTTAGTGACTACTAAAATTTCCTAGATAACGTTATTTGAATCAATTTATTATAGGTAGGTACCACTTGTATAAAAAATTTAATAAACAAGAAGAGGATATTATAAATATTATTTTTTAATCAAATTAAAATCATTGTTGCTTAGAAACATAAAATAATTACCTTTTATGTATAATTTCGATTGTTAAAATAACAGCACCGTGCACCCTTTTTTCCAGTAAAATAGATATCGCTCCGTGTGACCGTACCATAATTCAATATTTTCGCTACTTATGTTCCTAGATGGCGCAATTTAAAATTTCTTCTAGTTGCACAGTTCGTTTTTATTTATTTAGTATTCGATGAACGGATATTCTGTGAGCTGTGTTGTTGTGCGTGCATTCTATAAGTTTGGTTATTTTTATTGTGACCTGGGGCCTTAGACAATATTAATTCGCTGCGGAGCGAATCTGCAGCTACATTCGTCATCGTTATGACGTTCACGAATTTCGACTGATAGACAAAGTTATTCACATTTCGTATTCTTATAATAATATGCAATTCGTTGGGTCGACACCCTCTACTTTTTGTCTATGAACTTTCTTTTGCATGTGACCAATTCCATTTGTATTATCAACAGATTCAAATTATTTTTTCTACGCGGGAGGTTCAAAAGTTAATAAGTAAGTATAAAAAATACTAATATTAGAAACGTGAAAGTTTGTGAAGATGTTATTAAATAAACGTATTCCACATGAAGAATGTGTCTTTCTCCCATTTTCAGGAATTGACTCAAATTATAGACCGGGAGCAAGCGCAGTGCAATTTTCCACTCGCTTGGAAGTATATGGAAAGGTGTAGTAGCTTAATCAATGAAATATAGCGGTATTACTTAAATTAAAACGGTTATTAGGTGCCGAAAGAAAGACAGAATCTATGACGTAAGTAGTTTACAATAAAATATTTAATAGGTAACTCTTTTATCAATCAAATTCTAGCCTCGGTGATCTTACCCGACCACAGCCAGGACTTTAAGGTCACATAAGGGCGGACCAGCTTTGGCAGGAGTTCGAACGTATACTAAAGTCCATTGGCAGTGATGCCAATAAAACACCTGAGATAAATGGAAAAGGTATGTACCATACTGAAACTAGAGTATGTACAACCAGTTATAATATATCCTCTCCTATTCATTAAATACCTAGAGTAACAGACTAAACATCGTTTAGGGGACTAATATGTAAGCTTATTTATGAATACTTTTAACAATAATCACAATGTTTTATAAAAATTTCATAATGTTATAATATCATAATTTATCATTTTAAGGCGTGGTCTGACTGGAAATCAAGAGAAAAAAGATTTTATATGTCAGCATGCTGGCGGCACTGGAGGTGGACCTAACAGCCGACTTGCCCCTAATCTAAGTGAGAGTACCTACCTGAGAGGAGTATAGAAAATATAAGTAGGTAATTTAGTAAAATAAAAACTAATCTGATTTAGTCTAATCAAAACTGTAAGACTGAATTAGTGTTATAAGAATTAACTGAATTAATCTAATATACATTATTACGTCTATAAATCCCCGAAGGTACTATTTAGTGTATGCTTATTTTCAAAATAAATAAAAATGGTTTATTTCACTTTTAATCATGTTTTATTTTATTTACATAATTACAACATAAATTTACGACATTGTTTTATACAAATGAAATATGTAGCATCGCTCTTCCCTGAATTAGCTCATTTTCGTTTCCTTTGGAGGGCGCAGGTTGTGAGTAATAATTAGCATTATCATCATTCATAGCCATAGCTTGGATATCGCTTGGGGCTGGTAATGCAGCCCTAATAGTAATGTAGTGCAATACACAGCACGCAAGCATTATCCTGCTAGCCTGTTAGGGATGATAATGCATTGCCTACCCAGTATTTCAACAGGCATCATCGAAATGGGTCTCTTCTGATGTAGGAGCCACGGTGTACCATTTACCACCCGGGTATGGGGAGGCACGTCGAGGGCTACTTTTCATGGAAGACGGCTGCGTACTGCGACCTCCGAACCCGGCGTCACCTCTGCTCGTCACGGACTGTGCGGGCTAAGAGTCTCCTACGGCCTCGCTACGGCGCCTCCTTCTCGAACATTACTTGCTCGCAGAAGGAGACGACTACAGTCCACGCACTCGCGCTTCATACCATGGCCGTGTGCAAGGCTGCGAGCGAGAGAAATTATTGTGCGCTGCAGAACACGCAGCTCCTGCGCATGCCTCGCATTCAGGAACTTCACCAATATTGGGCACCCATTTAGGACCATAGACCGTACGATGCCGGCATAAAGTATCCTGCTGGAGTCATGCGACGCCTCCCTTTCCCCTGTTGTGCAGCAGCCGCGCCGGAGCTTCAGGTGTGCCCGTCTATTTGGGGGCCAGACTTCGGAGATGCTCCCCGAAGTGCCACTGACCATTGATCATGAGTCCCAGATATTTCATCTGTATTTTGATGCTGATGGCAGTGTTATTCATTATGAGGCTGGATCCTTCCGGTGGCGTGCGCCGAGACCCATGAATGAACATGGCCTCGGCCTCGATTTGGGCAACTACAGTCGTGGCCTTCAGGGTCGCTTCGCTGTGTGTGGCTCTCACTAGCGTTATCCGCATTGGGTATCCGAGACTCGAGAAGTCGAAACAGCGGAGTTCTAGCTCCTTTAGGTCATCGTAGTGGAATGGTAGGAACGACTTGGGCGACTGCCGTAATAGCGGTGGTAAGATCCATCATGGAGGCCTGGCTGGAAAGGCGACACGGGAGGGAAAGACTGGGGACTCTGCCGGCCCGTCAAGCCGGTGAAAGAGGTGGTGCAGTGCAGGTAACTGAGGCATTAGAGGTTACTCAACTACGTCCGCCCTCCATGATGTGGATCCTAGGATGACAGGTGGAGCTACCTATCACTCTTTTAGAACCAAAACGGCGAATTGCGACGAAAGTTTCGTTTTAGATCCCTTTCTTCTGTGTGTAATGATGTAAATATTTGCATGAATAGCATTATAAAATTCTAAAGCCAAGGGGATCTACAAAAACGTGAACTTATCACTGAGCTTGGTCGGGTCTTGGATCGTATTCCCCTATGAAGTTTTAGGGGTTTGGTCGAGTTAATTGCCAAGAAAACACAATAAACACGAAAAAAAAAATACCTACCTCATCATTGCATCCATTGCTTTGATTTTGGAGCCCGGGGCCGCTCTCCTACTGTCTTATTATTTCGCTTATCTTGAATTTTACAGAATTGACTGCCATATACCCCTCAAACCCGAGTCCCTAAGTGTACCGACTAGTAGGCGATATTGGCCGAGCACTGAAGATAGTGGCTCACCTTGCATAGTAGATATACAAATAGTAGGTGTAATTTTAATATCTCAGTACCTAATAGGTAGAAATAGGTGACTACTCGTAGATCAGACGGACATTGATACTAGTCGACAATCCCATACTGGCAGGTGATGTGGAACCTCTCTGCTTTAGGAGAGACTTCGCTATGTGTGTTCTACCGCCTATACAACGGTTTGTGCTCAGATGAATTGTTTGACATGATGCCCACAGCTACATTCTATCAACGCACCGCTCGCCGTAGGCAGAGAATTCATCCCCACACATTGCAACTTGAGACGTTACGCACTGTGCGGTATGAAAGAAACTTCATCCCACCCACACTTAAGCTGTGGAATGAAATCCCTGCTGCAGTTTCCCCATGTGCCTACAATATGGGGTTCTTCAAAAGGGGCATTAGGAGGTTTCTTCAGGGTCGGCAGCGCGAGTGTGACGCCACTGGTTTTGCACACGTCCATAGGCCACGGTAATCACTGCTGCTGTATGCTTGTCTGCCATCTAAGTGGTATAAAAAAATGTTAGACGGCACTACCTACATTATATAGGTACATACAAATGTAACACTACTACCTACGTTAATTATTGAACTTTATTGATTTAAACGTTTGGAACATGCGCTCTCAGTTTTGTTAACAGATTTATCCAACCTAGTCTATGACGTCAAACCTCGGAACATCGACAACTGAAATGATTTAGGTTGCAATTTGCAATGTTTATTATAAGTATCTATATTTTGTTTTTGAAGTCTATGGACATCTCTCGTCAAAAAATTTTATTTCATATCAATGTAAATTATTAAATATCGTACATTAATTAAAATAAATCTATTAAATATTGAAACACTACTGTATTGCTAACTGTAGATAAGTATGAATTTTCTGAACGGATCTCTGTCCCGCTTTGGGAGAACGACAGCTCCTTATTGTCGCGATGCTGTGAAGGCTATACAAACATTGAATGGAACAGATGACAATCCACACCACATATATCCTGGCAATATGGCAGCAACCCGATGGCCAGTTAAATATCGTACAGGAACCTCTCGCATTGCTTTTGTACCAACAATGTGGACACAGGTGAGGTTTAAGGATAAAAGGTGCGCGGTTCCGCCGCGTTTACACCGTGATATAGCATTTCCAAACTTTGACCACTACAGGAAAGATGCGTATAAAGATGTTCGTAAAACAACCTGGGGACTGGGTGATGGTAAACCCGGATATGTATATGTGCTTGGAGTATTTGGCTTCGTATGTGGGGCCTATGCTGTTAAAGCAGGCATTTTTACTTTTGTGACTTTCATGTCAGCTGCAGCTGATGTTCTGGCGCTAGCTTCTATCGAAGTAGATTTAAGTAAGATACCGGAAGGAAAATGCATGACTTACAAATGGCGCGGTAAACCTCTATTTATTAAGAGTAGAACAGCACACGAGATTGAGATCGAAGAGCAAACACCTGTGTCTACACTGCGAGATCCGGAGTCCTCAGCTCAACGGCTGAAAAAACAGGATTTTCTTATTGTCATTGGAATTTGTACACATTTAGGTTGTGTACCCATACCAAACTCTGGTGATTTTGTTGGTGGTTTCTACTGCCCGTGTCATGGTAGTCAATTTGACAACTTGGGGAGAATACGGAAGGGGCCGGCGCCAATAAATTTAGCTGTACCGCCGTATGTATTTCTCAGTGACACTCTCGTTCGAGTCGGATAAACTTGCTTTTTGTTAATTTATTGTATAATATACCTACTTTTTAGGACTTATATTTAGTAATAAATTCCCTATTTACTATTGATTTAAATGATTTATATTGTTTGTTTTGTTTTGTTTTTTGTAATATATGTTAATACGAAGTCGTACCTGCGATTGCGACGTACGCGGGACTTTCCGCAAAATCATTCGTGAATTGGACATTATTTTGAACATTGGATCAATCTCGAATTGGGCCAATTGCACCTAAAGGGTTAAAAATAATATAATAGACCCTGGTGCGGTCCCGAGGGGGGGGGGGGGGGGACAACGTGAGCCCCACCAACCGTGTACATCAAATTGAAAGAAGAATTCCTAGTTACAACTTTAAAGAGAGCATCAGATGTTTAAACTATCATGGTCACTCACATCAGTATCAAAATAAACGGGATATTTACCATGTTTCATTGTTTTGAGTTTCCGATATTTCGATCACCGTATAAGCACCATGATCACGGAGGAACTGGAGTAGTGGCGGTGAACAGAAAAAATATTTTTCTACCAGAAATTATATCGATCTACTCTCTTTGAGTGAGTAGAATAGCCAGAACTCACTGGAGAATTTTTGTGCTATCAGTAAGAAAACAAAAGGCTTGTCCTGTCCTATGTGCTTTTTCTTCTATACTGACGGCACAGAAACTCTCTGTTCTTACAGTCTGACTCCTTTGGTGTTGCACACATCCATAGCCCACGATTACCACTTTCCATCAGGGGAGCCGTGTGCTTGTCTGCTACCCTAGTGGTATAAAAGAATACGGGCTAAAGGATATTTACTACTTATTTATGGAGTCACAATCAAGACAGCGAATCTCTTTGCCGGAACTTCATCATGCGACCGAGGCGAGAGCCCTTTCGGTACCATAACCAAGGCCACGAAGTCCCAGCTCCGCTAGGACATGTATTGTAGAGTAGAGGAAGTTGCGATTTGCACAACCAAGCGCAGGGCACGCCATGATGACTCAATCGTATAATACCGATTCGAGTTCGACGTAACCTCAAAAGCTAGCTGAAAACTGGGTCTAGTTAGTATAGAACCGCGTAATGTGTACTGTGTACTTGACTGTCGCGTACTCGACAGACTCTTCGCGGTTCTGATATCATCCTCTGAGTCTTTTCCTAAAGCAGTTATGATCGGCTTCCCATTCTATCTGTTACGCGGCGGCTGAACATCAATATTTTCCGTGAAGTAACTACCGTCTGACCTCCACAATCAATCAATCAGTCTATCGCAGTCCACTGCTGGACATAGGCCTCTTCCAATGATTTGTGTCTTTGGCTTACGGTTTCCACGCTGGCCAGACGGGTTGGTACAAGGGTTTTATTTTCGAGTATGCCTTCTCGCGCAGTAATAGGAGGTAGGACACGGCGGTATATCCGCCCGATTGAGCAGTCCGACTGGGGAAGTACCTCCGCCCTACAGAATACCGCGGTTATAATAACTTCGTGTTGTGTTCCCAGCGGTGAGTAGGGTAGCCAGAGCTCACTGGAGAATTTGTGCCGTCAGTGGGAAGACTAAAGGCTTGTCCTGATTTGTCTTCTACTGACGGCACAGAAACTCTGTACTTACAGGGTTGGCAGCGCGACTGTGACTCCTCTGGTGTTACAGACGTCCATAGGCCACGGTAACTACTTTCCATCAGGTGGGCCGTGTGCTTGTCTGCCAACTAAGTAGTACAAAAAAAAAAAAAACATCTGCATATTTTTGGCGTTAGTCGCCTCTTACGACACCCTTCGACTGAGACGGAGTTGTGATACTTGTATCCTTTTACCGTCACCACACTGATTACCTCCACAAAAAATTGGCGATATTGAAATTCTGTAGTTATTATATTAGTGGGGCTTTATTTTACCAACTACCCGTAACGACTGCCCATAGATGTTCTTACAATAGCCGGAACTAACGGGTTGACGTACTCTCCGAGGCACGGAAACCTAGACCAATGCAAATGTACAGTTTCATGCATACAAATATTTGCGCTTAGAGAGAACCGAACCCGTACCTCCTACTTAGCAGTCGAATGTAGTACCACCATGCCACAGAGACTATTCATTTTAGACTAAAATAATATTACACATATTGATAACTCACTTGTACTTTTCCACATTACTTTATTGCTTATTACACCTGACCGGTTTCGCGATTTCGGCGCGATTTTCGGTTTCGGTGAAACCGGTCAGGTGTAATAAGCAATAAAGTAATGTGGAAAAGTACAAGTGAGTTATCAATATGTATAACAACAAATTCCACCAAGTGCCATCAATCTACAGTATAAATAGTCTAAAATAATATTAGTAGAATTTCTCGTCGCCGAGAGGGAAGTGATCCCCTCCAAATTTCAGGCTGCGACTGCGCCTAAATAAATCCAATTACCTGGATCTTTCGAAGTAGCTTCTTGTTCTTCTACAGCCTCGAAATCAACTCTTTTTAAGATGTTTATTCTAAATCAGCCATCGTGCATCGGGAGTTGCTCATCTCTACCTACCAATTACTGCTCTGTTCTAATAATTGCACATTGGACCTGTAGGTGGGGTCGTAGCCCTATTACTTCAGAAGTTACCATAGTTATACATAAAGTACGTGGCACAAAATAAGTCCCTTGGTCACAGCGCGGCTGTCGCAATATGTAGTGTTGCCGGTATCGTCTTTTTTAATTGTACCAAATAGGTATTTTAATGTTCAATGAATGTAGATACTTATCTAATAGTAGTTGCACCGCAGAACTTATGAACTTATATTCTCTCATTTAGGCTGTTGTTGATTGTGCAACATGCATTCAGCATTGACAATGCTGACTTCTGCTCTCTTCTTTTTGAAGTAGGTATCAAATCGACCACCGGTCTAACATAAAATAGACATACAGACTTACTTATATCAATGATTAGAAGTCCGTCTGTATTGGATTTTTTTTATACTGTTTGTTGCAGGCTCGCCTATACATATGTATTATTGAAATACGCAGCTTTATCAAGCCTACAATTAAGTGGTTATTGAATTTTCCAAGTGACAATTTCCTTATGTCAATGGGTAGCGGTTTTGGCGACAGGTTGGTGCATTGCTGTCACGGAGCACCTGGTTTTGTACCTACCCTTCATCGGCCAAGTCACACAACATTAACTATAATAATAAAGCAATCGCAGTGAGAAACCTTAGACTTATCATGACTTTGTCTAGATTTCATTACTTTTAGATAAACAAGCAGCTCCATCGAGATTTGGCTAGTTTTTTACAGAATGTTTTGGTGGGCTTTCACTTCTTTAGTAGTAGAAGGGGGCATTACCATATCTCTAATAGGTACAGCTGAGACCAGCTGAGGGTTCTTCAACAGATACTTCAGACCTTCAATTTTTGACATCACACGTACATATTGTTCTTAATAAAAGACTGAATTTGATTGATTATATTTTGACTTCCTTTAAGAATAAAAAATAATGAAAAGACATAGTTTCAGTTTAGTTAGGCAATACCTACTTTATTTAGCAAGGCATATTTTTACCAGAATAAACTAACATATTAAGCAGTCTTAGGAATAAACGAACTACCTTGTCAAATAGCCTATTATTTATTCTGTGGTTGGAGTGTCAGATTTGTATTAACTGGGTGTTTGGTTGGAGCCTAACCTCCCTCACCTGCTAGCCCGTACCTACATCTGCTGATAAACGGACGAAGCTCTTGCACAGACTTACCTAGCGAAGTTGGGGGTCAAACGGCAGTCATCATGCTTGGCATTTACGGGCGCAAGCCAAATTTTTCATGTGGAGAACCCCCTATCGGATGCACCAGTCAGCGCCAGAGAGGGTGGTTATGTCGGACTCGATTCGACCAAAACCGCACGACGGTGAGGAAGCCCCTGGCCTCTGGCATACCCCGCCTAACCCCAAGTAACCTAGATCCACCCAAGGACCCCTCAGGTGTAGAATCGTGCTGCCGGGACTAAGTAGCCTGCTTGTTAATCAGGTAGGGAGGTGTTTCATAATCAGGACATAGATAGAAAAATTTAAAGAGCCTTATTACCGAAGCCACATTCATAACTTACCTACTGCTACTACGCAGCTACGGCAGAACCAAATACAATAATCATAATGACTTACTCGAGAAGTTGTAATTTTGGAATTAAATTCAAATTAGTGATTACCGAACTGATTGGGCATCAATGTAGTTACGAATGCCTGCCTGTGTCTTGGTGTAATCACACACATTCACAGGCCCAACAACCACGAGTGCCAAGGCTCTATGATGTAACTCGTGAAAGTGTGTTAACCGCGGTCCATGGCAGTGGTAGACCGACGCGTGCGCAACCAAGACGATAGCAGCGAATTGGCAAGTAAGTGTCATTAGTAACATAACTATTTTCAAAATACAAACATTTGAATTTGCATTGCAAATTGACCTATAACATGTCTAATTTACTTAAAAATTAAAAATTATTGTAATGTTAAAATAAGGAAGGTATCTACTTAATTATTGTTTTTAAGTTAACGATTATATTGATTGAAACTGTATTGTCATTAGAACTAAATATGTGTACCTGTGTAGTGTAGATATCATCCAGTGTTCTATGCAATGCCTAGGCAATGTATAGAATACCAGCCAGCAGTCTCAGGGAGGAGTGACATCCACAGCCTCTGAGCCCCTCAGCGCGGAGCGCCTGACAGGTGCGATCGAGGCGGCGGTGGCGGTGGTGCAAACCGTCGCCACCAAGTCCTCGAACCTAAAGGGGCAGTACGTGCGGGACCTAAAGCTAGCATGTCTTTGTGGCTATGTCAAGACTCGCCGTGCTTGTCCATATCCTGATTCACGTGTCCCAATGGGGCTCTGAGAACCTGGTCGAGTTCAATGCCAAGAAGACACAGGCATGTGCGTTCACAGCGAAAGTATCTTCTTTCCTTTCCCCTTCCCCCTCTTCAGAGCCACTGCTACTGCTGGGCAATCTCAATAACCTAAAAATGGATGTTCGCTGCAACCTTAATAACAAAAACCACATCCAGAGCATCATCAAAACAACCTCCCGTAGACTCGTAGTCCTGAACAGGGTTAGTCGTTTTTTCACCACAGAGCAGCGGTTTCGCCAAGTAGATACTAGGTGCTCTCGACAGGTTGCACCGACACACTTGCATTTCGCAGCATTGGGAATCCTAAGGTCACGAATACCCTAAAGCCTTTGCAGATAGGTAGAGATGTTGCATCCTTAGCATTGTTTTACCGTCTACACCATGGAGAATGTTCTAATGAGCTCTTCCAATTACTTCCACCCTCTCTTTCCTACACAGGACAACACGTGCAATGCTTAGATGTCACCCGCATACGGTGCAGAATAACCGAAAAAGAACCAAGGTTTGGAGACTCTTTCCTTTGTCGCACCTAGGACACGGCGGTATTTAGGGGAGGTAGGACACGGCGGTATTTCCGCCCGATTGAGCAGTCCGACTGGGGAAGTACCTCCGCCCTACAGAATACCGCGGTTATAACTTCGTGTTGTGTTCCCAGCGGTGAGTAGGGTAGCCAGAGCTCACTGGAGAATTTGTGCTGTCAGTGGGAAGACTAAAGGCTTGTCCTGCTTTGTCTTCTACTGACGGCCAAAAAAACCACTAAGGTCTGGAATTTATTACCAACTCACGAGTTTTCTTCTTCATACGATGAGTCCGTCAAGCTGAGTGTCACCATTGTAACATTGTATATGTATTTAATGGTGTCCCTCTTTTTCTTTTCTGAGGTTCAGGCTCCAGCTTACCATCAGGCGAGTCGAAGTCTAATTGACATGTCCTATGTATAAAAATCAACTTAGCACAGATAATATAATTCTTATACTTAATCCTAGGCTACTTTTTATCTTGGGAATATGTAGGTTCTTGTGGGGGTGTAGGTACCGCATGGTAAGGGATTTGAATTTCACACGGGTGATACTGCGGGCAACAGGGAAGAACATCTTATGGGTATAATAAATATAGATTTCAAAGACGAAAACAAATAGGAATTCAAATTATGTATTAGATATATTGAGATTTACATTAAAATTATTCCTTTACATTTGCACTCTTCATACCTCTTCCTAATACGATCGTGAGATCATGACTTGTTAAGTAGGTAGGTATGTATATTGGGGATTATTTTTGATCATAGGAACACAAAAAAAACAAATGATTTAAAAATTACGACTCATCAAACATTTCGCCCCACTACCTAATAGGTATAAATTATTGCACTATTAACCTAAATAAGTATCTACATAAATAATTTTACTATAATTCACTCATATCAGTGTAAACCGTCTACGGTCAGTGTTCGATGACTACAACTTTAATCCTTCTTCAGTTTGATTTACGTGATTACGCGCCACTACTGCAAAGTACAGCCAGATGGAAGTGAAAATACCCATTCCTGTGTATAACAGTGCTATGCCAAAAGGTGGTAATTCTTGAACGGCACAAGCTCGTTTAATAAAATAACATGCTACCGGGCTCATTACACTGAAAACAATAACGAATGCACACATTCCCAAAATCAGCCACACGCCCAATGACACAGCACCTCTTGAACGGCAAATTATGCCCAAGAAGAATGCTATGTTAGCAGTTACTAGAAGCAAAGATATTATTGCAAGATTTAAAATCACCACTTTCATAACGTTTGGATCATAATCATCTAAAATGCCTGGAGTATGCCTTAAAACACCATAGGCTCCTGCAACCAGTACTCCAGCGAATCCAAATATCATTCCAAAACATGATATAATAAAAGTTGCAAACACATTTGGTATGATACCACAACATTTATGGATAAATGGCACATCCATAATTTATGCTGCTGCTGATGATATTTTAAATATTTGATGGAAACAGTTAAACCATTTTATTTTACTACATAGACGGAGAATGGAATATCTCTGTCTACGTTTTACAAGTATAGATTTGGACGATAGATTACAAATGCTACAAATAGATTATTTATGGCGTAACAGATAATCAACTTCATTGTTATTATAGTAATTTCATTCCAAGTTCGTTCACAGTCTACCAAAGATAATTTTATTATAAACTCTACGCAGTTTAAATATACCTAAGTTGACTATTATGTTGGTTATCCACTTTACTGTCGACTCGTCGTCGGCGATTATATCATAGGCCACCAAGGTCCGCGACCAAGCCAAGCAACTCTGCGCAGAATCACAAATGGATGTCCAAGAAGTTGCAGTAGTAGCACTGCTAAGAATTAAGAGAAAGAAAAATGAAAAGACTATTAGATAAGTACATCCTTTGTTACAAGAAAGTATATTAAAAAACTGTTTAAAACATTTTAAGAAGACGTTAGAAAATGTCCTCATTATTTTTTAATTACGAATGAACGTCTGTCCCGTCGTTTGAAAATATGCTGAAACTACAATCATATAATCACATCAAATGTTTTGTGAGTGACGTCCAGTAGTTACGATATGACAGGCGCTAGTTGCTCGCAGCTCGTAGGGTCGCAGTGTGCATTGCACATCCATTTGAAGCCATGCTCCTATTGGTCGCCGATGACTACAGACTGACTAGGGGTCGCTTGTGCGTTTCCACTGCACGGCAAGTCGTCGACTGGCTTGAGACCGGTGACTGTAATAAGTGCGTAGGTAGCGTAGAGTGCGTAGACACCTTTTTGAACCTGAAATAGTAATGGAAAGAGGACCCTTTTGTCCGCACCTAGCCTTTTTCCTTAGGCCGTTGTGCGTGACCTATTTGAACCTATGAAAGTAACAGTCACTGTCGACCGAGACGATAGAGTCGATAGTGCGTAATGGGCCTTATAAAACCTCGGTGGCTGTCAGTTAATCTGGTGATTAATAAAATCATCAAAAATATTAAAAAATCATCTTAGCTACGGTCATATTAAAATGTAAACATTAAATATAAAAAACAATTTTAATGACATTGATGGCAATTCAGTTGTTATCATCGCAGTGTTCTGATTTTTGCTCCCAGAGATTTTTCCCCGGTTTTTCAAAATATCCGTAACTCTCCAGTAAACCTTTTTAAACTCTTTTATGTATAAGTTCATATTCCACAATAAAATAAGGCGTAATAAATAATTTATATAAAATCAAAAATATACTTAAAAATGGAACCCCCGAGTACAAGGACCAGGTTACCGATAGGTAGGGAAAACCATCTCACGTTTCGAGGAGTACTGCCTTCTGTTTCAAACAAACCGCCAAACGCTTCTTCAGATGTAAATTCTGGATTTTGGTGTCGGTTATCGCATCGGAACAATATTTGCTGAATCCACATCTTCCACATACCACATGTCGATAATGACATAAGCCGTTTTTTTTATTTCTTTTGAAATGTTATGAAATTAACATATTACCAAAATGTTAAACATTATGGAATATAGCGCCGGAGATTTAGAAAAAAAGATTATTCATAAAATCTATTATCTCCGGTTTTTGTTTAGTTTAGGTCCCAATGTAATAGGTGGCGAGCCTATTGCCATTAAGCGGGCACTTATAAACCTGCGATAAATACACACTTAACTTCGAAAAGCATCGAAAAGTCATTAGTGTGTGCCATGGTAAAACCAACATAATAATAATTTTCATTATAAGGAGTAACATCCAGTTAGAAGCTAGCGCAACGCGTCATCGGGTTGTGCCAATGGCGCGGCGTCTTGCTGGGCCCTAGGCCCTTATATCTTTCTACCTAAGACAAATGATTAATGCAAGCTCTACAAGAAAGCAATATAAGTTTACAAGAAAGAATTTGACATAGCGCTGAAGTGATTACTGCTACTCCGAGGGACTAAAGTGATGAAGACAATCAAAGTAGATTCCTAACAAAAAAATATCTATGTTATGTTATTTAAGCTATTCTGAACTCATGAATTTCAGTCTTATGTCTGTTAATTTATATATATATATATATAATTTGGTCGAGAATCCGGAATCCTTCTCACAATACAAGCTTGAAACGGAATCTTCTCTCAAAATTATAGTACAGAATATACGAAGTATAAATAAAAATTTTGAAGCTTTTAGAGTATTTATGGAAAGAAGTTTCTTAGTTTATGACGTCATCATCTTGACAGAATGTTGGTTACTAAATTCTGAGTTCATACCGCAAATAGCAGGATATAATGCAACGCATACTCGCAATCATATTAATCAAAATAGTGGGGTGGTTGTATATATAAAGAATACTTTGGCTGAAGTGATGGTCTTTGAACCTGATATTAACGAGGCAGATTGTTTGGTGGTAAAAATTAGTAACAGTCACGCCTTTATCTGTGTGTATAGATCACCTTCTTTTGCCTCGGCTACAAATTTTCTTGGATCCCTCGATGTCCTTTTAAATAACCTCAAAAGTGTACCAAATGTTTATGTAACTGGAGATCTTAACATAGATATTACTAAAGATAACAAAGACCCAAAATCAGATCACTATTTGGATTTGTTAGCCACGAACTGTCTTTTGCCGAGTCATTTGTTTCCCACTCGCTTAGAGAAGTGCTACGATCATTGTTTTGTGAAGTCAAATTGTAAAACCTTAACACTTGTTTGTGAATTCTCCATAACTGACCACAGATGTGTTTATTTTAGTATACCTTTGACGCAACCTCGTAATGATACTGAACGAAAGCAATATATACAGCGGTTTAATCATGATACAGCCTATAATCTACTAAAACAATTTGATTGGTCAAATTATACTACTATACAAGATCCAAACAAAATGACTAAACATTTCGTTGAAACCCTATCTGACATAATAAAAAAAAGCACAACCTTGGTGACAGTACCCAATAGAAGGAAAACTCGACAAGCATGGATAACACCAGGTTTGTTGCGCTGCATGAGATTTAGAGATACCCTACATAGAAGACATATGAAATCACCGCAAGATGCAGAGTTGGAAATTACTTATAAGCGCTATAGAAACCATTGCAATAATATTCTCCATAAATTAAAAAACGAGCACGATAAACTAGACCTAGAAGCTAATAAAAGGGATATTAGGGGAACCTGGAATGTTATAAAGCGCCTGTGTAATTTAAATAGATCAGTTTATACCCAAGTGCCACACGAATTGTTAAAAATAAAGTCGACACCTCAAGAGTCTATTGATAGTGCTAATGAATATTTTGTAAGTGTAGGTGCTACGCTGTCAAATAGCATTATACACAGACTAAAAACGACTGAAAATGAGCTCGTACGGAGATATGTGTGCAGGAGTACTCCTGCAAACTCATTTGTACTGATGGAAGCAGATGAAATGGAAATATTTAAAACAGTCATTTCATTAAAAAATACTAAATCTACAGGTTGGGATGGCATCTCTTCCATTTTTATAAAACAATTTATAGATATACTTATTAAACCTCTAACTTACATAATTAATTCTTGCTTATCTAATGGAAGATTCCCTGATGTACTAAAGGAATCCATTGTTGTGCCAGTGTTTAAAGCGGGAGAACGAGACAGTGTTGCTAATTATCGCCCGATTTCGCTCTTACCTACTATAGCAAAAATTTTAGAAAAGGTTATTAACACCAGGCTCATAAATTATTTAGACAAATATATTCTTCTTTCTGAAAACCAATACGGTTTCAGAAAAAATAAGTCAACTATAGATGCAATTGAAAGTTTGACAAATAGCGTGGCTAAATGTCTTGATGGTGGGAGAAAATGTATTGGGATATTCCTTGACTTGGCCAAGGCATTCGATACTGTTTCTATACCCTTGCTTTTACGTAAGCTGGAATCAATAGGTATAAGAGGTATTACACTTGATCTTTTTAGGGATTATTTAAGTAATCGGTCACAAATGGTTAAAATAGGTGAATTTAGTAGTAGTAAGCTGATGATTAATTTTGGTGTGCCTCAGGGCTCAGTGCTTGGACCTACGTTGTTTTTAATCTACGTAAACAATCTCTGTGATATGGAACTACCGGACGCAAAAGTGATTACTTTTGCTGACGATACTGTAATTTTATTCCAAAATTCCACCTGGACTCAGGTTCAATCATCTGCAGAGAAAGGCTTCTCGATTATGAGTAAATGGCTTGACGCGAATTTGCTTACGCTGAACTTAAATAAGACTAAATACATAACGTTCACAATAACAAATAGACAACAATTGCAGACAAATTTCAGTTTGAAAGCTCACTCTTCTACATGTCCTTGTATTGCTGGCTGTAACTGTTTTATCCTGTCTGCAACTGATAATATTAGATATCTTGGTGTGGAAATAGATAAAAACCTGAATTGGAAGAAACATATAACTAACCTAAGGTCTAAAATACGGAAGCTAATACCTATTTTTAAAAAAATACGAAATTTAAAAGACAGGAAAACAAACAAATTGGTTTATATAACTTTGTGCCAGTCAATAGTTACCTATGGTATATCGGCCTGGGGAGGTGCTAATAAAATGATCCTTATGAATGTAGAGAGAGCACAGAGATGTGTTCTGAAAGTTATTAATTCTAAGGAGTTTCGCTATCCTACAGTGAAGCTATATAAAGAATTTGGTGTGCTAAGTGTTCGTCAACTCTTTATTAAAAACATAATCCTTAGGCAACATCTCGGTCAAAAGAGAGTGAAAACTTCTGCCAGAAGAACACATGCCGTGTTTGATGTTCCATCATGTAGGACATCTTTTGCTCAACGCTTCTCATTCTTTCTTGCGCCGTTTCTTTATAATCGGATTAGTGAAATTCATTCTGTTAAGAATATGACTAGAGCTGTTTGTGGAAGAACACTGGATGAGTTGTTGGGTAATTTGGACTTTGAACAGACAGAAAAACTTAAAAAGATATGCCAATAATATTAGCATATTTTTATAGCATATGACAGGTTTTGCCTGATCAGGGATTAGTGCTACAGAATAGGCGAAAGAAACTATTATAATAATTTATTTGCACCAGATGTGTTTATATGTATGATAGGTATATATTTATATATTTACAAAAAAAAAAAAAAAAAAGAGTATCTAAGTGTATTTACCCGCATTTTGGATTCCATAGCACAGGCTGGTTAGGCTATGCTTACCATGGGTCTAGATAGCGTTGTGTAGAATGTTGTAGAATATTTATTATTATTATATGTATTGTAATGTAATCTAAGTATGTATGTACATTTCTAAGTAACTGTAGGTGTATAGTATATAAATGTAAAAATGAGTGTAACATAGAAGTGAAAAAATAAGCAGGCTGATTGGAACATAAATACTAAATACACATACGTTTGCTTATTTTCACATGTTTGTGTTCTAAATAATGAATTTAAGTGGTTGATAACTTAGTACATAAGAAAACAAAAACAAAAAAAAAAAAAAAAATTCATAATTGAAGAAGAGTAGTTAATAGAAAATATTTTGTCCGAACATTTTACATATACTATGTGTTTTAAAGCTGCCGGTTTTTGTTTTACCTACAATAGAAACATCATGTTATTTGAGTCGAGAATCTTACCTCGCCGTAACACAGTCGTTTATCGACTAGCACGGGAGGTAATGATATTATATTTGCATACCGCCAACATTATTTTGTTAGGTTTTTTACATTAATTTATAATTAAACCTTGCTAATATATCTAAAAGTTAATGATTTCATATTTTATCAGCTATAGTGATAGTGTTAAGGGTTTTAGGAACATGTGTAAGTGTGATGTTATGATATTGCCAACTGTGCAGCCAAGTATAATGTTTCTGGTAGGTACCCGTACAAAATACGTTTGATTTGTTGCCGGGCAGAGAGAACAATATTATTCTTATTTCTGCTTGGGTATATAATGGAATGATCGCCTGAATAATATATTTAGGTTGACTAATTAATGTGAGCGACGTATTTTTTATGTACATACAACCATTAAACACCAGAGACATTCTATTTTATACTATGTATGTTTGTCTGCTATGTAAAATAATAAAATGTTATCAATACTAATTGATTTGGGTGCACTGCTAGGTATGTGCAATTGAGCTGAAATGCTGACGTTTAACTGCCTTAATTCTGTCATTTTTCTTTTAAATTATTTGGTGTTTTTGGCTTTTACGGGGACGACTGCCGACCTATCCTACAGCCCCCAAAATTATAGCCAGTGTTGTAGACTAAACCACCAGTGGGGCCCCACCTCGATGATGGCTTGAGTCTTTTTCATTTTATTTTCTATATGTTTTCTTTTGGGGATGACTTGGGATTTGAACATAGGCTCCTAATATGTTGGATATTATGGTAGAAGCGGGTTGTTAATATGTGATTTGAAAATTGAGTAGGATGGTATGTCTTAGTGTGGGTAGATACCTGCTTTGATTAAAATATACTTAGTTTATAATTATTATTTAAGTGCCTAAATGTAAGGAGGTATGTAATGGTGTAAAAATATGTGAATAAATTATCTTATCTTATCTTATCTTATCTTAATTCGCGATGGATGTAAATACTACAGAGCGGATTTTATACAGCCGGTTATAAGTTTCGTCATGATTAGAAAAATTATGATGGAACGCGGGATCGAGCAGGATCAAACCTGTGCCCCTTGACGTAGCAGTCGAATGAAGTATCGCCTGCTACGTCAAGAGTATAGGTATCTTCTTCGAAGACCACAGACACAGACAGAATGCACATTGCCTAGAGGTAACGAGGCCAGCTATTGCCCCAGGAGAAGCACCCCCGGGTGGCGGCGTGTCGTGTTCCGAGCGCGCCTCTTTCTATAAATAAGGGGGTAATTATTTTGATCCCCAACAACATGTCGGGGTCGTCAAAGTTGATAACCAAGGCTGGTTGAGATCTTTTTTTTTTTTTTTTTTATATAGGACACGTCAATTGGACTTCGCCTTGCCTGATGGTAAGCTGAAGGCAAAATCCCAGAAAAGAGGGTCACCATTACTTACACATACCGTGTGACAATGGTGACACTCAGCTTGACGGCCTTATCATATGCTTTTTCACGCCCCGCTTAAAGGACCCGGGACTGTAGGAAGAAGGAAACACGTGAGCTGGTAATGAATTCCAGGCCTTAATGGTGCGACAGAGGAAAGAGTCTCCGAACCGCTTGGTTCTTGATCGGATGTTTTGCACCGTGTGCGGATGACATCTAAGACCTGCACGCGTTGTCCTGTGTAGGAAAGGGGAGGGTGGGACTAATTGGAAGAGCTCATCAGAACACTCCCCATGGTACAGACGGTAAAATACAGCCATGGACGCAACATCTCTACGCAGCTGTAAAGGTTCTAGGGTGTTCGTGATCTCGGGATTCCCAATGATGCGGACCGCACGTCGCTGCAACCTGTCGAGAGCATCTAGTAAGTACTTTGCTGAACCATCCCAGAGATGCGAGCAGTACTCCACACAGGAGCGAATTTGTGTCTTGTATAGAAGACACCGCTGCTCCGGCGTGAAAAATCGTCTCACTCTGTTCAGGACTCCGAGTTTTCGTGAGGCTGTTTTGATGATGCTTTCGATGAAGTTTTTGTTATTCAGGTTGCAGCGAACATCTATACCTAGGATATTGAGATTGTCCTGCAGCGGCAGTGGCGTGCTCTGAAGAGTGGGGAGGGGAAGGAAAGAAGATACTTTTGCTGTAAACGCACATGCCTGCGTCTTCTTGGCATTGAACTCAACCAGGTTCTCAGAGCCCCATTGAGAAATGTGATTCAGGACCCCGTCAAGCTCAGTGACAAGAAGCTGCCTTTTCTCTGCGATATCTGACTGCTTGGCCGCTGGATGTCCATGATAACTCCCATGTAAAGTGCTATCGTCTGCATAACAATGAACATTGCCGGTAGACAGCATGTCGTTGATATGCAGAAGAAAGAGAGTGGGTGATAAGACGGACCCCTGGGGCACGCCAGCATTAACCTGCAGAAACTCCGAAGCTCGTCCGTCACAAAGGACGCGAATACGGCGCCCCTGCAGGAAGCTAGCAACCCAGTTGCACAGCCTAGAAGGCAGACCAAAGGCAGGTAGCTTAGAAAGAAGCGATTTGTGCCAGACTCTATCGAAAGCTTTGGCGATGTCAAGACTAATTGCCAGTGACTCACCGTGCTTGTCCATAGCCTCACCCCAAAGATGGGTAACGTATGCTAGGAGATCACCCGTTGACCGTTTCGGTCTGAAGCCATATTGCCGGTCATTAATTAAGGAGTGATCCTCTAGGTGCCGCATGAGCTGTTTGTTAATTATGTGCTCGAACACTTTGCACAGCACTGAGGTGACGGCTATGGGTCGATAGTTGGCTGGCTCCGAGCGATCCCCCTTCTTGGGAATCGGCTGAACATTCGCCTCTTTCCAAGGCAAAGGCACTGTACCCGAACTGTAGGATAGCCGGTACAGGCGCGTAAGCATTGGAGACAACTCCGCTGCACATTTTTTCAAAACAACCGCTGGAATACCATCCGGACCACTGGCTTTCCGGACATCGAGTGATTGCAGCACTGCACGGACATCGCGTTGCCTGATATGGATATCAGACATCGCGTGGTCACTATCGGGTAGTGTTGGTGGCTGCGTACCACAATCATCGATTCGGGAGTTGGCCGCAAAGAGATTAGCCAGCAGATTTGCCTTCTCTTGCGGCTCATGGGCCAGGGATCCATCAGGGTTACGCAGCGGAGGCAGCGAAGGCTGACAGAAGTTGGCTTGCACGGCTTTAGCCAGTCGCCAGTAGCCACGGCTTCCCGTGGGATGCATCACTAGCTCTTGACCAAGCCGCGCTATGCGCAGGGCATCCGCTCTGACATAGGCCCTTCTACAGACCTTTGTGGCTCTGTTGTACGCCGCCTTGAAGTGGCCCAGATTGGGATGGCGCGTGGCGCGCGCCCTTACCCAAGCGCGGTACGCAGACTGTTTTTGTTCAACAGCTTCCGCGCACTCGCGCCCGAACCAAGGGCGCACCCCGCGGTCACCGGTGACATCGGTGTATGAGATATAGTATTCCATACCCAGACCGATCTCACCGGCGACAGCAGTAGCACAATCCGATGGGTTCTTACCTTCAAAGCAGCGCTCAACCCACGGGATGGACGCAAAATAGTCACGAAGTCCATCCCAGTCCGCTGACGAGTAGTGCCAGAGACGCCGCTTCCCCTGCATGGGTCGTGGGGGCGCTATAATAGGCACCGTGGAACAGACCAGGCAGTGGTCAGAGTTGCCTAAAGCGGCTCGCACCGATACACTGTACCGGTCCGGATCACTCGTCAGCAGAAGGTCTAGCAGAGAAGGTGCTTGGCCCGACCTTCTTGGTATCCTAGTGACCTCGTGCACCAATTGGGTCAGGCCGTGCGCCAGAGCAAATGCGTGGGCGGCTCTTCCCGCATGGTCTGTTTTGGAGGAGCCCAACCAGATCTCGTGGTGGGCGTTAAAATCCCCCAAAAATACCATTTCGGCATTCGGAAATCGCTCCTGCGCATCATCTGCCGCCTGACTCAGATATTCAAAGAGTCGAGTTGTCTCAGCATCTCCTGTATGGGATCTCTAGAATATCCTATATGGCCGCACAGGCTAACGTAACGAAATACTACAGTTTAGTGTACTTGATCATTAGTTCCGATGAGGGACTTCGTTTTTAGAACTTAATATCTTTTGTTACTTGCCATAATAAATCCCTGTGCAGTCAGTATAAAAGACACAGCAGGACAAGTCTTCCCATTGACAGCACATAGTCTAATCGATGGAGACTTGATATTTCTTGTAGTATGGTGTAGTATTGTATGTATAGTACTGACAGCATCAGTGGGATGACTAAAGGCTTGTCCTGATTTGTTCTCTACACTGACGGCACAGAGACTCGGCGCTTACAGAGTCGGCAGCGCGAGTGTGGCTTCTCTGTTGTTACACACGTCCATAGGCCACGGTAACCACTTTCCATCAGGTGGGCCACCTAAGTGGTATAAAGAAATGATGTATTTAAGACCCCCATCTAATTTCAGCTCTATGGGAATTTATGCAAGCTCTAATCTTTATTTTGTCTAGATTACATTGTAACATGGTACCTACATGTCTTTAATGGTGACCCTCTTTCCTTACCATCAGGTGAGGTGAAGTCAAATTGACGTGTTCAATACAAAAAATATAATAATGTGGCTGTAGCAAAACGTCACAAACTTCGCCCCATTGAAGACGACTCGATGAAGTAACTGAATAAATCTGTTTCAGAATGATCCTTGATACTACCGTCGCTTTTCTAATTATTAGCACATGCTTCGCTGCTCCAATAGATGATCCAATTCGCATCGATCTACCAGTTTATGATCAGCCACAGCCGAATTCAGAGTTGCTCCTGGTGAATCCGATAGAAAATGAGAACAATCCAGGCGAAGACTCACTTAAACGTTACAAAAGCTCTGGAACAAACTTAGCTACATCTAAACTGAAGTTAGGCAATCTGGTTGGGGACTCGTTAAATTCTAAGGTATGGTATTTCCTTTATATTTTGATTTTCTACGGTTTCTAATTGTACCGTTTAGTCTACGACGGAGTCAAGTGTTTTTGACATTCATTAATGTTTTATTATTGGGTATAATGCCCTGCCAATTGAGGCCCACTTCATAACTGCTTGTTGTTAGTTTGTTCTCGAAGGACATTAGTGCAAAGGAATATCCATTAGCTTTAAGCTATATTATAAGAAGAGTAGACTGCCTGCCGATGTCAGCTATCTTAAGCTGCTTCAAAATTTCTGTATTAGATTTGGTCTTCGCAAATATAATCACGTACCTATCACAGTTTGGCAACTTGCTCAAGTGGCTCCCAATTCGACTTCGACGGAATGCTCAAATTCTTTCCATGCTTTACAGTATTCTCTTCAATCCCTGTACTCGCAGGAGAGCTGGTTCTCCGGATGCAGGCCTGGGGGTGACAGGTACAGGTACCTGTAACCCCAGCAAAAGCAAGCCTGTGCAACGGCACGACACGCGCCTCACCCCGTTCCGGGGTAGGATAAGAATGAGGAATGAGAGAATTGTTTTATTGAGTACCTAACCTTACTACCCAGTAATTGAGACACGAAACGGTGGCGTGCGGTTATAGTCGGTTCTAGTCCGACAACACCACCCCAGGATGGTTTTGACACGACTGGTCTTTTTCAAATCAAATCAAATCAAATCAAATGTATTTATTTGCGAAAATGGGTATTACAATAGATGTTCACAAAAAAATAATAATTTCATCAGCCATATTCCGCCCCAAGGCATGCAAATATTGTAATAATCAATCTTATCGACTATTTACTTCAAAAATTGACTTCAAATTTCATATTAATATAATGTCAAAATAGGTAGGAATCCCAGGAATCACAGAGACACACATTTGTCATCTAGATATTCTTGTACATTATAATATGCCTTTTGTATCAAAACATTTTTCAACTTGTGTTTAAATTCATGCATATTAGTTGCGGCGCATAAATCAGTCGGCAGTTTGTTGAAAACCCTTGATGTCATACATAATATACTTTTGCTTACCAAAGCAGTTTTATTTGGAATGGTTTTTATTTTATGTTGATGCCTAGGGCCACAAAGGTGTTCAAATAGCTGCATGTTTCTTTTGACAAATAGGGCTTTGCTCGTTTCCTCTTATTTAGTGTGTGAAGTTTATTTTTTTCAGTCTCGCCATATTCTTCTTCAGTTATTCGTCTAACAGTTCGTTGTCCAATATTAAGCGCACAATAAAAGAAAAAACGAGCAAAACTAGTCGTGTCAAAACGGTTGCCATAGCGTGCCGCAATTATTTAATATTTTGAATAATTTATCTACAGGCAAATTCTCTTCACGATCGCAGCATATTTTCCGCTCCTGTCACGGTTCGAGAATCTGTTTTACAAGAAACCGAAGGCCACGGTAGTAAGTTCCTCTCCATCAACGAGAACATCCAGGGTGGAATTGCTGCGGTGTTCCAAGTAAGATTTAAGTTTACTTTAAGTTCTAGTTTAATTATTTCTGTTTACTATTTTATCCAACATAATATCTTATCCTTATTTTAAAATAGCACACGTCACTAAAGATACCTCCAAAAAGTAAAAAATAAAACCTGTTGGTTAGCCCTTTAGCTTATTATAATATTTTGATTCACGGGTTGTCGTGCTGACAGTTGCTAGGTGTCCCAATTTACGCGGGTTGTCCAGATTTTCAGGGGTCTGAGGACCCGTCCCGATATAGGTACACCTGAACAGGACGACCTGCTTTTGTCTCAATTATTTAGTGTCGGTGCAAGATCTCATTCTCCTCCATACATTCCTATCAGATGTCATCGGTTATTCCTTTCCTATATAGCTAATATCCTCTTTGTGTGAAAGAGAAAAGAAATATTGACTGTGTGAAAGAGAAAAGAGCATAGGTTGAAGAAAAGGTGGATGCACCTTTTCTTGGGTCAATTTCTGCTTCAAAGCCCCTCTACCCTGTACACTCATACTTTGAACTTGAAACTTTTCAACAATATTACTTTCAACTCTTCTCAGAATTACTTCAACAGTTTCTTGCTTCTCAGTTTTCCAATCACTCGTGCAACTTAAATCTTCCATAGTATAAGTACTCATTCCTAATTTTAAACCCTCGCCGTAGAAACGACGGGGTATAATAATTTTGACGTATCTGTGTGTCTGTCTGTAGCATCATAGCTTCCACGTTAGCTGAACGGGAACGGATGAATTTGGATTTAGTTTTTTTTTTTGTTGAAATATATATTAGTTAAGAGTGTTCTTAGCTACACAATAATGTTAACGGGAATTAACGCGATCATGGTATAGATACATACATACCTTTGGTTTGCCTGTCGTTTCGACAGGGTTACACCGGTCGTGGTCACAGGCTGACTGGCTCAACGGTGCACGCCCGCGCACGTTCGTGATGTAGAAGGTTCTTCCTCTACCCGCACATTCTCGATATTTTTTATATTTTGTTTTCGCCATGTACCGTCACATATCACACTCACAGAGTCCCTATTCTGTAAGCAAACTGTCCGGTATCTATCCGACTGTACAGAAAAGCGAGATTGCATGTTTTTTATCACTGGATTCCATGTTGCCGATAATTTATACCCATCTTTTAATTTTATTGAAATTTCTATGTTTCTTAATTTCAATTACTTCACGTAGGTACAGCTCTTGCGTTGAAGTGACTGTCGGTGGAGGGAGAGCACTTGTGTATGAAGGTATTCAATCCAGTGATTGGTGCCTGCTTCTGGTAGGTGTTCTGCAATTGCAGATTTGTTCGTCTGGCGATTCTTCAAAGCTGCGATGTGTTGTTTGACACGTTCACGTTACTCCCTTGACATAGGGCATATAGGCTGGTTGTCTGCTCACCTCCAGATGTCTACGCCTTCATTTCTATTGCTTTCGTCGTCCGATCATTTCATATCCATTGTTTTTACAAAGTACCTCCTGAAGATAATCCAACTCTCGCTCCAGATGTTCAGGGTCAATAAGCTCTATTCCTGAGTGATGTCATATCAGATTGCAAGTGTCGGGGATGGTGATGAGAGATGGCATGTATGTATCAGTCCGTATGTATAGGCTTACGGTACACACTGTGGCAAGGAGTCATCTGATCTCATGGCTACTTTAACATCTAAGAATGACAACGACCTATCCTTCTCCATATCATAAGTGAACCTTGGGATGAATTGAGTTAAGATTTTGAACTATCTCCCGGAAACTGTAATAAGTGCTCTAACAGTGAACTGTTTCAAAAATGGACTTGACAAACATTTAAATAATTAGGAACACAAGTGCAGTGATATACACGTATCAGCTCGTAGAGCTACTAGTGTATCAAATAATAATAATAATATTGATCTACCTTCTGCTGGCCTCTTTTAACAATACTGAAAATGTCATTCATATATCGCTTCCAAAGTCTGATGGTCTTTATGCCGAGACTCAGCGCCTTCTTTTCAAAATCTTCTATCCAGATTCTGGCATGTACAGGGGCTACAGGACTTCCCATTGCGACACCATATATCTATTGATAATATTGACCTTGGAAAAAGAAGTAGTTGCCGTCTAGAAAGAGTGCAAGTAGATCAAAATAGTTAAACGGCAGTTCGTTGTTACTCTGTAGATCCTTTACGACGTTCAAACAATCTCTTATAGGAACGTTGATGAAGAGAGATTCCTCGTCAATGCTCATCATCGACGTCATCTTGTTGTAGCCTGAGATCTTTTATAATGTGTAGAAAGTGCCGTGAGTCCTTCACAAAAGATGGTGTACTGCCTACTAGTGGTTGTAATACTGGCACAACGTGCTTCGCAAGATCGTAAGTAGGAGATGCAATTTGACTTACCATTGGCTGTAGTGGCTAGTGTAACTTCGGAGCAAATAGTCTACTGTACTCATCTTCTGTAAGTATTTCCTTTTTGTCCTGTATACGAGCTCGTATTCTGCGCGTTACTCTGGCCGTAAGGCTGTGCGATACCGGTTTATAAACCTTAACATCACTCAACAGTTCGAGATCTTCTGTTAATCAATTGCATTCGTAGTGATGGCGATCCCTTGTCGGCCTTAAACACTAAAATATCCGGTTTATCCCTAATTTCCTTTCGTGCTTGACACTCTTCCATGGTGATGCTACTCGCCGGGAACTGCGATCGTCGTAATATCACATACACGTAATATGACATCCTGTCTCAGGGACAGGGTGTCGTGTTGATATTTAGTACCTTTACAATGATCGCGTTAATTCCCGTTAACATTATGTATATCATGGAACACGATAGTTTAAAATTTCTTTTTTAGCTATGTTTGTAAAAAAATCGGTCCAAGAGAGTATTAAATGAAAGGGTTTGACGAGTAAATCAATTTAAAAATGTAATATATAAATTAAATTTAAATTTAAAAAGCCCCCATCACAAAAAGTACCTACAAAAAGTTCCCGTGCAACAAATGTAATTTTATGCACCATATCAATAATGGTAATAATATCACATAGGTGGGAGAGGTTATGTCGGACTCGAACCGACTAAAACCCGTCGACCCACAGGCGCCGTGTCGCCTGTTGTTATTGTTGGCTACCGAAGTTGAGGTTGACAGGCATATCCCTCTCACCCTGGCTGACCCAGGGCAATCACTCTCGATATAGCCCTTGTCGGGTGTGGGGGTCCTCTCGACTCGTTCCCAGAAACGGGGAGAAGCGCGACACGCGCCGCAGCCGCAGCTTGCTTCTGCTAGGGTGACAGGCAGTTCCATCCATCCCCACGCCTGCGCTCATGGGGAACGGAGTTCATTCATCGACCTCCGACGCTCAAGTTGCCTCCGTACGCGGCAGCATCATGGCATGCGTACCTTCGTCGCTCCCGCTGCCGCTCCCACCCCGCCTCCTACATCACGAGCATAATTTGCTCGCAAAAGGAGGCGCCGCGGCCGCCCACGCATTCACGAAGCGAACCATCGACGCGAGCAAGGTGGCGAGCGTGAGAACTACTCCCAGGGCCGCCACCAGTTCCGTCTCGGCGTCTCCTACGCCGGTAGTAAAGAGGCTATGCTTTTGATTAATAGGCTAATTGAGCTAGTTGGTTGCGACATATTCGTTTCAAAAATAAATAATTAAAGTAAAATAAATCAAGGCGGGCTAGATAATTATCTAGCGCGCCTTGAATTATTTTAATTTACTTGGGTACATCTGAACCCTCATAGCTTCTCAACCACTTAATAGAACTGGACAAATGAGGTGTCGTTAGAAGTGTCTCAGTCGTCCGTTGGTTATAGGCTATATAATGTGTCACTGAATCTATTGCTGCGCGCTCTAGCGGCCGGTGAAGTACTGTGTTAAAAAATAAAATTGAGATAAATATGTTGTGTTTGGTATCAACTGAAAGAGCTTAATTAGCACATTTCAAATATAAATTGTGTAAAATGTATAAATTATACATATTGCTTGCCCCGAAATAATATAAATACTACTGAAAAATCACGGACTAAAAAATATTATTTAAGAAAATATCAAGGATAGCCGTGGTCGTATGCAACTTGGTCAAACGAAACATTCTAGGGAAAAGTGGCATACGATCATGGCTATCCTTGATATTTTCTTATTTAATATTTTTTAGAGTAGGTATGATTTTTCAGTAAGTAGTCGAGTTTTAGTATTTAACTTATTTTTTTCTTGCTGACGGTACCTACCTACCTACGATTTTGCCAAATTCTGTGAATGGAGTTCAGAATAAAGGTAAAGCAGTAAAGTTGGGGATAGTCTCTTAAAAACGTTTTGATATAACCATAACGGATGAGGTACCAGCCCTCAGTTCTACCACAGATAATTTAGGTAATATAATAAAATTCTTATAGTTTGAAAAGAAGACATTTCTTTGGATTCTGTTCTGTTATCAATTTTTACTTTTCAGCCTAAACCGATAGTGGACACAATTAGCGAATCTGAGAAATACGGCAACACAGGAGACAAATTCTACAATGCGGGAAAAGCAATAGTTGGTGGAGCAGAAGGTTTTGCCAATTTTTTCAACAAAATACTTGAGGTGAGTTCTATTACAGCATTTTTATTGTGCTAACCTAGTAGGTTAGTTCCATGTTAGCATATTTCAAGGTTAAACAATACCAGTCAATATCTTACTTAGCCAGACCAATCTTTAAATAGGTGACCAAAACGAGACTGTGCTTCGAAAAGCACGTTACGCGTCCCCAATTATGTAGGTATTTAACTGCTGCGGTAGTTGGAGTCCAGTTCAATAACGTCCAAATACAATACAGAACTTCAGTATCGCTCGAAGATGGTGGTGGGACCGATTGCGCGGATAGTAATGTATAATGTAATTGTTAGATGAGTGAGTGACATATGGCAAAGTTAAACAAAACATTTTCAATAATCACAATTCCAATCAGTGTAGGTACTTACAGTAGGTATCTATATACGGTACATCCATAATTAAAATTAAAATTCGTTTATTGTCAGACCATCGATCCATAGTTAGTAACAATTTAACTTAAGAACTAATGTTAGTAATAAATACATATGAATAACAACACTCCACTATCTGTGGCACGTGTGGAGTGTCATCCAGTGTTGCAACAAGGGGGAGTCCCACCTATCCTTAAACACACTCAGGAGACTGTTGGAGCTGCAGCGGAGTCGTGCCAAGGCAGAGGCCGAACACTTTCTAATAATAGCATAGAAATCGTCTGTGCGGGCCTCTGCAAACATTCCTGATGCACTGCATCTCCGAGACAGCCCCAACAGCATCCTGAATGCGTTATTATACTGAATGCGCAGGTCATTATATGCCCGTAGAGTGTAACACATCCACAAGCTGCACGTGTAGAAGGACGTGCAGAAGGCTTTAAAGAGAGTCACTTTGACTGTGTTCGAACAACGTGCAAACCTCCGGACAACCATGTTACACCTGATAGCCAGCGACCTACGCTCCCTTTCAACGTCTAAATCATCCCTGAGCCCGTCCGAAACCCAGTGGCCCAAGTACTTGAAAGACTTTACCCAGTTCAATCTAACTCCACCAAGCAAGACCTCCGGCACGTCTGCATGCTTTAGTGGACCTGACCTAAACATAAGGAGCTCACTTTTCTTTACATTGTACTTGAGCCCATGAGAAACAGCATACGCTTCACACAAGGCTATTAGCTTCCTGAGGCCGCCAATCGATGGACTCAGCAGCGCCATGTCGTCAGCATAACTCACATTATTCAATGTATGATTTGAGATTAAAATGGTCATTTTCATTAATGTTACCTACTCAGAAAAAACAATAGACACCGTAAATATCCCAGCGAGTTTTACACTATTAAAGTACATCCATATTCTGTATAACGTAAATAAAATGGGATTTAGATTCCGAGGTCGTTTCATGGTAATTTAAAGTGAGATAAAGTTTGTTAAGATATCAGTAGTATATTAAAAATGTTACATGTATTAGATTCCAGGTACAGTAATAAAGAGCATCACACGGAGCGCTACAGAGAAGTTGAACAATTTGGGTGGCAAACTCATCGGTTTATAAAATCGTCAGGTTTATTATTAGATCCTATTTTTTTGTAAGTGCTCCTGCGACATTAATAAAAAACAGGCCAAGCACGAGTCGGACTCGCGCACAAAGGGTTCCGTGCATTATCTATACAACATTATTATGTTTTAATATCTACCTATTTGTTATAGCGTACTACACAGAAAATAAAATATCATATATTTTTTTAATCTAGGACTTTATTAAAAAGTATAACTAACATACATCAACTTGGACAACCCTCTATATATCGTGATTTACGAGGTACAATCTGGTGACAGACAGACCAACAGACGCAGACGGACAGCGGAGTCACAGTAATACTATTAATACTGTGGCGGAGTCTTAGTAATAAGGTTCCTGGGTTTCGTTTTTACCCTTTGGGTACGAGTCCCTGAAATCAAGAAAATATCGGGAAAATAACGAAATCACGGGTACAGGTAGGTAATCGATAAGTGTAAAATGGAGAATGTAGCAATTGCCCCAGAGCTGCTAGTTACTTTAACCTGCGAAACAACCTGAAAGGCATCATAATGTAATATACCTATTGTTAAAATGGATGCCTAATTTAAGGTACCTAGTACTAATTTTGTATAACATCTGTGTGACGACTACTTATTTAATATTATATGCCCAAATGGCGAATCATAGCTGACCTCATTACTTTGTGCACGTCCTATGTACCTAGGTACCTACCTACATATGGTTGACTATAAAACTATTAGAATTTGAAAATATAAAAGGCAAATGCACTACATTTTTAGCGTCAACTGTGCAATTGCACATTTAAGTAAACAAAATAAAGTGGAAATGGGAATTGGGCCCACATGGTCCACGTATGGCATCACGTGAGGTTATAAGCACTCACGAATGTACCTTTCAGCATTTAATGTTGGCAGCCGTGATCCCAAACAACCTCAAGTTGAGTTTTGCCGCTCGCGAATATACCGCCCCAGACAGTCCATGAGCCACCGCCATAAGCAACCTTCTCTTGAAAGCAGCATTGTGCAAAACGCTCACCCTTACGTCGGTAGACCATTTTCCTTCCATCATGGCCATGTAACGCAATTTTAAACTCATCAGAAAAGAGTACACGGCTCCAATGCTGCTGAGTCCAATTTAAATGAGTGCACTGTTTGCTAGGCTCGCGTTAGTTTGGGGCCATTAGCTGGTTTGTGTGGTACCATATCGCGTTATTTTAACCTTCTCCGAACAGAGCTCTCACAAATACTCCGTGAAAGTCGCGAAGTTGGTTTTGTATCTCAATGGAGGTAAGGCGACGATTTTTCAAGCTGGTCGTCACGATGAATCGATCCTGCCTTTCAGTTGTGACCCGAGATCGTGGCCTTCCTTGGCGACGAACAAAGCCGCTAGTCTCTAGGTACCTCCGATAAACATTTCGGACCGCAGATCGACTTAAATTAAGTTGAGTACTCACATTTCTTTGGCTGTATCCGGCCTGGATAAGTGCCCCAGATTGGGCGGTGACTTCAGGCGAAGTATCCATAGATAATTGATAGAACCTCACCTTAATGTTAAGAATAAGTAATGTTTGTTGCAAACCAATGAGAAAAATCACACTTTCAAAAATTAATCCAAGTAAACCAATAACATCAAGTTTTATTAGTATTCGATTGTTTGATATCAACGAACAGGCTCCAAATTGTCTTTTGTGTCTTTAAATTCTGTGTTCAAAATTTAAAAAAAAAAAAATTGAATAAAATTATGAATGTGCCTGGTTCAAAACTGCATACAAACTTTTTGCTCGATCTAATATAAATTTTTAGCTAGGCCATAGATGTGTCCACAAGTGTATATTTTATGCTGATTTATATAATTAGAATATTTTGGTTGTATTCATATTATCATTAATCACTTAAGGAGTTTCTATATATTTGGATATGCTAATTGTCACTTTATATAAGGAGCTGACTGTACATTAAAGTAAATAAAGTGAAGTACAACTTTTTCAACGTGTATTTTATTATTTTAAACCAAAAACCGATTTTACAATAATATGTGTGTTTAATTATAAATAAAAGTGATGTATAAGGGGTTGATCTCATACCCCAGAAAAATAAACATATTTATAGCTACTTAAACATGTTAACCACGTGGAATACCTATCTTATATTTTAAATGCTTTAATCATTTACATAAATAAAATAATAAACAATTGAATATTCAGTTACGATTGCTCGCGTTGAAGATGTATAAAAATCAAAAAAAAAAGAGAAACAAAGTGATTCCATAATAGCAAACGCATAGAACTTCTTTAATGAATATAATACGATACAGCATATAATATATACATCGAAGTATATATTCCATAAATTCAATACGAGCAGTCGTAACCATACCGCAATACCATATTTACCGGAAAGAACTTATTAAATATCATTGAAAAATCAACTGCTCTTCTTTCATTGTAGTGCTTACATTTTTAATACATTTTAACCCTTTGACTTCATTCTCTAGATTCTAGTTCCTTCTTTCAATCATATTAATTTGTTCTTTATTGTAACATAATATATTTTAAATAAACTTGAATATAATCATTTCATAAATCAAACTAAGGTTGCAATTCCAGTAGTGAAGTGTGTCCTGAATATAGTATAAGACATCAATTATTATGAAATATCATGAAACATTAACTTACTTTATTTGATTAGCATAACATCAATGATTATCGTAATTATATTAAGATAGCATTTTCTGAATGTAGAATAGACATATAGAACCTTGTATAATAATTATCGAATTCAAAACAAAAAAATGGATACCAAATTTTTAATATCAAAATTGATTGTTGGCACATTATACAGGTAACAAAAAATATCTGCAATTATCATCACTAGTTTTGTCGTCAAATAATCAAAGGAACGAAACACTGTGCATATAACTATTTCATAAAAATAATTAAACAAATTACCAGCTTTTACAAAAATCCTCGTCACTAGACATTCAAGAAATCTTTAATATACGATACACTTTGGGAGGATTTCAGCGCAAGGGGACTATTAGTAACACGGAACATGTAGATTTTTAATTATTTTAAATATAATGCATTAACAGCCTAGCACTAAAGACGTTATTATAAACGTCGCCAACTATGGCCATCACTTACTTACTACCAAATACAATAAGACGAACGACGAACGATATATTCGTTACACAATTATTTTAAGTTATACTGTGGCAACACTGAAATCTTTCCTAACTGTCGATACATTGACCTATTTAAACTACTCATATATTATATGTAACACTCAGAGTTAAGTGAAATATTTTAATGCATTGTAATGAGTACACTTGTCATGCTATTATGAATGATCAATATGAAAATATCCTATACGTAATAACACTCACAAAGTAGTCTAAACATCAAATTTAAATAAATGCAACGAGGATTTTTGCAGAAAATGAAACAGATGAAAAAGACCGGAATATATTGGTCTTGGATTTGAAGGACTACGAAACGTCAACTACCGAGCTCTATGGATAACATATTATGTAGTCAAATACTGTTTTTTTTTCTATATAAGTAACGATTCAAAACTACATATTAGGAACTTATCTTAATATATGTTTCAATTTCATTATATGTAAGTGATTATTATTCACCAAAAAGTCACTTGGGACTATTTAATCATTTGGTATGTTATAATTTTCAAAGTGAAGAGTTTATGACCGTTAACATTCACATCAATGCAGACCACCGTTACCTTTCTACTCTCCTTTATTCAAAATCTTCTTTTTTAGAGAATGTTATAAGAAAGAACTACTGTAAAAGGAGAGATAACAAAATAGTCGTTTAATTAAAATGCATTTGCAGCACTTCTGTGTATATATGTTACGGTCTGTACGATTGCTCGATAAATTCATTAGTGAAAGAGTTTACTAGCCGGAGAATCATTATATCATTTGAAAGGTTTATTCGAGCACAACAATATTGCACCTATATATAGGATATATATACATATATACTTAAATATGTATATATATATACTATATTAAGAACTTGTTGCATATATTATTTAATATGGAATAGTCTTATATGCCCTCATTGCTTTCGGTTTTTTATATGCTATGTCATCTAAACCTAAATCAACAAACAAAACAAAAGTAGTGTGTCCCAGACACATGCACACTATTCTAAATAATACAATTTATAAAGTAACTTTTATTTATACATATTCTTACAACAGCATCAATTGCCACTAGACCTTAACTCCACATTTGAGTTACACCGACGTTCATGTTGGACGCTTTGAGTGTATCACTCCTAATACCAGCATTGTTGTGATGAATTAAATACTTGTGATGACTCAAAATAAACATACATATCTTATAGACAATACGCCTAGCGCTGAAACCAATCATTATCATTGGAGATCATATTCATTACAATTACTTGGATACCTACATCTAAAGTACATATACCTGCAAACGATTCACTACAATGGATTCAGTTATACATACATATTTTTCATAGTACACTACATTTTATGACGTGACTGGTGGCACCATGGCTCAGTGACCGTAACATATATAGTTCAGCTTGAAAGTATTGTATTTTACCATTTATAATCAATATATATAAAGAATCAGATCGAAAAGCTGGGTCGTCTTATTCGGAATCGACTACATCCAACACCGAGAAATCGGTGAACTTGTCAGACCTTAACCGTCATGGACGAGCTATATGCATTTGGCGTACCGACTCAACGTAATGTTTGTTGTGGCCCATAACAGATTCCTGGACCTTGGGAGGAAGCTCCTCAAGTGACGGAGCAGTGCCCTCCTCGACGTCATTTCGCCTGTAGAACAGGATGTACGGAGTGCTAGAGCGGTTGAGCGCGTTCAGCTGCAACTCGTCAGATGAAGACACCACGTCATCGTTGTACATATGCCACTGATCGTTATCTTTGGCGAGAGTGTAGTAGTGGCCCGAGTCGAGGGTGGTTCCCGCATGGATCACGGCTGCGTACAGCGTGTAGGAGGCGTGGACAGCCTGAGAGCGCACCGTAGGCAGAGTTATTGTGGGATTATGGTACATCGGATGCATCAGCTTGGTCTGCACTTGCAGCTTCGGCTCGAATCTAGGAAAAAGTCGTTCTAATTACAGATTTGCCGTCATTATCTCAATTTATTAAAGTATGATTGACAAATAAGTACTAGGAGTAAATTAAAGAAGAGGAAAGAGTAAATCATAAAAGTTTCAACAGAATAGGAATTTGAGACTTACTTGAAATTCTTCAATACGAGAATAAGATGCTTTGGAGTAGTTTCGATGAGAACGCTCCTTTCAGCGTTACGTAATCCACCGCAATCGCGGCATTGGTACTGGTTGTCGTCGGTGAGAATTTCCTTGGAGCAGTAATACTCAAGGAGAGTCTGAACGTTGTATTGCCAGCCCTCAGGTTTGTCTGGGAAGGCCAGCTGGAGATCACGGAAAACATCACGCGAGAGAGAGGATGCATGACACTCAGTGCACTCGACGCGTGTAAGGAGCACCCCGCCAAACATGCTGTCAATGAACGAGTCCCGACGTAGAAATGCCGATTCGCACATACGTATACGTTTCTTAGGCGGCACGGTATCATTGTCAGGCGAATTGCGCTTATGGCCACTTGAACTGGATCCTGGAACATGGTAAACTCAATTTATTGGAATACCTATTGGATCTGGATTTTTTAATTACACTTTTTCTATTTTATTAACATAAGATTAAGAGGTGCTAACACGAAACTTACTATAACTTAAAAATGATTATCTATCTTATACATTTATCCTTTTAACTATTTGAGGAACACTTTATAATCAACCCCGCCGGGTAACGCGGGTATCCGAGGCGATTTCCGCGCTAAATAAAGAGTTGTTGATCAATGACAGTATTATTTATGAAAAATCTATATTTACCTCCACTGCCACTAGGTCGAGGCGATGCAGAACGACGACCAATCCCGGTCTCACTGGTATCAGTATCACTGAAGTACAGAAATATATATTTTAACCAAGCCTAAATATCCAAGTCAAATTGTGTAGTGTAGACACTGCATCCTAACTGGGATAATTTAGTAATAATCATCCCGGTTAGGATAATATATATATAATAGGCTGGCCGTTTTTTCTAAAATAGCATTTTTTTTATTATATTGCATAGATTGCCGGCAATGCACTCGGTATTCTATACATTGCCTAGGCATTGTATAGAATATATAACACCAGATTATACATGTTGCCATTACCATATTTACATCAAAAGTAGAATTTTCAAGTCAAGACCCTGCAACCAAACAAGTAACTATCAAATCAATCAATACAATAATTAACTGTAGTATTGAAGATTTCCCATTGGTTAAAGAGTATGTGAATTAAAGTCGAGTCCAATATTCGAATAATAATTCGAGTAATCACGTGTGACGTCTCTGTATTTAAGTATTATAGCCACTGTTTTTAGGTACTTATCGATATATACCTCATTCCTCCCTTATAATAATCTGATGCACTCTAGTAACTTCAAAAATCCTTCCTTTGGCTTCCCTAACATAAGTCATAACTAGTAGGCATACCTTCATTTTGAGGCTTTCCGGTGAGGGTGAGGTGTGTGAGTGGGTGAGGCTACACTTCGATATGATCGACAAGAGACCGTTGCAACATAACCAGAACTGCCCAGGTCTCACTGTAGTCGAAGATTTTCTCGTAGTCCACAAAAACCATATACAGCGGACAGTGACTGAGTGTAATTGCTAGGTCTTCTTTAAAATTTGACGAACAGTCTGTTTTAGAAACCCGGTTTGTTCCGGGGTGTTGGAACTCGTAAAATGATTCAAAACTGAGATGGGCCTGTGGTTTTTCAGCGTTTCAAGGGTTATTGACTTTTTTTAAAGAACCGCCACGGTTTAGAAGCTTTAGCACTACTTCTCGATAAGACTAGATAGCAAATACGGCTAGTTCGCTATTGTAACAAAATCTCGACATGACTATATCGTGTATGGGCTAAATAGCCATTGGCTCAAATAGCGTATAGACAATATTGTCCTTTGTTTTCACAATTACAATAAAATTATCACCAAAATTTAATGACAGACAATGAGTTTTCAGTATTTTTTGTTTATAATACCAAATAAATACATAAATTTTATTTTGCAATAAATAATAGTTAATGATTTAGTCGTAAATATAAGTATATTTTTAATAATAATTTTTATTATATGTATAAGAAAGCTTGTGACCTACTCTGGGGAACTTTCTCCTATTATAAAACTACAAAACACAAAAGAAACTATAAGAAAAACAAACTTAAAACTTACTTACTTTACTTATATTTCAGTTTTACATAACGTACTTATGTTGTTTAAAAATACAATGGTCGTAAGTTGTAATATCTCAAGTTTATCTCAATTCTTCTCTTTACTTTCGAATAAACAAAATATTCTTTCTTTTTTGAGGTGTACTTCAAACAAGGTATTTTGTCTTTTATGTCTTGAAAACGTGCTTCTTTTTTAAAATTAAAAAGAATTATTATTCTTTTAAATTTTAAAAAAGAAGCATGTTTGAAAACGAAGTGTGGGTTTTACAGGTAATAAGCACTGTATTTTTTAACCCTTGTCTTGGAAAAATAGTTATTTTGCAGAGCTCTGTAAAATAGCTGACCATCCATCCAGTAATAAGATGAAGGCAATAAAGGCAGTCATCCTCGTTATGTTCTGTCCTTCTTTTGATTTCGTCAGACCCACAGTATTTGCTTTTTCCTTACAGCCTTGTTGAAATGATAATAGCATCCAGTCTTTTTTTAATTTGGATACCCCATTCGAATAAGACCCAAATCGTGGTCACATTTAAAAAAAATGCACTTCAAGCACATCACGTATGACAGTAAATAAAGCTATATACGTGTTTTCTTTAACTTTTTTTAACCAGTTCTGGTACCGACACTTTCCTATTTTGTATTACGTAATTTGAATCAAATAACGACCAAATTTCAAATTGTTCAAAGCCACTCACACATTCAAAATACATTCATTCCAATTATCATTTCATTCATTTAGATTTAATAGGTGTCAACGGTTTATCATTACTGGTTTTAATATGATTCCAAGAATAAGTACCTGGTAGACTGTGATGCTTGAGCGGTTTGCGTAATCATACGCAGGCGGCTTGTAGCGAGAACTGGTGGCCGCGTGTAATCGAAGTTCACATCCGAGCGGTGCTCATATGACTGCAGCAGCTCGAACAAATACCTGCAAAGTGAATTTGTAATGATTAAATTACAAATTATTCAGCTTAAAAGGTTCAAATAAAAATCTAAGAAATGAACGATGAAGATAACTTAAGGTTCAGGGATCAAACAAAATGACTGTAACTATAAGCACTGGTGATAGTAATCTAATGGCGCAGAAATACAATCTTAAATTGTTCATTCATATTAACTTTATAAATGCAAAAGCAACAACTCTGTCGTCTGTCTATTTGTTACGCTTTTTCACCTAAACCATTAAGCCAATCTTCATGGAAATTTGTACAAAGATGGAGGAGAGTTTGAGAATGGACATAGACTATGTTTAGTTCATGCGGGCAGTGCAACGCGTAACAGGTAGTTGATAAAGGAACGTTGATAAACCAAATAGATAGAAGGAAAATACGATAGCCAGCGATGATATTTTTTATTTAAACGGTGCAACTTTGAAGGTAAATAAATCAATTATTACTACCCAGACTACTTGATTATTCAGCCTCCAAAGAATAACAACGTTTCACTTCGAAAGTTATGTATTGTTATCGACCAATAGTCATAAATATATACCATATTGTATGCCTTCCACAAATACACGTAACTTTCATTTTAATTTTATTTTGTCATCAGTCACTTGAAATGTACAGGCTGAATTTTTGAAAAGGACTTGCATGGCCAAATCCGAAACTATAAAGAATGGCGAAAAATGCTCAAAGGAGGCCAATTTTGATGAAACATAAAACCTCATCATTAGATTTTTGAAAAATCAATAATTCTAGCTGGAAATCGAACCCGTTGAAGATTGAAAAAAAAACATACCCTTTATTATTACCCCATACGATAGTGTTGCTGTTAAGATCAAATTCGGCGAAGTAATGGTATACATCAAATTCTGTTTCTTCTCGTGTCAATGATTCACTGTTGGTGCTAAATTGTTCCCGAATAAAATTGTGCCATCTCAACCGCGCTATCAGTGGCTTTATTCAAGTTGTCTTTAGTGCAGGAGGTAGGACGCAAGGAGCACGAGACCAAGTGTGCCATGGACTGTCAATGTCAGGAGTCTGTCTCTTATTTTGCCTTTTCTAGCCTGCAGGACTCGTCCAATAGAAAGTGGTGCAATACCTGCCAGTGGGTAGAGCATATTGAGGAGGGTGGGCTTAAGACAAACGGTAATCGTTCGGCAAGTGTCGTTTAGGGCGATGTCAACCTGCTTGGTATGGACTGACTGGTGCCACACAGGACTTGAAAATTCACCTGCAGTAAAGCTTAGAGCCAATGCAGTTGTGCGAAAGACGTTTGATTCTGCTCTCCAGGTTGTAGTTTTGAGGCGGCGTAGCATTTTGTTTCGAGCACCTACTTTGGCTTTAGTATTTAAGCTCAGAGTCCTATCTAGAGTAACACCTAAATACTTTTAGTAGAAACAGTGCTCCAACTCAGATTCTAGCCAGGTTATCCTGAGCTTTCGTTTGGCATCCCGGTTGCGCAAATGAAAAGCGCACACTTGAGTTATTGATGGATTGGGCTGTAGGCCATTTGTTGTCTAATAACTATCCAGCCCAATCAGAGCCGAATTAAGATTTTCCTCGGTTCCCTCAAATGTTTGAGTTTGTATCGCCAGTGCCAAATCATCCGCGTATAGAAACCTCTTTGTATTAGAAGCACGTGCAAATTTGAGGAAAATTTGGAATTTCAATAAAAAAAAAACATGATAATGATCGTTCGAAGTTACAAAAGATCGTAACTATCGCGTGTTTTAAATTATGCTCAGAATGATTCTGGTAGCCTGGTAAAATTTGAAAGCAAAACATAATCTCGCTTATAATTTCGTTCTAGCTTCAATTCTTTTTCTTTTAGTGTATTAATTAATTCTTAAAGTGTATAATTAAACTATCGTGTATTAATATAGGGTGTTTTTATTTTTCAAAATAAAAAGGTTCGATTCCCAGCTAGGATTATTGATTTTTCAAAAATCTAATGATGAGGTTTTTAGTTTCATCAAAATCAGGCTCGTGACTCCTTTAAGCATTTTTCGCTAATCCTTCTAGTTTCGGATTTGGCCATCTCTTTATAATAGAAATCATCATTGATTAATTGCTCGCTTTATTAATGGATTTATGCTTAAAAATACTTAGCTAAAGGTGATGTAGGGAGTGCAACTGAATGACATACGGTTCCAGTTAAATTCTAAAGTCTAGAAGCATCAACTACTTGACCACTCAAACCCGAGAGGAAACCCTGCGTCAGAACCTCGTACCTCAATCAGCAGGTGCGCCAGCTTGGAGGTGAGATGAGGAGGAAATAATGTAGTAGCACGGTTTAAATTGAGTTTAGCGCGTTGATATTCGTTGAGGAAATCCAATCTTGGGAGTTTTAGAAAAGATATTACCGGCTTATTGTTAGGTAGTTCAAAGATTTTATCCTACTGATTTAAATTACAATACAATTTAGGCAACTGAAATTTCAATTGTTGTATGTGACCTTTAAAAATTTAAAATACATATAAATAACAATATGGTACCACCGCTATGATAGTATCTTATATTTCCCAATAATGCAGCAAATGCTTATTGAGTTAACCTTGAGACTGATATATATCTGTGAATATATTTATGTGATTGTAAATGTTTCAGATCAGTCAGAAAACAGAAAACAAAACCATTGCTATTATACTACTGATTTATGTAGTTGATGTTTATACAGTGAGTCTGTATAAAGAATAAGAACACATGTACGCGATTCAGGCAATCAGTGCTGAATATTCCTTACTCGCCTTTCAATAAAACTTGTTTTATTTAACTTGAAAATTCCTTTAAAATATATTTCGACGACCTCCGTGGCGTAGCGGTAGAGCATTCGACTGCTATGCAGGGGGCGCGGGTTCGATTCCCGCTCAGTGCAAATATTTGTATGCATGAATATGTATATTTGCATTGGTCTGGGTGTTTCTATGTATAATATGTATGTATTTACGAAAAAAAAAAGTATCTAAGTATGTTTATCCGCATTCTAGACCACATAACACAAGCTAGTTAAGCTATGCTTACCATGGTTCTAGATAGCGTTGTGTAGAATGTCGTGAAATATTTAAATATTTATTTATTTTAATATATTTTTAACACACTTGCTCACCAAGTGGCTCTAATTTCATCGCAATAATATAATCCAATTGACATTTTCCTTGCTATATAATTCACAAATGAGTTATAGCTTTTTTATTTTAAGTTGAGTCGAGTTGCTTTGTACTTAAAAAATTTTCGATACAAAAAAACGTATTTTAAATTAGTACAAACAAATTACGAGCTCATTTCATGTAACTTAGTATTTAAATAGAGAATTTTGTTAGTTTATTTAACCAATTTAATAATATGTTTCTTTCACTCAAATATATAATATGTTTTCTCTGTAAAGACCTTAACTACCTCATTTTCTGCGTTACGAAAAAAAATATCTCTCTTTTAGTCTATGGTATATGCTAGATGCGCGCACATGGAAAACTAATCATATTTTCCCGCTATTTCGAAAACAATTCTTAAGTAATTTTCGCTGTTGTAATTATAGTTAATTATTAATTGAACTGTGTACAAGGACTAGTTATGAAGATAGTGATTTATGCTGTTCACCGCCCGATATAAGATATGAAGCCCTTTTTTTTTTTTTACGTGCGCAAAATCCCCACGGCTACCTCCCCACCGGAGCCGGTGGGAGAGGTTATGTCGGACTCGAACCGACTAAAACGCACGCCGCCTGCGGGTCGCTTTGGTTGCCGAAGGTGAGGTTGACAGGCATATCCCTCGCACCCCGGCCGACCCAGGGCCATCTCTCGCGATCTAGCCCTCTTCTCTCGAGTGTGTGGGGACTACAGAGTCCCCAACTCGTTCCCGGTAAACGGGGAGGCGTGCCAGACGCGCCGCCGCCGCGGCCTGCTTCTGCTAGGGTGACAGGCGGCTCCACCTGTCACCCCCAGACAGGCGGTCGTTCATCGACCTCCGACGCCCGAGTTGCCTTCGTACGCGGGCAGCTTGGCTTGCGATCCGTCGTCGTTCCCGCTGCAGCTCCCGCCCCGCCTCCTCCTTCACGAGCATTACTTGCTCGCAGAAGGAGGCGCCGGCTGCCCACGCATCCGCGCAGCGGACCATCGCCGCGAGCAAGGTGGAGAGCGTGAGAACCCTCACTCCCAGGGCCGCCACAAAGATATGAAGCCCTTAACGATATGTAAAGTTTACTACCTGATAACTACAGGGTAAAATATTTATTTCAGTATTATTTTCTTCGCAAGTGTGTTGAAAAACGTCGTATGCTACACGTGTGTATGATGATTACCGTCTTCAGTTCTCTTACGACTCAATGGCGCCGTAGTCTATCGTATAAGTAATATAAAAACAAAAGAATATTCACTTTTTTCGCGCGTAATTTTCTCATGTGATTAATGGACAGCCCATCTAATTCTTTTCCACTTAAAGACTAGCTGCTGCCCGCGATAGATCAATATCTTTGTTGACAATCGTAATACTGGTCATACTGTATCCTTATCCGCATTCTAGACCACATAACACAAGCTAGTTAAGCTATGCTTACCATGGTTCTAGATAGCGTTGTGTAGAATGTCGTGAAATATTTAAATATTTATTTATTTTAATATATTTTTAACACACTTGCTCACCAAGTGGCTCTAATTTCAGCTGCTGCCCGCGATAGATCAATATCTTTGTTGACAATCGTAATACTGGTCATACTGTATCCTATGCTTTCCAAAAATTAAAAATAAAGCTTTAACTAACTTGTGAATTATAGCAAGGAAAAGTCACAGTTTGATTACTTTATGAGCAAGTGTATTAAAAGAGATATTTATGCGTTTAGGGCGGTATGTCGGCCATTTAGAACCGCCGGAAAAGTATGGCATGGTGATTTTCGTGGATGATGACTGGTAAAATAGGTTGAATTTGTTTTTTTTTTTAATGTATTCTCGGTATGGTCTGGAGTATAGTATTACGATACCGCCTATTTCAACGAGTTTTCAAGGTTTCAAGGCTTTTATTAGAGGTGTGACTTATCTACCTATCTATCCTACTATTAATCTGTATCCATATAAGTATTTAAAAAACGTCGTGTCAGTTACACTATTTAGAACTCAAGAACGACTGTACCGATTAGCGTGGAAATTGGTGGGGATGTAGCTTAGAACCAGGAGACGAGCATAGAATACTTTCATCCCGGTTTATTGCGTTTCCGTCTGACGTGACATAAATCCCCATAAGAATACAAGTTCCTATAAAACCGTGGTATAACAAAAATGCATTTGACTTGGAATAACAAAAAGCAAATTGCAGCTAAACGTAATTTTGTCAATGGTGGTTGAAATCTAATAATTATTGATTTTGTCAGAATATAGGTATACATAACACATAGGTTCGAATAACAGAAGTGAACATGTCTTAATAAATTCTGAAAGTGACACGGAAGAAGTCGCGGGTAAAAGCTAGTAGTAGTGATAAAACTTACCCCAAGAACTCCGAACTGTCATGTTGGTTGTCTCTGGTAAAGAATGGGGGTTTAACTACAGAAAATAGCTCATTCGGATTCAATTTTGTTGACACGGAGTGCATCATTTTACCGAATAGCATTGCCATCTTCGACCAATATGGCACAGCTGTCATCTTCATCACTACGTGGGTACTGAACCTGTTAACAGAAGAAACACATCGTTTAAGTTCAAGTTATAGCAATTACGACATTGAATTCAAGTCTTTCAGAAGCATCTTTACATACAATATAAAACAAAAGTCGCTTCCTGCTGTTTGTACGCTTAGACTTCGAAACTATGCAACAGGTGTTTATATGTTTGCAATGCAATTTACATATTTAGCACTACGAGGTCTGTGTGACCAGAACCAGAGAAAATGGATAATCAAGTAGCACGCGTGCGAAGCCGGGGCGGATTGGCAGCATTGCTAAATTAAGAGTGAATGAGGATTATACCCCGTCCATTATGTTATTGTATTTTAGGTAGAAGGAAGTGATTGCATAAAAATTAAAAATATTGCATATAAGCTCTAAATAAACTCACGCCTATATCCCCGAACGGGTAGGCAGAGATGCTAGCACCCACCTTTCGCCAGTTTATGTTTAGGTCCCAATGTAATAGGTGGCGAGCCTATTGCCATTAACCTACAAGTGAGGTTGATGAGGATCCCATACATACGTAATTAATACTATTTACTGCAGCAAATATTGTATAGGTTCCCACCAAAACCTTTAGGTCAAGCTAGCCTCACCTGCCTGTCGGTACGCCTACTGATTAATGGACGAAGTTCCGGCGCAGGATTTCCTCTCGCGATTGGGAGATCAGACGGCAGTCGCTACCATGTAAGGTATTTAAGCCCAATCAGGAAGAGAATTAGTAAACGGCCTTCAAGGTGAAAACCTAGGATGCAACTGGAAACAACGCCAAAGTGATGATGAGGTGTGTGAAGCAACGAACGCTTTTAAAATATGCTGAATTATATTCGCCATTTCTGTTCATCAAAAAAAAGTTAAGTTTACACTATTTACCAAGCTTTGCTTATAAGTATGTCAATCTAGTAAAATACAACACAGCATACTATAGATAACATGGCGGCAACACCACACCTAACCTTCACCGACAGCAGCATTAAGTAGCACGGCGGCGGGTTGGTGAAGTCGCATAAGAAAACATTGTGACCCATAAATATTTAGTTATTCAAATCTAACATTTTCCTGGTAATTTGATGTTGCCCAAGTTGTTAGCAATACAGGGTATAATCGCAAGCGCGCAGGTGTTCTTTTTTTGAATAATAATAACACATACATAGCGTTGTCAACACTATCTAGGCCAACACAGCTTTATGTTTACGAAACTAATCCTACCGATATTCTCACTACCGAAACACCTGTACAGCAGAAGCAACAGTAATGAATGACCCACAAAAACACCGAATAATGACAGTCCCGAAATTCTGGCAGTCCCAAAGGAAAAGGTTAAGTGTCTTGGAAACCGCAATAAAATACCCAGCACAGCTTGTAATATTGGTTCTACAATTCTGACAAACACACTTTGATGTCTATATGTGAATATTTTTGGAAATATTATTATATTTAAAAACATTCAGACCAATGCAAATATGAGATATTCATGCATATAAAAGTGTTTACTGAACGGGACTCGAACCCGTTATTTGTGACGTGGAACAAGCCACGAATCACAGGTCATAGTATTCACATTTCGATAAATTTTTACATAAATACAAAACACTAGTTTTAGTTTATTTTTTGTCCGTTTATAAGATAATAATATTTATTGATGAACGATATTCAATTTTGCATCAGCATCTCTGTAAAAGCGGGTCCTTTTTTTTGCATTATACTAAAAATCATGCTCTTACCCGTTGGAATAGGTAGTGACAATAACTTCGCATTTTTATGGATGGCTAAATTCCAAAGTGAACGAGATAGGCATTGCGTGATCAGGAACATGAATTTTTCTAATTATTCTACGCACAGCACACGTAAAGTTTCCAAATTCTCATTTTGTTGCTAAATCTTCTCTAATGTTTAAAAGTATATTGCTAAAATATATGTACGCGCATATCTTTCCAACGGCTGTTCGAAATCGGATAATTATTTTTTGCTGTGTTTAATATCATAAGGACAAAGATTATTTATAGGAGAATTTAAAGATTCATCGGTTCACAAATCCACGCGGTCGGAGCAGCAGTCAATAGCTAGCCTAGGTATGAAAACTAATCCATGTCCACTCTACGAATGTTGTACCTACTTACTGCCTTACAAAAGCGTCAGATACTTGATTTCAGTGTTAGTGGTAAGCAGATCATCTTCATCCTAGCGTTCATCCCAGTCGCCTTCGAAGCATTCACCTCTAAGTTCGCTTTACCAGTTCAACTGTAGATTTGGTTGAACGTCGATATTTTCCATGAAGCGACTGCCATTTGACCACCACAAGCCTTTGACGATATCGAAGTATTGCAGTTAGACCAGTTGTTGGGACTTTATAGGGCTCCAACTACACGTAACGACTGTCATAGATGTTCGTATGGCAACCGGGACCGACGGCTAAACGTGCTCTCCGAGACATGATCAGACCAATGCAAAGAACCATATTCATGCATACAAATATTTGCACTGAGCGGGGATCGAACCCGCGCCTCCTGCATAGCTGCCGCGTTCACTACCGCCACGCCACAGAAGCCGTCCTTGACATGACAGGATGATAAAGTGAAAAGCACGTCTCTCTTTCCGTTAACTTATCCCTACTTATGTAACTTTTTTATATTTTGTTCTATCTAATGTCAAGATATTCCTACTTGCATGTGCAAAATCCTTCCCTCTCCAGCTATTATATGTCAAGCTGAACATTTTTAGTAAGTACTATAATTCAATGCAATAGTTTGAAGAAGAAACATTCGTCAATGTGATAAAAGACAATGTATATAGATATGTGCCGATAAGGTTAATTCGTTAAACTTAATCGCGAATCTATACTGACTCTTTAAATAAAATAAATATTTGTTTGTTTGTAATCGATGAACTCGGATACTACTGGATCGATTTCAAAATCTACTACTGCTATCCCGACTACTTTCTATTCTGACATTCCCAAGGTGTCGCGAGGAAGTAAGTGGGTGAAACGGCCAAGGAATACTGGAGTTTTATATGTATGTGTGTTGTATATAAAAAAATTGTCAACAGAACAGGGCGTGATTGCGCCAATAACTTAACAACAGGCGTCAGCAGCCTGTATCAAATCCGGTATATTACAAAAAGAGGGTAATTTTGTTCCATTTTACACAAACAAACGGCGGCGTCAACCGCGATGATGACGGCGAGGTCGAAATCGTTTATAAATGCATACGAATATAAATCACAGTTCTGGAAACCTTCTACGCGCAGATAAGAATTGCAAAGCGGGATTTATGGAAAAATATCTGAATTAATTTTAAATTTATAAGTGTTTTGTCAACGTAGTTTGAGAAAAACGTATTTCATATTATAAATCTTTTAGTCTGATTCAATATTTTCTTTTGCGACTGAAATTAGCTTTGTTATATGAAACAAAAACATTCCATTCCAGTGTTAATTATTGACACTAAGAATGATTTTGAAAATAAAATCAAGCTTACAAAATGATTACATAAAAATCCATATAAATGAATATAAAGTTAATATTTTACAAAGAATAGGTAAAATCGAAAGAATCGAAAGATCAATAAATAATATCGCAAATTGAATGGATTGTTGAAATACGTACTAGCAAGCAATACTTAAGGTGTAAGATAAATTACTTAAGGTGTAAGATAAATTCATAATTATGAAGAATAGTTTACTTACTGCCTGGTGACAAGCAGCGCTTGCATGACGCTGTTCATGTAACAAGTATTTCCCAAGTTGAGAAGTCCAACTTTCCTCATCGGGGTGTGAGTGTTCACGCTAGTCAAGCACACGTTCCTTGCGCGCCATGGAGTCATTTGCAGATATTGACATCCTCGCGAAGCCATATGGCGCTCAAGGCATGAAGTCTAAAAAAATAAACAAATTATATTTTAACAATATAAAAAAACATTCGCAATTGATATATTGAATATCAGAATGTTGTTACAACATTGAATTATCATGAGATATTTATTTATTTATTATAGATATATCCAATTCATTTTAGTCAATCACCATTGTAACCATATCTGATATAGGTAAGAATGTTAAACGTTTAACATACATTATCTTCACCAAACTGGCGGATACGTCTCGTGCGATATTGCATCGACTTTTCTAGAATTGGCATTTTGACGGCACTTCGGGCGACAGTCCGACCACGTTCGCGGCTGTTTAGTTACTACCTTAAACCGACGCTTTTTGTGCCGAACACTAGTGACGATATCGTAAATAAAGTAACACTCACACAGAAATTTCGACCTTATTATCGCAGAACTAAGGCAGGTTACACTAGAAAAAACTACAATTTACAACATGTTTTCTAATCAATGTACACTGCTTTAGGCTAGTGAAGCGCCCGGTAGGTAACTCTTAAAAAAAATGAAAAAAGTCGCGTTGTAATCTCAACTTAGGTACCCGTTCGGGATGACGATGTGTGAAATAATTAGAAATGTTATGGTTGATAGTCATACTTATTTATACGTATTTCAGTTAACGCGACATTTGCTCATATCTCCGGTACTACTAAACCGATTGCGATACAAAAACCATTTTAAATCTGACCAAGACCTTTTAAACCAAAAAGACCACATAATAATTCTTTCAGTAATTTTTGCGTCCATCGCGGACAAACAAACAAGAATTCTAATAAAAATACTTTCAACCCAAGTTTTTTTAAATATCTCCAATAAATAGACACGACCACTTTACAGTGATATAATAGTACCTACTAATAGCCGCGCGGATTTCGGCTACCGCGACTTTTGCTCTTACCTCCGGTCCTTCTAACGCGATTGCGATCAATCAAACGTAAGATTTTAAATCTGACCAAGGCCTCACAAATAAAAAACTGCATCAAAATCCGTTCAGTAGTTTTTGCGTTCAGGTCCATCGTGAGCGACATAGTCATGTTGTGGCTAAGCTCCGTAAATAAAGGTCCATCGTGAACAAACCGATAAGAATTCCAAAAAAAATGTTTTATTCTGCAGGTGTTGATAGAGAAATTGTAAATGAATATATTAAGTAATGGTAGAAGTAATTTATCGAAGACAAGGGCGCAGCCAGGTTTGGATTTTAGGGACCTGCTTCCGCAATCAGCCATCATGTAGGTAAAATAAAGAATTAAGAAATTTGTTTAATTGGGGGTGTCTGATTTAATATTATTCATCTAAATTCAAAAAGAAATAAGGAGTAGTGGATAAAGATATACTACCAAGGGACCATGATTTATTTTTTGTTTCTTCACCAGTAACTTACACCTGTTTTTCTTTTACGTATTGGAAATTAAATAAAAATACAATGTAAGTTATTAAGTTATTACATATGTATACATACATTCATATAATCATGCCTTTATCCCTGGAGGGTTGGCCAGAGTTGAATTAACGCATACATTTCAACTAATCATTGTATTCGGTCCCACGTAAAAAGGGGTAAGTTTATTGCCGTCTTCCGGGCAGTACTGTTGACTCGAATCATGCATCTGAGCCTGGGTCTGAGCTGTAGGTATATATCTGTCTGATGTTAAACAGCCCTATCCCTTAGTTGCCTTGTACGACACCGTACGGAAAGACATGGGGTGTCCCAAATTCTACTCTGTCGCGAAGCATACGGCTTACATATTAATAAGTACCTATGTCAAATTGAAATATAAATAAATAATTGGTTAAGTGCGAGTCGGAATTGCACACGAAGGGTTCCGATACATTATCTATACAATATTAGAGTTTAATTTCTATTGATTAGACATTATATTATAGTTATTTTATCAGGTTCACCTATCATTTGAAACCACAGTATCGTCTGTAGCCAAATCTTGTAAGTCAAATTTGTCCCTTTTTTTTATTTATTTAACAAATTACTTAATACCGACATAAATAACAGTTTAGTAGTAATACCTAATAAACCACTAAGATTTGTGCTAATACTACGAGTTATACTTGAAACAACGGATATTTGATTATTATCTTACTTAAACAATATAATTGACAAGGTAGGTAGTACACAGTTATACAAAATACAACAACAATAACTTCACAGATTCTGCGGAAAGTGGGATTTGAGTTTAAACTTAATATTAGTCGGTGATATTATATTCTTTAAATCGGAGGGTAGTTTGTTTGCAAATCGGGGTAGTAAATATGCAGAATTGCGTTCGCCGTACATATTATTGGCTCGAACCGTCCACAATTGATTTCGAGTGACGGCCCTCGTCTCGTGTATACAGAATTTTTGATTTTAAATTTAATATTAATTTTGAATGTTTTTTTAGATTTTAGTTTGTAATTCGTCATTAAAATGCTGTTCCTTTAATAAAATAAATTTAAATTGCGTTTCTACAGGTAGTACATTGCAATGTTTAAATAATTTATGTTCGTCATTTTGCCATTGGTTTTAATATTTTTGGACACAATATTTTTAGTAGGTATTTTCACCTGGAGTTTATAGATTTGATTAAGGTAAGTTTCGAATGTGCGACCGTAGCTACTGAGTCCATATTGTATACATAATTCAGCAAGTGAGTTATATAGCATAATGGAGCCGACCTAATGATGGAGCCGCGGTAGAGGGACAGGTATCCCATGATGGAAACAGTTAAGATATTCGGTTTCAGTTAGTTTGTTTTGTTGTCTTGAGCACTTCTCAATACATATGATATGATTAGGAATATTTTTTTGTTATTATTTTATCGTTAATATAATATAACCCAAATTTTTCAATGTCTCCAAGGCACAGACCCAACTACTTTACAATGACATAATAGGTATAGATAGACGAATGACCATTGAGAAGGCGCTAGCGTTGATGTCTTGATGAATTTTCAGACGGTTTCATTTTAGGGGGTCCATCGGTTTTTATAAACTGAGAAGTAAGTAATTTGATAAAGCAACTTAGTTTTGAGGTAGTAGCATCCACCTTTGATTGTGATTTTCAGTTATATACCTACTATGCAAATACTGATTATTTTACCAATATTATCCGGTTGCACCACTCCTGCCTGGCCTAGTCTTCTAACTTCTATGCCATGCCAAGTCAAATTACGCAATGTGTTTCCGACCTGTATAGATATAGGTTAGAAGAGTATAACCGACATACCCTATGTATTAGGTTACTTGAGATAACACATGAAGAAATTGGGGGAAATCTTGATCTATATTATTTTATCGTTATTATCCGACTTACCTATCAAGATAGCTTTGTGAGTCTATTAGTTCTTGTTGATTATAAAAATATGCTGTAGTCTATTTATTTACCTCCGTCAAAATGCAACAACCTATCAGAGTGCAGAATAGTATTGCGATGCGTCTTCGAAAGAAAAATCGAACTGGGGAACCTATTTTGGTTACGAACATTGTTTTTTTAAGTGTGTTAATCCCCACGGATACTCCTCCCCGCCGGAGCCGGTGAGAGAGGTTATGTAATAATAATAAGTTTATTTAACAAAAACAGTTACAGTTATGTCCGTCGTTGTTGGTTGCCGGAGGTGAGATTGGCAGGCATATCCCTCGCACCCCCTCTGACCGAGGGTCATCTCTCTCGATCTGGCCCTCCTCGGATGTGGGGCCCACGGAATCCCCAACTGGTCCCCGGAAACAGAAAGGCGCACGACGCGCACTGCCGCTCTCTGACAGGCAGCTCCACCCGTCACCCCTGGCCTGCGCTCATGGGGGGCGGAGGTCATTAATCGACCTCCAACGCTCAAGTTGCCTCAGTACGCGGGCAGCTTGACTTGCGATCTTCTGTCGCTTCCGCTCCCCGCTGCCGCTAACATAAAATATGTCAGGCGTCTACCTGCTGCCATTACTAATATCAACAAAAAGTGGTACATATAACAATTACACGTGTTATATATATATAATGAAATTTCAATAAAGTAACTATTTAAGGGCAGTCCCTTAAATAGTTATTTTATTGAAATTTCATTATTTATTTTCAAAGTTAATGTACCTAGGTACCACTAAATATTCTGTAAATATTTCAAGCGTCGAGCAATAAACTTCAGAAAATCACGTTTGTTGTATGGCAGCCCACCTTACTTTCGTAAATATTACTTACTAACATAACATAACATAAACTCACGCCTATATCCCCGAAGGGGTAGGCAGAGGTGCTAGCACCCACATTTCGCCAGTTTATGTTTAGGTCCCAATGTAATAGGTGGCGAGCCTATTGCCATTAACCGGGCACTTATAAACCTGCGATAAATACACACATAACTTCGAAAAGCATCGAAAAGTCATTGGTGTGCGCCATGGTTAAACTTATTACTATTACTTACTATTTTGACAAAAAATCCTACTCTCAAAATAATCTATTTCAATAATTAATTATAAATGTTTATTGAACTTGAAGATGTAATTTGGTTCAATGCTTCAAGTTATGTAGCTCAGCTCAGCTCAGCAAGGGTTAATCTGTTAAGTACTTTTATAAATATATTTTTTTAATTACCTGGGCATCAAAATTTTCTATTGTTAACGAATTGTATCGATGTACTCTTCTAATGCAGTGAGACTAGGGTTAATTGAAATAGTTTCAAAAATATAATGCACATGAATGTTTAGTGACATCTCTAGTATAGTGGGTCTATCGCACTGTATTAACCGTGGTGTCAGAGTCAGGGTTGGGCAGTATTTGAATTACTTGTAATTAAAATAAGTAATTGAAATACAAATACGTATTTGGTATTTGTATTTTAAGTACTTCTTAAAATGTAATTTGTATTTTAAATACCTGACGTTGAGGTATTGTGTAATTAGTACTTCAAATACTTGAGGCTTCAAAATACTATTTAACATAAGAAATATATTTTATGTTCCGTTAGAAAGTAGCACTGCTGAAGAAGGTGATATTATTTTAAAGGTTTTTGAGCGCAAGGCAATCACACAGACTTCTAAAATGGAGTTAGAGTTGATCAGCTTCCTTCTTCAATGATAGAAGCACAGAGCTTTGAATTTTTGTGCGCTATGCAAATATCAAAAAGGTGTTCATATAATTTAACACAGTTTATGCTCATCAGGATTACAGAAAAAAGTGGTATAGCTAAAAAAGAAAGATTTTTTGTTTAGCAAGTTTTATTAATTCTCCAATAAGTTAATGTTTGTCTGACAGTATCTCTATAGTGAACGTAATAGGTTGTTTTTAAATTTATCAATTTTGACCCCATTTTTAGTGCGCAGTCCAGTATACCGACCATAATTTTCGATTTAATGCTCTCAATAACTTAAACGAGACATTCTGTTATCTGCCTAAGCCTTGGTAATTCTTGCACGCCCCTGACCATCTTAATGTCGCCTATCGTGTCACAGGTTCGTCATAAAACTAGCTAAAAAGCATCTTTCCCTATTTGATTTCAAGGAGTTCTCTGATGTATTTTCGACATCCCACCCATGAAATTTATATGGAACCACCACTGAGTTATACCAAACTTAATGAAAAAAAAAAGGATTTTAATACCGGTTCATAAACGACGGCAATGTCGAAGAACATAGAGAAGAAATGGTTAAAAATATATTGGTAAAAACACAAATAAATGTTTATAAAATTGAAACCACTTGTCCAAACTATATCAATTTTTTATGTGACTAATGGAAACTATTCTGCATCGAACTAAAAAAGAATCACGTAAATCGGTTCATAAATCTCAGAGTAATCGGTGTACATACATAAATAATACCAATGGGAATGAGAACCACCTCTTTTTGGAAGAGGGTGCGTTTTACTCGGTTCGAGTCCGATATAGTTTGTACTTTGTATAACAATTAAAAATAGCTAAACTACTGTATTTTGTATTTTATATCTCAAATACTTTACTTAGAGATATTATGAATTTTATATTTTAATTACTTGCTATACCGTATTTTTTATTTTGCCCAGCCCAGTCCAGCAGTGGGGTAAATTTATCGTGATCCCACCAGTAAGTGATGCTGGTGGGACCAGGTGTAAACTGAATTAACTGTGTTCCTACTGGAACTATAATATAGAATAAAATAGAGTTTTACTTAGAGCGAGCGGTGGGACTACAGGGGAGGAAAATCCCCGGAGGCCCACTAGTGAGTCATTTTAGTGATAATATAGGTAAACGCCCAATACTTAGTGCGGACCGGAGACCGGAAACAATAAAAATAACGTTTGTTCTATAAGAGCCCCACTTAAAAAAATATTTTATTGTTTTTAGTAGTAGCGGCAACAGAAATAAATACATCATCTGTCAAAATTTCAGTTTTCTATCTATCACGATACATGAGATAAAGCCTGGTGACGTACAGATAGACGAACACCGAAGTCTCTATATAGATTTCTGTGTTTTACCCTTTGGGCACGGAACCCTAAAACAAAACTTAGGTTATGTTAATTCGAGATTCTTTTGGAATTCTTGTTAGTTTGTCGGTTTGTCGCGATGGACTTATTGAAAAGGTCTTCACCAACCATTAGTTTACTAAATTGATTGTCTAGAGGTATAAGCTAGTCAGTTACATAAATATGAAAGTAAATGTTTACTTACAACATCGCGATATTTATCCTTGAACATGTCTTGAGCCTCGCCCTTCAAGGACTCCACGAGACCATCTACAGTGCACGTGAGAATGTCAACCACGTTCTGAAGGTGCTGGCGGCTGGCGCTGGCCAAAGCAGTCAAGATACGATCCACGTGAGGGGCGACCTACCACAGATATATTAATTACAGACACTATCACCCTTGTATGAAACATTGTAGCTACTAGTGTGCTAACGTTTACAATAAATTTAAATCCGAAAAAGTCGACAGGCAGGACGACACTTAAATTATTTTCCTTCAAACCAATCCAAACCTGTTTCCGCCACCCTAAGATGTCAATTTCAATTCAGAACGGGTCCAGTCAGATCAGTTGGTCACAGTATTCGCCCTAGAAAGGGACTGGTTCCATAACAAGACTTGAATTCACATTCAAGTCTTGTGCAGAGTTTACTTTTTACCAGTTAAAGAAATAAATATTCTAAGACATTCTACACAGCCCTATCTAGACATACAGTAAGCATAGCTTAACTAGCTTGTGTTGTAGGATCTAGAGTATGGATAAACATACTTGAAGTGTTTAATGTAAAAATGTGCACGCATACATATAGAACCACCTAAACTGAGCACTGAGCGGGAATCGGACCCACACCCTTGGGTAGCAGTCGAACGCTCTACCACTAGGTCACAGAGACTAGACATTAAAATTAAAATGAATTTAAATTTATACAATCATTCTTATTCAGTTCGGAATTACACTATGTGTTCTTTTGTGAAAAAACAAAATACATACCCGATCAAATGCTTCAGTAGATTCACGTAGTGAAGCTAGAACGTGGAAGATGACGTCACCTACAGATTGACGCAGCTCTTCATCTTCTAAGGCTAGGAACAGCCGACCCAAATTATCAACTGATACTTCAATAAGTATATCAAACCGCTCGTTCTCCTGGAAATAATAATTATACAAATATGTTCAGGTATCCAGATCCAACATATAGAAGCAAGATAGAAAGTTCTTTGATGTTTTGTTTACCTCTAGAGCCTTTATGAATGCTATGACCCAATTTCCAAGACTTGGTGTACCACGCCATTCATACAACCAAATGTATAGACAGGACAGCGAAGCCCTAAGGCCAGCACCAGCTGGGCCATTATCACCTTGTTGCACTAGCCATCGTGCTGCAGCTAGAGTACCCTCCGTGTCGGAGCTATCCAATACGACGAGCACTACAGATACGGCTGGGCATGCATCGGATTCTGTGTAATTATAAAAATCAAATAGACTTTTAATTAAGACACCAGAGTTACAAAATGCATAATAATATTATAAATGCGGAAGCAACTCTGTCTGTCTGTCTGTTATGCTTTCACGCCTAAACGACTGAACTAATTTTGATTTGATACAGATTAGACCTTAAGTAAGGACATATGCTATGTTTGGTTGCGATAACGGACATCCACGCGAGCGGAGACACGGGCAACAGCTAATATACTATATTCAATAATATTTGTTAACACTCACGAGGATCAGATATGAAAGAGTAAAACTTGTCCAATATGGCTGTGACGATCTCATGACGAAAAGTGCTGTGAGCACTATTCACGCAACGTAGAAGGAAGACTTGAACATCTTGCAATAGGGTCCATAAGTCATCCGCATCGCCAGACGCACGAGCTGCAGATTTAAAAGTACAAACATTTGTTAACAAGTTATACTAGAAGTGACTAAATACTAGACAAAACAATGTAAATACTCACCGAGGCATTTAACAATATCCTGGCAATTCTTTACAAGTTCATGAGGTGGTGGTAAGTAGTTAGGCTGCTCGTTCATTAATTGTATGTACTGTTCCAATGCCTGGAGATCCAATTGGTTACGATTGTCATGAACCAACTCATGCTTTTTCACAGCCATGTTTGGGCTTTCGCTAAGATAATTTTACACATAATGTATTTAAATGAGTAAGTCACAAGAAAACACAACATTTACACATAAAAAAAGTCACAAACATTTCAGGACACAGGTCATAAACAGCAAATTAATTTATAAAGTGAAGGGCAAGGACAACGAATTGTAACGACACAGAAGACGACATAGTGAGCATCAGAAGCGATATCGAAAGTCATGAAAATAGCTATGCATAGATGTGGGCCTGCATCAGTTTCACACACATATGTCATGCAGTGGTATGTTACAGGTTTCCTTAGAAAAGCACATATTGTGGTAATATTTAAAAAAACTGCGCAGCATATTGTTCCTATAACAATAGGTGCAGTATGTTGTTAGGTGTAAACTATAGTGAAGTCTACTAAGCAAAAACATTGTTTGTCATTCATCCTTCAGAGCCATTGGATGACGAACCAAAATAAAATATATTGTTTTTGTGATATTTGTAAGGTAAAGTACACAATTAATACACTAAATAATACAATCAACAGATAAAAATTAAGTAATCAATTCAAGGCATATTAATAAACGGTAGCTAAAATATAAACAGACATGAGATAACTTACAGTTTAGACCTGCCTTTAAATATAATTACTGCATAAATAACTGATATGAAATTTCACTAGGTATTAACTTAAAAATACTGTCTCCATTTTATTACATCAAAATATAAAGAGCAACCCATACTTTTAATAATGTAGATGAAACTGATAAACTTCCAAAGGTGCTACAGATCACACTGCCTTTATTGTATTCTGATCTGTGTAGTTTGACATCCCCACTTGTGGCAGAGTTATTGATTTTCGTAAGGGCAGCTATCTGAGTGGGTGTATTCCAGTTAATGCTATTTATAGAAGATGTGTTGAGCAATATCTTAACAAACATCCCTATGTTATACATACATAGATATATACTCACATTTGTATGTCCATGAAAGCATTATTAAAACCCACACATTTACCAACAAATTTAGGTCCCATATGGTAGGTGAGCTTAACTTATTACTGTCTAGCGGGCATATTTGCAAAGACTGTATGTTTACAGTCAAATACTTCTATGAACTCAGTATTCTACTTAACCGGAAACCATACAACTCATATTTTTTGAGCCAACATAAAATGCTGCATAAAAAAATAAAGTAATGAAGGAACAAATGCAATGTATGCAATAAGAAATGAGTTGCAATGCATGCTAATGGGTTAACTGTAACTACTTCATAATTTGATGCCACTAACTAGCAATATGTTCATTGAGGGTTATGACTACAACGAGAAAGGCAGATCATTGTTAACCTATTGACATTGCAATAACTACCAAATTCTTATTTAAGTTCAACACCTGTTTCAAATCAGGAAGCAGTCTAGGAAGGAGTCTGAGTACCAAATCATGACTGTAAGGTGAGTGGGAAATCAGCTATCTCCCATATTTCACTTCTTGAAGTAATTTTTTTTTGGTAATTCCATTTGAAAATTCCCAAGACCATATCCAAAGAATTAAAGAATCAATTTCATTTATTCAGTTTAGGCACACAAAGAGCACATATGAACGTCAAAATTTTACAATTGGATATGTCAAGAAATAATATAAAAATATTAAATAATTTAAAAATAAATAATTGGAAAATGATTCTTTCCCTGGTTCGGTAGGTTAGTTCTACTGAGAAGATACCAGCAAGAAACTCAGCGAACTAGATTATTTTTCCTTTTTAAATTTGCTTTAGTTCACAATTTATTTTGTGCGAGCAAGCAAGAGACTTATGTTGACCATGCATTAACATCATTAAGGTACTCATTCACTTTAAGTAACCTTTACTCATTAAGGTTTTTTTCACTTCTATTTTAAATCTATTTATTGGCATATTAATCAAATCCTGAGGAATTTTATTAAATATTTTTATGCAGCTGCCTACAAATGAATCACCAACCTTGTGAAACCTAAGTTTTGGTACAACTAGTTTATTTTTGTTTCTCGTATTAAAATAATGTACATCAGAGAGTTTTTCGAAAATATTTAGGTTTTTTCGTACATAGGTATAAGATATTATTATAAATGTATTGAGAAGCAACTGTTAAAATATTAATTTCTTTGAAAACTTCTTTCAGCGAGTCACAGGGTCTGAGGCTATAGATCGCTTGTATAGCTCGTTTCTGTAGTACAATTTTAGTCTCAATATCGGCAGCTGAGCCCCACAGCAGCAGACCATATGACATAACGCTATGGCAGTAGCAAACAAACTAATCGTGCAGTTTCCTCATCAGTCAGTGACCTTATCTTTCTAACCGCATAGGCAGCTGAGCTAAGTCTTCCTGCTAAGGCTGTGATATTACTCCCTTGACCCTAAGATCTGGACGCCAATTGGAATAAATTCACAATCAATGATTTCAAAATTGTATAAAAAGCTTTCACTTCAGAACCAGATGTTTACTTATTGATATTGGTTGGTTTTCCAAGAGTGACTATCATCTGACCTCGCAACAAATGTGTCTGAACCATTTGTGTCGTCAGAATCACTTAATGGCCTCTTATATGAATGTGTCCTGGGTGTGACAGGTAGTTTGACATCCCCACTTGTGGCAGAGTTATTGATTTTCGTAAGGGCAGCTCATCTGAGTGGGTGTATTCCAGTTAATGCTATTTATAGAAGATGTGTTGAGCAATATCTTAACAAACATCCCTATGTTATACATACATAGACATATACTCACATTTGTATGTCCATGAAAGCATTATTAAAACTCACACATTTACCAACAAATTTAGGTGCCATACGGTAGGTGAGCTTAACTTATTACTGTCTAGCGGGCATATTTGCAAAGACTGTATGTTTACAGTCAAATACTTCTATGAACTCAGTATTCTACTTAACCGGAAACCATACAACTCATATTTTTTGAGCCAACATAAAATGCTGCATAAAAAAATAAAGTAATGAATTGAGCATTTCTAATTGGCATGCAGGAAAACCTTAATTTATATGTATAATATAACTTCAGAAAATGGAATGGAAAAATTGGAGTTGAGCAGAGAAAATGTTAAATGTTACACTGTCTGAAAATAAAAGCTATAATAGATATAAAGCTATATAACCCGGAGAAATATAATTCTGGCTGCTTATTATGAAGACTATATTATATACGAAAATGCAGGTAACTGGGACGAAATAAAATGTCATCTACATGTAGAGAATGCAATTTTTTTTTTACTCAGCTGTCACATCTTAAAATATTTTTAGTTACGAATAAAGCATCACAAATTTCAGTGACTGTAGGATGAAGACATTTTAAGGTTCAGTCAAGTTGGGCCTAAGTCACATTGGATTCAGACACTTTGGGAAACAGATGATTTGACAATAGATTATAGTGCAACCCTTAAATCTGGACTCCAAATGGAACAAATTCGTAATTAATGATTCTCAATTGCATCCAAACTTCACACTTTGGAGGTTCACTTATTGTTTATGATTGGTTTTTCAAAGACTGACAACCATCTAACCTCAAAACTATGCCTCTGAACAATTTTCATTGTTCAGAAGTGCAATTTGTTTACTTCCCAGAAATCTGTAGATAATTTTGAATATTTAGTAGAATCCCTTTAATATGACTCTGCTTATATTGACCAACCGCTTATTATGATGTTATCACACAGAGTAATCACTTCTTTATTTTATTTTATATACCTTTGTCATAGGCTGACTGTGTTTGTCGAAGGACCGATGGCCGTTGGAGCAACGAGTCTTAGAGTGGAGATCGCAAGATGGTAAACGAAAGGTTGTACACCCCCTAGCCAGTTGGACGAACAAACTGAAGAAGGTGGCTGGGACAGACTGGATGTGGAAGGCAGAAGATTACCTTTTTCTTTCACTGTCACGTTTTTGCTGGAGCGCCTGCATACCAGCTTGAGCCCTTCGACTCGGTGCAAAGATGGGGGTTGAGGCTGATTAACAATCCCATACTCGCAAGTAGTGTGGAACCTCATAGCCTAAGGTCTCATAGCTAGTTCTAATGGCGACACATTGCCATGTAGTTTGACAATTGATGATTTTAGCATATTTTTTGTACCATTTAAGTATGGAAGTTAGTAAGTATTCGTTTCTAAAATGTTGAATGGTTCAAGGTATATAACGAAGCCCTTTGATTGCGTACGAGTCCAACCTTCGAAGCTGTATTTATTATGAAGTAAAATAAACAAGAAATAAAAATATTACTCATATATAATGACACGCTGCTTGTTATGATCCATTTTAACCATTTTTGATCAATTCCGTCCAAGTGATGGACTTAATTCATAAATCCCTTGGTAGCTCAATTTCGTAAAATATATTTTATTATCAGACCATATTTTTATTAAATAGATGAATAATCTCATTTCTATTTGTTTTAACTGAAATAAATATCTACCAAATAATTCGTTTTTTTATAACAATATGCTTTTAATGATGTTCGGTTAATATGACGTGTAGAAGTACAATATGCTTAAAGGACATGTCACTTCCCTTCAATGTCCTTATAAGCATACTGTATAGCGCAATTTGTAAGATTTATTAGACGAAAATTAATGAATTTATAAGAATATCTAGGGTAAAGTTGAAACCTGATAGGGGTAACTGAAAATACTGCTAGCTAGGGCTAGTGGCAGACCTAAAATAAACAATTTCTAGTAAAATTAGGCAATATTACAGCAAATCATCATGCAATATGTTAAGTGTACTTGATGCGATATTGCTGTTTTACAGCCATAATATTACGCCAATTTTTCATCAGACCTACCTGTAACATAACACTACATACATAGACAGTAAAAATGGTTTCATATATTATTTTTTTTATTTATTTCAAAAGATTGTATGTTTCCGTTAGGACCTGAACTTTACGATGTCGTCTTATAAGAGCTCATTATGTTTACAGAAAATGGGTAAATCGTGCTCTTGCCTAGCAAAATTTGGGTAGGATTAGCAACCTACTTTACAGCCAATGTGGTGAACTAACGGATACGACGTTTTCCATTACTCACAATGTATAATATATGAATCCTTTAAAATAATTTCTTCTCTACGCAAGAACACACCAATCGTCAGTAATAGAAAAACTCATTGTCTGGATCATCATTAATTCATCTTCCAAATCTACTATGAGTTTCCAATGATTGCATCATCGCAATTTAACATGAATATAATATGTACATTATATTATATTCTTTCCACACTGGATATAAAAGGAGACATTTCTTTTCATCACAAAGTGTTCACAGACTTCTTCCCTGTAAAACCACAGATATTAGGTACGCCAATATTCACTGGTCATCAATAAAATAAGTTATTAACTATCCACACTAATAATTTGCACTCAATTTAAATTAACCATACGCGTACCAATTTCGTCCCAGCAGATTGAAATTCGATTTCTTAAAACAAACAAAAGATTGATTTTACTTCACCACTTCCATGAATCCTACAACGCATGTACAGTTCAGATTATATATACATACAGATAAATTATATTAGGTATTGCTTTTATTGTAGCTCTACAATAGTTTATGGTCAAAATAATTCTTTCTTTGCTTCAAGTTCTTACTTACTTAAATTAGTACTCATATATCTACTTACTTATAGACGGATTGACATTGGTCAGACGGCAGTCGTTTCCAAAAAAGCTGTATAAGCCAAACTAGATGGATTCGTCTCAGCTAGATCCGCACATAGTTTTCAAAATGTTGGAATGGCAATTTATGTACATTCTTCTTTAAATTATTGTATAGTTAAACCAGTCATTCTGATTCAGGATGCTAATTGCCTTGTCTTGAAGCTGGGTCTGGACACTGCTGTTGTAGGAATATATCGTTCACCGTCGTACCAAAATGCAAATAATTTCCTAAAATCCATGAATGAGATTCTGGAATCCATGTCGACAGCGTCAACCGTAGCAGTAATAAGAGATAATAATATGAATATCCAACCTAAAAAGTTGATTAATACTCTGAGGACTACTTGAATATGATGTCTTTTCATGGACTTCTGCCAACCCACGTTATTCCGACTCGAAACTCCGTTAGATGTCTTGACCATGTCTTACTAAAAACATCTAAACCCTCTACAACTCTGGTTCTAGAGACGAATCTTACTGACCATGCTCCACTTTTACTTAGTGTAAAACGAAACCCCTCTTATTCCATAAAGCCAAGAAGCATAATAATAATTAGGCAATTAAATATCTCAGGAATAACGGATTGCTTAGAAAATGCTGATTTCACAAACATTTTAATTAGCAAAGATCCCAATCAAGGTGCGGATCAGCTTGTTACCATAATGACAGATGCAATAAGCAAACACAGTTCTGTAAAAATAAAATCCCTCACAAAAAGAGGATAATAAAGACCCGGGTTACACCAGGCCTCTAAAAGTGTACACGAAATAGGGACCAGCTTCACAGGATGGCAATGCTGAGTCCTAATGATTACGTTGCTAAACAAACACACACGAGATATCGCAATTACTGTAATAATCTATTAAAACGTATTAAATGTGAGTTTGAGCAAAAAGAACTATCACACTTAAATGGTAATCCAAAAGCCACCTGGGATATATCATTAAGACTATAATCTATCATACTATATACATCTGCAAGTTAATCGGGTCAACTTCTTAATTGGTCTAACCACCCAAACTCTTCGGTCAATGCTAATAATTACTTTGCTAATGTTGGGACTAATCTTGCACAGCGGGTTAAGCAGGGACATCGTGTGAACCGTTCAAATTTTGCATTCAATTTCTTAGCCAACACTGGCCAACACTCTAGGTAACTCATTCGTGCTACTTCCAATTGATTTCTCTGAGGTGGAGAGCATTTTCAAAGAATTGAAGTATAATTGTGCGGTGGGCACAATTATACTTCAATCAAATGCAACGTTCCAGCTTCCGTTATAAAATCTGCCAATCTTAGACTTATTCCCTCAATCTGCCATATCTTCAATGTATGCATTTCAAAAGGCATTTTCCCAGATAGCTTTAAGAAGGCTCAAGTCACCCCGATACTTAAAGGTGGGGACAGCGTCCGGGTCTAGAACTATAGACCTTCTGTACTCACCACGTTTTCGAAAATAATGGAAAAGCTCTTGAACAAAAGATTGAAAGGCTATCTTGAACATAATAAAATATTTGCTCCAAACCAATATGGTTTCAGGAAGGGCAAATCGACTGAGGATGCTGTTCTTGAGCTAACGAACCATATCACTAAAAACCTTGATACCAAGATCAAAACCATAGGTATATTTCTTGACCTTGCCAAAGCTTTCGACACAGTTTCTATTCCTATCCTCCTTGGCACTTTAGAGAGCATAGGAATGAGAGATATCACTCATAATCTTTTTCGGGACTATCTCACTAAACGGAGACAGCAAGTTAAGGTAGATAATTATATTAATGACTATGTTAATCTGACCTATGGCGTTCCACAAGGTAGCGTACCGGGTCCCGCTCTCTTTCTCCTCTACGTTAACAGATTATGCCAGCTGTCAATCCCATGCTGGAAGATTCTTGTCTGCTGATGACACTGCACAAGTCATTAGTGAAAAAACATGGAAAGCTGCTCATCGAGCAGCTGAACATGCACTTGGTACAGATTGGCCCTCCGCAAATTAACAGGTACAACTTGCTTTTAACAAAAAAGGATAGTAGCAAGTACTCAATATGTATGACTCCCAGGACGTGGGCGTACAAAATAGAACCAATAAGTAGACTAATGAAAATAACGGCTAGTTGTCCGTATTACCATCAAATTTGGTAGCAGATGGTTCCTATTTGGAAATCATAAACCGAAAGAAAATTAATGGGTGTGTACCCACCGCCTGCTATGAAACTTGTTTCTACCTATTCAAATCGATTAAGATAGGAAATACAGGAAATACAAGTAAAAGAATATAAATATATACTATAAAAAATAAATGCTTTTAAAAAAATAATACCATTGGTAAGTATAATAAGTACATATTAATGATCATCATTAAACTTAGTATGAATTTATAGCTTTTAATTTTTTTAGTTAAGTAAAAAGTACGTAGGTAGTTTAGTAAGTAAGTTTTATGTATGTAAGTTCTTACTTACTTATAGTTAGTAAATGTTTAAGTAAATTTTTTCTCTTATAACAGCTGTGGCTATGGTGTGTTGTATTTGTCTATTGTTTATTCATAGACTAGAAGAAACCATAAATTGTTTAAAATTTATTGACAAGTAACTAATAACTCGGAAAAAAATCGTCGTGCAAGAAATAAATTCAACAATGTGAAAAAAATTACTTGAGTAACGATAAGAACATTACGTCGGTAGTGTGCATAAATATATTTTGAATAAGTCAAGTGATTGGCATCGTAAATGATGGAGAAATTTTAAAGTATAATGGATGCATCGGAATCTCTTAAACCAGATACCGATATTAACAATGTGTTTAGTTTTTTTATAAAGATAGACGGCAATAATTACTCCTCGCCACTACAGCAAAAAAGCAGCACAGTTATTAAGTACACCAAGCTTCCAGATTTTGATAGTGGACCGAGAAGTAAGTACCTACCTGTATTATTTTCTTACGATACGATGACGCACTCTCATCAAGGCGTTATATGTGAATTTGTTTAATGTCGCCTTTTATCTTTCAAACACTCGTCAAGTTTTTATAGGTAAATCAAATTCAAGTAAATAGAAACAACTATATAAAACAAAATAATATTGTTGTAACTAATTGACACATTTCAAGAAACTGGTAGTGTGAAATTTATGGCCAGTTTATTGTATGTCTGTTATTACATCTGATTACCACTATACTATCTAATATTCATTTTTATTTACCAATCCATAATATTCAATATAAGTACCTAATCTAAATAGTTCAAAACTGTCCAGCTATCATATTTCTTTGGATACAACCTGGTGAAATATTTGCAGTCCATTTAGCAATAAATATATTGTTTGTTCTATGAGAGACCTCTTTAAAAATATTACTGTTTTTAGTATTTGTTGCTAAATCGACAACAGAAATTCATTATCTGTGAATATCTCAGCTGTCTAGCTATCATGGTTCATTAGATACAGCCTGGTGAAAGACAAATGAATAGCAATAAAAATAATGTTTGTTCCATGAGAGAGCCCCTTAAAAATATTTTGTTCGGTTTTTAGTATTTGTTGTATAGCATCAACAGAAATATATCATCTGTGAAAATTTCAACTTACTAGCTAAAGTTTTTACACTATATTTGATAGAAAGAAGGACAGCAAATTCTCAGTAATAGGGCTTTGTTTATACTCTTTGGGCAAGGAACTAACTTTCTGTCTTCTTTCTGGGGGTACTACAAAGTATGAATGGCATAAGCATTAGCCAGTCAGTTTATTAAATGTTGTAACAAATGGTCTTTTCAATCAATCAATATGTTAACTCAACGGCCTGAAGAACGTTCATGCTCTTTAGTTAACAGATTTGACATAAAACATACATAAACATAAACTCATGCCTATATCCCCGAAGAGGTAGGCAGAGGTGCTAGCACCCACATGAAATAAATTCTCGGTTATTTGACGGTTAATTAAATAACTGATTTTAAGCTAAGACATATAACACAACTAATGGAATATGAACTATGAAATACGAACTATGAAATAAAACAACTAATGGAATTAGTTGTATATGTCTCAGCTTAAAAGCTAAAAGCTTAAAAGGGTAGGTTCATGAAACAGATATAATGTTTATTAAATAAACAACAGATTTTCATTTCTACATGGATTTTGATACAGTGTTTTAGTTTCTGAGGTCTTGGGTTATTTTGATTGCAACTAGTTGAGTATATTGATTAAAATTGTATAGTATTTAGTATGCTCACTATTCAAATCCCACCTGATCCAATCCAATGTTTTCTATTTCTTAATCAATTTGAATAGTTGAGTATAACCGGAGAACAAAAGTTGCGACAACAAACATCACAGGCATCTGCTAGTTTATAATATTATTAGTTACATCAATGTCTAGCTAGCCCATTACAGGTCTAGTCCATCTGTCAAAGTGCAACAACTTTTCAATTACTTATTAAAATTAAACAAATGAATAGTTATTTATTCTAGGACTATTAAATCTACAATCAATGCTGGAGTTCATTGTTCTTGGATATAGTCAATTATATTATTATCTTCGTCATAATAAATAATTGAAAATATAATCTATACTAATATTAAACAATATCTTTCAAATAAATCCACTACAGATTCAACTCTCACCAAAGATTTAAACGGGAAACATTGGTATTGAAGAGGTCTAAGTCCGATTCTCGACATAAAGTATTGAAGCATCTGCTCACCCGTATTAAAAAAGAGTTTTGCCTGTAAGTGCATTTAATGAGGAGTAAATAGAACAGACTAGGATTACGCAGTAGCCTGAATCATACTATAAACCCTAGCTCTTACAAAAACTCGGGACAGTCCACGGCTCCAGTCACCATCTTGTGTAAATACACAACATCTGTGTGCATCTCCGTTCATGCAGAGGTAGTATATGAAACCTACCCCGCACAATGTTGTTAGAGATATGCACTTCATTATAAATAATATAGGTATACCTAAGTGTCTTGTATTGCAGAAAACGCAGAAACCGTTTTTGAATATGCTCGATCCTATTAATGTATGTATTGTACACCTGTGATGTGTACTCCAAGTGATTGCGAACAAATGAGCAGTATACAATTTTTTAAATTTTCACGTTTTTGAAATCTGTAGCGAATCTTAGCCTGAAACCAAGGACCCTTAAAGCCTTCTTAACAATGTTCTATATATGCTCATCAAATATTAACTTGGAGACAAATGTTACACCTAGGTCCTTAACAATGCTTATTCTTTGCCCATCACTGGTCTAGCCCATTTATCAAAACATAACTTTTCAATACTTTTGAATATTAATATAAAACTAATAAAAATAATAATAATTTGTATGACGAACTTTTACGGTAGCGACTTCAGTCTGACCCTGGTTCTTTTTTTATACTACTTTTAGGTGGCAGACAGGCACACAGCCCAACTGATGGAAACTGGTTACAGTGGCCTATGGACGTGTGCAACACCAGGGGACTCACACTCGTGCTGCCAACCCTGTAAAAACAGAGTTTCTGTACTGCCAATGCAGAAGACCCAAGCAGAACAAGGCTTCGTTCGTCCATTAATCAGCAAACACATCAGCTGTAGGTGTGGAGTAGTTGAGGTTGATCTGGGTTCTGAAGATCTTTGTCAAGACTCCATATAAAATGAAACTGTACCTACCATATACCAAAATATATTATGTTTAAAACGTAAGAAATAAATAATAGCAACAGACTTGCATGAAAAGTATAATCGCAGCAAGGGAAGATCGTGAGGTGCATAAATAGTGGCTTGCTAGTATCCCAGTGGGAAGACGACATGGGTAGATTTGTACTTATATTTGTTTTGTATGTTTAAGTTATTTTTTTCATTTTACAGTATCATGGCCCACACCACAAAGCTACACAGAAAAGCCTCGGACACGCCGCATGATCACTCTTGGTGATGACGACCTGAAGATGAACAGATCAGTGAAATCTACCGTTGCATCTTCCCCCAAAGTCATGTCCGTCAACTATACTAAAAGAAAAATGATAACTATATCGGAAAATGATGATCAAAGTCTGCATCCTAAATTCAGTAAGATTAAACCTCATATTCACCTAATTTTTTTTATTAACCTGTTATAAAAAAGTAGGAGGTTAATAATAAATTTTAAACTATCACGTTCCATGAAATACAATAATGTTATTGGGAATTAACGCGAGCATGGTATAGTGACATACATCCTTTAATTTACCTGACGTTTCGACCAGGTTACACCGGCCGTGGTCACAGGCTGACTGGCTCAGCGGTGCACGCCCGCCGTCTTCGCGTTTGTGATGTAGAAGGTTCTTCCTCTACCCGCACATTCTCGATTTTTTTATATTTTGTTTTCGCCATGTACCGTCACATATCACACTCACAGAGCCTCTATTCTGTAAGCAAACTGTCCGGTATCTATTCGACTGTACAGAAATGCGAGGTTGCATGTTTTTATTACTGGTTTCCATGATGCCGATAATTTAAACCCATCTTCCCGATTGAAATTCCTATGCTTCTTACTTTCAATCGCTTCACAGTGTGTTATTTTGCCTTAGTTGCGGACATGTCAGTTTTATTTTTTTTCTTTATAGATTTAACCTTATTAAACCATTCTGAGAAACCCCCGTTTTTATATTTCACTTCATTTAAGAGATACAAATATTTTAGTGAAAGGTCACTGACCTTCTTGAAAAAGTTTTTCGTCTGTATTTCTTTAATGAAGCAAAATTTCAGTGTCTTGCAAACTACCACTTAATTGTTGGTTTAAAATGTATAAATTGTAAAAATTACAAGGCTCTAACGTAACAGGAACCGGAATTAAAAAATATTTTTTCAATTAACGAAAAAAAAAAAATATAAAATTAACTATTTGCGGGTCGCGTTTTTTTTTGTTTTCGTAATATACTTATGTAAAGTACCTTCAACTGGAGAAAATTCTAAATATGTATCTAGCGGGATCTCGGAGATATTGAGTTTCTAAGTTTTTATTAAATTTCTATGGAAATAGGGTTGTCACAAAAAAGTAAATATTTAAATTGATTAGTTCAATCGATTAAATCAACTTATGCTAAACATGTTGTAAACGCTTATTTATGACATTTCCTCGCTGTCGGATTCAATTATGATTTCGTCAGTCGTCAGCGTAATGTTTTCTTCAAAACCTTGAGATTCTAAATTATTGTAGTGAACATTGTCAGTTGTTACGCATAGGAGTTGAAGCACTGATTTCGATAGGGGTAAAGGTTTTTTATGTTTATTACGTGTACTAAGTGTTAATGAGGATATATATGGATCGGACGACTCTAATGCACGGTGAAATAAATCTAAAATTGTAGTTTTCCTGTCTAATTTCCGGGTATGATGTTATCGATCATAGCGCCAGTATTTATTCCTTGACTCGCCTGCTTGCTCAGACAACATACCTATGGGTAACGGGCTGGCGTCTATGATTTGACGGCCATGAATTAATATTTTGTGCATTGTGACAGACATGTAAAACCAATTGTATTTCTCCACGTACTTTTTAGCTACTGATTTACAAAAGGCATCAAATTTTTCAGCATCTATTATTAAGCCACTCGACAGCACTACTAAAATAGTATGCAGATCATCCACCAACCATGTCTCTATGCCTAAGATATCTGCAAATGTTTTTCGATGTTGGTCTGATAGTGCTGTTCGTGCAGTGTTCCCATCATTGGTTGTCCCCGAATTTGTCGAACGACATCAACCAAAAGTGACAGTTTGTCTCTTATTGCAGTTTGTATTTTTTTTTTCCGCTCCTCAACAATTGAGGCAGCCGGTGATTTTTTACTAACTCTCCACTTCATGACTGCTGGATCATTTTTGTACCCCAAATGCAGTAAAAATTCAAAAATTCTAATCCAAGCATGTAAGGGACTTATTCCATGACATAAGGCTTCTAGATTTACGGGTTTGTTGATGACAACATCCAACTTATTAAACTCCGTTGCTGTAGCTCCACAGCAAGCACAACGTAATTGCGAAGTGGTCCCCGTAATGACGTTAAATACTTTGCCATCTACAACAGTTAAATATAATTTAGGATCTGCAATTATAGTTTGACCTTTATCGGTTTCCGCATAAAGTGGTGCTAACTGATCTATTTCAGCCTGTATCCGATTTTTTTCTTCAATGATAAGTTCTTTTGTCTCATTACGATATTGAATCTTCAATGGACGACAAAACCTGTACGATTGTGGGCTTGGATTAGACCACAACACAAAGCCGTCATTAGTTTTTAATCGTAAAGGGATATACGTTGTTGTAAATAAACAATTTTCATTCTCGTTATCACCATCTAAAAACTTCTGTTTATAAAAAGCCTGTCCTGTACTACCATCAAACCCCCAAGAACCCTCAAATCTACAATATAAAATGTTATTTTGCTTTTGTTTGCAATATTCTGAAATGTTTTCGGTATTAAATTTTATGATTCGGCGGAATGTTTGTAGTAATAAGCTATGAACTGAGACACTTGCTTCTCTTTCAGTAATAACTATGTCTTCTTCAGGATAACACATTTGCTTTGCTATTTTTAATTTATAGTATGGAGGATAAGCTAAGAAACCTCTGTCTTTCAAATCTTTCTGTATGATACAGTAATCTTCCACAGTTAGTTTCCTATCAATGACTAAAGAAAGGGCTTCATCAGGGGTGTAGGGTTTGGGTTCGGCTTTCGCTTTAATGGATGATGCAATTTTTTTAGGACGAGTTGGATTTTTCAGGCACTCGTTGATAACGAATTCAAATCCTTGAGCAGAGCTTTTAATAAGTTTTTCTCCGTAAATTTCGTCTGTTACAATTTTCGACATCATTTTAATTATTTTTGACTGCGGCTGATCCTGAAGAGACTCCTCGAAACTTTTTCGAATACGACGCATTTGACGAGAGTTCATTTCATTCGCAGGAGATGGATTGTTATTTGATGTTCCGGGTATTGATTCGTCTTGGCGATTGCTACATATATTAGAAGTTGATGGAGCTTCATGTGAAGTTCCAGGTATAGGTTCTGTAAACAACATATTGCTTACAGAACCCATATCTGATGGTTCTGGTTCTTGAGGTCTTAAAAGATAATTGGAAGGAAAGGTTTTGTTTAATTCTATAGGACATTTTTCTATTCTGGTTGGTATTTTAATATCGAAAATTGTAGAAAGCCATTTATCATTATTTTTACTGAAGCGTTTAAAATTTCTTTTGCTGCTAATATAAAGTTTTTCACACTTAAAAATAAATTTGGAAATGTTGTCTCTAAGGTTTTTATTATTAACGTCAAGATCGTCTGGAATACCTGTTGGGTACAATGCATTTAAAACAGTCATTATCCGATCATTGGTTTCTAGGTCACCCGGTCTTTGTTTTGACCCATATTGTCGGGCCTTTTCAGCCAAAACATTATAAATTTGCAGTTTCGTCAGTATTTTCGGATCCGAATTCAGGCTTAGGTCGTCAGTAATCATTGCCACTCGCTGACCAACATGAAGGTTGGCGCCCTCATGCCCCCCTTGCATTAAGTCCTCTGGTCGGGGCCCAGACGGACATCCCCCAGCAGGACGGGTCAGTGCCTGCTGAGGCAAAACAGTGCCATGGGTCTTTGACGGCTCCATGACACCTCACCCCCGCTTCTCCAGATATTATGTAAAGGAATTGGGTTTTAGCATTTGCCTAACGAGGGCGGACCCCTTCCCAATCCCACATAATACCTTTCATCGAAGATAGATCATAAACAAAAGTAGTGATCAAATTCAACCGTAAATAATTTAATTTTGATTTTGAATTTTCGCACTATTTTTTCATATCAACTTAAACTGTGTAAACTATGCACGCCACAATTTAAACCGACAGTTGTTAATACCTACCTGAGTCAAAAATAATGAATCACAATGAGTAATATTCGCATGAAGTACTCGTAAGTATCGCACACAGGTTTGAGTGACAACCCTAACCGACAATTTCAAAATTCAATATTTCCGAAATCCTGGGCCTGTTGCAACTGATTTTTTTTGTGGTGTTAGTTATTATAGTGATTAATATTTAGGCTTAACAAAAAACGCGACCGTGAAGAGAATGGCCGAAAAAAAAATATTTTCTAAATCATAGAAAAAAAAAAATCTCACTTGTCTGAGCAAGATTTTTAAAGTTTTCAAGAAAAAAATGGTTCCGGTAGTGAATTTCTATCATACCTTAAAACATTTCGTGTAAAAATCAAAATAAAAAACGAGATATTGTGTTTCTATGGTTTTTAAGGATTTTTCTCGATTTTATATATTTCTCTTAAACTACAGTAGTTAGAGCCGGCGGAGTTTTGTTAGGCGGTTTGTTTCATTTTAGGCTTTCCCAAATACACATAAAACGAGCATGTCCGAACTAAGGCAAAATAACACACTGTGCGCTTGCGTAAAAGTGACATTCAGTGGAGATGACATATGTATGATGGAATTCAATCCAGTGGTTGGTAGGAGCTTCTAGTGGGTATGTATGTACCCATACCATTATCGCGCTAATTCCCGTTAACATTATTATATATCAAGGAGGAGGTTCTCAATGTGGTGGTTTTTTTTTTCTTATGTTTGTTACGCGATATCAAAGCCAATTATATAGATTTTTATTATACTTGTGGTATTGGATACTGTATACTTCTAGAGTGGTCCCATATCTAACAAGTCCAGGTTTAATGCTGTGTGAATGTGTTCTAAAGTCGAATGTTATCTAAATATTAAATTATATATAATTCTTCTGTACATGTGTTTGTCACCTAAATCCTTCTAAATGGCTGGACCGATTTAGTTCAAATTTTGTATGTATATTTCAATGGTTATTTGGATGGTTTGTAAACACAATAGGCTATTTCACAAGGTCGTCCGATTCTTCCCAATACTGCTTAATATGTAAGTTTGTTCTAAAAAATATGACTAAAAAATAAGATATTGCCTAACTATACTGAAACTATGACTTATCATCATTTTTTATTCTCAAAGTAAGTCAAAAAATAATGTACTTAATGCTGCCCCAATATTTAACTTCTGAGATTCCTCATTAGGTATATTTTAACACCTCTGACTCTGCCTAACCCTTCGGGGATAAAGGCGGGATTATACATATGTATGTATAAAAAAGTAATACGAATCATCAAAATGGATAGCATTTAGAAATTACAATTTTTGAAGATAAGTAGGTACTTTATTCATAGAACATAATCAATAATCAATTTATACTAAAAGCCTACTTAAATTAGGAAAAAAAAATTGTTATTTTAATAAACAAATCAAGAAATAATTTATAAATATTAAATACAATAAAAATAAAATAACCATTATACAACTTATAGCTAAGAACAATTAAAATGCGTCGTAGAATTCCTCCGCATCGCATGCCTCTTGTGGTAGCGTTCCCAGAAGACTGGCAGCATTGCCACGTTGTATGGCAATGCTTATTCTCTGACCTAAAAAGAGGCCAGCCTTCTGGTCACGAGAAGCGTCGACCATTCGCTTCGCAATCTCACGGAAGAGGTTACGAGCGCTCGGACCCCATGACCCCAGTCTCGACTCCAAACGGCACAAATTCATAATCTCCGATGTATGTATGTATTATATTGTAAATGCCTTTTACTACGAAATATACATGTAAACGCGACGTAGATTGAGATAAATGAGATATTCTCTTGCCCCCCATACATTTGGACTACGACTTTGTAAGCAGCGTTTACGGGCGGCGCGAGAATTTGAATTTTTAAAATCAATTATCTATAAAACTATTTTTCGCAAGAATATTTCACTTTAGCAGTTCATTATATTATTATACAGTGGTTATAATTTCAAGAGTAAAAAAAAGTCAAATATCTTATTGGACCCGGTAGGTAACGCTGTTGTCAGTATGTGCACTATATTTTTGAGCAGAACGACTTCTGCTGGGTCTGCTAGTATAGTACATATATAATACTATTGTTGTGTATTTAATGTGTCTAATAGTGCATGCGATTTCAGCTAAAGATAAGAAAACAAATCCAATGCAAATGGCAAACAGGTCAACGAATATTGATTATAAATCAGAAAAACAATCATCAAAGAGAACAACATCCAGATTAACAAGCTCTCCAAAATGTATGTTTATTTAGTTTTGCTAATATTAATGCTTTTGAACATCACAGGCACAGTCGATAATGGAGATACGGTTGCACTTTTACGTTCAACTTTATATAAACTATATTATATATCATTTACATAGGCCTCACTCAAAGGCGTCACTTGCAGCAAGGAGAACATTCATCCTGTTGGGTCATAAACAGTAGTACCTGTTATCGTATGCCTACGTCATACAAAGAACACAACCTCGAAGTTTCAGGTCTCCACGATCAGTGGTTTAGGCTGTACGTTGATACCTCAGTCATTCACAACCAAGGATTATATAAAATTATATAGATTACTCATATTCGTATATAAGATAAGATGATTATATATTGTACGTCATTAAATTATAGTACATGTATGGACAGCGTTATGAAAAATACACAAATGGCGACCTCATTGCTACAAGCTATCTCTTACAGGCAACCTTTGAATGGATGTTTTAGATATCTTAACAATAATAATTTATAGGTAGTTATTAGTGTACTCATAATCCATATACACACATAGTATATAATATATTAAATCGTACCTAACACTCAAGTATAGCAGACATGTCTTGTTACTGATTAGTAAATATTAATGTGTTCTCTTGGAAAATCATCATCTTAGTGATGGTGCTGGTTGCAGCCGCGGCTTTCATTTCGTCATTAGCTTTGCCAGCAAAAATGTAAACCTTGCAATTGAAGCAAAAAAGAAACATTCTAAATTAAATATCCAAATGAATATGCCATACATTTGCTGACACGTAATTAATGTATCACTACATATTATAAAATTGTAAATTAGTCGTGTCTGTACATTGGAGATATTAAAAATATTTGCGTTGTAGTCCGGTTAACTTTCCAGAAAAATAGTGGTCAAATTACAAAAATTCCTACAGCTGATATTTGGCAGAGACCTTGGGTTGAACGACGCCCGAGTCGCCTTCATTGGGGACATGACCAAAAGTGGTAAAAACAGAGATTCACGCGGGCGGAGCTCGGGCATCAGCTAGTATTGCATACATTTGCTTTCGTAACATATTTGATTGAAGTCTAACTTAGCATGGAAAAGTGAATATGCTAGCAAAGTACGCATTTTCTCTGAATCTGTTGCCATTTATTCACTGATACTGAGAGACCTGATTCAGCATTACTTACTTAAATGCCAGTAATTTAGTAGATTCTTGATACAGACGCATATATTTAAAGCTATACTAAAGTAAATTGATGAGATATAAAATGAACAGTAAGTACCAATAAATTATATTTATATCTTCAAACTAGCTTTAGCCGGATGTCGATTAGCGCGACTTTTGCTCATGGTTTAACTCCAGTTGTACACAAACAAATGTATAATTTTAAGTCTGACCATGAGACCTTTCAGTAAAAAATGCGTCAAAATCCATTCAGTGGTTTATTCGTCCATCGCAGACAAACAGACAATAATAAAAAAAGAAATTGTTTGTGTGTATCGTTAATAAACCTAACATAACCCAAATAGATATATATTTTTTAATCATAGCCAAGGTTACGAAAATCGATATCAAAAAGGTTAAAAAAGACATTCTGAGGAGGTAGGTACCTACTGCCTAACTAATTTCAATAATAGATTCCTGCCATCCCAACATCCCATTCAAAGTCTGTCTTGTAGTAGTTAAAATAATTGAAGTCAGACAGACACGTGTTATATCGAAAAGTTCATAAAAAAGGATGCTGTATCTGGCCGCATTGTCCGCGTTACAGAAATAATTTAAGTAGATACACCATACTCTATCATACTGCGTAAACAAAATTAGGTACGCAATCAGATACGTATACTTATATTTAATTTAATTATGAGCACAAAGCACAAATAGGTACCTACCTATTTGTGCTCGTAATTCGCCATATTAACGCAGGCTTATTGAGGCATGACATCGTTACAAATTTAACTTTTTTTAAATCAGTCACGTCAATATGACTCTTGCCTAATGGTAAACATGACTTTCCCTATAACATTATGAAGTTTAAAACTAAACTTCATAATGTTATAGGGAAAGTCTCAGGAGTTTGATTGCTTCATCAGATGATTTTTTAAGGACCTATTGTAGGAAAAATATCCCTCTAAAATATTGAGTATCACAACTGTAATTTTACAGCAGAATTTCTACTAGCTCCTACTAGACTTCAATATATATTGTACTTAACATAGTAAAGTGCGCATATCGCTTAAGACCAATTAGATCTTACAATGTTCAATTGGCAGTGCATCCAACCGGTATATAGATGTTTGTAACCATACTTCGTATATCTATGTCGTAAAGCTCAGTCATGATTACAGGACAGTATCATACAGTACAGTATAGGTATACTGAACAGAGACCTTAATTCACAATATCTTAGTCAAACAATTTTATCTCCGTATCATAGGCTACGCCAACAAGAAAATTACATTGCTTTGTTTCTTTTGCAGTTAGTATACTTGTTAATTTTTATTTAATTGTATTATTTTAGACACAAAAGAAACTAAAACCAGTGCCAAAACCAATAGTGCTTATTACAAGAAAGGAGGGAATGGAACACCACATAATTATAAACTGAAATATGCAACTAGTTTGTCATCGGAAAGTCCAAAAATAAAGTATATAAGTGAAAAAGGTGAGTGTTTTGTCGTTATTTTTTATACGTTCAAAATAGTATAGCTTAAGTACTGTGTTTCTTTCTGGTGACAAGTATCTCTCTCTCTATTAATGTAAGACGGAAGGGTTGGTTACCTGGCACGACCTGCCACAAACAAGATCTTACTTTATATTGAAAGCCTTTAAGCCCGCAATTTTTTAGTTCTTCAAATAATGTATGGAAATCTGCCAGATTTGTTGACATTTATTATCACTGTTCCACTCCCTTAAATAGAAGCGTGATGATATATAGAAATTAGTGGTAGTCCGCCACGTTCAACGCTGTTCCATCACTTTTAGAGCTGTACGCAGTCATTACTTTTCGACGTTGTTGCATCCTCTGGGTCGAATTTAGCTAATCGAATTTAGCTACAAAGCAGTACAAGCTTTTGTTCGACCCACTTACAGCACAAACAAAACTCTCCAGCTCTGGCTAGCCTACTCACCGCCGGGAACACAACTCGAGGTTATTATGGCCGCGGTATTCTGTAGGACGGAAGTACTTCCCCAGTCGGACTACTCAATTGAACGGAAATACCGTCGTGTTCCGATTCCGATCCCGCTTCAACTCTGTTCCACCACGTTTATTGTCGTACGCGGTCGCAATTGTTTGGATAGGATTCAATAGTCTATAACGCTAGCCGAACACTTTGGTCTTCCAGCGTGAATTATGCCCGACTCTTCGTCAAAAAATTGCAACCACGTATAGCTAAATAAATGTAATGAATAACATGTATCGCCTGAATGTGGCGGTGTACATTATTTTTGTTCTCATTTTATTCTTGTTAAAAGACGAACAGAACAAATCGTTGTATTCTATGGATAAGTGTTGACAGAGCTAAATAAGTGTGGTTAGTCCCATAGCCTATGTGTTCTCTTTGCCTGATCTGTAGTGATCGTAACTTCAATGTTTTATGTGTTTCAGTTGTTTTTCTAAATGATTACCAAATATTTTCCAGATTTGCTACGAATTACCACCTCAAATCCAACAAAAACTATTGTAAGTAAAAATTCTATTACACCAAGTGAAAGTGAAGAACTTACCGGAATCCAAAGTGAAATGTACGATAAAAAAGCCAACAAAAGTATGGATAAACCTAAACAATACTGGCAAACGCCTTCTCAAAATAAAAAACAGTTACTTCTAAATAAAATGTTTTCCCAAAATAAATCATTAACAATCCGAGTTCCAATAGACTATGAAGCACCTAAAGTTACAGAAATTAAATCAGCTGAGTTGATAACACCTTCGCGCACGACAACAATTAAATCATGTAATCGTGCCAATATGACTGATTCCAGTATTCAATTAATAGATGCAAATGTGGGCACCATTACACCAACCTTAGTAAATCGAATAACAGAAATGGATGACATTGAAATGAATACAATACGCAAGTGTGAAAGTTCTGTACAAACAGAATCTATCAAAGATATATTCGATAGTCTTGAAATTCCGAATGTTACGCTAACGAAAGACAAGTCAGAATCGAAAATGGAATCTGTTAACCTGCAAAGTGAATTATTTCAGAATCTTACTGTACCGAAACATAAAGCAGCTACACAGGAAGAAGACATTGCGTCTAATGATATGAGTTACTGTCAAAGTGCGTCTTATGTGTTTAGCCGTGCTACTTTAACATATACGACTAGACAAAAAATTAATTTTCATGTAGTAAGTGATGATGACGGAGTTACATCAAATATACTACCTAATCCAGTAGATTGTCCTTTAAATGTCGTGTCTGTGTTCAAAACTAATGTGTACAATACAAACAAACAAGAAAACCTTTCATCAAAACAAAGCAAAACCCACAAAAAGAATAAGGACGCAGGAGCTCAGCACGTAAACTGTTTGAACAAACAGAATTCGCTTGATTGTTCATATGTCTTTAATAAGTTAATGAAACCATCAGAGATAATTAGTACAATAAGCGTTAATAATGATCTATTACAGAACGACTACATCTGTGAACAGTTCCAACGGGAACTCAATTTTATAGATTCATTTTTTGAATCATTACAATACTTAGAAAGTTGTTCTTTATCCGACAAAGGTTTCTCTGATAACAAAGTAGAGAGTCTTGTTAATAATTCTGTGTTATTCGATTCTACATTCGATGTGAAGAATTCAGAATACGATAATTTCTTGTCAAAGCTTGAAAATGGCGCAAATATTGATGACACTGAAACAATGGCATCCAAGAGTCTTTTTCTGGTAATTGTTATTCTTAAACTTGTAAATATTTGCTTAAACTTCGCAACAGCGCAGTACCTAATTGCTTCACTAATTGATCAACTGATATTCATGTGTGCCGCTTGTATAAATCGACACTTTTATTATGGGAATTTCAGTTTATTTCGGTGATTAAAATTGACTTTTTTATTGTTGATTTTAGCTCAATTTACTCATTCGCGATGAGCAAAGGCGAGCAAAAAACCTTTTGTTTGTATTGAAGATGCGTGAAGATGCGTTGAAGGACTTCACGAAATCTCAAATACTTTGGTTAGAGAAGAAGAAGAAACACGACAACACTGATATATCGACCCTGAAGAAGAAACAGCGCGGCGCTCTGCTTAAACTCCAACACGAGTGCGGGGAGATGCAACGTATGCGCAAAGCGCTGCTTACCCTCTCCGAGAAGCGAAAAGTAGCGCTTATAAAGACTAAGAAAAACATAGAACTCAAACTAAAAAATAACGTTGATGTAGAACAGATAATTTTGGGGAAGAAAAAATTGAAAAGAAGTTTATCAGGGGATAGAAACACTTCTCCTTTGAAATGCTTCGACCTGTCCAGTAGTGGCTGTGAAGACAGTGCGACCTCTAAACTGACCTCCGACGCGGTGACCACTCAGTGCTATCCGCTAGTAAGCACCACCAGCGCCGAGAAGTGCGTCCAGGCCGGCGATACGCTCTGGTCCGAGCCCCAGCGACAGGTCTCTGATATCGCTACTGAAAACTTTGTCGCCGTCGACGGTGGATACTTGAATATTCTATTCCATGACCTGACGTTACCACAAATATTCAACAGTGGAAAACAGTATGAAGTTAACGAGGAAATGTTAAAAAATATTATCAATTCTAGCAATAACTATAATAATAATTTAACCGGCAGTGAAGTGGTAGAGAAACTCATGGATCACATTAAGAATAGGGAATATGATACTAGCTCGCCGTCTACAGCCCGCAGTCTCGTCGAGGAGTTTAATCAGTATTATAAAGGTCTAGCAGAGGAAGATAAGTCCCCATCGTCTGATCGAGAGCTGGAGGAATCTAAGAGTAATAATATGAACGTACAAACTGATATGAGGTGGGAATCGACTGAAGAACTGCTCGTTCAGAGTGTTTTAACAATGAGTGTGAAAGAGGAGAAAATATTAAGTGATCAGAACTTATCAAGCATTAGTAAAACATGTGTTTGTGAGTCAGTTACCGCAATGAGCAATGAAAACTCTGTAGATAAAGAGGCAGAATCGTGTGCTAGTCAGCCCCAAACAGGACCACTCCCGGTGCCTGTCGGGGCAGCCGCCGTTGTTGAGAGTCCACCTTCCATCCTTCCTTCTTGGATACTGCCAAAGTCAAACGGAAGCACTTCTTCAGGTAATATTATTTTCATCATATAATTACTGATTCAGAAATCTCACCTAGCTTTTGATGCGAAATTATTCTTAGTATAACTGTTCTACTTTTATAGTAGTACTTTTCCACATAAATTTATTAACAGACATTCTATACGACTTAATAAAACTACTGTATTATAACTATACTATAAATTAACTTCTTGGCTGATTAGAGCCCTTTATCGTACATAAGTGCGTCGGCCTCTGTCCCCTCTACAGCGTGAATTTTGTATAGTGACTATTCTATAATATCACTTGCTATCATCATAACTTCTTTATCACACCAATGTTGTATGATGCAGATACAGACAGCTTGAGCAGCCAGCCGCTCGATAACGGCTCTTCGTTGGAGAATCTTCCACCGCCCGATCAGTCTGAAGCCGAGGAGTTGAGAAGACAGCAGCTAGCTATTGAAAGAGAGGTAAATATATGAAGTTTACTGTACACACCATGATCTGCCGTATTTTTTATTATTATCACCCTTCATTAGCTCAGTGTGTACGTTTACTATGTTTGTATGTAATGAAATCATTTATCTAGATATTGGCGCACTTCAAAACTTTGATTTGAAACTTTGAACCCTTATCCACCAATTATTATACTCACAGTGAATATAAAAACTAACTAATAAATATAAAAAATAATAGGTAATAAAAATAAAAATAAACTTTGATTTATTATTATTATACAATAATAAAAATATATAATAAATAGCTTAGTGGTTAAGAAGTCGGCCTTACGATCGAAAGGTCCTTAGTTCGAATCCTGGTCACAATTACACTACCGATGTGAACCTCATAACACAAAAATTTCGCTTAGCTGGACGGGTTAGAAGGAATATTGTAATTTCGGTTCTAATATTCTTTTTTAATAAACAAATTAGAATAAATCAAAAATATTTTTTTAGTTTTAATTACAATCTGGGACTGTTACCGTATCAAGAGTGCATGTTTGATATCTGTTAAATGTAGAAGAAGTGAGACACCTATATCAGTTTCGTAGAAAGTGGAAAAATGTTGTCTGATCTACCTTGGGTTAATCTAATATAGCTTTGGACATGAGTATAGGACCTAAATCGAGATGTTCTCACATGGTACACTACCGGACAAAAAAATTGCTACCATATTTTGTGTTTTAGCTTTTCTGGCATTAATCGCACGGACCATTAGAAATCTTCAATTAAAATTATTTAGGTATTAAGTAGTAATTGTTACGCAATGATGTTTATTATAATTTTAACAGATATTTGCAGTGATGTACCTGCATCACCAAATAATTGATGGTTCTATTATTACAATGAACTAGGCCATATTTGGACGTGAAAGAAAAGAACTACAGAATTTATCTGACCATTTTATTTACCATTAAAAACTAATTGAGCTTTCTAAATCATATTCTAACTAAACTTTCACGTTTCATGATATAATATGCCTACCATACAATCATGTAAACGAAAATCGGCAATTAAAGCAATTAACTGCTAAAATTATACTAAAAATCATTAAAAAAAATATTATTTAAATAATTAAACTATTTAAATAAAGAAATTATTTAAAAATCTAACGATCACCATACGTAACTACATCGCGCTACAGCCCTGGGTTGCAAGCGTAGTGAGCGTTTGCGTATATTTTGAATCAAGTATGTATTTTGGTCGTGCTGTTACTTTTGTAGTTACACAGTTTATTTAATTATATTACATGCTTGTAAGTACAGTCAACGCCAAAAGTCAATAAACGTATACAAACCTTCACAATTCGTTTACACAGTGCTTACTTGTCAAAGTGGTTACACGCTACCACCGGTCACATAACATTGGTGATCATCGTAAGATTACAAATTTCGGCCCTCATCATCATCATGAAGTCGTATTTTCCTGATTGTATCCGAGCCCGGTGGGAACTTGGAGCGGATCCTGCCGCCTACCCAAATTGAGAGAGTTGTGAAAAAATATTTAATCCGCTGTGGCGGCGGCCATGTTGGTCCGACTTACATTCGAAATAACTAAGAACACTTCCGAATAATTCACCTTTCAAATAAGAAAAACTAAATCAAAATTAGTTTATCCGTTCGGGAGCTACGATACCACAGACAGACAGACAGACAGACAGAAACACACATAGACACGCCCAACTTCTAACAACGCGTCATTTTTACGACGGGGGTTAATAATAAATGATAACACTAAACTTTGAGTTGGATTGTTGCATTTTTTTCTGACAAAGTGATAACCCTAGCACTCGAGTTGGCGGCGTTGTTTGCTAAATTTCGTAGGTTATTAAAACGGTGGCCTTTCTCAACATCAAAGGAGTGCATCTTCTGTACGTAGTACTATTATCTATTCTGTGGTAGGTATTATGATATCTTATAATTCAACATATAGTGGTGTAAATTCAAATTTATTTTTGCACGCAAGTGTAATTGAGACTGATGTGGGAGTTATGCGCGCGCTGTTTGGCTTGAGACGTTGGCGCGCAGCTCTATGAATGGTGGATTAGGCGCATTTCCTCCGCCCTCTCACCTCCGTGCTTTCTTCAAAGGGGACCTAAAAATCCCTACTGCTAGGGTCCATGACACTCTTCAGCTATACTATACCTATATACCTAGGTAGTCCTATTTGGACTTATATTCAAGTGTATATTTCACATACCAATTATTTATATGACGTGCCAGCTTTTTATGACGTGATTATAATTTAAATGGAAATTTAGGGCAAGACACTCCATTCTCTAATGTTTCATGCGTAATTGAACAGTATCGATTTATCGGTGTCGCTCCTAGAACACAGCAATTATTCCAGTCTATGTTTGTTACGATTTTATGTATTCTCTGTCTGTGTTGTGAAAGAACAGTGTATAAAGATTGCTACTATAATCTTTATGTAGGTGTACCTATATTGAACACCATTCCTCTAATTGCGCCATTATAATTAACAAACAAAGTCAAAATAGCTACGAGCGTCCATGCATTTAGTTGTGCATAAGTCAGTCTTGAATATTAATGAGTTTTGTAATACAGAACATAATATAGCAAATATTTTTGTAAGAAGAATTACTACAAAGTCTGAAATCTGATCAGAATAATACATAGCTGCTGGTGAAAGTAGATTAGTAATTAAAGTTAATGTACAATATCTTATAAAATGTGTTTGACTATTCCAGATTAAGGCGTTGGAACAGCAGCAAAGTCGACTACTTGTGGTACGAGAGATTCCAGACAAACCGCCCCCTCCGTACACTCCGCCAACCGAAACTAAACCCAAACCTCCACGTATGTTTACAATAGATGAACCCGCCGAATGGAAGATTAAAAAACATCTTTCAAACACAGAACTAATCAAATCTGATGATAGTAAAAATTCTTTTGATGTATTCTTAAAAGATTATTGCCACGAGTCATTAGAACGGCATAAGCAAGAACAGAGTGATCAGCCATGGGATGCGTGTAATTTATTACCACAGAAACCGCCGGTAGACACGGATAAGCGAGTACAAAATATTGTTGCGGAGGTTAAGGAGGTTCTGACCAGTGCTGGGCCTACGGTGGTTTCTGGTGAGTGTATCTAATTGCCTAATTTATACTTCTATTTACTTACAGCTGCGACCTCTACTCTGATTTTTGGCACAAAAGAAGTGATTTCAGATGAAAGATATTAAAAAAAAAGAGCGAATACCAAATATAAGTAAAATTTTATTTTAGTATTACCTTCAGAGCATGATCTTATAGGTCTTACATGCTATTTTTTTAATTTAATTATTTGTGATTCCTTTGAACCACGAGTTCACTTGATGGTATAGAAGGATCTGGTTAGTCATTTCTCAGTTTGATTGCTCATTTTCTCTTTTTTTTCACATTTATAAATATGTATATAAGTTCACCTTTTGTAATTTTTTGATAACTATTAAGACAATCAAAATTTACTAAAGTATTGTGACAAGCAAGTAAGGCAAATATAGTAAAAGGAATTCTGTAAATAAAGATTTTTCTGGATACTCACAATAACCACGAAAGTTGTTAAAAATAAGTTTTATTGTTCGTAGGAGTCTCAAATCGACGCTCGGATCACATTGACGACATACTATTCACCGAATGGAAGCGCTGCGAGCCCGAATGGACCAACCTGCACAATGACGAGGCCATTGTAAAGAATCAAATCTTCGAGACTATCTTTCAGAAAATACTAACTGAAACGGTAGACGAATACAAGAAGACTGTCACTAATTTTATAACAGACTGAACATGTGTATTTATATTTACTACAGACTTTATGGTGATTATTGAGTTGCTGAAGTTTCAAATCTCATTTGTGTTTTGAAGCTTCAGCAACACAATATGAAAAGTCTCACGATATTCGATTGGACCCACTTATGAGTTTCTATTATGTTTTTATTTAGAAAGTCATTATACAATAAATATATTTTCGATCCCGTTCTTAAAATAGTTTTTATGCCACTAAATGGGTCCAAGAGGATGTGGTGCGAACCTTGTCAAAACACTAATGGTTGTTTTAGAGAATATTTCTTCGTGTACTAAGAACTATCACGGTATTTTAGTTATTTCCAATTATAACAATTAAACTTCAATCAATTAAAATAAGCCGTCTGCAGTCCACCGCTGGCCATTGCTCTCTCGCAATGAGTCGCCTCCGACTGTCTCAGTTACACGCTAGCTGCCATACTTCTTAATGTTCATTAAACAGAAACTATTTATTCTTGGAATATATATAGGTTGAATAGCTCATTATTATAACGGGACGCACAGGGCATTTTTAACTCAGCTACAATATAAAAATATGTTATTATGTTCTTTAAAATGTACAACTTTCAAAAAATGATGTCTTCGATATCTTGCCACCACAGGTCGGTGAACACTTTAGAAATCGCATAAAGTATCATTATTATCGGAATCAGCTAACTTAAACCTTAAATAAACTTTTGTTAGAATAGGCGACGTATCAGGCACCTATATGAAGGTGAGTTAATTTTTATCTACTTTTCAAGTATTCTTCATCTGTCAGTAGAAATCGGAAAAGCAAACATGCAGGATGGGACTTGAACCCCAGTCCAGGCCCTTTCTTTGCCTTCAGTAAATTTTTACTATTGTTTTTTGTAGGAAAGTCATCATACTAATTGTTTCGAAACTTCACCTATGTATTTTTAGTTAAAGGCCATAACCCATTTTTGATTGAATCCTGTTTGCTAAGGAAGATAGGATGTGGATATAATGTTTCGAACTCCTCCAATTTACTCTTGATTAATTTCGACTCGGGCTCTAAGACAGTTTAACTTTTCCAGGTGCTTTTGAAATAGTTGGTATTCTAATGGGTTTTACTGCTGTTAATACTAGTTTACAGAAATCACAGTAGTGGGAGTGTGGGTGGGACTAGATCCATTTTGAAAATGATAAAACAGGAAGTTCTCATTATTTGTATTTATTTATACTAATAAATAAGATATCCACGCGTAAATGTATCTGTTCAACAATTCAGTTCTATGGTTTAATGTGGGGATATCCCCAATTTTCAAGTTTATTTTTGAAACCTAAAGTGATTAAAAAACAACTCTTATTTGTCTTGTTCAATAAGTATTATATGATATATTGTGTTATGAACATATAGAATACTATCCCCTGATAATAATGATGACGCTCTATGTCACCATTTGAAATATGTTACATCCTAAAAGCGCACAATGAGGCATTTCTGTGGGCTTTTCGCGTTATTACAATAATCAGTACTAGTACTGTTCTACATTTGCGATTCATTTTTCTAATCTGGGGAATTATTCTACTTGACAATTAATTCTATTCGCATTTGTAACGTGTTTAGACGGTGGATTTTAATTAGTTAATGTCTCGTTAAGTCTATCCTGAAAATGGGTTGTAGAACGATACTAAAATACAAAGCAAAGGCCATAGTCGGTACTGGAGGCATGTCGGCCATTAGCTCTAATGACATTTTTTTTTAAATGTAATACCCACTTATAGGAACATGATTATTCTTAAATACTAGCCTTCTACGGGCAATAGTTTCCGCAATATAATTTTTTTTTTTAAACTTTCAAATTGATTTTTCTCAGTTTATATAAACTCAATCATTACACATTTTTGGTATATTAGAAGACATAACAGGCATATTAATAATATACCATGAAGTACCAACTGGAAACGTTTGCAACAGCGGTATTTTGTAGAACATAAGGAGGACTACTTATATTTAAAAATTGTTGGTGTCTCCTAACCATTTTTTTGACAGTTTATTTATTATATTTTCAAAGAAACCTATGCCAATATTTTGTGTGTAATATGCCTGTTATGTCTAATATACCTACCAAAAATATGAAATGATTGAGTTTATAGAAACTGAGAAAAATCAAATTGAAAGTTGAAAAAAAAATTATATTGCGGAAACTATTGCCCGTAGAAGGCATTTAAGAAGGTAGAAGGTATTTCAGAATAATCATGTTCCTATAAGTGGGTATTACATAAAATATAATTGTCATTAGAGCCAAGAGCCGACATGTCTCCAGTACCGATTATGTCCTTTGTTTAACAAATGTTTTCTTTTTTATTTAATACTTCTTTTCTTCCGCTAATTTTAGTACTTCTTTTCTTTTAAAAAATAATGTGCGTTTTTAGTATTACTCTACAGGAATTACTGTACTACCCTTTACAGGTTGGTTAACATCAGACTATCTCTGATGTACTGACGTAAAATCACAGTCGTATTATTTCTTATAGTCGGTCGACTCGGTAGTAGCGCGGGGCAACCATGGAACAGGAGAAGCGAGCTGCTGGGTAGGCGCTAACTCACATAGTTTGCGCTCTCTTTTCAGAAGGGGTGTGGACGTGGTGTCGACAAAAATCTTTTTAACCGACTTCAAAAAGGAGCAAGTTTCTCAATTAGATGGAATATTTTATTACAAGGTTTATATTAACTAGCGATGTATATCATATATGTGTATATGTAATTATATTTATTCGCGTTGAATCTGGCAACTCACCAACCAACAACTGATTTTGAAGCAAGTATTGGCCGATTTTCATGAAATTTTGCATACACTTCCCATTTTAATGGCAATTCCTTAATATAGTACCATGGAGTTGTTCTGCAGATAAAGTAGGAACTCTCACTCGAAAATTAAAGTAGCTTTTGTAGTGACACTGTGTTTCTGTCAAAAGTCGAACACTCGAACTACTGGTAGGCTTATGAATAGTAATACGGTGCGTAAAACTAAAATAACTCAAATGTGTCGATTAACTACGTCTTAGTTACGCGACGGTTGGTCAAGCCCAATAGATCATGCCATGATCATCCGTATTACATAAATGTATTACCGCTATGATAAATTTTGGATTGGATACCGTGAAAACTACGACTGCCATTTAGAATAAATATTATACTTGTAAGATTAATACTAGTCTGATATTCTCTAAAATTACCGCGTATGTGTGACTTTACTAATTATAAAATATAAGTGTATTTGGATAGTGACAAGCAAAGTGATCCAAATGACTTTTTAGAAGTTGCAAAATATGAGCCAAAACACACATTAATCTACATTTCTTAGTAATCTTTGGAAAATTTCATATTATTGGACAATTATAAATACCTTATTTATTACTATATGTAAACAATTATAATATATTTTTTGTTGTTCGATCACTTAGCTTTTACAATATCCATTCATACTGTGCACTAACCATCCGTTTAGTACAAGCACGACTCCTTGGGTTTGACACGATATAATAGATTTTGATGTTCTAAGAGACTGGGAGACTCAATATCGCAAGACCAAACTTTTGTGTATAATAATTTCCAAGCAGCTCAGTAGTTACTTTCTAGTCTCTACTATTAGCAGTTGATATTGGTATCCAAGTGAGTTTTTTCTATGAATAGCTAGTTATATAGCTATATATTTAGTGAAATTGTTATAAAACTAACAATTTTCACGAGTGGCCTCATTTATCTTAGTTATACAAAACGAAATATTTTCTGCTTTTATTAGATACCTAATTTTAAAGGCAACGAGATAAAAATGTTTTCCGTTGTTTTTATGCCGTCTCAATGTGTTCTTTAGAATTCCAAACTCAGAGCCTACATACAATTGTGTCGCTCGTGGATTCCAGATGATGTAGATTAAGCAAAACAACCTAAATGTATAGTATAATTCTTCAAAGTATTTCGTCAGTACTACAGAAATCTCAATACCGCGTTTTTGTGAGAGTCAATTACGCTCTTAGTGTACGAACTAGTCGTCATATAAATTACTCGTTCATCATCAGTCCTAATGCTGTACTCTGATCGACGAATCTTTTTAGAAAAATAATATAAGTAGCAACTTTTTTGACTGGTCTAACAAAGAAGTGTTCAAATTTGGATTGTATTTCAAATTAACCCTTATTACTACATCATAAAATGATGTTATTAACAATCTAAAAATTGCATGGTCAAGGATTTAAGAGCTGAAAATCCTTTGTGGGTTTTGCTTTTGTGATCCCTTCAGGTTCCTGAAATATCCATTCATTACATTATCGCATGCTGCAGACAAATGTGAAAATAATACCTTTGTAAAACGGCCTAAAACTAGTTCTACACTCGATTTTTCTTTAAAAAGAATACCACAATTTTGAACAACCTAAAGTTTTTTTCTTATGCGAAAAACTGTTTTTGGCATTTCTTTCACCGCCGTGCTGACCATGTAATTTCTTCCAAATTTGATCGCTTATAGTTCGTCCACAATATTATTGTATTTTAGACAGCTTACACACAGTGGTCTATATAACTTTGTTCTAGCGTCAACGTCTAAAACTCCGAACAAAAATTATTCGCAGAAACGTCATATTTCATTGGCAAGGTCCCGTCAGCCAGATTTCTTTTTTAAATATTACATTACTGGCGATTTTATTAACATTTAAGACTGATTATTTTTCATGCGGGCATTTATCAAAGGTGTGTTGTTGTCTTGTTACATCGAAAAACTAAAGATATATATATTTTACAAAGTGATATATGTTTTCTATTGGCCCGCAATTGTTTTATGATAAATTTATAAAAATTTTAGACACCAATCTACTGTTCTATTATTATTTATAGATAGATCATAAATAATAATTCCACATAAAATAACCTGTATTTTCATTTATCGATTTATGGTTTTATTAATCGAGGTTTTTAAATTAATCGATTCTTGAAGTTTTTTGCAATTACTACTTCCATCTGTCTAAAATACAATAAAATAATGGACGAGGTATATATGATAGATATAGTACCTAAACCCCTATAGTAATATACTAATACAAAAATTGCTACTTACTATTATTTTTATATATAATACGTGGATGCCGCATCAAACAAATGTATCATTATCTATCACCTTGGTGTAGTTTCAAATGCTGATCGAAAGTTAGTGATACTATGTATGACACTTATCACTTGGCATATCTGCAACTATTCCTTATCATAGTCATCAATTGCATCAACACCCTCTGAACATTGGCTCTAGGTTAATGTTTACGAATAATTAATGTTTAGTATATGACAGTAGATAACTTTGTCAATGATCTTATTTAGATTTCTGTGTTCATCATAAACTTTGTAAATGTTAGTGAAGTTGTACTTTTTTTTTTGTTATTGTTTTACTGTACAGATAGTCATTATTATAAATATAACGTTTACAAACATAGTTTGATTGTTTAATAACTTACGTACAATTATACCTCATGAATAGCAGCCCTTGCCCTTGTCTTGAATGCGCATGATAAAAAATCCTTTTTCTCTCCCTTATGCCTTGATTACACGCAACAGGTAGGAAGACAGTACACTCTGCTGTTACGTGAGAAGCGCTCAGCGCTATGTTCACACGTACCGAGCACCCTTCGGTAGTGGATGCTTCAAACTTAAAACTGTCAGCTAACAACGTAATGCTCATATTTCTTTTGGGATGAGATAAATACGCACGAATTCGTGCACATTTTACCGAATATATGAGTATGTCAATGGTGCGAGCGACTCGCCGATTGCTGGGTAAATTCTGTAAATTTGCTGCCAATTTACATATTATAGTAAAAAAAACAGGGCGTTGTAATAAACAAGAAGGAAAAATCAAAAACAAAATGTTAAATTATTTTATTTAGCAATAGTACAAAATATCACATAGTCCTTACAATTGACACTGACTAACTATCTGAACTATAAATACATTTTAAATACAAATATAATAAGGAATCTACCTAACGTAATAAATACTAGGATGTCACAGGACAGTGATATCATTATTGATAACATAACATTTATTCTAGAATCTTTACTGAAATACATTATTTCACAATAACGATTTCATTACGATTAGTATAAACGAGAACAAAACAATTGGTAAAATACCAATAATATGACAAAATCTATTGTGTGTGTCCTTATGCGTTATTAAACCACTGATCCGATTCGTACATTATCATGCGAGTGTTTACATCGAGAACGTTTCTATCTTTACAAAATTCAAGGGGCATCTCAGCGTATGCTGGGCGTTGGATACTCATGCATAATGTTACATAGGCATATGTAATCTATATTCATAAAGCTGAAGACTTTGTTTGTTTGTTTGAACGCGCTAATCTCAGGAACTACTGGTAGGAATTGAAAAAATATTTATGTATTGAATAGTCCGTTTAGTGATGAAGTTTTCAGGCTATATATCATCACACTGCTGCTTAAGGGAGCGGAACAGTGATCATAAATAAAATGTCAACAAATCCGGCAATTTTCCATGCATTATTAGAAGACTAAAATATAGGAGCTGTAAGTGGTGATATGAAGTTTCAAAATGCGCGCGATACTTGGGTGGGTCAGCTAGTCGATGATAAACAAAGTTAATAATTGCACGATACAACTTCTTATATAGCTCAACAGCACTTTATAGGGTAGGAGCTCTATTGGAAATATCTAAAGGACATTACCATACTACCAATCCGGTAGAAGTATTAATATAAATGTATGTTTGGAGCTCCTATGCGATACAAATTTCTTGAAAAAGTACCTACTACCTAAAGTCTCTTTGAATGGAAGCCTTTCTGTACGTACTTTGTACATGATAGGTTATACACTAGTTCGACTAGGTACCTTTGAAAGGAGTGAATATTAAATTTAATGTGGAAAATAGAAATGGTGTTCTAATATATCCAAATATCAAGAACTTATCAGGTTCTTTGAAAATAGGACAGACTATATAATATATGTAGTATATTAATATGCATGTCGTAATATTCTGATACACCCGAAATTCGTAACTCACCTGTAGTTTCATCTATACATACCTACTTACTTATTACAAGATTAGACTAGTAACATTTAAAAGAATGTGAATTTATTTTAATAAGTTACGACGATAATTATTTAGACTTAACAATAATTCTACATTTGAGAATCTTAAAGAAACTCAGACTCACATTAAAAGGTAAATATTAATGTTTAAAATACTGTGAAGAACGTTATAAACACATTGTAGAGTGCACAAGACACAAACATATAATCTGTAAATGCGATAGTATGCATGCATTTGTGCACTTTAGTTATAACACTTATAACTGTGCTAATGCTTGGTACAGAGTTTGTTAATATGATGAGTATAAAGCGAGTTTAATATTGATCAAGATGAAATTAGCACAAGTGGACTTAGTAATATATATATGATATACTATCTGAACAGCATTGAGGTTTGGATTAACAGTAGGTACCTACATAATGTTAAATACACGCCCAAATGCCATCGTCATGTAGTTTGCTTTTACGAAAAATGCACGTAGAAACGGCCAAGTGCTCATCTTTATACACAACTCCATGTATGCACTTATCTTCTCGCCCCTGTCTTCAAAGACTGTAGGTACTATTTCGCTTCTACTCAACATTCAGTTATTACGAATTCATGTGGGAGTTAAAACAGAACGTAAGTGTAACAAAACAAAAATCTCAACACCACAGCAAACTTGGAAAGACGATTCGTTATTTGTTAGTAGACAACTCGCTTCCAAGTGGCTTCATCTTAAGGCCGTCCGCTGCTTCATGCGCGTGCACGCATGCGGTCGCCTGTTCATTAATGTGTTAATAAATATTATAGTCGTGTGTTTTATAAATATTGTGCTAATTTCGTGCAATAAACGTATTGAGTGTTGCAAAACGATGAAACGAATGAACGAAATATGTACGGAACAGTACACACTGCGGATTCCCGTATACAATCATACGCACAAGGCTGCGGACGCTGTTACTCCTAATATCTCTTTCAAAATTATAACAATCACGTTAATACCAGTGCTTCTATGGTCAATGAATTACACTTTACAGCTATTTTGCACAACAATATTATCTAACACGTTCTATTTTATTATTGTCTCGGAAGGTAGAGTTAGCATATAAGGTATCTGATATTAATCCCTTTCTAGGTTTCAATATATCCACAGCACATGTCTCTTAACAATAACACTGGCACGAGTTTTGTTCCTGTGCGGCAACACTGGCAACACCAAACAATTTAATCATCAGCCTTCAGAAATGACTCTAAAGGATTTGGGCCTTTTCTTCTGGGATTAGAGGGAGCTTTCGTTACTTCCGCTGAAATTGTAAAAACACTCAATTACCGTCTATTATATCAACTCTACATGCCTTGAAGCAACTTAAGGTTTGAAAAATAGATTTGTGACAAAATTAAATAAATGCAAAGTTTAAAATGATTAATTATATGTAAAGTAATCGAGTTTTCAATATTTCGATAGAGCCCACTTATGTAGTAAAATAGCATTTTCAATAATCTTCTTCCACTTAGCGTTCATACCGCCCTAAAACTAGGTCAGACTTTAGTCCATACATATTTAGTGGAGCCTCATACCTCATAAGTCTCACAGTACCATCATGTTTTTAGATCTCTTAAAATGAAAAAGTATCAATACAAACTCACGATCGGGTATCTTTATATGTGATCCTTGCGTTACTTCCAAGCAGGCCATCCACTCAGTTATACTGATCTTGTTGTCGTGGTTGACGTCGCAGTACCGCGGCAGTTTCCTACCACACCGCCGCAGACTGTCCATGTTGGCTATCAGCTGGTGAAAGGCTTTCCACTCCCGACGCTCCAAAGCCTTGTTTTTGTCCTTATCCAACATTACATACGTCCAAGTGGCGGCTTGTTCTTCTTTTGAAGCCCCCCATTTCACCATTTCACTGTATTGCACAAATAAGGTATCATTTCAATATTTTTTTGTACAACTTAGGTGGCAGACAACCTTCAGGTGGCACACGGCCCACCTGAAGGAAAGTGGTTCCCATAGACTAAATATAATAGAGCAGTGGCCATAGCTACATAAAGTATAAAATGTTAGTTTTAGACTTACCCAGGACCTGTACCGTTGATAGAAGTAGTCATTTTTGATATGAATAACGCCAATAGCTCGTGTAAAAAGGCCGATTTCAATGGCTCCGGACAACCTGTAAACGAGGAATTTTCATTCATAATGATACTTTAGTAAATAGCACGTATATTTTCAGGAAAAAAACCTACAACAGTTAAGTACTTCAGTAGGTATTTTGTGCATATACATACATACCAGTGTCTTTAAATATTGTTCTGCAATAATACGATATATTAAAAGCTGCCAGTAGCTCTTAAGGCTACCTTTCTCCGATGAGTGTAGCAAGGAATAATATATCAAAGAATTGGAGAGAATAAATTAGACTGATGTTTAGCAAATAGACCACAGGTCCCTCCTGAGAACACTCCGGCAAGAAACTGTGAGCTTTTTGTCTATATGGCAGGTCAGATCGACGACTACAGACTCGTCGACTATTGTCAAATTGTGGTGTTGGTGTTTAATAATACCACACGTCTTTTGATTTAAATTTCTCACCTCTCATAGGACTAGCGTGTTGGGGCGCAGCATCACAGTCGGGCCGTTTGTCTTTCACTGAAGACCCTGGTATTGGTTTTCCAGTGTCCTGGTGAACGCACCAGCAGTATCCAGTAGACCGATAGCACTGGGCGCGGGCATACCTACCGTCTCCAGTACATTCCGGAACGTAGAGGGCAGCACCTCCCGTTTTCTAAAAATATAATAGAGAAAATTTTTATATGCGGCGTCACCAAGATCTTTGGAGCCATCTGTGACTGACTTCCATGCAGGCTTCGTGTCTGTTTTCACCTTGGTGGCAGATTGCTTATTTGGTATATTTATTATTATTATTACTTTTTTTTTTTTTTACGTGCGCAAAATCCCCACGGATACCTCCCCACCGGAGCCGGTGGAGGAGGTTATGTCGGACTCGAACCGACTAAAACGCACGCCGCCTGTGGGTCGTTTTGGTTGCCGAAGGTGAGGTTGACAGGCATATCCCTCGCACCCCGGCCGACCCAGGGCCATCTCTCACGATCTGGCCCTCGTCTCGGGTGTGGGGACTACAGAGTCCCCAACTCGACCCCGGAAACGGGGAGGCGCGCCACCGCCGTGGCCTGCTTCTGCCAGGGTAACAGTTGGCTCCACCTGTCACCCCCAGGCCGGCGCTCATGGGGGGCGGAGGTCGTTCATCGACCTCCGACGCCCGAGTTGCCTTCGTACACGGGCAGCTTGTCTTGCGATCCTTCGTCGCTCCCGCTGCCGCTCCCGCCCCGCCTCCTCCTTCACGAGCATTACTTGCTCGCAGAAGGAGGCGCCGGCCGCCCACGCATCCGCGCAGCGGACCATCGCCGCGAGCAAGGTGGAGAGCGTGAGAACCCTCACTCCCAGGGCCGCCACAAGCTCCCGCCTCGGCGTCTCCCACGCCGGACACTCGGTGTATTATTATTACTTATTGCATGGCAGATAACTAGATGGGTATCAATGAATTTTCTCTACCAAACCTTCAGAAACATTTGTCGCCATTACTCGCTTACCTGCTCATCTAAAACAGTTTGGCGATCTGTGAGACAATCGTTGGCATCATCCTCCCGTCTTGAATCTGACTCCGACCCGTCCGGCGCGAACGAGTTCCTCACTATACCCGGTAAAACTGCACAAAAATAGAAGGATTTTATTAACATCTTGTTTTTAAGATAGATTGTCATTCGAACTTGGGTGAGAAAGCAAGTAAAGATGAACTGCATAAGATGGCACTTCTACGACAGAGGCGATGGTACCTGTCGGTTGCACCGAATATAATTTATAATGTTGGATAATTTTTGATTTTACAGGTAAATGTTTGTTAACTCATCGTATTAATCATAGGTCGTTCACCGTTTAAAATAGAGCTCTCGTATAGACCTATAACAATGGGAGGTCTTGCACTATTGGTCTCCCATCTCATCTATCATTAAATTGACGATAAAGCTTATTTTATTTTCAACACACTTGCTCATAAAGTGGCTCTAATTTTACTGCAATTAGGCACATAATGGCACTTATAATCAAACCTAATCAAACTGACTTTTTCCTCGCTACAATTCACGAGAGTTACAGCTTTTTTATTTTTTTGGTTGAGTTGCTTAATTCTTTAAAGTTTCGATACCTACAAAAAAGATTATGTTCAATAATACAAATAAATTAACATACCTACTGCTTACTTATATTACTATGCATCTTCGTGTTTAGACAATTTCAACTTTATTTTAAAAAAACGTGCGCAAATTCCCCACGGCTACCCCCCCACCAGAACCGGTGGAAGAGGTTACGTCGGACTCGAACCGATCAAATAGTATCCTGTTCACTATCTACTTAGATAAAAAGTTTATTGTATTGAAATTGATGTTTTGTAAAGGGCTTGGATGGCCTTTTGAGCATTTTTTGCTATTCGTTATAATTTCGGAATTGGCCACCCAATCCCTTTTGAAAAATTCACCCTGTATGAAACTGATGCTTAATAAGGGTTCTTAATCCAAATTATGCGGATTTTCATATACCTACCTACTATTTTATCTAATCTTATGAAATACTTAACATCGTTTGCTTAAAATTACAAAGTTATTTTTAGCGCCAAAACCCATTTGCTGATCGCGCATATGTTTTGCGCCGCATCCACAGACTATATAGAAAAAATGCATTAATACCTTTTTGAGTCCAGTTGAGTTGTATAGAAAAATAAAAATTATTATGACATCCTGTGCGTAAACAGTGAAATTAAAGTTGTTTTTAATTTTTAATGTTTACATTTCATATTATATTGGTAAACAAAGTAGATAAAATGTTTTTTTAGTATTATTTTATTCGCATGTGTGTTGAAAAACGTCGCATGATACACGTTTTTATCTTTCTTTAGATCCTCACCTGTCGACTCGTGTCTCAATGACACCTCAAAGGTACCTACTCACCAACTTAACACACTTGTACCATAATATGCTATTATTTATTGAACGTTATATACAAGAATATTATAGGCGGATTTATTTTATCGGATATCAAAAGGTGGTACAGAGTTGAACTCATTACCGTTGTGTAGAATATGTAGAATACCTACAGTCCGTCAAATCTAAGAAGTACCGTTTGACAGTTCTGACAATTGAATGATAGGGATGGGATGAAAAAATCGATTACTATAATATCCGAACTTTAAGAGATCGATTACTATAATATCCGAATTTTAAGAAATCAATTGTTATAATTAAATAAAAGAAATGTTTAGGATATTTTTTTATTCACTACTAGTACTAGTATCGTCGTCTTCGTCATCATCGTCATTTAAATTAATGACCAGTTGATTGTCCATTACATTATCAAAGTGTACGTCTCTTTCGAAGTCGTCCATTATTATTTTCTTTGTTTTTTGTACTACTTTACTCCAATCTTCCTGTGTAACTTGGGCACATGCTTCCTTTAATAAACCTTCCATTTTCTTGACACTGAAGGGTGGTTTTGTGTTGTGTCTTGCTGCATAACCTGTAAAACAATAATGTAACTATTTGATAGCAGACGAAAACCATTGTTTAAATTATAAATGTTAGAAGTACTCGTGTTATTATTATAATATTATAAAATATTACCTTTAACTTGGGCCCAAATCAGTTCAATGGCATTATATTGGCAATGGTACGGAGGAAGTCGTATGACTTTGTGCCCGTGCTCTTCGGCCAATTACATATGTCAGTTTTGGTGGTTTATGCAATTTCACTACACTGTAATAATTCAGCTTTTAATAGTGACATGTCGGCATCCACTCCTTTTCTTTGCAGCCATGCCACCAAATCTGCTTTCTTATTGGCTGACGTAGGTGCTTTATCAATTTGCACAGAGTGGTATGGGGCATTATCCATTATAATTGTGCTGTTAGGAGGGATATTCTGTAATAAATTTAAGAACCACTCTCGGAACCTTACTGCGTCCATTTCTTCATGATACTCTTTAGTGCTTTTGGATTGGAAAGCTAATAAAGAGTTTTCCACGAAGCCTGTAGACGCTGACCCAGCATGGCATATTATGAGGCGTCCACCTTTTCCTATCGGCACCTTCGAGCACGAAGCTTCAGAATCATCAGTCCATGTTTTCGGCACAGAATGGTTGGAATTTAGCCAAGTTTCGTCCAAAAATATTACATTATCCCAGTTTATAATTTGTTTAACTTCGCGCAGGAATGTTAGTCGCTGCATAATTATGTCATGTCGCTCCATAACAATTTTTCGTTTGTCAACTTTTTTGTATCTGAAGCCAATTCCTGTTATTACCGTTCTCAACGACTCTATGCTTCCCTTATACAGCCCGGCATCTTTTAAAGTTGCACATAACTTTGCCAATGTTGGAAATTCGCCTCTTGTAAAATACCCGTATATATGGTTTCTAATAGCATGACTATCGAATTCATCGATGCCTGTCACAGGTTTATTTCTTTTTCGTTTTTTCGGTGTGTGAAGTACGTTACTGTCACTCCCCGAAGGCCCATATTTTTCACTTAATATTTTGCCAACGGTGCGGCTACCAATACCGAGAGCTTCACCGACGCGATCCCGAACTTGTGTAACTGGCAGTAGAAGTCCACCATTTTGAGATTCACGCTCAAAATACTCGTGTAATTTCACCACCAATTCACGAGCCTGGCTGTTCAAAGTACGTCCTCTTTTCGACATTATTAATAAACACTTGCTTAGTTCGGAGTCCAGTATAAATATTGCCAAGGTAAACGGATAAAGAATGATCAGTCCAGAAAAGTAATAGCCAAGTCACAAATTGTAAAACACAAACGAGAAAGCAAGTACGCGCACAGTCAGCTTCCAAGATGGCGAGAGACTGCTGACGCCGAACCGACCGAGCGGACCGCGTGCGTTGTAGTTGGCAGTGTTGCCAGAAAAAAAAAATTGTAGAGACTTGGACACCTGCGATTTTGCCTATTGACCTAAAAATAATTAAATTAATTTATTTTAGGGTATCTGTGTATTCAGTGCATTATGCGGTCGCGCAGTAACGTCGTTAATTTATAACATCAGGCAACAACATTTTTGTGAATGGGTTCTACATACCTTATTTTTATTAGTTTTAGACGTAGAAATAAGACTTAGAAGAAAAAATTGTAATTGTAAAATCAATGGATGTGCTTGTTAAAAATTTGTTTATTTCTCTGTAATATGCAAACCCATACTATCATACACAAAAATAAATGTAAAAAACACTATCCCTGACTCCATTTACTATTTCGACAGCGTTAGCGCGAGAAACCCCGACTTATTTGGGCGCGAAAATCAAAAATCGACAAATCGCTTTCGACAACTTTTTAAAGAAGCAAATATATTTGATTTATAAATACGTATTTTTGGTGAATGGGTTTTATCTCATATTTTACGATTACATAACTATTTAGTTATGTAATCGTAATATGTGAGATAAATCCCATTCACATGAAAAAATATTTGTTTGGTTGTCAAGTGTAATTTGTAAATAATACATTCGATTTTTCGTATATGTAAACGATTTTTTTGCATACAAGTGTATCCGAAGAGTCGCAACACTACGTGCAGTGACCTAACTACGTAACTTTGTAATGCGGTCAAGAATATAACTATTAGAAATTATTTACTGTGTAAATATGTGTTATTTTGCTTTGTTTGAAAGTTTTCAATTACATTTAGATATTAAGAATTGTACATTTTTAGATACAATAATGAAATCTTTCTAAATTCATGGTTTTATGAAAAAGGTTATCGAAACTGAATAATGTACGTATGAACAAAGTTGTTTCGGTTTGAAAAATATGAAACGTCAAACGGTACCTCTTAGATTTGATGGACTGTAAAACAGATGTAACGATTTGAGAGCAATCTGTATAGATTGGTTGGTATACACATCTAGCTAACATAACATAGTGCCTATGTGTCCAACAGAGTGCAATAGTTATTTCATTGAACAATACGCCTCTTAGCTAGGAAATCAAATATTTATTCGACAAAGCTATGAGCCCCTTGGGCCACAGATGAGAGTTCTTTAAGTCGGTTTAAAACCTTTTGCATTGCATTGATAGCTAACCGGATTGGTACATTCTTTTTTTGAAGAATTGCTCTTGTGAATTACTGCAGATAGTAATATTATATAATTCACACGAGCAATTATTCAAAGAATGAATTTTGTCTTCAACTCTACAGGGCAATTACAAAAAAATAAAATAATGACGTAGGTACTCAGTACTCGTTTTTACGTTTTACTAAATGACATTTATTGAGTAAAATGTGCTTAAGTATGTATATAGTTTTAAATAGAATTAGAAATAATTTAAATATAAATGCCAGTTATGTAATGGCGGCAGTGGTGTGAATTTTTAGTGCTGATGTTATTTCTACCATAACTACATTATCACGTTTATTAGGTTTTTCTACTCTAAGGTGTATGTTCAATTGCAAGTAAATGCGCAATTACTCGCACTGCGCATATTTCTTTCCATAAAAGCACATACATGTTGTAGGTTCAGTCGCTTCAGATTTAACTCGTGAAGTGGTGTAGACGATTACTCCGAGAAAAGTGTCTATTTCGTCATTAACTTTCACGGGCGTTCCTGTCGAGAATTCCATACTCTCAGCCCAACCGACTCTGACATCTATAAAATAGAAATTGAATAGGTGCTACAATTACCAGAAAGCACATGGAACCGGCTGCAATTAAGTACTTAGTTCCGACTAACTTGAACTACATACGACAATATAATACGCACACACCTCACAAACGGTAAACCTTACAAGAGGACAAAGTCAGCAGTCATCATGGTGGCAATCAACCTGTGGTCTTGGAGAGAAGTGACGTATCGCTGTTACATTTATACAAAGACATCTAGGAGAATCGAGCTGCATTTTAAGGAACTACCAAACATCTGCATCGCGCAATCGTAATCTGCATCGTATTATCGTAAAACGGATTCATTCAACATCACAAACGCGAAATAATGATCCAGTTCATACAATCACTCTCATGATTTAGAGAAAAATTTAAAGTATAGTGAGAAAGTATTTTGATACTCGCTGGCTGCATCATTGAATATTTTGTGCAAATTACTCATCGTAGTTATCAAGTAAAAACGAGCTCAAGTTTGTTTGGAGAGATGCTGGAGTACCAATAAATACTTGCCAGACCAACAAAAGTGGTAGAGCCTAGAGAAGAATTCATTATTTTACCTTGAGAAAATGCAACAAAAACCAAGGTTGAAAGGATTTTTGAAATATTATTCCAGTACCTCTGTTGGGCGATAGTAGATATTTAGAAGAAAAAAAAAAGAAATCATTAGAGATACCACTTCGATACAAGCCTGCATTGTGTGTTATCCATGAAGTCTTTTTATTTATAAGGATATACAGGAGATCACATAATCCCACCGTCAGGTCGCCAGTTAATATCTATAGAATTAATATCTATAGAAATTATCATAGTGCCATTTTGAGATTAGGAGGCTCGTTCAAGAAAACGCTAAAACACTGTACCTTGAAGAAGCTAATTATAAAATCACTCACCTCACTGCGTAATGTATAATAGAATGGATTTTGACAACAATCGATTAAATTTATTATGGTTCATTTGTTTTAATGAGAGCTTTGTTTACCTGAACTGGGGTCCGGAGGCGGTTCCTCCTCGTTGTAATCGGGCTCAGGGTCTGGACCGCTGTCTTCGTCTGCATTCAACGACATGAAGAAACGGAGAGAGACTATATATTATTATTATGTTTGCACACACATTCACACCCACACAGCTAGTTGAAAATTAGAAGCCTGCATGAAAGCCAGTCGACATGCATGCATGATACACTGAATTTGAGAATCGTGTTATATTAAATTTTTGGTTAGTATTATTTTGTTAACCCTAAAGTTCCTAAGACATGTGAAAAAATAGTGTTAAAGTTACTTGGTCGTCGACAATAAGTATTCATTCAAATAGTGATCGATTAGCTTGACAGCCTCTGTGGCGCCAGCATAGTGCACGCGACCGCTACGCAGGAGGCGTGGGTTCGATCTCCGCTCATTGCAAATATTTGAATGCATGAATATGGGTATTTGGTCGTGCCTCGAAAAGCACGTTAGGCTGTCGATTCCGGTTGCCATACAAACGTCTATGTCCTCGTTATAAGTAGTCGGAGTCCGAAAAGTTCAACGATGGGCCTCGGTTCTGTTATAACAGAACAACTATCATACCACGGACCCATTTTTTAGTGCGCAAAACCCCCTCGGATATCCCCGCTCCTTCACCGGAGCCGGTGGAAGAGGTTATGTCGGAAAGTCATTGGTGTGTGCCATGGTAAAACCTGGGCTCGAACCCGAGAACCTTGTCTCAACAGTCTATTACCCATACCACTAGGCTACCGTATTATCATATTATATTTACCAAATAAATTCGCCACCGCCACTTCATCTTGTAAGTCTTGATTTTTTACGTGAAATGTCTTGTAAATCTAATAAAATCAGTATTAGATATACGCAATTGGATTTATAAAATTACTGTAATTAATTTAATTACTACCAGTTTTCGATCAATGCCAGCGGTAAATGTATGTCGTGGTAATAGCTCATTAATAACAATCATAGCCACACTAGTGTCTAGAAATAAAAACTGTTAGATAAGTATTTCGCGCCAACACCTTTTATAGATCTTTAACTACTATCCTGTAATTGAGTACCACGAATTAAAGTACCACGAAAACGTTTAAACAAGCTATAAAACGTAGGTGATGCTTATTTCGCGTATACCTAATTGCTTCAAGCAACGTGCTGCAATACTGATGACGATTTTTTTTATACCACGTAGGTGGCAGACAAGCGCACGGCCCACCTTATGGAAAGTGGTTACCGTGGCCTATGGACGTGTGTAACACCAGAGGAGTCACACTCGCGCTGCCGACCCTGTAAGCACAGAGTTTCTGTGCCGTCAGTGTAGAGGACAAGCCTTTAGTCATCCCACTGGCAGCACAAATTCTCTAGTGACACAGATGACACGAAAAAAATCATTTTTGGCTGTATTTTGACTCTTCAAATAAGTAGTGTGTGTGTGTGTGTGTGTGTGTGTGTGTGAGTATGTGCCATAGTTAAAAAAATAGAAGCAAACCTAAAAAAGTTAGTTATAACATTTTAGTAAGTAGGTTTTAGGTAATACACGTAATTAGGCGTATGTCATGTTAGGTACTCTATAGTATTTACTTAAGATCCTTGAGCCATAGACGAAACCTTATTGTATATTTTAAATTACGTCATCAGGAAAAGCCTCATCCCCTATTTCGTGGAATTGAAACGCAATGTTCATGCTTTTGACCTCACCCCCTTTTTCGTGAAATTGAAAGGCAATATTCATGCTTTTGAACTAGTAAACTAGATTCAATCATATTGTCGTAGAGTTAGTTCATTCGTGACGTTTGTAAGTTTTTAACAAGACCCCCATACCTATTTAATACGATATATACTTTGCCGACGATCACCGCTTGCCTCATCTCGTATAAATCCGTAGCGTGCATCACGAGTTATCATGAGGAATGTGTTTCACTATACTACTACGAAACGGGCCCACAAAGGTACTCACAGTCCGGTGCTGGAGGCTCGGGGTTGACAAGAAGGCATGCCACCCACTCGGAGTGGGCGATGTTACCATCTTTATTTTCATCACAGCCGCGGGTCCATGCGCGGGCGCATCTTTTTGGCTTCACCACCTTTAAATGTTTGTGATAAAATTAGGCTACAGTACCGGGGAAGCATACTTACTTTGACTAAAATAGAACTTTTTTTTTTAATATCGGAACCTCATAACAATACAATATCGCAAATATCCCGATAGTTTTGATACTAAAATAGATATCCAATAAATCCGGTTGAGCATGTAAATTAAAAAAGAAAGTGATGTTTATTTTTTTTTATTTGTATAGGTCGAACTAAGATTTTCAGGGCCCAAGCCAATCTCCCTGCAAGTCTACACCTGCTGATCTCCCTGACGAAATAGGCTCTGGCACAGGCATTACTCTCAGAGATAGGGGTCAGATGGCAGTCGCTGTTGACCTATTGATTACTTAACATGGCTAAGCTAAGCTGTTATTACATAGTAATATTATATGTAGGTATCAGACATTAGTCATTACTGCAGTCGGGTGCAACGTACACGTTAACGTACCTTCTTGATCAACCTTCTAAGTCCTCTGTACTCAGACTTCTGCAAGGCCCTGTTTGAATCTCGGTCCAGTTCTCTAAACTTCCAATCAGCCACTGTGCTAGGTTCTACTTTGCCAGAAGACTGAGAGCGAGCTCTTTCGTACTCTCCCGTAAAGATCTTGATCAAGTTATTGTTGAACTGGGCACGGTCGGTCCGCGTGCACGCTGATGACAAAAGTATATTATTATTTTAATATATTGTACGAGAATTACACACGTATGTATATATAGTACATAGCTGTACAATCTCAACTTAAAAAAGTAAAGCACAGATTGTGAAAGATACAAACTGTGTGTGATACAAACAGAACAATCAAAAATGTATGCATAACTATGATACCGTCTGAAGTTCACGCGAATATACATACATATAATCACGCCTTTATCACCGGAGGGTTAGGCAGAGGTGAATTAACACCCACATTCCTCCAATTCGGACCCACGTAATAGGCCGCGAGCCTATTGCCGTCTTCCGGGCACTATTGTTGACTCGAGCATCTGAGGCTGAGTCGGAGCTATCCCTTAGTCGCCTTGTACTACATCGAATGGGAAGAGATGGGGTGGCTCAAATTCAACTCTGCCGGGAAACACGCGGCAATCGAATATCACTTATTGAAAAGAAACCACATTTTAACGGATTCTATCGAGTTTTATTTGTTATTATTAACTTTTAACTCGATGTTTCGGCTACTTTTCAGCACCCATGGTCGACAAATAAATCGCGAAAGTATCCGCAAAAACATTGGAGTAGGAAGGACACTGTGAATTAAGTTCAAGACTGATACATTTTTATTTATCATATATATATGTCTGTCGTCTTTATATACTTACATTATATGCTATAATTCTCTGATGTCACAGTAGCTTTAGAGGTAGAGTAATGAGTTTAATCAAAGTATAATTTTTGCAAGAATAGTGTGGCATTATTCTTGCGAAAATTTATGTTACCATTACTAGTTTGCATCATAATATTGTAGTAAATATAGTATATAGTAAATACTATTGTTTTGTTCTAGTTTTTATACATATGCTAGTATTATAATTGCTAAAGTGCGAATGGGTGGATGCATGGAGGTTTGTATCTCAACCATGGTAAGCGGCTAAATGGATCTAGAAGAAATTTGGCTCAGATTTAGATCTTTGCTTGGCATCGCACCTAGACTTTTTATTCTGGCCTGGCCTGGAATATTGTAACCATATACATACACGAAGGTTTATATAATTCACCATTGGCGTTCTACAAAAGGCCGCAATTCTTCAAAAACAGTGAATAAAACGCTCTTTGCTTCACTGAGTGAATAAAACAAATGCATTTGGATCATGCGCGAATATACACGAATTTATAATAAGAAAAAAGGAAAACATGCAAAGAGGTTGCACACTGTCGCTATAATATCGTACTAAAATCCACCAAAACGTAATAACTGGCAGTATGGAATATGGCTAAAATTAACATTACGAAAAAATGCAGCCAATTTTCTGTCCAATTTTCCTTGGCATCCATCCTTGGCTCTCTTCGACATTATTGGTAGGGCATCCTCAGAAAAGATATTGGTAGTATGTGGTGATTTTAACCTTCCTAAGATAGATTGGTCAAATAATCAGGTGAGCGGTACCCATCCTCTTAGTGAATATTTTATGAACATGTATGCAAATAGTAATATGCAACAACTGGTCACACAAATCACCAGGATAAGGAACGACCAACAGTCCTTGTTAGATCTTGTCTTATGCAATGATGATACACTGATAAGCGATATTGAATATCACCCACCAGTGGGAAAAAGTGACCATATTGTTATAACAGCATTGATACAAATTACTGAATCTAGCCACAGAAGAGTAACTAAAGAGGCAAAATATGATTTTTATAATGCAGACTACAATGCAATTAACAAACATCTTTCAGACTGCTTAAAACTTAGTGATTGTTCATCTCATGACATGTGGTCTAACTTCAAAATGCAAATTCATCAAACCATAGAAAAATGCATAGACAAGAAACGAAATAATAAGAATAATAAACATTTATACAAACCTTGGATAAATAAAGAAATACTTGAGCTCACTAAACAAAAGAAAAGGTTGTGGGGTATATACAGAATTGATAAGAGTAATGATTCGTACCAGGCATACAGAACAATCAATAACAAAATTGTACAACTAAGTAGAACCAGGAGAATGCATTTCGAATCTAATATCATAGAGATGGGGCCAAAACCTTTTTATGGATATATTAGGAAACAGTTGAACTGCAAAATCAGTATTCCCTACGTCCTAAGAAATAGTTCAAATAACTTAATAGTGGAACCAAAAGAAATAGCAGAACTATTTGCGGATCAATTCGAACTTAATTTCACTAGGGAACCCCCTGGTCCCTTACCTGTAATTAATATGCATCGAGTTGAGAACTCGTTCAACGAGGTAAATATTACGGCTGAGCTGGTGCAAAAGTATCTTTCTACTTTCAACGATGGTACAGCCACAGGCCCTGATGAAATCCCATCTGTTCTATTGAAAAATTGTTCACATGTATTAGCTGGATACATAGCGAATATTATGAATGCCTCCCTAGAAACTGGAATCTTGCCTGTTGACTGGAAGAATGCCACTGTTGTTCCAATATACAAAAAAGGCAACAAGTTACTAGCAGTGAACTACAGACCTATTAGTCTTACAAGTATTGTATGCAAGTGCATGGAAAAGATTGTGGCTGAACAACTTAGATCATTCCTAAACCAAGAACACATTTTCCTTGATGAGCAGCATGGTTTTGTTCCAAGGCGGTCAGTGACAACAAATTTGTTAACCTGTGTTAATGAATGGGTGAAGAACCACGACAAAGGGCTTCCTACCGATGTTGTATACCTTGATTATGAGAAAGCTTTTGATCGTGTCCCACTGCAGCGTCTCATCCATAAATTGGAACATTTTGGTATCCGTGGCAAAGTGCTGGCTTGGATAAAGAACTTTCTGTCACAGAGAACTTTCTGTGTACGCATAGGAAACACAACGTCAGCAGCGCATGCCGTGCATAGCGGCGTGCCCCAGGGATCTGTCCTCGGACCATTGATCTTCATACTATATCTGACTGACCTAAAGAATACACTACGGTTACCCTTCTCATTATTTGCCGACGACACGAAATTTTTTGGTAACCCCTTATCCCAATCGGAAGATATCCAGAGGGATTTAGACGCCATATTTGATTGGACTAAACAATGGTTATTGTCTCTTAATGCTACAAAATGTACCATACTGCACATAGGTAACAAGAACCCCTGTAAACCATACTATCTGGGACAGCATCAACTGACACCTGTGCAAGCACAGAGGGATTTGGGTGTCACAATTAGCAAGGACTTGAAATGGGAACCTCATATCAGTGAAATTGTGAAGAGAGCTAACTCCATGTTATATTTGGTTCGAAAATCCTTCAGATGTCTCACACCAAAAACATTTGTGAAACTATACAAAACATATATAAGACCACTGCTGGAATATGCATATGTAGTTTGGGATCCCTACTTTAAGAAGGATATTTCACTCCTTGAAAATGTACAAAGGAGAGCTACTAAAATGGTTGGAGTATTGAAGTACAAATCTTATGATGAACGCCTTAAGTTCCTTAGCCTTACATCACTTGAAAAACGGAGACAGAGAGGAAGTCTCATCGAAACTTACAAAATACTCCACGACTATTATGATATCGATAACATCCATGACATATACAGCCTCAACGAGAACAAGCACCTGAGGGGTCACCCACTAAAGCTATGTACAATGCGATCCAGACTTGAACCTCGGAAACACTCTCTACCTAACCGTGTCGTTAGAGAGTGGAACAGCCTACCTGAAAATGTTGTTTTGGCACCCAGTGTTAATAGTTTCAAAAACAGACTTGACAAAATCTCCGGATCATGAGACACACACGCATCAGCCTAATGGCTGCTAGTGTGTTCAACATAAATAATAATAATTTGACAAAAAACAAATAATAAATTTTCATTTCACAAACAACGTTTGACAAAATTATACTGGTAAATTTACAAATTATTGACCTACTGACTAGCATTACTCAAATGAACATTTTTAAAACAAAATTTTAACAATTGAAATATTTCTAATACATTTACAAAACCTGTATTATGTCAAATGATTCTTTTTAAATGTTGCGAAATGAAAGTTTCAATTTTTTTTTTAATTTATACTTCTCATTCCTTTTCAGAACCATATTATGCTTCTCTACTACTCAAAGGTTTGCTGGGCGAGAACTCATTTAAGCTGAGTTAAGCTCGCCTTTGTACATGTTCTTTGTAATGTTTTTTTATTTACGATCTGAAGTGTGATAAAGAATTAAATCTAAAATCTAAATCAAATGATTAGTTTTTCAAACGATGTTTGTAAAATGATGTTTTGTCATACATTTTTTATTAAACAATAGTCAACTATTGTCCTTGTAAATTATTTTCTCGTTCCTCATCCTCCTGTATCCCTTGATCCGGATGCCAGGATTCTATTCTAGAATCCTTCGCTCTTTTCGGGATACCACTTATACTTTAAAAAGTATTCACCTTTTTATCTCTTGTTGGGTAAATTACTTAGTATATGGCATTTAAATAAGCGAATAAGACAATAGTGAATTCTTACTTCTTTTATTACGTTGACCGCGGACGGACGACCTCCGTTTTGTATGGGATTTACCTGAAAACAAAAACAAGTTATTTTAATAGATCATACATTTTTAATACCCGCATCCACAAGTATTGAAGTTAGTACAAACATACACATACATATTCCTGAAACTACAAGTAAATATTGTTTAAAAGGTTCGTCACAATCTGTCAAACAAAATATCATTGCAATCGGCTGTAACTCTGATAAAATGTCCAAAAATTATGCATTGGTTATCTAGAATTATAGAGGACATGACTGTATATTGATAACATTATTCAGAGAATATATTCAATTTCGCAAGAGCTGATCAACTTTCGGACACTTAAAAAAACTGCTATCAGAAAAAGTGGACATTTTATAATAACTAGGTTGGATACAAAAATAGCCTCCAATGTAAAAACTAAAACATGTTGGTTGGTTCGTTAACTTTAATATAGCTTGAATACTAGGTAGGTATACATAAAATATAAATCGTTTTCTCTAAGGGCGAATCATCGGCGTGAGTGTCTGTATGGATGTGTAGATATTTATACTCGTAGTGAACTGTGATGTGAAAGACGTTTCTTTCTAAAATTAATCAATAAATTTTAGTTTCTTTTCGTTATCTAGTAAACGTTTAGAGGCACGCACGCCCAAAGGTGCAGATTGATGGGGAGTGGGCACTATAGGTTGTGTGTACCTAAGCTTGCAACACCAGGAATTTCAGAGGAGAAAAACACGCAACACAAGACACGTACCTAAGTATAGGACTCGAGTTACAATAATTCTACTATCTGTCGGTCGGACGCATACATTTCATAAATGTATAACTACTATATTGTATTTGGTTAGGTACCTACTTAACTAAAGGTAAATAATCATGTACCGACTCTTTATAAAATCACATAGTAAACATATAAACTATGTACATAGTCAGTTAGTTAGACTATCAGGTGAATTTCGGTATTTAGTATTTAAAACAAGTTTCTAAACAGAATATTATTAATAAATTGAGTTAAATAAAACATACTTATTAAATAGGCACATCAAGATAGGTTGCGCGTCGTAGGTATTCGTTTTAGGCCTAGGTGTGAATTGTGCGAAAAATTACATATCTACTATAACCTTAGGGGGAGTTTAACCATAGGTTAACGAAAACAAGGTGATGAACCTAAGAAATCTCTATGAGTAATATTTTTGAGAATGGTCAACCAACGCAGTCTACCTGGTGCATTATTCTCGAACTTATTTCTATTAAGTACCTATGCGATTTGAGATTATTGAAACGCAAGCAGTGTAAAAGAAGCATTACATGAACAGAGTCATATTATAAGATCGAGTCCCTAATCTGAATGAAAACGCTAGCAAGTTTCGTGTAAAAAGGATAATTTATTTATCAATAAAATTGGCGTAATAAATAACATTAAACATTTTTCTACTAGGTGTAAATAATTACAAATTAATAATACATTAAAAGATTAAAATAGATACACATACCTACTTATAGGTGGGAAGGTACATTTCGAAAGTGATCGTTAAGGTGTTTGAAACCAGCCGCGCCAGTCTGAATAGGGTTTCATACAAAAAAGGTAAACTTAAACCGGGTTTGGCTCCGGCAGACACCTCGGCGCCTTACACAAATGTTCTGTTAGCTGCGTACCTTCCATTTAAAAGTAACAATCGGGTCCCACGTATTCGTAAACTCACTCATACATAAGAGTTTATTAAATATTACATAGAGTGAAACGATTCATAGCTTTAAGATTTAGAAATTATAAATTTGGAACGCTGTTTACGTTTTAAAAAGTAGCTAAAGACAGCAATTATCGAAAAAATTTGCCGTGTTCACGCCTCAATTATCGCCGCACATTAAAAATAACGTTCGTTTATTATAAACGATTAATTCGCAAGTGTTATTAGGTACTATATTACAAGGAAACCGGTCTATTCCTTTAACTCTTTCTTAACGACTTCATCATCGCACAGGTAAGCTCCATAACTAAATATAAAACATTAAAGGTGCGGGCGATCTTTAACAAAGCATCCAAATGATCACTGGATTTTTTTTTCTGTCGCCTCAAGCCAGAGACGTGTTCTCTATACCTTTGAATGACAAAAAAGTAAACTCCTTTGTGATCGGCGTCGAGCTGTCTGACGCAGCCCGCTGCTTCTAAGAAAAAAAAAACACTCGAAGGTTTATCTCTGTCTCGAACGTTAAGCTATACTTTACGAAGTAAGTTTGACCATTGAGTGAGAATTGAATTCGATATATGTATAAGTTTCTCAAGAACAGCACTTTTTTTTTTCAACAATTACAAATTATTTATTTAAGGTTTGTTGAAAATGCAACTGAAAATATAAGGTGTTGTTAGTAGATTAAATGATAGTAAGTAGGTATTATGATAAATTAAGAAATGATAAGGTTTACATTGAACACACCTTATTTAAAAGCACCTAAACATGCTCAAAGAATATCCTAGGTTTCAATGGAAACAGCATCAAAACCGGCCTTAGTTCTCAAGATAAACCGTTACAACACATACAACGCCCGCACTGTGGATACTACTACTAAGTGCTATGCAAAAATGAACGCTACAATTATATCCCAGTCGTAATAATTAAACGTGCGTAATTAGATATGCAACAATGCAACTAGGTCATCACGAATTGTCAAAGTTTTTATTGGTTGTGTGCAGGCGCCATGTGCCACCGCCTAATGGAAGGGCTCGGAATTAATAATTGGTACCAAAGTATAACGATTTAAAAATGGAGGCGGGTATGGGTTACTATATGAATGGTAATCCATGGAGTTAGTGATGATTCTACACTTAGTCACCGTGTAGAAGTCGACACGTCATAACATAAATTAAGCTTAAATTGTTAATTGATAAGTGAGGAAGAGCTGGAAGATGAGTGGTTTAAATTAACCCTTATACTGAATTACGAGACGATGTCTCACGATATGACTGGTTTTATTGCTAATGTTGGTGCCTGCAATACAAACAAGTGGTTATTTATGTTTTGATTTCATAAACTACTTGCATGCATCGATGTTTAAAAATAAGTCTTATGTTATTTTTTATTGATTTCAAAAAGGATGAGGTACTCAATTCGGCTGGTATTTTCTTAGGTGTATATTATGAATGAAATCCAACTAAATAAACTATGCCTAATAATAGAATAACAACGAATCATAAATAATAACAATAATATAAGGAAAATACGAAGTTAGATACTTTGAGCATTTAGAACTGATACAGTGCAACGTATCAACACTACATTATGGATGGAAGTACAATAGCCCTACAATAGCCAACAGTTAATGATGTATAGATTAAAAATAACCAAGTCGCGTATGTATTCCAAGAAGGTTTTGCTTTTATGGCGCCATTTCATTTTACCACTTACCTACGGTCAGGTTTCATACGGCTAAGTTATTACGGATGCGAGACGCGATACAGGCACACGTAACAAGAATGCTAAGTGCTTATAGTTAGGGAAATTTTCGATCGAAATCCTGATATATTTATTTTTAATCTGTCAATAATTCAACCTACGCTTCACAACTTCACAACAAATGCAATAACACAGAACAAGCCACTGAGGTTACAAACTAGAAATTTTGACAAGATCGTCAGATTCTTCCCAATAATGCTTAATATTAACATATAGGTCGTTCTACAAAAATAAGCCTTGCAAAATAAGATATTTAACCAAACTGAAACGATTACTTTCCATTATTTTAAATTCCCAAAGTATGTCAAAATATAAACAATCAAATACGATGCCAATTCTGTAGAAATTTAAGTTTAGAGATGGCAACAACAGAATTAGAATCACTGTCTGAATTTTTAACTTTTTAGATTCCTCATTAAATTTCAAATTACTTTTATTATGAACTTTATACGTGTAAACGCAACGCATACCAAGATAAATGAGATATTCTCTTGCTATCCATACACCTCTGCCTAACCCTCAGGGGATAAAGGCGTGATTATATGTATGTATGTAAGTACTCCATACATTTGCACTACGTGCGACCCACTATATTTCAAATTCAAATCATTCATCACGATCACTATGTTTTCAAATCATCTCTTATCTTCCCTTTCGAAAAGTTTATTCACAAACATGTACCTAAATTTATACCTAAACCTGAAGCAGTTATATGAATTGTCACAGATCTTTGAAAATTAGGGACAATCAGTCCATGTGCAGATCAAAGTTTCGGGTATTTGGTTCCATGTAGCACATTTATTCTGAGATCGAACGCGACTCAACTGTACGTGACACTGCGCTACGACTTAAACCCTATCATGAGAAAACCGAAGTGACTTAGGTACCATACCTACATGATTAAATACTACGCCTTCCTTTCATATTTCGTGCGGGCCGAAATTTGAATATTTCATGGTAGCTCCCAGGTTATAGAATTTTTACGAATTATGTCAATATTTACTTTAGTTTGTGTAATTGCAATTGGTCATTGTTTTTCAATTTGTCATACAAGTAGTTAAATCTATATTTATGTCACTTGTCTGCTTACTCATTGTTAACGCATGTTATACCTATTAACCTTATTAACTGGGAAACTTTCATTGAAGGAGTATGATCTTTACCAGATTCGCCTTATGTTATTTTCTCTAAACACTAGCTAGCACTATATTATGCATGTGTATCTGATAAGATAACGTTGTTTTGTGATTAAGACCAGTTATTAGAATAATTAATTAGGATATAGGTAATGACCGTTTAGTGTCAAAGTGTTATTGAATTTCTAATTGTGAGAAGCAGCATGAAGTCTGGATAAGTACTCATTACGGCAATAAGCTCGTCACTTATTATTATGTCAGAGAAAATATAGTGCCAAAATATGACCACAAATTGTTGCCTATGAAGTAATTTATAGAAAGCCTTGCTTTGCTACTCTCCTTGAGGCTGTTATGTAATATACTTATTAATGAAACCTAATGTCTCTTAAACAAAATATAACGCAGGAATACCAGCCCAAACAACCTTAGTAAAGATTAAAATATAGGGCCTTGTTATAAGCAGATATGTGCAGCTTTATAGAAGTATATCATCATTACAAATAATACAGATCCAGGTAACATCATCAATGCAAATGATGTAGATAACTGGCAAATACATAAAAAATGGAGTAAAATGTTTAATGGGCACTAACGAGGATTTCATTTAAATGCCGATTAAGTTAATAAAAAAAGGTTGAAACAAAATACGTCTGTAGATGATTTGAATAAGTTCATAATACATATTTCGATACATAGTGGTTTTTGATCAACAGGCCGCATTCCTCAAAAGAATTAAGCGCTAAATCAAGTCAACACAGGTCTACAGATATTCACTCAGGCCAACTTTTTTACCTGAGTTTATTTTTAAAACAAAAATTTTTCATGTTAGCTCTTATAAATAAATTGTGGTCTTGAATTTATAAGACACACGTGTATCTCCGGGCGGCTGAGATGTTAATCTGGAATTCTAGCATTTCCGGTGAATAGTAGTTTTTGATGTCTAAGTCACATCTCATACCTACTTACTGTTTTTTACGTACCTACACTCTAAGCTCGAAAAAGTACTGAGAACTTTAATTACAAATTCGTTGAAATCAATTATAGTAAGAATAATCATAATCATTATTTGATTATACATTTTGATCAATTTGCATTTGATAATTTAACATCTAAGATTACATGACAAATATAAAATCTTAACTAAGATACTTAAGTGTTAAAATGCTTCACTGCATATTCAAATTAATTGATAATAGTCTAATCTAAATTTAAATAGAAACTTGTCTGTGAAACCAACATAATTATATTACGAAAAGTTAGAATTTTTAATTCTAGACATTTATATATATATATATAAAGCACACGGGCCACCTGATGGAAAGTGGTTACCGTGACCTATGAACTTGTGAACACCAGTGGACCACATCACATCCGTGCTGAACACAAAATCAGGACAAACCTTTGGTCTTCCCACTGACAGCACAAAAGCTCTCCAGTGATTAATCTCTCTCTCTCTTAATTTTAATTGTTAGAATACGAATAGAAAACTACGAACGTTGAATGAAAAAGTGAAATTCGATTATGCAATCAGACAGGAACAATCATACTTTACATCTGCGTCATAATGTCAACTCGTGTGCTCCATTTCAAAGTCACTTAATAATATGACCGCTTGTAATTATGGTAGGTACGAGGCCGGTAGTATGTAACAAAATTCGTACGTACAAATCTCGAAATATATTCTACAGAACAATCATCAATATTCTCTGTGGACTCTTACTTCTAATGTTTAAATACTTCGTATTGCATATCACGATAGCTTGATATATTTTGTGCAGTATGTATACGTATATGAGGAAGCAAGCGGTTAGCCGAATAGCGGGCGATGCCCTGCGTAGGATGACCCTTTGTCTGAAGAGTATTACTGTCCTATGCTCAATATCAGAACGTTTAAAAGGAACGTCGTTGTTATATAGAGTAGGTACTGTTATATACACTAACTTAATGAGTACCTACATTGGTGTAATGAGTAATGAGGTATCACATTATCACTCTCGGAATTTACTTTAACGCTTAAAATGAATTTTCTGTTTTATACTACTAGGGTAGCATACAAGTGGTTGTTGTGGTCTATGAACGCTAGCAGTACCAAAGATGTCATTCGCGCGTAGCTATGAAAAGGAGAGAGAGGGATGCAGTGAGACAGAATATAATATGTTATATATTTTAGTCATTATAATAAATTATACGGGTATAATACATTGGATGCATCAAATCTAGAACCGCATGATAAAGCACATGAAGCAGAAAATGCATTTAGAAAGAAAGGGTTAAGGTATGTTTAGTTAGGTTAAGAGAAAAATTGGACTTCACACTTCAGAAGAGAATCTTGAAATTGCCTTGACACCCGATATATTCTCCGGGCACTAAATACCGTATTCCGTGTATTTATTAAAAAGACTTCTACATCAGTAACCAGGAAAATATACGTAGCAGCTAGTTTGTGTCATTGTCGCCTAATTCGATAATAGGTATCTGTGTGGTAAACAGCTCAAGATTGTCGTCTTCCGTCTTCTCTGGTCCTTGCCCCTTTAATTTTTAGTTAACACACATTCATATGTGTTCCCATACACACTATCCATACCTATTGTGAGATAAGCAATAGGTATATGTGTTTAACTAATTTCCATTTTAAAGGACACAGTTTCGATAACTCACGTAAGTAACACAATACAATTGAATTCACGATTCAAATTGATTGAGTACACGATTAATACGCTAAGAATAAGTAATAAGTATTGAGCCTGTTCAAACGCAATATTTTATGAAAAATATAGAAACTAATTAAAATGATATTTTAATCCGTATTTCTCTTTCAGGGAGGTACAGAATACTAAAACACAAAAGTACCTATCTAACAAAGATTTACAAAATGGAGCTGAATGCCTGCGGAAAGGTGAGAAAAACATTGCTTTGTGAGTCGTACGCCAAAAAATTCCAGGTAGATGGTATTATTGTACTATTTGACCGATCCCACTGACGTACGTTCTGTAAATTATTCTAAAACATTTATATTAACATACATTAACCAGTACAACCTTTCAACATTAATTACGTTTGTTGCCATTAATGTAACACACTGTGTATAGAGAAGTACGATGTATAAATTGATTTCACGGATTTCGCTGGTCCAAAGAGAAAAAAAATGCATTCTTATTTTAAAATTAAATGTAAGTACATGCAAAAACGCCGACATCAAGTGTGTATAAAACGTGTAAGACTTATAATCACATTATTCATAAATCTAGGACTATCAATGACACCATTCTCTCTCAAAACTGCGTAGACATTTTTAAACTCATGCTTCGCATGAGGATTGTTTTAGTTTTAAATAATCATGCATGTCTTGCTAATGCTTTCTTTACTACGAAGTTGTTTATATTATGAGTACAGTAACCTAGCTTAATTATTTTAATGGCTTGCTATATTTTGTGTGAATCAGTGCAATGTTTATAACATGGCCGAGTAATCTGTTTATAAGCTTTTTAAACGAATTGGGCGCGTTCGCTGGGAACTGTTTATAATAATCACTACGAAAACTTATCGATGGCTCCTTCCAAAAGCCGCTCTAGTCGTAATGTAAACACGAGCTTCATCTGGATAGCTGTTTACAAACCACCACTGCTGTATATTCATCGGTATTTGGTTTGTGCGTTAGATAAAACAGATGTCTTGTTTTCAATAAGCCGGGAAGAACGGATCTCTCACCGTAGACTACCTAGAACTATCTTAATAGTTTCGACTTCTAAAAAGTGGCTTGAGCTTATAAATCATCATTAGTCTGATCGCCTACGACGTTTACTAAGATCTATTACAGGTACCAGGTTACATCCACATCCAACCATTGTTAAAATATTATACAAACAATTGCCTCACTTCCCTACTTATTTATATTGATTGAAATAATTGTAATGTACAGTGGGTTGCCAAATTATTAGAGACAGTCACATTTTTTATCAAGTTTGTCCTTTAGGCACACTTGACTTTATTTCTAAGTGGTCTAATAATAATAATAATAATAATAATAATGACGTCTTTATTGTACACCAATTACACATTACACTAGAATAAGTGATACAAGTTCCGTGGCACGTACAGATGGCGGCCTTATCGCTCTGCGGCAATTTCTTACAGGCAACCATAGGATGGAGATAAGAAAATAGGAGAAGAATATTTTAGGGCAGTTAGGTGTACATAAAGAAAATAAAATAATAATAAGTATAGTAAGTATTGTGAGAATGTATTTTTACGTTCACAATATATCTATAATTCAAATTTTAAGTAAGTAGATCTTAAGAGCTGAAGGGTTATTTGGTTTTCTAAAATATTTTAATATTGGGAGAGATGGAGTGTGTTTTACACGCGTAATAGTGACTGTCACATTTAATTATTTTTAAACAGTGTTTTTGTTATTTTGTGCAATAATTGTGGAATAAACGTAAGTATTTTTTTACTGTTATTAATTATAATAAATTCAGAGCGTATTTTTGTTATAAATATTTGATTTTTAATATTTTTCATGATTTCAGGATGGGCCGAGAGGTTGATTTGTCTCCAACAAAATCTGAGTTTAAGACCCTTCTCCTGCATAAAAGTCATTCCCAAAGGAAAATAGCAGAACTTGCCGGTGTTTCTAAAACAGCCGTTAATAAAATTAAAATAAATATAAAAATAAAAGGCAAATGCGAAAGAAAACGGATTACGACACCTCGGACCGACAGGAAAATTCGGGATATCTGTTTAGAGAACCGAAAAAAAAGTGCGGGTCTTTTAACTTAGATGGTTCAAGAAACGGGAATACCCATTTCTAAAAGAACTGTGCAACGAAGATTGGCAGAGGAAGTCCTGATTGGTCATCGCATGCAATGAAGAAGAAACGATTTGCTTGGGCTCGTGAACACCGCCCAAAGACTGTTGAAGACTGGAATAAGGTCAGTTTTGATGTTAACTATTATTTTAAGCACTTAACTATAAAATTTATCAGCAATATTGAATATTTTATTTATTTTCAGGTATGTTTCTCAGATGAGTCAATTTCGTTCAATGTCGTCAACAAAAGCAACTTTGTCAGACGACAACCAGGCGAGAAATCGGTTTAAAGATATTTATTTCTCATAAAAAACAATACAGTTCACTTATAATGAGATACGATACAGATTGTTATTATTACACTTAACAATAATAAACAGGAACATTGCCGCCTCTAGGCCCTTACATTATCGCTGACATTATGAAATTCAATTCAATGTAATTCAATTCAATTCAATTCAGTTCAATCCAATTCAATTCAATTCAATTCAATTCAATCTAATTCAATTCAATTTAATTTACTTAATATTAATAGCAATATGTAGGTACTACGTACCATATTGTAAAATAAATATCATCCCGATTGCATCGTGGAGCGTGTCAAGCACCCCGTTAAAATAATGGTATGGTCAGTGATAAGCGCTAAGGGTGTTGGACGCCTGTACATTGCCCAGGGAACCATGAGACAGGACCAATACAAGCAAGTTGTAGAAACTCGCCTTTTACCCCAGCTTCAAGATGGAGAGGAATGCATGTTTATGCATGATTCGGCGCCGTGTCATAAAGTTTTTAACAGACCAAAACATACCAGTTTTACCTTAGCCAGGTAATTCTCCTGACATGAACCCTATTGAAAACCTATGGGAAATTACTAAAGCCGAAATCGCCAAAGAAATAATCACTACTAAGGTAAAACTAATAGAAAAGTTAATAAATGTATGGCATCACAATCCCAGGATAAAAAGTGCCAAAAAGTGCATAGAAAGCACACCGAGGTGGATCGAAGCGCTTATAGAAACCAGGGGGAATGTAACCAGATATTAATATTATATTTAGAGCAATATAGTACAAAATACCGATAAAAAGTGACTGTCCCTAATAATTTAGCAACCCACTGTATAGTGTATTCGTATGAATGGACCTTATGATTTTGATGATGTCATATAAAAGTGTATGATTAATTCATATGCCGTCATAAAGAATAGATAATATTTTCATAAAATTCGCTCGGCAATCATAATCATAATAATTTGTCATCCAAAATATTTGGGATGTTGCAGACAATGGATAACACGCACAAACGCTATATTTACAAAATTATAGCATGATATGCACCTCTATATCAGCGAGTACCGTAGGCTAACATGTATATTCTATAAAAGTATTATTAGTTCCCTTGTCCCCTTTCGATTATACAATACCGCCTACCGGATATGTTTCCTAACTCTGCGCCGATACTGAGAACTTTCTAACAGGAACACCTAACACTTCCCCTGACCCGGGAAACTCGGTACACGAGCGTGCACGAACAAAAGCGCTATCTTAATAAAGTCCGCTGCCTTATGCGTGTTACGCATGCGGGCACTCACCTGCGTCCTGTTTCGTGAAAATCTATGTATTCTTACACGAGATTATAATAATTATTTACAAGAAATTATCACCATCTCATTTGCACAAAACAGGCAACCGTATGCGTTTATGAATTCTATAATAAGGCCCATTCTACCTTATTTTAATCGGTGTCTACTCCAATGTAGCAGTGATTATTAGACACTGACTCTACTCGATATGATGATTGTGTTTACGTACATTTCTCCCCCCAGGTTGTACCTAAACACGTCACATTTATTATGTTCAGCGTTTGACAGAACTATTTTAAGGTAACCGATATCAGTGCCTGCCTATACCTACATCCAATATATCTTTGGTATACTTACGTACGTACCAAATGATTCTATTTACAATGTTAATTCGTATTCAATATTTTTTACGCTCAGTCCCAAAATTCATGATTTTAAATTGTTTTATAAGTCGTTGAGGCTGTTTTTAATATACGTTTTTCAAACTTGCAACCTTTTTATGCACGAAGTAAAGCTGCTGTTCTAATGAGAACATGTACGTTTATATATAGTAATTTCAGCAAACCACAATAGCTCAGAAGCTTACTCGACGAGATTCCCTATCACTAATATCACTTGTCCGATTGGTATTTCTCACCCTTGCAATGCAAACCTGCGTTAAACTATGTACCAACCTATTATATTATACATACAATACATACATAAGCTATATAGATAAGCTCAGCAAATAGTGAGTATCACGAAATTCGCATTGCTATATTTATAAGGAGTATAATTCTGAGATTGAACAGTTTCGCAAGTGTAGCAATATTACATGACCATATTTAGAGATCTAAATTTCTAATCAGTACTTAAAGCATGCAAATATTACCTATAAAATCATTTTAAAATAAACTTTATACTGATTGTTTGCTAATACGAATACCTCTGACATAATTTAAGTTCAGATTCGTTTCCCTTACAAAATTTTTTCTTCATTGCATGGTCTCGCCGAACAGCTATTACGCCTGATATTATAATATGATTAAGCTATTACCCCTGATATCACACCTGGACCTGCTTGTAGATGTGTAGATAATTATGCTGTTCTATTAAAGGAATCGCTTCGGAGCAAATCATTCTCCAAACATTATCAATGAAACACGTAACATTTCGGTGATTATAGATAAAATATAAGTTTTCGAGATACAAAGATTTACTTAAATTTTATTAAATTTCTGTAGCCATAATATGGTTGGTACCATATTACATTTCTGAACGTTTCCACTGGCTTTATCGCTAATAGAATTTCACTCTGCCTAGATGCCTTTTATTCCATTAAGATGCCATTCGATATCTGAAATGTCATATAAGTACTCGTGTTTAAAACTTACCGGGTCTGGTACAGTCAGGCCTCCCGTTCCGAACAGAAGTATCAGGGATCGGTTTGCCGTCAGGAGTGACGCACCAACAGCTGGCTGCAGTACTGGTGCTTGCGCTCGCGCATTGTACCGAAGCGTACGTGCCATCGCCGCGGCATTTCGGCACGTAAGCTGACCACACTCCAGACTGGGCTTTCAAAGCGTATCTTAACGCGACGAGGCACGGTGTTTGACCCTCTGTACAAAGAATAATAAAATTAATGTTTCCAAGCTTGTAAGTAGGTACGTACCGCACTAAAATAGTAGGTATTCGATATTAAAATCTATTAATGTCGGTGTCTATCTATTTTTTTGTTGCAAAAAATTTTCCAAACGCCTACACGAACTTCAGTAAAATTTACAGTAGGTTCTCAGGCAGGTCCTATTTAGGTAAATATTCAATATTTCGTACATAACGATTTCAGATGAGAATATTCTTTTGTTGCGGGTTTCAGTTTTTAAAAATTATTTTTATTATTTTGATGTGATCAGCAGCTAATAATTTATAATTATCTGAAATATGTTAATTAAGTCCTTTCATTTGATTCGTAATTCGACATTTTTGAATAAGAAAGCTTTCAGGACTTTAAGCCATCTAGAGTGATAGAGAAGAAGAAGAGTGACCTCACTTAGCCTAGGTATAATAAGTGGACTATTATCAACGTTTCCAACGATACCTCGTTTATCAATTTTGTGAAGTAGTTTAGAAGTATTGAGGGAACGGATGAACATACATACATACATAACGGTAAAAAGTCAACGCTCCTATTTTGCTCCGTAGTCGGGTAAAAATTAGATGATTGTATTAATTGAATTCCTGGATTAAAAAAATTAGAAACTGAATTTGCACCTATCAGATAATAAAGATAAAGACAGTTGTACAAAAACAAATTATACTTTTATAATATTTAATATACCTACCTACATAACAAAGTATTAATAATAGTAGGTAGGTACCCAGTTTGGCACAGCGGACAGCGGTGCGTTGCTAAACGATCGTAGATGGTGAACAAGTTTCCATGACTTCATAAAGGACGATTGTACATGCAAGGTCAAGTTAACAATGACCGTTTTCATTGCAATACCTACCATCCGTCATTGGGAACACATATTTTCTTTATTGTACCATGTTGAGTACATAGTACAATATATAGATGAACTGGAGTCCTTGTGGATAACGGATTCATATATATTTTTAAATAGCAGAAAGCTATGCCTACTTGATGGATTGCTTTTAACGTATAGCGTAAATTACGCTCGTGCCGCGGACGTATAACTTCTGAGATACTTAGTAAGTACTCGTATGTAGGCAAGATCTTGATTCCCACGGAAGCAGTAGAAAGTCATTATCAGTCATGACTTTCTACTGCATCCTATCATATGTTTAGGGTTTTTTTATACCATTTAGGTGGCAGACAAGCACACGGCCCACCTGATAGGAAGTAGTTACCGTGGCCTATGGACGTCTCCAACACTAGAAGCGTTACATTCACTCTACTGACCCTGAAGAAACCTTCTAATGCCCCTCTTATTTTTGTTTTCTTCCATCCAAATTGATTTTTCCCAAATTCACGTGGCGTGGTCTTATTTTAGCTAATTTGGTACAGTCCGCATCAGATCTATCTTGACTAGCAGTATCAAAATGATCTTAATACCAAGGTATTAAGGTCAAGTTAAACTGTTTTAATATGAATTGTATCATCGTCCGAACCAAAGATATATCAGAACAATAAGTCAACAGGAAGGGGGGAATTCCAAGGTATTTGGATCATTTAGTGTACTATGTTCAACTAGCCCATCGCAGTTCACCGCTGGACTAGGCCTCTCCCAATGTTGGGAGGCTTTGGCCTACTGTTTCCACGCTGGCCAGACGGGTTGGTACAGGGTTTTATTTCGAGTTTCCTTCTCTCCTTGTACTACGTTAGTCAGGATCAATCTGATGCTGACTGTACATACCTACATAATTTGACATGGTTTGTATTTTTTAACTCTAAGGAGAAAGCCTAAGTTTTAGAACATAAACCGCCCAACGACTGCACGCCAGGTATTAACAATGACCGAAATCTAACGCAACCTACTCTAAAGAAGGTACCTAAATCGTAATTACTATCCTAATGTACACATTAGGATGTACAGGGAATGCACTACAGTGCATTCAGTTTGAACGGAACCGAACCTGTAACTTATTCAAGCAATTCAAATTCCCGTAATCTTATGTCTTTATGTGCAAAATAAATAAGGCAGTTAAGTAGGTTGCTTACCCATGCAGGGTCCTTTTCTGGCGACAGCTACTGGTTCTCCGTGGCACTGCACTCTCATGAGATGACATCTTGTAGCGTATGTGCGGCCATCGGTGCCGCAAACAGGTCGCCTAGAAGTCATTCCTGTTGAACCCGCATCGCATGCAGCAACACGAGCTTGGCAAATCGCGTTCTAGGACAAAGAAAAGTCACGTTTCGAAAATATTCCAATATCAAGTCTAGAGTCGTCAAAACAGACGTCAAAGAGTCAATGGCGAAAATCAACAAGATCCGGACCAGAAACTAATGACTCTCTTTCTCTAGTGATAATTATTCACTTTTCCATATAGGTATTATTCGGGAATAAAATTCTGCCATCTCGACGGCGCGCGGCGCTGTCTGTGGTTTTTTTTTTTCATATCTTTAGTGCAGAAGTTTTTACAAGGACGCGTGGGCTATGGCATGCAATAATAAAAAATATTTCTCAGTTATTTACTCCGAGAAACGAAGATTGTATTACTAATGAGTAACTCAAGATATTGTTGTCTGACTTTGCCTGATATATTTCAGGTAAGTACCCAAAGCAAATGTTACTAAGCCACTAGAACTCACTCACTGAAGTATATTTCTTATCTTAAGGTTATCTAATGAATGCACCCTAAAATCCAACCAAACGTCCCCTGATCGACCACCTGAATCTAGTAGTAGTGTTCGCCCGGGACACTCGATAAAAAAATCACTGGTGCGGCGTCAGCGGCTAACGTTACACTGGTAGAATTTCTTGAAAAACTTGACATTGGCGTCTCGCTATTAATATAATTTTATATACATTTACAGTTTATTTGACGTTAGCAAAATTTCAGCAACTAAAAATTAAAGCCGAAGATCATCGAACATTGGTGAACTTTGTAAACAGAGGCAAAATTTCAAAAATGCAGACCAAATAATAGCACTTTATTATTACATAGTATTTAATTAAAGTCCACCTTCATGTGTTGCATCTGCTCTGAACAACGTACGCCATTCCTGGAGTCTTTGGTAAGTATGCCTGAGATCCGGCAGACATATTGACTCCAGGGGCTTGATTAGGTAAAATTACGGTTTAAAAATTTGTATTTATAGAAATTTATCTTGAAAACTATTCAAATTATGACTTATTCTGAGGCTTAAAAGACTCAAACGACTCACGAAAATGTATAGGTAGGTTTTGTTTTGCAAAATCATATGCAATATCATTGATTTTTGTCATGCTTTTCTTTAATTTCGAATTTATAATCACGCGTTGTTATTGAGTCGAGCCTCTGGATGGAATATGTACTAAATGATACAACATTTTACATTGATGAACATTGTGTTTGGTGTCGCTATCGTATCGTATGTCTCATTACAAGTAAATAACTTCAATCTCCTTTAGGTACCTACAAGTTATTTCTTTGAATCGCAGTTAAACAATAAAACAATCGTAGTATTTACTTGGAAAGACTAGTATATTTTATTTATAGGTAATATATTATTATTACTAAACTATTCATATTGTCAGGGACTTGGAAGACCATATGAAGTGGAGGATGAAAAGACGGCAAACGAATCCTGGGCTCCGAGGTGAAGGACCTACCAGACCTCGAGACTCAAATGAAACTGGTGTTCAGAGATGATGATGAATAAGAACTAGATACCAGTGTAAATTGCGATGATATCTAGTTGTGCTTTTGAAACTATAAAATTCTGAGATAGTTAATTCTCAGGGCGCATGTCTCCTTAAGGATGCAAGTCATTTTAATTCTAAAATCAACGTGCAATGAGTGACGCTTTAATAATATTAGCTACCTATCTTTTAGTGAAAATCCTGTTATAATTGATCCAGCCACTTCGGAGATTAGACAGAACAGCAGAAGGATAGACAGACAGGCATTTATAGCACGAGAGTAAATGTTTATTATGGATTTAAGGAAAAGCTGTTATTTTAATATTGCAAACAAACAATTAAATTATATTTATTAGTATAGACATCGATGACTATAGATTATACAGGTTTCATCATGATGTTTTCCTTTACAGTTAATAAATTTCTATCGAACATGAACTTTGACACGTCAAAGGTGTGTGCATGGCCGGGGCTCAAACGTGTACCTACTGCCGGCGTATGATGCCATTATTTGTACTTAATTGGTCTAAGCAATAGCATTCCACTGCAACAATTATAGCAGTGATAAGCTAGTGGATATCACTGCTATAAACATTTAGTTGTCATAACCATAGTTCACCAGAATGAATATTATTACAGAATTACGATTGTATTAAGGGCATTTTTATCGTCAGTGCCCTATAATTGTCATCCTTATGTTTAATATCATAGATTAGATAAAACTCACTACTTAATGGTTTCAAATTAACAATGTTTTTAACGTAATTTGTTTTAATAAATTGAGCTTAGGAGCTAGGAACCTTTGGATACCGCCCAGCAGTGATTTAGAAGTCAAACCATGGATAAAAATGATTACAATAAACTATAAAAAGTTGTTCTATGGTCATAAGCCTTATGCGATAGAGTTTAGTTCAGTCAGAGAAAAGTTTTCATTAGATATTCCAGTAATGTTGTGTTTACGCGGTTCACTAAAGTTTAAACATTAAGTATATTATTATTACCACACATATCACTATTAACTAGGGGTGCTTTAGATATTCTCCGACTCTTGGGTATGAGGCAGATAATCGTACTAAGATATATTTTGCACCAAAATGTCGATCTTACATAGGAGATTCGCCCTGAATAAATTTTGTATAAAATATAAATGGCGAGTAATTTGACATAGGCGAACTGCAGTAGCGACTCTACTGCAGAAACCATTAATTAAAAGAAGAAGAACAAGAGAATGAGGTAGCTCGAGGCATAGGGCGGATTTTAACGATGAAAATCGCGCTGAAAACTAACACCAAACTGCGTTATCACAGAAAGAGTGTTACGTAATCATGAGAAATAACACCCGAGAACCCAATTTTGTTGGATGAAGTAAAGGATATGTCGTACCTTGATGCTATGGCATATATGCGCAACAATCCAGACAGACAAATAGAAAAAGTGTCACTATAACATCGATCAATGATAACGGACATTATTTTACTGCTGTGTTATTATTATTTATGAAAAGAGGTCACTTAAAGAAATTGATTTCTCTATAGGAAATAAAGCAAGATGTCTCTACAGTAAAATAGTGCATGCGGTAGTAAGTATCATACAACAGATTGCGGATGGAGCCGTGAGCAGATGCGTACCTACTAGCATAAATAGACGAGATACTGACTGCGTTATCTATGTTATGTTGCACTGTTATAAGTTGCGCCGAATAGTAGTTCTGATAAGAAAAGGTTTATTAAATTGAATACACGGCAGTGATATTCTATATTTAACGACTTTTGTAATAAAATGATTACGAAACGGTAAGAGACTGTAGAGACCCAGTATAAAATTTCACGATAGTACGAGTTTCCGTGAACTTAATGACAATACATTAGGTACCTTAATATTAATTACACATAAGTACCTATGCTAATACTATAAACATGAAAGTTTGTTACTCTCGACTGCAAATACGACTGAACAGGTCTAGATGATTTTTTTAGTCTGGACTAACACGTAAGCTGATTTTAATCACGATAATAAGCTTCTGCGCCCCAAGAGAACAGGGCCAGTATAGCTTAATATTGAATAATAAATATAAAGAAGGAGTCCCAAGTTTCGAAACCAACAACACATCCCATAATTTTTCAATACTTAACTTTAAAATTATTTAGGTACTTAATTATTTTCTTGTAAATCCATCCCTTTCATGTCTTTTGTTCTAAATGAAAGCGATGGCATAAGTACAAGCATATGATACAAAATGTGATTAAATGACATTATGTAAAGATAATATTGAACACTGCTGCTACCTTAGATGCCATTGACGTACCTACATATCAAAATATATTATTATGGAGTATTGATTCCTAAAATGTTTTGATCTCTCTGGATGCTTACAATTATTTGAGATATAAATATTAATCTGATGCTAACTGTACCTAAGAGCATCCACAACACCGTTAAACCAAACATCGAAAGCTTTAAACATCTAGGCATTGGGTTATGTAATAGTTATATGTAGTACGCAATACGCATAAGTAAACAGATTGCTGCACCAATTTTCTCATCAATAAGATGGGCAAATTGTAGGGAAGCGGCGCAGCGTCCTATTAGACGTAAAAAGTGCATAACATCCTGGAGTGGATGGGTGTTAACAACGCGGATATTTTTTCCGTGTAGAGAACAACACAAGCAAATACCTTTTCCAAAAACCTGCAGTAGGGGATGAAATGTCCGTATTTTGACATAAATATCTTAAATAGTAGTTTGTGAAAAATATCAATCGATCAATTGCTCGATATAGGCCTCTCCCAATGTCAGAAAGTTGGGAGGCGTTGAAATATAATAGAAGACAAAAAGCTCTACTTATTTGAAATGGAATATTTTATGATGGCGATCTAGATTTCCGTCTAACTATGCAAATTAGTTTCAATTTGATTGACTACCAAGTTGATACTGAGTTTTTGCGATCGTTAGGTACATACAAGAACTACAGGTAGATATACGGTTCGTTCACACTGAAAGTCCGTAATTACAAAATCGTTTTAACAGATATATCGCTACTAGATGTATTGTTCTTAAAGCAGTTACAAGATACAAGAATCGATCCGCTTATCCTACCGGGGACTCGAAAAGATAGCGGGGAAAGGCTTTATGCGCCACATCTAGTCTTTCCCCGCTTACTTTTCGAGTCCACAAAGCCTGCTGCGTGGAACAACTAGTACATAGGTGGTAGGTAGCTGTGTAATATCATGTGTTATCATAATCTGATGTTAATGAGTATAGGTTAAGTTACGGCACATATCAATGCTCGTTATACGGGTTCTATAAAATCTCATTATTATTGCATTTATCAAGCCAGTTTTAGTTTTTGCCCGGTTCAAGTACAGATATTTATCTAACATTCCACGATACGCGTTACTATCTCAATGATGCACGTTATAATAGCGATTTAGGTATATTACCATACTAATATTATAGCTGCGAAAGTAACTCTGTCTATTAGGTAGGTATATTTTCACGGCTAAACTATTAAACAGATCGTAATGAAATTTGAAACAGAGATTAACTAGAGATTGGGAAAGGATATTATTTTTATGTGCGAAAAATCCCCACGGTTACCCTCAGTCGGAGCCGGATGGGAAAGGCTGATTGGTTACGATGAGCGATATCCACACAGCTAGCCGCAAGTAGGTAATATTTGTTGTATAGGTACAGCCCAATATTTTCAACAATACAGTGCAGAATGGTGATTGGCAATAGCACTTTGCTAATCTCCATTCGGTCCTGTTGTTGTTTAGGTGCAAAATAATAATAAAATTGACTAAGGTTTGCCTGCAAAAGTACCTAATCGTTTATTGCACTGGTAGGCGATTTTGCACTGAGAAAATACTACCAGCTTTAAGCTCAGCTCATGGCTTCAAAAAACGTATTTCCATGTAAATTTACACTAGTTTTCTCCACGATGGACGCAAAATAATACGATAATACACGGCATTGATGCAATTTTTTTTTAATCTTGATCAGATTTCTAAAATCTTAAGTTTGTTTGATAGCAATCGGTTAGTAGACCCGGAATTTGAGCATTTCATAACAGTTATGGCCTAAACAACACAAATAAATCCTTTAGACTAGATATTTGCATTTTGGTTAAGTTCAAAGCTTAGGGCGAAAGATACAGGAAAATGAGTCCCATAAAATTAAATAGCCTAAGTTAGATTAAACAGTTTCTGAATTTCATCTCGCAAACCCTAATTCGTGAGCTATTTCCTGCTCTTTATTATGTGAGATCGTTCACTAGCTGATGCCCACGGCTCTACCCGGAGGTTATTGGTTATCGTGACTTTTGGCCATATATCCGGTCAATCAATCAAAAACAGGGGTACCTAATAAGATTTTAAGTCTGACCAACAACTTTTTAGCACTTAAAACCGCATCAAAATCTGTTCAATAGTTTTTACGTCCATCGCGAACAACCAGATTAAAAATTTTGAAAGAAATATTACCGTTAATAAACATAAACCAAATACTTTATTTTTAAATATTTCCAATGCACAGACACGACTACTTTACAATTATTTATTAGCCTACCTATAGATAGATAGACGGGTTGTACCTTGTAAGATAATAACCTTTTGTATTTAACTAACAAATCAAAGTGCCTCTGCTTATGGTCAACTTTATAGTGAAAAGCAGTATCCAGGTGTGGATGGTATGATAGGTATACTAAGTGCCTACCTATCAATCGTTTCTCTCAGACGATGCACAGTGCTTTATTATTTTGGACACGCGATAACCAAGCTCTCGGACAATAGGTATAGGTACTTACCTACTGCTGTATTATACCTAACTCTCAAGCATTTGATACTAAACTTGCAAAAATGTAACGATAATGATTTAAAAATTCTGGCTATAAATAACCGGCGATTAGGTATAACAGTTCATAATATTGACTAGGTTTTTCGCAACTGTTAAAAAAACAAAATACCTAAGTGGTATTAGTATAGAATTGAATATAAATTTATAATTTACAAAGTTTGATTGCTATTCATTAAAAGAAGATAGTCATTAATAAAAGGTGTTTTTTAAAGTAAATACGTAGAAATGAAAATATATTTACCTTATCTTCAGTTGCAGCTCCATTAATTAAATAAATAAAATTAAGAATAAATAAACAGGCCACTAAACCATTTATATTCATAGTGTTAGCTGTATGTAGCAATTTTTATAAAAATCTCTATTGTACGTAGTTATTATTTTTTACTTAAAACACTCGTCCACACAACAAGACAGACCGTCCAAAGCAAAGAATGACTGAGTTTTTATCATATTGGCATATTATGAGTTTGTTAAAACTGGCTTTGTTACAATATAATGTTGAATACTACAATAGGGATGTATCACTGGTACGTTCACCGAGACAGAGCTCTAAGAACAGAATAAAATACAATAAGGATAAAATCCCGGTGCGCGTCCGCTGCCGCCGCCGCCCGCGCCGCCAACCCACCGTTGCCGCCCGTCACGCCACTCTTGCCCTGCCTCTGCCTGCGCTTGCCGGCCACCTCCTCGCAGCGCGCCGCGCCGCGCCGTACCGCCTCTTGCCACGTAGGGATGTACGTCGTGTTTATTTGGTTACCATCGATTATTGGTATAGTGAACACAAGTACATAGATCAAATCAATGCAATTATCATAACGTTATTATAATATGTAAATGTATACACTTTAATGACTAAATTATATTATTGGCTATAATAATGTTATATAAAATACTAAATAGGTACATCCCTACGCGAATAAAAATGCAGGTGACAGGAGAGTCGCTGATCTGGTGGGATGAGTGCTTGTCTGCCTAAGTGGTAGTTATATAAAGCAAGTAGGTACCTTATTCTATATTAAAATTTGCAAAAAAAAAATCGGTCTAGCACTTTCGGAGGACTGCGATCACAAACACCGTAATACGATGTATGTATGTTTATCAAACGTTGCTATTTATTTTGATTCTACCAATATTATGTGTGAATTTGAAAGTGAAGATGATTGAATGTTACCTACTCAATGACTTAGATTTTTTACAACATTTCAATGGGGTTCAAATGCCTGATCGTATCTGGCGCATTTTAGCATTAATATATTACTAGATGTTGCCCGCGACTCCACCCGCGTGATATTTTGTTCCTGTAAACTTTTTGTCCGTGCGGAAAGCCCCTCGGATACCAACGTCGACGGCTCACAGGGTGGTTGTGTCGCACTCTACCGTCTCCTTTGCCCATGGTACACCATATGGAGGTTCCGGATCTCCATGAATTTCATATTATCTTTTGAATGGAACGTCCGATTTCTATAATTTAAAAAATAATCAACAGATAATGAAACAGTCTTGAATACGATTTTGTTTGAAAAAGTTAATAAAAAGGTAAAGATACACATACATGGTCTGAGTTTTTGTACGAGTTAATAAAAAGGTAAAGATAATATAGTCTTAGTTTGGTCGGTATTTCTATCAGCCACGCTTGAATTAAGTATTTCGTTCACGTGTTATTTTCATTTGTAATTTGTAAAAGTTAATGTGAGTTATCCATATGAGATAGACATTTTTCTTTTTATACCACTTTGGTGGCAGACAAGCACACGGCCTACCTGATGGAAAGTGGTTACCGTGGCCTATGGACGTATGCAACACCAAGGATGTTACACTCGCGCTGCCGACCATGAAGAAACCTTCTGATGCCCCTCTTGAAGAACCCCATATTGTAGGTGCTTGGGAAAACCGCAGCAGGGAGGTCATTCCACATCTTAAATGTGCGTGGGATGAAGTTTCTTTCATTCGCACAGTGCGCTCCTTCTCAGTTCGCAATGTGTGAGGATGAATTCCCTGCCTATGGCGAGAGGTGCGATGATAGAATGTAGCCTCTGTGAGGATCATGTAAAACAATTCATCTGAACACAAACCATTGTATAGGCGGTAGAACACACATAGCGAAGCAAAGACATATGCTATTGCAGACTTAATTGTAGATCTTTTTAAGCCACACTTTTTTGTAGTACATTATATTGTACTTACTATCATTATTAGTTTTATACAAAGATACAAAGATACAAAGATACAAAGATACAAAGATACAAAGATACAAAGATACAAAGATACAAAGATACAAAGATACAAAGATACAAAGATACAAAGATACAAAGATACAAAGATACAAAGATACAAAGATACAAAGATACAAAGATACAAAGATACAAAGATACAAAGATACAAAGATACAAAGATACAAAGATACAAAGATACAAAGATACAAAGATACAAAGATACAAAGATACAAAGATACAAAGATACAAAGATACAAAGATACAAAGATACAAAGATACAAAGATACAAAGATACAAAGATACAAAGATACAAAGATACAAAGATACAAAGATACAAAGATACAAAGATACAAAGATACAAAGATACAAAGATACAAAGATACAAAGATACAAAGATACAAAGATACAAAGATACAAAGATACAAAGATACAAAGATACAAAGATACAAAGATACAAAGATACAAAGATACAAAGATACAAAGATACAAAGATACAAAGATACAAAGATACAAAGATACAAAGATACAAAGATACAAAGATACAAAGATACAAAGATACAAAGATACAAAGATACAAAGATACAAAGATACAAAGATACAAAGATACAAAGATACAAAGATACAAAGATACAAAGATACAAAGATACAAAGATACAAAGATACAAAGATACAAAGATACAAAGATACAAAGATACAAAGATACAAAGATACAAAGATACAAAGATACAAAGATACAAAGATACAAAGATACAAAGATACAAAGATACAAAGATACAAAGATACAAAGATACAAAGATACAAAGATACAAAGATACAAAGATACAAAGATACAAAGATACAAAGATACAAAGATACAAAGATACAAAGATACAAAGATACAAAGATACAAAGATACAAAGATACAAAGATACAAAGATACAAAGATACAAAGATACAAAAGTACTATCATCCACAGTACATGTGGATTTCTGTAACATCAGGGGCCTACATACTAACCTCAACGCGGTCCATCTCCATCTGGAGACCGCGCAGCCCACCTTGTTTTTTCTGAAGGAGATGCCCGACAGATACAGCGTACTTAATGTACCCCGGGTACAAACTCGAGCATAACTTCCTGAGTCCGGTATAATATTTGCTGCCGCCGTCTTCATGGCCTTAAAGACAGGGACCTGACAACTTTATGGGTACGTATGGAGCACGGTAGCCACACCCGTATCTATGCGTGCCTCTACAGGTCTCATAGTGGTGACATGGGTACAGCTCAACTGTTTGAACACCAGCAGCGATCTGCGGACACGGTAATTGGGCAATATCCTACCGCGGATTTAGTATTTTTGGGGGACTTCAACGTTCACCACGTGGAGTGGCTGGGGTCTCCTAGAACTGATTTTGCGGGAAGGGCTGCTCACGACTTCGCACAGATTCTCTCAACTGGTGCATTCTATAACTAGAACACTAGAAATAGAGACATACAGAAGCTCTATACTGGACCTTCTGCTGGCTATGTGCCCGTGTTTGGCGGTCGTGCATTTTGGTCGCTCGCCAAAGCTGCCGAGGGAAATTTCTGACAGTCTTGCCTTCTGCCGCTGCAAAAATCTGACGGTAGTCAGGCCCATGGCGCTAAGGAGAAGGCCGATCTTTTGGGCAATCTCTTTGCGTTAAACTCGACTATGAATGAGGGGACGCCGAACCACCCATTATCCCCATATGTGGTGCTTCCGTGACCGAAGTTAAAATCACGTAACGGGTGGTCCGGCGCAAGCTAAAGCCCCTAGATGTTCAGAAGTCGAGTGGACTAGACGGTAAACCGGCGATGGTGCATAAACACTGTGCCCCCGAGCTGTGCCCTGTACTTACACGCCGGGGTGAGGCACTAGCGGTCAGCCTTGATATAGCGAAGGCCTTTGATCGGGTTTAGCACAAGGTCTTCTTACGAAGTTGCCGTACTATGGACTTCCCGAGAGACTGTGCGAATGTATCTCCAGCTTTTTGTCCAACAGAAGCATCCAAGACATCGTCGCCGCAGCTACTCGGACCGCATGAACATAAACGCTGGTGTCCCACAAGGCTCCGTGTTGTCTCCGACCCTGTTTCTGCTGCATATGAATGACAAGTTGTCTGATGGCACCATTCATTGTTATGCGGACGATAGTATTGGGGACACGTGTTACACGGGCCGTGCAAATATCCTTCAGTCCGAGGTGGAGAAGAGTCGCGAACAACTTGTGTCTGAAATCGAGACTATTTTCTCTGGAGTATCCGATTGGGAACGACTAAACCTAGTACCTACAATTCAACCACACTAAGACACAAGTATGTGTATTCACCGCTAAGAAAACTCCATTTATTGTGGCACCGCAATTCCTGGGCACACCGTTTACCATCTCGGGATCCTTGGTGTCGATATCTGCAGCGAAGTCCACCACCGGATTTGGAGGACAACGTTAAGTTGGCATCAAGGAAACTTGGATTGCTCAACAGTACAATCAGTACTTCGCTGCGGGGCAGCAACTCCTTCTTTTAAAGCACAGGTTCGGCCCCATATGGAGTACTGCTGTCATCCTTCGACTCAGTGCAAAGACGGGCGTTGAGGCTGGTTGACAATCCCATACCCGCAGGTAGTGTGGAACCTCTTAGCCTTAGGAGGGACTTTTCCTCGCTGTGTGTGTTCTACCTCCTATACATATATATTTTATAAACATACAGGTTTAACATTCATTATTATTTCCTGTACGAGTACATGTATTTAGTTTTAGTTGTATCCATAATAACCGAGTTCGTTGGGTGATTGCCTGGTGATCTGTGATACAGGTTTACGCCTACTTCAGACACCAGTCCTCTCACAATTTTTAGTATTGTTTATACGAATGGGTGCAATGTAAACTGATGTAAATTTGAAAATAAAGATTTATTTTATTTTATTTTATTTTATTTTATTTATTTTATTTATACAATGGTTTGTGCTCAGATGAATTGTTTGACATGATGCCAACAGCTACATTCTATCATCGCACATCTCGCTATAGGCAGGAAATGTATGTTCAAACACAGTGTAAATTGTTACTGAATAAATAAATAAGAATAAGAAAGAATTCATACTCACACATTGCGACCTGTAACAGAGTAAAAGAGTGTGCGTGCGGTATGAAAGAGACTTCATCGCACGCACACTCTAGCTGTGGAATGACCTCCCTGCTGCGGTTTTACCAAGCACCTACAATATGAGGTTCTTCAAGAGGGGCATCAGAAGGTTTCTTCATGGTCGGCAGCACGAGTGTACCACCCATAGTGTTGCATACGTCCATAGGCCATGGTAACCACTTCCCATCTGGTGCTTGTCTGCCACCTAAGTGGTATAAAAAAAGGCCAGCCTTCTGGTCACGAGAAGCGTCGAACATTCGCTTCGCAAGCTCACGGAAGAGCAAGCAAGGACCTCATGACCTCAAAGTTTCGACTCCAAACGACACAAATTCATAATCTCCGATGAGATTGGATTCTATGAATTGAATTATGTAAAAAGAAAATAATATCAATTTACTTATTACAGATACAAAAAATGTTATTAAGTAAGTATACTGTATATACAGTATACATTTTTTCAAATAATTAGATTTTTCCCTTGAAAACTTTTTTATACTCTATAAGTATTGTTATCATTTGCGGATAGTTTTCAAAGTGAATATGATTAATAAATAATTGATTTTATATAGTTATCCAATATTGTAAAGCAATTGGTCAATAATTATTTTTAAATATGTGGTACTGAGTCTTTTGTTCATTAAGGTTCAAATTTATTATTATTACATATGAATATTTGCATAGAAATGTTTGTATTGCAAAGTAGTAAGTAAAATGTCAATTATTTTCAGAAACACAAGTCTGCAACCGTTATACCTACTGCAGAAACTCATGTTTATTATCTTTAATTTTTTTAGGAACTTTTACTATGTCAATGTATTAACCTGTTGATTTTTCAAATTTATCGCTGCTTTTTTTATCATCTTTCGCTGGTCAGACTCCACTATACAAGAATTATATTATATTATCTGTGATTATACTAACAACAGCAACAAAATGTTATAAATCAGGCGGTGTGGTTGAATTACCTTAGACTACTTTCTTAATCAGGTAGATAAAAAAACCTCATCAAATATGTCATACAAACTTCGAAATAAATGTCAAAAATGTCAAATCAAAATCAACTCATGTTTGTTTTGTATACAGCTTCCAATTTTCTTACCTTGTTTTAAATAAATTTAAACTTTATATTGAAAGTGAACTACCTATCAATTTTTACACTGAAAATAGATTTCTAATAATTCGTTATATTACATATGAGGATGATTTTATAGACACCAGCCATGGTGGTTATAAAATGGAGATTCCAAGGGGTGTTGCAAAGATTAAAGTGAGTTTGTATTACTAATATCACCTCAAAATATTAATATTGCTCAGTATTTAACTAAAATTCTATATTCCAGAGGCTATATAATATGGAAAATAGCTCAAGCTCAACTAACAATTCGTTCACTTACCTACAATGAGCATATGAACCAGAGCTATGCAATCGATTTTTTGCTTGAACCTGTATTTTGGTTTGTCGATAATTTCGCAAAACACCTCGGAAGAGTAAGTATTCAAGTTTTGACATTGGTTGCTTGGTTTGTAATTGAACCTGTAATGGCACTTTTGCCAAATGTTATTAAACTTCATGTGATCTTGAAATCAAAACCCATAATCCTAATTCCCACCACGATTTCGAGACCATCCCACCTGCCATCATATGTCATGTCATAGCAGGTGAGGTTGGTTTGGTTTTCTGTAATCGTTTATCGGTAATAATTTTGGTAAATATCAAGGCATGTGCCAAAGTATGCAGTGATCTCAATCAATCTTTGTAGAGTAAGCTTTGGGTGCAACTGGATCTGACACTGTGATTATAAAAACTCAACTATCACACTCTCCCACAAGTCTCCTGATTTACTGCCTTAACATTCTCACGGACTCTCGCTCCAGTTCGTTCCTGGGGATGTCCATTGCGATTCAGCGAGGCAACCCAGCCAGCATCATGGGCATCTTTGCACCGGGAACAATATAGAGTGGGTTATTCAACACGATAGTAACAAATCTATTCTGTGTATTTTTGTTTTAATATTGATATTCTGAATAAAATTGTATATTTAGAAGTGAATAAATTTACTTATTATTGCAACACACTAATATAACTATGTTTATCTTTATAATTTTCAGGTGTTTGTCTTCTGTGTGACTATATTAACATCTGCTGTTGTACTGATTGCATACTGGGTTGGCCTCCCATACTGGTGGCAGAGATGTCCTTACACTACAACATTTTTAGTCATCTTTGGCAACTGGCTCCTGCTTAATATAGTTTTTCACTATTATATGGGTGTTGTGACTCCACCTGGCTATCCACCACATGTAAGTACCATATTTGTTATTATTATTTCAAAACATGGACACCAGAAGTCAGAGGGATGATACTGTAATCTGTCATATTATCCCCCTATAAGGTCCCCCCGACATGACAAAACTACAATCTAAATATTACTAGGTAAGTATATCAAAGTTAAAGGGCTAATCAACACAAGTTATTTTTAAGTTTTCCAAAAACTTTGTTGGTTATTTTTTGTGATGGGGTTTGTTAATTTTCATTTTACACATTTTAAATTAATCTACTAGTCAAGCTCTTTGATTTGAGATCTATCTGTATTGAGATGGTTGTGAAACAAAAATGTAATTCATAATTTTGTGGTGGCAGCCATCTTGTATTTGAAATTTTTCATAGTACCTATATGGTATTTTACTTGCCATTCCCTTTCATTTAATATACATAACGAGGGAGCTGTGAAAAAATATGTGCTCCATTATTTTATGGCAGTGGCAGCTTGCACTGTTTTTTTTAACATATCTTAGAATACTCTCCTTTAATATATTTTTCAAATAAAAAACAAATTAAATCCAAATCAGTTCTCCCATTCAGGAGCTACTATGCAACAAATAGACACACACATACAGACACGTGAAACTTGTAACACTTCGTCGTTTTTGCGTCGAGCTTTAAAAAGAAATAAGTCATTGACTAATTTTAAATGTGACTCGGGGATTATTTTTATAATATCAGTTATATGGCAGCTATAAAAGTTTATTACTCAATCAGGTTTTGGTCTTTTTTCTGTAACTCTTGTAGAATAAATAGAACTCATTGAATACAACTATATTTAAATTACGAGTAGCCCTAGCAGACGTTGGCCTACCTGGAAAAATAGTGCACATACCGACAGTAGCGCCACCTATCAGGTCCAATTATATTTTCAAACCACGCAGAAACCATCGCCCAAATTGGTTCAGCCGTTTACGGGTTAGGGACAAATACAAATACAAAAGAATAGGAAATCTAATAAATAAAATAAAATGTTGTATTAGCTAGAAACATACTTAAGACAATGGATGAAACTTAAGCAATAAAGTTAAACAATACAGTGTAAAATTTAACATTCTAGATAAAGTAGTTCGCATTCATCACCGGCTTCCTGCATCCACATATAAAATAATAATTGATAAAAAATATAACCTTTTGACTATGTCTACCTATGTCTGTATAACTTCCTTCACCGACAATATAAACAACAGTGTTTATATAAGGGATTTGCGCATGTTGAGCTACTATTTTTGGGAAATCTTAACCATATGATCTAAAACCACACAACAATATAGGTGTGAATGATTCTGAAGGTAGGCCTTCATAATCATTCATTCCATACAGACAGATTATTCTAGATCTAGGTTTTTTATTGTCCTATAAATAACACCTATTTCTTTTTTATAGGGTTCTATGATATCTGAAGCAGCAAGTATTTGCAAGAAATGCATTTCTCCAAAACCCCCACGGACACATCACTGTTCTGTTTGCGATAGATGTGTCCTTGCTATGGACCACCATTGTCCATGGCTAAATAACTGTGTGGGGTATTACAATGCGAGGCACTTTTACCTGTATATGGTTTATATGATTACTGGGGTCACCTTCATTATAGTTGCAGGCATTGATATTGGATACCAAGTTCTGTGGGTAAATGATACTGGTAAGAAATGATTCCTAATTTCATTTATATTAAATAAAATCATGTTTGTTGTTTTTGAAATGCCCAACCTCATTAAATGTGTTTCATATAGTTGAAACATGAGAACATAGTTGAGTATTAAAAACTAAATTTAAAAAATGGCCACTCTGTTTTGTAAATCATCTAATATGTGTGCAGAACATAAGATTTCTGGTTGTACCTAATTTTTTACCAACTAATAGGCTATTTAACAAGGTTGTCAGATTATTCCTAATAATGCTTGTTCCTTTTTTTATTGTGAAAATATATGCCTTGCGAAATAAGAAATTGCTCAACTGAATTGAAACTAAGACTTTTCATTATCTTTAATACCCAAAGTATTAAGTCAAAATACAAACAATCATATTTATTCCCAAATTTTATCTTTCTAGATTCCTCGTTAAATTTCATATTACCTTAATTATGAACAATTAAAGTGTAAACATAACGCAGACTGAGATAAATGCGATATTCTCTTGAACTCCATACATTTGTACTACTCGTAGACACTACTAACACTACTTTGTGATGACACGACGGTATTTCCGTCCAATCGAGCACTCCGACTGGGGAAGTACCTCCGTCCTACAGAGTACCACGGCCATAATAATCTGCTGTTGTGTTCCCGGTGGTGAGTAGGGTAGCCAGATCTTACAGGAGAGTTTTGTGCTGTCAGTGGGAAGACCAAAAGCTTACAAGCTTACTTAGTTACTGTGCCATCAGTGTAAAAGACAAAGCAGTACACTGCTTTGTCTTTTACACTGATGTCACAGTAACTATCTGTGCTTACAGGGTTGGCAGCGCGAATGTGACTGCCTTGGTTTCCTACACGTTCAGCGGGCCGCGTGCTTGTCTGCCACCTAAGTGATAAAAAAAAAACTGCGCGATTGGCGTATGACGTCACTCGCAATTACAATTTTGTATTATGCGTTGCGTCGCGTGATGAGGCACGAGAAGTTGAATTTTCAAAATCAAATATCTTTAATACTATTTGTTGTACGAATATTTCACTTAGGTGTAGGTAACTATATTATTATAAAGTGATCATTTTTCGAGAATAAAACAGATTTGTCAAATAGCCTATTAAAATGTTGTACTGTACTCGTAGGAAGGGCCCTGGGCTATATTTGATAAATCGTAGTATTGTACGTTACATTCTACCGAGTAATGTTGATAAATACGTATAAATGCAATTTGAACTTAAGGTTATTAATTAGAATAACAATGTAAAAATACTATAAACTCAATTTTACAGATAATTAATTTTACAAGGTATTAAAGATCTAATTAATTTTTTCTAGGTGGTATCATCCCAAACAACGACCCGGATTTAATCGGCCATCCAGTTAGGATAAATCAAAGCGGGGCGTTAGTGCCAGTGAAAGTCATAGTGGAATATGATGATATTAACTTTCCTCGTGAGCATAGCCTGCCTGTGCCTCCCGTGACTGAGACACAGCGTATAACCGCCCATCCTTGGAAGAGAAAAGCAGTCTACTTCATGGCAGTCACATGTATCGCAGTATTGTTTGCACTTGGAACTCTAGCAACGATGCATGGTAAAAATATAGGCAGAGGAGAAACAAGTGTAGAAGCTCATATAAACGCAAAGCTAAGAGAGGACCAAAAAGAAAACTTCAGAAACCCGTACGACTTTGGTAAGAAAAAGAATTGGAAACTATTCTTAGGACTGGTTCAGGGTAGGACTTTTTTGAGACATGTATTGTTACCATCCGCTCATGTTCCGACTGGCACTGGATTGACATGGCACACAGTTCATAATACTCTGGAAGATTGGCCGTAAGAAATGTGAAGACAGCGGTCTTAGTTTGCAATAGCCATAGCCATATGCACGAGTAGGTTATGTTTGTGAGATTCAGTTCACCGTGTCAGAATATATAGAGAGAGATATTAATCATTGTATTAGAATGCATTAGGATTAGTAATAAGCCCAGAGTACTTAGTCACATTTCCAAAATAATTATATTTTCAACACACTTGCTCATAAAATGACTAATTTCACTGCAAATAGGCACATAATGGCACCAATAAGTGCGATATTTTCCTTGCTATATTTCACGAGTGAGTTATAGCTTTTTAAAAATATTGTTCTTAAAAAGTTTCGTTACCAAAAAGTACATATAAATTAATTTACCTGCTGCTTACGCATTTTATGCAACTTCATATTTAAATAGATAATTTCAACTTGTACATGTTTAATAAACAAAACTATGCCATTAAAAACAGTTCATTGTAATATTACTAACTGCGCATTTACTAATTGTCTAATTAAACTTTTTATCTAAGTAGGTACTATATTATAGTAGTTAATAAAACTGTTGATTGTTGGGTTCTTAATCCAAATTATGTGCAGTTTCATATACTATTTTATCTAATCTCATGAAATAGTAAATAAAAAAAAATGGTTTGCGTAAAATTACAAAGTTATTTTTAAAGTACGCGCCACAAAATAAGTCCCTTTTCGGCGGGGTGCCGCTACATATAATGTTACCAGTATTGTCTTTTTATTTTACCACATCTTTCATTGTTCAGACACGAATGTAATAGTTCTTAGTTGAACTGCTGAACTTAAGAAGTTAAAGGAGTGAAAACTTCAGCCAAATATAGGGTAAAAAAGTTCATGTCATTTTTTAAATCTATTTTGATACTCTAAGCGTGAACAATGTCATTACCTAAAGATGTTCACATTTCAGAATGAGAGTAGATACAATGATTTTTTTGTATTATTTTATTCGCAAGTGTGTTGAAAAACGTTGTATGATACACGTGTGTATTGATGACGGCGTCTCAGCGGTGGTAATTTAAGGCTTGTTTTTTAACGCCTACCAGATATACTAGAAATACCTATTTATCATCGACACGTCGGGAAGAGGAATGAGAGTTCGGCTAAGATCCGACTGTCTTCGGTTTTGTGTAGCGTTCCCTTTATCGCATTACGGACTGACAATTTGATTTCTTTCGTGCCAATCCGAACAACTGGTAGTGTTGCTGCCTAGCTACCTACGCGACTATAATCAAAAAGCTACGAGAATATTGGGTTCTCTACAATCTTATATTCGGACCCAATAAGTAGGTACTTAATCAAAATTAGTGCGCCTTAATGGCGAGAACACTAAAGCGCCTTGTAGGTTTCGTCACCCTGATTGTACTTAAACGAGTAATAAATTCCGTCGTGATCTGTGTCTCGTTTATATTCATTAATTAGTTATGGTCTTAGTCCGATTTGAACGGGTTTAACAAAGAGACAGACTGAAACATCATAAATGACGCAGTTTGGCGTAGACGCCATTATTACACTGCTGTATTGTTTTCGCTTTATATTAACTATTTTATATTAATTTATTTTATACCAATTTGTTCTTTAGTAAGTAAGTAGTTGTAATAGGCATTCATTGTTTATGTGCAGTGAAATATTTCCTGCACACTATGTGGTTTTCTACTGATATTCGAATTTTAGAAGACCTAGGGCATAACTTTAAGGTTTGTGAGAATGAAGAAAATAGATCAGTATTTATATTTCCATTAATATACTTAAGTGCTAAAATACTTACTTTTGACGAAACTAGACAACGTTTTAAGAGATTTATTTAACCAGGTTTTAGTGGAGGAGCCACTCGAGAAATATAATAAAACTAAATAGTACAACAAGTAAACTTACCTTTTAGAAACCATTAATAAAGTACTTACATCGTAAGTTGTCCTTGTTTACGTATCTACTTAACTCTTACCAATAGACTGAACTTCCAAAGTTACAAGGTTACGTACTTAGAACATAGAGCCACCTTATTCCTTTATACAAGCTTATTTGGAATAATTATTATACTTACCTTGTAATTCTTCCGATATGGCTTCCAGCATTTTGTCTGTTAATAATTTTATGTTTGTAACACTGTGAACTGTTTATAACTAGTAAATAAGTATAAAATGTGTTAATTATGAAATGATGGAAACATGTTTCCAAGTTCCAATCTGTTGACAGTTCTCATCTTGTTTGGATCTAATTTATAAAATCGGCATATACTTAGAACCATCAAAAAGTTAATAATTTACAATAATGTTTCGTCAATTAAGGCGATCATGCTATAACATAACATAAACTCACGCCTATATCCCCGAATGGGTAGGCAGAGGTGCTAGCACCCACGTTTCGCCAGTTTATGGTTAGGTCCCGGTCCCGGCGGTAGCATGGTGGTATGGGTAATGGACTGCTTACACGAGGTCTCGGGTTCGATCCCAGGTCTTACCATGGCACACTCCAATGAGTTTTCGATGCTTTTCGAAGTTATGTGTGTATTTATCGCAGGTTTATAAGTGCCCGGTTAATGGCAATAGGCTCGCCACCTTTTACATCATGGTATAGGTACATACATACCTTTTATTTACCTGACGTTTCGATCAGGTTACACCGGCCGTGGTCACAGGCCGACTGGCTCAGTGGTGCACGCCCGCTGTATTCGAGTCCGTGAGGTAATAAGTAGGTTCTTCATCTACCCGCACATTCTCGATATTTTTAATATTATCGTTTCGCATGATGAGCGATGAAGAACCTACTACCTAGACGGCGGGCGTGCTCCACTGAGCCAGTCAGCCTTTGACTACGGCCGGTGTAACCTGGTAAACGTCAGGCATATAAAAAATATGTATGTAAATACCACGATCGCCTTAATTGCCGTAAACATTATTATAAATCATGAAACGCGACAGTTTAAAAGTTAAGTTTTTAATTTGATTACCAAGTACAAGTAACATGTAAAGGCACAATACTTCGAATGAATAAAAATGTGTAGGTAGGTATGTATATATTATTATTACATGTGTATATTTGTAGGTACTATGCTATTTAACTAAGAATTGGTTACTGCTAGCGTCAGCTTTTGTACTGTTTGCAGAAAAATATGCAAAAAAATATTATTTTTGACAGAGAATGTAATAACATTTCATATAGACTATTTACATTGTTGATTGATGACACTTGGTGGAATTTGTAGTTACACTTATTAAGACACACTTATATTTTTTCTACAGTATTATATAATACAGTGGAAAAAGTATATACAATTTATGTAACATTTCAAAAAGTCTCACCACCAATAATTTCAAGAAATCACCAGAATGTAAGAAATTCTTGAAAGAAATTCGGCGTTAACCGGTAGATTGTACTCGCATTTCCCCAATTGATTTAAAATTGTATGTAATATTTTGGTTCTCAAAATAAAAGTATATAGGTACTTCTGGCTAATTGTAATTACTAAATATGATTTTTGTCTTCGCATGTCCAAGTCAAATATTGGTAGATAATATTGGGAGGGAGAAAGTTGACACGTAATGTTGTAACATTCTTTCCGTAGTAAACTCTTAGTTGCAACGTACAGTAAAATTGTTTTTAAATACATTTGTAAAGAATACGGTTGTATATCAATTATTAGAGGTAAATAAAACAATGATCTCGAATTAGTTTTTTATTACAAATAATAACTTCGGGTTCTGTATACCTACCTACTTTGTAGAAATAAATAACTATACTACGTTTTATACACATATTGCACAACTTATAATAATTTTGATTTTAGTTCTCATGACACATATAGGTACATAGGTAATAGAGAATATGCGTGTCCATATACATTCATGATTACGAAGAAGTAAACTGTAATATGGTCTTTCGGCCAATAACAAAACGTTTCACACGTTAAATTTTCCCTCCATTTATTTACCAAATATTATATAACGTAAATTTTTACTCACATGACTTTTACTCGAATTTGCGCGATGCTGTTGCAAACTGAAGTTATTAAAGTTTAACAAATTTATCATACGCATATTCCCTATTGTAAGTCCTAACATCAAAATAAAAAAAAACATTTTTCAAATTGCCTACCTACTATACTTACACGGGCTACACCTGTAATGATCACAGAAAATTATGTTAGGAACGAATTCTAAACAAATACTTCTTAGTAGTGTTTTTAAGAATTAATAACATATTTTCTGTAAGATTTTGTAAAAACTAGATAAGTAATTTAGATTTTTCCACAACTAAAGACTGAAGTTTTTTAATTCGATATATTAAATAGACCATTAGGATTTAATCTGCTAAGTAATCAGCAGGTACCTATTTTAGGAAAGCTTAAAATTTCCCTTTTATTTATATTTCCGTGTTTCCATCTTAAGCAGCTAAGCCCGGAGCAAAACTTAACTACTACTGGCACAATATATTTATTTGATTGTCTGTACAAACGTACAAAGTCATGTTAAAATAAATACTGAACGTTTATTGGTTTATAATGATCGATGATCTACGGGCAGCCATGAGCATTGTTTTTTCAAAATCAATTCAATTTTTACCTTCATTCCTATCTTATGCAGGTAAACATTCATCAACCTAATCAATACCTACATTGATGGACATTTATTGATCGACTTGCTGAAGTTGCTTATGGTAACTGTTAGGTAAGTAACATACATAATTCTTTCAATAATTTAACAATGTTACCATGTCCAATTATTTATTTATACTTGGACACGATAACCACAGCAGGGATAGCATTAGTATGAACATAAATTGAAAATGTGTTTAGTTGTGGGCGTATTGCATGTTATCCGAGCTAAGCGCCAGTGATGTCAACACGCTCCGACGTTGGGGATTCACGCCGAGATTTTCCCAGTTAATCCACGACAGTCTCGCAGTCAAATCTGTGCGAAATAGAACATTTATTTATACAAAAATTATGTTTTAGCATAGAAAGATACTTAAAATAAGATGTCAGCAAGACATCTTAAATTATTTCGTTAAGTAACAATATTTACCGCTAGTATTCCAGTGTGCCCGGTCCGCTTTGATCTCGCCACGCAGACATTTCTCCACATAGGTCAATGGATCGTAGTCGGCGTCTAGTACCTAAAACGATTGACCTTTTATTGTAAAGTGCCTCGAATAATAAGTATCCAATCAAAAAACCATCAATAACAATATTACATTTATCTTGTTATCATCATCTCTACCACGAAATACGCGGTTGCATCTCTCCTCCATCTTGATTTAATTTGCTTTGAAATAGCAAGAATCCAAAGACGGCATAATTCTCACCTCTCTGAGTAGTGCGATGTAAGCGATGGCGAGCCTCAGGGTGTCGATCTTGCTGAGTCGTTTCTCGTAGGGGAACGTCGGCACGTGAACGCGCAGCTCATCGAACGCCGAGTTTATACTGCTAAAATCACAACGTCACACAAACGTTATAGCTTTTGAACACAGTTGATCAGAGCAATTGGACCTATTGCCCGTTAATCTGTATGTTCTTACCTACCTAAAAATACCTACTCAATGATATTTTTATGCAAGTAAGAACCTATTTGCCGAGATGGTTCCCGGTGGGGTAGAATAAGACCACTGCATCTTATCTCATACGTGTCATCATTACCATTCCCAAGTTTCAATTTTATCTTTTGTATAGCAGTTGAGGAATAGGTCATCTTTTCGACGTGCTTACAAACATCCACCTAACTACTCACCTATGTCCGGCCTGTAGCCCTGAAAGTGGGTGCTACTATAATTCTGTTGATAATCATTGTCTTTAAGAACGAAATATTTTCCAAGATGTCTGTGACGCCACAGAAGGGCACTTTATATCTAGTCTGGTTCTAGGTCAAAAGTTTTAAACTTATTGATATTTCTTAATCTTATGAAGGTAGATAATAAAACTAAAAGTATCTACGGTAGATCCAGTTACGAACAGATATAAATATTATGTGCAACAAACAAGAAGGATACCCATTGGGTCCGGACCTCAGCATTCGACGGCGTTCTCGCACATTTGCAGCAGCTCGCTGCACCCGGTAAGGCGAACCTCCGCACTGGTATTCAGGCTCTGCCGACGACTCCAACAGCACGTCTGGTTTACAAATAAACATTTTGTTACAGATTCTACTGAATTTACCAGACTTATTTTGTTTCACCAGCATGCCGGTTCAGCAAGTTAAGAAAAAAAGTCTACGAACCGTCGAAATGGTGACTCAAATTGTCTTGCTATTAGGTAGGTACTTCAATGATTGATGGTAATGATATAAGTAGGAAGGTAAGCTGTGCAAAATATGTATAAAACTTCGGTTTTCATTTGGCACGTCACTCACGAGTAAGTATAATGAGAGTTCGACTGACTTGCTTCGGTTTTGTAGAGCGTTCTTTTCTTTCTATTGCATGGCGCTTGTCTTTAACTTAATATTTTTTAAAGTAATTAAAATCGAATCATTTTATAGTTTAACCATTGTATAAATACAACACAACTTTACTGGTCTTTATAGGCATCCAAATGTCACTCGATCTACGATAAATTGAATGGGTACCTACTACTAACGGCCGCTTCCAATATTCGATCATCAATCGAAGCTTATTTTCAATCCCGATTTTTGACAATCGATCGACGCAGAATTGGTATTGCAATATGTCTATATCACTACTAACACCCTAACAAAAAAAGCTATCACTTTGGTACAAACTGCGATCTAAAATTGTCGATTCGTCCTCCCAACGGTAGATTAAAAAATAGGATCTGCATATCGATCTAAAATTAGTTTATTGAAATAGTAAAATCAAGAAAAGTTAGCCGCGTGGTCCCCGGCAGAGTAAAATTTGAACCACCCCATCTCTTCCCATGCGGTGTCGTACAAGGTGACTAAGGGATAGGGCTGTTTAACATCAGACAGATATATACAGCCAAGACTCAGCCTCAGATGCATGGCTCGAGTCAACAATAGTGCCAGGAAGACGGCAATAGGCTCACCCCCTATTACGTGGGACCGAATTTAATGATAGGGGAAATGTGGGTGTTAAGTCACCTCTGCTTAACCCTCCGGGGATAAAGGCGTGATTATACGTATGTATGTAAAATCATGAAAAGGTTTAAATTATCAATCTTGGATTATGAAATACGGATTAAGATTGCATATAAAAAGCGACCGTAAGTAGGTATACAAAACCAAAGTTAGATGATGTTAGGGACCACCAAACGTACGATACGATAGTAAAGTCCCACAGTATCCTAAATAACAGTCATAATTCATGCATGGTGCAATTTTCATTAAGTACATTTGAAAATAAAAGTAGTGGTCTACAGGAAATAGCGTGATAAAGTATCATAATCATAGAATATTTATAAAGTTAGATTGAATTGAATAAGGTGATAGAATTAAGTAATAGGTGATAAGCGACACTGATGGAATAGCTATTTTATATTTGCTCTTTTACTGTGCAAGAAACGCATATGTGCTCAAAGTATTCGTGGACCTAGTAAAGTCAAACATACGAGTACGACAGAACACGTCCTGCGGTTTGTTTATGGTAGACACTGAAATAGAAAAGTATACAGGTTAGCTAGATGCGCAAAGCGGAGGATCGGGTGTACATTGTGAGAGGCATTAAGTCTGATGAACGGCAATAGGCTAATTGATAAAGAATTAAGTCGGTACATAACCATCATATTTCTAAAGCACTGTGATGTTATAATAAATTTAATATTGGCTATGAGCCCATTAGAAGCAGATTGATTGCAAGCTAGCATGGAGTTGAATTCTAATAAGAAGAGAAATCATATTGCAACGACGTCACATTAAGAGCGGTTCTTCGTCTTTCTCAATATTAGGTAGGTACTATACAATATTCTACACCAAGTATCTTCATTTTACTATATTTATGATCTCTATGACCTTGGCGTAGCGGTAGAGCATTCGAATGCTATGCAGGGGGCGTGTGTTCGATTCCCGCTCAGTGTAAATATTTGTATGCATGAGTATGTATTTTTGCATTGGCCTGGGCGTTTCTATGTATAATATGTTACAAAGGGGTGTTTCTATGTATAATATGCTTCGTGGTTCCCGGCAGAGTAGAATTTGGGCCACCCCATCTCTTCACATGTGGCGTCGTACAAGGCGACTAAGGTATAGGGCTGTTTAAAATCAGACAGATATACGAGTATACAGACTCAGCCCCAGCTGCATAGTTCGCGTCAACAATAGTGCCTGGAAGACGGCAATAGGCTCACCCCCTATTACGTGGGACCGAATTCAATGATTGGTGAATTGTGGGTGTTTAATTCACCTCTGCCTAACCCTCCGGGAATAAAGGCGAGATTATATGTATCTATGTATGTACAAAAAAAAGTATCTAAGTATGTTTATCCGCATTCTAGATCCCATAACACAAGCTAGTTAAGCTATGCTTACCATGGGTCTAGATAGTGCTGTGTCGAATGTCGTGGAATATTTATTTATATTTGGAATATTATATTCTGTGTTCTGTGTTTTAGTGTTTCAGTCAACGCTATCCAGACCCCAAGTAAATATACCTAACTTAATTAACTTATTAAAAGTAGATATACTAGATTCTAAGATCTATAGAAATATTAATATCCTAGCACAAATATTTGCACGGAGCCATGATCGAACTCACGACCACTGTTGTAGCGGGGGAACGTTAGGTACTCTCACGCCAGATTGAATTAGATATTTCCGACTATCTTCAATTTAGTACTCAAGTCTAAGCTTAGTTAGAGAAGTACCGGTCACTAGTTGGCAGACTCGCTGCTGGGAAAATTCTCTATTGTTAGAGTGTGAGTGCGTTCCCATTATCCGATTCGATACCGGTGTTGGCTCCGATATCCGACATCCTATATGTATCTGTCTTTCACATTGTGTCAGGACTGATATCGGATATCGGAGCTGACACCGTCTTGTTCACCCGTTATCGGATATCAATGTCAATCAGTCACCACAACAGCAAAATAATAATAAAAACAAATGTCAAGCCATATTCAATGGTAGACATTTTTAAGAAGTCTATGGTTATGCTTATGGTAAAAAATTTTTGAGTTTGTGCTATCGAGTAAATGGACGTATCCTTGACGTATCGAACCGATTTTTTCGGATAAATGTGAAAACAGCACATGGTATCGGGTATCGGATATCGGCTATCGTCGTCCGACACCGATATCGGACCGGATAATGTGAAAACGGCCTTAGAGAAGTATCTAAAGATAGCTTGTATTGTTCTCGAACGATTTTTTAGTTTAAAATGGACTTTGAGTATTGTGGACACTCCGTGTAATAGGGGCTTGAGCAATTTATCAGATGGAATTGATTGATGGCACCTATCTACAATGATCCAATTGAATAAGTGAGGCAGAAATGTCCGAGCTGTCCTTGTCGGTGATTTGCAATAAATTTTATATGGACTGTAAGTTAAAACCAGTGATATATAAGACAACTACTATCTGTGTCTGAAACTGGTAGTCATTTAGTCGCATTTAGCATACTAGGCTAACTAAGCAGTAACATACGATCTGATGTAGTACTTATGATAATCACCCATGTCTTCGGGGATAAACCAGAATCTACCGGGCTAATTTCACCTGCTAGTCAGTGCACCTGCTGAATTTCGAATAATGTTTTAGTGCAGTTTTCATCTCGGGGTTGTAGGCTAGGTGTTCGCTCCCCTAAAAGCCTTAAAAAACCAAATCCCAAGAAGTAGGTGCGCGAATACAGTTCTCAACAGTGTAAGTTTTGCATGGTGGCGGGACTAACGTTGTGATTATGATGATTTATCTACATATGAGTTAGGTAGGTACTTAGTACAATTTAGTGATGAAGTTGACGAAGTTTAGGCACAGATCGACATATCACTTCTTTATGTATAGGTTAAGAGTAGATATATTTCTTTTTAAGATCAAAAAAGTCCGACTAGTGGTAACTTTTGGCTAAACTGTTTTAGCACCTGCAGCGGTCGGCAGACAGGGTAATTGACCAGTAGCCCACCGCATATTTAGAATTCTAGGGGGACTTCGACGCTCAATATGTGGTGTGAATGGGGTTGCCTAGAACTGATTTTGCGGGGAGGTCTGTTTACGACTTCGCACTGACCTATGGGTTCTCTCAATTGGTGCAGTCTATTACTATGATGCCAGAAATAGATACCCACAGAAGCTCCATACTGGACCTTCTGCTGACTACGCGCCTGGATGATGAAACTCCGTATCTGTGGAAGCATCACAGCCTTCGGACAGGTACTTTGGACCACAGCCACGTTCGGGCGCAAGTGACTCTCACGCGGCCTGAATTACCGCGGCCACTTCAATGGCGGCATGTCTGGCACTACAAGTCAGCAGATGGGGACGAACTGTGAGAATTCTTCGCGTCGTACTCGTGGAGGCAGCTTTGCTTCACTTCAGATGATTCAATCTCCTGTGCAGGACCAGTAGCTAAAGCGATCCTAGCGAGTATGAAATGCTCTCGTGGTATAATAGGCCCTGCAGAGAAGCAAGAGACCGCAAGCAATCTGCATACAAGGCTTGGACCACGGCTCTTGCTAATAAAGATCTGAAAATCGCTGAAGTGAAGCGGAAGTTAAATGCTGCCTCGAGGTCTAGTAAAAAAGCATTGGCCAGGGTTGAGTTCATCGGCAGAGTTGGCGAGCGGCTTGCATGATACCCATCTGACAGTCGTGCATTTTGGTCGTTCGCCAAAACTGCCTAGGGAAACTTCTGCCAGTTTTGCCTTCAGCCGCTCTAAATCCCGCACTATGGAAAAGCCGATCTCTTGGGTAATCTCTTTGCTTCAAACTCGACTATAAACGATGGGAGTGCCGAGCCACCTATGACCCAGCTGTGGCTTCCATGTTCGAAGTAAAAATCACGCAATCGGTGGTCCGGCGCGAACTAGAGTGGATAGGATGGTGTTTAAGCACTGTGCCCCCGAGCTTTGCCCTGTACTTACTTCGCGAGACAAGTCCCGGCCTCATGGAAGACTGCCTTTGTACATCCTGTGTCTAAGAAAGGTGGCAGGATTCGTCGTGTTATTAATACACAGCTCCTGAGATACCTTGAGAGAAACGATCTACTGAGCGACCGACAGTACGGCTTTCGCCACCATCGCTCTACCCGTGACGTTCTTGAATATCTCCTAACCTGTTGGGCACAAGTCATCGAGGGTCGGGGTGAGACATTAACAGTCAGCCGCGATATAGCAAAGGCCTTCGATCGGGTCTGGTACAGAGGTCTTCTTATAAAGTTACCATACTGTGGACTCCCCGGGGGACTATGTTATTGGATCGCCTGTTTTTAGTCCCACAGAAGTATCCAAGCTGTCGTCGGCAGCTGCTCGGGCTGCATGGACATAATACCTGGTGTCCCACAAGGCTCCGTGTTGTCTGATGGCCGTTAAAAAACGCCATTTATTATAGCACCGCAATTCCTGGGAACACGATTACCATTTCCTCGAGTATAAGGATCCTTGATGTCGTTATCTCCAGTGACGTCCAGTACCGCAGTCATTTGGAGGACAAGATTAAGTTGGCATTAAAGAAACTTGGAGTGCTCAACAGGGTGAAGTAGTACTTCACTGCGGGGCAGCGACTCCTTCTTTGTAAGTCACAGGTTCGGCCCCACATAGAGTACTGCTGTCACCTTTTTGCTGGAGCGCCTGCATACCAGCTTGATCCCTTCAACTTGGCGCAAAGACGGGCATTGAGGCTGATCGACAATCCCATACTCGCAGATGATGTGGAACCTTTCAGCCCTAGAAGGGACTTTGCCTCGCTGTGCGTTTTCTAGTGCCTATACAATGGCTTGTGTTCAGAACATGATGCCCACAGCTACATTCTATCATCGCACCGTTCGCACTATTCAGGGAATTCATCATTATACATTGCGAACTGAGACGGTGCGCAAAGTACGGTATGAAAGAAACTTCATCCCACGCACACTCAAGCTGTGAAATGAACTCTCTTCTGCGGTTTTATATATAGTTTGAGTACATATATATAGTTTGAGTACATAATACACCAGTAGCGGAAAAGTTGGAAGTTGGGTTGGGAGCAACATGGGACAATACAATCATAATCATAATCATAATCATTTATTTGCGAAAATGGGTACATAAGGTGTTTACATGAAATTTTTTTTTTTTTTTTTTTAAACAGCCAAATTCCGCCTCAAGGCATGCAAATATAGGTACTAGGTAAATAATAAAATGAACTAACATTTAAAATATAAATTAACACAATCATTTCAACATTCATAATTAGGGATTCATAATAATGATAATAAATATACAATATCATAATCTCATGAGTAAAATTGAAACATAATAAAACAAACCATAATCAATGTCATAATGAATAAGATTGAAACACAATACAATTGAGTTATACCAAATGGAAAAACAAAATATACCGTAGATCCAATTTTCAAAAACTTAATAACAATGTCAATAATTATTTTTTTTAAGTCAATAAATTAAAAACAATTGAGTTATACCGAATGGAAAAACAAAATATACTATAAATCCAATTTTCATAAAATTAATAACAATGTCAATAAATATGTAATGTCATAATGAATAAAATTTCGAATTATATAATGGTAATTATGTCAATATTTCATGCCGTGAATAATATCATAATATTACAACGAAATAAAATTAAAATTTTGCCATACATTACACACACTTGTCATCTAAATATTCTTGCACACTATAGTATGCCTTTTGTACCAAAATATTTTTCAGCTTATTTTTAAATTCGTATATATTATCGGTGCAGCATAGTTCAGTCGGCAGTTTATTGAAGATCCTTGACGTCATACATAAAATACTTTTATTCATTAGAGCAGACTTATTTTGAATTATTTTTATTTTATGTTGATGCCGAGTGCCACAGAGATGCTCGAACATTCGCTTATTACCTTTGACAAATGAAGCCACCTCCATGATATATAGGCTTGGGAAGGTTAATAGCTTTAAATTAATGTAGTGTGGTTTGCAGCTATCAGTTTTCGAGATTTTACAAACGGATCTGATACATCGCTTTTGGGCTTTGAAGACCATTTCCCAGTCCGTGGAGTTACCCCAAAATATTATGCCGTAGCGTATTACCGATTCCGCATAGGCATGGTATGCGGTCACTAAAGTACTTAAGTCTACGGTTTTTGCCAGCATGTATAGGGCGTACGAAATTTGATATAGCTTAGTGCAAACATTATCAATATGTGGTTTCCAATTAAGGTTACAATCGATTGTTAAACCTAAAAACTTTGTCGTGTCCACTTCTTTTATATTTGTGCCCGCGTAGTCAATGACTACGTCAATTGGCGGTCTGACTCTATTTCTAAATACCATTATAGTGGTCTTACTGAAGTTAACTGTAAGATTATTCGATTTCAGCCATTCAACCACGTCAGAGAGTGTATTACATAAGGTGTCTTTAAGTATTTTATGATTTTTATTTGAGAATATTAAAGTGCTGTCATCTGCAAATAAAATCATTGGCACATTGACTGATTTCGGAAAGTCGTTAATGTACACTAGAAATAATAAGGGACCCAGTACACTGCCTTGAGGGACTCCATATTCTACCTGTTCATAGTCCGAAGTATAAGTAATTTCCATTCTTTTTGCTTCACAAATTTGGTTAATGGATGTCGCTTGTTTTCTATTGCTTAAGAAAGACATAATAATATTTAGTACATTCCCTCTAATCCCACATTTATCTAACTTAGTTTTTAGAATTTTGTAGTCTACACAGTCAAAGGCTTTGCTGATATCCATGAATAGGGCACAAACTGGTGTTTTATTATCTATATGTACCATAACGTCACTAATAAGTTTATAAATGGCTTTATTTATAGTCATATTTCTTCTAAATCCCGTCTGTGAATCTGTAATTATGTTATACTTTTCTAAATATTTGTAAAGTGCCTCATATAAAATCTTTTCCAATATCTTAGATATTACTGGTATCAGAGCTATTGGTCTGTAACATGCTATATCTTCACGATCTTGTTTTTTAAAAAGTGGTTTAACAATAGTTGTTTTTAATTTCGAAGGGAAAATACCTTGCAGTATGCATAAATTGAAAATGTGAGACAATACCGGTGATATAGTTTTACTAACATGCTTTATTACTTTAGTTGTAATACCGTCGTAACCAGTACTCGTTGTATTCTTAAGTGTAGTGATTATTCGGTCAATGTCATATGCCGTCGTAGGATTTATAAAAATAGAATTATGGTTATTGCAAAATTTCAAAGTTTTATTATATGTCATATTATTTCTGAATGTCTGGTTATTGTTTAACGTCAAGTTATTTTTTGATGTCATATTACTGTTCAATGTCAAGTTACTGTTAAATGTCAAATTATTGTTTAATGTTGAATTATTATCTAATATTTGATTTTTTATAGACGTCAACGAATTGATTTGATTAATGAAAAATTTGTTAAAGTTTTGGGCTATGTCTAATGGGTCAGTTATCACTTTACCATCTATTTTTAGACGTGTAATTGAGTCCTTGGGAATTTCAGGCTTTAAATTATTGATAACATTCCAAATAGCTTTGGGTTTATTTTTACTATTTTTTATATAATAATTGTTTTGCGATTTTTTTGTTAATGCAATAATTTTATTCAGCTTAGCTGAATAGGTTTTAAATTTTAATTTATCCGATTTACTTTTACTTTTTCTATATTGCCATAATAAATGGCATTTTCTTTTCGAACACATCTTAATGCCTTTACTGAGCCATTTTTGCCTTCGTTTAGTAGTTTTTTTAATTGATATGATAGGAAAGCACAACTTGTACAACAAGGAAAACATGTCATAAAAATTATTAAATGCCGTTTCAGCATCATCACTGCTGTATACGTCGACAAAAGATAGGGAACTGATATATTTCTGAAATTTATTCATATTTTCTTTACTATAATCTATTTTTTCAACATTCCAAGACTCTGAATTACGAATCTTTTTAATTGGATACTGTAATAGCTGTGCTGTGTGATCTGATAGACCAAAGTCATAGATATTGCTTTTATACCCTTTAATATTATTAATGATAACATGATCAATACAAGTACCGGAGATTAATCGTGTTGGGGATTCTGTAATACATTTAAGGTTGAATCTTGCTAGTAAATGTATATAGGTTAATGAGTTCCTATTTCTTTTCAACGTATCTATGTTGATGTCACCACATATTATGATTTTCTTTTTTTTTAGACTCAGGTGTTGCAAAAGATTATCAAGACTCGAGAAAAAAAGGTCGTAGTCCTCTGAAATGTTACTGGGTGATCTGTATATGCATATTAGATAAATATCATAATCGTTAAGTTCAATCCCACTACACTCCATTATATTTTTTATTTGAAACTTATGTATATTTTCGATTACTTTAAATTTGTGGCAATTTCGTACAAGTATGCAAGAACCACCACACCTAGTGTTTCTTACACATGTAGAGGCGATGGTAAAATATGGCATATTTACTAGAGATATGTCTTGCCTAATCAGATTGTGTTCAGTTATGCATATAATATCTACATCTACTTTATCATCTGACAAATTTGCAAGGTGTACGCTCAGTAGATTTAACTTGCTTATAAGCCCATCAATATTTTGGTGAATGATGTTAATAGTTTTATTGGCGAAAAAACGTATTGTTAGTGTCTGGCGTAGTTAATGGGTTCCCGATGGATTGATTGGGTATGTTTATTTCGGCACCGTTTACATCATTAGGGCATACAACAGACGATTTTACTTCCATTGTCTGGGTGGATTTATCTACCAATGTAGGACTGTTTGTACTGACGAGCGAGTTTCTATATTGCACACGATAATTTATACGCAGTAACTCTCTCAATAATATTTGACAAGTGTGGCGAGCAAAGATACCACTTCGAGGTATCGCAGAGCTGTAGCCCATGTCTATATATGTAACATTAGTAAATTTAGAACATAACAACTTAATTTCATAGTTTAACTTTGTTTCTCTTAAAAATTTGTTACGTGGAATTTCACAAAATAGTACATTTGTATTTCTCGCCATGCACATAAAGTTGCTTATGCAAATACTAAGAATACATGGGGATCTGTCGTTAGTTCCACCTAAAACAATAACGTAGTCCTTATTAGTTAGTAAGTTTATTTCTGTTCGTTCTGACGCCAATACATCTTGTAGTGTAGCCCCAGCCTTCCAGAAACAGGTCACCAAAAAACGATCACCAATGAGGCGTTGTAGCATATGCTGAATATGTCGTCCCTGATCATCCGCAATCACTATAATTCTATGTCTTGATTTCATAGATGTGTTGTAAAGGTGTTTTTGTGGCATTGATGTTGTAGTCGTGATCTCTTTAGGCTTTTTAGAAGTATTACAAGACGACCCTGGTAAAGCTGATGTTCCCAGTAAATTGAGATCTATTAAGGCGGGTTGTATGGGAGCGGCAGAGCCTTGTCTTGGAGACTGGTTGGTACTGGATTGACCAATACGGGATTTCTGCGTTGTTGCTTGGAGTTTTAATGGTGTGGAGGAGCATCTTATACGTTTCTTACAGCGACATGTCATTGGCGAGGTATACAGGCTATCCGAGAGAGACATCTGTTTGTAAGTGTGTATTAGTTTGGTTGATTTTTCTAAGTCCGATTTAAGTGTATAGTTTTCACTGTTGAGAACCTCAATTTCTGAGTGGGCACTTGCCAGCTGATCAGTAAGAGCCACAATTTTTTCTTTGAGTTCCAACATTAATGCTTTCTCTTTTTGAGGTGTGTTCGGTAGACTCATCACAGTGGTTTCAAAAAGTGGAGATGTTAGTATGGAATCATCGCTTAGCGAGTTTGTACGTTGAAGCCTAATTGGTCTAAATGTAACATTTTGATCGTCTATGGTATCCATTTATATTAAGTGTATTATTTTTGTAGGCAGTAATTATATAATATCAGCAGTAAACACGTACCTGCTACTCCTATTATTATTTGAATCGTGTTATTTGTAGTCTTATTATTTCCCACTAGATGGCTCTTTACGAGACACTTACTCGTATACAATTCAAGCTGTTACGTTACAATTATTATTATAATAGGTACAATAATTTATTATTGAAGAGATTGATTTTCTTCAATGCTCTCTCAGTCTTTATAATAAACGAAACAATCGGAAAAAGAATTCCGTAAAATGCTGGATTCGAACTCGTGCCACACCAAACACAGCCAATCACAAAAGATGCACTGCAAGCCACTAGACCAAATACACATTAGGTTTATAGCTTGAAATTAGTAAGTGCTTGCCTCCGAACACTGTGCAGTGATTATGATACAATTTTTTGTTACTATGAGCGCCAGAGGATGGGTTCAAAGTCCAATTTCTTATTACCGAGAACGTAACTAATTTTTGAATAAAATTAACGGTCACTATATGAATTTTTGTTTGTTTAATAATTTTTTGCACTATATTCACTGTTACTGCACTGTATTATTAGTTTTAACGTTTATGTATTGTTTTACAGTCTATCTTCCTTATTTAAGTATATTGTTTTTGTTTATTGCCGATGTTGAACTTGAAATTGTTTATCACTTCAATTACCCAATTTCATTGTATGCATTGCTATGATAACGATATGGCAGGTGTATTGTCACTAAATAATACTTTTTACGGTAATCAATCACTAGAAAGTTTGAATTAATAATTTTAAAGCTTTTTTCAACACAGAGCCGATGTTAACTCCACTAACAATACGCATTTTCTTGAAAAATCTGGCAGACATCAGTACGGCACAGACTACTTCTCTTCGGCATTTCGGTTCTACAGGGTAACGTACGTTTTGGGAATCAAAGAGACGAGAGAGTGGAGTTTCAGTGAATATTATTTTGATATTATCATACATTTGTGGCAAAAATATTTCGCGATGCCTAGGAACGCAACCCATATCTAAACCGTTGTATAATAACATAATCACTTCTTTTTAGTTACGTGTCAAGGATTCATGTTACATTATAATACAATGTCATATGAATAATTTAAAAGATATCTGTTTAACGGATCTGTGTAGCGTAGTCCGAAATAAAGTCATTAATCCTTATTACTAATTTCAGGTATAAAGAACCGCTTAATAACATAACATAAACTTACGCCTAGATCCCCGAAGGGGTAGGCAGAGGTACTAGCACCCACATTTTGCCAGTTTATGTTTAGGTCCCAATGTAATAGGTGGCGAGCCTATTGTCATTAACCGGGCACTTATAAAACTGGTATGGGTAATGGACTGCTGAGACGAGGTCTCGGGTTCGATCCCAGGTTTTACCATGGCACACACCAATGACCGCTTAATAAGAATTAATAAATGGTCTTTTAGAGCTATAACAAACCTGTGTGCAACTGTCTTCCGTGCTGATGTACGTAGGCAGCAAGAGGTAGCTGCAGCCTGCTTCTTGCAGCCGCATAGACGCACGATGGCAGCTCTGTATTCAGAGACGACCCTTCATCGTCCGACCCATCCCCGTACGCGAATTTCAACCCGGAGTAGTCAAGACGGCGCCCCTCTCTGACAAAATAATTGACGCAATTCAGAATAAAATTTTACATTTTTTTTATACAACTTAGTTGGCAGATAAGCACACGGCCCACCTGATGGTGTGAAGTGTGTGGTAGAAGTGGTTACCGTGACCTATGAACGTGTGTAACACCAGTGGAATCACATTCGTGCTGCCGACCCTGTAAGAACAGAGATTTTATGTGCCCTCAGTGCAGAACACAAAATCAGGACAAGCCTTTGGTCTTCCCACTGACAGCACAAAAATTCTCCAGTGAGCTCTGGCTACCCTACTCACCACTGGGAACACAACACGAGGTTATTATAGCCGTGGTATTCTGTAGGGTGGAGGCACTTCCCCAGCCGGACTGCTCAATTCGGACGGGAATACCGTCGTGTCCTACCACCTCGATTAATAGTTTATACAAAAGCTAACTAATAAAAAATATTAAGAATGTGTCTCAAAAGTAGGATATAATGTATCAAACGCTAAGTACACCTAGTTTTATAAACAACTAGCTGTTTCGGAGTAAGTCGGTGCGGCTTTCTCCGAAACCTCGTGTCACACCTTTAAACCATATATGTGCGCAATTTATTAATTTTCAAATAATGTATGAAAATTTGACAGATTTGTTCACCTCTATGGTTAATGTTCCACTCCCTTGAGACGTAGCGTAATGATATTTAGCCTATCAGTCTAGCCTAAATAGAAATTTAATTGTTACAGGTTTGAAACTGCGTTCTGGTCATATTCCATCACTAAAAGTTGGACACATGATGAGAGTTGTTGATTTTCCTAACTGTTTAAAATGTGGCACAATAAACAATGTCCAACATTGGCTCTAGAGCCAATGTCCAACATTGGCTCTAGAGCCAATGTTGGACATTGTTTATTGTTTTTTATTTATTGACTCCTAGGAGTGTGAACAAAATCGTAGTGCTAGGGAACAAGTAGTTTTAGATTTTAATATAAGAATAGAAAATGTAGGTTCATTCCACAGTATTTTATCGGCACCTCATTCTGATGCTGCAAGGTGTGTTTATGAGATGTGTAGAAATGTAAATAATATAATTGTTACAATAGGACTGACATGTCTTACGACAAAATTCCTGTAAATAAATAACATTAAAAAAAAATGCCTATAACCTTCCTCAATAAACGAGCTACCAATTCAAAACAAAAATATTTTTCAATTCGAACCTAAAAGTAGTGCCTAAGATTAGCATGTCAAATAAACAAACAAACTCATCAGTTTTTTAATATTAGTATAGAATTACTCAAATACACTTCAAGATTATTGATGAGATGAAATGATGAAAATTTTTTTATTGTAATTTTTTTAAATATCACATAGGTAATAAATGTATGATTTTAGATTGACATGGTCATTTACATTAATAGTCCGGAATATTTACGGTGAACAGTAGATACCCCGTGATGATGGCACTTGTAACAGCGCCGAAATATCGGTAATTGGAAAAAAAAACATTAGACATGGTAAATATCCCGGGGAGCTTTACACTATTAATAGAAAATAAATGTTTTCAATGTAAATATACTTATCCTGAAGTATTCTGTGGTGTATTATTTAAGCATGTTCTTATAAAATTATCACTGATGAATCCATTACATACACATTACAAATTAAAAAAATATACACTGTACATTGGAAATTAAATAATCTTAGGTTAATGAAATTTAACCATAAAATATATTTCTTTAGGAACTATTGTCTGTTTGTTTGCGATGGGTTCAAAAACTGCTGAATGGATTTAGTTTAATTATTTTCTTTAACGGATTTTGTTTAAGTCTTGGTCAGTCTTGAAATCTTATGAAAGTTTCGTCGCAATCGCTTTATTAGAACCGGATATGAATAATCAATAGGAGTGAAATTCATCACGTATTTCTATGTGGCTGGATACAAATGGCTATAATTTAGCACCAAACTAAATCGTTATGTTATGTATGTGTATGTAGTTGTATATTAATAAAATATGCAAATTATGAATGTAGGTACGCGAAACACTTAACCCCATACACACAATAAAAAACTTCAAGCTCTTATGATGGCTACAAAACACGGACTAATACGGCGAGACTTAACTTGCACAAAAAATAACACTCAAATATAATTATTAAATCTAGGTCTATTCATATTTACCCCAGAGGCGGTGATGTGGAGGAATCCGCGAGCTGAGTCCTCGTACCAGACATTCTGTGTACGTCTAATTAGCAATTTCCGGACCGACTATGATAACCCGACTGAATCCACCAGAACGTATGAAGTTATTTTATACTAATAGGGGTGGGTACGTTAAACTAGTGTGCAGTCATCGAAACAATACTTATTTATGCGAAAATGGAACCTAAACTCTTTGCATCATGGTTTATTATCCATTGGCGTTGTATACTTACGTGCTACGTTTGTGTGCATTTAACATCCCCTGTGCGCCAGGGGTGGAGCTTTTGAAAATGCTGAATGCCAGGGGCGGAGTCTACGAAATTTTCTGCAAAGGAATTGGGGTTCTTTGGTGGTTTGTTAACTAAAAGGAACCGGGGTAACCATGTCCGGTGTTCAGTATTATTGGGATATTATTGATAATTTATTTATTTTTACTTAATATTGCGCATACGATGTACATTGGCGAACTTAATGCTGTTGGCTAGTTTAATTTATATTTGGATGGACCTTTTGTGAAATTTTTGTTATGTTTAAACTTTAATATTTTTTCTATTGTTCTTATGGAAGTGGTTTAAATGCTTTTTTAAGAAAAAAATATTTACCTAAAATATGAATACTCAAAATAATAGGTGCTGATAATAAATACAAATTTAATCAATGTTATTATACTATAGTACCCGGAATACAGCAATAGGCACACCTCCTATTATGTGGGATAGAACACATGATTGGTGACATATGGGTGTTATTTCACCTCTGCCTAACCCTCTAGGGATAAAGGCGTAATTATATGTATGTATGTTTTAAACTTGACAATATTGGATTGCACAATTTTATCACAATAAATTGGGCATAGGTATATATGTTTGGTAAATAGCAACATGAATACTTAATTGTTAGCTACGTGGTTCACGGCAAAGTAGAATTTGGACCACCCCATCCCTTTTCATGCCGTGTCGTACAAGGTGACTAATGGATAGGGCTGTTTAACATCGAACAGATATATACAGCCTCAGATGCATGGCTTTACGTGCGCAAAATCCCCACGGATACCTCCCCACCGGAGCCGGTGGAGGAGGTTATGTCGGACTCGAACCGACTAAAACGCACGCTGCCTGTAGGTCGTTTTGGTTGCCGAAGATGAGGTTGACAGGCATATCCCTCGCACCCCGGCCGACCTCAGATGCAGGGCTTGAGTCAACAATAATAGTGCCCGGGAGACGGCAATAGGCTCACTCCCTAATGCGTGGGACCGAATTTAATGATTGGTGAAATGTGGGTGTTAATTCACCTCTGCCTAACCCTTCGGGAATAAAGGCGTGATTATATATATTTATGTACTTAATTGTTAGAATAATAAATACAATTAACAATGAGAAAATTGGTCATGTAGGTAACATAGTACTGATTAGTTATTATTAGTTGTTTACGTAATATGCAAGTGATTTTTACGAGATTTTTTTTTTTTTACGTGCGCAAAATCCCCTCGGATACCTCCCCACCGGAGCCGGTTATGTCGGACTCGAACCGACTAAAACGCACGCCGCCTGTGGGTCGTTTTGGTTGCCGAAGGTGAGGTTGACAGGCATATCCCTCGCACCCCGGCCGACCCAGGGCCATCTCTCACGATTTGGCCCTCTTCTCGGGTGTGGGGACTACAGAGTCCCCAACTCGTCCCCGGAAACGGGGAGGCGCGCCACGCGCGCCGCCGCCGCGGCCTGCTTCTGCCAGGGTGACAGGCGGCTTCATCTGTCACCCCCAGGCCGGCGCTCATGGGGGGCGGAGGTCGTTCATCGACCTCCGACGCCCGAGTTGCCTTCGTACGCGGGCAGTTTGTCTTGCGATCCTTCGTCGCTCCCGCTGCCGCTCCCGCCCTGCCTCCTCCTTCACGAGCATTATTTGCTCGCAGAAGGAGGCGCCGGCCGCCCACGCATCCGCGCAGCGAACCATCGCCGCGAGCAAGGTGGAGAGCGTGAGAACCCTCACTCCCAGGGCCGCCACAAGCTCCCGCCTCGGCGTCTCCCACGCTGGACACTCGGTGAGCGTGTGCAGACCTGAGTCCTCGGACGTTGGCTCTTTCTGCATCCGACGCAGATACTTTCCGAAGCATCCATGCTCGGTGATCATCTGCGTCAGACGGTACGAGAGGCTGCCGTGTGGCCTCTCTAGCCACTCCCCCATGATGGGTCTTACCGCCGTTACTACGGCGTGCCCTGATTTTTACGAGATTAAATATTAACAGTACCTAGGTACTTCGTTTGAGAACAGATATATGTACTTTACCAATTAATTATCTAGGTACGTAGAACAATTTTCGAATATATTCCTGGTACTAACTGTTACCATTTATTTATATAGGAAATTCATTTAACCTTTGAAGAGAATAATAAAGCGGAAAATTCCGTGTGTGAGGAGGTCCTTGAATGGTTTAGATTAAGATTGAAGCTGAGTGTGTGGAACGTAACGAGTATTGTGAAGAGTCTCCACAACGTCTATTTGAACTATTTGAAAGGAGAGTGATCGTGAAAATAAATGTGACGCTAGGATGTGTATCAAATTTATTATTTATTATTAGATAAGCGTCTGCATTTTATGTTGGTTTATATTTTATACTAGCTGATGCCTGCAACTCCTCCCGCGTCGATACTGGTTATCGCGATTTTTGGTCATATCTTCAGTTCTACTCAACAAATTGCAATCAAAAGAGTTAGATGAAACCTTTCAAACAAAAATCCGCATCAAAATCCGTTCAGTAGCTTTTGCGTTCATCGCGAACAAATAGACAAGAATTAAAAATAACTGTTGCCAGTATCTTTTTTAATGTTTCCAATGTTCAGACAGCTCATTGATAATTTTATAAATGTGTAGATAGAGACACAATAGAGGCAAATTTCCCAAAAGAAGGTCACCCTTGTACCCATTTATGAAATTCTAACGGGTCTCTCATTAAGCGTGTCCTTATCTTTAAATTCAAATAAAACAAAGTGTGTGTGAGATGTGATCGAAATTATTTATTTATTTGAAAGATGTAGTGATGCCATTATGTATGGAATATGACATCATTCAAAAGTCCGCCACGGCTTCTCTAGGTAGAGCGCGAGATATCCAATTTTCCATGACTTTTACACCCATGACATGGTTATGTTGGCTTTGAGGGCAGCTGTAATTTGTGGTTTATTCGCATAGACCTGCGACTTAAGAAAACCTCACAAGTAAAAGTCTAGCGAAGTTAAGCACAAGATCTCGGTGGCCAGTTCACATCAGCTCCACGTGAGATGAACATGCCCTCAAATCTCTCATGCAGAATAATCAATGTGGCATGAGCTGTGTGGCACGTAGTGCCGTCTTGTTGAAGCCACATGTCGTTGGTGTTCAGATGATCCAGTTCATGCCAAAAAAAGTTGGTAATCATCGACCTATAGCGCTCGTCGTTGACAGTGGTGGCCTGGCCAACGTTGTTCTCAAAGAAATACGGCCCGATGACGCCGCCAGCCCAAACCCACACCGAACTGTAACTTTTTCAGGATGCATTAGATGCTTTTGGATCTCATATGGATTGATATCATCCCAAACTCGACAATTTTGTTTGTTTATGTACCCATTCATCCATTAATGGGCCTCATCGCTGAATATAACTTTTCTGTGAAAATTATGGTCAGTTGCTAACTGCTCCAGTGCCCATTCAGCGAACACACGTCGTTGTCTATAGTCGTTTACCTTCAACTCCTGGGTGAGTTGAATTTTATACGGGTGCTGGCCCAATCACGACGCAAAATTCGCCAAGTTGTGGTCTATGAAAGGCCGATTTCTTCGGAGCGACGCGAAATCGACTGCCTCGGATTCTGCTGCACACTCTCACGGACAGAGGCGATGTTTTCGGCAGAATTTGCGTTTCGTTGACGTACGGGTGGTCGATCATTTACCGAACCAGTGGACTCAAATTTATCCACCATACGACGAATAGTCTTTTCGGTAGGACAATAATTATGGCGACCGTAAAATGGGCGAAGCGCGCAATGTGTTGCCCAAACGGCACACTCATTTTGATAAAACAATTTTATCATTTGCACGTGTTGTTGAATGCTATAGCTATACATGATGATTTTCCAAAACAGAATGAATAAATGACAACCAATTTGATAGATGTAGCATCAACAAGATGGCCGCTACCAACTGTCAAAGTTCGGACGTGCCTATTGGAAGATCCGTTACATATTTTTTATAATATTTTTTGTCAGCGATCAGGAATTGTTGTTTAGAATTTGAATTTATTTCAATAATGCTGCTTCATCTTTCAATCGGTGACTTTGCCCACAGGGAGCCTCAGCAAGATTTGCAGGTCCAAGCCAATGAAACCTGTGGTGCAGTCGATCCCCTTAAAAGTAGTATGAGTCATACTAAAAGGAGAGCAAGGTGTAGTAGAGTAAGCGAAATCCTGGGCTCTGAGCCAAAAACCTCAGACGCCTAAAGGTAACAAGGTTAAGATGATGGAATTTATTAAAAAGTAGTTTTATTTTAATGAGTGTTGAGTAATATTATAAATTTCAGATAGTATCTCGTAAAAGTCGTAAATACGAGTACCAGTGAGATTTTTCGATACAGGTTTTTCATCAAAACTTTGTTTTCTATCTTTCATTTTATATTTTCCTCGAGCTCACGCTCCAAGAAGGGGGTGGGAGCCTCCGACAATCGATATCGCACCCGTCCTCCCATTGGCTGCTCTCCGAGTGTTCGTGACAGGGCTTCGTAATAAAACACTCATAGTCCTTGCTCCCATGGTAGCCGTAAAATAGCGTAGGTAGGTACTTAACTTGCGTTAAAGTAGATATCAGACGGTTCACTCGTTTGATGTTCACTCGGGTAAATGCTTAATTTTTTTTTCACTCTAAGGATGTTCACACGGCTTATGCTAATATCAGAAAGAATTGGGTATTGGCAAATTTTACAAAAAAATATGAAATTGGATATGATAGCTTATACGTAAATAATAACTATTCAAAATGTATTTCGCAAAATCTTATTCTTTTTATTTTTACAAAATGTATTTGATATTTTTATCTGTATTTCACATGAGGCAAAGTAGTAGCAAGGGCGTGACGTAACTATAAAAAAATTACTTGCGTAACGAAAACTTTCGTTGTTTAGTATCTTCGTTAATATAGTTTAATGACGTCACGCGCAAAATGTAAGATAACAATGTGAAAATGTGTTTTTTCTAATTAATAAGAAAATGATGAATTGCAACAGGTATTTAATAAATTTCTACATCTTTTAAGATAGGTTTCCGAAATTTGTCAAATACCCAATTCAACATTCAATTTTCATTTTATTTATCATTTCGTCGAAGGAGGTCGTGTGTAGTCATGGTATAGGCTATTTGACAAGGTCGTCCGATTCTACTCAATACTGCTTAATATGTTAGTTTGTTACCATAAAATATGCTTCGCAAAATAAGATAATTAACTAACTAAACTGCAACTATGACTTTTCATTATTTTTTATTCCCAAAGTAAGTGAAAATATAAACAATCTAATTCAGTCCCAAATTATAACTTTCTAGATTCCCCATTAAATTTCAAATTACTTTTATTGATAACTATACATGTGTAAACGCAACGTAGACCTAGATACATGCGAATTTCTCTTGCACTCCATACATTTGCACTACTCGTGACTGTCGTGTGACGTCACTCGCAAGTACGATTTTGTATGGAGCGATTTCGGGCGGCGCGAAAAATTGAATATTCAAAAACAAATATCTTTAAAACTATTTGTCGTAATAATATTTCAGTTTAACAGTTCATTATATTATTATAGAGCGGTTAGACCATAAATTCACTATGTACTAACGTAAATAGACCAACAGTCTCCTCATTTCTGCGTTACCGAATTTAAAGTATTCTCAGTGGCAGTCAAGTGACAATGACTTTTAGTGAAGTGACACTGCAATATCGATACAACAAAATTGGCAATATCATGTTCTTATTTCGTAGTAATTAACTGACTTCAAAAAAGGAGGAGGCTCCCAATTCGATTGTGTTACTTCAGATTTTTCGAAAGAAAGAAAAATTATTGTCTTCTGAATACGACAATTTTTTTTATTAAGATAATTTCTTAATGTTTTTAGTGAAAATAACCACTGTGCCCTCTGCAAGTCAGAGGGATACGTGAAATGTTTCCGAACAACCCTCTATAGAGCCGCTCCATCTCAGCTGAAATTACACTGTAGGCGGAGCGTTTCCCCTGCGGGAGTGAGACGTTGCCATTACCAAGGGTGCACCGCGTTTTGAAGATTTTTTTAAGGTTTAGAGATTTTTAGCTTATTTTAGTATAGTTATGTCACAGGGATGGACTCACGGAAACAAATTTACTGGCATGGCTAATGTGGCTTTGGTAGAATTTCTTGAAAAGCATTGGCGTCGCGCCATTAATAATTTTAAAAACATTTACAATTTACTTGACATTGGCAAAGTGGCAGCGCATTGCTGCAGAAGCCATTAATGAAAAAACATTGAAAGACACTACATGGTAAAATCGAATCGATCAAACATTGTTCGATCTTTTTATTTGTGTATTCAATACGCATTCAGGATTCACTTTGTGTGATATCTGCTTAACAGTCCGTCAAAATGGAAATGAAAGTTATTTTAAAACTGCGATTGATGAATGCATTTTGTGTTGATGCCTTTTTTTATTGTTTTTATGACTTAATGTGGTAGGTCTGTTCTGATCCGCGAATCCAACACATGTAACTGTTCGAGCTTATCTCATTAGACTGTAGGCTGTTTCCCAACACTGAGTTGCCTGGTAACCCTTTCTTCCAGAGACAATGGGATGCGCCGCTCTGCAGGCTGGTAAGAGATACCTTAATACACACATCTTCCCATGTTACAGAACGTGCGCGCCTTCTGGCTGTGGGGGAATGGGAGTCAGGCCTCTGGATTCAGGCACTTCCATCGCCCAACATAGGTACTATGTTGGACGATACTACTTTCCGCCTTGCCACTTGCCTTCGCTTAGGAGCGCCGTGCATTTCTCCGCATCATTGCCACTGCGGTGAAGCTGTCGACAGTCTTGGGCACCATGGCCTTTCATGCAGCAGAAGCGCTGGGCGTATACCGCGACACGCCTGCATCAACGACATTATCCGCCGTGCTCTAGTTACCGCTGGCGTGCCAGCCATTCGTGAACCTAAAGGGCTGGTGCGTAGCGATGGCAAGAGACCGGATGGTATGTCGTTGCTACCTTGGAAGATGGGTAGACCTTTGGTGTGGGACGCTACGTACGTCGACACTCTTGCGCCTTCACATCTTTCAAGCACAGCAGGGTGTGCCGGTGCTGCTGCTGCATCTGCGGAAAACCTCAAACGGCGCAAATACTGTAACCTGTCAGGTGATTATGTTTTTGAGCCGTTTGGGGTTGAAACGCTAGGGACATGGGGTCCAAGTGCTCGGTCTCTATATAAAGACTTGGCAAAGCAGCTGATCGACGCTACGCGTGACCAGAAGGCTGGTTATTATCTTGCACAGAGGATAAGCATTGCCATTCAACGTGGCAATGCTGCCAGCCTTCTGGGTACGTTACCGGTCGGTGAGGATGCGGAGGAATTTCATGACGCATTATGTATGTAATTTTTATGTTTATTTTATTTTAGTGTATTTTAGTAGCTATCTAATAATAGTTTTAGTTTTAATTTTTATTATAAATATAATTTATAATGATTAGACTAAAGACCAATCCCAACTATAAAGGTAATCTATTTATGTTTCAGAATTATGTTGACCATATGAAAATGAACTTTAATAACTGTCTGTGTAATAAGACTTTATGATAATTGACTCAAGACAATAGTTGAAAGTGTAAAGACCAAGTTGTTATCAAGTAAGGACTACACAGATACCTAAGACTTACACTACTTAATATGAGATGTTTTAAAAAATATACAAATGAGTCAAATCAAACAAGTCAAATCGAGATACCGTGGGATCATTTGACCCAGTTAAGTGAGTGTTTATAACATGGCCAATTTTATTTGTAGCAAGCAACAATTTGTCATGACTATAAATTAGCGAGTCACCCTTATAAACAAGTAACTACTATAATTTGGTGGTAATTCTGCTCGGAAGTAATGCCCACGACAGACGGGGTCGAAGCTGTAATTGATTTGTCGCGGGCCGCGCGACCCTGGGACCTGCGCCTGGCTGCCGCACGCGGCCACGTGCTGCGACCACGCCCCGGTGCAATATGCTTTGTAGTTTTTCGCGTGAGATCTCATGTCGGTTTCTGTCAGTACTTGAGTACTTACAGATCTTGTTAGCATTCTAATTTTATAAATGATAAATTAGTCCGCTAATTTTAAGGTTAAGTAGATTTATGTAGAGCTAAAAATAAAATGTATCTATTTATTTATTAACATACAAATCATGGACAAGTAATTTGTACCTACAGGAGTTTTGTAGTTGGTAAGGAATGTGCCTAATGTAGAATCGAGTAGGTAGATTAGAACACCTAAAATTCATATTGTGCAATAAATTATATTCATTTTATTGAAATCTTTTGAGTATTAAAATAAAACTTGCTACATTAGTAGGTAAATATAAGAAAGTAACATTTAGAATAGTTCAGGAAATATAACACTCAGTCTGTGGTCCGCTTGAGAGAACGCTCTACAAAACTGAATCAAGCCGCTTTGCCGAACTCTACCTCTTTCAAAAGCTGGGGATGAATCTTCATTAGATAGATAAATTCTTTGCTCATTATCATTATACGGTCTACGGTACGTTACATCTATAAATTCTTCAAAAATAACTGGCCACAAAGAAATAACATGCTTAATAAACATGTAATTTTTTTTTTGCGACCAGTTATTTTTTCTAGGATTGACATGTCTGGACGGATATGTACCTGCCTAAGTACAATTAAACCGTCACAATTAATGAACTATTTTATAATAAGTACCTATATTATAATTTTTATTCCCATGAGCCTCGGTTTTAATCCAAGATTTAAAAACCACTGGCTTTAGTTAATTTATTTATTTGGGTGCGTATGGTTGGCGAGGATTATCCCGGGAGTGGGTGCACGTGGTGACGGAGTCCTTTGTGCCTCGAAGCGCGTGGCCGCGCGCGTGGCCGACACGCGCTACTCAAAGTGCCCGGAACATGTCTTGACGCCTTTACCAAAACTGTTTTTTTGACTGCACTTAATTAATCCGTGATGGTTTGTCGTTCTTCAAATTACATTTACATAAATACTGTTCGAAAATTACTGACGTGGCATTCTTTCACAGTAAGAATGGGCTGGTATCATCTTCTGACTTGAAATTGACATTAAGAGTACAGCTCTAGTGTGCATCAGAGGCTAGGGGGCCCTATAGCCTGATTCCTGCCGGCTTGCTCTGCATGGCTTCCCTTTAGAACATTTTCACCATTCGCCACTGGTGTACATGTATGGTAGGAACATAACAATGTTGAAGACCTAACGATTGTTTCTTTCCTTCCTCTGTAGATATTGAATGTATTAAGACGTTAGTTGGTTACCTTATTAACACCACAGGATGAACGTCGATGTTTGCAGCTTCTATATTAAAATAGACACCTAAGAAAAGCTTATTGCCACATTCCTAAGGTAGGTACCTGGTACTAGGTAGCCTGGTAACTAATAAAAGCTTATTGCCACATTCCCAAGGTGCTTAGTGCTAGGTAGCTTGGTAACTAATAAAAGCATATTGCCATATTCGCAAAGTACTTAGTGCTAGGTAGCCTGGTAACTAATTAAAGCTTATTGTCACATTCGCAAAGTACTTGGTACTAGGTAGCCTGGTAACTAATTAAAGCTTATTGTCACATTCGCAAAGTACTTGGTACTAAATAGTCTGGTAACTAATAAATGCTTATTGTCAAATTCGCAAAGTACTTGGTACTAAATAGTCTGGTCACTAATAAAATCTTATTGCCACATTCGCCAGGTACTTGGTACTAGGTAGCCAGGTAACTAAAAAAATACAAGCAATCCTAGTAAAGTTCAGTTGGACGAAATTTTCGGTTTCCAGTTTGGCTACATTTCTTATGTTAGAATTAAGTTTTCCTTGGGTCGGTGGTGCAATGGTCAAGATCGTACCTGTAAGGTTGACTCTCGTGGGAATATTTATGTGCACAAACATGTGCAGTTACATTGACCTGGGTGGCTTCTATCAATAATATGTGTATTTTCATTCTAGAACTAATATTACAAGCTATGCTTAGTTTTGGTCTAAATAACGCTGTTTAGTTTGTAACCTAAGTTCCTAGTGTCTGTTTGTAATCTGCACCATGTCCCTTTATACCTAGCTATAGAAGATGCTAACTATAGTATTTCAATTGACTGGAAACTAAATCGTTCCCTTTGTGATGACCCCAACCCGTATTTGTCTGTATGTTTGTTGTATTTAAGCATTGATTATACGCAATTATTAACAAGTCGGGAACAGATTCGAGCATGTCAACGGAGATAGTGTTGCTCAAAGTTTTATGAAGTAGAATTATTTATACGAATGTACATTTTATTCAGATTTTGTTCAAACGTTTTGGTGGGATTAATTGCAAACATTTTATTTTTTATTTTTATACCACTTTGGTGGCAGACAAGCGCACGGCTCACCTGATGGAAAGTGGTTACCGTGGCCTATGGACGTGTGTAACACCAGAGAAGCCACATTCGCGGTGCCGACCCTGTAAGCACAGAGTTTCTGTGCCGTCAGTGTAGAGGACAAAGCAGGACAAGACTTTAGTCATTCCACCGACAGCACAAATTCTCCAATAAACTCTTTCTACCCTACTCACCGCCGGGAACACAACACAAAGTTATTATGGCCGCGGTATTCTGTAGGTCACATCCATTCATATATTTTTCTTTTATAACAGTGGTAAAACTTCATTAACAGGTTCTTTTTAAATTGTAAGTAGTCATAGCAATGCGTAGAAACGGTTATTATGATGTCGCCAGTTTTTAAATCGCGTAGTATTCTTTATGAATTTAACAAGATTATATGATTTCCATAGTTGACCATAGTTGATCTTCCCTAACGATTAAATTTAAATGCGAATCGATTAAAAACTTTGAGAATAAGGTACATGTGATAGGACCCCTTAAACAACTGCGTCAGACCAACAGGGGTTAACCGTACACGCGTCCCGTCCCTTCAAATACAAGTACAGTCCTATGGGAACTACACACGAATTGCCCAAAACTAATTGTTTAATATGTTAACGCCATTTATCTAAACAGATTGTTCTTCGAGTGGCTTTTTCGCGGTTGTTTATCATGTACACATACTTATCGGTGTTCGGTTTGTTTTTATACGCATTTTATTTATTTGAAGAAGAGGAATCTACCGCCATTAAATACTGTGAAAGGAAATAAATATAAAAAAATTAGAAGAAATAAAATAATAATAGTAAACAGGTTTTGTATAGTCGGAGAAAAGAAGTCTCTCTATGCTGGTATTGTTCAAATTGGAGCCTAGGAGTATCTGTAATCTGTAGTGTCACCAGAGACTAAATCGATCAATGTAGGTAAGGTAGGTACTGAAAGAAATTATAACAAAAAGCTTCATTTGTAAATTCGTCGCTATTTGATTTCGTCATCAATTAGGTATTTGGTTAGACGCCGTTATCTAATTAGTTTACCTAAATAGATAACGGTATTATTCTAGGCTTAGGGAATTACCATAATGATATCTTTTTACGCCTACTAGTAACAATGTTGTGGCGTTGCACTATTCTCATACATTATTACTTGCTATACACGATTCGAGTGTCATTCCTATCCAAGTACCTCTAAAATTGTGATATTCTTAAAGGAATAAAGAGGCTGTATCGTAACGCAAAGCGGCAGCAAGCTGCATAACATACTTTATAGATTTATTGGTATGAAATATTGTCATAGTAATTGATTTTGAGTTAAGTTTGTTACTACTATTCATTTAATATGAACTGAAAGTACAGTCAATAATTATAGGCTCTCGAAAAAACAATCTTGCTCTATCCTGAAGGCTTACAGTGATGTTTCTACGTCTGTGTCCATGTACCTATCAAGAAAGAAGGTTAGAACTAAGAATATATACTATACGAACTATTATGTTTCATACTCCAGATAATAAAACGACTATTTAGTAATAAAAATATCTATTTCTAATTTAATTCCTATAATAAATTAGTAGTTAGTGTTCTTTCTCGGTCGTGTTTTTCTTCTCCGGCAATTTAATTTCTTCTATTGCAAGATTCTCCTCACTCGAGCTTAGTTCTACGTATTTGTATCGGAGTGCCATCATCGTGAATATCAACATATCGATGAACATCAACCCGGCGAACAGGAAGAATTCTTTCCACTGAAAAAAATACGTATGATTTAAATATTAATATTTTAAATCGTTGATTATGTTTAACAGTGAACTGTTATTTTGGCAATTAATCAAAAACAAAATTAGACACAATGACTTGTATCATACAGGGTCTGCCCAACATCTTTGACACGCGACCCAAGCAGACCTACCCTAGCAGTACAACAAGTTACTCTCAACGATATACATTTCTCCCACACTATATACCTGATATTTAGCTTAGAAAAATATATGTTCAACAACTTAAAAAAAAAACAAACCATACCTGTGCATTCAAAAAGTTTCCTTCCACGATGAGCACTACGATCAAATTTCCAAAAGCAACGGTGAGCAGCCACACTGACTGCAGTACTGACTTCATGCTGGCGGGTGCTTGAGTGAAGGAAAACTGAAGGCCGGTGACAGAGAACATCACCTCTCCCATAGTCATGACTACGTACTGTGGGACCAGCCACAGAATATGGATACTGTTCGGTGGAGTGATGGTCACAGCATTCGCGATCTATAAAGGTGAAGGTTTCTTGTTAAAGTTTGTTGAATAACACAAGAAGGACATTAGTGGGCTGTATCATAAATATTTACACGCGTTGGTATTTATTAATGATATCTTAGTGCACAGGCATTTTAGATACTATGGAACTTCTGGGGTGCAAGGGAAATGCCTTATTGAGGTCACCTTACACCCTGGCATTTATTTTAGACCTTGAGACATCGTGCCGTTATCTAATATGCTTCGTTTGTATCTATTTCATTTATGCAAAAAGTAATTGCAAGATTTAACCCGAACCTACCATACCGAGCAAGTTAAATGTATAGATATTTCAAAGATCGATAGTTCGGAGATAACGTTACCAAATATCATGCATATTGATGCCATACCATTTATTAGCATCTGTTACTTTAACAACGAATAAAATGTAACAGACAGATAAGTACGTCACGTAACAAAACCTGTCGATTCAAGGCGTCTTTTTCCTTGACGTTAGATCATATTTTTTTTTTTTTTTTATACCACTTAGTTGGCAGACAAGCACACGGCCCACCTGATGGAAAGTGGTTACCGTGACCTATGGACGTCTGTAACACCAGAGGAGTCACAGTCGCGCTGCCAACCCTGTAAGTACAGAGTTTCTGTGCCGTCAGTAGAAGACAAAGCAGCACAAGCCTTTAGTCTTCCCACTGACAGCACAAATTCTCCAGTGAGCTCTGACTACCCTACTCACCGCTGGGAACACAACACGAAGTTATTATAGCCGCGGTATTCTGTAGGGCGGAGGCACTACCCCAGTCGGACTGCTCAATCGGGCGGTAATACCGCGTAACGTATTTAACAAAGAGTAAAAAACGGTACCCTATTTTGTATAGGACTCCGCTGTTTGTCAGTCTGTCACCAAGTCGTAGGTATCTCATGAACCGTAATAGCTAGACAGTCAACATTTTTACAGATAATGTATTTCTGGTGACGCTATAATAACAAATAATAAAACGGTTAAAATATATAAATAAAAAATTAATATTGTGACACTTACGTAGCTTCCAGATGTATCCCGAAACACATTGATTGTGTAAACAGCACCGGATAGAAAATTAAAATCCTTCATAACAACTTGTGTATCTATGATTACGTCAGTTATCCCTTTATGTATTGAACTTTGATTGTAATTACTGCTAAATATACTCAATATTGTGTTATTTTTCTTCGTATCTACTATTTTAATAGGAACTTCGTCGTCAATGTTCGACAAAAATCTGAAAAGAAAACGCAAAAATCAGTCCTCTATTTTCCATACGATGGTTATGTTGAATTAGTTCTCATATCACGTTAAGATGTTGAATTGTAGAACAGAATTAGATCATGAATTAGTTATACAAATTGTATATTATTACATTTTAGTTGATGTACAATAAAAAGTAGGTATCCATAGATATATGTAAATATTATATATCAAACTCTGTTCATGCCATAATTATAGTTTTTTTTTATACCACTTAGTTGGCAGACAAGCACACAGCCCACCTGATGGGAAGCGGTTACCGTGGCCTATGGACGTATGCAACACCAGGGGTGTCACGTCACACTCGCGCTGCCGACCATGAAGAAACCTTCTGATGCCCCTCTTGAAGAACCCCATATTGTAGGCGCTTGGGAAAACCGCAGCAGGGAGGTCATTCCATTCTATTCCACAGCACAGTACGCACCATCTCAGGTCGCAATGTGTGAGAAATGAATTCCCTGCCTATGGCGAGAGGTGCGATGATAGAATGTAGCTACGGGCATCATGTTAAACAATTAATCTGAACACGAACTATTGTATAACACACACAGTGAGGCAAAATCCCAGTGTCAATCCAGACAGTGACGCCAAGATCATCCCTGTGTTTCCATCTTTAAGTAATTCTAAGCCCTGTATTCTAAAATGACAATCAGTCCTAAATCTCGCTTTATCTAAGGACAGACAGTATAGACCGATTTGATATATTGTCTATAAAATCAGTCTTAAATCTCGCTTTTTTATACAACTGCTACAAGGTGGCAGACAAGCACCGGCCTACCTGATGGAAAGTGGTTACCATGACCTATGAACGTGTGTAACACCAGTGGAGTCACATCCGTGCTGCCGACCCTGCAAGAACACAGATTTTGTGCCGTCAGTATAGAGGACCAAGCAGAGATGTTTTTTCACGCCAGAGCAGCGGTGTCTTCTCTATAAGACAAAAATTCGCTCCTGCGTGGAATACTGCTCGCATCTCTTGGATGGCTCCGTGAAATACCCACTAGATGATCTCGACAGGTTGCAGCGACACACGGTCCGAATTATTGGAAACCCTGAGGTCACGAACACCCTCGAGCTTTTGCAGATGCGAAGAGATACTGCTTTCTTGGCTGTATTTTACCGTCTCTACCACGGTGAGTGTAGTGATGAGTTCTTCTAACTAATCCCACCCTCTCCTTTCTTACATAGGACAACACGTACAGGGCTTAGATGTCAACCTGTACAGAATATTCGAGCAAGAACTAAGCGGTTCGGAGACTCTTTTCTTTGCCGCACCACCAAGACCTGGAATTCATTACCAGCACACGTGTTTCCTTCTTCCAACAGTCCCAGGTCCTTTAAACGGGGCGTGAAAAAGCATCTGATGAGGTCGCCAAGCTGAGTACCACCATTGTAACATTATTTAGTGTATGCAATGGTGACCCTCTTTCCTGAGATTTTGCCTTTAGCTTACCATCTGGCGAGGTAAGTCAAGTTGGCGTGTCCTATATAAAAAAAAATATCTTGATTTATCTGAGGACAGGCTGTATAGACCGATTTGACAGATATACAATCTTTTCATAGATAAATCGAGATTCAAACTGAGTACTACTCTAGAATACGGGCCAGGGTATGTTCCTCACGGGATCGGACAATTTCCCTTACAATGAACAAAAGGCCATGAAGTAATTTAGTATGTGAACCTCGGGGTTCACTTATTTTTGACTGTTAAAACCAAATTGATGAGTAGTTATATCAATTTCCAACCTATATAAAAATGTAGGTCAATTAAAATAGTAATTTTAAAGGCACTGTTCGTTGCAAAACGTTTTTGGTAGGTACAGTTGTTTTCTTATCAAAGTCATAAACCTTCGAATTGTATTTCACTCTTTATTGTTATGCATCAAAGATTGCTTAGTTTACGTTTAGTTTGCCTTCTTTATTACATAATACTCTACATATCTAATGTTTTAGATTTAAATTTAGACAAATATTTATTAACTCATAACTATCTACATTACATATTTCTATTTTTTCTGCTCTATTTATTGAAATGAAAACATTTGCCGGTCAGGTGAATTTAATCTACGTCTGATAATGTAACCAAAGCCATAACCAACTCGATAGGCATTTCAATAAAGTGTTAACAGTTTAAAATGTGTGATGTGTCGAGAAATATTTTTATTTTTATTAGTATTTATTTCGGTGGGAGGCGATAAAATTATAGTGAAGGTCAAGCAAGGAAAAATTTCTGGGCAAAGGGAAGGTACGGTGTTTGATAACAGGTTATACTTTGCCTTTTACCATATTCCATATGCGCAAAGCCCGATTGGTCGACTGAGATTTAAAGACCCTCAGCCTGTTAAAAATTGGAAAGGTACTCGCGATGGGACCACTCCGTATTACGGAACTTGTGCTCAACCGCATATTGTTCATAAATCCGGCCTCTATGGAGTAGAAGATTGCCTGTATTTGAATATTTACACGCCTCACGTCCCCAAAAATGAAGATGCTCATTTGATACCTGTCATTGTTTGGATTCATGGATATGCTTTCGCTTCATGTTTTAGTCATTTATACGGACCGGATTTCCTCGTCAATCAGGAAGTCATCTTAGTAACTTTAGCTCATCGAATAGGAGTTTTTGGTTTCCTAAAGTTTAATGAAACTGATTCTCACGCAAATATGGGGTTAAAAGACATCGCAATGGCTTTGAAATGGATCAGGGTTAATATAAAACAGTTTGGTGGGGATAAAAACAAGATAACGGTCATGGCTAATAATTCTGGCGCCACCTTCATATCACTGTTAATGACGACGAGCGCAAGCAAAATGTTCTCTAAAGTGATTCTACAAAGTAGTTCGATATTTTCACCATCTATATTTCATGGAGATTGTGTATCCGAGAGAACTAGACTGCACCAAGAACTGAAGCGAAAGCACTTAGATCTATCAAACGCTCCAACTAAAGACATCGTTGCTGCGGCACATAATATTTACATTCGAAATAACAAAGAGATGGAAAATCTCCAGCGACCAATAATACCTTTCACACCCATTATAGAGCCCGATGTGAACACTTCACTACTTGTGTGGACCCCAAAAGAATTTTACGATACTTTGAAAAATAAATCGTTATATTTGAACAAGCCAATATTAATAGGATACACTACTCAAGAAAGTATCTCAGAAGTCATGCCGTTCATTCACAATCCATATTATGTAAAAACATTTATAACATTTTTTAAGTATATGGTTCCCTTCTCAGACGGATGTAGTTACAACAGCTCGTCAAAAATTTACAAAGAAGTCTCAAACATAATAAAAGACAGATATTTTAAAGCGAGTGAGACTGACAGTTCCTTGAAAAGTTTATTAAAATATGCATCAGACCTCTTGAAGTACCCGATACTCAAATTTGTCAAAACATATTTAACTTTAAGCAAAAGCAAAGTATTCATGTATAAATTCGATTATAGAGGTAAAATGAACGCAGTTAAAGCAACCTCAATAGCTGAACAGAACGTTAAAGTAAGTGGTGCTGCAAGTGGAGATGAACTATGTTATATATTTAAATGTCAACCTCTTTGGGAATCCTATAAAAGACTGATTAAAAATGAAACAAGTAAAGACAGAACCTTCATAAGAGACATATCGTTATTATGGGCCAATTTCGCGAAATTTGGCAATCCCACCCCATTAAGCTACAAACACAATATAACGTGGTTACCAGTGAATTCAAATTTTGAAAATGTACTCTTGATTAGGAAGTCCTTCAAACTAGTAAATTCTAAAGATGATAAAGCTATGTTTAATTTTTGGCATCTTTTATACGAAACTTATTATAAAAAAGAAAAGTGTGACACGACACATGATGAATTGTAGCAGTAGTATTGTATAAACTTACCTTACGTGAACGCCGTCAATAGCTTTATCATTATTGTCAATAAAATAAAAAATGTCTTCTTTTTGGATAAAAAATGAATTTGCTGTTTTTTCCATAAGTGAAAATGTTCCTGCAAACTCCTTGGCGGTACATGAACTGTTCGCTTGTCCTTCTACGAGGTAGGGAAGATCAACTCGCTCATTTGCAAGAATGTCAAGTTTTTCATAAACTGAGAGCGCTTCTATCACCACTTGATTACTTTCATTGGTGTATTTAAGTGTATGTTCATTTGATATCGTTAATGTGAAGTTGCAATTGTAACCGTTGTATATCCTCAATTGTGCGAGTCCTTCGGATACTGGAGTCCCATAGGTCGGCTGTAAATTAACAGTTGACAAAACAACATTAATATTAAATTAGTAGTAGATTATATATATTGCGGTGTCGTACAAGGTGATTAACGGATAGGACTGTTTAATATCAGACAGATAAATACAGTCCATACTCAGTGTCATGGCTTCAGTATTGACAGTAGTGCCATTTGTGAATAGTAGACAATTGTGCTCAATACGGCAATACGCGTCATACAATTACGCGTTACCGAAAATTGACCGAATACAATGATTAGTGAAATGTGGATGTTAATTCGCCTCTGCCGAACCTTCCCAGGAAAAAGGCGTGATTATATGTATGATTGTATGTATATATGTATTTATGTAGTGGGTATTTATACTGTATATCGATGTAACAATGTAGCAAATCATGTAGCATAATGTAGCAAATTGAGCAGTCCGACTGTGGGAGTACTTTCGCCCTATCGAATACTGCGGCCATAACGATCTCGTGATGTGTTCCCGGCGGCGACTATGGTAGCCAGCTGCTTTGTCTTCTACACATGCTTACAGTGTCGGCAGCACAAGTGTGACTCCTTTGGTGTTGCATACGTCCATAGACCACGGTAGCCACTTTCGGTTCCATCAGGTCATCTGTCACCTAAGTGGTATAAAAATACTCGTAATATTTTTAAGCGATCGTGTAGAATAAACGCAGGCACTCCTAAATAGTACGATAAAGGATTGCGAAAAAACAATATGGAGTCCCCAAATATCGTCGTTGGTTAACCAACAACGATATTTGGGGAGCAGACCAACCTTCCATGTAAACCAGTACACATGTTGATTGACACATGAGTCTCTGGCACACACTTCCCACGCGGCGTTGAGAAGTCAGATGGAATTCACTCCCATAAAGTCAAGAAACCATACGTGGAAAGGTGGAGACCGCGCCCGAACTCCAAAGTGCAAGGTAGATAACGTGCCATTAGTTTACCTACTGCGTTAAACTAAATCTTTTTACTACCATGTATTAAAATTTGGTTCATAAAATACAATAACGCAGTTTGATCTCACAAAAACTGAACAATACGTCCAATAATCGTCATACTTTATATATAGCCTGTCTACTCAGGGCCTGACGTATGAACAGGTAAATTGTAGCGTAGTAACGGCGGTAAGACCCATCATGGGGGAGTGGCTAGAGAGGCCACACGGCAGCCTCTCGTACCGTCTGACGCAGATGATCACCGAGCACGGATGCTTCGGAAAGTATCTGCGTCGGATGCAGAAAGAGCCAACGTCCGAGTGCCATCACTGCGACGCGAGCGAGGACTCAGGTCCGCACACGCTCACCGAGTGTCCGGCGTGGGAGACGCCGAGGCGGGAGCTTGTGGCGGCCCTGGGAGTGAGGGTTCTCACGCTCTCCACCTTGCTCGCGGCGATGGTTCGCTGCGCGGATGCGTGGGCGGCCGGCGCCTCCTTCTGCGAGCAAGTAATGCTCGTGAAGGAGGAGGCGGGGCGGGAGCGGCAGCGGGAGCGACGAAGGATCGCTAGACAAGCTGCCCGCGCACGAAGGCAACTCGGGCGTCGGAGGTCGATGAACGACCTCCGCCCCCCATGAGCGCCGGCCTGGGGGTGACAGGTGAAGCCGCCTGTCACCCTTGCAGAAGCAGGCCGCGGCGGCGGCGCGAGTGGCGCGCCTCCCCGTTTCCGGGGACGAGTTGGGGACTCTGTGGTCCCCACACCCGAGAAGAGGGCCAGATCGTGAGAGATGGCCCTGGGTCGGCCGGGGTGCGAGGGATATGCCTGTCAACCTCACCTTCGGCAACCGAAACGACCCACAGGCGGCGTGCGTTTTAGTCGGTTCGAGTCCGACATAACCTCCTCCACCGGCTCCGGTGGGGAGGTATCCGTGGGGATTTTGCGCACGTAAAAAAAAAAAAAAAAAAGCGTCGACATTTTTTGCTTTATTCTACCAAACTACGAGATTGGCTTGTATCATAGTGGCAGTATTTCTATTACAGGAATTTTATTTTGTATTCAGAGTGATAACCTACCTGCGGTAGCCTAGTGGCATTACCCATGTAATGGACTGCTGAAACGAGGTTTCAAGTTCGATCCCAGGCTTTACAATGGCACACACCAATGACTTTTCGATGCTTTGCGAAGTTATGTGTGTATTTATCGCAGGTTTATGAGTGCCCGGTTAATGGCAATAGGCTAGCCACCTATTACATTGGGACCTAAACATAAACTGGCGAAATGTGGGTGCTAGCACCTCTGCCTACCCCTTCGGCGATATAGGCGTGAGTTTATGTTATATGTATGTCATAGTGATATTTCAATGTGGCTGTATTTTTATCCAACTGCGGCAGCGAGGGTAATGTGTCTATATGTATGTAGCGTATGTAGTTGTAGTGTATGTAGGTATACAGGATGAATTTTTGCAAAGGGCTTGGATGACCAAATACGTAACTATAAGGAATAGTGAAAATGCTCAAAGGAATACAAACACATAGTCCCTCGCTGCCGCAGTCGGGTAAAATTACAGTCACATTACACACAGCCAGATATCGAAGTTCTATAGTAAGATTAATTGAACTTTTGAGGGCTGTAACTACCTGTAACGACTGCTATAGGCGTTCGTATGGCAACCGGGACAGACGCTTAACGTGCTCTCCGATGCACGGAAACACCCAGATAGACACATTTACACATATTTCAATCAATCCTGCGGTGTAGCAGTCGCGTTCACTACCGCCACTCTACAGAGGTTGTCTTCACATGTCCATTATCCTTCCAAAATATGATGAAATATGAAGTCTTACCAATAGATTGAGTTCAACAACTCCCGAGATGATGAAAGCAGCGGCCGCCAGCACCCCGCCCCATATCATTTTATGTAAAGGTTTACTTATCATTTTGCACCAAGTAAGGAATGGGTAAATGGCCTGAAAAATATAAAGAATTGCATTAAAAGACCTTCTTTGTTCTAATTTATTTTCCCGATTTGATAATTCTCGATACCAAGACTATATTGACTGTGCCAAATGTGTTATGCCTATTGGGGCTTTGAGCAAAATTAATCTTTCAAATTTGACAACTTGATAAAGTTATAAGCAAATAATAGATAACATGCTATAGACTATTCTTTAACTTACCACTTCAAACAATGGAATAAACACAAGGATCAAGAGCGGATTAAGCACTTGCATCTGATCCGCTTTCAGAGTAAAAGAGCCAATATCTTGTTCCATCCTGTCCGCTTGGAAAGTCCATCTTGATCCCTGTAGGTAAACATCATTATCTTTTAATTATCATTCGAGATTTTATCTGTGAAGACTTCAGAATTGGGCACAAAGGGAAATGAAAAATGGCATATGCCTAGATAAACCTACCATGGTCCGTCTCGAGAAATAGTGTAAATTGAAATCGGGCTGTAAGGCTTAGTTTTTGGACCAAAAGGTATATTATTTTAAAAATTTGTTGGTATCTAACCGGGGTAAACGTAAACGTTTGGTGTTCATATCTATCAAAACGGCAGCAATGGGGTGCGGGAGAGACGACACAGAAGCGGGACGCAGTTATACTGCCTATATATAAAATAAATATAGGTATGATGCGATTCCTATCGATCCATTAGCGGCTCATAACATCAGTGACTGGTATTGCGTTTTTATATGGGAATTCAGATTTCATGCCGCTGCCAAAGTATGGCGATCTAATAGTTGTTCACGATATTTTTGGTAGCATTTCCCAAACTAAATATAACAAATAGACTGGTTTGGAATCACAATGCTAAATGTGGTATTTAGTAGTGTGCCATAATGCTAACGATAAAGCATAATGTCTAGTCTGTTAGCAACAACAAGTGCAACCAATTTAATTTTTCATGATATTTGATTTAATTAACATTCATGCACAGTCATAGGAAAGAACAATTGTTTTTTATCGTGTGATAAGCTCGTACGCCATTTATTATCAAGTCATTTGAGATAGACCAATTGGATATTTGACTGACTAGTCAAATTAGCTACATTGGATTTCTAAAAAAACAACATTGAGGAGATTGACATACAGCTTTATATATCCCACAGATTGGAAATTATGGTAGATTATTAAGGTTATTTCTTAAGAATCTCCATCCTCACCTTAGTGAAAAAGGCTTAGGTCATGAAGAACAGAAGATGTTAACACACGGAGGACAGAATATGATTTTTCCTTTATATACCCACTTTATACTCCCTACATAAGGTTTTTAATTAAGAAGCCACATATTATTGTAAAATTAGGAGTCATTGATCCGATTTGAACTGCAAGAAGTTCATACGCACCTGTTGGTCAAATAGTGCCCAGAAGACTGGCAGCGGTATGAAGAGCACCAGCACTCGGAGGAGTGACTTGACGTCTTCAATTAGATTTGTGTCATATTTGTCGTCCGCGTGGTCCAGCCAGTGGTCGCGCTTTTGTTTGCTGTTCCAGGAATTTGTTATTGCATGCTACATAAAAAGAAAATAATTACGGAGAATTAAAAAAGCCGGTCAAGTGCGAGTCGGAATAGTGCACCGAGATTTCCGTTGCATAAACCATATTATATTTTTTAAGAACGGGACAGAGATAGAGTGCAGTGTAGTTTGAAAGTTCTTCGCGGAAATAATTCTTTCTAAATCTATGGTTGGCAATCTTTATTGAAAAAATTATAAACGTCTCACGCAGTGAGCAAAATAGCATTTTGCACACTGTTTTAGGCAGCAAAACTTAAAAAGTAATGTGACGACAGCAAAATTATTTGCATCTCGTGCATTCAAATCCCTCACCACGCTCAGATTCTACATAAGAATCACTCGGTTGCTTGGGATTCAAAATCTGCACTCACAGCAAAAAACCTTATTGCTCACTTGTTGCACAAATAACTATTGAATGAATTGACTCAAAAGTTTGATTTTGGCACAGTTTCTAGAAGTGGTAGACCTGAGTATGAGGTATGACTTTCAACTTGACACCTCCACGCATTTCTGAATAATAGGTCTTGTCATACAGATAGACAGATAGACGAAGTAGGCCTTTAAGGTCTCCATTTTTTTTTTGCGGTACGGAACGGACTACGGACTTGAATCAATAATTATCAAGCTAGAGACATGAAAAATAACTTAAGTAAAAGATTTTGAACTGGCTGCCTGCTTATTATGTTTTAGATCCGGTCTCAGTCATTCATTAGCTTCACACTGTGAGATCGTGCATAATAATTATAGTTAGGTATCAAATTTAGCTTTTATAGCCACATTAGGCGTCCAACTATTAGAGTTTCAACTCCAACATTGTAATTTCATTGAGGTATGAATTTTTTATGTAATATACACATATTAATTACCTCAGGTACCTATTTGTATTATTATCTGACAGTAAACATTTATTAGCAGTTACACAACATACGCTGGTAGCGTGAGTATCTACCCAAGCGTGAAGAACCAATAGATTAACATTGTCTGGATCAAAGTGTTATTAACGCAGTGATTAACAATTCACCTCGCTAAAGAGGTACATAAAAAGTAATGAGTGCCATTTAAGAGAAAGCGCATTTAAACTCATACTCACACCGATGCATGTCGACACTTTCCCGAGTATGTTACCGGCGGGCTTCTTAATTATATACAACCGCTTGCCGGCTACGAAGAACACTGAAAGAACAAAAACATACCTCAATAATATTTATGCAGCTGTGACTACAGGTTATATGTAACTAGGTCGCACAAAATAATGTCATTTTTATTTTATTAGCTACTAGCTGGCCCTGTGCGGGTCGAACCCCGTTACACCCTATAATCACTAGGTATTCCACTTGGGTAGCTTTGGTTACTTTAGTATTATGTTATCTGTGCTTTGTTGAAATAAATTTTCCAATAAGTGCAGTAGTTCCGAGCAAATTTAAGAATTCACCTACTTGCCACTGTTTGGATTATCCATACACTTACATAGGTTACACTATAACCGACATACTCGTATCAAAATATGGTTATGGTAACGTCACAGTTAGAAATTGGAACATCAACTTATTAGTGAATTGACGCAGGTTCTATATGTTCATTTCTAATCACTCATTAATTGTCACACTGGTAGTTCACTATCACAAGGCCATTAGAATTACCGAGAACTAAATAGTCTATTAAGTATTGTGAAATGGCTGCTTCAACATTCTCTCCCGCCTCATCCAGGAACCGTGACATATTTTTTTTTATTTAAGCATCTTTCTTCGTAGTATTCATAAGAGTCATTTAGTAAATCGACTTATACAGAATATTTTAAACTGGTATTGGTGTAACGTCACTAAACTAGCTTTACTAAACACAGACAACAGCTTGAGCACAAAAACTGTACTTACCAATAGATACTATCATTAATACCCCCGGCACGCCGAAAGCCAAAGGGTAACAGTCATTATCACCGAAGCAGTGGACATCAGCTCTTAATATCGGCGTCAGGAAAGTGGAGATAAGACTACCGGCGTTAATAGCGAAGTAGAAGAGAGAGAAGAAGTAGCCCAGATATCTCTCTTGCTCTGGTAACTTGAACTGGTCCCCGCCGAAAGCCGAGACACAAGGCTTAATGCCTCCCGTTCCGAAGGCTATCAGCAGAAGGGCTACGACAGTGAATTGTCTGGAAAGAAGAATTTAAAATTACCTGTCCTATGAAGTGAATGCACAATATAAATATACTATGTAGAGAGATAGAGAGAAAAGGAGAGAAAAGAGGTGGAAAAGAGAATAGAAGAAAATTCCCAACATAACAGTTTGATACTTACAGAGTGGGCAGATTTAGTTGTGGCATTGCACTAACTGATATCAACGTACTCCCTGCCGCATACACAATTGACAGGTAGAATATTGTTCTGAAACAAAGATAATGATTACATCAACAAAATTAAGTACCATCAAAGTTTCAGCACACAGCCCACCTGAATTATAAGTGTACGCTGTCACGCATAGCAGTTACAAAGACTAAACATCAGTGGACCAACCATGAAGTGCTTATAAGCCCTGGCAGTGCACTGCAATGTGAAATTACTACTTAGTTTTTATTTCTCAAACCACTGCCTTAGTTAAAGCAGTCTGGACATTAGTCCTGTCAAAATAAAGCATCAAATAGATGTGAGAGTACAATAATTCGCACACAGCTGAAAGTTGGTAATATTGTACAAAACACCATTGTAAATTAAATCTAAAATTCCTCATCGATCCGATTCCTGGATTTTTTATACGGGTTAAAAAGTTGTCTAAAAATTGGATTTTTGCGCTTTTCACAATACTATTAGCCAACACAAAATGTCTGAGACAAAGTAAAAGATCATGCGATTATCCTTATAGATGTTGAGGCTCGCGCAATAAGGGTTTATTACGAAACTGGATTGAGGCGCGAACTTGTACAACATAAACGGCCACATATTTTGATTGCTTTGAATTAGAAGATTGATTTTAGGATACTTCCTGTTGAGCTCGAATCATGCAATTTGGGAAGAAACATAGTCTAATAGTACAAATAAGGGTAAATAATATACATTTAATATTTATAGCCCAGACTCCGCCTCAGATGGCTGGCTCGAGGCAACAATAGTGCCCTTTTCAGTTGGGTGCGGGTGCTGGGTGAATTATTGTAGCCTCGAATTTGCAAATTGACTGAACTATTATGACCTGAAGGGTTTGACCTTGCATAGATTGACTAAGAGATTGTTGGTATGCAATTTGGTACCATCGCCGTCGTTGAATGAAAATAGGACTTATCTACTGTCATAAAACTGTGGTAAAGGAGTCGGTCTTACGATCGAAAGGTCCAGGGTTCGAATCTTGGCCATTACACTACCGACGTGAACCCACTCCTAACACAAGCAATTTAGCTAAGCTGGAGGGGTTAGAGGGAATAGTAGTAGTTTCGGTTCTAAAAATCTTTAAAAAAAGACATTAAACAATAAAAAATCCCATTCGTTCAATTGATTATAATGCAACTGTTAATGTTTAAATAAGGATTATTTTGCAAAAATGAACAACTAATGATATGGGTGTACGGGCCAAGGCCTACGGAGCCAACCTGACTTCACCTGCAACCTGAACTTCGATTCTGCTTAAGCAAAACCATTGTAATACCACGAACTTTGCTAAAAAATCCATTTAATTTTAGACTTTAAGTCAAAACTGTTAACATTCAAAATTAAAAGGCAGAGTGAATGAAAAAGTGTAATGAAACACTTTTCATTTAATTTTGTTCTTTAAGGGAATAGAAATTAAGTCTAAAATTTAATGCCATTTTTTGTAGTGTCATGGTATGACAGAGGTTTGCAAGTCGGTACACATGCTGATTTGACGGATGAAACTCAAGTAAAGAAGAGTTTACGAGTTCAAACCGCTGTCATCCTCATAAATAAAAAAATTCTAATTTTTATGACGGCCGACGTAAAACGATTTCTAAACGATAAACATTTCAATTTATTCTCTCTACGTTTACCAAAATAACTGGTTATCTTGTATAGCTCGCTGACGTCAAATTACTGGCATTTCTTCTTATTTTATATTAGTAAGATTTAAGAATAGAATTTAATTACTTATATATTACACATAAAATCTTTTTAGGTACATAAATACAAATGTCAAGTTCAATAATTTGCGTATTTATAAATATTATATAAGTTAACACTTTAAAAATTTCTCGTAATGATTACATAACTAGAAATTGAGTTGAGTTTAAAAAAAAAATGCTTAACCCGCGGCTACGTCTGTTTGATATCGGTTATTGCGAGCAAAAGTAATCAGGAGTTACAAGTGATTGCCGAATAACATCAAGATGAATAAGCGCTTCCATGTGAACGTCATTGACAATTTTGATGTCGGGGAGTTATGACCTGAAAAAGATGGCTGGGACTTACTACGAGTAGATGAGGATGATAAAAGATCGGGAGCAATGACGTATATTGGAAACAACCTATGTCCAGCAGTGGACTAGAATAGGCTAATTTACACGTATTTACACGATGATATTTCTGTCCCAATTGAGAAAGTAACTGCGCAAGTAAATAAATAAATAAAAACTGTGCTGTCTGTGGAAAGACAAAAGCCTTGTGTTGCTTTGTCTTCTACACTGACAGCACAGAAAGTCTCTGTTCTTCCGGGGTCGGCAGCACGAGTGTGACTACTCTGGTGTTGCACACGACCACAGGCCACGGTAACTACTTCCCATCAAGGCTCGAGACTAACGAGGCTTTGGCGTGCGGATTCTTTTGTAATAATCAATGATTGGTGAATTAGATCCCGTGTTATCCTCAGCTAAGAAACGTGTAGGTACTGCGCGTATAAAGCACATTTTGAACACATTACAGGTCCAAGATATATTATCCAAGCAATATTACTCAATCATTTGCAATGAAACTTAAGGCAATTTTTAAGTCTTGGTCCAACTTAATACTTTTGGATAGATGTGCAAGTTTGTCGAGATGTTTGGAAGGAATTGTTTTCTAAAGACTTTGATAAGTATTTTTCCTTAGGGTGCCTCTGTGGCGTAGCGGTAGAACGTTTGACTGCTATGCAGGAGACGCGGGTTCGATTTCCGCTCAATGCAAATAATTGTATGTACGAATATGTATATTTGTATGCACGATTATGTATATTTGCATTGGTCTGGGTGTTTCTACATATAGTGTGTTTGTATTTACAAAAAAAAGTATTTAAGTATGCTTATCCGCAGTCTATGTAGATTCCATAACACAAGCTAGTTAAGCTATGCTATGTCTAGTGATAGCGTTGTGTAGAATGTTGTACCTACCTAGCTGAACCGATTTTATTTGCTCCTTTCTACCTTATTTTAAAGACCATTAATGTTAATGGGCATTATTACTGCCTAAAATGGAGTAGACCAATTGCCTATAATTAAGGTGAGAACATAGAGGTGCACTTAAAATGACAGTGGACGAAAGAGTATAATTAAAAAATAAGGTGACATATAGGTAGTTAGGTAAGTACTTCTGTAAACACTTACGCATACAAAGCCACATTATTATGCACATTTGCACATTCAGAGAGTCATTCATGGTCTATCAAGATTTGGTTACCAAATATCCGCCAAATCGATCGACATGTTCCTGCGTCATTCAATAACAAGCATTGTGAAGCTCACATATCATCTATACTAATGGCAAATCTCAAATGAATTATCTATACTAATATTATAAAGCTGCAGAGTTTGTTTGTTTGTTTGTTTGTTTGAACGCGCTAATCTCTGGAACTACTGGTCCGATTTGAATGATTCTTTCAGTGTTGGGTAGTCCATTTATCGAGGAAGGTTTTAGGCTATATATCATCACGCTACTACTTAAGGGAGCGGAGCATTGATAATAAATGTTAACAAATCCGGCAATTTTTCATACATATGTTGAAGACTAAAACATACGGGCTCAAAGGGATATGAAGCTTCAAAATATACCCCGGGCGAAGCTGGGGTGGGTCAGCTAGTTTCTTTATAATACCACGAGTATTGATGAATGATAAGACTTATTAAAAAAAGATATAGGTAGGTAGTTATCAAAATTATTATTCCCGTTAACCCCTCCAGCTAGGTTAAACTCAGGTTCGCTTCGATAGTACAAGGTCCAGGATTCGAACCCGGGAACTATCGATACTAAGGTAGCCTCTTTAACCACTGAGCTTTTCCTTCATAACATAAACTCACGCCTATATCCCCGAAGAGGTAGGCAGAGGTGCTAGCACCCACATTTCGCCAGCTTATGTTTAGGTTCCAATGTAATAGATGGCGAGCCTATTGCCATTAATCGGGCACTTATAAACCTGCGATAAATACACACATCACTTCGAAAAGCATCGAAAAGTCATTGGTGTGTGATATGGTAAACCTGGGATCGAACCCGAGACCTCGTCTCATCAGTCCATCACCCATACCACTAGGCTACCTTTTCCTTCGAATCTTAAATATGAAATACAAATAACTACTAAACCTCCATCACTCATTATTCAAGGATATAGTTATTAATTGCTTGGAGAAGAATTATCTAAGGGCTACTTTCAATCCATTATTTCATCGTCAGTAGAAAGGGTTAAATAGGAAGTTAAGTTAAGATTATATAAATTAAGTACCTGAATCTGCCCAGCCAGTTGTCAGCAATCATGGCACCAATTAAGGGGAAGAAATAAGCGAACATTGTGAATACGTGGTATATGACAGTTGCACCATTGTCACCGTAGCCCAATTTATCTCGCAAATATAGTGACAGCACCGCTGAAAATAAAAGAGAAAGAGATTGTTCAATAGCCGACTCACTCGACTCATTTTTGCATAAAAATTGTAACCTGTTAGGAATAAATTATTCGACTTGAAACTATTTGCGAAATGTTGACGAAGGACTACGTATAATTTTTAAAAGAATGGAAGCAATTGCTGGTACCGGTATATATATTTAAAGGTGGAAAGAACCCTCCTATAGGATTTACAGGCCGTGCGAGGCACTTTCTTTCCAATTTACTTAGGTACTTTTTTTATATAGGACACGTCAATTGAACTTAGCCTTGCCTGATGGTAAGCTGAAGGCAAAATTCCAGAAAAGAGGGTCACCATTACTTACACATACCGTGTGACAATGGTGACACTCAGCTTGACGGCCTCATCATATGCTTTTTCACGCCCCGCTTAAAGGACCCGGGACTGTAGGAAGAAGGAAACACGTGAGCTGGTAATGAATTCCAGGCCTTAATGGTGCGACAGAGGAAAGAGTCTCCGAACCGCGTTGTTCTTGATCGGATGTTTTGCACCGTGTGCGGATGACATCTTAGACCTGCACGTGTTGTCCTGTGTAGGAAAGGGGAGGGTGGGACTAATTGGAAGAGCTCATCAGGACACTCCCCATGGTACAGACGGTAAAATACAGCCATGGACGCAACATCTCTACGCAGCTGTAAAGGTTCTTGTACTTTTCGTATAGGCAATACCTTACCTATCACTGTTTTGGGAAGTATATTATTTGTTACAGGTTGAAAGGAAGAAAACGCCTTCTATCTGCCACTGACACTTGAAATTGAGGTGTACATGGATTTGTACTGTTGCTACTGCGTCAAGTTCTAAATAGAGCAAAGTAGCGGTAGCCTAGTGGTAGGGGTAATGGACTGTTGAGACGAGGTCTCGGGTTCGATCGGGTCTTACTATGGCACACACCAATGACTTTTCGATGCTTTTCGAAGTTATGTGTGTATTTATCGCAGGTTTATAAGTGCCCGGTTAATGGCAATGGGCTCGCCACCTATTACATTGGCACCTAAACATAAACTGGCGAAATGTGGGTACTAGCACCTCTGACTACCCCTTCGGGGATATAGGCGTGAGTTTATGTTATGTTATGTTAGACCAAAGTATGTTTAATATAAGTTCTTTTATCGTTTTATTTTCAATTATAAGGGACGAATCTAAATAAAATTCCACATCTTCTCTATGGCTGTTAATTTGCAACCTGGCGTTCATCATTTCATCGGATATTCCAAATGGGTCAAACGATTCTCTTGAGAGTCATGCCACAATTACATTAATTGATAATGTGACTGTCTCTAGTAGAACTTCAAACGTTAAGTGTCGTGAAGAACATTAAATATTGTCAACAGCGACCTCATTCTTATCAAAGAATTAGATGTCAATTATATGTACCGGTTTGGAGATCGGTGAATTGTGAATGGGAACAAATACTTTACGGGGAACTTTTTGGAACAAATCGTGTATCTAATATTGCGGTCCATTTCAGATAATGTAACAATGCCAACATGACATATAAAATTAGATACACACATTTGTACATACAGTATTTACAAAAGAATTTCACCGTTACACGATATTCTTTCTGCTTCGAACTGTTTTATAAAATGGCCGCCACTCAAAGCAGGATATCAGTTAATTTCCGTTACTAAGACGTTGGGATGAGCTCAAAATGTGAGACCCATTGGTGACCCAGCAGTAGCGAGTGCAGCTGCTGTGTAAGTGTTCCAGGGTCTAACTCTAGGAAACTTATAACAAAATGAAGTCAGGATATTTTCCAGTTGAGAGTTATAGGCAAGCCCATTAGGGCGAGAAAAACAAATCTCGCCTACAAGGTTACGGTCGAAACTCCCATAAAACCGTACAAGTCTAATCAAAAGGAGCAGTTGTAAGCAGACCTAAGGCTCCGAGGTAAAAGCCTCGGATGCAAACGGGAAATATGTTTTTATGTTGGTGACAAAATTATTTCTACGGTGCTGTGATGTTATGCAATAAAAGTCATCTGCAAGAACAGGGCCTTGATTCTGCTAAAGCAAAACTACTGTCGTATAATAAACGCTAAAAATCTTTTGCAGAGAGAATGAAAAAGTTTTCATTTTCTTCAGAACTTTAAGATTATAGAAATAAAGTCTAAAATTTAATATAATTTTTTGCAGTGTCTCTGGTATGAACGTGTTTTTGCTTTTAGTAAAATCGAGGGAGAAAATATTTCAAACCAGTCTACCTATATTCAATCAATGCATTGCTCATATTTCAATGTTAAAAATCCTAGTCCTAGTCGAAAGTTGCAGTGTACCAGTTTCTTTTGGCGAGATGATGTTACGGATTTCGGGCAACAGATTCATGTAAGCAAAAAATGGTTACGTACTTACATAATGTGACTTTATTGCACAATCTTTGCTGTCTTGTTTATAAATTATAATATGTTAGCAATTAAAGCAAAATTCAGCTTGCTGGGAGTTGATGAGCATTAGATAAATATTTAATGGTAATATTTATTTTCTTATGAATTTAACATTTCTCTCAAATTATTTTTAAAATATGTATAACTAGTAGAGTGTGTCTCTAATCCCAGTTGCATCATTTGGCAGTGGCAGCTTGCAATCTGGGCCCAAGTATCGCTCTCTTCTCGTCTACTAATAAGAAGGTATGCCTTGCAGGTGAATTCATGGACCCCAACTAAGGTATTCGGATAAGACCTAAAGGTGTACTTCTCATCTAAAAGTTGAGAAAGGAAAGAAAAAGGTTCCATTCCATATTTCTCATATTTAAGCAAAAGAATGTCATGACCCCTGGTCGATTCATTCTCTCACAACGTATTGGTACTGGTCGATATTTGTTGGACATAATTATGTACATTGTGATCCATAACAATTAAATACACATTGCGGAAATACCAAAATAAAGACCTTGAGGACAGGTTTTTTTTTTTTTTTTTTATATAGGACACGCCAACTTGACCTCACCTCGCCTGATGGTAAGCTAAAGGCAAAGTCTCAGGAAAGAGGGTCACCATTACAGACACTAAGTGCTACAATGGTGGCACTCAGCTTGGCGGCCTCATCAGATGCTTTTTCACGCCCCGCTTAAAGGCCCCGGGACTGTAGGAAGAAGGAAACACGTGTGCTGGTAATGAATTCCAGATCTTGGTGGTGCGGCAAAGAAAAGAGTCTCCGAACCGCTTGGTTCTTGCTCGTATATTCTGCACAGTGTGAGGGTGACATCTAAGGCCTGCACGTGTTGTCCTATGTAGGAAAGGAGATGGTGGGATTAGTTGGAAGAGCTCGTCAGAACACTCACCGTGGTAGAGACGGTAAAACCGATAGTTATATAAGACGGTTGCGCCGATAGTAATAATTCAAATCGTCTCTCAATTGATTGACACTGAACACACGCTTCCTGTACCCATCTCCCTCCCGCACTACCTTTAAAGTGAGATAGCAATAGTTTTCGCCCCGACCAATTGTTGAAATGGCCGCATCTTGACTTCCGTTTTGAACTAGTACCATCAATGGCGGCGGCGCGCGCGACTCTCAGAAATTAATAATGTTTGTTGGATTTTAACCGCTTTCATAGACCTTTACTGATCGGATTGTGCCTCTCGTGTCCCTCAAGTGATTTAGTGATGTGGGCAGCAACTCCTGAGCCAGGAAGAGAAGACCGGTGCACCGGCTCCGACAGCACGTGGCGTCATAAAGGTTAGTGCATCCTCTCCTAATTTCTTGGGTTGCATTCACTGCCTAAACCACCTCCACGGCAACCCGATCATCTATCTTGTTTGTTGTGTAAAGTGTCATATGAAACATTTAGCTTCACCCCCCGCATAATACAGTCCACTAGCTCAGGTGGCATGAGAATCGCGCCACCAAGGACTAACTTCGGAAAAAGTTATATTTTATAACACAAAGGTCTGAAATACAAATACAAAAGATATTTATATCTACAATAGACAACGACAGTTTAAAAAAATCTTTACACTAGAAATGTTCTATATTATATTTAAAAAAAAAACTATGCGTGCCCGATTCGAACGAGTAGCTCTATAGACGTGTGCATCATACGTTTTAATTATGTTTTTAATTCCTATTCATAAATCCTTATCGGTGACTACAATAGTCAATTTAGATAAAAAATACTTGCGACTAGGATAAATCATCGTAATTAACTGAGTTCAGCGGCAACCCGGATTGGTAGTTCAAGTAATTAACGTATGTAATACGTCGTTCCATGTTATCTTTATGATGCAACGTTGTAGCTAAATAAGCATACTATAATCGTCACCTGCTGTATGGTAAAGTTGTGAATGAGTGTATATACAAAAAAAAATACAGGAGAGCAAGGCACTCCTTTATTAAACTTTTGAATATGAACAAAGTAAAAAAGGCATTGGTTTAATAAAGCGCGCCATTTTAAAAAGAAGAAAAAGGAGGGTTTCTTGTAAAATTTGTAACTGCAAACATTCGTAACTTATTTTTTTAAAGATTATAGGGTAATAAATCAATTTACTAATAGGTATATACTGTACATAGGTAAATTGTTTAGTTTTCTATTTAATCTCGCTCATTTTTCTTCGACAGAATATTTAATTGCACAACTTCATGCCTATGTATGTGTACAGGTCCCACTAAGTGATCCTAAACCTTCTAGACTAAATAAAGCTGGTGCACCTGCGGACGAGGTACTGGCGCAAGCTTTCCTTTCGGCGTTGGGAGGTCATATGGCAGTCCCCATAAAAGCTACATGGTCAACCATACCAAGGCGATTACGAAGACTAGTGGTGCAAATGGTATATACCTTTCGGATATGACACAATATACATGAAATAGCATATATGCTTTATATTCATCAGCCAAAGCTAAATAAAGTCAACCGCATTTTGCAACCTGAGCATTATTTCTTTTATTTTATTTTATATACTACTTAGTTGATAGAAAAGCACACGGCCCACCGGATGGGAAGCGGTTACTGTGGTCTATGGACGTATGCAACACCAGGGGTGTTACACTCGCGCTGCCGACCATGAAGAAACTTTCTGATGCCCCTCTTGAAGAACCCTATATTTTAGGCGCTTGGGAAAACAGCGTCTTTACGAAAGACCAGAAATATGAAGGAAGAAACGGATGAAACCGTTCTTATGCTTAGGCGTTGATTAGTAATCGTTTATAGCCAAAATATCTTGTATCTCACTCCTCGGTGCTATTCAGAAGACATCACTACCACTCCAGAACAATGTAATATACCTATTCGTTATAGAAGCTCGCCTCGATGTCCTCGATATAATCCGCACGAGCCTGTCAATATTTCAATTAATGCACAATCAAACGCGATTGACCCTTACCCCGATTCGATAATATTGGCTGTGTAATCACGCCCTACTATTTGCTATTCTGGACAATGATATTGGCAGTATTATCTAACCAGAGAACTGACAGTCAGTTCGTATGGAACTATAGTGGGTGATATGAAGATAAAGCAACATTAATTGTGAAACAGCACAAATACCTGGAGATAACGTAGGTATGTTAAAAGTGGGTTACTACACTGCTTGCATAATGAGTACCTAATCGATTATCCCCGCTATTAGGTAGGTACTAGGTACCTACTCGAAACTTTTTACTTACTGTCTATGAGCATGCAACTTGATTTCTACGCATACAATTGGGTATGTGAAATAAATTATTTAACTGAGCTTATTAAATCGATTAAGATAGAAAAGATTGAATCTGTCCAGACGGGGTTTCAACCCTTACCTTATCTTTCCCTTACAGGGCACACGCTCTGGCGAACCTTCGCCTGAAACCATCCAAATTTATATGCGCCTTGCGCTTAGCTCATTAAATTAAGAATGCTTAAAGAGAGGTACAAGTTGTGTCTGTTCTTATTTTATCGTTTTTATCTAATTTCAACCATCCACCCAACTTATAATATTAAATTATTTAACTTGAATATTATGACGTCACAACTAATTATTTCATACAAGTTTCCATAATATATTCATTTTGATGTTTAGTAAAATGTATTTAATTTGACTAGTCAGTCAAATACTCAATTCTTCTATTACGAAAATATACTTACATCATACTAATATAATACATACCTACATGAGAAAGTCTGTGAGGATGGATGAATGGACGATAGACGGAGAGTAGTATCTATGCCATTACTGCCAATTTATTTTTTAGTAGCCTTGATAAGATTTAAAAAACGGAACCGCTGGACCTGCATGGCAACTTTAATGATAATAAAGGGGTTTGTGTGGTGTGTACTCGGCCTGCGTTCACACCTGTATCCCTACGGGGTAGGCAAGAAGAATCTACCTATAAATATGATTAACTGGTTATTATAAATTTTCCCAAGAACAAATGGATGTTGAAATCATGTCGCCGGATCTTAATCGAATAATTATTTACACATTATAACGCAATAGACACAGTATAAATCCATAGATTAGATAGCTGCATTGGTGATCGGTATAAGTCCATTTTGAATGAGTTGATAATATAATGGAGGATCGTTGATTGTATCTAGTCAACAATGTTTTAATTTCTTATTAGGTTATCTTGGAGGTACGAGCTTCTAGGTACACATACTAAGTAGGTATTATGAAATTGTATATTAATTGCGTCTGTTCTGTAAAAAAACTGAGGTCATGTTTAATTATTAATTCTGATCTAGAAAAATATTATTTGGATCGATTACTATATTTGTCTGTTTATCGAAATGGACGATTCTGCTGCGGATTTTAGTAGCAAAGGTCATTTAAAGTCCAAATGATTTACTGCTTGAAACTTGAATTCGAATAAAATCAAAAATTAATGGCAGTCCCTGTCACTAGTTCGGTTTAATCTTAGTTGCAATAGTTGAAAATAAGTTTCATAACGAGTATGAGTAGAGAGGGACCTGAGTTTGAGATTCTTTATTTCAATCATTTACATTATAGTAGGTAGGTATGTTACATTTACATTATAACAATAGTATCGCTAATAGCATCTTGACACTCCTAACATTTACAAAATACATAGGTACGTGAAATACCTACTTAACACTATTTAAAATGCCAATATTGTCGAGATAATTTGGTGAGTTCAATTTTTTTTAAATATTTTGATTATTAGAGAGATGGACATGCCTCATACAAATACTGCACAATGTTACAATAGCAGGTACTTATTTAATATTTGATGTAATATGGCTATTGAATTAAAAATATCATGAAAGAGAAGAAAATGGATATTAATCGAAAAGAGACAGAAGATAGAAAAATGACAAATCTATTATAATGTGTAGATAACCGACAAATCACAATAAATTAGGGAGTGTTTCATAGGTAAAAAATGTCAAACCATGCCGAGTACCCAGGGGTATATATGTACCTATATAAGAAGTTACAATTTAACACTGTTATATATGTCGTGTACCAAGCAATGGTATCACTGACAGAGACGCTAAAGAATGTGGAAAATAGAGGAGTAAAATTAGGAAGGCGACTCCGGTGTCGGAGTTAAGTAGTGCGAAGAACATCTCAGTGGACACAACTCGCATGAGGTCACAGGTTGCAGTCGCAGTTGTAATCCAATAAGTATATCCAATAATCGTAAGTGTCCTTTAGTCCCAATGAGCGCCGGCCTGGGGGTGACAGGTGGAGCCGCCTGTCACCCTGGCAGAAGCAGGCCGCGGCGGCGGCGCGCGTGGCGCGCCTCCCAGTTTCCGGGGACGTGGTGGGGACTCTGTAGTCCCCACACCCGAGAAGAGGACCAGATCGTGAGAGATGGCCCTGGGTCGGCCGGGGTGCGAGGGATATGCCTGTCAACCTCACGGTCGGCAACCAAAGCGACCCACAGGCGGCGTGCGTTTTAGTCGGTTCGAGTCCGACATAACCTCCTCCACCGGCTCCGGTGGGGAGGTATCCGTGGGGATTTTGCGGACGTAAAAAAAAAAGTGTCCTTTAGTCTTCTTCCTAATGGATTCAGTGAAACCATGGAAGGCTAAGAAAAATATATACAACGTGTTACAGAAAGGTGTGGTCATATTCGAGGGACGCATTACGTGTGATATAAATAAATTTTCCGCGGGAGTATAAACACCAATTTACTTTGTATCACGTAGATAATTAATTTTCTTTTTTATCGACCATGTGTAAGCTAGTGGAAATTGTCGACAAACGCACAACACTAAAAAACTAACCAGGGCTGCAGCAGCTGCAGCGCGCTGTTACAAATGAACTCTACGGTTTGAACCCGAGTAGGTTTACCAAACGATCGGATTTGATAGGCCCTGTCTCAATATCATATTACTTACTTTGTACCTAAACAATTTTTTTTTTATATCGGGCAAAGAAATTCTGAAACAGCTTAAACTTGTTAAAATAGTATTAAAATAAAACAAAATTTACTTTTAGCAATAATAAAACATTTTTATGTTCCTGAAATCATCCATGCTAAATGTAAGACTTGTCTCAAAGATACCTTAGGTAAAGGTTAACCTACATTCAATACCAGGAGTCGTGGACTATCGAATTTCCAGCCACGCCCCTTAATATTAAACTAATTAAAATTGGTTCCGTACCCAATTTTATTTAAATGTTATGCAAAAAATAAATTTTCGGTTTTTATTCAACTTCGGTGGCAGACAAGCACACGGCCCACCTGATGAGAAGTTAAATAGAACAAAATTCCAAGTTGTTGGGTAGGTACACGATAAATAGAGATGCTTGGTTGCGAATCTCCGCAGCGCAACTGCGCGTGAAGACGGCAGCACACCTCCTCTCCCAAAATCCCGACCGAGGCAGGAATGCCCCTGTAAAGGGATGCTGGGTGACTCTTCATGTGTGCCTGAGTAGCATAGGACACAGTGGAGAGCAGACAAAGCCTCAAAGGGCTGGTTGAGGAGCCGCCCCTTTTCAGGGTAAGATGAGGATATCGTACTTTTCCATACGGAATTAACATGGCAACAGGTTCGAAAACAGGGTTGTTTTCCTCTCGCATCCCCGCACGCTCTCGTCCTTCGAGACCAGCAGGAGGTTGGACAAGGCGGTATTTCCGCCCAATTGAGCAGTCCGACTAGGGAAGTACCTCCGCCCAACAGAATACCGCGGCCATAATAACTTCGTGTTGTGTTAGGGTAGCTAGAGCTCACTGGAGAATTCGTGCTGTCAGTAAGAAAACTAAAGGCATGTCCTGCTTTGTCTTCTACACTGACGGCACAGAAACTCTGTGATTACAGGGTCGGCAGCGCGAGTGCGTTCCCTCTGGTGTTACATACGTTTATAGGCCACGGTAACCAATTTTCATCAGGTGGGCCATGTGCTTGTCTGCCACCTAAGTGGTATAAAAAAGCAGCATCCGCAACACTGTGATCGTTACACGTTTGCCTTAGTTTGAGTTACGTAGTTATTTATTATCGGATTTTTTTGAGATTTGTTTGTTCGTTACGTTTGGGAAACCAGGTGTCATGATAATGCGCACAATGGCGCACAACATAAATAACGGCAGTGTACAAAAATGCACACAGAACTTACTAAGGTATATCATGTCGTACCCGGATAACATAACTCTAAGAGGTCCTTCATAAGTGTTCGTTAAAGTAACATTCATTGCGGTACCCTAAACTATTTCATAAAATTAAAATATCTTCTCTTTCACTCCAAATCGCCACGCCCTTTATTATGATTGGTTCCGTACCAATTTTTATTTAATACAAAACCTTTCTTAAAGCATAAAAAGGTATGGTAAAGTGAACAAAAATATGTTCAAATACCAGGATAACATAAAATGTAAGAGTCGTTTCTTCAAAATTTTTGAAACAAGATTTTACGGTACCCTAAAATAATTGATACGATAAAATCATTTGTTATTTTTTTCCTATACCTAAATAGGGTGAACTGACTAGTATTCGACCATGGTCACAATTTTATTATTTTCTGCATTCTTAGTATCGGATGTATTTCTACTGAATTACATACTCTTTTTTAATAACAATGTTGTTCAGTCAGTGGGTCGTATGTTTGTTTGCCCACCCGTTATTGAATGATACGAAAATCACGGCGTCGAAAAAGTTGTCTCTTACATAACAACAGACAACGAGTAGATTGAATAGTAGCTGCGATTTTTTTTTCAGAGTAAGTACATAACTCTGGTTTTTATTAAATTTGAGCGCGATAGTCCATTCATTGTCCAACCCAAACTCAATGCGAGGGGGTTTCTGCACTTGAAAGAAGCACAAAGTCATAGTTGAAAAATCCAGATTTAAATATTAAAATAAAATTTTTAAATGGACGTAAACCTGTACCTCTACCCTAATTTCATAGGTAATACGTTCGGCCGCGGAGTCCTTTGATGAGACCGCGATGCGTGGCGGCGCTTTTGACACGGACAATCGGTGCCGCCAAGGACATAATATTTGGCGCCAAAGTGCGTAAAACAGTAGGCATCAATGTTGCCATAACTGATTTTATAAAATCTGTAGATGGCATGTTAAAAATAGTAGAAGCAGCGTAGATTTCAAATGAAAAAGTGGTAAATTTATTAGTAGATTAAAATGTATTTTTACGCGTTTATGCTTTTTAAAAGATAGAAGACGAAATCCGGTTCGTTTGTTTTGCGTCTTGTCACCCGCAGAGTAGGTAAGTCTTGTCATATGCAAAGAAAAATATCGTGACAATTTTATGTATTACTTATTTCCTGATTCCTCAACTTTTTCTCCTCTTTCTACTCTGGCTCTATCTCCTCTCGGTATGATTAAAACTTGTGATTTTCAGTAGAAAGGCCGACCTTAACCACTGAGCACGAAGCTATCATTTACTTTTCAGTTCAGATTTTTAGCGCGAACAGATAGCAAAATGTACCTAGGCAATGTACTTTTTAGTAGAAATAGAATATTGTTCTGAACCAAGGGATTGATTTAACCATTAATTAGTTAACTGCAGGTTTTTCAGTCATATTTACCTTAAAAATGAAAGGAAGGTCTGTGGATTTTTCAAAATTCTACGTATTAAATTAGATAATTAGAATTAGATAGATTAATGGTTGGCAACATTCGTATGTACCTACTTGTGCCGACTTCTTTTCTGTAGGTTGTTTACATGTTTATTTGTAGACTAGTTGTTGTTCTGTTGTGCAGTGAAAATGTCGGTTTTTAGTAATAGCGAATATTAGATGATGCTTTGTGTTGGCGCAGCTGATGGTAGCTTGCGAAAAGCTCGTCGGCTGTACAGTGAGATATTTGTGGACGGAAGACTAGAGGGTGACCGTCGGCGGTTTCCCTCTTTTAAGAAGATGGTGAACCGCCTTCAACACACTGGAAGTTTTCGTGGCGACCTTCTACGACGCCCACTGCTTTAGACGATCGTATTCTCGAGCATTTTGAAGTAGACTCGAGTACGAGTAGATACCCGGCGAGCTGGAACGGTTATCGGAGTGAAACCCGTTCATTTCAAGGGGGAAGTTCGCGCGTATTTAAAGATGCGTTTTGATCAGAGGATTGGGCGTGGCGGTGAAGTGAGAGTCGCTTGCCCGGCGAGGTCCCCGGATCTCACTCCGCTCGACTATTTTCTCTGAGGTTACGTGAAGAAAAAGTGTACAGTACAGCATGTGACAGCAGAGAGAATATGGAAGCCCGAATATCAGAGATTTACGTAGCGTAACCCCAGATATGTTTCGAAGCGTGCGTGGTAGCATGTTACGGCATCGAGCAACGAGCCGTTGCGCGTTGCTATAATTTTTTAAAAGTAGGTATGCCTTGGAGTTTCACCCATACTGTGGCGTCATAAACTCCATTCATGTGTACATGTACTTGTTATGTTTTTGTGGCCTACATAAGTGATAGTTTAAACTCCTTGTGTCGCGATCGTGAAGTGATAAATTAGTGCGTTCTTATGACTGTACCAGATCAGGTACATCACCGTTTCGCTGTAAGGAGAACACGCCCCGGTAAGTGATAGTCAAAATATCTCTGATGTAACCTGTATCTAACTATACCTACGCTTGGTAGGCCGGCTACCAGGCGCACAGCTGAGATTAGAGATTTTACAGAGGTTATTGAACTCAATTGAACTTATCGCGAAAGAACAAAATACAATAGTGTTGTGACCTACCGCTTTTGCTAAATATCGAAAATTTTAACGAATTTAACAATTTTGTAAGACGACTAACGATGTCATCACTTTATTACTATTTGTACATTGGCCGGTGCATATCGACTGGTTATCAGGCATGTGTAACGACCCTTAAATATGACCACACCTTTCTGTAACACCCTGTATATATCTCTCTCTAGTATGATAAGCCAAATCATTAACCCTTACTTGCGTTATGAACTTGCCCATATTGCCAACGGCACGTTTATTAGACCTGGGGACCTGGGGGACGGGTGGAGCCACCTGTCACCCTGGCAGAAGCAGGCCGCGGCGGCGGCGCGCCTCACGCGCCTCCCCATTTCCGGCGACGAGTTGGGGACTCTGTGGTCCCCACACCGATGGCGAGGGCCAGATCGAGAGAGACGGCCCTCGGTCGGCCGGGGTGCAAGGGATTTGCCTGTTAACCTCACCTTCGCCAACTAAAAACGAATCACGGTCGTCGTGTGTTTTGGTCGGTTCGAGTCCGATATAACTTCTTCCACTGGCTCCGGTGGGAGGGTATCCGTGGGAATTTTGCGCACGTAAAAAATTATAATTGGCACGTCTATTTAGATGTTCTTATACGGTGCTGTTATATTTATTCTCTGTCGCCCATAAATACTTGATTTTTTTTTATTGATACTCCTGTTTTCGTATTGCTGCAGTTTTCGAAGCGATCAAGCAATGTAGATGTAAAATATAATAGTGGCCTTCATTCTTTAAATTTCATTTCTAGTTTACCATCAGGCGGAATCAAATCATATTGACGATGATTTTACCCAGTCTGATGGTAATAAAATGATAATAACACAAGTACAAACAAATTCGCAATAGAAACATTTTAATAATAGCATTAGCTAATTCGCAGTGCATGATCATTAACTTAAATTACATTACATGAAAAAGGTTACTTACTTCGCATGCCATAATAGGAAAATCTTTCACAGAACTCATTCGTTACGATAAATCCAACTGATTTTGGGTACGGCAGTTTCTGTAAAGAAAAGAAAAAGACTTTAATATTTTTTATTTTGTACGATAATCTAGCATTTGCTAATTTACGATTTCACAGTTTTTAAGATGTAAAAATAAACTAATTTAAATACTAATTTGTATACTTAATTCTATGGGCACGCGTCATCACCGGTACCTACGTCAGTAATATTAATGCTATTCATTATGGAATTCATATTGCAAATAATGAATTCCTTTCACCAAATAAGGAAAATTAATTGTACCTATACGTATATAAAATAAACACAAATGATCGATGGAAAACTCCCAGACATTTGAATTTCCTAATAGCGTTTCCTACCGTCTTTAAAATAACGTATGGTTCACATTTAAATCTTAATTTATTGGATGGAACTAATTTTCAGCAATACAAAAGAAAAGTATATTACTTTTCTTTTGTATTGCTGAAAATTCAAAGATTTTTTATTTTTTTTTATTTTATTATTTTATTTTATTATACTATCGGAATACATATTTAACAAAAAAATAGACTTAATGTGCCTCTAAAGCTACAGAGCTTGTGTGAAATTCTTTAAGGAATGCTTGGCTACTTTTTGTTTACCTACGACGCTGTTTAATTAAATCACCTGTTTCTCTTATCACCTTTTTCTAGTAATTGCTAGAAGATGATGAAGCTTAACTTGTTACCAGTGTACTGGAAAATATTCCGGTTGCATCCAAAAATTACATTTTAGATGCAACCGGAAACTTTTGGAGTCCACTTGGTATTTTTGATAAATTTGTTGATTTTACTGAAATTTGACCCCCTAACAGTGATGCTCCTAATGAGTCTGATTCAAGCTAGGACAGCCTCGTCCGTTGTTTAGAGGATGCAGCAACTGGCAATACAATAAGCCAAAAGTTAAACATTTATTACAACTAGGTAGGTACAATTTGGTACCTACACATAATTGTAAGAATTGACAGTACACTTGTAGACTATGCTTAAAATTTGCCTATTTTAATGTCTTACTAGTTTTAATATAGTTCTAGTACCCAGTTTTTAAAGTCAGCCTCAGTAGCAGCCATGGCACCAAAATTGGATCATGTGCTTGTTTGCCACATTTTTAAAGGAGAAAATCAGTAGGTACAACTTCTGTTTATTTATGTTCATACAAACTTCTTAATATTCGCATAAGAATATCATAATAATCTAAAAGAATAATATTAACTTGAATATACTATTATCTAAAGGTACTATTTTCTATCTATTGAGTCATACATATTATACGTACACTCATCAACAAAATATATTCCACAGAGGGTGTACGGCACGGCCGTACGGCTAATCAATAATTGCGCGCAGAGAGCAACATGCGCAGGGCAGTCATTAGCCACCAGACTCACCTCTCACTGGCCACCGAAATGTACAAATAAAATGCATATATTTTCTTAAAAAAGTTTGATGTGATTAAAATTGGTAATAATTTGTGTTAAAAAATAAGCAGTGAATTAATAAAACAAGTACACATTGTAATTGTTCACATTCACATACTTACTACCAATTTCAACACAAATGTCTGAAGTAAAACCAAAATAATACTTAGCAGAACGGTCGATCAAAATTTTGATTATTACGAACAACACAGTATTGACTGATTTGTAATAAAAATATTAATCAATTTTAGGCTTCTAGTAATTTGATAGTCCTATAAACGACTCTTACTATTCCTCTTCTTCCTGCAATCTATCAGAATTAAAGGCAGGAACCATCAATCTACGGACAAAATCTGGAATAGTAGCAACTACTTTTTGGATTTCATCTCAGCTTACCATCAGGTGGGATGCCGTCATATTGGCGGTTCTAACCTAAATAAATGCCTACAAATATATGAAGGGGAAGCGAACTCGCCATCGACATGCAACTTGGTATTTTATTTTTCGTCTCCCATCGCGAGCGTCACGAAGCACGGGACCAACATTTGAAAAACGCTGATATAAACCATTAGACCGTCTACTAGCTTATGCGTGCACATGTATGAGGGCCTCCCTCGCACTCCATGATTTTTCGTGCAAATATGTACATTGAACATCCAGAAGGCAACAGTAGGCCTCCTACCATATATTTACGTAGTAATATTATTTATGAAGCCGCGTGGCTCCCGGCAAAGTAGAATTTGGACCACCCCATTTCTTCCCAAGCGGTGTCGTACAAGGCGACTAAGGGATAGGGCTATTAAGTACGGCCTCCTACGCGGTAAAAATGATTAGGACCTTGACAGTCGTGGATACAGCTAGAATAGTTTATTTCAGTCATTTCCATAGTATTTTCAGCTACGGAATTCTCCTTTGGGGTAACTCTGCAGATTTAAACACAATATTTGTGTTAACAAAAAAATAGACTTAATGTGCCTCTAAAGCTACAGAGCTTGTGTGAAATTCTTTAAGGAATGCTTGGCTACTTTTTGTTTACCTACGACGCTGTTTAATTAAATCACCTGTTTCTCTTATCACCTTTTTCTAGTAATTGCTAGAAGATGATGAAGCTTAACTTGTTACCAGTGTACTGGAAAATATTCCGGTTGCATCCAAAAATTACATTTTAGATGCAACCGGAAACTTTTGGAGTCCACTTGGTATTTTTGATAAATTTGTTGATTTTACTGAAATTTGACCCCCTAACAGTGATGCTCCTAATGAGTCTGATTCAAGCTAGGACAGCCTCGTCCGTTGTTTAGAGGATGCAGCAACTGGCAATACAATAAGCCAAAAGTTAAACATTTATTACAACTAGGTAGGTACAATTTGGTACCTACACATAATTGTAAGAATTGACAGTACACTTGTAGACTATGCTTAAAATTTGCCTATTTTAATGTCTTACTAGTTTTAATATAGTTCTAGTACCCAGTTTTTAAAGTCAGCCTCAGTAGCAGCCATGGCACCAAAATTGGATCATGTGCTTGTTTGCCACATTTTTAAAGGAGAAAATCAGTAGGTACAACTTCTGTTTATTTATGTTCATACAAACTTCTTAATATTCGCATAAGAATATCATAATAATCTAAAAGAATAATATTAACTTGAATATACTATTATCTAAAGGTACTATTTTCTATCTATTGAGTCATACATATTATACGTACACTCATCAACAAAATATATTCCACAGAGGGTGTACGGCACGGCCGTACGGCTAATCAATAATTGCGCGCAGAGAGCAACATGCGCAGGGCAGTCATTAGCCACCAGACTCACCTCTCACTGGCCACCGAAATGTACAAATAAAATGCATATATTTTCTTAAAAAAGTTTGATGTGATTAAAATTTGTAATAATTTGTGTTAAAAAATAAGCAGTGAATTAATAAAACAAGTACACATTGTAATTGTTCACATTCACATACTTACTACCAATTTCAACACAAATGTCTGAAGTAAAACCAAAATAATACTTAGCAGAACGGTCGATCAAAATTTTGATTATTACGAACAACACAGTATTGACTGATTTGTAATAAAAATATTAATCAATTTTAGGCTTCTAGTAATTTGATAGTCCTATAAACGACTCTTACTATTCCTCTTCTTCCTGCAATCTATCAGAATTAAAGGCAGGAACCATCAATCTACGGACAAAATCTGGAATAGTAGCAACTACTTTTTGGATTTCATCTCAGCTTACCATCAGGTGGGATGCCGTCATATTGGCGGTTCTAACCTAAATAAATGCCTACAAATATATGAAGGGGAAGCGAACTCGCCATCGACATGCAACTTGGTATTTTATTTTTCGTCTCCCATCGCGAGCGTCACGAAGCACGGGACCAACATTTGAAAAACGCTGATATAAACCATTAGACCGTCTACTAGCTTATGCGTGCACATGTATGAGGGCCTCCCTCGCACTCCATGATTTTTCGTGCAAATATGTACATTGAACATCCAGAAGGCAACAGTAGGCCTCCTACCATATATTTACGTAGTAATATTATTTATGAAGCCGCGTGGCTCCCGGCAAAGTAGAATTTGGACCACCCCATTTCTTCCCAAGCGGTGTCGTACAAGGCGACTAAGGGATAGGGCTATTAAGTACGGCCTCCTACGCGGTAAAAATGATTAGGACCTTGACAGTCGTGGATACAGCTAGAATAGTTTATTTCAGTCATTTCCATAGTATTTTCAGCTACGGAATTCTCCTTTGGGGTAACTCTGCAGATTTAAACACAATATTTGTGTTACAAAAGCGGGCTGTGGGAGCCATTTATAATTAAGGCCCAAAAGTCTCCCTTAGAGAAAAGTTTAAAGAGATAGACGTTCTAACCGTAGTGTCACAATATATTTTCGAGAACCTCATGTATACGAAAAAATGTTTCAAAATTCTCCAGAGTTTGTGACCGGCATAACATATTATTATATACCAGCACAAAAACAATCTTGTAGTCTGTGGTAGTCGACTTGAAAAAATTAGTCATTCATTCTAGGGCAACTATAATTACTTTTTTAACAAGCTCCCTAATGAAATTAGGGATTAGCCTGTGTAAAAATTTAAAAATATATATAAACGTAAGTAAGAATACTTGGATGATAAACAAGCTTGGAAATGAGCTGTTCAGTCAACTATGTAAATTTTTGTATTTAGATTATGTAGACTAAGCGTAGGTTTGTAGATAGACCAAAAAAAAGAAATGCCCGCTGCGTTTCTTGCCGGAGTCTTCTCAGGTTGGGGCCGCATTTCGAACCGGTGGTCCATTTACTAAACTGATTTTCATTTTCCTTTTTTGTTGACGTTTTGTAAGTGCCGATATAATGGTCTGTACAGAATATTTTTTTGACTTTGACTTTAGCTGTTTAACATCATACAGATATAACAGCTCAGACTCAGGCACAGATAAAGGCTCGAGTCAACATTTGTGCCCGGAAGACGGCAATAGGCTCACCCCCTATTACTTGGGACCGAATACAATTATTGGTGAAATGTGGGTGTTAATTCACCTCTGTCTAACGCTCCGGGGATAAAGGTGTGATTATTATGTATGTAATATTATTTATTCTGTGCTTATACATACGAAAAATAACAACGTATTTATATTAAGTCCTTTTTATTAAATTATTCTGGTTGACTATTTTACGAAACTTGAAACTAAAGAATATATTTAAATAGTTGTTTGTTACCTTCAAATCGTATTCTTTATTCGTTGCGTGACGTCCCATTCAATGAAATCTCGAATATCTGCAACACTCCATATTATTTTCAAAGGTGAATGAACTTTGAAAGACGTTGCCAAGAAAACAATAAGTGATTACATATTTGCATTTTAAGTACTTACTTACTAACCGGCAATAAAAATTTCTAGCCCAGGGCACAGAGCAGATAATAGTACTACGGTCCAGGGTGTAATATGGCACAAAAATTGTGCACGTAAAGAAGAAAAAATGTATGGTGATTACCAAGTTATTGATTTGTGACAATAGCGCCATGGCTAGGATTTTCAATTGAGTGCAATTACTCAATGTTTTTATTATTTAATTAATATTTGTGTGGGTTTGAATTTGAACCTTCCATATTCGGTAGTTACTATATACTAGGTTCCTACAGTACCGTCACAAAGTTTATGAAAAATATTGTCTGATGCAATCGTTGCATGTAATTGAATCAGAACTTTACATCAGACATAGCCGCCGTGTCTGGTGTAAATCTTAGAGAGAAAGTTTCAACTTCAACATACATTCGACGTACTTTTCTACCTGATTGTCAAACAAGGGTTTATTAAATTATTTTGATATTGTTCAAAGTGGCAGTCTTCACAAATTGTCTCAAGCGGCTTTCGACAAGGATATAAATCAAATTGCAGTGCAACGTGTGTGTGGTGGTCTCTCTTAAATGTGTTTTTTTCTTAAATGGTCTTCTTTAATTCATTTCATCGAATAAAGTATGAAAGCCGGTTGGTACTAGTTTCAGGGATTGCAAGCATCAGGCGTAGGACAATGACTCTTTCCTTAGGCGCTACGGTCCCGTGTCTCCCGGGTCTTATCCCGGGTCCCGGGTCCCGGGTTAAGGGGGGCTTGAAAAAGCATATGATGAGGCCGTCAAGCTGAGTGCGTCTGGTTTCCCTCTTTTCTGAGACTTTGCCTTTGCTTACCATCAGACAAGGCGACGGGTAATTGACATGTCCTATATAAAAAAAATATAACCAATTCGTTTTTATTTAGGCTTCGTGAAAAATTAGACCATGACGATTGTATTTCAACAGATTTCAATTGATAAATGGACGACTGTCATTTGAGGGCTTAATATTAAATGCTGGGGGTCAGTCACTCAAGACAAACCAATTGGATAAGAGGAGTAGGAGAGCGTCCTCCCAAACGGTAGGTATTGGTGCTCGGATAAAGATGATGATGACTTAAGAATAATAAAAATAAAAGGGCATGACTTCCATCGGAATATATATTTTTGCATTGTAGATGTAGAACCAAGCTGTACGAACTTTGTTAAGGTCTAGATGACTAGATGCTATGTTTGTAATATGGCCTAGAATATTTCTGTTTTGTTAAATAGTATTGAAAGATTTACGATATAACGCTCCCGACACATGTTGATTTACGTAGTTTCTTTTGTATTAACAAGAATCATTCGTGCGACATGATAATTTACGAAGAGAAAAATTCTACTTTATATTATCACGAAATGCAAAGACTACATAAGATAAGGCTTATTATTTGACTGTAGGAGACGCTTGTTGATTTACAGCTCTGTGAACATTATCCGACAGATGGATATACCTACATATTATGATCACAGATCCCATTACTTTAGGTACGAATTATATAGGAAAGGCATAAGGCATAAGGCGTATAACATAAATCAAAGCAAAAGCGTAGGTACAGGTATAGGCGTTATGCCTCTCGACTTTTCTGTTTAATTCACGCCGATTATGATAGGTGCTCGAGCCACATAAACAGGAACTGTGTAGCACGCAGATGATTATGCTGTTGAGGAACTGATGGATGTGCAGAGTCTCAAAAGGATTACGCGAGGAATGGAAAGGAAGGTGAAGTGTCTGTTACAAACACCTTGTATGTCCGTTTGTACCGGCTACTCTTACTGATATTAGAAGGTTACTTAAGTTACTTAGTTACTAAATAACAATAATATGTACCCAAATCTAAGTAGATGAGAACGAAGTCACGGCCAGCAGATAGTACTTAATAAATGATTAGCAGTTTTTCGGTCTGAACGGCAGGCTACTTAAAATGAATTACAAGCCAGTCTCTATCAAGTTTAAGTAATCGTATAAGGAAGAGGAAGGAAGTTGGTTGTACTCATACCTTGAACAATTTTATTGTAGTTACGCGCTATGCTTGTTCAAGCAGATGCGGCACGATAGTAAAAGAAAAGTGTATTGTAATCTAACCCGATCATCATAGAAACATCACTGACTAATACGTGTTGTTGGCTTTGGCCCTTAGTTTCTTGACGGACTTACTCTTTTTTTTTTTTTTTTTTTTTTACTTGCGCAAAATCCCCACGGATACCTCCCCACCGGACCCGGTGGAGGAGGTTATGTCGGACTCGAACCGACTAAAACGCACGCCGCCTGTGGGTCGTTTCGGTTGCCGAAGGTGAGGTTGACAGGCATATCCCTCGCACCCCGGCCGACCCAGGGCCATCTCTCACGATCTGGCCCTCTTCTCGGGTGTGGGGACCACAGAGTCCCCAACTCGTCCCCGGAAACGGGGAGGCGCGCCACGCGCGCCGCCGCCGCGGCCTGCTTCTGCAAGGGTGACAGGCGGCTTCACCTGTCACCCCCAGGCCGGCGCTCATGGGGGGCGGAGGTCGTTCATCGACCTCGGACGCCCGAGTTGCCTTCGTGCGCGGGCAGCTTGTCTAGCGATCCTTCGTCGCTCCCGCTGCCGCTCCCGCCCCGCCTCCTCCTTCACGAGCATTACTTGCTCGCAGAAGGAGGCGCCGGCCGCCCACGCATCCGCGCAGCGAACCATCGCCGCGAGCAAGGTGGAGAGCGTGAGAACCCTCACTCCCAGGGCCGCCACAAGCTCCCGCCTCGGCGTCTCCCACGCCGGACACTCGGTGAGTGTGTGCGGACCTGAGTCCTCGCTCGCGTCGCAGTGATGGCACTCGGACGTTGGCTCTTTCTGCATCCGACGCAGATACTTTCCGAAGCATCCGTGCTCGGTGATCATCTGCGTCAGACGGTACGAGAGGCTGCCGTGTGGCCTCTCTAGCCACTCCCCCATGATGGGTCTTACCGCCGTTACTACGGCGTGCCCTACGGACTTACTCTGACAGTAGGTACAAGTACTATGTCCCTTAATATAATCACGAGTGTACTGCAAAATCTGCTATGTAACGTTGTCACGTCTAAACCGCTGAACCAATTCTGCTGATATTTGGTATAGGGGTAGATTAGACCTTGAGAAAGGACATAGGCTGTGGTTTGTCGCGATAACTGACATTCACGCGAGCGGAGCTGCGGGTGAAAGCTAGCGTGTCTTATAAAAGCTAAGCCCTTGTTCATCTCTCTGTACATATCGGCAAAATAGGGTAGTGTCCTGACTCATCGAATTCTTACCAATACTCCTTAATGTCTTAGTATTTCATATAAAAATATGCATAGTAAACTAGTAAAATATAGCCTAACTAAACTGAAACTATGACTTTTCATTATCTTTATATATTTTAAAATGTACAGTTTACGATAATTAAAAAAAAATAGGACACAACCCTATTTTGTGATAGTTGAGTGGTGTTTGTACCTTCATGATAGGTTATGTAGATTGTGACATATGATGTGTGAGCTTACTGCTCATTGTTCTAAGAATAACGGTCATGAATGAGTTATCACCGTGATTTATGAATTAACTATTTTATTGATAATAAAATGTTAGAATAGATCGTGTAAGTAATGGCATATTTTTAATAACAAAAGACCTACAGCTTGTGCAAACAGACAGTATGTCTGTCTGCACAAGCTAGAGAGAATTGCCCATTACAAATTTATAAATAATGGATTCTAGTGTAAGTGATTGTTAAAAGGATCATAAATCAACTTAGTGTTCGTCCCGGCTGCGTCCTAAAGGTGATACCAAATAATTCCAAGGAGTTGCCCAACTAGCAGCATCTATAATCTATTGCATTACATCGTATGCCTATCTCGGAGTCTTTCACAAATATCCTTCATATTATTGTGTTGATTAATACAATGTATTTGGAAATATTGATCGATCCGTTTTTGGGATTTGCATAATTTTAAAGAGTAACAATTTGTCAACAAAGCGTAGGTGCAGAATGCCAACTTAAGCCTGTTGAAAGTTTCTTTACTTTCAGTCCTTTCCTATTCATCAGCCAAAGCTAAATAAAGTCAACCGCATTTTGCAACCTGAGCATTATTTCTTTTATTTTATTTTTTATACCACTTAGTTGGCAGACAAGCACACGGCCCACCTGATGGGAAGTGGTTACCGTGGCCTATGGACTTATGCAACACCAGGGGTGTCACACTCGCGCTGCCGACCATGAAGAAACCTTCTGATGCCCCTCTTGAAGAACCCCATATTGTAGGCGCTTGGGAAAACCGCAGCAGGGAGGTCATTCCACAGCTTGAGTGTGCGTGGGATGAAGTTTCTTTCATACCGCACAGTGCGCACCGTCTCAGGTCGCAATGTGTGGGGATGAATTCCCTGCCTATGGCGAGAGGTGCGATGATAGAATGTAGCTACGGGCATCATGTCAAACAATTCGAACAAAACAAGTCGAATACTGAACTCTTTGAGACTTTGGCAGACACAGTCACTCGAAACCGAAGAGCAAATACACGTAATAGGCTACGCATACATAGAGCAAATACGGCTCTATTGTATAAAAGTGTCTACTGTATGGCGCCAGTAATCTATAACAGAATACCTCCAGAAATTAAGACATTAAATATTAATCTATTTAAAAACCGACTACATGAGTTTCTGTCAGAGAAATGCTACTACACAGTCAGTGACTTTCTCGCAGGAAATTAATATGATGTATATCTGGATATTTTTACCTGTTACCTATAAATTTGAATTCATAATATACTTGACATTTATTTTGATAAATTAATTATTGTTATTTTGAATTACATAGTTATTGTGTTAATGGCCAGTACCTATAATTATGATTTTCCTTGACATATTTTTTTATTTTTTATTTTTTTATTGTTGACATGTATCTTCTGACTTCTTTGAGATCTTTGTTGACACTGATATATAACTGACATATTTGTATTTGTATTGAATTGGTTGTTTTATATTTTTTATTAGCATTTGATAATTTTATTCAATGCATACATTTGATAATTTTTTAATTTTTAAAATTTTTACAATTTGATAATTTTATTTAATAATACCCAAGAAAATATATTATATTCTTGCATGCCAACAAGGTAGGCCGAAGAGGACTTTTAAAATGTACTTAATACCTTTGTAATACCTTTGGTCAGCAATAAATGATTTTGATTTTGGTTTTGATTTTGATTTCATCTGAGCACAAACCATTGTATAGGCGGTAGAACACACACAGTGAGGCAAAATCCCTCCTAAGGCTAAGAGGTTCCACTCTACCTTGGAATGGGATTGTCAACCAGCCTCAATGCCCGTCTTTGCAACGAGTCGAAGGGGTCAAGCTGGTATGCAGGTGCTCCAGCAAAAAGGTGACAGCAGAACTCCATGTGAGGCCGGACCTGTGCTTTATAAAGAAGGAGTTGCTGCCCCGCAGTGAAGTACTGCATCGCTCTGTTGAGCACTCCGAGTTTTCTTGATGCCAGCTTAACCTTGTCCTGCAAATGACTTCGGTATTGGACGTCGCTGGAGATATTGACACCAAGGATTCCGATACTCGAGGAGATGGTAAGCGGTGTGCCCAGGAATTGCGGCGCTAAAATGAATGGGGTTTTCTTAGCGGTGAATACACATACTTGTGTCTTAGTGGGGTTGAATTGGACTAGGTTTAGTCGTCGTTCGCGACTCTTCTCCACCTCGGACTGAGGGATATTTGCACGGCCCGTGTAACACGTGTCCCCGGTACTGTCGTCCGCATAACATGATGACCGATATTACGAATATAATTAAATTAATCGATTTACGACGACGAGTGAGGATGCATGTGATTGTGTTTTTTATTAATTAATAATTTAATAAGTAGTAATGGCTAATGTATGTAACTTAAAAAATAAAATATACTGATATAAACTCTAGTAGTTGTATAAATATTCAAAAATATTATACAAAATTATAAATTTAAATAATACAAGATCTTTCTTTAAAGATTTATATTAAGATTGGTTATAGGACTACAATCTCCGAGGAAAAAACATCGGATGCTGCTGGTAGTAACCATTATCTATAGGTATTATGGAAATTCTATATTATGTCTATGAATAGTCTATTTTACTTTATTTTTTGGCAATCCCATATTGAAGTGAGGCTTTGATACGTAGAAGCAAACAGTAGTTAAAATTTTGTGGTACTAAATATAAAAAAGATGAATGTGTCTTTGTTTATTCGTCTCATATCCGTTCTTTTATCAAATTTTAAACAATTGCAAAGATTTCTAAGTATAAAAAGTTAGGAGACCTTGAAATCCAATCCGACACATAATGAATTAAAGACGAGTTCAGAGTAGGTTTTTCCTTTATAACTTACTTTTAAAACGAGTTTCCTTAACTTGGGTACTATGTGTTGTATAGAATCTACATATTTTTAACAAACCAACTAAGTTCATGCCTTCTGTAAAAATGCGTATGAAAGTTACTTGTTATCTGAATTTTGAATTAAAATTCGGATCATAAAAAAATATTGACACTATGTTAATTTGTGAAGTCGCCTTGGTTAGACAATTCTCTTATTGTCTTCTTGACAAACCAAGGTTTTTTGATAAGTACCTACCAGGTATTAGATATTTAAAAATAAAATGGAAACAATATCTACAATGTAGTAAACTCACATTTAGAGATTATATCGTTTATTTTTTCATTCATTAAATTCTTTGGGCCACTCTTTCCACGCTGCGTAGTCAGACGGCTTATAATGTATGAAGTGCCACTAGGCAATTAAGTAGTAGGATACAGATTCTGTCGAAGTGTGTGACCTACTGTATAAAGACGTCAATAACCATCTTCTAAAGTCCCTTTTGAGAGAACATTAAGCCATACTAGTTTGTATGACCTACATTAACATTGTCCAAAGTTGAGGTACAGTTGGTGTGATAGAATGGAGTGATGCAAGTTTTAACTGTTGGTTTTGGGACAGCACGTATGACGTAATGTTCTACGTTTGATGTGAAAGTGTTATGGATACCAACCATATCTACTCCGCTGTGTTGGCAAACATCCACACGGTAAACTCATGAAAAGCGGTTACCCTAGTCAATAACACTTGCTTCAATGTGTGCTACAGTTGGTATGCAGGGATCTTTTGAAGCCCAAAGCAATCTTAACAGTTAGTAGATGCACCTGTTAGACAATGACTCTAGCACAAGCTTGCGTCTCGGGGTGGAAAGGTCAATCGTTCCGTTACAAAATACTCGTACTAATTAAAAAGCCAATCAAATGGGAGTCCGCAGTCAGACCGGAGCCCTGGCTCCAACGTACAAGCTAATGTTATATGTATAACTGCGGTGTTATGCCTGGAGGAGGTACTGTCCCCAGTCGGGTAGCTCCGTTTTGAACGGGAGGTCCCGCTACACACTATCTCCTCCCCCGTCTTTGGATAAACGATACGTACTTAGAATAATAATTAGAAGAAGGTAGATACACTATACCGTGCACGGTGTCGAGGTGAGCACGCGACAAATTGATGTGAAGGTGATCTTGCGATCAGTGTTATTTGTTTGTGTTTACTTCAATCCATTTATTATTAGTTATTTAGACTCGACTGGACTCGATTTACTTAATTTATACTACATGTGACCTGCGACTTCACTCGCATCAAATGCTAATCACTGATCTCATTCCCGCGCCACATAGGCAGATATCCAAAAAAGTCGTGACATTATGTAGTCTTGGACACTCAAGTGGGAAACAGACCGAATAACGTATTTTAATCTTAAGTTTAATTATGAATATTGAATATAAATTGTACGTTATTTTATTACTCTCGTGCAGCAACGTTAAATGCAATCAAAGTGACTGATTTATAAAAGGGAAAGGATAAAATGTTGAAGGCCATGTTACCATGCAGTTTTATTTCAGATCTATGATTAAAATATGCTTTCGACACCTAGCTATGTGCCTAAAACGAAAAACAGCTCTTTATTAGGTGTCATTAAATCTAAAAAAAGTATCTTGTCGAGCAGACCGTTATTAGTGGTTTTTAGGTGGAGATTAGTGACGGGATTGGGAAAGAATTGTATTCAAGATTGAGAATCAAATTCATTAATTAAGCTAAGTAGGTATACGTTTGTATTGTTATAACAAATTGATTTGAACTTAATAGCATCTCAAATTAGATTATTTTTAGAATAGCGGGTTCAAATATACTTTGAGAATTATTATATTATTTTAAGACACTTTCTATATTATTTTATATATTAATATTATATATATATATTATTATATATAATTGTAACATTGTCTACATTTTTGTAAAGTCAAAGTGAGAGTCTCTATTCTATTAACCCGCCCCTCATCGTACCTGGTGCAAAGGTGCCCATGACGCTGGCGGCATTGCCCCGTTCAACAGCAACCGTTGCCCCAGGTACGAGCCGGAGCGGGAGTCACCGGTTTCAGTCATAATTATGATTGAGTTACGAGTGGTGGTGGTGTACTTAGGTACCCTAGTGGTATGGGTAATGGATTGAGACGAGTTCTCTTGTTCGATCCCAGGTTTTACCACGGTACACACCAATAACTTTTAGATGCTTTTCGAAGTTATGTGTGTATTTATCGCAGGTTTATAAGTGCTCGGTTAATGGCAATAGGCTTACCACCTATTACATTGGGACCTAAACATAAACTGACGAAATATGGGTGCTAGCACCTCTGCCTACCCCTTCAAGGATATAGGCGTGAGTTTATATTATGTTATGTAATTAGGGCTTAAATGACCCACCCATCATACTGCACCTACATAAACTGTTATGCATTAACAATAGTTAGATATAAAATTTTGTTACGAGTATAAGTATAGGTACTATTTTGTAACAGTGTAATGTGTTTTTTTTATAAAAATAATATTGCGTTATTGCACAACATCCGGTCTTTGAAGTTGAAACGCATTTTTTTTCCTATAATTCATCTATCTACCTCGGCGGCCTTTGTGGCGTAGCGGTAGAACAATCAACTGCCATGCAGGGGGCGCGGGTTTGATTCCGCTCAGTTCAAAATATTTTTATGCATGAATATGTATACTTGCATTGGTCTGGGTGTTTCTATGTGTAATATGTATTTATGCATTTACAAAAAAAAGTATCTGAGTATGTTTATCCGCATTCTAGATTCCATAACACAATCTAGTTAAACTATGCTTACCATGGCTCTAGATAGCGATGTGTAGATTGTTGTAGAATATGTATAATTATAATTGTAACACATAGTAATGACCTAATCCATTAGTTTAAACACTTTCATCATAATATTATTTCCCGTGGTATTATCTTATCATGTCTACAGAAACATTGTAAGGAAGAGTTGTGAGACACGTCAGAATATTAAAGACTGCATCAATGTTTTATTCATACGCACAAGTAATCAGCGGCAGATTTATTTTATACTAGCCTGTTCGCTCCGGCTTCGCCCGTGGCATGCTTTGAATTGTCGTTAAGATTACTGCTCCGCTCTCTTGAGTAGTAACGTGATGATATATAGACTACTCAACACAAAAAGAATTGCTCAGTTTGAACCAGTAGTTCCTGAGATTAGCGCATCCAAACACAAACATATATTACATTATACATATAATAATAATAATGTGTGTGTATTCCTAGCATATTAAATTCTCAGAAAAGGGCCTCTACGTCTTGGCTTCGGCCCGACGCACGCCTTCCAAAGGCCCGGGCCTCCACAGTCCCGAGAGTCATGGAACCGCGAAACAATAATAATAACGTCTTTATTGTACACCAATAACACATTACACTAGAATATGTGATACAAGTTCCGTGTCACGTACAGATGGCGGCCTTATCGTTCTGCGGCAATTTCTTACAGGCAACCATAGGATGGAGATATTATATTGGTATGGTCTATAGCTTTATAATATTATAGTATGGAAACATGGATAAGATTCCAAAGTCATTTCTCCTTCCTCGGTATTCTTTAAGAAAAAAATATTTCACTCGCTTTTTATAAAACGTTAAGGTCCCACTTAAGCTTTTTTATTTCGTTAATAAGTACAACAGTTTATTTGACAGAAAATGACCAAAACCCGTTTACTGGATGGGTGAACGCATCGTCGTTTTTATCAAAAAATCGTTTTATCTGGAGAAACAAACCAATAAGTACCTTTACTGAGAAAAGGCTGGGTAATTGTCCTGCCGCCTGTCACAACATTAAACTAAAAAAATGTAGCTCAGACTCTCTGAGCAATCACGTAAGGTGTCGCAAATTCGGGTTTGGATATACCAAGAAATATTACAAATCAGCTGTTGCCCGCGGCCCTACTCGGGCGTATATTGATCCTGTTCACGCAACCCATGGGCACCTGTTCCCGGGATAAAAAGTGTATGTTATTCCAGACTATTATATAATCTATCTGTGCACTTAATTTTAGCCAGATTCAATCAGCCGTTAGAGCACGATCAATTACAAACCTCTTCATAAACTTTGCCATTTATAACATTAGTTGAGGGAAGTAGGATGGAAAAAGGAGACCCCAGACTACGAGGTGAAGACTTTGGATGCGACTGGGTTAGTCCCCATAGGATGAAGAAGAATGTATGTATGTATGAACCTGTATTTGCCGATCAATTTAATAGGTTTTTAATTTTAATTTTCATAGAAGGTAAGACACAACGGTATTCCCGTCCGAATTGAGCAGTCCGACTGGGGAAGTACCTCCACCCTACAGAATACCACGGCTATAATAACCTCGTGTTGTGTTCCTGGCGGTGAGTAGGGTAGCCAGAGCTCATTGGAGAGTTTTTGTGCTATCAGTGGGAAGACCAAAGGCTTGTCCTGATTCTGTGTTCTGCACTGAAGGCACTTAAAATCTCTGTTCTAACAGGGTCGGCAGCACGGATGTGACTCCACTGGTGTTACACACGTTCATAGGCCACGGTAACCACTTTCCATCAGGTGGGCCGTGTGCTTGTCTGCCACCTAAGTTGTATAAAAAAATAGGTAAGTATTTGAATGAAAAAAAAAACCTTTTTATGATGGAGCTCGCTAAAAGTCAAATAATGGTAAATCTATACGGAAAACAACATAAAACATATTACATAATTAATTGAATATAAGGCGTAGATGTAGATGTAACAATAGTCAATAGTCAAGAAAATTATATCTTTCAAATTTAGAATACAACGCGATCGCAATTTTAATTGGCGATATTAATCTTTCTGCATGACTATAGTTAATAAATTTATTACAATTATGTGGTTCGGGGGTATCGGACCATTAAGTAGAAGCTACAGATTTACATCTAATTAATGGATTATTGAAAATATATTCTAAGTAATGTTAATAATTGAGAAAAATAGTCGGCATTAATATTCGCCGAAGCTTGGCACAATCAGCCACTTAGCGATTCCTAGTTGCACTCAGTTTGCACTTTGAGGTCCATAGACTGGTTATATTTTTTATTAGTATACCGGTTTTTCCTGGAACGACTGACGTCTTTTTTATATAGAACACGTCAATCAGACTTCGCCTTGCCTGATTACCATCAGTACTAGGGTCAGCTTACCAGCTGAAGGCAAAATCACCATTACTTACACATACCATGTGACAATGGTGACACTCAGCTTGACGGCCTCATCATATGCTTTTTCACGCCCCGCTTAAAAGGCCTTAATGGTGCGACAGAGGAAAGAGTCACCGAACCGCTTGGTTCTTGATCGGATATTCTGATCTCCTAACCCCAAGACCCATGTTTCTGAGCACTTTTATGATTTACTACCGGATGTTAAACAGCCCTATACCGTAGTCACCTTCTACGACAATCACAGGAAGACATAGGGTGGCCCTATGCTGCGCAATGTGCAACGGTTTGTAGGCATGAAGTATACTCATACGTCAATATTAAATATACAGTATAGCATTTACCGAGAGAGAGCGGGGTATTCACTTTCCAACAGATAGGTAGGTAGTGCAATGTTGGCGTAATCAAACCGTTCATTTTGTTAACTCACGATGATGTAAACTGGAAAACGTTTGTCGTTCATGTCTCATAGAATATTGAAACATTGGAAATGTTCTCTGAACATACATTCATTAAATATCCAAGATTCGCAAGAGTCTTTAATATTAATTAATTCTTAAGAACTACGATAAAACGTAGCGTTAAACTATTTCGTAAATCTATATATAATTTATACAGTAACATTTAGAAAATGTTTTCTTTTACATGCGGCTAATTGTTCGTTTGATTTCAATTCTCGGCAAAGCTAATTAGTAATAATAGTATTTCATACAGAAGATTCACTCGCAACAACACTTAAATGAAATTGACTTTTGTGACCAGGAAATAAAGTGCGTTTTAGTACAAAGTCTAAATTAAATATTGACTGTTCATTGTCTATCATGTCCATGATATACATGGACCATATCGTGCTATATCGCTACTCACGAGATGTTTTTTTTTATTTAACCGTTTTAAACTCCGTCAATCAATCTTGAAAGACGGATCGACTACGCTGAGCAAGCTGACTATATATACATTTATGTCACAACATTTCTAGACGATGATTTTGAGTGTTTAGGCAATAACATGAAAATCTAAGCAATCATGAGCACGAATAGCTAAGCAATCATGAGTACCTAAGAATTTACTTTAGTCCCACTGTCGTTGATTTCATGTTTAGTATCCATTGACGACTTTATCATATCTACCATGAATTTAATATGATAATAATGTACTTATAATCACGCCTTTATCGCCGGTGGGTTGGGCAGAGGTGATTTAACACACACACACATTTCACCAATCATTAAATTCGTTGCCACGTAATAGGGATGAGCCTATTGCCGTCTTCCGAGCACTATTGTTGACTCAAGGCACGCGTCTGAAGATGAGTCTGAGCTGTATATATCGGTCTGATGTTAAACAGCCCTATCCCTAAGTCACATTGTACGACACCCCATGGGAAGAGATGGGGTGGTCCAAATTGTACTTTGCCGGGAACCACGCGGCTATTTATGAAGGATTAAATTTTATGGAAGGTAAGAAATTGTGCATAATTAAATGTTATTTCTACTTTCCGCTTGCTCGTGCGTTACGCGCGTTGTGCTTGTGGCCTAACGCCTTGACCAATGTGTGTAATTGTTCAGTTTGGTCCAAAGTAAGGCAAAATTATTTCCGGTTGACTGATGACAATATCATTCGGCACTACATAATGCCGGTAGGTGGTTGCTTGATACAGAGTCGTTTTATCGTGCAATATAAAAACTCACAACCATAACGCATTGCAGCGTAGATCTTAGCATTAATCGTAGTTACATCCGAGAATTGAGACGCTCACTTTGAGTTTGAAGTCCGGGATCTTTATCGCAAGTGCATCCATGGTATTTAAATCATGTTTTGTTTGACGGCAGTCAAACCGGCGCTTCTTACCCAATATTCCTAGACTTACCTATATAAATATCTCTATTTAAAAGCGTTACTGTTGTTCTGAAGTTTTTATTACATTTATAATAGAAATATTAATACGTATTTGTCCTTAGAGATACACAAGGCGATTGCAGTAACACGTGGACAATAACAATATTCTAATAAATATTATTATTAATAAACATAATGTTGACAGCGACTGGTAACGTTATTCATCACTGTCATCGTTAATTACTTTAAGTCACACCAGTAGTTACTGTATTATCTTTTCTGTGGTAACTTTCAAATATCCATATCTATTTATTACTTCGGTACTATTTGTTACCCACGCCTGCAATCTGCCCGCGTACAAAATATTTTCAGCCTAATTTTTTTATTTTTCTTTTCGTAAGTTCTGTAAATATATTAGAACTTGAGATCATATTATGATAACTTTTTCTGCTATTAGTCAAAGAGATTCGAAACTATGAGTCAGTGAAATTAGAAAAAAAATTGTTTTTTGACCACAATTTTTGGGCAACCCTGTTGGTATGTGTTCAGCAACACGTTTTAGTCCAAGACCTGGAATTAATTACCAACTCACGTGTTTCCTTCTTTCTACAGTCCCTGGTCCTTTAAGCGGGGCGTGAATAAGCATCTGATGAGGCCGCCAAGCTGAGTTAGGACACGGCGGTATTTCCGCCCGATTGAGCAGTCCGACTGGGGTAGTACCTACCTTCGCCCTACAGAATACCGCGGTTATAATAACTTCGTGTTGTGTTCCCAGCGGTGAGTAGGGTAGCCAGAGCTCACTGGAGAATTTGTGCTGTCAGTGGGAAGACTAAAGGCTTGTCCTGCTTTGTCTTCTGCTGACGGCACAGAAACTATGTACTTACAGGGTTGGCAGCGCGACTGTGACTCCTCTGGTGTTACAGACGTCCATAGGTCACGGTAACCACTTTCCATCAGGTGGGCCGTGTGCTTGTCTGCCAACTAAGTGGTATAAAAAAAAAAGTGCCATGTATGATATGATTGTAACAATACTTAGTGCCTGTACCTAATAGGGGCCCTTTTTCCTGAGACTTTGACTTTAGCTTACTATCAGGGGAGGTGAAGTCAAATTGGCGTGTCCTAGATAAAAAAATAGTCTTTAAAATATTTTTTTAAATAGAATATTATCAACCGAAATTATTATATACATAACATAAACTCACGACTATATCCCCGAAGGGGTAGGCAGAGGTGCTAAGCACCCACATTTCGCCAGTTTATGTTTAGGTCCCAATGTAATAGGTGGCGAGCCTATTGCCATTAACCGGGCACTTATAAACCAGCGATAAATACACACATAACTTCGAAAAGCATCTAAAAGTCATTGGTGTGTGCCATGGTAAAATTCTCTATTCTTCTCTATAACGTACATTCTGTAAACAGATGGGTGAGAGTCGTTCTTACCTAGGTTCATATACTGATAAGTAAGCAAATTATGTCTATACTAAGTGCCATGTAATGCCTGCCTGAACGTCTGCAGCAGGTTACAATTTGTACCTACTGAAACAAAAACTGTTACCCTCATTTTTTCTTCGTACCTGCTTGTTCTTATGTTATCGTTTTTTGACCAGAATAAAGAATTTGACTCTAGGTCAATACCAGCTTTCAGTGGATTATACTAAAAAACAGTCTCTTGTATCAACACTATCAATATCAACTGCAGCATCTTGCTTTTAAGAAGTACAAAATACAACCTAAGTACAGTCGGCATCTGATCGATCTTGACTAACAAAGTAGTAAGTAGTAGTTTAAGAATTATATTATATTATCTGTGGTAGTAGTAAGTAAGAGTCTAGGCTTTGGTTTTGTAGAGCGTCTTCTCTATCGCACTGACATCACACTGACAGTTGGATACCCTTATACCAAACTGTCAGTCTATTGAGTGATAAAGAGAACGCTCTATAAAATCGATCTTCGTCAGACTTACTTTTCTAAGGTAACGTGTCAAACCGATCAAATTGAATTAATATTACTTAATTAATTTCAAATCACTCAGTAGAGTTTCATCCCTATCGGATTAATACAAATAGACAATAACATTAATTCTAAATTATTAATTTCTTTTAATGACTGTTTCTATTAGTCACATGACATTCTTTGCTGTAGCGTCAGTCATATAAAGTTCAGTAGGATACGGGGCGAGGAGATCGAATGGTTGTTTTCCCCCACCCCTCACAAGCCTTGGCCGGCGCGCGGCGTTCCGCGCATTGACGGCCTCGTCCGTCTTGTGCAACAACTAAACAAGGTCTTACCCGCTGCCAAAAGATCAGAGTTGTATGTTTGTTTTACTACTTGCTAAACGCTGAAGGATCTCTAAATAATACTAATGAAAGTTACTTCAGCTTCATACAAAGGATAATGATAATATTATAATCTACGACACACCATACCTATATACAATGTTATATAGACCCATACAAAGCATAGATTAAATATGAGTTTTAGAATGATCATCATTCTAGAACTCATATCATATAGGTACTTACATAGATAAGTTTTTTTTTTAAATAGATAAATACATAGAAACACTTGGCCTCGTGTAAATACACACCAAAGATGCATAATACACACATAGAAATATTGAATTAGAGAAAAATAAATGGGCCTCACTTTACATGTATTGTGCTACAATGTACCTAAAGTTCGTTTCACAAGTTAGCATTTAGTAACTTTTGTTTACGATTGTACTACGTACCGGAAAAAATGCTATAGGTAGGTACCAACTTCCATTTTTGTTAATATCTACCATAAAATAAGTTTCGTACATCAAAACGGTGGAAAAGGGTATCATATAATTATGTACCGTATAATAACCGGTCTTATTATGATTCTGTTCACGACACGTGTGCGGAATAATGAATGATAAGCATCGTTATATAGTGACTACAAATTAAAATCAATTTTGCACGTCTGATGTTTTACTCAGATTATCTATTTCTTCTAAACCACGGAACTTGGACCATACATGTATTGCATTTTTCACTGTTATTTGGATTTTTAATTCAAAGTATTTTGTTTGTTTTAAAAAAAATTAATCTTGTTTTCAATTTATGTTAGTATTATTTATGTTCCTTTCTGCGGTGCTTTAATCGGGGCGTGAAAAAGTAAATGATGAGGCCGTCAAGCTGAGTGTCAACATTGTCACATGGTATAGTAATGGTGACCCTCTTTTCTGAGACTTTCAATTCAGCTTACCATCAGGCAAGGCGAAGTCTAATTGAGGTGTAACAGAAATAAATGTTCATAATATTGTTTGTTAGCAATATCAAAATATATTTTTTTGTACATTTAGTTATGTAATCATTACCAACATCTTTTTTAAACTTAGACCATTTAAGTTGAAACCCGCGTTTTTTAATACATCTTAGGTGGCAGACAAGCATTAATGGAAAGTGCTTTATTTTTTATACGTGCGCAAAATCCCCACGGATACCTCCCCGCCGGTGCCGGTGGAGGAGGTTATGTCGGGCTCGAACCGACTAAAGCGCACGCCGCCTGTGGGTCGCTTTGGTTGCCGAAGGTGAGGTTGACAGGTATATCCCTCGCAATGGAAAGTGGTTACCGTGACCTACGAACGAGTGCGACACCAGAGGAGTTACCCGTGGAGTAGAAATGGAGAGTTTTTGTGCAGTCAGTGCAGAAGACACAATCAGGACAAGCCTTTAGTCTTCCCTCTGACAGCACAAAAACTCTCCAGTGAGCAATGGCTACCCTACTCACCGCCGGAAACACAACACGGGAACAACGTACTGATTTATCAAAAACAAAAGCAAAATAAAATTTATTTCAACTTCATAGAAGTTGAAATACAATTTAATTTTGCTGTTTCCTTGATGACACCGGACAGAATTAATAATTTTAATTTATTGTCACATAACATAAACTCACGCCTATATCCCCGAAGGGGTAGACAGAGGTGCTAGCACCCACAGTTCGCTAGTTTATGTTTAGGTCCCAATGTAATAGGTGGTGAGCCTATTGCCATTAACCGGGCACTTTTAAACCTGCGATAAATACACACATAAATTCGAATAACATCGAAAAGTCATTGGTGTGTGCCATGGTAAAACCTGGGATGGAACCCGAGACCTCGTATCAGCAGTCCATTATCCATACCACTAGGCTACCGCGGTTCACTAGGCTATTTGTCATTAAATTTGATATTAACTTTAGGTATCTACTTATATTAATTAATGAGTATTACTGCAAATATCTTTGCTATATATAGGTAATAATGAACAGTAGACCTTGTTTCAAGATCTGTTGCATGTAGGTGCCACTTGTACTATTAGTAAATTTTGCAATCATATCAGTCTCAACAAATTCGATAAACAATGCATGCCTTGTAGTACATGGAGTAAGTCATTATTCTGTAAACAACAATAAGATAACCTAAAACTTTCTGCGGTATATAATATCTAGGCAATAAAAGTTATTTTATAAACTATCAATTAGCTTTTATATTCACCCCACAATAGATACAAAAAGGATATGGTCAGAACAGTGTTAACCCGTGGGCCCTGGGCACACAAGAATTTGGGGGCCCCAAATTGAAAAGTTAAAAAAGCGAACTGTACTATGTTAATATAATATGCCGTTAAGGAAATAAGTATGGTGCTGGTTTTTTATTACGATTACAATGCAGGCAGTGTATTCTTTTGGGATTTCTTAATCTATTAAGTAAGCATTTCGTCAAAGTTATTTTTTTAAGGACATCACTTTCCTATGCACATCCTTAATTGATAAATTACACAAATGAGCATTGTTGTCCCCAAATCCTTTCATTTTTATACATCAATTCAATAGGCTAGCTGACCATTTTTTGAAAAGGTCTTGAATGGTTAAGAAACGTTTCATTTCACTGAAAAAATAATAAAATATTAAGTTTGTTTTATTACTCCTTCTGCGAGCAAGTAATGCTCGTGAAGGAGGAGGCGGGGCGGGAGCGGCAGCGGGAGCGACGACGGATCGCAAGCCAAGCTGCCCGCGTACGAAGGCAACTCGGGCGTCGGAGGTCGATGAACGACCTCCGCCCCCCATGAGCGCCGGCCTGGGGGTGACAGGTGGAGCCGCCTATCACCCTAGCAAAAGCAGGCCGCGGCGGCGGCGCGACTGGCGCGCCACCCCGTTTACCGGGAACGAGTTGGGGACTCTGTAGCCCCACACACCCGAGAAGAGGGCCAGATCGTCAGAGATGGCCCTGGGTCGGCCGGGGTGCGAGGGATATGCCTGTCAACCTCACCACCGCCTCCGGTGGGGAGGTAACCGTGGGGATTATGCGCACGTAAAAAAACAAAAAGTATGTTTTATTAAAAATGTATTTTTTATTCCACTTAGGTGGCAGACAAGCATGCGACCCACCTGATGGGAAGTGGTTATCGTGGCCTATGGACGTATGCAACACCAGGGGTGTCACGTCACACTCGCGCTGCCAACCATGAAGAAACCTTCTGATGCCCCTCTTGAAGAACCCCATATTGTAGGTGGTATTTTGATTATAATAATTTTATGAATAAACTAAACCGCTCTTTATGAGAGAGGAATAGCAATAGGTCCTTTTATTGCCAGTCTATGACTTCTGCCCATAATGTAGGTAGATAATAAAACCCCATTTCATTCTTAAGTACGTAGTTTATTAGTAGCGGTTTTAGTCAAAGATTGGGTCTGACATTGTCCACCTTCCACTTTTAAGTGAACATTTTAGATATTACACGCTGAACGCTGCACGTATGAAGATGAGAATAATTTAAAAAATATCACGCCCACCAACCAACTCGTCTCAACTGTCTGCCTAAGCTTTTTATTTTGGTCGGATAGTAATGTCAGGTTTTGATGACAGATGTGCACCTCTGTATGCGATATTAGCAGAATAAGATATTATATCTGGCTCGCTTACTCTTTCAGCAATGTAATAAGAGCTTCACTCTCTGATTAATATTTATTTGCCATTAATTTGAAATCAATCTATAGTTACTGTCCAATGACAAATATTGTGATATGCGCACCAGTGTACCTGAAACTCGAATTTCTCCCTAGTTCCAGAAATTACCATAATTCCTAGTGAATTACACGAGAATTATTGCAGTGCGTATCGTTATTGCATTGCACAAGAATGCAAAAATAATAGTGGTATACTGATCTGTGAATTTTGTTGTGTGTTGAATAACCGTTCAATGACGTTTTATTGTTTCTAGGAGAAATGACATCATGACCATGACTGTAGCGTTTTTTGGATTTTATCACCCAAGAAAAACCTATACGGGTTTTATGGGTGCTTCTATGAGATGAACTATTGTAATACCATTAAAATAAAATAAAGAAAATATTATACATGCATTATACCTCTTTTTAGGTCAGAGAAAAAGCATTGCCATACAACGTGGCAATGCTGCCAGTCTTCTGGGAACGCTACCACAAGAGGCATGCGATGCGGAGGAATTCCACGACGCATTTTAATTGTTCTTAGCTATAAGTTGTATAATAGTTATTTTAGTTTTATTGTATTTAATATTTATATATTTTTTCTATACCTACATAAATATTTATATTCAAATTATACAGCAATCTTCTACTTTTATCAACTGAAAGTAATATTTTTAGACTTCTTAAACCAATTTCTATACGAATTAAGTATATATTTAAAAAAATATGATATGAGTCAACTAGACAGGCACGTGCCTGACCCTGTTCTATTCTAGATAAAAAATAATAATATATATTTTTTTAATTGGTTTCAGAGGTACTGTGTTTACAGGTCTCGTACCTGTAAACACAGTACCTCTGAAACCACATGAAAACAAAATTTACTGAAAGACAATCCCGAAGCTGTTCTTATTGTTTTAAACTATTAACGGGTCAAGGTACCTAATCATAGAAATATAATCGGTCAATACAGATATGTACTCTTATCGCCTCATATTGTAAAATAACGCAGTATGTAATATAAATAAAACTTATCATTCGAGTCACGGATTGTGTACATTATCGTGGAAATCTTTCAGTAATTGAAAATTGGTCATTAGGCCCTTACCTTGGCCGTATCAGACAATAGATACTTGTTTGCTTTTGAAGGCTTATTACAGATTATTGAGTTATTGTTTCAATATAATTAAGTACCTATGTAGTTAGAACTTGCACTTCATATTATGAAATTTCTATATAATTAAATAAAATATTTGCCACGTTATTACTTACGGCAGCAATCTAATAATCATTATTAGATGGCCAACATTTAAAACGCAATTCTAGTTTTAGAAATTGTTCTATAAAATATACATTCAGCTAATTACGTTTTGGTTCGTGAATCTAAAATTTGATTTGACTCGCGTGAACACTGGTACCAATAGATAAGGAACTGATTTATTTAAACCACATATCTCTGGTTTACAGTTAATTTTTACTTGGCAGTGGTATTCATTCACCTAAACTGAATTCGCCCGTATTATGGAATGATGTTCTGCGTAAAATATTGTGACGTAGTATACCAATTTAGTAAAAGACAATTTTACTACATCTTTGTTGATTAAAAAAAACATAGCTTAAAACTGAATAAATAAGACTGAAACCTATTAATCAATCAATTAATTAGATTAACTTATATGTAATAAAAACATAATATAACATAAACTCACGCCTATATCCCCGAAGGAGTAGGCAGAGGTGCTAGCACCCACATTTCGCCAGTTTATGTTTAAGTCCCAATGTAAAAGGTGGCGAGCCTATTGCCATTAACCGGGCACTTATAAACCTGCGATAAATACACACATAACTTTGAAAAGCATCGAAAAATCATTGGTGTGTGCCATGATAAACATATGTAATACCATTAATATGTAATAACATTATTCGTAGACTACTGTTAGTTTATAATTAATTACCAAATACATAGGTGGTTTTCAAGTATTGTATGTGGGAGCATTCTTCAAGAAAACCTTGTAGATTATTATTAATATTCTAACTATGTTTTAAATTATTTTAATGAGTTCCACACCGTAATATAATTTTTGCTAAACATCGTTCCATCCACTATTAAAATATATTGCAATAAAATCTTATGTAGATATTATACTCATACAAATTATGAAAATTATAATATAATACCAAATCACGCTCAAATATCTGAATGGATCTGGTTGAAATTTGTTACATATCCCTGGAATCCTGTTCCCACTGCTCCAATGGGTTTACTATTCTGGAATGAGAATCCTGGTACCACCAACCAGGATTCTCATTCCAGAATAGTAAACCTAGGCAATTAACCGAAGTGTCGTAAGAGGTGACTAACGGAAAAATGTGCAGACGATATTGCTGCCAGGGAAGGAAAACTCGAAATAAAATTCTATACCAAGTCATTTGGCCAGTGTGGATACAGTAGGCCAAAGCCTGCCAACATTGGTAGAGGTCTTTTTCTAACAGTAGACCGCGATAAATTGATTTGAAACCTAGGCAATAATGATAGGTAATCAATCATCAATCATACATAAATGTAGTTACGTATTTGGCACCCACAGGACAGGCTTGCCTAGTGTGGGGTCAGCGGCAATGAATGGTAACCTTTGTATTTTTTGGCAATAAATTATTATTATTTTAAACTTCTCAGCTTTTTCGGCTGGTATGTGTGAACCTATCACGGGCTTAAGCCTTATTATTATTATTATAACACTTTTTGGCGGCGGCACGCCTCGCGCGCCTCCTCGTTTCCGAGGACGAGTTGGGGACTCTGTAGTCCCCACACCCGAGGAGAGGGCCAGATCGTGAGAGATGGCCCTGGGTCGGCCGGGGTGCGAGGGATATGCCTGTCAATCTCACCTTCGGCAACCAAAGAGACCAGGCGAGAGGCGGCGTGCGTTTTGGTCGGTTCAAGTCCGATATAACCTCTTCCACCGGCTCCGGTGGGTAAACGTAACGTAAAAAAAAAGTAGCAACACTTTTTACTACCGAAATAGATTCCCATAGGTTGTGGATCAGACTTACAGCGGGCGGAGCTGCAGGAACAGCTAGTATAGAAAGAACGGTCGCTACAGTACCATTATATACAACTAGCCTTCCGCCCGCGGCTCCGCCTGCGTGGGTCTCTTATCACGGGTTCTACTCAAACGATTGTAATCAAACTAAACGTAAAATTTTAAGTCATACCAAGACCTTTCTAACAATAAAAATCTGCATCAAAATCCGTCCAATAGTTTGTGCGTTCATCGTGAACAAAAATTTCCAATTAACAATTATATATATAATAGTAAATAGATGTTAATTAAAAACGTACGAATGCTTGTGTGGCGTCGGGAATTGCGACGCCAGCTTCATAAGAAAAAAAGTTTCTAAAAAGGGTCCGTTTAACAAACCTTTTTGTTTGTTTGTACCTCTTTCGTACAGTCCGTCAGACCCTCGATTCTACCAAAGCAAAACCACCACATTGCAAAAATGGCATTAGCTTTTAGACCTTATTTCCAAAAATTTTGAGTCCAAAAACGTGTCCCGTGCCATTCTATGCCTTTTGTGAGCGAACCCTCAATCCTACTTTTAAAAATAATATAAGTTTTCCCAAAACAATATTCAAACGTGCCCTGATAATGACTTCGTTTTCATCAAAGGTTTTCAAGTTAAGTAATAAATAGTATTCGTTAATGAAAATAATGTTTACCTGTTATATTTTCATTCAGAAATTAGTCAGATTAATAATATTAATTTTCATTTGGGAATTAATATTTTATCGTCTGCTTTTGACGCTGAATAAACCTTGTGTTCACAATACTAACCGATTAAATTGTTAGTCCATTAGGTTGCATGCTTGTTTTAACATAAAATAATAAAAACAGGATGCGTATTATATTATTATGGGATCTACTGTAATTCTACGGATTGCAATATCGCACGACTTAATTCGGTTTAACCTGAATAATATATATCTATAAATAAAATACCTACCTACTCATTATAGAAAATGCAATAATATTTTTTTAAATATAACCTATTTTAGCGATAGTGGTATATTATTACTATTCGTTTCGGAAGAACTATCAAAAAGTGGTATTTATTTTATTAATGCCAATTGAAATAAGTTAGTTACAATTTAGACATTGCAAAATATCGATAATGCATTGACTCTTGACGCATTCGGGGCAGCGAATTAGATTAGAACGAAGTTCAACAAAGATTAGTAATAAGTTCAACTGGTGAAGTGATTTATAAATTATATAACAAAGTATGAACAACGCATAAAGATAGGAAATATATCAGTGAAAACAGTAGTAGCCTCCCAGCATTGGAAGAGGTCTATGTCTAGCAGTGAACTATGATGGGCTAATTGATTGATTGATGTCATAAAAATTCAAGAAATGAAATAAATATTTCTACAAAATTTACACTTTGCTTGTGCAGTCTTCTCTTATGGGGTATAGAATGCGGATAAACATAACATCCTGGGTGCCCCAAATCTTGCACTTGCGAAACACAGTGTCCTACTCCTCCTTCAGATCGGTTTATCTTGCCTTTTCCGGGAGCGATTACCATTTGACCCTAACTGCGAGACAAAATGCTGCAAGACCAGGACCTTATTTCATTTTTCACCTCGTCTATTAGTAGGTATGGTGGTGCCGTAGTGCCGTGGAACATGTGGAGGTGGGGCTAGCTTTTTGCCATTAGATTTTTAGGGTTAGGTATTGCTCTTCGCCTTACAGGATATCTTGACCATAACCCTAAAATCTCGTGTTGTGTTCCCGGTGGTGAGCAGGGTAGCCAGAGCTCAGAGAGTTTTTGTGCTGTCAGTTTGAAGACCAAAGCTTTGTCTTCTACACTGACAGTACAGAAACTCTCTGTGCTTACAGGGTCAGCAGCGCGAGTGTAACTCCCCTGGTATTTCACACATCCATAGGCCACTGTAACTACTTCCTTTCCGGTGGTCCGTGTGCTTGTAGTGGTATAAAAAAATACCTTAGTGGATTTATTTCAGTTATCTATGGCAGTAGTCCAAACTATTCAAACTACAAAACTTCGATATCACCACTTGGCTGTGGAGGAGACGGCAGTCGCTTCACCGAAAATAACGAAGTTAGACTAGAAAACCGACCCCAATAGAGTTGGGAAAAGGCTAGAGAATGATGATGATACCTTAGTAGCTTTATTAACAAAAATATGTAGGTACGTAAGATATTCGGTTGTTATCATAATTTTATGAGGAGGTAGGACACGACGGTATTCCCGTCCGAATTGAGCAGTCCGACTGGGGAAGTACATCGACCCTACAGAATACCACGGCCATAATAACCTCGTGTTGTGTTCCCGGTGGTGAGTAAGGTAGCCAGAGCTCAATGGAAAGTTTTTGTGCTGTCAGTGGGAAGACCAAAGGCTTGTCCTGATTTTGTGTTCTGCACTGAGGGCACATAAAATATCTGTCCTCACAGGGTTGGCAGCACCGATGTGACTCCACTGGTGTTTCACACGTTCATAGCTCACGGTAACCACTTTCCATCAGGTGGCCCGTGTGCTTGTCTGCCACCTAAGTTGTATAAAAAAATATTTGTTCGTCCCGTACCCAGACCTCTCCACCTCTACTCTACTCTAGAGGCAAAAGTTCCAAAGGATTCTTCGTAACTCCGTTCGAATTGATAATATACTTGAAAATGTTACTGTAATGAAAACCACTCAAGGTAAGCTTTAAAAATAAATGAAAAGGGTGAATGGAGATATAAATTAATCTGATCAGGAAATTGGTAGAAGGTTGGTATTACTATTTTGATTTTTCGGAGTTTGCACCAACCTACTATTATTCTACCATTGGAAACATTGTTGTTCATTTCCGTCATTATGGCAATAACCAGACTAGCATTGGTACACTCTGCTATGAATTATCATTATAAAAAATGTAAAGATCTCATCGGGAGTCGAAAAATCATGTTAGACAAATCAAGAGCTACAGGATGCAGACTCCATGCTCTATAGTACAAGCTTTGGACGCAACCAGTATTGACACTATGTGTATCAGACAATAATCTACATAGGCAGGCAAGTATGAAGGAGAATCAAATGTTGTTCTGACTGATAATTGCGACAGGGGCAGGTAGATAATGACGATGAACCTATCTCTTCATTCAAATTCGTTCATACATTCTGGCATGATTAAGTAATAACCGATCTTACTTCTGAATTTAGTGTGCTAAGATTTGGATAGCAAGACATTAAAATTTCGCAATGAATATTATAAATTTGATGTTTAGTATCTTTATTTTGTAATAGGTACATACATATCTACCAAATCCAGTCCGGCGCACCGCGCAGCACACTTTGTCTCTCTCTAGACCAGTACTGCGGTTCCGGTTTGTAGATCATCTGTTACGTAAACTTACCTACTTAACACGACATAATGTATAACCATGCTAAACTTCATCATTCTAAATCTAAATATGAAAATGGTCACGCTCGAGGCGATAGACTATCATAATGATGAAATTACCGTGTGCACCAATGCGAGTGCGCGTATCGTACAAATAATATGGTACGAATTTCGTGCAAAAAATAGATACATACAATTTGTACGAAATAGTCAGCAGTGCATATTCGCTTATAAAGCAGCGAACGGTTTTAATATGGAAATCAGGTATATAGGTTGATGGAGGACCCTCAGTTTCTAATCCTATCTATCGTTAATCATTCAATTAATTATACCTATATTGGCATAGCCCCTTCCATGTCGAAAAACGTCATCCATGGGCTTAGTGGTCCGACAAGCATAGGACCATAGCATTCTTCTAACAAGGATTTGTGAGAAGCACGACTGAACACATTATCTAAATAGCAGGTAAATGATGAAAGGCAATTCAAAATAATTAAAACCAAGAAGAGTGGTAAATACCTACCTACTAGTACACTCATGTTTGTACCTACTTGCGGAAACCACGGGTTCTGACTAATAAATTCTCAGTTTTGTTACACATTCTTAAAGTAATAAATTGGTTAATATGAGCGCATATAAGTAGTCTTTACAAATCCTTTTGAGGCAGATAAAGTCTATAAGATTATAATATAATCACAGTTCAAGAGGTAGGTAACCCTACAGCGGTCAGAGAAACACTCATTTTTTTCAATGTAACAGTGACTTAAAACTATTGATAGTCTCATAGGAAAAACCAAAATAGGCACATTTAGTTTATTAATGCTACGTCAGATTTATCAAATGACAATTAAGGAAACAGGCCACGGTGCGAAGTTATTAATGATTACATAAATGAATCGACTAGTGACAGCCTCCTCATGTATGACTAGTATAGGCCCACGGTTTCACGTTGTGTTGTTCTAAAAGTCGGTTTATTTTTTTTGTTAATTAATTCTGACAAAAATACTTAGGATCAGTTAAAAATTTTCATTCAACTTTTAAATCATATATTCAAATGTGCCCTACACTTGCGGCGTCGCCTCGCTGAATTGCGAAGGCCATCCTTTGCCCTAGAAACGAGCAGAAGCGGGAGGGTTACAAATTACAACAAATTATAATAAAAAACTTAACAAGCTGAAATGTCAGTGTGTTGGCCACAGCTGTCGAAAGACCAATGACCGTTTGTGCAAACGAGTCCTAGAGTAGACCACGAGAAAATAAACGGAAGGTGGGACGATGCTCCCCCATCAGATAAACTGGTAAGTCTGATAACCTGAAAGAGGTGGATAGGATTACCTGGATGCAGAAGACGGGGGATCGGGAGCAATGGTGCACATTGGGAGAGGCTATTAGTATGTGCAGCAATGGTTTGCGATAGGCTCAATGATTGATTTATTGACTACTAGCACCGCGCCGCGGTTTCACCCGCGTAAATCTTGATCCCATGGGAATATCGGGATAAAAGTAGCCTATGTTACTCACGAAGAATGTAGCTTTCTAATGAAAAAAGAATTATTAAAATCGGTCCAGTACTTTTTGAGTTTATTCGTTAAATACAAAAATACAAATCTTTCCTCTTTATAATATTAGTATAGATAATACAGAAACTTATGTATTTGTTCTGAATGCCGCCTGATTATTATATTACTTTACATTATTATATTTATTTCTTATTTATGAAATGGAGCAGCGGAGGCTCCTAACACAAGCATTTCTTGCTTAAAAGGAGTCTTCAAATACCATCTATGTAAACCATGTTTATTGACACAATATTTTTTTTATTTTTTTATTATTATTATTTCTAACCAGAAGCAGGTATATAAAATATCGCGCTGAAGTGCCATACAACTTTTCATCTCTTATTTTACTCCCTCGGATTGGAATTTTATAACGGGGATACTGTACGTTATTAATGGGCAGTAAGTGCAGTAACTGATATATTTTCAAGATCGGTGTACCACTAGTTTCTGTTATGTTTATAAATAAGCCAGTCAGGCCAAGTAAATGTAATTATAGATTAATATAATTAGTGTATACCATGTAATGTACCTAATCAAATCATTACCATAAATTAAACGTCAAAATTGTATAAGAATAAATAATGGCACATTAACTTTCCATAATAAAACATTGTACAAACTTATTTATGTCAATAAAGATTAAAAATTATAACAGTTCTCTTCTCATTTTAGCATTATTTATTACTTCGAGTACAATATCAATATCATTTTAATTTGAAACCAATGTCTATAAGAAGAACAGACAAACCTACATTAAATTCGTAAGTCCTTGACACAGAAATTAAGAGTTGCTTATTTCTTGGTCGCTACTTTTTATCCTGTTCGCAATCAATATTCTGTCAGCATATTCAATTAATATTCAGTGCAATATCAGCAATAGTATCAGTCTGGTACAGTAAGAATGTATTATTTTGTTAATAAATAAATAATTCATAAACTCGGTGTATTATCCAAAAAATAATTATCCAACACACACTAGTACTCGTATGTACCAGCCAAGGTAATACTTGTAAATATATAATTAACTATAAACTTTTTCTCAGATATTATTCAAAACGGTTTGTAATATACATACATATAATCACGCCTTTATTCCCGGAGGGTAAGGCAGAGGTGAATTAACACCCACATTTCACCAATTATTGAATTCGGTCCCACGTAATAGGGGGTGAGCCTATTGCCGTATTTCGGGCACAACTGTTGACTCGAATCTTGCATCTGAGGCTGAGTCTATAGGTATATATCTGTCTGATGTTAAACAGCCCTATCCCTTAGTCGCCTTGTACGACACCGCACGGGAAGAGATGGGGTGGCCCAAATTCTACTCTGCCGGAACTACGCGGCGGTTTGTAATATTTTGCCTCAAAAAGTCGGTCTTTGCTTTCTTTCTTTGGGATTTGGCCCTAAAAGACACCACATAATATTGACAGTTAAATACATACTGCTAATGCCAATAATATTGTATATGTATATGCGCCCATATTATCTCGTGACTTTACATTATAATGCATTTTTTACAAGAACTAGCTACAGAAGTTATTAGTATTTTCATTAACCCATTCAGTTAATCTAAATTGCTTATCTTAGGAGTGGATTCACGTCGGTAGGGCAAAGGCCAGGATACGAACTCAAAATCTCGATCATAACGCCGATTCTTCTACTAAGCTACCGACGACACTGTGTACTTTAGGTGCGTGCGGTAGCCTAGTGGTATGGGTAATGGACTGCTGAAACGACGTCTCGGGTTCGATCTGACTGAATGACTTTTCGATGCTTTTCGAAGTTATGTGTGTATTTATTGCAGGTTTATAAGTGCCCGGTAAATGGCAATAGGCTCGCCACACATTGGGAGCTAAACATAAACTGGCGAAATGTGGGTGATAGCACCTCTGCCTACCCCTTCAGGGATATAAGCGTGAATTTATGTTATGTATTATTGCATCCGTGTGGTTATTCTAGGACTAGCTATACTTATGTATTGCTTAAGTCTAACTAGACTAACCTAACAAGACTTAAACAATAAGGTAATCACTGGCACTTGCCGCACTTGAGCAGTGCATCTTTAAACACGAATTGAGTCAGCTGAAGGAAGGTCGTTCTCATTCAAGTGATCATCTGATCAAGTTTTTGCCGCTACCAATTACATAAATATTCTTTAAGGTAAATAGCTGTTAAACCAAAGGAAATTATATAGGTACTAGAAGAATTAAATTATATTATCTGTGGTACTAAGTAAGAATTATATATAATAGTTAAGCGTCGGTAGCTTAGTGGTAAAGGAGTCAGCCTTACGATTGAGAGGTCCCAGGTTCGAATTCTGACCACCAGAGAAGAGGGCCAGATCGTGAGAGTAGGCCCTGGGTCGGCCGGGGTGCGAGGAATAGGCTGTCAACCTCACCTTCGGCAACCAAAGCGACTCACAGGCGGCGTGCGTTTTAGTCGGTTCGTGTCCGACATAACCTCCTCCACCGGCTCCGGTGGGGAGGTATCCGTGGGGATCTTGCGCACGTAAAAAAAAAAAGTTCGAATTCTTGCCATTACACTAATGAAGTGAACCCCCTCCTAACACATAGAGGGGTTAGAGGGAATATTAGTAATTTCGATTCTAATATTCTTTTGAAATATATTTGTATTAATTGTGGTATTAGGTGAGTATTGTGAAGGAAGAAAATTTTGTTAGGGTTCCGGGGGTGAAGAGGGACATGTAAAGTTTATGTTTACGAATATGGACACTTATTTGTAGATAGGTGTAACTTTTACTAATGTCATCTGTAACGACAGCTACAATAAGTAGCGGACGTTTGACGCCTTTAGCGATATTTTAATTTCTGTTCCTTACAGCTAGTAACTAGAACCCAATAGGTAGTAAAGTAGGTAGACAAAAGTAGAGAACTAAATTATTTTTTTATACCACTTAGTTGGCGGACAAGCACACGGTCCACCTGATGGGAAGCGGTTACCGTGGCCTATGGACGTATGCAACGTATGCAACGGTGTCACACTCGCGCTGCCGATCATGAAGAAACCTTCTGATGCCCCTCTTGAAGAACCCCATATTGTAAGCGCTTGGGAAAACCGCAGCAAGGAGGTCAATGAATGGCAATAGATTTTTAAGCGTACTGTTTTTAATTAAAAAATATTATTTTACCTAAATATTAATACCTACACAACTACTCGTATACTATATTATGCTAAAACACCTGGTGCTGTCCAAATCTTCTTTCTATTAACCCATTCAATTATTCAAATTGCTTGTGTTAAGAGTGCATTCAAATCGGTAGTTCATTTATAGGAGCTTATTATCAACATAAGCATAAAACCAATGGTAGGAGACTTTTCAGTCAGTGTATCGTTCGATTTTTAGGGTTCCATAACCAAAGGGAACCCTATTAATAAAATCTCATTGACCGTCTGTCTGTCATCAGGCTGTATCTCATAAATCGTGATAGCCAGACTGTTGAAATTATCACAGAACATTTTTTCTGTTCTCGCTATAACATAAATACTAAAAATAGAATAAATTAAATATTTAGGCCAACGGAACCCTTCGTGCGCGAGTCCGATTCACACTTCGCCATTTTTTATGATAGATATTTTACTTGGCCTGATTTTAGGTGCTCATCTTGTCTCTCCACAATAATCGTTGTGGTCATTATTAAGTGATTAAGACACAGGCAATTTAAAAATATTGAAAATAAATAACGTTCATAATTATACTTACCGTACTAGAATAATAATGTTAGGCAAAGTAAAAACAAAACAAAAAATAGCAATCGAATTGAGAACCTCCTCTTTTTGAAAGTCGGTGAAAAATAAACTTTCACTGATAACATGAAATTGTATGTAGGTAATAATTATATGGGTATATTATTATGTCAGTTTTTCGGATCCAAATAGTACCTTGGTATACAAATAAATACAATTTAACATACCTACCGACATATACAAGTAATGTAAAGAAACTGTGTAGCATAACGAAGAATATTAAAGTTAATCATTATTATTAAAGTCGCAGTTACTCAAAGTAAATAAATAAACAAAATAATATTTAAAATGTGGTACACCAACCTGTGGTTTAGCCTCCATTGTAAATGAATAACATGAATTTGAACACCACTGTTAATATTTCTTTATTTACCCGTCAATAAAATAATTGCACTATGATATAATCTGTTACAACAATGCAATGCGCGTGCGCACAGACGAGCGCGCGAACTGTCAGTGCGCGTGCGCCAGGCCGCTAACTGCTGCTAGTATAACTTGCGTTCTGTCAATCGAAAGCATACTGATGACGAAGGCGACAGCTCAACTGAGATTTTCATCTAAATACTGAGCTATTGACGCGACGCAATAGCCTCACCGTCCAATGACTAGGTTTCATGTTTGAAAAAACTGCATAAATGTTTAAATAATATAAAGTTAGTAGGTATGCGTTATATTTTTATCCGTAACATAGTGGAAAGGTTTATAGAAGTTTTAAGTACCTACTTTCCCAGTTGCTGTAGTTACTTAGTTTTCTGAATGCATTTTGCAATTCTTCAAAAAGTCATAATCGAGTATTTGCAGTGCCTTCCACGGGTATAGCTAAGGAGTGAGGGAGGATTCGGAGGTTCAAAATTAGTAATAGTTCGCTTGAACCTCCATACTGTGCAACCTGGGAGACAGACGACGCCGCTTAGGGCTTTTTCCAGCGTCTCAATAGAGGACAGCTGGCAATTTTCCCTCTGGCTAGCAGAGAACACAGTGGAGTACAGTGGATCACAGGTAAGCGGATGGGCTGATTCTCTGAGTGGGCAATCTTTAAATCGTCGATGGCCCAAGGCCCGCCGCAGTGCGAGGTAAATGCCTTATTGCGAAATCAGGTACGCATTTAGGCGATCTGAGGTAACCACTCTGATGGCCAACGGGGTTGGTCAAATCAAATCAAATCATGTTTATTGTCAACCATAGGCAGACAAGCACACGGCCCACCTGATGGAAAGTGGTTACCGTGACCTATGGACGTCTGTAACACCAGAGGAGTCACAGTCGCGCTGCCAACCCTGTAAGTACAGAGTTTCTATGCCGTCAGTAGAAGACAAAGCAGGACAAGCCTTTAGTCTTCCCACTGACAGCACAAATTCTCCAGTGAGCTCTGGCTACCCTACTCACCGCTGGGAACACAACACGAAGTTATTATAGCCGTGGTATTCTGTAGGGCGGAGGTACTACCCCAGTCGGACTGCTCAATCGGGCGGAAATACCGCCTTGTCCTACCTACTTACTGTCAATATAGAGACCCAAGAATTTTTTTTTTTTTGGATTTTCGTTTGATTTGGAAGGATATATTCAACTTGTATTGCGGTATGTTCTGTTGTTTGAAGAACATCAAATTGGTTTTACCTATATTAATATTTAAGTCATTTTCATTTAGCCATTCTATCATCGATGTCAAAGATATGTTTATATTTTATTCTAAATTTTCCAGATTACTACCAGTATAAAGTACTGTGCTATCATCAGCGAATAATGTCATTTTATATGTTGTTACTGTGGGTATGCCATTAATATAAATAAGTAATAAAAGGGGTCCTAGTATACAACCTTGAGGAATACCTGAAATTACATTTCTTATATTAGAGCTATGCGTTTCCTCAGTTTTACTAATTACAGATACTCTCTTTACTTCTGTGAGTTGTTTTCTATTACTAAGGTAGGATTTAACAAGTTCATGCACGTTTCCTCTCACACTGTATGTTTATAGCTTATTTAAAAGTATTTCATGATTAACACGGTCAAACGCTTTAGACATATTCATGAAGGGGGCTATCACTGGTGATCATTTGTCCATATTTACTTCATGCAGAAAATTATACATCGCCAAATTTATCGATTTGTTCAAAGAATCAAAGAGTCAAAGAGTCAAAGAGTCAAAGAGTCAAAGAGTCAAAGAGTCAAAGAGTCAAAGAGTCAAAGAGTCAAAGAGTCAAAGAGTCAAAGAGTCAAAGAGTCAAAGAGTCAAAGAGTCAAAGAGTCAAAGAGTCAAAGAGTCAAAGAGTCAAAGAGTCAAAGAGTCAAAGAGTCAAAGAGTCAAAGAGTCAAAGAGTCAAAGAGTCAAAGAGTCAAAGAGTCAAAGAGTCAAAGAGTCAAAGAGTCAAAGAGTCAAAGAGTCAAAGAGTCAAAGAGTCAAAGAGTCAAAGAGTCAAAGAGTCAAAGAGTCAATTTCAGTTTAGGCACACAAAGAGCACATATGAACCTCCAAATTTTACAATTAGGTATGTCAAAAAATAATATAAAAATATTAAATAATGGAAAAATAAACCATTGGTAAATGATTCTTTCGCTGGCTAGAAGATACCAGCAAGAAACTCAGTGAACTATATTAGTATTAGGTTTTTTTTTTTTTTAATTTGCTTTAGTTCACAATTTATTTTGTGCGAGCAAGCAAGAGACTTGTGTTGACCACGCATTAACATCATTAAGATACTCATGTTCTTTCTAAATCCAAGACAAGTGGTGTACTCCCCCAAGATAAATTGTAATTTATTAATTCAAATTCAATACGTTATTTAAATTATTTGACATGAGCATGTTGCATAATATACTAATTGATATTATTATTTTAATAGACCTAGTTGACATTTACCATAATTATAACAATCTCCTTATTTCCTTTTGACATTATTTAATTTCTGATATTAACTCCATAACTAATTAATACAATTAAAATATTATGAATGCTCTCTAATTAAAATGTTGCATGTATAGATAATACCAAATATTTGCACACCTTGAAGAGGTTGTAATACAGCGGACCTATACATATATATTTATTTCAAAGAAATCATATATGCATTTGAATATACATTTCTCGAATGTTTTAGAGGATATGGACAATAGAGCGATAGGCCTATAGTTACCAATTATTAACTTTCTATCATTCTTATGAACAGGTTTTATTATTGTTAACTTTAGTCCGTCAGAAGATTCATGGTGTGGCCCAAACGACCTGCAATAAGGACAGCTACATCCTTCACTATTTCCGTGCTAATACCATCATGTCCCACGTCGAAATGTTTTTTAAGGAAGTTATTAATTTCAAAATGTCAGGAAAAATTGTTGGAGGCATAAATATGGACTTAATATTACACTCAATTTTGGAAAACTTCGTATTTGATTTTAATTCTGTTTTTTTGACTGTACTTGTTGTGTCATTTACTATGTCAGTGAAATAGTCATTGAATGCAATTGCAATAGATGTACCACTTGTTTTATTATTTATGACAAGTTTTTCAACGCCTTCGCTTGAGTATTTATATTTATTTTCATTTATTATTTCCCAACATGGGAAGTAATAAATGAAAATAATTCCCAACATTTCACAATTGAAAACAATTCCCAACATGGCCTTTCTCTTATTTGTAGAGGAGATAATGAAGTGATTGTATTGACATTTTTTTGTCAGGCTCATAATTTTTTTATATCGTTTGGAATAATTGTGGAAGATTGGTCTATTTTCCTCAGTAGAGTGTTTTCTATACCATAGAAGAGCTCGTCTTCGTTTACTACAGGCTTCAATACCCTTTGATATCCATTTTGTTTTTTTTGGTACATCTTATACGAACCTTTTTTAGTGGGAAACATAAATTGTAGTTTTGAGTGAATGGGTCTAAAAATAAATTATAAGAGGCATTCGGATCTGATATTTCATAAACGTTGCTAAAAGAAGCCTGTTTTAAATGAGTCACAAACATTTCTCTGTAAGTTATAGTAAAACAGCGGTTATAGTTATAAATGTACCAATGCTTTATTTGACAGCCTCTGTGGCGTGGCGGTAGTGAACGCGTCTGCTACGCAGGAGGCGCGAGTTCGATCCCCGCTCAGTGCAAATATTTGTATGTATAAATATGGGTATTTGCATTGGTCTGGGTGTTTCTATGTATAATATGTATGCATTTACAAAAAAAAGTATTTAAGTATGTTTATCCGTATTCTAGATTTCATAACACAAGCTAGTTAAACTATGTACCATGGGTCTAGATAGCGTTGTGTAGAATGTAGTAGAATATTTATTTATTTATTAGAAAGAAAGAAAGAAAGAAGATATTTTATTCAGGCCCCATTAGTTATCAGACAAGTCCTCTTCACAGGACACGTTAATGTTTGAGCAGAATGATCAGATAGCGCAAGATCCATGATTTCACCTTTTCACCCTTTGATATTGCGGGCGACATTATCTATGCACTTTTTGCTAATATCACGTGTAGGTTGGTTATATTGCATTGTCAAATTAAAACTTAATATCATTTCTATAAATTCCCTGCATTCCCTTATCTATATTAAAATCCCCACATACAATAAGTTTCTTACCATGTGCACAAAATTTTGTCAAAATTTTATTCAACATTAATAGGAAAATATTTACGGAACTATTTGGCGACCTCTAAATACATAAAAATTTTATACCATGCTGTGTCAATTCAATGCCAGAACACTCACATATATTTGTGATTGACATTTTGTTTATCGCAGTCAATGGCTCAATCTTATAACTATTTTTCAATAAAATACATGTACCTCCGTGTCTGCTGGTTCTCATAAAGAAAGTTACTAGCCAGGTTAATAGCCAGGTAGAATTTGGTGGATTTCCTCTCTCTGTACCATATTATGTTGCGATATACCTATAATGTCAATCGAAGTATCCTCCTTTTGAAGGTTATTTAGAGATACAGCGACTGCATCGGATTTGTTGAGCAGGCTATTTATACACACATCAACAAAGTCTAGGGAACAAGGACATTTCTAGTTTTTATTTAAAAACCCTTTCTTGTAATAGTGAGTGTTTTTATCAATAGAAGGGTATTTTTATACCGTTTTTAATTTTAATTTTAATAAAAACATTTTCTTATCATATTTTTTTTTTAAGAAAGAATTGAATAGTGCCAATATTGAGTATTACAACCTTCTATGATTAGGCACAAAAATAACGAGGTAGTAAGAAATACAGTAATTAACCGTACTTTAAACGTTTTTAATAATCTGTAGGACCTCCTAAAGCATTAGCAACAGCTCGACAACGGCGTGGCATACTTAGTATGAGATTGTCAATCATCGTCTGTGGAATATGGCTCCATACACTGCGAAGGTGTAAAAAAAGTTGTTCTTCAGTGTTCAGATTTTCCAAAGAATCACTGAAAGCTCTTCTCCCAAGCAAATCCCAGGCATGCTCTATGGGATTGAGGTCGGCAGACTGAGCAGGCCATTCCAACGTCGTCGTATTGTGCTCGCTTAACGCATTGACCACTACCCTCGCGGTGTGTGACCGTGCATTATCTTGCATGAACATAAAATCTTGACCGAACTGCTGTCGATGAGGGATTACCATGGGGTGTATAACCTCCTGAATGTATTGGTTTGCATTCAAATTGCCCCGTATCCAAACGAGGTCGGTCCTTCCACCAAGGCGAATTTCAGCCCATACCATGATTGTTCCACCTTGGTAAGGATGAACTTCTTGCGGATTCTGGAGACGACTCCGACGTCCAGGAACTCGCCATATACGCACTCTTCTCGAATCAGGATGAAAACCGAAGCAAGATTCGTCGGAAAACAGAACCCGTGCCCATTGATGGTCGGTCCACTGTAAATGTGCGTTAGCCCACAATAAGCGACGACCTCGATTTCCACGTCGAAGAGCTGGAACCCTAAGCGGTCTGCGAGCATAAAGATTGGCTTCGTGTAGTGTTGTTCTGACAGTTTGATCGCTAATAACCACTTGATGCTGAGACTGGAGGCCTGCGACCAACTGACGAGCAGTAATCGTGGGTTGCCGCCTTGCGGAATTTTAAAAGAAACGATCTTGTCGCGGGGTAGTAACCCTATTTCGTCCCCTGTGACGTTCGACAACATCCCCTGTAGACCTGTAGCGTGCCCATAATCTGCAAATTACGCTTGGTTGGGTGTTGACGGCATCCGCTACGTCGCGTTGAGTTCGTCCAGCTTGCAGCATAAAAACAGCCCTTAACATCTCTTCGCGACTTAAATGACGACGTGACATGATGACTACAGTCACAAAAATGCACAAACCATACGTAAAAGACGTATTATTGATAATAAACGTTATTTACAATCAAAAACAATAATTTTTATTTTGCCTCAGAGAAACTGCACAATCAAACACTTTTAAAAGTTTTCCCTCCATATTCGAAAATCATTACTTATTTAAATTTATTTTTAAATTTCGAACAACTCTGTAATCTACTTTATTCTATTTTTATTTATTTGCTGCCAGTTATTTGCAAAACAAGATTTACACGAAAAAAATAATTGGGGTCATCTTGTTCCCTAGACTTTGTTGAGGTGTTTATTTTGGTGCAATAATGTGATAAACTTATGGACGAAATAACTGATTAGGAATTATAGATTCAATTTGCGATTCAGGTAATTTATTACAGTTTAAGTCATCATTAGAATTTACAATAAAATCGGTTTGAGAATATTTGTCAACGTAACTTGTAATTTGGAACATAAGTATTTTGTTGTTGTGAAATCAGGTATAGCTGTTTCTTATGGTAATACTCTACTCGTAAAATTTCCTTTGTGTAAAGTGATCTGGTAATGTTTATAGTACAACGTGACTTATGTGGTATAAATTTAAAATAATTCATGTCCAGGTAAATAGCATTATGTTTTTGACATAAAAAGCCTATCATATAATTTATCTTAGTCTCATACAAGTGTTTGCTAAATGGTACCTCACAAATAATAACCTTCGTATTTGTAACAGTTGACATCCATGAACATAAGCTATAACTCAATTCGTAGGGTTAGTGGTATTCGTGGGGATTTCCACATCCATTCCCCAAAGCCGAAGAGGTAAAATTACCGTTAATTTTAACATTTTCCAGTCATTCACGGTAACATAATTTCATTGGAGGTAGGGTAAAATCTATAAATGATTGGACCGAAGCAATGTGAATTAATTTACTTTACAACTACTAAATAAAAAGTGAATTGTGTAATTGTATGTGGACTAGTGGCATCATTTATTTTTAACCGACTTCCAAAAAGGAGGAGGTTCTCAATTCGATCGGTTTTTTTAATGTATGTGCACTGATTACTCTGAGGTTTATGATCCGGTTTTCGTGATTATTTTTTGGTTCGATGCAAAATAGTTGCCTTTTGCTACATAAAATTGTTATGTAGATTGGACTATTAGTTTTAATTTCATAAACATTTATGTGTATTTCGACAGGTATATTTTAACCGATTTTTTCTCTATGTTCCGAATAACATAGAGAAGAAATAGGTTAAAATATACCTGTATCAAAATACTTCAGTTGTTTAGGAACCGATTTAAAAAATTCTTCTTGCATTTAGTTCGGTATAACTCACTGGTAGTTCCATATAAATTTCATTGGTACTGGACCTTGGACTCCGAATATACACCAAAGACCTCTTCGAAATCAAATAGGAAATGGTAGGCACATTATGATAGTTAAAGGCGTGCCAGAATTAGCAAGTCTTGAACTACGAAGGCAGATAACAGATTTTTTTAATATTTTTTTTATATGTACCTACATCAATTAGACTTCGCCTTGCCTAATGGAAAGCTGAAGGCAAAGTCTCTCAGAAAAGAGGGTCACCATTACTTACACATACTGTGTGACAATGGTGGCACTCAGCTTGACGACATCATATGCTTTTTCACGCCCCGCTTAAAGGACCCGGTACTGTAGGAAGAGGGAAACACGTGAGCTGGTAATAAATTCCAGGCCTTAATCGTGCGACAGAGGAAAGAGTCACCGAACCACTTGGTTCTTGATCGGATGTTCTGCACCGTGTGCGGATGACATCTAAGACCTGCACGTGTTGTCCTGTGTAGGAAAGGGAAGGGTGGGACTAATTGAAAGAGCTCATCAGAACACTCACCATGTTACAGACGGTAAAATACAGCCATGGACGCTACATCTCTACGCATCTGTAAGGGTTCTAGGGTGTTCGTGACCTCGGGATTCCCAATGATGCGGACCGCACGTCGCTGCAACCTGTCGAGTGCATCTAGTAAGTACTATGCTGAACCATCCCAGAGAAGCGAGCAGTATTCCACACAGGAGCGAATTTATGTCTTGTATAGAAGACACCGCTGCTCCGGCGTGACAAATCGTCTCACTCTGTTCAGGACTCCGAGTTTTCATGAGGCTGTTTTGATGATACTTTCGATGTAATTTTTGTTATTCAGGTTGCAGCGAACATCCATACCTAGGATATTGAGATTGTCCTGCAGTGGCAGTGGCGTGCTCTGAAGAGTAGGGAGGGGAAGGAAAGAAGATATTTTTGCTGTATACGCACATGCCTGCGTCCTCTTGGCATTGAACTGAACCAGGTACTCAGAGCCCCATTGAGAAATGTGATTCAGGATCCAGTCAAGCTCAGTGACAAGAAGCTGCCTTTTCTCTGCGATATCTGACTGCTTGGCCGCAGGATGTCCATGACAACTCCCATGTAAGGTGCTATCGTCCGCATAACAATGAACATTGCCGGTGGACAGCATGTCGCTGATATGCAGAAGAAAGAGAGTGGATGATAAGACGAACCCCTGGGGCACGCCAGCATTTACCTGCAGAAACTCTGAAGCTCGTCCGTCACAAAGGACACGAATACGGCGCCCCTGCAGGAAGCCAGCAACCCAGTTGCACAGCCTAGAAGGCAAATGATGTAGCATGAATGTCTCCTTTGAGTTATTAAGAGTCGTATCGAAAAATATGCCAATCTACCAACTAAAATGAAGGACAAAATTAATAAAATAACTCTTGCTCGCAAAGTCAATAAAAACACTTCTTTCTTTAGCAACAACCACAAAATTTAAGCTAACGTTGATAACTGAAAACCAGTGTAACACAACAAAAATTATTTGTGCTTTACTAGACTCGTAAACAAATGTTACAGACAGATAGGAAAATTAATTAATCATGAATTAACTAACTATAAAGGTGATAAACCTCCACGGACACAAAAATACGAGGCCTAAAATAAGTCTTTCAGATCTTTGTTTGAATGTGGGATTAATCTTGGTAGGTATGTATAATAAAAAAATATTGTAAAGGGATTTCATATATTTGGGAAGTAACTACATCACTCTCAGAACTCATTAGTGGCCAGGCTATCAAGTGGATATCAATCTCTGCATTGAGGTGACGATTTCGCAAAATAGTGCTGGCAATATATCGGTCTTCTCGCTAGTATTATATATAATATATCGGATCTGGGACGGCCATTACATGGTCTTCTGAGGTGATTTGCGGTTTCTTCGTACCTTAGTTTCACCTTGAAAACCGTTCTTAATGTCACACCCACCATTCTTGCTGTACGACGAGTACTGATGCCTAGTTCCAGATGTGCCATTATTCGTACATTCTTCAAGTGAAAGGGCCATCATAATTAATGTTTACGTGCTGAAGACATGACACAAGATAATTCTATATTATTATATGTGTAGATACACATATAATAAAATTGTAACCGATCGATGTCTGTACATGGAAAGGATACAAGAAATACTTTGATTGGGGGTCTTTATAAACGTAATAGAAGCCAAAACTACGTTAGTTGGAATTTTTGTCTGTTTATCTGTAAGTTTATGCACGCTAATCTCAGAATCAGCTAAACCGATTCGATTGTGGTTTTCACTAATTGATTGTGTTAGGCTTCACTTAACATTAGTGTTTGTTCTATTGCTTTATGTTCATTAATAAAAAGTTATGTCAATAATAGTCGATCACGCCTAACAATTTTGTTGTGTGAGTTGATCAAACCAATAGAAGCAGTATAAATGCTTAAGGAAGAGCTCATTTCGATCATAGGAATCTGAAGAACTTCGATAGGAAAGAGCTTCTGCATCTCAGCAAGTCAGGCCAGGTTACGTACTACAGAATCTTCGGCTCGGCAGAATTCACATCTTTCTCCAAACATGTTCTCTCGAATCCAACAGTGAACAGCCGTTTTGGTAAAAAATACTCCTAAATCTTGCATAATTATTAGTTTCATCACGCCATTAGAATAAGGAGTGAAGCAGAATGTATTTTGCTGACATATAATATATAAGCACCTATTTTGCGCAATAACTCCATGGCGATTGTGGCTCAGTAGGTCTGCGGCGGTCTCACATCTGTACTGATCTACGTGCGAACCCATCTTTTTTTAACCATGTTTTTTAATATATTTTTGTTTAACTTATTAATTTTCATGACAAAACCAGATTGTCTGACTGGAGTTGTAAAACAACATCGATCTTAACTTAATCAACGTCAACAATCAATTCCAAAAATGGAAAAGTGGCATTAACATTAACATTAACCACGTAGTCACAATTGGTCGGTCAAATAGTGTTTGATAACTTGGTCTACCGTTTTAAGGTTTTGCTTAAACGATATTAGCTTTTCATTCTACTTTGTACAGGATATTGATCAACATACCATGTTGTTTATAAATAACTAGCACCGCGTAATTCCTGGTCCCATGGGAATATCGGGATAAAAAGTAGCCTATGTTACTCACGAAGAAAGTAACTTTCTAATGAAAAAAGAATTATTAAAATCGGTCCAATACTTTTTGATTTTATTTGTTACATACAAAAATACAAACCTTTCCTCTTTATAATATTAGAATAGGTTATTCAATCCGTCTATATGCGGTATTCCCCACTGGTTTCACCACACCGGGACTAACGCAGACGTGGACGGAATCGAACCGCAGCCTTGCGTGCGTACAGCGTAACACGTCGCACCACAGTCTCGGGTCCTTTTCGATTAAAGTGACAGGTAGCACATCTCCACTCTCAAATCCGCGCTCATAAGGGGAAGGATATTGTCTCAGGTTCTCTGACGCATGTTGCAAATTTTGTAGATGGGAGAGTAGTGGTCTTCTCCAGTATACTCTCCGGCCTTATTTGCCTTCATTACCACCTCACAAATCTACGCATCGCACCATGTACGAAACCATAAGTAGCCTTAGTTCTAGATGCTGACCATTCTGAAACACCTAGCTGTCCCAATTTTGACGGCTATGCTTTTTCAAGCGGGGTGTCAAATAACCCGGGATTATAAGAAGAAGGAAACACGTGATCGCAGTCCAGAACATGTTTTTTTCGATAGGAAGGAAGATGGACAGACAAGTAGAAAGAATCATAATGAGGAGCGGTGGAAATAGTAAAAGACAGCCGAAACGACAACGTCTCTAAGCAACTACAGAGATTCTAAAATGTGATTACTAATAGTAATTACCCCACTAACGCATCGCGCTTCAAACTTATCGATTGCGACTAATACCTAAGTACTGCACAGAGCCATCCCAGAGGTGAGAACAGTATGCCACGAGAAATTAATCTGTGTATTACATATACAAAAGAGAGCAATGTGAAACCAAAATCAAAAGAAATTTGCTACGTGGACAATAACTTCAGTGGCCAACTTGGAAATATCGCTGCATGGAAAATGTGACTAAATGGGGCTATGTTGACCAGTCGCAAGTACCCTGTGAATGCCGGGCCCCATCCCAGTTAATACCGCATTTACTCTCTTGTCCACCACCTATGTGTAAGGCAATGAACAATGATGTGGCTGTGGACAGTAAATTTAACATAAAACCGGTGCAATCAGCAGTTGACTCTGTAAAGTAGAGGACCAATGCTCCAGCGTGAACTAACTTTTTTATGCAGAGCTCTTTTTTTTTTTTTTTTACGTGCGCAAAATCCCCACGGATACCTCCCCACCGGAGCCGGTGGAGGAGGTTATGTCGGACTCGAACCGACTAAAACGCACGCCGCCTGTGGGTCGTTTTGGTTGCCGAAGGTGAGGTTGACAGGCATATCCCTCGCACCCCGGCCGACCCAGGGCCATCTCTCACGATATGGCCCTCTTCTCGGGTGTGGGGACTACAGAGTCCCCAACTCGTCCCCGGAAACGGGGAGGCGCGCCACGCGCGCCACCGCCGCGGCCTGCTTCTGCCAGGGTGACAGGCGGCTTCACCTGTCACCCCCAGGCCGGCGCTCATGGGGGGCGGAGGTCGTTCATCGACCTCCGACGCCCGAGTTGCCTTCGTGCGCGGGAAGCTTGTCTTGCGATCCTTCGTCGCTCCCGCTGCCGCTCCCGCCCCGCCTCCTCCTTCACGAGCATTACTTGCTCGCAGAAGGAGGCGCCGGCCGCCCACGCATCCGCGCAGCGAACCATCGCCGCGAGCAAGGTGGAGAGCGTGAGAACCCTCACTCCCAGGGCCGCCACAAGCTCCCGCCTCGGCGTCTCCCACGCCGGACACTCGGTGAGCGTGTGCGGACCTGAGTCCTCGCTCGCGTCGCAGTGATGGCACTCGGACGTTGGCTCTTTCTGCATCCGACGCAGATACTTTCCGAAGCATCCGTGCTCGGTGATCATCTGCGTCAGACGGTACGAGAGGCTGCCGTGTGGCCTCTCTAGCCACTCCCCCATGATGGGTCTTACCGCCGTTACTACGGCGTGCCCTGCGCTTGGTTGCCCAAGTCGTCTCTCCCATTCCGCCACCATTTCCCTGTGGAGCCGGGATCTCACGGCCCGAATTTCTTCGGGCTCGGGATCGTGACCCCGCTCCCGCGCCGCCCTTCGGAACCGGTATAGCGCCGAAAGGCATCTCGCTTCCAGGATCCATGGTGGCGATCCGGCGAGGAGACTCGCCGCGTTGAATGATATCGTGCGGTACCCCCTTATGATGCGGCACGCCAGCTTCCGCTGCGGACGCTGCAGCAGGAGCATGTGCCGATCACTCAGGGTGTCCGCCCACACGGGACACCCGTACAGGGCCATGGACCGCACGACACCCGCGTAGAGTCTCCTGCAGGAGTCCTCCGGGCCGCTCAGGTTGGGCAATAGCCGCGCCAGAGCGTTGGCTGTGCCCGCCAATTTAGGGCCCAGACTTCGGAAGTGCTTCCCGAAGTCCCACCGGCCGTCGAGCACGAGCCCCAGATATTTCATCTGGGGCTTGATGCCGATGAGAGTGCCTCCCACTGTCAGACTGGAACCAGGTGGTGGCGTGCGCCGAGGTCCATGAAAGAACATGGCCTCGGATTTATGCAAAGCCACCTCAAGGCCCAGCCGCCGGATCCGTTCCACAACTTGAGCAACCGCGGTCGTGGCCCTCAGGATCGCTTCGCGGTGTGTAGCCCCGCTCGCCGTCACTAGCGTGTCGTCCGCATAGCACGTGACGGCGGCGCCGTCCGCAAGCTCACCGCGAAGCACCCAGTCGTATCCAATGTTCCACAGTAGCGGCCCGAGAACCGATCCCTGTGGAACACCGCACGACATCTCACGCCGACCGACGCCGGTCGCACTTGGGTAGATGACGGCTCTCTCCGTCAGGTACGCCCCGACTATGCGGCGGAGGTAGAGAGGCACACCGTGGTACACGAGTGCCTCCCTGATGCAACTCCAGGGCAAGGTGTTGAACGCGTTGGAGATGTCCAAGGACACCGCCAACGTCACCTCGCCCCGGGCAACTGCCTCCTCCGCCAAAGTCCTCACGCGCATGATGGCATCCACGGTGGACCGCCACCGGCGGAAGCCATATTGGGCATCCGCCAGGTCCGGCCCCCTACCAGAGAGGTGCTCGACGAGGCTCTTTCAAAGAGCTTGCCCACCTCGTCGAGCAACACAATGGGCCGGTAGCCGGACGGTTCGTCCGCCGGGCGACCCTCCTTTCGGATGAGGACCAGTTTCCCCGTCTTCCACATCTTCGGAAACTGGCCCCGCTCCAAGCATGCGCTGAGGAACCCTCTAAGTCGGGGTTCGAGACCGTCTTCTCCCAGAGCTAGGACCCACGCGTGGCCTGGAATGCCGTCGGGTCCCGGGGCGGTGCTCTTCTTGGCTCTAAGCCTTCGCACCGCCAGCTCCAGTTCTACCCAAGTGACCTCGGGGACTTCGTCGTCAACTACCACACTGGGCGCCACAGGCGACCGAGGTGGCGGAGTCATCTGCGGCGGAACGTGTTCCGCTCGCGCCGGGAACAGGGACTCGACCACTCCACCGAGCAGAGCTGGCTGGAGAATCCGGGTCAACGGCGGGGCCCGGGGGCGCAGCTTTCCTCTTACCATAAGGTAAGGCCGCCCCCATGGGTCCCGCTCCAGCGTCTCCATGAGCTCCTTGTAAGCCGCGGCTTTCGCCCGCTTAATCTCCGCTCGGAGGGCATCTCTGGCCTCCCTGTATCCCACATGAAGCTCCGCCACTCGGGGCTCCGTATCTGCGGTTTGGCTACGCCTCCTACGGAGTCTGGTCCACCGGCGGTGCGCGATCACGCAGGCTTGCCGTAGCCTCGCGATCTCCGCAGACCACCAGTAGACCCGACGCCTCGGACTATAGGGTGGTGCCCTAGGCATACCCGCATCGCAGACACGAGTCATGGCCTCCCGGAACCACACCGCCTCATCGTCGATATCGACAGGCCTGTCCGGCGCAATGGCCCAGGCCTGTACGATGGCGGCCTCCAGGAGGACCTCCCGATTCAGTCTCCCAAGCACCCAGCGTGGCTCGCGTGGGGCCGGTATGACCGGCGCATCACCCGCGGAGGGGGAGACATCAAACCGAACGTATCGGTGATCCGCCAGTGTCTCCACCCCCACAACAACACGCCAGTCCCGCACACGGTGCGACAGCGAAGCGCCTGCGAACGATAGGTCGATAATCGAACTGCGCTCCGCGGTCACGAACGTGGCTTCGGCCCCGCGATTCTGGAGAACTAGACCGTGATTAGCGGCCCAGCTCTCCAGAGCCCTACCTCGTGGGTTCGTGTGCCGGGACCCCCAGGTCACTGACCAGGCGTTGAAGTCCCCGAGCACAAGAACCGGATGAGGATGACAGGCGTTGACGACGTCGGTCAGTCGCTCCAGCGACTGCCGGTACTCCCCTATGCGTCGGTGTAGGCTCGGCGTGAGATAGACGGCCACGACCGCAATCTCCCCCACACGCGCCGCTACGATGCCATGCTCCCTTGCCACGACAACAGGGGGAGGGGCACCCATAGCGGCGTTGTACACCAGTGCCGCCGACCCGTCCAGGTCGACCACCCAGGCAGGCCCAAGGGGCCGGTGAGTGTACGGATCGGCGACAGCGGCGACGTGTATGGACCACTGTGCCATGCTCTGGAGCAGAAGACCCTGAGCATCGGCACCGTGGCCCACGTTCGCCTGCAGGATGCGGAGCTGGGGATCCATTATGGAACCATCTCCGCATCCCGCCGCGAACTTTGGGTGGAGCCCCCGCCTTGCGGCTTCGGCTCCCCCCCGGTGCAGGCCTTGCTGCCAACCCTATGGTCGGCCGGTTTGCCCCCCGCTGCACACCTGAAACAGTGCAGCGGAGCTTCGCATCCACCGGCCGTATGGCCGGGTTGGCCACAGCGGAAGCAGCGGTCACCGACCGTCACCGCCGCCGTGCACTGCACCCCCACGTGGCCGACCGACAGGCACCTGAAGCACCTGGTCGGTCGAGCCTGCAGGAGCCGGACCTGCACCCGCACCACGCCTCCAACGGCGAGGAACCCCCGGTCGGCAGCCTTATTGGCTGCTGCGATGGGGCAGCCGACAACTGCCGCCCCCAGTCCACGGCGGCCGAAGCGGATTGCTCCGACCTTCACCGCCTCTAGGGGGCAGCCCCCGGCCTCCGCCACGGTGAGGCGGATTTGCTCCACCGTGATGGAGTCGTCCAGGTCCGAAATGCGCATTTCTGCGCACTTGTTGGGCCTGGACACCCGGACGTCGGCTGCGTCAAGCGTCTCCCTAAGCTTAGCCGCTAGGGCATCAGCCTGGGGACCGCTCGAAGCGCCTGGGATCTCGAGTAGCCGAGCACCCGTCCGAGTGGGTTTCACCCGGATGGGGCCCGGCATGTCGAGGGCCTTCATGTCAACGCAGGCTCTCGCCTGCGTGACAATCTGGGCGTACTGCACGCCCCTATCCGCCGCCTCCGCCGTCATCGTAAGGACGACGGCGGTTGAGCGGGGGACGCGCAGCCTCCCTGGCACTCCCCTCGCAGCAGCCTCAGCCCTCCTGGCCTTTTTGGCTGCCTTTCGGTTCGCATTGCGCCGCTTTTTTGAGGCACCGGCAACCTCCCAGCCCCCCTCCGGCGAGGAGCTCGTGGCGGCTATACCCGCCGAAGTTCGGGCCAGAGCTGGGGCCGGGGCTAGGGCTGGGGACTTCTTCCCCTTGCCCTTCCCCTTTCCCCTTCCCCTGGGCCGCGCGACCTGCGCATCTTGGGGGGGGCTCACAGCCCCCGCAGCGAGAGCAGCCCGAGCGGGCGGAGCGGCATGGGCGGCAAACGCAGCGGACGGGCTGCTGGCCGACCCCTGCGGGGATCCCGCCACTACCGGACAGGTGGGGCCCCTCTTAACTGCCCCGGCATATCCGGCCGGAGCCGCCAGGGGTGGTCGGCGGCTGGAGTCCATTATGGACTCCAGCCAGCTCCGGGTGCGCTCCTCCTGCGCCACCCGCCACGCCCGCTGCTCCGCCAGCGCCTCCTCCTGGCGCTTCTCCATGGCAGCTATTGCCGCCATGCAGAGCGCCAACGGGTCCGCAGGCCGAGCCGGCCGCAGCACCGGCGACTCCTGCCGAGCTGGTCGGGCCGGCGTCTTCGGCGGCTCCGGCCGCGGCGACTCCAACGGCGCTAGAGGCTCCGGCCGCAGCGGTGACCTCGACCGCACGGGCAACAGCGGCCGCGCCGGCCGTCCCGACGGCTGCGCCACCAGTCGCCGCCGCGCCGACCGCGTAACGCGCTCCGCCGGCAGCCCAGCGACGACCGCTTGGAGGCTCGCCAGATCGGCCGCCATCCTCCCCATCTCCTTGCGGTAATCGGCCGCCATCCGCTCATTGCTCTCCAGGAGCTCCAGGTGCCTCCTGCCCAAATGAGCCCTGTCGAGCTGCAACTCGGCTAACTCCGCCTTCAGGAGGTCGAACAGCTCGACAAGCCGCGTCGTCGCCTGCGTGACCCGGTGCTCCTCCGGCGTCGGAGAATCGGTGCGGGCCCCGGCCCAACCTTCTAGGGCTTCTATCACCTCCTCAGATATTCTGTCGGCGCGAGGCAAGGGTAAGGATGCCGCCGAGGTGGAGGAACTCGGCGGCGCTTCCACATCCTCCGGGGCCCTGAGGCTATCACCACGCTGCAGCTGCGTGCGGCTGACCGCTAGCAGCTTCGGCGGTGGTGGATGCAGCGTCTCGTCACCGTCGTGACTGCTGCTGGTGGAAGAGGAGTCGGTCAAGGTGAGCTCCAAGTCCGACTCCGTCTTCTGTGGTGGAGGGGAAGGAGGAGGAAGAGACTTCTTCCTGAATCTCCTCTTCCGCCGTACAGATTTCCGGGTCTGTAGGCCCACCGGGCTGTTCGCCCTACTCCTCTCCGTGGCGGTGTCGAATTCCTCCGACACCGCGGTTTGGGACGCGACCTCCGCGTCGTGGTGCTGCGCGACCTCCGCGCAGACTGTTCTGCTTGGTTTGGGTTTTAATGTTAATATATAATTTTCCATGTAAATCCCACGAGTAGAACCGATAAAATTACACTCCCCGGGTGACGGCCATTCCGGGAAGCGGGGTACATACTACGGAGGTCCCCTGGTATCCGTAGGTTTTAAACGACTTCGCTGTCGGGTTTTTCAGACTTTTCCTTGTCGCGGGCCGGCCAATTAAGGCAAGCCCCGCGGCCTTCAGAATATCGGCTTCCCAAGTGTGGCTAGCACTCAGGTCGTTGTCGATATCCTGGAGGTTACGCGACGCGGGAGAGCAGCCAACTCTCCCAGCACCGACGGTGGCACGAATGCCTGCCAGCCTCTGCGCGAGCAGTAGGCCGGCCCGTCCCTGGATCCCATGGATCCTTGTGTCGCCCCCATGTCCCCTCTGAAAGCAGAGGGATACCGGGAGCGACAGGCTAGCCCTAAAAAGGGCTGTTTGGGATGGAAGGGATTCTACGAATCCCTTCCCGCGGGCCTTGCAGGTCCGCCATACCACGACCCCCTCAGGGTCAGCTAGCCCTAAAAAGGGCTTGTCGGGTTATTGGTCGACGGCTAGCAGAGCTCCTTCTCCTTGGAGTCAGAGTCTACTAACCGTCGTCCAGGGTGCACCAGCCTCCCCGCTTCCGTTCCCCAGGACCGCGGTCCAGAGGGAAAAGAAACAGGTCAGCCAACGTGGAGGTTACCCAACCCGCACCCCGCAGAGCTCTAGTTTTTCCTGAAACTATTTGCAAAACGTTTTTGATGTAGTTTTATTTGTTCGGTTCTTAATTTGTAGTAGTGTGTTTTAAGGAGTTAGGAGAACATTGCTAAATGTGAATACATAATTATGTATTGATGAACAAGAAGTTAAATTTTTCAAAACCCTTTCACATTGTTTACCCAGCCCTTAGAAGAAATCCGTCTACCTAAAAATAACTTGGGTTCTAGCTTTTCAAAACTTAATGCGGTCGAAGTCGCAGACAACAGCTTGTAAATAATAAACAAATAAAAGTAAAAAATAACAGCATTTCAAATATGGGAGTGTTTTTCTTTTTTATATATTTTTTCAGCCATCATTTAAAGAGAGGTTGTCTAATAGGATATTTTATATAACAAAACGAAATTTTCTATTTTATGTTTTTTATTTCAATTTTCTAACATAAATAGTGCAGAAGTTATCGTCACGTTTATGAGTGTTATTTATACCTTCTTTTGCATGCAAAAGAAGGTGTGAATGTAAAAGTACATGATGCAAGCAGTATTTTAGTGACATGTTTCATTTTCATCCCAACTTTCCTCTAAAATCTTTAACAAGCAAATCTGTAAATAACGACTACAAGATTCACGTTAATCAAATCCCTTTTGTACATGTTTGATTATTATATATCTACTTTATTAATTTGTAAGTAACAAGTGTGGAAACGATCACGATTACGATTGATCCGAAAAAAATCAACAATTAACCATTTAATTTACCATATCATCGATTTTATTATACTTAATGATTACAATTTAACAGTTATTTAACAAAATATATTAGACGCGTTTTAAATTGTTAATGAGTTTTTGTTGTGTTGCGTTTTCAATTATTTACGGTACTTGTACCTAACAAGTATGTAACGACAGTATTGAATAAAGCTTATACACAAAGTTATTTGTTACCTTACCAATAAATTTGCTTAGTAGGTATATTAGCAAGGAAAGAAGTAAGAAGAAATGCCGCCAGAATTTCTATAAAAAATATTTTAATTTAAAGTGATCCAAACTTACGCATCTAACAATATTAATAACACCACACCACTGAGCTGTAGAAATGAAGGATTTAGCATGAATGTACCCATTTAAAGCAAATAAAGAAGTTGGCCGGTAAAAACACATCCGAATTAGGTTTTCTACTGCTACTTCATTGGAATGAAATGAATGGCAAAAGTAAACTTGAAAGTAGATAGTTAATTTGTTACCTACTGAATAAAAATATGCTATTAATTTTGCTTATTATAACTTGAATACTCTGAATAAGTTAAGGATGTTTTTTTTTTATTTTGCGAAGTTTTAAGATAATCGTAATCGTTATCGTGATCGCTAAATCATTATCATCGTTCAAAACCAAATAGTGAATACGTACGCCAACTGGTGGTCACACTAGTGTGACTAATAGATTTTTTCTTGTTTATCATACTGCTAATATTTCCACACCATATATCAGCTGTCATTATAAACCAGCAAAGTGAAATTAAAGTACAGAGAAAAAATTGAATTTATAAATTTATGACTTTACGTAAGTAAACGTGAACGGCTATCAGGAAGTTGGTGGTCTATTATGTAGTGCAACCTGTCATGGACCAATTATATCACTAATATTGGCAGTAGAGCACCCACCGCTCTAAGCATCTTTACAAAATTTCTTGGCCTAAAAACCAAGCTTAATTGTATAAAATTTAAAATTAGGTATCTATTCTGTGTCTGGACCCGAATCCAACCCACCCCAGAGTTATGTTTAATCCACCCGTTAGGCCTCTGTCAGGTGGAGATTTTAGCTACATAGGATCCAATTTGATCCAAACTTGTTTTTTACAAAAATAACCTTTATATGTTCCTCTCAAAACTGGCTTTGACTGTTTCATTTGTTGTAAATTATTTTTTTGTGTGTTACTAAAATCAAGTAGGTACCTATATTATTTGTTCGCTAGACCTACAAAACTTTAAGAAATCAATTTAGAGCCATTTAGACTTAATCAGAGTGGAAAAACGAGTTCGTTGAATGTGGCCGTATCTATTGCCTTCCTAATTTCATATAGAAGGTAGATAATGACAATAATAAAAATATAATTAGACTAGCAACATCATCAACTAAGAAAAAATAAAACATTCTAAAAACATGTCATATAGATTGGAAAGAAATTATCTCAATCGATTCACGATAACTACTTACTTCAAAATACTCGTAATAGTTGCAAAATTTGGCTCGAACTTACATAGGTATATACTGGGTGGCGCAAAAGTAAAGACCCTATTTGGTTCGGCTATAACATTTTTTCTAAATTAGAAAACTAGATTTAGGTTTTTTTAAATGTATATTTGTACCATTAAATTTCGTACCATTAGGATTTAAAGATGATGTCTTTTAAATGGTGACCTCCAGAGTTGATACACATTTGAGCCCTATTTATGACATTTTGCATAACTTGCCGTAACACTTCCTGCGATATGTTCGTTATTTCTTGACGAATGTTTTCTTTTAGAGCTGCGAGAGTCTGTGGCTTGTTCACATACACCCGAGATTTCAAAAAACCCCAAAGAAAGAAGTCTGGACTGGTCAGATCGGGTGATCTTGCAGGCCAAGGCAAATCGCCAAAACGAGAGATAACTCGGCCTGGAAAAGCGTCCCTCACTAAGTCCATAGTGTCGCGCGCTGTGTGTGCCGTAGCGCCGTCTTGTTGAAACCAGATGTGCTCCAGCCCCAATTCGTCCAAACTGGGTATCAAATTGCGTGGCACGTCGCCTCGTTGATGTTTCTGGACACTCTTCCACATCTTCGCGCACAGCATCGATATTTTCAGCTGAACGGCCTGTTCTTGGTCTCCCAGACTTAGGTCTATCCAATGTTGAGCCAGTTGCTTCAAGGCGTGTGGCAAAGCGTCGAATTGTGCGACCAATCGGTGCCGGACGGTGGGGAAATCGTCGACGAAATTCACGTTATTATTCCGTAAGAACATTGACACAATTATTCCACGTTCTTGGGGAGTAAAACGGTCCATGTTTATTTTCAGTGTATTTTACATTTGTTCACTACACAATTTTCAACAACAGAATGACAGAAAATGTCATATAAAAAAAATAAAGGTATTTTCAATAGGGTCTTTACTTTTGCGCCACCCAGTACATACCTGTACCTATATATAATATTACAAGTTAAATAAAAGCACAGAATAGATAATGCCGATAAATCTGATAATAGTACCTAATACAAGCTTACAAAATAATATATACTACATCATTTTGTAAGCTTACATTACTATTATTTGATTGATCATTGATCCTGAGGAAATCGTCCCGAGTACCGTTGATAGCTCAGGGTCAGCCGGGGTGTGAGGGAAAAGCCTTATTGGGTAATTTTACACCCAGGTACCGAAAAATTTATCTCTATGGCCGGATAGGGGTGGTATCCGTAGGATAACCGCGCGAAAAAAGGGATTATTTTTCTTATAGGATAAATGTAATTTATGTGGTTTAACTCATTTCTCAATCAGTCGCGTAGTTCCCGGCAGAGTAGAATTTGGACCACTCCATCTCTTCCCATGCGGTGTCGTACAAGGCTACTAAGGACTAGGGCTGTTTAATATCAGACAGATATATACAGCCCAGACTCAGCCTCAAATGAATGGCTTGAGTCGACAATAGTGCCCGGAAGACGGCAATAGGCTCACCCCCTATTACGTATGGGACCGAATACAATGATGGTGAAATGTGTGTTAATTCACCTCTGCCTAACCCTACGAGGATAAAGGCGTGATTATATGTACGTATATATGTATGTAACTAATTTATTGTTATACTAGAGGCATGGTATTTGATTTAAAGATAGCGAAGACAAAACATTCTTCTAAATAGTTATTACCTATAACTATTATATAGTAAACAAATACCCTTCTGATATTATGCTAGCACTTATAAGATAACCAATAAGTTTAACAATGTTATCAGCTTAAAAAAATACGTTACTATAAGTATTTATATTTACGGCCTTATGCCGCGAGTATCCGAGAGAGGTTTTTCCCCGTAGACTACCGAACTATTTAGTTGAAAAAAAAAAACAAATTAGTAAAATCCCTCATAGAACTGGTTTGGTTAAAGCTAGGCAAAAAAGTTTACCAAGAACTTCGTTTCCCAACTTAAGATGGTGATTATGCTATTGAGTATCACAAATATCACAAAATAGGATAAGATCGCCCCGTAAGCAACAATTTTTTATGAACTATTCTTTGTTTATAACCTAATTGGTGAGCAAAAAATAATTGTATCTCATTTGTTTGCAGGTGAGATGGGCTTGGGCTCCGAAAATGTTAGTGGTTCATACTTCCCATACACCCATTGTACTAAATAGTAATATTAACAATTTGCAGAAACGGGGGGGGGGGGGGGTTCCAATGCGATTGGCACAAACGCAAGGATGATTTGCTGAAACTCTAGTTACCGAGCAGTAGTTTGGTATAATACAACTTATATTTATTTCTGTAAAACTGCTGCACTAGGTAAATCCCTGTTTAGCTTTAACGTCACAAGAACACAAAGTGCATCTAGTTAAATGTGAGCGATATAAATTATTATCACATACATCATTGCAGTGCAGCTAATTAGGTAGGTTTACCTTTATTAATATTTTATTTCAGACAGAGATATATGCATAATACACACTTAAAATATTAAAATGTATTCTGTTACTCTATATTATTTATTCTTACTGTTTAAAGAAAACCTGACAGTCAAGAAATCAAAGCCATGTCTATTACATGGACGGAGGCCACTCTTCATAGTCCGAGCGTCAAGTCCAGGTACTTCTATATCTCTACTATACAGGATGTTACAGAAAGTTGTGGTCATAATTAAGGGTCGTTACACATGCCCGATAACCAGTCGACATGCACCGACCAAAGTACAAATAGTAATAAAGTGATGGCATCGTTAATCATCTGACAAAATTGTAAAATTCGTTAAAATTTTCAATACTATAGCAAAAGCGGTAAGTCACAACACTATTGTATTTTGTCCTTTCGCGATAAGTTCAATTGAGTCCAATAACCTCTGCAGAATCTCTAAGCTCAGATATACACCTGGTAGCCTGCCTACCAAGCGTAGGTACAGTTAGAGATAGGTACATCAGAGATATTTTGATTATCACTTACCTTATCACTTACTACGCGGCATACGTTTTAAAAAAATATTTAACAACGGCTTAAAATGACCACCTCGTTGCTCATTGCATAATTGGGTGCGTCGTAACATGATAACCGACGAGCTTCTCGCAAGCTACCATCAGCTGCACCAGCACAAAGCATCATCTCATAATATGCGCTATTACTAAAAACCGACATTGTCACTGCACTACTCTTATTCTTAAATACATACGAATGTTGCCAACCATTAATCTAATTATAAAAGATTTAAAAAAGTTATTATAAAAGAGTATGTAATTCAGTAGGTAATACTGATACTAAGAATGCAGAAAATAATAAAATTGTGACCATGGCCGAGTTTTAGTCAGTTCACCCTATTTAGGTACAGGAAAAAATAAGAAATGTTTTTTTCTTCTTAATTATTTTGTGTACCGTAGAATTTCTTCTTTCAAAAACTTTGAAGAAACCGCTCCTATATTTTATGGATCCTGGTATTTGTACATGTTTTTGTTCACTTTACCATGCTTTTTTATGCTTTTGGAAGGCTTTGTGAAAGTTTGTATTAAATAAGAATAGGTACGGGACCAATCATAATAAGGGGCGTGGCGATTTGGAGTGAAAGAGAAGATATTTTAATATTATGAAATATTTTAGGATACCGCATTGAATGTTACTTTAACGAGCACTTATGAAGGACCTCTACTGGTCTATGTTATCCGGCTACAATAACATGATATACCTTAGTAAGTTCTGTGTGCATTTTTGTACAGCGCCGTTATTTATGTTGTGCGCCATTGTGCGCATTAACATGGCACCTGGCTTCCCAAACGTATCAATAACAAATAACTACGAAACTCAAAGTAAGGCAAACGTGCAACGGTCACAGTGTTGCGGATGCTGCTAGTCTCGAAGGACGAGAGCTGGGCCTCGTGCGGGAATGCGAGAGGAGGGTTGTTTTCGACTCAGGTGCCATGTTAATTCGGTATGGGATGATAACCATGTTAATTCGGTTTAGAATTCTGTATGGGAAATTATGGTATCCTCATCTTCCCCTGGAAAGGAGTGGCTTTCAACCACCGCCGCGGGATGGTCCTGCTGGGTTAACAGGTGGCTGCACTGGCACTCCTACTCCTGTGCTCGAAGAATCAACCAGCGCTTTTAGGCTTTGCCTGCTCTCCTATGTCCTATGCTAGTCAGGCAAACGTCACCCAGCAACCCTTTACAGGGTCATTCCTGCCTCGGTCGTGATTGAGAGAGGAGAAAGTTGCTGCCGTCTCCACGCGCAGTTGCGCTGCGGAGGTTCGCGACCAAGCACCACTATGCATAGTGTACCTACCCAACAGCTTGGAATGTCGTACTATTTGATTATTACTTGTAACTTCCTATCAGGTGGGCCGTGTGCTTGTCAAGTAGTATAGAAAACGAAAGTCAATTTTTTTGCATAACATTTCAATAAAAAAAAAACGATGGGTGCAGAAGGCGAAGGATAGCGTACCATCACATTGGGAGTTTTGATGGAAAGCGTGCCATCACCAATTTTAATTAGTATAATATTAAGGGGCGTGCTTGGAAATTCGGTAGTCCACGACTCCTGGTATTGAATGTAGGTTAACCTTAGGTAAAGGTATATTTGAGACAAGTCCCTCATTCAGCATGGATGATTTCAGAAATGTTTTATTATTGCTTAAAGAAAATTTTGTTGTATTTTAATACTATTTTAACAAGTTATAGCTGTTTCAGAATTTCCCGATAGAAAAAAAATAGCCTACCCAGAAAGTAAGTAACATGATATTGAGATAGGGCCTATCAATTCAATCGTTAGGTAAACCTACTCGGGTTCAAACCGTAGAGTTCATTAGTAACAGAGCCCTGCAGCTGCTGCAGCCCTGGTTATTTTTTAGTGTTGTGCGTTTGTCTGCAATTTCCACATGATCTATAAAAAAGAAAATTCTACGTCATACACGTGTTTATACTCCCGCGTAAATTTTATTTATATCAAACGTAATGCGTTTCTCGAATATGACCACACCTTTCTGTAACACGTTGTATTTTGGCTTATCAATATATATTTACAGCAGCGACTACCGTTTAATACCCTAACTCTGAAAGGAATGTCTGCGCCAGAGACCATCCTTCAATTAGTAGGCATACCGGCGTACCGGGTTTGGTTTACACCTCGAAGCTCCAGGTCAGCCCTGCAGTCTCAGCATTGCGAAATTGACGTATCTCTTTGTATCTCTTCGACTAATGGAAGCGCTGAAAAAAGGTGTCTAGTGACCGAAACAGAAGAGAATAAATTGATATATCAATGCCGTCATGCTGTGACTGCTGCTCACTCTGGAGACATAGACACTTCACCACTAAAGTATGCTGAAGAAGTGTTCTAGGCAATTTCTATATTGACTCCGCTACGCTATTAGTTAAAGTGTAATCACATATTTGATTACACTATAGCTAGAATTTGGATTTCAATCCGTATTCTATTTCACGGAATGACCGCAACCGTCATAGTTTCTAAATTACATTCAATTGTGTTTGTTATCACAATTTATCGATATTCTAGAACTAACCTTTGCAATTGAAAATGTGTATGATGTGTAAATTATAGACACGTAAGTTTGAAATTCAACGTACTTACCTTATTTTCATTTGTATTGTTCAACAAATTGCATCCTTCCACAGCATCATCAGGCTCCATGTTTATTTGGTAAGATACACAACATAACAACCATACACACGCGCTGAGGTTGTAGGTATAGATAGTATGCTATCACTCGCGGTGAATGTATCCTTTATAATTTCATATTATATTTATGTATTACTAGATTATTATTAGATAAAATTTGCTATTCGTTACCTGTCCAAGCCGTTTAGTACTTTATTGTAAAGCAATACGAATGACGTAATCTGTAAACTATTACGATGACTTGTAAAGATTTATTATCAGTGGAGCTGTAATTTATCAGTTACTATATGTTTACGTATCTATCTACATTAGGGTTGTATGTAACGGAACCCCGTATCCACCTCCGCAAATTTTCGCAAAAAATCATTGCTTAAACTTAGTACCTAGCTACAATTGAGTCAGAGGACTGTTATATTAAGTTCATATTTTCCCACATCGACACCGCGACCCGGTATAAATTGAATTTGTATTCTATGACAAACTTATGTTCATAGGAATAGGTAGGTACTCTCCATCATTATCATAGCCGAAGGACCGCTAAATTATTCTACTATATTCCAGAAGCAACCGCCATTTTACCTCCCAACCCAGAGAGGAAAAACTGTGCTAGTGCCTCGTCGGTTATTTAGCAGGGATATCGAATAGCAGGGTGAGCTTAACTCGGGCCTCAAGAATGTTGGTACAGCCCCAGATCACCTAGTTCATACTATTTGCTTTCAATAATCCGAGTTATTCGATCAGGATGTGTTGAATACCCTTGTGTCTACATTTACATATAACCGGTTATAACTGCGATTATATTATGTACAAGTTTTGAATATTTTTCCCCTCAAACTAAAGAGAAACATTAGAGCTACATTTATAAATACAAATTTATTTATTGGGTACATACAGACTTTTGTTTATCTGCATCTATAAAATCCACTGTCAAATAAAATGATAAGTATCGAAAACTTTGTAATAAAAACAAGTAAAAGTTGTTATAAATCTTGTGGCTGGTTACCAGCTTCACGTAGGTTCCTAACACATTACCTAAACTTCGGGCCCAGAAAACACAAAGCATATTTACGAGTGGCCTTGATCTCCTGGAGTCTTCAGTGGAGCCGAATTGCATTATTCTGTATCAAATCAGGAACAATAATAACAACACGCCTTTCGAGGCGCAGCTGGCATGAGTGTTGTGGGGTAGGTCTGAGTGAAAGTCGATTTCCTGATGAAAGGATTCATTGGTTCAGTCGCGAGCCTGTGTTTCACTTCCATGTTCATCTTCGCAAACTTTTCACCTTTCTCCTCTTCCTTTTTTATCTGTATAAAAAATGGTCTGAAGTCGTTGGAATACATTTTAACGTTTTACAATTTTTTTTAAGAAGTCCCGAAAAATGGTATACGTTACATACAATTTTTCTCAATTCAATTCCTGACGCATGACTCTTTGAATTTATCTCTGTATGAATAAAATACTGACAAGAAGTGACAGCAACCTATCAATTTCACTATTTTACTTGTCGTTTCAAAGAGAAGTACAAAGCGGTTAGATATCGTTTAAAAGTTTCTAATATCGTTTTAAAGTGATCTAAGATCTTATTGATATAACTTCTACTTGTTGTTTTTTATCCTGACTTAGGGAAACGAGACTATTGTTGGCGGGAACTTTTATTAATACAATTCAAGAAAATGATAAAATCTGTGAACATTTACCGATCTACTTATCAATATAGACCAGTAGTCTATAAGGCATAGTTACAGCGAGAAGGGTATCTATCGAAAATCTACTTATTTTTTATAACTATCCATCTTCAATAGACAACATTTTTAAATTAAATACTATCGAACTAGACAATTAATCCTATGTCTGCGTCTAAAGAACGGCTCAGACGTCCAACCACAGTAGATACGTTAAGAATTTTAATGTAAGTACATGTGTGTGTTCCCACTAACTGATTTAGCCAGATGATAGGAAACAAAATAACGTACAGATAGTAATTTGTATCAATGGCCATGAATAAAACCATTTCAGTTACCAATAAACATTATATTTTGGCACATTTGTTACAGGTTGGAGCTCTAACATCTTGATGTTGGTCAGATCTTCTTGTGTTGAATTCTTGCCTGAGTCTCTGCACCAGTTGTTCATAACTGTGTTTTTGGTTCAAGATGTTACTATTTTTTAACTGATTTAGAACTTTTTGTATTTTCGGTGATAGTGTTGTTTCGTTCTTCACTGGAGCGGCTTTGTGCAGCAGATTGCTGTAATGTGACATTCGTCGCGCCTGTCAGATGTAATGTAGTTATTACTATCTATCTACTGATTTAGTATAACAACGAAATTATGTTTATTAAAATAATTAATTTTATTGCTAGTCCATTTATTTTTGTCTGGAACTTAGAGAATTCATTGCTGAATTTGTTTTACTAAGCTCACTTTCAATTCGGATCGAACTTTCAGACCAGTGCAAAGATCTGCTTCTTTCGTGTAGGAAATAATTATTTAACAGTTTTTTTTTCTCTATGTTTAGATTTTGATCAAATAATGGATTACATAGAAATATTGAATTGATAATCAAAATCAAAGCCTATGCCATTAATAAAATTAACAGGTAGTAAGTATTCGCGAATTTGCAACGACCAAGATCAATATTATAAGACCAAAACCTCCATGCCATAGGAATTATAGTCACAGAATACATATTAGTGTTATCGTGCCTTAAAATATCACTGCATACAGATCTAATCGTGGTTTTAAGTATGCGTTATAATCAAACCATTGTATGCAGCAATAAACCTTTTAAGAAAATATAGTGTAAATAAATATCTTAGTAAGGCGACGAGCTGTTTTTTACGCGGAATGCGTATCTCCTTTTAGGTAAAACTATTTTAACGATCTTCTCTCTGGGGTCCTCTTTGGAACGACGAGCAGCGCAAACAGTACACTGGAAAAAATATTCTGCTGCGATTTCAGTCAAATTGTAATAGGTTTCTAAACTATTTATGGCCACACATTTAAAATTAATTTTTGTACTCTACTAGCTGTTGCCACGGCTCTGCCCGCGCGGATATCGCTATTAGCGCTTTTGCTCTTCTCTTTCCCAAGCTCTAGTCCATCTTTATACTTAATTTCATCAAAATCGGTTCATTGGTTTAGGCGTGAAAGCGTGAAAAACAGACAAAGTTACTTTCGCATGTATAATAGAATGGATTAATTTGGAATTTCAAATATTTCATGTTACTTTCCGAATACTTTCCTTATACTAAACGATTTGGTAAAAAACTACCAGAGGTTTGTTTTGCTGGCGAACAGGCTGGATCGCTTTTCGACAAGGGGCCTGTATAATAAAAATGCAGCTGATAGTGTCATTTAATATTATTATTTGCAGAGTACTAACTATAGCTGGGATGTATAATTAGAACTATCTATACTATAGGGATATATAATATATATGGTTCAGGACAACTGCAGCGCCAAATGAGGTAGATTCTTATAAATTTATTTATGTGATTTCTTAATTATTAGATATATGTACAATTAAGTAACGAAAAAGTTATACTTACAGCATTACCGAGATAAATGAAAAAGAAAACCAAAGATATGAGATAAATTGGATGTCTCAGAAACAACATATTTATTGATAACTTTCAGTTTATCGCAATAGGTATATTTACTTCGAAATTCGCAATGTTGAATTAGGTACGAGTTGTTCTCAATACCTTAGCAATAAATTTTACCGTTTCATCGATAATCATGTATTGTGAAATTTATTGTATTATTTTTTTATGTGTAATACCTATTACAATTTAATTTAATTTTAGAATAGGGTGCATATTGGCGTAAAGGCATGTACGAACATGCTGTCGAATCGTTTTGAGCGAGATACCCCTGTATGATGTACTCATTCCTAGATCAACCAACTCGTAACCCTAGTTGTTAGTTAAGCTTGAGGGATTAAAGCCTAAATTATAGATGAAAAATGTTGAATTATTCACTGGCATATTTTTCACATATGGCTACCAACTTTCAGATGCCACTGATTGATGGGCTCATCAACACCATGTCGTCCGCATAACTAATCTTGTTGACAATTACGTCATCAATTAAACTACCAACTGTGTTGCTGAACTCCTCAATCAGCACATTTACATATAATATTAAAAAGTCTCAGGGAGGCGAGGCCTCCCTGCCTGACTCCACACCATTGCCATCACCATACAACCTATACGCCTCTTGCCATTTTACTTGATTGGGCTGATTACCATACCAGTATGCTGGTATTTCAATTAAGTCGGCAGTGACACCCTGCTCCCCAAGCTTTTTCCATAGTTTATCATAAACCACTAAATCAAATGCCCTGGACAGGTTTTTTTTTTATTTTTTATATAGGACACGCCAACTTGACCTCACCTCGCCTGATGGTAAGCTAAAGGCAAAGTCTCAGGAAAGAGGGTCACCATTACAGACACTAAGTGCTACAATGGTGGCACTCAGCTTGGCGGCGTCATCAGATGCTTTTTCACGCCCCGCTTAAAGGCCCCGGGACTGTAGGAAGACGGAAACACGTGTGCTGGTAATGAATTCCAGGTCTTGGTGGTGCGGCAAAGAAAAGAGTCTCCGAACCGCTTGGTTCTTGCTCGTATATTCTGCACAGTGTGAGGGTGACATCTAAGGCCTGTACGTGTTGTCCAGGAAACACGCGTAAACCGGGGTTTGACGGCCTCTGTGGCGTAGCGGTAGAACATTCGACTGCTAAGCAGGCGGCGCGGGTTCGATTCCCGCTCAGTGCAAATATTAGTGCATATTGTATGCATGAATATGTATATTTGCATGGGTCTGGGTGTTTCTATGCATGATATATATGTATTTACAAAAAGAAGAGTATCTAAGTATGTTTATCCGCATTCTAGATTCCATAACACAAGCTAGTTAAGCTATGCTTACCATGGGTCTAGATAGCGTTGTGTAGAATGTTGTAGAATATTTATTTATTTTTATTTATTTGTATAGTACTGTACAGTGTGCTTCAACGTAAATATGGCCGCTTCAGTAGACAACCCCTGCTGAAAGCCAATTTGTGCATGTACAGACTAAGATGTCTGGCGAGATATGAGTCGTGCACACTGTGCAGTGTTTTAGCTAAATAATATTGGTCCATAATTCCCCTTATCCGTTATGTCCCCTATCCTATTCTTAACAATCGTCACAACTACGGTTCTCATTAGGACTTTTGGTAGATATCGATGACTCAAGCAGAGATTGTACAACAAAGTAAGCACTCGGGGCAGATGTACAACGCCATATTGGAGGTGTTCGATGCTGAGCCCGTCTTGCCTTGGTGACTTGCCCCTTTTCATACATTTAATTGCAGTTGTTTATACATTTTAACACTATGTAATACGTACGTATATGTACGAATTCCAACTTGTTATATGTTCCAACAAGTTGGAATTCGTACAGTGTTAAAATGTTAAAATGTTCACCTGCAATACCTACCCCTGGCAAACGATACGCATTGCATACCACATTACAAAACAAGCTGAGGAAAAGGATTACTCCGGTATTAAAGATGCTAATGCGGAGGTAGAAGTAATATACCTCAGATGGTTTACTTGTTTATTCCTACTTGTTATTGTTTATTTACATTCGATCTTATATACTAAAATTCTATGCTAGTTTTGGAGTGGGGATTCGCACGTCATGTGGGTTCTGCCGAGTTGCATATTTGTTGTTATGGCAGCGAACGTGATTTGTACAATTCAGCATCACACGTTATTTACTTCCCTTATTGCCTTTGTAATCCTATTTCTCATGGTTTTTGACGCCTTTCATACCAAAGTAATGATTGTTATCACGATGGTCGCCGTCACGATGATTGCCACAAGGATGGTGATCCATATCTTGATGCTCTCTATTTCTGATGTAAGATGGGCATGGTGTTTTTCAGTACTTGGTTGGATATTATTTTGTACCATATTTAGCTGCTCCTTTTCATGTGTACTCTTTCCCATGTTGCTTGTATTTATTTCGGAGAATTGAAAAACCACGGTGCTGTTGTACTGGGCGTACTCGGTATACTCGGTAATGATTTAGTAGTGAAGTATGCTACTATTGTCTAGTTGCATCTTTTTATATCTACTATAGTCTGAAACGGACAGTGGGGCGCGATATTCTTCCCGCATGTGTTATTTTTGTCTTTTGATTACTGTCTGTCATATCTCGATCTTCCTTATCTTCCTTGATTGTCGTGAATGCTGGTTTTAAACGATCTATTGACAAGTTCATTTTTCTACCGTTTCGCTTGATCGTATATACCTTGTTGTCACGTTTAACTACGGACCGTCGTAGGGTGGTGTCAGCGAGAGACGTAGCTTATCGCAGCGCAGGAATACGTGTGTACAGTCAGCTAAAGGTGGGTGGACGAATATGTTTGTTATCGAGCTTTGCCGTTGTGGGATGGATGTCATGTGTGCGATGTTTTCTTTAATTTTCTCTACGAATTGAGTATACGTAGTGTTTTTAGAATATTCGCCAAAATATGCTGCAGGTAATTTTATTGATATTCCGTAGACCAGTTCGGCTGCTGAGTAACTAGTGTCTTGTACCCGAATAATACTGAAGGTAATTCTTGTGTCCAATTTACTGTGTTTCTTCTTGCCGTCAAAGCTGCTTTCATAGTTCTATGCAGTCTTTCTACTTTGGTATTTGCTTGAGGGTGATACGGCGTAGTACGGATTTTTGCAATTCCCAGGAATTTGATTTGGCTTCTAAATAGCTCAGACTCGAATTGTCGTCCTTGGTCAGACGTGCTATAGTTGGGACAGCCGAAGCCTGTGATTCATCCTTCGTATAAAGTTCTGGCTATCGGCTATGACGTACAAAGATCGATTATCGTTACTATGTACCTACCTCTTGTTTTTTGGCGTCGAAATGGGACCCACAATATCCATGTGAATGTGGCATTTAGTTCTGCTGGTATAATTTTTCCCAGCGGTGATACTGTGTGGCGATGAACCTTTGATTGCTGGTACTATAGACAGGTTTTACACATTTCGTGAATGTCCTTGTGCATGTTTGTCCATACGTAATGTGACGCAATTAGCTTTTTTGTAGTATTTTTCCCAGGATGACTCATGTTGTGAAAACTATCCAAAATTGTTTTTCTGCACTGATATGGTAGGTATGGCCTTGTTGTACCGGTAGATCTATCACAATAAATTTTTACTTTATTATTTTGTACTGGTACCAGTGCCATTGTTAGTGACCTGTTTTGTTTCAGTTTTGCTAACTCCGGGTCACTGTCTTGATTTTTTTAACTTCTTACCAGTTGAGGGTTTGAGGTAGGTCTATTGTTTCAATTACTCGTGATGGTTCGTCGGCCACGACGTTTTCGCTGTCTGTGTCTGTTACGTGGTTTATGTCAGTACAAAATTGTGCGAAATATATAAATAAATATATAAAAGTATCTTATTCTTCTAGGGGACTCGTCCACTGATGCCTTCTTGTCGAATGCGTGAATCAATGGCTTATGGTCGGTGTATATTGTAAATATGCGACCTTCCATTAGCCGTCTAAAGTGTATTACCGATGTGTAAATGCCCAATAGCTCTCGATCGGATGTGGAATATTTTGTCTGTGCTTCGCTCAACCTCTTTGAAAAGAATGATATCGGCTTCCAATTTCCTTGGACTTTTTGTTGAAGGACGGCGCCTACGCATTTCAAACTAGCATCCGTCAGGATGGCTAGTGGTGCGTTCATTTCCGGGAACGCGAGGGTTGTGACATCTCTTATGTCCTGTTTACAGGTTTCAAATGCTTGGTTAGCTTCCGTATTCCCCTCGATTGGAGTATTGTCGTTCTTCTTGGAGTTTATCAGGTATTTGTTGAGCGGAGCTTGGTGTCTTGCTGCGTGTGGGATGCTACTTGAAAGTCCGTTTTCGCTTAAACGGGCAAATACTTCTTAAAATGGGCGTAATATGTTTCGGCATTTTGGCTGGCAATGAGTATGTCATCAACAAAAACAAATATGTAGTCCAGATCTAGGAACAGGGAGTCCATAAACCTCTGCAACGTTTGCCCACTGTTGGAGAGTCCAAATGGCATGGTCTTCCACTGGAACAGCCCTAGGGGCGTGATTATTGCTGTCTTTTCTGGTCTGGCAACCCTGATTTGGTGGAAAGGCTTTTCTTTTGTCAATTTTGCTAAAGAACGTTTTTCCACTTGCGACGTATGTAAAATCTAATAGTCTTGGTAAGGGGTATCTGTCGGGAACTGTTATTTTATTTGATGCGCGATAATCTCCGCATGGTCTCCATTCCCCATTATTTTTCTTCACCATGGGTAGCGGAGATGCCCATGGACTACTTGACGGTTCCAATATTCCTAAGTTTATTAGCTCTTGAAATTCCTTTTTGGCTGCCTTATATTTGTCGGGCGGTAGAGGGCGCTTTATACGTACTGGTAAGTTCACATCGATCGATCTGACTGAAGGTACTTTTGCTCTTACGTTTTTGGCAGGCGTTTTTAATTTTGTTTCTTCGTCGATCAATCGTTTCCCGTGCAAATCCACTAGTAGTTTATGGTGCTCTAGGAAGTCAGCTTCTAAAATAGGCATTTTGACATCTGCGATTGTGAATGTCCAGGTAAAAGGTCTGCGTAACCCTAGGTCCAGTGTTAACGTGCATTCGCCGTATGTTTCTATTATTGACCCATTTGCAGCATACAATTTGTAGTTGGTTGGGTTTTTCTTGCCCTGTTCGTTTTGTAATATCGAAATATTGGCCCCTGTGTCTATTAAAAATCTATAACCACTGTTTGAGTCAGTTGTAGTCCGACGGTTGGCGGCGTGTATGGCACAGCGTCCCGTCTCATTCGGCGCTATTGGTCGTTTCCCGACCTCTCTCTCGTTTGCCGTACCCTTCTGTCAGGAACACGGTTGTTGACATTTGTATGCGTTTTCTTTAAATTTTCTATGATAGTAACAGTGTTTATGTTTTGCATCATAAGGCGGTCGTGACCGTGATCGTGAAAATTCTAAAAATTGTCTATTATTCATACGAAGCTCGTTGATTTCTATTTGCATCGCTGCAATTTGTGACGTGAGCGTTGTTATCAAGCTTACGTTAGCAGATTCCGATGACGAGTGGTTTGTTGTGTATCGCATGTTATCATATATTCGGTCTGCCATCTCGAATAATATTGTCAAATCTAAGTTATCAGAAACTGCCAATATGGAAGTTACAGAGGCAGGCAGTTGTCTGAACCATAATAATCGTATAGTGTCGTCGTTTATTTGTCCGCAACTAGTCTCTTTTTTTTATCTTTCTTAGTAGTTTGAATGGAGTCGAGTCTCCTAGGTCCATTTCGGATAACAGTTTGTGGAAGCGTCGGTGTTCGCTTTCTTCGTAACAATGGATTAGCCGAATTTTTATTGCAGCGTATTTGTCGGTGTCTGGCGGGCAGTTGAGTATATCGCTGACCTAATGTAGGACATCTTTTGACAGCTTTGCGATTACACTGTTATCCGCTAAATTGCTATTTGGTACTGTAGTACCAAAAACACGCTCTACGGCAATTGCTACTTGGTACTGTACGTCAACAAGTTTTTTTGTTTATGACCGCTAGAGGGCGCTACATTAGATTCAGTAATACGTCTTATAGCCGATAACCAGCAAACGACCAAGACGCTTCTAATGATACCTCATTTGTCCAGATCTAATAAGTAGTTCTGGAGCTATGAGGGAATAGATGAGCCTACATTCATAAATACATACATAACCTGTCAAAATCATAACCCTCCTTTAGCTTCGCCGTAGTCAAGTAATAAAAGGGTATACTGGGTTACGGCAATGATGCCGCTGACGAACTCGCGAGGAGAGGCTCTGGTATGACCGTTGTTGGCGCGCTACCACCACTCGTTCGCAGTTACGCACTTGGACATGCGAGAGATCCGCTGAACTACATGGCCAAAGATAGATACAAACCACTGACTGCAGGCAGTCAAAAATGGCTATGCCATCAGTAAACAAACGACTCACGAAACGTCTCCTAAAACTAGACAGAACAAGTTTAAGAACAATTATGGGGACAATAACAGGCCAATGTCCCCTCCACAAGCACCCACACAACATCAATATTACGGACAGTCCACTTTGCAGGGGGTGTTTTGTTGCCAACGAACAATCAGCGACGACTGCTATCACAAATCCTTAGTACAGTGAGGTCGCTCAGCGAAGTCTGTGAAGCCCCAGTAAGCTTCTGCGTTTCTGGGCGGAGCTAGGCTGGCTGCTCTAGCCAGTACTCTGCACGCACAATGACCCGAAAAAAGAGGCTAAGTGCGGACAAAATAGTCCCTTTCCATTCCATCCCTATACTCGTGCCATCGGCAAAACACTTTTAAATTCAAGCCTGAATAGGTTCGCAATTTCGTTATTATTTTTTATGCAATTAATATTTACCGCATAGCTAGGCCTACTATTTATTTTCTTTGTATACTTCTAGAAATTAATTATAATTTATTTCGAACGAATACCAAAGTACCTACTATCAGCAGAAAAGATAAGCTCGTGTTTAAGTGGTGACTGAGCATGTGTAGGTTAACACATTACAAGGTTAAACAATACTAACCAAGGCAGTTTTAAGAAAGGTTACTGTTTTTATCTAATACTAGCTGACCCACCCCAGCTTCCCCCGGGGTATATTTTGAAGATTCAATATCCCTTTGAACTCGCATGTTTTAGTCTTTAACATATGTATGAAAAATTGCCGGATTTGTTAACATTTATTAGCAATGCTCCGCTCCCTTAAGTAGTAGTGTGATGATATAAGCCTAAAACCTTCCTCGATAAATGGACTACACAAATCGGACCAGTAGTTCCAGAGATTAGCGCGTGCAAACAAACAAACAAACTCTGCAGCTTTATAATATTAGTATAGATTTAGGGGTAACACCCTGACCAATGTAAATATACATATTCATGCATACAAATATTTGCACTAAGTGGGAATCGAACCCGCGCCTCCTACGTAGCAGTCGAACGTTCTATCTATCGCTACAACAAATGAAACCATTCTTTAAATTAGAAAAATGGTGGATCGAACATTGCATCTTTTTATACGTATAGGTATTTAGGTAATTACATTATAAAGAATGCCAGATATATATTTATCAATCTATCAACTAAGATTATCGCAGTACACTGCTGGACCTAGGTCCAGTAGTGTACTAGGAGGCTGGTGGCTTTGACCTTCTGTTTCCACGATGGCCATAGGACTCGTACAGGGTTTTATTTCGAGTTTTCCTTCTCTCGCAGTGATGTCACCTGCGTATTATTCCGTTAGTCGCCTCTTACGACACCCTTCGGATGAGATGGGGTGGTTGTAATCTTTCATCGTCAGCACACTAACTATATCTGAGACAACATATAACATAACATAAACTCACGCCTATATTCCCGAAGGGGTAGGTGCAAGCACCTACATTTCGCCAGTTTATGTTCAGGTCCCAATGTAATAGGTGGCGAGCCTATTGCCATTAACCGGGCACTTATAAACCTGCTATAAATACACACAAAACTTCGAAAAGTCATTGGTGTGTCAATCAATCAATCATTCAGCCCACTGCAGTCCAATGCTGGACATAGGCCTCTCCCAATGTGCGCCATTTTCTCCGATCCTCCGCCTTACGCATCCAGTCTGTCCCAGCCACCTTTTTCAGGTCGTCCGTTCATCTGGCTAGGGGGCGTGTGCATTGGTGTGTGCCATGGTAAAACCTGGGATCGAACCCGAGACCTCGTCTCAGCAGTCCATTACCCATACCACTAGGCTACCGCTACTAATAAAGTGAATATGTCAGATAAAAGTAATATTATTATTATTATTATTGGGGAACAGGCCAGCAGTTGAAACAACTGATATCAGCCTGCATCTCATTGTTCACTACACTGTTTTCACTACTCAAAGATTTTGTTGATTTATGTGTTTGTCCAGTCTTATTTGAATTGGTTAATGTTTTCTGCTGTCACAATATTTTCAGGTAGCCTATTCCATGTGTTAACCACTCTATTGCTCAAAAAGTTCTTGTGTGGGTTTGTATTCCAACTAGATTTTTGCAGTCTAATGTTGTGTCCTCTACGATTTCGGTCCGGTGCGCGTATGAACATGTTGCTGAATCCTTGTAAGTCATAGTGATCACTGTAGTGTGTAGTGATGTAAGTAGATAATTTATTTTCATAAGTAAAACTGCTTCTTGGTAAGTTTAAATTATTTAATTTGTCAGTAGCTAATGCGCCGCTCGGGCGGCGGCGGTGGAGGTTCTGTAGTTGTGGTGGTTGTAGTCGTAGTGGTGGTAGTCGTCAGCTTGTAAAATTGTGTAATACCGTGATAAAACCAGTTATACGGGGGTAAGTCTGGAAATGCGTCAACAAACCCTTGAAGAATTTGCTTCGGCAATTTATTTACTACTCCCGAAAAAGACAGCTAAAAATATATAACATTTTTATTATTTTTTTCTTATTATTTCGTGAAAGGTTAATACGATTGTGCAAGTTTCAGGGCACATAGGGAATACCTACTTAATATCTAGATATTTGTTATATATTGTGTTACTGGCAAAGAAAACCAAATTTAAGTATAATATGAGTTTAACTTACCTACCAAGAGTACCTACTTGCCAACCGATCCTCTAACTATATTACTTATACAATCTGGGGCACGTCAAGATCTTTTGAGTGGAAGCCGAGTTTACTTGCAAACCGAAGCAGGCTCTGGCATAGACTTTCTTCTCGCGGGTCAGAAGGCAGTCGTCTACATTCAAGGAAAGAAAACCTGACCCAGGTTGCACGCAACCAGGGAGTTGGCAAATTACGGAATTTTAGTAGATATTTTTATTTTTTTATACCAAGGTAGCAGGACAAGCACACGGCTCATCTGATGGAAAGTGGTCACCGTGGCCCATGGACGTTTGTAAAATCAAGAGAGTCACACTCGCGCTGCCAACCCTGCAAGCATTGAGAGTTACTGTGCCGTCGGTGTAAAAGACAAAGCAGGACAAGGTTTTGGTCTTTCCACTGATAGCACAAAAACCCTATTACACAATCTGAGGTTGAGATCCTAATCCCTCCACTAACTGCGAGGGATATGCCTGTCAACCTCACCTTCGGCAACCAAAAACGACCCACAGGCGGCGTGCGTTTTGATCGGTTCGAGTCCGACATAATCTCTTCCACCGGATCCGTGGGGATTTTGCACACGTAAAAAAAAAATCTGTCCACTAAAAAGAACATACCTTTGTTGCAGCAGTGACCTATAAAAAGAAAGTTACGTTTTATTTGTTGTTTTTAAGTAATTCGCCAATGTTAAAAAAATGCGCAGATACAACTACAGTGCCATCTAGGCGATATAATATGATTTAAACTCCATGAACGTCATCTAACGGACTTGAGTTGCGTTACACCGTCGATATTTCCTCCCTTTCCTTTTCTTGGTGCCCGTTTCGCGTGTTGCTGTGCACTGACTTCACTGCATCACGCGGCGGGATATGCGGCGGGTCTTATATCACTTCCAAAGAATATGTCTTCTCAAGAATACAAAGAAGTTGCCTTTAAGTAACTCTTTATTTTGTATGAAAAACACGCATAGTTTCAGCGCGCTGAAAACCATTATTCACGCGCGGTGTTGTATATCACGCGTGTACCTACATGCACCAACACGCGACTCCGCGCGCTGGAACGGTGCAAGACGCAAGATCGAAGTCTAGAGTTTGGCTTCCACATGTCACATGACTATGTGTTGATGAATCAGTAGTCCGAGAGCGGAGAGCTGAAAATGCTGAGAGACATTTCTGTGTAGTTGTTTGAGGTTGGTTTGTTTAACACAGAAATGCAGATCCGGCTGGTGCTAACATAGGTACCGACATATATACCTACTACTAATACCTAAATGTACATTGTAAGTGTTACCTACCGTCTCCGTAGTTGTCTGTAAAAATTAAAACAGATTAGATGGAGTGTTCAATTAAATTCTGCAAATATATAATATATATATATGTATATTCTATGACGGCCAAAGTGACCGCCAGTACTGGACAAATGTTGTCTTGAAACCTGGAAATGGCGAATTTAGGCACATTTTCTAGAAGCCACTGAGTGTTACTGTATTTGAAAATAATATAACACCACTCATTCACGTCCAAAACAACTGTATGGCAATTTTATACTCACGGTAGAGCTTTCAGTTTTTTGACAATTACTGAGATAATTGCCAAAGTAAGCAAAAAGTAAAATGAATAAATATATTAATCTAGTCGACCACATTTTATACTATTGTTATGTTTTCTGCGAAAAGCATTTAATATTCAATAGCCACTTATGCACTATAAAATAGTAAATACCAAATAGCCTATTCGTTTCGCTTGTAAGTACCTACATAAATATCTACTTTGGTATACTCGTATCTACCTAATAATTGTGAAATCGGATATTACATAGGGAAAATCCCCTAAGTACCTACTTACCTATTGCTTCAATTTCAATCTATAGGTACAAGGTAGGTACTATCTGGGATGCGTGATCCAGTACAAGCGGCGGTGGAGACGGTTTTATCCGCAGGGGAGACGAGAAGGAAATATTCTGAAGTCTTTTTCATTAAGTTTCTGTAATTTTGTAAACGCTGAGTCTAAGTCTAAGTTTGACGTGTCTGTGTGTGTGAGTGTGTGTCTGTCTGTGGCATCGTAGCTCCTGGACGGATGAACCGATTTGGATTTCTTTTTGTTGTTTGAAAGATATATTAGTCGGGAGAGTTCATAGCTGTTTGAAAAAAATCGGTCCAATATGGCCGCCGCTACAATACGACTGAGTTCAATTTTTTTCTCAACACTCTCAATATGAGTATCAAAGACCTTGATGAGTAGATTAATTTAAAAAGTGTAAAATAAAAATTTAAACGCCCCCGCCACAAAAAACAACCTCCAAAAAGTAAAAAATAAGTTGTGTTAGGGGGGACCTAGGATCGTTCCGATAATATGACGTAGTAGTGCTCTACCAGTTAGGGTCCCCCGACATGACAAGGCTAGAATCAAAATATGTATTACTAGCTATATCAAAGTTATAGGGCTAACTAACACAACTTATTTTTTACTTTTTAGGGGTTGTTTTTTTTATTATTGTTTCTAATTTCGTTGCTTGGTTTTAATTAATTCTCCTAAGGATTTTGTGCAACTAGCCGGTACACCTGCTAAACACGAGGCTCTGTTACAAACTTACCTATCGGGGTTAAGACTGGAACAATATTCAAACCATGGTAAATAGTAGGAGAACTGCCGCACAGTTATGAATAGGTTTAGGCCTTGGATATTTTGTGGCCATATAGTTGGACAATAATACACGCTATTACCACAGAGTGCAATGTAGATATGTGTGTTAGACAATGCTTTTATCATGAACTACCTAGGTAGGTTAGGTTTGCATACTGACAGGATGACAATATTACTTTGGGTACACGTGTTCCACCCCCGCAAGTCCGGATTCAACTACTTATTATCCTGTCCTGTATCTGATGTACACAACTTTAATACGAGAAATAAAGATACTAGTTGTACCAAAACTTAGGCTTCACAAGGTTGGTGATTCATTTGTAGGCAGCTGCATAAAAATATTTAATAAAATTCCTCATGACTTGATTAATATGCCAATAAATAAATTTAAAATAGAAGTGAAAAAAACTTTAATGAGTAAAGGTTACTATAAAGTGGATGAGTACCTTAATGATGTTAATGCGTGGTCAACATAAGTCTCTTGCTTGCTCGCACAAAATAAATTGTAAAAAAAAACAAATTTATAAAAGAAAAATAAACTAGTTCTAATGTAGTTCGCTGAGTTTCTTGCTGGTATCTTCTCAGTAGAACTAATCTACCGAACCAGCGAAAGAATCATTTTCCAATGGTTTATTTTTGATTATTTAATATTTTTATATTATTTCTTGACATACATGTTTGTAAAATTTTGACGTTCATATGTGCTCTTTATGTGCCTAAACTGAATAAATGAAATTGATTCTTTGATTCTTTGTCATATATTTTCAATATGTTTTTTAAAACCTGTTATACTAAATATGTGAAGAATGCTTTCAATTCGGTGAACAGGGACACCTTGTTGAACCAAGCCAAATTAGAAACACAAAATTTATAATTTCCTTGGGCAATGTTACAGATACCCCTCCAAATTGTTTTACAAGGACAACCTTTTGGAATCTGCTGTTGGTTGTCAACTAGGAGACCCTAATGCACCGGTAATTTTCAGTTTAGCTATTCAGCCCATTATTCAGCGGTTAAATTCAAAATTTTATGTATGGTACCTCGACGATAGGACTCTAGGGTCTAGGGTCGGCAGCGCGAATGTGACGCCCCTGGTGTTGCACAAGTCCATAGGCCACGGTAACCACTTCCCATCAGGTGCACCGTGTGCTTTACTGCCACCTAAGTAGTATAAAAAAACGTCTACGGGGAGATGTGGAGACAGTTTTACAAGATTTGGCTTTTATTAAAAATGAATTTAAGTTAATTGGTTTAGAACGCTGAGCGATTTCCACGGCACACCAGCCTCAACGACATAATCTGCCGTGCACTTGTCACCGCCGCGCCGGTGTGCCGGCTGCGCTTGAACCAAGCGGTTTGGCGCGCAACGATGGCAGGAGACCGGATGGTATGTCATTAATGCCATGGAAAATGGGTAGGAGTCTGGTGTGGGACGCAACATGCGTCGATACCATTGCCCCTACCCATATACCTGGCACGACTGGCTGTGCCGGTGCTGCTGCAGCTTCTGCAGATGCTCTTAAGAGGCGCAAATATTCCAATCTCATTGGTGATTGTAAATTTGTGCCGTTTGGAGTGGAGTCGAAATGTTTGGGCCGTGGGGTCCGAGCACCCGCTTCAGGGGTATTGCTAAGCGTATGGTCGACGCTTCTCGTGACCAGAGGGCTGGTCTTTTTTAAGGTCAGAGAATAAGCATTGCCGTACAACGTGGCAATGCTGCTAGTCTTCTAGGAACGCTACCACAAGAGGCATGTGATGCGGAGGAATTCCACGACGCATTTTAACTTTTGTTTCATTATTATTTTCTTATTAATGTATAACAGATTTAATTAAACATTTTATATCTAAAGTAGTTAGTTACATAGTATAGAATTTATATATATATGTGCTACTGTGGGTAGAAATCTAGCTGCAGATCTTCGATACTGACATTTGGTTGTGGGGGTCATATGGCAGACGCTTCACGGAAAATATCGAAAGTTCAGCCGCATCACAGTTAGACTTAAAAGTCGACCCCAACTGCGTTGGAAAAAGTATCAGAAAATAATGACTGGGTAGAATACATACCGGTCGGCAGTATAAATAATAATAATGAATATTCTTTATTGTACACCAAAATACACAAATGAACATATATTTAAATACAATATAATGTACAATATCTCTTCCAGCCAACCTTTGGAGGAACAGGAGTGTATAAAAATAAAACCAGGGTTAATGGTGTTCAAAGACTACTTAATAAAATTACTCAAGTGAAATAATAATACATAAACACTACATTCAAGCAAACGCCCTTGGTTTAATAGGCCCTGCAGAGAAGCAAGAGACCACAAGCAATCTGCATAATACAGGGCTTGGACCACGTATCTTGCCAATAAATATCCAAATATCGCTAAAGTGAAGCAGAAGTTGAAAGCCGCCTCGAGGTCGAGTAAAAAAGCAACGGCCAGGACTAAGTTTGAGTTCATCGGCAGAATTGGCGAGCGGCTTGCGCGCCACCCATATGGCAGACGTGCATTTTGGTCGCTCGCCAAAGCTGCCGAGGAAAACTTCTGCCAGTCTTGCCTTCCGCCACTGCAAAAATCCGACGGTAGTCTGGCTCATGGCGCTAAGGAGAAGGCCGATCTTTTGGGTAATCTCTTTGCATCATACTCGACTATGAACGACGAGAACGCCTAATCACCCATTATCCCCAGCTGTGGTGCTTCCATGACCGAAGTTAAAATCACGCAACGGATGGTCCGGCGCGAGCTTAAGTCCCTAGATGTTCGGAAGTCGAGTGGGCCGGACGGTATACCGGCGACGGTGCTTACACACTGTGTCCCTGAGCTGTGCCCTGTATTTACACGCCTTTTCGTACTCTCATCCTCCGCGAGGCGTTTCCTGACATTGTGGAAGACCGCATATTTATTTTTATTATTTCATAGGCACACTGTGCCTATGAAAGGTGACAGGACAGATCCGAACAATTACAGGCCTATCGCTATCACCTACCTTCTCTCGTAGGTAATGGAGCGTATTATTAATACACAGCTCCTGAGATACCTTGAGGTAAACGATTCACAGAGCGATCGACAGAACGGCTTTCGCCACCGTTGCTCTACCGGTGACCTTCTTGTGTATCTCACAAACCGGTGGGCGCAAGCCATCGAGAGTCGGGGTGAGGCACTAGCGATTAGCCTCAATTTAGCGAAGGCCTTCGATCGGGTCTAGCACAAAGTTTTCTTACGAAGTTGCCGTACTATGGACTCCCCGAGGGACTGTGCGAACTGATCAGAAAACCCCATTCATTGTAGCGCCGCAATTCCTGGGCACACCGCTTACCATCTGCTGGAGTATCGGGATCTTTGATGTCGATATCTCAAGCGACGTCCAGTACCGGAGTCATTTGGAGGACAAAGGAAACTTGGAGTGCTCAACAGGGCAAATCAGTACTACACTGCGGGGCAGCAACTCTTTCTTTATAAAGCATAGGTCCGGCCCCACATGGATTACTGCTGTCACCTTTTTGCTGGAGCGCCTGTATACCAGCTTGATCCCTTCGACTCTGTGCAAAGACGGGCGTTGAGGCTGGTTGACAATCCCATACTCACAGGTCGTGTAGTACCTCTTAGCCTTAGGAGCGACTTTGCATCGCTGTGTGTGCTCTACCGCCTATAAAATGGTTTGTGCTCAGATGAATTGTTTGACATGATGCCCACAACTACAGTCTATCATCGCACCTCTCGCCATAGGCAGGGAATTCATCCTCACACATTGCGACCTGAGACGGACGGAAGCTACATCCCACGTACACTAAAGCTGTGGAATGACGTCCCTGCTGCGGGTTTCCCAAGCACCTACAATACGAGGTTATTCAAGAGGGCATCAGGAGGTTTCTTCACGGTCGGCAGCTCGAGTGTGACACCCCTGGTGTTGCATACGTCAATAGCCCACGGTAACCACTTCCCATCAGTTGGGCCGTGTGATTGTCTGCCACCTAAGTGGTATAAAAATACACACATAGGTACAGATGTCTTATATTGACAGATAGTAGGTATTCAGTCACCAGTTTTTTGAAAGATCCCAATGTTTGAGCTCGCCTAATGGAGACAGGAAGTGCATTCATTTTTAACTGGTGGTAGAAACTTGGTGGCACAAATTTGTCTCAAGTTTCGACCGGGTGGGTACCACCGTGCACTATTGCGAAAAACCCTCCATAGCAAATCAATCTCGGTTGGATTGTGTTCAGGGGTCAGCAAGTGCATAGCCGGGCAGAGGTGGTGGTTGTCGCAGCACTAGTGGGACCAGCGGGTCTTGGCGTAGTCTAGTGGGGATGGCGCGGGGCGATGCGACGAACAGGGAGACCTGTAGAAATGGTGGTGCCGCTGGCCGCCCGCGGTATAGTACAGGGGCCCAACTGGGGTTAACCACCTTGGGAGGCTGCCTCACCAGGCCGCGCATAATCCCGATATGGTTCGTCGTGCCGGTTGGTGACCGGATTTGGGAGCCCGGCGACCATACTCGGGGGGGTACGGGGGTCCTTCCGTTCGGCGCGTCGGCTCTCGCCATGCCTCACATTCATAGATAAAACCAATATCCCGCGCTTTGTCACACGATGCTGCGGCGGCAATCACCTCCTTTTTCACCCCTTCTCCCACCCAAACTCATGGCAGCGCAATTTAGAGAAATAGGCAACACAGCGGCTCGTCACACTCCCAAAAGCTTGCTATTTGAGGTGGAGTCCACTAACATCTGTGGGCTCCATGCAAACCTCAACGCCGTCCACCAACACCTAGAGACGGCGAAACCAAAGCTGGGGTGTGCGTGTTTGTTAGGGCGGATGTTTGCTGTCGCCGTTTGCGCTGCCTAGAGGACCCATCCTTCTCCATCCTTAGGGTACACGTAGACCATGGCCCTACGAGTCAGATCTATGTGTGCCTCTACCGTTCCCATACAGGAGATGCTGAGACAACTCGACTCTTTGAATATCTGAGTCAGGCGGCAGATGATGAATGCCGAAATGGTATTTTTGGGGGATTTTAACGCCCACCACGAGAACTGGTTGGGCTCCTCCAAAACAGACCATGCGGGAAGAGCCGCCCACGCATTTGCTCTGGCGCACGGCCTGACCCAATTGGTGCACGAGGTCACTAGGATACCAAGAAAGTCGGGCCTAGCACCTTCTCTGCTAGACCTTCTGCTGACGAGTGATCCGGACCGGTACAGTGTATCGGTGCGAGCCGCTTTAGGCAACTCCGACCACTGCCTGGTCTGTTCCACGGTGCCTATTATAGCGCCCCCACGACCCGTGCAGGGGAAGCGGCGTCTCTGGCACTACTCGTCAGCGGACTGGGATGGACTTCGTGACTATTTTGCGTCCATCCCGTGGGTTGAGCGCTGCTTTGAAGGTAAGAACCCATCGGATTGTGCTACTGCTGTCGCCGGTGAGATCGGTCTGGGTATGGAATACTATATCTCATACACCGATATGCTGCAATCACTCGATGTCCGGAAAGCCAGTGGTCCGGATTGTATTCCAGCGGTAGTTTTGAAAAAATGTGCAGCGGAGTTGTTTCCAATGCTTACGCGCCTGTACCGGCTGTCCTACAGTTCGGGTACAGTGCCTTTGCCTTGGAAAGAGGCGAATGTTCAGCCGATTCCCAAGAAGGGGGATCGCTCGGAGCCAGCCAACTATCGACCCATAGCCGTCACCTCAGTGCTGTGGAAAGTGTTCAAGCACATAATTAACAAACAGCTCATGCGGCACCTAGAGGATCACTCCTTAATTAATGACCGGCAATATGTCTTCGGACCGAAACGGTCAACGGGTGATCTTCTAGCATACGTTACCCATCTTTGGGGTATTTATCGGTTAAATTTGTAGAATGCATTGGAATGTGCAGTCTACAAACGCTCTCCGATGTTCTCAAGATTCTCGAACGCGTGTCACGTAGGAACTTAAAAAAATCTTTGAGTTATGGGGGCGCGAGGGGGTTAAATAGGATATTATAAAGTGGAAAAAGGATGTGAGTATTCCGTCGAGTTGGGAGCCAATTGAGCATGTCGCGATATTCGTATAAGTACATGAACATATTTGCGTAAGCCTCAAGCTTCTCTTCAGTAAGATCAAGCTGGCATCTGCATAGCTTTGCTTTTACTCCCAATGCTATAAGTATTGGGAGTGTCGTGTTACCTTAGATGTAATAAATTTATTTGTGAGGTAGGTAATGTCTTTAACTTACATATTCTACGCACACAAATGCTTCAAATAGGTACATTCAGAATGGGCGGTCGGATGATGGGAGAAGTAAATAAAATTTAATACATAGTAGTTATTAGACACGTCTTTATTCTTAGAGTTAAAAGTAAAATATAGATAGGTATTGTTGGACGACTATAAGTGCTATAAGTGGTCGTGCTCCGGGTAAGAAAGAGCGATGTATATAATATAGATAGATGTAGCTCCATCCCTCTTTCTAAACTGGAATACGAACGCTTATTGACTTGTCATGATAGATTTACCTATACCTACTTGACAACAGTGGAATGTATTCAATGATAGTCTTGTACAGTTAAAGGTATGCAGGTTGTGTATTTATTCAATTTATTTAGAGTGTTGTTAGGAGGTGTCAAACAAGTGGACATACACTCTTTTAAAGTCTCGAAATTGTTTTGATTGCCACCGCATCCAGAATACAGTCGACGTTTGCATGACCTGGAAAATATGAGGTAAGGATAATTGTATCATATGAATAATATTAAGCGATGAGTTTAGTTTAGTACCTACTTAGTATAGTACTTAGTATATTTAATTTGTATTCTTAACTAGGCTTCCGCCCGCGGCTCCGCCCTCGTGGATCTCTTATCTTCGGTGCCCCGAGCACGAGAAACTATCGTACTCTCATCGTAAACGAAACTAGAGAAGGAGCATTGCGATTTATATTTTGTTTTATACCACTTAGGTGGCTGACAAGCGCACAGCCCATGATGGAAAATAGTTACCGTGGCCTATGGACGTGTGTAACACCAGAGAAACCACACTCACGCTGCCGACCCTGTAAGCACAGAGTTTCTGTGCCGTCAGTGTAGAGGACAAAGCAGGACAAGCCTTTAGTCATCCCACTGACAGCACAAATTCTCCAGTGAGGTCTGGCTACTCTACTCACCGCTGGAAACACAAGATGAAGTTATTATAACCGCAGTATTCTGTAGGGCGGAGGTACTTCCCCATATCGTATTCGTTACTTCTGTCACAGAAAACATTCAGTGGATGTAGAGGCAGCGGTAGTTCACAGCTAATGAAATTGTTCTGAAGTAGATGGAATACTTCATGTGCTCTCCGAGGCTCTGAATACTGACGCTTTTTAGCCTGGTTTGACACTTTGCAATGTGTTTAACCTGTTACCACGTTAGCTGCGACCCCCCCTTTCACAAGGCACCTATTCTTAATTTTTAATTGTTTATTGCACACAATCAGTACAGAGGTCATACACAAAATAAATATATAGGTAAGAAGTAGGTATGTACAAAGGCGAGCTTAACTCAATATGAGTTTTCTACCAGCAAACCTTTGAGTAGCAGTTGAAGTAATAAGGGGATGGGAAGTGTACATTAAATTTCAGATAAATAAGTGGGTCACTTATAGTACCTAGGTCCTTGGGTGTACCTGTAACTATTGTAGTTGAGCCGCCAACTTGTTTCCTACATAGATTCATAAAGGAACACACTTCTAAGCAGTTTACTTTTAATAAGAAGTAAGAAGTAAGAAGAATAAGACCACTGTAATGGAGCACTGTGATCAGTGATTTGATGTTATATTTGCCCCTAATCTCAACCAATTTAAAAGTTAGATTTTTCTACATCTTGAGAAGCTAACAGAGATTGTAGGCTGTAGTATAGGCCTAATGGTAATCCCGATCCATTTACAATTTATAATACACCTATAAATATATATTATACTAATAACCTACTTTGCATTGTTATCCCAAGCCCATCGATTGTAATGTCCGAAACATGTCCCAAAGTCGAAGGTAAGACTGCAGAAATGAGGCACGCGTGCTGAAAAAACAAGAATAAATGCATTCAAAATATTTATTCATTAAGTAGGATTCCAATAAAGTACCTACACACGCTGGCAGCGTGCGACTACCGTGTTAAATAACTATCTATCTTATACTAACACAAAATAAAAAACAATAGTATCCATCCAGGTCCAATCCTGTGGCACAAAGTCTCTAAAGTGTCAACCAAATTCTCACGGCAATAGTTAAGCCTGTGAGAAAAATGGTGAAGGTACCTTTTTTTCGACCGCTCATGTATAGCACACGCCGTCTCAGATCTCAATTGACGGAGTCTAAGATTACTCCATAAGGCATTTCCCTTGTACCCCGTTACTGAACGTTACTGAATCTGGGCCATCCACAATTTAGGTGATGGCCACTCGGGCGTGGACTGTCGGAATGAGGCGTTCCTAAACTAAACATAAATTGATTATTTCGTTTGGATAAATACAAAATGTAAAAGTAAAGGTAAAAGTAAAATTTATTAAATACGAATTAAATATAATTTATATAAAATAATATGAATATATATGTTATGGGTTATGGACCAAGTGATTAAGTCAAGTCGGTTCTATCGAAATATTAGAGCCCGGGTTTTGATATCTGATATGTGTATCTATTAGTGATATGACTGATATGACTGATTTTGCCAGCTGCTGGTGTGGTCAGATACTTCTCCCAACCCTAACCCTTGTTAACAATGTTAGCATAACTTAGTCATATATAGCCTTACAATTAAAAATACTTACATAGTTTCATTGAAGAATTAACATAACAATAACCCATGCATGCAGCCATATCGTTAAACCTATTACCGTTTCCTTGACAACCACCCCAAAAGAAACGGTAGCACCTTGCCATCGCGGCATCGAAGTAAAACTGAACAATATCCGCTCTACATGGTCCTGTGTCTGGTCGCAAGAAGCATGATTTGTGCTTGGCTAAAAATTGTAAAACTTTATACTATAAAAAGCCATTGTATAAAATAATGTATCATTCAATTATCCCTGCTGCTTGGCTAATGAGCATATAATCATGAAGCAACAGTATCTACATGAACATTATCGAGTAACTGATCGCGATAGAATTCCTTAAAATTGGTTTTAAATTACATACATATGAAATGTCAGTAGCTATGGGTTTACCTAACGTCCAATTCATGCTACCACTTCAACATTTTACGTATTAAGTGGTGCTCAATCAATTAGCCTAGTGCACTCCACTACCGGACATAGGCCTCTCCAAATCTTGGGAGGTTTTGGCCTACTGTTTCCACGCTGGCCAGACGGGTTGGTACAGGGATTTTATTTCGAGTTTTCCTTCTCTCGCAGTGATATCGAACCCCCAACCATAACCCCCAAATCGAACACGTCGAATTGAGCAGTCGCCTAAAATTTACAAATTAATGTAAATCTAAATTTTCACTCCTAGTTGCGCCTTTAAAGGTGACATCAGATGCTCTTAAAGATTCTATGAACGTTTTGCTACATAAACTGAAAAATGCTGAAGGATATTTACAACTAATTTATAAAGGCACAACCGAGGTGGCGAGACCACTTGCCGGAACTTAACCATGGAACCTGAAGGCGAGAGCCATTTCGGTGCTATATCGGTACCGAAAGAAGGTGCACATGCGGAAACATGAACCGGAGAAATCCAGGTCGTAAAGTCCCAGTTCCACAGGGACATGGTAACGGAGTGGGCCAAGCTAGGGCTTGGGCAATTACGCGCAGGCCACGTCGTTATAGTGGCGGTCAATCCCCACTGAAAGAGTAGCGACCGGCAGCGGCTTCTTATTACGAAGCATTTTGAATCTCATATACGGGAGAAAAAGGTTATTGTAAAATAAAGGTAAAGGTAGGATAGCGCAGCTGCGAATGCCTATTTCCAGTAACAAATTCAGGCCGCCGCCAGCCACTGCTCGCCGTTGCTCTTTCCATGAAAACCCATCATGGTGGACTGACTAGAGCGGCAACACGGGGTCCTCTCGTACCGGTTAGCGCTGGTGATCTCCGGGAACGGGTGTTTAGTGGATTACCTGTGTCGCATCCAGAAGGAACCAATGCCCAAGTGCCATAATTGCAATGCGAATGAATACTCAGGACTGCACACGTTGACCGAGTGCTCAGCGTGAGAAACTTCGAAACGGATCCTTGTGACAGGCAGCCCCGAGTTCCTGACACCTCTTCGTTCAACGACATTTGTCCTCCATGAGCATGGGTTTGAGGGTGACAGGTGGAGCCACCTGTCACCATAGCAGAAGTACCTAGACTGATACGGCGGCACAAAACACGCCTGCTCACACCTGAAAGGGCCATCTTGTGATAGCTCTGGGTCAGCCGGGGTATGATGGATATTACAGCGGCAATCTTGCCCTCGGCAACTAATGACAATGATCCAAGACGGCATGTGATTTCAGCCGGTTCGAATTAGACATAACCACCTCCGCTGGCTCTGGTTCTGCAGTTATACTAATCTGTCTTTATTTTTGGATTGGGGAAGATGGTGGAGCAAGTATGGAGAAGACTCTCGACACGCACAGTTGGCGACGAGTGAAGGCTACTCGGGTCTCGGAGGACGCAGAATGACCTGCGAAAAACGTGCCTTGCGATAGCCGGGGCCTAGATGGGGATACCGTGGTACCTACACTCGAAGGAGGCCCTTGGTCAGCCGGGGTGCGAGAGCTAATGTTTACGGCAATCTCACTTCCGGCAACCGAAACCCTAAAGACGTTATAGTTGGTTCAAGTTCAACATGCCTAACTACCCCCGCCGGGTGGGGGGAGAGGGGGGCTTGTCTGAAGGGATTTTCGTAGGTCAATACAAAACAAAGTGAAATACCCCCCCCCCCCCTCAAGTTCAGATTGCAGCCGTGCTTGGAACATTCGTTCGCTGTTCTTTCTTTGAAAATAAGGTTTAGTTTGGTATGGTTGTTCGTTTGGTCTAAATGCACTTTAAATCAGCACCTTTATATTCAACTAGCTAACTCGCCCTAGCTTCGCTCGTGGCATATTTTGAAGCCTCATCACCTATTTGAGGCCGTATTTCTTTACTTTTCAAATAATGTATGGGAATCTGCGGATTTGTTGACATGTATGATCGTTGCTCCGTGCCTTGTAGTAGTGGCGTGATGATATGTAGCCTAAGAGGGACTATTCAACACAAAAATAATTTTTCAATTCGGATCAGTATCTCCTGAGATTAGCGCATTAAAAATAAGCTCTTCAGCTATATAATATGAGTATAGATTTATTAAACGCATTTAAATACGTTTCTCATTTTCATAATGGTGGCACTTCACATGGCAATTTGTACTTGCGTATTTGTGTGGATAGTCTATTTGACAAAATATATGGCTATGCTAAATAAATACGTTAAATTGACAAGTTATTTGTTTTTTAATTCTTACCGGCCAGTAGAGTACCCACTTACCTTTTATCAGTACCTAAACAAAATGTTTCACGATGACCTCTTTAAAGTGAATACTTTTTTGTGAAGTAAATTATATTTGTCTGTACATGTTTGCATATAAATGTCAAACATTTTGACAAATCACCAAACGCCCAATAGCAAGCATAAATAGCCATGTGAAGTGCCACCATAAGATGTATGTATGATCAAGACGATCTGGTATCTCTTTACTTGCCATTTATTACCTCTGAGAGAATATTTGTCTACCGGTACACATATTCTAGTCGTTTGAGCAATCGTTCTAGGTTTACGGCACTGAATTGCAATAATAGAGAACAACACAACAAGTAAATATTCGTAGCGATACAAATGTTTTCTTTTACTTAAAAATACGTTAAGCACTTGATGCATTATATCAATACATATGATTTCAAGTATTATAATTTTATTTTTGTATTCGATGTTGCCTAGAATTTTATTGATTTTCATAAATAGGTAATAGGATATAAACTTTATTCCATTTTTATAGTCTTCCAAACGCGATAAGTCAGCCCCTATGGCATAGCGGTGGAACGTTAACCGCTACGCAGGGGGTGCGGGTTCCATTCCCGCTTATTGTCAATATTTGTCTGCATGAATTTATGTTGATGATGCTTCCGACCGATTTCGGGCATGGCGACCACTTCGACTCCTAGTAGACTCGGTGCTGATGCGCTCGAAGATGGCTAACATCGACAACAGCTCGTCGAGGTTTGCCTTTCGCTATTCCTCGAAATCACTTACTTGTCTTTGCACCATCCTGCGCTATTCTGGACGTTGTGCTGCCAAACCTTCCCATTGAGATGGTTCAATATTGCGTTTTTTCATTTGACGCTTCTGAAAATCTCTAAACCTGAACCTTTCGCCACTCTCTCCTCCGCAATACGTGACACGTGACCGCACTAACGAAGCTGCCGACGCATTAAGTAGGCCTCAATGCCACCGACATTGGCTCGTCGCAAAACTTGCGGGTTACGCACTCGGTCGGACCATAGGATCTTCATGATGGAACGTGCTTACAAATTCACTTACAAAAGTGCTTACTTGAGATGGAAACGATCCAGAGTGCGTGTGTGGTGCCGATACACACAGAATGCCTCAGAGGAATATGAGAGGTTTGACAGTACAACAGCCATGTAAACAGATATATTGGCCAGCTTAAGGTCATGTGAAGAGAAAACCTTGGAACGCAGCTTCCCAAATGGCGCAACTGCGGCACAGATCCTGCTGCTGATCTCATCGTTAAGATCACACTTGGATGTTACAGTGCTCCCCAGATAGCTAAGCTTGCCAACCTGCTTCAGCATGTCTTGACCTAGCTGTATAGACAGTGTCTCGTGTTCATGTGTGTCCAGGGACATCACCTCCGTCTTCTTGACACTGATTTTTAGGCCAAACTTGCAGCAAGCTTGGTGAAAACTGGACATTAGCTGTTGCAGGCCATCAGTGGATTCTGCCACAAGGCATAAGTCGTCAGCATACATGATTCATGTTACCATTGTATGGGAGACTTTACTACGCGCCTTAAGTCTGGCCAAATTGAAAAGACTGCCATCTGTGCGGAAGCGGATGCGGACTCCCTCAGAAAGCGTTTGTAAAACATCCCTGACTGCAAAGTACATGGCGAACAGTGTGGGCGCTAGAATACACCCTTGTTTCACCCCACAGGTAACGGGGAAGAAATTAGATTGTTCGCCATCGACACCGACGCAGCATTGCATGTCGTCATGCAGGAGTCTAAGAAGTCTCACAAACTTCTCCGTGTATCGTAGGTTCCCTAGAACCATTCAGAGAGCTTCACGAGGCACACTGTCGAATGTCTTCTCCAGGTCAACAAAGCAGGGATATAGCGGACGACCCTGTTCTCTGCTTTTTCTTTCAGTTGACGCAAAGAAAAGATTGCTTCACAGGTTCCTCGTTCAGGTCGGAAGCCAAACTGGGTTTTTGGCACTATCTTTTCAGACAGATGTATGATGTATGTACCAGATGTATGTACGGAAAAGTGTTTCAAAATTCTCTAGTTTGTGACCGGCACAAAATAAATACCAGACACAAAAACAATCTTGTAGTCTGTGGTAGTCGACTTGAAAAAATTAGTCATTCATGGGCAACTGTATACTAACCAACTGTAACTGTATACATTTTTTTAACAAGCTCCCTAATAAAATTAGGGATTTACCAGTGTATAAATTTAAAAATATTGTTAAAAGTCAATTGTGCCAGAAAGGCTATTATAAAATCCAAGAATACTTGGATAATAAACAAGTTTGGACATGAGCTGTTCGTTCAACTATGCTACTCAAGTAAATTTTTGTATTTAGATAGACTAAGTGTACTTATGTTTGTAAATAGACCAAAAAAAGAAATGCCCGCTTAGTTTCTTGCCGGAGTCTTCTCAGGTCGAGGCCGCGTTTCGAACCGGTGCGGTGGTTCATTTACTAAACTGATTTTCATGTTCCTTTTTTGTTGACGTTTTGTAAGTGCCGATATAATGGTCTATACAAAATAAATGATTTTTGACTTTGATTTTCAGTTCGGTTGCGTCGCGCGTTCGAAGCGGAGCGTACGTGAGAATCTCCTGCGCTTATACCTACTTAACAATTAAGTCTTAGTTGTTTTTTGTGTCAATAGTTATTCATATGAATTAGTAGATGGATAGTGTTCAATAGATATTTTCTATTATCGTCTACAACTATTGTTTGTGTGGCCCGGTGCCACACGAATAATTTTCAAACTACCCACCTATATTATAATGTGAAAAATGGATGAGAACAACATGGAAGAAGACTTAAGTGATGCTGAGATTATAAATAGATGTGAAAAAGAGCTTAACATGTTGAGCGGAACAACTGATACTCAGGTAGAAGGTGAGATAAATACTTTAAACAAAACCCGAAGCGCCGAGAAAAGAAAAGAGCCAGAAGAAGAAGACAATACAGAGGATGACTTTATTACGTACAATAGAAGAAGACCTAAACGTTTGATAAGGAGTGAATCTCTAATATTACAATGTAATGGAAGGGTAAATGAAGAAAATAGTGAAAATAATGAGATCTGCATCACGTCCTTAAATGGTTTACCCAAACAAATTGCGATGGCTAAACTTCTTCGTTCTGAAAATATACAGGGTGTTCTTAGAATTAAATACAAAAACCCAAATAAAATTTTAATCCAATTCAAGACAAGAAAAGACGCGGAGAAACTATTAGAATGCCAAAAATTAAAAGACATAGGCTTTCATTCGTATTTAATCTATGAATTGACAACATCATATTTTTTTTTTTTTATGATGTACTCGTTGTTAAACGATTACTCATACAATTACAATCTAGACCTTGAGGCTAATAAGTAATTTAAATTTAACTTAATTTACTAACACTTACAAGTTAAGAATGTATCCATTGACACTTTTCTTATAGTCTCTATTGAAATTAAAAGACACTTTGTTCTTGTGTTCTTTAAACGTAGCACTCACTGTACTTAGTTACACTGACTTTACTAAAGTAACTCAAAAGGTTTAGTTCTTTTTAGTCTTCAAGACAACATAATATGGAGTGGTAAAAGGGTAGACTCTGAGTTAACTGAAGAAGAATTAAAAGAGATTTTGCAGCCAAATGATTAAATTTTGTCAATCAAACGCTTGAAACGTCTAAACTTGGAAGGAAAGTGGGTCGACAGCGAGTCGGTAAGACTTAGTTTTAGAAGTAAGATATTACCTCAATTTATTTATGCTTATGACTGTCGATTTAAAGTAGAAACCTACAAGTTTCCAGTAACACAGTGCTCAGGTTGTTGGCACTTTGGTCATATAAAACGGTATTGTCCTACAAAAAAGATAATCTGCCCAAAATGCGGGGGTGATCATGAAAACTGCGATATTAAAGATTTAAAATGTTTGAACTGTAACGGAAACCACTTTGTCTTGGACAAGAGTTGCCCTGTTTTTTTAAAAGAAAAAATAATTCGAAACATAATGTGCGACAAACAAGTTACTTACAGAAAAGCATTACAAATTCTAATGGAACGGAAACAAAAGGAAAATAATCAATTTAGTGAAGACCATTTGCACGAACAACCCTCAATTCATACAACCACATTACGTCACTCTCAGGAGACATACAGTAGCGTATTAGCCAGAGCAGCCATGAGTGTCCTACCGCAAACTACAGAGGATGAAGAAGAAAAGGAAATAGAATCAAATACTAAAGGAAAAAAGCGAGCATCAAATCAGAAAACAAACAAGAAAAAATTAAGTGATAAGAATAGAAAAGATGAATATTCTATAGACCAATCGATGAATGAAAAAATAGATACACCGAGGAATGACAAGGAGGACAGCACGCAAAATGATGAAGTAACGTATAAAGTGGAATTTAGAAAAATTTGGTTTAAAATAAAATCTATTATTATGTCTCAGAGTAAGTTTGAAGAAAAAATACTAGCCGTTTTAAAAATTATCTGTGAAGAATTTAAAAAGTTGATAGTTAGCATGATACTTAGAGGTGGTGGTGGTGGTGGATATTAGAACATATATCTAGTTTTATAAATGGCTAACTTACAAGGTAGTCTAAAGTTAAAAATCCTCCAGTGGAACGCACAAAGTCTGACCCCTAAACTTACATCGTTCTCAACGCTTTTGCTACAGGAAAAGATCCACATAGCTATTATTAGTGAAACATGGTTTAATTGCGAGAATAATGTAAGCATTAGTGGCTATAATGTTTTTAGGTGCGATCGCGATGATAATTATGGTGGTGTCGCTGTACTGGTTCATAGATCGATTCAGTCTCACACAGTTTCATTTAATACTCAGAATTCTGAGATTGAGGTACTTTGTGTTAGGATACTGAACTGTGACGACCTACAGTACATTGTCTCACTATACTGCCCATCTTCAGTACAGACCCATCAGAATGACTGGAACGATCTATTTTCGCGGTTCACTAGAAAATCTATTATAGCTGGCGACTTTAATGGACACCATCCTAACTGGTCGAGTAAATCAAATAGTAGAGGCACACAAATCATGGATGCTGCTCTCGACTGTGGTTATATTTCTCTTAATAAAGGCATGCACACTCGAATAAAATTAGTAAATGGCAACTTACAAAAGACTTCGCCTGATATAACATTTTCAATGTCAGATATAGCGATTATGTTCGACTGGCAGGTGTTAAATGAAAATTTAGGTAGTGATCACAGTGTTCTGAAAATATCGGGTGAAATTACCACCACTTATCAGATTATAAAAAAACGCAACTTCAAAAAAGCTAACTGGAGTGACTATCGTCGTACCATTTCCGAAGCTATTGAAAACTATATAGGTTCCCCAAGTACTCAAGAAATGTATAACTTTCTTACGTACCAAATACAAAACGCTGCAGATAAACACACCCGTATACAAAATTTAGTAACAGACCCCAAGAAAAATATAGCCTAAAAACTATTGGACCCCGGAATTATCTCAACTAGTTGCACAACGCAGACTGGCGTTATCCAAATTTCGTCGTAACCCGACCCCAGAAAATTTAAATCAGTTGGAAGCTAAAACTAGAGAAACTCAAAAAATAAGTAAAAAAGCTAAATCGCTCAGTTGGCAAGAATTCTGTAACTCAATTAGTGAAATCACATCAATACCGGAAATGTGGCGTCGTATGAGATGGATGAAAGGCTATAAACAACAAAGACCCTCCCCTCCTACCACAGCACAATATGACCTGCTGCACTCCTTAACACCAGACTATGTAACGAATGTTGTTCCCACGTTTAGGTCTAAAAACGATGACCTAGAATCAGAATTTTCCATTCAAGAACTCGAAAACTCATTAAAAAAGAAGAACACGGCTCCAGGAGAGGATGGTATATCATATTCAATGATTTACAACTTGCCTTACTCAGTTAAACATTAACTGTTAAAGTTAAGTTAAACAAAACATTTTTACTTACAATTTATAACAATATATTTAAATATAGCTGTATCCCTCACCAATGGCGAGACATCCAAATAATTTCAATATCTAAAGCAAACAATAATAACAATAACGAAATCAAATTAAGACCTATCTCACTTCTGTCATGTTTATGTAAAATATTACACATAATGATCTTCAAACGCTTAGAGTGGTACGTGGAACGTAATAATGTACTGTCACCGCCACCGCACACGATAGGGTTCAGGAAATCACAATCATGTATAGATTCGATCACCCGGCTAGTGACATATATTCAAGTAGGCATATCTAACAATATACACACATCAACAAAGTCTAGGGAACAAGGACATTTCTAGTTTTTATTTAAAAACCCTTTCTTGTAATAGTGAGTGTTTTATATCAATAGAAGGGTATTTTTATACCGTTTTTAATTTTAATTTTAATAAAAACATTTTCATACCAAATTTTTTTTTTTTTAAGAATGAATTGAATAGTGCCAATATTGAGTATTACAACCTTCTATGATTAGGCACAAAAATAACGAGGTAGTAAGAAATACAGTAATTAACCGTACTTTAAACGTTTTTAATAATCTGTAGGACCTCCTAAAGCATTAGCAACAGCTCGACAACGGCGTGGCATACTTAGTATGAGATTGTCAACCATCGTCTGTGGAATATGGCTCCATACACTGCGAAGGTGTAAAAAAAGTTGTTCTTCAGTGTTTAGATTTTCCAAAGAATCACCGAAAGCTCTTCTCCCAAGCAAATCCTAGGCATGCTCTATGGGATTGAGGTCGGCAGACTGAGCAGGCCATTCCAAAGTCGTCATATTGTGCTCGCTTAATGCATTGACCACTACCCTCGCGGTGTGTGACCGTGCATTATCTTGCATGAACATAAAATCTTGACCGAACTGCTGTCGATGAGGGATTACCATGGGGTGTATAACCTCCTGAATGTATTGGTTTGCATTCAAATTGCCCCGTATCCAAACGAGGTCGGTCCTTCCACCAAGGCGAATTCCAGCCCATACCATGATTGTTCCACCTTGGTAAGGATGAACTTCTTGCGGATTCTGGAGAAGACTCCGACGTCCAGGAACTCGCCATATACGCACTCTTCTCGAATCAGGATGAAAACCGAAGCAAGATTCGTCGGAAAACAGAACCCGTGCCCATTGATGGTCGGTCCACTGTAAATGTGCGTTAGCCCACAATAAGCGACGACCTCGATTTCCACGTCGAAGAGCTGGAACCCTAAGCGGTCTGCGAGCATAAAGATTGGCTTCGTGTAGTCTTCTTCTGACAGTTTGATCGCTAATAACCACTTGATGCTGAGACTGGAGACCTGCGACCAACTGACGAGCAGTAATCGTGGGTTGCCGCCTTGCGGAATTTTGCAAGAAACGATCTTGTCGCGGGGTAGTAACCCTATTTCGTCCCCTGTGACGTTCGGCAATATCCCCTGTAGACCTGTAGCGTGCCCATAATCTGCAAATTACGCTTGGTTGGGTGTTGACAGCATCCGCTACGTCGCGTTGAGTTCGTCCAGCTTGCAGCATACCAACAGCCCTTAACATCTCTTCGCGACTTAAATGACGACGTGACATGATGACTACAGTCACAAAAATGCACAAACCATACGTAAAAGACGTATTATTGATAATAAACGTTATTTACAATCAAAAAAAATAATTTTTATTTTGCCTCAGAGAAACTGCACAATCAAACACTTTTAAAAGTGTTCCCTCCATATTCGAAAATCATTACTTATTTAAATTTATTTTTTAATTTCGAACAACTCTGTAATCTACTTTATTCTATTTTTATTTATTTGCTGCCAGTTATTTGCAAAACAAGATTTACACGAAAAAAAATAATTGGGGTCATCTTGTTCCCTAGACTTTGTTGAGGTGTTTACCTACAGTCGCGTGTTTCTTGGATATCGAGAACGCGTACAACAATATTTCAATTGAGGCAGTTACTCACACATTGGATGATATTCAAGTAGTAGCCAAACTGTGTTTATATTTATGGACTTTTTTGAACGAAAGACATTTAAAACTTAAATCATCCGACGTGGGAATAAATTATATATGTAGGTGGACCAATAGAGGACTAGCCCAAGGGGATCCCCTTTCGCCTATACTTTTTAATTTAGTTACATTTAAAATTTGTAAGACTATTAACAATGTTTTGATTTATACAGATGGATCAAAGAGTGTAAATGGGTCGGGAGCAGCCTTCTACTACCAAAATATAAACTTTAAAAGTAATTTTAAAATCTGTGAAGATATATCTGTAATGACTGTGGAACTCATTGCAATATTTCAGGCTTTGACTTATGCTTCCAGGAACAATTTAAATATAATAGTTATTTTCACTGACAGCAAAAGTGCTTTACAGCTTGTGGCTCGGTGCGCCTCTGGTTTCAGAGGTGTATCGATAGCCTATGACATCCTAGAGATATGTAACCAACTTTTAATAAATAACTCTAGGCTTATTTTGCAGTGGGTCCCGGGTCACATAGGGCTAAAAGGTAACGAGGAGGCTGACCGTCTGTCTAAATTAGCAGTACAGGAAGGAATAATATTACCATATCTACCAGATATTGGGAGCTGCATAAAAAATATAAAGCTACTTGCTTCGATCAGTGGACAGATATTTTTAACGTGAAATAAAAAGAGAAAGGAATATGGTATAAGACTATTCAGAGTGAGCCACCTCAGTCGCCTTGGTTTGATGACAAAGCTCTAAGCAGAAAATATGTGAAACTTGCACTAAGACTCCGCTCCGGCCACTTTCCATCAGCAAAGTTTGCATTCCTAATGGGAAAGGCTGATTCACCAAATTGTGTTGTATGCAATCGGCTGGAGGACGTACAACATTTGCTGATGGAATGTGTGCACAATGCCACAGAAAGAGAATCAGTCTTAAAGGAACTCAATCTCAATAGATTAGATGTTGGACTAATCAACAGTATTTTGTCAAACCCAAAATCTGATGTGACCCAAAAATTCTGCAGTTTGGCAATGATGTCCCCTATTGACTCTCTTTCATAATACCGTGGCATGTACCTACACAGTTATTCTATATACACACTGCATATAGAATGGCTGTTCGGGTTCAGATTCATTAGTTTATATTCCATAATCATAATTTGTGATTGTTACTTTAGCTTAAGGTACAATGGAGTTGTCGTGCCCATGTGGGCAAAAACTCCCTAAAAACAATAGAATAAAAAAAAATTAAAAAAAAAGACTGACTTTGACTTGACAGAGCCTTTAAACGGTTTAAAAGTACTCTGGCAAAGGCCTTTCCAGGGGCTGACAAAAGCTAAATACCGCGGTGTGAGCTGCAGTCAGAACGGTCACCCTTGCTCTTGTAGAGGGTACAAATGCGAGACACTTTAAAGTCATCCAGGACTCGCTCTTCCTCCCACATACGAGCAAAAAGTTTCCAAAAACAACATCCAATGTAAAACTCCCCGCCGCCGTATTTTAACAGCTCTCCCGGTATAAGGTCAATACCAACCGCTCGCTTGTTCTGTTACTGCCTGACGGCAGAGACAACCTCATCATATGACAGGGGCTCATACAGCTCAATGGAAAGAGGGAGTTGAGGTATTAGACTCACATTTTGTAGATCAGATGATCGATCTACGTTGAGCAAGCTGTCAAAGTGTTGGGCCCAACGATTTAGTACACCCTCCTTGTTTGTCAATAGGTGCATACCGTCTAACAACTTCAACGGCACCTTTGCTTGGTAGGATGTACCAGTCAGCCTACGTACCTCAGAGTAAAACTCCCCGATCTGGTTAGTATCAGCGAGCCACTGCATGAGGAGAGCTTTGTCTTGCCACCATTTGTCTTTTATCTGACGTCAGGTCAGATAAAAGACAAATGGTGGCTTCCACAATTCAAGGTCACTCGCTTTGACTACCGCAACGCTTCCATCTTGCCTACTGTGCTGTCGCAAGAGGTCTCGATGTTTGTTGAATGCTGTAATAAGAACCCCGTCATTCTCATCAAACCAGTCCTCACTACAACGGCTTTTTATACCTAAAGTAGCTGGGACTGCTTCCATAAGAAGAGAAGATAAAGTTCCCCAGACAACCCCAACATCACCTGTCTCATTAACTGGCAACAGTTTTGCAGACTCAGCTTCAGCATATTTCTCCCTCTGTTCGAGATTCTTAAGTTTATCCACGTTCAAAGACGCAGGCTTTGTAAGTGTGGAACTACGAGGTCGACTGAGGCGGAGCCGTAGCTTTGTGATAACAAGTTGGTGATCAGTCCAACCGTGAGCACCACGCATGACGCGAGTGAATTGGACTTGACCAGTATCTCTCTGCCTGACAATAGCGTAATCAATCAAGTGCCAGTGTTTGGAGCGAGGATGCATCCACGTTGTCTTGTGCTTAGCGGCAAGTCTGAACATAGTGTTCGATATTGCTAGCTCATATTGAGCACAGAGTCTGAGTAGCAACTGATCATTACTGTTCATGTTGCCGACTACGAGTCTACCCAGGACTCCAGGTCAAGCCTCATTGTCCCGTCCAACACTGATGACATTAAGGTAATTGTCTTTGTCCAGGTGAAGGCGCAGTGTGGTAACGAGGTCTGAAGTATGCACAGGGTGCTCCTCAAGTCGCTTAGCTATGTGATTCTTGATGGCAAACCCTACGCCTGAACGCGGTTCGGAAGCCGCGGTACATTTTCCAAAGAAAGTATCTCCTTCATCGGCAAATCCACGTGACAATGATTAAAAGTGACTTAAACCGATTAAAACGCACGCTGTCTCGAGGTTTTTGTGGTAATCATATCTCTTGCGGTGTCCCCGTTTAGTCCCCGGGTTTGAAAGGTGCGTTTTGCAGAGGTAGTTCTACCACCTCCGAGGCCCGAGTTACCTCTACTCTTCGCGGGCTGTCTCGAGTCGCGAGTCTCCTCCGAACCCGCTCTGTCTCCTTCTCGAGTATAACGGCAGCAGCCCACTGGCTCACGCATCATTGCCTTGAGTAAAGCGGTGGGCGAGAAAACTCCCATTTTTAAAACCGCTACTAGGTCCGGCCTCAGCGTTTCGTTTTGCTCCCTGAGCGAGGACTCGGAGCTGACTGAGTACCTGACGTGGGATCTCAGGCACCGTGTGCAGTTGGGTGTGGTCGCCAAGTCGTAGCAGTCGCTCGCATGTCCCTGTAGAACTGTGGTTCACGGCACGGATATCTCCAGTTCATGTCACCGCTCTTGTCTCTAGAATCCATGGTAGTAATGTGGTGATGATACTCGCAGCGTCAGTGGATATCGTCGGTAGCCCCTGAGGGCCCTAATAGCCATCGTGCGCTACGGAGCACGCATCTTCTGCATGTGTCGGACTTCCAAGGTCCCCAATCATATTGGGCACTCGTGTAGGATTCGGCCCCCTCATGTTGGGTAACATCCGCGTGTCCTTCAATTTAGGAGCCAGACTTCGGAGACTCTCTCCAAAGTCCCACCGGCTGTCGAGCATGAGCCCAAACTGAACTAAACTGAACTGAGCCTTGGAGAGTACGTTAACCCGTCGATCCTGGTTGCAATACGAATATCTATTGCAACCGTTACAGGTATATATATAGCACCGAAATGGCTCTCGCCTTCAGGTTCCATGGTTAAGTTCCGGGTTTTGCCACTTCGATTGTGCCTATACAAATAAATTGTATTTGTATGCATTTTTCCGTTTATGTAGCAAAACGTTCATAGAATCTTTAAGAGCATCTAATGCTACCTCTAAAGGCGCAACTAGGAGCAAAAATTTGCTATTACATCAGTTTGTAAATTTTAGACGATTTTTCAATTCAACGTGTTCATTTTTGAGGGGTCATGTCCCCCATGACCTTGGCTTTATTGGATAAAATGGTGTCAGAATAGACCGCGAAGCGCGCGAATAGCGAAGCCAAAGGAGTTTGATTTTGACAGGCTATCATTCATCTGTTCCTCATAGCTTTTCAACTACTTGTTAGAACTGGATAAATGACTAAAACCAGACTACTGAAAAATCACACCCTTAAAGTATTAAACAAGAAAGTATCAAGGATGGCCGTGGTAGTATGTCACTTACTCTATCAAAACAATACATTGTAGGGAAAAATGGCATACGAGCACGGCTATCATTGATATTTTCCTGTTTAATACTTAGAGCGCGATTTTTCTGCAGTCTGGTTTTAGCTTTTGAACTTAATATCCTACCAATATTATAAATCTTTGGATGTTTATTATTCAATTACGCCCTAACGGCAGGTTAACGGATCATAACTAGTAGTACAGTAGGTACAGGCGTAGATTATATTATTGACTGAATAACACAGGTAACTTTTATTCCAAGAATAGATTGCCCGTGAGTAACGGGAACGGAATGAAAATAAACACGGGTGGCGCCGCCGGTATCAACTAGTAGAAGCATAAATAAAATACCAATTTCTATGTCACAGACTTTATTAGGTTCCAAATATTTCAAACAAAGATATACACATAAGTAACTAATTATAGTACTTCATGAAATCATGTTTGATTTATATTCTGCATTAAAAAACATAAGTTTAAATTAATACACGTAGTTCCTAAATAGTGCTTCGTTAAAACCATATTTGATTATTTTTTCTTTTGAACATAATATTAATTTTTAATTCGATCACAGCAACGACTATCAGCTTTGTTGAACATAATCAAACTCCGTTCTCCAGCACAAATTATAATAATTAACTAAACAATTTGAGATTAGCCATACCATGATCAACTGAAAATAATGAGATCACATTTATAATTATAGGAATGATGTCGGCAACTTACATTACCGACATTACAGTAATAATGGCTAAATATTACATTGTAGACTTTATACGTATTATTTAATTTTATGATTGACGACATTTATCTTAACCTAAATACATCGATGAGATCGTAAACTTGCGGTAGACACCTAAGTAATATAAGTTTTTATTTAAAAGATTAATGATAAAATACATTTAGTTTATGCATGAAAGGACTTCGTCCCAAATCTTTGCTTTCCCATTAAAAAGTTAGAACTTACGAAACTACTACAATAAAGGTTAACCCTCCTAATCATATCAGTGTGCGAGATATTGATTTAATGTTTATCCTTTGATAGATATCTAGAAAGAACGGGGATCACTCACGTACTGTCACTGTGAGTTTATGAATAAGAGGGTTAAGCTGTTACAAGACATGATTTTGAATCTGTTAACCTTGTTAACTAAGTACATGTCTACTAAGAACCTGAAAATGAATAATGAAACCTCCTTACATCAACCTACACAGAATGAAAATTAAATGTTATATTAAAATTACATGACATCAATATCAAAATAAGTGGTTATTATTATTATTAAATATGTGAGTGTAACCATTCGGCACATGGAATGGTGATTGTTATCGGAATGCATTTGATGCACCAAACATGGGCAGAGTCGATAACGATAAATTTAGACACAAGCAACATCCATTATTATCATATATTATATAGCACACATTTAATATACAACACTGAACTTCGGAATGTATATACGACAACGACTACACATCGAACTACTGTACCTTCACATAATTTCATTATAAAGGTAATGTTCATAATGTATGAAGATGTGGGTTGTGTCAGAAAATTTAAATACAAAGGTCTATTCGCTACAAAGTTCAGTATTTTTTTTTTCATTGTAAAGTCCTAGACTAAAATTGGGTTGCAGTTTAGTGCAGACATACAAAGCCACATTTAAAATGTTTCAGACCACGGCCAATAAACAGTAGATATATCTTCCCCAGGGGGAATTGGACCCGCGACTCTTATATGAGAATACGCTCCATTTCCTTATATTGGTCATATTGTTTTAAGAATCTACCGCGGTAACAAACACAGTTGCCGCCAGGATTTCAATCACATTAAGGACCCTGCAAGGAGTTAAGATTTGAGGTTCAGTCACCTATGATGTTTACAGACTGATATTCAAGGGAAATACAGTACCCTGTAGGTAATCATAGGAAGTGAGAGAGTAAATAGTTATCAAAAAACTGCTACTAACATTACTAAGAAATATGGCGGTATTCATTCATAGTACAAATCTATAACTACACATCGAATGAATGATTAATTAAATGAATGATACATCGATTAAATGATTAATTGAATGAATGGGAATATATATTCTTTTAATGATATTTATTGAGTAGATATATAGTCGTTATTGACTAAAACATTGACGGAAAGTGATACACTTATAGAACGGTTTCGGTGGACGAAATAGTAGTCCGGCTAGTTTAGTTGACTACCGAGCTGCTACTGTTATTAGGGGCGGGCGGCACGGCCCGGCGCACGCACTGGCCGGGCGTCGAGACCGTCAGCGATACGCGCGCCACCGCCTCCAGGGTGCGAGCGATGGCCATCATGCGCTTTATCAGACAGTTGGTGGACAGGATCAATACCTGGAACATTTTACAACATTACTAGTTTCAACATTACATTACTAGTTTCAACATAGGCCAATGCGGTTTTATCTTGCTTCACTAGTCTCCGATAACAAATAGATATTTCTTTATCATCATTTATATATCGATTTTCCAGTTGTGTCCAAAATTTTCATAATGAAGATTGTTTATTTTTTGGGGGTTTTCTTTTTCGGGAGCAACTATCGTCTGACCGCCCAACCCCAGGATGAGAACAAGTTTTAGAATCTTGTTGATTGTTTAGCAGGGCTCCAAAAGAGAGGTAGGGCCTAGTAAATCAACAATATTGCTCTATACTGCAGCACTTATTATAAGCATAGGTAATTCTTGTTATAATACGTACAATTTAAATGAAATCGTTCCGGTATAAATTCTAGTAATCTCCTTTGTTAGTGTACCTTTGCCGCCGACTAAGTTTACATAATTTGAACTACCTGAGGATCTATCGTTCATATTAGGCTGAGCGCAGATTGGAGTCACGGCAGTTTAAAGACAGACTTGCCTCGCATAGACAAGTCTGTCTTAGAATTAAAACGAAACTTCTATCTACGAAACGTCGCACACCTCAGACGAAACTGTTACAAAACACGCATCGCACGAACAGCGTCTGCGTTAATATTTTGTTCAGTATCGAAATGGACTTCCAAGATATTGTTGTATTAAGCATCCTAGTTAGACGAGCCTTTGTAAAACGACGACGCAGACATAAATATTGGGTGTATCTCATATATAGTGAAAGACTGATAAAAGGAAAATTTTATACTCTGTATAGTAAATTAAGGGACCACCCTACAAACGTTTTCAAGTATTTCCGAATGAACGTAACAACTTTTGATAATTTATTGAAATTAATGGATCCTTGTAGAGCCTTATATAGGAGAGGAGGGCCCGCCGTTAGACTGTTTTGTCTTTGATGAGCGCGCCCGCATGCATATAAAAGGGAAGCTGACAATCGTAAGTCAGACTAGTCGCCTTGTCGTAGTAGACAGCTTTGTCTATGAAACGTTTAGTTCTAAGTGTGCGCCTCTCCATTTATTTTGTAAAGCAATAGTTTGTCTTAAGTCTGTCATGACTCTAATCTACACTCAGCCTTACGCTAACTGTGCTCACAAGCTGATTCAGCCCATGGTATATGTGTACCTGTATCATATTCGCTACAATACCAGTAAATATGAATTTAGGTAAATCACAAACGCGAATGGTTAAATGTTTTTCTTAGTGCGAGATTTTATTTTTCTCGAGTGTATATATCATTGATTCCTACTAAAATATTTGATGCTCACAACCAACAACCTCGTCTACAAGCTGGTAACCTGCTGGTCGACAGATGAGGGTTAAGAGGTCAGTAGCAGTTACTCCCATAAAAGTCAATCAAAGTTGGAGCACGTGTGCAGACGCTGAGCTTTAAATGGCGAGGTTTAGATGTGACTGGGATTGCCGCTCGAATAAAGAAAAGTATTTTATGCCTAGTAACTAGTAGGCAAGATTGTTGCACAACGTTGCATAGAAACAAAGTGTGGACAGAACCACGCATAATCAATCGTCGAACACACAACAATCCACACGTCACGTTGTGCGGTAACAACGTAATGTTGATTTGACACATACCTTGATTTCGGTTCTTAGGGGCAAAACAGCCACGAGCCACCATAGCCAGGCGGGCCCGTCCGAGGTCTCCCACCAGTCGTCATTGTCATCATTAACGCCAGAAGTCGGAAGACAGCCAAAGGCGTTCTCAATATCAGACAGAACCCCGCTGCTCAGCTGACTCAGCCAGAATATAGCTTTCAGCATTATTTGAGAGGCGTAGATCTTCAGATCTGCTGTCGCCGAACCTTGGTCTGGGCGAATGTCCTGGATTGGTTGAATACGCGCGACTTCGCATCTGTAATATGATAAAGTTACATCTGAAATAATAAATTTGAACGCTTATGTTTATATTATGTGACTTAAATTGTGCCTCGTCTGATGGTAAGCGGTTACCGTCGCTTACTATAGATATTAGTAGCCTTGTTGATCCCACTAAAAAGAACTTCGACAACCTGATGTAAACGGATTATATAAAGTGGATCCCTGATTCAAATAGCAACCTTTCATGACTAACTTTAGTTGCTCCATTAAGAATGAACTCTAATAGTCAATTGAGTAGTTCACCCAAACATTCAGTCCACGAGGGAAAAATTTTAGTAGTGGCAAAGCCCAAGTAACTCTTATGTCGTGTATGCACAGTGATGGTAGAAATATATAAATATAACCTTACCCGTCACGGACACATCTTTCGATGACCTTGAAACGCGTTAGGCCGATCGTTGAAAGAATGGACCTGCCATCTTCCAAATGCACGCAATCACGCACTTCCAGGACCTGTAAATATTTCAAGCAATTTTAGTTTCACTGCCAGACCAGTAGGGCTTAAATATGAGCGGTCAGGATGAAGAGAGAGAGTCCAAACTTTGATTTCATTGATTATGGTATGCGACCAACAGATTGATACAAAAAGGTATCAAACTGCCAGTCCAATGTATGTACACACGGCAAAAGAAAAAAGTAAGTATACACTCCTCACATTTAAAGATGTATACCTACTTATATCCTTAGCCGAGTGTTTGACACTACAGAACGAATCAAATATCTCTTTATTGAATGGTACACAAAGAAAGGACACATTACATAATGTGAAGCAGTTTCGTAGTATACATACAGTTGGCAATTTATGCTTCAACTCCTCCGAAATTAATAGACCGATTTAAATGAAACTTTAGTAAATTTGGTTAGTATGTGTCACGATGTACGTTTTAGTCTCCTACCCTCACCCCCATTATTATATGACAGGACTAAGTTTGCCAGATCAGCTAATATAAACTTATTTGTTCTCTTTTATGATGAATACAGTGCATATATACTTACCGTGCCGAAGTCTGCGTACTTCCTATCTCGATCCATGGCCACCATGCCGAAGCGACGCGAGCCTGACTCTAGCACTCGGCGTATCATCAACCAATAACGAGGGTCGAATATGAACAGGGGGCATGGAACACTAGAAGGAACACAAGAAGAAATGAAACAAGTTGGACCCTCTGAAACGCAACGATAGGCTCTTGGGCTACTAAGCCAGGTTCGATTCCTGCTTAATGCAAATATTACCATGTATGACCATGTATGTATTGACAAAACCAATGTATCTAATTTTGTATATCCGCTTTCTAGAATCCAGAACAAATTAGTTAAACGATTCTTACTTTGGGTGTAAATAGCGCGATGTAAATGTCCGGGAAGATTCATTTATTATTAAAATTATTTATATATAAGTACTTACGATGGATAAGCGACGGTGCAAACAAATATTGGCACAAGGTCGTCCTCTTCCATGGGTTTTGGGATATGTAGAGCGTTAACTGAAGCCAGCGCTCCTTTCACGAACGACGTATCTTTTGTCTGCAGAATAATAGTCGGTTAAAAAAAAAAAAAAACATGTTACCAATTCTATTTTGCACTTGCACTTTGAACTCATACATTCAGTCTTACTTCTCCTTTCCCATTATTTGGTTACCTTCTCCCTACAGTCCCGATTCCTTTAAGCGGGGCGTGAAAATGCATCCGATGATGCCGTAAAGCTGAGTGCCACCATGCTACGTGTCTGTAATGGTGTCCTTTTTCCTGAGTCTTAGCCTTCAGCTTACCATCAGACGAGTAGATCTACATCTACATTTATTGCCAGTTTTAGCGGTTTATCAATGAAAAAAGAAATATCCTATAACGTGATTTTACCAATAAGAAAATCCCTACGACGAATGATTCTGCGGTAATTAGTCTCGAACGTTCCATTGAGGTGGTTTGATGTCAGCCAATCAGCTTTTCTGTTGACTTTCGAGTGTCACGTATTTTGCAGTAAAATGTAGATAGTAATGAATTTATGCGTGTATTTATCGCAGGTTTATAAGTGCCCGGTTAATGACAATAGGCTCGCACATTGGGACCTAAACATAAGTTGGCGAAATGTTGGTGCTAGCACCTCTGCCTACCCCTTCGGGGATATAGACGTGAGTTTATGTTAATGTATGTAATGTAAACATTTTAAGATATAGCATTCTATAAGTATGGTGTACACGAAATAATAATATTTTCTCTTGTATGTTCTACCAGACGTACCTACTTAGGTAGGTATGTACTAAGATTCAATCAAACATTATTAGCCTGTCGCAGTCTACTGCTGGGCAAAGGCCTCTCCCAATGTCGGGAGGCTTTGGCGTTATCACTAACGATGACTATATCACTGCGAGAGAAGGAAATGTACATTTCCTTCTACGCATTTTTCCGTTAGTCGCCTCTGACGATACCCGTCCTATGAAATGGGGTGGTAATACTTGTATTCTTTCTCCGTCACCACGCGGATAATCTTACTTAGGTTACTCACAGAGTACTATAATCTATTCTTTGATCATAGGTATTTTTAGAAATAATCATCGTCTTATCGTTGTTTCCAGTTGCATCCAAGTATTTCACTTTGGAACCCGGGGTTCGCTTATTTCTCTCATTTTGATTCGGCTAAAACGGCCTTTATGGCTACCATCGGACCTCCTAACCCTTGGAGGAAAACTTGTCCAGCAATCAATGTAACAGTTTCAGGATAGTACCTATTTTTAATCGCAAAGTCAATATCTCCTTCAAGCAGTTTACGTAATGAATGTGTGACTTTTCACATTGTCGGCGGATATTTAGAAACATACATAGAAACATGAGTAAAATGGTTCGAACATACAACACGGCATTTGCTTTGCTAATTGCACGTGTTGAAACATGCTCTTCTTTTTTTTTAATTTACAGTAACAACAAACTGCTATGTAGATGATGTAATTGTCCTACGCCTAAACGTGGGTAATTTTTAATTAATCCTACTAATTATGATGTTCAGATATTATTCGATCACATTCAAGCAAAGTTCTGGGTACTTCTTATCCCTGGAATAGGAAACCAGAGTTATGGAAACAGGATCAAAATTCGACGCGGGCAGTTTTGGATAAATAAAAAATACATTAAGTTACCTCGGCCAACTTGAAGTCACTCAGACTACGTAGACATAACGGGCACCGTTTTCTGTAGTCAAGAGTTTTTTCGATGCAGGTTCGACAGAACATGTGTCCACAGGGCGTGGTCACCGGAGCGGTGAAGACATCGTAGCACAAGATACACTCCATGTCAGCAGACTTGATCCACGTAATGGATGTAAGTTGAGTCACAAAGTGGTTCAACTCGCGGGTCAGCACCCTCGGGTCACGGTTCTCACTCAGTACCATGATTATCTAGGAGGTGAAATACACTTTTAAGTCTAGACAAGATATAGACAAGATTAGTTCTATAAGTAAACTAAGTATGTCTTTATGAGTCAAATGTCAAATGATGGGTGACCACATCCTAAGACCGGTCTGGCTACTGTTGCTTAACCTTGGAATGTGTTACCGCGAGTCCTTCAAAAGCAGCTTAACATATCCGATCCGAGTTATGAACATCTTAGCTCTAGAAATTTCAGCAAGGTCATTAATCTACTTATAACCAAAATAATAAAAACTACAAAATTTAAAATATTCAAATTGAAGACAGCCTTGATATCTAGAGATTTTTAAGTGATTCAAAAAAAAATAGGTTTTGTCTTCAATGCGTAAGATATTATGAATGATGATTCCTTAAAAACGAATAAATCAATGTTTTATTTAAATTTCAGATGATACTGAAAAAATTTTAACGTAGGTACTCTTCACAAAAAATATACGCGTCGACTTGGGAAGGTATTTTTCATAGGTTAAAGAGTGTAACTAAAGGTCAATGACTCAAAGACGCACAGCGTTCCCAAAACTTAAAATGTAATTTTTACTTATATTCAAAACTAATGGTAACCTCTACTAACCTGAGCTAGGAATGTGCGTGCCAAACGCAAGTCTGAGTCACAGGAAGCAGCAGCAAGGGCAAACTGAGGCGCCGCATCCCTGTGCCGGCCGCTCTGCAGCAGCTCCAGGGCATATGCGAACCGCGCCTAAATGAAAAAGCAAGCAATAAAAACATGTTTCATGCCAACAAAATCTTTATTTCATATTAACGAATATAAAAAATATAACGCTAAGCTGCGTAAGATAAAGAAAAACGATGATGTCATTTAAACAATAACATATTTACTTCAAGATACCTAGGTAAAAAATATTACGAGTTCAGTGCACCCAGCCTACGTACGATCTTTTTTAAGATTCGATCTCTTTAACATAGTGACATTGACGGATACATAGTGCGTCGAAATCGAGACTAACTTATCTGTGTGAGTAAGTGCATGTATCAGTAAACATGTTACATAAAGTATTGTTATTTAATAATACATATTTTTACCCGAGCAGACATGGGATTGTGCTGCTGATATGGCCCGGTGGGAGCAAAGAAGTGCCGCGTGCTACGCTTGGGCCGTACTGGGCCCGCGATAGCTCCACGCGCGCCAGTCACTGTGGACAACAGATAATCATTTGTTGACAAACATACTTTATTAAATATTTAAAACAACTACCTATAGATTGTACAAAGACTTGTGTCGAAACTGACTAGCGCAATTTTATGGTTAGATACCTACCACAGAAATAATATCCATATTTACGAAACATTTCGAAAGAACGCTTACGTTCCCGTTATGCGACATAAGTTAACAAAGAAGCCCCATACCTCTTGTGACATTTCGCCTACGATGCTACATAATACAAAGTTATATAACTAGCAATGGAGTCAGAGTTTGTGTTTCATTACGTAATATTGGTGTGAGTTACGAGCGCGCAGCGTGTTACTACTGAATCCAGATTCAAATCGAGTCAAGGTTGCGATCGGTGCAATAGTAGGTACACTTACGAACGTATGAAATCGCCCGCCACAATCTATTGCTTAACCGTTAACGCATTGCTCACTTAAATATACAAGTTTACCTATAGTCTGACATACTAAAAGCAAAAAAAAAAAACATTTTTTAATTCATGGTATATAATCGTGTCTTTGGACATATCACGATTGCGACAGTGTTATTTCCTAATGTAACTATAGAACTTAAATGTGTTTGTTATGTAAGTCGCTTACGGCTCGTACATTGCACAAACCTTCATCTCAACAATGGTATCATTCAAGTTCGCCGTCGACAGAGTTGACAACGACCTAAGCCTTTCATGATCAATCCCATTTATGCGGATATTGTTGTGTATTTTATTCAACAAATTACCTAATAGGTACGATTTACCACTGAGAAACTGTCGCAAGAAGAGTAGAGAGGTAGCGAAGCTAAGTAGCGAAATGTTGTTGCTATGTTAAATAATTCAATTTTTTATTTTGATATGCTCTTGCCGTTTCGCTAGGTATTGTAATATTATTAAATATAACTCTGCGATTTGAGATGGGGGGTACTGCCAGGTACTTAGGTAAACTGATTCCGTAGACAGGTACTCATTACCTGTTATATAAACTCTAAATCACTGTAACCATGATATTTGCAAACTTCATATCCTGATAGATTACAATACTCAATTATATTCAACAAATTCCTTATCCTTATTCATCTTAGTTCTGTACACTGAGTTTTACCAATCTGATAGGTAGGTACCTAACTATCACAAATCTTATTACGTAAACCAACATAATTGATTTTAACTTAAATATGTAATGAACTGAAGGGTTTCGTCACCGTCGTTTCAGTGTTGCTGACTGTCTTAATATGCAATAAAAATTGCGGGAAAATTGTGTAAACGATATTGCACTGATTACCCTATTTTCGGTATTTCACTGAAAAGTCTGTAGAAGGTAGCTATATGTTGAACTTTTGAGGTCTGTTTGTAGATATATCACATTACGAAGAGCGCCTCTTTTAAAAAATTGTTCAATGATATATTTTGATTTTTACAAAATTTTGTAATTGTTTCGACGTCACACATCATTCTTAGTTAAGTTTAATACAGCTTGATACGTTACTTATTATGCAATTACACATTAAAGTTAACAGCGTGAATATATAACTAATTAGTTACCAATATACTATTACGAAACGGCAGTAATATTTGTAAATAGGCTGCAAAATGTTGATTATGGCACACCTTATTACCTATTCTTTGTCGGTAAATCATTATAGGTACGACCAATGATTTATAAATTGCTTGCCTCACCGCTCTGGAGGTACCAATGCGCGAGTCTTAGAATACATCTAAAGCGCAAGTGAATATCTGATGTTGACGTTCATAATTGTAACAGCCAACCGTTAAGATAAGTACCGTATGCCAGTACCTACCAATCTTAGTTTAGCATTACGTATAAAAAAGCACAATACTGCTTCATGACGTATGAGGACTAAGTAACAGAAATACTTCCAGAAGGTCAGAGATGTCTACACAAGATACATTTTTATTGTGTAGAATAATTTACATAACGACTTATTCAAAATGACAGAATTGTAAATAATATAACTTGAGTAGATGCAGCGGTTTTAAGATCTAGAGACGGTAGATCCTTTAAGTACCACATCGCTACTTGGTCAGACTAGTGAAAATAATGTAGTAATTCACCACACCAGATATGATGAAGTTCTAAACAGAGTATAAATATAATACGTAAGCTTGTTTTTACTGAGTTCTTTCGCGATCTATTTAAGTGATATCAATTTCAATTTGTGCTATTCGTGGAAAGTTCCGACAATATCATATTAAGCTAATTGGTGATCAATGTAAACAATAAATGCCTGCTGAGACGTAATTGACGTAGGACAGTAAGTAGGTCACAGTTCTTTGTCTACTGTAGTTATTTATAACTATCCCAAATGTTTTCGTTTTATATGTGTACCTAAACACGTAGGTATGGGGGTAAGAATACCGATGATATTATACCTTAAATGATAGGTTCTTAGTATAGATGTAGGTACCGAGCATTCCGTAGAAATGGCGCTTACGAGTATAGATTATAGTGATAGTTTATAAATATAAATTTCATAAAACGCCTGACTCAGAAGTGTCCTTTCGTAACCTTATTTTTGTTGTAATATTTTTATACATGCAAAGGTTGCTACCAAATTTAGATATGGCTATAAAAAGATTACGTAAAGACTTTAAGAATGCATTTCATGATGGTTGAGAAACGGGAAGTTGTACTGTAAGTATGTAAGATGTAAAAGCAGATTCTGTAAGAGTAATGAAAATTGTAACTAAAACAAATAAGCAGATTAGTGAGATTAAACAAGTACCTATTTGTATGTGGTAGATAAAGAGAATTGAATCAGATTCTTCTCTTACGTAATAACTAAGCTACCTAGTATTTACTCAGAGTCTGCGCTATCTATGTATTAATCGCGAGTACCTGGCCCGTGTAAGACTGAAGGTCGATGCGTACTCTGAAACGACTTAGAAGACCTACGTGTTACGACTAGGTCAAAAGATTATTTTTATTTTACTTTGACATTTCAAGTTCAACGATTAGCATAATAGACGTATTCTTAACCTTCGTATACCCGTGTCAAATAGTATAAATACCTATATCCGCGCAGGATCTGCGAGACCTAAAAGTAATGATGAACCCCACCCGGTGTCTATACTGAGGTACTGTTTAATATAAGCAATTTCGTGTATCGGAAAGAGTTAACTTCGGTTACTGGTATTTGTACTTCAAAAAGATATAAGGCACTCGCACAGAACTGAATTGAACTTAACCATTTCTCATCTACATTAAAGGATTCGTAAAGTTTAAAAATGTAGATAGTGTATTCCTCCTCCTCACTCATCCTCCCTTTTGGACATATTATCATATAAAGCGCCAAGTGGACAGTGCTGTGCCAATCCTAGTTGCATGCAGTTTTCATATTGGAGCCCCGAGTCGGCTCTACTATACTTAAGTGAAATTTCCATAACTTGACTTCCACAGATGCGACTACCAGCGGATTTCTCAACCCTCAGAGAAAAGTTCACTGGAGAATTTGTGCCGTCATTCAGTGGGAAGACTAAAGGCTTGTCCTGATTTGTCTTCTACTGACGGCACAGAAACTCTGTACTTACAGGGTTGGCAGCGCGACTGTGACTCCTCTGGTGTTACAGACGTCCATAGGCCACGGTAACTACTTTCCATCAGGTGGGCCGTGTGCTTGTCTGCCAACTAAGTGGTATAAAAAAAAAAGTCTGCGTCATACCCTCTTTCGTCAATCAGCAAGATTACCAGCTGGTGAGGATAATTTGGACCCGAAAAACTTGGTGACGTCCCAGACATTCTACCCTGCGTATCTAATAATAAACCTCTGTCAGTACAATTTATGTATTTTTTTAAATAGATCGTTCTAAACATATCATTTACAAAATACAATGGTAGGCGTGCAAAACATCATTCAGTATAATAGCGTAGGAAGATCAAAGGAATCAGGCCAAATAATTCGTGTAGCTTTGGAAGTTCGTAGTTAGATGAACATCTAAAAGTCCCCGAAGGCGGGACACGTGCCGGCGGCGGTGGGGGAGAGTAGGTAGGACCCTTTTTTCAGTCTTCTGCTTATATATGGAAAACTATTAATAATATCTCTTTACTTTCTTCGAAATTATTTATCTACATTAAATTTACTGCAAATTATGCGTAGACATTTTTACTGTAGGAGCAATACAAATGTAACAGCTTACAATACAGCTTATAATTTCCGACAAATTAACTCAGCTAGGCCAGACCGGCACTTCTTCCAGTATGTCTTGGCGATAAGATTTTCATCTGGGTTACCTTAGGGAATAACTGTACCAACTTTCACAACTACGCGGATTATTTTGGTCACATCATCAATTTTCACGCTTATTTAAACAGGGTATAAGTCATTCGTTAAGTAAAATCATATTAAGCACATGACATTGCAAACTGAATAATGTTGGCAAAAACATAACAAGCTTGTTTAATCGGTCGAATAACTTCAGTGCGCAGCAGTAACAATCAGCGACTAACGGTCCGTGTCTGTCGGTAAGCAATCGTACTGAGCCGTGAGTAATCGGGGTTGTCTATCTATCGAATAGGGACCTATATAGCGGTGTAACGTAACCTGCGACCCGGCGGCGTTCTCCATTGCATTGTCGACAATGTTTGTTACATAACACCAATGTAACGAACAAACGGCTGATTTACATAATAGCCTTGTCGGTGTGAGATTATCGTCGCAACCGCCCACGTGGCCTGACGTGGCCACCACAATTACGAGAAGGATTTCACTATATGATAGGACATAAGATCAAATCTATACTATACGTTGTGAATTTCAGCGTTAGTGCTAACGCTTCACTACTAGTTTAGTGTTGTTTTTGTGGAGAGTAGGATCTGCGTAGCCCCTAGGGAGGTAAGCAGGCAAGTTAATAAGTTAGCGTTGCTGGTGACAGGTGTATATTATCCAGTGACCGGTTACCATGCTATACGCAGAGTGTACACATGTTCATAGATGTACTATTTCTAAATAGAGCATCGGTGGTATGTGCCCACAGCCGTAGCGAGTACGACTACTATGCATGACATTACGAGTTCGAATTACCACAGCAATCCATCTATTCAAATATTCGTAAGAAGTATAATAGTAAGGTAACACTTTGCCTACTAAACCTCCACCAATCCCAGAATGATTTACGTGATCTGAAATACGTTGGGTATGCATAAAATTGTTACATAAGTAATGATTTCTAATGATGGCATTTAACTGTTAACAAATCATTTTTTACGTATAATAGATAGTTGTGCTTGCCTAAGCCATAGAATGAAACTACAGTCTACAGCCCAGACTCAGCCTCAGACGCATGGTTCGAGTGCCCGGAAGACGGTAATAGTTAACCTAACCCCCTATTACGTGAGACCGAATTTTATGATTGGTGAAATGTGGGTGTTAATTCACCTCTCCCTAGCCCACTGGGGATAAAGACGTAATTATATGTGTGTATGTATAATTAGTCAGTTACCCGAAAAAGGCTTTCGAATTCTTAATAAATTGTTGAGAATAACGTCTAACTTAATACATGGCCGTTCCCAACCGGCCATATAACGCGAAGTTGCAGGTACCAACTATATAGTAGGTTTCATATGCAAGGTTAATTCTTTCAAATACCTTAACTTTACAACCCGTTACCAAAAACTGGTAGAAATTTAAATATAGGTGGCAGAAACTTTGCCAAGTTTGAAAACGAAGTTATGAAACGAATTCTAAATTAGCGTTTTCTTGTAGCTTGTAGAGCTCTTTCGAAATTAATGTTACATAGTACTTGTGTAAGTTGTTGTTTTGCCGACTACGAAACACAATCATCAAATATATTTACAAGGTTATACATAAAATTTGTTAAGATTACATAACAGTAACCTATAGTGTTGTCGTGGAACACTGCGTAATAGGGCTAGCAGCTATTTAAATTATGTTACATGTTTCTTTTCTATTTGTCAAAACAACGTTACGCTTCATTACGTGGAGATAGTACAAAAATATGGCAAACACGTTTTCATTTTTATTTAAAAACTAACTGTCACCCGCAATATTTTCGTTTGATTTTCTGAAATTTCTGTACAATCTTGCCGTAAGAACCTTCTACAATGTATTAATAAACTTTAAATAAAAAGATGAATGAAATTGGTGGTTATTCTTTAAATTTTGGCGTGCCAAAGGGAAATAGGGATTCATTCTTATGATTGAATCCTTGACACGGCCTGTTCTATGGTTTGGCAAAAAACAAGCAACTACTACGTCTGTGGTCACGGGTTCGATTCCCGCTCAATGTCAATTGTGTAAACAAGCACAATATTATGCTTACTTTGAGTCTAGACAGCGCTATGTAGAATGTCCTAGAATATTATTACCGTTATTACTATGCAGTCAGTGGACAAGACAACTAGGGACACGTTGTTTATTGGTTATGTTAATAATATGTAAACTCAAACAAAAGCAAGATGGAAAAATTATAACATACACTCACATATATTAAAACATTGCAAAGCAAACAAAAAATAACTAGATAATAAGAATACAAAAGACAGGTTGGTGAGCTTTAAAGAATTTGTAATTCAAACAAGACTTCGCAAAAGCATGATATAGCAGAACGAACGTCCAAACAAGGACATAAGATTATAGAAATAAAATACTTGATTAATATAAAAACAACCAAAACAAATTCGCAGGCATGGGTATAATATATTTAAATCAATATCAAAAAACTATAAGACTTACGTAGCTTATTAGCAGGGATGACTCGTTTCTTAGTGACCGATGACACTCCCTTCCGATTCCTAAAAAAAATACTTTTAAATAAAAGTTCGTTACACTGTCACAGGCCTGACATTAATCCTTTAAATATATACCTAGTAGTGCGATCGCCAGTTGTCTTCACAAGAAGATCTCGAATCAGAATATTGACGGATAAGGGCTCTGGTGTTTCGGTTCCGCAAGGGCAATTTGCCTTAAGTCCAATGCATCTGCAATAAAAAATATTAAGGAATAAAGCAAACAATCTACGTCATGGACTAATATTGCGACCAGTACTAGTAGTGATCAGTAATTTTTTGTAACGTTACATACTTCGTGCATCGTGTATGACCACATTGTCCAGTCACAGGACACATTGGAAATAAGCCGCAGGTTAGACAACACATGTCGTCTTCATGTAGATTTCTGACATAACGCGCGTGCTTGATGACTTTGTTTGCGACTTGCTTAGCGAGCAGACTCGGCTGGGGCATACTTTGTATAGCACAAAGTCGCCGTCTAGGTCGTGAGATCTCAGGTGGCTGAGAATTTTCATTATGCACTGGAGGTTTATTATAATTAAACATAAAAGAAGATCTCATGGAACTGGGCCTGGTGAACCTAAGTGGTTCTGTTACTATCTCTTCTGATGAAGTGTCGTCGTCGTCATCCTCGTCGTCATCGTCATCATCGCTATCTATTGGACTTTCATCGTCATTATCGCTCGCTGAAGACGCATGTCCGTAAATGCGTGGATTAGGACGAATGAAATTTCGACGCGGCCATATCCCATCATTAATTGGGGGTCTTCGAGCTGCTGCTGCTGCAGCAAGTTCTTCAGATGAATGCATTGATAAAACCTGCTAACAAAAAAGTTCGTCAACGTAACTTGTTAAGGCATCTTGAATTTAGCGTACATTTAAGCGGTAGCTGTGAATGTGTGCAGAATAAAACATTCTATATGTTCAATGTGCTCACCTTTACCTAGCATTTTCTGAATTATAAAGAACAGAAACATTACCTTGTATTCCGAAAGTGTAATTATGAAAACATTAGAGAAAGCATTGTGTAAAATGAAATCGACGTTAAGAAATTCAGATTTGAATTATATAGAAGCATAGTATAGCATACTCGGGTGAAATCCAGAAGTAGTATAGTAGCCAATACGTGTAAATAACATTTTGCTTTAATGAAATTGTAATGCGTACAAGTAGGGCGACGTAAAATGTTGAACTTGGCCCAGAACTGCAGAACCGGTTACGCGGTGCCGACAGCGACTGCCAACGGAGATACGCAAGCTCATTGCATTTAATACTTTTATTTATGCAATCGAAGCGTCCGCAGTTTGCAACGTTGATTGTCGTACTGCGCTAAGAAGCATGTGTGCATTCGTTCTGTTTATTACTTATTACTGCGATAGGTATTTAATTAAGTAGGTCATAGCTATAGTGCAATGTTTCTATTCTACTTTCGTATTATACTGCGCTAGTGTAAAAAAACGAACCCGTGGTATTAGTTTAAAAAAAGAGAAGACAGGGTATGTGATTGATTATAGAGTAGCTAAATTGCAACAATTTTTCTAAAAATTAAGGGTACTATCCCGCAGTTAACGTAAAATTAAAATGGCAACACGTCAATCAAAGTTTACGCCATCTATCATGGACCCAAATATTTCACTTCTTTTACGTCGTGTTGATTTAGGATATAATGTTATATTATTTTCTCGTATTTAACTAGCTTTGATGATTAATTATCAAGTCTGAAGGATTCCACCCGGCCGGATTAATGAAAGAACATGAGGCAGGCTTGCTTCGCACATGCACCCGCACTGAGTGCGCATACATAAGTCAGCACACGGCCTAAACGCAACTGCTTATCGTATTCGATAAGATCATTGTTTTATGAGATAAAATCTCGTATCGGGAACAATAATGTATCCGTAGCTCAAAGCTATCGGAATTCAGAATTGAACATTTAAAATATATCGATATTGCGTGCACTACTAAGTGATAATTAAATGACTTACAATAATATAATGCAATTTAGATGGCGGACCAGCTTGAACCAATGTACAAAGGAAGTATTGTTCAAAGACAGCTCAAGATTAGGAGGCGGCGGAGCACTAAAGACCTTTCGAAACAGTTGAATGTGGACGACGGACAACAAAAATAAATTAATGTACCTAGTACTTAGCATTGTTTCTGTCTGTTTGCTACCTTTGCTGAAGCCTCTACCTCGATAGCTAAGTGTGGTCTGGGACCCTGACAAAGATGTACTCTAGTAAACTAAATCCACGTGAAGGTAGTCGCGGGCAAAACCTAGCTAGCATAACTGGGTACAGTGATAATCTTATTACACACATAATCACCTCTTATATTAATTACTATTTTTATACATATGTGTAAATAGTCACTACGTATACCTCATTATTTAACAGCAAGTATTCTAAAGTCCGTTACATAAGTTGTTCGAGCCGAGTGTGTAGTATAATATGGCATAATAACAGATACTAACATTTTTATGTGCTATAGTATCAAATAGCCTAACTTCAGTCGTTTACAACTTCTAAATCCTAACAACTTGTATCCTGAAACTGAAATTAATCTATGTGATATGTTCCCTGTACTATAAGGGCCGGCAAATATCTTGATTTAAAATCAGTGAGGATCAACCAAAAATCCAATAAAGGACTGATTAGTGACACGAGCCTTTGGACTCGTTTTAGCCCGTGGTAGTATAGTAATCAATGATCAGTTAATTGGCTCGCCTAACTGTCGCGCCTAACAGGCACAGCCACCAAAGAGACCTAAAAAACGTTTTCTATCTAGAGTACATTGTCATGTTGTTTGCCGTTCATAGAACTACGCAAGATTCGATGCCACGATATTTTCAGTTTTGCAATAAGCACTAAGCATTTGATGTACCCAATTGGAGTTTATTGTGCCTTTTTAAGATAAATAAAAGTAAGATAGAGGTAATCGAATAACCATTATTTGGGGTCCAGTAGCTGAACCTTACCTATTGTAATCTTGGGAACAAATTATCTAGAGAGAGCAGAGTACGACTCTGGCATGATTTGAGAAATTTGATTTGGACACAATATAAATACCCTTCAGCTTTCCTTCCGCGGATAAACAGGTGTATAATGTAACAAATAGATATAGCATTTAACATTTATCTCTATAAAACAATATAATAAGTCACATGCATCGACTTACAACAAGAACTATGTATTTTCGTCCGAAGGTGCGACAACATACTCTATATTATTTACTTCAAAATTGATCACATGAATTGGAATCTAAAAATTCACGTTTTTAAAAATAACTATTAACGCACATTCGTACATTTGAAAAAAAACAGAACACTAAGAATATAGGTTAAACCCTTTATTCATAAACTTTCACTAGGAGCTGAGATGTTGAGTTCCAATAAGACAGACAAAATGTTAAGTACCTAGCTAAAGTATTTTCCATTGATTTGTTTTATGAATAAGGGGGCAACGACAATTATAATGTTTTGAAATTTTGAACTTACTTCGCATAAAACCTGAACATGCCTGGTACGATAAGACTGGTTGCCAACAAACTTCAGGCACTCCGAGCGCTGAGAAAAATTGATTTCACTAAGCATTAAGCGTTGTTATTAATAAATTGTTAATATTAGACCCGAAGTTATAGATATAAAGCAATATTTGTACAGAGATGGTGCAAATAGATATATAATGACCTGAATGAGCGATGTACCCCGCGAGTGCTAGGACAAAGCAGTTAGCAAAATAAATAAAGATAAGAAGCCATGCCGCTTCCCGCCTCTCACCTCAGAACATTCGCATCTTAACTGACGTACTGCTGTTGTTCTCTGGACTGCAGCCTAGAAGTTTTGATTTCACATACAATGCGAGACTTTTGTACTAACTTGAAGATTTCATAGCATGGATTGAATTAAATTTATTTGAACACTTTACAGTACACTACGGTAATACAGTTACAATCGAGAAAAGTTCGAAACTTCGTATTCTCCTTACGTATCATAAAATAGATCACTATCAACAGCAGCAGACGTCTCTATTAAACACGGTGCGTGATAATATTAAAATTATACTTGAGCCAAATATGAGTTAATCTTAATAAACGGTAAGTGGTGTACACCAAGGTCAAAACTATAAACCCACGAAAACATCGAGGAAGACTCGGAAAAAGCCAGGGAGAGTTAAATCGTCTTGGAACCAGCATTGAAATTAATCAGAAATAAATTAGTGGAACTGGAAATCCATTAAATTCACAAATCTGAGCAATGAAACTGAGTTTTTTTTCTAGTAATTAATTGTATCCGAGGCCAGGAACTCAGTCGACTAAGGCCGGCGGGAGGGCGATTATCAATGCGGATTTCCGTACGAAAATTAAAACGGTATTTATTAAAGGAGAACTTAGAAAATCATAAACCACTAGGATCCTCAATAGGCGTAATCAACTCATCTCATATCATAACAGAAAGATGTATTAAGAATAGGATTTAGCTTAGATACTTACTGAAAGATTTTTTATACATGTACCCCTTTGGGTCATTTATTATATAACAATGACAAACAGTATTTTTCTTATATCTGCTCGACATTTTACTTTTATCCAATACCTAATACTAACTGGTAGAAGAAACGTCAATATTGGATATAATTGTGTTTATTGAACTTTATGAAAAATAATTAAATTAATTACCTATGGCAACCACGTGCGAACGCTAATGTCAAGCCATATAATAAATATGTATCTCGAGATAATTGAGCTACATCACACCTAAACGCGGCAGCAAATGTATAAATATAAAAAATCATATAAAGCTATTTGATATAAAAGCAAAAATTGGAGTATGTACTGTTAACATAAACTGGATGACGAGAACTACTAAACAGGCGACATTTTTCGTCAAGGACATGCTTTGACAATGAGAATTCAGGACATGCTTTAAAATTAGTCGTCCAGTTAGTACTTCTTTGAATATTATAAGGGCAATTATTTGATAGGAATAGGAATACTTTATATATTGTATATATTCTACACAAATAAATAATACTTACGTATGAATCTAGAGATTTTAATAGCAGCATGTCGACAGTCGTGCAGTTTGACGATGATGTCAAAGACATGGGTGGACCTAGATGCTCATCTTCCGAATCTGATAGTGCTTCCTAGAATAAATATAAAATTATTTCATGAAGAATTGTAAAACACAAATCTTATTACACAGACACACTTATATTAACCAAAATCATTCTATTGAATACAAATTGTATGAGTTAGTTGAATTTTTGTATAGTATGTAGTTGCCGCCCAATATGAGCTGAGTTTTAATCGCTCCCAAGACACGTGATCTATTGCTGCAGATATATTGCTCTTGGATCAAATTATTAAATTATATCGGTGAAATTAATCTTTTTTGGGAAAGCTTGATTAAACTACAATTCCTTCTCCAGCTTTCTTTTTTTTATATATTTTTTATACCACTTAGTTGGCAGACAAGCACACGGTCCACCTGATGGAAAGTGGTTACCGTGACCTATGGACGTCTATAACACCAGAGGAGTCACAGTCGCGCTGCCAACCCTGTAAGTACAGAGTTTCTGTGCCGTCAATAGAAGACAAAGCAGGACAAGCCTTTAGTCTTCCCACTGACAGCACAAATTCTCCAGTAGCTTTCATTAACTTTTCGCCATTATTCTCATCAGTTTATTCATCACCTCTTGGGTGTTCCTCCCTCCATGTAACTGTCCACTTCCCTACTTAATACTAACCTTACAATATTAATTTGATTCCTTCCGAAGGATCCGCAACAGGACATGTCATTATGTCTGTGATTGGCACTACTTCCAAAGTGCCTCTAAAATACTCATTTCTAATCTAATCTTAATAAGCTGCTGTCATTTCCTCCCATCAACTTTATTCATTACTCTTTATTGAGCTTGGGATCGTCACTTCAAACAACAACTTGTTGCAGACTAAATCAGTCACGGATATCGATCTTTATCCAATATTTTCTGAGAACGGCAAGGCTGTTAGGCCAGATGTATAACATCTCTATCAACAGCTTTACACTCTCCATTCTTTTTATAGCTCACCATACTTCATCCAAAGTAAGATCTCGTCAATTAACTAATAATCCTTTATTCTATTCATTCATTTTTGGAAATATATGAATATTATTAGTTTATCAAAACGTAGTTTTTGATTCTACATTATCTCTCCCAGGTTTATTTTTCCCAAGGGTACGTAATAGATATTGCTATTTATAGTAATTTACCTGTATGGTATCAAGACAACTAAATTATTCGTGTAAGAAGTGGGTCCCATAAAAGGGAAAGGATTAGCGCTCGGATGAGGAAATGTATATTTTATGTATGTAAATACGATAGAAAAGAGACTTTCGCGCAATTGAAATAATTAGGTCATAGCGGTGCACTGCGATAACGGACGCAGTCTGCGCAGGAAGGGTTCAGCGGGGCGGAGGGACAGATACACTATTGACTATCGACTTTTCGAGGTGAGCGACCTGGACGGCCATACTAGAGTCTAGATATTATAGGCGGTCGTGATACCCTAGAAATAAATTTATTATGATAGCTAAATCCAACTAATTATAAATGGTGCAAATTAACTGGATTCAATGAACATCACTACAAAATAATGTGGTTAAAAATAGGTATATCACTGCTCGCATTACCTAACGGTCCCTAACGATTTACCTTCTCAATTAAAATGATTGAAGTTTTCATGTCAAATATTATACAAATTATTTCAAACCCTTAACCAAAACCAAAATATAGATCGTTGTTAAGATCAAACAAAAAACGACAAGATCACATTGCAGCAACAGTTGTATATTAAAAAATTTCATTGTCTAGTTATCACGGTTCATGAGATACAGTCTGGTGAAAAATAGACGGACATTGAAGTCTTAGTAACAAGGTCCCGTTCTTACATATGGGTACGGAACCCTAATAACTGTACACCATATTATCGATAGTATCATTACTAGGCACCAGCATCACTTACAATACTATACTTACCGTGAAACGATGTTACTTTTTCGACAAAAGAATAAAAATGCCCTAAAACAATTTTCATCACGCGCTACAATTTCACATTAATAATGTGCGTGCGATTAACAGTAAAATCATGCAAAGCAGGTCATTTGTCGTTACTAGTACCACAGTCTTATTATTTAGTAATACCAGTAATACAGTGCTTCTTTTTGTACGTCATCGTCAGTTTAAAATCTATTCTGAAGTTTTGGATATTTTGTATCTTTATATATTATGGTGCAATACCTAGTTGTTTTACTTTTATTCTTATAGATATTTTCAAATCACACAAACACACGGAGTCTGGATACATTTCATGTCTATTAGGTATAACAGATAATTTGCTCTGTGACATTTTACCGAAAAAATTATTAATGCTGAACCATACTCATATTGCATCATTAAAACATTATATGTGTAAATAAGTACGTATAACATACCGAACATATAAGATTCTTTATTTTGTTGCCTTGAAATTCTTTACCCGCGTACGTGATTCCTACTTTCAGCAATCCCGGGTGCTTTAAGCGGGGCGTGAAAAAGTATTTGATGAGGCCGACAAACCTAGGGGCCACCATCGTTCCTGAGACTCCCTCTTTAGCTTACCAGACCGTAGCAATACTGATGCACATTTATATCGGTTCCGACACGAGTTGCAAATGCGACTAACAGAAGCACTAAATACGAAACGCGAAGTAGCCCACGCGCATGGGCTTTTGAGTTTGTTATGGCCTCTGGAGGCCGGCTGCTACAATTGCTAATAACTTGTATTGGAAGTTGTAGCAGTCGCATTAACGTAAGCTATATAAACCAGCAAAAGATCACTTTACTATTCCGTGCATCATAAAACATCAAAATGAAGAAACAAAAACTAAAATTTACTCATACTGTTTGTTGTTTGGTATAACATTTAATGAACTGTCACCTCGAGCCAGTCATAGCGGCGGTATCGTGGCCTCCGTGTGCCTCTCAGGGACATGGTTGTTCCCCTCCTCCATACGGACGGGCGCATCAGCAAAGGCGACCGGGACCGACTGGAGAGTGGTATGCGCACATTTACGCCACGGTTAAACGGATTGCGACGTAGGGCGCATTGACTTTCGATCTCATCAGTCGTTTCTACTCCACAAATTGTAAAACGGCGAGGTGTTCGTTGTGTGCTCTGGGGGGGAGGAGGAGGCTAAAAACAAAAATATGACATTCTTCAAAAAGACACAACTATAATGAATATCTAATAGATAAAAACTACAAGCTGAACAAGTAACTATTTTGTACAAATTTCTACTATGTAGGACCAGTTCTATAAAGTCACCGCCCACCCGTCAGTAACTTTATTAATTCAGTTTACACGTACCAAAACAAACAGCCTGATTTTAAGAGGTCACCGGTGCCTATAAACACTTGCAACATCAGTGGTGTCCTTCACGTGTTGCTGATGTATACCTCTTCATTCATCTATCTACTATTATGCATCACTTGAGGACATCTGTACATTTTATTTTATAATAGTCAAAGTAATATAAACACGTTTGAGCTCACTAGGAAATTACACAAATTGGGATTACACAACACACACAACCACAGTGGCTACTCAAGAGGTGCTGATTTTTTTTTAATGCTCCAAATACGATCTTATTTTCTATAATATCGATACCCATTAATTTAGGTAGAAAAATAGAAAGTGAGATGCTGTGCGAGTGAAACTGAACAAGGCTATCTGTCATAAGGAGGTCTTGAAACTCGAATCAATATTCCCGTAATTGCGATGCATTAAGAATCAGTTTGTACAACAATTGGTGTTAAATTGTCTACGATGGTTTTCTTTCTTAGATGCTACCGGCCGAACGACTGAAATTGAAACATAACGAGGCAGCAAGCTAATTCAGGAGCAGTTTAATTTGAAAATGAATGTAACTGCAATTTATTGAAAATTGACGTGATGTTCGTGGTATTGCAATAATGATGATTGTTGAGAGTTTGATGAAAGATTATTCCAGACGAATGTACGATGAAGTGCAAAAAGGTGCTGGAGACATTATGTCGATTGATTAATAATATAAATTCCCGATGCAATCAAAACCGGTTCATAGATGAGATGATTCTGTTGGCATGTGGTTTAGATGGTTTGTAACATAAATAGTTATTCTACAGAACGCTAGCTAAGAATGTAGAAGTCGAATTAAATATCAACAAGCATATTAACTTGCAGGACGATCAGTCTGGAGATATATTTACAATATATTGACGACAACTTAATCTCTGACACCGTTACTACTGTTACTCTTTCAAAATATGTTGTGTGCTATGATTATTTTTCAATACATCCATGTAGATGGGGCAGACCCAAAAAGTCATGGCTTGACGTCGTGGAGGGGGACATGCGTGTGAATGGTCTCACTTCTATGGGTACAAGATCGTGCATAGTAGAGGCCGAGGAGCCGGAATACGGACACAGCTTTGAGAGCACCTTGCCACGGATGCAATCAGGCAAATAAATCTCCATGTATACCATGATGACTATTTTTCAAAACAATCACAAATAGCAACACTGAAACTCGAGTTTACCCATAACCCAAATAAGACCATAATAAGCAAAAAAGTTAGCTTAACCGGATGAAATACAAACAGACATAGGAGTTTATGTTTGGTTGCGATAACTAACATCCACGCAAGTGGAACTGCGGGCAACAGCTATATATACAACTATAATACGTATTATAGGTTCATAGGTTGTATGCCTATATATGTACATTATATCACCTACCTAATACCTCGCTACTTGAAACACGAACCTTCGTTACGTTATGCAATTATCCAGTACAGAAGCCTTGTTATTGTTTGTGTGGCAATGAAATTATACATACATATCGTATCAGCCAACAGTTATAATTTCTTTTGTTCTGAGTACCTTGGATCATTGCGATAACACACCGGAGTGCATTAACAGTTAGGGGTCCCCTACACGATAACGCATGAATCAAAATATTATAGCTAATTCAATAAAATGGCTAACCAACACGATTTATTTATTAAAGGTTTATTTCCAATCAGTTTCCGAAAACTACACAACAAATAAAATCATCATTTAGTGGTGACACTGGTGGCTGACATCTTTAATTTGGCTATTTTTCACGGTGTACTGTTGACAAATGCTCCTGGTCAAACCCTCAGTCATCAAAAAATATATTAGTAATCCACACAATGATACTAAACACATACAGTCGACCAACCAAATTTCAAATCAATCGGTCAACCAACAGGAAGGGGGGGGGGGGACAAATATCAATTACTATAAATGACCCACAAAACACAAAACCAAGCAATCTTAATAAAACTGTTAAAAAACAGACTTAAGAAGCTAGTGCGCGCCGACAAGGACAGATCTTGTTTAATCGATGGCCTCTCGGAAGAAACTATTCCAGTATGGAACCGTTTTCCCAGGCACATCTAAATGTCACGGCACATTTTTTGTTTTCAGTTGGTTTGATTCATGTTGATAACCCTTGATGTTGCAAGCTTCCTTTGAATATGATACTTATCAGCAAATTGATAAAATATAATATAACTGTCTATCTGACAATGCGGCTGTTCAGAAGCCTTAATGATAGACACTTTGTTACGCGCGGAATCCAGATTTCACCTCACGCAACTTAAATATGAGTTGGTTCTGTTCGGACTCGAACCTATTACAACTTCATGGTGTTTAGTCACATCTGCCTGTGTTGCCGACCACAGACCGCCATTCGTGCCTTTCATTATGTTGTCTCTTTTCAATTTGGACTTAATATAATATAATTCAATATTAATACACCAATATACTGTCCGCAAAAGATAGTTTACGTTATGTATAAGACATAATCACATATATAAGATATATTATAATAGCAAAACATATATATACCTAATATAGATAAATGAGTACTTACGGTATCTCGCTCATGGAAATCAACAAGTGGGGACAGTGGCGGTGACGTCGAGTAAGTCGGCATCTCAGCGACCTGTTGAAGAAAAATAACATTAGTTTTATCAATCGTATAAAGATATATATTGAAATTAAGAAAACGTATCATTCAATTATATTGTTAATAGCTACAACTGGTATTTAACAAATAACGAATTGTCAAACGTGATTCCACTGTTTTATCTAACATATAATACAATTTACACAGTAATGTTTCATTGAAGTTGGAATGAAAGTTTAGTAAAATTGAAAATGCTAAATTGAATTTCTCGCGAGCAACATCGCAGCCACGCCAGCGTTAAGTTAGCGAAATAGAAATACCTAGGTCAAGGCATTTATCTTTCTGCAGTCTCGATCTCGGCCTCATACTCTGATTACGTTATTCCAGCTTTACAGTTTCGTTTATCTATACTTCTATACTGATAATATCAACTTCTAAAATAATGTGAAAATAGCAAAACAAATAATGTCGTGATTGTGATCAAACACGAATGTATCTGATGTAAAAACAAAAGTGCACAGAATGCAAATAAGATGTTTTTAAGGTAACGATGACGAACGAAGTGACCGTTAAAAGCTATCTCTGCTACATCAATTGATTGCATCGAAGCACAATGTTATATTATTGTACCTATTTCGGGTTTGACTTGACCTCGTGACACCATAGTTAGGCTATAGGTATGTGAATGAATAATAATATAATATTTCTTACACAAAATACACAACACAAAAACAAGAAATTATCTGGAGACACATAATAAAACCGTTGAATTGTATTAATGATAAATATCAAACCACTTCGAATACTTTTACGTTCGCATTCATGAATATGCATAAAACCACTGATCATGATCTTCACATTAAAAGTGCTCATATCGCGCATTATTATTCATGCATCGTGTTGCTTATTTTATATGCACCTATGTATAGGTATAACAATAAATAAAACAATGCCATTCTCCTCCGATTTGTGGGTTTAAGTGATTCCACTAGAGAATTAAACTGCTCATTTGAAGACCTGTCACAATCAAGTAGAAACTAATGCTGAAAAACTTAACTTTTGATGAGGTCCATTTATTAGCCCAAATAAAAGCATCAGTGGCTAAGCAATTATTTAATATTTTACCCAAACGTGTAAGATAGTAGGATAGTATATGATAGCTTATTAACATTTTTTACTATGGCAAGCTTGCTCATAGCAATTATAAAAACTATTTAGCTGTTGTGTCAGAGAATAAAGTTCGTTGTCTGATAATAATAACATCAACCGGTGGGACTTAATTATTATCTCACATCATACATATCTAATAAATTATTAATTCCATACATTGGAAAGGTTTGCAATATCAACAGAGAAGTTAATTACGTATTACAATTTAAGGTCACTTATAAGGTCTGTGATCTAAGCTATCAATTAACAAATAATATCAAATTACTCGTTAGAATAAATACATTAATCACTGTCTACATTGTGGTATTGCCTACAACGGTTCTTGCGCAAAACGAAGTAAGCGGTAGGCTTATATAACGTGACCTCGTGGCACACTGACTCTGTGCTGCAGCTCATGCTTCGCTTGCACCGACTAGGTACCTCCTACTTACATTATCTTGCTGCTTTATCGCAACTTCAGTATTGCAAACTAGCTATTGTGATAACTCTAGTATTGGTACTTGGTACTTAATCTAACGAAATGTATATCCCCAAAAATTTAAAGAATTTATAAGAAAGGATTGGCGGCGGCTATGCGATTTACAGGTATCTAACTCCAACATTAGGAATCCAACCACAACAAGAACCCTCTCCTAAAACAATCAATTTAACGTGGTTTATCGGGAATATAGGCCTGGCATGAAACCTGAAACGAATACCTACTAGTATTCTTCAAAAAATAATTATTTATCAAATATTTATCTATACACGAGGTCGTAGGCGCTGGGCTCCATCCACCACCAAAAGTCGTATAAAATCATTTACGGCTTACTGTAGTTTATAATTTTCTATCTCCGTCCAAACACAACCGTGTACAAACAAAAAACGGTTCGCTGTTCCGTTTGAAAAAGAAAATGTTCACCACACCATGTTTCATAATACACGGTCAGTGGTGGCAATTCATTGTTATATGCGACTGCACAAAATCCTCGTGCGAAAATAGGATCCCATCCCTGTCGGTCATCGGGGGTGGTTATGTTGGCATTGGACCAACTACAACCACACGCCGTGTCCTGTCTACTGGGGTGTAATGTTACCCGTTAAGTCATTTCTCGCGCACCCCAGCTGACCTTGGGCAACATTCAATACCCAAGTGCAGTGGCCAACTGGCCACACTTGAACGGACTACGTCAATGCTTGAGTCATAACACCTATACTTTTGCGTTAATTTGCGGCTACAGCCACGTTACTAGTCTAAGTCGCCAGTACTTATTAATATTTACTCCTAAATATGTTCATAAGCAGAGTTTGTTCTCTCTCTGTTTCAAGAAAGGAATTTAGCTAGATAGATTAGATAGATTTAGTTAGTTGAAATGCAGTAGGAGAACGACGTATCTGAAATGATATCATTTCAGATACGTTTAAAGATAAAAAAATACATTTGAAGCTTATGAAGTGCGGAATCATCCAGTCCCATTCTCAAATAACGGGAAGTGCTTATGGTCTAATAGATGATATGAGCAACCATTTCGAAGTACTGATATTTCTAGGAATCAAATTAACTTCTTAAAGGTAAACCTTTGTTAGGTAGGTGTGGATAATATGGATTTGGACTGTTGATTCTATTGGAAAGTTTCATTAGAGAAAGCATAGGGTGTAAATAATCAAAATAAAATCGCATCCGCGTTATCTGCGTAAGACAAGGAACCAGACGCAAGTGGATTTTTCTTCGATTAACTTCCGTGTGGTTGCCGTCGTCACGTACTGGGTATAAATTATCCAGCATGAGTTTGAAGACCTAATAAACCCATCACTACGCTTTTATAATAGCTAGTTATTTTTGACAGTAGCATGCAGTAGTGTATTTTAAGAGACTTCTTTTTTGAAATGAGATTACACAACTCCTATGTTTTCCGTTTCACAATCACCATCGAAACCAAAAAGTTTCAACTTCTACTAGCTTGTAGGTACCTACATTACAGTAAGTCGACGTAATTGTGTAGCAACTCGTAACAAGTAATTACATCACTTTCGTTGTTTGTCCTCGAAACTTTCGGGTTCTTGCCTTATTTCATCTGGAAGCTCATATAATTATATTTATGAGCATTTTATTTCTTGTATAATCAGTTTCACAACACAGCAGGTCGTTTCATCAAATACAGCTGATTGGATCCATGGAAAAATACCTATAGTAGGTATTTCAAAATGATGAATGGTTTATGATCAATTTTCATCATTGTCAATCCTTTTCCTGGAAACTATTTATTACTCGTCATTATGTACCGATGATTACATGTTAAATTTCGATACGGGTAAAAGGCACACTTGAGAGGCCGCAATGAATTAAAACAATAATCAACATTATCATTCAAGTCTATATCATGTTTGCCGTGGCGACGGCGCGTGTCGCGCGCCTCCCCTTTTCCGGGGAGCAGTTGGTCAATCCGTAGTCCCCACACCCGAGAGCCTGCCAACCATACCATACCTCAGGCAACCAACAACGATCCCCAGACGTCGTGCGTTTTAGTCAGTTAGAGTACGGCATAACTTCGCCCACAGGTTCCGGCGGGGAGGGGTATTTCACAAGTGAAAAAATGTCTATATCACAGTGCACAGTATCTGCTGTTGCGGTCGGCTACGAATTCGTACCTTTGTTCTGAAATCGCCTGCTTTATCGACTTACTGATTTTTCGTTCACCATGGTAAAAAATATTAGGGATATGGTTATTTCAACTCAATTGGTTTAGACAAACCTTAAAACTCAGTTGCATGATTTGATCCTTTAAATAAAAGCATGTAAGAAACATGAATCTCAATTGTAGTCATTATGTAGTACAATAATTTATATGTATCCGCTAGAATCTAGCGTGTATGTATCAACTATTGATAAACATCTAGCTAGATGATTATCAATAATGTCAAATTGCAGATATTGTAGTTCTTTGATTGATTGGCCTTTGCAACGATGAAGATTGACCAACAGATGGTACAAATATTAGAATTAACTTTCAGTTATTATGAAGCTCGCTAGTTGAATTATCTATCCATCTCTCTATTCGACTATCAGTCGCAGGCATTTTATAACACAAATTATGAAGGTATATAACACTATGTTTTCTATAAAACTGTCATAATACTGGTTGAGTAAAGTTACAATACGAGATTTTGGAACCGCACAACTAATCGTGTTTCTTTCTAAGCCCAATATTTACCCGATCATTAAGATACTGAGACTATTATTAGGCTATCATGAGCTATATGACTCATTTACAGTGGGGCATCTGGTGTTCTAGCCGTACAAGGTCTCTGGACTATATTAAGCAAAATGATTTTTTTTTTCTGGATAACAGCAACATCATCTCCATCACCGAGAGAGGTTATCAATTATTCGTACCTACCTACAAGGATATGGAATAAGAAATGAAATATGAGAAAATACAAAAAAAACGAAGGACAATGAAGGGGATGCAACATATCTGGCATAAATTTACGGTCTAAGGAATCCATCGGGTGTACACTAAGAGCATATAGTCAAAGAAAATGGTAAGTCGAGATCTTTCCGCATAGCTCCACAGTTGTAGTGTAAGATGACATTTCGTGTTATTCAACTCAATATGACACTACACAATTGGAATAACTTTTTTTTTTTATACCACTTAGTTGGCAGACAAGCACACGGTCCACCTGATGGGAAGCGGTTACCGTGGCCTATGGACGTATGCAACACCAGGAGTGTCACACTCACGCTGCCGACCATGAAGAAACCTTCTGATGCCCCTCTTGAAGAATCCCATATTGTAGGCGCTTGGGAAAACCGCAACAGGGAGGTCATTCCACAGCTTGAGAGTGCGTGGGATGAAGTTTCTTTCATACCGCACAGTGCGCACCGTCTCAGGTCGCAATGAGTGGGGAGGAATTCTCTGCCTTTGGCGAGAGATGCGATGATAAAATGTAGCTACAGGCATCATGTCAAACAATTCATCTGAGCACAAACCATTGTGTAGGCGGTAGAACACACACAGTGAGGCAAAATTCCTCCTAAGGCTAAGAGGTTCCACTCTACCTGTGAGTATGGGATTGTCAACCAGCCTCAATGCCCGTCTTTGCAACGAGTCGAAGGGGTCAAGCTGGTATGCAGGTGGTCCAGCAAAAAGGTGACAGCAGTACTCCATGTGAGGCCGGACTTGTGCTTTATAAAGAAGGAGTTGCTGCCCCGCAGTGAAATACTGCTTCGCCCTGTTGAGCACTCCGAGCTTTCTTGATGCCAACTTAACCTTGTCCTGCAAATGACTTCGGTATTGGACGTCATTGGAGATATCGACACCAAGGATCCCGATACTCGGGGAGATGGTAAGCGGTGTGCCCAGGAATTGCGGCGCTACAATGAATGGGGTTTTCTTAGCGGTGAATACACATACTTGTGTCTTAGTGGGGTTGAATTGGACTAGGTTTAGTCGTCCCCAATCGGATACTCCAGAGAGAGTAGTCTCGATTTCAGACACAAGTTGTTCGCGACTCTTCTACACCTCGGACTGAGGGATATTTGCACGGCCCGTGTAACACGTGAAATAACTGCTTTGGCTTCTCTATGTTATCCCTTTGTGTATCATTTGACAGTTTGTCTTTCTGTTACATGACATTGGCGAAGTTGTGGTGGACTGCCACAAAAGCCTCGCCAATAAAAGTCGAAGTTGCTTTTGTGTACAATGTATGACGCCTTTCTGAGTATTATATTCTGAAAGTGGTAAGATTAGAACCACTTAGTACTCTAATCACATCTAGAGTCAATGCCAGAAAATAAGTCCTAAACTCTAAACTAAAAAAAACATCGCCGCTATACTCGGCCATACTGTGTGTTGCTTGGTTCAGGCCATGACAGTACAGTTTAAGTTGTCAGCACATTTTTTATGAAGGACTAGAGGGAATTATAGCTCCTGGCATATATATCCCAATCTTGTCATAATATGGACACTATAATAAGCACAGAGCCCATACCACGAACGCATAAAACAGGTCCATAGTCGAACTGCTGTCATACTACCAACTGCAAATGTACCTTTGTAATCGTATATATTTATTTATTTATGCATTTAGTAAATGACAGCCGTTCAATTTTTGACCTGTTTTAAGACTTCATGGTAAGCCTATGAGTGCTACGGCGGCGGAGGAATCCACTAATCACCATTAAATAGTATATTGCTTAGACATTTCAGAACACGCTTCAAGACTGTCTCTTGATACACTTTAGCTGTAGTTTTCACTCTTTTATCTTCTTCAATGCAGCATATACAATACACTGCACACTGCCATGCCGCAGTCTAGGGACTTGTTTCGTGGCGTGTACTCTAAGAGACAATGTTGGCAATTGTCAAGGTGTATAGTGCATATTGAATCACTAACACAATATGTACATAACTTTGGTACTTTAGAGTACTTGAATATGGGAAAAAATACAGGTAATGAACTGGTAAGACGACAGTTTAGGCTACTGCCATCACTAGCAGTATTATCTTAATCTTTGTGATTTTCATAGTATAAATTAGACCAAGTGTCTGTCAAGATACCTACTCAGGATACTAGTGTTTTAAGTTCAAACAGGGTCAAACAGTATCTCTTCTGTAGCAGATATATTTTTTGTGTAATTTATTACACTTGTCTTACAAAAATATCGATGGATGACAATATTCTTAGTCCGATTCACACTATAAAAATAATACTAGGTGAGGTGGGTATTACCAATCTATCTCAAAGCCCAAACAAAAATTGAAAAAAAAATTTGAGTGGTTCATAGATACTACCATTTGATCTCCTATATATGAAATTGAAGTTCTCATTGGGAAATACATACATACATAGTCTTACCCTTTTCCCAGTGGGGAAGGCAGAGACTACAGTTTACTACTGGCCACGGTCCTGCCACATATCTTTCGCTTTTACTTTCATAATTGTTTTCATACATGCTCGCCGGTTTCAGGTACTCTTGACATGTCCATTCTTTAAAATGTCTTCAATCTGATTGACATACATATGTCAACGTCGACCCCTATGGGGTTGCCCATTCATGCTTCATAAATTTATTTCGTCAATTTTCTTTCATACATCCTCTCCATGTGTCCAAACCATCTAAGCATACCTTTACCTATCACTACATCTTCAAGCACACCACAACATTCCCTTATCTCATTGTTCCTCACTCGTTCCATCAACTTCACCCCAGTTACACTTCTCATTTCCTCAGTATTCAAGTTACTTTCATACTTCTTCTTCAAAACTAAACATTTGCTACCATACACAAGTGTAGGGCGAGCACTCCTCTATGTACCGCCAGGCGTGCCTCTTTGGATACATTCTGGTTGCATATTATGCATTGCCCGCATTCACTTTATTTCCAGTCATAACTCTAGTCAGTCTTGGGACATAAGACTCAATAATATCATGATGATGCGACGGTATAATATTGTTTCTATTGCTTGTATATATTTAAGGACTATGCTATTGCCTTGGAAGTGTAATAAGAGATTGTCAAGCTATAAATATGTGCACCTGGGTTTTCATAACACAAATAACAAAACAACACTACTTCTTTTTCATAGTCAGTGCAAAAGTCAGTTCTTTAAGACAAACTCTTAGGTGGTTTTTATGTCATTCCCAAAGACTGCCACATACCTTATCGCATACCCCAAGTGGTAAACACCCTCTTTGGCATAGGTTGATGATGTAGACATTTTACCAAGCAAATCTATTCATGTAGATACCGCACACTACATTAACATTATAATAAACTCCTTATTTACATGTCAATACAGGCACAATCACTAATGTGTGGAGACTAGGATAGAATTAAAAAGATTAATATTATATGACAACAGATGTCACATTATAGAGAATAAAGGTTATCCGGGTGCAGCTTACGAGGGAAATGCCCGAGAGACTACATTAAAAAATGCCATAATCTTCACTTCCGTTGTAATCATGAAGTTAGAAACAACTCATATGTTCTAAGTATAACTTCGATAAGAAAAGTAAAATCCGGTACTTTTTTAAATCAAGGCCTAAATGGCAATTGAGAACATCTAATAATTTATATAACTTTATTACGTAAAATTTTATTATAAGTTATGTAAAACAAAATGGCATGTGTCAATCCAAACCTTCAAACTATAACAAAGAACAAGGCGGTGGTAATTTCGGTTAAACTTATTACTTCTTAGAAATTCTGCTCTTGACAAATGGCAACGAAAACCGTCCAAATTATGTAATATTTAATTATGCAATTTGTAATTTTGTGAGAACAAAGGTTAGCGGATGGCATCACGCTTGCCATCAACCACGGCGATCCGTATCGTGCCCACCGGGGCGCTAGTGTTTATGTTTATCTTGTTTACACGCCAGCGGTTCTGCGCTACGCGTTGCTTGCATACATTTCTCCATTTTGTAGGTGTTTTTTTCATCATCCCTTTGATTTTTCAACCTTACATAATTTCCTTACGTAACAACCTCGTGGCAAGGATAATACCCGTCTCCCTCGCTCTGTTGTGAACCTTCTTCCATATAATTACGTAACCATAAAATTTATTTACAAAAAAATTTATTAAAGACAAAAATAACATACTTAAGTATACATAATTATATTGGAGCAAATAATATCATAAATAAATAAATTCATTCATTACCTCTTCGGCGGCATTCTGTGGTGGCGACACAACATTTTCGTCTAAATGTTGATAAGGCCACATAATTTAAATATGTGCCTGGCCGTAGATATCAATCGATGTGTGTTTAATCCAAATTTTTTTTACATAAAACGACAAGTCTGGCGACAACCACCACCCGCACTCACACTGTTATACTGACCAAAGATACTGACTGAATACTGAATAGTGAATTGATTGAATTGACCATAAATTTTAGGGCGGTCGATCGATGTTATCACCAAACTTTTTAAACGAGAACTGGCACAGATACTCATTTAGTGAGCCTAGTTTGACGTATATCTGTCTAAACAGTTCTGACGCACCGTACAAGATGTCGCTGTTACCAACACAGAAGAAAAATCAATACCTTTTGGTGTTTTTCCATCAGGCAACCTTACACTAGTGAGGTTCATTTGGTTAATATTTTAATAGGTATTACTCTTGGGTACCACTTCTTTTGGCTAGAGAGTATTTAGCATAATAAAATGTGTCTTCTTGTTCAAACTTCGCTAAGGGCGGCCACACACGCTCAGTTTTCCGATTCGGTGCCCTAATCAGGAATTCAGATTCAGAAAACGCTTAGCCTAAGGAGAGCTATACATAGTAGTGTTTTACATCTTTATGGTGTTTTAATTTTTTTAATAATTTTTGGCACTTTAGAGAAAGTAAATTATGGTAAGTAAGAAAGTTCTCTAAGGTGATAAACAGTTAACAACAATAAGATATTTTTTTCCTCCAAAGTGACAAACATCGTGAAATAATTGTGAAAAGCCATAAAAATGTAAATCTCTACAATGTTTTGTGGAGAAAAATATAAGCTGTATACACACATGGTTTTCCGATTCAGTTTCCGAATCAACAACGCAAATTCGGAAACCCGAATGCTTCATTTATATCCATAATGTTTAAGTGTCGGTGGCTTAGTGGTTAAGGAGTCGGCCTTAAAATCGAGAGGTCCCGGGTCGAATCCTGACCTATACACTACCGACATGAACCCTCTCCTAACATAAGCAATTTAGCTTAGCTGGAGGGGTTAAAGGGAATATTAGTAATTTCGGTTCTAATATTATAATAAAAAAAATGTTAAAAAAATTAAATTAAAAATTAATTAATGTTCAACAAGACGCATACGTCCTATTTCAAACGGATAAATCTCCAACGTTCGTTTTGGAATTCGTTCAGTTCGTTCTAGTTGTAACAACGGAAAAAACCTAGTAACGTCACCCCGAACTATGTGTTCGGGGTGACGTTACTAGGTTTTTTTACGTACATTTCGTACATTAAAATTTTCATTCGGAACCGCGCTAACATTGAGTCTCAATTCAAACTGACCGTATAAATTCCTAATGCAAAAAATGTATGTGTGCGCTAGGCATTAGGAATTCTGAATCTGAAATCCATATTAGGAAACCTTATCAGGAAACCATGCGTATGCGCCCAGTCTTAGATAAGTATAGCTTCGAATCAGAAACAGTTTGCCTTCTAGTGAATATAAATATTTATTCAAAGGCAAGCACAGTATACTTATTAAAGTATAAAATAAATTTTGAAACCCTAAATCCGTAAAACTATCGCCACTAATGAACTATAGAAAGAAAGTACCAAGTAGGTGTACAACTAGTGTTTGTTTAGAAAAAACATTAGTGAGATAGACAAAGCACCATAATACAATGAAGGTCCGCCTAGCCATACGAGGCTTAATATTCGTTATCTTTGGATTATACAATAAATAGTAAATTTTATGACAAGGGAACAAAGTAATATGTTTACGGCGAGGGCGCTACTTTGAATCACGAGTAAAGTGAAGGATTCTAGAATAGGAATTCTAGCTCAGAACCCTGAGCGCAGCGACCGATTCAAAGTAGGTACACCACCCGATTTCATCCTCTTTCCTTTGGAAAATAAGTATGTACTGATTACTTACAAGAACGGAGACATAATTATTAAATAAGGCACATTTAGCAGTTTTCTTATTTTGCAAAAATAAAGTAAGACTAAAAAGCTATCAAAAAAGTAAAAATACCGAATTCAATTTGTGTGTAACAAGTTCTTCCAAGCACAATCAGTCTCCAGTCTAAGCAGCCAGTATAACTAATACGCATGCTTTTGTTCTTTTTTAAGTTAAGCGCGGGGACCCATGCTTGGTCCCCGCACTGCTGTTGTTCAAGACCTACCATCCAGTAATTCAAATATTAGCGTTCGATTTCTATAAATTATATCATGTTCCAAATCCAAATCACTTATCCGCCTGCTAAAAAGTTCTTAACAAAAGTGAGAACAACTCTTATTAGGAATAATAATGTCTAACCATTGCCATTTCAAAAGATTGTGCCAGGCATAATATAAATATCAGACACAAAAACAATATTCTTGTCTGTTATAGTTGACTTAAAAAAAAGTTATTCTTTCCAGGATAACTGTATACGTTTTTTTTTTAACTAGCTGTCTAATTAAATTAGGGATTTACCTGTGAATAAATTTAATCCAAATTCAAATCACTTTTCCGCCCGCTAAAAAGTTCTTAACAAAAGTGAGAACAACTCTCATTAGTTATTATTATTATTATATTATTATTTCAAAAGTTTGTGCCAGGCATAAAATAAATATCAGACACAAAAACAATATTGTTGTCTGTTATAGTTGACTTAAAAAAAGTTATTCTTTCCAGGATAACTGTACACGTTTATTTAACAAGCTGTCTAATTAAATTAGGGTTTTACCTGTGAATATATTTAAAAATGCAGTAAAGAGTAAATTGTGCCAGAAATGCATTAAGATGAAATGTATTTCTTATATTTCATAAAACCCACAATTCAAATCTATCTAAATGTAGGTTAATTAATGATAGCAAATTTCTTTGCTTCAAATACCTATTGCTCGGAGCATATTTCTTGGCCCTAAAATGTGCTCTGTACGCGCAGTACACATTTCTTCAGTGTCTTTTGAAGATCCGGGCGTGCCAAGGTCTCGTTTATTTCGCGATTTAGGCCTAAAAATGTATGCCTGAGGTATTCTAACTTCCACTCTGCCGAGTTTTAGAATGCAATACTTTTCTGTAAGTATTTTTATCCAAAGTAATGCATTGCGTTATAAATTACCTACCACCAACGATAGCTAGACTATAAAAGTACTTAAAATAGTTTTCAGACAATGCTTTGTGAGTTATCTATTCCTGTAACATATAAACTTATAATAGGTACGATAAGTTTCTGTAGAACTCATTATGCTGTACGTATAATTGTATATATTGTATGTACGTAATTATTTATATCATTAGGAAGCTGTAAGAGATATATTTAGGTACATCGATTACCTTGAATACCTAGGAAAATAAGTATTTATGCCTAGATAGGTATCACAGATAGCGATTACAGGAAACGCTATACTAATACTAATCTTACAAAAAGAAAAATAAGAACAACAAAGTCATTAACTGTAAGCTTTGGATTTTGTGTACTAGCTGTAACCACATTTCTACGTTTGTGATCATTGTTTAATTGCCCTTATCAATAAAAATAGCTTTAACCACAAAAATTACTGTCCTGTAACAACAACTCGTCCATTTTTTTCCGTTCTTTGGTCAGATATTATATCTTTTGTACTCGTGTATATCACATTTTTATAATGACGTCACACCCGAATATGACCACCCTTTTTTTCGCGTACTTTTCAAGCGAATAAAGTAAAAACGCATTTTTATTTATTTTGAATGATTTTTCGCGAAATAAATAAATTGAGAGATGAAATATAATTCTACTTCTTTTATGGTCGGTTTCTAAAATTTGTCACATACCTATACCTATACCTTTCTATACCTAATAATTATAGTAATTGGTGAATAATAATAGCCGCGTGGTTCCCGGCAGAGCAGAATTTGGGCCATTCCATCATTTCCCATGCGGTGTCGTACAAGGCGACGATAGGGCTGTTTAACATCAGACAGATATATACAGGCCAAACTCAACCTCAGATGTACGGCTCGAGTCGACAATAGTGCTCTAAGACGGTAATAAGCTCACCCCTTATTACCCACGTAATTCAACGATTGGTGAGTGGTCTGGCCTTGTGAAGTCTAATTGGCGTGTCTTAGATAAAATAACATCACGCAATAAAAACTGTTGCTCATGAATCCCTAAAAAAATGAAATTTACTTAAACACTGATTTGATTTGATTTGATTTCACTGTTTCATAATAAAATTTCAGGTTCAGGTCAGTCAAATTGCTTTACAATACAAACATTTATTTTTTATATATTTGTGAGTAATAAATTAGGACTTTTAAAATTTACCTATATGACACGGTGGTACTGGTGGCGGGTGGACACTGGTGGTAGAGATTTGACGGCACAAACTGGTGGTAGAGATTTGACGGCACAAATTTGTCACAAATTTCGACCGGGTTGGTACCACCGTGCAATATTGCGAAAAACCCTTCATAGTAATTCAATTTCGGTTGGATTGCGTTCAGGGATCAGCAAATGCATAGCCGGGTAGGGGTGATGGTGGTCGCAGCACTAGTGGGACCAGTGGGTCTTGGCGTAGTCTAGTGAGGATGGTGCGGGGCGACGCGCCGGTCAGGGAGACCCGTAGAAACGGTGGTGCCGCTGGCCGCCCGCGGTATAGTACAGAGGCCCAACTGGGACTAACCACCCTGGAAGGCTGCCTCACCAGACCGCGCATAATCCCGGTATGCCTCGTCGTGCCGGTTGGTGACCGGAAGTGGGGGCCAGGCGACCATATTCGGGGGGGTACGGGGGCCCTTCCGTACGGCGTGTCGGCTCACGCCATGCCTCATAATCATAGACAAAACCAATATCCCGCACTTTGTCACGCGGTGCTGCGACGACAATCACCTCTTTTTTTTCTCACGCCCTTTTTTCCTTTTCATCATGGCAGCGCATTTAAGCGCATTTAATTTAACTCCCACAAGCTCGCAATTTGAGGTGGAGTCCACTAACATCTGTGGACTCCATGCGAACCTCAACGCCGTCCACCAACACCTTGAGACGGCGAAACCAGATATGCTCTTTCTCACGGAGACACAAATAGGCCGCCCTGATGACACGACCTACTTGCTTTACCCCGGCTATGTTATCGAGGAAAATTTCCGCGCAAAAGCCGGGGTGTGCGTGTTTGTTAGGGCGGATGTTTGTTGTCGCCGTTTGCGCTGCCTTAAGGACCCATCCTTTTCAACCCTATGGGTACACGTAGACCATGGCTCTACGAGTCAGATCTATGTGTGCCTCTACCGTTCCCATACAGGAGATGCTGAGACAACTCGACTCTTTGAATATCTGAGTCAGGCGGCAGATGATGCGCAAGAACGGTTTCCGAACGTCGAAGTGGTATTTTTGGGGGACTTTAACGCCCACCATGAAACCCGGTTGGGCTCCGCCAAAACAGACCATGCGGGAAGAGCCGCCCATGCATTTGCTCTGGCGCATGGCCTGACCCAATTGGTACACGAGGTCACTAGAATACCAAGAAGGTCGGGCCTAGCACCCTCTCTGCTAGACCTTCTGCTGACGAGTCACCCAGACCTGTACAGTGTTTCGGTACAAGCCGCTTTAGGCAATTCCGACCACTGTCTGGTCTGCTCCAAGGTGCCAATTATAGCGCCCTCATGACCCGTGCAGGGGAAGCGGCGTCTCTGGCACTACTCGTCAGCAGATTGGGATGGGCTGCGCAACTATTTTGCGTCCATCCAGTGGGTTGAACGCTGCTTTGAAGGTAAGAAACCCTCAGATTGTGCTACTGCTGTTGCCGATGAGATTGGTCTGGGTATGGAATACTATATCCCGTACACTGATGTCACCGGTGCCCGAGGAGTGCGCCCTTGGTTCGGGCGCGAGTGTGCGAAGGCTGTTGATCAAAAGCAGTCCGCGTATCGCGCTTGGGTAAGGGCGCGTGCCACGCACGATCCCAATGTGGGCCACTTCAAGGCGGCGTACAACAGAGCCACAAAGGTCTGCAAGAGGGCTTACGACAGAGCGGATGCCCTGCGCATTGCACGGCTTGGTCAAGAGCTAGTGGCACATCCCACGGGCAGTCGTGGATACTGGCGACTGGACAAAGCCGTGCAGGCCAACTTCTGTCAGCCTTCGCTGCCACCGCTGCGCTACCCTGATGGATCCCTGGCCCATGGACTGCAAGAGAAAGCCAATATGCTAGTAAATCTCTTTGCGGCCAATTCCCGAGTCGATGATTGCGGTATATAGCCGCCGACACTACCCAATGGTGACCACGTAATGCCTGAAATACGTATCAGGCAATGCGATGTCCGTGCGGTGCTTCAATCACTCGATGTCCGGAAAGCCAGTGGCCCGGATGGTATTCCAGCGGTGGTCTTACAAAAATGTGCAGCGGAGTTGTCTCCGATGCTTACGCGGCTGTACCGACTGTCCTACAGCTCGGGTACAGTGCCTTCGGCTTGGAAAAAGGCGAATGTACTTCTTGGGAAGGGGGATCGCTCAGAGCCAGCCCACTATCGACCCATAGCCGTCACCTCAGTGCTGTGCAAGGTCTTCGAGCACATCATTAACAAACAGCTCATGCGTCACCTAGAGGATCACTCCTTAATTAATGACCGGCAATATGGCTTCAGGCCGAAACGGTCAACAGGTGATCTTCTAGCATACGTTACCCATCTTTGGGGTGAGGCTATGGACGGACACGGCGAGTCACTGGCAATTAGTCTTGATATCGCCAAAGCTTTCGATAGAGTCTGGCACAAATCGCTTCTCTCCAAGCCTTTGGTCTGCCTCCTAGACTGTGCAACTGAATTGCTAATTTCCTGCGGGAGCGCCGTATCCGCGTCCTCTGTGATGGACGGGCTTCGGAGTTCTTGCAAATAAATGCTGGCGTACAGCAGGGGTCTGTATTATCTCCCGCTCTCTTTCTTCTGCATATCAACGACATGCTGTCCACCGGCAGCATGCATTGCTATGCAGACGATAGCACCTTACACGGGAGTTATCACGGACAACCTGCGGCCAAACAGTCTGATATCGTGGAAAAAAGACAGCTTTTTGTAACTGAACTGGACCGGATCTTGAATCATATTTCTCAATGGGGCTCTGAGAACATGGTCGAGTTCAATGCCAAGAAGACGCAGGCTTGTGCATTCACAGCAAAGGTATCTTCTTTCCTTCCCCTTCCCACTCTTCAGAGCACGCCACTGCCACTGCAGGACAATCTCAATATCCTAGGCATGGATATTCGCTGCAAACTGAATAACAGAAATTACATCGAAAGTATCATCAAAACAGCCTCGAACTCGGAGACGAACGAAAACTCGGAGTCCTGAACAGAGTGAGACGATTTTTCACGCCGGAGCAGCGGTGTCTTCTATACAAGACACAAATTTGCTCCTGTGTGGAATACTGCTCGCAGCTCCGGGATGGTTCAGCAAAGTACTTACTAGATGCTCTCGACAGGTTGCAGTCACGTGCAGTCCGCATCATTGGAAATCCCGAGATCACGAACACCCTCGAGCCTTTGCAGATGCGTAGAGATATTGCTTCCTTGGCTGTATTTTACCGTCTCTACCACGGTGAGTGTTCTGACGAGCTCTTCCAACTAATCCCACCATCTCCTTTCCTACATAGGACAACACGTGCAAGCCTTAGATGTCACCCTCACACTGTGCAGAATATACGAGCAAGAACCAAGCGGTTCGGAGACTCTTTTCTTGGCCGCACCACCAAGACCTGGAATTCATTACCAGCACACGTGTTTCCTTCTTCCTACAGTCCCGGGGCCTGTAAGCGGGGCGTGAAAAAGCATCTGATGAGGCCGCCAAGCTGAGTGCCACCATTGTAGCACTTAGTGTCTGTAATGGTGACCCTCTTTCCTGAGACTTTGCCTTTAGCTTACCATCAGGCGAGGTGAGGTCAAGTTGGCGTGTCCTATATATAAAAAAAAAACATTATCAATATCGGCAGGATTTTGTGTGCCTAATATTTTTTTCGAAATCGCCTTTGGTTTGTGGAGGTCAGTTGGCAGTCGCTTAATGGATAATATCGAAGTTCAGCCGAAGCCGCAGTTAAACAGGTAAAGCGGACCCCAGACTCCGAGGTGATAGCTTCAGATGCGACTGGGATTAACACTAAGATAAAGAAGATAACGATTTGTAAAAATATATGTTTATAAGTTGTAATATTCCAATTTCTTATTACGCAAGTTAATAATTAAAATATTACACTACTAAAAATATAGTTTTTTTTCAATAAAGCCAACGTCGAAGTAAAGAAAAGTGAATAAAAGTTAGTATTTCTAATAAATTGGTCACCTAAATATGTAGATGTAATATTGTTTAGATTTAATTATGCCATCGGGATTCGATTCACTGCACTGGTCCATTAATGAACATTCGAACTCAAAAATAAAATTCACACCACCACATTGAAAATATTGTCATAAAGGCCGCTAGATCTTTGGGATTTATTCGTGGAATCTCAGTTTACTTCAAAAATATCAAACAATTAAAATACTTTATTGTGCTTTTGTTCGCAGTCACCTTGAATATTGCTCGCAGATATGGAATGCTGTTTATGCTATTTATATTGATAGACTGGAAGCAATCCAAGGCAATCACTCACCAACATATTAAATTAAATTCATCAGTGCAAAAAAAATCTCCATATCATTCATTTTAGTGAAGGATTAGCAACATTGGTGTTCACCGTTCCAACTTCAATACGAATACTTTTGACTGATATTACCGATATAGTATATATCGGATATACTATCAGTCATATTTACTTAGTATTAGTTTTCGTACTTGTTCCGTAAAACTAAGAGTATACAGAGAGAGAGAGAGTACATACTTTGTTTTATCTCTAATTGCCCGATAGTAGAATCTGTAGAATTGATTTGACTATGATTGAATTAGAATTATACAGCTATTACTGTTTTATTTGTTGTTTGGATTCTAATATAAATGTAATCCAAAATAAATAATATTGATGTAATGTGCGTATTGTAGTGATAACGAAGTGCAACTAATAAGTAGATAAATAAAAAGAAAAGTAACTAATTTGACAAAGTGGTACGTTCCGTACATAGTGTTTATTCATTGACTATTTTCCAATTATTCGAACAAACGCACCGCGTAGTCTCCAACCAAAATTCGCAATTGAATCACATCCCACATCTCTGCTATTGATCTGCAGTTGTACTTTGCACGCAGGCACGCAGCAATATCGCGCACGATTGGGAAACTGGAAACTGACGAAACTTATTCCACAATCACATCCCCTACTGTGAGGTCGTGAATTCGGTCATTGCGGTGCAATGTATATTTAAAGATAAATTAAACCGCAACGCTGCAGCCGCCAAGTGTTAGCACCATGGATGACGATGGGGATGATAAGGATGACTCGAAAAGGTAAATGCATATAAAATAATCACTTCCTTATCTATATTCTCATAATAATAAGAAATCTGTGGGATGTTTTTAAAATAGAAATTGCTTAAGATAATTGTTAAGGAGTAATGAAATTCGAATCGTCCAGTATAAATACATCAGTTGCTACTATTTATTTTTACTAACCAGGAACTCTACAGCAGAAGCTTCCATATTAATTCAAGTCATTTATTTATAGGAGGACTCGAAATCTCAGTGAAAAGAAACGGCGCGATCAGTTCAATATGCTCGTTAACGAGCTTAACTCGATGGTGTCCACTAACAATCGTAAGATGGACAAGTCGACCGTTCTCAGAGCAACAATATCTTTTCTGAAAAACCACAATGGTAAGTTTTAAGTCATACTATATTTTGAATGTGAAATGAAATCAAAATGAAATTATTTTTTGATAAATAGCAATAGTATAGTATTAAACAAATTTTATAAAGATTTTTTTCTGTTGACGATAATGAATCTTTTAATATTAGCGTTATCTTTACTTAGTCACTTTGTTTTAGAAATAACAGTTAGATCACGCGCACATGATGTTCAAGAAGAATGGAAACCTGCATTCCTGTCAAATGAAGAATTCACATATTTGGTATTAGAGGCATTAGAGGGATTTGTGATGGTATTCTCAGCAACAGGTCAAATATATTATGTGTCAGAAAGTGTCACATCATTGCTTGGGCACAATCCAGTAAGTATTATTCATTTATTGATCCTCATCAATACATTGACTAGTGATAATTAAAGTAAAGTCAACAGAATTCTTTACAAAATGTAATTAGGTCATTGTAAGTACTAGGTATTTGTAAGTAGGTACTTATTTTGCCCATTTCTTTTTTAGGTGGATGTAGTAAACAAAAGCATATTCGATTTGGCATTTGAGGATGATCGACCAAACTTGTATAACTTACTACAGAATCCAAGTGCAGCAACAAGTCCCAATCAATCAAGATGCAAAGGTATGTCAAGTTATTCTTGGTATATAGGATTAAAACATAAGGTATACATAAGAGTTACTTACTATGAAAATGTCAATAGTTGATCACATTTGGAATTATTTTGAACAATTGTACACAAGTGATACTTGCTGAGTGCCACTTCTACATTTAATATTTTGTACCCTAGTATATTTAATATATTTTTATTATTGGGGAACAGGCCGGCAGTTGAAACAACTGATATCAGCTTGCATCTCGTTGTTCACTACACTTTTTTCACTACTCAATGTTTTTGTTGATTTATGTGATTGTCCAGTTTATTTTTGAATTGGTTAATATTTTCTGTAGTCACAATATTTTCAGGTAGCTAAATGTAGCTAAATGGACTGCTGAGATGAGGTCTCGGGTTCGATCCCAGGTTTACCATGGTACACACCAATGACTTATCGATGCTTTTCGAAGTTATGTGTGTATTTATCGCAAGTTTATAAATGCCTGGTTAATGGCAATAGGCTCGCCACCTATTACATTGGGACCTAAACATAAACTGGCAAAATGTGGGTGCTAGCACCTCTGCCTACCCCTTCGGGGATATAGGCGTGAGTTTATGTATTTTATTTTATTTAGGTAGTTTTGTGCCCTATTGGAATATAATAACTTCTTACTTTTTTCTATCTTAATTGATTTGAATAATAAATATTTTATGGTCATTGAAAAAGTAAAAGCACCTTGTGAAGCTGAACTTAAAGTAAAGAAGTTTTATCGGTGAAATGTGACCTATGCTACTGAAGCAAATCTAAGCTTATGTTACCAGGAATGTGATTGAAATCAATACTATGACATGTCTAACTGCAAAAGATTACAAAAGACTGCAAAAGATGAAAAATTGTATATGTATAATATTTTTATTCTTAGTACCTATGTATTATATGTGTTTTTTCTGGAGTTGTACACTTGGATTTTTTTTTATCGTTTGTTTTTGCACTTTTAATCCCCAAAGGTTTGCTGGGAGAATACTCAATATTGAGTTAAGCTCGCTTTTGTACACCAAGATGTATTTGTGATTACATGTTGATGTATTATTTTCTTGTGTACAATAAAGAATTAAAGAAAGAATGTAAATACCTAAATTTTATGTAGAACATTTTCTTCTATGATGCAGTAGATCTGTGCATATGAATTTTCAGATTTAGCTCATTGGACAGATTTCTAAATAATTAAAACCAAAATATGTCTAGTAAAATACCAACACTTATTAATTCTATCAAGTCTGACTTTAAATGTTTAGTAAATACTATTTTAGGAATCTGCCTTAACAATCGAAAGGCCCCGGATTCGAATTCTGGTGATTACACGACTAACATAGGCCCACTCCTGAAACAAGTAGCTTAGCTTAGCAGGAGGGGTTAGTATATTTGAAGAATTGATTTTTTACAGACTGGGTAAAACATACAAACCATTTATTACCTTACAAAATAATAAACCCATCTTTTTATTTGTAATAATACCGGCTATGCGATTAAAGAAAATAAGGATACACCTAATTCTCAAGACCTCCGATTTTCAGAGCCTCAAAGTCGAGTAGTAATAACTATTGCTCAGTGTATATAGGTACATAATTGTCCAAATAATGGGCACAATCTTAAATGTGTGTCTTGAACATATTATTCAATATTGCTTGCGAAACTGATTTACGAATGTATTGTGCTGATGATGCTTATCTGTCAAGAGAATTGAAATTTGCTGTGCGCATTTCTTTTAAAACTTAAGCAATTTTTTCAACATAATGATCATTCTACGTTTAAAATCATGGCAGTATGTATTGTAACAACAGCGAAATTTGTTATCGAAATAAATTGGCTTGCGATAGTCTTAGTTCATTTTAAGCCTTAAGCTAGAAAACTTAAAGATTTTTTAACATCATTTTCATAGTGTAAAAACAACTTTACCTTCACGCATCGGCTTGTTTCACTAGCCTTTTCTAAATCACACACAACTGATTTTGATACGGTTTTCACGTCACAAGTTTACACTGATACTCGTAAAATACTATGTTAGTCTTAAGAAGTTAATGTATGATAACAAAAAAATAATACAAGTAAATAATTAATCCTCTCAATTTATAAAAAGATTCCAAAGAATTGAGGACCTTCCTCCTTTTATAAATCAGTTAATAAACAATTTGACGGTACAGTGATAAAAAATAAAAATAATTTACCCTCCCTGATAGTCAACAAGACTGTATTTACTATTCTATATAGTGACTGTATATACTATTCTATATAGTGACTGTATAAACTATTTACTCTCCCTCCAAAAATGCCAAATTTAAGTCAATCAGAAGCGGCACTTTTTATAAATACATAGTTGTGTTATGGAATTAAAGAAAACATGCACAATATTAACTTGCTTGATACTCTTGATAGCAATTACTTACTTTATCACATAGTATAAAATAAAGTCATATTTGCTTATCTGTTTATATATTTAGGTACTTCTCCTAAACCAAACAATGTATTAAAGCATGGTTTAACAATCATTCAGAATATAGGTGGTAGGCAGGTTTGTATATTATTTATCCCTAAGAGTTTTGAAATACGTGAAATTAAATTGTACCCATTCCAAGAAATATATTTAAGGACGGGTGTTTACATTTTACCAGACTTATTCTTTTCCATGTTTCACAATACACACAGTTTTCTTAGGAAAGTTCAGAGAGCAATCCATTTCCCAACCGCGTACAAAAATATCCACAGTTCGTACGTAAGGTTCGTATTTGGGCAACACTCCGCTTTGTTGAAAACTTCCCCGAACTTATTCTAATTATGAAGATCAAGTGTTGCAATCAAAATTTTTATTGTTGTAGAGAATGAAATCCGATTCCAGTGTCATCTAAGGCGTGGAATTTTGGACTTCAAAGATGAAACCACTTATGATCTTATACAGTTCAATGGACATTTTCGTAAGTATTATTTTAAGGATCAATGCGTCATAGTGTAGATAAGTACAAAGTACTATCCCCAACACAAGAAGGCATACGCCAGTGTAATGCCTCGCATAACATGATTATTTTCATAGATACGTTTCATTTCCTAGTTAAATAAGAAGAATTGACCAAACCAGGGTGAACCATCAATCGTTAAACGATTCATCTATCACTACTGCTCATGCTCATAAAAATTTTGTTTTCAGGAACAAATGTTGAACACGTAGATAGCGAAGGTATTTCAAACTATCAACCAGACCAGGCAGCTACGTAAGTAAATGACTGTCGATTTTCAAAATATTGCGTTTAGATAGGTATACGATGTTTTTTGCAATTGATATTTTTTGAATAGGCTTCGTCTAAATTAAATAATTTGGTTACAGTTCTACTTGACCACTTGACTCACCATCTGTCTTGTTTTAGGCTTTTATTTGTCTGCACGGGTCGTCTGTACACACCTCAGCTTATCCGTGACGTTTCATTGGTTGATTCCAATAGGAATGAATTTACCTCACGACATAGTCTGGAATGGAAATTTTTATTTTTGGACCATCGTGCCCCGCCTATTATCGGCTATTTACCATTCGAAGTTCTGGGCACATCGGGATATGATTATTACCACTTTGATGATTTGGAGAAGGTGGTCGCATCCCATGAAGCTTGTGAGTATCAAATATGTATTGTACTACACACGCACATAAATTTAATCACGCCTTTATCCCGGAAGAGTTAGGCAGAGGTGAATTAACACCCACATTTCACCAAACATTGTATTTGGTAATAGGGGGTGAGCCAATTGCTGTTTTCGGGGCACTATTGCAATATGTTCTACCTGCCTATATGTCTAATAAATAAATATTCAGCTTCTAAATTGAGTCTCATCAACGCCTTCTTATGCACAATTACGTACTGCTCATTGTGAGCAAGTAGGCGTTTTTATGATACAAGCGACTATCAATGTCACAATATTCTTAAGATCGTTGGAATGCCTCTTTATTAAAATATACATGCAAGTAATTGAAAATTGAACTAGATGGACCCACCAATTTTTGAATCTGCAAATTTTCAATTTAACACTGATTGTTAGTTAAACTTACTAATACTAATACATGTATAATAATAATAATAATGTGACCATGTATAATAATTGTAATGTATGAATCTTGTTATTTCAAATATATATTATGATCATTAATTCAAAGTGTTTGAATAGAATATACAGCTAGTCCTATCTGTTGACAGTGATGCAAAAGGGTGAATTAACATCGTGCTACTACCGGTTTCTCACCAAAGGGCAGCAATGGATCTGGCTGCAGACCCGCTACTACATCACCTATCATCAATGGAATTCAAAACCTGAGTTCGTAGTCTGCACGCATCGAGTCGTGAGGTAAGTAAACTAATATTTAATTTACCGTTACAAAGCAAGTACCGTTAGTTGCACGCATTCAAATACCATAATATTTACATATATACAGGTTGTCCCAATACTCAACGGTAATCTGGTATCTTAGGTACACACTTTGCTAAGTTTCTTGATCGCGTGTTGGATTGGATTGTATTGTGATCACAAATTTTATAATTTGGAAGTATTTTTTGAGTAATGTCCCTTAAAATAACGATGCCATTAATCGCAATCACAAATCTTGTCGTAAAAACATAGTTAATTTATTAAAATAATAAAATCTTTGTTTCGTGGTTTATTACCTGAGGTTAGATTTATTTTATTTTATTACCACTTATACATTTTTCATTTACATGCTCCATATTATATTTCATACTTAAATAAACAAAATCATGAAACTACAAAACTTTTTAACACATGCACGGCCAAAATTGTTACGTCACTATAAATAAAATAAAAAGTAAACAAATTATATTAAAATAACTAATTTTGTTGTTTTCCACAACATAACATAACTAACATAACCAAAATTAAACAATTACGTATAAAAATGCGACTGAGGGTATCGACTGTCAACTTAAAAATGTCTCCACATCATCTACCATCAATTAACCCACCGCAGTCAACTGCTGGACAAAATGTCTATTATTGCTCGATTTTATTAACATTTGATTTTTTTGATATCTTTTCCTGAACTAGTATAACTCGGGCTCTCGCTCGGTTAAGTTTTGGATCATCCTGTATGTATATCTTTCGAAATTGTACTCGAGTTTCCTTTATAAAATGATAAAACGCAATAGAAGACGGACGTCATAATAATATTATGAATTTCGATGCATAATGGAGGCCGCTCCTGTATAATCTTAATATATTTCTCCAGAGACTAGGAAGAAACATTGTGTTGTTGCGTTGTACTATATACATACGATTTACACATATTTTAAACTAGCTAATGGCCCGCGACTCCGGTCACGTTGATATCGGTTTACATGTTTCTTAGTTGTTTCTTAATTATATGATTTTCATCTGACCAAGCTCTGGCTAAGAAAAAGTCCGCCTTAAAGTGGTTCATTACTTTTTTCGTCCATCTCGAAGAAACAGACAAATCGTTTTAGGTATACACAAACTCATGTCGAGAGCTAATTTCACATTTTGACTTTCATCCCCTCCCCCAAAGAAACCTTGCTGAATTTCGGGATGAAAGTTATTTTAGAACCTTCCTATGAATACTAAACGTGGCAAGTTTCATTTAGATTACCCTCAAATAGATTTTTCAAAATATCTTCAATGTACAGAAGCGGACCTGCTGCAGATTTATTATAAATAAATTATGTAGTACTTCACTACTTCTTGCAACGATCCTTGATTAATTCGTTTACATGCATTTAACACCGGCTTTACACGGTGCGTGATTTCAAACGAGACCCATTCCATGGTGCATAGTACGCGCCGTTGAGCACGCGTCCATTTAATCGCAGGCCGTGGAAAGGCGTCTTCAGGCAATGTAGGTACCATCTAACCGAGCTCTTTTGAATTGCGGAACATTGATTAAATTATACATAAACGCAACAATGTTGCGGGTATCTGCTCCATTATCGATGTTGATTATTCCAATGTAAAGGAACTGTCCTACTGTTATTTCCTTTCGAGATTGTAAAATATTCTTACACTTTCACTTTTCGCTGATCTTAGTATTTTCGACCTTTCGCCAACCTTTGATTTCCTTAAAATATCCTGTTTATCTTGTGTTAAGTGGACTCCGGCATCCAAGGCCTCGGATGAGGCCAGAACTAAAGCAAGGATGATGTTGACGTCCTGTAACTACCTTGTAAAAGCATTTAAGAAAACCCGCGTTAACTGTTACATGATTTAGTGCTATCGAAAGAACGAATATAAAAAATATCATACAGTCACTATGCTGTAGGCATAGGAAATAATTTAATAGGTGCGTTATGACAGTTGTAGTCTAGGGATGGAGTGACTTGAAAATATATCTTACTTGAGTTGATATTAGGAAATATGTTTGGGTTAATGTAAACGTAAAATGGGTATTACATTAATAATCATTTATTCGCTTTCATTGTCATACGAGTCACATGAGAGAGTAAAAGTAACACACAATGTTACAAAAGTTAAATTCTGGCATCGCTGACCATAAACGTAACGAGTAGAGATAATATCCATATGATTAAAATGTAACAACCAAAGATAATACAGCCGCAATACTAAAATTTGTAAATAGAAACCATAAAACGTAGCTGTCTTACGATACGAAGTCTCACAGAAATATAGAATCACGTCATACTTTAATGACTTGTAGTATTATTTCAACCATAAAGTATAAGCAGTCACATTCACCGTAAAGTAGATGAAAATAATATATGTAGGTATATAGTTTATACGCTGACTGTAAATATGTATGATGACAAATATAATGTACCATTCCAAATTAACGTTTTCTGTATTCACGGTATATTTATGAAACGGATCCCGCGAATAAGGAGATTTTTTTACCGTATAATACAGTTTCTGTTACTATTAAGACTAAATTGGTTTGTTGTATTTGTAGCTACGCAGACGTCGCTAAAAGCATGAAGTGCGAAGGTGCTGAACGTGATACCGCGAGCGACGTCGATGTCAACTCGGTGAACATGCGGCTAGGCGAACAGGTGGTTAAGGACGGCGCTTCTGATGATGCAATGATGTCAATGTCTCCTACATATAATATGTCTGACACCGGGGATGCATTCGGCAGTTCATCATTCCAACCTCTATCGCAGGTTAGTGAAGAGATAGTTATTAAAATATTAAAAGAATATTGGTTTGATTCTTTTGGGTGTACAGAGTCCCATCAAGAAATCGCGGCCCAAGCCAACCTCACCTGCAAGCCGGTTGCGCCAACCTTTTGACGTAAAATTTCCCATCTAGGTAGGGGTATCTATTATGAGTATTGTGATCCCTGTGAGAGTCATCATGGGGGAGAGGCTAGAGAGGCTATACGACAGCCTCTCCTCTCCTACCGGCTTACGTCAGATCGGGAAAGACCGTCCAAGTGCCATCACTGTGATGCGAGGGCTCGGGGCTGCACACGTTTACCGGGAGTGAAGAGAAGTGGGAATTCTGCGTGTGAGAGGGAAAAAAGTATTATGAACCGCTTTAATAAATGTAAACCGCGGTAGTCTAGTGGTATGGGCAAGGACTGCTGAGACGAGGTCTCGGGTTCGATCCCAGGTCTTACCATGGCACACACCAATGACTTTTCGATGCTTTTCGAAGTTATTTGTGTATTTATCGCAGGTTTATAAGAGCCCGGTTAATGGCAATAGGCTCGCCACCTATTACATTGGGATCTAAACATAAACTGGCAAAATGTGGGTGCTAGCACCTCTGCCTACCCTTTCAGGGAATTTAGGCGTGAGTTTATGTGATGTTATGTTAATGATAAACGTAACAAGGTACCTACTGAGAATAAAAAGAAACCTTTTTATTGTCAAAATTGTTCATGTTAGAAAAAGCTTGTGGAATACGGCTTACAAAAAATATTTCCAACAAAGATAACGCAACACCGTGCATGACAAACTTTGATATTATTTATATGAGCACATTTGCGTGTGGGGTGTCGTCGCGTGATGGTTGTTAGTTTAAATTGTGACTGACTTCTACAGTAACAGGCCAGGAAGCTAGGGATATAATATAAGATTTTTATATTATATCCCTATATATGATATAATATATTATTTGCAATATAATAGACTAACGATAGTGCTCAGTCACCTCAACCTCATTGATAAATAGTAGACAAGCGTAGCTTGTTCACGGTTTACTATATATTAGCATTATTGATAGGTTAACGTTTATTGATTGTATAGTGATAGCTAGAATGATCTATCGAACTAGTAGGACCAGGCGATTAATGGTAAATGTTCTATACCTTTATTCTGAACGGAAATCCCTACGGATACCGTCGGCCATCAGGGGCGATTATGTCGAATTGTTAGTGATAGGAAGCGGCCGCAACGGGCCGCAACTGTCACCTCTATTTTGTTAGTAGGTACTTGTATTTTCAATAATTTTTAATGATATATATTTTTTGTCGTATGCAGCCTGCTTCTGTAAATTCGGCATCAGCTGGAAGCACCGCGGGGACTGTGGCTACAACTGGCACAGTTGCCACGGCTGGTGCTTCAACGTGGAATCAAAATTCTCACGTCCGTTACGCGGGCTCGGACACCGGCTCGGTCTCCGGCGAATCTCGTTCTTCGCATAGGGTTGCCACACGCGAGGTGAGTACCTAAATATAAACGCACATGTACTTCCACAGACACAAAAAGCTTCAAGTACTTTCACAATGTCCTGACTTCATTGGTGATTGATTGTTTTACTCTTCTTGGTTTTCGTTTTAAGTTGTAATGTCTAAAGAGGATAATGTCAATGCACTTGTACGAAGCCAGGGCGGGTCACTAGTCAATAAAATATACGATACAGAGGTCAGATCTACATTGATCATAATTTGTGATTCATGTTTTGTCAGACTACACTGTTGAACGATGGTACTTGGTGGAAGTTTCCAATGTTGTTGTATCTAATTTTAATCTTTGTTCCAAATGATGGCCATTGCTCTCATAATATACATATACATGGATTCTGCGCCTCAAGGATTATACTGCATTTAGTATTACGTACCACATTGTTGATAGTTAATATTATAAACTCCGTTTTTAACAGAGTTCTAGAAAGAAGAAGGTTCTCAATTCTGAAGTTTATATTTTTTTAATCTTGTGTACGCGCATAGCTTCGTCATTTGTGAAAGGATTTGTGAAATCATTTTATTTACTCGAAAAGGGTAAATGCCAAAATGCTGACATTTTTATATTGTTAAGATATGACATTTAGAGACATACCACAAAACTCTTTATTAAATACCAGGCAATCAGCTGCGATTGCCGCAATCGCATTTTGGTGCATTATTTATGCAAGACCACATCATAACATCACGCCTGTAACCTTTGAATGGCTATGCAGAAGTGTACTAATATACAGCTATATTTTTGATGGTTTATGCACTGTTTTCAAAAAATATTTTTATACTTGTTTAAGTCTAGCTTTGAGATAGTCCTATATTAATTTCTTTGGTATTGTATTTTGACTGTTACCTTTTTGGAATGCTCCACTTATCTTACTATAACATTTTACTTCCAGTTGGCACAAGCTCAGGAGATAGAAGAGTCGGGCCCAGCGCCTCAGCATTGTATGGGAGCTCAGTACTTGGATCCCGCCCCGTATGTCAGCGCCGTCGGACTGCCAGGCGTCGTGCCATTGTCTATACCATCACTACCGATCGTGGTTTCCTCCGATCAAGCACAGATTCAGGTTAATTCTGAAAAAATCATATTAATCTGTACCATACGTGTGAAGAGAGGCGAGTGTGGAAGGTACCGTCGGAAGGGGAAGACCTAGGCATACATACCTGGACCAAATTGGGAAGTTTTAGAAAAGGGGCAGGTTAGGAGTACCCTATACCGACGAGCATGTATGAAGAATGTAATGAGAGTGAATGAAGCGAGAGTAGTATTTCAGGATCGTAGCAAATGGAGATTCGTGATCTCTGCCTACCCCTATGAGAAACGCGTGATTTTATGTATGTATGTATACGTGTAAAGACCAATAGTGTGTCAACTCCATTGTTAAATCGCAAATAATATACTAGGGTTGACACAAATATTTCCTTGGATTGGACTAAGGTTTGTGTTTTTGCAGGTAAGTAGATAAAATAATACTCACCTAATGCCACTATATGTACGTATAAGTACATGACAAATATATTTTGTATATACATATATATATAATATATAATTTTAATTCTCGTGCTACAGTGATGTTTCTTAGAAACGGCTAAGTCAATATTTATGACCGTTTTACATTATTTTAACTTATTCGTTATTAGTTACTTATAAATGAATGATGGAGACGATTCTTCGACTAGTATACTAAAGGTACTACTCCCACCGGCAGCACTTGATTGCGGCCGTAGGAAGTCGTGGGTGATCAGTAATCAGAGCTCGGCGAGCAGACATACGAGATCGGACTGATTATCGGCCCCGGTCCTAATGCCAGCCAGTACTCGGCATAGGCCATATGCGGTGGCGTGTCCTCCACCTTGAAAGAGAGGTGCTACCGTCTGCGTTGTCCAGGGTGCACTCATCTCAAACTGCCTGCGTACGTAGGCAACTCGGGCGTCAGACGTCGATGAACGACCTCCGCCCCCATGAGCGCAGGTCTGGGGGTGACTGGTGGAGCCGCCTGTCACCCTGGCAGAAGCAGGCCTCGGCGGTGGCGCGCCTAGCACGCTTCCCCGTTTCCGGGGACGAGTTGGAGACTCTGTAGTCCCCACACCCGAGGAGAGGGCTTCCACCGGCTCCGGTGGGGGGGTATCCGTAGGGATTTAACGCACGTAAAAAAAAAGGGTGTACTCGTAGAGGTTACTACCTAAGCACCCCAAGTAGGTAAATGCCTACCTTCCTTGAAAATTCTAGAAGGTAAATTATATAAATACGTACCTCGCGTCATCGTTGGGAAATTTATAGAATCGTAGCTCAACAGTTTTCAGAACCATTTGACTTCGCCATACAAGTTACATCACAGAGGCACGCATGTTATAAGTAAGAAATATCAATTGAATAAAATTGAAATATTACTTACGAGTAATCTCTCACATGAACATCAAATGCGTGCCAGACAACGCAACTTGCATTGTCTGCCAACTAAGTGGTATAAAAAAAAAAATTAAAAAAAATCGTGACGGTACCTACGGACAGTGAGGCGCCAGAATCCAAATCCGCGTTTCCGGTTCCCGGCACGGGCCGTAGCGTGATTCCACTTAAAAGTAATAGTACTAGCTGTTGTCCCCGGCTCCGCCCGCGTGGATGTTGGTTATCGCTACAAAACATAGCCGATGTCCATTCTCAAGGTCTAGTATACCAAATTTGAACGATGAACGACCTCCGTCCGCCCCCATGAGCGCAGGCCTGGGGGTGACTGGTGGAGCCGCCTGTCACCCTGGCAGAAGCTGGCCGCGGCGGTTCCGGGGACGAGTTGGGGATGCCTGTCAACCTCACCTTCGGCAACCAAAAACGACCCACAGGCGGCGTGCGTTTTGGTCGGTTCGAGTCCGACATAACCTCTGCCACCGGCTCCGTATCCGTGGTGATTTAGTGCATGTAAAAAAATGTATGTGAAATTTAATAGAAATAGGTTCAGCAGTTTAGGCGTTAAAATGTAACATTCACACAGACAGAGTTACTTTCGCATATACAACAAATAGCACCGCATTCTCTCCAGTATTATATTTTTATTTTAAAAGCATTGTTTTCTGGGTGCCTATATTGTTTATGATTTTCGTAAATTATTGAATACCTACATAAATTATATTATCAACGTTGCACAGTTCCAGCGATGGTAGGTACGTATATTTAATTTTTAAGAATCGGTTTCATATGATTGTGAGTAGGCAACGAAAAATACCTACCAAATATACACACATCAACAAAGTCTAGGGAACAAGGACATTTCTAGTTTTTATTTAAAAACCCTTTCTTGTAATAGTGAGTGTTTTATATCAATAGAAGGGTATTTTTATACCGTTTTTAATTTTAATTTTAATAAAAACATTTTCATACCAAATTTTTTTTTTTTTAAGAATGAATTGAATAGTGCCAATATTGAGTATTACAACCTTCTATGATTAGGCACAAAAATAACGAGGTAGTAAGAAATACAGTAATTAACCGTACTTTAAACGTTTTTAATAATCTGTAGGACCTCCTAAAGCATTAGCAACAGCTCGACAACGGCGTGGCATACTTAGTATGAGATTGTCAATCATCGTCAGTGGAATATGGCTCCAAACACTGCGAAGGTGTAAAAAAAGTTGTTCTTCAGTGTTCAGATTTTCCAAAGAATCACTGAAAGCTCTTCTCCCAAGCAAATCCCAGGCATGCTCTATGGGATTGAGGTCGGCAGACTGAGCAGGCCATTCCAACGTCGTCATATTGTGCTCGCTTAACGCATTGACCACTACCCTCGCGGTGTGTGACCGTGCATTATCTTGCATGAACATAAAATCTTGACCGAACTGCTGTCGATGAGGGATTACCATGGGGTGTATAACCTCCTGAATGTATTGGTTTGCATTCAAATTGCCCCGTATCCAAACGAGGTCGGTCCTTCCACCAAGGCGAATTCCAGCCCATACCATGATTGTTCCACCTTGGTAAGGATGAACTTCTTGCGGATTCTGGAGACGACTCCGACGTCCAGGAACTCGCCATATACGCACTCTTCTCGAATCAGGATGAAAACCGAAGCAAGATTCGTCGGAAAACAGAACCCGTGCCCATTGATGGTCGGTCCACTGTAAATGTGCGTTAGCCCACAATAAGCGACGACCTCGATTTCCACGTCGAAGAGCTGGAACCCTAAGCGGTCTGCGAGCATAAAGATTGGCTTCGTGTAGTCTTCTTCTGACAGTTTGATCGCTAATAACCACTTGATGCTGAGACTGGAGGCCTGCGACCAACTGACGAGCAGTAATCGTGGGTTGCCGCCTTGCGGAATTTTGCAAGAAACGATCTTGTCGCGGGGTAGTAACCCTATTTCGTCCCCTGTGACGTTCGGCAACATCCCCTGTAGACCTGTAGCGTGCCCATAATCTGCAAATTACGCTTGGTTGGGTGTTGACAGCATCCGCTACGTCGCGTTGAGTTCGTCCAGCTTGCAGCATACCAACAGCCCTTAACATCTCTTCGCGACTTAAATGACGACGTGACATGATGACTACAGTCACAAAAATGCACAAACCATACGTAAAAGACGTATTATTGATAATAAACGTTATTTACAATAAAAAAAAATAATTTTTATTTTGCCTCAGAGAAACTGCACAATCAAACACTTTTAAAAGTTTTCCATCCATATTCGAAAATCTTTACTTATTTAAATTTATTTTTAAATTTCGAACAACTCTGTAATCTACTTTATTCTATTTTTATTTATTTGCTGCCAGTTATTTGCAAAACAAGATTTACACGAAAAAAAATAATTGGGGTCATCTTGTTCCCTAGACTTTGTTGAGGTGTTTATATTAAAAGCAAATATTACACATATTACATTGCGTGATAGTGATCCATTTTTTTAAATAGGTAGTTTAGAGGGAATATTAGTAATTTCGGTTTTAATATTATTTTTTTTACGTGCGCAAAATCCCCACGGATACCTCCCCACCGGAGCCGGCGAAGGAGGTTATGTCGGACTCGAACCGACTAAAACGCACGCCGCCTGTGGGTCGCTTTGGTTGCCGAAGGTGAGGTTGACAGGCATATCCCTCGCACCCCGGACGACCCAGGGCCATCTCTCACGATCTGGCCCTCTTCTCGGGTGTGGGGATTACAGAGTCCCCAACTCGTTCCCAGAAACGGGGAGGCGCGCCAGGCGCGCCACCGCCGCGGCCTGCTTCTGCCAGGGTGACAGGCGGCTCCACCTGTCACCCCCAGGCCGGCGCTCATGGGGGGCGGAGGTTATTCATCGACCTCTGACGCCCGAGTTGCCTTCGTACGCAGGCAGCTTGGCTTGCGATCCTTCGTCCCTCCCGCTGCCGCTCCCGCCCCGCCTCCTCCTTCACGAGCATTACTTGCTCGCAGAAGGAGGCGCCGGCCGCCCACGTATCCGCGCAGCCGACCATCGCCGCGAGCAAGGTGGAGAGCGTGAGAACCCTCACTCCCAGGGCCGCCACAAGCTCCCGCCTCGGCGTCTCCCACGCCGGACACTCGGTGAGCGTGTGCGGACCTGAGTCCTCGCTCGCGTCGCAGTGATGGCACTCGGACGTTGGCTCTTTCTCCATCCGACGCAGATACTTTCCGAAGCACCCGTGCTCGTTGATCATCTGCGTCAGACGGTACGAGAGGCTGCCGTGTGGCCTCTCTAGTCACTCCTCCATAATGGGTCTTACCGCCGCTACTACGGCGCGCCCCGGTTTTAATATTCTGTAAAAAAAAAACTAATATCGAAATTAAGAAATAACACAACGTCATTGATCATTTTAGCTAGACTCGCCTTTATTATATTATTACATTATCTAGGTATTTATATTTTGTATGATTTTCATTCGTCTCACAAATTTGACACACCAAAACGTGTACCCAAGCTCTTATAGACTTGGCGCACTTACCTCAGGCATCGCAGGCAGGAGGGGGCCCGTTCTCCTTCATACTGTACCGTATCGTTGCTCCGCAAAAGAGCCGAGTTGACTCACTATTGATCTTTACACATATGTCTATACTAATATTATAAAGCTGAAGAGTTTGTTTGAACGCACTAATCTTAGGAATTACATGTTCTAATTGAAAACTTTTTTGTGTGTTGAATAGTCCGTTTATCGACGAAGGTTTTAGGCTATATATCATCACGCTATTATTTTAGAGAGTGAGCATAAATGTCAACAAATCCGACAGATTTTTATACATTATTTGAAGACTAAAAAATTACGAGCTCAAATTAGTGGCGAGGTAGGCGATGCCGGAATGGGTCAGCTAGTATTAACATATAATGAATTGTAACTGCGTTGTTGAAGTAACGGTAGTCAGTGTAATTGTTGTTCACGAGGTCCCGGGTCCGACTCCCGTAAGAGCATAAAGATGGAATAGTCCCTGGATTGCGGCAATATGATCGCCTTTACTTACATGGGATTATGCATTTGCCTAAGCCTTTGGTGATAAATAGTCGATTGACTTACCTTATGTTTGTTCCTGAAGGAAATAAAGATAACATCATATCTTTTGTTTTGTCTCATTACTGTATATCCCAAGGTTGCCTGGAAGAAATCGCTGCCAGTGAGACCGCCCATTGCTCATTAATACTGTATTTAAATGCTGCCTACTTGTCTCTACGGTCAATCTATTGGTGTACGATGAAGTATTATCTATCTATCTATCTATCTCTATCTAAAGTACATAGTTAGCTATCCCCAATTGCTTCGTATTGCATGATTCAAATTAGTGGCTGTGGCAGGAGCAGTTGCAACGGAAACACGAGGAGTTGCAGCAAATGATAGTGAGGCAACAGGAAGAGTTGCGGCAGGTAAAGGAACAACTACTGCTAGCAAGGCTTGGTATCCTTCAGCCTCTTATAAATGTGAGTATGCGCGAATTATGTTATAGTTAGTCCCTTATGCCTGAATCTCTATTTTAAGTCCAACTGGCGACCTTGCTAAAATGTTTTCATATCCTAATTACCCGACTACGGGGAAAAGGCTATGTTTTTCACGCGTCATTTATTTACGTAATAATGTAAATTTATGTATCTCATAGATTTATACAATGGCATTGCTAGGTACGTTACAACCGCCTAAATATTCTTATGTGTATGACGCTAAGCTTCTGTGCTGTTCAGAGTGAAATACAACTTTTAGAATGCAATGAATATCAAAGCAGCATCCAGGAAATGTAAATGCTTCTCCCGATTGCAAGTTCATAACTTAGTTTACTACTTCAACTCGTAAACCGCCCATCCTCGTGCAATATATAGGCGCATATATATTTTAGCAAGGCCGCCAAAAAATATATTATCCCATTTTATCTTTATTTGCTGCCAATGTCACTCTAGTTGTTGTACTATATATTTTACTAAACCTAGTGTTGTCTTCATCTTCTCTCTTCTACTTGTATAAATAGCAATATTTTTATAAGGTATAGGTTGTTCTATATACAGCCTAATCTAAATGTAATGAAAATAATGTCAATCATTAAAATGAACCTTCTCTTTTTACTATTCATTGACTGTAGGTATGTTTGTTTATTAGCTCGTTTAGTGCATGTATTTGTAAGTTTGTTAATTAGTTACGTCTCTCATCTGTCACCTTGAAGATCCGTCAGCTCTCCGATACATGCAGAACAGCAGGCTGGAAATGCTTATGTACACTTTTCTCTTAGGGTACTTACCACAGCCCATGCCCCTGGGGCGAATGAGCGGAGCGGGCGAACATACTGAACGCAGTCCCGCACCACGAGCATAGCCGTCAATAAAGTGATTGTAATATAAAAATATTAACAAACACGTAGATAGAAAATGTACAGAGTGGACATATCGTTGATTTTATCGTATTAAAGATTCATGTACCTTTTTTATACATTTCCTTGGTTAGGGCACTTAATTATGTCGCATGAGTAAACTCCTTCATCATTAAAAAATTAAAGGTTACACAATAATACAATAATGTCTTAAATTTGAAGGTGCAAGGACCTTATGTGAATCCTGAAGAGATACAGCAGAACCAACGCTTGCCACCGCAAGGAATTTACGAAGGAAACCCAGCCGGGCCGTCCGTCGTCGGGTATCCACCTCAGCATCCCCCGCATCCGACCAACCATCCACATAACAACAACAATCATAACAATATGCCCCAGTAGTACTAGGCTGGTGCCATGTTGAATTACCCCAACCGATCATTATGTTATAGATTATTTATTTAAATAATAAGTTTTTCCTACTTTAATTCGAACATGTAAATATGTGTGCATTACCCTTGCCAATTTGTTTTCTAATCTGAATTGGACGTCTCAGTTTACTATACCATACATTTGGTACTTTGCATCGTAACCAGGCGAGCAAGCAGACATGATATTTTATGTTACAGTTAGTACCTACGTTATTGTAATGCATCCTAAATGTATTTGTACAGTTTAACTTTACGGTACTGTGTAACAAGTGTTACGCTATTATAGCATAACAATAATTATCAATCAAGATTGATTCTAGATATTACACTTAAGTTAGGTATATATTATCTTGTGTTGAAAGGCTGTGCAACTTCTAACAAACTATTTAATTTAATAGATAATTATACGTTATAGAAACAAGAATAAATTTCTATTAATTTATATTTTTATGTCAGAATTTATTGTTGGAATATATCTATATTTTAATTTGGTTATTTTACGGATCAAGAAACCAAAGTATCGATGTTTTTTAATACATTAAAAGTAATGATTTGATTCGCAATGTAAGATGTGCCATTTGTAAGTATTTTGCGGACGTTTCGTAAGAACTTTGTATACTTACGCTTGTGAACTCATTGCCAGCCATAATCTTTCGGTTCTGCAAACAATGGGGCGAGCCTAATTCCGTGTCACAGACACATGTAGGTATTTATAAAATGAAGTAGTATCACTATTTTTGATCTCGTTACCGAGTTATCAGTGTCGTTGAAGTAAACAACTCTAACCGCCTAGGGTTTGACTTTTTTACTGCAATGTCACTTGCGAAATGTCTACTGTTATATTTTTTCTATTTTCAAAAGTAAAATTTATATGGACGTTATAATGTGTAAATATATCTGTTAAATTATTGTACATAAATTATTTTAATTGGGTTTTACTTTATTGAATTAAATGAGTTTATTTTTTTTAATGAATTTATTTAGTTAAATCATGACGTCTTATTTACCATGTTGTTATTTGTTTTAATCGTTAATTTAGTAATTCATATTTTATTTGATATGTTATCATTTATTTCACTATCTTGATGGCCAGACTAGCCTTCGCAGTGTTATTTAAATTTGACTATGTCTAGCCGACATTCTAGAAGGATTATATTGCTGTAAAATATAAAAAAGACATGCCTAGTTGATAGTTACCACAATAAATTAGAAATTCGACTTACATATTCTTATAGAATTTGTATATTGGTGAAATGTAAAGCTCCTCACGCCGAATGCGGTGCGGTGTATTTAGAAGTATTGAGCTGCATTATGTTCAATTATTTAGTAAATTCGTTTATTATTAAAAATTGTAGATTTTGTACATTTTAAGCAGCGCACAGTAGTTCGGTTTGTGGATCTCGTTTTAGTATATTAATTAATGTCTCCGTTTTTATGTTGGTGCACAGACTTCTAGTTTTAGGTGAACTTTTTAATTATATTCTATAGCGGATCTGGATGTAAGAAAAGATCTTGTCAACGGGCTGTGAAAAGCTCATAAGCAACAAAACGAGGCGAAAAAACGCTTGGTTGATGTTTCGAAGTTCGCTTAGATACTTTAACTTCTTTAATAAATAAGAACCTCGAAAACAACATTTAAGTTCACCTGCGATTTACTGAGCTACGCGAAAATTTAATAGTTAAAATGTATTAGTTGTGTCTGCAACTACGGAACGCGTAAGAATTTATCACACAGCCACCCTTTATTTAGTGCCAAGAAAATGAGATACTTTCAAGCCGCTGTCAAAATGTTCAACTATTGCCGATGATATGGAATTCATTCGTTTTATCTGATTAATATGTGCCAATCAACTTTCTCTAAAATTATTATTTAAATTCATGAAACCTGTAAAAACTATAGACTACTGGGTATACTAAAAGTGAATTTTCACTAGTGAAAATCAGTTCAACTCAACTGAGTTCTAACGGTTTGCTCAATTACATTTAATGAGTAAATTTTTTTGATCGGGGCTTTTGTCATACGTAAAATCTGTTGTAAGTAAAGTTTCTTTTGACTTTATCGGATATCGTCAGCGATCGTAATCTTAAATAATACATGATAAGGAAGACAAATTTCTTTCCTTACATATTGACTGTGGTGCCCCATTCTGAAACCATAACGGTTTAGGATCGCAGTGTAAATAAGAATTGTGAAAAACAATTCTCAAAGGAACACATTAAATCGCTGAATATTTATAATGTATATTATGTCTATTGATTTTATTGCTATGTATAAGTTTTAAATACATAAATGTATATTAATGTATAGGTAGCTAGTATGATATGTAGCTATAGTATTTCAGAATCTATCTAAAGTTATGTACCTTGTGCCAGTGGTCAGTCAATTTTGAGTCAGTAATATATAGGTATCTATTTATCTATAATATAGGTGATGTTTAACGGTTGTGAAATGTCAGACGCTTGTTGTGACTTTCAGGTAAAGTTAAATCGTGGCCCATAGTTAAAATTAAGAAAAACGTTCATGAAACAAGCGACTAGGCAGTAATTCGTATCACTGATAGCCAAATAAATATAAATAAGAGATGTGAAAGTCAATTACTGTGTAATATGAAATGAAAATAAGCAGAAAATACAAAATCCCAAACTGCTCGTAATTGTCAGCTGACGATTGCCAGGCCACTGAGCTCGTGCTGATGGTATCTGAATTACCTAAAGTTATCATTTTTAGTCTTGTACGTTTTTCGAATAAGATTTTTTATACATATTAGGGGCCATCCATATATCAAATCAAAATCCCAAATCATCGCAGATCAACTGCTTAATGTGAAGATGCCTTACAAAGGTGTCTCGTGACGTCACATGATCTAAATGTAAAGTTAACTGTAAACGAAAAATTGAATATATTAATTTGATAATATCTAGATAACATTACAAATGATATGACCATTTGGTCTCACAGATATGACCGCCTATGTATTCTTGTCGTACCTAACGAGGGACGGCCCTTGAATTTAGATATGGTAATTTTTTAATATTATTATATATGTTTAGCATAGGTTGATATTTTAAAAGTTTACACATATTGACGGACCTGGCAGCTGAACATGGTGTTGTGGTGGTGAAGAAATTTAACCTAGTATGATAAGTGATACAATGGCTGTTAACAATAGGACCGTATACTTAATTGTGTAGGCCGGATTACATCAGTGTATAATGTGATAACCAGTTCAGATTCACTTGATCTCGATTTCTGTCCATAATGTAATCCGCTCAAGAACGGCATCAGTTTTGCAAGGTGTTCTCTCTCTCTAGTACAGCGCACGCCTAGAGTAATTGAAGTAAGTAGATACAGTCCTCTGCAAACAATAAATTGCCCTAAGTACACTCTGCATAATATATTTTTAGTATACTTACACCGAATATTAAAATTACACTAAGCTATAGTTTTAACCTTATATAAATGCAAATGGTTTTACGTACTCTTAGAGATGTTAATCTGTGGATGCGCTGTGCTATAGAGCCGGACTATAGTCCTCTGGAGTTCGTGAACACTCCGAGTAATGTGAGGTCAGGCCGGGCTCTTATTCTTCGTATGTGCCAAATCATATGCCGGCTGTATTTTCTTAGATATATCCTTTTGCATATTCATTCCTTCTTTTCTATACACGGCACTTCAGATCTGGCTGTTCCACTCCGATCTCCTGTTTCAGTTGACCAGAGGATTCACTGAACAAGTGTATCCTTTTTTGGGGAAAGATGGGGATGCCGTAGTCCGAGATGACCGAAAGATCCTACATCCGAGGGGCATTCTATAGCCCTGGGTCAGTCAAGTGCGCGAGGGATTTGCCAGAGGCTACCTCGCCCCCGCCAACTAATGGTACAAAACGGTATCGAGGCTGCAGTTACTTTAAAAGAAGGGTATCAAACAATACTAAATTTATAACATTCATATGGATCCCGTTTTAGTGAAATAACCTATAATATGTGGAAACTAGATGCCTAATAAGAATAATATTTCGATACTCGTTTCGATAAACGAATAATGTTATTTCAAAATTAAATAAAATCTCTGTAAAGGCAACAATTCTGTCCACTTACACTGAATGGAAACCAAAGGTCAAAGTAGTTTTTCCCAACCGCTTCATCGGCATTAAATGGCTTTTTTTGTATTCTTTCTTTTTATGATACTTGTACCATTTATGTCAAAGAACTGGTCATTATCACTGACAGACATTTTTTCACAAATGAATTGTAATAATTAATTATTTCCATATATAAGATATAGCAGAATTATTTCTTTTGGATTTTCTTCAAATAATTGTCGAAACGTCAACAATTATACGTTTACGTCGATAATTATACGCTTGTATAAAAGGTACTATGTATAAAAATGTTTTCATTGCCGCAAGGGATTTAAAAGGAATAGCGAGTGCATACGAATCCCCTGGGGTATCATAGTGGAATAGCAAGTGCTTTTTGATCCCCTGGGCCTGTGGGATTGAAATAGAGTATCCCAGTGGAACATCCGCTTCACACCTACGTTCCCACCGTCTTCCATCTTAACATCCTCACCTCCGCTGCGATGAGGATGTATAATATCAATTTTATGAACAGCCCTTTAAAACCTTTAAAATCTTTTAAATTTAAATCTCTAGCATAATTTTCCAACCTTTACTATTAACTTTATATCTACTTAAAAAAACCTTTCGGTATCCTTGGTGATATTATAATTCCGAAGTTCAATATCGATCTTCATAAAAATACCGAAATATCTTATATTGGATATTTACAACCTTCAGTGTTTTGATAGCAGGATTTTATTACGTAACCAATTTTTGTTGCCTATTATACCTAAGATAGCTAAGACTATGGAACCACAACACCATCACTTTTTAATAATGTTGTAGGTAGCCTGCTCTTAAATTTATATACAATACATGATAAATACTTACACTGCATATTACCTAACCTAACTTTGGCCAAAAAATGTTATTTTGAGATAGATTAGTATCGTACAGACATTTTGGAAACATTTGAAATAAATCAAGATTAGTGTACTGCGAAAGCCTTTTATTTTTAAGATACAACATCCAACATTTCCTTTAAACTGACTGCCTGCGCTGCCTCATACGTGTCATGCATGTAGGTTCGTCTGCACATCGTGCAAATCGTATGGACTTCTTTGTAAATTGTATCTACGAGATAAACTCACTTATTTGCACGAAACAGGCGCGTACATGCGTGAACACGCACGTAACTGCGCAGGCCCTTAAATTAGTTACAATTACTTCTGTTATAACACATCTAGTAGAACATAGATTCATAACGCAACAATACCAATGCATCTAATATATACTTTAAGACCTAGTTTCTAAAGCACAATTTCCGACAAAGATAGGTAGTCGTACCAACATCATCATACAAGCGACAGAATCTGGTGGTTTTTATAGCGGAGCTGTAGGTCTAAATAGAATCGTATTAGGATAGATAGATAATATTTTGTAATTCGATGATATTCATACGTAATTAGAATCTGCTTAGTATATAAATTGTGATTCTGTTCATATGAGTGACCATTTTAAGAAATTTATAGGAATCTATTGAGCATTAGTTTACTTCGTTTTTAGCAGTTTCGATCAATGTGGCCTTTCTAGACCCGGGCTCTATTAGAATCCAATTCCTTCTTTCCGGAAAGTGGATATTTTTAACAAATGTTTACCTACTTACATAAAATCCCTATACCTACATATAAGCAGAAATGGATGAAGAAACAAAATTGTTCCTGATATTTGTACTTACCTACGCTTACCTTCTAAAAATATCTTTATTAAGTAATATACCTCTGTATGTAATGTAAACAGGCTTTCTATACCTGATGATTGAGAACTCAGGGGTTGGGTCAAGTAAGCCATTGCAATTAGATCAAGTAAACAAGTTTGTTTGTAGTCGACAAACAAAAGCTCCTTGAGTTCCTTGCCGGTGTTTTTTCAGTTTGGTAAACATTAATCTATTGCTTATTTTATTTTCTTTGACTTATTTGGAAGTAGGAGTATGATTTAAGTGGCTTTCGGCAATATGGAATTCGAAAATATTATTTTCGGGGTCAAATATTTCAAGACTACTACCAAGGAGTAGGCAATAATAAGTATTCTAGATATTTTTTGGAAATCTGAAATTCCACAAAAGTATTTTTCCATATAATTGGTATCAATGTGTACCTATCACTTAGCAATGGTAAACATAAATTAATATTTAATTCAATTTTTACATTGAAGTCTCAGTGGAAAACAATCCTACAAGCTATTTAAGTACTTATATCTATTATGTTTTAATAGGTACCTGCTTAGTGTGTCTAAACTTTTATTTATAAATATTTAACTATGGCTACAACACTTAAACTTCGTTACCAAAACTTCGAACTTTCCGCGTCCAAAATTATTGGCATATTGGAATATAATCTAGTATTAGTAAACCTAAGACGTCCACGCGGTGTACCCTTACCAACGGAGACGGCGGCGTTCCATGGGGCATCGTACTAGATGACCCAGTAGCAGGGGTGCGAGGGAAATGCTTTAAATATTATTGGGTAACCTTACACCGCCGTGGGGTCTCAATTACCGGATTGAGACCCAAATACGGCGTGCGATTTTAGTAGGTCGGGTCATCAAAACCATACCTAGGTGTTATATTTCTAACATTCATTATTGTGTTATCAAAATATTTTGACAAGTAAAGCAAGCATTTCAAATATTACAGTTTAGTTAAAAAGAGATTGGATACTACGCTCGGCTAACCGCTGAGTAGTACTAACCTCCCTCGTGTATACCTATCGATCATCGCAAATTAAATTCTTAGATTTTGCACGTTTTCGTACCAGTAGAGAATAAGACCACTACGTTTGAAATGCATAGTAGTATATAAGTCATCTATAGGTAGTAGACAATCAGGTAATCAAAGTTGTTAGCTGAAATGAACAAGAAATCTACATGATTTTGAATCCAAGACTTTATCCTTGTTCGTATCTATAGTGTAGTAGGAAGAAAAACGTAGGTATCACTTGCAATATTTACGCCACGTTCTGACTTTTACACATACGATAATACAGCCCCTCCATCCTCATGAGCTCCTCATGGTTGCCACGTTCCACAATTTTACCTTCGGAAAGAAAAAAATATTTAACCAGGTGTTTCATTTCGCACACTCTCCGTCGGTGTTCTATCTATCTAATATGTATTCTCATTACCTAAGTTAAGAAAACCCCCTGACTATGCATTTATGTTTGGTACTACGCATATCCGTGTGTCGTTGAGAGAATACAAATATCACTACCCCATCATCTGAAGGGTGTCAATGCGAGAGAAAGAAAACTCGAAACAAAACCCTGTGACAACCCGTTTGGTCAGCGTAAACAGTGGCACAGAATAGATAATAATACTACGTAACAGTAGCAGCAAGGTGTTGGGGAAAGGGACGGGTATAGGCTCATTTTCAAATACATTGCTGCGTTTAACTGACTGATATCAGTAGGACCACGGGGAAACACCTTGAGTGTCCATGTGCTATCAAGTTCACACAAATGATTACTAAGTCAAGCGCCACTTGACAAAAAGCCCGCGATTTTTCAAAAACAGTGAATTCTTCAGAAAAATAGAATTGAATTTGAAACATGCGCGAATTTACGTATTATACGGATTACAGTAAGAATAAAGGAAAATGTGCAAAGAGGTTGCACACTTTAGGTTTAGGTTTAAAGACATTTCATTTATTTCTCATAAAAACCTAAAGTTCACTTAGAAACTTATAATAAATATTTTCCTCTATTCTGCCTACTTTAAATGACACTTTCGCTGTAAAAACGGTTTTTACCGTAAAAACGTAATAACTGGCTGTATGAAATATGACTGTTTAAATGGGCAAACGGTGAAAAACCTGTTCTTTCGTTTTTGATTCATAATCACAGAGTAATTATCTTCTCGTAGTCAATCTAGTCAATGATAAAAAGTTACCTCTACTTTTTATCATTGACTAGATTGACTACGAGATTTTAGGTGTACCTAAAAAACCTAAAAAAAACATTTCGGCTCTTGTATCCCTTGATCCGCCTCAGAATTCTACTTTAGAATCCTTCGCTCCTCTCGAGATACAACTTAGTACCTCAAAAAGAATTCACCTTTTTCACTTGTTGTCTAATCTACTATTAAGTATTCCTGTACAAACTTAAATCCATGTAATTTTTTAAGGATTGACTAGTCATAGTACCTACCTTTATCCATAACACAGATCAGGTCCGATTTTTCAATGGTTGATAATCGGTGAGCAATGGTGATACAGGTACGGCCTTTTGCTGCCTTATCTAGAGCTTCCGCTACAACCTGTGAAGAAAATAGTTGTTAGGAAGTTAAGAATTGGTAGGTACCTACTTATTAGTGTGAAAATGTTTAGCCTATACAATAGGCTAAACATAATAGAACACCTAAAAATGAGCTAGTCAGAAAAGAAAAGACAGGATTCACACAACTAGGCAATATTTTTATAATTTAATTAATTCACAATCATCTAAGAATATTGCTAATGTACATTTACGATTTTGCTTGTTAAAATCCTGAACTTTTATATGTATACTATTTTATATAATCTAAGTGTCCTATTTTGCATGATACGGTAACTTACTTGTTCACTATTTGCATCCAACGCCGAGGTGGCTTCGTCTAGTAGAAGCAATCGTGGCGACCGAACCAGTGCGCGGGCGATGCACACTCGCTGCTTCTGACCGCCCGACAGCTGAGCGCCGCTAGCGCCAAGGTTGGTTTCGTATCCCTACAGATTAATTAGGTTGTTGATGAAAATTTGTGAAGTATTTTACAACTATTTACCTTTTTGCTATAATTACCTTCCAATGGTTCAACGATAGTAATGGTAGATCGCGGTAATGGACTACATCAATTATTTCAGATTCTTTTTTCATGGCATTCTTAAGTAAAAGCATTGGGGAGTTCAAACTTACCTTTGGCAGAGAAGTGATAAATGTATGTATATTGGCAGCTTTACACGCTTCTATAATTTCATTCATGTTGACTTTTCTGTTGTTGTCCCCGTAGGCGATGTTCTCAGCCAGAGTTCGATCGAAGAGTATAGGTTCTTGTTGCACAACGCCAAGCTGTTGCCGCAGTTGTGGTAGAGTAAGGGCCATCTTGATGTTTACTTCATCCAGTTCCTATTGAAAGTCTTATTTATTAGATAAATGGTTATGGACATCATTTATAATGGGTTGAGTACATAATGTAGGTAGGTACAGTATCCTGCTTTTGAATGAGAGAGAGAGAGAGAATTGAAAAACTGAATAAGATCGATTTTTTCAGTCTACTTACTGCATAGCATAAACTTGCGCTCATTAGATAGTCACTTTTATATAGTAGATACCTATTAATTCATCTACTCATCTCTAGTCTCTCTCTCTAGCTTTAATTAAGGTAGGTAATATTGATATTAGTAGGTTAGATAGAATTAGGTTGGTAAGCAAGTAGGTATTTAATCCGACATCGCTGAGAAACAACGCGACTCGTGGAACCCAGTTAATTATATTACTGAAAAGGTGCCATTTTAGGGTACATGATGTAGGTAGGTATCCAGTATAGATATACATGCAGATATTTTAAGAATGGTTGTCACTGTCATCAAAATGGCCATGAATATCTACCTAAGTAGCTATAATTAATCAGTTAATATTATAATAAAATACCATAAATAGCTTAATAAATACTAAATTTATTCGAAACATTCAAGATCTAGGTCACATTAACGTAGGTACATATAAAATGTAGGGCAATATAATACTACATTGATTCTACTATTCACATTTTCCGGGCTCTGGCTGTTTTTCTGTTTTGACTCTTAGTTCTCTTTCTCTCAGCCGCCTTTCTCTTTCAAACTCTTTCATTCTGAGGACGTAATCTTCTTTTTCGCATATGAGGTAGGCGTGTCTCTCGTGTGCACATTTAAACAACAGCGGCATATTTTTATAACGACAAATTTGATACTGAAGTAAGCAGGGGGCACAATAATCTCTATATTTTAACGGTATTTTGGCGGACATGAGATGTTCTACAGGGGTCGCCATCGTCCGTTGTGCTCGTTTATAGGCGAACCCTGCCCCCGGACAAAACGTGGGCTCATCATTCATTTTTAAATCAAGATGTCTAGTTGCACCCGTACCGATAACCTGACCCATTTTTATATGCGTTTAAATTTGGATAACTACTCAAAGAATCGGATACTACATAAATAATAAGTTAATATTATTATTGGAATGAAAGTTATAATGACAATCGGAATGTCATAACGTTACAGCAGCCATAACAAAGAGGTTACAGTAAGAAGGTGACTTCACTCCTCACACCACAGACATAATATACAAAAGTCTCACATCAATCTTCGTTAAAGTACCTAGTTGGAGGAAATCAGAGGAAATTCATTAATTTAAAAAGGACAAATCATGCATACAGGCGGGTTACAAGCTGTGGTTTAACATACCGATCGTATAGGTTTTTAAACTATCATGGTCACTCACGGAGGGTAGATCAATATAATTACTCCTATAAAAAGCTTTTTCTCTGTTCCCCGCCATTACTCCAGTTCCTACGTGACCATGGTGCTTGCAATAGAAGAAGAAGAAACTCAAAACAATGAAACATGGTAAATATTCCGTTTATTTTGATACCGGATTACCTCCAACAAGCACAACGTACGAGGGAAATTAGCGTTTTGACACAGTCACGTAAGTTTGAATTACTATTACGCAAACAGAAACATAGTGTCCACTACCACGATAGGTCACGGACAGTTATCAATCTCTCTGAGAAAGTACTGACCGAAGCAGCACTCAGCTCATTGGAGAAAGGGTTGAACTTTGGCCCTACACCTAAGCGTATTTCGTACGAAAAAGTCATAGGTATCTACGATTGAGGAGGTTGTTCGACGGAATAAAATATGAGCTGATGACACTGAGGTACTTAGACAATAGGTTTATCTCACTCTGCGTCCAGCAAAGATCCCACAATCCAACATGACTGCCGATGAACGTTGCGCACTTCGCGACCTACGAGACGATGACAGGATACTAGTCTTGAGGGCCGACAAGGGAAATGTCACGGTAGTTATGAACGTCACGGAATATGACGACAAAATACGAAACTTGTTGAGTGACGAAAAAACATATAAGAAGGTCAACTACAACCCGACCGCTAGGACCAACCGAAGCACGGTTCAAATAATCAAGGAACATCAACAGGCAATCGGTGAAGAGGTAGTGGCACACCTGCTGCGACTCAGGAACCTCCAGCCTCCCAAACTATATGGTCAGCCTAAGATACACATGCCAAACACTCCCTTGCGGCCCATAGTGAGTCATATTGACTCGCCGACCTATGAACTGGCCAAACATATGGCGAATATCTTGCAGCCATTGGTGGGTAGGACCACGTCGTACGTGAAGGACTGGAGACACTTCGTTCAGAATTTGCGTCAAACTACGGTCAATGATCAAGAAGTGATGGTGAGCTTCGACGTGAAGTCCATATTATTATTCACAAATGTTCCCATCATAGACTGCTTGGAGATCATAAGACGAAAAATCGCAGAGAACGATGTCGCTAAAGAGTATGCTGACCTTGTGCAGCATTGCGTGACCACGAACGACTTCGTGTACAGAAATGAGTACTACCTACAGATAGATGGAGTAGCGATGGGCAGTCCGGTGGCTCCAGTTGTGGCAAACTTGTGGATAGAACATTTCGGAACAATAGCCATACCTTCCGCCCCAAGCATCAAAATCTGGAAAGGGTATGTTGATGACATCTTCTGTATACTGGAGGGGGGTGAGAATGTTGTACAACAATACGTGGCTCAGTTCAACAACATCCATGGAAAAATGAGCTTCACGTACGAAATGGACCGAGAAGAACCCTTGCCTTCCTTGACGTGAGGATCGGTATTCGTGGGGACGGGTCGTGTAGCCACTCCATGTACAGAAAACCCATTCACACTGACCGCTACCTGCATGCCGACTTACATCATAATCCACGCCAACTTAATTCGGTAGTGACGTCGCTTACTGACCCTGCATATAGTTTATGTAACGAGGAACATTTACAAGAAGAATTGGATCACATAAGCGGTGTTCTACAAAAGAATGGATACAATGGACGGATAAGACCACCCAGACTCACCACAAATAAACCCCGTAACTGTAAGGTGGAAAGACAGCCAGCCCTTTTTACCCTACATCAAAGGAGTGACAGATAAGATCGCTAACATCCTGAAGAAGGTATCTGTCAAAACTATCTTCACTCCTTTTAAAAAGCTGACGCAATGCTTGCGCTCACCCAAAGATGGCTCCCTACTAGACAGGCCGGGAGTGTACAAGATTGACTGTAGCTGTGGCAGTTTTTATATAAGACAAACAAAAATAACGGTTACATGCCGAATCAAGGAACACATCAGGGCAGTCAAAAACAATGAACCGCATAAATCCGCAATCGCTCAACATTTATTGGAGTACGGTACGATCCGCTGGATCGAGCTACATAACCCTCAGATGCTCTCGACAGAACGCCAATATATACCAAGACTGGTTAGGGAAGCGATTGAAATCAAAAAGTCTAAAAATTTCAATCGTGAGGATGGGTTTCAACTGCCGAACGTCTGGCATCCAGTGGTCCGTCTTTGCAAAAACAATTGAGAACAAGCCATAACAAAATCGCGAGTGGATACAGTAAGCACCGTGTGTCGTGAATGTGATCGAGATCGGATTCCAGTTTGTAGTGAGAGTGAAACCAGTGGTAGTGCAGATACGCGTAGTAAAAGAACTCGAAAGAGGGTAGATCAATATAATTACTATTAGAAAAAAAACTTTGTCTGTTCACCGCCACTACTCCAGTTCCTCCAGTAACAGCGCCGAAATATGGGAAACTCAAAACAATGAAACATGGTAAATATCCCGTTTATTTTGATACTGATACCAATCATAGTTTCGACATACTTGCAATTTCGTTTATGTACTCAACAGGATATAAAAAGTAGATTGTCAAGCAGTTCAATACTTTACCGTACGAAAAATATCACTTGGAAACTGAAAAGTGAACTGCACTCCACACGTGACAGCAGTAGCACATCAATTTCTGAAATGCTTCAAGGTGCTCTGAGAATATTGAACATATTAGCTCCATGAAGTGTCGCACATTTTAGATACGATACTTCATGGAGTTTACATTTTATCTTTCAGTTCTTTTTCTGGTTAATAATGTGAACTATAATTGCAGTACGTGTCTACAAGCTATTTGATGTTTCAGATTTATGATAACCGGAATTATGTGAAAGAAACACATTTTAAGATATTTTATCTCTTTGTATACTTACAATGGCTCCATTGTCAGGGTCATAAAATCTCTGCATTAGTTGCAAAATGGTCGACTTGCCGCACCCAGATGAGCCTACCAGCGCTACGGTTTTACCAGCTTCCACCTTGAGATCGATTCCTTTAAGGACCTTCTGCTTTTTTCGTGTTGGGTAACTAAATTCAACGTCCTTCAAGCCGAAATTTCCAGTTGCAGACTATACAAATATAAAGACATTAGTTGCTGATCTTTCCTTGTTGAATACAAAAAGTAGACACTTATCATAGTTTTTCCAAGAGGCAGGTACATACCCAATGTTTTCTATCTTTGGCACTGGCTTCTGTCTTAACAACAGGATCCCTTTGTATCACGGACAATATTCTCGCTGCAGACGTTCTGGCATTATTAAAACTCGGTGCATATACAAGTGTCTGACCTAACATGTAGGCACCAAACATGACAGATTCAGTCACCCTACAAAAATAATTCTGCATTAGATATTTCAGACGTTGTTTATACGGAGTTATAAAAATGGTACGCGATTTAAAACGCTTTTAACCATAATTTTTCTATGTTTTGAGATGGTTATACCAACATAACATTTTTGATACTTATAATATTTGTTAGACTGTTATAATCGTAATACTCATTCATATATAATAGCTTCTTAATATACTTATAGTTGTGGCACGCTATGATGGCCATTTTGACTGGACTGGTTTTGCTCATTTTCTCATTTTTGGTGAGCTTAATATTAGACAAGCAACTGTTAGATGAACAACTAAAGAAAAATATAGCGAGACTGGCACAGAAGAAAATAAACTTCACACATCAAAAAAGAGAAAACGAGCAATACTAGTCGTGTCAAAACGGTAATAATAGCATGCCGCAACTCTGGTTTGGTGTTATACTTACAAAAGTACAACTTTGTATTCCAACGATCCATCAGCTACCAAAGTAGTGCCATAGACATTAGCGCAACAATAGGACAAGAATGGTACATAGATACCCATGCCCAGTACCAAACCTCGCCAGCGCGATTTTTGTGCTATTGCAACACAGCCTTCTTTTAAAGAATTGTGAAATTTGTCTAGAAAAACAGTTTCTACCCCTGGAACAAAATATATAGTATTGTATTTTCATAGTCAAGTACGTAATCAATAAGAAATCATCAACCCAATAAAACAAATATAGGTATTCTGTAATATAACCATCGACGATCAATTGAAGAACTACAGAGCAATTGCTGAATCTGAAGAGTATGGTACTATGGAAGCAGTTCAATCCAGCAAATCTCATGACAGCACTTAAGAGCTCAAGTAAATTGCTGATTCTACATATACACAGTAAATACCTTGTTGATCATGAGCTGAAGTTATACTTGATAGAACAATCGAAGTGGTTGGTAAGAAGTAATGTAATGGGTACAAAGAATAATCTAAGCCAGCAAAAAAGTAAGTTTACCTAAACTTTGCACAGTCTTTATGCTAACGACCGCCTCTGTCGCGACGCTAGTAGCATCTTCCATGGCTTTTTGCTCGTCGGATTGCGACTGTTGTGACATACGGCCTTCCCACCAAATGCTTCCCACCATCTGTAGTCAAACTTTAATGCTGTATTGTTTTCTTTAAATCAAGAATCAAAGAATCAGTTTAGGCACATAAAGAGCACATATGAACGTCAAAATTTTACAAATATGTATGTCAAGAAATAATATAAAAATATTAAATAATTAAAAATAAACCATTGGAAAATGATTCTTTCGCTGGTTCGGTAGATTAGTTTTACTGAGAAGATACCAGCAAGAAACTCAGCGAACTACATTAGAACTAGTTTATTTTTCTTTTATAAATTTGTTTTGTTTACAATTTATTTTGTGCGAGCAAGCAAGAGACTTATGTTGACCACGCATTAACATCATTAAGGTACTCATCCACTTTATAGTAACCTTTACTCATTAAAGTTTTTTTCACTTCTATTTTAAATTTATTTATTGGCATATTAATCAAGTCATGAGGAATTTTATTAAATATTTTTATGCAGCTACAAATGAATCACCAACCTTGTGAAGCCTAAGTTTTGGTACAACTAGTTTATCTTTATTTCTCGTATTAAAGTTGTGTACATCAGATAGTTTTTTGAAAATATTAAAGTTTTTTCGTACATATAAGATATTTTCATAGATGTATTGAGAAGCAACTGTTAAAATATTAATTTCCTTGAAAAGTTCTTTCAGCGAGTCACAGGGTCTGAGGCTATAGATCGCTCGTATCGCTCGTTTCTGTAGTATAAATATAGTTTCAATATCGGCAGCTGAGCCCCACAGCAGCAGACCGTATGACATAACGCTATGAAAGTAGCTAAAATAAACTAGTCGTGCAGTTTCCTCATCAGTCAGTGACCTTATTTTTCTAACCGCATAGGCAGCTGAGCTAAGTCTTCCTGCCAAGGCTGTGATATGAGAACCCCATTGCAGTTTGCTATCTAGAGTTAATCCAAGAAAAACTGTGGTATTGACTATTTGGACAGATTCGTTATTCATTTTAATATTAATATCTGCCTGTCTTACATTTGGCATAGCAAAAATAAAGTAGCAGGTTAGCACAATTATCATCATTTTAGTGTTGCTCTTGGTTGCATCTAAGGTTTTCACCTTGAAGTTCAGGACCTTATCCGACATCACCTGCAGGCCAGGTGGGTGTTTCATGGTTGAAGACAAAGCAAATCACAAACAGAAGTAGGCCCGCTTGGCCTCGGTCTCTAAATTGCAAGTTTCAGATGCAAACTGAGAAGAGTGGTTGGCTGACGATGATCACCACAAGGCGGCTGTCATGATCAATTGACCAACACTAAAATGTTCTATAATTAGTTTAGAAAAGTTACTTACAATTGGTAAGAATGCCGATGAGACTAGTGTTAATCGCCAATCATAAGCGAATCCCATCAAGATACCGATCAATACGGAACTAACTCCTTGCAATATGATACCAATCCTCAATCCAGTGGCACCTTGTACTTCGGCAGTGTCACCGCTAAGTCGCGCGCAAATAGCTCCCACTGTATTACTCTGGTTGTCATAAAAACCCATTTCCTTAAAAAAATACAAAATTATTATTAAATTAAAGATTACTCCATCATCCACCGCTTCAATCCTTTCCCCAACTAAGTTGAGGTCGGCTTTCAGTATAACTACGAAAAGTGTAAAGTGTGCTGTTACCTGACTTCTAGAACCCAATGGCGATTACGAAGTTTACTAGTAAACCAGATTGTCGGATAGTTTAGGGATTTAATGACCCGTAACGAAAGTCACAGATAGAGATATACAGGATATAGTACCGGGGCCGACGTCTCACTTACTCTCACAGGTACAAGGGGTCCCTAATCTGTTAAGAATGGTGACATATTCTACCTGGCTATGTCGACCTCTGTGGCTATCCGTGTGGTGACGGAGAAAGAATACAAGTATCACCACCCCATCTCATCCGAAGGGTGTCGTAAGAGGCGACTAACGGAACAATACGCAGACGATGTCACTGCGAGAGAAGGAAAACTTGAAATAAAACCCTGTACCAACCCGTCTGGCCAGTGTGGAAACGGTAGGCCAAAGCCTCCCAATGGAGTGGCCTAGTCCAGCAGTGGACTGCGGTGGGCTAGTTGTTTGTTTTGTTTATGTCGACCTGCTCGGTTACAAGTTAGATAAGACCCTCTTGTTTAGATTAGCACATTGAAATGTTTTTTTTACTTCGTGCTGCGACTGTACATAAATGTATTACAATACTTAATAAAGAAAAGTCACCTGTCTTAGTAATGCTGTAAAATACTGGATACGTAATCTTGTAGTCATTTTTAAGCCGGCCGTTGTGAAAGTGAAGCTTTGTAAGCACATTCCTACTCCAGCCACGGTTGCGACGGCGAGGAACAGGCCTGCGTATAAATCCGCTAAATATAACAGCAGATCTAGGTCTTTCAGAATGAATATCTGTAAACCGAAACATAAATATTATTAGCACGTTTTTAGCTGTTAACTTCATAAATTTTATTGCTTGTTAATAATTTATTATCAAAAAATATCTCACCGCACTCGTATAACCAAATAGTAGTGAAAATACTGGGAAGCAACCCCCTTGGGCAAAAGCTGCTATACAGCCTATAACAATGTAAACCCACTCTGGGGCGTTTAGTTTTAAAATCTGGTATCCAGTTACATTGACGGGTATCTGTAAAACAAAATAAAACCATGTATTGCATTATTCTGTCCCCTATAGGTAAACTTTTTATAGAATCGAAGCTCGACATATTACATTTTTATTGAAAATTACGTTTAGGTTAAATATATTGTTTATGCTTATTTTATGTAGATACAATAAAGAAATAATACAAATTTTGCCACTGATCCTAAATATCTACCTAGATTTACTTGTACTGCATGTATTATTTTTACAGCAGTAATATAGGATTGTTTTAATTTTTGAAACTTTCTTATTGCCTCGTGGTATTGACTCCGTGTCTTTTATCAATAACTTACTTCTTCATCGTCTTTGTTTTCGGTGTCTGCATTTAACATAAAGCTTTGATATCCAACTGATACAACTGAAGATATGGAACCTCGAGGTGTCATCCAATCTTGAATATCTGTAAAATTTCACTTAGATATTATTGTAGGCACTGCTGAACACTAACTTTACAAAAGATGTTCTCATCGTCGTCGTTATGAGACCACCTTCCACGATTTCATAATCATCAAAGGGTTAGTTCCGGTCGCATCCACATCTTTTACTTTCCGACCCGGATGTAGACTTGGGATTCGGCTATTATAGTGAGGTCCCAAATATATACCTCAAATAAATTCACCGATATCAACGTTACGCTCATCAGAATTTTATTGTGCAATACAATAAACTTCATCACTTAAATTAAAAGGTTTGTTTTCAGCATAGTTATTACTATATAAGAGATATACTGACGACGGCGAATAACGATATTTGAATCTCACCCATTACTGAATTTTGTTTCTGAATTCGCCTGCGAAGTTCTTGTTTTTGTGCTGTATTTTGGATTTCTGATTTGGTAACTTCTGTCGCTATAACAGCACCTTCTGCTTCCGTTTCCTCTTCCTCCTCCTCTGGCAATGGCGCAATTTCATCCAGTGCTTTTATATTTAGTTTCTTAGGATTATTAACCGTCACAAGTTCGTAATACACACCTATAGAAATAATTAAAGTTAATATCTCTACTTCTTCGAACTAATGCTTGAAATAACTGCAACATGAATCCTCTCATCAATTATTTTTGAAATATTTAGTAACTTCTTCAAAACTCTTACCTTTTTTGTTCATTAGCTCTTCGTGTGAACCCTGTTCTACAATAACACCTTTGTCCATGCAAATAATACGCTTCGCGTTGACAATAGTAGCCAATCTAGTATTCAAACAAGCGTTATTATAATTTAAATACATTTTAGTTTTAGGTCAGACTAGATTTATCGTTGTTACTAACCTGTGTGATACCATGATGGTAGTTCGTCCAACACTGGCGCGGTCCAGTGCGGCTTGCACCTGTCGCTCAGAGTGCGGGTCGAGTGCAGACGTGGCTTCGTCCAACAACAAGACCGCTGGGTCGCGCAGCAGTGACCGCGCTATAGCAATTCGCTGTTTCTGTCCTCCAGATAGGGATGCACCGCGTTCTCCTATAACTGTGTCGTAGCCCTATAGACAAAATAGTTGATGCTATATCTTCACACTACCTTTTTAGAATGTTCTAACATTGGTCAGTAGAGGATTTAGTATATTGCATGTCACATGCCGCGATTGTTGTTCATTTTATTTGTTAATATAATAAAGTCAGTACAAACCTTGGGCAGACTTGTAATAAATTCATGAGCATATGCCATAGCTGCAACTCTCTGAACTTCTTCGAGTGTTGCTTCTTGACATCCGATTGCAATATTTTCAAAGATTGTACCCTTAAATAATACAGGTTCTTGACCAACAACACCTAAAGATTATAAAAAGATATTAAAAAGATACAGATAACAGTATCAATCAATTACTAAACATAAATTTCCTATGTGTTACTAACCTAATGATGATCGAAGCCATCTTAAATTGAGGTTTTTCAGATCTCTTTTGTCTAGTTTAACTGATCCTTGCAGAGGATCATAGAGCCTTTGTAATAGCTGAATTATAGTAGATTTTCCGCAACCAGACGATCCAACAAGTGCAACACATTCTCCAGGCTTGATGTGTATAGAAAAGTCGTCTAAAATCTGTAATTATTTATTATTTTTAGGTATTATGTTATGTACCATGCATGTTCCTTTTGTTTTGTTTATCAATATGAAGCTCGTGAAGTCTGTAAAGACAGAATCAGATGTCGGCAATTATCTTTTCTGTGACGGAATGTTGTCTCTTCCTGCCCCGGTTTACCAGGCGTTTGTATAATTATGTACCATAGCTTAACAATGTTGTTTATGGCTTTAGCTATAATGTAAGTATATCAATGTTTATAACAAATTGTGCCATGTTGATACGAATAACGACTATTGTAAGGACAAAATGATTTGTGATTTTACATGAATTTGGCCTTGTCGTATTTGAGAATAGAGCAAGATCACACATTTGAATTGATAGGGGTCATCGTAACCGATGTAGATTAGAAGTAGCACATATTTGTGAAGTATCTACTTGAGAGACACCGTATAAGAGGTTTTTTGACGACTCCTTTATTGGTATAAAGGATCTTCTCAAGCTCAAACTTAGTGTGAATATGAGTGGATCTTATCGCACACTAGGGTGTTCTACTTGAGCAGATTGTGTAAGCGCGTACGATTGCCACAGTTCTTGCTGATGAGGAGTCAATAGAGCAAAGAATTTAACCAGAATATGGAGTATTCTGGTTAAATTCTTTGCTTTGTTCTGTGTATTTATACTCTGGTACTTACTGTTGCGTATCATATGTGAATAAAGTTACTTAGTACTATTGCTACTCTCGAAATTACAAGGTTGTGTTTTATAATATTGGGTCTAACCTTGATATCTGGACGTGATGGATAGCTGAAGTGTACATTTTCTAAAGAAATTTCACCCATAACCCTCCGTGGCGATATGCCTTTGATAGCAAAACTGTCTATTTTTGGTATTCTATCTAATAATTGAAATATACTCGATGCAGCCCCGCGAGCTGCTGCAAATACTTCTATATGTGGTATACACATTGTTAGGGATTGTGTCGCCATGAATAGATTGAAAAGTACCTGAAATAAGGACCACAGTATATTAGCCGAATGTTTTCAGGGTACAAGTTGTATTTATTTTATAATATAATCAGTCAATCAAGCAATTAGCCCACCGCCGTCCACTGCTGGACATAGGCCTCTTAATGTGCACCATTTTGTTCGATCCTCTGCCTTCCATAAATATTCCGTTAATTCAAATAATACCGCTCTAATATTTCGATTGTCATTAATAATATTCAAAGCGTTTGCAACTACTGGTAACCATTTATTAAAAAAAACGTTTCCTCTGTTGACATTATGGCAGCCTCTTGTGATTCTCGATGCATTAAGTAATATAACAATAAATTACGTTGCTTGAGAATAAGAATGTTAGGTAATGCTACTTGCCTATCAGTCTCATTTAGATATAAGTTGTTACTGGAAATATGGAATACAGAGGATGAAACAATAACTATCACAATATTAATTTCTCAACTATTTAAGATTACTTACATAATTCGTGCGTACTTACACTGAACACAATTCCAACGACATATCTCTGTTCATCTGCTGGCTTGTACATATCACGAAGGACAAGTCGAGCGCCGAAAGTAAGGCCTATAGCATTGAGACAGTAAGTCAGGATCCAGTTAAATCCATTACCAAGACCACTGAAAAGACCTCGCTTGCGACCATATTGTTCTGCGGGTTGTAATAGACGACTGTACCTACAAGAAAAGTTAAATGGAAGGCTGAATGGAATTTGCACTTGAATAAAGATTCAAAACCTCTACCATAGGTACTAAGTCTTTTTAATGAGTTCCGATTTTATTCTAAATCTAAATCTTTCTAAGCTTTCTATGGATTCACTCTGAAGATTTTACGCGACCTGGGGAACACTTTTAGTGTTATGTCTTTTTTTTATACCACTTAGTTGGCAGCCTAGCACATGGCCCACCTGATGGGAAGCGGTTACCGTGGCCTAAGGACGTATGCAACACCAGGGGTGTTACACTTGCACTGCCGTCCATGAAGAAACCTTTTGATGCCCTTGAAGAACCCCATATTGTAGACGCTTGGGAAAACCGCAGCCTATGCTATTATTGGTTATTACCTACGTAATAGCCAAAATAGAACTTATAGCACCGTAAGATTTCGATAAATACCTACGTGTTTATCGAAATCTTACGGTGCTGTAATTTCTAGAACTAGGATATCCTCTATAAACTTGATATAGTCGATATTTTTATAATTAAATGATATACTTTGTAACAAAACAACAATTTGTGATAAAATATCACCAAATTAGACAATTGCATGTAAATAGTATAAAATTACAATAACAAGTAAATAAGTATTGTATCTTCATATTTATCAAGGTTATTGATCCTAACATATTCGCTTGAGTGTACCTATTACACATAATCATAAGAATAGTCATAAATCTATTATCACACCTATTATGTAACAGACGTTGAGCACAACTGCTATTTGGTAATAATTATAAAATGTACGTACAAATTTCTTCTGAGAATATTATGCGAAAATTTTACCTGTCAACCTCATTGGCTTCACCGCCGAATGCTACTACAGTCTTTACAGATTTCATGATTTCCTCTGCATGTTTACCTGCCTGACTGTACGACTCCATTTCACGCGTAGCCGACTTAGTTTGATACTAGAAAAATTGATATACATTAAACAAACCTAATGAACTTGCTATATGAATTTTATATCTATACTAATAATGAAGCAGAAGAGTTGTTTGTTTAAGCTCGCTAAAGTCTAGAACTAATAAATAAATATTCTACGACATTCTACACAACGGCAACGCTATCTAGACCCAAACATTGCTAACTACCTTGTGTTATGGGATCTAGTATACGGATAAACATAATTAGATACTTATTTTTGTAAATACATACATATTATACATAGAAACATCCAGATCAATGCAAAATATACAAATTCATGCATACAAATATTTGCATTGGGCGGGAATCGAACCCGCAATCGAATGCTCTACCGCTACGTCACGGAGGTCGTCAATAACTAAGTAAACTAAGTAAATGCAGATATTGACATCTAAATAACGTTTTAGGATGGGCTATAATATCATCACATTATGTACTACCCTTGAGAACGGTGCAAAAGAAATGACAGACGACACAATGCCATGACATAGAACCAAGTACTTAGCAAGTACTTAGGTGCCTACCTTCTTTAAACACGTGTGCATACTCGTATTTCCGTGATTTCGTAATATTGTCACATTTTACAACTTTATGATGAATCGATAAGATAAAGAACTGGATTAATGATCTTAAAAAGAGTACCTTGTCAATTGTTTGTCTTTATTATACGTACAGATAACTAGCAACGATAACATACTTATGAGAAAAACAAGACGTGAAAGCAAAATACAATCATGCTAATCATACAGTTAGTAGTTATCAATCAATTAATTAATTAGAGCACCGCAGTCCACTGCTGGATATAGTTTGTAGTAAATATAACTATATTCATTACTCATTAATACAGTCTCTGAGATGTACTTAGATAACCAGATACACCACCAGTGAATGGAAAGTGAATTCATATAGTTTATTTCCATATACAATTTCTGATAAGTGAATACCAGTGTAATATCTTGAATATTAAATAGTTGATGTCAGAAAGTATGCAACTGAAGAAAATTGCGACAGAAGGTAGATATTATTTTGTTTAAATTCGTTCTTTCGCTAATTTAAAAATAGAAGATAGATTTATGATTTAAAACTAGTGAGTAAGTACAAATTAGAACGTATACGCTGGATGTTTTTTCGGGAACTGAATATAAATATTATCCGCCCCAGGCCTGTAATACCTGTAGTCTAAAATATAAATCTAGCGCCACATAACCATAAAACTGTAAAGTTTAATACTTACATTTGACAACGCCACAGCCGCTGCTACTGAGAAAGGCATTATGGTCGCACAAGCTAGTGCCAGCTCCCAGCCCAAAGGTATTGCAATACAAAAACAAAGTATAGCCGTGCCCAGTGAATTTGACACTACGCCTAGTTTTTCACCAATTCCCTCTTTTAACTTTGCTAAGTTCCTGTAAAAACACGACATTAAAATATAACCGCTTTAGAACGAAGGTGCTTTAATTAATGGTATTTTTTTCTTCATCATTTTATTTGAATAGTGCTAAGTTTTATTACAAACTGAGTTTGATGTCATTATTTTGGATTTCAATTATATCATACAAAATCAATGAAAATCTTGTCTTGTGTCTTATTAAATGAATTTTTCATAAAGATATTTTTTATTGCAAAACATCTTTCAAATTATTTTTAATAATTTGAAAGATGTTTAGTAGGTAGAAAAGCCCAGAGTGTAATTGGAAAAATATTAGCACTGAGCGGGGCTCGAGCCTACAAGTTTCGATGACGCGACGCGCGTAGCGATCGAGCTCTCTACCCGCTCGACTGCTACGACACAAAAGGTCGGTCGTCGAATTGCTACGAAACTCCACGTATCTGTACCTGGATGACTAATTTGGTTTATAATAATCTGAGTTTTGGAAATAAATTTTTGCAAAACTCTTTTTCATTCTTTTACTTTTTACTTTTATGTTAAAGAAAATTTAGAAAAGCGCCAGTTAAATACTGGCGCTTATCAAAATTTTTTTAACTCGAACAAATCTACTATTGATATTATATTCATATTAATATTACTTACTCGGACATCTTCGATGCTAAATTAAATTCCGTGTCCGTATCAAACCAGGCCATATCTTGGCGTAGAACAGCTTTTAAGAATAGCATCCGTATAGTTGTAATCTATAAAAAATTAACGAATTAATCGTAGGCATCATGATGTTACTTCGAATTTCCTTCGGTCGAATGAAGTGTACCGATAGCCCAAGTAGTACCAATTGCCTAAAAGTTTTGTAATGTATTGTTTCATAGTAGGTCTACAGATCTAATATAAAGTCTATTATTTACTAAATAAAACAATAATGTGTAGTTTGGTAAGAGACTGACCTGCCTCAGGGCGCTCCAGTTTATCAGCCCCACCCCCAGGGTTGTGAACAGCATAGACACACCTACAGACACAAAAGTGCAGATAGCTACGGCTATTGCGTCTTCTACCAAAGCTTCCATGTTATCTTGGTGTGTAGCATTAAACCTGAATAAAATAATACACGTAAGTATATTTATAGGGAACTCCACGATCGCCACCGCATGGTTTCCGGCATCGTAGAATTTAGGCCACCCTATCTCTTCCCATGCGGTGTCGTACAAGGCGACTAAGGGATAGGGCTGTTTAACATCAGACATATATACAGTCAATATATGGCTCGAGTCAACAATAGTGTACGAAATACGGCAATAGACTCACCCCCTATAACGTGGGACCGAGTACAATTATTAGTGAAATGTGGGTGTTAATTCACATCTGCCTAACCCTCCGGGGACGAATGCGTGATTATATGTATGTATGTATGTATGTCCACGACCTTGGTTGAGTAAGATTATTATAGGAGGCAATAATCTTGTCTCTTAAGTTGGAGCTTTTGGTTTTGGAAGCCATTATCAGAATACGTGGTTTATAACTCTTGATCATCTACTTCACCTCAAACATTTAATATGACGTTGATAGCCATTTTGTATTATACGAAGATATCTCCGTAGAATTTGAAGTCAAGAGCATACTTACAGCCTTCTGCCACCACCAAACGTTGACAATACTGGTAAGTAAGTACTATATCGGTCAGTTGGCGGATGAGTCCGCTCCACAAACGCAGTGCTGAGTTCCCCCAGCTGTATCAAGTTGACAGTGATTCCACCTCCGCTGAGAATACCCAAGAATACTCCAAGACATGTTGCTGCTATTTCTAGAGCTGTCCCGTATCGAAACTGAAATGAAATGCTTTTATTTTTGAAGGGTATGTCAATAAACCACGGTAGCCTAATGGTATGGGTAATGGACTGCAGAGACGAGGTCTCGGGTTCGATCCCAGGTTTTACCATGGCACACACCAATGACTTTTCGATGCTTTTCGAAGTTATGTGTGTATTTATCGCAGGTTTATAAGTGTCCGGTTAGTGGCAATAGGCTCGCCACCTATTACATTGGGACCTAAACACAAACTGGCGAAATGTGGGTGCTAGCACCTCTGCCTACCCCTTCAGGGATATAGGCGTGAGTTCATTGTTATGTTATGTTATGGGTATGTCAATAACAAATACGTACCTACATGTTATGCAATGCAAAAGGTAGGAGTAGTGAGAATAGCATCAGGTTACTCACTCTTTCCCAATCACGAAGATCTTACACATTACAAAAATGGGGAGCTATAACAGATATGTATACTAAGGGATATAATTAAATTAATTATGTAATTAGATAGTAACTTTATTCCTGGAACTAGCGATGCACATTAATGAAAATTGAATAAAAAGGTAAATATTTTTTTCTCACAAAAAATCACCTATACTTTTTAAATTAGGAACACGAATACCGTAATGAAAAGGCGCTAACTAGTTAGTATTAATTAAGGGGAAAGCACCAATGGTGGACATTATTAACCTAATAGTGAACACTTTCGAATAAAACCCTCTTCTTTCCTACACATGACAACACATTCATGTGTTTCCTTCGTCGTACAGTCCCGGGTCCTTTAAGCGGGGTGTGAAAAAGCATAATTATGACGATGATGACGTCAAGCTGAGTGTCACCTTTGTATAATTCGAAACACTGTCGTAAGTAAATTTTGAATTAGTACAAATTGAAAAATATCTAAGTATGTTTATCCACATTCTAGATTCCATAACAATCTAGTTAAGTTATGTTTACCATAAGTCTAGATAGCATTGTTGTGGAATATTTGTTAATTTATTTTCATTTAATTGTTTCTTAAGATTTTTGCATGACAGCTGTTTATTAATAGGTATGAAAATTTATTCATTAACAAATAATTATTACTAATAATTTAATAAATACGCCGTAGCCTAGTGGTATGGGTAATGGACTGCTGAGACGAGGTCTCGGGTTCGATCCCAGATTTTACCATGGCACACACAGCAATGACTTTTCAATGCTTTTTGAAGTTATGTATGTTTTTATCGCAGAATTATAAGTGCCCGGTTAATGGCAATAGGCTCGCCATCTATTACATTGGGACCGAAACATAAACTGGCGAAATGAGGGTGCTAGCACCTCTGCCTACACCTTCGAGGATATAGGCGTGAGTTTATGTTATGTAATGTTATTACCAATTATAGTATGGATGTTATCAATATGGAAGTTGTTGACCTACTTAGACCATTGCCTATGTTTTTTTGGTGATTTTTCTAGCAGTTTTAAATGATTGTTCACTATTAGTACTTACGACAAAGTGTAAATGAAAACAAACTTTTAAACTGTATTTAAAGTAAAAATATGTTACTTTTTAAAGATTTTATGTACAACAGTTAAAGTTAAATATTGCTATAATAGTAAAATAAATATAACGACCATTCTTTAATAAATATATAAAATTTTCTAAAGTGAAGTTTGATTTATGCTTAGAGTGTACGCCATTGGTGCTTTTTCTTTATCATAATGACTTTCAGTTTACAAAGGCATACATGTTTAAATCCAAATTAGATGAAGGCAATACTTTGTTTAAAGTGCTTAGGATATCTATTATACGTATTAAATATACATCACCGGTTTAGTGTGTTTATAATAAGCATAACTATATAAATAAGAACTAATCTAAGTAATTTAAATGACAATAGGTACTTTATACATTAATAGAGAGATAAACAGGCTTACCTGTATTTATTTTGTGTCTCTAGATGTGGATTTATTAGGCTGTGTTATCTAACTGTCACACTAGTTATGTGTGCTGAAACTGTATGATAAATCAAAGTTCCTGTCATTTGTTCATGTTCTTAGAGTTCATTGGTCTCCATTTACTGTTATTACCTATACTCGTACACCTATACGTAAAGGCTTTTCCTTACCGATGGTAGACGTCCTGTTTTAATTTATGTAGTTATTTTTTTTACAACGGCGGTACCTTTAAAATGACTTCTTCGTTTCTCTTAGTGTACGTTAGTTTTTTTCACGGAGCCCCTTTTTTGTCATGTATTATCAGAAGTAACCTAGCACGAAGGGTGTAACGGAGGTCGTTATCATACCCTTTTAACCTATATGTATCCAGTTAGAGGCGCGCAGTGTTCATCCCGCTCAATCATCCGACTTAGATTAGGTTAGAGGACTAAGGCGGGAGCGGAGCTCCCGGCTTAAGGTATAATTCCAAACTCTGCAGAGTTCGGCCAACATGGTTAATTTTTTTATAACCTCCTAAACGAAACGATCCAAAAATTGATTTTGAACTTCGGGATTTTGTACTTTCGGTATTATGAACATTCGGTCAAATGAAAATTCGGGATTTTGAACTTCGGCCTTTCGTACATCGGTATTATGTGAAATTCGATATTATGAACTACGGGATTTTAATGTGTAGTAATATTTTTTACGTAATTTTCTTTAGTGCTAGAAAATTTAATCTACTTATTTCATAATTTAAACTTAAGTCTTTTAGAAGTCGCCAGTTGAATCGTCACGTTATCCAAGTAGTCAAATTAATCACGGGCTGTCTTGCCCTTAAGTGTGTAGCGATAAGATAATAAGATTCGGCCAATTAATAAAGCTTGACCTCCCTGGCCAGTGGTCAGGCTTTATAAATTGGCCGATCAAGGTCTATTATTTAGATAGCTGGGTACTTAATGCGTATAAACACGTCTAAATTTATGTTTAGGCTACTTACCCACGATTTATACGTTTCAATCAAGTATATAATAGAAATTCACGATTTTGTTTTTTAAGTCGGGGGTCTACCTGAACAGCCTTGAAACCTACCTATAAACAAGGATGTCTGCCAATGGTTAAGGGCTTGACTTGATGTTTATCTTGGAATACCGCGGGTCGAGGCAGCGGATTATCTCAAGGAGTCTGCTTTTAAACTACTAAAGTAATGTGTACTTAGTGAAAAAAATATTTACGTCAAATTTGAAAATCTTACTTACAATTTGAAAATACGACACTTTGAGTTCTTTTTCTTCAGGTTTGCTGTAAAAAAACAAAAATAAAAATTAATATTTTTGAAAATATAACAATAGAGTTAACTTTTTGTTTTTCCTTACAAAATGTAGGAAACAATATATAGGTACAATACGAGTATATAATACTTTAGTAACAATATATATAAATCTATGTGGAAAGAGCGATACTATTATTTCCATCATTAAACCTTTTTTTAATGCCCAGTGAGGTACACAGTATCTATTTCTAAAATTTGAATAAATATGTACTGGTTCAATTATTATTTCAAATTTAAATTGATTTAGCTACTATCTTGTTGAGGCGTGAAGATTTATAAAGACGTACATACATATTTAATTCACATGTTTACCAGTTATTTGTTTAAAGCGAAAAGCAAGTCTTGTGATAGGATAGAATTGTGTTTTAAAACGGAATATACTTATTGGGTGTTAGGTTTAGGCGAGTACCTATTGTACCTAGCTAGTTTTAATTATGTCTTTTTCTATTTTTATAACTGCGCAATCTCTTCTCTAATACTTCGTGCATAAAATGGATCATTTTTGGATTACCGTTTAAAGTTTCACAATAACTTTAAGATTATGAAGACAATCTTCTGGACACACATATGGTGCTTACCAGAGATGATGCCTTAGTAGAGCGAGAGGGTGGAGCCTACGTAATAAACGCCCCGCACCACCCCGCACACACTTCACAAAATGATTAGCTATAATATAAAAATATGGGAAAAGATATCAGTAAAAAGATACAGACTGGTGAGTTCATCATATTACGCCTAACTTCACGTAACTGACTAAGTAATTTTTTGACATTAATATACTAGTCTATGCCCACGCCTCTGTCTGTAGGAATGTAGGTTATCGCGACTTTGGTTCCAATCTATCAAGATCATTTAAACATAAAAAATACATGCATATGATCACGCTTTTATCCCTGGAGGGTTAGGCAGAGGTGAATTAACACCCACATTTCACCAATAATTGTACTTGGTCCCATAGGGGGTGAGCCTATTGCCGTATTCCGGGCACTATTGTTGACTCGAGCCATGCATCTGAGGCTAAGTCTGGGCTATATATATCTATTTGATGTTAAACAGCCCTATGCCTTAGTCACCTTATACGATACCGCATGGGAAGAGATGGGGTGGCCCTAATTCTACTCTGCAGAAACAACGCGGCACCACATAAAAAAACCGCATCATAATCCGTTTAACAGAATGTATGTCCATCGCGAACAAACAGATAAGAATTCGATTTTTTTTTGTTTAAAATCGATAAAATCAATCATATTCAACTGAAGTAAATATTTTTCTAAATATCCAGTGTATAGGCATAATCACCTTACAAATTGTATAATAGGTAGGGCAACAGTATTTTCGTATTTTGAATTGATTTACACCTTGATTGTACTCAATGTAACTGGCTGGTTTTAATACCATTAAAAGTTGACATTCTGAAGCTGGAATAAATAAAAAAAGATCCAGCCATTTTTCAATTGTTTACAAGCAACCAAAATAAAGGTATGTGACGAAGAAATTTGGTATATTTTAAAGTTATATTAAAAAAAAGGTAAAAATGCGACGAACGCAGCGAATAAAATTTCTGCGGTTTACGAACCTAATAACCTTCAAACGAATCAATAAGAGTAGCACAAATGTGGTTCAAGCGTTTCAAGTCTGGAAATATTAGTGTGAAAGATGAGTTTCGTTCTGGACGTCCTGTCACGGATAAAATCAATGCCTTCTTTGAAAATGTGCAGTATGATCGACGTACTAGTAGTTACAATATTGCTGAAGAGCTGGATGTGGATCACAAAACAGTTTTACGTCATTTACAAAAATCTGAAGAAAAACCTTGATATTTGGGTACCTACCACATGATCTCACATATGCGAATATTTGTTGAAACGTAACAATTCCTATCCATTTCTTAATTAGTTGATTACGGGTGATGAAAAATAGGAATATGCGAAAAAGTTCGTGGTCGATGCATCGACAAACCCCACAGACCGTGACAAAACTCGGCCTAATTTGGAACAAGGAGATGTACGGTGGCAAAAGCTCCAATCCCACTATACTTTTTGCCACCGGGTAAAACTATCGTATCTGACTTCTACTGTCAGCAACTGAGGTTAAAAGAAGCCATTGAGAAAAAACTAGCGGGAACTGGCGAGCAGGAAGGGTGTGGTGTTCTATCATGACAATGATAGACCGCAATCTTCTATAGCGGCTCAGCAAACATTGAAAGAGTTTGGGTAATATGTGTTGATTCGTCCTACGTATAGCCCTGACCATGCTCCTTCAGATTTCTATCTGTTTCGGTCATTTCAGAACTCCTTAGGAACCATAAAGTTAACCTCAAAAGAACATTGACAACTACCTGTCAGGTCTTCTTTAATCAAAAGTCTCACAGAAATGGCACTACCCACAAGATGGCAACTAGTCATCGATCAAAACGGCACATACATATTACAATAAAAATAAAAATTATACCTACCTATAACAGATATTTGCCTTTGTGTGAACAATACGAAAATACTATATTATGAAAGAATAGATGATAAGATTCATTAGCGCATTTTCCACTGCACTATGGACAGCTGACGTTTTGTTTCCTTTAAGACATTGGTTTAGCTGGGATTAACTATAATTTAGCCAATTTTCAGCTGGGAGGAAATGTCTGATTTTTTTACATGTTTAAGCGGTCACCGCTGCTTACCCCACAAAAAAGTCGCAGCTTACGACCGCGAAAATTCATAATGCAGCTTCTTTAACCATTGTGCGAAGTATCACCCGGGATTTAAACATCGTCTGTTGGTCGTTTTTAGTTGCCGGGGGTGTGGTTGTTAGACATAACGTTTAAACGACTAATTTCATTAGTATGATCTGTGATACTGCTTTGTGTTTTGTTAATTTTTCACAAATTGTTGAAGTAGACTAAAGCAATCAAACCGACTGAGAGATTCAGTCCAGAGCTGTCAATCCCTTTGAGAAAATAACAATGTAATATAATAGTGGAATTGTTCGTCCTTTATACGAGTATGTCTACAAAAAAGGCCGCGACAGCATATCTATATTAAGGATAGCTTGATATCTGAACTTTAGATCTGGTAAAATTCTTGGACTTATTTCGTGGCGTGTACTCTACTTCAAACCTTTATGTTTCTGTTAATTTCAAAAACCACATTTAAGTAAGTCCTTTCCGTTCAAAAGTAGATTCAAGTTTTTTTATGAGTGACCTTTTCACTTTGGGAACATAGTATATACGTATTTCAAAAGTAATATAAAATGAGAATACCAGTCGTTCAACTCTAGACAAGAAATGAACAAATAGCACGGTATTAACAGTTTTCAAATATGATATATATAAATAAAAAAGTACCTAGTTTACTTCTGAATATGCGCCCAAAAAACGATATTTACATTTTTACTCCTCTTGTCTGCCTGTGTTAATAGGTTTTCTACGGATATTGTAATAAAATCTTTTTGCATGTGGAATGTAATGTAGTATGTTGATTGTATTGTAACCTCCATTTTAACAAGGCCACATGTTTTATAAGCACTCATTGAAATAGATTAAAACCATACACACATCTTAATTATTCGCTCTTGTACTGTGTTATAGAATAAAAGTCAGTATGTACAACGTACATACTGACTTTTATTCCTTATTGCTATCGCGATGTTGAATAGAACCTCAGTTGATATGGATAATCTCTGTTTATCTTCCTTGGTTAGGTAGAATAGTCAGAAGACAAATACTTATATGAGAAATCTATTCTAAAAATGATCATCACAAACTCATTGTAATTACTTGATAAGTAGGTATGTACGGCGTGAAGGATAGGATGATTTTGATCTTCAACAACACTTCGCGGGTCATACCCAGTATTGTTGGCCAAGGTCGACCGGGGCAAAGAGATGAGAGAGAGTCTTTGGCAACTTTGCCAGATTTTTTTTGGTAAGTCTGGACTTTGAAACATTTGTGTGATAAACACGGGATTCTTTCGTCGAAACCTGGACATAGTATAAAATCCTATTAAATCAGATGTTTTTAAATATTTATTTTAGTAATTGAGTTTTCATGGTTCTCTTTAATAAATGTAAAGAACTCTGCACAATTTAACTCTGCACTAGATTGAACTGGAACCGTACTCGTAATTCTGATTTCATTAAATTTAAGGAGCATTTATTTCTCGCATCCGACCATTTTAAATTAATCTGCGAAAAAACGCGTTCAGAGTAACAGTTTGATGTTAGTTTATATAATATGAACCACTCTAGTTTAAACATATTCCTTGTATTTATTCTTGAAAATAATAAAATGTGGTACCATTTCTGTGCAGTGGTCATATCTTTAGTCATATTTTCTCACTAATACGTCTGAGGTAATAACACCTTAATACATTGTCAACTGAAATATCACTTGGCAATTTTCTTTGCGACTCAGCATTTTCAATTGTATCAAAACTGACTTTACTCTCCAAGTTTACGAATTTAAGTTGAGAAAAAATATTTTATCTAAAAAATTATAACGTTTGTCTATGTATTGCCTCTCTGTCAGACGCGTGTACCTATTCTTCAGGATGCTACTCGTACAGTCGTGTTGCTGCTGAAAAGCGGGACAGAGCGGATTCCGCGCTGGACATCACGGTCAACATCTAAAAAATCGGTACGTCCCGCCGAAATCGAGACGTCAGGCAACGCTGGTTTTTGGGTATAACAGGAGGTGACGAAACATCATGCGGTTTTAGTCGGTTCGAATCCGACATACTCACTTTAGTGAGGTGAAAAGCGCAAGGTGACTTTCGCGTGGGGGTGACAGGTGGAGCCGCCTGTCACCCTGGCAGAAGCAGGCCGCGGCGGTGGCGCGACTGGCGTGCCTCCCCGTTTCCGGGGACGAGTTGGGGACTCTGTAGTCCCCACACCCGAGAAGAAGGCCAGATCGTTAGAGATGCCCCTGAGTCGGCCGGGGTGCGAGGGATATGCCTGTCAACCTCACCTTCGGCAACCAAAACGACCCACAGGCGGCGTGCGTTTTAGTCGGTTCGAGTCCAACATAACCTCCTCCACCGGCTCCGGTGGGGAGGTATCCGTGGGGATTTTGCACACGTAAAAAAACAGAAAAGGTGACTTTCGCAGGCAAGTCAAATAAAAATATATACGTAGTTTTTACTTTATTTCGGAAGTAGAAATTAATAAACAACTAAAATAAAACACTTTTTGTATATTATTTAGACTAGGTATGTTAAAAAGTAACTAATTATCAATGGCCATTTGTAGCAAGAGAAAACGCAACAACAGGAATATGTAGTAAATAGGTATAACGCAAGCTAATTGCCGTCATAGCACACCTATAACAAGTATGAAGACAAACGGCTGTGGGTGTTTTAGATTTTACGGAAACTACTTAAAAAAGAATGACTAGTATTTATTACTTATCGTAAAACAATTATTCTTCATACTGTATTAATAAGCGACTGTGTTACCTCATATTGAACTATTTGCTAAAAAAGCTCTAGCTCTATGTGAGTCAACTTTTGTAAACATTGGAGATCCTATGCCTATTTAATTTACTACTATTTGATTTTATATTACTGATGATTAATACTGGTTACAAGTTAAAAATTGTGGTTCTAAACTTATCTTCTCGTAAATTTGCAATTAGTAAGTAGTAATTTAGTAAGTAAAGTCTAAATGTTTTTCACGATATCCAAAAATTGCCAATGATTGACATAATATTGTTCTTTTATTTTATTGATAACAGCACTTTCGCACAGCTTGTATTAGTTATAAATATGACTTACTCTAGCTTTTTGTCCTTCGCTTCGGTCCCAGTCATTTTGCTTCGAGAGTTTAAACTTCTCTGTTATTGAATTACGTAATTGTGAGCACATTGATGTTTATCGTACCAGTTCTAAGACAATACTGACACTGTTGTCGCATCCTCTCACCTACATTTATATAGATAGTAGATATAATATTATGCTGGATTAATTTTATAACTCTGTTACTCTAGTCATGATCAAAGGCAAATATGACAACGTATAAGTTACAACTGTATACGAATATGAATGCAATGTATGTAACGATTCACAGATATCGTACAATGATCTAAGTCAAAGAATTTTTAAACGGATATCGGCAAGGCTGCCAAACATTGTGTATATAGGTGAAATGTTTGTCCTTCTTTATTATTAAATTGTTTATGTATATTATATCTTTTTATTTAACGTTAAGTGAAGTTGTATAAGTAGGTACTATGACTGGCGTGACAAGATGGTAATTTATGGACCTGAAAGTTGAGTATATCAGAAGTATCATGAAAGTAGAGTGAATGCCGTTGAGATGCGGTAATCACGCGGATAGGAAGAGGAATATAGATATTCAAGGATGGTGTGATCTTAAAGAGAATCTTAAGGTAGAGAGAGTGAGCTAATGACACAATTTAAGATGTGACATTTAGAAAGTAGACCAATATTGTTTTTCTGCTACTGTTGGCACTTCTTAATTTAAACATTGATAAATTTATTCATTAGACCTCAATCTAAGGTGAAAAATCGATGGCCTATTTCAGAGTAGTACTTGCAAAAGTTACATATAAATTGTGTAATATTAATGTTCAGCTATCTCTGACGTACGAAAATACATATTTGTACTTAAGTATTACAATATTGTTACTATGAGTAGAGCAATATTGAGGTTAATTAAGTTTCTTTACAATGTCTGTAAGGTATCCAGTCACTTAAATATTATTTGTATGATACAGTAAAAAAATTATTTCATAAATGAGTAAATTATCTGTTTTTTTTGTCAGGATACGGTTTAACGACTGCACCAAATAGGGTTTTTTTTTTTAAATTGTGTTCGTTTTAGTTTTTGTTTGTGTTAATTATAGTCAGGATAAGGTTTGTATAATAGAAAATCCAAAATAAATGGTCGGTCAAGTGCGAGTCGGACTCGCGCACCGAGAGTTCCGTAATTAAAGCTACATAAGCCTTAATATTATTTGAATCCGTTGACTTAGAAGTTTGATTTTTGCAAAGTTTTAATACGTTACAGACTTGAGTGTGTGGTATACCTACATTTCAACTTGATAGTTTCACGCATTCCTGAGAAAAAGGTCTTGACAGACAGACGGACAAACTGACAACGAAGTGATCCTATAAGGGTTCTGGTTTGTCCTTTTGAGGTACGGGTCGCGGGCGGCACCGCAGGCAACAGCTAGTTTTATATATTCTTAACTGGTAGTACCTATTTGCCTGATCAAGCACTTTTTTTTAAAACTGGACAGGTGACGACGGTTAGATACAATGTACGTATAAGAAAATAATCAAAATTTTTATCACGAACCGAACACAAATGTTAGAATTTCAAACAGTAGAATTTCAAGTAAATGGTCTACCAGGAATACGGCTCATAAATAATAGTACAATAGTAATAAAAGTACTTGAGTGTTCATATAATTTCTTTGAACCGATCATACATTAGTACTTATTATACACAAATATACTATACATACCATATATATTTTAATAGCTACATATATGGTATATCTATACTAGGATCAGTTCGTCAAATAGCGATCACTTAACTGATTTGCTCATTTTACACATGTAAAAGAGTAAGCTATCTATTTACAAAATAACTGATGATAGTTAAAATTGATCAGAGTTACAACACAGTAACGTAAACTGTCCACTTGTAACTTTATGATTACACGAGATAATTGCAACTCTAAATGAAACATTAGACTCCGATTGCCAACTACAGATTAACACGAGAAAGTTAGTTATATTAAGGGGCAAACCTAGAAAAAAGCCCTAGTAGCATTTTTCTTACTGAAAATAGCAATTTTCGTTGGAGTAGTCACTGGTAGTCTAAATTTCAATGTACTGCCCTCAACGAATTCCTAAAGAAAATTGCTACTAGGAATTTTATCTTCGTCAAATCGTATCTTTCTTGGAGTACCTATATTGAATGATATCCCAATATATAAAACTTGTATTGGTCTAGGTATCTTTTTAAGAATATTTATCTGCATTATAGAATCCACAAAACAAGCTATCTAGACCTACTATATAGCGCTGTGTAGAATTTTGTAGAAATCGACGTCAATTATATAATTATCTATCTTTACGCAGTCAATTTTTTTTTATACCACTTAGGTGGCAGACAAGCACACGGCCCACCTGATGGAAAGTGGTTACCGTGGCCTATGGACGCTTGCAACACCAGAGGAGTCACAGTCGCGTTGCCAACCCTATAAATACAGAGGTTTTGTGTCGTCAGTGTAGAAGAGAAAGCAGGACAAGTCTTTAGTCTTCCCACTGACAGCACAAATTCTCCAGTGAGCTCTGGCTACCCTACCCAATTTGAACTACCTGCTTTCAAAACTTTTATCTTATGCTTCAAAAGCAGGTAATTGAAAAGAATATAGATGCGAGACGCGAATCAAAGATATACAAAATTAAAAACTAAAGAAAGTGGTCACTCAATAAATTTGTCAATCGCTGTCTATTGCTGGTATGTCCAGCCTCTCCAAATCTTGGAAGACTATGGCAACTATTGTAGGCTGGCCAGACGGATTGCTAGGTACAGGGTTTTATTTCGAGTATTCCTTCTCACGCAGTGATATCGTCTGCGTATTTTTCGGTTAATTGACTCTTAAACCTCGTTTTAAGCAGAATTTGTCGTCAAAAAGATGTAATGCACTTTATAAACTTGCGACGCCCGTCGGCTGAGATGGGGCGGTGATACTTGTACTGTTTTTCCGTCACCACACAGATGAAAGTGGTATTATATTAAAAGATTCTCACTGTAATACAGGGATATGATTTAAATGAATAGATAGAAATAAGGAGTATGAATGTTTTCATTTCAAAATTGATAAAGAACACTCACAATTAATATAAACTGTAAAATGCATCGAATACGCCTAGAAAATAATTTGTAAATAAAAAATTCAGTAAATTATGCCTACTAACCAAAGGTGACGGAGAAAGAATACAATGTATCACCACGCCATTTCATCTGACAGGTGTCGTAACAGGCGACTAACGGAAAAATAAGCAGACGATATCACTGCACAAGAAGGAACACTCGAAATAAAACCCTGTACCAACCCGTGAAAACAGTGGCCAAAGCAACCAACATTGGGAGACACCTATGTCCAGCAGTGAACTGCGATGGGTTAATTGATTTGATTTGATTTGGACCACCGCATTATAGTACCTACTTAAATTGATAAATTGAAAATAAACGATTCGATTATGTTATTTTAATAAACTTTCAGAGTTTTGTGATTAATGTGCCTTATAATAGACCACATTAGCTATCAACTTTTTAAACTGCTTTACTCTTTGCACAGTTATAAATGATGTCATCTTTATTACCCTACATTAAACAATGTTATATCAACTTATGTCGTAACCACATAACGCTAATAAAACCATTTGTTCGCTCGTTTCAAATACTTGGAACTATTTGTAATAAGATTTTGTAGGTTCGGAAAGTAACAAATAAGAAATTATATAGGAAATAATTGGATTATATTGAATTAACGATTCTGAAATTATCATTTTATATGTAAGCATGTAGGTATGTTTGTAATAACGGCTGTGAGCTTTTAAAAATTATTTTATGATCATTATATTTTTAAAGCCGAACCTTTACAAATGGCCGGCGTATTACAGAGTAGAAACAAATTTATGGGATTTGACTATTTGACGTATATGACAGTCGTCAACGTATGTCATACGCGTCCCATACATTCTGTTCTACAAAACACCAACCTACGAGTTACCACTTGTCTAAAGGGACAGTTGAACTGATTTTAAATGCAACCGGGAAACGAGAGACTATAACACTGTCGACGATGGTTATCTATTGCAAATAATGTCACGATATGACAGTTTTGGTGTCCTGACTCCCAATACTAACGACGAATTCTCAGAATTCTCACAGAAACAAGTTGATTGATATGTGAGTTGCAACAAGGGGATATGTTGTACATTCTCATTTTCCATTCACGAATATCATCCTACTGTCAACAAGTGGACCTTCATCAACGCGTCTGATGCTGGTCTAGCAACAATATTGAACAGATTTTTATTAACCAATTACAATATTAAGTACACTTCAATGTGTTTCTTTGTGAATGACAGAAATCGTCCCCATTGCAACTTAACTTACTTTTGATTTACCTACATTTTGCAATCTGAGCTATTTTCATGACGTTAGGTCAACATTACCTTTCGTAATGATTTACGTATATTTATTATATTGACTTGTTTTTTATTTCTCTAAATAATTAAGAAATTAATACAGTTCAATAAAAGACAACAGATCATCATTGATTCTCAGGTGAAACGAAGTTTGCCGGGTCGATAGTTTTAAATGATAAACCAGCGGTGTCTTTATGTTCGACTTCCTCAAATTTTTGCATTTGTCATATTTATAGTGGCATACATAGAGTAACTCGCTTAATATGTAATTTAAATAAAACAAAACACATTATTTTAATCTACATACAGCTTTTCTAAGACAAAACGTATTTTCAATTATTGAAATCTTAAGTTGTTTTTGCTATATTTGGATATTGCATCATTACTGTCATTGAAAATTGACTTGTTTAAAAATATTTTGAATGACGTATCCCGCTGTCAGACTAGATATGAATGTGAAGAACCCGAAGGTCGTGAGTATTAACAGACAATTAAGAATTAAGACAGGAATTTGTAGATTGTGATGATATTGTGTGGCCGTGAAATCACGAGTAGAGTAGATTATAACCACTTGAGATAATAACACTGCCGCCTAGTATAACGGTAGTATTATTATCTCAAGGACACACTTGGAGTCTAATAAAAGCCTACTTAAGGCAACAGAATGCGAGAATTTCAATTAGATAGGAAACAAACTGGCTAACATGACTGGAAGAATGGCTTTCTAGATCTGAAAACTTCAGTTCGGTGTAAGTACACGAACCAGAGTTTGTCAACTCTCAACAACTGGCTGGTAGTGTCCTACCAGCCAGCTGTAATTAAGTGGTATAAGTATAAGCTTATTTTTCAATGCGTATCATTTTGTATGCCGAAGTGTTTTATATAATAAGGAAAATTTGCATGCCCAATTAGGCAGAACATGATGTTACTTAGTCATAAAATATAATTTGTAACATCCTTATCACAATGTTCTAGCTAATAAATATCTATTCTATTCGACAGTTGAGTGCATTTAATTGTTCTTTAAAAGTCTCAATGTAATTATATTTTAATGAACCATTATTGATTTTTTATATTATAAAGTGCCTCACCGTGAAGGATAATCAGATTTACCCATAGGCGAAATCATTTATTTTAACTTACCTGTTTCCAAGATTTATGTACGGATTTTCTAAGTTGAGTGTACCAACTTCAATGGCTGCTTCTAGATGACGGGAAGACCTGAAAATAAAGACCTTTGTGTTGTAATACAATTTAAAAGTATGCAATAATGCCGATGCGTATCTTTTTTTAGGCGGAAATTCTCACGAATACCACCCCCACCGGTCATAGGGGTATATAAATGGCAATCCAAATACATTTTCGTAAGTAATGGGGTGACCCGGTGACCTTTGCCTAGTTAGAAGTAGTAAGTTTGGCCTAACACCGTATAGAGATACCGTCAAGAAATATCAGAACATTTGAATATTTTTTTATTACTATTATATCAAAATGTACAGTACATACGCATAACATTCATTTTGGTCGTAGCAGCTCAATAGCTGTTACGACCAAAATCAATCAGTCCTATTAGAATGTCTGTAATCTCTACATTTGGTTTACGCGAAGCACGTGGTTCTGAGTTATCCTGATTGAATAACCTAGAGGATCTACGATGGTGTATCTGTTAGTTGCTAAGTTATTTTATCGTTTTCCCCTACTCTAACCTATTTACTCTTGCTTTAATATATATAGAAATATATTATAGTTTGTGATTCAAAAATTTTAATCGCAATTAACTAATCGATTCTATTCTAGGAAATTCTTCAGAAAGGTATTTAGACCCAAAATAAGCATGGCATAAGTTTAAGTAGCTTGTGTTATGGGTTAAATTGAATGCAATAAAATGAAGCAATGATTGAAAATTTAAACTGCAAAAGATAGAGATTTATATTCATTGTTTAATCACACTTTTAACTTCTATCATAATATATTAATAATTATTCGGTTAGGAAAGTATAACGAATATGCAGAGTGATGAAGTAATCAAACTCGACTTTGATATCACAGAAAGTATTAGGCCTGTAAACAACAATATTTGTGGCAATTTATATTTTCGTTATTAGAACATATTGACCTTCGAGGTAGGAAATACGATAGAAAAGAATACAGCTGGAGCTAGGTTCACTGTTCAAAACATTTCTAAATGCCCCGTTCTTGAACCATTTTACACAGTCGGCGTTTAAATTGCTAGTCACACTGACACCTACACCTATCTGGGTTTGATAAATGTGAGGGCGCACGCAACGTTACTGCTGACCCAGGTATTGAGTTGACTTGGAGCTAATAAAAAGCTAGTGATATGAGGGACTTTCCAACAATTTCAATCGCAATTAACTTATCCAAGCATGGCTTAAGTTTAAATATAGCTTGTGTTATGGTTTATATTTGTAGACTGTGTTGAGGAAACAACACCAATGTAATAGCGGTATTGCTCGAGACATATAAATATCTAAGACTAAAATTTGTTCAAAATAAGGTTCGCAGTAGGTACACGTTTCTCGGGTGTATTTTGAGAATAGCATGGGACGCTACGGTGGTGGACCACCTCAAATTCACCAAACATACATCCATAGTTAATGCGTGGACTAATATGCCTCCTAGTTTAAAAATTTATTGGATCCAGATTCCTCCGATTAGTATGGGTGGAGAAGCAGTCGTGCCCGTTAGTGACAATGTCATGAATTTAGGTATTGACATGGATAAACTTTCTTGGATCATCAGAGAATTTGAGACTGAGAATGGCAATGCATTCCCCTGACTTTGTCAACAAGTCTTTCACTGTCAAAGCTATGCGCTTATGGTACGTATTGCCGTTGACCATCAGATAAGCAAAATCCCTAACCGTCTTTAAAAAATGGTAAAAGGCCACTAACTTTCATCTTGTACACCGTGATAACTCAAAATTTATATGCTCACCCACTAATTTCCCTTCATATTAGTCTATAACTATTTACTTTGTATAATTATTTATTACACATACTAAAGTTGTATTATTACTTTATTTGTACTTCTCGCTCTACCTCTCTCCTTCTTTTTGTTTTTAATATATACACCTTTTATCTAGCTTATTTACTTCTAGATATTACAAATTACTGTCCATCCCAAGGTTACCTGGAAGAAATCACTTCCAGCGATATGGCCATCAATTGTACATTAAACTGTATACATGCTACCTACTAGTTCTACTGTAAATTTATTGTTGTAGGTACAATAAATAATTATATTATCTATCTAACTACCTATCTATCGATCTTTACCTACGTGTTTACAAACCCGATATCAGAAAGTATTCATATGTGAAACGGTAAGTGACAGGAAGAGGGTGAAATGAAATTATGTTATGCTTTCGCGTTAAATTAAGAACGCTTGAACGACCTTGAATTTTCGATGAAAACAACATTCTAAAATTACTAAAACGGTGCATAAATTTAACATCTATTTGGCTCAGTTTGGCCCGGGCTTAAATTCTGGCCATTACATTCATTACTGACGTCATCACACACAAGATTCATTAAAACAAGTAGGTAATTTAACTAGAGGGGTTATAGGGAATATTAGTAATTTTGATACCAATATTTTATTAAAACTGTAGTAAAGTGCAGTATGCTTAGTATGTTTAAAATAGATCGTATACTAAACACCACCGCACGCAACCACAAAGGTATTACAACTGTAAGTTCCAAAACTGTGTAATTGTTACAAGACACGTAGTGCTAAAGATGTTACTAAGGTAAAACCTTATCGCCGTACACACAAAAAAAAAGAAAATTTGAAAATGCATCTGAATGCGTTGCAAACGGCTGTCTGAACCTTATAGCTAGGGTGCACTAGCAGCTAGCTAGCACTACCCGTAAAGACTGATATGATGATCCGTACCCGTATAGATGATCGTATGGCAACCGGAGCCGACGGCTCAACGTGCTCTCCGAGGTACGACCAGAGCAATGCAAATTTTCATATTCATGCACACAAATATTTGCACTGAGCGGAAATCGAAACCGCGCCTCCTGCCCAGTTACCGCGTTCAGTACCGCCACACCACGCCACTGAGGCGCGAGGAATAATCCTATTTGACGGACATTGCCAGTTAAAAGAGGCATGCTATAAGGCGATTAAGATGAATACTATCGGCTCTAAATCTACATTAATATCAGGTAGGTATTCTTGTAAGTATTTGAAAATGAATCGCAGATAAAATCAGTTTTCTAAATTATACTCGTCGTACGTCTTTGTAATAGTAATCTATTCCTATTTTATTGCTAACCCTGCGCGCTAAGTAAAAGAAGGTTAGGCTTGATCTCATAATCATCATATCATCTCATATTCTGATTCTTTCAAGTCCTTTACTAGTCTCTGAGCGAAAGGATGAATAGAAAACAGATAGATGGACGAGCCTACAAGTTTAGGACGTAGGTACGTAGATACGTACTATGAACTAAATTATGGTGTTAATAAAACAATGTAAGTGTAATTTATCGAGAGGTATACATAAAACTGATTAGTTTTTGACTCAGTGAGTTACGTCTTGTACACGCATGGTCGGACCAAAACTAAATTCCGACTCCTTATCTGGTCCCATCCATACTATTTTACTTCACCGACTAAAGTCCCTAATCCCTAAAGTCTTATAAAATTCCGGTACATATGATTCAATCATGTTTTGCGACCATTAGAAATTTGAACATTTATGTGTCCGGTCTGGTTATAAATGTGCTATCAAAAAACAGCTGATATTAAATAAAAACGAGCGCATACCCGGCAAAGATGTTTTCTGTCCGCCGTCGCCATAGTCTTCTTGTTGACATGATAGAAACCAGGAATAGGCTCCGTTATATAGAAGGTAGGGCTCGCGACCTATAGAAATATTCGCGTACACCGAAGTAAATGCAAACAGGTGGAAATGCGAAGACGTCAGCACGCAACCACCCCGCGCAGAATCGTGGCACCCACTAACTACGACAAGCCAGTGTAAGCCACGTCTAATATTTTCTTTGTTGGGTTGTCATGGGGATGTAGTAGTCCGTGGATAGGGGAAGTTAAATTGAGGTTACAGTGTTATTGACCTGTCAATTCTGGTAGGCACCTAAGGTTGTTTTTATGACAGAAATGTTTGTATTATACAGTTAATGTAAATATTACTAATACATAATATTTAGACAATATACTTTTCTTATACCACTTAGTTGGCCGACAAGCACACGGCCCACCTGATAGGAAGTGGTTACCGTGGTCTACGGACGTATGCAACACCAGGGGTGTTACACTCGTGCTGCCGACCATGAAAAAATCTTCTGATGCCCCAAAAGAACCCCAAATTGTAGGTACTTGGGAAAACCGCAGCAGGGCTTGAGTGTGCGTGAGATGAAGTTTCTTTCATACCGCGCAGTGCGCACCATCGTAGGTCGCAATGTGTGAGGATGAATTCCCTGCCTATGGCGAGAGCTGCACTGATAGAATGTAGCTGTGGGCATCATGTCAAACAATTCATCAAAGTACAAACCATTGTATAGGCGGTAGAACACACACAGTGAGGCAAATTCCCTCCTAAGTCTAAGAGGTTCCACACTACTTGCGAGTTTGGGATTGTCAACCAGCCTCAACGCCCGTCTTTGCACTGAGTCGAAGGGATCAAGCTGGTATACCGACGCTCCAGCAAAAAGGTGACAGCAGTACTACATGTGGGGCCGGAGCTGTGCTTTATAAAGAAGGAGTTGCTGCCCCGCAGTGACGTACCGCCTCGCCCTATTGAGCACTCCAAGTTTCTTTGATGCCAACTTAACCTTGTCCTCCAAATGGCTCCGGTACTGGACATCGTTGGAGATATCAACACCAAGGATCCCGATACTTGAGGAGATGGTAAGCGGTGTGCCCAGGAATTGCAGCGCTACAATGAATGGGGTTTTCTTAGCGGTGAATACACATACTTGTGTCTTAGTGGGGTTGAATTGGACTAGGTTTAGTCGTCATATTTATAAGACAATGTTTAACACATTAATACGCCAGTATGACCTCTGTCTTCCTTATTGAAAACAAAGTATGTGATTAAAATCAAAGTTTTATTCAAGAGTAATGAACACATCGACAATGTCGGACCCGTTAGGCCAAAGTCAACAAATTATGACACAAATTATTATTATGTATATGAACCCCTTCCATGTCTTGACCAATTAAATGGCAAATCAATGAAATAGTTAATGATTGCAGTAATATTCGTACTTATGTCACTTTTCGTACTTCTCTTGGATGGTACTTTTATTGCGTTAATAAAACATAACTTTCTTGTAAAATGACAGTATGACATTTTGGTGAACATTAAAGACTTTTCTAAAATAGTCTAGATACATATTGGTGCTACACTTGTACTTTTCCACAATATTTATTATTAAACCTGACCGATTTCACCTTACGGCATTCTCAAAGTTTGATATTATATATATTCGGCTTAAAGATGTTTATCTCTCATAATAATATTGATTTTGAGATATTGATTTTACATTGCTAGTTATGATCATTCCAATTTAGGAGTGTTTTACGAGGAAGGAGGTCACGGGTGCACCGAAGGAATTGAGACAAGTACTCATCTATTGGTATAATAGTGACGGAACCAGGTTAGGTGGGCTGATATGCTCTCAGGACAGTACAGCTTAAAGTGTGGGGTGCGGCAGGCGGGCTCACCCCTGCTCGGTTGTATAATCTCTATATTAATAAACTAATTGTGAAGCTCAGCAGTACGCACACCGGCTGCGTTATAGACAATCTCTGTGTAAATAACATCATCTACGCAGACGGTATGGTGTTGCAGGGTCCAACGGTGAACGCGATCTGTGAGGCTTATGCGGTGGAGCATGGGCTGAAATATAATTCGAAAAAAAGTGAAGTACTTGTATTCAAAAGTAAAACAAGCGCACCAGAGCATATTCCACCTATTAGGATTAATGGTGAAAATCTGCGGGTAGTGACCAGTTTTAAATATCTCAGGCACGTAATTGTGGAGAACCTGAGGATGTGGCCAATCTGGAGCGGGAAAGCAGGGCGTTGGCTGTCAGGGGGAATAGCTAGAAGGTTGATAGGACGCTGTTCGATAAAAGTAAAAATTACATTGTTTAACGCATACTGTCCGTCCTTTTACTCGGGCGGCCTTTGGCTGAAATATACGCGCCAGCAAGCGATGCACTGCGAGTGTTATACAATATCTTCAGAATGTTGATGCGCCTTCCTACGGACTGTAGCGCGTCTCGCTTGTTCGCATTTTTCATGCGATCATGCGTAAGGAACTCGCCCCTATTCGTCGGCGTGTCTCCTACACGCCTACAGAGTAGCAACAGTATTCTGAGGATGGTTGCGTCGCGGTTGGATTGCTCAATCCAAGAAAGATGGATGCGTGTCTTGATCGAATAAATGTGTACCTACTGGCTGACCAAGAATGAAGGATCCGAAAGAAGACAAAATGTAATAAAGTAAGTAACAAATGTCTAATTATAATAAAAAATTGTCATGTTGACATGCAATTTTTAGTTTCGACAATTTGAAACCTTCATCAATAACTTTTCACACTATGTCACTCAAATAAAATGGAATGTCATCGAATATAACTGCACTAAAATAAAACGACACCAAAAATTCAAATAGACGAAACTAAAAATTGTATGTCAACATGAAAATTATTTATTATAATTAGACATTTGTTGCTTACTTTATTACCTTTTCATCGGTTTCATCTACCGATTTTCCATTTGAAAACGTAGGTGTAGATCATGTAGGACCAATCATGTCTGCTACTCGGCAGGGTTGAGGTTGTAGATTGGCAAAGGTATACATCGTGGCATTTTGTTTGCTACTACTAATTGTATTTACCAAGTAAATACCAAATCTACATTGTAAATACCAAGGCTATACATCTCGAATTAGTTAGTGACTTGACGAGCAACTTATTTTTAATGGCATTGCATCGGTTTATCTCGCGAAGAGGAAAGCCTATTAACCTCTACTCAGATAACGGCACCTCGTTTGTTGGTGCTTATAATGACTTGACTGAATTTTTTAAAGCAAAACTGTAATTCCTTAGGTGAAAGTGTAGCCAACGAAGGCATTAAGTTCCATTTTATTTCGGCATATAGTCTTCATAGGTCTTCACAGGAATTCTCTGGGAAGCAGGTGTCAAATCTACCAGGTACCATTTGCAAAGAGTGTTGGGAAACTGTAATCTGACCTATGAAGATCTCAACACCACTTTGATACAAATTGAAGAATTTTTTTAAACTCCCGACCGACTGACTCCATTATCTTCTGATCCAGCTGATTGTTCTTCGTTGTTCTTCAGCTGAATACCTTAGTGATAGTTAAAGAGGATCACCTTCCACCGCTGAAGTGGAATTTAGGACGGATAGTGGATGGTATCGCACGGGTAGCTGACATACGGACATCGACAGGAGTTATTCGGCGTTCATTTAGCAAGATTTGCCCAGTCCCAGGTAAAAACAACGTTTTTACGGGCGCCGGAATGTTAACGCCTAATAATGATGTACCGGTTGCATCTGACGGGATGACATTATGTTAATTTTATTAGGCGCCTTTGTCTACTTAAGTAATTGATGAACTTGTCATTCACTCGCCGTTATCAATCTGAATCAACTCCGTGTATCATTTCCATAAAAATAACCGCCTACCGGCCCAAAGCCAATAACTTCACTAAAATTGAATGTCACCAAAAATTCAAATAGACGAAACTAAAAATTGTATGTCAACATGAAAATTATTTATTATAAGTAGACATTTGGTACTTTATTACATTTTCTCTTCTTTCGGATCCCTCATTCTTGGTCAGCCAGTAGGTACAAATATATTATACACCAAGATACGCATCCATCTTTCTTGGATTGGGCAATTTAACCGCGATGCACCCATCCTCAGAATACTGTGCCTACTCTCTCCGGACTGTTGCGCGTATCGCATGAAAACTGCGAACATGCGAGACGCGCAACAGTCCGGTGGAAGGCGTATCAGCATTCTGAAGCTTTTGTTGCATAACACTCGCAGTGCATCCTCTGCCCGGCGGGTATGTTTCAGCCAAAGGCCGCCCAAGTAAAAGGACGGGCAGTATGCCTTAAACAATGTGATTTTCACTTCTATCGAACAGCGTCCAAACCTTCTGGCTATTCCCCCTGACAGCCAACGCCCTGTGGTCCACATCTCTCAGGTTCTCCGTAACTACGTACCCGAAATATTTAAAACTGATCTCTACCCCCCGATTTTCGCCATTAATCCTAATAGGTGGAACTGCGCTGTTGCGCTTGTTTTACTTTTGAAAATAAGTACTTCACTTTTTTCAAATTATACCTCATCATGCTCCACCGCATAAGCCTCACAGATTGCCGTCAGCTTACGAATCGCGTTCACCGTTGGACCCAGCAACACCACCATATCGTCTGCGTAGCTGATGTTATTTACGCAGACGTTGTTATAAAGCAGCCGGTGTGCGTACTGCTGAGCTTCACAATTAGTTTATTAATATAGAGATTGAACAACAGAGTAGAGCCCCCCTGCCGCACCCCACACTTTAAGCTGTACTCTCCTGAGAGCATACCAGCCTACCTCACCTGACACCGCTGATTATTATACCAATAGTTGAGTAGTTGTATCAATTCCTTCGGTGCATCCGTGACCTACTTCCTCTTAAATCACTCCTAAAGCTGGCTTAGAGGTTGCTCAGCATAAATCCGAGGCTATGTTCTTTCATGGACCTCGGAGCACGCTACCGGGTTCAAGTCTCACAGGGGGAAACCAACTCTCATCTGCATCAAGCCCCAGATGAACTGCTCGTGCTCGACGGTCCGTGGGAGTTCGAGAAGCATTTCCAAAGACTGGGTCCCAAATTGGTGGATACGTTAACGTTCTGGCGTGGCTGCTGTCCAACTTGAGGGGCAAGGAGGACTTCTGCAGAAGACTCGACGCGGGTACCGTGCGCTCCATGGCCTTGTACGGGTGCCCCGTGCCCCTGGCGGTGTAGGGAAGGACAATTTCCCTGAAGGACAATTTCTTTTTTTTTTCACCGGCCCGCCACCATGTACTGTTATACCTATTCCGAAAGGCGGCACGGGAGCGGGATCACGATCCCGAGTCTGAAGAAATTTGGACAGTGAGATTACGGTTACAAAGGGCGTCGGCGTAGCAGCGGTAAGACCCATCACGGGGAGTGTCTAGGGAGCCTCTCGTACCGGTGACTCCGGGGCCCCCACACCCGAGAAGGGCCAGATCGAGAGAGATGGCCTTGGGTCAGCCGGGGGGCGAGGTATATGCCTGTCAACCTCACCTTCGGCAACCAACAACGACCCACAGGTGCCGTTGGTTTTAGACGGTTCTAGTCCGACATAACCTCTCCCAGATTCGGCGGCAAGGGGTTTACGTGAGGATTACTCGCCCATAAATAAAATATATAAGAAGAATGTGATAGAATGTATCTCGCAATAAAAAGCAGTGTTGTTTGGTAATTATTTATACCCTATTTCTAGTAATTTTCGTTTCCATGTTTAGTTGGGAGTGCCGACAGAAGTGAAAACTTAGCTAATGCTCGTATTAGGTTTATGGATACTTATACAACATGTGAATTGTCACAATCTGTCACAAAAAGTGTCGGTAACATTGTCGAGAGTTCAATGACTTTTTGTCATCTCAAAAAATGTTCTATGAAAAATGCCTAAAGTTCCTAAACAAGTTTTCACTACTAAAACTCGAATACACATTAACACAGACTTCACTGAGTACGTAAGCACGTACGTAAGTTTTTTAGACACTCATGAAAAAACCTTTTAGTAGGTTTTAGTAATCATTTATGTGTAGATATTTTCTTATCTGTTTTACATGACTTCATTGTTCTGTCTGTGAACAGATTCTTCACAATTGAAACTTGTACGAACCCTATTAATATCATTAAAATTATTAATAACTTTGACCAGCTTGATACTCTATTGCGCATCTCTTCCATTATGTGCTTGTCCCTGCCTTCTCGTTCTGATTGAATATACTGCATTTCTTGCGCGATATCTATGTTATTTTGAATGCGAGCAATTGATTCACATATATCATGAAGTCGCATTATATAGGTATCTTCTCCCTTACCAAGTTTCACCTCCGCAGTATCATCATCATGATCATTTTTCTTTTGTGCATTAGGTTTTATTCGTATTTCGAAAGAAACTGTTTTTTCGTTGTAGCTAGTGAGGCTATTGTCAAAACAGAAACGGTAGACTCCCTCATCTATCACAGTGTACGTGTGCTCATTCTCAGATCTCATGAAGTCAGATACAATCATTTCACCTTCCGGGTCAGCGATGTGGAAGTTGAGATACAAATCACCAAGTGTCGAATCTATCACATTATACTCAACGAATATAACTTCATGATACGACACGTTATGATAGAAACAACCCGCCTGTCCAGCATCAATCCTAAGTGTCAAATTCGTGTGGAGCGCGAAAATAACGTTAAACATACAGGTAAAAACTAAATAACTCATTTTTATTACAAGAAACAGATATCAATACAGAAATCCTATAGACAATGAAAAAGAACTGTAAAGTAAATCGTTATTTATAGTAGACGCAAGCACGTTATGTTTACATAAACAACGACAAAAAACGATCCATTTAAGTATCTTGCACAACAAATATTCAAACCAAGAGCTGAATGAATCGGCACCGGTAGTGACTCAGTTAAGTATTCCAGTGATAGACGTTTTAAACAAATATGATATTATTTGAAAACATGAGTTGTAAGTGATACTTATGAGTTTCAATGAACTATTAATACCTTTAGTTTTTGACTGCTGCTTTTTCCAATCATCAATGATTTTTTTAAATAAACGATACGTGGAGCGATTTTGCTCCATTGAGCAGGATACACAGAATTATTTTGAACTTTTTAAAAAAAAAATTATTCGTCATTATTCAGTTTAGGTACATAAAATATGCTATTATAATATACAATTATTTACAAATCTATATAAAAATTGCAGTCTCCCTCTTTTTCTCTATTCCATTTTTGTATATATTGTATAGTATAAATACAAAAATGGAATAGAGAAGAAGAGGGAGACTGCAATTTTAGGAATTAAAAATTCCTTCACATCGATCTCTACTGGTACCGTGCCCAAGAGGCTGGCGGCATTACCACGCTGAATGGCGATGCCAATTCTTTGAGCGAGGTTTAGTCACTTCGCTATTTCTTTGAATAGCGCGCGCGCGCTTGGATCCCACGGACCCAACGTTTCGACTCCAAACGGCTCAAAAATATAATTATCAGTTAAATTGGTATATTGGCGCCGTTTGAGAGTCTCCGCTGATGCAGCAACAGCGCATGCGCAGTCCATCGTACTTGGAAGATGGGAAGGCGCCAGGGTGTCGACGCAAGTTGCATCCCACACCAAAGGCCTACCCATCTTCCAAGGCATTAACGACATACCGTTCGGTCTCTTATCATTCCAGCCAAGCCAACAGAATCAAGTATAGCTGGCACGCCGGCGGTGAAAAGAGCTCGACGGATAATGTCGTTAATATTTGCATGTCGGGACATGCGGCCTGTGCTCCTGCTGCAAGACAATCCGTGATGTCCAAGGCTACCGACAGCTTCTCCACAGAGACACCGATGCGGAGAAACACACGGTGCACCCAAACGTAGGTAAGACGCAATGCGGAAAGTAGTGTCGTCCAAGATTGTTCCAATGTTGGGCGAAGGAAGTGCCTGGAGCCATACACCAGATTCCCATTCACACACAGCCAATAGACGAGCGCGCTCAACAGCGCTGGTAGCTGTACTGATTTAATGTTTTTTAACACCAATACTGAGCTCATCCCATTGCCCTTGGGAAGATGGGTTGGCGGGCATGGCGGCAGTTGGACAAATCATTTTCCAAGCATTTACAGCTTCGGCCTTACCTGGCATATCGGAATTAATCAATGAAGGAGATAGAATTTTCCTGACTAATTCTTCAGTGCCATAGACCGACGACAAAAACGCTGGCATACTTACATCTGCAATTTTGCGAACGCCGAGGCCTCCGAGACGAACTGGAAGGGACGCCTGAAGCCACACTCGATCGTTCAAAAATTTATATTTAAAATTTTGAATAACACTCAGCAGCACTCTATCCACTTGACCTAGAAGTTCCAAAAATTTAAAAAGTTGAGTTGAACGCAGAGCATGTGTAAATTTTGGTACGAAAATAATGGTGAAAGCTGAATGAATATTAATTTGGTACAATCGCTCCGAAATATCAAGAAAAAGAAATATTTTCTCTTCCACAAAATACTCGTAAGCATCTTCAAAAATTGGTGACCCAAGGAGGCGGAGAGAACTTTTTTGTAAAAAATTTAAATTTGGAGCCAAAGCATTGAATTTTGAGAGTACCGAAAGATTGTCAATTTGATCACTGAGAAAAATTTCACATTTGATGGAATTTAGTTCTAGGCCGATTGAACTAAATTCTTCTTTTAGAAACGCCAAATCTTTTAATACTTTTTCTACGTCGCTTCCGAGAATACCATCATCTAGATACCAAACGTTAAATTTGGAATTTAGTCGCTGAATTATAGGGTGAATAGCCAGGCTGAAAATGACTGGCCCAAGAGGATCACCTTGTTGACACCCTACTGCTGAATTTAAAATATTTTCCCCATAAAGTAATTTAGAAGGATGCCTATAGGCACAGCCAAAGAAATATAAAAAATTGGGGTTTCCAATTTGGCCTGTGTCAACAGAGTGTCCCTATTAACAGAGTTAAAGGCATTCCTCAAGGCAACTTTGAGGATAACCTCACCTCCACTGCAGCCAAGGAATGTAGATAAGGCATGTACAGCAACCTCACAGCCCCCTTTGGAGTCGAAGCCGAGTTGGAGGGGCTGGAATTTATCAGTGAGAGAGTCTCTATATGCTCTACAACACAACTTAGCTGCTATTCGCCTGTATGTACAGCTTACGGTAATGGGACGAATGCTACCATCTTTTTTACGCAAGGCGCAGAGATTAGCGCCGTACCGTAAATCAATGATGCCCTCGTCCACATTGCCGGACAATATAAGGTTAATTAAGGCCGTTCGTTCTTTCAAGAGTTTCAGCTTCTCCGACTCTTACGCCGGTAAGGTCCTTGAGGTGCTGACGGGTAAGGCCATCGAGGCCGCCGGCAGACCCACTCCGGAAAGAGCCAACAGCTGCTATCACGTCCTTGGTTGAAACACTGAGACAATCAGCGTCTGACTCCAGAGGCTCAGGGAAGTAAAGGTTATCAGCAGGGGATGGGTGCTTGCTCTGCGCTATAACATCACTGCTGAATAAAAGCCTTGCAGCTCCCCTAATGTCACCTTCTCTTAACTTGGACTCTACATAGTGGTAAATCGAATTTTTATGGAAGGTGGTGAATTTTGGATCAAAAGTATGAGATAGCGAGTAGTTTTCTTTTATTTGTGTTATTAGCGATTTTATGGTGGCCTGGTCTTTCGCAATATGTAGAATCCTATAAGGGAAGGTGAGTAATTGTTTCCAAGCGCTTTGAAAGTTCTCCCGGACTACCATGGCCATACACCGGGTAAGGTTCAGTGCAACGGATGGCCTTGCACCACGGGGAACTCTCTTTGAAATTGGAACCGAATTTTTAAATTTGGATAATGTTTGCCAAAAGGGAATTTGGGTGACAAAGGTAGGGGTTGTTTGGATTGAAGGTGCATTTTGGGATTTGTGTACTTTCCCAAAATGCACTTTTTATTCTCGATTATCTTTAAAAAAACGGGCTTGAGAACAATCTGGGCATTGTACAAGTAGATCTGGATAATTAATCGCATCGCATCGCATTGAAACAGTCAAGTGGGCCAAGTGTGATCAACTTATGAATTTCAAGACTACTAAGTAGGTATAGTGAATTGATAACAAAGGTAAAACGTAGTTATTTCTTTTTCTTTCATAAAAATAAATTTATCAAATTGTACGACAATAATCGATACGATGACAGTGCTTCTCTCTCAGAATATCTCTCACGCTCAAACCTGTATTATGTTATCGGTGACATTTAGTTACTTTTTCTATTGTTTTGTACTGTTATTAATTGAAATAGTTATTTTATAATTTTTAGTGAGACTCCTGGTACTATAATAGTTTAATGTTAAGGTATTACTATTGTACATTGTTCAGGCGTTTGTACTGTAAGGCAAATTATCACTTAAAGAATCTAAGTCTTCAGTGATGAGTTTATTAGTTACAATGTGATGTCACTATAGCCTAACAGGGCCATTATTCTGTTAGGCTATACCTAGTAGCCTGACATCGAGTTTCAAACGCGTTCATAACATGAGAAGACGGTGGATTACAATTGGTTTACACAGAAGAGAGAAATGACGTCAAAACTAGACCAACTTAAAACGAGATTAAAAAATGTATTATTTTTATGAAATTTGTATTTAAACCATTATACAATGTTCTATCTAAATACAGTAAATTGTTTTTAAGAATGTTTAACATTAAAAACACATAAATATCTACTTATTATATTTTTATGTGAATTTACATGTGTACATATAACAAATTAAAACTAAAATACATAGTTTATATAACACTTAGGGAATGTCATTCTAATTGACACTATAGACATTCTTTCTGTTCGTTCCGTCAAATGGCGTACTCAGTTGTTTCTAAATAGCTACACTATTGTATATGGAATAAGATATATTTTAATTTAAATAATCTTTGGCACCTTCTTGGCACAATAAGTATTTGGTAGTAAAATTTTGCGGGTCTTACGAAATACAAAACAAGATTGTAAAATACTGTCTTATTGTTTTTATTAAAGTACCTACTACCTAATGTACCAATAGAACTTAAGTAACAAATACAAAAATGTATTTACTTTTGTTCTTTTGATACTTATACTCATACTTATTTTATTTTTTATACTTTAGTAGGTACCTATTATTACTTCATTTTTATACCATTGCATAATTGAATGCTGTAATTATGATGCAATATGATATACTTTATTAGATTAGCATTCGTAATATTGCAGTAAGTTTTGTCATCAATAAAACATCATAGATGATATTTACAAAATTTACGTATTTACATACTACATAATCTTACCATTAGGTTTACAAACTATTTCATAGTAAAAATAAGATATATTAAACTTACTAACTATATAAAATGCTTAAAAATATTTAATGACACACTAATCTAAAAGTAAAATTGGTGTGCCTAACTTAGCTACTTAATGATGATAAATTGATTAACTTGAAATGCGTTAAGTTAGCTGGGATACACCATTTAGTATTCTACAAGTCGTTGACAAGTATTTCATGCCACGTTCTGTCCTTTGCTCATTCGCCAGTACTGACCGCGTTGACTTATCAATTCAGTGTGCGTGCCCTTTTCCGAGATTTTACCTGAAACAACAAATGTTTGGAATTAAATACTCAGGTCTCTACTGTTCTTTTTGTTTTTGTTTGCACGTTAATATTGCACGTTAGTTGGTCAATGACTATGAAGGAACGGCAGGTAGAAAATAATTATATCCCTTGCCTTGCTTAGTACCTACCTAGTAGATAGGGCTCATTTTTCTTGAAAACCAGCAGTCATTGCAACATTCGTTACATATAAATCAATGAAGGATGTTTACTGAATAACAACTAGACGGGTTCTTAGTAAATGTATCATTGTTACTTCGTTCACTTGGTCAGTAGAAACACTTATTATTTAATTTAAAAACTTATATGATAGTTAGGTTAGGAAATTTACCTTTATCGACAACACAAATAAGGTCAGCGTCTTTGATTGTTGATAGACGATGAGCAATTGTAATACAAGTGCGTCCTTTAGCAGCCTTCTCCAAAGCTTCTGACACGGCCTGTGAATAATTGTCACTTTGTTATGTCCGCTTGGGCTCTTTTAAATATATTGAACCATGATGAGGATATACTTAATAGTGGGGCTATAACTAATGAATAAACTTATAAAACGGCGAGTTAAATAGGTACCACAAGATACAGTGTGGTATCGCTAGGTACGTAATGCATTGATCATAATTATTTGGTAAGTAACATGACTGTAATGAACTATGTCGCAAAATTGTGTGTCAAAATTGAGAATGTATCTAAATTATTTTCGTTATTTGGTTTACCGGTATTCACAAAAAAATATTCGTACCCGCTCGCTGTTTGCGTCTAAGGCAGAAGTGGCCTCGTCGAGAAGCAAAAGACGAGGCGATCTGATCAACGCACGTGCAATGCACACTCGCTGTTTCTGCCCACCGGATAGCTGAGCACCGCTAGCGCCTAAGTTTGTGTTGTAACCCTGAAACAATATTTTTGAAGCAAATATATATTATGTTCCTAATCTAATAAAATACATGTTGGGTCCGTGGGGTTACATAGAAATAGCGAAGCGACTAATTGACGCTTCCCGTGACCATAGGGTTGACCTTGGAATCGCCATTCAGCGTGGTAATGCCGCCAGCCTTTTGGGCACCACGGTACTAGTAGAGATCGATGGGGAGGAATTTTTCGATGTCTAATCGAGTTGCAGTCTCCCTCTTTTTTTCATTTCATTTTTGTAAATATTATATACTTAGCATAGTTTTGTATGTATTTCATAAGTAATTGTATATATTTTCTCTGTATATAATAGCAAATTTTATGTACCTGAATAAATAAAATAAATAGATGATGTCTTATTATATTTGTTACTTCTAGGTACTCTTCTCGTGGCCAAGATACGATACCCACAATTTCTTTTAAATATTAAAAAGAAAATCATACCGACTTACCTCTGGTAAGGAGACAATAAAGCTATGTATGTTTGCGGCTTTGGCAGCAGCAGTGATCTCGACCATTGTAACTTTTCTATTGTTATCACCGTATGCGATGTTTTCTGCCAAGGTTCGGTCGAACAGCACCGGCTCCTGTTGAACCACACCGAGTTGTCTTCGAAGCCGTGGCAGGATCAGTGAATTTCTTATATCGCGGCCATCCAATTCCTATATTATACAAAACATGCAATTTAATATGTTGTTGAGGTTTGGCGAGTATGTAAGTAGAAGTAATTTAGTCATATTTTTCTTAGAGAGATGCGAGTACGTACAATATAGTGGAGCCGCCTGTCACCCTGGCAGAAGCAGGCCGTGGCGGTGGCGCGCGTGGCGCACTTCCCCGTTTCCGGGGACGAGTTGGGGACTCTGTAGTCCCCACACCCGAGAAGAGGGCCAGATCGTGAGAGATGGCCCTGGGTCGGCCGGGGTGCGAGGGATATGCCTGTCAACCTCACCTTCGGCAACCAAAACGACCCACAGGCGGCGTGCGTTTTAGTCGGTTCGAGTCCGACATAACCTCCTCCACCGGCTCCGGTGGGGAGGTATCCGTGGGGATTTTGCGCACGTAAAAAAAAAAAAAAGTACGTACAATATTTCCGGTCTCAGGATCGTAGAATCTCTGCATTAGCTGAAGCACTGTGGATTTTCCACAGCCCGAAGAACCAACCAAGGCGACAGTCTTCCCAGCTTCTACCTTCAAGTCTATACCCCTGAGAACTCTTTGGTGCGGGCGGGTGGGGTAGCAGAATTCTACATCCTTTATTGCGAAGTTTCCAGAAGCGGTCTGAATAGAAATGAAAAATATATCTTATTATCTCTTTTCACACTTATTATTTTTTATGAAATTGGCATTATATTTAGCATAATACCTATAATTTTTAATTAATCCATAGACTACTATACTCACACCTTTCTGCCTCCGGCCCTCCATTAACATTAGGAATATCTACTCATTCAATTTGGACACGGGATTTTTACCGAAGATGTATTAAATACATATTCAGTAAAAATCTTTAAAAATTGGCGACTCATTCGTCGACACACAGGTGGCAGACAAGCACACGGCCCACCTGATGGGAAGTGGTTACCTATGGACGTGTGCAACATCAGGGGCGTTACACTTGCGCTGCCGACCCTTAAAAAATCTTCTAATGGTCCTCTTGAAGAACCCCATATTGTAGGCACTTGGGAAAACCGCAGCAGGGAGTACATTCCACAGCTTGCGTGTGCTGGGGATGAAGTTTCTTTCATTCCGCACAGTGCGCACCTTCTCAGGTTGCTACGTGTGAGTATAAATTCCCTGCCTATGGCGAGCGGTTCGATGAAAATAGAATGTAGCTGTGGGCAACATGTCAAACACACACAGCGAGACAAAGTCCCTCCTAAGGCTGAGAGGTTCCACATCACCTGCGAGTATGGGATTTTCGACCAGCCTCAACGCCCGTCTTTGCACCGAGTCGAAGGGGTCAAGCTGGTATGCAGGCGCTCCAGCAAAACGGTGACAGCAGTACTCCATGTGGGGCCGTACCTGTGCCTTATAAAAAGGAGCCTCTGCCTCGTAGTGAAGTAGTGCTTTGACTAGGACTAGGTTTAGTCGTCCCCAATCGGATACTCCAGAGACACAGCGGTATTTCCGCCCGATTAAGCAGTCCGACTGGGGTAGTACCTCCGCCCTACAGAATACCGCGGCTATAATAACTTCGTGTTGTGTTCCCAGCGGTGAGTAGGGTAGCCAGAGCTCACTGGAGAATTTGTGCTGTCAGTGGGAAGACTAAGGGCTTGTCCTGATTGTGTCTTCTACTGACGGCACAGAAACTCTGTACTTATAGGGTTGGCAGCGCAACTGTGACTCCTCTGGTGTTACAGACGTCCATAGGTCACGGTAACCACTTTCCATCAGGTGGGCCGTGTGCTTGTCTGCCAACTAAGTGGTATAAAAATAAAAAATAAAAAAAAGACGGATTTTTTGGTCGGCAGCACGAGTGTGACACCCCTGGTGTTGCATACGTCCATAGGCCACGGTAACCGCTTCCCATCAGGTGGGCCGTGTGCTTATCTGCCAACTTAGTGGTGCAAAAAAAAGATTTATACTCGCAGCTATTAAGAATTTTCTAAAGATAACACTTTGTCTGAACCATTAATCTAAATGAACACCTTAACAATACAACCCAATCACTACGGGACCAACAATATATGTCAGTAATTTTATTTCAAATAAACATCTTACCCAATCCTTCTTATCCCTGACGCCATCTTCAGTTCTTACTTTAGGCGTTCGTTTAATGACTGATACAATCCTTGATGCAGCTGTTTTAGCAGTGTTGAATCCAGGAGCATACAGTAATGACTGGCCTAACATGTAAGCTCCGTACATGAGAGCCTCATTTACGCTAAAACCAAACGATGATGAGTTAAGAAATTCCTCTTTCAACAAAGTATTATCCACATGCAACGTGTTACAGAAAGGTATGGTCATAGTCGGGGGACACATTAAGTGTGATATAAATAAAATTGCCGCGAGGGTATAAACACCGATTAACTTTGTATGACGTAGAATTTTTTTTAATTAGATAATTACTAGAATCAACTTCTAATAATGGGAATACTAAATGGTTATAATATATCTGCTGTTGCGAGTGCATAAAAGACTTAACTAACCTAACATATTTTGTTCTTTACTACCATACATGAAAAATTGATGGTAGGTCAGTTTTCCCATCTATCAAACCATTTTCGAATGGGATGAAGACTATATAACATTTTTTTTTGCTAAAATATTGGTATGGAGTGACCATATTTAGAATATATTTATAGTTGTGTAAGGAACTCCAACTGCATCCAAGGTACTTACATAAGCACCACGTTGTATTCAATTTCTCCATAAGCCACCAACACAGCACCATACACCGTTGCGCTAAGGTATGCCAAAAATGGTACGTAGACTCCCAAACCTAGCACTAAACCTCGCCAACGTGTTTTTTTAATAACAGCACTGCAGGCTACTGTTAGAGATTCTTCAAATTTTTTCAGGAATATTGTTTCCACACCTGAAAAAAGAAATATTAGAGTTGTAAAGAAAAAATAGTGACCAGTGACGAATCTAACGCAAACGAAACGCACTAACTGCACTGAATGCTGTAATTTGAAACGCATATAATGAATTTCAAAATTCAGCATTTTCGATAAAATGATAAAATTTATAACTTAAACCCTATATTTAGACGATAATAATCTTTATTTACGGAGCTTAGCCACAACATGACTATGTCGCTCATTTAGACGATAGACCGTAGAAGAGCGACATAGTCATGTTGTGGCTAAGCTCCGTAAGAAGACGATAGACCGTAGAAGGAAGGTATAGATGAAAGAAGATATACCTAAGCTTTGCACAGTTCTTATGCTAACAACAGCTTCAGTTGCAATAGCTGTTGCCGACTCCATAGCAGCGCGTTCGTCAGCTTGAGATTTCTGAGAGACTACTCCTTCTAGCCAAATACTGCCCACCATCTATAATTATAAAAATGTGATTATTATATGAATGCTGACTATACCAAAATAACATCACTAAAAGTTATACTAACCAGAGGTACGAATACAGTTCCGACTAAAGTAAGTTTCCAGTAATAGCACATTGCCATTATAAATCCGACTGTCATTGAACTCATTCCCTGCAGTATCAGCCCTATTCTTAAACCTGTTGCTCCTTGTACTTCCGCTGTATCTCCACTTAACCTTGCACACATAGCTCCAACTGTATTACATTCTTTATCAAAGTAGCCGATTTCCTAAAAACCAAAAACAGTTTAATGTTGAAAACAAGAGAATCTTCGGATTCAGCATAACGTCAAGTGTCATTCACATCTCGAATACATTTTGGCTTCTAAAGACTAAGACTATCTTTACAGAAATATTAATTAGTGCTTCTACTCTTCAACGGAACAGACTTTTGCGAGAACAATAAAAATAATGGAACAATATACCTGTGATAATAGTGCCGTGAAGTATTGCTTCCGTAAGCGTGTTGTCATTCTTAACCCAGCGGTAGTAAATGTGGTGCTTTGCAGACACATAGAAATACCAGCGACAGCCGCCACAACAACAAACATACCCGAGTAAAGATCAGCCAAGTACACAATTTGGCTTCGATCTGATAAAACAAAAATCTGTAAAGTAAACATAAAGTCAAGTTATTTGATATAAAGATAAAAATTTAATAATACTTGTCATATGTAATCAGTAGATATAATTACCGCAGTAGCAAGACCGTAGAGTAGAGCAAATGCAGGGAAGCAAGCTCCCTGAAGGAATGCTGCAATAGATCCAATTGTAATTAGAGGCCATTCGGGTCCATTTAATTTCAGAATATCCCAATCACTGAGTGTCTTTATTTGCTGTTGACAAATAATAATTGATTATGTTACTGGCTTACTAAAGTGCAGTCCTAATTGTTTTATATTGCATGGCTTACTTCATCTTCGTCCTTATCTTCTTCTGATTCATATTCAGCATTGTACACAAAGTTTTGTAGTCCAGTTGATATAACAGAAGCGATTGATCCCCGTGGCGTCATCCAGTCGTGAGATTCTGTAAATAGTAAAATTAGATGGTGATGATATCATTGCATAGGGCCACCTAACACGGTATAAAGTGAATAATGCTGAAAACCCTACCTCTTTTAGTTGAGTGATGCCTGTGTAATCGTCTGGTAGATTTTCTCCTGACATCAGTTCGTGGAGCTATAATTAGTTCCTCTGCATTCCTTTCGCCATCGCCTTCCTCAGGTAACGTCTCAATCTTTTCTACGTCATCATTCTCCTTGCCTGTCGTTACTAGTTTATAATAGAAGCCTGGAATGTTAAAAATATTTCGTCATTTACACATTATTAAGTAAATATTATTGAAAATTGTACTTATTCAATTTAATGACAATCTTTGTCCCCAAAGTCAATTAGTAAATATTTAAGTATACGAGGCTGTCACAGTAACAACGTAATTTACCTTCTTTTTGCATAAGTTCATCATGGGTACCTTCCTCTACAATTGCACCTTGATCCATACAAATTATCCTGTCAGCGTTGACAATAGTAGATAACCTGTCGATGAAAAAAAATGTTAGTTTGCAGAGAAGTCACACGAAATCTGAATAAATACATATGAAAAAATTGTCATCACTGACCGATGTGATACGGTAATGGTAGTCCGGCCGACGCTAGCGCGATCAAGAGCAGCTTGTACTTGTCGCTCAGAATGCGGGTCGAGAGCGGATGTGGCCTCATCCAGAAGTAAGACCGCTGGCTCACGTAGCAACGAGCGCGCAATCGCAATGCGCTGCTTTTGACCACCGGACAAAGATGCACCGCGTTCTCCGATAAGAGTATCGTATCCCTAAAAATAAATAAATTAGGTATATATTATTCTACAGTTTAGATGTTCATCTTTAAGCATAGGTATTATTATCATCATGTGTACTAACATTAGGCAATTTTGTAATAAATTCATGAGCATAAGCCATTTCCGCCACGGCTTGAACTTCTTCATAGGTGGCTTCCGGAAAGCCTATGGCTATATTTTCAAATATTGTACCACGGAACAATACTGGTTCTTGTCCGACTACACCTGAAATTTGACACACCAAAATACAAAATAGGATCTATATTCTATAAGATTATATATTAATTAGCAGTAATTCTAAAAGTGAACTAACAACTGTCCACTTGTCGTCAATATTAGGTGACGGTGTTTTTACACACCTTAATTCCATTAAAAATAAGATACAATAAATTCAATAAATAAATAAATTCCATAAAAAATATGAGACGGTAAAATTCTCTTTTTCAAGTATCCTTTTTCAATAAGTAAAATAGGGAACTTTTCTAGAAAAATTTGTTACTTCGTGGTTGTCACCACATAAAATATATCGGTATGTTTTTCTTTAAAATTTTCAAATACTAATGAACTGAATCACAATGCTAAGTTTGTCTGAAGTATGCACAGGAGGTATTCGCCTTATATTTAAATTTCGGTAATGTTCATGGATTTCGTTGGTTTCAGTATAAGAACCTCAGTTAAGTATGTTTATTCGAGAATTGGTTTCTGTTATGGATGAACTACAAGTCTCAATAAGTGATTACACCGCCGGTGTGTTAAACCGCGGTAGCCTAGTGGTATGGGTAATGGACTGCCGAGACGAGGTCTCGGATTCGATCCCAGGTATTACCATGGCACACACCAATGACTTTCCGATGCTTTTCGAAGTTATGTGTGTATTGATCGCAGGTTTAGAAGTGCCCGGTTAATGGCAATAGCCTCGTCACCTATTGCATTGGGACCTAAACATAAACTGTCGAAATGTAGGTGCTAGCACCTCTGCCTACCCCTTCGGGGATATAGGCGTGAGATTATGTATATGTTATCAACTTATCATACACGCTGATATCCAGGTAGATCCTTGCTTGCTTAGTTAAAAATATTTAATTTTTCACTAATACGTACCTAAACTTGAACGCAACCATCCCAAATTAAGATTTTTAACATCCTTTCCATCCAGTTTTACTACTCCAGATTGCGGGTCATATAATCTCTGGAGTAGCTGAAGTATTGTTGACTTGCCACAGCCAGAAGAGCCAACTAACGCCACGCATTCTCCAGGTTTGACATGGAGGCAAAACCCGTTGAGGACCTGCACGAGGAGAACATTTTACATAGGGAATTTTCAGCAAGAAAATAATATGTTTTTGCTAATGTTTTCCTCACCTTTACATCAGGCCTAGACGGATAATTAAAGTATATGTCTTCTAAGCATATATCTCCTATGACTCTTCTAGGAGATAGTCCTCCAGTTTGAAGGCTGTCAATTTTTGGTTGCCTGTCCAATAATTGGAATATGCTAGCTGCTGCGCCTCGAGCCGCAGCAAAAACTTCCGCGTGAGGAACACAAAACGTTATGGACTGCGTAGCCATATACGCGTTGAATATGATCTGCAAAATTAATATCCCCCAAGTTGTAAATCTATATATATTAAATAGCGTGGTTCCCGGCAGAGTATAATTTGGACATATAATTTGCACTCCATCTCTTCCCATGCGATTTTGTTCAATGTGACTAAGGGATAGCGCTGTTTAACATCAGATAGATATACTTATATACAGCTAAGACTCAGCTTCAGATGCATGGCTTGAGTCAACAATATTGCCCGGAAGACGGCAATAGGCTCACCCTCCATTACGTGGGACCGAATTCAATGATTGGTGAAATGTGGGTGTTAATTTACCTCTTCCTAGTGATACAATTATCTTAACTTTAAATTAACATTATACTCAGCCTCAGACGCATGGCTCAAGTCAACAATAATGCCTGGAATGCGGCAATAAATAAATAAATAAATAACAAATAAATATTCCACAACATTCCACACAACGCTATTTAAACCCTTGGTAAGCATAGCTTAACTAGCTTGTGTCATGGAATCTAGAATGCGGATAAATATACTTAGATACTTTTTTTGCAAATACATACATATCATACATAGAAATACCCAGACCAATGCAAATATACATATTCATGCATATACATATTTGCACTGAGCTGGAATCGAACCTGCGCCTCCTGAGTAGCAGTCGAACATTCTAGAATCATACTAATTTTTGAGCGGCATTGAATACTTACACTGAAAACGATTCCGACTAAATATTTGCGGTCATCGGCATCTTTGTCGAAGTCTAAGAGTACCAGTCGGGTGCCATAAGTTAATCCTATGGCGTTAAGGGAATATGTGAGGATCCAGTTGAAGCCGTTACCCAAACCGGAGTAAAGACCACGTTTGCGGCCTTGTTTTTCTGCCGGTTCTAGTAGACGGCTGTATCTGTAATGAGTATTAGATAAAATGTTACAATATTACATATGTATAAAAATATTTTATTGAAAGATGAATTCGTCGGCATTAAATAATAGTAATGTAATAATAAACAGTTTATTGACCAAATAACTAGTCTTAAAATAATGGGATTAGGGAGACCCCTTGCAGGCAAAATATAATACTCCTCCAAATGTGTTTATAATACCAAAAGCAAAGACTTGGGCACCATCACAGGCCCAGTAGTGCACATAGGTGGTATTTTGAGTGTTTGTACCACCTAAGTGGTATAAAAAACTTGCATGGAAGACGAGTTAACATTGCAAATTAGAGATCGAAGGTAATTATACATCTATGCATTAGAAAGAAGTAAAGCTAAATAAACCAACTTGTCGACTTCTTTACTCTCTCCGTTAAACGCCACAATTGTACGAATCGACTTGAGAACTTCTTCCGCTTGCTTGCCAGCTTGACTGTATGATTCCATTTCCAACATAGTCGATTTTGTTTGATACTGAAACATTTAAGATAGAGCAATCTGATTTATACATACATAAAACAATTTCTAGTATTAAATTAGTAGTGACCATTCTCAACAGAAAACCTGAATAAAAATGTATCAGTGGTCAGTGAATAATATCAGTAAAATGTTTAAAAACGGCGGGTTAGGTCTGAGGGAGACGGTCCAACCGTTAAAAACTATCTAAGTTATGAAAAGTTACTCATTTTTACCTTCGGATCATCATTTAAATATACATAGTGAAAATTTTTTTACTTAAAATCTGATTCTTGTTATTTTACTTTACGTAAAATAACAAGAATCAGATTTTAAGTAAAAAAATTAAGTGGTAAATATTGGGCATTACTATAATTTGAGGACATAGGTGACTAGTTCCGCCATATACTCACATTGGATAATATAATCGAAGCTGCCAAAGATAAGGGCATAATCGCTATACAAGCAAGGCTGAGCTCCCAGCCCATTGGTATAGCCGTGGCTAAGCAAATGATACAGGTTCCGACCAGATTGGACACGATGGCAAGCTTTTCACCCATACCTTCCTTTAGACTCATCAAATTTCTGAAATTAATGACAACATTTTACTTATATCATTTTTTTAAAAGCTACATGTATCGTTGATACCGTTATTGTACTGTTTCGAAATATAGAAAAGAAATAATTACTAAATAAACATCAGATAAGATTGTCGAATTGTTACAAATGTAAGTCTTATCCCCCAGTGGCATCAGCTACGTGGTTACGTGAGAAAATAAGGTTAAATAGATTATACATCATCAATATTTATTTTGATCAATTATATCAAAGTTTCCCTCAATTAAGATTCCGTTTACATCGTTTAAATATTTTTGAAATAAAAAAATATATTTGAAAAACGGGTTTGTTTACAAATATTATTATGCAAGCTGTGCCCTACGGTCTTCCCCTTCGTACTCGGTTCTAATTCATCACATCTCATCACCCGCCTGAATAATGAATGGATGAGATCCGAGCTCCCGAAATGTTAATTGCTTGTCATAAATTAAATGGTGGAAAACTTACTCTGACATTTTGGAAGCCAGATTGAACTCTGAATCGGTGTCAAACCATGACATGTCTTGACGCAGCACTGTCTTCAAGAAAAGCAGCCGTATACGCGTTATCTGGCGGAATTAGAGCTAGATTACTTAATTTATTTGACTTGTAACATATTGTATATTGAAATGTTGTAACATATTCAAGTCATACTCATTTAATTATGACTGCTAAGACTATTTATACTGTTGAATTTGTTGTTACACATATTGTAATACACTTGTAAACAGAATTTTTTATTATTACTCCTGAACGGTTTCGTCTTTTTAAATTAACAATTACACCTGAAGGTTTACAATTGTAAACCTTTGAGTGTGACGTGAGGCGAAACCGGTTAGGTGTAATAAATAAAACATACTGTGGAAAAAGTACAAGTGTCAATATGTGTGAATGCTAAATTACTATAATAATATTCTTATTAATTACTAGCTGACCCACCCCAGCTTCGCCCGGGGTATATTTTGAAGCTTCATATCCCTTTGAGCCCGTATGTTTTAGTCTTCAAAATATGTATGAAAAATTGCCGAATTCGTTAACATTTATTATCAATGCTCCGCTCCCTTAAGTAGTAGCGTGATGATATATAACTTAAAACCTTCCTCGATAAATGGACTAACCAACACTGAAAGAATCATTCAAATCGGACCAGTAGTTTCAGAGATTAGCGCGTTCAAACAAACAAACAAACAAACTCTGCAGCTTTATAATATTAGTATAGATTGTAACGTTGGTGAAAGTGGATTTTTATTTAGGAAAATACCTGCGGAGATATATAGATTAAAATACATGAAGAATCGAAAGAATTACCCCTAGACTCAAACCATGTTCTATGGTGGATAATTTTCAAACAAGTGGTTTTATATCAACCATACAATAGGTACAAAAATCGAACAAGGACACTTTAAAAGTGACACAGACCATGCAGTACCCGAAAGAGTAATTTAATCAATTCGTTACAGCTGAAAAAAGTAGGCAGCAGAGTTTGTGTGCACAAAATTAACGTAAAATTGAACACGCAAACGTATTGATACAAGGTCATATTCATTTTATATCAGTGTATAAGCGTTATTTTGTTTGTGCTCGCAACTCAAAGCTCAGTGGGTCAATAAGCAGTAAGGTCTTCAATTTAAAATAATTGATTTCGTTTATGGTTGAATTTTTGTATCTGTTCTTATAATACAAGTATAATAATAGAATATGAACTCAAACAAATATCCTATAATCCGATTGCACCCTCTCTTTTACATGCAGTGCAAACAATTTCACAAAGAACAAATCGGTTCAGCGGCCATAGGTCACGGTAACCAATTTCCATCAGGTGGGCCGTGTGCTTGTCTGCCAACCAGGTGGTATAAAAAATAAATTGAGTGGTGGATTTTTTTACCAGTAATAAATGTTCCTTCTTCCTACAGTTCTGGGGTCCTATAAACTTTCAAAAGGCATCTTATGAGTTCGTCAAGCGAAGGGCCACCATTGTATCCTTGTTGATGTCTATAGTGGTGATTCACTACATACAGATGCCTAATTCATTAAGACTTAACCTTCAGCTTACTACCAGGCATTGTAATACTAAATGAAAGCGGACAAAAGTTTTAAGTCTATTCAGATCATCATTATTACATAAGTACTTGGCTCAATATACCTAGACCATCTATTCAATTTATGTCATGCTGTTATATCATTTAATTCAGTCAACTTTCATACGAACGTAAGCAATAAAATGGCCGAGTGGCCGAGTCGTTGATCTGAGCAATTATTTAGTCAACGTGTTGCTACTGCAATACAATATACCTAATAATATACGTTTAATTGACGCTACCCGTGACCAGAGGGCTGGTTTATTCCTTGCGCAAAGGATTGGTTTTGTCATTCAACCTGGCAATGCCACCAGCCTTCTGGCCACCTTCTCGGTTGACATCTATGGGGAGGAATTCTTTGACGCCTGAACCTGCAGGATTATTTAGATATATATTCTGTTTTTCTTTAATATATTTTAATTTAGATAACTTCCGTGTACATTATGTAAATATTAAATAAATAAACAGAACTTCTACCTAATAATATACCAAGTGGGTATATTATTAGGTAGAAGTTCTGTGTCCTAGGTACCTGTCATTTACAAATAGTGCGTCACAGCATTAACAATAACCAATATTACAATAGGTAGGATACCTGCCTACCGATATTATTAAGATATTAACGTTTATTAGTGTCGTCACTTTACCTATGCAGTGTGTCTTTTTAACCGGGAAAGTGCTCGAGGTTATTGGTTGGTCATTTGTATCGGTACTGAAGTGAAAGGAAAGAATGGACCCCTTATAGAATCACTTCGTTGTCCATCTGTCTGTCAAGACCTTTTTCTCAGGATTGCGTCGAGGTATCAAATTCATTCATCTCATATATTCAAGTATAGCTATATAACGTCTTGAAACTGCACAAAAACCAAACTTCTAAGTTAACGCATTCAAAATGTATTATGGATTAAGCAGTTTAAATTACGGAACTCTCTGTGCGCGAGTCCGACTCACACTTGACCGGCTTTTTTATTTGATTTTATCGCATTATGTTAATTATATATAGTTTTATCAAATGATAAGTAAAAGTTAGTTAAAAAAAACATTTAGTACCTGCCGCAGTGCACTCCAACTGACGAGTGCAACTGAAATAACGCAGAGGATGAGCGAGATGCCTATACTCAGGAACAGACCGATGGCCATGGATTTTGCATCTCCTACCAGGGCCTCCATATTCTCTGCATATGACGCGTTCTGACTATACATTGAAAATATTATTATATTAACATGGCTGTAAAAATAATTTGTATCGTGATTGTGTCTAGTATAAATTACTATTCAAAATACAGTGGTCTACATATAAAACATATATCCATTACATTAGCAATTCCTTCGGTATCCGAGCTACAATCCCGGTTGCATTCAAAATGAACATCTGGTAACTTGCCCGGAGTTCGTTCTCGCACTACTCTTTCCACAATGTTCCGATAACCAGATGTGTACTGGTTTTGGAGTTTATATCATTCTGAATGAGAGCGGTGATGAATTATAGGTGATAAAGTGGCATGCTATAGCACACTCACAACTCAATACCAAGTTTATTGCTGAATGCTGTATTGCTTTCTCTTATTCTTGTATTGTATTATATTGTTTTCTTTTTTGTCATTATATAAATATTAATTTTTCATAATCTTTCTGCTACTTACAGTCTTTTCCCTCCTCCAAAGGTTTGTGTGATTGGTAGGTAACTGCTTTCTCGCTCAGGGTGCGTAGTTCTTTCCACGAAGGCCGTGCTTAACTCTCCAATCTGGACTATATTGAAACAGACGCCACCACCGCTTAGCATTCCAACCAGCACTCCAAGAATAGTTGCCATAAGTTCCAGACATGTTGCGTAACGAAACTGTAAAATATCATAAAGGGTTTTAGTGTTATTATTGAAATAAATATCAATATATATAAGTATATAGGTAGTAGGTATTAACAGTAAGTGATATTAATTGGTCAAAATCAAATTCGGAAAATAGAAAGAATCGTTGTAGGTACTACGTTTTGTTGTTTGTTAACCCTAAAACATCGTAAAATTGGAACTAGGTGTAAATTAAAAGTTTGCGTGTATACGAATTTCATTGATATAAAAAAACTGCTGTACCCATCGATATGCAAAAGGGTTATTTGTATATCAATGAGTGTACCTATATAAAATTAACACGTGTATACTTACTATATGGAAGTAGGATATATTTACTTCAACGTTCTTTTTTCTGAAACAAATGATTCGCACTTGTCATAACATAAATACGTTCTACAGGAACTGCAAATAGAAAAAAATATTAAATAATTTGTTATACGATTCCTATTTTCAAACCATTTCTTTTGTAATACCACCTGGTTGGCAGACAAGCGCACGGCCCACCTGATGAAAAGTGGTTACCGTGGCCTATGGACGTGTGCAACACCAAAGAAGTCACACTCGCGCTGCCAACCCTGTAAGCACAAGAGTTTCTGTGCCGTCAGTGTAAAAGAAAAGCTTTTGGTCTTCCCACTGACAGTACAAAAGCTCTCCAGTGAGTTCTATTTTGAATTAGATAAATGATGGCCTTTTGCGAAGTGCTTATTTAGGAAATTGATAGTTACGAGTCCCGTTTAGGTACCAGAACTGCATAAAGCATAGAATGTAAGCGAAATATTTTTCTCCAGTGCACATTCTGTTAATTCATCAATATAATATGCACCCATCATTGACATTAATAGTAGACATAAATAATAAAAAACATAATATTCTACATGTTACGCGGACCAAAGTAGGCATAACTTAACTAGCTAGCAATATGGGTTCTATACTGCAGATAAACATATTTAGAAACATCTTTTTATCTTAAAACAAATGCATATTTTATACATAGGGACACCTAGATGCAAATAGACAGTAATTGTACTAAGTGGGAAACGAATCCACAATCTACGGACATGTTACAGAAATTGACTAATATAATGTAAATTGATATTATATCAAAATATAGATATACCAAAACAAAAGCTAGTTAAACAACATAGTGCTTACTTTGGGTCTAGTTAGCGTTATGGAGAATGTCGTAAAATAACGTAGAAAATTTATAAATGTTAGATCTTATTAATTTGCGTCATTAGATATTGCAATCATATGTTCAAATATTATTATTAATAATTTAATTTTTAATGATAGTTCCGTACGAGATGATAATGATTGGATTGGTTCTGAAGTACAATAAACAGAGCTTTCGGATAATGCGAGTATTATTATCACCAATCAAAGCATGTACTGAAATACATTACTTCAAGAGTTCAAACTTCATCATAAATAATGTAAGATACTCTTATGATACTAACAGTTATATGACAGATGGCACGTGAGCACATTATTATTATTATGGGTAATAATAATTAATAATAGCGTACATTTTGCGAACTGTACCTACGAGTATTTCAATTTGAGAGATCAAGTTTTGCAAATCTTTATCAGGTGTACAGCCCAACCATGTTAAATGGCGACGCCGCCGTAGTCTCACACCCAATGGGGTCTTCTATAGCCTGGGTCAGTCGGGGTGCGCGAGGGATATGCTAGAGGCTACCTTCCCCTCGGCAACAGATGGCCCAAGACGGCCGTGCGGCTTTAGTCGGTTCGAGCCCGACATGACCACCCCACTGGCCTCGGCGAGGGTTATCCCAGTGGATTTCCGGACGTTAAAAAAAGCCTAGCCATATTTATGAACTATACGAAGAACTATAAGAAGCACCTTTTTAAAATAGATATAACATTTGCAGTTCAGCACCTTTGTTTATTAAATCAAAATAATATGAAATACAAGTAATTAACAGTAGCGTTTAATATAAAAAAATAAATGAGAGTTTGTGTTTGAGAACTTTTGTTTAAGCCTATATTTGGCCGTCAAGCTGAGTGTCACCATTGTCACACGGTATGTGTAAGTAATGGTGACCCTCTTTTCTGGGACTTTGCGTTCAGCTTACCATTAGGCAAGGCGAAGTCTAATTAACGTGTCCTATATAAATTAAAAAAAAAAATTGGCGAAAACACTTTTTATTACTCACTGAGACGAAATAATTACAGACATTCGGAACGGTTGATATTATATCTGATTATGGTATCTGATATCATTCAGGAAGATTTTGGATGCATGAGTGCGCATTAATCGCTCTGACAAATCGTTTCAATTGTTTGAAATGCATCACCAATTGATATTATTTCTTATAATATTGTTAGTTATTAACTGTTCGCTAAAAAGTACATTTATTTTTATAACTCGATATTATTAGGTGAGTACACGTAGCTGTAATTTTATTTGATTGCTGCTCGGCTGTACAAATAAATTAATATTCCACAATATTCCACACAACACTATCTAGACCCTTGGTAAGCATAGTTTAACTATGTAGTTTGTGTTGTTTGTATGCATTTTATACAATCCATTTAATATTGTCCATCTAAAAGAATATTCACTCATGCATTGACATGTGCGCGTGGTTTCCGGCAGAGTAGAATTTGGACCACCCCATCTCTCCCATGCAGTGTCGTATTAGCGACAGGCATGAGAGATTAAGGGATAGGGCTGTTTCACATGAAACAGATATATACATCCCAGACTCTGTCTCAAATGCATGACTCGAGTCAACAATAGTGCCCGGAAAACAGCAATAGGCACACTCCCTATTACGTAGGACCGAATACAATGATATGTGATATGTGGGTGTTAATTCACCTCTGCCTAACCCTTTGAGGATAAAGGCGTGATTTTATGTATGTATGTATGTATTGACACTTGATTGAATGAATGCATGAAAGTTCACCCTTTTCAAAGTAAGAAGCACAAAATGAGCGGATGGCCATCCGTATAGATTTGAATACATCTGGAAAACCGCAAAGAACGACTGGTATTTGAATAAAGTTAAATTACTACCTCCTGAGTCACATAGCATAAGTTGACACATGTTTGAGTGAGTGATAAATTTTGCAGGCAAAGTATTATTGGACAGGAATAAGGTAAATTTATAAACAAATCCTTAGTTGAAAATTTAAATATGCCATTGTTATTGTTAATAACACCATTCCAACTAATTAACAAGGAATTTTTCGATGCCTAAAGTTGCAGTCTCCCTCTTTTTCGTTATTTCATTTGTGTATATAATTTATAGTTAGCATAGTTTTGTATATTACCTATAATAGTTTAATGTTAAATTATTTACTATATTGTGACTATATGTATTAGAGACCTTATTTTTAAAAAATATATATCCGTTTTGGAATAATACATACTTTTTTTGCCTATGATAGCAACTAGTTTTGGGTTTTGAAGGTACGGCATTCGAATAGATTGTTTTACCGACTGATCTTCTTCTTTAGTTAACAATAAAAATAAAAAGAATACATACTAATATTATTTCTCGACTTTAATGCTAATAAAAGAAAATTTTATTTGATTGCAAAATTATCAATGTCAATCATAAATGTCAATGTGAAAATAAAGTTATATATTATAAATACGAAAGTAACTCTGTCTGTCTGTAACGCTTTCACGCCTAAGTCATTAAACTGACTTTGATATAATTTGGTATTGGGGTAGATTAGACCTGAGAAAAGACATAGCCTATGTTTGGTCTCGATAACCGACATCCATGCGGTTGAAGCCACGGGCAACAGCTAGTAATCTAATATATTTCAATGTTATTGAAACTTTAATTGATTGAGACAATATTTTTATACTCTCTGCAGGGAACCGTTTCCACATAGTTATAGAATATGCTTTTATTTCTATTTTACAGACAAGTTCATATTAGTAACGAATATACACGAATTAAAACTGTCGTAGTCCCTTATATACTCAAAATTAATGTATAGTATTTTAGTTATGTATCTTTATGATACAAAATAATTATATTATATAAAATAGTTATAACTTAGTTTTTATAACATGTCTTTAGGCTCATAGTCACGCCTATTATTCCATAAGGGTTTGGTATAGGTGACCTACATAATGAATTTAATTAATTTCAATAAAAATAAAAATAAATTCACAATTTCTACACAACGCTATCAAGACCCGCAGTAAGCATAGCTTAACTTGCTTGTGTTATGGAATCTAGAATGCGGAAAAGCATACTTAGATTTTTTTTTTGTAAATACATACATATCATACATAGAAACACCAAGACCAATGCAAATATACATATTCATGCATACAAATATTTGCACTGAGCGGGAATCTAACCCGCGCCCCTTGAGTAGCAGTCGAATGTTCTACCGTTCTACTAAAAATTCAATATAAGTTTAATACATGTCATAAGGAAAACTATATTGTTGGTTATGATATAATACATCATTTTAGTTTTGCTATAACAATTTTGTTTACTCCTTCTAGCACACAAAACCAACCATTAATTGTAAATATTGTGTTATACTTGAAAAAATAAATAATGAATAGCAAAGATAATACAAGTAAATTAATCATAATACATACAATATATATATAATATATGCTTTCTAAATAGGTTTACTTTTTTAAACTTAGAAGTGCCGGTAATGGCATTACTAATATCGACAGATTGTGATGACGCATTTGAATTTATTTTCAATATTATTAACGTTACAAATGTTATCGGAAATCAATACCACTAAAATCAGTGGAATAAAAAATCACTACTAACACTAAAACTCATTACAAATTAATCACAACAGCTAAAATAATCAAGTTCAGTTAAAACTTTTACCGTAGCTTCGCACAGCTGAACAATGTCCAATGCAAATAGTAGAATCGCAAAGTAATATTAAAATTAAACTTACTGTTCCTTTTTCTTTTTTGAACCCATTTTCAGTAAATATTTTTCGTGCTAGTTGGATACGGGGGAGGCGTCCGTCCTACAAGGAGGCAAGGCACATATTAAAACCCGTACACAGTGTTACAGAGATGTGTACCAGTGTCGTTTGATCTGAATGCTCTTTAATAACTCTTATTAAGTAATCGCTATCATTTAAAAAACGAAACCAAATGGGTATTATTGTGTACATAAAGATTATAAGAGCTAATTTAGCACACATCCGTCATACTATTAATGATTGTTAATTTATGATGTAGTGTTTAGCTGGTATTATTGGTTAATATACATTTGTTATGTATGGGAAGCTTTTATTAGAAAAGGAGTATCTTGTCCTTGTCTAACTTCAGAACTTTGATATTGCTAGTGCGTTTAGGCGATCACATGACAGTTTGCGAAAAATATTGAAGGATCATGATCACGGAGGAACTGGAGTAGTGGCGGTGAACTAAGAAAAAGTTTTTTCTTCTAGGAGTAATTATATCGATCTACCCTCTTTCGAGTTCTTTTACTACGCGTATCTGCACTACTATTGGTTTCACTCTCACTACAAACTCGAACCCGATCTCGATCACGTTCACGACATACGATGCTCACTGTATCCACTCGCGATTTTGTTTTAGCTTGTTCCCGGTTGTTTTTGCAAAGACGGACCACTGGATGCCAGACGTTCGGCAGTTGAAACCCATCCTCACGATTGAAAATTTTACACTTTTTTATTTCAATTGCTTCCCTAACCAGTCTTGGTATATAGTGGCGTTCTGTCGAAAGCATCTGAGGGTTATGTAGTTCGATCCAGTGGTTCATACCGGACTCCAATAAATGTTGAGCGATTGCAGATTTTTGCGGTTCATTGTTTTTGACTGCCCTGATGTGTTCCTTGATTCGGCATGTAACCGTTCTTTTTGTTTGTCCTATATAAGAACTGCCACAGCTACAGTCAATCTTGTACACTCCCGGTCTGTCCAATGGGGAGCCATCTTTGGGTGAGCGCAGGCATTGCGACAGCTTTTTAAAAGGAGTGAATATAGTTTTGACAGATACCTTCTTCAGGATGTTAGCGATCTTATCTGTCACTCCTTTGATGTAGGGTAAAAAGGCTGGCTGTCTTTCCACCTTATAGTTCCGGGGTTTATTTGTGGTGAGTCTTGGTGGTCTTATCCGTCCATTGTATCCATTCTTTTGTAGAACGCCGCTTATGTGCTTCAATTCTTCCTGTAAATGTTCCTCGTCACATAAACTATATGCGCGGTCAGTAAGCGACGTCACTACCGAATTCAGATGGCGCGGATGATGATGTGAGTCGGCATGCAGGTAGCGGTCAGTGTGAGTGGGTTTCCTGTACACGGAGTGGCTACACGACCCATCCTCACGAACACCGATCCTCACGTCAAGGAAGGCAAGGGTTCTTTCCTTTTCCATTTCGTACGTAAAGCTCATTTTTCCATGGATGTTGTTGAACTGAGCCACGTATTGTTGTACAACATTCTCACTCCCCTCCAGTATACAAAAAATGTCATCAACGTACCGTTTCCAGATTTTGATGCTTGGGGCGGTGGGTATGGCTATGGCTTCGAAATGTTCCATCCACAAGTTTGCCACAACTGGAGCCACCGGACTGCCCATCGCTACTCCATCTATCTGTAGGTAGTACTCATTTCTGTATACGAAGTAGTTTGTGGTCACACAATGTTGCACAAGGTCAGCATATTCTTTAGCGACTCCGTTCTCTGCGATTTTTCGTCTTATGATCTCCAAGCAGTCTGTGATGGGAACATTTGTGAATAGGGACTCCACGTCAAAGCTCACCATCACTTCTTGATCATTGACCGAAGTTTGACGCAAAATCTGAACGAAGTGTCTCGAGTCCTTCACGTACGACATGGTCCTACCCACCAAAGGCTGCAAGATATTCGCCACATGTTTGGCCAGTTCATAGGTCGGCGAGTCAATCTGACTCACTATGGGCCGCAAGGGAGTGTTTGGCTTGTGTATCTTAGGCAGACCATATAGTTTGGGGGGCTGGAGGTTCCTTGGTCGCAGCAGGTGTGCCACTACCTCTTCACCGATTACCTGTTGATGTTCCTTGATCATTCGAACCGTGCTTCGGTTGGTCCTTGCAGTCGGGTTGTAGTTGACCTTCTTGTACGTTTTTTCGTCACTCAACAAGTGCCGCATTTTGTCGTCGTATTCCGTGACGTTCATAACTACCGTGGCGTTTCCCTTGTCGGCCCTCAAGACTAGTATCCTGTCATCGTCTCGTAGGTCGCGAAGTGCACAACGTTCCTCGGCAGTCATGTTGGATTGTGGGATCTTTGAAATGAAATGAATGTGAAACATGGTAAATATCCCGTTTATTCTGATACTGATGTCAGTGACCATGATAGTTTAAATACCAATATTGAAGGAGTTATGTAAAAGTTTGAAGGGCGATGATTTAAGACTCGGATCATAGTTGCAACAAAAAATTCCTACAATGATTGAATGCAAACATTCTTTGGTGAGAAAATCATATATTACAAAGAAATAATGCGAATTTTTATCATTCCTACATTACGCTCAGTGCCATTTAGACAAAGTTAGCATAGCTTGTTATATTGGTTCAAGAATGCAGATAAACAGAGATATTTGATTTTTTTCTTGGGAATACATATACATATTTGTATCTGGCAACAGCCAGACCAAAGTAAATAGCGATATAGCGATCAAACTACTTAGCCCTGTGTCACAGGTCATTGGATGGTGTTTACGGAAATTACAGAGCTAATAAATTCAAACAAGATTTAATAATTTAATTATATTTAAATAATATATAAATATTTTATTTTAGGTACACTGCTTTCCGCATCAAGATGTGCCTTCGCTTAGATTAGGTAGTACGATAGTGTTAGGTGTGTTTCTCTGCATCAATGCCGTTGTGGAGAACCAGTTGACCGATCATGGCCTATCGTCCTGCAGGAACACTGGACGGATTCCACGGCACGCTGACTTTAACGACATAAACTGCGGGCCGTGCTGCAGAGTTCTTGCCAACGCCGCCGGCCGGTGTGGGACGCAACATGCATCGACACCATTGCCCCTACCCATATACCTGACACGGCTGGCTATGGCGGTGTTGCTGCAGCTTCTGCAGAGGCTCTTAAGATGCGCAAATACTACAATTTCATTGGAGATTATGAATTTGTGAATTTGGAGTAGAAAAATTTGGGGCATGTGGTCCGAGCGCCCGCAATCTCTTCAGGGAGATAGCGAAGCGTACGGTCGACACTTCTCGTTACCAGAAGTCTGGCCTTTTCTTAGGACAGAGAATAAACATTACCATATAACGTGTCAATGCTTCCAGTCTTCTGGGAACGCTACCACAAGAGGCATGCGATACGGAGAAATTCTACGACGCATTTTAGCTTTCACCTACATTTAGTTATAATTATCGAATTAAATAGTATGATTTCAAAAGATTACTGTCATATGTGTAATAAATATTAAATATTTAATCAAATTTAAATATACAAAGTCTATATTCCAATGCATATTAAAATACGATTTAGTAATGAAATAACTGTGGACTATTGTTTAAAAACGGATTAAATGTTAACCAAAAAAATGTATAATAAGTACATACCCATAAAACACCTAATTAATATTACCGGTGACATAATTTTACAGTATGATCTATTGTCAAAAATGTTGACATCTTAGGTCACTGATAAAGCATATATTTCACAGATTTTTAACCGCACTCAGAATATGGTTTTGGAAATGAACTTTTGACGTTAACTGAATGTGGTTTCGAGAGACCAAACGGTTCATTTTTTCTGTTTTCCAACAATAAAACAGTAACGCAAATGAACGTGTAGTGTTTCAGTGGCCAGGAACTCGACTCTCGACTCGACTATTACATCGCATCTTTTAAATCCCAGAATTTGGCAGAATGCCCAACTCTTGGTAGCAAGGTTACTGGGACAGAATTCAAGACGGCACAGCATGATGCCATGTAGTCCTGCTGTACTATAACATACATACATGTACTGATGTCTTCTTTCCTTTAGGGAAGGCAGGGACAACAGTCTGTCATCTGCATCAGTTCTTACTCACTACACAAATACTGTCATTAAACCTACCAAGCAAGCCCACCGGTTTATTGTGTTTTCGATCTGCACTTTTTTTATACCACTTAGGTGGCAGATAAGCACACGGCCACCTGATGGAAAGTGACTACCGTGGCGTGTGTAACATCAGAGGAGTCACACTCGCGCTGCTGTAAGAACAGAGAGTTTCTGTGCCGTCAGTGTAGAATACATAGTAATACAAGCCTTTAGTCTTCCCATTGACATTACATACTCTCCAGTGAGCTTTGGCTACTTTACTCACCACTGCACTACCCACACGAAGTTATTATGGCCGCTGTATTCTGTAGGGTGGAGGTACTTCCCCAGTCGGACTGCTCAATGGGAGGGAAACACCGTCGTATCCTACCTCTTGTATTTTTTTCCAGTTCATCATATATTTTTAGCGAGGTAGGACACGGCGGTATATCCGCCCAATTGAGCAGTCCGACTGGGGAAGTACCTCCGCCCGACAGAATACCGCGGTTGTAATAACTTCGTGTTGTGTTCCCAGCGGTGAGTAGGGTAGCCAGAGCTCACTGGAGAATTTGTGCTGTCAGTGGGATGACTAAAGGCTTGTCCTGCTTTTTCCTCCACACTGACGGTACAGAAACTCTGTGCTTACAGGGTCGGCAGCGCGAGTGTGGCTTCTCTGGTGTTATACACGTCCTTAGGCCACGGTAACCACTTTCCATCAGGTGGGACGTGCGCTTGTCTGCCACCTAAGTGGTATAAAAAAAATCCATTTGATCAATGTATGTTCTGCAAGGTCAGATAGGTGACAGATAAAGGCCAAGGGTGACAAGCTACTTCAGATGTCACCCTCAAGCTTGATCTCGATCAACACGCTCGATCCTTACCCACTCTCCATTGTGCCATTTGCTAATCAAAGGTAAACGAGGAAAGCTTCTTATAATCCATAGCACCTCCCTGCCTGACTCTGAGCATACAGAAAACTATTTGGTTATCTTTAAGTATCGAATGGATATCATAACTTACCGCCAGCTGAAATTGTAGTCAAACTAAAACTGACTCTATAGGTATGTCAGAAAATGTATATGGCAGTGGGCTGACTACGTTAAGTACCGATGGCCGATGGAGCAAACGAGTCCTAGAGTGGAGACCGCGAGAAGGCAAACGGAAGGTAAGTCACCCGTAGCCAGATAGACGGACGACCTGAAAAAGTGGCTAGGACAGACTGGCAGGCCCACATTTGGAATGGCCAGCCAATGTCCAGCAGTGGAGTCATTTATGAGAGACGTGAATTGGCATCAATCGAGGTCGTCAATTATTGACTTCTAAATATGGTCTTCTCCAGTCTTGAAATTGCATCCTTAAACAAGGTAAAACTGAAAAATTTAGAAAATAAAAAAGCTGAGAAGGCATATTCGTTCTTTTTTTCTTGTCTGAGCTAAACACACTTGAGTGTACGGTGCTCGCTACAAGCTCCGTTAAGCGCATTTTAAGTTCACTTCGAGTACACCCTTGAGACGAGCTCGTTGGACAGTATAAATGTTAAACGTTAACCGATTAACTTAAAAATTCAATCAAGTGCGTAACACTTGAAATAGTGTTAAATTCCCTGAATATTTCAAAGTAGGTACTTAGGTCACCTGGCGACTTCGAGCCTTTTATCAATATCAAATGGAAAATGACTCTTTTGCCCAAATAACAGCTATGCTAAGTCATAACAAGATTATCTTAGATTCACGCCACTAAAATTTATAGTCACGGAACATTAGCGAACATTCTTCAAACGTAAACATGATTATAGTTTACTTCGTGATAACAATGACTAAGCTCTCATAAATCGTTTTGCAATTTGAAGGAAATATGACGACCAGTGTCCAGAAGAGACACAGGACAGCACGTGCAGGGCTTAGATCTCACACTCACACCGTGCAGAATATACGAGCAAGAACCAACCTCCTTTCTTTGCCGCACCACCAAGACCTGGAATTGATTACCAGCTTACGTGTTTGCTTCTTCCTACAGTCACGGGTCCTTTAAGCGGGCCGTGAAAAAGCATCTGATGAGGCCGCCAAGCTGAGTGCCACCATTGTAACATTACTTAGTGTCTGTAGTGTTGACCCTCTTTCTTGAGACTTTGCCTTTAGCTTACCCTTAGTCTAGGTGAAGTCAAAATGGCGTTATAGGAGTTATAGGGCTAAGTAACACAATTTATTTTCGACTTTTTGGGGGTTGTTTTTTGTGACGGAGGTATTTTAAACTTAATTTTTATTTAATACTTTTGAAATTGATCTACTCGTCAAGCTCTTTGATTTGATACCCATATTGAGGAAGTTGTGAAATAAAATGTATTTCGCCATTTTGTGGTGGCGGCCATCTTGGATTTCAAATTTGTCATATTGTATGGTATTCTACTAGTCAAGCCCTTTCATTTGATATCCATATAGAAATATATTTTATTTATTTATTTATTTAAACTTCATGCACACATGTACCTACACATGGACTTAATGCCACAGGCATTCTCTACCAGCCAACCCAATAGGTGGTGCAGAGAATAACAAGGTAGGTGCATTATGAAAGATAACTAGGTAAAATATATAGTAATACATACATACATATAATCACGCCTTTATCCCCGGAATGTTAGGCAGAGGTGAATTAACACCCACATTTCAAAATTCATTGAATTCAGTCCCACGTAATAGGGGGTGAACCTATTGCCGTCTTCCGGGCACTATTGTTGACTCGAGCAATGCATATAAAGCTGAGTCTGGACTGTATATATCTGTCTGGTGTTAAACAGCCCTATCCCTCAGTCGCCTTGTACGACACCGCATGGGAAGTGATGGGGTGGCCCAAATTCTACTCTGCAGGGAATACATATATACATTTATTTATTTATTTATTGGGGACAAAAACAGTTACATGATAAAGTCTTAAACAAATAATCTTAAAAACTAAAACAGATTATCAACCATGTAACCAACACAATTGTCCACGAATTGACCATGACATACACAGACAATTTTGTATTTAGAATGCAATATTTAATGCATTGGCTGCTTATTAATAAAATGAATAAACATTATTACAACTAAATTTAAACTGAGAGCCAAAAGGGAAACCAAAATTAAAGTCAAAGGTAAGGGTAGTAATCAGACTAATCAATAATCAAACCAAATTATACTTGTCTATCACTTGTCGTCTGCAAATTGGTCAATAACTCTATGGCTTTGTGTTTGAATTGCAGGTTAGACAGAGAGAACAAATCAAGTTCCATAAAATAGGTATTATATGTTCTATAAGACGATGTAGAGGTACACGTAGCCCAGCGTTAGTTCTACTTATTTCTGTGTGGAAAAGTCGAGGGAGGAGCACTCCTCTCCTGATAACAGTTCTTGGGACTATGTAGTAAAAATCATTAACCAAACAAGGGCAATCATATCGACTATTGCACAAACCGTAGAAGAACATGACATCTAGAAGCATGCGTCCAGTTTCAGAACGTCGTACCGTTCTAACAATTGTGTGTACGGGACTTTAAAGCGAAAGCATCTATAAGTCATAGATCGTCAGAACTTTTTCTGCACCGTTTCTAGCCTTAAACTATATTTGTCGTAGAAAGGATTCCAGATAGGAATGGCATACTCCAATTGGGATCGTATCAAGGTCTTGTATAACAACAAAAATGTGGCGGGACGCACAAAGTCACGAGAAGATCTCATTACGAAACCGTACATCTTAAATGCTTTATTTAAAATATTGTCTACGTGTATATCAAAATGCAGGCAAGAATCAAGCGTAATGCCTAAATCACGGACGGAAGTAATTTTATTCAATAGCACATTACTGATTGTGTAACTGAAGTCAATTTTGTTGCTGTTCTTGGTGAACGTAATAGAGTGACATTTTGGTAAACTAAGAAAGAGCTTTTTTTTTTATATAGGACACATCAATTGGACTTCGCCTTGCCTGATGGTAAGCTGAAGGCAAAGTCCCAGAAAAGAGGGTCACCATTACTTACACATACCGTGTGACAATGGTGACAATCAGCTTGACGGCCTCATCATATGCTTTTTCACGCCCCGCTTAACGGACTCGGGACTGTAGGAAGAAGGAAACACGTAAGCTGGTAATGAATTCCAGGCCTTAATGGTGCGACAGAGGAAAGAGTCTCCGAACCGCTTGGTTCTTGATCGGATGTTTTGCACCGTGTGCGGATGACATCTAAGACCTGCACGTGTTGTCCTGTGTAGGAAAGGGGAGGGTGGGACTAATTAGAAGAGCTCATCAGAACACTCCCCATGGTACAGACGGTAAAATACAGCCATGGACGCAACATCTCTACGCAGCTGTAAAGGTTCTAGGGTGTTCGTGATCTCGGGATTCCCAATGATGCGGACCGCACGTCGCTGCAACCTGTCGAGAGCATCTAGTAAGTACTTTGCTGAACCATCCCAGAGATGCGAGCAGTATTCCACACAGGAGCGAATTTGTGTCTTGTATAGAAGACACCGCTGCTCCGGCGTGAAAAATCGTCTCGCTCTGTTCAGGACTCCGAGTTTTCGTGAGGCTGTTTTGATGATACTTTCGATGTAATTTTTGTTATTCAGGTTGCAGCGAACATCCATACCTAGGATATTGAGATTGATCAATACAATATGCGTTAAGTCTGTTTAAATCACTTTGTAGAAGTAAGCAGTCTTGTATATTCTGACAAGAGATGTAAATCTTAATATCATCTGCATATAATAAAAATTTCGAGTGGACAAAGCACTGGTCGATATCGTTGATGAATAAGAGAGGGCCTAGAATAGATCCCTGAGGAACCCCAGATGTCACAATTACAGGATCAGATTCATAGCCATTAACAACGACTCGTTGTGTTCTATTAAAAATATATGAAATGAACCACCGAAGCAAATTTCCGCGTATGCCATTATAGGCAATCTTCTGCAGTAAAAGATTATGGTCCACCTTGTCAAAGGCTTTCTGAAAGTCCGTGTATACTGCGTCTACTTGGATACGCTTATCCATATTTTCAAATAGATAATTTGTAAATATCATTAGATTAGTCGTGATGGATCGACTCTTGACGAAGCCATGTTGTCCAGATAAAATAAGTGGGTGAATTATGGGGTATATTGCATCATGCACCAAACCCTCAAAGACCTTTGACAAAGTGGAAAGGATAGAAATGGGACGGTAATTCTCAACTTTACTCTTGTCCCCAGTTTTGAACACGGGCGTAATGTAACCTCGCTTCCAGATAGCGGGAGAAACGCCATCGTACAAACTTTTATTGAAAACAATATGTAGAGCAATACATAAATTATCACATAATTTTATAAAGAAAATTGGTGGTAAACCATCGGGACCGACTCCCTTTGAAGAATCCAGAGTTTTAAGTGCCTTACAAATCGCATCCTTGAACAAATAAATATTTGATATACAGGAGGCGTTATCAGCACAGTTTGTTGAAGGTTCGCATACGTTAGGGTCAAAAGTAGAAGGTTCATGGACAGAGGAAGAAAAAGAGGAAAATAAATTACAGGTGTCAATGGCGTTGTCAGAAGTAGCATTATCAAAGGACATATTGAGAGGAAACCCAGTCTTCCCATTCCTGCTCGAAACATATCTCCAAAAGTGTTTGATGTTTGTGGGAATACTGTCCTCAACTGAGTTTATGTAGTTACGAAGGGATCTGATATATTCCTTATGGAATAAGTTGCGATGGTTCGAGAAGCATAAATAATCAGAAACATTGCCGTACTTCTTCCATTTTACCCAAGCTCGTTCTTTAACTTTTATTGTTCTTATTAGTGACGGTGGAATCCAGAAGGGAAACTTGGAGCTTCTAGCTCGAGTTAACGGGTCATGTTGTCTGATAATCCTATACAGTGTCTCATAAAACACATCGACAGCCTGTTCAGGAGCGAGATGAGAAAGTATTTCAACCCAGTTAATTTCAGTCAGATCGTCATTAATTTTATCGTAATTAGCTTTGTGAAAATTGAACTTTACTGTAAGATTAGGTTTCATAGAAGTGAGTGCCATCTCCAAACTGGTTAGAATGCAGAAGGGAGGGTGGAAACAGTGCTGGTTCAAAAGATTATTACATGGAACTATACGGCAATCTACGTTAGCTATAAATAGGTCAAGCGTACGATCTAGACTCTGATAGGGTTACATAATAAATAAAATACATAAATATAAAATATATAATAATAAATAAATAAATAAAATATGCACACACATAATAATATCTAACCATACATTTATAAATGAATCTGATACAGTTGTTTAGAAGACGGTCAAATCTGTTGAGATACTCTGCATTCAGGTCAAAGTAACAAATATGTACTCCGTCATTTTGTAGCGGCCGCCATTCTGGACCGATTTTTTTCCAACATAGCTAAGAACACTCTCGATTAATATACGTTTCAAATAAAAAAAACTAAATCTAAATCCGTTCATACGTTCAGGAGCTCACAGTTAAGTAGTAGTTAGTAGTAACAAGTAGGCATCACAAACACAATTTCAATAGGTAAGTAACTAAAGTAGTACACCGAAGAATTTAGGCTAAGATTACTTACACCTACATAAAGTATGTACTACCCTAAATAGTACAAAAGTGAAAGTTACCATATTTCTTATTTCCAACGGGAGCCTACCCAGACCTTTCAGCCATCTGCGTCTGCTGCGGGTCCCCGTGCGGGCATCCGCTGCGTTGATGGTTGTGATTTGTAAGAAACAAAACCGCTTTCAACGGGCGCCGGCTAAACGCAGCAGACGGCCTTAACATGTTCCTGTGTCACTAAAATAAAAAATGAATAATAAAATTTATGATCTTAATTTGAATTCCACTTCCAGGCGAAGTAGAATGCAAATCAAAGATAAGCACTGTTCCTTATCTTAAAAGTAAACATAAAAACTTGCCTAGTGTGTCTCGGACTACGTTTTGTTGAGTTAGGTACCTATAGTCCTAATATTAATGCGGACATTATTAGTAATTTTCACCCTTCTAACACCAACCTCCATTTTGAACAGCGGCAATACATCTTTATGGACTAAGATCCCGTGAACGCCAGATCTTTGTCAATTTATAAAAGCTGCAAGTTTATCAGCACATGCTCCTAACACAGGTTAGAACGATGGGGCATTATGAAGTTTGGGTCAATATGGCTTTGGCAGGTATACGTACTGAAGGTGTAAAAAAATAAAATATACTTTCAGGAAATAATAAAGTGTGATTTTAAAGTGTAATACTTAAAACTACTTTAAAATATTAGATGGCTAGATAGATAGATAGATAGATAATTCTGTGTTGTAGACCATCAGATTTACAGTAGGACAAGTAGGTAGCATGTATACAGTTCAATGTACAATGGGCGGCTTTATAGCTGAATCGATTTCTAATATTAATAGAAATCACTTCATTCAAATCAGATTTTTATACTATAACATTTACTTTCATGAACAGTGAGGGTATTTGGATGTTAAAGAACCAGACACTTCTTTAACATCCAAATACCCTTACTGTATATGGTTGAGTAATCAAACTTTATTATTTGACCAAGATATTTTTTTTATACACCTTTAGTACCTTCATAATAGGCCATTGTTCTTACCTGTGTTGGGAGTATGCGTTGACAAAGTTCAGCTTTTATAAAATGATGAAGGTCTGGTGATCACGGGTCAGTTATTATCTATTATTGGATATATCAAATCATAGAAACTAGTTAGTTCTATTGTATAACCACAATGGCCGCGTTTGCTCTTATCATGAAATTGCGGAAGAAATAGTATTTACATTCTTAGCTTGCATAAGATCTTAAAATCTTGATAATAAAGTGCTTTTTATAGACGTATGGATATACGAGATGGATTACGATTAGCGGTTTGTTATCATAATCCGACCGCTACGTTAAAATTGTTTGACTGCAGGAATTTTGTAGCTCTGTCGATCTCCCTACCTCACCCATAGCATAAATCAGCTTCAGATTTACAACTTTCATACATACAATGACGCCTTCATCCCCGGAGGGTCAGGCAGAGGCGAATTAACACACACATTTCACCAATAATTAAATTCAGTACCACGTAATAGGGGGCGATCCTATTCTCGCCTACCGGGCACCACTATTGACTCAAGCCATTCATCTGAGGCTAAGTCTGAGCTGTATATATCTGTCTGATGTGAAACAGCCCTATCCCTTAGTCGCCTTTTGATAAGAACCACGTGGCACAACTTTCAACATATTTAAAGAAGAAGTGATGCGTGGTGAGTCTCTGATTGAATATAATATGGAATCGGGGAAGCTAGGAACTCAGTTAACTAGTTTATGTACGACGAAATAAATCAAAATCTAAATGCTATTCTGACGTCAAGCTTATATATTGACACAATTTGAGAGGCGGAAATACATTCCTGATTATTTATTAACAGGTCAAGGCCTATGTACTGCACTGGACTGTTCAGATTCAATCATGAAGACGCGACATGTCTCGTTATGCGGCGAGTCAGGCGGTGCTACGCACGATTAGTTCATCGACAGCTCGTATCAAGAGTGACATATGAATTACGAAAGAGAAACACGTGAAATGTTGCTTCATTATCATCTGCATAGAGATTTCCCAGTTGCTTTCGTAGCTTGCACTTTGTCTGAAGTTCGCTTACCTATTGCTGTCTGACCTCCCAAAACTGAACGGAAAGCGTTCTTTGTTGTTACTTATCTCGCCTACCCGGGTCCATTAAGCGGGGCGTGAATAAGCATCTCATGATGCTGCCAAGTTGATTGCCACCATTGTAACATTACTTAGCGTTTGTAATGGTGACCCTCTTTCCTGAGACTTTGCCTTTAGCTGACCATCAGACGAGCTGAAGTCATGTTGGCGTGTCCTAGATAAAAAAAAGGTTCATGTCACTTTCAGTCTTCTTCTTCTTCATCTTAGCGTTATTCCCAGTCGCATCCGAAGCTTTCACCTCGGAATCAGGGGTCCACAGCTAGACTGGCTAACTGCGGATTTGGTCAATATTTTCCGTAAAACAATTACCAGCAGCCTCCACAACCCAGAAACGATATCGTCGACCCGTGATGAGTACCATAGATGTACGTATGGCAACCGGGTCCCACAGCTTAACGTGCTCTCCGAGGTACGAGCAGACCAATACAAATACCCAAATTCATGAATACAAATATTTGTACTGAGTGGATATCGAACCCTTTTTATAACGTGCAGAAGTCCACTTTAATACCCAAGGCAGGGGTGGTTAGTCGAGCTTAAACCGACCAAAACAGCACGGCCATCTGTTGCCGGAGGTGAGGTAGCCTCTAGCATATCCCTCGCGCACCGACTGACCCAGGGCCATAAAAGGACCCTTCGGGTGTGGGACTACAACTTCCCCATCTTTCCCCGGAAAAAGGAGGAGAGGCGCGGTTCGCCTCTATGTCTCGGCCTGCTTTTGCTGGAGTGACAGGCGGCTCCTTCTGGCACCACGAGGCCTTCGCTCATGGAGGACGGAGGTCGTTTAATGACCTCCGTACTGCATGAGCACATGCCAGGAATTTATATGGTGCTTTATTCCGACGGGAGGTGGATCGAACCCGCGCCTCCTGCTTAGCTGCGTGGTTCTTCTCACTTTCAGTATCTTACATTATTATCAAATTCCTGCTGTTGACTGCAGTACAGACCTCACCGTTTTGCTTTACCATGCCCAAAAATGAAGATTGGCTGGATCCTTTGAGTATTTAATATAGGAGATGCCTAGAGTACCTACGTGTACCGCTCTTGCCAAATAATATTTTATATGACAATTTGATAATAGGCAACCAATCTGGTGATGCTATAATTGTAAAAAAATCTATTCAGAAGTGTGTGTAATAAAGTTATTATTTTGGGTGTATTCTTTCATTTATAATACTCAAGTCGTAAGTGGTCTCATATAATCTTTTGGTCGCCCATGAAATAGTTACTTTTCGAATGTTGATAATCATATTTTAATGAAAATTTTCGTTGTTTTATAACATGAAATCAATTTCAATATATTCAAAACAAAATGATTCCTTATTTAATATAATTTATCAGTTTTCTAGGAACGAAACCAATGCTACCATTAAAGATCACAATGCTAATCAATATAATATGAGACATTGAACACAATTGCTTTGGCAATCTTATTTCGACTACTTTACAATCAATTGAATGGCGACAAACTCACGCCTGTTTCAATTAAGTTTATTACGAATATCATCGAGTGTGAGTATTGTGCTTCTGTGTAGGTTAAGGGTCAATTCAGAGCAGGTGGAAGAATGCTCGAGCTGTTTTGTGTGATAATTAATTATCAACCTTATTTCATTTAGTCAAGGCTGAAAGTAGTATGCAGTTATATTATAAGATACTGCTTTGCATAGAATATTAAGCTTTGTCTCGATGGAATAAGGTTGATTTTTAATTATCACAAATACTCCACGAGCATTTTTCCGCTTGATTAGAAATGACCCTAAAATTTATAGCGGAAAACAATGTCAGTTAAATGGCTGTTGGCTGAACTAACAACATTCTCGTCATGTACCTAAGTATGATCATATTCAATTAAAAGATCGATCACGTTTTAGATTCACGTTCCTGTATAATATACGGCATATGTTCAGTAGTTTATGTCGCGTGACTGAGTAATTGATAATGGGTTTAAAGGAATCCGCCTGGTAACCGGCAGTGCAGATTTTTTTCTGAGCCACCCCATCTACTCCCATGCGGTATCGTACAAGGCGACTAAGCGATAATGCTGTTCAACATCAGAAAGATATATACAGCCCAGATTCAGCCTGTATAATTAGTTTTTAATATTATATAATTAATTAGCATTAATAGTGCCCGGAATACGGCAATAGGCTCACCCTCTATTGGTGAAATATGGGTGTTACCTAATTCACTTCTGTCTAACCCTGCGGGGACAATACGAAATTATTATGTATGTTAAAAGGAATACTTTTACAGTTTTTTTTATACCACTTAGGTGGCAAAAAAAATGCTTACTGTAGTCTATGGACGTTCGTAACACCAGAGGAGCCACACCAGCGCTGCCGACGCTGTAGAAGACAAAGCAGGACAAACTTTTAGTCTTCGCACTGACAGCACAAATTCTCCAATGATCTCTAGCTACCCTACTCGCCACTGGGAACACAAAACGAAGTTATTATGACCGCGGTATTCTGTAGGACGGAGGTACTTCCCCAGTAGGACTGCTCAATCGGGCGGAAATACCGCCGTATCCTACCTCCTAAAACAAATTAATACGCACACATACAGCTGTGCTGCATATGTGTGTGTGCGTATTAACTTTTGTACTTTTCAAACTGTTCAAACTGAAAACATAAAGATAGCTAATGTTACTGGTAACTGTTCGGTGTCAAGTAGATATTCAAAGCAATTTGTAACTTCGAGAGGTGGTACGAAAACATATGCTGAAATAATATACCCAGTTTTTTTTATACAACTTAGGTGGCAGACAATCACACACACCTGATGGAAAGTGGTTACCGTGACCTATGAAGGTGTGTAATACCAGCGGAGTCACATCCGTGCTGCCCACCCTGTAAGAACAGAGATTTTATGTGCCTACAGTGCAGAACACAAAATCGGGACAAGCCTTTGGTCTTCCCACTGACAGCACAAAAACTCTCCAGTGAGCTCTTGGCTACCCTACTCACCACCGGGAATACAACACGAGGTATTCTGTAGGGTGGACGTACTTCCCCAGTCGGACTTCTCAATTTGGACGGGAATACCGTCGTGTCCTACCTCCTCCAAAATCCCCCAGTTAGTAGTTATCCCTTCAGAGATTGTACTGCACAGTGCACAGCCAGCAATAGTAGCAATGATGTGGGTATGCATCCTTTAACATTGTAGAGAATTCAGCTTCCATCCAATAGGTATAATAGTTTAGGTCGCATCACTTACTGTTGGATAACATTGGTTTTACAGCATTTTTTTTTTATATAGGACACGTCAATTGGACATCACCTTGCTTGATAGTAAGCTGAAGGCAAAGTCCCAGAAAAGAGGGTCACCATTACTTACACATACCGTGTGACAATGGTGACACAGCTTGACGGCCTCATCATTTATGCTTTTTCACGCCCCGCTTAAAGGACCCGGGACTGTAGGAAGAAGGAGCATTACAATCTACTAGTTTATTTAAAACCTATTTTACTATTAGAGCTATCAGAATACTCACCATGTTGTATTGTTTCGAGTATCCAATAGTTCAGCGTTGTTGCAAGCACCATGATCACGGAACGCCAAATTGTAAAAAACTCGAAAAAATACAACATGGTAAATACTCCCATAGCTCTGCCCATAACAGATTATTGTTCTTATTCTCGAGTGGTATGCCTAGTCCTAGGCCTAGTGGTATGGGTAACGGACTGCCGAGACGAGGTCTCGGGTTTGATCCCAGGTTTTTCCATGGCACACATCAATGATCTTTCGATGCTTTTCGAAGTTATGTGTGTATTTATCGCAGGGTTTATAAGTGCCCGGTTAATGGCAATAGGCTCGCCTATTACTGTTATACTATTACACCTATTACATTAGGACCTTTTTTTTATACCACTTAGGTGGCAGACAAGCACACGGTCCACCTGATGGAAAGTGATTACCGTGGCCTATGGACGTGTGTACCACCAGAAGAGAACTGGCGAAATGTGGGTGCTGTGCACGGTGAATACAGGGACCGATGGAAACTGGAGGCTTTTTACTTTAGTTCAATTGAAACATACTCGTACCTGAAGATAGAAAATGTTGAAATGTTAGTGGTCGCCACCACTCGTCCGTAAATCTCAAATTATAAGGTAAAATGGTCAAGACTCTTGTAAAACTGATATGAACAATATTAGACTTTATTGTTAGGACGAGGAGAGCAGGTCAACTATAACACACTGAGCACTTAGCTTGATCGTTTATTTTTACGGACGTCATCACTTTATGTCGCTAATAATTGCCAATAAACTTAAATGACATTAGCATCTATCACGTAACGTACGTACGTAACGTAACGTGCACCTAAACTTATTTATCTATGTGGGTTTCTTATACCTACTTAGTGTATCTACAAAGGAATAAACTGACTTTAACAGAATAGGGCTACCGTATTTGTTCCCGTGAGTTGTCGTAGAAGGCGACTAGTTGTCGACCGCCAGCGTGATATTAGTCCGCGTTATAATTGTCTAGACTAGATAGATATTGTAGTGCAAGGCAACCAACTTGGCCTTTCCCCATTGCATTCTACTTATCATCAAAAGATGAAGTAGGAAGACATTAAATGTTCCAAAAATATACAATTTCTTCCTACAAGTCTCATGCAATTTATAATCTAACAGCTTCAGTTTTTAAGTAGGTACATGTTATCCCCAGAAGTCAATAGATCTAAGGTTCTAAAAACATAATTGGCATACCTATTATAATACTAGTTGTTGCTCGTGCTTTGCCGGCGTGGATGTCGGTTGTCACGACCAAACAAAGCACACGAGAGCTAATCTTCCCCTATACCAAATTTCATCACAATCGGTTCAGTTTTTTAGGCGTGAAAGCGTAACTTAAAGTCAGACAGACAGACAGAGATACTTTCGCATTTATAGTATTAGTCCATACTAATTTAAGTTTCAGCGTCTATATGCCTACTTCGATATACCAACTGACAGCTTGTGCTGATGAATGAAAGGTATTCAAATCTGTACGCATAGCTATGCTTTCAAATTATAAAATAAAGAAAAAAAGAAAGAAATAGAGAAAAGAGTAAAAAAGACACAAATACCGAAACATGTTTTTGAAAAAAAAAATAAAGGGCAAAAATGAAACATTCAAATTTTCTTATCGATACTTCGCTGACTATTTCCGAGGATTTTCTAAGATTTTCGTTCAAAGACACATAATAATTGTTTACGTAAGATAAGTCAGACTTGTGCTTAGAGATTCAAAATACTGTTGCATTCTATAACAAATAATAGTTTTAAAGTCATTGATAGTCAACGACAATATGTTGCTTAACATTAGAATATTACTTCTTTGCAAAGTGCCTGAGGTTTCTACAGAGCGTATTGTCATCATCATTTAAACAGGCGCGAGGTGCTGCTAAGGGATTATATTTGGCAAAGTATACAATTTCGAGTAGACGCGCAAAAAGATGGTTGCATATTTACCTACCCTAAATGTAAATTGTTAATAAAATACGTTGATCGTTGGTACAGTAGAAAGTAACCAAGCAGAGCAATGATTGTTTTATGTTACAATAGTTGGTTACAGCGCAATCTAACGGTACGTCCTAGAACTAAAAAGTTCAAGTTAATTCTAGGCATATTGATAGATGTCACTGAGTGTTCTAAAATTGCCGATTTTAGTTACTTCCAATGAAACTACTTAAATGAAGTCTTGAAGCAGAGCACAGATAATCTTGAAGTTGCATTACCACTTATTAATAATAAAAGAAAATGTTAAGCAACAAAAAAAAATGTTTAAGTTTCAGGTACTTAGAGCAGAACTACTTATGGTTAACGTACCTTTCTGAAGAAGGGTACGCTATATAACTTTACCTTGCTTGATGATCAGCCAAAGAAAAACTAAACTGAACGGTAATTTTACAATGGTGATTCTCAGTTTGTTTGTTTTTCGCTTTAGTGACAAATGGTCTAGCCTCTTCAGATATTAGCTGTAACAAATAGACAGTAACACAGACAGGCAGTGGTTGTCATACTCTGCAAACAATTCCATCAAAAACCAAAGAAACCAAAATGAAAGGAAAGTCTACCCTACACTCACTGCTTTTGTAAGAATACCGACGTTGATTCAATCGAGTCACATGTATTTTTTGGCACAGTGGAGTCCGGACTCCACTAGCTTCTTGGGAGCGACTGCCACCTGACCTCCAAGAAGAAAGTTTACACTAGAGCCTCGTTCGTCTATCAGCAGGTTGGCATTGGTTACCACCAAGATTGTTTAAACTTTATTTCTTTACATATTTTGACTAACTATACTCATATACGATATTATCGACCCTTTCATAATAAATTTGCAGAATGACTCCGACTCCAGTTCCGATGGCGAAACAGAATCTATGTCAGAATAACATTAAATATCTAAACAAATAAATATTTACAATTAGTATGACATTTCATTCAATATGACAATTCCCTATTAAATTTAATAATTAAATACGTACGAGTGGCGTGTAAAGTCAAAAATATTTATTAGGGAATTTTAATAATCTTAGGCTTTACACACTAGTCGAACATTAAAACTGTCAAATGATATCGTAAGATCCGTCCGACAATGTCAATCTCGTACATACATACATACGCATATAATCACGCCTATATCCCCGGAGGGTTAGGCAGGGGTGAATTAACACCCACATTTCACCAATCATTGTATTTGGACCCACGTAATAGGGGGTGAGCCTATTGTCGTTTTCCGAGCACGATTGTTGACTCGAAACATGCATCTGAGGCGCAGTCTGGGCTGTATATATCTGCCTGATGTTAAACAGCCGTAAATATCCCGTTTATTTTGATACTAAGTGTTGGTACAGGGTTTTATTTCGAGTTTTCCTTCTCTCGCAGTGATATGGTTTGCATATGTTTCCATTAGTCGCCTTTGGATGAGATGGGGTGATACTTGTATTCTTTCTCCGCCACCACACCACATAAAGTAGTTTGTAAACTATTGCATAATAAGGGCTCTTAAAATACGAGTGTGAGTTTTTATAGTATCACACGAGTGTTTTAAGATCAAATTAAGTGCAGTTCCAAACTCTACTTTATCCTATTCTCATGAAATAACATAACATAACATAAACTCACGCCTATATCCCCCAAGGGGTAGGCAGAGGAGCAAGGACCAACATTTCGCCAGTTTATGTTTAGGTCCCAAGGTAATAGATGGCGAGCCTATTGTCATTTACCGGGCACTTATAAACCTGCGATAAATACACACATAACTTCGAAAAGCATCGAAAAGTCATTGGTGTGTGCCATGGTAAAACCTGGGATCGAACCCGAGACCTCGTCTCAGCAGTCCATTATCCATACCACTAGGCTACCGCGGTTCGATACTCTCATAAAATATTAATACAATTTGCTTAAATTGACAGAGAAGTTGAGCACCAAAATCCATTTGCTGATGCGCAAGCGCGGCGGGCACAGAATATGTAGACAAAAAATGCATTGCCACCAATGACGTATTATTATTAATAGATACGTCATACAGTACTTATCATGGGGGCTTCCAAAAATGGCGCAAACAAAGTGTAAAAATATTATAGCTATTTATTAACAATCAATCAATCAATTAGCCCACTGCAGCCCACTGCTGGACATAAACCTCTCCCAATGTGCGCCGTTTTCTCCGAGCCTCCGCCTTCCGCATCCAGTTTATTAACAATACGTTAATATTACTAATTTATTTGAATTATATTATTATTTATATGAATTAATATAATATTTATTACGAATTTATTATTACTTTTTTGTGTAGCGCATTGTCGTGTCTCTGATCGATGCGTATCATCATATTTTTGTATTCATTTTCGAGTACGGACAACATATCTATAGTTTGTAATTAGTGAGCGGAAATACGGAGACTAATTTACCTAAACTTCTAAAGCATTGTAGAAAGATTATTATGGACATGCCTTTTAGAGACCCGTATGCGGAATTGCTTGAGGAAATGCTGATAAAATGTTACCTACTAATACATAAATCAATTGTAAAATAGACGTTGATTCCCGCTCCGGTCCGTTTCTGGGGCAGAGGATAACCATCGCGATGCAGCTAGGCAACGCTGCCAGTGTCATGGGCACCTTTGCGCCGGGAACGATACGGGGCGGTGTATTTGATTTGACAACAATTGACGAAATCTATGATTGCAGATAATGATTAGACATTTGTATTCTAACTGAACTTATTAAATTTTGATTCATTGTAAAATTGATATTTAATTGAATTATTCGCTTAGTGATTAACACATTCGCCGCGTGGTTCCCGACAGAGTAGAATTTGGACCACCCATCTCTTCCCATTTGGTGTCGTATAAGGCGACTAAGGGATAGGGCTGTTTAACATCGGACAGATATATACAGCCCAGACTCAGCCTCAGATGCATGGCTCGAGTCAACAATAGTGCCCGAAATACGGCAATAGGCTCACCCCCTATTACGTGCGACCGAATACAAATATTGGTGAAATGTACCTACATTTGGTGGATTATCACCCGATAATTCACCTCTGCCTAACCCTCTGGGGATAAAGGCGTGATTATATGTATATATGTATGTATGATTAACACATAGCCCAAATCACAAGCTAGGAACTTGAAAATTTGCACAGATTTTCTTTTCGAAATGTAAGTACGGAGGGGTTTTTGGGAGTTCAACCTCTAAGGGGGAAAGGGGCTAATAGTTTGTATGAGAGTACGACATTTTTTGAAGAGATTAACTGGAACATATGAGCAGACGTCCTTTTTTAAAAATAAAGGATCTCTGAGAAAAGGTTTTTGGAAATTCGTTCGTTAAGGAGAAAAGGGGGGTTTGCAAGTTTGTATGAAAGTTTGTAATTTTTGAAGTAAAACAAACTTGAAAGATGATAGTTCTGCATATTTCTGATCTAAAAGAAAAAGTATGAATGTCTGGGGGACTCGGGGTGTCTGGGGATACACAATTGCAAAATAAAAGTAAAAAATTGATTCTATAATTAGAAAAGAAAAACTACGATAGAGACGCGGGGATGTATGGGAGAAGCTTGGGGTAGAAAGCTGAAATTCCGCTGTCCATTTGTTTTATCATTGTGACGGAATCCGTTGGTAGTAGCTAATGTTGTCGTTCCAAGCAATACTATGTAAATCAAGAACCATGAGAAAGTTAAGTCTTTAGAAAATAAAGAACCATTGAGGGACAAGCGACGAAGGCTAGGGAACACCTTGTCCGCACACATGCACTGAACACATACGCACTGTTTATTTCTAACAAGAAATAAACAGTGCGTATGTGTTTCTTACACCTCCCTCGTTACCTCATTCCCCGCGGCCCGCTACCTACTTTATCCCCCGCTCACAAAGACGTTATCTATTTAGGTCGGTTCGTCTAGCTATATTGGCTAGATAAGAACTCTTATTTTTTAGTAGATATTATTATTAATTAGGTAAGGTCCGACCTGCGGAATCGGAATCGCGGTACATGTCCCGGATGGTATAACCTCTGGTACCCTTTTGGACCTCAGTACCCACCAGCTCACCGCGCGAGAAACTTATTTGAAGGCTTCTTGCATATCTAAAATAGGCATCACAGGGGCGTATTCTTTTTCCTATATTTCCATGGAACAATCCTTACGGGCAAATGGGTCCTCTGGCAACCATAGATTTAGAAAGAATTGTTCCGCGAAGTACTTTCGAACTAGGAGTAGTAGAGTAGTCGAAGGAGGAGGTAATCTGTCTCTTTCCCGTACTTAAAAAAGAACAAGTGACAAATGCAAGTAATTTGAAGGTCCAATTTCAAAATTCTAAGTTTTAAAGATATTTGAAAAATGAATAACCATGTTTTTATTTAAATTATTTAATATTTAATGTATTATTGTATTGTATACGAAAATAAGTAATGCATAAGTGTTTGTAATTATTTCGATTTTAAACATTCAAGTAATAAAAAGTCACCTACCTACTGAACGCACCTTTAAAATAGCGGAAATAAATTTTCACTGTTAAACTTAGATTACTTCTAGGAGGAAGGACACTACGGTATTTCCGCCCAATTGAGCAGTCTGGCTGGGAAATTACCTCCGCCCTACAGAACACCGCGGCTATAATAACTTCGTGTCGTCTTCCCAGCGGTAAGTAGGGTAGCCAGAGCTCACTGGAGAATTTGTGCGGAATTAAGTTTCTATTAAATCCCAAGTCAATACCACTATAAAAATCACTTTAAATTTGCAGAACTGCAATGCAATAATTGCACATTTCATATTTAAAATGTTCAGTATTATTTTGATTAATAATAAATACAAACGCAATTTATATTCCTGTGCATTGTGTTATCTTCTGAGTAATACTTAATATGTGTTCTCGCTGCTAAAGTAAAAAGTAATGTGTGTCACACGAGAGCAAAATTATTTGCAATTCGTGCATTCGAATCTTTCACCACGCTCAGGATTCTACATTAGAATCACCCGCTACGCTCATGATTCAATCTTAGTATCCCTCGCTTGCTCGGGATTCAAAATCAGCTCGCCCAGCTAAAAACAATTTTGCTCACTTGTTGCATAAATAACTATTGATACTCTAATAATAAATAAAAATAAATACTTAATGTTAAAATTTCAGTTAAAATACATTTTTCAGCACTATGCTTATTGAACCAAGACTTTATAAATTCATCTTTTTACAGGCTAGATACCTAAGTACTAATTGTTTGGTATATAAAATGTGACACTCTACATCCATTAAAAAGAAAATATTTCCAAGAAATTGCTAATAGTCTTAAGTGATTTCAACTTTCCCTCAAAAAGCAATTATTCTAATAGTGGCGGAAAAGCTAGTAAAATTACAGTGTCTTCATATAAGGATTACTTAGAATTTAGTTTCTCTTCTACTATGTCACCGGCGGTCTTATCAAAGAAAAGTATTTGGCAATAAAAAGTCACCACTGACAAGTAATAAAAAAACAGCCAAGTGTGGGCCACATAAAATTTAGGGTTACGTATTTGACCGTTCCCGAATTCCGTATATTGATTAGCTGAGACATTTGACAGAACACTAGGATAAATATGTGAACTCGCATAAATAAATGTGAATAGTCAAGAGGTTGCCATATTTTATATTATTTTATTGTGTGATATCTATACTAAATGTATTAAGTGAGTATAGAGCAACGAAGTAGTTTTGAGCCACAAACTTAAAAATTAACCATGAGAAATAATAATGTAGGAGACTTTTACAAAGATCTTCAGATAATGACATATCTTTAGACAGTGCGTACCATAATAGTATCATAGTAGTCCCATAGTAAATCCACAAGCCGATGCTAAGTGCACATTTATCAATAAGTTAACGGTGAAAGGTGAGTATTGTACCGTTTGTCTTATCTTAGTAAGTAGTTAAATTAACTTAAAAGTACTAGAAGAAGACTATATGTACTTACAGAAATCACTTCATCACAATCACTTTGATATGCCTGACGACGTTAGTCAGTCACATGGTGACTGACTCAGTGGTATGTGCCTTCGGTCGTATAGTCAGTGAAGAAGGAGAAGTAGCTTCTTTATCCACCTGCAAGATTTTGATTTGCCAGCGAGCCCTTCCTATTTTCTTTTCGCCATGTACCATCACATACAATCCTAACGGTGTCCCAATTCTATAAGCAAAATTATATGTCCCTCTTCTGATATTTTTCCGATGTGTACACAAATTTGTTTTACCTTTACGAATATGATTACATTAAATAAAATATGCTATTATAATATATAATTACTTACAAATTTATATAAAACTATGCAAACTATATAATACGAGTATATACAAAAATGGGATAGAGAAAAAGAGGGAGACTGTAATTTTAGGCATCGAAAAATTCCTCCCCATCGATCTCTACTGGTACCGTGCCCAAGAGGCTGGCGGCATTACCACGCTGAATGGTGATTCCAATTCTTTGAGCGAGGTAAAGGCCAGCCTTATGGTCACGGGAAGCGCCGATTAGTCGCTTCGCTATTTCTTTAAATCGCGCGCGCGCTTGGACCCCACGGACAAATTACAAAAATTAAGTACACAAATTATGTTGCATATTTCACAAGAACTCTCACAGTAAATCATAACCTACAAATTTATAGGGCCTCATGTATAGTCATTTGCCTGGCCAAGTTTGACCAAACATTTTTGGGGGAATTGATCTAAATCATCGCCTTTTAACTTTTACCAGATTTTTATTATCTATCATAGACTGACTACAATTATGGTCCGCAGCTCCGCTCGCGAGAAATACCGATTAATACATATTCGCGACTCACTGAAACACATTCCTAGGATAAAGTCGTTTATGTTGCATCATTTCTGACTCTTACAAATATTCTAATACATCCATGATCACAAATTATAATCTATCTATACTATAGGTATTATTGTGTCTGCATGTGCATTAGAGATATTTCAAAATGTTATACCTATTAACAATTCAGAACCCAATTTTTGTTTAGGAATTCTTATCTTTTTGTTTGTGATGGACGCAAAACTTTAGAACGTTTTTGTGCATTTTTTAGTAGGAAATAGGGAGGTCTTAGTAACACTTAAAATGTACTGTATGATTACAATTGCTGAAGTAAAACCGGAGATATGACAAAAAATCTCAATAACCGACATATACGCAGGCGGAACTGCGGGGATATATTAATAAGATTCTGCTGAATTGTTGTCAACTTGTAAAGTTCGTTTCCTTTAATAGAATCATACTTGACATTTCTCTCTCACACACACACAATAATTAATCTTATTTTTAATAGCCTTGCGTAATTTTGAGTTTAAGTAAAACCATTGTCGACCATACTAAAGGGAAGGGCACTGCTTATCCTTAACACAGGCTACCTGTAGCCTATCTAGGAAAGCAGCTGGCCACTCACTGTATCACTGTTCTGAATAAATGAAATATTTCACATTTTTTGCAACTTAGACGCCAATGAGAGGTACTATAAAGGGCATAAAAGGCATTAAAAAATGGCATCACCCATTCATTTGCGTCATGTATTCAACCTTTTGATCAGCAGTCAATGAATAAGTAGAAAAGCCTCAGGAACGCAAAAAACGTTCTTTTACAAACGTTCACACACGTTCCTTAAAACTACTCTAGGAACTGCTTAAGTACCTACTCTCGTACAAATTTGTTATGTTGCATGTCAAAAAACTAACTCGAAGACATACGACTGACTAGTCAAATTGTTACTTTTTACCAAACGTCAAAACGGTAAGTTATAAGGAAACTTGTATTACATAATTTATTGTGACGTCATAATATTGAATAGCCAAATCATTTACTATTATAGGGTGGAATGACGATTAAAAATAAATAATAACTACAACAACAAGGGACGTAACTTTTACCGGTCTTTTACCGTTCTTAATTTAATAAGCTCAGTTAAATAATATGTATGTTAACTACATGAAAATACCCAATTATCACTATAATATTTTTCAGAATAGTATTTTTTTAGAAGAGACATCACTATGTCTCTTCTAAAAAATACTATTCTGAAACATTCTACACAACCTAAACCTAAAATGAGCGTATTTTAACTAAGTTGTGCAGGGATCTAGAATTAACATGATATACCCTAGTAAACACATATATTTTTTATATAGAGCGGGAATCGAATCTGCAACCTCTGACCTTAGCTCTACACGGCTATAGAGATCGTAGGTAAATGATAAACAGGTATGGGATTTGTTTGATGTTATTTTACTATTTACACACTAATCCCGATATGTTAGTTGCTTTTCGACAGCGAGTGTCGTGTTCTGTCCTTTAGTATTATGTTAAGAATAGTTTTATTTCGATGTGCAACATTCACGTAAACTAACATTCACGTAAACTTCCGATCGTATTATAAGGCAGTGTTGTTACCATTATATATAAATAAAATATTAACAACTCTCTCATTCCATAATATATAGGTACAATAATAATATAATGTACATCATTAATGCAGTCTAGATTTGTTTTTATAGGTACTACTACCGCTTATCAGAAAAAGCGCGTGTGTCTCAGTGAAAGCAGTCGAGAGACAGGCGAGCCCTACGTGCGTACGCGCATACGGCGGACCTGTTCCACCGAACGCTTCGTGATAACCAGAGATAGTTCCAACTCGAAAGTGATTTAGATATTGTCTTCGAGATATAAGTAACTGTTTGTTCGATTCTATGCTGTGTCGTGGAAAAGGGCTGCGCCTATTCACTTGTATAAGTGATTTGAAAATAGCTTGAATAAAATGTAGGTATAACATCCCTATCGTAACAAATTTTCTTGGATATAATGGATAATAGATCAGTTACGTAATACCGTAACTGAATTCTAATCGATATAACCCCTATCGTAAATATCTACTCATAAATTATTTTTATGCACGTAAGATGGGTATGAAAATATTATTTTATTTATTTACCGAAGCTATATATATGTCAATATGGCTGATTACGGCTTGAAGCCATTGTAACAAGTACAATTCTTAATCAATCCTTTTTCTTATACCTATAGTGCTATGTACTTAGGCTTACGAACGCTGTGCATATCTATAATTGGGTTATGTACTAAATATAAGTCCAAAAAACCTGTTATTTAAGTTTGAAATGTGATATACATAATCTGTTGATGTGCCTAGAAAAATAAAAATAAAAAACTAATATATTGTTTCATTTAACTAATTATTTATTGGTTCATGAAAAGCATACTTAGTTATATATATTATTGTAATACAATAGATAACTATATAAAAGTTGTAGAAACAAGGCATATACCAGACGCTGTGATGAAAGAGTTTGTCTCTGCCTACCCCAATCGGAAAGAGGCGTTATTAATATACAGCAACAATGTTAGCAACTCGCTGATATAGCTAACATTATGAGTTCTTACAAAAAAAATGAAGAAATAACTGTAATCGTTCGTATACCTTTTAAGTTTCCCGTACGTAGCAATGTTCCTAAGGGCAACGTGTTACTTCTGCAGTAATTTATGCTAAAATACGATTTGTATGTACTGAGCTCTCTCGATCGATAGCTTGAAGATGCTAGTGTTGTGGTCAATAGTTGTATAATGTATAATAATATAGCACTATAACTAAACCATAGTAAATAATTACTCCAAGAAAATATTGTAACATATAGGTACATGATTCTGTCGGGGTCCGAGGAATAAGCCTGTTAACTTCTCCTCCAGCAATCAACAAAGTCGGTTCGAGTCCGACATTACCTGTCCCATTATCCGTGGGGATTTTTCGTACGTAAAAAAGGTAAAAACATCATTTTAAAAATACGAAATAATCCCGTTATATTCACTCATAATAGTGTACTCTTTTTTGTCTTTTTGTAGGGTTTTTTTTTAATTTTGTTCCTACTTAATAAGTAAGTAAAATCGATTATTAATAATCAATTTTACCTAGCAATAAATATATGTTAATAGGTACACACGTCTGTTTTGGACGTGTAGAGATGTCAACATACCTTGCCATGCCACAGAGTACAGGTATCATTGTCCGCCAGGCACTTCTTCATGGTCTGTACCTTTATTATCTCCAATGGAGAAAAGCTCTATTCCTCAGCCTCTTTGAAGTACAACCCGGTAAATAGTAAACCTAAAATTAAAAAAAAAAACTGGTTGTAATATTTTTGACATAATATATGTAAGTAGGTACTTAATGTTTTCACATTAGGTATTCTACTATCCTTATCTTTGACTAAACAAACAGTGTTCATTGGTGCGCTATTTGCAAGTCATCGATATTTAGATTACAATCATTCAATGACATTCTCGCACTGCAGACAGAACCTTCGTGTCTAAAATATCGATCTTATATTGAACACAAAGCCACGGGCGATACTCACTCGTCTGTTGCAATATACACTATCATATAACTAGTTAAGTAGAGATAAGACCGCATTGATTCCGTCGATAGAGTCCTATCCTGAATAATGTATATAAGGGACGGAAACTAGCCCTCGTTATCAGTAGCGCAAGAACCTAATCACTTTCATTGCAACCCCGCGAAGGAGGTCGCGAGGCGAGCGCTATCACATACGCAGTCCGTCCCGCGCAGTGGGTGCGCGCAGGCGTGCGCGATGACAGCGTTCCCGCGCCGGCACCGAGACGATTCCGCGACGTTGTGAGCGACGCTAGCCGACACCGTGCGACGCCCGGCCGCAGCCGGGAATGGAGGCCTGTTGCGCGATCACAGCTGCCGAGGACCTTGTGGGCGACCAGGTACTCCAGCCTACCCAGTGACGCGCTGCCAGTGACATACGTTCAGTGCATACTGTCTCTCACCAGTACCCCAGTATCCAGTGACCCTTTGATATGCCGTGTTCACTAGTGTAGTTTGATCCCGAATTCCACGCCGTATGCGATCTGATTTGGTTTGTACTCGTAGACTAGATATAACATGTACCTACGACAGTCGTACTTTAGTAGATATACATACCTCACTTATCTATATAAACTCGGTCAAGCTTTCAAAAGTTTCCGACTTCAAGAAACTATATATATTTCTTGTAAATCAAATTGTTGCCGGTCATTAATATATACATTTAAGAATAATCAAAAATAACATTCTAAATTGAAAGTATTTAGTTTTTACGCGATGAAAATGTCACCAGCCGGCGTTGTCATACAGCCTATGTATCTAACTGTACATAATATATTTATACATATATTGTCTTTTATATATAATGTGTTCGTGTATACAGATATTACCGTTCTGTACTAAGTTTATGTGCTAGTTTTAATCATTTTTAATCCATATTATAAATTATTAGTCATGAGAAAGTCGTGTACATTCACCGTATCATTCAGTTAGTTAGGTACATTGTTATATTCGGATTAGGGCAGGTCCTCTTCCACCCCTATATTAAATATCAGTTATTATGTGGTTCCATTCGAATTGTATCAGCGGAAATTAAAAAATATGACATATTCACAGTACGATCAGGTAAATTTGAAGCAAGAATATTTTAATTTTTGCTTATTTTTTATGTTGCCGATCAACACGTCCAATTAAAATTAGGGTAAATTAATTTAGAATTAAATTTAAATGTTATTGAACCTAATACACAATCTGTACGTGCGTGTTGTATGGATACAAAAGGATAGGCCAGTTAGGCGGTTGCTTACAAAAGACATCAACGGGGCCGACGGCAATTTTTTCCATTATATATTCTATTTTCTTCAACGCCACATCATACAATATAATTTTTTGTACGTTATTAGTTAATAACAATTTATTAATCAAATTTTAATTTTACAATATTTTTTTGTTGTTTAAGTGAGTGACTATTATAAAGAAGAATGAACAATTCATTAAATCATTATTATGTGTATATATTTTAAGAGACTGTAATGTATGATTATTTTACCTGATAATATAGTGTAACAGGCTTAATAAATTACAAGTTTTACATGAATAAATAATTTAACATGACAGTCATAATTACAAGCATCTAAGTAAATTTTAATACGTCACACCATATCTATTAAAAACAAAACGTTTATTTTCAATTATCGATGATTTAATAGATAATTTATATTAACGAACATACTACGTAACTAACGAACTTCGCCTGATGTGTGAGGACTATATAACTTAGACTGGATTTCACAATCTAAACTTATCTTTTACAACTTAGACCGAATTTTGCACGATGATTTTACAACTTAGACCGGATTTTGTGCGATGATTTTACAACTTAGACCGGATTTTGCGTGTTGATTGTACAACTAAGGCCGAACTTTGCGGGATAATTGTACAACTTAGGCAGACTTTGCGTGATGATTGTACAACTTATACCGGATTTTCCGTGATGATTGTACAACTTAGACCGAATTTTGCGTTACGATTTTACAACTTACACTGGGTTTTGCGCGATGATTTTACTACTTAGACTACGCTTTTACAGATTTTTTTTACAAAGTGAGAGACTTTTTTTTTTTTACTTGCGCTATATCCCCACGGATACCTCCCCACCGGAGCCGGTGGAGGAGGTTATGTCGGATTCGAACCGACTAAAACGCACGCCGCCTGTGGGTCGCTTTGGTTGCCGAAGGTGAGGTTGACAGGCATATCCCTCGCACCCCGGCCGACCCAGGGCCATCTCTCACGATCTGGCCCTCTTCTCGGGTGTGGGGACTACAGAGTCCCCAACTCGACCCCGGAAACGGGGCGGCGTGCCAGGTGCGCCACCGCCGCGGCCTGCTTCTGCCAGGGTGACAGGCGGCTCCACCTGTCACCCCCAGGCCGGCGACAAATTGAGAGACTAGATGGTAACCGAGTAGGTTAGATATAGCCCAATAGCCGCTGCAAAGACAATTTAGCATTGTCAGTCTGAAGATGGCTGACTTTTCTTAGGACTTTGAGACCTGTTCTTCCGTCAATTCCAGTTGCCGCATGAACATTCATAGCATTTGCTATGGCTAGTTGTATCGGGTTGTTGAAGTTCTAAGTTTTTACGAATAATATTAGGCAGTTCGGCAGCTTCGTAGTCACTTCGGAATAATCTCTCAGGAAGGTTTCATAATTTAAGCTGGTTCTGGATTTATACTTCTAATTGTAAAACTCAGGCTGAAATTCGGGTTATGATTAGAACAGCTATGTTTACAACTTAATTCATCAGTGTAAAACCGCTTAAATAAACTGAGCTTTCACTGGGTATAACATGTGCCAACATCGCATTTACTGAATTAAACTAAACTCGTTTAGGTATAATAATCTGTGAAATACATGCACTTAGCATCTTCTGGAATTCATGCTGTTTTTTTTTTTTCGTAACCGAATTACTAGTATTCTTGCTAACCCCTCCAGCTAAGCTAAATGTTTTGTGTTAGGCGCCTTCTTCACCACTAAGCTACTGACACTCGTAGGTAACTTCATAATTTCAGAAAAATACAACAAAAAACAATTGAATAGAAAACCGGTACGAAAATGGCTGAAATATATGAGGTATTCTATATTAAAAAAAACATTCTAGGCAATGTTAACAAGCCCTTGTGTTATGGGGTTTCAGGGTGCGAATATACACAATTCATTTTCTTTTGTAAATACATAGAAACATGAGACCAATGTAAATAGATAAATTATGCAAGTATACAAATATTTGCACTTAGCGTGAATCGAAACCGGGATCTTCGACGCAGAAATAGATAGAAGGGAGGAATATTTTGTGGTGTTTTGGGTTGAGTAGCGGCCAGTAATATCAATGTGTGATATTAGCGTAAATTTTCAACCAATCCAAACTAAGCAAAATGTAGTGGTTCACGTTGATTGTGTGTTAATCAGTGGGTACATCATAGCGCATCCTAAGTCCATCCAAAACCTCTCGGACCCTGATGTCCACTTTGTCTTCTGTACTTCACATAATCTTCAAAATCCTCACACACTTACGACACCAAATCAGATTTTTCTTCCTTCGAGCTGTATTTCCGTCTTTGTATCACCCGCGGACTCAGTATATATTTGTTACAAAAGTACCGAGGCAGTTGATCAATTTCCTACCTTACAATATTCAGTGGTGTAAATAATTTTCTTAGTTAATTCTTCAGTACGGAAGAATTAACTAGCAAAATTCTTGCACCGATACTATTCTGAAGTATTGTGTAATACTGATGCAATGAACGCTTGTAAAATTGCATGTCCAAACACTGATGTCTCAAGGAACTTTTTCTCACAGCGTCAGTGGGACGGGCCGCTCTGCAGCTTAGTAAGACAAAATTTACTAAATACATACATACTTTAGTGCTGCTGAGTGTGCTCGTATATGGCGGTTGGAGTCTGGGAATCGGGACTATGTTAGATGACACTTCCATTGTCCCTACCCATATATCTGACTGGCTGTGCCAATGTTGCTGCAGCTTCTGCAGAGGCTCTTAAGCGGCGCAACTCTAAACTCATTGGAGATTATGAATTTGTGCCGTTTGTAGTTGAATCGTCCAAGCGCCCGCAATCGTTTCAGGAAGATCGCGAAGCGTATGATCGCGCTTGTCGTGACCATATTCTCAGACCTAAGAAGGCTGACCATTTCTTAGGTCAGAGAATAAACATTGCCATATAACGTGGCAATGCTGCCAGTCTTCTGAGAACGCTACCACAAGAGACATGCGATACGGAGGAATTCCACGACACATTTTCACTTTTACTTACATGTGTCAATTCTATGTAATCATAGAATTAAATAGTATGATTTACAAAAAGTACATAAATATAATCACGCATTTATCCCCGTAGGGTTAGGTAATATGCATTGTCGTATATTAGTTGGCATAGGCATAACATTAGCTCTTGAGGATTCACTTATACCTCATATGTTGTATGGCGATAGACCGCTCGAGTACTAAGTCAGCTGCGTATACAATTCTCACTATATTACAATATGTGTGTACATGATTAAGTTTATTCGCGTCCTACCCTAGAACCATGTTACATGACAGCACTGTTCATTATCCAAAAATATTATTATTAGAATGCAAAAAATACATACATCAATAAAATAATGGGGAAAACTAAAAACGGAAGTTACAAAACTATTTCAGCATTCACCCGATATTTGAGTAGGTGGAGTATTTAATTTGATTGGGATATCCTTGGGATGTCCCGAGTATTTATAATAATGATAGTTGTAACCTTAGATTTGATCCATCGACATTTCACATAACAAGTATGATTAAAATTCGTTTCCAAATAGTATAATGCTGTTTAACATCAGACAGATATATACAGCCCAGACTCAGCTTCAGATGCATGGCTCGAGTCTACTATAGTGTCCGATATACGGCAATAGTCTCACCACCTATTACGTGGGACCGAATACAGTTATTGGTGAAATGTGGGTGTTAATTCACCTCTGCCTACCCTCCTGGGATAAAGGCATGATTTTATGTATGTTATATATATAATGCTGAAATAAGGAATAAAGCTTCAACGTCCGAGCATCAATTCTGATTGTATAGACGCTTAACTTGGATCCCGGGATCTGCTCTCTTCCACGACAAGGATGACGATATTTGATTTGTTAATATTGGGACAACTGCTGCTGGGCCTCAAACTCGAGGGGTAACTTTGCATCAAATCCGCGTCCGTCTACCGTCAAGTGTACCAATATATATATAGTATCCTAAGTATAATATATAGCTAGTAAAATACCTACGGCTAAGCATGATGTAAGTCCAAACGGAAGGATATTAAGTTCTGACGCTGTTTTGACGCTGCTATTATAAGTTTATCATTCAATTCTAATAGCTAATTTCCGGCTATGAGTTAAAATTTGTACAAAACGCCGCAGACGAATAAATCAATTATAATAACTCTGTCATAATTATCTTTACAAGAACTTTTCTTTCTTTTTTAACTGATGTAAGTAAATGATAGTACGGGAGTACAGTTTACTTTCATCATGACTCCTTGCATGGCTCTCAGGTCCCGGGTTATGTTATGCCAATGAATACATACAGTAAACATAAAGTAAGAGCATAAAGGTAAGGTACAAGTTCATAACCGACCACATACAGCAGCGAACGCGACGTATCACTGCGGTCTAGAACTAGAAGCTTCATAGAAACCAGTAGTGTTGCTGCGATACGCTGCAGCTGTATGCGGTAATCTACAAACTTGTACCTTTAAAGTAAATAGTTATACTAATAATAGTTATACTAAATAATAGTTAGACCTACGGCATTATATTGTCAAAATATCCGTCTATGTCATCATTCAAGCAACAGTCCTGCTTACATCCAAATCTGGTACTATAAAGCCCGCGTTTAGCACTCCTACTTCTTCATTATTGGCTAATTTTCACTTACGGAAACGACAGCTCTCTGAACTTCAACCCCAAAATTGTAATTCACACTAGAGCCTTCGTTGGCTTGGAGATGCTCTATAAACCAACTGCAAATAAGTCGCCCAATGTTGAGGTATGAGGAGTCTTCCAACCTATCCAACTATACTTTTTAATTGATATACAATACTTCTAACAATTTAAATATATAACTGTATGAACTTCTTTAAAAATTGGTATAAAACGTAACTTAAGATTGTCTGAAACTTTAATATGAATGTACCTACGTAATAGCCATGACGTTTACTGGTGTACTATCACTATCATGAATTCAGGACGTGACGCAGGTATCTACCAATTACAAACAGACCGCGCAAGATCCAGCGATGTCGATCGGGTGATGGGTAAAATTTAAATGAAGTAATTTTAATTTACTCACACATCCATACAGGGCGTTTGATGTGTGAGTAGTGTGAGTATAGGCATACGAGTTCTGTATGTTATGATTACGATGCGATTATTTCATACACTTTATCGAGAGCGTACAGGGTGTGGTTTATACGTTCACAGCGTCGAAGGTGTCATTCGCGTTTTGTCATGGTCCTCTCTCACATGTAACGACGCTTTACGATTGAACTGCGCAAGTAATATTAGATTGCGGTTTTCTGAAGAGTGGAGGTAGTTTTTGCCGGGAATGTAATGCTCCAACACATATAATTCTTATTTAATTATCAGTACGGCGTAGGTAATTTTCCAATATTTTTAATCATAATATTATGATAGATGCATTTTGACAAATGGCGGACTAGTACAGAACGGAACTTTGAACGCTTTACACGAAAAATAAAAGAAAAATAGATTTAGTCAATCAAATTTTAAATTACTAAGAATAAAATATTTAATACGGACTTTTATAAACTCGCAAGTACTTAATTTAACTACAGTGGCAGTTTTCATTTTCCGGTGGTATCTGACGTCCTCACATAGTTGAGATCTAGGAGTCAGAGGGATTCTATAATCCCTAATAGGCTATTTGACAAGGTCGTCAAATTATTTCGTCCAATATTGTATAGTTAGCATAGTTTTGTATACATTTTATAAGTAATTGCATATGTTAGTATGGTCTGAAGAAATATGCATTGCTAGATTAGATAATGCCTAACTTAACTAAAACTATGACTTTCATTATTTTTAATTTCTAAAGTCAAAAAATTCTTTTGCACTCTATTCATTTACATTTATATGACGTCACTTACATTACAAGTACGATTATGTATGGAACGTTATCGGGTGACAGCGCAAGAAATTGAATTTCCAAAATTAAGTATTTATAAAACTATTTGTCGTAAGAATATTTCACTCTAGCAGTTCATTATACTATTACAAAGTGGTGTGGGTTTTCGAGAGTAAAAATAATTTTATTAGTCTATTATTACCTTCTCTATCTATTATTAACATTATTAGAGGTAGGGCACGGTGGTATTTCCGCCCAATTGAGCAGTCCGACTGGGGAAGTACCGCCCTACAGAATACCGCGGCCATAGTAACTTCGTGTTGTGTTCCCAGCGGTGAGTAGGGTAGCCAGAGCTCACTTTTTCTTCTACACTGACGGCACTGAAACTCTGTATTTACAGGGTTGGCAGCGCGACTGTGACTCCTCTGGTGTTATAAACGTCCATTGGCCACGGTAACCACTTTCCATCAGGTGGGCCGTGTGCTTATCTGCCACCTAAGTGGTATAAAAAAATATAAACTGCGCTATAACTTCGTACATTAAGTGGGTAAACCGATAGTCATACAGGTGAGGTTGACTTCAGCCCGAGGGTCTTGGTAGGGCCCCACACACCCCTAGTAAACACAATACTTAAATATTGACTGGTATGGGGCGACTTCAGTGAATTTTCTACCAGATGAGCATCGTAATATGCCCGAGCAGAATCCTTACAAATTTTGCACGGAATTTAGTTACCAGCTTAAAGCCTAATTGTAATATCTGCAGTTATACACTCTATGAACCGAGAACTGTAATTTTACGACAACACTCATTCATTCATTCATTCATTATAAGGTAGTGCGACGTCGCATAAGTAAAATGCAAGTACACAAGAGACCGCCGTTCATCCCTTGGGCAATATCATAGTCGCCCGCGCCATTAACCATGTTACCACGCACCTTTTCATTAGTATGAGTTAAATAGGATACTGTTCAAGCACATAACTATGTAGCTTCACTCAACACTTTTCAAAGCTTTATAACACGCTTTTATTGGCTTCTTATATGCCTAAGGATGTTTATTAATATGTTTGAACGGTATCTTAGCAATCAATTTTGAAGCACTTCGAAATTTAATATTAATTTTAAATTTTCTATATCTAGCAACCGGACCGATGAGAATGGAATAACTTTTTTTTAAATTAAATATCACAGGGGTGTTGGGTCGAGATAATAAAATAGTTTTTGGAAGCTTGGTAAAAGGGATAGGATATAGCTTTTTAGTAATTAACACATGAGTACGTGTAGTAACTTAATTCAAAAATTATAAAAGTAAAACCATAATTCTAATAGCATTGAATAAAATTACAAAATAAATTCAACAAATATCATAAAAGCTACAAATATGCATAAATAAATATCTAAACTTAAATAAACATTTTATTTTATAAATATATTTATTATATTACTGCCAAACTTAAAAAGACTTGCATAACTATTAAATCAAAATTCCAAAAAGAGTCTCTCCGGCGGGGAATCGAACCCCGGTCTCCCGCGTGACAGGCGGGGATACTGACCACTATACTACCGAAGACCTGTTATGGAGAGATGAAATTATCCTTTAGTTGATATTATTTCGCTTCCGAACTGTCTTGCATGTTAGCAGATGAAATATGCATCATAAACAATTTAATTGTATGCTCTCTCATATTGTCTTGGATACTAAGCTGCACAATATCAATCGATCGGAATTAAATTCACGAGTAAGTCCCGTGGCCGGTACTCCTGTGGATTAATGGACAAAGTTCTGACACATGATTTACTCTCAGGGTTAGAAGTCAAGATAATGTCAGGAGTAGGAGCGCAAATGAGCTCCGAAGTGCAAGCTTCGGATGCAACCAAGGTTGGCTCTCAGATTATACTGATGGATTCAATCGAATTTATATAAATTTTATTATAGATCTGTAATAAATGCATTGTATTCCAGATTGTCCCGGGCGGCGGTCGTTGGGGTGCTCCACACGCCGCAGGGCTCCTCGACTCTTGGTTTCAGATGCAGGTTAGTAATTATCATAACAAAAATAGAGAAGATCAAATGTTTACAAGATTAGCAGATCGATCGCCAAAATTAATTATTTAATACTACTACATAACCAACGCTCTACAAAACCGTATGTTTGAAGTTGTTATTGACGTGGTGGTCCGTATCTTTTGGATTGTACCTCAGCTTTTTACCATCTAGCAGGTTTTAGACAAATAATGGACCAAAAATAAAAAAACAAATGTACGAAAGCGATAGTACCTCGCACATTTAACAGAAAATGCGTAAGTAGTAGGCATTCTTCTTGGTCGCCTGTTCCACGTTGCTAGCAGATGAGACTGGAGCGAAGTTCAAGAGGCAAGCTATCACTATATTTCTAGCGCCTCGCAACATACCGTACCCTCGCTTTACGTCTGCCGCTCGTCTTTAACTTGCCTTTTCTGATAATTTATGAAACGAAATACGGTACGAATATGGTTAGTCTTGTATAAGTTACAAGTTGTAGCTTATAGCATTTCGATCACATTAGACGCCACACTCATCATCAGTCACTAATTGTAATCTCTAATGAATTAATAATGAAAAAAAGTATTTCTATTATCCTTAAATAATTTCTACCACAGAAGACGACTGAAGAACCGCGAATAGTACCTATGCCTATGGAATTAGAACGTAAATAATAAAATCACTCACTACATTTACGGTAAACCTACAATACAATATCATATAATTGAATTTAGATCTTACTGTGACATACAAAAGTTAATTTTAGAATAACAATATAATATCAGTAAGTAAAGACTAATTTGTATTCTGGATGCAGTAGTGACATTGTCACGTACCTACAAACGACATGTATGTCCATCTATTTACGCAGATCTAATAATAATAATTGAATTTGTATCACAGGAATGCGTCACTGTTCATTTTGCATGCACAATGGATTTAACTTCCCAGTAAAGTCTCTTTCTTGAGCACCTATCCCGGTTGCAACGAAAACTTAAATTTTGGAGCCCGATGTTCGCTTTTCTTCAACTTCATTATTTGGTTCCAACTGCCGTCTGAATTCTAAACCTCGAGAAGGAAGTCCACTATAGAGCCTCATCCATCGAGCATGTGTACCTGTTGGAAGAAAGATTTTCTGGGGTCTTAAAGTGCGTGAAGCCCCACACAACCACATGCCAGCAAATTATCATCATGTATATTTTTAGTGGTCGTTTACAGCAGGTTATTCTTGATACTGATACAATTTCTAATGAGAATAATACGTTCACTGCGAAAATAAATCGATAGGTAAGTTAGTACTAAGGTATGATGGTAGGTAGTAAGGTAGTCCTGGCGCTTTGACATTATGAGACTATAAAGTATTTGTATTAATCTATTTGTAATGACGCGACGAAACTTTTTAGATCTTTTTACGGTATTATTTTATTATTTTATTCAGTCAAATAGTTGATTTAAATTCACCATTTTATTGAATGTAAATTGAGCGTTCATAAGTATAAAAAAAAGTTATTATTAACAAAAATATTGAACCACTAATGCTCAGACTTTGTTGGGTAACTGAGTTACACAGTTGAGTGGGCACAAAAAATATGAAAGGCCAACTAACTGACAGATTACACCAATTTACACGGTACATAACGTGAGGAGACACCATTGTCAGGGAGCAACCACCGTGGCACGTATGGGAATCGGTATTGTGTAACACAGGGGCTAATAGAGCGAAGCAATTTTTGATTTGTACGCTTTAAACTAGTGCATTTTGATAAATTTCAAGAAATTCTTTTTCAAATAAAGTTCAAATGTCAATTAAAACCTTTGATTTAAGACGGCACCAGTAATTACAATAATTTATGAACACTTATATTTTAATCCGGATGATTAATCCGGAATCAGATGCAGTGGCGCGGATAGTAGTCAGGAGGTTACAAAAATATGTACACGCCATAGTTCAAAATAAAATTAATTAATTTTAAATTTAAGACCCGACTGCTGTCTAATAGGTCGAAACATGTTTGTTAGCAGGCGGTACCCTTACCAATGCGGAAAGAAAATTGATACGGAAAGTTTAGAGTTTAGTTGTAGAATACCCTTTTTATTATATTTAATAATTAAAAACAATTCGAAAATAAAACGTAATAAACAGTGCAGTCACAGATACAAAAAGTTCACAGATACGATACGATTTGGTTCGAGGTTTAGCGGCAAAAGATTTTCGATCACATAGAAAAAACGTATGCATATACACTGAAGATCTCAATAACACTGCAGTCTACATGAGGAGATCTTACAATTATAGTAAATTCTTTACACGTATGTGAACGCCACTGACATCCCTAACAAATAGGTAGTATTCGAAATCGGGTCAACTATCCAACTGGCCCGTCTATCCTAATGTGATCCTGCTCGTATGTGAGACCCACTTATGTATTGAGATCTACTAGAAATTCAAAAAGTTAGTTGTTTTTAGCGGAATCGCTCATTGTGATCTTTTTGGGTGCCGGATCCCGCAGTATTATAAATATAGTACGAAGAAGTTATTGAGCAGTAAATTACGATCGGTGTGATATACAATAAGCGTTATATGATGATGCAAAAGCGATGTGTCGATCATTGCACTACAATTGAGTAATTAAGTTGCTTGCTTCACTTTACGAATTTAATGACCGGTATTCGCGCCAACTTACTTTATTGCAACAAAGGGCGTTGTTTGTAATCTAAATGTACCTACCTACATGTTAATTTTATAGTATAAAAAGTAGAAGAGTGCAAATGGCTGCTTAAGTATCTAATGCAATCTTCATAAGTAGGTAGGTACTTTCTATTTGGAATTTGGGCCTGTACATAACCATATGTGAACAGCAGAGGAAACAATCCCTTACTCTATAGATAAGATAAGATACGCTCTGGTTTCATAATATTTTACTTATGCAGATCCACTAGTGCAGTTATTAGCCACATAGCTATGGAGTGAAATTTAAAGTTTTAGGTACTTGTTAGTGAAAACAACCCGAGTAAAGCCCGGAATGCAGATCCCGGGTTCCTAGTTGAGAGCCGGATGCAACTGAATTTGCCTATAATAATTTCTATTGTTCCAAATGTTTAGAAATCGCCATTGTAAGGTTCTGCCACTGATGTATTTACTTGTATTTTAAGTACTCATTTCAAGTAGTCGTATAATATTTTACGATAGGTAGGTAGGAATCTATTTACATTTCTTCATTATAGGCACTATAACTTCAAATTCTAATCGAAATACATTTATTAAGTTGTAAAATACTGCTAATGGAATATTTATTATAAGGCTACCCCTGTTCACTTATAGCAAATGTAAAACTTGCACCGGGTTAGGTACAGTTGAAGTAAGAAAAGGTTCGTCACCTTAAAGCCGACATTTACTTAAAAAGTAGTAGGAAGAAAAGTAATTATTAGCAGTCCTGCCCACCTAGACAAGTGGTGTATTGTAGAACAGAATGACGAATGTATAGCATTTGACGTTTGTGACAGTCGCCAATATATGTCACGTAAGTACGTCAAATACCAAACATTATTAATTCTATTCTATACTTAGATTCTAGAATACCCCGGCCAACGAACTGTCAGTTATCTAGGGGTGCTGTCAACGAGTCGTTTCAAATGACTGTCTCATTTGAAACGAATTGCATTGATACTTCATATTCTTCCATAAATATTGACACTGACAAATTAAACAGAACGTATTTGATTGTAACTCTCTTACTAAGTTTTTATTTTAAACATCATACAAACATACATATAATCACGCTTATATCCCAGTTAGGCAGAGGTGAATTAAGACCCATAATTGACCAATCATTGTATTCGGTCTCACGTAATAGGGGGTGAGCCTATTGCCGTACTCCGGGCACTATTGTTGACTCGAGACATACATCTGAAGCTGAGTCTGGGCTGTATATATGTACTGATGATAAACTAACTTTTATTATATAGGTCATCAAAAAAAATATATATAGACATGAAACATGATACATAATGGTGACAGGTCAGTCAACAACTTTACTAATAAAATGTGTGAATGAGTGTACCTATACGTAATACGTATACTAAACACTTTTTCATATTAAGTCCTTTGTGAAGGTTGACTTTACTTATATGTATACTATTTTAACCTTTGTCATCATATGAATAAAGTATGATTTCATGTATGTACTACATAGTATTTTGGTTTCAAAAAGAAGGTACTAAAAGCTTGTGACTTTATAAAGAAAATAATTCAAAAACTGACGAAGCTTTTCACCCTCCTCTGTACCAACATGTCAAGTTTGTTTCGGTTTTGAAAAGCGTTCTCACTATCGCACAGCGAAAGTTAGAGACATTCGCTGTGTGATATCTTTGTAGAGCAGGTACGGTATCTACATAAATTTTCAAGCTTTTAATATTTGATAAATATTGTTTTAACTAGGTAGGTACTTTAAAGAAGCTTACTCTCACTTTTCTTCCCAATCGTCATCATCATCATCATCATATCAGCCACACATAGACCACTGCTGAACATAGGCCTCTCCCACAGACTTCCAGAATGACCGATATATCATATCAAACCAGGTTACCCAGGTACAACCCGTTTCCTTTAAGTTTAGACCAGTCCGTCTTTGTAACGTCATCGACGTCAGATCCATACTTGTAGTAAACGGGCTGTAGATACAGTAAATACTATAACCCTTGAGTAGTGGTAACAATACGCTTGGTCTGTTATTTTTTTATTAATTACAACTGAAGACTTGATTGATTTTGAGTTTCTTGTATTAGTATCAAGGAGTTAAACCTTATTGCACTTCTTGTTAATTTTATACACCAACTGTTACATTTTACGTAACGTAAGGAACGGCAGTATGAACATATACATTTACCTTTATAGGTATGTGTGCGTCAGTGTATGTGTATGTATTAATAATTACGACGGATCGCATCGTCATTTACATGCTATAACATGTATTGGAGTTCGGAAGCGGCAAATCCGCGACGGTGTTTCCATTTAAAGTTGTGCTTGGAGTCACCAAGTGGCGAAAGAAACGAGGCCCTGATCTGCTGATGCGCACGGAGTGATTTGATATAATCTATTATTTATGGATTTGAGTTCTTCCGTCGTCGTTGCGCTCCGTGTTGTCTTCAGAAGACACCCAAAACACGTGTATTGCGCATATAGAGTATGTCTGGGCTTTTTTTTTTTTTTTTACGTGCGCAAAATCCCCACGGATACCTCCCCACCGGAGCCGGTGGAGGAGGTTATGTCGGACTCGAACCGACTAAAACGCACGCCGCCTGTGGGTCGCTTTGGTTGCCGAAGGTGAGGTTGACAGGCATATCCCTCGCACCCCGGCCGACCCAGGGCCATCTCTCACGATCTGGCCCTCTTCTCGGGTGTGGGGACTACAGTCCCCAACTCGACCTGTCTCCCCCAGGCCGGCGCTCATGGGGGGCGAAGGTCGTTCATCGACCTCCGACGCCCGAGTTGCCTTCGTACGCGGGCAGCTTGGCTCGCGATCCTTCGTCGCTCCCGCTGCCGCTCCCGCCCCGCCTCCTCCTTCACGAGCATTACTTGCTCGCAGAAGGAGGCGCCGGCCGCCCACGCATCCGCGCAGCGGACCATCGCCGCGAGCAAGGTGGAGAGCGTGAGAACTCTCACTCCCAGGGCCGCCACAAGCTCCCGCCTCGGCGTCTCCCACGCCGGACACTCGGTGAGCGTGTGCGGACCTGAGTCCTCCCTCGCGTCGCAGTGATGGCACTCGGACGTTGGCTCTTTCTCCATCCGACGCAGATACTTTCCGAAGCACCCGTGCTCGGTGATCATCTGCGTCAGACGGTACGAGAGGCTGCCGTGTGGCCTCTCTAGCCACTCCCCCATGATGGGTCTTACCGCCGTTACTACGGCCTGCCCTGCGCCTGGTCGCCCAAGTCGTATCTCCCATTCCGCCACCATTTCCCCGTGGAGCCGGGATCTCACGGCCCGAATTTCTTCGGGCTCGGGATCGTGACCCCGCTCCCGCGCCGCCTTTCGGAACCGGTATAGCGCCGAAAGGCATCTCGCTTCCAGGATCCATGGTGGCGATCCGGCGAGGAGACTCGCCGCGTTGAATGATATCGTGCGGTACCCCCTTATGATGCGGCACGCCAACTTCCGTTGCGGACGCTGCAGCAGGAGCATGTGCCGACCACTCAGGGTGTCCGCCCACACGGGACACCCGTACAGGGCCATGGACCGCACGACACCCGCGTAGAGTCTCCTGCAGGAGTCCTCCGGGCCCCTCAGGTTGGGCAGTAGCCGCGCCAGAGCGTTGGCTGTGCCCACCAATTTGGGGCCCAGACTTCGGAAGTGCTTCCCGAAGTCCCACCGGCCGTCGAGCACGAGCCCCAGATATTTCATCTGGGGCTTGATGCCGATGAGAGTGCCTCCCACTGTGAGACTGGAACCAGGTGGTGGCGTGCGCCGAGGTCCATGAAAGAACATGGCCTCGGATTTATGCAAAGCCACCTCAAGGCCCAGCCGTCGGATCCGTTCCACGACTCGAGCAACCGCGGTCGTGGCCCTCAGGATCGCTTCGCGGTATGTAGCCCCGCTCGCCGTCACTAGCGTGTCGTCCGCATAGCACGTGACGGCGGCGCCGTCCGCAAGCTCACCGCGAAGCACCCAGTCGTATCCAATGTTCCACAGGAGCAGTATGTCTGGGCTTAAAGTATTGCCGACAACTATAAAACAAGTAATATGTGATAGTGCGGCTTACTTCAACTTGTTGCGGCTCCTATCATAGGTGAAATCCGCTCTTAACATACAAGGAAGCAAGAAGGCAAATGTACGGATGTTAATGCTGTTATCTATGTAGGAACGAAAAGTTACAAAATGACTAGAATGACTGAATTATAATGAATGACTGAAGTGAAGAATGGAATGGTGTGAGTGAGAGTGAAGGATAGTTAGAAAGAGGAATGGAACAGAAACGGAAGGATAGAGGGGGATCGAAGAAAGGATTGGAAATGTGTGATTGCGGTGTGGTGTAAAGCTGAGAAATCAGCTATCCGTAATCATTGCTTATTGATGTAGTGTACTTATCGGATCGGGATCGTGGCATGGGAATAACACGGTAGCGTCAGAAACTTATATTGACAACGATCGTGCATAATACAATATTGTCCCAAAAAATTAAAGGTTTGAGTGTTGAGTGTTATTTCCATGCCATTATCCCGATCCGATACACTACATCAATAAGCAGTGATTACGGATAGCCGTGTAGTTCTTCAGTAACTGTTAACAAGAAATAGGAAAGTTAATTATTCGTTTTACTAACGTAACGCTGTTATGGATGAAATGGGTTAGGTTTGTACATTTTTTATTGATAACAACTTACTTATTTGTACAACTGTCTAGATTTTTTATTAAAAACAAAAAAGACAATAAAAAACTCACCTGTTGGTAAGTGTTGATGTGGTCGATGGTGGAATAACGAACCAGTAAAGCTAACATACGGTTTTTTTTATTCTCTAAATATCATCTTAACGTTATCTCCTCACTTTCATTCAACACGGAGCCCGGTGTCCAATTTTTTTTTTCCTCCTGTCGATTTTGCATATGTTAACTTTCATGGTAACGCCTGAGGCGAGGTTAAACCCTCATGAGTCACTATTTCACCAGGTACATAATACAAATCGTATCGTCATCCCCTGATTTTCTTCCTAAGTCTCTAGAAGAATAATTTCGAATATAATTTTGTTTATATTTTCATCTACTAACGCGTAAATGTAGCGGTGTATTAAAAATGACACAAGCGTGCTTGTCTGCCACCTAAGTGGTATAAAAAACACAGTAAAAAGGCGAGCTATGCCCATACAGTTAGGCGCTACAATACATAAGTCAACTTTATATAACTTATTGAGTGTATGAATTTGCATATTGGTGTTCCTTTATATATTCCAATTTCAGCGGTTCATGCATATTTTTACTATATGATTAAGTAGTAGGTATTATTTGACAAAGTGTAGTTAATAAATGAATAGTCTATATCTACGACTATATCAAGTTTCCACGTTACGCAATTTTTGTTTTAAATAGCTTATTATTATATAAGTATGTACTAGCATATTAGTAGTTATACATAAAGGGATTCAGTTTTAAAACGATTGTTGATGGATTAATAGTAGGTATACCTACAATAAACAGACAAAACGTATCTATTACCAGCATGACGTATGTTGAAAAGAACATCGCGAGATAAACATTAATCTTCTTTACGGTGCACTTTATGGCAACCTGCAGAGGCGGCATTGTACAGCGACAGACACTTTCCTTTGTAAATAGTGTCTACCGATCTGAAATACCAGTTGACTGCCAACTTGGTAGCGAGTCCAATCTCGGCCGGGTCAAACGGCTGCTGAACCCACTCCTGTTACGAATGAGCATGCGAGTAATTCAGTTTGAATGGCCGGCATGCCTACTCACATTATATTCCTAGCTGTAGAGAGAACTACAGTAAAAAGCGTGTTGAACTCGTAACACCATTGCTTTTACTCATTTTAGGCTCTCGCTTGTTTATAGTCTTTCGTCGTACACAGGCCAAGTGTCATCTTGTTTTCATTGCTTAGATACCTACCTATGCTTAGAAAGTATCTGTTAGTTATACAGTATTACAGCAGTATTTATATATAATACACAATTTACAGTATTACAGCAGTATTTTACATTCAGTTTATCAATTGTCTGTTAAGACCCGCTGGTTGATAAGAAGCTAGGGTGAAGGCATAGCTTATCTGAGGTAAATTATTTAACGAGGGCCACCGAGGTCTAGAAATGAAATAGTTTTATAAAACCGATACGATGGGTATCATTGCCCATTAGAGTGTATAGAGGAAGTCACAAGTTCTGTCGTCGGTAGACCGAGACCACTCATGCATACTGCGCCGATTATATGAACATATGAATAAAATATTAACCGTTTACGTATTTACTATCCATTTTTATGCGACCATAATTTTTTTCTTAAATTATTTTCTGCAAATTTGGATTTATTTTTTAATATCTACTTCAAGTTAAAATATAGAAGAAAGAATTGAAATACCTTTTGTAAACTTTATTCTACAATCTAATTCAAATAAGAAACCAAAAGCGGCACCGAACAATATTTGTCCCTGTCAGGAAACAATTTCGTCCCAATGGTACAGTCAGCAAATTATTTGAAGCTAATTCAAGAATTTAATATTTCCAAAGTGCAATATGAGGACGCCATTTGTACATATTTCATACAATAAAGACATGTACAATAAAGATTTATCTACCTATCTATTTAAGTATTTCGTAGGAATAGAACTGCCAAAGAAAGAAAATGCTAAATAAACGAAAGAATTGGATACTAACTTGGAAACTTCACATTTGATTCCTAGAAACCGCATCAATCGCCACAACCGCGAACCGTAACATCCAAATGACATTATACACATTATCAGTTATATTTATGTGACAGTTGTCCTTTGAACTATGTATTACAAAACCCATATTATTATATTTTTTTTTACCACTTTTTTTTATTTATTTTTTTATAATCAACTCAGTCATTAAATGACATTTTATATTTTATTACGGGTTCTTTACTCACTTGTTTGTAATGTTACTTTATACGAATAGGTGAATATCTCACTAGCTCACGTACCTACCTGGACAAAAACAACTTACTACAAATAACTACCTCTATCTATGTCTCGTACTCTCCATTTGTCGTTCATAGCTTTGTAGGTCATATAAGTACCTACATACATACATAGGTATGTCATATCATTATACAACAATAGTAACACCTCTATTTTTTAGATATCGCTTGTGAAATATCGAAGTTCGACCAAATCCGCAGTTAGACTGAAAAAAGCGGACTACAGACTCCGAGTTCAAAGCTTCTATTGCTACTGGGATTAAAGTTAAGATGAATAAGAAGATCGCTTGTGCTTACAAGTAAAGGCAAGCAGAGCAATTATAAAGGTTATTTTGAAATAAAAACAGTATAAAATTCTTAATAAACTTTATCTGTATGCGCTGTCGGTACTGTGTGAAATGATATTAAACGCACCATTAGACCGCTGCGCACTGTGACATCGCCCATTGTTCCGTGCGCAAGCGCTGCCTATCTATAAGCCTACTAGTCGATACGTAATCATCGCCAACCATTCTACATTAGATTTTTTTCTATATTATATGTTGCCTGCAGGCTCGCGTGCGTGGAACCTTATCTCCATTCATCAAAGTATTCAACATCTTGGAAGTTAGGTAATCTCAAAGCATTTGACATCGGCAAAATCGTTCTCAAGGTATGACGTGACCAAAGGAAACAGGAATTGATTTCTTATGGGATTCATTAGCGCGACTCCGCACACGGAAGTCTGGTCCTGCTACACCTTCAGTTCAATATTTTAAAATATATTTTTTAAATTAAAAACCTTGTACCTACAACAACTAACACAAAATAAAAATAATTATTACATTTAAGACAGGAATAAAATAAATATCTGCACCATAATGTAGCAATTAAGGTATTTAGTAAGACCTTTTACTTTGGAACTGCATAAGCAATGTTAAATAAGTAATTAAGCTTAAACTAGTTTTTTTACGCCGAGTTTGGTCTGCGGCTAGTGCGTTGCCATTTCAGGACTTTGCTAATAGGAAAATCGGTCATGTTGGTTCTATTTTGTTCAATGAATATTCAATTGAAATAACTTTTCTTAAAAATGCAAGCACGCGGCATGACCCGATCTTCAGCGCGCAAACCAACCTTACCTGCAGAGTGTTACACCTGCTGAACGGACGAAACTCCGCCATAAGCTTTCTTCTCGTGGTTGAGGGGTCAGACAACACAACAGTCGCTGCTGTTAAAGTTAGCTCACGCCACATAAAAAGGAATAGGTGTAATAGAAGAAGGGGGATCGCTCAGAGCCAGCCAACTATCGACCCATAGCCGTCACCTCAGTGCTGTGCAAGGTCTTCGAGCACATCATTAACAAACAGCTCATGCGTCACCTAGAGGATCACTCCTTAATTAATGACCGGCAATATGGCTTCAGGCCGAAACGGTCAACGGGTGATCTTCTAGCATACGTTACCCATCTTTGGGGTGAGGCTATGGACAAGCACGGCGAGTCACTGGCAATTAGTCTTGATATCGCCAAAGCTTTCGATAGAGTCTGGCACAAATCGCTTCTCTCCAAGCTACCAGCCTTTGGTCTGCCTCCTAGACTGTGCAACTGGATTGCTAGTTTCCTGCGGGAGCGCCGTATCCGCGTCCTCTGTGATGGACGGGCTTCGGAGTTCTTGCAAATAAATGCTGGCGTACCGCAGGGGTCTGTATTATCTCCCACTCTCTTTCTTCTGCATATCAACGACATGCTGTCCACCGGCAGCATACATTGCTATGCAGACGATAGCACCTTACACGGGAGTTATCACGGACAACCTGCGGCCAAACAGTCTGATATCGTGGAAAAAAGACAGCTTCTTGTCACTGAACTGGACCGGATCTTGAATCACATTTCTCAATGGGGCTCCGAGAACATGGTCGAGTTCAATGCCAAGAAGACGCAGGCTTGTGCGTTCACAGCAAAGGTATCTTCTTTCCTTCCCCTTCCCACTCTTCAGAGCACGCCACTTCCACTGCAGGACAATCTCTATATCCTAGGCATGGATATTCGCTGCAAACTGAATAACAGAAATTACATCGAGAGCATCATCAAAACAGCCTCGCGGAAACTCGGACTCCTAAACAAAGTGAGACGTTTTTTCACGCCGGAGCAGCGGTGTCTTCTCTATAAGACACAAATTCGCTCCTGCGTGGAATACTGCTCGCATCTCTGGGATGGCTCCGCGAAATACCTACTAGATGCTCTCGACAGGTTGCAGCGACGCGCGGTCCGAATTATTGGGAACCCTGAGGTCACGAACACCCTCGAGCCTTTGCAGATGCGTAGAGATATTGCTTCCATGGCTGTATTTTACCGTCTCTACCACGGTGAGTGTTCTGACGAGCTCTTCCAACTAATCCCACCATCTCCTTTCCTACATAGGACAACACATGCAGGCCTTAGATGTCACCCTCACACTGTGCAGAATATACAAGCAAGAACCAAGCGGTTCGGAGACTCTTTTCTTTGCCGCACCACCAAGACCTGGAATTCATTACCAGCACACGTGTTTCCTTCTTCCTACAGTCCCGGGGCCTTTAAGCGGGGCGTGAAAAAGCATCTGATGAGGCCGCCAAGCTGAGTGCCACCATTGTAGCACTTAGTGTCTGTAATGGTGACCCTCTTTCCTGAGACTTTGCCTTTAGCTTACCATCAGGCGAGGTGAGGTCAAGTTGGCGTGTCCTATATCAAAAAAAAAAAAAAAAAAAGTAGAGCAAAGGCCGCCCATTGTACATTAAACTGTATGCATGCTACCTACAAGTTCTACTTTAATCTATTGGTGTACAATAAAGAATTATCTATCTACCTATCAAACAAACACAGTTTCGTTTGCAATCTAGATGGACACTCGAAAAAAGGAGACTATTCATGTTTTTAAACTCCCTAGTAGATAATTTTCTACAAGCTCAAATTATCTTTTACATTTTAATAACATTTTACACTTGAGCGATTTTACTCAGTTGCGTAAGCACAACGTAAATGAGATTCATATGGGCATGGGGGACGAGGGGTCGTGGAGGAGAGTGGGGGGATATAGTGACAGGATTCACGGTCCAACTGAGGAACACAATGATCGCGCTCAATACTTGATCGATTATGCCATTATGTGAGTATTCGTAAATAGTACATACATGTACACATACACGGCACCGCTATTGTAGGACGTTTGTGCTGATGTGAGTAACCCGCTAGACGAAATACTAGTCTTCGTCAGACATCACTTATCTTTAAACTTCTAAATAATGACCTCTTCATGATCTACATTCGTTTTTTTAATCTAGTATAGTTCGTAATCAATTCTGGCGAGTCTCTACTTACTGGGATCTTTTTCTAGAGCTCTAAGCATATCTGAACCTTATCAAAAACACTTATTAATCATGCATTTTTTTATTGGAAATCCTCATAAATATAAAACGGTAAATAAACACAGGAATGACACACTTTCTTTTTTCAAATTATTGTGACCAGATGTCGACTGACTATTTTTATTGTGCTAGATAATTATTTGAGTATCAAGCTAAGGTTATCTAGTCGTATGTATCCTACTAAACCTAATTATAGTTCTCGATATTATACTCTCCGTAACCTATGACTTATTAGCATTCCTCATTCCCTTCACATTTTGAATATCTGTGAAACATTTAATAATTACAAAATTATGTTCAAAACCTATAGTTTTCCCCTTGACTTACTTGTTGTCTTACTATATAAATACCGACAAGTATAAATCCATTGATAAATAGATAAAATCCGCGAAAACATGGCATAGCATACACCATGCCCGCGATATGGACGTATAGCAGATATGCTGTATCAAAAAGCAAACTCAAGTTAGCCTCGGTTACTTAGAATATTTATCGGTGTAAATACACGTAGTTGCTACAACTTAAGTGTGGCTTGTTTGTCGTTTGATTCATGCCTCAAAGAATGCCATTGGTCGACTTTAAAAGAAACTGTACAAATATGTTCAAAACTATTTTGGTGTTGCGCTTTTCACTTTGGCATGTGCGTGGGTTACGTCTTACGTCTCTACAGCGTACAGAACAAGGTGCTAACTTGCTCAACATTTTCTCTCTTACTTCAACCTAACCTTTCCACTTAATATAAATCTGTCAGCAGAACTCAGAAAGATTCGGTTCTAACTCGTAGGTGCCAAATCACAAAAGATTCAAATACCGTAAACTGAATTTATGACAGATTTCAAACTTGAATTTTAAAGAGGTAAAGCTGTTAAATTTTGCTTAAACAAAACATAAACTAAGCTCGAATACCTGTAATTATTTATCGGGGAAACTATAAAATAAGACGAATGGGACAATAAACAATGCATAATATTTAAAAAATATTCGAATTTATTGAGTAAAAGTTGTACAAGCAGCTTTCACTAAGTAGAACCAATATATTACTTAATTGCTGAATATGTTCAGCGAGTCATTAGAAAAATATATTTTGTATTTAACTGTCCACTAACGAGTCGGAACGTCTCGTTACTTTAAACGTTATCTGTACTCCATAGGTACTACATAAATTTCATCATCTGTCTCCAAGTGACTCATTAGAAATCCGTTATTCTTTAGGTATATTATATTTTTCTTTATTTCGTGAATACAGTAATATGATTTGTCACTATCATTTTATTTCGTATATTTATAACTTTGTTCTTAAAGTTTTGAATTAGTACCGAAGTACTGTTTTGTTCTTAAAAGTGTAGATTGTCAATGAATCAACTTAAAGTCAAACAGCATCTTGAATAACTGAGTTAGACTCTCTTTTGAATATTTAAAACCAGAGTCCATTTTATTTAAGCCGATTTTGATTGGTGTACAATATCTAAATATTATTTCTATTCAATTCTACACAAGCTATACAAAACCAGTTAATCGAAAACGTTATATTTTGAGAAATTTGGAGATCTTAGAAGCGTAGAAAAGCTCCACTGGCGTTCGACTCTTGGTCAGAGATAACTGATTCGATTCCCGCTCATTGCGAAATTGTATGCTCGTGAACTTATTTATGCGTGGTGTTGCGTTAACTTAAAAAGTGATGACCTGTACCTTTACTAGAAAAGCTATGTTGCGGTTCGGGGGAAGAGGCAAGAATGGGATAGAGAAATACGGGATGAATTTTTGCATTTACATCTCCGGTTCACCTCAACTGATTGCGATGAATCATAATCATAATCATAATCATAATATTGAATCATAATATTGAAGCTTGCGTAAGATTTCAAGACGGGCCAAAACTTCTGTAATAATTAATCTAAATCCGTTCAGCAGTTTTTGCACCTATCACTAACAAGCAGACAATAATTCCAAAAGAAATATATTTTATGGTTAAATTTCCTAAACCTAAGTTTTTTTTAATTTGCAAAGTACAGACACAGCGCTACTTTACAGTTATATAATAGAATGTCATCTGCATGACAGCTGCAAAAAGTTGCGCGTGAGTTGATGGTTATAGTAAAATATTTCTTATGTTCTGTACAGCCAGTCTACACATTTGACATGACTGACAGAATGAGATAGATAACTTATCGTTGTAGCGATCTTTAGTTATGTGATCTACTCGTATTTATGAAATGCAACGTGAACACGCATAATTATGTAAGTGCAAGAGTGGGATGATTATGCTTAGTTAAATATACCTATGTTTTAGAAGTAGTAGTTTAGAAATAGTACACCTATGTATTAGCCGCGTGGCTCCCGGCAGAGTAGAATTTGGGCCGTTTTAGGTGTCGTACAAGGCGACTAAGGGATGGGGCTATTTAACACCAGACAGATATATACAGCCCAAACTCAGCCTCAGATGCATGGCTCGAGTCGACAATAGTGCCCGGAAGACGGCAATAGACTCACCCCCTATTACGTGGGACCGAATTCAACGATTGGTGAAATATGGGTGTTAATTCACCTCTGCCTAACCCTCCGGGGATAAAGGCGTGATTGTATGTATGTATGTTTTAGAATTTATTATTTACTAGCTGTTGTTGTTGCCCACGGCTCCACCCGTAGGAATATCGCTTATCGCATAGTGATGTAAAATTTAGCGCCGAGTCAAATGTTGAGCGTTCAGCCATTACTTTTGAGCATTGGAGGCTCAAGCGTACCTACTCTTGCTTCTCTAGTCGACTCCCTGCCGAATTGAGAGGTGAGTGGAGACTTGACTCTCCACTCGCGTCTCAATTCGGCCCCCTACTCGACTCACTTCTCACTTCTTCACTCGTCTCTCTACTTGACTTTCTACTCGCCTCTTTTTTCGTTCCGCTTCCCTTTGCCCTTCCTTCATTCCTCCTTCACCACTCACCCAACCCTTCGCACACCCTTACCACCATCCCCCACTCATGCGCCCACCCTTTCCTCCTTTCCTTACTCAATATTATTATTAATTCAACATGTGATTTTATGACTACCAGATCGACACCCGTGTCTTTACAAACATTTTATTTTTCATGTAAATATATAATAGTTGTAATAATTACAATACTTTATCATACTATACATATCTACCTTATGGTAGGTATGTATGTATATTACTTTATTGAATTCTTGTTCCTGTATATGGTAAATTCTCTCTATAATATTACACTCAATAATGCACCTATTGAGTCTTTCTCTGTACCACCTTTGGTTGACTGATAGAGAATGCCTGTGGCATTAAGTCCGCTTATGTACTTGTGTATAAAGTTTAAAATAAATGAATAAATACATAACACAAATAAATCATCACGGTAGATGGACCTTGAAGTTATTTTACTGTGAAAATATTTTTAATCTATACTGAATTCAAAACTGTTAGTAGGTAACTACATATATGGTTAGTGGTAAGTCATCGTTTTACATAAAATTGATAGAGTAGTTTCCGTGGCAACAAACAAAATCACCTACTTAAAGTATTAGTGCCATTTCGTAAGTATTTACTGAAGCTGTCGGAGGGCGTTGAGTTTGTCGGAACACTTGAATGATTACAAAGCGGCTGCGCTCGCGCCGCTTGTCCCCGTTCCGGATAGGGCCCGCACAGGTGCACCGCCTTATTAGGCCTCCCATCTCTTAGTACCAACAATGATCGTGTCGACCCATTGTTACACCGTAGATTTTAAACGATAATCGCTATGCAAGTTTTTTTTTTCTATTTTAATATCTCCAATTTATTGTTCAATCGAAGCTCTGAATGGTTTTTTCAACACAAATAGAGGTAGAGACTTAAAGAAATTCTTAAATATTATCTAATAAATACTCAGAATACATCTAATAGGTACTTATTATATTTAACGAGCCTTTAACTCAAATTGTTATTCTCTTTAATTAAATTATTATCTTATTTTATTACGTTTATTAATAATGTTATAATATTTCCCCTTTACTCGTTTTCTAAACATATAAATTATATTTCGAAAAATAGGCACTTACTTAAACAACAAACACATCTTAATAAATAATTATTATTTAATTTATGGAGTATCTGTAAAGAAATAACCTATAAGTACAACGTTTTGTTATCGTTAAAAAACTTGACACCTGTCATTAGTTACAAAGAACTCGCACCTACTCTAATATTATTATTCATCACCTAAATAGAGTTTAGTGCAATTAAGGAATATAGACATGGAATCAAGTCAGGTTGTGTTACAAAGTCTACTGAGCGCAGACAATCTGGGTTAGGGCGACGCGACCCCAAATCGATCTTGCAATCTGAGGCGAGTCTCGCGGGTGTGAGCGAGACAGCACCACGTGACCTAGAGTAGCAGGTTGGGAATCCGGAAGGTATGAACAAACCGGCTTCACGTTGCATTTTTCCATTCAATGGAAAGCTCTTCGTATACTTCGAGAGCGACGGATTTTTTTGGGATTTATATTTTTCTTTAAGTGCCAACGGAAATTGAGGTTGTAGTGCCTACGGCTCAATAAAATTATAAGTAAACAAATTGAATACTTATGCGAACCTGAATACTAGCATAATGGGAAGGTTCAGACGGATTAAACGACATCTGAACAACACCAGAACGAATCTGAATGAAATTTGGAACAAAGTTAGATTATAATTTATAACGCGAACACCATACCTATACGTTCCTACTAATTATCACACACAATAGATTCCAGTAGATTGCAGACATAGACACAGTGTTACACGAGGGTAAAGCCACAAATATCTAGTAGTAATCCTACACCTATCCTACAAATATTATAAAAATGTAACTGTTTGTACAGATTTTTAGATATTTCAATATTTGTTATTTAATCACACTCAAATGACTGATTGGATCTGGTGGAAAATTGGTTCAGAATTCCACGTGGACGGAGCCGCTGGCAACAATTAGTGCGTACATAGTAATGGATTTGCATTGAATCTTTGCACACTTGCGTATGCATGGTAAATTCAAGTGCCTAATCAAAAAGATTGTAAATAGGTTTAGATGTTAGGTATAGACAATTTTGTTAGTCTTATCAGATTAAAAATGTAAATCACCGGATGCTCAGAAGCCGTTAGGAATCTTGAACACTATTCGATAATTGTTATTTAATTTCATTCGTATGCCAATAACATCATATCTCTGCGATATCTGTTCCTATCGCCATTATTTTGATTAATACATTATTTAACTACAGATATAGGTACAATAATTGTTACATAATACAAACAGACGAAAAAAATAAACAACAATCGTGATCGGCTACTGTACCTAATCATTCTAACTACTTATTATATACTTAGTAGCGCTACTTAAACTTCAATCGAAAATAGATGACCTTCAACGGTTTACTGCGATTGTGACATCGTACAACAAAGCATTATTATTAAACTAGATTATATATTAAGTCACTGTCATCTAAAAGTCCAAGTTCCAAATCGGGTAAATCGCTCTTCTGTTATGAAACCTAAGCAACATGTCCGGAAAAGTGAACTGTTAATGAAACAGTTATCAGATGTTGGGGATACACTGTTTCTACCAATATATTTAAATAAAGAATTGGAATGGAACTAAAATTAAATCTAATATACCTAAAATTAAAAACGTTAACCAAGTTTCGAGTTCCAGCGAAGAATCGGACAAGATATGCGAATTGGCTATCTACTTATTTCTACTCACTTTACTGCCTCATTTGTGGGCCTCATGTGTGAAATAAGACAGTAAAGATACTGATGGATACTTGCAACATTTACAAAACATTACAAAACGTTCGTAGGATTGTAGGCAATTCTTTTTTAAACTAGTTTGTAATTTAAAAAAAAATTGAGTTAAAACTCAAAAACTAAAACCCGACTACTGAAAAATTACGCTCTAAAAGGTGTTAAACAAGAAAATATCAAGGATAGCCGTGGTCGTATGACACTTTTCCCTAGAAAATATAGTTTTGTTAGACTTAAGTGGCATACTACCACGGCTTTTCTTGTTTAACACCTTTTAGAGCGTGATTTTTCAGTAGTCGGGTTTTGGTTTTAAACATTTTTTTTTATTTATATTATTTTGGGACATGCAATAGGTATAATTTATACATATTTAAAATGTGCTAGTTAAGCCCTTTTATTATTAGCCTTTATTGCTGATACTATACAAAAACTTAACATACAACAAAGCGTTTTAACTTAAATCTAATATATCGGGCTTCCCGGTCCAGTGATCAGCGTGTCCTGTGACACATTCAGCTTTCTTCCAGCTGCTTCCATTTTTTTCTATTATTAGCTTTTCTGAACCAGATTGTTCCTCCAATCATCTTAATATCATCTGTCCATCTTCTAGCTTGCCTACCTCTATTTCTTTTGCCATCACGTGGCTGCCATTCTGTTATAATTTTTGTCCATTTCAGTCTGCTTTCCCTTGTCATACCTATGTCCTGTCCATCGCCATTTTAACCGTCTTATTTTCTCTAGTACGTCTTCCACCTTTGTTGTAGATCTAATGTCTACTGTCTAAGCCCTTTTAGTTGATACTAAACACGGCATATTTATATCAAATTTATTTTGTATACAGTACTTTATGAGGGCACCACATTAGATTCAGTGACACATTATATAGCCTTTTTTTACGTGCGCCTAATCCCCACGGATACCTCTCCACCGGAGCCGGTGGGAGACGTTATGTCGGACTCGAACCGACTAAAAAGCACGCCACCTGTGGATCGTTTTGGTAGCCGAAGGTGAGGTTGACAGGCACATTATATGGCCTATAACTAGCGGACGACTAAGAGGTATCTCATTTGTCTAGTTTTAAAATATATCTGAGGAGCTATCAGGGAACAGATGAACCTACATACAAACATACATGACCTCTGAAAATCATAACCCTCCTTTTGCTTCGCCGTAGTTGGGTAAAAACTACATTATATTACAACAACTACCACTCATTCCTACAACTTTAATCACCATCCAAAGGTTGCCTGGCAGAAATCGCTTAAAGCGATAAAGGCCACCCATTGTACTGATTCCGTTGTTATAGACTTTAGTAATGATATTTATTAATGGTGTACAATAAAGTATATAATAACTAATAGATATTATCAGATCAGTTTAGCAATGTCAAATTAACGCATAGTCATCCGGGTGTTACTTGCAATTTTAAGATATGACAATAAACAACACCATAACAAAAATTGATTCCGGTCTCGGGTGAAAGCCTCAAGAGCAATCGAAACAAAATTGTGATGATGGTGACAACCATAATAACTTACATAAAAGCTTGTAGAAAAATAAAACACTCTTTAGAATTGATTACAATAATATCAGTATTCAATGTTTTTCTGACGTCCGTAAACTGCCTAACTCATCTGAACATTACAATTATGTTAACATGTAGAAAATGCAGAAGATATTAATTCCGACTTTGTAGTTAGTAAACAAAATTATGCATCCTGTTCATATAGTAGAAATGTATGAGTCTGCGATGGCACAGTTATAGCACAGGTTATAGTATGACGAACAGTTTAGCGTTGATAAGGGCCGGGGTCCCATTCGGCGAGCGCTTTCTACCCTGAGGCGGTACTTGTCGCATTCCGCGCCTAAGGCCCATGTTCAGTAAACACAGTGGACCGACACACTGTGAACTGTGTCTGGTAAATGGGAATTTGGTGATCGCAGCTTCCATTTGAATGTACAGCTCTCTTGATTGCAGTAGTAACGTTAAGATTAGTTACATTGTCACCCAAGCACCAATTGATGTGTCTTGGACAACGAGACACCTTGTCTTTAAATAAATTCATTATAATTAAATTGGGTTCGATGCGTTTATAATTTATTAAAAGAAATTAATATAAATCGACTATTTTCTTTAAAATTGTATAAATTCGTAATTAAGATAAAAGGAGTACAATAAAACTAATAGTATATAATTTTTTTCACTTAATTATCCTAAGTGTCACATATTGTCATTATTAAGTATCATCGACACATTACAATACAAATAATGAGCAAAAATCTTTTAAAAATCTGCTGTACTCAAACGATAAATGATAACAATTATATGCAAAGTAGGTGCCGATTGAAATTGTTTAGGTGTTCCTTGTCAGTATGGATTTCGTCCGGGCAAGGTACCATAGATCTGTCATTCCTCCTAAGGATTGTCGCAGATAAATACAGGGCGAACAATACACCTTTGCACTGCTTATCCTAGACATGCAGTAAACCTTCGACTGAGTTCCTTGCACGATGATCTAGTGGGCATTGTAGTACAAAGAAGTTCTATAGGCTTACATTGAACCCAGCTGTGACATGTACGATTCTGGCTCCGTTGTTCGGACCGCTGTTGGTGACACGAAAACCTTCCCCACCACTGTCGGGGTATACCTAGAATCCGTCCTTAGTCCTTACTTATTCATCGTGGTGTTAGCCAGCCAAAATAATTGAGTTCAAACCTATAGGTTAATCTTATTTCATGTAGGAGTTCCTATTCCATTCACCGCCACATTCCAACCACCTTCATACTCCATCATCAGACCAGTTCTATGGTATTATATTAATGTATGTCATCCAAACTAAACGTGTTTGCAAAATTTCATCAAAATCGATTGAGGAATCAGAGGGGAAGTAAATAAAACATTATTTAAGTAAACAATTATTATTCAAAGTTTCACATTCCTTCAACGTACTACAGCGTAGATTAATGTAATTTTATTAAGTTACATAGAAATTAAAAGTCATCATCATTATCTTCACGGTAGTCCCAGTTACATCCAAAATCCTCATCTCAGAGTCAAGGGTACCTCTAATTCTCTGGCATTTACCTACTATAATTTGGTTTATAAAATACATTTTATGAATAGTGCTGCCAACTGCAGGTTAAAAATGAAAATAAAAAATGAACAATGCTACTTTATTGGAATCGTAATACGATAATATTTTGTCATTTTTGTTTATACAACTAAGGTGGCAGACAGGCACACGGATGGAAAGTGGTTACCGTGACCTATAAACGTGTGTAACACCAGTGAATCACATCCACGCTGCCGACCCTGTAAGAACAGAAATTTTATGTGCCCTCAGTGCAGAACAAAAAATCTGGACAAGCCTTTGGTCTTCCCACTGACAGCACAAAAACTCTCCAGTGAGCTCTGGCTACCCTACTTACCACCGGGAACACAACACGAGGTTATTTTAGCCGTGGTATTCTGTAGGGTGGAGGTATTTACACGAAATTAACAAAATTAGAATCTTTTTGCTTATGAGTGATCATTTTATGAATTTTATAGGCATCCATTGAGATCTGCTGGAAATTCATAAGTGTCTCCCATCCCGGTGCCGATGGGAGAGGTTACCTCTTTAGATCCTCTGGGCTTCCAGTCTGTGAGGAACGTTTGCACCAAAGCCAACTGTACAAAGGAAAAGCGGGAGAGAAGAAAGGATACAATCATACAACCAGGATCATCGCTAAGACGATGATACCAAGTAGGCAAAATTGTCCATCTCGTACTATTTACAAAGTTCTTAAAAGTTCAATACAACTTTGTCTCGTTGTACACGTCACGTTGTCGGTCGCCCCTTTACGTTCCTCGTTACAGTTAGGTACGACATGCGACAATGTCATCGACTTGGTGCCTTTACTCTATTATTTGCGTTAGTTATCTCTTATTGACATATTCAAACGACTTATCGGTCGAGTCAAGTTTCGAAAATGCTGTTGCACAAGCTATGTGTCTTCTTTCGCACACCGCCATCGATTTTATTGCCGTCATATTTAAAAAAATATATTTGTATTAATACTACGTTTCGATATTCATGAATATAAATAAACTCATGTTATGTTTTTGTCTCGGTTTATATGGGTATTTATTTATATTCTATATTCACAAATTAATGCTATATAACAACTCAATTCTAGACGCAAATTATACTGTCATTGGAACTTTAAAGCAAGGTATCAAACAGTGATATCCGATCGTAGATAAAAAGTATGTTCATGTAATTAGAAGGCGGACATGTGATTGGCAATTAAACTTCCGTTGTTTAAGCTTACATTAAGTGCGCTTGCGCCGAGCGGGAGTTTATTCGAACAAAACACACCGTTAAACAGCACGGTCCGCGCTGCCGGCCGCCACGCGGTGGTATCGCAGCACGGTACTGCGCACGCGCAGTGCGGCAACCTGCGCGCGCTCCGTCGAAAGTGATCCTGCAGCGAGTAATATAGATTAAAAAAATATTGTCAGATATGACGCCCTATCAATAATAATATGTATTAATTAAATGCGAAAGTAACTCTGTCTGTCTGTATTTATGTTACACTTTCATGCCTATACAACTGAATTGATTTTAATGAAATTTGGCAAATGGGTAGGTTAGACCTTGAGAAATGACATAGGCTATGTTTTGTCGCGATAACCGTCATCGACGCCGATGAAGCCGCAGGTTGTAATGTTAACTACAATTATTTATAGCATAATATTTGTTTGAAGATTAAAATTTCACTTAGGAGAGTGAGGGTCGTATTCAACACTGAACTCAGTCCCGAATCTCCATTTATATTTAGATCTGAGGACGCATTGTTTTCTATATGACAGTACGAATACCTTTGTGAGAGTCGATTCACAACTGAGCGTTATTCTGGAATATGGGCCTCAGGACCCATTGTGATAAGATTAAATCTTGTAAAGAACGAATTGTAAAGGGCGAACCTATCAACCAGACAGATTTATATATTGGTAATTTAATAAAAAATCATTCTGGAGATGGATGAGCTGCTTAGCTTGTACTAAATTAGCAGAAGTTACAGAACAATTGTTTATGTTGTCCCACGTGTGGAGTGACGAGTCTGCGATGCGACTGGCGCCTCGGCTCGTCGATTGAATGTTGGTCAGGCGGACCGCACACGGCAGGTTAACGTGCCTGATAAACAGAAACACCGGCGTTGTAATGCCATTCAAGACTGCAACTAATAACTTAAACGCCCGATACGGTGTCTTTTTCGAAAAGCACCTAAGCAATGTTGTGCAATTGCGGTTCTGTTAAGTGTAGGTGTCAGTCCCCCGATAGCAACAGACGTAAGCTGATGGTATTTTAGAATTCCACTCCGAACGTATTTACCGATTACGAAATTTATCATCACATTTTTTAGAATTATAAAGAATCTTAGCTTGTAAAATATAAACTGAATTTTCTTAACGTAAACTCGTTTGTTTAAGTAGGCAACAGTTAATATGGTATTAAAGTTTAGTGTCAGTTATAACTTAACCAGTTTAATACAAAACACAACAGCGTTCAACTCCGTGCGTAATTCAAACTTTCAAAGCCTTCAAAAGTTGACACAGTGGAATTGTTAGCAAATGTCAGTCTGACAATACAATTTACTATGCAGTATGTAATGTAGGTAACGGTAATTAGGTATCTATATCTATCTATCAATATCTATAATTTATAGTGCTTTTTCATATTGTTGTATGATAATATTGACAATGACTTATTTTTGTGCCTTTTCTAAAACAGAGTGCAATTTAACAACCACAGCGATGAAGGCAAACAAACTTGCGTTTTCACATTTTACTTACTCAGTAAAATCAAATAGAGTAAACATGATTACTAACTTAAGTTAAACATTTTCACTAGTAACATCTAAGCTTAATTTGTAACATAATACTAAAATATCAATTTATATTGTATGAAGTGAAATTTTTAGGTCACAAACGAAACCGAATGCCGCTGTTGCACAACATTGAACTAAGTGACAATCAAGTGGTACTGTAGCTTTTGTGTTTAATGTATTAAGTAGCTGAGACCAAGCTGTGAGTAGATAGGTGTAATATCGTGACAATGGTCGGAATTTGCGCGACTCGTCGGCGGTCCGCAGCACTGGTCGGTCTTGACGTCGGGTCAAACATTCTAAATGTTCCATTTGTATGACGCAATGTGCCTCGGACTAGATTTGCACTCGTCTTACCAACACTCGTACTTAATACTCTCTACATATATAAAGAAGGCTGTATTACATACTTTGAAAGCTGTTCTCTAAGGGATAGTAAGTAAAGAGCCCATCACAAAAAACCATTAATTAGTATTAAAGTAATCGGAATATTTTTATCATGTTGTATTGCAATGACTTTCCGATATTTTGTTGTATTATAGTTTCCGTCTTTGCAAAAGCAGTCTGGAAAATCGAAATCGCGAGTGGATACAGTAAGCATCGTGAGTCGTGAACGTGATCGAGATCGGGTTCCAGTCAGAGTGAAACCAGAGGTAGTGCAGATACGCGTAGTAAAAGAACTTGAAAGAGGGTAGATCGATATATTCACTCCTAAAAAACTGTTCACCGCCAATACTCCAGTTCCTCCGTGATCATGGTGCTTACAACAGCGCCGAAATATCGGAAACTCAGTTATAATACAACGTGGTAAATATCTCGCTTACTTTAACACTAATGTGAGTAACCATGATAGTTTAAATACCTATAATATCCATAATATAATCATATAGATGATGTATTCACGAAAAATGTTGGTCAATTTTAAAATGAGCCTCAAGACAAAAAAATGCTTATGTGACGAATAGGAAGTTATAATTGTAAAACAAAATTCACAGGGACCTTTATCCCTGTGAACATCTTAGCTCGTAAACAATTTGTTGCATCCAGTAGTTACAAGTTATCTGCCTTGTTACGATGATAGTAACGAGTTATTTACTATCCACAAGTACATGCTCCCGGTGCACTACTTACAGTTTACAGACATCTACAACTTGTATTGATAAATGTAGGCGTCTATAAAACTAAAGGGCAGACTGTACGCCGTAGGGGTTTGCTTACTAGGTCGGATCTGGTTCCGTGGTAACACAGGCCGTTGTTAAGGAACGATAAAAAATAAAAACGTTAGCGAAGTGACTCGAGTGTTTTTCATAGATTTTTCACTGGCTGATAATTGATATTATGAGGTGTAGCTTGGTTACTTTTATTGTAGAGTAGTCGCTCCATACACCTTTAGTTTGGTGATATTAGTTTTCATATTAACAAGGTTTCAGGATTTCTCATGTTTTTTATAATGCATGGGCTAGATCACTGTCTGGATTATACCTGTATCGAAGATGAAAAATCAAGATGTGACTTTCGGTCAGGCCTTGCGTCTTTTAATTTGTTACTTAAAATACCACCGTAATCTTTATCTTAATTACTTCCAAATTCTTGAGACCGGTTTGTTTTGGGCTGATTTTTCGATTTTTTTACGAAGATATTCATAACATCTTTTCCAAGGGCTTCCTGTGCTGTCTTTAAGATTGTTTTTCTACAAGAGAGTTAGTATTCCTTCGTTGGTTTCATCAACATCATCCCTGCTTTAGTGCGTATGCCTTCACCTCGGAGTCCAAGGTTCACTTTTCTGAACTTCGATATTTCCCGTGAAGCAACCACCATTTATCCTCTATTATATATTGATGTATCGATATTTTGTAGTTAGAGCAGTTGTAAAACTTTTCCCAGAAATGCGGATCGACAAAAAAAAAATCAATCGAATTTATCGAATATGGTATCAAAATAAAGGGAATTAGAACGAGATTACAAAAAAATATACATGTCATATCATAACTGAAACGTTAAAATGAGTTATTAAAAAATTGAAAACCCGACTGCTGTCTAAAAGATCGAAACAAGTTTGATAGCAGGCGGTACCCATTAATTTTCTTTCGTTTTATGATTGGTCAATGGGTGAAACTTGTTTCAAACTTTAAGATAGCAGTCGTGTTTTAACCATTATTTCTTTACAGGACTTTTATTCAAAATTCTGTCACTTCTATGTCTGGAAATCTGTGTATCTCTTCAGAGTTGTCACGTTTTCCTTGATGAAAATGAGGTAACGTAGTTTACACTAAATTAAACGCGTTAATTGGTGGAATGCAGTCTTTATTATGTTATATACTTAGATATATTTGATGTAATGTGTACGTTTTTAGAATTTCGGACTACTTATGCTCTATAAAGTGACATAATTCTGTACAGTTCCACTCGTTTATAAGTGTAGCACTAACTACCACTTAACTCTAGAACTGCGCGATATATCAGTCAGTCAAATGTCAATACGGATTGTCGTCTTAAGTTCGATTCGATTGCTTGCCATACACAAATCGATAATAAGACGCACCGTGTCAGAAAGCTATTGGACATGTAACATTGTCAAGTAGTTGTAGCCGCGTTCACGATTGCGACACTCCGCTAGTAGCAGACAGCTTGGCGCGCCACTTTTTTAAATAATATCTTTTTTCTTACAAAAGTCGGACATGAGAGAGGGCAGGGGGGGGGGCTGGAGAGGAAACCGTTGACTTTCTTTTTTATGGCCTCTGAGAATGTAATAAATTGGAAGACGGTTAGAGGTGTAAAAGGTTTAGAATTACATTACTGCCTATATAAGTATGTATCACAAAGGCTATCGTCAACGGTTTTTGTATTATGTGTTATTTTACTTTTACATATTATTCCTGTATGAATATGCATCTATAGATACGCAGGGAAAGTTATAGAATTTAACGTTTTTGCTTTTTTTGCTACGTACTTCTTGTTTCGGTAGCAGTCATGAGTCTGGGAAGTTGCTTGGTATATCGTAATTTTATTATTGTAGGTAACCAAATTTTGGTTCCCATCGCAGATTCATCCTGCTGCCATGTCCTGAAGGGAAAAATAGATGACTTCTAGCATCGTCAACGATCTCACGTAATAAGTGCCTACATACCTACGTAAGGTCGAAAAATATGAATATGAATGTATTTCACTTGTCAATTTGTGAGCGGGTATATCATCATCATTTTCATGCCATCATGCTGACCATGAGCTTGTATCCTACTTCGCTAGTTTAAAAATCATTGTTTCAGTCTCCCATATCCTGCGATATAAAAATGAACGTATAAAGATCCATGAGTCACAATTATAGTTTAAGGAATAAATTAATTATTCATACCTATTATAGTAATAATTTATTTTATACTATTTGGTACACGTATTTAAATATTTTAGGCGGTGACTCATTCATATCTAGCGTATTACGCAATAGCCAATACTTGTTCTATAATAATAACCATAGATTATAACATACAATGACTCAATGAAGCACAAAAAATCTCTCGTGTTGTTATAGCTTGCCTTGAATTAAATACTTTTTTCAGAATACCACTAATCATGCAAAGTCTTTGATCATGAAATAATGCTTTAATTGAATATAATTTACAATCAATAATGTTAAGCCCGAATATTGCATCTCCTCTGCCGCATGAGTATTCCCGCTTGAAGGTGATACTGGCGGTAAATGTATTCTTTGGTCATCGCATGGGTAGTAAACATGGCTCTGCTCCGTTTAAGAATATCACACTTTGGGCCCCAGGCGGGATCTAAACCAATTTCCTCATGTAATTTATTTTTATATATAGCTCTTAATATTTTAACTGCAGTAAATAATATCGTTAATATTACAATCGTAATAAAAAGCCACCATCCAACTTCAGTGCCCAAAGAGTTTTGCTTACCACTGTATACGGCATGAAGTTCTATGCAAAACACGTAAGTGAACACAAAAATGGACACAATCCAGAATAATTTCACAAATCCTTGCGGCTTAACACCTAACATAAAATGTACATCTTCACAAAATCTCCCCAAACCATAACATAATAAAAACACTACACACTCTAACATAACTGAAAACATCAGAAGGAAATTAATTCCACGCTGTATATCCACCATGAAATAGAAACTTCTGTTTCCTAGTAACGGTATTGTGAAGATATAAAGGCATGCCACGATGCAAAGAGTCACCAACACTGGGTATTTCGCCAATTTTGTATATTTCTTCACCAAAACCTCCATTAGGCTTGAAATTATAATAGTATTCATACTCAGAAAAGATATCGTTATTAAACTGAAACTCAGTATGAGCCAAACTGATTTATTTTCATAAGCAAATAATAGACGTGGTATCGTTTCATAAGCTATAAACATGGGGTACTTGGCAACATCCAAAGGGTGGACGCCGTGTTTGAAACAGTACGGGGAGAGCATTAGCGCATTAGTACATATTCCAAGTACAGTGAGACCGGCAGTGATTACCACCACTATAACAGTGTTGGAATAGCATGGAGACCTGAATGAACTCTTCGATGCCAAGGTGAATCCGATTCCCGAACCCGCATTCAAACTGTAGAGTACCTCTACCGTACAAGCTGGAAACTCAAGATATTCTAAGAACAAAGAAAAATCTGTATCTAGAGCATCTTGAAATTTCACAACAACTCCTTTCTGTAACATGGATCCCACAAGAAACAAAATACGTGCGATTATGAGAAATGCGGCAAAAAATTCTATCATCCATTTATAGGCCTGTGTTGCACTGAAGCAACTGATAAATAAAAATATAGAAATTAGTCCAGAGGCTAAAGTAACACGCCAAGCTAAGTAAAATTCCGTCTTTTCTATTCCTAATATATAGTATCGCCAATACTGGTACTCGGGGAATGCGTGAGTAAGATTGACGCAATACGGCATGCGGCTTTTCATGGTCATGCAATCTTGATGAATACTGTAGTTGTAGTAAAGCATATTGCAATATTTATTGCTCCAAGCGCCACAAGTGTAATACGGGATAGGGTCTTCAAAGCTTATCAAAAAGTAATGCAACACGAAAGAACAAAATAAATGACTTATGATAACATTCATGATTTGCCAAAATATTTGTATGTAAGCGACGTGAGATAAACATGGTCTAGCTCTCCAAACCTCAAGGCAGTTACGACCTGTGAACTGGCCGGTGACGTATTCCATATACAGTAACGGTATACCAATAAAAATATATAAAGAGCTGTACAGTAATATATGTCCCATAGCTCCAAATATGAGGCCTTGGTGTGGTAGGTAGACAATAGTGTTTGTGCCCAATGTTTGAGAGAGCATCGCTGCCAAGAAAATGTTTCTAGAACCCCAAGCATCTTGGTAATCTTCTTCCATATTAAACATCCTCTTCGTAATTTTTGATAAATATTTTGAACAATAAACTTCTTATTATCCTATAAATTTGTAAATAAGTCACATGACGTAACCAACCTGATACTCCAATTATAACAATAAGTAACCTCTTTTCGAAATAGGTATTGGCTATGAAGGATTCCTATTCATATAAGACATAGTAATGTTATGCATTTAAAGTATTTAAAAGTATTACTATGATATCGTTATCAAACAAATTAACGATGTTTCTGGTCCAAATAAAAATCACTTCATATTTTATTTACCTAGTTATCCCAAATTAAACAATTTTGATGCAATCAGGTTTGACGCTCAGGTGTTTACTATGTACTAATGCACCTTCAATGTTTTTGTCCAAACTTAGGATAAGGGATTCTTCTCTTTATGAGTGTAGTCTAGATGATGGAAAGGTGGATCATTTGTTCTTTAGCTGTCCTAGAATGCTCTACTCACTATATGATTGGCTCCCTGCACACATTTCGCAGTCCTACCTTTATTAATCTTGTCGTGTTCTTTGTGCACACTCCCCTAGTATATATTTTATGTAAATTTATTAAAATTAACAAAATAAAATTGTTATTATTCTTTATTGTTTTTTAACTATATTTCTACGTTTGTGTCTGTTGTTGTAGATGTCACATCACATTAACTCTGCTTGAGAATCTTAATATATCTTTGTTTCTTTTGACCGTACAATTTCATATAGCAGAACAATCTCTTCACCAAATAACTTTTCACAACACCCTGACATTGGCAAATTGTGGCAAAACACAGAAGCCATTCAATAAAAATACATACATACATATAATCACGCCTTTATCCCCGGAGGGTTAGGCAGAGATGAATGAACACCCACATTTCACCAATAATTGTATTCGGTCCCACATCATAGGGAGTGACCCTATTGCTGCACTATAATTGATTCGAGCCATGCATCTGAAGCTGAGTCTGGGCTGTATATATCTATCTGATGTTAAACAGCTCTATCCCTTAGTCGCCTTGTACGACACCGCATGGAAAGAGATGGGGTGGTCCAAATTTTACTCTGCCGGGAACCACGCGGCAATAAAATTGAATTGAACTAATGCCTAAACCTTTAACATGCCTTCGTTGCGACTTAGTAGGTACACATGATAATATGACATATTAATTCTACAACCACTTTACTAATTGCTTATTACTAGGTATTATAACTTCGAGCTCAGTAAAATCAGTAAGTTTCACTAAAATATAAGTAGGTAAATTGCGTTTCATTAAAATTAAGTCACAGCCATTCCTTTTTCATTTTGTTTGATGATTAGATACATTAGAAAACGAAATAATGATAAGATATTTGAGAAAACATTTAAAATATGATAGTTATTTTCTTCCTCGTACGGAGAATAGTTCCCGGGCAGGTGTCTGGTAGATAATGAAATTGCATTTGATAAACTCGCCGTAGTTTCACTTTATATGCTGTGATACGAGGCTAGGACCCGTTCCACTAGCGACTAATGTCTAGAAGGCTTTCTTGTTTCACACCAGTTTGGTGCGATCGTTACACCACAAACACACGTCCCATTTTATGCTTTAACGATCTATCGTTAAATTATTCAATTACATATAGCGTTAAATATGTTTATCAACATGTATTGTCAATAATGCATTTAATGTAATATGCAGCAAATTAGTAGCGCATTTAGAAGAAAGCTATGTGTAGTGTAGGTATCTACTGTACTTGACATTGATTATTTCATTATTGAATTTTCGTTTTAAGAAAACCTATTATGGATTCTACTTATAATTGACATTTAGTGTTGCTCGTTCTATCTGTCGTATCGGAATTATAGTTTGATATCTTTATAGAGCAGTTAAAACTGTTTCTGTTCGTAAATTATTAAAAAAGAGCAGTTTTCAAGTCCTCCATTAAAATATATAAAAACACACTTTACAAAGCCGGAACAATCTTCTTTCAGACATGCTAAATCGAAAGTCGGGTTAATACCTACCGTATCTATAAATTTCTAGATTTTAAAAGAAATTTTACGTCAGGTATTTGGAGTAGAAAACCTTTTACCAGGTCTAACTTTCCAGTTACGGTATGTAATGTGATCTGCTACAGAACAAGTAAATACGTAAATAAAAGAAATAAAGGAATAGACATACGTGTATACACGGCCCTCGTAGCAGTCTCTTTGTCCAAGGACCGAAGGCAGGCGACAGATTTCATTATAAAGTAAAATGTGCAACATCAAATTGCATAAGCAATAAAAGTTGGCTATGTAAGTACCAAATAGGAAATGCAAAAATTGTTCAACGAGTGACTTAAAGACGATATCAGTGAAAAATATGCATCTTTTATTTACACAAACATTTATATCTGTCAACATTATCTTATCAATATTTCTGCAATGTATCGAGGTAGATAAAAACGAAACTATTTTGCGGACTCCACCTTTATTTGTTGACCCACATTTTGTTCAGTTAATTATTTTTAACTTAATGTACCTACGTGGCCAAGTTTTGGCGGTAATATAGGTGATAGCACGTGTCTAGATATATTATACGATAATGGTAAAGTATAAGACCTGTTTAATTTTCAATTGAGGATAAATAAAGCTCAATTGTTATTTTTGAACTAAAACCTTGTGCGTGGTTAATGGTAGCCGGTCATCATAGCCTTTAGCTTCGTACCCAGTTACATCTGTGGGTTTCAACCTCGGAGTCCGGAGACCATTCTCCCCTTACTTTAGTTCAGCTTGTATGGTTTTTTATGCGAACGACTAAAGTCTGGCCTCGCAATCCCGAGAAGAAAACTTGCGCCAGAATCTCATCGCGTCCGTCAAACAAGTCTTACGTGCCTTTTTTGTAGTATTATGTATGTTCAGGAGTAGAAATCGCCTGAAAAATGATTACATTTTAGTGTCAAATTCTAATTCTAAAACAGACTAATTCCAAATATTGCCAAATACCATGATGCAATTACAATGTTTCGCTAGCTGCTACTGCTTTTTGTGTCAGTCGGGATATCTTATCAATGAATTTGAACACCTTACTCAGGTAATGATATGATTTCGGTATTTTTATACTACTTAGGTGGCGGACAAGCACACGGCCCACTTGATGGAAAGTGGTTTCCGTGGCCTATGGACGTGTGCAACTCTGAGGGCGTCAAATACGTGCTGCTGATCTTCTAAGAACAGAGTTTCTGTACGGTCAGTGCAGAAGACAAAACAAGAAACCTTTGGTCTTCCCACTAACAGCACACCAACTTTCCAGTGATCTCTGGTTACCCTCCTTACCGCCGGGAACACAACATGAGGTTATTATTGCAGTGGCGGTATTCTGTAGGTCAGAGGTACTTCCCCAAATGTACTGGTCAATTAGGACGGGAATACGGTCGTGTCCTACCTCCTATAAAATAGTAATAGTAGTCAATAGAAATAATTATAAAAGTAAGAAGTCGCAGTAGTTAGCTTGTTTGTGTCACTACTAATGTGGCAGTGAGCAAAACATGCTACTGCACTTTAACTCAGCAGTGTTACAATCCTGCCGTAAATTCTTCCTAAAATCGCAATCACATGCCCACTACTATAACACCTATACTGCTTATACACCATGACCCAATAAACAAGCGTGAGGAAAGACAAACTGTCTTACAACTAGTTTCCTAATTCATTAAAAGCAAATTGGAAGAGTTATAAAGTCAAACTCAGTTACCTTTTTAGCAAGCAGGAGACAAACAGGCCTACTATTTGTTTCATAGTAACTGGAATCTGTTAGTGCATCAGCATGTTGGAACTGTCTGTCCATTTAAGCACCCTAAAAGCCCTAAGAGATCAGATATATACCTGGAGAATTAGATTAAGGCCAATAGGTGAGACGTAGGCAAATATAATAACCACAATTATTTTTTACCGCGGTAGCCTAGTGGTAATGGACTGCTGAGACGAGGTCACGGGTTCGATCCCAGATTTTACCATGGCACACACCAATGACTTTTCCATGCTTTTCGAAGTTATGTGTTATTTATCGCACGTTTATAAGTGCCCGGTTAATGGCAATAGGCTCGCCACCTATTACATTGGGACCTAAACATAAACTGGCAAAATGTGGGTGCTAGCACCTCTGCCTACCCCTTCGGGGATATAGGCATGAGTTTATGTTATGTTATGTTATGTTAACTTTTTTGAAACAAACCGTTATTGAAGGTTAAAGGGGACTATGATATGACATACCTATCTGTGTTAGATGTCAAATTATAAGTCATGTAGGTCAGTATGACATTCATATAACTATTTTTTGCTACATGAATGACATACCTATATATACAGTCGGAATCAGTTAGATCTTAACTAGCAATAATCGATACCAAAACTGGTTTTATGGTTTAAATTGTCTTGTATTCCGACCTAAAGGATCGGCGGGGGGGGGATACCAAGGTATTAAGATCATTTTGAGTACTTTGCTAGTTAAAATCGAACTGATGCTGACTGTACCAATACTTCAAACTCGTAGTGCGCAGTGATAGATGACATAATAATTAATTGGGCACTCGTCTGTCTAGTCAAATCAGTTTCTTTTTAATGAACATCAAAATGGTAAGTTGTATGGAAACTTGTATAAATATAGAAGTATGATGTTATTTATAATTGAGACATCTTTTAACATTAGTGGTTGGGTATCTAACTATTGAATTAATTTTAAAAAATAAATAAAGATAATAAACTAAGGAAGAATGTAATTTTTATCAAATTCTTATTATTCTTTAATTTAATGGTTCTATTTATTGAATTTTGCACTTACCGATATTTCATTTTATTAAATTTAAAGAAAATGTATAAATTTTCAGGAAAAGTATTTAAACAATATTAGTCTAGAACCTATATTTCATGCTGGTTAATATATAATTACTTTGGGCGTAGATGACGCTCTACAGAATGTCCAAGAATATTATTAAGTGTAATTAGCACTAGTACCGTTCCCGGTGGAATAGAATGTCACCAACCCAGACTGAGGAACTGTTCTCCATCCGACTATAGGCTATAGACTCGCCTCCTTATACGTTGGACCGAAAATCATAGTTGGCATAACGTGGGTTGTAATACACACCTCTGCCTACCCTTTCGGGGATTTACAGGCGAGAGTATATGTATGTATATTATTTATGTTACTAGTATTACTTAACTAATATTTATTATTTAATAAGGAAATGAAGAACAAAAAGTATTACTCTGTCGGCGTAGACAGAAAATTGTCGGTAGATATTATTATTATAAACACACCAAGTAGTTTAAAATTATAAGTTTCTATTTCGTATCATATCTATAAAGAAGTTTACACAGATCGCTTGCATACATATCTGTAAAGATCTATTTGTCAGTTAAAAATATGTATATTGCGATTAAACATATCAGTCAAAATCAATAACGCTGAGTGACTGAGTGTCACTAGTATGTTTGTTTATGATACATTTCTGATAAGACATGTACACTTGCAAGTAGGATTTGCATCCGTTGAACATATATTTCGTTTTATTTAAGGCCTTCAAGTTGCTTGCTGTTGCATTTATTTACATAAGTTTGAATAAATAAAAAAAACGATCAAGTGCAAATCGGACTGGATTTAACTTGCCCTAAGTTTTTATAGCTGGGTTCGCACGTCGTCATATCCTGGTACGTGGGGCGCACTATAAGTTTCCGGAATGAATATGAAAAAATACTATTAAAGGTACAAAATTAATTTATTGTTTTTCAAAATAATCTCCCTTGGCGTCTATGCACTTTTTCATTCGATCAAACCAGTTTTGAAAACTTTTGTGCCACTCCTCTGTGGTGACCTCTGAAACGTGTTTTTCATACTCCTCGACAGCCTCTTCTGGTGATGAAAATCGTTGGCCGCGTAATTGGTTCTTAATTTTTGGGAACAGATAAAAGTCACAAGGTGCCAGGTCGGGACTGTATGCAGGATGACTCATGAGTTCTACATTTTTCGCCTTCAAAAAGTCGTTTGTCTGTCTGGCCGTGTGAGAACTAGCATTGTCGTGGTGCAGGATGATACGGCGTTTACGGTTATTTTTACGGAGTTCGTCAATAACTTCCGGCAAACAAATGGTCGTGTACCAGTCACTATTCACAGTACGACGATTTTCTAAAGCAACAGTAGTCACGTGTCCAGTTTTATTAAAAAAAGAAGCAATCATCCGCTTAGATGCACTTTTCACGCGCGCCACTTTGGTTGGTTTCGGCTCATCTTGAAAGACCCATACGCTCGATTGCTGCTTTGTTTTGGGATCGTAGCAATAAATCCATGTTTCGTCACCTGTTACTATGTCCCACACCACATTTGACGCACCTTCGTTGAATCTGGTAAGCATGGCACTGCACCAAGTGACGCGGTCCGTTTTTTGATCCTCGGTCAAGTTATGTGGGATCCACCGCGAGCACAGCTTTCTCACACCCAAATGTTTGTGTAGGATTGATTGTATTTGACTCATGCCTATTTCTAAGGATGCGCGAATTTCATGGTAGGTCACATGCCTGTCTGTTTCAATCATACGGCGCACAGCATCGATGTTTTTGTTGGTCACAGCGGTGGACGGCCGACCATCGCGAGATTCGTCACTGAGATTGATACGACCACGCTTGAATTCTGCAAACCAGCTATAAACAGTCGTCTTGCATGGAGCTTCATCGCCAAAAGCTGTTTCAAGCCGAGCGATGCTCTGTTGAGCCGTCAAATTACACTTAAAATCGTAGAAAATCATACTTCGAAAATTTTCCCGAGTTAAATCCATGTTGATGCAGACACACAATTTTTTAAATGGCGCCACAAGGTAAAAATAAAAGACAGTCAGATGAAACAAACTGTATTCTACAGCCAAAGAGTTCTATTTTCAAATGTTGTAATAAATTTTTAAATATTGTTTATGTAAGTGGCCAGTTCCGGAAACTTTTAGTGTAACCTATGTATCAGATTACATTACGTTATCCAGACATTTACGTCAAATAAAACTACATACTTATAGAAGATTTTCACGGCTCGTCGTTGTAAAAAACAAAAAAAAACGCAGAGCAAAAAAATACACATACCTAACTAATGGGTATATAATACGTTACCCACAATGGTATTACTGTTGACTGTTAATTTACATGGTGACTGATAAGAATATATTTTTGGTAAGGGAATTTCACCAACTATCTACTATACTATACTACCACTCATCATTAACTCGCTGTGTCCTGATTCCATCTAGCCCTACACCTCGGAACTCAGGATGCGCCTTTAAATTTTTCATTCTCCTGTTGGCACGATCTTGGACATCCACGCTATTGAAACCATTAGCATGCATGTCACAACTCACAACGTTAGGCCATCACTGCTTGAGTGTCATTGCCAGATATCCAAAATACCACTTATTGAACATAATTTTCATTATGATCATAGAGTCTCAGTGGCATTCTCTCTTCCAATATGCACATCTTGTGCATCTGTGGTAGTGAAGCCGTTTATTTTAATTTTTACGCATATTTCATATTCTACTATATCAAGCCAGCATTGCTTTAACTTTCTATTAGGAACCAGCGGAGAGATAGGTACTGCGTGCATCCCCGAAGGTTCGAAAAGATCGATTGGCAGAGGAGCCACCGAACTGTGTGGTTTTGTGGAGCAGGACTGCTATCTAACAAACTTGACGACTTATTTATCACAAACGTTCAGTACATTAAATTGGCAAACTGAATTTATTATCAATACATGTTTTTATCTTACGATATAGATATTATGTATTTATAGAATTGTATTTATAATGGTGGCACTATGATATAGGTACGTGGGGCACGTGTTAGATAATAATGATAACAATTCATTTTTATGAATAAAGACAAATACTATATTCATTAAGAAATATATTTTGTAGAGATAGCGAATACGTAACTCGCGATATTGTTACCCTCTTCAATGTTAACACAGGATGTTACATGATATATTATTTTGTTTAGTAAGTACTTTATAAATTTCAATTTTTTTTTTCAAAGTAGTAATTCAGGTCTTCATTTTGTGTAAACGCAAACTCTACTCTGGTAACCCTTGTTCTCTTAGGAGCCCTTCAGTTATGTTCTTACAGGAATAGTTGAAAGTCACAGGGCGCAGAATTAAACATGCTAGTTATTTGGACAAAGCTACCTTAGCTAGCTAGCTAAAATGGCGCACATTGGGAGAGGCCTATGTCCAGCAGTGGGCTGCGGTGGGCTAATTGATTGATTGATTGATAGCTAAGCTAGATTAGCTGTTTTTTTTTCTTTTCTTCTTCCATTGAAGAACAAATAAAAAAAAAAACAAAACAGTTTTGAATGTCGAATTACAAACCAACTTTCGCCTCTGTGCTCATATGTAAGTACGACAAAATAGATTATAAAGACTATATTATAAAGATTATAAAGATATATCTACCAAAAAAGATCGTACAATAATGTACTCCATCTAATTCTATCTACATCCAGTTTATAAATGTACCCAGATACTTAGGTACTAGAAATGAAATGAAAAAGTACACATGCATGCTGGCATGAAAATACGTAAAATCTCATACGCACATTATAACTAAACGTAGATACAACAGAAATTAGGCGTTAGGTAAGTATTTAGATACCTACCCAAATCTATGTAAGAATAAGGAAATAAAGCTCTACAACATTGTAATATTTGATATGAATTCGTGTAGATATATTTCTATATATATATATATATGTATTTTTTATGTAAGTATATACTTATGTATACATTGGTCTATATGTATACATAGTTTATGATATTTTCGTATAAATTTTTATATGTGGATATATTCTTATTTTAATCAATTAAATAAACTGCATTATTTAATCGGTTAAGATTACAACCTTAGGGTTGACTGGTAGAAAATGCCTGTGGCATTAAGTCCGCCTTTGCACAACCTTTGTGTATTTGTGCAAAAAGTTTAAATAAATCAATAAAATAAATTAAGTTCTGTCTCATGACATGAAATTACATGCAATTGAACTCGGTGACGAAAATTAACTACAGTTCACATATAATTTTAGTTCGTCATCTTAATTTGACAATAAATCACAACAGTGTTAGTCAACCAGCTGTGCAAATTGCCTATGAAACTATTTCATTATCATTATAATACGTTTTAGAAGTATAAACTATTATACACACAATGTAGTGAAATACTGATTGCCTCTGAAGAATATTGGAATCGTGACTACTGAATTGACGTTCCCTACCAAACCCTAACAGAACCAGATAAAGTTTAAATTTCATTGCATGGTAATCATTTTAACATTTCACTATCGATAATGCTGTCTCGCTCAGACGTTGGAGGCGTGATTCGCTATTTCAAGCGAAATAACGTAGTGCAACAGTGGAATCAATACCTGTCCTTGTTTAGCATAGTGGCGACCTATGACCTAATGTATCGATTGTGGTGAATGTGGCCACCACGGTAAATCGATTAATTATCCAAAGTAGTCAGACCGATTAGCTAATCTCGGTACATCGATTCATGTAATACAGAAAGATTACCTACATAATAGTATTTTACCGAAATTTCATTTTATTGTATGTAACCAGGAAACTATAGGTATATTGTCAGTTTTAACGCAAGTTATTGTTAGTTCAACTGAGGCTTTAAGTGGTTTTTATAGGAATTAGAATATGTATTTTAAATCTCGGCAAGATTTTATTTAAAATAGCGCGGTTCTATTTAATTAGGTACTCAAATTATGATTATATTAAGATTACAAGGATAGCGTTATGTCAACACTAAGTAAACACTCACCATCAGGTGAGTGGGGCGTTTAATTACCACTTAATTGATTTCAAAGGTTTTCGTGCTCAAATAAAACCAAGGGCAACGGTGCCACAACTTTACCGCCATAAAAAGAAAAATCTCTAACAGAACAATTTACTTTTTTTTTGGATAGACTTGGATAGACTTTCAGTTTTTGATCCAAAATATTTAATACATTGATGATGTCCTTTTCCATTTTGCCCATTTTCTAATAGCGTAAGTCTTACTACGACTGTTAGTTCAATTCGCGCGTTATGTAAAAAGAGTGTTAGTGTATAAATCTATAAGTTGCTGCGGCATAAGCAATTATCGTAAGATGTTCTGTTTATTTGTTATCACTGGTAGAATTAACACATGCATTCGATTTAAATTGAATTATTTACTGCGTTTATCAAATTAAATACTATTTCTAGATAATAAAACATGACATCTACAACGTACCTACGTGATACCTTGAATTGCAAGATTTTAGATAAGATCGTTTAAATTTCGATTGTGAGTGTTAATTGTTATCAATCGTCATTCTATAACGAGCTTAGATATACTTAGTTGTGGTTCATTTATAATAAAATTAAAATAAAATAAATTTATTGTATCATTGTCTTACCTAGTCTTGTCTACCGAACTCGGTCCTCAACCTGTATCTCAAGATTCTCAGGATTAAATTCATCAATAATATGGTCTCATACAATTAAAGCTTGTCATAATTTACGTCCAGTGGTACATTTTTAGGCGCCGTGTACCCTGACAAAGGAGAGCTAAACGACATAGTTTCGACTCCATCTGTTTTATCCAGTTATCTCCTCGAAAGTGGAAACTGTTGGAATATTTGAATAGTCGTTGTAAATAGACTGGGGTAGGTGCTCGTTATATATTCGAAAGTGAGATTTATAAAGTACGGAACCACGCTGCGTTAGATATTCGCTATCAAACTCACCGTGTAAACGATCTAAATTAACACATAAATATACAAGGTGTGAAAGTTAGGCTGATATTAAACATGGGTTTGCATAGTTATTAACTAATTAATCTGTGGATTTGACTTGAACTGATTACAACACTTGGGAGTAAACATCATACAATCAAACATTCTTTTAAAATTACCGGGCGGCTTACAGTGCTTCGAATGAATTAATTTTTAATATTATCATTGCTTTTTGAATAAGCAATAGTTCTGGTAAAATGCATTTTCATAGTTTATTGTAAAGTAAATATTAATATTTAGATAGTTCTTAAGTCTAACATTTAAAAAAATAAAGCCAAAATCATTGACGGACGACCCTTAGTGTACCTTTTATCTCTCGGGGTCTGGAGATCAGATGTTAGTCGCGCTCATAAAATGATAACGATTAAATTATAAATCATAAAAGCAGGATAATGATTAAATTACAAATGTGGCAGTCAAGCACTCCGCCCGTCTAAAAGCAAGTGGTTACCGTAGCCTGCCGACCCTGGGACGAACAGAACCTTCTAATACCTTTTTCAACAACTCCATATTGAAATTACTTGGCAAAATTACAACACGCTATAAATAGAAATTGTATCTGTTAAGTGTACATCAGCAACTGGATATTACTTCAAGCAGATCACTTACAAAAGATCCAAAACTTGGGACGAAATAAATTCATCCTCCATGATCTATTGTCACTTCTGAATCATCACTATTCAAAGTGCGAAAAAAGAAATTTTACGACTCTGAATAAATGGTTCTTGTTCTGGATGGACAATAAACTGTTGATTTTATGGCCACCTCTAAACCCCGGTAGCCCGATGCTTTTATACCCCATAACAGTGACATACGATTATTGCGCAATATGTATCTGACGATTTAAACCGATCAGCAATCAAATCTTAGCGGAGTACATTGTACTTCAACCGACAAGTAAGATCTCCTGCCAATTAAAAAAAAAACAAATAGGCACGGAACATTAAAAAATATCCGTTGAGATAAAGACAGTGTTATGCTCGAATATTTATAATACATAATTATTTCCAAGAAATTGTATTGAAAATCTCATTGCTTTTTTACTCGTAACTCGGTGAAAAATTATAAGCTTTTTATAGCATTGTATTCCTAGTTACCGATATTACTTAAATGACCTGTATTTTACTTATCTTTTCTATCTAAAATCCGTTAAAAGATTTGTGCACATAATATAAACAACAACAAGAAAATATGGCCCATTGTCGATTCAACGAACATTGACTATTATCTTTTCAATGACAAATGAGTTCAAAACTTTGCGTATCATTGAGCGTCAGTCACTCGACGAGGCTCCAGTGAACTGGTTGGTTCATTGCCGCATATGGTTTCATCGATATAAAGAGTGACGGATAGAAAACGACGATGTAAATTGTTGAATTTGAATCGTTGCGTCGATTGTTCAGGTGAAGGGTAAAGCCGATTTAGATCGGAGCGGGCAGATAGGCGTACACGTGTGATGCTAATTCAAAATTTAAATTTGTGCTCTCACGAATACAATTCGAATACCAAAAGAACGACAATTCTTAAGTTGACTGATGTCTTGTCACACTGACAAGAAACGGTCAATCGACTGAAAAGTTTTAATGCCACCGGTTACTGCTAGTGCTATTCGTATTTGTAATCAGATTTTGTCAATAGGGCCCTACCAACATCTCTGGGGCCCAAACTCAATTCAACTCCCCTGCTAGTCGGTGCACCTGCGATACAATGGACTAGTGACTAGATTTTAGTGAAGCTCTTCTTTCGGGAAAGTCACTCCCTGAAAAGACTCCAAAGTGCAAAAATTGAACGAAACTAGGAAATCGCTTGATCGCTGATTATGTATATTATATAAAATGCAAATATACGTATGTATAGATATGGTTCTGTCGTAGTAAGTTCATTAAGTAATCTAAAATTACGTCAATAGTGTTTTAATAGTCTTTTAACGGCTTTAACTGCTCTATAAAAACATAATTTGGTACTTTGAATATTTGATTTCATTCATGAACAATCTATGAATATTAACTTCGAAGGCAAACCAAATTAACTAGGTATAGATATCATCATATTTACATTCTAGTATTGGCAGCCTGCGAACTGTTTGAATATAATTAAACGATTATTATTTAAATCAATCAATGTTAAATTTTCTAGAACTTGGTCTCAATTTGAGTCGAATACAATTTCATAGCCCACAATGTGCCCCAGTATTTTTTGTGTAAATTCGACATCATATCTGTTGAGGGATTTAGATGTTCGTAAAATCTTCTTGCTATCGGAGTCGAAGTTGGATGCTTATTTATCAATGTTGTCTTTTAAGTATTATTAGCCAGTCAGAATAGACTAAACAAAATAGCAAGTTCACAACAATTCGCATAGAGCTGCAAATTGGTGGAAATCTTAAGTGCACCATAATAAAGGAAATATCAAAAGTCCAAATCGATTGGACTTGTGCATTTTATATTTAAGGTCAAAGGTCAAATATATTGGATGCTCGCATTTTTCTCATAAACAGTATATGTTATCGCAAAAGTAGGTTAGATAAAGTTGTAGATTATGTAATTGCCTACAAAATTGGTTTCGAATTATTTTTATTCTGCAAGATATTTCTGCAAGCTCATATTTTGTCTGGATTAGTAAGTGACCCCCATAAAGATTATGCTCGGGAAACACTTTACAATCGAAACGTAGTCAAATGATGCTTCCTTTCCAGCTATACTCTGCATTGCTAGGCAGACGTCTGAAGCAAAGTTGAATTTGCAGACGGGAAACGGTACAGGACTTAAACAGAGAAGTGAAAAGTTTCCATAAAATAAAAATCTGCAATTGTATATAGATAATATACAGCCCAGACTCAGCCTCAGAAGCCAGGCTCGAGTTAACAATAGTGCCCGGAATACGGCAATAGGCTCACCCCCTATTACGTGGGACCGAATACAATTATTGGCGAAATGTGGGTGTTAATTCACCTCTGCCTAACCCTCCAGGGATAAAGGCGTGATTATATGATTATATATTCATATGCAATTGTTTGGATTTTCATCACCGTAAATACATTGGCATAGCAGCACTCCCGTAGCTTTCAATCAATCGAGATAAAACATTCGTCTATTTTATAATTGCGCAAAGGTTGCAGTTAGGTATAGTACTTATTATTATAACATCCATTAGGTGGCACTGTAATCGGCTATAGGTGATCTTAAGAAATATAAATAGTGTTTGGATATTTTTGATTGTACAACTACAATAGACACCGTGCAATCTATCGATCCTTAACAGAATTAACGCACTTACTTCAGATGTACATAATCGGTAAATTCTGCTGCGTTTTCAACATAATTACGATGGACATAACGTTTACAACTGTGGTGAGAGGCCCCTCTCGTATTTCATTTTTCTGTCTACTTCTACAATAAATAATTCTCCGTAGATCATCACCAAGAGCCGTCACTCGTTAATTATAACTATAGCTCAAAATAATAGCCCCTGGTCTCGTAAATTGACGATCGATAAGTTCCCTGGTGGCCTTAGTTCGAAGGGACTTTTTCGAGAAACTTTAGATAATTTCGTTAATAAATTGTAGACAATGGTAATGTAGCGGTTGTTGTGGCTTATAAAATGCATGGCATACTGGAATATTATTCTAAAAACCTTTACAAGAAATCTGATTTGAAAAAAAAAAAACCTTAAAGGACACTTTACTCTCAGTAATATATCGAAACCTAATGTTGCATGTGGCATTTGAGCTTTCGACTACAAAGTTTCGGGTTGGATTATCGTTTTGAGTAAAAAGGGATTTACATGATTAGAAATAGTCTAACAATTCTAAATGAATGTCGCTGCATTTCAGAACTATTATTACAAGGTATAGTAGCGTTGAAGTCATTCTTCATTCGGATAAAAAAATTGGCAACGGGCAGATATTTTGAAAATAAGATAAGAGAGAGAAAACAAAAGGTTTGTAAATAGAAAAAACCATTTTCTTTAATCACTAACAGTAAAATATATATTTATTTGACCTTTTACCATTTGAATCTTGAAAGTTTTTAGCTTCCGTGATTAATATGCGTATAGTGTAAGTAGTTGATGTTTAATAGTCGAGTTAATCTAAAAGACTTATTAGCAGAGGGCACAAAGAGCACAGAAGTAATAATGAGTGAAATGAAACGGTGTGAGGTAACCGATTGCATTTGTAGAAAGTGGCGGCCGGGGCCTGACGTGTCGCCTGCAGCTATTCAGAACTGAGCTTCTACTGTCAAGTTCCAAGTGCAACACAATTTATAAACTATGCTGACGCAATAATAGCTATAAACTTCTTCAAATTAAAAATAAATTAAAGTAAAGATTTCTGGATGGAACTTACAGTAGGCATGGAAACTTATTTATTTTAGGATTGGACCTCATTAATTAATGGGTCTTAAAATTTAGAGGTGTTTCTGTTATAAGGTCCACTTTGAGGTCGTACAAGGACTATTTTAGCTGCTTTAGTGTAAAAGTAGACGGATGAAATGGTTTAAGATATGCAAAGTAAGCTAGACGAAGCTCCAGCTTACTCTGCATCTCTTAAACTATTTCACCTCACTTACAAATCGGATGAACGTGTTATCCTATAACGTATTTAAACTTACAATCATGTTACCGTCCAGTAGCCTAGTTTAATGTTGGTTTATCCTTAACTGGGCAGTTAACTCTACATAAATACCTATACGAATATCACAAATTGAAATAAAATTAAGTTTATAAGCCATAATCGTAATATATTGTGGATCATAGGTTAGTTAGTGTTATTAAAATTGAAAAATTTAAATAATTTTATTTCGACCAAACTTCCATAAGTATTTATTATTTGAAACTTTTGTTCGAACTCACATTTTTTATTTATGCTATAACAGATATTTTTGATGTTGATGGACGTATATCGTTCATTAAAATAAATACTATTTTACACCAATATATAATGTGATAACCTTAGCATCACTTTGTATAAACCTAAATATTAAAAATCTTTGAGTTGGTTGGAATCACAGCTATAAGACAGAATTATGGTCACTGATTTGAATTATAAATACGTTATTATGGATTAAAAATGTATTTTTTCTTTGTCATATGAACTATAAAACTTCACTGAATAAAACTTCTTGCAAAGAATTCCACGACGTCGTTCGTCGTCTCCACCTTTTTTATCATCATCAGCAATAAAAAATATTTTAAATTTCGAAATCAGAATCTTACAATTTTAGTTCTATATAGACTAAGCTTGTTAAAGAGTTATGGGCATTCTTAGGATCATAGTACAACCAGATTCGGATTCGTCATTCACTTCATTTAGGCACAATAACTATTTAAAAAAAGTAAACCAGACCGCTCATCGAAATAACTGCGTTATCTCTCGATCAATCTCGCCACCTGCCCGCTCCAGTAGTAAATCTTCATTATTGTATGTTTTTTTACCAATTTACTGTTATGCGGGCAGAGTAGCTCCGAGCTTGAAATCGATCTTCTAGTAGAAACGATTACAAACCAATGTAATTATGATGTATCGATGTTCCCTAGGCGCGCGCTGCTCCGCTGTTATTTAGTTATGAGCACTTTTACTATAAAATATTAGGCGTGTATTCGAAATTTAAACTTTGTATTGTCAATATTTTGTTACAGCTTTTGTTTAATTTTGTCAAGTTGTTGAAAAATATACGCTTATTCAAATAAGCGAAAGGGCTAATATTTTACCTTATAAGAGTGCTTTCATCCAAAAGTAAATAAAGATACCACGGCTCATAGAGTCGCTGCATAAAAAACTAATGTTCTGTAATCTCTTCTGTCAAGATCAGCGGTTACAAGTAGGTAGGTACATACACTTGAGAATAATGAGACTAGAGTTAACATCGACAATTAACAATTATGATTCGAGAAACAATAGAACCGCAATCTAAGTCTATGACAATAATAAAAACAGTACTCTGAGACAGAATACTTACACGAGTACTTTTACCGCTCCTAAAGGCTTCCTTATCAAGAGTCGGCTAAATCCTTTTCGGTCACATTTAATGACGTCCCAGTCAGTCTCACCGCAACCAACTTGTTTGATGGATAGCTACTCTATGTTTTGCACAGCCGCTATCTAGCGAACTAATCACTTAAACGAGAAAACTGTAAATCTACGTATTACTCAATCGGTTTATACTGAGTTGCAATATTATTATTAGCAATATCAAGAACACTATTTTTACAAGCTTCTCGGGCATCAGGCACGGAGCAGATTGCACTTATTATTATATTTTGGCACTTAAACAGTTTTGGATTTAAATAAATTATATTCAGAATTCAAACATATATTTGCCAAAAGCAATGGAGCGTATCATTATGGGATTCAAAAGAACGGACTAAACTGCAACAGCTGCTCTGCCATCACAGGAGTAGAACTATAAACCGTTAACCTGAAATGGACTTGTTACGTCTTGGAAATTAGAAGGTCGGAAGTGAAAACCTTGATCGGCAGAACCGACATTAGCGGCACGATTCTTTCATCGATTCTTTTGTTCCATAATGTAGGATTGTGGAGAAGAGTGAGACTTGGGGGAGATTGTTGCCCAGGAGTGGGAAAAAACGGGTAATCCTAAGTTTTTCAAAGATACAAAAGAAAACGGAATTTGTTTACAATTTTATTAATGATGATTTGGAATCGTAACATTCCGTCATTAGCGAATATTAAATCAACTTTATCCGAATTATCCGCCTACAGGAAAGATCATCAACGCAGTCATCAATCGTCATCCTTATTTATCCTTAAAAGATTTTCTTCACAAATTCCCTTTTAAAGTCATTATCAATTATTTTTTACTTTCAACTAACACAATCTGTGTAAGTAATTTGATTCAACCAATTTTACCATTTGGCTAATCATAAAATAAATACAAAATGAAAAGATATAAACAGGAAACTAGCATTTTAATTTGCGCTTATACCCCAGATGATGTCATGTACCGTCGCACACAAAACCTCTCTATGGTGTTAATGAATTCAATAAATACATGTAATAAAATAGAACTGCGTATTTATTTGTAAATAAAGAGCGTTCAAATAAAACTTTTACAACTTATAGTGATGTATATTAATTAGCTGATACTCGGACAAAAGAGTATTTTTATATTCCAGTCACGGGGATGCTATTGATGGTGGTTGTTCCAGCAGTGTAAGTTATCTTAAAGTGCCTGAACTGTTGAATCGTTAGCTGAAATTAATGAAAGAAGAGCTGAAAAGCAACCGATATAGCGGTGTAAATAATACCTTATAATACACGATTAGAAACGTTTAAAAGTAGTTGAATTTCAATTGAGAATCAGAAAATGTCTAGCATATCACTATTGTCATTGACTGTCCTACACACCGGTCGTTTTAGCGTGGGCGGCCGCTTCGTTTCCCATGTCCCGCGATACGGACAGTTATATCAATAACAGACCGATGGCTTACATATCGGCGCTACTTACAATGCTACTCACAGGTATCACCAAAATAAATATAAATAATTTTACTGAACACCGTTGGCGTGCCCCTAATACTTAGATATATGAGATGGACTTTGCATATTCGAATATGAAGTGTGCGTTCCGTTCTCCCGTTTCTATGAGATATTTGATTGATAAACTTAGTTTGATGGCTGACCTTAGATTTAATATGTACATTTCGTTCCATTAAGAAGGAAATGATCATGTTCTGGTCTCCGTGATTCCGTTCAATAGAGACTAGACATGATTTCTTTTATAATAAAATTAATACAAGAAACCTTGTATTTCATAGAACATGGATAAAATCTAGTTATAGATTTCATGTTGATTACTTATTAATATTCAATTTTAATCAGTTAAATTACCTTTGAAAATTAGCAGTGGCTGATAAAGCGCGGCTTTTTACCGTTGTGGAAGTCAAAAAAAACTTTATTCAGAAATATTCACAAGTAAATTCGTATTCTGACTAACAGTGAAGGAAATTGAGAAATAAATATAAGTCCTATTTTGAGATTAAGTATGACGCTCGTTTATAATTATCGATCCCAGACACATAGTTTGGGAAGAATTTTAACACCAATTGGAGGGAAGTAGTTAAGAACTCTAAATACTGAAAATAGGAAATTTTACTCTTAGGAAACATTCCTTTATTTAAAAAAAAAAAATTCTGGTATTTTCCAGAACTCACTTGTCCACATTCGGTAATCAAACGAGCCAATAATAATAAACGAAAGGAAATTCATGCAATCTAAACTTCAATACGACAATTCATTTTAACTATATAAGCATTTTAACTATATATATATATATTATATATATATTATATTCTTTTAATCATGCGCAATATAACAATATAACACAGGACGCGGACGATTTCGGAACTGTCGTTCTTCTTCCTGACGAGCAATATATCAAATAAAATTTAAAAGCTTGTATATAGATAAAGAAATGCAATTAAATGGATATGTAAGGTAGATAGCTAAACTAGGGCCGCTTCATGAAACCGACGCATATAAAGTCAGTCTCGTATCGTTATTAGCTCGCATGAATAATTCAACTGACCCTACAATCGTTTAACTGAATATTATAAACACTTTCTCACACAGCTCTTGTTGTAGCAAACCTCTATGTATTTATGCAAATCACTACAAAAATAAAACATTGTATTCAACATCGAAAGAAGGTAAAAAGCCAAGTTTATTTGTTATACGTACCTACAAGTAGATAGCTTTGCAATGCAGAATTTTGCTAAGCCATAGTAAGTATAGGCTGCCAAATTTACTGTTACCTATCTGAACGAGAGGTTTACCAGCACTAGTTCTCATATATATTATTGTAAGGCATTTTACATACCACAATCTAGACGCAAGCAGAGCCTGTATAAAATAGGTTCTTCAAATCGAATAAGCATATGTACATACTCTTTATTCGTAAATACATTTAGCAAAACACTCTGACCTATGCAAATAGACATATTCATGTATACAAATAATGGCATTTAGACATACTAGAACCCGCACTCCCTGATATAAACCGAACAATCGGTTTATAGGCGACACAAAAAAAATGTAGCAAGATATATTTTTAATACTAAAAAAATGCTAATACATGCGCTTGTATATTTCAAATAACTATTAGTTTTAAAGAATCGCATGAACTCTCTCCTCATTTCATCTATAAACGCAGGTGTGTATTTTATTTTTTCACGTGCGCAAAATCCCCACGGATACCTCCCCACTGGAGCCGGTGGAGGAGGTTATGTCGGACTCGAACCGACTAAAACGCACGCAGCCTGTGGGTCGCTTTGATTGCCGAAGGTGAGGTTGACAGGCATATCCCTTGCACCCCGGCTGACCCAGGGCCATCTCTCACGATCTAGCCCTCTCCTCGGGAAAACGCATATGTGTAACAATCTTGGGTAAAGAACTGAATACTCGGCTAGATGCGAGCTTATACAGAAATCGATATACATTGCTGTGTCGCACTTAATAGCAGTTGATATTATTATAAGTATTTTCTCGTCAAATATTTGAGTAACAGTTGACCAGCACTTGAGTGCCTTCTATCTAGTGGATAATGAACAAATTCACATGGTCTGACGTGTAACAATCGGACTCCCTGTATAAGAACTAACCTCGAGGATAAAAAGTAGTAGGTATTCCCGGAGACTAGACCAACTCTCCAAACCACCACCTCCCCCCTGTCATTCCCTCCCCCCGCCATGCCCTGTCTCTCGGCTTCAGGGTGGCCGTCACGGCTAAAAAAAAAAAAAAAAAAAAAAAAAGTTTGGTGTCTATTCGGGGGTTTTCGGCCATGCTGAGTCGATTGCGCTAATCCGTTTTCGCGTACGACGCACCGTTACAAAGTTACAGAAACGTAATCTGAGGTAATTGACGAACAATTGATAACGGCCGACCCTTGATAACGACCAGCCGTCGTCGCTCAATGTTATCTCGGGTCTGTTGTCTTTTTTGTCAATGTCTGCGTCATAGCCAATGATGACTAAACCTATGATGTAAACGGGTATGTATATGATTTAAAAAAAAGTCCTTTCGCAGTACTAATGTTCTTTATTATTTTCAAAACAATATTTGAATAACTTACTTAGTATGATATCGTTATACAGCGTATTGTTAGTGAACAGGTGCTGGAAATCGGCTAATGACATACCATAATGTTTATAGTATAAATACATTAAACAATATTCGCCACATACTGGAGTGTAATCGTTTTGGATTCGATTAGTGTTGTAATTCCATACTCTGCAATTTCGATCTAAAAACGTACGATGGAAACCTGTGGGTGCTCTACCATAGGAATCAAAGTACTGACCAACTCCATTCGCGTCTATGTGTATAGCAACCCAGTGAGAACCAGGCTTATTGTCGCTATCTAAGTTGCTTATGATATATGTAGGCATATCTACATGAATCGGCAAGCGATTTGCGGCATAAACATTACATTCACTTTTTGAATCCACTTGTCTCAAGTATCTCCGTATTTCTAATGTATTCATGATCGCGTTACGATGTTATCAGGCTCGTAGATTATAAGCAAATAATGAGATCAACAATAATTTAACATATTATAGGGTCTACAAAAACTTTTGTTTTAACTGTAACATGACGTACGAGCTCCCTTTGCTCGCCCCCGCGCATAATAATTTCACTCATAATGAACATTGACCAAATTGGTCTGGTCTATGACAGAGTATCTTAACATACACTGCATTTCGAACATTCACGGTAAGATAATATATACAAACACATTGTTAATAAAACAAAGAAATACTTTGTATGAATATATTTTATTGAAAGGATCAATATACAATAATGCAGACTTATTTCTAAAACATATTTAATTCTAATACGCGCTTAATTCTAATACACACTTAATTTTAAAATATTTAAGTTTACTTAACTACTATAGTCAACAGAAATGTTACGGTTTTTATCGATTTCTATAACATTATCAAATTCTGCATAGACAATACAATTAATAGTTTGTGTTAAAGCCGTATCAAAGCGAACTTCTATTCTTACGCTACCATGTTTTATAAGGTTCCAGTGATTAGAAGCATTCGCTGATAAGTCAGGTGTTAAATCGAACGCTAGCAGACAAAACCCTTTGGAATATTGATCTCTAGATATCCCGTTGCCTTCATTAAGGAAATGTATACCTGTACCCGAGAACAACGTATGATAACTAGAAGTAAAAATATTATTCCCAAATGATGGTTGTAAAGCTTTTGAAGGTATTTGTTGTCCGTCTATGTATAAACAAAATGTACTAATATCAAAATTTTCAAAGTTAAATGGGTTTTTAGAGAGATTTCCATTGAATGCTGCATTATTCACAAAACCAACTATACACCGTTTAGGTACTTGACCAAGGAATATGTTATCAAGAGTTTTACCCTGAACACCTGATGGTATCGTTAAAACTTTAACTTCAGCTCGTGTGATAGGATATTTAGCTGTCGTAGATGATAACACTTTTTGATGTGCAAGTAACACAGTTGGATTAATTCGTGCTCTACGAACAATCAGGGTTGCATCTGTAATAGTAACTTTAAATTTAAGGTCGTCAGCAAACAACTAGAACGAGTCAGTCGCTATCTAAAACAAAAAAAAACAAAAATGTATGTGTCATCTAAAGTAATGACCACTCGTTATAAGCAAAATTTCTGTTATCTGGGAATATGACTAAGTAGGTAGGGATTTGTGGTTATCGAATACAACAAAAAAGTTCAGTTATCTGAGGTATTTAGCTTACAATTCAAACAAATTGGTTCGCTATCTGAAGGTAAATTATCTGAGGATATCATTACTACGTTTCTAAAAGCAACGAGATATGCGCTGTGTATAAAAGAGAGCCCTCTCTCTCACTAAACTCAGTTAAAACGTTGTAGTCAACAGTGGATAAGTTAGTACACTATAATAAAAAGACCAAAGTACAAGTTTGATAACTGAATATCATAGTATTCTTCATACATTACAGTGTGCTGTTCATACGTTGTGGTTACTATGGCTGTAAGTATTATCATATTTCAAATAGTGTTCTTAATTACATTTATACTTTTTTATTCGTGTGTCCATGTCAAATTTTTCAAAAAGATATTTTATATTGTTTCAGTTTCTAGATAATACATATAAACAGTTTTACTATCCAGGGAAAGAGGATGAGCGCAGTGACGAAGAAGGTACTCTGGAGTACAAAGTAAAGAACGCCATTCTACTAAAAAGGAAGAAAGACATAGAGGAATTCTTTGAGAAATCGAAGAAGAAGAAGAAGGCCTCCAAAAAGTCATCTACTGTTGGACGCTTATCAAACGGGGGTACAGCATATATCTCTACAAACAATGACGATGGAGATAATGCATCCCACCTCATAAAAATTGAAATTTACGATCTGAAGAAGACTAAAGAAATTGCACCGACGGAGCTATGGAAACATGCCGAGCTGCGTGTAAAATATTATACAGCAAACGATGGGGACAAGAATCTAAACAATGTACGTGATATCATATACGATATAACTAAACAGCTCGCTGCTACCGAAGATTGTGCTAAATACTTCATGAATAATTGAAGTAGTGAAGATACACAGAGACTTCTACCTTAATTTAGTTTTGATAGTGTATGAACTATTGTGTAGTACAATCTATCTAGTAAAACAGTGCGTATTCAAGAATCCTTGTGTTAAATATAAAGATTAATAGTGATACACCATGGATACATTAAACTGTGACTTATATAATTCGGAACTCGTGGTGCTTGCTGAGGAAGTGTCGTTAGATTTTATGTCATCTGAATTCAACCAGGAATTTCATATATCACAAACTGGAAAAGGAAAAAGAAAATCAGAATCTGTGACAACAACAGAAGAAGACTCAACTGCAAAAAGAATACATCTTGAAGCACCATCCACATCATCAGTGTTTTTTCAAACTGTGAGTACAGAAAGTTATGATACAATTAAATGTTCACAGTGCAATGTGTCGATAAAAAAAAAATTTTTGAGTAACCATTTGAAAAGTAATACACATAAAAATAATTCTTTAAAGAATGATTCAGAGTTAAGAAATGTTAAAATAGTTGCAAGTGCTTTCGGAAATAGAGTTATTACGTATAGAATTAAATCTGATATCATTATTCACAACAATCCACAACCTTTTCAAACACCTGAATTATTTTTAAAAGAAATCAAAGATGTCGTATTTACTTTACTTGAACGATGTTTCATAGATCTTTTTATTGTAAAAGTAAATTTTATCCTCAATGCAGACTTTATACAGCTAACTAAAAACTTACGTAACACATTCGACTTCCAAATAACTAATTACGTTTTCAGTCGTGGTGATGATAAAGATATGATTTTTTCTTTAATAACTTCTGAAATAAGTACTAAAATTTCAAATTTTGAAAAAAAAGATAGTGGTTGGAGTTTACTAAAAATAAATTACATGGATATGAATGTTAATAAATTTAACCCATTGCGGGGCTCCTTCTACATAGACCTACCATTAGACATAAAAGTTAAAAAAGCAGTAATAAATGTACAAAATAGGGATAACGAATGTTTTCGATGGGCAGTTTTATCAGCATTATATCCAGCTAAAACCCATGTTGACAGGGTAACATGTTATATTCCTTATAAAAATAAATTAAAATTTGGTAATATTTCATTTCCTGTAAAATTGAAAGACATTAATAAATTTGAAAAACTTAATGATATTAGTATAAATGTTTTTGGTTTAGATTACGATTCTAGAAAAAAGAAAAATATTGTGGTTGGCCCGTTATATTTTACAAAAGAAAAAAAAAACATCCATTTAAACTTATTATACATAACTCAGGCTAACAGAGGTCATTATTGTTATATAAAAAATATTTCAAGGTTAGTAGCTCAACAAATTTCATCAAGTAAATGTGCAGTTCATATTTGTGATGGTTGTTTGTTAAACTTTACATCGCATAATAATTTAAAACAACATCAAGAAAAAGATTGTTTCCACATTTCAACAAAACTACCATCGGAATCTAATAAAAAAAGTAATTGGTTTAATGAGTTAACACCTTCGAACCAAATATCATTTAACAATTATGAACGAAAATTAAGAGTACCCTTCGTAATATACGCTGACTTTGAAGCTTTTTTGAATCCTATTAACGGATGTTCTAATAACCCAAATAATTCATCAACCGAAAACATTCAAAAACATGAAACGTATAGCTTTGGCTATTACATTAAATGTTCATATGATGATAGGCTTTCAAAGTATAGGTCACATACTGGTAAAGATTGTGCACTTATGTTTATGAAAATGATAAAAGATGATTTAGTTAATATCTGTAAAAAAAATACATTTGTTAAAAGTCCGTTACCATTAACGGAAGAAAATATTAATATGTCTAATCAAACTAAAGTCTGTTATATTTGTAATCATAGTTTAAATGAAAATTTTGAGATTTGTTATAATTGGTTTACTGGTTTATATGAAGGAGTTGGACATACACATTGTTCTAAAAAGTATAGAGTACCAAACTTCGTACCCATATTTCTACATAACTTGGGTAACTATGATTCGCATTTTATTGTTCATGGTCTCAATTTTGAAGATGGTAATATAGAAATCATTCCTGAGAATAAAGAAAAGTACATTTCTTTTTCAAAAATATTAAATATTAATAACCGTGTTATGAAATTAAGATTTCTTGATTCTTTTAAATTCATGTCTAGTAGTCTAGAAAAATTGGCTCAAAATTTATTATTGGAACAATTCAAAGAACTCAAATTAAATTTTCCATGTGAGGAAGACTTTCGGCGCTTAATACGTAAAGGTATTTATCCTTATGAATATATGACTTCATTCGAATGTTTAAACTTAACATGTCTGCCTACTCCTGACAAATTTTATAGTTCGTTAACTGATATGCATGTTACTGAAAATGATTACCAGCATGCTCAAGATGTATGGCATCATTTCCATTGTAAAAATATGAAAGAATACTCTGATTTATATTTAAAAACAGATGTTTTATTGTTGGCCGATATATTTGAAAATTTTAGAGATGTGTGTCTTAAAACATATGAATTAGACCCAGCCCATTATTATACAGCACCGGGTTTGAGTTGGGATGCCATGTTAGTACATACTAAAATAAATTTAGAGTTGTTAACTGATATAAACAAAATTACTTTTATTGCAAAAAATATTCGCGGTGGTATATCTCAATGTAGTAACAGACATGCTAAAGCAAATAATTCTTATATGTCAGAATATGATCCTTCTGTACCATCTTCTTTTCTAATGTATCTGGATGCAAATAACCTTTACGGTTGGGCTATGTCTCAATGTCTCCCTACTGGAAAATTTGAATGGGTTGATGTTAATACTAACTTTCATGTTCCTGACGATGCTGATTATGGTTTCATTTTGGAAGTGGACTTAGAATATCCAAAACATTTACACGACTTACATTCGGATCTGCCGTTATGTCCTGAAAATATATGTTATGGTGGTAGTAAAGACAAAAAATTGATTCCAAATTTAAATGATAAAAAGAACTATGTCATTCATTATAGGAATCTTAAACAATGTTTGAAAAGAGGACTTCGTTTGCTTAAAATTCACAAAATTCTTAAGTTCAATCAATCAGCGTGGTTAAAAGTTTATATAGATTTGAACACTCGCATGCGTTCATTGGCAACTTCAGATTTTGAAAAAGATTTCTTTAAATTAATGAATAACTCTGTTTTTGGTAAAACAATGGAAAATGTTTTAAAACGAGTAAATGTAAAATTAGTGAACCGTTGGACAAATTGTGGGAAAACTCAGGGAGCTGAAACTTTAATAGCAAGACCTGAATTTCATAGTTTATCTGTATTTTCAGAAGACTTAATCGCTGTACAATTAAACAAAACACAAGTTTTATACAACAAACCGATTTACCTTGGATTTTGTATTTTAGATATTTCAAAAACTTTAATGTATGACTTTCATTATGATTTTATGAAAGAAAAATATATGGAAAATATTAAACTATTATATACAGATACTGATAGTTTAGTATACCAGATATTTACCAATAATTTTTATCATGATATTAAAGAAAATTTAGAAAATTACTTTGATACATCCGATTATCCTCCTGACAATATATATGGTTTACCTCTAATAAATAAAAAGCGATTAGGGTTTTTTAAAGACGAAAACAATGGAAAAATTTTTAAAGAGTTTGTAGGACTTCGAGCAAAAATGTATGCTATGGACGTACAAAATAAATTTATAGCTAAAGCAAAGGGTGTTAATAAATGTGTTACAAAAAAATTTACTTTAAATGATTATAAAAGCTGTTTGTTAGAAGAAAAAATACATTATAGTGAAATGTTAAGATTTAAGTCAATAAAACATACTATATACACACAAAAAGTTAATAAAATATCTCTTTCGCACAATGACACTAAACGATACATATTGGAAGACGCTATCAATACCCTACCTTGGGGGCACTATAAAAATTAAGAACATTTAACTTTTTATGTATGTTGTAAATATAAATAATAAATATTCTACAATCTACTGCCGCAACACGCTTGCTTCGTGCTTTAATTGTAATATAAATATGTTTTTAAGATTGCTATAAATGTTTGTCCTTATAGGTCTCTCTATTATAAGATTGTGTAATAATTATATAAAATAAAATTTAACAAATTTGTTTATAATATTGTACCATAAATTTTTATCATTATAAGTCTGTCTATTATAAGATTGTATAATAAATGTATAAAATATAGTAAATTTGTTTATATGATTGTGTTATAAATGTTTATCATTATAAGTCTGTTTAAGTAATAATTTTTTAAAATAAAATATATAAATGCTTATTTTCTTAACAAATTGTTTCATTCTTTGTCTAAATCGTAACTTACTTAGACGTTTTTCAAAATGATCCACTTCAATCATCCATTTACTGCGATAGTTGCTGGTCCAAGTGGATGTGGAAAGTCAGTCTTTGTAACAAATTTTATAAAATTTGTTAAAGATGTTTGTAACACAAATTTTGATCAAATAACATGGTGTTTTGATGAAATGCAACCTTTATACAATATACGAAATGTTAATTACATCCAAGGCATACCAGATCTAACTATGTTTAGTGGAAAGGATCCTCAACTCCTAATAATTGATGACTTAATGAGAGAGTCTGATGGACGTATTGTTGATATATTCACAAAAGGAAGTCATCATAGAAATTTAAGTGTGTTTTACATATCACAAAATTTATTTCATCAGGGAAAAGGTCAACGAGACATATCTCTGAATTCAAGTTATATAATTTATTTTAAAAATCCAAGAGATAAAACACAAATACGATACTTGGCACGACAAGTATTTCCAGAAAATCCAAAATACTTGGAAGATTCTTACAAAGACGCAACTAACAATGCACATGGATATCTTATGATTGATTTAAAACAAGAAACAAATGACATGTGTCGTATTAAAACAAAGATATTTCCATGTGATGGATATTGCACTGTTTACATACCATCAAAAGGGTTTAAATATAGTAGAAATCAACAGATATCCATTAGTTACTAACAATGCATGGAAGCACAAAGACGCATAAAGGCCTATTAAGCGCTCTGATTACACTTAAACCAAAATATCAAAAAGCTCTTTTAAAAGCCTGCGATGAAGAAGAAATAAATTGTATTTGTGAATGTATTCATAACGTTTTACAAGGAAAAATAGAATTGAAAGAAAAAGAAAGATCAAAATTGAAAAAATACAAAAATATTCTACGAAAAATAGTACGGAAGGGATCACACAAAATTAGAAAACATTTAATAATACAAAAAGGTGGTGCATTTCTACCACTAATATTGGGTTCTGTTCTAAGTGCCTTGGTTAGTACACTTGTCTAAGAAAAATGGATAATGCTAAAAAAATGTTACTCATCGATCCATCTCTATTAGAAAAGTTAAAACAACCTAACGCGGTTGATACTCCATTATCTCGTTTAGACACAGATATGCAAAACATTTTAAATAGCGATATGGATGATCGAAAGAAGTGTATTTTATATTTACAAACTCTACAAAGATATTTAAACTTCACTAAAGAGGAGCGACAGCCCTATGAAATACCAATAATAAATCAAGACTCGAAAAGATCGGTGAAGTATATTACTGATGATGAAGATAATATATCTACAGTCCATTCTAACACATCAGTAAAGGAAGTAAGTTTGCAAGAAACTAATGAAGGACCATACACATCTAATTACATTTTAAAACTTATACCAAAATCCTATATAAAAAGGGGGGAATCACTGTTGAACTTACTCTCTTTGAATAAATATAAGATTAATTGGGATGAGACAGGCACTGTGGTTATAGATGGTCAAAAAGTTCCTGAAAGTAATATTGTTGATTTGGTAAATGATTCATTGAGGACACTTAAAAATAGTGAACCTACTGGATGGCAAAAATTCGCTACAGCTTTAAAGGAAATCAAAGTACCGCTTATATATATTGGTAACACAAAAAGGTCTGAATATATTAAAAAGCTACAATCACAAGAGCATCAAGATTCAATCCCAGCAGATGAATTATTTTCTACACCAATAACTGAAAGTAAATTTCGTAAAAAGATAAAAAGAAAAATAGATTGGGAAAAATGGACCCCATATTAGAATTAAATAAGATTTATTATGATTCTTCACATCCTGCAGGGTACAGTAGCCTTAGCAAATTAACCAAAGCAATGAAAGGTAAATTGAAAAGAGATGATGTGAAGAACTGGTTAAAGTCACAAGAAACATATACATTACATAAACCTGTACAAAGAAACTTTTCAAGAAATAAATATATTTTATCTAATATTAACGAACTGTGGCAGGCTGACTTGAGTGATATGAGAACTTACTCAAATTATAATGATGGGTTCAACTATATTCTTTGTGTTATTGACGTGTTTAGTAAATATGCCTTTGCGAGACCAATGAAAAAGAAAAACTCTGAAACAATCAAAGCATGTTTCGAGAGTATATTCATGGAAGCTAAAGTTACACCTACACATATACAATCTGACAAAGGGACAGAATTCGTATCCAAAGACGTACGAAAATACTTTACTTCAAAAAATATTAATTATTATACTACTAATAATCCTGATATTAAAGCAAGCATTGTAGAAAGATTCCAGAGAACTCTAAAGATGAAAATGTGGCGGTATTTCACACATAAGAACACGCATAAATGTATTGATGTTTTACAAGATTTGCTGTACTCGTATAATCATAGTTATCATTCTAGTATCAAAATGTGTCCATCTGAAGTTAATCGTGATAATATCATTACTGTATGGGAAAATTTATATTACAAGAAAGGAAAAGACAAACCTTCTAACATCGCTTTATCGAAGTTTCGCGTTGGTGAGTTTGTCAGAATAACGAAACATAAACATATTTTTCAAAAAGGTTATGAATCTAACTGGAGTGATGAAATATTCATAATATCTTCCGTAATTCGCCGGTCTCCATGGTTAGTATACACTCTTAAAGACCTAGAGGGCGAAGAGATAATAGGAACTTTCTATGAAAAAGAGTTACAGAAAATCATCTTTGACCCCACTGCCAATTTTAAAGTAGATAAAATAATACGTTCTCGATATTCTGGTGTTAGAAAAGAAGTGTTAGTCAAGTGGAGAGGTTATCCAGACAAATTTAATAGCTGGGTCTTGGCTACTAATTTGAAAGAAATATGAACAAACAAAGCTTTTATCTAACTTTACTAAGTAATAGTTCCATGGAATACTTTCCAGATAACAAAACATCAATTTTTTCCACAAAATTACCGAAACCAATAATACTAGAAGGAGAATGGAAGGTTGGCGTTGTGGAATTCCAGTATCCATGCACCATGTTTACGGTTCAAGAACATGAAAATGTTATATACATTGCAAAATTAGCACAAATGCCTAATGAAAAAAAAGAATCTCTAATATATTACAAAATACACATTCCAGCAACGAATTATGACAATATTAATCACATTTTAAAGGCAATGAATAATATTCGAGAAAAAATAAGATTTCGTTATGATGAGATATCAAAGTTTGTTGTGGTTAGTGTATCAGATGAAAATATAAAATCCATAACATTATCATCCAGATTAGCCCTTCAATTAGGTTTTGAACCAAATAGAAACTTAGTAGAAAAAAATATAGGAAAATGTCCGGCTAATTTACACTTAGGCTTACCATCGCAAATATTTGTTTATTGTGATATAGTTGAACCACAAATTGTTGGGGATGTGATGACTCCACTTCTGCGAATTATACCATTAGATCCCTCGAAATACATTTATGGTGCTAATAAAATGCATGTTTTTTCTCCACCCCATTATTTGCCTGTTATGCGTAGAGAATTTGATACCATTGAAATAGATATAAGATCAACCACTGGTCAAAAGATACCATTCCAATTTGGGACAGTGTGCATTAAACTTCACTTTCAAAAATTATAATGTATTCTCAACATGATAATATCTCATGTCCTTACCAACACTATTATTCCCATCAAGCTGGATCAGGTATAGGAGTGATCTATAGGGGAGCACCATATCAAAAAGGACATGGTATTGGAAGTTTTCTTGGGGGATTATTTCGATCTGTTTTTCCATTACTATCTAGTGGAGCTAAAGCAATTGGTAAAGAAGCCTTAAATGCTGGCGTTGGTCTGTTGTCGGATATGGTCAGTGCACGTCCTATGGAGGAATCAATTAAATCCCGACTCAAAGAGGTCGGTACCAATTTAAAACGCAGAGCTGATAAGAAAATAAATAGCATCAACATGTCTGGATCAGGATATATAACGAAACGGAAACGTCTTTCTACATTCATTCCTTCGATAACAGCGAGAGTGAAAGCCGCAAAAAAATTGAAAAGTGATCATATTAAAGATATATTTTCGAATTAACTATGTCTTTTTTACATAGTCAATCTTGTGAATGTGTTAAGTCTGAACTAGATTTATTTGCATTACCAACAACTCAAACTAGTATTGAAAGTGGAATATGGATACACTATAAGCCCATTTCGTCCCTTGCTGACGATGGACCTATTGAATTTCAAATACCCGGAGCAGGCGACGACTACGTTGATTTATCTCATACTTTACTTCAACTAAAAGCGAAAATATTAACCCAGGATAATACAAAACTTGCTACTAGTGCAGTAGTTGCTCCAGTTAACAATTGGTTACATTCGCTTTTTAGTCAACTCGATGTGTACTTAAACCAAAAACTTGTATCACCTCCAAATAATACATATGCTTATCGAGCTTACATAGAAACACTATTGAACTATGCACCTGCAGCTAAAAACTCGCATCTATCATGCAGTCTTTGGTATGAAGACGTAGCTGGGAAAATGGACGAGATGGATGATAAAAATGAGGGATTTACAAAGAGACAACAAATGGCTAGTGAAAGTAGAGAAATAGAAATGATTGGTCATCTTCATGGTGATATATTTAATCAAGAAAAATTTTTGATTAATGGTGTTGATATGTGTGTAAAATTAGTTCGCTCTAGGGAAAATTTTAATCTAATGGCTTCTTCGCATGACCTTAAATTTAAAGTTACTATTACAGATGCAACCCTGATTGTTCGTAGAGCACGAATTAATCCAACTGTGTTACTTGCACATCAAAAAGTGTTATCATCTACGACAGCTAAATATCCTATCACACGAGCTGAAGTTAAAGTTTTAACGATACCATCAGGTGTTCAGGGTAAAACTCTTGATAACATATTCCTTGGTCAAGTACCTAAACGGTGTATAGTTGGTTTTGTGAATAATGCAGCATTCAATGGAAATCTCTCTAAAAACCCATTTAACTTTGAAAATTTTGATATTAGTACATTTTGTTTATACATAGACGGACAACAAATACCTTCAAAAGCTTTACAACCATCATTTGGGAATAATATTTTTACTTCTAGTTATCATACGTTGTTCTCGGGTACAGGTATACATTTCCTTAATGAAGGCAACGGGATATCTAGAGATCAATATTCCAAAGGGTTTTGTCTGCTAGCGTTCGATTTAACACCTGACTTATCAGCGAATGCTTCTAATCACTGGAACCTTATAAAACATGGTAGCGTAAGAATAGAAGTTCGCTTTGATACGGCTTTAACACAAACTATTAATTGTATTGTCTATGCAGAATTTGATAATGTTATAGAAATCGATAAAAACCGTAACATTTCTGTTGACTATAGTAGTTAAGTAAACTTAAATGTTTTAAAATTAAGTGTGTATTAGAATTAAGCGCGTATTAGAATTAAATATGTTTTAGAAATAAGTCTGCATTATTGTATATTGATCCTTTCAATAAAATATATTCATACAAAGTATTTCTTTGTTTTATTAACAATGTGTTTGTATATATTATGTTACCGTGAATGTTCGAAATGCAGTGTATGTTAAGATACTCTGTCATAGACCAGACCAATTTGGTCAATGTTCATTATGAGTGAAATTATTATGCGCGGGAGCGAGCAAAGGGAACTCGTACGTCATGTTACAGTTAAAACAAAAGTTTTTGTAGACCCTATAATATGTTAAATTATTGTTGATCTCATTATTTGCTTATAATCTACGAGCCTGATAACATCGTAACGCGATCATGAATACATTAGAAATACGGAGATACTTGAGACAAGTGGATTCAAAAAGTGAATGTAATGTTTATGCCGCAAATCGCTTGCCGATTCATGTAGATATGCCTACATATATCATAAGCAACTTAGATAGCGACAATAAGCCTGGTTCTCACTGGGTTGCTATACACATAGACGCGAATGGAGTTGGTCAGTACTTTGATTCCTATGGTAGAGCACCCACAGGTTTCCATCGTACGTTTTTAGATCGAAATTGCAGAGTATGGAATTACAACACTAATCGAATCCAAAACGATTACACTCCAGTATGTGGCGAATATTGTTTAATGTATTTATACTATAAACATTATGGTATGTCATTAGCCGATTTCCAGCACCTGTTCACTAACAATACGCTGTATAACGATATCATATTAAGTAAGTTATTCAAATATTGTTTTGAAAATAATAAAGAACATTAGTATTGCGAAAGGACTTTTTTTTAAATCAAATACATACCCGTTTTACATCATAGGTTTAGTCATCATTGGCTATGACGCAGACATTGACAAAAAAGACAACAGACCCGAGATAACATTGAGCGACGACGGCTGGTCGTTATCAAGGGTCGGCCGTTATCAATTGTTCGTCAATTACCTCAGATTACGTTTCTGTAACTTTGTAACGGTGCGTCGTACGCGAAAACGGATTAGCGCAATCGACTCGGCATCGCCGAAAACCCCCGAATAGACACCAAACTTTTTTTTTTTTTTTTTTTTTTTTTTTTTTAGCCGTGACGGCCACCCTGAAGCCGAGAGACAGGGCATGGCGGGGGGAGGGAATGACAGGGGGAGGTGGTGGTTTGGAGAGTTGGTCCAGTCTCCGGGAATACCTACTACTATAAAACGCTTTCAATAATATAAAACTATAAACTGTTTGGCTTATAGAAGGTGACTAACCTTAAATAAAGATTTGTTATTTTCGACTAACAACTCAAAGGGCGACTATTACTTGCTAGAAGAAATTGATTACTACTCTTAATACATACTAATAGGTATTATTTACCAGCACATGCGTTTCCTTCTTTTGGCAGTCCCGGGTCACTGAGAGCGAATCAAACCTCATTACCTAAAAACCTCATTAAAACGCATATTGGTAGTGTTCATTAAACAACAATGAAATTATGAATGCCATTTTTTTCCTATAGAAACAGTTGATTTGTGCACGAAACACTAAATAATATACCATTATCGCTTGAACAGCACTGTAAGTGGTTGCACATTTACATTTGATTACTTGACAGATTCAGGCTGCAATTTAATCTAAACTCTTAACCACACTTCAGTTGGTGCATATTGCAATGAACTTCATGCTAAGTACCATGATGTAAGCCTCATAATCAAGTCATGTAAAGGTAATGTAATCCAGCCATTACAATTCCATGATTTAATTGAGCATCTTTTCCCTGCCTATTTTGTGTCGTGACCTGTCCAAATTGTTTGAATTGTCCAGTACACTTGTCCTTTACAACTGCAATGTTCGTGAGAAACTTTGGCCTGTGTAGGTTGGTTTGCTTTGATGATAAATTAAACAAAATTATAGCACCTATTAGCTGTTACTTGAGTACTCTTGTTGCAATTTGTTTCTCAGCGTTAATACATATTAAGTCCAATTGAAATTGCTAAAATTATCTTACAGATTCATGAGTTCGTTATTCCTGTAATTGAACAGCTATTTCCATTATTTATATTGTGTTTAAAAGTTGATTTCAAGATTATACAACTCTGTAATACAGAATTTTGGTTTTATTAACCGCTTGATAAACTAAATTCGATCTTCAAAAACAGTACTTCCTAAATGCTATCCATTTTGATGATAAATTTCGTACCTATAACTACCTATAAATATAAGTGTTTGTTAGCTTAATGTTGTCTCATACACAAAAAATATCATAAAATTTGAAAATGGCATCCCTAAAAAAAATGCAAAAATGTTAGTAGAGAAAATTGGGTTTCCTCTAATTTCTTCAAAAACAGCGCAAGTTCATATGTAATGACCTATTATTTCCACATAAAATATAATTTCAATAGCGTATGTCAGTGATTTTATTATATTGTCAAACTACATCTCCGGTTAAACTACTTACGAGATAAAAATAGTTTTCGAAATACGTAATTATTAGAATAGATAGAAAAAATTAACAACGTTTATATATCGGATGATTTGTTGAAACAGAAATTTTGCTGTCGTGAGGTAAACTTCAGATCACACATAGGTTAATTCCGTTTTTGAAATTTTAAAAATCATCATAAGTTTTGAAAACACACATTATTTTGTATCTAGGACCGCACCTAATGGTAAAGCTAAACGCAAATTCTTTTTTTTTTCAAACATATCTTTACTGAATTAAATCCCTAGGCAGGCGTTAAAGCAATGTTTTCCAACTTATTACAGCACTCTCCCTTCCGCTATCCGATTTTGGTAGTGCTACGATTTATCACCTGTGCTTCGTTGCAATACGGAACAGTGGCGTTTAACCGGCGCTAACTTAAGGCAAGTGCTTCCTAAACCCATGTACAGCAATAACTACCAAAACATAACGACCCCCGGGGAGCATTGCTAGCTTCTTACAAGGTTCTTGCTCTTGGCACACTAACTTAGCTTAAAGGGAGACAGAGGTGAATGTAAAATGGTCAATCGGATAGTTTCCAAGTTTATTTTTTCAGTAAAACGGTTTTACTAACCGTGATACAGATTGTTTCCAATTTTCTTACATATGCTGTACGCTAAAGGCAACTTATGTAATGGTTATTAAATTATTGAATATGGTGGCTAAACCTACTAAAATTAATGTGAAGGAGAACTTGCGAGCAGTCGTTTTGAGTGACGTACACCGAATTTTTAAACTTTCGCATTCCATGATTTACAAGATTCTTTACGGGGATTAACGCGAGCATGGTATAGGTACATATATACCTTTTATTTGCCTGACGTTTCGACTAGGCCCTCTTCGTTCTTCATCTACCCGCGCATTCTCGATATTTTCATTATTTTCTTTTTGCCATGTACCATCGCAAGCCATTCATATTGTCCCTATCCTGTAAGCAATTTCCCAAAATAGTATAAATACTGTTACTGACTATAGTACAGTAACTATACAAATCAATTAATATTAGAAAAATGATAACGACTCAGGCGAGGCTTAAACGTCTTGAGCCGCCGACCAATCCTTTATAGCGAAAGCTCTGTCCTTTTTCCTTTTTCCAATATTAATCACTTAAAAATGTTTAGTTACCACTAATACATTAATTATTAGTAAATTAGGTACTAATTATGAAGACTCATTAATTTAGTGCAATCGTAATCTGACTTAATTTACAAAATTATTATTTATTAAAAAAAAGAACAAAATCACCGCCAAAGCCGGGAAACCGATTTTGGCACGCAATATAAACAGTACACCGGTTTTCTGTTCATATTTCGGATTTGTGACCTCTACTGCGACTCATCCGTGTATGGAAGTGCTGTCACGTTCTCTTCTTGCTCAGCGCCTGGTAAAACATATACGAAAGAATACTTAAAGGAGTCGATCCAAAATATTCTGCTTGTTATAGGATCATTAAATTTAACATTCCTTCAACATAAAGTTTAATTTAAGATTTAACTTTAATAACTTAAATCAAGACAATAATGACACATCACACGACAATAACTGCACATCCTCAATCGTACTGTCTAAATTATTATGTTATAATGAGTTATTCCAAAGATATATACTTATTAATTATCTAATAAAATTAATAATGGTTAATAACTAATTCAATGGTATTAATTTCTAGTGAGATTATACTTCCTTGACAAACTATTAGATACCACCATTAATAGTAATTGTAGGTATATTTTGTACTCTTGTATAATAGTAATTGTAGATATATTTGTACTTTTGTCTGTTTGAACTCTCGGTATAAATAATAACTTGAATCCCGGTTGCTTGCTCGGTAGCTTGCACTGTGGAGCTCAATGTCTGTTCTCTTACTCTTTTTCTAATTTACCTTAACTTTTTCTGGATCACTTCAGTCTGGCTGGAAACTCCAAGAGGAAAGTCTTTGCTAAAACCTCATCCGTTATTTAGCAGTTAAACAGATGAGATAGATTTAGGATCCTATAAAAAAGGTATGCTTTTCCTTTCTAGAAAAATTTAAACAGTAAAGCGGTACATGATTTCTCGACAAAAATAGAATAAAGTCGTATTTTTTAGTATTACAATATTATTTAATTATAAAATTCTTTGATATGTATGCGTAAGGTTACAAAACAGATGAGTTACAAGTGAATTGCCGTAGCAAGGGTGATGTAGGCAAGCTACGTGATGTAGCTGATCTTTTTTATTTTTGTTTTCGACGACGCTGTCGTAGCTCTTGTACCTATTCTAGATTTATTGAATTCTATATGACACAGATTACCTCATAATTACTTCACTTTGGATCCTAGACTTAATAGGTACGTAAAGCAATATTCACAACATCATCCAATATCAACATAAATATGTTCATGCAACACGAACTTACAACTACAAAGCTAATTTGCCACAATCCCAAGAATGCACCAACACTAAGTTCCATGACTTCAGGGGGAAACTAACTGCACGAACAACAAGTATTGACATGCATTTCCCGAGGGGCTTTGAGCACCGCAGTGCTAAAGGCTTTATTAGTTTCGTCGTATGGACTGTTCTAATTAAAATGATGTAATAGCGGATTTTTAGGTAGGTATCGAGGTCGAGAGCTATTTTCTGACAGAGTGCAGACTTCTAATTTTCATTCAAAGTGGGCCATTTCACAGGTTTATTTTGTTCTAGGGTAGTAGTGTGAAAGAATTACGACGAAGACTAAGACGAAGATGACGATTAAGAATCTAGGATGTACAGAGCCCTACAAATAACCTTTTATAAAACAGACGAGGCCCTGAAGCATGTTTCCTCTCTGGTTTGGGATTTAAGACAACAATAGCGCTCAGAAAAGCAGACATACTAATCAAAAACATATAGCGACCAGCTCTGCTAGACAAGTGGAAATTCGTTGGTGGAATAGAAAAAAAAAGACATATGTACCTATGAGACATCAAGTCTATGACATACGTTGACAATTGCCACTTGTCTAGAGGGCCAGACTTAAAAGCGCAAGCTATGGATGTAACTAAGTAATCACTATGAGAATGATAATCATGATTTTTTTTATACCACTTAGGTGGCAGACAAGCGCACGGCCCACCTGATGGAAAGTGGTTACCGTGGCCTATGGACGTGTGTAACACCAGAGAAACCACACTCGCGCCGCCGACCCTGTAAGCACAGAGTTTCTGCGCCGTCAGTGTAGAGGACAAAGCAGGGCAAGCCTTTAGTCATACCACTGACAGCACAAATTCTCCAGTGGCTGCCCTACTCACCGCTGGGTACACAACACGAAGTTATTATTACCGCGGTATTCTGTAGGGTATTGTAAAGTATTTCAATAATAAAGATAATTTAGTGAGGATATCCGACAAGTTACAATAGGCGAGGTGTTCTCTATATTCTTAAGACTTGTAGGTATAGGTTGGAACTAAGCGTCGCGGCGCGGTCCGTTACTTGTGACATCATCGGTCAGTCATGTTAATGTTAAACTCAACAATACCTGCGTACGGTGCGTTATTATCCATCAAAACTTCCAATGGTATAGATAATAAGCCGGAAAACACACGTGTTAGTACAGAGACTCATCGATATGTGGTAGGTAAATAGGATCGTTTCCGGTTGCGCTGAAAGTACCTGTCATATGGCAACCACGATACACAATACGATAATTTCTAGTCGTATTTTGTATATAACCAATATCCGCAATGACAAAGGGACATAGTATGGTGTTATAATTTTGAATTTCACGTTTACTAAACGTAAAATGTCAAAGTATTGACATTTTACGTTTGCAAAACCTAAAATGTCAAATATTTATGCCCATTTTAGGTTTTGCTGTCCAATACAGAACGAATTTGCAAATAAGAAAAAATCGGCGCTATAAGTAGATTGGCCTTTTTATTTTGTGTGTGTGAGCTAAAAACTTGTTTAATACCTTACAACGTAAGACGCATTTTGTATGAGTCAAATGCGAAGTAATTTGCAAACTCGTACTGGGAGTCTGCTCGGCTCTAAAACATTAATTCTTTACACCAATATTACGAAAGGAATAAAATGTAACACATACACACATATTCATACGTGCAAATACACATACATATGCTCACGCCTTTTTCCTTCTGGGGTAGGCAGCGACACTCGCCATTTACTTATATCTTTGCATTCTTAACAAGTTTCCATTACACAGTCATTATTCATTTCACAGGTTTGTTTTATTCTAGGGCTTGTAACAGGGTATATACAATGGTATAGATGCTATATTTTATTAATATACAGAAGGGACCAGCAGAGATGAAAAAATATTGAGACTAAATTGTTATCATAGTGATTTGAGAGTGTAAGCAATAAGTAATTTAAGAATAGGCATTCAGTCAAGTTCAAGTTATGGTGACTGTAACTGTGAACTGAGCCTGGTCAGTCAATTGAAGTCTTATAGTTTTTAATTTGTTGTTATTTCATATCATACTGGATTTCTTTAGTGATCATTCGTCTAACTAATCTAAGTTTTCCCAAGAGTTGTTGAATATAAATTGAATTAATCGTAAATATATTAACCAAGTTGCATAATCTTCAAATATAGTAGGTATATATTTACGTACTATCAATTACGATTGATAGGCTGTTCGTCTACCAGGGCCCCTTAAGCTATCTACCAAAGCCTCTATAAAGTAGGTATGTAAACCGTCTCTAAATTTTGATATTAAATCTTTTATGATCGCATGTTAATGAGCCTATCAATAGCAAACTGCCGTTATGCCCATTCATAAAAATTTGGCGATCGCGTCATCCCATGTCGGCACTCAAAGAAAGCATTCCCTAAATTGTATCTATAATTTGACGAAGAATTTTTATTACATAGAGATATTATTAACAAACTTTAGACATTATAAATTGTTAGGACTGGCATCATGCTAGCAAATAAATATCTTAGGACACTCTACACATCAACTGTCTAGACCCAAAGTTAGTATTGTGGGCTCAAAACATCGATACCTCCGCCTCCGCCCTACAGAATACCGCGGCCATAATAACCTCGTGTTGTGTTCCCAGCGGTGAGTAGGGTAGCCAGAGCTCACTGGAGAATTTGTGCTGTCCGTGGGAAGACTTGTCCTGCTTTGTCTTTTACACTGACGGCACAGAAACTCCGTGCTTACTGGATCGGCGGCGCGAGTGTGGCTCCTCTGGTGTTACACACACCCATAGGCCACGGTAACCACTTTCCATCAGGTGGTCCGTGTGCTTGTCTGCCACACACAGCAGTCCAATGCTTTACGGCTACGCAACAGAGAGGTCTTCAATATCTTCATTTTAATTTGATAAATTAATTTAGTTATTCATTTGAAATCCACTATTGCATGGCCACTAATCACTACCGCCATCGACCATAGATGTACGAGTAAGTTAATTACAAACGAACAAGGTTCTGTATTACTAAACGAGTCGTTCGTTGCCTGCGGTACCATCAGGTGCGTCCCGCGCGCGGCCGTTTCTCCTTCCATGTGTCATCAACTCAAACGAGACACAATTTTTATAACCAGTTATATTTGATGGCTCCGTAAACTTGTCTAATTTTATCATGAGTTCATGACACAAATTGGACAAATTTGACAGTAGGTAAAACTGATAATCTGGCTTGCTGATTAGAACTGCGAATGTTCGACAAGTCGTACCTACTATTTTTATTTACAACAATGTCCATTATTTGTAAATATTCGCGCTCCTTTTTAAATAAAGTATTGAAAAGATTTTTGAATATATAATACCCTTATTATATTTATAATTACAATTACATTGTATATGTACCTATATATTATATTATAATATGTTAATACCTATAAGCACAATCAAATAATTGAATATATTGATGTAGACACAATTCAAAATCGTGATTGAACGCTCAGTGTTTCGTGACGAACAAAGATACAGACAAACAGACATGCTGTCCGGGTTGTCACAGCGCGCCCATTGTCTCTAGCAACAATAATTTGAGAGTATCACTTAATTTACGTATGTTAAATGTTTTATGTAAATATCAGAGAGATCGAACGAAGAGCTTTTAATTTATCTACACAAAATCTTATTTTATTTCTAACTGTTGTTGATCCAAGTGAAATCCTTTTCGCAAACCACAGGAATCTAATCTTCGGGATAAATTCCAGATTTTAATCTTTCTCAGTGCAGAACTTTAACCAGATCCGTTTTTACGTCAAAGAGTAACTATGAAAAATACACCTTATCTATCCATTGATCATCACAAACTTTCACATTAATAATGTAAGTAGGATTTTAACACCATACGTTGCGATAATATAAAACCAACTATCATGAATGCCCTCAGTCCCATACCGTTAAGGTAATTAGTAAAAACATGAACGTTGTGTTGGTTAGTTGTAAAGTCTCAGCCACACAACACAAGGGGTGATTCCCTAGTGTAAGAGTTGTATTTTATATGCTAAAAGTATCTATTAATAACGTTTTTATTATAGTTTAATTAACTTGCTCATTTCACTAAGATTTTAAATTAATATATAAGTGGTCAATCAAACACCTACAATATTCACGGATCAGTGAGAACGAGAAATAAACTCGAATGAAACTAATTTAGAGGTCAATGACCTGTTCAAAAACTTTTTGACCTTATCAAATCTCAACTTCCTTTCTTGAAAAGCAAAAATGCATAATTCCTACTAATGACGAAATCGTGCGGAGCATACTAAGTAAATTAAAAGCGCGATAGAATCTTTACGATATTTCCGGTGCTGCGTGGGCGTCATGTCCATTCCCGGGCCAAAAACTCTTTGAAAAAAATAACTTCGCACACTTACCTACACTTTACTTCCTCTCGACATGGGATCATATGCTTAAAACCCACATAGCGTGAGGCCTTTAGATCCATATCATTTATTCAACTATAGACTCTGTAGCTGATAAGTTTAAGCTCATATTCATTTGTTACGCGATGAATGCTTAAGGCTTTTCGGGTGCTATTGAGAGAAACACCATTCATTGAGACAAGTAACGGGCTAATAGTAATCTCGCGTCTTGGCAACGCCATTCAAGAGAGCGCGTACCGTCGAGATGAAAATAACATCAAAATTAAGTAGTTGAATGTGTATTAGTTAAGTTAACTTAGTGATTATTAAACTGTTATAAATATATATAATATAGGTAATATTTATTTCATGATACTCTCTAAGTCAAGCGCATGCAGATTATAACATCAAAATATTATTAACATGGCTCCGTGTCAAAAAGTCTAAATTAGTTATTATTTATTAATTAGATATAAGCCTAGATACACCAGTCAAAATAAATCATAATAAATTACTATAATTTGAATAAAATAACAATACACCTACTTAAAAAGTATTTCGTCGGTGACTATACTTGCCAATGTGTGTGTGTATGGAGACATTGTCGCCCCGTGCGTGTGTGTATAAAATCTTGTTTTATGCTTAGTTTGTGTATGTAAATGTGGCGCATCTGTATGTGTGTGAGAGAGACGCGTGCGCCACATTCCTCCGCGTAGTCATTCATACATACTCGAAGAGTTTAAGCTGTATATTTGTGTACCTGTATCTTTTTGTTTTAAACTATTAATATAACTACTTAAACTATTATTAAGTTTTATGAGTCTATGGATGGAGCAATTTAATTATATCTGTAGTAGGTACTTACAGTAAATACCTCACATATCTATAAAACTTGAATATGATTCGTATTAAGTAATTAATTATTTGAAACTCGTGTTAGCGAGTAAAACCCACGCACTGTCTAATGTTGTTTGTATTTTCTATTTGCACTCCCATCATGCTATTTTCTTAATTTCTTTTAAGGAAAACGATTAGCTAGCAAAGTAAATTCTTGGTTGTTGAGTCTGAGCTGCTTGCCTTTGCAAAAGATGGCGAAACCACCTTCTCTACTCAAGCAATTTTAGAACGGTTTTCTTTCGATGTCAGCACCGGTCCTTAGCTTAGAGCAATCCTTGAACAGCAAACAAAATGGGTATTTCATGACCTTTTACTTATAATACATTTTTGACATTATATCATTGAATGACTCAACTGTTATGTATGTAATATTAGATAACCTGTAATAACAGATCATAAAATAAAATAAACTCATAAAGCTTCGTATACACAAAAAGTGTCGTATGAGTCTTTTCTTAGTTAGTACGATTTTATTGAAGTAGATATCCTTATGCTAAGGCACAGGCTGCCTAGTTGCCTAGGTGTATTAGTTACATTTTAGTGTACTTGTCAGCCACCTAATTAGTATATAAAAAGTCGGTTTCTATTGCCCGGTTCTTTTCTTATAGGCTACCTATTGCCATGCAAATCTGGCTATAGATGAAAATGTAGAAGCATTACATATTGGATGAAGAGAAACGGGATACGCGAGTCTAAACGATATGCTAAGATTCAATTGATGCTGCTGGTATGGAGATGTGTTCTAATTAATGTACCATGGACTAAACGCGTCTATATAATAAAACAGTAATCGTATACAAATCCATTCTAATATCCTACTTATACCAGAAACCAGGGTGTTCAAACTTCTTACTTTATGTTATCTGTCGCGAGAGTGGATTTTACTCAATGTACCGGTTAAAGGCCAACCACTATCTTTAAAACCCAAGCCCACTTCTTTCATTTGTTCATTAACGGATGAGTCTTCACCGTAGGTTGAGAGGCCAGACAGCGGTCACTTCCGTATAGTTAGGACAAGGCGCATGAAGAGGAGAATGCTTAGTAGAGCGGACCGTGCTTTGAAAATAACGAAGTCAATACCGGGCTTGCAGATTCTTATCACGCGTAGAGAAATTACAACTATGGCGACGTCTAAAGCGGATTTATGAACTCTGACGTCAGCTTTGAAACCGTCCCGCGATTTTTATTCTGAATTCATCGCATCATTGTAAATTTATGTTATACGACATTTTATGTGTTATCTAAACTTAAACATCTAACTGGTCATACAAACACCCACATTCACAATAGATAAAAAAACTACAATGTTTTGACTAAATCTATATTAAAGAAAATACTGTAGTTTGAATCTCCTTTTTTTCTACTCTCGAGACTACGCTTTCGCTGGCGAAAATTCATTCGTCAAAACCCTTGGAATACGCAAGTTGTACAAAAATACAAATTTGGTTTAATGGCCTCAATGGACTCATATTGAGCCTGGGGCAAATGTCTTGTGTGTACTTGTACAATTTGTACATGTTTGTAAAATCTTTCTTCTTAAACCGCGCACCAATCCTAAAACTTACAATGTCAATCACCAGGTACCTACTGTTGACTTAGGCCTAAAAAACCTTGATGGAATGGAACCTCTTACACCCCGTAATTTATTGACAATATTAAATTGTACAAGAAGAAGTCCTCCAGTTGTAAAACATAAGTCCATTTATAAAAAGTTTGTGTTTATGATAATCATAGTTCCTACATCATCATATCATCATAGTACAAAGTGCTAGATCACGCTCTGGAATACGAAAATAGGCGATACTAGAGACAATTAAAAATAATTAGACTATTTTACCGATAGCATACTTTTTTAATCTCAAATAAACCAAAGTTCTCCCAGATGATAACCTTTAGTCGTGCGTACATAAGTATTACCAATTATCATCGCGCATATACATAGAATGCGCTATTTATTCGGTAAATAAGACTGCTAAAGTGTGTGTAAGGTGTGTATATATGTGTATATATATGGGTACCATGTGTAGTGTAGGTCTTGTAGGTATGTGGGTATTTGTAAGTAAAAGGGTACATATTATTACAAGAAATTAGAGAGTACCTAAGCATTATCAATAGACTATCAATTTAGTCATAGTATTGCATTCTCGTAGGCAGACAAATCGTGCATATAATTGTCTACCAAGATTTCTAAATAGATTTGTGATTGACTAATAAAAATGAATGTCTGAGACTCCACCAGGCCTTTGATTCTGCTAAAGCAAAACCAGTGTCATGCCACAGACACTGGTAAAAATCCAATTTAATTTGGATTTTAAAGCAAGTTAAAGGCAAAAATTAAAAGCTTTTTTACAGAGAGAATGAAGAATTGTAATTAAATTCTTTTCATTTCATTTTAGACTTTAATAGCTAGGAAATAAAGTTTACAATTGTATGCCATTTTTGCGGTATTTACGGTACGAAAGCAGTTTTACTTTAGTAGAATCCCCTATTCTGCTAATTTTATGTCATAGCTAAACTAATATTATACTACTGACACTGCAAAAATTACAATATTTTTTTTTATATAGGACACGCCAACTTGACTTCACCTCAATATGGTAAGCTAAAGGCAAAAACTCAGGAAAGAGGGTCACCATTACAGACACTAAGTAATGTTACAATGGTGGCACTCAGCTTGGCGGCCTTCATCAGATGCTTTTCATGCCCCGCTTAAAGGCCCCGGGACTGTAGGAAGAACGAAACTTATTGTCACAAGTCACAAGTCCAAAACTAAATTAATAAGATTTCATTACATCTTCTCACTCACTCTACAAGATGCCATTAAATTTTAGACCCTAACAGCATTATAGCAATGTCTAAAATTAAATGGCATTGTTTGCATTGTCAGTGGTATGACAGTGGTTTTATTATGACCTAAAATTAGCAGAATCGAGGCCCCAGGATGCCGTCCGCGACCCAAACCAACCTTAAAATCAAATCAAATTCATTTATTGTTTATCACAAGTATTAGTAGATGTTATCATTTACATAATTTAAGTAGCTGTCACTGCAACATGCCTGGTAAGGCGTAAGTACAATAAGATTATACAATCAATCACAGACCTAAAATTAAATTGCGAACTAAATTAAATTTAATAAAATTATTGAAACAAGTCATTATTTAAGCTATTTTATAATAATTCTCATTAAAATAATTAAAGAATACAATTATAGACAAATGAAATTAAAGTTATAAATGAATGTCAAAATTGTTTCAAATCATTTACATAGTCGTCAAGTAAAAAATAAATAAATGTCAAAATAAATGTAAATTAAAAAAATAAATATGTAGGTATGTATTATGTCAATTCATAATGTTTTCATCATTTATAAATTCACTGATTGAGTAGTATACATACTTTAGTGGCAACCTCCCGTAACAGCTGAAATAAACCAAATAATGGAGTTGCAGTATATCGGACCCGGGCAGTAAAGTATAAACTTTGGCTGCAACGGGGTTGGCGCCCGATCGGGGTTACGCTCAAATACATAAAGTTAGTAAGCTGTTAAAAATCTACAGTAGATTACTAAAACTCTAACTGCTAAATCAAACACCTTAAAACTCGTCCACTTCTTAAACTACATCTAACCTTACTGATGAAAATACATTTATTTAAAACAAACGAAATATTTAGGTAGGTACCTAAACCTTTAAGATAGAGAATGGTTAACACATTTGTGATTTTGATTTACCCTTTTTTACTAAAATATCACTAATTTGATAGGTATATTATTATGTTTAAAGGTCGACCCAGGCTGACTTGCCCACCTTATGTCATGTCTTTCATTTGTCATTCGTTGAATACAATGAATACTTATTCGTCGTAAATATACCCAAACTATTTTAGCATATATTTTTGAACTTGTCATTTATTAGGTACTTTGCTACAGTAAAAGATCGGTACCATGGTCTTATAGTATCATTTTAATATAAACTCAACTTCACCTTTGTAGCATTCTCGCCACATATCAGAACCTACCCCAGGACAAAAAGTAGCTAAGTGTCATTCTGATTATAATGTATCTATTCCTGTATCAAACTTTAACCAGAAGCATTCAAATGTTTGAACTATAAAACTACAAACTTATAGGATAGTATAATACTTAGTAAATTATTTTATGTCCCCATTGCACATCATACCTCCTTCAAATTTCCATTGAATATCAGTATCAAAATAAACGGGATATTTACCATTTTTCATTGTTTCATTTACCATGTTCAATGAAACATGGTAAATATCCCGTTTATTTTGATACTGATGTGAGTTTCCATAGAACATGCCATTTTATCGATGAACTTATTTAATGCCACCATGAAGTACCCAGTTGTCATTTTTTGTCAAGTCCTACATTCCATTTTTGTACATTCTTAAACCTTACCTTATAACTTCTAATCCCCACCATCTTCTGAAGTCGAATATAAAATCGAAGCAACCCTTGTTCTTAGATATATATCGTCGTGGAACGTTACATAATGTATTCGTAATTATTCACCGGCCGCAAGTAGGTACAGTAGATTTCCGCCCAATCACGGCTCAGGGCGGGCGGCAAGGGCGGGGGTGAATGCAATGACACGTCGATAGGCGCGCGCATACTGACTTATTTACATATAAATGGCATTCTCGTTCACACTCTGAGTTTAAATCTCTTTGAAAATCCTCTTAGATACTTTATGGTTACCTAGCCATACTCACTGAGGCGAGATTCTACTATATGGGATCAAAAAGCAAAAAATAATTGAAGCTTTATGAAAATCAAATCATTCGTGGCTCACCTGAGAATACGGGGTCCACATTTCACATAATAAACGACTACGGTGGTGGCCCCCATAAAATCAATAAAAGGAGAAATATCCAAGTGGGAATTTTGGATACGACTGGGATGGACGCTCAGGTGAAGAAGTGGTAAATAGAAAACTTCAGCTCCGCCCGCATAGAATTTTGATCTCACTATCTCAACCCAAGAAGACCTTTTCCCGGGATGGAAGCCTATACGTTATAGCAGATTATAATCTATCCCTATATGTCAAATTACTGCCAAATCCATTCAGCCGTTACAGCATGATTAAATAACAAATATCTAAATATCTGCACAAACTTTCACACAGCGGTGAGTAGGGTAGCCAGAGCTCACGGGAGAATTTGTACTGTCAGTGGGATAACTAAAGGCTTGTCCTGCTTTGTCCTCTACACGGACGGCACAGAAACTCTGTGCTTACAGGGTCGGCAGCGCGAGTGTGGCTTCTCTGGTGTTACACACGTCCATAGGCCACGGTAACAATTTTCCATCAGGTAGGCCGTGCGCTTGTCTGCTACCTAAATGGTATAAAACAAAAACATTTATTAAATTAGTAGAATAAAAGCTTTTGTGTTTAGTGAGGCTCACTTCACTTATCTAAAGATCCTGTAGGACCTGACCAGCAAAGCGCTGTCCTGGGGCATTTACACCAGCAACCCCAGAATTACAAACTCAGAGGAGATTGACTCGTGAGTTTGTACATCTACGCCTATACCCCTAACCGCCATAATAGCCCATCCCGAAGGACTATATTATTTTAAACGTGCAATCGTCTGACGTATAATAATTTTAATAATAGACTTGTTATTTAAAATTGTATTGAATTAACTGTACCTTGATGACAAGCGCGTTAAATATGTAAATCTTTAAATAACTTTATATACTTACCTGGAATCTATCTGCGTAATGAAATAAGTAATTTTTTGTCCGTTTCAAATCTAGGCAAATATTTTACTAATATATTGGGTTAATTTCGAATGCTGATAATATAAACTAAACGTTCGTTGAGCTATGGGGACATAGAGGTGTACTTACATGCAGAACCGTACAAACTAGAACGTATGATAAAGAGGTTAAATTATTCTCAAGATTTATGCTGAAGTTTCGGTACCTTATTGCAAGTATCAGTAATGGGAGGTATCTCATTTTCCATCTATAACTTAACCAAGTTTAATTCAATATCAGTTTTAAGTCTATTAAAGTCGTTTATAAAGCTTGTAAACAAAAGATTTAGATATTTTAACACTTGACAATGTATATTCAAATATAAACTTGACACACCTAACAATGTAATAAACAGAGCACTTGCACATTATTGTAAATAAAACCACCTTTATGTACCTGTCTTATGCAAATAAACTGATTTGATTTGATTTGAAAAAAAATCATATACCTACTAATAGATATATCAATAAATGTATTTTTTTATACCACTTAGGTGGCAGACAAGCACACGGCCCACCTAATGGGAAGTGGTTACCGTGGCCTATGGACGTATGCAACACCAGGGGTGTTACACTCGCGCTGCCAACCACGAGGAAACCTTCTGATGCCCCTCTTGAAGAACCCCATTTTGTAGATGCTTGGGAAAACCACAGCAGGGAGGTCATTCCACAGCTTGAGTGTGCGTGGGATGAAGTTTCTTTCATACCACACAGTGCGCGCCGTCTCAGTTCGCAATGTGTGAGGATGAATTCCCTGCCTATGGCGAGAGGTGCGATGATAGAATGTAGCTGTGGGCATCATGTCAAACAATTCATCTATAATGTGATGTAGTGTTGTACATACAACTTTCTTAAGATGTCTAGATTCCAACACATGTTATACAACATGTACAATATCGGGGACAAAAAAGTTGGTCGTATGTATGACTCATGTCTAGATATTATAATCGGATAGTGATCATAGTCTTACTACTATAATTCTATATATGATATTAATTCAACGACATAGAGACGCAATGTCTGAGCGTGCATGACTCACTGATCACGTCACCATGTTCAGCATCTTATTAATATTTATTTTAAGAAATAATAAAATACATATCTATATTATATCCACATTTAAAAGGTATAAATATTTATATTCATATATTTGAATTGCATATATATTGAAAGCTTTAAAAGCTAGTACTAAGTTAAAAGTTTTTATTGTTTAAAATTGTATGGTCACATAAAGTACAGGCATTCGGTACTCCTAAATATGTATCAGATCAATCTGTCAACGGGAAAGAGGTACTATTTCAATTACTTTAGACTCACTATTAGGTAAAACATGTTTACGGGAAACCTATAACTAACTTAAGAGAAAACCCGCGAGTATGTAGGTATATGGATGAAATCTTCAGAACTTCAGCTTTTCTGTTTTGTAACAACATATAAGCCTTATAACTGTTAGTCTGAATGTAAAATTGTAGTGTTAATTGTTGTACAACTTATGTGGCTAATAAATCAGTTTAATTGATTAATTTATTTATTTGTAAGTTATAACTTATAAGCCTTACATGTGGAAAGTCTTTGTAATGGCATTCGATTTTTTTAACTATAACTGACTCCCTTGGTGTTGCACACGTCCATAGGCCACGGTAACCACTTTCCATCGGGTGGGCCGGGTACTTGTCTGCTAATCAAGTGGTATAAAAAAAAAACTGTAAATTTCTGGGTCATCGTCCAAATTACTGCAGTATTTACTATGTACGTAACAGCACTGTTCATTTTTGAAACGCTTATTATGAATAAGGAATAGGGCTATTCACCATCCGGCAGTTACCATACCGCCCATGACAACGTGTCCGCTTGGCGGCTATAGGCTCGCCCACTATCGTGTGGGAACGAAAATCATAGTTGGTGAAATATAGGTGTTAATAAACCTCTACCTACCCCTTCGGAGATTTGCAATCGTATATGTATTATATTATCAGCCAAATATGAATGTTTGTAAGTGAATTAACTGTATGCATCTTGAGTTTAATGGCAATGCATTTTAATAGCAATTTAATGGCAAAGGAAAAAGCAAAGCCGCACCCTATATCTTACCATGCGGTGTCGTACAAGACGACTAAGGGATTAACAACAACAAAGGTTTAACATCAGACAGATATATACAGCCTATACTCAGCCTCGGATGCATGGCTTGATTCAAAAATAGTACCCGGAAGACGTCAATTGGCTCAATGAGAGTGTTAACTCACCTTTGCCTAACCCTCAGGAGATAAAGGCGTAATTATATGTATTTATGTATGCATGCAATGTAGACGAATCACCCGAAATGTAATAATTATATCTACATAATGCTGCGTGGAAAAAATGTTATATACCTAATATATATTACTATGGTAGGTATTAGAAATAAGAGCTGTATAATAACTGAATCTGTAAACTAGATTTAGAGCAGTTTTTTAAAATGTCGAATGGATTTATTTAACAGATTTATCAAGTCCTGACAACTATACATAATATTGTCACCGGTCTTCGATGTAACTTCAGACTGCACTCCGTCTCTGGAGACTGTAATTGTTTGTACTGAAATTCCATGAACCCAGGACACCGGTAATAAAATTTACATGATTACTAAGGATGAAACCCACTCGCACATATTTTAGCTCTATTACTTTAGAGGTGGCATAAAGTCTCAGTAATATTTGGTTTCATTCGAACTACAGTGACAGAAGTACGGAACGTTTTACAACACCCCCACATAAAAAATACACAAGACACAATGACTGATGGTTTAAAAACCAACGCCATCGAATCGTATGTCAACGATAACTGTATACAACTAGGCTGATTAGATTGTACAAAACAAAAAAAGATCACTGCTTTACGAGCAACAATGCCCAATTTTCGTAGCTGTCCTACAAGTAGTGATATTACATACAGACGCGTTCCGTCTTGGAGTTTTGAACCCTATGAGCGTTTTCCCATTATCCGATCCGATATCCGACATCCGATGTATGAAATGTGTATCTGTCTTTCACATTGTCCGGCCCGACATCGGATATCGGAGCTGACACCGCTGTGTTCACCTAATATCGAATATCAATGTCAACAGCAAAATAATAAATAAAAAAAAAACAAATGTCATGTCATATTCAATGGTAGAGATTTCTAAAGAGTCTGTGGTTGAGCCTATGGTTATTCTTTTTTAGTCTGTGCTATCGAGCAAATAGCTTATACTCGAAAAACGTATTCTTGACGTATCGGACCGATTTTATCGGAAATATGTGAAAACACCACATGGTGTCGGCTATCGTCGTCCGACACCGATAAATATTGTACCGGATAGCGTGAAAACGGTATTAACTTATTAGAGGATAGCTTACACACCGTAGAAATCTTTACTAATTCATTGAAAACGAAGTAAGTTCGTATGCTTGTGTTAAGGAGTACGATAGAATGCTATAAGTTCGGTTGCCACATTCCGTAGAGCCGGGCTGGGCTGATGAATGCAATGTTCTAAAAAGTTAAGGGAAAATACTACCATATACTTCAGCAAAAGCCTTCTGTAATTCAGTATAATAGAATATCGAGCCCAAACATAGCTTTTGTCATTTCCCAAGCTCTACTTCTAGTCTCTACCTCGAGTTACTTTCGCATTTAAAAATAGTATGGTTTTATAATAAACTAGCTGACCCACCCCAGCTTCGCCCGGGGTATATTTTGAAGCTTCATATCCCTTTAAGTCCGTATGTTTTAGTCTTCAAAATAAGTATGAAAAATTGCCGGATTTGTTAACTTTTATTATCAATGCTCCGCTCTCTTAATACTATACGGACAGAAACACACCTGTGTATGCATGTTTTCTCGACCTCTCCAGGGCATTTGATCTAGTATCATATGATGTACTATGGGAGAAGCTCGGGAAAACAGCGGTGCCTACACAGGTGCAACGACTGTTCCAGTTCTGGTACCGTAACCAGAAGAACTGCGTTCGATGGGCGGACAGCTACTCTGACGCGTACAGGTTGGAGTGCGGGGTGAGACAAGGTGGGTTGAGTTCTCCCAAACTCTTCAACCTGTACGTGAATGACCTTGTGGTTGGGCTTAGCAGCACTAGAGTCGGATGCTGGATTGACGATACAGCAATGAACAACTTCAGTTACGCGGATGACATGGTGCTGCTGACCCCAACTGTAAGCGCAATGAGACGGCTGCTTGCCATTTGTGAATCGCACAGCCAAAGACTGGGACTTATATATAACTGTGTAAAGAGTGAATACATGGTCTTCAGGGCCTCCGGTAAATGTCCGTTAACTGTGCCCGCAATTAAGCTGAATGGTACGGAGCTAAAACGGGTGTACAAGTTTAAATACTTGGGGCACTACATTACCGAGGGCCTTGAAGACCAAGTTGATATTGAGAGGGAGCGTAGGGCGTTGGCGGTCAAAAGCAATATGCTGGCTCGCAGGTTTGCACGATGTAGTGATGCAGTCAAAATTACCTTGTTCAAAGCATACTGTCAGACCTTCTACACGTGCAGCCTGTGGTTCAGCTATACGCAGCGAACGCTCAATGCCCTACGCGTCCAATATAATAATGGGTTCAGGATGTTGTTAGGGCTACCCCGCTTCTGTAGTGCATCTGGCATGTTTGCCGATGCTGGAGTCGACGGCTTTCATGCCATCATGCGAAAAAGACTCGCTTCCAGCTTAAGTAGAATACGGGATAGCACTAACGGTATCCTGAAGGTCATTGCAGATAAACAGGACTCGGCTATAGTGAAAGCCTTGATCCAAGCACACGTGTCTTGATGTGTTTGTTCAGTGTGTGTATTTCTTTATTAATTATGGACTATGGTCTGAAATAAATATTTTATTATTATTATTATTAAGTAGTAGCGTGATGATATATAGCTTAAAACCTTCCTCGATAAATGGACTACCCAAAGCTGAAAGAATCATTCAAATCGGACCAGTAGTTCCAGAGATTAGCGCGTTCAAACAAACAAACAAACTCTGCAGCTTTATAATATTAGTATAGATTTATCACGCATTATGAATAACTAGAATACAAAATACCTCGTTCACGCCTTTTGAAATATAACAAAGGTTAAAATATAACTGATTCCAATGACGGAGGTAAAATCGGTATAAAGACTCTACATAATCCTAGCTTACAGTTGCATTATCGATATCTGATATCTCTGCATATACTAGTGAAGTTCCATATACTATATTACAATTTCTACTACCCCATACTGCTACGGCTATCCAAGCCCTGCTAGTACTAAAAGAACCATAAAAACTTTGCTATTAAGTTCCATTTACAATATCGGCCTCACTATCTCTCACCTACATAATCCATTCAATTTGCGTCAATACACATGTTATACGTTTTTTATTGCAATTTTCTATAAAAGTGTCGCATCGATCATTACTAAGTATTCTTTTAGACAATATTATAGCACATTAACTAGATTTACTGTCTACATGACGTTTTAGAACCCTTAAGTATATTAAAGCAGAAATATTTTTTTCTACATATTTGTTATTTAAAAGCAAGTGATTGTTAAAATAAGTTTTTTGGAAATATCTTTGTAGCTAATTACTAATCTGGATGAAGGACTTGTAGAAGAAGGTGTTACTCCTCGATACGGAACATATAGTGTAGAAGTTCCTCTCTCTGGAGCCCTAATCACCCGAGGAGTGGGCCAGATCGGTAGAGATGGCCCTGGGTCGGCCGGGGTGCGAGGGATGTGCCTGTCAACCTCACCTTCGGCAACCAAAACGAACACAGGCGGCATGCGTTTTAGTCGGTTCGAGTCCGACATAACCTCCTCCACAGGCTCCGGCATGGAGGTATCCGTGGGGATTTTGCGCACGTAAAAAAACAACCCCTAATCACCGGTATCTTGACTCGATGCCGGCGGCCACCTTTGTTATATTTTTAAATATACGTGTATCAAAATATACAACATTATATGTATTTTCTTTTTAAACATAGACACATCCAAATTAATACAAATGTACATATCATTCATACAAACATTTACGTCAAACTGACGCACGCGCACATCAATCAAAATAATATTATCAATCCAATTGTCCCCAAAACGTGAACATGACGAATCTCGCACCTTTCACATTATAGTGGGATACCCTAATGTTTTTCCAATAAAGCTAATCTAATTTTGGCAAATAAGATTCGTCTCTAAATAGCCTCTTCTAAATTAATACCTTCCCATCGCTGGTTACGTTACACCTATTGAAGAATTTGTTTTTTTAACCCTTTCGGTAAGCGGGAACGTTTACCTACCTAGGTATAACATATTCCAAATCTTATAACCCTAAAAAGTGATATGGGAATCGAAATCGGAGATGTGACCGAAGCTGAGCGTGCCACAATCCATTACGGTAGTCGCGGTGTAGGCGCCGGGGCAAGCAGGGGGATGTATCCATTAGCTAATTAGCCGACCACCGACCCCTTCTTACCGTCTCTACTACCTACCAGATTGTAGCCTCTTCGCCCCCTAATTGACTTTTATAATGAACCTTCGTGAAATTCAAATATCAGATTTCGCTAAACAAAATTACGTAAATGTAATATAATTTCAGCGATTATCTATCAATGCTATATTTATTATAGGTATGAATTCATTGCTTTAAAAACGCATAAGGGATGTCCTCATAATTATTTTTATATACTTAGAAGACTTTTCAGGCCAACAAATTTCAACATCTATTACTAATTTGGGAATAAAAATGGTAGCATACTTTAATTCTATAAGTTGCTTAAAGCTGTGCAATTGATATTTTCTTCAATTATCGTTTGACTTTTAAATAATATACAGCACTTTCACAACACCGTTAAATATCTACGAAATGAAAATGCCACGGAGACAGACAGTGTCTAGAAACCTTGCAAACAGAGGTACTTGTTCTCACTTAATCATTTCTCTACACATTCGCTGCCTACAATAAATAAACCTATAGCCACAAAGTCGTAAAATCACACCTTTTCACAATACGAAAGTATTTAACTGCAACCACAATACATTAAATTAAAAGTTAAACAGCCCCTCGGAACATCGCGGCTATCTTTTAATGAGGTAATGGCGATCCGACGAGAAGGGCGAGTGACGCGTGCTGTGCACGCGAACACCCCTCGTCTCTAATAATTTCATTATAATAATAAAACGGAGTCAAACGTGTAAACGAGGGCACGTGATAATTGTGGCCCTCTGACCATTGTGACAGCTTGACCTTTTGACTGTGTGGCTCGCGGCTATTGCGGTAGAAAACTTAACATCTGTTCATCCGTGGAACTAACAGAATATATTTATAAACAAGAATAAAACCTTTGCTAATATCTTACCGTACACAAATTATAAAACGGCATTGATACAAATCTAAAACGAAGCAAGCTATCATTCAATTTAAAAAAACATCGGTTGGTTGCGTATGAGTGCCAGCACGATACGACCGATAGTCATGACAGTTAATTTATAAAATGATGAGTTACAAGCATTGCCGAACTGCTCAGCGGGCACAATAAACATTATGGGCACATTCATTAATAGCTGACCGCTGACAAACGGTGCCTTCCCCCCTGCGCCCGCTCTTTACCCCATCATCCCCATAAACCCCTGTCTACCCTCCCGCGTGCCTCCTTCCATCTCCCCGTCTCCCCATTCGACCAGGTGTAAAACTGCCCGGTCACGGAAAGACAGACATGCGATGCGGCTAATATGTTTTTATTATTAAAGCTATATACGTATTGCTCATCCCTCCGGCCCTCGCGAGGGGATGAGCCATGAATATTTATACGGTGATTTGTTAATAGCGCCAGTAGTACTTGGTGTGTGACTTACAAAAAAATGTCCAGTAAATCACGCTACTCGCCAAACACGCGAGTATTTCACACATTTAACTCACAAACCACACCAGCCATTTTCGATAAAACAAGCAAATGGATTTCAAATAATTTAGTTGATATCTAATCACTTTAGTTCTGTAGTGGTAGGTACTTAAAAGAAAACTTTAAAGCTGTAAGCACACACCGGCAGTTGACGTGTTCTTATACCAACGTAAGTACATATCTACTTACAAGAAACTATATGAAAGGCAGCGACATACATATTGTCAGCAACTTAATGTACTCTTATCCAGCTTGGATCATTTGGTTTAAGTGCATTGGTATTATTTCATGGGCAAATTGAACACAGTACAACTAGAGTTCCCGCAAGATAAGTAATGTCACACTCAACGTTTTAGGGGGATACCAAGAACGGCTCCGTCCCACCTCGACCACTGTGTGTTCGCAACTTTGGCCGTACATAAATTCAGTTACATAACCTGCCTACCCTTCACGTTTCGACACTCAAGTAATTCAAGCTTTCTCAGCGAATTCACTTTAGTAATAACTTGACAGGTAACTGGCGTGAGTAATGCTAATGCAGGAAAACGTATAACGAGTGATGTCAACTTGTGTGCCTATTTATTGTATGGAGGGTATCTTCACAGTGGTACCTATCTGATAACTCCAACTTACTCCACCGCAAAATCTGAATTCTGATTGTATGGAAGATAGTGTGCTGCGTAGCCACGTAGTCAGGTATTTACCTAACGTATGCAACTATAACTCATTTTACTCGCTGGCATGCAGCCGTGAGAAACGATATATATTTTCCCGCCAAATACATGAGTAACATGATCACCGCTGTTCACTTATGTGTGTTGTGATTCAAATGACATAAAATGAATGTGGAAAGACATGAATGATAAAGGCGACGGTATTCCCGACCCAATTGAGCAGCCTGACTGGGAAAGTACCTCTGCCTTGCAGAATATCATAATAACCTCGCGTTCTGCTCCGGCGGCGACTGGAGAGTTTTTGTGCTGTAAGTGAGAAGACCAAAGGCTTGTCCTGAATTGTTTTCTGCACTTACGATTCAGAAACTCTCTGTTATTATAGGATCGGCAGCACGAGTGTGACTCCTATGGTGTTGCACGCGTCCATAAGCCACGGTAACCACTTTTCATCAGGCTTGTCTGCCACCTAAGATGTAAAAAAAAATGTAGTATCTTCCTAGTACGTACATACCTTCCTAGTACGTAATGCCATGCTGTTCAGATCTTTTTGAGTACTTTGCTAGAGAAGATCGATCTGATGCTGTATGTACCATATTCTCACATATAAATGATGTATACCTATTGTTGAGTTAATAGTACTTAACATACATTTTGTTCACGTCTGTTTATGTTCCTGTTTGTCTAGACAGAGGCACATAAACAGTTCTACTTATTAGTCACTTTAATGGCATGTATATTGGCTGTCCTGTTCCTCAGTCGGCTTTTACTAAGGACATATTGATTATCGTTAAAAAATTAGAATCAGGTGGTGTTTGAAACCTAAATTACGAACTTCATCATAGAGATTGTTCCAATGAGCTGCCTCAACCACATAATGCCACCTGCTCTATTCCTATGCCGTACAATCCAAGCAGGGATGAGGTATCATGCCCATACGCTACAAATATAATTCTAATTCGAAGCAAACTGTATCAACCTCTTTTCTTTATTGTAATATAGAAAACTGGATACTTTTTACTAATATATACACGTGTTTCCCTCTAACAATTCTGAACTATTTAAGCAAAACATGGAAAGCTATTTACCAAGGCCGTTAAACCTCGATATTATGAAATTTTTAGACCGAACTGGTTCCCTTCAATCACCCGTGGAGTAGAAAAAATATTATGTTCGCTTGTTAGTTATTATTGTATCAGATACCAATAAAGATAAAATACAGAACGTTTATTGCTTTTAATTCATTAATCATTTACAAGTTTATCAACATTAGATAAGGGTTATTTAAGCTGCTCCTAACTTGGAAGGGTATGACACTGCGCCCCACGAAGCAAAACAAAAAGATATATAAATAGTGCGTCAAAGATTCGATCAACCGTTTTCATGTATTGGAGGAAAATAAAATATTTAAAGAATAATCGTGAAAGACAACCATAAACAATGCGGAACTTTTGGTCTCTTTCATACAGATGACTTAACAAAAAAGCAGCCTAATTGTTAAATAGGGTTAAAATTTATGCCGTTCCAAATTCGAATTAAAAAATCACTGTAGTTTCACTCAGAAAACGTGACACAATTTTTGTTCTACACAACTTGTCTCAAAGTTACAATATGTAATAATACTTCAATCTTGTCTAGTATATTTTATAGAAGTAACTTGATCCGATAGCCGCTCGTACTTCTCTTGAACAGTAAATCATTTTAAAACCTCTTTCCTCAACCAGTTATATTATATAGTCAGTAACTGTTTAAAATCATAAAAATCCCATTATATTGTACTACCTAGGTCAGACAGAATTCTACAAACAACTTGTTTAGATTGTTATCGACCCTAATAGTATCTACCCACGCAGTTGGCAGGAATGAATATCTTCAACATTAATACGTGGACATACATTCTATAACATATATTATAATAAGTACTATACGGTACCTAGCTTTTGATTTTACAAGTCGTGTGTCGTCGAGAAGAGGAGAGGAAGTCCAGCTAAGATCGGCTTGCAATTTTGTAATGCGTCATCCAATTATACTTCTTTCTCTGCTAAGTACAGTACTAAAAATACAAAGTTTGTATTGACGGTGTTTTCTACTTTAATTGCCGAGATGGATTTTCAAAGACTTAGTGTCAGTTTGACATTTAACTAATACTATATGTAGTGTTTATCTTAATTGTATTTAAATAAAGGTTTTTATGTACTTGTTTTTTTTAAGATTTGCATATTATGTTGACTGAAAGGTTCGAAATTTAAAAAATAAAATGACTTTTAAAACATCTAAAAGACATATTCATATTTACTAATATTGTACTTCCAGTCCTAACGAGCAGTCAACGGAACCCTTCAACGGAACTAACAGAACTAGTCACAATATAAAGTTCATTACTTCTAAAAGATGACAAACGTAATGAAAAGGGTAATAGAGTAGTTGATTGTATTGAAATCAACTCTTATCGAACGGGAAAACGATAGACTGTAGAAATTATCGCGAAATGATAACGTGAGAAAATGATGAGGTCATTCTAGCTCGTGTAGGTACAGTCGTGATCACATTCCTAGTTACATACCACATTAAGATTTTCTTACAATATAAGAAATTATGAGGGGCACGAAACGAAATTATGAAGAGAAACAAGAAGTTAGAGCACAGTGAACAACAGTGTTACTATGAGCAATTCAACCTTTGCGTCCTCCAAACACATTTTCGTATAATCACCCCCGTATTTCCCAGAAGGTGTAGCGAGTAGGTAGTGGGGTATTTACGCACACACATTTCGCCACATAAGCGCATACCTATAACTTCTATCGAAAAGTCTACCCCAAAATATAAAAAAAAAACATTTTAGTATAAAATCAACATAATCTACCAACGTACGTGTTTTGTGACTCCCCCACGCGCCCCCGACATTTAGCTAAAATTATGGGAAATGTAAACATTACTCAAATTACATTTTTTATTCTGCTATTAAACAGCACGGTGAGACCGGGCTGTGTACACACAAATTACCTGAGTAACGTCCCCTTTATATGTTTGGTAAATATTTCGGGGTGAAATACCATCCATCTTTGCATAAAAAACTGTAATCTTTTGACTGACTATAGCACAAGGCGAGCAAACTTGTGCCACCTTATAATATAGTATGTCATGTAGTATGTTCAACTCACATGAGGTCATTACACGGTTGACAAGAGAATTCAGTTAATCTAGTTGTAATGTAGTTCGCTGAGTTTCTTGCTGGTATCTTCTCAGAAGTAATCTACCGAACCAGCGAAAGAATCATTTTCCAATGGTTTATTTTTACATTATTTAATATTTTTATATTATTTCTTGACATACATAATTGTAAAATTTTGACGTTCATATGTGCTCTTTATGTGCCTAAACTGAATAAATAAAATTGATTCTTTGATTCTTTGAGTTTAACGTTTTTGTATTATTTTTTATACAACTGAGTTGGCAGACAAGCACACGGCCCACCTGATGGAAAGTGGTTACCGTGACATATGTATTAGATTGCGTCGAAAGATTGTACTTGGAAGCTTGCAGTTAGCTTATTGTTTCGGGTAGGTATGGCGGCTTTTCTAGGAGCGACTGCTATCTGACCTCGCAACCTACCGTGAGTGCTAATACCATGCTTTAGCAAACTGGAGTTTAGGAGGTACACCGACTAGCACTAGCAGGTAGGTTGACTTGGGTCTCAAGAAAGTTGGTAGAGCCATGTACTTTCTGTTGATGTAAGTTCCAAAAACTCATTTCATGTCTTCGATAGCTTCAACCATTTTCGATGTGGTACTTGACTGATATAGGTAATATACCATACATATTGTTCTGCCTGATTATCATGAAAATGCTGCAGAAAACTAGTGTTTCATATTAAAATGTATTCAGCATACCCCTGCGCAGTGGGCGGCGTTCACTTATCGATCCGCCTGACGCCGCCCGCCCATTCCGCCCAGCCGATAAATACTCCCAGCTCCGTGCCAATGTGAGCCCACTGCCTATAAAATGTTATTACTATTAGTTATTGTCGTCATAAGTTTTAGGGGTATCTACTAGGATGGTAAAAATTGTTACTTTGTATGTTACAACTAAAAGCAACGGGTGTTTGGAAAATTTTATGTCTAGCTTTTCCGGAATTATGTATTGTTTGAGCCTACCGTACATACAGAACACGTTCGTAATGTGAATATAATATTCTGACGAAATGCAGCAGTTGCACGTTCTTTACTACCGACAATGCTTACAGTTGTGCGTACAGCTTATAATTGCGTAAACCGATTGGTATAAGTATAGGTATTTCTGATAGATAAGTTCGCAGTTATTATCAACAGTCATAGGCCTTTACGAAAAACTTTATAATTAGCACTTCATTGTAGAGAGCTTATAAAACTGAATATTGTATGATAATCGGCAAACTAACTACTTACTCTTATGTACATTTACAGTTAGTGAAAAGTCTATATTTGCAATATGAACTTTACGACTTCGCGTTAAGATGGACATGTGTTTATTTTAATTGTTATACAAAGAGTTGTGCACGTATTGAAGGATGAAGCGTGGCTGCGTGGGCGTCAGTTGAATTATGGAAATAGAGCGCCGACAAGAGACTTTGTTCAAACAATGCCATAACGGTATGAGACGGCAATTTTAATTCTTATGAGGATACATTATTGAAAAGGTCACGTCTATTGGGGGTTTGTAAAGGCGAAGCTTCGCGGTAATTTCGGTTATGAACATGTCAATCGCTTTTAGTCTTGTTAAATTAACATTAACACAATAATCCAGCTGTGTAGTCTACATAATTAATGTACATCTACGAAAATATTAAAGTCATAAATTTACAGTTATCGTAAAGTATATGCAAAGTCAACCGTCTCCTAACGTGTAAGTAAGTAATAGCTCAGCTTACTTGGTGAAGTTAACTAGAATAATATAGCAACAATACCAATGTATATATTATTCTGGCGGCATATTGAAGGTGCTCGCAGCCAGGATGGAAGGAGCTGTGATGGGTAGGTTCATCAAGTAACATGTTGAACATGGGACTTGGTGAACCTATCAACAGAATCTAATTAATTATTTTAAATGTTGAATGTCTTTACTTTGTATGTGTGTGTACTATAGTTGTCTCAATAAATATTTTTTAATATGTTCATTGTATTTCATACCTGCCTATTAGAAGACTAAGAGCATGAGGAGTAAAAGAGTGCACCTGGATTCAACAGCAGAATTGTCTGATAAGCGGAAAAGAGATATAATATATATCTTCTACTCTGTATGATTGTAGGAGGTAGGACACAATGATACTTCCGTCCAATTGAGCAGTCCGACTGAAGAAGTACCTCCGCCCTACAGAATACCGCGTCCATCATAACTTCGTGTTGTGTTCCCAGCGGTGAATAGGGTAGCCAGTGCTCACTGGAGAGTTTGTGCTATCAGTGGAAAGGGTAAAGACCTGCTTTGTCTTCTGCACTGACGGTACAGAAACTCTCTGTGCTTACAGGGTCGACATCGCGAGTGTGACTCCTCTGGTGTTACACACGTCCATAGGCCACGGTAACCACTTTCCATAAGATGGGTCGTTTGCCTGTCTGCCATCTAAGTGATATAAAAAAAAAAATTACCACAGATAGTAGTATTTGTTATAGATAGATAAAAATTAGTGCATTGCACGCACAACGTTGATGATGATTCGTGGAAACGCAGTGATACTTCCCAACATTTAAAAAATATCTCTAGAATCTTTTAACATGCAATCGATTTGACAAGCCTTCCCTTAAAACCTAATTAGCACACAGTCCGGAGGGACGGCTGTACGACATACGTGACCTCTTTTGGTCTCTTTCATTTCCTGATGTTTATACCGCAATGACTTAGTTATTCAAAGCCTTTCGTGACATTTCGTGGTGAAGCGGTTATATTATTTTGAATGGATGTGAGACGTGGGGATGATAACTTACAAGTTTATTAATTAGAATACTGTCTAATGCAAATAAATGTCTTGAAATAATTCGATTATTCCTTCCATATACCTTGGCACTTATGTCAATAGCAATCGGAATTTTTCCTATAGTTAAAATAAATTATTCAACTGAGCTCGTTAAATGAATAATAAAGAGTGGTAAAATTTACGATGGTACAAATAAAACTAAATTGTATGACAATAATTTTATAGACATTTTACATTGAACTCATTTTGTTTTGACGTAAATATTTTACTTAATATCTAAACAAAGCCACAGCGCGACTGAGTTTAACTAGTGTAGTGTGCAATAAAATTAATATAGAACTCGACCACGTAGATATATAAATGATAAGTAGGTAGGTAGTAGGTACCAGTTTAGTAAAGGTTCTTATAAAAACTAGAATACAAAACTTAAGAAATGTCATAAACGTTTTACGATTTGTAATTATTTTTTTATATTTAAAGTTCGATTTGTTTCCGAAACTAGTTAAAAATTCAATTATACCTAATAATGATACCGATGATGTTTAATATTATGTTCACAACCAGTTTAGACAACGCACCAACCTACCTTAGCGTTTTTTTTAAAATTAATTACATTTGTATGCCTAAGTACCTACTTAATATCTAAATGTGAAAACCTGCAAGGTCTAATTATTTATTTATCTAATATCTCTATTCGTCGCTAATCAATAATCGCTAAAATATAGAAAAAAAAATCCCCGAAATGTTTATCCGCACATAACTTCCGAGCGACTGCACTAAATTAAATAATTCTTTTTACTGTCTGATCAAGACTTATAGGCAAGGAAATTTGTATGTACTGTAATTACACCTGGGCGAAGAAAGGAGGGCACGCAGCTAGTCTAATAAATCAAAATAAATCAACGAATTGTATTTACGCGCATATCTTCCGAACTACTGCACCAATAAGTACTTCTTTTTTTTTGTCATAGTCGAATAATGTTAGCATGCAAGAAAATATAATTTATGTGTGTTATAAAGGCACCGAGGTGAAGCCAAGGCGTACAGCTAATTTCTTATAAAATTAATTACTGAAAACAGTTGTTGCACAGAACAACTGTTCACTAATTGTATTATTTACCTTTTTTTTTTAATTCTATGCTTATATAGAATTGAAAAAAAAAACTTTAATGTTTTATGACTCTCAAGAATAAACTTTCTCGGTAAGCTCCGGAAATGTGATACAATATACCAACTAAATAGACAAACTTATTAGACGCAACAATGTACAAACTGCCTACAATATAGCATACCTACAATACAGAACGAAACACAATGGCGACCAATTTTCTAACATACGTCAGCAGTCGCCACCATTGGTCAGCTGAACACAACGCACGTGGCAAGCGTCGCGGCGACGAGCAGCCATTCTATTTTATGAATGCGTTCACTTGACGCTGCGACCACGTCATTACTTGAAAACGACCAATCAGAACGCATTTTTTTTCTTTTATACAGTTTCAAATGGCTGTAGATAACTTTCGCATCATCGCACAGGTGCCTTCTTCCCATTTTCTATCGCATCATTCGTGACAGATAAAATAACCAGATAAATATTTTATGTTTCGTTTAATTGATGACTGGAAACACGCAATCTCGTTTCATTTCCATGTTTTCGCGATCGATATCTCGTGATATGGATTTATTATTACATTTATTTGATTTAGAATACGCCGATTGTGAATTTATTATACCTACCTGTTCTGTTTTGGTCGAATCAGTTTGTCAGTAGATATTTTTGATAGTAGGTAAATACCCTTAGTACCTATTTACTTTGATAAGTTAGTTGCACGACTAATGTATAGTATTTTATTGAATTTGATTTGATGATTAAGTATATAAGTATTATAGGTAGTTTAAACATTAACTAAGTAGGTACTTCACGTATTAAAACTAAAAGAGCACGATAATGTCAATACCTACTCATACATAGGTTTTAGAAAAGCGTTGGCTTACACTTCCTCCTTTTACATACTCGTAGTTAAGTATTGCCAAGATTATCACCCTGTCTATTGAAAAGTAGTCATTAGGTACAATGCTTCAACTGAAGGCTTGAATCCAACGACGAATTAAGAAGACGGAAACTCAAAACCAGTTGACAGACCCACAGTCTCAATCGTCTCACTACTATCAACTTTAAAACCTGTAAGTAGATTGGCAAGCACTTGCCTCATTCAACTATCGAAATAAAGAACAACAATAATCTATTAGATTTGAGATACAATCTGGTGCAAGTGCGTGTTTCATCACTGGCCGGTGCAAATCCGCGGGAGGTTCTATAATTTCACAATTGCTGTCTGTTCACTATAAGCCGACTGATTTAGTTGGCTTCGTAAATGAGCTAAACCGACGCGAATACGGTACCTAGTGAACCGCCCAGTACATAGATTAAAATGTTATCCTCGCAGACATGTCAATGAATTAGAAATTCAAGTAAACTTGATTCCCACAAAAGCCTGGTTGCTATAGTACCAAAGTTGGTACCAATACCTGGTTGTACCTAAGCACTTAAAATTAGCCGCACAATGAATTCACAATAGAGTTCTCCGCTTGCTTCATGCTAATTAAGAACTCACCAGCGTAGCTTTTAGATTATCCAATCATAATTAAACGCTGAACCCTTCTTAAACACTTCATGGTTTGTCTTTCAGGAGATATAAGTGTACATGCCTGTACAAATAAATTACCTCAAAGTTAGTAAACTTAATAATATATACCTACGCTGTTGATGTTAAACAGTTCTAGGCAAGCTTTACTCTATGTGGTTGTTGCTTAAGCATGTCTAGCGCAGTGGAGGAGCCGCTGCGCAATCGTTCGATCCGCAAAGGTCATGGAAGGAATTTGCGCGGTCCAGCGCTCTTGCGACACCCTCTCTGTTCCAAAGAGTTACCGATTGGTGCAGCTAACTAATTTTATTCTTTAATATCTCCACGTCTGCAAACCGCTTGGTTATGAAGCCACCGGAATGGTCATTCATATTACGTGAACAATTTGTAGCCTATGATTGATAGTAGAATTGTGGCAACATCTTCTTGACCGCAACCGTTAAAGCTTTATTAATTAAACCCCACTAACCACAGAATGGATTTATAATTTATATGTTGAACCACAAAATTGCGACGAGCGAGTCTATGGTAATTTCAAGTAATAAGGGATTTCAGAAAATTGTAGAGATAAGCAAGGAACTTGTCAAAGTGTATCAATAGAATAGTAAATAAGTAGATAAAATTTAACCATAAAGCTTATCAGTGCTTACATACATCGTAGTGCCTTAATCTGTATTTACTTAACACTTACGTCAGTGGTTGCGTTCAACAACATTGGATTCAGTTAATTTTACATTGAAATTAAACGTCATTAAACTGTGAAGTAACTGCTCCCAGATATTCCAAACCAACATTATCTACTCTCTCAACATAGCAGTCACACTTTTTTGGGAGAACATATTGCTATTATATAGTGCTAAAAGATATTTTTCAACATACTTGCACGGTACCAGGGTAGAATATGGCTAAAGATGGCTGCAATTACATCAATCCCGACATGTCTGCCCGTTGGCTGTCTTGCACAAGACTCCACACTCACAACTTTCATTGGTGAAGTGGTGGGAATTTGTTTATGGACATCCCTACATGCCTTAGCCAGGCTGTATGGCTTAGCACCGACTTCAACAAAAGTTTTACGCGCATTTTTATCTTTAGGTATATCTGCAATTATTTTTTATCTTTCGGTGCGTATTTATGTCTAGAAGTAATCTTTTATTTTTGTTAAAAAATATGTTATGTTTTATTTTGCAACACCATATTTCACCTCATCGTCTTCATGACAAATAATTTTTACTCTTCTACTAGTTTTCTCTCTCTCGGCCCTCTTAAATAATATTTCGTTTTATACGCCCTGAGGGTGAAAATTACCGAAAATGATTTTTAAATTTCAAGTATGAATCCCAACCAATTTAGGCCTTGCACTGAAGAATTAGTCACTAGTTACTTATATTAGTGGCTAATTATAATATTGCGAGGTAATTGAGTTTTTCCTTACACTATGCTTATCGATCGTGGATGCACTTTCTTTTAACTTAGGAAGCTGACAGACAATAATTATCACAATCTAAAATTTAATCCGATGTAAGTATGAATCGCGGATCGCGAATCCGGAATATCCTTAAAATGTTGACAGGATATATTAGGTGTAGACTATCTAATCCTTGCCTAATTACACTACAACTATGGTGCACTTCTGGGGATGCGGACAGATATCAATCTGTTACCAATATCCAATTACAACCACATAGTTTCCAAACGACCAGCTTATGCTATGAACTGTCCACAAAACGACATTTCTGAGGGATCCAAATTCATGAATATGATAACCTAACATTAGAGCAATTTAATACACCTAGATTAGACTTCTAACATTTATGTCCGTACTAAGCAATAAGCTTAGACAATCGCGATTGAACATTTTACTATCCATCGTAAACATTTTACTGTAATGCGAGTTATAGGTATCATCTAAAGATACTAAATGTTGGCTTTCTAATTCTAAACTCACCATTTTATAATACTAATTTGTAATTTCGATTATTACAGTGTCATCAGTAATATTTCTTGGTTCAACGTGTAATATTTATATTCCTCAGCCAATTCATGCGATAGAATTAAAAGAAATTCCAAAGCTATACAAACGTCATCCACGAAAACGCGTGTATGAAATGATCCGATATGAAAGCAAAGCTCGTCATGTCACCTGCAAGCGTGGCTGCGTGGGCCTCAGCCATTGTATGCTAATATGGCATGGCGCAGTATGGCCACCTAGCAAGAGAAATTGTTGGAAATTGTGTAAATTCATAACATTAATCGCAGATTAAATCCTCTTAAGTATGATCGATGTACTCAATCAGTTTCCGACTTTAAGCGTACCGTGACATCGAATAAGATACGCTACTGTCCCAGGCGTAAGGCGCTTTGGTTTTAAAGATGCGAAGGCTTTCAGTAGCAAGTTTACTTATAGTAAAATTCCATTCCAAATTAGAACATCGTCAATGTAGTAAATGGATTATTATTTTGCATGCACCTACCTCTATGTATTCTACATCACCCTAAGGTTGACTGTTAGATAATGTCTTTGGCATTAAATAGTGGTTGAATAAATAAATAGATAAATAAAATAAAATTCCGCAGTGGTCAGCGGTCAGTACAAACTGTACCTAGCCTATTTATTGTTTTCTATATTTTTTAGAGATGATGACAAGCGCCGGCCTGGGGGTGACAGGTGGAGCCGCCTGTCACCCTGGCAGAAGTAGGCCGCGGCGGCGGCGCGCCTGGCGCGCCTGTCGCGCCTCCCCGTTTTCCGGGAACGAGTTGGGAACTCTGTAGTCCCCACACACCCGAGGAGAGGGCCAGATCGTGAGAGATGGCCCTGGGTCGGCCGGGGTGCGAGGGATATGCCTGTCAACCTCACCTTCGGCAACCAAAACGACCCACAGGCGGCGTGCGTTTTAGTCGGTTCGAGTCCGACATAACCTCTCCACCGGCTCGGCGTAAAATAAAAAAAAGAGATGATGACAAATCTCACTTGTATCTAATGTTTGCGTACCCTAGTGAAACAGGGTTCAATACCCGCGTCAGTCAAAGTGTTTTAAGTTTAACAATCTCAAATTCTACTGGGAATTCTTCGAACGCATAAAATATATTTATTGTATCTATAATAAATCTATATTTGAATAGGATTTTCATAATGCTAACACGATAACAATTTGCAAATCACTGAATTATGGATTTTTGTTTCTCTCTAGACATCTGAGCTGGAGTCACTGCTGTGTAAGCAGGAGGGCGCCTCACTCGCGCCCGCCCACATGGACCTTTTCGATGGCGGGACTTCATCACGCGACGATGCCTTCCTCCGACCCGCACTCTGGGAGGACATCGCTTCCTCCATCAGGAACATTGACCCTGAGAACGCGAACATGCTCGCACCACTCGGGTCTACGCACGTCAAGCTCGAAGCTGATGAGGCACTTCTCGAAGAATGCGCTACACCGTTACTCAGTCCTCTCGAAATCAAGACGGAGAGATTGTGCGTACCGCCTACGTACGCGCATCCCCAACCACCGCCACAAATGCAGCATCAACCGGCAACGTCATTTGCCAAGTATCCACCTTCAAGGCTCGTTTATATGTCTCCGCTGACTCCCCCCAGCTCGGAACAGGGTAGCCCTGGGAACACTATGCAGGTAAACTTTACTAACACACCCCAAACAGCTTGCGCTGCTGGCTAAATCTCGTTAGGTGGTACCATCTTCTGCAAAGCGAAATATTTATTGCTGTTATAATTTTAAAGTGACTTCTAGTCAATAACATATCGTTATTGCAAGACGGTGGTAAGATTATTGATACATATATACATAAATTGTCAATGTAGTCGACATTGAGGTAACGTAGTGCAGCAAACATGTATGTATATTCACAGGGTGGGCCGCGGAGGACGCCGCCGCCCCCATATCACCCACCGCCGCTTCTCAGGGCGCCCCACGGGCACCCACACCAGCAGCAGCATCCACATCACCATCCCCAGGTTACATAACACTTTGTGTTTAATTCTGTTAAGTGTATTTTCACCCCATATTAGATAAAAATGCAGGTTCGATCCCCGCTCAGTACAAATATCTATATGCCTGAATATGAGTATTTGCATTGGTCTGGTCGTGCCTCGGAGAGCATGTTAAGCCGCTGGTTCGGGTTATCATACGATCATCTATGGCAATCGTTACAGGTAGTTGAAGCCCTGAAAGGTCCAACTAGTCTTACTACAGAACTTCGAGATCGCCAATTGGTTGTGGAGGTCAGATGGGAATCGCTTCACGCAAAATAACGAAGTTTAGCCACATCTTAGACTAGAATGTCGACACCAACTGAGTTGGGAAAAGGCTTAGAGAACGATGATGCTTAGATACAAATACCATTGTAGTATACAGCGCATCTCCTTAAAGTTATTTACTTATTTTGTGCGGATATAGCTAATATGTGACCTGATACGTGTTCCAGTATTTTAACTTATAAAATGTAAAACCTTACTCAATGTATCTCACTTGTGGGTAGGCAATATCGCAATCGCTTCAGCTCCAACAACCTGCACCAGTGCCACCCCAGCCGCAGCAGGTGCACCACGTACCGCTGCAGCACTCCCGACTGGCGCCCCCTCCCTCCATTAAGTACAACCGGCGCAACAATCCTGAGCTGGAGAAGAGGAGAGTTCATCATTGTGATTTTATTGGTAAACAAAACATTCTTCATACAAAACTTGCCCTATGTAGCCTGGTGCCCAATCGCCTACAAATCTATTATTTAATACCTAAGCTATAAGCCAAAAGAAATAGGTCAAAATCAGATAGGCAGTTTCCTTAGTTCTACGACAAATCAAATAAGGCAAGGTAGGAAGAAAAAAGAAAAAATCGGACTATAGAAACATAAACCATTTTCTTTTTCAAATACCAATGAAAATAACGATAGTGCTAACAAATTGTATTGTCGAGTAGAATGTTACACCACTCATGATCGAATGACATTAAACTCTAGTGTTTTATATACTATAGCGTTACTTGTCTCTGCTGTTATATAAGGGCAAGAATTATAGGTACATACATGCATTATAGGATATTCGTAACAGCGACTCCGTACTTATCTCATGTTAGTTCAATAATGGTATCTAACAAATGAAGTAAATTACTGCTAAACATTTTTGGTCCTCATTTCATATAAAATTAATTTATTACAGGATGTACTAAAGTGTACACGAAGAGCTCACACCTCAAGGCGCACCAACGAATACACACAGGTATTATTTATTACCTTATATTAATTATTGCTACTGCGATTGTTTAATGGACACAATATTCTATAGCGTTTGCGAATATACATATATATTTTTAAATAATATTACCTAAGACATAAATGTGATAAAAAACTCTCCACTATTTTGAACGACAGTGTCCTAATACGAGTCATTTAGCGGCCAAGCGAAAGTAACTTATATACCTAATAGCAACATTATACCAAGTACTGTGTACCAGTATCGTTTAAATTTCACCGTACTTTATTGTCACTTGTCCAATTTATTTAACATGGATTTCTTGCTTCGTAACCAGCTTTCTAAAAACTTCAATTTTACATTAACCGACTATTGCTCTAATGCTCTCATTTTAAACACATGCACATAGTTCATTGACTTTAATATAGAAAATATTAACTGGAAAATAAATAAACGTAAAACTTCAAATGAAACTTTCTTATGCCCTTTTTGGAACTAAAGAATCGTTTCGAGGCTCACCTCGATATTTTAATATTCCTAACATTTCAATCAAATAAAGAGTAAACGAATATGCAAGGGAACCCAAATTGAATACGCCGATTTTTACTTCATAGTACCCTAAATTCCTGTTTCTAAGTGGCGATTTCCACAATGATTCTCCAATTCCAGAACAAATCTTTCCCTAATAGGTATACTGTTTCAGGTTAATGTCTATAAACAAAGTAAATAGAATGAATGTTGTCACAGGTTCGTACAATATATTTTGACAATTATTTATAAGTACCTACATAGGTACTTATAAAATGTTATTTGAGAGCATTAATACATCCTGACCCTAAACCTCTAATAGACAATATGCGACTAGTTATGAATTAACCAAATACTAAATATTTTAGGTGAAAAGCCATACACATGCCAGTGGCCGGAGTGCGAGTGGCGGTTCGCCCGATCAGACGAGCTGACCCGCCACTATCGTAAGCATACTGGGGCTAAGCCATTCAAGTGCGCCGTTTGCGAGAGGTCGTTCGCGAGATCGGATCATCTCGCGCTACATATGAAGCGTCACCTGCCTAAGACGTCCAAATGACACGCAAGGAGGGGCGGTGATGAACCGCCCACTCCTCAGACCACTCAGGTAATTACTTAGTTGACAGGACTTTATAACTTTTTTTATGACATCACAATAAGTCTGAAGTTGCAGCTTTTAAAAGCATGTTCAAACTAGTATCTATAATACTGTTTATATTGTTTTGAACACGCTTTTATAAACTGCAACTAAAGCAAATTATCTATGTATGTTACATTCGAATGACTTTACATTAATTTGCCTCTATGGAGCTGATCAGTAATTAGAATAATACATATGTTGACTCTATAGCGAGGATGAGTATAGTGACAACGTCTACCAGCTTAGGACATAGTTCTACATACGCTTTTATTTCTTTTTCCAGGAGGAATGCAGCGAGAGCATTTTTCTCGAGTGCGACCTGGACACAACTCTGATGGACACGTTCTATGGCGTACTGTGACCGAGTAACGAACCAGTGCAGCTAGTGCTCACCATCTTTGAATATGCTGACAAGGATGTATTTTGTAAAACAACCGTAGTAAAAGTGTTATTAACTTTAGGCCGTAAAGTTATGGCGAACTTTGAAAGAAAATCTCTGAAACATTAACATAAGTGGTATTCTCTGATCAGTTAACCATGAACCTTATCATTTCGATTATAAAGACTCAATTACGATAGCATTACCAAGGAAATTGCTTTACATAAAATATACCTTTGTACCGTGATTAATACATAAACCCAAAACACCCGTATTTCGTAGGTAACTTTATGATGTAAATTTAAATTATAAATATTTTAATGAAGAGGAATTGGCGACACCGTTGCTATATCAACGACCAAAATGAGAAGAATGTATCATTTTCATATGGTTCAACTGGATCAGGCTGTAAATGTTAAATGGTGGTGAATACATTACCTGCTCATCAATTTGCTCGAGCTAGCTCGTTATCAGATGCTTCAATGTTCAACAGGTTTTCAGCGCCTAATTTATCACTTAAATTTGACTTTCAGTCCTGAATTATATTAAGACAAGTGCTCAGGTTTGAAAAAGAAAGTTCTCACAATTGGTAATGAGAAAATATAACTCACTTAAGTATACACACAACAGCTGAATAAAATAATGATTGCTCACTACAACAGCAACGGCGTTGGTATAACCTCGTTAATTAAAAGCTCTAAGTATTCATTAGATATGATTAGTTAATTTATGGTAAGCTATCAATAAGAGAGCAAGGAATATCCAAGATATTATCTTTTAATATTATTATTGCATAAATATCTGTAAGTAGATATATGTTAGTCTTTAAATGCAGTATGTTTCAATGGTATGTCCTAAACATTGAGAGAAAGTAAACGTGATATCATACCATATTGTTATTTTTAAATATTTTGTAACAACATATGTAGTAATAAAAGTTGTTTGAAGAAATAAAGTCACTACGTTGATACGATGATATGTTTGAAAGAAAGTTTAATATTCTGTATAGATAGGATAAATAATTTTGATTTCTACCTACTTTCTAACTTCATCAGAATCTCTGTAACATCTTTCCTTTATTACCAAACTCTCCTCGTTCCCTACAGTTCATATTCATAATAGGCATGATAGCACAGTAACCTAGAATCATTGAAATAAGATTCATAAAACAAATATTTTATTATTATTACAACGATAAACTATTTATCCACAATGATATGATAAACACTAAGAACAGCAATATAAAATGTGAAGATACCATTGGGAATTTATCCTGGTCTTACATGGACGTACAGACATATACGATGCTGGGATCAGTGTCACATGTTTATATTTTATCAAATCATTTGGCAACCAAAACCTTAATATGAAGCATATACGCCTGTAGCTCTGCCCACATCGTATGAGAGTTATGGTTTCATGATCTACGAAAGCACATTAGTGGACTGTGTCCCATCTGTGTGCTAAATGTCAATCATATCCATAGATACGGTTTTTTCACAAGATTGCATTGCAAGCAAATAAATGGGGTCACAAACCACCACATTTACAATACTAGTAGACAGTATCCAAAAATATCTAATACCTTAATCGACAAATTAAATTCGTTCCTACTGTGTTCTAGTGTGGATTGTACAAACAACTTTTTGCTTCTACCTCTAATGTATTTCCGCAGAAGTATTTTTTATGTCAAGAGTAGAATTTTCTGAACGGTTTTATAAAATTGCCATCATGCTTATTAAATTTCTCCCAACATCTTTCTCGCCCGAATATATTCTATTGTAATGAAAGAAAAATATGTTGATTTGTTCAAAAAAACTCACGCACTCAAGTTTCCTATCTCGGATCAAAACTAGGTCGTATCATTGAAATGTTCAAATTTTACACTTTCTAGTCTCGATTTTTTAAAGCTTTTTCATATTGTATCACCAACAGGTTGCCTACTTACAAGAGCCAATTGTCCGGCAAATTAATAAACATGTAATTCATTGTTCAAATTTTGTATATATGATATATTTATTGCACTTTCTATTATAATAACAGTTATAATATTATAGGAAATTAACTTTAACGTACCTTACGAAAAGCTTTAGCTTAGTGAGGAATATCTTCAACCAACCTTATTGCCTCCGTCCATTACTTCGCATGAGGCGGCATTGCCTCGTGTGTTGCCGCGTATATTCACTATTTTATATAACTTGAGCTAATACACTCGAGAGCAATGAATCCGGGTCACTTAAAGAATGTTAAAAATCTCGGAAACTAAAAATGATAGGTTAATGCAATAAATTGTATTTAATAGACAATGTAATACTCCTTAAATGAAAGTAAAAAAAATATGAGTCACCATACATTTTATTAACACAAAATTACATAAAGAAAAAAACTGCTGATCTCTCCTTAAAACAAAAATAGGAAACATGAAATTTTTGAACTTTATTACGATTTTCTTGAATTTTAATACTTCGTATTGCCTCCTCGTGCTTCCATTACTGCGTTTACGCGGTTTGGCATGCTGTACACCAAGTTCCTTATACGATTTTGGGGAATATTCTCCCATTCCTCTGTGAGAGCAATTTTGAGCTCACGAAGCGTGATTGGGGGAGGGTTTCGTTGTTTTACGCATCTGCCTAGCTCGTCCCAAGCATGCTCGATCGGGTTGATATCCGGGCTGCGCGCTGGCCACTCCATACGAGTAATGTTCATCTCTTGAAGGTAGTCATTCACAATCCTACCTGTATGAGGTCTGGCATTGTCATGCATAAATATAGCATCCTCACCTAAATTGACCATAAATGGACCAACGTGATCATTGAGGATTTCTTCCACATATCTTACGCTAGTTAAAGAGCCGTTTTCTATGATCACCAGCTCTGTGCGACTTTCAGAAGAAATTCCGGCCCACACAAGTACAGACCCACCACCGTAGGCTACTTTTTCTTCGATGCATGCTTGCTTGAATCTTTCCCCTGGTCTTCGATACACTCTGTGTCTTCCATCGTGCTTGTAGAGCATAAATTTTGATTCGTCGGAGAACATAACTTTTGACCAATCTTCAATACTCCAATTTACGTGGCTCTGGGCATAACTTAGTCTCGAAATACGATGCCCACGCTCCAGTTTAGGGCCGTTTGCAGGTCTAAGGGGTTTTAAGTTAGATTCAGCAAGCCGACGTCTTACTGTCCATGCACTTGGGTTACTTCCTCCGAGGCGTCGAAACTGATTGGTGAGTTCAGTTCCTGTGAGAAAGCGATTTCGAAGCATGGTGTTCACCAAGTATCGGTCTTCTCGTGCTGTGGTACACCTGGTTCTGCCCGTTCCTGGTCTGCGTAGGTTAGAACCAGTTTCTTCGTAACGTCGGAGAACTCTTTGTACTGTTGACAGCGACACACCGACAGTCCTGGCTGTATCGCGCTGACTCCGGCCGGTTTCCAGCATTGTAAGTATTCTGGTGCATTCTTCAGGCGTAAGCGACATAATTTCAGCTTGATTAATGAATATAGAGCACTATCAACATGGTTTATGTACCCACATAAATGACAGATTACAAACAAAAGCAACACCAAATGCTGTAATTTCGTAGTTCCATCTTCGAAAGTGGCCCTTTTTCAAATTTGATTTTTTTATGATATAACTTTACAATAACTAAGAAGTTTTAATACCTTCATTTAAGGAGTATTACATTGTCTATTAAATACAATTTATTGCATTAACCTAGCATTTTTAGTTTCCGAGATTTTTAGGATTCTTTAAGTGACCCGGATTCATTGCTCTCGAGTGTATTTGCAATAATGCAATTGCCATCTTAAATAGTCACTAGTGTTTCGTGCTATTGGGATTATGCTAACTTATATTTTCAAGTAGAAGTTTATAATAGTGCCTTGCATTTTCAAAATGTGTTAATTTCTATATTGCTTCTTGCCCTCATTCTATTAGTAGTCCATTATGGAACAAGTCCTTGTAAATATGTATTAACTTTTTAAAGAAATTAAAATCCAGCTAAACGAATTATTAGAAAACTTATTTTCTAGACCACATTTGAAGTGGTAGAATGCCAAATATTGTTTTGCAGAAATGTGTAAGTATAAACACGATGAAAAATAAAATAAGTCCGGCAACAAGTTTTGAATTCAATAATACAAACAAAAATTTCAGCGTTACACAATCAGTAGGTATCGGCTATAATATCTTATCACACGAATGTTTTAGAAATGTAAACAATAATATTAGAAAAAAAATAGGCTTTAGGAAAACTTTATTTACTTTAAAGGAGCAATAATATATTCTAGTGTGAACAAACTATAATTCAACAGAAATTTCTTAACAAATCATACATATTTCTGTAAAAATAATTTGTGCAAAATAGCTAAAGTGGTGACTTATACCGTTTTGATAAGTTTATATCGCTTTAACCTAATGTCCTTTAAGTTTTCTGAGATTCTCTTTGCGTTTTTTATTCATACCAGAAAATTAAGTAAATCTTAAGTAGGGTGTTGATTCTGTTATGTCTTTATATACTGGTTTTATATGTACCTACTCTTAGATAACATTTATTTCATCAGTGAAAAGTACTATCATATATAAAACTAAACTGGGGTTTCACTTTTAACTCTTTGAAATACGTTAAGTAAAACGTGATAACGTAATTGAATTTTAATTAATCTCGGTTTCTATCGTTGGATATCACTTTATTAGAAATAATCCTGGTAAAGCAACAATTTATTATAACCGAATCAGAAGATCGTTCATAGTGTAATAGTGTCTTCAAGTAAAGGGATTAGAAATATTTTAAAATGAATTGCCGTTGGACTATAAATGTGTATTAGTTGACAGAGTATTATTATGTATAAATTCCAAATATGAAGTTATTAGATTTTATAATAACAGAATCGACACCAATGTACATAAAAATACCTATCATTTTACAATGATATGCATTTTATTTTAGAAGCATATATTACTTTAGAAGCACTTTTATCTTGCCACTATATCTTGCATTTAATTTTATGATTATATATTTTAAAATATGATAATTTTATTATGCCACATATGAAAATGAAACCAAACCATTACTTGTGCTATATTATTGTTCTTTTTGAGAACATGATTAACTAATGTAATTAGAGAACAGTCTCAGTGTCTTAAGAATTCCACTAGTCTGAAATGTAGATGTTTCTAAAAAATATTTTAATATATATTTGCACTGAACAGACTGGTTTAAAATTGTTTAATTGTAATGTAACAAAATGAAATGAGGCCTTAACTTACTATACGAAATAGGATATGAATTTTAATATTAAAAGGAGAGACAATTTACATTGTTATAGGTCACCTCGAAACAGAATATTGGCGACGATTTGAATGACCTGATTTATAAAACTTATTTTAGACTCGTTTTTGTTCATCTCTATGCATCTGTCCCATGTTGAAATCAATGCAAAAAAATAACTCATATCAATATAAAACAAAGCTTCGAATAATAATTGCGGACTGGGTTGAATTGACAAGTCAACACAGTTTTTTTCTATTTAAAGTTAGATATTAAATTCTGTGCCTTTTGTGTTTTTTTGCTAGAATAACTTTTATTTGATAGAATTATGTCATTTACAGTTATAGCTGTATTTAAACACAGTTATTAGCTATAAAGATAGGGATAGGGCTGATTTACAAAGAAATTATAAATGCAGAAACTACTTTTTTTACCACTTGGTTGACAGACACGCACACGGCCCACCTGATCGAAAATGGTTACGGTAGCTTTTGGAGGTGTGCAACAATTTGTTAATGAAATGATAATATTAATATATACTCAAAATAAATATTATGTTATGTTTAACAATATCTAGTTATACTCTTGTATTTCTATCTTCTATTATCTAAACTAGAAAAACTAAAAAATTACAATGATTATTTAAATCTAGTCTAACTTCAACTTTGGCAACTAAAAATTATGTAAGTAATTGCACAGCCATTCCAAATGGACACAGAATAAATGGAAAAGTTGTATGAAACTGAACACGTAAAAAAGTTAAGTTTTATTCAAAACAATGATAGTTGACTGATGATATTCACCATGGGGCTGACAAATAAAGGAGTACTAAATAAGAATCATCAAATATCATTATATCACAGGGAATTGGCAACCTTATTCTTAGGAGCGATGATTAGTAATCAACAGGCAGGTAAAGATATTAATGAAGACCTATGAAATATTTTTATAACCAATACCTAAATGACGTTTCGTTTAAAAGTGTTTGCCAATGTTTAACTGTAATATAGCTTTTATATTTTGATGGTAATACATATATCCGTACATATAATCTCCTTCATCCCCGGAGGCTTAGGCAAAACACCCACATTTCACCAATAATTGTATTCGGTCCCACGTAATAGGGGATGAGCCTATTGCCGTATTCCGGACACTATTGTTGACTCGAGCCATACATCTGAGGCTGAGTCTGGGTTGTATATCTGTCTGATGTTAAACAGCCCTATCCCTTAGTCGCCTTGTACGACACCGCATGGGAAGAGATGGGGTGGCCCTAATTCTACTCTGCCGGAACCACGCGGCAAATTCAGGCTAAATTAGTTTACTGTCTCTGTCAGAAATCGTCGCCAATTTAGTAACCTAAGTTTATCTAGTGTGCCGAGTTTCTTGAACCGTAATTGCCATAAAGATATCGGTAGATGCCATATTTTAAATTAAAACTTAATTTTAGTTTATACATGAAAATTGTAGTCCTAAGCTCTTTGTATGTATACATATTCGTACCTCACTACGTTCTATTTTTGCTTATATCTTGTAAGTGGTACTTATGGTTTCAATAGATAATTTATAAGTTTACGTTTGCATCTTCTTTTCACGTGTAATGTTACTTTTAAGTGCATAGTTAAGTTTGTTGACTAAGTCACGAAATAATTTATTACCAATGACATGTTTTTAAATTCTTTTTTATATACCTATTTTTTATAGTTGAGTGTAAAAAGTTGAGATATATTATATTGAGGAAATACATATGGATTTAATGTGTTTAAATATATAGTTTGTAGATTTTGCCAGACGTGTGATTTACTAACATTTTGTTTTTTGCCACTTATATCGTCTTAGTTAATTTGTTCACAGTTGTTTTGTATTAAGCGATATTCGTCACCCTCTGGATTTTTTAAATGCTGTTATTCATAATTATACAAGGTATCGGGACATCTCGCGAATTAAATCATGGAACGTAATATTTCTGCCGACGTTTCGGATGCGTTGCAGCACTCGTGGTCACGACTTGACTGATGCTGTTATTGTTCAATACAAAAGTCGGTCACGAGCGAGCCGTACTCATACTCTTGTCACTATATAATCTCTCTTTATTAATCAAACAATGATCCAACGTCGATTGCCACTATTGAGAAGTGCACTATAAGAGTATCGTAACCTTAACGTGACACTCTTGGCCGTTAACAACTTGGCAACCGTACCTTCTTCTTTACTTTACTCATGAAACATTGTTGACTGAAGGCTGTTTTAGTCTGGAAGAGTCCCTCCCTAACTACGTATTTAAAACGCAAGAAGAAAAATTAGTTTAATAAGTTTTTCGAACTATATACATGGTCCATGGTTTAACGACCTAGGGGTGATGAATTATTGTTAAAAAACATTCTATTCTTATTTTGTTCCGTACCTAATAATGCCCAAATGCTTGAGTGCCATTGTGTGCCATAAGTAACATTTTATAAAACAATTGATATTTAATATTATCTGGTGGTTTTATACTATGTGATATTAGCTGTTCTCGTGTAACAGATAATAGGAAAGAAATAAATTGTAAGTAGGTCGATTATGGAAAAGTATTAAGCGACATCGACGTTCAGAAGCCAAAGTTCTTAAGCGACATGATTACATTCTAACAAGAGAATGATTCTACCAACAAACCTATTGCAGCCACTGCTAAACATAGGCATATAAATGAGCCTATAACAATAATGTAAATCAGTAATATCGATGGCACTTTATCTGAGAACTTATATGTCTTATAGTACTTTGTATACAACCTTCGACCTTCACGAATAGTAATCACGATTTACGTTACTACAACCGCCACATTTCAGAACAAATTAAATTTAGTCACATTTACTGTTGTTTGTTATTCTCCCTATACCTACTTGCATTCCTCAGCATCACCATCCGAGCAACCATCGCGGTTGCATCCAAAGCCTAGACCCGCTCTCCTACAACTTTTCATTATTTTGTAAAAGCGATTGCCATCTATTCTCTCAATAGTCTGATCGACTAGTTTTTTGGAAAAAAATAACGGTAAGTAACTATTTTCCTAAGTATGTGTTTTATTTTTAGGTTTGAACAATAAGTGGACAAAGCGAAAAATCCTTAGTCAGCGTAGGGCACGCAAAAGTACGACATCCGTCCTTAGTCGTAAAATATGGATACCCAGACAAGGTTTTCAAAGTTATCATAAATATTTATGACAACAACCAACAGGTAAGTATGTAGGTCATCGATGAGTTACTATGAGACACCGACAAACGAAAGTGCGAATGCGCAGAACGGAAATGCTTGAATGAGTGAGGTAATTACGTTGTCGATGAGTTTGCATGCAGTACGACTCATTCAATTCATCGTTTGTCGGCTATGCCAAGGAACATTATATTACAATAGCAATCTGAATGACAATTAAGGTGCTCATGTATATGTCGTCTCTAACGCAGAAACAATTACAAATCCTGAATGAAATGCGTTGCTTTACAATCGTTGTCATTGTTTCAACTTAATTTCCTTTGGCTATAGTAATGCAGACTTAATATTGCGCTTTTGAATTTAGGAAGAAAGGAAAACGACTTCGCATGCAACATTTAGTAACAATTTTGCATGGGTCCGCATCAAAGTGGATAAAAAATAATATCTGATCGTGCCATTTCCAACGGGCCGCTTAGGAGGGAGAGACCCAACTGGTTTGACGCCGTAATAAGGAATGGTACGGGTGCTAATTGTCTACCTGAAGCGAAGAAGGCAAATCAGGAGAGCGGACACGGACGTGAGGATTTTGGTTGCAGTCTGGAACTAGGAGTCATAATATCATTTAGTTTCATTTAGAAACATAAGTAACCTACTTGTGCTTATGAATCATCTTGCAGCCACTTATTTCCTTTAACTATAAAAACTGCTAATGAAATGCTTTATAAACCGTTGAGATATGTGATCTATCACTTTTTTGTGCAAATCTCGATATTTTATTATACACCATGGCAGGCACACATTGTCAAGGAGCTAGCCTATATCCAGCCGGGGACTATAACAAGCTAATTGATAGCTTGTATGTCGATACCCTGCAGTGAAGTACAAAGAAGGGTATTAAGGCTAGACGACAATCCCATACTCGCAGATGATGTGGAACCTCTCAGCCTTAGGAGGGACTTTGTCTAGCTGTGTGTGTTCAGATGAATTGTTTGACATGATGCCCACATAAACATTCTATCATCGCTCGCCATAGGCAGGGAATTCATCCCCACCCATCACGACCCAAAACGGTGCGCACTGTACGGTATGAATGAAACTTCATCCCACGCACACTTAAGCTGTAGAATGAATTCCTTGATGCGGTTTCCCCAAGCGACTTCAATATGGGGCTCTTCAAGAGTTAGTTTCTTCAGGGTCGGCAGTGCGAGAGTTACGCTTCTGGTGTTGCACATGTCCATAGACCACGGTAACCACTGCCCATCAGGTAGCGGTGCGCTTGTCAACTACCTACATACCTACATACAATCACGCCTTTATCCCCGGAGGGTTAGGCAGAGGTGAATTTACACCCACATTTCACCAATCATTAAATTCGATACCACGTAATAGGGGGTGAGCCTATTGCCGTATTCCGGGCACTATTGTTGACTCAAGCTATGCATCTGAGGCTTAGTCTGGGCTGTATAAATCTGTCTGATGTTAAACATCTCTGTCCCTTAGTCGCCCTATACGACACCGCATGGGAAGAGATGGGGTGGTTCGAATTCTACTCTGCCGAGACGTACTCTCTGTTACTCATTGTATAATTAGATAAATCAGGTCATGACACACTAACATGGATTAGTTGCATATTTTTTACCAAATCTTCATCCATAACAGAAAGCATTCTAACACTTAGAACTTCAGTGAACGCTAAGTGGTAAACGGTAAAGCCCTTAACCACTAACACAAACATACAACCGTTATCACCTAGTTTATTTATACATGATTGACATGTCTTCTTGCATTTCGTGACAATCAGTATTGTAATCAGGACGTGGTATATTACTGACGGATGAACAAAATCTCGAATTGAAAAGTGATTGAATATAGTGATCATATCTATCATGGCTTTAAGACAGTGGTGGATAGTTATTTCGACAATAGTAACTATGGCTTCTGCAGCCACGACCCTGGGAAGCTTAGAGGATGCCGAAGAACCAATCACTGTCCGTCAATTTTATTACAATAAATCGTCTGAAGTTCAAGAGAGGCGAGGGAAAATATGTGAGTATTGGAAAACAACATAAGCTGAGCGATTAATTTATTCTTTTATCACCGTGTTGTTTATTACTTAAATAACTTTAATAGTTAATAAATAGTTAATAGTGACCATCGCTGCAATAATTTTCTAATAAATAAAACATAGACATGGGTAAGTGGATCTATTTATTTTGCGTGAAACTCTTTTTCGTACATTTTAAAATAAAAATAGCCCAAGTTTTTCGTTATAATGTTAACTATCGACCAGCGATGGTCACGTTGAAATCACGTCAGCCATTTCGGATACTACCAACCAACCCGGAACAAACAAATATAAAAATAAGTGATTTTGTTATAAGTAGGTAAGCCTCTTCACAGCCTTTTCCCAACTCAATTGGAGTCGTCTTTCTAGTCTAACTACGATGCGGCTGAATTTCAATAGGTTCCGTGAAGCGACTGCAATCTGACCTCTAAAACCAATTGGCGATACCGAAAGTCTATAGTTAGACTAGTCGTACTTTTGAGGTAAGCCTACCTATAAATTTACAAAATGTGTTAAAAAAGCTGTTGTTTTAATATTACAGAAATATAGCTATTTCAATTTTATGCACTCCATTTAATTTTCCATCGAATGCATTCTCGTAGGTAGGTACTTGATATCAGTTGTCTTGCGATAGGTACTATTCTGAATCTATTATGTTATCGAAGTAAAGTACACATTGATAGATAAAACCCAAAAAGCGGTTTGTTTTCAGACACGGTTATGAATTAAGTAGCTACTTAATAGATTACTAGTAATTATGTGACCAAAAAGTCGTTACTTAAGTTGCTTCTTTTAAATGAGAGCCTTAGCTAGTTCTATAGCGAGGGCCACAAAACACAAAGTAGCAAGCAGCAAGCACACAGCTTTACCTATATTCACGTCGCAAACGTTGCTTATCAGGTGTGTAATAAAATCCCCTGTGAAAATATAAGTAACATTGAATAAAATTGGGACTACCTGATTACGTATAAGTACCAAAAAATATTAGCTTTAGACCTGTATGAACTTGTGTAGATAACACAAGTTCATACAGGTCTAAAGCTAATATTTTTCAAAATATGAGCTAAAATTACAAATTATATTTTCACTAAAACACGCAACAAAACGTTGTAGAGATTTACATATCTATGATCTTGTATTTTTTTTTATGTTTAGCACTTAAGCGCCCCGTTAACGATCAAAATGTTTGACAAATTTTACGTGTTTGTCAAATTATTTGATAGTGTGCAGCTATGTTTGAAGTGTTTGTCAAACAATCTACGTGTTTGACGTGTTTGACAAAAATTTTGATTGAATACCCGTTTGACAAACAAGTTTGAACGTGTACGGCGGTATTTGTCAAACAAATTTTCATTTGTTCTGTTGTTTTTGTATTGACATCATGGATACTCACGGAAAACGAACAAAAAGAACAACGTTATGTTACAAAGACAGCCGAATGTACGAATGTACGTCAAATTTGTTTGATCTGTGGTTTGATCGTTTAAGCTGGCAAATTTGACAAACAAATTTGATCGTTAACGGGGCCCTTAAGACTAACTTAATATTTCGTTTAACTGGCTTGTGAATTAAACGGATGACTCACGACAACTATTAGTTCGGCCTGGTTTCAATGATTAGTGGATGGGAATCGAACCCGTGACCTCCGACGTAGCAGTCAACCACTTCACGTTTTAGATAACACAGATCTATTGAGTTCTTGAATTATTTTTCAGTGTTCCCATTTGTCAGCATCGTCCGGTTCGCGAACACAGAATGCGCGACTCAGAACGTGATGACGGGCACGTGCCTGGCGCGCAGGGAATGCCACGATCTTAACGGGACTATAACTGGTAATTGCGCCTCTAGGAGAGGGAGGTGTTGCGTTGGTGAGTACCAGAATATAAATACCGATGCGGATCTATTTTGGAATGTATCTGAAAATGGTCGCTACGCCGTTTTAGTTATAAGATGACTGATTTATGTTGAGCCATTGTTATTTCTAAGTAGATACGTACCTAAGTATTATTTCCCCAATATTTTTTTTTTTCAATTCATTTATTTATTTGCTTGTAATGTGGAACAACAAAAGATGGAAATAAAAAATATAGTAATTAAGCACTATTCGTCATAAATACATGGCAATATGTACTTAGAAACTAAAAATATTGCAGTCACAATAATGGCGCAGCAGCTAAAACGCATTTCTGCAGTGGTACGAATGGCATGCTAGTTTCTTTAGAAAATCTTCCACTGTATAAAAAGTGTCGTCCACTGTCGTCTTGACAGATACCAACCTAGCTGGATTTTTTCTTTTTACCATCATGCGCAGTTCAATCAATATGTCTGTTATTTGTCTGCACACCGCCTTAAGGGAAGCTAACGTGCAGTCCGAAAAGTAATATCATTCCAAGTGGTGGTTCGTTGGTTACAGACTTCCCGGCAACGACAACATAGACTTTTACAGGTCCATTTACATAACATAACATAATATAAACTCACGCCTATATCCCCTAAGGGGTAGGCAGAGGTGCTAGCACCCACATTTTGCCAGTTTATGTTTAGGTCCCAATGTAATAGGTGGCGAGCATATTGCCATTAACCGGCTACTTATAAACCTGCGATAAATACACACATAACTTCGAAAAGCATCGAAAAGTCATTGGTAAAAGCCATGATAAAACCTGGGATCGAAACCGAGTCCTCGTCTCAGCATTACCCATACCACTAGGGTACCGCGATCTAAAGGTCCATTTAACTCCACATTAATAATTAATAGATCTATTGTTAACACATACTAAGCCCATGCAGTTTTAAAACTAAAACCCGACTATTGAAAAATAACGCTCTAAAAGTATTAAACAAGCAAATACTAAAGATAGTCATGGTCGTATGCCACTTTTGTAAGACTAAGTGGAAAACGACCACGCCTATCCTATTTTTTGTTTCATGCTTTTTAAAGCATTATTTTTCAATAGTCGGGTCTTAGTCTTTAGACATTTTTATTTTTATTTTGGGGCAAGCAACAGTTATAATTTATATCTACATATTTGAAATGTGTTAATTATGTTTTTTCAGTTGATACCAAACACGTCATATATATCTCAATATTATTTTTTAACACAGTATTTTAAATAATAGCAATTTAAATGCATTAAACTATTTTAGTTTTTGCTTTTCGTAGTGTCTCGTTCGTGCGGCGTTTCAACCAATGTGAACAATACATACTTTTCAAGTCCCGGATATCCGGCTGCATACGCCGGTGGGCAATCCTGTAACCTCATCGTAAATCGATGCAATAACAACATCTGTCAGGTAAATTTCTCCTAGATTTAGTGAGTTGAAGGTATTAGTGAAGATAGTAAATTTATGTGTGGAACAAAATAGACTGTATTATCAGGTACACTTTTTTATACAACTTAGGTGGTAGACTAGCACACGGCCCACCTGATGGATAGTATTTACCGCGACCTATGAACGTGTGCAACACCAGAGTGTCACACCTGTGCTACCGACCCTGTAAGAACGGAGAGTTTCTGTGCCGTCAGTGTAGAAGACGCAATTAGGACAAGTCTTTGGTCTTCCCACTGAGAGCACAAAAACTTTCCAATGAACTCTGGCTACCCTACACACCGCCGAGAACACAACACGAGGTTATTATAGCCGTGGTATTCTGTAGGGTGTAGGTACTTTCCCAGTCGAACTGCTCAACTGGGATGGGAATACCGTCGTGCCCTACCTCCTGTAAAACACTGTTCAGTCTAAGACATGAATGTCCCTGGTGGATCATAGCATGCCATCGCCATTGATTACAAGGAGCAATCGTATACTGTAGTGTACGATTGTTCTTCGTGGCGTGTACCTAATCGGGTATCGTCGGCACACTTCAAAAGAATCGTGGCGTAGCAATAAACTATTGTTACGTGCACGGGGTACAATTAAATGCCGTTTATTCTACGAAGAGATTTATTAGCTCACCACAAACTTGACAATTAAATCACTAGTACACACAGTACTCTTCAACAGTTCCAGTCGCTCAGGAGTTCACAGTAGTCCACAGTCGTTGCTCCGGTCGCAGGTAGAATCTTCTTCGGTCGCTTAAGCTCGCTGTGTTCGCTTTGGGTCTCAAAGACATAATGAATATTGTGACCGTGTTTTTATACCTCTCAATTAGGAGGGTCGAATCATCTAGAAAATACGCGAGCGATAACTACCTACTCTCTTTTGAAGTTCGCCGCCGTCGCTGACCTTTCGAGTTCATTCTCGATATTTACCTATTTTTGACAGGACTATTTTTGCTCGTTTTCGCTTTTTTTTATACTACTAATGTGGCAGACAAAACACGGCCCACCTGATGGGAATTGGTTACCGTGGCCTTTGGATGTATGCAACTCAGAGGAATAAAACTCGTGATGCAGTGACCCTGAAAAAACCTTCTAATATCCTTTTTGAAGGACCCCATATTGTAAACACTTGGGAAAAACACAGTAGGGAGTTCATTCTCTTTTGAGTGTTTCACACACTTATTTATTTACTTCTGTGCTAGTTTCGCCATATTCTTCTTTAGTTATTCGTCTAACAGTTGGTTGTTCAATATTAAGCGCACTAAAAAAGAGAAAACGAGCAAAACCAGTCGTGTCAAAATGGCCATCATAGCAACTATAAGTATCATTGTGATATATTGATGATTGCCTCCAGTTGCGTACCTATTGTATCGTAGTATGACCTGTTATTCAGATAGACTACTGGGGACAGTACACATGGGACTTCTAAAAACCTTACTTCTAAAATAAAAACATAAACATAACATAAACTCACGCCTATATCCCCGATGAGGTAGGCAGATGTGCTAGCACCCACATTTCGCCAGTTTATGTTTAGGTCCTAATGTACCTAATTGGTGGCGAGTCTATTGCCATTAACCGGGCACTTAAAAACCTGCGATAAAAACACTCATAACTTCGAAAAGCATTGAAAAGTCATTGGTGTGTGCCATGGTAAAACCTGGGATCGAACTCGAGAACTCGTCTCAGCAGTACGTTACCCATACCACTAGGCTACCTAATATTTGTTATTAATTCTAAATTGAAACTTATCATAGTTATTAACTTCTTCTTCTTCTTCGACTCCATGGCTAGATCTGGCTATAGTGACTAGGTTTTTAAAATTAGTTGGCCCAAAACTTGGCCGTAGCAACGGCGTTTTTTGTTGCTCTACAAAGGTTGTCGATAGTACATGTGAAGGGGCACAGCGAGCTGGAGAGCAAATATGACAATAACTGCGATTGGGACCCACAATCGCAGGACTCTTGCGACCGATAGGTAAAGAACTATTTTCCCCTATTTTCCCTGCTGCAACCAACTTGTGTCCGCTGGCAGTTTAAAGACTTCCAAATTGGCCACTGGAGATAGACTTCAGGCGGCAGGTCTTCTCTTGGTTTAATGAAACCAGCCAGGGCTGGATGCTTATCTTACCACCTTTGCTTTCTCGCTTACTGTGGGGGACTGTCTGCAGCCAGAGTGGATCTCATAAAGCTTCGGCGGCTTTTTAAGCGGAAAGGAGGCATTTTGTAATCGTGCAGTTGGTCTCCGAGATCATTTTGTTGTTTTTGCTTCACCGCTTCACAAGTTATGTCTCACCGAACGTCTGGTGGAGCTATACTTGCCAGAGCGTATGTACGGTACAGCTTGTTCAATGAGGTTGTTTTGAGGTAGCCCGTAATGACTCTATTTGTTTCATTTAACGCAACATCGACGATCCTTAGCGTGTGTGGAACGGAGTCACACTGGACATGCGTACGCTCCCACGAATAAACAGAGCAACAGTCCAGTTGTTCGAAGAACATGAAGAGTTGCTCCCTAAAATGATGAAACGAGACGATCTTTTGCTTGCTATTATAGTAATGACGTCGTAAAACTAGCGATCTTTGTAGGGTCACACCGAGATACCGCGGATTTGGGCAGTGTTCAATTTGGACACTTCGCCACGATAGCTTAAGAACTCAGGTTGCTTCGTGATTGCGAAGGTGAAATCCTGTGCGATTGTGTTTTTAACGGGTAATCGTCGTAGTAGTGCCCAAGCGTATCGAATGCGGCTGATAGTGATGCTTCAGCTTGTCCAAAGCTGGACGCCCAAGCAGTAAGTGCAAGATCGTCCGCATAGACAAAATGCTGGGTGCCGAGAGATTTTGGTTGGTCGTTTGTTTAGATGTTATTATTTACAAACGACCGCTGGAGCAAGTACACTCCCCTGAGGGAGACCGTTTTTTTAAACACGCCATCTGCTCTTCGAGTACTTAAAGTGGATTTGGAAAGATAAATGAGACAGTGATGATGCTTGATATTATTGGTGACAAGTCACCTGAATTACTTAATTTTCAACACTTTTCTTTTTTTGTACAGCTTCGCGTCGACTTCATAGACCTTGTCCTAGCACAACCGAACGGCGATGGTGTTTGTAACACTGATTCTATCTCGATAACTGGTGGCAACACAGTGGTCCCACTGCTTTGCGGCGATCTCACTGGACAAACCATCTACGTCAGCTTCAATGGGAACGCGGCGATTACCATTACAGTGACTGCCACGCTGGCAACGACGTTCGCCAGACGATGGAACATTAAGCTTATCCAGTTATCTTGCGACTGTCCTGGCTTGGGTAAGTTTATTATTAACTTGCTAGGTGAATGTATTGCGACCCAAAGGAACTTATTCACGGGATCAAAAGTAGCATACGTATATTACTTTTGGTACTATTGAGTTTAAATATCTCTGTATTAAATTTCATCCAGATCTATACAATCCTTTTTCCGCGTATCTTATCTATTCTCATACACTTTCACTTAACTCATCATCATCACGGCGGTAGTCCTTGCCTTTTACGGTAGCGATTGCTGTCTGACTAAGACATCCCATCCCCAACCTTAGAGGAAACGTTATAACAGAGCCTCGATCGTTAACCTTCGTTACCAAGAACCCCCTTACAAACTATCGCAGAACTTTCTCTATTTAGGTAGGTTTAAATGTATTTGAAAACAGAATTATTTACAAAATGTTCATTAGAATTATCTAAATAACAAAGGTTCAGGCATCAAAGAATTCCTCCCCATCGATGTCAAACGGGACGGTAGCCACGTTGAATAACAATACCAATACTGTACGCAAGGAATAAACCAGCCCTTTGGTCACAGGTAGCGTCTATTAAATGTTTAGAAATATCTCTAAATAAAAGACGGGCACTTGAGCCCCATGATCCCAAAGACACGCCAATTTGACTTCACCTCGCCTGATGGTTATCTAAAGGCAAAGTCTCAGGAAAGAGAGTCACCATTACAGACACTAAGTAATGACACAATGGTGGCACTCAGCTTGGCGGCCTCACTCGGCTCAAATATTATTATAAAAAAATAATTACATATTACCACTCACATTAATAAATCTCAGTAAGGTATGAAGGCGCAAGGTGACATCCTTGCGCCCACATGTTGCATCCCGCACCAAATGCTTTACTATCTTCCAAGGCATCAATGACATCCCATCTGTATTGTGTACTTAGTTTTCAAACTGAATCACTGAACTGAAAGGCTAACTAACGAGACACATACCTGCTTCAATTTAGTCCAAGTTAAACATATCATTATCAATTTTTTGAAACTGTATGTTACTTTTCTATAAAAATAACGGTTACTGTGAGGAATTTACATAACTAGCTATACCTACCATTATTTAGACCTAGGTACCTAACCTACTCGTAACTAAATAGATACTCTTTGACAAATGCAATCTAAGGCGCCGTTAAAAGTCATCCTATCAAACTGTATCAAACCTAGTAATTCAGTGTAAGTAAGTTGCAGGTACATATATTTTTTATAAATTTTAGCTCCTAATGGATGTCTCCAGTACTATAGGGGTATATCTGGGAACATTCGAGGCTTCAACTACGGCACCGGGGCTAACACAGTTTTGAGTGGCTCGCTTGTCACCGGCACACGGCAGATAGTCAATTTAAACTACGGAATATGCATTAGAATGGAAGCTGGATACTGTGCTATACAATATGCTCAGGTGAGTAATGAAGTTTTCATCGTACTTAAAAATTATTACTGATACCACCCTAATATACGACACGGAGACGACGGTTGACCCCCCTAACCCCGAGAATAATGCAAGTGCCAAGGCCTCGTTCTTTGATCGGCAGGTGTCTCGCACATGTTATTAGGACCAATGATGTAAGAGGACCCACTAACTTTAGAAAATAGTTGATAGGTTGTATATTTGAAAAAATCGGTCCAAGATGGCCTCCGCCACAAAATAACGGAGTACCTATATATTTTTCACAACTCCGTAGATATGGGTATCAAATTAAAGGAATTGACTAGTAGGTCAACCTTCGCTGCCTCCGGTGCGTAACCCTGATGGATCCCTGGCCCATGAGCCGCAAGAGAAGGCAAATCTGCTGGCTAATCTCTTTGCGGCCAACTCCCGAATCGGTGATTGTGGTACGCAGCCACCAACACTACCCGACAGTGACCACGCGATGCCTGATATCCTTATCAGGCAACGCGATGTCCGTGCAGTGCTGCAATCACTCGATGTCCGGAAAGCCAGTGGTCCGGATGGTATTCCAGCGGTAGTTTTGAAAAAATGTGCAGCGGAGTTGTCTCCAATGCTTACACGCCTGTACCGGCTGTCCTACAGTTCGGGTACAGTGGCCTTTGCCTTGGAAAGAGGCGAATGTTCAGCCGATTCCCAAGAAGGGGGATCGCTCGGAGCCAGCCAACTATCGACCCATAGCCGTCACCTCAGTGCTGTGCAAAGTGTTCGAGCACATAATTAACAAACAGCTCATGCGGCACCTAGAGGATCACTCCTTAATTAATGACCGGCAATATGGCTTCAGACCGAAACGGTCAACGGGTGATCTTCTAGCATACGTTACCCAACTTTGGGGTGAGGCTATGGACAAGCACGGCGAGTCACTGGCAATTAGTCTTGACATCGCCAAAGCTTTCGATAGAGTCTGGCACAAATCGCTTCTTTCCAAGCTACCTGCCTTTGGTCTGCCTTCTAGACTGTGCAACTGGGTTGCTAGCTTCCTGCAGGGGCGCCGTATTCGCGTCCTTTGTGACGGACGAGCTTCGGAGTTTCTGCAGGTAAATGCTGGCGTGCCCCAGGGGTCCGTCTTATCACCCACGCTCTTTCTTCTGCATATCAACAACATGCTGTCTACCGGCAATGTTCATTGTTATGCAGACGATAGCACTTTACATGGGAGTTATCATGGACATCCTGCGGCCAAGCAGTCAGATATCGCAGAGAAAAGGCAGCTTTTTGTCACTGAGCTTGAAGGGATCCTGAATCACATTTCTCAATGGGGCTCTGAGAACCTGGTTGAGTTCAATGCCAAGAAGACGCAGACATGTGCGTTTTCAGCAGAAGTATCTTCTTTCCTTCCCCTCCCCACTCTTCAGAGCACGCCACTGCCACTGCAGGACAATCTCAATATCCTAGGTATGGATGTTCGCTGCAACCTGAATAACAAAAATTACATCGAAAGTATCATCAAAACAGCCTCACGAAAACTCGGAGTCCTGAACAGAGTGAAACGATTTTTCACGCCGGAGCAACGGTGTCTTCTATACAAGACACAAATTCGCTCCTGTGTGGAATACTGCTCGCATCTCTGGGATGGTTCAGCAAAGTACTTACTAGATGCTCTCGACAGGTTGCAGCGACGTGCGGTCCGCATCATTGGGAATCCCGAGATCACGAACAACCTAGAACCTTTACAGCTGCGTAGAGATGATGCGTCCATGGCTGTATTTTACCGTCTGTACCATGGGGAGTGTTCTGATGAGCTCTTCCAATTAGTCCCACCCTCCCCTTTCCTACACAGGACAACACGTGCAGGTCTTAGATGTCATCCGCACACGGTGCAGAACATCCGATCAAGAACCAAGCGGTTCGGAGACTCTTTCCTCTGTCGCACCATTAAGGCCTGGAATTCATTACCAGCTCACGTGTTTCCTTCTTCCTACAGTCCCGGGTCCTTTAAGCGGGGTGTGAAAAAGCATATGATGAGGCCGTCAAGCTGAGTGCCACCATTGTCACACGGTATGTGTGGGTAATGGTGACCCTCTTTTCTGGGACTTTGCCTTTAGCTTACCATCAGGCAAGGCGAAGTCCAATTGACGTGTCCTATATAAAAAAAAAGGTCAATTTATGAAGTGTAAAATAAAAAATAAATAACTTTAAAATACCTACCGCCACAAAAATACATCCCAAAAATTGACAAAGCTTGAATCAAAATATTACTAGGTATGTCAAAGTTATAGGGTTAACCAACGCAATTTATTTTCAACATTTTGGAGAATGTTTTTTGTGACGGGGTTTTCTATGTCGTATGTAGACGCTTCCCCTAACACTGAATGTGAGAACATTATATATCTACCATTATTCTTTCTATTATCTAATCTACCAATTCTAACAGGTTTCCGCGACGCTCAACTAACTACTTACGCTTCATCGTTTAACTATAGATTAAATGGAATGCTATAATTTCAGACTGGCGGCAACGTATTTTCTTTCACGATGACCGGTGACGTAGAGGGTGCGGATAACACAGTATTGGGTACACCAATAGGTGCAGTTAACGGTGCTCAATGTGTGACGGACTTCGTAGTGATCCCCAACCCGACAGTCGTGGGTACTGGAGTAGCTGTGGGCAACGACCGCTTCTGCGGACTTGGTTTTGTTCCTGTTCAATGTAAGTATTATAGAGAATCAAATAAGAAAACACCTAAAATCATATCATATTCACCAGTGCACTTTGGTGCCTTGTTGATCATTCGACAGTCCCAGGTCGAATCTAGGGAAGGGTAATCCGGAGCGCGTGCCCCATGAAGGGCAGCAAATTTAAAATAAGCAAATGAAAGGCCGCCTACAAGTCTTACCTTATAGTAAGAGGCAAGCTGCGACCGACTATCGCCTGTTTAGAGGAGTTATTGACTTCTTGTGTCCAGCGTGAGTGGTGGAACTCTTTCCGCCGCAGATGTCTCCGCCTCTTTTGCTCAAGGCGCCCAACGTGGATAAAGATGACATACACACCCGAGGGTAGAACTAGAGCTGCGAAGGCTTAATACCAAGAACACCGCTTCGGGACCCGACGGTATTCCAGGACGAGAGTGGGTCCTAGGGGAAGATACTTTCGAGACCCAACTTGACGAGCTTCTCAGTGCATGTTAATAGCGAGGCGAGTTTTCGCAATCGTGGAAGGCGGGGACTCTCGTCCCCGTCTGAAAGGAGCACCCAGCGGACTCACCGTCCGCCAAATTACCCATAGTGTTGCTTGACGAGGTTTGCAAAAGTACTAGAGCTTCAGCCAGAAGCTCTTCACCGTAAATGTCATTATGCTCGTGTGGGCTCCGTTAAAGGATGCGGTTAGATACCCGCTAACGGTGTCCTTGGACATCGCCAACACGGTTAACACCTTGCCCTGGAGTTGCATTAGGAAGGCCTTCGTGTATCATGAAGTGCCTACCTTCGACGAATAGTTAGGATGTATCTGACAGAGAACGTCATCATCTATCTAACTGTGACTGGCTTTGGAAGGCATGAAATATCATACGGGTTATTATATGTTCCGCAAGGATCGGTCTTGGGGTCACTTCTGTGGAAATTCAGATAAACTGGGAGCTACGCAAAGAACTCAGACAATGTCGCCGTCACGTGTTATGTGTTTGATATGCTGGTGATGGCGTGCGGTACCACCACGAAGCGATCCTGAAGGTCACGACCACAGTTGCCCAAGTTGTGGAGAGGATCTAGCGACTGGCATGTTAGTGGCGAAAGGTGGCACGGGAGCAGGGATTAGACCCGAGTCTCGAGAAATCAAAGGCGTGAAGTTTTAGCTCTACCAAGACATCATGGTGGAGTGGAAGGAACGACTTGAGCTACCAAGCGCAGGGCACGCCGTGTTATCAGCGGAAAGACCCATCATAGAGTTACACTCCAGCCCTTTTACAGACCCGAACAATGTGTAGTTAACACTTGAAAACGATTCCTCCCCCTCCCCTATCCGATCTCCTTCCGAGCTTAAAGGAAAAACGATATTTTCATTGTTTGTAATCATTTAGGCTTATAGGTATGTAATAATCGTATAGCCTATTCATAAAGCCACATTCTTATAATATTATTTCTAATAATTATGAACATATTTTTCACAGCAACATCGAAGCCGTTCGTGTTATACGTGGTGACAGACGCGAATGAAGGACCAACGGCCGCCACCCCTCCAGACGTCGGCAACAGAGGCTTTTCGCTAACTTACACGCAAGTCGCTTGCTAGAATAGACTTGCATACCTAAGCTTAACAAATATTGACTAGGGGATTTCAATAAAATTGTGAAATAAATTCCAAAGATGTTGGATAAATTCAGAATAACAAAAAACTTTGTTCATGATGTTATAAAGATTTATGTTCAACATTAATGTCCCTTTATTACGACCTGTAACTACCTCTAGGAATTGGGATGAGTTTAATAATTACAGTGCATCTCATTTATTCCAGAAAAAGATATAAAAAGACGGTAAGTATTTGAGATATATGAAGTGTGAGTGCACATGAGCACTTACGAAACTTACCCTCTCTACCATGGTGAGTGTGCTGATGAGCTCTTCCAACTGATCTCACCCTCTACTTTCCTACTCACACGTGCAGGGCTTAGATGTCACCCTCACACTGAGTGCCACCATTGTAAAAAGACGTATTTTAGCAAATGGACTTCCAACCGGTTCGAAATGTGACCTCGACCTGAGAAGCGACGTCAGAAACTCAGCGGGTTTTTTTGGCTTACTTACCTGCTAATTAACGGACGAGGCTCTGACGCAGAATTACCACCTCTCAGGTTTGGTGGGTCAGGCAACTATCACTCCCGTAAAAGCCAAGATTGGCATGGCATATTATGGTTTTTACAGGAGTGTATCTCAAAATCCAAGCTTTCGATACGGAACATCAATCTCCGTTTCTCCATACTGCTTATCTTATTCATTAGTCTTATACCACTCTGCTCATCGTAAAGACAGTAATTATTAATTACCTTTGATACGCTTTTGTGTAGGGTGTAGAAGTTTAAAACAAAATCATTTTAATAGTCAAGTATTTAATAACAATTTCAATAATCCATGTTATGCCAAACAATGAAATAATCTCCTTTCATTATCTAGATCTAAGTTGATAATTACTTGAATAATTTAACATTTTAATACATCGTTTAGTTCTTAGATGACATAATGTGAGCTTTTAGCTACATGTGAAATTATTTAAAAGAGGTAACCATATGTACTTTATCTCAATCACAAATTATTTATTTATTCCTAGTCCTAATCCGCTTCACATGCTAACTACGTTTGATACTTTGATCTAATGGATAGAAAAAATTAGGAGGTTCGTACAGGACGAGGATGACGCCCACTTCCATAGGCCACAGAGCAAAAGTATCTACACTATTGAATAGGACAATTTCGGTTAGATAACGTAACAAATTCACTGCACTGCCCGCAAATAAATTATTTTGAGGTCCTTAATGTCCATATGTAAGTATGTCATGACTGCTAATCCCAATAGTGCATCCCTACTGTTTTACCTAAACACTAAGGTCTGTATTCTCGAAAGACACTTGGTCTTGAATCTCGATTTGTCTGAGGACAGAGACAAATTGTAGTGTCCAACCAAAGCTTCGGGTTCGAGTTCGGCTTCGGCCACCTTAGGTCAAAAAAAGCACCTTCGCCTTCAGCCAAAATTGGCCTGAGCTGTGGTCAGAGCCAAAGGTTTACATGTTCTCAAAATTTGATATTGAATGAACGCTGCTAGACTGAGACCGAGAGTGCGCAGAGCACCGTTTCACCAGCCCGATCGCATCAGAGTTATTTATTAAACAAAATAAGTTGGAGAGTGCGTCCCGAAATTTAGTTTGGAGTTTTTTTATGTATTTATTCCAATACTGTATAGGACTGAGTACGTATTCTAGAATATGGGTCTAATACTTCAATGTGGCGATATAATTATATGATTATACTATTCTATCAAAGTATCAAACCTATGCCGAGGATCGAATACTTGCAAGATACATTACAACAAAACAATTGTGAAACCGTCTGTAAAGTTAATATCTTAATGGCGTTAAATATATCTAAGAAGTCGTTCAAGTATTACGTAAGCACTTAAGGGGGGAGGGGGGACATGCCATTGGCTATTTTTTAAAGACATAGGGTGGGGGGATCTATATAATGATTACGTAAGCAGTAGTTATTTACTTTTCCACACATAATATAGCATGCATTACCTATGGGTAATGCATTCTTTATCTAGGGTAATGTATGCATTAGGTACCCTACAAAATCAATATTTACGTAAGCATGGGGAGGAGAGGGGTAAAGAGATTAGCTTACTTTTACTGACAAGGGGGAGGGCGGGTTAAATAATTGTATTGAATCTGCTTATGTAACTTGAACGGCCCCTAATTAGTAAGAAAAACCGAATTATATCAATAAATTAGTTAGAAATAAATTATTTTTTACGTGCAACATGTTGTGGTCTATCACTAGAGTGTGAAGCCATTTGACCTAACCAAACTATCACTCAATAGTTCCTAAGTAGAGTTCTAACTTTATTCGTAACTATTTTTTGAAATCTCCGTAAAGTGGTAAAGTTATGATTGGTTGGCCCAGAACTGTTATACTTAGCTACACAAGTAAATTTTTCAAGTGGGCGTCTATGGTCATACTCGAGACCATGAAGAATAGCAAAAGTAATCAATTAATATGCAATTCAATTAAAATCAATATCAAACCCGTATCTCATTTTTACATCTGAGAATTTGTTCCTTATTAGCAACACTACCAACTGGTAATGTTCTTCTTTCTCAAAAACAGGGAACAAAAGGAATCGAATTCCTGACTCAAAATATTGACATTTAAAATGATGATGTAATTTTAGTTTTCATCAAAATTGGGTTCGATACTCCTTTGAATACTTGTTTGAGTTTCGGATTTGGCTATCTACGCCAACTTGAAAAATTCACCTATATGGTATGATCAATATTTGACACATACAAATAATACTACATTAGCAGGCATATTGTTTAGTCTCCGTAATCTCATCCGAAGCTTTGACCTCAGAGTCAACTCAACTCGGGGTTCGGATGCAACTGGGATTAACGTTAGGAAGAAAATTGTTTAGTCTCAGACATCGCGCAATAAACACACGCAAATATATTGCACAACCATATATTGATGAGTGCTATACGGATATAAGCGAGATGTGGGTCAAGCGCCCATTAAAGGGACATTATTCTTGAAAATGCAACTTTATCATTAGTACAGATATTTTAATGATTTTTTTTAAATTTTACTAAAAAATTTACAATTAATACTAAGTCACTACTCCCCACTATCCAAATCTTTGTACCTAAAATATATATTTTAGAGTCTAATAACTGAATTGTCCGACCAAGCTTAAGAATTCAACAGATAATCATTTTTAAATTGAGTTTTGCATAGATACACATTTAAAAATATCTAAAAGCAACATCAATAAATAATTATCAACTCTTTATTTAAAACAAAACTTACGGCTTCTTTTAACTATATAGAAATATAATTGCAATGGACATTGTATAACTAGAAATAATTAAAACAAATATAAAAAGAGGTCTCTGGTAAATGGCCTGGAAGAAAGTACTAATACGTCTGTCAGTCTTCTAGTAATATCATATTGCAATTAACAACAATGTATGATTTTGTACTAAGTAAAGCACAACAGATCGCTTTAAGTAATACTAGGAACGGGTGTACTGTTAATCATTATATTAACAAGTTTAAACTACATAAATCTCGCAACGGTTTCTATAAGTCAACATTCATAAATAAGTAAGTGTCTTCTTTCACATGTAAAACAAAAGACAGGCAACATTATGACAAACATTAGTGGACAGGATACTTTATGCCTGGGCATAGACTTGGACAACTTTCCGCTGAATAGTACTCTTTATATTATTGTACCATTTGGTGATTTCTGTATTATCTTGCAAATCTTGGAAAGCTGTACAACCTTCGATACTGCTAAGTACACCGAATACGCTTATGTCGGCTAAGTTTGGATACTCCCCTCCAAGGAATGGTGTGCCTTTACGTTTTATCGCCGACATCCAATCATTGACAGCATCATAAAGAGACTCACGGGCGTTTTCTTTGATATTGTGTCTGCGGGTAGATAAAAAAATTCCATCATATTATTTGTTTTAACATAAAAAAGAGAATGGTAATGACGAAACCATAGATATATGATTATGTTTTCATTAAAAACACTCAATCAGTGGACATATATTAATACTTCGGATTTTGGAAATAGAAGAAGTGAAAGTGCAACAGGTGTGAATATACCTGTTGTAGTATGATTGTGGCTGCCTCTTATGACTGTAAGTTAGGTAAATTGAAAAGAACATACCTTTTCTTTAATCTTTTAGATATCAGATACATAGCAGCGGCACCCACATAGACCATTAGAGCGCACTCCCAGGCCGGGTAAAACTGCCTCCAAGAGCCTGCTTCCTCAAACCATTGGAAGGTCTCCAGCGCCTCTCCCGCTGTTCTATACACATTTGGTGACAATGTATTCACTAAGACTCTATCCGCCCATTGACGCCATTCACGTTCTTCTCTGTAAAATTTGAAAAACAACAATATTTAAAAATATTAATAATGGACAAGGGATAACCATTTATATGCTGAGGTAGTCAACAATCTTAGTACTATAAAAAAATATTGCATCACCAAAGTATAATGGATCATCTTGCAAGAAAATCATTTCAAAGAACTAGTCTAAAGGTACTTACAATTCTGCAGCTTTTTCTTTCGCATCAGGCACAAATGAACTGTTCATGACAAAGTACTTATTGGTAATATCAGTAACCCCTTTTCCTGAATCATTCTGGTACTTTGTGACAGGGAAAAACTTAACAATATTTGTTAATGGCACAGTTTTGTCTTTCATGTATGTTTCAAGGATGGAAATGATTGCTGTGCTGTCCAATAATTGCTGAAAAAAAATTATAGTTTTCTTTAGTTTTAATATCACAAAGTTTACGAGTTAGTTCATGCTCAGCATTGAAAATGGTCCAACAGCACTTAGTGCGGTGGAATAATGGATAGAAAGAGAAACAGAACTAAATACTGTGACAAACTAAAGTAAAATTGAAAAAATGTAAATGGAACTTTGTAGTTAGTCGGTTTACTTATCTGTATGGAAGAAAGTCATGAATTTATTAAACATGGAGTTTTTTATAAAAACATTCCGAATTTAGATAATTTCAATAAAATATTCCCAGCTAAAATATTCCTAATGCTAAATTGAATACATAATGATTATGATTAAAGAATTAGTTAACAAAGCTAAATAGAATGCTCTCATGTTAGACAGAGTGCTATTGGAAATTATCAGGATTTGCAGACACTGCACCATTTAAACAACCCATGTAATAACTAGTCTTTTACAAACCTGATATCCCCCATCAACCTTGGCTAGTAGAATAGGAACTTTCTTGTATCCTGACCACTTGATAGCCTGGCGGAGCACGGCGTCTACCTCAACTACCTCATAACTGATGCCTCTGGCGTCCAGGTATGCTCGAACTTTACAACAGAACGGACAAGTCTGATATTGGAACAATGTAAGCTGGAGGTTGCTTGAATCTCCATCATTTACTACCTGAAAATAAAAAGTGATAGTCAAAGTAACAGTGCCGGTAATTCAAATATAATTTATTGATATGATTGAGATGGATTTTAATCAGATTTGGGTAGCGCTGGTCATATATAACTGTAACGTGGTTGTGTGCATACATTGGAGAAATTAAAAAAAACCTGGGTTAGTTATATTATATATTTTGGAATTCTTGTATGTTTGTCTGTGTTTGTTCACGACACAAAAAGTACTGAACAGATATTAACACAGTTTTTTGTTAGAAAGGTCTTCGTCAGACTTAAAATCGTAAGTAAATTAGATCACAATTAGTCAAATAGAACAGGAAATATTGCCAATAAACTGAAAAACCGACATTCACATGGGCAGAGGCTAAGTAATAATTATTATGACAGAATGTCAACATAAATGTAAAGTATACCAACAGGGAAATGTATACCATGATTAATTATGCATAGTATAGCACACAACAATAGTATGTGACGTGTATGCAATGCAACAACAAAGTGGCACAATCAAGCTATTTACTGTTAGACCATTACAACAAACCTAATGAAAATCTATCTGCCTAGCCACTTTACTATGGAGATTCACAAAATCTATTTAAATACAAAAATGTCTGTTTGAAATGTTAAAAAGAGAATTTTAATGAATGCATTATAAATGTATACATACAAATAATGACAAAATAGCAATTTTTAAAAATATTTGTCTTCCTTTGATAATCTCTAAAGTGGCTGAGATAAATTTGATTGGATTATTACACTGTAGAGTGTAGATAGCTGATATTATAAGTCGTAATATGTGCCACTTTTATTTTTGAAAGTCCAAGCTCTCGGAAACTTGCTAATACATGAAAGCAAGGCATAGATTATGTGATTATGTATTTAAACCATCATGGTCACTCACATCAGTATGATAATAATTGAGTTTTTTTTAAATCTGGTTTTTTGGGGGTTCTTATCTGCACAGATATGTCAACCCCATCGTACCCTGTACCAGTAATACATTCTTTGTTGTTTCCTCCCAAATGTTTCCATTTCACGCCTAGCTTAACCTCACTGTTGGCAGATGTGACCAAATGACATAACCTTCTGGCCTTGACAGAGGTTGGCTCAGAGAGCACAGACTGAACCCAACCCACATCCAGCCCATTCAGGTTCAAGTCACTCATCAGTAACACTCTCAGCTCCGTTCCGCACACACACCATAAGCAAATGTTGCACATCTTCAATTTTATCACATTCCCTACAATGTGGAGAGTCAGCTTTCTTCATTAGGAAGGCAAATTTTGCACATGGATAGTGCCCAGAACGAAGCCTTGGTAATGTTTTGATGGTACTCCTGCTCAACTTACAGCCTCCAAACCACGGGACGTAGGAAGGCTCACCCTGTACAAACCTATACCATATACTATTTTCTTTAGATATATAAAAAAAAAATATTTTCCAGTTATTAAGGCTTTTTGCATTGTATTTTGATATTAGTTCCCACCAGGCAGGATCATAGCCAATTGGCGTACCATCCACAGCTGCCCTATTACAAATACGGTCAGCTTCCTCATTCCCATACAGACCTACATGTGCTGGAAAGCCCTGCAGCTCACATTCAATTTGTTTACCTTTAAAGGCCCTAAGGGATTTTAAAATTTCATATGCAATCAATGCACCTCGGCGGTCAGAGGCGCATTGTGCAATATGTTGTAATGCACTTTTACTATCTGAAAAGATAACTATTTTATTTGAACTCTGGCTAAGGCAATAATTTAGTGCTTGCAAAACTGCAATGAGTTCCAGCGACATTATTGATATGTCACAATTAACTTTAAAACCACATTTATTGCCCAAGTATAGATCAAAGAATCCTGCACCAAAACGTTGAGGACACTGTAAATACTTTATGCCAACCATAATATACAGTGTTTATTTCTGTTATGACATCACTCTGCAATACACTACTATGTATATATAGTATATATAGTTTGCCTTAGCAGTTTTTAGGCATTCCAGATCTGTCTTAATCATATCTTTGATTGCTAAAGCTGACATCCAAACATCCACACTGTATATACAATTAATATCTGTGGTATTAATGTTTATGTTATACATACTATTATACACTTTCATTAATAAGGGCTTTTTTTTGTTTTCCCAGTATCTAATATTACATAAAGCACTCCTCAGATATCATATTCACTGTAACATTGTTTGACCATGACATTGTTTTTAGACAGTATTTGTAAGCTAAGTATTCTCTTCTTAAATATAAAGGAGGTACACTTAAATCTGATTCCATTAAATATATTGGAGAGCTTCTAATATATCCCCCAATTAGTCTCAAAGTCTGATTTTGTACTTTGTCTAATCTTGAGGTACAGGTATTAGCACTGCAGTCATAAATGAAACAGCCATAATCCATTTTACTCCTTATTAAGCTAATATACAATCTACGTAGGTGTTTTGTGTGTATACCCCAAGAACATCCTGTTAATTCTTTTAGTATATTCAAAAACTTGGAGCATTTGTCAACTGTTTCACTTATATGTCTACGGCATCGCAGGCCAGAATCCAACCACATATATTGTATTGCATATGAAATTTTGAAAACCCTTAGGGCTAAACAAATTGAATGTAAGCTGCAGTGGGTTCCAGCACATGTAGGTCTGTATGGGAATGAGGAAGCTGACCGTATTTGTAAGAGGGCAGCTGTGGACGGTACGCCAATTGGCTATGAGCTTGACTGGTGGGAACTGATATCAAAATACAAAGCTAAAAGCCTTAATAACTGGAAAATAAATTTTCTTAATATATCTAAAGAAAAGGGTATATGGTATAGGTCGGTACAGGGTGAGCCTTCCTACGTCCCGTGGTTTGAAAACTGTAAGTTGAGCAGGAGTACCATCAAAACATTACTGAGGCTTTGTTCTGGGCACTATCCGTGCGCAAAATTTGCCTTCCTAACGAAGAAAGCTGACTCTCCAAATTGTAGGGAATGTGATAAAATTGAAGATGTGCAACATCTGCTTATGGAGTGTGTGCGGAGCAGAGCTGAGAGGGTGTTACTGATGAGTGACTTGAACCTGAATGGGCTGGATGTGGGTTGGGTTCAGTCTGTGCTCTCCGAGCCAACCTCTGACAAGGCCAGAAGGTTATGTCATTTGGTCACATCTGCCAACAGTTCCCAACAGTGAGGTTGGACTAGACGTGAACTGGAAACAATTGGAAGGAGACAACAAAGAATGTGTTACTGGTACAGGGTACGATGGGGTTGACATATCTATATAGATAAAAACCCCCAAAAACCACATAAAAAAAAAAAAAACATATACCTAAGTATTTAGTACAGTCTGTGTAACTCAAACATTGACCATTCGCTTTTGGAACTGGTAACATCCTGAGTTTACCTCTACTAAAAACACAATATGTGGACTTATTAGGGGACAGTCCCAACCCCAGCTCATCCAATAATCCGAGCATGGCATCCAGTGCAGTTGTAAATACATTTTACATCTATTAATATCTTTGTCTCTGACAAACAAAACAAAATCATCTGCATATTGCGATATCACTACATTTGGTAAAAGTTGGCACATTTTATAAGTTATAATATTAAACAATAATGGCGACAATGGATCACCCTGAGCTAGTCCCTTATTGGTCTACCTAGCTGCTATGCTATTTTTAGATGCCTCCTACTTAAGAATTTCCAAATGCAAGCACACAACAATTTTGCATTGTTTCGAGTTTCCAATATTGTCATAGCCAAAATATCGGAAACTCAAAACAATGCAATATAGTAAATATTCCGATTATTTTGATACTGTTATGTGATTGATGTTATTAAGTATAAGTTTGATACTTATTTGTACTATGAGATTGGTGGAATTGATGTTGATTGGTGGAATTGATGTTGAAAGCACAGAACCATACATTATTGTAGGAATTGAATTGCCTTTTAGGTTAACTTTTTGCTACAGATACTTATTTTCCTGCAGACATTTACTGAGCAAGCAACCTTCTTATAATTAAAATGCCCACCATAACAGATTTTGCATGCTAATGATAAAATGTGAAGATGTTGGAAGAGTGTGATTAAATTAATTTTACTTTTGACTCTTTCAAACCACTCTACTAAATAGTGAAGGACTCATCTACAGATAATGGAGTGGGCCACAAAATTACCTATACATACAATGTTTCTATTTTGTAAGAACCATGTATTATAATTTTTTTTTTTTTTTAATACCACTAAGTTGGCAGAAATATAACGAATATCAGAAACCCCTATATATCTGCTTTATAGACTACTCCAAAGCTTTTGACAGCATAAACCATATATTTATCTGGCAGAGTCTAGAAGAGCAAGGAGTGGATGACGCCTATATACAAATAATTAAATCCATTTACAGAGAATGCAAAAGTCGCATTAAACTGGAGACAAAAGGAGACCCTTTTCCTATAAACAGAGGCGTAAGACAAGGAGATCCGCTCTCCCCAAAGCTGTTTAATGCAGTGCTGGAATACATATTTAGAAGACTAGATTGGGAAAACTATGGTATCAACATCAACGGTAGCCGCCTTAACCATTTGAGATTCGCTGATGACATTATTCTGCTAGAAGAAGACCCAAAAAAACTAGGAAGAATGTTAAAAGACATAACAGAGAAAAGCAAAGATGTAGGATTAATAATGAATGCAAGCAAAACAAAATTGATGACTAACTCCTCAGAAGTTAACATAGAGGTTTGCGGAAACAGGTTAGACTATGTGAAAGAGTATGTTTACCTAGGACAAATTATAACCCCTGGGGACTATATGTCCAAGGAAATAAATAAAAGAATAACCTGCGGATGGAAAAAATACTGGTCCCTAAAGGAAATAATGAAGAGTAAAGATTTAAGCATGCACATTAAAAGAAAGACCTTCAACACTTGCATCCTCCCATGTATGACATATGGCTGCGAATCATGGGCGCTAACAGACAAGCACAGAGAAAGATTAGCTAGTACACAAAGGGCAATGGAAAGGAGCATGCTGGGTATCAGACTGAGTGACAAAATCAAAAACTCAGAAATAAGAAGAAAAACCAAAGTTGCAGATATAATAACTCGCATAGAGCATTTAAAATGGAGTTGGACTGGACACATGCTACGCTGCAAAATAAACAAATGGAGTAAACAAGTAACCCTTTGGTACCAAAGAGAGGACACCAGAAGTAAGGGGCGCCCGAAAACAAGATGGAGGGACGATATCCGCCTAACCTTGGGGCCTTACTGGACCAGAGTTGCAGAAGACAGAGCTCAGTGGAGAGAGCTGGAGGAGGCCTATGCCAAGAGGCACGCCGAGTTACGAGATATAATATAGTAAATAGGATTAGAAAATATGTATGGCCAAACTTGTAACAAAACTCGGAATAAAAGGGCTTTATTATTATTATATTATTAAGTTGGCAGACAAGCACACGGCCCACCTGATGGGAAGCGGTTACCGTGGCCTATGGACGTATGCAACACCAGGGGTGTCACACTCGTGCTGCCGACCATGAAGAAACCTTCTGATGCCCCTCTTGAAGAACCCCATATTGTAGGCGCTTGGCGCTTGGCGATTGTATCACTAAATTTAAGAAAATATAATCAAAACCTTTACCAGAATAACATAAAAATTAAATTAATAACACTACTGACTGGTTACATAATTACAAATAAAAAGCAAAAGCAGTATATGCAGCATATGAACTATGACAATAATTGTGATATAAACAAAAATACAGGACCAAGATCGTTCCAGTGCTGATTATAAATGTCTCAATATTGGTGTTTTATGATAATGACTCTTATTTACAATGTAATCCAATCACGCATCTATTAGCAAATTATGTAGCTATGTATACAGTGTGGCATTAACATGTCATTGTAAAAACATCTTACCCGATAATGAGATCGATATTCTGGTGCCTCTTTCAAAAAGGCATACTCGTCTTCTTGAAGCGCTGCGGAACCTTGCTTGATATTGACCTTAAAGTGCGTGTAACCTCCATAAGCCGCACCGACTAAGACGCCGATACTAGCACTGACAAGAGTTAACTTAGCGGTAGATTTTGGTAGTCGGCTTTTTGTAGAAAAGCTCAAATTTGGTAAGTTCAAATTTTCTCTGATGGAAGATACGAAACCTTTCCGGAGTATTGTAAACGTCGGTCTCCACATTTTATTTACCTATCTTTCAAGGTGGCAACATGAAATCACTGTTTTACAAGAACAGACGGGCAGTAGGTATGTACGCCACTATTTACTCAAAGTATGTAGTTAGTATATGTACTAATTTGTGCGTATTTCCTGATTTACTGTCCACGCACCGCAATCCATTAAAAATTGATTGTAGACGGATAATTCGGGATAATATTATGCATTATCTGCCGCCACAGATAGTCAAGTATTAAGTACCTAGTTTCATTTTGTCGTTGGTTTAGTTTCATTAGAGAAGCTAAAGTACCTAGGTACTTACTATATCGATTATAAATTGAGTTAAGTACTTGTACTACATCAAATAAAAAACTAGAAACTATTATTAGGGTCTAAAATAACTAAAATTACTAAATAATAATCAAATTCATTTTTTATACCACTTAGGTGGCACACAGCCCACCTATTGGGATGTGGTTACCGTGGTCTGTGGACGTATGCAACATCAGGGACGTTACAATCGCACTGCCGATCCATTTCATAAAGTTACATACATAATTGAAGAAATGCCTATATTTTTTCCAGACCAACGTCATGGTCCTGTGTCTTAGCACCGAAATCCCCGAATCTTACCCTCTTAGGTTACTTTCTCTGGCGGTAAGTCAAAAACGAAATTTATAAAGACACGTATGATACTGTTGATAACTTGAAACGTTTTTTGAAGAATATTCTAAACGAAATCAATAACATTGTAATATTGAGGTCTCAAATCCAGTTAGGAAAAAATATAAATAAATAGTTCGATTCCCAACTAGGATTATTGATTTTCAAAAATCTAATGATGGGGTTTTCATTTTCATCAAAATCGGGCTCGTGAGCGTGACCCCTTTGTGATATTTCTTTCGCCGAATAGTTTTTGTTGACATTTTATGTATCCCATGACATGCCATTAATATGTACTTTTCATTTGAGACCTTAGAGTATAATATATAAGAAACTTATTAGTTTTACTTTTGAAACTTATTAGAACTTAGTTTCTTATGTATACTCTAAGTTTGAGACCCACTAATTGAAATCCGTCCAGCCGTTAGATGTGTAGAGGGGAACAAAGTAAATTACATTTGTCGATATACATACATACATACATGCATACGCGCTTAACACATTACCGTCTCTGGCGTCGTCGGTTAAAAATACGAACAATCGAATAGAAATGATTGATTCGATTTGTCATAGACAATCTTGTATTCACAACAAAATATTTCGTAGCCTCAACTCAATTTGTTCTCACTCCTCTCATCGTCTGAAACGTCTTCTAATTTAACTATATCAACTACAAAACCGAAATAAAATATTGTAGTATTTTGTGAAATTACTGGATGTCTTTATCTTTTGTTCTCTTTTTTATTTTCTAAAATGTGCAACAAGTAAAGTAACGATGTGCTTAATACGGTAATCATAATACCGCGCCATAAGTAAGGTAATTGTCGATTCACATCTTGTTATACATATTGGCGCGGTAGTGGATCTAAAATAATATATTTTTAAGTGATACGTTCGACTCGATATTAGTTAATGTTATTTCGTAGGTAGTTAGGTGGTTATGCCAAAAGCATGCCATCAACGTCGCGGTCGAGGGGCTCCGGGCGCGGGCCGGACGGTGCGCCACGGGCCCAAGTCATAGCGCCCATGTCGGAGCGGCAACAGCTGGCACTAGTAATGCAGATCTCTTCTCAGGATGCTCCTCCAGGTAAGCTGTCGTCTTAAACATTAGGTTTCTTTACTTGGAACAGTTATTGCGACTTCCCGCCATTCCATATTCAGCCGCTCCGACCCCAGCTGAAGAAAGAAAACGTACGAGACAACAACGTAACGAGCGCGGTGAGACACCCCTTCATGTGGCAGCTATTCGTGGAGATCATGATCAGGTGAAAAAACTGATCGATCAAGGCCAGGACCCCGACGTTCCTGACTTTGCTGGTAATATATTATCATATCACGCTATGTTCATGTTTAAATGTTATTCTCTGTCAATTTATACACTATCTTTATGCTTTTGATTACCAACCTGTATACCATGTGCTTACCATTCATTAAATAATTAAGAAAATCTTGTTGGAGACTGTTTATGTTCTAAAGCTGTTGTTGTTGTATTTATTGTCTTGATGTTTAGATAATCGTTCTCATTCACATAAAGTAAACATTGTAGAACCATGATTAAGTTCAAGCTGAACATACCAAACATATAAATTGTGTTGTTATACACTATATTTAATACTGTGAGCTTGAATTTAACTAAGTAAGAAACCCTCCCACAGCACAAGCATGATTAGTTTGGTTGGCGAGGTTGACAGCAATCAATATATCAGACTCAAACTTAACAATTAATACATATTCTTACTGAAATATGTAACATATACGTAATGAATCAAGTTTAATACAAAATATTAACTTGTTTTCCTTCACATATGTTTTTGTTGTTATACACAATACATAAATATGTTAATCTTATCACAGTTTGGTTTTAATTATACATAATATAGTTATATATATTATGTGGGTCAAATTGTTCACCTGTTTATATTTATTTTTCTAATAATAAATCTACATCAAATGTCACAGGCAGTATAACATAAGCAAGGTCTACAACTCACCAAGGATATTTAGTTGGGAACAACTGAATATACTAAATAAAATTTTAAATCAATAGGGTGGACACCGCTTCATGAAGCATGCAGTTATGGGTGGTACCAAGTTGTAGTGGTACTTGTAAATGGGGGTGCAAATGTCAATGCAAAGGGTTTAGACGATGATACTCCTTTACATGATGCCACAACTTCTGGCAATCTCAAAATGGTCAAATTCCTTGTTGAACATGGGGCGGATCCTTTTGTCAAGAACACTAAGGGGAAAATGCCATCAGATTATGCAGCACCGCACATCTTTGAGTACCTGCAATCCCTAAAAGGTATGTGTAGCAAAATCCACTGGAATTTTTGTGATTGTCTAGTATAAATTATGAAACCTAACCAAAGTTGTGCAATTTGTTTAAGTGTTATTCTTGTCAGTATTTTGTTACTCTAATATAAAGATGCCGAGGTTCAAGAATTAGTACTAGGCAATCATTCTTTTACTCGGCTCAACTTACAAGGGAATATGAATGCACTAACTCTTACCACAGCAAAATTATTGCTGAGTGGATGAAAAAAATTATAGTTAAATTTTTGTTTTGATACAATATTAATATGATACATAATTCTAATGAGTTGTCAATCGGAATAGTCATGCTTGTTCCAAACACTGAATGTTTGCTTCACATACAGGTAGAAGCTTTATATGTCCCTACTGTGCCAGCTGTTTTTCTTATGTGTTGTATTTACTGTTTTTTTCTTGGACGATAGCATGTTGGTCTAGCAATTAATGCTAACTCATAGTTATCTTCCAATGAATAAAACAGAAATTTGTTCACTGTACTTGGTAGTTTTGAGTTTTTCATGCATGTTGATTATGATTGGTAGTCACATTAGTGATATGTAAAATATCTGATGTAACAATAATGCGATTATTGTGCACCAAAGGTATGTTATTTAAACATGAATGTAATCATGAAACTTTATTATATAACCAATTGTAAAAAGTATGTACCTACATTCCAAAATTTTGCTAAGTTGATTTGTGACTTTCAATTCTTTGATCGAAGTATGTACCTATGTAATAAAACATTATTACATGTTTACTATGCTTATGCTGAGTTATATGATAACTTTTCATAAGGAGTGTGTTTCTGTTGTTTGTAATGACCAAATAACGGTAGGCGGATTCATAATTAATATAATTAATAAATTGGGTCTTGTTTGATTAAAGGTAAATTAACAATACAAGTAATTGCTGTTGCTCCTAGTTGTAAATTATATTGTGAATATCGCTTAAATTGCGTAGTTAGATAACATACAAACTGCCTACTACCTACTTATTAAATGTAATAGACCACGTATCTCTAGTAATTCGACCTCGATCCATTTTGCGTCGTATCTTTTGAACAGTACCTATCTAGTTAACGAGAGTGTCAATACAAAAATATACTTTATTTTAATATAGGTATGTCATTCTTATATATTCTACAGCGTTTTCTAAATACTATTTAAAAGTCGATAAAAAATATTAATGTATTTTTTCAATGTTATTCATAAAATATCATCTGCTGCCAAAAAAGGTAATTAACGGAACGCAGTAAGTACACAACGTTACGTAGTTTGACATTTATGGCAGTGAAGTGAAGTTCGCCCGAACCATGGTTTCATCGCATTCCTTTTTACGCGTAGACCGCGTATGTATTCAGCTACTAAATTTATTATTTTTGACTTTCACAATCACAAAATCCATGAAATCGATAATTTCCTTTATCGTTACAAAATATACAGAATAAATACTTCTTATTTTACTAATTTACTTTAATGCATTGAATTTGTTACCGATCTCAGAATATTTTATGCGGAAGGGGCTTGTAAAGAAACGATATGGGGCGTGTTGCTTGGGCTGTCGAATGATGGCCGATTCTTAACGCCAACTTCGTGGCGGTCTTTCGGACCGATTTAGCATAAGTTTTTATTGTGGAAAATTACAGTGTACAAACAAGTATAAATTCTTCAAACTGTCGTCCAACGTGAAATGCAAAGGAGGGCGCTCTCGCACAACAAAGGCGAGTTTAGGTTTTCTCATTAATAGTCTTAGAGTATGTGTAAATTCGTGATGCACGCCGCACACCAACTACGATCGTGCTGTGACCCCTGAGTTAACTCGTAAAGTGACCAGACTGACGTGACAATATGATTATTACAGACTTCAAACTGCATTTGTAGATTGGAGATGAATACTCATTTAAAAACTACATACAAAGTTGTAGGAGTTACTAAATTAATTACGTTGTGAATTCTCGTCACGGAAAGATTTATTATACCTAGTGTTCGTTATACCTACGTAAGTACATTATTCTTTGTACAGCTGTAGAAACCGCGGTAATTTATGATTTTATAAAAGTGTTACTGTTTTATGAAACTTGTGACTTGCCGTAATTTACTTCATATCAGTACATCGAATTCAAACTTCATTATATTGTACGTATTAAATAAGTTTTTATTGAATATCTCAATTAAATATGTTCAATAATATAATAAACATTGTAGTCTATATTGTGATATAAGATTTGCATAGAATTCTTACACTTAGATATGCAAACTTACATGACATAAACAAGCAAGATCACTAACCTTTAACATCAACACTGCAATGAATTATTTATTTTTCTTGTATGTCTGATAATAATGTTTGGGCTTGTGCTTATGTATGTGAGAAATTTTTTGCTACCTACCTATTTTTAAAATTTGTGTGCTATGGTTTTCAATAGACCAAGAAGTTATAGAAACATAAATTATATATAGTTACTTCTTAATTTGTACTGGCTTTATTAGCAATTTAGTTAATACTGGTATTGTCTTTAAGCATTTAATATAATAGAAAACATAAAGAATGCTGAGACATTTTACTTGTGTTATAAATAAATTGATATTTAATTACTACAAACTCATTAACACATAGATTCCTTCAATTTTAGAAGCATGGAATGAAATTGTAAATATAGGGTGATTAAGTTCTATACACCTAATTAGTTTACAAATTAATAATACTAGTGTGATAACACTTTCAAGAACCATTTCAGTTCAGTTTGTAGGTTAAGTGATTAGATGTCACCATAGTTCTCAATTAAACAATAATCACAAATGCAAGTCATTATAGGTAATTTTTAGAGATTCATGTTAGTCCTTAAACAGAATAAAAATTGGTTCAATTGTATACTGCATAAGTAATATTACACATACTCATTGCTTCAGCTATAGTTAACATAATCACAGGCTATACCAGTACACCTTTTAGCCTTTTGTGAATCAATGTCACTGAATCTGGTGGTGTGGGTCTTGGGTTCGATTCCCAGGTCACTGTATTACTGGTACTTTCTGGGACACTCTTTTCTAGTATTCATCTCTGACTTACTGTCATGTAGGTGTGAATAAAAAATAAATGTAGGCGTTTATGAAGCCCACTGAGAGCTTTAGCTCACATGCCAGCTGGTACACCTGATTGGTGGAGGATTTGACACTGACTGCCCTCTCAGGGTTGGGATATCAGATGCAAGGCACTCCCGTAAAAGCCATGAAAGTTCCAACCAAAAGTGCTCCCTGAGCTATGAGGTGAGGGCCATGGATGCTATTGGGAAGAACTGGTGATATTTGAGATTTTAGTAGTTGAGTGCTGACTTTCTGTATTACAACATTTTGTACATTGGATCACACTATGCAAACTATTTGAAATTTACTAACTACAGATTGAGCTGAAACTAAGAACGAATTTATGGTACCTATTTATTAAACTGGCAAACCTTTTTAATTTTCATCTTTATACAGTCATGTGAAAACAAAATAATTTAAATGCAATCAAGACTGCATAATCACATCATTCTTGTACTCATTTTGTAGACAAGGACATGTAAATACTCTAGATTAAAAAGGTGAAGACAACATTAATAATATACTACATTGGTATACAGCTAATTTCAAATTATTTACGTATTACTAATTCTAATAGGATCTAACTCATAAATATATAGTTGTTTCTCATAGTGCCCCTTGAGTATCAATAGAATTAATGATCCTCGTCAGGTGTGGTGAAACACCATAGGAGTAGATAGACGCATCTAGGTGTATACATTATGAATTTTCTCTGCTACTTTATAAAAAGGTACTTGATACTTCCATTGTTTGACTCAAAAAGTTCTACATAAGTTAAGCTCAAATTTTTTAAACATACCCACAACCCGCATTTGTCAAGTTTTTATCTATTTTTCGCGACGTTACATGGCAATGAGACGTTTTTACGGATTTACTCGCGGGAAAAGTAGGGCCCCGGCTGTAATTCTTAATTTTAAATAAATATATATAATTATACATGTATGTACACCAAATGTGAACATATAGCTATTTCACGAACTGAACTAGATTGAACCTCGTAACCAGTGTCTGTGACGTAGCACACTTTAAGTGTCTGTCCAAAGCGTTATTTTATTGCACTAATAGACGGCCTTTTGTCGTTGAGACTACCATTATGGTAAAGCTTATATAATAATACGACGTCGTCGATGTGCGTCGACTTTATTGAGAATGTAGCCATAGTGTGATCCAGATGTATGAATACTTATAAGAGTAGGCATTTTGAAAAATTCAGCATTCAGCTACTAAACTAATTATGGCGAAATAATTTGTAAAGCAATACTATTTTTTAAGTGGTCAATATGTGGAATATCTATTTCATGCTAACAGATAATAACGCGAGAGCAGCACATGTCAGTCGTGCAAGGGATGACAGCAGCAAGAAGGGTTGCAATGCCAGTGGGAACAGCGATTGCAGTAAGCGGAACAACATGGAGACCCTAGCGCAGGGGGAACATTTCGATGGCAAGGATATCTCCACACAGGAAAAAGGTGGCGCCAAAGACACCAGAGATGGTATAATGTGTTAAATATAACACCACAAAACATTGCCTTTAATGCTATTTATTATATTTACATGGTAATTTGAATAAAGGCTTACTGTATGGATGATGCAGTGGTTAAGTGATTACCCATTAACAAATACTCCATTGAGTATTGTGGGTTTCTACATATGACAATTGGTGTGGTTCACTATTAGATATAGTTTGACGTCTTCAAGACACAATTCCGGAATACAGCAACTGCCTTTTCAAAACATAAAATGCCTACTTTGTTAGAAACTGTATTCTTTGGTAATCAGGACCTAGGTCTAGTAAATTATTTATATTGTTCTTTATATAAATTTTACAAAGCGAAGATGATTTGTACTCGCTGCGGTATTCTCCGGTATTCCCCTATGCGTACCAAAATTCTTAATTATTTGCTATACTGTGGACTTAATTACAATACTTATGAAAAGTTAATTATTGCCAATTTATACAATATAGAAATGAAAATAACAAAAATTACAGTTATTTTACTGTATACCATCAAATGGCACACAACTCTTACATGTATGTGATGTACTTATCATACGTATTTTTCTGTAGGTACCTACTTTATACGAAGCCAAAGTATTTAAATTATACTAAGTAATATTCTTTTGCTTACTAATTTAACATTTTGCATTGTATTTATGAACTATCATGACACTACGCCTGTTTCCCTATAAATTGCACAGTAATGGTAGACAAAGTACGTGGATACCAATTGACTGTAGTTACCGAAGCAATATACATACTTTGAAATAGTTCCTACTTACTAATAACTTTTTAAGGCTTATTAATTTATCTCTACCGGTAGGTACCATTATGGAAGAAGCGTGACTGTAAATATTTAGGTATTAATTTCTGAACTAATATGCTTCAAATTAAACGGTGTCGAAGCCGAAGAAATGTTTTATTTTATATGCCGTACGAGGAGTAAAGCCAGGGATAACAGCTAGTATCTTATAAAAGTTATTAAAAAAAATACTTGCGTTCTCTTTTGACGTTATTGTCCTTAAATGTCAACGGAAAATTATCGGAATCTGATACGTTTTTACGTGGCGCTATACTATAAAGAACGGCATTATTCATGTGAGATTGTTGGATCACATAATTATGGGAACTGAACTTATTATTTTATTATTTATTTTTTGTCTGTCTTCCAATTCAACAGAACAAAATAACAAAATAGCTCAAGGAATATTTATTAGCATATTCAGGTATTATTTTGAAATTTAGCTAATGTTACCTGTACCAAATTGTTAGTCGGGTTTAGTTTTCCATAGCCAGACTCTAGATAGGTAGATGGAAGACAACAGCGACCTCATCATCATTATCTGAGTCTTTTCTCAACTCAGTTGGGCTTTCTAGTCTTAACTACGATGCGACTGAACTTAGATGTTTTCCGTGAAGCGACTGCCACTGACCTCCACAACCATTTAGCGAACAACACCGACCTCATTGTATCTAAATAGTAACACCAACAATCTAGTCTTTCTTTTTACTGTATTTTCTTCTCTAACAGTATAAAAGATATATTTCTAAATTTAGAGTTTTTGGTCACCTAATTATGACGAGTAATCGTATTTCTATTATAACTTACCCACATTCATATGTAAAGCGTTTTTTTCTGACTTCAAAATTACAGCACAAATTAGATAATGGTGTAGTATTCAACTTGTGCTTCTTTCAAGTCCTAATTACTAGCCTAGAATGGTGATCAAAATACCAATGTAAATATTATATATTGTTTTGAATGCAGGTATTTTACCAGCGGAATAGGCGTCTAAGGCCGGTGATTTGAGTTCGATCCCCATCAGGGAAAACTCCTGAAGTTTATCTATATATGCGTATTAGAAATAACATGATGGTGAAGGGAAACATTACAAAGCCGCATGCCTGATAGCTCTCCATAATATTTTCAAAGGTTTCTAACCTTATAATTGATTTTGTAATTCATCGCGCAATTTTTATATTCTTATCTAATCTGATTTCAGATTGCACACAGCTAAGTGTTGTATCGTCGACTCAAGACGAATGTAATAAACGCTCGTACGATGTAAGTCACGACAATGACGCGGCTGATGATGATGTGTCCAAACGAAAGAAAAGGAAAGAAAATGAAGATAAGGAACTCATGGGCAAGCCGGCCCCAGTGCCTCGTAGCGGGCTGGGACGGTAATACATTATTGTCATAGATATTTATTGTTGTTTATTTACTTTATTTATCCTACTAACTTGACAAAACACAAGGTTGTCCTGTGCCCTTATAAATGTATCCTATTTTGTTTTCCAGTATTCTAACTGGCAGTAAACCACCGGGGCCAGCAAGTAAAACTGGAGCTATCCCATTAGGCAAAAGCGGTGCTCAATATAGTGGCAAGAGCGGAACGGGATCTTCAGGGAAGAGCAATTCACACTCGCAGGGGAAGGGAGGAAGTTCGAAAACTTCGCATGGATCACATTCGGTAAGCCCAATGAAATCTCTAATTATTGTCATAGAAATAGCACTATAGATTATGAAGCACATGTTTGGGTCGATATGGAAACTCTCGTAAAATGCTACATGGCCAACGATTTTCACATTTTTTTTCTTATGCAAGGCATAAAGGGTTTTTAGACTGATCGATCGATGCTACCCATATTATAAAAAAGTCCGTTCGCAAGCGGCAGTCGAAGGCTAAATTAAGAATAGATAGATAGATTATTATTATTATTCCCCAATATATTTACAGTATGACATGTAGGTAGCATGTGTATACAGTTTAATGTACAATGGGCGGTCTTATCGCTAATACAGATTTCATCCAGGCAACCTTGGGACAAGTGCGTACCCAGAGCGAACCTCTTTGATCCGAAGTTAAGAATTTTTAGGAAAATTGAATATTGATTTGAGTCTCTAGATTCAGGGGTTTAAACTTGGACGAAACCAAGCTTATGTTCAATGAACATATCACACCTAACAGCCTGAGGTGTGCAAAATCTTTGAACGAGTTATTGCAAAGCGCCTCGTCGAGGACTTCTCCAGAGTGGGACTAGACCTGGCAGATAGCTCAAATGGCTTACGCCAGAGGCACTCCGCCGTGGATGAGGAGTCTTGCGAGTCGGGCCGAGGTGATGTTAGTTCCTAACAACGCCTTGCCCTGGAGTTGCATTAGGGAGGCGCGAATCTGATGGAGAAAGCTATCATATACCGAACCATGACCAGCATGGGATGTGAAATATCGTAAAGTATTCTGTCGGGATCAGTCCTAGGGCTGCTCCAGTGGAACATCTGATACGACTGGGCGCTTCGCGATGTGTTCGCATACGGTGCCATCATCGTCACGCCGTGATAGCTGCCATAAGACCCGTCATGGAGGGCTGCCTAGAGAGGCCTTATGGAAGTCTTTCCTACGAGCTGACGCGTGATTAAAGGGCATGGGTGTTTCGGAGATTACCTGTGTCAGATCACCCAAGGGCCCTCTCGAAATCGGAGAAGGCCCTGGGTCAGTCGTGTTGCGATAGATGTGCCCATAGCTATCTTACCTACGACAGCTGATGACTCAAGACGAAGGTGTGCGGATTTAGTCGGTTTGAGCCCGAAAAAAGCCACACCCGCCAGCTCTCGTGAAAGGGAAGGGGTTCGTTTTCCGAGGGGAAAAGACTAGGGGGCGGGGGTCCTGTTTTCACTACCTTTCTGCCCCATCCTTTAAAGCTGGGTACGCCTTTGCCTTGCTCGCGAAATGAATAGTAATGTGATAAAAAACAAACAATATTATCGGTTAAACTCGATACAAGGTGTATTATAAAAGAAAGAGGGAGGGAGTACAAATAAAGTAAATATACGGCTTATTTATAAACATATACAACTATAACACACAATTAGTTGTATAAGTAAACAGTACATACTAACACGAAGAGAAAACAGCAAGTGAGCATATAATGGTGAGCTATTATAGTGTAGAAGTTGATAGGCAGTGGTCCTTTACCATTACCAATACCAAAACAATACAATACCAAAACGGTAAGGAATTTTACTCTTGTGCTGTTCAAAGGCAATGCGTTCCATAAGCGCACAGCCTTGACAGTGAAGAATATGCTAATGTATTAACTATATGTTGTACAGAGCAAATCATCTGGGGGAAAGGGTAGTCTGCAAGGGGGTAAACAGGACAGAAAAAGTCCTGTAGCCAGCCCTAAACCAAACCAAGGGAAGGACAACAATGATGACGACGATCAGAAGACGGAATCAGTCGCTCCTAAAGTACCGCCGTTAAAAATTGTAATACCGGGCGGAGCGGGCGGCTCGGGCAACAGAAACGAACAAGATGAAGGTAAGACTCATCTTAATACTGTTCTGTTAGTACGCTGGTACTTGTAGTGCTGATTATCGCACCAGGCTCTGGACGAGTCGTGCCTGTAAAAGTTAAAAAAATTCTATATAAGAGTAAGAAAAGGAGGAATTCAAAGTGTTAGAATTGGCTACAATTAATTATAGCACAGGTAAATAGAAGGGTCCCGACCCGTCCACCCACTGGAGTTTCCCACTAGTGGGTGGAGGGGTAATTCACGATTCACCACCACCCATCATACAAGTTTGTACCGAAATAAGTATAAGAAATCGAAAAAAAATTTAAATTTATTTTGCATAAAATCTCTTTTTTGATGATATGTATTAGGAAAACTGCCATTTCAAAAGTAATCAATATTCTCTATGTGGATCTACAGGCCAAAGAGGCAGTGGCAAGGGTCGAGGAGGCGCTTCCACTTTGCCCTATGTCATTCCATGTACAAGCACTGATACGGGACAAACATCTGACAGTTCAGATGGTAATTGTGATGACAAAAGGGGGGGCGATAGTGGAAAGGTAAGGAGGAAGGTATTGTAACTTCAATAATACTATTTTTATAAATTGTTTCGATGTTTAGGTTTATTGTCGTTTGTAGTTTCTCATTTTATTTTGTCGTGAATATTGAAATATCTCAACTAACATGCTTATAAACCTACTTTTCGCCCCAAGGCTGGACAGAGAGTCCTCCGTTCGCATAGGACGAATGACGGGGAGAAAGATAAGGAGAGGACGTCGCCTCAGACAGGGCATGACAGCCGCTCCGGGGCTCAGGCTAACTTGAATTCCACTAAAAGTCCTACACCTTCTGGCTCTGTAAGTACATGTGTAGATAAAATTTTTAACCCTAAAATTTATAATTTGACTCATAAATATCCACATTCAATATTTTGATTGCTTCAGTACCGGATCTAGCTTTAAAGGTGTATTAGAATTTTTTATTTTTCAAATATTTTGGATTCATCCGAGCCATATTACACAGCAAATAATAAAATGACTTGGCACGGTTACACAATATTGCGACTGAAACACCCGGCGACAGTACGTCATAGTTAATTAAATGAGCCTATCTACATAACAAACCTAGGATACAATACTGATTGCCATTGCTTTTTATGAACAATCTTATTACACATCATTCTCTATGTGTTTATGAAGTGTTACATTAAGACAGATATAACTTATTAAACGTAACATGTTTACAGCAGGTTAATTCTAAATCATGCAGTATAAATTACACACGACAAATGGTGCAAACTAACGTGATACACACGTACTTACACCATTCAGTGCCTGAAGCTACGACTAGAGCGAACAAGCGCAGGGCACGCCGTAGCTGACTACGGAGGCCACACGGCAACCTCTCTTGTACCGTTTGACGCAGATGAGCACGGGTGCTTCGGGCAATATCTGCGTCGGATGGAGAAAAAGCCAACGTCCGAGTGCCATCACTGCGACGCGAGCAAGGACTCGGGGTTGCACACACAGAGCTCTCACGTTCGCCATCTTGCTCAAAGCGATTGTTCGCTGCGCGGATGCGTCGACGGCAGGAGCTGTCGATGAATGACCTCCGCCCCCCTGAGCGCAGGGGACTCTTTGGTCCCCCACACTCGAGGAGAGCCAGATCAAGAGAGATGGACCTTGGTCGGCTGGGGTGCGAGGGATATGCCTGTCAACCTCACCTTCGACAACCAACAACGACCCACAGGTGCCGTGAGTCTTAGTTGGTTCGAGTCCGACCTAACCTCTCCCACCGGCCCGGGGGAGAGGGTTTGGGGGGTATCCATGGGGATTTATCGCTCGTAAAAAAGATAAAAAAAACGACACCATGTTGTAACGCCGCACTGAAAATGCATTATTCTTCCTCTGAGCATGCGTCCGTTCCTGGTGACTCGACATCGCTGCCCGAACTCCGTGCAATCAGTAAATAACGTTGTACTCGTGTTATACGTGAATTTTCTTTGGCCTCTAATTCTAGTCTGGCTAGGATTATTATAGTCCTTGTCGCCACTAGTATTTGGAACACATTCATCAGGTAAATTAAGGAAGGAATGGGCACTCTAAATACACACATCATAAAACTAAACCTTTCATCTCCTTTTTTACCTCTCTTTTTGCCATATGATGCGTTACAGACTCACAGAATGGCATGGATCACGGCAATAACTATAATGTTGTTCTGACCCAGCCTCAGCCCCTACCGGCTTCCTCGTTGTATCATATCACCATATCAAAACCGTATCGTTAATTATTCATAATATGAACTAAAACAATTGCCTGGCCATTGATGTTCGCCTCGTGATTGAACCTATTGTTTACTAGCAAGTCATGAACTTTAAGATCTCTCCGCGAAGCTATCGCTAAATCTGGTGCACGTATGCACTCCTTTATGTGATGTAGGTCAATTTCTCCAACATTAGCCGCCTCGCATCAAAATTGTTGCTGCACACGGAAAGGATCGATCCTCCCCCCTCCGCGTCTAGATCCGGGTCTGTTGCCAGCTTATCTTGTATTTCATATTATATTTGACAACTCATTGTATTTCAGGGCCATGATGATCATGCGAGTACATCTTCGGGAAGAGGTGAATGTGTACTTTATTAAATAATTCTTTTTGCTAACTATTGATAGTTTGAAACTTTATCATTATATATATATATATATATGTATTTGTAGGCGGACACCAAGTGGATTTACATCCAAGAAAAAGAAAGATCAAAGCTTCAAAAGATGGTCACTCCCGTGATAAATCGGATCATAGTCATGAAAGCAGTACTGCAAGCCATAACATTACACATTCCAATCCCTACCAAATGTATATTCATATTCGAAAACAGGTATGTTATTGCTTACTAGATTGGTGCAGATAAAAATATTAGGGAATTAATTAATAACATGAGACCTGTAGTAAATGAAAGGAAATATGGTTAAAACAACGTGAAAAATTAAATAAGTTAATCCCTATGAAGTACGGAGGTATAATGATGTGCATTTTAAGGGTGAAAAATAGTTTGTCACGATTTGCAGCGAAACTAAAACACCTATCGAAAAAAGTTAAAGACAAAAGTTGTAGGTCAACATCGTTCTAACACAAGGTCTCTACAACTTTTGCAGGAACCGTTTTTCACATTATCTGATAGCTTTCTAGTAAAATTGGAAAATTGTATTTTTTTTTTTCGTCTTTCGCACAAAATTTGGTCAAATTTTATTTCTTCATATTTCAAACCCAATCAAATTGCTTTCTAATCAATACATGTATATTTACGTCTTATTTTGATGCTCAGATAAAATATAGATCTAATTTTCAAACGAAAATGCCCAAGTCTAATATATGGAATGGAAAGGGACTCCCTTGTCCGCACTTAGCCTCCCTTTTGGGCCATTGTGCGTGCAGAGTACTGGCTAGAAAGTCTAATATAATAAAGCTATCAATATTATCTTTGAAAATTTACAAATAACCAAAAAACCACTTTTTTCAATTTAGCTCGAAAACTGTCAGGTAATGTGAAAATCGGTTTATGCAAAAGTTGTAGACCTTGTGTTAGTTGTTGACCTACAACTTTAGTCTTTAACTTTTTCGATTCACTGCAAATTGTGGCAAATCATTTTTCACCCTTACAATGCACCACATTACACCCTCGTAGTACATAGCGACTTTAATTTATTTTTCTCGTTTTTTGACCATATTTCCATTCATTTGCAACAGGTCTCATGATGTTATTAATTATTTCCCATTATACTCATTTTTAACGTTATTTGTTATATCGTTTGATGTCAAAATTATAAAACAAGTCTTTGTAAGATTCATTAACTATGAAAATTGTATTGCAGATTACACAGCGTCAAAAAGGTTTGTTCCCAGTGAAACCAAAACCTCCAAAAGACTTTAACAAATATTTGATGAATCGATGCACATACACTCTACAGGCAAATATAAACCCGGATGCCCAAGTGGAGATACCTTACAACTTACCCACACAAATGATAAAGGAATTCAAGGATCAAGAAAAGGAAAGGTATGGATTTTTTTTATTTGCTAAGGGGACTGGATAACTGTATGGACTTGTGATTTCATTTAAGTTTCAGCTGCCATTAATAAATTTCATTGCACTGTCAAACACATTTTTAAGTATCATTGTTTTCATTGTAAGTTATATCAGAGCTGAGATATACAGGATGGAAGATATCAACCTTACCTTCTAATGTATTTAGGGTACTTTTCCTACACATGAAAATCCAAAAAGTAATTATTCTATTGCAGTATATTATAAATCAACTATATTATTATTATAAATCAAATAATGACTTGTTACCATTTTGACGAATTAACCGATACGATATGTTACATGAATAGCGCCCTGATGGTTACACTAAATCCGAGGGAATGAAACGGATCATGTGATCCCTTTTATTGGTTCTTGAATGCGCATGATGTGTTAATATTAGATAGATGAAGACGAGACCGCATAATGTTTACTAAAAAACTAAAATTAATGTCACCTGCACTAGCTATTTCTACAATAAGCGATCGACACCACTACTAGAAATAGGAAAAGGAGCAACCGCATTTACGTGTTTCATAAGAACCTAGCACTTTTCAATCGATTCTCATGACATTAAACCTAATATGATGAGTGATACAATTGTATGTTTGCATTTAAAACAACATATATGACCTATTAAATACATCTGCATATAGTTAAATATATATTATAAGACCAAAATACACACAATTATTCAAAATCGGTTCCCTTTTCCAGGACTCGTCTGCGTATTCAACACCTTGTAGAAAAAGAAAAACTTGTGTTGGCTGTCGAACAAGAGATCCTACGCGTTCACGGGCGCGCCGAACGCGCTGTCGCAAATCAGGTGAGTTACGATGCTTACATCCAAAATGTTTATTTACTATTATGTATATTATTTTCATTAAAAAAACCTAATCTTAGAGATAAGGAGAATTTACATAAACATTCTATGTTTCAGTCTCTGCCTTTCTCTGTGTGCACAATACTTCGTGACCGTGAAGTGTACAATGTATTAGCACCAGAGCAGGAAGAGAAGCGCAACGCGCAGCGCTCCCGCTGCAACGGCAGGCAAATAAACTCGTGGCTGCAAGAAGTCGACGACAAATGGGAAAAGATCAAGGTAATAATTTGGTATTTTCCTGTAGTGAAAATAAATTATTTAACTTATTAATTTAATAGTAAAAGAGCGGTAAAAGTTGCGTCGGTTTTTTTTTATTTTTAATCATCGAACCATCAGAACTATTTGACTGTTAAATATTATAACGTCACAATAAATTATTTCATACAAGTTGCCTTATAAAATACCGTTTTGACATTTAGTAAAAAATATTAATTTGAATTAGTCATTCTAATACCCAATTGTGTATATTGTTTCAAAGGCTAAAAACCCTGCGCCTCCTTCTGCGAGCAAGTAATGCTCGTGAAGGAGGAGGCGGGGCGGGAGTGGCAGCGGGAGCGACGAAGGATCGCTAGACAAGCTGCCCGCGCACGAAGGCAACTCGGGCGTCGGAGGTCGATGAACGACCTCCGCCCCCCATGAGCGCCGGCCTGGGGGTGACTGGTGGAGCCGCCTGTCACCCTGGCAGAAGCAGGCCGCGGCGGTGGCGCGCCTGGCGCGCCTCCCCGTTTCCGGGGTCGAGTTGGGGACTCTGTAGTCCCCACACCCGAGAAGAGGGCCAGATCGTGAGAGATGGCCCTGGGTCGGCCGGGGTGCGAGGGATATGCCTGTCAACCTCACCTTCGGCAACCAAAACGACCCACAGGCGGCGTGCGTTTTAGTCGGTTCGAGTCCGACATAACCTCCTCCACCGGCTCCGGTGGGGAGGTATCCGTGGGGATTTTGCGCACGTAAAAAAAAAAAAAAAAAAAAAGGCTAAAAACCCAAGCCATTGTTCTGGCTCGGCCGGGGTGCGAGGGATATGCTTGTTAACCTCACCTTCAGTAACCAAAAACGACCCACAGGCGTCGTGCGTTTTGGTCGGTTCGAATCCGACATAACCTCTCTAACCGGCTCCAGTAGGGGGGTATCCGTGGGGATTTGCGCACGTAAAAAAAGAACCCAAAACCTATAGAAAAAGTAATAATATTGACATTTCAACGGGAACAAATTTAAGGACTAACTGTATCAAAAGCCGCATACATAAATACACATACGAGGGTGACACTGAAAGTTCTTAGAAAATCAAAAACAGAACAAACTAGCAAGTTTCGTTCGTTTTATTATATCTTTTCAAATTCAATACATCACTGCATCCGATAGAACCACTGAGAAAAGCACTATGCCCACTTGTCCTTAGGGGTCTCTTCGACGGCGTTTTGAAACGCAGCCACTGCTTCCTCGTTGCATAAAACGTTTTCCTCGAAGTTTTTCTTTTATTTTCGGAAATAAATAAAAATCGCAAGGTCGGGGCTATAGGGGCGGATGACCCAGTAATTTGACGTCGTCAAGTAGACGATTGTTTGCTTGGCGGTGTGCGACAAGGCGTTGTCGTGGTGAAGGATGAACCTACTGCGAGGTCGTTTCTTCCGAACTTTTTCTAAGACAAGTGGCAAACAATTGTTAGTTTACCACTCTGCAGTAACAGTTTTTAGATCCTCTAAAGCAATTGTTGTGTAATAACCTATCCTTCCAAAGAACGAGGCCACCACCTTTTTTCCCACGCTTTTGTCAGTCTCTATCATACGCCGCACAACACTGATGTTATCTTCAGTCGTCGCCGTAGAAGGCCGTCCTTCACACAGATTATCAGTGAGAGTGGCGACCACGTTTATAACTCATTAAACCAGTTGTAAACAGTGGCACGAGGTGAAAGGCCAATCGATGTCTCAAAACTGTCTTCTTAACTTTAAAGACATCGAAAGTCATAAAAAATCATTGCACGAATATTTTCTCGCGTTAAATTCATGCTGACGTGACACAGACAATTTTTAATTTGCCGTCTAATCGTAAACAAATGACATATGAATATTTTTTTTTTATTATTTCATTTACAAGTGGCCAGTTCTAAAGATTTTTAGTGTCACCCTCGTATTGTACTCACACCTTTCTCTTCTATTTCAACCAGGTAACATCCAGCCATCTGATTCTGTCCTTTCTCTACTACTATCCCAGTCATTCAAGCTCACCCTTCTCAGTGCTTTTGACAAAATCCTAATATTTACCAGCTAAGTAACGTGAAGTTCCTGGAAATTAAAGATGTCATATCCACTAGCTTTTAGAATTAAAAAGAAAAATGTTGTCAATAAAAACTTATTATATTTTCCTCAACAGGAAGGAATGCTTCGACGTCAACACACCGAAGCCCAAACGCTACACGCAGTACAGTCGATGGGGTGGGAGTGGAAGCTCAAGGAGTGTGGCATCTGTGATCATAAAACATCACCAAAAATAGATGCAAAGCATGTACCACAAATTCACGTGTCGAATTTTGACTTGCCCGCTTGAATTTTCAGTTGATATTGCCTAAGTTCATGTCACGTCTTCACGGTTAATAAATCGTGTTGGCATAAATATATTATTTGTGTTATGAATTTTTTAAGATCAAAAAAAACATTCTAACATCAATTGGTAACAAGAATCAAGCGGAGCTACTAAATTGCATTTTATAGATCTAAATTTCTCGACAGTCGTCGAGCCTTCTATCAGATTCATTGCGTCTAAGATTCCAGTAGATTGTTATTCTCTACTAATTCGGTACATAATCATCTAATCACAAAAAAAACGATAATAACATGATACTGTAAATTGACGGATTCTAAAGCTTTGTTGTTTAAGGCTATCCAATCATAAGGACGTAAATTGGTATACTATTTTTTTATTTGAAACGTCCTTATCTTAAATTAACATTATTTAAGTGTTGATTTGTAATATATATGTGTATAATTTAATTCTATGGTATCATGCTATGTTATAGTGAGACTTTTTTTAGACGTAGTACGTTTTAGTAACTTTATAAATTTTGAACTATTATGATATTATGTTAAGATTTTGTATACAATTTTAATTTAATGAAACAAAAGTGACGTGTGTTAAGCTAAAATTATATTTATATTTTTGAGTTGTATATATATTAGTATGTATGTATTATGTCCGTTTGTTAATATAGTTTAATAACAATAATGTAGGTAATTTTAAAACTCATAATTACTGTTTTTACAAACGCTTCAATGTCAGAATATATTTTATGACAGTCATCATTTAATTTGCTATTTTAAAACCCATTAGGTAAATATTTCACATACACTAGACACTCATTTCATCGGCAGTTAATATCAATCTTGTTAAGCTTTTCCGTAGAATGAACTGTTTGTCTATATTAATATATTTTTATTTAAGAATATTAATCACACGTATAGCAATGAAATATTTCAATCTCGAATCAAAGTTGACATTTTAAGTGTGTTATAGTTACTGCTGTTATTATTAATAGTCAATTGCTTATATAAAGTCGAAATACCGCAACGGATTGAAACCTATTTCAATCCTTTGGTGTATGTAGACATTCCGTTTAAATAGCACCAAGTTTAGTTACGTACATTATGTACCTACGTTATGTCATTGTACCCTCGCGTTGGATGTTATATTGAATAGCTAGATCAAATGTTATATTTTGCCAAAAAAAACAGTAATTTGTCTATTTATCTGTTATATACAATATTAAAAAAAACCGACAATGGAACATTTATTTAAAAAGCAAAAAACACGCGTATCATATCGGTCTAGAAATCGGAATGTTTGTTTAACCCACTTACTGAAATGAGACACTTAGCAATGCTTACCACTTTTAACTTCAATTTAAAAAAAAAATTGAATGTGTATTTTTCAACTAAGTACTACAGGATAGAAAGCAAAAGCTGCATGGACTCATTACAGTAGCTAAACATTTGACTTAATCTATATTCAGAACTTATTTATTGACAATCTAAAGTATAATTATACGTGTCCCAATTAGATCTCAATCAAAATCTTGTTTTATTTGTTTTTCATCCCTATTTCACCCTTTGAATAATTTTATTTAGAGACGAGGTAGGTATGTACAATCGATAAAGAGATACGGTTGCACTATTTCATATAAAGTTCTATGTAAAGGTGCAACCGTATCTCTTTTGACTGTATATATTCTTTTTTACTGGATTCTGAGAGTCGAAACGGGAAAATGCACCTAAGACGACCTCTAAACTCTTAATAAGATATACGGGCTAAAGTCGATGAGAATAGGTTAGTTACTAAAATCTGGACAGAGATAGTCTTCGGTAGCGTCTGGTAACCAAATATTAGGACCGGCGCCCACTGCCGGCACGGCATGGCATGGCATGCCACGGCGCCCTGGGGCATGTCACAGCAAAGCCCAGCTACTCTAGCATCCGTTTTGCTCTTCGTACATTCGAAGTTTGTTGTGTGATTGGGTCGTTATGGTTGACGTTAGTATTAATAGCACTTCTAGCTGAAGATGAAGAGACAAATAAGAACTCCTAATTTGAGGAAAACGACTATTCTGGGTGCATAATTTGTGGAAAACAAGGTCAATAAATGGTGGATCAACAACTTGTTTAATGATTTGAGATACGACATGCGAAAATTCCATGATTATTAATGGACTATGATAAATCTGTGAAGCTAAGTGATTTGCTATCAACAACTACAAACTACAATTTACACAACGCCATCTTGACCCAAAGTAAGCATAGCTATACTACATAGCTTGGTTCTAGAATACCTTTAAACATACTTTACAATTTTTACAAATATTTGCACCGAGCGGGGATTGAACCTGATCGTTCGGCCGCGTTCACTACCAGTACGACACAAAGGCAATCAAACGGAATGTGGCACGTCGCGTCGCGCTGCGGCATGACGGGGCAGGTCATGGCATGCCGCGGCACGTTTGACGAAATAAAGTACAATGAAATCACTGGAATAAGATTCAAAATAAATTGATTAGCTACTAATAAAATCCTTTGTCATGCGAGCGAGTGTAGACGCTCTTTTTAGAAAGAATGCGCTCAGGCTTTGACCAAATGTAGCGTCCAGAGTTCAATTAGTCGAGCTTTGCTAACCTGTTACAGGATTCTTCGATCCATCAAGCAGGCGGTTCACAAGCTAACTTGCACGGGCGAAGTGTTATTAGCATTCAATGGAAACCTGGAGTATGGTGGAATGGAGATATATGAAATTATAACTTGTTAATTTGTGATGTAGGTAAAGTTAATCAAAAGCCAATAAACTAATTACATATTTTATTTGATATTAGATTATAGATCTGTGTAACATATAAATACATTCTTCAGTATTACAATAGTGGTAATTTCCTAATAAAAATGCGATGCCACATGAGCGCAGTCAATGCAGAAAGAGAATACCAAGTGACTATGTAAGATAAATGTTCGTTTCTGAGGGTAACTCTGGTCTGGTTGGGGATGGGCCAGCCTTCTGGGGGATCTGGTATGCCCCGCGCATCTAACCAAACGGGAGCACAACCAATATAATTGCTCATCTCTTCGAGATCCCTGGAACGTAAATTAAATAAATTTTAAGATTTTATTTAACTAAACAAGAGAAAAAATAAAGATAATGTAAAACTTATAAAATACAGTTAATTTGCTCGTAACCATGGTAAATTAATATCGGAAAGAGGTCAATACAAGTATATAAAAATAATCGGATTGTAGGACCAATCTCTGATTCTTGAATGACGAGTTCCCCTGCTGTAGTTTAACAACTGGGTACTGTAATTATGTTTGGTTTATATTTTAGTTAAAGACAAGGTTATAGGTAAACTTCAAACATATACCTTGAAAACCATGATCCCTTCTCAGGGTTGTTCTTTGGCATGAATGGTGCTCTCTTCTCTGCTAATCTCACTACTCCAACTAATTCCACTTCACCCTTGATCATTGAAGCCTCGCGCTTTTCTTTTGGACATAAGTTCTGGTGGATCCAGCCTCGGTTAATTAAAATTACTTCTCTGTTAACAAAAATATAAGTGATAAGTAGATGATTTTCGTTTCTATTTGTATTCATTAGTAAATTGAAGGGCAACAAACAATGCTGTAGTTATTGGCCAAGTATTGGGCCGACAAGATCGAGATAATTTTATGAGCCAAGATGAAGTAAATTGTTGCCTATACAGTAATATATTAAAATGTAATAATAAATTACAGCTCATTCCTCAGGCAAAGGATGGCCATTGCGATTCAGCGAGGCAACGCAGCCAGCATCATGGGCACCTTTGCGCCGGGCACGATACATTGTTCGACATGACATTATTATTATTATTACTATTATTGATTATAGACGAGCAGCTTTGAGCTGATATGTCTATGTCACAGTTCACACATGTTGAAGAACAGTTCAATTTAGTCACTACACTTGATTGAGCCCATAGTTGTGAAGTTTGTTTGTTAGCAACCAGTGATCCAGTCTGTTTTTAAAGTTGTTCACTGAAGTGGCAGTCACAACATCTTCGGGTACTCTATTCCAGTTCCCGGTTACTAAGATAGTGGTGCGCAGTGTTTATGTTTGTTGTTGCACGAATTATTCGCAGGCTATGTCCTCTGGCTGATTTAGTGGGAACTTTTGGTATGTAAATTGTGTGCATATCAGGCAGGTTATAATTATGGGTTATGATCTTAAATGTCTCTATTAGGTCACCTCGAAGGCGTCTCTCTTGCAGGGTAGTGAGATGTAATGCTTCTAGTCTCTCTGTGTATGTTTTACGTCGTAGACAAGCAGGGAGCTTAGTGACTTTCCTTTGCACACTCTCCAAGAGGCCAATATCCTTCTGGAAGTATGGGCTCCAAATTTGGAATCCGTACTCCAGAAGTGGTCTTATGTAGGTTTTGTATATTTTTAGAAAAACTTACACAGTTAAGGTCTGGAACGACTTTCTTATGACATATATGAAGGAATTGGCTTTTTTTACAATTTCAGCAATGTGATCCTCCCATTTTAGGTTAGAGGTTATCACAACCCCCAAGTCTTTTTGTTTGCTAACAGAGTTAATAGGCATGCCATCCAAAGTGTATGTGATTTTGGGGTTTGTTTGCCCAAGGTGGAGTACACTGCACTTGGACTGGTTTAACTGGATGATCCAATCCTTTGTCCATTCGTGAACTTGATTTAAGTCACTTTGTAGCTGACCAGAGTGGATGAGTGGAGATTTGATGCGTTCAATCAGGTCTGTCACATATATGCTGAATAGATGGGCCGAGAGGACGGATCCTTGAGGAACACCACTCAGCACTTGTTTCTTTTGAGATAATGTGTCTCCTATTCTTACCTGAAATGTTCTATTGGAGACCTCGGAAGCGTAATAATAATAAGCGAAATGTAGGTACATTTCTATCCATTTTAACAATTTGCCACGAATTCCATATTGGCTTAGTTTTATGAGCATACGCTTATGAGGAACTTTGTCAAAAGCACGTTGGAAGTCAAGATAGAGGATGTCAACTGGCCTCCTGCCGTCAAGATCATTTGTCCATGAATGCAAACATGATAAGAGGTTAGTAATTGTCGATCTCTTTTCAACAAATCCATGTTGTTTTGTAGATATTATGTTTTCTCTTTTTAGGTGTTGTGTTAGATTTTTGCTGATAATTTTTTCCATAACCTTGACAAAACCAGAGGTGAGGCTGATTGGTCGAAAGTTCCCAGGAGCAGTTCTGTCACCCTTCTTGTAGACAGGTGTCACCACCGCATGTTTCCAATCTTGAGGTACATATCCGCTTTGCATTGATTTATTCATTAGTACAGTAAGAGGACCCACAAGGGTTGGGGCACAATTTTTGAGAATACAGTTAGGAATACGATCAGGTCCGGGAGAGGAGTGGATGTTCAAGTTGGAGAGCACTTTTGTTATATCATCAACTGTGAACACAATATCAGACACACCATTCTCAGTGTGTCTAGCACAGTGCTGACCAGTCAGAGCTGGCTCTCTGGAGTATGCCTTCTCGAATTCCTCTGCAAAGGCGTTGGCAATGTCTTTCGGATCTGTGACAAGGTCACCATTTCCATTTCTTATAGCAGGTGGGATGCATACTTTAGATGAGGTACAGCGGCGAATATGCGAATAGAATGCTTTGTCGCCATCTTCCAGTATTCTTATTTCAAACAAGCTTCTCAACCTTCTAGTCAGTGCCACACACTTGTTACTGACTTCCCTAAAGTTCGCATAGTCTGCCGCCATCCCAAACTTTCTGTAGATATTCCATAGTCTTTTCTTATCCGACACCAATTTAAGGATGTCACTGTTTATCCACGGCCTATTGTTTGTTCTGTTTTTGATGGTCTTTTCTGGTGCAAATTTATCGGTTGTGGAACCAATCGCATGCAAGATACCTTGCCACAATTCCTCTGGGTCCGATGAAGGTTTCAAGGTGTCTATACATTTATCTAATTCATTGTTATAGTCACTGTAGTTAATTAATTGGTAGTTTCTTTTAACCTTAGGTTTTGTATTTGGTTTTTGTATCAGGCATTGAACACTAAATTCCAACACACAGTGATCACTTTTACCTATGGGTGCCTTATGTATAGTATCACCAACAAGAGTCTCGTCATTCATCATAACTAAGTCCAGGAGTGATGGTTCACAGCCCTCCCTAAATCTAGTAGGGCTAGACACCAGTTGGTACAGGTTACTATCAAGATACTTGTTGGCAAATAGTTCAGCTGCTCCCGAATGATGTTGGTCAGCAAGGATAGGCCAATTAATAGTGGGATAGTTAAAGTCACCTGCTACAATCACCGAGTTGTTTTCAGCAGCTGCGGTCAAATTTGTCAGTAATTTCAGATCATGAGGTCTCCAGATCCTCTCATTATCATTTTCCGAACGGTATACCCCTATCACAAGAAAATGTTGAGTGCCTAATTGTATATCAACATAAAGTGCCTCAACATCATCACACATGTATGACTTGTTTATACTAGAAATAATAGAGGTACCATTTACACTATTTCTGATATACATGGCTACACCTCCGCCCCGAGTCTTCCCCTCTGTTTTATTCTTTTTGTGTTTACGGTCAAGTCTGTAGAGTGTATAGTCTGGAATATTGTAAGTACTGCTGCGGTTTTTGTGATTTAGCCAAGTTTCAGTCAAAACTACTATGCATGGTTTGTTTGTGTTTATGTATAGGAGAAGTAAGTCAAACTTGGCTGGTAGCGAACATAGGTTGGTATAACAAAACGTAAGGTCTGTGTATGGGTTTCTGTTTGAGTTATTTAGTTTTTTTGATGTATAATTTTGGGGCTACCTTTAATGTATTTAATGGTTAAGCCAGATTCTCCCTTTTCAGTCCTAACCTTAAGGGTCTCACGAAGTTTGTTAAGTTCCTCACGTTGTAAGGGTGTTTTATCATTATATACTCTTACCTCCCTACTGGCCTTACTCTTGTTTTTGAGGATCCAGACAGCATCCTCTCGGGTCTTGAAGACCACCTTCATAGGTCGGGGCTTCTGGCTGTCAGGTTCACGACGGCCCAAACGTTGCATCACCAACACTTTGCTTGAGTAATCACTACCATCGTTTATTTCCTGTAATATTTGTTTGACAGCTGATTCGTCGTGCAATTTTCGGTCTATACCTAATTCGGAATCGCTTTCTTTTACACCCTCAAGAATAATGTTGCTTGCCCTCTGCTCTCGCTCCAGAAGTTCCGCAAGTAACGCATTGGTATCTCCAGAAGTCAACGACGCCGGCGTATTCACTGGTATTCCAGCTACCGTTTCAGGTGCCGGGGTTGGGGCGTTTAACGATTCAGATATGTGCTGCTTTACTTCGTTTAGTTCTTCACGGAGACTATCATATGCTTTAATAAGCTTTGGCACCTGAAACAACGCCTCATGACACGGCGGGCATAGGTATAGCAACGTCCGCTTGCCTTTCAAACCCATTACGCGCTCCTCGCTACTCGTCAAATTACTGCATTGCAGGCAGATATTCCTCTTGCAACCATCACACTGCACCGTATTCTCATCATTAAACTCGTTTTCGCACTTAAAACACTTCATTTCTTTTGGTATTTAGGATCGGTACTGGTATGTCTAAGCGAAATTAATTACGACGATATTTTTTTTTTCAGTTTGTTATTTTTCGCGCTTAATTTATATCACAGTTATTAGATAGGGCACAATCAATGGTTTTTCACTGTTTTCAAACTTATTTGAGCACTATATTTAATTTATTCGTAAAATTTAGACACAACAAAAGTTTCAGAGCTGTTACTTCAACTCAACTAACATAATCACGAATCTATTGTGTATTTAAAAAAATACAATACATTGGTAGTATTATGAGAAAGATATTAAAAAATAGCTATAACCAATTAAAAAAATAGCTTACTTTGTATCAGCCAACATAAATGGTGTGACTACCATCCATCCTTGATTCTTTTTTGGATCTGATACTAGGGATCCGGTTCTAGGCAATGACACATCTGATTCTATTAGTGCTCTAGGTCCAATGAGAAACTCCTTATCATGGATAAACTTGCCACGAACACGGACAGGCATGTACTCCATTTTATCTAGTTCTGAGAAACTGTAATGGTAAGCAACACACTTAAAATATAATACTCCAAATAATACTGTGTATTACAACAGGTCTATTTATTTCAATATAGTATTTATTTTAACTCTCTGCTAAGGATAGGGAAAGGTGGAAAGAGATGGAGGAGGCTTTTACTCAAGGGGGCTACATTACAGAAACTGCAAACGAACACTGACAACATTATTTAACTTTTTTTTCTTTCTATTATACTTGTACTGTTTAAAAAAAAATACTAACTCTTGAGGCAATTCCTTGGGTGCAGAATTTGTTTTTGCTTGCATCATATCTATCAAGTCCAGTTTCCATTGCAAGCGATGTACCTGCCAGCAGCCGAGGCCAAATGAGCCAACTGGAAGCATCTAAAAGTAGAAAATAAAGTTAGTGTTAGTGGTAAATTTGAAGAGTATTTAATACTGCAAATTTACAGTCAAGGAGGACAAGGTTAAGTTGGCATCAAAGAAACTTGGAATGCTCAACAGGGCAAAGCAGTACTTCACTGCGGGGCATGGACAACTACTATTTAAGGCACAGATCCGGCCCCAAATTGAGTACTGTTGTCACCTTTTTGCTGGAGCGCCTGGATATCAGCTTGACCCCTTCGACTCAGTGTAAAGATGGGCATTGAGGCTGGTCAACAACCCAATACTAGCAGGTGATGTGGTAACTCTCAGCCTTAGGAGGGACTTTACCTCACTGTGTATGTTCTACCGCCTATATAATGGTTTGTGCTCTGATGAATTGTTTGACATGATACCCACAGCTACATAATATTATTGCACCACTCACAATAGGCAGGGAATTCATTCTCAAACATTGTGCCTAAGACGGTGGTATGAAAGAAACTTCATACCATGCACACTCAAGCTGTGGAATGAATACCAAGCTGCAGTTTTTTCAAGCACCTACAATATGGGGTCTTGTCTGCCACCTAAGTGGTATCAAAAAAATTATTATCACTAGCAGTTGCCTGCCTGCTGTCGGTTATCATGGCCAAACATAGCCTAGATCCTTTCTCAAGCACTAATCATCAGCAGAGAACACCAGCAGACTTGCGTGAAAGGTTTAATAATAGTATCGACAGTGGAGGAAGCTCATGAAGTATTTAAGGACAGAAGCAAAAGGGGGAGCTCTTGTGTCTGCCTATCCTACATAGGGATAAAACAGAATAGTTTTGTATGTCATAATTTGTTACAGATGTCAAGAATTTTTTATAATTTATAACATCATATTGGGAATGAGTACCTATTAGTGATGAAAAATCATGGAAAATCAATATTCACATTTAAGTAAACGTTTTTATGTAAAGTGATGATGATGATGATTTATGTAAACAATATTGTGTCAATTAAAGGCTCAAATTACAGATTTCTTTGTGAAAATCATTAGGGACACATTACATAAACAAGAGGTTATGTTTAAACACAAAACAGGACAATAACTTAGTTTTCGTAATCAACAAAGTCTTCGTTAAAACAGTGATATTAAATCAAAGCCGATAATACATTAATTTCGTTATAAACATTACAAACAATGATGATAGAACATTACCAATAAAATCCATTTGAATATTTCTCCAGGCTCCTTATTAGGTACCACTTTTCGTATCTTAGTGGCATTTGTAACAGTTACATTATATCGCACTGTATTATTTAATATGTTCTTATGGCTATATTTAAAATTAATTACGAATGATCGAGATAGTTTACAAAAACTTGAAAACATTGTTGACATTTAACATTTACCAATGCCATTGCCAAGAGCGAGTCGAGTTGAAGTGACAGTGTAGATATAGTGTGACCAAATTTTAATAAGAGAACCAGCTATTCTGTGCCCTTTAATAAAAACTATTTAACTTATGATAACATATATTTTATTAATTGATTAATACGAATACAAATGCTCATGCAAACCAAAACAAGGATGGGCATAAAATATTATTTTAGATAATTTTATTACGTACGACCGTTTACCACCCCAACCCCCAACCTCAGCAGCAGAAGCAGGCAAGCGTAACGGAGCGACATTACCCCTCCCCCTCTCCGACTTTCATTTTTATTATTCCATTTCTCACATTTAGCTATACAATATACATCAAAGAAAAGAGCAGTTATCCCTCTCGTACTCTCACGCATAGCCTTTCATACTTTGGGATTGGGAAAAGAGTATATTTATTACGTTTCCATATTATTTCAATTTATATACATATTTACTTATTTATCTTCGAGTATGTTATATTCATCATCATCATCATCACCATGTCAGCCACACACAGTCCACTGCTGAACATAGGCCTCTCTCACAGACTTCCAAAATGACCGATCTAAGGCACCCCGCATCCAGCGCTTCCCGGTGACCTTGATGAGGTCGTCCTTCCACCTGGCCGTTATGCATCCTACGCTACGTTTGCCCGTACGCGGTCTCCATTCCAGAACTTTATTGCTTCATCGGCCATATGTTATGCGCGCTATGTGTCCCGCCCATTGCCACCTCAACGAGCTAATCCGCTGTGCTACGTCGGTTACTATTGTTCTTCTACGGATATCATCATTTCTGACGCGATCACGTAGGGAAATACCGAGCAAATATGTTATATTATACCTACATGTATTTTATTTTCATATATTTACCATAATTGATCTACTGCCATTTGTTTCTTCCTTCCTATATTAATTCTACACTAGTGTACTAGACTTAGTCTCTCGTATTGCAATTCCTATGTGCACTCCAGGATTTGCTGGAAGAGAACTCAACTTTGAGTTAAGCTCGCCTTTGTACATTACATCTCATCTTTTTACATAAATGTAATTTATGTGTACAAAAAAGTATAAATAAATAAATATCTGCGTGAGATCTTACGTGCTGTTGATAATATGTTATGGTGTAAACCTACTTCAATTTACTTTTTATCTAATAATACTATTGACATTGTTGTTGATTTTGCAATTTTTATTTTTTTATTTTTTATTGGGTTTTGAATGATAATATCACATAACTTGGAATTGATTATTATATTATTTTATTATTTTGTTGATCAATTTTAACATGACATAAGAACGGTTGACATTTTACATTTTTATTGATTTGCATGTATTATTATTATCATCGAAATTTTTGACATTTTTATTGATTGCTATGTATTTAAATTGTTATAATTTCTACACGAATTATGTTTGTTGAGAAATAAATGAATTGAATTGAATTGAATATTTACTAAGCAGCGTAGGTAAATTACTATCGCTAATTATTAAAGTAATTATCTCATTCACCCCCGGCTCACAGGTGCATCCGTCCTCCTTCCTTACACTTGAGACGGGCCAAGTATTCGGAGAACCCACCAGAAGGTGCCAGAAGGTATCATCTCGTGGACAATGCTAGGTATATGCCTCCAGAGAGCAAGGGAAGAAAAGCTTGGTGACAGAAGCCGTGTGAGTCTGTACCTTTCGTTACGTTTTTGAAGCGAGGTTTCACGCAGACGCCGATCATGTTTCACGAACGAGACGGAGCACAGAATTTTCGACCGCAGAGCCGCCTCGCTTGTTGCCCTCCAACCCTGCGTGGGCCTTAACCCAGAACAACCAGGGTCTGCAGCACGGGTGTGTCCTTGGTGTTACACACGTTCATAGATCACGGTAACCACTTTCCATCAGGGGGATCTGCCACCTAAGTTGTATAAAAAAAGGATATTTCCTTGCTCTGAGTCAATCACCGCGAGATGTAAGCCTTGTCCTCGATGGCCAGTGGGTGGAGGGACGGTAGGTGACCGTCATGAGTGAGGCTCTACTGTCGCTAAAAACGCCGAATGTGGGCGTGCCTCGCATAAGGGCCTCACTAGCCGCTTTGCATTTGGCCAGGAGCTCTGCTTGATAGACAGTGCAGTGCGGGGCGAGATCAAGTTTGAGGGCCTTTGTTTCAGCCCCGTTTCAACTCTATATGGAGTATATAGAGTTATACGAAGTGAGATGATGGTGATTATTAGGAAGTCTGTAGTCCATTGTATGTGGCCCTACAATCATCCCCGAAACTCAAGTCAACCATACAGCATCAGTGCACCCGCTAAACAAACAATATAGGTACGTATGAGGCTCTGGTGCAGGGTTTCCTCTCAGAGTTGGTAAGTTAGACAGTCGTTACTGGAAAAGCCGAAAATGAAAACAATAAGAGAAACTCTGGCTCCAAAGTGAAAATAATTGGACTCAGCTGGACAAGCTCTGTGAGGATGATGATGATTATTATTAGTCACTCATAAACTGATAAGGTAACATAGTAGGTATAAATCAATAAAGGTGAAAATAATGATTTGTGATAAAAACGAAAACAAATTGCATAGCGATACATAAGTACGTACATAGTACCTAACATAGGACACGGTAATCTTTACGCAGGTGTTCTATTGTGGACACAATGTATGAAATCTATGTGGCACTACGTTGGCACTTTTGTTGACACGTAGCGAGCACACGGCATTATAGATAACATAAGTGATTTCAGCTGTCGATATAAATATCGATAAATCTTTCGACTATTTTATATGTAAATTAATTTTGTGGAGTGTGTGTCGGTTAACTTCATTGCGTGAACAGTCAGCGTGCTACAATGTTAAGTACTACCACAGATAAGACAAGTATTTTTGTTTTTCAGGGGTTACTGCGATCTGACCCTGAGCTTGTAAAATTGGGTATTTGACTGTCTAGTCAAATTAGTGACTTTTTATTAAACGCCTAAACGGTAAGCTACAAGGAAACTTGTATGAAATAATTTATCGTGACGTCAAAATATTTAATAGTCAAATCATTTATTATTATAGGTTGGGTGGATGATTAAAAATAAATAAAAGCGATAAAATAATAACAGACACAACTTTAACCGGTCTTTTACAATCCCTAATTAATAAGCTCAGTTAAATAATTTATATTAACTACAGGAAAATACCCAATTGACTTAGGCATTGAAGATCTTGGTGAAGCCCTAGAGAAAGTAATTTAATACCATTATTGCATTATTTTGACACATTACCTACGTACCCATTAAAAGTGGAAAATCGGACCCCATATACCCAGGTGAAAGCTTCTGATGCGACAATGATTAACGCTTGGGTGAAGGTTAGGTACCTACGTAGTTAATATTTTCATTAAGGATTTGTTATTTTTTTGTAACTTAAAGTCTCAGTAAAAATATTAATGTAACAAGGTAAGTACCTATTCTGATTTTAGATAAACTTGTTAAATATCGATATGTAAAATATGTACCTACTTACATTACCAACACAGATAGAAATGTAAATTTAGATTTAATCATAATATCGTGTAAGTTCGTGAGTGGCACACGTGCTTATCGTCATGGCGAACGCGGCCGGCGAAACGGTGATTATTTAAATTTTTATGACTAAAATACCTTCCTATCTATGCCTGATTTATTCCTTGGTCAACATTGAAATATTAAGCGAATGATAACATGCTCTGCAACCTAATTTCGTTAACTTAAACACTATAAATAATGAAATTTTAGCTGCTGGCGATAACAATCGGTGTTAAAATGAAATGAATTTTAATGCATCTACGTACAGTCAGCGACAACAGTTGTTGAACATGAATTCATTTACATAGGTACTATTTTATTAAAATCTCCAATAAATCATTAGATGACGTTTAATTATTTTAGTAATCCTCACAGGGCATTTTTAATAAGTATTTATATTTCATGTCTTGTTTTTTTTATTTAATATACTTACCTTCTAAATCCTTGTATGGTAATAATAAAATAAAAGTGGTATGCACCTATAATGGTGGGATGCTTGGTACGAAACCTCCCCGTGGTGCGCCCTGGGCAATGGAGACGGCAACACCTCTCCCGCAGAGAAGATGCTGCATTCTACGGTACGACCAATTCCGACCGAGAATGCATGCAGATTTAGTCGGTCCAAGTCCGCCATAACAATCTCAGATCGCCAACATCGGTCGGGGTGGATAAACATATCAGTAATTAAGGATACCTGCACAAAAAAAATGGATTAATCATATATCAATCACACGACATATGCACACATACCTTTCTAATAATTACCTGAGGTGTCAACATTTATACGATGCCATATAAGTTGTGGACCTACAGTGCAAAGAACACCGCACTTACGGTTCAGTAACTACTTCCTTTCTTTATCACATGATGCAGAATTGAATGCCTAGCGCGAGCTTTTTCTCACATTCACTGGTGACAAATAAACGGTGATTTGTATGACACAGTGTTACCTACCTACTTATTTTTCTATAGGTCCATGGTTTTACAGTTATTTACAGAATACAGTTTTGTGAGGGTTACTGCTTTATAACCTTCACAATGTCTTGTGAAGATTAAGTAGTTCTTTATAACCCTCACAAAATTGTTTTCTCGTAGGTAATACAATTTTAATAGGTAGCCTGATAGTTTTTGACATTTTTAAGTTAGGCATTAGATCGAGCCTGAATTTTGAACATTACCCATATTATATTAGATACGAGAATTAGCCTTCTGTTTATCTAATGTTTATGTGGATACAAATATGATTTTACTCAGATTTATAAGATATCTAACGGCACAGAATAAATAATACGGTCCTGCATTACTAAGGTAGCGGCAGCGTATTTTTAAAACATAGTGTAACATAAATTCAGCGCTACAGAGCTGTCCAAAGAGGCGGCTCTGCGGTCAAAAATTGTGCTGCATTACAGTCTGTGCCCGTCTCGTTCATGAAGCGGGGTCTGCGTCAAACCTCGTTTCATGAATGGAACGAAAGGAACAGACTGAGCCACACGGCTTTCGTCACCAAGTTTTTCTTCCCTTGCGCTCAGGAGGCATACGAGCATGGCGCGCTTCAGCACATCACCACTCGTTTTTAAAATTTAATGTTTTCTTTGTTTTTGTACCCGTACTCCTTGTACTCTCAAAACAATTTCTATCCAGCGTGTATTTTGTTACCTGTGCATTGTGTGTTGATGTGTACTTTTAGGTATACTGTGGTGGTACTGTTTTTATTTAGCTTCCAGATTCTAGCTTTGAGATTCTTAAGCTACTCCCTTTTTTATACTACTTAGGAAGCAGACAAGCACACGACCCACCTGATGGAAAGTGATAGCCGTGACCTATGAACGTGTGCAACACCAGGGAACATACACCCGTGCTGCCGACCCTGTAAGAACAGAGAGTTTCTGTGCCGTCAGTGCAGAAGATACAATCAGGACAAGCCTTTGGTCTTCCCACTGACAACACAAAATCTCTCCAATGAGTTTTTTAAATGTATCTGCTGAAAGCCTTACTCGCCTTGCTACCACATCGCTCTCTAAAAATATACAATGATTACAAATCAATTTATGTGCTAAGCACCATAAATAGTTTCAATCGATGCAAGAGTAGCCTACCTATATATTTTATTATACCACTACCGAGGATAGTTTCATCTCATATAAAAAGAAAATATTTGGGAATAATATCTACCTACGACGTATCTACATCTCAAAAATGTTAATAGTAAACAGAAAATTGCGTATGTCAATACCTACGGGTCGGTTGACCGCGCAGCGCCAAGTTGCACAATATTTCAAAACACGCTCAAACTAAAATTAATCTTTAACTGTATCAAATCGTGTTACATTATTGAATTTATTACATTTAGTATAATCATAGATTCTGTAGATTGCTAACTGTACTCGTCACTATAACTAAGTAACGAGTTTGTCTTTGATAGTTCCTACAATGGCTGGTGAAGTACAACGACGTCAAGGCCCTGTGGGCGGAGATGCCCACGTATATCATCTCGTCGACTGTCTTCCTGGCGGCCGGTCTTGTTACCCTCATACATGGTACGTGAAAAGATTCCCGCTTAGTAATTGTTTGTGTGTCCGCCCTCCATTCGCGCGGGCCTGGGGGTGACCGGTGTAGCCGTCTATCACCCTAGAAGAAGCAGGCCGAGGCAGGTGGCGGTGCTAGGCGCCCCCCTTTTCTGGCGAAAAATTGGGATGCCGTAGTATGGGTACATTCGTAGCACCGTACCCCTACGGGGGCTACGGCTATGGCCTGGGCCTAGCTTCGGGGGTCCGGTGCTGCGAAAAGGTCACTCAAACTTTTGAGTTGTTTTGGTTTCGAGAAATATAAAATTACACTTACTCAATTGACACGAAGGTCGAGGCACAATCTAGGTTTGTCTATAAAGTATTATTCAAAAAGGTCGAAACTGATTCTTCGGTCTTTTAGAGAATAATAAATCTTTAATAAATCTCAGCTGTACGTGTAAGGAATCATTTCCACTCCAGTCTATGATGGACAGATACGGCACTTGGTATATTTGTCAGTCTATTTTGTCTTCTAAGACGCACTATGAAACTTTATCGATTACCGTCCTGACTACCCTTTTAAATGTTGCTGATTTCATATTATTTAACACGAGAATGCTTACCAAATGCAACATTGATAGCTTTCAGAAAGGGCGGCAGGTGGCCATACTTCTGGTTGGGGACGATCCTGCACGGTCTCATCACGGACAACTTCTGGTCTGTTGCGCTGCCGGAGTTCGATAACTTTTGGCATTCTCAAACCCCGATTATGTTATTGGGAGCAAGATTGCCTCTGCATATCATCTTTTTATGTAAGTATTTATTTCGCTTACTTCGCATACTCACGTTACGGAGTCATAAAAACTCCATTTAATAGAAAAACTTGTGACCATATTTTACCACTGTGGCAGCCAGTGTTGTATCTATAGTTTCTCTTATCCACAGATCCTGCCTTCATCTATCACGCGGCATACGCAGTATCCAAGCTGAACCTGCCTAGATATGCACAGCCCTTCGCGGTGGGCTTGGTCACAGTTCTCATAGACATACCGTACGACATCGTGGCAGTGAAGTTTGTGCACTGGACCTGGCACGACACTGACCCAAACATTTATGACCGACACTACTGGGTGCCTTGGAACTCCTACTACTTCCATGCTTCATTCGCTGCAAGCTTCTACTTTTCCTTTAACGCGTTCAGATCCTGGTTCGCACCGAAGGTTGCACAGTGGGAATCGGCTGGGTAAGTCCAGTTTGTGGTTACAATAATTTACAAAGTAGAAACAATACTTGGACAAACGAGGCGGAGCTTAATGTAATGCCGACTGAGAAAGTCATAAAGAAGGTTATGGAAGCCTAACTCAAGGCAGTATTTATATGTAGGGATTTTTCGCACCTAAAAAAGGGCAGTATTAACACAAAAGGCATCAACTGCCAAATTAGCAAGTTCGTAGCCGTTCGTAGCGTTTAAGTAGGTACATGTTCGTAGCCGACCGCATATAGCAGCAGCAGACGACACGTGTCGATGTCGTTGCGTCACTATGCATTCCATGTTTTAATGTATGTGTATAAAGTACTTTCCGTAGCTGGTAACACCTTGTCAGTTTGTAGTTCATAGTAGGCGTACCAATATAGAAATCGGTGTTGTGACGTCACATCGTAGCGAAAGATTGTCCGCTGCTGCTGTATGCGGTCGGCTATGATCATACCTAAGCTCTCTGTGTTCAGTCAGAGTCAATCGGTACAAGTAATTAGGAGTTATATATGTGTAGCTAGACATTTTAGGTTTTATTCATTACGGTTAGCATTATTCTGCTGATAGTTAAGTATTTCTTACAGGAAAGCAATTGAATTGAAGTCTGTGATCATCGCGTCACTACTGGGCATGCCGGGAGGAGTGCTATTGTTCATTCCTATCTACCATCCCTTGCACGATGTTCATAAGATCCACTCAGAAGTCTCGGTCTTCTTCCTATTTTCTATTTTCTTCGTGATGATACTCACCGGCCTTGTGAGTGACAGGGAGAAGTCAAACAAAAAGTAAGTAGCTATTCAGGTTTAATTTATTCGTCAGTTTGGTCTACAGCTACAGTTGTGCAATTCTCTGAGCGTATAGCGTCGAGCACAGTATTTGTTATTGGTCGGATTGGGTGACGTCACTGGAGATTCACCAATCACAATCTCTATCAAAGATCGTCTATTTATTCGGGACTTTCCCTTGGAAATCATTGGCGATTTTCTCTCCCTGAGGGATAAAGTATTACTGTAGCGACCAATATCTCATCAATAACCCAGAGAGGTATGAGAGCCTCGTCTATTGACCAACAGGTGTACGGTGTAGCAGGTGAAGGGCTATCACTTGAGCCCCGAATATATTCGTAGGGCTCTCCTCATTTATAATAACCCTTAGCCTAGCTTGTTCTTTTTCGCGTATTTTTCGCTGAGTGCGTCCAAAATGGGTGGCGTAATGAGAGATTACCTGGAATGGGGGGAGGGGGTAGGGGACAGGTGCATACTTTCTAAGATTTCGCGATGATTTTGTATAATTTCCTACTTTTAAGTAAAACGCCTTCTTGTTCCAGGCTGACGCTGATCGACTATGTGTTGCTACTGCAGTTAGCAGTGCACTATCTGATATACATGTCTTTCGTTCTCTTCTTCGACCCTGATAAACACGTGGCTATAGGACTCCATGAGCCAGTGGGACCTTGTGATCAAATTGCGACTCTCGTCTCTCCATTCGGACAGGTAATATCACCATATTTTTTTTATTTTTTTACTAGCACAGCACACGCGTTTCCTTCCTGCAGGTCCCGGGTCCTTCAAAAAGGGTCCGAAAAAGCATCTATTGAGGCTTTAAAAGCTGAGGGCTACCATTGTAACTGAGATTTTTGAGTTTACCACCAGGCGAGGTGAAGTCATATTAACGTATCCTAGATAAATAAGTAACATTACTGTGGTTATTTATATATCTTACAACATGCTACTTTTTTATTTATTCTTATAATTGCAAATACAGGTATATGGGTTGTTATGTTCGTACAATTAAGTAACACTATATCTACTTACTGGGTAATCGTCATGCTTGCGTTAGCCTCTGTCACATTTGAAGCCTCGGAGTTCGGGTTCTGCTTGCTAACTGGTGTCTAACACTCCAACCCCGAGAGCCTACTTCAAATCCTCGTTCGTTGCTTGACAGATGCTCCGGTTTGCAGGTAAGTTTGGGTTAATACCCTAAAATCTGGTAGGGCCCTGTACCTGTATGTTACTTTACTAAGTCATTATTGATAATTATTACATACATACATATAATCACGCCTTTATCCCCGGAAGGTTAGGTAGAGGTAAATTAACACCCACATTTCACCAATTATTGAATTCGGTCCCAAGTAATAGGGCACTATTGTTGCCTCGAGTCATTCATCTGAGGCTGAGTCTAGGCTGTATATATCTATTTGATGTTGAACAGCCCTATCCTTTAGTCGCCTTGTTCGACACCTTATGGGAAGAGATGGGGTGGTCCAAATTCTACTCTGCCGGGAACCACTTGGCCTTATTAACTCATTAACATTGGATATTTTGCGTTCCAGATATAATTATGTAATGCTTATTGTATTATATTGTTGTCTTTTATATGTATATTTAGGTATATTATGTAGACATGTACGGTAAACTTGATATGAAAACACCCAGACCAATGTATGCGTACAAATATTTGCACTGAGCGGAAATCGAACCCAAAATCTCTAACTTAGCAGTTGAACTTACTACACTATAGAGTTCGTAGCAATTAGTAAGTTTAGTTTTTCTCAAACTGCAAAATTCATTACTTTAGTAGTTATTGACGTATTATGTAACATATTGGTTTTAAAAAAAACTAAAGAAGTAAGTTTGTTTTTGTAACTTTTTTAGTCATCTTGGCTTAGACAACTGCATTGAAGTAAGAATAGACGAAAGCGTACATACCTAATGAAATTACGTAATTAAATATTTAACCAGTAAGTACGGACCTACCTAAAGATTACGCAAACTAGATAAAGATTTAATTCTATCAAATTAATCTGGCGTTTCAAGATACCGGCCCTGACAAACTACTGTTAATTATCACATAACGTTTACATAACCATGCTTCCTATGATAACATCTACAATACGCTGTCTCTGGGTTCTTTGGAAGTTTCAATGGATGAAAACCCAAGAGATTTTATAGTCACCTTTGTCTTTTCGTCTAGGAGTGCCATCTGACCGCTGTACCCGAGACTGGCGAACTTTTTTTTTTACCAGAACATCGACTAACAATCCGCATGACGTACTGTAAATACAACACATCGTTCCTACCATGACGTGCTGTAAACAATCATGTTTGACCGCTTAGGTACGGCACATCATCGCAGGTCCACTTATATTATTATCTGATGAGTATACAGCTCCTAAATTAAGATGTCTTTTAAATTCGTCCCAGTCCCTCTCAGTAGCCATTTCTAAAAGTGGTCAATCTTTATGTTCCAGGAATTGGAGAAACGGAAATACTTCTGCCCCACCAATTACGATGAGAAGTACTTTGATTTCCACTGCGTTGGCAATAAGCTGCCGCCGAACGGAGCAACCTGGTACACCATTTGTGGAACTCCATTCGAGTGAGTACCTACTACTATATACCTTATTTCTGGACAACCCTAAGACAGGATAGGAAAACTAGGATTATGGTCAGTGGGTTGTGTAGATTATTCGCTTGACGGAAAATATGGAAGTTTGGCCGTTTCGTAGCTGAACTGATTGCCGACTACAATAATTGAGTTGAAAAAAGACTCGGAGGATACCTTGGAAGAATTGTCTCCCTCAGGAGACAACTCTCTTCATCTGAGTGCCAATCCTGATTGCGTAAATGAACTTTAAATAAAGAAATAACGAAGCGTAGGACTCCCAACGGCCAGGTGGAAGGACGACCTCATCAAGGTCGCCGGGAAGCGCTGGATGCGGGCTGCTTTAGATCGGTCATTCTGGAAGTCTGTGGGAGAGGTATGTTCAGCAGTAGACTATGTGTGGCTGACATGATGATGATGATGATGATGAAGGTGTAACAAAATTAACTCTCGGAGCTTTAAGGGGTTTTGGTTTTGATACGATAATGGTAAGGCGTCATTTTGATGGGGACGGTTTCTCGTACGTTTTCGTACCCTCTATCATCATTAGCGATAATCGCCTTACCATTATCGCATCAAACCCACACACAGGCTAACACTAAATTCTCGTCAACGATTATGTAATACGAGTTTCGCAAGTGACTTAGGTATCGCCCAATGTCAAAATACGATTAAGTAAGTATTGCTTTAAAATTCCGTTTAAACGGACACAGCAATATTTTTTGCGAGGCAATTCTCGCCTGTGTGGATGAGCGAGCGGCAATTGTTTTAACGAATATTTAGATTAGACGAAGCAACTTTTTTATATCCTTTCAAGATTTTTTTTGCATCTCGCCTGCAAGATACTCACGTCAATTAGACTTCGCCTTGCCTGATGGTAAGCTGAAGGCAAAGTCTCAGAAAAGAGGGTCACCATTACTTACACATACCGTGTGACAATGGTGACACTCGGCTTGAAGGCCTCATCATATGCTTTTTCACGCCCCGCTTAAAGGACCCGGGTACCTGTAATCGCCTTCTGATTCCCGTCATTTTGATACCCTACTCGATAAGCTTGAGTATTTATTGTCAATGCTCATTTCAGATCCTACATCCACTGTAGGTGTACCTTTTGTTGACATTTTATGTAGGTACTCTATGACACTCCGGAGATAGGGATCCCACTTAACGAAATCCGTCCAGCTGTTAGGTCTATGTATAGAGGGGAACAAAGAAAACTTTATAAGAACATACGCGCGTAAAACATTACCTTTGCTGTTGCAGTCGGGTAACAAACGTCCATCTTTTATTTCCGTATGTTTCCGTAATAAGAAGAATTATACCAATTTGACACGAATAACACAACAGATCGGTACATGGTCTCTCGTATGCGCATGCGCGGACTTAGCGGGGGTCGTAATTAATAAAGGTAGGGCGCCCAGGGGCGGGGGTGTTGCTAGGCTACGAATTGTATTTGTGTGCCTATGGAATCATATTACAAGATACCTAATTATCTACGCATTGATCTTTATACCCGAAATTTGTTTTTATATTGGCGTAGCAGATATCATCCTGTTTATATACTTACTGACTGGGTGTACGGGGCCTCGTATCTACTTACCTGGTCAAGCCAACCCCACATAAAAGTACCGGTTAGTGCGACTTGTTGATTGACGGACGAGGTTCTGTCAAGGTGGGGTAGGTCAGACGGCAGTTACTCCCATAAAAGAGATATAAGTCGAATCAAAAGGAGTATGTATACGAACGCCGGATCTCTTCCATAACAACCTCTTTTACGCATTTAAAAAGTAACTTCTACTATGCACTGACTTAATATCCTTTGTTTTCAGAAACCGTATTGAGTACATAACGGTATTGTCTACAATACTGATTCTCGCCTCAGGAGTATTCTATTCGCTGTACTTCAAGACTTTACCACGACCCGAAAAAGAAGTCCAGCAAAAGAAAATTAAGAAGAAAGTTAACTAATAATAATCTATGTATATTTTATATAAAAAAATTGAAACTTTCAGTGACGGCTCAGCAATTTGTTAAGTTCCTCATATTATGATTTTAAAAACTCATAATCATCAAAGACAAAGTCCCGATTGCATTCAAAGCTTGAATTTTCGAGTCCGGTGTCCGCTCTCTTGCACCTTACCTTTACATAATTAAGTTTATCTTGACACTTATTCAGCGACTTCCATTGGACCTCGGGAGGAAGGTCTACGCTTGAGCCTCGTCTGTGGCCTGTACAGTGTACACCTGCTCATGTACCGACTCGCTGGAGGGATTAATTCGAGCCCGAAGTTTTGTAGTTCTCGACACCACACTCAATTCTCAGAATCAACATTTTTAAAAGGTATATACCTATGATAAATACTTCTGTGCATAATGTCGTATCTAATATGGTAGGCAGTGGATAGTATTCAATTCTATTTTGTTGATATTTTTATGTTTTCTACTAAGGTGTGTAAACTTATTAGCATTTCGTAATGATTGCAATTCTCAGTTTCTACGGATCTCTTTGCCTATCTTCATGCTGAATGTTTCAAACTTAGATAGAAATGAAAGGTAAAGGTTTTACGAGAGCTTTTCAATCCAATGCTACGTACTTACCCATACTCTGATATGTGTTCGTAATAAGTAAATTATTTTTTTTATAATGTTATGTAAACAACAAGCGATGTAATTTATTTAATACATGATGAATAAATGTGTGAAATATCATTTTTATATTTCATTCACTTACTTTCCGGACTGCTGCAGTCCACATAAGCTCCTTTCAATCCAGACTATATTTTTTAGATAGTTCTACGGACACCTACCTTCCTTTTGTTGAATCGTAGTCTCCAATCTCTCTAGAAGGTACTCCTCCTGTTAATCTAATAACTTAGTAGGAATGGGCCTGCATTATATAATCGATCAAGGTTCGAACCCGTGTTATAAGAAAATTAAACGCCCATCATTTAGTAAATTTTATTTATTCCTTCAACACCTTTGTACTTAAAAGATCGCTTTCAGTTCCTTTCCGATGCGCATGAAAAATGTTTAAGATCATCGAGTAGACTAGTCCTAAATATGCCAAAGCATTCCACAGGGTTCTTCGATAATTCTTTTACCGTAACAGCTGTACGCCTGTGGAATGAACTACCAATGGAAATAAGACGAGCTCAGACATTACTGAAATTTAAAAGAATGGTCAAGGAGCACTATTTGTCGACGGTGTCACTTGTAACATAGTATATCATCATATCTTTAGGTATGTAGGTATATGTATATGTGCATGTATGTATGTATATGTATATGTGTATAATTATATATTATATTGTAGTAGTATATTGTAGTAGTAGTATTATATTGTATATTGTAGGTAGTTTATTGTATTTATATAATTATTAAGTATTTTAGTAAGTATACATATATTTATTATATGCACTTATATAAGTATGTATAAATTATTACATTTTTTTTTTGTTATTAAACGCCAACAACTCCCAAATTCTCCAACCAACATACATTTCCATCCAAAGGTTGCCTGGAAGAAATTGTGTAAAGCGGTAAGGCCGCCCTTTGTACAGCTCTTGTCTTCTCAATTTCTGTAATATGAATATTGTAATTGGCGTACAATAAAGAATATAATAAATAAATAAATAAATAAATAACCACTGTAGCTGCGAACGGAACTGTGATACATGATCGAACTTGCGCAGACCATATATAAATCGTATACAGACGTTCTGTAGACGTTCTAGTCTGTCAAGCTGGTTTTCGGTCAGATCCAAGTAGCTGACATCAGCATAATCCAAAATAGGGAGGAGCAAGGAGTTTGCCAGCGCAATTTTTGTGGGAATCGGCAGCAGATGTTTCAGCCTCCGAATTGATCCTGCAGAAACAAACACCCTTCTGCTTACCTCCTGCAGCTGTGGGCCCCAGGACAGATGGGAATCGATAATTATATCCAAATTTTTGACCTGTTAGAACTGCCAACTACTACCACTTGTGTCTTCGTTGGGTTAACATTGAGCCCATGAGATCTGCTCCAGGAACTAATGTGAGATAGGTCAGTATTAATTTGATCTATCGCATCTCTCAAAAAAGCTCTGGGTGCTTGCGTGTATATTTGCAGATCATCTGCATAAAGGTGGTAAGAAGAACGAAGTTCATTAGATATAGAATTTATAAAAATTGAGAAGAGTAAAGGAGAAAGAACGCCGCCCTGGGGCACGCCGACACTGGTATTACACCAACTCGAAAAGTCATCTTCGATGCGTATGCGCTGGCGACGGCCACACAGGTAACTACGAAACCAATCTATTACTGTCGGAGATATGTTAAGAGAGCGGAGTACATGTAGTAGAATATCAAAGTCCACGGTATTGAAAGCGTTACTGAAATCTAGTAAACAGAGAATAGTTAACTTCCCGCTTTCCTAATGTCATCTGTAATATTCACTAAGGCTGTAACTGTACTATGACCAGAACGAAAACCGGACTGACAGGTATTGAGGAGATTATTTTTGGAGATAAACGCACTTAATTGGTTATTAACGAGACGTTCGAGAACTTTAGATAGGAATGGCAGTATGGATATAGGGCGGTAATCGGTCAATAACTGGGGTTTGGATTTCTTCGGTAAGGGAGTAATTAAGGCATCTTTCCATGACGATGGAAAAGTACCACTCGTTATGGAATAGTTCAGGAAGTAACAGATGATTGGGAGTATTTCATCGAGGATGGGGAGGATCATGTCCCAGCTGACACAGTCACTACCAACTGCTTTCGACGTTATAGCCATGATACTCTTCTTAACATCACAAGCGGTAAATAGATTAAAGACAAATGGTGAGTGGTTAGGAGTTGGGAATGATGAAAGATAATTAATGGTATGCGTCTTTGTGGTCCTATCAAAGTTGGACGAGTCCGTGAAATGCTGATTAAGAACATCAGTATTTAAATCTTTTGGAATCATATCATTACGTGTTTTCCCAACTCCCAGAGTTTTATTTAGGTAGGTTTCTCTAAATTTTATTGTCTTTCGAGATTAAATTAATTCAAAATCTATTTACTATCCTTGGATGATTTATGAGAAAGAATAAAAAACATAATTTGTCATTTAATCAGTTTATTGATATGTTCATTTTGACATACAATCACATTAAGTCCCTTACACATCTATACGATTACATGTTCAGTTGAGAGGTCTGTTACAGAATATAACTTAAATTATGATTCATTTGCATTTTAGAACCACTAGGTACTGAAACGGTTATATTATGGCGTACCTAGATGGTGAGCTTCTCAAATTATAAAGAAATTGTACTTAAACTTATAATGTAAGTAACTATTGGTACGTCAAGAATTTTGAACTCATTTATAATTTAGAGCCCTTTAGAAGGGCATTTAACTTAAACATTATTTAGCAACAGTTATATGGTACTGTTTAGGCAGGATTTTTTTTTTTAATAATGCCATAATAAATAATTGTTGCACGTTAGTTTACGGCTTTAATATAATATAGTAAAATATGTAAAGAATAAAAATGGCGCAGTCACCAAATCGATGTACCAATAACCATAATAATTGTACTTTGGTTAGACCTAGACCAATTACACTTATTACATACTAGTTGATTAAACAAGTTCACTTAAAACTAACATTACACCTACTAACATTGTGCAGTACAAATAGGTGCATTCAATGACACTCGAACATTTTCACAGGTAACTTGGCTACAGAGCCTGGAAGGTGTCGGTCCTACTAGGCCTCCTTCACCAAGAAGAAAATTTAAACATATTTAATTATTATTAGGTAACTCCTGGACGAATTAGGTAACTTCTAATTAATATGAATAAATTAATCCTGTTCCTGCCAGTTACCCATGTGAGCACTTACATACTTATAATTAACATTTATGGTTATAATATCGTATATTTTATAAAATAGACACTGATTTATATCTAAGTTGTATTTTTGTGCAGAAATAAAAATACTGTAGATATATAAAAGAAGAAATTACTTTGATCATTATACAACTTATGTGAAAGAACAACGTATGCAAAATAAGTACCTACTAAAAATTACGCAGATTAAAAAAATATTGCACCACGGAGCTACTAAAAGTAAGTAAATTCATGTGGTTCTGATGTAAAAAAAAACGACTGTAAACGCAGCGTCGCGCATCACATTGTGCACATTAATTCTCGTCACAAAATCTCTACAACACCTAGTATGCTACCGACGCGCGATGCACAGCATACTATTATCCAATAATCAGATAAAGACCAAAACGTGACGAAATACTTACACCCAGATTAAAAAAAGATGCGCATGTTTTAATGAAAGTAAAATTTAGTAAAATTTGTAACTTAATTTATTGCCTAATACAGCAAGAACAATAAAGAAGAAACATCCCAAAGCGTCCCTTCTTCAAGTCTGTCTAAAAGTGACATGAAAGAACAACACATATATCTATTACAGTTGCACATACATAAATATATTATGGAATGACCGAATATCATATAATAATAATATTACGAGTAGACAATCATCACCTCTGGTGGTACATTTATGATCTACAGTTAATGAAATATTCGTATATCTAAAATTATGACGATATCATTAAATGACACAACACTAACACACACAGTAAAATCGTTATGTTATAACGTCCATTTAAAAACTTTAAGACGAAAATTACATCATACTTATAGATAATATTCGACCAATCGATGCCAATAGCGATTTCTATTGTAAACTAGCTTGGAGGGATTTTGAAATAATGTATATTGAAAAATATTTTAAAATAGTAGTGTTAGTTTATTTCCTTAATATGCGATGGATAACAGTCCGAAACAGCTCTAAATAATCACTTTGTAACAAGTAAATGTCTTATTCTTCCAAACTTGATATCAAAACAATAGTGTCCCAGGAAAATTACTGTAAGCAAAGTTCTATGTAGTAAAACTTAGACTAGTAATAGTGTCCCATGAAAATTACTGTAAGTAAAGTTCTATGTAGTAAAACTTAGACTAGTAATAGTGTACTGAAAATTACTTCAGAGTTTTACGCGAAACCATTGTTGGTATATGGGCTTTTGTTAAATGATCGTATTACTTAAATCTAGGTAGGTAACTATCCATTAAACTTAATCACTATTGAGATTTCACTTGACAGCATCGAATAGATCGAAGCAAATAAAAAATACAATCAAAATGAAGTCCAAAAAGCTGTGCTTCGAAAATAGGAACAAAAAAAATTGGCGCATAAAGCGAACAGTCTCTAAATCACTATTAAGCTCAGTGCACAAACCTACGCGACCAATAACTTCTCTTCGAGTTAATACTCAAGGAAGTTGGTGTGAACTTCGTACGGCTCCGCTGTTGATGTTGAAGCGTGGTGACGAGCTCGCTTAGGAGCTGGTCCCATGTAGCCGTAGAATTGGGACGCAGAGGCTTTGGCGTATCTCTAGGTGGGCCGGTACTTCACTACTTCAGCAACGATGGAGGGATCGGCAAGCGTGGAGATGTCGCCGAAATCGTCCTCACCATGAGCGATACGCCTCAGTATTCGCCTCATGATTTTGCCCGATCGGGTTTTTGGCAAGCCAGGAGCGTACTGGACAATATCAGGAGCAGCGAAGGCTCCAATTCTGTGCTTTACTCGTTTCTTCAAAGAATCGACTAAATCAGCAGTAAAATTGGCACCCTCGGCCAAGGTGATGAAGCAATATAGAGATTCACCCTTTATAGGATGGGGTGCTGCAACGACCGCAGCTTCAGCAATCCTCAGGTCTTCGGTTAGAACACCCTCGACCTCAGAGGTGGACATCAGATGTCCTGATACGTTGAGCATATCGTCGATACGTCCAGTTACCCAAATCAAACCATCTTCGTCCCTCTTCGCCCCTAAAATAGAAATAATAACGTGTTGTTAGGTATAACTTAGCTATTTGCTTAAGTTTTGGGAGGAATTCCACGACGCATTTTAATTGTGTTTTAACTATAAGTTGTATAGTAATTCTTTTAGTTTTATTTTAATTGTTTAATAATTGCATTGATTGCTACAATTTTGGGCTCAATCGTTAAAAGAGAAATTAATAAAGGAAAAGTAGATAATAAAATTTCATTTACCATCCCCAGTGCAATAATATCCAGGAAAACGGCGGAAGTACACTTCTTGGAAGCGTTCATGGTCTCCGTATAAGGTGCGCATCATACCAGGCCACGGACGGGCGAAGGCCAGATAGCCCTCGCCCTCACCAGTGATCGCTTTGCCTTCCTCATCCAGGATAATGGGATCAACCCCAAAGAATGGAAACCCCTGAAACCAAGACATTTTATAGTAATTTTATTAAGAGTGACATGTTGAAGGAAAAAGAACATTATATTGTGAACTATAAATAAGATTACAGACTTGTGCTGATATTAAAACTTACGGCGGCACCAGGTTTCATGGGCGTAGCTGCTGCGATACTAGTGATCACATGCCCACCAGTTTCCGTCTGCCAATAGGTATCAGCAATAGAGCAGCGGTTGCTGCCAATCACTTTATAATACCAAAGCCAGGCTTCGGAATTAATCGGCTCGCCGACACTCGCCAGCACCCGCAACGTAGTTACGTTGTGTCTGAAAAGTAAAAATTGTAAGCTTACGAATATCTAGCCCATGTACCCTACTTTTGTAACAGCGGTATACTGCTATTTCAACAATTTCATAAATACATGAACGTTCAGGCTGTTGCAACAGCAGAGAATGCCAAATCAAAAAAGAGTACAAGAGCGGCTCCAGAATGCAAACTTTTGATGTAATCGGGGCGACGCTATGATACATAAATGATGAGAACCTCCTCATGAAAAGATGCCACAAAAAATATCCATGTGTATTGTCCATATATCAAACCTCTTAACTTTCTTATCCGGAGATCCAATGACAGTGGTGGCATACATTTGTCGGTCAGTCGCATCGCTGACCGTTGCAATTCAAGTGAAGTTTATGAAACTGCAGTATCTACTGGCACTGTAGTTCCACTTAATACAGCTTAATTTACAAGGTCTTCTAAATAAATATACTGACAAACTCCTAAATATACAACAACCTACCTTTTAACAAAGGAGTCTCCAAACTTCATCAAGGCTCTAATGGCAGTTGGAGCGGTATAAAACTGAGTCACTTTGTATTTTTCAACGCATGACCAGTAACGATCGTTGTCGGGAAAGAAGGGAGTACCTTCAAACTACAAAAACAATGTTAGTTAGGGTTCTTACACATAAACACGATATGACGTCTTCTCCGATTTCCATGATGCGATGTCGTATCATGCTGGAAATCTGCGACGAGCACCGTTAAAATCACATCGCATTATGATACGACTGACGCATGGCAACGTCGTTGATAAGTTCTCAGTTAATCTTGAAAATTGTACACACGAATGAGTAAAACGACGCGATGTAGTCGTATCGTGTTTAATAATGCGTTTATGAGATAAAATAAATGCCTATAAAACAAGTACTCAAACCATTTTAAAACAGAATAATGCTATATTGCATAAGGACTGCTGCACTAGAATGGAAAGTTAAGTTAGGTTAGGTAGCCAACCTTCCTTTTTATCTGAAATTTTTATCTTTTTCAACTAATCAAGCCACTTCCGTCCCGTAATCTACTTTGAAGCTGGTACCTGTTGGAGTATTTGAGGAAGGCCTTCCAAAAAAAAAGTTCATGCCTATCTATTACATACGCGTACAAGTCTATTGTTTGCTGTCATAAATGCGCCTACCTCGTACTAGCTCTGAACCACCCTATGGTAGACTGGCAGAGAATGCCTACGGCATTAAGTCCGCTAATGTACATCGTGCATAAAGTGTATAATAAATATAAAATATATAATAAACAAATAAGTAAATAAAAGTGGTACGTAAGTAACTACGGTTTGTAAACCATTACAACCACGCAACAGTTTTTTTCTGTTCTGTGATTACCTACAAATATCCTCGTTGAAATGTGACAAGGTTACTGTCACAGTCGTATATATGCCTACGACACAGTCTATGAAACGTTCAATGTCAAGTTCTTGAGATCGAGATTACCGTGTTATCTCCACCTTCAAATTAAACATACTAACTAACATTCTATTTGATTTTCATTTTGATTGCAGCGACCATTTGAATTATTATATTAAACACCAACTGTACTAACTTCTACGATTCAAATTGTACCCATAGGTACCTACTAATTCAAAGTTAGACTTTTATAACAGTTGGTAGGTATAGCACCCGACTTTTGGTTTGGTTTCGGGAAGAAGAATGAAAACCGTCGAAGATCGGCTTCCTATGATAAAGATTTGTACTCTGTCGCACAGCGCATGTTATATTGGTGATAACGTCTGATATCTTTTCAGAGTACTTAAAACCAATTGTTATGTTGTTACATAGTATTATTTTTTATTCTGTGGTAAGTATTCTATAAAGGCACTGAACTGTCCGTCCGATGCTGCATTGCTGTAGTGAGTATGGACTCTTCTGTTGCGCTTGGTAGGTACCTACGAGTATGGTGGTAACTATTACCTAGGGGGGCTACTATTTGCTTAAATGTGTCTTTATTAGAAATTAATTTCACAATACATTGTATTCTGTCTTAATGTACGTGTTGATTGATTACTATTGTTTAAAGTCGTGTGCATATTTCCCAGACACTGTGAGCTACTGTAATTAATAAAGTGATAACCCCTATATCACAAACCATTTCAAACATACCTACTACATGTGTTATTCTTCAAACGTCTGTAACATAGTAATATTGTTAAGTTATCTAGTTAACTAGCCAGTCAGCAGGGATACGATTTCATAACGCTTCATAACATCGATGATTTGATAATTCATCATTAGCACTTCGTACCGCCCTTGCCTCGGCGGGGTGCCAAACGTTTTCTAACAGTTATTCCCACAAACACTCCACGAACTCCTTTTTAATGAACCCTAAAATATTGGAGCTAACTTAAAGCTGAACGTTTTTAGTATACAGATATAGACAGAGAGCTGGGTTAAAGGTTAATTTTGTAAAACTTATAATATAATACTTACCATTACGGAAGTTGCGGTGTTTGCCAACGGTGCGTACACAACATACGTGTGGCCGGTAATCCAGCCCACGTCAGCAGTACACCAAAAGATATCTTTGTCGCGATGATCGAAGACATAACGAAATGTGGCAGCTGCATACAGCATGTAGCCAGCCGTGGTGTGCAAAACTCCCTTTGGTTTACCAGTGGATCCGCTACAATAAGTCTTATCTTTATTAAAATGCAGCACATAATTTATTATACCTATTATAGCCTCATCATACAGAAAATAATATTTTGTACTTATTACATATTGTCGTATGGGTTAAGCTGTTTCGATATATTACCTGGTGTATAATATGAAGAGTGGATCTTCAGCGGCCATCCATTCCGGTGGGCAGATGGTGGATTGCCCTTCAATCATATCGTGCCACCATACATCTATGTCTTCATTCCATTTGTACTAAAAGCAAATGTAGTGTTAAACAAGCTTTGAACACCGGCAAAAGGAACAAGACACGGAAGCGAAACCTTCACTTTCTTGTTCAATAAGAAATTGAGTGCGGCATGTTCTAAGACTGCATTGAAGACTGACAGGATATCAATGGTGCAGGTATGAACCAGATCATCACAAGTAACCCATTTTGTTCCATTTAAATGTCTTCAAGCTTACAAATTTAGTTCATTATATCAAATGTGGACTATTGCAGTAAATATATCGTTATACTTACGAGATCTCGCAGATCGTGGGGCAAATTCCCACATGGTGTCACACGTTCCAAATGTGGAACCACAATGCACATTTTTACAGTATGGTTGTATTTGGTCTTCGCCTTCTCTAGGGCATCGTCACAGGTGGCCTTGAGGTTAAGAAGCTTAGTGCCACGCCAACCTCCATCTGCTGTCACCAGCACCTTGGCTTGGCAATCTGACATACGCTCAGCAAGGGAGTCTGCAGAAAATCCTGCGAACTAAACATATTCTATATTCAGAACAAAACCTAGACAAGTTAAATAGTTCAAAATACAAATATCAACAATGAAGAACAGCTTTGGACAGTCAACAGTGGACTGCGATTGGCTTGATTGATTGATTGAAGTATCACAATATTTACGAGTAGGTACAAGTGCCACCATGTCATGGACCAGTGATGCAGAAACGGCTCGACAGATTATTGATGTGTAAGGTGGCGGTGTAGCAAAAGAAAACACAGTGCGTTTTCGGTTCCACCATTTTCGTTCTGGAAATTTGTTCCGCAACAAGCTCTGTAGACGGCCAGAGACTAAAGTTGATAATGAAGAATGGAAGTCTATTGTGGAAGTGGATCCATTGCAAACCACGTCCGAGTTAACTGCAGGCTGCGATGCTAGTGATAAAACTGTTTTAATTCGCTTGAAGCAAATTTGGGAGGCTGAAAAAAATTTAAAAAGTGAGTACCTCATGAATAGAGTACAGCAAACCGACAAATTCGCGTCGACTACAACGTTAGGTAGGTACGTCACTCAACCGGCACAATAATTAAGGGATTTTAAATCGGATCACTATGTGTGATGTGATCGCTATAGCTGAACCCTGGTGAATCAGCCAAACCCTGCCCCAAGCGAAAATTGACTTAAAAAACTAATAGCTACGACTAGTGCCGGTGTCGTTCACTACAGCTTTCTTAATTCTGCTCAGACAAATACGACAGATGTCTATCGTCAATCGTCATTAAATGCCAACCATGATGGAAACAATCGAGGTTGGTAATCGCTCGACGCCACTGCTGCTTCATGACAACGCTAAACCACACACTGCATAACAGACGGCTACCAACTTAAAATTGAAATGTCCAAGACATCCAACATATTTCTCGGACCTTACTTCAACAGATTACGACTTTTGAATGAAAGTATTTAGTAAAGTTTAAAGTATTTAGTATGCTAACTTTTCAAAGCGATGAAGACAAAAAAACTGCTTCAGGCGAGGTTCGGTGGCTCAGTAGTTAGAGCCTTCCGCCTGAGCCGATTCAAAATCTTAATCGAGATATTCACTTTTTTTCGAAATTTGCATAACTTCTTACAAGGGAAAAAATCTACTTCAATGGTGGTCAAAACGCCTTCATTTATTTTATTCATTCAGAATGGACTTTTTTTAGTAAAAGGTTCAATGAACTACTTATGAGATAGCAAAAGTGCATAGATAGCAATTGCACATACACTGATTAAATAAATATGTTGTATTAAAAAAATCGACTTTATAAAACGCCAATTTCAAAATCCTAATATTTAAAATTCGTCCTGCTTGACGGGTGACATGACAGACCGTTGAGGCTTATCCAATTCCTACATGAGAACCGTATTAGAATCCATTATGATGATCAGGTCAGGTCCTCCATTATCACCACCATGGAGGGGACCTGACTAAGAAGGAGAACTAAAGGCCGGAAGCCTAGAAATGGCCAACTGTAGAACTGTAAAAGAAACCAAAAGAAAATGGACACCATTGACAGTGGACCTGTACCTGTTTCTGTACACTTGACACCATAACTTACCACAACGGAATGAACGGCTCCAATTCGTGCACAAGCAAGCATGGTAACGACAGTCTCAATAATCATGGGCATGTAAATGGCGACCTTGTCTCCCTTGCCAATGTTGCGGTCACGCAGACTATTGGACAGCTGGCAGACTAAATCCATCAATTTGGCATATGTGACGCGACTGTAATCTTCAGGGTGGTTCCCTTCCCTACAACAAGGAAATAAGTAGCCTTTAGTATTCTGTCTTCATACCAAACTGTTCTGGAATCTGGAAACACGTTCGTCTTAACATAACTACGTAATAAGTGTATCTATAGTGCTTATACTTAGTACCAACTTAGTGCCATAAATATTTCTATAGAATCTATAGTATAGACTTATAGACATAGATGTTTTTCTTTTTATTTGAACAGATAATCATCTGCACTGATATGTTTTCAACATTGAATTAAATTAATGTCTATGTATTAGCAGTTCTAGGTACACGATATACCCAAGTGGGTCTATTTAATTTTACCCTAATGTTTGCTAGATAGGCCGATTGTTTCAAACTGTCTATCCGTTCAGCAACAGTTAGGGTAAAAACTTCAGGCACTTAAGAACTATGAAAATCTGTGACAAAGTTCTTAAGTCACAAATAAACAATAAAAACTTACTTTGTAATGCTAAGTGAAAGGTTATGGTAAGAGAAATAGACCGTGTTCAAGTTGAACAGTACAGTTAAAAATAATTGGCTGCGCTCTGGTTAATAGGCATTTACATTTTGTTTAAAACATTACTAAATAGAAGACTAACAAAAATCATGAGTCTATATTATATTGCCGCGTGAGTTCCGGCAGAATTAGGGCCGTTTAACATCAGACAGATATATACAGCCCAGACGCAGCCTCAGATGCATGGCTCGAGTCGGCAATAGCGCCCGGAATACGGCAATAGGCTCACCCCTATTACGTGGGACCGAATACACTTATTGGTGAAATGTGGGTGTTAATTCACCTCTGACTAACCCTCCAGGGAAAAAGGCATGATTATATGTATTATTTAAACTTAGATAGATAGATAATTCTTTATTGTACACCAATAGGTACAATAAAGGCATCGAGTCTACTAAACATAGATATACTTATTGTACAAATGTTGTAAATGAAATAACAAATTATATTTGATTTATTTATGGAACATTAAATGCGGAAATATTAAATAGACAGTCTCTGTGGCGAGGCGGCAGTGAACGCGACTGCTACGCAGGTTTTGATCCCCGCTCAGTGCAAATATTTGTATGCATATTTGCTTTGGTCTGGGCGTGCCTTAGAGAGCACGCTAACATGTTCGGAGCAGATCACATACAATCGGCCCGACGTTGTGCCAAATCTGTGTGGGTATATGAAAAATAAGTCTCCGGTGCGGAAACGGTTTCTTGGGCGTTTTTACGAGTGTGTCACTGACATGTTATGGAAATTACTGGAGAAATAAAAACCTCTGGACCCGTAGCTGAAAAGGTTCCAAAGAGGAGAAATTGCGCACAGTGCTACGAACTACTGAGAGTGAACTTAACTTCCTTAGTATATGCCAAATATTAACGCATTAATATTGGTTTGGCTTGTGCTAAATATTTTTTTATTATATTTTTTTTTTAATTAATGCGAAAATTATTAATGATAGAACAAAATAATGTACCACAAAAATGTGTGGCTTAAAAAGGTCTACAATAAACATACATTAACATAAACTCACGCCTATATCCCCGAAGTAGTAGACAGAGGTACTAGCACCCACATTTCGCCCGTTTATGTTTAGATCCCAATGTACTAAATAGTACCAAATGTAACCGGGCACTCATAAACCTGCGATAAATACACACATAACATCGAAAAATCATTGGTGCGTGCCATCGTAAAATCTGGGATCGAACCCGAGACCTCGTCTCAGCAGTCCATTACCCATACCACTAGGCTACCGCGGTCTACAATAAAGTATGAAAATAACCGTGAACGAAATGTATTCAAACGTGGCTGATAGAAATACCGATCAAAATCAGACCATGTTATCTTAGCGTTAATCCCAGTCGCGTCAGAAGCTTTCACCGGGAGTTTGGGGTCCGCTCTACCAGTCCAACTGCGGATTTGGCTGAACTTGGATATTTCCCGTGAAGCGACTGCCATCAACCTGAACTCCACAACCCGAAGGCGATATCGAAGCAGTGCTGCTAAACCAGTTAATGGACTTTTTACGGCTCCAACTACTTGTAACGACTGCCGTAGACGTTCGTATGGCAACCGAAATCAACGGCTTAACGTACTCTTCGAGGTATGACTAGATCAATGCAAATACACACATCAACAAAGTCTAGGGAACAAGGACATTTCTAGTTTTTATTTAAAAACCCTTTCTTGTAATAGTGAGTGTTTTATATCAATAGAAGGGTATTTTTATACCGTTTTTAATTTTAATTTTAATAAAAACATTTTCATACCTATTTTTTTTTTTTTAAGAAAGAATTGAATAGTGCCAATATTGAGTATTACAACCTTCTATGATTAGGCACAAAAATAACGAGGTAGTAAGAAATACAGTAATTAACCGTACTTTAAACGTTTTTAATAATCTGTAGGACCTCCTAAAGCATTAGCAACAGCTCGACAACGGCGTGGCATACTTAGTATGAGATTGTCAATCATCGTCTGTGGAATATGGCTCCATACACTGCGAAGGTGTAAAAAAAGTTGTTCTTCAGTGTTCAGATTTTCCAAAGAATCACTGAAAGCTCTTCTCCCAAGCAAATCCCAGGCATGCTCTATGGGATTGAGGTCGGCAGACTGAGCAGGCCATTCCAACGTCGTCATATTGTGCTCGCTTAACGCATTGACCACTACCCTCGCGGTGTGTGACCGTGCATTATCTTGCATGAACATAAAATCTTGACCGAACTGCTGTCGATGAGGGATTACCATGGGGTGTATAACCTCCTGAATGTATTGGTTTGCATTCAAATTGCCCCGTATCTAAACGAGGTCGGTCCTTCCACCAAGGCGAATTCCAGCCCATACCATGATTGTTCCACCTTGGTAAGGATGAACTTCTTGCGGATTCTGGAGACGACTCCGACGTCCAGGAACTCGCCATATACGCACTCTTCTCGAAACAGGATGAAAACCGAAGCAAGATTCGTCGGAAAACAGAACCCGTGCCCATTGATGGTCGGTCCACTGTAAATGTGCGTTAGCCCACAATAAGCGACGTCCTCGATTTCCACGTCGAAGAGCTGGAACCCTAAGCGGTCTGCGAGCATAAAGATTGGCTTCGTGTAGTCTTGTTCTGACAGTTTGATCGCTAATAACCACTTGATGCTGAGACTGGAGGCCTGCGACCAACTGACGAGCAGTAATCGTGGGTTGCCGCCTTGCGGAATTTTGCAAGAAACGATCTTGTCGCGGGGTAGTAACCCTATTTCGTCCCCTGTGACGTTCGGCAACATCCCCTGTAGACCTGTAGCGTGCCCATAATCTGCAAATTACGCTTGGTTGGGTGTTGACAGCATCCGCTACGTCGCGTTGAGTTCGTCCAGCTTGCAGCATACCAACAGCCCTTAACATCTCTTCGCGACTTAAATGACGACGTGACATGATGACTACAGTCACAAAAATGCACAAACCATACGTAAAAGACGTATTATTGATAATGAACGTTATTTACAATGAAAAAAAAAAAATTATTTTGCCTCAGAGAAACTGCACAATCAAACACTTTTAAAAGTTTTCCCTCCATATTCGAAAATCATTACTTATTTAAATTTATTTTTAAATTTCGAACAACTCTGTAATCTACTTTATTCTATTTTTATTTATTTGCTGCCAGTTATTTGCAAAACAAGATTTACACGAAAAAAAATAATTGGGGTCATCTTGTTCCCTAGACTTTGTTGAGGTGTTTACTTGCATTGCACAGGACAACACGTGCAGGTCTTAGATGTCATCCGCACACGGTGCAGAACATACGATCAAGAACCAAGCGGTTCGGAGACTCTTTCCTCTGTCGCACCATTAAGGCCTGGAATTCATTACCAGCTCACGTGTTTCCTTCTTCCTACAGTCCCGGGTCCCTTAAGCGGGGCGTGAAAAAGCATATGATGAGGCCGTCAAGCTGAGTGTCACCATTGTCACACGGTGTGTGTAAGTAATGGTGACCCTCTTTTCTGGGACTTTGCCTTCAGCTTACCATCAGGCAAAGCGAAGTCCAATTGACGTGTCCTATACATAAAAAAAAAAAACCTATATTCATGCGTACACTGAGCGGGGATCGAACCCGCGCCTATGAAAAGCCCCCGCGTTCACTACCGATACCGCCACGCCACAGGGGATATTAATTGATCTATACTCTTGTAAATTATTGTGAAAATATGCAGCATCACTTGATCTGCCAATGAATTCGACTAGTAACAGTAATAAGAATAAGTATCTATAGTTTGCAGTTTAACCAGTTCGATATAATGTATACATCCCCGTAGCACCCCCGCGCCGTCGCCTCACCCCGAGTTTGGCGTCCCGACGCCGCCGCCGATGCGAGGGATGCGGGGCGGGAGTCCCCTGAACCAATCGATTAGTCTGCACAGTGCTGCTGTTCGTCCGAAAGCAGACAGTGAGTGAAATGAAAACTAGACACTCGCGCACGTACCTACCTATGATTTCGATTTAGAAAATGTACTTCGATTGATGTATAATGAGGTGGATGCAAATTCTCAATATAGCGCAGCGTATCATTATTTAGTATCTTTATGAAAAGTTCTTTGTCAGTGTCTGCATGTCGCCATGAAGGTACCTACCTATCAGAGGAAAGACCTTTGTACTTGTTTATCCTAGACCAGAATCGGTAATTTTCAGTATCGCCATATTTTGTTTGAGCATCTCACAGATACTTAATGTCACCAGGTGTCAAAAGACCTTAATTATTATCCACCCACTCCATCTGTACAGTTAGGAGTCACAGATTTATTTTTAGTCTTCTTAGAACGCGGCGCGGGCAACATGCAGAAATCTTTATAAAATAAATAGTTACCAGTAGGTAGAACCTGACATCACCAGGCACAAGAAAGGATTTTTTTATGTTTCCATACTTATACGTATTCACGATACACGCATGAGATAAACTCTAGGATAACTATAATTTATGTAAAAGTAGAACCTTTCACGGCTGATAATTTTGTATTCATAACGAATCTTAGGTAGTAAAACGGTCTGCTGGACATTCATGAACTATTTACTTACTATGTAAACGCCTTTTATTTACTATGTAAATTTACATAGTTATAGGCATAATATATTCATCAAACTCTCATTGCATATTTTATTTGTGTTGTCAGATTTAAACTTCATGCACATTACGTGCATAGACGGACGCACATTCTCTACAAGGCAACCTGTAGATAATAACAAGGAACCTTCCTACCTGTAAATGCATTTTAAAAGGTTATCTGACTGTCTGGTCAATAAATGTAAACCTAGAAGCGCCAAGAGTGCACGAGGATTCGATTTGTGTTTATATTAGTCGAGAGAGATTTTAATTTAATAAGCCTTTTATACAGTCTGTTTGAAGAATCGCGGACCTTTTATTCGAGTGTCAATGGTAATAACGTAATAACATTTATTGATTTACGTTTGTATAAAATACTTCTTATTACCATTTTATTAATGACTATCGTTTATCATCCTTTTAGGCTAAGGTCAGCCTAGATGGCAATTTTATGACCGTTTTCATGAACACTATACAATATTAATGTTATTTATTCATTTTCAATGAATTACTAGGTTAAGGTATCAATGATATTTAAAAGATAGATAAGTTAGCTTTCACACTGAACAGCGTTCAGTTAGTAGTACTATAAGATTGTATTATATTATCTGTGATAATAGTGAGTAGATGCCAAGATCGTAGCAAGTAGAAAGATATTGGCTTGAACTTCAACTTCATCAGTATTCATCATCCTCCTAGCGATTGCCCGGTTGCATTCAAAGTATACACTTTAAAGCCCGACACTTGTTTTTTCGTGCGGTGTCCAGCAGGGATCGCTCCTGTGGAACATCGGATACGACAGGGGGCTTCGCGGTGAGTTCGGGTCGGTGCTACACACCACGAAGCGACTCTGAAGGACCTTGACCCGGCAGCTGGGTCTCTGCATAAAACCGAGGCCATGTTCTTTCATGGGCCTCGGAACGCACTACTTTCGGGAACCAGATTCACAATGGGAGGTATTCCCGTCTGTATCAAGCAAAATATGAAGTAATCGGGGTGCTTGCTCGATGGCCGATTAGACTTCGGAGAGCATTTCCTAAGTCTGGCCCCCAAGCTGAATGGCACAGCTGGCACCCTGGTAGGAGGCGGATGACACCTGCAGAAGACTACGGGGAAATCGCGCAGTCCATGGCCCTATACCAATCTCTGCCCAGGGTGCCCAATCTCTGCAACAACAACAGCAGACGATGGCCATATGGGTTCTATGGGGTATGACCTCCTTCGAAGTGGCGAGTCTCTTTGCCGGAAGCCCACCATGTGATCTGGCGGTAAAAGCCCTTTTGGATTTGCGCCCCTCCCTTTTCTGGGTAAAGATGGGGACGCCATAGTTCTACACCCGATGGGATCTTCTATAGCCCTGGGTCAGTCGGGGTGTGCGAGGAATATTCCAGAAGCTACCTCACCACCGGTTACTGATGGCCCAAGACGGCTGTGCGGTTTTGGTCGGTTGGAGGCCTACATAACCACCCGTTACCCACCGAGAGGATTATCGCACGTTATAAAAAAAGTCTCGTTTATTATTTTCGATTGGTTTATTGGCTTCTGTGCGAGCAACAATAACGCCTCTCAATCTCAACCTGTGTGAGCTTCGTCCGTTGTTTGGGCCATAGTTAGAATAAAGAGAACTAGCATACTGGATAGTGGACATACGAAGGAAGGAGTTTTTGGAGACGGTAGATGGTCATGGGACTGACATGGGGATGAACTAAACAAGATAGATTAGAAATGTTTATGTGTGAGACCTAGAGTGCTTACCAAGACCAACCAAACGATAGTTGGTCTTAGTAAGCCCTCTAATGCTATATGATATTACTAAAACTAAAAATTGGAAACTAAAATTAAAACATTTTTAAAACAATGTTTTAAAAATATGTTTTACTACAACGAAGTAAATATTTTCTACAAGGGTTGTCCTGATTTCAAAAACTTATAGCGCAAACGGAAAACAGACAAGCAACTCATTTAAAAGTTGAAAGCTTGTTTTGAAAAGGTTTTTTTTTACCAATAACAGTTTAATTAAGTAGGCCGTGTAGTGACGGAGAAAGAATACAAGTAACACCACTCCATCTCATCCGAAGGGTGTCGTAAGAGGCGACTAACGGATAAATATGCAGACGATATCACTGCGAGAGAAGGAAAACTCGAAATAAAACCCTGTACCAACCCCTTTTGGCCAGCGTGGAATCAGTAGGCCAAAACCTCCCAACACGGAGAGGCGTTTGTCCAGCAGTGGACTACGATAGGGTTGATTGATTGATTGATAAGTAGGCATACTTGGGAAGTGGGCACCGCTTATGTTGGTGGAGCCCCGTACACCTGAGTCCTCGTTAGTCGACGAGAAACGACAGACACGAGTTTTCCCCATCATGGTATCTAATGCTGGGGAAAACTCGTGTCTGTCGTTAACAATAACATTAAAAAATTACATTAGTTTTTTATAATAACCAAACTTTATGTTGACAGAATTCGTGTCAATGAGGATATTTCAACATACCTAAGTAGTATTACTTATGTTGGTAAATGGTTTAGCTCATTCTGCACGAGTAGTTAAGGTACCTACATAACGACCTCGGCAAATTCGACCTTTGAAGCAAGCTATTATGTTACCTACATATTATATAAAGGCTCTTAAATAATGATTCTAAACATGGGAAGATATAATATTTCATAAGTAGGTACTAAGATGAACTTGAAATATTTTTTTTTCTTTTAGAATTTAGTATTTAATTTAGAATTTATCGCAGGTTTACAAAGTGCCCGGTTGGCAATAGGCTCGTTACATATTACATTGGGACCTAAACATAAACTGGCGAAATGTGGGTGCTAGCACCTCTGCCTACCCCTTCAGGGATATAGGCGTGAGTTCATGTTATGTTATGTTCTTTTAGAATATCAACGTTCTAATAGAGTTATAATAATAATAATAATAATATTCTACAACATTCTACACAACGCTATCTAGACCCATGGTAAGCATAGTTAACTAGCTTGTGTTATGGAATCTAGAATACGGATAAACATACTTAAATACTTTTTTTTTTGTAAATACATACATATTATACATAGGAACACCCAGACCAATGCAAATACAATATAATAGAGTTAGTTTGGGTGTTTGTATTTTAATAAGTAAAGTGTCGCGTCGCCGTCGTCATCCCGGTTGGTTACAAAGCTTTCCTAGTTCTTCTAATTTTTGTTGTAACATTTAATTTCTGGGTGTTTGAGGCAATCTTAAAATTTCTGAGATGCATCTAAACCTTAAGTGATGTACAGTCAGCATCAAATGGATCATAACTAGCAAATTAGGTACTCAAAGTGATTATGATACATTGATATTCCCCCTTTCTGTTAAGCCCAGCCTTTCAGCCGAAGAAGAGGTTAACAGGCATAACCCTCACACCCCGGCCGACCCAGGGCCATCTCTGTCGATCTGGCTTACTCAGGATTATTACTACCTAGTGTCTACATGACATATCACGTCGCCCACGTCACACTTTAATAATAAAATCAATAAGATTGCATGTCGGAATGTGACTCCGTTGATTATATTTTACTAGGTTATTAAACTAGTTACATTACCATGTGAAAAATCTTACTGGAGTATTGTTACCTACACGCCATGTTATTTCATATTTCAGCATTTATAATCAAACACAAATTGTATTAATGTTTCAATACTCGCGCCAACAGTGTAACATTCGTATCATTTTATTAAAAAAGTGGATATCCAAGGCAATCAGTCTCTTACAGGGGCAATGCGGTGACCAATCAAGCTATGAAGCTTGAACTATGGTGTTTCATAATTTCGATGTTTGCATGAGCGGCGCGATGTAGCATGGTTTGCAGGCGTGGAACATGGGGCGATTGACTACTAAAAAACAATGTATTACATAGGCGAGGGGAGGGAACTAGTCGTGTGGATTTCTGCATGAAATAAAAGGTAAAAGTAAAAAAACAAATTATATCAGTCTGATTGTTACTAGGTGAAGTAACCAGTTAAAAGAATTTTAATTAAACATCCATTCTTGTAACGAACGGTCATTCTATCTTTAAAATGAATGCGTTTGGATATGGCATACATTTTCTAATAGTATTAGAAAACTTTTAAAGTGAATAAAATCAGTGTAGTCTTTCTTAATTCATGATGTGTTTCATATTATTTGCATAGACATATTCTATTTTGACATAGTTAAGTAAATGGATAGATGTATAGCATAAGAACCTCTGGTCTCTCATCACTTTATAGCTGTACAATGAGTTTTTGATCGCCACTCACCACCACTTTAATATAATTACAGCCACTCATATGATGAAGACGCGTAGGTATAGCACGTATTTGCTGTAGATAACCTAGATAGGTATTTGTTAAGATAATACCTACCTAAAGACAACAGAAAGAAGAAGTAAAATACATAGATGTCTTAGTATGGGCCGTTCAAGTATAACGTAAGCAGATTTATTACAGTCATTTAACCCCCCTCCTCCTTGTCACGAAAAGTTAGCAAAACTCTGAACCCTCCCTCACCATGCTTACGTAAACATCGGTACCTATATGCATATTTCTTTTCATGTTTTTTTAGGGTAATGTATGGGTAATGCATGCTATATTATGTTTGAATAAGTAAATAGCTACTGCTAACGTAATCATCAGATAGACCCCCTCACCCCCATGTCATCAAAAATAAGCAATGCAAAGACCTCCTCCCTCTTTAAGAACCTGAACGGCCTCTAAAGAACAATTATGAAAGTAGAGAAAGTGGATGTAAGAAGACTAACGAAACAGAATTATGAAACGCGGGTGAATAGGCAACCCGGCTAGTGTTGATCTAGGCATACAGGTATGTCAAGCAGATCAAGGACATTTTAACAAAAGGCTTGGTTAAGAATAGTTACTCACAATCGGTGTTAGATGTATATGCCAGGATCGTAGCAAGTGGAATAATGGTGGACTCTACCGACGCCACGTCATACATATGGATACTGAATCACTGTATCCATATATATGAAAGTAGACCAAGCGAAAGATGTAACATCAGGACCAAGAGAAAAGATGTGTTCTCTATCTACCATAATGTGAAAGATGCAATAGGTACCATATGTACTTGTGTGTAATATGTATTAAGGTAGGTACTACACCTAAGATAAGGTGTTAAGGCGTATTCATTGTAAAATTTGATTATGATCTCGTTTGTTGTTCTGGGGTCATATGGGTTATCAGTTACTATGTAATCCTGTTCCTTACTATTAGTAGATAGTAGATACTGCCTATAAGTTTCGACACTCATTGGGCTTCCAGCATTCAAATGAAGGAAAGACAAATATGTATTTAGAACTACTATTGTTTGTTGCGCGTTACTTTGTTCTAAAGTAGACTCAATGTAGAATTGACTACTTATATCTTAGCGGGTATAATACTTATGTGAACCCATTAAAATACTACTTCTTGTCTGACTCTCAACCCATTATTAGCAGTTCGATTTATTCTGTTTAGGTGGCTGGGCAAAATCTTTTTAATTTAATTAGTTGAACGTTTAAATCATAGCTATTACTTAATATTTATCACATGCGACAGAGATCGACGTATCACACGTGCCAGTGAGGCAAGCATACTAAGCGCACTGCGCACTGCATAGCAATACTGCAATAGCACGCACACTAGAGATAATTGCTATCAAGGTTTTCTGACCGGAATCGAAAACAAAATCACCAAGTGGCGCATTATAACATTCCTTCACCTTCAGAGAACAATGATTCAATGGCAAGGTCAAGACTTCAAGAGTAAGGAATAGACACTAATAATATAACCTATGTACCTAGTTGGGTTCATTTTGAAGTACTTAAACAATGATAATTTACAGCATAAGTACATACAGTCATTACACCATTATATTACAGATTAGGTAGCTACTTAAGTATGTTGTTATTTTTTATATATCGCTTCGCCTCGCCTGATGGTAAGCTGAAGGCAAAGACTCATAAAAGAGGACCACCATTACACACATATACCATGTTACAATGATCTCATCATATGTTTTTTCACGCCCCGTTTAAAGGACCCGGGACTGTAAGAAGAAGGAAACACGTGAGCAGGTAATGAATTCAAGGCCTTAATGGTATGACAGAGGAAAGAATGTCCGAACCGCTTGGTTCTTGATCGGATTTTCTGCACCGTATGCGGGTGATATCTAAGCCTGTGTAGGAAGGGTCAGGGTGAGACTAATTAGAAGGTCTCATCAGAACATTCACCGTGGTACAGACGATAAAATACTGCCAAGGACGTAGGTTATACGCACCTAATAAAACATAAAGTTAAGGAGATAAAAATGCCTTAATTAATACTGTGACACGAGGTTATTATGGCCACGGTATTCTGTAGGACAGCGGTACTTTCCAAGTCGAACTGCTCAATTGGACGGAAATACCGTCGTGTCCTACCTCCTTGATACCGTCGTGTCCTACCTGTACTTGAAAATATCTACAAGAAACTAATCCTTTTCGAGATGAATTTTATGTTTTTCATAGTTTGCTATATAGGTAGGCACAGTGTAGGTGAGCAGGCTATTTAATTAGTGTATAAATATCACGGTATTATAGATATGATTAAATATACAAAGTAGCCTAGTGGTATGGGTAATGGACTGCTGAGACGAGGTATCGGGTTCGATCCCCATATTTTTCGAAGTTATGTGTGTATTTATAGCAGGTTTATAAGTGCCCGGTTAATGGCAATAGGCTCGTCACCACTTTGGGACCTAAAAACATAAACTGGCGAAATGTGGGTGCTAGCACCTCTGTCTACCCCTTCGGGGATATAGGCGTGAGTTTTTGTTATGTAAATATACATAAGTTAAAGGACGAAGGTTTCGATAAATGATACATACAATTCAGTAGGTGGGTATGGGTAGGTACGTACGTTTTGCATTGCTTTATTAGTACCTTACTCCGTATCAAGTAGGTACCAAAGATGTATTAGTCCGCGTTGAGAACTTATAAAATACCTGAGTATCTAATGGTTTAATAGTGTTTCGCAAACTAGATACTACGTACCAATGTTACGTGATGCCATTTTTTGGGCGGCAATCGATTCTCCTAAAGCAAAACCACTACGACAGATGCTGTCAACCACGGACATTCCTAATAAAACCATTTTATGTTTCACAATAAAGATATTTGAATTTGAATTTGAATTTTAGCCTAATGTAATGCGCTTATAGATCAAAATTAATGAAAAAGTGTAGGTAATGAAACTCTTTTGATTTCATTTTGAACTTTAAAGCAATAGAAATAAAGTCTAAAATTTTATGCCATTTGTTGCAGTGTCTGTCGTAGTGGTTTCACAAGACAAGTAGAACATTACATAGCGCATTTATTAAATTCAGCGATTTTTTGAGGGCGGCTGGACTAAGCAACGAGACCAAAAGAGGAGATAGAATATTATTAAACAATGAATACCTAATCGAGGAGAAGGATTATGTTCACGTTTCACATTCCACCTAATCATTCAAATATATAGGTAGTTTTATTGCATATGGATGCACTGTACCGCATCGCATAAAATAGAAACTAGGAAGGTACATTAATATCTTCTATACCTATATATATAAAATTCTCGTGTCACAATGTTCGTTCCCGTACTCCTCCGAAACGGTTTGACGGATTCTCATGAAATTTTGTGAGCATATTGAGTGAGAATCGGCCAACATCTATTTTTCATACCTCTTAGTGATAAGGGTTGTCCACCCTGGGAACCGACATCCACGCGGGCGGAGCCGCGGGCAAAAGCTAGTTTAATTATAAAATTGTAAATGGACGCAAAAATTACTGAACGGATTTTGATGCGGTCTTTTCGGTTTGAAATGTCTTAGTCAGACTTATAATCTCACGTTTGTTTAATTGCAATCGGTTGTGTAAAACCGGCGATAAGATATACACGCGAGCGGAACCGCGGGCGGAAGACTAGTCCGGAAATATTTTTTAGTCTGTAGGTATGTTATAATATTGGATTATCATCACCGATCATTTAAAGATATATTTCTACGGAGTCATGGCAAAATTACCTTAACTTCCTAGTTCAGTAGGTACCTTAAGGTTATCAACTTACATACTTGACCATCAAAAGGAAGTAAAAGGTGTTTAGTTTTAGTATTACCTTCTGTAGAGACACGCTTTATTGTTAGTATTGTAGTTCACTAGGTTGGTCGTACTTAAATGTAAAGAATTTAGACAAGCTACTTCCTATCTGATTGTCGAGGGCCCTTAAAAGTGAGTCCTAATGGACACAGACGATAGTGAAATACATGTATCTATACTTAAAAGTAGGTTCATTGACGGCCAGTCGAGTGAGAATTCAGCTAAGATGTGAATTACATAAAAAAGGCAAGAGGCACACGGTTTAAAACGTTAGGCATAATTTAAAACACAACCGTGCGTAGCGACACGCTTTGCCCTACGATCGCGTCGATACATACGAAATTGCTTCGACTATTAATACCTTACGGCTTATGACGATTATAAAAACGACTCATAAATTTAAATTGGACTAGCGCCCCTACGACGGGGCTTAAACCTTGAACTCGCGGCCAGGGTCTTTATAGAGGGAGTAGTACTTACTCTGACCAACTAAGCTACCTGGACATACATACATAATATTGGAAAAAAGAGTCCAGAACGCTTTGTCCCCGAGGGTTAGGCAGAAAAGAATTAACACCCACATTTCATAATTAGGATACAACTTTTCACCCATTATATTATCACCCATTATATGTTTGACTGTCTAAGAAGTACTGGGTGGATTTAAAAGAGATTTTTATGTTTGTAACATAAGACAGAAAGAAAATATATTTAGCAAGGTCAAAAATAATAATCACATTTCACCAATCATTGTATTCGGTCCCACGTAAAAAGCTACTTGGACACATCCCGTATATTTGAAATTCTCTTAAACATACGTCTCGGGGTGATTGGATTGAAGGACAGATAATTAGCGCACCAATTGTTTCAAAATTTCATTAATATCCTAGTATTTCTGTTCTGTGTTAATATCGATTTGCTTCGGCTTTGTAAAGCATTCTCTCTAACGCACAGCGCATCGCACAGTAACTACCGCACTGGTTTCTATATTTTTTTAATTATGTAGCGATAGACTAAGTACCTACGTACAGTAGGATTTTTTATTTGTATGTTTTCCCAGGTGGTAAAGGGCGATGGTAAGAAGAGCGAATCCGGGAAAGACAGTTTTGTAAAGGAAGTGTTATAATATCTATCGCACAGCGTATGCTTACAGCACAGACAGCTTTCTAAATTTTAGAGTATTGAATATGACACTTTATACTTTTCCACTGTATTTAATTTTCACCTAACCGGTTTCATCTCATGGCATTCTCAAAGGTTTGAAACCGGTTGCAAACCTTAGAGAATGCCGTGAGCTGAAGCCGGTGAGATGAAAAATAAAACACAGAGGAAAAGTACAAAATGTCCAATATGTGTAGCGGATGGCGGTGGTTCCACCAAGTGCCATCAAACAACAGTATTAACATATTTTAGAGAAGCTATTTGATATTTTACACATAGATTTTGTTCTAACTATTCCACAAAGTTATGAAAGTACACTGAAAGTGTAATACCGATAAACGATAGAGAGAACGCTCTACAAAACCGAAGTAAACCGACCTTAGCCGATGTGGGACACGACACGACCCGACGAAGCAATGCGCGATGTGCCGACTCAAAACCCAGGAATAGTACAGTCAGCCTTCGATATGTCGGGATACTCATGATGAACAAAGATATCTTAATATCAAGGTTTTAAGATCTTTTTGAATACTATGCTAGTCAAGATCGATCTGATCCTAATTGTAGGTAGTAGTTTATCAGGAAGTAGAGTGAGTGAGATGTAGGTATCCCTTTCATAGAGCGTTCTCCTTGTCGCACTTCAGGCTTTGATATAAAGCTATCAAACTGTCAGTTCGATTTGCGATAAAAAGAACGCTCTACAAAACCGAACCAAACAAACCCGCTCTTTTCTGGACTCTTTTTTCCAATGTCACAAATATAAATCCGGGTACTGCATTGTAAATGCTTATCGAATATGTTTGACTGTCTAAGAATTACTGGATAGATTTAAAAAAGATTTTAATGTTTATAACGTAAGACAGAAAGAAAATATATTTAGCAAGGTCAGAAATAATAAGCAAAAACGTTATTCAATTACACCGCCAGCAGTACAGGTAAGTACCTATACAGATTATTTTACCTACATGCAATCACTTCTATGTATAGTATACTTGGTACTAGATCGGAACAAAAAAAATAGGTAGGAACACAACCTGACCTCCGAACTGTCCTACAGTTGACATTACAAAAAGACGCGCTATGCAATGCTTTAGGTACTCAAATACATTAAAATTCATTATCTTACCATTCGTTTATGTACCTAGGTAACAATCTTGAAGCGATTTTTTTTTACACATATTAAAGAAATAAACTAGACTAACTAACTGACTAACTAGTGGTTCAATTTCGGTTTTTAGTCTTTAAAATGTGCTTCTAAACAGAAAAATATTAATAAACTGAGTTTGTAAATGGAACGTTTTAAAAAGATACATCAAGATTGTTTACGTTCAGTTAAGTACCTAACCGAATGAAATATACCTACCTAGTTCCTGCGTTACGTTCCAAATTCAAATTCAAAAATCGTTGCCACCTCACCCAAGAACCGCGGTATTTTTTTGTTCTAAACATATACTTATGGTACATAAAAGTCATTCCCCAGAACATGGCGCCTTTTATTTTTATTATTATCATTTTCTGAGCCCTTTTCAACTCAGTTGGGGTCGGCTTTCTAGTCTAAGATGCAGCCGAACTTCGATTTGTACTGTGAAGCGACTGCCACCGGACCTCCACAACCAATTGAGAATATCAAAACTCTATAATTAGACTAGTTGGACTTTTGCAATGCAATAGATGTTCGTATAGCAACCGGGACTGACAGCTTAGCGTGCCCTCCGAGGCACGAACAGTCAGACCAATGCAAATATCCATATATAAACACAAATATTAGCACCTTTAATAGGTATATACCTACATGAATATATTATATATAATAATATATTACTACCCCAATAGTAAAGAGGCGTGACTAAATATATGTATGTATTAGGTACACTTAATGTTGAAAGAATGTTTCACTTATTTTTTAATTATAGTTAGGTAAATTGCATTTTCACTAATAAATAGAAATCACTTTGCTCAAAGACCAATTTTAAAAACCCGACAATGACCATCCACTTTTGACGCTGACTATACTGGAACGTATGCAAGTAAATAATAATAAACTATAAATTCATTAATATATATTTAAATTTATAATTATATCATTTTCTTTAATTTAATCATGGCCATAGTAAGTATATTGTATTTGTAGTGCTGATAATTTGAACAATATATAAAATATGTATTTTAATAATGTAGGTACTTTTTAATCAATTTTAGTATTTTAATGCAAAAAATATGATAAATTAAGTAAAGGAAATAATAAATATTATTTAATCACGCCCATTCATAAAATATAGAGTCGGTAATCATTTCCTGAAGAATCCTGAATTACAAAATGGCGCAGCTAACACAATTAGGTACGTAGGTGTAGGTAGATGAATATAATGTTAAGTGAACATTATATCTTTATAATGTTCACATAACATTATGTTCATATATATACATACATATACTCAAGCCCGTAAATCCCCGAAGGGTTGGGCAAAGGTATATTAACACCGCCAATTAAGATTTTCGGTCGCACGTAGGTAATAGGGGTCGAGCCTATTGTCGTGTCAAGTCATGGGCTGTAGGTATATTTTGTGTCGGATGATTAACATATTACACATAATAACATTATATTCATTGCTGAAAAATAAAATGGCTTTACTTAAGCTGATTTTCACCGAAAGAAATCAATTTATTCGGACTAAGTCTTTGAAAATTGCAGTTTAAATTTAATTAAACGTATATAAATTAATCGGTGAAATCCAGCATAAGTAAATAATTTCATCAAGTTAAACGTGAATACGCAGTTAAGTTTTAATTGATCGCGTTCTCTATCACTGCTGAAGTACGCTCTTTGCCTACCGTACCGTACAGACAGTCTAGAGGGTCAGAAAATCGATAAGTTCGCGCGCCGTCTCAGTGCATCCGCTCAGCTGTGTATTGATTTTGGAAGCTAGCAGCCTACATTAATAAGATATAACTTACCAGTAAAATGCAATCTTGTCCCCATACCCGTTCCTCACGCTCTTGTCCAGCACGTTGAAGCAGACGTTGGTCACAGCTCCCTCCAAGAATTTCAAAAAAATTGGCCCCTTTGTTATGTCAAAATTATATGACATAAATTTACCGCGCGCAGGGGGAGTTTGCCAGTGGAACTCATTTATAAATTCCGACCAGAATGCTTCGGGTTCATCGAGAGACATCTTATGCATGTCCTGATATTGTTCGAAAGAGGGTAGCAGCGATCTGTCGGCGACATAGTCCGTCGGAGAATATATCTCTGCCATCGCGGTAACGACCACACGATTTCGCAGTGAACACAATTGTGAAGTGAACAATAATGATTCGCGCTTCTACTGAATGGCGGCCGCACCGACTAGACTACAGCACGGATCTAAAGTCGACGTCGTTTGGCACTAACGCGAGCAGAGATCGCTTGGAGAGTTCCGAAATGAGATGACGCACGAATAGAACGCGCATGCGCGACCTATGCGCACTCTATCGGCCTGATTTTAAACAAATCTTACTTATTCGGAGTGACAAACCATGTCGTAACCATGCGCGTTTGTAAAAGCCGAGCCGATTTAAGATTAGTTATACGTCAGTCATCCACTGTCTTCTCCAGGGTTCGGAAATATCCAATATTTATTATAAATATTAAAATATCGGATATTTATGATATACATCCGATATACTTCAAGTTTGATTTAGAATCAATTTCAATTATTCAGTTTAGCACATAAAGAGCACATATGAACGTCAAAATTTTACAATTATGTCAGGAAATAATTTAAAATTATTAAATAATGTAAAAATAAACCATTGGAAAATGATTCTTTCGCTGGTTCGATAGATTAGTTCTACTGAGAAGATACCAGCAAGAAACTCAGAGAACTATATTAGAACTTGATTATCTTTCTTTTTTAAATTTGCTTTAGTTCATAATTTATGGTGTGCGAGCAATTAAGAGACTTATGTTGACCACGCATTTTCATCAAGATAGTCATCTACTTTAAGTAACCATTATTCAATAAAGATATTTTCCCTCGTATTAAAATTATGTACGTCAGATTTTTTTTCGAAAAGATTAAGGTTCTTTCGTCCATATAAGATTTTATCGTAAATGTACTGAGAAGCAACTCTTAAAATATTAATTTCTTTGAATAATTCTTTCAGCGAGTCACGGGGTCTGAGCCATATTATTATTTTATTACATGCTTTATCAATACTATTTTGCATATGCGTTACATAAACATTCTAAAATTAACAAACAAAAACTAAAATATTTTTAAGATTTTATTTAATTGAGGTAGGTTTCCATAGGTACCTAAGAAGAGCAAAACATATATCTTCTTTTAGATAAGGCAAAGTCAACTTAATACATATTAAAATTGGTTTTGATCTCCTGTCTTCCCTGACCCTCCCTAGAGGAGACATCAGAATTTCTTTAGTCCTGTTGTCTCCCCTCGGCTGGGGAGATGTTAAATATAATGTTAAAATTATATTTTGAGTACTCGTATCTCCCCTTGTAAATGTCAAGTGTTACATTAAAGCTGTAAAAAACACCTGTCAAGTATTATGCAAAAATCAAGTAGGCAGTAGAACAAACATGACAGAACTGAATAGGGAGACACGAGATCGAAACCTTAAAAACTTATATATCAAAATATGAACTCAACAACATAAAAATATATATTTTTTTATAAATTCTAATCATCCAGTGGTCAACCTACATCTAAGTAACAAAATAACCGCGGTAGCCTAGTGCATACCACTAGGCTACCGCGGTAATGGACTGCTGAGACGAGGTCTCGGGTTCGATTCCAGGTTTTACCATGGCACTCCCCATTGACTTTTCGATGCGTTGCGTAGTTGTGTGTATTTATCGCAGGTTTACAAGTGCCCGGTTAATGGCAATAGGCTCGATGGGACCTAAACATAAACTGGCGAAATGCGGGTGCTAGCACCTCTGCCTACCCCTTCGGGGATATAGGCGTAGTGAGTTTATGTTATGTAATGTATGAGCGCCATTAATGCCGCCAGAAGTGTTGCCATTTATGGATTAAAGCTTGGAATAAGGTTTTTTTTCAGACATTTATATTCGAAGTCGAATTCAGTTTGATATATATCGGATAAATATCTTGATATATATCCGCGAACTCTTAACCCTGATCATCTCACGTTACGATTGCGTTTGGAACTCGATGTCACTCAGAATAATGGCATTGGGCGGTGTTTGTATTCAGGGTTGCCACTCCTGGGTAGGTACACTAACATTGGTGGTTCGGTTTCTAACTCTAGTTAGATCGACCAATTTACTTCTGATGGCAAGTGGATTTTGCAGTGGAGGTTCAAATAAAAGAAACCCTAAAAAAAACTATAAGTTACATTTCGCAAATATTTCTCTAAATATTCAGGCAATGAATAATGGCATTTATGGACCAGGGTCGAGAACTGCTGCAACCTTTTTTTTAAAGAAATTTATATTCGCCAGATCTTTTAGCTCCCTAGGTAATTTATTGTAAATATAAGGAGCGATAGCCTCTGTGGCGTGGCGGTAGTGAACGCGACTGCTACGCAGGAGGCGCGGGTTCGATCCCCGCTCAGTGCAAATATTTGTATGCATGAATATGGGTATTTGCATTGGTCTGGGTGTTTCTATGTATAATATGTATGTATTTACAAAAAAAAAAAAAAAGTATTTAAGTATGTTTATCCGTATTCTAGATTCCATAACACAAGCTAGTTAAACTATGCTTACCATGGGTCTAGATAGCGTTGTGTAGAATGTTGTAGAATATTTATTATTATTATTATTATTATACAAAAAAACTTCTGCATTAAAACCGTTTTATAAGGTAGATACATAGCTTTTCAGCGTGGCAATCCTTGTTATATATGTTCTCTCAAACAGTTCCAAAAAGTATATAAATACAGGGCAGAATTAATCAATTAACAGATTATACTTTTACACGAATCTGTCGTTCAAGGCTGAATATGGCTCTGATACAACGTTTCTGTGCTATGAAGATACGCAGCCAGTCAGTGGCATTCGCCCAGAATACAATTCCGTACCGTAGTTTCGTGGTGACCATTCCGTGATGGACCCTACTGAGGACCTTGTTACAAACGTACTCTATGTGGGCGCGTCAATTCAAAAGATTAAAAATTTTAGACCTTACATTGTCTTCTGTAATTTTATGAGCCTTACAGTTAATACTTATAGGTGTGTCAACCCTTCTCTGTCTGAAATTTAATATTTTAGTTTTTCCAACAGTCATGTTTAAATTATTCATCTGTAACCATTGCATGATTGATTTTATTGAATTATTCATGTCAGTCTGGAGTGATGTCATGTTTTTCTTAGACTAAAGAATAGTGGTATCGTCAGCAAATAAGGTCATATTGTATATCGTAGTTGTAGGTAGATCATTAATATAGGTTATATAATGCAATGGCCCAAGCACACTACCCTGTGGAACGCCAAATCTAACAATTTTTGTATCTGACTGATGTATGTTTATTATCAGTTTTTATGTTTGGACATATATTGAGTACATGCATCACTTGTTGTCTGTTTGATAAATATGATTTCAGTAGATTGAGCTTATTGGTACATCTGACATAGCACCTTTTCGTGCGAGAAGTGGCGTGATCAGAGCACTCTACTGGTGGTGATGTACCATTAAGACCAGGAATACATTAACAGCTCACGTAATTCCTTCTTCCTACAGTCCCGGGTTCTTTAAGCGGGGCGTTAAAAAGCATCTGATGAGGCTGTCAAGCTGAGTGCCACCATTGTAACATGCTACATGTCTGTAATGATGACCCACTTTCCTGAGACTTTGCATTCTTACCATTAGGCGAGGTGAAGTCAAACTGACGTGTCCTATATTACCGGTATTACATGTAAATGAAACAATTATTTATAGCAACAGTTCATGTTTATTTAATAACAATCAAAACTTTTCACTTAGTTTAACAAAAGGTGTGCCAGTCTTTACATATATAAGTTAGTTACCTACTGTGACATACTCACATGTTTCTTCATCAATGCAAGGTAGTGGCACCAAATTTGAATCACTTCCAAGACAATCAAAGGAAAATTTAATCATAAAAAGAACTCAGATACGTAAGTACATATTTTTCTGCGGTGAGTTTATTTATATTCAGGAAAATTTACATACACGTGCGGTACGTTTCTAAATGTTGGCACATGTTGGATATATCAAAATGTCTACAGTGACAGTGAAGTATGGGGTCAGCAATAATACATATTTAAAGTAAGTCTGTAAAAAACAATGACAGAACTATCCATTTTTCATGTTTAAACAAAAGCCACTGCTTCCTTTTTGTTTGTACCTAAGGTAGGCAGAAACAGCCCGCCATCTGCTCTTATCATTACACACTTTATGAGTTTCCTCTGCTGTCATTCCTTCTTACCTCTACCATTATCGCCCTCTATACCTCTGTGGCGTAGCGGTAGAACGTTCGACTGCTATGCAGGAGGTGCGGGTTCGATTCCCGCACAGTGCAAATATTTGTATACAAGTATAGGTATGTATATTTGCATTGGTCTGGGTGTTTCTATATAATATGTATGTATTTACAAAAAAAATATCTAAGTACGTTTATCCGCTTTCTAGATTGCATAGCACAAGCTAGTTAAGCTATGCTTACCATGGGTCTTGATAGCGTTGTGTAGAATGTTGTAGAATATTTATTTCTTTATTTATTCATATCAACTTTTCACACAAACCCTCTGGTTTCGACTTATTGTCAAATCCGTATACTAAATAAGACTCACGTATTGGGTGCATACCTTGTAAATCATAAAAAAATTAATCATAAATAGGTCCTCATTAAAAATTGGCATGTGTCAATGCTAATTACGAATTAATACAATACATATACCTAGCTTAGATGAAGGTATTCATCGGTGTCATAAAAAATCGTTAATTTACCACTACCCTATAGTTTATTTTACCACTACCCTATAGTATATTGTACCACTGCCCTATAGTTTACGATAGGTACCACTACCTTACGCACAATCTCAACCGCCTAAATAAATATCTAATTTACTATTTTCAATTAATATTTGACACTACATTATTTTCAAGATCTATAGGTATAACCTACCATATTAAGTCAGTTATGTTAACACAGTTTACAATATAATTAAGTTAGTTATGTAAAATGTACCCGGAGTCAGCATGTGACCACGGCCGGTGTCACTTGGTCGAAACGTCAGGCAAATGAAAGATATGTATACCTATACCGTGATCTCGTTAATTCCCGCAAACATTATTGTACATTTTACATAAATCAAGTACGTATATATAGACATTTAAGTATAAATATATTATATCATATGATTTTATATAACAATCAATGTAATATATAACACGTGCCAAGTCGTAATTAGTGTTCTTTTAATTCATAGATTTATTTAGTGAAGTCGCCTCTATAAATATGTCCTTCAGTGTAAACATGGGCTTATTTTATGGGAAGAGCAATTATTATCTTCATAGTACACATTACTGTCCATACAATAACTTATTGTCTATATGTCTAATGTGATCATGTCTAAATCTTGAACATTTATTAAATTAATAAATGTTCAGGATTAGACATGTTCACACAAACCCTCTGACGGCAAGAGATTTTTACGCTTGAAACTCCGGACTGCAAATACGTAAGTACGATTTTAAGGCATTTTAGTCGATTACTAATTGAAAACAATAACTGTACAGAAAGAAATTACCGCAGTGTTTATTTTCGTAATCGATATTAAATCGATATATATTCAGATGTGATATAATCACTGAACGAAAGCAATCTGGGAAGCAATGTACAAACGTCAGAGATCATTAGATATTAAAAAATATCGTTTATCATTTAACTAATCACCCAGTCTAGACAAAATTCTTTGCGTAAAAGATATACGGTACAAATTCATGGACCTGTGCTATAATTCGCTTGCTATATCTTCCACTACCCGATGGTAGTGGAAGATATAGCACACACTATTACTATGCTTTAAGAGACAAATGTTTTGTGACTTCAAAAGTATGATAGATTCGGCTACCATAATCTGATTAAAATGTTATTCGGTATCACAGTTTATTAACGTTATATACGTATAATAAAATATAATGAATTATAACTATTTAAAATAATTGACGGGTAATCAAAAGATCTTTTCTTTTGAAGATTCAGCAAAAAGAAAGAGTAGAAAAAAGGTTTTTTTCATTGTCCTTTTTATGGGAATAATGTTCTAATTTCTTTTTCAGTTAATTTATTCAGAAAATGCAGATATATATAATAGAAATAAATGGTCAGACTTAAATGGTAAATCATGAATAAAGTTAGCTACTTAAAGCAAACTTAAAAAGCAGCGTCACACGCCAATTATGAATTTGCTATTTAAATTATAATGTTTGCCTACATACAGTACGTAAGTACTCGTTTGCAACCGAATTTTCGCAGCTGTTTGATTTGGACTTGCACACAGTAAGTACTTACTACAATTTAATTGAAATCATTACGTATTATAACAATCATTATTAGTATTAAGTATTACATTCATTACAAAAAATATAGTTTTGTGAATCTAATTCGAAATCTTTAAACTACGATATAATGTTAATAATTCATGTAGTTATTATATACTTAGTCCATGAGTCTTTAAATCATTGGTGTCCTAGTATAAGATTAAACTAATATAATATTAGACTTACCACAAATATTTAATAGAATATGATTCTATTTTACAATTTTTTTTATAAATAACTAGTCGTATGCGCCCGGTGTCACCCGGATGCCGATTGTTCTCGTTACATTTTCAAAATTTTCTTTAATATCAACCTTTTCCTGACAATTATAAACACTATACAAATAAATGATCATTGCGGCTTGCGGCCCCGCTCAAATTTCGAGCTTAGTCACAGATATTATGATTCATTTTCATTCGTTTAGATTAGACATATTGCATGATTTAATGTTGTGTGTCCTGATAGCCTGCACAATTTAGAATATTACAATCCACTCAAAAAGAAATGAGGTATATTTTGGTAACCTAAAATATCTTAAACTAATATTAAATAAGTATTACCTGTGCGTATTTTTTTTTAAATTATATTACATAGACACTATTCGCGCAAGATAACAAACTAACATTCTCAGGTAACTTACACACCGCGGTTGGGCCGGCACAGCTTGAGCACACAAAGCACCATCACTAAGACTCTCATAACTACTATACTATACTGCATCTCACCTCCTTGTCCTTTCCCGTCCGCTGTGTGTACACAGCTCAATAAAAACTTCGAAGAAGCCAAAAACCACTGGTACTTGTGCATTTACACAATATATATCTATTAAAATATAACAAACAGGCAACATAATTTTCTCCGTTTCACTATTTCAATTACAACACAAGTATAATAAGGCTCCTTTTGTCTAAACAATAGTCTATTGCGCTTTCATAAATAAAGATAAAAAGCTTTATATATTAATACTATAGAATATAGAACTGGGTAGGCAGGAACTGAGGTAGACATAAAATGTTAGGCAGATCAAATAGGTCGGCATTTATTAACGACGGTTTGTGGCCATACTCGCAGACTGCGAGGTGCAGTCTCCAAACTATCTTCCACAAGGGCATGAGCTTATATAACTTTTCAATAGTTTCAGGACGGTGTTTCCCCCAGTTTTCATTCCTTACAAATATGGTTCACAGTAGGAAAAAAAGAATACTATTACTCGATTTCGTAAGGACAAATATTTTTGTGAGAGTCATCCCCACTACGTGGTAAACCTACTACCCTTCTTTTATCAGGCATGAAAAGCACCACACTCCTATATATATATATACGGGACTGCAAAGGATCAAATACCATTCAATAGAAACTTGAGAGTAGAGGAGTCAGGGTGCCTAAAAAATAACAATCAATATTGTATAGACTCAATGCTCTGAGCATCGACGCGAGACCACTACACTACAAGGCAAATGTGCTACAGTTGTGTAGCTTGTTATTACATTTCTCACTATCATTTATGATAACCAGACGTTACACGGCATAATTTCACATTACAAAATGCACTTTCATAAACACACTGCTAAAGTGAGGCATCCCTTACTAAAGTTTGTTCCCATAACATGTGCAGTTATAGTTGAAATAATTTAGTAGGTGCATTATAACAGTTGTAGTCTAGGGTTGGACTTTCTCATTTGTTTGTGAGAATAATAGGTTCAGGTTACAAAAAATTAATCGCAGCGTTGCCAGAATGTAACTATTGTAACATTTTACGTTATTTTTGACCGGTATCGCAAAAGGCGATAGGTTGCAGCGGTAACCTTTGGAGAATGCCAGGTGAAACCTATCAAGTTTAAGTACAAAAAATGGTAATATTCGAGTAAACGACTAAAATGTAACAACCAAATACGTTCTTTCACAACACTAAAATTGAAAAACAAAAGCGATAAAACGTCAAATGACTCGCAGAAATAAAAATATCGTCACGGCAAGATATAAGTCACGTTATAGCTTAAATTACTTGTAGTAATTTGAACTGAAATCTGTCACACTACATTTTTTAAATGTACTATTATAAGTTATAACGTATTTGCAAATGATTTAACTTATGTTATAATAGTTTTATGTTTCGTTCCAATCGTACCACGCTATCTTCTATGACTTAGGGCATCTGTCGTAATGCACCTATTAAATTATTTCAACTATAATATAGACCATCCTAAACACTTACACCGACGAGATATTGATCAGACGCAATCTTATCACTAACAATAAATTCATCACTAAAACAGTCCTAATCTTTGCCCATTACCTAATATAAAGTACATAATTGTTATTAAAGTTCAAAATCGTACCAATTCAGTCGGGTTGGTTTGGCTTCACCAGTACTGTCTTCACTACATTGTTCCGTTTCTTTGCCTGTTTTTGGCATTTGGGTTTATGCTAGGTGGCTAGGGACATGAGCCGCCGCCGGCGCAGCTTGCGGCCGCATCGCTTCCACGCCGCAGTGGCGCAGTACACTACGGCGATGATGGCGAGGAGCGTCATCGCTCTGTTCAACATACTCGGTGGCGAATGTTCGATGCCCGCGTGCCGGGAAGGTGCCGCCCCCGCCCCTCTCCATGTTCTGGGCGCAGGCTCTGTGCCTTCTATGTCTGGAGCACCTGCAATTTAACAACAGTCAATCAGCACAACCTATTTATTGCGTAAACTATAGTGAGTAAGTACTCTTTCTGCCATCGTCACTCAATCGGTAACCGTTTTATATGTGTATTCTGTTTTGGTCTTTAACATGGTAAATCATGGGTAAGTGTACGTATGTGTGTTCGTGCGTGCGTGTTTGTGCGATAATGTCGGTGTGTGAACCCGATGAGATCCTAACAATTAGCTTAGATATGAAGACGGCTTTAATCCGTTCCCTGTCAAAATATTAAGAATAATAAAGGACTATGCAGATAAATTGATAGTTTTTCTAGTACATTATGGTATTTTAGCCCTTTCTCTGTAGATTTATATGCAATATAATTGGAATAAAAAATCACACCTACATTCACATGAGATTACTAATACACAAGTTCAACATAACATACCAATGCTTTTAGGGTCGGTGGGCTGGTGTCTTGGCGCTAGAGTCCTGGCGGCTGGGGCGGCGTGTATAGGCCGGGGCTCCAAGGGGGTGGGGATCACGCACTCCGGCACGGGCCGCGGCCCACTGCCGTCTGGGGACAGGACCCGTGAGTAGACGTGCAGGCGACCTCCCTCGGCGCGTTGAGGCAGCTCTAGATACATAGAGGCAGTTTAATTAATCACTCTTGTACTCTTCGCGCATAAAGAACGATAAACTTCTGATAATGTACTATAGCTGCACAGAAAGCGTTTTTAGGTATCTTTAGTAATTACCCAATTATATATGAGATTGAACTAAACACAGGCTAAAAGAGCTCGCGTCACTGGTTGGTCTGTCTTTTGGTAGGCCGAGTTTATATACTTATAAACTACCGCACATTTGTTTAAGTGGTTGCAGGCATTTATATTTTGTTATCATTTGAGGGAAGGTTCTCAAACGCTAGCTAAAACCTCACGTGCTAATACGCTGTTAAAAAGACATAATTATTGTGCAGATTTAGTTTTGATCATAAAATATTCTATTTTTCTTACTAAAATGAATAATGCGCACATTCCCATTACTCACAGGCACAAATAAAAAGGCCTCTGTGCTAAATATCATCCAGCTCTGTCAAATCAATCAATCAAGCCTATCGCAGTTCACTGTTGGACTATGCCTACTGTTTCCACGCTGGCTAGCCGAGTTGGTAAAGGATTTTATTTCAAGTTTTCCTTCTCTCGCAGTGATATCGTGAGCGTATTTTGCCGTTAGTCGCTTCTTACGGCACCCTTCGTATGAGATGGGGTGGTGATACTTGTAATCTTTCTCCGTCAAAACACGGATAGCTCTGTTAAACTACATTCATACAGTCCTCTGTCTATTCATATATGCACCCATCCATTCAAACTTCCATCCTCTTCCATCGTAATAAGTAGGATTTCTTACCCGAAGGAATAATATGTACATCCCGAAGTCGATGCTGTTGGGGTGTAGCGGCATCCTTCAAGGACGCAGGCAGGTGCCCCACTAGGGCGTACTGGAGGGCCGCTAACAGCAACCAGTGGCAGTTGCGGGCCGCCCCACCCTCTAGGCAGGAGGAGTCACCATATACTACTAGGCGGCCCGACTAAATAAAAACAATACATGTGATCAAGTTCGTATTAACAAGAAACGTAAGAATAGTGTACCTAGTTTTGAAAGCATTAGCATTATCATAAAACTTTTGGTATCATGATGAAACTCGTGTTTATAATATAGGTATTTAAACTATCATGGTCACTTACATAAGTATCAGAATAATCGGGATATTTACCATGTGTCCTGTGTTTATATATCATGTTTCTCCGTGATCATGGTGCTTGCAACAACACCGAAATATCGGAAACTCAAACAATGAGACATGGTAAATATCCCGATTATTTTGATACTGATCGTCCTCATAATGATACTAAGGTTTAAACAATACATCATTCTAATGCCGGTCGCATCGAAAAATACTGAACAAAATTGAACAATATGCTTGTCTTGCTACATATTGTGTTGGGGTTCGTCCTACTCGGGCTCCGTTTTTCTCCTTTTTTCTCCATAATAAAATGAGTTTCACTGCAAATTAACTCATAGTTTTTTTAGGGTTCCATACCTCAAAAGAAAAAAACGAAACTCTCAATCCCCTCAACCTCATCCCAAGACTTTATCTCAGGAATGCGTGGAGGTATCAAGTATAATAACTTGAAACTGTGCAAAAATAAAACTTCTAAGTGAACGCATTCAAAATATTTGACGGTTTATGTAACTTAAGTTACGGAAACCACGATGTGCGAGTTCGACTCGCACTTGACCGGCGTTTTCAATATTAGTAACTGAAATTACTAATAGTTCTCTCCAACTAACTCTCTATTTTCAAATTAAGATATATTTATGAAATTAATAATACCGTTTTAGATCTTTCGTTAATGGTATAGTAGGTGAATGTGTCTTTGTGCTTTTAAAATGCACAACATTTTCGACAAGCACACATCTAACCTGATGGAAAGTGGTTACCGCGATCTACAAACGTGTGCACAATCAGGACAAGCCTTTGGTCTTCCCACTGACGGCACAAATGCTCCCAGTGAATTACAGAACAATAATGATTAAAAAACCATGCTCTTTTAGTTTCAGAAAGAGATGTGTACAAACTCATCTTTCATACGATCGTTTCCACTTTACAAAAATGTCTTCTAGTCAGTACCTTGGGTAGTTTTTCCATAGTATCATTCGTGTAGTCTCTAGTTTCACCGTCAGTTTGCAGCAGTCCCAATATTGGCACGTCGACCGTCGGGCCCTGGTTCGGCGTGCCCGGTCCGCCACTCGGCTTCTCACCAGACATTATCTGAATAAAATGTTCTATTCAGTATTTGAATTTATGAGCTAGTAGTAGGGGAGACCTTGAAGGACTTTTAGGAGTTACTCGAGTGCGTCAGATTAATATAAGGGAGGATACCTTACACATTGACAAGTTCCTCCAACCAGTATAATAACACTGAAAAAAATATTGACCTTCGGATTTAGATAAGTGAAGTGAGTTACAACTAACAAGTATCAATTTAGCTAATCTGAGAATTTAAACGTGACGTAAGGGCGTGGGAAGGTAACAAGATTGTAAAAAGCGATGTCTGGATTTACTCGAGTGCGGTCGTTCTTATCTTTATTTTAGAGGTAATCATACCAGAATAAACCAAAAAAATTAAATAAGACCGAAGTAACAAAAACGTTAATTAGAATGTACGATATTATGTATTTATTATGATGTTATGTAGACGATTCCCTCACTACTAAAAGAGGAAATATTATTACACTACCAATTCTAATAAGAGTTCCGCATCGCTCGAGTAACTACACATTTAGCACCATGGACTCCCCTATCATAGTAGCCAGAAGCTACATAACAACCATAGTTGATGACCTTACTTGATGGCCCTGGTCAATCAGTTGTGCAGTTATTAAAATGCCGTGTTCAGGGAAGCTGTGTATGTGAGTACCGCTTGCATAGTACATTGGGTGGCCACCCAGCTTGAACGAGCCTTCGAATACACGGTCGCCTAGTGCCACCTGGCGGTAGAACAAAAAATATCAGATAAATATTGCTAAAAATGGGGTCAAATCAAATTAGTTTATTTGCTAGAATATGGTACAAGAGATATTACAAAATTACGTTTCCTCACATTCTGCCACATTTTCAGGTTATAATTAATAATACTTATGTGCTAAAATTAATTACATTAAAAGATATTGTTAAATGTTATTGTATCGTCCAAGAAATCATTAAAATTGTAATATTTTGTTTAGTAACATGTCAAATAATTGTTTCTTAAATAATGTCATACGTAGGTTAGTCAAACTTGATGGTAGATTATTATATAACTGTATTTTGATAAACTTTGGCTGAAACTTTCACTCCTTTAACTTCTTAAGTTCGGCATTTCCATTAAATACTATTACATTCATAACCGAACAATAAAAGATCTGGTAAAACAAAAAGACTAACTGGCAACATTATATGTTTCGACTGCCATGCCGCGGCCAAGGGACTTATTTTGAGGCGCGTACTATGGATACTAGTAATGAATGTGTATTGGATATTGTGAATAATCTTGGAATAATGTCTACTATATTATTATTATTGCTATGCTGACTATTATTATTATATGTTATTTTATATCATAATCTAATTCTTATAATCTTAGTTTTGATTGTATTCCAATATTGTTTTGAATACCTAAGCATGAAAATGCAAATTAAATAGCATAAGCTAATATTTGCATGCCATTGAATTATGGATGTGCTGAACTGTAGTGCCCAATCTTTTTTAATTTGTTTATAAGTCTTACCTGATACATGCTAAGTAACTCATTTAAAGCGGGCACATTGGCACCACCCGTTTCAGGAATCCACCTATAACAATAAATATTATGAAAATCTATAATTACATTACATTTATTTTAATAAAGTAAGGAGAACAATCGATCGATTACGGCCTCTGTAGCGTGGCGGTAGTGAACACGGCCGCTACACAGGAGACGTGGGTTTGATCCCCGCTCAGTACAAATATTTGTATGCAACATTATGGGTATTTGCATTGGTCTGATCGTGCTTTCAAGAGCACGTTAAGAGGTCGGTCCATGTGTTAGATTACTCTGTCGATACTACAGAGTACAAACAAAGAGGAGGTATCGTAACTTGATTTTCCTATGAAAGAACGAGGGACTCTGTGAGTGAACTCAGATGAATCATAGTGCAGTTACATAGACCGCCTCCTCTCTGTATTTACTCTGGGTTCGACACCTCTCGCTGTCATTATAGTCTATTCACGAAGCCGTGAGAAAAATGGTAAACAAAGAAAACAGTGGTTGTCAAACTTTTTTAGCCGATTAGGGCGAAAAATGTATTGTGTGTTTAATAGATAAAAATGTGAAAGTAAAGTAAGACTAAGTAGACATCTTCGACATGCCGTCTACATTTAGTTTAGTGTGAAAAGTAATAAAAAAGGTAATAAACAGATGAGTTGTTTATTATTAATAAGAAGAGTATAAATAAAACATATGTACTTTACGGCGTATCGCGCCCAAATCCATGTCGTCTAAGCTATGAATCAAAGATTGCCTGTATGTTGGCGGTGGCGGAGATTCGAGACGACCTGTTGTCTTCTTTTCTTGTACAAACCGGTATACAGAGGCTCGTGATATTCCCATAATTTCTGCAGTCTTGTCCATAATATCAGTTTTGTAGGGATACGAATCTTTGGGCCAAGTCTCTTCTACATGTTTGAACACATTAATGACTGTCTCCTTATCCATAGAATGCATTGGAGTACGCTTGGAACGTTTTTTCTTCGGCGAAGTAAACGTACAAGCACCGCTCGGACCAGGTTCACCCATTTCCACCAAAATTAACGTTCAGAGAAAAGAAACTTAACAATAACTGAATATAAAAACTTAACACAACTATAAAACTTAACAAAAACAATAACTTTAACAACGAATAATAAAGAATTAACGAAAACAATCCGGGAAGAAACTCTCACGTCAACAAGTTGATCACGAGTAAAAAATGGCGGGTGTAACCCGGCTAAATACAGAAACTATTAATTGTGCTTTCATTACTTAGTATTACTGTTCACCTTTATTTAGTAGTACTACAAATGCATTCAAAGTTTGATATTCACAACATTTTTAGGTCTTTTATAAGGTCAATAATTATGAATATTAAAATTTTACTAAAAAATATGATAAGTGTTAAGGTGAATATTAATTAAACGAATTAATTAATATTCAGCTTGTATTAAAAAATATCACCTAAAATATGCCGGTTTGTTCATAATTTTATCTAGCTTCTTACATAGTTAAAATATTTATTAAATTCGTAGTTCAATTATTGATAAAAAACTGACACCTAAAAGAACCTTTTTTATGGTTTGTTTACCTTTTTTCGCACGGCTTCGTGAACGGACTATAGATAAGATATGATTGCTCTATTAAAACTGTTGCACATTATTTCTTCTTTTATAGGCAAATTTAATTACAACACCTCTCTGTATATGCCAAGTTCGTTTTCACACGAACATGGGAGAACGGATTAATGCAATATCTACGACTTCTTCCGGGAATACAAAATAGTCGGTGTTAACGACGGGGGGAGCTTTATAGTCAAAAAATCTTACCACTGTCTAGTGTTTTCGTCATAAAATTTAACATGTCTCAACAACGACGCGTTGTACCAGTCAGCGAAGACAACGAGAGACATGCCAGAGTCAATGGATTTCTTCAAGGATGCCATCTCCTCGGGAAAGTATTCATCTTCGGGATCTACTAGTAGGAGCGCCCCGTACAGAGATGTGTCTACGCAGGTTATAGGTGTTCCTGTTAACAATTTAACTTATAAATATACTAGCCTTCCGCCTTTTGCTCATATCTCCGGTGCTACTGAACCAATTGCGATAAAACATACGTAAGATTTTAAGTCTGACTAAGACCTTTCAAACATAAAAACCTCTTCAAACTCCGTTCAGTAGTTTTTGCGTCCATCGCGGACAAACAGGTTCAAAAAATATTTTTTTTTGTGTTCAGTATCGTTAATATGACATAACCTAGGTTTATTTTAAAATATCTCCAAAGTACATCTACAGATGTATTGTATTATGTACATATCCTCGTGGTTACCGCTAGAGTAGAATTCGTACTACCCCATCTCTTCCCATGCGGATTCGTACAAGGTGACTAAGGGATAGGGTAGTTTAACATTTACAGTCCAGACTCAGCCTCAAATGAATGGCTCGAGTAAACAATTGTGCCCGGAAAACGGTAATAGGCTCACCACCTATTATGTGGGATCGAATATAATGTCTGGTGAAATGTGGGTGTTAATTCACCTTTGCCTAAGCCTCCTAGGATAAAGGCGTGATTATATATGTATGTATGTATTATTAATCTTTTTACATTTGCCTACAACTTACCCATAACCTCCAAGTAGAATCCATGTTCCCGAAGGCGGCGATACATATCACGGAAATTAGTGTGGACGTGGTCGGCGTGCCAGTCTAAAGGGTCGTGTTTAGCACGTAGGTCGTCGCGAGGAAAGTAGCCCCCAGGGTATCGGAGACTGTGGAACTGGTCCCAGAGGAGACGACGCGATCGGACTGGTACTGGGATCACACGAGCACTGTGGGCATAATACGTAAGTAAAGTTTATTATTTCTAGTAATTTAAATTCAACTCTATTCTCAGGCTATTATCACAGTCTAATGAACTTTCATAAAATTCATTCTACTCTCTACTGGGCCTTTTCAAGTTTCGCGTACCCTCGAGGATCCCACGCAAACCAGTCACACCACTGTGTCCACCCTTAAGACGAACCGTTTTCGGTGCTAATTCTCTTTATGCCAGGTTGAGTGATATCATGAACTGTTGTAGCCATCTGGTTGACGTCCACTTCGATTCGCATCGCTAACAGAAGTCAATTTATGACTCGCTGCCAGAACTGACTTAGTTTATTAAATTTTTTTTGTTACTTGTTACTTTTGTTGTTGTTTTATTTATTTTATTTTATTAATATTCTTTTTTTGTATAAAAGAAGTTACTGCCACTGAGGTTCTAACCCGGACAATCATATTGTGTTGCTGTGATAGTAAGCTCTTTTCTTTTAAATGTTGTTTTTGAGTGATGTGTCTACTTATAAGTGGTTGTTATTTAAGGAATTGTTCCCTTTATAATATTTGTTAATAACATGTACAGTGTAAACAACTATTGGTGGACCAATAAGTAAATAAATAACTAAATAAATACTGTACTTCTATATAGACATCGTTTTTACACAGAAGATGGCGGTTGGATTCAAAACTTTCAACCTCGAGAAGGAAGCCTCCACCAGACCATCATCTGTAAATCTAACTATGGTCTCAAAGATCTTGGTTAGGCTTCTAATAACTTAACCTTTTATATTAATTACTAGCTGACGCAGCTAACGGTACGAACCGCCATATTATTTCCGCCAGCGTGGAATTCAGTTCCGTTCCCGCTCACATTCTATTTCAAAGTCCCCGTGTATTTCTTATACCGTTCCGGCTGCACCATCTTTTTATTTTTTTATGCAAACCTTGGCCACACAATTGCGAACACAAAATAAAAAGAACATTTGGTGCAGTCGTTCGGAAGTCATGTACATATACACATTTGGAGGAGTTTCATTTGGAGGAGTTTTTACTTCTAATAACACTGGTCAACAAAATTTTGTAACAAGAAAAGTGCTTACTAATTTTGAATTACCTACCTATCCTCATTTTATCACCATATTTATTTTGATTTCATCAGGTCTCGTTTTTGTGTTACAGCTTCTCCCATAAAATTTAAAATTCACCGTTTTTATTTTATTCTCGCATTCAGAAAATTTATTTATTTAAAGAACTACCCTCTTTTTTCCGTTTTCTGAGTTAAGTGATTTTTAAATAAGGTCAAGACAGTGTAAAAATTATCACAAGTTTTGTTACTTTTGTAGCGGCATTACTTTTAAAACTTAGCGAAGGAATTTGACAACAATATAGAGTGTGGGTTTCATAGATCTGTTGTATTACATGTGTGAGACTTCTTACTGGACGGGCGAGAAAATCTATATCTATGACTTTTGCAATCCCCATGATTTGGACGGATCCAAGGAACCACTCATCTGATTGTTATTTTTGTGTTTTTCTGTTGACCAGTATAATAGACCATTAGTAATAAATAGATATTTACCGTATTGGCAAAGTGAGCGAAGCATTTCTCACAGTCTTTTCACCGGAGTCATCATAGCTCTCTATGGTTATGTTCACGTGACCCTGAAAGGAGAAGCATCTAATTTAAGCATATGAACTTTTTAGATAATTTTCAAAAGACTGATTGAAAAATAGTAATAGAAAAGAATGTGATTCCAAGTGGTACATACTTCAACAACGCCGTCGAAATCAGCTCCTTGTTCGAGTACAGAGAAACTGAGCGCAAGCCAGCCGGACCAAGGCCATAGGATGTGGCTGTAGTCTACAGAAACAGACAGCATTACGCCGTGTGGCAGGTGAGGGTGCCATGTCACGTCTTTCTGTGAAGTTGTGAAAAATTTGGTGTTAATGCATGTGCGAAATGTAAAAAACATAGTAAGTATTTTATGTACAGTACCTGGCTCTTGATTTGGCACGTCAGGAGAAAGAGTGAGATTGGCTTGCTTCAGATTTCCAGAATGCACGTACAGTTTTATTTATTTTTACTTTTTTTTTTATACCACTTAGTTGGCAGACAAGCACACGGCCCACCTGATGGGAAGCGGTTACCGTGGCCTATGGACGTATGCAACACCAGGGGTGTCACACTCGCGCTGCCGACCATGAAGAAACCTTCTGATGCCCCTCTTGAAGAACCCCATATTGTAGGTGCTTGAGAAAACCGCAGCAGGGAGGTCATTCCACAGCTTGAGTGTGCGTGGGATGAAGTTTCTTTCATACCGCACAGTGCGCACCGTCTCAGGTCGCAATGTGTGAGGATGAATTCCCTGCCTATGGCGAGAGGTGCGATGATAGAATGTAGCTACGGGCATCATGTCAAACAATTCATCTGAGCACAAACCATTGTATAGGCGGTAGAACACACACAGTGAGGCAAAATCCCTCCTAAGGCTAAGAGGTTTCACACTACCTGTGAGTATGGGATTGTCAACCAGCCTCAATGCCCGTCTTTGCACTGAGTCGAAGGGGTCAAGCTGGTATGCAGGTGCTCCAGCAAAAAGGTGACAGCAGTACTCCATGTGAGGCCGGACCTGTGCTTTATAAAGAAGGAGTTGCTGCCCCGCAGTGAAGTACTGCTTCGCCCTGTTAAGCACTCCGAGTTTTCTTGATGCCTTGATGACTTAATACCGAAGCAATGATTGTGATATTTTATGAACACTGTTTTAACTACTTTGTGAAGTATCGAAGCTATCAGGCTAATGTATGACAGAGAACACTCTACAAAACTGAAGTAAGCCAATCTTAGCCGGCTTTTCACTTTTCTTTTCTATCGTTTCGTGCAAATAGTATGTATTTTTGTACGAAATTTACTCAGATTAGCCGGTAACAAGTGCCCGAACGGGTACACAGATACACATATAAGACAGCGTTCGCTATCATTTCCGCTCCGCAATTGTTTGTCAAAGATAGTTAGTTATACGTACCACTGTACCAGAGACCCCGAGGCCGTTGACGACGGTCACGTTGGCGATGGTAGGCTGAGCGCTGTAGTACAACGGTTGAGTACAATAAGGCCACATGTACTGACATTCCGTCAAATCTATGTAACTGGGCGATAAGGTCGCTTGTGGCTCGTACTTCCTTAGAAACTGTAATTAGATTGTAATATGTGTTTCAATTTTATATTGCACAAGGTCGGGTTTCCATTGCTAGAAGAATTACCTGATAAGCGCTTATAAGGTCGAGTTTTCCATGACCCTGTTCGAACATGTTGGGACCGGTCAAACGCTGGGCAGTCATGCATAAGGCCTGTTTGACTGCAGCAGGCGTCAAATTATGCCGAGGTACTCCACTAGCTAACAAAGCGATCGCACCCGCTACCACCGGTGATGCTACTGATGTTCCTGTAATTAAGATTTTTTGTGTTGTTTTCACGCATAAAATTGGCGATTTGGCTACCTGGAACTTGAATCTCAAATACCTGGTTAGGTTATGAATCCCCAAATTTAAATTATTGTATATATATATTCCACTGGCCTAGTAGCCTAGTGGTCTGGGTAATGGACTGCTGAGACGAGGTCTCGGGTTCGATCCCAGATTTTACCATAGCACACACCAATGACTTTAGATGCTTTCCGAAGTTATATGTGTATTTATCGCAGGTTTATAAGTGCCTGGTTAATGGCAATAGGCTCGCCACCTATTACATTGGGACCTAAACATAAACTGGCGAAATGTGGGTGCTAGAACCTCTGCCTACGCCTTCGGAGATTTAGGTGCGAGTTTATGTTATGTTATATATTCCATTATGTATTCCTAGCCACTAACCGCTGAGAGAGCGACATCCGCCCGTGACACTGGAGCCGCGCACACCGCTGCCGTACGTCACGATATCCGGCTTCATACGACCATAGCCCTGAAATACAAATATTATTGAAATGAAGCTGAACTAATTCGATACTACGAGTATTGAACCTGCATTAGGACACTGTACAATTATATTAAAACACTGGGGCTGATCAACGTTTGTAAAACACCTAAAATTCAAATGACGGGCTGCCCTTTGTGTGGGAACATCAGATCACGTTACTCCACACAGTTATTTAAAACTAGCACCGCGCCAGGGTTTCACCCGTGTAAATCCTGATCCCATGGGAATATCGGGATAAAAAGTAGCCTATATTACTCACGAAGAATGTAGCTTTCTAATGAAAAAAGAATTGTTAAAATTGGTCCAGCACTTTTTGAGTTTATTCGTTACATACAAAAATACAAGTTTTTCCTCTTTATAATATTAGTATAGAAGTATAGATAAATACATATTTACGAAATTGAATACTTACATATGGTAATTCCCAAGTAGTCATGCCTCGGGAGGAAAACTTGGCAATTCTATCATCAAAGCTGATACCCCCGACACCTATCACGTCCATCTGGTCGGCGGGATTGTTCAGAGTCCCGTACAAAGGTCCGTCGTTTCCTATAGCTGATACCATTATTACCTGCAATTGCATTATACCCAAATGTAACATATCTCTGAAATTACCAAATTGTAGGTAGATGTTCTAGCTTGAGCAAGTTACTTGACTTACCTTATTGGCGCTAAGTTCCCACACTTTGTCCACGAAAGGGTGATCCATAAAATCCGGACCCCCAATGCTTAGATTGAGCACGTCAATCTTTCTCATAATCGCATAGTTGAAAGCGTCAAGGAACCACGATGTATATGACACCTGCGAACATAATAAATAAATAAATAATAAATATTCTACAACATTCTACACAACGCTATCTAGACCCATGGTAAGCATAGTTTAACTAGCTTGTGTTATGGAATCTAGAATACGGATAAACATACTTAAATACTTTTTTTTTGTAAATACATACATATTATACTTAGAAACACCGAGACCAGTGCAAATACCCATATTCATGTATACAAATATTTGCACTGAGCGGGGATCGAACCCGCGCCTCCTGCGTAGCAGTCGTGTTCACTACCGCCACGCCACAGAGGCTGTCGAATTAAAACAGAAACGTAACATTATTTTTGATTGAAATTTCAAGCATTTAGTATGATAACTTAATCAAAATCGATTAAGATAGAGTCGATCTTCCCCTGTAAGGGAATGATCGTGGGTTCGAATCCCGCCTGGACCGTTTCAATTTTTTCTATCTTAGTCGATTATAATATTTACTTGGAGGATTAGGATAAGACCTAGGTGTAGGCATTTTTTGCTGACTATAAGACTTTCCTATAACAATAATGGTTAATGGTACATGCACTTACTTGTCTCGTTTCAAAATTCCGCCCTTACATATTATGCTAATGCCTTTCAAGCAGAAAAAATCTACCATCTGCTTCTGTGCATCGATTCATGAAACTTATCCCAGAGTATTCACCACTTATCTCTGAAGCCCTAAATTAGTTTGGACTTACTAACAAAATATAATAAAACTTCAATAATTTACCTGGTTATCAGTAAACACACGGAATATATGGAGATCAGCGTCAGGAGCGAATCCAAGGCAGTCAGCGCGTGATGCAATAACGCCTGCCACAAAAGTCCCATGTCCCAGTGCGTCATCAAGCGTGTTCTCGCCCGTCCAGTCCGTGCGTTCGCGCACTCGTCCGAAGTGCGGATGGTTTCGAGCAAGGCCCGTGTCGAAAACTGCTACTTTTATGCCTTCACCTTTGAAAAATTAGTTTAAATTAGCAATAGCGAAAGAAAGATATCTAATAAAAGATGAAATACGTTAACGTACTATCGGAGTCAAAAGTACATGATGAATGAACAAATTTAAAAAATATTTTTTTTATGAAATGAAAACAACATTTCTGTGTAATATAAATTATTTCGTTCTAGACTCATTTCATATTTCGATAATATTAATAACTTGCCCGTAACGCCCAGGGACCAAAGTAAATCAGCCTTCAAAACCGATGTTATTTGACGAGGTACAGTCCGCAATAACTTCCTTGAGGAGTAGCCACCATTCTGTAAAATATAAGAGATCAAAAAATTTAGTTCAAAACTAAAACCCTTAAAATGTATTGTTTTGTTATACAAAATGGCATATGACCACATATATCCTAGATTATTCTTGTTTAACACTTTTTAGAGCGTGATTTTTCAGTAGTCGGGTTTTAGTTTTAAACTTAATTTTTATTTATATTATTTAGGACAAGCAATAGGTATAATTTATACATATTTGAAATGTGCTAATTAAGCTTTTTCAGTTGATACCAAACACATGTTTATTTCAAATTTATTTTTTAACACAGTACTTCATGACCGCTAGAGGGCGTCACATTAGATTCAGTAACACGTCATGTAGCCTATAACCAGCCGACAACTAAGACGCTTCTAATGATACATCACTTGTCCAATTCTAATAAGTGGTTGGGGAGATATGAGGGAAGAGACGAACCTACATACATACATACATATCCTGTCAAAATTATAACTCTCCTTTTGCTTCGCCATCGTCGGATAAAAAACTAGTATGTACGCATGCTATCACCACTTGTGTAACCACACTGTGCATCTAAATAAAGTTGACTATGGAACACCTATGTGTAATTATGCATACAAAAGGTTAGCACACCTGGGTGCACCACCTGGCACCTACTCTGTACACAATAGTTAATTTGAATGGTGACATGCGGAACTACACTGACGGACTCATAAACTGCATCAAAGTAATAGACGACTTTGAAATAAATATTTTAACCAAGTATGCATACTTTCTATGCAGATTTAAATTGAAACCTCTAGATTGGTTCGTGAACTTTAAAACAGCGTAGGGTCATATCTTTAAGTTTAAGTTTATGTACTGGAAAGGACCTTAAGACTTTTATTGAAGAAAAAACAGAAATTTAAGAAAAATTGGTTTAATTAAAAAATTGGTTTTAACAATAGACACAAACTTTATGCAAGGGTTTATTTGTGTTTTAATAAGGTGTATTACCCCCACGTGCCCTTATTACGGATTCTAATCGGTTCCGCATAGATTTTATAAGGGTTTTTAAAAGATCTTGCGGAATATTGTCCCATTCTTCTGAAAGTGCTGTTCTTAGTGCTGCCACTGTCGTGGGCGAAGGGTTTCTCGCATATACAGCTCTTTTTAAATTGTCCCAAACATGCTCGATGGGATTAAGATCCGGGCTGCGTGCTGGCCAATTCATTGTACGTATCCCAACCTCTTCGCAATAATGTTGAACTTGTGCAGCTGCATGCGGCCGGGCATTATCCTGCATTAAAGTAAAATTTTCGCCTATGAATCCCATGTAAGGCACCACGTGATCTTCTAATATCTCTGTTATGTAGCGATGTGCTGTCAAACCCCCTCTATTACCGTTTTGACGGACCATGTCTATGAACACAAGTTCGGTTCGCCCGTTCATCGATATGCCACCCCAGACCATACATGAACCGCCTCCAAAAGGAACACGCTCCTCAATGCAACTTTGAGCATATCGCTCCCCACGTCGACGATAGACTCTTCTGCGACCATCTGCACCATATAAACATGTCCTACACTCGTCCGTGAACAATACAGAGGCCCACTGCTCTTCTGTCCAATTCAGGTGATGACGCGCAAATCTTAAGCGAGCTTGTCTGTGAGCTGTAGACAACTTTGGACCATTTGCTGGTCTAAAAGGGGTGATATCCGCTTCCTTTAACCTTCTTCTTATTGTTCGTGCACACACGTTTACTCCACGCACTTCATTAAGCTCGGTTTTGATGTTAACTGACGTGAGGAAACGATTACGCAGGGAAGTTATAACAATAAATCGGTCATCACGACCTGTGGTTGCTCGAGTTCTGCCTGTACCACGTCTCCTCCTGTAAGAACCTGTCTCTACAAACCTTCTGTATATTCTAGAAACCGTAGACTGGTTTAAATTTAAATTTCTACCAATCGTTCGTTGATCCAAGCCCTCCCGCACCAATGCTACAATTTGTGCCGCTTGTTCGGACGAAGTATCCATATTATGGTTCAAAAACTCTCGATGTGTTAAAAAACTAACCCAACAATTATGCTGGTAACAATAATTCAATTGACAAAACAAAAAAAATCAATGAGAATCAATTTAAAACTTTGCTATAAATAACACGCAAATCTGATACTACAAGTAAATTTTCTTTCCCGGCTATATTCATTTGTTTTACTGCAGTTCTATTTTTAAATATTTTTTTTTTTTAAGATTAAGAGCCAGTCTTTCCATATTTATATAATTTAATCTAAAAAGTTTGCATACTTATTATAAAAAATCCTTTTAGAGTAAACCTGAACTTTGATGCAGTTTATGAGTCCGTCAGTGTATTTAGATAGATATTGGTGTCATACATTCCATGACTCTCGGAACTATGGCTGACTTTGAAAGGCGTGCGTCATCGGGCCGAATAACATTATTATTATAGGACAAGTAGGTAGCATGAATACAGTTTAATGTACAATGGGCTACTTTATCTCTAGAAGCGATTTCTTCCAGGTATTCCATATATCATACAAAAATATTATAGTATATATAGTATAGTATTTTTGTATGATATTCACATACAGTTTCAAGTCTGTAATACTACTACTGAACTACTATAGTAGTAGACCATTAATATTTCTGTGTAATGAAAAATTACAGTTGCAACAATAGTTATAAATACAGTACCTCACGAGGCTTCCTAAGAGAATGCAGTGCTCGGACTCTATGATTACGCCAGCCTGCATACAAGCATCCACCCGGCCCACAGTCATCCTAGGTAAAATCAGGGTGTTAATTTTTCATTGCTTTAATAATTTAATTTAAGGAAGCATCAGATATAAAATAATGAATGTGATTTCAAAACATGCAAAAACTTAAAAATTGATATTCTAAATCTAATTGAAAACAAATCAAATTATGGGTATTCAGTTTTTGATAGATCACAAGGAATATTTAAGATTTTTAAGCTGTTGTTTTTGACTAAATAGAAATCATGCATTTTGTAAATATAACATTATTGTCATTAGCCTCAGTTCAGATAAGATCTATATAACTATACATAACACTTACCTCATGAATATATTTGATAGTACGCGTGACTTGTCTTTGGGCAGTAACACGTCTGATAGCCGGGTGATCTTTCAGTGCATCCAGAGCTTTGCGCCCAGCCTCTTCCAATATTATAACATCAAAATCACTTGGGTATTCTTCGGCAGGGTTGTTCCGTTTTAATAGAGTCCAATTTGATACCTAAATCAACATTTTTAAATAAATGAAAAAGTTTTAGGTTATATCGACCAGAGTACTTTGGTACTTGGAAAATTAGGTATGTACTTCTAATGAATCTCCACATTGGTAATAATATGAATAGAAAGACCCAATCAAAAAACATTTGCCAAGTTGAACAAATGCAGTTAAAATGTAGTGTCAATATGTTATTGACACCTCAATTATAATAACACTAATTTAGCACTATTTTCCCCTGAGGTTTTTGGCTCAAAAGTACAATCAATCAATCAACTAGCCCATCGCAGTTCACTGCTGGACTAGGCCTCTCCCAATTTTGGGAGGCTTTGGCCTATGCGGCCTGACCTAGCGGGGTTTCTACGCTGGCCAGACGGGTTGGTACAGGGTTTTATTTCGAGTTTTCCTTCTCTCACAGTGATATGGTTTGCATATGTTTCCATTAGTCACCTCTTACAACACCCTTTGGATGAGATGGGGTGGTGATACTTGTATTCTTTCTCCGTCACCACACAGATTGTGTGACGAAAGTACAATAACTGATTCAATATCACACTACCTAGTTACCAAACGTTTTAAATTGTGTTCAAGATCAATATGATTTCAAGATCACTACCGCTGGGGAGCAACTTAGACTAGATACTAAATCCATAAGATATCTGTTCAAACTCAAGGACTGACAAAGATACAATAACAAAAAGAAAACTATTATAACTTTGGCTGTAGCAAATTGAATGATTAATTTTTATTATACTGACATAGGTATGCTGCTCGTCCATAATTTTAATAATAATAATAATATTAAAATTGTACATATAATACAGTACCTAATTCGTTTAAATAATCTAGCACACAACATTCATATTGTAGTAACGGCCCCCCTGTTACTACAATATGAATGTTCTTTTTCAGCCTAGTAAAGTCACAATTGAAGCTTTCACCTCAGTCTGGGGTCCGCTTTACCAGTCAGTGGATTTAGATGAACTTCTATAATTTCCGTGAAGGAACTGCCATCTGAACTCCATAACCCAAAACCGATATTGAAGCATTGCTAGACCCATAGGAGGGCTAGTTTAGGGTTTGGACTATCCATAACAACCATAGATGTTCATATGGCAACCGAGACCAAAGGCATGGCATGCTCTCCGAAGCTCGACCAGACTAATGCATATACAAATAATTGCACTGAGCAGAGATCCAACCTGTACCTCATCCAACCATAGCAGCCACATTCACTACTGCCACGCCACAGAGGATTTAATAATCTAGCTACTGGTGGGGCAGTCACTATCATACATATATTATGTAGTATATAAGTGCAAATTACAAGCGTGAATGGGACTTATATATAGCCCCATGTACTTAGTATTAGCCATTTTGTTTTGAATTTTCAAACACTTCAGTATCAAAACAAACGGTATATTTACCATGTTTCATTGTTTTGAGTTTCTGATATTTCGGCGCTGTTGCAAGCACCATGATCGCGGAGGAACTGGAGTAGTGGCGGTGAACAGAGGAAAAGTTTTTTCCTTGGATCATGGTGCTTGCAACAGCGCCGAAATATCGGAAACTCAAAACAATGAAACATGGTAAATATCCCGTTTATTTTGATACTGATGTGAGTGACAATGATAGTTTAAATACTTTCAAACACTTGTTATTAAATTCTAAGTAAATAAAAGCAACTCGTCATTAGATTGTAGAGGTTGATTTAACTATTGGTTTGAATATGTACTTAATCATAATTTTTTTATTTATGATTAAGTACACAAGTCAAATGAGTTGTAAACATTTCTTTAATATTTGTTTTTAAGTCTCATAGTTACAAGTATTTACCCCAGCATTTCTCAGAGCAGCGCTGACATAGATCTCCCTAGTAGATCGAGGAAAATAACCCTTGAAAGTTATTATGTGTTGTTTCGGCTGAATATCTGTAGTGAACTCGTAGTCTACACGTTCTGATGTTGTAGCATTACACATTTTTTCTACATTTAACACTTCCTCATCGGCAAATGATGACGGGAATAAATAAATACATAGAAATAATACATCAATAAAAAACTTCATTACACCAGCCTTCATATTTGAAAAGAGTACCTATAATTATATAGGATATAATTACTCCATAATTACGCACAAATTAGGTACCATGATTTAAGATTCAGATTTCGTTAAATTTAATCATTTAACCGAATCATACATTTGTAAAATTAAGTTAATTTATTGAAAACCGAACATGAATCTGAGCAATAATATGCCGAACAACAATAATCGCTGTCAACTGTCATATTATGTCATGTTAAAATAAAAAAATCTCTTTGATGACAATTTTTTTTCGATATTAGACCCAGACCTTTTAAGGCTAGGCATTGATGTCATTGTTAAGCGTAAACAGAAAGTACTAGTCTGTACTAGGGCCGGTTTGCTGCACGTGTTATTACTATCAGTAGTAACACCGGTAATAGAATTGCCCTTCTTACTACTAAAGTTGAAAGTTATTAGAACAGCTTAAAAAAGCAGCAGCGGTTAAAAAATTGCCCATGTAAATACCGTAAAATTACAATTATAAACAACAAAAAGTAATTAATTTATTTTTAACCAATACATAAGAAATATCAACAAAATGCCTATGACAAAATTAAGAAGAAATGGTTTTTCGATCTAATTTTATAACATTTTTTCAATAAAATAAATTAAAAACGGGATTCGTAGTAATTTGTCGACGACGCTGATGGGCCTGCTTTTTTTATTTTATTTATTTCCATATTATTACATTAGTTCATCTCATAGAAGCACCCATAAAACCCGCATAGGTTTATCATGGGTGTAAAAAGTTCATGGATGGTGATCATCACGGTGGATGTGAAAGCTTAGATCTCACTATCATATCATCAATACTGATAGCGTTATGAAGTCTCTCCATCTTGCTGATTTAGGGACCTTTACTTACCTCAAAAAGAATAAACTAAACCTTCATAGGATCACTTCGTTGTCCGTCGGTCTGTCTGTCTGAAAGGACATTTTTCTCAAAAATGCGTTTAAACGCATGCTTAAGCATCAAGTTGAAATTCATGCCACATGCTCAGGTCTGTAAAGTCTTGAAACTGTGCAAGAATCAAAATTCTAAATCAACGCAATGAAAATATACTGCGGGTTATGTAATAAAGGTACCTATAACGTCTCTGAATTAAATGTCGTATGGAACTCTCGGTGCGAGAGTTCGATTCGCACCTAGTTGATTTTTGAAATCTCAGTAGGCAAGAAATTACTTTGAGTACCATGTTTTTATCCGACTGCCATGGAAGAGATATTTTGCACGCGTATCCTGTAAGTCAATCAATCAATCAATTTACCCACTGCAGTCCACTACTGGACATAGGCCTTTCTCAATGTGCGCCATAGCATCCGATTATCTGCCTTCCGCATCCAGCCCAGCCACCTTTTTCAGGTCATCCGTCTATCTGCCTAGGGATACCCTACCTTCCGTTTGCCTTCTCGTAGTCTTTCTAGAACTCATTTGCTCCAACGCCCATCGGTCCTTCGACAAACGTGGCCAGCCCACTGCCAGTTTAGCTTGCTTATTCTGCGACCTATGTCGGTAACTTTAGTTGTCTGTCGGATAACCTCGTTCTGAATTCTATCCTTCAGAGATACTCCAAGTATAGCTGGCTCCATAGCCCGCTGCGCGACTTATAAGTCATGAACCAGCCCCACTATAAGAGTCCACGTTTCGGCACCGTAAGGCACAGGTAAGACGTACTGTTCAAAGACCTTTGTTTTCAGGCATTGCGGTAGGGGTGACGAGAAGACCAGATGTAGTTTGCGAAATGCTGCCATACCCAGCTGGATCCTTCCGGCTAGCTCTTTGTCGAAGTTGTTTTTTATCTAGCTGGATAACCTGCCCCAGGTAGACATACTTTTAAACAACTTCGAGGGTCGCCCCTTCGACGGCAATTGGCAATCGGTCTGGATGCAACATGTTCGTTGAACATAATTTTGGTTTTATGCAAGTTTACCTACACCAAGACCGACGTGTAGAGAAGCAGCATCTATGCTATGCAGCATTTCGCCTAGTTGTTCCTGTATGTATGGCGATGTCTCAAAATACCGAATTTCGAAATCCCGAAGTTCAAACAACAACGTCTGTTCTAACAACTTTAAACTTTACTAGTAAAAAAGGCAATTCAATTATCGGTGTTACTATTGGTAGTAAGATTGGTAGTAACACCGGCAACAAACCCTAGGGTTCTCTCTCTTTATGAGGACAAGTTAATCGGTGATTGAGAATGGGAGACAGCAGTATGTGTTTTGTGTTTTATTTGTTGCGTATGTATTGTGTGTTTAATGTTAAGGTGTAATGTGTTATTATTATGTAAATCGTTCAAATTGGTGTATTCAAATATATTTACTTTTTACTGACAAACCTACGGGCAAAGGCAAGACAAGACATTGCGGAATAACATATTGCCTGGCAGAAATCGCTTAAAGCGATAAGACCGCCCATTGTACCTACTGATTCCTTGTTATATAGACTTTAGTAATGATATTTATTAATGGTGAACAATGAAGTATATAATAAATAAACATAATCAAAAAACCTAAAAATACGGTCCTCTTTAGTCTTTTTAATTAGCGATCATCGCAGACAAGCTAAAGCAATGAAAAAAGAAGATCGAATTCAATGGGTATAAGGTTATACTAATACGAATGAAAACGTTGGCTAAAAATCAAGTGCTAAGCCATTTATACCCGACGGGATCATCTTGAACCTGGAGATGATCCAGGGTCTACCGGAATGCGAAGGATATACCTTATTGGAACTCCTTACACCCAGATATCCGGTGCAGCGCATCATGTAACTTTAGCTGGTATAACCACGGTGTAACTCATATATACTAAGGTATAATCATCCCACTAGCCAGCAGGGGTATTTCCACACAAATAAGGTATTACTTAATGTAAGATTTTTAATAATAATCTCTAAATTCTTTTTTATTAAATTATTATCATATCAAATACGTAATTTTACGGTAATACAAAATATAAAATATCATAAATAAATATATAAAATATCACAGCGCGGCATTTGGTAGTTATTTCAAAGTTTCGGAATATACCCAATTTCGTAATTACCCCAATGCATGCACGACGTTTGGTAGTTATTTCAAAGTTTCGGAATACACCCAATTTCGTAAATACCCCAATGCATGGGTATATTCCGAAATTTCGAAATAACTACCAAACGCTGTGATATTTTCATACTAACAACATGACGCAGGTTTATGCGTTCACAGCAAAGGTATCTTCTTTCCTTCCCCTTCCCACTCTTCAGAGCACGCCACTGCCACTGCAGGTCAATCTCAATATCCTAGGCATGGATATTCACTACAAACTGAATAACAGAAATTACATCGATAGCATCATCAAAACAGCCACGCGGAAACTCGGACTACTGAACAAAGTGAGACGTCTTTTCACGCCGGAGCAGCGGTGTCTTCTCTATAAGACACAAATTCGCTACTGCGTGGAATACTGCTCGCATCTCTGGGATGGCTCCGCGAAATACCTACTAGATGCTCTCGACAGGTTGCAGCGACACGCGGTCCGAATTATTGGAAACCCTGAGGCCACAAACACCCTCGAACCTTTGCAGATGCGTAGAGATATTGCTTCCTTGGCAGTATTTTACCGTCTCTACCATGGTGAGTGTTCTGATAAGCTCTTCCAACTAATCCCTCCATCTCCTTTCCTACATAGGACAACATGTGCAGACCTTAGATGTCACCCTCACACTGTGCAGAATATACGAGCAAGAACCAAGCGGTTCGGAGACTCATTTCTTTGCCGCATCACCAAGACCTGGAATTCATTACCAGCACACGTGTTTCTTTCTTCCTACAGTCCCGGGGCATTTAAGCGGGGCGTGAAAAAGCATCTGATGAGGCCGCCAAGCTGAATGCCACCATTGTGACACTTAGTGTCTGTAATGATGACCCTCTTTCCTGAGACTTTGCCTTTAGCTTACCATCAGGCGAGGTGAGGTCCTATATATAAAAAAATGACTTTAGACGCCATAGTTATTGGCCTTGACTCGCCACTCGCCGTTTGTCACTGATACTTTATATGTGTGTGCAAAACGTCACGTCTTTTGAAACTAGTGATTTTCGCGCCGTTTTCAGTGAATAGCAATAACCCCAACACTCTTTTCTCTGAACACAGGTAAGTTATTTAAATGTGTGTTTGCTAGTATTAAAATTACCGATTTTAACTAATGGAGAGAGGGGTAGGTACACGAAGTACTTAAAATGATTTTTTCCTTTTTTTCTAAATTACCCCATTGGGTTTATTACGTGTTCGTAATAACGCCACTTGTAGTTTTCATAGTAATGGGCAGTGGTTCTCAAATTATGTAGCATAAACTATAACACTTTTTTTTTTTTCATACATTTTAGGTCAGACAAGCACATGGCCCACCTGATGGAAAGTGGTTACCGTGACTTATGAACGTGTGTAACACCAGTGGAGTCACATCCGTGCTGCCGACCCTGTTAGAACAGAGATTTTATGTGCTTTCAATGCAGAACACAAAATCAGGACAAGCCTTTGGTCTTCCCACTGACAGCACAAAAACTCTCCAGTGGGCTCTGATACTTTAGACTTAGATATAACAGCCCCATATTTTCTTTCCGTATTTAATTGAAGGTAAAGGGCCAAAATAGTAAACCAATTCTGTGTGTCTTTATTGGTTTATCTTGAAACCGGTGCTGTTGCAGTTTAGATAAAATTTGTTAGAGTTTGAGTTGAAATTGGTTAGAGGAAATGTGAAGTTGAATTTTTTGGTTTAGCGAGAGATTACCTTGCTTAAGGGCGTAAATGAGGTTCAATATTTCATTTTGAGATCATAGACTAAAGCTCGTATTTAATATTGTAACAAAATTATATTAACTCGAAGGTAGGTATGTCAATAAAAGTTACACGTCACAAGATTTAGCTGAAGTCATTGAAAAAGTTACTTAATAAAAATAAAAGCTCACTCAATATAGAGTCTCACAGTCTCACAGCCCAAGCTAATAAAATGACGTTAACGACTATCCATGAGCACGTACGAAATATTAAAAACAACCCTAATGCTGGAAGAAACAAAATTATATTGACTCGAAGGTACGTCAATAAATAAGTTACACGTCACAAGATATAGCTGAAGTCATTGAAAAAGTTACTTAATAAAAAATAATAGCTCACTCAATATAGAGTCTCACAGCCCAAGCTAATAAAATTACGTTAACGACTATCCATGAGCACGTACGAAATGTTAAAAACAACCCTAATGCTGGAAGAACTACTGTTCCATTATTAGATGATGAAAATAATTGCCGATACGATCGTCGTTATGGCAAAATTAAGTTATTAAAGTTTTTTGTATAAGCAAAAAGAAAATTATATTCCGCGCTTAAATGCGTTTTACTAATAACGTGTTTCTAACTGATATTTTGAGAACCATCGCCTCGTGCCGGAGTAAATCCGAAGTAATAGAGTAGAAATAACTGTTTTATCAAAACTATAAACAAATTTGACAATATCATACATAAAGGGCAATGATGAAAAATAAATACAAATCATTGGTCCATGTGTCATAAGATCACATTTTCAACTACTTCGGCACTACGCGATTATTAGACATATTTCATATGTGCCCCAAATGCCCTAAAATGAGAGTCAATAATTCAAAATGCCTTTTTAAAAAATATAATAAATTATTTATAGATTTAATGTACATTAATCAATATAAATTAATACAAAATTAATCAATCTATTCATAAATTAGAGAGAGGAGAAGAAAATATAGGCAATAAGTACAAAAAACAATGATTTTTTAACCGACATGTAATCATAGGTATACTCAACTCATCAAAAAACCAACCTATCGTAATACCTACTGCAAAGCAGAGTATTCTCGTAGTAGTGCGTACCGCCTTGATGATTTTAGAATAAATACATTATGAGTATATCATATACCTACCTAAGTTGATGATTGTTTATAATTTACTATGTTATATTCTGTTATGTTATATTCTCTTTGATGGTGCCTTTATATTTATTCTCATTCATTTTAGTTATTCTCTCTTCACTCTCTTTTAGTATTGTATTCTCTTTGCTCTCTTTAGGTGACGTAGTCGTGGTGATTCGACGTGTTGTTTATTGTATTTGTTATGAATTTGTTTATACCCGTTTATAGTGTACTATAAAACAAAGAGTTGATTTAGTATATATTTTGCTGTGACTTATTTAAATCAGTACAATGATTTGATAAAATATTAAATTATGGCTTATGATTTAGTTGAAAGATTCTCTCGACCTCCAAAGTACTTTCGATTTTACGATCCAGGTACGTACCAATTTCCAAAACGAGCGTTAAAACCGAATACTGCTCCATTTCTTTCAAAAAGCCCACGAAAGACTGGCTTTAAAGCTCCACTGTGGACAGAAACTATTTACGATGCATTCAAACCTCATAAAATAAGAAATATTACTTCATTGAACTCTACAGTCAAGAGATTTCCGTATGAAGCACTCAGTGCTGAAGATTTGGAAGCAATTCTTTGTAGATGTGGTATTCAAAATGATTGCGTTTGTACTGATTCTGAAAATATACCTGTAGAAGAAGTATGCCAACGTAAGGTAAAACGTAGAATATTTAAGGGGTCCGTAGCTTCAGGTGAGCAACACAGAACGATTGGCACAAATAAGAACGAAAGTCCACCGTTTTATGACGTCAAAGTAAATGAAGCTACGGCATTTTATCATGGATGCAAATGGAGTCACCGAACTTCAAAAAGATCTCAAAAACCTATGGAATCTCGGCCTGGCCCAGCTGATTACACTCTTGAAAGAGAGCCCACCATAGAGGAAACCTGTAATGAAAAAGTACGTGCCCTTAAAAGAAAAATGTGTAAACAATTACGTTTCATAGAAAAAGTTCAACAACAAAACTTATTAGAAGGTAGACCAGGACCTGCAGCATATTCCCCACAATTACCTAAAGATAAAGGTCTTCAATACTTTGGTCCAAAAGCCGAAAGATTTGCCGATAAAAAATATGACGTACACCCAGGACCAGCTGAATACTGGTTACGACGTGATTTCGATCCACCAGATATTCCCGAAATATTATGCCAAGCAACTCTCCCAGAACCATCTTGTTTTGGAGTAAAAGCTAACAGATTTACTCCTAAAAAAGAGCAAGGACCAAGCCCAGCTTCTTATAACGCAACTTACTATCCATGCCGCTTTGTACATTGTCCAAAAGTGCCGTTTGGCTCTTCTACTGTGAGATTTAAGCAAGATGTCATAGATGAGAGTGATGATGAAGATATAGATAATGAAGACATAGATAATGAAGACATAAATAATGAAGATGAGTCTTCATCCCAAGCAGATAAAATTTGTCCTAACCCAACGTGGGAATTTAAATCAAAAACTATTCGTATGAAACCCCTAATAAAAGAGAAATCCCGCCAAGCTGAGCCGCAGCAAAAAAAGCACAAAATAGAAAGGTCTCAAAAGTTGCAATACATTGCTCCTTTTTATTCATCTGAAGGACGACTTCAGCCATGGTGCAATGAAATGCCCGTACATGGTAAATACGTAACTCCGGGTCCATGTTACTATGACATAGAGATTCCTAAAACAATCCCCGCTGTTAGCCGTGGTCCCTTGTTTAGAGCCGAACGTTTTCCCAGATCTAAAATAGACACTCCTGCACCAAACGAGTATGATGTTTTCGGTGGTATTGAATCTATCTTAAAGACCCACAATGTAAGATTGGCAGACAATATAGAAAAACAACATAAGTTTGTTTGGGAACGACCGCCTGAACCAAGCACTTTAACTTATGAACAACGACAGTCATTGTTAATACAGAAGTGTATTGCTTTACTTGAGCCTGATCCAGATCTCGGCAAGAAACGTAAAGGTAAACGGAAATCTGTTAAAAATACAATGGCAGATAAAGTTATTGATACACCTGAAAACAAAATTGATGAAAAATCCAAAATGTTACGCTGGTTCATATATTCTCACCAACTTCCAAATTATTTTTAATTGTTAAGTATTCATACTATTATTTAATTGTAAAGTGGTCTAACTGTACATTGGTAATATTTAAAAAAAACTTGGCTTATGTAACATTAACAACACGAAATTATTTTTTTTGAATTCTTGTCTGTGATGGACGTACTACTTACCTAGAAACTATTGAACAGATTGCTTTTTTGTTCGAAAGATCATGGCCAGACTTAAAATCTTACGTTTGTTTGATTAAAGTGAAATTTATAGACTAATTACTAGAATTATGCAAATGGCCTACTAAACAATTTTTTTCAAAAACACATTTTTTATTTTATACCTAGGTATTTATAAAGCAATTTTTGTTTGTTGCGAAAACTAGGTTATAATACTTTTTGAGCATGAACGAGTAATTTTTGCCCACTCTACTTATAAAAATGTATCAATTCGCTATTTTCGAAGTTTATGTTTTTGTTTTATAAAGAATAAAGTTTGTTACTTTTATTTTTGTTTCTTCTACGGAAGTATTCATCCTCGCTTTACAAAAAGCTATTAGAATAGTTAAGGTAAAAGCAAAAAAGTGTGTAAAGGCAAATGACTTGAGTTGATAGAAAGAACGAAGAAGAAAGAAAGAGGTCGTTTCATCACTTGCCTAGGCTAGTACCTACGCTCCCACATTACTCTTTTAACTTCCATCCAAGTCGAATTGCGCTGTTTTTCTCGATGAACCTATCTCTGACTCTCTGTAGGTACTGTTTCTGTCTGTATTAAATAAAGATATATGCTATGCTTTATGCATTATTAAACTGAAAAAAATTATGCACTATTAAATATTCTGTGATTGTTTCAAGCATCTATCTGTTGCCGTTTTTTTTTTATATAGAACACGTCAATTAGACTTTGTCTTGCCTGATGGTAAGCTGAAGGCAGTCCTAGAAAAGAGGGTCACCATTACATTACGAGGGGACCGTAGGAAGAAGGAAACAAGTGAGCTGGTAATGAATTCCAGGCCTTAATGGTGCGACAGAGGAAAGAGTCTCCGAACCGATTGGTTCTTTTGATCGGATGTTCTGCACCATACAAAAAAAGCTCCAAAAAATCACGTTTGTTGTACGGGTGCCGCTCGCAATAATATTTTTTTCTGTTTTTACTATTTTTTATTATAACGGCAAGAGAAAGACTTACATTAATATAAAAATCTCAGCTCATTAGATATAGGCTGGTGAAAGACAAACGAATAAAAATAAAAATCAAGTTTGTTCTATGAGAGCCACCTTTAAAAATATTTGTTTATAGTGGCAACAGAAATACATTATTTGGGAAAATCTCAGCTCTCTGGCTATCACGGTATAGTCTGGTAAAAGACAACAGTATAGCAATAAAAATGTATTAATATCTTTCTAATGATTTTTATATATTTTTTTTTTATTTTAAATAATTAAATAAATAAATTGCCGCAATGCCTTAAAACAAAAGTCTTTGAACAGTGCGTCCTACTTGTTATGACTTATGGTGCCGAAACGTGGACACTTACAGTGGGGCTAAAAGTCGCGCAACGGGCTATGGAGCGAGCTATGCATGGGGTTTCTCTGAAGGATAGAATTCGGAACGAGGTTATCCGACATAGAACTAAAGTTACCGACATAGGTCACAGAAATAAGCAAGTTGAAGTGGCAGTGAACTGGCCACGTTTGTCGAAGGACCGATAGCCGTTGGAGCAAACGAGTCCTACAGTGGAGACCGCGAGAAGGTAAACGAAAGGTAGGACGCCCCCTAGCCAGATGGACGGACAACCTGAAAAAGGTGGCTGGGACAGACTGGATACGGAAGGCGGAGGATCGAAGAACATGGTGCACTTTGGGAGAGGCCTATGTCCAGCAGTGGACTGCAGTGGGCTAATTGATTGATTGATTTTTATATAAACAACTTTAGATACACAATAATGTTTACGGGAATTAACACGATCATGGTATAGGAACATGCACACCTTTGATTTGCCTGACGTTTCAACCAGGGTTACAGCGGCCGTAGTTACAGGCGCTGACTTGCTCAGTGGTGCCCGCCTATCGTCTTCGAGTCCGTGAGGTAGTAGTTTCTTCATCTACCCGCTTCATATTCTCGATAATATTTTTAATATTTTCATTTCGCCATGTACCGTCACATACCACACTCACAGTGTCCCTATTCTGTAAGCAAACTGTCCAGTGTCTATCCGACTGAGCAGAAAAGCGAGGTTGCATGTTTAGAATCACTGGATTCCATGTTGCAGCTAATTTAAACCCATCTTCCCGATTGAAATTATTGAATTTCTTGATTTCAATCGCTTCACGTACAGCTCTTGAATAGAAGTGACGTTCGGTGGAGAGTACTTGTGTATGGTGGAATTCAATCCAGTGATTGGTGCCTCCTTCTAGCAGATGTCCTACAATAGCAGATTTTCTCGCCTGGCGAGTCTTTACAGCTGCTATGTGTTCTTTGACTCCTTCAGCAATAGACCGCTTCGTTAGGCCTATACAGGGTGTATTTTTGAAACGGGGCAGTAAGGGCAAGTACCTTAACCGTTGCAGTTACAGCAAAACGTTCTTAAAAGACCTTCCCTAACTTTTTGGGACATTTTGAACTGCATTCACAGATTTTGTAAAAAACTTAGTTAGCAAAAAAAATGCAAAAAGTTCAAAAATTTTTTTTTTATGCCAATCGATTCTATTTCATGTGGCGATCAAAAAACTCTATGGGACCATTTTAGCTTTCAGTACTACAAAAGACAGAAATCGCCAAAAACGTTTCCCATACATTTCGTACGGAAATATGATAAATCAACTCGAAACTGGTGGTAGAGATTTGACGGCACAAATTTGTCACAAATTTCGACCGGGTTGGTACCACCGTGCAATATTGCGAAAAACCCTTCATAGTAATTCAATTTCGGTTGGATTGCGTTCAGGGATCAGCAAATGCATAGCCGGGTAGGGGTGATGGTGGTCGCAGCACTAGTGGGACCAGTGGGTCTTGGCGTAGTCTAGTGAGGATGGTGCGGGGCGACGCGCCGGTCAGGGAGACCCGTAGAAACGGTGGTGCCGCTGGCCGCCCGCGGTATAGTACAGAGGCCCAACTGGGACTAACCACCCTGGAAGGCTGCCTCACCAGACCGCGCATAATCCCGGTATGGCTCGTCGTGCCGGTTGGTGACCGGAAGTGGGGGCCAGGCGACCATATTCGGGGGGGTACGGGGGCCCTTCCGTACGGCGTGTCGGCTCACGCCATGCCTCATAATCATAGACAAAACCAATATCCCGCACTTTGTCACGCGGTGCTGCGACGACAATCACCTCTTTTTTTCACGCCCTTTTCTCCTTTTCATCATGGCAGCGCATTTAAGAGTATTGGGCAACACAGCGGCTCTACAGACTCCCACAAGCTCGCTATTTGAGGTGGAGTCCACTAACATCTGTGGACTCCATGCGAACCTCAACGCCGTCCACCAACACCTTGAGACGGCGAAACCAGATATGCTCTTTCTCACGGAGACACAAATAGGCCGCCCTGATGACACGACCTACTTGCTTTACCCCGGCTATGTTATCGAGGAAAATTTCCGTGCAAAAGCCGGGGTGTGCGTGTTTGTTAGGGCGGATGTTTGTTGTCGCCGTTTGCGCTGCCTTGAGGACCCATCCTTTTCAACCCTATGGGTACACGTAGACCATGGCTCTACGAGTCAGATCTATGTGTGCCTCTACCGTTCCCATACAGGAGATGCTGAGACAACTCGACTCTTTGAATATCTGAGTCAGGCGGCAGATGATGCGCAGGAACGGTTTCCGAACGCCGAAGTGGTATTTTTGGGGGACTTTAACGCCCACCACGAAACCTGGTTGGGCTCCTCCAAAACAGACCATGCGGGAAGAGCCGCCCATGCATTTGCTCTGGCGCATGGCCTGACCCAATTGGTACACGAGGTCACTAGAATACCAAGAAGGTCGGGCCTAGCACCCTCTCTGCTAGACCTTCTGCTGACGAGTCACCCAGACCTGTACAGTGTTTCGGTACAAGCCGCTTTAGGCAATTCCGACCACTGTCTGGTCTGCTCCAAGGTGCCAATTATAGCGCCTTCAAGACCCGTGCAGGGGAAGCGGCGTCTCTGGCACTACTCGTCAGCAGATTGGGATGGGCTGCGCAACTATTTTGCGTCCATCCCGTGGGTTGAACGCTGCTTTGAAGGTAAGAAACCCTCGGATTGTGCTACTGCTGTTGCCGGTGAGATCGGTCTGGGTATGGAATACTATATTCCTTACACTGATGTCACCGGTGCCCGAGGAGTGCGCCCTTGGTTCGGGCGCGAGTGTGCGAGGGCTGTTGATCAAAAGCAGTCCGCGTATCGCGCTTGGGTAAGGGCGCGTGCCACGCACGATCCCAATGTGAGCCACTTCAAGGCGGCGTACAACAGAGCCACAAAGGTCTGCAAGAGGGCTTACGTCAAAGCGGATGCCCTGCGCATTGCGCGGCTTGGTCAAGAGCTAGTGGCACATCCCACGGGCAGCCGTGGATACTGGCGACTGGCCAAAGCCGTGCAGGCCAACTTCTGTCAGCCTTCGCTGCCACCGCTGCGCTACCCTGATGGATCCCTGGCCCATGGACCGCAAGAGAAAGCCAATATGCTAGTAAATCTCTTTGCGGCCAATTCCCGAGTCGATGATTGCGGCATACAGCCGCCGACACTACCCAATGGTGACCACGTAATGCCTGAAATACGTATCAGGCAATGCGATGTTCGTGCGGTGCTTCAATCACTCGATGTCCGGAAAGCCAGTGGCCCGGATGGTATTCCAGCGGTGGTCTTACAAAAATGTGCAGCGGAGTTGTCTCCGATGCTTACGCGGCTGTACCGACTGTCCTACAGCTCGGGTACAGTGCCTTCGGCTTGGAAAGAGGCGAATGTACAGCCGATCCCCAAGAAGGGGGATCGCTCAGAGCCAGCCAACTATCGACCCATAGCCATCACCTCAGTGCTGTGCAAGGTCTTCGAGCACATCATTAACAAACAGCTCATGCGTCACCTAGAGGATCACTCCTTAATTAATGACCGGCAATATGGCTTCAGGCCGAAACGGTCAACGGGTGATCTTCTAGCATACGTTACCCATCTTTGGGGTGAGGCTATGGACAAGCACGGCGAGTCACTGGCAATTAGTCTTGATATCGCCAAAGCTTTCGATAGAGTCTGGCACAAATCGCTTCTCTCCAAGCTACCAGCCTTTGGTCTGCCTCCTAGACTGTGCAACTGGATTGCTAGTTTCCTGCAGGAGCGCCGTATCCGCGTCCTCTGTGATGGACGGGCTTCGGAGTTCTTGCAAATAAATGCTGGCGTACCGCAGGGGTCTGTATTATCTCCCACTCTCTTTCTTCTGCATATCAACGACATGCTGTCCACCGGCAGCATACATTGCTATGCAGACGATAGCACCTTACACGGGAGTTATCACGGACAACCTGCGGCCAAACAGTCTGATATCGTGGAAAAAAGACAGCTTCTTGTCACTGAACTGGACCGGATCTTGAATCACATTTCTCAATGGGGCTCCGAGAACATGGTCGAGTTCAATGCCAAGAAGACGCAGGCTTGTGCGTTCACAGCAAAGGTATCTTCTTTCCTTCCCCTTCCCACTCTTCAGAGCACGCCACTTCCACTGCAGGACAATCTCTATATCCTAGGCATGGATATTCGCTGCAAACTGAATAACAGAAATTACATCGAGAGCATCATCAAAACAGCCTCGCGGAAACTCGGACTCTTAAACAAAGTGAGACGTTTTTTCACGCCGGAGCAGCGGTGTCTTCTCTATAAGACACAAATTCGCTCCTGCGTGGAATACTGCTCGCATCTCTGGGATGGCTCCGCGAAATACCTACTAGATGCTCTCGACAGGTTGCAGCGACGCGCGGTCCGAATTATTGGGAACCCTGAGGTCACGAACACCCTCGAGCCTTTGCAGATGCGTAGAGATATTGCTTCCTTGGCTGTATTTTACCGTCTCTACCACGGTGAGTGTTCTGACGAGCTCTTCCAACTAATCCCACCATCTCCTTTCCTACATAGGACAACACGTGCAGGCCTTAGATGTCACCCTCACACTGTGCAGAATATACGAGCAAGAACCAAGCGGTTCGGAGACTCTTTTCTTTGCCGCACCACCAAGACCTGGAATTCATTACCAGCACACGTGTTTCCTTCTTCCTACAGTCCCGGGGCCTTTAAGCGGGGCGTGAAAAAGCATCTGATGAGGCCGCCAAGCTGAGTGCCACCATTGTAGCACTTAGTGTCTGTAATGGTGACCCTCTTTCCTGAGACTTTGCCTTTAGCTTACCATCAGGCGAGGTGAGGTCAAGTTGGCGTGTCCCATATAAAAAAATAAAAAAAAAAAAAAAAAAAAAACTCATAGGTCAGGTAAAATTTTGAACTTTTTTAAATAAAAAAAATCATTTAAACATTTAAGAAATTGGTTTATGAAATAAATTTCTCAAAATGATTTCCATTTTCACGAATACATAAGTCTATCCTTTTTTGCACTGAACGAATGGCGGCTAATAATGTTCTGGGATGAATATTACGTAAAATGGTCATTAATGCATCCTTGAGCTCTTGAACACTGGCGTATGTCGTCTTATACACCTCGTTTTTCACGAAGCCCCATAAAAAAAAATCAAGTGGTGTTAGATCGGGGCTACGAGGTGGCCACTGTGTTGGACCATGTGTACCTATCCACTGTGTACCGAATAGGCGGCTCAAATTGGAACGTGAAAGGTGACTGTTATGTGGCGGAGCACCATCTTGTTGAAAATGAACTATTCGCAATTCCGACAGGGGCCATTCGTCCATCTCGTTTTCAAGATGGTGTAAAATGACTTCATTATGCATGGCAGAATTCAGTTTCCCTTCATAAAATTCCACCATTATGACTCGATTGGACATTATACCACACCAACAGTTGAATGAGAAGCGAACCTGATTATGACTTGCCGTAACTCTTAGTGGATTTTCTTTGGACCAATAGTGGTGATTTTTTCTGTTGTACATACCGTTATTGGAAAAATTCGTTTCGTCTGACCACAGTATGTAATTTAAAAATTCATGATCTCTGCTTATTTTTCCTCTTAGCCATCTGCAAGTAAGCCTTCGAACATCATCACCCGGATGTAACACTTGAACTATGCGTCCATATCGATAGTACTTGTAGCCGTATTTCTTCCATATCTTTATCACAAGGGAGTGGGATACACCTACTTCAAGGGCGACTTGCCTGGACGATACCTCTGGATATGCACAGACATAAGTCAGAACCGCAATCTCCGTGTCCATGTCCACACGAGGCTGCCGCTTTCTTTTGAAAGAACCCTGCAATTCCAGGTTTTTCAAAAGATTTGTAATAACCTTTCTTGTTGGCACATGCCGCAACGGATACTTATTGCGGTACCACACTAATGCAGCTCCCGCATTTCGATTATTGACAAAATACGCTTCTAATTACGATTAGAAGACATTTTAGCGAAAATCCTTAATTAATAACTCATACGAAGTTTCTCAGCTGAAACTAAGTATAACACACAGATTTTCGAATCAAATTCGAAATTTGAGGGTAAAAATTATTTTTATTTACTTTACAGTCAATTCTACCCACTTCCTGGCCATAACAAAAAGTTAGCCATCGTAGAAATTTGTTTCTGTTGCCGAAATGTATGGGAAACGTTTTTGGCGATTTCTGTCTTTCCTAGTACTGAAAGCTAAAATGGTCTCGTAAAGTTTTTTGATCCCCACATGAAATAGAATCGATTGGCATAAAAAAAATTTTTTTGGACTTTTTGCATTTTTTTTGTCAACTGTAAGTTTTTTACAAAATCTGTGAATGCAGTTCAAAATATGTCAAAAAGTTAGGGAAGGTCTTCTAAGAACGTTTTGCTGTAACTGCAACGGTTAAGGTACTTGCCCTTACTGCCCCGTTTCAAAAATACACCCTGTATAGGAACTACCGCAGATGCAATCTGTCTTATAGACACTGGACACTGCAACGGTAAGAAACGGTCCTTTGATGTGCCCACGATGTTGTTTACTTTTAAACATAGGGTGTAAACTGTCGGTATGTAGTACATGTTTAACACGTTCGACTTGGATAGAAGTTAAAAGAGTAATGTGGGAGCGTTATAGCCTAGGCAAGTGATGAAACGACCTCTTTCTTTCTTCTTCGTTCTTTCTATCAACTCAAGTCATTTTCTTGTTTGCTTAACTTGTAAGCAGAAGGCTTAATATCTGTCAGGCTGCTAGTTGAACATCGTTGTTTAGTGAAGAGGCTAGGCTGGCAATTGAAAGGCTGATTGAGCTAGATGACTGCGACATATTAATTTCAAAATACGTCCGACTCACACTTGGCCGGTGGTTCTCATTCATGTAAAGAAAAACAAATTACTACTTCCACAATTGTGACGGAAATACCGTTGTGTCCTACCTCCTACCCGATTTAAATCTTCACCAACGTTCCTATAAGAGAATGTTTGAACTTCGTAAAAGATCTACTGAGTGACAACGAACGACACAAGGAAAGGGAGTAACGGACAAAGTCGGCTGGTTGTCTGCTCACCTATTTACGCTTCAATGTCTGTTGCCTCCGTCGTCTGTTCACTTTATATCCGTTCTTCCTTAGTACCTCCTGAAAATGAACCAGCTCTCGTTCCAGATGTTTCGGGTCACAGAGGTTATAAACTCTGTTCTTGAGTGAGGTGATAACGGATTGCAGGTGTGGAGACGTGGCGTGTAGGTTTCGGTCCGTATGTGTAGGTTTACGGTACACACAGTGTGACTAGGACCCATCTGGGTCTCACAGCTATATTTATCTAGGAATGACAACGACCGGAAAGGGATATTTCCATCTCATACGTGAACCTTATCTTGGGATGAATCGAGTTAAGATGTAGTATTATTGATCTACTACCTGTTTGTGAATACTGACAATGTCATCGACATATCGCTTCCGAAGTCTGATGATCTTCGGACCGAGACTCAGCGCCTTCTCTTCAAAATGCTCCATTCAGATGTTAACTAGTACAGGGGCAACAGGACTTCCCATTGCGTCATCATCTATCTGTAGGTGATACTGACCTTGGAAAAGGAAGTAGTTGTCGTCTAGACAGTGTTCAAGTAGATCAATATAGTTAAACGGCATTTCGTTGTTACTTAGTAGATCTTTTACGAAGTTCAATCATTCTTTTATAGAAACTCTTGGTAAAGAGAGACTCCACGTCATCTGGTGCTAGCTTGAGATCTTTTATAATTTGTATAAAGTGCCGTGGGTCCTTTACAAAAGACTGTGTTCTGCCTACAAGTGGTTGCAAAACTGACGCAACGTGCTTCGCAAGATCGTAAGTAGGAGATGCTATTTCACTTACAATTGGCCGCAGTGGCACGTTGGGCTTGTGTATTTTTGGCAGAACACACAAGTTGTATGATAGTGTACCTAATGGCCAGGATTCGAAACTGGGACCTCTCGATCGTAAGGTCGACTCCTTAACCATTAAACGACTGACGCTCAAAGACTAAAATAAAGTTGGTTTTATGAGAGCCTCCCTAAAAATATTTAAGTCTGGTTTTAGTATATGTTGTCAGCAATAGGCATATATCACTTGTAAAAGTCTCAGCTGTCTGGCTATCATAGTTCATTAGAGAGAGGCTGGTGAAAGACAATCAGATACCATTAAAAACCACGTTCGTTCTATGAAAGCCTACCTTAAAAAATATTTTATTTCGTTACAAATATTGATAACTCATTTGTACTTTTCCATATTACTTTTAATATTTATTAGACCTGACCGGAAAAAAAGTAGAAAACGTTACGTTAGAGCGTTTTGCAGTAGAATTCAATGGGTATAATCAATCGAAAGCCAGCTAAACTCAGAACACAAATTGGTTAAGAGATTAAAAAACGAACATAAAAGTGACTTGACTTCAAGTTACTTACCAGTAGACACTTCGTTTTAAGTTCCTCAAGAGCCTGCTACATGGTCATCCAGCAAGATAGGGAACCCACTCTCTAGTTCTAAGGACTATTCCTCTTTCCTTTAATTGAGGCAGGGTCCCAACAGCTAGCAAAGGGGATCCACATTTAGTAGCTAGTAGCTGTTGTGAAATCACGATATAGGTACCAAAGACAAAGCTCAAATTGGGCCAAGCCCTAGGAATTATTGTATTTGTGGTGCGAGAGTTTCGCGGGTTTAGTGACACAGTGTTGCTTTTTTACCTAGTGTTAGACTACAAAGAGTATTGTTATGATGATGAGATTTCTAATAAGGAGGAAAATGATTGTATCAGCGTGTGTATGTAGGTAGCTGTCAAATCAAACCTGAATCTGAAATCATCCTAGGCAGACTACAGAGATAATCTCTTGACGGTAAAATGAGTTATAGAGAGATCTAAGCATTCTAACAGTAGTCACATTTAGTCTTAATAATATAGATAGGTAGATAGATAGATAGATAATTCTTTATTGTACACCAATAGATTATAGTAAAATTTGTAGTTAGCATGCATACAGTTTAATGTACAATGGGCGGCCTTATATATTAAAGCAAAAGATTTGGTGTAGTTAGCAAGTAAACTAGAAACAAGGTGTATTAAAAAATACGGTCATTGACCTATACACTGTGTTTTTTTATACCACTTAGGTGGCAGACAAGCGCACGGCCCACCTGATGAAAAGTGGTTACCGTGGCCTATGGACGTGTGTAACACCAGAGAAGCCACACTCGCGCTGCCGACCCTGTAAGCACAGGTCTCTATGCCGCCAGTGTAGAGGACAAAGCAGGACAAGCCTTTAGTCATTCTACGAACACAACACGAAGTTATTATAACCGCGGTATTCTGTAGGGCGGAGGTACTTCCCCAGTCGGACTGCTCAATTGGGCGGAAATACTGCCGTGTCCTTCCTCCTATAGTTTGACAGTTATGTTCTATCATGAATTTTAATAGGAAACGAATAATGATTGTTGATTTCAAGTACCTACCTATTATCTTTCCCGTGCGTAACACATGTACGACATACGAATCACGATACAGGGTATGAGGGTGTTATTGTTAAATATCTTTAATCGTCAGGTAACCGAGATAAATTAATATAGATTGCTCCTCGCATACAATGTAAGTGTAGTCAAATTAAACACTTAAATGTATATTGTGTGGCCCATCAAGACATAAGGTTTAATGTTACTGAATCATAGAAATATTATCTGAAGTTAGTGTAGATTAAAGGAAAGGGGGGTATTTTGGTCAAATAAGGAAACGCTTAGGTTAGTAAAGTGATAAATCTTATAACCGTTTCTTAGAGAGATGTAGTATGATCTAATGGTTCCTGTAATACAGCTTTTCAAGAGACCAGATCGTCATTAACTAACGGAGTGGTCTACGTCAGAAGAGGCGCAAGGGATACTCGCGCGGACTGAACCACCGCGGCCACCTCAGTGGCGGCATGTGTGGCATTACAAGTCGGCAGACTGAGACGGACTGCGAGAATTCTTCGCGATGTACCCGGGGAGGCGGCTTTGCTTGACTTCTGATGATCCAAGCTCCTATGCAACAACAGTCGCTGACGCGATTCTAGTGGGTATGGAATGCTATATCCCCAACCGCTGTGTCGCGTCAGGAGCGAGCAAACGCCCGTGGTTTAATAGGCCTTGCAGGGAGAGACCACAAGCAATCTGCGTACAAGGCTTGGACAACGGCTCTTGCCAATAAGGATCCGAACATCGCATGCGGAAGTTGAATGCTGATTCGAGGTCCAGTAAAAAGGCAACGTCTAGGACAAAGTTTGAGTTCATCGGCAGAATTGGCGAACGGCTTGCGCGCTACCCATCTGGTAGTCGTGCATTTTGGTCACTCGCCAAACGAGGGAAACTTCTGCCAGTCTTGCCTTCCGCCACTGCAAAATCCGATAGTAGTCTGGCCCATGGCGATAAGGAGAAGGCCGATCTTTTGGGTAATCTCTTTGCGTCAAACTCGACTATGAACGACGGGAACACCGAACCACCCATCATCCCCAGCTGTGGTGCTTCCATGACCGAATTCGAAATCACGCAACGGGTGGTGCGGCGCGAGCTTAAGTCCCTAGATGTTCGGAAATCCAATGGGCCGCACGGTATACCGGCGATGGTGCTTAATCACTGTGCCCCCGAGCTGTGCCCTGTACTTACACGCCTTTTTGAACTCTCATACTCCGCGAGGGAGGTCCCGGTCTCGTGGAAGACCGCATTCGTGCACCCTGTGTCTAAGAAAGGTGACAGGACAGTTCCGACCAATTATAGGCCTATCGCTATAACCTCCCTTCTCTCGAAGGCGTGTTATAAAATACATAACTCCTGTTGTGTGTAACGTGTTATAAAATATATAACTCCTGAGATACCTAGATACGAGGGAAACAATCTTCTGAGCGACTGACAGTACAGCTTTCGCCACAGTCGCTCTACCGGTGACCTTCTTGTGTATCTCACAAACCGGTGGGTGCAAGCCATTGAGAATCGGGGTGAGGCACTAGCTGTGAGCCTCGATCTAGCAAAGGCCTTCGATCGGGTCTGGCATAAATGTCTTCTTACAAAGTTGCCGTACTTTTTGTCCAACAGAAGCATCCAAGCTATTGTCAACGGCAGCTGCTCGGACCGCATGAACATAAACGCTGATGTCCCACAAGCCTAGGAGGTAAGATTAGGAGGTAGGTAGGACACTACGGTATTCCCGTCTGAATTGAGCAGTCCGACTGGGGAAGTACCTCTCTACCCTACAGAATACCACGGCTATAATAACCTAGTGTTGTGTTCCCGGCGGTGATTAGGGTAGCCAGAGCTCACTGGAGAGTTTTTGTGCTGTCAGTGGGAAGACCAAAGGCTTGTCCTAATTTTGTGTTCTGCACTGAAGGCACAGAAAATCTCTGTTCTACAGGGTTGGCATCACGGATGTGACTTCACTGGTGTTACATACGTTCATAGGTCACGGTAACCACTTTCCATCAGGTGGGCCGTGTACTTGTCTGCCACCTAAGTTGTATAAAAAAAAGGCTCTGTGTTGTCTCCGACCTTGTTTTTGCTGCATATCAATGACATGCTGTCTGATGGATCCATTAACTATTATGCGGACGACAGTACTGGGGACACTAGTTACACGGGCCATGCAAATATTCCTCAGTCCGAGGTGGAGAAGAGTCGCGAACAACTTGTGTCTAAAATCGAGACTACTCTCTCTGGAGTATCCGATTGGGGACGACTAAACCTAGTCCAATTCACCCCCACAACACAAGTATGTGTATTCACTGCTAAGAAAACCCCATTCAGTGTAGCGCCGCAATTCCTGGGCACACCGCTTACCATCTCCTCGAGTATCAGGATCCTTGGTGCCAATATCTCCAGCGACGTCCGGTATCGGAATCATTTGGAGGACAAGGTTAAGTTGGTAAACCGAACTAACACTTAGGGAAGAAGTCAAATACCTAGGGGTTATTCTCGACAGACAAATTGCTCTGGAACAAACACCTTGAACACAAACTGAACAGGCGCACAATTGCCTTTTACCAATGCAAAAGAATGATGCGCACTACATGGGGACTCTCACCCAAAATAACTCTGTGGTTATACACAGCAGTGATCAGACCCATGCAAGCCTATGGGGCTTTAGTATGGTGGACTCGAACAGAGTTGTCTACCGTGATTGCCAGGCTAAAATCCTTCCAGAGGCTGACCTGCTCATCAACCTGTGGATGCATGAAAACCACTCCTACCGCTGCTATGGAGATAGCCCTCAACATAGTACCGCTTGACCTGTTCATACAACAGGAGGCCACCATCACCGCTATTAGGTTGTGGCATCTGGGACTCTGGGGCAACTATTACGACAGTCCCCATACCACAATCCTTGGACGAGCCCTAAAGCATCGGCCACTGATGGCCGCCCCCTGCGATAGAACTTTTAAACAATATTCCTGGAACAAAAAATACCAAATAACAAAACAGGCCGAGGAAAAAGACTACTCCGGTATTGAAGAGGTACGTGTATACACTGACGGCTCCAAAACAAAAAATGGCTCAGGATCCGGCGTACACTCCCTAGACCTTGGCTTGAACATCCACCTACCACTAGGCAAGCAGAGGCTGCCTCACCAGGCCGCGCATAATCCCGATATGGTTCGTCGTGCCGGTTGGTGACTGGATTTGAGAGCCCAGCGACCATACTCGGGGGGGGGGGGGACCCTTCCGTTCGGCGCGTCGGCTCTCGCCATGCCTCACATTCATAGATAAAACCAATATCCCGCGCTTTGTCACACGGTGCTGCGGCGGCAATCACCTCTTTTTTCACGCCTTCTCCCACCCAAACTCATGGCAGCGCAATTTAGAAAACTAGGCAACACAGCGGCTCGTCACACTCCCAAAAGCTTGCTATTTGAGGTGGAGTCCACTAACATCTGTGGGCTCCATGCAAACCTCAACGCCGTCCACCAACATCTAGAGACAGTTTTTTCTAACGGAGACGCAAATACACCGCCCTGACGACACGACCTACTTGCTCTACCCTGGCTATGTTCTTGAGGAAAGTTTTCGTGCAAAAGCCGGGGTGTGCGTGTTTGTTAGGGCGGATGTTTGCTGTCGCCGTTTGCGCTGCCTAGAGGACCCATCCTTCTCCATCCTTTGGGTACACGTAGACCATGGCCCTACGAGTCAGATCTATATGTGCCTCTACCATTCCTATACAGGAGATGCTGAGACAACTCGACTCTTTGAATATCTGAGTCAGGCGGCAGATGATACGCAGGAGCGATTTCCGAATGCCGAAATGATATTTTTGGGGGATTTTAACGCCCACCACAAGATCTTTTCTCAGGCATACGCATTTGCTCAGGCGCACGGCCTGACCCAATTGGTGCACGAGGTCACTAGGATACCAAGAAGGTCGGGCCTAGCACCTTCTCTGCTAGACCTTCTGCTGACGAGTGATCTGGACCGGTACAGTGTATCGGTGCGAGCCGCTTTAGGCAACTCCGACCACTGCCTGGTCTGTTCCACGGTGCCTATTATAGCGCCCCCAAGACCCGTGCAGGGGAAGCGGCGTCTCTGGCACTACTCGTCAGCGGACTGGGATGGACTTCGTGACTATTTTGCGTCCATCCCGTGGGTTGAGCGCTGCTTTGAAGGTAAGAATCCATCGGATTGTGCTACTGCTGTCGCCGGTGAGATCGGTCTGGGTATGGAATACTATATCTCATACACCGATATCACCGGTGGCCGCGGGGTGCGCCCTTGATTTAGGCGCGAGTGCGCGGAAGCTGTTGAACAAAAACAGTCTGCGTACCACGCTTGGGTAAGGGCGCGCTTCACGCGCCATCCCAATCTGGGCCACTTCAAGGCGGCGTACAACACAGCCACAAAGGTCTGTAGAGGGGCCTACGTCAGAGCGGATGCCCCGCGTATAGCGCGGCCTGGTCAAGAGCTAGTGATGCATCCCATGGGAAGCCGTGGCTACTGGCGACTGGCTAAAGCCGTGCAAGCCAACTTCTGTCAGCCTTCGCTGCCTCCGCTGCGTAACCCTGATGGATCCCTGGTCCATGAGCCGCAGGAGAAGACAAATCTGCTGGCTAATCTCTTTGCGGCCAACTCCCGAATCGATGATTGTGGTACGCAGCCACCGACACTACCCGACAGTGACCACGCGATGCCTGATATCCATATCAGGCAACGCGATGTCCGTGCAGTGCTGCAATCACTCGATGTCCGGAAAGCCAATGGTCCGGATAGTATTCCAGCGGTAGTTCTGCAAAAATGTGCAGCGGAGTTGTCTCCAATGCTTACGCGCCTGTACCGGCTGTCCTACAGTTCGGGTACAGTGCCTTTGCCTTGGAAAGAGGCGAATGTTCAGCCAAATACCAAGAAGGGGGATCGCTCGGAGCCAGCCAACTATCGACCCATAGCCGTCACCTCAGTGCTGTGCAAAGTGTTCGACCACATAATTAACAAACAGCTCAGGCGGCACCTAGAGGATCACTCCTTCATTAATGACCGGCAATATGGCTTCAGGCCGAAACAGTCAACGGGTGATCTTCTAGCATACGTAACCCATTTTTGGGGTGAGGCTATGGACAAGCACGGCGAGTCACTGGCAATTAGTCTTGACATCGCCAAAGCTTTCGATAGAGTCTGGCACAAATCGCTTCTTTCCAAGTTACCTGTCTTTGGTCTGCCTTCTAGGCTGTGCAACTGGGTTGCTAGCTTCCTGCAGGGGCACCGTATTCGTGTCCTTTGTGACAGACGAGCTTCGGAGTTTCTGCAGGTAAATGCTGGCGTGCCCCAGGGGTCCGTCTTATCACCCACTCTCTTTCTTCTGCATATCAACGACATGCTGTCTACCGGCAATGTTAATTGTTATGCAGACGATAGCTCTTTACATGGGAGTTATCATGGACATCCTGCGGCCAAGCAGTCAGATATCGCAGAGAAAAGGCAGCTTCTTGTCACTGAGCTTGACGGGATCCTGAATCACATTTCTCAATGGGGCTCTGAGAACCTGGTTGAGTTCAATGCCAAGAAGACGCAGGCATGTGCGTTTACACGCCACTGCCACTGCAGGACAATCTCAATATCCTAGGTATGGATGTTCGCTGCAACCTGAATAACAAAAATTACATCGAAAGTATCATCAAAACAGCCTCATGAAAATTTGGAGTCCTGAACAGAGTGAGACGATTTTTCACGCCAGAGCAGCGGTGTCTTCTATACAAGACACAAATTCACTCTTGTGTGAAATATACTGCTCGCATCTCTGGGATGGTTCAGCAAAGTACTTACTAGATGCTCTCGACAGGTTGCAGCGACGTGCGCATCATTGGGAATCCCGAGGTCACGAACACCCTAGAACCTTTACAGATGCGTAGAGATGTTGCGTCCATGGCTGTATTTTACCGTCTGTACCATGGGGAGTGTTCTGATGAGCTCTTAAAATTAGTCCCACCCTCCCTTTTCCTACACAGGACAACACGTGCAGGTCTTAGATGTCATCCGCACACGGTGCAAAACATCCGATCAAGAACCAAGCGGTTCGGAGAATCTTTCCTCTGTCGCACCATTAAGGCCTGGAATTCATTACCAGCTCACGTGTTTCCTTCTTCCTACAGTCCCGGGTCCTTTAAGCGGGGCGTGAAAAAGCATTATGATGAGGCCGTCAAGCTGAGTGTCACCACTGTCACACGGTATGTGTAAGTAATGGTGACCCTCTTTTCTGGGACTTTGCCTTCAGTTTACCATCAGGCAAGGCGAAGTCTAATTGACGTGTCCTATATAAAAACAAAAACGCTGCAGTGGATAAAGGGGCATAGCAGGTCCTACGGCAATGATGCCGCGGACGAGCTTGCGAAGAGAGGCTCTGGTATGAGCGTTGATGGCCCGCTACCATTGCTACCAATCCCTTTCTCGCAACTCCGCACTTGGACACGCGAGAGATCCGCGGAACTACATAACCAAAGATGGACACAAGCCACCGACTGCAGGCAGTCAAAAGTGGTTATGCCATCGGTAAATAAACGACTCACGAAACGTCTCCTAAAACTGGACAGAACAAGTCTAAGAACAATAATGGGGACTATAACGGGCCACTGCCCCCTCCACAAGCACCTATACACCATTGGTATCACGGACAGTCCCCTTTGCAGGGAATGTTTTGCTGCCGAGGAAACGGCCGCCCACGTAATACTGGAATGCGAGGCAGTAGCCTATCAACGATCACAAATCCTCGGTACAGTGAGGTCGCTCCGCGAAGCCTGTGAAGCCCCCAGTAAGCTTCTGCGCTTCTGGGCGGAGCTAGGCTGGCTACTCTAGCCAGTACTCTGCACGCACAATGGCCCAAAAGGGAGGCTAAGTGCGGACAAGGGAGTCCCTTTCCAATCAAGGTTAAATTGGCACCAAGGAAACTTGAAGTACTTAATAGGGCGAAGCGGTACTTCAGTGCGGAGCAGCAACTCCTTCTTTATAAGGCACAGGTCCGGCCCCACATGGAGAACTGCTGTCACCTTTTTGCTGGAGCGCCTGCATACCAGCTTGACCCCTTCGACCCGAAAGAACCTCCCTGCTGCGTTTTCCCAGGCATCTACAATATGGGGTTCTTCAAGAGGGGCATCAGAAGGTTTCTTCGTGGTCGGCAGCGCGAGTGTAACACCCCTGGTGTTGCATACGTCCATAGGCCACGGTAACCACTTCCCACCGTGTGCTTGTCTGCCACTTAAGTGGTATTAATAAAAACCTCCTCTTGGTGTCTGCGCCACTCGTGCCAGTAGAACAGACAAGGAGTGATGCTCTCGACCAAGGGGGAGCCCGATTCGCCTGGCGCGAATTGGGCAGGACTAATCTGTGTGAACAAAGGAGGTCATGTGATAGATGATGCCAGCTCATGTATCACATAGATGGTACACTTATTACATAAACCACAATTAGAAAGTAGATTAACTGAGCAAGCAGGGCTAGTCTGTATGGACAATGGAGTTTACAGGACAGGTCAGCTCAGACATCAGGTGAGAGTGAGGTGATACACTTCTTTAATAAATCACAGATAGAAAAGCAGATTAATAGAGTAAGCCGGACTAGTTTGTGTGGATATATGATAAATAACATGGAATAGACTAAGGCGGTTCAGTAGAGTAGTAATAGGTATATACTTGTTATATAAGTCAAAGTTTTTATCGTTACCAACCGGTATTAGAGAAACCGGGTGTATTTGAGATAAGTAGGTAGTATGAACCTGATAAGCTAAATCAATTCAGTATAACATAACATAAACTCAGGCCTATATCCGCGAAGGGGTAGGCAAAGGTGCTAGTACCCACATTTTGCCTACTCAGAATAGTAGTAACTTAAAGAGGGAAATATACTAATAAATCATCTACTTAGCTAATTATAGACAGGATCCTCAACCATGTTCTACGCCTAAGTTCATAGTAGTGTGTTCTCTCTGGGTGTTTGTGGTATGGGTCAGCTCATGTTGCTTACCCCCAGAGGATAGGCTCTCCACGGAGAAGCTGCCTACAGCAGCGCCTCCTTGTCTCAATTATCAATTCGTATTCAACAAACCATGCATGCAAGGTGAATAAGAGGACTTTGAGTTGCCCATAGCAGCCTCTGATGTTGAGGACAATGCAAGTTATGAAAATCAAGACTAATCACATGGTAAGTCTCCTATCATTGGTTACTCCTATGGTTTCTGACCATTCTTGAGAGATTAAGGCAAACAACCTAGAACGTCCCCACAGCGGGGACTGTTGTTCTTAACCAATATTTGATATCTTTTTGGCGTAATAGCACGTGAGTGGGCTCTGTAACTTTCATTGCTGTGACGTCGGTTTGACTTAACAATCCGTGATGCATTCAGTTGCCCATAGTTATTCTCCACCTCTGCGAGTAAGTATTTCCTACCGTAAATTATGGTGATTTTTTAATGTGGGCAAAACACCCGCGGGCGCTCGGGTCACCGTACGCTCGTCTTGGGCTTTGGTTGTGGGCTGAAAGTCTCCTCTGGATCCACTCCACCGCATCCGTACAGTAACCAAAATCCCACACACTCACGCATAGAAGGGGGGTTAACACAGTAAATTTATACTATGCCTGTTGTTCTGTGTTTGTGTTGCTGTTGCAGTTGGTCGCAGTGTCTATTATTCTCTTTCGTTGACCCAGACCACAGAATAAGTAATATTGAGCCAGACCATTAATCTATGATCAATCGTAACTTCTACTACTGTCATGGTCATGTGTCAGTCTATGTCAATGTAGCTAACCTAACCAAACAAACATACATAACCTAAATTATTTTTAACGTTTTGTTTTGAGATTTTAGGTAATATAGCTTGCTTCCTTGTTATTTCAAAGATTCAAAATAATCTACTATGTCGAAATTGGGCGCATTACACTTGACTAAACATACTGGAGCAAAACATACAGCCACAGTAATATATTTCCATGGATCAGGTAAAGAAATGTTTTGAAAACATGTAATACAACCTGGAATTGTTAGTCTCCAAAACCCAATTATTAGTTGAATCTTACAAATTAGTAAATTCACTCAAAATACATAGAATATAACTCTTGTGCCTCATTCAGCAACACGAAAGTTGTGTTCATCATTAACTTATGTAATGTATCTAATTACGTATTTTGAAAAGGTTTTATTTGATTTCATATAAATGTATGTATTCCCACCGGTTTTTTTTAAATATGTGATCAGCTATGGCGATCACTAGAATGATTGCTGATAACTGTACCTAAGCCGTAGTAAAATTAGTTATTTTTAGTACTCATTAGTACCTACTGCTAAGAAGTACCTCAATTTGGTCATTCTTCAAAAAAGGGTTAAAATGGTAGGTAGGGAAGAAGTTAAGCATACCTGTTATATGCTGATCCACAAGATTGTATCTTCTTTTTTTCTTTTTGATGGTTTCTGCAGCACTGCAGCGAATCGCCGCAAATTTGCACATGTCAAGTAAACGTCTTTAAAATTTTTAATGGTGACACCAATGCATGTCTAGTTTTTCAAGTCTTTCTTGTGGATGATGATGATAATGCCGTTCAATGAGATATTTGCTGTCTCAGTAAAGTTGTGGTGACTTTACTAGAAGCTTTGGAACCAACATGAGAAGTCACAATTCACTGTAATATGCTATATTTCTACATTTGTGCGTGTTCTCAAAGACATAATGTCTAAAAATCCACCATTTTTAAACTTAAAAACTAGAATTCACACCAATTTCAGAACATAATATAACACCCGATGCTCCCTTCTTTGTGTTGGCACCAAACTCCAAGAACAGATCACACCAAAATTTAAATGAAATATTTACTGCTTATTTCATTTCTATATTAATTAATCAGCATTGAACTGGCCTGTATGTATTCGTTATTCAAAGGTTCTAGCTAAGCAGATGCTTCTTGGGCGTATATATCAGTGCTATAATATGCTCAAACAGATTTTTGTCTGGAGAACAGAAGCTATTTTAAAGGAGTGTATTAATATCTGATACTCTTTGATAACAAATGGCATATATTCTAGTGTGTAGATACACTAGAATATATGCCATTTGCTATTTTTGCCATTAGCATTAGACATAACAACTTGGCAGTAGTGTTTTGTGGTGATGAACCTAAATTCTGTTCTTATATTGAAGGTGTGCACATGCCAAGTTGTGCTAGCTGTTGATTATCATTTCAAAAAAAAAATCCCTTTACATTTAAATATGGGATAAATGTTATAAGTTTGATGTGTCTATAGATATATACACATGTGTGTTTGTCTTTGGTGCCAATTTCAATTTAGTTTTTGTGGCTCTATACCTCAAAAGGAAAAAGTGTCTGTATGACCTTTTTCTTAGGAATGTGTGGTGGAGGTATCAAGTTGAAATACCACATACTCAGATCTATAACATCTTGAAACTGCAAACATCAATCTTCTAAGTCAACATATTCAAAATATATTACAGTTTATGTACCTTAAGTTACGGAACCCTAGTGCATGAGTCCGACTCGCACTTGACCGGCCATGCATTAGTTGGGAGTATTCTTAGCAATGTTGGATGTGAATTGGTCCAGATGGCCACTGCCACAAATTAGCAAATTGCAAATTTTTTCACAGCTCCCTCAATATGGGTATGAAATCTAAGGGCTTGATTGCTTAGTAGACCAATAAATAAGGTATAAATAAAAATTTAAGGTAGAAAATAAATTGACCATTTAACTTTGACGTAAGACCTACAATTTTTAAATATTACAATATTTAAATTATAGTATTATTTTGTATCAACATTACCATGTCCCGTGACTTCTTTACCAGAGTTAGAGTCTATACTATATACTATTATAAAATTATTAATAAACATTGATATCACGTCATATCAATGTTTATTAATATTTTTTATACAACTTAGGTGGCAGACAAGCACACGGCCCACCTGATGGAAAGTGGTTACCATGACCTATGAACGTGTGTAACACCAGTGGAGTCACATCTGTGATGCCGACTCTGTAAAAACAGAGATTTTGTGCTGTCAGTGTAGAGGACAAAGCAGGACAAGCCTTTGGTCGTCCCACTGACAGCACATAAACTCTCCAGTGAGCTCTTGCTACCCTACTCACCGCCAGGAACACAACACAAAGTTATAATAGTTCACAATAGATAAATATTTAGCAAAAGAAATCTGGTATAGTATTATATTTAATTGTAATAATAGTACTGTAGGTATGCAACTTTTTCTTTGAAAACTTGTCTATTGTTCGTGATGAAGGCAAAAAATCCTGGACAGATTTTGATGTGGTTTATTTTTGTTGGATAGGCCTTGTGTAGAACTGAAGATATGATATGAAGCTGTAGTTGCAGGTGTACCTGTTTAATACTATTGTCATTGTAACAGACATTTTGGTTTTTAATGGTTTCAGGATCTAATGGAGATGATATGAAGCAATGGGCTTCTATTATGCTGAAAAACTTTTCATTCCCACATATCAATATTTTGTACCCAACTGCTCCCCTGCAGCCTTACACCCCAGCAGGAGGAATGAAGAGTAATGTTTGGTTCGATCGTGGAGATGTAACTATTCAAGCACCTGATAAACTGGAGTCTATAGCAAATATTGAAAAACATGTGAAAGATCTTATTCGAAAAGAAAATGATTCTGGAATACCTAGTGATAGAATTATTGTTGGTGAGATAATTCATTTAATTTTTTTTAACCTTTTGCATTGCATTATATCACATGAGATCGTTTGTCCTGGTTCGGGCATGTAATGCGTAGGGATGAAAGTAATATCGTAAGGAAGGTACTAACTATGTAAGTGGATGGCTATAAGGGGAGAGGGAGGCCCAAAATGCGGTGGATGGACTGTGTGAAAGATGACATGGTTAAGAAGGGAGTGAATGTTGAAATGACTGCAACTAGAGATGAATGGAAAAGGAACACATGTTGCGCCGACCCCAAATAATCTTGGGATAAGGCCAGGAGGATGATGATGATATATCACATGACTTTTCTAATACATGAATACTGATTATAAACATTCTTACTTATATTTGAGTATATATTAGACCTCAGTAATATATGTGGGGTCTGAGCCAACAAGACTTAAAAACTGAATCTCGAAGTTGGGAGGTCAGACAACAGTCGCGTCCGCAAATACTAAACACGCCAAATCAAGAGAAGGAGAAGGACCTAAAAAATTGGACCATGGGTTCAAAAGGTATAAGTTTAATATGCAACCAGGATGTACATTTGATAATGATTTTCGAGTCAATTCATCTGCGTTTTGGAAAAACCAAATTAAAATTAGAGTTTTTTACCTTCTAGTAAAAACTTCTAACTCTTCACTAGCCCAAAGAGGCAACCTAACCCCACTGGCTAACCTACACTAGGGAGAAAAGACCGAACTAAAAAAGTTACTTACATAAAAGGCGAGCAAAGTTCGATGCTAACTATTCACGAAGCGTAATAATTTTATTATGCCACAATATTGTCATAGAACTATAACCCTAACAAATTAGTCATTTATGACGCATCTACATTGTATCAATATGCATGCGAAATCTCAGGCCTACTATGCAGAACGTGCCTCAGTCATACGACTAAAACAAGAAACTCAGTCAGCAGAACAAACGGGAAGTGATGAACCGAATAAAGGCAATCTGTCAGGAATAAGCCTATAATGAAGAGATTAACACTTTATTAAGATTTCATTGTCCAAATCTAAACTAAAAGCAATATTGATCTCTGACCCATACTCTCTTAGTCCTCACCGAAAACCCTGTGATCTCAGACAAAAACACAAATATCATACTGTCCCTAAAACATATCTGTCGTTGCAGTTTCAACAATATGGCGCTGAATCACGCAGAGCTGCACATTGGCTGCAGACTGAGTTCAATTAACTCAATAAGAGAAAACTATCAAGTCACACAATAACGGATCCACCGTGACTGAAAAGCAGAAAGTGATAAAAAGAAAGCAAACGGCTATATTCCATCAGGAATACAGCAAAATAGAAAACCCAACAGCCCAAAAACACCAAAAACTATGTAAAGGTGAAGCACATACACAGCAGGATACAGAATTGGTTAAGGCTCTGAGCCTGAAACTTTGCACTTCCATCACAAAGCACACAGCTATTGGATATTGAAACTTGAGCAGCCAGTAAGAATCAGCTTCGATTATAGTTAGTTTTAGAAAAGTTACTGTACTTATTTTGGGGGGAATTAAATTCATGAAAGCATGATTGGACTATAATGATATAATATATAATAACTTTATTGCCAAATAAGAAGATGGATCAATGAATTAAAATTAATTACTGGCTACAGAAAAAGAAGTAAATTTCATTATTATCATCACAACACTAGACCCAGTGGCACCCAAAACTTGTACTTTGAAGCCTAAGAACTAGCCTCCTACTATTTCTCTTGATTTGGTTTATGTAAGCCCTTGCAGAAGCAACTGCAGTCTGATATCCTAACCCAAGAGACCTTTGGGACCTGCAAGCCTGTGCACCTAATGACTTAACTTCTCACACTCAATAAAAGCATTTTATGAACTTTATCTAATAAGGTCTACAATGTGATGTGTTATTTTCAGGTGGTTTTTCAATGGGCGGTTCATTGTCATTTCATACAGCGTACAGGTGGGACCGTAACTTAGCTGGTGCGTTCGTTTTCAGTTCATTCCTGAGCGAAAATTCTGCGGTCTATGATGACCTTCAAAAAGCAGCAGGTGCTCGATGTAAGTTGCTAATGAATGATCTTCTATAGGTATACCTAAATTGGGAATGTGATGTTGCTAGAAATTCAGTAACGATAATGTGGATGAAAATAGATACATAGATATTTATGTATTTTTTTTCACCCTATTCTGCTTTCCAGTACCACCTCTACTTCAACTACACGGGGACATTGACGACCTCGTGCCCGCAGAATGGGGTCAGATCACACATAAAAAAATTACCAGTCTTGGGGTACAAGGTGAATTTCATTTGTTACGGAGATTGGGCCATTCAATAAACAAACCTGGCATGAAAATCATTAAAGAATGGATTGAGAAGCTTTTACCAGAAAAATGAGCCTAATGTAATGTATGGTATGTATTAAATATTGTTTTATATCGATTCACTTGGTTAATAACTTAATATCCGGTACATATAGGTAATATAGTCCGGTACGAAATAAACTTCATCCCACTCACACTCAATCCGTGGAATGAACTCTCTGCTGCGGTTTCCCAAGTGCTTACAATATGAGGTTCTTCAAGAGGGGCATTAGAAGGTTTCTACCGAGTCGGCAGCGCTTGTGTAACGCCCCTGATGTCGCACACATCCATATGCCACGGTAACCACTTCCCAACAGGTGGGCCGTGTGCTTGTCTGCCACCTAAGTCGTATAAAAAAACACATTTATGGGCTCTGCCTAAGTTTTTATTACTTTTAGTGTCTTGAGTATAGTTTAAGGCTGAAGTTTCTTTTTTTATTATTTTTTAATAATGTATGGGAATATTGTATAACTAAACTAAATATTGTATGGGGATTATAAAAAAAATAAAACATGTATTTCACGAAAACAATACTTCCAGACGATTTTACTATCTTTCGCTGCGAAACGACCATAAAATCACCCGGTATAATACCTTCTCGTCTCCATGGGTGAATTTTTTTGAGCCGTATGGGGTTGAGACAATTCATTGGGTCCGAGTGTCCGTGTCTGTAAGGCTTGGCATAAGGATGGATTGGATGTTAGCTCAAGTAATTGGCATTACCATTCGCTGTGCCAAAACAGGCCCCGGGATTAAAGGTGAAGGGCCCCAAAATCAACCAAAATGCAGACATTAACCATTGACATAATATACCAGCACCCGCCTACCAATTTATGTTAGAATATAATAAGCTATGACGCTATTTGTTGGTAAAATTAATAATTTTATTGTATTAATCAAAAATTTACATACCACAGACTGCAGTTAAACATGGTGTGCTTTTATATACCCTGAGATATTTCTTTACCGTGTTTATGAGCAAATAAATTCTATTCTTCGTTGCCCGCAGAACGCTGGCATCCAAGGACTCAACTAACAACCCCCTAATTTATTAAACTCAATGTACTGTTTGGAGTTACTCGCGGAAAAAGCTGTGATGCTAAGTGAATACTTCTATTTTTAATTACGTACCTACTTAAGTATGCGTTTTTGCTTACAGGTGTCCAGTATAATTTTGAGATTCATTTCAATTTATCGAAGGCATCGGTCGGCAAACTTTAAGTGATAGATATAGCATTGTATTAAATCATTACGTATTTATTGTAATCACCAAAGATTGTCGCAATCACAGTGATTAATGTTCTAGAAATAGGCAAGTCAGTGTCTTAGATAATTCAATAGATCCTGTTGTATTTAGTTTCTTATTTGTACATGTGTCAGTTAATACGAAAATAAAATAATGTATATATATACCTACGTGAATAGTATTTTATTTCAACAACTGCGCATGCTGCTTGCGTTCTGTACGACCGCACCACGCGTGCTACGCCTGCGACGACTGTTGCTGTTCTATTTTAACCCTCGGTAAAAGCAAGTAACAAAGCTTTTGATGATGACTGACGATAATACGATAACCACCATAAGTATGCAGGAACATATAATACGACATTAAGTTCGCCTTTGTACTGTGTGTAAGAATAATTATATTAGCTATTTTATAAGTCATGTAAAAAAATAGAGAAGCGGTACGCGAGTAGCGCACGTGCAGCACAATTTTGGATCAGGCGAGACCCGCAAGTCACGAGCTTTTTTTTTCGGTTTTCACAAACACAAAATCTGAAATACTTCATCATAGATATAGATTAGATAGATTATATATATAGATTTACTGGTGGTAGAGATTTGACGGCACAAATTTGTCACAAATTTCGACCGGGTTGGTACCACCGTGCAATATTGCGAAAAACCCTTCATAGTAATTCAATTTCGGTTGGATTGCGTTCAGGGATCAGCAAATGCATAGCCGGGTAGGGGTGATGGTGGTCGCAGCACTAGTGGGACCAGTGGGTCTTGGCGTAGTCTAGTGAGGATGGTGCGGGGCGACGCGCCGGTCAGGGAGACCCGTAGAAACGGTGGTGCCGCTGGCCGCCCGCGGTATAGTACAGAGGCCCAACTGGGACTAACCACCCTGGAAGGCTGCCTCACCAGACCGCGCATAATCCCGGTATGGCTCGTCGTGCCGGTTGGTGACCGGAAGTGGGGGCCAGGCGACCATATTCGGGGGGGTACGGGGGCCCTTCCGTACGGCGTGTCGGCTCACGCCATGCCTCATAATCATAGACAAAACCAATATCCCGCACTTTGTCACGCGGTGCTGCGACGACAATCACCTCTTTTTTTCACGCCCTTTTCTCCTTTTCATCATGGCAGCGCATTTAAGAGTATTGGGCAACACAGCGGCTCTACAGACTCCCACAAGCTCGCTATTTGAGGTGGAGTCCACTAACATCTGTGGACTCCATGCGAACCTCAACGCCGTCCACCAACACCTTGAGACGGCGAAACCAGATATGCTCTTTCTCACGGAGACACAAATAGGCCGCCCTGATGACACGACCTACTTGCTTTACCCCGGCTATGTTATCGAGGAAAATTTCCGTGCAAAAGCCGGGGTGTGCGTGTTTGTTAGGGCGGATGTTTGTTGTCGCCGTTTGCGCTGCCTTGAGGACCCATCCTTTTCAACCCTATGGGTACACGTAGACCATGGCTCTACGAGTCAGATCTATGTGTGCCTCTACCGTTCCCATACAGGAGATGCTGAGACAACTCGACTCTTTGAATATCTGAGTCAGGCGGCAGATGATGCGCAGGAACGGTTTCCGAACGCCGAAGTGGTATTTTTGGGGGACTTTAACGCCCACCACGAAACCTGGTTGGGCTCCTCCAAAACAGACCATGCGGGAAGAGCCGCCCATGCATTTGCTCTGGCGCATGGCCTGACCCAATTGGTACACGAGGTCACTAGAATACCAAGAAGGTCGGGCCTAGCACCCTCTCTGCTAGACCTTCTGCTGACGAGTCACCCAGACCTGTACAGTGTTTCGGTACAAGCCGCTTTAGGCAATTCCGACCACTGTCTGGTCTGCTCCAAGGTGCCAATTATAGCGCCTTCAAGACCCGTGCAGGGGAAGCGGCGTCTCTGGCACTACTCGTCAGCAGATTGGGATGGGCTGCGCAACTATTTTGCGTCCATCCCGTGGGTTGAACGCTGCTTTGAAGGTAAGAAACCCTCGGATTGTGCTACTGCTGTTGCCGGTGAGATCGGTCTGGGTATGGAATACTATATTCCTTACACTGATGTCACCGGTGCCCGAGGAGTGCGCCCTTGGTTCGGGCGCGAGTGTGCGAGGGCTGTTGATCAAAAGCAGTCCGCGTATCGCGCTTGGGTAAGGGCGCGTGCCACGCACGATCCCAATGTGAGCCACTTCAAGGCGGCGTACAACAGAGCCACAAAGGTCTGCAAGAGGGCTTACGTCAAAGCGGATGCCCTGCGCATTGCGCGGCTTGGTCAAGAGCTAGTGGCACATCCCACGGGCAGCCGTGGATACTGGCGACTGGCCAAAGCCGTGCAGGCCAACTTCTGTCAGCCTTCGCTGCCACCGCTGCGCTACCCTGATGGATCCCTGGCCCATGGACCGCAAGAGAAAGCCAATATGCTAGTAAATCTCTTTGCGGCCAATTCCCGAGTCGATGATTGCGGTATACAGCCGCCGACACTACCCAATGGTGACCACGTAATGCCTGAAATACGTATCAGGCAATGCGATGTTCGTGCGGTGCTTCAATCACTCGATGTCCGGAAAGCCAGTGGCCCGGATGGTATTCCAGCGGTGGTCTTACAAAAATGTGCAGCGGAGTTGTCTCCGATGCTTACGCGGCTGTACCGACTGTCCTACAGCTCGGGTACAGTGCCTTCGGCTTGGAAAGAGGCGAATGTACAGCCGATCCCCAAGAAGGGGGATCGCTCAGAGCCAGCCAACTATCGACCCATAGCCGTCACCTCAGTGCTGTGCAAGGTCTTCGAGCACATCATTAACAAACAGCTCATGCGTCACCTAGAGGATCACTCCTTAATTAATGACCGGCAATATGGCTTCAGGCCGAAACGGTCAACGGGTGATCTTCTAGCATACGTTACCCATCTTTGGGGTGAGGCTATGGACAAGCACGGCGAGTCACTGGCAATTAGTCTTGATATCGCCAAAGCTTTCGATAGAGTCTGGCACAAATCGCTTCTCTCCAAGCTACCAGCCTTTGGTCTGCCTCCTAGACTGTGCAACTGGATTGCTAGTTTCCTGCAGGAGCGCCGTATCCGCGTCCTCTGTGATGGACGGGCTTCGGAGTTCTTGCAAATAAATGCTGGCGTACCGCAGGGGTCTGTATTATCTCCCACTCTCTTTCTTCTGCATATCAACGACATGCTGTCCACCGGCAGCATACATTGCTATGCAGACGATAGCACCTTACACGGGAGTTATCACGGACAACCTGCGGCCAAACAGTCTGATATCGTGGAAAAAAGACAGCTTCTTGTCACTGAACTGGACCGGATCTTGAATCACATTTCTCAATGGGGCTCCGAGAACATGGTCGAGTTCAATGCCAAGAAGACGCAGGCTTGTGCGTTCACAGCAAAGGTATCTTCTTTCCTTCCCCTTCCCACTCTTCAGAGCACGCCACTTCCACTGCAGGACAATCTCTATATCCTAGGCATGGATATTCGCTGCAAACTGAATAACAGAAATTACATCGAGAGCATCATCAAAACAGCCTCGCGGAAACTCGGACTCTTAAACAAAGTGAGACGTTTTTTCACGCCGGAGCAGCGGTGTCTTCTCTATAAGACACAAATTCGCTCCTGCGTGGAATACTGCTCGCATCTCTGGGATGGCTCCGCGAAATACCTACTAGATGCTCTCGACAGGTTGCAGCGACGCGCGGTCCGAATTATTGGGAACCCTGAGGTCACGAACACCCTCGAGCCTTTGCAGATGCGTAGAGATATTGCTTCCTTGGCTGTATTTTACCGTCTCTACCACGGTGAGTGTTCTGACGAGCTCTTCCAACTAATCCCACCATCTCCTTTCCTACATAGGACAACACGTGCAGGCCTTAGATGTCACCCTCACACTGTGCAGAATATACGAGCAAGAACCAAGCGGTTCGGAGACTCTTTTCTTTGCCGCACCACCAAGACCTGGAATTCATTACCAGCACACGTGTTTCCTTCTTCCTACAGTCCCGGGGCCTTTAAGCGGGGCGTGAAAAAGCATCTGATGAGGCCGCCAAGCTGAGTGCCACCATTGTAGCACTTAGTGTCTGTAATGGTGACCCTCTTTCCTGAGACTTTGCCTTTAGCTTACCATCAGGCGAGGTGAGGTCAAGTTGGCGTGTCCTATATAAAAAAAAAAAAAAAAAAAAAAAAAAAAAAATAGAAAGTGATTACTCAATCTCCTTGGAATAAGACGGCAATATTTTTTTTTTCTAAATAACAATATGTCATTTACTGCAACTCTATGATTATTATTTACAATTTTAATTGATTGGTAATTTTATCCATATATTAATATAATATATTTACTATTTTACGTCGTCTTAGGTGATACTGAGAACGAGTTAAACAATTTCTGTAGTTAAACTTAAAAGTAAAGAAATGGCTCCTAAAAAACCACCTCAAGTTGCGGATGAAAATGAATGGCGAACAAAAATTGAAGAATCACCTTTGGACGAGAAAGATTGGTCAGTGAAAGTTATCCTTATTGAAGCAGCCGGCTCTGATCAAGATAGAATATATTTGAACAAATTTGAAACCTTTGCAGCCGAAGAAAAAAGATTTGTCGTAAAGAATATTTGCAAAACTGAAACAGTTTTTATGATAAATCAATTAGGTAGTGACAAAAAAGTAAAAGATGAAAGTCTTCGAGTTTTTGAAGAAGGTAACTCATTCCTTAAAGAAAAAAAAGATATACCACCAGATATAATCGCGTTGATAATTAAGCACCTCATCTTAAAGATGAAGGATGAATACCTATTCATAAAGTGGCAGAGACTAGAAGTCAAACAAGGTATGCAAAAGGAATCGGCAACTATGGTCAACAAAGCTGAGGTAAGAGGCACAGTCACTGCCTTTCTTAGTGCCGCCGCGGCAGCAGCATCAGAACCGCCTCCCACTCCTCAAAGTAAGGGTGCTCCTGAACCTGAAAGCCACGCAGTAATAGAAGGTAAAAAGTACAATACTTTACTTAGAGAGAGAGGAGAGGAATGGAGAGATAAAGTCTATGTGGACGATTTTCCATCAGATGGACCAAATCTTTATGTTGCCTTGACCGGGTTCTTGGAACCTCACTTACCCGGATGCCTTCTAAAGATCGGAATACCTTTGACTGCCGTAGTCCAGATACGTATTGATCCTAGCACTACAGTAATACCGTCAACTTTATTTAGAGCTACAAAAAGGGGTCAAAGTCAAACCGAGTTGTTAGCAAATCAGTCATTACAATTCTGGGATGTGTTACAATTATTGCGAATTCAGAAAAACACAGCAAATGATTTTAATAATACTGCGTTTGTCGTATTTACTCCACCTTACTGGCAAACGGATAACTTATCAGGCGATGCAGATAAAATATATGATGAGTTGTGTTACCTTATGTATGATATACAAGATTTGTCTAGACAACATGTGCATTACCTAGAAAATATGGCTATTATTAACATTTCCAAGGATGAAGATAATATTGATTATAAAAATTATTATCATAAACTAATTGATGACATACCATTAGAATCTATAACTATATATTCGGTTTTGGATAGTATTCTTGCAACTGCTTGCAATAGCCAGAAAATAGATGCTGAAAGTAGCAGGTCATCATTGTCAGCAGCAGTTACAATTAATACGGTAGATAATAAAGATAAAGCTGAAACCCTGGTTAAAAAAGTTTTCAACGTTCTATGCAAAACAGAAATAGAGAAGAAGTCATATCGTTTAACATACGGCGAAGAATATGAAAATCATAAAGATCCAATTGTAATCGACTATGGTGACAGTGCTAAATACAATACTTTTCACCTGGGAAATCTCAATTTAGACCAAATTGTATTCTCCTCTCTTCTTGGCATGCCAGTCCACAATTTATGGTTAGGACAAGATCGTCCAACAGGTGAACTCGAAGCGAAACTAAATTTTCATATAAACGTTCTATTGTCATGTTTTGAAAGGGAAGACGTAGAAACATCAGAGTTAAATAGACTGCTTCATATCCTGGCATGTCGGAAATTGTATAACAATAGAAGTTCGTTAAAAAAAAATCATCTTCCGCCAACAACTGTTGCTGATTTTAAAACACATTACTTAAAACGTAGTGTCCTCGCTAAACCCCTTCAGACCTGTTCTTCTTTAACACAAGCTAATCTTATGTCGCCTCCTTACACCTCCATGACTAAAAGTATGGAAGAGTCTAAATCATCGTATAGCAGCAGTGATGACTCGGAGGTTCAAAGAATAAAGTTCCTTTTTGACTGTCCTGATATAAGCGAATTGGTTTCAGCTGCAGAAATAGCTTCTAATCAGCCTATCAAACACATCATTGACGATTTTGATTACTTTGAAGATTTTTCTGGTATAAGCGCGTTTCAAATTATGTGTGAGGCGTTCAATAAATATAACTGCGTAGATTATAAATATTGTGAAGTAACTGATTGTTTTATACTGATGTTCTTCAATAGTCACAACAAAGATGGCATATCCCGTGACGAGTGGCGTTGCCATTTATCTACTCCTATTTGTTTACAAGACTTTTTTGACTACGTTTTAGAAGAAAATTATGATTGGATACAAGAGGAAGAGAAAGTTTATGATAGAAATTTACTGATGAGAGAACTTTCAGAAAGCAAACATTTTATTGATCAATCAGCGTTACAGTCTTGTGTTAAATACGACGACGTGAATATGGATATGCTACTGGAAGGTTCTCTTAAATATAATGAGTTGGTTCAAGCTGAGGAATCAAGTCAAGGTACAGCTGATATTATAGACGTATCGTCCAAAAAGACTACGACAGTGCCATCTACTACCGATAGTAGTAGAAAAACCAAATCGCCAACAAGCTATTCCCCTAAATCTGCGAAACAAGTATCAGAAGTACCCGTTACTGAATCCTCAACATGCATTGAAATACCTATAAAGCCATTCTTAGGTTATGATTTGGGAGACAGGAGAGTTGAAGTTTTTGGGAAAGACTCGATATATTTTTCTCGGGATGGCACAAGAATATCAAGTTGCTATAGTTTAATCATACCTATGAACCTGGAATATATTATTTTGAATATAACACCTGGTAATAGTTATAATGAGTTTTGGATTCATAAAGCGTTAGGAGACTTCATTAAGCCAGAGATTATAGACTCCTGCGAGTCTTTTAGAATAACAACTAAAGATCAAGTACTGATTAATATTAAAAAACAATCTTATATGGTTCCAATTCATACGAGTTTCGTCCTCGATAATTTAGAAAAAGTTAGCTTAAATAAGGTGAAAACTTCTAAGTTTAGCTTGCCCAAATTACTTGAAAGTAAACATTTTCATTCTCTTTTTATAACCTGGCCAAATGGCATGATCACAGAATCTGTACACGAAAAGAATTCTTATGTTGTGTCTCATATTAAGCAATATCACCAGTGCGCCATACCCGACCTCGAGGAAGAAATGCGTTGCATTAGTTTAAATGGTGAAGTAATGATTTTCAAAGATTCCGGTGAAATTGATGTACTTAAGCCTGATGGAACTTTCATAAAAGTTACAAAATATCATAATAAACCTATTATGAAGGAGCATCTAGATCATTCTGATATTATGTCAGATAAATCAAAACCTAAAACGAAATTAAGCAAATCATCTATGAAACAATCCAAACATGCTATCTCATTGGAAGATGGTAGTCCTGAAGAGCCACTCGAATATGAATTAGTGATTGAGGAATTTGAATTCCTAGATACGAATGGGCTTAGACAATATCATAAAAATGATACTCATGTCAATATAGAAAAATTATTAATACGTACCGCAACAGACTATTGCCTTGGAGAAATATTTTCTAGGCGTATGGATGGGACAAGTATTTTACTTAATAAGGATGGCGTTCTTCTCGTTACATTTCCCAACAAAACTAGGATTATCACACATTATATAGTAGACGACGAAGAAATTTATCCAGAATGGACGGATGAAGAAAAGGAAATATTTGAATTATTTGATCCTGAAATCGAAGTTATTAATTCTGGGGGTTCGGAAAATTCACAAAAAAGTTATAATGAAAGCGATCCTGCTTTTTCGAGGAAAATAGAAGAAGAGGAATCTAAGGAGAAAAAAAGGACGGACGGTTACGTGTCCGTACATGTTATATATAGTATAGAACACGAAAATTTTTGTACTGTTACAATAAACAAATTTAGTGGAAATATTTCTTTAGATTCTCCGAATGGAACAACAGTTGTGCTTGACCAAAATAATCATTACAGTATTATTTTAGATTCTGTAACAACCGCTCATTTTGATGGAGAAATGTTAGATATTTCTTACGAAGCTTGTCCTGAATGTAGGTCCTTTACAACGTGCAATGTGACCGTAAAACCAGATGAAGACGATTGCGATGTGAATTGGGTCCAGGTTAAAGATTCATTCGGTAAAAAAATTGTGGTGAATAATGAGGGTAATATTGTTTTGCTCGAGGAAACGTGTTCATCTGAAAGAATTGAGGCTGAAGAAATCTCAGAAGCACCAAACCTGCAATCAGAAGTAATAGTAATTAACGAAAATGAGGAAAATGGCGAAGATAAAGCAGTAGATGCAAAGTCTGAAAATTCTGTAACATTCCATGGTAAATGTAGAGAAAAGTATTTAGCGAAGACACTGAGATTTTTTATTCTTAAACGGTAAGTGAAGTGAATATATTATGTACCTCTACACAATCTAAACACATATCGTAGCTATTCGGAACACGGCAGATGCAAATTCCTTTTTAATTTTTCAAAACAAGCAAACAGACGTTCGGGGCAGTAGACTATCAGGGAATAGACGTTCAGGGAAGGGGAATTTTAGGATAATGGACTGACAGAGTAGTGAACTCTTAGGGAAGTGGACATTAAGGGGTATAAACCGACTGAACTTTCGGGTAATCAGACCTAAAGCTCCAAATTATTGCATTCAAATATTCGTTTTGTGGATAACGACAGGTATCTAATGAATTAATACAATCTGTTCTTTAGAGAGCTGACTTGCTCGGAACTGATACACCGATCGCTGATCGAGCAATACAAACTCGCCTGTCGCTGGCAGCCGTGGTGCTCTATCAACGAGTATGATTCATTCGGAGATAATCGAACTTTGGTCTCCATGCTGACTCCTATACATCTCACCGAAACCGAGGTTAGAACCATTTAAGTTATACAGAATTATGACTATATGCTGGGCTGATTATGATGGAATTCTTAGGTACCTAAGATAACTGATGATACGAGTAAAAGGCGTTACTTAATGCCACCGTTCATTGTCAGCATCAGCATGATTCAGGCGTTTTATATGTCTAATAAGCGTACATAGACCTTACCTTTATCCCCGTAAAATAGAAAGCCTACCAAAATCATAAAACGCAAAAAGAATGGAGATCTAAATGAGTGCAAAGTTCTGTGCAAAATCCAAATATGTATTTATAGGAACAAAATAACATTATGATCAAGTATTAAACCTTAAGTATTTCTTTGCTTTATTGGAAACCTATAACAATTGCTGTGCAACAAATTTAAGATCTTAAAGTAGGTTAGATTTGACTTGATCAGTTGAGTTATAGATAGGTCAAAAGGCGCCAAGTGGTTCATGTAATTACACTCAACTGCTGTACGCTCTACGCTGGCTAGCCAGTTCCTTTGCTTGAACTTGCTTGACACGCTGCCGCGTGTCCAGATTGAAATGATATCCTCTCGCTGCCATACTTTTATGGCTCTGATGAAAGTCATTGAAATTTTGTTTTTTAAATCCATTGCGATAAGGCCCATTATTATTCGATAAATAAAAAGTCTGATCGATGCTGATGCTGATATGTGCTCCGGTAAAGGTTACTTTTATTTTAGTAATTCCGCGAAAATTTAACATCTACACTTTAAAACCCACATCCAAGTACACGCGCAGGAGTTCGCGAGCACAACTACTTAGTACCTACAATTGAAACAATACACACTTCTACAGAAATGGCTCATGGATTCAAAACTAGCTGACAAACCCAAGTACCTAACTTTCAAAGACTTGAAGGAGGATCAGGGCAAAGGCTTTTATCATTGGATGCGACCTTATGAGAGATTTGTACCTAAGCCAATGAAGCCCGAAAACGTCTTACCTCCGAGACTACCGAGAGCATATATAATGAGGTTAGCATTTATTATTTTGAAACTTATTTAGATAACAAAGGTAAGATCTTGGGGCTTGTAATCAGCCTGCTTCACCTGCAAGCCTGTTTTTCTCTCGGGGCTGAGAGAGCGGCAGTCGTTCTTATGAAAGCTCCAAAAATTAATTGAGCGATGAGAGGACTGAAGAGAGTAGAGACTTTGGGCTCCAAAAACTATGTCTATTATAGAAAAAGATGGAGAATTTGTAAGTGTAATTTTTACTAGTGATCAATTTGTTCAGTAATAAATCCATGACCTACAGAACTTTAGAAAAGCAGTGGAAAGAACCGAACAGAGAAGAATTCAACGGCGCTAAGGAGCTTCTAGAAGCGATATTACGATATCGAATGAGAATGGAGGCCGACAGTGATTCTCTGCTGAACGTACCCATCATAGACCCGAGGTCTGAAGAGGAACGGATCATTGACGCGATGGTCCAGAATTTAGCCCATCAGTACGTTTTGAGTGTTACATCCTCGTAATCTGACAGTACCTCTAGACTAGTGGCAATAAAGTACCTACGTTTGTAGAATAGAGTAGATTGATCAATATATGGAATTGACATACATTGACGTCTGTCATAAATGTCAAAATACATGTCAATCCCATACACTCATCATTCTATTGCTCAATACGCCGCTGATATACTTAAGCATCATCATCCTTGCATTAGTCCCGGTCGCATCCGAAGCCTTTCTAGTTTAACTGAGAAGTAGCTGAACTTTGATGTTTTCACCACCATTCGACCTCCACAACGCATTGGCGATATGTTCTCTAGTTAGACTGTATTTACGGAATGCCATGATGGCCATTTTGACACGGTTGGTTCTGCTCGTTTTATCTTTTTTGATGAACTTAATATTGTACAACGAACTGTTAGACGAATAACTAAATAAATAAATGACGAGACTGGCACAGAAGAAAATAAATTTCACACACCAAAAAATAGAAAACGAACAAAACTAGTCGTGTCAAAATGGTGTTCATAGCGTGCCGCAACAGTAGATAGTTGTCGGACGTTTTTAGGAGACGCAACTGAATATTGGCAATGGATATGATTATGTAAATACACTTATAGGTGTAATAATAATAATACGTAGGCACCTCCAGTAAGCACCACCTTCTCGTTAGGGTAGGCAGAGACTATATTCTTCCATTTGCTACGACTATGGCGTACCTACACTACTTAATAATAGGAACTAAGTAGATCAATATTTGGCAGAACTTACGAGGATCTTCAAAGGCGGTTGAACGAAGATGTGCAGACGCGAGCAACTCTTAATATCACTACGAAACCTCTACCCCCACCACCCGAAGAGTTAAGTGTTGGGGATGAGCTTTCGGGAGGAGGTAAATATTGCCAACTGGATATTTTATTAGATTCTAGTGACCGAGAGGAAAAAGGAGATTGCCGAAAGGTGGATTTGTTAAAAAAAATGCTCTTCCAGGGAAGGCAAGAACGCCTAAAAAATTGTTAATGCAATAATTTAACTCTGTTGGAGGGCTTAAGAAGAATACAGCTTGCAATGAGCAGTCCTCTTGGTTCCACTTCTAAAAAAGAAAGCCCATAAAACATGTTAAAAGTAAGTTTATGTGCATAGAGCAAGAAAAATCTTTGGAGGAAAACCTGGAAGACGAGCATTTGAAGTTGGTGAGCCAGATGGAGCAAGCAGAGCAAATGAGCCCTAACCTTCAGAAATACTGGAGAAAACGCCTCGAGGAGCAAAAAGAGGAAGAATTTTTCAAGTAAGAATTCTTACCATTATACAAAACCTGTCCTTTGTTTTTTTTGTGAGTGAGGCTAACGTTGATGTGTATATCCAGGTATATACAGGTATATGCTTAGGATATTTTAACACCAGAATGGCCCGGGACTCGGCTTCGTGCGGGAATTAATTCGTAAAGTCAATCTATGACCCACCTACCGGTTCTTCTCAGTATCAAAATAATCGGGATATTTACCAGATTCCAAAAATGTGGAACGCTTCACGATTTTGCGTGTTATCCTTGCGCAAAGATTTTTTTGGTTTGGTTAGAGAGGTTTGGAGTTTTTGTTAGTAGGGCCCTGTACACCCGAGTCCAATTAATTAAACCTTTTGAAGTTATATGTAATACCGAATTTTATACATCTTTTGTGAAAAGTGCCCATCGCAGTCCACTGGTGGACTAGGCCTTTCCCAATGTTGGGAGGCTTTAGCCTACTGTTTCCACTCTGGCCAGACGGGTTGGTACATGGTTTTATTTCAAGATTTCCTTCTGTCCCATTGATATCATCCTTGTATTTTTCCGTTAGTCGCCTCATACGACATCCTTCAGATGAGATGGGGTGGTGATACTTGTATTCTTTCTCCCTCACCACACCTATTGAAAAGTGTAACGTTTCCATATAAAATGTTTTAATTATTGTTGTACTCGTACAGGTATCTTCTACGTGAAGGTGTGGTTCCTCCATATTTCCGAAATGTCCTCGGTGGGGCAATATGGTGGGAAATGAACAATATAACTGATGATGCAGTTACCAAGGCGGAGCGCCGTCAAATGACATGTGTATGCGCCGATGATGACAAGACTAAGGAAATTAAATGCGGGTCTACCGGATACGTTGTGCCGGCGCCATTTATGTAATACATAATATTGTTTACCTGTATTGAAAGTTCTGTAAGTGCTTTGCTTTCTCCTAAGACACTGGTTCTTAATTTTTTTGGTATGTAGGTAAACACAGAATGGGTAAGTGTATAACAAGAGGAACTTTAAACTTGGTACTTATCTAAACTAAAATCGGCAAAAATTCACACAGATTATTATTAGTAACTGTTGTGGAAAAGGCTATTAGAAATTTTTTTTTATTCTTCAAAATGACCACTGTATAATAATATAATGAACTGCTAAAGTGAAAATTTCTTTGGACAAATAGTTTTGAAGATTTTATTTAGAAAATTCGATTTCTTGCGCCACTCGAATACGCTCCATATAAAATTTTAGGTACTTATCAGTGATGTCAATCGCCTGACACGCGTTGTGCTAAATTATGGACAAAGAGGATAAGAGTAAGAGCGCGCAATTCAAACAAGAGTTCCAAGTCGTATATTTTTTTTAATATTTCAGGACGCCGATATAGCTGTACGTCTGGTTACTTAAAATCGTTTATTCGTTCGAAATAAATATTTAGGCAAACGAAATAAAATTTCTGAACGAATATTTATAACTTCTTTATTTGTCGTAAAATAACAAACACGAATGTGTATATACCGATTAGTACACCTTTTTATTATATTATCAGCTATTGAGAACAGTGCATATTAAGTTTTGCGTAACAAAACTTTTATATCATAACCTAACCATCATCCAACATGTTCAGTAGCAAATTAATTATATTTTTAAAGTAAATTAATACATTTTTAGGAATAATTACATTAAGGGTACAAGGAGTTTAATGGTAAAAATATAATTAATTTGCTCTTAAACATTTTGGTTGATGATTAGGTTATGATATCATAAATATTGTCGATACGCAAAACTCAATATGCACTGTTCACAATAGCTGAAGATATATCTAATAATAAAATAAGGTGTAATAATCAATTAACAATACAAACCCATTAGAGCTGAAATACCTACCTGTACACGGAGGTCAACTCTCACAAAACGAAATATAAGTCCAATCCAATAAAAGAGTCAATATCTCAGTTGATTCTCACAAATAAACAACAGCAACAACTAGACTCAATATAAGAAATGGATAAATACGGCAGAAATCGTCAATTTTAAGATTATTTTCACCAACACAAAAAAAAAAACAAAACAAATATTCAAATATGGAGTTTGTAAGCAAAATGACATGACAATGATACCAACACCATGACAACTTTTCTCTGATTGGTTAGGATTTCAGGACGTCAAGTTCTGAGTCAATAATACTCAGTTTATGGAAGTGTCCAGTGCCGGTGTATGGGGTGCAAGAGAATATCGCATTTATCACGGTCTACGGTACGTTTACATGTAAGTATATAGTTCGTAATAAAAGTAATTTAAATAGTTATAAATGGGGACAGCATTTGATTGTAATTTTGTCGTACTGTGGGAATTAGAAATAATGTAAAGTCATAGTTTCAGTTTGGTTAGGCGATATCTTATTTCGCAGGGCAAATTTTTTCAAAACAAACTAACAGTACCTATGTTAGTTTGTTCTGAAAAAATTTGCAGTAAGCAGTATTGTTGAGTTGTGGAAGAATGGGGAGACCTTTTCAAATAGCATATTCTGATGCCCTTCCCACAACCGTGGGAAATTATTCTAGAAAAGTAGCCAAGTTTGTGGGTTTATTCATTGTTTATTCCCATTAGAAAAATTTTCCTCGTTGATACACGTTACTAGACCAAAGGCTTGTCCTGCTTTGTCTTGTAGATTGACGGCACAGAAACTCTCTGTGCATACAGGGCCGGCAGGAGCGAGTGTGATTTCCCTGACGTTGCACACGTCCATAGGCCACGGTAACCACTTTCCATCGGGTGGGTCGTGTGCGTGTCTGCCAACTAAGTGGTATAAAAATATAAACACTTTTTTAGATTTTGACAGCCTTTTTTGTTTTGGCGCGGGTTCTATTCCATCTTAATGCATATATTTATTTGCCTACCTTTGTACGTATGTCTATTTACATTGGTCTGGGTATTTCCGTGCCTCGGAGAGCATGTTAAGCCTTCGGTCCAGGATGTCATAGGGTGTCATAGAGGTTACATTTCCAAAAATTTCCTTACTAAGGAGGTAAAATAAGCGAATGACGGTTTGATGTCATAGAGGTTACATTTTCAAAATGTCCTTACTAAGAGGGTACAATATGCGATGGACGGTTTTAGAGACTACAGAAGTAAACACACCTCAATCTATTCCGAACCTACCGCGGGCGAAGTCGCAGGTAGCAGCTAGTAGTAGATGAGTTAATAAACAAACACGACAAACTGAATTGTAAATAGGTATAATCTCTTTATATATATTATACATTATGACGTCCACCCTAGATCCGTCACTCAAATCATAGAAATACGAAGATCAGTCACGTTCAGCAAATAACTTGTAACTAATATTTCTCTAAAAATGATTTGATCGAAAAGCTTCGTTTGACACATATCTTGCTTGCGTAGGGGTTGATAAGTGACATCTTGGTAATAGGGGCACGTATTAAAATGTCAAATTGTGTGAAGATGCTTGGATGCTTGTTATTCGATGACGCCTTCATGGCTGAACGGCTCTGAAATTTCGAACAGGGATTAATTTATGTGGATGTAGGTACATTCTGAAATGGCATTTAGGGTACTTTACATAGGGAACGGGATCTAAATTCCACGCGTTCGGACACAACAACTAGTAGTTTTTTATATATAGGACACGCCAATTTGACTTTACCTACTCTGCCTTTTTTTACGTGCGAGAAATCCCCACGGATACCCCACCACCGGAGCCGGTGGGAGAGGTTATGTCGGACCCGAACCGACCAAAAAGCACGACGCCTGTGGGTTGTTTTTGGTTGCCGAAGGTGAGGTTAACAGGCATATTCCCCGCACCCCGGCCGACCCAGGGTCATCTCTCTCGATCTGGCCCTCTCCTCGGGTGTGGGGACTACAAAGTCCCCAACTCGTCCCCGTAAATGGGGAGGCGCGAGACGCGCCGCCGCCGCGGCTCGACTTCACTCCGCCTGATGGTAAGCTAAAGGCAAAGGCTCAGGAAAGTGCGCCACGTAGACAAGTAGCTTGTTATAATGGTAGCACACAGTTTGGCGGTCTCATCAGATGCCTTTTCACGCCCCGCTTAAAGGACTTGGGACTGTGGAAAGAAGGAAACACGTGAGCTGGTAAGGACTATAAGTCTCCGAAGCGCTTGATTCTTGATCGGATGTTCCACACCGTCTGCGGGTGAAAACTTCGCCTTGCACGTGTTGTCCTGTTTAGGATAGGAGTTATTTAATATTAATAGGATGACTAAGCGATTCCTCTTGATTTTATATTTCGTTTAGAAAATGTTGCTGCTGCTGCTGATTCCGAATAGGTTGCATGGTTCTAGACCATTTTGTTATTCTTATATATTTAGTAGATGTCGGTGGGCTGTAATTAAATCCCCAAGTTACTAGTAGTCTGCTGCTGCTGCTTTATGTGATCGGCAACGAACTTGTAGCTTTACGCTCGTATATCGAGCGCCGATTCGTCAAAAATTTTGTTGTCCCACCACGTAATAGAAAACGATACCACTACTTCTGCCACCAGAATTCCCTGTGGTAAAAATCCAATAGCACTTCGCTAGAACTAGAAATTAAACCCTCATACATGTCAGTCATAGGTACAGTCAGCGTCAAATTATGTAGATGATGATTATACAGATTTCAAACTGAAAAAATCGAATGAAAATTGTTGTCTAATTATTTAGTTTTACGAACTTCTACCTATCGTTCTACTCAACGCGATGTGCCTAATCAAAGCCGCGTGCCCGGGTACCTACTGAAGGAACGTAGACTGCACAATCGATTCATAGATGTTTGAAAACTCACTATGAAAATAACTTAGTCTGACAATGGCTAGACTGTATGTAGGTAGGTACAAATTCAACAAAACTCTTGATTAACATTCCCTGACAAAAGTGATAGAAGGATTTATGTATGTACTGTCGACAAAGGAGATACGGTCACAATTTTACAAACATCTTTTAATGAAACAGTCGCAACTGTATTCTGATTTGATTGTTGACGGTACCCAGGTATCTACTGTATAAACCTAGGTACAGGTAAACGTAAAATTAGTCAAATAGGTAGGTACTAAGTACTCGGAGTTTCGTGAATTTTCGATTTAGCTCGCTAATTCCATTGAGTCTAATAATCATAGGTAGGTACCTATTATAATGGGTATAAATATACTTACCTATTTTTTGTTGTTAATTGATGAAATATTTTTCTTTTTGAATAAATCATCTATTGTGTTATGTTCTAAATTAATTAAACTTTAATTGAATTAAATTTATAATTAAAATTGTCTGTTTTATTGAGAAGGTAGGGAACTCTATTCCTAATTTCCGTCTTATCATTCCAAGTGTCTTTAGCTGGGCACCCTCGCCTTTGATCAAAGACGAGCGAAATTGTATTTCAGCATCCTCTCGTTTGACGTTCGGTGACAGATATGACGGTGCATTTGCATTTCCTGAATCCACTCTGCGAAGTATTTGAGCTTCAAGCTAGAATCGCTTACCGATTATTATCTTTTGCAGATCTTGTCGTTGCTACAAAGAAGTTGCAAGTCTATTAATCAAGGTAGTGTGCTTGAGCGAACTGAAAGCTTGAATTGCCACATATACCGCTGAGAGTGAACATTTTTAACTTTTAAGTGCCCAAATTATTGAGTGCTCAAAAGAATCTACCCCTCTTAAGCCGTCCGCTGTCTTATGCGTGTGCACGGAGTGGGCTTCCGTCCTCTCTGTCTTTACTCGAGTCGTAGGTATGTAGGTACATTTAAGTTCAAAATTGTCAAAACCGTATAAAAAATGATGCCTAGGTATAGCAAGGCAGAAAGCTGAAGTGTTCGGGTCATAGCTATATTTAGGTGGAGCCTACCCGTGGAGTTGAGTAAATCGCTGAGGTTTAGATATACGTACCTACCTAAATATTCATACTTAGTTATCTAGCTAACTATTTAAAAAATAGTGAATCATTGTAGTTGTGAGGTTCATAGTTAACCTTATAATATATGAAATAAACCTAGTTTCAGTACCTAGGCACCTACATAATGAAGGTGTTTAGCTCTGCTAATCATCTGTCATCGGCGACGAATGCTCCAATGACTGGTAACATGGTTGATCTCATCGGTTGTTAGTTGGCCACCTTTTACTGGAATCTGATATCTTTTTTCTTTTTACGTGCGCAAAATCCTCACGGAAACCTCCTCCACCGGAGCCGGTGGAGTAGGTTATGTCGGACTCGAACCGACTAAAACACACGCCGCCTGTGGGTCGTTTTTGTTGCCGAAGGTGGTCTGAGGTCTTTGGGCATACGAGGCTTCCCGCTATAGTATGCCGTGTTATAGCGGTGTGGTTGCATGCTAATTTGTATAAAGATAATGATGGGAGAAAAATTAAGAGTTAGCGTTTGTAGACAAAATCGACAGTGTTATTTTCCCCACCGCTTTTTCCGAACGTGATGAAAGCAGCCAGTGGTGGAGGTGCATGCCGCGCGCCGCTATTGGTCGGCGGTGCAGCCAATGTGCGCAGTCTCGGTATCGCGGCCCTAGCTTCGAAAGGGATCGCTACGACGACGCCCGTACACTCCGTACAGTCTGGCCCGGGCCCTTGCGAAGGATTGTGTCTGTGACACATTTCTGCATGTGACGTGTTGTTTATCAACATATCTACGTACTTATGTGTAATATTTTTTACCATTAGTTCTGAATTGTGGAGGATACAGATGTGTTAAATAAACCAGAGCTAGTTTTTCACGTGAGTATTTAGTCACTAATAAATTGTTGCTTCTGCGTGACGATAAGAGATGGCGTTACATGTCGCGTCGAACGACCGTGTCATTGAACTAGACTAATTGTGTATGTATGAGTAACAGAGTCCACGCGCCTGTGTGTTTATTAGTTTTCTCACATAACTTGTGTGTGAATACGTGGAAGTACTCCGGCGGTTAGTGGCGTTTTAGATGAGTCTGATACTAGTCATACATGCTCATACGTAATATAAGAATGAATGTTATAATATCCGCAGCTGTTGGTAGGTACCTAATGTAGGTAGGTAGTTTAATGGCGGTAAGACTCATAATGGAGGACTAGAGGCTACAGGGAAGACTGACAGACAGTCTCTCGTAACGGCTTTTTTATTCCTATGTGGCAGATAAGCACACGGCCCACACTGGCCTTGGACGTGTGCAACACCAGGGGCTGTACACTCGTGCTGCCGGCCCTATAGAAACCTTATGACCTTAAAGAAACCCTATTGTAATCGCTTAGAAAAACTATATCTGGGAGTTCATTCCTTCAGGGCCATGCCGCCCCAAAACGCACACGTCGCACACTGGCGCCAGGACAATAGGGGCGCCGCCGCCGGATCTGGCGGATGACTAATACCTATGGCTTCCACTAGAGGCGCTCCACCGTGAATGCCGTCATGCACGTGAGGGTATGGTGAAAAAATCGGTTGCCCATGAGGTGGTATGTCCCTGGACATCACCAACGCGTTCAACACCTTGCTCTGGAGTAACATTAGGGAGATGCTCGTGTATTACGAAGTGCCTCTGCACCTTGGCCACATAGTCAGGGTGTATCTGACGGAGAACCGTGATAATCCAACCGTGACCGGCCTCGGACGGCGTGAAATGTCGTAGGGTGTTCCTCAGGGATCGGTACTGGGGCTGCTTCTGTGGTACATCGGTTACGGCTGGGTGTACTGAAGTGAGCACGGACGGGGACGCCGTCAACGTGTTATATGGATGACACGTTTTTGACGGCATGCTGTGCGTTCTGCAGCGAGTGATGGCCAACGGGGTTAGGGCTACGGTTCGATATCCTCCGAGGCGGCGAGACTCCTTGCCGAAATTAAACCTAGAGACTAGGAGCCATTTCGCTACTATATACGTGGGAGAAACGTCTAGAAATCGAGTTTGGGAATTCCCGGCTCCATCAGGACTTAATAATGAAGAGGAAGGAACTATTTCGGATTAGGAAGGGACAATGTCTTTGTGCTATCGCGCTCGGGGCTATGCTCGCAGCGATGGTGCAGAGTGCAAGTACGTAAGCTGGAACTGCCTCATTATGCTCGAGAAGGAAACAGCGGAGCGGGTCAGTAAGACACATAAGATTCTCGTACTTCCAGGCCCGCGAAAGGCGTGCGGCGCAGCGGATGCAACTCAGACGTCAGATCTCGCCCAAGAGTCTCCATCTTTCATGAACGCAGGCCTGGGGTGTGATAGGTGGCTGGTGCAGTGGTACGAAGCCCGCACCCTCGCCCTTCCCGAGGCAAAATAGGCACACCATGGTTACGACACACTTGAGAGGACCATCTCGAAACCGTAGATGGCCTTGGGTCGGCCGGAGTGCGAAGGAAATACTTTATGGCCCGCCTTACATCCCGGTATCTAAAGACCCGAGACCGGCATGCGGTTTTAGTCGTTTTAGTCGGTTCGATTCCGACATAACCGCCTTGCTAGCTATGGAAACCTGGGTGGTACAGTACTGCTCCAATTTTTTTACTTAGTTTTAACGTTACCTACCTACCTAATACTCAGGTGAGGCACCTAGGTCAATCTATAGTTGTCACTAAATAAAAGGCCGTTTGCCCGTTTTGACAGTTCACGACCATGAAGTTCTTCATTCTTTACCAATCGAAATGTTCTAAAGGTAATTTCATTTTTCATTGATAGTTACCGCCCACTCGGCAAAGTGATGTGCATAACGATTTTTTGCACATTATCCACAGACTATTATTAATCAGTTAAAGAAAAAAAATATCGAGAAAGATGTTGTGTGTGTTTTTATTTATTAGTACTACTGTTTAGACCAAAATTAATTACTGAATTTCACCAGCTGTGAAGTGATCTTTACTGAAAATTATGAACTTTGAACTCAAAGCAGTAAATAATGCCAGCATTAATTTCTATAGAATGACTCTCTTTGGACTTGTCTCTGACCAAGAGACATTCGAAGTTGACTGTGCGCCCGTTCCGTTTGTATTTCTCCGTATTTCTCGACTCGGCTTTGTTTTTCGATTATTTCTGTTGCTTTTCTATTTTGGACATGGATTTACACATTTGTGATTTGGACTCTATTTTGGTGTTTGTTGTTATATTGCAAGAACTCTGTTTCAACATGTCTAAAAGAGGACGTACAATTTACAGCCATTCACGTGAATTGGTTGTAAAGTTAACCGAATACTTCAAACGAGAATCAGTTAATGGTGGACCTTTATTACTTGTAACGCAAGTGCAAGATCTAAAGGTCCACACTTGGTATTGATATAAAACCATTAGAACCATCTTGAAGGAAAAGTATGAACCTTCCGGTACTGACGACAATGTATTACGTACGCCTAAAAAGAGGAAGAATAGCAAGCCTGTAACATTTATTGACACATTTGGCGCAGACGCTATTCGAAACCATGTATATAGTTATTATACCAGAAATGAATACCCAATTGTAAGTAAATTGAATATAACGTTACGAGAGGCTGGCCTGTATAGTGCCAGTGCCACGTCTTTAGTAACAATAATGGAGCAAATTGGTTTCAAATACCTACAAAAAAACTGACAAGAGAAAAATTATGGCTTAATTTTGCACAGAGTATCATTTTTGAGGGAGATGAATAAAATCACCAACTGGGACAAAGTCATATTTATCGATGAGACTTGGTTGAACTCTAATCATACCGTGCCCCAGTCATGGAGTGACGATACTAAGGCATCTTGCTCAAAAATGCCAATGGGTAAAGGTGGACGCTTAATATTCTGCCATATGGGGTTCTTCAAGAGGGGCATCAGAAGGTTTCTTCGTGGTCGGCAGCGCGAGTGTAACACTCCTGGTGTTGCATAGGTCCATAAGCTACGGTAACCACTTCCCATCAGGTGGGCCGTGTGCTTGTCTGCCAACTTAGTGGTATAAAAAAAAATTGACGAATTGGCACTTCAGCATGGACACAAAGTGGTAAGAACGCTGCCTTCCCACTGTCAGTATCATGCTATTGAGTTGATTTGGGCTCAAGTCAAAGGATACACAGCACGCCACAATTCAAAGCCGCCATTCTTCACTAAGAAAATGTTGACATTTTTGAATGAAGTTTGTGCCAAAATTACGAAAGAAGACTGGGCAAAAGTGGTAGAAAGAACACGTAAAATACACAGGAGGACTTTGACAGAGACGTCAATATTGATAGTATACTTAATAGAAAATGATATAATTATTTATACGGTGACGATAGCTCAGCTGACGACTTTGGCGTCATCATCTGAAGAAAGTGATTCTGAAGACTAATTTAAATATTACAGTAAATTGACCTTTCATAATATTGTTTCATTTTAAAATACCTACAGTATCAAATTTCTAATTAGCTGCACTAATTTTTCTAACAAGATTTTTTTTCTAATTAGAATTAACTAATTTTTCTACTTAAAACTTTAATTAAATGTACTTTACAAATATATTCAAATCGATCAAATTCCCATGCAAACTGGATTCGATTCATCGTGAGTATCGAGTATCAAGTCGTATAGTTACGTCACTAAATTCACCGCGGAGACAAATGTCAAAACGGGCCTTTTATTTTGTGACAAGTAGGTAAGTACACACTGAAAAAATCCGCATATTAGGTAGGTACCTACCAGATTCCCAGATGCTTTTTTTACTTACATGTACTTAACAATCTTAAGTACATGCCTAGACGTGTGTATAAATTAGCATACCTACATACTTGACTGATTTAAAATAATCAATATGTTAACCGATTTAAAATATGCAAGTAGCCAGGTAGGTTCTTAATCACAATAATATGATTTCACCTCGCCTGGTCGAAATGGTGCAGGCTGTCATTTCGGGGTTTTGGAGGTCAGAAGACAGTGACTTGTGTCAAAGTTGAGTTGAACTAAACCATAATGAGTTAGGACGAATAGAAATATAGAATAGAAGCTTTAAATGCAACCGATATAGGATGGATGATTATAACAGAGTGAAAAATTGATGATAAAAACTAAGTGACCTAATGTGATATTTGACTGTCAACGGTTTATAATGGAACCAAGTGTGAAAAATAAGTGAATGTTTGGTAAAGTGCGCAAAATTTCATAAAGTAAATAACCATAATGTGGGTCAAACCGCGTGTCAAAAATTGAGGCTTCTGACCACTAGTACGCTTTTGTCTGATTGTGGCGTTCCACCTTCAAAGAAACTAGCCATTTGCTGGTGGAACAACTTACTACACACCAAATTTAGATATTGGGCGGACAGTGTGTGTTAGTCTCTTTCGGTCGGAGAAGGTTTTCTTTAAACGCGAAGCATCCCAATAACTAAGAGCGCGGAGCTGTAGCCTGCATGAGTCAGATAAGACTGCTTGCAAACTCTTTACGATAAGGTGCGATCATTTACCGTCCTAACTCTAAACAATAAGACAAATATAAGATTAAAGTTCTATAGGTGGAAAATTCTCAGGGCCAAAAGCTCATTTATAAGCTGGCGTGTCACAGGGTCAAAGCGATACAATATATTACCAGAACTTCATAGTGCTGCTGCGTAAAAGACCCTGGGGTAATCTGTACCGAATACCAACGTGCCTGTTGTGGGGAAAGAGAGATGGCGCTCATACCCCCACGAGCATTTGAATAAGCAGCATAAAGAGTTCCAGTCACCGGACCTTCCTCCCAAATCAATTCAGAGTGCCATCAATAACGCCTGTAAAAGTCCAAACTACTCTTCGCCACATGAAGAATCTGAAGACTATTGAACATAATGGAACGCGATAGGTGATGGGGTGTAACATGTGTAATAACTAGCGCAGTATAAAGGGAACAACACACACACAGTCTTAATTGGCTAGATGTAGGTACACTCTCGAAGTATATGTACTCTTTACCCATGGGTTTCGCCATGAGCCTATGCATCCGATGTTTGTCATTAAGACTTTCGCGAAGAAATAGGTACAGAACGAAGAATAGCAGTCGGCACTAAGTCTGCTTTGCCTGTATGTGGACATGTAGAAGGCCTTAGGATTTGTTCGTCGTGCGGTCATCAGGCGTGCACTTAGGGCCAAAGAGGTTCCAGTAGGTATCTAATATTGACATCATCTGAGACTTGCGATGGTCCGCGTATGGTCTGCAGAGAAACTGCACTTGGCCAAAAATGTGAACAGTACGTTTTTTTTCAGAGAGCTCTACAATATTTCCTAGGTACCCGCCGATAAACTCAATGATATTGTGTTGAAGTCGCATGTATCACAAACTTTATGAAACTTTGTCTAATCATTTACCTACTATTCAAACATTATGAACTATTTAATTGTTATTACAATCTCTTAAGTTACGTCTTCTAACGTTCTATTTGTAGTTATCAACTGTTGACGTCAACTGTGCCAACTGTACCTACCTGTATAATACGAGTACGTAGGCACAGAACAGATATAATAGACGTAGGTAATATTTGTTACCTGGCCTGGGGGTTACAAGTGGAGCTGCCTGTCACCCTGGCAGAAGCAGGCCGCGGCGGTGGCGCGCCTGGCGTGGGGACTCTGTAGTCCCCACACCCGAGAAGAGGGCCAGATCATGAGAGATGGCCCTGTGTCGGCCGGGGTGCGAGGGATATGCCTGTCAACCGCAACTTCGGCAACCAAAGCGACACACAGACGGCGTGCGTTTTAGTCGATTCGAGTCCGACATAACCTCCTTCGCCGGCTCCGGTGGGGAGGTATCCGTGGGAATTTTGCGCACGTAAAAAAAAAAATTTGTTACCTATTTAAATAATTAAAGAAATATAATAATCTCCTACCTTATAACCGCGGTAGCGTAGACCGCGGTAGGTAGCCTAGTGGTATGATGTATGATGTAATGGACTGCTGAGACGTGGTGTCGGGTTCGATCCCAGGCTTTACCATGGCACACACCAATGACTTTTCGATGCTTTTCGAAGTTATGTATTTATCACAGGTTTATAAGTGCCCGGTTAATGGCAATAGGCTCGCCACCTATTACATTGGCACCTAAATAATCTGTCGAAATGTGGGTGCTAGCACCTCTTCCTACCCGTTCGGAGAAATTTTTTTTTTTTTTTTTTTTTATATAGGGTAGACTGGGTACGGTTGAAACGGTGGACGGTTGAAACAAAACAAATATCTCGTGAATAGTGCTTGATGAGGTGAGGGGTACAAGGGGAGTATGAAACGGGCGATTAGTTAAAACACGAATTTTAGTTTTACATCGCGCTTCGAGGGACGTGGTTGTCAATAGCAGGCCCCATTGTGTTTTTTGACAGAAAAGTAAGTATTTTTGCACCTACATTTTTGCGATTATTAAGATTTTGTTTAAAGTTAGAGTATTGAGTTTTTTTTTTTCGTTTTAATTGAAGTTTGTAGAATACCGTAGTATGATTAGTTTTTATTTAAATTTATTGTCATTTTTACTGTGAACCGTTTTATATCAAGAGGCGCATTGGGGACAATTGAAACATTATTTGTGGGTACGGTTGAAACAGTTTTTTTTAGTAAATTTTCTTGTTTCTTAGATGCCAAGGGTACGCCAAAGAAAGACTACGAAAGGTCAGGCCAAGTTATCAACGTACAAACAAGCCGACTACACCACCTTTATTTTCACCAGAAGCAATACGACCCTCTACCAAAAACTCCACCAAGGAAATTAACAAATAGGGGTCGAAAGACCAGGAAATCTACAATCTACACAAACACACCTGAAAAAGAAGAGATAAGAAGAGAATATGAAACAAATTGAAACGAACCAAAGCTAAGCAAGTTAAGAAAAGATTAGATGGAGGAAAGATTTAAAAAATGCTACAAGCAGAAAAAAAGCAACAAGAATCATCATCATCAGAAGAAGAGGAGCGCTACTGTGTTGTTTGTATGTCAGCATATTTAGAAAGCAGACTGATAACAATGCACAGTGCACAGAAGGTAGCCTTAGTTATGTTTGCCACAATTGTGACTCCGAATGATCTCGTAACCATGCAAGTATTTTTGTTTAATATATTATTTGTTATAGAAATAATGTCTTTAGTTTTTTCTAAACTCTAGTTTATAAATAATAGTGGTACACAAAAATTGCAATAATATTATCATCACCAACATCTGATTATTATTTAGTTTAAGTGTACTTATTTATAAAACTTTGAAGGCTGCTTAAAAATAATGTTAGATTAATAAGTATAGCCAAAGACTTGAATAGAAAATATTTGTTATATTTAACTGTGCCATTACGATACGTAAAATGTTATTAGATGATTAATAAAACATGATAATTGATTATTTTTGTATTATTTTCATGTGTTTCAATTGACCCCAGGCACTGTTTCAACCGACCCTGGCATGGGGACGGTTGAAACAAATGACAGTTTTTTTTTAATATGATCTTACACAGAAAATACAACACAGTGATCTCAAATAACATTGCCCATTAGTAGACAGATACAAGGACTTTTATTTAATATATTTCCGACATCGCTCACTTAACAAATCCCGATGCTATGCACTATGAACGCTAAAATGTTTCAACCGTACCCAGTCTACCCTACGACACGCCAACTTGACCTCACCTCGCCTGATGGTAAGCTAAAGGCAAAGTCTCAGGAAAGAGGGTCACCATTACAGACACTAAGTGCTACAATGGTGGCACTCAGCTTGGCGGCCTCATCAGATGCTTTTTCACGCCCCGCTTAAAGGCCCCGGGACTGTAGGAAGAAGGAAACACGTGTGCTGGTAATGAATGCCAGGTCTTGGTGGTGCGGCAAAGAAAAGAGTCTCCGAACCGCTTGGTTCTTGCTCGTATATTCTGCACAGTGTGAGGGTGACATCTAAGGCCTGCACGTGTTGTCCTATGTAGGAAAGGAGATGGTGGGATTAGTTGGAAGAGCTCGTCAGAACACTCACCGTGGTAGAGACGGTAAAATACAGCCAAGGAAGCAATATCTCTACGCATCTGCAAAGGCTCGAGGGTGTTCGTGACCTCAGGGTTCCCAATAATTTGGACCGCGCGTCGCTGCAACCTGTCGAGAGCATCTAGTAGGTATTTCGCGGAGCCATCCCAGAGATGCGAGCAGTATTCCACGCAGGAGCGAATTTGTGTCTTATAGAGAAGACACCGCTGCTCCGGCGTGAAAAAACGTCTCACTTTGTTTAGGAGTCCGAGTTTCCGCGAGGCTGTTTTGATGATGCTCTCGATGTAATTTCTGTTATTCAGTTTGCAGCGAATATCCATGCCTAGGATATAGAGATTGTCCTGCAGTGGAAGTGGCGTGCTCTGAAGAGTGGGAAGGGGAAGGAAAGAAGATACCTTTGCTGTGAACGCACAAGCCTGCGTCTTCTTGGCATTGAACTCGACCATGTTCTCGGAGCCCCATTGAGAAATGTGATTCAAGATCCGGTCCAGCTCAGTGACAAGAAGCTGTCTTTTTTCCACGATATCAGACTGTTTGGCCGCAGGTTGTCCGTGATAACTCCCGTGTACGGTGCTATCGTCTGCATAGCAATGTATGCTGCCGGTGGACAGCATGTCGTTGATATGCAGAAGAAAGAGAGTGGGAGATAATACAGACCCCTGCGGTACGCCAGCATTTATTTGCAAGAACTCCGAAGCCCGTCCATCACAGAGGACGCGGATACGGCGCTCCTGCAGGAAACTAGCAATCCAGTTGCACAGTCTAGGAGGCAGACCAAAGGCTGGTAGCTTGGAGAGAAGCGATTTGTGCCAGACTCTATCGAAAGCTTTGGCGATATCAAGACTAATTGCCAGTGACTCGCCGTGCTTGTCCATAGCCTCACCCCAAAGATGGGTAACGTATGCTAGAAGATCACCCGTTGACCGTTTCGGCCTGAAGCCATATTGCCGGTCATTAATTAAGGAGTGATCCTCTAGGTGACGCTTGAGCTGTTTGTTAATGATGTGCTCGAAGACCTTGCACAGCACTGAGGTGACGGCTATGGGTCGATAGTTGGCTGGCTCTGAGCGATCCCCCTTCTTGGGGATCGGCTGTACATTCGCCTCTTTCCAAGCCGAAGGCACTGTACCCGAGCTGTAGGACAGTCGGTACAGCCGCGTAAGCATCGGAGACAACTCCGCTGCACATTTTTGTAAGACCACCGCTGGAATACCATCCGGGCCACTGGCTTTCCGGACATCGAGTGATTGAAGCACCGCACGAACATCGCATTGCCTGATACGTATTTCAGGCATTACGTGGTCACCATTGGGTAGTGTCGGCGGCTGTATACCGCAATCATCGACTCGGGAATTGGCCGCAAAGAGATTTACTAGCATATTGGCTTTCTCTTGCGGTCCATGGGCCAGGGATCCATCAGGGTAGCGCAGCGGTGGCAGCGAAGGCTGACAGAAGTTGGCCTGCACGGCTTTGGCCAGTCGCCAGTATCCACGGCTGCCCGTGGGATGTGCCACTAGCTCTTGACCAAGCCGCGCAATGCGCAGGGCATCCGCTTTGACGTAAGCCCTCTTGCAGACCTTTGTGGCTCTGTTGTACGCCGCCTTGAAGTGGCTCACATTGGGATCGTGCGTGGCACGCGCCCTTACCCAAGCGCGATACGCGGACTGCTTTTGATCAACAGCCCCCGCACACTCGCGCCCGAACCAAGGGCGCACTCCTCGGGCACCGGTGACATCAGTGTACGGAATATAGTATTCCATACCCAGACCGATCTCACCGGCAACAGCAGTAGCACAATCCGAGGGTTTCTTACCTTCAAAGCAGCGTTCAACCCACGGGATGGACGCAAAATAGTTGCGCAGCCCATCCCAATCTGCTGACGAGTAGTGCCAGAGACGCCGCTTCCCCTGCACGGGTCGTGAAGGCGCTATAATTGGCACCTTGGAGCAGACCAGACAGTGGTCGGAATTGCCTAAAGCGGCTTGTACCGAAACACTGTACAGGTCTGGGTGACTCGTCAGCAGAAGGTCTAGCAAAGAGGGTGCTAGGCCCGACCTTCTTGGTATTCTAGTGACCTCGTGTACCAATTGGGTCAGGCCATGCGCCAGAGCAAATGCATGGGCGGCTCTTCCCGCATGGTCTGTTTTGGAGGAGCCCAACCAGGTTTCGTGGTGGGCGTTAAAGTCCCCCAAAAATACCACTTCGGCGTTCGGAAACCGTTCCTGCGCATCATCTGCCGCCTGACTCAGATATTCAAAGAGTCGAGTTGTCTCAGCATCTCCTGTATGGGAACGGTAGAGGCACACATAGATCTGACTCGTAGAGCCATGGTCTACGTGTACCCATAGGGTTGAAAAGGATGGGTCCTCAAGGCAGCGCAAACGGCGACAACAAACATCCGCCCTAACAAACACGCACACCCCGGCTTTTGCACGGAAATTTTCCTCGATAACATAGCCGGGGTAAAGCAAGTAGGTCGTGTCATCAGGGCGGCCTATTTGTGTCTCCGTGAGAAAGAGCATATCTGGTTTCGCCGTCTCAAGGTGTTGGTGGACGGCGTTGAGGTTCGCATGGAGTCCACAGATGTTAGTGGACTCCACCTCAAATAGCGAGCTTGTGGGAGTCTGTAGAGCCGCTGTGTTGCCCAATACTCTTAAATGCGCTGCCATGATGAAAAGGAGAAAAGGGCGTGAAAAAAAGAGGTGATTGTCGTCGCAGCACCGCGTGACAAAGTGCGGGATATTGGTTTTGTCTATGATTATGAGGCATGGCGTGAGCCGACACGCCGTACGGAAGGGCCCCCGTACCCCCCCGAATATGGTCGCCTGGCCCCCACTTCCGGTCACCAACCGGCACGACGAGCCATACCGGGATTATGCGCGGTCTGGTGAGGCAGCCTTCCAGGGTGGTTAGTCCCAGTTGGGCCTCTGTACTATACCGCGGGCGGCCAGCGGCACCACCGTTTCTACGGGTCTCCCTGACCGGCGCGTCGCCCCGCACCATCCTCACTAGACTACGCCAAGACCCACTGGTCCCACTAGTGCTGCGACCACCATCACCCCTACCCGGCTATGCATTTGCTGATCCCTGAACGCAATCCAACCGAAATTGAATTACTATGAAGGGTTTTTCGCAATATTGCACGGTGGTACCAACCCGGTCGAAATTTGTGACAAATTTGTGCCGTCAAATCTCTACCACCAGTAGATATAGGCGTGAGTTTGTTATGTTATGCTACCTTATAACTTATAACGCGTGACATGCGCGTGGACGCCCAAATCGTAGCTCCCACTCCACTACCATACCCATGTGGAGCTGGGTCTTTACGACCCGGATTGGATTTCTCCAGTTCATGTCCCCCACACACGTTTCCTTTTGGTACCGATGTAGCATTGAAAAGGCTCTCGCCTTCAAAGTTCCATGATTGGGTTCTGGTTAGGGGTTTCGCTACCTCGATAGTGCCCTTACAAATAAACGTCCATAGAATCATTAAGAGCACTAGATGCTACCTTTAAAGGCGCAACTACGAGCAAAAATTTCAATTTACATAATTTTGTAAAGGACATTGTCCAACTTGTATGAGCACTTGGCCTGGTATGGACAGATAATAATTGGCCAAATATGATACAGGTTTGGTAGTTCATACTAGTAAGAAATAGAATAACATCATATGGTTGTATCAGAATTCATCATTTATATTATTTATTGATCATAGTATTTCGTCAACTTTTGTTAAAAGATTAGTTGTATTCATCATTTCTTTATTATTCAGTCATAAGTTATTAAAACATCCTGGGAATTGGGCAGGTGGGTTTACCCTAGGGACCTATTTAAGTTGGTATGTACCACACGCCAATAATATTAACTCTAAAAACAGAATCGGCTTTCGCAAGAAATTGAAAAATGTAGGTATTCACGAGTCAAAATGACAAGCGAATGACATTTTATAAGATTTCTTTCCAGTTGCCATATAAAAACACAAGCTCAATCGAATAAACATAAATTCGTTTTTGAATCGAGTTAAAAAGTTTTCGTTTCATTATTATAAAAACAATGTTTGATCAAAGACGAGACGACACCATTTTGCTTTGAGTTGTGAATCTTTTTTTAAACCATATTAATATATTATTATTCTTTACTACTTTCTCGTATCTATACAATAAAAATAAATAAATATAATACTTACCACTTTACAATTTACATAATTGTAAAGTGCTATTATATTTATTTATTTTTATTGTATTTACATACACTATTTAGTGTTTAGGTTGACTGATAGAGAATGCTTGTTGAATTAAGTCCGCTTATGTACCTACTTGTGCATGAAGTCTTATAAATAGATAAATGAGCTCATAATTAACCAAATATAATACATAATTACTTACATATATTTTTACGTTTTCGTAATCGTTCTTATAATCTTACGTTTGATCGTTGAGTAGAACCGATTTCCACGCGGGCTTAACCGCAAGCGTCACAGTCAACGCGTACTCAATATCATTTAGTTTATGTATCTTTTTTAAAAGTATCAAGTAGTCAATCTATCAATTCTCTATCAATTCCTTATCAAACTCCGGTGTCCCATACATTACTCTTTATCGATATATTCATAAGTCTTAAATAAAAATCGATTTCGATCTTTATTATAACTGGCAACATTTTATTATTAAGCAAAAGAGAAAGATGTATAGCCATGTTAGGAGAATGTATATTTTAATGAACTAATTGATTAAATACTAATTATTTAAAGATATTTGTTGATACTCCAAGAAATCATTATTAGTTCGGTAAAAATTAAATATGATTATTGATCAATAGCTACATTTGGGTACGTCGTGTCCATGAGAGGCCAGTTTTGGACATTGCCCTTTTTTGACATTTCAATTCAACCTGCTCCCCCCTCTCCTGGGACCGCGCCTGACTGTTTGTAGTATGTAGTACTACAATACACGATTATTTATTAAATAATTAATTATTACTGTTTTACTATCACTACGGCTACGGTTACATAAACATACTCCACAGTACCTACTAAGCTTACGCTTATAAATGCAATCCACATATTTTTCCAAGACAGCCATAGGTAACCATAGGTAGGTGCCATTGTTTCCGTTTACCCGCCTTCGGGAGATAGAATATCTATAAATAATTATATTTATGCTTGAGGTGGGTGCCGAAGCCGACCTACTTTAGATATAGGTATTTATCCCCACTAATTCTATCGCATGTTTTGTATAGATTTACTCGTTAATGCAACTGTCGATAGACATTGTCGAGCCTTCGCGTAAATTCTAAAAATAGTCGCGATGACGTCTTTTTCATAAATTCCAATTTCATTACACACCTACGTCACCCATTGTATAATACATTTATGTATATATTTCTGAGTTATTTTGAGAATGTTCGAGCACCTAAATACTTTTATTTCTTACATAACTTTGACCGACACCTCTTTGTGTGCTCTCGATTTCCTATCAGTCACTAGTAGGGTAGGGCGGTATAAGACTGCGCACTTTTCATTCTATTGTACATAAATAAAAATATCATCAATTATTCCAATAGATTTTTATTAATATCTACTTTGTAATTATTTGGCTAAAGATAATCAGTCTCAAAAGGGGTTTAATCCTATTACGTTTTATAAAAATCAACGAAAATATAAAGTTGTCAAATGCGCAGTTTTATCCACCTGGGTTGGTAAGAATGCGCAATCGGGTGGCTAAAACTGCGCAGTAATTATATGTGTATTATATGCACATAATCATTAATTTTTGCACATATCGCATTTATATGTCCCAATGCCGATATAATCCGAGCATTTTTCATGCCACCAATCCTGGCAATGATGACATTCTATCCAGTCCTCCGTTATAGGTTCTCTATATATTTCACTACAGCCTCCACATCTCCATATTTTCTTATTTTTAATTGTCCTTGGCTTTTTAAATTCCTTTTTGGCCTTCTTAGCCACTTGCTCAGTCTTTTGTTTCTTTTGTTGACTTTCTTCTTGTAGTTGAGCTTTATATGGTGAGCTGCTTATAATATCAGATTTCTTTCGTTTTCGGTTACAGCTTCTCACGTGTGTAGACTTGGGAATCGGCACTACATCTGCAAATGAAGGTTTTTTGTCTTCAACATTGGTATTTTGACTTGTAGTCACTGAATTCTCTTGGTAAAGACCGCTAGAACAGCCTGCTATGGGCGTTTCAGATCTTGCGGGTTCTATGGGCATTTCAAAAGTTCCCGATGTGGTCGTCGCCGGTTCGTCTTCATGTCGTTCTTCAATGTTACGTTCAGTAACAGAACTGGCTAAAAAATCTGCATCACATAATACATCTGGATCTCATGGGTGTATGCCAGTAGATCTGTAGCTTTCTATGGCACAAGCAGGGGTAGCGGCTTTGTAGAATGCTGGTGCAAAAATTTTTGTCATTTGGAAAACCGTTATCGTTCTCCCAGGATTATTCCGGAGCCACTTTTCACATTCATTGGCATAGTATTTTTTTAAAACACCATGGAAACCTCTGTCAGGAGGCTGCAGCTTGTGGCTTGAGTGTGGGGGCAGTGTTAATGCCACGATGTTGTTCTCACGGAAAGTCTCCACGGCTTGCAACGAGCAGTGGGACGTGTGGTTGTCCAATATCAAAAGGATCGGCTTATCTGCAGTTGGCTTAGTGTGGTCTTTAAAATGAGATAGCCAGTGTATGAAAAGTTCTCCATTGATGAAACTTGAGTCGGAAACCATTCCTATAGATCCACTGGGAGCTCCATCCAGCAGCTCAGCTTTCATCCTCTTTCGGCCAAAAATAAAACTGGGTGGAATAAAATGTCCAGTCGCTGATACGGCATTGACAACCGTCACATTTGTGCCTCGTTCAGCACTGGATATTTTATTCACAGCGCGTTTGCCCTTTAAAGAAAGTATTTTGGGTTGTTTGTTGGGAACTGTGGAAATTCCGGTTTCGTCCATGTTATACACTACTAATTTTTAATTACCAGAGAAACTGCAGGGGCTGATATGGAACGTATATACTTCAATATATATGGAATAATACAAATACCCCACCATACAAAAAAACAAAGTTATTAACGTTTTTAAAATCTCAAAATACGTGCTTAAAGAATAGACACCATTTTATTTACGCACGATGTGTGGATAGTAAATAGGTCATCAATGAACTTTTAACTTTCATCGTGAACTTTCTAGTGGCAGTAATTTTTTAATACCGTGTTTAATACAAGTTTGGGTGAACTGAGTAAACAATGGTAAAACCACAGTAACTTTTAACGTAATTCAGTAGTTTTTTTAAGTACCTTATCAACTGGCAGGTATGTGTAGGTACACTAGGTACCTACTAAAGAACTTGGAATAGTAAATTAGCTTAAGGATTAATTTCTGTACTTAACACGTGCAAAACTTACCCTACAAGTACTTTAATTGTTGCTCGAAATGTCCTCCGTCATTTTGAATACACAAACGAGCCCGCTTTAACAAGTTTGATTTTAAACTTAGGAGAGTGTCTCTTTGTTGACGAATTTCATCGAAGGCGTCAATTATCCTTTGTCGGAGGTCCTCACGGGTGTTGGGTTCACTGACATACACTCTACGTTTCACTTCACTCCACATGAAAAAGTCCATTGACGTCAGATCCGGGGATCGAGCGGGCCACGCGACTGAAGCTCCCCGTCCAATCCACCTGCCTTCAAATTGCGTATTGAGGTAGTCTCTTACCGCGATGTGGTAGTGGGGTGGAGCACCATCTTGTTGGAACCAGAGGTCTCGCAAGCTTGCGAGTGGAATATCATCCAACATGGTTGATACCATGGTTCTCAACAGATCCAAATAGGTTTCACCCGTTAGACGTCCCTCGATGAAGTATGGGCCCACGATGTTGTCATTTAGGACTCCAGCCCAAACGTTCACGCTAAATCTGTGTTGAAACGAATGTTGTCGCGCCAACTTGGGATTTCTTATTGACCACCAATGTTCGTTATGTTGGTTGAAAAGCCCGATTCTTGTGAACAAACATTCGTCACTGTAAAGGACGTTGGTCTCCGGGTGAAGGATCACCCAGTTGCAGAATGTAATCCTGGGTGCTCGGTCGATTGTTGTCAGTTCTTGAACCTTTCTGTAGTGATAAGGGTGCATACCAGCCGAGTTCAGATTTTTCCAAGCACAGTGCTGGCTGATGCCAAATCTACGTGCCGCATCGTTTGTACTTCGTCGCGGATCGTCCTCAAAAAACTCGAGTACTTCGTCGTACAAGTTCTGCGGATAGGCGGGTCTGCCCCGGCCTTGTGCGTGCGTCGGTACGTGAAATGAGCCGTGATCAAATAGACGTTGGTAGACGCTCAACATCGTGGAGTAATTTGGCTGTCGGGCATTCGGGTAGAGATCACGATACATCCGTAAAGCGGCGCTCACATTTTCACCGGATAAAAAATAACTACGTAACATTAATGCGTATTCGCGGTCGGTAAATTGGTACGCCATCTTGATAGTGCCGATAGTATTGATTAGGATGCGTGCGCGAATCGAGACGTCACAACCGGAACTGCATTTATGATTTAAATTTTATTAACATCAAAGAGATGCCGCCGGCTTGACGACACGTGTAAGGCGGTGCGGGGAGGGGTGGTCGCACGCGCCGCCCGCCTTCAAGGACTGTCAAGGACAGTAGTAGAATGATAGAAAGAGAGAGTGCGTGTTTATTATTTTATCAATGACTTCTTTGTGTGATTTTGTTTTCATGAATTAGTCATATTCCATTGAGAAAAATTTTGTACGTCGTGAACATAATATTAGGTGGTTTTAAGAAAAAAACTGACATACATACTTTATTCATTTTTTTTTGCATGTATGTGTTTAGTATCGAATACCTATCACTTCGCCAAAATTTTTCTGGTAATTAAAAAATTTTCGTGTATATTGATGACGGCGGGAAACTATATTTATCCTGTAGTGCAGACAAGTTAATGAAAAAGCGTTCCACTTGTGGCTTATTAAATCCCATTGCTCGGGCCACACTAGTGGAAGTGGGCTGTCTTACTGAAATTTCGGGATGACGCCTTAAAAAACCCCTCATCCACTCTTTCCCCGCAGTTTTAGTTTCTTTATTGAACCGGTGTGGCACCTTAAGTTTTTCGGCGTACTCGTATGCTGAACTTCGTAATTTTTTTGGCGTTATTCCATAAAACATCTCATCTAATAAACTCAAATGTTGACAGAACTCTTTTTCGATTTCTGAAGAAAATGTGGTATCAAATCTGCCAAGTTTGGTAGCACAGTCAGGCCTTTTTAGACGTAAACGAAGTGTCGACTCTGCCATTCCCAATGACAGAGCCACTGCTCTCTGCGATTCGCCGTCGTGGATACGGCGCCGAGCTTCTGCCATTATTGCCGGTGTGCATACCTGTCTGTCCGTTTTCCGGGGTCTTCTTGACATCCTAAAGATAAAACAATAGTTACTAGTAAAATAACAGATAATAAAAACCAAACGTAAACTAATCAATCACAATAATTGAGATTTCTGCCATCTAGTTTATAGATCATATAAAAAAGATGTGTAAGTCTGCGCGCGCAGGCTTATACGGCTATGGGTTGCGCAGTTTTACACATTTGTCTATGTTTGGAAAATTATTGACATCTCTTCCATCTAGTGACAAATACTCAAACTATCTTGTATCTATTCAAAAGTAGGTTAAAGAAGCCGACTAAAACAAACTTTTAAATACTTTAATTCCTGTCAACCACTACGTAAAAATAGTTTCAATTGAAGGAAAAATTAGATGAAATCATATAAAAATCTTCGGAATTACCTGGAGCTCTCGTTTTCTACAGTTTCAGATTTTTTTTTCGGCTGCACAAATAACCTTGACCGTCGTACAAAACACAACTGAAGTTGGCCACGAACTTCATTTCGTTGTCCTGATATGACGTGTGCGCAGTTTTATCGACCGCGCAGTCTTACACCGCCCTACCCTAAGTATTGAGGTACGAAATAAGGAGGATCGTATTACCCCAAATACTTGACATAGCTACTTTGTTTTTTCATACGTGGGTCATGGGTGGGATCGTGGTGGTACGTTTTTAATTGTTACCATAATACCTAAACTGCTGCTGCTGCTAGTGGAATAAGTTTACCGGAAACTTATTCCACGTTGCTTTTATATTGTATAGAGTATTGGTACTCATATTGACATTCTCAAGTATTGGTACTCAAACCAACAGAATTATGTAAAATGGTCTGGTGGGGTCTCTGGCATGTATAGGTTGCAGACTGGGGTGAGGCAGGGCGGAATAAGCTCTCCTGTGCTTTTCAACCTGTACATGAATGACTTGATCGTGGAGCTCAGCAGTGCAGGTTGTGGATGCTCTATTGACGGTACTTTTGTCAACAACTTAAGTTATGCTGACGACATGGTGCTTCTGTGCCCCTCGGTCAGTGCTTTGACCAGGCTGATTGGCATCTGTGAGCGATATGCGGTTACCCATGGACTCAGGTATAATACCTCAAAGAGCGAGTTGCTGGTTTTTAAAAGTAAAAACAGGTCCTATAAAATTCCCCCAGTTAGGCTGAATGGCACTCTGCTGAATCAGGTTCAAAGTTTTAAGTACCTGGGGCACTGGGTGACCGAGTCGCTCAAGGATGATATGGATATAGTACGGGAGCGTAGGGCCCTGTGCGTTAGGGCCAATATGCTTGCTCGCAGATTCGCACGATGTACTGCACAGGTTAAAATTACACTTTTTAAAGCCTACTGTAATTCACTGTACACGTGCAGCCTGTGGACGAGCTACACCCAGGGTGCATATACTGCCCTGCGCACTCAATACAACAATGCCTTCAGGATACTGGTGGGGCTGCGCCGCCACTGTAGCGCTTCTGGGATGTTCGCAGAAGCTGGTATTGATAGCTTTGCGGCCATCCTAAGAAACCGCATTGCATCACTGTTAGATCGGGTGCGGGGCAGCTCCAACAGCCTCCTGCAGTGTGTTGCGGCAAGGCTTCACGTGGATAGTGCTATTATGCGGCACTGGACACGTTTCCACCTTGCCAAAGACACACACATTAGTTACGGTTATAAATATGACTGACTAACCGTCTGTTTGTGTACATAATAACTTGCAGTTTTACTAACATAGCATATAAGCTTTATTGTTACTAACATTTTTATGGGCAATGCCTGAAATAAATAATTTTAATTTTAATAATTAATTTTTATAAACTTGTTGATGTGTAACTACTTGCTAATTCAATTGACTCGCCCTTCATTGTTAATACCGACCTTAAAAATTGAACTTACAACTGGTCTGCTACTGGGGATCATCATCGTAGCATGGTTCCCGGTTGTATCCGCGGATCATCTTGAAGTCTGCAGTTCGTTTATTCCTTCTCCTCATTTAGATTTGACTTATGCGGCTTATATGGAAAAGATAGCCGTCTTATCTCCCAAACTTCAAATCCGGAGGAGAAAATCTGCATTAGAGCCTCGTCCATCCCCCGTACGACTCCATGACGGTCTTTAAAGCTCAAGCCAATCCCACAAGCAATCAATACACCTGCTGATTAACGGACGATGCCCTGGCGCAGACAGCTGTTGCTCTCGTAGAGTCACAAATAAACTAAATGGAAAGGAAGAGTAGCAGTGTGGGCCCCGGTCTCCAAAGTGCAAGTTTAGAATGCAACTGGCATTAATGCTGTGTTGATGATCTTTTTCAACACGTTACACAAGTGTCTTTAAGTGCAGCAGCTCGGAGCCTAGAAGACGCTGTCACGAAACATCACTTTTTTAATTGGCTCACGTAACTGGAATTTAACTATGGCAATAAATTACATACCTAAACAATCTGTCGAAAATTGATGCAAAGTAATGCATGGCACTACATGGCTTTTATAAACATGAAAAAGAAAAGTAGATACACAACGGAGACAAAAGTCACAAAACAGAGATAATTGTCATCGACCCCCACCCAATCATCCAGCCAAGAGACCTTGACTGGATAATCCGGTGCAGGACATTCTCAAACATATACCTAATACGCTGAACTGAAACTCAACCCAGCCCAACTATTTAGGTTATCCCTGGTAGTATGTACCTACATTACCATGTACAGTTTCTTAAACAGTTCCTTTGGGTCTAAATGGTATTTTAATATAAAAAATACTAGCTACCTACCTATATCTCGGGTTACGAGTCCTGAACTTTAAACTGAAATGAAACGTACTAACCGGCATTTCTGAATTAATCAATTAAATCAGCACTATCGCAGTATTAAACAGCGCCCTGGGTAGCAATTACATTGGTCTTTAATTTGAGTGCGGAAAGTGAAGAGTCTCGTGGTTAGATTTCTGTAAGTAATCTGCAGCTGACCTCTGGCCGACAACAGGCTGCGTTGGATAAAGGCTCAGAGGATGACAGGGCTGCACTTTTTTATATTAAGCTCATCGCCAATTGGGCGTACCTGTGAGTACGTTTGTTTTGTGATACCTACAGAGCACAAATACACTTTTCAGTCCATGGACTATTAAATTAATTGTCAGCAACTCTTTGTAGAAATGTTCAGTAAATAGCACTTGGTACTTGTGTTGTCTTGTAAAACAGTTACCACCAAATATTAAGGGCTTAATCTGTGAACTTATACCCGTAGTATTCTGTGGAGTGTGGTTATTACTGAGTAGAGTAAGCAGAGCTCTTATGAATGCAGGGTAGAATAAATGGTTACAAGAACTATAGCTCCCTAAAGTATTGTTTCGATCGAGAAATCATTAAATTAACGCTGTACAATATTACATTATCTAAACACAATAATGACATAATTTGCACGAGTTCATCGTCTGTACGATTACGAGTTCAACACAACAAGACAATTTATTTGAGCGAATGTGAACTGATAAAAGCGGTAGAGCAACTTTTAGCTGCAGAACAGTGGTGTAAGGTTTTATACACTAATATAATATATTCCCGTATATTCTACTCGCACACAGCACTATTTCGACCTAAAGTTAGCATTGCTTAATTTACTTTTTGTAGTCATGTTTGGAATGCGGAAAACATAAGTACTTCTAGACTTGTTTACATAAAAACACTTATCAAATAGTTGCAGTAAGCCTCACTCAAGTTAGACTTAATAGTTGAGCGCTTTACCTGGCTCTAGCGCTGTCACTTTTCGAGGCCGACATACACACCCCTGCCGGCTCCGACGGGGGAGTATCCGAGGGGGTTTGCGGCGGTTTATAATACCTATATACTTACAAATCTAAACCCATTCTAAAAAAAATAATAAAAATTTAGGCAACCCCTGCCACAAAAACCAATCTCCCAAAAGTTGAAAATAAATTGTTTCCTTTAACTTTAATAAACCACCTAGTATTTGTATTCACCTATTTGTATTCATGCGTTGCGACGTCACGGGGTAATTGCCAAGGGGGATCTGGTTTACTTGACTTAAGGTCCTTTGGGGCAGAGGACGTTCACAGAGCGTCGCCATCCTTGTTGGTTTTGAGCTTGGATGGATGTGGATGACTCGGACTGGTCAGGGCTCTGATGTATACAGGTGTTCTGCCACGAACAAAGCAGATGGTTTCTTGGTATTTCCCAGATAATGCTGTACTCACATAATCGAAACCCACCAAGACCTTACCCTGGCTTCCTCCCGGGGGATCTGGTTAAGAATTCCGTCATATTATCGGAACGATCCAAGAATCATTGTTTTCCTCTTTTTAACGACTATTACATACATACATATCTTCTATCTCTGGAGGGTTAGGCAGAGGTGAATTAACACCCACATTCCACCAATAATTGTATTCGGTTTCACGTAATAGGGGGTGAGCCTATTGCCACATTCTGAGCTGAGTCTGGGCTGTAGGTATATATCTGTCTGATGTTAAACAACCCTATCCCTTAGTCGCCTTGCACGACACCGCATGAGAAGAGATATGGTGGCCCTAATTCTACTCTGCCGGAAACCACGCGGCACTTACACTAATTTACTGATAATCGAATTCTGATGAGTCCATATACTAAACCCGTATGCGACAATTGACTTGACTTATGAGACAAGCGTAGAAAGGGTGAAACGTTTATAATATAAAATATAATATTCGGCGCATATTTGAGATGATTAGATTTTTTTTTTTATACCACTTGGTTGGCAGACAAGCACCCGGCCTACCTGATGGAAAGTGGTTACCCTACTCACCACCGGGAACAACTAGTAACTTAAGAATAGTCATTCGTAAATGCGAGCATACAATAGAAAACTTTGAAGCACTGCAAACTAGAAGACCAAGATAACAGATCGTTGGAAATTCTATTATTTATACATCCTCTTGAGGACATGCACCGGTCAAACCCGAACTTAGAACCTATAAATGAAAACTGCCTCATAATCTTTGAAATTATTTGACATTGCATTGAATTTATCCAGTTTTTATTTTATTAAATTATTTTTTTATGATTACTTATTTTAGATGTGAATTTTAATTTATATATATTCGCAGATTGTTTTTATTTTATGATCTATGTTTTTAATCAAGGGATATTTGTAAAAAAAAATAACAATGAATAAATGAATTGACTGAATTGAAAATCGTTCTTTTGGAGAAATGGCATAATGGATTTGCCTAAACAATATTTGCTGCAATGCCCTCTGGTTAGTTGTCACCATAACACTTATCTAAGAATATTCATCAATCAAACCCAAACACAAAACTGAAAACTAAAACACCAACAAACTGAAACACTAAAACTCTTTTAGTAGTGTAATATTTATTGGCACAAATACATCCTCTCACCCGAAACGCATATTGACGGTATACATTCCGTCGTAGGAAAAATAAAGATAGCGAGTTCCAATGAGAGAGATATTCTTTTTCTGGAAATGCACTTGCAGGTGACTTCTTGACCCGGTAGTGCCTCTCTCCCTACCGAGGCAGACGCTGCCGTCAGCGGCAAATAGCGGCCACGGCGAGAGCTGCCCTATATCTATAGCTCGGAGGTTTTCCGCGTATCCTTTTGACAAGCAGAGGGCACAGCGGAGAGCAGGCAAAGGGTAGACCCTATCAAAGGATAGACGCCGAATATCGCGGCGCTTGGTCCTCCCTTTCCAGGGTTGCGAATGTAGCTGCCCACACCCTATGTTCCTAGACAATCTTACATCTCGGCATCATCTGAAGGAAAACCTTATTTTCATGAAAATTAACGTTGTCATGAACTTGATTGACAAATATAAAATCAATTTAAGCTTAAAAATTAAACACAAACTAAGTAAAGGTTTATGGGGCAATAACATTCTCGGGGGACACTTAATCCGATGAAACGGAATTTCATCTTTCACCCCGATGTAGTGTGATTAGGAAGATAAAACAATTTAAAATTTAATGTGCTTTCCATTGACAGTCATGTAGGCGTTGGGTGCGACGGTGCTGCCATTAAACCGGCATTGCATGTCATTTGTACTAAATCTTTGGTTTGAAACACAAGTGTTAAAAGATTCTTGTTACATTAATTGCACAAAACACGGTCGGGTTTCCAACAAGTTGGACCGTAGCGTAGCCGGTTGCGTTTAATAGGTAAGTGTTCATTGTTATAATTATGTCAAAGTGAGGATGTTTGTATTTGGCGTAGGTACAATCGATTCAAGGTTATTTTGTAGGTGCGTAGTAAAGAAATATCCTTAGTTATAATATATATATTGATGTTTAGCCTTGTGAATTAACTGTGAGAGTACAGAGACTCAGTGTAACTTTATAAGTTGAATAACCCCTATTCGAAAGAAAAGAAAAATATCCCCCCATAGTTTCCCTACACCAGGACCCCCTAAAACAGTAGTGATCCCCAATAATACCGAGTATTGACACTCGGGAAGTCCCAGGGAAGTTGGAACCCACATCGAAAATAATCAGAAGTAAATTGAAGAATTTACAAAATGAAATAAATGAACTTCTTTCTCTCTTTAGTAAACGGCAAAAACAAATAACCAGACGTATCATTTTTAACAGATTTTCAAAAAGGAGGAGGTTTTCAATTCGATTGGCTATTTTTTATTTTTTTATGTATGTATACCGATTACTCTGAGATTTATGATCCGATTAACGTGAATCTTTGATAGTTCGATGCAAAATAGTTGCCATTTGGTTACATAAAAAAAATTATATAGTTTTGAACAGTACTTTTAATTTTATAAGCATTTTTGTGTGTTTTGACATATATATTTTTAACCGACTTCTCTATGCTCTTCGATATTTCCGTCGTTTATGAACCAATTTTAAAAACTCTTATTGCTTTGGGTTCGGTATAACTCACAAATAGTTCCATATAAATTTCATGGGTATTGAACCTTGGCCTCCGTAGATACCTCCGGATCTGTTATGAGTCGGTGCCTACTTTGTCTGTTGTGCCTGAACTATTACAATACCATCAATTGAAATAATGGCCTCTCAGACTAGGCATTAACAGATCAATAAATTTGTAAATTCAGTAATTTTTCTCTTATCTTGAGCATGTTATTTTATATTTTTTAGTTTTTGAAATCGGTTATGTTTTTAAGTTTTTTTTAACTTCAAGGAACCTATAATAGGATCAGGTGCTATGGCGCACATCGGTAAAGGCCTATGTCCAGTAGTGAATTGCAATGGGCTAATTGAACGGTTTAGTAAGTTCCAAGATATAATTCGCGAGAAGTCTTGATACATTGTATAATTATGAACGATTTAATCTTATATTGCGGGTGAAAATAGAGATACAACACATTGGTTGATCGATTTATTCACAGTCTCTTAATCAAATTTACATATTAATGACTGTGTCTTATATCTATATGTAGTTTTTATGCTAATTTTGTAGGGGGATGTCGCACACGCTCAGTTTCAAATTTGTTATTCTGGCAGATTACGTCATTTGCCAAATTATAACATTATGTATACTTTATAATTCCCTTGTAGAACACACGATCCTGCCCACCATATCCTACTAATGTTATGAATGTGAAAATTATTAATATTCAGTCTAGTTCTAAAGGCTGAATGGATCTGGCTGAATTTAGTCTGGAATAAAACCGGTTCTTATGGATGTCAAGAACGGGATCAGAATCGCTATTGCCGCTATCAGTTAGTAAATAGAGATAACTGGTATCAGTGTACCGACTGGGGAAGTACCTCCACCCTACAGAATACCACGGCTATAATAACCTCCTGTTGTGTTCCCGGTGGTGAGTAGGGTAGCCAGAGCTCACTGAAGAGTTTTTGTGCTGTCAGTGGGAAGACCGAAGGCTTGTCCTGATTTAGTGTTCTACACTGAGGGCACATAAAATCTCTGTTCTTACAGGGTCAGTGCTGGATGTGACTCCACTGGTGTTACACACGTTCATAGGTCACGGTAACCACTTTCCATCAGGTGGGCCGTGTGATTGTCTGCCACCTAAGTTGTATAGAAAAAAAAACCTAATCACTTTGCACTAGGTTTTCGTCCAGCCCGTATCCTCCTGACGAAAGATCCTAATCACCTGGCCCTCTATTCCACTAAAGCAAAACCACTATTCTACCACAGAAACTGCGAAATATGGCATTCAATTTTGAACTTTATTACTATACTTTGAAAGTTCAAAATTAAATGAAAAGAGTTCATTAAATCTTTTCATTCACTACGAAAAGTCTTTAAATTTTGGACTTTAGTTGTATTAATCTAAAATTAAATGATTTTGACGAGCAGAGTCGGTGTAATGACAGTGGTTTTGCTTCAGCAGAATGGACCTGGAGGGTAGTTCTTTTTTAAAAATTGTAAATATGTAATGTAAAATTAAATATTACTTTAATAATCTCTTTTTTTAGGGCTCCATACCTTGTTTTTCGTGAGACAATCCCCTCAGGCCCGGGCGGTTGTTTAACATTGAACCGACTAAAACCACCCACCGTCTTGGGTCTTTAAATGCTGTGGTGTAAGACTTACCGCCCCATACCATACCTATATGATATTTATTTATTCCGTTTAGCGGCCAGACCATCTACGAGTTTTGAGTATTTACAAGTGAGTGTTCGGAAATCTTTGAATGCCGATTTGTATGATTTTATGCGTTAACTCAGTCGCACACGAAGTTTTCACTTAGCAGTCTGGAGTTCGCTTTATCAGCCTAATTGAGAATTTGTCTGGAGTCCGCTTTACCAGCTTAATTGAGAATTTGTCTGGAGTCCGCTTTACCAGCCTAATTGAGAATTTGTCTGGAGTCCGCTTTACCAGCCTAATTGAGAATTTGTCTGGAGTCCGCTTTACCAGCCTAATTGAGAATTTGACTGGAGTCTGCTTTACCAGCTTAATTGAGAATTTGTCTGGAGTCCGCTTTACCAGCCTAATTGCGAATTAGGCTGAACTTCAATGTTTTCCGTGAAGCGGCAGCTACATGACCTCCACAACCCAATGGCGATATCGTAGCATTGCAGGTGGACCAGTTCTTGAACTTTTTAAGGCTCCAACTACGAATAACGAATACCATAGATGTTCGTATGGCAACCGGGACCGACGGCTTAACGTGCTCTCCGAAACACGACCAGATAGCCAGAGACCCATATTCATGCATACAAATATTTGCACTGAGCCAGGATCAAAGCCGGGCCTTCTGCACAGCGGCCGTGTCTAATACCGCCACATCACAGAGACTGTTTAAAATAGTAGCTTACTGGGGACTTCGCATGCTTTGCAGAGCGGCCTCACTGTACCGAGGATTTTTAATCTTTGATAGGCTACTGCCTTGCATTCCAATATTACGAGGGCGGCCGTTTCCTCGGCAACAAAACATCCCCTTCAAAGAGGACTGTCCGTAACACCGATAGTGTATATGTGCTGTAGGAGAGGGCAGTGACCCGTTATTGTCCCCATTGTTATTCTTAGACTTGTTCTGTCTAGTTTTAGGAGACGTTTCGTGAGTCGTTTGTTTGCCGATGGCATAGCCTCTTTTGACTGCCTGCAGTCGGTGGTTGTGTGTCCATCTTTGGTTATGTAGTTCTGCGGATCTCGCGCATCCAAGTGCGGAATTGCGAGAAAAGGATCGGTAATAATGGTAGCGGGCCAGCAATGTTCATACTAGGGCCTCTCTTCGCGAGCTCTTCCGCGGCATCATTGCCGTAGGACCCGCTATGCCCTTTTATTCACTGCAGCGTTAGTAAATTAAAGATGGATAGCCTGTTCAAGGCAGTTTGGCACTCTGCTATTAGTGTGCTGATGATGATGATAGCCAGAGACCCATATTCATGCATACAAATATTTGCACTGAGCCAGGATCAAAGCCGGGCCTTCTGCACAGCGGCCGTGTCTAATAACGCCACATCACAGAGACTGTTTAAAATAAAGAAATATACCTATAATGAACCTACGTATATATTTAGAGCTGTTTGTGTTGGTTGTCTTAGTGTACCTACTCACCTACGTCAGTTTACTATCTATCCCAGTGATGGGCAAAGTACGGCCTGCGTATGCATTTAATCCGGCCCGCTGATGGTCCATCGACATAAATAGTACATGGCCCACTCTAAAATATAAAGTGGCTTCTACTTATTTAAATAATATACGCACAGGTACAGAAGTGAAGTGTTTGAGGGACAAAAATTGGCCTACTGATTATTATTATTATTTTGCACGTGGTATCCACACCTGAAGAAAGCCAGCTCAAAACAGATGGCCCCAGAACGGCCTGAGTGCGAGAGATTTGTCTCTACCAATCTTACGTCCTCTGAAATTGTTTTAACTTTCTGGCCCCCCATTAAAAAAAGTTTGCCCACCACTGATCTATCATGTGGTGGATGGGACAGTCAAAATTAATGAACGTAATGGTGATGGTCTCTACGTCATTGAATTTTGGGTAGCAATCACTGAGTAAAATAAAATATAAAAAATCAATGATACGTGGGGCGCACTATAAGTTTCCGGAATGAATATGAAAAAATACTATTAAAGGTACAAAATTAATTTGTTTTTCAAAATAATCTCCCTTGGCGTCTATGCACTTTTTCATTCGATCAAACCAGTTTTGAAAACTTTTGTGCCACTCCTCTGTGGTGACCTCTGAAACGTGTTTTTCATACTCCTCGACAGCCTCTTCTGGTGATGAAAATCGTTGGCCGCGTAATTGGTTCTTAATTTTTGGGAACAGATAAAAGTCACAAGGTGCCAGGTCGGGACTGTACGCAGGATGACTCATGAGTTCTACATTTTTCGCCTTCAAAAAGTCGTTTGTCTGTCTGGCCGTGTGAGAACTAGCATTGTCGTGGTGCAGGATGATACGGCGTTTACGGTTATTTTTACGGAGTTCGTCAATAACTTCCGGCAAACAAATGGTCGTGTAGCAGTCACTATTCACAGTACGACGATTTTCTAAAGCAACAGTAGCCACGTGTCCAGTTTTATTAAAAAAAGAAGCAATCATCCGCTTAGATGCACTTTTCACGCGCGCCACTTTGGTTGGTATCGGCTCATCTTGAAAGACCCATGCTGCTTTGTTTTGGGATCGTAGCAATAAATCCATGTTTCGTCACCTGTTACTATGTCCCACACCAAATTTGACGCACCTTCGTTGAATCTGGTAAGCATGGCACTGCACCAAGTGACGCGGTCCGTTTTTTGATCCTCGGTCAAGTTATGTGGGATCCACCGCGAGCACAGCTTTCTCACGCCCAAATGTTTGTGTAGGATTGATTGTATTTGACTGATGCCTATTTCTAAGGATGCGCGAATTTCATGGTAGGTCACATGCCTGTCTGTTTCAATCATACGGCGCACAGCATCGATGTTTTTGTTGGTCACAGCGGTGGACGGCCGACCATCGCGAGATTCGTCACTGAGATTGATACGACCACGCTTGAATTCTGCAAACCAGCTATAAACAGTCGTCTTGCATGGAGCTTCATCGCCAAAAGCTGTTTCAAGCCGAGCGATGCTCTGTTGAGCCGTCAAATTACACTTAAAATCGTAGAACATACAATCGTAACAAAAGACAGTCAGATGAAACAAACTGTATTCTACAGCCAAAGAGTTCTATTTTCAAATGTTGTAATAAATTTTTAAATATTGTTTATGTAAGTGGCCAGTTCCGGAAACTTTTAGTGTAACCTATGTATCTGTCTGATGTTAAATAGCCCTATCCCTTAGTCGCCTTGTACGACACCGCATGATAAGAGATGGGGTGGTCTAAATTCTACTTTGCCGGAAACCACATTTTTTTTATACAGCTTAGGTGGCAGACAAGCACACGGCCCACCTGATGGAAAGTGGTTATCGTGATCTATGAACGTGTGTAACACCAGTGGAGTCACATCCGAGCTGCCGACCCAGTAAGAATAGAGATTTTATGAGCCCTCAGTGCAGAACACTAAATCAGGACAAGCCTTTGGTCTTCCCACTGACAATACAAAAACTCTCCAGTGAGCTCTGGCTACCCTACTCACCACCAGGAACACAATACGAGGTTATTATAGCCGTGGTATTCTGTAGGGTGGAGGTACATACTTCCCCAGTCGGACTGCTCAATTCGGACGGGAATACGGTCGTGTCCTACCTCCTCGTGCGGCTCAGATTGAATTTGCGCGAAATATCTTTAGTAATTGATGGTTTTACCTATTTTCACTAAAATACCGTATTTGTTTTATCCATTGTCACTTTATTGTGGTTCCTCAAAAGAATAAAACAGATTCTATATAGGATCACTTCATTGTCCGTCTATCTGTCTGTCTTTCAAGACCTTTCTCTAAAGATCTGTGGAAGGGTAGTGTTAAAATTAAAAAAATTATGATTGAAATTAAATTAATATATTGAATGAAATTTTGAAGCATTTAGTATGCTAACTATTCAAATCGGCTAAGATAGAAAAAAAATGTTTTTATCGGTCGAAGCCCAGAAGCGCAGAAGCTTACTAGGGGCTTCACAAGCTTCGCGGAGCGGCCTCACTGTACCGAGGATTTGCAATCGTTGATAGGCTACTGCCTTGCATTCCAGTATTACGTGGGCGGCCGTTTCCTCGGCAACAAAACATCCCCTTCAAAAAGGACTGTCCGTAACACCGATAGTGTATATGTGCTGTAGGAGGGGGCAGTGACCCGTTATTGTCCCCATTATTGTTCTTAGACTTGTTCTGTCTAGTTTTAGGAGACGTTTCGTGACTCGTTTGTTTGCCGATGGCATAGTCTCTTTTGACTGCCTGCAGTCGGTGGTTGTGTGTCCATCTTTGGTTATGTAGTTCTTCGGATCTCGCGTATCCAAGACCGGAATTGCGAGAAAGGGATCGGTAATAATGGTAGCGGGCCAGCAACGGTCATACCAGGGCCTCTCTTCGCGAGCTCTTCCGCGGCTTCATTGCCGTAGGACCCGCTATGCCCCTTTATCCACTGCAGCGTTACTAAATTAAAGATGGATAACCTGTTCAAGGCAGTTTGGCACTCTGCTATTAGTGTGCTGTTGGTTATTTGGTGGTCAAGCGCTTGTAAGATGAATGTGCTGTTAGTTAGGAGTCTTATATTTAAGCCCTTCACCTTCAGTTCGCTTATTGCCGTCGTAGCCGTTCTTATGACAACACATTCGCATTGAAAAATCGAGCAGTGTTAGTCTAGTGGTAGGTGGATTTTCAAGCCAAGGTCTAGGGAGTGTACATCGACTCCTGAGCCATTTTTTGTTTTGGAGCCGTCAGTGTATACGCGTACCTCTTCGATACCGGAGTTATCCTTTTCCTCGGCTTTTTTTGTTATGTGGCATATTTTGTTCCAAAAATATTGTTTGAAAATTCTATCGCAGGGGGCGGCCATCAGTGGCCGATGCTCTAGGGCTTGTCCAAGGATTGTGTTGTGGGGACTGTCATAATAGTTGCCCCAGATTCCCAGGTGCCACAACCTAAAGGTGGCCTCCTGTTGGATGAACAGGTCAAGCGGTGCTATGTTGAGGGCTATCTCCATAGCAGCGGTTGGAGCGGTTTTCATGCATCCGCAGATTGATAAGCAGGCCAGCCTCTGAAAGGACTTTAGCCTGGCAATCACGGTTGACAACTCTGTTCGAGTCCACCATACTAAAGCCCCATAGGCTAGCATGGGTTTCTGCTAGTTCACTGCTGTGTATAACCACAGAGTTATTTTGGGTGAGAGTCCCCATGTATTACCCATCATTCTTTTGCATTGGTAAAAGGTATTTGTAGGTTAGTTCGGTTGCAAAGAGTTTTGGGAGCTTGTACGGGCCCGGTACTCCTCGGCTTGTGAACATTATTAGTTCGGACTTCTGGGGGATGACCGATAGGTCATACTTCGCGCACCAGCTTTCAGTTATTTTCATCTCATATGGCACTTTCGAACAACCCCTATACTAAGATCGTAATATCGTCCGCATAACCTACAGTGAAGAGGTTATTTGCCTTTAAATCTGTTATAAGTTCGTTTACCACCAGGTTCCATGGCAGGGGATAGAGTACTCCTCCTTGTGGACATCCTCTGCCTAGGATACTCCGCGTGGTGGAGTTGACTTTAAGTTACACGCTTAAACAGAGGGTGTTTAAGCATGTTGTCGATCCATTCAACAAGCGTTGAAGGCACGTCATGCTCAAGAAGTGATTTGTTGATACTGTTGAAATTGGTTTTGTCAAAAGCACCTTCAATGTCAATCAATGCGCTAAAAGTAGGTTGTTTTTAGTGCTCCACCGATTCGGGACACCACATGGTGAAGTGCCGTTTCTGTGGCTTTGCGTTCGCTATAGGCATGTTGATTATGGTGTAGGTTTCAGTGTTAATACCTGGCTTCTAATCACTCTATCGCCTAATCGTTCGAGTGTTTTTAGTAGAAACGAAGTAAGGTTGATAGGTCTTAAAGATTTTGCCTGAGTGTAGTTACTTCTACCTGGTTTAGGGATGAATATTATTTTGACCGCCCGCCATTTCAAGGGTGTTTAGCGGTATACAAGACAACCTTGCAGTAGTTTAACAAGGTAGTCTGCTATGATGGGGCCGCTCCATTTTAGAAGTCCTGGAAATATGCTATCCAAGCCTGCTGCCTTGAAAGGTAGGAAGGTGTTGATTGCCCATAACAGTTTTTCTTTGTTTGTGGTTTCTCGAGCAACCTCCCAGTCTCGGTGACTAGTTGGTCGTTCATTCGCTTGCTAGTTTGCATCCAATAAAATTAGTGGTCAGTAGGATTTTGCTTGTTTCGGCGTCGTTTTTTGAGGCACCCAATGGATTGGTCCTGCTATTTTGAGAGGCAAGCTTGGACCTTGGATGCCTGGTTGCTGTTATCGATGTTTGTGCAGAAGTGTCTCCAGCACTCTACGCTTCTCTCACGTATTTCTTTTTGTATCGTTTTTTTGTGTTTTGGTACCTCTCCCAGTCAGTCGACTCCCTGGTGTTCGTAGCCCTGTTGAAAAGTCTTCTCAACTTGTGTTGTAACTTTTCAAGGGACAAACACCACCAGTGCCGCCCCTTTCCAACCATTGGTGTGGTGAGAGGGCAAGACTGCTCGTAGCTTGAGAAGAGAATTGAGGCGATTTGGTCTGTGTAGAAGTCTGGGTCGGTAATTACGAGGTTTTCTGAGGGATTATGTAGTTAGTTTGTTAATCCTGGCGCTAACTAGGCTTACAAATTTTTGTTTGTCTGTCTTGCATGGCTGCCTACATGATTTTAGTTTATGCGGAATCGAATGCATCTATAGTCAGAGCATGATGCCTCTTCGGACACATGCCACCTGGTGATGGATTTTGCTATTCTCGTTGACGCTAGGGTGAGATCTATTATCGTTTGATGGCGAGTGTTGACGAACGTGGGTTCTGAGCCTCGGTTTAATAAGTTAAAGTTGTTTGTGAAAATGAAGTTAAGCATGTCCTCACCACAGCATGCCATCTACCGATACTTGTACGAACTATTTTTGCCGCCGCAAGACAGATATAATAGGTTAGACGGTAAATTAATATTCTTACTCAAATCTACAATCCCTAGAAACTTTGAAGAAAATTAAAATTTCTTAATTCACGCATATGCAACATATTTTCGTAATCGCAAAATCGTAATGGGATCAAACCTTACCTTAAGTTACCCGTTGAGCTTAAACTGTGCTATTTGTTAAGAAACCTAATAAGAATAAATTATTTGGTAAGTACCTTGGAAATAATAGTAAGAATCTAGGGTCAGTTTGCAACGGTTTAGTAGCTGGATATCATTCAAGATCTAGTTAAAACCGAAGCTATAAATTTAATATTTCATAATTAAAAGCAATTTAAAAGACTTATTACAAAAATATCAAGTCAAGCTATCAGTCCGATTATACGGTAGAAAGAAAGCTCTACAAAGCCGTAGCAAACCGACATTGTACTCGTAGCCCTCAAGTGAAATATTAAATAACAGCAAAATTATTATTAACGGTAAACCCCTGTCTAGTATGACTGAATACTAAATAAATAAAGGTAGTAATAATCCCTGTGCACTACAAAGATGGTCAAAGGAATAGGTATACCTACCTAAACGGCAGGAGTTCGCCGACAAAGAGCGAGCACAAAATAATAGCCGCTTATCCTACAGGTATACCTACATAGGTAAGGGGTACCTTACCTAACTAAAGTACATCCCTGTCTGTGTCGTAATTGGAGAAGTTGGGATAGGTAGGTACTTATTAAACCAACGCAGTTTTAGATAGTGTTGTTTAAAATAAATTAGGCTTTATACGAAGAAATATATTGATGCATATACCAGGTATGTTATGTACCACAATATTTTTGACTTGAGCTTTACCCTCCTGCCTACCAGCGACGCTTTTTGCTCAGCAGGTTATTTTTTCTTACCACTTATGTGGTAGACAAGATACGGCCCACCTGATGGAAAGTGGTTATCGTGGCCTATGGACGTGTGTAACACCAGAGGAGCCACACTCGCGCTGCCGACCCTGTTAAGCACAGAGTTTCTGTGCTGTCAGTGTAGAGGACAAAGCAGGACAAGCCTTTAGTCATCCCACTGACAGCACAAATTCTCCATTACCATACATCGGAAAATAGTGAAAATCAATCTCGTCTCTCAGAAAATCGTTTTTCACAGTGACCTTTATAAAGGACAAAGCGATGATATGATCATGTGCTTTATGAAGGACATTGATTTTTTTAAAGATAATAAATTATAATTAGAATAGGATACATATTTATTTATTTTGATATTAAACATTTCTCTTCAAAAACAATAATAAAAGTTCTTATAATCATCAATAAACCCTAATTTGACCTTATTTATGAACGTAAATAGACATCAAAATGTAGGAATTACTTTAAACACTAAAACTTCTCACAGCGCTCATGAAAATTGAAATAAAAATTCCGAATTGGGGTAAAACGTAGTTAAATATCCCATTCTTTTTACTAAAAGCCTGTAATTTCTTATCACACCCACATGCCCAACAACAACGCGATTGCTTCAAACCATATTCGAGTAAGTGTTAGGATACTTTTGAATGAAGTTCCTTGTAGGATATCAGTTTTATTACAACCTTTTCATAATATTTTGATTCAAACTCTACTCTAATCTTCTCCTTTGAAACTACCATCAGTTTCTTCTTCGTGGTCTGTCACAAATGTTGTGCCCAAGTCCAATTTATGTTCTCTTAACTGCAACAAATTCTATATATTACTATTTTTATTTTCTTTATTAACATCTCTGCATTTTATCCAGTTAGGTCAAAACAAAGCTAGCTACTGAACTTACTAGCCTTGTGGTAACTTACAGTTTGAGGCAGTTCTAAAGGTAGAAACCAAGGGATGACGTTGCAGTGATCACTGGAAAAGTGCAATTTAATGCTTCAGTTACCTGTTACACCTCTGTCTGTTGTCTGCTACTCCTGAAAAAGACACAATTAATACAAAATACCTCTCAATGTGCTACACAAAGTACAAGTGTCAAAATTTTAGCTACATTTGTTCTTCACATAGCACATAGAAAAGTAATACAAAGTTAATTCAACATTATTTAATTTTACATAAACTCATTCATAAACTCACGCCTATATTCCCCGAAGGGGTAGGCAGAGGTGCTAGCTCCCACATTTCGCCAGTTTATGTTTCGGTCCCAATGTAATAGGTGGTGTTATTTAATTTTACAGGAAAATAACACTATTACTATGTTTCGATGTATTAATTACTTTTACTGTAGTCTGTTCTTTATAGGATGATACGCATGACAGTTCAAAGCAAATCCGACGCTTCGACTTTGAAATGTAAGGGGGTGATATGGTCATTGCGTGATCAAGTCTCACCTTATGGTAAATAAAGAAAATAAAGCTTTGAAATGACGTTATATTGGCATTCTCGTATCACAACATATTCTATCTTGCTTTTACACTGACGAAAGTTATATAAATAATATCATTAAGACTAACTACTGATTTTTGGATAAAATACGAAACCTAAATTATTTTTTCTAAACATTTCAATTTATGTAAATCCAAATGATTATGCTCATAGAAGGTTATGTCATTAGCGCAAAATTATAGGGATGTAGTCAATCGATTATCAAATGAAGAATCCAGTACTTCAACTGTGTTGACACCATCGAGTGTTACCCAATGTTACAATTATTTATCTATATTTCGGCTTATGGATTTATTGAACTTTAACTTCAATATGAAAAAAAAGACAACAGCGGTGGGGTATTTTTTACACAATTTAGGTGCACACGGCCCACCGGATTGAAAGTGGTTACTGTGAACTATGAACGTGTGCAAGACCAGGGGGGTCACACTCCTGCTACCGAACCTGTAAGAACACGTTTTCTTAAATACTGTATTAGCTGGGAAATTTACCCATTTATCGGAGTTATACAATGATTTGAAAGATTTTGCTCAAATGTCGTAATTATCAAGTCATAAATATTCAAAAAAAGAAGAGGGGCGCATAAACGTCATTTTATTTGACAGTAGATACTTCGTTTGACTGCAACAGAACGAGTGCATCACCCTGTGGTACAATTATCTATTCTGTGATCACGCCTTGTAGCCAGATCAAGCCTTGCTTTCGCCGCGTTATATTGTTAAGGACAACGTCTTATAATAACACATGCTGGTACTTCGTCAGGATTCATTACTCACCTATGTGTGAGCGCACTGCTGCATCTTTATTCTCCGACACCATTTTGAAACCAACTGACCGTATCCCTTAATTTATTTTCTTTCAATTCAATTCTTATTTAATGGCTTCTGTTTGTTATCACAACTTGCCAATGTCAGGTTGTTGTGAAAAGTTATTTGGTGAAGAGATTGTTCTGCTATATGAAATTGTACGGTCAATAGAAAAAAAGATACGTTAATATTGATTCTCAAACAGAGTTAATGTGATGTGACATCTGCAACAACAGACACAAACATTTAAATATATTATAGGGATTTAAGGGTACTGTTAAAAAACAATAAAACATAATTACAAGTTTTTTTTGTTAATTTTAATAAATTTAAACCAGGGTTTAGGTGGAATGAGAGGTTGAATATCCCCATAGGATTTACCTTTTTGGGCTCTCGGAATGTCCCAATCCCTAATCTCATACCTAGTTGATCGAGGCCCAACGATTGACGTTGATATCTTATACTTCACTTTTGCGATGCAGGATCGCTAGATCTGTATTAATATCGTAGTAGTTTAAGTGGCTATCGCTAGATGGCGCTGGGTAATTGCGGGATTGCCCCATAATGTCAAAAGTGATAGATATGTAAAGTACTTATGTAAAGTTTTATAGATAGATATATAGAGTTTATTAGAATATATTTATATAATTGCGCCTTTATCTCCGGAGACTTAGGCAAAGGTGAATTAACACCCATATTTCACCAATCATTTAATTCGGCCACGTAATAGAGAGTGAGCCTATTGCCGTCTTCCGGGCACTATTGCTGATTGTAACCATGCATTTGAAGCGGAGTCTGGGCTGTATGTATCTGTCTGGTGTTTAACAGCCCTATCCCTTAGTCGCCTTGTACGACACCGCACGGGAAGAGACGGGGTGGTCCAAATTCTACTCTGCCGGGAACCATGCGGCTTATTAAAAAGAAAAAGAAAAAGAAAATTAAATAATGATATAAAAATGAAATAATGAACTATTATTAAAATTTATACCTACATATTTATTAAACTATTAGCAAAAATAAAAATATATTTTATTCGAAATGGCCACCTTTGGCATTTATATAGGCTTTTAATCAGTTTGGGCACGAATCTATGGATTTACGCACTGTTTCCAAGGAAATTTTGCCACTGCTTGCTCCAAAGATTTTTTAAGAGACTCAATGTTACCGTCTCTTTTAGAGCAGGCCATGTCCTCTAAAACTGACCATAATTTGCCGTCTAAAGGGTTGAGGTCGGGGCTAGAAAAGGGCCAGTCTTCAGCTCCTATAAAGTCCGGACTCCGCTCTTATAAAGGCTTGGGTAGTTCGAGTCTTGTGACCAGGAATCTTGCTGGAAAGTTCATGGTATATTTTTCATTCTTTCTATAAAAAGTGTATTGCTGAGAGGTTTCATAACATCATCCAAGACAGCACATTCAGGTCTTGTTTTATAATACGTGACATAGTCCTAGCGGGAATCTTTATTTCTCGCGATATGGTTTTTTGCTTCCTAATGGGGTTTTGCCGAATTCTGGCTTTAACAGCATTAATAGCCTTTTTAGTTGTAACAGCACGTGGCCGCCCCGCTCTTTCCTGGTCTTCAACAGCAGACGAAGTGTTGTTGTATCTATTGATAGAACAATATACGAACATACGGTATCATAAGTTTTTGGAGTGTCTGGAATATGACCGACGACGGCGATCACTGCGATCCTATTATTTTATTCAACACCCCATTCGATATTGTAGTTCGAAAATAAACATATAAAATATGTGAATTGGCGCAAAATCGAAAGAAGTTTTAAAAATAATAGACGTGTTCCAAATTCAAAATAATTAAAAAGTATTTATGGCCAGACTAATTAGGTACTTAAACATTCGGGTTAAAAGGGGACTCTATTACTATACTGTCCATTTGTCTGTGACCAAGATGTATTTAGATAGGTGATGTATTTCTGAAGCCGGTTGCTGTTGCCACAACAAATACTAAAAACAGAATTAAATAAATATTTAGTTAGGCCCGCATACAAAACGTAGACGCGAATACAATATAAGTATAGCGTGAGAGTGAATATACAAAAAATCAAAGAATATTTAGTCATATATTCACCTCAAAAATTAACAATTAGTTATATTAAATTACAATAAGGGAGTTACAATAAGTGCCTAGGTGCATTTTTCATACCTAGCCAAAATGCTTGAGAAAAGTTATTCTATTTATTTAAATATTTTTCTGAGAAGTTCCGATGCTACAGTAGTACAGAATAGATATTAGTACTACGTAGGTACTTAGCTATATCATCGACGTAGCCTGTTGACGTCACACTCGTAGCGTATCTAATTCCTATTTCTGACAGTTTATTGCAGAAATCCTAACCGTAACAGAAATCCTGACCCGACGACGGGTCAGATAAAATATTAAATAGGTAATGGCTTGTAAATTTTTTATAAATAGGCTGGCGCGCGGCGGCAGAGGGTATCCGTTAGGGACCTCTGTACAAAATAATTTAAATCCTTTAAGCGGGGCATGAAAAGCATATGATGAGGCCGTTAAGCTGTCACCATTTTATTATGGTATATGTATGTAATGGTGACCATCTTGTGAGACTTGGCCTTCAGCTTACCTTCAGGCGAGGCGAAGTCTAATTGACGTGTCCTATATAAAAAATATTCCGGGTATGACCTGTGCAAACAACTTCTTCTGCTAGCGTGACAGTCTGATAGTTTCATGAGGATGGTTTTAGACTTTTGAATGAATCATTCATAAAAACGTAATTTTAGAGAATGAGTTATTAAAGTAACTCAAATGCCAGTTGAAATTTAATTTTAATCATCACCTGAAATCTTAGTCTGACTTTTAGTAAATTAGGTTTACTCATTTATTCATAAGAATATTACACGTCATATTAATACATATCAGCACATATTTTGTCGATTATTATCTGGGTAGTTCTTCGAAGACAAAATTTTCTATTTCTATGGGTGTATTTCTGTAACCAACTAACATAATTGCCTGTGAATTTTTGTTTTGGATACTTTAACTTTGTCCCTAACTTGGTCAAATGATATTTTAGAAATAGTTGCTGTCTAGGTACGAAATAAAAACATTTGAACTATGTTCTTCTGATTCATATAACGCGTCCGTTTGCCATTTTCCGGAAGAAAATGTTTGATTTGGCGTTTTTCATTTGACAAATTCACATAAATAATATTTTTTAAGGAAAAGAAATGAATTGTCCTGTTATAAAATAATGCGTAGTAGTTAAAACTACTTATACTTTTTTTTATAAATAAGTAAAACATAAGTGTCCGGCGTATAATACTGATTAATATGGTGCAAGCTGCGCTTGACCATAGTTGACCGGGTAATACTGCTAGGAGAGTGATTTTGCGCGCGGGAGGAATCAATGGTGCAACGAACAAGCTAGGAGGTGAACATGCGGCTGGCAGCCAGAGAACCTGGTGTTACGAAGGTAAATATATGATTCATCTGTGCTTGGTTCAGGTGACATTCTGATTACAATGCCTACTTTATCAGATTTATTTCATTGTTTTAAAACCTCAATTTTCGTTTGCTGTGATGCTTTTAGGTAATATTTTAATGTGGAGTTTTTTTATTACTGAAGCCTGTATGAATATGGAGTTATGCATAATTACAGGCAAAATCCTGATTCCTCTGTGCCTGCTTCATATGGTCAAAACACCATATGGATTACAAAGGAGCGGTTTTATAGCGTCAATTTGCTTTTATTAATACATATGTATTAAAATATAGCTGCTGCCTTGTAGAAACTCTACATTTTATGGTCCTTCGAGCCGGATTCTGTTAAACCTTATACTTTCATTTTTAAATATTTTAATTAGCATTTTTTAACATTGTACTATAACTATTACGCCATTGATAAAATGGCAATTTTAAGATTAATTTTCCCTAATAAAAACATGAAAAGTTATTTATCTTTAAATATCTGTATTATTTTTTCTTTTAATATTGTAGTTTACAACAATGCCACGACCTGAAGGTAAAAAAAGGAGAAAAAGAGATTGGCAGAACGCATTATGGAAAACATGAGAAAAGATCCAGACAAGTGTACTCTGTGCAAATTTAAATTAAAGAAACATATTTGAAAAGAAAGAGAGAAGGTTCTTGCAGAATTTAACACCTAAACAACAAAAAGTAGCTAGCTAATGAAGGGTTGATCATCAGAAAACCTTAGACCACTCAGATTCAGACGATCGGGGTTTTTTTTATATTGAAACGGACTCCATATAATAAACGGACAAAAGTGTCTGACACCATTGGGGAAAATACGATCACTCCATCTTCATCGAAAAATTCAGGATCTCGTCATCAAGAATTTTTTTGAGGATGAAATTGAAAGCAGCTCGCGAAAAGTCAAGAAAATATTTCTTTTTGTAATGTTATTAATTTTCTTACTTGTGTATGTTTGTTTTGATAGTTGGACACACGATACATTACTAAGACTGATGTCAAGTGCCATTACTAGAATTAGTTTATACTGTGATTTTTAATTGTAAAATGTTTATCTAATTGATGATAGCTTTTTATTTATCTATATACATTTAATGTATTTTAAATCTATGCTAATATTAACATTAATAAAAAATAATAATAAAAACATAAGTTAAAATGCGTCGTGGAATCCCTTCGCATCGCATGCCTCTTGTGGTAGCGTTCCCAGAAGACTGGCAGCATTGCCACGTTGTATGGCAATGCTTATATCTCTGACCTAAGAAGAGGCCAGTCCTCTGGTCACGAGAAGCGTCGACCATACGCTTCGCAATAGCCCTGAAGAGATTACGGGCGCTCGGACCCCACGGCCCAAACGTTTCTACTCCAAGGCACAAACTCATAATCACCAATGAGATTAGAATACTTGCGCCGCTTAAGAGTCTCTGCAGAAGCTACAGCAGCACCAGCATAGCCAGCCGTGCCAAGTATTCGGGTCTAATTGATTAAGTATTAAAGCTTTTAATTAAATTTTTTGTTTCTGATATATCTGTTACCAATTCTGATTCCTCTGGGCACAAAATATTTGAATGTCGATATCTTGAAAACTACTGTATCAAAATGAGTCCCTCATTCAAATATATGATCTTTGGAATCCATATTTTCATATGAATATGTATTACAAAGCTTATAGTGTAATTTAATTTTGGCCAGATGAATCAGTTGAAGAATGAAATTTCGAAGAAATACCCATCTACACATCCCTCTAAAAGATTTCCATACAATTCGTCAGTATATTATTTTTCTGATCGATCATAATTTAAACTAAAAAAGTAAAAATGTCAGATAAACAGTAGAAAGTTTACAATGTCAGCAAATTATAATTATAATGCTTAATTTACAGATATGTAAGTACAGCCTAGAAGCTACATGATTCCGCATATATTCAATAGTTTGCCATCAACTCTGATATCTAGTAGTATCACAAAAAGATCATTCAAGAATAAAACAAAACAGTTTCTTTTAGATAGTATAAACATGTAATGGATGGGGGGTACCTATGCATCTCTTGCGAGTTGATATGGTGCTTGGTTTCAGATCAGCCCTCCTATCGCATCCCCGCTCCCCGCATGAGGCCCCGCTCTCGTCCTACGGGCGGGGCGGCGCGGCGTCCGCCAGCATTATGAGTTATGACTTATGACCGATGCATGTTTGTATTTTGAGTTTGGTAGTTATCTGTTAACGGATTTTGTTTGAGACTGTTATTGTTGCACTTGGTGGGCCGGGTGCGGTGTGGATGCGCACAAGTTGTGGGTATGGCGTGCCCTATCTACTACATGTAAAAAAATAAATTATGTTATTAAAAAGTATATTATGTTATATAAACTGTGTGATGATGTGTGATTTTGTTTTTTTTTATGTTTTAGTTGTAGGTATGAAAGAATAAAAACGAGTATTTACGGGAGTTGCAACTGCCAACAAACTGCTGTGCAGTTTGGCAGATGTCTTGGAGTAATAAGATATTGTTTAAAATTTGAATAAACGTTTTCATTTCATTTCATTTCATTTCATATGTTAAATTTAAAAATGTCTGGTACCGGGTCAAAAATATACATTTCCAACAAATTATCATAATACATTAAAACGTAATTAATGTCCAAAACGTATCATTCACGTTATGATTAAGATGTTTGGGAGATAGGGTACCTAAGTAGATATTATCTGTCCCTAAATATGTTAAGGACCTTTGTGAATTACGAAGGTTTATAAGGACGGATGTGTGATACTTTATCGCGCAAAAATGTCTTAAGTACCATTGTGAATTGTGAACGTTCATAAGGACGGATGTTTGATACTCCATCGCGCAAAAATGTCTTATTGGATCGATATTAAGTACTACATAGAAGTCCTTTTCTAATAGTTACCGAACATAGTTCCAATTGGTTTTACGTAGTTTCGAAAATCACATAGGTATTCTGCCTAGTTGCGTCTTATTGGAATCTATGATCAGCCGTGTGATTAGACTGTGGTTTTCAGTAAGGTTATTTCGCTCTATGCATGAGCTGACAATTAAATAAATAAATATTCTACACAACGCTATCTAGACCCATGGTAAGCAAGCTATGCTTACCATGGGTCTAGATAGCGTTGTGTAGAACTAGCTTGTGTTATGGGATCTAGAATGCGAATAAACATACTTAGATACCTTTTTTTTTTAAATATATACATATTATACATAGAAACACCCAGACCAATGCAAATATACATATTCATGCATACAAATATTTGCAATGAACGGGAATCGAACCCGCGCCCCCAGCATAGAAGTCGAATGCTCTACCGTTACGCCACGGAGGTTTGTATGCAAGTTTAGTTGCATCAGCCCAGTGCTAACTGAATTACCTTTACGTAACCAATTGTGATCAATCAAACGTAGATTTAAGGTAGATAAGGGTAAATTTTTACTAAGATCACTTCAAAATCCGTTCAGTAGGTAATTTTTGCGTCTATCACGAACAAACAGACAAGGTTTAAAAAAAGTTGACTTCATTATCGTTAATATAACATAACTTTTTATATATCCGTTACAATACATAGCAGACACAGCTACTTTACAATTATACACCCTGACTTGGTAGTCGTTTCAGTGCGAATGATTTTATTTCGTTAGCAAAATCGTCTAGAAGTGTTAATGAAATGAAATGTTGATTTCATTTATAATGTATGGGAATAACGTAATTGTAAAGGTGAACGGAATAAGTAGTGGGGTTATTAAACAGATGTTGATAAAAAAATATTTAGACCGCGAGCACGATAGATCTAAAAGTTTCGAGACAGATACTAACGTTACTATATTAATTTATGAGGATAATTATCTCTGTTAATTAGCCGTGATATCCGTGACTCAAAGATATCCAGTGGAAATTAGAAATCTTATAGCCATAAAGCGAATCCAGAGGCAAAAGTGGCAACAATGTAGATATCCACCTGATAAAACTCTGCTAAATAAACTCACAAAAAGATTAAGTAGAGCAATTCAGGATTTTCACGACGAGACAACCAATAATTACCTTAGTCAACTATCAAGTAATGGCACTTCTGATTACTCACTATGGAAAGCCACTAAAAGCTTAAAAAAGCCCATCACTCACATTTCGCCTATTCAAAAAATAGATGGCAATTGGGCCATAAATAATGAACAGAAAGCAACTGTATTTGCAGAACATCTCGAGCAAATTTTTCAAACGAACAGCGAGGAAAGCTCTGAAAGTATAGCACTGGACGTGACGCAGTATGACAACTTAGAAATAAAACTTGTTACCCCAAAAGAAGTTAAAAACATGATCAAAAATTTGGCTAAAAGGAAATCACCGGGATACGACCTAATCACTGGAGAACTCCTACAAAATCTCCCACGTAAAGCAATTGTAAAGCTTACAACACTCATCAATGCCACATTTAGATTAAAACATGTGCCTAGTATGTGGAAAGTTGCTGAAGTTATCATGATACCTAAACCTGGAAAACCACCTCATGAAGTAACATCATACAGACCCATATCACTCTTGCCAATTATAGCAAAATTGTTCGAAAAACTACTACTCAGGCGTTTAAAAGTTATTATTGAAGATAAAGAACTGATTCCTAACTACCAATTCGGTTTCAGAGAAAAACACTCCACAATAGACCAAATACACAGAATAACCAATATTATCGAAAAAACATTAGAAGAAAAGAAAGTTTGTTCTACAGTATTTCTGGATGTAGCTCAGGCATTTGATAAAGTATGGCATAGAGGTCTTATATATAAATTAGGTAAAATGATCCCTAAACAATTTGTGGACATTTTAGAATCCTATTTAACTAAGAGGACATTTAGAGTGAGACATGAAGATGCTTATTCAGATATCAAACAAATAAAAGCTGGTGTACCGCAAGGAAGTGTTCTTGGACCTATCCTGTACCTATTGTATACCTGCGATATCCCTGAGACAAACAACAGCGTCATAGCTACATTTGCAGACGACACAGCTATCATGGCTACGGGTGTCAATCACAAAGAAGCAGTGGAGAAGGTACAAATTGCCGTCAATGCCATCACCGACTGGACAAAAAAATGGAAAATCAAACTAAATGAGTCAAAATCGACACATATTGATTTCACAAACCAAAGAGCTGAACATACATCAGTATACATTAATAATCGTGTAATACCATATGAAAATACGGCAAAATACTTGGGCATGACGCTAGATGCAAAACTTCGCTGGAAGGCTCATGTCAAAAAGAAACGACAGGCACTAGACATACGTTATAAAAATATGTACTGGCTACTTGGCAGACATTCCACCTTGTCAGTGTATAACAAAGTACTTTTATACAAGCAAGTACTCATGCCTGTATGGACATACGGCATTCAACTTTGGGGATGTACAAGACGGACTAACGTTGAAATCATACAAAGATTCCAAAATAAGGTACTTCGGACTATAGTAAATGCTCCCTGGTACGTCAGAAATGAGGACATCCACCGAGACCTTGGAGTGGATCTTGTAACTGATGTTATAAAGAAACACGCTGAAGCACACGAACAAAGGCTTCTTCATCATGTGAACGTCGAGGCTATTCAGCTACTTGACACCACGGACATAGTGAGAAGACTAAAAAGAACTAAACCTTTTGAGTTACTTTAGTAAAGTCAGTGTAACTAAGTACAGTGAGTGCTACGTTTAAAGAACACAAGAACAAAGTGTCTTTTAATTTCAATAGAGACTATAAGAAAAGTGTCAATGGATACATTCTTAACTTGTAAGTGTTAGTAAATTAAGTTAAATTTAAATTACTTATTAGCCTCAAGGTCTAGATTGTAATTGTATGAGTAATCGTTTAACAACGAGTACATCATAATGAAAAAAAAAAAAAAAAAAAAAAAAAAAAATTAGCCGTGAAAAGACTAAAACGTTGAATCCACCTGACGTTAAAGTCTTTAAGTATGGCAATAATCATAAAAATGTGAACCGGCTTACTTAAGGTGATGGGCTGAATATAGATTTCACTGTTGGTAACAGAATCTAAATGTGAATTAATTTGATTCTACGTAAGCAGAATTAGTAGGTACCTTAAAGAACATCCTTCTTGGGCATTGAAGGAGAGAAAGATCAATTTATTGTTCCCAATACCTATGGAAGTCCCACTAGATACAGTCACACGTGAAGCATAGTAATATACATAAATACATGAATGTATATTTTTAAATTATAATATCAGATAAGGGACAAAAGTAAAAGACTATTGTAATAACAACCCAAGGAACGCACGCGTCTCACGGCTGCTGCAAAATGAACCCAATCACCAAATCTTAGGGTTTGGTGATTGGTAACACACGGATGTCATCAACCTATACGATACACCGAATGATTCTCATTAAACATTCTAAACAAGAAAACGAAGAATCACTCAAAAAGTGTATGAAGCATAAATAACAATTAAATATAAATAATGTATGTTTTGATGTTTTTGTCGAGGGTGAAGTACTGCAGCTAGTATACTTGATAATAGATAGATGAATATAATGACGTCTGAGAGACTGTCCATCTATCACGTGAGGCTCTACAGGAAATTTTCAAAAAAAAAATACGAAATAGCATCAGGGGGAGGTAGGAGTATAGTGAGATATCACGTGTATTTATTAATTAAATTATAATTTAGCGCGCGTTAAAAAGTAAATAAACATAACATAGCAAACTCACGCCTATATCCCCGAATATTGTGTTTTTTTAATAACTTGTACCATAAAATATACGCGATTTTGGATAGGGGGTAGGGGTAGTCTGAAACCTCACCAAGTATCACTGAGGGAGTGGGTAGATTACAAAATTGCTAAAAAAAATCACGTGATTAATGAACAGCCCCTAAATTTTGCCTTCACCTTCAGAGTGTACCTACTTAGGGACGCTCGCTTATAAGCCTGTAGATACATCTGCTAATTAATGCTGATTGACAGATGAGGTACTGGCGCATGATTTTGCTTGCCTCTCGGGGATTAGGTGGCATTCGTTTTCGTAAACTTCTGTATACAAAACCTTTGATGTAAGATTTCATTTTAAACAGAAATATGCCGGAGGGTAGCTAATTAATTTGGTGACAACGAACAAAGAGAATCCCAGATATGCACGATCGACTCAATTAAATCTCATAGAGACAGTCTTCCAATTAGACAAGATGCTGGTTTCTAAGAAAAGCCGTCTTATCTATACTTTGAGGTTAATGTAGATTTTCATCCTTATTAATTAGAAACATGTTGTTGGTTACATTCTCCTCGTTCGAGACAGATCAATACCGTTACCCCACTCCATCCCCTCACGCTTGTTATGAGGAAAATGATTCTAAGAAGCGAAGAATTATTCTTTTATATACGCGTAGTAGGTATTCTTTGTGTTGCGATATATAAAATAAGTGTTCAAATTTAAAAACTAGGTCCATTATATATTCTAATGTCAATGTAAAAATAAATTAAGCTCAACAATAACAGTAAAATATTAAAATTTCTCATTCATGTACCTACTCTTTAAGTGTTCAAATTGAAGGAACATTCTCGGTCAGCGGTACCTAGTATTTATTAGACAGTGGGTAAAAGTGATAAAGACAGTTTTACCTACCTGTCTGTAAAAACGACTAAGTAGACCTACGTATGAAAATGTAAATGACTTCTAGTCTAGCAGACGTCAGTTGGTTCGGGTATCTGTTGATTCCTAAAAGCTTCATCAGCCACACTGTTTCCAAATCAGTTTGGTATTTTGATCTGGTTTGATATGCTATTTTTTTTACGTCCGAGAAATCTCCACGGATAACCCTCATCGGAACCGGTGGGGGGAGAGGTTATGTCGGACTCGAACCGACTAAAACGCACGACGCCTGTGAGTCGTTTTTGGTTGCCGAAGGTGAGATTGACCGGCATATCCCTCGCACCACGGCCGACTCTGGGCCATCTCTCTCGATCTGGCTATCCTCGGGTCTCATCTGCTATGAAATCTACCTATGTAACCTTGGCAACAATCTCTAGCTGCTGCTACCCATACAAAATCACCCCTCGATCACAATATAATACACAATATTGGTAACCCCGCATTTTACCCTTCTTTCGGCTCGATATCCTTGCTTTCGTGTTTTTATATTGAATTCTTAACTCTAGGTTCAGTTGCTATGTTGCTCTCAAAAAACCCAGAAAATGTCGCGATGCCTAATTTATACAGGACCTATTATTTATTTTATTCAGTTGCAACTCTGTTTGCACTTTGAAACCTTTCATTGTATAATCTCTGTGACACTGGAGCTAACTAATTCCCTAATGGCGGGAGTGTTATGCTTTCAATACGCTTCGGTTTGAAATCTAATAATAGAACAGGCTTTTTACATCTCCTCAATTTACATAGATAAAGTCTCTTCAAATATGTAGTTATGTAGATGTACCTATCTACATAACTACATATTTGAAGAGACCATACCATGTCAGGAGTCAGAAGTCAGACACACTGAGTCATAATATATAGGTACCTCTTAGATGAGGTACCTACTGTTTCTCTTTAATCTATTTCACTTGCTCAAATATCTAGGTAGGTGCTAAGTCAAGTCAAGCTAAGTCAGGCGAGGTGAAGTCAAGTTGGCGTGTCTTAGATAAAAAAAAAGAAGTACTCAAGTACCTTAGATGAATAATTCATCTAAGTAAAGTACTGTCTATTATAATTACTTCTAATGTCTAAGGTTACCTACCTATCTTTATATATATATATATATCTCCCTCTCTCTCTTAAAGACAAAGACAAACAAGGGTCGACAAGGAATATACGAACAGTTAATAGGTCTGTACGCTCTTGGTAACAACTAACACATAATAACATTGCTGCCGTCATAGAAATCAATACCGGGTTGTTGTTGTGCCCACCTATAGACAAATCCTTATGTGATGTTGCCTCACTTATCAACCCCAAAATGTGAGGCGACGTTGCCAAATCGTGCAACAAAATATTCCATGAAATGAGAAGCAAGATTTGGTCCCCTTTTTTACCTGCTTGCTCCGTCACACTATTGTTAGATGAGTTTGGTGCGCACTAACGACGTTAATCTCGTATTTTGGGAATATAAAGCAGTAGAACGTGAAAGTTGATAGTAAGACATGCTAATTTAAATCTATTAGGTTCGGAGCGTGACTACTACCTAGAAAGATAAGGTACCGTACCTAGGTATACCTAGGTACTCTACCCATGTTACTATAGAGTCACAGTCTTTTTTTTAAGTGCGAAAAATCCCCTCGGGTACTTCCGCCACCGAAGCCGGTGGGAGAGGTTATGTCGGACTCGAACCGACTAAAACGTACGACGCCTTTGGGTCGTTTTTGGTTGCCGAAGGTGAGGTTAACAGGCATAGAACTCGCACCCAGCCGACCCAGGGCTGTCTCTCTTGATCAGGCCCTCTGCTCGGAGAGTCACATGAGCCATTTGAATCCGCTAATAATAGGCGTTTATCCGACCTCAAAGGACTCTATAGTAACAGGTATACCTTACTTCGATGGACTATCGTATCGTACCTAATCATAGCATGGCATGGACTGTCCAAGTCACAAGCTACTCGCTTCACAAATTGCCTAATCAAGTGGTATCGCATGCGGCTCAGTCATCTCCTACGAAAATGTTAAGTTGAAAAACTGTTGTTCGTGCTGCCGCCCTCAACTTTGGAGATTGTTGATTTTACATTTAGACGGTCGATTTTCGCAGCACAGCAAAAATCATGCGTCTTTAGTTGCCTTCAAACCCTGCGTTAGGAATGCCTCAAGATAAGCGTTGCACTTTAGGTGTAAGTATGTACCTACATGAAGTGCATAGTTAATGTATGCTAAGGTGCACCTTAGCGATGCACCTGCTCGCCTCATAAGGATTCTGAATGATGTTTATAACTTAACACTTAGGGAGGTGCGCTCTAATTTATAACACTAGTAGCTACTTGCTACCGGGCCGTTGAACCCAGTAGGTTGTACACCTTCCTACACAATAAATGTACAAACGTTTTCTTGGTATAAGGATTATATGTACATACTTGTATAACGATAATGTCAATATAAAATAATATGTAGAGAGTGAGTAAGTAACTAGTTCCTGGTAGCATTTACTTGGTTTTTACGTCAGCGAAAAAATCATCCCGTAAACTCGAGAGGGAAATCTGCCTCGTCTGAACCTCAGCAACCCTCAAGTGATTTTTTAATATTTTTTTATTTTTTATATAGGACACGTCAATCGGTCGGCAGCGCGATTGTGATGCCCCTGGTGTTGCACAAGTCCATAAGTCACGGTACCTATTCCCATTCGGTGGACCGGGCGCTTGTCTGCCACCTAAGTGGTATAAAAAAAATTGACTTCGCCTTGCCCGATAGTAAGCTGAAGGCAAAGTCTCAGAAAAGATTGTCACTAATACTCTAGCACAATGGTGACACTCAGCTTGAATGCCTCATCATATGCTTTTTCACGCCCCTCTTAAAGGACCCGGGACTGTAGGAAGAGGGAACCACGTGAGCTGGTAATGAATTCCAGGCCTTAATGGTGCGACAAAGGCAAGAGTCATCAAACCGCTAGGTTCCTGATCGGATATTTTGCACCATGTGCTGGTGACATCTAAGCCCTGCACGTGTTGTCCTGTGTAGGGTGGGACTAATTCATTAATTAATTGTGGGTGGGCTAGGACTTCGCCAAGATTTGAGAGGTGCTAGCACCCACATTTTGAAAGTTTTATGTTTAGGTCCCATTGTAATAGGTGGCGAGGCGAGCCTATTACCATTAACCGAGCACTTATAAACCTGCGATAAACAACAAAACACACATAACTTCGAAAACCATCGAAAAGTCATTGGTGTGTGCCATGGTAAAACCTGATATCGAACCCGAGATCTCGTCTCAGCAGTCCATTACCCATACCACTAGGCTACCGCGGTCCTAGCTACTTAGAATGTTATTCATTTTTCCATTCAGTCTGTTACAATATTTATAGGGTGTTTTTATTTAACGCTCTCTCTTATACATAACTGTTTGTGTACAAATCCAAAATCAGCTACATACGTAAGTACGTACATACATCCAAGTTCCTAAGTCAGTACATCTGTACCTACAGACTACGAGTATTATTTAATGCATTGACCGGCGACATCGGTTCTGGAAGAAACCTAACGATAAGTAGGTAACACTTATAGATACCTCCTAAAATTAGTTGTTTTTTGTTAACAAAGTCGGTATTTATGGGCTAAGTGATCTTTATGGTACTTTTCTAATAATTACGCCATCGTCCGTTTTAGCAATGCCCAATACCCATTTGGGGACAAATTTCACTTTTCAAGTTGCCACATACCACGTAGGTACAAAATAAATGAAATTGACTCGGTAAGTGATTATCACCATACCTACCTACATCCTACATCTATACAGGGTGGAAGATTTTGTCCTTACCTGAAGGGAAAGTAGTCTAAATACTGGATAGCGGTTTTCGCTCAAAGTATACATTCCTTTGTTTTTAAAAAGAAACAAAACTGCGTTCAGATTTATCGATCGATTTTATCGTATCGAACCGTCTAAAATCCGAAATAGTAACATTCTGTATTTTTATGATGTCAATAGATAATGTCATCATAAGGATCAAATCTTAACTTAAAATTCAATACCAACAGACACAGCACTTTTGCTCAAAGAGCCATCAGATACCTTATCTATACTAATATTATAAAGAGGAAAGATTTGTATTTTTGTATGTTTGGAATATATTCAATGTGTCATTTTCGAAGCTATTTTTAACAATACATTTCTTATTCCTTATCCAATAAAACACACAGATGTCAGACATATAATACTCATACAAGACACATATGTCGTATGCCAAATGACAGATGGACCAAGAAGATCATAGAGTGGATCCCCAGAGACGGGACAAGATCTCGAGGACGCCTGAGGAAAAGATGGGCAGACCTATTCATATCAAGGGTTGGGGCGCACTGGATGAACATAGCCAGAAATACGACTTGCTGGAAGTCAATGGGTGAGGCCTACGCCAGTGAGGCGACTGCTACCTAAGGGAAACATGAACTATAAATTACCACTAAATGAAATTAAACTTAAAATATGCCTAAATAAAATTTAAAAAAAATTATATTACAAATAACAAAATGACTGTTGAAATTGATGACTTAATTGTATAATTAATTATAGACGCAAATTGTAATTTGAATGGTAGTAGAATAAATGGCTTTTTTATTTATTTTATCCAATAAAATACGCTAAATACGTTGTGCATTTATTGCACATAATAATTGCCATTCAAACTAAAGATGTAAAGGATAATAAACAGTTTAAAGATATAGTGATATATAAATTAGTCCATGTAAATGAAATAAATGAGTCCATGTTATCTATTCCTTTATAATGATTCCTATTCGAATAAATTATTTTAAATAGACAGTTTCAGTACCAGTTAATTATTGATTGATTTTAAATTATAGAAATCGGACGAACCGTTCAAAAAATATTACGAAACTATAAATGTCAATAAATCCGGTGGACTCCCGTACATTATTTGAAAACGGTTAAATTACCAGCATGTGTGCAACGGGAGTTCAAAGTATGTCACGACCGAAACCGGGAAGGTTCAGCTGAACAGAAGGTGCAGCGAGAACAGGATCGGGGTACGTGGTCCAGAACATCCATGTGGGGTACCCTTTTTATACCACTTAGGTGGCAGATAAGCACACGACCCACCTGATGAAAAGTGGTTACCGTGGCCTATGCACGTGTGCATCGCCTGCTTTATCTTCTACACTGACGGCATAGAAACTCTGTCCTTACAGGGTCGCCAGAGGAGTCACACTCCTCTGGCGACCCTGTTTTTGTCGTTGTGTTGAGAGTTTCTGTAGAAGATAAAGCAGGACAAGCATTTTATTTTCCCACTAACAGCACAAAAGTCTCCAGAGAGCTCTGACTACCCTACTTACAGCCGGGAACACAACACGAGGTTATTATGGCCGCGGTATTCTGTAGGGTAGAGGCACCCCCCCCCCCCCCCCCCAGTAGTACTGCTCAATTGGGCGGAAATATCGTCGTGTCCTACCTCCATGAAACCACACCATGGGCACCCAGGGCAACAGAGACGGTAATGCCTCTCTCCCATGGAAGACGCTGCCGCCTACGACAAGTACCGGCAGGGACGAGAGCGGGCCTTTAGAGGGCTGCTCGAAAGCTTCCTACATGTCTCCCTGACTTTGAATTCCTTTCATCTAAATAACCATGTTTGTTAGATAGATTTGACCCTTAAAAACACGAGCGATTGATACCATAAAATGCAGACATGCAGATTTGTATTACCAAAAAAACGTGTACAATACATTTTTTTTTAGATATTCATGAGTAATAAATCATTACCTTTTACCTATATCAACAACAGACTGAATACCCCACAATTAAACAATTACTGGCCAATTACTATAAAATATTGGAGAACTATTTAAAATCAATAATTTATAATTCATACAATTGGCCAGCATGAAAAATAATGAATTTGCTTTGGAATTTAACCACAAATGATAACATTATGTATATTATGAGTATCAAAAAGTTTTAGAAGACTTTAAAATACTGTCAGGAAAAAAACTGTTGCCATATAAAATATTTTATTATGGTACGAGTTTGTACAATTGGTGATTACCGCTAAGGCGCCATTGAAAAAATGATGATGATGAAAAATGATTTGTTCATGTTTCTTTGGCCTGAGTCTAAGTAAAAACTTTGTAGGTAGTTTTTTCTCGAAAATAGCGCTAACAGAGGAGTATGAAATTTCTCAAACATTTATTTACTGTAAATCTGATTATGTCCTTATAGTTAGGTAGTGCCCTTTGCTAGTTATTTTAACTATGGTCGAATTTCGACCACTGGGAGACCAGTAGCGTATTATAATTATGTCAACTATGTATAGTTCGTAGGGTGTTTGGTTGTGAGCAAAACTTTGTAAGCTTCTTGGATATTATGCGGTGATAGATAACAAGTGCAATTGGCGGACAGACGCTGGACACGCCCTCAAAATATGATAGATGTGTAACTACTGTAACTAGGTAGCCCACCTAGGAGGGCACTGTACACCGACAATATACGCCGCTTTTGCGTCTGCGTAAACCCTCGTGATAAAATCGAACATGCATTCGTTAGTGACCATTTATAGCAGTGTGGGAACAGACATATTGCATTCGAATTATTGGAAATCTGATTCTAAATATAGGACGTGTACTTTGATCTAAAATTAACAAAAGTTAGGATACAGATGGGTAAGATGAACTAAAAAGCTTCAGACTCACATCCAATATACGGGTGCAGGTCTAAAAATAGTTCAACATCAACGCTGCGCAACACCGGTGACAATATAAAAACTACGGGGTGGCAGATTGACATTCAATGCGTTTGGCACCGGATGGCTCCAATTGCACACATTATATAGGTAAGTAGCGGGACTGTAATAATGGGTTCGAAAGTAGGTAATAATTACAACTATCGAACTTATGTGTCCATTAAATTTCCTTAAATTCAGTGAAATTTGTTTTGAAATATTAAGTAGAACTTAACTCCCTAGGTTTATATCAGGCCATTGTCCCTTTTTAGGGTTCTGTACCTCAAAAGGAAAAAAACGAACCCTTAAAGGATCACTTCTTTGTCCGTCTGTCTGTCATCATGTTGAAATTCATGCCACATACTCAGATCTATAATGTCTTGAAACTGTGCAAAAAAACAAACTTGTAAGTGAACACATTCAAAATATATTACGTTTTATGTAGCTTAAGTTATTGAACCCTCGCGGCCTCGGTTCGCGAGTCCGACTCGCACTTGACCGGCTTTTTTTCATGTGGAAATCTTAAGGGACACCCCTCCGCCGGATGCCGTGGGATGGGGTGGTTATGTCTGAGGCATTTCCCTCGCATCTACCACGGCCTTCTTGGGCCATCTCCGGTTCCGAGCTGGCCCTGGGTTGTCCTTCAATCTTACACTCGGAAACGAGGGGCACGCATCGTACTGTCACCTCAGCCTGCTTCTGCTAGGGTGGCAGATGGCACCACCAGTCACCTTCAGGCGTGCTCTAATGGAGGATGGAGGTTGTTAGATTACTTGATCGCCGAAGGACGCATTTGCAGCACACGCGCTAGCACTACTAGCATGACGCCGAGTGACAGGACTCCCACACGAAGGGCCGCCTCAGCTCCTCCTACGCAGGGCATACCGCCAACGTGTGCAGCCATGTGCAACCATGAGCCTTCGTTCTCATCGTAATGATGGCACTCGAACGTTGACTCCTTCCTGATCCTACACAAAGGGTTCCCGAAGTAATGCTTCTCAGAGATAACCTGCATTGCATCAGCCGGTAGGTACGGTAGGTCCCCGTATCACCTCTCCAGCTAGTCCTCCATGATGGATCTTACGGCTACTGCAGCGTACCCTATGACATTGTACCTACCTACAAAATGTCACGTTGATGCTTACTGTATACCACTGAATTCTTGGTTAAGGAGTGGCCCTTTACGATCGAGAAACACCGTGTTCATTCCCTAGCCACTACACAGCCGACACGACGTGAACCTACTCTTAACACAAGCAGTTTAGCTTAGCCGGAGGGTTAACCTAAAAAAAAAGCTTTTGATTACAAATTGCAGACCGACGCCGCATTTTTACGCCCCTTGTGTTGAAGGCTCTCTTTTAACAAATGTTTTTATAGAATACCATAAAGTACAGACATAGCGGACTAAAAATCTACATAATGATCCATCTCCTTTGTTCAGAGAAATGATTCTTACTTTTTCTTTCGTTGTTCTAAGGGTCTAACATTCTTCAAAAGGGACAAACATTGTGATGTCAACCATTTCTTTGCTGTTTATTATACCATACATATACACCACATAGTCTCATAGTTTGAGAAGATTTTATTTACGAATTAATTATAGATTTTCGTCTGCGGTAGCCTAGTGGTTTGGGTAATGGACTGCTGAGACGAGGTCTCGGGTTCGATCCCAGGTTTCACCATGGCACACACCAATGACTTTTCTATGCTTTTCGAAGTTATGTGTGTATTTATCGCAGGTTTATAAGTGCCCGGTTAATGGCAATAGGCTCGCCACCTATTACATTGGGACCTAAACATAAACTGGCGAAATGTGGGTGCTAGCACCTCTGCCTACCCCTTCGGGGATATAGGCGTGAGTTTATGTTATGTTATGTTTTCGTCTAATGATGCATAAGTACTTACCTGTCTAGATACTTGCTCTACTTACTCATATACTGCTGATTTGTTCAGATGTTTCGTATATCCAGACATTTTTTGAATCAAATTTCTACCGCATAGATAAGTCAGGTACCTTTTTTACACCAATCCATGTAAGAAAAACTCAACGAAACATTAGACTTACTATTTAAGTCGGTGTTTATCATCTCATCACCAGCCAAGTGCGTGTAAGGGGCTACGTGCAATATAGATTACGAAATTATAATTAGCTCTTATAACTTGAATATAGGTATTTCACAAGCTGATCTTTTAAACCTTTTTTTTTAACTAACATCTACCTGTCTGTGGTCCGTCTAGAGATTACCCAGAACAAACGGATGGACAGACCGTCCGTTTGTTCCGGGTAATCTCTCAATTCTTACAAGGTCGACAGCACGGGTGCGAATCCCATGGCGTTGCACACTTCCATAGACTACGGTAACTACTTACCATCAGGTGGGACGTATGCTTGTCTGCCACCTATGTTGTATAAAAAAGTGTCTGGAATTATTAGAGCTAATGTTAAGACTTAACTTATTAGAGGTAAGGTTAAGGACGTATTAGGGTGATGCGTAAAAAAGAAATCCTAATCCTAGTTCAGGTATATGAAGTCGCATAATTTGAACCATCCTTCCGTCATATCAAAATACCTGATTCATAAACTAGTAATGTATATTAAGTTTATGGCCTGAATTATGACGAATTTATTGTTATTATTTAATTACAATTTAGTGTTTAATGAAAAAAGGTTATTATAAAGTAAACGATTACCTTAATGATAAAATGCATGGTCATCCTAATCTCTTGCTTGCTCGCACAATATAAATTATAAACAAAACCCTATTTAAAAAAAGCTGGTCAAGCGCGAGTTCAACTCGCGTACCGAGGAGGGTTTCATACAAAGTTGAAGTATTTTATTTTATGTATATCGGTACACGTGCGAACAGAATCCGGACGCTCTTAGATATTCGAGTCATAAGTTCGGTCAAAACCTTAAAAAAAAATATTCGAATATTAGATAGATATTGAACTGTATTTCGACTAATTTTAAAAATAAGTCGGATACACTTTGCCAAAAATAAAATGAAATTAGGATGCCGGACTCTCTCTCTTGTTTACAACACCTTTTATCACATAATAAAGAGTGCGGATGAGTAACACCATACCTCATATTATCGATATTTCATGATGTCATTTAATTTATTCAAAGAGGTATTACGAATTTTAATTATCGATAAAACAACACTAGTTGATAATGACAAGTAATGATAAAAGGTGGTGTATTATTGGCGGTGTGACAAACTAGAAAGAAATCTATTATAATTATCTAAAAAAATTGAATTTCTTAGTGATAGTCCGGAAAAAGCGTAAAAACGAATAATCATGTAGTGAAATTGATTGATGACACGTCTAAGGCTTCATTTAACTTTTTTTTGAATGATGGCACGTTGTTGTAGAAAAGTTCGCCACCTTTAGAAAATATATATGGACTCTGTGACGTCTGGAGCGCTGATATGTTTACTTTAAGTAATCATATTTTTCCGTATCTCATTTTAAGCGAACCGTTATGTTAAGTTCTTATGAGAAAATAAAAGTCTTTGAAAAAATCTTTGAACAATGTCAACATCGATTGAAAATTATCAGCGTGGTCCCTTCAAGGGTTACCAGATTACTAAACTTTCAGAAAGTATCAGTTGGCAACAGGAGCTTTTTAATATCCAAAGGACAAAGCAAACTCCCAAGTTTGCCAAAGTTGCAGGCGCTTCACATTGAAAGTTTCAAAGTCATCTGATACATCTACCTATAACCTCGGTCAATGTTCTTTGCTTCGTTCTATGAAACAAACTATTGCGTTTACGGCTCTGGGCGAGCTAGGGGTGAGGGCAGGCTAGAGGAGGGGGACGTTAAGCTAGGGGGTAACAACCCTCGTATCGATTTAGCTGCGTCCCTTTTGATTGCACCCTGTAATATTAACGAGACGCGTGCAAGACGAGTCTGTTTATTGGTAAATTTTATTTAGTGCACTTATTAGGTTTTCTTTGTGAGGTCCAAATGGCCTTATTTCATACCTTACTTAAGTATTGGCATTTGTGACCCTAGTAATCTATAATATATATCTAGCCCTCTCTTCTCTCTTAGTCTACTCAATCTCGGCCTGTATAAAAAGATTCGGTCGAAAATCCTACGTCGATATTTGAAAGTAGTAAACTCGGCCATGGATCATATATTTTAGACCCAAATACGTCATCTGTCCAAACCTTGATTGTGTAACTTAAGTCTTTTTTGGATTTTCAAAGAAGTGTGAGACTCATGTTATTAATGTTTTGGGAAAGGAGTCTAAATTGGAACTCCGTCATAGAAAAGAAAGAGGATCTTAATAACTATTGAAACACCTAGTTAATTTTGGGAAAGCGGATATCCTCCGCCATAATCTACATGAGTCAAATCTAAAAGTAATTCCTTTTCTTTTTTTTAAATCAAAATAAGTAATAAAATAAAATCCGATTAATTCTCCGAAAAAAGGGACACCCATAAGACATGGAAAAGACCATTTATTTCACAACTAACTGAACTTATACAGCTCTAAACTGTCAAGCTTCTAATTCAAAATATCTACGATAATACCGATAGCGTGATAACCCGTTATCGGTTATTTACAATCAACTCAACTCAGCTGATAGTTGAGCGCACTGTGTCAACTAAATTTAAGGCAACTTTTACTAAATTATTGCGTCCTTTATAATTACTGTTTGACGAAAACAGCTGTGTCGGGTTCAGTGGCCGCTGGGCCGACACCCGCGCATGCGTGTGAGCGAAACCAGCATACGACTAAGCCCGGGAAAGGACGAGACAGGAGTAGAATATTGGAGGAGTAGAGATGAAACAAAAAATGTTGCGCTTGGTGCGGAATAACAATATGTAAGGTAGTAACACTGAGAAGGAAGTTATCTGCCTAATGTGCGCGGTTCTAACTGTTGCTATGGACTACGCCTTCCACAGGAAGCCGCTTGTAGATTGTGTTGAACAAACGTAGATTGGTACCTACCAATTAATTAGAGGAAAATGTGCGTATTATTTTGCGCGTAAATATCGTTATTTTATAAAAACAGATGTCAAATATTGCAATTGTGTAGACCTACATAACTGAGTGATGAAAATTGACAAAGAACTAATAATACGTATAGAAGTGTTATGTCAGTTGAGTTTCCTTTCCAAACTGATATCGTAGCATCCTCGCAATTTTTGTATTTGTAAAAAATCAAATAGTATAATATGATGTGATACAGATGACTTACTTAACTATATTATCACTTAAAAATACTATACTACACTAGCATAAAATAATAACTTAAAGTTAAATTACGAGATTACATAACATAACATAAACTCACGCCTATATCCCCGAAGGGGTAGGCAGAGGTGCTAGCACCCACTTATAAACCTGCGATAAATACACACATAAGGTGTGTGCCATGGTAAAATCTGGGATCGAACCCGAGACCTCGTCTCAGTAGTCCATTACCCATACCACTAGGCTACCGCCAGTCCTAGCTACTTAAAGTGTTATTCCTTATAAACCTGCGATAAATACACACAGAACTTCGAAAAGCATCGAAATGTCATTTTTGTGTGCCATGGTAAAACCTGGGATCGAACCCGAGACCTTGTCTCAGCAGTCCATTACCACTAGATTACATTCAGAACTAAAACTCAATACAATGCGAGAACCACCCGCTTACTAACTATTTAAAAATCTATGTTTAAAAATGTGTTCAGAAAGTAAATTATTACTTTTCAATCAATGAAAAGTAATATTTACCTAATGTAATTTGATGGTTAGTAATTTCGTAATATGAAACAGGGCAACTAGTGATAAGTGTTGTGTAGGTAGGTAATGCTCGTATGTGAATGGAACATGTAAATGAATAGTTCTGTATGAACTCAATCCAGCGGCCCTATGTCACAGTCACAGTGCGTATAGTAGATGTGGTCGCACCGCAAGTAGGTACCGCCACACAATCGTGTGATAAGTATCGTTTATTTATAGTTTAATTTATTACGGCTTATCAACGATGCTTTCCACCCTATGTATATCAATCTGTGTGCTGTGCAAATTTAGCCAGCAATATATCGAATTACTAGATAATTACTTAATTACACAGATTAGGTATACTTGCATACTTACTCTGCATTAAATTAAAACACTAATTTTACCATAGGAAAAAACCAGGCAAAAAGGAATCCGATATGTTTGTCTTAGTTACCTTTCTACCTTGTCCCCGACGGAGAGTAGGGTAGGGTAGGGTTGCCAGAGCTCCTTGGTGAGTTTTTGTATCTGGAGACCAAATCTGGTCCTGCTTTGTCTTCCGTACTGACAGCACTTACAGTGACGAGTCATACTCGTCCCTCTAAGTGCTATGACGAGTCACGCTCGTCACTGTAAGTGCTGTCAGTCCTCTGGTTTTGCACACGTCCACAGGCCACGTAACCAATTTCCATCAGGTGGGCCGTGTGCTGGTCTGCCATCTGTGTGGTATAAAATATAATATATTATCAATTCAATTTATTTAAATCGTATGTACCTAATCAAACATTAATTTATATAATTAATGTTACCTCATTGTAATCAATGGATATAATCTGTGCCTCTAGTGAAAAGGGGTATAGGTCTTAAAATGTAACTTTACAGGAGACGTTACAAACGATCAGCGCGCTTAAAATTACACATATTAATCATCATAACTTTTAAACTGCTAAATGAATTGGATGCATATTATGCATTTAGGGGTAACTTTGTTGTGTTTTTTTAATGGTGATGTTAATTTTTATTTAAAACTAGTAGTTTTGATGATACGGAGTTATACCCGGTATAAAAATGAACATAAAGATAATATAAATATACTTGTACCCTTTTTCATGCAAGGTAAACGATTTTTTTGTTGGTGAAGAAAGATGCGCATTTGTGATGATTTTAATGATAACTACATAAATAATAATAAAATAATAGAATCCATGAGCTTTTAAACACCTATAAAATGTATGCTTTTTATCAGAGCCATCAAAATTAATATTCTCAAAAAAAAAAATACTTGTCTCCCTTTTCACATAAATATGTGGTTGTATTGTATGGGGTATCTAGACTTGTGAGGGGTATGTAGACTAGTGTAGACTAATTGCTTAAAACAATGATTAAATAAAAGAACGAAATTATTTTAATTAAAATTATTTTTAAAAAAACTAAAACATTTACTTTTTATAACCTTAATAAAATTATTTAATAATCATACTTTTTGTAAGAGAATAAAGGACAAATGACTACAAAATTAGTCATCATCGGCATCGTTGTCGTTCAAAAGAGGATGTTCGTCTTGAATATCATTATTACTTAAAAGATCAGTATAAAATGATCTAGCACTTGGATTTATGAGGGGTAGAAGAGAAATCAAGTCCCGTTTCTTCTCATCGGAAATTAGTATTGGGCCATCGTATGAATGTGGTAAGCATTCCGTATTGAAGACACTGGGCAGAGGGGATTTTCCTCTTTTCCTTTGTAGGCTAACTAAACTCCAATCATCTACATCATATACTTTATAATAAAATGTAGGAAATTCTCCTTTTATATATTTAAAAACAGCACACTCCGACAGATTGAACTTTTTCTTATTTTCGTCTATTTTCTTTTGTTGTAAAGGTCCCTTCAGAAGACTCGCAAAATCTAAAAACAGATCTGTATGCATCTCTATAACGGTAAATTTTTTTTTTTTGCCACACGAACGTACCAGTTGAAACCAATCTCGGGGATGATGAATGTCCATCGGAGTTTTTTTTTTAGCTCTCTCTATAACTGCGTGGTCTACATCACAATCCATATGGGTATGGCCTGGTACAAAAAAGTTATGTGTAATTGAATGTATATTTGGTTTGTTTCGTACAGCCAAAAGAAACATGCATATGACATGTATATTTTTATTTTGTCCCGAACAAGAGTCTGAGTAAAATATTAAATGTTTTATTTCCGCCGGCATACAATTCATAATATAATAATATAAGCAAGAAGCTATTTGGTTTGCACCTCTACCACCAATTGCCTCATGCCACATAAAGCAATAAACCGTATTAGAAGTACAATCCCTGAGTGTTAAGTTATATGTCCATAGTGGACGTTTATAAAATGCAGCACCAGATTTTAGGTAAGGTGTTGGCAAGCATTGCTGTAAATCAAAAGTTAAAACAACTGTATCGCTACTTTCAATTGAATGCGCCCGATCCTTAGACTTCATATCATACACTTTTTCTGCTCTCTTTTGATGATCTTTCATAAGCTTTTCATTTTCTTCTCTTTCTGTGCCTTCACTAAATTTTATTTTCATTTGAAATGTGTCGCATTTTACGCATGTGTCCAGTGACGGTGCTTTAAAACTCAGATTTTGAGCCTTAAATACCCATGAATAAATAGTTAGTGACACTGGATTATCAGTACTCTCTCGATAACACGTGTACATGTCTTGCAAAGTTAAATGAGGTAGTAAAAATTTTTTGTTAGTCTTTGAACGACCATAGTGGCTTTCATAACAGGGAAATGAGAGAATATGCGCCTTTACAATTTCTAGCCTGTCATGACTTATTGCAAAAGCACTAGGTTGTTTGCCTCTTGACGAATTCGGTATAATATTACCGCTTACCTTCATTTTATCCGTAACAATTTGAATGAATTTAGGAGTTTCACTAAATGTTTTTAGAAAACAACCTTTACAAATGGAATGGCACTCCAAATTCATTTTTAAATAATAGTTGTTCGCAAAAATTCTGTTTTTGACTACATTTGCTAGTTTTGCAGTTGTCTTCTCTTTTAATTCAATAAGGTTACTTATGAATTGTACGCGCTTATCATAGTCGCCTAAACCCCAGTAATAATCAAAGATCTTAACTCTAAACTCTTCAGAAATCCTTTCTACACATTTCATTCGACAAGGTTCAAGATGTTTAATTTTTCTTTCGCCGATTACTTTCCCTTTACTTGTCGTATAACTTTTTCCTAAATTTCTCATATTTTTTCTGTTTTCCCTATCTATTCTTCGTTCTTTATTACTTCGTCTAGGTTTACGTTTTCGACCCTGATGAATACCTTCTTTGTCCCAAAATGATTCTTTTTCACCCGAATCTGATCCAGATTCCGCCACAATAACATTGCGCTGCTTCAAAGTAAACGCGCGCCTACGTTTATTTGTGGCACGTGCATTTATAGAGTCCGAGTCACTTGTATCCGTATTCGGTATAAAATCATCACTGCTTCCGGCGCTATAATCTATATCTGGTAATGGAAGGGTATCAATTAGGACAGAAATAATGTCAAGACATATGAGAAATGTCTGGTCGCTTTCAGTAAAAATATCTTCATCATCGGGTAACACATAATTATTAGAACAATCAGGCTTTCCAACATAATCTTTAGAACACCCAGGTTTTGGCGAATCATATTCAAAACATTCAATCAAAGGCTCTTCAATTCGATCCATTTTTACCGTTTCTGGATTCACATCAATTAGTTTCATCATGTGATGAATACGGTTCTTAGTAGCCATCCTAAAAAAAACATAAATAAGTATTAGTAAATAGTTTTGCCTACATCGCCGATAGTGTGGAAGTCCGTTATTACACATAACCATTGATTTGAAGAACCTAATGATATAATTATCGAAACGGATCGTTGTTCCTAATAAACATAACATACGAGTATCATTATGGCTTTATGCCCTGATGGGGTAAGCAGAAGTCTATCATTGCATCCACTTTTCGCCTGATATGTTACGTCCCATGTAAAAGGGAGCAATGCTATTGTGTCAATAGTCTATTTCTATTTCACCCCTATTATACCGGGCACAAATTCAAACTCAGGACTAACACTGCGTATTTTCAATATAGAAAATCCCAATACCACTTTTTGTCCGACCCAGGATTCGAACCCAAGATCTTTTCGTTGCTAATCCAACCCACTATACTCCATGTTGTTAGGTATTTAACTAAAAGTAAACTCTTAATTTTTAACACAAATACATATTAAATAAATAAACTACTACTTAATGGTATTGCTAAATGCTAATAAAAACATTTAGTAATACCTACAGTTACTTGATGTTGTCTTTACATTCATTTTTAATTGCAATTTATGTTTAAAGTAAATATTATTAAATTACTACGATAAAAAATCGTATCAATATTAACTTTTAGTTAAATACCTAAGTAAATCGAGTATAGGTACATTTATTTGCCACCGAGGCAGTTATTTACGATAATTACACGACATATCCTAGTAAAAGTTATGCATGAATAGATAATAATTAAAGTATAAACTCTTTAGGACACCTTGTTTTGGTATAAATAAACTATTTAAAACCTTATACATTGACGTTATTTCAATGTAGACAAGCTATTTTATATATCACAGAATGTAAATAGGTATTTATGCCAATTTATTAGTTTACCTTTACCTTTTATGTTTGCATGTCATTTTTTTAATAGACCATTAACATTATTCTTATTTCGTGATTTGTAGTAAGGAAGTGAAATAACCATTATTTTATTTTTGCAATAATGAAATAATGAATTATATCAGTAAGTAAATAAACATAGTACTTTTACTTGGTGTAAAAGGGTACATATATACTAGGACCTAATTTAGTATACGATATATTTATTATAAACTTGCTAAAGGTAGTGAAAACGGATATAACTTACCCGCGTGTCGGTCGATTTTGGCAGCGCTCAATACAGGTCTGACTCAGCACAGCACACGCGTGACTGAGGAACGCGGGCGCAAGGACATGCATCCTGACCCCACTTTCACACACATTCCCCCGCTTTATCCTTGCAACGATGAGATGTACCCGTTTTCACAAATAACATGAGTGGTGATACAAGATTTATTTCTAATTGTATTCATTGCATTAAATATTTCTTATGTGAAAACTGATCTAACTCGATTTATTCTTACATTGTTTATTTTATTTTGGTGTAAAACAGTTTAAGCCGTGTAATATCATTACTCACTTATCGAATAAAAAGATATAGGTGTACTTGCATCTTTAAACACAAACAAATTGAAACTTCAAAAGAATACATGAATAGGTGGATCAAAAATCACAAAATATAAATTGAAAGTTTTGTGAAATGGAATATTAGTGTACTTATACGCACCTCGCGCCGTTACTTTTTCACCAGATAAACCCTTTAGCACAAAACAAACTTTGTCATTTTTGGAGATATCATAAATCTGTTTTCACCAAACGATAGAGTTTTTTTCTGTGATCATTTCTGTATACTTAACTAATTTTCACTAAAATTGGACTTGTACCCCTTTTCACTAGACCCACATGTAGCTACAATAATTACGACGTGTATTTCTTAAGAGGGGTCTAATATGGCCAACAGCCAGCAGTTTGTATGCATGCATGATGATGAGGCAGCAGGCATGATATAATATAGGATCAGGAAGTAAACTATAACTCGCGAGGTTATGTTTGGTATCAGATAGTAAACTATCTGGTAAAATTTGACGCTATACTTTTAAGAACTGGAAATGAACATGATTTATTTGTGTTGTGAGACCGTGTACCTACATACTGTGTAACAATGTGTTCATAAATTATTTGTGTGCAATATCATTTGTAGGTAGAGGAACCTACGAGTATAGAGGTACCTCTTAATAACGATTTGCTCACGGATAATTTTTTGCTTCTTTAGGACTGCCTTCAGTAACTCGAGGATTATTTTTGGTCACCCTTTGGCGTCTATTGTACGAACTGAAGCAACATAACTAGCCAATAAGCACCTTGATCTCGGCGATATAAATGCTCGAGTCACTTGCTCTCATTTTTTAAACTGATACTAAGGTTATCGCCCCGTCGTTCATTATTTCATCAACGGGGACGACCTGCGGTATTTTACTGGATGCACTATGTCCCACAGCTCGTGAGGAAGAGGGGGTGACGAGGCTACACTGCACATCTGAGCGAAGCCTTGAAGTACGGCATCATCCAACTGGTGACATCATTGTATGGGCCGCACTTGATCTGATAGCCGTTGCACCGGCCGCTAGCCGCCGGCTAGCAGGTGGTCCGCCAACAGCAGTCCGTGGTCAGGCAGCATGCGCACTCGGTACACAGAGAGGTATTATCATATTTGCAGTTTATCGAAGTCTATCAGCATGCAAATTCATTGTGAAACAAAAGAACCTATGAACTCTTGCATCACATTACTGTTCTCTGTTCTGCTTTTTTTAACTTACAAGGGGTATAAATATTACTTGGTGAATTAAGTATGAACCTACACATACCTACGTGTAATATTTGTACATGTATACTTACATGTACAAATTTTGTTGTGCCTATCTGCCTATTGATACCCAACTAGATCCACTTTTGATCAAATTATAGTAAAGGCGTAGTCATGGATGTATCTAACTATAGCAAACAGGAAGACTTAGGTACTCGTAAGGAAGACTTAGGTACTCGTAAAATAAAAACAATGCTAGGTAAATATTTTCTAATCTTTTTATTCTTTTTACCTTTCTACTAAAACAGTGGCTCTCCGGGAGTGTTGACAGAAGTGTAAAATTTACTATGTAGATACATACTTAGAGGTGTGTGTCACAATTATCAAACCAGTTATACCGTTTAAATTAAAAAAAACTAATTAACAAAAATATTTTACCAAAGTAACCCATAGATAGGTTTCTTTTCTATTTTTCTTTGGTAGGTACCTTATCGTTAATTTAATATTTCTATAACCCGTGTGGTGACGGAGACAAATATCTTCTTATCCTTATGGTTTCATAAGAAGCGACTAACGGAAAAATACGCAGACAATATCACTGCGAAGTAAAACCAGAAATAAAATCCTGTACCAACCCGTATGGCCAGAGTGGAAGCAGTAGATCAACTAACATTAGGAGAGGCCTTTGTCCAGCAGTGGACAACGATAGGCCTATTAAATTATTGATATCTTATAACCTACTCGAGATTCCCGAATATTAAACGTAACGTAAGAAATAACTTTCACAAACTTCAATAAAATAATTATGAGGCATAGAGCCTTAGCGATAGCGAGTTAACTTCATATTGTAGAAGTTCCTTTGTTTCGCCGGTAAGTAGGTACGACGGAGAAAGAAATTATAGACATTATTTCTGTCCTCCTTGGTACGTATCGCAAGACGTATTGATTATGAGTTGTCGTCATGACTACATTCTGAGGTGAAGTGGCGCGACGTTGAGGAAAAAAGACGTCACCTTGTCAACGAGATCGATTCGGTCCCTGGCTGTTATTTCCCAATGGGGAGAACTTGCTCGAGATTAATGGCAAGAAAACACTGCCATGTGAGTTTCCAGCTAAGCATCTCTTTCAAGAATTTAGATAATCTGTGGCTCTGTGTATTCGTTTTTACATGGAATACTGTTCTTATTCCTGGGATGGCTTTCCTCAATACTTATTTAGACACTTTGGACAGATCGTGATGGCTTGCATGCCGTATCATTGGGAGTCCTGAGGTCATCAAATACTTAGAAACTTTGCATCGAGGCGATGCCTCTCCACATTTTAACGACTCTACCACGGCGAGTATTCTGATTATCTTTCAAGTAATTCCACCCTTCCCAAAACAACACAGGCTCTGGCTGCCGCTAGACTACGGTGTCTCTGGAACATACTTAACGTATTTCCTTCTTACAATCTCCTATGATCTTTTAGCGGAACGTAAAAAGCACATTTCGAGGTCGTCAAGGACCTACATACAGATTTTGGACCTTTTTGTGACCTTCTACTTATGTTATAAGATCTTGCTTCATGCCAAAAACGGGATTGGCTTAGAAGTCTAATTTTTTCATATCTTTAAGACATGGTTTAATTCTTAAATTTTACAAATATTATTTAAAAATAAGACCTATCTACCTTGGTACGGCACGCCGTACGGGACTACAGCTATCAGCTGTTTCCACTCTGACTTCTTCTCCCTCTTGTTTTGACAATAACACCTTGACAACTAACATAGTAAACCGATTAGTATTCCACAGGGTGGTAGTAAAAAACACACACGACAAGACGCTGCCGGCCAAGTCCGCAAAAACATCAGTTTAACGCTGTCGAAGTCGTAGTCGGGAAATGCCTTCATGCGTGTCACAGAAATGAAAATTTATTATATGCTGGGGGTAACGTGGGGTAACCTGCATGTCCGTGACATTGTAGATAAACCGCAGGAGAGTCACTTTCGCTGGTACGTTTCTTACGTTTTGCAGCAACTAGTATTTCCGTCCAATTGAGCAGTCCGACTGGGGAAGTACCTACCTCCGCCCTACAGAATACCGCGGCCATGATAACTTCGTGTTATGTTCCTAGCGGTGAGTAGGGAACCCAGAGCTCACTGAAGAGTCTGTGCTATTAGTGGGAAGACTAAAAGTTTGCCCTGCTTTGTCTTCTATACAGACGGCACAGACACTCTGTGCATACAGGGTCGGCAGCGCGAGTGTGGTGTTGCACTCTGGTGTTGCACATGTCCATAAGCCACGCTAACCACTTTCTATCTGGTTGCCGTGTGCTTGTCTGCCACCTAAGTGGTATAAAAAAAACCGCCCGCTAAGAAATACTGTCTAATAGTGTCTAGAAATATCGTAAACTACTTAAGTACCTATTTATTTAATTTTAATGACATGCTGTTTGATGACGGTATTAATTTCTGTGCAGAGAACAGTGCCATCCTCTATAACATAGGAATTTCAATCTGTTGTGTTTGAAATATAAATCAATTCTCAAACAGTGCCTGTCCCGTCCGCATTAAATTACAACCCTGCGCGTTCACAATTAAGTCAAGCGAAGCCTGCGATGCCATTTTAACTGTTGTTAGCGCCAGGATTTGAGGAGCCACCTCTCATTTCATCATCTCCTAAAGTACTGACACAAATGTCATCGTCTTCACCATCATCATAGACGTTCTAACGTCGACCTCGAAGCGAATTCGCGCCGCCTTCACCCAAATTTGATCTAGCATAAAAACCTGTTCTGTAGGAAATGTATCTACGTAGAGATGTCCCTGAAGGTGTAGTCGTATTGAATAGTATCTAGTAAGATACGTTAGGTTCCTACGTCATCTGTATCTAATACAGGTGAGGTAGGAAGAAATATTTCTTGCTATCCACCCAGTGAACTACGCAGGTGGTCCCCGAGCAATAGGTAACGGATTTCATTGCCTCGGTAGATAGCAAAGAAATTAATTGTAGGTACTTACCGACTAATTTTTTGATTTGGTAGGTAGGTCTGTACACTGTATGGTGTAGTGTATTGCGTTGTGAGGGTGTCTAAGTAGGTAGGTATACGTCGTCGGCACGTCTTCGGCGTAACATTAGATAAATAACGTCAGGAAGAAGAGTTAGATTTCGGCTACGATCTCATCTACAAGAGCTTCTTGTAGTTGATAATACAGGGCATACTTATATTTATACAATATCTATTGTAGTAAATCGTAACTATTGTCTGAATTTGTCCGCAAAATTTACCGCGTGCATCTGCCTAGGTAGGTAGATATATCATTGATTGTAGCAATTTAGCAGTCAAAGACGGAACAAGCATGATGATATCGCTTGCCGCTATCCACGCTACACAAATTAATTCGTAGGGGCAACGAGATTGACCTGGACTGCTCTCTGAAATCGTCTTACTGTCTCACTCCAATAATATGTGTGCACCAGTACACCTATATGTGTAGAACAATAAGTCGGCGCTTTATTTTAATTTGTTGGTTCATTGATAATAATATAATTACCTATGTATTCTGTGGTACCAACAGAAATTGGCCTTTAATAGGTCAGGGTCAAATTTTACCTATTACCAATTACACTGCCTACACGTGAATCCACTTAATGCATTCTCAATTTGTTTATGAAAATATCTTATGTTAAGTAGGTTCGGAAGAGCCTAGGTCTCTTTAAAAAAATCTGGCAAACTTTTCAATACCTAGGTAAGTACGAGGAATAAAAATAAACTTGCAGTGCCAACTCAGGCACTACAAGTCTAAAGTTGGTAGGGTCTGGTCAACGAAAGATGAAGAAATCATTTTTTGAAAACTTTTATTTATGGTTACAGTTTTTTCCTGTCAGTTAAGTGTCAGTTAGTATTTTACAGTCTTCGAAAACATCTTGATTTTTGAGTTTTGGCGCCAACTCGAAGATGGGTGCATCGTGGTATTACTTTATTTTCCTAAATTGATGTGAATTCGAGTTTTTATGTACCTACCTAAAAAATTGTTTATTTTAGACATAACGTCTTTGACAACGCGCAGAAATGTAGTGTAGGAAAGTGGCATATTACAGTGTATTGTGGCCTTTGTGTTGGTCCCTAATCTCCCTATGGAGCTTCTAGTAAAGTCCTCACAACTTTACTAAGGTAGCAATCATGTAATTGATCGTTATCGTCAACAATTATTCTAACTACGATATTAAGAGGTATAATACGTGATAGTGTCTAAATGCCCTGCAAGAAGCCAAAAACAAACAAAAAAAACATCTTCAAAAGTACTCATCTAATGTTATCATAATAGGATAATTCTCGAAGTGAAATGATTATTTTTAATACTGGCCAATTGTATGATTAATATCAATCAATCAATCAATCAATCAATCAGCCCACCGCAGTCCACTGCTGGACATAGGCCTCTCCCAATGTGCGCCATTTTCTCCGATCCTCCGCCTTCCGCATCCAGTCTGTCCCAGCCACCTTTTTCAGGTCGTCCGTCCATCTGGCTAGGGGGCGTCCTACCTTACGTTTACCTTCTCGCGGTCTCTACTCTAGGACTCGTTTGCTCCAACGGCCATCGGTCCTTCGACAAACGTGGCCAGCCCACTGCCACTTCAACTTGCTTATTCTGTGACCTATTATAAATAATTATATTTTATTATAGTAAATTATTTTAAATAATTATCTAATATTTTGTAGTAATTGGTCAATAATTGTATTTCAACACAGTTGCTCATTAAGTGACTCTAATTTCATCGCAATTATGCACATATGGCATCTATAATCAAACCGTAACATTTTTCTATAATTTTATTCATAAGTGAGTTATAGCTTTTAAAAATTTTATTGCTTAAGTTGCTTTGTTCTTAAAAAAGTTTCTATACAAAGTAAAGTGGTAAAGTTGGTGGGTACCGCTGAGGCGAGGGTCTTCGGCTCGGTAATCACCAAATTTACACAATCGTACCATAATATACTATTTCAACACACTTGCTCATAAAGTTACTCTAATTTCACCGCAATTAGGCGCATAATGGCACCTTTAATCAAACTGACTCTTTCCTTGCCATAATTTACACTTAAGTTAAACCTTTTTTAATTTTATTCGTTAAGTTGCTTTGTTCTTAAAAAAATTCGATACAAAAAAGATCATATTCAATATTACAAATAAATGAATATGCCTGAAAATTTCTCATTTTATGCCAAGACGTATTTAAAAAGATAATTTCAACTTGTACCTGTTTGATAAACAAAACAATGCCATTAAAACAGTTCATTATAATTTTACTAACTGCACATTTTTATAATTGTTTCTCTAAATAAACGTTGTCAACGTAAGGGTTCTTAATCCAAATTATATGCAGTTTCATACACTATTTTATCTAATCTCATGAAATAGGTAACATAATATGCGTAAAATTCCATAGTTAATTTTAGCGCCAAAATCCATTTGCTGATGGCGCATTCGTGTTGCGCCGCATCAATGGACTATGTTGAAAGTATGCATTGATATCTCCAGTCCAGTTGAAGTATCGGAATGAAAAAAAATACACTATGTTGGTAATTTTCCAATTTATTTTGTTAAAGTGGTTTTTAATTTTTAATGTGTACATTTCAGTAAGTATGAGATAAAAGAAATGATTTTTTAGTATTATTTTATTCGCATTGTGTGTTGAAAAACATCGTACGATACACGTGTGTATGGATGATTACCGTATTCGACTCTGACTGACGGCTCGAATCACAATGGCGCCTCAGCGGAAGTCACCTACTTTACACACTTGTGCGATAATGTTTGATACTATTAATAAAATTCCTCAGGATTTGATTGATATGGCACTTAATTTTAAAATAGAAGAAAAAAATATTTAACGAAAATGGTTTTTAATAACCGTTTCATAAATTTTCATTACCTAATCTACAATGTAGGCCAGGGGTCTAAGTAAAACAACTGAATAGTTCAAAAGGCTAATTATTATTGCGTTTCCGGCGATGAGTAGGGTAGCCAGAGCTCACTGGTGAGTTTTTGTACTGTCAGTGGGAAGACCAAAAGTGTGTCCTGCTTTGTCTTTTACGCTGACGGTACAGAAACTCTTGTGCTTACAGGGTTGGCAGCGCTAGTGTGACTCCTTTGGTGTTGCATACGTCCATAGGCCGCGGTAACCACTTTCCATCAAGTGGGCCGCGTGCTTGTCTGCCAATCAAGTGGTATAAAAAGAAAATAAAATAAAAACAAGTCTTAGCATAAATCCCTGTCGCCATCTTCAATATTTTTCTTTAATCTCTTGCTTGCTCGCATACAAGAAATTTCTTGGTGGTATGTATTTTCTCAGTAGAACCAAACATTGAAAAATTATTTATGTAGGTACCTTATTTCATATTTTTATAATACTTCGTGACATACCTACCTACCTATTATAAAATTTTGACGTTCATTTTATGTGCTCTTTGCAAGCTTTCCTCTCAAGGTTTTCAATCTAGTGGCAGTAGTGCCCATAAAACACGTTAAAGTCCAACCAAATGGGAAGAAAGGGTAAACGCGTCCCGAGCACCGAGGTGAATGCTTCGGATGCAACCGGGAAAAATACTAGATGATGATAATGAGATAATGATGATTCATACAGGTACACATCATATAGGCACCTACATGTATAATAAATCAAGGTTACGATCAATAGGCGTTCTTGGTCAAAATACTTCGCAAACCATCAAGTATATTGGGTAGGTTAGGTTATGTTATAGGTAACTAGGTATATCTATAAAGAACTATCAAGTGAGCAGTTTTCCTCACAGTTCCTGTTTCATAGTTACAAGTGACCCAACGACCATACAACCAATGACAGTGACCCATGAACTTTCAAAATTGCGTGTTCGAGTGACGAGCTCGATCCTCTGCACAGTGGTTCGAATCGATCCCATACAAGTGCCCACTACCGCGCCGCCTATACATTAGCATCCTTAAAAGTACAAGTAGGGTACCTACCTCAACCGGGGTATTAGTATTTTAGCTTAGGTATAAAGTTATGGTACAGATAAGTAGGTGGCATGCTGGACGGCCCACTAATATGGGAGACGAATTAATAAAATTTAAAAACAATCTATTACAGTCACTAAATAGAAAAAAAGTACGTTTAAAAAAACCGACTTCAGAAACTAAAAACTATAAAATAACATAATAAAAAAAGGGTAAAATTACTGCATTTACAGAATTACTGATCTTTTAGAAGTCGGTGCCTACTTTGTTTATTGTGCCTGAACCATTATGGATGCAATCATTTGAAATAATATGGTTTTAGATTTGAAGTCGGTTTTTTTAACCGAAATTTTTTATAATTTTAATTTTTACATTTTAGTATGAGAGTAGATAAATTATTTTTTAGTATTATTTTCTTCGCAATTGTGTTGAACAACGTCGTATGATACACGTCTGTATTGATGATTACCGTCCTTGGCTCTCTTAAGACTCAATGGCGCTTCAGCCGTAATCACCAACATAACACACTTGTCCCAAAATGTACTATTATTACCTAACGGTTGCCCGCAGCTCTGCCTACATAGACCATAGGCTACTGAAAAATGGAGTCATTAAATTTTTTGAAAATTTGCAATTTTCATTTTCATTTCAAACCCTCTTCCAAGTACCTATCTATTGGAAATTTAAAAAATATCAACTTATGACGTGAGCAAGGGAAACAGGGTAATTTTTAGGTATTGTAGGCATTTTCATTTTAATACCTTTTAATGTACCCAGGTTACAAATAAAAATCTTATCCGATTAAGATAGAAAAAATTTAAACGGTCCAGGCGGGATTGTTTCATTCCTAACTAGGTATCGAATACCTCTTATTAAGTATGTGCCTACCTATTAGTTAGGTACCTTCATACACATGAAATATTGACTGTAGCTAAGTAACTAGGTATATGAGGGCGACACTGAAAGTTTTTAGAACTGGCGACTTGTAAACGAAATAATAAAAAAATAAGTTTAAATTTTGAAAATGGAACTCTTTGCCAATATTATTGTAAATGTACCTACATACATACCTACATACATACATATAATCACGCCTTTATCCCTTGAGGGTTAGGCAGAGGTGAATTAACACGCACATTTCACCAATTATTATATTCGGTCCCACGTAATGAGTGGTGAGCCTATCCCATAGTCGCCTTGTACGACACCGCATGGGGAGAGATGGGGTGGTCCAAATTCTATTCTGCCGGGAACCACGCGGCATTGTACCTATATGTATTTTATGCATTTGTCATTTGTTTACGATTTGGCGGCAAATTAAAAATTGTCTGTTTCACGTCAGCATGAATTTAACGCGAGAAATATTTTTTTGACTTTCGATGACATCTAAGTCAACAAGAAAGTTATGATAGACTTCGATTGGCCTTTCACGATGAAGCCCCATCTCGTGCCACTGTTTACAACTGGTTTAATGAGTTTAAACGTGGTCGCACTAATCTCACCGATGATCTGCGTGAAGGACGGCCTTCTACGGCGACGACTGATGTTAACATCAGTGTTGTGCGGCGTATGATAGAGACTGACACAAGAGTGACTTATTAGCAGATTCGGACAAGCTTAGGCATCAGCATGAGTCAAGTGCACGAAGTCCTCCATGAACACTTAGCGGTCAGGAAACTTTGTGCCCGGTGGATACCTCATAATTTGACAGAAGCCCAATAAGTCTGTCGTGTTGATTGGTGTCGTGAAATGAGGTGACTCAAATACTGTGTTCGACATAGTTACAGGTGACGAAAGCTGGATTTATTGTTATGATTCCGAAACTTAGAGACAGTCTGCTGTGTGGGTCGAAGAGAGGTCGACCCTTCGGAAGGACGGGTCATTACGCAACAATTGCTTTAGAAGATCGAAAAACAGTTACTGCAGAGTGGTACATTAACAATTGATTGCCACTTGTCTTAGACAAAGTTCGGGAGAAACGACCTCGCAGTAGGATCCTCCTTCACCACGACAACGCCTCGTCGCACACCGCCAAGCAAACAATCGACTACTTGACGACGTTAGACGTGGAATTACTGGGCCATCCGCCCTATAGCTACAACCTCGCACCTTGCGATTTTTGTTTATTTCCGAAAATAAAAGAAAAACTTCGAGGAAAACGTTTTATGAACGCCGAGGACGAAGTGACTGCGTTTCAAAACGCCGTCGAAGAGACCCCTGAGGACGAGTGGGCAACGTGCTTTTCTCAGTGGTTCTATCGGATACAGCGATGCATTGATGTAAGTGGACACTATTTTGAAAATATATAATAAAACTAATAACTAGTTTGTTCTGATTTTGATTTTCTAAGATCTTTCAGTGTCACCCTCGTATAGATAGTTGACGAACTATAGAAAAACATAAGGCAGGTAATACAAACCCATAGTAAAAACACCTATTTATCTTTTCTATGAACTATCGCAAGTATATTTGTTGTATTTATGGTAGATATGGTAGACAGGCCCACCTATCTAGGTTCTTCACTTTTAGCACAGTTTAAAGAGCTTTATACAAAAGCAGGTAGTAGTAAGTCCCTAATTTTTTTTATTATACTCTTTATTCCTACGGATACCCCCACCACCGGAGCCGGTGGAGGAGGTTATGTCAGACTTGAACCGACTAAAACGCACGTCGACTGTGTGGGCCGCAGGAAGCTGGAGGTGAAATTATCTGAAACGTACCCCTCGCGGTAGTAGGTACCTACTATTAACTATTCTGTGATTGTAGTAATGTGTAGGTCTTCTTCTACCTACCTACTTACCTAGTCTGTGATGTAAGACAAGGAAGTCCTTAGGCAGCATTTCCATTGAAGTGGGTGCCTGCGTATCGTTAATTCCCGTAAACATTATTGTGTATACGTTACCCCTTTTTGTGATTGTTTGATTGGCACTTGTGTTACACGCTTTTAAAAGAATTGGATCGTTCGTGTTTTTATATGAGTAATATACCTAATTATGATGCTAAAATAAAATTAATCATCTGTAGGTCTAAAAATGACACTTTTTAAGCGTATTAGTATAATATTTTGTCATGCAGCGATATTTACACATAGAATCGGCTTCGTAAATGAATTATTGTGATTCTGCTCATTATGGGTGACCATTTAACTAATTTTATAGGAACCCATTAAGATCTACTTACTGGAAATTCATAAAGTTACTCGTTTATATAGCAGAATCGCTCAATATGGCCTTTTTAGACCTCCTGAAGTTAAACAGTTTATGAGAGATAGTATAGTAAAAGAACTATTATAATAACACTGATAATTATTGCTAATTGAAGTGACTGATAATAGAAGTTTTATTATTAATTCCATTGATTATTTAAACTATTTAAACAATTTTTATTTTCAATCAATTTTGAATTTTCTTGATTATTAATATAACGGCAATTTAATTTTTTGGATATAGTTATTTACCTAAATAACAGTAAAAATTTATTTTTACCTAAATAACAGTAAAAAGGGGTTTGGGTAAACTTGGCGTCGTTTTGAAATTGAGAAACCATTAATGTAAAATACAGCATAAAGTGACCAGAAGTTACTATAGACAAACTTCTATAAACCATATCGGGACGTAGCTATACCTACGGTGGAATTTTTCGACCGTTCTTGGAGGGAAAGTACTCTAAATAGGTACTGGAAATAGTGAATTCCATTCAAAGGAAACACTCCCTTATTTTTGTTGTTCCTGTATTTTATTGAATCAATCAATAGGGCCAATCATAATGGTAAATCCAACTAAGAGAAATCTAACTAAGAGAAATCCAACTACGAGAAATCCATGAAAGAGGAGATTTATTTTTAGGTAAGTCGGTGCGACTACCGGGTGTGGTTTTAGGAAATCTTTGAATGCAGTTCTATTTATTTTTTTAAATAAGATAAAATAATGATATTTGTACGTGTGTTCGACACAGTACAATGAAATGGTATCAAAATTATTGATGGCCACTGAAAAAATAAATACCGCCACTAGTCCATACACAGTTACCCAATCCCCTTTTCTGTGACAATAAAATTGTAGGGTTCCAATTGTTCCCCCTTGTGCAATTAACCCCATTAAACCCCAAAATGCAGGTAGCATTAACCATTTTTAGAAAAAACGAACTGGGTTGTAATAATATTAACCTACCTATCTCTATACAAAAAAATTATTAAGTACCTACTAAACTAAAGGTAAATAATCTTGGATAATTTTTTTATAAAAAAATACACATAAAACAAAATTAAATAAACAAGACTAATTAATTCAGTGACTAGCCTTCAAATGTAGTTTCTGAACAGAAAAATATTAATAAACGAAGTTTTTAAATAAAACATGTATTACAAAGATACCTAGGTACACAAGATTGCCTGTAAGAGATCGCTTGTAGCGATAAGCCTTTGTACATTTTTTAAAATGTTATCCGTACATATACTATAATTTGGGTACAACCCGTACAACAAAGATTTATCTTATCTTATCAAGATTGTTTCCGTTTAGTTAAATAAGTACTAGCTTGTTGTGTTTAGAATTTCTCAAATCATCATTTGTATATTTTATAATTCAGAATGTGAAACAAACAAAATAAAACTCAACTTAATCCAATAAATTTTAGAATTAATTTTGATATTACACTGTTATAATACTTAGTAGCAACCAAAAATAATTGAGCATTTTCATTATTTTTAAATAATTATAAGCATTAGATACGTACAAATCAGTAGATCAAAAGAACCAAATAACTAAAAACTTTGGTACCTATATTTAAGGGATTAAATCAATCACTAAAACGTAACAACCCAACTGATGTTAAAAAGATCGAAACATGTTTGATAACAGGCGGTAACATTAGTTTGCATCTAATTTATGATTTGCAACGGATTTTGCAGCATCAGTCCGGTTTTTTATTTTTAATATTTTTTATCTTAACTTTTTATAAACATCTTCTAATTTCCTTCAATTTGACACTCAACGCGATAATAATGAATGAATTTTTTTGACATATATTTTAACACCAAAAATTCACCATATAGCTTTTTTTCTACAATTTATTTATCTACCCAAGCACACGTGGGCGATGAATATCTTTAATTAGACATCAATTACTGAAACCCGTAAAGTGGCTTGGCTCTGACGATATAAGTATGAGGTACCTAACATTACAAACAAACATACACGATACGTGAGAAAAACATAACGTTTCTTAGCAGTCGGCAAAAAAGTTTTAATGGTTCTGATATCTCTCGTTCACCTTTAGAATTTTTTTTACCAATTGTACCAACCATTGTAATCACCTTAAATTCAAAATATTTATCTTGTTTGGAGATAGAAAGGTACATGTCTGAAGAAAAAATCAATCAACAGCTTAAAAAGTGGTAATATATTATTTATATATATTAGTAGTAGTATAGTTTATTTTAGTAGTAATTTACTGATATTTATATCTAAGGCACTATTACAGCCAACTGTTAACACTGATGATTGATGGCGCTCGGTGGAACCTGCTACACATATTGAATAAGACACTACTTTTCCAGTATATTTTATTTTTCACCTGACCGGTTTCGCCTCACGGCATTCCCAAGCCGAGAGGCGAAACCGGCCAGGTGAAAAATAAAATATACATAGTGGAAAAGTACAAAGTGGCATATTCAAAATATTACAGTCAAGTTAATTCTTAATTAACTCCGAATTTAAATACTTACGTACTGCATGTTTAATGGTACAATTATCCCTGATCTACCCTACTGACTAAGTAAAAAACATGTTAATTAACACGTTCTCTCAGAGCAATTGAAACAAATTAAAACGTAGAACTAATAAAATATTATTGTGATGAATAAACGACTTTGTATTTTGTGCGTTACAAGGAACCGCGTCTTACCACCTAAAACCTGGCAATGCACAAAAAAGGTGCAACACAATGATGGGCTGATATTTTGCTTTCTCTGTCTTGTCGTTATTTCATGTGAGACAGAGATAGAGTAAGTGGTAATAATAATAATCATACAAACGCTAATTTCGTCCCTCGCGCCCTTTGAGCTGTTCTTGGCAACCGGTTTAGTTTGTGGAACGGCCGTAAATCGAGCCGACCAATGGGAAGATACGATTCGCAGCGGGCGTACTATTGGCGACGGGTGATAGAGAGCGTTGCGGTGCGGAGCCACGAAGACCAACGAGGGGTGAGCCCGGTGTAGCGCGGGGCATGGGTGCGGCGCGCCGGTAGCTCGCGCATTACACAGTCGCAGTCGTGTTTCGCCATTCGAAAAGAAGGTTATTGTTACAATGACACGGGCACCGGACTATCGATAAAGTGTGTTTGTATGTCGTTTTCGTCGATAATAAGTGTTGTGTTTACTTTCACCCGTGCGAATGTCTCGATCCTCACCTTTTCGTTTGTTTTTTCTTTTAATCATTGCCGCATGGGACGGCGCTTACGTTTCAGTTAACCTTTTATTTTGAAACGATGGAACGTTGTTCTTATGGTTTTTACACCAAAAGGTATTTTATGTTATTTATTAATTTATAATTTCGATCTGGTGTGGGTGAATGCGGCGTGTGTGGCTATAAATGGTGATCAGTTGCCTATATGACACTTTTCGTCACAACGAGTCATGAAAGGGACCTGTAATTTGAGCCAATATTGTCAAAAAAGTTGAGCCTGTCTTGCTACGTGTATTGTTAAGGCTGGACAAGGGTTGATGTTGCTTGTAGAATTAACTATTTTACTGCTATTCATAACAAATATAAATATAAGTACGAGTAATTCCAACATTATTGTACATAACATAGAAGTTTTATTATTATTATTATTGCAACACATCGGGGAAAAGTCGCCATTGTGAGGCCCTCACACTCGAGGGTCGATAGCCGAGGGGAGGGAGGGCGCCGTCTGTCTGCGCACATGCAGAACCGGTTCGCGCTTCAACTCCCCTAGTGGGCTTTTATGGTCCCTTTCTTTATTATGCCACACGCGTTTGCATAGCGCTCTCTCGCTCTCACGTTTCCATTATTTTTTGCTTCCCCTTGTGAAATAATTCCAGACGGACTGTTTTTATGTAGGTGTTTGTCCCTACTTTATATCTCTAGCACTAATGGTAAGTAAAATGAAAGAAACACGTGGCATGCCTGTTGTCAATAATAACAACGTTTATCTAACAGTGTATTTTGTTATTAGTTATTATGTGTAAGTAGGTAGGTAGGTACTTAATGTTAACTGGCGTCTTAGTTGTACTATCTGTCATTAACAAATCTAACCGTTTTACCGTTCCTACGGTCCCAAGTTCTAAGGGTCATCTAGTAGTCAATTAAAACCTTTATTATGGTGAGATAACTTTAAGATAATCGAAAGACGTTTATCAAGGCGATCTATTTGATAAACTTATAATTTTGATCCTATCTCTTTATCAAATGGAACAAAATAAAATTTGTTCTCTTAGCTTCGTCACGACCTATGGCATAACTGCCATAAAATAAACTATTATTTTAGAAAACACTGAATTTATAAACAAGTTTGTACCTATAGGTTCCCTACCATTTTTTCTTAAACAATACTAGTCACAGAAATGACTAATATTCCCGCTAACCCCTCCAGCTGAACTAAATTGTTTGTGCTAGAAGTGGGCTGTGGGTTCACATCTGCAATGTCATTAAAGTGGCAGAGTTCGAACCCGGGGCGCATCGGCATCACGTCCGGTTACATTAAAAAAATCAGTTCCTTGTGGTGAATTTATCCATTATTTATTCTATCTACTATTTTTCATTTTGATCTTTCGATTAAGATTTAGGGAAAGTAAAATTACTTTCGTATGTAGTGTTGGTAGTGAATTAAACGAAAATTTGCACTTTTTGACTTTTGAGTTGTGTACCATGGTACATAACTCAAAAGTCACCAACTACCCTGAACACAAAAGGTAGCATTAAAGTCCCGCGAAATCTTGAATTTTATACAAATCTTATGTCATTTAACGTAATTGGCTCGAAATCCAATCAGTTTCAGTAGTCAATGATCACTGACCCTTTACTGTATTTTACACGGTTCTTTTTTTACCCCTTTACTCGCAGACGCATCAACTGGACTATATAGATAGATAATAAAATAGATATGTATTTATATTTTTGTAATAGTGAATAACTAGCGTAACAAGGATATAATATAAAGTTATAATTATCCTTTACGATCCTTACTAAGTTGTGATAATTGTAACAAATGTGGCTTGAAAATTTTTTCTTTTCGATGGTTCGAATTGCCCCATTCGCCCCAAAAACTTTCTCTTGATACTAAAGTGTGCAGGCACGCTTATTAAAATGTGTTAAGGGCCTATTTATTGTATAGTTAGAAACAAATGAACTATACCATTCTACATAAACCTTAAATAGGAAATAAACGACTAATGTAGGCAACATTAGTCGTTTAAGTTTTGAATAAATTAATTAGGTACTCTTTAAAAATAGCCCTTAGATGCAAGATAATTAAGTTGCATGCATAATTATGCCACAATTAACTAATATAGTTGCTTAAGAAATAAAAGTTTATAATGTTGTTTAATGACACTTATCTACAATAAACAATCAATAAAATTGCCTACTTAGATTTTACTCTAATATTACGTACATTATAGAAAAATTAAAAAAGAATACTTAATAAAAATTAAATGCACCTCTGCCTATCCCTTCGGGGATATAGGCGTGAGTTTATGTTATGTCATATCGTACCTACAATAATAATTATTATTTAACTTAAACCATACTAGTAACGCCATCTCTATATGAATACCGCAAGTAGGTCTACAAGGTTTGTCAAGTAGGTTTGTTTAAAGGTCGGGATGCCTGCCTACAATAGTATAGTTTTTGTTTAACATGATATAGTGTGGTTAAATAGGGATTGCAGCATTATTATATAATACATGTAATCAGAAAGGATCTGAAGTACCTGAACTTAAACCTAAGCCAATACCGGGAGTAACCGGAAAAATTGAGTGGTATAAAACTCAGATTAATGAAATGATGTATATCGTGTTGGTCCCCGGACCGCATCTGTTTCCGTGTGTGTCGTAGATGGGACAAAGGATAGGGCTGTTATTCTCCATTGAAGAGAAAACATACAAACCATGACGAAGTGGCCGCTTGATGGCAATCGAGCCTGTCTATACTTTATGAGCTCTTATCATGCCCACGGTCACGTGAGATCGAAACTCAATGTGGCATAATGTGGGTGTTAAATTGTGAACTCTGTCTACCCTTTCAGGCATTTACAGACGCGAATATTGTATGTGTCTAATTAATTGGTAATAGCTGTTATAAAAATAGTCGTGAATAAAAATATTTGAGCATCCGTTTCTCTGTTGTACATTTGGCTCTGCCTCTCTTTGTTTCAGCACGTCTTCGTTTCTTCCTGTCTAATTTTATTATACATTTTACTAAAATAGTAGATACCCTATAATAAAGAATAGGGTAAGTACCTACCATATTTCTATACCTAATCAGTCGCTAGTTATCTCACATTCTCCATTAATTAGGTAACGATAATTATTTAGAGATTTATAAGCTCGGCTTACCAAAAGCTGCCTCTAGGACTTTGAGTTAGATCCTCCAATGGGACAAAATTTGTATGACGTACGACTATTAGGTATAGGTGTACTAGAATCTCATGACAAACTGGAAAAAAACATTACTTTTGTAAAGTGCAATACTGAGGGAATTGCATTAAACAAACATGATACTTTTTAATATGAATACTTTTCTTACTCTCGAAAAATGACCACCTTTTATATTATATAATAATATGTAGACATATAAAAATATACAGATTTTATAATGAACTGTGAAATATTCGTACTAAAGTAGTTTAAACGATATTTGATTTCCAAAATTCAATTTACCGACACACCCGAAAACGATCCATACAGAATCATCATAATCATTGTTATTACATTTACTCATCATTATCCCTGCCAGCTAGATGCGCTCTGCTCTGCGCATCCCTAAATAACAACGGCACGCGCTCTTAGCGCAAATGTATGGAGTGCAAGAGAATTCGTACTTATCTCGGTCTACGCTGCGATTACATAGAAACAATATATTTAAAAAAGCTACGATTAAAATAACCGACTTTAAAAACTAAAGACTTTAAAATAACATAATAAAATATAACAACATAAAAGCCAGAAGAATCACCAGTGAGTTATACCTAACACAATGCATAAAGATATATACTCGTATATATATTCGCGGAAATTAGCCGCCGCATCTACGACCAAGGCGGTGACTTCCGATCCGGCTCGTTCCTGGGGCAAAGGTTGGCTATTGCGATTCAGCGGGGCAACGCGGCCAGCATCATGGGCACCTTTGCGCCGGGAACGATGCGGAGTGGGCTGTTTGACGCGACATGACACTGCGGGGATAAAGACATGATTATATATATATAATATATAACTAGCTTTTGCCCGCGGCTCCGCCCGCGTGGATATCGGTTATCGCGACCAAACATAGCCTATATTCTTTCTCATGGTCTAATCTAACTTTATGTCAAATTTCATCAAAATCCGTTCAGTGGTTTGGGCGTGCGTAACAGACAGACAGACAGACAGAGTTACTTTCGCATTTATAATATTAGTATGGATAGGGGGTTAGCCTATTGCCGTACGTATTCCGGGCACTATTGCTGACTCGAGCCATGCATTCGATGCTGAGTCCGGGCTGCATATTGTCCGTTTGATATTAAACAGCCCTATCCGTTAGTCGCCTTGTACGACACCGCATCGGAAGAGATGGGGTGGCCCTAATTCTACTCTGCCGAAAACCACGCAGGATACACCATAAAGAACTTTTAAAATAGATTCATAAACGAAAGAAATATCGAAGAACACAGAGAAGAAGTCGGTTACAAATATATATGTAAAAACAAAAATGCTTATAAAATTAAAACTACTGGTCCAAACTATATCAAATTTTCATGGGACCAAATGGCAACTATTTTGCATCGAACTAACAATAAGTCACGTAAATCGGATCATAAATCCAAGGGAAATAAAATGATTTAATGTTAATCTGTAATTACTACAGCTATATCATCATCATCACCACCACGAAGAAGGTTATATAAGCTATCTAAAAAGTATTAAAATATACAACCCAGCTTACTGGTGATGAATGTCAATTTTGAATGGACTTTGCATCCCGGTCTGACTTCTATTCATCTATGTGCCGGCAGAACAATAACAATGCCATATTTTTTTTTTTTTGTTTTATATCTTGCCATGAGTTTCTGGTACCTATATGTAAGTTAATTTGGCTTCACTCTGATATTTCTTTGTGACATAAATATCGTGATTTTCTGCGCTGGGGTACCTATAACCTATGCATAGATACTGTTGTATTTACAGGGTTCTGCCTTATAATTACAATAGTACCTATGCATACCTATGCATAATCATAAGCATAACACATAATAATAATACACTGTGTAATTACAATTTACAACCTTATAAAAACTAATTGACAGCATTGATTTAATTATTTAAGTACGTAATCAATAAATAACAGGCAGTCAAAAAATATAAACACATCCTATCCTGTCTAAGTACGTACCTAGATACAACACATACTTTATTTTTATTAGTTACGTAGGTATGTGGTAAAGGGCGCCATCAAGATCTTCGGTCCCAAACCAGCCTCATCAGCGACCCGGTATGTACAAGAGGCTCTGGCTCAGGTTTTCCTTTCGGGATGGATTCGCAGCAGTCGCTCCCCGTCAAAGTGAACACAAACTAAATTTTAATTTTGAGGAAAGCGGTCCCCAGGCTCCTAAGTGTTCGATTTGGATGCAACTAGGATTATTGCTCGGATGAAGTGAATGAGAATGTACCTTCCAAGCAGACCAAAATGTACCTATCTAGATATACCCTCGTAATTACGTTCTTTTTCGATCTCAAATACAATAGTGAGCCGCAGTAATTTTCATGGTCTTTTGCTGTTATCTTAGTTTATCTGCTGACGGAGAGAGAATAACATTTTCCCTTAGTATCACATACTTTGGATCACGCGTCTAAATAGCGACTACTTAGGTACGGGGTGGATTAATTCAACACACGCATAATTTTGCACCTGCAGGGTACTCTAATTACAGTAGGTAAATACTGGAGAAAGCCAATTTTACTTGAAGGAAACAACCAACTACTATTTTATTTACCATGTTTGTTGGGGAAATTTGATCCGTATGATTGACCCTTACTTACCCCTATCAATTCACGACGGAACGGAGTCTGTATATGTGTTTGTTTCGGATTTTAGGCGCTTCGATTACCGAATACTGAGGGAGCTTCTAAAATATTTGAATGCAGATTTAGTTTCTTTAAAAAAAGGAATGTTTCCTTACAGTAAAGTTAGGTATCTCCAGTATTTAAAGTAATTTTCTTCTAGGTAGGGTTAAAGTACTAAATTATTTAATAATTGCTTGTTTTTTTTAATAGTTATATTATTTTCGATTTTATTATCTATGCGAAGCCAAAATAATTTAAACGATAGTTGGCACTACGCCAGACACTGTCTATTTGGATTGTTATTTGAATTATGAAGCACTTAATGCGATATTTAATAAAATTAAACAAGACTATTTTATAATAATATAATATTCTACGCGTAGTTACAAGCGTTGTACTTATCTACATATTAAAAAAATTAAAGAATTTGAAGTTCCTAACACCGATGTTCAAGAGGCCAATAGATGAAAGACCGAAGTTCAAAATCCCGATATTCAAATTTTAAATGAATAACCAAAACTTGTAACATAATCTGTACAAGACAATTAGCGCTCCTCGACATAGATAGAGATACGTGTTAGCCTAGCCTAACTTTAGAATAGAATCTAAGATAATAAACGAAGAAATTGAAGCCCACCGAAGCGTTGCTCTATCAGCAACGCATGCGATAAGTAGATACTGATAAACCAAATGCAAGAAATCTAATTATGAACTTCGGAATTTCGTACAGTCGGGATTTTAATACTGAAATAAATAACATAACATAACATAAACTCACACCTATATCCCCGAAGGGGTACGTAGAGGTGCTAGCACCCACATTTCGTCAGTTTATGTTTAGGTCCCAATGTAATAGGTGGCGAGCCTATTGCCATTAACCGGGCACTAATTAAATAAATAGTTATGAAAATAAAACTATTTTGACGGCATGTAGATTATTATGAATATTATTGTATAATATCATACAATATTAATATACAAGCTACGAATGCTACGATCAAAATACTTTTATTTTTACTTGAGGTAGAAGTTGGAGCCATCAAAACAAAACAAAACAATGATTTTATTTTGAAATAATGACATAGCTTGTATTACCAACTTTCCAGGACAGATCAAGTCGAGGTAGTTAAATTTTCGCAAAGTATGAACATTGGCACCGAGTTTCTGACTGAAGCCCCATTAAGAAATGCTATTCAAATATTGGGTAACTTGGCCTTAGAATATGCGCGATATCGCACTTTCAAGGGGTTATCATTTTCACAGCAATGTACGTTGCCCTCGGACGCTACCTACAGAAAAGTAAGAGTGGGCGATAAGAAGAAACCCTGAGTCCTACCTCCAGCTACTACAAATTTAATCTGAGAAAATAAAGTGCCAGCAAAAAAATATCAAAAATCGATGGCCTAGCAGCCAAGGCACAGGCCGAGTGTTAGGGATATGCTCGAGGCTATCTCGCTACTGGCACTGAAGGCCACAGACGACGGTGCGGTTTTGGACGGTTCGAGTCCTCGGATGGACTCGGTTTGGTCGGTTGGATATAAATTCTGATCCCGTCCTCACAACGCAACTCTTGGGAACCTATTTTAGGGAAAAAAATGTTTAATTCCATTCCGTTAATTGAGTAACAAACAGCGAAATATCTTTTTAAATTTTTACATATATATTTTATACGATCTAAAATATTAAAAAATGACTGGTGTCAGAATTCACCTATAAATAGTGGTGAGATAATTCAACTGGCAACACTGTTACTCATTGATTTGTCACGATTGTGAAATGATGTCTTTTCCTCGCCATAAAGAAAAATTGAATTGAATTGATGTCTTTTCTTTGATCTATGGAAGTGATTGAAGTTGACACATTTGACATTTTGACACTGACAGTGATATGTTTTGAAAATGAACAAATTATAATATTTAACAAACAATAACAAATAAAGCAGTTTATACTGAATAGTATTTACACAAGCACGAAAAGATTTACACTTACTATAAATTTATCTGATGTCCTCTAAAGCATTCGTTTGCAATTATTGGTAGGTGATCCGTCCAGTCACGTATTATCTACTTGGTGATATTATTTGTTTTATTTTACATGACTAACACGACATATTTGCACAATTAGTGCAATATCATGTGGATAAAGTTTATTGTGTTTACGTTCCCATTTACGCGAAAATGTCAACAGGTTAAACAATTCTATAATAACAGTCAAATTGCAGTTGGATAAACCAACCAAAATTTTAATTAATTTCAAATGTATTAATAATCTTTTCATTCCTTTGGTGATCCTATTTCACACAGAAATAGGGCAATAATCTCGTTTTATCTCTGAGTTTAGCTATTCCTAATGAATGTCCATGTTGGTTTTAGTTATCAATCGTATAATGTAATGTTGTCTCTTTTGTCTGCAGGTCAGAAATCTTAGACAGTATTCAGAAAAAGAAAGAACAGGAAAAAGAGTCTCAAAATACTAATTTCCAGCAGCAGCCAGTGAAACCTGCTGATAAGTCCCATCATTCAGCAGAAGGGCCAAGTGCCAATGTTCCTGTAACACAGCATGTCCCTGCTCAACAGCTACTATCGCCCACCCATGGCATTGGCCAATCTTTGCCAGCTAAGGAGGATCCCAAAGATAAATTGAAGGTTGCTAATTCAACTACTATAACTCTCATAGATAATAATTTGAACGGAGAGAAAGATAAAGATAATACCTATCATAAAAATTATTTTACCTTGGAAGCTAAAAATGAAAAGAAGGATGATGGTAACAAGAATAGTATAACTATTACTAAAACAGTACCGAAACAGTCACCTAGTAGTACTCAGACAGATAAGGGTAAAGCTACATCAAAAGCTGTAAAGAGGCCTCTGCAGTATTTGGAAACACTTGCTGAGAAGGCTGGGATCACTTTTGAAGATAAGTATGAGGCTGCAAACACTCTATTGGCTTTAGACAAACAAAATATCACTAGGAGACAGCCTGAATTGAAACAATCTAAGGCTGACCCTGAGAATCACAGTCAGCAGGAGGAGTACAGATTTAGAAATCAGAAGGAAGAAGATGATAATAAGCTACAGGTAAAATAAACACAAATCACATAATTAATTATACAACTGATTCATTTGCCTCAGTGAAAGCTTTACACCTGGCTTATTTCAGCTATTATGGGAGCACTGTTGTCTAACCTAGCAATTACAAAAGGCTTGCACCAAAGCCACACCCCTAAATTGGCTACTGGGTGGTAGGTGAGGGGGACTTGTGCCCTGAAAATGGCTATCATAAGTTTTTGATTCTACAGCCTTCACAATTTGTTTAATGTACTCCTAATTTATAAGTATGTTTAAATTAGCAAAATTATTCTCTAGTTGACAAATCTGGAATTTTTTATTTTGAAAATTAACAATACATGCTCTGAAAGTAATGAAAGTATTGAATAGTTATGGATTAACTGAACTATATCCTAACAGATCTCGTACAATGTAGAAGCACTATTATCTATTCTGTGATAGAAGTCACACACATGCAACCCATTTAAAAATGGTTTATTTAATTTGGAAGATTACATTGCTATATATTACTTTCCACTGTCAATTTAATTTAGGCTCATGTTTTATTCTTATCAACAGGGTTTTACAATAAGTTTAAACAAAATAAAGATATATAATGTCAGTTTCATTGCATTATAAATGTAGATACAATAAGTTCTGGAGCATTAAATAAAAGCAAAGTAATAAATGAATTAATCTCTTGCACTAGTTAATACTGAGTTCTAGATACAGTGTCAATCCTCATAGTTGGTTTAATAAATATTTTCTTTCTTTTCATAACCCCAGAAGGTTATGATCAGATAAACAAAGCCTAGCCCTCTAGCCTTCACTGCTGTGGTTTTTCCAAGCGACTGCAATATGGGGTTCTTCAAGAAGGGTATTAGAATGTTTGTATGGTTACCCCCACTCCACCTTTCACCTATAATTCTGTTTGGCATAACAACAAATAGCATAAACTTTATTCATCTTATGTTCAAAATGCATAATTTTATAAGTCTGATTCTGACTTAACTCTTGGCACAACTTCCAAATCATAATAATCAAAAAGTAGAATCATTATATCTCTGAAAATTTACATGCAGATTTGTTACATTTCACATCCATAATCTTCAAAAGCACAAAGTTTACAGTTTGAATCATACTTTGGTATACTGAATGATAAATTATTGTAAACATAATTGGTTTTTATTACCCTGTAAGATCAATTCAAACTAACATGCCATGCATGCAAGCAAACAAGCAAGTATAAACCTTTTAAGCAGCAGGTATGTTGCATTAAGCATGCAGCATAGGCCTGCAGCAAGCCGTATGTAGCAGGCATGCAGCAAGCATCATTTCTGTCACAGCTCTGGCAATCCTACACGAGCTTATCGTCGCAGATGTTATAAGCCGGGGCTTGGCAGCTAGTGTGTATTAAAATGATAAGCCAATGGAAATTCTAAGCAAACAATATGCAAATAAAAATATGCAGAATTTCATTTGTGAAAGGTTTTATGCCAAATACAATTCTGCCATCTTAAGAGTATGCCATTGCTAAATTCGGATATATGATTATTCTGCCAAAATATGATTATATTATATGAATTGTTCTGCCTCAAAAATGTTGGATTAAATAAAATTATGCAAAATAAATTATGCCAGATTAATTTCGGGGTATTAAGTTTTTGCCAGTTGGAGGGAACCCAGTTCGTATAGGGTGAGCAGAACAAGTATAATGACCCTGGTATTGCACAATAACCACTTTATAACAGGTGGGCCATATGCTTGCCTGCCATCTAAGTGGTACATAAAAAAACTTTTGGACAGTAATTTTATAATTTAGTTTTAATGGTTTCATAACTTTTTTCTCTAGATCCAACACCAAATAATTCATCAGCAACAACAGCAACAGCAGCAGCTTCAGCAGCTGCAGCAGCAGCAAATCCAGCAGCAGTTGCAGCAGCAGCAGGCACTCCAGCAGGCACTGCAGCGTCAAAACCAGCAAGTGATTCAGCAACATATAAAGAACCAGCAGGATCAACAGGAGCTGGTTAGTCAATTGTTGTTTTATCATTTTAATTTGCTTATAATCCAGTTAGGAATAGGATTCCGATTTTTATTTGAAGAGTAAAGATTAGGCACAGATTTATAATATTGAAATAATGTAAGGAAGATTATAAAATTATATTTATCTTCTACAGCTACAGAAGCAATTCCAGCAGCAGCAACAGCAACAACAGCAGCAGCAGCAGCAACAACAACAGCAGCAGCAGCAGCAGCAACAACAACAACCCCAGAAATCTGACTTATTACAAGTCACACAACAACCTGAAGTTCAACAACAGAAATTTTTGCAGGTTTGTTATTTATTTCTTTTTACACTGGCTTGGTAGTCGTATAATTTAAAATATATAAAATAGAATTAATACGGGGTGAATTTTGCAACTGGCCGTGGTTCGTCAAATCCTTAACTATGAGAAATAGCAAAAAGTGGTCAAAGGAGTCTCTTATAATGAAAACTTAATTTACATCATTGGATTTAAAAAAATCAAGTTTTTACATGTATCAGGATCAGATCGAACCTGACGAACAAAGTACTCAAAATGATCTCATTGAGATCATTTTGAGTACTTTGTTCGTCAGGTTCTTTTGCTCTCTTGCTTTTCCACCGTCGCTGTTGACTGATTGTTCTGATATTTGGTACATACCTTAAGTTTGTTTGGACAATAAATACAATTTTAATCAATAAAACAGTTTGATTTGCTCTTAATAACTTGGTATTAAGATAATTTTGAGACGTCGTCGAGATCGTTATGACGCTGACTGTATTATTTTTGACTTATATGTTGGGTTTCCTCGGGCTCCAAAGTACAGATTTGGAGCCTGAATGGAAATTGCTATGAGACCGATTATAAAGACAGTCTAATGCACTAACAAACTATTAAAGTTACCCGTAAATATGTTATGTTCGTAATTAGGTACGATTCAATTTTTTTAATTGTTGCAGCAATTTAATGTCCCTGGCTTCGGTGAGATCAACCTGAGCTTCCTGGCTTCTCCGCAGAGTAACATTAACCTGCTCTTCGATAAAAATAACAAAGCCAGCATGAGCGGCGAGACGAAAACACAAGTAAGTTTAATTTAGTATATTTAATGACCGGCAAACTTCTTGACAATGCACTCTAGTTCCGCAGAACGCGAGTTTTAGGACTCCTATTGATCAATTATAGATTAGATTAAGGTGTCAGTCGTGAGCTCAGCGGTGTGGTAGCTGCCGTAACCTTCTCCTCTATCTCTCTCATAGACTTGTTGCATCGCTGTCGCGCCGCTCACCGTTGAGTTCGCGACCGAGACCTAAAACAATCACGGGTGTATGGTCATTAGTTGATCAGTCGTTTTATTGGTTGATCAGTCTAGAACTCATGCGCGAACATTATGACATTTGTTTAAGAAGTTTGCCAGCACTTATAAGAAGCTACTTACTACTTAGCAGGTCAGGTATAACTTCAGAATACTGACCTCTACATCTATGGACTGGTGATCCTGTACACATATAGTGCACCTATTTGGCGCTGACAGCAGTACCTAGTGAATGTACTCGGAACTAATACTAATGATGGACAACAACTGTCTTGGTATCGATAAAAGCTTTACCAGAGGTCGACAATAAACATACGTTTCATCATGTAGAAAACATAACGTAAGATAAGGACATCAGTTACTGATCCTCGATTCTGCTAAAGTAAAGCCACAGACTGCTAAAATTCCTTTAATTTTAGACTTTAAAGCTATGCTGCTAAAGTTCAAACTTAGAAGGCTTTTTGCAGAGAATAAAACTCTTTTCAATTAGGATTTTAAGCGTATAGTAAAATAGTTTAAATTTAATGCTCATTTTGCAGTGTATGTGGTATGACAATAGTTTTATTTTAGTAAAATATCTGCCTGTTTATGTACAAAATTAGTATAAATAAATGAATGAAAATAGCTTTATTTGCTAAACGGATATGTCGCAGATATATTATTAAAAACAGTGTTATAGTCAATCGACTTAAAAATTAAGCCGGACGTAAAGGAAACATACGTGTCGTGGCGCTTCATAACACACCAGAAATATATAAGTGTCTCATCCCACTTATCTCCATTCCAAATTTCAAATATCCAATTTCATTTATAATATTATTAGGATGTAGGATTAAAGCATTTGTTACAGTACAGAGTAGGATAAGTATTTAAACAAACAAGTATTCTCAAATCACACCTTTTATTGATATGACAATCATCACAAACCAATTGTTTTTATTTTTAAGTGCACAATTACAGTTTTAAAAGTAGATACACGAATTTTGAAGCTTTCTGTTTCTTTAGACAAAACTTTAACTCGGGTTTGAGACATTTTTAAAGAGCCTCTGACTCTTTCAACCTTTCATTTCGAAGATTTTGGACTGTATTCGTAGTGGTGATCCAACTATATACTGGCTTGTGTTATATCTTGTACTAGGCAGGCTTGTGTCATAGCTTGTACTTGAAACTATAAAAAAAGAAACAGCATTTTATCATTATTTTGTAGAAAGAATAATTCGTCTATGCGGTGATAGACTAAAAATACAGGAGTCATCACTTCCTTTACCATCAGGCGAGCCATATACTTGTTTTCGTAGCATTGGACATCATCTGTAGACAAATCAGTTTGTACAGTGACCAAAGAGGAATCAGTCTCTGAAAAAAATATTTTGGTTATTTAAATACTCAATAATTGAGTATTTAAATAACATATAGCATATAACGCGCATATAACACATAGATACCAAAGAACTACTCTTTATAATATTAATCTATTTCTACCAAGAAATATTGTGGGTATACTGTTTTTTATTTAAAGTTGTCCAAATCCCATGTTTCATAAAAACCTCAATAATGTGTTTAGAACAAAGATGATTCGAGGTTTTCAAAAAATGAAGTTTGTCAATTGGATTGACAAACTTCATTTTTTTAACTATAATTTTAAAGTGTAATCAGAGTGAAACCTAGAATTAAAAGGAACATTAAAATGGCATGAACAAAAATGTATAAATAATTCGAATTTTAACAACAAATAGTCTCACTTAAATTAAATAATAATTTATTTATTTATTAAGGTACATCAACAGTATACTAAGCTACAACTTTATGCTATGTTCCCGCTAGCATCCCGTGTCTTTTGTTTTTAAAAGAACGAAATTGCGCATTGAATCGCAAATTATCGATGTACATTTTGCCATCCCTAATAAACATGGTTATTTATGACATAATTCGTAAAATCCCGTGAACTCATAGGGTTTATGCTTATTATAGTAAAAAAAACACTGTATTTTGGCTTTGTAATAATTGTTCGATTCTTAGATTTACTTATTAGTGGAAAGAGATCCCACTGCCTTTTTCGTAGATTGTTTTACAATAAACGCACGATGTCATAACGAATACCCAGTATTAACTAAAGTATTTAAAACACTTCTATTTATAACACAATCACGGTAAGTACTTAAAGATATCATCGAATTTCGCAACAGACAAACAAACAACGGCCATTTGTAAGTAACTAGTTCTCAGTACATACACTCAACGGCTGTGCTTCAAATCGACACAAAATAAAAACTGTCATTTTCTAGGAATAGCTGTTACTTGTAGAGGTCAGTGCCTCAGAAAAGAAGATCGTTCGAATACTACGGAGGTTACGGGTTCGATTCTCGCCTGGTACAAATATATATTTACTGGTCTTTGATAAGTTTTAGTATACAGGAGGATTAGAGCTTGGAAAAGGACGTATAACATAAGCTATTTTTGGTCGTGATAACCGAAATCCTTGCGTGCGGAGCTGCATTGACTTAGTACATCATAAATAAGGTAAAGTGTAATTACCTATCCTGCTCCTATCCCGTTTTTATTTGGGGTCGGCGCAACATGAGTTCATTCACTCCTTTTTTAGTTATATCACCCCGATTCGGGCGTATGGTCGAGAGGTTAGATCTCACATCTCGTCCACTTCATTTTTCATCTACCGGTCAATACCAAAACTACGCACTTTATTCGGGGACGATGTTTCTGCGTATTGCAATTATCTCACACTAGATGTCACTAAATGTATCAGGGATGGACTCCGATACAAAGTATCGCCCAATCTAAGGCGGTTCTCCCACTGCTGCGCGTCACGCGGCGGTAAGCGGGAAAACGCAGCCACGCGCGTGGTCGCAGGAGAGCAGATTCTGATGCCACTGCGCGCAGATCTGTCTGCTATCACGCGCGTGGCGGAGGTCGAGAGCTGTGATATTTCTAAGTAGTCTGAGGTGTTTGAGGTAATCTAATATTTGATTTAAAGTTAAGTTGAATATTGGAGCCATACAATTTGCGAGGGATTATTAAACGTTGCACCTTACTTGCTAAACTATATCTATATCACTTTAACGGACAGTACCTAGTTGTATCGGCATTCTCGAATGCCACACCAGATTCCATATTATTTTTTATACAACTTAGGTGGCAGACAAGCACACGGCCCACCTGATGGAAAGTGGTTAGCGTGACCTATGAACGTGTGTAACGCAAGTGGACTCACATTCGTGCTGTATGAACAGAGATTTTATATGCCCTCAGTGCAGAAGACAAAATCAGGACAAGCCTTTGGTCTTCCCACTGACAGCACAAAAACTCCCCAGTGAGCTCTGGCCACCCTGCTCACCACCGAGAACACAACACGAGGTTATTATAGCCGTGGTATTCTGTAGGGTAGAGGTACTTCCCTAGTCGGACTGCTCAATTCAGATTGGAATACCGTCGTGCCTACCTCCTCCTATATAAATAAATTTGGCGTTTATACACGTTGTATTGTATTTAATATTGATTTTCAGTTAGTCTCAAACATCTACACAGAAATATCTAACAGCGCTCCGACTAAAATCTCGCCAAAATCACGCGCGTTATGACAGATTTCAGTGTGCCATATCCCGTGTTTTTCCACAAACACAGGGATGCGTGTTTTCTGCTTGTACGCGCGTGATATGCCACGCGCGCATTTTCAGTTTGTGGTAACCCGCGTGTTTTGTATACAGAAAGAGCTCCATAGAGACGACGCGACTCCAGGCTTCCCTGTTGTGTGTGTGACGCGGAGCAGTATGAGAATCGCCTAAAAAATCCACTTTAATAGAATCGTATGAGAATAATACTATGGATCATATTGAAAATCGTGCACATTGATATAAACTGCAATCAGTTCAAATTCCGCATTTCAATTGGTTGAAAGTTTAGTATGGAATTGCATAAATAGGTCTACAAATTTTGAATGGTAGTTAAGTTAGTGGTAGTCATTTCATATAGAAATAGGTTCAAGAAACCTAAAGATATTATTTTCAGTTCTTATAAGTAGTGAGAAGACGCCATCGTGGAGAATTTAAATAGAAAATAAATATGTTTAATCTAAAACTCAAAATACAAAAAACGCTACAACCATGAAAAAGACGTAATAGCACCTGGAAACTATTAGACTTCATTGAACTGTTACTCAACACTCAACACAATTCACAAATCAACACAAAGCACTGTTTTTTTGCATTACTGTACAATGCAATAATGAAAATTACTCGTGTAATTTACTAGAAATCATAGTAATTTCTGGATACTAAGGAGCAATTCGGATTTCAGGTGCACTGGTGCGCTTGTCACTACTATCATTGAATAGTAACTTTGGACTGATTTAAAATTAATGATAATTTAAATCAGAAAGTAACGCTTATATCATGTCACATCGGTGAAAGAGTAAGCGAGACAGACATATTATCTTATCCTGCAAAAAATGCCAATATGGAGATCGCAGTCTATCCCCAAAAACTGACATATATTATCCGCCTATATATAGAGATCATAAATGATATACGCTATAGATAGAACCTCAGCGTCCCCCTTTTATATAGCAATAGTTTTGTCTTAGGTGTTTTAATCTCATGACTAGAATTACCCTTAAGGGAACTAAACTGTGCGACATATTGTCAGCAGAAGATTGGGAAGTACTTAAATAAATTAAACACAACATGCCAAATGCCAGAAAATAAGACCCGCGGTCAAACTCTGAACTAAAAATTACATCGCCACCATGCCGTGTGTTGTTAGTTCACGCCATGACAGTATGGTTTAGAGTTGCCAGCACATATTTTATGATGTACTATTGGAAATTATAGTTCCTGACATATATCTTGATAAATACGCTGATATTAATAACCTATCCATAGTTGAATCTATTAATCCATTTTTTTTAAAACAATAATTTGGTGTTTCACATGATCATATTCTAACGATCTAACGTTGGGAACGCGCGATTATAACTTCATAGGTTCTGCGGCTCAACTACTCAAAACATTGAAAGATCTGGTATAATAAAATGACGATACTGGCAACACTACATGTTGCGACAGCCGCGCCGCGGCCAAGGGACTTATTTAATGGCGCGTACTTTAAAATAAATAGCTTAAGCAGACAGTTGAACTGCACCAGTTGATTGTTGACGTGGAGGTGACGTTTGACAGGTTTAAATTTGTACGAGCAGTGTTCAGAGTGTATTAAATAAAATTTCCACTTATCAGTGGAAAATAGATAATATCAGACACACTACCGCCCACTAAACTACCTATTAATCAAATGAAGTTTTATAACCTACATTACGGGGAAAATTTCTAGCCTGGCAATTAAAAAAGCTATTGCTATTCCTTTCTCACTAAGTTAACAGAATTGCGGTAAAGGTACACTATACAGCTCACCATGGATGACAGGGTTTTCGTTCATTCGTAAAATTATTATAATGTAAGTAATTTTTTTGAAGATTTCCTGCTTCCTAAAAAAACCATTTACACACAACATTTATAAAATATTTACACACAAAATGTATTGACCTACTTAAAAAAATGGTCAACTAGCGTATTGTTTTGATGTCAGTTAGCAGATTTGAAAGCGCAGAATCAATTTTATAAGGTTATTTTTAACCGACTTTCAAAAAGGAGGAGGTTCTCAATTTGATTGATTTTTTCATGTATGTACACCGATTACTCTGAGATTTATGATCCAATTTACGTGATTCTTTTTTGGTTCGATGCAGAATAGTTTGCCATTTGGTTCCATAAAAAGGACTTGTCCACTACTTGTATGGGCGTTGGTTTTTTATTCCCACTAAAATCCATTATGGCTCAAATTACACTGATATGTAGTAGGTAAAATTAGGAATCGTGCATTAGTTAGATAATAATTTTTAAATGCTGCATTTAAGAGAAAAAACTAAAGTTATTTTACGATAGTAGATATTTTAATTAGGGGATGGCAATACAGTTTTATTATTTTAATAGCAATTATCGCTATCATTACTCATTACATGGTCGCTGCTGTCAACTGTCACTTTCGAACCATGCTCATTTTTGTAATTGTTACCTGCACGGGGTACAATTAAATGCCGTTTACTCAATGAAGAGATTTATTAGCTCGGCACAAACTAGACAATTAAATCACTAGTACACACAGCACTCTTCAACAGTTCCAGTCGCTCAGTAGTTCACAGTAATCCACAGTCGTTGCTCAGGTCGCAGGTAGAATCCTCTTCGGTCGCTTAAGCTCGCTGTGTTCGTTATCGATCTCAAAGACAGAATGAATCATGTCGCTATGCGAGCGTGTTTTTATATCTCCCAATTAGGAGGGTCAAATACGCGAGCGGTAACTACCTACCTTCTGTCTTTTGTAGTTTGCCACCGTCGCTGACCTTCGAGTTCATTCTCGATTTTTACCTATTCTTTTGTACTTGGCGGTAGGTAGGTTGTGACTTTGTGTTGAAGATCCTAGATTTTTCTATGCCAATCGGTACAGTACCTCGTCACTAACACTGCGTTTTAATTTCTAGAAGATTCGGTTTCTAGATTTCGAGATATTGACGTCGGTCGTAGCATAATGTAAGATATCTATATACATTTACTGTGCAAATTACAGTTTTATCACTATAGGAAACTTCTTAATAGGTCATCATACACAACTACAGGATCAGTTTCTAACTTGCATTTGGTACAAGCAAATTGTTCTAGTTTTGTTTTGGAACTGCTAATATTTCAATAGTTTGTAGCTATGTATGCCTCAAATATTTTCGATCAAAACAAAACACAGTCATACTTTGACAACCCGTCAACATATTACATTTTTATTACACCAAGTAGCTTCGTAGGAGGACAATAATGATGCAGAATGAGTCTTATAATTTCCAAACACTACATGTGAACTATATCATTATGTATTTAATATTGCATTATAGTTATAAATATAACTATAAAAGGTAATGCTTTTCGTCTGAACATAGAGTAATCTATCAATTTCTCTTTATAATTGTAAAAATCTCACTCAAAACAAACAAAACAGTCCACAAGAGCATAAACAGAACTGACATCCATCTGTCACGCGTGACGCGAAGGTGACAAGTTGTCAAACTTATTATTTTGTTTGTGTCAGGCAGAGGCAGCAAAAGTTTTGTTTGTATTCAGCCTAAAAAATACACCAAACTAAAAAACTATGTTTTCTCAAAATTGCAGGCACTTAAAATGCCATTTTATTAATTATAATATTAGTTAAATGTAACACTATCCAAAGATATTTGGTTCATCGCTACTGGTTTTTTCAAAAATAAAAAACCATTTCTGGACAACTCCTGGACCAATATTAAGTAATTTTATAAACATTTTGTTTGTTTTGAGTTTTTGACATGTATATTTTTAACCGACTTCTGTATATTCTTCGATATTTCCGTCGTTAATGAACCGATTTTAAACATTTTTGTTGCATTGTGTTTCGTGTAAGTCATAGGTAGTTCCATATAAATTTCGTGGGTACTGGACCTTTTACTCCGGAGACACACCAAAGAACTCCTCGAAATCAAATAGGAAATGAGAAGTGATTGCTTTTTACCTAGGTTTTATGACCATCCTGTGACACAGTAGGCGACATTGCGATGGTCAAGGGCGTGCTAAAATTACCAAGCCTTGAACTATGGAGGCAGATAACAGAATGCCTTAATGATGTGTATCATAAATGTCTCGTTTAAGTTATTGAGAGCATTAAATCGAAAATAATTATGGTCGGAATGCTGGACTGCCCACTAAAAAGGGGACAACATGCTGGACTGCCCAACACCGCCTTTTATAGTCACTAAAAAGTAAAAAATAGAAAAATTACGTTTAATAAAACCAACTGAACGACGACGGTGCCTACTTTATCTATTGTGCCTGAACTATTGTGATGCAGTCAATTGAATAAATAATGTGACCTCTAGGGCTAGGCACCGGCTTCTAACAGATCAATAAATCTGTGAATTCAGTATTTTTTCTGCACATTATATTATCTTATAGTTTTTAGTTTTAGAAGTCTATATTGATATTTCATCTTTTTATGGCTTATACACACATATTCTACGAAATAACCTACTTCATTTATAAAAACAGTACAGAAAAAAAGCGGTAATAACGCATCTTTATTTTTGTCATGCGGCAATATTTACATGAAATTAGAATTTGCTTAGTAAACAAATTGTTGTAATTCAGCTCCATACGAGAGACCGTTTTACAAATTTTATAGGAATCGATCTCGATCTACTGGAAATTCATAATGTTACTCGTTTTTAACGGAATTGCTCAATGTTGTTTTAGACCCACTGGTATGCTAGTTTTTAACCGACTTCCAAAAAGGAGGAGGTTCTGAATTCGATCGGTATACAATTCAATAATTAAATTAATATGCATGTGCATGTGCTACTTATGCATATGAGTGTCATGCGAGTGATAAATTGAAACCACTCCGATTCAGAGTAGTTTTTGTTACTTCATAAATTAAAGCGCGCTTGCAGTTTCTGGTTTGTTCTGTATTCTGAGCCCCAACCCGTATAGTTTCAAAATACTCAAGAATTCTGTAAACATAAACCAGAAAAATATGTTTTAAAATTTAAATCATTTTTCAGAGTAGGTAGGTATTTGTCAAATTAGCAAACTGCAAATAGGACATGAACAAATGAATTATAATTTTGAATAAATAAGTGATGCAAACATAATTCAACGTTAGCCAGTATTCTCTGGATCTTTTTAAGTAGGTCGTTGGTGATCACGCGTCATTTGGAGTAGGTAACGATAAACGAACGGTTGTACCGTGTGTACAAAGCATTATGGTGACGTTGGTGACGTTAGGTAGGTACCTACCTATCTAGCTTACAACAAATTGCAATGACTTCTTCATTATTGTAGTTCGTTGTGAGTACTCGTTTGCCTTCATTCAATTGGTGCTCCACTGGTACAATTATACTTTATCAGGATTTAGAAGAAACGCTTTTCCTGCCGTTTTGATTACCAACATATCGTTGGAATAATGCAAATTTTCGGCACGATTTCCTAGTTATAACATATGGTAGAGTCGGTTATATTGGACCACTTTTGACTTGGACTCGAATATTTAGTATATAGAAGGACTTCACTACATAGCATAAAACAAAGTCGCTTTCTCTGTGCCTATATCCCTATGTATGCTTAAATCTTTAAAACTACGCAACGGATTTTGATGCGGTTTTTTTAATAGATAGAATGATTTAAGGAGAAAGTTTATATGTAGTACCTACATATAAACTTTAAAATCCATTAAATAGTGTAGAAATACTGTTATTTTTGAGGTCTCTCATGTGATGTCGTAAATAATTAATTATTTTCCGCTAACATTCCAAGCGCAGGAGAAAGCTGGAGATCCAATCGCACAGTCCCTCGGTTAGTCCATAATACGGCAACTTCGTAAGAAGACCTTTGTGCTAGACCCGATCGAAGGCCTTTGCTATATTTCACAAACCGGTGGGCGCAAGCCATAGAGAGTAGGGGTGAGGCACTTGCGGTCAGCCTCAATACACAAGAAGGTCACCGGTAGAGCGTCGATAGCGAAACCCGTACTGTCGATCGCTCTATAGATCGTTTCCCTCAAGGTATCTCAGGAGCTGTGTATTAATAACACGCTCCATTACCTTCGAGAGAAGGGGGAAGTGATAGCGATAGGCCTGTAATTGGTCGGATCTGTCCTGTCACCTTTCTTGGGCACAGGGTGCACGAATACGGTCTTCCACAAGGTCGGAACCCGCCTCGCGTAGTATGAGAGTGCGAACAGGCGTGTAAGTACAGGGCATAGTGTTTAAGCACTATCGCCGGTATACCGCCCGGCTCACTCGACTTCCGAACATCTAAGGACTTAAGCTCGCGCCGGACCACCCGTTGCGTGATTTTAACTTCCGTCATGGAAGCACCACAGCTTGGGATAATGGGTGGTTCGGCGTTCCCGTCGTTCATAGTCGAGTTTGACGCAAAGAGATTCAAAAGATTGGCTTTCTCCTTAGCGCCATGGGCCAGACTACCGTCAGATTTTTGCAGCGACGAAAAGCAAGACTGGCAGAAGTTTCCCTCGGCAGCTTTGGTGAGCGACCAAAATGCACGACTGCCAGATGGGTAGCGCGCAAGCCGCTTGCAAATTCTGCCGATGAACTCCAACTTAGTCCATGGCCGTTGCTTTTTTACTAGACCTCGAGGTGGCATTCTACTTCCTCTTCACTTCAGCGATATTTGGATCTTTATTGGCAAGTGCCGTGGTCCAAGCCCTGTATGCAGATTGCTTGTGGTCTCTTGCTTCTCTGCAGGGCCTATTAAACTAAGAACGATTGCTCGCTTCTGCTACGATCCAGCGGTTGGGAATAAAGCATTCCATACCCGCTAGGATCGCATCAGCTACTGCTGTTTCACAGGAGCTTGGATCATTTGAAGTGAAGCAAAGCTGCCTCCACGGGTACGACGCGAAGAATTCTCGCAGTCCGTCCTAGTCTGCCCACTTGTAGTGCCAGACATGCCGCCATTGAGGTGGCCGTGGTGGTTCTAGCCGCGTGAGAGTCACTTGCGCCCGAACGAGGCTGTGGTCCGAAGTACCGAGTGGTGCTTCCACGGTTACCGAGTATTCGTCCGGGTGCGAAGACAGCAGAAGGTCCAGTATAGAGCTTCTCCGGGTCTCTATGTCTGGTGTTCTAGTAATAGAATGCACTAGTTGAGAGAATCTGTAGGTCAATGCAAAGTCGTGGGCAGCCCTTCCCGCGACTCAGGAAGTTATGCTCGAGTTTGTACCTGGGGTACATTAAGTAGGCTGTATCGACCGGGCATGATATTTGCGTCTCCGTCAAAAAAAACAAGGTGGGTTACGCGGTCTCTAGATGGAGATGGACCGCCGATGGTTGGTGCGTAGGCCCCTGATGTTATAGAAATCCACATGTACTGTGAATGATGGTGTGAATGATGGTGTAAATGATTTAACTATTAAATATTATAACGGCACAATTTTTTTCATACTAGTTTCCTAATATGTACGATATTAGGAAACTAGTATGAAAAAAATTGTGCGTTTTGACTTTAAGAAAATTTTGACTAGTCAGTCAAACACCCAAAAAGCTCATGATTTTTAGATTACAAATGGAATTAGGTGTTACCTTCTTTAATTTAGCTGATAGGCGTTTCATGTCGTCAGTCGCCAAGCGATTATGAACTGTTACGGTTAATTATATGTTAATATTTTATTGACAACAGTATTAGTTCTTATAAAAAATGTGCTAGTGGAAGTCTCATTTTTAGACTATTATTATTGAATAAAGAGTTAATTACTCATCAGAGCAAATACTGATAGCAAAGACTTGTGGTCACAGTACCGTACCTCATAGAACTATAGTTACAGGGGGGTAGTAATTATGTGGATACTTGACTCTTTATGCATGATTGAAACGTCTATCATAGACGGAAACGAAGCGAATAATGATAAGGTAGTCCTCCTTTGTAAAAGTAATTATAAGCAGGAGAGAACAAATAAACAATAATTAAATACACTCGTCTAGTCAGTCACTTGACGGTGACATTGCAATGTACCAGGACCCCGATTCTGCTAATTTTGTCATAATAAAACCATTGTCATGCTCCTGACACTGCAAACAATGCCATTTAATTTTAGACTACACTGTTATGGTGTTAGAGTCTAAAATTATATGGCATCTTGTAGAGGTATGAAATTATAAAAGAGTTGTTCAACCGGATTTGAACGATTATATTCTTCTTAGTATAGATACATTTAATTTTAATTGAACAGTTTGCGTAATGGTAAATGATTTTTATTTTTGTGGGTACTGATCAACGGTAGCAATGTGTAACTCGGATTGTACTGTACAAATTGTGTATTAGGATAAATCTAACATGATTTCTGATTATCAATTCACGTTGGCCTCTCGTTAATAGTGGAAACGGCGCGGTGTTGATACAACGTAGGTAAAATATCAATATACAGTACTATATACATAGGTGGGCTAAGTATATAGTACTGTACATTGATAAATTTATTATACTAGATAATTGGAAAATACTTAGTTACACTAATTGTTCTATAAATTCATCATCCTCATGGCGATTTCCCAGTTACGTCCGCACTTAAGAGCGCGGTGTCCATTTAAAATTTTATTGATATCAAAAATAAAAGCAATTCAATTAAATTCCAGGCTGTTTAAAAAGGCCACATTATGGAAATCGTATTAGGATAATATTTTGTCCTGCATCGATACTTACACGATATTAGAATCTGCTTAGTAAATAAATTGTTGCAATTCTGCTCATATGAGTGACCAATGACCATTGTACGAATTACGTAGGAATCTATCGAGATCTACGGGGCATACATAAAGTTACTAGTTTTTAGCTGAATTACTCAATGGACCTTTTTAGACCCGCAGATCTGTGTCCACACGGATGAAGCGACGAACAAAATCTAGGTTTAACATATAAATTATTTGTTGGACAGATTGTAGACGGGCAAGGGCAAGTGCTCCAGCAACAGATGAGCATGGCGCAGCACGAGCCGACACAGCAACATCACCAGACTGTCACCGTAGTGTCATCCATGCCCAGCAGCATGTCACAGCATCAGGTACACACCTATTTATCAGCGTGCAGTTTTTATACCACTTAGGGAGCAGATAGGCAAACGTGGACCTGATGGAAAACGGTTGCCATGGCCTATGTGCATGTGCCATACCAAGGCATCACTCGTGCTGCCATATGCTGCCTGCGTGTACAACATAAGAATCGTAGGGCATACGGCAGTGTGTTAGAAGCGCATTCCTACAGAGTTAAGCTCACACTTATATACAATTATTTCACCTGTTTATTAAGTATAGATTATATTATAAAAATATAAATAAATTGTGTCCGTAGGTACATTGGAGATGTTAAAAAAACGTGTGTTTTGTTAAATTATGGATTCTGAAGCCATTTATTAGCGGTGGAGCAAACATTTCTGAACTTGTGTTTGATTCAAATTGGCTGAATGGAATTGGACATATGACCGACGTTCTACTGAACCTAAGCTTACCATCCCTTTCTAGGCGCTAGTTGAGAAGAAGCGGTGCAACAAACTCCGCAGCTGCATTTTATCCAAGACAAAGACCATCATAACTCGAATTTCCTCGATATTAAATCCCTAATTATATTATTTAGCTTTATTAAACACAAGATGACACGTCTCGACTTCGCTCGTGGCATATTTTGAAATATCATCCCTTTACGCCCGAATTTTTTTAGTCTTCAAATAATGTATGAAAAGCTGATAGATTTGTTGACATTTATGATCACTGACCCGCTCCCTTAAGTAGTAGCGTGATGATATATAACCTAAAATCTTCGTCGATAAATGAAGTAACAACATCGTTTATCAATTTGAACCAGTACTTCCTGAGATTAGCACGTTCAACCAAGCAAACAAAGAAACAAACTCACTCTTCAGCTTTATTGTATTAGTATGGATGGTATAGACTAAGTTTAAACAACAGACAAAAATTATGGATTTTGTATAGTAGAGATAGCGTAAAAAAATCGTATGGACATATTCTAATAGCTTCTTTTTATATTTGAAGGTTTTATCACGACTACACGTTCCACAGACTTAATTTGAATACAAAACTGTATCCTGAGACACTACTGTCAACATAGGATTGGTAAAAGAAACAAATGTATTCAGCACTTAATTCAATTTCGTTTGAGCAAACCCATTCGTCCCGCATTCGCAGTCGACGTACAACAGGGTCCACTTGCACAATGACTATTTTAAAGATCAGATACGTATTCACTAAGCGGGGAGATGAGTTTGTTCTAGAAACGCATACGACTGAAGATGGCGAGGAACAGGTTACAGTAAGAGTTTTCTTTTTTATGTTAAATATTTTCTTTTGTTTAAGAAAAAAAATCCGTGTATCCATTTTCTGTGCTTAAATTGTGATGTTAATTAAAAACAGATTTGGTAGAGTATAAAGTGAAATAAAATATTTTATAACTTAATTTGTGATGATATTAAATCATCAATCAATAATAAAATAATGTTAAATTCAAATTTGATCAAAATTGCGTCGCATTTTTATTTAAATTGTACAAGTAGATTATTTTTTTGGAACCGCGTGCATTTAATTCTTATTTCTTTATTGTTCAACATTTATTCAAGTTACAATACAAAGTTATAAAATCATATCTTCAAAACGCAGTTACTTAGTTTCAATTTTATAATAGGTATATCTCTGACCACTTTGTTTAGTTAGACACTTACCCGAAACTATATATACTATTAATCAGGGATATACGGTCGAATTCTGAAACTTTGTTGTATTTTGTTTATTAGACAAAGAGTGCTACTTAAACGTTTGATTAAACAACAATAACCACAACTTCATTCAATTTTTTATGTTTTGTTTCACTTACAGCCACGATATATAAGACCTATGTATTTATTTAATAAACTTCCTATATGCCCCTGAAGAAAACTGTTGACTTGACATTGTAAGAAATGCGATAGCTCGGAGGATGTCATGTTTATATAATGGGCATTAAATAGTGACTATTGTAGTAGAAACTGATCAAGCGACAAAATGGCTTTATTATGTGTGTTGTTTGTAAATGTCCTTGTATTACTTTGGTGTAGGTGCAGCAGCAAGCAACTGGCATCCAGCAACAAGCGGGTACCGGCATTTCGACCATGCCGCCTCTACAAAGCTTACCACCAAATACACCAAACCCACATCAAATAAGGTAAATCATAATATTTAATAAATAGTAACAATACCGTGAAACTGTGCAATATGAGATTCACGTGACATAAACACTTTCTTTTGCAATCTAGCTTATTATTTTTTTTAAATTAAAATTTAATTTCAAATAGTGAATCCGAATGAAGTTTCTAAACTCTATCTATTTTGACAAGTCACAGATAGTAGTAAATATAAATTGAAAAAATCATACAAGCATAAGCAATTTAAGTACAAAGTATTTTTTTAAATTTTGAAAAAGAAAGAAAGAAAAGAAAGAATGAAACATTTATTTAGTGCTATTTATTTAGTGTAATCTATTTTTCTATTGCCTAAGTACCTACGTATATACTTAAGATTTTCTGTGTAGACTCGTTTAATTGAGCCCATTAAAAATACTATCATTTGAAAACGAACGATTACTATATCTACTGCTAGTAAGATGGCGGGCTTAAGTACAAATATTTTGGAAAGCACATTTGTATCAGCATTTTCGGAAACATCTTTATTTACCACACGAAACATGGTAGATATGTGGTATGCAAGACAAAATGCTTTGTGTGTACCTAGTGTGTCTTTTTTGCGGTTACTCAACGTGTCGTACTACTTCTTCCGATCAAGATCTAGTGTAGTTAGAGAATGATAATGCATTAGTAATTTACTTTTTCTTTTTTGCTTATGCGGCTTCGGATACGCTCATGGTACGGTCCTATATTATTGTGGGCATCGTATTTATCTAACTTAGTATATATTGCAATGTAATTATTTACTTTTAGCACGGATTGGGGACATAGCCGCGTACAAGTGATTCAGCAACCGTTGCAAAATAGTACATATTTGCAACAGTTGTACAACGCGCAGGGCCCTCTACTGATGCCCGGTAACATCGCACTGCATCCCGGTATCAACTCACAACAAATACAGGCATGTCTTAGTTCAATTTATTACTAGGTATCACACTTTGAGTTTTATTAAATAAACTAGATGATCAAGCAGCCAGATCCGGTACCGTTAGAGCGCGTGATTGAATAACATCCAAACATCTTCACAAACATTCACATTTATATTATCAGTAGTATTCATATTAGTTCCTTTACGTTCCGCAATCTCCACGAATACCATCGCCCATCAGTGGTGGTTATTTTGTACGTGGACCAACTAAAACAGCACACTGACTTGTGTCTTAATTACCGAGATGTAAAGTTACCTAATTAGGTAATTCCTTCGCATCCCAGCTCATCTTAGGCCATAAACGGCCTTCGAGGGTATGAGAACCCCGGGTCGGAGGTGCCTCTAGAAGTTTAAGAGACACGTGGAAAGTCACCGAGCAGCCCTAAACAGGCCGCTTCCGCCTTGGTTGGAATTTGCCGTAGGCGACAGCGATAGCGTCTCCCATGCGGGAAAGAGGCGTTGCCCTCTCCGTTGCCCGGAGTGACCCGCGTGGAGGCTGGAGACCGCGCATTCCATTCATGTTAATTCCCCTCTGAACCCCGTTTTCCTTTCAAGCATGCAAGCGTGACTCTGGCTAAAACGGTCCCACTTTCTATATTTCTAGGCTTATTCTAGAATTTCTCATACCTTTCCCGAAAAGCTACCGTGAAATGACCATTTTTTTAACACAATGCAATGTATTGTGCAGGTCATAACAGCCGGCAAACCTTTCCAAGGTAATCAGTTGACGCCTCATATGCTGACAACTCAAGGCAAGCAAGTACTCCAGGGACAGGCTGGTAAGATTTTTCATATTTTTTCCTCTCAGGGATGGGAAGTCAGATGGTAGTCGCTCCCGAAAACGCTGACATACCATTTATAATTATGTATACCTGGGGCTCTAAAGTGCAAACTTGATGATGATGATGATGATGATGATGATGATGATGATGGTGATGATGAATACACACTCGTATAAAAAATGCATCATATAAAATAGAAAACCCAATATTTTAAGAAAAATCGTTTAAAATGAAAGTTTTGGTTAAAGAGTTATTGCACCTTGGTACCAACCTACCTAAAGAATTACATGAAATATGTAGAAGTTAAGTATCATATATAAAAAGTTACAACTCAGCATGCCTAGCTGGTATCATATAAAAATTGGGAAACAGTTCGCATTTTACACGGTATTGGAATCCAAGTATATGTAATAGACGTACAGTCGCCTTCAGAAGCTGCTGAACACTAAGAAAATGCATACAATTTCGTCACTCACATAACTATTAATTTATATCGTCCCACGCGCCGGTTGCGATTACGCAAAAATAATATAAATACATTTACTAAGAACATTAGTTCATTAATATTGCGCTTAGCTAGCCGCTGATAAGCTGGTATTGTTAAAATTTGTCATGTCAAAGCTACTTTGTCAGAGCGGTCACTCACGTTTTGCCGACGTATTTAAGTATAATATACATTCAGGCGATCTTATTTCTTATTAAATTAAATTATATGTTTCATCATTATGAGTGGCAAATAGTTAGCTTGAAGTTAACATTTGTTAACTCGGAATCTCAAAAACCAATTTATCAAAGTGAGAAACAAAAGTAAACGAATGTATATTACCTATTTCTCAGTTAATTATTTTGCTAAACGTACTTTCGTGCTAACGTATTCCATAATTTTGCTAGCTCCTAACTCCCCGTCGATCTGTGACGTACACAATTTGTGATGATGTTGCTTTATAATGTATTAATACTAAGTATAGGTACTAACTACCAGTAAGGTTTCTAACGTCATACGAGACGATAGCGACAGTGTATATTAATTTATATTGAAATAGGTTTTTGATAACATGTCATGGTTTTGTACAAATTTCTTTACTGCTGTACTTAGAAACTGTGTTATTTAATTGTCTTACAGTATCATATAATAAAGTAACGACGTAATAACGTAAAAACTGACTTTAAAATGTAATAAAAATGAATTGGGATAAAAAGAGGTACAGTTTGCTCAATATTAATCAGTGTAAACAGAAATGATCTATTTTTTCTTTCCTCATTCATGATAATTATCTTTTTGGTGTAATTATGATGACGTTATAAGAAAGTTCTGTTGTCACACCGTTATCCCTCGGGGGTAGGCAGAGGAAACGCCCGCCAAGTGCGCAATGACAGGCGAATTCATCATCGTCCTTGCGTTAGTCCGGGGTCCAATTTTCCAACCTTGCTGCATTGCCAGTGCCAGATATCATTACCGTTAAGGAGTGACTTTTTCAACAATCATACTTATAATTAAACAAATATGTAAAAAGTATATATATATATATATATATGTGCATAACGATGTGTCATGTCGCTTTAAATGTCAATATACTTATTAATGGCTTCTAAAGACAGTGGTTTGCTGACATTGAGTAGATTACTAAACTGCTGGTTCATTATCTTTCCCTAACTTACATGTTATACCTATGCCAATATATTTCTACTATCTGCTTTATTTATCCCATTTTATAGTTTACAAAACAACAAACAACAAATAGTTCTATAAATCAATCTTTTATAGGTATATATAATAATTCTTAAATATATATATATATACATAATAATAATAATAAACGTCTTTATTGTATACCAATAACATATTACATTACAATATGAGATACAAGTTTTGTGGTACGTAAATATATATATATATATATATACTTAAGACTGTGGAACACTATAAAACATTATTCATAATAACTTTATAGGTGGCCATGAATAATAATATAACGTGCACTGCTTGGGTTTACACTATGCTGCATATCAGCACATTTTTAAAATTTAAATACCGCAAGTACCTATAACACACACACCGTATACAGATCGTATCGCGAGAAGAACTTCCAAACTATTTAGTTTTTCAGTAAATTTTGCAGGTCTCACAACATATCAGGACCAAGGTTTATAATTTTTTTCAAATGTTTATTATGAGTCTCGTGGTTAAAGATGTGAATGTATATTTATTTATATTAAAAGAGGGAATTTTATTTCTTTTAGTGTGTTTAGGTCTTTGAATATATTTTTAATTGGCAATAATCTCTCAATTTTAATTTAAGCTTTTTCTAAATTTCTAGAGACGTTAGTTTACGCTCATTGCAGAGCGTAAGCTTTTTAATATTCACTTAGCAAGTGCAGCTTTTCTTGGCTTCCCACGCACACATTTACGTCATATGTCGTTGCGCGTTCTATTTGTACCTTAGTTCGTGATGTGTTATGTATGATATATGATGATTTATCTCATTCGTGTTATTCATTCTTTTCAAGACATTGCATGAGGCAGGTGGTTTCAACTTCACATAATCATAGTCTTCTTAAGTGCCTCCCCTCATTGTAATAGTCGTACTATTGTGACTAAGTGCGTTTATATTTCAACAGCGCCGTTCTCGGGGTATACAACTATTCCTGCGATCCCTACGACTCAGAATCAGACGTTCGTGTTTAGTCCGCTGGGTGTAATCAGTTCGCAGCCAAGTATTCTACCGGCGCATTCGCAGTCCACAGTGTCGGGCATTGGGCAACAACAGAAACAGACTGAGATGCACAAGGTTAGCTAATGCTTAACACAGCCTTCTTTTATTAAAATTTTTCTATTATAAGGTTATATTTATATTGAAGTGTGGTGGAAAGGTTACGGGAGCCAAAGTGGGCGGCACCAGTGCGGGCGGCCAAACTGTTCCGGTGCAGGCGCAATGTGTCCAGGTGTCCCAACCGGTGCTCGGAGCTCAACAATCAGCTCAGGCGCAGATTATCAGTCCTTTACAGGTAATTCAATATTTATTGAAATTGGCATGGCGTGACGCCTTCCTCTTAACATATCTTTTTTATAAAAAGTAAAGACGGTAAATTTGAACACTATCCGGAATTATTGTATTTAATACTACGTTTTACATTACTAATCTCCTACCAACCTAGAAAGCGTCACGCTATGCACGTGTATGGTGTATGTGTATAAATCGACCTATCCAGCTAATAAAGTTTCTTCTGCAAAATTTCTACTTTGGACAGCTATTTGAAGAATGCTTCACACAAAACTTGCTGTAACTTTTTTCTTCATCTCTTAGAGAAATTCTTATGCGTGAAAATTTAAAGCGATAAAAATACAACTTAGTGATATTTTATAATCACTTATTAGTTTATAATCACATATAACTTTATTCTATGCATAGGTCGAAATGTGTGTATTTTAAAATTTTTAATTTGTATCCTAAAGAAATTATCCATTACATACAAATAAAATGGATCATTTCATTAAGTCGAATTTATAAAACTATTGTTTTTTTTAAACGAATAAGCGTGTAACTGCGAACATAATTTGTATTCATTTAGCACGGCGAATATTTATTTTGTGAATTTTTTAACTTTTTGCTTGCGGCTATTTTCTCTCCCTATAATAATTTTACGTACAACTAACTATTTTTCTTAACAGTTGACCTGACCTATCATTTTGTTAATATTGTTTTGGTAATTTCCCTTCCCGACAAAATATTTATTAAATTGTACCGATTCGAGTTATACCGATAAAAATAGACTATTTTAAAATATTTTAGATATTAATGTTTAAGATAAATTGAACATCAAGAGTATTTCATATTCTACTTTTGAATAAAACGCATGTATCTGCGAATTTTATCGTTTGGATATTTTATTTTTACTAACTATAACTAAATGGATAGAATGGTATAGCATATGAATGTTTCAGCACTTTGATACGTAACATGAGGTGAGATGAGTGAGACTCTGGTCAAGATCGGATTTTTTGGTTTTGTAAATGATTTTTCAACCGTACGGCGCATGTATACGACTTGATATTTTTATAGTAGTTAAAAATAAGCTATAGTTTTAATATTAGGTTGGGGAAAAAGTCTTTTCGCATTATAGTATGTGTGATATGAACTTGTAATAATATCTCTTTACCTATACTATTTGCATCTGGCTGGTTTTGGTGTCATTAAAAGTTAAAACTTTATAGAACATAATGACAAATTCAAATTAGGAAAATGTGTGATTTTCATTTGTTTTTCGTACTGTCAAGATGAGTGAATGTAATGAAGAAATTCGATACATTTTAATTTTTTTTAAGAAAAATGGTAAAAATGCAACGTAAGCCGCGAAAAAAATTTGCGATGTTTATGGACCTAGTGCAGTGTCTGTGAGAGCAGCACAAATTTGGTTTAAGCGTTTTTATTCCGGAAATTTTGATGTCAAAGATGCATGTCGCTCTGGCTCTCGATTACGGATAAAATGGATGTCATATTTGAAAAAGTGGAGCAAGATCGGCATATCATTAGTTACGACGTAGCTGAAGAACTGGGAATTGACCACATAATAGTTTCGGTGCATTTAAAAAAAAACTGCATACACGAAAAAGCTCGATATTTGGGTAGCTACCTCACGACCTCACTGAAAGAAACCTAATGAACCGTGTACTCATCACGTGTACTCATCACGACAAGAACGTGCGAAAAAGGTCGTGGTCAAAGGCCGGTTAGGCTTCACAGACTGTGGTGAAACCCGGGTTAACTCGCAACAAGGTGATGCTGTGTGTGGTGAGATTGGAAGGGTATTATTCACTATGAGCTGTTACCACCAGGCAGGACCATCGATTCTGAACTCTACTGCGAACAACTGATGAGATTAAAGCAAGAAGTTGAGAGAAAGCGGCCGGAATTAATCAACAGAAGGGGTGTGGTGTTTCATCATGATAACGCTAGACCTTATGCATCTTTAGCCATTCAGCAAAAATTAAGAGAGTTTGAATGGGAGGTGTTAATGCACCCGCCGTATAGTCCTGACCTTCAGATTTCCACCTGTTTCGGTCTCTTCAGAATTCTTTAGGCAATGTCAGGTTAACATCACGCGAGGACTGCTAAAACCACTTGTCGCGGTTTTTTGATCAGAAGTCCCAAAATTTCTATAGCAGTGGGATCATGTCGCTACCTACAAGATGGCAAAAAGGTATCGAACAAAATGGTACCTACATACTTTAGTTAAATGTAAATAAACTGTATTAAAAAATGTTTTGAATTTTCTTAAAAAATGCGAAGAAAATTTTTCCTCTACCTATTATTTAGAAACGGTTATAACTACTCTATAAATGTATCGAAGTATCAGTTTGATTTGTGGTATGGAGAAAACTGTACAAAACCGAGGTATGCCGATTTTAGCTGAAGCCTCACTTTTCCTGTCCTTAAAACACGGGTACTGTTTCTTCTCACTCTTATTACCGACGTGCCAACCCAAACGCCAAGTACTGTTCATAGTGTACAGATATACACGTGATTAAAGAAGTGTAAACTGTGTTTAGCTTTTTAGGTTCTCATGTAGACATTTCTGTGACTAAAAACTATAAAGTATACATATATTTCCTTAGTGATCAAAAAAAACCTGCACTGTGTTCAGCTTCATATAAACTATATTCAGGATAACTACTGAGTATTCTTGGAGACGACGAGAGCGTCTAATCTAATGTTTTGTCCACACATGTTTATCGTGCTGCACAGCCAGAACCTATAGTTAAAATCGTATATTAAATCAATATCTATAAAACCGTATTGCGCATCTCAAGAGCAGATTTAGGAGGCCTTATACCAAACATCACTATACAATGCTGGTGTAAAATCAATCAATCCTTTATAAAATTTATACATTATGCATGTGTCGATGATTTTTATGCATTAGGAATTTTGATATCTCATTGTTATTCCCCTTATCAAACACTGAAATTCAATTTGTAAGAGGTATACAAAAACAGGAATAATATAAGCACCGTCACCTTTTGTGACCTTATTCTTATGCGAGTATTTTTAGGCGGTTACTTGTAGAGGTTAGTCAAGTTATCATTGACGGCACAAAAAGTTAGTCCCATTTTGCGTAGTAATCAAAGAACTAACTATACGACCACTGTCAGAGAGTCAATCCAGAAATCTGCCAATATACAAAAAGAACCTAATTACGGCCAGCTATACGTATACATAATTAAAAACTAAAACCTAACATTACCCGACTACCGGCGAAGCAAAAGGAGGGTTATGATTTTGAAAAGCTGTGTATGTATGTATGTTTGTATGTATGTAGGTTCATCTGCCCACTCATAGCTCCTCAAATACTTATTAAAACTAGACTTGAGAAGTCGGATTTTGGTTTTTAACTTATGTTTTTATTAATATTATTTTGGAGCAAACAAAACAACAACAAATAATTTATACATATTTGAAATGTGCTAATTAAGCCCTTTCAGTTGATACCAAACACGTTATTATTTTTTATTATTTTTTTACATAGTATTTTATGACGGCTAGAGAGCGTTATGTTAGATTCAGTGACAGCCTGTAACTAACAGACGATCAAGACGCTTTTAACAATACGTCATTTGTCCAGTTCCAATTAGTAGTTTAGGAGCAATTATATATATAATATATAGGGGAATTTTTAATTGCACCTCTATTTAAAATTTAAGCAAACAACAATTATCCACTAATAATGTACCAGCATATCAAATAAATTACTGTTTATCAAATTAAATAATTGTATAACTAAATGTGTAGCATAAGAAAATGTCTAAAATATATCAAAGTTAGCGACTTTATTTATCTAATTTTACTACGAAAATCTTGCTAAAACCACAGATATAAGCATTGTAAAACAAAATTACTCGCCATATAACACATATACTGATTTGCACACTAAATTATCCAATATTACCACCGAATTACTAAAATCATTATCTAAAATTGCATAACAAAGAATGCATGTTTTAGGTTATCTAATGACTACACTAATTTGCTACTTGTTGAACTAAAATCCCTTTAACCCAACTATATTTTTCTTTGTTCAACTGTTTTGTTGAAAACATATTTGGCGCGCTTTTGACCGCACTCAACGCTCCCGCTAGTCGCATGGTCGCGTGCATTTATTATTGTTTTCGTTCATTAGATAAACATAACTTGCTCGAGTTTAAGTGCGAATTAGTTTATTAACTATATCTTTGTGCATTGTTTTAGTATATTACCTATATAAGTAAGGAATATCATTAATTGCACATCAAATAAATAATCACATATCAATATATTACGTTACTTTTATCCTCATAATAAATTTATTTAAGTACAAAAATTATAAATGTTTATCAAAAATACTAACTGCACAGCAAATTAACTAGTGCGCATGTAGAAGATACTACGCGTTCAGTAAAAATACTGATTGTACATCTAATTAATTTCAGAATGATCACCACCCACCCCGAAATGGATAGGTTAGGTTAGAAGACTAAGGCGGGAGCGAAGCGAAGCGGAGCTCCCGCCTTATGTCTTCGTGGTAATTTTTTTTATAAGCAAGTAAGTAGTTTGTTGGTGCTCAATCAGTATAAATTGTAGTGTGTTTCGGACTGGCTATCAGGTTAAAATATGTCACACCACCTGCAGAAGCTAAAAACATACCTATCGGGATAAAGCGAAAACGCGGACGTCCATCTAAAGCAAGACCTGCCCTAATCTTACAGTAAAAATATATATTTTTTAATATTTTAATTAATTTGTTAAAAAAGTCTGAGTAGTCTTACCGTTGTGCCATAATTAGTGATTATGATGATAACACTTATTTGATTTTTTGAGAACTATAATTTAATAAACATGACTGATTAACTGGTGTTTTATTTAGAATAACTCATGTTCTTTAAAATTTAATAGGTGACATATTCCAAAAAAACAGATTAAATGTTTCGTTGCACTGAAATTATAATTAGATTTACTATAAGTTATCAGATAGTAAACTAGTAAAATAGTTTAGCTTTAAACATCAAACAGTGTAGTATATTTGATTTATTTGATGGGCAAATTTAGTGTGCAATTCAGTATTTTTGTTAGCAATTTCGAATACTTTGATAGAAAAATGTGGATTTACAGTTGTAAGATTAAATACTACCCTAATATATATGCAAACATACACAGCCTTTCAAAATCATAACCTGGCGTCCGTCACTCGCCCAAACTACGGAGATAAGTACCTACGGCACGGTACAGCTCCGGGCTGCTGAACAGTCAGGGCTTGCGAGTACACGCGTGACGTGACTTGAGCAAACACAATATTGTAGTCGGTCTTGTGTCTTTTATTATCGCTGTTGTAGAATTTTACATTTATTATACCTGTACAAGTGTATATGCTTTCCGACAATATATTTATTGAAATTATTTGTAAGATGTATAAATTTTGCTACACTAAAATTTCTTAATAGGTACTTCAGAGAAGGTATAAAAAAACATTAAACATTTATAAAAGGTAAACAACTGTAACACGAACCTTTACTTGGATTGTTTAATTTTAATTTTCTGATTAAAAGTAAAGCCCTGCCACTCGACTTGGCGGCGTTGTGTATTCGGAACAAAGGGTACCTTTAAATTTTCGTAGGTTATTAAAACGCCGGCTTCAAGATCATAGGAGGAGGGAACTTCTGTACGTAGTAGTATTGTATATCTCCTTTGGCATCGCCTTTGTCGGGTAAAATATTATTTTAAAGTCATGCAAAATTCCTTCATATGAATATTGCAATAGAATTTTTTTAATTCTCAGTGTAGAAAACAATTGACATAACAACATTCCAGAAATCATCTGCTTAGTTATATATTATTAAATCACTGCTCCTTAAAAGAAATACATTATATACTGAATGCTCTGCTACTAATTTTATCTATACTTCCAGAAGGCTGTTACTTTTAAACTGAGGTGCCCAGTTCCGTAGTAATTGGAGAGTACCGGTAACTTTTTTTTAAACCTGGGTTTGGAGTTAAATGCCTCAGATGCAACCGAGTATTTTGCTGGAATACTGGAATGATGGTGGTAACGAGTGCCAGAGGGCAAGAGAAGTGCATGGCAACTCACTACCAGTAGCATCCATTCTCGAGCATGAAGTATGAACGGTACAATTGCAAAAACTGTAATCGTGGATAGCGTCAAGGATCAAGCTATAACTTTGAACTGTCTTATAGTCTAGAGTGAATAGGTTTCATCTAAGCAAGCGTGCTCCATCATCGACCACATCATCATTTACCAAAGTATGAGATAGTGGTCAAATGCGGGTTGAATATGTAAAAACTTTTTAAACTAAATATAATGTCAAAAACTTTAATATAGCCGCAATTTAAAAGTCGAAAGTAAAATACATGTTTTTTTTTGTTATTTCTCGTTCGCTTCATTACCCATTTTTATTAAATTCTTAATCTATGAGTACATCATCCTGTTAACTCCACTAATTAACACGTTGTTCTCAGACTGGCGGTCAGACAATGCAGTTCGCGCCGTGGCAAATCTCAGGCGCCTTGCCGCAAGTGTGGGCGGGTGGACTGCAAGCCGGGACCATACCTGCCGGCGGCCTCTTAGCTCCGAACCCTATCTTCATACGGGGTACTCAACCAGATTCATCTCCTTCAATGTTTATCCAGCATTCACCCCAGAACACCGTGCAACATGCCAGTTAGTATTTTATGGATATTTATTTTGCTATGCGATTCAAGTTAGGTTGGCTAACAAGGGGTGATTTACTCGGTAGGACAAGATGTTATCAGAGTATTGTTTCGACTTAGTTTGAATCGTATTCGCTTGCGAACATCACTGACCAAGCTTGTGACAGCGATTGCGTTATAGCGCGAACATATGTATTTATTTTTGGTTATAAACGCATGCTTTTTTAAGATTATTTTGCTTGTGTAAATAGCAATTTTAGTTATTATGAATAGGATTATGATTGTGTATCTGTCTGTTTCAGCTACGAGTGTGGCGTGTGCAACGGGTACAACGGTCAAGCCTAGGGCTTCCTCTGACAGCGTGGCGAAAACAGCTCGCCCGCTGTCCAACATTCTGCCTTCAAGCGGAGTGCGACCTGGGCCAGCTTCCTCTGTGTCCACACAGACCAGTACCAACCAAGCACAAAATCAGGTATTGTTTTAATGATCATTCGTTTTTTAAGCTGTAGAAAACAACTCTATGCGTGCCAAATCAACGCAAGCAATCAACTTGTCGCACTACTGGATCCGCCCCTATATTCTGACTTTCTTTAAAGAATTGAATCACTACTGGTCTAAGACTTATCCCATTTACTATCCACCCCTATATCAAAACTTTATTTTAGGAACTTCTTCATCTTAACGTTAATCCCAGATGCATCCGAAGTTTTCACGTCGGAGTCTGGGGTTCTATTTACCAGTCGAACTGTGGATTTGGCTAAACATCGATATTTCCCGTGAAGCGACGATATTGCTCGTGTGTACGTGCTAATGTGTATGTTTGCGCTCCCAGACGAAACAACGTGGCAAACAGGGCCTGCGATCCCCAGCACCGGCGGCCAAGCAAGATGCGGCCAATCAAACCAACAAAATGCAACATCAAGTGCAGCAGCCTAAGCAACAGTAACTATCTAAAAAGTTTATATATTTTGTTCTCAATAGTGATCACGTTTGTTCCTAGGGTGGCGTTGGATACTTACATTTGGAGGAACCCTTAAAAAAATGCGGTGTCGTACAAGGCGACTAAGGGATAGGGCTGTTTAATATTAGATAGATATATACAGCCCAGACTCAGACTCAGATGCATGGCTTGAGGCATTCTATTACGTGGGACCGAATGTAATGATTGGTGAAATGTGGGTGATAATTCACTTCTGCCTAACCCTGGATGAAGGTGTGATTATATGTGTGTATATATGTATGTACATATATCGCGATTTATTAGGGTATTATTTTATTAGCTACTTTGGTCCTGACGTTTCAGAACCTACCTCATCATCATCCTCAAAGCGATTTCGCAGTTGCGGGAACGACTGCCGTCTGACTTCCTGACGCCTGACGCTGAGGAAAGTCTCCACCAGAACCTCGATTTTACTTTGACAAACTGTTGGACATTGTTCTGTACCCACCTATTGAAGGCTACGAGTATGTCGCCTTAATGCAAGCAATATAGTTATTTATAGACTGCATATTTATTTAATTTGCTTTCCACTGTAGGTTGTTGTTGATGAATCCATCCGGACAACTGACGCAGATAACCAGCGTGGACAAGCCTATTACCAAGACCATCCAACAGCAGGCCCTTTTGCAGCAGCAGGCGTTGCAGGTCTCTATTGTAATGTCCACATTTCATTACTATAATATATACCATAGAATATAAATGTGGGTGCTAGCACCTCTGCCTACCCCTTCGGGGATATTGGCGTGAGTTTATGTTATGTTTTTTTTACTATAGTACGGAGTTCCCACGACTAAATCGAATAATCTAGCGACTACTGTCTAAATGTATTTGATATATAGCGTGAACTGTAATGGTTCTTTGCTAGTAAAGTAAAGTTTTTGGGTAATCGACTCCGGTGGAGTATATTACATACATTAGTATATTACACATCATTTCTCTTTCACGATACCCGAACCCGACAAACGGCCCTCTATTTTGGCCCAGTGCAGAGATTGGTAACATGTGGGTTATCAGTCACATCTGCCTATCCCTTTGACGAAAACAGGCATGGCTACATTTAGCCATGCCTGTTTTATGTATAAGTGAATTTAAAAAATAGTTACACTTTTTATTAGCTATATCGAATAAACTTCTATTGTTAGTGTTTTTGTTTGTTTTGAAATAATAGCAACAGCAACAACAGCAGCAGCAACAACAACAACAGCAGTTGCTGCAACAACATCAACAAACACAGCAAATGGTACACTACCAACAACAAGGTGAGTAAGCAATAATATAACAAAGTAGTCCATACTATTTATTTTATACTCAAACATTTTTATAACAAGTATAAAAGGATATTTTAGTACGTACGTAAAGATATATTTATTTTACTAAATAAGGGTACCTACTGATGTCATCTGACCCCCCAACTCCAAGAGGAAAGCCTGACCAGAGTTTGTATGTTATACATCATATGTAACGGCTTGCAGAGATATCAGTGCCCTTAAATATAATAGTTTTATCCATTTTTTTGCGTCGGTAGATAGTTGAGATCAGGGTATTTTTAAGAATTTGGGCAAAGGAATATAATTTTTAACATTAATCATAAATTATTTTTATCAGTAGTTAATGAGTAAATACTCATTATTTATTTTCTACTTCCGTAGGTATGTCTCTAGGCATGCAGCAGGGCACACTGCCCGTTGGCTCCGTTGCTCAGACACTTCCGATGGCTGGGGTGCCGCAAACCATATCTATGGTGCAACAAATACACCCTGTGAGTATAACACTAGTAATGTGTAAAAGCCATTTATTCCGATTATTCGGTGTTATTTTATTATTTACACTATTCCCCATGACTACAGAAGCAACCGAATCGGGATCAGTGTAAAACGATAATACCAGATGAATCACGATACCACCCGTCGTTTTATTTCAAAGTATAATTATTACTATGAATAAATCAATATAACTGTAAAATAATAAACGTACAGCGAAAATAACAAAATATTAAAATGAAAGTATGTTATTTTAGCTGAGCGGCATGGCCCAGCCCGGCACGCTGGTCAATCAATTAAACACTACACAAACGTCTCAAAACTCGCTAGCTGTGCAGACGTTGCAGCAACCACCTCAGGTTTGTTTTTACTAACCACACTACCCATTGTTCGAAAATTCTTTACTAATCGCTCGAAACTTTTCACAATAATTTAATGTCAGTAAACAAGACAGCATGAAAATTAATGAACAAATCTAGTTTCTTAGTAATAATCGGAACATAGCATCGATAGTGTTAAATTGATTATCATAGAGGTGGACGATACATTTTTTTCTTACTCTTTTACTTATACTATATTGATAATAATTATAAATTTATTTGTAGAAACATGTGTACAAAATTAAATGATATTGTACTGTCTTAATTGAGTCCGTAATTCCGTGAACTTCATGTATGAGCACGACACATATATCTACATGTTCCTTTATAATTACATAATTTTTGCTTAGTTTATTTGACAATCATAGGTTACTCAAATTTCATTTAACAAGGTAAAATTTAATCATAAAGAAAATAATAGTCAATAAAGAAAATAATTAATTAATTTTATGTCAGTATAAAGAGATATATTTAGTCAAAGAGATATTATTACAAATCAAAAACAGATTGATGTCAAATAAATACTATGTAATTTAATGCCTGAATCCCATTAAACTATATAATGTCATGACATTATATAGTTTGTCATCATTTATAGTTAATTATATATTTTTATTTTATTTTATTTACATAAGTATATATACACAAAATTTAATCAATATTGTATATTGACTAAATTTTGTGTATCCTGATCATGAATAAAATCTCTTCCTGTGTAGTAGCACTTTCGAATTAAAAGCGTCTTTATTTTATGCTTAACTAGAACACTATAATACATTTAATATTGCTAGGTACAACTTAGAATCGAGTTCAGCCATGAAAGTAATCAAGATCAATACAATCTAAACTAGTTACTTACTCAAAAGAGTTTCATTGAGTGAAACGCAAGGATCTAACACCGGTGAATTAATGTTTAAAAATAAATCAATATTCTCATTGTTAAAATTCAACGTTAATATTGTTTTCAACACACTTGCTCATAAAGCTGTCCTATTTCACCGCAATCAGGCACATAATATCACCTATAATGAAACTATTTCCTTGTCATAATTCACAAGTGAGTTATAGCTTTTTACTTTATTGGTTGAGTTGCTAGTGTCGAGGAAAAAAAATCATGTTCAATAGTACAGATAAATTAACTGCTTACTCATATTATGCACTTTTGTATTTAAATAGTTTCAACTTGTACGTGTTTAATAAACAAAACTATGGTATTAAAACAGTTCATTATAATTTTACTAACTGCACATTTACTGTTTCTCTAAATAAACTTTTAGTCTAAGTAGGTACGACTCGTATAGAATAGTAGTTAACGAAACTGTTGCATAATAAGGGTTCTTAATCCAAATTATGTGCAGTTTCATACACTATTTTATCTAATCTCATAAAATAGTTAACATCATTTGCCTAAAATTACAACGTTATTTTTAGCGCCAAAATTAATTTGCTGATCGCACATAGTGTTGCGGCGAATCCACAGACTATGTATATGAGTCCAGTTGGAGTTGTATTATAAAACTTTGGGTACTCTGTGCGTAAACAATGTCATTAAAATTGTTTTTAATTTTTAATGTTTACATTTCGGTATGAGAGTAGATAAAATGATTTCTTAATATTATTTTATTCACAAGTTTGTTGTAAATGTATGATATGATACACGTGTGTATTGATGATTATCGTCTTCGACTGTCTCAATGACGCCTCAGCGGTGATCACCAACTTTACACATTCGTACCATAATATACTATTATTGCATGTATACATTACTATAATATTTTGGATGTAGTTCTTATGTTAAGGGCAATCTGTATAATTCAAGTGTTCTATATAATATCAAGCTACACGGTTATTATCAGCTTTCTTCGGTTTAAGCTCTACAGAACCGAGCAAACTGATCTTAGCCGAACTCACTTTCTGCCCGACATGCTTCCGCTTATACAATACTCATCATTTTATCCTGTGAATAACATCCTCACAAACACTAACAAAAATATTTGGTTGAAGGACTTGTTTTATTTAGCACAATTAAAGTTGCGGCACGCTATGATGGCCGTTTTGACAGCATAATTTAAAATATTATCTTTTTCTTCAAGTCGCTGCTCGGCGGAGGGCTGGTACAGACATCGGTGGCCATGCAACAGGCTGGCCTTAACCACACGTCACCAATGCATACGGTACGCGAATAACATTTAACATTATAACCGGTGTATTACGACTCAGGTTCTTTTACATAACATTTGGGATAACATGATGGCTAGGTGGTAACTCCTCTCAATATAACACCCTCTCAAAGTAAGTAGTGGTGGATAAGTGATTTGAAAAAGTGCTCCGAATTAAAACATGTACCCATTGAAATTATTATAAAGCAGGAACTGAAGGAACGTAGGGTCAAACTAGTTTGCCTACGTATCTATCGGCTCTATAATTCTGGAGATACAAAAATCTTTACACCCGAATCTAAATGCACCTGAAGTACACACTCACTATATAGGAATGAAAGAATTAGATACCAAATTCCATACAAGTAATGTAGTCACAATTTCCTAGTTTTGTCCGGGGTGAGATGCCACCTAAGCCCATATTTATTTCTCATTAATTATATCCATTTTTAATAATGAACTTGCAAAATTTCAAGCAATTTATCTCAAATTTTACAATTTTACACCAGGAATATAATATCACAAAAAAACATATTTTAATCGAGTTTGAACCATAATTACCTCAGTTGTTTTTACACTGTGACGATTAGTTACGAATGCTAGTGTCAAGAATGGTGTGAAGTAGCATTAGTGGAAAGTGTGTGAGTGTGTTTGTTATGACTACTAGGTTTAGATATTAATATTAAATATATATAAACGTTAAATAACCGCATACGACGGCTTTTCGTAACAACAACGTCGAATTGGTGCTATTAGACGTCTATATATATGAAATAAACATTTATGAACTTCGTGCAATTGCTATTAATTGAAATATCCGATGTTTGAAATATTGACGCGATATTGAACTAAGTTCGTAAATAAAATAAAACAATACTTTGAGCAGGACTATTAAACTAAATATTTTTAACTACCAATACAATAACGAAATAAAAAGAGGTTATTACATTGGTCCTATAGTATTCACATCGTACCGCAATAGTACCGAGTAGGCACCAATATAGCCTAATAAACTGTAACAGAAAGAAATTCATGCATATTATGAACTGAAGTATTCCCATAAGATAATATTTACTAAGGCTATATTGGGTACTTTTCGTACTACCATCGCGCTATTGTTACATCACAAACGGCAATAACGTGCTAGCAGCGGTAAAGGCATGCTCCCGAGCTTCCCATAAGCGCAGGTTCGGGTTGCACGCTATAAAGCGAGCTATTTCGTAATGAGGAGCACACTACTTATTTATCCCGATAGGTGGCGCATTATCGCTGGTATTGTGTTGCTGTCAAATTTAAAAAAAAATGTTAGTAAATAAAGGAAAAAGTCTTCTGTAGAATATACAATGAAGCCGTGCGTAGTGCATTTCAGTGTAAACAGAAAGGTCCTCATTATTTCCTTGCTGATAATAAAAGACAGACACTGTGCATTAAAAATGCTAGAATACGTAGTGACTATTTCGTACCTGATGATTTGTATTTGTAGGGAAGCGTTTTTCTTCTTCAACTCTACTTTTATATTCGCTAATAATAGTAGCGAATATAAAAGTAGAGTTGAAGAAAAAAAACGCAAGAGCAAATTTTTAGTGATAAATTCAGAAACAAAGTTATATACTCCCAATGCAAATCTCATCGATAAGATTGACAAGCACCACTGACATACGAATCATAGGATTATAGACTCGTAAGATAAGCACCAGCGAAGGTGACGCCATCTGAGATTAGTTTTACCTGTGCCTCCCCATTGACGGCATTGCGCTCGCATTGTAGAAATACTACAACATCTTAAAAATGTGGTTGTATGACGATATATTTACTTGATGACTATTTATAGAAAACAGATTGAGTTAGTAGAATACTTGAATGGGTTGAAAATGATACAATACCACAGTGGCGATGGGTGAAAAATTTCAAAAGGAAAGCCGGTGGAAAAATCTTACCTCGATATGTCATGCATAATGTAACCCTTTGGGCAGCCGGCAGTTACCAGGTTATAAGGACCCCTCGCCACTGCCTAGTTGTCGATAGTCATCGAAGGGCCTTTGAGTATTAACGCAGAACCGGTGTTACCCTATTGCTACTAAATAGATACTTATCACTTTATCTCGGTATTGGCTAAATCTAGACTATTATTATTTTTCATGAAACCAATTCAACTATTCTACTAATATATAAATAATGTTAAAAATTAGTTAGAAATATGCTTCAGATTTAATATAGTAAATTCTAATACGTACAATAAAAATACACTGCATGTTTGCACTACATTTTTTGCTAATGAAATTAAATAAGAAACTCGTAACTAAATTTTGTTAAGGCGCGTATCTTATAGCTTTTAGTCTTATTTGAGAAACAACGTATCTCATCTAAACTAATTGGCTATTATTACAAATTGTGCATATTATTATTATTACAGGTTAATTTTTAAAAACTGACTCAATTACATTTACTTATGTCACCAACAAATCAGAAACATATTTAACACAATAATTTAACTTACGGATGTTATTGACAGATATATGATATATGAATTATCAAATATCTACCAATATTTTTATATGTTTAGGTTAAGTTTTATGTGTTGTGTTCGATGTTGTGTCATAAGATTTTGAGTTATTAAAAATTAACCCTGTATGGATTGACAAGATCTCAGTCTGAGTGTTGCTAACACGCCGGCAGTCGGGACTCGCGCTCGAACGCGCGGCACTGCTGACGTCACCCATCGTGCAAGTCTCATCGGCGTTATTGCAACATGAGGTAGTCTACCAACCTCAGTTATCTCATATACAAAACATTTACTTTACAGCATTCATCAATTATTTAAAAGGTTCCTTTCTGGTTATCACTCTAAGTTTATTGTTTATGTTTGCCATCGTAGTACTGCAACTTTCTGTGTTATCTGATTGTGTATTTTTCATGGCTTGATGGTGATAAAAGTTTTTGAGAAATAGAAGCATGTATCGGTTGTTCGTTTTATTTAGATTAATGTGGATGGCCAAACGTTTTATGTAATGCGTTGGACTGTACAAGTGTTTGGCTATGATATAGTATGATATATCCATTACGCTCTCTGCAATAAGGTAGCCATAGCCGACGATCTATACATACTACGCTATAGGCAACTACCAGAACCATTAGCTGTTCAAACTAATGTCTTTGAATACCCTGATGTATCAAGCGTGTGATAAATAAACTAATTTTATCCACTCTGTTATATTATTTTGACATTAATGTAACAAAGTGGATAAAATTAAGTGTTAAATGTCATAAATGCTTTGAAAATTTGGAAAATATGATTGATAACTTATGATCGCGTTCTATAATCGTCTTGTATTTGAAACTTGATTGTGAAAATATATTGATTTAATACTGTCACTTGTCACTGATTGTTCATAATTTGTTGTGATGCAGTAGACACCGACAGATTTTTTCATAAATTTTCTCAATGATTTCGTCAACTATACACACAGTGTATTTAAATTGACTAAATTAATTAAACATCATATTTGAAACCTTTCCTATTTTAAAATAGAAAATAATACTGCTCAATTTTCGATTAAATGTTGCCAGCGCAAGATGTTAATACATAAAGAATTCAATCATTTTCGTATTTTATTTGCTGCCGTGATCGCTTACGTAGTAATAGATTTATTAAATAGTTAAAGTACAATTAAGCATACCAAAATTATCAGATATAATTTCATTTTGGGCCATGTCGATTTGTGATTACTTACGATAGTCGCCTTCATTCATGTGGCATAAGTTGTTGTAGCCGTTAACTGCTTACAAACATGTTAATTAGTATGCTTAGATTTTTGTTATCTAATGGCCTCTACACACCATCACCGCCGGTGCCGCAACACAACTCACAACCCGTCGCCAGGCTCGTTTTGCGTTTTGCCTGTTATGTATGATAAACGTAAAACAAGAAGGGCGAGTCACGTCCTCACGCTTGATGTCGGCAATTTTAGTGTGTAGAGTACATAAGAGTGTAATGTATGTTGTTGACTTTGTGTGACATGTAACACATGTTAAGAAGAAATATGTTATGCCTGATTTAATTTTTTACTCATTTTTATTGACATTTTATTTTCACAGTATCACTATATAATATAGTGATATGTTTAATGGTTAATTTTATGCTTTATCCCCGTTATTGAACAGTACGTTTTTACTCGATAATCATTTGATTGGTGGTATGCAGGTATCAACTAATAGTTTAAGCTCTCCACAACTGACATTACAAGCACAAGCTGCTGTTGGACTTATTACCACGCCGGTTCAGGGTTCTGTCTTACCCACACAACCGCCGGCAACAAACGTGACAAACACCAAAGTTGAAGAAGATAAACCGCAGACACCACAGGTATACAAGTTTGTTTCTTCATTTACCATTCCCTAATATAGCTACATAGACCTTAAAATGTACGGAACCTAGTATGCAAATTAGTATTGAACTGATTCGCATTTCAAAACCCTGATGGAATAACCAGAATAAAAAAATTGATGGACGACATCATCAATGTTTTCTTAAAGCCCTTTACTTTTCTTACAGTAAGAGCGATTCTAACATCTAATCTGACTCTGGACATATTACCATTTGAAATATTAAAATTCTGATGAAATGTTAATTGTAATTAAAATATGAATACCCCTTGTTAAGTGAAAGGTGTATGTTTACATAGTATCAACAGCATGTTGTATGTGAGCAGGCTGCCGGCGCTACCCCCCAGCCGTCGCCTCAGCCAGAGAGTTCGGAACCGCCGAGCACGACGTCCTTCAGTACGATGACGACCACGACTGCCGACACCACCGTGTCAACCAGCACCTCCTCAGCTGGTCAGTAAACAAACCTATGTACTGCTAGCTGTTATCTGTGCCTTTTTGTTCCCGTTCCTACAATTCATGGGAAAATATTCCCGGGATAGAAAGTAAAGCCTATGTGTCCAGACTTCAATCTATCCCTGTGTCACATTTGAGCCAGATCCGTTTAGCCTTTATTGAATAACAAACATTCTAACATCTTCACAAACTTACACATTTATAATACGTATTAGTAAGAATATTAGTATTAGTCGGATTAGTAGGACTAGCTGTGTCCGCGACCTCGTCCGCATGGACTTTGATCTGCATTTTGATTTTCTTGTGGGATCAATCAATAAGCCTATCGCAGTTCACTGCTGGACATATTCCTCCCCAATGTTGTAGGCTTTGGTCTATTGTTTCCACGCAAGCCAAACTGCTTGGTATAGTTGGTATATATTTTTTTCGAATTTTCCTACTCTCGCAGTGATATCGTCTGCGTATTTTTCCGTTGATTGTCTTACGACACCCTTCAGATGAGACGGGGTCCACCCATCAGATTGATTCTTGTAAGTATTCTTCCTCCGTCACCACACGGATTTAGTGGGGTAAAAATAACGAATTTTAAACTTAATCCCATCTGATCATTCTATCAATCAGCTTAAGGTACCGTTAAATTATAGCGCGTCGAAACCAAAATCTACCTTGAATAACTCAAACGTGTACTCTGTTGATCAGGATCAGTGACACCGATGGAAATTTCAAAGCCGAGTCCCAAAAAGTCGGCGCCCGCACGCGTGCCCACGCCTACTTCTACAGCCGCGGTGGCTGCCAAAACTACCCCTGTGCCCAGCAGTGCACAACAAACCACGGCGCCCGCACCACAAGTATGTACAACCGTCACGTTATATACTTAGGGACATATATTTTGAACCTAAAATATGCTCTTGGGTGTCTTTTGAACACAGCACGAGCTTTTAATGCGGCGGAGGAGCTCAAATCCACCAAACATAGATTGTTACTCATGACTTAAGTCCAAGATATGTGTCCCGAGTCATACTAAATATAGAAGAATTTTGTGAACGTGAACTTGAGTTACGTCAGTCTTATTATGGGTGCAGCACCTTAAGCCGTCAACCCCGTTTACCGGTCGCTTCACAAAAAATGACGAAGTTAGGCGGTTTCACAAACTGAAAACCGAGCTCAACTCGACACAACTTGTGTGAGATATTTTTAGTTGTGATCAACTGTTTCGGAAGGTATTCAAGTACCTATCTTTCTTAGATGGTTACTAGGTGCTTATTTCTTTGATTAGGTCGTAACCACAGTTGCGTCTTCAACGTCATCATCGTCAACAATGACAACAGTGAAAGCCATCAGCGCGCCGGTTTCATCGGGCAGCTCCTCTTCTATGTTCAAGAGTCAGTGTACGCCTAGACATATGAGCCAACCAACAACACATGGTATGTTACATTTGGTCGACAATAGTTTAACAATCTAAATTTGTAGTGATGATCTCGATCATTCTAGAAACTTAAGCTAGAGAAGCATTGGGAAATTTACTTTGTCTATTATTTAGGAAAAAGTCAACACACTTACATGGTGGGAAAATTTAACATATTAATTGGTTACTCTTTCATAAATTATACTTTGTCTAATTAAAATATTATAATCTTGCCTTCGATTTAGAAAACATTACAATATTAAAATTAATTCTTTTGAATGTTTAATCACAGTATGAATGTATTGTATCGTAGTATTTCTGCATAAGATATTGTTCTTTTTTCACGCATCAGAGAGGCGTAAACGCAGCGGGAAAAGAGGTTTGATACTTTGATAGTTGCCAAGACCCTTATTCGCTATGATATATAAGTCCGTACAATTAACACTCCGCACACTAACGCGGCTTTACACAATGACCATAACACGGACTTTTAATACTCAACACCTGAGAAAGCATTTGATTGTGTTATATATAACGAATGTCGTAACATATCTGTAGATATCTATATTATTTTTAAGGAGAAGGGAATGAGTGGATCCCGGGTTCCTGGGTGAAAGCGTCGGAAACAACCGGGAATAACATAATCCTCAGGATTATAATGTACTAGTATTGTTGTTGATGCAATGTCAATAATGTACCCCCTTTGTATCATTTATACTTTATTTTGGCATTATCTTCGTGTACTGTACGAGTTACCTGTGCATGAAAAAAGAAATAGAATAGCACACTATTGCACGAGGACTTCTTCGTGCGATAGTGTGCTATTCTATTGCTTTAGTGCGATATTTTATTTTCTTTTGATGTAGAATGTTAACGAAACGTACTGGTGGTAGAAACTTGGTGGCACAACTGGTGGTAGAAACTTGGTGGCACAAATTTGTCATCAACGGTGGTGCCGCTGGCCGCCCGCGGTATAGTACAGGGGCCCAACTGGGGTTAACCACCTTGGGAGGCTGCCTCACCAGGCCGCGCATAATCCCGATATGGTTCGTCGTGCCGGTTGGTGACCGGATTTGGGAGCCCGGCGACCATACTCGGGGGGGTACGGGGGCCCTTCCGTTCGGCGCATCGGCTCTCGCCATGCCTCACATTCATAGATAAAACCAATATCTCACGCTTTGTCACACGGTGCTGCGGCGGCAATCACCTCTTTTTTCACGCCTTCTCCCACCCAAACTCATGGCAGCGCAATATAGAGAAATAGGCAACACAGCGGCTCGTCACACTCCCAAAAGCTTGCTATTTGAGGTGGAGTCCACTAACATCTGTGGGCTCCATGCAAACCTCAACGCCGTCCACCAACACCTAGAGACGGCGAAACCTGCCATGTTTTTTCTAACGGAGACGCAAATACACCGCCCTGACGACACGACCTACTTGCTCTACCCTGGCTATGTTCTAGAGGAAAGTTTTCGTGCAAAAGCCGGGGTGTGCGTGTTTGTTAGGGCGGATGTTTGCTGTCGCCGTTTGCGCTGCCTAGAGGACCCATCCTTCTCCATCCTTTGGGTACACGTAGACCATGGCCCTACGAGTCAGATCTATGTGTGCCTCTACCGTTCCCATACAGGAGATGCTGAGACAACTCGACTCTTTGAATATCTGAGTCAGGCGGCAGATGATGCGCAGGAGCAATTTCCGAATGGTATTTTTGGGGGATTTTAACGCCCACCACGAGATCTGGTTGGGCTCCTCCAAAACAGACCATACGGGAAGAGCCGCCCACGCATTTGCTCTGGCGCACGGCCTGACCCAATTGGTGCACGAGGTCACTAGGATACCAAGAAGGTCGGGCCTAGCACCTTCTCTGCTAGACCTTCTGCTGACGAGTGATCCGGACCGGTACAGTGTATCGGTGCGAGCCGCTTTAGGCAACTCCGACCACTGCCTGGTCTGCTCCACGGTGCCTATTATAGCGCCCCCACGACCCGTGCAGGGGAAGCGGCGTCTCTGGCACTACTCGTCAGCGGACTGGGATGGACTTCGTGATTATTTTGCGTCCATCCCGTGGGTTGAGCGCTGCTTTGAAGGTAAGAACCCATCGGATTGTGCTACTGCTGTCGCCGGTGAGATCGGTCTGGGTATGGAATACTATATCTCATACACCGATATCACCGGAGACCGCGGTGTGCGCCCTTGGTTCGGGCGCGAGTGCGCGGAAGCTGTTGAACAAAAACAGTCTGCGTACCGCGCCTGGGTAAGGGCGCGCGCCACGCGCCATCCCAATCTGGGCCACTTCAAGGCGGCGTACAACAGAGCCACAAAGGTCTGTAGAAGGGCCTACGTCAGAGCGGATGCCCTGCGCATAGCGCGGCTTGGTCAAGAGCTAGTGATGCATCCCACGGGAAGCCGTGGCTACTGGCGACTGGCTAAAGCCGTGCAAGCCAACTTCTGTCAGCCTTCGCTGCCTCCGCTGCGTAACCCTGATGGATCCCTGGCCCATGAGCCGCAAGAGAAGGCAAATCTGCTGGCTAATCTCTTTGCGGCCAACTCCCGAATCGATGATTGTAGTACACAGCCACCAACACTACCCGACAGTGACCACGCGATGCCTGATATCCATATCAGGCAACGCGATGTCCGTGCAGTGCTGCAATCACTCGATGTCCGGAAAGCCAGTGGTCCGGATGGTATTCCAGCGGTAGTTTTGAAAAAATGTGCAGCGGAGTTGTCTCCAATGCTTACGCGCCTGTACCGGCTATCCTACAGTTCGGGTACAGTGCCTTTGCCTTGGAAAGAGGCGAATGTTCAGCCAATTCCCAAGAAGGGGGATCGCTCGGAGCCAGCCAACTATCGACCCATAGCCGTCACCTCAGTGCTGTGCAAAGTGTTCGAGCACATAATTAACAAACAGCTCATGCGGCACCTAGAGGATCACTCCTTAATTAATGACCGGCAATATGGCTTCAGACCGAAACGGTCAACGGGTGATCTTCTAGCATACGTTACCCATCTTTGGGGTGAGGCTATGGACAAGCACGGCGAGTCACTGGCAATTAGTCTTGACATCGCCAAAGCTTTCGATAGAGTCTGGCACAAATCGCTTCTTTCCAAGCTACCTGCCTTTGGTCTGCCTTCTAGGCTGTGTAACTGGGTTGCTAGCTTCCTGCAAGGGCGCCGTATTCGCGTCCTTTGTGACGGACGAGCTTCGGAGTTTCTGCAGGTAAATGCTGGCGTGCCCCAGGGGTCCGTCTTATCACCCACTCTCTTTCTTCTGCATATCAACGACATGCTGTCTACCGGCAATGTTCATTGTTATGCAGACGATAGCACTATACATGGGAGTTATCATGGACATCCTGCGGCCAAGCAGGCAGATATCGCAGAGAAAAGGCAGCTTCTTGTCACTGAGCTTGACGGGATCCTGAATCACATTTCTCAATGGGGCTCTGAAAACCTGGTTGAGTTCAATGCCAAGAAGACGCAGGCATGTGCGTTTACAGCAAAAGTATCTTCTTTCCTTCCCCTTCCCACTCTTCAGAGCACGCCACTGCCACTGCAGGACAATCTCAATATCCTAGGTATGGATGTTCGCTGCAACCTGAATAACAAAAATTACATCGAAAGTATCATCAAAACAGCCTCACGAAAACTCGGAGTCCTGAACAGAGTGAGACGATTTTTCACGCCGGAGCAGCGGTGTCTTCTATACAAGACACAAATTCGCTCCTGTGTGGAATACTGCTCGCATCTCTGGGATGGTTCTGCAAAGTACTTACTAGATGCTCTCGACAGGTTGCAGCGACGTGCGGTCCGCATCATTGGGAATCCCGAGATCACGAACACCCTAGAACCTTTACAGCTGCGTAGAGATGTTGCGTCCATGGCTGTATTTTACCGTCTGTACCATGGGGAGTGTTCTGATGAGCTCTTCCAATTAGTTCGACCCTCCGCTTTCCTACACAGGACAACACGTGCAGGTCTTAGATGTCATCCGCACACGGTGCAAAACATCCGATCAAGAACCAAGCGGTTCGGAGACTCTTTCCTCTGTCGCACCATTAAGGCCTGGAATTCATTACCAGCTCACGTGTTTCCTTCTTCCTACAGTCCCGGGTCCTTTAAGCGGGGCGTGAAAAAGCATATGATGAGGCCGTCAAGCTGAGTGTCACCATTGTCACACGGTATGTGTAAGTAATGGTGACCCTCTTTTCTGGGACTTTGCCTTCAGCTTACCATCAGGCAAGGCGAAGTCCAATTGACGTGTCCTATATAAAAAAAAAAAAAAAAAAAAAGAAACGCGAGCTTGTTGTGTGAGATACATGGTCATAGTAACTAGGGGTCCACGTAGTTGTTCTTTATATATCATGCTTGTAGAACTGAAACCGTAAGTGATTACTTGTTTGATTACAGATAAAGGATTACCAAAAGCGATGGTGAAGCCTAATATTCTGACACACGTTATAGAAGGATATGTAATACAGGAGGCAGGGGAACCGTTCGCTGTAAGTTACAAGTGAAAATAAGTGGCAACACCAGGCCTAGCACGGGCTAGTGTGACAAGATACTGTCTTATTGTTTAATTGTTAAAGAGTCCATCGCCTTTAGATGACCGCATGTTTTATATATTGATGTCTATGACCGCATGTTTTATGTCTCCACGTCTAATGGCGACGCACTCTATATCTTACTAATCTTGTCAAATTAGCCCATGTTAGGGCTGTTGTAGGGTACAATTGGGAGTTATATTAACCCCCAATTTTACTTGAGCTTCATGTTAAGGTCAACTTAACAGACATGGTGCGTGGGGGCAGGCGCGGTGGCGATCAGTTGTAGGACGATTGTATTAAATTGTGAGTTAGTGTGCCGTCTGCGGTCGCAAGTAACGCTTGTAGACGACAAGTGACCGCCACCACGCCCGCACCGCCTCCGTGTCTGTTTAGAGGACAAGTATAATTTGGTTGTATATAAGAAGTGCTATTCTCAGGTGAATCGACCGATTAGAGATTGGGGCGACAAAGAAGACAAGGAGAATAAACTACCGTCTGCTGACGAACCTCCTCGTAAGTACCGCCAAGTTTATCAATAAGTATGTACTTGTTTGCCAGGCGTTATGCCTACCTGTTTTTTATGTATAGATACTCGCTTCAAATAAACATGTTAATTGGAATAGCTATTTCTCTTGTATAAATTTAACTATTCTGAATTAAACACTTATTATATTTGCACGAAGAATCCCGCCGGCGCTATTTATATCACGAGTAAGATATTTTATAAACCATAATTCGAAAAGGGATTAAATTATCTGGTTGTATTTAATATTTTTGCTTTTTGCAATCTGCGACATAATGAATGCGTCAGTAGTATATTTCACAAAAGAGAAATGCCAATATAACATTCAAGTGCAGATCACATCTACTCAGACAAGACAATGTTTATATGTATACCGTTGCGGTCTACAGGTAAAAGGCCGCACCTGGAGCACAGTGCGACAGTTACCCGCGCCGCATCGTCGTGTGCCGCATCGACGTGTGTCGCAAGCACGAGTCACAGTCCCCCTAAAGTGGAAACGCCTGCCGCCGCTGCGCCGCCGGCCGACAAACCTGAGCCAGCCCCCAAGATCCCTAATGCTAGCAAATGGACTGTGAGTAATCGCATTTATGTTCCCTATAGGGTGGTTTAGATGCTCAATAACACGTCAACGCCGTGAATGTTTAGTGGTCAAGGCCGGTCGGAGTCTCTGGGATTATCTTGAGGCATGCCAGATTCTCTGGTCATATAGATCGATGTGACGAAACAAATTGTATAGTTTTAGTCGGTACCAGTATAATATACCCACGTCATCTTTGTCTTCACCGACATTTCACTCTCGTAATTGATTTAATACTAGCAGCTACAGACATGCTTATACTCAGCAGTTGTTTGACCTTATTGTATCCACCTTTACTTTTCGCCTAGAGAAGTTTGTAAAGCCCCACGCAAAAACTACTGGTAGGTAAATGTTTTATAACATAATTAACATTGCTATCTATATCGTAAAGAACAACTTGAAAGAAGTCTTTTTTTTTCAGGTGTCTGAAGTCTGTGATTTCATTCGCAATATCCCTGGTTGCGCTGGCTACGCAGACGAATTTCTCATGCAAGAAGTGGATGGAGAGGCGTTACTGCTCATTCGCCCCGAGCACCTTGTGATGGCGCTGAGCATGAAACTGGGCCCCGCTCTCAAGATTGTGGCCTGTATCGACTCTCTGCGCCCTGAGAACGAACAATCCAATCACGACCGCGACTAAAGTACGTATACATGACCACAGAGATTCGCAACGAATCCTGGAAGTATTTAGATGTGAAATTTACTTTTAGATATAGTGTGACCTCTTGTTGATTTTATCACAAAATAGTTTGTTTTTATATATAACGTACATAACAATGACTATACGCCTACGGTAATAAATAATAATACAGGCCATCGATTCTGCTAGAGCTAAATCATTGTCATACCACAGACACTGCAAAAAAGGATATTAAATATTTGACGTTATTTCAACAGAATTAAAGTTGAAAATTAAATGAAAAGTTTCATTACACTTTTCATTCGATCCGCAAAAAGCCTTTTAATTTTGAACTTAAAGCTACTTGCTTTAAAGTCTAAAATTAAATTGATATTTTAGGAGTGTGCGTGATATGACAGTGGTTTTGCTTTAGCAGAATCGAGGCCCAGAACTAGCTGTCTCCATTGGGCTAAAAACAATGTCGTCCTGAGAAATTTTATTATACAACTTAGGTAGCATACAACCACACGGCCCACCTGATGGAAAGTGGTTTCCGTGGCCTATGAACTTGTGTAACACCAGTAGAGTCTCATCCGGTTACCGACCCTGTAAGAACAGAGATTTTATGTTCCTTCAGTGCAGAACACAAAATTAGGACAAGCCTTTGGTCTTCCCATTGACAGCACATTAAATTGATATTTTAGGAGTGTGCGTGGTATGACAGTGGTTTTGCTTTAGCAGAATCGAGGCCTAGAACTAACTGTCTCCATTGGGCTAAAAACAATGTCGTCCTGAGAAATTTTATTATACAACTTAGGTAGCATACAACCACACGGGCCACCTGATGGAAAGTGGTTTCCGTGGCCTATGAACTTGTGTAACACCAGTAGAGTCTCATCCGGTTACCGACCCTTTAAGAACAGAGATTTTATGTGCCTTCAGTGCAGAACACAAAATTAGGACAAGCCTTTGGTCTTCCCACTGACAGCACAAAAACTCCAGTGAGCTCTGGCTACCCTACTCACCGCCGGGAACACAACACGAGGTTATTATAGCCGTGGTATTCTGTGGGGTGGAGGTACTTCCCCAGTCGGACTGCTCAATTCGGACGGGAATACCGTCGTGCCCTATCTCTTCCGAGAAGTGTGAGAGTGGTGGCGGCATTCAAGGATTTATTAATAACGTCAATATTACGATACTCATAGTATATAAATGAGGTTACATTACGATAGTGGAGCAGATTTAATTTCCTAAGGAGGGTACGAGGGATATGCCTGGCAACCTCACCTCCGGCAACCAACAACGACCCACAGGCGCCGTGCGTTTTAGTCGGTTCGATTTCGACATAACCTCTCTCACCGGCTGTGGGAATATCCGTGGAGATTAATTGCACTTATAAAAAAAGGTTTAATTTTGGGATTTTCAAGAATACAAGATGAGATGTGATTACAAGATGGTCGGGTCCCCATAGCCCCCATGGCCTGTACCGTGATCTAATATTTTTATAACTGCCTATTTAAAGAATTAATCCTCTTTTCAGGTAAAACGCAGGTGTTCATGATCCATCTAAGCGTTGTTTGAATATAATAGTAATATATTACAATTTGTATATCATTTATTATAGAAAATAAGTTGTTTATAAATTAGGTAAACCTTTAGGACTTAGTAGTAAGACTTACATAGAGAGACAGCTTTTCAAAACCTCATTCCCATATGCTGGAAGCGATATTCTTTCGAACCGTTTAAGTATTTTAGGCGATGTAAATATTAGTGATCACTTATGGATAACTTTCAAGCTAAATCGATATTAGGTGTTTTTAGCCCTGTCTATGAGGTTGAAAGCGTTACATCATCACTAAGAGATACCACTAGTGAGAAATGTCTTCAAATTTGCTCTACCCTACAAATTAATTCTCACCCTCGACTTCTATCCCTACTATTTTAATACTGTCATGCATATATTTCTACATTAATCTAGAAAAGAATGCGATGCGTCAAAACTTCCGTCATTATGTCGTGCCCAACCCAAAAAGACAGATGTTAGAACCCTTATACTGTATAGACACAGCTCGCCAAAACCGTGTGAAAAATGCGTTTTGTGTAAGCTAATGTCAATATTATTCTTTAAACTGTCAATGTGTAACTGTCCCATACCACACCAGTAGTTGCCATTTTTTACGCAGTGTAGAAATAACACTTGCTGCATCTAGTTATAGAGTTTGTAAATAGTCTAAGCTACAGGAACTCGTGGAACGGTTATCGAACTATAATGGTCTGAAGTGTGGCTTTTGAAAAACCTAATATTGAGTACCTTCATATTTTAGTCAGATTTTCGCGTGTTATTTATCAGTTGTCTCTCTGTAATTTATCTCCGCCAGTGGCGAAGGTTTCATGTTACCCGTCTTTCTTTTCCCTTTCGGGCATATGAAAGAGCATATAAGTCCTTATAAGTTGCTTTCCTTATAACATAAATATGTATATATAAAAGATCTTTATTATTATAGTATTAGAATTTCTTACTAAGGTGCTCGAAAATTTGTTTTTGGGATCTTTTGTTTTAGAACTTTTGCACCCCTCGGCACTGATTTCCGTTTTATTGCACCGCTGCATTGTCACTTCCATGAAGTGCGTAATGTAGTGGTGCCTTAGGACATATGTCGAAAGTTCCGCCTATTTAGTTTAAGTTAAACCATGTTTTTAGTTGTAATATTCCGTCTCTCTTTCTTGCGTTGTTACTTTGTACATACATTTTTTTTAGTAAGTACCTATAGATACTGTTTACAACACTTGGAGATAATGCACAGAATATTTTATAATAGTCATTAGAATAATTATAGTGACGTATATATAAATCATGTACATATTTTAAAGTTTCCTTGCGTGCATTCTTAAATCGATTGTGGTTGTAAGAATGTCGTGCTTAGGAACGTGTATATTGTACAAATTTTAAAAGTTTTCTGTGCACATTCTTAACCGTTTGTGTAATAAGAGTAGCCTGCTAAGAAACATGTATATATTGTATATATTTGAAAAGATTGCTGCATTCATTCTTAAATCGAGTGTACCAATAAGAATGACGTGCTTAAGAACGTGTACATATTGTACATACTAAATAAGATCATTGCGTGCATTCTTAAATGATTCGTGCAATAAGAGTGACGTATGTACCTACTTAAAAACATGTACATAACTGAAAAGTTCACTATAGGCATTATTGAAACGATTTTCAATAAGAATGAAGGCTTATGAACGTGTATATATTGTACATACTTAATAAGTTCATTGTATGCATTCAGAAATGGTTTGTGCAATAAGAGTGACGTATGTACTTAAAAACGTGTACATAATTGAAACGTTCACTACAGGCATTATTGAAACGATTTGTAATAAGAATGACGGCTTAAAAACGTGTATAAATTGTACATACTTAAAATGAATGCATTTTAACTCGATGGTGACAAAAAGTAGAACGTGTTTAAAATTCCTATACATACGAGACAAGTTCACTGTATACATTCTTAATTCGATTGTGGCAATAAGAATGACGTGCTTTAGAACGTATACGAATGCGAAAACTCACTGCGTACATTCTTAAATCGATTGTGGCAATAAGAATGACGTGCTTTAGAACGTATACGAATGCGAAAACTCACTGCGTACATTCTTAAATCGATTGTGGCAATAAGAATTACGTGCTTTAGAACGTATACGAATGCGAAAACTCACTGCGTACATTCTTAAATCGATTGTGGCAATAAGAATGACGTGCTTTAGAACGTATACGAATGCGAAAACTCACTGCGTACATTCTTAAATCGATTGTGGCAATAAGAATTACGTGCTTTAGAACGTATACGAATGCGAAAACTCACTGCGTACATTCTTAAATCGATTGTGGCAATAAGAATGACGTGCTTTAGAACGTATACGAATGCGAAAACTCACTGCGTACATTCTTAAATCGATTGTGGCAATAAGAATTACGTGCTTTAGAACATATACGAATGCAAAAACTCACTGCGTACATTCTTAAATCGATTGTGGCAATAAGAATGACGTGCTTTAGAACGTATACGAATACGAAAACTCACTGCGTACATTCTTAAATCGATTGTGGCAATAAGAATGACGTGCTTTAGAACGTATATGAATGCGAAAACTCACTGCGTACATTCTTAAATCGATTGTGGCAATAAGAATGACGTGCTTTAGAACGTATACGAATGCGAAAACTCACTGCGTACATTCTTAAATCGATTGTGACAATAAGAATGACGTGCTTTAGAACGTATACGAATGTGAAAACTCACTGCGTACATTCTTAAATCGATTGTGGCAATAAGAATGACGTGTTTTAAAACGTATATGAATGCGAAAACTCACTGCGTACATTCTTAATTCGAATGTGGCAATAAGATTGACATGCTTTAGAACATCAATAAACGCGAAAAGTTCTCCGCATGCATTCTTAAAACGATTGTGACAAAATTTGAATGACATGCTTAAAAACATGAACATTCTTTGATAAAAAAAACTGCGTGTATTCTTAATATGATTAAGGCAATAAAGGTGATTTGTGTAAAGTCATAACACTGACATACATATGTCGGTTTAATTTTAGTTATAAAAAAATTTAATAATCTAACCAAGCAATTCAAAACGTTGCTTTGAAAGAAGTTTTTGTTTGCTTTAGAGGTACTGATGACACTCACAACTGTAGTCGTTGCTATACAAATTATGTGTTGGATAACTGCTAACTGTTTTAAAATAACAAGATGAGGCATGACAGATAATGATTAACTTGCGTAATTCACACAAAACCGTCCTTCAAATATTTTGTAATATTAGCGCAATATTTTAACCCATTAAATTCAATTATTACAAGCAGTCTCAACCTGCGAGGTTACTAGTCAGTGGAATATAATTTATTTAAAAAGAGTTAGCTACAAAAATTTCTACATGTCTGGAGAGATGTTTAATATTGCTTGATTAGAATATAATATTTTTCTATAAGTTTGTGTTAGGATTATAGCTTAACGGCGTTCATGTTTAGTTAATTTGTAGATAGTTATGTGGTGTAAGTAACTTTTGAACAACGATACCTACGCCGTTCATTAGATACCTATGTTTTTAGTTTACTAGTATAATACCTAATTGATGTAAAATGTGTCTATAAATAGTTATAAATGTTACTAATATTCTTAATGTTTTATTTACAAGTGCTTGTGAAATAAATTTGCTTATCTGCCAAAAATATATGGGACACGTAAACTGTTTTATCAGTGGTGCTAGTTAATAATATTTTTGTGGCGTTTGTTTTTCGTTGCATGAATATTTTAAACTTTTTTATGAAGATAAGTACTGTCTAAATAAGTGATTGTTGATCGATCTTTTGTAAGTATTTATACTACAAAAAAAAATGTGGCATATGGATAAAACGTTTATAAAATGATTAAGATTTTTAACAATATTCTTCAAATCATTTATATGCATAACGGCAAGCTTTTCAAAACATAAATATTTCTAACAACATGAGACGTAAAATTTCGCCTCATCACCATCTCAGCGTTGTGTCCTGATGGCTTCCTAGGCTTTCACCTCGAAGCCTGAGATCCGCGATAATGTACCAAATGATACCCGTTAGACGGAGTTCGTTGAAATATAATAATATCATACGAAATTGTCTTTTTGAGAAGTTTCCTTGTGCACATAAAAGATTTAAAAATCAACTCACAATTATATTCTTGTTTCAAATATTTGTAGATGTCGTTATGTAATGTGTGCGTAAGTTTCGGGCATGAACTATTTTTGTTGCAACCTTAGCGTATTTGTATGTAAATTATATTCAGTAAAACTATTTTTATATATTTTAAAATGAATATTTTGTTTACAATTTAATTTTGTAACAACCCATAGAGAAGCAGAGGGTGGTAACGCGTTATATTTTATTTTATTGAATTTGTTATCTTAGTTTTTAACCTCGAGATCAATACCTATACGATATTTTTTAAGGGTCTGGTGATTATAACTTTTTATAAGCTTAGGTGTATGTCGTTTAATATAACGATTAGGTATATAAAGTATTAAACTATTATAGTGATAACTATATGTTGTAGGTGTTCCGAAATGACGAACTTATCTGATTTCATTTTTATATAAGTCCTTGTTAAAAGAGGAATACGTTTCTACTAGGCAACTAATCATAATCTTGCTGCTCTTAAACAATTCTACTTCGTTAATAAAGAGTAGTGTTAAAATCTCTTCGCCATATCGCATTCGGATGACACATCTTAGTAGCCAGGTCATACTAAGTGCAATATCCGTTGTTGCACAACACAGTAATACCGATCCAGCAGAAACGTATTACCTACTCTGTGTACATAAATTTTCTATGAAAACATTTCTTTTACAAGCTATATATCGCTTACCTACCTAATTAATAAGATTTATTGATATAATCACTTATACATATATATTCTTCTACTGGTTTAAAAGACGAAACGATTCACTGTTTAAGTATTAAATACATTTTCACGTTCAATGCAGTTTGGTGAATAAGGACAAGTTCCGACATCTTATTTATAAGTACCTATAAGTATGTGTAATTATACTGAATGTCTATGTTGTTGGTAGCAATGTGTTCATAACTCTCTGAAAACGTCATGTCCCAACTTTTAAGGTAGTAATGATAGCTAATATTGAAGTGCAAATAGATCTTTAACATTACCCAATCTGGTCCCTTTGGTGAAATATGTATTAGCTATTGAACACAAATTATGGACACGTTGCTAATTGTTCGTTTCTATGTATTACTACATGTTTGGTGTCTAGAATTACTACATATTTGGTGTTTTTTTAATAAATAACAGTCTTAGCAAAATATGTTTGATTATTAACAACATCTGCTTTCGAACACTTCCAAGAGGTCTATATTTATTGAATGCCCTGCGACCAGCAAGGTATAAACTTGTATAAATATTGTACTATGTCCATAGTAAGCTAAATTGTAGTTCTCGGTTTAATGTTTATTTGAAAGCATTTGTAAAATAGAAATAAGTATTATTACACATTTTATGTCCAATCCAAACACTGCTCAAATCGGTGCAGGAACTTTTTTTTTTATTTAAGGAAAATAAAGCAAAAGAGACTGATATTATATGTATTTTATTTTAGTTCCACCTCCTTATAATATAAGAAGATAAGCAAAGGCATTGATACAAGATAATTGTATCATTATAAACATTACAGACATTTGATAACATACACAAACAAAACAATACCAATCTTTGAAGCTGTTAAATCTGTACATATTTCAACATTACAAAGTATACATACATAGATCTCCGCAGTACAGCAGGCTCTAACATTCTGTCCTAGCGCAACTAGTCCTAACCTGAATTCTCATTGACCCAAAACAATTTTTATGTCAATGATAATTCAAAAGTATGTTTTAGCATACAGGCGGAGAACTAATGAAACAGACAGTATTTATTATCTTACAGTATGTTTTCAAGTCAATAAAAAAATATCGAATAGGAGAAAGGAATCCCTATAACCGTTTTCTATTGTTCACACAATTGAGTAAGTACTTAAATTTAAAACAGATTTGTCTATCTAGCTAATTGGACCTACGTAGGGAGGTATGACAATAGCAGGACCGGGAATTATCTAACCGGCAGAATGTCCTTAGCTCACTGCAAGCGCGATCAGATCATATTCCTGGCTTGACGCTTCCTCGTAAAGTTTAGAATTTATATGATAAAATATCAACTACACTAGGGAATTATTGCCGTAACTAATTATATAAACCATATTACACTTGTGGACACATCTATTGGCCCACCTTAGAGTTTAGGTTTCGATGGCCCCTACCTAAATATGATTGCTAGATTGAACAAAAACTATTGATGCAGTTTTAAACCTGATACATTTTACCATCTTTTTCGATCGTATTGTTATAAAATTGAATTCAGAATACCACATGACATGGAGCTACGCCTAACAAGTCGGGCATGCGCTTTGATGAAGGCAGTTTATTTTTGAATGAAAAACATGTTTTTATGAAATAAAGGTTTAATTTTCAAATAAAGGTTTAATTTAATAACGCGTGTTGCCTCCATGGACATCTACGACAGCTCTCATACGATTAGGCATAGAGTTTATCAACCGTTCTATGAAATTTTGAGAAATCTCCCATTCCTCTTCTATGGCAGTTTTTAATTCCGGCATCGTCTGGGCAACTGGCTGACTAGCCCTAACACGTCTTTTTCGCTCGTCCCACATGTGCTCAATCGGTGTGTTCATGTCTGGGCTTCTGGCTGGCCAGTCCATAACTGTGATGTTCCTATCCCGAAGATATTCCCTGACGATGCCGGCCGTATGGGCTCTTGCATTATCATGCATAAATAGAAAATTTGGGCCCACATGGCCCACATATAGCATTACGTGAGGTTCTAAGCACTCACGAATGTACCTTTCAGCATTTAATGTTAGCAGCCGTGGTCCTGGTAAGAACCATAAGTTGAGTTTTGCCGTTCGCGGATATACCGCTCCAGACAGTCCATGAGCCACCGCCATAAGCAACCCTCTCTTGAAAGCTGCATTGTGCAAAACGCTCTTCGTTACATCGGTAGACCATCTTCCTTAACCCAATTTTAGACTCATTAGAAAAGAATAGGTACACGGCTCCAATGCTGCTGAGATCAATTTAAATAAGTGCGCGCGAAAAGAAGACGCGCTGTTCGGGGCTCGCGTTAGTTTAGGCCATTAGCTGGTTTGTGTGGTACCATATTGCGTTCTTTTAACCTTCTCCAAACAGTTCGAACGCTCACAGATACTCCGTGGAAGTTGGTTTTGTATCTCAATGGAGGTAAGGTGACGATTTCTCAAGCTGGTCGTCACGATGAATCGATCCTGCCTTTCAGTTTTGACCCGAGATCGTGGCCTTCCTTGGCGACGAACAATAACCGCCAGTCTTTAGGTACCTCCGATAAATATTTCGGACCGCAGATAGACTTAAATTAAGTTAAGCACTCACATTGCTTTGGCTGTATCCGGCCTGGATAAGTGAACCTCACCTTAATGTTAAAAATAAGTAATGTTTGTTGCAAAACCAAAGAGAAAAATCACACTTTCAAGAATTAAAATTGAAAAGAAAGAAGAAGTAAACCGATAAAGTCAAGTTTTCTTAGTATTCGATTGTTTGATATCAACGCACAGGCTCCAAATTGTCTTTTGTTTCTTTAAATTCTGTGTTCGAAATTCAAAAGAAGACTATTGAATAAAATTATGAATGTGCCTGGTTCAAAACTGCATAAAAACTTTTTGCTCGCCCTAATATAAATTTTTCGCTAAGACTAAACGAAACTGAAAATGCAAGGTGGGCCCATAGATGTGTCCACAAGTGTACATGACAAACGGTAACTTCAAAATATCTCTAAAAAGTACAATGCATTGTAGTATTTTTTTTTTAGGTGGCAGACAAGCACACGGCCCCCCTGATGGGAAGTGGTAACCGTGGCCTATGGACGTATGCAACACCAGGGGTGTTACAGGCGTAATACATAAGTTATAACTAGAAAATAATAATCTGGTGTTGCTTGTCGTATCTTATCTTTACGGGCTGTAAGTTTCAAAATTCCACTTTGATCCTTTCATGGCCTGCATTCTTGTCCAGCGGTACGTCCAGACTGTCCAGTGATACTCCAAGATTGTTCGATAGGTACGTTAGCTTCGAACCTTCTAAACGTGTCTGGTAATACATAGGTGTTAGTTCGTTCTGGGGCACATTTCCAACATCCAATCAACCAGATAGAGTACTTAATAATTTTATTTACTTGCACCCAAAATGCAATTTAGAATAAGTTTAGTGTGCACCAAAAAACAATTATGCCTCTTGGAAGTGGCATGAAGTCAATTCAATATGATCGCCGAAGATGTATTTGTTCTCGTTACTTTACAAAAGTTAGAAATTCATTGGAGGGTGAACTAAGTGGCGTAGCGGATTCAGGTTATGGGTGTAGGTTATCCGGTTTGCTTCGGTATAGTCGACGGGCTTACTAGCGGGTAACGGTCTAATCATCATTTTAGTTTTACTTAATGGGGAATTGGGGCCTTTGAAAGATATCCAGTACATGGATTGTCCTCGGTTTTCCTCTCCAGGTTGCGTGTATCTGCCGTTGAGGTTACTGTAAATAATTAGATTGATACTTTTAATCTTTATTTAGGTAGGTACTTACCAACTAATATTATAAAGGTGAAGTTTGTGAGGTCGTAGGATGGATGCGCTAAACTAATTTTGAAAAATATTTTACTAATAGTAATTCATATTATTTGTGAATGTCATATTGGATGCTGATGTGATGAAATATATCTACCTAATGTCATCTCATCAACAAGAAAGCGGAACAGTAGACCAAAAGCCTGGGACGTCGGGCCTACCTACTTACATTATTTAAAAAAAAAAAAGAGTCTGAATTCTCTGTGTAGGTACTACACAGAGTATCTATCCCTAATCCCTAATTCAAGTAAGAATAATCCCCGAGAAGAAGTTGGATAATGGGTGCTTTGCCAGGTAGGTATATTGACTTGGATGTTATAAGTACAGGTACCTACTATAAGTGGACTTATATCAGAAATGAGTGTATAAGTCATAAATGTAGCGTACTACGTTATAACTCTCGTCTAATCAGTCGTCCTTAAACTATTGTCTGTTCTTTATACGATGATCCGCGAGACAGCTGTCACTGAGTAAACAAGCGATGGGCCATTATTGATTAAATCGATTTATTTATGGATTATTAATTACATAGGTACCGTTTTGAAAACAAAAAAAAAACGTATTTTATACTACTTTTTTCATACCACTTAGGTGGCAGACAAGCACTCAGCCCGCCTGATGGAAAGTGGTTACCGTGGCCTATGGACGTTTGTAACACCAGAGGAGTCACAGTTGCGCTGCCAACCCTGTAAGTACAGAGTTTCTGAGCCATCAGTGTAGAAGACAAAGCGGGTCAAGCCTTTAGTCTTCCCACTGACAGCACAAATTTTCCAGTGAGCTCTGGCTACCCTACTCACCGCCGGGAACACAACACGAAGTTATTATAGCCGCGGTATCCTGTAGGGCGGGGTTACTTCCCCAGTCGGACTGCTCAATTGGGCGGAAATACCGCCGTGTCCTACCTCCTAATATCATCATACTCTCACAAGCTCGTCATTTGAGGCGGAGTCCACCAACACCCGCGCGCCCCATGCACACCCCGATGCCGCCCACCAACACCTAGAGGCGCCGAAACCAACCATGCTTAGGTGGCAGACAAGCACACGGTCCACCTGATGGAAAGTGGTTACCGTGGCCTATGGACGTATGTAACACCAGAGGAGTCACAGTTGCGCTGCCAACGCTGTAAGTACAGAGTTTCTGTGCCGTCAGTGTAGAAGACAAAGGAGGACAAGCCGGCTTACTAGCGGGTAACGGTCTTCCCATTGACAGCACAAATTCTCCAATGAGCTCTGGCTACCCTACTCACCGCTGGGAACACAACACCAAGTTATTATAGCCGCGGTATTTTGTAGGGTGGAGGTACTTCACCAGTCGGACTGCTCAATTGGGCGGAAATACCGACGTGTCCTACTTCCTCCAAAGTAAATACACTCGAGAGCAATGAATCCGGGTCACTTAAAGAATCCTAAAAATCTCGGAAACTAAAAATGCTAGGTTAATGCAATAAATTGTATTTAATAGACAATGTAATACTCCTTAAATGAAGGTATTAAAACTTCTTAGTTATTGTAAAGTTATATCATAAAAAAATCAAATTTGAAAAAGGGCCACTTTCGAAGATGGAACTACGAAATTACAGCATTTGGTGTTGCTTTTGTTTGTAATCTGTCATTTATGTGGGTACATAAACCATGTTGATAGTGCTCTATATTCATTAATCAAGCTGAAATTATGTCGCTTACGCCTGAAGAATGCACCAGAATACTTACAATGCTGGAAACCGGCCGGAGTCAGCGCGATACAGCCAGGACTGTCGGTGTGTCGCTGTCAACAGTACAAAGAGTTCTCCGACGTTACGAAGAAACTGGTTCTAACCTACGCAGACCAGGAACGGGCAGAACCAGGTGTACCACAGCACGAGAAGACCGATACTTGGTGAACACCATGCTTCGAAATCGCTTTCTCACAGGAACTGAACTCACCAATCAGTTTCGACGCCTCGGAGGAAGTAACCCAAGTGCATGGACAGTAAGACGTCGGCTTGCTGAATCTAACTTAAAACCCCTTAGACCTGCAAACGGCCCTAAACTGGAGCGTGGGCATCGTATTTCGAGACTAAGTTATGCCCAGAGCCACGTAAATTGGAGTATTGAAGATTGGTCAAAAGTTATGTTCTCCGACGAATCAAAATTTATGCTCTACAAGCACGATGGAAGACACAGAGTGTATCGAAGACCAGGGGAAAGATTCAAGCAAGCATGCATCGAAGAAAAAGTAGCCTACGGTGGTGGGTCTGTACTTGTGTGGGCCGGAATTTCTTCTGAAAGTCGCACAGAGCTGGTGATCATAGAAAACGGCTCTTTAACTAGCGTTAGATATGTGGAAGAAATCCTCAATGATCACGTTGGTCCATTTATGGTCAATTTAGGTGAGGATGCTATATTTATGCATGACAATGCCAGACCTCATACAGGTAGGATTGTGAATGACTACCTTCAAGAGATGAACATTACTCGTATGGAGTGGCCAGCGCGCAGCCCGGATATCAACCCGATCGAGCATGCTTGGGACGAGCTAGGCAGATGCGTAAAACAACGAAACCCTCCCCCAATCACGCTTCGTGAGCTCAAAATTGCTCTCACAGAGGAATGGGAGAATATTCCCCAAAATCGTATAAGGAACTTGGTGTACAGCATGCCAAACCGCGTAAACGCAGTAATGGAAGCACGAGGAGGCAATACGAAGTATTAAAATTCAAGAAAATCGTAATAAAGTTCAAAAATTTCATGTTTCCTATTTTTGTTTTAAGGAGAGATCAGCAGTTTTTTTCTTTATGTAATTTTGTGTTAATAAAATGTATGGTGACTCATATTTTTTTTACTTTCATTTAAGGAGTATTACATTGTCTATTAAATACAATTTATTGCATTAACCTATCATTTTTAGTTTCCGAGATTTTTAACATTCTTTAAGTGACCCGGATTCATTGCTCTCGAGTGTATTTATTTAAGTATTTATTGGCACTCAACCTCTATAGGAATCATGATATCATTATCCTCCTACTCGGAATGATCATTCCTAATGCAATCTTGCAAATTAATAAATAATTCTTGATCGCACATTGCATCAAACGAGGCTGGGACTATCAAACAACATGAGGTCAATACGCCACTTATGTTTTTTGAATATTTATCAGTCGTCATCATCGATTTAAAAGATTTTTTTGGATCTTGATTAAGATCCTTGAGCAAAATCTTTTAAATCGATGTATTGCTCCGGTAAATGGGTGAATATCCCGGGTAAAAGCACTATTTAAGAAAAAGCCAACGTCAAAAATGCCATAAGACCGTGGCGTCAAAAGTCGAAATATACATAAATAATTAAAAATAATTATTAAGTACTAGGTACTCGATTGTGTCAACACAATTTGAATACTAGATTCTCAATTTGATAATCAAGTGACTACATCCCTATAATTTTGCTCTTGTGACTTGAAATGTTTAGAAAATTTAATTTAGGTATCGTATTTTATCCATAAATCAGTTATCCATTATCGTGTTAACCGATTCGTTGCGATGTCTAATTTCACTAACTTCTAGCTGTGGCGTCGAACAAAAATAACGTGACACTGATCAGTGACCAACGCCATACGATTAAATGATACGCATCTCTGTCTGCAGCCATGCGGAAAAGAAAACAGTGTTTTGACAATTTTTTACATGTTCAAAGCTTGAATACTTTTAGCTTGAATACCCTTACATGGGAAATTTAACGTGAACGGTCAGGCACATTGTTTTAAGCGACAAAAAGTGGCGAAACAAGTGTATTTATGGAAATGGATGGTAGGTGACTTTTATTATATAGATGTGCTCAACCTTTTTAACTATGCTGCATTTCCTAGTATTTTCTTATATTTTTTATTTACTGTTTAAGAATTACAGTGAAAAGTAAAGTACATTCCCGATACAGAAAATGAAACTCAATGCCACGATGACGAAGAGATACCTAGTACAGAATTCGCAAACGTATTCACAACACTGGGAACACTCAGAAAACTGGGAACAGGAATTTATACCAAGCCAAAAAACATATAAAGATACTTCAACGTGCACAAAAAAAAAATATGGTGGACAGTGCAACATGCACAGAAACAAATGATGGCCCTACTGAATTGGACATCCATGGATGTAAATATTTTGGCAGTTGGTTTCAAATGAATTACTGCGCTTTAAACCATATGAAAGAAATATAAAGATGCAGAAAATATTAGATTTAATAAAAAAGTAATTTTAATACCAAATAAAGACTGACGGACAAAAGTTTAATAAAACCAGGATTTGACTAAAATAATAATATTTATTAAAAATCATTACATCAAATCCGAGTAACCTAAACAGAGAATTTTAATATTTGTGAAATTCTCTGAAACAATCATTAAGGCACAGGCCTGGGAATCCAGGGCAATCTGGACAGCCAGTTATAACAGATTGTATTTTATATACCGCCTATATTGTACTACGGTGATATCTTTTTATGTACCTACTATATTTCGAGAGTTTCAAGACATAATATTTACCTACTAACGATACCCAAATGTGACTACGACGTCTATGCATATTTCTTTATAGATTGGGATTAGAGAGTTGTCGCTAAAAGAGGAGAAGTAACATCTGTATATAAATACTTTTTATTGTTTAAATGTTATCCTTATTTAGAGCGGGTGTATAATTTTATAGAAGACAAGGTAAAGACAACCGAAGCAAAGTGATTTAGCCGCTTTACTGTAATACATTTATATTTTATTATCATATGATGATTTAAAATCAAATATTTCAACTTTCGAAAAGGTTGGTGCCCCCTATTTTTTTTTAAATATTACAATATCCAGAAACGAAGGCGTAGCCTTCGTAGGCGGCGGCGTAGCTTTAATATACGTGAAAATGAAGATAGTTTGGTTTCGGGTAAAACTTCCATAAAACTTAATTGAAGGAGTTATCATCGATTCCAAATGACACACATCCGTGCCTGACGCCACACGTAAAAAAGTGAGTGCACTGAAACGTGCCATCCGCAACGAATCGAAAATATTTATGTAAGTTTCGATATTGTATTATTGTTTGTGGAAAAGCGAGATGGAATATGTTGTGATACGAGGTGTCAATTTAACGTCGTTTCAAAGTTGTAACATCGGATTAACTTTGAACTGTCACGCGAATCATCCTATAATGAACAGACAATAATGTATGTACCTACAATACATACCTATTTTTTATTAGCATTATAACATAACATTAAACCTATATATCTATTGAAGACCCCATGCTTATACTATATATATATATACACATATTATATATATATACTATATATATATAATATGTGTACAGAGCTCCCGTCGTATTTGTCTCTTTTTGCAAGCAGGTTTAAGCGCATCACCATTTTGAATGAGTTAATAATAAACAACGTGACTCATTAGTACACATGATGTTTGCCCCTTCTTCTTCACCCCACGGTCCGCGGTCATGAACATACCTCAACCTCAATCTGTTAACCCGATGCTCTGGCTCAATGTTGTTCTGGTTTACCTCGGAAAGTCTTCTTCTGACCGTGTCTTCGCTAATGTAATCATCCTTCATCAGAAGTTGCTGTTGGACCTGAACTACTTTAAGGTGACGATTTTTCGAAATAGTGCTGGCAATATATTGGTCTTCTCTAGTTGTAGTGCATCTTGGACGGCCATTACATGGTCTTCTGAGATGATTGAATTAAAAAAAAATATACCACTTAGGTGGCAGACCAGCACACGGCCCACCTGGTGGAAAGTGGTTACCGTGGCCTATAGACGTGTGTAACACTAGAGGAGCCACACTCGCGCTGCCGACCCTGTAAGCACAGAGTTTCTGTGCCGTCAGTGTAGAAGACAAAGCAGGACAAGCCTTTAGTCATCCCACTGATAGCACAAATTCTCCAGTGAGCTCTGGCTACCCTACTCACCGCTGGGAACACAACACGAAGTTATTATAACCGCGGTATTCTGTAATTATGAAGTACGTACCTTTTATCGCACTCCTTGTACCACCATGCGCCCCCGTGTTCCGTAGCACAAGCGCCATCCTTCCATTCGTCATTGTCCACGTCCACTGTAGAGAACTTCTGACCCGCGTGATAAGACAGTGAGTCACCTGAAACAAATGTTTTAAAACATTGTAACACTAGGTACAGCTGGTAGTTACCTACTACGTATTTGGTTCGATTTTATATTCGGTTCAAAATATGACAGCTAGATATCACCTAACAACCGGATCACCGGCTGATAAACGGATGAGACTCAGACGAAGATTGGGAGGTAGGACGGTAGACGCGTTCTAAACCACCTTCTCCTTAATTGCACCCTTAATCGACCTACTTAATAGTTTCCTTAGATCACGATAATATTATTCTATGTTATTTAAATTAAAACTGACCTGCTGTTCCATAAAAAGTGCCAAGCGTGCTAATCCTGTAACCCTCGTGTTCGGGTCCAACGGTGAACACTGAATAGCCGGCATACGCCTCTTGCCCGCGTTGAGTCTCCATTTCGATCCTTAATTCGTACAACTTCTGATTGGTCAAATAATTCAGTTTGTCCAGACCAAGCCAGAATTCTCCGGCAAGATTACCGAAACCGTACTCGTAATCGTTCCAACCTTTGAGAAAATCTTGAGAGCCATCAAAACGATTTTGGAACACCTGGTGAATAATAAAAATAATCTTGCACATTTTATAGAGTAGGTACTACCCTCGGTTATAACGCCAGTCTTTACACCACCTTGTTTTGATAATAAAAAATCTTTTTAATGGACTTTGTAATATAAACCAGCACCTTATAAATACTTTTTTTTAGTATGAGACGAGGCTCAGGTGTAGGCTTTCCTCGTGGGTTTCCAGTCGCAACCACAAAAGCCGTTTAAGCCCAACCAAAAGCAAGAGGTGTAAGTGGACCTCAGGCTACGAGGTGATCGCCTCGGATTTAACCGATAACAAGGCTAAATTATTTTATGACGATGAAAGTACACAGTACCACAGTATTATTATCTATATAGATATATTATTACTGTGACAGTACACAGATCTGGCTGCAAAGGTAGGTAGGTACTTAAAACTCCAAAAACTCCAAAACGTTTTCTGTAGATATATGTGTAAGTAAGTAATATGAAGATATTTAGGTAATTGTATTGAATTAACAAACGCTTACCGTCCAACCGCCTCCTGCGGTGGTAAGTTCACAGAGCACGTAAAATGGATCCATGTCATCGGGTCTGATCTTGTATATTCCTGATACATTGAAACCTTGCATTTGGATCTCGTGACAATCCGTTGGGTAGCGTTCCGAGCGATCTACTCTATTTGTTCTGTTGATAATATAATTTTTAACTAGATATTGGTAGATAAACACATATAGGTGTAATTTTACACAAACATATATAGGGGTTTTATAATTTGTGGTAGAGTTTACTATGATGTAGGTTCTCGGCAATATCTTTAGGATGTATGTCAAATTGACCTGCAAGACATTATGCTTACCTTCTGATTATCGGATGAGGTTCTGGCGAAGGATTTCCTTCTGAGGTTCAGGGTCAGGTGGCAGTCGCTTTCGTGAAGCCAAAATGAGTGAAATCATTAAAAAGTGATACAGTATGCATTATAAAATCATACTAACTTGCAATCGCATTTCTTGGATGATTTGTGATCGCGAATAGTCTTCCTGAATTCGGCGATCAGGGCCATAGCGTCCATTGGACTGGCAAGCTCACTTCTGGTGCTGGTACCACTAGTAAAAAATAAATGACCACTTTACTTATTACTTACAAACCAACAAGACACGTTGTTGTTTTTCGGGCAGTCTTCCCACAGTGAAAAGAAACTATTATTTTCACAATAAAATTTTTCACCTTCACAGAGGGAGGAGCTATTCAACTACTTAACCGATTTTGAGTGATTATGGAGATTCCTAATTCGATGACATCAACTATATGCTTTTCATCCAAATAATTTTCTGCAAAAAATACATGACATACGTACGCTGCTCTTGTACGAAACAGAAGACATTGTGAGCGCCCGTATGCGTGCAGCGGGTGCTGTACGTTTTAACACGTTGTTTACTCACCTAATATATGGTCTGGCGAACTGACGGCTCTTCACTTCAGATATAGTCGACACAATTGAGTCTACACCCGCCTGAATACTCTTCACGTGGTTTTCCAAGAAGGTAAAGCGCGAGTCCGTATTTGGATCGGTATGATAATCTGCTCCATCTATTGAAAATAAAATACATTATGGAAAATGTGATCCGTCCTCAAGTGTGTACAGGCGCTTGTGGCATGCAAAAAAATTGTGCCGATATCATGCAAAAATATGTAAAGCACGATTTGCACGAAATATTACGCGGCAGATGCTGCAAGAAGTTCATCACAAAGTCATCCTAGCCACTATCGCGATAGATGCGCCCTATGTTTATGCTTATTCGGTATTTTACGTAAGCACACGTTGATTTAGAATGATAAGGTTATTTATTCGTTCGGAAAGCCCCACAGATACCACTCTCACTACCCCTACTGGCTCCGGTAGGAGTTGGGGTATCCGTGTTGATTTGGCGCACGTTAATAAGAAATAAGGTACCGGAGGTAAGGTAATGTTGGATTCGAACCGATTTATAGTCGGTTATCGCACGCTCTCAATTTCCGGGGTGTAAGGTTACTCAATAAGGCATTTTCCTCGCACCCCAGCTGACCATGGTCCATGTACGATTTCAAGATGGCCTCCTCGTGTGTGGGCCGAGTGGGAAGCACGTAAGTCATCCTAACAAAAGGAGCATTGTGGCACCGCGCTGGGCATTTCTGCTGGGGTGACAGGCGGTGACACCTGTCACCGCCACGCCTGGAATCGGAGAATCAATTTGCCTTTACCTATTATGCTTTGTGTGCTTGTGTGTGTTATGTGGATACGGAGTCACCCGATCAAATCTACACGATAAACACACCAACAGATAATATCGTTCTATGTTCCAACCAACCTATGTTCACTGCTGAACCTCTTTCATATACCTACCTTACACTTAGATTAATGCCTCTCCCAAATTGAGCTTATATTGAAGTAATAATTTAATAAATAGGCACATAATCAAGTTAGGAGACAATTATTTTAAAGAGAAAAATTTACCAAATGACAAAAATAAAATTAAATTGTGCAAGTGGGTGGCTTCTCAATGTTGTCACTGTTACAGAGGATAGTTATATGATAATTGTATAACTTGTATAAGTTTGCATGTAGTAATTTTAGTTAATTATTAGTTATTAAGTAGTTTAACATTATAAAAGATTTGGTATTTACAGTTAGCTTGTATTGTTTGTGTGAATAAATAGCCGGTTAGCTCCACACGCACAACAAGCACTATTTCACAAATGAGTAATGTCTAAAGCATAAATACCTAAAGCCGCACCGGATCGTTGAGATGGGACTTTCTCTAAAGCAAATTTTATTTGATTCAAATCGGTCCTCAGAGCATGTAAACTTGGTTTTAATTTCTCCGCACAATTGTCACTTACAAGTGATTTCGTGATGTCAGATAACTGCTTCATAATAGAATTCGACTTTTCGTGAACTTCAATATCTAAACGATTCAGTCTGAAATCAATACTGTCAACTTTTTTGAGATATTTTTCACTAGAAGTAATGGTATCCATCAATTTTTCGACAACCGCCTCATTGTCACTCATAGGGCTAGACTGCGGCACGCGCGTAAGATTTTCTCGCCTTCTGGTCGAAAGCATAGCATCCGTTAGCTCATGTTCATATTCTTTTTTCCAAAGTGCTTTCTCGGGATATTCTGAGTTTTTTCGTCGTGTCTTCTCTCGGTTGTGCTCACACGATATTGATGTAATGGCCACAAGCATCACCGTAATTTTTGCCAGCATTCTGTAGTCCGTATCTATTGTGTGATCAATGCGAAGTGACTGACGAGAACTGGAGCTGTAGTTCACCGTCTCATCAAAACAAAACTGTACAACAGCTAAACAAAAACATCTCTCACAGTTGCGAATTCTCGAATGGTGAGAGATTTTCTTTTTGTTATAACAATATTTATAAACATTCGTACAAAACATTGTGATCGTGCGAGCACAGTTCAATTAAAATAACAAATAATTTAAGTAGGTAGGTACCTACAGATAAATAGTTCGTAGATTATAATGTTCATTTATGATTTAAAAAACTCACAACGGCTTCGGTTCTATTGCGTAGTAATTATATAGAATAGACTGGGTGAAAACTGACCCAGACTATGTTGACGTTTTTTAAGGTATTTTCAAAAGGAAAATACCATAAAAAACGTCAAGTAGTCAAAACGTAAAGTTCAAACTAAGTGCAGTGTATTTTGATAAACTGATGTGCTTTTCACAAAATTTGTTACTTTATTCCCCCCCCCACCTATAGGTAGATTTATACGTTTAGATGCACATTGATCTTTACGCAATTAACAATGAAATAGTATTATGCTGCAAATCAGTTTGTAAGATTACCGAAATTTGCTGTATTTTTAAAAGAAAGGTGTAGCGAACTTTTGGTACAGTGGTTGCACCATGTAATAGGTATTTAGATATTGGTATGGAAGTCAGGTCAATAACGTAAAATGGTCGGGTGAATTGTCGGACTCATACTGTTTGGAGTGCGGGGTGAGACAGGGAGGCCTGAGCTCGCCCACGCTCTTCAATCTGTATGTTAATGACCTTATTGGGGAGGTCAGTGGTACTCGCGTGGGATGCCATATTGATGGTATCTGTGTGAATAACATCAATTATACGAATGATATGGTGCTTCTGAGTGCCTCAATATGTGGTCTCAGGACACTAATTGAAAGGTGTGAAAGGTATGCGAGGCTTCATGGACTGTTATACAATGTTAACAAGAGTGAAGTCATGGTCTTTGAAGGTGCAAAGAAGCAGGTAGAATTTGTTCCTACTGTAAATTTGAGCGGTGTACCCTTAGAGGGTAGATAAGTTCAAATATCTGCGACATCTGCTGCTCCCCAGCCTCAAGGATGATGACGATATAGAACAAGAGCGAAGGGCGCTGTCATTTAGGGCTAATATGATAGCCCGAAGGTTCGCGCGTTGTTCTGTAGATGTTAAAGTAACTTTGTTTCGTGCTTACTGCAGTTCATTCTACGCGTGCAGCTTGTGGGCTCATTATACGGAGCGGACTTACGGCGCCCTTCGCGTTCAATACAATAACGCGTTCCGGGTGTTGATGGGGCCGCCTCGATACTGTAGTGCATCGGGGATGTTTGCTGAAGCCGGGGTTGACGGTTTCTATGCAACAATAAGGAAGAGGTGCGCATCCTTGGTGCGCCGGGTGCGGGCCAGTCCCAACCGTGTCCTGAGCATGATTGCAAGCAGGTTAGACAGCATATTTATAGATCGGTGTTGCAGGGTTTCCTCTTCAGTGATAACCTTGTAGCAATTTTATGTTTATTGTTTATTGTAAATTTATTTATCATTTCAGTTATTTGTAACTAACATAGCCATGTAAGAAATTGTTACTAACCCAATGAGCCAAAGACGCTTTAAAAAAAGAAATTTTATTATTATTTCTCGGTTCCATGACTCTTGGGACTATGGAGTCCAAAGAGGCCTTTGGAAGGCGTGCGTCGGGCCGAAGCCAAGACGTAGAGGCCCTTTTATGAGAATTTAATATGGTAGGAATACACACACACACACACATGGCGGATATCATCCCCAAGCGCACAATATGATACACCGGGAAATGGTCCCCGCCAGGTAAGTTGTCGAGAGGTGAGTCTGCGAGACGCAAGTTCCCGGTATACCAGATAGCGTGCCCCCGGCGTTATGACATTTTACACTTCTAACCTGGAGCACGAGCAAGAGCAGAACCTATCTGCTCTTGCAACTACACTCATGGCCGGCCAATAAAGTCAAGCACACAAGGTGAGGAGGAATAAATCCTAAACCTCGGGAGAATCGGGGTACGTGGTGTCGCCACGCACCAACAGCTGCCCCTGCGGGGTTATTATTATTATAGGTATGAAACGTGCGCATTAATATGGCACCTAGCTTCCCAAAAGTAAAAATAACAAATCTCAAATGAAATCTGATAATCAATAGTTATTGATTATCAGATTTCATTTGAGAGAGTTTGGTAGTTCAAACTCAAACTAAGGCAAACGTGTTACGGTTACAGTGTTACAGATACAACTAGTCTTGAAGGAAGAGCACGTTGCCTCGTGAGGGGATGCAAGAGGAGAGTTGTTTTCGAGCCGGGTGCCATGTTAATTCGTACGAGTTGTACAGCCCACCACGTTTTGTTCTGATTCCAAATCGTATCGCATTACTTAAGTATCGAAATACTCGCCAAGGTAGAGGTAGTATAATACTGCTGAGGAGGCAGTTTGTCTACGCAACTGAAAAGTTTCAAGGATGTTGGTGATCTGAGGTATTTGGTAACTATTAATAGTAAGATTTCTTCGTTAAGACCAATCAATTCATAAAAGTGCTCGCTTTAAGAGATGCTGTCAAAATAATGTTATAGGAAAATAAATTCGATTTTATGGCTGTGGAGCTCGTAAATTGATGATCTCATCAGGTGCACCCTGAGCTAAAAGCGTAGGGACTTAACAAAGAATTTTTACATTGAACTAAATCAATTAGAAAAAAATGTTCGGTGAATTTTGAAAATAAAGGATTTTTTTTGCGTGTAATTCACTTATGTCATTACATGTAGTAGCACCCTATATATAGACCTCCAGTAACGTAGTAACTATTTATTAATCTGTGCCTCCAGCCAATATGTCTCGTTGGTGATACCAATGAACTCAGAGAAGACTGACACGTTACTAATACTACGTACCCAGTACTCATTATATTGATCAAGTCGAGAAGAGAAATATTTACTTAAGATGAAAAAATATCCATAAATAACCTTACGTAAAAAATTATCTCGTTTAAATGTCTTCGAGTAATCGAAATTAGTTGATATTTATGAATCCCAAAACCCCTGGAATAGTCGTTTCACTGCAAATATCGAAATTCAGTCGCAAGATCTCTATGCTATATTTATAAGTGTTACCTACACATCATCATTATCACTCCGGAGACCGGTAGGTACTGGAACTGGGAAATCCAATTTAACCACCACAACCCATGGGCGTTATCGACAGCATTGCAGTGAGATCAGTTGTTGAACTTTTTCGGACTAAAACTTACGTAGTAGGATTTATTAATCTGTGCTAAAACTACCCGCAACGACTACGACATAGATATTCGTATGGCAACCAGGCCCGAAGCTCAATCTGCTGATCCAGATCAATGCAAATAGACTAGCGTAGGTACTAATATTTACACTGTGCAGGATTCAAACCCGCACTATTACTCCACATCCCTAGTGTCACGCCACAAAGACTGTCGAAAGTGATTCATAATAATTACTTAAGCGAAATTTAAACGCAATTAGGAAGTAGGTATGCTATCTTTTTTTACAAATATGTACCTACGGGCCTTGTTGGTCAGAGCAACTAACACACTCTAGGAAAGACTGTCACTAGCTCAAGTCACGTATCTACGGAATGTTGTATTTTCCAATTAACAAGTGTCAACCTTCAATAGTTTAAATTTAAAGTAGTGACTATGATGCCTTGATTTAAATAATTACGCGTGTATTGTTGATGTTATTTAAGCGTCACTTCCTACTCACATTGGTATTGTGAACATTTGGGATTTTGCTGCCCGTCCTCCCCTTGCCTGCTCGCCACTGTACCATCTACCAGCCAAAGGGACACGTGGAAAACCTACAAGTTGCCAGTATTTATTTTAAGAACTGAATAATAATGAACAAATGTAAATACACACATCAACAAAGTCTATGGAACAAGGACATTTCTAGTTTTTATTTAAAAACCCTTTCTTGTAATAGTGAGTGTTTTATATCAATAGAAGGGTATTTTTATACTGTTTTTAATTTTAATTTTAATAAAAACATTTTCATACCAATTTTTTTTTTTTTAAGAAAGAATTGAATAGTGCCAATATTGAGTATTACAACCTTCTTCTTCTTCTTCTTGATTAGGCACAAAAATAACGAGGTAGTAAGAAATACAGTAATTAACCGTACTTTAAACGTTTTTAATAATCTGTAGGACCTCCTAAAGCATTAGCAACAGCTCGACAACGGCGTGGCATACTTAGTATGAGATTGTCAATCATCGTCTGTGGAATATGGCTCCATACACTGCGAAGGTGTAAAAAAAGTTGTTCTTCAGTGTTCAGATTTTCCAAAGAATCACTGAAAGCTCTTCTCCCAAGCAAATCCCAGGCATGCTCTATGGGATTGAGGTCGGCAGACTGAGCAGGCCATTCCAACGTCGTCATATTGTGCTCGCTTAACGCATTGACCACTACCCTCGCGGTGTGTGACCGTGCATTATCTTGCATGAACATAAAATCTTGACCGAACTGCTGTCGATGAGGGATTACCATGGGGTGTTTAACCTCCTGAATGTATTGGTTTGCATTCAAATTGCCCCGTATCCAAACGAGGTCGGTCCTTCCACCAAGGCGAATTCCAGCCCATACCATGATTGTTCCACCTTGGTAAGGATGAACTTCTTGCGGATTCTGGAGACGACTCCGACGTCCAGGAACTCGCCATACACGCACTCTTCTCGAATCAGGATGAAAACCGAAGCGAGATTCGTCGGAAAACAGAATCCGTGCCCATCGATGGTCGGTCCACTGTAAATGTGCGTTAGCCCGCAATAAGCGACGACCTCGATTTCCACGTCGAAGAGCTGGAACCCTAAGCGGTCTGCGAGCATAAAGATTGGCTTCGTGTAGTCTTGTTCTGACAGTTTGATCGCTAATAACCACTTGATGCTGAGACTGGAGGCCTGCGACCAACTGACGAGCAGTAATCGTGGGTTGCCGCCTTGCGGAATTTTGCAAGAAACGATCTTGTCGCGGGGTAGTAACCCTATTTCGTCCCCTGTGACGTTCGGCAACATCCCCTGTAGACCTGTAGCGTGCCCATAATCTGCAAATTACGCTTGGTTGGGTGTTGACAGCATCCGCTACGTCGCGTTGAGTTCGTCCAGCTTGCAGCATACCAACAGCCCTTAACATCTCTTCGCGACTTATATGACGACGTGACATGATGACTACAGTCACAAAAATGCACAAACCATACGTAAAAGACGTATTATTGATAATAAACGTTATTTAAAATCAAAAAAAAAAATTTTTATTTTGCCTCAGAGAAACTGCACAATCAAACACTTTTAAAAGTTTTCCCTCCATATTCGAAAATCATTACTTATTTAAATTTATTTTTAAATTTCGAACAACTCTGTAATCTACTTTATTCTATTTTTATTTATTTGCTGTCAGTTATTTGCAAAACAAGATTTACACGAAAAAAAATAATTGGGGTCATCTTGTTCCCTAGACTTTGTTGAGGTGTTTATTTTGTACCTACCCACCTTTGTACCAATCAACAGCGAAAGCGACTTAAACGTGGCTAGTAAGTCCTTTACGCTCGTTCCGTTCGTGGGAGTTTTGTTTTTGCAAGCGCATTTGAAACTCCTTCCAACTCGACTTTATAATAGAATAATACGTAGATATAAAATGTACTGTACATATAAAATGGTACGTGGCGTCAGCGCTGCCTAGTGGGCAGTGGCCCGATCTGAAAACCAGCGGTATGCATACTCAACGAAGGGTGTGTGCAGCATTCAATGCTGAGATGGGGCCCTATTTGGGTTCGCATAGTGTGGAATGTTGCACCCGTAGCTTAATTTTAATATACCTACTATTTTAATTTAATATACCTACTAATTATTATATTACCTACCTATTTGTACTTAGTAGGATGCCCACTGTGTGGCACTTAAATAAAATATTTTTCTTTCTTTCTTTCTATTTTTCGCAAACGGCAGCGTCTTCCTTGAGAGGACTTGTCCAGGGTGCACCGCGTGGAGATTTCAGGCCAACACTCGGTAAACAACCCTTTGATCTTTTGTTAAAACCAACACCATACGGATCTAGCGCGGACACGGATCTAGTGTCATATGGAGCGGGTGTTTATGCAAATCTTGGTATAGTTGCAAGGATGGCACAAAAATTGGTTTGAGATCCGTGTGGTTTTTTTTTACGTACGCAAAATCCCCACGCATTTCCGGAGCCGGTGGAAGGGATTATGTCGGACTCGAACCGACCAAAACTTTCGCCGCCTGTGGGTCGTTTTTGGTTGCCGAAGGTGAGGTTGACCAGGGCAATCTCTCACGATCTGGCCCTTCCTCGGGTGTGGGGTCTACAGAGTCCCCAACTCGTCCCCGGAAACGGGGAGGCGCGCGAGGCGCGTGATATACCAAGTAATACATATTTTGATGCAAGCCTTGTCATGTCGGGGGACCCTAACTCGTAGAGCACTACGTCATATTATCGGAAAGATCCAAGGTCCAAAGGGTTTTGGGGGTTGTTTTGTGTAATGATGTTTTTTAAATTTTTATTTTACATTTTTTAATTGATCTACTCGTCAAGCTCTTTGATTTGATACCCATATTGAGGGAGTTGCGAAATAAAATGTAATTCACCATTTTGTGGTGGGGGCCATCTTGGATTTGAAATTCGTCATATTGTATGGTATTCTACTAGTCAAGCCCTTTCATTTGATACCCATATTGAGGGAGTTGAGAAAAATAATGTAGGTACCCTGTCATTTTATAGCGGCGGCCATTTTGGACCGATTTTTTTCAAATATAGCTAAGAACACTCCCGACAAATATACCTTTCAAACAAAAAAAAATCAAATTGGTTCATCCGTTCAGGAGCTACGACGCGACACACACACACAGACACGTAGTTTTTTATTTGGGGGTTAAAAAAGCACTTAAAAAAGCCATTTAGACTCACAAAATAACTGCAGTTAATTTAAACGGTAACAAAAATATGAGTTTGAGCAAAAAGTTATATTTCTTGCCTCTGATTATTTCTTAAACTTATGTTGAATTATTTACAACAATTGTAGATTTCGACTTAGGTTTAAAAGAAGTCTCTAAAATGTAATTTTTTTAATATTTCTCTTCCACAGAGCTTCCCCTTTATAAACAAACTACAATTTTTTTTTTCAGCTAATTTAACATTCAAGTAACCGAATAACTTTGGAAAAATATATACTTATGTCTTTTTCCCTTCAGGGTGGGAAGAAGTCACAATCCACTATATGCTTCTATCCTTATGCTGCATCTACTATCATTAAACCTTTTATGCAAGCCCGCCGGTTTTGAGGAATATAATAATATTAATTTTATACGGAACCCTCGATGTTCGAGTTTTACTCGCACTGAACCGGTTTTATATGGTATGGAAAGGCTATACCTTTAAATACACTTGAGTCTGTACACACGACACATTTCGTCAGCATCGCGTCGATGTGGGTATAAGTACTTAAATAAATACCTATAGATATCCTCATCATCCTCATGATTTCCCAGTTGCGTCAAATTTTTCACAATTTCCTGCATTCCTTCGCAGAATATGCAAAAATGACTTGATAAACAGCAAGGTGCCTAACATGCAGCCCTATTCCTTCTTCATTTTCGCTCCCTTTCTTCTCCATGGACAGATTGCACAAATACCGTAAGAACAGATGCCATATTTCGTCTCAACTTTAAGTATCTGTGCTGGCAGTGGGAAGACTAAAGGCTTGTCCTGCTTCGTCTTCTACACTGACGGTACAGAAACTCTGTACTTACAGGGATGGCAGCGCGACTGTGACTCCTCTGGTGTTACAAACGTCCATAGGCCACGGTAACCACTTTCCATCAGGTGGGCCGTGTGCTTGTCTGCCACCTAAGTGGTATAAAAAAAAGTATCGGCATTTTGAAAATTCCCTCTGCGCATAGGCTCTGGAGACCTTAGTAACTAGTTATATTTCATTGAGCTCATATTTATTTCTATCTAGTAACCTATATTTACTGCACAAACTGTTACATTCATAAAAACATCTTGATCAACGAAATAAAATTGTTTCTTTCTCAAGTTATGAGATGACTGAAGGAAATTTGCTATAGTTTAAGATTCATGTAGTATGAATGGTAAGAAGCTTGGTGAAATCCAAAAGATTAAGGCCACCATTCTGGATGGTATGCTAACCACGGTAGGAGTGGCTAAATATGGACAATGAGGCAAGTCTCTTCGCGGCTGGAAAGGTGGTTCCAGTGAAAATACGATTGCCATTGACTAAACTCATGTAGAATTCTGTAGTACTATGTTCGTAGTATTACATGTAGTTGCATTCTAGATACACAGTACCTATAAGCAGCTGTAAACTGAGCTTAGTTCGGGTCTACATGACTCTGTGTAAAATATTATTTTATGATACTTATTTATCACTTTCGGAATATGTTACTGGTTGTTAAAAGTTTATGGACTTGTCTTATAGTAAGTAGCTTCAATTAATTCTCGCAGCGGGCTTGCACCACCTCTCCATACTGCCACTGCTCCTTCCGACAGTGGATGCCCAGTGGCAATTCTGCTCCTCCAAACCGAACTGTGGCAGCTTCTCTTTTTTGATCAGCCCGCTTGTGAATAACGCTGTTAACGCCGTGAGATTTAGAACTACCGTCGCTGGCGGAGCACCAGGTTCGTTCACTCCAGAGAGAAGTCCTGACATTCACTATTGAAATCACCACCCTTTTGGCTGTAGCACTTCCCGGGAACCTACATGCTTAAAAGTGGACATTATTTATATTTAAATGACGGTTCGGGCAGAAGATGAAAAACTAGAGTACAAAAATACAGATCATAATACTACTTCTCATAACCCTACTAAGGTAAAATGGCTGACAAGTGTCAAGCTTCGCCAGACCATAATCATCCTCATAGCGATTGCTTTGTTGCATCTAAAGTTTGCACTTTGAAGCCGGGGGTGCACTAACATTTTCTAATTGGTATGTTAATTTATCCGGGTCTCGTTCCTCAGATATCAGGTGTAATGTAGAGGATTTCAGGTGACTAATAAGTCGGGGTTAAGACCCCGACTTATTAGTGTACTCATCCGAATATGAGGACAACACAGAAAAAGTACAAGAACAACAACCAACAAGTAAATAGATGAACTGGTCAGAAAGGGAGCGGATGAAAGCTTGGATGACCTAAAACCCAGGGTACCAACTGATTACAAAATAACCATGGGAGTATTCAGTCGAAGTTAGCGGATAATCGGAGATGAACATCTTAGACAGGAATGAGACACTAGAAGAAAGGTATAGATAAAAGAAGGATGAGCCCACTGACGAAACTTTAATAGGCGTGAAAACTGACCCCAAAAGCCAGGAGGGCTGCATGGATGACAACGACCTGAGTAGCCTCCACCTTGTCTTAAAAAGTCTTGATAACAAAAGAGATTATGGGTTCAGACACTGGTTTAAATGCTTTGAGGATTTAAAGGTCCAAAATTCAGATACTATTATAAGGAAACAGGTTCAACGGAACACTGTGTATGCCGGATATCCTACACATTTCCCAATGGAAATAGACAAAATAAACCACTGGTGAATCCAGGGTTTGGCAAATGAAAAAGTATGTACCTGCTAGCAGTCAAGCAGGACTTATCGTAAATATTACTCTAAAATAAACAACAGCATTGAACTAATGCTTAGCAAACCGATGATGGGGACCGAAATCAATGCAAAAGAAATTTCGTTATCCGTAAGTAAAATGTGACAACCAAGTTTAGTTGTAGGTAACTGTTTTCTCTGGTAAATTTCAACGTAGTCAAGTATCCCGCGTTTGTTAACCAACCTTAAAAAGATGCATGTGAATTGGATTAGCACAGAGTGTTTGTTCTTACATACCTAATCGTAGCAGTCTAAGCATTATTATGGTTTTCCCGGTTCTGAGGATTATAAAAAACCTAGGTTTGATTTTTAAAACTCGGGTTTATCGGGTGTTTTTTAAATACTTTTGTTTTTGTTATTTATTACGTTTAAGCAACTTCGAATGAAATAATAAGTAAATGGAATAAAAGCACGCTTTGATAAATTATTATTTATTACGTAAAAAGTAGCTTCGTTGCTACGTTCCTAGTCCTACCAATAAAACAAGCCATGCAAGTTAAATGGAACTCGCGCGTCCATCTCAGGACATGAAAGGGGTGAAGTGTGGAGTAGTGGAAAGGGGAGGGTTACCTATCGCTGGTATATGAACATTTAGAAGGTTCACTATCCATTTGCATAAATAAATAACCATAAAATATTTTGGCATATGGTAATTTCGACTAATGATATTTATGCATAATTTTTTTATCCATAACAAATTTAGCATATTTGTACTTTGGTATAATTTAATATCCAAATTTTTGTACAAGTATTTGTAATTTGGCATAATTAAATATTTAAATTATGCCAAAATACAATCAATCAATTAGCCCACCGCAGTCCACTGCTGGATATAGGCCTCTCCCAATGCGCGCCATTTTTTCCGATCCTCTGACTTCCGTATCCAGTCTGTCACAGCCACCTTTCACTCATCCGTCCATCTGGCTAGGGGGCGTCCACTCTAGGACTAGTGGAAGTGGGCTGGCCACGTTTGTCGAAGGTCCGATAAACTCCAAGCATAGTTTCGCTCCACAGCCCGCTGCACGATTTTTAAGCTATGGACCAGTCCCACTGTAAGTGTCCACGTTTCGGCACCGTAAGTCATAATGGGTAGGACGTCCTGTTCAAAAACCTTTGTTTTAAGGCATTGCGGCCTACCGCAATGCCTTAAAACAAACCCCTAGGTGAAAAGAAGACCCTACGTAGTTTGCGAAATGCTATTCCAACCCAGTTTGATCCTTCTGGATAGTTCTTTCTCGAAGTTGTTTTTACCGAGCTGAATAACCTGCCCCAGGTAGATATATTTTTAAGCAACTTCGAGTGTCGCCCCTTCGATGCTATATGTTTGTTGAACATAATTTTGATTTTATCCAAGTTTACACCGAGGCCGACGTGTCGAGAAGCTCCATCTAGGCTATATAGCATCTCGCCCAGTTGTTCCAACGATTCCGCTACTATAACGATGTCGTCGGCGAACCGCTGATGTGAGATGTACTCCCCGTTAAGGTTTACACCCCGCCCAGTCCAATCCAGAGTCTTGAAGACGTCCTCCACGCTGGAGGCTAATAGGTTTCGTTTTCTAGTCTTGGATCTGGACGGACATTGTGGCAGTGTCATACAAGCATCTCAGAATCTCGATGTATCGTCAATAGACACGACGTAGTCCACAAACGCCATACAATGCGGCTGAATGTATTCTTGAGACTTTTCTACAATCTGCCGAACTGTATGGATGTAGTCCACGGTGCTATAGCCTTTTCGAAACCCGGCTTGCCCCGGTTGTTGGTACTCGTCGAGCTTACCCGCAAGACGATTTGTGGCGACACGCCAAAGTACAAATATGCTAAATTTGTTATGGATAAAAAATTATGCCTAAATACGAGTATCATTAGTCTAAATTACCATATTATGTTAAAATATTTTATGGTCATTTTTTATTTTAGTTAATTTTATAAATAACTGATTATTAACCAAATGATTGCAATTTAATTTATATTAGGATAGTAGGGAGAAGACTAGAACTATTCGTTACTTAATTGTTAATGCGAAGAAGAGTTTTATTAATGTTAAGATAATTTGTGATACTACAAAAATGTCTTTTGAGGATATTATTTTAATTAGCTTTTAAATACAATTAGTGAATGTTATCAAAATAATTCATTTTTTTTTATACCACTTAGTTGGCAGACAAGCACACGGCCCACCTGATGGAAAGTAGTTACCGTGGCCTATGGACGTCTGTAACACCAGAGGAATCACAGTCGAGTGCCAACCTTGTAAGTACAGAGTTTCTGTGCCGTCAGTAGAAGACAAATCAGAACAAGCCTTTAGTCTTCCCACTGACAGCACAAATTCTCCAGTGAGCTCTGGCTACCCTACTCACCGCTGGGAACACAACACGAAGTTATTATAACCGCGGTATTCTGTAGGGCGGAGGTACTTCCCCAGTCGGACTGCTCAATCGGGCGGAAATACTGCCGTGTCCTACATCCTTTAAATTTTTTTTTTTTTTTTTAATTTAATGTTAAAATATTAATCTCTGCAAGTCTGTAATTTAAAAAAGACTAGATTACTTACGAAGTTTTAAGGTATTCTGAAGAATAAATAAATCTTTATCACTTTTTAAACATTAAAACTGTTTTTGTAATTTGTAAAGAACTGTATCATTTATTTAAATTCTTCCTCATCCTTTATATTTTGCACTCATTGTAGGAAATCGAAACAAACGCAAATTAGTGTATTTTAAAAAATTACAATGAAAGGATCGAGGCTCGAAAAAATCAATCAACTCGGGTTTTGATTACTCTTAGACCCGAAAACCCGGGTTTTCAAAATTACATAATTTTCTTATTTTTTAGACTTTTGAATATATACAACAGTCCTAATCCTGCAGTTAGCTATCAGTTAAGTAGCTCACAGTACGGTTCTGGATAATGTACCTACTCCATTTGCTTAGGAACTTAACTAAAGCTAAACAATCTAGTAGCAAATTTTTAGATAGATTGTTTATAGACTTTGAATTCCACTTTTAAAACATTTTTTCTGGCGATCCTTGTTAGAATGTCTGGCAAAATATAATTGTCATTTGTCCATGATTCGTACAATTCGACCAAATCCAAATTTTCTAATTGGGTCAACGACGAATTTGGTGGAAGAATCATTCATGATAACTAAGTATTGACTCATTAATATAAACCCAAATCAAGCTAATGTAAAGCGTGTAAAATGGACTCACCGCGCAATGCAGAGCGATACTCTGCCCGATCCCGCACGATCCCTTTCAGTTGGTCCATATCAGATTGAAGTGCCTTTATTGTTAATAGAACTGAGTCGGCAGACGATGTCTTTACTATCTTATGTATTTCGGTCAAATACTTTAAAATGCTGTTAGTTTTATCGTAAAAAACTGTGTCTAAATGATTCATTTTGCGGTCCACACCATCTATCATTTTCAAATATCTTTCACTTGTCATAAGAGTTTCAACAAATTTTTCAATTACATTATCTCCTATAGCTGTAACCGATCGCGTTGATAATTCTTGTCCTTTCTTGGTTTGCACCTTCCCTCCATCGCTTTCTTCGTTACGCAACTGTCGCTCTCTTTTAGCTATCACCACCACTAACAACGACAGTAATAAATATATTTTTACATCCATCATACCTTAAGCTATGTCGAGATGGATACGCTAATCTTGAATGAACTCTTAAACGTTACGATGTTAACCAAGAACATGTTGTATTATAAAACATTCGGACTCCATTGTGCAGATAACAATGTAAATTTTACATATACATTTTGGTTATAATTACATAATATTTAAGATTCGTTATATAAGCGCCGCCTACCTACGCTTCGGCAGCAGGAAGAGTTCATTGTCTTTTTCTCGCCGAATAACAAGAAGTATTAACAATAAGGGTATGCAATCTATGTATATAAGTGAAAGTATTTTCTCATGCACTTCTATCTTTGTTTATAATTGGCACTCAAAAGTTACAGTTATCTACGTGTTCCTTCTACCCTACTCCATGTACTTTATTGTGATTGGGTGCAAAGCCGCCCGAACTGACTATTTGGTATTTTGGTATTTTGACCTACGGCTTCCATGGTCTGACATGTTTTCAATCAATCACACAATTATTCCACAAATGAAATTTCTGACGTGTCACCATCATTCGGTCTACACGGACCAAACAATTTGGATTGAACACCTATTTACTATGCCGTATCGCACCAAACGGCTTGAGAACTTTTTAACTTCCTTTTCTTTGCGTTCCCTTCTTCCTACAACGACTACCTTTGTACCTTCTTGATCGTGACGAAACGTAATGAATGAGATTTAATGAATCCCCTTACAGAAATATAGCCAACATAAATAACCCGGCCATTTCTTAGAATTATTTTCTAAGTCTGTTTGCGTCGGGTGCTAAGTTCCCTTTACTTTTAATATAATCATGACGATGACAATGATTGCACTTAATACTTACCGACTTATTGACCATCGAGGACCTCGAAATGTTTATCGAAAATTTGTCTGAAATAAGATCATTTGTCGGCAGAAATGGTGAGGAAGTCGAATTTCCTCCCCGAAATAATGACCACTCATGCTTCGGCAGAAAATAATCCGGCAGAAGCAATTATTTTCCCAAAATGTAAAGGACTATAGCCTAGCGGAATATGCAGGTGCAGTAGATTGTGATCCAGCGTGTGATTCTATAGTACCCACCTAACCAACTTGCCTCTCTCCCGGGCATGGGAGACACTGCCGCTTACGGCAAATAGCCTGTCACTCTTTCACGCCTACCGGCAAAAGGAGTGCGAGGGAAATAACGACATAACAGTAGAGCATTCGACTGCTACGTCGCTGGTTCGATTCCCACTCAGTGATTTGTATGCATGAATATATCTATTGGCATTAGTTTCTATAAAATTATCAATTATGTAAATGAACCCATAACACAAGCTAGTTACACAGAAGTGGGTCTAGATATATTATTTGTTCTAAGAAGAATGTTCTGGAACATTTATTTTATTTACTAACCCCATGGCCGACGAGAGTGGAAAATGTATTATTGGTATTTTCGCACGAATAAAAAGAGTAGGTACCTATACTCCATTCAGTTAGGTACTTAAATAAACGTAAACCATCTTAATCTTGCAAGCCATGCATCTGGGCTGTCAGAGGCGGCGCTAAGCGTGGGCGACGTGGGCCACCGCCTACGGCCTCGCGGTACAAGGGGCCTCGCGACTCAAAAATGTTTAAAGCGAGAATAAAACAAAAAAAATATAAATCAATTTTGTTGTGAAACATGTTTTCTTAGTCTGGCAACATTTGCCGCCGACCAGAGTGCGGGGAATCCCCGGTTTTTTGTTTACTTTCTTTACTAGGAAGTCAACCATTCAACCAATCAAATCAAAGTACGCAACGCAGTCGCTAGGCGCATAACAATAGAAACGTATAATTGTGTTATTCAATATTGTTTATTTTTATGACTGTACGTACCTATTTTGATAAGAATAGTGTGTTCAATGTTTTAATAATATTTAGTGAATAAATAGATAGTGTTTAGGTATATTGATTGCTCCTGTAAACTGACCCAAAATTTTAAAACAGTGACTTTTTTAATTGTTTTTTTGTTTTCTTTGTGATTTCTAACACACCGGTACCTGTACTCGTCTATTTTACATAAGGTAAGAAATATTTAATTGGTAATAAGTATATAACGCAGTAATTACTTGTGTATAAAATACGCTTTATAATATCTCTTGAAGGAAACCAAAAAAGCTTTAATGTAAAAAACGTATTGACTTTTTAAGTTTTTAAAACTGGCAGGTAGTAAAAGCTATCTTAAAGATTTTTATTTGAAAACTAATTTAAATTTAGATTTTACAATATTATGTAGATAAAACTGCAAAAAAATGTTAACTATTGCTTTCGTTTACAGTGTATAGATACGACGTTATCGACATGTCCGGCCGAGATAGAGATATTTGAAGAAAATGGGAGTCTGGATCAGCAAAAAGAAAAAGAAAAGCTGAAAGAACTGCAACCAACCAAGTTTTGAGTTTAAATTTGATGAAGTTCCTCAACCAAACTGCATCGGGTAGTACAGAACTTTCTGAATCGATAGCTTCGACTTCTACACAACAAACGTCCGAGATACCGTTGGAAAATGCTCTAGATGCACTGAATACCGAGAGCGAACGTCAGTTAGACGTAGAGCTTGGATCATCTTCTAGCCAATCAAAAATTGACGCTGAAACTCTTGTGCTGTCATCAAGCAATCAAGAAGAACAGATTGACATAGATTCTCCAATTCGCAGCGACGACGCCAGCGCCATAGTTCAGCAAGTACTTGTTAATTCGGATCCGGGATTGTGGACGTTTCCCATAACGGATACACAGCGTCGTGACATAGTTCGAAGCGGCCCCACACAGCAATTAAATAGCGGTGATGAATATTATCCCAAAGGTGATGATAACAGACACTTTTCCAATTTCTATTTCTCGAGAAAACTAAATAATGGTGAAACTCAACATCGTCGCTGGTTAGTGTATTCCAATTCCCAAAATAAAGTTTACTGTTTTCCATGCAGACTATTTAGCAATTCACAAACTCAGGTGGTGCAAGGAGGGTGTTGTGACTGGAAACATTTAAGTAGCATTTTACATAGACATGAGAATACCAAAGAACATATGGCACATATGTTCCAATGGTTAAATTTAGAGAAAGGAATAAATCAAGGCAAAACCATAGACCAAGAAAACGAAAGGCTAATACGTGAATCACAAAAACATTGGCACAACTTTTTAGAGAGAATAATTGACATAATAAACTTTTTGGCCTCTCATAATCTTGCATTTAGAGGTCACAGAGAATCTCTCAAGACAGGTGACGATATTAAGAATTCCGGTAATTTCATAGATTTATTTAAACTGATATCAAAATTTGATCCTACTTTACGTGAACACATGAAACGCATTAGTGACAAACAACTTTCACACCATTATTTAAGTCACGATATTCAAAATGAATTGATCATATTGATGTCAAAAACAGTTGTCAATGAAATTATTCGTAAGGTTAAAGAAGCAAAGTATTATTCTTTTTTGCTCGATTGCACTAGAGATTGTAATAGAGTTGAACAAATGTCGGTTATCTTAAGATTTTGTGATACGTCAACTGGTACAATAGTCGAACATTTTATGGGATTTCTAGCTGTTACTCAGACAACTGGAGAATATTTAGCCAATGCTATACTGGAACACCTAGAAAAATATGACTTAAATATTCAAGACTGCCGTGGCCAGGGATACGACAATGGTGCAAATATGGTAGGTGTAAATAGTGGAGTTAAAACTCGAATATTGAATATTAACCCTAGGGCATTTTTCACACCTTGTGGCTGTCATAGTTGGAATCTACTATTGGTAGATGCAGCGAACTCATCTATGGTAGCAAAAACTTTTTTTGGTTTCATACAAAAAATTTATTTGCTATTTTCAAGATCAAGCAAGCGCTGGGATTTTATAAAAGGAAAATTAAAACTTACTATAAAACCTTTATCAGACACAAGATGGGAAAGTAGAGTCGAAGCAGTAAAGGCCGTATTATTGCAATTTGATGAAGTGATTGAATGCATAAAAAACTTAAAAAATCAAACGGAGGAATCAGACACTCTCAGTGATTGCGATTCAATACTAAATGAAATGTTAAGTTTAGAATTTATCGTATCTTTACATGTGTGGTATGAGATATTATTGCGTGTTAATATAATAAGTAAATTATGGCAATCAGTACAAATTCATTTAAGCATTGCTCTTGAACATTTACACACATTTTGTGAATGGATAAAAGAGTATCGGGAAACTGGATTTGAGAAATCCCTGTCTGATGTTCGGAAATTTACTGAGAAAAGCTGTTATGACCTGCCAAAAGAGTTTAAGAATAAAAGAGTAGCCAAAAAGAAAAGGATGTTCGATTATGAAAGCAGCGATGAACCTATACAGTCTCCCAAAATCCGGTATCAAACAGATTTTTTTTACGCCATGATTGATTCTATAATAACCAATATGGAATTAAGATTTACGTCTTTAAATCAACATTTTGAAGACTTTGGTTTTCTCTATGATTTAAGCGCGCTAAAAAATATGCCACAGGAGCAAATATTAAAACACTGTAACGATTTACATAACGTCCTGCGTGTGGGTGAGAGCAGTGACTTCCAACCATTTGAATTATATGAAGAATTAAATACAATGATCCCGAATTTACCCAACTTCATTAAAGACGTGAAACAGCTGCTGTCATACATAACAGAAAATAGCTTGAAAGAAATTTACCCAAATATTTACATTGTCATCCGAATTTTATTAACAATTCCGGTAAGTACAGCCTCTGCTGAAAGAAGTTTTTCAAAATTAAAATTAATAAAAAATTATTTGAGAAACACAATGAGCCAAGAAAGACTTTCAGCTTTGGCTGTTTTATCAATTGAATCAGATTTGGCATCTAGGCTGAATTACGATACCATAATTAAGGAAGAAAAAAGCAGGAAATTTCTTTTTTTTTTTTTCATAAAGAAATCTAATGTTTTTTAAGATACACTTTAAGAAATGTATACCTTTATATTAACGATTTGTAATTTTTCATTTAATACTTATTAATCTAATTTGTATTTTTATGAATAAAAACTTGGCAGTGTTAATTGTTTTGTTTGTTTTTATTATTTTATAAAATCCGTCTTCAGGTCGCCATAGAACAGGGCCTCGCGAAATCTGTCTTGCCCACATCAAATTTAGTTGTTGCCCCGCCACTGTGGGCTGTTTATACCTGTCTGATGTTAAACAGCTCTATCCCTTAGTTCCGCCAAATTTATTTTACTATTAGAAAGCTACATTATCACTGATAACATTTTCAAAAATATTAGGGATCCTATCTAAAACTCCAATATAGTTACATTCATTATTGGAGTTGGTAGCAGGGGGTGCGAAGAATCCCCGACAGAGATTTGGCTACCACCTCAAACGCAAAATGGCCCTGGTAACGCACAACGTTAGCACGATGAGGATTGACGAGAGGCTTCTCGAGGTGGAAGAGGAAATGAGTAGGTTGCACTGGAACATTGTGGGGTTGTCTGAAGTACGAAGAGCTGGGGAAGGCACGACAACCCTGAAATCCGGCCACCTACTCTGGGTGATAGAAAGTCACTGCATGGTGTCGGGTTCCTCGTCCACAGGTCCCTTATTAATAACGTCATATCCATCGAGAGTGTCTCGAGTCGGGTGGTATACCTGATCCTCCGAGTATCCAAAAGATACCTGTTGAAGGTCATCCAGGTGTACATGCCCACCAAGTCATACTCCGATGAAGAGGTTGAGGAAGTGTATGAGGACATTAGTAGCACTAGTAGGGCCATACATGCTTCCAAAACATATTTCACTGTTGTTATGGGGGACTTCAACGCGAGACTGGGCGGACGAAGCGATGGGGAGTTGAGAGTGGGGCCTTTTGGATATGGGCAGCGAAATGACCGTGGTCACATGCTGGCGGACTTTATGGAGAAAGAGGGTCTTTCCGCGATGAACTCTTTCTTCAAAAAGCCACCCCAAAGAAAGTGGACCTGGCTGAGCCCTGCAAACATGGCATATGAGATTGACTACATCTTGACGACAAAGTATTCAATGATGTCTCTGTGATCAGCCGTGTAAAAACCGGTAGCGATCACCATACGGTGGCCCTTATGATACCGTAAGGGCCACATTGAATATTAACCCTAGACTAGAAAGGTCACGTCCGATGAAGTCAACACTCAGACCGTCACTTGCCGATGTCCAGGACTCCGAGAGCTTTCAACTTGAACTATCCAATCGTTTCGACTGTCTGCAGGATCGCGTTTCAGTGGACGAGGTAAACAACACGCTGGTAGAAGGTGTCCAAAAGGTGGGATCTAAATTCTTTGGGTCTCGCCATAAACAAAAACCTCAGAAGAACTCGACCCAGACCCTTGATCTCATGACCAAACGTCGATCTATGCCGCTACAGACCTCCGTCGATGCTGAGGCATATAGGCAGCTCAACAGACGCATACAGAAATCCTTGCGACACGACATTTGATCCTATAATACCAAAAATATTAAGGAGACAATGGAGTGAAACAGAGGCACCAAAGTGTTTAAGAGGAATGCGTCCGTTGGACAAAGCCGGTTGACGAAGCTAAAAACGTAGGATGGTGGCATGGCAACGACAACGGTAGAAGTACTTAGGGAGGTCGAAAGGTTTTATGGACAGCTATATACATCTGCTGAACAGCCCGTTGACATGGTTAGAGATCCAAGAGCCAAGCTTACCCGACATCATACCGAAGACATCCCGGACATCAGCCTGTACGAGATTAGGATGGCCCTCAAACAGCTGAAGAATAACAAAGCGGCGGGTGAGGACGGAGTTACAGCAGAAGTCCAGAAGGCAGGCGGAACGCCGGTACCAAAGGTCCTTCAGAGACTCTTTAATTCCGTTCTTCATGAGGGCACAACGCCGGAAACGTGGAACGGGGGCGTGGTGGTCCTCTTCTTCAAGAAAGGCGATAATACTTTGTTGAAGAATTATAGGCCCATCGCGCTCCTGAGCCACATTTACAAGCTATTTTCGAGGGTTATTACGAACCGTCTCGCCAACAGGCTTGATGACTTCCAACCACCCGAACAAGCTGGATTCCGAAAAGGCTACAGTACCAAAGACCACATCCACACGCTGCGACAGGTTATACAGTAGACTAAAGAGTATAACCGGCCCCACTCCTTAGGATTCGTGGACTATGAGAAAGCCTTCGATTCGATCGAAATATGGGCTGTGCTAGTCTCTCCAGCGATGCCGGATAGATCACCTTTGATTGAATTGAAGTGTTGAAGTGCTTATACCAGAACGCCACTATGTCGGTCCGAGTAGAGGAACAGAGCACGAAGCCAATCCCAATGAAAAGGGGCGTTAGACAGGGAGACGTTATCTCTCCGAAACTGTTTACCGCCGCCTTGGAAGACGTCTTCAAGCTACTGAACTGGAAAGGACGTGGCATCAACATAAACGGCGAGTATATCACTCACCTTCGGTTTGCCTATGATATTGTCATTATGGCAGAGTCGCTGGAAGATTTAAACACTATGCTCGAAGACCTCAATAGAGTATCCCAACAGGTGGGCCTTAAGATGAATATGGACAAGACAAAGGTTATGTCAAATGTCCATGTTGCGCCTATACCGGTGCATGTTGGGGACTCAGTCCTAGAGGCTGTTGACGAGTACGTCTACTTGGGTCAACTGATCCAGGTAGGAAATTCCAGCTTCGAGGACGAGGTACATCGACGAATCCGACTCGGCTGTGCAGCGTTCGGGAGGGAGACTACGAGATGTCTTCTCGTCCGACATACCTCAGTGCCTGAAGACGAAAGTGTGTGTTACCAGTGATGACTTACGGATCTGAAACGTGGTCCCTCACTATAGGTCTCCTGAAAAAGCTCAAAGTCGCTCAACGAGCTATGGAGAGGGCTATGCTCGGTATTTCCTTACGTGATCGCGTCAGAAATGATGATATCCGTAGGAGAACAAAAGTAACCGACGTAGCCCAGCGGATTAGCTCGTTGAAGTGGCAATGGGCGGGACACATAGCGCGCAGAACAGATGGCCGATGAAAAAAAAAAGTTCTGGAATGGCGACCGCGTACGGGCAAACGTAGCGTAGGACGCCCAATGGCCAGGTGGAAGGACGACCTCATGAAGGTCGCCGGGAAGCACTGGATGCGGGCTGCTTTAGATCGGTCATTCTGGAAGTCTGTGGGAGAGGCCTATGTTCAGCAGTGGACTATATGTGGCTGACATGATGATGATGATGATTGGAGTTAAAAAAGTGTAAAAGGTCCTTATACCGCGTGCGCTGCGAAAACTATTGATGATAGAACAAAATAATGTATTACAAAAATTTGTGACTTAAAAAGTGTTACAATAAAATCCCCAATAGCAATCTCTTAAGGATAGCCCACAGAAACCATTTTTAACTTTTACAAATTACAACAAAAATGTGCTTCGTTTTTTAAGCTTTTTTTTTTTTTTTTTTTTTTTATATAGGACACGTCAATTGTACTTCGCCTTGCCTGATGGTAAGCTGAAGGCAAAGTCCCAGAAAAGAGGGTCACCATTACTTACACATACCGTGTGACAATGGTGACACTGAGCTTGACGGCCTCATCATATGCTTTTTCACGCCCCGCTTAAAGGACCCGGGACTGTAGGAAGAAGGAAACACGTGAGCTGGTAATGAATTCCAGGCCTTAATGGTGCGACAGAGGAAAGAGTCTCCGAACCGCTTGGTTCTTGATCGGATGTTTTGCACCGTGTGCGGATGACATCTAAGACCTGCACGCGTTGTCCTGTGTAGGAAAGGGGAGGGTGGGACTAATTGGAAGAGCTCATCAGAACACTCCCCATGGTACAAACGGTAAAATACAGCCATGGACGCAACATCTCTACGCAGCTGTAAAGGTTCTAGGGTGTTCGTGATCTCGGGATTCCCAATGATGCGGACCGCACGTCGCTGCAACCTGTCGAGAGCATCTAGTAAGTACTTTGCTGAACCATCCCAGAGATGCGAGCAGTACTCCACACAGGAGCGAATTTGTGTCTTGTATAGAAGACACCGCTGCTCCGGCGTGAAAAATCGTCTCACTCTGTTCAGGACTCCGAGTTTTCGTGAGGCTGTTTTGATGATACTTTCGATGTAGTTTTTGTTATTCAGGTTGCAGCGAACATCCATACCTAGGATATTGAGATTGTCCTGCAGTGGCAGTGGCGTGCTCTGAAGAGTGGGGAGGGGAAGGAAAGAAGATACTTTTGCTGTAAACGCACATGCCTGCGTCGTCTTGGCATTGAACTCAACCAGGTTCTCAGAGCCCCATTGAGAAATGTGATTCAGGATCCCGTCAAGCTCAGTGACAAGAAGCTGCCTTTTCTCTGCGATTACCGACTGCTTGGCCGCAGGATGTCCATGATAACTCCCATGCAAAGTGCTATCGTCTGCATAACAATGAACATTGCCGGTAGACAGCATGTCGTTGATATGCAGAAGAAAGAGAGTGGGTGATAAGACGGACCCCTGGGGCACGCCAGCATTAACCTGCAGAAACTCCGAAGCTCGTCCGTCACAAAGGACGCGATTACGGCGCCCCTGCAGGAAGCTAGCAACCCAGTTGCACAGCCTAGAAGGCAGACCAAAGGCAGGTAGCTTGGAAAGAAGCGATTTGTGCCAGACTCTATCGAAAGCTTTGGCGATGTCAAGACTAATTGCCAGTGACTCGCCGTGCTTGTCCATAGCCTCACCCCAAAGATGGGTAACGTATGCTAGAAGATCACCCGTTGACCGTTTCGGTCTGAAGCCATATTGCCGGTCATTAATTAAGGAGTGGTCCTCTAGGTGCCGCATGAGCTGTTTGTTAATTATGTGCTCGAACACTTTGCACAGCACTGAGGTGACGGCTATGGGTCGATAGTAGGCTGGCTCCGAGCGATCCCCCTTCTTGGGAATCGGCTGAACATTCGCCTCTTTCCAAGGCAAAGACACTGTACCCGAACTGTAGGATAGCCGGTACAGGCGCGTAAGCATTGGAGACAACTCCGCTGCACATTTTTTCAAAACTACCGCTGGAGTACCATCCGGACCACTGGCTTTCCGGACATCGAGTGATTGCAGCACTGCACGGACATCGCGTTGCCTGATATGGATATCAGGCATTTAGTCGCCAGTAGCCACGGCTTCCTGTGGGATGCATCACTAGCTCTTGACCAAGCCGCGCTATGCGCAGGGCATCCGCTCTGACGTAGGCCCTTCTACAGACCTTTGTGGCTCTGTTGTACGCCGCCTTGAAGTGGCCCAGATTGGGATGGCGCGTGGCGCGCGCCCTTACCCAAGCGCGGTACGCAGACTGTTTTTGTTCAACAGCTTCCGCACACTCGCGCCCGAACCAAGGGCGCACCCCGCGGTCACCGGTGACATCGGTGTATGAGATATAGTATTCCATACCCAGACCGATCTCACCGGCGACAGCAGTAGCACAATCCGATGGGTTCTTACCTTCAAAGCAGCGCTCAACCCACGGGATGGACGCAAAATAGTCACGAAGTCCATCCCAGTCCGCTGACGAGTAGTGCCAGAGACGCCGCTTCCCCTGCACGGGTCGTGGGGGCGCTATAATGGGCACCGTGGAACAGACCAGGCAGTGGTCGGAGTTGCCTAAAGCGGCTCGCACCGATACACTGTACCGGTCCGGATCACTCGTCAGTAGAAGGTCTAGCAGAGAAGGTGCTAGGCCCGACCTTCTTGGTATCCTAGTGACCTCGTGCACCAATTGGGTCAGGCCGTGCGCCAGAGCAAATGCGTGGGCGGCTCTTCCCGCATGGTCTGTTTTGGAGGAGCCCAACCAGATCTCGTGGTGGGCGTTAAAATCCCCCAAAAACACCATTTCGGCATTCGGAAATCGCTCCTGCGCATCATCTGCCGCCTGACTCAGATATTCATAGAGTCGAGTTGTGTCAGCATCTCCTGTATGGGAACGGTAGATGCACACATAGATCTGACTCGTAGGGCCATGGTCTACGTGTACCCAAAGGATGGAGAAGGATGGGTCCTCTAGGCAGCGCAAACGGCGACAGCAAACATCCGCCCTAACAAACACGCACACCCCGGCTTTTGCACGAAAACTTTCCTCAAGAACATAGCCAGGGTAGAGCAAGTAGGTCGTGTCGTCAGGGCGGTGTATTTGCGTCTCCGTTAGAAAAAACATGGCAGGTTTCGCCGTCTCTAGGTGTTGGTGGACGGCGTTGAGGTTTGCATGGAGCCCACAGATGTTAGTGGACTCCACCTCAAATAGCAAGCTTTTGGGAGTGTGTCGAGCCGCTCTGTTGCCTATTTCTCTGAATTGCGCTGCCATGAGTTTGGGTGGGAGAAGGCGTGAAAAAAGAGGTGATTGCCGGCGCAGCACCGTGTGACAAAGCGCGGGATATTGGTTTTATCTATGAATGTGAGGCATGGCGAGAGCCGACGCGCCGAACGGAAGGGCCCCCGTACCCCCCCGAGTATGGTCGCCGGGCTCCCAAATCCGGTCACCAACCGGCACGACGAACCATATCGGGATTATGCGCGGCCTGGTGAGGCAGCCTCCCAAGGTGGTTAACCCCAGTTGGGCCCCTGTACTATACCGCGGGCGGCCAGCGGCACCACCGTTTCTACAGGTCTCCCTGTTCGGCGCATCGCCCCGCGCCATCCCCACTAGACTACGCCAAGACCCACTGGTCCCACTAGTGCTGCGACAACCACCACCTCTGCCCGGCTATGCACTTGCTGACCCCTGAACACAATCCAACCGAGATTGAATTGCTATGGAGGGTTTTTCGCAATAGTGCACGGTGGTACCTACCCGGTCGAAACTTGAGACAAATTTGTGCCACCAAGTTTCTACCGCAATATAGTTATATCTTAACAATACATCCGTAGTATGAAAGTGTGGGAGAAAGTAATAGAGAAACGATGGCGAGAGGAGAGTGAGATCACCCAAAACCAGTTCGGTTTTATGCCAGGGCGGGGTACCACAGATGCAGTATTTGCATTACGCCAACTAGGTATGTGAAAATATAGATGTGTCCATAAAACCTGCACATGATGTTTATGTACCTCGAAAAGACATAGGTACGATAAAGTACCACGAAAGGTCTTATGGTGGGCCTTGAAAGAGAAAGGTGTGCCAAAGGAGTATGTAGAGTTAATCCATGCTATGTACAGGCTGTTGGCATACACCGAGAGTCGGCTTTAAGCCCGTACCTCTTCCTGTTGGTAATGGATGCACTGACATCGGATTTACAGAATGAGGCACTCTGGTGTATGCTTTTTGTCGACGACATTGTCCTTGTTGGTGAGGATAGAACCGAGGTCCAAAGTAAATTAGTAAAGTGGCGGCAAAGGCTAGAGAATGTTGGCCTGAAAATTAGCAGAACCAAAATGTCTGTGTGTCTCTAGTCCCTCAGTCATAGCGCTTGATTCTACGCTATACCAGCCTGCTCCAAATTTTAAGTACCTTGGTTCACTACTGGAGAATTATATCGAGATGTAAAGAACCGAATTACCAGTGGTTGGATAAAATGGCGGCAGGTTACAGCAACTACGTGTGACTCGCGAATGCCCCTTCGATTTAAAGGAAAAAATTATAAGAGCATGATCCAGTCTGCCGTCCTGTATAGATCGGAGAGCTGGACCGTAAAGGTGACGGATGAAAGACGGTTGCATATAGCCGAGATGCGAATGTTGAGAAGTATATGTGGTGTGACAAGAATGGATAAGATTATGAATGAATATGTTAGAGGAAGTTTGAGAGTACGAGTAATCACGGAAAAGCTACGAAGAAATTGTTTGTCTTGGTTCGGAAATGTAATACGTAGGGATGAAAGTAATGTCGTAAGGAAGGCACTAACTATGAAAGTGGATGGCTACAAGGGGAGAGAGAGACCTAAAATGAGGTGGAAGGACTGTGTGAATGATGATATGATTCAGAAGGGAGTGGCTGTTGAGATGACTGCAACTAGACATGAATGGAAAAAGTACGCATGTTGCGCCGACCCCAAATAGACTTGTGCATTTAATGTAGATAACAATTGCCATTAAAACTATTTAATACTCGTAATAATAAACAGTTTGTAAGATATAGCGATAGCTATATAAAACCGCGTAAACGAAATAAATTCAAGCGTGACTGATAGAAATACCGATCAAAAGTAGGCCATGTTATCTATTTGTTTTTATTAATTCTTATCCAAATAAAATATTTAGAATTCAAAACTATTTCAGTACCTGTTGCTTACTTTTAAATTATAGAAATTGGACGTACCATTCAAAAAATATTATGAAATTAAAAATGTGAATAAATCCGTTGGATTCCTGTACATGACATCCTGTACATTATTTGAAAACGAATAAATTACCAGCATATATGCAATTGAATTTCGAAGTATGTCACGACCGAAACCGGGAAGACCTGAACAGAAGTGCAGCGGGAACAGGATTGAGATGCGTGGTTCAGAACCTCTGTGTGGTTCACCCTTTTTTTATACCACTTAGGTGGCAGACAAGCACACGGCCCACCTGGTACAAAATGGTTACCGTGGCCTATGGACTTGTGCAACACCAGAAAAATCACACTCGCGCTGCCGACCCTGTAAGCACAGAGTATCTATGCCGTGAGTGTAGAAGACAAAGCAGGAAAAAACTCTCCAGAGAGCTAGCTCTGGCTACACTACTCACTGCCTAGAGCACAACACAAGGTTATTGTGGCCGCGGTATTCTGTAGGGCAGAGGCACTTCCCCAGTCGGACTGCTCAACTGAATGGAAATACCGTCGTGTCCTACCTCCATAAAACACCCTGGGCACCCTGGGCAACGGAGACGGTAGCCTCTGCCAGGGAAGACGCTGCCAACTACGGCAAATACCGGCTGTGACGAGAGCGGCCCTGTAGAGGGCTGCTCGAAGTCTTCAAACATGTCGCACCGAACGGACCCCGAACTACACTCTATTATCGACCCGCTCGCCATAGGCAAGGAATTCATCCTCACACATTGCGACCTGAGACGGTGTGCACTGTGCGGTATGAAAGAAATTTATCCCACCCACGCTCAAGCTGTGGAATGACCTCACTGCGGCTTTCCCAAGCGCCTACAATATGGGGCTCTTCTAGTGGGCCTTCAGAAGGTTTCTTCATGGTCGGCAGCGCGAGTGTAACTACCCTGGTGTTGCATACGTCCATAGGCCATGGTAACCACTTCCTATCAGGTGGGCCGTATGCTTGTCTGCCACCTAAGTGGTATAAAACAATGATGTAGTTGGCGTGGTAGGAATGGAACCGACTAAAATCACACATTGTTCCGTCGTGTATTTGAGGCGAGGGGGGAGTGTAGCAAGTTGTTCTGGGTAGGATAGGTGAAGGAGTTCATCAGAACTCCGTCGTGTTGAAATGGTAGTGGTAAAATACAGCCATAGAGGCAACGTCTCGATTCGACTGTAACGATTCTGTTTTAGTTACTTGAGAATTCTCATTATATGACGCTGAAATCTTTTTGCTTGAGTCTATGTAAATTTGAATAAAAACCATATTAGTGACGAGAACAGTATGCCACTACGAGCGAACCCGCGTCTTTTGACAAAAGACACCACTGCTCAGGCGCGGAGTGAAAAACCTTCAAATTTACAAGCTATTTCCATGACACTCTCGCACTGCGATATCAAGAATGTTATTGTTAAACGAAGGTCTTTGTTGATAAATGTGGATACAGGATTATGTTTAGGTCAAGGGTTTTTAACAAAAGATAGATTTTTTTTCAACGCTTCGTCGTAACGTCGTAAAAGAAGTCTGACTAATTTCGTATTTAGTCCGACTAAATCCCGGTGGTTTATTTAGCCCTGCATATATTAGTCAGTACGGTAAGCAAAATTTCTTCATAATATAAATAATTTATAAATTAGAAATTTAAATAACCCCCATCACAAAAAACAACCCCCAAAAAGTCGAAAATAAGTTGTGTTAGTTAACCTTATAATTTTGATATACCTAGTAAAACATATTTTATTGCAAGGCTTGTCATGTCGGGGGATCCTAAGTGGTAGAGCACTATACGTCATATTATCGGAACGATCCAAGGTCCCCCCGACAATGACAACGCTTGAATCAAAATATGTATTACTAGGTATATTAAAGTTATAGGGCTAACTAATACAACTAATTTTCAACTTTTTGGGGGTAGTTTTTTGTGACGGGGGTTTTTTAAATTTTTATTTTAGACTTTTTAAATTGATCTACTCGTCAAGCTCTTTGATTTGATACCCATATTGAGGGAGTTGTGAAATAAAATGTAATTCGCCATTTTGTGGTGGCGGCCATCCTGGATTTGAAATTTGTCATATAGTATGGTTATCTGCAAACGAGTCCTATAGTGGAGACCGCGAGAAGGTAAACGAAAGTTAGGACGCCCCCTAGCCAGATGGACGGACGACCTGAAAAAGGTAGCTGGGACGGACTGGATGCGGAAGGCGGAGGATCGGAGAAAATGACGCACATTGGGAGACGCCTATGATCAGCAGTGGACTGCGTTAGCTAATTGATTGCTGGTATTCTACTAGTCAAGCCCTTTCATTTGATACCCATATTGAGGGAGTTGAGAAAAAATATGTACTCCGTCATTTTGTAGCGGCAGCTTGTCAAACATAGCTAAGAACACTCTCGACTAATATACCTTTCAAACAAAACAAACTAAATCCAAATGGGTTCATCCGTTCAGGAGCTACAATGCCACAGACAGACACAGACACACACACACACACACACACACACCCACACGTCGAACTTATAACACCCCGTAGTTTTTGCGACGGGGGTTAAAAATAGGTACAACGAGTTAACTTTACACAGAGGTTTGAGTTACAGAAGTGAACATACTCGTACCATACCAGCTACCAAATTACTCCGAAATTAACGCGGACGAAGTTGCGGGCAACTCCTAGTATCTGTACTTAATATATAAAATAAGCTCGAAAATCGTGTTAGTTACACCAATTATAACTGGAGAATGGCTGAAATGATTTTGATGACAATTATTGTGTTGGATTCGTTGCCGCCTGCCTTATCAGCATAACCAAAAAAATTAAATTTACGTCAAAAATTGCCAATATGAATCAAACGATGGAAGGGAGAAGTGGAGCATAATGGTTACATGCTCCACTGGCAGACCTGGAATATAGTGAAATCTTCTTGCAGATAGAAAATCTTTATGGGGTGGGCGTATGGGGCCCCATAGCTGTTTTTTTTAATATTTGGGGTCAAATTGACTGCGCCGCCCAGGGTAGTATGAACGCAATTGGTGTACAGTGTCCTATGAACGTAGTAAGCCCCATAGGCATTGGATCCCATGGGTAGTTAAATGGTCCCCGTATGTTAATGGACCTCGAATTAATGGGATTCGTGGATATAAAGCCCTAATAAGAGTATGGGACCCATGTGACCTATGGGTGCTGAGGCTCCATGGGCGTATTGGAACTCAGGGGTACATAAACCACATGCCTAATACCATGCCATCCAAGGAACACGGAAAGGAACTATCGCAAGGAAAGTATAGTTCTATTCCTTCCGACTATAAGACCTTTCTTTATTTGCCAATTTCAACATTATACTTATTTTATATACCACTTAGGTGGCAGACAAGCACACGGCCCACCTGATGGAAAGTGGTCACCGTGGCCTATGGACGTTTGTAACACCAGAGGTGCCACACTCGCGCTGGCGACCCTGTAGGCACAGTTTTTGTGCCGTCTCTGTAGAAGACAAAGCAGGACAAGCCTTTAGTCTTTCCACTGACGCTAGCTAAAGTGAGCTCTAGCTACTCTACTCACCACTGGGAACACAACAAGAAGTTATTATGGCCGCGGTAGTCAGTAAGGCGGAGGTACTTCCCCAGTCAGACTTCTCAATTGGGCGGAAATACCGCCGTGTCCTACCTCCTAAAAATGTCATTACTCCAATTTGTTTCAATGGGAAGGATCGACCCGATAACAACAGAAAGAACAATTTATATTTAGACTATTGTTAAGTAATCCAAATAGTAAATACCTGTCGAATGCTTTCCGTTTTTATAATAATAACTTACTAAATTAAAATGATTATTTCGTAAGTACGAGTATATTTATGATTGATAATTAGACTACATAATGTTCTAGTCAGAAATAAGAGCCCATCAGCAATAATTATAGCTAGTCAGAAACAAAAAAGCAGATTGTTTTTTGTTTTGTATAGCAAAAGAAAGACAGATGTCGTTTGCGTTTGGGCAGTTACAATATACACAGTATTGATAGTTCTGAAAACGAACTGTCAACAGGACTTTACCCTTATTTTTAGATAATGATTGATAATCCGCGCTGTCATCAGTCAGTGTATCACTAACGTGATAGTATTAATTTATACTATCTGTGGCACATATTATTATCTGTGTGGTCGTTTCGTATATAAATGACAGGAATACGCGACGCAGGAGTTTGACTTTCATATAGTTTTAGCGTTCGATTCATATCGTACCTAGCTAACTTGTTTCATAACTGTTGTGGCTAAGGGCATAGTTCAAGCGTGTGGTACGAAGTCTAACATATCACATAATTAATTAATTTGCAGTTGTAATTTGGCACATTGGCGAGTTTTCACTAGACATCACAATGAATCCTATAACCAAGGCGAGTGTACTTTCTTTTATTTCATTATATTCGATTTTTAAATGATTTTATTTCTGAAATAAATGTATGTTTTTAACCAGTTTCATTCTTCTGAAATGATATGTCTTTTTGTTCATTGTATGTTGTACCAGGGGACACAAACGATGTTTTTGGAAAGTATATGTAAACGTCAAGTCCAAAGTTCATTGAACAGTGCGGACAGAATAACAATGAATGAATAAAACATTAGTCTTACGTTATAACGATTTGTACTTCTCCCATCCTTTTTCCCTACTCAGTTGGGGTTGGTGTCCAGTTTTGACTACGACATTTTCTGTGAAGCGACTGTCCTCTGACCACTGGCGATATCGATTTTTTTTATCTAGGATCATCGAATTCTGTATTTAGACTAGTTGCCGAATTTTTAGGGCTCCAAATATATAATTAAAACACTATTGGAAAAATTAATGTATTTAAATAAATCTATTGTATACATATAATATCCTCCTCCTACCTCAGTCCACTATCTCTATTATTACAAGAATAATGGTGCATAATATATGAATTTATAATTACAGTTATGCAAACTCACATAATTTGGATGGAGTTTAATAATTGGTAGGGTAAAACACCCAGTAGTCAACCTTTGAGTGAGTTTTCAAACTTCAATAAAAATAAATCACTTTTCTCTGAAGACAACACCAAAATATTAGATTTATGTTAGAATCATATATAAAATCTCCTAAAATTGCAATGCTATTAATTCATATTTGTGCATATTGGTTAATTTGGAGACAAGGATTCATCCAAACGTTATTTTAAAAGAGTAAATCAACTTCAACACTTTTTATAAGCAAATAATGTCTGTAAAGACTGAGTACCGGTACTGGGCTGACTACTGGGTGTTTTACCCTAGTAGTGTTTATAAAACTATCTTCTGGTATACATTTTGTAATATTCCTGCATTGAACTATAGCTTTATCTCCCCTATGAAGATAACAAACAAGACTCTATGTTGCGGCACACTATGATGACTGTTTTGATATGACTTGTTTTCTTGCTCTCAATATTGGACAAAGAACTGTTAGATGAATAACTAAACAAAAATATGGCGAGACTTGCACAGAAGAAAATAAACTTCATAAACCAAAAAAGAGAACAAGCAAAACCAGTTGTGTCAAACATCCATCATAGGGTGCCGCAACTTTTATGTAATACATTTTTGGCTGTGTGTTTTGATCTTATTGTCATTGTACTATCTTTGCATTGCGAAGTTGCTGTGTGTCAGTGTGTTAGGACTACTAGCTGAAATTGAAGAAGCCTGTGCCAAAGCTGTTTTTTAGTAGGTGCTGGACTGGTGAAGTTGGTTCGAATATCACCTAGACTTTACTATGGGTATCATTAAACAGACAGCTAACTAAAGAAGTTTTATTCTGCACCAACCGGTGCATTGTCAGCCAATAATCATAACTGGCTAAGCACTTAGAAAAGTTACTGACAGTTAGAATAGTGTATTTTATCACTATATATGAAGTGATTATTACATTAGCTGCTTTTCCATAACATATAAATAAAATAAAAAAGTAAATTGCTAATGATAATTAAAAGTATTTTAGCCTGTGTTAAGCATTATTAGGATTAACAGCTGTATTCCTGGCTTGGTACAGGTTAATAAGGTTGGATATTGGTACCTTTTATGATAAGATTACAATTAGATAAATTGTTATTAGAATGGTGTGTGTGTGTGTATGTGTGGGTATGTGCGATAGGATAGCATACTAATGGTCACCATATAAATAGGACACTATATTGAAGGTCCTGCATCAACAGCCGGCTTAAGAGCTATAACTAAATACTTTTAGGGGCTTTATTTTGGCGAAAAAACAAAATTTGAGTATGCTAGACGTTTTTAGTGATTCTCGCCATCTTTATTATTCATTTACTCATTTTTTAAATGGTCCCATAGGGGTAGTGTTTGGGTCTTCCGATTCTTACCAATACATACTGCTTAATTTATTAGTTTTTTTTTTCAAAAAATATGCATAGTAAATTACGATATTGCTTAACTAAATTGAAACTATGACTCATTACTTTTCATTCAAACAAACAATACAATACAGTACAGTACAATACAGTAAACAAAACAAAAAAAACAAGTAGGTCAAAATGTAAACCATCCAAATAAAACAAAATTTATAACTTTTTAGATTTCTTTTTAAATATCAAATCAATTGTGTAGGTAAGTATTAAGCATGAAATGCCGCCCCTCTACAAGTGGCAATTCGTTGGCCGGCGTATTGTAAAATACAATGAATGTATAGGATTCACATGTATTTTTATGAAATGTACCCGTATAAACGCAACGTGGACTGAGATAAATGCTATTTTCTCTTGTACTTCATACATTTGCACGACGCGCTAGCACGCTGTGACATCACCACGTGCCACGATTTTGTATGGAACGTTTACACGGGCAGTTCGAGAATACGAATTTTCAAAATCAAATAATTTAAACTGTTTGTCGTAAGAATATTTCTCTTTAAGAGTTCATTATATTATTGTATAAATGTTTTATTACTTATTGTAAACTGGGGAAGTACTTCCACCCTACAGAATACCGCGGTCATAATAACCTAATGTTGTGTTCCCGGGGGTGAGTACGGTAGCCAGAGCTCACTGGAGAGTTTTTGTGCTGTCAGTGGGAAGACCAAAAGCTTGTCCTGCTTTGTCTTTTACACTGACTGCACAGAAACTCTTGTGCTTACAGGGTTGGCAGAGCGATTGTGACTCCCTTGGTGTTGCACACGCCCATAGGCCACGGTAACCACTTTTCATCAGGTGGGCCGTGTGCTTGTCTGCCAACCAAGTGGTATAAAAAAAATAGGACACTACACTACAGTCATAATTTTTTTCACAGTATTTTAGCACTGTTCTTACTGATTGTACAATTTTTCCAAAATCTGTCAATGCAGTTTAACAAATCTTTAAAAGTTATAGACAGTATCATAAAAATATTTTGCTGGAACTATAACAGTTATGGTACCTGCCCTTATTGCCCCATCTCAAAATTACACCCGGAGGAATAATGATTTTCAAAATTACCATAAAATGATTGATTTGTGTAAATAAATCTAAAACAATTTTTGACTTCAAAAGCACATACCTGCTTTATTCTGACTAAACTGTTATGATAATATGTGATCCAAAGAATGCATAAATGCATAATAACTAACATAAAGGAATTCATAAATACATAATAACTAACGTGAAGAGAAATATAAAAATATGTAAAGTTTACGAATTCTGAATGGTAAAAAATCTTGCGTATTGGGTTTTTGACAAATTTTGGAAACTTATCTTAAAAGAATTTTATTCTGCATCACAATTGCTCATAATTGGCTCTAATCTCACTGCAATTAGGCTCATAGTGGCACCTAAAATTAAACTGACTTTATTCTTGCGGTAATACACTAGTGAGTTATAACTATTTTTTAATTTTATTGGTTGATTTGCTCTGTTTGTTATTTGTTCTTAAAACTGTTTCGATACAAAAAATAAATAGTACAAAGAATATAATATACCTACTGCTTGCTCATTTTATACGTATTTAAATTGACAGTTTCAACTTGTACATGTTTAATAAACAAAACTATGCCATCAAAATTTCATTACATTTTACCCACATACACTAATTATTTCTCTAAATAAACTTTTTTATGTAAATATTATATAATAGGTTGTAGTTAATGAAACTACTACATAATAAGGGTTCTTAATCCAAATTATGTACAACTGTACATAATTTGAATTTGTAATACACTATTTTATTTAATCTCATGAGATAGTTAACATAATTTGCTTAAAATTACAAATTATTTTTAGCGCCAAAAAGCTTTGATTTCTCCTTGAGTCCAGTTGAAGTAGAATAGAAATTGAAAAAAGTATTTGTTTTTTTTTTAAATTTAATTTGGATACTCTGTGAGAGTTTAATGACATTTGGATCCATAAAAATTTATGTATAGATAATTTTGAACACTCTGCTCGGTTAGATACCATTGGGCGACCTGCTAGTACTTACATATCAATATGAACACTCTGTTATATGTTACATTCTTGTGGAGAATTGGTTGCTGAGATGTTGTAACATACTTACAACTATTTGAGCTTTGTGATATATAATATAAAATTGGAACTTTGCTATTAACATTACTTTGAGTACTTTGCTAGTCAACGTAGATCCGATGCTGACTGTACCATGAGTAGCGTACGTGGACTCCTTTTATTTTAATTTATCTATAACTATAGAGTTAGGTTAGATGAGATTGACGGAAGTCTCGAAGAGACCTCCACCAATCTACCAAACTCTTCGTGTTCGGTTACTTGTGACAATGCACAAAAAAATAGTCGACTTCGCTCTCTATTATCTCTTAACTGGCATATTTTACTTTTTTTTTATAAATAGGGCACATCAATAAGACTTTGCCTCGCCTGATAGACTGGAGTAAATAAATGAATCTTACGAATAATTTATTATTTATGAATATCGATCAATCGTATAATAAATAATCAACAACAATAAGAGCATGTCAGTATCTAGATTTTTCAATACGCTTTAAATTAAGTAAAGTTAACGTAAAATAATTGCTGTCTTAAATTGCTAAAAGAATGGTTAGTGATACCAATGATGTACTAATATTAATATATACATCACGCGTAATGCAGGAACATCGCGGCATTCAAAAATGGCACAATCACTAATTATACAAAAATATAGCTACTTACTTACGAGAAGAAATAATAAATCATGATTATTATTTTACGTATATTTTTTTGCGTAGCGCACTGTCGCGTCTCTGTTTGGTGCGTTAAATGATGACGTTTGTCATCGTTTTTTGTCGCCACTTTTGGCTACGGACAACATATCTATAGTTCATAATTATAACACATCATTGAGTTATACTTTAAATTTATCAGTCACCTTTAATAATGTCACTAAAATTTAGTGTTCTCAATCTCGTTGCTAGTGACATAGGTAAGTACTTATATTACCAGTTTGTTGTTAATATAAACACTCGATGAATAATATTACTAAATAATTAAAAAGAGGGAGGCTGAATTTTGACTAGGTACTACTTTCTTACTGCGTCAGTACTTTGAGTTAATTATCTACACACATAACTTTTTTTAAATCGTGTAGGCAGTCGATTACATAACTAATCGATTCTGTCAAAATCATTAAGGATTATTTATAAAACTCCGAAAACTGATGAACTGAAACTGTAACCCAATGTGTAAAAAAATTACATTAAAAATCCTTAAGTAGCACACTTAAGGATTTTTAATGTAATTTTTTTTGAAAACTATTAATGATAGAACAAAATAATGTACTACAAAAATGTGTTAAGTTCGCAATAGCATAATGTCTATTTTTAAGCAAAACCCACAGTAACCATTCTTATCTTTTACGAATTACAAGAATAGTGAAATAGTTATCATTTTCGAAGCTATTTTAACAATACATCTGTTATTCACAATCCAATTAAAGACGTTAGATACGTTTTGCATGTAATGTAGATCATAATTGCCATTCAAACTATATAATTACAATGAACAGCTGAAAAGATATCGCAATATGAAAACAACGCGGGAACGAAATTAGTATAAGCGTATGCGGCTGATAAGTACCGATCAAAATCAGACTTCTATACCTTTTGTATGCCACATTTTTCATACCACTTTTTTATACATCTTAGATGGCAGACAAGCACACGGCCCACCTGATGGGAAGTGGTTAATGTGGCCTATGGACGCATGCAATTCCAGGGGCGTTACAATCGCGCTGCCGACCCGATTCTCATCTAAATAAATGATTTTGTGTTATAGACTGTTTCAGTACCTGCTGATTACTTTTTAAATAATACAAATTGGACGTACCGTTCAAAAGATATTATGAAATTATAAATGTCAATAAATCCGGTAGAGTCCTATACATTATTTGAAAACGATTAATTTACCAGCATAGGTGCAACGGAAGTTCGTCCCCGTCTGATGGTAAGCTTTACGTGAAAGGTAGTAGCCTAAAATTATTTCTTAAAAGTGAAAGAAATAGATAATATCATCATATCAATCAATCATAATTTCCATTTTCATCAACCTAAATAGGCAAATTGCCTGAATGGTAATCAAACCCTTACGGGTTATATATAGCATTGAATTTGCAATCGAAACGTTACCGTTTCGATTGCAAATTCAATGCTTTACCCACTAAGCCACCGCTGCATGGCCCTTATATTACCTACTATTTTTCTTGAGTTTGATGTAATTACATAATACCATTGCTACCAAAAAATAATGCACTGTTCTTCACTTACCCATCATTTTAGTTCTATCCAAACGATCAGCATCATTATCATATAGCTTCATCAGCGTCGCATTGATTTGATACAATTCAAACTTAATAACATTTAGAAGACTTTCAAACTCTCCGGAAAAGGACGATGATGCATTTGTCACTTTGATCATTTCAGCTAGATTATTTAAAATAATATTAGTTTTGTCGTGAAGACTGACGTCCAAATGATGTAGTCTCCGTTCTACAACTTCTATCTTTTTCAAATATTTCTCACTCGCCATAAGACTGTCTATAAATTTTTCTATCGAACTCGACTTCAACGCTCCCAGTTTGCCATAATCGTAGACGATCTTCCTATGCCTGTGCGAGTCGTCATCTACACCGTTATCTCGTTCTTTTTCAAATTTTTTGCCTACCACTATCATTACTAAGGAAAGTGTAAAAAATAGCTTGTGGGACTGCATGTCCTGGGCCTGTAGTACAATACTAACAAATGAAAATGTATAATAATGTTCCGATGTTTAATATGGACGCCTGTTTGATATTTAAACAGTAGTCAGTCAGTAGCGTATACTAAAATGTGTGGACAGACTAGCCGTAAGCGAAAGTACCTACAAGGTAAACTTCGCACATTTCTTCATTAACCGTAGGCTGTATAGCATCCATATTAGGCCATATTATGGACTCCCCGAGGGACTGCAGCTTTTTATCCAACAGAAGCATCCAAGACGTCGTCGACGGCAGCTGCTCGGACCGCATGAACATAAACGCTGGTGTCCTACAAGGCTCCGTGTTGTCACCGACGCTGTTTCTGCTGCATATCAATGACATGCTGTCTGATGGCTCCATTCATTGTTATGCGGACGACAGTACCGGAGACACGTGTTACACGGGCCGTGCAAATATCCCTCAGTCCGAGGTGGACAAGAGTCACGAACAACTTGTGTCTGAAATCGAGACTACTCTCTCTGGAGTATCCGATTGGGAACGACTAAACCTAGTCCAATTCAACCCCACAAGACACAAGTATGTGTATTCACCGCTAAGAAAACCCCATTCATTGTAGCGCTGCAATTCCTGGGCACACGGCTTACCATCTCCTCGAGTATCGGGATCCTTGGTGTCGATATCTCCAGGGACGTTCAATACCGAAGTCATTTGCAGGACAAGGTTAAGTTGGCATCAAGAAAACTCGGAGTGCTCAACAGGGTGAAGCAGTACTTCACTGCGGGGCAGCAACTCCTTCTTTATAAAACACAGGTCCGGACTCACATGGAGTACTGCTGTCACCTTTTTGCTGGAGCACCTGCATACCAGCTTGACCCCTCCGACTCAGTGCAAAGATGGGCATTGAGGCTGGTTGACAATCCCATACTCACAGGTAGTGTGGAACCTCTTAGCCTTAGGAGGGATTTTGCCTCACTATGTGTGTTCTACCGCCTATACAATGGTTTGTGCTCAGATGAATTGTTTGCCATGATGCCCGTAGCTACATTCTATCATCGCACCTCTCGCCATAGGCAGGGAATTCATCCACACGCATTGACGACCTGAGACGGTGCGCACTGTGCGGTATGAAAGAAACTTCATCTCACGCACACTCAAGCTGTGGAATGACCTCCCTGCTGCCTGAAATAAACAAATTTTAATTTTTTAATTTTTTTAATTTCAAGAGGGGCATCAGAAGGTTTCTTCATGGTCGGCAGCGCGAGTGTGACCCCCCTGGTGTTGCATACGTCCATAGGCCACAGTAACCGCATCCCATCAGATGGGCCTTGTGCTTGTCTGCCAACTAAATGGTATAAAAAAAAATTTGATCTCATCATTTTTCCCGGTTGCATCCGGAGAATACAGATTGGAGGTCGGAGTACACTTACTCCTTTGCCACCTTTTGATTTGTTGTATACGGCATGCCATGCCGGCCTCCCAATCCCAAGTGGCAAGCCAGCGCCAGAACTTCGTCCGTTAATCAGTAGGTGTACCAGCTTGCGCATGATGTTGACTCCGAAAGTCTTGGTGAAGCCAAGCCTACCACACCTATAAGGATTAAACATGGGTTACATAGAATCCACTTTAAACAGATAAACGTATGACGCATTAAGCTAGTTAAGCTATGCGTTGGGTAGAATGTTGTAGAATATTAATGTATTTATTCAGTAAGACCCATCTTAAGAAGACATCGCCGTTGTCGATAAGGCAGTATGTAGCATGTTGCACATGCAACTTTATACCTAAGGTTCTGTACTACCTTTTACTCTTTTTGGTGTACAATAAAGAGTTATAGATCAATTTGTCTTAATAAGCCTTAATCGTAGTATTATACTCAACAAGCACCGCCAATGGACTATATCTTTTGTTCATTTCAACCTTGTCACAAAACTTTATACAAAAATCAGATATGTAACTATATGTTCAATTTGACACAGTTGTGGCCGTACTCTTAATATGCAATTGTATTAATGTTCCTATTGCAATATCTGTAGTAATGTAAATTTTAATTGTGGTAGTATAACATACATTATTTGCTGCATTGTAAATGTTTCTTGTATTAGCATAACATTTAATTCAAGTACTTAGGGCTTAGAACTGTGCGTATTTTGCTTTAATACAAAATATGTAAGTGCTGCATCTGTTTGATGTTTCATCATCATCAAAATTTTAGTGACATTTCGGATTGCCTACTCAAAATTAATATATACTCAGTTTTCACTATTCTTTCGTATTGCCTATTCGTTCCAAAATTCACCCATGTCCTCCGATCAACACCATTTTATAAACATTTGTAAAAAATGGCCAAAATTATAGAAAATACCCTCACCAAAATTTTTAATGTGGCTTTGGATGATAATACTTGAACCCCCATTGCACCTGCACTCCATGAACTCGTGCCGTAATTTAATAGTTTACAAATAATGAATAGAAAGCTACTGGATTTATTGACTTATACACACATCAACAAAGTCTAGGGAACAAGGACATTTCTAGTTTTTATTTAAAAACCCTTTCTTGTAATAGTGAGTGTTTTATATCAATAGAAGGGTATTTTTATACCGTTTTTAATTTTAAATTTAATAAAAACATTTTCATACCAAATTTTTTTTTTTTAAGAAAGAATTGAAAAGTGCCAATATTGAGTATTACAACCTTCTATGATTAGGCACAAAAATAACGAGGTAGTAAGAAATACAGTAATTAACCGTACTTTAAACGTTTTTAATAATCTGTAGGACCTCCTAAAGCATTAGCAACAACTCGACAACTGCGTGGCATACTTAGTATGAGATTGTCAATCATCGTCTGTGGAATATGGCTCCATACACTGCGAAGGTGTAAAAAAAGTTGTTCTTCAGTGTTCAGATTTTCCAAAGAATCACTGAAAGCTCTTCTCCCAAGCAAATCCCAGGCATGCTCTATGGGATTGAGGTCGGCAGACTGAGCAGGCCATTCCAACGTCGTCATATTGTGCTCGCTTAACGCATTGACCACTACCCTCGCGGTGTGTGACCGTGCATTATCTTGCATGAGCATAAAATCTTGACCGAACTGCTGTCGATGAGGGATTACCATGGGGTGTATAACCTCCTGAATGTATTGGTTTGCATTCAAATTGCCCCGTATCCAAACGAGGTCGGTCCTTCCACCAAGGCGAATTCCAGCCCATACCATGATTGTTCCACCTTGGTAAGGATGAACTTCTTGCGGATTCTGGAGACGACTCCGACGTCCAGGAACTCGCCATATACGCACTCTTCTCGAATCAGGATGAAAACCGAAGCAAAATTCGTCGGAAAACAGAACCCGTGCCCATTGATGGTCGGTCCACTGTAAATGTGCGTTAGCCCACAATAAGCGACGACCTCGATTTCCACGTCGAAGAGCTGGAACCCTAAGCGGTCTGCGAGCATAAAGATTGGCTTCGTGTAGTCTTCTTCTGACAGTTTGATCGCTAATAACCACTTGATGCTGAGACTGGAGGCCTGCGACCAACTGACGAGCAGTAATCGTGGGTTGCCGCCTTGCGGAATTTTGCAAGAAACGATCTTGTCGCGGGGTAGTAACCCTATTTCGTCCCCTGTGACGTTCGGCAACATCCCCTGTAGACCTGTAGCGTGCCCATAATCTGCAAATTACGCTTGGTTGGGTGTTGACAGCATCCGCTACGTCGCGTTGAGTTCGTCCAACTTGCAGCATACCAACAGCCCTTAACATCTCTTCGCGACTTAAATGGCGACGTGACATGATGACTACAGTCACAAAAATGCACAAACCATACGTAAAAGACGTATTATTGATAATAAACGTTATTTACAATCAAAAAAAATAATTTTTATTTTGCCTCAGAGAAACTGCACAATCAAACACTTTTAAAAGCTTTCCCTCCATATTCGAAAATCATTACTTATTTAAATTTATTTTTAAATTTCGAACAACTCTGTAATCTACTTTATTCTATTTTTATTTATTTGCTGCCAGTTATTTGCAAAACAAGATTTACACGAAAAAAAATAATTGGGGTCATCTTGTTCCCTAGACTTTGTTGAGGTGTTTATTTAATTTGGGAATATCTTTTGTGTTAATGAAGGCGTTCTGCATGTCTAAAAATTGACAGTGCAGGGGCGTGTTCGTCGCCATGGTCCCGTGCCCGGGACTAAACCCATACTGACACTCCGAGAGTGCACTCTCCTGTCGTATCCTCTCATAGAGCTTCATGGTGTGGGACATTATTTTTATACCGCGGTAACTACCACACTCCTGCACCGATACCTTGCCTTTGAAGACTGGCGTTATGTTACTCAGCCTCCACTTCAGCAGGCATTACCGGTGGCACTAGTCCTTGATTTGGAGGGAGATCTGGTGGTTGCACCTCTTTATGCTGCTTATTCAGCAGCTTGTGGAAGTATGAGTGCCAACTCTCCTTCACCGCGACTTCCTCGTACAATAGATTGCCCCCAGGGTCTTCAATGCAGCGGCACTTGGCTAAACCCTGCGTTGCTTTAACAAGGAGCGCGCCAACATATAGATGAACTTATGGCCCTCAGACGATTCCAACTTATTGTATAGCGGTGGTCTCGTTTGGCTCTGGCTACGGTTCTCTTAATTGCACGTTTTGTATCTTTGTACGCGTCGTGGTCTTCGGGGGATTTGGACGCTTGTCATTTTTAAAAAGGACTTTCTTCGCCCTGATCTCCCTAAATTTTACTGTATTGTATTTTAAAACTACGTGAATTATTATTTTTTTACACAATGCCACATGAAGTAAGTATTGATAATTTGTTGCGGCATGTTAAGCTGAGATAAGTAAACCATTGTAAAAATATATCTACTTTTAATCAAATATGATAAGTCCCAAAGTACTAAGATCTCGGTAATGTAAGTACTCGTAGTTAGGTCTAATTTCATGTTTTACAATGTAATCGAAATTATGAACAAAAGGCGAATGTTACATTTTCAAAAATAGGTACATCCTTAGTGGACTGTACAGGCGAGCTCTCGTGGTAGCTCTCGGAGTAAGAGTCCTCTCGCTCGGTGCCTTGATCACATTGCGGCAGCGGTGGCGTAGTATGAGCCGCTACCGCTGCCGCTGCCTTGTTCTGCGAGCAAGTAATGCACTAGAAGGGAGACGGCGGGGTGGACTCGGGACAAATTTAGAACTCTCCTAGCCCTTGAGAACACCGTGAATCCCACACCCGAGGGGGCCATTTCGATACCGATCAGCCGGGGTGCAAGGGAAATTCCGTAAGGGCTCACCTTACATCTGTAGACACGAAACGGCGTGCAGTTTTAGTCGGTTCGAGTCCAAAATAATGATATTGTCTATTTATACATACATAGGTATAAGGTACAAAGAATAGCCGTGGAACACCTAGTTGATCTACAAGTTGACACACTATATAAACTACTTGCCCTGACTGACTAACTGATTCATCAATGCAGAGCCTAAATGGCAGCGAAAAATAATTTATCAGAATCATTACGCTATCACGCCTAATCTACCGAACCGATTTTAATGAAATTTAGGATAGAAGTAGATTAGATCTTGAGAAAAGACATAGGCTATGTTAGGTCGCGATAAGCAACATCCACGCGGGCGGAGCCGTGGGCTACAGCTAGTTAACGATATGCCTAAAATACACTTCTGGACACATCTGTTGGCCCACCTTAGAGTTAAGGTTTCGATGGCCCCTACCTGATGTACCTACCTATTGTTTTAAATTTGAATTCAGAATACCACACGACATGGAGCTACGCCTAACAATTCGGGTATGCGCCTTGATGAAGGCAGTTGATTTTTTAATAAAAAACATGTTTTATCAAATAAAGGTTTAATTTAATAACGCGTGTTGCCTCCATGGGCATCTACGACAGCTCTCATACGATTAGGCATAGAGTTTATCAACCGTTCTATGAAATTTTGAAGGATGATCTCCCATTCCTCTTCTATGGCAGTTTTCAACTTCGGCATCGACTTGGCAACTGGCTGACGACCCCTAACACGTCTTTTTAGCTCGTCCCACATATGCTCAATCGAGTTCATGTCTGGGCTTTTGGCTGGCCTGTCCATAACTGTGATGTTCCTATTCCGAAAATATTCCCGGACGATGCCTTTTTATTATTTTCAATTTGGAATCATTGTTGATCACTACTTATATTCCATTTTTAAACTAGGAGTATGCCACCTTTTGCATTTTATTTATTGCGGATGCTTCTACATTTCAGATCGTACGTGCCACAAAGCCGATCTACAAAAAACTGTCCACGTCCGCACCGTTGGCGGCTGTCAAGCCCATACCGAATACTGGATTGTGCTTCGGTATGTCCATTTAATTTTTTCTGTCTTCTTAGATTTCTTTTACTCTAGTTGTTGAAAAATCGAGCGCCACTCAACTTCTGCTACGTTTATTTTCAATTGCCCAGAAACAATAATAATACCTGTACAGTACGTACACCTAATAATTAACCTAATTAAAAACTACAGATAGCTGCAAGACTTACTTCCAGGACTACAAAATTTTGACACTACCAAGTTTGTACATTATCGAAGTTGCAATGTTTGTTAAATGTTAAATCTATTTCCGACTCTAGAAACAACAGTGCCGCGAAACAGGCGGGATAACAGCAAACTGCGTTTGCACAGGGCAAAGACGGCCCTTATACGCAAGAGCGTCATCTGTATAGCGCCAATAATGTATAATAAATTGCCTAGAGAATTGGAAGAGAAGGAGATGAGTTGCCGCGAGTTCAAATTAGTACTGAAAAAACTGTTAAAAAGCGTATTACAATGTTACTGATTATTTAAATGATGAGATTGACTAACAATTTACTATTGACATTATTAAATTAGATTAGATGACATTAGTTTATATTAATAGTACTTTTTGACATTTTATTGTTATATTATTTATTTTATTGTTATGCGTTACGCCGTTATGACTACGGCTAAACACGCTGGACATTAACAAAACTATTGACCATCTTGCATGCATATGTATATTGACAGGTGTTTATACAAATAGATGATTTGATTTAACCTAAATATATTTTTATCCTGAGGGAAGAGGAAGTTCGGATCTGCCTGAATTTATATTAATATCTATATTATAAAGAGTAAAGATTTGTAATTTTTTTATACCACTTAGGTGGCAGACAAGCATACGGCCCACCTGGTGGAAAGAAATAAATAAAAAAACTACTGGACCGATTTCAAAAATATGGTTGTACATTGGCTATATTTGTTATTATAGAATTTATATTAATAGAGATCCTTATTAAAACTGCAATAATGTAACCCAAGGTTTAAAATATGACCTACAAAATCCTTACACCGCGTTCGTTGCGAAAACTATTGATGATAGAACAAAATAATGTACTGCGAAAGGTCTAAATAAGAGTCCGTAATAGCATATATGTTTATCTCCTAAGGATAACCCATAGTCACCATTTTATTTATTTAAAATGGTACATCTACAGAATACATATTGTACACTTCTGATTCATAATTTGGATTGGGGTAATTTTTATATTATGCATCCCTATTACTGACGTACACAACTTGAACATTGAACAAGATTAAACATTGATTAAATTATTAACAATAAAAAAAGATAATTATGTGTCGTTATTGAAGCTATTTTTAACAATACGCTATTATTCTTTATCTAATTAAATACGTTAGATATGTTGTGCATTTAATGTGATGTGTGAATGCGTTTAATCCGATGCACCTTAGGCAACGGAGGCAGCATCGTTGACTACGGCAATACCCCGCCACAACGTGAGTGACTCTGCACAGAGAGTGGCTGCTCTGAGTTATCGCCGAGCGCAGGTCTGGAGATTACAGATGCAGTCACCTATCACGCCTCCTCCCCTTTCCAGTGTTCGATAGGGACACCGTGCTTCCCATTCCTGAGGATGGCATCTTAAAAACGTAGATGGTCCAGGTTCAGCCAGGGATCGGGGAATATGCTATAGGCAATACACCACAACATCTGAAGACCTGATACCGGGGGGGTTTTGTCGGTTTAAGTCCGAAAGTTTGATTCCGCCCCATCGGCAATCAGGGTTGCTGATTGCCGATGGGGCGGTATCCGAGGGAATTTCCGCATGAAAAAAAAAAGTTGCAACGATATCTGAATTCCACACAGGTGAAACTGCGGGTAATAGATAGTTAGATAAAACATACATTATTATTGTCTCTTCATTATAGGATGATTCGCGTGCATGTTAAAAGTAAATCCGACGTTTTAACTTTGAAACGACGTTAAATTATTGACATATCGTATCACAACATATTCCATCTCGCTTTATCACTAACTAAACACCTCAACAAAGTCTAGGGAACAAGATGACCCCAATTATTTTTTTTCGTGTAAATCTTGTTTTGCAAATAACTGGCAACAAATAAATAAAAATAGAATAAAGTAGATTACAGAGTTGTTCGAAATTTAAAAATAAATTTAAATATGTAATGATTTTCGAATATGGAGGGAAAACTTTTAAAAGTGTTTGATTGTGCAGTTTCTCTGAGGCAAAATAAAAATTATTTTTTTTGATTGTAAATAACGTTTATTATCAATAATACGTCTTTTACGTATGGTTTGTGCATTTTTGTGACTGTAGTCATCATGTCACGTCGTCATTTAAGTCGCGAAGAGATGTTAAGGGCTGTTGGTATGCTACAAGCTGGACGAACTCAACGCGACGTAGCGGATGCTGTCAACACCCAACCAAGCGTAATTTGCAGATTATGGGCACGCTACAGGTCTACAGGGGATGTTGCCGAACGTCACAGGGGACGAAACATACTAAGTATGCCACGCCGTTATCGAGCTGTTGCTAATGCTTTAGGAGGTCCTACAGATTATTAAAAACGTTTAAAGTACGGTTAATTACTGTATTTCTTACTACCTCGTTATTTTTGTGCCTAATCATAGAAGGTTGTAGTACTCAATATTGGCACTATTCAATTCTTTCTTAAAAAAAAAAAAATTGATAAGAAAATGTTTTTATTAAAATTAAAATTAAAAACGGTATAAAAATACCCTTCTATTGATATAAAACACTCACTATTACAAGAAAGGGTTTTTAAATAAAAACTAGAAATGTCCTTGTTCCCTAGACTTTGTTGATGTGTGTATAATACAATAGCGAAACTTACATAAATATTGTGCATTAACACGATAGTGCATAACTGATTTATGGATAAAATACGATATCTAAATTAAGTTTTCTAAACATTTCAATTTACGTAAATCCAAATAATTACGCTCATAGAAGGTTATGTCACAAGAGCAAAATTATAGGGATGTAGTCACTTCATTATCAAATTGAGAATCTAGTATTCAAATTGTGTTGACACAATCGACTACCTATTACTTAATAATTATTTTTATATTTATTTTTAATTATTTATGTTTAATTATTTCTACTTTCGACTTCACGGTCTTATGGCACTTTTGGCGTTGCCTTTTTCTTAAATAGTGCTTTTAACCGGGATACTCACCCATTTACCGGAGTAATACAACGATTTAAAAGATTTTGCTTAAAGATCTTAATCACTAACTCATAAATATTCAAAAAAACATAAGTGGCGTATCGACCTCATGTTGTTTGATAGTACCTGCCTCGTTTGATGCAATGTGTGATCAAGAATTATTTATTAAATTGCAAGATTGCACTAGCAATGATCATTCCGAGTAGGAGAATAATGATATCATGATACCTATATAGGTTGAGTGCCAATAAATATTTATGGTTTTATTGTTTTCAAAACGGTATGTAATTTAATCCATAAATAAATCGATTTAATCAATAATGTCCCATCATTTTTCTTACTCAGTGACAGCTGTCTCGCGGATCACCTATAATGAACAGACAATAGGTATCTTTGTGTGATAGACGTTTAGTTAAAAGTAGAAAACTGACAGTGTTTTATGAAAAAATATCGCGCAATACGACAGGGATTAAAGGTTTATCATGCTGTTTACTTCTAAATAACTAAGATAAGCCTTAAGTAGACACATTGGTACATGATAAAAAGGCGTCGGTAACTATATTGTTTTATTAACTTTACGATCAGCTCTTTTTATGACACAATTCATATATTATCAATGATTTTTTAATTTATAACTTCAATACCTAAGCAACCTAGAGGGAAGTATTGAAAATATTCAATCTTTAAATAATCACTAAAATATATGTGTGGTGCAACCTGGCGATGCAACGTCTCTCTTCCTTTCTATAGAGGAGGCATTCCTGCTGATGCTCTGCTAAAGACTAAATAATAATCCAGCAAATAGCTCATGTTTTTGGGATACTCAGTTTCGCTGCGTGTCTTGGATCAGCGGGAAGAGGATATGGGCGGATAAGCCTTCTCTGAAATCAACGGAATAGTGGACATTGACTTCTTCTTCATCTTAGCGTTAATCCTAGTCGCATTCGAAGGTTTCACCTCGGAGTCTGGGGTCAGCTTAACCAGTCTAACTGCAGACAACCCAAAGGCAGCATTGAAACATTGCAGCTAGACCAGTTGTCAGTTGTTGGACTTTTTAGGGCTTCAATTACCCGTAACGACTGCCATAGATGTTGGTATGGTAACCGGGACCGACGGCTTAACGTGCTCTCCGAGGCACGACCGGAGCAATGCAAATGCCTATATTCATGCATACTAATATTTGCACTGAGCGGGGATCGAACCCGCGCCTTATGCGTAGCGGCCGCGTTCACTACCGCCACTCCACAGAGGCTGTGGACATGGACTGACATAGACTTATGCCCGGCCAAGTCGTGACCGACTTCGAATAGGACTGCTAGTTCATTGGGTATGTGAGAAAGAATATACTATGGTTAGTCTCTCGATATAAGGCCTCCTGCAATTTTGATCATGTCCACCCATCTCATGGGGACCGCTTGTACACTTTGCAGTGCAAAAATGCCCGCTGAGTTTCTTGCCGGAATCTTCTCAGGTCGGGGCTGCATTTCGAACTTATGGTCTATTGGCTAAACTGGTTTTCATGTTTCTTGACGTTTTCTAAGTGTCGATTTAATGGTCTGTGCAGAATAAATGATTGTTCACTTTGACTTTCTTTATTATGTACGTTGTAAAGTATCGCGAGAAAGCAGTCATGTCCTAAACTAAGAACCGTTTAAATTTTTTACAGTATTCCCTATCTCATTAATGTATTATAAAAAATTGTTCACAGAACTTAGCGATGAACAAAAGGCGCTTCAAGATCTGGCTCGGAAATTCACCAGAGAAGAGATCATTCCCGTAGCTGCCCAATACGACAAAAGTGGAGAGTACCCATGGCCCATTGTAAAGAAGGCATGGGAAGTAGGACTCATGAATTCACATATTCCTGAACACTGCGGTAATGATGTTTATCTAACTAACAATTGTAGCAGGTATATATTATCATAGTTGGCGAATTGTGGCGAAAGTGTGTACATTACACTGTAAATCCCCGAAGAAGTAGGCCTTAACCTACTCTTTCGGGGATTTACAGGCGTGTGTATAAGTATGTATGTATGTATGTATACATTTTCATCAATTAACCTCAATACAAATCACTAGTGTAAAACAACATATTGGGAATACCAATATATTGTTTAACACTAATTTTGTATCTTGGATTCAGAAGTAGGTATCGAATTTTTACCCGTATTTTAATTTGATCAAGTTTCGTGATGGCCCATAGGCAGGTAACATCCTTGATAAAAAATAACTACATGCTTCTCTTTGGGTGTCGTAAACTTGCGGGAGACCAGGGCCTAGACGTATTTGATCTATATACATTATATCCGAAGAGCCGGCCTACGGATGCGCCGCTGTGAAAGCCGCCGGTGTAAGTGTCTAAAATAAACGTCGGTAGTGAAAAGTTGAAAGGTTGAAACCATACAGAAAACACAAATTCCAACTGAATTAAAGATTTCGGTTTCCGCATAACACAATTGAACAGGCTACCATAACTAATAGGAAGCCTCATTGCATAATGAAATGGCACCCCTCCTACTTTGGGGTAAGCATTGTAGCTTTTGACTGAAATTCTCCATGTTGCCCTCTGAACAGCAGAAGGTACAGTGAGGATGGAGTAGACGGGTGCGTCCCGTTTTTAAGACGACATATAAAACCATCGTATTAAGCTTACCATATATTCATAGACTTATATAATTTGATCGGCTTTCACAGGAGGCCCTGGTTTAGGAGTGTTCGAGATCTGTCTAACGTGTGAAGAGATGGCATACGGTTGTTCAGGCATAATGTCGGCTATAGTCATCACCGATGTCGGAGTGAGCAATTTTGAGATTATGAATGTGATCCTAATTTTAAAAAATATTGAAAAACTATAAACTGCTATGAATCTGGTTTTAAATGTATGTTGTTTGGTTGCTGGCATTATATCATGTTGTAAATTGATATATGAAATTAAATTTTAATCACATCAAAAATCTAGCTAGCTTGCTGTTGTTGTAGCTAAATTTTTGATTTCAAGTAATGGGGGCGCGAGCCTATTTCTGCCTACCGGGTCCTTTTCCTGAGTCGGTGCTGCTACTAGGTAAACTCTAACAATGACTACCAAATATAATCGAACTAGAGATCTTATGCACAGCAGCAGCAACACTCTCTACTGCTGTACCATCGTGGCAGTTAATGCTTGTAGCATTGAAAAAGTGGTACCTCTGATCTGGAAAGCCAAGAGTACGATTTCACCTGGGCCTCAGGTAAACCCAGAGTTTGTTTGTTACCTTTTTTGTATTTTTTAAACAAAAAAGCATGTGTAACGGCACTGAAGCGTTCTCTGGGTTAATCAGTTTCTCCAAATACCCTACGGTTCTATCCAACAGTGGAAAAACGGCAATGGCCGAACCATTGCTATGATATAGATCTAACGGAGTCTGGCAGACTCCGTTACCAGCGGTCCAAACGTTCGAATCATGGGTACCGATTATTATTTTGTTAGGAGACACAAATTTCGCAATTTTTTTTGATATTATACAGGGTGGAAGATTTTGACCTCATCTGGAGGGAAAATATTCTAAATACCGGAGATAGCTAAGATAAAAAATAAGGGAATATTTCCTCTGAGTGAAATTAGCTATGCCAATATTTAGAGTACTTCCCCTCATGGTGAGGTCGGAATCTTCCATCCTGTATATACCTATGCGTTGTACCTACTTTGTTATATAATTCTTAATCTAAAGAAATATACTGGATTTCATTGAAATTACGCTGAAGTACACAGTAGGTATGTTACAAAACCAATAGCAAAATTAGCGACTACAACCTAAATAATCAGTATACCCGCGGTACAAACGTTTGAATGGCGGGCGTACCTATTTTGTTATATAATTTAAATAAAAGAGTTACCTTGAATTCTGTTAAAGTTACACTACAGGTATATTTGCACTGAGCGGGGATCGAATCCGCGCCTTATGCGTAGCGGCCGCGTTAAATAAAAGAGTTACCTTGAATTCTGTTAAAGTTACACTACAGGTATATTTGCACTGAGCGGGGATCGAACCCGCGCCTTATGCGTAGCGGCCGCGTTCACTACCGCCACTCCACAGAGGCTGTGGACATGGACTGACATAGACTTATGCCCGGCCACTCGAGCAAACCCCGGCCCCAAAGCATTAGATACAACCGGGTATAGCGATCGGATTATGTCGAACTCGAACCGACCAAAACGATCGCCGTCTGTGTGTCGTTTTGGTTGCCGAACCAGGGCCATCTCTCTCGATCTGGCCCTCTCCTCGGGTGTGGGGACTGCAGAGTCCCCAACTTGTCCCCGGAAATGGGGAGGTGCACGAGCCGTACCGCCGCTGCGGCCTGCTTCTGCCAGGGTGACAGGCGACGCAACCCGTCACCCCCGGCTTGTGCTCATGGGGGCGGAGGTTATTCATTGACCTCTGACGCCCGAGTTGCCTTCGTACGCGGGCAGCTTGGCTTGCGATCCTTCGTCGCTCCCGCTGCCGCTTCCGCCCCTCCTACTCCTTCACGAGCATTACTTGCTCGCAGAAGTAGGCGCCGAACGCCCACACATTCACGCAGCGGACCATATCGCCGCAAAGTGGAGAGCGTGAGAACTCTCACACCCAGGGCCACTACCAGCTGATGATCATGTAAGAATCATCATGTAAGAAATTAGTAGAATTCTGATCAGCACGGCACACCCGCGCTGCGGTCCAAACGCTAACCATAACAGGCAACGGGCAGGAGGATATTTCGAGGTCGAAAGAAATCTAAAAGATACATTTAAAAAATGACCTGATGGGTTGGTGATAGTGTAGGCTCTGATACCTACATCCACAACGTTGTGCCCTTGGATAAATTATAACCTCAAATTTCACAGGATCACACCACGTAGTGCAACTCAACACAATGGATCAGATTCTATATCAGTTTTAAGTTTTATACTATATTTAAAACTAACGAAGCGATGGGTACACGGTTGTAGCATGCGGGTAATTTTTCGGTCCTCTCATTTAAAATTGCGATTGGTTTGTTTTTTTCAGAAACTTTTCACAGACAAATAATTCCATTCTATCATTTCTATAAGTTTTCTTCTTTTTGATGCTTACTCCGAATCCGAGGTACATTTATCAAATGAAAATGTATTTTACCTACCTTTTAAAGTCTACATACAAAATATTTGCACACGTCCATAGGCCACATTAACCACTTTCCATTAGGTGGGCCGTGTAATAGTCTGCCACCTAAGTGGTTTTAAAAAAAATTCTAACAAAATCTAAAATTATAAAATGTCGCATATGTCTTATCATTTTTTCTTCCCTACCTTTTATTATTTTTCAACTGTGTTATAATTTTGATCTAATTACACTAAAGTAAATCTTGCTGATGTTCTAATAATTTCATTAGATTTAGTATTGTGGCCGCTGACTATCGTGTTGGCCATATACTTATTCAGCCAGACACAATTTAGAACAGATACACCGGTATACACCCTAAAGCCCTGAAGTATTGAATATCACCATCAGATCAGTAGTCTTCAAGTGTAAGAGATATTTCAGGGGGAGTGGGTGGTGTCTTAGGAGTGTTCGAGGAGTGTCTCGTTGGCGAGGAATTCGCATACGGTTGCTCAGGCATAGCGACCGCTGTAGGAGGCACCAACCTAGGAGTGAGTTTATTTCTACATCACTGGTTACTTAGACCATTCAGTAAATATACTATAACAATGCGATGCTTGCACGACATGTAAAAACCATTAATTATGAGATAGAAAACATACTTATTGGGAATATTTTAAGGTCTAGCTTAAGATGTTGGTAGCTTGCCTTGCCTTAACTTTAGAAGACTACACTTTAAAAAAAAGTTCCTATTAATATTCACGATTAGATGCAGCACTATAGTCATCACAAAATAAAAGGCCCGTTGATATTTGCCTTCCTGAAGAAACTAGTGATGTAACCATACGACTCGGTACTCGATACTAAACGATTCAAGTTTGAATGAGTATTTGATCGATTTGAATATGTATTATAAAGTGAATTTTATTAAAGTTCTAATTAGATAATTTAACTTAAACTTTGATGGTGTAGGTAGTTTGAAATGCTACAATGTTACGAAAGGTCAATTTTCTTTCACTTAATATTTTTGTTACGGTAACATCGTCACTTGAACTTATAATTAATTATTTCATTTCCAATTATGTTGTCAACTTCGACGTCTCTCAATACCGTTATTTACGGCTCCAAGCTCAAAATTTTCAGTAATAATCACTTCACACCTGGTGTACTTCTGTAATTAATAATTAATTACTGAATAATAATTGTAATTATTGTTTAGATCAATTATTTTTAGATATTATTGTTAATATTTAAATAAATAAAAGGTGCTAAGTGCGAGCCATTCATAAAACAAATATGTATAACTTGATCGATTATTCTTTTCCTTAACCGATTATTTTTATTCTGTGGACAATATGAAATAATCGTTATGCACAGCACTTAGCAGAGCGAGCGGTACCCGTCAATGAAAAATTTATTTCTTTCAGAACATTGAGATCGGTAAAAATAGGCGTGAACTGTTGAAACGGACCTTTTATTTTGTGATGGCATAACATGAAGCAATTTATCATGGCGAATCTACTCGTAAATAAGCCCAAAGACTATATAGCTGTTAGCACGCAACATTTTTGGGTAGACGCAATAGGGGCCGAACCTATCACTTTCAACCGAGTCCTTTGCACGATCTTTACATTTACTTTGTGTTGGGAACCACGGCATCAGGAAAAGGTATCAATTACAGGCTCGTCCTTTATTACGAGAGACCGAAAACATGTACTAAACACGAAATGCGAATTCAATTAAAGACCGCTATGCCTTCTCGCATTATTTAGTTTGGCTAACGAAAGGTAATAGAGGTTCGGTGACTCTTTCCTCTGTCGCAGCATTAAGGCCTGGAATTCATTACCAGCTCACGTGTTTCCCTCTTCTTACAGTCCCGGGTCCGTAAAGCGGGGCGTGAAAAAGCATATGATGAGACCGTCAAGCTGAGTGTCACCATTGTCACACGGTATGTGTAGGTAATGGTGACCCTCTTTTCTGAGACTTTGCCTTCAGCTTACCATCAGGCAGGGCGAAGTCTAATTGACGTGTTCTATATATAAAAAAAAACATAATATCTAAAATTTTATATTGCAATAACTTTTTCGTTAGTATTTTATAGGTGTCGAAAACGTCTTGATACTCACGACTGATTACTATCATAAACAATTTTTCGATGATTTAATTATATTTATTAATTATTTTTAATACTGGCCAATTGTATAATTAATATATTGTATATTAATAGCCCCGGTAGCTTAGTGGTATGGGTAATGGACTGCTGAGACGAGGTCTCGGGTTCGATCCCGGGTTTTACCATGGCACACACCACTGACTTTTCGATGCTTTTCGAAGTTATGTGTGTATTTATCGCAGGTTTATAAGTGCCCGGGTAATGGTAATAGGTTCGCCACCTATTACATTGAGACTTAAACATAAACTGGTGAAATGTGGGTGCTAGCACCTATGCCTACCCCTTCGGGGATATAGGCGTAAGTTTATGTTATGTTTAGTTAATGTTTAATAATTATCAATACCCAATAATTACAGTAAATTGGTCAATAATTATTTTTAAATATGGGGCATTGAGTAACTGATGTTCACAATAATGTTAAAGATCCACATACCTTGTGGATTCGAAGAGTTTGGCCTGGTGACCGGTAATTAATTAATAACCAATAAAAACTCGCGATTGTTGTGAAATAGATTTACTTTAATTCCTTTTTTTATAGTAAAAGTTGTTTGTATTTTGAGTACAAACATGACAATTTTTTTCAGCCACATAAGTATACTATCACTCGGCTACTTAAATACATTATATGATTTTCCTATCAGCCATCAGGTCGAATAATTTTGTGTTCATTTTAATGATATATGATAAATCATCCCATATATTCGCGACACTGTCCGCTGCCGCGACCTCCTGCTAAGATGACAGGCGGCTCTACCCGTCACCCCCAGGACCCGCGCTCATGGGGGACGGAGGTCATTCTGCGACCTCCGACGCCCGAGTAGCCTCCGCTCGTTAAATGCGGACCGTGCGTTTAGCGAGTCTCCTCCGTTCCCACGCCGCCGTCTTCTTCACGAGCATTACTTGCTCGCAGCTTCCTTCTGCGAGCAAGTAATGCTCGGTGGCAGCCCACGCATCCGCACAGAGCACCAACTCTGTGAGCAAGGCGGCGGGCGAAAAAACTTTCACTCCTAGGGCCACCACTAGTTCCCGCTTCGGCGTTTCACACGCCAGAGCCTCGGTAGGCGTGTGCAAACTCCGACTCCCGTCACAGAGGTGGCACTCGGACGTTGCCTCCTTGATCCGACGCAGATAATACCCGAAACGCCCGTCAGCCGCTACGAAAGGATGCCGTTGGCCTCTCTAGCCACTCCCACATGATGGGTCTTATCGGCCCTACTACGGCGTGCCCTGTCGGTGTGTAGGCAATGTTGCAACATGTTTTTTCAAATTTGCCGCCGTTTTCTTGAACCATCTTTCGTTGGCCAAATCATACGCATATACCAATAAATGTATTCTGCATATTAGATGATTAAATATATAGGTATATACCTATACATCTAATCGTCTAAAGGTAGGAATACTATTATTTAGTTTAGGTACTTTTACAAGTCTAAAGATATTTTCAAAAATATGTGATGGTTACGAATATAATATTGCATTGATAAGCTGTCGTGTAAGTATTGCTTAGAATGTGCGATCTTCAATGGGTGTCTGAGGTGTCATGTACGAGCTTTGTCCAACATATGTAGTACTACTAAATTCACATTACACATGAAATTAATAAACAATTGGTACTCGTGTATTAGATAAATATCTGTTCAAGGTTAGGTTTAAGCGGAGTATGTTTTAAAATAACGTAAAATTCTGGTTTAACACATTTATATTTAGCTAGATTCTTTCACACGCTCAATTATTACATAATCATTACATGTTGGTGTTATTTTTTATTGTTGTGATTTGTCGGCGTTGGTTATATTTATACATGTGGTATCTGGTTAGTTTATAATTTATACGGCAATGTGTTGTTTAACATCTGTTGTTCATTACCACCAAGTAGCGAGCAGTTACTGAATCAGAGAGCTAGAGATTTCTTGATTACGCATCATTTTACTAGAAGTTGGTTAGAAACTCGTTACTAATACTAATGTAGAAAGCCAGATTTCAAAGTAATTATTATTATATTTCTTATATTATATATCTATTTAATTATAAGAGATTCGTTTAGCATGCACATTATTAACACTTAACATCTGTTGGATCCGTGACTTCAAATCTGTCTTCGAACTAAATTACTATGGCTAAAACAGTACTGAATTATAAAGGTGCTTTCAAAATTTCAAAATTAAAGCGTGCTAGGTGTTCATATATCATGAGCGTTGTCTAATAGAGTGAAGTGTATCTCACCAAAAATCGTAATAATACATACACACTAAAATACCGAGAGAGGTATCCATTCCGTGTACTTTGGTGGATCACGTTTATATTTTTCAAAATATGCATTATTTAAATATCTTCAATAATAATTCTAGTTTTACTTACACTATTAGCCAATCTTATTAATAATACTTGCTCTCTATGGCTTGCATACAAACAATGAACAAGCATAGCAAAGCAATATTCCAGTGGAGTGGTATGGTATTGGAGATTAAATATTGAAAAGCTACCACATCACCATCAAACCACTTTTTTAATACACGTTATCAGTCACATGCCAAATGTACTGTCGATGAAGAAGATACGGTCGCACTTTTTCGTATAAAGTTGTATGTAAAGGTAAAACTGTATGTCCTTTGGCGACTGTGCGTGTGAACTGCGCAGCCACTTAAGCCAGAAATTGAGGAATCCGTCCGGTCCTGGAGACTTCCATTTAAAGTTTCTGAAATCCCAGGTGCTCGTTCGTCACATATTCAGTCGCCTACAACATCAGCAACAGATGCTATCTCTGTACCAAATTTCAGGCAGATCGGTTCAACCGTTATAGCAAACATCCAAACATCTTTACAAAATTTCGTATTAATATTAGTAGGAAGTAGGATGTAAAAGCTTTAAAAGTAATAGCTAAATAAAATACAAGGTGGGTATTCACAGAAATTTTGTAATTTTTGAACGACGGCAGGCTTTATTTTGAGAAAATCAGTAAACCTCAAAATATAAAACCTCGAGCCGTCGAAATAGGTATTAGTACGAGTAGCTTTACAATCTTAGATCTCTGTCTTTTTCCTTAGGAAGTCTTCACACTTTTGCCGAATTTGCTTAATTGTGAGTGTTTGCTGCAGGTGGTATGAATTTGGGAGTGTTTGAAGGGTGCCTGGTGGGCGAGGAATTGGCATTCGGGTGCACTGGTATCATGACAGCAATGGAAGCCAGTGGTCTTGGCGTGAGTCACCAGTACTACTACCGATGATGCACGTTGTTTTTAACCTATAGATTATGTCACACATGGTGTTGGGATTTCACTGATAAGCCTTGAAACCTCTTTGAAAATATTTATATCGAGCACAGCAAACTTTGTATTCACTGACACTTTATATTGACTGAAAATATAAAATAATGTTATAGGTCTCTTACAATTATTATGTAGTAAATAAAATATAAATATTTTCTTAAAGATAGTGAGGATAGTTTGTGTTAATAGTAGTAGTGCTTAAGTAGTTAGTATAATCGCTATTTCTGATACGTTTTTGTTTTGATCTTTACCATACAAAAGACAATATTTCGTGTTAACATTTCGTGACGTGGTTACTTTTTTTATATAGCAAATTATTAATTACAAAACTCCGAGCTGGTAGTCAATTGTGTCAATGTAATTATCAAGTTAATTGTTTCGCAACTCGTTTCCTTTTGTTCGTCACTAGCCATTATAGGAAGTACAAGTTATAAAGGAATAGCTAACAATGAATGTACCTATATAACTCTACTGTAACATATCAACAGCTTTAAGCATAAACTTAATACAACACGGGTATTCACACTATTTTAATACTTGCACAATAAATAAATTATTATATTTGCCATTATTTCATTTTATAATTAATTGCACGCTGTTGCTTAGATTTAGTGTTTATTAATTGTGGCACACTAATCTATCATCAAAATAATATTAACAAATAAATTCATATTACAGACTCATATTGCTGTATTGTTAACGGGTTCCTGAAGTAGTGTTGGGAAATCTTCAATATTAAGAGACCGTGTTCCAGTAGGTCCATAAAGAATATAAAATATCAATAACATTATAATACAGTTCCGGAGTTCCGAGTCTATTCCTCACTTTAATTTAACTTTTTTTTTAATTAAACTACCAAAATTAAAAAAATAATGTAATGTATTTAGTATTTACCGTAATATATCAATTCTAAGTGCATGTTTCTTTATAAAATATTGCAAACGGTGAGCTCGAAATCGTATTTAATTTTACCGTCGTCGTAGAGATTCTTTTTGTCTTATTTAGTAGGTATTCATTTATTGTAGTTTTTGGCAGAAGACATATTTATTATATTAAGACATTAAGTAGAATGTATGATACATCTGAATGATTATATTTCAGCAAACGCCCGTCATTATTGCCGGGTCCAAGGAGCAACAGAAGAAGTACCTTGGAAGACTCATTGATGAGCCTATTGTAGCCGTAAGTTCTTCCTCTATAACTAATTAATAAATTAAACAAAATTTAGTCGTAAAAAAGCTTCATTATTGAAAATAAAATTAAATACGTTTGTCATTAAAATATGTTTAGGTATATGAGCATAAAATTTTCATGAAACTTATCATCACGCTTATATGTATTAATGGATGGAATCCTAGGTGGATTCTTTTGGACGTGAATTTCTTCTCGTGTTTGGGAGGGTCAGACTGTAGTCGCACCCGTAAAAACCATAATATAACAGCGTCCAAGGGAAGTATGAGAGCGGACCCAGGGCTCCAAAATGCAAACATTGGAAGCAACCGGGATTTACGTTCTGCTTTTGTACACTTGCACAACAATATTAAACTATAATATACTAAAGTTTCCGAGATAAACACGTCGCTCTTTTCCTGACTCATATTTCACTTGTCACAAATAATTAATTAAACAATAGGTATTTTAATTCGAACTTATCATAACATAAACTAGTTCTATAACATTTATCTATACTATTTTACTTTATATAATATGTTACGAGCTGGTGCTCGTAACATGGGCATGCCCATAGCTTCTTATTCCGCGTCTTTATTTTTATCCAAAGTCCGGTTCTACGAATAGCACATATTTTAAATATTTTTTTATGAGATTTTGAAACTTAGGTAGGTACTATAAACGTCTAGAAACTTAATCTACCTCACAAGACAAATTTTCTAAAACATCATGTCTTAATTTGGTCCAGGCCTATTGTGTGACAGAACCAGGTGCGGGATCCGATGTCGCCGGTATTAAGACTAGGGCTGAGAAAAAGGGCGATGAATGGATTCTTAACGGACAGAAAATGTGGATCACTAATGGAGGAGTCGCCAACTGGTACGTATAATATGATCCTTATTCATCTATATAAGTCTCTACTAAATTATATGGACTAAATAAAATTGGTAGCACGAAGCAAGTCTTTATTAACAGACTTCTATTTTGCATCACATATATGTACACGTCTTATTTGTTCTGTGAAATTACATTACGACCCCTTAGGAGCATACCGAAACGGAAAAGTAATGAGAAAAACGAGGCCGGCCGGGCGTTGCGACGCAGTGGAATAAAACCACACGACACTGTTAATAATGTATAAGGAGCCAGGAGAAATTGAGAGCACCGAATTTGCAATCATGATTTGAACAGACAGATGTATGGCCGTTGTCCACGGCGACCTATTCCCGTTTATAGGGGAAACGAGACGACTGAAAGATTAGTTTGACACAACGTGTATGCTAATGTAACAGGAAATATTCGTTTCCAAGTAAATATAAGATATACAGTTTAAAAAACTGTAACTAGACCACGGAAAGTTTATGATGTAGCTGCAGCTTTCACCGATAGATGGCACTTATAGTAATATTATATATATTAATATTGCATTTTTATCGCTTGGAACCTAAATATTATTACATTTATTACTTAGATATTTCTCCACTTTCATTTGAAGTCACACTAGATACAATAACCAAAAAAAATTTAAGGCCAATTTTTATATTTTTGTATCTAACTTCCGTTACATTCTTACATTGATGTAATTTATTTACTCTTAAACATGGTAACAAAGATCTTACAGTATGTACAGATGCACACATGCAGCATGATTGTCCGCGGGTATATGAAGTAGTAAGCGTTTGATGGAGAATAAATATATGTACGATGCAGGTACTTCGTGCTCGCTCGCACCAACCCCGACCCGAAGTGCCCAGCAGGCAAGGCGTTCACCGGCTTCATCGTCGAGAGGGAATGGGCCGGAGTTACTCCTGGACGCAAGGTTCTTATTGAATCTTCTTTAAAATTCATATAAAAAACAAATATATTTCAAATATATTTGAGAACACCTGTGTTAATTGGTAGCGAGGAACTCACTAATGTTGAAAAATTTAAGTAATATATTTGTAGTGTCCGTCCTAGGTACTTCATTCAATAAGTACTACAAAAACACAACAATACCTACAGAATAGAACTCGATTGCGTAAAATTTCTGTCCCGAGTTATTTAAATAAAATGGTAATACTTATCTTTAAATTCAAACAAACAGTCCAAGCTCTGCGCACGGCACTGCAATATTTAACATGTTATCGGCATTAGCATTCATGAAAATGTAAGATACAGTTTTATTTAAAAGAGAAAATCACAATAACCTCTGGTTTTACATTGGAAAAACATAAATCACGTTGCCAAATGAATTAAGTATGTACGCAGATAGGTCACAGCGGATACGTGAAAATGTGGGTTAAGCGATTCTACTGTTGCTCAATGTAGCTCCAACCTAGGGTTGCCAACTTTCTCTTTTATGAGAAATAGAGTATATTTGAGTACAAAGGAGGTAAATGAAGAGTAAGGACTTACAAAACGTGAAATGATACTCTCATTTTATAAATAGGGTAATTTTTGCAGCACATGCTCATTATTGCACATGCACATGCACTATCTGTTGCTCATTATTTCGAAATGAATTTTATCAAATCAAGCATTTTAACTCTAAGTTTAGAGTTGATTATCTTAATGAATATGTATCTGAAATAAAACGTGATTTTTAAGCGATTGATTTTAATTTGTAAAAATATCAAAAGAAAATTGACACTAGTTATATTTTTTTGACTGGGGATTAAAAAATAAATCGTTGCCATTTGTTTGTGGGTCCATACGAGAAGTCAAGCAGATTCCCTTTTTATCGAAATCTTGTCTGCTAGTATATCCAGAGGAATCATTGACATTGGTCAATGATTTCAGCACTTCTTCAAAGACAAAGATGAGCATATCGTTACTGTTAATATTGATCGGAGCCGAGCCACATGGCACACAGCACACGATGGACTTATTGCGCAAAGAATAGAGTTCACAAGACTCTATTTTAGAGTACGTTTGGCAGCCCTACGCCAACCACCTATTTTGTGATGGGTGACAAATTTGTTGTTTTCAGAATGTAATGAATTCAATCATAAATTTTCATCAGAAGTGTATGGCGCAGTATTTCTTATCATATGTGGCAATAAACTTATTATGCTCAGGGATCGCAACATAGTTGCATGGCCTACTAAAATATGCTAAATATCCGATTTTCCTTATCCGTTCGATTGAGGTGACTGTTTTTCACTGAAGTTTTATTCAGTTTTCATTGGTACTTACTGGAAAGTTTTGAACAAAATAAAACAGGAATTCAAGGATTAATTTAACTAATTGAAATTGAATGAAATATCAAAGCATAGTATGCTAACTATTCAAGGCGATTAAGATAGAAAAAATTGAATCGTTTAGGCGAGATTCCAACCCGTGATTTTTCCCTTAGAGGGGGAAATCCTCTGACCACTGAGCCCCCGAACCTCGCTTGACACTATCCAATTTTTTCTATATATTTCCGTTGTGCGGCGACGGGGTTGGGTTGAATCGATTATTTTTTTCTATCTTAATCGATTTGATTTTTATTAATATCTGAAAATGTGTAATATGGAATAGATACTGTTTTTTTCGTAAATACATGCCTATTACATGAAATCCAAATCATCTCAAAGAATCGTATTTGTGTCGTCAATATTTGCACTAAGCCCGAATCAAACTTATGACTTTGCGGTCGTGAAACTTATTTGTTGTTCTAATTCTGCAGGAACAAAATATGGGACAGCGTGCTTCAGACACCCGCGGGATCACTTTCGAGGATGTGCGTATTCCCAAGGAGAACGTCCTTATCGGCGAGGGTGCTGGTTTCAAAATAGCCATGGGCGCATTCGACAAGACCCGCCCCCCGGTACGTTTACTCTAACTGAATTTTATTAATATCATTTTATCATGTTTTTATAACCAACCCAACCTCACCTGCTAATTGTCGGATGAGGCGCAGTCTTTACTCTCGAGAGCCGGGATCAGACGTTAATCGCTCCCGTAAAAGGCAAAATGAACCACATTATGGCTAGAATTAGGCGCACATGCGAAACGACTCTGTTTTAGACAACATACATTTTCAAACAGGTAGCGTCAGGTGCCACTGGGCTTGCGGCACGCGCATTAGCCGAAGCTACGAAGTACGCTCTAGAACGTAAGACGTTCGGAGTGCCCATCGCCCATCACCAGGGGGTCGCCTTCATGCTCGCCGACATGGCCATCGGCGTGGAGACCGCGCGGCTAGCATGGCAGAGGGCTGCTTGGCTCGTCGATCACGGTAACATGTGAAACAAAGCTTTATTATTACCTCCTGTTGAAAACTCCATACCAACCGAGAGTTACGTGCATTACGTACAGTTAGTTCATCTGAGCATTTTACCGATCGCCTTATCTCTAAAACCTTTCATAAAATAATAAATAAATCATACAATGTATAAATATTATTGAAATATCAATTTGCGGCAACTTCATGCATATACTACAATAAAGCAAGCACATAGTAAATTGAGTAGCAAAGCAAATTGAGAAGCAAAGCCAACAGCGTTTGTTGTATGCCTTTTTTTTTATTCCAATGTGCTGTATGCTTGCTTCTTGTTGTTTGGATTGGGAAGCAAAGAAACCAGCGTTTGCAGTTTTCGCTTTGGTGTCTGGCCTCATCAGGTCCGATATCGGTGTCGGACGACAATAGCCGATATCCGATAGCTGACACCATGTGATGTTTACACATATATTCGATGAAATCGGTCCGATACGTCCATTTGCTCGATAACACAGACTCAAAAAAAACGTAAGCTCAACCAGACTCCTTAGTAATCTCTACCGTTGAATATGACATGACATTTTTTATTTTTGCTGTTGTGTCTGACTTATTAACATTGATATCCAATATCGGATGACAGCAGTGTCTACTCCGATAGCCGATATCGGGCCGGACAATGTGAAATACAGATAAATATTTCATTCATTTTACTTTCTGTCGGATATCGGTATCGGATCGGATAATGGGAAAACGCTCTAACGCTTTCGTTGCGCAGAAACGATACATGGTGGATGTAATTGTGGTGACTTAGGGCCGGCGCCCACTGTCGGCACGACACGGCATGGCATGGCATGGCAAAGGATTTTATTACTAGGATGTTATTTTGAATCTTATAAAGTAAAATCAATTCTATCGTCACTACGTTAGAATTGATTTTACTTTATTTCGCCACCATGATGCCGCAGCACGACGCGCCGTGCTACATTCCGTTTAACTGCCTCTGTGTCTTAGCGGTAGTAGGTAGGATCAGGCGCATTTGCGCGCACGCTTATTCTCACACTGACTGTGCTAGAAGTGCTATTAATACTAAATTCTAGTCAACCATAACGACACAATCACACAACCAACTTCGTATTCACGATGAAGAAAACTGATGCTAGAGTAGGCACGCCACGGGATGCCGCAGCACTCCCTGCCATGCCATGCCGTGCCGTGCTAGCTTTGGGCGCCGCGCCGGCTCTTAGTGATCAACAACCTTTACCCGTACCAAGTTTTAGTCAGATCCGTTCAGCTGTTAGTGAATTGAGTAACGAACACCCAGACATCTTAACAAGCTTCCACATTTTATATTAGTAGTATTGTTAGCATTATAACCTGCATAGGGCATATATTTTCTTACGTCACCGCTATCGATTACCAGTGGCATTGGTACATAAATATGTAGATCCTCACCAATTTGGGTACGGTTTCAATAAAATTGTCCGAACCAATTACACTCAGTAGCGTATTTACCATAGCAATAGATGGGGCTTCATGAAGAAAAATGCCAACCAAATTGCGAACAGTTACGGAAGATATAATAAATAAGTTAGTATATCTATTGTAACTTTGTTTGTAATTTAGTTTATCCTAAAAGTTATGCTTCATCAACAGACATATTTAAAACAAGTTTGCTTAAAAACGAGTGCAATCAGAACAGAGTATGACTTTTTATACAAAGCGGTATAGTATTGACATCGCAATAGCTTTGAGATAATAATATCTCAATCAAATAGCAGATCAAAAAGTCATACTCTGTTCTGATTGCAAAGTCTAAAATATATTTGTGCCCGGCAAAAAAATGTTTAAAATAGATACTCATCTTATCTTATACGCTACATCTTAATAACACATTAGTTAGGTATGCTTATACCGGTCTATATACAAATCCGTGGTTCCAATAATTCACACCCAGCTATCCTACCATCTTTTAGCTGGGTACGCACTATTAGACCGGACTATTAATAACTCCGCTCGTTACGCTATGAATATAATAAACAAACAACCATTTTAAATATTCACTAAATATTGGATATTCAAGATAATCAGATATTCGCTCACATGATTATAATTTTATCAGGCTATCATAGCGTGTTTTCTTTATTTTCTTTGCTGATTTGCTTCATTTGAACACTTTTCAGTCGTTGACACTACATTTTTGTAGTAAATTCATAATATGTCCAAGAATTACTATATTTATAAACATTGTTTAACAATGTTTATAAAATAATTTAGTACAACTTATATTTACTGCTAGTGCTAACTTAAATGGGCACTATGCCCCAAAAACATCGTGAATTTTTCTTGAGCACTGGCTGTTATATGGATGTCGGTTATTTCAACCAAAAAACATTGTCATTTCCCGCGCTATGTACCAAATTTTATAAGTTTTCTTCGAAAATGACGAAATACAAAATTTCATCGACTATTTGAACCCCTTTAAGCCTTTTTACTGGATAAAATCCATCCGTGGACCAAATTCATCCGTGGACCAAATTTCATCAACATTGGTTCAACGTAACAGACATACAGTTGTAATATATTTATTGTACCCTAGGTAACATCTACACTCATTACAGTATCGTACCACTAAATTGCTACATTGGTGTCATGAATGCGCAATTGATCCCATTTTGTTTCGATTAAGCGACGACAGAAAGACATTATTTGTTTTGTTTATAACTGTTGTGATGTGATGTGTGTTTATTTCTGTCTGATATAACTTTATTTTATGTCTCGATCACAACAAAGTTACTGTTGAAAATGAACCTACATGTTTTAACCGTCCCCTAATATGTAACCACACATGAATATATGAATAGATGAATTTCCACTATCTTTCAAATTACCTACGTCAGCATAGCGCTAGTAGCGGTTACATCGAAACATTTTGCACTTTAGAGGTTCATTAAATATCTACGTTGTTTTATGTAAAATAAAAATCTTTTAGTTAATGTTGTTAACAATAGAAGCATTGCATTTTGAACAGAAATACTAAATACTGCACGCTAACTCTCATAAATCTTAATAAAAATAAAAATACACGTAAAAAGAAACCAATTTTGTGTACAGGTCAGAAGAACACGGTCGCAGCATCAGTAGCCAAGTGTCATGCTTCTGAAATCGCCAACAAAGCTGCTGCTGACGCCGTGCAGATCTTTGGAGGCAATGGCTTCAACACCGAGTACCCTGTGGAAAAACTTATGAGGGACGCTAAGATTTACCAGATCTATGAAGGTACCTCCCAAATCCAAAGGATCATCATTTCGAGGGAGGTTTTAAGCGCTGCCAAGTCAGCCAACTAAGCAGAAAGTTACTAACACACAAAAATTAGGCAGATTTTTCTATTGTTATAAGTCTACATCTACCTTATACATTTAATTGTTAAATCATTTCCTCTCCTTCTGCTGAAATGTCCTGTATATGAACTAAGAAGAAGAAGTAGAAATGCAGAATACGTTTGGCATCGACATATGTGTTTTTGAAAATGGGTGCCTTGTCTTCTATGCTTTGATCTGGTCAAAGTTCTTTTGTATATTAGTAAGCTCAAAAATAATATACACAAACACGTGCGGATGGCTTTTGTTTACTTTTCATCTGCCTAATTTTAATGTAAACTGGTGTTTTTTTAAAACAAAAACGTATATTTATTTCTATAATATCTTGTATGTTTGTATAATTTTTATGGGTCTTGTGATTAAGTACCATATTGTTCATTAAATAAAGAAATATGTTGCTTTATATTAATATATTAGATTTGTAATAATGTAAGGTTATATTCCATTTAATAATTCACGCATAAGTAATGAGTAAAATGGATCATGGCGTCTACATAACTTATACACATATAGTGTTTTTTCTTAAATATGTACTGTAAAATAAACTGTTTATCTATAAATACGAATAAATTATACATATAATTTTGTTATTTTTATTAATCTTGATGACATACATGCAAATAAAAAATACTCTAGGTACTTACAAAAAGTAGGTATTTATGTATTTTTACCACTGGTTTTAGCATCTTTCACGTGGTGCATTTTAGGCAATGTGAATACTGGCTGTAAAAAAATTACCACGTTTTTTTCTGATTTATTCGACAATTAAACATTTTGACCAGAAAATTTCGCTTCATTATTGAAAATCATCACAAATCTTTATTATTGACAACGTGAATAAGGACCAAATTAATGAGCATAATTATATTTCTTTTCGTAAAAGAACTGAACTATATATATATAGAACACCAATCGTAGTGCTACGACGCGGCATGCGGTTTTAATCGGCCCGTGTCCGCATTACCAGTATCCGTGAGAAATTCTGCACACAAAAACTGGACCAACAGGGAGGATGATGGGCAAAATATATGGACCCTGGTACCAGCTCCAATCAAAATGGAATAATACATCGTTGGAAAGGTATTTACGAGCAGAATAAGAATTTATATGATGCTTGTCTCTATTCATAGTCCAATCGGAGTAAATCTACTTTATAGGTTCTGATATTATACAAGTTATGAAAACGTTTCATTTCAATCAAGTTATCCAATCTAATCGTTAATCAGTCATCAGTCAGATAAGATTGTTATAATATTATTTTATATCACTAACCAATGGCCGTAGCTCAGCCTCTGTACGACTTGGTCATATCTCTGGTTGTACTCAATTTATCGCGATCAAATAAACGTAAGATTTCAAGACTGATCAAGACCTTAAGAAAAAAAAGCTTCAAATCGGTTCAGTAGTTTTTGTGGTCATCGCGGACTAACGTACAAGAATACCAAAAAATAAATATTGTATTTGGTATCGTTAATATAACATTTAATAATTCAAGTACTTATTTTTCTTTAAATATCTCTAACGTACAGACACCACCCCTTAACAATTTACACAATACCTAGACATCTAACTCAAAAGTACCTATTGAAGTTTTGTTGTTGTGATTTCACCGTTAATTAACTTAAAATCTGAGTAAAATCATCAAAATTGATCAAGTTGCACCCATTGATGACAGTATTTCAAAACGGACTAATATTTGGGTCTGGTCGTCATAGTAGGTATTTTCATGTCCATTGGAGAAGAGATATCCAACGATGTATGACACATTTTGATTGGACGAGGTACCAGATTGTCCATCCTACTTTCGGCCCTAACCATAAATAGTAACACGGCGGTGTTTACTTTAAGAGATTGTTAGGTACGTTGCTGTGTGTTAGATCATTTTGTAGGTACCTACTTGTATTTATTTCGTATTGTATAAATGTAAACAATTGTTAGTAAACCTAAATAAATAAATAGTATATTATTATTTTCTCAGTAAGTAATTACACCATTTTCGATCCATATATAGAATTTGAATAGGCTCATACATTGTATGACGATGGCTTTTACCGTAATAAGCTTGGGATCAATTCGTATTAAGTGACACAGAGTAGAAACTCATTGAAGCGTTAATCTAAAAGTGAATAATATATTATAACAATTATTTTATTCTTATCTCCACAACGTCCGAGACAGAATAAACGCGCGCATGCTCCGGTAAGTACATGCCTCTTCCAGCGACGCACATTGATTGATGATTGGCTTTAATTGTGAAGAATTTGACGCTTCGATGTGTTCTAACCCTGCGGTAGTCCGCGTGGACGCGCTGTTTCCGAAATGCGCTACGAGGAACTTGGGACTAGATTTTACTGAGCAACAGTTACGGAGTAGTTGCTCGATTCAAAATGTTGAATTTGTCTGAATATTTATTTGTACCGACTATTACTGCGGTACGGGCATCGGCCAAGTACCTAGAACGTTGGGGCTGTTGGAGCCGCACCTGCTCTTTCTAAAGGCTTCCTTCTAGGAAATTTTAAGTGATCTTTTGGGCCACTGGAACAGAGCTTCAACACCACCGGGGTCGAAGCATATTGTCTACTTCTGGCCTCAAGGGTGGATACAGGAATGCCCTGGGAGTCACTGGGACCTAGGTTCTAGGACCGTCTACATCATTATTAATTACTGACGCTGTTCTTTGTCTAAAGATGTTCAAGAAAAACAATCAGCGCATGGGTTAGGTTAGAGCATAAGTACGCTGTACGTGGTTCAAATGTGGATCGTGTGCAGGCCAATGAGATGTACAATTAGTGTGGTAAACCAGAACATAGGGCCGCGACAATAGCGTTAGTTCTTGTGAGCTTAGAAGCCCAACTATAAAACAGAAATTAGAAATTACCTAGCTATTGAAGATAACCGTACGGTATTACCGTCCAATTGAGCAGTCTGACTGGGTAAGTACCTCCACCCTGCAGAATACTGCGGCCATAATAGCCTCGTGTTGTGTTCCCGGCGGTGGAGTAGGGTAGCCAGAGTTCACTGGAGAGTTTTCGTACTGTCCGTGGGAAGACCAAAGGATAGTCCTGCTTTGTCTTTTACACTGACGGCACTGAAACTCTTGTGCTTACAGGGTTGGCAGCGCTATTGTGACTTCCTTGGTGTTACACACGTCCATAGGCCACGGTAAGCACTTTCCATCAGGTGGACCGTGTGCTTGTCTGCCAGTGGTATAAAAAAAAATGAAGCTAAATATATGTATATGTCTCGCTAGCACGAGTGGCATGAACACCACCGCCACTGGGATTAGACAAAGACAAAAGTATGAACATGTGAGCGTGAGCCAGTGTTGACTACCGTATGAAGCATCAGTAGTGGACGTTTTCGAATAAAACCCTTAATTTTAAGAAAAGTAACTATTTGGTTTACATGACCGTCGGCTTAAAAGGCGCCAAATGGTATCTATACTATACATGGTATGTTCAAAAATTCACAACACTGTCGTGTCGCAAGCGGACGAGATATGACGATCGATGTCCTATGATAATAACATTTTGGTTGTATAGGTAATAATTATATAATAATATCTATATATGTTCTCTCTAATTTCCATTATCTTGTATACTTCATTCTTACAGAACTATTAAATGAAGCTTCATAAAACGAAATTAGACCTGGGCTGAGGCTGAATAATTAGTGGCATACAATTACCAATAGATGGAGCTAGGAGTACTTTCTGATTTCAATGTTTTCTGTTAATAATTATAATGCTATACTTTATTAAATGGGGAACAAGAATGAAATATATCTATATAAATAAACAAAATAAAATACAGTTACATTATTACTGATCTCAGGTTAATTTTTTACTTGACTTTTTGATGTGATTGAATTCAATGCCAGATATCCTGTATTTTAAATAAAATATACCATTTGTTACTTACCGCAAACAATACGTTTTCATCTACTACAAACATCAGTCATAAAGATTTAAGGTGTGAAATAAACATTTTCAGTAATTTTAGCATGCATATTCCGTATTGTCAATAGTATATTAGTAACGACATCTACTACAATCTGAGATAAAAAGGTAGAAGCGTTGGCTGTGATTTCACATTGTGTAGATGGCGTTGTATGGCACCGGAAATTTGAAGTAATTTCTTATATCTTTTCTTTTCTAAATACAATTAAATTAATCAGTTTATATTGGAATGTGTCATAAAATTATAGATTTTTTTAATTTAGCGCGTAATGCATGGGTACTGTGTAATTTATAAATAAAGTTCTATATTGCAATCATGCTCATAAAGATTGACCTACATTCGAAGCCCTTGTGAAAGGATTGTGCAATAGAAACGGTCACTTATTACACAACACGGCATGTTCATAAGTAAACGTAGTCATTTTACATCATTTGCATGTTTTTTCAAGTCACTTTATTATACCTGAAATATAGACGTTGAAGTACTCTCAATAGATTTTTCCATTAGATATCATAAATTCATTTACCTAAAATCGTAGTTTTATTTTTAGCAACGAAGGTAATATTGAACATTATTTGGGGATGAATTAGGTCATGACACACTTTTTTGGAATTGGGTTAAATTTCTTACTGCCCTTTACCGACTTATTTCAATGTCAGTCATGAGTACGGTAGCTCCATTGATCCTGAGTTATGTCGGTCGGAATATCAAAGTGTAAGTGAAGTGGCCTAGAGACCTACATTTTGTTTTAAAACGAAAGAACGCTTTAAATGAGTGATTTTTGAAAGAAAATATATTCCTATTCGGTTTAGGCTATATACTAAAAGTTTTGTGGGCGGCATTATTCTGTCGCCCCGTTAATTTATTTGTGTATGATGCATGAAGACGCTCCAAAAATGAGCGTAACACAAAGTCTAGTCGCCTCCACGAGCCAGGCGAAAAGTGAGGTCAACTTAGAAATCCCTATGGAGTATGTTGATTCCCCTGAAACAAAACCTACACAGAGTATAGAAATGGAGCTGAAAATTGCTTATGTGGAAGCCAGTAGCGGTAAGTGTACCATACTCTATTATTTGTGTTACCATTGTTGGTACTTACTCTATTATCTTGAGTAACACTCACGAGATTTTCTTCTAATGAAATTCGAATAATTAATAGATATGCACTCAAATACAATTGAATTACCGAATCTACAGTATTCGTAATGAGGTACTTACAGCATTTACCTGGGTAATTGAATTGTACACATAAGTAAAATGTTATTCGAATTTGACTGTTCTAAGATTAACATTGGGGACATGAGGTCTGAAAGATGATTAACAATAATGGATATCATTACCTATTCAACGGAGACAAGTGTTGTTTAAAAGATAGATTAGATACCTACATTATGTATAAATATGCATTGTGGAGTCTACCTGCTCGTACGCTCGGCTGCACGGTGTGGCAACGCAGCATTGGTTTTTTCGCGCTATCCTGCGATAGAGTTCGACTTCGATGTGAAATAGTGTTATAAGAGTTACTGAATAACGCGGGCTCACGAAACATGTTTCAAGAATAGCTGTTTGATTGTATAATTAACCAACACACCACGGTATATGTAGGCATATAATCGCACTGTCAAATGAATATTATGTGGTTTTGTATTCAGTGGGTGGCGCGGCGACGCATTTTGATTTCATTTGGTGTTAGTAGGACACGTTTGCTCCACTGCGGGCTGGAGTAGCTCGAGCATAGAACTCCGGTTGTTACACCATATGAAACAATAGTCTTGCGATTGCCGTGATACACTTAACAGTTAACTGCACAATCATAGAATACACCTGTTCCACATTTATATACTTGTACCTACTTTGGTTTATTATTATTTGGACGTTAAACAGACGGTCTTAAAATTACAGCGTGGTTTACCATTTAAAATGTTTGGCTACTATATCTATTTCTGAATATTGAACTAATGAATTTCAGCTTGAATACTGACTAGCAAATATATAACTATCTCGGCCTATCTGTAGCTACCCAGTTACATAACAGCAACAAAACTGTTTTGCTATTTATAAATAACGTCGTGGGCATGGTGAGCATCGACTTGAAAAAAATCCCACCGTCCAGACCACCATTAATACGATATTGTTTATACGTAATGGGAAATTTACAATCTATTTAGGTACAAGTTTAGTGTTATTATCTTAGCGTAGTTCCCTGTAGCATCAAAGGCTTTACCTTGGAACCCGCGGTCCATTTATCGCCTTTTTTTTGTTTGGCTTTTATGTGAGCGACTGCTTGCACCCCGGATAGCGTGATGGGGCTCTCAAAAACATCGTTATTAATCAATAATATTGTCAAAATATTTTTTATTAGATGGGAAAGAAAGAAGAAAGACCTATACTGCCGCATGTATAAAAAATCCGCAATACACAGTGACTTGACATAAAAAATATTAAGTATGTATTTATAAAGTAATAAAATATTGAACTATGAGACATACACAAAAATATTGGCATAGTGCAAGGACGACACGCATCCTACTGCTGCAACAGCCGTAACCCATTACATCTACCAGACCACAAGCACCTGACGTAGGTTTTCAATTTTCTACAATAAACTTTTTGCTGCTATCTTAACACCGTGTAAACGATGAATTATGCAGAAAATCGAGCTTAGAGCGTTAAAGCGAGGAGATGGAGACGGTACAATCCACTGTTATACAGGCTCACTTTGCTGCGTTAACATCAAATTAGGCTCATTCCCTAGCGTTCCTTTAATGAGTGTTTCCGTTCTGAACCCACGAAACTTCCCACGAATATTTTTTCCGAACTCAGCGAGCTTGCCAGATAACAAGACTCTTCGTTCCAGTCTCACCTGAGTGAGACGGAAGATCTACAAGCTATTAAAATCAGCACAACCCTTGTATAAAACCATTATTTTCGTTTCAATACAATTGATTTTTTTTAAAACATTTTTATATGAGTATTTAAAACAATGAAACATGGTAAAAATAGCCCGATTATTTTGATACTCACGTTTATATAGTTTTCGAATTTGTTTCAAATTTATTCGCAGGAATTAGCTCAATATTATTGGGACGAAAGAGAGCCCTACATGCGTGTACCTGTACGATGCAGTGCAGACCCAAGATAATAACTATCTAAATACGTGTCCGTTCTATAGATTCATTGTACCTATCTTTTTTTCATACGAGTGCCAATTCCAATCTATCCTAGGCCTCAGCTACTTTTTTCAGGCCGTCCGTTTATCTGGCTTGCGGGCGTTACACCTTCCGGTTGTCAATTCGCAGTCTCCACACAAAGACTTATTTCCTCCAACGGCCTTTGATTCTACGGCAGTTGTGACCAGCCCATTGATACTTAGTTCTTTCAGATAACCTTTTCATATTAATAATTTGAATCACAAGCGAAGCGAAGGATTCTAGAATCGGATCCCGAGCGTGGCGAAACATTCTAACTTAGAGTCCTGAGCGCAGTGAGGGATTCAAATTACATCACCAGAGGGAAAAATAATTTGCTCTCGAGTCATATACTCTACTTTTCATCCCCTTTCTATGAGAAAATAGATATGTACTGATTACTTACCAGAACACATAATTATTGAATGACGCACGTGTACGTTTAGTATTCTTATTTTTTAAAATAAAGTGAAACTAAAAAGGTGTAGAAAAATACGCCTAATTCAATATGTGTAACAAGTTCCACCAAACGCCATTAATCTCCAGTATAAATAAACTGCCAGACGTTTCTTTTTTTGCGTGCGTTTTTTTTAGTTAGTACTGATCCCCGCGCCCCCGTGCGGCCAACACGTACTAGCCAATAATTCATACATTTGTGTTCGATTTCTATGAATGATATACTTATGTTCCAAACTCATCACCTTTCCGATCGCTAAAATGTTCTTAACAGAAAAGAGCTATATTGGTCCCGCTTATAGAGAAACAATGTGACACGTTTCTAATAGAAGGGATGCATTGTAAATAATACTACTATTGATTCATGTTTAGTTGCCTACGGTCTTATGGTACAAACATTTACACAATATACCTTCGTCGACTGTATTTCGTTGTTATTTTGGGGATCGCGATCTTATTTTTGGGACCTAAACATAAACTGGCGAAATGTCGGTGCTAGCACCTCTGCCTACCCCTTCGGGGATATAGGCGTGAGTTTATATTAAGTTTATGTTGATCTTATTTTTGGTTGAAATGTACAATACACACACAGTGCTGACACTACAGACCCACGGGGAGAGTTACAGCCGATACGAGAAATGTGCCAATTAGCAATGATATTTAAATGGAAAATGAGTAACTCTCAAACTGAGCTGTATTCAGTTATGATTAGACATTACTTAAATATATGAAGGTCTAATTGATAGTGCCTGCTAAAAGAACGGTATCTGACCGCTTTTATACTCGAAAAAATATCTACAACATGTAATTAACAAAAAAGAAATTAAACGATTTAACCTAAATATTGTCATCCGAACTAAAGGTATGTACCAAATATCAAAACAATCAACGGGAAGGGGGTAAATATCATTTACTAAAAACCCACCAACCATGAGCAAATTAAATTTTAAATAAATAAATAAATAAATAAAAAATAGAAACAAAGTATCAAAGAATCAATTAAGCTCACCTGCGGCAAGCTATCCTCTCTGGATTGAAGGGTCAGACGGAACTTCCATCTGACTCCTCAATTCCGACGGCAGTCGCTGCTGTAAAAGTAAACATAAGTCAAATTTAGAGAAAGAGGTGGACAACGCGAACTTTGGATGTAACTAGAAATAAACGCTGTGTTCATGAGATCTGGTGATGCTTACTTTTTCACCATAGGTACAACTTACCTACATATTCTTGCTAGGTTTACCAAATTTCAAAGGGCACATGTCATATAATTTTGCAGGGAGAATTACAATTTTAGCTTTGATTATAAAAATCGTATCACGACAATCACGACAGCTGATACTGATACTAAAATCATACCTAGTCAAATGTAAACAATAAAAGTTTAAAAAAATATAAGTTATTCTCTTGAGGTTGTTGTAGCCGGTGACCTATTGAATATCTTTAGCATACGCTTTACATTTCAAATGTTACGATTCGTCCAATACCTATGTAAGGTATTGGGCGAATCGTAACATGACAGGTGGTTTATCGGGAGTTTTCAGACAACTGCTCATTATTTGGTAATGATTATCACTGAAATAAACACTAAACAGGCTATGTGAGAGGTGACCCTTTATCGCCACCATCGGGCTCACGAGAATTCAGAAATTCGAGATTCCGCTCTAATTTTCAGGCAAAAGAATTAAACATATTTTACGATTCTCTTAACGAATGGATGATCTACTAACTTATTTTGCCATTACCTGTTTATTTATTATTTGTGAATTTGCAGCCCATTCGTTCCACTAATTCTTTATCTAGATTTAAGTCGGAAAAGGACGTTAACTAAATCTTTATATCGAATATCTAATCTTTTCAAATAAATTTAGTGCCAATTAGGGTTTACTATTATTTAACAAAAAACGTATGACAAAAGATCATTTTGCAAACAACATTTGAAAAACTAATCATTTGTCAAATGTTCTTTTCGAAAACATATTACTTAAAAAAAAATCATACAGGTTACACAAATGTATTAACTTAGGAATTATTTCAATTGTAAATTTTTTATTTATTATGAAATCAGTAGATATTTTTTTACATATGTATTTATATAAGACACGTCAATTACTCCGCCTTGCCCGATGGTAAGCTGATGGCAAAGAGGGTCACCATTACTTACATAATATACTATGTGACAATTGTGAAACTCAGCTTGACGGCCTCATCATATGCTTTTTCACGCCCGCTTAAAGGACCCGGGACTGTAGGAAGAAGGAAACACGTGAGCTGGTAATGAGTACCAGGCCTTAATGGTGCGGCAAAGGAAAGAGTCACCGAACCGCTTGGTTCTTGATCGGATACTTTGCACCGTGTGCGGGAGACATTTAAGCCCTGCACATGTTGTCCGATGTAGGAAAGGGTAGGGTGGCACTAATTGGAAGAGCTTATCAGAACTTTCACCATGGTACAGACAGTAAAATACTGCCAAGGACGCAACATCTCTACACATCTGCAAAGGATCTAGGGTGTCTGACTTCGGGACTCCCAATATTGCGGACTGGACGTAGCTACAAGTGCAACCTGTCGAGAGCATCTAGCAAGTACATACATACATGAGCCATCCCAGAGATGCGAGCAGTATTCCACCCAGGAGCTAATTTGTGTCTCGTACAGAAGACACCGCTGATCCGGCGTGAAAAAAACGGCTCACTCAGTTCAGGACTCCGAGTTTACACGAGTACTCCGAGTTCACTTGGCTTAGAACTCGACCAAATTCTCAGAGCCCCATTGGGAAATGTGATTCAGGATCCGGTCAAGCTCACTGACAAGACGCTGCCTTTTCTCTGTGATATCTAACTGCTTGGTCGCAGAATGTCCATGATAACTCCTGTGTAAAGTTCTATCGTCTGCATAACAATGAGTACTGCCGGCGGACAGCATATCGTTGATATGCAGAAGAAAGAGTGGGTGATAAGGCGGACCCCTGCGGCACGCCAGCATTTATCTGCAGAAACTCCGAAGAACGTCTGTCACAAAGGACGCGAATACGGCGCCCACACAGGAAGCTAGCAACCCAGTTGCACAGCCTAGAAGGCAGTAAGTTTGGAAAGAAGCGATTTGTGCCAGACTCTATCGAAAGCCGATGTCAAGACTAATTGCCAGTGATTCGCCGTGCTTGTCCATTGCCTTACCCCAAAGATGGGAAACGTATGCAGGAAGATCACCCGTTGACCGTTTCCGCCTGAAACCATATTATCGGTCATTAATTAAGGAATGATGCATGAGCTGTTTTGCTCGAAGACCTTGCACAGTACTGAGGTGACCTCTTTCAAAGTAGATAGCACTGTACCCGAGCTGTTGGACAGTCGGTACAGCCGCGCAAGCAACGGAGACAAATTACGCTGCACATTTTTGTAGAACCACCGCTGGAATGCCATCCGGACCACTGGCTTACCGGACATTGAGTGATTGCAGCACTGCACGGACACCGCGTTGTCTATTACGGATATCAGGCATAGCTGACCCACCCCAGCTTCGCCCGGGGTATATTTTGAAGCTTCATATCCCTTTGAGCCCTTTGTATGTTTTAGTCTTCAAAATATGTATGAAAAATTGCCGGATTTGTTAACATTTATTATTAACGCTCCGCTCCCTTAAGTAGTAGCGGGATGATATATAGACTAAAACCTTCCTCGATAAATGGACTACCCAACACTGAAAGAACCATTCAAATCGGACCAGTAGTTCCAGAGATTAGCGCGTTCAAACAAACAAACAAACAAACAAACTCTGCAGCTTTATAATATTAGTATAGATTACATGGTCACTGTCGGGTAGTTTCGGTGGCTGAGTACCACAATCCTCGATTCGGGAGTTGGCCGCAAAGAGATTAAATAGCAGATTTGCCTTCTCTTGCGGCTCATGGGCCAGGGATCATCAGGATTACGCAGCGGAGGCAGCGAAGGCTGGTAGAAATTGGCTTGCACGGCTTTGGCCAGTCGCCAGTAGCCACTAGCTCTTGACCAAGCCGCGCTATGCGCAGGGCATCCGCTCTGACGTAGGTCCTGTTACAGACCTTTGCGGCTCTGTTGTACGTCGTCTTGCAGTGGCCCAGAACGGGATCGCGCATGGTTGGCGCCCTTACCCAAGCGCTGTATGCAGACTGTTTTTGTTCAACAGCTTCCGAGACACGCAGTCCATCCCAGTCCGCTGACGAGTAGTGCCAGAGTCGCCGCTTTCCCTGCACGGGTCGTGGGCCGCTATAATAGGCACCGTGGAATAGACCAGGCAGTGGCGGCTCGCACCAACGCACTGTACTGGTCCGGGTTACTCGTCAACAGAAGGTATAGCAGAGAGGGTGCTAGGCCCGACCTTCTTGGTATCTTAGTGACCTCGTGTACCAATTTGCTCAGGCTGTGCGCCAGAGCAAATGCGTGGGCGGTTCTTCCCGCATGGTCTGTTTTGGCGAAGCCCAACCAGATCTCGTGGTGGGTGTTAAAAAAACCATATCGGCGTTCGGAAATCGCTCCTGCACATCATCTGTCGCCTGACTCAGAAATTCAAAGAGTCGAGTTGTCTCAGCATCTCCTTTATGGGAACGGTAGAGACACACATAGATCGGACTCGAAGAGCCATGGTCTACGTGTATCCATAGGATAGAGAAGGATGGGTCCTCCAAGAAGCGCAAACGGCGACAGCGAACACCCACACCCCGGCTTTTGCACGGAAATTTTCCTCAAGAACAGCCGGGGCGGTATATTTGTGTCTCCGTTAAGAATCGCATGACTGGTTTCGCCGTCTCTAGGTGTTGGTGGATGGCTTTGAGGTTTGCATGGAGCCCACAGATGTTAGTGGACTCCACCTCAAATAGCGAGCTTGTGAGAGTGTGACCAGCCGCTGTGTTGCCTGATACTTTTTAATTGCGCTGCCAGAGTGAGAGAAGGTGTTAAAAAAGAGGTGATTACCGTCGCAGCACCGCGTGAGAAAGCGCATGATATTATTTTTATTGCTTTATTATTATTATTAATAATTAATAATTTTGTACTAAAAGTAATTCCATAGATACCAAGTTATTTAAAAAAAAATACACATTGCCTTAACTAAGCGAAATAAGTAATTATTTTTCATTTTATTTTATTTAACCTAGTCATTTCATTTCAGTCGAACGTACATAAATTGAAGTATTACATAAATTCGTGCTGAAAATAAAATATCTAAAAAAATGAATAATATACTTAATATAGGTATTTAAACTATCATTCATGGTCACTCTCATCGGTATCAAAATAATCGGGATATTTACCATGTTTCATTGCTTTGAGTTACCGATATATATAACAGCGCCGAAATAAGTAGGTACTTATGTCTACTTAAATATGTTATTTTCATGTATTCAGGAGACTGTTTTGCCAACTAACATGTTTAAAAAACCATCAATTCCTGAAATGATGTTAAGGCAAAATGACATTTTTCCGACTAAAAGTTTGAAAAGAATTACGTGTAAAAACCGACTTCAAAAACTATAAAATAACATAATGAAGATAAGATAATTAAAAATTTACAAAAAACAACCCCCAAAAAAGTTCACAATAAGTTGTGTTAGTTAGCCCTGTAACTTGGATATACCTAGTAATACATATTTTAATTCAAGCGTTGTCATGTCGGCGGCCCCTCACTGGTAGAGCACTACGTCATATTATCAAAATGATAATATGACGTTTAGTAATAACTTCTTCTACTGACATAACTCTCTTATGTATTATTTTAAAATAATTATGTACGGCTACTTCGAGATCATTGGAGGAATCTTTAACTAGTACTTATGTAGTTTTATTGTAGAAACATGATTTTCAATTCAATTTGATCTATAACTTAGTCACGTACCTACAGCCCTTGTCCCCTTTTTATCGACCGTTAAGTGGGTGCTCCTTCTACATTAGAGGTTACGAAAATTATTACTTCTGCTTTCGTCGGGCTCAAGCCAACCTCACCTGCTAGCTAATAGTTAATTCTGCTGATTAACGAATGGGGTTCTGGTCTGGCGCTGGAGAAAGTAAACTCCAATGGGCTTCGAGGTGAAAGCCTCGGGTGCAAAAGAGGATAACTAGGTAAATGTAATTACCGTCCTTTAGTTGAGTTAAGTGTTTTACTTACTTGGTACTTAGTAGGCAATTAGTACCCATTATCGCCATTGTAAAGCTTGTAATATATATTTACAATACTTACTAAATTAATTATTGTTATACTATCACATATTTGTTAATGTATGCTGATAAACTTACATTAATTATCAATACATGCATAATATTTATAATTAATAATACCTACATTGTGTTCGATCTCAAAATATTTACTAATAGGTCTACCGAGACCGACCCACAATGTATGAATTGGACAGCCGAGTCCTGTCCTGCTCTAAAAAACGAAATTCTGCCCTCCACGCACTCTGTACGCAATCTTGGTTATATAATACTCGACATGCCTACGTCATATGCACGCACATGACGTAGGCAGAGGCCGTAACAAAACTTCAGTATACCAACTCGCAGTGAAATAAATTCGCTTCTGAGTTTTCATCTATAGTCTAGGTGCTATTCCTGTGTCGAATTCCATTTCGATCCCTTCGACCGTTCTAGCGTGGTTGTGCAATAAACATACATCCATGCAAACTTTCACTTCTATAATAAGTAGAAAAATAGAATAACCATACGAAAAACAGTAATACCACTTATTTTTCAAGTATAGGACTCCATAAATAAAACAAAGTTGTTCTAAAAACTATTACAAAATAGTGACTGATATAATTTCAAGAATAAATCAGTGTCGAAAGACATTGCATACGTGACTGCTTCTTGCCCCAAATGTTGTTTAAGTATGAACGTGTCGATTGACTCGCTTTTGGAGGCACGCATCTGATTTGTAGGTGTCTGTGACGGTCATGTCTCCTGGGTGCTGTTAAGCAATGTATGAACAACTTTATTTATACTAATCCCAATTGTTAATCTTTTTTGTTATTACACATTAAAACTTCGGTTACTGTGCGACGCATTGCACAACTTAGTACCACCAAGCCCTTTCCACAGACGAGCAACAGATGCGCAGTGGCACGCCACTCTCATACGCGCATAGCGCTTAGTCGAAACTTTTACTGTTTGTACAGATAATTAGGGATTTAAATCTCCTGCCTGGGTCTATGTTCCCAGGGAATCTTCTCATCTCGAGTGTAAATATAAAATAAACCTGAACTTGAATAATAAATAAACCTACGCTTAACTTGAAGGAGCGTATATCAGGTTTATTCAATTGTAGACATATCACCAACTCAGCTAATGAATTTTTGAGCCTAATGTCAAATACATTAATAGGGTTTGTCAGCAAAATAGTAGATATCCCGCCAAAATTGGCAGCAATTTACTATTTTGTTGACAAGCCCTATTATTTTCGCGACAGCCTAAATCATACCCCTCATAGGGTTTCCCATACTTAAAAAAAAAACGAAATGCTTACTAGGGTAACTTCGCTGTCTGTCTGTCTGTCTGTCTGTCACGACCTTATTCTCACGCATTCCATGGAAACCTGCCTTAAAAGTCTGAAAAATCAAATTTCTGAGTCAATGCCTCACATCCGGTTATGTAGTATCAAAACCCATAGGGTACTTCCCGTTGAGCTAGAATCACAAAATTTGGCAAAAACAAAGTCTTGTTTGAAAGCCTCTAATCACCCTACTTTTTTTCAGCTGTAATATGCATAACGCTGTAATGTAACGCTACAGCGCATATACTGGCGAAATGGTCACACATGTTCCCGTGACGAATAGAACAGAACTACCTACACTAGTTAACTTACATCACTGTTGACTGTCGTTTGGCGTAAAATGATGTTGCAAGTTTGTAATTTCGAAAGTATCTTGTTGATTTCAATTTTACATGACTCAAAGTATGGTTTGGGTTTCCACCTGCGGCTATAGAGATAGGGTTGCTAATGCCGGAAGGAGTCTCTGAAATATCCTCTCTAGAGCACACCTGACTGTGGAGTCAGGTGTGCACTCGAGAGGATAGGTTACACAGGCTGATACGACGAAATACTGTGCGTAATGAGTTGGTTCGAGTCCGACATACCCACCTCATCGTTAGCGATATCCACCTCTCCCTCCGGTGTAAAATAATATACCTAAATTGTTTTTTTTTAACTAGGGATTCCTAACACAGTGTCCTTGTATCTTCCATGATTTTGAACGCCCCAGTTAAAAAAACGCTGTGAGTAAGGTAGTCTCACCGGTAAAGGAAGTTTTTTTTACTAGAAACCTGTATCACAGAGAGTTTACAACATATAAAATTATCTTGTTTAATAAACAAGTATTCTATTTACGAGACATTAACATTAATCACATTCTATTTATATACCAATACTGCAAATAGGTCAGAACAACGTCAAGACTCTTGACCTGTTCGAAAATATGGGTCGGGCTTTATATCGTAATAACGTTCTTTTTTTTTTCGAAAGTTGTTTTATTGCGAGGAACACTACTCGCACTTCACTGCTTTTTTATTTAATTGTAATCTTGAATGTGGAGCAAGGTCGGTGCGTTCGACTAACATTAAAATAGAACAAATAACTTGCCGCACGCACACTACGTTAAACATGATGCTCGAGTACTGTTTAATTTGTTTGTTTATCTCTTTCTCACCTACTGGCTATTATAAGTTGTTAATGTATCATTTCCATGGATAGATCCAATTTACACTACCAAAAGGCCAACCCACTCCGAAATAATAGAAAAGGTATTTCCTAATCTAGCCTCCATAGGTGCGTGCCTATTGAACGAATATATACGACGATCACTGGACTGATTTTGTACTGACTTCGATAAATTTTTACTTAGTTATCTTCGAACTACAAACATGGTACAAGACATGAAATTAAACATATGTAGTTATAGACAAATATTTTGTCTATCATCATCATCATCATCATGTCAGCCACACATAGTTCACTGCTGAACATAGGCCTCTCCCACAGACTTCCAGAATGACCGATCTAAAGCAGCCTGCATCCAACGCTTCCCGGCGACCTATACTATACTATCATGTAATTTTAAATAAAGTCGAGCGGCCATATTTCAATTGATTGCATCATAGTAGTCACAGCAAACAAGGTAGGCATCGATTGCATTCAATTCAGTTATGTTTCACTTATCAGAGCCTCTGTTTTGTTTCTTGAAGTCGGTTTAACTTTTTGTTAAATTGTTATTTATTTTTCATTTTTAGTGAGCTATAAGTTTATAACTGATCTATCTTCCAATGTTTCATTCAGTTTTTATTATCAGTTTAACATTATGATAAGAGGATTTACAGAGGAAAAATAGTCTTTGCCTACATTTTAAGGATTCTCGTCATCCCACTCTCTTGATCCAGTGATTTGATTCTGACTCCCTGGATCAGGGACTACCCTTTAATTTTCAACAAAACAAAGGTCATAAATATCCGTTTTGCGAATAACGGAATTCTACATACAACGGTTCATCGCCTATTATACCCCCATAGTAGTGAAATTTTGAAAAATGCTCCTATCGAACATCGCAATAATAACAAAATTCCGTTCATAATTGGCTTTGATATCGTGTAACAAACATAAAAAAATACCCATCGAATTAAGAACCACCTCCTTTTTTGAAGTCGTTTAAAAATATACTTGGGTTATGTTATGGTGGCTGTACACTCGCGAGAGCGCTTGCCGAGTGCACTCTTATGAGGTACTTGATAGCACTCGCCTCGCCTCGTGATGTCTTAGCCTGTCTCGTCTGCAGGCACATGCTGTAAGATCGTTTCGAACGATCGAACGGACTCGACAGCACAATCCGTGGTGAGATTTCAATTTCCCATGGTGTAAATTAGGTGACGTCGAGCACAAGTCGATAGTGACGTATGTTTATGTGCCCGATAATGTGACGTCACCAAATTTACAGCATGTGAAATTGAAATCTCAAGAGCTCATTCAGCTGTCGAGTTCGTTCGATCGTTCAAAACGTTCTTACAGCATGTGCCTGCTGCTCTCGCTCCCGTGGCCGTTTTTTGGCCCGAGTCAAAGTGTATGGTATGTCCCGTGAGGAACGCTGATAGAAATATATCAAACAAAACATATATTATGATATAAACCTAAGGCAAATTTCGCTACGCCGCTACACATATCCCGAAAAAAAAAATATACTTAAATATTATTTTTTCGTAATACGTTTGGACATACATATAATAATATTAGCAGCTAGCGCAAGTGTGGGTGCAATTTCTAAGGTGTCCATTCTCTCAGCAGTCTCAGAGTCCGAGAGGTATAGCGAGAGTTTTTGGGTGAGTTATAGCGAGTGCTCCCTGTGCGAGTGTACAGCCGCCTTTACGTTAATTGTAAACACATTTTTTTTTTTAAATTCTTATGTTTGTCTGTTTTTCGCAATGCACGCAAAAACTAACATCAAGCCTATTATTTAAAAACAGTTTGCCTTGTCAGTTAGTAAATAAATTATTTACTTCTAGTTCTTCTCTGTTACACAGGGGTAAGTTAATTTTTACCCGACTATGGCAACCGCAAAGCCTGTATTTATGTATATTTGTTCATCTGTTCCCTCATAGCTTCTCTACTACTTATTAGAGACAAATCATGCATCGTTAGAAGCGTCTTGATCGTCCGCTGGTTTATAGGCCATATGACGTGTCACTGAATCTTTGTGGCGTGGTGTCTGCTGTAGGTACTGCGTTAAAAAATAAATTTGAGATAAAAACGCCGTAGTCAGTATCAAATTAAAGGACTTAATTGGCACATTTCAAATATGTATAAGCTGTTGCTCCAAAATCAAATAAGTTAAAAAAATAGTTTAAAAAGTAAAACTTAACTATTAAAACATTGCGCTTTAAAAATAGTTGTTAAACAAGAAAATATTAAGGATAGCGGTGTTTGTAAACTACTTACTCTAACAAAATAGTACATAAAAGTGGCGGGTTTGTTTTTACAAAAAACCATTTTGAAAGACAAATATGAAATCCTCAAAACTATTAACTCTTTCACGAACACTTACCGAATGATAACCTAAACCATTATGAAATCAATAGATATTAAAAGAAAATCATTATAACACACTGTTTCGAAGGGCCCCACTAATAACGCTCATGTACCTACTCAACACAAAATATATTCATACCAGGACGTACAGTTGTTATTTTCCACGTTTGTTACGAACTTTATATAGTTTGGGAAACAACAGCTCTACTATCAGTGGACCTCGTCTGTGACCTAGTGACCTACTTACGCGTCAGAGTAGCAATCGTTTGTACCGTCCACAACGTATATCTATTTGTCCGTATACGAACACACTCACACTTGAAACGAATTAATGTAACTAAACCACACTTATCATAAATGTGTAGCAAAACGTGACACTAAAGAGATTTAGCTGTTTAGAAATCATTTTACATTCTACAATGAAAAATGATCTTGATATTTCCTATTGTTTGATATGTTTCACAAATTTATTTTGGTTTTAAGTAGACTAATTGCAAACCATTTAATATGTGTATTTATTATACCTATAACTAAATGAATATAGAATGCTTTTAGCTAATCTCACTATATTCTGATGGGCCAGTAAAAATAATTCGGATGACGCCCAGTCCTCGTGACCTGGCTTACGTCACTTGGCGCCGACAACTGCGACATACTTTCTATGCTGAAAATTCCTAATTTACCCGAAACATGTTATCGTAACACCTTAGAGATAATGAGTAAGTACGAGTATGTACATTCATTGACAGTAGATTTAATCCATACTAATATTATAAATATGAAAGTAAGTCTATCGTTACGCTTTTACGCCAAAACCACTAAACCGATTTTGATAAAATTTTGTACAGAGATAGATTAGACCTTGGGAAAACATAAGCTATCTTTAGTCACGATAGCCGACATATACGAGGGCTGAGTCGCGGGCAACTGCTTGTTAACTATAAATTATTACAAAAAAATTCGACATCTCGTCTTGGTTTTACAACATAAAATAAAAAGAGCTATGAGTTCTTAGCGCTACGACTAGATCGTAAGATCTATTAACGTGTAGTGAGTAGATGCAAAACTGTAATATCTTTAGGCAACTTTCTGTAAAGTTCCTTAACATGAAATTATAATGGTTGTCAATGAGATGGTAGTTACTTCAATAGTTTATCAAACAGCAGCTATTTCGACTGCGAAAGTATATGTATATTTTTTTTATAATATAATTCAGTTAGAAAACTTTCATAATGTTTTCCGCTAGCTTAGCTGTTTTACACAGTATCTACTAGTTGAAAAATAAGTCTTGAAGAGATAACCTAATGTCACTTATTACAATTTAAAACCTTATTTCAACATAGTATGTATATTCAAGAAAAAAACTGACTGCTATTTCTCAATCTCAATCAAAAAAATCAATTACCACAAATAACATCTATTGAAAAACGAGAAAATACTACAGATTTTTTTTATTTTGAACATTTTAAGCGTTTCTGTTGAATTCGGTGCCCAGCCCGAATCACAATGTCAATGTAATAGGTGTTTTGCCGATTGTGTCGCTGGAAACGTGGAGACCCCCCACCCACACTTACAACATCATCGTTTACACGGGGAAATATACCTAGGCACCTTACATCATAGCCATTCCTTTGGCACTTGGCACCGATTTTAAGAGAAAACTGAAAAGTTTTACTCGTGTTTTTGACTTTTGACTGAAACTAATCAGACAATCCTTAGTGATAGTTAAGAGATTACGACGTACCAGATATTACTAAAATTCCATTGATAATTGCAAGGAATGACGGTGTCGCAGCTTGTTATTGATACGAATGTTACACATAATGATATTGACCTAGATTACTTACTCTTTTCAAAGTGGGCGATAACGTTCTCGTGTGGGTGCTAGAAGCCTATAGAAGAATTGTAAAGAGCTTAAAGTGAAACCTGGGGAGCGTTGATGCTGTTTAAGACTAAATCTACCTAAAACCATAATATGTATAAAGACTAATTATTCTTTATAACACATATGCTACCTCTAAAAATAAGTTTTAGTATATGAATGTTCTAATCAATTAAACTACTTGGATATCTTAAATATGTCCTATAGAAGACTGTACGTTCATCATGGGTCTTGGATGTTGACTTTTTCCGATCTAAATCTTATTCAATATTAGTATGTCAGTAGTTCTAATTAGTTTAAAAATGTAATTAAATCAGAACAAATATATTGGGTATAATTCTGTGACATGAAAGTTATCAAGTTATTGCTTGTTTATTTATTTTTCCTTCAAAGTTTATGCAACAGTAGCAACCACGGTTCAGAAAGTTATGAATGGATAATGCTATTTATAAAATCGAGGAAGACAGAATTTTGCTGCTATTTCTAACTTTTGAACAAACTCTATAGGTATATGAGTTTGTTTGTTTATTAGTCCTTGTAATAACGGAAACGAAATAGAAGAGACATAGCACACATCTCGTTTATTGAAACGTCGAGAAACTACCTTTAGACTTTAAATTTTTCATGACTTCATCCGCGTGGAGTTGGGGTGAATCGATTGAAATACTCACCCTCACGCAAATACCGCACCATGCCGTGGAGTTGCGGAAAGCAGCTCGCCATACCATACTATTCATCCGCATGTCATGCAATTATTTATGACGACAATATGGTAAAAAATCATTGTATGTATTGTGTCCCCTATATGTAGGTAGAGTCGTTGGGTATATAGGTCTTTATAAAATACTAGCTGTTCCTACTACTGTACTAATTGCTGTACTAATTTTGATCCGATAAAATTTTTTTCGTGTGGAAATACCCTCGGATACCAATCCCGTCAGTCTTCGGGGATGGTTATGTTGCATATAAGCTATTAAGGTATCTAAAGGTTCTAAGTTAGGTTCAGTAGAAACAAGGTTGGGCACACTACCGACTAACTTCTCGAACAAGTTATGAGCATGGGAAACCAGGAAGTCACATTTTGTGAGTGTCACGCAATGTAGTGATGGACCTTGCTCGTACTCATCGCAGCACTCCCTAAACCCACTCACAATGTTGTGCAATGCTCTCTGTGCAACTCAGCCCAGCTATCTGTTTTTTTCATCAAATCGTATTTATTTAAGCTATCCAGTAGTTCCTTTTCATTGTCTTTTCTTTCCCTGTGCAACCAACGTGTTGGATACATCCAATTCCTTTAATGTCAGGTCAAGTTTACTCGAGATATTATCTAGTTTTGTTCTAGTTCATCACGACGTGCTGAAGACATGCTATGTGTAACTTGCATTATGATTGTAAATTAATAGTGGAATAACTGGTGAGCGTTTGGACCGCGGGTGTACCGATCAGAATTCTACTGATTTTTTACAGGATGATAGTACCTTTAGTGTACCTCAGTATACCTTTAATACCTACCTCTTTTAATAAAAAAAATATGTATCCAAATAGGTAAGCCCGCGGTCCAAGTGTTTAGACCTCGGGTGTACCGATTATTTCCGTTGTAACCGCTAATTTGGCTATTTTTTGTTAGTTTTATAACATTCCCGCTGTGTACCTCAGCGTAATTTCAATAAACCCTAGTATATTTCTTCATATTATAGTACCTATTATTTCTGTTAGGAGGCGCTAATTTTGCTATATCTTTATTGATATTTTATGTACCTACTTTGTACCTCAGTGTACCTACAATTATATTCATTGTACTTCTTTAGATTAAAAATTATATGAAAAAATATATAATAGGTACATCACAGGTGTACCACCTGAGTGGTACTATCATCTTGTAAAAAATCTGCATAATTTTCATCAGTACCTACTCTCACAAATAATACCAAAAGGTAGTTTTATCAATAAGTACCCTATCAAATATAAATGTAACCTCTGAAACGAAATGGATTGAATACGCTGCAAAAATAAATAACTAAAAACTGTAACTAAAGAGATGACAAAATTACTTTTCAAATATTCATTTGGACGCAATTTTCACTGATTTATTGCACTTTTACACACAATTTACCAAAACATTTATAATAGTTACAACAACTTTTTTATAAAAGTTGTTGTAACTAATTAAACTAATTTTTAATTAAACTAGTTAAATGGTGTTTTGTGATGAATTTTAGCTCTAGTTATCGATGAAATTCATTATAAAATAAAATAAATACGGGACGAACTGCGTTCAGATGTTAGTCGTAGTGTTGCCACATTTAAATTTATTGTGGTCTTTCATTTATACATGTCGTGAAATTTGAAAATAGCATAGTCACAGGTATATCAGTACCAAAGAATAAAGCCATGATATCTAATGTTTAATGTTAGATTAAATTTAAAACAAAGTCTTACACTCGTGAGTGCTTGAAATACTAAGTTAAGTTAACTACGCGTACCTATAGTAATTCGACATCCCACTGTCAATTTTATAATTTTAGGTAAAAGATGTTTCACTACGATGCCGCTAATGTACGCCGTTTTGTAAAATGATACATGTATCTTAATCTTAGAATAACGTACATGCACTAAGTAATATTATTATCTAAATACTTATATATCTACAGAGGTGTCGATAACGATAACAGTATCGCGAGTTCATAAAGAGCTTTTTCCCATCCCAAAAAATGCCCAATGCGCTTTAAGAAGTTTTCACTTTAATAAATTCAACTACTTTTGGTAAACCATGTGTGCGTCAAAAATAAAAGTATCTACTAGATGTGTATGGTGTACTGACTTTGTCCCTGTAAATTTACCCAAACATGACTGATTCTATTGTGTAATTGGCTCGATAAATGCCCTCAATTCCATTCAGCTCCAGCTTTTAACATATTAACAAAGTTTATTTTCGCAACTCGGTTTGTTTATCAACTTTGCCTAATAACTAAGCCTGAAAAGATTTTGAATTTCTAACTTTATTTTGTATTTTGGGCCACCAGCTGTAACAAGTAATCAAATAACGTAATCGACAAGTAATAAAATAATCATACATACATACATAAACTCACGCCTATATACCCGAAGGGGTAGACAGAGGTACTAGCACCCACATTTCGTCAGTTTATGTTTAGGTAAATATCTAATTATCCCAATTTCTGCTAAGACACGATTAATTAGATATTTACCTAAACAATTCTGGTAAGACAATGTTGTCGCTCTCGACGCGTGCCTTGATGGAATATTACAATGTGTAAGTAAAGCGAGTGTATGGTTGCGCACCTTTAAAATAGTGGAGGTAGCGTCCGGTTTTTGTGTATTCAAAACGACAGTTTGAGCGCTATCTGTGTCAAGGTGCGGATCGACTGTTGCGCAAACCGTTTTTTAGTACTACGCCGGTTGCGAGGTAATTAATTCGATTCAGTGTCGCAACGAGTGATACTCGTAGTTTTTGAATATTTTAAGATTTTTTTTTAACATGGTTGCCAACTTTATTTACCCATTCATTACGAACGGAATATTAGTCAGCAAATGAATGACATAGCGCGCAAAACATGACATCAACGACATGAGCCAATATATTGGCTCGCTGTGTCATACATAAGGTCTATTCCTAACTTTATCTATAGTTTACACAGCCGGTACAGCCCAGCAACTAGCGATCGCGGCCCAAGTGCAAACAAATCAGCGATCGAATTCAATAGTAAATATCAATAGTATAACTGTTTTAACGTTTTTGTGTGTTTGAATGGGAATGGAACACACTTAAAAATATTAAAAGAATTAATAAATATTTTTTAATAATTAGGTAATAAAATAATTTCTAGAACTAAATACCTAAATCAAATCAACTAGCCCATCGCAGCCCACTGCTGGACTAGATCTCACCCAGTGTTGGGAGGCTTTGCCCTACTGATTCCACGCTGGCCAGACGGTTTGACACAGAGTTTTATTTCAAGTTTTCCTTCTCTCGCAGTGATATCATCTGCCATCGAACATCGAACCAAATAACTCATTTAGTTAAGTACTGTTATTCCTTAATGTGCTCAGATGAATATACTAAAAGTCCCGGAGGATGGGACATGAGCCGGCGGTGGGGAAGGGGAAAATGTCTCTTTTTCAGTTTTTTGCTTGTGTATTGAAAACTATTAATAATATCTCTTTAGTTACTTCTCTTCGTTATTTATCTACATAAAATTTCCTATAAATTATATCTAGATATTTTTACTGTAGGATCAACTTTAATAAATACGGGGTCAAATGTAACAGCTCATAATTCACAACAAAAATCTACTTAGTTTGGCCACAGAGAGATCGTCGCTTATTTCTGTATTATTTTGGTGAAAATATGTTTCTTCAAATATATTTAGCACGCAGTAACTAGAGAACAAATATCGTTTCACTGCATTTTCTTTTAACAAATCCAAACCGGATCTTCCTTCCCCTCTCCCCTACAAGAGGGTCAGCGAAATAAGTGCAGAAGTGGCTTGATAATCAAAAATGAATCAGTCATTAGACGAAAGTAATTACATACCTAATATGTAAATGTAAGTATATATTTTAAACCAAAATTTGCTTGTGATTCTCCCGATCAAAAGCATGTTCAAAATAAAGTAACCCGTACATTTTTAACGCCCAAAACGCAGCTAATAATGACCCTTAAGACTTTAGTGGCCATGCTCTCGATAGCTCTCCTTAGATGGCTCACCGGCAGACTAGGTCGAGGAGAACAACTACAAAGCTGCGTCATTATTTAATATGCGAACTGGTTCGAAGATTGCCATCCACTGCTGGTTTTATTAGCTCAATCTTCGAACATCTGAAACAAATACTAACTTGTGTTTGATTGAATAGATATTTTCGTAACTTTATTTGTAAGCAGGCAGGTTAGAGGTAGAAGATGCAATGTATGGCCAAAACATCATACGTATATTGAATATTATATTACCTATATTGTGTTTACTTTCGTGGATGACCTCACAAACTCAAGGTAATCAAAATTCGAAAATATACTTTAAAACCTAGTAAATCTTTGTCGACGTTTCAGCGAGTGATATATTCACGTATATAATAATCTAAATACATACTTTTTTTTTATGTGCGCAAAATCCCCACGGATACCCCCCTACCGGAGCCGGTGGAAGAGGTTATGTCGGACTCGAACCGACCAAAACGCATGCCGCCTGATTTTTCCCTCTAAAAATTAAGGTGTATCAAGACCTTTTTCTTGGGAATATGTGGAGGCATCAAGTTGAAATTTATAACAAATACTACAGCAAATACTCCAAAATTTGTGAAAAATAGCAAACTTAACAAAATGCAGGGGAGCAAGGTTTTATTTCAATTCATATACCAATAAGATATATTGGTTAATATGAATTGAAATAATTGAAATACAATATATCATTTGAAAGGATAACGCCTTACAGAAATTGATATGTATTTAAATAGTTTCTTTTTTTAAATCCCTATGTACTTAAAGGGCTGAATATTGTTTTTTTCTTGTAGTATGACAAAAACCAAAAATAGTTTGAAACTTAATGATACTTTTAAATTGAGGTCAATTTCACAATAGTATAATATAATTTTCATCCCTTATATTCGGGAAATGTCCTACCGACTCATTATCACACCAGTGGCACTTTGTTCCTCTATAAGTGGGGGCAAAATAGCTCTTGTCTGTCAAGAACTTTTTAGCGGGCGGGAAAGTGATTTGAATTTTGAACATATATCATTCATAGAAATCGATCCGAGTGAGTACCCGTGCTATCTAAAAAACATGACTGACTGTTTGTACTGGACATTGATGGCGCTGGATGGAACTTGTTACACATATTGGAATAGGCAATCGTACTTTTTTTACAGCTATTTGGTTTTACTTTATTTTTGAAGATAAGAAAACTGAAAACTTACAAGTGCCTTATTCAATAATTCTGTCTCTGTTCTTGTAAGTAATCGGTACATAGCTATTTTCTCATAGAAAGGGGATGAAAAGTATAGTTTATAATTCGAGAGCAAATTATTTTTCCCTCGGGCTATGGACTTTGAATCCCTTGTTGCGCACAAGATTCTACGTTACAGTCCTTCTCTACGCTCATGATTCAAAGTAAACCCTAGTCGTAAAAATACTACTTTGCTATCCATATAAAAACAAACACTACAACGGAAAACAATAATTTCTGAAATGAATGAACTAAAATTCTCACTTTGAACGTCTGTAACAAGACAAAACAAGACAGACTGTAACAAGAACCCAGCTGAATTGGATTGTGGGGAGGGTACTTCGTTATATTGCTATATATAGCTACTGAGTAAGATAGTCTAATTTAGTCAATGGCAAAAATTTCATGATGTAATTTCAGGTGCCTGTGGTAATTTTTCCCCAGTAGCGCCCCCTATCGGGTTAAGTAAGTATTTGAGTGGCTTCCGTGGTTCTGTACTGTTTATGGTGTTGTTAGCTTCTGTTCGTAACTGCTGGTAGGCGTAGATATAGTAATACTGTGCCCATAGGCCACGGTAACCACTTTCCATCAGGTGGGCCGTGTGCTTGGTGGCACCTAATGTATATAAAAAATATATACACTTTTTTAAAATGTTAATAATTTAACAAAACATGATGGATATTATAGAAAAATAAATGTTATTGAAATATACTTGCACTTTTAAGTATTTATACCCGCTGTTAAGGCTTCTGTACACCACGGCCCATGCTCGGCCATGCTCTGCAATGTGCAACTGTAGGACATCATCAAGTAGGTATTCACACAATGACCCATTGCTCATATTTACGTCACGACCATCAACGGTGCACAATCGTACGCCATTATTTCATTTCATTATTTCGTGAACACAGGTTGATATAGTTGTCTATATGGTAGGTAGATACTATTTTCCGCCGATAGGCATACAAAATATCATGTATATTATGTAAAATGCAAATTATGTATATACAAACTACACATTGGCCAGACCTAGCCATGCTCTACAATGCACTATGGGCAACTGTAGGCCATCTATACCTACATCATCTATACGTATGCTACTATTATGTATATGTAGATATTAATTTCAAGTTGCACTTAACCTGAATTAACTCGAGTTGAATTCTGCCAAACACGAGTCGTATTGCATATAATTTTTGTGAGCAAACCAATGGGAAAAGCGCGAGCGCGTATCATACCAAATTACTATTGTTCGGTCGTTTTGTACGTGTTCCTCTAACCGTAAGGAACTGCTTTATTATTGTTTAATAAACTATTCATAAAATAATTAGTTTTATTTATAAATTGTTATTAACATTAAGAAAATACAAATAATACAGACAGCCTCATTTTAAACATCGATCGAATGAGCTGAAGTGGACATTAAGATAGATGGGTCAACTCAAATTACTAAAATTTCAACTCGAGTTAACTTTGGGTCGAATTTTTTCTGAGTTGGTACATAGTACGACAAAATTAATGTGAAAATTGGTGATCAGACCAGATAATTCATGTAGTTTTGAAAATTTGTTCACTAAGGTACCCAGATGAACATACTTTAGAGATTAGGACACGAGCCAACGGTAGGGGAGGGGGAGAAAGGTCCCTTTTACAGTATTTTACTTGTATATTAAAAACTATTATTAATATCTCTTTTCTTATTTCTACATCAAATATCTACGTAATATTACCTACAAATTATGAATAGACATTATGCTGTCGGATCAATACATACTTTTATAAATACGAGAGATCAAGTGGGCAAGCCTAGCTAAGTTGATGTTCTAGCGAATTATAAGCTAATTCGCTACAATACCAACTAAACTTGGCTAGAAAGAGACCGGTGCTTGTTTATATTTTTTTGTAGTAAAGATGTTTCTTCAAGTATACCTAGCACCCAGTACTCAGTATGAGATTAACACAACAACAATTGTGTATTTTGTATTTTCTTGAATACGAAGCACACGGTATGCAGTTGCGAAGCGACTGACTGAAGCGCACTGCCACCGTTCGATCATAAGACCTTATTGGCCAACTCGCGGTTTATTACGAGAACAATTCAATTGCGCGCCACACTATGCAATGGTACACTACTGTATAGAACTGTAAAGAATTGGCGATGGGCTGCAGTGGCCGAGCGTGGGCCATGGTGTACTCGTGCGTTTAAATATATTCTGGGTAGCTATTTGACGCAATCTAATATTTTTTTCATGTAACTCTGGATTATAATATACAAATGTAATTTTCTTGATCACCTGGTTGGTAGAAAACCCCAACAAAATGTTCTTTTTTAGTAAATGAATTTTTAATACTAAATCTCACTCTGTATTTTCAACTTACTACAAACATATTTTTGTAAGTTAAAATCACTTACAAATGGTCTGGCTTATTTATTTTCTTCATTTTTCGGTATGTAAATTTATAAATACCTACATACATATAATCACGCCTTTATCCCTGGAGGGTTAGGCAGAGGTGAATTAACACCCACATTAAATTTATTGTTTTTGTTGCCTCAAACACGTTTGTTGCTTTTTTTTTAGATTGGATACTATAGGGCCCTCGATTCTACCATAGATAATATCATTCTTATAATTCTACTAAAGCAAAACCACTGTCATACCACAGACACTGCACAAATAGCATACAATTTTTTAAAGTTGGAGAGAGAGAAAAAAATTAAATGAATAGAGTTTTTTTACACTTTTACATTCACTCTGCAAAAAGTCTTTTAATTTTGGACATTAACCGCATTGCTGTAAAGTCTAAAATTAAACGTATTTTTTAGGAGTTACGACATTGGTTTTTCTTTAGCAGAATTGAGGCCCAGGACTGCGATTCCGTATTCAGATAAATATTATGATATGGAAAAGACATCTGACAAGTTTTCAAAGTACCTCAACCACCTACTCTGAATTTAACAGTTTTCAGACGGACATGCAATCTAGTACAGCACAAATAGGTACGATATACATACGGTGTATATTGTATTTTTTTTTCACACACATAATATAGTGTAAAACTGAAAACAAACTTTTTCAATTTGTAATCTGGACCGCTGATGTCTGCTACCTCTTAATGGTGGGTGGGCGTTACGTTAATAGCCACGACAGTCTGTGACTAATGTGGCTATTATCGTACATATTTTAATAATTGCAACTCGGCTCGTGGCTAAGTGGTAACTGAGTAGGTCAGCACATTGCTACGTTAAGCAATGCTGGCCAAGACAGTCTTAGGATGGGTGACCATTACTTAACACATTGAGATCCCTCTGCGTACCTCGGAAAGTAAAGTAAAGCAGTCGGTCTCAATTGCCATACAAATATTTGTGGCATACGTTACGGATAGTTCGAGTCCTAAATCATCCAACATTGGCTTTAATTACAGAACTTAAAAATTACCAACAATGTACTTGGGATGTAGAAGTCTGATGGCAGACGTTCCACGAAAAATAGATACTTAAGAACAAAAGCTGACTGTCATCCGCTAACTGTGAAATCCTAGATAAAATCGTTTTCTATATTTAAAGACTAAGCTTTACTTTTTACCCAACTACGGCGAAGCCAAAGGAATACATACATGTATATGTATGTATGTATGTAGGTTCATCTATTCCCTCGTAGCTCCTCAACTGCTTATTAAAACTGGACAAATGAGGTATCCTTAGAATCGTCTTGCTCGTCCGCTGGTTATAGGCTCTTAGTGGTCATGAAGCACTGTGTTAAAAAAAAAATTAGATATAAATATGCCTTGTTTTGTATCAATTGAAAGGCCTTAATTATCACATTTCTAAAATGTATAAATTATAGCAGTTGACCCAAAATAATATAAATATAAAAATAATTTTAAAAGAGACTGCCAGCCTCTGTGTTGTGGCGATAATGAAAGCGGCCAAGAGGCGCGGGTTCGCCTCGAAGAGCACGTTAAGCCCCGGTTGCTAAGGCAGTAGTTACGAGTAGTTGGAGCCTTAAATAGTTCAACAAATGGTCTAGCTGCAATGCTTCGGAGTCGCCTTTTGGTTGTTGAGGTCAGATGGTAGTCGCTTCACGGTAATTATCGAAGTTTAGCCAAATCCCTTGTTAGACTGGTGAAGCGAACCCCGGACTTTGAGATGAAAGCTTCGGATGCGACTGGGATTAAGGCTAAGAGGAAGAGAAGAAAAAAATTGAGCTTAAAACTAAAACCCGACTACTTAAAAATCACATTCTTAATGGTAGCCGTGGTCGTATGCCACTTACTCCAATAAAACAATACATTTTAGAGAAATGTGGCAAACGACCACGGCTCCTTCATATTTTTCTTGTTCAATACTTTTTAGAACGTGATTTTTCTGTAGTGGTTTTAGTTGAAAACTTTTTTTTTGGGACTATCCTTTTTCATGTTTTCGGTGACTACTATGTCGATTTTCAGAGGCATCACGTAATTCCTACAGCTTATCTCCGGCCTCAAGGTGTTAGAAGCGTCACCATATTCACGTCAACTACAATGGCACCTGACCTTCGCCTACTTATTCGTTCGTTCGAAACGAGCAACTAGGTACTCGAATCTTTTCAAAACATTTGCCTTTGTCTCTTTCACACTTTTGTAACTAATTTAGGTTAGTACGTTGCATATGCCCAATAAAATGCTTAGGTACAATACGACACACTACAATACTTTAAATTCTAAATGGCTTTTGCTCCTTGGAGCAAAACAAAATGCTTAACACTTGAAAGTTTAAAAAAAAATTATGGTACTTTATATATATAGATATATATATATATATATCCTTAAAATAAATGTCCATGTAACATTTTGCATAGAGCATGTCACTGTGTATTATGTTTATATATAGGTATCGTATGACCTACATTTTCACGACCATTGCATTTCTGTTATCCTCTGTCCTGATTTTTATAAACTTGACCTAGTTGCTGCAATATATGGATGTTTAAATTATCTAAACAGCTTACATGAATGCACTATTAAGTGATAGAAACACAATTATGCGTATGCACTGTATGCAGCACGAGTGCATGTGACGCATTCACGGTTACGTCAAGGGTAACGTGACTGCATAATAGTGGCCCTGCTTCAGCCATATGTACCTACTGTGCTGAATAAATATCGATCACATGCGTTGCCTAGTTCTATTGTTATTTACCCCACACAGGTTACTAGGCGTTTAAAGAAATCGATAGCGGCAAAGATTATTTGAAAATTTTTGATTAATATTATACATAATATAATATTTAATTCAAAAACTATAGTAATATAGATCCAACAAACAGGACTACGCCTCATTTGGGACACGCGATAAAATTAGGTCAGGACTTAGCTCGCACCCCCTCCCTACCACCCTACCTACCCGTGCGCGCATAGCGAGGGGCATGAATGCGATTCCCTCTGACCTACTTCCAGGCTGGTCATGACCCACTAGCCTTGTTCCTATTAAAAGATATTTATATGTCCGAGTTTTCAGATCTGTGCTGGCCTCACATTTTATAAACTTTAACTCAATAAGTTAATAAATGATATAGGAATCCACATTTAATTTTCAGAATGTGTGTTTATACATATTAATAAATAAGATTACTACATCACGCTATTTGAAAACGTGAGCTATAAAAATATCCTCGATCGTTTACTCCCTGTTGTTTGAGTCCCCCTGACCCACTTTCGTATAAACTTGGCCTATATTCTCGACGGCCCCAGACGCATCACTTCACATACCTATGTTGAAATACCTTTAATATAGCCGTGCTCTGGTGTATAACCTAGTTACAGGGCGGATTGTGAAAGTTGTGCGTATATTTACCACATAGCTATGTATGTAATTCATAACGTCGTATCGTTATTACCTCACCCTTTTATAATAAACTAAATATACGAAATTTATCTCAGATCCTCTCTCTCCTCATCAGAATATCTTATCGTAAGGCCGGCTCCTTAACCATTAAGCTACCGAATGAATAAATAAGGAATTTCAGTAGTCAATGTATGAGATAAAATTGTATAATACTATACTTCAAAAATCAAAACTTAGCTCTAAAAGATTATACTTTCGTCCACAGTAGTGAAAGATTACCCACAACATAAGATTTATAGTAACAAAAATGACAATATTTTCAGGAACACGCGTTATTTTTCGACTGGCTGAAGTCTTTAAACAGCAGCACATCAACCCTCTGTTGCAACATTTTTGCTGTATAAATAAATCTATATATTTAAAAATGTATTGCTGTTCGTTAGTCTCGCTAAAACTCGAGAACGGCTGAACGGCTTTATCTTATATTGGTCTTGAAATGTTCGTGGAGGTCTAGATAAGGTTTAAAAGGTGAGAAAAATTCAAATAATTGCCAAGAATTGAGATCCACGCGGGCAGAGCCGCGGGCAAAAGCTAGTATTATATATAATGCTCACTTAAACAATAATTCGTCCACTATATTGTTATATTTTAGACAGTTCACACAGAGCGGTCGATATAACTTTGATCTTGCGTCAACGCCTAAAACGCCGAACAAAAATTTGTCACCAATACGTCATATTTCATTGACAAGATCGTCAGCCAGAAATCAATTTTAAGGATGTAGTCGGTCGATCGACTGTTTTTATTATAATAACTTGAAAATGTATTGAACTCGACTATGAGAGCATAATTTTTATTTAAATATTACATATTACAAATAATTATATACAGTCTTAATTCATTTCATTAAATTAAGACTGTACATAATTATTTGTCATGCAGGCACTGTGAAAGGTAATAATATATCGAAGGTACGTTGTTGTCTTTTAAATCGGAATAAAAACAATGATATATATTTCACAATGGGAATATAAATATGTTTTGGAGATTAGTGGGGGCGGTGGCCCACTGTCGTTTTATGATAAATTTATAAAATGTACAGACACTAATAATCTGTTTATTATGATGTATAAATAGACCATGAATAATAATTTCACATAAAATCATGATACCAATGTTTTCATTTATCGATATGTGGTTTTTCAATCGAGTTTTTTAATTTTTTAAATGTTTATGTAAACACTAACGAGCAATTAGGATAATCTGAATGCCGAATATAAGGATAGAAAAGTATGTGCTATGGGAGCAAATTTTATTGTTGAGATTGAGATGTGAATAGGGTTATGTTATATTAACAATTCTGAACATTTAAAATAAAAATTGACTATTTATCTGTTTGATTGCGATGGACATAAAAATTATTGAGTAGATATTGTGGTTTCTTTTTAAAGGTCTTGGTCAGACTTGATTGAGTAGAACCAAAAGTCGTGATAACGGACATCCACGAGGGCGGAGTCGCTGAACCGGTGAACCTACAATACCGTAACTAGAGATGAACAGAGAGAGGCACAGAACAGATAATAGTGCTAGACTGAGGTTAACGCTACCATGTTTAACAACACCGCAAATTCGTATAGATAAGGTTAATATAAAATTATATTCTTTTAGTTAGACTAACAATTTGCCGGCTCGTTTACTCGCAATGACGAGGTCAGATTGATAGTTTTTTTCTCTTAATAATGACAAAAACAATGCAGCCTTACCATTAAAAGGTCAACACTAAAACAATAGTAAAATTAAATAGTTAAGATCGAATGAAACTTGAGTTTATTTCTTATACGGATACCTACTCTTCGTAAAACAACATAAAAATTGCCTTGACACGGTTTCCTTAGTACCTAACGCTTAGGAAGTGTATCATTAGTGTCTTGTTAAATAAGAACAGACAGTGAACAGTTCAACTGTTATATAAAATTGGTTCTATAATGTTTGAGACTAATTTTGAGAGTATACTTATAGTATGCTTAGCGTTAAGTGAGTTTAAATCTACCTACTAAAGTTATTATTCCGTGATCTCAACGCTGCCAGACATCACGTATTTTCTGACAAACGAAATGTATGCGATTGAGAAGTGTTAGTATGTAATATGATTACAAGCATACTTGCCAGTTTGGCCAGGCGGCCAATTTCATAAAGATTTAAATCAGATATGTCGATCTCTCTCTTTCTCACTTACTTTATTTTTTTAATGTAGGTATGTAATTTTAGAATGTACAGAAATTTTTAATGTACCTGGATTACTTGATACCTGAAAATTGGCCGTCTGGCTAAATTAGCGGATATTTGCGATCATAGAACATACTAACACTACTCAATCGCACACATTTCATTCGGCAGAAAATATGTGATATCTGACAGCAGATCTTGGTATAGGTATATCAGTCCAACTGTTTGCAGAACAGTTTCAGTATTAATAATTCTCAGTGCATTTATCAATGACTTATTGTTTTAGAATTGTTAAATATGATGAATGATGACCCAGTTCACTTGCATATTGATTTATTTCCTCTATTTTATTAAGTAGCTGCCACAATTGTCTCATGGTAATTATTTCCACGAATGCTACAATTACTATGCATCAATAATAAGAATTAAAATTATTAAGATATTGAAGACAGTTTTACTAAGTTGAAGGAAATCATCTAAGTAGGTTTGGTACCTATGGTATAGGTAATGTATTACAAAAACTAATGTTTTCTTTCAACTCATATTTTATGGACCGTTATGGTCAAAAATGAATACAGAAGTTATTATTTTGAAACAGTAGAATTATATCCAAATGGATGGACATATATTAGACCTTTTTATTTTATCACATTTTTACATTAACACTTGTTTCTATTTTTAGAAAAATAATGATTTTAATTTGAAAGTTATGAATTATAGTTTTAACAATATGTATATCTATAGAAAAAACTGTTGTCAGGAATATCATTATCCCCTAATATACAAGCTACTCTGTAACTTTCCACCGTATTATATCAAGGACAAGCAGTAATGTAGCTTCACTCCTGGGACTAGTTCTACACGTACCGTACGTGTATATGATGTGGTCGTATTACGCGTAAAGTCGTTGTGGCCTAAATTAATGAGGAAATTTGTGGATAGATTGTTTTCTAACGCAGTCAATATTGATGGATTGTCTTTATGACTCATAACGAGATTACCATAGAAATGTTATTATGGCACAACCAAGAGCCAAGCATCACTGATTTTTTTGGATCTTGACTTGGATTTAATTATCAGCAACTTACGAGAACAGTACTTAAATGGCGAAATATCAAGTACTTATAATTACTGACACCTGTTCACTTGAATTATATAATGTCAAACCGCACATTTCAAAAATATATTCCGTATCATGTCATTCCACACATACATATATAATCACGCCTTTATTCCCGAAGGGTTAGGCAGAGGTGAATTAACACCCACTTTTCACCAATCATAGAATTCGGTCCCATGTAATAGGGGGTGAGCCTATTGCCGTCTTCCGGGCACTATTGTTAACTCAAGCCATGCACCTGAGCCTGAGTCTGGGCTGTATTTATCTGTCTGATGTTAAACAGCCCCTATCCCTAAGTCTCCTTGTACGATACCGCATGGGAAGAGGTGGGGGGTGGTCCAAATTCTAATCTCCCGGGAACCACGCGGCTTTGCTAATGTCATTCATTTGCATAATATTACCCTTCCACACAATTTTAAAATTGTTTTGTCAGTTCAATTCGTTCAATTTATAAATAACTCATTTTCTGCGTTTTGTTCAAGCTTTTTCCAGTTACGTCTACCTCTATACATTTAATATTAATTGCTAAATACATATTCACCAAGGTTGAAATAACTATGTAGATTTTACCTTTCAACTCTTTGCAATACATGAAACCTTGACACAGAAATGTTTCGTCAATTAATAGAAATTGAGATTTATTTTAAGTCAGTGAGTTAAATTCATACTTAAAAACAGATATGAACGTAGTAAATGTAGTTGTGTGTTCAAGGTTCTCTACAAAATGGCAATTTAACAAGGTTAAAATATCTGTGATGTTAAAGTTTTTAATAATGAGTGTGTTTATAAAATTGACGTGTTCTATGGCAATAAATACTCTAATATACTAAACCCGCTGGTTTGCCCATGGTTTACGTAAAACTAGATAAAAATTAAAGTAGGTCGTTTTTTCAACGCAGGCTTATTTAGTACGTGGTCAGATTGTGCCAGAAGAGTTTCTAATGACATATAATTTACAGTTCCAAGAAATAATGAATACACGTTAGAAAAATAATAACCCTTGTTCATGTTCTACGTAATACCTAAGTAATAGGTAAGCTTACTGTAACCACAGTTGTCAATACACACATAATCTTAAACGTAGGTAGGACGCATCGACCTCGCCGAGCCAAAAGCAGTACCACTGTCACTAGGTAAGTGTGTCAGTATGCCAGTAGGGCGCGCGTCATCCGCGACCATGCCCCTCTCCTGCCCCTCGCCCGTCGACCACCACCCCTCTACTACTGTCCAAGGTCCTCAGAGACTGCAACAAACATTATTTAATTCAACAAATTCTAAATAAGGCAAAGGATCACGCTATATAGGTTATCGAATTCGCAAGAAAACATAATTATTTTGTTTGAATCATTGATAACTATGTAATCAAAGCTAGTGGTTGTCTGCTCATTAATATTAGCAATTAATTTCTCATTGGTTTTGACTAAGGATGTTATACACTGCGCACGTTTTTACATAACAGTATGGAAAAGGGCTTGGTAGCGTAAAGTAGCTATTAGTTTTTCTTTTTTCTTTCATGCCAAAATGGGTATTCCATTATCTCAAGCTACACTCGAGCACCTGACGGATAATAATGGGGCTTTACCGAGAATATTTCTTGATACGATGATTAATACGAGCGAACCGGACACGGATGTGGTTACTGTACTAAACAAGTCTACCCGTCAAGCCAGACGCACTGATTGGTTATTTACTAAATGTTGTGATTGCACTAAATTATCACACTTCATTGGTCGAACGATTTCATTGTCATCATACATATTTGAAACTAACTAAGTTACTACAGTTTTAGGAATCAGATGCCTCTCTAATGATGTACATAGTGTACTTCCTCTGCTGTCATTATCTTTCTTACAAGTCCACCGATATACTATGCGCCTCTGATTAGCTTGTTATGTTCGTTATCTAAGTTCTTCTAGACCGACCCCGACTGGCCCACTTACAGTTACCTTATATGAACTTGATTTGTCATTCGATCCATACTATTTCTATGTCTATACCTTAGTGACTTCATTTAATTCTTTGTATTACTTTAATCACTTACAGCAATAATAAAAATAAATCACAAGATCTATAAAAACCAATAAATTTAACCAAGTATACAAATAAATTTAACCAAGTATACAGGGTAGATTTCGATCTTACCTGGAGGGAAAGAAAGTACTTTGAATTCTGGAGATAGTTAATTTCACTCAAAGTAAATATTCCTGAATTTTTAAAAAGAAAAAGAAACTGCATTTAATGTTTTTTGAAAACTGGTTTACCACACCCGGTAATCGAACTGAATAAAACCCGACATTCTATGTTTTTATGGCATAGTCGTACCGCCTTACCGAAACTTAAAAATCATGTATAAATAATAATTTCGTGAATTTACCTCAATTTAATTTACCAGGTTTGTTATAGAGAATTGATCCTTACAATTGACCCTATCAATTGATGCAATAAAACAGGATATTATTTTTTCGGGTTTCCACACCTACATCATTTTGTGCTATCATTAATAGTTTTCACAGAGCACGCAATAAAACCTTTTGAGGTCATTTTTTTACATCTTGGCTTACATTATTGGAGTTTTAGAAAGAATCCCTATATTTAAAAAATATAATGTAGACTGTCAGTCAGTGATAATGTAGCTTTCTAATAGTAAAAGATTTTTGGAATCGGTCCAGTAGTTTTTGAGTTTATTCAAATACATACAAGAATACAAAACTTTCCTCTTATAATATTAATATAGTTACATGAGTACGAGGCAGTAGATAGATACAGAAAATACCAAAAGTAACTAGTGTCTACAATGTATACTATTTATATCGCCCACTCCTACTGCACACCAATAATACCAATATATGTGTATAGGTCTACCAGTAACTCATGGCACGATTTTAAAAAGGATTTACGATTTCTATATGGTAACGATAATGTCAAATACGACGAGCACTTAGGGGTACAAGTTCTAACTATTAGAATTCCATGCAAAATTGCCAAAATTGACATTGATATATATATCGTTATGTCAAATATTTTATTTCTTCGAAGTAGCACATAGCATTTTTAATCTTGAAAGTTGCGTAGAGATATAGTTTCTTTGGTTGTATTTTACCGTCTTCAGCGCGAGTTCTGATGAGCTCTTCCAATTAGTGTCCCAGTCTCTCTTTTTCTACACAGGACAACACGTGCTGCAGGGCTTAGATGTCACCCGCATACTGCGCAGAATATCCCATCAAGAACCAAACGGTTCGGAAACTCAGTCCTTTGCCGCATCTTTCAGACCTGGAATTCCTTACCAGCTTACGTGTTTCCTTCTTCCAACATTCTCGGGTCCTTTAAGCGGGGCGTGAAAAATCATCTCATGAGGCCGTCTAGCAGAGTGCTCCATTGTAACATGCTATGTGTGTGTAATGGTGACCATCTTTCCTAAGACTTTGCCTTCCGCTTACCATCAGGCCAGTTAATTCAATTTGACGAGTCCTATATAAAAAAGCACGTGACGTCGTGATTTAGGGGTACTTACGCATTTTGTTAACAGGTAGGAACATAGGTACCTGTTCGTTAAATTTTAGAATGATAATTATAACAATGATTATATAATGATTCTGTATTGAATTTCTATTAGCTCAGTCATTTTAAGCAATAATTCCTTCGGAATTTAGGATTAATTCCGGCGGAAGGATTCTTTTCTTTAAAGTGTTCATTAGGTCTGGAAAATTCCACATAGATCCCGAGTACGCTCTCCCCTCTCCCGCGTCAAGCAACTCCCTAAATCATTTTTTTCTAATTATGTCAGTAACGATGAAAGCTACAAGTAAGTTTCCAAGGTAATAGTTATAAAGGAAGGAAATAGTTATAAAATATACCCATAGATATTTCATAAAAAAAAACTTTTGTCCTAAAATTATTCTTTGCACTAAATTTAAAAAATAACTGTAGTTGGCTAAATGATGTAGAACCAAGTGAATCTTCATATATTTAGGAATAAAATGAGGTAGAATCAAACACCACGGTATAATTTTATAGTATTAAGAAAAGAACACCATAGGCTCAACATATTATATGCCGGTGCCAGTTATCACAATTGTGGAAGACGGGGTAACTGATCCTGGTTCGAAAGGAGTCGCGCTCGGGGACTCACCGTATACCTACCGACCCATAGTGTAGCTTGACGAGTTGTGCAAACTATTTGGAAGAGTTACAACGGACCACCTCATCGAGTACTCTCCAGAGTGTTGCAGAAGTTTGCTAATGCCAATATAGCTTCAACCAGAGGCGTTCCATCGTAGATGCCATCAAGCGCGTAAGGGCTCTGGTGAAGGATACGGTTGCATGGGGTGAGATAATGTTAGCGGTATCCTTGGACATCGCCAACGCGACCGGCCTTAGTCGGCGTAAAATGTCATGCGGTATTCCGCAGGGATCAGTCTGGGGCTCACGTCTGTGGAACATTGGATACGACTGAGTGCTTCGCAGTGGTAACTTCTTTAGTTCTTACAAGAAAGGGCTGAGATTTTTTACAATTATAAATGAATGTATAGAGCTTTGAATGATTTTTTTTGTATGATTTAGTTAAATAATTATTATAATAAAAATATTATAAATGACAATCTTATTAAAAATGTTAAAAATTGCTTTATTTTCGTTAAAACTTATTAATACTTAGTTTCAATAAAGAAAATAATAAACAGTTCATTATAAAATATATCAATATAAAAAAAATATAAAATACGTGATAACCTTGAGCGCCTTCAAAATTTCTATCTTATACAGATTTTGGTCTTCGCAAATATGATCACGTATCGCAGTCATCATCATGATCACGTATCGCATCAACGTAACTTGCTCAAGTGGCTCCCAATTCGACTTCGACGGAATGCTCATATTCTTTCCATGCTTTATAGTGTTTTCTTCAATCCCCCTACTTAAACGAATGCTTTGTGTTCCTCAATGACACACATTCAAGATCCTTGAGGATCCTCATTCTACAACCTTTTTAACAAGTCCTTCACAGTCTAGGCTGTGCGGTTGTGAAATGCATTGCCTCTGACTATTAGACGTGCACAATCCCTGGCCATATTCAAAAAAATTATAAAAGAACACCATCTGTGTTCTTTGTGACTTTATCATGTGGGATTATATATATGTATAATCCTACGCAAGACCACATGATAAAGTATATAGCTATATATATATATATATATATATATATATATATATATATATATATATATATATATATATATACATATATGTAGCCTATGTCTACCTACACTAATAACTACCGTTGGGTTATGTGGACAATTAAAACATTTCCATCCAAAGGTTGCCTGGAAGAGATTGCTTGTAGCGATAAGGCCGCTATTTGTACATTTTTCATAATGTTGTCCGTACCTATACTATAATTTTTTGGTGTACAATAAAGATAAGATATATCTTATCTTACGTACACTAAAACAATTACTTTATTCTTAAAATCAATGCTAAGACATTTATTTGCAAAATTGTAGCGAAATAGGCCGGCAAAAACCAACAGATATTGCCAAATAACGTCGCAAGTTAACTCGTTAATTAATTTGATAGGTATCAAATTTCATTCATCATCATCAACAACAAATTTGAATAAAAAATAAGATCCTCTGGAATCGTTTGTTTATACTGACTCTGGTCAGATGAGCTATCACAACCCCATTTACTGTAACGTAAATGAGTCAATCCAATTCGTTCGTCTGTTAAAATCTTCAAATACAAATATTGTGTTCGTAAATCTAAATCAAACAGCATGCTATGCTTCTTGATCGGTTAACATTTTTAATCGTATTCATTTTCATTAAGCAAATGAGCATTTTTTCTTTTATTGCTGGATTGTGACGAGTCCATAATTCACGCATGGACTTCCGCGTTTTCTAATAGAAGTAGATGGCGTGTCGACCGTAACGTCTCCATAGTCCAGTAGATTTACTGAATATCCTAAATTCAGTCAACTACTGTTCTTCTCTAAAATATCTGGTCCGTGAAGCTTGTTGTCATCGTGTATTGACATACATACACATAATCACATTTTTATTCCTGGAGGGTTAGACAGAGGTGAATTAACACCCTCATTTCACCAATAATTGTATTCGGTCCCACGTAATAGGGAGTGAGCTTATTTTCATATTGCGGGCACTATTGTTGACTCGAGTCATGCATCTGAGGCTGAGTCTGGGCTGTATATATCTGTCTGATATTAAACAGCCCTATCCCTTAGTCGCCTTGTACGAAACCGCATGGGAAGAGATGGGGTAGCCCTAATTCTACTCTGCTGGAAACCCCGCGGCCATCGTGTATTATACATCGTGTATTGATAATAGGAATTAGGGAATGTCTTTGCATATCACTGACGATCATATATGGTCTTCAGAGACTTGATATTTTTCTACCAACAGATTTGATATTGCCGCCATCGCTTTTCCTCCTTCGATATAACAAAAGTATTATTTCACGTTTACGATAATTGAACGTAGATATTTTAAGATTTAAAAACCAAGGTACCGACATGTATACTTTGTTTTTCTTATAAAAAAATATGAACAAGCCCTTTATATAGTCTTTTTCGTTTTTTCTCACTAGTAATGAGTACAAAATTGATAAACACCCTTATAACAATAAGTAGTTTGATAGTAAATAACACCGCAAACTATCGATATAATAAGACAAAACCTAAAATTTCAACAAATTGTGGTTTTCTGCGTTCTGACTCTTTTTCACATATATTTTTTATAGATAGCTAAGCTATGTAGTAACATACAATTTAGAAAATGGGGAGACTTGGATAAAGTTAAAAAATCTGAATGAACTTTAAAAAACGGAATATTTATCTTACTTTATGTTTCAGTATTTTGAAGGTTAATTTTACTATAAAATTATAAAAGTATTCAGTGTGTGAAAATATAATGTCAATGGGCTTTCTAAAAATACATAGTATAAAATATAACGAACGATAAAATCACTTCGAAAGACATGAAGTGAATGTACTCGCTATTAGCGTTGTTACCATTACCCAGAGAGTTTTAGGTTTTGTATAAACAGATATTCTATTGTTTAAAAAAAACACTACATTATATATTGGTAAGACTATATAAACTATAAAATATAACTGAAAATGTATATCAATTTCGACATTCTTAAAAACCATTTTTCATCTGCCGTTGTTCTACGATAATTCATAGTACGCCGTCACGCGTTATGTAGATGACATGCTCGGAATAGCGTGCTTCGTGGTGGTGGTACTACCAACACCACGAAGCTACCTGAAGGCCACGACCTCGAGTCTCAGTTTTATGCAGAGCCACCTCGAGACCTGCCTCGGGGTGGCTTTGCATAAAACTAAGACTCTGATCTTCCATGGGCCTCGGAGCGTATCACCAGAAGTATCCAGCCTCATAGTGGAAGGCATTCCGTTTGCATCAAGTTCCAAATGAAGTATTTAAAGCTCATACTCGACGGCTGATGGGACTTCGGGGAGCATATCCGAAGTCTGGTACTCAAATTGCTATATTAGTGGTGAAAGGTAAGGTGGGAGCCAAGACAATACTCGCTGTAAATCGAGAACCAATGCTGCTATAACAATGAATTATACCTCTTTTTGTTCCAAAATGAAAATTCATTTGAACATACATCATTTTACCGTAAGTCCAGTAATTTTTCTTAAAATTTAGTAAAAAGAGTCATTTTAGGTCACTAACATTTTATTTTTATGAAATGACTGTTTGTATATTTCAGATACAGCTCACATTGAAATGAATGAATTGTCGATTGGTAGGTAGGTTATTTTGTAACAATTATATTGTACCTGGCAACTTTCTTGTAGCTTACACCGTTTCTGAGATAAATAGAAAAAATAATATTTAGGGAGACGTTTGAGGAGGGGAGCGTATACGGGAGCTACGGAGATCTATCCAGATATGTTCAAGGGACCTAAGAAACACTAAAAAAAAGAAACCTTTCGCCAAAATTAGTCCTAGGTTATTGTTTAAATTTATTGACCAACTGCTGTCCTGCATGGTCCAACTTTTGGGGATATCCACACGTAAATCGAGAACCAATGCTGCTATAACAATGAATCAATCATACCTCGTTATTCCTAAATGTAGGTAGGATGATTCATTTTACCATAACTCCAGTAACTTTTCTTCAAAGGGGTAAAGTTGGCGTCGTTTGGAAATTGAGCAGTCATTAATAAAAATACTATAATATGAAAGTACAATATAAAGTGACCAAAAATTACTACGGACAAATTTTTCTAAACCATGTCGGGACGTAGCTATACAGGGTGGAATTTTTCGACCGACTTTGGATGGAAAGTACTCTAAGTACTGGAAATAGCGAATTCTACTCATGGGAAACATTACCTTATATTTGAAAAGAAACAAAACTGTATTCAAAGATATCCGAAAACGTTACAACTATATGGTGACGTTACAACTATGATGAGCTCTTCCAATTATTAGTCCCACCCTCCCCTTTCCTACACAGGACAACACGTGCAGGTCTTAGATGTCACCCGCACACGGTGCAGAACATCCGATCAAGAACCAAGCGGTTCGGTGACTCTTTCCTCCGTCGCACCATTAAGGCCTGGAATTCATTACCAACTCACGTGTTTCCTTCTTCCTACAGTCCCGGGTCCTTTAAGCGGGGCGTGAAAAAGCATATGATGAGACCGTCAAGCTGAATGTCACCATTGTCACACGGTATGTGTAGGTAATGGTGACCCTCTTTTCTGAGACTTTGCCTTCAGCTTACTATCAGGCAAAGCGAAGTCTAATTGACGTGTTCTATATATATACACACATCAACAAAGTCTAGGGAACAAGGACATTTCTAGTTTTTATTCAAAAACCCTTTCTTGTAATAGTGAGTGTTTTATATCAATAGAAGGGTATTTTTATACCGTTTTTAATTTTAATAAAAACATTTTCATATCAAATTTTTGTTTTTTAAGAAAGAATTGAATAGTGCCATTATTGAGTATACCTTCTATGATTAGGCACAAAAATAACGAGGTAGTAAGAAATACAGTAATTAACCGTACTTTAAACGTTTTTAATAATCTGTAGGACCTCCTAAAGCATTAGCAACAGCTCGACAACGGCGTGGCATACTTAGTATGAGATTGTCAATCATCGTCTGTGGAATATGGCTCCATACACTGCGAAGGTGTAAAAAAAGTTGTTCTTCAGTGTTCAGATTTTCCAAAGAATCACTGAAAGCTCTTCTCCCAAGCAAATCCCAGGCATGCTCTATGGGATTGAGGTCGGCAGACTGAGCAGGCCATTCCAACGTCGTAATATTGTGCTCGCTTAACGCATTGACCACTACCCTCGCGGTGTGTGACCGTGCATTATCTTGCATGAACATAAAATCTTGACCGAACTGCTGTCGATGAGGGATTACCATGGGGTGTATAACCTCCTGAATGTATTGGTTTGCATTCAAATTGCCCCGTATCCAAACGAGGTCGGTCCTTCCACCAAGGCGAATTCCAGCCCATACCATGATTGTTCCACCTTGGTAAGGATGAACTTCTTGCGGATTCTGGAGACGACTCTGACGTCCAGGAACTCGCCATATACGCACTCTTCTCGAATCAGGATGAAAATCGAAGCGAGATTCGTCGGAAAACAGAATCCGTGCCCATTGATGGTCGGTCCACTGTAAATGTGCGTTAGCCCACAATAAGCGACGACCTCGATTTCCACGTCGAAGAGCTGGAACCCTAAGCGGTCTGCGAGCATGAAGATTGGCTTCGTGTAGTCTTCTCCTGAGAGTTTGATCGCTAATAACCACTTGATGCTGAGACTGGAGGCCTGCGATCAACTGACGAGCAGTAATCGTGGGTTGCCGCCTTGCGGAATTTTGCAAGAAACGATCTTGTCACGGGGTAGTAACCCTATTTCGTCCCCTGTGACGTTCGGCAACATCGCCTGTAGACCTGTAGCGTGCCCATAATCTGCAAATTACGCTTGGTTGGGTGTTGACAGCATCCGCTACGTCGCGTTGAGTTCGTCCAGCTTGCAGCATACCAACAGCCCTTAACATCTCTTCGCGACTTAAATGACGACGTGACATGATGACTACAGTCACAAAAATGCACAAACCATACGTAAAAGACGTATTATTGATAATAAACGTTATTTACAAACAAAGAAAATAATTTTTATTTTGCCTCAGAGAAACTGCACAATCAAACACTTTTAAAAGTTTTCCCTCCATATTCGAAAATCATTACTTATTTAAATTTATTTTTAAATTTCGAATAACTCTGTAATCTACTTTATTCTATTTTTATTTATTTGCTGCCAGTTATTTGCAAAACAAGATTTACACGAAAATAAAAATTGGGGTCATCTTGTTCCCTAGACTTTGTTGAGGTGTTTATATATAAAAAAAAACTGGTTGTCGAACCTACATACCTAAACCTAAATCTTCACTGTCATGAATTTCCCTTAATTTAATTTACCAGGTTTGTTAGAGAGATTTGATCCTTATAATTGACCCAATCGATTGACGCCAAAAAATGCAAGATGATATTTTTTCGGATTTTAGTCGTTGCGATTACCGGGTGTGACAAGCGATTTGTCGGAAATCTTTAAATGTAGTTTTGTTTCTTTTTTAAAATAAGGGCATGTTACCTTTGTATGAAATTTAATATCTCTTCGGTATAATATCTCTTGAGTATTTTTCTTACATATTAACATAAAAAGTAATTATTCTTTGCAGTATTTTTTGCTATAAACTACTATTATAAACCAAATAATAATGACTTTTACCATTTCAATAAACCGACCGATGGTATCAGATAACTCAAAATGCAAGATCTCTGAAAGAATTATTCCATCGAATTAAGTGACATATAAGGACCAAATCTGTCTAAGAACAATCCGGGGAATCCATGAAAAAGAAGGTTTAGGTAAGTCGGTTCGACTACCGCGTGTGGCACAGTACAATGAAATGGTTTCAAAATTATTGCACTATTGATGGCCACTGAAAAAAAAATGACGCCACTAGTCCATACATATTTTTGATGAAAAGTCTATAGTTATATTACGAAGATAGCTCACATTGAAATGAATGAAGTATCGATTGGTAGGTTATTTTATAACAATTTTATTGTCTACTGTATTGGTCGGGCCAACTGGGCCATACGGAATTTGGTAACGAGACATATCAATCTATCGTACTCCTTGATACAAGCATAAGTAATAAATTCGTTCTTAATGTACCTATTGTGTAAAAAAAAACAGGTACTTATAAGGTACCGGGTCAGTCTAACGTTTTCAGCCTGCAATCTTAAAAATTACAAATGGAGCTGACTGTAGGTAACTATAGATCGAATGTACTCCTTAAGTTTGCATACTTACTACGTAATTTATGAATACTCCACTATAATAGGCGATATTAAGGGTTTTTAGGGGTCAGGTTGAACTTATTTCATTACCTGTAAACATTTACATACTAATAGTTTATGGATCATTGGTCTGAAGCAAAGATAATTTATTATTATATATTATATTGAAACTATAACACGTATACCTATATATCAAATATATCTTAAAAGCTACCTTCCAACCACTTCTCGAACAGAATCTTTACAAAGTAGGTCAGCATGCGCCCTAATTCTATTTCTATAAATGACGGGAATGACGACTGCATAACTATGTCAGATAAAAAATAGAGAAAATTATATTATCTTTGCTCACATATAACTGTATTGCATTTAGATATAGATAAAGGGGTTTGGGTAAAGTAAGCGTTCGGTTTGAAATTGAGTAGCCATTATTATGAAAATAGTGATTATTATGAACGTGCAGGAAATATTTACCAAATGTTACAATGGACAAACTTCTCTAGACTAGATTAGGGCTTAGCATAATACAGGGTAGAATTCGACCGCCTTGGAGGAAAAGTATTCATAATACTGGATAGCGAATTCTTCTCAAAGGAAGCATTATCTTATTTTGAAAAAGAAACAAAACTGCATTCAAAGCTTTCCGAAAATGCCACACCCGATAGTACAGACTTACCTAAACCTACCGATTTCCAATCATTTAATTTACCTGGTTTTTTAGAGATTTGATCCTTATGATTGACCCCTATCGATTGATGCAATAAAAATACGGAATGTTATTTCATCGGATATTAGTCGGTGTGATTACCGGATGCGGCAAGCGGTTTTTCGGAAATCTGTAAACGTAGTTTTGTTTCATTTTAAAAATAAGGTAATGTTTCCGCTGAATGAAATTAGCTACTACTACAATATTTTTCACGTAGCATGGGTACGGTGACGTTTGGGATTTGAAGTTACTAGAGATGTAGTCAAGATAAAATCGCATGAAATAAAATCGATTATATATCTTATCGAGATCATTTATTAATGAAGAAGAAATCGATTCTATTAACTAATAATTTTGAAGAAAAAAAGTAAAACAAAATTGATAACCTGTTTAATTATTTATTAAAAATCAAACATGTTCATCATCTTCATCATCATCATCATCATCGTCATCGTCATCTGACTCGTCGACGTGAATAATTATTTGGCAATCAATTATGCAGTCTATTCTAATGTCTCGCTCCCAGTCATGTAAGATTAGATTTTTGGTTTTCTCCACTACTTTCTTCCAGTCATCGCCAGTGACATTTTTGCATCCCTCTTTCAATAACCCCATCATTTTTGTGGCTGTAAAAGGCGGAGCTGTATTTTTTCGTGCAGCGTATCCTGAAACAAGATAAAAAACAAATTGAGTTATAGAATTCAAGTAATAAACATAATCATATTTTTGTCAGTATGTAAATAGACTATGGTTAAACAAGTTACCTTTGATTTGGGCCCAAATTAATTCAATGGCATTGTACTGACAGTGGTACGGTGGAAGCCTCAGGACTTCGTGACCATATTCGTTTGCCATCATATCTAATTTGTATGTCGTTTGGGGCTTGTGCATTTTTACGAGCTTCACTAGCTCCACCTTTAATTTCGTCTCATCGGCTTCCACATTATTGGCTTGGAGCCACTCGATCAACTCGCTCTTCTTATTGGAAGAAGTCGGCGGTTTGTTCAATTGCACGGAGTGATATGGGGCATTGTCCATAATAATTGTGCTGGGTTCTTCTAAATTGCTAAGCATATTTTGAAACCACTCCGTGAATACTTCCGCATTCATATCTTCGTGATATTCTCCCGTCTTTTTCGATTTAAAAGCAAGTAGCCCATTTTCTACAAATCCTTTCGATGTGCCTGCGTGACAAATAATCAATCTCTCCCCTTTTCCTTCTGGCACTTTGGTCGAGGCATGAGGTGTATCGTCAGTCCACATTTTACCGACCGTATGATTGGCATTCAGCCAAGTTTCATCCAGGAAGACGACATTGCTCCAATCGGTAATCGCTTTAGCCTTTTTCAAAAAGGTAACCCGCGCAAGTGCTATATCGCCCCTCTCCATGACAATTTTTCTTTTGTTTACTTTTTTGAATTGGAAACCAATGTCCTTCAATACGCGCCACAAGGATGTAGGACTTCCAGTAAACAAATCAGCATCTTTTAAAGACTTGACCAGCTTTAGAAGCGTCGGTAATTCTTTATTCTGGTAATAGTTATAAATGTGGCTCCGTATAGCATCGGCCGCAAAACTGTCTACATCTGTTACAGATGCCTTTTTGGTTCGCTTTTGATTAGGGGTGGACAACTTATTTTCTTCTGTATCGTGAGCACCATATTTTTCTCGAGTGATTCGAGAAACCGTGTTCCGCCCAATGTCTAACGCATCTGCCACTCGATCCAAAACGTTGGACACAGGCAATAGCGTTCCGCCATTCTCACGTTCCCGCTCAAAGTAATCCCGCAATCGAACTACAAATTCACGGGCTTGACTACCAAGCACAGTCTTTTTCGTTCTTTTTGGCATTTTGCCAAAAAAAACAACAAAACAAAAGTCAATAACAAAAAACGGTAACGAAAACAACAACGCACAACGATAGTCAATAACAAAAACAAGTAACAAAAACACCACGCAAGCTCAAAACAAAGAAAACAGACCGCATACAAGGCAGACGCACTCCCCCTGAGTTGATATAACAAGATGGCTGCCAGCTCATGCTTAAGCAGTGTTGCTATATTATAATAAAGCTCCACAAAGACAAAAATGCTTTGTTTAAAGTTTATTATTACATAATTATATTTTATAATCGTATTTTAGTTAAAAATACAACTAACGATTTATGATACTTTATTCGACAATTTATCGATTATAACGATTTTACTATGTCAATCTCTAACGCAACCTGTTCCGATTCACGCATCAAGAATTATGTACTTGGAATGTTTATATTTAAAGTTTAAATAATTACGGAGAAATAAAAATAGTTTTAAGTTAAAAATGCAAAATAAAACAGTTTTCTTTTTATCTTCGTATTAAGTGTTGTTTCCTGTATTCCGCGTTAGGTAAATTGTTTCGAAATGAATCATGCATGAAATGGAATTAGTCAAATGTCACCGTACCCATGCTACGTGAAAAATATTATTGAGTACCTTTCGTACATATTGAAATAAAAAATGTTATTATTCTATTGCAATATTTGTGTTATCAACTACTATTATAAACCAAATAATAATGCCCATTTCGACGAACCGACCGATTAATATGTTGCATGAATAGGTGGTCAAATGTCCTTAAATACCACTAAATCTGATGAAACACAATTCGCTCGAAGATCTTTAATAGTCCTTGATTTCTGCATGAGAACGATGTGTTAATATTAAAATTAGATAGCGGATGCCGAGACAGCATTGGAAATGTACTTCCTTCGACTGAAATTCGCGACAAAATTAAGTTAGCTGGGCTACATAGAGACCGGCACTTATTCCATTTTATCTTTTGTAGAAATGACGTTTCTTCTAACGTACCTTAGCACCCAGTCTAAGATTAACAAATATCAATTCACTGCCTTTTTCCCCACTTTTTATCAGAGGGTCAGAGGAATATCGCGCTTACGGGTTATACTATCAAGTGCAGAAGTAACTGCAACCCTAATTATGAGGTTGAAAACGAGGATTCGTTAGAAACTTAGAGTCAATTATGACTATAGATCCTCCTGCTCCTGACGCGCTGCTAAGTTCCATTTCCTGCTGATGTTAAAGTGGGTCCACTGGAAAAAAAGCTGCTCATTTTTTTAAAATTTCACTGCTAATACGGTTAGGAAAGAAAGTTTGCATGATAGTCCGTCATTTTCGAGTAATCAGCACGAAATTTCGTCCACCTACGTGTGGCTAAAATAATGAATACATGTATCGACGCTCTACCTTTGACCTACCTACCTAGTAACAATGTCTAGACATAGTTTGTAAATTTAATGTTCATAGATAAATGATGTAAAAGTATGTAAAGATTTCTTTTAAAGTACAAGCTTAAAAACTGAAAAGCAGAACCCTTCCCCCCTATCCCTGGTGCATTCTATTACTAGAACACCAGAAATAGAGACCCATAGAAGCTCTATACTGGACCTTCTGCTGACTTCACGCCCGGACGAATACTCAGTAACTGTGGAAGCACCACTTGGTACTTCGGACCACAGCCTCGTTCGGGCGCAAGTGACTCTCACGCGGCCTGAACCACCGCGGCCACCTCAATGGCGGCATGTCTGGCACTACAAGTCGGCAGACTGGGATGGACTGCGAGAATTCTTCGCGTCGTACCCGTGGAGGCGGCTTTGCTTCACTTCAAATGATCCCAGCTCCTGTGCAACAGCAGTAGCTGATGCGATCCTAGCGGGTATGGAATGCTATATTCCGAACCGCTGGATCGCAACAGGAGAGAGCAAACGCCCTTGGTTTAATAGGCCCTGCAGAGAAGCGAGAGACCACAAGCAATCTGCATACAGGGCTTGGACCACGGCTCTTGCCAATAAAGATCCTAATATCACTGAAGTGAAGCGAAAGTTGAATGCCGCCTCGAGTTCTAGTAAAAAAGCTACGGCCAGGGCTAAGTTTGAGTTCATCGGCAGAATTGGCGAGCGGCTTGCGCGCTACCCATCTGGCAGTCGTGCATTTTGGTCGCTCGCCAAAGCTGCCGAGGGAAACTTCTGCCAGTCTTGCCTTCTACCGCTGCAAAAATCCGATGGTAGTCTGGCCCATGGCGCTAAGGAGAAAGCCGATCTGTTGGGTAATCTCTTTGCGTCAAACTCGACTATGAACGACGGGGACGCCGAACCACCCATAATTCCCAGCTGTGGTGTTTCCATGTCTGAAGTTAAAATCACGCAACGGGCGGTCCGGCGTGAGCTTAAGTCCCTAGATGTTCGGAAGTCGAGTGGGCCGGATGGTATACCGGCGATGGTGCTTAAACACTGCGCCCCCGAGCTGTGCCCTGTACTTACACGCCTTTTCGCACTCTCATACTCCGCGCGGCAGGTCCCAGTCTCGTGGAAGACCGCATTCGTGCATCCTGTACCTAAGAAAGGTGACAGGACAGATCCGACCAATTACAGGCCTATCGCTATAACCTCCCTACTCTCGAAGGTTATGGAGCGTGTCATTAATACACAGCTCCTGAGATACCTTGAAGGAAACGATCTACTGAGCGACCGACAGTACGGCTTTCGCCACCGTCGCTCAACCGGTGACCTTCTTGTGTATCTCACAAACCGGTGGTCGCAAGCCATCGAGAGTCGGGGTGAGGCACTAGCGGTCAGCCTCGATATAGCAAAGGCCTTCGATCGGGTCTGGCACAAAGGTCTTCTTGCGAAGTTGCCGTACTATGGACTCCCCGAGGGACTTTGCGAATGGATCGCCAGCTTTTTGTCCAACAGAAGCATCCAAGCTGTCGTCGACGGCAGCTGCTCGGACCGCATGAACATAAACGCTGGTGTCCCACAAGGCTCCGTGTTGTCTCCGACGCTGTTTCTGCTGCATATCAATGACATGCTGTCTGATGGCTCCATTCATTGTTATGCGGACGACAGTACCGGGGACACGTGTTACACGGGCCGTGCAAATATCCCTCAGTCCGAGGTGGAGAAGAGTCGCGAACAACTTGTGTCTAAAATCGAGACTACTCTCTCTGGAGTATCCGATTGGGGACGACTGAACCTAGTCCAATTCAACCCCACTAAGACACAAGTATGTGTATTCACCGCTAAGAAAACCCCATTCATTGTAGCGCCGCAATTCCTGGGCACACCGCTTACCATCTCCTCGAGTATCGGGATCCTTGGTGTCGATATCTCCAGCGACGTCCAATACCGAAGTCATTTGCAGGACAAGGTTAAGTTGGCATCAAGAAAACTCGGAGTGCTCAACAGGGCGAAGCAGTACTTCACTGCGGGGCAGCAACTCCTTCTTTATAAGGCACAGGTCCGGCCTCACATGGAGTACTGCTGTCACCTTTTTGCTGGAGCACCTGCATACCAGCTTGACCCCTTCGACTCGTTGCAAAGACGGGCATTGAGGCTGGTTGACAATCCCATACTCACAGGTAGAGTGGAACCTCTTAGCCTTAGGAGGGATTTTGCCTCACTGTGTGTGTTCTACCGCCTATACAATGGTTTGTGCTCAGATGAATTGTTTGACATGATGCCCGTAGCTACATTCTATCATCGCACCTCTCGCCATAGGCAGGTAATTCATCCCCACACATTGCGACCTGAGACGGTGCGCACTGTGCGGTATGAAAGAAACTTCATCCCACGCACACTCAAGCTGTGGAATGACCTCCCTGCTGCGGTTTTCCCAAGCGCCTACAATATGGGGTTCTTCAAGAGGGGCATCAGAAGGTTTCTTCATGGTCGGCAGCACGAGTGTGACACCCCTGGTGTTGCATACGTCCATAGGCCACAGTAACCGCTTCCCATCAGGTGAGCCGTGTGCTTGTCTGCCAACTTAGTGGTATAAAAATAAAAAAAAATACCCACTGCCGACTCGTATCTCACCCTCAGGGAATTTCAGTATGTTCATCTGAGCACCTCAGAGAATAATTGTTTCAACTTTCAAAACTACACGGATTATTTGGTCTACTTTCTTTAATCTTAACGCGCTATATACACTGGCCTGCAAAACAAGGTATAACACTCATAAACGTGACGATAACTTCTGTACTATTTATGTTAGAAACTTGAAAGAAATAAATAGGAAAAAAAATTCCACGACATTCTACACAAAGCTAAATAAAAAGCATAATGTAGAAAATTTAATTGTGTTATATAAAACTCCTTTTTGACAAATTCTCTATTTAAAGATGACTGAAAAAATAAACATAAAAGAAAAACGCTCTATGTCTTCCCGAGTACGCCAGTGAGGATAATATTTTTCGCGCGTATATATGTATGTATACAGGGTGAATTTTTGAAAAGGATTTGGATGGCCAAATCCGTAACTATAAGGAATAGCGAAAAATGCTCAAAGGAGTCACGAGCCCGATTTTGTTGTAACTTAAAACCTCGTCATTAGATTTTTGAAAAACCGATAATCCTAGCTAGGAACCGAACCCGTTAATTAAAAAAAAAACCCCCATACGATAGTGTCGTGGTTAAGGAAGGATAACGAAATTTTAATAAAATTAATACTTCATTACCTACATTACCTAAATTTTGTATCATAATTTGTTTCGTTTGAAATCCCAGAAAAGATCGTAACTATAAGTGTTTTAAATTATGCTCAGATTGATTCTGACGGGCTGGTAAAATTTGAAAGCAGAAGATAATCTCGCTTTTAATTTCCTTGTTATTTCCATTTATTTTGAAAAGAAAGATGTGCATATTGGCCCAATAATTTAGATTCTGTTCGTACTTTGTTTAGTAATTAATTAACAAAAGTATTTTGTAAGATACATTGTGTGATTTGAAGATGGATTTAACAAATGATGAAGGATTTGATTTAATAGAAGCATATTTTGTCAATGGAAGAAATGCATCACGCGCGTTGGTACGGTACAGAAACAAATATCGTCTCGTAATTTCCCCACTATTAAGTGCTTCCAAATAATGGTTAAAATTAATAACATTAAAGAAGGAGGAGAGTTATCGCAAAACTAAACTTTTGAAGTGACTCATTTGTGATGAATATTTAGAAATAGCTATTTTGACCTATTTTGAGTCATTCCACGCTAATTCCACCCGAAAAGCAGCTGAAACCGTTCAAGTGTCTCGGGCATGTACGGTCTTATTACAAAACACGGACTAACTCTAAAACCAGGTTTAAATCGTCTTTAGACCATGGTCTAAAGAAATTTTTATTACAAAAAGGGTTTTATTACTAAACCATGGACTATCTCTGGTCTAAAGATAAACCTGCGTGACCCCTAGTTTAACGTTGGTCTAAAGTGTAAATCACAATAATAATATGTCAAACTTGCCATTTTGAACTTAGCCGGTTAGCGTCAGATAAATTCGTTTACTTTCTTATAATACTATGCTCGTAATGGATATTGACGCAATTGATCTGATGGATATCGCAGATATTAATATCGTGGAGTCATTGGACATACCACGCTTACCTAACAGACATCGTATTCCAGTAAACCCCTTTATCGAACTATCTGAAGAAGCTTTTTATGCAAAAGTATAGGTTTACTAAACGTTTTAAATAACTTGCAATAAATATATTTTAAAGTAGGTATAAAAATTGGGAAAAATTTGATACCAAGTCAGCGCGAACGGAAAAGTTCGTTCCATTTCACGTCCATAGATCTTCCAATATCATACATAACAATGATTGCTAAATAAAGGCATCAAAATGATATTTTATTATAAAATAAAGTACAACTATTATTCATAAAATTGAATTTAATGAAAATGTATTATCTAAATCTTTTTTTCACCATTTTTAGTATATATTATTTATTAATGATGTCAGATAATTTTTGTTTTCTGAGGAAACGGAACGTTGCGATTGAATGGTATCATAATGAACGAACAATAGTTTGAGTAATCTGTGGTTTTATTTAAGTCAAGGTTTAAATTATGGTACTAACACCCAGTTGCACAAAACTTCCTTTAAATGCAGCTTTAGTTAATGAATCATTACCGCTAATTGTTCATTAAATTTAAAGGCGTTGCACAAAACAGTTAATGGGACATTTAAAGTCCCCTTAACTAATGACCCTTTAGTGGCGACATTAAACAAAGTGCTAAAAAAAATGAATGAAGTGAGTGAATTATTGCGTTTCGTTTCTAAGTTTTGAACGTTGCTGTACCACCAAAACATCTACGTTGTACCAACAAAACGTAATCTAATGTCAGTGACGTCAAAACATAAGCTGAGTTGAGCCAAAATATCAAAATATCAACAAAGCGTGTGCGTGCACAAGTAGTGTTTTGTATTTGTTAAATTTTTTAGTTAATTAAATCAAAATTTAAAATGTCAACTCGTAAGCGTGGAGCCAACTACACCCCCGAAGAAAAAGCGTTGCTGTTAGATCTAATTACGCAGTGAGTACATGTTTTATGATCCTATCACTGGCGCACGTGTTTTTTAACTTGAAGTTATTTTGTTTACCTCGTGGTGTTAATCCATTGCATCTTAATTTCGCAGATACAAAAACATAGTAGAATGTAAGAGAACTGGTGGGATATATATTCTAAAGAAGAAAGAGATATGGAATGAAATTACAACTAAATATAATAGTAGCTGTACCAGTGGTCCAAGAGACATAGATCAATTAAAGGCTCTGTACGACAATATGAAGCAAAAAACTCGCAGAGAGCTTGGGGAAAGTAATGTAAGAATGGATACCAATATTTATTACATCCATACAGATTATGTTACAACATTTATTGTTTTGCATTTATTAAATGTAAAATTCAATTAATATTTCTACAGAAATCAGCATACATCAATGCAGAAGAGAGCCAAGTGTTGACAGCGGAGGCAATCTCACATGCTGTACAAGCTGGAAAAGAAGATAAGGTATACACCTTCAATGTGACTTTTTGTTACAAAATATAATTATAATTAAATCATTAACAAAAACTATTTTGCCTTCAGATTGAAATGAACAAAACTGGTGGAGGTTTCTGGAAACCAAAATTAAGTGACAACGATGCAAAAGTGCTGGCCATAATCCAAGACCAGATAGAGCCACTGCACAACCCATACGACAGTGCATCAAATTTCTTTAAAGGTAGAAAATATTATTTGCTTCATGTACCTGTACAGTTAGCATCAAATTGATTGTGTCAAACAAAATACTCAAAAAGATCTTAACATCTTGGTAATAAGATCTTTCTGAATACTTTGTTAAACATCGATCAATGTGATGCTGACTGTACCTTGCTGTATGTACATTCAAGTCTGACTCTTTCTGCGACTCAATGAACTTATTGTTTCAGAAAGTGTCAGTAATACTATTGACATGAACAGGAATGCTAATGTCATTGTACCTGCTTATGTTACTATGGAGTTAGAAAATAAGGGTATGTATCTATAAATATAATAATAATAATAATTTATTACCAAAAACACTTTAGATACAAAAACATTGCCAGTGGCCCCAAGTTTTGCAAATATCCTGTATGATGTATTTAATAAAATGTGTTTATTTTATTTCAGCTGAGGATTGTCAGTGGTCTGCACCTCCAATTATAGAAATCCCAGAACAGACTAATATAATGAAAAACGGTACTTACCTAATAACATTAAGTATTAACAAATATTGTAAACAGAATGCAAATTAACTTTGAAAACTATAGTGTAATAATTAACATCTTTGGAAATCTTATTCACCAAGTGAAGTGCAATTGTTACATATTATTATTATATGTTGGAGCTGCATATAGTTATGTCTGTATTTTATTTCAGTTGAGACGGTTCAAGTGTGCAAGAATTCACCTGTGATAAGGGAAACTCCAAAACATAGAAAAATATTGAAAACAGGTTCGGTTAAAGACATTCATTGCAATACTAGCTACACTAATTAGCATTTACCTGTAATATGTTACATATATTCATTACTGGTATATATTTGTTGTTTCAGCATCAAAGCCAAGAAACTTAATAAAACCGAAAACCACATCAGCTGAAGCTTTCAAGAGGCTATATTTTAAGAAAAAATGCCAAAATGCTGATTTAGAAAGAAAGAAGCTGATGTTGGAAATAATCCATAATAAAGAGGAACACAAGCTGAAGATGGAGATTTTAAAAAATAAATTAAATAAGTAGACCAAAATAAAACCAATTTAGAAAATTATTGCTGTATTATTATTTTTCTACATATGCACACTTTTTTTAAATATGTAGTTTGTCTGTCACTGTGACCTTCAAGGACAAAATTAGGCTCTTGGTTCAGAAGTACAATAACCTACTAACGCCTTAAGTGATGTCACATTGACACTCATCAAATCCACTCATAAACAACTGATTGCTGGACTGATGAGACTGGGATTAATGAAGGATGAGGAGTTTGTATGGACCTGATTTTATACACAATATATATTTACACAAAAATATAATGACAATAATTGACCATAGTTACATCTATATACACAAATTTGAGATGGTTTTAATGGTTATTAAGTTAATCATATAATATTTAAGAGGTAGAGAATACACTATTTGCAATTACAGTTCGTACCGATGTTTGAAAACCCTGTTGTGTTCTAGTGAGGAGATCATGTTCATTATCTATATCACCATCAATAGATATATCATTGGGAGGTTCCACTTCATCCAATTCTATACACATATTGTGTAACACTACACATGCCACAATTACTTGTAGAAGTGTTGAGGTTTTGTTGAGAGTAATTCCCTTTTCGAGACATGGGCATCTCCGTTTCAGCACCCCAAAACACCTTTCTACTGTGTTTCGTGTTGCTATGTGGCTTTTGTTATAAGCCTCTTCTGAACTATTCTGTGGACGCAAAAAGGGAGTCAGCAAGTAATTTTTGTTGAAGTATCCACTGTCTCCTAATAAATAGTATGCACCATATTTTCCTCTTTCAAAATCTGCACATAGATGTGAATTATTGAAAATTGTGCAGTCATGGACCGATCCAGGCCAACGAGCAATGAGATCTCTAATTTTAAGAGAAGAATCACAAACTGCCTGCACATTTATAGAAAAAAATCCCTTTCTGCATCTATATAATTCAGGTACTGCTCCTCCTCTACTAATAATTTTGATATGAGTACAGTCCAGGGCTCCTGCAACCCGTGGGAAACCATCTATTTCAAAAAATCCTTCTGCAACTCTTCGTAGCTCATTTCCTTCTGGCATTTTAATATATGTTGAACTCAAACTTGCGAGCTTACGTGTAACTTTTTGCACTATTCTACACACTGTTGACTTATGCACATTGGTTAAATCGCCTAACACTTGCTGGAATGATCCCGTGGCGAAAAACCTAAGGCAAATTAATAATTGTGTCATGCCATCAATTGCTTTATTTCTTCTTGTTTCTGGTTGTAAATTAAGAATCTCGCAGATTTGTACAGCTACTTCCTTGGAAATTCTGTATCTTACTCGGAAATCTTCCCCATGGTGTTTTTCAAACAAATTTACTCTATCTGGGATTCTGCGGCGTCGGGGAACGTATTCCTCCAGATCAGATAAAGATGAAAGACTTGAAAGTGACATAATAAAAACGAAATATTGTACGTATATACTATTTACACAAACTTTAACGGTTAAAGACGATTTTAATGGACGTTTAACCGGCCATTAAAAATTATAACCTCAAACTGTCAAGTTAATGACTCATTAGACGATAATGACGTTTTGTGCAACGTGAATTTCTGTTAAAGTCCTGATTTGACGCTTCATTAGTTAAATTTAAAGGAGCATTAAAATTGCCCTTTAATGTTGTTTTGAGCAACGCTTTAATGACGTATTAGGACATAATGTGCCTTTAAAAATTTAAAGATCGTTTCTGCAACTGGGTGTAAGTAGTCTACGGATTATTCAGCTTTTGTAATAAGGAGAAGTTTAGACCATGGTCTTGAGATTAAGCCTAGACTTTATAGTTCAGGTTTAAACCTGACTTAATTCCGTTTTTTGTAATAAGACCGGTAGAGTTTTAAAAAATACAAGTATAAATGTTACCGCTCCGGAGGCATTGTGCAAAAGTTACTATCAAATATGTTCCGATCTTTTAAGACAGCAGTCGTATTTTTTAAATTAAATGCTGTGATTTTTACTATTAGCTTTTTGCTTTTATTTTTTGTCCATTTACATTGCATTCAAAAGCCAAGGTGTCTTCATCACGTGATCATCATGCCTCTATCACCTGAAGAATGCGCAAGAATAATGGCACATCAGTATGCGCTGTACTGCAAGAATAGCGGGTGTGACATTAAGAACTATCTTCAAGGTGAAAGAAAGGTACGAAGAAAAAAGAAATCATCTCAGAAGACCATGTAATGACCGTCCCAGCTGCACTGCTACTAGAGTAGACCAATATATTGCCGGCACTATGTTGAGAAATTGTGTTGATAAAGGATGATTACATTAGCGAAGACACGGTCAGAAGAAGACTTGCTGAAGTAAACCCGAAGCCCTACAGGCCAGAAAATAGCCCCAAACTTGAGGCAAAATATTGGGTTAACAGATTGGGCTAAGCTCGTGGGAACGAGGTGAAGAAAAATGGGCAAAAGTCATGTTCACGGATGAGTCACGTTTCTCATTATTCTCTCACGAAGGAAGGTGAAAAGTCTACAGGCGGCCTGGCGAGCCCAAGCTTGCTTTGCAAAAAATGCCCAATATGGTGGCGGCTCTGTACACGTTTGAACTGGCATCTCTTCAGAAGTTCGCACAGAGTTAATGACCATAGAAAATGACACTCTGACCGGGGTGAGATATGCCCAAAAGATCCTTAATGAGTATGCAGGACCATATCTAGTGAATATGAGTAATGGATCAATTTTAATGCAAGATAACACCCGGCCACCTACCGCTTAGGTTGTACAAGAGAACATTCAGGAGGTTGGCATCAACTTAATGGCTTGGCCACCAAGGAGTCCTTACCCGAACCCGATCGAACATGCTTGGGATAAACTCGGAAGGCTAGTCTGATGACGCAGACGACCTCCTGTCACCCTCAATGATCTTAAACAGGCCCTGATAGATTGGTGAATATCCTCCAACATCGTCTCCGAAACCTCGTCTTCAATACACCAAACATACTCGAAGCTGTGATCAGAGCCAGAGGAAGCAGCACCAGCTATTGAAAATACGATTTTTAGACTAAACCTTTAAAAAACCTTTTTCAAGGTTTTTAAGTATTTGCCATTCAGTGAAAATGCCTACTTATTTTTTTATGTTTCATTTATGTTTTTTGTTATACAACTTAGGTGGCAGACAAGCACTTGGCCCACCTCATGGAAAGTAGTGACTGTTATCTATGAACGTGTGCAACACCAGAGGAGTCCCACCCGTGCTGCCGACCCTGTTAAAACATTAAGTTAAATAAAATAAAGTTACGTTCAAAAAATATTTGTTCACTGTTCTGAATAAGTTAATAAGTTTAATAGATAAATAGAAAATTAACTTGTATGTTTTAACCATGCAACGATTTCATTTAAAGTCACATGAGCAACAAAGAAATTATTTCTTCATACTGTAGCGGGTGAGTGACGTCTCCACAGAACACATTCATTGGTACGCGTATTGCAACATACCCGAGCGCCGTGTCCCACTTATCAAGATAAATTGAAATTCAATTTCGCCAAAGGGCAACTGTAGCGTAGTGAACGCAGAGACGAAATCATAAATAAATAATATGAGAGTTTCTACATTGTTTAAGTTTTCGGAAAATAGGTCATTGAAACCTCTAGAATTTTGTTATTCTTTTTAATGGAGGAACATAAGAATGTTCACATTCCCAAGTTTTATTTCACAGATACCGAATTAAAAATAACCATTTCATAACTTCTGAAATGAAGAGGAATGTGGTTATAATGAACATGATAACATATTAAAGAAAGCCTGTAATAAATATCCTTAAGTAACGAGTCTGAAACGTGGTCGTCTGAAATTACTAAAAAATGACGTACGAGTATTAACGAAATCCTTTGTTGTTTGGGTATTCTGGTTGCACATCGAAGTCAAGTCTTGCACAATCCACGCAACCTTCGAAATGGAAAAGAAACACACGCGGCCCACGTCGTCGTTCACCATATTAAAACGAATGGTTCAAAAATATTATACGAGTTAAGGCCAGCTTAATTTTCGTTTCGATTTCGCTATAAAGCTAAAGAGTTTGATTGTTTGAATGCGCTAATCTTAGGACCTATCGGTTCGAATTGAAAAATTATTTATATGTTGAACAGTTCATTTACCGACGGAGGTTATAGGCTATATAACATCACGCTACCATAAAAGGGAGCGGAGCAATAGTCATAAATGTCAACAAATCTGGTAAATTTCCATACATCTATAAATTACATACCAATTTAATAAATTCTTTTACCATTAGAAAGCTGCATTACTACTGAATAACATAGGGCATATGATATTTTCAAAAAAGTTAGGAATTCTTACTAATACCATTAACGCAATCCAAGGTGTAAAAAAATCCTTACGTCGCGTGCGCTGTGAAAACTATTGATGATACATAGGTTACACTAAAAGTTTCCGGAACTGGCCACTTACATAAACAATATTTAAAAATTTATTACAACATTTGAAAATAGAACTCTTTGGCTGTAGAATACAGTTTGTTTCATCTGACTATCTTTTGTTTTTACCTTGTGGCGCCATTTAAAAAATTGTGTGTCTGCATCAACATGGATTTAACTCGGGAAAATTTTCATAGTATGATTTTCTACGATTTTAAGTGTAATTTGACGGCTCAACAGAGCATCGCTCGGCTTGAAACAGCTTTTGGCGATGAAGCTCCATGCAAGAAGACTGTTTATAGCTGGTTTGCAGAATTCAAGCGTGGTCGTATCAATCTCAGTGACGAATCTCGCGATGGTCGGCCGTCCACCGCTGTGACCAACAAAAACATCGATGCTGTGCGCCGTATGATTGAAACAGACAGGCATGTGACCTACCATGACATTCGCGCATCCTTAGAAATAGGCATGAGTCAAATACAATCAATCCTACACAAACATTTGGGTGTGAGAAAGCTGTGCTCGCGGTGGATCCCACATAACTTGACCGAGGATCAAAAAACGGACCGCGTCACTTGGTGCAGTGCCATGCTTACCAGATTCAACGAAGGTGCGTCAAATTTGGTGTGGGACATAGTAACAGGTGACGAAACATGGATTTATTGCTACGATCCCAAAACAAAGCAGCAATCGAGCGTATGGGTCTTTCAAGATGAGCCGAAACCAACCAAAGTGGCGCGCGTGAAAAGTGCATCTAAGCGGATGATTGCTTCTTTTTTTAATAAAACTGGACACGTGGCTACTGTTGCTTTAGAAAATCGTCGTACTGTGAATAGTGACTGGTACACGACCATTTGTTTGCCGGAAGTTATTGACGAACTCCGTAAAAATAACCGTAAAAGCCGTATCATCCTGCACCACGACAATGCTAGTTCTCACACGGCCAGACAGACAAACGACTTTTTGAAGGCGAAAAATGTAGAACTCATGAGTCATCCTGCATACAGTCCCGACCTGGCACCTTGTGACTTTTATCTGTTCCCAAAAATTAAGAACCAATTACGCGGCCAACGATTTTCATCACCAGAAGAGGCTGTCGAGGAGTATGAAAAATACGTTTCAGAGGTCACCACAGAGGAGTGGCACAAAAGTTTTCAAAACTGGTTTGATCGAATGAAAAAGTGCATAGACGCCAAGGGAGATTATTTTGAAAAACAATAAATTAATTTTGTACCTTTAATAGTATTTTTTCATATTCATTCCGGAAACTTATAGTGCGCCCCACGTACATATACACATACAAACTTGGTATCTGAATAAATTATTTCGTATTCAAGATTGTTACAATACCTGTGTATTACTTTTTGAATTATTGAAGTTGGACGCTATATTCACAATATATTATCAAATTATAAATTCTATACATTCCCATACATCATTTGAAAACTATTAAATTTCGGGCATGGGTTAAAGGGGTGCAACGGGGGTCCGAATTTAAGTTTTATAGTTTAAGTAGGGGGGTTTTCTAAACAGAAGATGCAACGGGAGCGAGATCCGAACACATGGTCCAGAACCTTTATGCCATGTACCCTGGACAACGGAGGTGGCAGCTACTCGCACCCAGAGGAGGCCCCGCCGCCTACAGCAAATACCGATCCCCACGGGAGCGACTCTGTAGAAGGATGCTCGGAGGCTTCCCACATGTTTCTTTGACCAGAAGGAACAGTAGGGGGCAAAGGGCGGGCTGGTCGCTTCTGTCAACCCGCCCTTCACGTCCGGGTCCCCCCTTTTCTGGGTTCGATAAAGGACACCGTGCTTCCCACTTCTGAGGAGGTCATCTTAAGCAGTCGATGACCCAGAGTCAACTGAGGAGCGCGGGGGTGCTCTAGGCGATCTTACACCCCGGCTGGCATTTTAGGACCCGAGAGCGTATGCGAATCTCGTAAGTTCGAGTAACCATTACCACTCCTGATGACCGACGGGTGTGGTATCCCAGAGACGTTCCGCGTGAAAAAGTTAGCACAGAATACGAATTCCACGCGGGCGGAGCGGTCAAAAACTAGTTATTGAATATAGTGTTTGTTAGTTAGTGTAGTAGTAGTAGTAGTAGTTAGTTATAGGCTTGTTTTCGGCCAAATCTTGGTGTACTGATAATGTACTGAAAAGTAGTCTCTGCGAGACCTCCCCCTACTCTGTTAACCTTATCTGTACGTGTCATTATTATTTCGCTCATAATGAACATTGAACAAGTCGCCGTGGTCTATGATAAGAGTCCTGATATCCCACTCCTATTATATTATTAGTCGCCAAGGAATTACGTATTTAGAGCACCTATTATTTCATTGACCCTGTTTAATGTATTTGCTACCTTAAAGTAGCAACCATTTTTTTTATGCATCCTTGCATTTCGAAGCTCACCTATTTATTATTGTTGCTAAAAATATTTAATCGCTGCCAACAATTTTTTAAGTAATCAAATAATAGTCGTCCTTTTATTTGTTAGTCGCCTCGAAAATTAGTTGCCTTTGAAAAAAATTAAGTAGTTAAAAAGAAACAGATATATTTTTTCTTAATTCTTCTCTAGTAGTAATGAGCAGATCCACTCACTGGTGCCGGCCAATCCTTGAATTTTGGGACACTGTAAATTGTGTAAGTTGTGTAATGTTGTAAGTTATGTAAGTTTTAACTGAAGGACCAATTATTCATATAAATTATTTTCCAAATTTCGACCCTACACACCCTAATGTTGAAAAAAAATAATGTTTTTTTTCTTCTGATTGAAAGTACCTATCGTCTTGCGTAATTTTGCATGTCTAAAAAATTCTCGAATTTTTTTAGACATGCAAAGTTCTACAACATTCCAATAAACATTCATCCATAATACCTGCCCCACTCCCCCCTATCCACTATGGAGGGGGGGTCTCAGAATATGTATAATAAGTACCTAGGACGCGGCGTGGATGTTGCAATATGTAATATTGCCAGTATCGTCTTTTTATTTTACCAAACCTTTAATTGTTCAAATATGAACGTAATAGTAGTTGTAACGCACACTTTTTAATGTGCTTGAGCTCTTCCACTGTCGTAGCACTTCTTGCTAACCTCAATAGACACCAAAAATTGTGTACTGTATACTATTGTGTCGTGATTGGGATCAATATATATGCCAGGAACCATAATTCCCACGAGTATATCGTACAAAAATTTGCTGGCAACTCTAAACCTTATCGTCATGGCTTCAACCAACATTCACATAGTATGGCGGCGATGTCATTTTTAGTACCGAGTGTATGACAAAACAGCCACAGACAATCTGACTTAGAACCTAGCTACGCCCATGGTGGCAAATGTAGAATCGCAGCTTAAGAATACTAAAAATATGTGTAATTCATTTATGATTCAAAAATGACTGCTTATCTTTTTCTAGTTCATTATGGGCAGAAATATGTTTTTAATTTTGAATGCAGTACCTGAATACAATCACACAGAAGTATGAATTATCATAAATACATCAGAAGCGATACGCATAACTTGGCACAACATTAAGCATAATTAGGTGGTGACCTACTTTTTTTATCGAAGCTTGCCTCGTCGATACGCAGCGCGCGCGCTCTTTCTCACATATACACATCACATTCGTACATACATGCACAATATACCTGCGATATACCACTTGTTTAACAGTCAGAGATAACCATTTGTATACCAACTTAAATACATTAAATTCGAGCAAATTTTTAACAGACTTTAGTTTATTTAAAACGAATATAAACAAAAAAATAACCAACGAATCACAACACAGTCGTTGTTTGTAATCAAGATTTAAATAGATAACGCATGATAACTGCGTGTCTATCTACAACGTACTACGTTTTTTATATTGAATTTATGATATAGCAAGTCGTTACAATTTTCAGCACCGGTTTTTGTAAATTCTTATTTTACAGTAGGTACATACTACTGTAAAATAAGAATTTACAAAAACCGGTGCTGAAAATTGTAACTGTGAAAGGAACAATTAGTGCCTTTTGGAGAAAATGTATATATTTTGTAATCGACTAAGTATCTATAAGCAAACCCATGTATGGTCAACTAGCGTCGTCACCCGGGAATTTCATAGTAAACGCCACCTACAGTGTTATTAGAACACACGTATTTTGTTTACAGAATAGGGACACTGTTAGTTCTGTCTGTGATTATTCGCGGCGAAACGAAGATATCAGATAATGTGCTGTCAGATAATGTGGTGAATGTAAAATCTACCATTACGGCTCGACCACGAGCACGGGGAGCGGGCCGACTCGGTGTTTAGGTCTGTCAAACTGTATTTACCTACGTACGTAATTGTAACTTGTAAAAATATCTCCAAAGTACAGAAACAATTAATTTACAATTGTATAATAGTTAAGGGTTACATTTAAAAATTCCAAAGCTCACCAACGCCAACTTGACCTCACCTCGCCTGATGGTAAGCTAAAGGCAAACTCTCAGGAAAGAGGGTCACCATTACAGACACTAAGTGCTACAATGGTGGCACTCAGCTTGGCGGCCTCATCAGATGCTTTTTCACGCCCCGCTTAAAGGCCCCGGGACTGAAGGAAGAAGGAAACACGTGTGCTGGTAATGAATTCCAGGTCTTGGTGCTGCGGCAAAGAAAAGAGTCTCCGAACCGCTTGGTTCTTGCTCGTATATTCTGCACAGTGTGAGGGTGACATCTAAGGCCTGCACGTGTTGTCCTATGTAGGAAAGGAGATGGTGGGATTAGTTGGAAGAGCTCGTCAGAACACTCACCGTGGTGAAGGGGAAGGAAAGAAGATACCTTTGCTGTGAACGCACAAGCCTGCGTCTTCTTGGCATTGAACTCAACCATGTTCTCAGAGCCCCATTGAGAAATGTTATTCAAGATCCGGTCCAGTTCAGTGACAAGAAGCTGTCTTTTTTCCACGATATCAGACTGTTTGGCCGCAGGTTGTCCGTGATAACTCCCGTGTAAGGTGCTATCGTCTGCATAGCAATGTATGCTGCCGCTGGACAGAATGTCGTTGATATGCAGAAGAAAGAGTGCGGGAGATAATACAGACCCCTGCGGTACGCTAGCATTTATCTGCAAGAACTCCGAAGCCCGTCCATCACAGGGGAAGCGGATACGGCGCTCCCGCAGGAAACTAGCAATCCAGTTGCACAGTCTAGGAGGTAGACCAAAGGCTGGTAGCTTGGAGAGAAGCGATTTGTGCCAGACTCTATTGAAAGCTTTGGCGATATCAAGACTAGTTGCCAGTGACTCGCCGTGCTTATCCATAGCCTCATCCCAAAGATGGTTAACGTATGCTAGAAGATCACCCGTTGACCGTTTCGGCCTGAAGCCATATTGCCGGTCATTAATTAAGGAGTGATCCTCTAGGTAACGCATGAGCTGTTTGTTAATGATGTGCTCGAAGACCTTGCACAGCACTGAGGTGACGGCTATAAGTCGATAGTTGGCTGGCTCTGAGCGATCCCCCTTCTTGGGGATCGGCTGTACATTCGCCTCTTTTCAAGCCGAAGGCACTGTACCCGAGCTGTAGGACAGTCGGTACAGCCGCGTAAGCTTCGGTGACAACTCCGCTGCACATTTTTGTAAGACCACCGCTGGAATACCATCCGGGCCACTGGCTTTCCGGACATCGAGTGATTGAAGTACCGCACGGACATCGCATTGCCTGATACGTATTTCAAGCATTACGTGGTCACCATTGGGTAGTGTCGGCGGCTGTATACCGCAATCATCGACTCTGGAATTGACCGCAAAGAGATTTACTAGCATATTGGCTTTCTCTTGCGGTCCATAGGCCAGGGATCCATCAGGGTAGCGCAGCGGTGGCAGCGAAGGCTGACAGAAGTTGGCCTGCACGGATTTGGCCAGTCGCCAGTATCCACGGCTGCCCGTGGGATGTGCCACTAGCTCTTGACCAAGCCGTGCAATGCGCAGGGCATCCGCTCTGACGTAAGCCCTCTTGCAGACCTTTGTGGCTCTGTTGTACGCCGCCTTGAAGTGGCCCACATTGGGATCGTGTGTGGCGCGCCCTTACCCAAGCGCGAAACGCGGACTGCTTTTGATCAACAGCCCTCGCACACTCACGCCCGAACCAAGGGCGCACTCCTCGGGCACCGGTGACATCAGTGTACGGGATATACCTAGTATTCCATACCCAGACCGATCTCACCGGCAACAGGAGAAGCACAATCTGAGCGTTTCTTACCTTCAAAGCAGCGTTCAACCCACGGCATGGACGCAAAATAGTTGCGCAGCCCATCCCAATCTGCTGACGAGTAGTGCCAGAGACGCCGCTTCCCCTGCACGGGTCGTGAGGGCGCTATAATTGGCACCTTGGAGCAGACCAGACAGTGGTCGGAATTGCCTAAAGCGGCTTGTACCGAAACACTGTACAGGTCTGGGTGACTCGTCAGCAGAAGGTCTAGCAGAGAGGGTGCTAGGCCCGACCTTCTTGGTATTCTAGTGACCTCGTGTACCAATTGGGTCAGGCCATGCGCCAGAGCAAATGCATGGGCGGCTCTTCCCGCATGGTCTGTTTTGGCGGAGCCCAACCAGGTTTCGTGGTGGGCGTTAAAGTCCCCCAAAAATACCACTTCGGCGTTCGGAAACCGTTCCTGCGCATCATCTGCCGCCTGACTCAGATATTCAAAGAGTATAGTTGTCTCAGCATCTCCTGTATGGGAACGGTAGAGGCACACATAGATCTGACTCGTAGAGCCATGGTCTACGTGTACCATAGGGTTGAAAAGGATGGGTCCTCAAGGCAGCGCAAACGGCGACAACAAACATCCGCCCTAACAAACACGCACACGCCGGCTTTTGCACGGCAATTTTCCTCGATAACATAGCCGGGGTAAAACAAGTAGGTCGTGTCATCAGGGCGGCCTATTTGTGTCTCCGTGAGAAAGAGCATATCTGGTTTCGCCGTCTCAAGGTGTTGGTGGACGGCGTTGAGGTTCGCATGGAGTCCACAGATGTTAGTGGACTCCACCTCAAATAGCGAGCTTGTGGGAGTTTGAAGAGCCGCTGTGTTGCCCAATACTCTTAAATGCGCTGCCATGATGAAAAGGAGAAAAGGGCGTGAAAAAAAGAGGTGATTGTCGTCGCAGCACCGCGTGACAAAGTACGGGATATTGGTTTTGTCTATGATTATGAGGCATGGCGTGAGCCGATACGCCGTACGGAAGGGCCCCCATACCCCCCCGAATATGGTCGCCGGGCCCCCACTTCCGGTCACCAACCGGCACGACGAGCCATACCGGGATTATGTGCGGTCTGGTGAGGCAGCCTTCCAGGGTGGTTATTCCCAGTTGGGCCTCTGTACTATACCGCGGGCGGCCAGCGGCACCACCGTTTCTACGGGTCTCCCTGACCGGCGCGTCGCCCCGCACCATCCTCACTAGACTACGCCAAGACCCACAGGTCCCACTAGTGCTGCGACCACCATCACCTCTACCCGGCTATGCATTTGCTGATCCCTGAACGCAATCCAACCGAAATTGAATTACTATGAAGGGTTTTTCGCAATATTGCACGGTGGTACCAACCCGGTCGAAATTTGTGACAAATTTGTGCCGTCAAATCTCTATCACCAGTTACCACATAACACAAGAGATAAGATTTGACAAAAAAATCCTAGTAATAAGTTTCTTTCGGAATTCGTTGAAGGAAGTAAAAATTCACCCTTAAATTCAAGATGGCGGAAAACGCAACGAACCGAATACGACACAAAACAAAATTTAGACTGCCTGTTACCTCTCTTAACGAATTCAGAATGAAAATCGCTAACATGTCAAAGAAATCAAACAAAAAAAATATCGGTCCCTAAAGAAAAATTATGGAAACCAAAATGCAAAAAATTTAACTCTACACAATTTTTGTACTGCCATTTCTCGTAAGGAATTAATAATATACGACTTATTTGTCAAATAAAAATTCACCCTTAAATTCAAGATGGCAGCGAATGTAACTAAACGAATACCACACAAAACCAAATGTAAAGTGACAATGACCTCCCCCAACGAATTCTGAAAGAAAATCGGTAGGTACTAGTAATTTTTTATATGTAAATAAATATAAAAAATGATGAAACCAAGATTGAAGGAAATTTATTTCTAATATTAACTTTGTTGTAAACATTTTTCGTAGAAAATTAAAAATAAGTGACTTATTCAGTAAATAAGATTTCTCCTTTAAATTAAAAATGGCGGAGAACGCAACGAACCGAATACGACGCAAATCGAAATTTAGACTACCTCAACGAATTCCGAAAGAGAATTGCTACGAGGATGTTTTTCTATGTTTGCCCCTTCAATCAATTAGCCCACCGCAGTCCAATGCTGGACATCGGCCTCTCCCAATGCGCGCCATTTTTCCGACCATATGCCTTCCACATCCAGTCTGTCCCAGCCACCTTTTTCAGGTCGTCCGGCCATCTGGCTAGGGGGCGTCCTACCTTTCATTCACCTTCTCGCGGTCTCCTCTCTAGGACTCGTTTGCTCCAACGGCCATCGGTACTTCGACAAACTGGCCAGCCCACTGTCACTTCAGCTTGCTTATTCTGTGACCTATGTCGGTAACTTTAGTTCTCTGTCGGATAACCTCGTTCCGAATTCTATCCTTCAGAGAAACTTCAAGCATAGCTCGCTCCATAGCCCGCTGCGCGACTTTTAAGCTATGGACCAGCCCCACTGTAAGTGTCCAGGTTTGACCCCTAACTCAGTTAATTTTATTGTATTACATGTACTGTTTTTAAAGTTGTTAGTATTTATACCCGTAGTTGCGGCACGCTATGTTTGCCGTTTTGACTCGACTGGTTTTGCTCGTTTCCTCTTTTTTGGTGCGCTTAATATTGAACAACGAACTGTTAGACGAATAACTAAAGAAAAATAAGACGAGAATGGCACTGAAGAAAATAAACTTCACACACCAAAAAAGAGAAAACGAGCAAAACGTATCAAATCGGCCATCATAGCGTGCCGCAACTTTAGTCACTGACAATACATTTTTAATTTAAGGTAAGAACAACTCTGAAATTAAATATTGACACGATGATTAAGATTTACGTAGGTACGATGGGCTTTCATCCGGAGTCCACTTATATTTTTAGAGAATTTATTTTCCACAATCTCTAATTTGCTAGTTTGGTGGATCTTCATTGCAGTTATGTTCTGTGGCCCTTTTTAAAAAACATCTGTGTAGGAAGAAAAGGACATGAGGTTGTATAACACCGATCCAACATAAGAACCTAACAGTTAATAGAACCATGTTAATATAGGAATCTCAGGAGCGTAAAACTGATAACAATCCCTTTTTAGTATTATTTCATATTAAATATACAACCTCTTGCGGTAATGCGAACAAAAATTAAAATATTAAGTCGGTACACTACTATAAATAATATGAGTGTATGAATAGTGAGAACGCTATTTCTCACATACATGTAAATAAGTGAAGCCTTGGCCTGGTTACCACGATTTTAGCGGTATTACAAAATAGTCAAGTGATGCGGCGCCCGCGCTCTGTGCGTGGAGTGGGAACTACACACACAAGCCAACCTGTAGGTACTGTACACACATGCCGCATTATTTGTATTTCACTCTATACTTTTTGGTGTGAAGAAACATATTTGAATCATTTCTACAAAATATACATGACAAATAATAAAATACTGTAGCTAGATTCTAGAGTTATACTTAGCAGTTTAGACCAATACATAGAAATGAAAGATGTATTTTTCTTTACTTAATGTAAATACATTCATATCGTTCTTAGCTTTCAAATCCATAAATTAAAAACTAAATACATATTATCGTAAAATTAAAAAAAATAAATGGCTAAAATACCACCTACGTGAATAACCGAAGCTTTTGTATAACCTTGCTTTCTATAATGAAATAATAAACAAATTAAAAACATCGTGTTTCAAAACCTCTCAAATGCTTATTATTCAAGTAGCTGAAGGTTCTATAACTTATATATTGTTGTAAACAACAATAACAATTTTAGGGGTTTCAACTAAAGGCAAATTCATACATATACATCTATGTAACATTAATGTATTTTCAAGGCCCACGAGATTTTTCTCGAAACTTACCATAACTCAAACATAAGTCCAACACTTCGTGAGTTTATCTTTCCATAGACATTACTTGTTAAATAAATATGTGGGATTAATCGATACATAATCAATAAAAAGTTGTGCAGGCAGATATACATACAAATGAACAGCATAATGTGTGGAAGTAGCACAAGGTTACTGGTAGAAACGGCTGCGCGGGTTGTAAAAGAAACAACGGATACCGATAATTTGACCACAGGTACCTGTTGATAAATCATGTCACTACATTATTAAGTAATGAGGTTGCCCACTACCCAAATTTAAACGTGACATCTTTGAAAATATTTGATTAATAATCAAATTTACTAACAGCATTAATTTGTTTGGGCGAGATTCGAATTTACAACTCAGCGTTGCCCATTTCTACAAGGTTATTTTGAAGTAGTGATTGGGTAAAACATTATTCTCCGTACAACTTGAAAATCTTACAAATTGTAAATTGTATATACGTAATTTTAAATTATCGTCATTTACAGTCACATTAATGCACAAGTGAACAGATAAGACGAAAAAAAAGAAGATAAATTAGGTAAAGAAAGTTAAGCTTCAACTCTCAGGAAACACATGAAAATGTAACTAGGTTTTGTGTTGTCCGCGTCTTCGACCGCGTGGCTTTCTGATCTTGTTTCCGCAACTGATCATTTCCAATAGTGTGATGATATATGACATGACATGACACTCAGAAATAATGTGAATTACTATTTGTAAAATATTTATTTTAATCGGTCCTATAGATCCAGACCACCTCTTTATAATAATAGACGGTATTTCCGTCCAATTGTTCGAGGAGGTAGGACACGACGGTATTACTGTCCAATTGAGCAGTCCGACTGGGGAAGTATCTCTGTCCTACAGAATACCGCGGCCATAATAAGATGGTGTTGTGTTCCTGGCGGCGGTGAGTAGGGTAGATAGACCAAAAGCTTGTATTGCTTTGTCTTTTACACTGACGGCACAGAAACTCTCTGTGCTTACAGGGTTGGCAGCGCGAGTGCAACTTCCTTGGTTTTGCATATTTGCATAGGCCACGGTAACCACTTTCAACCAGGTGGGCCGTGTGCTTGTCGACTACCTAAGTGGAAAAAAATACATATAGTAATGCCGTTTTTTTTAGTACAGTATATATATAGTATAAATTTATTACATTACTAATTACAACCTACACATAATATAAAACAAATTAGCTCCCCGCTTTCTGTCTGTCCCTATGTTTAATTTTTTTGAAGCGGTTTTATGTAATAGATAGAGTGATTCAAGAAATTCTTTTATATGTGGGTACAATACATGCATAATATAGTAGAGATGCATTGATATTTGAGGAGGTTTCTAATGTAATGCCATAATTAACACTCACACATACATTTTTGCGCTCACAAAGCCAACGCTCTGGCACTACGAAAGCACCTAATAATAGCAATAACATATTCGTCTCTCAAATAGTTTTCAAATAACTAAATATCGAAATTGAAAGAATAATGTAGAACCTGTAATAGCTATATCAAGCTATCCTTAAGAAACAGATAATGTAGGTAGGTATGCCATCGCCAACTCTTTTAACCGGCTTCAAAAAAGAAAGAGGTCTTAATTCGAAGAGTATGTATGTTTGTTACGCGATATCAAAGCCAAGAATGAACGGACTTCTATGTTTCTTGCGGTGGATAGGGTATGCTATCAAAGTGGTCCCATATCCAAGAAATCCGTATCTCATGCTGTGATCCTGAAGAAATCCGGCAATACCCTCAAAATTACGCCTGCTTAATTTGCGCAATTTGAGCTATCAGCAGTATCAATGTGACCTTTTTGGCCATGCCTAGGCGTTTTCTATTAAAAGTAGGTATAGTGAAAATTAATAAAATAGAACTTAATTGTGATTCTTTACAGCACTAAGTTGTCTTGATACGAAAGCCGTTGTTCGAAACGGCTTTTATAATAACAAAATATATGTATATTATGATATTATAATATACATAATATAATAAGACAATGGCTTTCATTAGTCAAAATAAATGAATTTACTGATCTGTTAGAAGTCGGTGTCTACTTTGCTGTGCCTACTATGATTATGATGCAATCAAACTCCTTTCGGACTAGGTACCGACAGATCGGTAAATCTGTGTATTCATTTATTTTTCGCTTTTCAGAGCCTCTATTTTGTTTCTATAAGTCGGTTTAAGATTTTTGTTACAATTTAATTTATTGTAAACCTTTTATAGGTTTATACCTTTTATAGGAGGAACAATTCCACTATTATATTGCTTTGTTATTGTCTCAAACAGACAGCGTGCTGAATTGAAGCTCTTAGTCGGATTAATTTCTTCCGTCAACTTGGATAATTTGGCATAAATTAACAATATATTAAGTTATCAATTATTTAATCAACCTAGGTGACAGACAAGCACACGGCCTACCTGATGGGAAGTGGTACAACACCGGGCGATTCACACTTGTGCTGCAGACCCTGTAAAAAGTCAGTGTAAAAGACAACGGCGTTAGTGCACGATGCGCGCCTCATCATACACGGGGACGAGATGGGGACTCCGTGGTTACCACACCCGAAGAGGGCCGTCTCGTAAGAGGACGGCTCTCGTCAGGCCGGGGTGCGAGGGATATTTCTCAGATAATCTCACCTCTGGCAACCTGCGGCCCAGACAGTCGGCGTGCGTTTTAGTCGGTTCTAGTCCGGTATACCCGGCACCGGTGGTGGAGGTATCCGTGGAGATTTTGCGCATTATAATATAAAAAAGTGGAGAAGTGAAAACAAGAAGTGTTTGCTCTCGATGGACGTAAATACTAGGTATTTCGGATTTTGATGAGTATTTTTTTTGTTTGATAGGTATAATTAGAGACCAACATTCTTGCGGGCAGAGCCGCGGGCATAGATTAATATATTAATGTCAAAATATTAACAAATTAGTCACGTGAAGTTAATATGTTGAACTCATTCATGTGTCCACTCTGTACCGTTTTTACCGACATCTTTTACCATTATTTTTATATCATAATCACTTAAGTGACATGTTAGCGGGTTGGTGCGGGGCTGCTTTTATCACGTTTGTAAGCTCCACCCATTCGTTCTAAGGCAGTTACCCTCTTAAATTCTTTTAATATGTCATTTAGCCAAAAACTAGCTTTAAACTTTAACAACGGAAAATGAGTTCTAATGGAAAACGGTATTTAACTGTAACATATAATGTGTCATTTTTGTGTTCGTCTTCATTGCCCCGAGAATTATTAATCCATTAATAAAAATAAAACGTTTTAAAACAGAAATATTTTCGGGGATATCCTGACTAAACCCAATTTTTTATATTATCTGACACGCAGATATATATACCTACCAATATAATTGAAATATGGGTTCTTTGGGATTTTCTGTGCCGTCATTTCAAGTCGTAATATGTCTCTGATATCGAGTTCATTTAGTTTCATTATTTTTGTTTGTGAGTAGTAGCTGTGGCTAACTCGTAGGTATCGGATGGCCCGGTAATCTTATTTATTTTTAGTTCTGGTCACGGATTCGTATCGTGGTCCGTGAGGCCAGTTTGGTTACGACTACTTTAAAACTGTTGAACCAATTTTGTGGAGATATGCACAATATTCCAATTTCGACAATTCCGTGGACAATACACCTGTAAAATAAGTTATCATACAAACACTACATACGAATATACACTACATACATTTAGATAAGATAAATTGAAATTTAAATGAAAGCAAGGTTACTAATTTTAAAGTCAGAACATAGAGTTTTTTTATGTAGGGCACGTCAATTTGATTGATTTAAAATAGAAGTAATCATCAGTTAGCAATATGTTACATTAGTTACCTCGCTGTGACCTGCGACTACTCCTCGAAAACTTTGCAATAGATCAACATAGGAATGTATTACTTCTGTAGTCTCGATCCCAACACGTAAGAAATTATGTCATTGCTAAATTTACAATTATGACTATCAAGGATTTTTCTGATGACTGACTCAAATGCAATTCTTTAAGTCTCCGGAATCCCATCATGGGACTTGGAGGCGAGAGCCCTTCTGGAGTAGTCCTAGTTCCGTCAGGATGTGGTGGAGGCATGGAATCTACGACTTGGGCTACCAAGCGTAGGGTACGCCGTGATAAGACACATCATGGAGGATTCGTCAGAGAGGCCTCCCGAACGGCTGATGCAGGTGATCGCTGGATATGGGTGTTTCGGGAGTCCTGCGTCGGATCCAACTCCTAAGGGTCATCACTGTGATGCATGCGAGAACACGGGAATGCACACACGGACCGATTACCCGGCGTTCGAAACGCCAAGGCGGGTCCTTGTGGTGTCCCTGGTGATGGGAGTTATCACGCACAGCGCCTTGCTCACAGTGATGATGCGGAGCGCGAGCGTATGGACTGCCGTCGCTTTCTTCTGCGAGCAGGTAAAGCTCGAGAAGGAGGCGGGGGAGCGGTATAAGAGAAGACTCAGGTTCCTCCTCTACCGCATAGACTGCAATGCGCGAAGTCGACTCGGGCGTCAGAGATCTTTCAACGACATCTTTCTTTCATTATTCATAAATGCGAGCTTGAGGGTAATAGGTAGAGCCGTCTATCGCCCTAGCAGAAGCCGTTGCAACTGGGATAAACGCTAAGATTATGGTGGTTCTTTTACTATTATACGCTTCAGTGAAATTTGAAAGGCTTGCAGCTTGTATTTCGAAATTACACCACCAGCCACCTCGACCAGCCACCACGAGTATTTTACGAGAGTTTTATGTTATCCTAATACAAACATTAAAGGATATAGAGATTGTCCTTATGACTATTTGAGATAAATAATAACATTTTTTTAATTACAGAATCTTTTTTAAATCTTTCGTTCTTCTATAAACATCTAGGTTTGCCAGAATCTCATGGCATATTGTAAATTAAAAATGTAAAGTGCAATACTGGGGAAATTGGATTAAATCAAAACTTGTTATTTTTTTAGATATTATTAGAGATGTTGACTACTTTATTACTCTCGAAAAATTACCACGTTATAAAATGTTATAATAGGTATATAAATAATGTACTTACTGCTAAAGCGATATATTCTTACTACAATCCTCCACCCTCCAGAAACTCTCATCACAGTGAAAAAAATAAGTACAATTTTTTCGCCATACGAACTTCTAAGACAATTCTTACGGTTAATTGGCGCCCTAATAGTCCCAATAACTGGTCTAACTACAGAAAACTTCGACATCGCCAGTGAGTTGTCAAGGTCAAGTGGCAGTCGCTTCACAGAAAATATCAAAATTGAGACTGGTAGCTGAAAGTATCACAATGGGTTATAAGGGGTATCGAATATTCAAGAAATTAAAAAAGTTTGAGTTATTAAAAAAATAAAGACAATCTTTTTCTTCTTTTTCTCGAGTAGCTATAAGCAGGTCCACCTTCTGGTGCCCGAATATCCTTGAATTTTGGGACATCCTGTATAATATATTATATTTATTTAGTCTTTCACTGACATCCGTTTAATTGCAATGTAGTAACAAACAAAAGTCACACACAAACACACAAAATAGTACCTATTGTTTTGTGTGTGTGTTATTTTCAACAGATGAGGGATTTCTTCATAGAAGTAAATAGAACCACAAGTAGCAAGCAGTTACGAAGCAACTATTAAGTAATCTGAGTACTAGCAGCACACCGGTACAGCTATGGTGAAACGGAGTAGGTTCACAAACAACTGTTCTAATATTCTTTTAATAAAAAAGAACTGTGGACATATGGAGCGGCCCAGATAAAAATATTAGGGAAATAATTAATAAAGGCGTAAGACCTGTTGTAAATGAAAGGAAATATGGTCAAAAGGACGGGAAAAATAAATTAATCTCATTATGAAGTATGGAGTTGTTATGGGGTGTATTTAAGGGTGAAAAATGGTTTGCCACAATTTACAGTGAAACTAAGCCTCCTATCGAGAAAAGTTAAATGCAAAAGTTGCAGGTGATAACAAGCTGTACAACTTTTCACATTACCTGATAGTTTTTCTACACGACATCTTTAAAATTAGTTTTTTGTATCTTTTGTCTGCCGGTTTCGGATAATCGCCGAAGATTATAACGGAATTTTACTGAAGATAAACTAGATAGCTGGTGTTACAAAGCGTAATTAAAGGTATGAATCCGAAGTCGACCGTATCGTACCGTAGGTGCCCTTTATCCGTATCTAACTTTAACAAGTAATTTATGTACTACATGCGTCGGCCGTTGTCGGCTTCGGTATCATACCTTTAAGATACTTTTATTTTCGAAATAGTTATTGTACCGTGCGAAAAAATCTAATACCCAGATGAAACATTTGAAACATTTCTTAGATATTACCTACTGTATAAATTGTTTACGAATTTTTTACAGATTTTTTAAATATTTGTTACAGATTATTAGATAGTCCCTTAAGATATAAGTACTAATAGATACTACTAAAAGAGATGTGAAATCGGAAAGATAATTGGGTGACATGGGTCAAAATAGACAATTTTTCATGTGTTTACATAACGCTTGTATTGTCAGTCAGTACTTGAGTAGGTACCTATTTGTAAAACGAAAATATGTAAGTAACAGAATCAGCCCGTCACATAATTACGACTCCGCATACAATTCACGAGAACCAGCAACATTACAAAATCCATGGACCTTGAAAAGCTAAGACGAAATGAAAGTCACGGTCTGCATGTGTTTTAGAGGGAAAGGATTACTCAATGCTTAGGTTGCACTAGTGGACTGAGGGGTTTACTATTGTTTAACAAAAAACGTATGACAAAATGTAATTTTACAAACAACGTTTGAAAAACTAATCATTTGACTTAGTGCCCGCTTATTTATGCTTATGGCTGCTCGAGAAAAAATATATATCTCTTTTTTAAATTGCCTCCCTCCTTTTTAAATCCTCCTAAAAATTATAATTCCTCGGTGCGCTCGTGATTCAAAGTACCACTCTCGTCGTAAAAATACTACTTTGCTCCCATGTCATACAATCTACTTGTTATACCAGTGATAGGTCTTTACATATGAAATTACCGTTTTTTTAAGAAATTGGAGGAAACCCAATTTTCAATATTAACATGTAGGCATTTTTTTAGGAATGACACATTTATTTTATGATTTTTTTTGTGTAAGAAAAAGACGAACATTAAGCTAACAAGCAATTTTATTATATTTTTGAAAAGTGACAGCTGTAAAAAACTAATACGAAATTTATCATTAAATTGGTTAGCATTTAGGAAGTACTGTTTTTGAAGATCGAATTTAATTTATCATGCGGTCCTTAAAAACTAAGTTTAATACAGAGTTGTAAAATCTTGAAATCAACTTTCAAACAAAATATAAATAATTGGAATAGCTATTAAATTACAGGAATAACGAACTCGTGAATCTGTAAGAAAATTTCGGCAATGTCATAGGTAAGACCTAATATTTACATGAAATTAGAATCTGCATAGAAAATGAATTATTGTGATCTACTTACTGAATTTCATAAAGTTAATTTTAGACCCGCAGTACAATACCCGCTAGTAATTATAATATATGTTTATCATAGTGTAAATAATGTCAGGTACACAGTACATGCATGCACTAATCGCACAAGGTGAACGATGGCTTACGAATAACTGCGAATGAATCAGTGCGGAGGAAGGTCACGGTGAAAGCAAGCGAGCGGGATTTGTTATCATTACGGCGTGCTCGTCAGTGTGTGGTAATGATCGATGAATCGCACTCATTTGCTTTCATTCGCCTCCGTGTGATTGGTGTATGTGTGTGAACCCAGCATTAAAATTAGTATTTAAGTATTACCCGATAGTGATCCAATAGCGCGTCAGTTGGCTACGCCTACATATCTAGTAGAATGTTCAAGACTAGAAGTACACGCCCGTAATGAGCGAACTGAAGCGTGCTTCGAACATTGTATTATACTAACACGTATTATAAAGCTAAAGAGTTGTTTGTTTGCTTGGACGCGCTAATTTCAGAAACTACCCGTTCGAATTGAAAAAATCTTTTACTATTGAATAGACCATTTATCGACGGAGGTTATAGGCTACATAACATTTCGCTACTACAAAAGGGTGCGAAGCAGTGATCATAAATGTCAACAAATCGGCAGATTTCCATACATCTATTGAAGAATAAAGATTATATTTTAGTATTCGAACAAACTCAAAAACTAATACACCTATTTCAAAAATTGCACAGTGATTCCCACTTCTGAGGAGGTCATCTTAAACAGTAGATGGCCCAGGGACAGCCAGGAAGCGCAGGATGCTCTAGGTACCCCGGCATCTTAGAACCCTTTATTAAATACATATACAAAAATACATAAATAGAAATCTTTCCTCTTTATACTACTATTAGTCTGTACATATTCTCTTTATAACTGTACTATACAGGCAGGGTGGCAAGAGACGGTCCTGGGCCGGCCAGGTCACAAGGGATATTTTATTTTTAATTAATTTATTTAATTAAATACAAAACATATACCTCCATTCGTTATAAAAATGCCACATAAACTCATTAGAGGTTTTCCGTGCATTAGTGCCATCAATGTGCCGTCGTCGGCGACCACACCGCGCCCCCCGTCCTGCCTCGCTGTGCCTTGGCGATATTATGCATTACTATACAGGCTGGGCCCGGAGGACCACTGCAGGAGACTCTACGCGGGTGTCGTGCGGTCCATCGCCCTGTACGGGTGTCCCGTGTGGGCGGACACCCTGAGTGATCGGCACATGCCCCTGCTGCAGCGTCCGCAGCAGAAGTTGGCGTGCCGCATCATTAGGGGGTACCGCACGATATCTTTCAACGCAGCGAGTCTCCTCGCCGGATCACCATGGATCCTGGAAGAGAGATCCCTTTCGGCGCTGTACCGGTTCCAAAAGGCGGCGCTATACCGGTTCCAAAAGGCGGCGCGGGAGCGGGGTCACGATCCAAAGAAATTCGGGCCGTGAGATACCGGCTCCACAGGGAAATGGTGGCAGAATGGGAGTTACGACTTGGGCGACCAGGCGCAGGGCGCGCCGTAGTAGCGGCGGTAAGACCCATCATGGGGGAGTGGCTAGAGAGGCCACACGGCAGCCTCTCGTACCGTCTGACGCAGATGATCACCGAGCACGGATGCTTCGGAAAGCATTTGCGTCGGATGGAGAAAGAGCCAACGTCCGAGTGCCATCACTGCGACGCGAACGAGGACTCAGGTCCGCACACGCTCACCGAGTGTCCGGCGTGGGAGACACCGAGGCGGGAGCTTGTGGCGGCCCTGGGAGTGAGGGTTCTCACGCTCTCCACCTTGCTCGCGGCGATGGTCCGCTGCGCGGATGCGTGGGCGGCCGGCGCCTCCTTCTGCGAGCAAGTAATGCTCGTGAAGGAGGAGGCGGGGCGGGAGCGGCAGCGGGAGCGACGAAGGATCGCAAGACAAGCTGCCCGCGTACGAAGGCAACTCGGGCGTCGGAGGTTGATGAACGACCTCCGCCCCCCATGAGCGCCGGCCTGGGGGTGACAGGTGGAGCCGCCTGTCACCCTGGCGGAAGCAGGCCGCGGCGGTGGCGCTCCTCCCCGTTTCCGGGGACGAGTTGGGGACTCTGTAGTCCCCACACCCGAGAAGAGGGCCAGATCGTGAGAGATGGGCCTGGGTCGGCCGGGGTGCGAGGGATATGCCTGTCAACCTCACCTTCGGCATCCAAAGCGACCCACAGACGGTGTGCGTTTTAGTCGGTTCGAGTCCGACATAACCTCCTCCACCGGCTCCGGTGGGGATTTTGCGCATGTAAAAAAAAAACCTATACAGGCTGCTCCAACAAAAACTTCTTACGCATTTATTTTGTTTTCTATAAAGTATTGTTTTAATTTGTTTTGTATATTTCCATTGGTTATTGAGTTCCTTATAGGTTTTTTTGATTGATTAGACATGGTATGATATACTTTAATGTTCTTTTTCCATAAAGATTGGTGTATCTTGGCAATACTTCGCGTTTTTGACATTACGGGTTATTATACCGTGTTCATCAGATGATTTCACATTTTTTAGACCCTTGTTAAAGTATTCCTCGACTAGTAATGTTAATTCTATTTTTTGATGTATAGGGATAATTTTGCGGAAATCAAAAAGTTGGTGGTAATCGTCTTTAAATTTCTCTTTGATATTGTGTGGGACTATTCGTTTTAGAATCCTTAGTTGCAATGTGTATATTTGGTCAAGATGGGTTTTGTATATTCTACCATAACTTGATAGTCCGTAAGATATTATAGATTCTGCCTATATGTCTCAGATATATGTATATATGTCTCAGATAATCTCACTTCCGGCAACCTGCGACCCACACAGTCGGTTCCAGTCCGACATAACCTCCCCCATCGGCACCGGCGGGGATATTGCGCACATTAAAAAAAAAGGTGTTAGAGGGCCCACATAGCTACATCTTATTTAGTTTTTCCAAATAAACCCATGTTATAGACAAGTGACGGTAATAAACAACTACACGAATTATTTGGTCTTTATTTAATCTTCCCGCGCTATATGAGACCATATGTGTGGTCGACATGTCGTCTCTTCACTTATCTTCACTTATATTACTTGTACATTAAGGAGGTAGGACACGGGGGTATTTGCGCCCAATTGAGCAGGCCGTCTGAGGAAGTACCTCCGCCCTACAGAATACTGCGGCTATAATAACTTCGTGTTGTGTTTCCAGCGGTGAGTAGGGTAGCCAGAGGTCACTGGAGAATTTTGTTGAAATTGTACTTACAGGGTTGGCAGCGCGACTGTGACTCCTCTGGTGTTACAAATGTCCATAGGCCACGGTTACCACTTTCTATCAGGCGGTGTGTGCTTGTGCTTGTCTGCCACCTAAGTGGTATAAAAAAAACAAACAACAACTTGTATAATTTCGATACGGATAAACGGTTGAGAAACCGCAATCAATTAAAACAAAAATAGTTATTACTTATTTGTGCAACAAGTGAGCCAAATAGTTTTTTCATCCCTTATATTCAAAATGTGTTACTTTGTTCCTCATAAGTGAGAGTAAAATAGCTCTTTTCTGTTAAGGGTTTAAATTTGGAACATATCACTCATAGAAATCGAACTCAAATTGTATGGCTAGTACGTGCTGTTAGCAATGGCGGCGCTATAACCCGTATTAACTAACAAAAAGGAAAAGCGCATGCATTCCTTATGTATCTGACTGTTTATACTGAATTCTAACGTAGAATCCTGAGCGCAGCGAAGGATTCAAGGTCCATCCGCCCTAGGGAAAAATAATTTGGTCACGAGTCATACACTCTACTTTTTATCCCCTTTCTATGAGAAAATGGATATGTACTGATAACTTACAAAAACAGAGACAGAATTATTGAATAAGGCACTTGCACATTTACAATGTTTATTATTTAAAAAAAAATAACACCAATAAGCTGTAGAAAAGTACAAATGCCTATTTCAGTATGTGAAACAAGTTCCACCACTATAAACAACCAGCGACAAAAGTAATACGCGCGCTTTTGTTATTATGTAACCTTTATAATACACCAAGCGTAGAAATGCTATCACAGGTACTCAACACAAACGTCATATTCCGAACATAAAATACTATACACTCAATACTAAATCATTCCATTTTCTATCAGTATAATTTCTCCATAGGTTTTTTAGCACTGTATCTGAAGGAAACCAGAAATATAATTATATTAAGTTCATTTTTGTTTCAAATTATAAAACAGCCAAAAAAGACATTCATTTTATGGCAACATAATTTAAGCTATTAGGTATAGAAGGTTATTTTATTTGTTATAGCGACAAATTTACTGAAATTGGGTGGTTACGTATTAAAAATCTACAACATTGTCACCATTGTCATATTCACTGCGGCTTCGCTTCGGCAGCCACACATTTTCGGCAGCGCGAGTGTCACGCCCCGGGTGTTTACACGTCCATAGTCCACGGTAACCACTGCTCGTCAGGTGGGCCGTGTGCATGTGTACCTAAGTGGTATTTAAAAAAAAAAGCTAAATATACTACAACTATGGTTTTTGAACTTGGTACCTTGTATTAAGTTAGAAACCATACAAAATATGTGATTGTCACTATCACTTATTACTTAAACTTTTCGATTTAATGCTCTCAATAACTTAAACGAGACATTCATGCTATACATAATTAATTCTGTTATCCGTTTCTTCTTCTTCTTCTATTCTGTTATCCATCCATTGTAATGTCGCCTATCGTGTGATTTCTCATTTCCCATAAACGACGAAAATATCGCAGAACATAGAGAAGAAGTCGACTAAAAATATATATTGTCAAAACACACATAAATGTTTATGAAATTAAAACTACTAGTCCAAACTATCAAATATTTTGGCTACTATTCTGCATCAACCTAAAAAAAGAATCACGTAAATCGGATCATAAATCTCATTCATAAAAAAATAAAAAAGATACCAATCGAATTGAGAACCTCCTCCTTTTTGGAAATCGGTTAAGAATGGTTACGTGTAGGTAAGGGATGCAAGAATGCAATGAATCCGTTTCGTTCTGTCTTATCTTAAGTTGTATGTCGTACTACTTCTGTTACTCTATAATATATATTATAAGGGTACAACTTCTACTTTTTAGAAAACATCTGACAGTCTGAAAATATATACAAAGTCGGTTTGATTCCCTTGTTACCACCAGTAGTAAAACTGGTAATTGAATTGCCCTTTTCACTTCCGTGAAATTAAAATTATAAAAACAAAACAAAACATGACATATTTGTTTTTAAACAAAATACTTATAAGAATACCTATTGCTTTTGGAAAAATAAAAAGAAATTGTTTTTCGCTTATTTTTATTAATATTAAATGAAGAAAAGGGAAATCGCCGTAATTTGTCGAGGGAGTGTATTGTAAATATTGTCGTCATTTTATATATCAGGACTTTTCCTTTGTTAAACTACAATTTAAACAAGGGTATCAACACTGATAGCGTTTGGAAGGCCCACCTTGCTGTTTTATTGTTCAAATGCAATTGTTCACGGTGAAATCTCAGTAGTTGAGAAATGACTGTGAGTAGCATGTTTTTATGCGACTGCCATGGAAGATATGTTCTTCACGCGTATCCTGTATGTATGGTGACGTTTCAAAGTACTGAATTTTGCAATCCCGCATATCAAAATCCCGAATGTACGAAATACTGAACTTAAACACCATAGTTCAAAATCCCGAAGTTCGGAATATGTACCGAAAGTTAAAAATCCCAAATACCTATTACATTTTATTTAGTTTTACGGAAGTAAAATGGGCATTTTTTTGTATCTAACAACTTTCAACTTTAGTAGTAAGAAGGGCAATTCGATTACCAGTGTTACTACTGGTAGTAATATTTGTAGTAAAACGGGCAACAAACCGCAAAGTCCGTACAAAATTGCCAAAATTGACATTGATATGTCGTTAAGTCAATTTTTTATTCCTTCGGAGTTAATAGCTTATGTTGTGAGTTGACCCGTAAGTTGAGTTTGTTACAACTTCTTTTGAGATGATGATGTTGATGATATAGCTGTAGCAATTACAGATAAACATACAATCATTTTATTATTTGTTGTATAGATATTATTGTATATTTATGTCAACATATGCAGACGAATTTCATGATGCATTTTAGGTTAAGTTTAATAATAGTTGGGTTTTTAAATAAATTGTTCCTATATAAACGCGAATAGGAAGAAAGGAAATTCGCTTGTATTTGTCTAGAAATAAATGCGAATTCTCTTGCACTTCATACATTTGCAATACGCGATGCAAGCCCGTGACGTGAGACGTCGTAAATTCGTGATTTAGGGATGCTAACGCATGTTGCTAGCCGGTATAAAGATGATTATAAGTACCTAATGACAATGATTATAATAATTCTGTATGGAGAGTTTTCGGGTGTCTGGAGAAGCTGAATTTTGGAAATCAAATATTTTAAAACTATTGGTTGTAAGAATATTTCACTTTTGAGTTTAGAGAATTGTTTGAGAAAAATTTAATAGTCAACACCCCTAAATAATGTATGTCTACTGATATGTATGAAAAACAAATTAGTCTCAAGATAGCTTCGTCCAATTGCCCTATCATAGAGTATAATAATTCTATTACGATTAACGTTGCAAAACGGCAGCAAACTTTTAGATACATACGCAGCAAATTGATATTCAAAACAAAACAAAACAAATCGTATTACTGTCCATCAAAATTGAATCGATGTTTTATTTAAAATTTAAATAATTGCGAAATGTATCTGAAATGAAGTGAAATCGTCTCATCTCTAAATCAGGTCGCCCGTTACTTTGCAATGATAGGGTTGGGTAATCAAATTTGTTATTCCAAATATCTGTTTTCTGGAGCATATTTACCTACGTGTTTACTGACCAGGAACATAACTTTCTAATACGACTTATCGATACTTCACAACATTTTTAATGGTTCTCTTAACATTAATATCAAACATAACATAACTTAGTGTGTGCCATGGTAAACCTGGGATCGAACCCGAAACCTCGTCTCAGCAGTCTATTACCCATACCACTAGGCTACCGCGGTTACATTATAGGCTACCGCGGATACAATAATATCATAACTCACATAACCTATTGATTGACCTCAGTCCTCAATAAGCGCTGGTCTGATTATGTGGTGGAGCCTCTGTCCGTCAAGCTGAAGCAGACCAAGACGGTGCCACGATGCCCCCCTCCCCCAAAGGGAAACAGGGGGATATGTTGGCTCCCAGATCCTAGAGGGCCATCTTGAAATCGGAGATAGCCCTGGGTCAGATGGGGTGCGAGGGATATACAGGATGGAAGATTTCGACTTTACTTGGAGGGAAAGTACTCTAAATACTGGAGATAACGAATTTCATTCAAAAGAAACAAAACTGCTTTCGTATATTTTCGAAAACTCGTTTGCCACATAATCGAACTGATAAAATGCGTCAAAAATGACATCTTGTATTTTTATGACATCAATCGATAGTGTCACTCATAAGGATCAAATGTCTTCTCTAACAGAGGTCTTAAATTAAATGAGAGGAAATTCAAGTTTATATTATCTATCACAAAGCTCCAATACCTATTTGTAAGCATCCAGAGTGGTCTAAACATCTTAGCAATCAATTCTCCATAATAATTTAAGAAAGCAAAATGTTCATATTGATATCTATAACAAGTAGCTCAATGGCATCTAAGTTAGCAGAATGACATTTAATCACATTTTGTATCCTTAAAGTAGGTACTTTCCGTCCAAGTAAGGTCAAAAAAATCTGTATATTTTAGTCCTGAAACATCTGTATTCATGATTCCTAAAACCCTAAACCATTTTAGTGTAGCTAACCTCGTCAATATTTTATTAAACCCTAACTGTGACGGGGGGAACTTGCCTTTTGTATCCGATGCTGTATCGGCCTGGTCGGCCCTCAACGGGGGTGCATCCATAACAGAACTAGGGCATCTTCAGCGGGCGTGGGATGAGGTAGGGGTGAGGCGTCTCTAAGTTCAACTATTAAATAGTGCTATGGGTGTCGATCAGACTAGCTGCGGGCGGTGTCACAGCCGGAATCTGGAGCGTGGTTGCAAGCGTTACCTTCGCCTCATCTGGGTACTCTGCTCGACGGCGACTCTCTGCGTGTGGCGGTGGCTTTCCGCCTGAGTTGTAAGGTGTGTGAACCCCACATATGCACCTGCAGTCCCATGGTGGAAGCGGGTGACCATTACGGTTTGAGTTGTCGGCGGTGCACTGGAAGGTTTCCGCGACACCACGCTCCGAACGAAATCATCCGCATTGTATCAGCGAATGTACCCTGCGTACTTGAGCTTGCGGATTTGAGCAGGTCGGACGGTAAGAGACCGAACGGTCTGACTTTCGTTCCTTGGAAGAACGGCAAGTGCCTATTATGGGACGTAACTTGTGTCAGCACTGTAGCCACCAGCCACCTTAGTCGCACAATCCACTCCGTCAGCGGCCGTAAATGACGCCAGCTTAAAGAAGAGACTCGATTACGGTGAGTTGGTGCCGCGGTACCACTTCGTGCCAATAGCGGTGGAAACCCTGGGAAGCTGGGGCAAAGAGGCCAAAAGCCTTGTAAAGGGGATTGGGCAGACTCACAGAGGCTGGCCAATCGCAATCCAGGGTGGAAACGCAGCAGATATGATGGGCGCTTTTGCACAGGAGCGATCAGATTGGAATTATTAATTGAATTATCATGAACATTATTAAGAATTATTATTATAAATTATTATTTTTGGCATTTAGTCATTAAACGAATTAATTATATCCATTTTTGTTCAGGTTGTAAAATATTAGACAGTTAAATTTTAGTTTATACATATTAACAAAAATATACTATAATAAAAACATCGATATCTACTTAAAATGTATGTATTCTGTATCTGTATAGCACAGCGCTTTGAGTTTTGTAAACATACTAGCTTTTGCCCGCGACTTAGTCCGGTAGTTAATTTCGAAATAGATTAAGGTATGTTCACTTCTGAAACTCAAACCTCTGTGTTAAGATAACTCGTTATATCTATTTTAAATTATTTATATTGTGAAGAAAGTTTTCTTACAGTACTGACTAATACATACAAAGCTTAACCGGGAACCGGGAACTATGAAATTAGTCAGACATCTTTTATAACCTAGGCAAGCGTTAATAAAAAATTGAACCTATGTTGAAAAGCCCCTGAACTAAAAATAATCACGTATCCACATTTATCAATATTCATTCATCAACGGTTTTAACATCCTTCCTTCCTCCCTCTCAACATTAACAGGCTGTGCAAGAGGGTCATTAAAATAGCTTGACGAAAATTGGGAGCCGGATGTTTAAAGTCAGAAGCTTTTGCATACCCGAGCAGCGGTATCTTTTGTCATAAGACGCAGGTTCACTCGTAGTGGCAAACTGTTTATAAAAAACGATACCAGTGTTGACATTGGTATGGTTTTTATTCAAATTTACATAGACTCAACAAAAGATTTTAACGTCATCTAATGAGAGTACCCAAGTTACTAACATGTAATCGTTACAATCGAATCGAGGCGTTTCCTCTATGGTTGTATCTTACCATTATCACACCAACAGGGCGAGTGTTCTGATGAACTCCTTCAACTAATCCCTCCTTCTCCCTATCCTACCCAGAATAACCTGCTATGCTCCCCCTCCACATCATCTCCCAGTCCCCGCGCTATTGTGGTGATATTCGCAGGGTTTCAACACGAATAAAAAACTGGAGTACAGTCAATTGATTATGTTTAACATTTGCATTAATAAAAAAACAGATGTTGATACAAATCCCGTACAAAGTTCAATGAGAAGATATAAAGGAAAAATGTTGAAATGTGTGAAAGTATGGTGCAGCCTAATTAATGAAAAAGTCAATGTCTCTGCCAAGCAAAAGCTAAATATACAGTGGCTCGGCGTCAGCATTGACCACTGTATGTACCCCAAAATAACTTAAGAGTTTAAGAACTACGAAAATGTGAAGCAGAAAGTCTCGTCACGTAATAACCTTCTTAAAAAGCTGACCAATACAAAAAAAGTATTGCGTACAACAGGGTTGGCCTTATATTATTTTACGGGTGAAAATATAGATGTCCCGTTGATGATGGTCCAGCCATGCTAGTGGATAGCACTAAATGAAACCTGCCGGAGAATAACTGGCTGCCTTAAGCCGACTGAGGTAGGGCACCTGGCATTGCACTCCCAATACCCGCAGAGGCGTGACGTCGTCCGAGAGAGAGGAGCAAGCTGAAGTCAGAACAGTGACATCCCATGAATGACTATTTTCAGGTGCCACAAAGACTGAAGAGCTGTTTGAGCTTCTATTGACGGTGAGCCGCCCCAAGCCAGAATAGACCACTAGAGAGCGCAGGTCTCGCTAACGACCCCTTTTGTCCCACTTTCGGAGAATCCTGAGATGATATACTCCTGGACGAGATCTGCCTTAGCTCAGGTGGAAGTCCTTGAACAGACTTCGGACACAAGTCAGCCGAAGCAAATAAACCGAGCTTGGTGGGGGTTCTCAGATGGTGTGGACTTGCGATGTGAATGTGGAGTTATTCCACCGACAATGGACACCTGTTAACGTGTGCTACATACCCAATCCACATGTACACCGAAGGATCTCACGTGCGCTTCCGAGAACGCCATTCAGGTGGCATCACACTGGAAGAACACGTTTTGAGAGCTAAGGGGCCATCGCCACAATAGAAGAGAATGCCTCTTTTTCATTTTAAGAGGTAATTGAACTTCAGGACTTCTTGGGCTAGGAGTTTTATCTTCGTCTTCAAACTGCAGAAATTCGTAAAGATCTACTATGTGATAATAATTTTATTTTCACACCTACGATCGTACGTACAATAACATGCTTTAAATACCAGCGCTTATGACCATGCCCTACTAGAACAATGTTCATGGCAAATTTCAACTGAATCTGTTCAGCTATTTTCAAGTGATACCTACTCGGACTTCAAAACAAATAACACCCAAACAGATACAAAATTACACACAACCTAAACCAACCAACTTTGTAAAAGTCACACAACCAAAGCTGAGAATTTAATTTAAACAAACTATCGTTCAAATCTTTGGGATTCGTTCACTATACTTTACCATATGTGCGCAAAATCCCCAAGGTGAGGTTAACGTGCATATCCCTCGCACCCCGGCCGATCCAGGGCCATCTCTCACGATCTGGCCCTTTCCTCGGGTGTGTGGGGACTACAGAGTCCCCAACTCGTCCCCGGAAATGGAGGGGCGCGCCGGGCGCGCCGCCGCGCCGCCGCTATTTTACCATATTAGTTTCGTTTGCACCATTGATGGTGCAAACGAAACTAATTAGTCTCATCTGCACCATTGATGGTGCAGGTCAATGGTGCATACGGTACGATGGGACTTTGAATTGGTATATCCATTCCTATCAAGAAATCTTCAAATAAATTTCCAACATTTCAAAAATAAATATACTTATTGGTAAATTCAATATCAGACCGCTAACTTCTGGATCGACACTCGTAACCTTTTATATATATGAATGAATAAAGTAAAAAGCTGTAATTTTAATATTACAAACAAATAGTACTATTTCTTTGTATAGTTTACCTAAAGAAGGTCTGGTCTTCCTTATGTATTTTTTCTAAATATATAATAGTAGCGTAGGTTACTACCACTTGCTTCCTCAGCATACTTAATATTCTCCGTGGAAAGATTATTTGAATACTGCTTATGAAAACTATTTATGCTAGCTTTATAACTGACTTTCAAAAAGGAATGGTTCTTAATTCGATTCGTACACCGATTATTCTGAGATTTGTGATCCGATCTATTTGATTCGTTTTTAGTTCGATGCAGAATAGTTGCCATTTGGTCCCATGAAATATTGACATATTATTTTGGACGACTAATTATGATTTTATTTACATGTTTATTTTTACCCGACTTCTTCTTTGTGGTGTCCTATATTTCCGTCTTTTATTAACATAACATAACATGCTTACAGCTCACGCCTATATCCCCGAAAAGGGCAGAGGTGCTAATACACACATTTCGTCATTTTATGTTTAGGTCCCAATGAAATAGGTGGAAATTGCCATTAACTATGCACTTATAAACCTGCGATAAATATACACATAACTTCGAAAAGCATCGGAAAGTCATTGGTGTGTGCCATGGTAAACCTGGGATCGAACCCGAGACCTCGTCTCAGCAGTCCATTACCCATACCACTAGGCGGTTTATTAACTGATTTGAAAAATATTTTAAGCGTAGGGTTCGGTAGAACTCACAGGTATATAAATTACCATAAATTAATCTAAATCTAATTACCATATAAATGTCATGGGCACTGGACGTTGGATTCCGGAGATTACACTAGAGAGCTCCTCGAAAACAAATAGGAAACGGAAAATTATTACTTTTGAAGCTAGTTTTTTAACAGTCTAGGACGTGCTAGAATTATCTAGTCTTGAACTATGGATGCAGATAACAGAATTTCTTAATATACCATGGAACGCGAAAGTTTAAGTTAGAATTTCTTAATGACGTATAGCATGAAAGCTCGTTTAATTTATTGAGAGCATTAACTTGAAAACTATGGTTGGCATGCTAGACTGGTTTAAACCCACTAAAAAGGAACAAAATTAATAAAATTTAAAAACAACCTATTACAGTCACTAAAAAGTTAAAAAAAGAAATACGTTTAAAAACCGACTTCAAAAACTAAAAACTAAAATAATATAGATATTACTCAATTTACTGATCTGTGGGCCACCACAATCGTTAACAAAACAGTCTTGTGTGTTGCTGTAGAGTTTTGTTTCAAGCTTAAAGTAATCTTGCTTGTATCCGTACCACAACCTTACATAATGCATACAATGTATTCCTGCTTAGGGCTGTTGTGACGTCACTTTGACCACCAGACTCATAAGGCGCCGTGCTACTGCTGCAAATCAATGACATGCTGCCTAATCGCCCCATTTATTCGTTATGCAGTGCAGTCCGAGGTGTAGGACAGTCGCAAACAATTATGTCGTACAATAAAAGGCTTCATGTAGTTGCAAAAATAATAAATATTGATATTTGACTAATATATATTTATCGAATTTTCAGTCAAACTATGGCTATTTTCAATCGATAGACCCTCGCACGGGTCATACGGGATCATACGGGATGATCGGTCCCCATTCATATGAATGGGGACCGATCATCCCGTATGATGAAATAGCGCCCAATCTGTAATTATCGGGCAGAAGCTTTCAAAGTTTTGAACGAAGATTTTCGCAAACTGAACTCAGAAAGATATAAATGACGAAAAAGGTGGAGTTATCGATATTTTTGCTACAATGTTTTGTACGGTATTCACGTTGCGTAACCGTGAAGAGCTCCAGACCATGAATTGTTTTAATAAATAAGCTATATACCCTCCACCTTCCGCGCACCGCTCGCTCCCTTATACCATTTCAATGCAATGGTGTTTTTAAAATCATACGTCTTTCTGGCCCATCCTGTCGTTCAAGATAATAGCAGTTGTTTCACATATAGGCTCCTCCTTAGGCCCTAACTAATAAACATTACACGAGGTATACAGGGTGAAAGATTTTGACCTTACCTGGAGGGAAAGTAGGTACTTTTAAATACTAGAGATAGCTAATTTCATGCAAAGGAAAAAATTATTTATTTTCAAAAAGATCCAAATCTGCATTCAAAGAATTTCGAAAACTCGCTTGCCAATCCTGGTAATCGAACCAACTAAAATAACACCTGTATTTTTATGGCTTCAATTTATAGTGTGAATCATAAGGATTAAATCTCTCTAACAAACATGGTAAATTAAATGGCAGGAACTTCATGTGTATTTTTATTAAATAATTCGTTTATTTGTAATCTTACACAAAAAGTGGTAATTACCAAGTTATTTGGAATTAAAGTTCCTACAATTTAGGTTCTCATATTTTTTCCTAGGATACTTGTCGTTTTATACCCCAAAAGAGGTGGATATTTTTTTATTGCTTTGTTTGACCTGGAAAGTGTTCTGAACAGTCTAGTTTAAGACATTTTAAGGGAAGGCCAGAATTATATTATATATATTATACACACTAACCCCATTACATTTGTTGTATATCTTCGAGCGAAAAAAAATGCTAAATCGGTTGAGTCAATCTTTGTCCCTCAATCACCAAATCACGCTACTTTGCGTCGCGCGACTCACAGCACAATCATGAACAATGCGGCTACTCTTGCTGGCTTCTTAACCTATGGCGCTATGCTTCTATTATTTTAAGTAGTAGAATCTACTTTATACTTCCGGACCGCCAAAATATATTTATCGCGGGCCATACCTACTATTCAGGGACATTCATTTGAGACCCCACTCATCGAAATCCATGGAGCGTTTTGTCCAAAAAGAGTAAAGATTGCATGAATGCACCACGCTTTCTTTCATAATAAATCATAGTAAATATTCAATAAAGATGATTACCTGCTTATAACCATTTCGCATAGGTAATTATTTATCGTTCATCACGAACTGAAATTGTTTATGTTTAACTGCGATCTAATGAAGATTTGTCAAAGGGAAAACTCTCGAGTCATCATACTAAATGTCCGAATTATTTTGTAATTTTTAGTGCGTGCTAATAGCGTGTTTTTTTAGTTTTTTATTTTACTATTATCTTTATTTTATACTTTTTCGTATTCCTGACAGCAAACCCTTTCATTTGATACCCAAATCATGGGGGTGCATTTCAAATAGCCTGTCCGCCATCTTGGACGTCCGCCATATTGAATTTAAGTCACGTGACTACTTTTTTCGTTTTCCTGACAGTAAACCCTTTCATTTGATACCCATATCATGGGGTGGATTTCAAACAGCCAGTCCGCCATCTTGGGGAGGCCGCCATATTGGATTTGTAATGACGTTTCTTAGCTAGTCACGTATTGTCATCAGAACTCAGAGCGTGTGCAAAATTTCATCCTAATCGAAGACCGGGAAGTGGGTCAAATTAAGATTCCAAGATGCATAGTTAGTTACAAGTCAAGCTAATAAAAGAGTGTTATTAAAAAAGTTATCATTGACCTAGTAGCCTGTTACACTTGACTTGGAAACCCAAAATCTTACCCCCTACGCACACCCTCCCTAACTAAAACATTGTAACGCCACGAACCACCCCGAAACCGCAATTAAATTCGTTTACCTACTACATGCTTAAATACCATACAATACCATACAATAACCTTTACCAAATTTATCCTTTTATGTTAAACTTAACTACTTTGAATGCATACTTTTTCAAGTGGCGAACAAAAGTATTATAATAAATATGTCATGTATATTTACAAACATTCGGTTCGGGTCATTGCTTTGGGTGTATTGAATATTATTTTCAGTATCTTGTCAGATGTATGAATAATTGCATTCAAATAGTTTTTTTAATGTTTACAAAACAAAACACGTGGTAGAGTCGAGTCAATAATCTGAATAAAGTTCACACTAGACTAGTGAACTGCATTATTTTGTATTGATTTAACATTTGAACAATAACATAAATATTTGGTTTCAGATCATAATAATTGTACCGTATACTGTCTATTTGACTGAGCGAGTGAAGCGAGCGAGATTCTCCGTTTCGACAAGGTGGCCAATTGTTGTTTTTGTCCATATGTCTGTTTGTTTGTCAGTTCCGGTCTAGAGGGTGCATTTCTTAACCGATTTTCAGCGAACTTGGCACATAGTTCTTTTGATTTAAAACAACTTTATGTTTTGTTTTTATATGAGAGAAAAGGGGGAGATGTAACGTCATTATTTTTCTCGTTCTCGTCATTATTTTTAGTGAAACATCCAGAGCTGTTTAAAATAGGAGGTATATTATAGGATTAATAATTAGCCCACTTGAGCAGTCCGACTGGGGAAGTACCTCCACCCTACAGAATACCGCGGTTATAATAACTTTGTGTTGTGTTCCCAGCGGTGAGTAGGGTAGCCAGAGCTCACTGGAGAATATGTGCTGTCAGTGGGATGACTAATGGCTTGTCCTGCTTTGTCATCTACACTGACGGCACAGAAACTCTGTGCTTACAGGGTCGGCAGCGCGAGTGTGGCTTCTCTGGTGTTACACACGTCCATAGGCCACGGTAACCACTTTCCATCAAGTGGGCCGTGCGCTTGTCTGTCACCTAAGTGATATAAAAAAATAGGAAAAATTTTTGATGCCAGATAAAGATTACGACGAAAAAAAGTAAAGTAATAGTTTTAGGAAACTACCTGTTTGTCTGTCTGTTAAGACCTTTTTCCTAAAAATACCTGAAGGTATCAGGTTGAAATTATTATCAAATACTCAAGTTTATAACGTCTTAAAGCTGTGGAAACAAAACTTCTAATTCTACATAATCTAAATATCATACCATATTTTATGAAGCACCAGTTCGCCACGTAAGTGCGCGAGCCCACTTGACTGACTCTAATATAGGTATCATTGCATGATCTTGAATATTGTTTTACACATTTTTACGATAAATCTCACCGTACATGAAAAAAATACTAAATATTGATATCTTAATCTCAATTTTTTTTACAATGCGTGGCATCGATGGGGTCTTTTGATATTTTATTCGTAATAGTGAAGTCAAGATATCTGCCAAATTATACCGAACTATAAGTACGTATTTTATAACTATTGTTAATTTAATCTTGAGCATGTGGGTACGTGGACGAAATCAGGAAGGTACGTACTCTACACTATACATCGTACATGACATACTGAGTAAAGTAACATAGTTACCACCGCAGGTTACCACACTATTACGGTACGTTACATCAACGTGCGTCACTGAGCGGAGAAAGTCTGACGTCAGTTGTGCGCATGAAGAAAGCATTGCGCGTGCGACTCAGCGAGCACTTTTGCTTTCGACAGAGGCCATAGCGTCTGTACGATAGCGAAAACGGCATACTTCGGGTATGCCTACTATGCTGTCGCTTTTTCATCCGGTATTCAGGTCTTGATTATGAAATCGAAACTATTGAGTCACTGTGGCTCATTATGTGATTTTATGCCGCTTTGTAAAGATGTGTAGTGACCATTTGTTTTTTTTTAATAGTATTACTATAACCAGACCCCAATATCTCACAATAGTTACAACTGCTGCGCATTTAATCATAAAGTTTACTTTTCGTTGACAGTGTGCCATTTCCAAACATTTAAAGTGATACTCATAACAATATTTAGAAGTCCTATTAGTTAGTTGTACGTTTACAATTTTATCGTCCCAAGTCCTGGCAATTTCATTCTCGGAACACGTATGTGCTAGTCCAATGCTTGTCGTGTAATCAAGTCTCGTGCCTCGTCTGCTTGCGATGTGTTTAGTGCTGTAAAACACGTCGTTCGAATCAAATTACATTGCGATTACAAGGCTGTCACAGACAGTCACTCGTTCGTGACCTGTTGACTGATTTTAACTAAATCCAGGTCAAGATCTTTATTTCGTTTTTGATACTATACCTCGAAAAATTCCAGCATAATTGTATATTTTGAATACATAAGAACTAATTCATTAGATAGCGTTGAAAATGAGTAGACACCATGACAAAATACATATTTTAATATTTAATGCTACTTGTAGCCAGCCAGTAAGATACAATATATGTGGAACAAATGGTAAGATTACCACTATTACGTCTGCTTTCCTTTGCATTTTAGCAATCATGTTAACATGGTTGCTATTTGCATTCCTATAGTCATAGTTTTAGGGTCCCACCAAAGCCTGATAGAAAGATGAAGCTCTGGCGTAGGCTTTTCTTTCAGGTTTGGGAGATCACGAGGAACTCGCTCTCATAACAGCGAAAATTAGCATAAACATTAAGAGGGAGTGTAACAGAGCTGCCCCCCGAGCTCCAGAGTGCAAGCTTAGGAATCAATCCAGATAATCGCCAGGATGATATCTTCCTTCTTGGAAAGGAATTTTCAACATTTATTTAGTAGACAAATTCTACTAATTCTGATTTTTATTGTAAATGAATAGGTAATGAATGATGATGTTTGAGACTGTTTTAGAGCAAGGCATTGTATAATATAGTATGGTACATATTTACAGAGCATGTAAAAACTTCACCTTAATATCATTGAGTTATATGTAATAACTCAATGCTTAATATTACTGAATTATAAGCGGGTATTTCAGCTGTATTATTCAGTGACTTTCGTGTTTAATTTCCGATTAGAAGCAGTTACAAATAACCAGTCATAGATAAATATTTAAAACTATTTGTATCAACGATCCATTAAAAAGGGGTGTGTTGGCATCTCATTGTGAAAAGTGTACCAGCATAAGAGAATTTAACAGAAATCAATTTATTTCTCGTTCGCACTCAGTGTATAGTTACCGTATATCTTGACCCCAAATGTCATATAATAAAATGTAAGTAGGTACCTACTCTTTATGTCAGGCGTTCTTTGGTCGTCTTTGGGGTAGAGTCTTTTGGGACTACGGCGGCCTAGGAACTTGAATCCATCCATCATAAATTACAAATTAATCCGCGCGCGGCAGGTCCTTGTTTTCGCTCGGGACAGGGTCTAGAAATATGTTGGGAATTACATGCCTTGTTTACACTCGTGTTTGCGTTGAGGTTTAAGTACCTACCTACTTGTTTTTGATCGTTTTGTCTATCCAGCTCTTTTTAATTTAAGTTCAGTATTCTCTAGTCAAAACAGCACAGGTACAGTTTGAATCTTCGCTCAAAACTTTAAATAACTTTTTAATACGCGATTAATATGAAATACAAGATATGGTAGATTACACACGATAGAAAGCTTTTAATTAAAAATACCCAGGGATGCAGTTTAATTTTTATTGGGAGAAAACATTCAATTGCATTACGGCTTGTGCTCGCAGTTATGTTCACGTAGAAAGAACATAACTCTTAATTGAATGCAGTGCGAACGTAAACATTAGCTTGATGTTCGCGGCAACCCTGCCCTGCTGCGGCACTGCGCGCAACTAGGTCAGTGGGCCGCCCCCCGCGCCGTCCTCCGCCCGCTCGGTGGCGCAACCGCGCGAACGCGCACTAACATAGACCTGGATCGCGGGAAAGTGGGTCACCGACTCACTTTCACTTATTACATGGGCTCCTAATCGTTTTCCATTGTGCGCGCGGGCGGGGGCCTGCGGGTAGCGGCGGGGCGCGCATGCGGGAGGCGCCGGCACGCGCGCCGTTGTCGCCGGCCGGCTGCTCGCCAGTCGATCGCGGGACGTCTACCGAGCGGTACGCGTACCGCCGCTGAACGTATTATTCAACGCGATCGTAACATACCACGCGCCGTCAACAATTGTAATACATTTAATACGGAGAATATAATTGGTGACTGCCACAGAAACTTTAGGCCTGTTCAATTCTTGCACCACTCATATAGAACAAAATGTGTTGGATTTATGTGACTCCTACTATAGTGCTTGAACAGGTGCAGCCTGCGAGCGGCAGCTAGTGTTGCGGCCAGACCGCTAGTGAACTCGGTGACTGTGTGAACGTTGTTGCGGTTGAACGCCGCTGTAGGGATTGTAATAAACAGCCGCATAGAGCGGCCGAGCATGACGATGGACCAGCAAACAGGCCTCATGTCCCTTAATATGTCCCCATTTGATTTGAGTCCAGGGCCTGAAGGTTCTGGCTCAGGGGGACCCTCCGGAGCATCACAACAATATGTGCCTCAAGGCGCAGCGTACCAATGTCCTCCTGAACAACAATCTTTTGGATACGCCAATTTGGATGCTTCATACTTATTTCCAACAGGGGCTGGTGGCGAGACAGGAGGCTATTTACCAACAGCAGGCACCGTGTGCGACCAGACAGACACTAAGGATGTGATTGAAGAACTATGCCCTGTCTGTGGTGACAAAGTTAGCGGCTATCACTACGGGTTGCTTACTTGTGAATCTTGCAAAGGGTTCTTTAAGAGAACTGTTCAGAATAAGAAGGTGTACACATGCGTTGCAGAGCGAGCCTGCCACATAGACAAAACACAACGGAAACGCTGCCCATTTTGCCGGTTCCAAAAATGTCTCGATGTTGGCATGAAACTCGAAGGTGAGTGAATTCATCTGTTTAGACAATTTTTATTTGCGTTCATTTACAATTTATTAGCGGATGGCTACATTTTTTTACTTTATTGTTATGTCCTCATTAACATACCAGGGTACGTGGCCGCACATCGTGCATTAAGTTGATCGGTCGTAATACAATTGGTTCAAATAGGATTACATCATTCAGAACTATTAAAATCGAAAGTATTACGTATATTATATAGCAAAGTACAACGGCGATTCCTCCAGTGACCTTCACCCAGTTTGTCTTATAGAGGTCGACCCTGAGCCGATGCAGGGTGTTCGAGATATGTACTTAAAGAGAATAACGTTGAAGGTTACCCGTTATTATACTAGACATTCAATAATTCAGTGCCTATAAATAAAAAATAAATCACATTACCTAACTATATTTTTCCTAATTGTTTTTTTGCCTGAGTAGCTAGTTTTATTATATGAACTGATTGTGGATTTGTCTATTTCATTTTAAGGGGTCTGTACATTCGATTCAGAAATTGTTGAAGTAGCGCTAACACAAAACATAATAACAATATTTGCTTGAAATAATCCTAATTCTACGATGCCCTTCTCGGATATAGTAGTATAACCATAAGAAAACATACAAATTACAAATTATTATTAGTATATTCATTTTAAAGCAGGCTGTTACGGTATTACAGTGTATTGGCATTTCGATTTCCATTGTAGGTTTGTCGGTCTAAATAGTGCGTCAAATATCTATAAACCAATAAACAAACGACAATGTACTAAAAGATTATTTTTGTTGCTACTACGTTTATATATTTTAATAATTTTAAATGTTAAAAAACTCCCTTAAATTAGGTACATAGCGTAGGTTAAATATAGAAGAACATCATTCTTATGCATTAATTATACGTTTAATGTTTTGAGGGTAATATTTAACTTGTAGTTAGGTGATCGCGTGGGGCGGAGCTTAAAGTGCGGATCGTTCTAAATTTAAAACGCGCGCGGCCGCAGAGCGCCCTGACCTACTTGCAAGCGGGGCCGCGATGCGGCGCGCGCGCTGTTTGTGTTTGTGCGTAACAACGTAATGCTACGTTAACACACAGCTGTGTGCGTGAGCCATTCGCCAATGCGCATTTCGCCAGATGCTGTGCTGTTTGCAACATCTAGTAATCTAAAATTTGAATGAAGAAAATCCATACACATTTTACACGAAAAAAAATTTAAAATACTATAAACCTGAAGAATACGGTGTAAAAGAAATAGAACACAATGTACTCTGTACCTAAATATAAAAAAGATATTTACAAAATTTGTAAAGACTCTAAAAGCAATAACAGAGGTATTTACATGTGGAAATAAAGTTTCATGTACCTACATAAGATTTTCCGGTACAAATTATGTGTAATAAGGATCTGTTACCTACTTACTAGGTGTATACAGAATGTGCATGCATAGCATTCATTTTCTTTTGGCTATGTATGACTAATTAGATTCTACATAATACCAATTTTGTGCATGAGTAGTCGGTATGTAGTCAGCGCCATCATTATTAATTAATTACTTTTTCAAATGGAAAATAACCTATGTACCTATTACTTAAATAAAATTGTATAAAGTTAGTTCCATTTAATCTTTAAACTAATAGCAAACAAAGAATATTTATCGTAAGTAAGATGACACAATTCTCACAAATAGTTGGCTGACGCTGACCTGAATAATGGCGGTTGCGAGAACCTCGCACCGCCTGCTCGACCTGCAGCAAGCCTTGTGCAATGTTACCGCTAAGCCACCGATACAGTAGACTAAATTATTTTAAAATAAACTCATTAATATTGGTTATGTATACATATCTATCGAAAGCTAGACTAGTAAATAAACTTAAAGTTCTTTGATCTATATAAGCTTTTTATGGATAATATATTTTATAGTTTAGTACATATTTAGGACTTCGCAATCTTGAACTTTTTAAAATTAGTAATTGAAAAAATGGTAAATGTGATCCCCCTTTTGTAAGATGTGTGTACCTGCATAAGTAATCATAGTTTATTACGTTACTGAGCGCTATTTACACGAAATTAGCCGTGACTTATGTAAGCTGCTTCGACATGGCATAAAACAAGGTAGAGTCGCAACTTCTTGCAACACAATGAAATTGCAAAAAAAAAATTATTGAGCATCTGATGGAATGGTATCATGGAATATGCTTTTTCCAAAAACTATTATATACCTTTTTTATTCGTTAATAAGTTTATTGATCAATATTTGTAACAGTTAAATTATGTGCGATACAAGTGTACGAGTATAGTCAAGGAGGGTAGCGAGTCGGGCGTGCGCCGGAGACTGTACCATGCGTTTCGACACTATCGACCGCCGACGGCGGAGTATGCTGCGCAAGCGTGGTTTCACAAGACATTCGGTCGAGCTGTCGCAATGGGCTACCCAAATGTGATCTAAACACGTATCGCATTACTTTTCCATGGATACATGTCTAGTTTAATTATGGTCGAATAAAGAACTTGCAAAAGTACTTGTTAAAGAAAAAATGATTTTAGACGTTCCTGTTTTATATAATATATAATATAGTTTCACATACTTTAGTACTTATAGTAGCAGTTTGTTGTACTAATAATAATATTTCGTGAAGTATTGGACATGTGCCATACACTCAATGCACGAAAAAACTTTGATGTTTACACAACAATTGCTCAAAGCTTCGTGTCTGAAAATGACTTTATTACTAGGTGTCTTAAGAGTGGTAAAATATTAACATTATTATGTATTGGTGTTGAGTACAATACCATACAATATGCAGTGATACGTTCCCGTATGAAGACGTGTGGTGCCAAGAACCGCAGGTTACGATCGATAAATAATGATGGTAGTTATTTTCACGGTTCGCAGCCTGCTACATAACTTACGTAATCGCTATCACTTGATTTATGGCGTTTTAATATTGTACTCATAACATAATGTCAATTATAAATTGAATGACATTACCAATAATGCTTTCTACAAATGAACAACACTATCGTGACATATTAAATTAATCAGTAAGTACTAATAAATCAAATATCTATGAAATCTGATTACCTAGATGGGATTGAATAAATGTCATGTGTTGCGGCATATCGTTCACTGCTATGAAGCAATCATAGTAGTGGAATTTTATCCATTCAAGTTTCTTAGAGGAATGGCAAAAATAAATTCTTAAGAGGAATGGGCAATTCCAATTAGAATTGACACTTGCTTAACGGATAATTCATTTTTGGTAAAATATTTGCATGTGACCTTCGATGAATAGATAATTATGCATTAGTTACGGTGAAACGCACAACGTGCGCAGGGGTCGGTGGGCCGCGGACAGCGACAGATGTTAGATCACAATAAAAACGCGCGCGCTAGTCGACTATTTCGGCGTGCTGCCTTGACCCGAATCGAGTGTTTCGACAGAGCGGCCTCGTATACCGGGCCTTTCTATTTTTTAGGCATTACCTGTCGTATTATTACGACAGTCCTACGAACCGCCATTTTGGTAGCATTTTAATGTGCAGGCGTTACAAGCGCGCTTCTGTGAAATGAAAACCGATTCCAAACTTTATAGAATTGTCATAAATAATAAGTACATCTAATATAACAACCATGCAAATGCATTCAACGCATGCAATATTACGCATTTAGGTCATAAAAGAACTTTATAATTTTCTAAAACATTTAGAAATAGAACAGAACTATGTCAAAGCGGTCCTTTTTACTGTAAAACCTACAATGTATAGATGAGATCTTGACACAGTTCAGCGGATCATCGTGAGTGATTTATCTTGGTTGTGTAACGATCGCCGCGGCCGCTATCTGGGCGCGCGATCGAGTGCGTGCGGGCGTTCGGATGCGGTCGGCCAACTCCGCTAGTACTCGGTCCGAAGGGGGGGCCGACAAGGGGGAAGGGGCGCCGTGCCAGCCTTGACCAAGTTTCACAGAGTCGTCGGTACAAGGAGCGATCCCCACCTCTTCCCGTCCTTTCGGTACATACTATTTTTTATCTCGTTGACACGATTACTTCATTTGGCGGCCCTGCTGCATGTACCAAGGTCGAACCTTTACTTATGGTAGATTAAAACAAACCGGCTCTATCTGTAGAATTTGTGACAGTGCAGTACTTACATGCTATGCTAGTGACGGGATATGATGCACATCCGTGACCTCTTTACCGAAATCGACCTTGACCCATCTATATGACAACTGGGCCAGATCCACAAATAACATTAGAATCCGAGGTGAACTAAACGTATGTCTATTTCTGCACACCGCACCGGTTGTTTGTCACCGCAACGTATATTTTGATTTGTAAAAATGACCTTGACCTTGATCTAGTTTAGTCGTGTAATAAACGACTGACCTCGTTTATCGCATTATCGGCTTGCTATACGCTATGCACTCATTATGTTTTATCATGGAATGTTTAGATCAACTAAGTTAAAATTACAACAAAATGGTATGTCGTACATCGAAGTCTTTTATTTTCAATCTCTCCATGCGCATTCGTATTAAGCGTAAAAATAAAGTTACTCTAAAATTTCCGATCCCTAACGAACAGTTACAAGAGCTAAAAGGATGATGAGAACACGTATGAAAATTTCAAAGTAAATAAATAAAAATTTAGATACACAATATTCATATTAACAAAATAATATTTATAATGTACATATTCAGAATATAATAATTAATATTAATTTCAACAAAAAGAACGAATTTGTTTTCAGTTTTTGTTGACGTGTTAAAACCTATCAATAGCTACCTACTCAAAAAACGAATGATGAACAGAAGAGAAAAACGTTCCTAAGTTTTTACTAAGCTGCTGACAAAGGAACTGAACCTGGGATCTAGAGGCCCAACAGTCGCACATGTATTCGCATCACCATGGCAGTGCAAAAACTGATTAACTACTTTGTCCTTAAAAATTCATTACCACCAATTGCCGTACAAAATGGCAAACATATCATAAGATTTAGCTCAAAGGAAAAGCTAGCAGGTACTAATTGCTTTAAAATTTCATTAAACATCGCAGAACTTTGTTTCATTCCTAATTTTACTACCCGACTGCTAAGAAGGGTTATGTTTTTCGCGTACTTCTTGTCTGTATGTTTACTTACCTCATATCCTCATATCCAAACTACGAGGCTGATATTTTTTAACATATCGTTGGATTCGTCTCGGTGACCTAAATTTAAAGAAAAAAAAAGCAAATAAAAATAAATTGTTTACTGCAATATAGGTGTCAAATTAAAGGACTTATCACGAGGATTTCAACATTAAAACATTTTAATTTATTTATTTTATTGAAAATTAAAAGAAACCCGACTGATGCTGAAAAGATCGAAAAAAGTTTGATAGCAGGCAGTAGGTACCCATTAATTCTTTTCGGTTTATGATGGCAAATGGGTTTCGCGCACTATCAAATTTCGGCATCAGTAGTTGGGTTTTTAACTTATTTCTTTTATATAAATGTTGATGACGACTAATTATTGTGCATGTCAGTGAGGTTCCCTAAAAAGGCATTACATCGCATACCGCCGAACATTTTATATTATACACCTGTAACACCGAAATTTTAGAACAGAAATTACCTAATCAAGTTATCGAGTCGGATTGCTCTAACATCGTATTAATTAAAGAGATATGTATTATGGTGTTCATGCTAAAAATGTCTTATATATTTAATTACTATTCTAAAAACAAAAGGAAGTCCGTTATTTAAAAAAAAACCTATTGACACTTGCGGCTAATTGAAAATACTAAGCAAATTGTCTGAAAGTGAAACACGAAACTGATAAAATTTCATACAGACGTAATGCCTTAAATCTGTTAATACTGCCGTCTCTTTTGAACCCTTTATCGAGCCCTATAGTTTCCTCTCTTTCAGAGGCGTGTTGGCAACAATAAAAACCGGAGGTTATTTTTAACTCATGAGTTGGGCGGGCCGGCGACTCATTGAAAGCTTTCCGTTCCAGGTTCAGCATTATTTCTCCACCTCGCTATTGTATAGGCTAATAATAACTATAATAATTAAAAGTTTTAAATATTATATTACTTAATAACTATCACAGATTAACATTACACCATTTCTTGTTTACATAGAGTTTTTATTTGAACTTTTAAGAATTATGAAAATGATGCAAGAATAAATGCATATATTTAAACAAATATCAATTTTCAATCAAATGAAGAAATCGTCATATTTCATCAATTAAACTGTATCTTTTATATAGACATTCTCATCTATACAAAAAGGAATCGCCGAAATGTATGTACGCTCATAACTTTAGAAAAACTGCATGATATTTGATAATTCTTTTTTTTTGTTTTGTTTTGTATTCGTTATTGTTAGGACAAAGTTTGTAAAAAAAATTTTTAAGTAGATGTCAATGTTATTTTGTAAGGACGTTAACAGCATAATAGGTATAATAATTTAATTGTTAAACAAAGAGTCCGTCAATATGTTGCACAAACAATAAGAACAAACATAAATTCGTAGTAGTAGTACCACAAGGAACAGCGTTCGGCATTTGGAATTCAGCCAAAATTCTAAAGAGCGGTCGGCTTCACGTATGTTATGAGACACCGCCCTAAATTTCTTTCAAGTCTAAGTTATTAATTACCCACATGTTAATTGAATGCTGAACAATAAAGTGTAGCTGTTTACCAAACCGTATCGCTCGTTCATGTTTGAAATCACACAAATATTGTCGAACTTTGTTATCACCTGTGCTGAGATACTTTGATAAACTATAATAACGAATAAGTAATAAGTGCACCAATTTTTAACCGATTTCTTATATCTAAGATAAATTATAAACCCACATAGAGCAAAAAATAATCACTAAAATTATGACAGGTCTTTATTATTAGTATTAACAAATAGTTGCGGTTTGCTATTAATTAGGGAACGTACCCACAAAACACGTGACCCTTTTAAGGGTGGGGGAGAGGTCTTCAAAATACCACGCTCAGTCAGATTTTTGTTACGTAGTACATTTCACCGAAAAATTTCGCATCTTTTCGACCTATTATATTATCGTCGTTCATTTAAAAACAGGCCACAACATTACAGATCGCAAATTTCAATCATATTTCATTTCATAAAATACGAAACATCGGTTGTGAACATGTACATTTTTGTTTCAGCTGTAAGAGCGGATCGCATGCGAGGAGGCCGTAACAAATTCGGTCCTATGTATAAACGGGATCGCGCCCGTAAATTGCAAATGATGCGACAACGGCAAATTGCAGTGCAGACCTTGCGTGGCTCACTTGGCGATAGCGGATTGGTCTTGGGATTTAATTCCGCATATGCCGCTGTTCCAGTGAAGCAAGAGATACAAATACCACAAGTGTCGTCACTGACGTCATCACCCGAATCTTCACCGGGACCTGCTCTACTCGCTGCGCAACCACAGCCACCACAGCCGCCGCAACCACCCACTCACGACAAGTGGGAAGCGCATTCGCCGCACTCGGCGTCACCAGATGCGTTTGCGTTCGACACTTCGGTTACCGCCGCAGCTACACCCTCCACCACAGCTGAGGCGACCAGCACTGAAACGTTGCGTGTCTCGCCTGTATCGCCCATGATCCGCGAATTCGTTCAAACTATCGATGACCGCGAGTGGCAAAACTCGCTCTTTGGACTCTTGCAGAGCCAAACCTACAATCAGTGTGAGGTCGACCTTTTTGAGTTAATGTGCAAAGTACTGGATCAAAACTTATTCTCGCAAGTGGATTGGGCTAGAAACACCGTGTTCTTTAAGTATTTAAAGGTGAATTTCCAGATAAGTATGAAGTGTCCTATCCCGAATCCCTGGACCTTATCCTGGTGTACACCAAATGTGCTGGCGATTATGACGCATTGCGCTGCTGCTTTGTTTATTATTCAATACCATTCATTGTAACGCTTTGCGAATGACTGAAGTAATTTGCGTACCAACAGATAGTGGCTAGTTACGATGTGATTGTGTGAGTAAGGGAGCGTTTGTGACGCAGCGGGCGACGCGGTGCCTCTCGCAATCGATACGCCGCGCCGCCCGCGCCGCGCCGCACCACACCACAACACACCACACCAACTGGGTCAAGTTCCCACGACAAGCGTGCCGCCTGCCACTGCTGTCGCGCTTAGTCTTCACATATACGGACTTACTTTAACTACTACGTTCTAACCATAATAGCTATGTTACGCAAGCGTATCGAGTACTTCATAAAAGAAGCCGTTAATAATAACATTATAAATCAATTGGGGAGCCCTTGGATCGCTGCAATAGTTTACTAGAATTTGGTCGCGGTAGTCTAATCAACCATCAGGAGTCATTCGCGAGTTGGAGCTAGCAAAGGCGCTAGTGGCAGCGGCGGCCGCACCGTGGTCGTCGCACGCTTACGCAAGAGCCACAGTCGGTCATGTGGGCAAGCAACGTTGCCGTTCCGTGCACATTGCTTCGTCTCACTCCCACAGACAGCCTCCACTTCATAACTAACAATTTTTGTTTATGCGAAAATGACGCGACACATTTACGACTCACTCACAGAATTAGGACGATGGCGAATACAGAAGACAAATATCATAGTAGATAGCATTATTATTTACAGAAGTAATCGTAATATTTTGAATGCGTTTTGTTTCTCGTGATTGTGTATGAAAAATGTAGGAATTTGAGCACACAAGAAGCATGGATAGTATTTGTAGACAGGGCACGTATACAGGGAGGCGGAGAGGAGTTGATGACCTAAACTTTCCCCAGACAAATATTATGATCTAATGGTGCGAGCACGCGGGGCGGCAACGCTGCACTTTCGCCGCCGCACTTGACACACTGCCCGTGGCCGAGTTACCGCGAGAAAGCACTTTTTACCGCGACGCGTAACCGTCGGTAACGGAGACGTAACAAGTTCTCTGGCCTTTCTTTGCTTTCTCTTATGTAATACTAATTGCGATTAGTCACATAACAGCGCGATGAACTTGAGCTGCCGGTGTTTTTATACTAATAGTATTTAACACGCGGATTTATATTACTACTTTTTACGGACACTTGAAGTTATGTGTCACACAGGTTTGCTGTTGATATCGATTTATCTTACATTATTGTTATCATCTTTTGCAAAGATTAAAAAAATAATAACACACTTAAATTTGACCTAAATTATTTGAATAGAGCTTACGATCTACTTGGCGTCTCAATTTTGGCGACCTAATGAAAATTATAATATTATTCAATAAGGAATATTATAACAGTATTTAGGTACAATCTAATTCAAAATAACCTTTCGATCTTCTTTGAACACAAGATTAGCCACGTCCTAGTTTCAACACTGACTATCAATAACCAGTCGCACAGTGTTCCTTTTAGCGCTCTACATTACAATACTGATATTTACGGTGGTTTGAGTAATTGCAGCATGGTACCGTTATAAAAGTAATATAACTAAAAGTAATACATACATATTATGAAGAATTAAGGAATATAAATCCTTTTCACTGTTTTCGCGTTATAATATCGTAAAGGATTCCTACACGTGCTCTACTACCCCCCGTACTACTCATCATCAATACAACTCAAATAACAAATCAAATACTAAAGTTTAGGTTTGCTATGACGAAAGGAAATATGAATGTATTAAATTCATAGAGCCCATAACATTTATGTGTAAAGTTTTGGGCACGCGGCAATTCAAGACGACTTTGACCTACTTCGCGCTCTACCGATTACTAACAACTGTTCAAGATGGCCGCCCGAAGGGAGTGTTACTGTTCTAGATCCATAACGGCATATTACTCGCGCCCACTCAGCGCAAATCTCAACAGTACTTCTATGAAAGTAGTAACGAATATTAAACAATTGTACTTAATTGAGAATGCTGGTGCAGTGAGAAACGACTGAACCAGAGTTGAATGATTTCGAAAGCTGTACGTATATAATCTTAAGGAGCTTGAAAAGCTGCAGCTTGGATTTGTTCTTGATTCAACTAACTCCTCTTTGGCATTTCCAATAAAATAACCTTTTTTACCAATGGTAATTGTTGGTCAGTCTAAAAAAGAGTAATAGTAAGATAATTTGTTAGTTGGAATAGTTGGATTTCATCGTCTCGATCCACCGTGTTGAGCAAGCAGTATGCGGTGTGGCAATGCCTTCGAGCTCTAAAATTCAGTTGTAACATTTCGTAAACGGCAAATTTAACGCGCTCGAGCTCCGCCCCGTATTTTCTAACTAATGCAACTCAATAAATGTAGGCCACGGAACGACGTCGTCAGTTGTCGACTGTCAGATAATGTTTTCATTACACACGACACATGAATAGATTTTTTAGTACGACGTACTAAACAAAACGCATAGTTTTTTAGATTTTATAAACATGTAGTTTAGTGATCAGTAGCGAAATATAAGCCCACAAGTTGAAATTAATAAATTGACTCACACGCAATCTTTTATCACCGACTCATCGTAACTACTACTATTAGCCCAATTTCAAACCGTCAATTTATAACAATTAATGTATTTCTATAAAATATATAATATAGAGGCAGTTACTAATTAAGTACTATTACAGCGATAGCGAGTTTTAACACGATTTATATAAACTGCTTCTATATTAATATATTGTTAGTGACGACCAACTCAATCTAGAAAGTCCCATCACAAATAGTTGCGATAAACTGATTACTCGTGGTTGTCATGTGTAGCAATGCGGTTATGATTTGTTGCAGGTCGACGATCAAATGAAGCTGTTACAGCACTCATGGTCCGATATGCTGGTTCTGGACCATCTCCACCAGAGGATGCACAATGGCCTCCCCGACGAGACCACCCTGCACAATGGTCAAAAGTTTGACCTTCTATGTCTGGGCCTTCTGGGCGTCCCAGCCCTTGCTGATCACTTCAATGAGCTCCAAAATAAGCTCGCGGAGCTGAAATTTGATGTTCCAGATTACATCTGCGTTAAATTCTTGCTTCTGCTCAACCCTGGTTAGTATTTTTCCTCTTATTATAGTTTCATTTTTAGTTTTCATTTGTACGTGTCATTTTATATTATTATATTCTTGCTTCTACATTGCGAATGATTTTCTTTTTCATTGTATATTTTTTTTTATTTTCTCACACTTGTTCATTATCAAAATTGTCGGGTGTTTTTAATTTTTAAGGTTTTTCTCGCTATTTCAGAGGTGCGAGGCATCGTTAATGTCAAGTGCGTTCGAGACGGTTATCAAACCGTCCAAGCTGCTCTCCTGGACTACACACTATCCTGTTATCCTTCGATACAGGTTAGTAAATAGCCATTTCAATCGCACAGAAATTATATTTTCCTTAAACAGAAAATTATTAATTATTGATCTCATTTTCCTTTTGAACATTCAAAAGTTTAAGTTATCAACTGTAATGGAATTACTCGTATTGTATTGATTTCACTTAGAAATATATTTTAAGAATTTAATTAAGTTGTGTCTGTTATGTAATATTACAGGACAAATTCGGAAAATTAGTGATGGTTGTACCGGAGATCCACGCCCTCGCAGCTCGAGGCGAGGAACACCTATACCAGCGACATTGCGCTGGCCAGGCACCTACACAGACCCTCCTCATGGAGATGCTTCACGCAAAGCGCAAGTAAGTTACATCAAATTTCACATTCGTCTTATTAATTTCAATGAGATTTGCTGCGTTGTTATAGAACAGGTCTCCATTTTATTTGTATAAGTCACTAGTTAAGATTCTACTATAGTTTATTTGGCTACTTCAAAAAACTTATTTGTATTAAATAAGTACGTGTAAGTATTAAATATAATACATGTCGGGTTGAGATATTATCGAGTACTTTATTCTGCAACTAAGCAAATGAGAATTGCAGCATATATCTCATTCTAGGCCCAACGGAGGCGAAATGGTTAACCGGAATGCCGAGCACACGTCGACCCTTGACAGATTGTATGTTATTCTATATCATATGATATTACTACATATGTACTTACCATTTATTTTATTTATGCAATTCATTTACTGGCTCATGAAAGGTGCAGTTCATAATGTTGGGGACAGCACTGTTACTTTAAATGTAGTCTCTAGATACTGTCTTATTATACCAAATAGCTAAATGTTTAACATGTCATGATTATTTATAAATTTTATAGTGATGTTCACATGTGTTTATGAATTACATATGACATAGTCGTAACAACAGCATGTAAATATTCAATAATAGAAGGTTATTGGCCAAAGAACAGGTATCCTTTGTCTACGCAGAACACTTCGAATAATTGTGATAACATCCGAACGTGCAAGAGAATTATTATATTTTTTTAATTGTATGAATGGTCTATCACTTTACCGTTGCGGTACTGAAATAAGTACAAGAGACTACATTAGCGGTATAAAAACTTCATTAAATCCTAATAATGCTACTTCTATATATACAAATCATATCATGAAATAATTTTCATACCCATCAAGTGTTTCACCACTGTTTTCTCGTTTTATGGTGAAGAGCAAAAGATGAATTGATGTTTTGGGCTAATTTAATAAAACAGTAGTGAAACAAGCAATAAAGAGTTAGCGAGTCTCAATACGATGTTCATTAGAGTATTAGATTATTGTATAAACAAAATATTTATACAATACCCTCCGTAATTGCGACTCGGTAACTTGCTAACCACATCATTTCATTACAGTACTGCACCCAGCTTGTAAAAATATCTCTATAACATTTTACTGTCGAAGGTCATTGTGTTTCTCGTAAAATATTCAATAATTAGAATTAAAATGTACTTTCGTCATTCTCTTGAGGGATTATGTAAAAAAATTCAACATAAATTAGTAATTTATGTATACTACACACACACACACACACACACACACACACAATATGCTTTCCGCACACGTCACTGACCTTTCCTTCCTCAATAAACAAGTGTTGTATAAAATATATACCTGTAACTAATCTTTGAGAGAATAGTTGTCTGGTCTTTGAAGTACCTTTATATATCTACACAAATACCTAAGTAAAATAGAAGTGTCTATTTGTAATATTAAAATGATAGTTTATTATTACAAATTATAGTAAATATATGTATGTAGAAATTCGGTTTTTAAGAAATAATTTTCCCTGCAGATTTATTAAAAAACCCGAAATCAATTTTTTTTGTTGGTATTTCTGTTAGTTACTGACATGACTAATCTTTGAAACGGCTGGGAAGTTTTTTACGGGATTTTCACTGGCAAATGGCTGTTGTTAGAAGGCGCAACTTGGCCACCCCTGTTTCAAGAAACTTACTAAACTACTTACTAAAATAAACCCAGATCCAGATCTAAGTTCAAGTGGACGAAATCGCGGGCACAGCAAATGTACACAATACATATAATAAAGACATATAACGTAGAGCCGAGCAGACTATGTATGTAATGGCTAATACCACTAATTTAATAAAACAGTTAGGAGCTTTATTAAATTAGTAGGATATAAATAATAGCCGATACGTGTGTGGTGAATTTAGACATTCTACGCGCACGATAACTTACGGTGCGATATGATTTAATTATGACATGAATAAAGAGGTCCAAGGATTGAAATACATTTACCATGCATATTTCATTTGATATAAAGGTTTGACTTGACTGTAAGCAAAACTTGACGTATTTACTTTATAAGAACAGATTATTAAATTGAATAAACTTCTACTTGTACAAAGATGTTAACGGGAATTAACGCCATCATGGTATAGGTACAGACATACCTTTGATTTACCTGACGGTTCGACCAGACCAGACATATACCATGATCGCGTTAATTCCCGTAAACATTTTTGTATATCATTGTATGAACGCGAAATGTTAAATGTAAACTTCTACTTATCAAAACGATAATATGTAACGAATGTATTTATTTTTCTAGACAACCAAAACAATACGTTAAAATAATTTCTTATAAATACAAACATTTCGAATTTTGTACAAACTTAATTTGCACCAATTAAATCATCAATTAACATAGAATAGATTATGTTTGTTGTAATATGATATTTTGCGCCTTTATGAATGAAATATCAGCATATGAAAAAAAAAGATAATGAAGCAATAATACTACTATCATTAGTAAACTTACAGACGTCATGAAATATGAATTGGCATTGTATATACTATACTAGTATCATCAATTTCATAAAGTCAACTCTGCAGTTTGGTACAGAGAATTTAGACAGAGAACTGTATTGTGTTACCGCTTATTTAGACACATTTCAATCAGTCTCGCCATTAAGAGAATATTACGAATGTGGATTGAATCGGATACAGAGGATGGTCTCCTTAAGTCACAAGACCATACAGTTAAACCCAACAACCATTAGGAGTACAAAGGTAGAAATACCTAAATACAAAATCAGGAGTTGATTCCACGCTAGGTAGTTTATGCCCCTAATCATATGCAAATTGGTAGTGTAGATACTATAAGAAATTGCTCTGTGTGTATCAGGTGCGGATTCCTGCCTAACGACGCGATTGAGCAACAATCGCCAATATAGAGTAAGCATTCACGTAATAAACGTACACTGAGACCATCCTCGCACTTTCTACTTGCACATGTTTAAAATAATTTTCAAATATATGATTTGACATTATTCACTGCAAGTGTGTTAACTTTTGGCTAAACTATATATTACAGTCATATGCACCAGTATCAATAAACCATACAGCTTATCTTCTCAATATAAATCTTTTGGTTCGGAAAACAAAAGCAAATCGATTATGCAACAATTGTGAGATTCAACGTCTATTGGCAGTAATAAGTACTTATTGTGTACAATACGCGCGCGATTAAGTGTGAGCTGTGAATTCAACGTCCAATCATGTTCCTTCATTGATTATTATCAGAAACGTTTACGAGTAATGTGTCTTATATATACTCATATATCGTACACAGGAAATTAATGGTATTGAATTTGTAAAGTTTTGGTTGCACAAGCACATTTCTGCTACGGTAAATGATCAAAAATATATCTTCATTATATGCAATGTGCTGCAGGAATGACATTAGTTTACTCAGTAACAAATCAAACAACTAGGGCATGACGAATTTTCTATACGAAATCGTTCCTTCAAGCCTTTACAAATTAAATAAATATAGATTTTAACAGGTTTATCAAAATTTGAGTACCCGCCTAATCAAAAATATTTTTTACTAATTACATCATATATTATAACATGAATAAAAAATATTCAAATATCGGTTATACACCATTTAACCTGTTATACAAACTACTCGATTTTGTTTATTTCACACTAGTTTTGCTTCGGCACATCTCAATGCGTGGTTTTAATTTACTGGGGCAAGCAATACAAATTGGATATTTTTGATTTAGGACACTAGAGTAGGGTATATTTAACGCCTGTACTACCTTGAACTATACTATTTGGATGTGGATAACACGATCTCATTCAGTTAATGATAAGCATTTATTTGGATGTCAAAAATTTAAGTGTCCCTCAGGACTTCTTAATCTTTCTCATACATAATATAAAGGTACTTTTCGGAGTTCCACAATAAAACACGTTTTTATGGTGACTACAGGACTTAAACATACTCTGTGTTGGATCTCTTACTAACAGCTCTCTTTCTGCCGATGTTTATACATATCATGTCTCGATCACCGTTTCACTTTTTATTTTGGGTTGGTGTCTTGGTTGGTTAGACAGTTACCAATAATTTTAAAGCAAGTATTACTTTCTGTTTTCAGATCTTGAAGATTGCAGGGTAGAGAAATAAACCAGTAAAGCGCTAAGCGCTCCCGACACCACATCAAATAAAACATGCAACAAACTTTACTTATTACTTAGTTTTAGTTTTTAACTTGGTGTGTGATTATCAAATTTATTAAGTTATTGCGCCGAGCGCCGGCAAGGTGGAGCCGCGCGTGCCTAGTCCGATACAGATAAAACAAATATTTATCTAACTATTGTCTGTAAAATAATATACAAATATTTTACACCAGTCTTGTGTAGCTATGGTTAATTTATTTAGCAGTCTATTTCGTGTTACTTCAAAATTGAGTAAGTACATTAAATAACTAGGTTCTCTTTAACTCCGGTGCATTAGTAACGGGAAACATTACAATATCTACATATTTAGGAAAGTGTCTGTGATTATAAACGAAGAAATTTGATGAAAACAGTTTTTAATGTTAATTAAAATGATCATTATGTATAATATTATTATAGTTGTTAGTTGTATTAGTTGTATCTTTGTACATAAATGTAAATGTTGTGGTCGGGTCGATTCGAGAATCGCAACGGCAATGCCCGCCTTTCTTTAATTTTTTGAAGTTACTTATTAAATTTACGCTATATTATCTTCTTTTAAGGACTAAAGCACTATATAATTGATTGTATGATAGATTGTCTTCACTGACGTACTAATTGTGTTCTATAGCTGACATGTTTCGTGGTGTGTGTGCGCGTTTTAGTGGCGACATAATTATGTAAAAGATATTGCTATTGGTGCAGAATTCATGATTCTTTCATGGCTTGATTGAAGTTGTAGAAGTTTATTAAATATTGATAAGTATTTTAACTAAAAATTGTTTAGGTGTATAAATATAAAAATTAATTATTCACAATTTAAATCATGTTTAAAATTGTACAGTTATTTCCTAAAATGTTTATCTGAATGTTGTAAATTTATCAAATATGTGTTGTTTTTATCGGTCATACCAGTACAAACATCAAATACTAACCTTGTAAATAACATAGCACATCAAAAGTGATTTACTCTACTTATAATGGTGTAATTATGTAAAATATTTCTCAACGTACGTGCAAGAAGCCTTAAAAATCATAGATTTTTAAAAATATATGGGTACTAGCGTCTACCGGCTAATGGCCGAAGAAGACGATGTATTTTTATATAAAACATATTGTTCTTTATTAACATATATAATATGTTAACTGAAAGTACATGATTTCGTATTTTTCTAACAAATAATATGGTAGCGTACGTAAAACAAGCATTGTAATAATGATTCACTTTTAAAGTGGAAGTGATTATACATAATATTGAATATAATGTTATCATGGATGTTAAAACTTGCATAACGACGTTACAAATTTGATTTGAAAACGTTTTTTTATGTTATATTGTGTGTCAATTTGGTATTAGAAAACAGCCCATGTTGTTTTTTTTTACATTTGTGCATATATATATAATCGAGAACGTATGTAGGTGTAGTCGGTCGAAGTGTCATCTCTGTGGTCGAGCAGTAGTCGGATACAATGCGGTGGGCGCTAAGAAATACATTTGAATACCGTATGTACTATATATAACGAATGATGGAAATTGTGATTTGACGGTTTGTGTTACGTGAATGTTTATATTCATATTTTTTTAATGTTATGTCAATGCACTAAGTGCGATCGTATAGATAGTAGGCTGCGTCAACGATTAGATATTATAAATTTAGAGTGATCATTTTATTCTTTATGTTTTGGCTTAGTTTTTTTTATCGTAAGCTGTTATGTGTACAAAACAAGGCACCGTATATCTATAAAACCGTCCAGTAAAATCCATTGCACTAAATCAAATCTGTATTTAATATAATCATGATTTTGTATAATAAATTCACAAGTTAAACTTTCTGTACAAAAAAGTGATAACTGTCGATGGAACAGATATACTTAGTAACTGTTCTTGAACAAACTATAAACTTGTAAAAGTTCCTTGAAATGTTGTGGTACAATTTTTACAATATACAAAATGGATAGATACTTGAATTTCTTTGATGTTGTTAAAGTTTATGAACATTTTATCATTGACAGTTTTAAGTTATTTTGGCTTTATTAATATCTGCATATTTCATACATTTCACTAAAGCTTTTTAAACGATGACCACTTATTTATATGTACATAGTTAGTAGTAGTGTATCAGTTAGGAACTCCACACGTGTACGTCTTGTTATACATTAAACCGTAATACTTTTAATATACTAGTAGATACACGAGGAAGCTTCGATCGTGAAGATACTGCTTGGAATAAGCAACCCGCGATTGACTTTCAAGGACACCATAACTCGTCAACGTTCAATAAATTATTATTGCCCTTAGTCCAAAGTAATATTTCCGAATAGCACTGCATTTCTCCATTGCAAACGTAAAATTCGCGGTGAGATCAAAGAGGATTGCAGTGAATCGAAGCTTCACATGTTTAAACGCTTTATTGAAGGCAAAGCTGATCTGTGATGGTATGACATAGTTTACATTAGACGCCGTGGGTCATATATTTTGCTCGTAATAATATAGCGGCACAGCGATAAATGTGACCAATTTTTAATTAAATCACGCGTTTGTCCAGTGCAGCTTTAAAATGTACCTTGTTTATCGCCGGGATAGTTAAGTTTGGAATAAGAATTCGATGTAACAATACATTAGCACCACTAGCTTGGCAGCCGTTTATACCTCAATGTTCGATTCCTCTTATTAGATTTATGAACATGGTTTTACCAAACATGTTACCATTTTAAATGTTATTTTTTAAAACACACATGAATAATTTTGCTTAAGTATACAGTATTATTTTGATATATTATTCATGCTACATTCATCTTTCTAATTTGTGGAATCGAATAATATAACCTAGAAGCATTTGACTACATGTATACATTTGAAGTAAACATTTCACAATGTATTTTTATGTATTCTTATTTATGATTGTAGTCAAATTTCTATTAGTTATAAATACGGAATGACATACATTTTCATACGTGAAATTGTAGTAGTTTGTAATACATTGTATGATTTTGTTTAGTTATCAAATGTATGGTATTGTAGTTGAGCCAGTTGAGTAACGAGAAACTCAAACTTTTATAGACGTGTGCCATTAATCAAACGATCATTGATCATACAGGGTACAGATAGCCGTAGTGGCCCCGTATCCGATCTAGATTGAAGTACAACTCTTTGGTACGAATACCAAATGGTATAATTTCTCTCAACACAAGTCTTAGAAAATAAACGGTGTAGGTGCCAGTGGTCATAATCATTAATACTATTAGAGGGTTAATTAATTTGATACTACATATTTTGTCATTCGCTTTCATTTTGTTTATTCAACAATCATGTTCATGATTCATTTAAATATTTAATTGATTTGAATATACATATATAAAATCTAAACCTACTATTTACGGCTAATATTAAGTTGTAACATACAGCATAAAGTTGTATTTTAGCGTCTATGTAAGTAATATCTATATTTATGAGTTAATAATATAAGTATTTTAATGTTTAAGATACACGATGAGTGTTCTATGTAATTGTAAATTTTGAGTTCAATTAAATTGTAAGCTATGCTAAGTAATACAAAGTGCGAAAGCTCCGCGCATCGCTCTCCTGTATCTCGCTTCAAATCGCGAAGCAATGACGTAATCACGCTACGTGTGCGAACGCGTGTACGGGAGCGCGATGCCCGGTTACTATCCGGGCACTGTTATTTCGCTCAGATTCGCTCGCGCAGCGTAACGTATCTGTACCCGATCTTGCGTACATTATAGCAATAGCAGTTCATCAGTCATTTGTTATGGCGATGTTCCTCAGTTACATCTATTACTTTCATCATCACACGCTTTGATCGATGATAAATAACTATGTTACGGTGATCGGTTGCCGATAAGAAAGTACGCGTCGCACACATTCCAAAATATTGCTAAACGTAACGCTAAGTGACGCGCGTAGACAAAAGCGTTGCAATTTGTAAGTTTACCACTTTGTTGTTCATTAACGATAAGTTAGGATTAATCTCAGTCGATGTTGTTTAACTTTAGTCTGTGTATAGTATTGTCGTGGTTAAGTTTATGTGAGGATGTGAATTTGAGCGAATCGACAGGCCTTAGCCTGAAGGGTTCATACTAGCTGTAAATTTTAAGTACCTAAGTGATAATTTCTGTTGCACCTTACTTTGTTTCGAGCGCCGTGTTAGTTCTATTTTATCGATTGTACATATAGATAGGGCGAGGTATACAGTTTGCGATCATCTTAAATGGTTATTGTTGTATCTGAAACATGGGGCTGGCAAGTATCAATGCAATGTCGCATTATATCTTTTATCTGATACCATAGATGTATGGCTATTTATGAGTTACTTGTATTAGAAGGTGGTAAGGTCACGAATCGGGAGGCGGGGATTATGTACGCTGTAAATTGTGTCATAGTCAGCTCGAATATCTGTTTAGTTGTTGTCAAGGTGCAAGTAGCCCGGTCCCGACGCGTGTAATCCTTGCGCCGCAAGTGGAACACAATCCTCGCATCTCGGTCTGCTGACCGACGACATAGTTGTCATAAACAATGTTCAACCACGTAGGCTTTTATAGAGGCTGCTTCTATTTTAACTGAACAAGAGTTAGCTATTTAAATGAGCCCTGCTTTGAACTTGGGAAGTCTATACATCACATCACTGCTAACATCACTTACCTGTAGTATATAGTAAACTTAAATGTGAATTCGTCACAGCACATTGTTCTTGTTACACTTCTATTACGGACCTAATGTTGTTCACTTCGACGATTTCATGAAATGCAACTCTCACCTCTGTTCAGTTAGAGTGGGGCCAACGATATTAGCTATCACAGCAACATATATTATGTACCGTGTCATTACCTCACTTTTGCGTCTTTATATATTATAATATAATAGTTATTGTTGTCGCTAAATCTTTAAACTTATTTTTATTGTCAATATTGTTTAGGAGGTGTCATTAAGTTTACAACACAATGATCTATTTTTAGATGGCAACATAGATATGTAAGGCGGTGTGAGATGTCGCCCGAGCATCGTCGATGTATTTATTTTCATGGTGATTAATAAATATTGTGAGACGCACGTACGCGCAGGCGGCGAGGGCGTGCGCTCGCGCCGCCGCCCGTTATTGTAGAAATAAATGATATTTTCGTTTAATTAATTCTCTTTTTATTTCAAACTAACTACCCATTACCTACATTTAATTATACAACGAAAACTTGGAACAAATGACTGTATAAAAACAGTAGATAGGTGCCGCCGCATAAAGAGAAACTTTAATTTGTTTCTTATACGATAGTGTAATATTAAATCGCATTTAAATTGTGTTAGGTATTGATCATAATATTATTTGGATAAACAAACAGCGGTAAATTACATTAATGGTGATGAAACACAGCTCAAAAAGTATTATCTACATTATTACTATATTATATATTACTTAACATTTTAAAAGTAAATCGTTAGCAAATGGCAATAGGCTCGCCACCTATTACATTGGGATCTAAACATAAACTGGTGAAATGTGGATGATAGCACCTCTGTCTACCCCTTCGGGGATATAGACGTGAGTTTATGTTATGTTATGTTTGAATGTCATATCTTAGACTATGTTAGCTAGCGAGCTAGACAACCTTATGGTGCAACCTGGGCAACGGAAGCGATCACGACTGTTTTCCTCCCTTTGAGAGAAGCTTTGTTGCTTTGGCCGATACGAATGTTTTATAAAAACCATAAAGGAAAACTCGGAACCGTCAGGTGAAGTAAGGATTACGAAGAAACTTTTACTATAGGAAGTCACCCACAATGCAGTGGCCTGGGCTAAGTGCTCAAACACAAACAGAGCTCAAAGTGCAGCTAGGTTATATAAATTGGTACATTTAAGAGCTGTCTGTGATTCGAAGACAGGTAGAGGATGTAATAACCTTTACAGTAACGCGAACCTTTTCCACTTCGCAGAATCAGAAAAAGTAGTCCGCTCTTCTGATCCAAGTCTTGTTTTAGGGCCTTATCATACTAGCGGTTTGCGATGAGCATGCGACGCGAACAAGTCGCGGCTGGGCAGCGGAGACGTCGCGGACGCATGGCAAATGCGCAATGTAATCGTCGCGGGTTTGTAGTGAGTTTACAATATACGGATGGAAATGGATTGTGAAGTTTTAGCACGGGACTTTTTTGAAAAGGTAGTTCACTTCGGCTCTTAAGATTTTTTTGGGGGTTAAAACATTATCCACTTGCACGGGACTTTTTTGAAAAGGTAGTTCACTTCGGCTCTTAAGATTTTTTTGGGGGTTAAAACATTATCCACTATAACTTACCTGCGTAAGTTAATGATATCCTTATGGGTTATTTACGGAAATATTTATAATTTCCAAAAAGGAGGTTTCAACTCGATTGGTATTTTTTATCTACACCGATTACTCTTTTTTACCTACCCACCCGTGCTGGTGGAAGAGGTTATGTCGGACTCGAACCGACCAAAACTCACGCCGCCTGTGGGTCGATTTTGGTTGCCGAAGGTGAGCCAGGGCCATCTCTGTCGATCTGGACCACTGCTCGGGTGTGGGGACCACAGAGTCCCCAACTCGTCCCCGGAAATGGAGCCCGTCACCCCCAGGCCTGCGCTCATGGGGGCGGTCTATCATCGACCTCCGACGCCCGAGTTGCCTTCGTACGCGGGCAGCTAGGCTTGCGATCCTTCGTCGCTCCCGCCCCGACACTTACTCTGATTATTATTACTCTGAGATTTATGATCCGCTTTATCAGAAATTGGTAAAATTTGTGAATTGTACATGTACTTCTGGTACATGTACCAAAAGTACATGTACATGTAATGGATTCCTACGAGGATTTTGGGGAGATTCTTTATCAATTATTGATAATGGATCTCCCCAAAATCCAATTATTGATAATGGATCTTCTCAAATTCGTCTATACTTTCGTTTCCGTCTCCGCATTAAAAAAAACCAACAATAGGATACTTGAAACCGCTCGCTTACCGCTAGTATGAAAAGGCACTAAATCAATAGTGTGTCGACCCGGTTAGCATCTGCCAAAACCTCGTCCATGAGTAAACCGACCCGGCGGTCAAAACGCAGCAGGAGGTGTCACGAAAGTTGAACATTAGCTAGACTCTAATTTATAAGATGTGATCAGCCACTCACTATAACATTTAAAGAATAGGGAATGTGATTCGGTGTAACAGGGTGTCGAAAGTGTTCCTTCAGCAATTGGGGAGGACATATCTGGCGAAACTAAAAACTGCGAATGGCAAAACTTTCACTTCAAAGATACCATACCAGCAAGGAAAAATGCCGTGGCACAGGGCGTAGACTTTGCGGGGCGCATAAATGGCCAGACCAGGACAATTATTTTTTCTGATGAGTTCCCGTCGCGCCCCTAACGCAATTCCTACACATACGTACCTAAGTACATCCCAATATTTTCGAATCAACGTTTTTCCATCAATTCATACTTATACGCAATTTACTATAATGCCACTTTCCTTATTCAGAACTCTACCACACCAAATACTTAAAACGTCTTACGTCTTCCGCTCCGGCACTCGGTGAGCGTGTGCAGCCCTCCTCACAGTGATGGAACTTTGGAAGAAGTTGGTTTTTGCCGAATCCGACGCAAGAAATCCCCGAAACATCCGTGACCGATGATAACCTGCGTCAGCCTGTACAAGAGGGGTCTTACCACCGCTACTACGTCCGCCCTGCACGTGGTTGCCCAAGTTGTCTCTCCCACTCCGCTACTATGTCCCTGTGGAGCTGGGAACTATCGCCCGCAATTTCTTCGTTTTGTGTCCTTTAGTCGCACCTCCTTTCGGTACCGTTATAGCACCAAAAGGGCTCTCACTTCCAGTGATAGTGTAAAGTCAAAGGATATCGTGCGGTATCCCCTGACGACCCTTATGAGCACGTAGCAGGTGCATGCACCTGGCCTTCAGGCTCTCCGCCCATACGGGACACCCGTACCGACCGGGTAGTGTCTCCTGGCCCCTTATGTTGGGCAGCAGCCGCGCTAGAGCGTTAGCCATTCAATTTGGGAGCCTGATTGACGGCTGGTGTGACTTCGGAGGTGCTCCCTGAAGTCTCATCGTATTGCGAGTAAGCTTGGCGAGTTTCGGTCACCGAAACAAGTAGGATTTCGACAAGCCTACAACACCGTGAATCAAATCTATAGTAATAGGTAGATTGTACTGAAAAGTGTATTACAATAAAGCCGCTGCGCATGGATTTTGCATTGTGTGTCAATCTTTGGACTCTATCGAGCCTCAGACTGGACTCAGACTCATCATGAAAGTTGCGAATATCAAGTAATATCCTAACTATTTTTCAAACGCAAAACCTTTTATCAGAGGTGTAAGAATGAATTATAGTACATTATTATTAGTAATTAATTATTAAGGCAATTCCTTGTCCGATTCCTTAACACTTTTATTGACTTGCTTCTTATTTTCTTTTTACGTTTGGAGACCATGCTCCAAAACCGTTGGCTTGCATGTGTTAAATATGTATTTGTGGGTAATGGTAGAATATCCTGCTGGGACGGGCTGATTGCGAAGGTTTGGGTGTTGCCTAAATTAATTTTAAAATCTGCCTACTTTACTACTTATACATAATATCTACATAATGGAGATCAGGAATAAGAAGTAAATATATCATATTACCAAAACTACGATTTTTATGTAACACATTTATTGTCAATCAAGGACATAAATATATAACAAATCTAAGCACAAAATGTACAAGCTACCTGTATAATATTCTATTCATCTACATTTCCTACAGACAGGAATGGAAGTTATGGATACAAATCATGGAAAATAATGTTTATTAGTATTAAATTATTTTACTATATACAAAAGATTTTTTTTTGTGTACACCAAATTTATACAGTTTATTTTTTCTACTTGACATTTCGGGGAGAAGAATAAAGCTTTGGTTAAAAACTTTTTGTATAGTACTCTCTCTATTATACACAAAAATGATGTTATTGTTTACTTACGCGTCCCTCCGCCTGGATATTTGATCCCGGTCTGAACATTCTGCTCAATTTTATTGAACTTTTCTATCATACTTACTTTGTCTTGACGTGAATTAAAAAAATCGCGTTTGTTCACCTGGGTGCATAAATTCCAAGATAGTTCTGATTTCCCCTGTTACCGATTCCCCCCGGAAATTATAATAGTCTTCCCTATTCAGATACTCTGTGTAATAGTATTGATATCAGACACACGTTGCCCGCGACTTTCCTGCACTTAGGATATTTGCACGGCCTGTGTAACACACGTTTTCAGATTGATCTGCAAGCGAAACTGAAGTTGTCCTTTAATCTACTCGGCGTACTTTAATATTATATACTACCTCACATCGCCAGTATCTCGAATAGTATCTCGAATTCCGGGATTCGGAATCGGGTTCGTACCGTCCCCGTTCCCACTGATACTGAATGCCTATATATCGCACACCTAGGTCTAAACTGGAACAATTTAAAAATTTGGGATTTTGAGTTATTTTTATATTCGAATACGCAGTGATGAGACGCATCTACCAAAATAACAGGTTCAACAAAAGCTCGAGAGGTCCAGAAACTAGATGTGAGTTGCTCTCACCAAAACAAGTGTAATATCAGTTGGCCTTCACTAATTGTTGACAGTGCATGTATCAACATAAACGAAAACAAGGACATTTGACAACAAGTTGTTACAGTTTTGGTGGGCAAACAGACTTGAATTACTTGAGTTATTACCTATTAACTATTGGTGAATTATTTGGCGAAATGACTTGAGATATTTTATCTTGTTCCAGTTTTGACTTGACTTTGTTTTGATGGAACAACTTGTAAATTTCCAGTTACCCTACTTTTGTTGAAACGAATTTATTTCTATATTTTTCTTAACAAAACTTACATCATACATTATTTTATCTAAAAAAATGTGTACAGTTTAATCATTTCTGTTTGAAAATTGCTTAATCAAATTGTCTTCTAGTTTGTTTTTAAAGTACTATTTTTGAATTACCTCACTATTGTTGGATTAGTGTAAAAATTACAATAGCCACTTTTTACCTTTCAGTGGAAAATGCAACGAAGTCATTTCCTAGTCAATATTGTAAAAGAATGGTGCAAGGAGAGCCCACTAACAGTTAATGAACAAGAGATAGAAAAGTCTGTAGATGTTAACACGCAAAAGAATAACGAGAAGAGGCCAACAAGCACTACCAGTCTGTTAGATTCATGTAACAGCCAGAAAATTAAAAACGATTTGTATGTTTCTTCAAGCGATGAAAGTTTCATAGATAACTCTGACACAGATCCAATCTATATCCGGTTCATCTAATACTTCAAATTCCAGTAGCAGTTCTATCAGTTCTAATTCTGAAACTGAAACCCATATTGCTGTGCGTAATGCTATTACACAAACTCAAAGCCAAGACGTTATCAGCGAAAAACACAATGATCAACATGAGGGAGAAGCGAAAAGAGGAAAAAAGAAGCTAAGAGAATCGACATGGAAAGCGAATGTTTGCAAAATTCTTAGGAATTCTGGTAAAGTAAAAGAAAAGCGTATCTGAAAGGAAGGTTCGTCAAGCTTGTGGAGCAAATTGCAGGTTACATTGTAGGGTAAGCATAAATGAAGAAAAAAGACAAAACATATTTGATTCATATTGGGGCCTAGCTGATCTTCAGAGGCAAATGGAGTTCATAGTAAGACATATTAAACAAATTAAACCAAAGTACAGGTATTCGAGCACTCAAAACTATAGAGTAAGAGCAATGCATTTTATTTTGACATTGCTGGGAATAAAATCAGAGTATACAAAACTTTTTCAGATTTATTGTTAGACTTGTTCTAAGCTGTTTTCAAGTATTTTATGTTTAAGATTAAGCAGTTCTCATAAGTAATGAAAACAAAAATTACCTATTTTATTTTATTGATATCGAATATTTTTGGATTCCTTAATAATACTCGTACAGTGTCTTGAATCTGTTAAAAACTTTTGTTTAATTGTTTACTAGTGGTTTATGTTATTATCACTAATTTTTAAGTTTTGTTCGAAAATTGTTTCTTAATAATTTTAATCTAATACAGGGTAAACTCAAATTGATTTAATAAAACTAAACTTCAAATCCAATTGTGGTTTATTATTTATACAATATTACCAACCTAAAGTGTAACAAATAAAAAAAATTAGGTTTTCTAAATTAGTGATTGATTTTTAGCTGAATATTATATACAGTCACATTTTATGAATGTATTACAAGCCAATATAAACTTGAGTTTCATAACTTCCCTAACAAAAAAAGCAGCAATACGTTTTCTTCGTCTACTGAAAAAATGACTTTTTTGAGTTGTCTCAGTTTAGATCTAGGTGTGCGATATGTGTAAATAATTGTGTCTCACTTTATTATTTATCTGTTGCCTATACGAAATATGCACATACTAGAAATTGGATTGAACAGATTTCAAATCACAGCAAGTGCTTATACTGGGTTTTGAAATGGGTCAGGACAGAGACAAAAATTGAGATTTTAAATTTTTAAAGATGTGGTATGCATAATCACATGCATGATATAAATTGTATTCGAAGACACAATTTCAGCGTGCGCGCCTGATGGTCAATCAGGCCCTGTGTGCTTGACTGTACGAGTTTTTAAATTACGGGTGAATCAGGACTAACACCCAGGTTGTTAATCACCCCGGTGAACAAAGTAATATACAACTATAGCATAACAAGCACAAAATAATTATTTAGTTTTGTGCAGTCGTACGGAAATTATGCGCGTACATACATTTTTTTTTACATAGTTCACATAAATTTGAAGCTGTCTTAACCAATGTCTGAGTCTTCTCTGGGACGTGCCAAGTAAAAAAATACCGAAAACCAGCAACCCAAATACCAGCATATAAATAGACTACCATATTTATTGTTTATGTTTATACATTTACTTAGGATACTATTCATACTAGTTTAGTTCCATATTACGTGATAGGAATATTGACTAAGGCACTACGGCATCAGTAGAGGTCACTAAATGTACATTTTTGATGTTAAAAATCTAAACATATCACCCTACATATGAAAGTAATAATCTTAGTTTCGTACCTAGGGTTGCATACGGAGTGACCCGTCTAAGCGGATGGTTTCTCCATTCAACATAGGGTTCTGTATGATGGATTGTACAAGAAGCGCGAACTCTTGTGGATGTCCTAGGCGTGATGGAAATGGCACTGTCGCTTCCAGACTCTTGATTGCAGGTTCTGGCAACTGAGACATCATCGGTGTGCGAAACAAACCTGAAAAAATTATTTAAACTTTATAATTTTACGTGTAAGGTTTGGAAATGATACATTGTGGTATCAAACAAGAATCTACATCTTATATAGCGGTGATACAGGCGATGACAAAAGTTTTAGGTTTATGGGAACAGTAAAAGAAGTATTCCATTAAATTTCAGGATACATTTCATTAGTTGACTGTACATGTATCGATATTTTCGTAATAAATTGCGATATGCAATACGTGGAAAGAACACTCTAAAATAGATACAAGACGTCGGCATATCAATATGTATATAAAGAAACTGAATTTACCTGGAGCAATTGTGACAACTCTTATGCCTTGTTTGGCTAGGTCTCTGGCAATAGGTAAAGTCATGCCAACAACACCGGCCTTTGAAGCTGAATACGCTGCCTGACCGATCTGTAACACAAAAATATACGAATAATATATAGAAAGCAGACGTCCCACCATCTGGATCACCCTACTAAAACCGCTGCTGTATCACATCATTTGCTTTCAGCCGTGGTCCTGCTGAAAGGTAAATATTGTGGGCGTTTTTATATGTATTATAAGTATATTAAACCTACAGGTTTAATTGCCAGCGGAGTCACCCATGTGGAATTCTATTCCTGTTCCGAATCGGCCGAATTATTCTTCAGTTTTGCGCTTAACAACATCCATTTTGATGTTGTAAACAAAAAGCATTTGCATTGTGCATGTTTGCTTTACTTACTGATAAAATTTTCAATCAAACCACATTTTAATTTTTTTATTTTTATACCACTTGGTTGCCAGACATGCACACGGCCCACCTGATGGAATGTGGTTACCGTGGCCTATGGACGTGTGCAACACCAATGGAGTCGCACTCGTGCTGCCAACCCTGTAAGCACAGAATTTCTGTGCCGTCAGTATAAAAGACAAAGCAAGAGAAGATTTTGGTCTACCCACTGACAGCACAAAAACTCTCCAGTGAGCTCTGGCTACCCTACTCAGCGCCGGGAACACAACACGAGGTTATTATGGCTGCGGTATTCTGTTGGGCTAGTAATAGTAGTAGTAGTACTTCCCCAGTCGGACTGCTCAATTGGATGGAAATACTGTCGCTATATCGCTTAGAGCCCTCATTTCGTTTCGTCTCATCTCACAAAAACATAGAACAATGGATATAGAAATAGGCAACGCAATAATAGGCATGTGCACTCAAATTAATTTTAATTCAGGACTATTTCGAGAGCACCCAAAACCAACTATCATGTATGAAAACTATTATGAAAGTAGAAGCGAAAGATGTATTGCAGGATCGTTGCAATAGATCGTAGAATAGGATTCTGAGATAGAAGTCAGCACCCGAGACCGGGACCAACCTGATGATAAAAATGCTTACCTGACCGTCAAATGCCGCAACGCTAGCCGTATTTATAATGACACCGCGTTGCCCGTCAGCGTCAGGTGCGTTCTTGCCAATGAGACCAGATGCCAGTCGGATTACATTGAATGTTCCAATTAAATTGACCTGCAATGCATAGGCACCATAATCATTCACATCCGAATAATTCAATTAGTTCAAACACGATAGATCTGGGTGCTTGCTGTTATAGTGCTAAGTGTCTATTGGCCCGCAAGCCAGTAACAGGTTTGCATGACCAACCGCCTCCCAGATGACACTTCGTAGTCTCCTAAACATAGACAGTATTATTAGGCTGACTGCCTTAGCCAGTAACTCTGGTTCGTTGATGGGTTAAGCAGCAGTGACTATATAAAAAAATCGTAAAAATTCAGTTTTTTCCTCCAGGCTCAAAATAGGTCCAAATACAGTCACCGCGGTGAAAAAGGCGTCAACTTTAGGTCACTAGCTGACGCATTTTCCACCGCGCTATGGACCATTTTTCCTCGTATTTTAGCTAATTTGGAGCCGGGAGGAAATGAATGACGATTTTAATTTTTCATACAATTTTAGGTCACCAGCTGACGCATTTTCTACCTTCAGGACATTGGCTTAACTGTAATTTAGCTCAATTTCCTAAATAATTGTTCGAAATATTACCCAGGAGGAAGCCATTGACAAAATTTAAACGTGGCTCTGGGACTATATGAAGATATACATTATAATTTTAAAACATACTAAAAAGATATAGTTATATTTCAATATTGCATTGAAATAAAACTAAATCTTTATCGGACTTGTGTTGGATAATAGAATCCGTTAAAAATAGTTTTATTTCAATGAGTAGTATTAGGGTAAAGGTAAACTGTCAACATTTTCATACTAGAAACATTTAGGATAATATTTTCAGTCTGTTGTGAATGAATCTAGGTATAAAAATTCCGAAAATTTATTTTTTAAGTACACACTGTCAAGGAAATAAGTATACACCTTATATACACCGTCACTTGTAAATATACGACCTTATTTCCTTGGCTTTGTATACATCATAAGTATTTATAACTAACTTCAATTGTTTTCTGGAACATTTTCAAGTCAAATGGTTGGTCCTTTTTGAAATTGTAGACTCGGGAAGCAGTAGCTACTCCAGCACAGTTTACTAAAACATCTAACCGTCCATACTTGTCTATTGTGGTTTGTAAGGCATTCTTAACATCCTTTTCTGAGGTGACCTGTAATTTAGGAAACATGTTGGAGTATTAGCTTAATTTGTCATAGGTAAGCCCAAGAAAAGATATGGCAAAGAAGGGACTGAGGAAATGATATCTGACAGGAATGTATGGATGAGTATGACTTGTTGCGCCGACCCCAAATAATTGGGACAAGGGTTGTTAGATGATGATATGTAATAAGATTAGCTTCCTCAAGAATGCAAACAGTTACATCACTTTATATATGTAAACTAGCCGTTACATATGCAACTTTTGATTTGCCACATCATGAAGAAGAATGAGACTAGGATGAGGTTGCTTCAATTTCATAGAACATGCTTTCTATTGCCCATCAGACCAGCATATTAAAAGAAAGTCATCAACATGTCAGACAAACGTACAATAGAGAAAACATACTAAATCAATTTTATTGTTGGTCTCTCATTCTCCTTTCTAACATGCCAAGTTAAAAGCAAAGTACTTTATGTTAGGTGGTTTTGTAAATCACGACAAAGTCTTCTATAGTTTGATATTTTAAACAAACTTACATCAATAGGCACAAATGCAGCATTCTCCTTCAATGCTTTTGCTGTCTCTTGACCAGGACTGCTGGGCAGGTCACAAATTACAACTCTTCCACCTTGCTTAATCAACTGCTCAACAGTCGCACGGCCGAGGCCCGATGCTCCGCCTGTTACTAACGCAACTAAACCCTAGCGAAGAAAAAGATACAAACATTATTATATTAGTTTCTATAATTTACATATATAAGCACACATGCACACATGCAGTCACTCCTTTATCCCCGGAGGGTTAGGCAGAGCTTCATTATCATCCACATTTCACCAATCACTGAATTCTAAATTTATATTTTTAAGTTATATTCCAAAGAAGGATCATAGGTTTCATAACATAGAATAGCATAGTGTAGTGGCATATCGCTTTTATGAAGATCTATACTGCTCTAGTCATCCTCTTCTTTTTATGTTTTAAGATATATGCACGTAACAACTATGATTTGAAAGTGCTCCGTAATGAACAGGTAAAAATCCAAACCATATCGTCGAAAACATATACAGCAGTGGTTAAAGAACTAGAAAAAAAGAAAACAGAATTCTATACATACAAACCAAAACAAGAAAGGAGCTACAAAGTAGTCCTAAAAAACATACACCCCTCTACCAGTACAGACTAGATAAAAGATGCATTAGATAGGCTTGATCACGAATGCACTAACATCTGGAACATCAAACAGCGCATCACTAAAAAAGCTGTTTATATATATATATATTTATACCTATATATATAAAAGATGTTTATAGTGGAATTAAAACAAAAAGAAAATAATAAAACTATATTCGATATAAAATATCTACTTGATTGTAAGGTAGTATTCGAACCACCTAGACCTAAGCGGGAAATCCGTCAATGTGGAAATTGTCTCCACTATGGGCATACGAAAACTTACTGCAAGAGAAGTCCAAAGTGCATCAAATGTGCAGGTGATCATTTATCGGCTGATTGCACACGAAAAACTAGATCCGATAGTGTCAAGTGCGTGCTGTGTGAAGGCAACCATCCAGCAAATTATAAAGGCTGCAAAGTATACAGGGAGCTGCAAAAAATCAAATTGGCACGGCTGCCAACTCTACCTAGAAATTCAAAGGTTTCAATCAGAAATGCTAAGGATGATAGTAAACGCACCATGGTATGTCACTAATGAAAGACTTCAAAAAGAACTTGGCATCAAAACCGTAAAAGAAGAAATAAAGGAGAGAGCTACAAAATACAAAGAAAGACTGCAACTGCACCCTAACATATTGGCTCACCAACTTATGGTGGAAATATTCCCAAGAGTGAAGACTAAAAAAAAAAGAGTCCCACAAGACCTCCTATAAAATAATAATAAAAAATTAGAGGGCGAGTCATAGGACTTGTACCTCACAGAACATCCATCACTACTTAAATATTGCTAAATGTCTCCTAGACAGATCGCAATAAAAAAAAAAGTAAAAAAAAAAGTTTTAAGATGGATAACAATCAAACCAAGTTTGTGGTAAAACTCCGAAATTTTTATCTCTCATAGTTTTAGAGAAATTAAAGAAATCGAGAAAAGTCCATAGAATCATTTATCCCCTTTGTTATTCATTCATTTTTGTGTTTGGGTTTTTTTGTGATTCTTTTATAATTTAGACACTGGTTTAAAATAAAAGGGAACTAATCTTGTTTTTTTGCGAGAATACTTTTTATTACAATTATTGCATTTATTTTTTTAAAGGCGCACCGATTTACGCTCGCATTTATCCATCCGATGTCGTCAAGAAGTGGATTGTTTGCAACACCCAGACAGCAGACTGTCTCTTAGTTTCGGGATCATAACAATAAATCCAGCTTTTGTTACCTGTAGGTATATCGAACACAGTATTTGAGTCACTTTCGTTAAATCTTTAAACCATTTCACGACACCAATCAACACGACGGAGTTTCGGGCCTCTACTGATGTATCCACGGAGCCAGGGGTCACAAAGCTTCCTGACCGCTAAATGTTCATGGAGGATTTTGTGCACTTGACTCATAAAGATGTCTAAGCTTGTCCGAATCTACTGATAAGTCACTCTTTTGTCAGTCTCTATCATACGCCACACAACACTGATGTTATCTTTAGTCGTTGGTGTAGAAGGCCGTCCTTCACGCAGATCATCGGTGAGATTAGTGCAACCACGTCTAAACTCATTAAACCAGTTGTGGGCAGTGGCATGAGATTAGGCTTCATCGTGAAAGGTCAATCGAAGTCTATCATAACTTTCTTGTTGACTTAAATGACATAGAAAGTCATAAAAGTCAACAAGAAAGTTATGACGATAACTGGTAAGCTTGCCTGGGCTCCGAGGATCTTGATGGGGCTATGCACAATGCATCCACATATTCTTAAAAAATTATAGCCCATTTAAGTGTGAATTAAAATTTAAGTTTGCTTATTAAATTTTTGTACATATGCCAAAATGGCGCACATTGGGAGAGGCCTATGTCCTGTAGTGGACTGCGGTGGACTAATTAATTTATTAAATTTCTTACATGTGTACAAATTGTAAGGTCAACTGCTATCTATTTTAGTGACTATTTAAATGTAACTGTGAGGTCAAGACCCCATTTACATTCTACTGGAAATTTTATAAAGTTATTTATTCCATAGATATCAAATATTCATTGAATTGTACTAAATTTATTCGATACGTTCGACCGGTGCTGTCCCATTGTAATTCGTCATGAAATTGACGAATTACAATGATTGTAATAAACGTTAAGATGATGAGCATATTAACTATTAAAATTTAAAAATCTTACACTATCATGCACGTATTCAATTAAGTCGGTTTTAAAATTAAAAAGTAGTACTAACTTTGAACATTTTGAGCTGCACACTTGAGGTTATAATGTTGTTAAATTAAACGGTTCAAAATTGCTTTACAATTGACGCAAGTACTACACTTTTTATGTTATCACTTATCAAGTCATTATTTAATTATATAACTACAACTTATCACCTCTAGATAACTATCAGACTATACAAAAAGAAAAACTTCGGATAAGAGCAATCGTACTTTGTATTGGACCCTCGCGCCTCGGTGGTCCCCCCGTATGCCCCGGTATCCTTCATAGACAATGGATTATGGTTGATTTTTAAATACCATAGCCCATAATAGACCATGATTCGTAGACATAGAGTTCAGCGAGAGATGGTTCAAAAAAGTGGCGGCAAATTTGAAAAATCTATAGATTGTGACACCGATTATACATCGACAAAACGGAGTTTAGGCTGGTCGCTTCCACCACTCCAACCTTATTACCCCCCCACCCCCCACCCCCTTTCTGGGTCTCGATAGGGACATCATGCTTCCTACTTTTGAGGAGGTCATCTTAAAAAGTAGATGACCCTGGGTCAGCCAGGGAATGCAGGATGTTACATCCATCAAACCACCACCTTAAGACCCGAGATGATATATATGATATGATACAGTATTCACCGATCCGAGTCCGACATAACCACTCCTAATGGCCGAAGGGGGTGGGAGAATGGAAAGAATAAGGACTATTTTGTCCGCACTTAGCCTACTTTTTTGGGCCGTTGTGCGTGAAAAACGCTGACTGGAGCAGCCAGCCTAAAACGGGGTGGTATCCGAGGGAGCTTTCGCACGAAAAAAAGGTGGAGCCGCGGACAATATCTTATTTACAATGAAGCTTTTATAAAATCACTAACTTTTATACCCTCATATATTGCCTAAAATTTATGAAAATATCGCAAAGCTTTTGATAAATTTCGTACCAAAAAAGTAATAAAGTGGCATTGTCCAGTCATCAGTAACCTGCTGACCAGTAGTGCCAAAGACGCTGCTTCTCCTGCACGGGTCGTGGAGGTGCTATAATAGGCACCATGGAACAGACCTGGTAGTGGTTGCTGGTCACTAGGATACCAAGAGGGGACCCTCTTGGTATCCTAGTAACCTTGTGTATCAGTGGCGTCAGCTCACGGCTCTTCTCGTATGGTCTGTTTTGGCGAAACCCGACCAAATCTCATGGTGGGTATTAAAATCCCCCAAAATAATCATTTTGGCGTATGGAATCCGCTCTTGCGCATCATTGCCGCGTGACTCAGATATTCAAAGAGTCAAGTTGTCTCGGCATCTCCTGTATGGGATCGGTAAAGGCACACATAGATCTGACTCATAAAGTCATGGTCTACGTGTACCCATAGGATGGAAAAGGATAGATCCTCTAGGCAGCGCAAACGGCGACAACAAACAATCACCCTCAAATATACCCCGGCTTTTGCATGGAAATTTCAATCACAGAATCATCCCATTTGTACTCTCGACTATTGCTGATCTATCTCTGTTTGGCTATTTTACCAAGTACAGTTTGGCCAACGGAAAATGAACATCATCATCATTTTTATTTGTTATCCATCTATTTACACTTAATGTATTTTAAAGCTATGCTAATATTAACATTAATAAAAAATAATAATAAAATGAACCAAAAGTTAAAATGCGTCGTGGAATTCTTCCGCATCGCATGCATCTTGTGGTAGCGTTGCATGGCATGGTTGTATTCTCTGACCTAAGAAGAGGCCAGCCCCCTGGTCACGAGAAAAGTCGACCATACACTTCGCAATCTCCCCGAAGAGATTGCAGGCGCTCGGACCCCACAGCCGAAACGTTTCTACTCCAAACGGCACTAATTCATAATCACCAATGAGATTAGAATACTTGCGCCGCTTAAGAGTTTCTGCAGAAGCTGCAGCAGCACCAGCACAGCCAGCCGTGCCAGGTATATGGGTAGGGGCAATGGTGTCGACGCATGTAGCGTCCCACACCAGAGTCCTACCCGTTCTTTATGGCATTTTTTATATATTTGGCAATAATGATTTCCTGTTTTCATAGTTTTCGAAAACTTCTTGATACTCTGACTAGATTATTTTTAACCTATGGTTTAGAATATGATTCGATTTATACAATAGTTACAAATTATTATAATAAATGAGTGGGTATGAATAAGTAGCACATACAAATAAGAATTAATTTAATATTTCATATTTATGTACAATAATGATTATTATCATAATCCCCAATATCGACGTGTCTCGTATACAAAGTACGGGGTACTAAAAATCCATCGAAAGAGAGAGAGAGAGAGAAAGAGAATAAGGGTGCGTTTAATTGTTGCTTTATGTATTTCAATTCAAAGTTTATAAGTGAAACTACAAGACAAGTAAAGTAAGATGAATCTGTAAGCTTCGTTTCGTAATTTTCCTGTTCTAATTGAAAAAGAGGGCGTACTTCTGTAATTTTAATATTATAAAAGTGAAGGCCTAATTATACATATAACTAGTTAGCATTATCTCAGTGTCAATTAATGTTTTACTATTTTATTCGCGTGGAATAAGTGTATTCGTCTTCAGCCGATATTCTAAGGTCTTTGGCAGTGGCAGTAATTATGACATGACAGCACGTCAAATTATTTAGCATTTAGCGTCTAAGATTTTTCTATTGAGAGGGCGTGATGTTTTTACTAATGTTTGCTATTATGACTACCCCATAATCGGGTAGTCTTATGTCAAGTGAATAAAGCATTTTGTAGGCTGCGGTCCAGTGGAAAGATTGTAGGTCGTGTGGGTCTTTCGGTATGAAGTACGAGCAGGCTGTGTTATGAATGAGGAGGCACTGTTGGCACGGGCTTCCGAGGAGCGGGAGCGCATCTTCCAGAGATACGAGAGAGGGCGAGAGAACCTTGTTGGTCAGATTGACCCTTGGGAAGATCCCGAGTTTGAGGAATACCACAAAACTGATCGGTATGCTTTGTGAAATAAATTTATTTTTCTCCCATAACCCTTCTGTTGTTTTTTGATTTGTGCTTAGTTGTTATATCTGTCTTATGTTTGTAAACATTTCTTTTGTTGCATATTTTATAACCCAATTGCCAAGGAAGGCTTATAAAATGTTTTGCTTCACAAATATTAGTGACAAATGCGAATTGATTGTTTAAAGTTGTATTATATGCACAATGTTAATTACAGTAGTATATTTGGTAGAACGGAGTATTTGCTAACTCTATTGATGACCACATGTATCAGTAAAGCTAATGGAGAAAAAACATATGTATTCCTCTTTCAGTATTATTCAGATTTTTGCCTTGTGACAGTTAATGTAGTAGATTGTTTGGAGCTAAGCTGCTTTTTACTTGCAAGCAGTAAAATTTCTATTAAAAAGTTGAGTATGTGGAAGAAACTTGGATCCAACAAATATTTGCTATATTTGGTTAACTAAATAAAATATATTACTGTTATTGTGAACATTGTTTGTTGATACGGTGATTATGATGTGATTTGTGAGTACTTGATGTCCTTTAATTGCATATTGAAGTGTATCTAATACAGGGAGAATTTCCTATTGCAAATAGTGCTGGCGTAATAATCTCTGTACCACAAATTGATATACCTTTTCCTAATTCAAGTATCCAAGAATGATGACTATGTTGTAAATATAAATTAGAAATTAATTGATTGGTTAAATTTCTAACCGTGGGATTCGTTGTTTATCTTGCAGTTATTGTCTTCTTTTATAATAAATGCAGTTCATGTTGTGAAAGTCAGTATGACAAAGTGAAAGAATTTGTAAAGGTTTCACTAGACTATTATACAAAGTAATATTCTGTATAACTTTACATAATTTATAAAAAAGTAAAAATTAACTAAATATATTGCATATTTGCTGTTAATTAATATTCAGAGATTAGCCGGCCTATGACACAGTTTATTTAGATTACAGAAATTGTTTAGAATGAATAAAGTTTTGAAAGTGTTTCAAATTATATGGCAGAGTTTCAATACATTCTGTCCAAGCAGAAGTATGAGCATCGTCATGAGTTTTTTGTATCAGCAGAAAACATAACATCATCCAAGCATTCAGTAGTTTTTAAAGTTCAAATTTGGGAATGTTGAGAAGGGTGAAAATTTTCAGAAGAGAAGCCTGTGGAAAAAATCTCACATCTAGTTTGCATCTTCTTGCAACCCATTGGGCATCTGGCAGGAATCAGGTCATAAGAACACCTCACTGCTGCCATACATAATTACTATTTCTAGCATATATTGTTTTCACTAGCTGTGCATTTGCATAACTTGAAAATTCAATTGCGTAATTTGGTTCATCATGCTGAGCGCCCTGTTGTTTGATGCTTTTAACTTCCACTTGGTATTTATTTTAAATACTAAGTACTACATATTCTATATGCATATTATATTTAATTCCATATCTGCAAAAAAAAATTCTGAACTTATTTGGATATTCATAATGATCTGCCTTCTTTTTACTGTATACATAATTCAACATCCTTCCAGATATGGTTTCATACACGATGAACGGCTGCCTCAGAAAACTGGCTCACAGAAGGTCAACATTGAAGTGGAGAGGGAGAAAAAATGGGTTAAAATGCTTGGTAATTGGGATACATCCGCAACCAAGGAAAAGCTACATAGGAGAATATACAAAGGCATTCCAAATTCACTTCGAATAAAAATATGGTGCAAGTTGATGGATGTTAACAAAGTGAAGTCATCAAATCCCGGCAAGTTTCAAGAAATGTTAAAACTAGCTAAGCTGTGGTCTACAGATGTTAGGCAAATAGATTCAGATGTTAACAGGCAGTTTCGTGAACACCAATTTTATAGAGAAAGATACTCTGAGAAGCAGTGTTCACTGTTCAATGTTCTTTGTGCTTATAGCATGTATAACTCTGAAGTTGGTTACTGTCAAGGCATGTCAGGATTAGCTGGAGTATTGCTCATGTACATGGATGAAGAAGATGCATTTTGGGCATTGGTTGTATTACTGTCAGACAAGAAGTATGCAATGCATGGATTATATATAGAAGGATTTCCGAAGTTAACAAGGTTTCTAGAGCATCATGACAAAATACTCACAAAATTTATGCCAAAACTAAAACACCACTTTGACAAATTCGGATTGGATGCCATTTTGTATTCCCTCAAATGGTTTTTTGTTTGTTTTGTGGAAAGAGTGCCATTTAGCCTATGTTTAAGGGTTTGGGATATTTATCTGTTAGATGGGGAAAGAGTGGTAACAGCTATGGCTTATACAATACTCAAACTGCACAAAAAGGCAATAATGAAATTAAATGATATGGATCTTATTGTTAATTATATTCAGGTTGGTAAATGTGTGGAATGTTATACTTCTACACTAAATAAACTCTGTAATTGAACATTTATTTGATATTGTAGGTTAAGCTACACAAAGAATTTGGATTTGAAGACGATTTTGTGATTTACCAATTGGAGCGATCCATGGATGAATTAAAAAGAGCCAAACTGGACTATCCTGGTGCGCCCCCTCCCAACGAGCTGCCAAAGCGGCAACTGGGCGTATTTGTAGAGCCGGATAAAAAGCAAAAAATAGGACAAAGAGCTGAAAATTTTTCAGAGGCAGAAAAGCAGACACGAGCTACTGTGATATTAAGGTGTGTTAATTTTATTCTATTAAGTACTGTTTTAAGATGACAACTCTTTTTATTATATTTGAAAGTGATCGCAAATAGTTCAATTACACAGGACGTCAACCATTTCGGGGTTCTTGTTTGTGTAAAAGCATTTTACGTTGTACAAATAGTAGGTTCAAATATTTACTTGCACTGGTGCATGTTAATGTTTAGTAATTAGAAAGAATAAACACTCTCACATTTACCAGTGTTGTAGGCTTTTTTATTTATAGTTTGTATCAGTTTCATTTTGACAGTAGGTATAGTGTTATTTTTACACCACCATTAATAAGGTACATTGTTGTTAGGGAACGAGGAATCTCCTACAATGATACAGTTTTAACTGGTACGGGAGCAACTGTGAATTCAATCCCAGCCAACCTCTTAAAGTTAGTTATGAATTTAACAACATTATTATTTTTTATTTTGAGCTGATTCTGTTATATCTATTGATAACATAACGTCATTGTTACAGACGCGAGAAGGCTGCAATGGAATTGCACGAGCTTCGAGTGTCACAGAGTGACACAGTGTCAGGTAACCTGGAAACATCACTTCCCACTTCGCGTACCACCTCCAATGAGAGCCTTGGCTCCGACCACTTCACGCACTTATAGATACTATACTTACTCCTTTATATTGACACACGTCACTAAACTGCTTATAATGTGCTAAAGTTTACGTTCCGACGAAGTTTCGATGGTATTCGATCCTGCTGATGTAGAACCTATATTTGGGATATGTGTCAATATGAAACGAGTATGCTGTAGGCGTAATATCGCCGTTGGGCAATTTTTGTAATATGTCATTTTGCTTATTTCATTCGAGTTTATTTTGAAATGGATTACAGAAAGCTACGTATCTGTTTTTCTAATTGGAGCATGTCTTCTCGATACCTCGCATAAATCACATTTGCATGGTATACATTTTTTCAATAATATTTGTATTCATTGATGCATGATTTAATTGTTATTGCACAGTCGTGAAGAGTCGAAATCCATTATTTAGAAAATTAATACGTTATACATATATGTGTCATTGATTATTTTGTAGCAATTATATGGTACACGTTAACTAAGTATACATCTTCCATTGTAGGTACTGATCATATTAATTATTATTATATATAATAATTGCTTAGAATTCAGAGTTGTATTTTCAAAAATAGGTACATCTAAATAACTTTATAGGTAAAAATCATGTAAAGACATAGTCAGTGGAAGGACAAATTTAACAATGACAAGGTTACTGTTCCATGCCTGTGTATTTCATATACTATCTTAGATGTCTCAGAAATATCTTCTGACATAGAGAATTTATTTAGGCAAATGCAATTTAACATTTTCGGGTAAATCAGGATATAGCAATTCAACTTAAGAAGTACAAATATAATTAATAAGTGTCTATCTTATACATAAATGGGTCTTGTACATAAATATTGATGTATGTTAGTTTGTACATTGATTGTATGTTATAATTTGACCGCTGAGAGATTGCGTAGATACTAGACGACTTTGAAATGCGTTCCAACGATGAAAAATTTTGGTATTAATTTATCCTTAATTACTTTAAAAATGAAAAATCAAGGAATATCCTTGATTTTCATGTTTATATTTAAAAGGGTATGATTTAAACTGTCACTAATTAAATTGATTATACATTGTCGAAATAATAGAGTTTATTCGTATAATATTAGATCGGTCGCCAGTAAATATCATAATAAATCATATAAAATTATTGGTATATGTTTGAATTTTGATACTGGCTGTATATTTTGACTCCCATTTATAACGTTTAATAAACTGACATGATTTTATTTAATTTTGACATGTGAATTGCAATTTTACTTATTGGACATGTTTATTTTAATTTTAATTTATTTTTCATTATCTAGTCAACAACATTTTTCAATTATTACTATATTATACATAACATTTATAGCTGTCAAAATGTTTCTTGCAAAATTTTGAATGCAGATATGTAGAACACTATTTTAAATAATTCACATCTGTATAGTTGATCATGTTTCAAGCAATAAATGAATTTATCATTATTTTTATAGATAGGTTCGTAATTATTATAACAGTTAATCTTGATAATCGTGTGAACATAATCCAGGTTTAAAAAGTAGCCTGTGCTATTCCTGATTATAATGTACCTTATATCAAATTTCTACCAGATCCGTTTATCCATTTGAGTGTGTTCGATTCAGTAACAACCATCCAAACATGTTCACAAACTTTCATATTTATAGTTGTAGAGTAGGATTCATATCTGATGATATTTTTAACCGACTTCTAAAAAGGAGGAGGTTCTCAATTTGATTGGTATCTTTATATACATTTTTAATCTAAGACTGAAAATATTTTGTGGCTGTAGATCTATTAATTAGACATTAAAAGTTACTGACAAATATAAATACTTTGCTGACAAATATTATAATTCTCTATTTAAAATACATAAAGACAGTGTTATATAATGACTGTACATGTAGGCGAAAACTATTATGAGGACAGTACTTCCTCAAGCGAATCAGAATCCGATTAATCTTTTCGTGTGCAATAGTAAAGTCATTTATAATATTTTATTATTAACAGTTTAATTGACATGTTCCTATGACAGAAACGCAATCTCTCAGCGACCATACTATACTTGTGTTGTTTTGTTATGCTAAGTATTAGACGATATCATCAAATTACGGTTATTGTGTACAGCTCATTTGAACAGGATTTTAGTAGAACTTATTTATTGTTAGAAATGGGTAAAAATCATTTAATTTTTAGAATATTGGCGTTTAGTATACTTTTAATTTGTTTAGTAACCAATAACAGTACCGGGCTTTTGTTTTGGCACACCATCAGGATGATGAGTGATAGTCGAATTAAAATCGACTCGCTTCGGTTTTATAAAGCGTTCTCTCTATCTTATATCGATCTGACATTTTTCAACCTTCATAGAGCAGTTAAAACAGTTTGCGTTTGCAAAATGTTAAAATTGCCGCCTTGGGTTTACTACTCTAAGGCCATTCGCTGCGTGTAGCGCTTCACGATGGGCGCTGGTCGCCCGTTCTGCATGACAATGTGATGTGCGATAGAGCTTTCAAAACACAACATTCAAATTTTTATTTCCAACGTGCAAAATAGGTCTCACACTGTAATTCGCATTATTTAGCTAGGAGAATCATATTGTACGGACTGCAAAACAACGCAATTGATATTATTTTGTAGTAAAATCATTGGGTTTCATATTTCCAAAAAAATAAGATATTTTTCAATAGCAGCATCATAATGCATTTACATAATAATTCAACGTAAAACATTTTCGCTTAAACTTTTTTGTTTACATTACAAAGAAATAGCCATATATTCTTAGGTACTCATTTGTACCCCGAAAATCCTTTAGGTATAACGAACTATAATTGACTCTTTGCGATTCTTAGTAAGATAAACTGTTTGTGATATTATACAAAAGATATTATGTCCTACGAACATATTTCTATGCAGTGATATTATATACAAAAAGTTAGATATCTCACTAGCGAGCCCAAAAAAAGTCATTACATATGGTTTATATTTCTATATTATACGCTCCGCCCCACACTATCTATCGGATTCGTAGCTACCTTCATGTAAGTACGTCATGTCATAACATAACAATAAATGAACGCATGCAAGTATAACAACTCATCTTTCTTTTTAATATCACGGTTTTATGTTCATACTATGAATTACTGGTTATGGTTGAAAGATTTGAGGATAGCTAACTTGAATGATAGTTATTTTATCAGCCCCACCCTCCCCCTTCCCCCGCTTAGACAAGTGGCAATTCGTGGGCCGGCGTGAATTGAATTGAATTTTTGATTTATTGGCGAACCCAGACATTCACCCGGACTTCCGCAAATGTTCGTGGTTAGAGTAATAAACGAAGGAGTTTCGTCGGTACTGAAGAATATGATGGGTGAATCTTGCAATGATGCCAGCAATGGTATCTAAACAATTAGAAACGGGGCAAGTGAATACATAAATTAAAATAAAATAGATACTTAGTTGTATAAAAGGTCATACTGTCAAATAGGTAGAGGGCAAATAGTATAATTATATATTGTATAGGGTAAAACACATAGGGAAAAACCACTGTAAAATTTAAGAACCAGAGCTTAGGTAGAATGAGAGACTGAATTTCTACATGGATTAGGATCCAGACTTTATTTAGGTTCTCCTTAATGGCCGGCAGTAAACCCTGATGATAGAGTGCGTTATGCTCACTGGAACCTACATGAATAGCACAAGAGTCAGCAGTTTTATTGCCTGCTATACCCGAATGACCTGGAATCCAAGCGAGTATTACTTCCAAACCAGAATATATACATTTATATAAGGCCTCTGTTATCCTGTATTTAATTTGGAATTTTGACTTAAACCTAAAGGGATTGGAGTTAATACTTTGGAGGCAGCTTTTAGAGTCAGAAAACTTTTAGAGTTCTTAAGATTGTGAGACTTACAAACAGAATGACTTCAAGAATAACAAGACACTCTCCAGAAAAGACAGAATAAACCAAGGGGCATTTTAAACTTAAGACAATACTAGAAATCGATATATACTCAACAGCTCCGACCGCAACGCAGGCGGGTTTTTTAGAAGCATCCGTGTAAAGGGCAGTCCAACCAGAGAATTCAGCTCGGATTTTGATGTTGAACTTAAAATACGCGTCAACAGAGCCTTATTCTATATTAAAAGTGTCGGTGCACACATGAGGTGAGTAAGTGAGAACCTCGTAAGATATAAGAGTACAGAGGTAGCCTAGAACACTGAACGACTGGGTTGGGAAAGCGGGTAAATTTTATATACCTCCTTACAAGACAAGGGAGAGAATTAAAAAGCTAACTTTTTAAGAACCAGAGAGTTAGGACAGAGATTTTAATAAAAAAATATCACTAAAAATTGTCTATGTATCGCCAGGGGAAGATCCAAGCACTCAACCTGGATATAATTGATTGGCCAAGATGCGACGACTGTCATAAACGTGAAATGCCATACATTTGTCATTCTATTCTACAATATGCCCGCCAACGAATTGCCACTGTCTAGAGGGGCAGGTTGTCCATTAGCTGCCTACGATTACATAAATTATTTTAGTTATGCTAGTAAAATGTGCCTACTTCCGTATGTCGTGGGTATTTACTTCCAGGAGTGTCACGTCTTATTTATATAATTCAGTAAATGAAATTAGATAATATATGAATGAAATTTAAAGTATATTATGTATACCTACAAACTTATGCATTTATTAATCCTTAATCAGGCTGAAAATTAACCAGTGATGCAGTGATAGCTATTGATTTGAGATATTCTCTATCTGACTGCACTCAGCACTCTGAGAAATTAGAGTAAAATAATGTAGGTATACATATTTAATTTTGCATAATTAGCTGGAAATTTAAAGAAAGCCGCACTGTGTATAATACCAGTCCGATTCAAAAGTGCTAATAAAATAGGACGCAATAAGTAAAACTATAAAAATTTTGAAATTTCTTTTACGATTGTTAAATGTTTTATCAACTTGCTACTTATTACGCAAGATGAGAAAATAATAATGAAAATAATTTGTTTAAATAATTTGAATGTCTTGAAAAATTTAGTCGTGTCTCGAATTGTCAGTAGCACAACAAGCAACAGCTGGTCGAGTAATTATACTGTACTAGCTGACCCGCCCCAGCTTCGCCTGTAACATATTTAGAAACTTTATATCACCCCTTTAAGCCCTTAATTTTTTAGTCTTCAAGTAATGTTTAGAAATCTGCCGGCTTTATGCTCCGCTCCCTTGAGTAGTAGCGTGATGATATATAGCCTAAAACCTTCATCGATAAACGGAATATTCAATATAATAAAAATATTGCAATTCCAACCAGTTGTTCCTGAGATGGGTAGCCTGCAAAAAACCTTACTTGAACAGAAGAAGAACACAGAAAAATCTTAACATAATTTCTAATCAGTGTACGGCTATTTAATATTTTAGTTTACTCTGTTCGATAGTGACTCATTTTAGTAATTGAATTTAACCTTCTTCCTGTTGACAGATTTATCTGATATTTGATATAGAATATCAGTTCGGATGAACATACAATTTCAATCAATATAACCGTTAATTACTTGTTTCCACATTATTAACAAAAATGCCCGTAATATTCGAAAATACACACAGTCAATGTTAATCTCACAAATTAATGGCTGCCACTGTGACATTTACCTCTTGAGTGACGGGGGGGTCTCCTTGATGTCATAAAAATTATATACCCAATTGGGAAACCAGTGCACTGATATATGCTAGTAATTTAAATTAGTTCGATTGTCGCTAGTTTAGTAGGTAATGCTTCATATGAAACGTACTATGTCGCGATTATATTGTAATTGTATTGTTTAGGCTATGGTTGATTAAGCCAGTATTTGATTGCGTAGGTATTGAGATGTTTAGTCCTATGCTTTCTGTATAGTGTCAGTGATGACAGTGGCTTGCCAATTTGTTCATATTTAATCATTGTTCCATCGCTAATAATGGTACTTTAGCCATTAGTCATATTTTATTTTAGATCTAACTATAAGGTATGTAATACTGTTGTGCACTAGCATGTTTAACTGGTGGTGTGGAGGTGGGTTTATGTCATGATTAACCCGTTTATAATGACATGCATTTAACAAGGCGTTTCTTAAGTTTTGAGGAGTCTTCCAGAACTTTAGTTACACTATTACTAGAGTCTGGTAACCGATACGATAACCTCCTCAGACCTTAAGATCATCCCCAGCTTCCCGCATTGTTTGTGCTACTTCTCATACGGTAACGCTACGCCCAATTATATATCTCTTTAATATTACTCACATTCAATTTATTAACATGTTTTATTATTTAGCACCTAGTCATCGGGCGTGTGTTCGCTCAAAACGCACATAATGCAAGCTAATTGTATTCCTATAAACACTGGAGTTTACTTTTCTGCTTTAAATGAATCTCTGCTCAGCAGCTGACGATGATGTTTTTAAGTCTAAGCTCTCACATAAACCCACCCCAATCATCAGATATTCTCTTGATCATATAAGTATACTTCGATACACTAGATAGTAAAGGTTACTTATTTATCTTTAGCTTTTAAGTTGAAATCAACAAATCTCCATAATATGACCTGATTTAAACATAAACCATGGGAACAAAACATTTAATCAATAAATTGATTCGAAATACTCACTTATTTTAATTATTTTACGATGATTATTTCAAAACTCTCATTGAGTCATTATTATGATTGTGGCTTAAACAGGTTAGCTATCCTTGGAGAATATATTTTTATCAAATCCGTACAATGCATACCGCATATAGGTAACATATTTTTCTTTTACAATTAAAGCTAAAGGCCATCATCCTTTATTCTTAAAAAAAAAAAGGGTACTTCAGTTTTACAATTTTAATCTTTGTTACACCTCCGTGATGCAATGTCTAGTAATCAAGTGATACGGAAGGTTAATAATATTGAAACTAAAGTACTGATATTTGAAGTTTATAAATAAGGGGGTAATGGTAAGGAGTGGTAATTATGCTGTTTTATTTTTAGTTCTGCCGCCCGTGGTGGTATGAGGCAAGCCAATAAATTAAAATATATAAAACATAAATCAGACAGTAAAATGATGGTACGTTTTAGTGGTATTTTTTAACATCACATATACTGTGCATTGCGTAGACTCGGCACACAATACCTAAATGTCAAATCAGTGTTGCTTTTAGCTATATTTCGAATGATCACGTTAAATATGAGTTTGTTGCAGTAAGTAGATAAATTCGGCACTTAATAATTCTTTATCTAATAATCTACACCAAGTACACACAATGTTTAGCATTACTTAATTTCTCACAAGGATATTTTATACTTTAGTAACAAATTTTAATTGGTTCTTCATTAAGGCTGACGCAGTATGTTGTGATGTTAATTAGTTTATTCAGGAAAAATATACAATAAATGTATTGTCAATATTTCCCATTCTCCCCCTATTAGAATATGTAGCAAAGCCGTCTTTGTCAGGGTTGAAATCCATGAATCTCTAAAACGTTACGGTGATAATTATTATTATTCAGCTAGGCTATAGATATTATAAAACGTAGGTGATTAAAAGAGATAACGTTTTTTTACTTCAGATGTTAATTCTCCGTTCGGCGTTCCTCTTCACAACTCCAATGCAATCATGGACATCCACCTCAAATCTCCTAGCCCTAGATCATTCCTGTCCCGCCCTACCTGCAGTTTCCTTGTAAATAACACCAATGCCATGAAAAAGAGAAGCAAATGTTAATCCTTTCCTATGACATCATTTTTAATTATTCAGTGTAAATATATGTATGTATAATAATAATAATAAAATTAATAAGAACGATTACATAATATGTATCATTTTAACTATACTGCGAGCAGAGATTTGTTCAGTCATCATGATTGCATGTGCGTTTTGTTTCAATTGATTTCGCTTGACGTGTGTGTGTATTTTTGTCATATAATATACAAGGTAAGCATTAAAACAATTTATATGCATGTTGGTCAGTTTGTACGCTTATGTAACGGCTAGCTGATGAAACTTAAAACTCGGTTTTAAAATTTCAACCTGATGGCAAAGTCGCGAACTTGCAGGTGTATTTAATGCAAGATTTATGTATAAGTAAAGCTTAATGATGCTAATGACAATGGGTTCTTGGGCACAGTACTACAATATGAGTAGTTAGTCGTAACGTTATCATCTGAAAACTGCATATATGAGAAGTTAGCTTCTTTGTTTATCTTGTACTCACGCCTAATATTTTAATTTGGCAGTGTCAATTTGGTGCTTACCAAGAGATACCAATGAAAGTAACGAAACTAGAAATATTGTCAACAACATACAAGTGAAAACTTACTTTTTGCTACGAAGGGTGTATACAATTTTTCTGTGTATTCCGTTTTCGCAGTGTTGAACGCAAAATAAATACGCTGTTTAAACCAGATTTGTAAACCAGATAACATAAAATAGCGCCAGTCACACAAAGCTCTACCTACTAAATGTTCTAATAAGTACTATAATGTTCACTTGCGATAGATGCACGTTAAACTATCGACGAACAATCCAGTTAGTCTTAGTTGAACGGTTGAAACAATTAAAAAATAAGGGACTATTTCTAAAAACTAACGTTTCCAAAGTCAGATTTTCTCAGGGTTAATTCGTGTAACTAAATTGAGGTTTCATGTTTTATTCAATTAAATGCATTGAGTGAAATGGGTTAAATTCACGTATATTCGCGTTTATTTCAATGGCTAAAAAACTAACCGCCCGAAATAGTTTTCAATAACTGTGCTCATGTACTCATTATCATAGCTGCTATGGTAAACAATGTTGATTTTGATTTACTTATATAACTTTCTTGTTAATTTGATCTCTAAATTCTGCAATATTCGACCTAAGATTATTATTTATACGTGTGAATGTTATATTTACAGAGCACAGTGGTATCGCGGCTGGCATGCGTTGCGACGACTCGGTGTCAGCGTTAGGGTCTCGGCGCTCGCTTGCTGACACCAGCGTGACCAGTACGGCTGATCTAAGCGTGTTCTCGAGTGGACGCTCCCACGCTCCCGACAACTCCCTCGACACACACAGCAACGTTAGCGACGACGCTACCGGGTCAGATGGGTGAGATATTTGTAGATGTAGTTGCACACCTCATACAGTACCCGACTTTCGGTTTGGTACCTACGTCGGGAAGAGCTAGAGTCCGGTTAAAATCGAATTGCTTAAGTTTTGTATTGCGTTTCCTCTATTGCACTAGGACTGATAGTTTCATTGGGTTAACCATATTAGCTTATAAAATGTTGATAACCATCACATCGATTTTCGTTCGCTAAAAATATATCAACTATATACAAGCGTGATTGAGAGAACGGTCTTCAAAACCGAAGCAAGTTGGTATTAGTTGGATTTCTCTCTCTTCTTTACGACGTCCAAACACAGCCAACCCAAAAGTGAGATACTGCTATTAAGAACTCGGTATAAAGTAATTTTTTTTTAATTCATCCCTACATAAAATACCAGAGCAATGTAAATATAAATATACCTATTATATTATATTCATTCACATACAAATATTTGCACTGAGCGGAAATCTGACCAGTGGTCTCTGACTTAGCGGTCAAGCCCCGGAGGTCGAGAAGAGAGCCCTGATCCCGGCCCTCAATCCAAAAATGTACTTACTAACTTATTTACTGCCAGCAGGGGACGCCATGGCCGGTCGGGTGATCCACCCTTAGGTATGGGCCATTTCACTCATTTCCCCTATTTAACTCCTGTGGAGGATATGGGGTGACCGGCGATCACGGTATTTCGTCAAACCTATCTTTCTCCTTGCCAAATCTTACGATCTGTTCCACCTTCATATTGTCGATATTTTCAGAATCTAACGGACAACGTTCCCATTATTTCCCATCTTCTCAGCGAGCAGGTGGTAGCAAGTTTCCTCGGCTTCCATGCATTCTGGGCATTTGGGATCAGTCTTTACTCTTATTATTAAAAAAGTTTGTCATAGCATTGGCTTTTCCACTTCGTGTATATACTTTTTATGAAAACCTTCGACTGTCTCATGATGCGAAGATTTCCATCTTTGGTTGGTTTCTGAGTCTCTTGGTGATTGTGTGGGCAATTGGCAGCCTGGGCTTAGGGCCCACCTGGTTTACGTCCCACCTGGTTTACGTCAGCTCCTTTTCTGGCCAGTTCCCCGGCTCCCTCGTAACCCGTGTTGCTATCGTGGCCGAGTACCCAGGCAAGCGTCAGTTCGGCTGCTCTGACCAGCCTTTCCATCGCCTTTTTACACTCCTTTACCACTGCCGATGTGGTTTCTTTCTTCCCGAGTGCCTTCAGCGCCGCTTGGCTTTCGTTTTATATAGTGTATTTTTTACCACTTAATTGGCAGACAAGCAAACGGCCCACCTGATGGGAAGCGGTTACCGTGGCCCATAGACGTATGCAACACCAGGGGTATCACACTCGCGCTGCCGACCGTTCTGTACTCAGGTGTTTTATCATTTCCGCGCACTCCATGATGGCAAAGATTTCTGCTTGGAATATACTTGCAAACTTTCCGAGTGGCATTGAGCTATTTATTTTTCTCCCATCTTCGCATTTTATGCTGGAGCCAGATAGCTTTGTTGATTCCTTCCTGTAGCCGTCTATATAACAGATGGTGCCATCTGTGTTTATTTCCCAGACGTCTCTCTGTCCTATGTCTATTCATATTTCTTATCAAAATTCTCTCTTTCTTGATTAGGTCATTATTTCATTTTGGATTCCTCTATCCAAAGAAAATAATACAAAAATGTAACTTTAATTGTAGTTTCACCACATAACTCTTAATAATACGGCTAGTTCTATGAGTTTTGCATATTTAACGGCATCGGTATCTATGAATACAAAGATTAATGCCACAGTTACGCGTCCTAAAATAATTCCCTGTACAGACAGCACTTATGTATAGTTTGTTCAACGACGATTCGCGTGACAGCTGTTACCGAGTTAGAACAAGTGATGGTGACAAATCGATCTATTTACATTCAGTTTTAAAAACAAATTAAAACCATAAAAATATTTATTTATGTATTTATTGGCACACAACAAATACTCATTATCCTCCTACTCGGAATGATCATCGCTAGTGCAATCTTGTTAATTATTAATTCTTGATCGCACATTGCATCAAACGAGGTAAGTACTATCAAACAAAATGACGACGATACGCCACTTATGTTTTTTTGACTTGGTGATTAAGTAAGATCTTTGAGCAAAATCTTTCAAATCATTGTAATACTCCGGAAAATGGGTGAATATTTAAGCACCATTTAAGAAAAAGTCATCGTCAAAAGTGACATTAGACCATGACGCCAAAAGTTAAAATATATATAAATCATTATAAATACATATAAAAATAATTATTAGTTAATAGGTACTCCATTGAGTCAACACAATTTAAATTCTAGATTCTCCTTTAGATAATCAAGTGACTACATCCCTAAAATTTTGCGCTTGTGACATAAACTTCTATGGCGTAATCATTTGAATTTACATAAATGGAAATTTTTAGAAAAAATAATTTCGAATTTTATCCATAAATCAGTTAGTGTTAATGCATAATATTTATGTAAGTTTCGATGTATCATTGTTAGTGAAAAAGCAAGATGGAATATGTTATGATACGAGAGTACGAGAGTGTCAATCTAACGTCGTTTCAAAGTTGAAACATCGGATTTACTTTGAACTGTCACGCGAATCGTCCTATAAAATAATATAGTGACAAGTATGTGTGTAAATTGATATATGTATTTCTGTTAGCTACCGTCCAAGTTTAAAAACAAAATTTATCCATTGCTCGGGACCCTCTTTCATCTACGCCACTGCAACTGCACTTATGTTTGACTTTAGGCACAAACAGACGGTCACACAGCACAGATAGACATTAATATATTTATAAATTATCCCCATTCTGTACAATTCATATTCAACAAATCAATGCACCGTATGTGTGCTGATTATGCTTAAGAGTTCCAATGCTTTTCTGCTTATTTCTATAGTAACATACGAGAGAATAATTACATAGATTCACAAAGTATTTATGTATACTTTAACGAATAATAGAAATATTGTCTATGCAGACGAATTTAGGCCGATGCCGATTGCGAGGTGATTTCGATTGCCCATGAAGTAGTAGTAGGAGTATATCCACATGTATGTACCCTTTTCGCTTGAATATGCTGTTGCTAAATTGTATTAATTGTATCACTCAGAATTACTTCTTTCTATATCTACTTTGATGACATTCATCATCTCTAGACTTTTCATAAATCATATTTATCGGTATGTAAGCAAAAGTTAAATATTTCGAATTGATTATTTCAGGTCGGGGATCTGCGGGTTGAGCATACAGAGGGCGCCGTCGACGACACACTCGACTCCGCGCGCTACTCCGCACCCTCCGTCGGTGTCGCCACTCTCAGACGACGTAGTCCGCATCCATGTGACATATAACCCTTTGGCTGCAAGTCCCTCACACTTGCACCCTGCAATCAGCCCTGCTAAATACAAATGCTATAACGACGAGCACCACAAACCTATCTCACTAGGGTTCTACCCAAGCAACGGAGCCGCGAATCTCCCTTCCGACAATAGAATACGTATTCAAGTGCCATCGGAGGAACTTCTGACGCCTGTGGTTGATTCTGGAAGGATCATAACACAACGCTTCATAGACCATCGCTCGGAAATGTACGATCTTAATTAAACCTGTATATTTTTATCAAATGTTAATGGCCAGTCCCTTCCAGTACTTACCATTATTTTTAGATTTTAATTATACCTTTTGATATCGTTTCACATTTCTGTTACAATATACTTCTTTACATCAAAGGACAAGAAAAGTTCTAGTCCAGTTATTAAGAAAAGCTTAAAAGGAATGTGCCCCACATGATATTTATTCAATGATGTAGTTCTGAGCTAATTTGTTGATTTAAGAATCATAATTCTGTAAACAAATTAAATATCTTCTCTAATGGCAATCCGTAAGGGGTTTCGAATAAAATTTGGACTTATTACAACTACACTAGACATTTATAGCACTATGAAAATCTCTTTTTATATCTCTAGTATCGAAGAATCTCAATTTCGTCGAAATATACTCATTGTTCTATTAGTTATTAATATTAGCTTTCTCTACACTTATCGGATTCACAATTACATACAAAATAGCGTTTCCCGAACTTTAGTATGTCATGCATGACACTCATGATCCAATTAATATTTCCCCACCGCGTCCCATCTCAAGTTATTAACCCTTCTAGTGAATACAGACAAAATAAAAAGTACCAAAACATAAGTATTTAGAAGTAAAAAAGTTAAACTCGATGCAACAGCGGAGCGGGTGTTCACGTTGACACGTATCTTGATCATGAACGAGTATGATTGATTGTGAATAATGAGCCAATGTTGCAACCCGGTCTTTTAGTAAAGCGACCCCACAGGTGGGAAACGCTATAGAGGTGAATTCTCATGTCATCAAGTTAGTTGAAGTTCGCTAGAGGAAGATAACATTACTTAGTGCGTTTAGGTAGTTTTGATGTTGTGTGTTAGATAATAATTTGTCTGTGCATTCAGCTGCCTTTGTGTGACTTACAAGCAATCTGATATTAAGTAAATTATATATATATATATATATATATATAATAATAATAATGTCGTTCTAATAAATCCACGTTGTGAAATTGATGATAAATATTTTTTGTAACAAAAACTGCCGTAGGCTGTAGGTAGGCGTCGTATTGATGTTAATCAATTTGTTTTGAGAAAAATAATACTGGAACAACGATATGGGTGGTCTAGGGTTTAATGACGTGGAAATAATGTTTAAGGAGCATGCTAGAGCTATCGTTTAAAGTTGTTATTGGAAGCATCTACCTATGTAGTGATTAGGTCGGGTAGATACGCTGGTTATCGTCTTAATAGAAACTTATTCTGATAGTGAAAGGGTTGTTCCATTTTCGATTTAATACTCCTGAATGATTTATCGTACCTTATTTTTTTCATTCACAGTACTGTCCAAACCTTCTGGAAGTTATTTAATATTAAAAGTTTAGAATGTAAGAGTTATCTAGAGAAATGGAAGAGCTATTGGTACCACTCTAGGCCAATATTCTATGTTAGCTTTATTCATGAAGCATTAATATATTATCTTATAAACCTCGTAATTTAAATAAGTCCATTCAAGTACTAACTATCAGTGAGAAACGCAATAATGTCACTTATATTAGAGTATTTAATATAAATAGAGTTAAGATGTATTATGTGTAATCTAATTCTGTGTATAGTTATTAGTGAAGCAAAAATTTCGGTGAATATCCACGCCTACTGTCGTATTTATAAGTATACATGCGTGTTGGAAATATATCCTCAAGAACTACTTTTTACTGTCATTCATAATGCAAAGTGAAACATATTTGATTTACATATGTACCTCAGTAAAGTTATATTTTAAAAGGTTTATAAAGGCTGGCGTGTAGTCTGTTCCTCATTCTACTTCTTCTAGAAGGGCGATGCATTATTATCTAAGTAAGAAAAAAGCAATATAAACAATAATAATATGTAGGTGATGAGAATTGGTAAAGTGATCTACGGACAATGATTCACGTGATACAATTATGTGGACTTTCTTCTAAAGTCTATAAATAACTATGTGTCTAAATTTTATTGAGTATTTTAATATTATAATCGACTGGACCGAGTCCCTATTATGGAATCCTGCGCTGTTTAAGTCGTTTCTTTTGTACCAACCTGGGGCTCCGGCCTCATAGATTGTTCTACTCAACCAACTGCTATAAAAATACGCTAGATTTTTATCTGACCCCGGCATTCTAAAAAATATCGCACCAAAATATAGTCATTAGTTTTGCATTAATTGCAAACTTGTGCATAGAATAGTTAATTGAACATAACTCAAGTATACTTTTTAAATACTGATAAACAAGTTTATAATATTTTGCTCCGGTAATATCCTTTTTTTATATATCACTTAAGTGGCAAACAAACACGGCCCACCATCCATAAAATTTTAATCGCACAATTGAGCCTTGATTTCTCATTACGAAGTATATATAAATCTATGTTACGGAGTAATATATAACGTTAAATTTAAAGTTATTTTTATTCAGTTTTCGATCGCCTGCTTTCAACGTAGAATTCAGATCAAATTAGACGGACGATGAGCTCTGCAAGTAGCTAATGAAATTAATCACGCAAGTTGCCTCGTACAGACATCTCATTTAACGTCGACATATCAAATCTCAAAATGGCGTTTGTCATGAATCGTAACCTCGATAAAATCTTGGGCAGATATCAGGAAAGAAATTGAAATTCTCGGCCGCTGTCTTTATATATAATATTAATTAGATAAATATACCTACTCCTAAATATTGTTTTAAGTTTTGATTAGACCGATTAGTAAAAGGCATTCAAAACGTTTACAATATAAAGTGCCATTTTAAAAATATAGAATTTTATTTTCTTAGTCACTGTCTTGTATATTTTTTTATTACTGCTTAGGATAGATTTCATGCAAACTGAGTTCTCACGTTTTATTCATTGACAATCATTGAGTAAATTGAATAACTTGCCTTAATCGCCGTTACTATGATTGGTGAAATCTAGTTAAACAAAAGTTTGTTTAGTTTTTTATTGACCTAACAGAAATCTATGTACATGTGCATAAAGTTCTATAAATAAACGTCATTCAGTTATCTTTTGAAAATAGAATTACACAAATAGGCAATAGTAGATAGTATAGCAGAAGATCAAATAGCAACTGCGAATGCAACGCACAATCTCTTGCCTCATTGATGACAACATTAAAAAAAACACTCGTTTTTGAGTTCCACTTGGCTTGGAAGGCATCAGTCAACATTCATGAAAAAATGCGCCATAGTACATTTACTAGTAATTTGTTACAGTTAGCAAATATAATTATTTACTCGTTCTACGAATGTATACATGTCTCACGTTCTAAATACACAGTGTAGGTATTTGACACATTCTCATTTCTAAATAAATAGATGATACTAATTCAATTATAATTTTAAGTTGTTGATCACTGATTATATTATGTAAAGAGAGAGTAGTCGACTGCTTGAAGTTCGTATTTTCAATGAAGCTAGGGGTGAATATAATTATTCCTCGATTTATATCGGGAATAACAGAAGAATATTTTAATTGAGGGTTACTCAAATTATACTTCCGTCCAATAATTTTGTATTTATAGAGACTGAACGTGCAATGCTTGCGTAAACCTTGATTTGAATGATTTAGCACATTGGGTACACATTTTATTTATTACAAAGTTTGTATTGTAAAAATAAAATAATAATAATAATTTCAGTAAATATTGTACAATATTAAATATTAATTCAAATTATTATCATGAAAGGTGCTGATTCTGTTGTAGGTACATACTCTCGTATACAATTTTTTAACGGGTACTAGTAGTGGTTAATCTAAATTACCTGCGCTATGGGTTCACGTTGCTAGTTTAATGGCCAGGCTTCGAAACCGGGAACTCTCGATCAAAAGGCCAACTAATTGACCACTAAGCTATCTAACTCAGGGCTTTTTGAATGTCGAGATTTCATACATTAAAATTATATTTAAATTAGCATCTGTTTGTATTCAGGCTTCAATGGGACAGCGTTAGGTTATTATGCTTTATGATGACGTAAATAGTATTTTATTTTTAATATAAATTAAAAAAATATGGCAACAGAATCAGTAGCCCATTATCGAAAAATTATGTATAAAACAGAGACAAAGTGAGAATAACTTTATAAAAAGTGGAAATACGTATATTAATTATTTCAAAATCGTAAATAGTAAAACCAAAATTACTATGGGTAAGGATTTCATTTGTATCCGTAATAAAAATTCACATTCACATCTTAACTACATTGGTTATCACAGAGCGATACAGTTTCACTAAGAATTTTGTTTACAGGTTTTTGGTTAGAAGGAGTAATAAAGAATATGCAACTTTTTAATTTAAAGTTATGCACACAATAATACAACACATAGATTTCATGATGGAACTTAATAAGAATTTCACAATTTAATGTTTATCTCAATCGGTCGAAAGTCACCCTCTCTGAACTCCTATTTAGTCGTTCCAAAACGTAATTATTAGCTTTGATTTCTGATTGAGTTTATTGCGGCCTTATGTTAAATATATTCGAAAGAATAGAATAGTGCTAGATATTTTGTGCAAAGTTGTTATTATTCATAAAATCACCCATATTATCTTATATTTATACTTGTGCAAAATGTATAAATATTCTTAATAAAAGACATTATTTAGGATATAACTCGTTATGTTAAGTCAATAATAATATTATTATTTAGCACTAGAGGAGGGCAGTGGTGCCCCTTAGAATGAGCTCAAGACTGAGCGTGTTGTCTGGTCCGGACGGATCTGTCACTAAGGCAATTGTGTAGATCTCGCGTGTTTCTCTTGCTGAGATGATATAGGATTTGTAACTTCACAGATTAGTAAAATGGACAGCAAATTAGAACTTATTCAATTTATTGCCAGCCTTCATGCCCCTTTGATATTAACATAAAATGTATATGAAACACAAACAACCATTTTAAACTAACCATGTAGCTAAATATTAAGTAAATTAATAAAAAAAGGAATTGTTTAGCGGTAAAAATGTTAAGTAGAGTAATTTGAGGTACCGTCGTCTGAAACTGTCACTTCCAATAAAGTTTCTAATTAGAACTACAGTGAGAATAGTGCCTGCACGAATTGCGTTGTTATCCTGTGTTGGGAATACACATAGCGTATTTATTAAAATATTTGTGGTGTGTAGCATAACATATGAATAGTGTAGGAGTCAAGTGATCCAAATGACTTTATTTAGTTTTAAGAAATAAAGTGAACCGTGTTTTTGCGTCATCTAAATCTCTGAGATGCAGAGTTGCTCTGAAGACCAATCCTCCTAATAATAAATATGTTATTTTCGTAATGTAATTTTCAAGAAAGAACATTGTCATCGTAATCGTTTTCAACAACAGATCGAAGCACAATTGATAAATGAATTTTTATCACGAGAATTAGCCCTATTTTCATTGAAATCGTGATAGTTTTTGAAATCCAATTGAATCGAAATCGAATCTTTATATATTAGGAGAATTGGCCTTCAGAACAAAAAAAAAATTAATCTTGAAAATAGGTATTTTTAAGCAACATAAATTGTGTTCGTAAGAGTGAAAAATGTAACTCAAATTAGACCAAATTGCCAGTTGGATCACCTGTCTTGTACAAAACCCATATTCAACCGTACGAATACGCAATGTGAAGTATCAGCATAACGTACTTAGCTGATTACTATTATTGTGTCTTGATGTAAATAAATGTTAATGTAAATTTATTTGTGAAAAGTTTTATTCGCATGTATATTTAGTAATGTAATTAATTTTAAAGCGTAGTCACGTATTGTTGCCTATTGTGAAGCAGGATGACACAGCTCGATATTTATTAACTCAGTATCATAAGTAATATTTAATTTTATCTATACTTAAGTGTACTTTACTTAGGCTTTATGTAACGGACTTATTTTCCAATACAAAAATATTGGATGAAAATTTGTAAATGTTTGAATTTTGTTATCAAATGTTTGTATTTAAAATAAACTTCTAACATTTTAAGAGGTGCTGGAATCTCGAGGGCGTACGTACTCATAGATGTTATATTGGAAACATTGTTTCAAGCTAGAAATATTAGATTGGAATAAGGACTATAAGATGGTTCTAAGATTGTTAAATATGTGCATTTATTTGTTTCGTAGTAATGAAGTGTTCGTAAGGCCAGTTTAGTAGATACAGAATAAACAGCTCATTTGTAGTAACTTTATGACTGACCTTGTCACATATTATGCATTATCACTTTGACGTCGCGTCGTGTACGTACTAATTGCAAAATACATATATAATATATTGCTGCCAGAGAATTTGGAGAATTATAACGCAAATATTCTTCTCCATAAAAGTGTCATATTATAAACTAGTGCAAAATATTTAATTGCATTGTTCAATAGTATGGTCTCTGATCTTTGGGAAATATTGATTAAAAATAACATTTATGATATTAGGTATTATAATTTTATTTGACGTTCTTCAGAATAACTTATCGCAATTATAAGTGACCTATACTGTAAAGCAATATTTTAATTAGAAATTAGAAAGTAATAAATATTTAGAAATTATGTAGTAACAACTAATAAAGTGTTACATCGACAAAATAATTTAGGTTGAGCAGTTCACGAATAGTTGCAGCTATCTAAGTAACATAACATGATTTAGGATGTTAAATATACGGGTGTCTTTGTGTTAACACGTCTATGTTCATGGGTGTAGATTTTACGAGACTATTTAGTTTGAACTGATATATACGAGTAGTTCAGGCATGTTCGTGAATTGCAGGAACCAACATCTGACTATAAGCAAGTTACGACATCTTTTGAAGCACTCGCTATTTCTTTCAAATAATATGTCAGAATAGAAATCCAGTTTCTGGACTAACAATTTAGACTACGAGAAATTTAGTTTCTAGTGATGGATTACGTCTAAATTTTCAAATTTGTTAGTCCGGAAACATACATTAAAAATAATCCTTAATTTTACCTGATTGTATTCATTTATTGCATGTAAATAGACATAGCCAATGCCTTCAAACAATGCATTTTGTCAAAAACTACCGTTAAGTACCATACCTACCATGAACGATGAAGGATTTAACCGATTTGGTCATTGCTGATAGTTGCGCAAATGGGGTTTGTCTAAATGGGACTCTAAGTTATTGCTTAATTTTCAATATTGTATCGTCGTCTAATATGAACTTATATTCATTCCAGTTATTCACAAATCTGGGGGTTCTGTCAATGTGACGATTATCAAAATTTACCAACATTTAAAAATTGACAAATTATTTAGTCACTTACCTACCGGCCTCTTAGGTCATCGTCTTAATACAAAGCACGTTCTTTGTTAAATAGTGTCTATGACGATGCGATATGCTACAGTTTGTGCAAATACATTATTCCAAATTAAAATACCTACTAATTAAAAAAAAAAAATGTTTTAGTAATATCCATTGTAAACTATTTCATTATTTTATTAATGTCATTACTTAAGGTTACCGCCTCCAAAAGTATGTAGGTAAGTCATTTAATATTATGTTATTTGATATGAAGTTGATGTTCATAGAACTGTTTAGTTGGCCGATATGCTCACTTTTTAATTAGGTACTTAAACGTCTGAACAATGTAACGTTTACAGCCCGCAGCAGTGAGCTAGCTCTCTTTGAAATGTTAATAGCGGCAATAGATTATTAATGATAAATATTATAATTATCGATTACGGTGCATTTTAATAGTCTACACTCTACAAATAATTTCCTTTGATTAAACCGAGTAAATCTTGTAATAAGTGTAATAAAACTTTATTACACTTATTACAAGATTTCAACTGAAGTTCATAGAACTATTCAGTTTGCTGATATGCTCATTTTTCAATAAAACTTCTGATCATTGTAACAAGAATAATAATTAAACACAACAGTAAGCTCTCTTGGAAATGTTCATGCGGCAATAGATAACGTTCATAATAAATATTATAATTTTCAATCACAGTGCATTTTCATTGTCTGCAAATTATTTCCCTAAAATACCCACTTACACTCATAACGAATAACATTTGCTGTGGCTGGCTGTGGCCCAGTTCACAACAAATGACAGTAAGTCGTATCTACTATTATTTGTTAGGAGCACTTTTGATTAGTGACGTTGAGTTCCTCCATCGCCATAACACCTCTTCATGCTATCCTCCAAAAAACTCGTACCTACTGTGCATATCATAGAGTACATGCTGTGAGGAGATTGGGATCTATATAAGTCAGGAACTATAATTCCCACTAATACATCATAAAAAAATGTTATAGCATCTCTTATCCGTACTGTCATGGCCTGAAACCAATCAACACACAGTATTATAACCGAGTATGGCAGAGACGTCATTTTTAGTACCGAGTTTGACCGTTAGCATCATCTTTTTATTTTTACCAAGTTATTTATTTAAATGTTCCAATATGAATAATAGTAGTTGCACCGTAGAACTTAAGAAAGTATATTCGCGTCTTTCCAACGATAGAACGTTAGAATAAGATCATGTAAAACAGGTGTTTTACAAGCATCTTTTAGATGCAACAATGGATAGGTTCCTCATATCAGCGTAATAGAAACAGCAACTATTCTTTACTTATACAGAGTACATTCACAATTCTGAAGAAGCTGCTCAAGTGTTCGGAAACGTACAATGAGATCATCATCCTGCCATCCTGCGTCAGTAATGGTTCGACGGACCGTTTCTTAATTAAGGCGTCACAAAGCTTTATTTTTGTGAAAAGGAGTGAATACTTCTGCCAAAATGTATTAAGTGAGAGACTTATGATATGATTGGTGGATTTGAGCTCCTACGCTGCCTATGTATGTCATGCTATTCTCAAAAGACACCAAAAAGCGCTTGTGCATATTATATGTAGTGTACAAGATACATGCCAGGAACTATTATTCCCCCAAGTAAATCATAAAAAAATGTGCTGGCGACTCTAAACCGTACTGCCATGGCCTGATGCAACCAACACTGGCTGATTAAGGCGGCGATGTCATTTTTAGTTCCGAGTTTGACCGCGGGCCTAATTTTGTAGCGTTGACTCTTACGTGAAACTTACGTGCAATAAATTATCGTGATGTCATAATGTTCAATAGTCAAATCATTATATAACTACTAATTGGTTGGGTGGATTTAAAAAAAAATTTAAAACGATGAAATAAGAACCAACGGATCTTTTGTAGCTCTTTTACCATTCTTAATTTAATTAGCTCAATTAAATAATTTATTTTAACTACAGGATAATACTAACTTTTAAACTTTCGCGATCATGGTATATTTACGTACATACCTTAGATTCGCGATTACCATGATCGCATTAATTCCCGTAAACATTATTGTATACAGGAAAATACCCGGTTCCTTAACAAAAAAATATTTATTAATAAAAAATATTTATATTCTATCCGGAACCGGCTTGAAAATATTACCTCACCACTCGATAGATGGCGGTGTATCAATTTTGTAACCGCCGCTATGGTTTCGTTCACACAACATTATAACATTGCTCGCTGCCGATTTTCGACATCGTACTCACATTTGTGAGAAATTATATTTTTACCTTTCGTACCTCGCCAATGTGTGTACGAATAAAATACTGTTTAAAAGTCGATGTCAAAAGAATCGACATATTTGTCTTGAGGCTAGAGAGAGAGGGATAACTCTTAGAGACGTGAAGTCTACTAGTCTTTATAGATTGGGTAATTGATAAAAATAAATAATAACTCTAAAGTAAGAACAGACGCAAGTTTTACCGATCTTTTACTATATTTTATTTAACAAGTTCAGTTAAATAATTTATTTTAACAACACGAAAATACCCAATATGAAGTTTTTAGAGAGAAAACATAAGCTGTAATTGAGCGAATGTTTTGTTTCATAAACTGGTTTAATAAACAAACAAGCTGAAATTATGTATTGAAATACTTAGTTCCATGAAATAAAATGAAATGACCTATTAAGTACTATTTTGAACACGATCTTTTTTGTATCGAAATCTTTTTAAGATCAAAGCAACTTAACCAATAGAATTTAAAAAAGCTATTGGTAACTTACTTTTGAATTATAGCAAGGAAGTCACAGTTTGATTTTATAGGTGACATTATGTTCCTATATACTTTATGAGCAAGTGTGTTGAAAATTATTTATATTCTATCCGCAACCCTCTTGAAAATATTACCTCACCACTCGATAGATGGCGGTGTATCTATTTTGTAACCGGCGCTATGGTTTCGTTACACAAACATTATAACATTGCTCGCTGCCGATGTTCGACATCGTACTCACATTTGTGAGAAATTATATTTTACCTTTCGTACCTCGCCAATGTGTGTAATTGTGTACGAATAAAATACTGTTTAAAAGTCGAAGTAAAGTCAAAAGAATCGAGATATTTGTCTTGCGACTATAGAGAGCGATGAAGAGACGTGAAGTGAAGTCTACTAAAGTCTAACTGAATACTGTAAATATTATTATTATTAAGTTATATCTATCCAAAGAGTTTTCTCTATACCCATAATAGTATCTGCTTTTTATAATTTGGTTGATGGACTGCGCAGGTGGACGGTGGTAAAATACTGGAAATTGACAATAAACAAATGTATCAATTAGTTAGCCTTGTCTGAAATAGGTTACTTCAATTACTTATATTGTGGGTATCTACATCTAGCCGTTGCAGGTGGGCTCGAGTTGTTTCACTCGCTGCGTTTCACTATAAATGCCACTAAATTCTAATGTTTAAAATTTATTTAGTGCTATATGCTCGTCTTGCTCTATCCCAGGGCTGTGTTTGCTAATATATACATATATAATAAATTGCATTTTTGATATTATATGTGCCATTATGTTCCTATGTACTTTATGAGCAATTGTGTTGAAAATTAGTTATATTCCATCCGAAACCCTCTTGAAAATATTACCTCACCACTCGATAGATGGCGGTGTATCTATTTTGTAACCGCCGCTATGGTTTCGTTACACAAACATTATAACATTGCTCGCTGCCGATGTTCGACATCGTACTCACATTTGTGAGAAATTATATTTTTACCTTTCGTACCTCGCCAATGTGTGTACGAATAAAATACTGTTTAAAAGTCGATGTCAAAAGAATCGAGATATTTGTCTTGAGACTAGAGAGAGATAACTCTTAGAGACGTGAAGTCTACTAGTCTTTATAGATTGGGTAATTGATAAAAATAAATAATAACTCTAAAGTAAGAACAGACGCAAGTTTTACCGATCTTTTACTATATTTTATTTAACAAGTTCAGTTAAATAATTTATTTTAACAACACGAAAATACCCAATATGATGTTTTTAGAGAGAAAACATAAGTTGTAATTGGGCGAATGTTTTGTTTCATAAACTGGTTTAATAAACAAACAAGCTGAAATTATGTATTGAAATACTAAGTTCCATGAAATAAAATGAAATGACCTATTAATTTATTTGTACTATTTTGAACACGATCTTTTTTGTATCGAAATCTTTTTAAGATCAAAGCAACTCAACCAATAGAATTTAAAAAAGCTATTGGTAACTTACTTTTGAATTATAGCAAGGAAGTCACAGTTTGATTTTATAGGTGACATTATGTTCCTATATACTTTATGAGCAAGTGTGTTGAAAATTTTTTATATTCTATCCGCAACCCTCTTGGAAACATTGCCTCACCACTCGATAGATGGCGGTGTATCTATTTTGTAACCGCCGCTATGGTTTCGTTACACAAACATTATAACATTGCTCGCTGCCGATGTTCGACATCGTACTCACATTTGTGAGAAATTATATTTTTACCTTTCGTACCTCGCCAATGTGTACATGTACGAATAAAATACTGTTTAAAAGTCGAAGACAAAACTCAAAAGAATCGAGATATTTGTTTTGCGACTATAGAGAGAGATAAAGAGACGTGAAGTCTACTAAAGTCTTTATGCATTGATGATTGAATAGAACTGAATACTGTATACGTGGGGCGCAATATAAGTTTCCGGAATGAATATGAAAAAATACTATTAAAGGTACAAAATTAATTTATTGTTTTTCAAAATAATCTCCCTTGGCGTCTATGCACTTTTTCATTCGATCAAACCAGTTTTGAAAACTTTTGTGCCACTCCTCTGTGGTGACCTCTGAAACGTGTTTTTCATACTCCTCGACAGCCTCTTCTGGTGATGAAAATCGTTGGCCGCGTAATTGGTTCTTAATTTTTGGGAACAGATAAAAGTCACAAGGTGCCAGGTCGGGACTGTATGCAGGATGACTCATGAGTTCTACATTTTTCGCCTTCAAAAAGTCGTTTGTCTGTCTGGCCGTGTGAGAACTAGCATTGTCGTGGTGCAGGATGATACGGCGTTTACGGTTATTTTTACGGAGTTCGTCAATAACTTCCGGCAAACAAATGGTCGTGTACCAGTCACTATTCACAGTACGACGATTTTCTAAAGCAACAGTAGCCACGTGTCCAGTTTTATTAAAAAAAGAAGCAATCATCCGCTTAGATGCACTTTTCACGCGCGCCACTTTGGTTGGTTTCGGCTCATCTTGAAAGACCCATACGCTCGATTGCTGCTTTGTTTTGGGATCGTAGCAATAAATCCATGTTTCGTCACCTGTTACTATGTCCCACACCAAATTTGACGCACCTTCGTTGAATCTGGTAAGCATGGCACTGCACCAAGTGACGCGGTCCGTTTTTTGAACCTCGGTCAAGTTATGTGGGATCCACCGCGAGCACAGCTTTCTCACACCCAAATGTTTGTGTAGGATTGATTGTATTTGACTCATGCCTATTTCTAAGGATGCGCGAATTTCATGGTAGGTCACATGCCTGTCTGTTTCAATCATACGGCGCACAGCATCGATGTTTTTGTTGGTCACAGCGGTGGACGGCCGACCATCGCGAGATTCGTCACTGAGATTGATACGACCACGCTTGAATTCTGCAAACCAGCTATAAACAGTCGTCTTGCATGGAGCTTCATCGCCAAAAGCTGTTTGAAGCCGAGCGATGCTCTGTTGAGCCGTCAAATTACACTTAAAATCGTAGAAAATCATACTACGAAAATTTTCCCGAGTTAAATCCATGTTGATGCAGACACACAATTTTTTAAATGGCGCCACAAGGTAAAAACAAAAGACAGTCAGATGAAACAAACTGTATTCTACAGCCAAAGAATTCTATTTTCAAATGTTGTAATAAATTTTTAAATATTGTTTATGTAAGTGGCCAGTTCCGGAACTATAGAGAGCGATGAAGAGACGTGAAGTGAAGTCTACTAAAGTCTAACTGAATACTGTAAATATTATTATTATTAAGTTATATCTATCCAAAGAGTTTTCTCTATACCCATAATAGTATCTGCTTTTTATAATTTGGTTGATGGACTGCGCAGGTGGACGGTGGGAAAATACTGGAAATTGACAATATACAAATGTATCAATTAGTTAGCCTTGTCTGAAATAGGTTACTTCAATTACTTATATTGTGGGTATCTACATCTATCCGTTGCAGGTGGGCTCAAGTTGTTTCACTCGCCGCGTTTCACTATAAATGCCACTAAATTCTAATGTTTAAAATTTATTTAGTGCTATATGCTCGTCTTGCTCTATCCCAGGGCCGTGTTTGCTAATATATACATATATAATAAATTGCATTTTTGATATTATATGTGCCATTATGTTCCTATGTACTTTATGAGCAATTGTGTTGAAAATTAGTTATATCCCATCCAAAACCCTCTTGAAAACATTACCTCACCACTCGATAGATAGCGGTGTATCTATTTTGTAACCGGCGCTATGGTTTCGTTACACAAACATTATAACATTGCTCGCTGCCGATGTTCGACATCGTACTCACATTTGTGAGAAATTATATTTTACCTTTCGTACCTCGCCAATGTGTGTAATTGTGTACGAATAAAATACTGTTTAAAAGTCGAAGTAAAGTCAAAAGAATCGAGATATTTGTCTTGCGACTATAGAGAGCGATGAAGAGACGTGAAGTGAAGTCTACTAAAGTCTAACTGAATACTGTAAATATTATTATTATTAAGTTATATCTATCCAAAGAGTTTTCTCTACACCCATAATAGTATCTGCTTTTTATAATTTGGTTGATGGACTGCGCAGGTGGACGGTGGGAAAATACTGGAAATTGACAATATACAAATGTATCAATTAGTTAGCCTTGTCTGAAATAGGTTACTTCAATTACTTATATTGTGGGTATCTACATCTATCCGTTGCAGGTGGGCTCAAGTTGTTTCACTCGCCGCGTTTCACTATAAATGCCACTAAATTCTAATGTTTAAAATTTATTTAGTGCTATATGCTCGTCTTGCTCTATCCCAGGGCCGTGTTTGCTAATATATACATATATAATAAATTGCATTTTTGATATTATATGTGCCATTATGTTCCTATGTACTTTATGAGCAATTGTGTTGAAAATTAGTTATATTCCATCCGAAACCCTCTTGAAAATATTACCTCACCACTCGATAGATGGCGGTGTATCTATTTTGTAACCGCCGCTATGGTTTCGTTACACAAACATTATAACATTGCTCGCTGCCGATGTTCGACATCGTACTCACATTTGTGAGAAATTATATTTTTACCTTTCGTACCTCGCCAATGTGTGTACGAATAAAATACTGTTTAAAAGTCGATGTCAAAAGAATCGAGATATTTGTCTTGAGACTAGAGAGAGATAACTCTTAGAGACGTGAAGTCTACTAGTCTTTATAGATTGGGTAATTGATAAAAATAAATAATAACTCTAAAGTAAGAACAGACGCAAGTTTTACCGATCTTTTACTATATTTTATTTAACAAGTTCAGTTAAATAATTTATTTTAACAACACGAAAATACCCAATATGAAGTTTTTAGAGAGAAAACATAAGTTGTTGTAATTGAGCGAATGTTTTGTTTAATAAACTGGTTTAATAAACAAACAAGTTGAAATTATGTATTGAAATACTAAGTTCCATGAAATAAAATGAAATGACCTATTAATTTATTTGCACTGTTCTTCAAAAACAATACTGATTTCCATGCTGCTGAACTTAAAAATATAAAAATCGCCAAGTAAGTATCATATAGTATCTAAATACGTATTCATTTTCAAACCTTAATGTGTAATCATTTAAATTTTATAAAATGAAATTTTAGGTTATATTGACATAAACATAGTAATGTTTTTATTTGTTGATGATGTTTATGATGTTTTGTTTTGTTACTCAGGTCTGGAAGGGAGTCCTATGGAGATGATGCTATTGGCTACGTTCAATTGCATCGAGAATATGGTGTTTGCATAGTTAGTGTAAAGTGTGCCCGGAGTATAAAGTGAGGAACAAACCGTACAATGTGATGTTGATTATTAACGAAAATAATAATGAAATCGTTAGCTGTCACTGCCATAACTGTGCTGCTTCTGCTGGAGGTTGTAAGCATGCCATTGCTTTTTTGATGTGGGTCCACCGTCACACTGAAGAACTAGCATCTACTTCGGGTTGATTGCTGTTGGAGAAAGCCTACTTTATCTAAAGTAACAACTACTCTGAAATATATTACTGTGCAAGAGATATCAACCAAACAAGTACCAATTAGACCTGGTAATCCAATAGTTTATACTGAATTTATTTCAGTAGCCAAGAAGAGGAAAATTGATAGTTGTGAATTAGTAAAACACCAAGAAAATTTTTGTCCTAACAAAGTTATGAAGTGTTTATTGCATCATTTTAGAATGAACCAACCAAAACAAATTCAAGCAGATGCAGACAGACTGTTAAAGGAATTAAAAACAACATTGACTGCCAATACTATAAGTACAATAGAAGAAGCAACAAGGGGGCAGAGCGAGAGCAGATTATGGCATGAGATGAGATATGGCCGTATAACAGCTTCTAAGACTCATTAAGTTAGTGTTTGTAACACATCAAATGGTACTTTGGTAGCTAGTATAATGAGTGCTAAGATACCTGACACTGTAGCCATAAAAAGAGGCAGAACCTTGGAACATTCTGTCCGAAAGATTATTAGTAAAAAATTGAAAAAAAAGATTTCACCATGTGGGCTTTATTTATGCCATGAAAATCCAATACTTGCATCATCTCCTGATGGCTTAATTGAAGATGCAGTCATTGAAATTAAATGACCTAACATGAATTATATAAAAAATGGTATCATCGCAGACAAATGTAAGGCACAGGTACAATTACAAATGTATGCAAAGGGCAAGCAAAAATGCTATTTTTGTGTGGCCGATAGCCAGTTCGAACAGAACAAAAATGTAGACATAATTTTAGTAATATATGACAATGATTATGTTAATAATTTAATTCCTAAGCTAGTTAATTTTTAGAACAAAAATATATATCCAATTTCGTACAGTACCACAATGGTATGATTTGAGAAAAACATGGTATGTGTGTCTTCAGTTTACCATCTAGTGAGGTGAAGTCTTGGCGAATGTTGTTACTAGGTATCACCATTGTGTACTTAAATAAAAAACAATTATATTTCTTACTTGTTTTATTTAGAAAATATACTAAAACTTTTGATTTATGTACACTTCACAAAACATCATTTTGTGATGCCTTATATAAATAGTAATTTGATCCACTAAGTAATGATAAAATTCAGTAAAATAAATACACAGTCTCTATCTCTCTCTCTCATACACACAAATGATGAGGGGTCTCTATAGCTAGATTCCTGCCGGCTTGCTCTACAGAGACAAGCCGTGGTAGACATTTTGATATTTTATAGTCTAATAAATAGTAAACATTATTTGAAATGGAAAGTATCTTACATTCTGCATCTAAAATTGAGATAATTCCATACAAAATTGCTATGGACATTCTATAACAGGTAAGACCGTTTTCCACCAGCTTCCCTTTTGAAAATTTTCACCCCTCGCCAATGACACGTCTCTCATAATAAATAATCTGGTGTAAACACTTCCACTTAGCTCAACAACATAACTCTTTAAGGACTGAGACGAGTGGAGATTATACTATAAATTTAAAAAATTCTAAAGTTATTTAACATTTTTCGTCTCTTAGGATCGTTGGGAACAGAAACAAATAATTTTTCTGGGGTTCTTATAGACGTATTTGTGCACTGTGGCACTACACACCAATAATTATACGCCATTTCCCACCTAAATGTTGAAAATTGGAAATTACGTAGCACCTGTTGTTATCAAACGTCTTCTATAGTGAATATTATTTACTTGTGATTGACGTCACACGAATCTCACACGACGCCATTTTGAAGAATAGCGTTTTTCGCGCACTTTTTTTTTTTTTTTTTTTTATACCACTTAGTTGGCAGACAAGCACACGGCCCACCTGATGGAAAGTAGTTACCGTGGCCTATGGACGTCTGTAACACCAGAGGAGTCACAGTCGCGCTGCCAACCCTGTAAGTACAGAGTTTCTGTGCCGTCAGTAGAAGACAAATCAGGACAAGCCTTTAGTCTTCCCACTGACGGCACAAATTCTCCAGTGAGCTCTGGCTACCCTACTCACCGCTGGGAACACAACACGAAGTTATTATAACTCTTGAAAATTTAAACTTTATCGTTGATTTTTAAACATAATGCATTGTTTTTTTACAGAAATATTAATGTAGTATGTTTATAATGTAATAAGGCATCATTTAAAATGGTTTTCCAAATTCAGTCAAATAGCCTATTCGTTTATCGATTCTAATTTCGTGTAAATGTTGCCGAATGCCAAAACTAAGGATCGTGTTGTTACGAGTTTTTTTCTGCACTGTTTTTACAAACCAACTATGTTAATTTGTAGAAAATGTGGTATTAAAACATTAAAACAATAAAATTTATTATTTTATTGTTTAATAGAATTATCGGAAATAAAATTATTAGAACGAAATCAAAGTAAAAGTGTTGCCATTATCTGTTAGCGTCAGCAGATTGGCTTTAGTATTATGTTATCTGTGATGTCCTCTCGTGTTTAACATTGAATTACATTAAATACTCCTTTTTTCGCTAGATGGTGCTACAGCCCCGCTCATAAAATAATGGTTTAAGTCGTTTAAGTTAAGTAATTCTGGTTAATTTGTGGATAAAACATAATACAAAACGTTGTTTTATTCTTTTTTCTTTATATTATAGCGTATTTATTAAGAAATAATCAAAAGGAATTGAATATGTTGCAGCTTTCGAATATGCAAACTGACATCAAAGAAATTCATAGTTTGTGAACCATTTTACGGGTTTCCATACAAAACTGTCAACTATTTGAATTGCGAAATTAGAATTGAGCGCAGTTCATATCAGTGTGTGACCTTTTTATGATTTTCAATATGACTCATATTATTATACTAATAAGATTCCATCAAAATGATCTTTTTTGACCCGCTATATTGACATCCAACCAAATTATAAAAAAGCAGATACTATTATGGGTATAGAGAAAACTCTTTGGATAGATATCAATTAATAGCAAAAATATATACAGTATTCAGTTCAATGCTTAAAGAGTAAAGACTTAAGTAGACTTCACGTCTGTTTATCTCTCTCTCTATAGTCTCGAGACATATACCTCGATTCTCTTGACTTCGACTTTAAACAGTATTTTATTCGTACACACATTAGCGAGGTACGAAAGGTAAAAATATAATTTCTCACAAATGTGAGTACGATGGCGAACATTGTCAGCGAGCAATGTTATAATGTTGTGTGAACGAAACCATAGCGGCGCTTACAAAATAGATAAGTACACCGCCATCTGTCGAGTGGTGAGGTAATGTTTTCAAGGCTGTTTCGGATGGAATATAACTAATTTTCAACACACTTGCTCATAAAGTACATAGGAACATAAGTTACCCTTAGCTTTTTAAATGCTATTGGTTGAGTTGCATTGTTCTTAAAAAACGTTTCGATACAAAGAAATAGTGTTTAAAATTGTACAAATAAATATAATAAACTTTAAATTGTGTATTTTCCTATTGTTAAAATAACTTATTGGTTGTTGGACTGCGCATGTGGACGGTAGGATAATTCTGGATATTGACTATATACAAATGTATCAATTATTTAGCCTTGTCTGAAATAGATTACTTCAATTACTTATATTGTGGGTATCTACATCTAGCCGTTGCCGTTATGGGCTCGAGTTGTTTCACTCTCCGCGTCTCTCTATAATAATAATAATAGCCTTTATTTTCGGACAGTGTAAAATTTAACATTTTCTCTGCTTTACAATATTACCATACCCTTGCTTTACAATACCCGCCGTCCTCATCCATGTACTACCTGCTACGGCTTTAATCTCGTCCATCCATCTTCTGAGTGGTCTACCCCTTTTCCTCTTGTTATAACTCGTGAACCAGTTCATTATTGCCTTTGACCACTTCTCCCTACCTCTAATTGTATGGCCTGACCATCTCCACTTTAACTTTTGAATTGTTGTTGTTACATTATTTGCTTTTGTATGTTTCTTTATACTTTCTATTCTTATTCGATCGGATAGCTTTTTGCCCATCATACTCCTTTCCATGGAATTTTGGCAAGTTTCTAGTTTTTTGATGTTGGCTTTCGTCAGTGCCCAGGTTTGGCAACCATAAGTGTGAACTGGTAGTATGCTGGTGTTGAAGAGCTTCCGTTTGATGTTTATGTTAATGTCCCTATTTTTCATCACTTCCTGAAGACTCCAGTACCGTTTCCAGGCATTCCCAACGCGTCTGTTAATCTCTTTTGTATAATATCTTCACCTTCCTTCTCTAGTTTTATTTTTGCCTTACTGTTTTCGTAAATATTTTTTAGGATTCTGATGTATTGTAAACCCCTTGGTTTTTTAATGCCTGCCAGATTTTTCCATGCTCTATTGTATCGAAAGCTTTGCTATAGTCCACAAAGCAGCAGTAGAAAGTTATGTTATATTCTTTGCCTTTTTCGAATAGTTGTTTGATGACATGAATATGGTCTAGAGTTGAATAGCCGGTCCTGAAACCCGCCTGCTCTCTTGGTTGATTTTCATCCAATGTATTAGTTATTCTATTGAGTATAACTTTTGCGAAGATTTTATATATATTCGACATTGAACTTATGGGCCTATAATTATTAATGTTGCTTTTATCTCCTTTTTCATGTAGTAGTACTATGGATGATGTTGTCCATTGGCAAGGTATTATCTCGTTTTCGAAAACTTCGTTGAACAGATGTTTTAGAATTGGGGTCAGATGATGTCTGTTTAGAATGAGGAATTCGTTACTTATGCCATCCGAGCCTGGCGCTCTATCTGCTTTTTGAGTTCTCACAGCTTTTTCTATTTCTTCTTGCATTATTTCTGATACTTCAGCTCCTCCTGTTAAGATTATTGTTTCTGCAGTGATTTTTCTTGAATACAATTCTTTGAAAAATTTCGTGGCTATTGATAGAATTTCAGGACGTCGCTTTTCGCATTTAACATTTTTATTTATTAAGTATGGTAATCAATCTTGTTTTTGCAATAGCAATATAGCTACTTTTTTGGTGCCTCCAGTTCTTTTTATGCATTTTTCCAATTGTTGTAATTTGTATCTCTGACGGTCTTTTCTCATGTATGTTTTAATTTCCTTGCTTATGTTGGCTATTTGATTTCTTGTAGTTGTCGTCTTTTCGGGATTAGATATAAGGTCAGCTCTTTCTCTTAGCGTCTCTCTATAAATGCCATTAAATTCTAATGTTTAGAATTTATTTAGTGCTATATTCTTAGATTTCTGATTTTAATTTTTTTTATCCTTATGCTGGACTTACCGATACTTTTACCGATCTTTTACTATATTTTATTAAATAAGTTCAGTTAAATAATTGATTTTAACAACAGGAAAATATCCAATTTAAATATTTTAGATAGAAAACATAAGTTGTAATTGAGTGAATGTTTTGTTTATTAAAATGGTTTAATAAACAAACAAGTTGAAATACTAAGTTGGATGAAATGAAATGAAATGAAATGACCTATTAATTTATTTGTACTATTTCGAACTCGATTTTTTTTGTATCGTAACTTTTTTAACAATAAAGCAAGTTCACCAATAAAACTTAAAAAAAAACTATGGGTAACTCACTCGTAAAATTATAGCAAGGAATAGTCACAATTTGATTTTATAGGTGCCATTATGTTTCTATGTACTTAATGAGCAAGTGTGTTGAAAATTATTTATATTCTATCCGAAACAGACTTGAAAACATTACCTCTTTTCTCGATAGATGGCGGTGTATCTATTTTGTAAGCGCCGCTATGGTTTCGTTACACACAACATTATAACATTGCTCGCTGACGATGTTCGTCGTCGTACTTACATTAGTGAGAAATTATATTTTTACCTATTTTTAAAAATCGAAGTCAAAAGAATCGAAGTATTTGTCTTGAGACTAGAGAATAGAGATAATTCTAGAGACGTGAAGTCTGCTAAAGTCTTTAAGCATTGAACTGAATACTGTATATTATTATTAGTTAGGCTTGTCTGAAATAGGTTTTAGTGTGCAAAAAAGATTATGTTTTATGTAAAAAGAATTATTTAGGGACGTCAATTACTCAATTACTTATATTCTGTCTCTGCGCACAATTCATTTTCACAGTCTTACAATGCAGTGCTATTGTAAAACTGTGAAAATGAATTGTGTTGTATGCAACAGAAAAATAGATTCCGTGGAGCTGCTCAAATGCATAGGATGCAAGTCTGCATACCATTATAAATGTGCGAAATACACGGCAGCTGCGTTCAAGGAGGGTTCAAATTAAGGAAGCAGTAAAGGTTTTGGCGCTGGAAAATAGTAGATTAGCTCAAGAATTAAAGGAGCGTAGCGTATGAGCAGGAAATCAAAACCTTAAAAAGTGAGAGGATTGAAACTATAATATTTTTCACGTAGCATGGGTACGGTGACATTTGACTAATTCCATTTCATGCATGATTCATTTCGAAACAATTTACCTAACGCGGAATACAGGAAACAACACTTAATACGAAGATAAAAAGAAAACTGTTTTATTTTGCATTTTTAACTTAAAACTATTTTTATTTCTCCGTAATTATTTAAACTTTAAATATAAACATTCCAAATACATAATTCTTGATGCGTGAATCGGAACAGGTTGCGTTAGAGATTGACATAGTAAAATCGTTATAATCGATAAATTGTCGAATAAAGTATCATAAATCGTTAGTTGTATTTTTAACTAAAATACGATTATAAAATATAATTATGTAATAATAAACTTTAAACAAAGCATTTTTGTCTTTGTGGAGCTTTATTATAATATAGCAACACTGCTTAAGCATGAGCTGGCAGCCATCTTGTTATATCAACTCAGTACGAGTGCGTCTGCCTTGTATGCGGTCTGTTTTCTTTGTTTTGAGCTTGCGTGGTGTTTTTGTTACTTGTCTTTGTTATTGACTATCGTTGTGCTTTGTTGTTTTCGTTACCGTTTTTTGTTATTGACTTTTGTTTTGTTGTTTTTTTTGGCAAAATGCCAAAAAGAACGAAAAAGACTGTGCTTGGTAGTCAAGCCCGTGAATTTGTAGTTCGATTGCGGGATTACTTTGAGCGGGAACGTGAGAATGGCGGAACGCTATTGCCTGTGTCCAACGTTTTGGATCGAGTGGCAGATGCGTTAGACATTGGGCGGAACACGGTTTCTCGAATCACTCGAGAAAAATATGGTGCTCACGATACAGAAGAAAATAAGTTGTCCACCCCTAATAAAAAGCGAACCAAAAAGGCATCTGTAACAGATGTAGACAGTTTTGCGGCCGATGCTATACGGAGCCACATTTATAACTATTACCAGAATAAAGAATTACCGACGCTTCTAAAGCTGGTCAAGTCTTTAAAAGATGCTGATTTGTTTACTGGAAGTCCTACATCCTTGTGGCGCGTATTGAAGGACATTGGTTTCCAATTCAAAAAAGTAAACAAAAGAAAAATTGTCATGGAGAGGGGCGATATAGCACTTGCGCGGGTTACCTTTTTGAAAAAGGCTAAAGCGATTACCGATTGGAGCAATGTCGTCTTCCTGGATGAAACTTGGCTGAATGCCAATCATACGGTCGGTAAAATGTGGACTGACGATACACCTCATGCCTCGACCAAAGTGCCAGAAGGAAAAGGGGAGAGATTGATTATTTGTCACGCAGGCACATCGAAAGGATTTGTAGAAAATGGGCTACTTGCTTTTAAATCGAAAAAGACGGGAGAATATCACGAAGATATGAATGCGGAAGTATTCACGGAGTGGTTTCAAAATATGCTTAGCAATTTAGAAGAACCCAGCACAATTATTATGGACAATGCCCCATATCACTCCGTGCAATTGAACAAACCGCCGACTTCTTCCAATAAGAAGAGCGAGTTGATCGAGTGGCTCCAAGCCAATAATGTGGAAGCCGATGAGACGAAATTAAAGGTGGAGCTAGTGAAGCTCGTAAAAATGCACAAGCCCCAAACGACATACAAATTAGATATGATGGCAAACGAATATGGTCACGAAGTCCTGAGGCTTCCACCGTACCACTGTCAGTACAATGCCATTGAATTAATTTGGGCCCAAATCAAAGGTAACTTGTTTAACCATAGTCTATTTACATACTGAAAAAATATGATTATGTTTATTACTTGAATTCTATGACTCAATTTGTTTTTTATCTTGTTTCAGGATACGCTGCACGAAAAAATACAGCTCCGCCTTTTACAGCCACAAAAATGATGGGGTTATTGAAAGAGGGATGCAAAAATGTCACTGGCGATGACTGGAAGAAAGTAGTGGAGAAAACCAAAAATCTAATCTTACATGACTGGGAGCGAGACATTAGAATAGACTGCATAATTGATTCCCAAATAATTATTCACGTCGACGAGTCAGATGACGATGATGATGATGATGATGATGATGAAGATGATGAACATGTTTGATTTTTAATAAATAATTAAACAGGTTATCAATTTTGTTTTACTTTTTTTCTTCAAAATTATTAGTTAATAGAATCGATTTCTTCTTCATTAATAAATGATCTCGATAAGATATATAATCGATTTTATTTCATGCGATTTTATCTTGACTACATCTCTAGTAACTTCAAATCCCAAACGTCACCGTACCCATGCTACGTGAAAAATATTGTAGAGGAAAACAAACTAGCAATATCACTTTTTTTTTACGTGCGCAAAATCCCCACGGATACCTCCCCACCGGAGCCGGTGGAAAGGTTATGTCGGACTCGAACCGACTAAAACTCACGCCGCCTGTGGTTCGTTTTGGTTGCCGAAGGTGAGGTTGACAGGCATATCCCTCGCACCCCGGCCGACTAGCAATAACACTGCGAACAAGACAACCAGTCTAAGTCAAACGGTTGTTAATGTCCCAAAGAACGCAGTTGGTTTAGGGACATCAACAGTGGACGATAGTTCGGTACGTAAGCACGCCAACCCTAATCCTAACCCTAAGACACAGCCGAAGTCGAGGAGAGACTTGGAAAATTTATTTATTTAAAAGATCGTTGAGATGCCGGAAAGCTTATTCATTGAGCATATCCGACTTAATGAGACAAAGTTTAAAAATCTTTGCATGGAATTAAGAGCTTTCACTCCATTGACAGGGTCTCGGGAGACACCTTTGGAAACAAAGGTAAGACAGTGCGGAATTGAACAATATCACTTGTTAAGTTTTATTGTTATGCTTTGAATTTACCTATTACACTTACTTATTCATCTTATTTCAGGTGATTGGCGCCCTTAGTTTTTTTGCCAATGGCTCGTAACAAAGGTTCGTAGGTGTTAGTCAACACCTGACCCATCGAACATTGAAGGCACGTTGGAGATGCCTGTTGAAATACAGGGTAGGTACTGCATTATCAACCCTAACAGGCTAGCAGGATAACGCTTGCATGTGGTGTATTGCACAACATTACTATTAAGGCTGCATTACCAGCCCCAAGCGATATCTTGCGCCTGCGCCTTCCGAAGGAAGCGAAAATGAGGTAATTCAGGGAAGAGCGATGCTACATATTTCATTTGTATTAAACAACTGTCGTAAATTTATGTTGAAATTATGTAAATAAAAGAAAACATGATTAAAAGTGAAATAAACTATTTTTATTTATTTTTAAAATAAAATTATCTAAGTAAATAAGAAACCTTCGGGGATTTATATACGTAATAATGTATATTAGATTAAATCAGTTAATTTTTATAACACTATTTTATAAGACTAGTTTTTATTTTACTAAATTGATTTTACTGAATTGATATTTTCTATACTCCTCTCAGGTAGGAAGGTACGATAACTTAGATTAGGGGTAAGTCGGCCGTTGCTGTTAGGACCACCTTCAGTGCCGCCAGCATGCTGACGTATGATCAATGCTTTTTTATGTTGATTTCCAATCAGCCCACACCTTAAAATAATAAATTACAAAATAATTATGACAATTATATATAATAAATTATTGATAAAATTATTCAAAAATAAGATTACCTATTAGTCCCCTAAATGATGTTTAGTCTGTTACTCAAGGTATTTAATAAATAGGAGAGGATATATTAATACTGGTTTATCCGGTGTCTTATTGGCACCACTGCCAATAACGTTCTCACTTACGTTCACGAATTTCGACTGGTAGACAAAGTTAGTCACAATTCGTATTCTCATATACAATTTGTTGGGTCGACACCCTCTACTTTTTGTCTATGAACTTTCGTTTTCATGTGACCAATTCCATCAAAGAGAATACAATTCATTATTACAAACACTTGTGATGTTCCCCTTTTTCAGTGCCAAAAAGGATAAACCCTAATTACTTACTAAGAATACCATGAATACCTGGAGACCTCTATAAACGATTAAACCTACTCTCCACCTTGAGGTTGGCAGAATCATCGGTATCTATATAACCGATGCAAGGCGCCATTTAAATAAAATAAGAAGAAGAAGAAGAATACAATTCTACGTAAGAATTCCATATGTATTGTGACTGTTAACAGAGTCAAATTAATACGCGAGAGGTTCAGGGCCGTCTTTAAACTATTTGAGGCCCTGGGCACATTAGGATCATGGGGCCCCTAGGACCTTGAGAAAACACTATTTAGTTACAATAGATAAAGAAAGACAAACAAGGTTCTAAATTTATTTTTATTTAGTTACTAACTATAAAAAAATAGGAAATATAAAAAATAATCTACAAAAGTAACTCGCTTAACATAAAATCCTTAGATTAATTCTATGTTGATTGCAAAGGTACCCTTCTAGATTTAAGATGAGCAAAATCGTTAATCACATCTTCAAAATCTATGGTATTGAGAATATCACATTCTATGGACATCAGCGACAAACTAGTTAATCTCTCTTGAAGCATTGTACTTCTTAATTCATTTTTTATTCGTTTCAATTTGGAGAAGGAGCGTTCTCCGCTGCAGTTAGTTACCATCATACTTAAAAATATTCTCAATGCAATTTCTATGTTAGGAAATGTGTCTTCAATTTTGTTTTGCTTTAATAGATTATATACTTCCTGTACACTGTTAGATGCTTCATTTTCACTCTGAACATTTTTTAAGTATTCTTTTAAATGTTGACATTCTATTTCTAACTCTTTTTCATTTACATCTTCGTGATAGACTTGAGAAAATTCTTTGCATCCTTGTCGTATCTCTTCGGAATTCAGAGTTTTTAAGTGAAAAAATAAACTAAAACGTTGACTGACGGTCTCATATGAACTTTGTCGCTGTTTTAGATGAACACTCAAGGTATCGATTATTGGGAGAAAGGTTTCTACGTTGAATCGCTCTTTTCCATTCAATTAGACTGATGGCGCAGAGCCATCAAAAAAAATCAGCCGTGAGCTTCTACGTCTTGTTCTTTGAGATAGATCTTTGTAGTCAGATTCTGGGTTATTTTCTTTGGCAGATGATTCGAAGTTATCAAATTTATCCCTGAGGTTAGTAATAAAATCATAAAGTGAAGTCAACAAATTGGTTGCAACGTCCAGTGTTATTGTTTCTTTCTGAAGATAATTACTTGTTTTGTCTATTCTTTCCAATATGGTGCTCCAGATTTCCGTCAGTATAATAAATTCTAGATTTCCCATTTTTCTAGACAGACTAAGGGCTTCGTCTCTTGTTTCTCGTGCCTTTTCAGTATCGTTTGCGATGGTGATTAAAGCTTCTAATATTCTTTTATAACCCCCATGCAAAGCACTTACTGCATCAGCTCGGACCATCTGGTTTGTGAAAGACTCTTAACAACTTTTTTTGAACCTAAAAATTTGTGTCTTGTATAGAAGACACCGCTGCTCCGGCATGAAAAACCGTCTCACTCTGTTCAGGACTCCGAGTTTTCGTGAGACTGTTTTGATGATACTTTCGATGTAGTTTTTGTTATTCAGGTTGCAGCGAACATCCATACCTAGGATATTGAGATTGTCCTGCAGTGGCAGTGGCGTGCTCTGAAGAGTGGGGAGGGGAAGGAAAGAAGATACTTTTGCTGTAAACGCACATGCCTGCGTCTTCTTGGCATTGAACTCAACCAGGTTCTCAGAGCCCCATTGAGAAATGTGATTCAGGATCCCGTCAAGCTCAGTGACAAGAAGCTGCCTTTTCTCCGCGATATCCGACTGCTTGGCCGCAGGATGTCCATGATAACTCCCATGCAAAGTGCTATCGTCTGCATAACAATGAACATTGCCGGTAGACAGCATGTCGTTGATATGCAGAAGAAAGAGAGTGGGTGATAAGACGGACCCCTGGGGCACGCCAGCATTAACCTGCAGAAACTCCGAAGCTCGTCCGTCACAAAGGACGCGAATACGGCGCCCCTGCAGGAAGCTAGCAACCCAGTTGCACAGCCTAGAAGGCAGACCAAAGGCAGGTAGCTTGGAAAGAAGCGATTTGTGCCAGACTCTATCGAAAGCTTTGGCGATGTCAAGACTAATTGCCAGTGACTCGCCGTGCTTGTCCATAGCCTCACCCCAAAGATGGGTAACGTATGCTAGAAGATCACCCGTTGACCGTTTCGGTCTGAAGCCATATTGCCGGTCATTAATTAAGGAGTGATCCTCTAGGTGCCGCATGAGCTGTTTGTTGATTGTGTGCTCGAACACTTTGCACAGCACTGAGGTGACGGCTATGGGTCGATAGTTGGCTGGCTCCGAGCGATCCCTCTTCTTGGGAATCGGCTGAACATTCGCCTCTTTCCAAGGCAAAGGCACTGTACCCGAACTGTAGGATAGCCGGTACAGGCGCGTAAGCATTGGAGACAACTCCGCTGCACATTTTTTCAAAACTACCGCTGGAATACCATCCGGACCACTGGCTTTCCGGACATCGAGTGATTGCAGCACTGCACGGACATCGCGTTGCCTGATATGGATATCAGGCATCGCGTGGTCACTGTCGGGTAGTGTTGGTGGCTGCGTACCACAATCATCGATTCGGGAGTTGGCCGCAAAGAGATTAGCCAGCAGATTTGCCTTCTCTTGCGGCTCATGGGCCAGGGATCCATCAGGGTTACGCAGCGGAGGCAGCGAAGGCTGACAGAAGTTGGCTTGCACGGCTTTAGCCAGTCGCCAGTAGCCAGGGCTTCCCGTGGGATGCATCACTAGCTCTTGACCAAGCCGCGCTATGCGCAGGGCATCCGCTCTGACGTAGGCCCTTCTGCAGACCTTTGTGGCTCTGTTGTACGCCGCCTTGAAGTGGCCCAGATTGGGATGGCGCGTGGCGCGCGCCCTTACCCAAGCGCGGTACGCAGACTGTTTTTGTTCAACAGCTTCCGCACACTCGCGCCCGAACCAAGGGCGCACCCCGCGGTCACCGGTGACATCGGTGTATGAGATATAGTATTCCATACCCAGACCGATCTCACCGGCGACAGCAGTAGCACAATCCGATGGGTTCTTACCTTCAAAGCAGCGCTCAACCCACGGGATGGACGCAAAATAGTCACGAAGTCCATCCCAGTCCGCTGACGAGTAGTGCCAGAGACGCCGCTTCCCCTGCACGGGTCGTGGGGGCGCTATAATGGGCACCGTGGAACAGACCAGACAGTGGTCGGAGTTGCCTAAAGCGGCTCGCACCGATACACTGTACCGGTCCGGATCACTCGTCAGCAGAAGGTCTAGCAGAGAAGGTGCTAGGCCCGACCTTCTTGGTATCCTAGTGACCTCGTGCACCAATTGGGTCAGGCCGTGCGCCAGAGCAAACGCGTGGGCGGCTCTTCCCGCATGGTCTGTTTTGGAGGAGCCCAACCAGATCTCGTGGTGGGCGTTAAAATCCCCCAAAAACACCATTTCGGCATTCGGAAATCGCTCCTGCGCATCATCTGCCGCCTGACTCAGATATTCAAAGAGTCGAGTTGTCTCAGCATCTCCTGTATGGGAACGGTAGAGGCACACATAGATCTGACTCGTAGGGCCATGGTCTACGTGTACCCAAAGGATGGGTCCTCTAGGCAGCGCAAACGGCGACAGCAAACATCCGCCCTAACAAACACGCACACCCCGGCTTTTGCACGAAAACTTTCCTCAAGAACATAGCCAGGGTAGAGCAAGTAGGTCGTGTCGTCAGGGCGGTGTATTTGCGTCTCCGTTAGAAAAAACATGGCAGGTTTCGCCGTCTCTAGGTGTTGGTGGACGGCGTTGAGGTTTGCATGGAGCCCACAGATGTTAGTGGACTCCACCTCAAATAGCAAGCTTTTGGGAGTGTGTCGAGCTTTGTTTGTAGACCACTATACTTTCCCGACATATTTGAAGCATTGTCGTAGCTTTGTCCTCTGCAATCTTTTATGGGAATATCATGTATCTCTAAAAAATTTAAGATGGTCTCCGCTAAATACTTAGATTTATGCTCTTTAATAGGTATAAATTTCAAAAACCTTTCAACAGGAACACAGTCTTTTACGTATCGAATGATGAAAGTTAGCTGGTCAATATGAGACAGATCGGGCGTACTGTCAACGCTTATGGAAAAATATTTTGCTGATTTAACTTCATTTATAATTTTTTTTAGAACCTGTTTTCCCATTACTTCAATAAACTCATTACAGATATTTGCTGATAAATAAGAAATGTTACCCTTTTCAGGATTCCCAAATTTTTTTTAAGTGATCTGCAAGAAATGGATCAAATTCACTCAATAATTCCACACAACCCAAATAATTTCCATTGTTTGGAGATCCTAGGATTTCATTGTCGCCGCGAAATGGAAGCCCTCTCGATGCCAAAAATTTTACAACAGCTACAATCCGTTTAAGTACGTTTCTCCAGTAATCCACTTCCTTTTGATGTTGAGATAATAACTCTATATCTACTCTACCAACCGCTTTACTTCGTGCCAGATAAGTCATCATAGATTGCTTATGCGCTGGGCTATTTTCATGTGTTAAAATTATGTGATTAATATGCTTCCAATCATTACATCCATTCCGAGAGCAAAGATTAACATCAGTTGGGTTAAATAAGCAGCATGAAAAGCAAAATACAGAGCATTTGGAAGGCGAATACAGCAACCCGCAAATACAAGACACAAATTCGCTCCTGTGTGGAGTACTGCTCGCATCTCTGGGATGGTTCAGCAAAGTACTTACTAGATGCTCTCGACAGGTTGCAGCGACGTGCGGTCCGCATCATTGGGAATCCCGAGATCACGAACACCCTAGAACCTTTACAGCTGCGTAGAGATGTTGCGTCCATGGCTGTATTTTACCGTTTGTACCATGGGGAGTGTTCTGATGAGCTCTTCCAATTAGTCCCACCCTCCCCTTTCCTACACAGGACAACGCGTGCAGGTCTTAGATGTCATCCGCACACGGTGCAAAACATCCGATCAAGAACCAAGCGGTTCGGAGACTCTTTCCTCTGTCGCACCATTAAGGCCTGGAATTCATTACCAGCTCACGTGTTTCCTTCTTCCTACAGTCCCGGGTCCTTTAAGCGGGGCGTGAAAAAGCATATGATGAGACCGTCAAGCTGAGTGTCACCATTGTCACACGGTATGTGTAAGTAATGGTGACCCTCTTTTCTGGGACTTTGCCTTCAGCTTACCATCAGGCAAGGCGAAGTCCAATTGACGTGTCCTATATAAAAAAAAAAAAAAAAAAACCATTTTCTTTCGACGCTTTCATTGTTCTTTAATTTGCGAATAAATAATGCTTTGTTGAAATATCTCGTCACTAATTTATTACCATCTTTGTAAGTTCTGGATGCCTCGGAAAAGTCAGAATCTTTATTTTGAAAATATACTGGTCCCTTACGAATTAAAATTTCGCGATTTATTTCAACAAACTTTTCGTGAAAATAATCGGCGGGATCGTGCGATATTAATTCTTCTGTGTTGGAAAACTGCTGTTCAATTGACACAGTTGGAGTTGTCGGTTTTAGTGAAGTTACTGAAGTCGTTGCACTTTCGTCGTAGGAATAGTCGCTTTCTGATTCAATCTCTTTTTCAAAATTGGAACATGAAGGTTTAGAAATTCCCGCAATTTGTAATTGAGCTTAGTCATCATGTGGAACATTTATGAGTTGATTGCTACTTACAGAAGTTTCTCCAGTAGTAGTAGTAAAATATGATGTTAATTTTAGTAACTTTTCAATTACTTCTTTCTGATGTAGAGCTTTTTTCCTTTTTTCAGATCCACTAGGATATGACCGTTTCGACATTTTATATTATAATTCAGTATTTAATTAATTTTATAACGAAAATATTCGCTAACACAAAACAGACAAACGACGATTTAATCAAACAATACTATTTTTTTGTCAGAGCTCAAGCACAGTCAGTAACAAACTAACAACTACAAACAAAACAAACGCCACAACATCGCAGACAAATACTTGAAGGGAATTCCCGTTCGTCAAGTCAAACGACGATCGGGAGTCGGGAATTCCCCTTTTTTGTCTTTGGTATTACGAATGACGTTCGAATAGGTTTCTTAAAGACATAAACCACACCGCATCAAATAATTCTTCTTTTTTTAATTTAATAATTTTTCTTTTAATTGTATTCTTATACTTACATATAGGTATTTAAATTAACCTAAATATACTAATATCGGAAAAACTCATTTTTGAGAGAGAGTGGAGTACTTATACCCTGTTTATTGATTAGTTTGATCTTTCTTTTTGACGGATGTCAAATCTGAAATCGATATAACTTTGCAACGACGAACAATATTTTCTTATTTTAATAATATTAAAAATTGATAATAATCATAAGAATAGACACACAACATAAGAGTACCTGTTAAGGACTCAAGCATTTTCCGAAAGTCTTAAGTGGTTTTTATTGCTTCGAAGTAAAATTTAAATAGAAAAACTGAAAACAATGGTACCTACCCAATGTTTTTATGTCTAGTGCAATAAAATTGATTGACGAATGAATTTATTTATTTTGAATAGTTTAAAACATACATACAGCCACATATTTAGCCAACACATTTTTTACACCAATAGATATTTTCTGTTTCCCATCACTGACCCATCTGTCAAAAAGTTCAAGCTATGTTGTACAAGGTATAGCCATCCGCATGCGGCAAACTAAAGCTAATATAATAAGCGTAGGTATTGTAGTAAGTCATTATCATCAGATTTTTCAAAATTAATGTTTTTCGGTAATACCTAAATATCGGTTATCATTTGGTAATCTGGCAGGAACTAGGGGGCCCCATTCGATCGCGGGGCCCTGGGCACGTGCCCATAGTGCCCAGTGGGGAAGAGGGGCCTGGAGAGGTTCAAAAGCTAATAAATAAGTATAAAAAATACTAATATTAGAAACGTGAAAGTTTGTGAAGATATTATACCTAAATAAACGTATTCCACATGAAGAATTCGTCTTTCTCCCATTTTCAGGAATGAACTCAACTCAATGAACTCAAGACCGAGAACAAGCGCAGTGCAATTTTCCACTCTCTTGGAGTATATGGAAAGGTGCAGTAGTTTATAATCAATGAAATATAGCGGTATTACTTAAATTAAAACGGTTATTATGTGCCGAAAGAAAAAGAATCTATGACGTAAGTAATTTACAATAAAATATTCAGTGAACTCTTTTATCAATCGTATTCCAGCCTCGGTGATCTTACCCGACCACAGCCAGGATTTCAAGGTCGCATAAGGGCGGACCAGCTTTGGCAGGAGTTGGGACGTACATTAAATTCCATTGGCAGTTGTGTTAATAAGACATCGGATAAATGGAAAAAGGTATGTACCATACTGAAACTAGAGTATGTACAACCAGTTTTAATATATCCTCCCGTATTTAATAATCACATAGAGTAACAGACTAAACATCATTTGGAGGACTAATATGTAAGTTTATGAATACTTTTAAGAATAATCACAGTGTTATATAAAATTTTCATCATAATATTGTAATTTATCATTTTAAAGTGTGGGCTGACTGGAAGTCGAAAAAAAAAGCTTCAATCATCCGTCAGCATGCTGGCGGCACTGGAGGTGGTCCCAACAGCTGATTTACCCTTTCCAAGCTCGAGACATGGGACGGACACTAATGGGTGTGTTGGTAGTCGAGGGCCAGCCCGATGTAGAGGAACAGGGATTGGATGTGAGTTGTTGTGTAACTTTTTGATCGATGTAGGTCGAAAAGAATTTATTAATACATTCGTAACATAATATATATAATATTATATTGTGGTATATTTATTTATCTTTTTATTTAATTAAATACAAAAAATTCGTCACAAAAATGCCACATAAACTCATTAGAGTTTTTCCGTGCATTAGTGCAATCAATGTTCAAACAGATTGCAATAATAACAGTTTTTTATACACAAGCGAAAAATTGTAAGAACTTAGGAGGTAGAATGCGAACGCGCCGCCCCGTCCTGCGTCGCTGTGCCTTGGCGATATTATGCATTACTATACAGGCTGCTCCAACAAAAACTTCTTACGCATTTATTTTGTTTTCTATAAAGTATTGTTTTAATTAGTTTTTGTATATTTCGATCGGTTTTTGAGTTCCTTATAAGTTTAGGTAGTTGACTGATTAGACATGGTATAATATACTTTAATGTTCTTTTCCCATAAAGATTGGTGTATCTTGGCAGTAATAATCTATTTTTATATCCTTTCAGACACCATCAGCTGCATTATCATCTCATATTGAAAATCAAGGCATTGGTGTTCAATATGGTATGTAAAGTAAAAACATACATATCAACTATTCATTTCATTAAAGACTCTTCTGTTCTCTCAATCTAAATGAGTATTGCAATTATTTTGCAGAAATGGTAACAATACAGTCGCAGCCTCTGCCACCACCATCACCTCTATTAATACTACCATCAATGTCAGATCTCGCCTCCACAAGTGAACAGCCACTAGTAGTCTCGACCACAAGATCTCCACCACGGCCGACCACACCTACAACTCTCCCCCCTGCTGCTAGGCATGACACCTCATTTGTGTCTCCTATTTCCGTGTCGCAGCGCAGGCGTCAGAGTACGCGCCGAAGACGGTCACAACAAACTAACAAACTCCTTTTGATCGGGCAGCGAGCGAGTATGTGGCCATCGAACAACGTCGGCTCCGATTGGAAGAAAAGAGAGAGCAGAATGAAGCTCGCAGGATAGAAGTGGAAGAAAGGCGGGAGCGAAATGAAGCTCGTAGGATAGAGGTAGATAAGCAACGTAATAACGTACTGAGTCGCTTTGCAGATATTGCTGAATCCTGCCTTCAGCTTTATTTTCAAAGTAGGGACCAAACGTATTAGACAACAGCCTGCCATCTGCTTCTATCCTCGGATCATCCGGAGACTCTTGTGTCGCATCATTCAGACCTGGGAATTCATTACCAGCTCACGTGTTTCCTTCTTTTTTTTTAATAAATAAAAATGGCTTATTTCACTTTTAATCATGTTTTCTTTTATTTACATAATTACAATAAATTTACAACATTGTTATATTACAAATGGAACATGTAGCCCTTTTAAAAGGGTTTGGCACTTTATAGTCTGCTAATCAAGTGATCGTGAGCATCGCCCTTCCCTGAATTACCTCATTTTCGCTTTCATCAGAGGGTGCAGGTTGTGAGTAGTAATCTGCATTATCGTCATTCACAGCCACAGCTTGGATATCGCTTGGGGCTGGTAATGCAACCTTAATCGCAATGTTGTGCAATACACAGCATGCAAGCATTATCCTGCTAGCTTGGTAGGGAAAAAAAACCCTGTGTTTCAACAGGCATCTCCAATGTGTCTTCCACAACCCAAAGCATCGGTCTGTGATGTTACGAGTCTGGACATGGCGCGATGTATATATTGCTGGTTGAGACCCAGGTGCAGCATTTAATATTTGTGTCATCAGCCATGGACGTTGTGGATACCCGGAATCACCTAAAACAACCAAGGTTTAGGTCCAAGATATATGTCCCGAGTATATACATATATAGAGAATATTATGTCTTGTCTTACGCAGTAACCATACACATTCTCCACTTTGATGGAGACTCCGCATGTATGGCTCGACTTTGTTTGTGACATATATAGGAGTCATGAGTGGCTCTACCAAATTTAGAATTAACATTCACTATTTCGAAGTTGTGGTTGTAAATCTGTTAAAAAAAGAAATATAAATTATTTTATAGGTATAGCATAACCAACCTAAAATAAGCTTAACTTATAAGTAGCAATAAGTAGTAAATATGTGTATTTACTACTTATTGCTTAGGTACTTACCATCTGAACGTTAAGGGAATGAAATCCTTTCCTATTGAAATCAATCAAGCAAAGGTGCTCATCATTTCCCGGCTTAACGATGGTAACATGCGTGCAATCTATGCACCCTATTACACCAGGCAAATTGTATTTCCTTTGGAACTGTACAAAAACATGCACTTTACTTAATGTTGGCTTATTAAGTCGGAAATGCTCGATGAATAAGTTTTCCGGCATCTCATCGACCTTTTCTAAGTCTCGCTGGGATGTATAGCGCCTTTGCCGTCTCTGCCAAACATATTCATTATGAGCTGCCCACAGTAAGCGCAACGCATGCATTTTCATAATTAGAGGAACAAGTAGTGAACTTAATTAAATGCAGTTCGGCTGTCGGCACTCACAATCACTAACAATCACTCACTTCTGCATACACAAAGACTTCGCCTTGCCTGATGGTAAGCTGAAGGCAAAGTCTCAGAAAAGAGGGTCACCATTGCTTACACATACCATGTAACAATGGTGACACTCAGGTTGACGGCCTCATCATATGCTTTTTCACGCCCCGCTTAAAGGACCCGGGACTGTAGGAAGAAGGAAACACGTGAGCTGGTAATGAATTCCACGCCTTAATGGTGCGACAGAGAAAAGAGTCACCGAACTGACCGAACTGCTTGGTTCTTGATCGGATGTTCTGCACCGTGTGACATCTGAGACCTGCACGTGTTGTCCTGTGTGGGAAAGGGGAGGGTGGGACTAATTGGATTCCATCAAAAAAATCGAAAACCAACGATTGGACAGGTCAAAATATGCAACTTGTTTACGCATTTCTATAGAAGTAGTGGTTCGATAATGACGATTCGATTCATGGAATCGAGTGATTTTAACATTATCTAGCAATTTTGTGTTCGTTATCCGTGGATCACGTGACATTTCACACATAATAATGTCACTTCCATACATTTTAGAACGATATCGCTAATGGAATGTAACTTTGTCTAGGGCCTCTGAAATCAGTAGAACGAAAAAGATTCCTTCATGTATGGAGACTTGATACAAACACGTCGGAAGATATGTTAAAGAATTATGTTAAAAATGTACTGGGAAACGACTGTCAAATGATTGTCGATAAATTTAAACATAGAACAGAAAGAGACCACGCTTCGTTTAAAATTGGTGTTACAGAAAGTAACTACATTAAGCTCTGTGACTCACAAGTATGGCCGCTAAATGTCGAGTTTAGCGAATGGATATTTTTCGTCGCTCAACCGCCCTAGGCCAACTACAAAACTAGTAAAAACATAAATATTCTATATCAGAACGTGGCGGGACATAGGACGAAGACTTTGCAGTTTCTATCCTTTATCGAGTCATCGGAGTTTGATATATTCGCTATCACGGAAACAGGTTTAAACGAATCTATTCAAAACGCGGAGTTCGTACTACCCGGTTACCAAACATTGCGCTGCGATCGGACGGACGGATGTAAGCAGGGCGGTGTGCTTGTAGTGGTTACGCCACGGTTCGAGTTGCGACGAGTGCCATTGCCGGATAGCATGGACACGCAGATAGACGGTCACGCGTTCGAAACGGTTTGTGTTTCTGTTGGTGTACGCGATCGTTATTTCTTCACATGCTGTATTGTGAAAATGAAAAGAAGATGAAAAGGAATACCTGATAATGTTCAGCGTATTGGAAAAATTGTGTATGAAATATAAACAAACTTAGTAATACTAGGTGATTTTAATTTGATAGTTAATTACTATGATTTCTTTATGGCCTTCTGTGAATTCATTCAGTACAATGGAATACCTAACTCTAACGGTAAAATGTTGATAGATAGATAGTTGGTAGGACGGAGCGGTAGACCGCCACCATACCCCGCTCACTGTGCACCTCGAGCTGGGTGCGCGGGCGACGTCGTGGACGTGCTTGCCTCGACTCTCGAGTCCCCCCTTCTCCCATGCAGTGCTCACCGAGTCCGTTACCACGTAAACAATGAAATTTGTTTACGAGAATAGTCTGGCGTGATTTATATTCGTCTAGTGACCCGGCAATTAGTTTAGATTTATTTTATGATAAGATTAACGAAATATTTGATCTATGTATTCCTTATAAGAATATCAACACTGCACATATTTATTTATTTATTTATTAATAGACACACCAACAGTATACATGTAAATCGTTGACATCGTAGATTTCGAGGCACGTTGTACTATTGGAATAGGTATATATATCCGGTATGATATAGGTACGCCTCACATTATTAGGGAATTACGTCATAAGCATACGTTACATAAAAGATATAAAAAACCGGATCTCTTAGTGATTATGAAGCTTTTAGCGGGTGTAGGGTAGCAGAGAAAGTGGAGACTCTGCGAGCTCACGACCAGTACCACGAGCGGGTACAGCATCACCTGGTTGTGGACCCACGGGCCTTTTGGAATTACATGAGAAGTAGAAAGGGTAACACAGGTAAGCCCAGGTAAGTGAAAGATGACCGCACTTTGTCAGAGTTGGAATGCGCGAATGGTTTCGCTCAGTTTTTCCACTCCGTGTACAACCAGAAGCCCGCTGAATTGAACGTGGTGGTGGCCAGTTCTTTGGGGACACAGGCTCCGGGGGCATGGGTGGACCTTACTAGCCTGCGTTTGGGTTATATGAAGACTGCGCTAGCTCGTCTGCCTCCCAAGCGCTCCATGGGACCGGACGGCATACCAAAGTTCATTTTCAGGGATTGTCGCATGGTACTCACTTAACCTTTGCTGTATTTATTCAACACCTGCATTGAGACCGCAAAATTGTCAGAGCACTGGAAATTAACGCGTGTGATACCCGTCCAAAAGGTAGGGGAGGCCCAAACCCAAGTAATTACAGGCCCGTGACTGTGCTTAGCACTCCAACTAAGATGTTCGAGGCATCTATTCACAACTGCTTATACGGACAGATAGACACTCAGCTATCTGATGCGCAACACGGGTACGGGTAATCTGCTTCATTTAATGTCATGTTTGGTGCCGGCGGTGGAATCTGGTCTACAGGTAGATGTGGCGTACTTTAAATTTCGGAAGGCATTTGATACTGTTGATAATGACGATCTTTTTTTGTTGTCAATAAAACTTATCTTATCTTATCTTTTATCACGACTAGCTAGCGTTGGGTGTACGCCGCATACACTGTCCTTCTTTTCCAGCTACTTGCGGGACAGATGCCAATACGTTGACTGTGGGGGACACCTTTCCAAACCATATTTCACGAGATCTGGAGTGAGTCAAGGCAGTAACCTTCTCTTCACACTCACGATAAATAGCTTACCGAAAGAGGTCAAACACTCGGTGCCCTTGCTTTTTGCAGATGATCTTAAATTAGTACGGGTTATTAAGGACCACATAGATCATGATGAACTACAGCAAGACGTAGAGAGGATTGTGGGATGGAGCTTACAAAATAAACTTTACTTTAATGTAGCTAAGTGCTCGCTGATATCGTTCAGACGTGACCACAACCCAAGTCACTACCAATATCACATGGAAGGGGTCCCACTGCGGTGTATAACCGAGGATAAGGATTTAGGCGTGTGCTTTAGCACTGATTTACATTTCCAAAACCATATCATCGGTGTCTGTAAAAGAGCTTTCAGAAATCTAGGGGTTGTCTTACGTCAAGCAAACCAGTTTACTAGTACTGCGGCGTTAAGAGCGTTGTATGAGGCTCTCGTGAAGATTCACCTAGAGTTCAATGCGCTAATCTGGTCTCCACACTAAGACAAATATAAGGTTATGTTGGAGCTAATATAAAAGCCTAAGTTCCTTCGACTTTTATATTGGAAACAGTATGGTGTCTACCCGGGCTATCCGTGGTTGTGTCCTACGTTCGTTCTGGGTATAACAGGATATTATAAGCTGAAAGTGAGGAGTGAGGTGTCTATGGCCACCTATTTGTTTAAAGTGTTTCGTGGGCTTATATAATACACAACCAAGTGGGAAGTAGGGCTGTGTGTACCGGAGGAGAACGCGTTGAGGCGGCGGCGCCCCCCACTGCTGCAAGTGTGTCGCGCGCGTACCAACTTGCTGCAGAGGGCGCCGCTGACGCGGGCGCTGATTATGGCTAACAGATTAGATTTGTGCTTCTTTTCATGCTCCCTGAATGAATTCACGAGGGCTAGTTACTGTATTTTGAGCGAAGAAATCTAGGTTAAATTGATATAATCTGTTTATGTATTGCTAGTATTAAATAATATATTTAATAATTTAAATTGTATTTGTACATTAAATATGTAATTTTGACAATTGAATCGAATTACTATTTTGACATTATTTATTAAGTTATTATTTTGACATTGTGAATTGAACTATTATTTTGACTTTATTTAGACTATATTAATGGAATTATTACATTGACATTATTATTTAAATTATTATTTTGACATCATTAATTGAATCATTATTATTTCTGATATGACATGTTCATGAATAATATTTGAAATGGTAATTATATCTCTAATTAAAACAAAGGTCTTTGAACAGTGCGTCCTACCTGGTATGGTGAAACGAAACCGAAACGTGGACACTTACAGTGGGGCTGGTCCATAGCTTAAAAGTCGCGCAGCGGGCTATGGAGCGAGCTATGCTTGGAGTTTCTCTGAAGGATAGAATTCGGAACGAGGTTATCCGACAGAGAACTAAAGTTACCGATATAGGTCACAGAATAAGCAGTTGAAGTGGCAGTGGGCTGGCCACGTTTGTTGAAGGATCGATGGCCGTTGGAGCAAACGAGTCTTAGAGTGGAGACCGCGAGAAGGTAAACGAAATGTAGGACGCCCCCTAGCCAGATAGACAGACGACCTGAAAAAGGCGGCTGGGACAGACTGGATGCGGAAGGCGGAGGATCGGAGAAAATGGCGCACATTGGGAGAGGCCTATGTCCAGCAGTGGACTGCGGTGGGCTAATTGATTGATTGATTGATTTATATCTACTTTGATTAAGTAGACTAAGTGTATGTTTGTAAATAGACCAAAAAAAAGATAGGCCCGCTGAGTTTCTTGCCGGAGTCTTCTCAGGCCGGGGCCGCCTTTCGAACCGGTGGTCCATTTACTAAACCGATATTCATGTCCCTTTTTTGTTGACGTTTTGTAAGTGCTGATATAATGGTCTATACAGAATAAATGATTTTTGACTTTGACTTTAATTATTAATATGTTGTGAAATTATTATTTAGTTTTTGAAGCATGATTATATATGATTATGATGATGTAAATGACATAATAAATTGTAAATGATATTATTATTGTGCATTGGGTCGCTCTGTCGCATTGGGTCTGCCTGTAACGACATTGTATGTTTGAAAATGAATAAATAAATAAATATTGCGGGTAGGTATCTACATCTAGCAGTTGCCATTGTTGGCTCGAATTGTTTCACTCTCCGCCCACTCCACTCCACTCTCTATAAAATGTCATTATTATATATAATATAATTATATTATGTACATAATTCTAATGTATAGAATTTAATTAGTGCTATTTTCTTAGGATTCAACTTTTAGTTTTTTGGATCCTCTTGCTACTTGACACTTGGTGCAGCCTCGTCTCGCTCAATCCCAGGGCCGTGTTTGGCATTCACTATCTATTATCATATTTTAAACTTTTTGTTGGGGTCAGTATCAATGAATAGGTACATCTCAGTAATCTATATGTTAGTTTGGTTTAACACGTTAATCTCTGCTAATGAACTAATGGTTCGAATTGAAAAAATATTTATTCATTTCTCATACTCAAAAAGTAGTGTTGTTTTGATTATTGAGTGGAAAGTACTGCTTAGTCCATCGGAAGGGAAAAACTCAAAATAGAACTGCTGTCAGCTGTGAGGAGTTTTATATAACTAAAAAACTAGATAATTAAAAAAATGCTGCAGCCATGTAACTTTCTAAAAAGCCAGGTTAACTTAACGCAAACATCTTAGCGGAATAAGCCGCAATAATTACCTACGCGGTGAGTTCCATATTTAAAATAGTCCATAGTAAAAAGTCGACATAAATTGGCACGATATTATTATATCTGTTATGTATCTGTGATGAAATACAAAAAAATAGGTACCTATTAATCTTTGGTAGATAAGATTTGAATATAAAAATCGAGTTCAAGCGATTCTGAAATGTTGACACCAGATTCAATTAAAGACGAGACAAATTGTGTTATTGAAAATCTTTTGCCAAACATCTCAAAAGAAAGACATAAACACATACCTACAATGATTTAATGAAGTGGTAAAATGTAAAATAATTTTCCAAAAGTGTATATCTTACATATTTTAATAGACTGTGTAGCAAACTACCAACACACACACACACACACACACACACACACACACACACACACACACACACACACACACACACAAATAATTAATGAATGAAATGTAAATAACGAATATGGTTTATAGTATTCCTGTATTTAGATTTTTGCACTTGGTTTGTATAGTTAGTACCTATAGTGTAGTCATTGTTGCTATCGTGGAATCCTGGTGACCAGTAATACAGGTAATCAATTACCTACGGCAGGCACCATCGATCCACAACCGAATTCTGTGTACCCTAAACTGTGAATGTCTAAATATTGTAATTTCTTGGTCGTTGGTGAGAAATAAATCATTATTATTAAGTCATTATTATTGTACATAATTTAAAAAGAAATCATAATTTAACAGTCTCAGGGGTTAAGAGTAGAAAATCTAAGGTTTTCACCTCTCAGAAGTTTTTTATTTTAAATGATGCTCCTGACGTGATATATTTGGCAGTGAAGGTAAGTTAACCTAAGTATTTATGTATTTATTCTAAAAATTAACGTATTTATTACACAAATACTAAAAAATTACATGCTTTTCACAATTAAGGACATTGAAAGTCAAGGCCAATTATTACTAGTGAAAGTGACTAAAACAAAAATAAATATTATGCGCTCGTTTGTAGTACAAGAACTTTACACAAATAGTAAGGAAATATAAAGAAATGAGACCTAGTGATGTAAAAACGGACCGCTTTTTTATTAACTATCAGAAGGGAAAATGCTATAAACAAGTAAAAAAAATGTCAGGTAGGTATGCCGAAGCAGATAGTAATATAGTTGCATATACCAAACTGTGAGCAGTATACCGGACATTGTTACCTATAGACGAACTTCAGCAATACTTTTAGCCGATTCTGGTGCAAACATGACAACATTAAAAAGACATGGACGCTGGGAATCCAGCACAGCCACCAAAGGCTACATTGAGGACTCAGTCCAAAATAAAACTAAAATTTCTACCAAATTAACTGAAACTATAAAATACATCCCAATTCGCCTCAGCGACAACTTCCAGGGAATATTCGCTACCATACCATACCAGAGTCTCCTACTTTTACAGATATTCAGAACAGTCAAATTTGTCATAATATATATCAAACAGCATAAACATTTCAAACAGAAATGTCACTTTTAATTTCACGATTCGTCTTCATTTGATAATTAATTTTAAATAGGTTCTTCTAATATTATTACATATTATCAATAAGTTAAGTCTCTAGTTTTATTCATAATTATTCACGTTTTATCAATATTAATATTTACATAATGTACACGGAAGTAATCTTAATTAAAATATATATAAAAAAACCAGTATATTTATCTAAACAATCCTGCAGGTTCAGGCAAAGAATTCCTCTCCATCGATGTCAACCGGGAGGGTGGCCAGAAGGCTGGCGGCATTGCCACGTTGAATGGCAATATCAATCCTTTGCGCAAGGCATAAACCAGATCTCTGGTCACGTGTGGCGTCAATTAAACGTTTAGAAATTTCTCTAAACAACAATGGGTACTTGGACACCATGATCCCAGCGTCTCGATCCCAAACGGCTTAAATATGTAATTACTACTTTTATTATTATACTTGCGCCGTTTGAGGGTCTCTGCCGACGCAGCAGCTGCGCAGGTGCAGTTTGCAGTCCCTGGAAGATGTGAAGGCGCAAGTGTATCAGCACATGTTGCATCCCACACCAAATGCCTTCCCATCTTCCCAGGCACCAAGGGCATCGTCGCGCGCCAATCCAGTATGTTCTAATACGGCTGGAACGCCAGCGGTGACAAGAGCCTGACGGATTATGTCATTGATATACCCGTTGATACACCGAAGATAGAAATGCTGGCACACTTACGTCAGTAATTTTGCGAACGCCGAGTCCGCCTAGACGCACAGGCATGGATGCCTGAAGCCAGACTCGGTCGTTCATATCCACATTTAGAATTTTGCATAGTGTGTTTTGAATCACACTATCCATTTTACCTAAAAGAGTCGACTACTTGAACAGTTGAGTTGAGCGGACAATATGCGTAAATTTAGGAACAAAAACACAATACCGAATTATAGTGTCAGCAGAATTGATGTAAATTTGTTGCAATCGATCCGGAACACAGAAATTTCGAATTTATTCTTCTACAAAGGAGTCATATGCTTCCTTTAGGATTGGGGACCCAAGGAGGCAGACAGAATCTATATGAACAATTTTTTTATTGGGAACCTAATCGTTGAATTTTGATAATGTTGAAATGATGTTTATGTTATCACACTTATCACCAAGAAAAAATTCACATATAGTAGGATTTAAATGTAAATCAATGGATCTGCTGGATCTGCAGAATGGAATTAATTTTTTAAGAAAACCAAATCTTTTTATACTGTTACGTGTAACTGTACCTGTAACATCTCCTCCTAGGGTCCCGTCGTCTAGATATGTGGTATCTAGACCAGGGGAACGTTAAGTTAATAAGTTTAGATATAAACTAGTTTTATTTTCCTCATATTCGAAATGAAAAGTAGAGTGTTACGGTGACACGGGTAAAAGAATCAATTCCTACCCGGAATTCTCTTCCTACTCGCCCGAGCGTCTACTCTAAATACCTCGGAAATTAATTCTTTCGATCCTCGGTTAACAATCTACTATTGTCTTGAACAGCCCGTTTTTCAAGAAAGGTAATATTAGTAGTATAGGTTTAATATCATCACGCTTCTATTCTCGGGCGTGAAGAACCATAAATGTTTACAAATCCGTCAGATAGGTACCCATACATTTTTGGAAAATTAAATTAAAGAAGTGATTCGGGGCTTCGAAGTATGGCCACGGCGAAGTCGGAGGAGCAGGTCAGATAATTCCTAAATGAGGAGTTTGTGTCCATGAAAAATAAAAATACTTATTACTTATAAATCATTTATTAATAAGGATTACAATTACATTACAAAATAATATCATAAAAATTATAGTAGGCATTAAAAAAAATATTGTTTGGTGTGCTCTTGGTATGTTCAAAACAAAATCTATTTACCTAAAATTACTCCTCTATAAATTATAATTAGAACAAATAGGAACTTCATTGGTTGTTAAGACTTCCGTCTCTAAATTTTGTAATGAACTGTGTAAAAGGAAAATAATATGACAACAATAAAAAATCTATAAATAAGACAATTTATAGAGAATACATTTAAGTTTCGTATACAACTTTAATAAAAGTTAATATTAGGTAGCTACGTATTCTGCTCGCTTAATGGTAAATGGTATATTATATCACTCAGATAAATGTTATTTTAAAATGTTATTTCAGACTATTTTTCATTGTTATTTGCTTAACATAAATGATTGCATGTACTTATAGGTATTCCGTTAACTCTATATCATATTTGTTATAATTTGTGGTACGCGGATTTATCGATAGCACTTCGTAAATACACACTTTCATTTCAAAATACTGTAAAGTATATAAATGTATACCTATAAAAACGTTTAACACTATCAACACTAAATGCAAGTTCCCCGCCACCAATAACATAATAATATTAATTTGATTAAAGTACATAGCTTAATTATAAAAGCATTTGTTCATTCTCATGAAAACGATTTATGACGAAGCCTGTAAGTAAGTACATTCTTACTACTAATAATGTTATTGGCTACGTTGAAAAGTCGCAGTTTACCAACTTCACTTAAGTACCTACGTACTTAGCTATCTTGTAAACGTACGCTGCACTCCTATTTAATTTATGTTATGTTGGACCATTGTTGGACACACAAAAGTTTAACCATATATTATCACAATCAACTGTTGATTGAATTAAAATCTAAGTACCTATTTTACCATTCTACATTCAGCTCCGTAGGGAATGTAATAACCACTTTGGATTATATTAAACTAAGTACATTTACTAACTACACATGATATCATAACACAAAATACAGAACATGCGGCAAAACTTAATTACTAAAGACTACTCCACATTCATCAATACACAAGGTGTAGGTATATTTTTCTCCTCTTGAGAGATGTTATACAAAACAAACGAGGATTAAATTTACTCGAACAAAACAATCCTGATAAATGTTTAAAAATAGGGGGTTTAGTTGTACTCAACTCAACAGGGGCCTTAAGGTAAGACGGTATTAAGCGGATTTGCACTGCGACACTGCACACATTGACATGATGCATGCACACTCGTGCGTGTGCACGCATGCGGCCACTCGCACAGCGGACCTACTGTTTCGCGCAAACAATATCTACATGGAGCATGGAGCATATGAATTTTTCGTGCAAATAATACATAGATCAGTACATTACACATATTTATATTATAATTACTTGTACCAAATAAATGTCACACCATTCTGAGTTCGCGAGCCGATGCATGTTAATGCGGTCTATTATCCATCTCATGTTTACATACTTCTCACGTCGGAGCACTCATATGTGAAGACACCCGTATATCTTTAGTAATTAAAAACAAAACTTACTACAGTTATTACTCTAATCGGCATAAAGTTTAAAATCTATAGCAATTCCTAGTTCATAGATTGGAGGAACAATTACAACAATTTGCAATAAGTAGCACCATTGGATAATAGCGTCTCATAATTTACTACGTTGTAAAAATTAGATCTATACATTCCATAATTAGTTGGTCTTCGATATACTAAAATATTTCACAAAGACCTGACTACTAGACGTAGGTACGACGCTCAAAACTGGTACAAAATTATCAATATACTACGTAACTATCAAGCTTATAAAAAAAAGAATAACTCAGAATCTTCGTTTATGTGCTTTCCATAATTTTGACGATGGCATCTTTGGTACCAAACACTAGTGCGAAGATACCGAAGAGAACCACTAAGACATTCTTCCAAATGATGTATTTGGTGGCACCGAAACCTATGTTCCAGAACGTAATCACTTCTATGAATGCTGGAGCTATGAGTCCCAGAATAGAGAAGCAGAACGCTCCGATGACCCCCATGAATGGTGCGATGGTAGGGACTGCCACAGCTAGCAACACACTTGCAGTCACCATGATGGTTCTCATGACGTAGTCAGCGAGTAGTGGCCGCTTGGTGAATTTATCTTTAATACTGTTCCACATGATTTCGATGCACACGAAGAACTGCAGTCCGTATGTGCAGTATACTGCAATAGCGATGGAGATCTTGACGATTTGGGCAGGGCTGGAATAAAATGAAACATGTAGTTAAATATATTGGTAACGATTAAGTACACAGTGATTTCCTATTTTTTTTACACACAGCGTTAGATATGATTAATAATGCAATGCAATTTGTATAAATTCTACGCACAATTTACTAATGTTCAACTTACATTTGTGTAATGTCCAAATCGAGGGTAATGGAATCTTTAACAGTTTCACCAAAGCGAAGGTACCCGAGGAACCCAAGAATAATGTACACCAATGTTACACCACTCATTCCTTTGTTCAGGACTCCACAAATGCCCATCATTGAGCGAGGAGTCTTCATGGCATTTTCTAGTGGCATCACCACGCCGATAGCTTCCATAGCGAAGATAGTTAGCGAAAAGAACTCTGGCCACTCTGACGGTGGTTTAATAAGCATAGAAGTGATATTATCGGTCTGTAGTTCTCCAGTGCCCACAAGATAGTACAGGCTAATGCCAAGACCGATGGCCATGAACCCGTTGGCGATCATGGATACGGGGGCTAAGTATTTAAGATTGCGAATCCATGACATGAAAATGAGCGGTAATAGTAGAGCAATTATAAATATTCGGCTATCCACTTGTGATTCGGATGCGCCTGTGTAGTGGGCTACGACCTGAAATTGAAAAAAAACGTATAAACTTCTCTGAGGTTCATTTTGAAATATGAACTTACAAATAAACGTTAGCAAATGTACGTAAATCGGCCCACCAATAGATATCTTTGAGGCAAAGCCAATCTAGCCGATTATCAGACCAAGTCCTGGCGTAGGGTTTACTCTTTCTTATTTAAATTCCACTAAGAATCCTCTTAGTGTCTCTTTTTCATCATCAACATCCGTTGATGATGAAAATGACCTTCTTAAATGTATGTAAGTACTTTTGTGCATAATCTTCGAACGAGTGAACCAAATTGGATAATCTTTTTAGAATGTTCTTTATTATCAGGACCACGGGGACCAAAACACTACAACTATCTAGGTGTGTTGTGTACCGCGAGTGATTAGTCTGCAAGAAAAAACTAACAGGATAAAAATGTCTTACCTGGCCAACATTCTTGGCGACGAGCACTGTATATACCGAGCTGGTACCGAAGTAGGTAACGAAGAGACTCACTAAAATGAAGATTCTGAAAACAGTTATATATGTGAACTATGGTTACTTTGGCTCCGGGTAGCGATATGTCCTAGGATATTTATTTATATCATTTTCATAATACTTTAATTTACCGCTTTAAAATTTACCACAGTATACTTGGTAGTTGAACAAAAATAACTAAACATGAAAGTTGGACATCCGTAATTATAAGTCCTTACTTCCAATGTACCCTTTCGTATCAATAATAGGTTTACCAGTACATCGAAAATATAGATTCAAATTGTCCAATACTTTATCAAATCTTGTAGTTAATTAAATTTTAACATTTCTTGCCCGTGTTACTACCAGTTCTACTACCAGTAGTAATACTGTTAATTTTTTTACCTTTCTTACTACTGCAGTAGTAAGCTGTTAGAATGGTAATTATAATTTACCCGTGTTACTACTGCTCTTCTTTCCTTGACGGTGCTACTACCAGTAGTAATACCAGTAAATTTGTTCTTCCTTCTTACTACTGCAGTAGTAAGTTGTAAGAATGGTAATTACAATTTACCCTTGTTACTACTTTTAATAAAAGGAAAAGAAAAGGAAATATTCAAAATAAAAATAATTATTTATTTAAAATGGGCAATGCCACAGATTAGCTTAACATTTTTAAATGAAAAAAATTACTTATAGTTAACAAAAAAGTTTTGTATTCTTAATAACAAAAAAACCGATAAGTAGTAGGAAACCAGTTGCATAATGTTTTGTTATAATTTTATTATAACAAAACATTAGCTATCGCAACTTTTCTAACGCGTAACCTATAGAGATTTCTTTATTAATTAGTTGCATTAGGATATTTTGTATATTGTCATCATTTAATATAATTCGCTTTCTCCTTAAGTTAAATTGCTTGGCAACGATTTTAATAAAGCTATCATCCTTAATTACATTTAACAACCTCATTAAAGTTTTGTTATTTTTGTTAACGTACTTATTTAATTTTGAATGATAGCCTTCGAGAACATTGTTAGTTCGATGTCTCATGCCAAAGACACTTAATAAATTTAAATATTTCTCTCTAATCCACATGCGTTGTATGTATTTTATAAATTTATCCAGGGTGGGCAGGTATTCACTTTCTGTTTTTATGTATGCCCACCCTTCCAAAAGCATTTCTGAGGGTAAGAGTGGTAATACGGCACATAGCGAAAGTATTCTGTTTTCGGCTTTACATCTTGATTTACCCACTAATGCTTCAGCTTTTCTCCAAACACAACGTTGCCAATGAAAATAGCAACCAACAATTTTTATGGACGGAAACTTAAGTAAAAGCGCGTTAATATTAGCAACCTCAAAGTCGCAGTGAAATATTTCTGGTTTGAATTGAGGCAGCTGTGATTGTATCATATCGTACATTTTTTCGTAAGCAATCTGAGTCTTATAACATAATAAACCGAATATAATGGGTACTACTTTCGTTGTAGTGGCAGTACTTCCGATATCGCCATGAATGCTGACGAGTTCTTTAAATGGTGGCGGACATGCTTTGAATGGTCTATGAAAAATTCAGTTATATTAGGTATGACTTCTCTTGCCTCTGAGGTACAAAATAAAAGTATACGATCACCTTCAAAACAGTAATCAGCAAGAACCATATTATAAAAGTTTTTAGGTACTTGTACCTCCTCTGATTTATTAAAAACTGTTTTCATAACAGCAGATGTTTTGTTACGAACATCGTACAGTGAATGTTGGATGTTTGTAAAGGACGGAAAATTCCTAGCCGAGTTATTACCCTCTTCAAGTACAAACCTCTTTAATGTTCGATTGTACAATTTTGTTATCGGTTTATCACTTTTAGTAACTGTATCCTTTAATTCCGCTATAGACATTGCAATTTTGTTCTTCTCAAAATCAGGCTTGCATAAATGACCCATTTTTCGTATCACAGAGTTGCCCTGTGTAAATTAGCATTGGTCAGCGAAGGAAATACATCATATTTTTTTAATTTAGGTAAGTAAGTATATAGGTAACGGTTTACTTACTTGCAACGTTAAACTTCCAGAGCATTTGTCTTTTGTGAAATATGAAGCGCATCTCCATATAACAGACCCGTTCTTATAAAGTTTTAGTTTGTAATACTGATGTCCGTTACATATTAGTATTGTTCCTCCTTTTCTTTGTATAAATTTAATATCTTCAATATCTCCACTCATAATAATAATAATTAATTATTTTATTATACAAGACAAACAATAAACTATAATTTCCACACAGATCTATGACACATGATGACATGTGTATGTTTTTCCTCAGGCGTAAACCAAGAAGAATGAATCATATTTATCAAATAAGTTTTAATTACAATTTATTAAAAGTAGTAACAAGGGTAAATTGTAATTACCATTCTTACAACTTACTACTGCAGTAGTAAGAAGGAAGAACAAATTTACTGGTATTACTACTGGTAGTAGCACCGTCAAGGAAAGAAGAGCAGTAGTAACACGGGTAAATTATAATTACCATTCTAACAACTTACTACTGCAGTAGTAAGAAAGGTAAAAAAATTAACAGTATTACTACTGGTAGTAGAACTGGTAGTAACACGGGCAGGAGGGGAATTTTAAACCAGTTATATCCAAATAACATAGCTGAATACCTTTGGTAAATGACTTTCCAAGTCAGAGTAAAAATGGCGGACTTCTATAGGAGACCAACTATTAATCTTATGATGTGGAAAAAGAGCTTATTTTTCAAAAACATACTTCTAATTTACCTAAATGCGTTGGCCCAAGGCCGTAGCTTCTCTGGTCCGTGTTGAACCGCCGCTTCACCCACTTCTGGGAAAGTCATCTGAGTTTTCTTCGTCTTCTTATACAGAACGTGAGAGCACTTAATCTGTTGGTAAAAGATACGATCGTTTAGAATTAGATACTGTTCACCAACACCCTATCGAATGCTTGGTAGAGTTTCCATTCACTAATATTTCCTTCGCACGTAAGTAATGCAAGGGCAGAACATGAAATACAGTCGCATAAGTGTACTATGCTTACTTACCAGAATATATGCACAGTGAGTGCACACCACTGCAACGAGGATAGTAAAGAATATTCCCAAGATGAGGCCAACGTTTTTGAACGCTTTGGGCATAGCGAGAATACCTGTGCCGAGCGATGCTTTCAGCAGATGCGTCAGGGTGTCCATATCTCTGCAACAAGCGTCTTCGATATTAAGAGTCGCGGAGAGCGTGATCATATATTTTTAGAGTGCATTAGTAGATTATTGAAGATGGCTTGAATCGTTTACGTAAATAATACTCTTAATATGGTTTAATGTAATATTTTTATCTATAACTCATATGATGTCACTGTTTATAGAATTACTGCTTGACCATATAGGTGTCATTTCGTTATAGTTACGTACCTAATACCCATATTTAAATATAGGTAGGTATATTCTTTAAACTTGGAAGATTCTGGAAAATTTTATGCACAGGTTAATGTGATTCGTGAAAAACAACATGTATGCTATTTTTTGCTCTCAATTTTAGAGTTAAATATGTAACAGGCAGTGTTGATGCGATGCCTTTTCGACGCAATTCGAAAATCGGAATTGTTGATTTTAAACAAATTAGGTTTTTCAAACCTTGAGATGTCGAATGACAATTGATTTTTTGAAGAGAAGTTCGTCATTGTCTCATGAAAATATATCTGCTTAGATATGTATGCAGTATATGTTATTTGTCGGCTGTCAGACTTAATAGCGTACAGCTGCATCATTAATAATACATTAATATTTCGACGAAGTTATCCCTAAAATGGCGAGAGTAGGTGCTTGGAGTGATTCGTGAAGATATTTAATTTAATGGTAGAGTGACACAGTGCAATGGTAAAATTTGTGCGAAGAAATTCCTCTCTACAAAGGCAAGCACCCTTATTCTCTGAAGATAGTGGCTCCGCGCCATACGAAACTTTGAAGCGGTCACTGAGATAGCGAGTGCCAGACGTGACCATTTGCAACCGCTACATGACAGGTCAATCAATCAATTAATAGTATAGCATTTAAAGACCTTTGGGGTTAACAGTTTTGAGAGGAACTTTTTGCTATGAATATGTGGAGCTCCACCTGTTAATTTAGGTAATAATATAACTTGCTGTGATGCTTGCACCGGGATTCGGGAGAAGAAAGAAATGCCGGTTCGATTTGATTTTGCTAAGGGGTGCGGCAGACCGTGCGAAGAGGTAGAAAGGTGAAACAGTAAAAAAATATATCCTGGGCTATCTGGAAGTTACGGATGCGATCGAGATAGAATCGAGAACGCTAGGTTGATGATGATAAATTTTCTACATATTACAAATGAATGAATAAAAATAACTATTTATATTTTAATTCAGAAGTCTTTTAGTAGAGGGACTAAATAAATTGTGAACCTTCCTTTATAATAGTACACAGTAATAAACACTAAACACGCACAGCATATAGATTATGATGTTTTAATAGAAATGTTAGTTGAAATCGAATCAAAAGCAAAGGAATTGAGTGCGTATATAATCAGAAAACAGACTAACCACCACATTGCATTAATATTATGTATTGTAAAAGTTGTTATGGAGTTGAGTGTTAAGGTTGAAGAGATAGGTGTCCGTGTTTGCTAACAAAACAAAGAGTAATTAAGAACATTTAAACATTCGCCATGCTATGTAGCAGTAATGCTATCCAAATACACGTAAGTAGGTAGGTACTCATGTAAGTAGTTATCGTTGTATGACTGAATCTCAAAATAGACAAACTAAAAAACCTCAAAGAAATAATAAGTCACACTTAACCTTCCCAGACTTCAGAGAATTTATTAACGGGAATGCCCAATGGCACCTTGTAAAAATCGGAATTGAATCCGAGACCACTCGTACAATAGTCGCCCGCCCCATGCGGTGAAAAGGTAGACAACTAGTTATTTCAGGACGTAAATTTTCAACTATAAATCGACGGTTGAAAGGCTAAATGACGTAAGCGACAAGAACAGTTGATACGCAAATTACACTGTGTTGTAAAGAGTGTTTCATGTGCTTTAAGACCTTTTTTTGTATGAAATGTCGATGTCGCTTGTACCTTTTTGCTTTTCAACCGTCGATATGATGATCAATTTCTGAATGAGCCAGTAGGTGATAGTTGTACCTACTCTAATTACTCTACTAAAACCTAGATTAAACGCAATGTCCATACATACATTGACATAACGCATTTGTAAAGACACTTTTGGTAAACGTACTGTATGAGTATTCAACACACATGTTCAATAGTTTAAAAGTCCTTATGCAAATGTATTTTATGACTTTCTTGACGCACTGTCAAGAAAGTCATAAAATACATTTGCAACATTAAACAACTGCCAAACCAAATTGTCAGATATCAATTTCTGGTTTTGAATAGGTGCGTCGTATATCATTTAAATTTACTGAATTTAGTCAGTTCATCAGATCACTGAGCAGTCTTGGGTTTAAAAATTAATTGACACGGGTATAATAGTTGTTTGAAACATGTCGTTTTAAAAGTAATTCAGTGATGTACTGTGATATATGGTCGAATTTCAAGCCGGCAAGCTGCTTTCAGATTTGGGCTATGTTTATGACCAAACCGCTAAATTTACTGGTACGTACGTTTACTTTAACGTTAAAAACACCATGGGAAGTGTAATCTATTATAAATTATATGTTTCAAAAGGCCCTTACTAATAAAAAAAAAATAGGGTATATTGTATATACAGCTGTATTTAATCATTAAATTCATATTTGTTTCAGATATTTTCAAAGCACATTTCAAGATATGATTTCAGTATGTAATGATATTTCCAGTGAGTCGGAAAACATCGAAGAGGACCAAATAAATTACGCAGGAATTTTAAGCAGCATTTCGGGTTTTCAATACTTTATTTTTTTTTTTCAATACTCAGTCCGATACAGAATTGTTATAAAAGAATATAGTTACATAAATAATAATAAAGAAATGCCACGACATTCTACACAACGCTATCTAGACCCATGGTAAGCATAGCTTATCTAGCTTGTGTTATGGGATCTAGAATGCGGTTAAACATACTTAGATACTTTTTTCTTTATAAATACATACACACTATACATAGAAACACCCATTCATGCATACAAATATTTGCACTGAGCGGGAATCGAACCCGCGCCACCTGCATAGCAGTCGAATGCTCTACCGCTACGCCACAGAGGTAATAATGTAATGACATTTGTATACATATCTTGCTTTCATTTTTTAATACTACATAGCATCTGTGAAAATGTCAACCAAAAAAGGGTCGCGTTGCTACTCTTTGTTAATTAATTATACTGATGATTTTTTAGGAGAACATGATCATAGCGTATTCCACATTTATCAAAACGTAGGTAACATGATACTTATATTGTTAAATTTACAACGGATCCACATGCGCCGCGATACATTTATCACTTTTATTTATTCATAATAATATTTTAGACGCGAAAGTAACTCTGTCTTTATATATCTGCCTGTCTGCACGCCTAAACCGATTTTGGCGATAACCGAAAAAATATTATATATAACATTAGTTTATAACTATAATGAAATTATACTGTAAAAAACAAAAGATCAAGACACATACAGAAATAGTCTTAGTACGAGTATTACACGGATACCAGATTAATCGTAGCAGCGCCACCCTCAAGTATCATGACTTTCTTGTTGCACTATACAAAACAGCACTGGGGGTCTACTCTCTCTAGGAGATATGGCGCACATGAGATCCATTGGCAAGTAAGGTTCATAGGAATTTTATAGGTACAAAGGTACTTACGAAGTAGCATTCTCCAGTTTTCGTTCGGTGAATGGATCAAACTCAGCCGATTCCGGATCCTTCGACAGTCTATATCTGTAGAAAAATACATTCAAATCAGTAGGTTTCACTTCATTTTAGGATCAAGTTATATCACAAAAATATACAACATTAAGTAAATACTAACTTGCTCACGACTATCTCACTCTGCTTTTCCTCTGAAGACAGGAATGTCTCCATTTCCTGCGGAGTGTTGCCATTGAGTTCCTTAAAAAAAAGTTCAGTATTAGGTACAAATGATAAAACTAATTTACTGTCAATACCTACAATCCTTCGCCTTCAAGTATGTTGGTATTATTTTCAGACTATGAAAAGTCTTTCAATGTTTAAGTTCATAACTTCATAAGTAAAAGATAGATTTATAAATTATTAAACAGAATCTAACGTGTTGCTACAGAAAGGATTGACAGGGCAGTTACTATTTACTTATTCTGTGACGCCGAAGACTGAAAAGCCTGTAAAATGCAGTACGGGTACGCCTTTCCCAGAGTACAAGCGGGTTAATAAAAAGGAAAATAGAACCAGATATAAGGTTTATGATATATATGTTGTTATTATTTTATTTACCATTCAACCTTAAACGCATAAACAGGCGTCAAATATCTCATAACGAAAATTTTATATCACCGACTAATGTAGAGTAAGTAGTCTAATTTAGAGTAGTTTGTTCCACCATCGTCCTAAGATGCGTGTATAGGAGAATTTCGAATGCTCCGCGTGTTCCATTCTGACCAACTAGTTGTTCCGATCGGAACTCAGTGCGTGGTTTTATTCCTATTGAACCAAGTAGACCATAATAAACTGAAGTAAACCATAATACGGTAATATAATCTAACGCTTTACCAGTCTAACTGCGGATTTGATTAAACTTCGATATTTTCCGTGAAGCAACTGCCACCTGACCTCCACAACCCAAAGGTGATATGAAGCAATGCAGCTAGACCAGTTGTTAGACTTTTTAGGGCTCCGATTTAACCCGTAACGACTACCACAGATGTTGGTATGGCAACAATGACCGACGGCTTAACGTACTCTCCGAGGCACGACCAGACCAGTGCAAATATTCTTATTCATGCATACAAATATTATTAAATATAGGTACTATATATAAAATAGTTAGCATGCTTGAAATTTTTAATAAAGCCGAGTAAGCCTGTATTTCGTCTATGAAATTCGTTCAAGAAACTAAATCATCACGTCAACTTTATTTTTTCTTTTTTACGTGCGCAAAATCCCCACGGCTACCTCCCCACCGGAGCCAGTGGAGGAGGTTATGTCGGACTCGAACCGACTAAGACGCACGCCGCCTGTGGGTCGTTTTGGTTGCCGAAGGTGAGGTTGGCAGGCATATACCTCCCAACCCGGCTGACCCAGAGCCATCTCTCACGATCTGACCCTCTTCTCGGGTGTGGGGACTACAGAGTCCCCAACTCGTCCCCGAATCTTCACGTCACCTAATTAATTACTAACCATTGCATTAGCACATGTCACTTCATAAAGAAGTGACATGTGCTAACGCAAATTTAAACTGAAATAAAACATAGTACCAAGATGTTTAGTCCAACTACAACGCTATTATACTATTAGCATCTATTAGTAGGTATCGTGTTATTGGATATCTCAGAATTCGGAAAACACGTACCATTTGTTTATTTTTTCCCACTGAAATCATGGAAATGCCGCTGGCAGTTACCTGATCTTTTCTTAAATACAAGATATTATAGTATTGGGTATTATGTACTTACGTTCACCATGTTGATAAAAAAATAGCCGGCGGCTGACTGCTAACTTGATACTTGTTTACGCCTGTGAACAATAAGAAATGATACATGATATTAATCCTCGCTAATTAACGATATAATAACAATTTCTCATTTACTTGAAAGATAGGTTTATAATTGTGCTATTTTTGTTTCAGTAAGTACTTAAAGGTCAATTGGTTGAGTTTTGCGTCATCAGCTATGGGGTATCTTTTGGCGAAAACGGAATTTAGTTCATCTATAGTTAAAATTTATCAATAATTATTATGACTATTTAGATGAGCCAACAGTTCCATGAAATGGCTAAAATTGGAACAACGCCTGTCACTGTCTAATGCATAGTTAATGTAAAGTAAGGATAATAATTTAACACGATTTGCCAAATCGTGTTAAATTATTATAACAAATATTGAAGGGACGATTCAGACCTTTCAGTTCACAGAATTGTTAATTTGACTAATTTGAGTAGGTGGATATAACTTTTAACCTTAATTTATGTCGCGTCCCCCGTTCGAGTTAACAAATACAAAAATGATGAGGTATCGAGTACCATGTATATTCATTCATAATATTGATCAGCGGTTATCATAACGTGCTTTTAATGTCGGTGGTTATGTTTATGTGTGTGTGTATGTGTTCGTTATCAGGTCAATAATATGTAATTTTTACAAATTACTTAGTATTCTCTACTTGTATAGGTATAGAATATGGTTACGCTGTCAATCATTTTCAAATTGTTACTACTATCTACGTAGAATATTGAAATACTTATAGTTTTCTGAAATTAGTTTTCTAGGCAATTTTTATAATTTTTGCCTTTAAGAATAAACTAAACTTATTTATAAATTTATTAAAAAAGACAAATGTGAAAACTCCCTACATTTTTGTCTACTTTTGCATAAGTATATAACAAGTAAAAGTATAAACAAAGGTTTCCAATCCTACGATTTCACAAGTTACTTTGCCTGTAGATACCTACATGATATTTTATAAAATAATGATTTCATGTAGATGAATCTGTTGCCGCGCTACGCCACGCGCCATCTAGCGTCGGTTGCGAGACCTATAGGTGCGAGCGGCGGGGAGAGGGGGTCGACCATCGGCGCCTGCGTGGAGGGTGTCGGCCGGCACAATCAAGCTAATATACCTTACGTACACCCGTTTAAAAAAGGGTCATATTATATTTATAAAATTGTAACAAACGTACAAATTAAAAACCTCAATCAGTCAAACTCTGCGTTATAATTGAATTCTCCCGAACATATTTGGACCTTCGGCCGAATTGAAATCATCAGACCACGCCACGTTCTGAAGAATATAGAAGAATTCCGTCGCCACCTGAATCTACGTTGCGGGTGATATCAGCCACGTAAGTAGCTTTCGATTCTTGCAAGCTGCTAGGATGAGTGAAGAGGAGTATAGTGAAGCTGGAAATGTCTTAAGTTTAATTGAATTAAAGAAACAAAGGGCATCTTTAAAAGGTAGACTAACTTTGTTCGAAAAATATGTCGGTAAGTTTGAAAATAAATCCCTATCTGAAACGCAGCAAGCTGATTTAAGCATGCGTATTGAGTCGAATTTGATTTTATTTGATACATTTAATAATGTTCAGAGCAAAATAGAAAGTGTTCTGGACGAAACTGAAATGATAAAACAGCTCGACTATAGGGAAGCTGTAGAAAATCAATATTATAGCGCAATGTCTATTGCAAAATTTCTTATCGATGTAGGTAAAGGCAAAAGTGACGATTCTCAGTGTTCAAATCCGCATTATAAAACGAAAGCTTCAATAAAATTACCCGAAATTAAGTTACCCTCATTCGATGGCACGTTTGATAAATGGCTCGAATATAGGAATTCGTATTTGTCTATGATTCATAAGCGAAGTGATCTAGATGCAATAGAAAAATTTCATTATTTAAAACGTTCCCTCACTGGTTTAGCTCTCCAGGTTATCGGCGAGTTAGATTTCACGGCCTCTAATTACGTCCACGCGTGGGCGCTGTTAGAAGAAAGATTTAATAATAATAGGTTACTCATTCAAAATCATGTCCGTTCTGTTTTCACTGCACAATCCATTAAAAAGGCTTCAGGTGAAGAAATACGAAATTTAATTGATATTATATTGCGAAATTTACGAGCACTTAAATCCTTGGATGAGCCAACGGAATCGTGGGATACCCTTATTATATATATAATTGTGTCAAAACTAGACTCATCCACAGAACTCGAATGGGAAAATTATATCGGGTTATTTCCATCTGAATTAAAAAATGAGAAATTGCAATTAGATAACTTTTTGAATTTTCTAAGAAACCGTGCTAATTCGCTAGATATGATTCATAGAAACAAAGCTGAACCTAAAAATAATACAATGGATAAAAGGCACAAAACTACCTCCCACCCACAAAAATCACATAGTTTTGTTTCAATGCGTAATAATGAGGCTAAATCTAACAAGTTGGTTCACCAATGCATTATGTGCGGTGATAATCACTTATTATATTCTTGTATTCGTTTCCTAAATTTGTCTGTGTCAGAGAGAATTAACTTTACTGATAACAAGAACATATGTAAAAACTGTTTACGTGCGGGACACCCACTTTCTGAGTGTAGGTTCGGTCCATGCAGGCAGTGTCAAAGGAAACATAATAGTTTATTACACAGCGATAATTATTTAAATGCGTCTAAGTGCGAGCCATCAGTGTCAAGCTCAGTTAACTCGCAATCAGCCGAAAAATCGGTTTCAATCGTATCACATACATTAAATTCCGTAAATCATGCGAATACGGTATCGAGCGTGAACGCATCGGCGTCATCGGTACCGTCACAAGTGTTACTGTGCACTGCCTTAATCGAAGTCATGGATAGTAACAATCATTATCAGACAGCCCGATCGCTGTTGGATAGTGGTAGCCAAAATAGTTTCATTTCTGAAAAATTATGTAATCGTTTAAACGTACCGGTAATACAGTCCACTATACATATATCTGGTGTGGGACAATCCGTCTCACAGTCGAATAAGGTATGCGATGTAAATATGCGTTCTATAATTAATGAATACAGCACACAATTACGGTGTTTCGTTTTACCGCGTATTACGTCCAATCTACCCTCAGCAACCATAGATGTAAATTTATTTCGCATTCCGAAAGATGTTTGCCTTGCAGACCCCACATTTAACGTCTCATCAGAAATCGATTTATTGATTGGGGCTGATATATTTTGGGATTTGTTGAACAAAGATACGATCCGTCTCTCTAATGGACCATACCTACGAAAATCAAAGATAGGGTGGTTAGTTTCGGGTCCCGTTTTCTATCATAACTCGCGTATAAATAATATCTATTGTCATGTTGCTCAAACATCAATTATTGATGATCAACTTCGCAAATTTAGGGAATTAGAGGAAGTAGGGGTGACTTCCACTTTAACGAAAGAAGAATGTTCATGCGAGGAGTCATTCGTCAAAACTACTGTACGGGACAGTAGTGGTAGATTTTCGGTACGTATACCACTCAAGGAGTCGGCCGAAACACTCGGTGACTCATACGATATGGCAAAATCGCGTTTTCTTTCATTGGAACGTAAATTAGAACGATCACCATCTTATAAAAAGATGTATTGTAATTTTATGCGTGAATACATTGAGTTGGGACACATGTCCCAAATAAAAGATTATAAAAAGCCGTATTATTTTCTCCCTCATCATGGGGTGTTACGAGAGCATAGTACAACAACAAAATTGCGCGTAGTATTTGACGCGAGTGCCAGTACTACGTCCAATAAGTCATTAAATGACATTCAATTAATAGGCCCGCCACTTCAAAACGATATATTCTCCATATTACTTCGTTTTCGACAGTATAAATATGTGGCCTGCGCTGACGTGGAGAAAATGTACCGACAAATACTGGTACACCACGATCAGCGCAATTTGCAATTAATACTTTGGCGAGAAAACCCATCTGATGAGTTGTGTATTTATCAATTAAATACAGTTACGTATGGTACAGCGTCGGCGCCATACCTAAGTATACGTTGCTTACGACAGCTCGCACACGAAACAGATGATAAGGTAATAGCTAGGGTTATCAACGACGACTTTTACGTTGATGATTTAATAACCGGTCATGACTGTTTAAATAATTTAATAGAAATATGCGAAAAAACCACCGAGGTTTTAAGGTCAGCCTGTTTCCCATTGCGTAAATGGACATTTAATCATGATGTAAAAGGTGATTTTTTCAAACAATTAGCAATCGGAGACCATTGTCAAAATAAAACACTCGGATTAGGTTGGCAAGCTACGAGTGATGAATTGCATTTTACGACACAATTAAAATTTAGTCCCAAGGTTACTAAACGTACTATTATGTCTGTAATATCTCAAATCTATGATCCCTTAGGATTATTGTCTCCGGTCATAATTACGGCAAAAATTATGCTTCAAAAATTGTGGTTACAAAAGCTCGACTGGGATGACGCAATCCCATATGACTTGCAAGTTACTTGGAATAAATTACTTAATGATTTTTCAAATATAGATAGTGTTCGTGTCCCTCGTTACGTCATGAGCGACTGTACTCACAATTTAGAATTGCATATTTTCACCGATGCATCTCAGGATGCATATGGTGCTTGTGCATACATACGGACTTATAATAATGATTCATGCGTTTATACAAAATTATTATGTGCTAAAAGTAAAGTTGCACCAGTTAAGAACGTGTGTACCATCCCTAGACTCGAGTTATGCGGAGCGTTGTTAGGCGCAAGATTATACAATAAAATAATAAGCTCGCTCAGAATGACATTTCCTAATGTTTACTTTTGGACTGATTCCACTATAGTCATAGGGTGGATTCGAATGTCACCACATCGTCTTAAAACTTTTGTTCAAAATCGTGTATCTCAGATAAATCAATTGACTGGTGATGCGCCATGGTTTCATATAAATGGTACAGAGAACCCGGCAGATATGTTATCTAGAGGTTTAAAAATAGCCGATCTTAATAACAATAACATGTGGTGGCACGGTCCCGCGTTCTTGAAAGACGTAACTTTAACCAATTCTAGTGATACATCGGTAGATGAACAATCATTACCGGAATTAAAGTCAGTGAATGTATGTATGATCTCCAATAATGTTACATATAAAAGTGACTTTATTGATTATAATAAATTTTCATCATTCAATCGGTTACGGCGATCGACTGCATACGTACTGCGTTTTATACATAACGCGCGCTCGAGTAAACAACTCCGTAAAACCGGTTTGTTATCAGTTGACGAGTTAGATGCTTCGATCATTGTGCTCGCGCGCTTTGCACAATTAGAATCCTTTTGTAATGAATACAAAAGTTTACTTAAAAATAATGTAGTACGTTCAAAGCGCATACTTAGTCTTAATGTTTTTCTTGATGAAAATAAATTAATCCGCGTTGGCGGGAGACTAAAAAACTCACCTTATTTTGATTACAATAAAAAACATCCCGTGTTATTGTGCAGTAAACACAGATTTACAACATTGTTATTTAAATACGAACATGAGCAGTTGTTGCATGGTGGACCACAAGCGTTGTTAGCGTCTATTCGTGAGGCTTGGTGGCCACTCGGAGGACGAAACTTGGCCAGGAAAACTGTGCACAACTGTGTCAACTGCGTGCGTATGAAAGGGAAAACAATACAACCACTCATGGGTAATCTACCATCAGAGCGCCTTGAACTTGGGTTCCCTTTCATGCGCTGCGGTGTAGACTACGCAGGGCCTGTGATGATCTTAAACCGGAGAGGGAGAGGATCTACTCTTCTTAAAGGATATATATGTTTATTTATTTGTATGAGTACGCGCGCTATACACTTAGAATTAGTCACAAGCCTTACCACAAGCGATTATTTACTTGCCTTAAAACGATTTATATCTCGCCGAGGTAAACCGGTCGAGATTATCTCAGATAATGCTAAGAATTTTGTAGGAGCTGAAAAAGAAATAGTATCAGGCCTTAGGCGTAGTAGTAACGACATTATTAATTTTACAACAAATAATAGTATAAAATTCAGCTTCATTCCTCCTCATTCACCTCATTTTGGCGGTTTGTGGGAGTCGGGGGTGAAATCGTGCAAGCATCACTTGCGACGTGCAGTAGGGTGCACGAAGCTTACCTACGAGGAGTTCAGCACTGTCCTGTCGCAAATTGAAGCCATCCTGAACTCGCGACCACTGACCGCCATGTCTACAGACCCAAATGATCTACAACCGCTTACTCCTGCTCATTTTCTCATCGGGCGGCCTATGACTGCTCCAGCCTGCAAGGACATGACTGCCACACCGAGTCATCGTCTACTGCGATACGATATCATTGAACAAATGAGACAGCATTATTGGAAACGTTGGGCAACCGAGTACGTAACGGAACTGCAAACGCGTACCAAGTGGAAGACTCACCAAGCTGAAGTTCAACTGAACGGTCTCGTTCTCATCAAGGAAGACAATCTTCCACCTTTAAAATGGAAGTTGGGTAGAATCATACGCATCTACCCGGGTACCGACGGCATTACCCGAGTAGCTGATCTGCGCACCGCTTCGGGTATCATACGAAGATCCTTCTCCAAAATCTGCCCATTACCCGTTCTACCTGCGAGTGATCTGATGACATCGTGACATCGTGTTCATCCCTTCGAAACCTGCTGTTTTCAAAGCCGGGGCCATGTTGCCGCGCTACGCCACGCGCCATCTAGCGTCGGTTGCGAGACCTATAGGTGCGAGCGGCGGGGAGAGGGGGTCGACCATCGGCGCCTGCGTGGAGGGTGTCGGCCGGCACAATCAAGCTAATATACCTTACGTACACCCGTTTAAAAAAGGGTCATATTATATTTATAAAATTGTAACAAACGTACAAATTAAAAACCTCAATCAGTCAAACTCTGCGTTATAATTGAATTCTCCCGAACAGAATCATTTAACGAAAAATAATGCTATTAGGAACATGATATCTTAAAATATTAGTTTTAATTATGTTAATTGTAACAATCAATAAGATTAGTTTCACCGAATATTTGATTGGTTATATTTTTAGCCCCTGACGCAAAAACGTCGGGGTGTTATGAATTACACGTATCCGTGTAGGGTCGCCCGACATGGTAACGGTTGAATCAAAATATTACTAGGTATATCAAAGTCAAAGGGCTAACCGACACAATTTATTTTCAACTATTTGTATTTTGTGACGGAAGTTTTTTAAATTTAAATTTTTTAAACTTAATATATAAACAGAGTCTTATTTAGTTAGACAGCGAAGTTTAGTGTTCATAAAAAAATACTATTAACATAATAAGTAATATATATAAATGACTTGGTTGTTAACTCATGGTGTTGCAAAATTTGTCGAATATTTTTACAGAATTGTCACGCACTCCATTACCAAGTTAATTCTTAGTAATTTTGAAATAATTTATGTCACCTTTCTATTTATCTATCTATATATTGAAATGATATTTAAAAAAGGGTTATACGAGTATTATATTAAAGATACTGAACACGAAAAAATATTAGAATTTAATTAGAAACGACTATAAAATTAAAGTAAATTAGATTTTCCAAAATATCCAAAATGTTTTCGAAATAAAAAGAAAAACCTAGTAAGTACGGAACCGCGATGCTATAAAACTTGAAAATAATAAAAATAAAATAATAAATAGAAAAATAGAATACTTATAATAATTTACTAGGGTCACTTACTAGTAACCCCTTCCTGTCTTCAGTATAATATTGACAAGTGTTCACTTACCAAATGCTCAATCACAACTGATAAAATTCGGCGTAACCTCCCAAATATATAGGCTATCAGCAATTCTATCGTCACCATCAGGAACCTTGTACGAAAATTTGGAACTATTATTCCTCTTTTTTCTTTGCAATGCAAAATATCCTCATTATGCAATTTTCAGACGCAGTTCGTATTTTGATGGCTATTGTTATTTATTCATACAGAGCTATCGTCTCGAACAATATTTCAAAGTTTTTCAGACTGATGAAATATGATGCATAATAATGTGAAGACGTTTTATTTTATTTTTATTGCAAGGCTTAGTCGCACTGGGCGATTACGTCACCTTAATAGTTAGGTCTACGAAACGGATGTTAATAGTTCCGCTGGAATAAGGTGATCCAAATACGCACTTGTTAAATATAGAAATAGTTTTGTACTGGCTGATGCTCATGGCTCCACACACGTAATATAAAATCTGCCTAATATAAAATTTCGTTCAGAATCTTTGGTTAAACATAACCCAAGTGCAGACACAACAGATTTACAAGACCTATAGTAATGGATAGATATGACTAGGTACAGTCAGCATCAGATCGATCTTGACGAACAAAGTAGGCACTCGAAATGATATTAATGTCTTGGTTTACCCTTCCTCATAAATCTGTAATCGCTCAACATTTCTTGGAGTCCGGTACCTACCACTGGACCGAATTACATAACTCTCAGATGCTCTCGACAGAACGCCACTTATACCAAGATTGGTTAGGTAAGTTAGTACCAAAAAGTATAGAAATTTCAATCGTGAGGATGGGTTTCAATTGCTGAAAGTCCAGCATCCAGTAGTCCGTCTTACCCAAGTGCGACCGGCGTCGGTCGGCGTGAGATGTCGTGCGGTGTTCCACAGGGATCGGTTCTCGGGCCGCTACTGTGGAACATTGGATACGACTGGGTGCTTCGCGGTGAGCTTGCGGACGGCGCCGCCGTCACGTGCTATGCGGACGACACGCTAGTGACGGCGAGCGGGGCTACACACCGCGAAGCGATCCTGAGGGCCACGACCGCGGTTGCTCAAGTCGTGGAACGGATCCGGCGGCTGGGCCTTGAGGTGGCTTTGCATAAATCCGAGGCCATGTTCTTTCATGGACCTCGGCGCACGCCACCACCTGGTTCCAGTCTCACAGTGGGAGGCACTCTCATCGGCATCAAGCCCCAGATGAAATATCTGGGGCTCGTGCTCGACGGCCGGTGGGACTTCGGGAAGCACTTCCGAAGTCTGGGCCCCAAATTGGCGGGCACAGCCAACGCTCTGGCGCGGCTACTGCCCAACCTGAGGGGCCCGGAGGACTCCTGCAGGAGACTCTACGCGGGTGTCGTGCGGTCCATGGCCCTGTACGGGTGTCCCGTGTGGGCGGACACCCTGAGTGATCGGCACATGCTCCTGCTGCAGCGTCCGCAGCGGAAGTTGGCGTGCCGCATCATAAGGGGGTACCGCACGATATCCTTCAACGCGGCGAGTCTCCTCGCCGGATCCCCACCATGGATCCTGGAAGCGAGATGCCTTTCGGCGCTATACCGGTTCCGAAGGGCGGCGCGGGAGCGGGGTCACGATCCCGAGCCCGAAGAAATTCGGGCCGTGAGATCCCGGCTCCACAGGGAAATGGTGGCGGAATGGGAGAGACGACTTGGGCAACCAAGCGCAGGGCACGCCGTAGTAACGGCGGTAAGACCCATCATGGGGGAGTGGCTAGAGAGGCCACACGGCAGCCTCTCGTACCGTCTGACGCAGATGATCACCGAGCACGGATGCTTCGGAAAGTATCTGCGTCGGATGCAGAAAGAGCCAACGTCCGAGTGCCATCTTACTGCGACGCGAGCGAGGACTCAGGTCCGCACACGCTCACCGAGTGTCCGGCGTGGGAGACGCCGAGGCGGGAGCTTGTGGCGGCCCTGGGAGTGAGGGTTCTCACGCTCTCCACCTTGCTCGCGGCGATGGTTCGCTGCGCGGATGCGTGGGCGGCCAGCGCCTCCTTCTGCGAGCAAGTAATGCTCGTGAAGGAGGAGGCGGGGCGGGAGCGGCAGCGGGAGCGACGAAGGATCGCAAGACAAGCTGCCCGCGCACGAAGGCAACTCGGGCGTCGGAGGTCGATGAACGACCTCCGCCCCCCATGAGCGCCGGCCTGGGGGTGACAGGTGAAGCCGCCTGTCACCCTGGCAGAAGCAGGCCGCGGCGGTGGCGCGCGTGGCGCGCCTCCCCGTTTCCGGGGACGAGTTGGGGACTCTGTAGTCCCCACACCCGAGAGGAGGGCCAGATCGTGAGAGATGGCCCTGGGTCGGCCGGGGTGCGAGGGATATGCCTGTCAACCTCACCTTCGGCAACCAAAACGACCCACAGGCGGCGTGCGTTTTAGTCGGTTCGAGTCCGACATAACCTCCTCCACCGGCAAGGTGGGGAGGTATCCGTGGGGATTTTGCGCACGTAAAAAAAAAGAAAAAAAAAAAGTAGTCCGTCTTTGCAAAAACAACTGGGAACAAGCCAAAACTGAATCGCGAGTGGGTACAGAAGCATCGTGTATCGTGAACGTGATCGAGATTGAGTTCGAGTTTGTAGTGAGAGTCAAACTAGTGGTAGTGCCGATACTCGAAAACTCGAAAGAGGGTAGGTATATAGATATATTATTTCTTAAAAACTTTTTCACCTATTACCACCATCAGGTTCATGTGAGACCATGGTACCTGCAACAACGCCCAAATATCGGAAACTCGAAACATTTCAACATTGTAAATTCCCGATAGCTCTAATACTAAAATTGTTTTGCTGACAGACCCTATTAGTTCGACGACAGCTTAAATCAAACCATTTTAATTATTCACAAGGATCCCGACGTTTCGGTTGCTATGTAAATGGCCGTGGGATGACTAAAGGTGTATCAACAGCTCATATTTGAAAATTTTTTTTGAAAAGAATCACAACAAAACACACAACACAACAATAACTTAGAGAAAGTATTCTTTCTCTAAAGTACCGCATATCATAAAAAAATATGAAAAACCATCGAGATTGAAATCTCTACAATGTTTCCAGTGAACACGTTACGAAAAAATTAGCTGTGTCCGCACCTTTAAGATATCGATAAGTCATGGTCACTATAAACTAGGAATTTCAATAAAACATGAAACTCAAAAATCACGCTGAAAAATAAAAAAAAAGTCATATGCATCTACATAGGACATAACAAGTCAATAGGTACGTGTTGTAGATAATAAAATTTAAAAGTCTAAAACTGGTGATTTTTCATCACTCCTGAACTGATTATTCTGTGGTTTTGTTATTCAAAATGTCTGATCGTCTGCTATGATAAAAAGCCAAATTATTCAACTCGAAACACGTGTAAGTTAGGTCTCGACAAATAGGTACTACATTATCACTAAAATATATTCTAAAAAAACAGCAATCGATTTATGTTTGTTATAGGTATGCAACTAGGTGTGGGCCGCGATTCCGCCTGCGTTTAGGTATGTTGTGATGAGACTTCTATTTCATCCTCATACAGGTAATGATATATTATAAGCTTTAGATATGTTGTCCGTACTCTAAAATGGCGACAAAAAATAATGATGAACGTCATCATTTTAAGCATCAATCAGAGACGCGACAGTACGCTACAATAAGATTATTGAGACGACTACTTAATACGAGTATAATTGATATAAATAACACACTGGAGAAAGATGCCCTGCTGCGCAAGGTTTGTGATCTGCCTCCTTCCATCTATCCATTACTTTACCAAAAATACCGCTGGCTCGCAATTATCTTCCATGACAAATAACTCATTCTGTCATTAGCTGAGGCAAAGTAAGGCAACCCACTCGAGCCCCTCGTGTTCAGCTTGGCCGTTCACAGACTCATCAAAGAGCTTGAATCAACACTGAATTTCTGGTATATGGACGATAGTACGATTGGTGGTGAACCAGAGGACGTTCATCGCGATCTGATAACTCTTTTTTCCCGGTTCGAGAACTTGGGTCTTAAGGTGAACACGAGCAAGCGCGAGTTTTTATCTTGTGATGCCGCAGGTAGTGGACACTATTCTACCTTCAGTTCTATTTTGCCCGGCCTAAGTGAACTTTCACGCTATACTTTTCACCGTCTAGGGTCTCCTATCATTCCAGATGTTCTCCTCGTGGTCATAAATAAGCGCAAAAATTTCTTGAGGGCTTGACGGTACATGTAGTTTTGACTTTGTTGCGTATGTGCTTCGCGCTGCCAAAGCTTACATACCTACTGAGAACAACCCCTACTTGGATGTAGTGCATTCTCAACGTTTCTTTCACTGAGCCCATTGGGTCTTAGCCTCTCAATCAGGTACAGGGGCCTTGGGATACGGTGCGCGCAGGACGTTGGCATATCGGCATTTCTTCAACATTCATTTTTAAATCATTACTATCATAATATTATTTATTAATGAATTAATAATATTTGCGTATTATTAGTAAGTACTTAGATATAATTTTTGATAGCCGCCATGCCATGTATTTGCATGACGTACCTATCTATTAATTATACGTCATTGCGTACAGGTTAATATTAAAAAGAAATTCTAACCGCTTAAGGCATTTTTATATACTTAAGTGCCTATAATAATAGAAAGTTACCTACTTCAAAAATCAATTTAAATTTCTATTCATTATTTGAAACCCATCAAGCTTTTTGTTCGCGATAAAAGGTGGCCTTGATTAGCCTAATGTTTTATTCCAAACATTATCAAAATTCATCAAATCACGGCTTCCAAACCGACACCCCCTCGGTAGCCGTGATCTAAACTGCGATGATGACGAGTATGATGACGCAACGTGGTGTTTTGACTGTGTTTGACTTTTTACCCAAAGGGAACGAGCCAAAAAGACTATTTAAATTCTGTTTGTGTCAGTACCTACCTATAATTTTTTTTTTTTTTTTATTTAGGACACGTCAATTGGACTTCGCCTTGCCTGATGGTAAGCTGAAGGCAAAATCCCAGAAAAGAGGGTCACCATTACTTACACATACCGTGTGACAATGGTGACACTCAGCTTGACGGCCTTATCATATGCTTTTTCACGCCCCGCTTAAAGGACCCGGGACTGTAGGAAGAAGGAAACACGTGAGCTGGTAATGAATTCCAGGCCTTAATGGTGCGACAGAGGAAAGAGTCTCCGAACCGCTTGGTTCTTGATCGGATGTTTTTCACCGTGTGCGGATGACATCTAAGACCTGCACGCGTTGTCCTGTGTAGGAAAGGGGAGGGTGGGACTAATTGGAAGAGCTCATCAGAACACTCCCCATGGTACAGACGATAAAATACAGCCATGGACGCAACATCTCTACGCAGCTGTAAAGGTTCTAGGGTGTTCGTGATCTCGGGATTCCCAATGATGCGGACCGCACGTCGCTGCAACCTGTCGAGAGCATCTAGTAAGTACTTTGCTGAACCATCCCAGAGATGCGAGCAGTACTCCACACAGGAGCGAATTTGTGTCTTGTATAGAAGACACCGCTGCTCCGGCGTGAAAAATCGTCTCACTCTGTTCAGGACTCCGAGTTTTCGTGAGGCTGTTTTGATGATGCTTTCGATGTAGTTTTTGTTATTCAGGTTGCAGCGAACATCCATACCTAGGATATTGAGATTGTCCTGCAGCGGCAGTGGCGTGCTCTGAAGAGTGGGGAGGGGAAGGAAAGAAGATACTTTTGCTGTAAACGCACATCTCTTCTTGGCATTGAACTCAACCAGGTTCTCAGAGCCCCATTGAGAAATGTGATTCAGGACCCCGTCAAGCTCAGTGACAAGAAGCTGCCTTTTCTCTGCGATATCTGACTGCTTGGCCGCTGGATGTCCATGATAACTCCCATGTAAAGTGCTATCGTCTGCATAACAATGAACATTGCCGGTAGACAGCATGTCGTTGATATGCAGAAGAAAGAGAGTGGGTGATAAGACGGACCCCTGGGGCACGCCAGCATTAACCTGCAGGAACTCCGAAGCTCGTCCGTCACAAAGGACGCGAATACGGCGCCCCTGCAGGAAGCTAGCAACCCAGTTGCACAGCCTAGAAGGCAGACCAAAGGCAGGTAGCTTAGAAAGAAGCGATTTGTGCCAGACTCTATCGAAAGCTTTGGCGATGTCAAGACTAATTGCCAGTGACTCACCGTGCTTGTCCATAGCCTCACCCCAAAGATGGGTAACGTATGCTAGAAGATCACCCGTTGACCGTTTCGGTCTGAAGCCATATTGCCGGTCATTAATTAAGGAGTGATCCTCTAGGTGCCGCATGAGCTGTTTGTTAATTATGTGCTCGAACACTTTGCACAGCACTGTGGTGACGGCTATGGGTCGATAGTTGGCTGGCTCCGAGCGATCCCCCTCCTTGGGAATCGGCTGAACATTCGCCTCTTTCCAAGGCAAAGGCACTGTACCCGAACTGTAGGATAGCCGGTACAGGCGCGTAAGCATTGGAGACAACTCCGCTGCACATTTTTTCAAAACTACCGCTGGAATACCATCCGGACCACTGGCTTTCCGGACATCGAGTGATTGCAGCACTGCACGGACATCGCGTTGCCTGATATGGATATCAGGCATCGCGTGGTCACTGTCGGGTAGTGTTGGTGGCTGCGTACCACAATCATCGATTCGGGAGTTGGCCGCAAAGAGATTAGCCAGCAGATTTGCCTTCTCTTGCGGCTCATGGGCCAGGGATCCATCAGGGTTACGCAGCGGAGGCAGCGAAGGCTGACAGAAGTTGGCTTGCACGGCTTTAGCCAGTTGCCAGTAGCCACGGCTTCCCGTGGGATGCATCACTAGCTCTTGACCAAGACGCGCTATGCGCAGGGCATCCGCTCTGACATAGGCCCTTCTACAGACCTTTGTGGCTCTGTTGTACGCCGCCTTGAAGTGGCCCAGATAGGGATGGCGCGTGGCGCGCGCCCTTACCCAAGCGCGGTACGTAGACTGTTTTTGTTCAACAGCTTCCGCGCACTCGCGCCCGAACCAAGGGCGCACCCCGCGGTCACCGGTGACATCGGTGTATGAGATATAGTATTCCATACCCAGACCGATCTCACCGGCGACAGCAGTAGCACAATCCGATGGGTTCTTACCTTCAAAGTAGCGCTCAACCCACGGGATGGACGCAAAATAGTCACGAAGTCCATCCCAGTCCGCTGACGAGTAGTGCCAGAGACGCCGCTTCCCCTGCATGGGTCGTGGGGGCGCTATAATAGGCACCGTGGAACAGACCAGGCAGTGGTCAGAGTTGCCTAAAGCGGCTCGCACCGATACACTGTACCGGTCCGGATCACTCGTCAGCAGAAGGTCTAGCAGAGAAGGTGCTTGGCCCGACCTTCTTGGTATCCTAGTGACCTCGTGCACCAATTGGGTCAGGCCGTGCGCCAGAGCAAATGCGTGGGCGGCTCTTCCCGCATGGTCTGTTTTGGAGGAGCCCAACCAGATCTCGTGGTGGGCGTTAAAATCCCCCAAAAATACCATTTCGGCATTCGGAAATCGCCTGACTCAGATATTCAAAGAGTCGAGTTGTCTCAGCATCTCCTGTATGGGAACGGTAGAGGCACACATAGATCTGACTCGTAGGGCCATGGTCTACGTGTACCCAAAGGACGGAGAAGGATGGGTCCTCTAGGCAGCGCAAACGGCGACAGCAAACATCCGCCCTAACAAACACACACACCCCGGCTTTTGCACGAAAACTTTCCTCAAGAACATAGCCAGGGTAGAGCAAGTAGGTCGTGTCGTCAGGGCGGTGTATTTGCGTCTCCGTTAGAAAAAACATGGCAGGTTTCGCCGTCTCTAGGTGTTGGTGGACGGCGTTGAGGTTTGCATGGAGCCCACAGATGTTAGTGGACTCCACCTCAAATAGCAAGCTTTTGGGAGTGTGACGAGCCGCTGTGTTGCCTTTTTCTGTAAATTGCGCTGCCATGAGTTTGGGTGGGAGAAGGCGTGAAAAAAGAAGTGATTGCCGCCGCAGCACCGTGTGACAAAGCGCGGGATATTGGTTTTATCTATGAATGTGAGGCATGGCGAGAGCCGACGCGCCGAACGGAAGGGCCCCCGTACCCCCCCGAGTATGGTCGCCGGGCTCCCAAATCCGGTCACCAACCGGCACGACGAACCATATCGGGATTATGCGCGGCCTGGTGAGGCAGCCTCCCAAGGTGGTTAACCCCAGTTGGGCCCCTGTACTATACCGCGGGCGGCCAGCGGCACCACCGTTTCTACAGGTCTCCCTGTTCGGCGCATCGCCTCGCGCCATCCCCACTAGACTACGCCAAGACCCACTGGTCCCACTAGTGCTGCGACAACCACCACCTCTGCCCGGCTATGCACATGCTGACCCCTGAACACAATCCAACCGAGATTGAATTGCTATGGAGGGTTTTTCGCAATAGTGCACGGTGGTACCTACCCGGTCGAAACTTGAGACAAATTTGTGCCACCAAGTTTCTACCACCAGTAAAAACCTACTACCTACCGACATAATGTCGTTTAATTTAATTTGTGATAACATGACATAACATAAACTCACGCCTATATTCCCGAAGGGGTAGACAGGTGCTAGCGCCCACATTTCGTCGGTTTATGTTTAGGTCCCAATGTGGTATGTGGTAACCGGGCATTTATAAACCTGCGATAAATACACACATAACTTCGAAAAGCATCAAAAAGTCATTGGAGTGTGCCATGGTAAAATCTGGGATTGAACCCGAGTCCTCGTGTCAGCAGTCCATTACCCAATACCACTAGGCTACCGCGAGACCTGGCTTGGCTATAAAGTCTAAACGGATCTAGCTGATTTCCTATACGAGTATCACATAAGCTACTTTTTGTCGCGGGAATAGGTTACCATGTTACACTAACACCTGATCTTAAATATATTAACGTGGTAAAGTAAAATAAATAATCACCTACCAAAAAGCAAATAATCTGGCTGCAAAAGAACAATGTTTTCTGTTTCAATCAATCGATCAAGCCCACCAAAGTCAATTGCTGGACATAGGCCTCTCCCAATGTTGGGAGGTTTTGGACTACTGTTTCGAAGCTTGCCAGGCGCTACCTGTACCCTGGTTTAATTTCAAATTTACCTTTTAGTTTAGTCTTTCGTCAATAGTTTTGCAGTTGACTTTGTTCATATAAATTCTTAGGCTGTACAGCCAAAGAACTTAACGTATAAGTGGCTATCATTGAAGGCAACAGTTGTAGATTACATGATCTTCAAGTTTTTATAATTAGTTAATATTTTTTTCTATTTAATTCTGCCCAGTTTTGTGCCACCTCTTAAGACTTGATCTTGTTATAGATGTCTAACTTTTCTCGATGCTCTACCTACCTTATTACAAGTGGTTGATTTATTTATCTGAATATAATATGGGTATATACCTACTAAAACCTATTAAATATTTATAAAAACCCAATAAACTCTGCATTGAGCTCAAATTTTGACAGGGAATGCAAAGTCCGGGTTACTAATACTTAGTAGGCTAAAACCGGGATAGATGCCCCAGTTGGAAAGTTCACGCGGTTTTGAATACTATGTGTTAGTGATATTAGTGGTGTTAACACTTTACTATAAGACATCCTCATGTAGATCTCAGCGGCATAAAAAGCCATCACTGTAGTTATAAATGTTATTTGATACCTAAATCACAGATATATACGTTGTGTTAATGGTTAGAATATAATTATTCTAACCATATTTCACACTATTGTTTCAACTAATCATATTTCACAGATACAAACAGCACCTTGAACCCTATCCACATATGGACATTGTATTTGATAAGTGAGTTAACGTAATTACGTTGTTCATACAGAGATCGAAAGCGTTATGAACGTAAATAGGTGTTCCTTTTTCATCTCGTATACAGAGCGCGAAGTCCTACTAATCGAAAATATTGTTTGATATTTATTTTAACATCATTCATTGTTGTTAGAAACTCCACCGTCGCGCCAAAACGTATGGAAAGGCGAATTTTAGCTTACTGTTCAATTAAGTCAGTGGGTTATAGTATTTCACCTAGAAGGGGATTAGTAACAGGTTCACGTTCTGTGATGTATGTTATGTCGATGTGTTCCCATTTAATTTTTTATAGTCAATAGATTGCATAGTAATTGTTTCTATATTGCATCACAACAAATACTTACCGTGTTTGTAAAGTTTTTTTTTAATCCACTGAGGCCAAGAAAAAACACTTCTATCTGACTATTCATGTGACTGTTTAATGAGTTGGTGAAAAGTATTAGGTACCCGCATTACGATTCCATGTAAAAATGCAGACAAAATCGCGGGCAAAGCTAGTAAAAATGTATAAGTTAATCAATTTTATCGATATCCATGTTTACACAATAACTAGATGTTACTCACAAAAGATTTCCGCTCTGATTGAATTTGATTTCAGTCGTTGGCTCAACGACTCGACAATTCTTACAAGTTATTACTTTCCATAGAAATCGCAGAGTTTCTAAAGCCATATTGGTAAAAGTTAATTTCTTTTGAAGTCTTTGAATCTCTTAGTTCTTTCTTAAAAAGGAAGTCAAACAAGTTGCAATTTAATTGAAGCTTTGAAACGATTGGCTTGCCCGCAATGGTCATGGCGGGGTCCCATACGCGTAATACGTAGGTTTAAAAGTACCTAAATGAAATGAAACGCGCAAGTCCGTACCGTAGCAAGTGGAAAAATGTTGTTTCTGCTTACCGCGTTGGGAAATAGGGATGGTTTTACGCCTGACCCCCAGTGACGTCACAAAATGTATTTTTTGAGGATAGCACAGAGCTCAAGTCCACCAATTTTAAATTATAAATCTAACTTTCTACCTACTATAGAGACCTAAGTAATGTAAATGTTTACTGGTTGACAATCCCATACTCACAGGTAGAGTGGAACCTCTTAGCCTTAGGAGGGATTTTGCCTCACTGTGTGTGTTCTACCGCCTGTACAATGGTTTGTGCTCAGATGAATTGTTTGACATGATGCCCGTAGCTACATTCTATCATCGCACCTCTCGCCATAGGCAGGGAATTCATCCCCACACATTGCGACCTGAGACGGTGCGCACTGTGCGGTATGAAAGAAACTTCATCCCACGCACACTCAAGCTGTGGAATGACCTCCCTGCTGCGGTTTTCCCAAGCGCCTACAATATGGGGTTCTTCAAGAGGGGCATCAGAAGGTTTCTTCATGGTCGGCAGCACGAGTGTGACACCCCTGGTGTTGCATACGTCCATAGGCCACGGTAACCGCTTCCCATCAGGTGGGCCGTGTGCTTGTCTGCCAACTTAGTGGTATAAAAAAAAAAAAATGTAAGCATTATATATTCGCGGTAAAAATTATTCACAGCATCGACCAGAGATCCTCAACGATTGTTTTTTATTTATTTTTAAGACACACGAGACTAAAAACCAATCCATCTTCAATGACGAATCATTGACAAAAAAGTAACTTAGCAGTAGTAACTTAGCACAGTAAAACAAAGAATTCTTTCGAGTACTTCGGTACTATATACATAACATAACATAAACTCACTTCTATATTCCCGAAGGGGTAGGCAGAGGTGCTAGCACCCACATTTCGCCAGTTTATGTTTAGGTCCCAATGTAATAGCTGGCAAGCCTATTGCCATTAACCGGGCACTTATAAACCTGTGATAAAAACACACATAACTTCGAAAGCATCGAAAACTCATTGGTGTGTGCCATGGTAAAACCTGAGATCGAACCCGAGAACCTCGTCTCAGCAGTCCAGTACCCATACCACTAGGCTACCACGATACTATAGGCATAGAATAAATAATAGTGCCTACTACGTGCTATATAGGTGTTCACGTAGAAAAGATTATTTTTAAATCGTGTGTTCATTTTGCACGAACCGCCTTATTTTGCAACATAAACATAGTTTTACACTAGCCTAGCAGAAGATACATCTGTCAACTGCCTAATCCGTCTTACAGCATAAGTTGCGGAGCTAGGCTTTTAGGCCAAAGTAGCGATATAGTCACCCTATTGTAATATAGAATCTAGGTATAATCTCCGGAACTTACCGGGGCCCGCTGGTGGGCAGCCAATGATAAATCAAAACTATTTTTTAAATTTTGTGGTATCTAATGGTTTTTCTTACCAACCAGCAAGTAAAGTGTTATACAACCTATAACACTTTACTTGCTGGTTGGTAAGAAAAATGAATTTGATTTGATGATTTGATTATGAAACTAATTGGTCTTTGATAAGGATTGTGATTACCATTACTTTGATTTCATCGTTATTTATTTCAGTAGTCGACCATCCAAGTTGTTAATGATTTAAAGTTTCTAAGCAATTCTATGCTAAAACATACTACACTGAATTTGCTGGTAGCCCAACTCTATGATAGTAGGTACCGGATCTTAATTTGCTGCGTTAGCACTGCGATTAGATTTTAAAGTATACATACATATAATTTTTTACATATAATTACGCCTTTATCCACGTAGGGTTAGGCAGAGGTGAATTAACGTCCACATTTCACCATCATTGTATTCTGTCCCACGTAATAGGGGGTGAACCTATTGCCGTTTTCCGGGCACTATTGTTGCCTCGAGCTACGCATCTGAGGCTGATTCTGGGCTGTATATATCTGTCTGATGTTAAACAGTCCTATCCCTTAGTCGCCTTGTACGACATTGCATGGGAAGAGATGGGGTGGTCCAAATTCTACTCTGCCGGAAACCACGCGGCTACATTTACTATACATATAATATATTTAAAGTATATACATATTAAGAAATTCATATATTAAGAATAATGAAAAGAATTGAGCTATGGTTTATATGCAAATAGATGAAGTCCCAAATCTTAGACTTAAAGGTTAGAATTATTAACTTTTGAACCGAACAACGAAGTTATCATGTGACTATGTTAATTCTAGTACAGTCAGCATCAGATCGATCTTGACGTACTCAACAAAGTACCTACTCACGATGATCTTAATGTCTTGGTTTTCCTCTGCTCTATATATATATTTGGTACACTTCCTTAGTTTACACAATAATACAATTTAAATTAATAAAACAGTTAGATTTGTTATTATATGTATTATAATCATTTTGAGACTTTGTAGTCAAGATGGTTCTACTCTTTCTCGTTTTACTCCATTCACTATTAAGCACCAGGTTGCTGACCCTGGGTCAGCCGGGGTGCGAGAGATATGCCTGTCAACCTCAAATTCGGCAACCAAAGCGACCCACAGGCGGCGTGCGTTTTAGTCGGTTCGAGTCCGACATAACCTCCTCCACCGGCTTCGGTGGGAGGTATCCGTGGGGACTTTGCGCACGTAAAAAAAAGCACCAGGTTGATGCTATTTTATCTGTTCAACGACCCGGTCCATATACGAGTATTAATTACTAAAACATTCATTGTTCACGTTTAAGCTGTCAATAACATAATTACATAATTAATGCTCTAAAAGAGAATGAACCTCCTTTCTATTTTTAAGTTTACAACTAATGCAGTTCATCACCGTTTTAACGGTCAGTCATTCAAAGCAAATCTATAAAAGAGCTCTTTAAAAAATATAATGTTATCATGTGGACAAAGCTGATAGTGTTTGAAAAGCGATAGTAAATATAATCGGTTATTGTCGTATAAACAATACGACTATCAATTTGTTCATGCGATGTAAACGCATGAATTGTTTACTTGTTCATTTGTATTGTTTAATATTTCGGTCAGCAGAATAATATCTTGAACCTTGTGATAGGACAACTTACCCACAAGGAGCCAACTCCTGTGGGCGTTAAAGGCAAATTTAAATTATTTATTTTCAATCATAAACAATTTTTTTTTATATAGGACACGTCAATTAGACTTTGCCTTGCCTGATGGTAAGCTGAAGGCAAAGTCCCAGAAAAGAGGGTCACCATCACTTACACATACCGTGTGACAATGGTGACACTCAGCTTGACGGCCTCATCATATTATGCTTTTCTTATTGAGTTCAGTAATAATTCTACTTAAACCTAGTTTGCCACCGCTTCCAAGGCGCTGGTGCAGAAGAAACAGCGCAACCAACTTCACTGCGACATTTTTTAAGACGTCAATTTACAATATGGAATTCATTATCAGCACACGTGTTTCCTTCTTCCTACACCCGGGGCCTTTAAGCGGGGCGTGAAAAAGCATCTGATGAGGCCGCCAAGCTGAGTGCCAACATTGTAACACTTAGTGTCTGTAATGGTGACCTTCTTTCCTGAGACCTTGCCTTTAGCTTACCATCAGGCGAGGGGAGGTCCATTTGGCGTGTCCTATATAAAAAAAAAATTAGGCTAAAAGTGGACAAATGTACATTTTGTCACAATAAACAATAGGTATATAAAACTTTATAATAAAATAATTATTCGAATAATTACCTAGTGATAGGATAACTTACCACTTAGGTATGCAAGTCACCTTTGGGCCTTGTTATTTATTTGTTAGATATACTTAAGAAATACAGTGCTATTTAGAAATTGCCATTAAATAATCGTTAATAAATAACAGTCGTAAATTTAAGGGTTAGTAAAGTACCGAGTAATTTGGTAAGTATTACAAAGATTATAGCATAATTTTTGGTTAATAATATTGTGATACATATCAAATCAATGAAAATAAAATCAATATTATCCATAGTTTGCCTACACGGTTTGAGTATCAACTATTAGATAGATGTGGTTTAAGGTTTTTTAAGGCAATGGGACGGCATAGGCATGCCCTTAAATGCTCTCTTATAAATCGGCAAACCAACGATCACAAATAAAGCGGTGCGTGTGTGAGTACAAGTCGGCAATGAAATCGTCATTTAGAGGTCAGAATAACGTGCAAAAGAACTTGATCATTATACAAGACAAACGACACGGCGTACTTCTGTTCAGTTTGCGATTAGAAGCCCTGATGTATGTTTTACACGGGTTGCTTTCCTCACAGTTCCGAAGAGATAACATAAGTACTTGTATTTTGCCAACCATGATAAGGTTATTTTATTTGATATATCTTTTTATATCAGTGACATTGTAGAAATGCGATGGACATCTTGATAAATCGCGATTGAAAGATACTCGTATTATGTGTAGGTATACCGAAATACTGAATGTGATAAAGCCTGATATTTTGACATAACAATGACAACACGACATCGTGAAAACGTAGGCAACGTGGACCAGCGAAAATTACGCCATTACGTTAAAGTAAGTTTATACATATTCCTTTTTATACTATGGTTTCATTTTGTGTCTACCAGTTATAAAGCGCGCTCTTATGTATTGTAAAAAGGTTGGCAACACTTCGGAAAATAGGAAGTCAGAAACACATCAAACTAGCGGATTTGCACGCTCGATTTGCAATCTGATGAAGACGGTGTGATATCTTCTTCTGCATCTTAGTGCTAATCCCAGTCGCATCCAAAGTTTTCAAAGTCAGAGTCTAGGGTCCGTTTTACCAGTCTAACTGTAAATTCGCTGTTATATAACTTCGATATTTTCCGTGAAGCGACTACCACCCGACCTTCACAACCTAAAGGCTGCTATACTGCCATATATATGTTGGAACGGCAACCGGGACACGACCAGAACAATGCAAACACCTATAGTCATGCAGACAAATATTTGCACTGAGCGGGGATTGAACCCGTGCCTCATGCGTAGGGGCCGCGTTCACTACCGCCGCGACACGAAGGATGGTGTGATATATTAACAGCATGCAAATAGACTTTCTCTCTGCCAAACTTCCAAGACATATAAAACAATAAATAGTGTAACATACTGGCAACGAGTGGAAATGTTAAATGTTAAAGGCAGACAATTTTTTAATTAATTTCAAAGATATTGTAAAACTCTTGCCTGCGTATTATTGTACAATATAAATAGATGTTTGCCTATTACCGCACAAAGAGTGACATTAGGTAGATGAACGGGGTTTGCGGTTGCCACAACTGTGAGGGAATATTATTATTAGTACACTTCAGTTACACGTAATAAATGTAAAACTCTTTGTTACAATGCGCCGTTGAGTTACGATTGTTTGTAATATATTGCTTTTTTACTACACGTAGTGACAAGCAAGATAATGACAAGCAAATCACGCCTTGTTACAACGGTATTCGTAATTTAAAATTTATATTATTGTTTATCGCGTTGTTATAACGTTATTTATGAATTTTATAAGATAACTGAAAGTCCGAAATCGATATTGAATGTCGAAAGTCCGAAAACTAGACCCGCTAGAACTAAAATATTTAGATCTACATATATATCCTACTCAAAATCTAAAATAAATATTTTTTTATACAGGACTTCGCCTCGCCTGATGGTAAGCTGAATGCAAAGTCTCAGAAAAGAGGGTCACCATTATTATATACATATACCATGTTACTCAACTGGACGGCTTATTCGTTAATCTCACTTGCAAGCCGTTACACCTTCTAATCAACGGATGACATTCAGCTGCAAGAGAACAATGAGGCTCTGTCGAGAGGAAATCTCTACTTTTACATAGATTTTTATAACATAACATAAACTCACGCCTATATCCCCGAAGGCAGATGTGCTAGCACCCACATTTCGCCAGTTTATGTTTAGGTTCCAATGTAATTAATAGGTGGGCGAGCCTATTGCCATTAACCGGGCACTTATAAACCTGCGATAAATACACACATAACTTCGAAAAGCATCGAAAAGTCATTGGCGTGTGACATGGTAAAACCTGGGATCGAACCCGAGACCATCATTTTATTATTAGTTTGTGGCGATGCCACATGTACCCAGCGCCGCGTACGTACGTAACTACGAATCCTACATCGCGCATGTAAAGTTCTCGCGCTGGGAGAACATATGTACATCGTCCCAACGACAATCGTTGGGCCGCGGCCCGCCAGGCGTGATCACCTTGCCTGGTCGGAGGATCCTCCCTTTGTGTTGTAGGAACATATCACCTCGTTCCTCCACAGTGGTGACCCCGACGTGATCTGATCACGTAACCTTCGCTGAACATATCATCAGCATTCTCATCGTCACATCCCATTCACTTCTCCCGCATGAGCGGTAATCAAGTCTTCGCCATCCAGCAATTTCGGCCCTTACAAGGATACCACAGCATGCAGCGACCGCTGCAGCCTGGTTACCCTTCGGCCTCACCTGCATCTAAGGCATACAGTGCACGTACATACGGTCCACGTAAGAAAAGGACATCTCTCCCGTCTACGTGGCACTCAGCCATTACGCAGCATTCGCCCCAATACACGGGGGACTTACCTCGCTTCATCGAGGATTCGCCCCGTCACTGCCGAGGACTCACCTCGCCCCACTGGCGGCTCACCGAGGATTCATCTCGACGCTTCGAGCCCCAACTCAAGGCATTTCACTGCAGGACCGCAGCACCGCATCACCGCACTTGTCCCGCGTCTTCGGGACCAGCGGTAGTCCCGACTCACTGGGACTAGCGAGGAAGACTGTTCCACTAACGGAATAAGCGGCGTCCAGTTCTGACGAAACGGAACTACTCAAGACTGGAAATGGCATGCTCATCAAGAGAGCTTAGACAGCCGACTCATCGCGAATCAACCTCCGGTCTGGAGGGGAGTGATGTGGCGATGCCACATGTACCCAGCGCCGCGTACGTACGTAACTACGAATCCTACATCGCGCATGTAAAGTTCTCGCGCTGGGAGAACATATGTACATCGTCCCAACGACAATCGTTGGGCCGCGGCCCGCCAGGCGTGATCACCTTGCCTGGTCGGAGGATCCTCCCTTTGTGTTGGAGGAACATCACACCTCGTTCCTCCACAAGTTCTTTAGATATTATTGTAAATTTATTTCAATTTATGCGGAGGATTCCATGATCATTTTAGGTATAGTTTAATTTATATTTTTTTATATAGTATTTTAGTTGGTTTATGTAAACGCACTACAAGCGCGTGACGCACGTCGTGATTTAGGGATGCTGACGCAACTTGCTAGCAGGAGAAGCAGGTATAAGGATGATTATAAGTAATAACATTGATTATAATGCTTCTGTACATGTGGAGCGTTTTCGGATATCTCGAGAAATTGAATATCTTCAATACTATTTCTAGTAAGAATATTTCACTTTAGCAGTTCATTATATACATATATTACTTATTATGTATATTATATAAGGTGGTACTTTTTCGAGAGTAAAAACAGTGACCAACATCTATAGAATCATCAGTAATGTCTCCAGTAATCACAAAATAAAATACATGTTATGATGACAGTTGTAGTCTAGGTTTGGAGTGACTCAAATCGCTTGTGAAAATAATCGATTCAGGTAACAAACGATTAATCGTTTTAACATTTCTAATGTTGATTTTATTTATTCACTTTCTGAATTATTTTTTCTTTCATTATCGTAAAAATACCGCGGTTATAATAACTTTGTGTTGTGTTCCCACCGGTGAGTAGGGTAGCCAGAGCTCACTGGAGAATTTATGCTGTCAGTGGGGTGACTAAAGGCTTGTCCTGCTTTGTCGTCTACACTGACGGCACAGAAACTGTGCTTACAGGGTTGGCAACGCGACGGTAACGACTTTCCATTAGGTGGGCCGTGCACTTGTCTGCCACCTAAGTGGTAGATAAAAAAAAAGAAAACGAAAGAAACAATATTAATTCGTTGTCACTACAGCAACATTTTAAGTAGATAAATATAACACTAAAAATAAAAAAAATAGAGACTAAAAAATGTAGCTGTCTTACGTGGTCTCGCAGAAATTCAGAATCACCTCATATTTTAAATTATATGTAGTAGTTTAAACTGAAATAGGTCACTATTACTATTAGTATTAGTATTATAATTTAACTTCGATTTTAATAGTGTTGTTTCGTTCCAATCGTGCCAAGTTACCGTCTATGACTTAGGGCATCTGTCAAATAAGACCTATTAAATAATTTCAGCTATAAGTATGTCTACTATTATCTGTGAAAAACGAAAAATAAGTAGGTATAAAGTATAAACTTTATACTTACTTATTTATATGCTTTTATATTCTTATTTATATGCTTTAGTTGGTCATAGCTGGCGAATAATCGCCAGCTATGACAAACTAAAGCTTGCTTAGTTTATGTCAAAATGGCGTGATGTAACATGACCCGTTTATTACACTCTTCAACGCTGTCAACAAGGTCAGTGCCCCTCCACCCTTTTCTAACACCGAGTAATTAGTGTAGTGTTTTCATTCGTTCATCGATTTCACGTTTTAATAGGTAATAAATAACGTACTGAAAGCACTTTCCATGATGTGCTAATAAAGGCTGATTGCTATGATTGATGCATACTCAGCTGGGTAGAATCGAATCGAGAAAATAAAAATGAATCCCCGTTTTCAATTCAATTTTTAATGGCCGCATTTGCGTAAGATATTGGTTGAACGGTAGGTCAATTATTACTAATATTTGACTACTTACTGCTTGACTATCACATCAATTTTTTTTTATAAAACGTCAAAATGTAAGTTTTATACAGTTTTATAGTAATTTGGCTTCTGTCAGTCCTTTTGCCCCTATTTGGCTTACAAAACAGTTTTTATGTATGCAACTACCGTTTGAACCACATGAGTAGAAAGGCTTATATAAGTATACTCATGTGGTTTGAACTTCCAATCCCAAAAGGAAAGCCCGCGAATGTTTATGATGATGATGATGATAATTAGGATCAATGATGATAGCTACCTCAGTAAATTCGTGGAGACTATACTAATTTTCTAGAGAGTTTTGCAGTCTATTATCATTTAAGTTTGCATATTCTGACAGTTATTTAATAATAAAAATAGTATATTAGCATAATAGTATTTTTTGGCGAAGCCCTACTTTAGTTACGAACGTAGGTATAATCCTGAGCGCAGCGAGGCACTTAAAGTAAGTACATCGCCCGAGGGAAAAATAATTTGCTCTTTCTTACACTACTTTTCATCCCCTTTTATTATTAAATATGTACCTGATTACAAGAACAGAGACATCGTTATTGAATATGGCACTTTACCAAGCCAAGCTTTTTAATTTTTTAAATAAAATAAAAAAAAATTGTGGAAAAATACAAGTCCCTTATTCTAGAATGTTTCAACCAAACATCATCAAACTCCAGTATAACACAGCCAGAGACCTAATACGCGCTTTTGTTTTCTTTAAGTTAGCGCGGGCCAGCCAGTAAATCGTACAATTTGTGTTCGATTTCTATGGCATGTATTCTCGAACGATTCGATTTGAGATAACTCTACCCTGACCATTCTAGAATACGGGCCTATGAATGATATATGTTCCAAATTCAAATCACTTTTCCACCCGCTAAAAAGTTCTTAACAGAAAGGAGCTAGGTATATTGCTCCCGCTTATAGAGGAACAAAGTGACACATTTCAAATAGAAGGGATGAAAATTTAATATTCATAATAGAAACGTCTCTCGATCCACTTTTCAGACCCGCAGTGCACGAGTCCGACTCGCTATTGTTACCGTGCTACCGTGTTCCAAACAATTAAGATACATTATTCCGCGAACACGAAAGTAATCCTCGACATGTGTTGCCCCTCTACTCAAGGCATCCTCATAATATTTCATTATAATACAAAGAGCTTTAGATCCTTTGTAAGAATATTACATTGTGATAGTAATGGAACTAAGCAAGCCCGTGCACAGAGTTCATTAGTTCAATGAATTTTAAAATGTGCTCAACTGCACATTTATAAAACCGTATTCTGCTACTATACAATATGTGTCTGTAATACCTTTGATCTCAATAAAATGTAGTCTATAATAATGCTCTCCAAAATATACCTACACATTTATGAATATTTGCATGTTTGCAATAAAAACATTTTTTTTTACTTTTGTCTATCTGTAGAAATTATGTAATCTCTGGAATGGCTGGGACCGGTTCTGACGTAAATTTCAATTCCGATAGCAAATATTGTGTGGTGTGACATATGCGTTTTTTATGACAAAAATCATACATCAGACCTACAAGTTCACGCAAACAAAGTCGTGAGCACAGTTATTACCGTATATCTATAAATACGAATCGCTTCGTAGCCTCGGGTCTGCTTACTTCTTTTCCCCTTTTCATGTGGTTTTATGGTATGAGATGCCGTCTGACCTTTCAATTTCGAGATGAAAGTCGTAGTGCGCCAGACAGCACGTATAGGTACCGGTTTGCACGTTAACAGGCATCCGTCACTAGCCCGAACTACGGAGATAAAAACCTACTGCACGCTACACCCTGGGCTGTAAGCGCAGTAGGGACTTGCGAGCGCTCGCGTGACGCGATTTGAGTAAACAATATTATGGTCGGCCTTGTGAGATCAGTACTTAGGTACCTGTGTTTATGTATATACACGTGCACTTTACATCTTTACATCTTCGCATTCGCGCTAACTCGTCATGAACTTGGTTACCTAGGTACCTATAGTGAGATAGTGACAATTAAAACATGTGCCTCATATTTTGAAATTTCTAGTGTTGTGGCTACCTAGTTTATTTAATTATATTACATACTTGTAAGTACAGTCAACGTCAAAAGTCAATGAACGTGTATAAAGTTACATAATTCGTATACAGTGTTACTTTGACCGATCGACCGTGTATATCTTGCATCGATTTTCATTCCACATAGCTAAGAATATACCCAACTGATTCGCCTTTGAAACAAACAAAAACCAAATCAAAATCGGTTCATCCATTCGGGAGTTACGATGCCACAGACAGACACGCATACAGACACGTCAAACTTATAACACCCCGCTGCATTAATTGGGATTAAAAATAACACCTAACGTTGGATTACTAAAAGTTTTATTATAACATTCTGACAAAGTGACAAAACTGACAACCCTAACACTCGAGTTTGGGGTGTTGTATGTTCGGAACAAAGGGCGGTGCCTACGAAATTACTTAGGTTATTAATACGGTGGCTTTCGTTAACATTAAAGGAGTTCAACTTCTGTACTATTATCTGTTCTGTGACGTTAGGTTGACAAATAATTAGTTTTATTTTTAACTCAAGGATTTCTTCTTTATTTTTCCTGGAGTTGTGAATAAACTAATTAGTACAGTTGCGACTGTTCTTATTAGATTGTTATTATTTATTTCAAATAATCCACCCAACCTATAGTAGTCAATTTGAATATTAAGTATTATGAGTCACATTATATTATTTCATACAAATTTCTTTATAACTTATCAAATTTATTTTTCATAATCGTTGTACAGTATTTTACATGATTCTTAATCTATCGTGCGTTATTACATTGTGCATGGGTAGGTATATTAGGTATAATGTATAATATATATTTGTGCAGTTAATTGTCTTACAGAGGTCTTTACTTAGGGATATTTATCTAAGCTGTGCCTGAACTAGGTAGTCCTGTGCATTAGGCGTCAAGTGCAGATTAACAATATTTCATAAATACTATTACCGATACAACCAATTTACTAAGAATATTACAATGCTAGGGTGGTTCACTACTACTAACTAAAGTTATGTCTTAATAGTAATTATCTACTTTAAAACAGACAATAACTCCTCTGTGTCATCGTAGGACAATCTTTGGAGGACATTCTTTAAGACTCGTTTACAACAAGTATAATGTAAAGAATAAATGCTTGTTATAGCGTTTATCCTTTTATACAGAAGTGGTCCTAAAAGCAAGTAAAATTTGCCAGTGTACTCGTGTTTTCTCGCAATTCTTTCAGCGCAAACAATCGAATGTACCTACATAAATGCTATCGTTTTGACGTAGGTATATTAAAAAGTATCTAATTTGACTAGACAGTCAAATACCCAATTACACTCACACTGGTAACTAGAATAACTTGAACATTTAAAAACTAGTGTGGGTTTTACAATGTTCGTAGTTGCATCAAGAATACTCATTTGGCACGGTAACACCCACTCACCTTTGATTTCCACACTTTTATAAGGCATGGTAGCAATAATGGTATATTTTTATATATTATATGCCATGCTACGATAGTAATATGCGATACATTCATTGCAGAGAATCCTATTAATTATAAATGTGAAGTTTAGTGACGATTGATGTTGTTGGATTGGCATAGAAAAATACAATTAAAAAAAAACAAATTCGCGAAACGGAATTAGTATATAGTAGGTAGATCTTGATTAATATTCTTTTTTGAATAACAAACTTATATCATAAATCGATAACGCAAACATTATAAATTATGTTTAGCTACGCTAGCATGACGCTAGCACTATTATCTGTTCTCTGTTTAGCACATTTTTTTTTTCATACCCATAAATGTTCGACTATGACCACAGGTTAGATGCTTATGCTTACTATAAACTTAATAACTATTAGTAAGATTATGCTGCTTACTATGTGCCTAAATAGTGCGATGTACAATGTCCTCGAATATTTATTTATTTATATAACATTGTAAACACCGCAGGAATGCAGGACTTTTCACCGCTGATACTCGACTGATACCGGTATATCTCCGGAATTAGTATCACATTTCATGCACCTGTGACGTAAACACAGAACGTAATGTGTCAGCGAAATCCGAAGCCGAGGAAGGCACGAGCCGTAGGAACGATGCCATACAAAATCCACCGTATATAAATATACCTACTTAAAATACCTTAGTAGCTGATGCTTGCGGCCCAGCTCGACTTAATGTTGGTTATTGCGAGTTTTGATCATATTCCCGCTCAATTCAATCAATTATAATCTAACATACGGAAGATTTTAAGTTGTAATAAAAATACATCCCATATAGATCAGTTCAATAGTTTTCACGACCATCGAAAATGTTCATAGAAACAGACATTTTTGAGTTCAGAAAAGATAATTTAACATAACTTGAGTTACAACTAAGTTACAATTATAATCTACCTTGGATCTACTTACCATCCTACACATGCTCGACACACAATTTAGTGTACCACAACTCGCGGCCTGAATACCAATAACAATAGTGTTAATATACAGTTTGTTGAACTTCACAAAAAATCGTTCTGCAGATTGCAAACGGCGAACGTCTGTACGTGATTTGCACGTGTTGTAATGTACCACGGTTCCGTTACACGTAATATCTAGTCACTTTTTGTCCGTTAATTATATTATTCATAAACGTCAGACTTAAAAGAAAATAATGATAAGAACCCCAGATGTGCTGCCACTTTGTGTTAACTGTATAAAAGCAGTGACTGATCAAGAGTTCTGACCGCCCTAGGCTAAGCAGGCTAATTTAGAAGACGCGCCCCCTCTAAATGTGTTACTGTCGCCCTAAAGAGTAGTATTAGCAGTTTTGACTTTGTTTACAAGTGTGCAAATTATAACATATGGTTCATACCACCTATACAAGTTTTCAGATCGATCTATTATTATTTATTATTATTATTTAATCTACTCGACGTACTTGTTTTTATATAGGACACGTTTTGACTTCACCTTGCCTGATGGTCACTATTACAAACACGTACCGTTAATAATGGTGGCACACAGCTTGAAAACCTCATCAGAGAACCTTGTTGGCCGGAACCCTTTGTGGTACCCGCAGCAGCTGCACCTTGTTGACGTCCGTGTTCTCCGCGTTCTCACGGCCATAAACTGCACGATCTCCTACAGATCTGTTTCGGAGTGTTGGCTGCTCCCTCCAATTGAGGGGCCAGACTTCGGAGATGCTCACCCAAGTCCTCATACGCGTGGTGGCTTCCATGGCAAAGCTCCCCTGGCGGAAGACATTTGGGCCATCTACGATGTTTGGTCCCACCCTGGAGAGGTCTTTCACGAGGTGCTTTGCAATAATACTTTCAAAGAATTTGCACACCTCGTCGATCAACTCTACGGGCCAGTAGGTGAACGGTAAGTCCGCCGGTCGTCCCTCCTTTGTATGAGGACCAGTTTGCCTGTCTTCTACAGTTTTGGAAACTAGCCTCACTTCAGACATGCGCTGAGAAACCCTCTCAGTCGGGGCTTCAGAGTGTCTTCCCTTACAGCTAGGATCCACGCTCGGCTTAGAACACTGTCGGATCCCGGGGGGTGTTGTTGACCTTTGGCCTTCGCACTGCCAGCTTTTGTTCTACACAAGTGACTTCGGGCATCCCCGCTAGGTGCCATAGGTGACCGAGGTGGAATCATCTGTGGTGGAACATGTCCCACCGCCCGCGTTGAAAACAGGAGTCCAACAACTCCTCCGAGCAGTTTCGGCTGGAGACACCGGGTCAACAGTGGGGCCCGGAGCGCAAAGTAGGGCCACCCTCATGAGAAACGCTCTAAGGTCTCCAGCAGTTCGTAGCACAAGATCGACGCATCAAGAGAGTTGTACGTTAAGCACCCAAATCAATAGGTATTTAATTTTGTCATTGCATTAATTAAATTTAAAATTAGCCCGGAGGAAAATAGGCGTGGGTAAGACAGAGAGTAGGGTGGGGCAAGTGGGGTAAACGCCCCTTCGATCCTCTCGCCCTGGGCTACAGACTAATTAACCTAAGGGTTAATCAGGCCCTGTTAAAAAGCGAGTTTTTTTTTTCAAATGTTTTGTAAAATCTATTTCTATCTAATACAAAGTATTAAGAGTTTTCAGTAATGCCGTTGCTTTTTATTTAAAAAAAAAATTGAGTTATATTATAGCTCGGTACCATTTTTTTTTATTTCTTGTCTCTGTCTTTCGCGAGGGACCCCACGTCCACGCGGCTGTAGCTGCGGTTATGTTCATACCTTTTTTTGAATACAAGTTGTATGTACTATAATTACACATTATATGGTAAATTACACTAATAGGTCCGTTTATAAGTGTTTTAACGTGTTGAGTTATTATATTTGGCATAAGTTATCGTCATGTTGTTACATAAATAAAAAAATGCGTACATTTCGCCTGTCGCGAGCCATTAAAGACCAAGTAATGATATTATAATGGCAGTTATTGTTAATCTGTGCTAATAAATTCAACAATACGGTAATATCTAGTTTTTAATTGACTGGTAGACTGCGGAGTTTACAGAAGACGGTTGGTAGGTGCTACTATGGCTACTCGCAGTCTAATTTTTCCTATTCATTCATCGGATATAATCAGTTAACGGTGAGCCGTAGATGACGCAGAGATTAAACAGCATACATACATGAGAAGTGGCTTAACAACAACAGTTACAGTTATAAATTTATAATACTCTAAGGCTAAGGTGTCAATTAGGTACAAGTAACGATTATAATCTGACCATTTATCAAATTTTTATATTGTTAATCTGTGAGCATTAGTGTGGGTTATATATTTACTACTTTATTAATTTATAACTAATTATTGTAATTTTTTAATATGTAACTGTTTTTGTTCCTAATAAATAAAAAAAATATATACAGTAGACAAGAGGCATAAGGCGTTAGGCACAATTAAATTGAAATCGTAACTATCATATTATTGAAGTCACATGTTTAATAATAATTTATAAACACTGCCTATTTGAACTACGCTGAGGTTTCTGTCCTATTATGCTGTCTAACCCCCCTAAGTTGATCTGCCGGTGGACCGGCCGGCAGGTGAGGTTGACCTAGGCTTATATGGAGGCGTCTGACTTCTCAAACCCAAGAAGAAAATCTGTGATATAACCTTGTACGTGTTGGGTAAGTTTTAATTGCAAGTAAAGAACAAGAATCCCGATTTGCAAATTAAAAAACCCGATTGTGTCTAAATGATTGAAATAAGTTATGATGCTATACCCTATTGCCAATCATCATAAACTTATTTCGATCTTTAAGAGAGTAGGTATTTGGGTTAGTTGCAAGTATTATTGCAATTAAAATTTGCCCAATACTGCTGCTAGGTCATTCACCTTTATCTGCAAAATCTTTTGCTCTTCTTCCCCACTTGCTAAAAAGAACCGTGTCCAGTAGTTTAGAACGTGAAGCTACTTTTCCACGGCTTACGATTTTGCTGACTTATTTTTTTTTGTTTGCTCGATCTGGCCCTCTCTTCGGGTGTGGGGACCACAGAGTCCCCAACTCGTCCCCGGAAATGGAGAGGCGCGCGAGGCGCACCATCGCCGCGACCTGCTTCTGCCAGGGTGACAGGCGGCTCCACCCGTCATCCCTAGGTCTGCGCTCATGAGAGGCGGAGGTCATTCATCGACCTCTGACGCAACTATTTTGCGGACTAAATACCGTGGACTACGCACCATGGGACCCGATGTAAGACGCATAATCGTAGGAAATGTTTTAACGGATGATGACGTCAATTTTGTTAAACAATAACCGTAATCAACATTGATATCAAAATACATATTATACAATAGTAGGTATATTATACACAGTGTTACAATAATTGTTTTAAGGAAAGCCACGTACTCATACTACTTTAACATCGACGGTAAACGGTTGGACCGTTTGTCCTAAGTATGATATCGTGTCTTAACTTTTGCAGTAGTCATCTTATTATAACAATTGAAAAGAACCCACATACCCATTCAGCAACTGCTGTCTGAGCTAAAATCTCGTGCCAGAGCCTCGTCCACAATTCGGCACGTAAAGTTGGTCTGACCCCCGGCAGGGCCCATTCAACCATCGCGAGATACTAAACTATTGGTACAGTGTCGATGATGCAGTTACCGACGACGTCTAAAGTAGCGTGTGTGCTTTGGTCCTCGAGTTTAACAATACATTATTCACGACCTTGCGACCGCGACTAATAAAAACAGAATTTTGTATTGGCTGTCATTCACTGATAACAAATGCGATTTTCAATTTATAATATACATAGTAAAGCATTAGAATAAAATACGTGAAGCGCTTACGTGTTAAGGATCTTTCCCGTTGCGAGGTAGGCAGAGGTTGTATGTTTATTATTGCATGTACCTATGCATCTTTCTACTTTATTATTTTTATACATGCTTACTGGCTTTTTTCATACCCGAACCGCAGATTATCTACCTGATATTTTTTAAATACTCTCGGCGTTGTGCCGTAGACAGCAGTCGCCCGAAATCCAAATGTAGCAAAATCATGGAAAGGCGAAGTATGTATGAGAGCGGACCTTGGCTTTTCAGTTGACTTTTTGTACTTAGGTAGGTACTTTATATACTTAGGTACTTTTTTAAAATTTTGGGGTAGTCCAGTAACGACAAGAAAGTAACAATATTAGGTAGGTATATATCTATCAATAAGTAAGAATATGACAATCCCTTTGCACCTACTCAGTTTAAATCTATACTTATACATATTATAAATATGAAGATTTTGAAGTTTATGAAATTGAAAAAATATTTTTGGATTGCATAGTCCATTTATCGACAAAAGTTTTAGGTTATATACTTAAGGGAGCGGAGCAGTGACCCTAAATGTAAACAATAACATAACATAAACATAAACTCACGCCTATATTCCCGAAGGGGTAGGCAGAGGTGCTAGCACCCACATTTCGCCAGTTTATGTTTAGGTCCCAATGTAATAGGTGGCGAGTCTATTGCCATTAACCGGGCACTTATAAACCTGCGATAAATACACACATAACTTCGAAAAGCATCGAAAAGTCATTGGTGTGTGCCATGGTAAAACCTGGGATCGAACCCGAGACCTCGTCTCAGCAGTCCATTACCCATACCACTAGGCTACCGCGGTATGTAAACAAATCCGGCAGATTTCCATACTTTATTTAAATACTAAAAAATTACGGGCTTAAAGGGATGATACGAGGTTCCTAAATATGCCACGGGCGAAACTGGGACCATTCAGGTAAGTATGTTTATAGTTGGCTAGTTAAATAGTCAAAAGCTATAGCCTCCCATAGCTCCAACATTTGGAGAGGCCTGTATCTAAAAGTAAACTGCAATAGATAGATAAATAGCTATTGATTTTAACTATTTACGCATCAATATGCATAGTAATTATGTTTTGTTATTGTATAAGAAGCTAAACATTATTTGTAATGACGTATCTGATTGCTGTTTACAAGAAAAAGGTCGTTAACAACATATTATCACTCAATGTGAACAAACATTGCTCTATCGTAGTTTGAATCCATAAACGCACACTATCTTTGAATAATTGTGTAGATAATATAGATCATTATAATCTTAGGGCAATCACCTAATCCGAATTGTTCCGCGTTCGCCTCACGTAGTTTTGCCCCACATAAAAAAGTCCGTATTTGCCCTACATTTTATTCCTTTTTAGCCCCAAACGTAATATTTATTTGGAAATTAATATTTTATTCTGGTTTCGTCCTATTTTTCTTTCCTTATTCGCCCCGAATATTTTTAGTGTGCAATTGAATTCAATTTTAGTACAGACAGACTACAAAGTTTTTGTGTTTTAACACAAATTTTCAATTCATATTTTTCTCACAGTTTCTTCAAACTTATGAGCAGCGGGTCTAAAAAGATCACTTTGAATCGTATTAGGATAATAATATGAATCATATTGAAAATCATAAAAAGGTCACGCACTGATATAAACTGCGCTCAATTCTAATTCCGCAATTCAAATAGTTGAAAGTTTTGAATGGAAACCGTAAAATGGTTCACAAACTATGAATTGCTTTGATGTCAGTTAGCAGATTCAAAAGCAGCAACATCTTCCATTCCTTTTGCTTATTACTTAATAATATGGTATAATATAAAGAAAAAAAAGAACTAACAAGACAAAACATAATACAAAACGTTATTCGTTTTGTATTATGTTTTGTCTACTAATTAACCGTTATTACTTAACTTAAACCATTATTTTATGAGCTGGGCTACAGCACCATCTAGCGAAAAAAAGAGTAATTCCTGTAATTCAATGTTAAACATCACAGACATCACAGATAACATAATACTAAAGCCAAGCTACTGTCGCTAACAGATAATGGCAACACTAATATCTTGATTTCGTTCTTATAATTTTATTGCCGATAATTCTATGGCGGGTAATTAATATTTTATCATTTTATTGTTTTAATAACACATATTTTACAAATTAACATACTTAATTAGTAAAAACAGTACAGAGAAAAACTTGTAACAAGACGATCCTTATTTTTGGCATGCGGCAATATTGTACGAAATTAGAATCTTCTTGGTAAACGAATTGGTGTAATTTTACTTAGGATAAGTGACCATTTTACGAATTTTAAAGGAGTCGATAGAGATCTACCGGGAATTCATAAAGTTACTCGTTTTTGGCGGAATCGCTCAATGTGGCTAGTTTAGACCCGCCGGTATAAACCTAAACAATAGATCGAATTGCAAACCCTTTTTTTAAGGCTAACGAAATGACCGACCAATCAGGAATTTGATTATAAAGTTAATTTGTTAACTGTTCATTTGATTTACATTCGAAATACATGCATCTAAGTAAAGTAATTATTAAATATATAATTATTATGTATACTGTTGATTTTTCACTATTTTATATAACTTAATTAGTAAGGTATTTTAATTATTATAATTCTGTTGATTTTGCACCGTTTTTAAAACTATACTAGTGAATTACTTAGGAAACCTTCTGTGATTCAAATTGTGACTTATAATTTAAGAGATTATTTAGTAAACGTTCTGTGATTCTGATTGTGATTTATAATCAAGTAATTTATTTAAAAAATTGTTATTAAAAAATATGATTGATGAAGTGGTTTTATTTTTATTACCTATGCAGGAAAATTGTTTTTTTTTTATACAACTTAGGTGGCAAACAAGCATACTGCCCACCTGATTGGAAGCGGTTACCGTAGCCTATGGACGTATGCAACACCAGGGGTGTTACACTCGCGCTGCCGACCGTGAAGAAATCTTCTGATGCCCCTCTTGAAGAACCCCATATTGTAGGTGCTACTTACATAAGATGTCTGATCACAAACTAGGTAAGGTACTGTGGTAGACTTTGTGATGGCCGCGGATTCATACTTGGTATTGGAGAAACATAGGTCGAAAACTATGATAAACATTACGATTAAAATATAGTATTTAGAAAATTTGCAAAGATACTTATACATTTCTAACTTCCTACATATCATAGATCAATTCCACCCAGACATCAAAATAACCGCCTCACCTACTATTTAAGATTTGTCTTAAAAGAAAACCGAAACACACTTTGGCCTAGCGTACGTTTGCATATCTAACCAATGCACCAACAGGCCTTTCAATATTATAGGTAATATTATATCACATTTACATTGCTTTGCTAACCATACTTTAGTCGGCACTATGAAGTAGGACGAAACAAGAATCAAATTTAATATGGGGCAAAAGAAGAATTCTTTGGAATGTAGGACGAACAAATGGGGCCAATGTGGAACAAACCCCTAATCCTCAGTAGCGCAAACAGTGATACAATACTGAGAATGATTTCAGATTTACTTTGTAGATTAGGTACCTACTATTTCATAGTATCACTTGCGATCGCATTTATGCATTTTCTAAAATTATTCAAAAAAAAAAGTGTGCGCACCGACACCTTTGAAAAATGTAGAGGCGGTTCGCACTCATTTACTCAGTAGATCAGTTTGTAAGAATCGATCACAATAGGGCTCGGCGCGAACGGGCCACCGACCAACGCCGCCGGTGGCCGGCGACCCGCAGATTTTGTTATAACGCGGTGCACACGTGTGGCTAGTGGTAGTATTATTATTTATTCTGTGCCGGTGGCCACCTCGCACTACACAGTAGTGTCCGCGACTTGCAACTTCTGGTCGCTACAGGCCACACAGAGACGCCGATACACGCCACTGTCGCGCTTGTTCCGCAACCCGCAAGTACTGGGTTTCGATTCTGCTAAAGCAAAACCACTCCATTTAATTTTAAACTTTAAGACAATAGTTTTAAAGTTCAAAATTAAAAGGCTATTGGCAGAGTGAATGATACAGTGTAATGAAACTATTTTCATTTTATTTTGGACTTTGTGGCTATAGAAATATAGTCTCAAATTTAATGGCATTGTTTGCAGTGTCTGAGGTATGACATAGGTTTTGCTTAAGTAGAATCGAGAGTCTGTAGAACGGCAACATCATGTGTTAAGACCGATTAGCTACTGGATAGTGTTGTACTTCCTTCCTTCCTTGGTGTGTATACTTTCAATGTCAAGAAATGCACCAAAGGTATACGTAAATATAGAACGCGTCTCCAAATATGCAATCGGGTTATTTCCACGGGGGATATTCACACGTCAAAAAGGAGTAATACCGTCTATTCATTAGATTTTGGGTTTTTAGATGTGCTGAGTACGAATTATGATGTTATTTTTGAAATGACATCCATGTGCAACACACAAAACAGTGCAAGTGATTTTTGACCTTAACGACATTTTTAATGATATTTTATCTCGTTTCTTTTTACGACGCTGACCATGAATATAAGAAATAATACTCTCTTGATACTCTTTGATATTAATTTTATAGATTTATTTTTATAGATGAAATTAATTCTAAAAAATAGGAACAAGCTATTTTCGACCTAATTGATTAAATAAATATATGGATTATGTACACTCGGCAAAAATGATGGTATGTGAACTGTCAATAACTCGTTTCTTCACTCACACGTAAGTTTTACTGTAGTAGTTATAATTGGATATACCCAATGTAGGCGGTTACGGCGTCGCCTATATCGTCTGCGTATTAACAATAGTGCGAACAGACCCCACCGCTTGACAGCCAACGGTGCCTATAGTCGGTGGGTGGCCCGTTTGCACCGCGCCTAAACTATTACTTTAAAAAGAGGCCGTAGGTATATAGCACAAAGTACGCGAGCAAATTTCTACAAATCGCCCACTAAATCATACAAAATGGCTAAATTTATGGTTCAATTTAAACGACACACTTAACGGCACATTTAACCCAATGAACACCCCGATGATTTTACTTGATATTGAAACTGCAAGTCTTAGACTGTATTCTGTGACAAGCAGGAAAGCGCACACCGGAACCCGAAGCGGAAGATTCGGAGGTATTCTGACTTAGTTTTCATGGGAGTTACTGACGTCTGACCCCAAGCGAGCCTTGGGTGTATAAGAGGAAACTTTAGATACTAACCAGATAAAAAACTAGGGCAACGATGACAATGGTTCAAACAAACTGTATTATAAATAAAATGAAACCCCCTAAATGTATGTAGGCGCATAACTGCCGAACAACAGCAGAAAATTGGAGAATTATTTTATTATTGTGTTGGCTATAGTCAGGAAAATGTTTTTATAAAAGAAAAAAAAAAACAGAACGTGAATCGGGAGCGGGACTGATTCCATGTGAGCGGGTCAAAGCAAAAAAAATGGCGGTTTGAAGTTTGCCAGGTCAGCGCGATATGGATTCTTATTATTAATGCAACATTGAGTTGTACACTTATATGGCTTATACCACTTTCAATTAGCTGCTTGTTGATTCCGGTGCAAGTATAAAACACAATACAACATAAAACATGAAACTGTAATGTGTATCGGTTTGTCTGTCTGTGCGAAAACTCAATACATTAAGATAAGTGTAACTCGGTTCTAGTTTTACTGTTATTTTTTTTTGCGCTAAGTAGGTATGGCTTCTTCTGTGGCGTTGCCCGGAGCACGGGTTCGATTCCCGCTCAGTTTAAATATTTGTATGCATGAATATGCATACTTGCATCGATTTGGGTGTTTCTATGTATGTTACAAAAAACTTAGTTATAAAAAAAGTATCTAAGTATGTCTATCCACATTTTAGATTCCGTAACACAAGCTAGTTAAGCTATGCTTACCATGGGTCTAGATAGCGTTGTGTAGAATGTTGTAGGATATTTAATATTTATTTATACATACATACATATAATGGCGCCTTTATTCCCAAAGGGTTAGGCATAGGTCAAGTAAAACATAAACATAACATAAACTCACGCCTATAACCCCGAAGGGGTAGGCAGAGGTCCTAGCACCCACCTTTCGCCAGTTTATGTTTAGGTCCCAATGTAATAGGTGGCGAGCCTATTGCCACTAACCGGGCACTTAACTTAACACCCTTATTTTACCAATAATGGTTTTTCGGTCCCACGTAATGGGAAGTGAGTCTATTGCCGTCTTCCGGGCACTATTCTTGACTCGAGCCTTGTTAGTGCCTGAGTCTGAGCTGTATATATATGTTTGATGCTAAACAGCCCTACCCCTTAGTCGCATTTGGGCCACCCCATCTCTTCCCGTGAAGTGTCTTTCATGGCGACTAAGGGATAGGGCTGTTTACCATCAGACAGATATAGGTACGAGTATACAGCCCAGACTCGGCCTCAGATACATGGCTCGAGACAACAATTAGTGCCCGGAATACGGTAATAGGCTTACTCCCTATGGGTGGATTGTATGTAATTCACCCCTGGATTAGCATCCAGGGATAAAGGCGATATTATATGTATGTAATATTTGAGTATAGGTATGTGCCTATACTCATAAAATATTATTTTCGAAACAACGGGGGAACGCGTATCAGTTTCATGGCGCAACATCCAAAAGGCAGTAGGGAGGTAGGTACCTACTCCGTGATATTAAGCGGACGCTTTCGTTTGTCTTATATTTAGAAATTCCTGACAAAGAATAGTAAGTTTACTTATTCAATGTACAGTCATACATCGGCATTACATCGAGACAAAGAAAGTTTGTTTTCAATATTGCAAGAGGTGCTTTGCCAAGACCCGTCTTAGTGTAAATAATCGTAGATCAATACGTGCAACTGTAATTGTAATGTTCATCTTTGATAATAGAAGCGTAAAAATATAATTATGGAAATATATTGTAAGTAACCGGATATAGATCATCAAAGTAGTGATCCTGATTGCAACCGAGGCTTTCACCTTAATGCCCGGAGCCTGCTTTCTTCTTCTTCTCCCTAGGTTTGAACGCTTTCATGGGATGTCAAATTAGGCTGCTCTCCGGAAGTTAAGAGGCCTTGAGAAGGTCATAGGGCTCGATTCGACAGTCAGAAAATTAAATATCGCGATATAGTATCGTGTTCTAATAATATAGGCACATATAGCGTTTAAACGTCAACATTATCAATACCATCAATTGACAGGATCACGATATATTGATTACCTATCTAATCGCGCCATAGTTTTGCTTTTCATTTCTAGTCTATAAATAAGGATCCCGTGCACGCGAGTTGAGTTAACATTTTTTATATTAAACACAAATTTTATGAGCAAACTCAATACATCATCTGCGTGAAATCTTATGTTAACAGATTGATGTTGACTAACACTTGAAGGTCTAGTGGCGCACTACTGTTACCTACTTATATTTTTAATATATGTAGTACATACTTAAAAATATGCTTGCGGAAAGATCGACCAGAAAAACTGCTGAAATTTCAGGACGGGGGATCGTCCTAACGCTTCCCGTCTATTTGATTTTTCGGATCCATTACCGCTATCTGTAGCTATGAATAGGATACCCGAAAAGTCCCCTATATAATAGGTAATACTCTATTTGTGCAAACATGTAAAATTTCACAATTATATAACTATTAACTATGTATAACTGGTACACTGTAGGATAAATATTTTGACATATTTGGAGTCGCGGTTATATTTACATTGTAGATATTGAAAATAGGCAGATGACCGTTTAGTCATACCGATGAATCACACTCTTACATTTATCCTCCAATCGAAAACTATTTGATGCCGGCATCTACATACATAGATACCTAGATATTGAACTTGATTCTTGACTTGATTGTAAACTAACACTCCGACCTACAGGCTTACCTACGTGGAAGGAATAAATTTAAATGTACAATTGGTAACCTTATCGATTACACTGATCTCTTTTAGGTTTCTACTGAGTGACGTATTTGGGTCAATCGGTAATTGATACGGATATCTGTTAAGCTCGGTTTCCACTCCGAGCGGAGTGGACTCCGTACGGAGTCCGTTTACAAACTATTGAAAGAGTACCTAGTAGAGCAATATGTCAAACTAGTTAAACTCTTGTTAGAGTTCAATGGCGTGTAAACTAAGTCCGTACGGAGTACCGCATGCAAGACTAAGAGGTTAGGTTACTTTAGAAAGTTATACTCGGTCATCAAACTGTGACGTTGACACTGACAATGTCTTTGGAATTCACGCAATTCGCTACTGAGGGACAGTTATGGAATGAAGGTTTCGATGATCTCATTGTAGTACCATTGTCATTCCGATATATTCTGACTGCGTTTGCAAATAATAGTTCGTTACTGGTAGAATTGTACACAGACCCTACCAACACCTTTCATTGAGCTAAAATCACTTGCTAGTCCCACTTCGCTTGCTATACATCGCCTTTTATTTCGGAAGGCTGACGGTAGTCCATTAAGGAAAAATCGATACACCATTCCAAAACAAAAAGCGGGCTCAAAAATAGATACAAATAGGCCGCAACTAGAAAATCGTGAAGATGATAATGACTGGTACAATTTGACTTTTGACGGAGATTATAGGTTTCACCAACGGACGTAAACAGAAGATAGGTACTCTAACAAACATATGAAAATAATATTCTGCGTCGTAAAATAAAATAACACAAGGGCATTACAAGGCCAGCGATTCGTTCTGATATTCTTACGCAACACATTTTGGACAGAGAAGAGTAATGCACATGCAAAACATGATGCAATTTCATATTATTCGATCTGTGGAGTCAATTTCAGTTGATTTAACAACTTGCGCGGTGAGGAGGTATCTGAAATGACAATTCGGCAGATTGAAATATGAAATTGCATCATGTGAAGCCTTGGCTATATCGATTAATTGAACTCGATTATATGGTTTGATTTGAAAATGTGATTTCCTTACGAAAATTATTTCCAAGTTTCATTGAAAATTCTGTGTAATTGAAACCATGGCGCTACTAATACTGGTACGAGAGGTAAAAATAGGACGAATAACGATATGGAGGTAGTCAAAGATATGGTTTGAGGTTAATCACTCAATATCGTAAGCAGTTATTCAATTATTTATATTCGCCTTCATTATGTCAGTATTCAGTAGGACCAATTACGAGTAGTTCGCACAGCATGAATCGACCAAGTACCCACCTACTTGTAAAGGGCGAATCTGTTTCGTGGTATTTTGTAAATCGACCTATGACGTCAATGTCTTCGCTTCATTAAATATATATCCACGATAACGTGGTTTGACAACGTTCTGAATAATATTTAACGCGGTTGATAATGTTTAGGTACACGTGTGACCCCATATTTGGATGAATATTGAATATTCAAATCCTCATACATATTCATCGTGCAAACCAGTATTTACCAGATTTATCTTTAATATTGTGAATAATTTGACGTAATGACGACATAATTATTCATTGTGCGATGAAACATGTTATAATTTTAATCATCCCGCTCTTATTGCGACCCCGACTACTTCGTTATAGGTACTTGGTAAAATATATTTCATCTTAGCTATCAAGTTCTTCACTGCTCTTCAGGGCTTGTTACCTTTCTCAAAGACGTAACCTGTTTGAGAACCGGGTAAAATGCAGCCTGATCATAATGGTAGCATACGAAAGTAACATAATATATGTTAGTACGTACAGATGCTGAAACCTAACAGACAGAGTTTATGCTGGTCTGAAAAGTACAACTAAATTGATTTTATTTGAAAGCCTTGTCTTGATTTCATATACTTACAGGTTTGTGCTATCGAAGGTTCGAAGATTCATCAATTTTAATGCAGAGACGAAACATAATCCGTTAAATAACTTATATTAAGTTAAGTAGGTTTCTACCTAAACTGGAAGGACACTGAGAAGTTAGATAACAATTACTAGATTCAGCTGTAGACAAATCTAACACAATCAAAACAAATAACATATTGGGCGATAAATCTTCACAATATAATTAAGAATGAACTATTTGCAGAACTAAAGCAAAAGAAAATAATCTAGTTAGGTATGTACTTAATTATAATTTATAAATACGTCACTTCCGGTAAGTCTATAATTGGTTCAAATCAGCTCGATATAGGCTGGACTTCCTTATTAGCCTCGGACTGCTTCTAATAAAAACGGATGTGTGTATTATTACTGTTGCCATTATTACATAGCTAATTGTAGTGAGAAAATGACAGATATCCCATGTAGTAGAGACATCACTGGATACATTCCTGGAGGTTGAACAATTTTTATCCACCATTTCTTAGCCACGCATGCATTCACGTACCTACCTAGGTATGTATCAGAGCTCACTGAAGAATTTGTGCTGTCAGTGGGAAGATTTAAGGCTTGACCTGCTTTGTCTTCTACACTGATGGCACAGAAACTCTGTACTTACAGGGTTGGCAGCGCAACTGTGACTCCTCTGGTGTTACAAACGTCCATAGGCTTGTCTGCCACCTAAGTGGTATAAAAAATTGTATTTTCCTATGTATGTAAAAGAATCTTTGAACTCTATTTTCGACGGATTTAATTGCAACTTCGTACACGTATCAAGGACCGATGATATTACTATTTTTGTCTAATATACTGATCAGGATTTATGTAAATTGACTGTATGGCCCCTCTTAAAATTTCGGAGTCAAGCGAATTTTACTTTCAAGAGCTTTTGCCTCGGAAGATTGAGTCCGCTCTCTCCTCCTCTTTTAGATTTGGCTTATGCGCCGTGGCGCCGTGTCACCTATACCTAAGAAGCCAGTCAGCCAGTGTACCAGAGAGTCAGGGGAGGTCTGGGGTCCCTATGATCATTGTCTACTTTTATTACTAAACTGACTATGATGCCCTATGATGCCACCTACAGGCTTAATTGATGATGTTGGAGCGAGAAGCAATTTAACATTAAACCAATGAACATTATGTGTCAGTGTCCAATGACCACTACGAGGAACTAATAAATCAAATCAGATCAATGTGCAATCGTGCGTATGCAGTCCCGTGCAATGTTCCGTTCCAACGAAAACCTATACGAGCTGTGATCAAAGTCAATACGAATTTTATGCCTTATGTCTCTTGCCTTTACCGTATAATTCACGACTTGTGTAAGTATGATGAAGAGTTAAAGGTAAAAATCCACGAAAATATTACTTTACATACCTACATCGTGACTTGTAACATTTTACGAAATCAAAATGGTGAGAGATTTTCCTAATGTGGCTATAATAGTGCTTTATTTCTTACGTAAAATATGAGAACGACGAATATAGACTATCAAATCTAAAGTACCTACTCAATTCTACCTTATAATACGTAGTACCATTCTCTATTCTGTGTTTATACCTAATATTATAATTTTCATTCGTACACGCGTTACAGATGGATTTGATTAAGATACACAAAAGTGAAATACCTATTCAGTGAAAGAATCTGAGACACAGAAGACGTGAAGATAAATAAAAATAGTAGGTATGTATGATTATGGCGACAAGTGACAATACGTAAGGCGGTCTTATCGTCAAGAGCGATCGATAACAGACAACCTTGGGACTTTATTTATGTGGGAAGTACAAAATAACAGGTGATTTGACAACATTGGGGACTGTGAAGGTAGGTTAGCTAGTTCAGGGAACAAGCTAAGCAGGTACCTACTGGTTTACTTCACGACACATGTTAAAGAGAAGTGTGAGCGATAATCATTTCCCGATTCCGTAGTCGACTTGGTGGTGATGACCACTATACCAGGTTTATAGGACGTAATGTAGTCCTGCGTACCGTCTTATCGATCCCGTTCGGTAGGTACAAGAATGTCATGATCATTATCAAGGTCGCAGCTTCCCATTCAAGGGCCGCCACAGAAAATGGGTCACTGGAATGTAACTAGGTTAAAGCCGGCGGATCTGCCGCACGTTGTGAATAATATAACATTCACTTTAACTAGAATATTTAGTACTAAATATATTATTATAAATTGATAATAGCATCTAACATTGTGGGAAAATAATTATAGTTGTAAGAAAACTCCGTCTCGCAGTATTTACAAACTCGTGTTACCACATTGTTAAGTAACCATATTATAATTTAGGCAGATTTCCATTTTTGAATTTAGGCAGATTTAAAGAGATTTCCTTTAATTCTGTCAAGGCGGGCTTAGGGCTGCCCCAGAATTAAGTATGGCTAGTGATTTCTTTTTGATGTTCCGTACTTTTAATCTACTTTTGAAACAATTTCTATTACACTTTTTCAGTAAATACGTAGATACGAAAAAATATACCTCAGTATGTTTATCCAGAGTGCGCCCGGAATTTATATTAGACATATTGCTAGTTTGGGGCAAATAGCGCTGTGTAGTAGACCTTTCGTTTACATACCTTTTTAGTTCAATACCGTGTAGTTATCGTAATCGCTTCGATCGCTCTGTACAGTTTAAAATGCACCGATAGTACGCGTGTGCTTAAAAATTTGAATACTGTCAGTTTTTGCCACCAATTAGATGTAGGTTGGTAAATAGGACATAAGTACATCGACGAACATACTGTCCTGTCGTCCAACAGCATATTGAAGTTTGTTACTTAATCTAGTTGTTACGGAACACTCAGTGCGTGAGTCTGACTCGCGCTTGACCGGTTTTTTTTTCAGAAGGCTGCAGAACCGTGTCAAGTAAAATATAAATGTCCATAAGATTATTAATGACCAAGCGCCTACCTCAAGTACGAATCTCAATATGAATCCTTTCATCAAACAATAAATTATAAACTCCACAAACACAGGAAGCCATGCATTTCAACCGTGATAGTCGGAGCTCCAGATTATTTAATCACTACTGTTGTTGTACATTTTTATAACACGTTGAGTCCATGAATTAACCGACTCACACAGTGCGTTTACATTTCAACTGTTTGTTCCTTTTTATGATTTATTAATTCCTCTCGGTTTATTGTTTTATATTCATGACAATGCTCGGTGTTGGTGATAAGTGAAACAGGTGTCCTTCTCAGAACACAGAACATTTTGTTTAATATTATTTCATTTATAATTCTGTTTGAATGTATGTACATGTATTTCGATGATATCTCGCTTTTAAGTAGAAAATGCTTATTGTTTGTTTTTGAGTACAATAAATCGTAAGAATATGCAAGCAATGGTTGCTATGTAAAATGAGACTTGGTTCACTTAGAAAAGTAAAGCGTTTTAGCGTTCAAGCGCTTTAGCGTTATTACGTTTAAGAATTCTGATCCCGTTTCGCAACCTACAGGACAAACCCGTAACCTATAGGTATAATTATAACATGTATAATCTGTTTGCCTTCATGTATGTACAATGCCGCGTGGTTCCCGGTAGAGTAGAATTTGGTCCACCCCATCTCTTCCCATGTGGTGTCATACAAGGCGACTAAGGGATAGGGCTATTTAACATCGGACAGATATATACAGCCCAGACTGAGCTTCAGATGCATGGCTCGAGTCAACAATAGTGCCCGAAATACGGCTCACCCCCTATTACGTGGGACCGAATACAATTATTGGTGAAATGTGGGTGATAATTCACCTCTGCCTAACCCTCAGGGGATAAAGGCGTGATTATACGTATGTATGTATGTACAAAAATGTTTTTGTATTTTACTGCCATGAAAACTGTTCAACTGCAGAGGTTCAGATGAATACTTTAATATTTATTTGGATTTTAAGTCTTTTAAATAGGGTTTGTAAACCCGCAAAAATACTCTGTGTGAAACTTGGTCAGATTTTTGTATAGTGATTCCGTATTCCGTTGTTACCGCCTATAACCGAAGTTAGTTTCCAGGCAACTATAATACCTATAATAGCCAATTGAATTGTTACGACTTCACCCAAAACACCCCTGACACCCTCACTTTCATCATATTGATAATAAAATGTTACCTGGTAAATATATTTACAGAATTATTATACCTTTATCCTCGCGATCCCATTGTATTAAACCATGTTGAAGAGAGGTGTATGAAATTTCTGCGACACAATAGAAGACCGAGAAACGTCCGACCAGACAAGGTCACTGACGGGTTGCGGTCGACGGGTTTATGTCGGAATGTGCTTAGCAGGGTGTAAACAGTCCTATGGCTATACAGGTTTAGAAGTTTTGAATTATTTACTTTTAAACTTCTTCCCGTTCCAAATAATATACAATCATTTTATCGGAATTCAAATCGTCAAGGAATTCAATGGTCGCGTTATTCCCGTTAATATTAATATGTCAGAGTTATTTACTGTCAGCTATTGAAATAAGTATACACGTTAAGGTTTGGAAGTTGAATAATATGTAGGAAATGTAGATATGATGTGGCTACATAACAAAAATATCTGTCAGTAGTTTAACAATGTAATGATACCTATATTATAACATTGTTTAACTATTATTATTTTTAAACTTTCGCGGTGTGCATTCATAATTATACAAGGTAGGTATTGGAACTTCTCGCGAATTATATAATGGAACTTACTATTTCTGCCGATGATATAATTCGCGAGAAGTCCCGATACCTTGTTTAATTGTTTAACTATTATACTACGATAGTTAAGTCAAGTCATTCGCAATCTATTATCCTTTGAGACGACAAATTCTTTCTTACCCCTCCTACCGCGAGTACGGCGGTAGTTGCTTATTGCGGCTGTAGTCATTTATTACCCACACAGTCAGGTAGTTGTCGTAAAACGTAGCCGATCTGTGAAGGCAACTCTTCTGCATTTATCTGCAATATCATGGATGCAAAGGTTGCGTGGGTGCAGGCGTTCCGCTCGCGTACTCCACGCGTGACTCTACACAACCACCGTAACATAATTTTCTTATCCTCGATTTATCAATCGATTTCGTATTTATTTTATTTAATCATTAGTAGTTGGGAGATGGGTAGTTTAGCGGTTAAGAGGTCGGTCTTACGATCTAGAGGTCCGGGTTCGAATCCCGACACTGATACACTACCGACGTGACTCCTAAATCAAGCAATATTAGGATATTAGTGCATTACTAATATCCTAATATTGCTTGATTACCAATGTTATTAAAAAAAATCTATGCTAGAGGTCATGTTCTCAAATTGTACGGGACAATAATGATCAAATTCCTACCAAAGGATGAATGCTATATCTGTTTATTATTTTTTATACCACTTAGGTGGAAGACAAGCTCACGGCCCACCTGATGGAAAGTGGTTACCGTGCCCTATGGACGTGTGTAACACCACAGAGAAGAGAAGCCACCCTCGCGCAGCCTATCCTGTAAGCACAGAGTTTCTGTGCCGTCAATGTAGAGGACAAAGCAGGACAAGCCTTTAGACATCCCACTGACAGCACAAATTTTCCAGTGAGCTCTGGCTACCCTACTCACCGCTGGGAACACAACACGAAGTTACTATAACACGAAGTAATTCTACACTGACCATAAAAAAAATTAACGTGCAAAAATCCTCATTGATAATTATATAATGAGCCGGAGGGAGAGGCCTGCTTGAGTCAGACATAAGTCTCGACTCGAACAGACTAAAACGCACGGCATCTGTGGGTCGTTGTTGGTTGCCGGTAGTGAGGTTGATAGGCATATCCTCACACCCGGCTGGTCCTGGCCATCTCTCTTGAACTGGCCCTCCTTGAGTGTGGGGACCACGGAGTCCTCAACTCATCCCCGGAAACGGGGAGACTGTCCACAATATACTCGTAGGTACTAAACTTATTGTAGGTATGCTATCTATATTCAGTTCCTACATCCATTGAAATAACTTACGGCATATTTTATATGCAACAAGTGAAAGTTTCATAACTTAATGAGCGGCCCAGACCTACGTGTGTCGATTCCATTCATGATCCTTTAGTAGTATAATAGACAGCATAATATCAAGCCCACATTGTATAAAAAATAACTGGTTATATTTTTTGTTATGACTAGAAAGTAAAACCACGTATCACAATCAGACTTTAGTTTAAGATTTGGTATAACTGTCTTCGGAAGTGAATAAAGTCATTCGTTAGTATGAATGTAAATAGGCCTCCACTCTTTTTTTTTTTTACGTGCGCAATATCCCCACGGATACCTCTCCACCGGAGCCGGTGAGAGAGGTTTTGTCGGACTCAAATCGACTAAAACGCACGCCACCTGTGGGTCGTTTTGGTTGCTGAAGGTGAGGTTGACAGCCATATCCCTCGCACCCCGGCCGACCCAGGGCCATCCCTCACGATCTGGCCCTCTTCTCGGGTGTAGGGACTACAGAGTAGGCCTCCACTCTAACAAGGGGGGCACAAGCCTACTTCACCTACTATGTAAAAAGTAGACTTAGTTTAATAATGATTAGTAGATCGGAATTTGAACACCAAAGTGCAATTCTTGGATACGACCACGAGTAGTGCTCGCATGATGAATGAAGATGCTACTTTTCCTTCTTTCAACTTGGCAGGACACAAGCTTGGAAGGTCTTTCTATCATAGGTATTAGGGTAGCCAGAGCTCACTGGAGAATTTGTGCTGTCAGTGGGAAGACTAAAGGCTTGACCTGCTTTGTCTTCTACACTGATGGTACAGAAACTCTGTACTTACAGGGTTGGCAGCGCAACTGTGACACCTCTGGTGTGACAAACGTCTATAGGCCACGGTAACCACTTTCCATCAGGTGGACCGTGTGCTTGTCTGTCACCTAAGTGGAATAAAAAAAAGGTACTTACATTGTTTATTGAAATATAAAATCAAAAACTCAACACGCAACAGCAAAATGTATTTTTTGAACCTGTCGGTTAAACGATCTTTTATTTCATCGTATCTTATTAAGTTATTACTAAAGCCCCGGTCAAATGTCACTCCTAACTGTGGTATGTATCATCATCTAATTTTGCATACCTACCTATATAGCTAACATACGAGTGAAAGAGACAAGAGCGTCACTTACAATAATGACTAAATTGTTACCTATTATGGGTACATCACTCAGACTATAACAGTAAATCGATTAATACTCAGCTAGTATGCTATATGTGTGATATACATTGACGTATATGCTACTAAAGTTGTATATGTCCATGTATATAGACTTATATCAAAAGTGAGACGCACAGCCGCAGGTAGCTAAAATAAAATTCGCTGTAGTTATGTTTAGAAATGCCAGATGAGTATGTGCACAGATGTTTTGTAAGGTTAACGGTGACTTGCTAAAATTTCAGCATTATATAACCAATAGCCGTCTGATTTGTTTAACTCGTGCTATATTTATACTTCACCTGTTTGATACGGATTTCTTCGTGATCTTAGTTTTGTTCCCGGTTTCCTCCTACGGGAGATACTGCCTACATCCATACCCCGAGGAGAAAAGAAGCATCAGTGTCCATTAATTAGTGTTTTGGCCCTATTATCTACTTTCCTCACCTCTTATTATTCTCTGGTACTCATACAAATTTTCCTAAAAGGTAAAGTCTTTTGACAGTTTATTCGATCTATAGTCATTCCATACCAGTTCCAATCGTGACCTTGTGCATTCATTATTTTGTTTTGTGGAACACGTGGGAAGGCTATTAAAAGGAGTTACGAGATTAGAACGGTTTATCGTATTAATGTCAATAAGCCAATAAAACTGCATATAATTCCTTTAGTTGTTTCATTGTCGAGTCCACAGTCAATCGATTATCTGCACTTGCAGTTTAAATGTCATGTAAACACGGATGAAGTGTGTTTGATAAATCATCTGCTAACTTAAAACATGGTCATATCGTACTTTATTACGTTTGAGGAAGTGATATGTACAGTCAGCATCAGATCGAACTTGAAGAACAAAGTTCTCAAAATAATCTTAATGCCCTCGTGTTCCCCCTTCTTGTTGACAGATTATTCTGATATTTAGTAGGTATCTCCTTTAGTTCGGAAATAATACAATTGCAATCGATAATTTCATTTGCTCTTAATATCTTGGTTTTAAGATCATTTTAAGATTTTGTACGGTACAGTACCCGTCAAAAGTCGACGATGATTTCACAGATTTTAAACCTGAATCTCTGAATGAAAATGATTATTATGTTTTCATCCCATGTATTCGAAAAGTGTCACTTTGTTCATCTATAAGTGGAAGCAAAATAGCTCTTTTCTGTTCCAACTTTTTAGCGGGCCGAAAAGTGATTTGAATTTGGAATCTTATATATAAAATTCTCGTGTCACGGTGTTCGAACTTGAACTCCTCCGAAACGGCTCGACCGATTCTCATGAAATTTTGTGAGCATATTGGGTAGGTCTGAGAATCGGCCAACATCTATTTTTCATCCCCCTAAATGTTAAGGGTAGTCCACCCTTAACATTATATGGCAAAAAAACGTTTGCCGGGACAGCTAGTATAATTATATTATTAAAGAAATCGAACGCAAATTGTGTGAATTACTGGCTGGTACGTATTAGCGGTACGGCGCAGGGACCCACGCTCACTGAGAAACAAAAGCGCGGGAATTACTTAATTATGTTAACTTGAGATTAATGGCGTTTGGTGGAACTTGCTACACATATTGAATAAGGCAATTGTACTTTTCCACAGCTTTTTATTTTTACTTTATTTTGAAAATAAGAAGCTGTGGAAAAGTACGAGACTATTATCTGTTCTGTGGTACAAGTGCCTTATTCAATATTGTGTCTCTGTTCTTGTAATCAGCACATATTTTCTCATAGAAAGGAATGAAAAGTAGAGCATATGACTCGAGAGCAAATTATTTTTCAACACACTTGCTCATAAAGTGACTCTAATTTCCCGCAATTAGGCACATAATGGCACCTATAATAAAACTGTAATTTTTCTTTGCTATAATTTCACGAGTGAGTTACCTATTGCTTTTTAATTTTATTGGTTGAGTTGCTTTCTTTAAAAAGTTGTGTGTTCAAAAATGTTCAAAGTGTTCAAAATAAATACAAATAAATTAATAGCTCATTTTATGCAACTTAGTTATTTAAATAGATCATTTCAACTTGTTTGTTTATGAAACCAGTTTAATAAACAAAATTGTCACTCAAATATAGCTTATGTTTTCTCTGTAAAAACTTTAAATTTGCCATTTTCTACGTTCCGAAAAAGAAACCTGTCTATGGTCTATGCGAGATGGGCGCGCACAGTAAAACTAATTAATTTTTCCCGAAATTGCGAAAATAATTCTCAACTCGTTATCGTTGTAGAAATTATATTTAATTACTAATTGAATTGTGTACAAGTACTAGTTATGAAGAAAATGGTTTATGTTGCACACCACCTGAATTAAGATGTGAAGCTCTTAAAGTTATGGCAAGCATACTACCTGAAAACTACAAAAGTAAATATCTATTTTAGTAGTATTTTCTTCGCAAGTATGTTGGAAAATGTCGTATGATACACGTGTGTATTGATGATTACCGTCTTTGGCTCTCTTAAGACCCTCGCCTATCAGCTCGGGTCTCAATAGCGCCATAGCAGTAATCACCAACGTTATACATTCGTACCAATATATACTATTACACTCAGGTGATGTAAATTGAACCCTTCGTTGCTTTGCTCGTGATTTAAGTAGCACCCCCGCCGTAAAAATACTATTTTGCACCCTTGTTATACAACCTACTGTTAAATCAAAATTTAAAAATATTTTCAGAGAGTCCACTTGGTAGTTAAACTGCATTTTCGTTAAGAGATATACTTCATTTTAACTGTGACTTAAGCAATTTAAAAAAATATTATAAAATTGTAAAGATCATCTACTTTTGACACTTACTTTTGATAATTATTTTCAACATACTTTTGAAACTCCTACTAGTATGTATGCTTATATTACAACCCAGCTTTAATCCATCCACAACTCGAATTTTGGTGCTTTATATCTTTTTCCTTGTGTAGGTGAAATTTGGTACAAAAAAATATTATATGCTATAATGGTACCTAGCCCAGAAAAGAGAATTGTACTAATTTTGTTATAGCATTCATAGGTAATAGCTGCAAAAATATAGGCAGGTATTTTTTAAATTACTCTTCGAAATCCACGTCGTCGCTTCAAGTGATGTGACGTCAGATCAGTTTATTTTAAAATAACGTAGAAGAATATATAAGCAGTAAGAATGAATAAGCTTCATTGTCGAAAAATGCTCACTTTAATATAATATAATGAACTGCTAAAGAAAAAAATTCTTACGACAAAAGTTCATTTCTCTAGCTGACCGAAAACGCTCGATAGAAAATCGTACTTGTGAATGACGTCACGCGACAGTTGCGCGTCATCGTGCAAATGTATGGTGTGTAAGAGAATATCGCATTTATCGCGGTTCACATTGCGTTTATATGTATATAGTACATAACAAAAGTAATTTGAAATTTAATGAGGAATCTAAAAAGTAAAAAATTGGGACTGAATTTGATAGTTTATATTTTTAAAATTTTTGCGGTTTTAGTATATCCGAGTCCGACATAATCACTCCCGAAAGCCAACACAGGTGGCTTTAATTTCCACAACAAGGGATTTCCACAAGAAAAAAAGCAGCAGTTAGCGCACCAATATTCATTTACTTAAAGATCATTCATTTTATTTGGATCAGATAGGATTTTAATAAAATTGTTGTTAGAATCCAAAAACGTAAAACATTAAAATAAAAACCGCGGTAGCCTAGTGGTATGAGTACCTACTGGACTGCTGAGACGAGGTCTCGGGTTCGATCCCCGGTTTTACCATGGCACACACCAATGACATTTCGATGCTTTTCTAAGTTATATGTGTATTTATCGCAGGTTTATAAGTGCCCGGTTAATGGCAATAGGCTCGCCACCTATTACATTGGGACCTAAACATAAACTGGCGAAATGTGGGTGCTAGCACCTCTGCCTACCCTTTCGGTGATGTAGGCGTGAGTTTATGTTTTGTTATGCTAATAAAAACATCGTATAAGTATATAAATAAATCGCAGCAACGGTTAGTGTGACGCAGTTAGTGAAATGCAACGTAAACCGAGATAAATGCGATATTCTCTTGCACTAAGTACATACATTTGTACTACGTGCAAATGACGCATGTACTCGCAACTACCATTTTGTATGGAGCGTTTTCGGACGGCTTAAGAATATGCATTTTCAAAATAAAATTTCTTTAAAACTATTCGTCGCAAGAAAATTTCTCTTTTGCAGTTCATTACATTATACTAAAGTGTTAATTTTTCGATAGTAAAATAAAATTGCAGCCTATTGTAGGTAGGTATACATAGTTTTGTCATCGAGTTTATCACTCTATTAATGAGCCGCTATCGGGCACAAATACATTAGTCTATCTCTATCTCAAGGAAAACCGATCACATAGATGTTGTGTTGATATTGATTTTTGTTGCAGAAAGGTGGCTCGATAGGTACTTAAATTTACTCATACCAACAAAAAGTTACTAACAATGACTTCTAAGTTATATCTCTGTTCTCTAAGAGAAGAAAAAAATTGTACCTATCGCGAAAGACCGTTAATGGGACCAGCAACGGACAACTTTTTGTTACTGACATTGCAATAACATTACAAAAAGACGATAGCTGATTACAAAAAGCTAGGTGCCAAAATCCAGTGAGTAAATTATCTAGTTTCTGCATCCCGTTTGCAGTTGTACAGTACCTACCTACTATTATTTATTCTATGATTACGTTTCTTTTTTAACGGAGATAGGTATAAGGTACTCAACCTATGACCAGGCCGGGGTGCGAGGGTTATACCTCCGGCAACATCACCTTCGGCAACCAAGACCCTCAGACGGCGTACGTTTTAATCGGTTTAAGTCCGACATAACCTCCCCCACCGGGGGGAAGGGGGTTATCCTTGGTTATATTAAACCAACCTATTTTGGTTAGGTGCACGGAATGTCGTCTTACAGAAGTTTCTGATTCCCAAAAACCGCGTTCTAAACATTCTAACACAGTTTACTATCGTATTTTATTTAAATAAAACTGCAGGTTAAAATGAACTGTCTGAAAACTATTCAAATATATGTACATACCAACTTTGGTGATGAATTGTTGACTAACATTTAAGTGCAGAGTAAAAACTATATCTTACTAAATATATTAACATGTATACATATTTAAGACCTTGGCCTTAAAAGATAGGTACTTTATCAGTAGCATTTCTTCAATATGTGGGTAAATTGGTTACATCGGAAACTCAATATTAATCTCATAAATACTTTGACCTAAATATGCATATGCCATAGAGTAACGTTACATATTTGGTGTGGTAGATGATATATTTCGTAGTTTTAGGTAAGTAGATACTTCAGTCTGATAGTTGGTTCAAAACGAACATACAGCTAAATTAATTACTGCTAAAAAAAACATTAACAGTAAAAAGTTACTTTACAGTTTAAGTTTACATAGCAAAGTTGTACATGACTGCAATGGTTTAAAATGCTCTAAAATTTAATAGTTAAAAGCATAAACTTTTTTGTAAATAATTGCCAAATTCATATAGTTTTCAGGAAATAAAACGATTAATGTAGCCTAGTTTACCCTAGAACAATATCTATTATTCAAACGTACTTAGCATAAAGTCAACAAATGCGACAGCTCCTGTCAAACTAGAACAGTTGAACATTAATATTAATAATCGCATCACTAAAGGCACAAACTGTGGCACCTACTTCATTTTGATGACGTTAACTACTGAACACTGGTTAAGATATGCTATGCAACTATACAAACTCATATGTCATCGTAATAAAGCTCCCATCACTATTTTCTACCAAACACACGTTTCAAGTTACATTGAAAAATCGATTGAACACTGGCCACTCACCTTAAACGATCAGCTTGCACCGGTGTCCGCGGCAAGTATTATAGGTTATACCGAAACCGAAAACGAAACGAAGCACCGGACCACGTGCTTTATATATAGCGTACTCAACGCAAGCGAACAGCGCGCGAGTTAAAAACGGAATGAACGATGCAGTAAATGAGCAAACGTCAACGGCCCAAACCGCCAAAGCAAACGTAGACAATTAATACGCATAGTAGTGTGGCACAAGCAAGCGAGAATGATTGTTGCGTCATGAAGTACGGAGTAACCGAGCAACGCAAAGTTGGCTTCTCTTCGCCTGAACCGAACACTGCCACGGCCGCACCTGGTGCGTGCTAGTCGACCGATTGTGAACGCTGCTCCACGCACATGTGGTGCGAACATAAATATGGACGTTTTAATTTGGCCCTTATATTCAATATCAACATTCGTACAACATACTACGTGTGAGTTTTTATATGTATGTAGTTAACATGACACTACGATAGTAACGTGACGTATCCAAATCATGTGGATCATTGATTAACGTGATCATTTTGGCGCAACCTTTTGCATGTTTTTTGCTTACTATATGATGACGATTAAGAGGTTTCAAATTTGAATTATAGTCGCTCATCATGGGCAACAGGAGATAGGTGATAATTCTTCATTTGAGAGACTAACTATCATCAAATTTCTCCATGTTAGTAAGAGAAAGTTTGGACGTGACAAAAGCGACGGCTTATAAAATATATATTTATCACACCTACTTCTATTATATAGCTTGTAGGCACCACCACTAAAAATACGATATCGATGTAAACCAATAAGCGATAACTCAGTTATACTACGGATTTGCATGCAACAGGTAAGTATTAGGAAATATGTAAACAAATACGTATACAGTTTCTGAATAAATTTTAGATAAGATTTATCGTTATCTTCATTATCTACAGATTTATATATCTAAAATTATCACTACCACTGTTACGCTAGTCAACACAATTTTTATCGATACGAGTACAAATAAACACAAAAAATATTCAAATATTAACTTATTCCAGTTCTAAGTAGTCCTTGAATTGAAGTCTTTAAACATCCCAAAAGAAAATATATTTATGGGTCACAGAAACTATGCAAATGTGTTTATGACTTGACCGATTGAACGTTAATGACTCATCTATGCTAATTTTACCGCCTTGCATACTTTACAAATATGTATCATACACAGAAAATATTATAAAATATAAGTTATGTACAGGAACATTGAAAATAATATCTATTGTTTGTGTATGATTTTGAGTAGATAAATTCTGCAACTGTTTATGTATATGTAATAACTTTAATATTCTTAACACTTAAAAGACTTTGCTAATCCAATAATCGACAGTTGTGTATTCGCTGATAGTGGCCGATTCATTGATAGTCACTCATTCTACGTTTTTACTATGTTGTAGTACCCGCGTCGTACCCGCAGTGGTTGAAATACCTAAGTTTAATTTTGAAGAATTCAGCCCGATATAGGTTCAACGTGCTACTAATTATATTGCCCTTTTATATCACTTCCTGTGTTTTCTTCGCCAGAACTCGAGAATTGCATGTTATTTTATATTGTTTAGTAACTTAACAAACTATATAACCTTTTAGAAAATAATTTTCCTCCATAGTATTGCGTAGGAATATGATTTTTTACTGCAGTATGCAATAAAATACAGTGCACGATTTATTGCCTCCATTCGAAAGGTGCACGAAATCTCTAAGCAATGTTACATCATTGAGTTTCATTGGTTATAATAAGACGCAGCTGAAATTTGCAAGGTCGTGTTTCCTATATTTTGAGCGGTAAATGAGCCTCGGTTACTGAACCTTGTATACCAGAAAAAAAGATTTTTACATACATAGCTTAATAATTATATCATTATTTGTCCTTGCTGATTTATAAAGGGAGAGCCTAAACTGCTGGGTTTACAAACTAAAAACTTTAGCAGTTGATGCATTGCATGCTCTAAGAAAAGCATCACAAATAAAATATACTTTTAAATTGCACCCCCAAGGGCTAAATAGAGACCTACATTAACAAATTTTCTATAAGCATGAGTGTATGTATACGTAATTCGTGGGTTGTAAACGGAAACGCCCTATATAAGAAACAAAAGCATGTCGTATACATAGGTAGGTACTATATCGATGGTTTTTCAAAAACTTTAGTCTTCAGGGTTTTGTTAGGGAAAAAGCTTCAGGGTTAGTATTAAAGCTGATGACGCAACTATGCCCGTATTTGAGTAAGTCTCTGTGCTATGGTCGTCAGTGCGAGTGTGACTCCCCTGGTGTTGCACACGTCCATAGGCCACAGTAACCATTTTCCATCAGCTTGTCTGCCACCTCAGTGATATAAAAAAATTAAAAAATACGTGCATGCTTTAGATTCAAGTGAATAAAATCATACCTCGTAAATGTGAACTTCTTTATAAAAAATACAAAACATAACATAACATAAACTCTAGCAGTTTATGTTATGTTATGTTTTGTATTTTTTATAAAGAAGTTCACATTTACGAGGTATGATTTTATTCACTTGAATCTAAAGCATGCACGTATTTTTTAATTTTTTTTATGCCCACATTTCGCCAGTTTATGTTTAGGTCCCAATGTAATAGGTGGCGAGCCTATTGTCACTACCCGGGCACTTATAAACCTGCGATAAATACACACATAACTTCGAAAAGCATCGAAAAGTCATTGGTGTGTGCCATGGTAAAACCTGGGTACAAACCCGACACTTTGTCTCAGTCCATTACTCATACCACTAGGCAACCGCGGTATAATATAAAATAATAAAAACACATGAGAGAAAAAAGGGGGAAGGTTTGCTGTAGCGTTTTATAAAAGCGAGTCGTCATTATTATTTGGTGAAACATTAAGACTGTTAAGTAAAAATGTGTCATAGGGTGCTCGCGAGGTCTACTGTTCACAGGACTGACTAATAATTTAAGTCTATTCGAATAGCTCAGTTATTATTGCAGTATTTCGAAGGCACATTTTTCCTCTTTTTAACATTCTATACCCCAGGAGGAAAAAAAGGAACCCTTATAGGATCACTTCGTTGTCCGTCTGTCTGTCTGCATGTGTCTTACGACCTTTTTCTCTGGAATGCATGGAGATATCAAGTTTCGAAGAAATTCAATCCAAATACTCAGGTTTGCATCACCTTGAAACTGTTAAAAAGTCATACGTTAATGTAGATGCAGACGTTTCTGTAGCAAATTAATGCAACTCGGTAACCGCGACGCCATCTTTCTTCTTATGGCCGCAAGGGAATGCAATCTTGGTAGATTGAGGCTCTGGTGAGATTATTATTATTGCTATTGTAGATAAGCAGGCAGGCAATCGTAGACAACTGGTAATGTCTGTATTCAGTTTCCATTTTCTTTCTTTATATTTCCCTAGATTGAGGTAAAACGTGTCAAGTCTGTTTTTGAACTAGTTGATACTGTCAGCTGGGACTACATGTTCTGAGAGCTTGTCCCACGCTCGGACCACTCTGTTATTGATGAAATGTCTGTTGGAGAAGCTAGTGCACAACATCAGAGTTACGAATACCGTGAGATCTCTTAAATTTCGAGAAGTCGCGAGATTGACAGGTTTGTAGGTTTATTCTTGTAAATAATCACAATATTTGAATAAATTAGGAAATGTATAATAAACATAACATAACATAAACTCACGCCTATATCCCCGAAGGGCCATTACCCACATTTCGCCTGGTTTATGTTTAGGTTCCAATGTAATAGGTGGCGAGCCTATTGCCATTAACCAGGCACTTATAAGCCTGCGACAAATACACACATAACTTCGAAAAGCATCGAAAAGTCACTGGTGTGTGCCATGCTAAAACCTGGAATCCAACCCTAGACCTCGTCTCACCAGTCCATTAACCATACCACTAGGCTACCGCGGTCTATTAAGGTTTATATAGATATTATTAAATAAATATTTTTTTGAAGATTTGTTAAATATTTTTTATGTTTTGGCACTGTTTGCTGTATCTGTCTTTTGTAATAAACTTTTAAGTAGATAGTAAACTTTGACGTATCAAATAAGTAAGGACATATACAACCCTTCTCTTCAAACCAAAGTCTGTTAATAATAACAGACATAGACACAAGAACAACAGTTCTTTTATGATAAAACAACAAGAAAAGCAATTCATTAACAAAGTTGAGTTAACTGTGTCGTCTAAGAAATTATTATTAATTAAAGTAAATTATACCTGCTCGGAGATATATTATAAATTGGAGATTCATTGATAAAATAAATCAATTCATTACTTTGATTAAAAAAAATTGCAGCTTAAAGGTTGCACCACACAGTGCCGGTGGCAGTACCGCCGAGTAAGCCGCCGGTCAAGCCGTAGGCTTTGCCACATAAAGAAGCCGCCAGTATGGCCGCCGGGGTGTGCCGGCGGGTTGTGCGGGGTGCCGGCGTTAGTTCGTTCCCGGCATTCTTATTTATCTTTATAAGTCCTTGTATAAACTAAATATCCGAGTCCAAGTCAAAAGTAGTCCAACATAACCGACTCTTCCATACCTACGTTGACAGTCGTCATATATGACGAAATCATTACAGTAAACGTCCCCCTTTTTACTCATCTACTTTTCTATAACGATTGCATTCCCTACTCTACACATTAGCCAACATAGCGACGAGTTTGTGATGGCGTCTACACATTTGAACTACTTAATTAGAATTTCATTCAATTTACTTTCCTTTATAATTATTTCATTTTTATTTACAAATTATTATAATGATAACCAGAAACTATTTGGTACTAAAATAAGTAAATAAAAGAAATTACATACATAATGCGTCATGAAATTCCTCTGCATCATCACCGACCGGAAACGTTCCCAGAAGGCTGCCAGCATTGGCACGTTGAATGGCAATGCTTATCCTCTGTGCAAATAATAACCAGCCTTCTGGTCACATGTATCGTTGATTAGCCACTTTGTCAAATCTTTGCATAGAAAACGGGCACTTGGACCCCAAGTGACGTGAAGTTTCAACCCAAAATGACTCAAAAACATAATCACCGGTTAGGTTAAGTATTTGCACCGTTGGAGGATTTCCGCAGATGCAGCAGTAGTGCCGGCACAGTCTGTTGTGCTTGAAAGATGTGAAGGCGCAAGGGTGTCGACTCTCGTATCGTCCCACACCAAAGGCCTACCATCTTCCAAAGTAGCAACGACATACCATCCAGTCTCTTCCCATCGTCACACACCAACCTATTAGGTTCATGAATGGCTGGCACGCCAGCGGTGACAAGGGCACGGCGGATAAAGTCGTTGATGCCGGCGTGTCGCGGTATAAGCCCAGTGCTTCTGCTGCATGAAAGACCATGGTGCCAAAGATTGTCGACAGTGGCAATGATGGGGAGAAACACACAGCGCTCCTAAGCGAAGCGAATGGTTGATTTTACAAGGAATACCTACAGTCATCATCAGATTGATCTTGACAGCAAGGAGTCAAAATAAAAAAACTCGCCCAAACTAAACGTGTGTACCAAATATCACAATTATCAGTAAACAGGAACTGAGTAATACCAAGGTATTAATAACATTTTGAGTACTTTATTAGTCAAGATCAATCTGATGCTGACTGTACTATGAGTAGTATCTGAGAATACCTACCTATTGGCATGCTTGTTGTAATGATTTAGCCAACATGTTTTAAATGACTTGCGCTGTTTATGTGGCCTTGTTGGATTAAACATCGTGACAATACGAATCTCGTGGCATGTACGAGTACACATTAATTGATTGTTAAATACGTAACTATATAATTTTTACATACCTAGTACCTACCAGTTAGTTAGCTTTTTTTGATAGGAGGGAATATGGGGGAGAAAAGGGGGGAAGATTGCTGTCGCGTTATTATGAACGGACGATGATATTTGGCTGAACCATCAAAGATATGATTCCTCATAGGGCGTTGTGAAAAAACAAATGGCTCGTAAAGATGAACTTCGTAATAGAAAAGCCGATGAGAAGAAAGGGGGAAGTCTAGGGTCTTTTTTCACCAAAAATTCAACGTGAAGTATTGCCATGTTAGAAATTATCAAGAGGGTAGTTTTAGTTTGAAAAACTGTGTTTTCCACTTGCCGCTGTAACTGGAATAGTCGCAAAAATCCGGCATGTAATCCATACAGTTGTATATAGTTCTTGAATATTGGGCTGTCATTAAATCTAAGGCAGAAAGAACGTCGTGCATCTCTATTACGGTTGTATATATAATTAATTATCTTATAAAACGTCACTAAGTCTCCAAATATGTGGGGGCGCCGTCCCCTGCAAATCTGGCGCCTCAGGCGGCCGCCCTACCTCGCCCTCCTCGCCTAACCTCGGCATTGCCCCTAATGTCTTGATTATCACAAGACAAAAGAACAATGTCTTGTCTGTACGTTAGACAAAAGTCTAACGTATAGACAAGACATACACATAGACAAGGTTAGGAGATAAAATGTAGTTTTTGCGGAGGTCTGTCACCGGTAAAATTTTGCAGACTATATAGTGTTTGTATTGTATTGTAAGTCAGAGGTTTGTTAAGACCCACATTTCACCTACTATGATTTTCGTTCGTAGTAGGTTAGTCTAGTGCCGTCAAGCGGGCATAAAACTATAGCTGTTTACTTCTATATAATAATCCAATTATGTGTATTTGTATGAAAATAGTCTGGTAATAACCATGTAAATTTTGAATTAAACCAATGCAACACAAAACCTGGCATACCACATCACGAAAAAGCACAAAAATCTAGTTTAAATTTGTAGTTATTTAAGGTAAAATGCTTAGTTTTAGTTTACCTATCACGTGTTATCACTTGTTACTTGTTACCTTCACGTGTTACTTTACAAATCAGTTTGAAAATTAACATCAAACGGGAAGATGACAAGGTCGTCTGATTCTTTCCAATACTATTTGATATCTTAGCTTTTGCTGGAAATATATGCCTGGCACAAACAAACAATGAAATTGAAGCAAGCCAATTGGGCAGTGCGACAGGGGAAGTACCTTCAATTTCTCTGAGATTTATGTTCAGGTGCAGAATAGTTGCCATTTGGTCCCATAAAAATTTGACATAATTTGGACCACTCGTTTTAATTTTGTAAACATTCATGTGTGTCTTGACATGTATATTTTAACCGACATCTTCTCTATGTTCTTCGATATTTAATAGCATTAAATCGATAATTTTAGTATCGTTTTTTTGTAAATAGCATTTTTGCTCGGTTCTAGAAATTGAATTATCAGAATCAAATATCTTCAAAACTAAAAATCAAACTTCCAAGTTAACGTTTTCCAAATATATAACGGTTTATGTTGCTACAGTTATGGAGTCCGACTCGCACTTGACCTGTTTTTAATATTCCGATTCTTCATACAGGGATTTTTAGATTCTTAACTATACCATACCTTCAACCATGGTACAAAAGTACAAGATTCGAGAAAATCTCAGAATCGGAAATCAAGCTTCTGTCCTATAACCCTGTCTGAACGTTTTTTTTATAAGCATATATGCTTTATTCAGCAAAGTACTTACTAGATGCTCTCGACAGGTTGCAGCGACGTGCGGTCCGCATCATTGGGAATCCCGAGGTCACGAACACCCTAGAACTTTTACAGATGCGTAGAGATGTTGCGTCCATAGCTGTATTTTACCGTCTGTACCATGGGGAGTGTTCTGACGAGCTCTTCCAATTAGTCACACCCTCCCCTTTCCTACACAGGACAACACGTGCAGGTCTTAGATGTCATCCGCACACGGTGCAGAACATCCGATCAAGAACCAAGCGCTTCGGATACTCCTTCCTCTGTCACACCATTAAGGCCTGGAATTCATTACCAGCTCACGTGTTTCCTTCTTCCTACAGTCCCGGGTCCTTTAAGCGGGGCGTGAAAAAGCATAATTATGATGAGGCCGTCAAGCTGACCCTCTTTTCTGGGACTTTGTCTTCAGCTTACCATCAGGCAAAGCGAAGTCTAATTGACGTGTCCTATATAAAAAAAAAATGCAGAACTCAGAATCTATAGACGCTTGCATCATCATCATCATCATCATCTTTTAAGTCAAGAATCCATTCTCAATTTCCAGAGTCAGCCTCGAAGGCCTCGCCTCTCCTCGCCTTAAAGGCCCACCGGCGTTAATAGTTCCACACCGGCATGGGTAACGCAAACATGTAGAAGAGTCCACTACTGACTTGCATTTTTCTATGAAGAAGCTTTGGAGGCCCTAATTTACTGAAATCGAAGAAATCTTGGAGAAAATCACTTTACCTACCACAACATTGTTGATATTGTTATACTGCATGCCCACGAGATTAAAATTATATAATAACAATTTACATTATTCAATCTTACGAAGGTACGATATTTGCGATAAGAATAATAAAAATGCATAAAACATGTTATATCAACACACTGAATAATTTAATTAAGTAGGTATGCGCCCCAACAGGGATTCATGTTGAAACCTAAAATGCCCATAAGATCTGTACAACACATGAACGCAAATAAAGAAATTCACTTCGACGTTCACTTTGACTTTGACTTTATCTTTGACTACGACTGCCTTCGATTTTGACTTTGACTTATTCATAATGATTTAAAAGGTGTTTTTGTGACCCCCCAAAGATTTTAGGTGTCCAAGCCAGCCTGCTGATTAATAGACGCTCTGAACAAGCTGTGGCGCTGGTTAGGAAAATAATAATGAGTATTATAGGTATTCTTAAATAAACATTAATTTTTATTATTATATACTTATGTAAATGTTAATAAAATAATACTCGAATACAGTAACATTTTTTTTTCATTCAACATAAGCTGTAAATTGTTATTAATTTATATAATGAATATTATGACTGATGTTATCGAATCGAAACATTGATTTGTTGCATCGAATCTCTTATCAAAACTGTACGTCCTATCGAGCGATTGCGTTAATCTACCTAAGTTACGCCAATCGTGACGTCACAGCAGATAAAACAGTTCGTAGGCGTGTGCAACAACTTTGTTATTAAAATAATTACCTTTCCTGTTGGTACTGCCCGTTTTTGAGACAATTGCCGTTTTCAATTCATGTTGGTATGTAAAAACGAACTATGATGGTCATAAAAGGAATAAGTATTTTTGAGGAGGTAGGACACGACGGTATATCCGTCCAATTGAGCAGACCGACTGGGGAAGTACCTTCGCCCTACAGAATACCGGGGCCATAATAACTTCGTGTTGTGTTCCCGGCGTTGAGTAGAGTAGCCAGAACTCACAGTGCTGTCAGTGGAAAGACCAAAAGCTTGTCCTGCTTTGTCTTTTACATTGACGGCACAGATAGTCTCAATGCTTGCAGGGTTGGCAGCGCGAGTGTGACTCTTTTGGTTTTGCACGCGTCCATAGGCCACGGTGACCACTTTGCATCAGGTGGGCAGTGTGTTTATCTGCCACCTAAGTGGTATAAAAAAAAAGGTTATCTGAAACTTGTGAACCAGGAATTAATTATATTTTAAACCTTAGCGACTGCTTCTGTCGTGGAATACCATTTACTTTTGATTTTTTCTGCATATATTGTTGGTCCCTAATGAAACACTCTTATTTATAAAAACCTGCTTGAACGTGAACCAATTACCTGCCAAAGTTTCATTGTGGTTTGATACCATAAGTCCTATAAGATTTTTCTTTTTCTAAAAAGAAATGTTAATAGCCTTAATTACTAGCATTCCCTTTAACCCATCCCATTAAGCTTAATAATGAACTAGCGTTTGACCGCGACTTCGTGTGGGTTAAGTTCCGAATAGATTCAGGTGCGTTCACTTCTGTAACTCAAACCTCTGTGACTCGTGGCTATTTTAAATTGTTTATAATGTGAAGAAATGTTTCTATTGACTAGGTAAGTGTGTTAATATCCTTCGTTTCTCCCTCTCAACACTAACACTCTTGGAATGGATATATTCGTTGTGCGAGAGCGTCATGAAAATAGCTTAAAAGTCAGAAGGCTTTTTACGCCGTAGCATACCACCTTTTGTCAAAGACGTAGGTTCACTCGTAGTGGTAGATTCATTCGGTCTCATTACTGGTATGGTTTTTATTCAATTTTACATAGACAAGCAAAAAGATTATATTGTCATCTAATGAGAGTCCTCAAGTTAATAAAACAGAATCGTTACAATCGAATCGAGACATCGTCTCTATGACTGTATAAAATACAGTCATAGAGATGATGATGATGATGATCCACTACCACACCAACACGCTGAGTGTTCTGATGAAATCCTTCAACTATCCTACCTAAAACAACGCCATGTGCCACGCTCCTCTCTCCCCTCAAAAACATCGTTAAACGTCAGTTCCATTCCTACTACGCTAACTACGTCATCGCTAGCCCTGTAGTGTTGGTTTTCGTGGGGTTTAGACATGAATAAAAAACTGGAGTACAGTCAATTGATTGCCTGAACTTATAAAACCTTGATGTTGATTAAAATCTCATACAGTCTAATGAGATTATGAAATTTTTTAAAATGTGTGAAGGTATGGTGCAGCCTAGATAATGGAAAAGCCAATTAAAAGCTGATTTTACAGTGGCGCGGCGTCAGCATTGACTACTGTATGTACCCCAAATATCTGAGAGTAAGATTGGGCAGGTCCCTCATGTTTGAGTAGAACTACGAAAATGTCAAGCAGAAGGTCTCGGCACGCAATAACATTCTTAAAAAGCTGACCAGCACAAAGGTGTGCCGCGGACAACAGAGTTGGCCCTGTGATATTTTGCGGATGGATCCACCCATGCTAGTGGATGTATGAAACCTTCCGGAGAATAACTGGTTGCCTTAAGGCGACTGAGGTCACTTGGCATCGCACCTCCCAATACCTGCAGAGGCGTCGTGGGTGGGTAAGCTGGAGTCAGAACACAGGTCGGCCGAAGCAAAGAAAATTTGGATGCGGTGGAGTGATGTGGATTTGTGACGTGAATGTGAAGTTATTTCACAGATAATGGCCTACCTGTTGTACTTCTGTCGCAGTATCATCGTTAGCGTTTTCCGTTAGTCGCCTCTTATGACACCCTTCGGATGAGATGGGGTGGTGATAGTTGTATTCTTTCTCCGTCACCACTCGGATCTTGATGACTGAACTATCTATAATGTATTAAAGTACAGTTAAATAAATACAACTGAAAAATACTTATCCTATAATATGTGTACTATCCTACCGACATTCACGCAACCCGCGGGCAAGAGCTAGTATTTAATAAAAACAGGTAGATTTAAATCAGAACTTTAAACTGAAGTTATTTTGACACAAACTCTTCTTTGAATTCATCTGCCATTTCGTAATCGGAACTTGAATCGGAGTTGTTTTGTAAATTTATTACGAATGGTTCAGTAATGTCATCGAACTTACTATCGTAATGCAATCCCAGTAAATATTTTTATTTCTTTTTCATTCATCATCTATATGGGATTTCAATCCGGATGGCACGGGGGTAAACGTAGGACAGTATGGCAATGGGCTTTCAGGAGTTCGTTAATTCTGTATACGGGGTCTTTTCGTGTATTATTGATGAGAAGTTACAGTTGATCATTTGTCATGGTTTCTGCAAATAAAATATTATGTCGCCGCAACTAACCCTAAAACTAATTAAGTTTGGCTTCATTTCGACTTGAACGCCGTGATAAGACGCGTTGACCATTACCACTATAAAATCCAGCAGCAAATTGTCATTTAGATTTTCATCCACCCACTTGTAAAAAGTTCATTTCACCACGATATTCGCTGGTCGTAACGTCAAATTTGAATATGGTCATTGCACCATCGTCTACCCAGCCATTTGGACACCCAGCGCGCAGCTTAAATGCCAGGTTCAGACGGTGGCTTTTTATACCACTTTTTTATACTTACATTATTGCATGGAAATATGTACCTATGTAATATTGTCTTTAAAAAAAATGAGGCCCCCGAAATCCTTGTGTGCCCAGGGCCCCCGGCATAGGTAAGGACGGCCCTGATAGCATAGTCACACTGTACCATATATTTACTTCAAATACTTTCAGGACTCGATTTAGATTACGATAGTCTACCCGTATCAATAAAAAATGTACAAGTATTCACGCTTCTAGCGGTGATTCTGTTGATGTCCTACTAACCTATATCTGAGAGTCAGTTGAACTTGAACTGTGTCGGGATAACGCAGAGAAAATCAATAAACTGTCTGTTATAATAGGTACATACATTATGTGTGCGTGTTTAGAATATTTAGACTAGTATTTATTACACTGTCAATTATTTCGCGGATGGGATGAATAGTGAAAATAGTAAAATTGATTTTTAAGAATGAGAAGACGAAGACGTGGAACCACTCTTAACATAACATCGTAAGTCAGCTTATTATCTGTAAGGGTAAAAACAAACCTGAAATACAAAACTAATTACAAAAAGGTAATTTATAAATAGTTGACGCCCACTGTAAATGTTATTGTACAATAATTAATAGGGTATAGTTATAAGGAGTTCCAATTAGTGATCTATACAAATAAATAAAATTGAGGTCTACTATCTTAGTGTTGTTGGTGCTAACCAACAACACTAAGATAGTGACGACCACGGTGCATTTAGCTTGGGAATTCAGTTCTTGGTGGGATCATCACCAAGTAAATAAATATAATTGAAGTGTCTGTTTGTAACGTTTAAAAGCTTGCGTAGCTTTGCCGTTTTCAAACGCACTCCTAATACAAACATTTTCTATTAGCAGAGTAGGTTAAAGGAAATAATAGATAATACGTTTACCAACTAAATAAACTAATTTAAAATTGAAACTATTTAGGTAGTATTATAATAAATCTAGTGACACTCGTAATAATTTTGTTATCATTTAATAAAATCTATAAATTAATGCAATTCAGTATGATATATAGATATATGCATCTTATTGTAAGAAATAATAATTGTATTTACTGATTATATTTGTATGCTGCAATCTGCAGCTAACCATGTTGTGCTTAAACATATTGTAAGATTCATGATACCATGTTTATAGGCAAATAAAATTATTCTTATTCTTATCTAAATTTTATACAAGTAGAAACCAATATAGAACTTAATAAAGTAGTGTTGAACCTTGAACAGTGTGTTGATGCCAAACTACAGTGAGGATCACATATTGAAAAATAGCCAGTAGATTAAGTTCGGCCTCCTACGATGTAAAAAAGATTAGGACTTTGACAGATGTAGATATGGCTAAAATAGATTATTTTAGCTGTTTTCATAGTATATTGGAATTCTACTTTGGGGTAATTCTGCGGATTTAAACACAATATGTGTATTACAAAAGCGGGTTGTACGAGCTATTTATAATTTGGGCCCAAGAGTCTCTCTCCGAGAATAAATTAAAGAAATATATTTAGTAGTATTGTTAAGGAAATATATTTGCAAATTTTCAAGAGTATGATAGACATAATATAAACCAGACACAAAAATAATCTTGTAGTTTATTAGAGTTAAAAAAAAATATAATTCTTTCCAGGGCAACAGTGTACCTACGCATTTTCAACAAGCTCCCTAGTGAAATTAAGGATTTACCTATAAACAAATAAAAAATAAATAAGAATAAACTGTGCCAAAAAGGCTATTATAAAATCCAAGAATAGAACATATGATAAACCAGCTAGGAAATGAGCTGTTCGCTCAACTATGACACTCAAACAAACTTTATTATTTATTATTATTACTTATTTTATTTAGACTAAGTAAATGTTTATAAATAGTCAAAAAATGAATGAAAAATGAATGCAGAAACTAATTCTTGCCGGAGTCTTCTCAGGCCTAAATTATAAAATTGGTGAAAGTACCAAGTACTTGTTAGGTGAACCAGCAAACAGGTGAAATTAACTAGGTTGAAGATTTTTGTGGGGCTCCATACATCCAAGGAGCTTAATAATGTACCAATTTATAGCTGTCAATCAACTTAGTGTCACAGTCATGAACAGACAGCTGTGGATGTTTGGAGTCACGAGTAAAGATCGTGAGAGGTACTTATAACAAAATATAATTATAGTCGCATTGAAAACGCCCTTATTTTTGTAACTATAATAATAAAAGTACATGTTACTATTTTAACATGTTATGTGCTTGTTAATTGGCATGATTAACCAAGAATCATTAGATATATTTAGGTATATTGAACACCAATTACGGCACATCAAAACATCACAATAATTTCTAAGTAATTTCTTCTATTTTCATGCATACCTGTGAATTGTTGATTGATCTTGTCTAGGGTTGTCACACGTACAAAAGAACTCCTACGCGAAATACTTTTCTCTGAAACTTATTCACATATTTTCCTACGATTTTATATACGGTGCTATCTAGACCTATGGTTAGCATAGCATGGCTTACTGTTGTTGTGGGTGTTTGTAGATAAATAATATATATATAATAGATAATAGAAAAATACATGGTATATTCATCAGTATGACGGCTACAAAAAATCGCACTACATTGCTGGTCAAGTACAGGTCTTGAATCAGAACCAGTAAGCAAAATGATAAGGGTAAAATAAATTATACTTTATTTCCAAATCATTTGGCAATTGGAATATAAATGAAATATGTATACTGTCGATTGATGGCACATGGTGGAATTTGTTATTACAAATATTAAGAACACACTTATTATACTGTTTGTATCAAAATAATCGGGATATTTACCATGTTTCATTGTTTTGAGTTTGTAGTGAAAGCGAAACCAGTGGTAGTGCAGATACGCGTAGTAAAAGAACTCGAAAGAGAGTAGATCGATATAATTACTTCTAGAAAAAACTTTTTCTCTGTTCACCGCCACTACTCTAGTTCCTCCGTGATCATGGGGCTTGCAACAGCGCCGAAATATCGGAAACTCAAAACAATGAAACATGGTAAATATCCCGATTATTTTGATACTGATGTGAGTGACCATGATAATTTAATCACACTTGTACTTTTGCCACAGTATTTTTTATTATTATTTACACTACTATACTGCATCCTAAAAGGTTCACAATAACAGTTAAGAGTATTCTTCTATAAACATTGCGACACTCAGCTACATTAGGTAATAATAAATAAATGAAATACGTAAATAGTGACGTATGATAAGTACTTGTATTAAAATAGATTAAAAAAGAGATAAAGAACTAACGGTCCGGATCCCGGATTCACCTGTGAATACATTTGCATTTTATAACCTATTGCAGCGATGGCGCAGCAGACGACGAGGTACGAGTAGCAGCCCACTACGCTCATTAGTATTTTTTTTTATACCACTTAGTTGGCAGGCAAGCACACGGCACACCTGATGGGAAGCAGTTACCGTGGCCTATCGACGTATGCAACACCAGGGGTATCACACTCGCGCTGCCGACCATGAAGAAACCTTCTGATGCCCCTTTTCATTTCGCTTGTTTTCATTTTCATCAAGCTGTTTACAATGTCGTAAGGAATGTGGATGGTTACAACGGGAGAGGAAGACCTAAAATGAGGTGAATGGACTGTGTGAAAGAAATGATTAAGAAGGGAATGAATGTTGAGATAACTGCATGCTGAGTGAAAAAGCACATATATGTTGCGCCGACCTTAAATAAACTTGAGATAAGGGCAGAAGGATGATGACGTTTATCCTTAATAAAAGGACTGATGAAACCTGGAATATACCTTTTACCCTGGAAGACTTTTTAATTAGATGTGCTCTATTTTTGGGTCATGTCCTCTGTGCGCAGATTCTGACCGCGCTTGCTGTATGTAAGATAAGGTAAAAACAATGTCCTTGTGGTATAATTATTTTACGCCAGTATGATGGGCCCCTGAATGAATACGACCTCACTTGACTTCTATATTTTATACAAATACGACTTGGCCGCCGCATCCACGACCAAGGATCCGGCTCGTTCCTGGGGCAAAGGTTGGCTATTGCGATTCAGCAACGCGGCCAGCATCATGGGCACCTTTGCGCCGGGAACGATGCGGGGTGGGTTGTTTGACGCGACATGATCGCGAGTTTGTTTCGTGTATTTATGTTTTAATTATTATGTATGTATAATATAAAATTATGATGAATAGTGTAATAAATATCTCGGTATCTCGTTTATGTAGGTACTGTAATGTGTTGGTTGTACACACAATAAAGAATACGACTTAAAAAAATGTGTCACTTGTTTCTCAAGGCAAGGTACAGAAATACAGTCGCTATCAGAATTAGCTCAACACATTCCAGGTGGTCGAACACCTACTTCTGAAAAACTATATAAAATAATAAACAAAAATTAATAAATGTTACATTGTTTTTCTGACAACACTCAGTACAGAAAAAAAATAGGTATTTATAATTTATTGATTTATTTCAATGTATTGAATATACAGTATAATATGCAATATACAGTACAATACACTATAGTACAATGCAATACAATATACAGTATTCAAAATTCATATATTATACATATTATACTGATCATCGTTTTGTAAGTATTTTTTATTATTATTATTTAAAAAAAAGTTGCAGTAGCATAGTACTGGACGGCTGAGACGAGATTTCTGGTTCGATCCAAGGTTTTACCATGGCACACACCAATGACTTTTCGATGCTTTTCGAAGTTATGTGTGTATTTATCGTAGTAAGTGCCAGGTTAATAGCAATAGGCTCGCCACCTATTACATTGGGACCGAAACATAAACTGGCGAATTGTGGGTGCTAGCACTTCTGCCTACCTATTTTAAAAGAATATTAGCAACCGAAGAAGAAAAGTATGTATGTAAACGGATAGAGCAGTAGTCAATTCATCCAACCGACTTTTTATAACTTTCGAGATAGAAACAAAGTGCGTGTTTGCTTATAAGTCCATATTTCTAAATGAATTTTGGTAATGTATTCATAAAATAGCACAAAAAGCTTTACTAGTTTCGAAACTATTTTAAGAACAAACAACTCAACCAATAGAATAGTTTGCAACACACTATCTCATAAAGTGGCTCTAATTTCACCGCAATTAGGCACATGTAATCGTACTGTAACTTTTTCAACGCTATAATTTACAAGTGAGTTATAGCTTTTTTTTTTAATTTTATTGGTTGAGTTGCTTGGACCTTAAAATAGTTTCGATACAAAAAAAAAACGTGTTCAAAATAGTACAAATACATTAACAGCTCATTTCATGCAACTTAATAAGTTTGTTTATTAAACAAACAAAAAGGCTTGTTTTTTTAACTAGTTTAATAAATAAAACTTTCACTCAAATATAAATTATTTTTTCTCTGCAAAAAAAAATAAATTCCCCATTCTCTACGTTCCGAACAAAACACTTCTTTTAGTCTACGGCCGATAGACAAGATAAGACACGCGCATAAGAAAATTAAATAATATTTACCGCCATTGCGAAAAAAAATTCCACTCATTTTCACTGTTCAAATTATGGTTAATTATTAATTAAATTGTCTACAAGTATTAGTTATAAGAAAATGATTTATGTTGTACATCGCTCGATACAAGATGTGAAGCCATTAACGTTATGGAAAGTTTACTACCTGAAACCTACAAGGATAAATGTCTATTTTAGTATTATTTTATCCCCCCCTCTTATCTCAAACAACGATTTCAGTTCCTCTATGACACATATACGAGATGTCTAAGGTCATCCGTGAATTTGAGGCTGAGAATAATAATGCATTCCACTGACTTTCTTGATAAGTCTTTCACAGTCAAGGCTGTGCGCTTATGGAACGCATTCACATTGAACATCAGACAGGCAAAATACCTAAACGTTTTTCAAATTAATGCTTAAGGACTGCGACTCATTGTATTTTAACCTACTTGTCCTACTGTAAATCTGTTGGTGTAAAATAAAGTATTCCCTATCTATTAATATATAAGTGCGTTGAAAAACGTCGTAAGATAGATGTAAGTATGAAGATTTATTATTGTTGAACAAAAAACGTATGACAAAAAATCATTATTTAATTTATTTTACAAACAACGTTTGAAAACTAGTTAATCATTTGACAAACATTAATTTTGCAAACATATATTACTTTAAAAATGATCATTTGACAATATACTTTTTTCGAAAATATATTACTTAGGAAATATTTCAATTGTTAGAATTTAATTTAAAAAATGTTAACTGGCTAAATCGAATCAGTAGATAAAGGGGTTTGAGTTTGGATTTTGTGCTGTGCTGGAAGACTAAAGGCTAGCCTGATTGTGTCTTCTGCACTGATGGCACAGAAACTCTATTCTTACATGGTCGGCAGCACGGGTGTGACTCCCCTGGTGTTGCACGCGTTCATAGGTCACGTAATGCCAACTAAGTTGTATGAAAATAAGAATTCGGTTCTACATTCACAGTTCTATCATACATAACCTAACCTAATTACTAAGTTTCAATACAATGTAAGATTGTTTATGAAATAAAAACTAAACTAAACCTAGTTAACCTATTATTGTATGATTTCGTGCTAAAATAAAACATCACATATGTGTAGGTACTTATTAAGTAAAAGTAAAATTGTTTTACCAACTAACATGTTTAAAAAATAATGAATTTGTGAAATGATGTTAAGGCATGGTGAAACTTTTCCAAGTAAATATTTTGTCTAATGAGTAGTTTATTAAACAATAATTTGTAAAACTCATTCAAGCGCAGATTTATTAGATATGACTTTGCTAAGAAAGGCAATGTTAGTACCGTCTATCCGTCAGGAAGATCTTATTTATTTATTTATTTAAACTTCATGCACAAATGTACAAAGGCAGACTTAATGCCACAGGCATTCTCTACCAGTCAAGCCAATAGGTGGTGCAGAGAATAACAAGGTAGGTGCAATATGAACGGTAACTAGGTAAAATATATATTAATACATACATACATAAATATATAAATAAAATATACTTACACATAATAATATAAAACCATACATTGATAAATATAATTACAATGAGGTTTCCTCCAATTTATCCAGCATGAGTTTATCGAGCGTCGGTCATTTAACGCCGTAAACGCTGTATTTAGTGATAATAATAAAAAATATCACCTGGATTCTACCCCATTTTTCAAGTCTGAAAGAGATTCATATGAGGGGCAGGATGCCGTAAAGCGAAAACGGTCAGGTGTAATAATAAAAAATACTGTGGAAAAAATACAAGTGTATTTCAATGTGTACCTATTGATTTAGTTTACCGGAACACTGTAAAACGTATCTTAACTGTAATCGTATATTTTTGTACTGTTCGAGATCCTTAAGATTAATTGCATTATGTTATAACCTTCAGTTCGGCTGCTGAGGTCCCTGACCTAGCTGACAGAGAAGACTCTGGCACAGACTTCTTTGGGCGATAAAGCTCCTCGTTTATCGCCGATGGCGGAACATGAAGTAGGTACGAGTTTATTTTCAGTTCAAATGATTAATTGAGACGGCAATTAATAGACATTTGTACTTGTTTCAAATGTCACGTGTTGCTCGCTGCCTATTACTACTACTAGTCAAATACTATTTTTGATAGATACCTACTTATAACTGTTTCTACATTCATTTATTCATTATAGGTGAGTAGAGTAGTCAGAGCTTACTGGAGAGTTTTTGTGCTGTCAATGGGAAGACCAAAGGCTTGTCCTGATTTAGTGTTCTGCACTGAAGGTACAGAAAATCTCTGTTCTTACAGGGTCGGCAGCACGGATGTGACTCCACGGATGTGACTCCACGGATGTGACTCCACGGATGTGACTCCACTGGTGTTACTTACGCACGTTCATTGGTCACGATAACCACTTTCCATCAGGTGGGCCATGTGCTTGTCTGCTACCTAAGTTGTATAAAAAGGTTCTTATAGCATCTGTGCGATTCAAAGGTGATAATATTAAGAATAACCGAAAGGCTATTCGCTCAAATTATTTATCATAATATTGTACTAAATTTAGCCACATGGCCCCAATGCTTAGCGCACTCTTCCAGGAACACAAAGAGTACACTGTTTTTGGCATACCTTCACTTGTTTATTCTTGTTACCATGCAGATCATCAGTTTTGTTATTTGATATGAAACAAGTCGATGTAATCGGTTGATATACGGTATTACGGATATTATTACAATTGGATATTTTCCTGTAGTTAAAATAAATAAATTAAATAGCGGTAAAAGTTGCGTTAGTTCTTACTTTATCGTTTTTATTTATTTCCAATCATCCACTCAATCTATAGTTAGTATAATATATGATTTGTCTATTAAATATTATGACGTCACAATAATATATTTCATACAAATTACCTTATACCGTTTTGACGATTAGTAAAAGTAACTGGATAGTCAAATACCCAATTGTAAAGAGTTCTACCCAATTGTAGTAGCCCCACCAAGGTTTTCACGGTCCATAATAATGTTACCTGAATACCGGTATACCTGCTGATTCATGGACGAGGTCCTAGGACAGGCTTTCTTCTCAGGATTGGGAGCTCAGAAGTCAGACGACATTAAATCCTATAAAGCCATTTAAGCCAAACTAAAAGTCAGAGGATGATTAAACGAACCTTGTATGCCAAAATGAGACCACGGATGCAATTAGGAACAAAGCAAAGATAATGATGATGATTTACATGACACGTACGAAGTAGTAAAAGTAGCCGAGCCTATGTGCTACACTAGACTTTTAACTATTGTTGTGGTAAATTTCATTAATATCCGTTTAGCCATTTTTACGAAAAAGATAATAAAATAATAATTCATAGAAAGACTAGAATCAGTGCAAAGAAAGTTTGTTCGGTATCTACAATTTAAGTGCAAGACTTATGACGATAGCTACTAAAAGATATGTAAAAGGCGACACTTACCACTTCATGAAAGACGGTCAAGCGCAGATTGGATCTTTTTAATACGAACCCATTCTCCTATAGTCGCTTTATTTCTAAGAGATGGTTTGACTCGATTCTCTGACTGTATTAAGAATATAAAAGAAAAAAAAACTACTACTACAAGCACTAAATACACACATCCGAAAACGTTTCAATGGCTTATAGTTTCATAAGCAGTTGTTATTTAGTTTTAAGATACTGTTTGTTTTCCAAATAAAACAAGTCTGTACTATACAAAAATCTGACTACTGAAAAATCATGCTCCAAAAATATTAAACAAGAAAATATCAATGCTAGCCGTTGTCGCATGCCACTTTTCCCTAGAATATATTGTTTACACACTAAGTGGCACATGGCCCCGGCTATCCTTGATATTTTCTTGTTTAATTCTTTTTTCAATACACTCGCTCATAAAGTGGCTCTAATTTTGCCGCAATTAGGCACATAATGATACCTGTAACCAAAATGTTACTTTTCTTTGCTATAAGTAAGTTATAGGCTTTTTTTAATTTCATTGGTTTAGTTGCTTTGTTCTTAATAAAATTCCGATACAAAAAAAGATCATGTTCAATATTACAATAAATTAATTTTCCTAGTGCTTGCTCATTTCATGCAACATCGTAAATCATTTCAACTTGTATGTGTGAAGAGTTAATTACAATTTTACTAATGGTTTCTCTAAATAGTTTAGGAAAAAGGTTATTTAAATACGAGTCTGAGTTAAAAGACCGAACCGTAGGCGACTTTTTTATAGTTTCACACGAGTATTTGAAGACCAAATTATGTGTAGTTTCATACATTAATTTATCTAATCTCATGAAATAACTAATATTATTCTCAATAAAACCTTTATTGAAAAAGATGTGAAAGGATAGATCGCAATTACCTATTTTTTAACACAGTACTTTATGATCGCTAGAGGTCGCTATATTAATTTCAGTTATATACAATTCAATTACACGTTATATAGCCTATAGACAGCCAGTCGAATATCTGCGTATAGCCTATAGCCAGCGGACGACTAAGATGCTTGTAACGAAACCTCATTTGTCCAGTTCTAATAAGTGGTTGAGGAGCTAATAACATTAATACAGGTGAACCTATTAGAATACATATATACATAGCCTGTCAAAATCATAACTCTCCTTTTACTTTGTCATAGTCGAGTAAAAAGTTACACGCACCCGTGTTCGTTAAAGGAAATAAATTATTAAAAATAAAAAACTCGACTGCTGTCTAAAAACACCAAACGCGTTTTTAATTTTTTTAATTTATAATATTTTAAATGTTTTTAGTTGTATGATATGCCATATTTATATTTTTGTATTCTCCTTCTGATTCGCTTCATTATGATACCCTCCTCGATCAATTTGAATGAAAAAGAAATTTTGACAACATGCTTTTTAGCACTAAAAATCCACGCACACGTTTTTGTTGACATTTTATGTAGGTACCCTTACACTCGAGAGATGAACACCTTTCATTTGAGATGATCATCCCAATCATGGAAATCCGTCTTGTAGATGCAAAAAAAATTACAAACATACATAAGCACGTAATGTATTCCCCTCCCTGGCGCAGTCGGGTTGTTGTTATTTACAACTTGGAACTATCCATTTCTTGATCTTCAAAAACTTTATAAATGAAAAATACATTTATTTCTGTAACACAAAGGTACTTTTAACAGTATTTTGTAGTTGTGACCTTCCATTAGGTGAAATACACATATATCAGAAGGACATGTTTATCCATATCTTATTGCCTCTCTCTTAGGTAGATTAAATGTAGAATGGGTTATATTGATTATTATATAATAATATGTATATAAATACTAAATGTTAGTTTTAAATAATGTTTCTTTTGATGGATTTGTATGTTTTTATTTATCTGTTTGTACAGATAACTGGCCTGTTTGGAAAACTGTCTTCCAGCAAAAGAAGTTCTTACTCTTATGGTTTCTGCAACTGAATATTTCATAAGTTTTTGTTGCAGGTTCGCACAAAGATTTATATTTCTATACTTTATCAAAATCACGTAAAGCTTTGTAACTGTCAATAGCTAACAGTCCAAGTACAATTGATCAGTAGGGTATCGTGGTATAAAATAAATTATCTTTAGAAGCGCTCTCTGAGACCTTTCTACTTCCGAAAATCTTTCCTCTGCAGGACCTCCCCAAATAGTAATGCAACAAGTCAATACTGATTGCGCTAGGGCTATGTAGGCTGGAGGACTTAGAGGCAATATAACACAGTCGCAGAAATATCCATATCTTCTTACGTATAATCTTACTGGAGATAGCCTCTAGATGTGTATACCATGACAAATGTTGGTCTAAGACTTAGACTCTAAGTGAACACTAATATATTAAATACAAACAGTTCTTTCGAGAGCAAACATTCTTTAGAAAATGAATTTTTATTTCAAATTCTGGTGGGAGTCGAGTTGTTACAGTTATAGTGCGGCATACGTAGTTAGTTTTGAGCACATATAAGATAAGTAAGTTATGTTTTAGCCAATGATTGATAGGTAGATAATATTTTATTGTACACTAAAACATCTACAGATGAGACAAGTAGGTTGAATAAGCCTGTACCTACTGGGTATTTTCATAAATGGATTGGCTCGATTATAGTCAGCATATGAGAATATTTTGGCATTGTCTAGTTATATATTAAGTAACCCATACAAATGTTTTTCCAGGAAGAGTGTAAGTCCATTCACGCACCCCTGAGGAACACCAAAATTGATAACGGAGCAATCACTGGTGCACAGTCTTGGATAGTTGGATTACCATATCCAACAAGTCTTCTTTGTATTCGTAAAAAATAATTATACCTAAGAGGCACATTTTAATCTCAAAATTTCGCTATCGGTTGGGCATTCACAGATCTTCAATTTTGTTTTTCTATTCTTTATACAACTTAGGTGGCAGACAGGCACACGGCCTACCCGTTTTCTTGGAGGATAATATGTTCTTGGTCCTCCTTTCTTTGCCTATCCATTAAGTCAATCTTGGCTTACTTCTCCTTGTTATGCTCGGTGAGTAGAGAAATGGGGTCAATAAAACCACGATTCTCGTCTTGCACCTCCTTAAGACTCACTATCATTTGACTAATTGTTGCATCGGATTTAGCGAAGAGATTTCATCTTTAAAAATTGCCAATTCTTCTATTGTGATCGAGTTATCCTCCCTTGCCCCTTTCTTACGACTTAAAACAAAATTTGTTGAGCTGACGTTTAAATCAGACTCCGAGGACGAATTTTAAGAGAAATATTCATTGTTAGAGTTACTCCGCAAAAACAGTAAGTAACGGGAATGCAAAAACACTCAGAGATAAAGAGTTTATTAGTTGGATTAGTGACACTGAAACTAAACGTTATACTCGTTTTGCTTTGGTAGCCGTACTAAGGTTTATTTTAAACGAATTGTCACGTTTGCTTTAATATCTGCTACATCATCTTGAGTCTCAATTCTAAGAATCGAATAATAAATATTAAGGCGGATTTCTACGATGCGTGATTGTGCAGATTTTATCATTCGAGATTCAGCGTCTTGACTCTACTCTTCCAACACTTTCAACGAGGTGTCACCACCATGACGTGGATTCAAATCCGTTCTCTGAATTTGGTACCGTGGAAAACTCTGAAGAATCTAAAAATTTGCCGTACTCCGTGGAATATGTAAGTGCATAGAAATCTTGAGAACGTCATCGCATCTCACATTTGCCTAGTCTCAGTAGGTAAAAGAGATTTAGAAATGTACCAAGTAATGAAAGGAATTTTTCAATGTAGTGATTTTGACCTAGATTACAACGACCATGTCTTGGCCTCGAACTATCTAAATAACACTTCAAGGCTTTAAGATAAATCTACTGTCGATAGTTGATACACATCTTCTACTTCATCCTAGTGTTAATAATATGGGTACCAGAGACAGTGATTACGCTATAATAGTTAACCTTATAAAAAGTTATGATCAATTAAAATTATTATTCTGCAAGATCGTAGGTTAAATCGATTTCTTACTTACTAAGGTACATCAAAGAGGTCCTAAAAATAAGAACATCAACCATAAGCTTTGGATTTTGGTGTGCATACTAACTTTAGCCACTGATTTCTACGTTTTAGATCATTATTTGAGTATCCTATTCAAAAAAAGGTAACAATTTAAAACATGTTCTGCAACAACTATTCGTCTGTGGCAGTAAGTCGCAATACTCATCTTTGGTCAGATATTACTCGTATTATATCTTTTGTACTCGTAGATAACCCCTTTTTATAATGACGTCACATCCGCATGTGACGTGACCGACCGTTTTTCGCGCACTTTTAATATAAATTTAATTTAATTCTTTAGTGCACACACAGTACAGAGATCATAAATAAAAACATTACAAAGAGCATTGTACAAAGGCGAGCTTAACTCAAAGTGAGTTCTCTCCCAGCAAAGTTTTGAGTAGCAGAGAAGCATTATGGTAATGAAGGGGAGTGTGCAGTATATAAGTAAAAACGCGTTATTATTTATTTATGTTTTATCGTGAAAAAAAAAAATAAACTTCTACATCTTTTAAAGTAAGTTTCAAATACATAATTCTTTTTTTTTGGTTCATTATTGTACGAACTACAACGTTTGTACGAACGAAAATTTTTGGAAACTCGATGGGCAAGGTATAATTGATGAGAGACACAAGAGTGAAGCCAGTACAGGCCGCTAATATCAAATAATAGTAAAATCTCGCCCTACGTCAGTCACGAAAGATTTCCATATTTTGATATAAATTTAGCACATACGTCAATTGTGGGATGTTTCTTCATAGGTACGTACGTACCTCTGAACTTGTCACTCGCACTGAATTACTTACGCCACGCTGAATCCATGCATAATTACGTCTGTTGCTAGTATTAAATTCAAACTAAAATAACAATTTCCATCGGTGTTAAAATTTAGTATGTTAAGTTAAGAAAATATTAGATAAATAAACACCTCAACAAAGTCTAGGGAACAAGATGACCCCAATTTTTTTTTTTCGTGTAAATCTTGTTTTGCAAATAACTGGCAGCAAATAAATAAAAATAGAATAAAGTAGATTACAGAGTTGTTCGAAATTTAAAAATAAATTTTAATAAGTAATGATTTTCGAATATGGAGGGAAAACTTTTAAAAGTGTTTGATTGTGCAGTTTCTCTGAGGCAAAATAAAAATTATTTTTTTTTGATTGTAAATAACGTTTATTATCAATAATACGTCTTTTACGTATGGTTTGTGCATTTTTGTGACTGTAGTCATCATGTCACGTCGTCATTTAAGTCGCGAATTTATTATTATTTATTATTCAGTAGAAGGCAATTCGCTCTTCCAATTGTACCGCTCGTGTGCCCTCGAGAGTCTCTAGAACTGTCTCCCCAACTAGGCTCCCGAGATATTGTGTAACTAGGTTATTCATCTATAAGCAAAGTCTTTTCAATTGTCCACAGATTTAAAATTCTAGCTATATCCCGCATCACCACTCGCATTGTATTCTGATCCTGTTGCCACCTACGAGAACTTACCCTAGAGATACAATAGCTCGTAATATTCCAGGCTATAAATGCATAACATAAGGCAGAGGTGCTAGCACCCATATTTCGCCAGTTTATGTTTAGGTCCCAATGTAATAGGTGGCGAGCCTATTGCGACTCTTATAAACCTGCGATAAATACACATAACTTCGAAAAGCATCGAAAAGTCATTGGTGTGTGCCATGGTAAAACCTGGGATCGAATCCGAGACCTCGTCTCAGCAGTCCATTACCCATAAGACTAGGCTACCGCCTATAAATGCATCTCTGTACCAAAATGGTATTAATGAAAATATTTGTAGATACTTAATACAAAATGTAACACAAATACAAAATAAAATTGCCTACCACGCACTGTATCGAAGTTCACAATCCCGGTTAATCTCGTATTGATCGCAAGATCGCTTCGAGGAGGTTCATTGCCAACCATCTTGTAAACTTGTAAGCGCTGACTACCGTCTGATGCAATAGTAATTGGACGTTGACATTAGAAATGTTTGCGCATTCGTTTATATTTACGCTTAAGGAAAATTTGGTTTCCTCCTCGGTTTGTCAACTGATTTTCTTTCATTTTTAGTAGCTGTTGACAAACCTTTAGTAAGTACCTATCCTAACTTATCTTACTATATAGGTACTTATAGTAAGATATATTTACTACTATGATAGCACTGATTATAAATGTTAAAAAGTGTAGTTTGTGAAGAAATATTTGGATATTTGCACATGATACCTAGATTTGGCTATGATAAAATTATGGATATTTGAATGTTTGGTTGTTTGCCACTCAAACAGCTAAACGGATCTGTCTGAAATTACACATAGAGATTTATAGTTACATAAACTTGGTAAATTGTATTGTATCTCGCGTTTGTTTCTGTGGAACTCGTGGTTTAGAGAACGGGATAAGAATCAAGTTACATCACAGAAATAAACAAAAAATATACCAGAAATATGAACAAATAACCAACAAAAATCATCAAATAGGTTTCTGATGAAATGTCAACTACAATATCATTACGCACGTGTGCTCTTTACGGTTCACTAAATCCTTTGATTGCACCCCAACGACACCTACGAGAAATAACAACAGTTTGGACTTTTACTGTGTTCTGAGTTAATACCTGTGAACATTAATTCAATGCCAATCTTAAACATCTTATTGAAAACTTTGTTCAAACAAAATATAAATGTGAAGAAGAAGAAGAATTTGATATTGAAATCTATAGATAGTTATGCATTTTTTATATTGGTTTATTAATATCGAGAATAATCTTCGGAGCCCAGGTCAATATCATCGTGTCAGTCTACTTATAAACAGACGCGGCTCTGGTGCAAGCTAGGAAGCAAGAGGACTTGAATCTGTGTGTTCAAGCGACAATCACCCTCGCAAACCAGATAAGTGATGGATGAAGTGCGAAATTCTGGCTCCAATGTACCTAATACATATATATCAATGACTTCTACTAAAACTCGAAAACGAACGGGTTTTCACGTGGTCTAAGTCGCGGGTATCAGCTATTATAATATTTAAATATTACCCATTTAAGTTCTGAATCATGTAATGAATATGCTATGATTAAGTATATACTTTGACAACTTCTGTGGCAGGAGGTTGGATCCCCGTTTAGTGCATATATTTGTATGCATATTCCGAGACACGACCAGATCAATGCAAATACATACGTATTTGCATTGATCTGGTCGTGCCTCGGAGAGCACGTCAAGCCGTCGTTGGTCCGGGTTGCCATACGAACATCGATGGCAGTCGTTACACGAAGATGGAACCCTAAAAAGGCCAACAATTGATCTAAGTGCAATGCTTGATATTACCACTGGGTTGTGGAGGTCAGATGGCAGTCACTCCACGGAAAGTATCGAAGTTCAGCCAAATCCGTATTTATACTGGTAAAGCAGACCACAGAATCCGTAATGAAAAACTTCAGATGCGACCGGAATTAATGCAAGGATGAAGTACAAAATGTGTTTCGGCTCTCGACAATAGATATTATAATTGGAGCGTTGAAGAGTTATTTAAATAGTTCGAGTCGATGACATAGTCGTTGTAAAACATTGACAAATTCCTTGCATTTCTTAGTACATTTCTAAATCTCTATTACCTACTGAGACTAGGCAAATGTGAGATGCGATGACGCTCTCAAGATTTATTTTCACTTACCTATGGACCTACCTACCACGGAGTATGCAAAATTCTTAGATTCATAAATGCCTAAGTTCGTTTATAAGTATTCACAGTAATCAATACCTATAAATAATTACAGCTCCCTAATGAAAAGAAAAATTACGTACCTACGTACAATGGGCACAGCATAATGGGCCATGATAATTGGATCTATAGAAACTTATCGTATCTATTATAAGTAAGTATTTAAAAGGAATAGATAATTTAAAAAGTATACCCTGAAAACTATTTCATGTCTTTTTATAGTCTACATTTATAGAGATTTGTAGTGTCGATTTTAGCAATATCCTTGCTAAGTATTATCTACTATTCATAATAAGAATGTAAGTTATTATTATTTATTTATTTATCACCTTGCAAACATAATATTTACATAATGATTTACAATGCATTTAGAAACCACTGAGGTGTGTAGTAAATGCAACTAAACATTAACAAAATATAAAAAGAATATTAATAAAATATAGAGAAAATAACAATTATAGCACGTTAACTCACGTCACAAACTGGCACGTTCATTAAGTATTATTAACACAGACAGTAGAGACGATTATTTTGCTTTTACCACTCAAAATGCGCGGATTGAGTGACGTCAAACGAATTGTCAAGTGATTCTCCCGCGTTCTGTTTCGTGTAAAATACAGATTAAAAAATCGCAAGTTTATGTTGTAAAAGTAAATTATTTTCAATTCATATTTGAGTGATATTTTGTACTTATTACTTACATATAGGCTGCCACATCCAATAAATTTCATATTTTATGGTAAAAGTTGTCTAATGCCTAATTATCTAATTGTGTGTAGTCGTTCGGAAGTTAGGCGGGAACATGCATATCGACGATTCATTTATATTTTAGAAGTAACTATGGATTTTTGTTTGGCAGTTCAGTTCGAAAATTACCTAGTGTATAGCAATAAGTATTACTACCTATCATAACTATAGGAATCCAAAACTACACTTACTGCTAAGTAAGTACTAACTCATTTGTTTACTTGAAGGGTACTAATATCTGGAATGTGCAATTCGATTTTTAACTGACCTCCAAAAAGGAACAGGTTATCAATTTGATGGCTATTTTATGTGTTTGAAATCCTGAAAAAATCCGAAGAAAGCCTCAAATACCATTTACAGGAAAACGCGCGTGCTTAATTTGTATTAGCATCAACAGCATCATTGTGATTCCGTTTAAAAAAATTAATTGTATAGGCGCTTTCTATCAAAATAACAGTAATAATAACATTATAACAGTATTAAATTAAAAGCCGTTTTACGAAACAATGGCTTTCATAACAAGACAATGGCTTTCATAAGTCTTAAGTACGTGTTCTAAGTTGCTTCTGTAGGGAGCATGTTCCCCAGTTGAGTCATAAATGAATACGTGTATTAGCAATTTTCAATAATTCACTACTAAGGGGACAAAATTGTCGATGAACCTTTGTATGGAAAAAACTGTAATTTTATATGAATTTCGTTCAGTTTAAAATTGAAGTATGCAGGAGGGAGTCAGTATCGAATACGGGATTCAGGGAGTCGAATGACGGGATCTAGAGAAATCCTTAAAACATAGGCGAAGCTACTGTTTCTGTTGCTTTTACATAGGTAATTTAATTGGAGTATTTACCTCTGGAAATCATCCTCTCATGATGTTAATTGATGATACCCTACCGACCTAAGCAAACGATGGAAAATTAGTTTGTTTATAAACTTTTAATAGAAATACGCTGGTCAAGTGCGAGTCGGACACACGAACTGAAGGTTCTGTAACTTAAGATAGATAGATAGATAGATAATTCTTTATTGCACAGCAATATTATACAAGATTTACATACATAATTAAAGTTACAGTTAAATGCACAATGGGCGGCTTTATCACTAAAAGTGATTTCTTCCAGGCAACCTTAGGATGGACAGGAATTAAAGTATATAAGTGAGTGTTGGTGTAATATGTCAACATTTATAATTTTATAATTAATTACATAGTATACAAATATGAAATATATATAAATAAAATAATATGTGAATATGAGAAGACTTCAACGACTACGGTGTACATAGATAATGGCTCTTTACCATTGTTTTAAAAATATTTATGGAATATTTACTGGCAATGCTTTCCATAGGCCAATGGCCTTCACCGTAAAAGATTTGCCATAGTAAGCAGTAGAATGGGCTGGCAATACCAGCGTCAGGTTTCTAGACGGTCTCAAGGATCTCGTTTGTGTGTCATGGAGAAATGTAAAACGTTCTTTAAGTTAAGTGGGAGTAATTTGATTAAAGAGAACGTTATTTAATAATGCTAAAATATGAGCATTCCTGCGAAGACGAATTGGGAGCCACTTGAGTCTATTACGGAATTCAGAAACGTGATAATATTTACGTAAACCGAATATGAATCTAATGCAAAAAAATTGAAGATGCTCAAGCTTATCAAGTTGCTCCTCAGTCAGATCAGGATAGCTGACATCGGCGTAATCTAGTACAGGTAGAAGAAGAGATTCAGCAAGCAAAATTTTTGTAGAACTTGGAAGAAAATTTCGTAACTGATGCAAAGCCCCTGCAGATGCAAAGGTTTTCGACTGGTTGTTGTAGTTAATGTCTCCAGGAGAGGGTACTGTCCATATAGATACCCAGATTTTTATATTAGTGTTAATTGGTAAAAGAGCTCCTGCAAATTGAACTTGCGGCAATTGTGACCAGTTGATTCTAGAGATCAGCTGCTGACCACCTACTACAATTATTTGTGTTTTTGTTGGATTCACCGTCAGTCCATAATTTTTACTCCATTCAGAAATATGCACCAGATCCATGTTGATCGTACAAATAGCTCTAGTTAAGTCACTTGAGGGAGCTTGCGTAAAGATTTGCAGATCATCGGCGTAAAGGTGGTAGGAGGAAACAAGTTTTTCAGAGATGGTATTTATAAAAATTGCGAAGAGTAAGGGAGATAAAACGCCACCCTGCGGTACGCCAGCTGTAGTATTGCACCAAGAAGAATAAGATTCTTCGATGCGTATACGTTGCCGTCGACCGAACAGGTAACTACGAAACCATTCAATAGCCGTTGGAGATATGTTAATAAGAGCTGAGTATACCAAGCAGGATGTGGAAATCTACAGTATTAAAAGCATTACTGAAATCAAGTAAAGATAATAAAGTTAGTCCACCACTATCCATGCCCTTTCTTATATCACCAGTTATCTTAACCAATGCTGTGGTCGTACTGTATCCGCGTCGGAAACCAGATTGAAATGGGTTGAGAAGTTCATTTTTATTCAGAAAAGAACTAAGTTGAGTATGGACGAGTCGTTCAAAGGCTTTGGAAAGGAATGGAAGGATGGATATCGGACGGTAATCAGTAAACGAGCATCGCTTGGATTTCTTTGGCAAAGGAAGTATTTGAGCATCTTTCCACGCAGACGGAAAAATGCCGCAGGATAATTAGTGATTAAAGATATGGCAGAGAATATCCACGATCTCATCAAGAATAGGTAAGATCATATTCCTGCTGACACAAGCGTTGCATTGGATGAAAAGCTACATAAACCGTAATATATTTTAAATACGTTGGCATAGAAGCGGGGCGTGAAAAAGCATTTGATGAGGTCGTCAAGCTGAGTGCCACCAATGTAACATAACTTAGTGTCTGTAATGGTGCCCCTCTTTCCTGAGATTTTGCCTTTAGCTTACTATCAGGACATTTGCACAGTTTCAAGATGTTATATACTATTATGTGGATTACATACGTGTACCCCTACGCGTTACTAAGATAACGGTCTTGACCGACAAATAGACAGACGGACGACGAAGTGATCCTATAAGGGTACCGAATTTTAACATAATATCAGTAAATCTAAAATGTCAGAACTTCTACTTTGTTTCTTGAAGTCGGTTTTACTATTATGTTATTTTTTTGCATTCAGTAGCTTAAACTTATAGAACACATATTGATAACTCACTTGTACTTTTCCACATTAGGTACTTTATTAAATATTACACCTGACCGGTTTCGCCTTATAGCATCCTCAAAGGTTTACAATGACATTTGAGAAAATTGTTAACCTTTGAGGATTAAGGCGACCGGTCAGGTGTAATGAAAAAAAAAAAGTGGAATAGTACAAGTGAGTTATCAATATGTGTAACAACAAATTCCACCAAATGCCATCAATCAACAGTATATAATAGTAAGCTTACAGATGTTGATTTTTCAGTATTGCATTTTAATTAAGTTAGATATATTCCGTTTACTGGAAACTAACTAAGAGTCATAAAGATTGTTTAACTACATGCACTAATCATCCAGTGAAATGACAATAGCAAATAATATAGATATTTAAACGAGTTCGTGTCGACAATTAAGATGGTTTAGACCCATTAACCACAGGCATATCTTGACCTAGATCACTAAATAGTTCCAGCATTTTGACAATAAGTGGATGATATGTTTATTTTTAGATTGATATTAGTACCGAACTAAAATTACTAGTAGGTACCTACTCTACATTACCCCTTCAGTTCAGTAAAATTGCATACGTTAGGAGTGGGTTCACTGGGGGTTTCTACATGTTTCTCAATGAACATGTAACATTTTATTTCATTATAAAAAGATTATTAATAGGTATACTACTAAAGGTTTTTTTTACCAACGTTCACACGTGTTTCCTTCTTCCTACAGTCCCGGGGCCTTTAAGCGGGGCGTGAAAAAGCATCTGATGAGGCCGCCAAGTTGAGTGCCACCATTGTAACAGTGTCTGTAATAGTGACTCTTTTTTCTGAGACTGAGACTTACTGAGCCTTTAGCTTACCATCAGGCGAGGTGAAGGCAAGTTAGCGTGGCCTAGATATAAAAAAAACTACGGCAAAGCCAAAGGAGGTTTATGATTTGGATTACAATTACTTATATGCTATTTAGTACTAGGTTATTGATGTGTTTCTTGTTTTTGCAAGTTTTGAAAGGTCTAAGACAATAATTAAAAACTAAAGTAAAAAACCATTTATTCTTCATAGAACATTAAAGTTACTTGTTTAATGTTTCGATATATTTGAGCCTGATTAAATTTGAATTGATTTTGAGTTTTATGATAGATTTTCTAAGCAAAGTTTGGTTTTGAAAAAAAAAAAAAAAAGTTTAATTTCAGCAGGAAAGTCGTTTGGTCAAAGTAGCTTGGTATAAAATTATTAATTTTATGGAGTCGACAAAGTCCACCATTTGGTATAACTTAGAATCTAGGAATAGGCTATTTGACTATTTTTTTATTATTGAAAAATGACCACTTTTTAATAATATAATGAACTGCAAAGTGAAATATTCTTACGATAAATAGTTATATTTGATTTTGAAAATTAAATTTCTCGCGCCACCCGAAAATGCTCCATATAAAATCGTACTTGCGAGTGACGTCACAAGCCAGTCGCGCGTAGTGCAAATGTATGGAGTGCAAGAGAATTTCGTATTTATTTCAGTCTACGTTGCGTTTACACGTATATAATTCATAATGAACGTAATTTCTAATTTAATGAAGAATCTAAAAAGTTATAATTCGTGACTGAATTTGATTGTTTAAATTTGTCGGTGTAAACAACAACATAAGTTTGAGAATTAAAAATAATGCAAAGTCATAGTTGCAGTTTAGTTAGGCAATATCTTATAATGCAAGAAATATTGTATTATAATAAACTAACATTAAGCAGTATTGGGAAGAATCGGACGATCTTGTCAAACAGTCTATTGGATTGGTCGAAAGACTGCCTTGGGTCGGCACCCAGGCAGTCTTTCTATCCGACCAACTCGGTCTGATCCTAAGAAAGGTGAAAAGAAACCAATCTGTGTGCATCTGAACTGCAGGACCAACTTGTCAAACGAAATAAGACTTATAGGGCAATGCGTTAAAAGTAGGTAAAACTAAAAGCAATCTAAACGTAAGATGAAACCGTTATAATTAAATTACTTGGGCCCTCAGTCTAGACGTTTTTATAAAATGAAATATAGCCTATAGCTCAAAAAGTAGTAGCTCTGGTTTAATCATTTTTACTTAGGGAAATAACTCTGAAATTAATAAATATTTTTATATAAAAAGTCATAAAAAATAATATTTAAAGAGAAAATCATTGTTGAATTTTGCCAAAACGTCTGAACTGAGGGCCCAAGATTTTCGGCCTTACTGCCTGAGCGCCCAAAATTTTCGACTTAACCGCTTAGAATAAGATAAAAATGTTTTTAGTTTAAATATAAGAATCGCCCGCTCTTCTAATAACCATACTTTAAGAGTTTTCTTGTCGTTTTTTTTTTATTTACCGTAGAAGGACTTTTTTCGCAGGTTAACCATAAAGTACTAACGTATATATTATTGCAGCTGGGTAGGGTATTTACAACTACGATCCAAGGTCCCCCGACACGACGACTCTGGAATCAAAATATTATTATAGTCCGTGCCGCATGAATTAAGAAGAATACAATTTGCGGTAAATTCAGGGGCAAAAACCAATTAAAAATAATATTATGTCAAAAATTTTAAGTAAGTACATAATGCTATAAATATGTGAGATTTATGTATTTTGTATCTTTAAGTTATTCCCGATACAATAGTGGATATAATTTTTTTTTAAATGACTGTAATCGCGACATTTGGTTTGATTTCTTGAATCAATCAAAGAATCAAAGAATCAATTTCATTTATTCAGTTTAGGCAAAATTTTACAATTATGTATGTCAAGAAATAATATAAAAATATTAAATAATGTAAAAATAAACCATTGGAAAATGATTCTTTCGCTGGTTCGGTAGATTAGTTCTACTGAGAAGATACCAGCAAGAAACTCAGCGAACTACATTAGAACTAGATTATTTTTCTTTTATAAATTTGTTTTGGTTTACAATTTATTTTGTGCGAGCAAGCAAGAGACTTATGTTGACCACGCATTAACATCATTAAGGTACTCATCCACTTTATAGTAACCTTTACTCATTAAAGTTTTTTTCACTTCTATTTTAAATTTATTTATTGGCATATTAATCAAGTCCTGAGGAATTTTATTAAATATTTTTATGCAGCTGCCTACAAATGAATCACCAACCTTGTGAAGCCTAAGTTTTGGTACAACTAGTTTATCTTTATTTCTTATATATTTAGGTTTTTTCGTACATATAAGATATTTTCATAGATGTATTGAGAAGCAACTGTTAAAATATTAAATACTTGATAATTTTAATGACATTTAGCGAATTATTTACTACTATTATTATTTTATTTTCAATAAATACATTTTAACCATTATATTACATTCAATAATTCACAAAGAACAATGCCCACTTTTGACCTGTCTGATCAAAATAAGCAATTTTCCCGTATTGCCTTATTAATTAGCCCATAGAATAGCATATTTTTTCTATATCAAACAAAGGAACTTAGAAAGAAAGTAGCTATCTAGAAAATTAGATATTGGTTTAATATGATAATCAATATGATCGGCAGTAATATCAATCTTCGTGAGACGAATTTCTCGACATTGAACCAGAAATAATAGACGAAAAACATTTTTTTTTCCTTTACGTACAGATTATATTCTCCTTAGATGATAAATTCTAATATTCTCTTTAGAGATAATAGGGACTATTTAGAATAATCCTATTATTGAATAAATGACTTAACAGATATTATTAGGTTAGTGTAACTGTTACTTAGTACCTAATAGTCAAATATTAGTCACTGTTTGGGATTAAGCTGACTTTTTCTTATCTGTATTAAATTGTGAAGTTTTGAATAAAATGACACGGGATGATGTTACTAGAATGTATTTTGGACATCTAAGTCATAGGTTACCAGTTTTCAATCAAACGACAAAGAACTCACAATTATTCAATATATGCAAACGTGAAGCAGTGACCAACTTTTCCTTCATACTTTAATAGGCTTAGTACTAATGCGCACGCGCCCCTTTCACTCATTTACTCAGATTATTACTTATATTAATACGATATAAGTATATACTTGATGATATAGATATCTGACAGTGAGCATAATTATGGATTTATAATTTCACTCATTTGATCAGCCGAGGTTTAGGAAAGACCCAAGAAGTGCTAGTATATAATCGTAGAACGTGATACGCGTGCCAATTATCTCATTATGCCCAAAACCGTGCAAAGTGGAGTAGGAAAAGTCAGAAGACAGACCCCGGACTACAAGATGAGGGCCTCGAATGCAATCAGGACACAAGACTGTTATGATGATGAATATAATAAGAAAAAACGAAATAAAAGACGATAAGTCAAAAATGAATAAGAAATACAAATTGTAATGAATAAAATGTTGTATTATTCATATTCATTTTTGACTTATCACATTGTCATTTATATATTAGCAACAAAGATGTTCACTTTTTAGTTATCACTGGAAACAAAAATCCTATCAGACTCAGTGGCGTGGCGGTACTGAACGCTACTGCTACGCAGGAGGCGCTGTTTTGATTCCTGCTCGTTGTAAATATTTGTATGCAAGAATATTCTATTTGGATTGTTCTGGGTATCTATTTCCGAGACCAATGCAAATAGAATCTGGAGCCCTAAAAATTACAACAACTGGTCTTGCCAAGTATATACTTTATTACATACATACATACTTATATATATATACTTTATAACATATATACACTTTGATGTCGCCAATGGATTGTAGAGGTTAGATGACAGTTGCTTCACGGACAATATCTAAGTTCAGCCGCGCCGTGGAGGCAAGGCAAGGCAAGGCATCTGAAGCAACCGGAGTTAACGCAAAGGTGATATCTTGCTTAATAAATATATCTTGCAAAGAAAAATGTATTTCAGGACACGGTCGTAGTTGGCGTATGTTGGTTAGAAAGCTTTTTAGTTATTTTTTGACGTTGTACAGTTCCTTAGTAAAAACAGAGTAAAAATAATACTTCCCATTTTCTTAGATAAGTGAAGTAAATTTTTCTTAATTACACATTTTTCAGTTTAACGATTTGAAACATGTTAATTTTGTAGTTATTAAATCTTTAATAACTACAAAATTAACATGTTTCAATCATCTATACATAGTATCTATTTGTGAATAATACTAGCGCTGTTTTACGGTAGAATTATAATAAAAAAGTGAATGCGTTCTTTATTACATAAAAATAAAAAAGGAACAAGATGTAGGACATTTTTTCCTCAAAGGACCTAAAATGAAATATAATGAAAAACGGCCAGCTGCGCATCACCGTTGGATACGGTACAGATAATAGTTGCTATACGTAACATCCTCTAATAAAAGTTGAAGTATACGTAACATATGCTCTTGATGCGAGTGATATTGACTATAATAATAATTTTCTTAATTGCTTCGAAAATTATATTCACTAAAGTGAATTATTAATTTAATGGTTGCTTATGATATTGCGCTGAGGGACGTGGATAGCAGCAGATTGATGCGACGGCGACGTGTGAAAATGTGAAATGAGGCGCTTGAGAAAGGCGGTCTGTAGCTAAATGCGGCGAAGACAGAATACTTAACTACACACGTCCGTATAGACGATGACTTGATGAGCACATAGAATGGAATGGAATGGAAAGGGACTCCTTTGTCCGCACTTAGCCTCCTTTTGGGCCATTGAGTACTAGCTAGAGTAGCCAGCCCAGCTCCGCCCAGAAACGCAGAAGCTTACTAGGGGCTTCACAGGCTTCGCGGAGCGTCCTTACTGTACCGAGGATTTGTGATCGTAATGGGCTACTGCCTCGCATTCCAGTATTACATGGGCGGCAGTTTCCTTGGCAACAAAACACCTACAAAGGGGACTGTCCGTAACACCGATGGTGTATAGGTGCTTGTGGAGGAGGTAGTGGGCTGTTTTGTCCCCATTATTGTTCTTAGACTTGTTCTGTCTAGACAAAAACTAGTTTTAGGAGACCTTTCGTGAGTCGTTTGTTTACTGATGGCATAGCCATTTTTGACTAGCTGCAGTCTGTGGTTTGTATCCATCTTTGGTTATGTAGTTCCACGAATCTCTCGTGTATCCAAGTGCGGATTTGTGAGAAAGGGATCGGTAGTAATGGTAGCGGGCCAGCAACGATCATACCAGAGCCTCTCCTCGCGATCTCGTCCGCGGCATCATTGCCGTAGGTCCCGTTATGCCCCTTTATCCACTGCAGCGTTACTACATTAAAGGTGGATAGCCTGTTCAAGGCAGTTTGGCACTCTGCTATTAGTGTGCTGTTGATTATTTGGTGGTCTAGCGCTTGTAAAACGGCTGTGCTTTCAGTTAGTAGTCTTATATTTAAACCCTTCGCCTTCAGTTCGCTTATTGCAGTCGCAACCGTTGTTATGGCAACACATTCGCATTGAAAAATCGAACTGTCTTTGCCTAGTGACAGGTGGATGTTCAAGCCAAGGTTCCTTGAGCTTGGCTTGGACTTCCACCTTGTACCCTTGTACCTTGTATCCACCCGTGTACGCCGGCTCCTGGGATATTTTTTGTTTTGGAGCCGATACGAGTACATCTTCAATACCGGAGTAATCCTTTTCCTCGGCTTGTTTTGTTATGTGGTCTTTATAGTTCCAGAAGTATTGTTTGAAAATTCCATTGCAGGGGGCGGTCATCAGTGGTCGATGCTCTAAGGCTCGCCCAAGGATTGTGGTCATAATAGTAACCCCAGAGTCCCAGGTGCCACAACCTAATAGCGGTGATGGAGGCCTCCTGTTGGATGAACAGGTCAAGCGGGGCGATGTTGAGGGCAACCTCCATAGCAGCGGTTGCAGTGGTTTTCATGCATCCACAGATTGATGAGCAGACCAGCCTCTGCAAGGACCTTAGCCTGGCAATCACCGTAGACAACTCTGTTCGAGTCCACCATGCTAAGGCCCCTTAGGCTAGCATGGGTCTGATCACTGCTGTGTATAACCACGGAGTTATTTTGGGTGAGAGTCCTCATGTATTACCCATCATTCTTTTGCATTGGTATAAGGCAATTGTGCACCTGTTCAGTTTATGGCCAAGGTGTTTGTTCCAGAGCAATTTGCTGTCGAGAATACTCCTAGGTATTTGACTTCTTCCCTAAGTGTTAGTTCGGTTGCAAAGAGTTTTGAGAGCTTGTATGGGCCCGGTACTCTTCGGTTTGTGAACATTATTAGTTCGGTTTTCTGGGGGTTGACCAATAAGTCAAGCTTCGCGCACCAGGTTTCAATTATTTTAAAAGCCCATCTTATGCGATCGCATATGGTTAAGTAACTGAGATCACTTCACGTGACTAGTGACATCGACTACGATGTCAGGTCATGTATTGCCACCGCGTTGACTATGTGGCGGAAAATGACTGGTGTCACATGCAACCCTAACATGCCAGTCAGGTTGAAGGGACAGGTCTATAAAACGATTTTTAGCCCTGTTATTTTACGCGGCTACGAGAGTTGGCCACTACTAGAGTGACACAAGGATGAGCTGCGTATCATGGAGATGATGGATGATCGATATTACGTGTAAAAATCGCATGAGGAACTCTCAAATCCGTGGCAGCTTTCAAGTCCGTAACATCGCAAAACGCATGAGAACCACCTTCTCTGTTGCGGTCACATCTTACAGAAACCGCCAAGCCATGTGGGTAAGAATTGCTTGGCAATAGCACCCCCGCCAGGTCATCATCATATCATGCGAAGTGGAGGAGAAAGAGCCGGAAGGTGGACAGAGATCAAGTAACACGTCTCTATGAGGATGTAGATGATGATAAATGATCAGGTAAATTATTAGAGGGATTTTTTTTGAGAACGATAGGTATGTACAAATAAATGTTAACGACCAAACTAGGCATAGCCTATATTCAGTGGCGGTGTAAGACCTAAACTTTATGTGGACAAGGTACATTTTCCTCCCTCTGACGATGCAAGAGAAAGGGATTATAGAATAACAATCACTTGAAATTAAATACTTTTTAGTTGTTGACAAACTAACATAAAGTTTCACTTATCTCTAAAATGCCAAATATCGTCTAAATATGTATTGCGCCAAATAACGGGCGATTCTAATAAGCACTAAACTTCTACTTCGTCGTAATATTACAATTACAACTTTCAGGATTCCGAATTTCGGGACTTTGAACTTTGATATTCCGTACATTTGGGATTTTGAACTTGGGTCTTTTGTTATTGGGGATTTTGTAAACCGGTATACGTCACCATACAGGATACGCGCGATAAATATCTCTTACATGGCAGTCGGATGAAAACATGAATTTCACAGTAATTTCTCGACTACTTACTGAGATTTCACCACGAAACAATTGCATCTGAACGAAAAAATACAACAAAATGGTGAGTCTTCTTAACGCTATCAGTGTTGATACTTTTATTGCTGATTCTTTAAATTGCTGCTTAGTCCTCTACATTGACGGCACAGAGACTCTGTGCTTAAAGGGTCGGCAGCGCGAGTGTGGCTTCTCTGGTGTTACACACGTCCATAGGCCACGGTAACGACTTGTCTGCCACCTTAGTGGTATAAAAAAAAATGTAGTTTAACAAACGAAAACCTGATATTGTAAATGACGACAATATTTGGCACATTCAGAAGTGATTATTGAATAGTAAAATCTTAGCAGGCCATATCATCGACAAATTACTACAATTTTCCTGTTATTCGTTTAATTTTATGAAAATAATCTTATAAAATGAAACGAAAAGCAATTGCTACTTTAATTTTTTCATAAGCATATTTAGGTATTTGATTAGTTTTTATTATTATAATTTTACGGTAGTAACATCGGCAATTTCATATTGCTGTTCTAACAACTTTCAACATTAGTAGTAAGGCGGGCAATTCAATTACCAGTAAGATTGGTAGTAAGACGGGCAACACCTATTGATACCAACATGATAGGAAAATTAAAAATCGATTTTGTCTTAGTATTTGGAAGAACGTGCGATATCTTATATTATAGTTAAAAAAAAATCTTATTGCAAATTTTCGTTTTTCAACTAAGTTAAGCCTAGACAGTAAGGCCGAATGCCTTGGGCCCTCAATTCAGAAGTTTTGGTACAATTCAACATTAATTTTCTCTTTAAGTATAACAAATAGAGTAATGGAATTTTCTCTTAAATAAAAATAATTGACCTTGAGTTAGTAATTTTTGATTCATAAGCTATATCATTTTATGCAAACGTCTGAACTGGGGACCCAAGTAATTTAATCATAACCATCGTTTGCTTTAAGTTTTCAACTAATTGCTCAAGTCTTATTTCGTTTGACAAGTTAGGCCCTCAGCCCAGATACACACAGTCTATCTCATCTCCGACAACCACAAAGAGACGGCGTGAGTTTTAATCGGCGACATAAACATCCTCTCCGCCGCTCCGCAGCTCCGGCGTGAAGTGTGGATTGGGCTGTGTGTGTATCCGTGGGCACGTATTTTGTGCACGTTATAAAAAGAAAATATCATCTTAGACCTAAGACCTATGTGATTGACTTATTGGAATAATTCCAATATACTGGCACCGATAATTAAGCATCTTTTAGTCTATATTAGTTTTATTACGTTTGAAAAGGCTTTAAAAATTGGACCCTCTCAGTTTATAATGCACACAGTAAACCCAAATAGTATTAATTTAATTAAATAAGAATTAATTTATGTGTATTAAATTGAATCAGCATCTGGTCTAGAATTAATTTCTCAAAACCTTCACACAACACCACACGGAGATGGGTCGGAAATGTGGAGTGATCCGTAATGCCGCCGACCTTTAACGGTATGAAAGGTATGACCCCAATGTAAACAGTATGGTAGATTTTACTCATATATTTTCATAAAATTTTCAAGTGATCACGTACGGGACACTGAGCTAAATCTTATTTCCATTATTTTCATTATGGGACAAATTTAAGCAAATATTGTTACAACATAAAATAATGTTTGTGGTGAAATCATTTTAATTAAGTGTTATATTTTTAAATATGTGATCGACTAACACAAATGATGATTACAGAAATAAACATCTGAGACACGATTTCTACTTAGTGACAGCACCATGGACGCTTAGGTTTCCGTTTTTTGGGGATATATCCTTGGCAAGACCTGCACGGCATGCAGCATGGTAAATCATCTTCTTCACATTGAATCTGAATGCAATTATGTGTGGGTGGTTTGAACTTAGCAGGAGCCCGAGGTGTTACTAATTCAACCTGGAATAAACATATTTATTACTAGACGACCCGGCAAACGCTGTTCTACAAAAATACCAAAAATAGAACGTCAGTATAAAATAGCGGAATGAAATATTGAAGAGATGATTTCAGGTCAATGAAATGACCTATATCCAGCCCTCTAAAATCCAATCATACGTCCTGATCAATAATCTGATCTCGTGGGAGTGGACACACGAAACTAAATTTACTGACGTGGCTCTAGTAGGATTTCTCGGAAAACTGAACATTTCCACGCCATTATTAATTTTTTAAACATAATTATATTAAATCTTACTTGAGAATGGGTAAATTGCAGTGATTCTTTAGATAGTATAAAGTATTAAACAAAAGAAAAAGAAGAAGACATATCTAGCAGTGTGGAGACTACAATATGCTAATTTAAGTGATTAATTGATATTACACAGTGCATAGTTCATCTCATAGCTTTTTCAACACTTTTTTTTACGTTTTCGTGTTTTAGGAGTGTTAAGTCAGTACCTCTATGTTGCCGGTGCGGTTTGGTTCGTCAGTCTGTTTTCCGATCTTCAGGATGAATACATCTTTGTCTGGATGAAGAACCTTTTGTGCATGTACTCCTTTAGGGGCGTCTTTTGGCGTTACGTTACATACATTGCAAAGCGTATCGTGCTTTTCGTTCTTCGAATAAGTTACTTCGGAGTTTAACATAGTTCTGTTTGTGAGCGCTTCACAAATGTCATCGGGTATCTGTGATTTTTATTTTATTTTATTTTAATATAATATCTATGATATATCTCACTAAAACCTATCGAATAGAGCGAATGACTTGGTCTCTGACTAAATAGAAGGCGAATAAGGTTCCATGTTGACTACATTCATACATACGTTACACTACAACCCTAAAAACAAAATTAGTTGCGAAGTACTTCTAATGAAAGTAAATTATCTACTCTAAAGTGCCTTAGTAATACATTTAGGTTGTAGTTATTTTCAATAAGATATATTTATTTGATGAGATGAACGTACAGAATTCTCATATAGAGTAAAGGTACCTGAAAGTCAAGCCTGTTGCCGGTGTCGGCAGTATTCATGCCACATATTTCCGAGCACACAGATTCATTCTCATCACACGTGCAGCTCTGTTGTAGCATCAGCTGCGATGGAGTCAACTTTGGAGGTTTCGAAGTGCTTTTGGGCACCCGAATTTTGACCTGTGCACAATATGTATGATTTTATATTCCTCTCTTCACTTAGCGGTGAATCAGTTGCATCCAAGACCCTGGATCTGGCCCCCAATTCTGCTAATTTAATGTCATAGCAAAACCACTATTATACCACTGACAATGCAAAAAATGACATTAAACTTTAGAGTTTTTTGATACATTCTTTTTATTTCTTTTTGGATTTGGCTTCAAATCCAAAATTAAATGAAAAGGGTTCATTACATATTTTCATTAACTCTAAAGTTATTTAATTTTAGACTCATAGCATAATAGTAAATTCTAAAATTAAATTGCATTGTTAGCAGTGTCAGTAGAATGAGAATGGTTTTGTTATGACATAAAATTAGCAGAATTGAGGCAATTCTGTCCTACATCTTGGTTCATTTTGGATTTTACAGGAGTACCTATCATCCAATCAACTAACCCCAAGAGGAAAGCTTGTGTTACCGTCAATCAACAGGGTTAATCCGATCACCCTAGTTATGTGCGATTTGCAGGTCACCTAGCCTTGAGCTCTGAGCGTCTTAGTGGGACTTAAACCGACCTCATTTTGTAGGTTGTAATGTTAAGAAAACTATTATATTCAGATGGCTATAACGAAAAAAGCCGTGGTAACCTAGTGGGACTGCTCAGATGAAGTCTCGGGTTCGCTCCCAGGTTTTACCATGGCACACACCAATGACTTTTCGATGCTTTTCGAAGTTGTGTGTATTTATCGCAGGTTTATAAGTGCCCCGTTAGTGGAATTGGCTCGCCACCTATTACATTGGGACCTAAATATAAACTGGCGAAAAGTGGGTGCTAATACCTCTGCCTACCCCTTCAGGGATATTGGCGTGACTTTATGTCTTTATGTCATATGGCTATAACGAAGAATAAATCATTAACAATAGATTACTGTGTTCTGATTCCAATATTGTACTGAGGTTGTTATTGACGAATTTTACCAAACATTGCTATAACTCCTGTTGTCATAATCATCATCACAATATCTAAAATTTAATCGGTTAAAATATGAAATCCTCCTTAAAATGACTCCTGTTAGTTTTTAATATAAAATCTGTCAAGGTATTCGACAAAACTGAAATAGTCCACAGGGTACTGAAGAGTTCTTACTCTTCTAGTACCTAGTTAAGTACTTTGTGACTGGTTCGAAAAGTTTCTCTTGTGTTTACATGCTTACATTTCGTACTGCAGTTGTCAAAATCATAAGCATCCAAGGTATTAGTTCTTAAAATATATTTTCGTGGAACATACTTTGAAACATCGCTATATAATACTCTACGGTTGCTTAATTCACGACAAATAAAAAAGAAGCTCAATATGCTATACTTCTAAATCCTGTGTATAATTATAGATCAAGTAAGATTAACCGCTACCTACATGAGGCGCTTTCCGATTCAATAAAAAGCACATCCGATCCCAACTGCAAACTACTCCAGACAATGCTGGCAAATAACTATTACTGTGTTCCATTTCAGCGTAGCAAGTAGCAACGCTATTTTTTGTATGTATAATACTAAAACATGTCAACGACTGAAGTAGCAAAACAAATTCTATTTTATTGATTAATGTGAATAAATAATAATAATAAAATAATACAGGTTCTAGAATAGTATGCAGGGTGTATTTTTGAAACGGGGCAGTCGGTGCAAGTACCTTATCCGTTGTAGTTACAGCAAAATGTTCTTAGGAGACTTTTTGAGATACTTTAAACTGCATTCCAAGATTTTGGCAGAATCGTATCGTCAGCAAGAAAAATGCTAAAGTCCAAAAGTATTTTTTTCTCAATCGATCCTATTTCATGTGGGAATCAAAATACTCTACGGGATCATTTCAGTTTTGAGTACTAGGAAGAACAGAAATCACCAAAAACGTTTCCCATACATTTGAACAAGAGAATCAATTTTGTTTTGGGTAAGAACTCGGTAGGATAGACTGTAAAGTAAATAAAAAGATTTTTTACCTACAAATTTTGAATTTGATGCGAGTATCTTTGCCGTTAAAAGTTTGAGCAGAGAAAATTCGTATAGGTTATTATTTAAAAATTTCTGGTAAAATATCTTCTATTCGTGAAGAATATTTTATTGCATATTTTGTTAATAATCGAGCATAATAATAACAACATTAGTGTGATTGGCACATGCCGCAATGGATACCTATTACGGTACCACACTAACGCAGCTCCCGCGGTTCAATTATGTCTGTCAACGGCTTCTCCACAACGCCATTGATGCGGAGAAACAGCGCGCACCTAAACGGAGGTAAGTTGCGATGCTGAAGGTAGTGTCATCTAACATAATCCCTAAGTTTACCCCTTTTATTCGTACATGTCGGTATTCCAGATTAAAAAACGGTTCGTAAATATTTTATTATTAATCAACTTATGGCATTGACTGTACCCATTAATTAATCTGGCAAAGTAGAAAGACAAATATTACTTTGAAGTAGAAAGATGCGAAATGAATAAATTCTATACTCCATTCGGCTAGGTACTTAACTAAACATAAACAATCATGATGTCTTTTTAATATGTTTTATTAAAAAACTCAGTTTATTAATATTTTTCTAATTAGAAACACATTTTAAAGACTTAGTCTTCAAAATGTGTTTCTAATTAATAATGTTTATATTAATTCTCTTGGCGACGACGAACTGATATTTATAATTTGTATATGTATTTAGTATTTTTCTCATGGAAGTGATGTAAATCTTATTATGAGAATAAATATCTTTAAACCTAAAACCGAAATAGAACCGTCAGTTGGCTATAGTTTAATATGAGTTTTTATAAAAAGTATGTTGTGTTTATGTTATGCAACTAGATTGGTTACCTTTTTTATGTACCTAACCTACTGGAGTATAGAAAACTCACCTCTGCATTATCATTAAAACGTATTATTATATTGTTCTCGGTTGCATTCGAAGCTTTTAGGGCTTAATTATAGGGATTATACGGGCGCGGGCCGCCTGAAGCTGAAGCCGCCCGAGGGCAGCTTGCGGCAGAATCTCGACCGTAAAGCAGCAGATGTAGAGATGTGTGTTTTTGATAATCTAGATCGAAGAAAGACATTTTCCCACCGGTTTCCATTTTGAATATTTTCACCCTTCGGTACTGCTATACGTTAACATAATAATGTTCAAGAAAAGAAAAAAAACACTTACCTCATTTCCATTAAATATTGCACTTATTTCTTCGTAAGGTTTTTTAGATTTTGAGAGTATTCCCGGTTGTTTTTTATCAGATTTTGCATCTTTGGCACTCATTTCCCCATATTAAAATTTCAATTAAATAAATAAATTCCACTAGGATTGCACTATAATTTTGAAATACTAAATTTTAATTGTGAACAAAAATTGGGCCTGCAATTTTGACAATTACATGACGAACATAACCAGAGAGAAGATTACAAGTATTTTGCATTTCAGCCTCCTTATTATTTCAAATAGTTCACAAACCTGAACACAGTGGGATACAAACACACGGAACTGACGCCGAGGCGGGAGCTTGTGGCGGCCCTGGGAGTGAGGGTTCTCACGCTCTCCACCTTGCTCGCGGCGATGGTTCGTTGCGCGGATGCGTGGGCGGCCGGCGCCTCCTTCTGCGAGCAAGTAATGCTCGTGAAGGAGGAGGCGGGGCGGGAGCGGCAGCGGGAGCGACGAAGGATCGCAAGACAAGCTGCCCGCGTACGAAGGCAACTCGGGCGTCGGAGGTCGATGAACGACCTCCGCCCCCCATGAGCGCCGGCCTGGGGGTGACAGGTGAAGCCGCCTGTCACCCTGGCAGAAGCAGGCCGCGGCGGTGGCGCGCGTGGCGCGCCTCCCCGTTTCCGGGAACGAGTTGGGGACTCTGTAGTCCCCACACCCGAGGAGAGGGCCAGATCGTGAGAGATGGCCCTGGGTCGGCCGGGGTGCGAGGGATATGCCTGTCAACCTCACCTTCGGCAACCAAAACGACCCACAGGCGGCGTGCGTTTTAGTCGGTTCGAGTCCGAGCTCCGGTGAGGAGGTATCCGTGGGGATATTGCGCACGTAAAAAAAAAAAAAAAAAACACACGGAACAGAGATGTAGGTTTTCTGTTCTGTGCACAAAAAAATGTATTATGTTTATACATAAGTATAGAAATATGTATCAACCTGGAGCTCGATTCAGTGAAATATATTTTGTTAAAATTAAATTACACCATTTCATTATTAATCCCTGTATTTTATACATACAAGGGATTCCTGTATCACGAGAGACTGAAATGATATTTTAAATCGTGTGATTTCAAATCGACCTGAAAATAAAGCCATTCAACCCCTAACCTCTCCTCAGCTACAACCCATTCTGAATAGGAGATATCCAATTAAACTGTAAGCACACACCGGACACGATACGTCGTTTGATATTTGGATTACGTACAAGCGTGTAAATAGCCATTTGCAAAGCTCAAACAGAGAGCCGAAAGCATTTCACTGGGAGTTGAAACATAATTGAAGGACTTAGGATATACATCTGGATATTAGGTATAACCGTATATGTACATATGGTATAACGTTAACCGAATTTATTATGAGGGACTCGTGAGGCGGTAACCAAATAGGTTACTTAACTCATTTCAATACTGATCAGTTTTAGGGTGTCGATACTGTCCTTTCTTGACAAAATGAGTTCTTTCCTTGTCTCGGAGAATACGTTAAGACGTTGGTCTCTGTTGCCATATGAACGAACACCTATGGCATTCATTGCGGTCCTATACAGCCTAACTACGTAACTACGATATCGGTCGAGGGTTGTGGAGCGCAGATGGCAGCTTCAAGGATACTGCTGCTAATGGAAAACGATTTCAAAATGAAAATCGACCTTGCAATGATTTCCCTTATCTTTTATTATACCTAGGTATTATTAGTTTTAGAACGTAGTAAGCTATTTGTATGTATGAATATGAGTATTTGCATTGGTTTGGTCGTGCTTCGGAGAACATGTTAAGTCGATCGTCTCGGTTGCCATTTGGACGTCTATGGCAATCGTTACGGGTAATTGGAGCCCTAAAAAATCCTGGTCTAACCCTGGTCCAACATCTGGTCTAACTGCAATACTTCGATATCGCCATTGGGTTATGGAAGTCAGGTGGCAGTCGCTTCACGGAGAATATCGAAGTTCAGCCAATATCCGCAGTGAGACTGGTAAAGCGGATCTCTGACACCGAGTTGAAAACTTTGGGTGCGACTGGGATTAACGCTAAGATGAAGAAGAAATTCTTGAACGTAGGTTTTATATTAGTATAGCATATACCTGTTGATATTGTGCGAAAATTCTCCACGGATACCCTCGTTTGGAGGAAAGGGAATCCCCATCTAGTTGCCTGATATAATGAAGTGCACACCGCGCACTGCCACCGCGGCCTGCTTCTGATAGGCCCGCGCTCATGGGAGACGGAGGTCGTTCTGCTACAGTATAGCATATACCTAGCTAGTTTGCTAGTCACGCCTGTTATGCTAGATTAGTTGAATAAACAGCAATCTCGGTATTCTGTCTGTTCCTACCATGTAATCTCACTATTGCTGTTTACCGGGCATTTTTTGATGACCTACGCGTAGGTCATCAAGCGCCACTGAGGCAGAATTTATACTATGTAATAAGTCAACGGGAAAATTACGAAATCCGTCAATTAATTAATCGGGAATATTACCTTATAGAAGCTTCAAGCGCGAGTTCGACGCGCATTTGACCGGGGAACAGGGATGAGAGCCCCAAAGCCTTTGGGAAAAAAACCAACCTGAGCAGCAAATCAGTACACCTGCTGATCTCTATTCATCCAGTTTTACCGTTTTTCATGAAAACTACACAATAACTCTCTCTAAACTTGTTAACCTCAACAGATAGCTGTCGTACCTAAGTAATTGTTTAAATTAATATTCATCACGCGATTAGGCTTCGCGCAGATCGAAAGGCATTGAAATGTTGGGTGGTCGGTGGACAAACAATTGCTCACAATATTATGTTTAAAACAAAACTTGTTGGTATCGAATATCAATTGGTTGACGACTTACTTCGTGAATGCAGTGCCAATAATTGTTAATATCGATTACAGGTACCAAACAACGACTTCTATTTAACTACACTAGTTTTTAGACATGCTGTTTAGAATTTAAAAAAATACATTACTGTCCCCGGGCTTACCCGGCCGGGTACAGTAATGTCCAGCCTTCCTGCCTTCTTAAGGCAGAAATGAAATTTGAATATAAGGGAATAAACTGTAAATCATGTGTTGCTTCGTCATTGATTCAAAAATACATTTATATAAAAATATGCAGCAATGGAGCCAATGCTGATAACTTGCGAATATAGGTCATAAAAAAACCTTTTTATTTTAGTGCTTCAATTTTGAGTATCTTCGTCAAGTCTATGTTCGTTTGGCAATCGCATTTTGCTGACAGCACTGTAAACATGTTCCCAGAGCCACTAACGCTCAAGATCTAATTCCTTTTTGAAAGAATATAGGTAGATTACCAAAATTACCAGTAGGTATTCCACCTAACCTCCTAAGACTAGGCCGAATTCTTACTATTAGGAATGAGTTTCGGTAGTGTAATGACCAGTATTCCGGGAGACCGGAACGCGGGACCTCTAGATCGTTAGGCTGACATTTTACCCACTTAGGTAACATTAACTAGACCTGGTTGTAGCAGAATAATTATATTTAGGATAAAAAGAATCATGTGTTCATTGCTGTAAATAAAAACATAATTACTGCGTTAAAGACCAACTATTACAACTATTATTTTCTCTTTTTATGCCTGCAGCAATAACAAGGTGGGGGGTCAGGCTCGCACTGCGTCTCCCTCGTTTCGATACGGGTGAGTGGTTTCTTGGCTGGACCCTTTGGCGTTACTAGCTCTAACTCCATTTTGCACCGTCGATCGCCCGTTGGTCCCACTTTGGCCACCTTTACACAAAAAGAATTTCTCAAAATAATGAACATATATCAAAACAAAGTACATCTATATTTTAATAGGTAATATGTAGTCAATTACAATAAATGTATGTCCGTGTAAACTTCAAAATGGGGTCATTATTTTGGTTAATATTTAAGGTTTCTGTTTATAAATAAGTAAAGGTAGGTAATAGGTAAGTAAAGTCAATCAGAATAACTTGGTTTCACTTTATATCATGATGTGCACTCCAGCGCAAGAAGTAGTTTACCTTTAGAACAAAAACGTCCTTCCTCGGATGTAGAATGCCTTGCGCCTCCCCCGGTCCGGGTAAGTTAGTCGGCACCAAATTGCACAGCCACGGACATGGCCCTTTCTTTTTTCCACCTCCTTTTTTCTTTTCTTCGCATGCACTAGTTTTCGGTGGTGCCATTTTGCTTATTTTAGAATATAACAAAAATTTTAGGTGCCTTTGAAAGGCTTTTGATATAAACGTGACATACTTATCTACTGCTGTCAAAATTATGGAGTAGATTTTGGTAGCACATGCAACATTGATTTATTTAACCCATAGACTATTGACCATAGACTTTCAAGCACTAACTTTTACCGAGACCCAAGAATAGGCGTCCTTTTGGGTTCAGCACACTGTGCATCGCAAAGAAGAGTGAGAGCATGGCTGGATCTGTTGGTCGTCTGGTGTTTGTGAAACTTTTTCTCAAAGGTTCTGTATAAGGGGTGCGAGGAAAATGCCTTTTCGGGCCGCCTTACACTCCGGCATTTTGATACTCATCATAAATCTGTGCTTCATTGACGTGTGCTTAGGTCTAATTTTTATTTCAATTGCCAAAATAAAAGTGGCCTACATATACGCTCTTATAGTGTATATTATCCATCAGCAGAAGTCTTGTTGAAGTTGATTCTGAACCCTTTGATATTGTAGTTAGTTTGGCCCTACACTATGTTGTGTACAATTTCCATAGAATATTAGATCACCTCAGCTGTGGCGTTGCGGTAGTGAAATATTTGTTTGCATGAACATGTTTTCATTGATCTGGGTGTTTCTGTGCTTCGGTGAGCCATTTAGTATATCTGATTCCCAGATGATAATTTTATATCATTATACGCGTATTTAATTGGAGAACATGAAATGGCAATGCTGCAAGGCTAAAAACCTGGTGGTGATACCAAAAATCAATTTAAAAAAAAGCTGAAGCTGGAAATAGGAAGGTTAGGATTATATAATGTACTTCCAGTGCTGCAAGTCTCCATGACTGGCCTTGTCTGCGGCAGCAGCTTACAAAGTGTCGCTTAAAACTAGGCATCTAGTACGATCAAATTACAAATAGGCTCATTTAAAAGATCATCAAATTCTGTGTATGTAAAACTAGTGCTGCAGTTCTTAAACACTGGTTTAGCTGGTTGCTGCAGCGATTGAAGTTTGCGCCACGAGCGACTCGGTTTAGTATTTCCATATTTTATTTTAAAAGTGTTCAATAACTCTTCGGGGACATGACTTGCTGTATTTTCATTGGTTCAACATTTGAAATAATGTTTAGCTATACAATAATATAGATCAACGTGCGAAAGTTACCTTCCCGTTTCATTTGTGGTCATAATGTTTCACATTATAGTAGCACTTTATTAAAATACTTACCTGCCATCATCGCGGAATAAGAAATAAATATTTTAGATCAGGCGCAAGTACACAACATAGATTACTTCAGCATCAGAATGATCTTGATGACAACTTCTCAAAATGATATTAATACAGGTTGTTTTATTGGTTTACAGGTGACTGGTTGTACCAAATATAAGAACAATCAGTCAACAACCAAGGCATTAAGATCATTTTGAGTACTTTTAATCAAAATCGATCTGATGCTGACTGTACAAGTAATTGAGCGAAATATTTTATCAGACAACGGCAACCTAAACATTTCAGTATCAAGATCATTCCACGAATCGATCATTAAAATCCACTCTTACGTGTTACTTTTTATAACCTTCCAAAAGATATTTGACTTCGAAAAGTATTATAACTTACGAATTTGAGCAAAATGTGAGATTATAAAGCTCATCTCACCGCCAAATTAGTTTATATTTTTCGCCAACTTTTTCAATACTTCTGATACTTAGTAACTTATTATAATTCCGAAATACAAAATACCGAGTTTCTAAATTTCATAAGACCTATTAACGAAAGGCCGAATAAAATCCCGAATTTTCAACTTGCATTAGATTGGAAAAAGTGAATGGTCACGGCGAGAGTTGAACTAGCGACCAGTCCCTTACAGGAGGAATGCTCAAGAACCACGTCATGAGCAATCGAAATTCTCCTCAGACTATATAATTGCCCAAAGCTAATCCAGCACTCCCAGCTGGCCACGGGCCATCTATGGTTCACCTCAAGTGTGGGAAACCCGGTGTCCCCATCGAAGCCCGGAAAGTCACAATAGTTCAGCTGACCCTCCCCTGTTTCCGTCGTACATACTTTGAACTCCCGTTGTAGACATGCTACCGGCTTAATTTGATCATAATTTAATTGTTTTATAATAATATACGAGAATTTATCATATTCATTGACATTTATAATTTCTTAGAATCATTGAATGGAACATCCGATTTCTATAATTTGAAAAGTAATAACATGTACTGAAACAGTCTTGAATACAAAATAATTAATATAAAAGTATAGATAACATGGTCTGATTTTTATCAGTATTAGGTACATATCAGCCACGCTTGAATTTATTTCGTTCTGAATGCATAATTTTCATATTATTGCGATATATATTCATTGTAATTCTGTGTTTGAATGGAAATTATGATCTACATTAACCGCACAACGTATCCAACGTGTTTCATTGGATAGGGAACAACAGATGTACTGTTAAAAATGGCTTCGAAAATGATACACTATTTTTTAGTTGTTTTTAACACATTATTTGTAAAAGGTAAAATGATTACTGTGTGCTCTCCTTATGAGATAAACATATACTATTGAGGCATAATTTTGTTCTATCATTAAGTGTTCGCAGCGCACGCGATATAAGATATATTTATTTTATTTATTTATTTATTCAACTTTATGCACAGTAATTTTATACAAAGGTGGACTTAATGCCAAAGGCATTATCTAACAGTCAACCTTAGGGTGAAGCAGAGATACATAGAGGTAGGTGCAGGCAAAATAATAAAAATAATAATCCATTTATTATCATATTATCTATGTTCTCAATAATAATACATACAGTATACATACACATTATAATACATAAGAAATTCATACACATACTTTTAAATATATTAGGTACTTATATATATTCGTATAATATATATGTACTTATATAATATAAACTTACTTGTACTTAAATAATTATACATAATGATAAAATATATCTATAGTTCGTAAAATATAGCTTGATACCTGTGACGTTTGTCAGAATGACATGTAATAGGTATGGGACGTCTTTAGTATTTTATCGATATTTATATAGAATGAGTTTATTAAAAAAATACATTTTAACGATATTGAAAGAAAGAAAAAAGGAAATGAAAGATGAATTTGAAGGTATTTAAAAGTTTAATTGTCAAATGGTGTACAGCCGAGATCAACTTCAAAGTCAAATTCTGATTCATCACTGGAGCAGTCCTGTAGATTAATAATTAATTCTTGATCGCATATGTTGTCAAATAGAATATCGCGCGCCCAATCTTTTGAATCACATTTTTTGTCTTCTCAACTACCTTTTTCCAATCATCAGCATTTACATGTACACAAGCTTCATGTAGTAATGTCAACATTTTGTTTGCTGTGAAAGGCGGTGCTACATTATGTCTGGCAGCGTAACCTAGAAAAAAAGGTATCCGATCAAACAAAAAACCTACTAAATTCTTTGTAAGCTTTTTATGTATGTTTTTTTTAGATTATACGAACCTTTGACTTGAGCCCAGATTAGTTCTATTGCATTGTAATGGCAATGATATGGTGGTCGGATGACGGTGTGGCCCATTTCCTTTGCAATTTCGTCTATAATATATCTTGGAGTGGGGGGCTTATGAATGCTTACTAATCTTAGCAATTCTTTCTTGAGCATGCTGTTGTCGGCTTTTACTCCTTTGTTTTGCAGCCAAGTAATAATTTCAATTTTACGATTGCTTATCGTAGGCGCCTTATCTTTTTGTACTGAATGATACGGAGCGTTGTCCATCAGAATAAAATGTGGTTCACTCAAATTATTTAGAAGAGTTAGAAACCACTCCTTAAATTTTGTAAAATCCATTTCTTCATGGTACTCTGTTGTTTTTACTGATTTAAACGCCAGTAAACAATTGGGCACAAAACCAGACGATGTCCCCGCATGAGTAATTATTAATCTTTGTCCTTTGCCTTCGGGCACCTTGGTGGTAGACTCCGCTTTATCGTCTGTCCACGATCTTGAAACAGTGTGGTTTGCGTTGAGCCATGTTTCATCAAGAAAAACCACTTTATGCCAATCTGTTATATTTTTGACTTTGCGCAAAAAGTCAATTCGGGTCAAAGCAATGTCTGTTCGCTCCATTAAATTTTTTCTTTTATCGCTTTTTTTATAAGCAAAGCCGATTTTTTTCAATATTTTGGACAACGATGGTGGACTTCCTTTAAATAAATCCGCGTCTTTAAGCGAAACGGATATTTTTTTTAACGTGGGAAATTCACCACGTGCGTAATACGCATATATATGATTTCGAATTGCGGCAGCATCAAAGTCGTCAATTTCGGTGACTGGCGAAACTCTCTTCCTTTTTTTATTAGGAGTCGATAATATTTTACCTCCCTCATCTTCGGCCACCATCTCCTTTGACGATTCTCCATACTTTTCTTTGCTAATTCGAGACACTGTAGCTCGTCCGATACCAAGAGCGTCAGCAACTCTATTGTACACTTGCTCCAATGGTAGTAGCGGTCCGCCATTTTGATTCTCGCGGTCAAAATACTCGCGCAAACGAATCACAAACTCGCGACTTTCGCTATTCAAAACAGTTTTTTTTGTTCTTTTCGGCATTGTGGTGCAAAAAAAACAAATAACTAGAAATAACAACAAAACTTAACAAAGCAACAGTAATAACGACAAAACAATATTAATCACGTAGCGATAGCGTATACAAGGCGTGGGCACTCAAAAAAGATGGCGCCCGCTTGTTCGCTGCATGCGAAAGCAGTAGGTATTGCAAGACTAAAAAAATACGAATTTGTTGTGAAAAAATTATTAGATATTAATCATTTATACAATTTATATTAATGAAATTGTCATACATTTATTTTATCGATATTCGCTGGCCAGTCGATTACACATCCCTACAAGGCTGCGAAAAGAGTTTACGAAGTAAGCTAACAAAAAAAATATAAATAATAAAATATAATAAATATTTTAAATTACCTTTGTTTTTACTAGTATCTCCTTGATAACCAGTTCTATTTGAAAAAAGTGTTCTAGATTTCTATACAAATGTCTTATTAATATTTAAAAAATTAAAACTTTTCCAACAACAAATTTATTGTTGCAGTCTTTATAAACGAAGTCTCTAAAGTCACAGGTATCAAGCTATATTTTACGAACTATAACATTGAGGAGAACCTGGTTGAGTTCAATGCCAAGAAGACGCAGGCATGTGCGTTTACAGCAAAAGTATCTTCTTTTCTTCCCCACCCCACTCTTCAGAGCACGCCACTGCCACTGCAGGACAATCTCAATATCCTAGGTATGGATGTTCGCTCAGGGCCGTCTTTAAACTATTTGAGGCCCTGGGCACATTAGGATCATGGGGCCCCTAGGACCTTGAGAAAACACTATTTACTTACAATAGATAAAGAAAGACAAACAAGGTTCTAAATTTATTTTTATTTAGTTACTAACTATAAAAAAATAGGAAATATAAAAAATAATCTACAAAAGTAACTCGCTTAACATAAAATCCTTAGATTAATTCTATGTTGATTGCAAAGGTACCCTCCTAGATTTAAGATGAGCAAAATCGTTAATCACATCTTCAAAATCTATGGTATTGAGAATATCACATTCTATGGACATCAGCGACAAACTAGTTAATCTCTCTTGAAGCATTGTACTTCTTAATTCATTTTTTATTCGTTTCAATTTGGAGAAGGAGCGTTCTCCGCTGCAGTTAGTTACCATCATACTTAAAAATATTCTCAATGCAATTTCTACGTTAGGAAATGTGTCTTCAATTTTGTTTTGCTTTAATAGATTATATACTTCCTGTACACTGTTAGATGCTTCATTTTCACTCTGAACATTTTTTAAGTATTCTTTTAAATGTTGACATTCTATTTCTAACTCTTTTTCATTTACATCTTCGTGATAGATTTGAGAAAATTCTTTGCATCCTTGTCGTATCTCTTCGGAATTCAGAGTTTTTAAGTGAAAAAATAAACTAAAACGTTGACTGAAGGGTCTCATATGAACTTTGTCGCTGTTTTAGATGAACACTCAAGGTATCGATTATTGGGAGAAAGGTTTCTACGCTGAATCGCTCTTTTCCATTCAATTGGACTGATGGCGCAGAGCCATCAAAAAAAATCAGCCGTGAGCTTCTACGTCTTGTTCTTTGAGATAGATCTTTGTAGTCAGATTCTGGGTTATTTTCTTTGGCAGATGATTCGAAGTTATCAAATTTATCCCTGAGGTTAGTAATAAAATCATAAAGTGAAGTCAACAAATTGGTTGCAACGTCCAGTGTTATTGTTTCTTTCTGAAGATAATTACTTGTTTTGTCTATTCTTTCCAATATGGTGCTCCAGATTTCCGTCAGTATAATAAATTCTAGATTTCCCATTTTTCTAGACAGACTAAGGGCTTCGTCTCTTGTTTCTCGTGCCTTTTCAGTATCGTTTGCGATGGTGATTAAAGCTTCTAATATTCTTTTATAACCCCCATGCAAAGCACTTACTGCATCAGCTCGGGCTGACCATCTGGTTTGTGAAAGACTCTTAACAACGTTTTTTGAACCTAAATGTTCTGTTAATATATTCCATCTGTGGGTAGAGCCCGAAGAAAAGTTGTACACTTTCTGAACTATTTCAAAAAACTGTGATGCCTCCGGTACACACCCAGCAGCATGGACACCTACCAAGTTTAGTGAATGTCCTGCACATGGTATAAAGGTGGCAAATTCACATTTTTCCTTGATTCTTGTTTGTAGACCACTATACTTTCCCGACATATTTGAAGCATTGTCGTAGCTTTGTCCTCTGCAATCTTTTATGGGAATATCATGTATCTCTAAAAAATTTAAGATGGTCTCCGCTAAATACTTAGATTTATGCTCTTTAATAGGTATAAATTTCAAAAACCTTTCAACAGGAACACAGTCTTTTACGTATCGAATGATGAAAGTTAGCTGGTCAATATGAGACAGATCGGGCGTACTGTCAACCCTTATGGAAAAATATTTTGCTGATTTAACTTCATTTATAATTTTTTTTAGAACCTGTTTTCCCATTACTTCAATAAACTCATTACAGATATTTGCTGATAAATAAGAAATGTTACCCTTTCCAGGATTCCCAAATTTTTTTAAGTGATCTGCAAGAAATGGATCAAATTCACTCAATAATTCCACACAACCCAAATAATTTCCATTGTTTGGAGATCCTAGGATTTCATTGTCGCCGCGAAATGGAAGCCCTCTCGATGCCAAAAATTTTACAACAGCTACAATCCGTTTAAGTACGTTTCTCCAGTAATCCACTTCCTTTTGATATTGAGATAATAACTCTATATCTACTCTACCAACCGCTTTACTTCGTGCCAGATAAGTCATCATAGATTGCTTATGCGCTGGGCTATTTTCATGTGTTAAAATTATGTGATTAATATGCTTCCAATCATTACATCCATTCCGAGAGCAAAGATTAACATCAGTTGGGTTAAATAAGCAGCATGAAAAACAAAATACAGATCATTTGGAAGGCGAATACAGCAACCATTTTCTTTCGACGCTTTCATTGTTCTTTAATTTGCGAATAAATAATGCTTTGTTGAAATATCTCGTCACTAATTTATTACCATCTTTGTAGGTTCTGGATGCCTCGGAAAAGTCAGAATCTTTATTTTGAAAATATACTGGTCCCTTACGAATTAAAATTTCGCGATTTATTTCAACAAACTTTTCGTGAAAATAATCGGCGGGATCGTGCGATATTAATTCTTCTGTGTTGGAAAACTGCTGTTCAATTGACACAGTTGGAGTTGTCGGTTTTAGTGAAGTTACTGAAGTCGTTGCACTTTCGTCGTAGGAATAGTCGCTTTCTGATTCAATCTCTTTTTCAAAATTGGAACATGAAGGTTTAGAAATTCCCGCAATTTGTAATTGAGCTGAGTCATCATGTGGAACATTTATGAGTTGATTGCTACTTACAGAAGTTTCTCCAGTAGTAGTAGTAAAATATGATGTTAATTTTGGTAACTTTTCAATTACTTCTTTCTGATGTAGAGCTTTTTTCCTTTTTTCAGATCCACTAGGATATGACCGTTTCGACATTTTATATTATAATTCAGTATTTAATTAATTTTATAACGAAAATATTCGCTAACACAAAACAGACAAACGACGATTTAATCAAACAATACTATTTTTTTATCAGAGCTCAAGCACAGTCAGTAACAAACTAACAACTACAAACAAAACAAACGCCACAACATCGCAGACAAATACTTGAAGGGAATTCCCGTTCGTCAAGTCAAACGACGATCGGGAGTCGGGAATTCCCCTTTTTTGTCTTTGGTATTACGAATGACGTTCGAATAGGTTTCTTAAAGACATAAACCACACCGCATCAAATAATTCTTCTTTTTTTAATTTAATAATTTTTCTTTTAATTGTATTCTTATACTTACATATAGGTATTTAAATTAACCTAAATATACTAATATCGGAAAAACTCATTTTTGAGAGAGAGTGGAGTACTTATACCCTGTTTATTTATTAGTTTGATCTTTCTTTTTGACGGATGTCAAATCTGAAATCGATATAACTTTGCAACGACGAACAATATTTTCTTATTTTAATAATATTAAAAATTGATAATAATCATAAGAATAGACACACAACATAAGAGTACCTGTTAAGGACTCAAGCATTTTCCGAAAGTCTTAAGTGGTTTTTATTGCTTCGAAGTAAAATTTAAATAGAAAAACTCAAAACAATGGTACCTACCCAATGTTTTTATGTCTAGTGCAATAAAATTGATTGACGAATGAATTTATTTATTTTGAATAGTTTAAAACATACATACAGCCACATATTTAGCCAACACATTTTTTACACCAATAGATATTTTCTGTTTCCCATCACTGACCCATCTGTCAAAAAGTTCAAGCTATGTTGTACAAGGTATAGCTATCCGCATGCGGCAAACTAAAGCTAATATAATAAGCGTAGGTATTGTAGTAAGTCATTATCATCAGATTTTTCAAAATTAATGTTTTTCGGTAATACCTAAATATCGGTTATCATTTGGTAATCTGGCAGGAACTAGGGGGCCCCATTCGATCGCGGGGCCCTGGGCACGTGCCCATAGTGCCCAGTGGGGAAGAGGGGCCTGTGTTCGCTGCAACCTGAATAACAAAAATTACATCGAAAGTATCATCAAAACTGCCTCACGAAAACTCGGAATCCTGAACAGAGTGAGACGATTTTTCACGCCGGAGCAGCGGTGTCTTCTTTACAAGACACAAATTCGCTCCTGGGTGGAATACTGCTCGCATCTTTGAGATGGTTCAGCAAAGTACTAGATGCTCTCGACAGGTTGCAGCGACGTGTGGTCCGCATCATTGGGTATGCCGAGGTCACGAACACCCTAGAACTTTTACAGATGCGTAGAGATGTTGCGTCCATGGCTGTATTTTACCATCTGTACCATGGTGAGTGTTCTGATGAGCTCTTCCAATTAGTCTCAACCTCCCCTTTAGTACATAGGACAACACGTGCAGGTCTTAGATATCACCCGCGCACGGTGCAGAACATCCGATCAAGAACCAAGCGGTTCGGTGACTCTTTCCTCTGTCGCACCATTAAGGCCTGGAATTAATTACCAGCTCACGTGTTTCCTTCTTCCTACAGTCCCGGGTCCTTTAAGCGGGGCGTGAAAAAGCATATGATGAGGCCGTCAAGCTGAGTGTCACCATTGTCACATGGTATGTGTAAGTAATGGTGACGCTCTTTTCCGAGACTTTTCCTTCAGTTTACCACCAGGCAAGTCAGTTTAATTGACGTTTTATATAAAAAAAAGGATTTTTTAAGGTCATTTACACCTTGGGTTACATTGTTGGATTTCCAGAAAGGATCCTCTACATCTAGCCCATCGCAGTCCACTGCTGGACTAGGCCTCTCCCTACTTTGGGAGGCTTTGGCCTACTATTTCCACGCTGGCCAGATGGGTTGGTACAGGGTTTTATTTCAAGTTTTCCTTCTCTCGCATTGATATCGTCTGCGTATTGTTCCGTTAATCGCCTCTTACGACAGCCTTCGGATGGGATGGGGTGGTGATAATTGTATTATTTCTCCGTCACCACACGATTGAAAATATAGTATATATAATATGTGTATATAGAAATAAAGATATATAATTGCTGGGGGCCTATAGGAGGTAGGGCACGACGGTATATCCGTCCAATTGAGAAGTCCGACTGGGGAAGTACCTCTGCTCTACAGAATGTTTGCTACAGAAGACTCTGCTTACAGAATTGCTTTGTCTTTTACACTGACGGCGCAGAAACTTTTGTAGGTACTTCCAGGGTTGGCAGCGCGAGTGTGACTCCCTTGGTGTTGCACTCTTTCATAGGCCACGGGAACCTCTTTACATCAGGTGGGTCGTGTAATTGTCTGCCAACCAAGTGGTATAAAAAAATAATATTCTTAACTCGGTGTTAGAGACCCCAAGTCCTAGCCATAGTAAAAGTAAATACTGTATCCCAGCTTCACACGCTAATTTATAAAAAATAATCCTATAACCCTATTGCTGAATCGTCAACAGTCGCGAAAAATAATTATTAAACGACGATAACAGTACTGAACACAAAATATTTATTTTGGGATTAGATCCTTGAGACTGTGCGGCGTGTGATTTTAGTCGAATGGAGTTCGACAAAAATAACTCTGATGGACAGTGGTTCCCTTTTTCATGCGGAGGTGAAAAAGGAACTAGTAATTTAAATACGGAACTTTATTGTTTTAATATGATATCTAACGGACTTTTTTTCCGTGTGAAACATCCACGGATACTCCCCCGCCAGAGCCGGTGGGAGAGGTTATGTCGGACTCGAACCGACTAAATCGCACGGCGCCTGTGGGTCGTTTTTGATTGCCGGAGGTGAGGTTAACAGGCATATCCCTCACACCCCGACCGACACAGGGCCATCTCTCTTGATCTGGCCCTCCTCGTGTGTGGGCAACACAGAGGCTCCAAATCTGATGGACCTTTGAGAAAAAAAGGAAAAACGCTTTATTTCGTCAAATTAAATGTAGGTATTTACTTTGATTTCAGGTATTACCTTTCATTTAATTTATCATGTTTGTTAAAGAGATTTGGTTCTTTTGATTTACACTGTCGATTGATGTCCTAAAAATACAGAATGTTTTTTTCGGACTTTAGTCGGTTCGATTACTAGGTTTTATAAAATTATGGAATCAAGTTTTATTCCATTTTAAAAATAAAGTAATGTCTCCCTTAAGTAAAATGAGCCAACATATAGTGCGGTCAAGAAAGAAAGAATGTTTGAGGAACTAAATGTATATTTGCACACTCAACACCCAACAACTGCCAAACCAAGTTGTCGGATATCAATTCCGTTTTGATATAGGTGCTTCGTATACCATTTGTAAATTATTTTGATTTATACATATAAATATACCTTCCTGTATGTAGTCATATGATAATGTTATTAATTTTTTTTTTATAATAGGCCTCAACTTGGGTATCTAATCATATGGCAAAAAATAAATAAATAAGAAATGTTTTGTTTGACAAATATCGTTTGAAAAAGTAAACTTGATAAAATTATCATTCTACAAATTCAATATTTTTAAAAGGAGGTAGGACACGGCGGTATTGCCACCCAATTGAGCTGTTCGACTGGGGAAGTACCTCCACCCTACAGAATCCCGCTGTCATAATAACTTCATTTTGTGTTCCCAGCGGTGAGTAGGGTAGCCAGAGCTCACTGGAGAATTTGTGCTGTCAGTGGGAAGACTAAAGGCTGGACCTGCTTTGTCTTCTACACTGACGGCACAAAAAGTCTGTGCTTACAGGGTCGGCAGCGCGAGTGTGGCTCCTCTAGTGTTACACACGTCCATAGGCCACGGTAACCACTTTCCATCAGGTGGGCCGTGTGCTTGTCTACCAACTAAGTGGTATAAAAAAAAACAATTTCACTTTTTAACCGATTGCCAAAAAGGAGTGGATTCTCATTTCGATTGCTATTTTTTACTTAATAGGTCCTACATAGAGAGGATATTTATAATTTGTGTATATGTAAGTATAAGGTGTCCGAGGAGAGGGCCAGCTCCTAAGAGATGGCCCTGGGTCGGCCGCGGTGCGAGGGATATGCCTGTCAAACTCACCTTCGGCAACCAAAACGACCCACAGGTGGCGTGCGTTTTAGTCGGTTCGAGTCCGACATAACCTCTTCCACTGGCGCCGGTGGGGACGTATCCGTGGGGATTTTGGGCACGTAAAAAAAAGAGTATAAGGTGTAATCTGGGTTGTGTTATAAATAAATGTATTTTCTTTCCTTCTATATTTTATTTTCAATCCAATTGATGGTAATATATGTAAGGTCATACGAAATGAAATGACTAATAGGTTAGGCGAGCAGCGGCAGCGGCCGGCGAATGCCAGAAACGAATTCTACTTATTACGCTTAGTTAAAGCAGTGTGTATTTTTTTATTAACAAAGTATCTATGGAATTAGTATTAGTAGATACAAAATTATTATTTACTTACTAATAAATTTATCTGCTAACTTGATTTAATCAAATGAACATTTTTAAAATAAAATTTTAACAATGGAAATATTTCATAAGTAGAACTTTTATCGAAACCTGTTTTATGTCTAATTATTCTTTTTAAAGTAGGTAATATGTTTGCGATATGAAAGTTTGTCAAATGATTAGTTTTTCAAATGTAGTTTGAAAAACAAATCATATTTTGTCACACGTTTTATGTTAAACAATAGGGCAACTCCAATTTTACCTCGACTGATGATTCTGCGAGGAGTATCTACAAACTCCAGTAACCGGTCACATGCTGGTCCACTTTATCTCCGTCGTTAATAGCTCTACTACGTTACATTGGCGGAATTGATGCTAATAGTACAGAGCCATTCATCAAGAATTGAATTGAATTTTATATTATTTACGTTTAATGAATTTCTTTTTATCAAAAAATTATCATGAGTGTAAGTAACATAACATAACAGAAACTCACGCCTATATCCCTGAAGGGGTAGGCAGAGGTGCTAGCACCCACATTTCGCCAGTTTATGTTTAGGTCCCAATGCAATAGGTGGCGAGTATTAAGTTGCATTGAAAGTATTTCAGGGATCCCAATGCTATCTTCCTAACTATCATAGTCGTTGCAGAAAATTTCACCTCCTCCCACTTCATGAGCGTAGAAGAATTGCAGACTTGACGTTTTTGTTCAAAATCATGAATGGATCGGTTGATGCGCCGGAGTTGGTGAGCAAATTTGGCCTGGGGGTTCCATCTGCATACTTACGTAGGTCTAACCTGCTGCATACTCCCAGAGCAAGGACTACATATCGCCAGAACTCATATGTGATCAGAGCTGGTTGCACGTACAACGAAGCATGCCGGTGTGCTGACATCGATATTTTTAATACCAGTGTTTCTAAATTAAAAAAAGTCTCATGTATTAAATTTTTTGAAAATGCCTCAGTGTAGATGCGGAGGTGTTCAGTTACACGGGCACGGCAATTTTCCATGTTATTATTTCTTTATTTGTGTCGAATTATTATCAATGTATTTATGTATCTTTCGCTATATTATGTTCTTATTTGCTGTTGCTGTTTACTAATCTAATACTAATTATCTTGTTTATATGTGAAAACTTTTAAGTGGCCTTTTCATACTATTTACTTGTATATATGTATATTAGCTGTAAGTTTTCCGAAAAATAAAAAATAAAATAAAAATAAAATAAATGTACTGTGATATACCTATGGACGAATTTCAAATCGTCAAGCTGCTTTCCGATATGGACGATGTTTATGACCAAACTGCTAAATTTACCGGTATGTACGTTTACTTTATTATTAAAAACAGTATGAGAAGTGTAATCTATTAAGAATGATTTGTTACTAGCTATTGACCGCGACTTCGTCAGTGTTGAGTTCGGAAAAGCTGGAACCCAGTTAATTTAGATAATTTCCATGTAGGTACATTATGTAAATATTAATAAAATTTATTGTTATATTTTCAATTATTTATTTTGAAGTAAGTCTTGTTCGAGTGACTGACTAATAAACAGAGGTATGAATTACCGCAATTTACGAATTAGACAGGTTTCTTGTATGGCCTAGGTAAACGCTGCGAAAGTGTTTTGAAAAATTTACCGTTTGGTTCACCAAAACGTAAACATGTATCCATATTTAACAATGTTCACCTAACTCCTTTAAGTATACTTTTTTTTTTTTTTTTTTTTTACGTGCGCAAAATCCCCACGGATACCTCCCCACCGGAGCCGGTGAAGGAGGTTATGTCGGACTCGAACCGACTAAAACGCACGCCGCCTGTGGGTCGTTTCGGTTGCCGAAGGTGAGGTTGACAGGCATATCCCTCGCACCCCGGCCGACCCAGGGCCATCTCTCACGATATGGCCCTCTTCTCGGGTGTGGGGACTACAGAGTCCCCAACTCGTCCCCGGAAACGGGGAGGCGCGCCACGCGCGCCACCGCCGCGGCCTGCTTCTGCCAGGGTGACAGGCGGCTTCACCTGTCACCCCCAGGCCGGCGCTCATGGGGGGCGGAGGTCGTTCATCGACCTCCGACGCCCGAGTTGCCTTCGTGCGCGGGCAGCTTGTCTAGCGATCCTTCGTCGCTCTCGCTGCCGCTCCCGCCCCGCCTCCTCCTTCACGAGCATTACTTGCTCGCAGAAGGAGGCGCCGGCCGCCCACGCATCCGCGCAGCGAACCATCGCCGCGAGCAAGGTGGAGATCGTGAGAACCCTCACTCCCAGGGCCGCCACAAGCTCCCGCCTCGGCGTCTCCCACGCCGGACACTCGGTGAGCGTGTGCGGACCTGAGTCCTCGCTCGCGTCGCAGTGATGGCACTCGGACGTTGGCTCTTTCTGCATCCGACGCAGATACTTTCCGAAGCATCCGTGCTCGGTGATCATCTGCGTCAGACGGTACGAGAGGCTGCCGTGTGGCCTCTCTAGCCACTCCCCCATGATGGGTCTTACCGCCGTTACTACGGCGTGCCCTGCGCTTGGTTGCCCAAGTCGTCTCTCCCATTCTGCCACCATTTCCCTGTGGAGCCGGGATCTCACGGCCCGAATTTCTTCGGGCTCGGGATCGTGACCCCGCTCCCGCGCCGCCCTTCGGAACCTGTATAGCGCCGAAAGGCATCTCGCTTCCAGGATCCATGGTGGCGATCCGGCGAGGAGACTCGCCGCGTTGAATGATATCGTGCGGTACCCCCTTATGATGCGGCACGCCAACTTCCGCTGCGGACGCTGCAGCAGAAGCATGTGCCGATCACTCAGGGTGTCCGCCCACACGGGACACCCGTACAGGGCCATGGACCGCACGACACCCGCGTAGAGTCTCCTGCAGGAGTCATCCGGGCCCCTCAGGTTGGGCAGTAGCCGCGCCAGAGCGTTGGCTGTGCCCGCCAATTTGGGGCCCAGACTTCGGAAGTGCTTCCCGAAGTCCCACCGGCCGTCGAGCACGAGCCCCAGATATTTCATCTGGGGCTTGATGCCGATGAGAGTGCCTCCCACTGTGAGACTGGAACCAGGTGGTGGCGTGCGCCGAGGTCCATGAAAGAACATGGCCTCGGATTTATGCAAAGCCACCTCAAGGCCCAGCCGCCGGATCCGTTCCACGACTTGAGCAACCGCGGTCGTGGCCCTCAGGATCGCTTCGCGGTGTGTAGCTCCGCTCGCCGTCACTAGCGTGTCGTCCGCATAGCACGTGACGGCGGCGCCGTCCGCAAGCTCACCGCGAAGCACCCAGTCGTATCCAATGTTCCACAGTAGCGGCCCGAGAACCGATCCCTGTGGAACACCGCACGACATCTCACGCCGACCGACGCCGGTCGCACTTGGGTAGATGACGGCTCTCTCCGTCAGGTACGCCCCGACTATGCGGCGGAGGTAGAGAGGCACACCGTGGTACACGAGTGCCTCCCTGATGCAACTCCAGGGCAAGGTGTTGAACGCGTTGGAGATGTCCAAGGACACCGCCAACGTCACCTCACTCCGGGCAACTGCCTCCTCCGCCAAAGTCCTCACGCGCATGATGGCATCCACGGTGGACCGCCACCGGCGGAAGCCATATTGGGCATCCGCCAGGTCCGGCCCCCTACCAGAGAGGTGCTCGACGAGGCGCTTCGCAATAACTCTTTCAAAGAGCTTGCCCACCTCGTCGAGCAACACAATGGGCCGGTAGCCGGACGGTTCGTCCGCCGGGCGACCCTCCTTTCGGATGAGGACCAGTTTCCCCGTCTTCCACATCTTCGGAAACTGGCCCCGCTCCAAGCATGCGCTGAGGAACCCTCTCAGCCGGGGTTCGAGACCGTCTTCTCCCAGAGCTAGGACCCACGCGCGGCCTGGAATGCCGTCGGGTCCCGGGGCGGTGCTCTTCTTGGCTCTAAGCCTTCGCACCGCCAGCTCCAGTTCTACCCAAGTGACCTCGGGGACTTCGTCGTCAACTACCACACTGGGCGCCACAGGCGACCGAGGTGGCGGAGTCATCTGCGGCGGAACGTGTTCCGCTCGCGCCGGGAACAGGGACTCGACCACTCCACCGAGCAGAGCTGGCTGGAGAACCCGGGTCAACGGCGGGGCCCGGGGGCGCAGCTTTCCTCTTACCATAAGGTAAGGCCGCCCCCATGGGTCCCGCTCCAGCGTCTCCATTAGCTCCTTATAAGCCGCGGCTTTCGCCCGCTTAATCTCCGCTCGGAGGGCATCTCTGGCCTCCCTGTATCCCACATGAAGCTCCGCCACTCGGGGCTCCGTATCTGCGGTTCGGCTACGCCTCCTACGGAGTCTGGTCCACCGGCGGTGCGCGATCACGCAGGCTTGCCGTAGCCTCGCGATCTCCGCAGACCACCAGTAGACCCGACGCCTCGGACTATAGGGTGGTGCCCTAGGCATACCCGCATCGCAGACACGAGTCATGGCCTCCCGGAACCACACCGCCTCATCGTCGATATCGACAGGCCTGTCCGGCGCAATGGCCCAGGCCTGTACGATGGCGGCCTCCAGGAGGACCTCCCGATTCAGTCTCCCAAGCACCCAGCGTGGCTCGCGTGGGGCCGGTATGACCGGCGCATCACCCGCGGGGGGGGAGACATCAAACCGAACGTATCGGTGATCCGCCAGTGTCTCCACCCCCACAACAACACGCCAGTCCCGCACACGGTGCGACAGCGAAGCGCCTGCGAACGATAGGTCGATAATCGAACTGCGCTCCGCGGCCACGAACGTGGCTTCGGCCCCGCGATTCTGGAGAACTAGACCGTGATTAGCGGCCCAGCTCTCCAGAGCCCTACCTCGTGGGTTCGTGTGCCGGGACCCCCAGGTCACTGACCAGGCGTTGAAGTCCCCGAGCACAAGAACCGGATGAGGATGACAGGCGTTGACGACGTCGGTCAGTCGCTCCAGCGACTGCCGGTACTCCCCTATGCGTCGGTGTAGGCTCGGCGTGAAATAGACGGCCACGACCGCAATCTCCCCCACACGCGCCGCTACGATGCCATGCTCCCTTGCCACGACAACAGGGGGGGGGGCACCCATAGCGGCGTTGTACACCAGTGCCGCCGACCCGTCCAGGTCGACCACCCAGGCAGGCCCAAGGGGCCGGTGAGTGTACGGATCGGCGACAGCGGCGACGTGTATGGACCACTGTGCCATGCTCTGGAGCAGAAGACCCTGAGCATCGGCACCGTGGCCCACGTTCGCCTGCAGGATGCGGAGCTGAGGATCCATTATGGAACCATCTCCGCATCCCGCCGCGAACTTTGGGTGGAGCTCCCGCCTTGCGGCTTCGGCTCCCCCCCGGTGCAGGCCTTGCTGCCAACCCTATGGTCGGCCGGTTTGCCCCCCGCTGCACACCTGAAACAGTGCAGCGGAGCTTCGCATCCACCGGCCGTATGGCCGGGTTGGCCACAGCGGAAGCAGCGGTCACCGACCGTCACCGCCGCCGTGCACTGCACCCCCACGTGGCCGACCGATAGGCACCTGAAGCACCTGGTCGGTCGAGCCTGCAGGAGCCGGACCTGCACCCGCACCACGCCTCCAACGGCGAGGAACCCCCGGTCGGCAGCCTTTTTGGCTGCTGCGATGGGGCAGCCGACAACTGCCGCCCCCAGTCCACGGCGGCCGAAGCGGATTGCTCCGACCTTCACCGCCTCTAGGGGGCAGCCCCCGGCCTCCGCCACGGTGAGGCGGATTTGCTCCACCGTGATGGAGTCGTCCAGGTCCGAAATGCGCATTTCTGCGCACTTGTTGGGCCTGGACACCCGGACGTCGGCTGCGTCAAGCGTCTCCCTAAGCTTAGCCGCTAGGGCATCAGCCTGGGGACCGCTCGAAGCGCCTGGGATCTCGAGTAGCCGAGCACCCGTCCGAGTGGGTTTCACCCGGATGGGGCCCGGCATGTCGAGGGCCTTCATGTCAACGCAGGCTCTCGCCTGCGTGACAATCTGGGCGTACTGCACGCCCCTATCCGCCGCCTCCGCCGTCATCGTAAGGACGACGGCGGTTGAGCGGGGGACGCGCAGCCTCCCTGGCACTCCCCTCGCAGCAGCCTCAGCCCTCCTGGCCTTTTTGGCTGCCTTTCGGTTCGCCTTGCGCCGCTTTTTTGAGGCGCCGGCAACCTCCCAGCCCCCCTCCGGCGAGGAGCTCGTGGCGGCTATACCCGCCGAAGTTCGGGCCAGAGCTGGGGCCGGGGCTAGGGCTGGGGACTTCTTCCCCTTGCCCTTCCCCTTTCCCCTTCCCCTGGGCCGCGCGACCTGCGCATCCTGGGGGGGGCTCACAGCCCCCGCAGCGAGAGCAGCCCGAGCGGGCGGAGCGGCATGGGCGGCAAACGCAGCGGACGGGCTGCTGGCCGACCCCTGCGGGGATCCCGCCACTACCGGACAGGTGGGGCCCCTCTTAACTGCCCCGGCATATCCGGCCGGAGCCGCCAGGGGTGGTCGGCGGCTGGAGTCCATTATGGACTCCAGCCAGCTCCGGGTGCACTCCTCCTGCGCCACCCGCCACGCCCGCTGCTCCGCCAGCGCCTCCTCCTGGCGCTTCTCCATGGCAGCTATTGCCGCCATGCAGAGCGCCAACGGGTCCGCAGGCCGAGCCGGCCGCAGCACCGGCGACTCCTGCCGAGCTGGTCGGGCCGGCGACTTCGGCGGCTCCGGCCGCGGCGACCCCAACGGCGCTAGAGGCTCCGGCCGCAGCGGTGACCTCGACCGCACGGGCAACAGCGGCCGCGCCGGCCGTCCCGACGGCGTCGGCTGCAACAGCGGCTCCGGCCGCAGTGGCGACCTTGATCGCACGGGCAACAGCGGATGCGCCGGCGGCGTCGGCTGCGCCACCAGTCGCCGCCGCGCCGACCGCGTAACGCGCTCCGCCGGCAGCCCAGCGACGACCGCTTGGAGGCTCGCCAGATCGGCCGCCATCCTCCCCATCTCCTTGCGGTAATCGGCCGCCATCCGCTCATTGCTCTCCAGGAGCTCCAGGTGCCTCCTACCCAAATGAGCCCTGTCGAGCTGCAACTCGGCTAACTCCGCCTTCAGGAGGTCGAACAGCTCGACAAGCCGCGTCGTCGCCTGCGTGACCCGGTGCTCCTCCGGCGTCGGAGAATCGGTGCGGGCCCCGGCCCAACCTTCTAGGGCTTCTATCACCTCCTCAGATATTCTGTCGGCGCGAGGCAAGGGTGAGGATGCCGCCGAGGTGGAGGAACTCGGCGGCGCTTCCACATCCTCCGGGGCCCTGAGGCTGTCACCACGCTGCAGCTGCGTGCGGCTGACCGCTAGCAGCTTCGGCGGTGGTGGATGCAGCGTCTCGTCACCGTCGTGACTGCTGCTGGTGGAAGAGGAGTCGGTCAAGGTGAGCTCCAAGTCCGACTCCGTCTTCTGTGGTGGAGGGGAAGGAGGAGGAAGAGACTTCTTCCTGAATCTCCTCTTCCGCCGTACAGATTTCCGGGTCTGTAGGCCCACCGGGCTGTTCGCCCTACTCCTCTCCGTGGCGGTGTCGAATTCCTCCGACACCGCGGTTTGGGACGCGACCTCCGCGTCATGGTGCTGCGCGACCTCCGCGCAGACTGTTCTGCTTGGTTTGGGTTTTAATGTTATTGAATTTTCCATGTAAATCCCACGAGTAGAACCGATAAAATTACACTCCCCGGGTGACGGCCATTCCGGGAAGCGGGGTACATACTACGGAGGTCCCCTGGTATCCGTAGGTTTTAAGCGACTTCGCTGTCGGGTTTTTTCAGACTTTTCCTTGTCGCGGGCCGGCCAATTAAGGCAAGCCCCGCGGCCTTCAGAATATCGGCTTCCCAAGTGTGGCTAGCACTCAGGTCGTTGTCGATATCCTGGAGGTTACGCGACGCGGGAGAGCAGCCAACTCTCCCAGCACCGACGGTGGCACGAATGCCTGCCAGCCTCTGCGCGAGCAGTAGGCCGGCCCGTCCCTGGATCCCATGGATCCTTGTGTCGCCCCCATGTCCCCTCTGAAAGCAGAGGGATACCGGGAGCGAAGGGCTAGCCCTAAAAAGGGCTGTTTGGGATGGAAGGGATTCTACGAATCCCTTCCCGCGGGCCTTGCAGGTCCGCCATACCACGACCCCCTCAGGGTCAGCTAGCCCTAAAAAGGGCTTGTCGGGTTATTGGTCGACGGCTAGCAGAGCTCCTTCTCCTTGGAGTCAGAGTCTACTAACCGTCGTCCAGGGTGCACCAGCCTCCCCGCTTCCGTTCCCCAGGACCGCGGTCCAGAGGGAAAAGAAACAGGTAAGCCAACGTGGAGGTTACCCAACCCGCACCCCCCTTTAAGTATACTACTACAATTTACGAACCGAATAAATAAAACTACATCGAAAGCCTCCTAATATAGCTTTAGGAAAATTTTAAACAGTATTTACCTGTGGATAAATGTCAATGGTTGATTGTACCGGTTTTATGTTAATTTTATCAACCATAGCTACATCGTTATTCACCTTACACATAGGTGGTGTGCAAAAGTGCCTTTTTTTTTACATGCGCAAAATTCCCACGGATACCTCCCCACCGGAGCCGGTGGAGAAGGTTATGTCGGACTCGAACCGACTAAAACACACGCCGCCTGTGGGTCGCTTTGGTTGCCGAAGGTGAGGTTGACAGGCATATCCCTCGCACCCCGGCCGACCCAGGGCCATCTCTCACGATCTGGCCCTCTTCTCGGGTGTGGGGACTACAGAGTCCCCAAATCGTCCCCGGAAACGGGGAGGCGCGTCTCACGCGCCACCACCGCGGCCTGCTTCTGCCAGGGTGACAGGCGGCTCCACCTGTCACCCCCAGGCTGTAAAAGTGCCTTACACATAGGCGGTGGGCAAAAGAACAAACGTGGCATTAGTTGGGACGAGGCTCGACACTCACAGGGTACTTAATGGTAAATAGTTCTCTCATATTTGCTTTGCAGCGGACAACTTATGTCCGCACGTGCAAATCTATCGTAAATGTCTATCGTAAGTCCTCATGGCATACTGATCTCACATCTGGGATGGCTCTGTGTAGTACTTACTAAACGCAATCGATAAGATTGCAGCGGCATGCGTTGGTGGTCCTCGGCATACAATTTTATTAAATGCTACAACCTCCTTAACCACTCGCCTCCAGAATTTGAAGAAAGTAATTAGTTATCAACTTGTAGGTTTCCTTTACTTAACTCTAGGGTTTATTACGCGAGACTTACAAAATATCTTAATAAAATATTTCATAACAGTTATGACTGTTTACATTAACTTGTGGAGTTATATTATTTCAAGGACTGCAATAAGGCGAGTGGTGCGCGGATGATTACTTTTCAGTTTCATTTCATCGTACTTTGTAAGTCGCCATAATGCTCCTCTCAGTAGTATCGCAGAGAATTATAATAATACACCTTTAAGTTATTTTTATAATATACCTTGTACAGCAGTAAGTTTTGTTACAAAATGAAAATGCATTTATTTTAAAATGAAGTAATGTAACATTACAAAAATTTATACCTACATATTTATTAATGTCTTGCAAAAACTTTTGACTTTTATGATTTTATGTATTTAATTTTAATTTATTTTATACTTTTCATGGACATTTTTACCGTATTTTATTGAACCTAATTTAATAAATTAATATTGTTTACTGATTGCGTACTAACCCTACTTTCACAATGCCCTAAGTCACTACTGCTACTAACCCAGATATGGATCTTGTTATCCTTATCCTTACTAATATTATAAATGTGAAAGTAACTCTGTCTGTCTGTCTGTCTGTCTGTTACGCTTTCACGCCTAAACCACTGAACCGATTTTGCTGAAATTTGGTACAGGGGTAGATTAGATCTTGGGAAAGGACATAGGCTATGTTTTGTCGCGATAACCGACACCTACGCGGGCGGAGCCGCGGGCAAAAGCTAGTCTGAAATAAATGATTTGATTTGAAAAAATAAAAATAAATTTATTCGAAATGGTCACCTTTGGCTTTTATACAGGCCTTTAATCTGTTTGATCAAGAATCTATGGATTTACGCACTGTTTCCAAGGGACATTTTGCCACTGCTTGCTCCAAAGATTTTTTAAGGAGCAAGCCATTTCGAGAATTGATTAAAACTACTTATTGAAGGAGTCAATGCAAATATGAATTTGATATTGCAGTAATATTTTTTTACTATAAGACAAGTCTATAAACTTTTATTTCAACATTTTTATTGTAAAATATTCCGAAAGTGATAAATGAAATAGGTACCTACCATAAAATATTATTTTACACAGAGCCCGAACTAAGCATAGCTAATACCTACTTGTAGGTACCTACTGTGTATCTAGAATACACACTACATAATGTCAATCGGATTTTCACTGAAACCTTCTTTCATGTGCGAAGTGACTTGCTTCATTGCCTATATTTAGCCAGGTCTACCGTGGTTAGCAAACCATGGTGGCCTTAACCTTCTAGATTTCACCTAGCTTCTTACTACTCATACTATACTTACCTAGTAAAGCCATAAGCTTTGTTACAAATGAAAATGGAATTTTTTTAAATGATGTAATGTAATTTTATTAAAATTTATACCTACATAGATATATTTAGGTCTTAGCAAAAAATAAAAATTCATTTTATTCGAAATGGCCGCCTTTGGTTTTTATGAATCTATGGATTTACGCACTGTTTCCAAAGGAAATTTTCCCTCTGCTTGCTCCAAAGATTTTTTAAGAGAATCAATGTCGCCGTGTCGGTTATGCGCAAACCATATTCTCTAAAACTGATCATAATTTGTAGTCTAAAGGGTTGCGGTCTGGACAAGATGAGGGCCAATCTTCAGCTCCGGAAACGTTGGTTTCTAGCCAGGCTTGGGTAGTTCGTGTCTTGACCAGGAGCAGAGTCCTGCAGGAAAGTCCACGATATGTTTTTAAAAAGTGTAGGTATTGCTGAGAGGTTTCACAACATGATCCAAGATAGTATCTTGATACACTTTGGCTGACGTTTTTACTCCTTTTTCACAAAAATGTAGTTTTGTGACTCCCTGATAAGACGTGCAAAGCTATCACTGACGCAGGACGATGACCACGTTGTACAATTCTGACCACTTGAGCAGCTTTCTTAGAACTGTGAGCGTACACTATCATTTTGGTTATTGTAGTGTACTTCAATAGTGAAATTTTTTCATCAGTAAACAGGATATTTCTGTGCCTTTCATCTGCGTATCGCGACAGAAGGTGTTTTGATAGATCCATTCTCTTTAATCGTAAAGATTGATTTAGAGCATGTCTTGTTTATCGACGATAAGCACCGAGCTTCAGGTCTTGTTTTATAATACGTGACAGAGTCCTAACGGGAATCTTCATTTCTCGCGATAAGATTTTTTTGCTTCCTTATGGGGTTTCGACGAATTCTGGCTTTAAGAGCATTAATAGGCTTTGTAGTTCTAACAGCACGCGGCCGCCCCTATCTTTTCTGGTCTTCGACAGACGAAGTGACAGTACGATATAGTACGATATACGAACATACGGCTGATACCAAGGCTTTTTAAGTGTCTGGTATAAAAAAAGATTTGACCTTATAGATTGATGCCATAAAAATACAGGAATTTATTATTTCGCATTTCAGTAGGTTCGATTACCGGGCATGGCAAGCGAATTTTTGAAAATCTTTGAATTCAGTTTCGTTTCTTTCTAAAAATAAAGGAATGTTTCTTTTCAGTGAAATTCCCTATCTCCAGTATTTAAAACGTTGGCAGCTTACACCTACCATTTCAGTATCTAGCCGTGGATGATAGGGTCTTCACTAATCACAAACACGTCACCCACTCGAGATAAGGAAGTGTTATTTGTTTAAAGGCAGTTCGCTAAAAAATAAACCATTCCAAACGTCGTCACTCACGTTTAAAATGATTTATTTCAATTACCCTGCACTTTCCCTCTATTCCGTTTTGTTAGACTATTAGTTCGATTGGTCGGACTATCCGGAAAAAAAATTCTGGTCTGTTAGATTAATCGAAAAATCTTTTTTTTGTTAGATTAATCTAACAGACCGGAATAGGAAATCCGTTCTGTTCAGCCGTCCCCAACAATTATTTTTGATACGTTATAAAGCCAAGATTTTCTATTAGCATCATAGCAAAGAAAATATGATCATGGTAAAATTGTTATGCATTAACATGACTTACACTATACGCACTTTCACTCTCGACAAGTTGTTAAGATATTTAAAATATTGGAAAAGGGCAACTTTCCTGGTGCTAATAGAAAATCTTGGCTTTATAACGTATCAAAAATAATTGTTGGGGACGGCTGAACAGAACGGATTTCCTATTCCGGTCTGTTAGATTAATCTAACAAAAAAAAGATTTTTCGATTAATCTAACAGACCAGAATTTTTTTTCCGGATAGTCCGACCAATCGAACTAATAGTCTAACAAAACGGAATAGAGGGCACTTTCCTGGTAGATACATAAAAATAAATGAATAATTACAGATCAAATTTTCCCCGATTTCGTTCCCGATAGACCACTTTTTGGAAGCTCAAGTAATAATTACGAGATACTGCACAACGGGTTGAATAAGGATCAAGCATGAATAAGAAAAGATTGGTTAGACAATTTTTTCAAAAAAATTGGTTAGATAAATTTTGCATTGATTTTATGTGAACCTATGAATTAATTCACTGTGAAAATTACCAGAATTATTCATATCTGGATAGATTCTAGAAAACGGGGTGAATAGAGATTAGGTAATCGGTGAATAGAAATGTTTAAAACTAAAACCAGACTACTAAAAAATCACTCGAAAAAGTATTACTTTTACCTAGATTGTATAGTTTTGTTAGATTTTTTTTATAACTTATTTTTTTATTTTTATTACTTTGGGGTAAGCAATAGGTATAATTTATACATGTTTGAAATGTGCTAATTAAGCCCTTTCAGTTGATACTATTAATCTCAAATTTCTTTTTTAACACAGTAGGTACTATATGACTGCTGGAGGACGCCACAATAGATCGTCAGTGACATATAGCCTATAATATAACCAGCGGACGACTAAGACGCTACGATATCTCATTTGTCCAGTTCTAGTAAGTCGCTGAGGAGCTATGAGGAAACAGATGAACCAACACATACATACATACATACATACATACATACATACATACATACATACATACATACATACATACATACATACATACATACATACATACATACATACATACATACATAGCCAGTCAAAATACTACTTCTACTACTAATATAACTTAAGTAAGAATATAAATAAAGAATAAGAACTCTTCCTCTCTCCAAATACCTACTATGCTGTGCCCAACAGGGTCCACAATTGTAACCTTTTTCATACTGAACAACTGTATATATTATGTCACTTTATGGAACGCAATGAATAAATAAATAAATCATAACCCTCCTTTTGCTTCGCCGAAGTCGGGTATAAAAATTGTTTTTTTTTTTAATATCTAACCAGATATTCGATAAATGCGAGGATAGAGTTATTGTAAATTGGACTGTAATTGATTTTACCTACTGAAAATAGTACACCAAACGGGAAATAAAGCAGGATTAAAGTGCATTTACACTTCAAAGAAAGGTTTATCTATGGGTGTAAACCTTTAACATTAAATAGTATACCTATATAAGATAACATACGTAACTCCAAGTTTTCGTATGTGGTTCATTTGTAATTAGTTTTTACTAAAAATTACTTGAAAAACAAACAAACTTCTAATCGTTGGTTTATTACCTTATAGTGTGGTTGACAGTTGGTACATACCTATGTACTTTGAATAAGAGAGTAAATAGTCTGGTATAAGTTTAACGTACCTATTGAAATAAATAGCGAAGCACTATATTAAAGGTACGAACGCGTAGCAGAGTGCATATAGCACGCAACAGGTAACAGCATGTCGTGAAATTAGACTTGAATGTGGTATTTGTTTTAATTCATGACAATTTCTCAATGGTGCCTTTTCCCGTATAGAATAAAGTATCAGTCTAGCAATCCGCACATTGGTTTATTCATTTTTTTTCACATACTCGTTAAACTTCGATATGGACGTGTCGTTTACACCAATGAGAAACCGCGATGAATTAAAACAATAAACAATATTATCACATTCAAGGCTATTTCACTGTACACTATATCTGCTGTATGCTGCTGCTATATGCGGTCGGCTACGGACACGTACTTTAATGCATATTCAAGTTATCAGCAAGGGGATACTGAGCAGCATTTCCGTGATGGACAGTAGAAAATTGTACTGCATCTTCTGGTCAGACAAGGCGTCGGACAAAATCCAATGCATGGTCCACTGCGACAGCGTGCTGCCGCACAGAAGACACGATTACAACAGGGCGATATCTTCTTTCTATGTGGTTTCATCCTCGGTTGACTGCGAATCTTCCGTGGTTTTCTATATCCAACTGGGCAACGTCGTAGGCACGGTGAACTTTTGCATGAAGACTTGCAACATGGTGGCGGTATGCATGGTGAATTACAAGGCTGGGAGCAGGGTTTGCACGACGGTGGTTTCTTGCAGCACTTCCTACATTTATATCTACAGGGTTTCAGTCGTCGGCATCGTGGGGGACTGCAAGGTGAGCCACAAGGCGATCCACAAGGTGGCCCACACGGTGGCCCACAAGGTGGCCCACAAGGTGGCCCACAAGGTGAGGGGCATATCGGCCCACAAGGAGATGAACACGGGGATCCACACGGCGACCGGCACGGTGACCGACACGGCGTGCCACACGGCTGCTTACATGGTGATGGCGTACACGGTGGTCTGTATGGTGGCCTACAAGACGCCCCACAGAGAGGTTTACACGGTGACCTACAGCGTCTACACGGTGATGGACACGGTGATCTACACGGCGATTTACATGGAGATCTACATGGTATTTTACATGGCCGTCTGCAACGTGGCCTACAAGGCCTTTTGCATGGGAGCCCACAAGGCATTCCACATGGTAGTCCACACAGTAACTTACATGATAGGCCACATGGCACTTTGCATGGTAACCCGCATGGTAGTCTGCACGGTGGCCCACATGGCCGTTTACATTTTATCCTGCAACATTTAGGAGGTTTGCACGGACGACAAGTAATCAGTTTACATTTAGGTGGTCGACAAAGTGGTACTGGACATGGTGTGCAGCCATCGCATAAAGGGGGGCGACATGTTGGTGGTGGTGTCCATTCCAACATCAATTCATTCTTTGCTAGTGGTGCACCGGTTAACTTACGAATAGTAATTTCAAATACCCCTCGACGAGGATTAGACGCATTTGTAACTTTAACTGGTGCCTGATTATCCTGTTCTGATAAAGCCATCAAGCAACCGGGTCCTATACATGGCGACATTCCAGTAGTAGGGCATGGTTCTTTTGGTCCGATGCGTATGTGTGACACAGCCCCTATCATTTCTGGTTTACCCCCACAAGCGACTACAGCAGGGCATGTTATAAAATCATTTTTGTCATCTTTAATTGAAACTGCTTTAAAACAAGGCTTTGTTTGTGCCCCAGATGTGCAGCTTGTCGATTTAGCCTGTATACCACAGTCACTTCTCATTCCACACGGTACAGAGCACGGAAGTATTCGGCATTTAGTTTTAGATCCTGTAAATCCCATCCCCATATCATTGCTTCTTCCTGCTCTATTTCTTTCAAAGTAATATATGTCTGAATGTTTAATTTTTTCCCGCAAAATGTTTTTCGTACTGGCAATTCCGTAAGGAAAAGAGGACATGGTGCCTGACGACCAGCCTTTACAAAGTGAGTTACTTTCTCCAGTAATCTTTATGCTAGATACTTGCAAACATTTATTGACAGAAGCTGTGGCTTGAGTCCCTGACGTGCGATGCTGAATATAACCAATTCCATAATCATTTAACAGCGTCATAAAAACCATTTCTTCCTTTCCAAATAAATTATTAGGTTGACTTGGAAAATCGTAACATGATCTCGAGCCGTAATCCAATTCATTGGAGAATGTTACAGGACAACTTTTAGATCCGAAACTAAATAAATTATCCATCTCTTCTTGAAACGATATCATCGATAAACTTAGGGTATCATCAGTAATTATAGTCAGTGTTTCCGAGTATGGTATCGATGATCCAGCTTTGAATAAGTTGATGAGAAGATTATCTTCATTCTTAAAGTTTTTTAGCTCTTTATATTTGCTTGACTCATTCATTATCTGTTTCTGCTTCAAGTCTTGGTGAATCGGCAAGCTCGGCTGGGCACCTAGGATGAGTTGACGATATTATATTTATTTGTAGGCAATAAATAAAAAACGGGAATATAAAGTTTAGGTTTTGTGACATTATAACTACCAGCCAATGTAAATTAAAACAAATCCTTTTGCTTTCACAAACATTTAATAAATTAATTAAAATATAAAAAGTATTCAATGTCAATCGCAGCATGGTTTTGCCGGACAACAGTTTGCGCAGCAAGTTGTGTATTGAGCAGTACGGTTCTCTCTAACTGGTATGACTTTCTCTTGTTCCACAGGCGTGATGAACTTATACTCAAATTTAGATTTCCGACCTGGCATTTCTATGATTTTTTTAATACACATTTTGATCACTTGATTTGAATAGTCATAAACAACTCCGGTGTAGTCATCAGCTGCAGTAGACATGAGCTGCCCGGGCTCATCCCTTGCTACGTCTCCTACTCCGGCAGATGTGTTAAAGTGGGCTCGTTGTTTATGGTTCATAGCGCAGGAGTCCAAAGGCATTTGGAATATTACCTTGTTTCCCGGTGGGCAGCAATCTGTACAATTTTGTGATTGTATCAGGGACATATAAGTAGACTATGCAATCGTTATTTGCAAAAGAAATATAGAAATGATTATGCAGAAGTATGGCAAACATTAACAAGTACCTAATAGAAAATAAAATTTTAGATAATCGAATTTATCGCTTTTTTTTGTGTTTCGTTTTAGTTGAAAGACGTGGACAACAATAGCAATCAGGTTCTGTGGAAATCCTCATATTTTGGTTACGAATAGGCTGTTTTTTATCAGGTCCTTTTGGTGTGACAAGCTCTAGTTCTAGTCTGCATTTTCTATCACCCTGCATGGCGGTTTTTGCCACTTTTAATACAAAGCAATCTTTATTAATTATTTCTTGCTGAGGTTTGGAAACATCACCACGTCCGAATGCCGCCGCATGTCTTGCTGCTTGGGTACACCCTTCAGTAGTGCATGTAAACTGGGTGCCTTGTGGTTGCACTCCACGACAGCAGGTAGCTTCATTAGGTAAAGCTAAACTTATCTGATTTTTCCCACAGGGTGGGGCGCAGGGTCCGTCTTGTTTACTTTGTGAATAAGGACTTTGCATTGCACAATGAGTTTGACTTATCTTCTTAATGACAGATGATGTGGCTGGTACTTTAATCTTTAGCTCGTTGCCAGCCACATTAGAGCCAATTTCTTCAAATCCTTGGCTGCGACCTGGCCATTAAGAAACTTATGTTTTATCCTACTTAAATATATGGACCTAACAAAGAGACTTACCTAGTGATTATACATTCTAGGACAAAATTTAAATGTCAAATTTGGTCCTATAATAGTACAGGAACATAAATAAAGTTTTCACCTTTAGGGACGTGCAGGCAGTATTGGTGCGTGTTTCTGCACTCCATTTGCGGTTTTTTTTGTGGTTTAGGTCCGGTACAGTAACATGGGTCATCTGGATCTTCACATGGCATAGAGTTGTAAGGATCTTTAGCTGCAAAAACCGTAATCATAAATCCCCATAATTTATAGTAATAAAATTCAGATAAGTAGTTATCATATCAAATCATAGACCTTACCTGGTGGACAAACACCAAAACCTTTAAGTTGAGCGCCTGGCTTACAAGGTGCATCACAAACAGCTCCTGACCCTCCTGGTCCAGTGCCAGACTTGGCGGCACCACAAACACAAGGGTTTTGGCTAGTTTGAAAATCTTTTCGAGGAAAACATGATCGATCTACAATAGAAGAACCTCCACCACCAGTTAAATTAGGTGGCGAAGAACCACCTTGAAATCTTGTAATTATTAATTTTCCAAAACAGGAAATACGTAAAAACATCATAATTTCGCCTGCTTCAGATTTATCTAGGCCGAGAAGACGAAATGAGTCTTTTAATGCTTCGTAGCTTACACTCGTAGGATCTTCCAAAAACTTCTTGCGAGCTTGAACAAATTCTTTCGTCATATCTATTGTAGCTTCACCCATAATAATTTTGGTTGGCAAGCATCCGCATGGGAGAGACTTATAAACTGTTATTTTAATGGGGAAGCTGCTCATAGCTTTAGAGATATCTGCATCGTGAAGAGAAAAAAGACATGACTTCCCACTATTGAAAGATTTCTCAAAGGGTCCACCACCTTTGGCGAAACATGATCCAGGGTCATCGTCGCATATTTCTAGTGGGTCGACTGCAGGACATTGTATGTTCACACAAGTCCTGAAATCTTTATCAGAAAAACAAGGACTCTTCAAGAAAATAACTTTATCGACTAATACCTCGAGTAGAAAAAGTCCATCATCCTGCTTCGCCATTTTCGGATATTTTTGGGGATGGGATTCTGTTTTTATTTATTTTAAAGTGGTTAACATATTTAAACTAATTTTGACAATAAACACAAACAAAAGAAGAACTAAAAACTTGTCATATTTTTGACTGCTGTCAGTGAGAAACTAACAAAATTAGAAGAATATTTATGTACATATTACGTAGGTTGCACGAAAAAGATTGAATGGACGCTGTTTGAAGTCTAAGTTTTTTAGGATTTAAGGTGCATTCTATACCGCATTATACGTGCACTTCTGCACTTGTGACACAAACAAAAAAGTATTCTGAAACCACATTTTTAGATGACACAGCATACTCGTGAAAAATATATGTTTTCTATTAGTAAACTTGAGCATTCTTCTCTAAATGTTACATTACAGAAATACCGTTTAATCTACTTCAAAAATACAACTTGGCACATGATGTAACTAGGCACATGGCAGAGCAAATATCAATTAAAACCAGCCCCGGATCTTCATATTTCTTTAGGTGGGGCAATACTGAAAAATTGCCGCCGCGCCCAGTAACTTTTTTCGTACGGAGATCGAATAAGGGGGGGTGGCGGGACGGGGAGTGGTATTCAGGTCCTAAGCAAACCTATGACTGGAACCGATATATCCCTCACTCCACTTGACCCAGGGCCATCTTCGGTTTTGACATGACTCCCTCGGGTGTGGGAACCACGGTGTCCCCAACTTTTTGCCCCGGCATGTGGTAAAAGCATTTCGTTATGCCGTTTTTACTATGATGACATACATCCTGTCACCTCCTGGCTTGCGCTCGCTTGGAGGTCATTGAGTGACCTCCGACATACACGCCTCACGAGTTCTATGGTTAAGTTTCATTAAGAAATAGTTTATTCTCTCTCTCCTCTCTGAAGTGGTAGTCGAACAGTCTACGACTACGTAAATTCTATGCAATCTAATAGGGTTGGCGGAATACCAACTGAAACTAATGACACACTTTTTTTATTTTATTTTTTTTATATAGGACACGTCAATTAGACTTCGCCTTGCCTGATGGTAAGCTGAAGGCAAAGTCCCAGAAAAGAGGGTCACCATTACTTACACATACCGTGTGACAATGGCGACACTCAGCTTGACGGCCTCATCATATGCTTTTTCACGCCCCGCTTAAAAGACCCGGGACTGTAGGAAGAAGGAAAGACGTGAGCTGGTAATGAATTCCAGGCCTTAATGGTGCGACAGAGGAAAGAGTCTCGGAACCGCTTGGTTCTTGATCGGATTTTCTGCACCGTGTGCGGATGACATCTAAGACCTGCACGTGTTGTCCTGTGTAGGAAAGGGGAGGGTGGGACTAATTGGAAGAGCTCATCAGAACACTCACCATGGTACAGACGGTAAAATACAGCCATGGACGCAACATCTCTACGCATCTGTAAAGGTTCTAGGTTATTCGTGACCCCGGGATTCCCAATGATGCGGACCGCACGTCGCTGCAACCTGTCGAGAGCATCTAGTAAGTACTTTGCTGAACCATCCCAGAGATGCGACTTTCGATTCAGGACTCCGAGTTTTCGTGAGGCTGTTTTGATGATCCTTTCGATGTAATTTTTGTTATTCAGGTTGCAGCAAACATCCATACCTAGGATATTGAGATTGTCCTGCAGTGGCAGTGGCGTGCTCTGAAGAGTGGGGAGGGGAAGGAAAGCAGATACTTTTGCTGTAAACACACATGCCTGCGTCTTCTTGGCATTGAACTCAACCAGGTTCTCAGAGCCCCATTGAGAAAAGTGATTCAGGATCCCGTCAAGCTCAGTGACAAGAAGCTGCCTTTTCTCTGCGATATCTGACTGCTTGGCCGCAGGATGTCCATGTTAACTCCCATGTAAAGTGCTATCGTCTGCATAACAATGAACATTGCCGAAGAAAGAGAGTGGGTGATAAGTCGGACCCCTGGGGCACGCCAGCATTTACCTGCAGAAACTCCGAAGTTCGTCCGTCACAAAGGACACGAATACGGCGCCCCTGCAGGAAGCTAGCAACCCAGTTGCACAGCCTAGAAGGCAGAACAAAGGCAGGTAGCTTGAAAAGAAGCGATTTGTGCCAGACTCTATCGAAAGCTTTGGTGATGTCAAGACTAATTGCCAGTGACTCGCCGTACTTGTCCATAGCCTCACCCCAAAGACAGGTTACATTGACCATTTCGGCCTGAAGCCATATTGACGGTCATTAATTAAGGAGTGATCCTCTAGGTGCCGCATGAGCTGTTTGTTAATTATGTGCTCGAACACTTTGCACAGCACTGAGGTGATAGGTCGATAGTTGGCTGGCTCCGAGCGATCCCCCTTCTTGGGAATCGGCTGAACATTCACCTCTTTCCAAGGCAAAGGCACTGTACCCGAACTGTAGGACAGCTGGTACAGGCGCGTAAGCATTGGAGACAACTCCGCTGCACATTTTTGCAAAACTACCGCTGGAATACCATCCGGACCATTGGCTTTCCAGACATCGAGTGATTGCAGCACTGCACGGACATCGCGTTGCCTGATATGGATATCAGGCATCGCGTGGTCACTGTCGGGTAGTGTCGGTGGCTGTGTACCACAATCATCGATTCGGGAGTTGGCCGCATAGAGATTAGCCAGCAGATTTGCCTTCTCTTGCGGCTATTGGGCCAGAGATCCATCAGGGCTACGCAGCGGAGGCAGCGAAGGCTGACAGAAGTTGGCTTGCACGGTTTTAGCCAGTCGCCAGTAGCCACGGCTTCCCGTGGGATGCATCACTAGCTCTTGACCAAGCCGCGCTATGCGCAGGGCATCCGCTCTGACGTAGGCCCTTCTACAGACCTTTGTGGCTCTGTTGTACGCCGCCTTGAAGTGGCCCAGATTGGGATGGCGCGTGCCACGCGCCCCTACCCAAGCGCGGTACGCAGACTGTTTTTGTTCAACAGCTTCCGCGCACTCGCGCCCGAACCAAAGGCGCACCCCGCGGTCACCGGCGATATCGGTGTATGAGATATAGTATTCCATACCCAGACCGATTTCACCGGCGACAGCAGTAGCACAATCCGATGGGTTCTTACCTTCAAAGCAGCGCTCTACCCACGGGATGGACGCAAAATAGTCACGAAGTCCATCCCAGTCCACACCTAAAATGCCTAGTTTCCACTTGTCTCCAATGGGGGTGGGGTAGCTGGTAGAAATAAATGGAAGAAAAGCTCGTTTCCATTACCATCATCATTATCCTAATCGCGATTATCCACTTGCATTCAAAGTAGCACAAAGCACTTTGTAGCCCCGAGGACCCTTTATTTCCGGGAACGACAGCTGACTGTCCTACCAACCTTGAGAGGCACCTGTATCTCATCCGTTGTATAAAAAGTGGGGTTGGCTTGGGTCTCAAAAGGTTTCTTCTCTTTAGATATACTTTCCTCGTAGATACAATAGTGTATCTAACTGCAAATAAAGTGGAATTTTAAAAATTTATCAGCGAGAGAAATGTAGGACATGTTGGTGATTTATTTTTGTATAAAAGAATTGTCCCTAACAACATAATTTACCGGAGCAGCAGTTTCTTTTGTACAACACACAAATTCGCTCCTACGTGGAATACTGTTCACATATCTCTGGAATGACTCCGCGAAGTACCTACTAGATACTCTCGACAGGTTGCAGCGACGTGCGGTTCCCATTATTGGGAATACTGAGGTCACGAACACTCTTGATCTTTTGCAGAGGCGTAGAGATATTGTGTCCTTGACTGTTTTTTACCGTCTCCACTATTGTGTTCTGATGAGCTCTTCCTTGTGTTTCCATCTTCCCACAATCCCGGGTCCTTTAAGTAGGGCGTGAAAAGCACCTGATGAGGCTGTCAAGCTAAGTGCCACCATTGTATGCTACGTGTCTGTAATGGTGACCCTCTTTCTTGATACTTAGCCTTTAGCTTGCCATCAGGCGAGGTGAAGTCAAATTGGTATGCACGGGTTATACTTGTGTTCTTTCGATCTTCTTTCATATTTTTCTTTGTAAAATACTATACAAGTACACTACAATAAAAGTCGAATAGAATTTTATTACGATCATCATTTTATTTATTTATATTTACGAAAGATATTTTGACATTTATGAAGGCGGAAAAAACTGTTTGTTTTATTTTCCAAATTTCCGCACAATGCAATCATACTGCACTGGCGGATAGTTCTCATAATACCAGTTGCAGGCTTCGTTCCGGAATGGTCGGCCAACGCTGGAAAATAAAATATTCTGTTGAATCACAAATCACTATTATGTAGTTACGGCATTTCAATATGATTTCACCTTGGCTAAAGTTGAAGTCTCGGGAATGAAGGTCACCCTTATTATTATAGTTTATGAGAACAATACAAAAATAGTGGCCTGACTGTCTCATCAGATGCTTTTCTAACTCTATTAAAAGGCTAATAAGCACAATAGGTACAGGTAGGCGTATGACACATTACGGGACGGACGTAAGCTTCGACGCCTGCCACACAAAAGGTACAGGACAAACAAGTCTAGACGACCATTGATTTTCGCTCATCTGTATAGGTAATTACTATTTTTTTTATGCAACTTAGGTGGCAGACAAGCACACGGCCCACCTGATGGAAAGTGGTTACCGTGGCCTATGAACGTTTGTAACACCAGTGGAGTCACATCCGTGCTGCCGAACCATGTAAGAACAGAGATTTCAAGTGCCTTCAGTGCTGAATACAAAATCAGGACAAGCCTTTGGTCTTCCCACTGATAGCACAAAAACTATCCAGTGTCCTCTCACCGCCGGGAACACAACATGAGGTTATTATAGCCGTGGTATTCTGTAGGGTGGAGGTACTTCCCCAGTCGGACTGCTCAATTCGGACTGGAATACCGTCGTGTCCTACAGACTCCTTTTACCTATTATGATAATGCTAACAATAGAGCTGTAAATCACCTTACTGTGTATTTGTTTTGCCTTAGCAATTTAGGGTTGCTTTCGCTAGCCGCACGGCGAACCGCGTAGCGCCGCGTTTTTAGGAAAAAGGTATCGAAACTGAGGTCTGTTGGTACTTATCTAGTCATGTATTTACACATATAATAAATAGGATAATTATATATACACACATACCTACTATATTCTTAACAATACGGAAGCCGTTAACTGCTGTGCCAGTGCAGCTATCGTTGCGCCTAAGTGCGTTGTGTTTATGTGTGTGCATTATTTCGTTCCATTGGCGCTACTGCTTGGCACTACCAGTAGAGTCATTAGAAATTTTACTTTCCCATGACAATACTTCACTGATTGGGTCATTGAACAAAAATTACCCGTGATCAACTTAGTTACCCGTGGCACTACCGTAGGTTTTGATTTAAATATTCGTTTGTGGACTTATGAAAACGAAATTGACCAATTATCTTCTGTTGAGCATTAGCATAAATAAGTTCATATTGATGATAATGTGCCCGCTGAAAATATCTATCTCAATGTTTGTATGATTTGAGACTTACATGGTCATACACATTAGTAGTGTAAAACTCGCAGGGATATTTACCATGTTTTTTTTAAACAGCGCGGAAATGTCTGTCGCTCAATAAAAATAATCTGCATGGTAAATATCCTGGCGAGTTTTACACTATACTTTGTAAAATGTAGCTTGGGTCCTATGACAGATGTTGAAAAGACATCACTATACTTTGTAAAATGTAGCTTGGGTCCTATGACATTTGAACATTTTCAGGACGACTTTACATTGTAACGGCGTCTCTCTTTGATCATTCATTTCTAGATTTTTATTTTTCGTAGTTACCACCATAGCTCACAAATAAAATTTATCATACAATAATATAACACAATAACAACATAATAATTTGGAAAAACAAGCATCAATAAATAAAATAAATGCGCTACAAAAAATATCTTGCCGTTCTATCAAGGTTCCGTCCGTCGGCAGAAATTACTAGAGATGGGACACAATCGGTCGACTGGGTCGACTCAGTCGACTGTATGAGGCATAATCGATACACATTATATAACTGTTGTGAATTTATAAAATTATGTAAAGTTAATAGATTTACATTAGGTATCCTTAATGAATATAAATATTATGTAGTTCGTTATTGTTTATTGGCTTTTAAGTCAGTTAAAACGGTTGAATACCACGAAGAAATGAAATATGAAAAATTCAAAGAGTGGTTCATGACGTTATTAGCCAATTTAAATAAGCCCCATGTTATTGTTATGGACAACGCCTCATACCATTCCGTGCAAATGGATAAACCGCCAACCAAAGTTAACCGAAAGAGCGAAATTTTGGAATGGCTCCAAAATCAAGGTGTTGAGGCTGATGTCTCAATGTTGAAGGTGGAGCTACTAAGGCTCGTTAACTTAAATAAGCCACCCGGCGGTCCAAAATATATATTCGACGAGCTGGCAAAATCCTTTGGCCACACTGTTCTCCGTCTCCCTCCATATCATTGCCAATACAACAGTATAGAAATGATATGGGCTCAAATTAAAGGTTCGTATTTTTTAATTATTTTTAGTTTTTTTTAATAAAATCCTGTCATATGATACATTTTATAAATTTGAAAAGTGTTTGTTTGTAATTTTTTTTTCGTTGCAATGTAGCAACAAAGGCTGAAAGGACCATAGGGGAAGTGTGCTTAAGATGACATACTTTTTGTTTCTTCACAAATATTCAAAAGAAATAAAGTTATAATGAGATCAAAATCTTAGGCATTTATTCAAATACTTAATAACTAACAGAGTCATTATAGTTTTAAAACAATCAACTGAATATAAAATTTGAAAATGCATATAAATTGCACTTAAATCTCAGTGTGTAAGATGACATAAGTCTAGTGAAAGATGGCACACTATGTCATCTTAGACTTTTTTGGTGTCTCGTCTTATACAATAATAATTTATACGGTATTTCCGTCCTAATCGAGTAGTCCGACTGGGGAAATCCTCAGCCCTACAGAATACTGCGGCTAAATAACCTAAAATATGTCGTGTTCCCGGCAGAGGTGAGTAGGGTAGCCAGAACTCAATAGAGAGGTTTTGTGCTGTCGGTGGGAAAACCAAAGGCTTGTCCTGCTTGTCTTCTGCGCAGACGGTACAAAATCTCTCTGTTCTTCCAGGGTCAGCAGAGCGAGTGTGACTCCCATGGTGTTGCACTCGTTCATACGCCACGGTAACCACTTTCCATCCGGTGGCCTTCGCGCTTATTTGTGACCTAAGTGGTATAAAAAATATAATGTAAATTTCATTGGAGATCAATAAAATAAGATAGGCATACTACCGCCAAATAAAGATAAGATGACATAGTATGTCATCTTATACCTACGTCTAGTATGTCATCTTACCAAATGGTTAACAAAAGTTTTATTCAAATATCCTGACTAAATCATTCAGGTTAAAGCATTTTACTATCAATATTTGAGTCTTATATTAATCACTGTTTACAATTAAAATTAGTTCAAATATAAATATTCATACCTTATATGTTTTTTCACCAACAAACAAAAGTATTGGGTAATTTTTTCTTACTATAAAATCACGAAAATGTTCTCTATGTTGGAATGCGCTGTCACTCTCCGCCATACTGAGCTGCGGTACTAGCGCCACCTAGCGCCACCCACCCTATTAAACGTCACGGGTTAACCTTTAGCACGCGTATTCAAAAAAATAATACAGGTGTGTCATCTTATCTGACTATGTCATCTTAAGCACACTTCCCCTAGCCTACTTTTCATCTAAAAAAAATAATGCAGACTGAGTGCCAGGGTAAAGCTAATTACAAAAAATATGTTACCTATTTAAAGTTCAGTAACAAAGACCCATGTAATACATATTTTACTATTAATATAATAATGAATATTTAATTGTTTTTAGGCTACGCAGCACGCAACAATACCACTCCGCCGTTTACTGCAAATAAAATGATGGGGTTATTGAAAGAAGCTTGCACCAAAGTAACACCGGAGAACTGGAAAAGTGTTGTGGAAAGGACCAAACGTCTCATTATTGAAGACTGGGAACGTGACGTTCGTTTTGACAACCTTAGAGAAAATGAAATTATTATAAATCTCCAAGACTGTTCCAGCGAGTCGTATATAGAAGACGACGACGATGATGATGATGATTTAGGATGTACTCCATTGTCTGATTCAGATTAAATAAATAGCTTTTGATAATATACATACATGCATATTCATTGTACCTATACTTATTCTCGACTTAGACTATTACACTTTCACATCACTAGTGATGTCTTGTCAACATCTGTCATAGGGCCCAAGCTACATTTTACAAAGTATAGTAATTACCTTTACCCTGGCACTCAGTCTGAATTATTTTTTTTAGACAAAAAGTAGGCTATGGTCCTTCCAGCCTTTGTTGCTACATTGCAACGAAAAAAAAAATTACAAACAAACACTTTTCAAATTTATAAAATGTATCATATGACAGGATTTTATTAAAACAAACTAAAAATAATTAAAAAATACGAACCTTTAATTTGAGCCCATATCATTTCTATACTGTTGTATTGGCAATGATATGGAGGGAGACGGAGAACAGTGTGGCCAAAGGATTTTGCCAGCTCGTCGAATATATATTTTGGACCGCCGGGTGGCTTATTTAAGTTAACGAGCCTTAGTAGCTCCATCTTCAACATTGAGACATCAGCCTCAACACCTTGATTTTGGAGCCATTCCAAAATTTCGCTCTTTCGGTTAACTTTGGTTGGCGGTTTATCCATTTGCACGGAATGGTATGAGGCGTTGTCCATAACAATAACATGGGGCTTATTTAAATTGGCTAATAACGTCATGAACCACTCTTTGAATTTTTCATAATTCATTTCTTCGTGGTATTCAACCGTTTTAACTGACTTAAAAGCCAATAAACAATAACGAACTACATAATATTTACATTCATTAAGGATACCTAACGTAAATCTATTAACTTTACATAATTTTATAAATTCACAACAGTTATATAATGTGTATCGATTATGCCTCATACAGTCGACTGAGTCGACCCAGTCGACCGATTGTGTCCCATCTCTAGTAATTTCTGCCGACAGACGGAACCTTGATAGAACGGCAAGATATTTTTTGTAGCGCATTTATTTTATTTATTGATGCTTGTTTTTCCAAATTATTATGTTGTTATTGTGTTATATTATTGTATGATAAATTTTATTTGTGAGCTATGGTGGTAACTACGAAAAATAAAAATCTAGAAATGAATGATCAAAGAGAGACGCCGTTACAATGTAAAGTCGTCCTGAAAATGTTCAAATGTCATAGGACCCAAGCTACATTTTACAAAGTATAGTTACGATTTATATTTATATATTTTTAATAATATTTAATAATCATTTATTTCATTAATTCAATAGTACATGTTACATAATTTCATAATCTATCCATTGCTATCTTTTATACTTTTTGCATACTTTCTTAGATATATTATGTCCGCCCCCCATGAGCGCCGGCCTGGGGGTGACAGGTGGAGCCGCCTATCACCCTAGCAGAAGCAGGCCGCGGCGGCGGCGCGACTGGCGCGTCACCCCGTTTACCGGGAACGAGTTGGGGACTCTGTAGTCCCCACACACCCGAGAAGAGGGCCAGATCGTCAGAGATGGCCCTGGGTCGGCCGGGGTGCGAGGGATATGCCTGTCAACCTCACCTTCGGCAACCAAAGCGACCCGCAGGCGGCGTGCGTTTTAGTCGGTTCGAGTCCGAAATAACCTCTCCCACCGGCTCCGGTGTGGGGAGGTATCCGTGGGGATGTTGCGCACGTAAAAAAAAAAAAGATATATTATGTATATAACACATATATTATACCTACATGAGCTCTACCATTGTCAAATCAATCTTACGTTATAGTTATTAAGCTGTGCTACATAGCTTGTGCTTGGCTTGTAGTGCAATTTTTATAATTTAAATAAACAAATAAACCATTCATAAGTGTAAAAGTTACTTTCAAAGTGGATTAGTAATGAAATCTAAACTTATATCTTAGTTACTAAACTACTTAACAATATTCATTTCACCACCGTTATCAACTTCCCTGTCTCATCGTCTGTCAATTTTTGTAGGAAATTCTTTAGGACATTCTTACACTGGTTGTAGTTCAGAGGATATATGTCTGCTATAGCATTTACTCTATTATACAGCAGTGGTCCCAGAAACATAATTATAGAATTTGGCTGTAGGTATATTCGTGCTTTATCGCAATTTGCTGGATGCATACAATATCTTTCCGTCTTTAATTTTCAATTAAAGTGCTGTAGGGGAGTGCTCGCTATAAATAGCTGGGGGACTGTTAGTACTTCATAAGATTTGCATAGGAGGTCAGTGGGATATCGGAAAGGAAGGGAAGTTGCTACCTTTAGGATCGCTCTCTGTGCTCTCTCTATGGGCAGTTTTTTTCGCATTAGAATAACCTCTAAGTATATAACCAGGTTCGATCCCAGGATTTACCGTGGCACACCAATGAGTTTTCGATGCTTTTCGAAGTTATGAATGAATGAATGAATGATTTTTTTTCTTTATTTATAAGCAACAAATTTTATTGATGGCTCAATATTTGTTAGTATTACTTATGTCTATGTTAGCAAAAATTATAAAAAATAAAAATCTAAAAATCTACATAGGCCATTCTTGCACCATCCCCCCGCTATGGTACAGCAATGGTTTACGTGGCGACTATCCAATCTTCTTGCGATCATGTTCAGGATGCTGTTGCCGCCCCCGCGCACCATGCGCACCAGAGACACGCATCTCTTGTAGATTGCTTTTACTCAACGCATGGTTGAGTAAAAGCAATCTACACGGGCCTCTGCGAACATCCCTGATGCGCTACAGAAGCGCGGCAGCCCTAGCAGCACCCTGAACGCGTTATTATATTGCAAATTGTGGGTGCCAACTTCTCTGCCTACCCCTTCGGGGATACAGGCGTGAGTTTACGTTATGTTATGCTAAGTATATAGTTTGTTGCATGGTTGTTACGATATTGGTATCAAGACTACTGTGACACTACTGTGACACTACTGTGGCCCTTGTAATGCCACGGGAAAATTCTTTTTTTCGTGGCACTACGGATAGTGTCATGGAAAAGTATTACACATACCATTGTCAAATGGTATGTATAAGTAATGGTGCCCCTATTTTCTGAGACTTTGCCTTCAGCTTACCATCAGGCAAGGCAAAGTCTAACTGACGTTTATAATAAAAAAAATTAACACTAGTGCCAAGCAGTATTGCCAAGGGTAATAAACGCGTTATTTCCGGTTGTAGGGTTTTAACCTCGTAGTCCAGGGTATTAACTGTGGTGCGTGTTTTGTTGAGCTCTTTCAATTAGTACCATTACGGGGTCTGAAAAAAAGCATCCGATGAGACCGTCAAACTGGGGGCCAACATTGTAGATTTACAGAGCTTAGCTTACCATCACTCCAGGTAAACCCTCACAGTGTTTAATATATATATAACCCTTAAGGTTTAATAAATATAATAATTTTTAATTTGACCGTAAAGTTGGCAGGTACCCTATTTACCTTCCCATAGAAGCACGGATTTGTTCGGATGTTAGAGTAGCACTGACGTCTGGATAATACCGCCATCTCTTTTGCCCCGGATCTTTTGCCCAAGCCAATTGAAATGGTGTCAACCCTGGGATATGCATTTTATTACAATCACGACATTGAGCTTTAAGAGCTATCTGGAACACAAAAGCCTCTGCATTAACGTTGACAGACTCTTTGTAAGAAACCTAATATCTACTTGAAATCTTTATCTAGGGCTTTTACTCTTATGAATGTGAACATAATTGTGTCTGTACATAGTAGGTGTGTATCTATCTACCTACATGTTTAAGACTGTCTGTCTGGGCTATTTACACGACACATTAGCAGGTATAAGATATCAAATTGCAGAATATCTCGACTTCGCAAACCGCTACGCCACGACGCGACGTCTCGTCAATATCTATTGTCAATACATATACCTCTTGAAGGCAAAATCAACAAAGGATATATATGGGGGAATTACTCAAGCGTAAAATTACGCGGTGTGGCTGAACACCATACCTTACTGTTAACATGTAATAATGATTATTTTTTGTAAGGAAGATACTATTTTTCTCTATAATTTAAGTAATTTCGTGAGTGTATAAAAATATATTTCCGCCTTGATTCTTAGCTTGGTGTCGCGTCCACATCATGTTTTCTTGGGAATAACCACTGTCCAATCAAAACTCCATCAGTTTACTAAGATTATCTTATTTTATTTTGATTCGGTAAAGTATTAGTTTTACTATCTTCGATAATTCAATTCGCATTTACTATTTATTGATATACTTTATCTTTAAAAAAATTATAAGATGCGTTCGCGGCAAATGTAAAATTTTGGTGTGATTTACAAAAACATCAAAGGAGTCGTATTGAAAGTAGGTACCTACCTACAAGGATGATACTACGATCATATTATAATAATTATTGGGTATTTGACTGACTAGTCAAATTAGTAACTTTATACTGAATGTCAGTACGGGAAGTAATTTGGAAACTTGTAAGTATGAAATGAATTATGTGGCATCATAATATTCAATAGTCAAATAATTTACTATTATTGATTGGGTGTATGATAAAAAAGAATAAAAACGATAAAATCACACAGAACTTTTATCGCTCTTATACCTTTTGCATGTTCTTGGAACGCCATGTGCCGCCCCAATATTATTGTGATAATGATTCCATAGAAAAGCTGCTTTGATATTATAATGATGGCCTTAATGATCGCCCTGTATATTGAAGACGAAGTAGGTACTTTAACTATAGTCCGCACCACATGAATTGAGAATAATGTTTGCGGTAAAGTTTTGACAGCAAAACAAATTTTAAGTCTAAAGTCGGTACCTAACCTTAAAAATTAAAACTTTGAGACAAAAAGCAGTTAAAATCATGGGCCTATAAAAATACGGACTGAGTTTCGCGTATAATCAAGTGAACCAATAACCTGATTTGCTTTGGAGTATCAACTTTTCGTATGTATACACAAAATACGCACACACTCTCACCAAAAGTACACCAATCGGCACCACTCGGTTGTCATTAATGGCAGGAATCACTAAGAAAATACATCCTAAATATATGGTAGGTATATAATGCGCCGGGATTAAATTTCGCCATGACCGTAGTGGTTTGCATTGGAAAAATCTGGTGATAACCGTCCACAGCCGTTTATTTACGAAAGACTAAGGAGGTAGGACACGGCGGTATTTCCGCCCGATTGAGCAGTCCGACTGGGGTAGTACCTCCGCCCTACAGAATACCGCGGCTATAATAACTTCGTGTTGTGTTCCCAGCGTTGACTAGGGTAGCCAGAGCTCACTGGAGAATTTGTGCTGTCAGTGGGAAGACTAAAGGCTTGTCCTGCTTTGTCTTCTACTGACGGCACAGAAACTCTGTACTTACAGTGTTGGCAGCGCGACTGTGACTCCTCTGGTGTTACAGACGTCCATAGGTCACGGTAACCACTTTCCATCAGGTGGGCCGTGTGCTTGTCTGCCAACTAAGTGGTATAAAAAAAAAAGACGAACGACATTTTAGGAATATTTTTTTTATAAACAATGTTGCTAAGCAACGCTGTCGATAAAATGGGAAAATTTCCCAACAATTTGGGTAATTAGTTGTAGTAATTTTATGATAAGTAGGTATTTACGTAAGCAAATTGTTTTATTTTTAATAACGTTGTCTACTATAAAATAAAACTAAAAGAACTCGTTCGAACTTCGAGGCATTCCTCGGCATCGCATTTTGGCATGGTTAAGTCTATTGTGGCTTGTCCGGTCAATTTTAAAACAGTGATTTGTACTAACGGCCGCTGCTGATACGTTATTTGAAAATTATTAAACCAACGGCTTAAAGAGGTAATATGAGGTTTCAAAGTCCACCACAGACGAAGTCTGGTGGCTAGTAAAATATAAGTAAATCATGAATCTCAATATTATGGATACTAAATTGTAGTTCAATTCAGTCAAAGAAGTAGCTAAAATGGGGTATCACATTTGTTCACATTATATTTGACAGTGAAAATGTTATTCTTTTTAAACAAGGTTGCTATGCAATCTGTGATCAATACCTACTTCAAACCTAATCGCCGACAATTCCCGAAGTTTTTGGGTTCAGTCAATGTTATTTGTATCTCATCAATCTTCTTGTCGAGTGGTCGTATATGTATAGATAACCGTGGGGCTATCCTTGATATTTTCTTATTTAATACTTTTAAAGCGTAATTTTTCAGTAGACGTGTTTTAGTTTTAAACTTATTTTTTTTACTTAAAATGAAAAGAAAGGTTTACGAGTGCGCCACCTGGCGCCGTAGTCAGTTTCGGTTCAATGTGAAAAATGTATACAACCCTTCAGTTACCGGTCGCAAGGTCAACTTGGTCAACAAGCTTTATTCTCAATTCATTTGGCACGAGGTATAAGTACGAGATTCTGTAGAAACCAAACAAAAAATAGTTCGCAGATTTTTATAAAACCTTAGCGTCAATTTTTTATGACGCAATATCGCAATATCATAAAGGCCAAGTTCGAGTCGGATTTGCTCTCCAAGGGTTCTTTACAAAATTGTACTCAGACACGAACTTCTACTAGATAAACCGAAATATATTTTGACTGCGTTTACGTAGAAGTTGAATTTTTGCACAAACCTGAGTATGTGGTTTAAATTTCATCTCGATACTTCCACGCTTTCCTGACAAAATGGTATTGATATACAGATAGGCAGATAGACAGATAGAGAGACAGACGGATGGACATCAAAGTGTTCATATTATAACCCTAAAAATGATCAAACTAAAATATATTTAAAAATTGCTTCTTGAATATAATAATAAAAATTCAAAAATACTACTCTGCCATCCCAAAAAAAATAATGAGAGGTTTAAGGAGTAGTGAAATTGATACGTTCATCAAAATTAGTACCACACACCACATGTAATATTACATTTATAATATAGCTCTGTGTCCCACCTTTGCATCTTTCAGCCCCTCACAAGCGTGCTGTCGACGATATTTAACACAATCTAGGTCGTACTGGTACGAGCGTGGAAATACATCTTGCCGGGCTGTAATAAAGTTTCATAAAGAGAAAAGAATAGATTTAAAAGAATTATTGTTTTACAGGTGATATTATAATAAGAATTAGGATCATTATAAAACATTATTATGTTTGTTAGTACGTATAAGTTAGTACTTATGTTGAATAGTCTGTTTATCGACAAAGGTTTTAGACTTTATATCATCACGCTACTACTTAAGGGCGAGGAGCAGTGATCGTAAATGTCAACAAATCCAGTAAATTCCTAAACATAATTTGAAAACTAAACAATAACTGGCTCAAATAGTTGATATGAGATTACAAAATAAGCGGTTCAGCTAGTAAGTAATATAATTATAGTATAATTTAATGCACTGCCAGAAAACTTATTGTCTCATTAGAATTGACAATGAAAGACTAATAATGATCATTCATGTTTTAATATTTGTCGTGGGTGATCACTGGATGCCAATTAAATCAAAAGAATTTGTCTGCTTTCCTGCATTTTCTTTACCATTCAAGTTACAACTCACGGTCTAAATAAAATCTATCTTACTAACCGAGTAGTAGAACAGAGTTAAGAACTAGCTGGAAACAAGAGTATATCTTACTTGGTTTGACTATCTCCGTGGTCATGCCGTAATTGTAAAAGGCGTCATGCAGCGTGTACGCATTAACACCTGGCTTGTCCACCCAAAAAGCTTTGTCCTTTTTTACCATTTGGTTTATAACAGTATCTGGTAACTCATCTATAGTTGGCCTGTGGTATAAATATTATACTAGTTGATGCCCACAGCGCCGTGAACAGGCATGTGAGATTTTATTCTCTTGTATTTTCATCGCTCGACGCCTTCGCGTTAGCGCCTGAGGGCTGCTTATTCCATTTCCTACTTTAGATTTGGTTTATACGGTTTTATGGGAGAAACTGCTATCTGACCTCCTAACTTGCAAGATGTATACCTACTTACACCTATTGTTCTATTTTATTGTTATTCATTGTTTGCATGCCTACTCCCGATAACGTGAGACCATAAATGCTAAGGACTTCTGATGAGGGAAAATAAGTGAAGAATAATTACAAGGTCTGACTTCGGTTTATAAGAGATCATTAACAAAGGAACTGCCATTGAAATCTTACCTTGGTCCATATTCACTTAGTTCTCTTGTGGTTGCTAGGAGATATTTGCCGATTGTATTTTGTGTCAGGACTGGCGGTCGCCCTGGAGTTAGACATTCGTTGGTGCGCACTGTTAGGGTAACCTCAGAAAGTGCGTATCTGTAAGTATGTACATAAGTACTTTTAAAATGTTATTCTAAAAGTTTGGGTTTCATTCATTTATTAAAACTTTCATACAAACCCACGGGTTTCGAGTGTTTGAACTGTTTCCACGTTCTAGCCAGACGGGTTGGTATAGAGTTTTATTTCGAGTTTTCCTTCTCTCGCAGTGATATCGTCTACGTATTTTTCCGTTAGTAGCCTTTTTCGACACCCGTCGGATGAGATTGGGTGGTTATACTTGTATCCTTTCTCCATACGGATTATTCAAAGATTATTTAAAGCTATACCTATACTTATTGCTTTTGGCGTGGTACGTAGTTTAGGCGACAGAACGTGTGATTAAAATACTCAAAACCTAAAGTGTTATCAGCCTCCTCCAGAAAAATTACCCTCATGATAAACTTCTGCACGTTCGACTACTTATTCAGATGTCACGCATTCGATCCCACTCAGTGCAAAGATAAATAAGGTAAATATTATTAGGAAAATATTAGAAGGAAATATAAAGGTCTCATTTACTTACTTATCTGGATCGTATCCACTAAATTTAGAAATATTGCTCCGAGGATCAAGCGGGTGGCGACTCTCTGTCATGGTTGGATTATGTTTTTGCGGTTTTGTTATAGCAATTTTAATATTTTGTAGGTACTCTTGTGATTTTAACGGTTTTGAATAACAATGAAAATAACTTGAAAAGTCACATGTAAATATTGGTAAATATAAAAAAAATTATGAACATAAAATGAATGACATTTTGTTTATTGCTGTCTCTGGCCACAGATTAGATAATATTATTATGGTTAAGTCATTCTGAGATCGGGGGCCGTCACCGACCCTTCTATATTGTCAAATATGATTCTTATTAAATAGGTATATACTTACTACATTTTAGATATTATTAGACCTACAAAAATCAAAGAAGCTGCATAGAATTGGTACTGTATGATTACTGACCACATAATTTATAAGATTATTGAAACTTCACTCTTTGTTTAGTCTAATCCACGGAAGAGTTTTTTCTGTTCTGTGGTTTATTCAATGTACCTACCTGCTGACATTTTAGTACAATATACTGACATTTCTCTTCAACTGCAATATCTTAGAGGAAATACAAAATAAATCATTTTAAATGATGATTTATAATTCCTCTAATGATAATGATAATGAACAACAAACCATATAAATACATTTATAATGTGGTGAACCAGGTGAGCTCATCTTATGTGTCACATCCTATATAGCTACATAGAGACAAACTAAAAGAAGAATTTGATATAATGACACTGCTCAATGGTTATGAACTAAATCAGTTCCCTCGCTGTACTACGTGGTCGCAAGCGACAGCCTCTATAAATAAAAGTTTACAAGTATGTTGTACAAAACAAACAAATGGAACGCAAATTGGATCTCTTAGTAGGGCCTCATCAGACACCTCGTCCACGCTGTCCTACCCATTTGAAAGTCAGACAGAATCATCGCATGACCAATTCAACAATGTTAATATATATTATTTGGAAAAAAACACATACCGCTCGTCATCTTCTAAAAATATTAAAATAAATACTGACGAAAAAAGATCTTTTGGAAGTTATTACAGTCAATATACACAACCATGTATAATGACTTCACTCACTCAAATTCAGACTAAATCTTCAAAATCGTTAAAGTGCTGTAAATTTGAAGACAGTTGTGAAATGGGCAGCACAGTCTCACACATACGAATAGGACCTGGAGCATCATGCCCCATCTACGGAAAGTCACCATGTCAAGGACCGACTTGCAAACTTTCCCAAAGAAAAGAAGAACCTGTTAAGATCACTGAAGCATTTAATCCTCGCCGTGGGGTATTAGAAATCGTCATACGTAAAGTAATGGAGGCGCGTGTCAAAAATGAATTGATGTTGGAGTGGACCCCACCCTGCCGCACTTTAAGGAGATAATTGGATGACATTCAGTAAAGCCATCTTTAAGTGTCTACTAAAAATGCTTAAAAACTCACCTCAGTTTGGCTACGGTTACGACCGTAATTGTTCTCCAAATCCATTCAAATTTAATATGACCTCGGGGTTATTTATATAGAAAAATAGCGGCCAAGTTCAGATCTTAATTGGTATGGTACATAAACAAGTCCATACAAGTTGGAAGATATAAGTTCCTCCACTCATGGCTACTTCTCAAACCTCCATGTTCTCACAGCAACCGCAAAGAGTTATTAACCGAAGGAGTATGATAACATCCGCTAGGACGGTGATACATTGAGATGTTGAGTCTAACAATCGTATCTCGTACTCTATCAGTAAAATAAAAATGTTTTGGGTTATGTGACAACTATAATAGTTTATTTTCTTAATTTGGATGCCACCGAGACTAACGCAATAATGATGATGAAACCCCTTTGAAACGGAGTTGTAAGTTGTTACTGTCCTGTATTCAAAGTTGAAAGGTGGTACTGTTTAGGTCAAAACGATCTTGATTTTTATTGATTTAAATTGTATTAATGTCAGAACTAAAGGTGTGTACCTAATATCAGAACAATCAGTCCACAGGAAAGGAGGAAGACCGAGGCAATAAGATCATTTTGAGTACTTATTTTACTCATTAAGATCGATGTGACTGACTGTACTCTACTGTTATCGACCATCGCGTTGAATTAATTACGCGGCGGTATCAGGTTTTCTTTACTGAATTTAAATGAAATAAACTGAACACGAAACAGAAAACAAATAGGTTTTCTGTTCCGTTTGAAAACGTGAGAACCTAGTTGAATTGGATCGGAATTGTTTGCACTTATGAAATGCTATCTATGTAAGTTTAAAGTTTAATATTGCTTATGACATTCGTTCTCTTTTGAACTAAGTACCTACTGAATACTGCATATTTGTAATGAGTTTACGATATACTGACAATACCCTCAGTAAAAAATGGATATCGACTAATTTGGGAAGATCCATTTATCAATTAATCGAATGGAAGAGAACAATTTTGTGTTATTTTGCAAACGAATAAACGTATCCATTTTGTTACTGTGTTGTCCGCGTCCGAGTGTAGGTATTGTTACAAATCTTCGACGTCTCCGCCCCGTGACCGTTCCGCCCCGAAACCGCTAGTATGATAAGGCCCTTATTATACTCTCCTTTCCTACACAGGATAACACGTGCAGGATTTAGATGTCACCCGCATACGGTGCAGAATATCCGTTCAAGACCCAAGCATTTCGGAGTCTCTTTCCTCTGTCGCACCATGAAGCTCTGGAGTTCATTACCAGCTCTCGTATTTCTTTCTTCCTACAGTCCTCGGTCTTTTAAGCGGAGTGTACTTACTTACTTTATTCAAAACGAGTAAAGAGCAAGATAGGTCTAAAAGATTGCGCAAAACAGAAAATCGCTGGGAAAGGAGAAAGCAATGGGGAAGATGAAAACGTGAAGTATAGACTAAAGCCAAATTTTTTATCGTACCTACCTAAATTCACGTGACCAATTTTATACAGAAAGTAGGTAGGGAAGCTTTTTATGTACAACACATATAGTGCTACCCCTTCGGAGATATAGGCGTGAGTTCATGTTATGTTACATAGTGTTTTCCAGTTCCGTACAACCCTCTATACATATTATTTTTATTCGAAACTGTAGCACAGATTATTAAATAGCTACTACGTAACTGTAGGTAGGCACCTAGTTCCTGAGTTTCGCGCGTTCAACGAACCAAACAAAAAACTCTTCAGCTTTGTAATATTTAACGTATTGGTGTGACAATATACTTATGAATGAATGAATGGCTGTTATACTCTTTCACAAAAATGGTGGAAGGAATCTGGATCAAATTTGGCACAGAAATAGGAACATTTTTCTAATATCACGTGCTCGGTAGGTATTTCTTTTTGTTCTTTTTCGAACTACTACTAATGCCAAAACGAATTTGTTACAGAATTCGGTTCGGTTAGTAAAAATATCAGTAGGTTTCTCTGTTTCTGGAATAGGCAGTTTCTGGAACGGGAGTGTACCTACCTAAACGTTTATTTTATTAATTTATTTAAACTTTATGCACAGTCTATTGTACAAAGGAGGATTTAATGTCAAAGGCATTATCTGAAAGTTTACCTTAGGGTGATGCAGAGATGCATTGAGGTAGGTGCAGGCAGAACAATGAACTATTAACCATAAGAATAAAACTCAAATTTATACACGATGATCTATATATACATACACAACTATAATACATAGGTAGGTACACATTTACATACACTACTTATCTACTCATATTATACATACCTACATAATATATACTTACGTATATTCAAGCATAGATACACAATCATAAAATATAATATTCCATTTTTATCCATTATGGTGACTAGGGGCCATTATAGAGCTGACGTACTTTGTACTTGAACGTACATTTGGAGGTCATCCTGATTTCGAGAGGAAGCATTTTCAGAGGAGGATAGCTTGCACCAAGAAAGAAGAATGAACTAGACCAGAACTATGAGTGGGACAGTGCAGAAGACAGCTGTTAGCTGATCGGAGATTTTTGTTATGATGAGAGCCAAGTATCTGAACATTAGTTTATAAATGAGTGGGAACATTAGGGAGCTTAAAATAGTATGGATAATCATCACCGCCCGCAAGCTGCGACGCTGACGTATCTGCAACCATCCCAACTCCGAGCGATGCAATTGTAGAGAAGGTGGTCAAGTTTATTGAGCAGATCTGCATTCAGGTCGAGATTGCAAACATCACCATAGTCCATGACTGGAAATATTAGGGTCTGCATAAACATTGCCTTGGTTTTGGTTGGCAGGAAGTTTTTAAGGCGATAGAGACATCATCATCCCTGTTATCCTCTGACAGATCTTTGTAACTTGAGTTTGCCAGTTCAGGGTGGAGTCGATATTCAATGCCAGGTTCTTAACGTTCAGCGTGACAGAAATTAATCTTCCGTTGAAGGTTGGCAGAGTTGCATTGTCTACCCTGTTTATCATATAGCTATTGCCAATTAAGATGCCCTGGTATTTATCAGGGTGGACAGAAAGACCAAACCTGTCACTCCAACCGCCTATTGAGCGCAAATCAGTGTTAACTCTATCGACGGCCTCTGAAAGACTCTCTGCTTGGGCTTGGCTATATACCCGCAGGTCATCGGTATACTAACGTCGATATTGTCAAAAATAATTTTAAATCATGTGCTTATATTTACAAAATTTATTGATGCGAATAAATACAGCGACAATAAATATTTTATTAAAAACAAAGGTGGTGGGGCAACATAACGAGTCAAGTCAACCTATCACCTGCCAGCCGATATACCTATACCTTCTGATAGACAGACTAGGCACTGGCATAGGCTTCCCTCTCGGAATTGGGAGACTAGACAGCGGTCGCTCTCGTAAAATCTTAAATTATAAGTAAGCGATTGCTGTCAGTTCTCACAGTTAAATCAAGAGAAGAGTTTTAAAGGGACCAAAGCTGGATTCAACCGGTTCTTTTTATTACCCTTATGATTAGTATGATGTATGATCAATCTGATTCTGACGGCATATGTACAGATAGCATCTGATTGATCTTTTTTTTTTACGTGCGCATAATCCCCACGGATACCCTCCTACCGGAGCCGGTGGAAGAGGTTATGTCGGACTCGAACTGACCAAAACGCACGCCGCCTGTGGGTCGCTTTTGGTTGCCGAAGGTGAGGTTGACAGGCATATCCCTCGCACCCCGGCCGACCCAGGGCCATCTCTTACGAGTAAAGTATATACTCAAAATGATCTTATTGCCTTGATTTGCCCCCTTCCTGTTGACTGATTGTTCTGATATTTGGTACATAGGAAGGTACTTAGCTTCAGTTCGGACAATAATACAATTTAAATTAATAAAACAGTAAATGAGTTGCTCTTAATACCTACTTGGTACTTGGTATTAAGATCATTTTGAGACTTTGTTTTCATCTTTCTGACGCTAACTGTATGTGAGGTATGAATAAATTATAAACTTAATAGGTGTAAATATCCGTGCGGATTTTTCGCACGATAAAAAAGTATCGGGACCAAGTTCTTTGGACGGTTGAATGACTGATGACTGATGATAGATATCTTTGAGACGTAACGTTGGCCACTCATGAACACTATAAATTCTAAAACTTATTGCTTTTTCTGCCACATCACAATAGACACCGAGGTAAGTATCTGTCGTAAGTCAATAAACCCACAATGCAACAAACAAATTATTCTACCATTAAATTCTGAGAAGCTAGTTTCAGTTGCCTGATAATTATTTAACCGCAATCCCCTGAATACTAAGTAAAAAGTTACAAACAGATAAAGGGATTTTATTTTTCATAAATAGAAGTTTTGAATTTGGACTCTTTAATAAGTGCCAGTAACATAGTTCAGTTATTAAAACTTCTTTAGAACGAAATGATTAACAATATAAAGAAAAGTCAAAACCATCAGTTTGATGCAAGGGAGTGTAACTACAATAGTAATTAGGTACCTACCTACACTCCCTTGCAAATATCGGGTGGTTTATTTTAAGCCAAACGCAAATATGTAATAGTACTTACTTACTTAATATTCTAGGAAGCATCCGTAGGTACCTAATCTGATCACAAGGATGTACCTACCTACAGGCATTTATGAGTGAGAGTCGAATACCTGGAATACTTAATTACATTTATATTCATTCTTTAGATTACTGGAACTATTGCCGCACAAACGAAGACGTGGGCGGCCGCCATGCCAGTCCTACTTACCTACTTCTATTAGTTATTATAGGTTAGCCTTCTTATAGACGTCAGTATCAGTCTGTACTAAAACTTCTAAATATAGAGGTCCATAGAAATGTTCCGTCAGATGTTTACTCAGCTCGGGTATAAACCCGGGACTTAACACTATCATAATACTCTCATTTAGTAGATATGTAAGTAGGTACTTATGCAGAGTTTGTAGATGAGTTTTTATTCTTAGTTAAACTTAGACATCTGTATTAGCGCTGATATTTTTTCTAATGGAAGAAAATGTATGCCTACCGTAGGTAAATCAATATTTACAGATGCGTTTGTAGTAAAGCGATAAAGGATAACATCTACCTTCTTTAGTATTTTAAACCTAATATTTTATGACGTATATTTCTAACACGTTGCTATTACAATTAGATCAGGCGGTAATGCGTAGTTTCGCATAGGTATTTCGAAGTTGGTTGTAGGATTATTATAGCAGTGTGGGTAGGAGCTCGATACCAATCATACTTAAAAAAAAATAGCATTCACATGTTTAAGCTTAGTACATATTGCGTTAAATTAAACGTGTTACCGTGAACTTCAATTTAAAAAAACCTAAGTACCTGTCTATATGTACCTATCGGTAGATACATGGGCACAAATTACATAAATGGTTGGGATTGTTCATATATTAAGAAAATACTAGCTGTTGCGCTCCTGTCCGGTCTGGTCCAGTCCGCGTGGAAATTCGTTATCATGATCGAACATGGCTATGAATGTCTTTTCCCAAGTTTTAATCTACCATAATACCAATGTTTATTAAAATTGGTTCAGTGATTTAGGCGCTAATGTATAACAAATATACATACTTACTTCCACTTTTATAACATTAGTATGAATGACTACTTATTTATACATAAGTTCTGGACGAATTTTGATCCAATTTTTCAAATGAAAAGCATATGATGCGACACAAAATTAGATGTTGCGATTTTAGGCGTCTCTTTTCTTTTGGACGGTTTTGAGTTTTGAGATGCAGGCGTTTGGACTTCGCGTTATGAATTGTGCATTTACTGTTTATAAATTCACGCCTTACAGCAACTTATTTATCTTTAGTTGATTTGGTACAATAATTAACAAGTTTCAGTATTTCTTTTTTACGTTTGTAACATTTCACCATGTACTTCATAAAATTTTCTTGGGTAAGTACTTAAATTTTATTTATAATCAGGATTAAGTATTTAAATAAGAGGACAAAGATGCAAAGACAGTTAATAATTTTCTAAATAATTTCATTATGTAACAATATAGAAATTAAGTAGTTAAGTTTTATTACATAATCGATGCGTAAGATTTGTAATAATCGCATTCTAAGAGTGTTTCACAGTTTTCTAAAGATATGAAGACTCATAAACTATCAGGATTGAGGACTATTATTAACCAACTACTTGAAAAAAGAATTACAAAAGTTCCCAACTTTTGAAAATAATTAATAATAAGTTTAATTTAATTTAAGCTATGCGTATGTGCAGCACGTGTCTATGGTCAAAATAAACCTGGTAACCCACGCTACATCATGTCCAGTCCAGCTAAAAAAAATTAGAAATAATAATAGTCTATTAGTGAACATATCCAAATGTATTGAAAGTTGTATTGTTTTTGTTTAAATGTTTTGTGAACCACCTGCAACCCTGGACTTACTTTATACTTAGTTAAATATGTCTAGAAACATAGTTTTTGAGGGTTGGTTGACGAAATCTCCTCCGAGTAAACGTATATGGCGAACGGTGAGTTTATCATTTGGAGCTTGGTAGGCATTTGCCTTTGTTGACAAAATAAGTGGGTCCCCTTGGTGAACGGCTGGATTTTAGAATGTTCATGCAAACGTTTCGTGACTATTTTGTTGGATTTATCAATGGTTTTAATAGTTGGCATTGGCGATATAGGGATAGCTCTGCCACAAAAATCATAAAGAAGTTGAAGTTGCTAAATTAAGTGAATGTGCAAAAACTCATTTCGTATCTCTGCCCTACGTAGGGTCCAGAATACATAAAAGTTTAACTCAATTCTTTTGATAATACGATGTGGTGTTTCGTTTTGTTAACACTCGGTTATATGGTGCCTATAGAAATGGCGGAGAAGGTGGTTTGCCTTGCGGCAGTCAGGCGAGCTCCCTGGTCAGTACTTCTTAGATTACTACGCGGACCGGAACTGCAGGCGACTCAAGGGCACTATCAACTTAGATCTATGCGAACAGGTAAGTGTGAATAAATCATTTATACTTTGACTGTCCTGAATGTTATGACATAAAAAGACTACTATCTATTTCTGAATGTACTTCATACAAAAGTTCTTATAATATGTAAGTGCAGTTGGGAGTTGCTCTGGCTATTTGTTATTACTTGTTTTTTGTATATACATGAGCTATGATTAGCAGAATATTCTTATTTAACTATATTTTGATACTATATATTGATTTATGCATTATCCTTGAATGCCAGACACGGTGGTAACTTTTATCTTAGTAGTATGGTGTCCATAGAATAGTGTCTGTAGCAAACAGTGTATTGTTTATATCTATACAGATGTAAATTTTATTTTAAATAGCAACAAAATAGTTTACTCCGTTGTTCTAATAATGATCCACCAAACTATTTTTTGCTATTAGTGTGTATAAAAGTTTAACAATATCTTAAACATATGTAAATGCCATCTCACTTAATTCCAAATTTTACACAATAAACATCTGTATTTGTTACGGCACAACACAAATTATTGAACAATTTTACACAGAGTAATTGAAATTGAAGGAAAATTAAAAAGTTAAGGATATGTGATAATTTACATGTATTGCAAGCAATTATGTGTAGTTATGTAGGTACTCAAGAGATGAAATTTTTTATATCACATTGTATACATACTATACCAATATATACTTCAGAAAAATACTATATATATATACATATATATATTTCTGAAGTGATCAAATTTAAATAATAAAAATAACCAAAATTACTAATAACCGCTGTATATATTGGCAGTGTATTGGCCAGGATTTAAACTCGAGCTCTCACAATTTTTAAGCTGACTCCTAAAACACTAGGCTACCAATGTTTAGTGGTAGACAGGTATGGGAACAAATAAAACTAAACTTATACGTAGTGTATTTGGACAACTTGCAGAAATCATCAACATTTAGGGCCGTGTGAATGTCTTTGATGGTGGGGTATTGGTCTAACATCCCCTTATTGGAGGCTCTTAAGTAATCAGGGTCGTCATTGCATCAACTGACTTGGCTTAAAATAATCTCCTTATGTGCCTTAAAATGACAAAAATATTTTTTAAGAATAGCTGTTAGCATTTTACTATTATGACTTGGACTTAACCCAAAAAATAACAATTTGATTACCTTTAATAAATTCCTGGTGGACACCATTTTAAGTACTACAATGACAATCGAGCAAAGAAATAGAACTGCTTCCAGTAATAGATACTCTAATTGCTTTAATTTACTAAGACATTACACAATAAGACCACAGACGGCAAAAGGATGCAGTCACTGATTTCCTGTAAACAGCGAACATATTACAATTTTTATTATATCTATTACCATGAATTGATGTGCATTATGCAGGCTCCACTCATTAAAACAATGACATTGAAATAAGTATATTACATTTCCATTTGATCTGACAATGATTGGTTTGTGTGTTCCTGTTTCAAATAGTTACGTATCAAAATACCGAATTTCAAAATCCCGAAATATCGAAGTATGATATACCGAAGTTCAAAATCCCCGAAGTTATTTGTTACAATGGTTTTAATATGACTTCTTCGTTGATCTTAGTCTACAATAGCTTATTGGTTACGTCGCGTTATACTAATGACGCGACGTAAGCAATGAACTTAAAATATAATATATAGCAAGCAGTTCTATATATAGGTACAACCTATATGTCGCGGCGCGCAGTATCCACACCGCGCAAAAATAACATTTTCTAACCTGATGTACCCGTGAACGTGAACTTGGGTAGGTACATCAGGTTAGAAATTTTTATTTTTTGTACTTCGGTATTTCGTACTTCAGGCATTTTGAATATCCGGTCAACCGAATATTCGGGATTCAGGTCTTTCGTACATCAGTATTATGAAATTTGGGATTTTGATATGTAACCGTTTCAAATAGGTACTTAAATCAATGTCTATGATGCAAATAACATTATTCTTTTCGCAACTCAGTTTGGGTTGACTTTCAGCATAATTTCAAAGTGGCCGAATTTCGATATGTTCCATGAAGAGACTGCTATCTCACCTCCTCCTCAACCCACTGGCGATATCGAAGCTTTGTATTTGACCAGATAGTTGGACTTCTCAGGTTCATGTTCATATGGCAACCGGGTCTACTTTACCAATACCCTGCATGGGCATATACGGGCATAGAAGGGTCACATTATGTCAAGGAAGGCTAATTGGTTACCCACCTTGCAATGCGTTCTCTCGATTGCCACACTTGGCTACGAGTCACACTATGTGAAAGTTAAACACCTAAAATACGATTTCACCTTTACGTCTTTAATTTTTAATATAGACATTATATTACACTAAAAATGTAATAACATTACGCCTGCCATACCACCAGACCCTAATAAGGTTAATCCAAACCCTTCCCCCCAACCACCCATCTTTGATCAGTCAATGCCGGTATCATACCGCATTGACTGTTTAAAGATGGTCGCCTACTCAATCATTGTTTATTTGGATTGTACACCATCTGTCGATACGACTGATGAATGCGAGTACATGAAAAAGAACTCTAGTTGCTTTAAAGTTATAACTAATTTACATGAATTTTATCGCGCTGTTGTTCAGCAATTCATTTGTAGCTTGGCTTGTTAAAGACTCGATACAGTCTTTTTCTAGTAACGAGTTTAGAAATGACACAGCTCTTATTCAGCAGCTGTGTCATTTGAGACGTTCTAAAGTAATTACTATGATATTAGGTACCTATGCATAGAAAATGGCCCGAAATGAACACCTGGATAAGGCGTGAATTACAATCATTATTATTATAAGACAAGGCATAATCAAATCAAATTGATACGTATCGACGCGATACGTATAATTTTGCTATGATGATGCCTTAAGCCATTTGCCTTTTCTATATAATTCACGCGTAAGGATTGAACTACTCAAAAGTCGTAGCAGTAGTAGAGTAGGGTAGCTCACTGGAGAGTTTTTGTGCTTTCAGTGGCAAGACCAAAGGCTTGTCCTGCTTTGTCTTCTACACCGAGGGCACAGAAACTCTTTGTGCTTATAGGGTCGGCAGCGCGAGTGCGACTACCCTGGTGTTGCATACTCCATAGGCCACGGTTACCATTTTCTTTCAGGTACGCCGGGTGTTTGTCTGCCACCTGAGTGGCATAAAAAGCCTCTGTTTTAGAGCGCCTCGCTTATTACTATGTACTATGGTCGCAGTTTCTCGCTAGAATAAAAGGCAGTTCTAAGTGATATATATATATATATATATATATATATATATATATATAAATCGCGAAGGACTTCTTGCGTCTTTACAAACTACCACCCGGCGGCGTCCACTGAATGTAGTGAGATTTTTAATGTTTTCAATGCGTATGTAAGATGTTTTAATCAGTATCATATCAGTAGTCGACGTCAAATTTCATTTAAACGTTAAATGGTGATATTCAAATTCAATATTTCTAGCTGAATTTGTGCGTCCGTTCACTCTTCAATCTTTCTTGCACACTGAATACCTGCGTATACCTACTAAACACTGCATGCTTATTCCTGCCTCCATCCGAATGTATGTTTAAATCAATTCCGTATAATGCTCTGCATATATCATAATGATTATAATAACTAAATTACATCCATCTACTATTGAATTGAGATTGGTTCCGTATAACTGAATTAGTTCGTCCGTTAACTCTTAAATCTTTCTTGCACACTGAATATCTCCGTATACGTTCAAAACACTGCATGCACATTCCCGCCTCCATCCAACTGCATGTTGAAATCAATTCCGTATAATGCTCTGCATATATCATAATGATTTAATAACTACATGACATCTATCTACTATTGAATTCAGATTGGTTCCGAATACTGTTTTTGAATTATTGTATCCAGCTTATCAGCCAAGAGGCTTCCATCTATATAAGGGCTTATAAAGACTCCAGGCACAGATATTAAATAACTAATAGTTAGCATACAAAAATGACAATACCTATAATGACATTCGGCGCGTGGAACGTGAGAACGCTTGTTGATCGCGATGGCAACGCCTGCCCTGAACGCAAAACTGCCATAGTAGCTCGGGAACTTCATCGATATAACGTGGATTGCCTTGCCGATGAAGGAGAGCTGATAGAAGAAGGTGGCGGCTATACTTTCTTTTGGAAAGGTACCACAGCTTCCGAACCGCGACGTTCAGGCGTAGGGTTTGCCATCAAGAATCACATAGCTAAGCGACTTGAGGAGCACCCTATTCATTCTTCATGCGCCTTCACGGACAAAGACAATTACCTTAATGTCATCAGTGTCTATGCCCCTACGCTAGACAAGGCTGATGACATCAAAGATAAATTCTACGAGGAACTATCTCAATGCCTTGACAGCATAAACGCCAGAGAGCAGGTTATATTACTAGGCAATTTCAATGCCAGAGTTGGACGGGACAATGAGGCTTGGCCTGGAGTCTTGGGTAGATACGGAGTCGGCAACATGAACAGCAATGGTCAGTTGCTACTCAGTCTTTGTGCTCATTTTGAGCTTGCAATATCGAACACTATGTTCAGACTTGCCGCTAAGCACAAGACAACGTGGATGCATCCTCGATCCGAAACACTGGCACTTGATTGATTATACTTGTCAGGCAGAGAGATACTGGTCAAGTCCAAGTCCAACGTAGATCGATCATCTGATTTACAAAATGTGAGTCTAATACCTCAACTCCCTCTTTCCATTGAGCTGGATGAGCCCCTGTCGATGAGGTTGTCTCTGCTATCAGGCAGCAACAGAAGCGAGCGGTTGGTATTGACCTTATACCGGGAGAGCTGTTATAATACGGCGGCGGGGAGTTGTAGATGTTGGTTTGGAAACTTTTTGCTCGTATGTGGGAGGAAGAGCGAGTCCCGGATGACTTTAAAGTGACTCGCATTTGTACCTTTATTTGTATTTTTATTTGGAGGAAGGACATGACGGTATTTTGGACGGGACCCAAAATTGAGCAGTCCGTCTGGGTAAGTACCTCCGCCCCAGAATACCCCGGTTATAATAACCTTGTGTTGTGTTCCCGGCGGTGAGTAGGGTAGCCAGAGCCCACTGGAGAGGTTCTGTGCTGTCAGTAGGAAGACCAAAGGCTTAAATTGACCCCACTGACTGGTGGGGGCGTGAAATGTTGGCGCGGTGGTCAGGGAGACTCGGTGAAACGGTTATCCGCTGGCCGTCCGCAGGCTGTACGGTTTCCGAACCTGGGGATTACTTAATCTCCGCCTCAGGAGGCTGAACCAGCAGCCTGTGTAAAGTTCCCGGTGCTGTAGCCATGCCGGAGGGGGAGACCGGAGTGGACCTGGCTTCAGTATCTGAGAGGGGACCGGGGGCCCTTCCGCCCATCGCGCCAGCCAGTCACACAACCCCAACTTGTCTGTGGGCTCTGGTTGTATGTGGCTGGGGTCTCCTAGGACTGATTTTGCGGGAAGGGCTGCTCACGACTTCGCTCTAACTTATGGTCTCTCTTAACTGGTGCATTCTATCACTAGAACACCAGAAATTGAGACCCACAGAAGCTCTATACTGGACCTTCTGCTGACTACGCGCCCGGATGAATACCCTTAAGGGTGAAAGCACCTCTCGGTAATTCGGACCACAACCTCGTCCGGGCGCAAGTGTCACTCGCGCGACCTGAACCACCGCGGCCACCTCAGTGGCGGCATGTGTGGCACTACAAGTCGGCAGACTGGGACGGACTGCGAGAATTCTTCGCGTCGTACCCGTGGAGGCAGCTTTACTTCTCTTCTGATGATCCAAGCTCCTGTGCAACAGCAGTCGCTGACGCAATTCTAGTGGGTATGGAATGTTACGTCCCCAACCGCTGGGTCGCGACAGGAGCGAGCAAACGCCCGTGGTTTAATAGGCCTTGCAGGGAAGCTAGAGACCGCAAGCAATCTGCATACAAGGCTTGGACGGCTCTTGCCAATAAGGATCCGAACATCGCTGAGGTGAAGCGGAAGTTGAATGCTGCTTCAAGGTCCAGTAAAAAGGCAACGTCTAGAGCAAAGTTTGAGTTTTGCTTGCGCGCTACCCATCTGGCAGTCGTGCATTTTGGTCACTCGCTAAAGCTGCTGAGGGAAACTTCTGCCAGGCTTGCCTTCCGCCGCTGCAAAAATCCGACGGTAGTCTGGCCCATGGCGCTAAGGAGTAGGCCGATCTTTTGGGTAATCTCTTTGCGTCAAACTCGACTATGAACGACGGGAACGCCGAACCACCCATCATCCCCAGCTGTGGTGCTTCGATGACCTAAATTAAAATCACACAACGGGTGGTCCGGCACGAGCTTAAGTCCCTAGATGTTCGGAAGTCGAGTAGGCCGGACGGCATACCGGCGATGGTGCTTAAGCACTGTGCCCCCGAGCTGTGCCCTGTACTTACACGACTTTTCGCACTCTCATACTCCGCAAGGCAGGTCCCGGCCTCGTGGAAGACTGCATTCGTGCACCCTGTACATGGCCTATCGCTATAACCTCCCTTCTCTCGAAGGTTATGGAGCGTGTTATTAATACACAACTCCTGAGGTACCTTGAAGGAAACGATCTACTGAGCAACCGACACTACGGTTTTCGCCACCGTCGCTCTACCGGTGACCTTCTTGTGTATCTCACAAACCGGTGGGCGCAAGCCATCGAAAGTCGAGGTGAGGCACTAGCGGTCAGCCTCGATGTAGCGAAGGCCTTCGATCGGGTCTGGCACAAAGGTCTTCTTACGAAGTTGCCATATTATGGACTCCTCGAAGGATTGTGCGAATGGATCTCCAGCTTTTTGTCCAACAGAAGCATCCAAGCCGTCGTCGACGGCAGCTGCTCGGACCGCATGAACATAAACGCTGGTGTCCCACAAGGCTCCGTGTTGTCTCCGACGCTGTTTCTGCTGCATATCAATGACATGCTGTCTGATGGCTCCATTCATTGTTATGCGGGCGACAGTACCGGGGACACGTGTTACACGGGCCGTGCAAATATCCCTCAGTCCGAGGTGGAGAAGAGTCGCGAACAACTTGTGTCTGAAATCGAGACTACTCTCTCTGGAATATCCGATTGGGGACGACTAAACCTAGTCCAAGTCAACCCCACTAAGACACAAGTATGTGTATTCACCGCTAAGAAAACCCCATTCATTGTAGCGCCGCAATTCCTGGACACACCGCTTACCATCTCCCTGAGTATAGGGATAATTGGTGTCGATATCTCCAGTGACGTCCAATACCGAAGTCATTTGCAGGACAAGGTTAACTTGGCATCAAGAAAGCTCGGAGTGCTCAACAGTGCGAAGCAGTATTTCACTGCGGGGCAGCAACTCCTTCTTTATAAAGCACAGGTCCGGCCTCACATGGAGTACTGCTGTCACCTTTTTGCTGGAGCACCTGCATACCAACTTGACCGCTTCGACTCGTTGCAAAGACGGGCATTGAAGCTGGTTGACAATCCCATACTCACAGGTAGAGTGGAACCTCTCAGCCTTAGGAGGGATTTTGCCTCATTGTGTGTGTTCTGCCGCCTATACAATGGTTTGTGCTCAGATGAATTGTTAGACATGATGCCCGTAGCTACATTGTATCATCGCACCTCTCGCCATAGGCAGGGAATTCATCCCCACACATTGCGACCTGAGACGGTGCGCACTGTGCGGTATGAAAGAAACTCATCCGACGCTCACTCAAGCTGTGGAATGACCTCCCTGCTGCGGTTTTCCCAAGTGCCTACAATATGGAGTTCTTCAAGAGGGGCATCAGAAGGTTTCCCTATGGTCGGCAGCGCGAGTGTGACACCCCTGGTGTTGCATACGTCCATAGGCCACGGTAACCGCTTCCCATCAGGTGGGCCGTGTGCTTGTCTGCCAACTAAGTGGTATAAAAAATTAAAAAAAAAACCTCTACAAAAACAAGGGTGACCGTTCCGACTGCAACTCTAACCGCGGTATTTCGCTTTTGTCAGCCCTGGGAAAGGCCTTGGCCAGAGTCCTTTTAAACCGCTTAAAAGCTCTGTCTGAAAAGATACTGCCAGAAACCCAGTTTGGCTTCCGGCCTGAACGAACCACCTCTGAAGCAATCTTTTCTGTGCGTCAACTGCAAGAAAATAGCAGAGAACAGGGTCGTCCGCTTTATCTCCGCTGTGTTGACCTGGAGAAGGCATTCGACAGTGTGCCTCGGGAAGCTCTCTGGATGATGCTTGGGAAGCTAGGGTGCACGGAGAAGTTTGTGAGACTTCTTAGACTCCTGCATAACGACATGCAATGCTGCGTCGGTGTCGATGGTGAACAATCAAATTTCTTACTCGTTACCTGTGGGGTGAAACAAGGGTGTGTTCTAGCGCCCACACTGTTCGCCAAGTACTTTGCAGTAATAGTCAGTGATGTTTTACGAACTCTTTCTGAGGGAGTACGCATCCGCTTCCGCACAGATGGCGGAGGATGGTCTTTTCAATTTGGCCAGACTTAAGGCGCGCACTAAGGTCTCCCCAAACAATGATTACAGAAATCATGTATGCTTATGCTTTGTGGCAGAATCCCCTGATGGCCTGCAACAGCTGATGTCCAGTTGTCACCAAGCTTGCTGCAAGATCGGCCTTAAAATCAGTGTCAAGAAGACGGAGGTGATGTCTCTGGACACACATGGTCACGAGACACTGTCTATACAGCTAGGTCAGGACATGCTCAAGCAGGTTGACCAGTTTTGCTATCTGGGGAGCACTATAACATCCAAGTGTGACCTTGATGATGAGATCGGCAGCAGGATATAGATCCTGCTGCCGATCTCATCATCAAGGTCATAGGCATAGGCCGCAGCTGCGATATTTGGGAAGCTGCATTCCAAGGTTTTCTGCTCAAATAACCTTAAGCTGGCCACCAAAATATCTGTTTACATGGCAGTTGTGCTGTCAAACCTCTTATATTCCTCTGAGATGTGGTGTGTGTATCGGCACCACAAACGTACTCTGGATCGTTTCCACCTCAAGTGCCTACAGTCTATCTTTAAAGGATAAGTTGGGCTCGCCTAACTGTAGCTTATGTAACGTCAATCAATTACATTTTGATGAAGTGTGTCCGGAATGAGGCTCAAAGAAAGCAATTATATTGTTACGTGCACAGGGTACAAATAAATGCCGTGTACGCAACGAAGGAATTTATTAGCTCACCACAAACTAGACAATTAAATCACTAGTGCACACAGTACTCTTCAACAGTTCCAGTCGCTCAGTAGTTCACAGTAGTCCACAGTCGTTGCTCAGGTCACAGGTATAATCTTCTTCGGTTGCTTAAGTTCGCTGTGTTTGTTAGCGATCTCAAAGACAGAATGAATGGTGTCGCTATGCGAGCGTGTTCATATACCTCTCAATTAGGAGGGTCGAATCATCTAGAAAATACGCGAGCGATAACTATCCACTCTCTTTTGAAGTTTGCCGCCGTCACTGAACTTTCGAGTTCATTCTCGATATTCACCTATTGTTTTCATTTATTCAAAAGAGTAGGTACTCGTAGGTAGGTTGTGACTTTGTGTTGACAATTCTAGATTTTTCTATGCCAATCGGTAGAGTACCTCGTCACTAACAATGCGTTTTTATTTCTTGAAGATCCGGTTATTAGTTTTCGAGATATCGACGTCTGTCGTAACAATATGGTAACGGTAATAACAATATGGGCCTATGTAACAGTATCCTCGCTAGTCCAATTTCTGAGGAGCCGAAAAAATTGTATTCCTTAGCTAAGATTTGCTGTATAGATCATTGATTGAACACCATGTATTCAACAATTCCAATGAGGGCGACATAGTCACGCTATGACTAAGACCTCAATCCTCAATAACAACTGAAGATTAAAAAAAAACTATCTATAGGTAATAATAGATCAAATAAATAACCATTTTTAAAGCTTTCACTTTGGTGACAAACTTACATCACGGCCCGCACATGTCTGTTTGTTTAAAAACTTCGGCACGCGAGCGCGCTGAAGCCCGCCGCCCGCCCCGCCGTCCCTCGTGAACCCCGAATAGACCCCTCAGACACCGTACCTAGTGCCCGTTTAAGGATATTTAAGAGACGCAAGATTGTTGTCACGAAAACATGATAAAAACTTTACAAATTAAGTACGATATTCAATGGACACATTAAGATCGGTGAACTGAACTCAAAGTATACGTGGTAAAGTATACGCTGAACACTAGTGCCCTCCAAATTTCAGTCGGGGGACGGCCGAACTATATTATACGCTAAAAGGCGTTGTAGTGATGGAATTACGTCCATGCCAATTTTTCGCCCTAGCATTCTATTGATCATAAGGAACATTTGGGCTGAAAATGAGGGTCGGTTAATCTTGCGTCCGTATTTCGGACGCACAAAGTCAGCCGGACGCGGCATCATCGGTAAATAACGCCATGTGGGACGCAACATGTCCTTCAAGATTTATATATATATATATATTCTGTCAAAAAAGTATCGGGAATGGACAATTTTTCTGTGGGTCCACATTTAATATTTAGTTTTCTTTTTGCTGTTAGATTGGCACAATTGTTTTTCACTTTGGCGCGATGTTTGAGTTGCATCTGTTATTTATAATTATTACAGTGCTGTTCTTAGACCATATCTAGTGTGTATTGCGAATTTCATTATGGAAAAAGTATCGAATATAGAGATTGGCTTCAATTTTGCATCGCCATTGGAAATTAGTACGCGGAGTCACTGCATATAGTACAGAAGGCTTACCGTGAATCGACTTTATCAAAAACTCGCGGTTATGAGTGGTACAAAGCGTTTAAAAGCGGTCAAGATGAGATAGAAGATTTGCCTCGAAGGAAATAGTGAATAAAAATCCTCATTCCATTTTTAGAATGATAACCGTTGAACTTTCTGTAACATACGAGTCGATCTGCACTATTTTAAAATCACTTGTATGAAACATGTTGCCGGTTGATTCGTCCAAGATCAGAATTTTCTCCAAAAGCTCATCCCATCATTGTAACGATTTTTTTTTACCAACAACTCAACAAATACTATCGAGCAACTATCTTATTCACCAGATATGACTCTAGTCGACTTCTTTCTCTTTCCTATACTCAAATTACAGCTTTGTGGTCCAATTTTTTCATTCGATAATAATAATAATAATAATAAATATTCCACGACATTCTAGAAGACATAAAGGAGAAATCGCGATGAGTACTTAATTCAATTCCGAAAAAAAATGGTTTGATGATTAGACTATTCGTTGGCGTAAGTGAATCTGAAGGAACATACTTCGAAGGCGAGATTTTTTTTAATGAATAACTAACATTTTGTTTAGTATTCATATTTTGCCAATACTTACTACTCTGTAGTAATCTCAAGACGGTTAAGTTAAAAATGAAATAGTAGCAAAGAAAACCTTTCTCGCCTCCTTCTCAAGGCCCTACCAACCACCTTGGTTATAACTGCCCGAATCTTGGGAAATGCGCTCCCTACTGGCGTCTACTCTCTTTCTGACTCCCTACGAATTATAGATGCCCTAACATTTTCACTCTCTCCCCTTTCCGGACCAACACGCCGCACTAACGGGCTTCGTCGCCATTACAAACCTCGCGAGTTTTGCGCCTTTCGTGCCAAACGCGCGCAACGCTTCGCAGCCGTCCGAAGTTTTGGGGTGTGCCAACATCGTCCAGCGTCCGATCTTACCACCCTTTTCATCATCGTGTCGCGGATGTCGCCATACAGGTGGCAGAGCTACACCACTTAGTGTCTTCATCCTCCAAACCACAGAAATATACACTTTTACTACCAAGGTTGTTGTTGAAGTTCCGCACATTACTTTCCGTATATATATATATATACAAATTAATAAAATTGCACTCTCTATTTATAACATCAGTATAGAGGTCATCTAAACCTAATTGCAGTACATACCTAAAAGTATTTTCATATTTTGAATGTATTATTAATAGTCAAATCTCTTTGCCTGTGCTGAATGTAACTAGCCGGTTTTAATACCATTGATATTGTAAAGATGCCATAAAATTAAAAAAGAAACTAGTTCCCGCCAATTTTCTATTTTTATTGAAGCAAGCAAAATGGATGTATGTGACGAAGAATTTCTGTACATTTTGAAGTTTTATTTCAAAAAAGATTAAATGCGAAAAACGGTGCGAATAAAATTTGTGTGGTTTATGGACCTAAAGGGGAATCAATAAGAATAGCACAAATATGGTTCAAGCGTTTCAAGTCTGAAAATTTTACTGTGAAAGATGAGGTTTACTCTGGACGTCCTTTCACGAATAATATCAGTGCCATCTTTGAAAAAGTGGAGCAAGATCGACGTTTTAGTAGTTACGATTTTGCTGAAGAACTGTGTGTTGATCACAAAACAGTTGTACGTACTTTACAAAAGTCTGGGTACAATAAAATTCATACTATGAAAAGAAAAATGCAAACCTAATGCAACGTGTTTCCATATGCGATTCTTTGTTGAAACGTAACGATGCCGAACCATTTCTTAAAGAGTTGATTATGGGTGATTAAATATGGGTCACTTACGATAAGAATATGCGAATACGATCGTGGTCGAAGCACGGACAAGCCTCGCAGACCGTGGCAAAACCCAGCCTAACTCGGAAAGGTGATGCTATGTGTATGGTGGAATTGGAAAGGAATCGTACGCTATGAGTTTTTGCCGGCGGGTAGAACTATCGATTCTGATCTCTAACTGGTTAAAAGAAACCACTGAGAAAAACTGTCCGGAGCTGGCGAACTTAAAGGGTGTGGTGTTCCATCATGACAATGCCAGAACCACACTCTTCTATAGCTACTCAGCAAAAATTGAGAGATCTTGGGTGGGATGTGTTCATGCATCCTCCGCATAGGCCTGTCCTTGCTCCATCAGATTCCCACCTGTTTCGATCACTTCAGAACTATAAAGTTAACCTCGAAAGAAGACTGTGGGAGCTACCTGTCAGATTTTTTAAATCAAAAGTCTCACAATTTCTATAGCAATGGGATCATGGCACTAGCACCCACAAGAAAACAACTAGTCATTTATCAAAACGGCACATACATATAAAAAATTCATAAAAAATATTTCCTCAAAATCTATTTTCCGTCGTATAAAACTACGAAAATACTCTTGCCCGGAACTTATATATCTTATCTTTTGCATAATTAATAGCAATTACGTGAATGTGAATGTATAGGGCCCCATCAAGATCGTTAGGGTCAAGCCAATTTACCTCTACAAGCTGGTATAACTGCTGTTTGACTGACGAGACTGATGCAGGCTTTCCTTTCGGGTTTGGGAGTACAGACAGTAGCCGCTCCTATAAAAACCCCATCAGCCAAATCTAAGAATGGAGGAGTAAGCGGATCCCGGTAAGCTTCAGCCGCGATCACGAACCACGGTAATATAATGAACATAATACATAATTTTTATTTATATTGTTATTAATGGTCTGAGTTCCACTCCATCCTTAAGTGAAGTGGAATGCTCAGCGTACATAGACCGAAATTCAGAATTTAGCTGGCCAAAATAATTAACTAAGTAGATACTGTTTTCGATTAAGATAGAAAAAATTGAATCGGTTCAGGCGGGATTCGAACCCGCGATCTTTCCCTTACAGGGGAAATGCTCTAACCATTGACCACCACAAAATTATGAATTACTTTTTTTTACAACTCCCTCAATATACTTTACGTACCCATATAAACACAAAATACGCACAAATTCACCAAAAGTACCCCAATCAGCACCACTCGGTTGTCATTAATAACAGGAATCACTAAGAAAACCGTAGTGGTTTACATTGAAAATTAATGGATTGCCGTCCACGGCCGTTTATTTACTTATTTCGTGTTTTTATATCAAAATGTCACGTGATTATATAATATTTTCTTCTTAAACAAAGCTGCTAAACAACGCTGACCATAAAAAGAGAAAATTACTCAACAATTTTGGAGATAGTAATTTTATGGTAGGTATGTATGTATCAAGGAGGTAGGATACGGCGGTATTTCCGTCCAATTGAGCAGTCCGACTGGGGAAGTACCTCCGCCCTACAGAATACCACGGCTATAATAACTTTGTGTTGTGTTCCCAGCGGTGAGTAGGGTAGCCAGAGCTCACTGGAGAATTAGTGCTGTCAGTGGGAAGACTAAAGGCTTGTCGTGCTTTGTCTTCTACACTGACGGTACAGAAACTCTGTACTTACAGGGTTGGCAGCGCGACTGCGACTCCTCTGGTGTTACAAACGTCCATAGGCCAAGGTAACCACTTTCCATCAGGTGGGCCGTGTGCTTGTCTGCCACCTAAGTGGTATAAAAAAAATTTGAAGAAGCTGAAATAAAGAAGAGTGAAGTGAATCCAATTAAACTACTGTGACTTGTTCGGCTCCTGCCGAAACGTTATTTAAAAATTAATGAACAAACTCACAATAACAAACAAGTCTATTACAGACGAAGGCGGTATGGACTGGTTAGTAAAAATATAAGTAAATCATGAATCTCAATGTTATGGATACTAAATTGCAATTCAGTTAAAGAAAGAGCTAAAACAGGGTGCCACACTGTGTGCCTTTTACCGCCTGTACGGTGGTGTGTGTTCAGACGAATCGTTCGACATGATGCCCTCGGCTACATTCTATCATCGCACCTCTCGCCACAGGCGGGGAACCCACCCCCACACATTGCGACTAAAAGAGTACGCACAGTTAGGTATGTTGTAACTTTGTCTCCCGCTCGCTTAAGCTGTGGTATGAACTTCCTGTCGGGTTCTTCAAGAAGGGCATTAGGAGGTTCTTATAGGGTCGGCGGCGCAAGTGGGACCCCCCTGGTTTTGCACACATCCATAGGCCACGGTAACCACTTTCAATCAGGCGGGCGGGTGTGCTTGTCCGCCTCTAAAATGGTATAAAAAAAATCGACACATTGCATTACATTTTTTCACATTATAAACACCTCAACAAAGTCTAGGGAACAAGATGACCCCAATTATTTTTTTTCGTGTAAATCTTGTTTTGCAAATAACTGGCAGCAAATAAATAAAAATAGAATAAAGTAGATTACAGAGTTGTTCGAAATTTAAAAATAAATTTAAATAAGTAATGATTTTCGAATATGGAGGGAAAACTTTTAAAAGTGTTTGATTGTGCAGTTTCTCTGAGGCAAAATAAAAATTATTTTTTTGATTGTAAATAACGTTTATTATCAATAATACGTCTTTTACGTATGGTTTGTGCATTTTTGTGACTGTAGTCATCATTTCACGTCGTCATTTAAGTCGCGAAGAGATGTTAAGGGCTGTTGGTATGCTGCAAGCTGGACGAACTCAACGCGACGTAGCGGATGCTGTCAACACCAAACCAAGCGTAATTTGCAGATTATGGGCACGCTACAGGTCTACAGGGAATGTTGCCGAACGTCACAGGGGACGAAATAGGGTTACTACCCCGCGACAAGATCGTTTCTTGCAAAATTCCGCAAGGCGGCAACCCACGATTACTGCTCGTCAGTTGGTCGCAGGCCTCCAGTCTCAGCATCAAGTGGTTATTAGCGATCAAACTGTCAGAACAAGACTACACGAAGCCAATCTTTATGCTAGCAGACCGCTTAGGGTTCCAGCTCTTCGACGTGGAAATCGAGGTCGTCGCTTATTGTGGGCTAACGCACATTCACAGTGGACCGACCATCAATGGGCACGGGTTCTGTTTTCCGACGAATCTTGCTTCGGTTTTCATCCTGATTCGAGAAGAGTGCGTATATGGCGAGTTCCTGGACGTCGGAGTCGTCTCCAGAATCCGCAAGAAGTTCATCCTTACCAAGGTGGAACAATCATGGTATGGGCTGGAATTCGCCTTGGTGGAAGGACCGACCTCGTTTGGATACGGGGCAATTTGAATGCAAACCAATACATTCAGGAGGTTATACACCCCATGGTAATCCCTCATCGACAGCAGTTCGGTCAAGATTTTATGTTCATGCAAGATAATGCACGGTCACACACCGCGAGGGTAGTGGTCAATGCGTTAAGCGAGCACAATATGACGACGTTGGAATGGCCTGCTCAGTCTGCCGACCTCAATCCCATAGAGCATGCCTGGGATTTGCTTGGGAGAAGAGCTTTCAGTGATTCTTTGGAAAATCTGAACACTGAAGAACAATTTTTTTTACACCTTCGCAGTGTATGGAGCCATATTCCACAGACGATGATTGACAATCTCATACTAAGTATGCCACGCCGTTGTCGAGCTGTTGCTAATGCTTTAGGAGGTCCTACAGATTATTAAAAACGTTTAAAGTACGGTTAATTACTGTATTTCTTACTACCTCGTTATTTTTGTGCCTAATCATAGAAGGTTGTAGTACTCAATATTGGCACTATTCAATTCTTTCTTAAAAAAAAAAAAAATTATATGAAAATGTTTTCATTAAAATTAAAATTAAAAACGGTATAAAAATACCCTTCTATTGATATAAAACACTCACTATTACAAGAAAGGGTTTTTAAATAAAAACTAGAAATGTCCTTGTTCCCTAGACTTTGTTGATGTGTGTATTTGACAGTGAAAATTTTATGCTTTATAAACAACGTTACTATGCAACCAGTGCTCACTACTACAAATGTAATCGCCGAAAATTCCCGAGATTTTTGGCCTTCAGCTTTTTTTATACAACCTAGACGGCAGACAAGCATACTATTTGAGTATTTCACATATAAATTGAGTATTTGACAAATTTTGGAAACCTATCTTAACAGATTTTATATTATCCCCAAAAAAATCATTAAAAATAAATAAAAACGCGTTTTCACATTGCTAGCTTGAAAAGTGCGCGAAATACGGTCGGTCGCGTCAAATTTGGGTGTGCGTCATTATTAAAATGTGATATAAACGAGTACAAAAATATAATAATACATGTCCAAAAACGAGTACTGCGACTCACGGTGACGGACGAGTAATTGTTACAGCACATGTTTGAAATGGTTAAGGCTAATTTTTTTGATTAGAACACTCAGATCTCAAACGTAAATATCAGTGGTTACAGTTAGCACACTAAAATCCAAAGCTTCCCGTTGATGAATCTGTTGTTTTTATTTATAGGATCACTTTTATTTGCCTTGGTAACTAAGAAATTAATTTAACCTGGAACCATGCAGAATATTCACTATAATTGACAATAACTGACCATATTTTTTGTAAGGTTAATATTAGTAAAGCGCTTACCGTAATCATTACCTCTGGTACATATCTAGGCATAAATACCTACCTATATATCTAGATATTCAAGGTAATCGATATAAATATATCTATTACAGCTATCTAAAGATACGAATAATTACGCATATAAATATACAGCATAATGGGGCCTATAAAAACGGTTTAACTGTGAGAACAGTACAACGAATTGTGCTACATTTGCCGTAGCACCCTGGCTATATTCAAAACACACTGATGAAATGTTTATTGTGCGTACAAAACACATTTTGAGCACATTTTAGGTCTAAGATATATGTGCCGAGCAATAGGTAGGTATTGGAAACAAAGAAATTAGCTATCATTAATGAATCTACATTTAGATTGATAATTATTATCCACTTTTCCCAATAAGAATATTAGTTATTATATATTAATAAAAGGATGGTATTTAAACGTATATCAAAAAGAATACATTTTGTACTACAAAATAATCCAAATTCACATCAAAAATACTGATTGAGCACCAACAAACTACTGCAAGTAAGTAGTTAGTTAGCAACCAACCAACCAACCAATTATAAAAAAAATTACCACAAAGACATAAGGCGGGAGCGAAGCGAAGCGGAGCTCCCGCCTTAGTCTTCTAACCTAACCTATCCATTTCGGGGTGGGTGGTGATCATTCTGAACTTAATTAGATGCACAATCAGTATTTTTACTGAACGCGAAAATATTATCTTTAATAAAAATACACGATTGGGTCACGTGAACTGTCAACTCTCCCTAGTTTTACTTCATTTAAAATACATACTAAAATACTTGTAAAAATTTACATTTCACATTTGAGTGAAATACATTTATATAGATACTAGCTTTTGCCCGCGGCTCCGCCCGCGTAGATGTCGGTTATCGCGACAAAACATAGCCTATGTCCTTTCCCAATATCTAATCTACCCCTGTACCAAATTTCAGCAAAATCGGTTCATTGGTTTAGGCGTGAAAGCGTAACAGACAGACAGACAGACAGAGTTACTTTCACATTTATAATATTAGTAAGGATTACTTACATACAAGCTATCATATCCAATACATTTCATAATGTAATGTAAAAGTTACCAAATACCCTATTACTTGTAGTAATTTAAACTGAAATTCGTCACTATTATTATTGTACTATTTTAAACTAACGTGGAGGGGATAGAACGAGCATTCGCTCTTTTTGTATACACTGTAGATGACCCAGGGTCAGCGGAGGTGAGAGAACAAATGCCTTATAGGGTAATCTTACACCCCGATAATTGAAACCTGATATGGCCACCCCATCCCCCACATATTCCACTTCGCTAACCTGCGGGGGCGGAGTTCATGGGGACTACCGCAGGAAAAATTATGATAAATCTTTGCATACACAAGTAAAAACAATGTTTTGACTAAATATTTATTAACCTTATTTCAGTTTCATCATCCTATTCCTTAGGTAAAACGAATCGTTTTCACGCTTGAAATATCAAGTTAAGAAACCCGTCCAATAATATTTATGATGATTATGATGATTGATAGTACATAATAGATTTTTCTCTTATCATAGGGCATTGTTGTCTATTTGCAGTAGAACGACTACCATTATGGGCAAACATCTGTTCGGATGATTTCGGTTACGACTTAGAGCAGCTTGTTGGTAATCACTGTTACAGTTACAGTCTTAGAATGGTATCGTTCATAGCAGTCCTAGCATGTTTAGCATACAAAATCCTTTTCAGTAACCTGAAAAAGATAGAAATAATTCTACGAGTTAATAAATTGATTTTTACAACTTTTTTGAGATGATGATGATGATGATAAGCTGTAGCAATTACAAATTAACTTACTGTTATTTAATTCTGCCGGGGTGCGAGGCATATGCCTGTCAACCTCACCTTCGGCAAACAAAACGACCCACAGGCGGCGTGCGTTTTAGTCGGTTCGAGTCTGACATAACCTCTTCCACCGGCTCCGGTGGGGAGGTATACGTGGGGATTTTGCGCACGTAACAAAAAAAACTGTTATTTAATTATTTTTTCTAAAGATATTGCAAATTAATTTCAACTTACGCGGAGAAATACCATGACGCATTTTAGGTTTAGTTTATTTAATTTGTATTGAAGTTAGAGTCCGTGAACGACAGACATTCGTCATTTTATAAAAGCTGAAACTGACTCAGCGCAGACTCCCAACACAGGTAATACCGATGGCCCATTATGAAGTTTGGTTCATAGTGGCTATGGTAATACGGTACTAGTCTGTTCATTATAGGATGATCCGCGAGACAGCTGTCACTGAGTAAGAACAAGCGATGGGACATTATTGATTAAATCGATTTATTTATGGATTATTAATTACATACCGTTTTGAAAACAATAAAACCATAAATATTTAGTTAAGTATTTATTGGTACTCAACCTATATAGGTATCATGATATCATTATTCTCCTACTCGGAATGATCATTGCTAGGGCAATCTTGCAAATTAATAATTAATTCTTCATCGCACATTGCATTAAACGAAGCAGGTACTATCAAACAACATGAGGTCAATACGTCACTTATGTTTTTTGAATATTTATGAGCTTTTGATTAAGATATTTGAGCAAAATCTTTCCAATCATTGTATTACTCCGGTAAATGGGTGAACATCCCGGTTAAAAGCACTATTTAAGAAATAGACAACGTCAAAAGTGTCATAAGACCGTAATGTCAAAAGTCAAAATATACATAAATAATTAAAAATACATATAAAAATAATTATTAAGTACCTAATAGGTACTCGATTGTGTCAACACAGTTTGCATACTAGAATCTCCATTTGATAATCAAGTGACTACATTCCTATAATTTTCCGCTTGTGACATAACTTTCTATGAGCGTAATTATTTCGATTTACGTAAATTGAAATGTTTAGAAAACTTAATTCAGATATCGTATTTTATCCATAAATCAGTTATGCATTATCGTGTTAATGCATAATATTAATTTAATAATATTTTTGTAAGTTTCCATATTGTATTATTGTTAGTGAAAAAGCGAGATGGAATATGTTGTGATACGAGGTGTCAATTTAACGTCGTTTCAAAGTTGAATTGATAATGAACAGACAATAGGTAAAGGTGTAAAAAAAGTAATCTATTTTCGTCAAATAATAAAGTGTGATTTATAGTTATTACCTTCAAAATATTATTAGAAATTACTTTATTCATAGCCAGATGACCTTTAATGAATATGAAAGTAAATGTTATGGTATAAAAGCTGATTTTTGTACAAAATTTCCCAAAATTCAAGAATAAACCGGCACCAGGGGATGACCTGCTCTTGGTTGCTCGAAAAAAAAAGAAACATATTTACTCAATTTTTAAATTAGGTACTTATACTTCTTTAAAGTCACTACCCACAGTAACCATTTCTATCTATTATATATTATTCCAGAAATAGTAAGTTCTATTCAACAGAAATTGCGAAATTGTAAATATCAACTAATCTGGTAGATTCCCATAAATTATTTGAAAATGAGTAAATTACGGACATGCTTTAAAGGGGTGCAACGGGGGTTCAAAGTATGTCACGAACAAAGCCAGGGAGAGTCAGCAGAACAGAAGATGCAACGAGATCGGAATCTGAATGCCTGGTCTGGGAGTGGCTCTGTAGATGGCTGTTCGGAGGCTTTCCAGACGTCTCTCTAACAAAGCAGTGGAGAGCGGGCAATGGTATAGTACATATATTAAGGAAGCTGGATTTTTTTTTGAGACCGAGAGGTATAAATGTTGTGGACCAGTCTAGGCATAGCCTATATTCAGTGGCGGCGTAAGACCTAGACTTAATGTGGGCAAGTTACATTTTCCTCCCTCTGAAAAGGGGTAATCGAATAAAAACCACTACAACGTAACCTAAAGTTTCACTTATAAAAAAATCTTGGAACGGAATCTGAATAGGTATCACGCATCTATTCTGTGCCTCGTAAATATTACAAATGCTAGTTTATATCTGCGAGATTTTCTAAAAAGTTCACGTTCTGCTATTTCCTTTTTAAATAGGTGATGCCCGCGGCTTTGCTCACTTGGAATACCATTTCCGTTCAATATTTCCATATTTTGTCACCGTTTAAAACTCTCCTGGGCTATGATAAATTTCAAAACCAAAAACAGCTAAATCGGGCCAGCCGTTTAGAGACAGTAATTGATTTTTATGTGTATAGTAGATGATTAAGGCTGCCTTTCCACCACTGATGTGTTATGCTACGTTGCTATGGATGCGTGTAATATCCACAAACATCCTCATATTCATTGATCATAATATAGCACTGACGGTAAGGGATTCAGCTCAGTTATGTCTTCTATATCTACAGGGTGGAAGGTTTCGATCTTACCTGGACGTAAAGTACTTTAATTACTGGAGAAATACCCAAAAAATTACATTTTGTATTTTTTTGGCATCAATCGATAGTGTCAATCATAAGGATTATATCCCTCTAACAAATATGGCAAATTAAATGAAAGGAGGTCCATACAATCTTAACTTATATATTTAATGACCACAGACACAGCACTTTACTCAAGGAGCTATCAGATACCTTTTATACTATAATACTAGCTGTTGCCCACGTTGAATTTAGATCCTGTAAACATTTTTTTGTGCGCAAAATTTCTTCGGCTACCAACCCCGTGGGCCATCGGGGTTAGTATCTGAGGGGATTTCAGGACAATTTGCGGAGTCGTGCTAGTGTTGTATAAAGAGATGCGTGCTATGGATGCTATGTATGGAGAAAATTGAACATTTGCTGAAAGTTTCACAGCACATCTTACTTGCTACGCTACATAGCATATTGCAGTGAACTTTTTCACTGCGCAATGTTGTGTAGCGAAACGAGTTGTCACAGTTTCATAGCTTAGCTTTAACGTTCTCATAGCATAGTTCCATAGCACATCTTTGTTAGAAAGGCAGTCTACGCGTCTAAGTGCAGATATCACTAAAACAATAAAAAATGGAGAATGTTTCTAATATCAATGTTTGTTTGGTTTTACTTCTATACTATTGTGAACGCGCTGTGTGAACGAGATACCGCCGTGAGCGTTCTCGGCGGTATCTCGCTCGTTCTCGTCTCATGTTTTCTTTCTCTTTCTTTATTGCGTCCGCCACTACACCGCGCGTACCATGGAATCAGTACAGCGCACAGCGCTCGTGGTCAAACTATAGGTATATAATTGTAAAGTAGGTGTATCTGTAGGTACATTAGGGATTTTAATAAATATAAACTTAGTTTATCTACGTTATAATTACGGCATTAATTACGGTCTTGTAATTGTAGCTCTAAATCAAGTGGACTACAGAACTTCGCACCAATTGGTTGTGGAGGTCAGATGGCATGCGCTACACGGAAAATATCAAAGCCCAGCCAGAGTTAGGAAGTGGCTCAAGAGGAACTTTTTTTGTTTAAAAGCTCTTGGTGCAGAAATGACTAAAAGTTGCGATAACCGCAGGCCAAGTCGCTGGCATTATTAGCTAGTAGATATATACAGTTCTGAACTCAATCAATCAACCACGAACAATATCAATGAGGCTTCTGATACTTCGTAGAAAGTGCTTACGGAAAAAATTAGAGAAACTGCCCAAAAAAATTGGAAAATTTCTGAATGCTTAGCTATTGTTTTATGTTCTCGCGTTAGGCCGCGGCTTTGGTAGATGCATTTGAAATATAGATGTGTAGGTAAGTACCTATATGATTTTTGTTATTTATTCCAGTTTTCAATTGAATATTTATTATGGCTACGACTGACGTCTGTTGGATCAGCTAGTAATATGTTAACGTTTTTATGTTTTATTTTATTATTTATTGTACAGTCGACAAAGGAAATCCGTTTGTACTTTTTCATATGAAGTTGTATGTAAAGGTGCAACCGTATCTTCTTTGTCGATTGTACGCATAAATGACAGAACAAATGTGTACAATGGAGGTGTATGGATCTTTGGGATAAAAAAACTTACTTTTATTGTCAATCAAGCTCCGGTTTCTATTAAAGTGGTATGAGCTAAATAAAAGAGGCAGTAGCTTAACCCAAAGCTTCGAGGTGTCTTGGATGAACAACGAAGATTAGTTTTCGCGGTGATCATGCCGCTACTCCATATATGGTCGCGTATAGAGGTTAGTTTAGCTGTTGAGGTAGTTATGTTATTTAGCTTAGTAAGTCTTGATAATCTTCAGATGACAAGTTTATTTGAGTATATATATTATCCTTCCTGATATTTATAACTCCTTTAATTATTTGAATTAGCTCCGCTCCCGCGTTATTCTTCGTGGTTATTTTTGGTACAGAAATGAGCGTACCGCAAAACTATCTTGATAGGAGGCCGGTGAACAGTGATAGATAAATGTATACCAAAATCTTATATAACACATTGCCGGCACAGTTGGGCGGAACTGCAGGCATTCTATAGAATACCCAGTGACGTGACATAAAACCTCAAAGAGAAGTCACTATTGAACGTGGTATAACAAAAACGCATCTGATTTTTAATAGCAAAACGCAAATGAAAGCTAAACGTAATTTTGTCTATGGTTAAGTACCTATGGTTAAGAATGTTTAAAAAATTAATGAAACATTTTGTCAGAAATCAATAAAATAAGTTGTAATGAAAATAGGTATAACACAGGTTCGAGTTATAGAAGTGAACGTAAGTGTCTTATTATATATCCCGAACGAAACGCGGATGAAGTCCGGGCAAAAACTAGTAATTATGTAAAATCCTTTGTCATGAGTAACTAAGGTATCAACGCACAGCCTAAACCACTGATCGTGGAGACTTGAAACTTTAAGGGTGTGTTCTTTGTATGACGTAGTTTCCGATAATAAGGGATTTTATTATACTAGAAAAATATTATCTTTAAAATATAAATAATTGAAAGTAGGTATCACACGGAATTAAACTTAACATATAGGTTCAAGTCCAAGTTCGGATGAGATCAAGTTACGCACAAGTAACTTAATCTCATCCGAATTTAACGCGGACGATGTCGCGGGTAAATTCTAGTCTATTCTTTAGTGGGACTTGAATAAGTGAGAAACCTCCATCACTGGAACCCATGTTAAGGTCCCAACATTTTGTCTCTGAATTACCTCTATTGGTGGGACGAAGCGAATCTTTATATCTGGGAATCATTCTTTCGATTCTATAGTCCTCTATAACTGAGACAGCGAGTGAATATTATATGCGTTATCCTTAATTGAGATAACATCATTTTGTAAAATATATGGTATACCTTTATAAGTGAGACAAATTTGCAGGTCTCTTCAGCTTCACTTAACCAGCTTTCACTATGTACATCTGACGTATCAACGCACAGCCTAAACTACTGGTCGTAAAAACCTGAAACGTGGAGGATGTGCATGACGTAGGCATCTGATAAGAAATAATTCACCGAAATTCTGCCCCTAAGGCAGAGCAAAGGAGGGGAGGGAGGAGGGGAGAGGAAGGTAAAGTTTGTATAAGACAACATGATATCTTGGTCCAATCTAGTTAAAATTTTGCATAAACTATTTAAAACGTAACGATAGAGACGTGTTTCTAATGTTATTGAAATTCATCCCCTGACGGAGATAAAATGGAGTAGAAAATTATTTTAGAAATGATTTTTTTCGAAGTTGACATCAATACCGTTTGTATTGTTTCCGATTTAAATTTTATTCTTTTGATGACATTTTATTTTGACACAAGTTTAAAATGCCCATCAGGAGTGTTTTTTTATAACACTTAGGTGGCAGACTAGCACACGGCCCACCTGATGAAAAGTGGTAACCGAGGCCTATGGACGCGTGTAAAACCAAGAGAGTCCTCACTCGCGCTGCCAACCTTGCCAGCATTGAGACTTTTCTGTGCCGTTAGTGTAAAAGATAAAGCAGTATAAGCTTTTATTCTCTCCACTGACTACACTAAAACCCTCCAGTGAGCTCTGGCTACCCTACGGACTAGGACCGAATAAAACCGCATGCCATCCCGAGTTTTAAGATATCGGGGTGTAAAATTACCTAGAGCATCCCGCGCTCTCCGGTTCATTCTTAGTTTTCTTCGGTTTAAATCAGGAGTGGAAAACAAGGTGTCCCCCTATCGAATCCCAGAAAAGGGTGGGTTGGGTGCTTAACTGCCACCTAAGTGGTGTAAAAACAGGAGGGAGGCGGACGGAAAGGGAGTGAGTGGCGGAAGCGACCGGCCCGCCCCTTGCTTGCTCTGCACTGTGCCCTCTGGTTATAGGGATATGTGGGAAGACTCCGAGCAGCGTTCTGTAGGGTCGGTCCCGGTGCGACCTGTATTTGCTGTAGTCAGGTGAGAGACACTATCGTCTCCGTTGCCCAGGGTGCCTCTTATAGAGGTTCCGGACCATGTATTCGAATCCTGTTTACGTTTCATCTTCTGTTCAGCAGACCCTCCTACTTCAGCTGACATACTTCGAACTCCTGTTGCACCCCTTTAACCCATGCCCGTAATTTAAGAGTTTTCAAATAATGTGTGGGAATCTACTGTATTTATAGACATTCATTTGGTAATATCTTTTGAGTAGATCGTTCGATTTCAATAATTCAAAAAGTAATCAACAGGTATTATTAAAAATAGCTTCGAAAGTGACACATTATTTTATTGTAATTTATAAATGTTAGAAATGTTTACTGTGGGTTTTAATTAGGAGATAGACATATGCTATCGCGAACTTTTATGTAGACCTTTTTAGGTCATACATTTCCGCAGTGTATTATTTTGTTCTATCATCAATAGTTTTCATAGCGCACGCGATGTAAGAAATTTTTAGGTCATTTTTTTACACCTTGGATTACATTGTTAGAGTTTTAGTAAGAATCCCTAACTTTTTTGAAAATATAGTATAGCCTTTTTTTTAGTTTCAGTTACTTAATGGTAAAATATTTTTTGAAATTGGTGCAGTGTTTTTGAGTTTATTTAAATATAAAAATGTATGGAAATCTGCCGGATTTGTTGACATTTATGATTACTGCTCCGCTTCTTTGTGTTGTGGCGTGATGTTATATCGTCAATAAATGAACTAATCAACTGAAAAATAACTTTTCAATTCCAACTGGTAGTTCCTGAGATTATCGCATTATATCTAACAAAAAAAAACAAACTCTTCAGCTTATAATATTAGTGTAGATTCGACTTTGTACAGGATTTTAAACAACATACTATGACTATTTCAATTGACTGCACCACGAAACTAGACTAGATGACGTGGTTATGTCGGAATGGAACCGATTAAAATTATACTTCGGTTCGTCTCGGTACCTATTATGTGTGAGGGAAGGGGGAATGTGGCAGTTTGCTCTGGGTAGGAAACTGAGAAGGAGGGACGCCTTGGTGGTGTGGTAGTGGTAAAATATAACAGTAGAGAAAACGTCTCGTACCGTTAGGGATTCTGTGTTCGTAACCTGTGGTCTCTCAAAAGATGACGTTGAAATCTTGTCGATTGAGTCTGATTGAGAGTGATATAAATTTAAATACGAACCGTTTCATTGATGAGAACAGTATGCCACAACGAGCAAATCTATTTCTAATACTAAATAAAGAAACCACTGCGACGCCTTAAAAAAACCTTATGACTTTATTCAGGGCTCCAAGATTTCGTTAAACTATTTTCATTATGATCTCGACGTAATTTAATCGTCGACGTAACTCGATTTAATTATTTACTTCACAGCGAACATCCACTCCAAGCATGATAATGTACTCTAGTGGTAGAGGTGTACGCTGAAGAGTCGGAAGAGCCTGGAAGGATATTTAAACCGTTAATATAACAATAATAAATGTGAATACATGATTATGTTTAGGACAAGGGCTTTTTAACAAAGGTTGTTTTTTTCAAAACCCTCTCTCAGTGCTTGCCTAGAGTGGCTAGGACCAGTGATGGGCAAAATACGGCCGGCAGGCCAGCTCTGGCCCGCGAAAGCATTTAATCCGACCCGCCGACAATTCTTTGACATGAATAGTATATGGCCTGCTATAATTATATTTTGGCGGTCCAGAATTAATAAGTATATTCTATATTATTAACAATAGACGCATAGGTTACGAAGCCAGCTACTAGCTGCGTAGTTCCTGTTTGTGTTGCGGGTCGCGCGGCGCAGAGAACCATTGTGAAGTGATTTAATTTTTTGTGAAAGATTGTCCTATCGAATTCATTTTCATCATCGATTCGCTCGAACACTACAACAAATTAAATATAAAATTACAAGAAGAGAACCAATTTATGGATGAGACTAGGGGTTGTCTAAATTAATTTATAGCTGAGCTGAACGTTATTTTGCCAGAGTTCGTAACTTAATTCGAAAATATTATGGATCTCCTCTCCGACAACATATATACGACCCAACTTGACTAAAATGTACACCGTCTGGTGTGCATTTTAGTCGGTTCGAGTCTGTCATAACCACCCTTGCTATAGAGGTGGGGGGAGGATAGATAGATTGATTTCTTGGCTTCCTACTAAGAAAGTTTGCCCACCACTGACCTAGAACATAGAAGAAATCGGTCTAATTTCGTAGTTCTTTAGCCCTGCAGGTATAAATCAGTTACTCGAAAAAACTTTCTTCATGATATTAATAATTGAAAATAGATATTACACATAGTTTGGAACATACGTTAATCAATTCAGAATTTAAGCTAGTGGATAATAATATCCATAATATTTGATACATTGTCTGGTCGACCCTGGTATTCTATAGCTAGTACCTGAATTATACAGATTGCTGGTGACATAGATACACAATCATACTTGTTCCGGATTTACATACATACCTACTTATAAATTAACGATATACTTAACCCCGTGCTTAATTTTATTATGAGTGTTCTAAACGGTCGGGATTATATGAAAGGTTTTATAAAAGTACGAGAGAACTCGTGAAGTGTGTAAGGTAACCAGTTGCGGCTCTGCCCAATCGGGGAAAAAAAGGCGTGAGTATATATTAAAATCATTAGACTCTACCTTTACCTCATATAAGAGAAGTTTAAATCAACAATCACATGAATAATTGCAAATCTCTTTAGAATATTTTATGTCCAATAATAACAGCCTATCGAGTGCGTGGTGGGAGTCGGGAGATGCGAAATGCTCGCCTCCCGACGCCCCACACTGCCCACTTACCTCACCAACCCTCCGTGCCTGCCAGAAAGTAAAAGACGCCCGGTAGCGACAGACGTGGACAACCGCGTTTGAAGTATACTACATTCGTCTTCGATACTCTCGACTTGAATTTTTTTTTCTTTCTAAAATTCGTGAAGTCTCTCAAGAACCAAAATTATAGACGTCACAAAAAATAACGTCTATAAATATACTTAAAACTATTAATTAAAGTTTAATTTTCCTGGTTTTCAACAGACATTGTTTTCCTATAATGTGCTCTTTGTTCAATTATTTGTGCGGGTTTAGTGTAGTGTGTGAACAATTGACAATTTTCGATATGAACATTCTCTCAATTCATAAGTTAGTTGTTAAAATTCGTGTGTGAAAACACTAATTTTATTTATATGAACATTTAGTGGTATTCAAAGTCCATGTTCCTTTTAGGTGGATGCTGGGTTGCATATGGAACGTGCCGGCAACGGCACTTTAGATCCCAAGTTGCGAGGATCTGTATTTACTATTCAGACACAATCCCGAACTTACCACCTAGAAGCTGACTGTGAAGCCGAAATGGCAAAGTGGGTAGAGGCAATCTGCGGTGTGTGCGGCCTCCGGTCAACTGAAGATGAAGGTTTGATTGTCATTTTTATTATTATTACGAAACTTTTTTTTACTATTTTGTAGCATTTTATGTCACACATTTATTGAGCTTATTAAGAATAACCAAATATGTTCACAATAAAATGGTCTAGTTAGCCCATTACTTGGGATTAATATTTACGACATCATTCTGCTGAGTTTTGATAGTGCTGAGTGATTATTGTAAGTACATTTGTGCTCGCGACCAATTGTGCCCTACTTTTTTCCTATACTTGGCGTTGCAATATATTTACATCAATTGTGTACCTACTAAAAATCATGTGTAACCTTCGTATACCCGCGTATTGGTCTGTCAGGCCAATGAGATGATATAAGTTATGTTTGTTTTTTTTTTATCAGTAGGTACCTAATTTTTATGGAAAATGCTGGCATTTTATGGTCCTTAGTGTCTACATAGCTCTGAAGTCAATTTCAAGTTAGCGCTGTGCGAGCGATTTTATTTATTTTAAATATTAGAGTAAATTATAGAAACTATAATATTGTGGTTTATTTCCTCCTAGCTAAGATAAATTACTAGTGGTAAATGCAGTTTCAAGTCCGTGATATAGTGAGTGGGGTACAAATGGATGATCATCGTTATCATGAGTGCTTTCGGTTTCGCAGACCGGACGCGGGCATATTATGTTCCACAAGTTCGCGCGGGTATAAAACGGTTAAGGTATTTGAAATGTGCTAGCGATAGCTAGCGTAACCTATAGTCAGCGGAATTAGTATATACGAACGCTAATTTCTATTTTTGCAGAGGTCTACCAATACAGCCCAACTGCTGCGTCAACCGATAACGAGATCTACGAACGCGTTGAGATCCCCGGTCCATACATCCCGATATCCGAGTGCATAACCGGTGTTCGCAATCAAGTAAGTGAAGATCCTTCTAAATTTAAAACATGGTTACTTGCATTTTACATTTATTACCACGTTCTATTGGTTGAAGACAACAATGCCAAACGTGTCTAAAAAGGTCATCATGGTCTGAACAATATGCTAATACTGCAGTGTTGCAGATTTGCTTTAAAGGATGAAGTTATCTGATACCTATGAGAATATTTAGTGAGCCGGTAGTTACAGAGAGCACATACGTTTATCCGTTGCTCGTTGCATTCATCAGAATATGTATGTATTGTCTTCGTCACTGTCTATTTTACATTCAATTTTATAAGCGTTTATTACTATGGTTTTCGAAGTCTAGGTATAATAGCTTACAGGTAGAATCTTATACAAGATAAATTGGACCTTTTTATTTAATAGCTGACTTTGTGCTCCTATTCATGAATTTTACAAGGCGGGTCAATAAGGGCAGATACTTTAATTATATATTTCAAATTATGAAGTATAAATAGTGATTTTCACACTTGCTTAATTAAGTGCAAATAAAATTGGCAATAGCCGACGGCCGACGACAAAACCACCGCTGGCCGCCGTCGGCAAAGCCACTGTTGGCCGCCGTCGGCATAGCGATAAATCATTTCAAACTCCACGGCTCACGGCACGGCGCACCGTCCACGTAGGCACTCATTTGTTATCATTTGGAAACATGAAGACACTTTCAATAAGGAAAAATAAATAGTACAAACATACATATAATCACGCCTTTATCCCTGGAAGATTAGGCAGAGGCGAGAATAGGCGTGAAAAAGCATATGATAAGGCCGTCAAGCTGAGTGTCACCATTGTCACACGGTATGTGTAAGTAATGGTGACCCTCTTTTCTGGGACCTTACTTACTTACTGGGAGCTTACCATCAGGCAAGGCGAAGTCCAATTGACGTGTCCTATATAAAAAAAAAAAGGTGAATTAACCACATTTTACCAACAATTGTATTCGGTCCCACGTAATAGGGGTTGAGCCTATTGTCGTGTTTCGGGCACTATTGTTGACGCCATACATCTGAGGCTGAGTCTGGGCTGTATATATCTGTCTAATGTTAACAGCCTTGTACGACACCGTATGTGACGAGATGGGGTGGCCCTAATTCTACTGTGCCAGAAACCACACGGCACAAGTAAATAGTAACCTTCACATTTGCTTAAATAAGTGCAAATCCGTGTGGTGACGATTAAAGAATACAAGTATCACCTATCCAATCATCCGAAGGGTGTCATGAGAGGCGATTAACAGAAAAATACGCAGACGATATCACTGCGCGAGAAAGAAAACTTGAAATAAAACCCAGCACCAACCCGTCTGGCCAGCGTGGAAGCATCCCGGCCTAGTTCAGCAGTAACGCACCGGTATGCATGTAGGCTTAATATGAGTGGGAGCTAGTTGGACAATTTCTATGAATGCAAAGAGCAAAAAGTACATTTTATTTATTTTATGTGTGCAAAGAATAACTATTGTATCTAATATCAGTCTACTGTTTTGAAGGGGATTTACACTTGTGGGTTATATGTCAGTGCAGATAACTCCAAAAATGACAAAACTGGAAATATACACTTGTGGACACATCTATTGGCCCACCTTAGAGTTTAGGTTTCGATGGCCCCTACCTAAATAATATATGATTGCTAGATTGAACAAAAACTATTGATGCAGTTTTAAACCTAATACATTTTACCATCTTTTTCGATGGTTTTTTTTAAATTTGAATTCAGAATACCACACAATATGGAGCTACGCCAAACAAGTCGGGTATGCGCCTTGATGAAGGCAGTTGATTTTTGAATAAAAAACATGTTTTATCAAATGAAGGTTTAATTTAATAACGCGTGTTGGCTCCATGGGTATCTACAACAGCTCTCATACGATTAGACATAGAGTTTATCTTCCGTTCTATGAAATTTTGAGTGATCATCTCCCATTTCTCTTCTATGGCAGTTTTCAACTCCGGCATCGTCTGGGCAACTGGCTGACGAGCCCTAACACGTCTTTTTAGCTCTTCCCACATGTGCTCAAGCGGGTTCATGTCTGGGCTTCTGGCTAGCCAGTCCATAACTGTGATGTTCCTCTCCCGAAGATATTCCCTGACGATGCCGGCTGTATGGGCTCTTGCATTATCATGCATAACAAGGAAATTTGGGCCTACATGGTCCACGTATGGTTCTAAGCACTCACGAATGTACCTTTCAGCATTTAATGTTGGCAGCTGTGGTCCCGTAACAACCTCAAGTTGAGTTTTGCCGCTCGCGGATATACCGTGCCAGACAGTCCATGAGCCACCACCACAAGCAACCCTCTCTTGAAAGCAGCATTGTGCAAAACGCTCTCCTTTACGTTGGTAGACCATTTTCCTTCCATCATTGGATCAAACGCAATTTTAGACTCATCAGCAGCATTGGAGTCGTGTACTCTACACGGCTCCAATGCTGCTGAGCCCAATTTAAATGAGCGCGCGCGAGAAGAAGACGCGCTGTTCGGTGGGCTCGCGTTAGTTTGGGGCCATTAGCTGGTTTGTGTAGTACCATATCGCATTCTTTTAACCTTCTCCGAACAGTTCGAACGCTCACAGATACTCCGTGGAAGTCGCGAAATTGGTTTTGTATCCCAATGGAGGTAAGGTGACAATTTCTCAAGCTGGTCGTCACGATGAATCAATCCTGCCTTTCAGTTGTGAACCGAGTGCGTGGCCTTCTTTGGCGACGAACAAAGCCGCCAGTCTCTAGGTACCTCCGATAAACATTTCGTATGACAGATCGACTTAAATTAAATTGAGCACTCATATTTCTTTGACTGTATCGGGCCTGGATAAGTGCCACAGCTTGGGCGGCGACTTCAGGCGAAGTATCCATAGATTATTGATGGAACTTCACCTTAATGTTAAGAATAAGTAATGTTTGATGCAAAACCAATGAGAAAAATCACACTTTCAAGAATTAAATCCAAGTAAACCAATAAAATCAAGTTTTCTTTGTATTCGATTGTTTTATATCAACGAACAGGCTCCAAATTGTCTTTTGTTTATTTAAATTCTGTGTACGAAATTAAAAAAAAAGACTGTTTAATAGAATCAAAACTACATAAAAACTTTTTACTCGACCTAATATAAATATTTAGCTAGGACTAAACGAAACTGAACATGCAAGGTGGGCCAATAGATGTGTCTACAAGTGTATTCATAACAGCAAGAGACCTGTAGGAAATGAAAGGAAATACAGGAAATACAGGAAAAACAATGGGATAAAAAAATTAAAGTCGAATGAAGTACTCGTCTAGTTTTGAAAGTTGGTACAGTAATTTCCTAAGATTGAGATACGAGCCGGTCCTGCTTTTCAGTTTTTGATTGCATATTGAAAGCTATTAATAATATATCTATACTTTTTATCGATAAAATAAACTCAACTAGGAGACATAAAGATCGGCGCTGGTTCCAGTATTTTTTTGGCGACAAGATGGTTCTGCGAGTATACCGAGCACCCAGTACCCAGTCTAAAATTAACAAATATCACTTCACTGCCTTTTCTTTATCCGTTCAATATCTGTCTTCACTTCTCCCCTACCAGAAGTTCAGCGGAATATCGTGCCTACAGAGTATTCTATCAAGTGCAAAAGTGGCTTGGGAATCAACTGCCCAAGGACCCTACCGCTGGCTCGTGTCCTACCTTCGGGGGCTTTTAGTATGTTTATCTGTGAACCTTAGGGAATAACTGTACCAATTTTCAAAAGTACACGAATTATTTGGTCCGATAGTCAATTTTCACGTCAAGTTTTCCGTAAGTACCAACTGTAATCCAACGAACTTATGAAATCCAACGAATCTACGCTATCGCCGAACTTTGCTATAGGTACAAGTACTTAATCACAATTTAATTAAAAAATGTCATGTTGTAGGGTAATGCAAATGCTGGCGGACAAATACCAAGGAGGGACGCACAGAGGGCGGCCGACTACGCACAGAGGGCGGCCGGCGACGCACAGAGGGCGGCCGACGACGCACAGAGGGCGGCCGCCGACGCACAGAGGGCGGCCGGCGACGCACAGAGGGCGGCCGGCGACGCACCGGCAGAACCCCCAAGAAGAGAAGGCCCCGTTTATATCAACCCACCTCGCATTAGGATTACCGATACATCTGAAAATGAGTCAAATGTCAGTGAAGACGACTTGCCGTCTTTAAATGCAAATCAATCTAACAATCAGCGTAGCCCACGTAAGGCCATTTCTGTTTAAATGTAATTTTTATCGTATAACGATTCGTTTGTTCATTTTATTCCCATTTTTAGGAAACTGGTCTGTTACTAGGACCTTTACCAGATTAGCCGTTAACCCTAATAGGAACAACTCTGATGGTATGTACTTGGCAATTTCATAGTAAAATAGTATGGTGGCGAAATATTTACTGAAACTGTGTCTTTTTAGGTCCGCCTGTCCCACCGCGCCCTTTGAGGACCTTGGAAGTTCCACCTCAAAGTGAATTCTACGGTGCCAGTGCACAAGAGCCAGTGGAAGCTGTGCCACCTGTGCAAGTGAGCGTTCATGTAAGTGATATTAACGTAATAAATTTAAAACGTGACTGTATAGTATTATTTTCTGATGACGCAAATGAAAATGCAAGTGACGGATTATATCGAATAACCAATGATGTTTTCGAAAACAATAATTTACTCTCATGCATCACAAAACTGCATATAAACCTTAGTAACAGATGCAATGACGTTATAACCCCTTGTTATTGAATAAAATTTAAAATTTTGATTGCCATAGGTTTTAAAACAGTCTCTTTAAACTAAGTTTATATTCATAAAGTCCAAGAACAGGGTCTTGTTTTCGCAATTTAATATATGCGTATGACGTTAGCTTTTCTGATTGTGTTGCATGTAAACTGCAATGATTTTTTTTGTACATACATTAAATTCGGTTAAAACAACTAAAGTCTAACTTTTTATTAGCTGCAGTAAAATGACGTTTTGTGGGTTGCCGGTTTTTGAAGAAAAATAAATAGGGATGTAGCTAAATGAGTGAATCATAAATGAATGAACAGTTTGGTTTTGTGTTTGAGATTTAATATTAAGTTGTAATGTATTTTTTTATTCTATTATTGTTACTATACTAGAGGATTGATCTTTTTTATTGGAAGTATAGGGAGGTACATTTAAAATGAAACAAAAATGCCATAATAATGTACTTTAATCAATCTTTTTCGGAATTACTGTCACTGTCGCTTTCGGTAACACTAATAATAAATCTATCTGTCACTTCATCTATAATATGATCGAGGTGGCACATTTTGTCTTCCACTTTTATAGTGTGAGACACACAGTCACTCCACTTAGCCGGTGTCACTTTGTTTATACCTTCTTGAAACAAATTTTTAACTTCTTGCATTTTATACGTCTTATTATTATTTGCAACGTGACCCTTTACCTGCGCCCATACCAACTCAATGGGGTTCAGCTCACAGTGATAAGGGGGCAATCTTAAAACTGTGATGCCTTTATGTGCAGCCATCTCGTCTACGGCATATTTCTCAGTAAGATTTTGCTGTATCACAATATCTATTAGAGTGGCCTTTACCATATTTGGTTCAAATACAATATTTTTATTAGTCAGCCACTCTTGAATTCGTGGTTTTGTCCACGACATCTTCGGGATTGTTTGGATCTTCCTAGAGTGATAGGGCGCATTGTCCATTACGACTACTGCATTTGGTTTGAGTTTGGGAAGAATACCGCGGAACCAATCCTCGAAACACTCTGCATTCATCTCGTCATGGTAGTCTTCTGTACCTTTCTTTTCTTCAAACATAAGAAGTCCGTCGTCCAGGAAGCCTTCTTCTCCGCCTATGTGACTAATTATTGGTGATAAGGGGGCAATCTTAAAACTGTGATGCCTTTATGTGCAGCCATCTCGTCTACGGCATATTTCTCAGTAAGATTTTGCTGTATCACAATATCTATTAGAGTGGCCTTTACCATATTTGGTTCAAATACAATATTTTTATTAGTCAGCCACTCTTGAATTCGTGGTTTTGTCCACGACATCTTCGGGATTGTTTGGATCTTCCTAGAGTGATAGGGCGCATTGTCCATTACGACTACTGCATTTGGTTTGAGTTTGGGAAGAATACCGCGGAACCAATCCTCGAAACACTCTGCATTCATCTCGTCATGGTAGTCTTCTGTACCTTTCTTTTCTTCAAACATAAGAAGTCCGTCGTCCAGGAAGCCTTCTTCTCCGCCTATGTGACTAATTATTAGTCGTTTTCCCTTTCCTGTGGGATTTTTTAATCCCGTAGTCAGGCCGTCTAAAAATGCCTGTCGAGAAGAGGTAATGCTTCCATCAATCCAGGCTTTTTTTGTAGTATGACCTGAAAAAGCATCGCAAGCAGTCGAGCATTTTTCCCATTCGTTGGAAGACGGCCCACATTGTCCCTATTTTTAAGTCTGGCGACAAGGCACTATGCGCTAACTATAGGCCGATAAGTATCTTGCCCTGTATGGCTAAATTGTTTGAAACTGTTGTTTACTCCTCCTTTTATCTTCACTTGAGTAGTTGTATCTCGGAAAGGCAACACGGTTTTGTCAAAAAAAGATCGACATTAAGCAATCTTTTGGAGTTCAAAAACTACCTATGTCAGTCGTTTGCTACTGGAGGTCAGGTCGATGCTATTTACCTAGATTTTAGCAAGGCTTTCGATAGGGTGGATCACCAGCTGCTGGGCCTTAAACTTGAGCACTACGGCATCAATGGCTCTTTGCTAAGGTGGATTATTTCTTACCTAAGTAACCGCAGTCAACTTGTTACTGTTAAGGGTTACTCTTCTTCGCCTATATCTGTCTCATCAGGAGTTCCTCAGGGTTCACATCTGGGCCCGCTTCTTTTTATTACCTTTATAAATGATCTGGTCAGCCAAATATCCTGTCCCTCTCTTTTATACGCCGACGATATCAAAATTTTCACTGATGTCAGAGACCCTAGGCAATATATGGCACTTCAACAAGATTTGCTAGTTATCTCGGACTGGTGCTCGTTCAACAGAATGAGCCTTAACGTGAAAAAGTGCTGTTTTATCTCTTTTACTAGGAAGCGGAATACACTTAGCTCTGAATATTCAATAGAGGGTCAAGTTTTAGAGAAAAAGGATGTAATTAAAGATTTGGGTGTACTTTTTGATGAGCAGCTGACTTTCCGTCCTCACTACCTACATATAATAAATAGAGCCCGTAAACTTTTGGGATTTATCATAAGATCTACAAGAGATTTTAGAAGGCAGCAAAGTGTATTGACTCTTTTCTCTAGCCTGGTCCGAAGCGGTCTTGAATACTGCTGTCCAATCTGGTCCCCTTTCTATGATGTTCATATAGATGCCGTAGAGAGTGTACAGCGGCGCTGTTTAAGATACGTTTCCCGTAAATTCAACTACGGTAGATCGCTGCAGCACTATGGTGATGGGTTGATTGAGTTCAATATGATATCACTTGAAGCCCGCCGTAAAAGGTATGATCTCCTTTGCCTTCACAAAATCATACACTCCGCCATCGATGCGCCGGGTTTGCTGTCTGCGGTCTGCATTAACACTAGACACAGATCGCGCTGTCCCAATGTATTTTCGATTGGAATTTACAAAAACAACACCTCCTTCTATAATCCTATCGTTAGGATGTGCCGCACATATAACAAACTGAATCGGGCTGAGGACGTAGACATATTCAATGGTAGATTCTCCCAGTACAAGAAGGCCATATCAAATTTAGTGGGTGTACAATGCCCATGACATTTCGAGCAGCATTTTTATTTATACTTGTGTTTTTATGTTTTTTTTTTTTTAATTAAGTATTCAATGTGTGTTATTTTAACCTACTCAAAGAGGTTTTTAGTTGCATATTTTGTATGAGCATGACGAATGTGAAGATGTAATTTCATGTTGTGTATGCTATATTTGGAATACTGTCTAGATCTTATAATATATTTGATTGTATCCAAATGTTTAGTCACGCAATGGCAGTAATCTGTAAGCGTACCTTTAAGAAATAAATAAATAAATAAATAAATGAAAAGAACAAGAAAAATCACAAGTTTCGATAGCAAAACAAAAATGGTACAAATATAAGAAACTAAGAGTTGACACTTAAACTTTTTAGTTTGGCGAGATATTATTTGTAATATTATTATGTAACCATTATTTGTAAATAAATAAATAAAAAAAATAAAAAATCACGTACCAGCATTGACCCAGGTCTCGTCTTGATAATATATATATTTTCCCTCCCTGCGATATTGTTTAATTAAACGCAGGTAGCGCTGGCGCCATGATATGATATCTTGTCTATCAATAAGCACACTCTTGCGTGATCGAGTAACGAATTCGAAATTGAGATGTTTCATAATTTTTCTCAGTGTCTCTTTCGAGAAGTTGGGCAATCCTGGTTCATCATTTACAACTTGCAGCACCTAAAAAATAATATAGTTATTACCTAATTAGTTAATATTACACATGGGATAGGAGAAAACATACATAACGTATAATAAAAAGATGAGTGACGACATGTAAACTAACCTTTGCGATGGTGGGTATTTCATTTCTATGAAAGAATTGATGTACAATTCGTCTAATTGCAGTGAATGTGAAATTATCAAGTTTATCTTTAAAGGTAAGTTTTGGGCCAGTTTTTTCGGGAGGTTTTGGTGATTCGCTGTCGTTCTCCTTGTGCTCCTTTAAAACAGAATAAACAGTGCGGACGGATATTGCCAAGACTTCAGCCACCTTGTCAACGCATTCACTTGTTTTTGGTAATTCAATGTTTGGTTCTGAACATTTCACTTCAAACACATATTTGTAAACGTTTCTGACCCAAAGTTTTTCTGTTGCACTTAGAGCTACACGTGGCCTCTTTTTCTTAGGAGATAAAAACGTGTTTCCATCTTGCGATGTGCCCGGCAGAGCATCCATGTCTTTGATGTATCAAACAAAAAAAACTAAAACTATTAACGAAAACAGGCAATGAAAAACAAACACAACGTAACATAAACTTAACAATAATGATAACAAAAACAACGCGCAGTGGGCAAATCAAAATTATTCGTGTACTCAAAACAGAAGTTGGAAGCCGAATGAGCGAATGACAACCGAAACAAAATGGCGGCCAAGCGTCATCGTAGCACCATAACCAAAAATCAGTACTACCAACTTGAGAGAGCGGTTGCTTGAGTGTTATCTTGCTTAATGCGTAAAAGGATCAACGTTTATACAGCCTTTTATTTACATTAATATTAAATAGAATTTAGCATGATCATTATGAGGCAAATTATGGAACGATTAGATATTCCGTAAACTTTTGTGAACTAAATCACATCACTATTGAGATTAAGCTGTCAACATTATATTACGGAATGACATTTAGAAACATCATTTTACTGCAGCTAATAAAAAGTTAGACTTTACAACTACCGTGCCACCGCTGAGAGATTGCGTTTGTGACAGGTCGTGATCGAATGGGTGATGTTGAACTGGCGTACAATAGACGGAAAAATTTAAAAATCTTTTATTTATCTTATTAACGAGTGAGAATATTAAAAATGTAATAATTATGTCAATTTACAATAAACTTATAAATTTTTGACCAAAATTATTAACAATTAATAAAATAATAAATGTTAAAACAATAGTAAGTCAAATCACGTCAAACTGCGCTGTTTCAAGGATGTTAACTGTTCATTTTTGTAGTGTAGTGACAAAGAAAATCAAATAAAATACGTTGTGTTTGAAAAACACAACGTAAATAAGATAATCCCGATAAAATAATCCTAATAAATATAATCCTAATGAAAAATAACTATAATGAACGCAATAAATAACGTTATTTATTGTGCATGTGCTGTCATGACGAATTGGCATGTGTCAGAAACGCAATCTTATATCGGCCGGTCTATAGAAAAGTTTCCCGCGATAAGATTAAACAAGAAAACTGAAAATTAAACTGTTTTAGTTGTTATACACTAGAATAAATTAATTATCTCTGATTGTAGAAAACACTTCGTTGGTGGCTAAGCAGATTACTTCGGTTGTCACATAGTACTCCGCCACCATTGCCACCCCGCCGACCGATTGTTCCTAATGAACACACGGCGATCCCCTTGGCTAATTGGGTGCGAAACTCTAGCGCTAGGTGGAGGCCGGTCCCTGACGTTCCCCGGCGAACCACCTTTAAAGAGAAATATCCGACTCCACATGTAAGCATCGTGTTACCATCGGATGCTATTTAGACACAAAAATCAAGTTCAACAAAGCTTTTGTGTCTTAATAATGATTTCAGATTCACGCTAGCACCTAGTGAGGTTTTCAACAATCATCATTAAAATTGTTCTGGTTTGACGATGAAAGATTTCGGTCAACTGAAAAGCTGTGCTTACTTCGTCGCATGTCTTCATGACTGAAAAGGTCCATTCGATTAGTTAGGATTATATATCATTTTGATGTTTTGTGTTATACCACCTTAAATGAGTCTCGTTTGATCTTTTGGGTGATTGTTGTTTAGATCGGGATTTTAATGATAGCAACTTGGTTTCTTTGGTCTTCGTGCGATAGGTTTTGTGTATCGATTACTTTTTTCTGAGAGGTGGGCAAGTGGGCATTTGCGTAGCACGGCTTACCACGACTTGATATTCTCCAGTCTAGTTTCCAGAGTCCCATGCTTACTTGTCATAATAAAATTTTTTCGAAATATTAATTTTTAAGGCGTATTATATAATTATTTAATAATTTTTCAAACTTTGGTACCTAAAAGGTCATAAATTTTGATTGATTGTTTACATTTGACCTACTTTGGGAATATTCCAGTCAAAATAGAAAAAATTCTCGCAAGCATACATTCGCATAGAGCTGAAAATTGGCAGAGGTCTTAAATACACCATTATACAAGAAATATCTAAAGTCCCATTCGATTGAATTTGTGCATTTTTTATTCAAAGTCAAAGGTCAAAATTACTGTATTCTCGTAAACAGCAAGTGCTATCCAAAAAGTAGATTGGACAAAGCTGTAGATTATGTAATTACCTACAAAATTGGTCTCATACTTATTTTTGTACAGAACACCATTTCGGAGATATCGCGATTTTAAAATTGAACTTAGTCAAATCTGCTATAAACAAAGTTACTTGTTGCCGTAGTTTGATTCATCAACGTAAAGCCTGAACCGCTGGTCCTATAAACTTGAAATTTTAGCAGTGAATACTTTTCATATTGCTAAAATCCACCAAGAAAGGATTTTTCAAAATTTTGATACTAAGGTACAAAATAAGAGATGCAATAGGAATTAACTTTTCATTTATATTTTACCTCCTTAATAAAAAAAAAACAATATTCCATAGTGGATGCTGGCAACGTGAAAAGTGTCTACTGTCAAAATTTCAAGTTTATAGGACCAGCGGCCTAGGTTCTGAATCATACTAAGGAAACAAGTATGATTGCATATAATTGATATGACTTCTTCCAATTTTAAAATCACGATATCCCCAAAATGGTGACCCTCTTTTTTGGGGCTTTGCCTTCAGCTTACCATCAGGCAAGGCGAAGTCTAATTGACGTGTCTTTATAAAAAAAAAAGTTTGAGACCAATTTTGTAGGTAAATTACATGATCTACAACTTTCTCCAAATGTCTTTTGCGATAGCACTTGCTGTTTACGAGAAAAATGCGAGAACTTTTACTCTTTGACTTTGAATAAAAAAATGCACTAGCCCAATCGACGGGGACTTTTATCTTGTATTATGATGTATTTAAGACCCTCACCTATTTTCAGCTATATGCGAATTAATACAAGCTCAAATGTTTATTTTGTCTGGATTAAATAATTAAAAGTTAGATTCAGTTTAGTTAAATAATATTTTTTCTGAAAAAAAAAAAGAATAAATAAAGTAGTATTAGTAAGGATCCGAAAACTTTGCCATCATTGCTACACCTAGTCTCATTGTGATCAAACCAGTTCCACTGAGATAATATTTGATTTACTTACTGCATACATCTACCTAAATGTAGGTGTTAAATAAATCGGGCCATATCCAGTATTGTTAATCAGGTGGCTGTTTTTTAACTTGTATTTGGAGATCTCTGGATAACAATACAAAAATGTATAACAATGTCGTTATAATTCTAAAGTTTATAAGCTTCTTATTTATCTCAATAAACCAAACAACGTTGTAAAATTTTGCCTTTAAATGAACTTAAGAACAAAATTTCTGTTGTTTGTCATAAAGTTACTTACTTGACGTCTATTTTTAGTCTTACTTATCAATATTCTTTTGTTAGGGAACGTAATGTTGACACCTGGAATCTATAGGTAGAATGTAAGGTTTTACCTGCCATTCTTTGCTTGCTTCTTACGTGGATCCAATTAGTTCATGACATTTGCCTAAATATAAGTTAAGTCATAGTAATTTGTGTCTATGTTTCTGCGTGCCCATTTGCCCTAACAACATAATCTATATTTATTTTCCATAATTCTGTGGCTTTTAGTTTTCATACATTAGTCGAGTGGAGTTTCTTTGGTCGTGTCTTGGAATATGATTAGTCTAGGTTGGTCTAGGTTTTTATCATGCCCTTTAAGGCTTCAAAAGCATTTTGAAGCCTTGACTTTCAATGATGTCGGCGCCTTTACTCTTTTAACAAATTAATCTCACAACTGTGATCGTAAATCGCATCTGCTAATGTTGCAAAACTTCAGCAGTGTAGGTGTCGAGTAACCCGCGGAATTGTGTATTTGTGTATTTGACAACTAATGTATTGCATTCAATATGTAGGTTTAAACGGTTTTTTTTATACCACTTAGTTGGCAGACAAGCACACGGCCCACCTGATGGGAAGCGGTTACCGTGGCCTATGGACGTATGCAACACCAGGGGTATCACACTCGCGCTGCCGACTATGAAGAAACCTTCTGACGCCCCTCTTGAAGAACCCTATATTGTAGGCGCTTGAGAAAACCGCAGCAGGGAGGTCATTACACAGCTTGAGTGTGCGTGGGTCCACGGTCCACAGTCCAAAAGTATAAAGTAGATTCTACTTAATCGATAAAAATATAGAAATTATTCGTTTCAGGTGGGATTCGAACCCGCGATCGCCCTTGTCCACTAAGCCACAGAACCTTCGCCCGAAACCATCCAAATTCTTCCATACATATCCGTCTTACGGGGACGGTTTCGGTCAGACGGTGCTGATGGTTTCGGGCGAAGTATGGCTTAGTGGTCAAAGCGTTCCCCCTGAATGTGAAAGAGAAAGGTTCGAATCTCGCCTGAACCTAATATAAACTTATTTGTAAACAATAACTATATAAAATGTATTTCACAGAAAGATAAATAGAAATATTTTATTTTTAAAATTGACATTTTTAATCTATATTTCACATGAGGCAAAACGGTTTATTTTTTCTCGTGACGTACCTATAAAAAATTTACTTAGCGTAACGGAAACTTTCTTTGGTTGGCCTCTTCGTGGATATTAATTAATGACGTCGTCATGGTCAGAATGTCACGAGGCCGACCGTTTTTCGCGAAATTTTTAAGCTAACAAAAAAGAATTTATGATTTGTATCAGGTATTAAATACATTTCTACATCTATTAAGATAGGTTTCCGAAATTTGACAAATACGCAAATGTGAAGAAAATCGGTGCAAATGAATACTTTTGTGCCGAGTAGCCATACATTTTACTTGATGCTAACATGTTTCAGGGTTGTCTCATTTGTAATCACGTTTTTTCACTCGAAATTATGGGTATCATAGGAATTGGAATATATTAATTGCCAATTTCCTCAAAAAATATGTTATTGTTCGCTATGGGACTTGAACTACTACTGAACGGATATTGATGCAGTTATTTGTTAGTTACAAAAATTTTGGTCAGACTAAAAATATTATATTTGTTGAATATTAATCGGTTGAGTAGAACCGGAGATATGACCAAAAGTCGCAATAACTGACATCCTTGCGAGCGGAGCCTCAGGCGTCAGCTAGTTATTCATATAAGTCTGAGATGATGTGCCTTGAGAGAACAAAGAGACTAAATAGGGGTTAAATAACTTTTGCAAAAATATATATTAATAAAAACGAATGTGATAACCCTGACAAAATCGCAAATGTGTCTAAACGGAAGCGCCATTTCCACAAACATCATAGACGACGATCTACTGTAAGATTACTATGAAAGGATCACCGCACACTAAAGCATCACGTTTTTACTTAAATATATGATATATCAGCCAAAAGCGCAGTTAGAATGGAAAATCCGGACCCCGGACTCCAAGGCGAAAGCTTCGGTAACGACTGAGATTAGCGTGAGAATGTTGATAAAATTTTTCATGGAACATGGACGATCCAATGGAAATATAATGTATTCGAGCTGCCTGATGGTAATAGGTTATATTCATCTAAAAACTCGTGTAACTGACGTTGAACCTAAAAAGTAGCTAGGGAGAAAAACTAGTATTGAGTAAGAATTAAAAAAAAACATAAAAAGAAATTAAGTACGCGACATTCACAAATCATATGAAATATACAAATTTGCTACTAGAATTGACTCAATCCCGTTGATTCATTGTGAGAATCGCAATGAATTAACCGGATTAGGTGTAAATAACGCTATCTTTCATAATATTCTTCACACTCTTGTCTCACCACAGGATGTCCTATTTTTGCAGTCGATGCAGTATTACAACCTACCTCCTGTTTCTTATCCGCCTGCAGTAGATCGAGCTTTGAAACCTCGGTACTCGAGCCACAGCATCGGACATGATTTTATGAGTCAGCTACCGGTAAATATGTAACAATTTAATCTGCTTGAACAAGTTTTTACTCTCGTTTAATTTGAGAGTTCTCCATAATATTCTCGAAGTCTCCCAACTTGCACTCGACTAGTTAGTTGGATTAGCTTGGCTCTAGCACGCTAACATGAGCCTCGTGCCCAGTAGTGGGATTTCTTAACTTAAATTTCCAACTTATGCCTGATTTATTAGTTTCTGCTTTATCTAATGTTCAGAAACTTCATCGAAGTAAGTATTTTTCTTCATGACTTCATGGAACGAGTAGGATAATTAAAGTATTTTTGTGTTGAAAATATGTTGTTTTATTTATTTTGAATTTACTTTAAGAATGTTTTTTTTTTATTATCAACCAATTATTTACTAACCCTTAATACTGTTTTGTCTATTCAACTATTTAATCTTTTATTTTTTATTACTATTTCAAGACGCTTTATAATAAATTTAGCACAATAGATTTTTAGTTTTAAAGAATAACACTGGCATGCGGTCGCCTGTACACACCTGAACCGCGTCACCTAGATTTGCACATTTTTTACTTATTGAGTTTTTTTGTTACTTAAACCTTGATACCCACCAAAACTGAGCATGCATTATACCAATACATTGCTCTCGACTGAATGCTTAACCTCATTCGATCCCAATCTTTTTCTTTTTGCAAATGAGGTAGTTCTGATGTGTTGACCCTATGACAAATAGTCCATTGCCACCAACGGGGGATTACTGCAAGTTCATCAGGTCTCGTTTTGTCTTCAAGTGTATTGTTTGACATCTCTGGTTTTATAGGTCCGATCCCTGCTAAATATTTTGTTTCAGCGGTTTTTTTTTCTAGCAGTCCAGCATTGTATGTTATGGAACAGAGTCATCAGGATTAGGTATAAAGGTACACCTTCAGTCGTATTTTATTACTGTAGAATAGAGTGTCTGGTCGTGGTGTGGTTTACTGACCAGTGTATGACCAGTAAACCACGACCACGACCAGACACTAATCATCCAAAGATGATATATGAAAGAAGGCTGCATATAGGCAAAATATGAACGCTGAGGTGGATGTATGGTGTGAAAAGAAACTGTAAGATTATACACGTGTAAGTTAGAAGTTTCAAAGGTATGATAATCACAGAATGCCACAAATGATGCGGAAATCACTTTTCTTGGTGAAGACATGTGATGCATAGTGATGAAAGTAAAATCGTGAGAACGGCATTAAATATGGAAATATACGGTTACTTGTTGAAGATCATAAGATAGCATTGAAGGGAGTCAAATTTGATTTTTTTTGCGAGCAGAGCTCCGACCCCAAATATCAATGGTATGCAGGAAGATGATGAGAATAGCATATTACAGTAACAAACTTTGTTAAAACGGCAAGTTATCTGGTGATATGGCCAGATTTCAGACATCAAAATGCCATAAAAGTACCCTCAATTGGCGAGCATGTATGAAATTAATAATGAAAGTAGAAGCGAAAGTCACATGCCAGGATCAAAGAGCTGTACGATGGTTAGTTAAGTATATTTACATGTTGTTTCATATAATTAAATAATGTAATATTTTCATTCATGCTACCAAAGTTCCCCTGGTGGGTTCTTTTATCGATGGAACAAGCACGAATCGAGCTAAAGTTGGACCTGGTTAGTGAATGTTTATTGTGATAATAAATACAAAGTGTGGTTTACTCTTCAATGTATAGAAAGCGCTGTTATTAAAGAATACGCCACATTTGACATAAATTATTTTTTAATATATTGCTTACAACTATATAAAACGAACGTTAAAGATCAATTGTAATATTTATTTATATTAAATTATATTACATCTATTTAGTTTGATCTCATTAGTGCAATGTAAAAAGAGAAAATAATTGTAAGCAATACAAAAGTGCAAACAGTCGATATTTATTTCACATCCTATATTGGTGGCGCTTGGCAGCGTGCGGTAATGGACTGTATTGCGGGAAGTAGCTAACTGTTCCATTGACGCTTTACACACAAAAGACAGGTGGTCGGGTTGCCGCGGGAGTAATCCAAGCAATGAATGCAACCCGAGAAATTAGGAGAGGATGCACTAACCTTCACGACACACGTGTTTTCATCGCAGCCGGTACACGGATCCTCTCTTCCTTGCTCAGGAGCTGCCGTCAGCATCACTAGATCACTTGAGGAACACACGAGAGGCACAATCCGATCGGTAAAGGTCTATGAAGCGGTAAAAATGTAACAAATATTAATCATTTTTGAGAGACGCGAGCGCGATCCGTCCGTCTTTACGCTGGCTAGTTCAAAGCGAGACTGAGTGTCTATATTTCACAAATGGCGGACGGAAGCTACATCTATGGTTAGTGCGGAAGGGGAGACAGGTATAAAAGGAGTGTGTTTCCGTGTCAAAAATACAGTTTCTACTTCGGCGCAACCATTCCCCCCGGCTTGAAGGGTTACCTTCGAAACGACAAATGCGAAACAAATCTAAAGTCTAATCTAAATCTAGGTTTGGGAAATAACAACTAAAATATAAACCTAGATTGGAGCTCGTGCCTACTGCTGGCTAGGCAGCGGGCAGAGGCGAACAAACAACACAACGCAACAGTCTCGACCAAGACGAGACGCGATTAGCCAACAACAAAATAAGGGTCTCTTCACGTGGGACCGATACAACAAGCGAGTGCTTCTTCTCCTCGGGTGGTTCGGAAACCGTAGTGGGATTGAATTGACTAACTGGCCACCCATCTAACGCGGCATGAATCCAGGACGGTCCACCAAACCACAACGGGTGATCCAAAATTTGCGAAGGAAGCAATCCACGAGAGAGACAATCGGCTGGGTTGTCGGTGCCAGCAACGTGAAAGAGATTATGTGGCGCCAATTCAGATTGAATTTTGCCACTCTATTAGCGACGAATGTGTCCCAACGATGGGGCGAAGAGTGGGCCCAACACAAAGCGACTGTTGAGTCCTAAAAGCTAAAATTCTACTAATATTAATGCGAAAATTTACAATTATGTCAAATAAATTACCTTAAAGATTCCGACCACAATACAAAATGTCATTAAGCGACACGGAAGTGCTAGTCTTAGCACTGCCATCCAAAACTACGCGGAGTTTTAGTAGTAAGCTTATCTTCTCTAATAACTCCGCGGTGCGGGATAATGTACGAAGGCTGGGTCCCGCCAGTGTCCGCAGGCGCAGGTGAGATGTAACCTTTATCTAAATATTCATTAACAACCTCATCATAGGCCCGCTTCGACTTTGGGGACGCCTGCATCTTTCGTTCCAAACAAAGAAAGCGTTTTTCAGCGGATACACGGGAGCCACCGAGTGAAAACTTGCGGATGGTAGACTCCAGTGGCGGCTCGACGGTGCAACAGAACGAAGCAGTCGAGTGACTAAAACTATCTATAGAAGCGGGTGCGGAACCAATTATAACAAAACCAAGAACTGTTTCCAGTGCGTGCGGAGCGGGGTACGTCGGTCCCCCTTGAACCTTACGTGATAACTGGAGGTGCGGGAGAATCGAAGCGCCGATCAATATATCGACGACTCCAGGAACAGCGTAAGTCTCATCTGCTAAAGGCAAGTCTTTAAATTTCGTTAATAAAGACGTGTCAACCGGGACGGTAGGCAACTGTTCAGCTATTCTATCTATAACGAGCGAATCCATGTCAAACCAAATATTATTATTAAAACGAGATCTAAACCTTGTTTTAACGGTGCCACGAACAGCTGACTGTAAGCTTCCAAAACCCTTCACCACTGAGCGGGTTGAACGCTTATCAACATTGAAACCAAGACGCCGACAACAATCTTGAGTAATAAAATTACTTTGCGAAGCGCCATCTAACAGCGCTCGAACAATGCGCGGCTTACCTAATGCATCAACAATAACAACGCGAGCGGTCGCAAGACACACAGTAGTGAGTGCAGCACTAGCGGAGAACGAACACAAGGTGACGTCATCCGCGGCGGTCACCGGGCGGGCCGGAGCGCGCGCGAGCGCGGGCTGCGGCTGCGGCGCAGGCTGCCGTGTGTCACCGCTCGACGAGCCAACCGTGCTCACATTGGATGCGGCATTACTATTCTCAAAATGAAGCAAAGTGTGGTGTCTCGCTTGACATTTGCGACAACTATTTCTACTATTACATAAAACAACGCGGTGTTTAGTACCGAGACAATTAAAACAAAAATTATTAGCGCGAACAAATTTATAACGATCACTAGGCGACAATTTTAGAAAACCAGGACACCTGTACAGTTGCGAATGATGAGTGCTACACAAAGAGCAAACAGGTGACTGTACACGTGCTGGTGCGGTACTAACATAAGTATGAGTTGACCTCAGTGACTTCGATGACGCATCTACTTTGCGTGCAGAATCAACAACTATCTTCGCGCCTTCATGTTTCGATGAAGAGCGCTGCAATACTTTTATATGCTCGCGAACAAAACTTTCCAAGTCTTCGAACTTAGGAATTCTATTGCCGCGATGATCCGACTCAAACAAACGAATGGTTTCGGAATCTAATTTCCTTAAACCCATATACAAAAATACGAAGTCGCAGAGGTCATCGATCTTCAAGTTCTTTACGGCGCGAACAGCTGACGCGAAAGTATCTAGAAATTTCTCTAAGTTTTGATCGTTACATGCCGTAATAGATTTCAAATCAGACATCTGATCTAAATAGGCGTTAGCTACCGATCTTTTATCCTCATACTTAGCTTTCAAAGTATTTAAAATTAAATTATAATTCCCGGCACTAAACGTAATTCCAGCGCAAGCGGTTATAGCTTTACCAGTCAATTTTTCAACGAGATAATGCAATTTTTCGTGATCTGTCAACGAATCGTTCTTATCTATCGTATTCTCAAAACTATCTATAAATAGACACCAATTGCGAATGTTACCATCAAATTCGGGTATTTGAATTGGTGGCAACTTAGGTCGGTCGCGAGTGGGGTTGGGTAGGTCAGCCGGTTTCTCCAAACTCCTAGCGACGCGTTTGATACGACAATACAAATCGTCAAACGACGACAAGGCTTGATAACTCACTGAGTAATCGGGATCCAAATTCAACTCTAAAACATTGATGTCATGTACTAAGGTTTCGAAATCCGCGCGTAGACTATCTAAGTTTTCTATAGAACACAAGAACGAATCTCTGATGACCAAATCAGAGGTTTTAAGTGCATTATCATAGATCGATTGTACGCGAGAGTAAATCATTTCTTTTTTAGCGTATAAAAGTTTCAATTGAACCTTACCGGTCTTATCAACCTTTGGGGACATGTTTACAATTAAATCTCAAACTAAAGTGCGGTAAATAACAAATATGAAATGACTTAATCTTAGCGGTACAGAGCAGCGAGGCGGCGCGAGCGATAACCGTAGGTAGGTAGGTACTTATGACTGCCAGTGCAAGCTTGAACTAACGCGCATAGCAACAAGGTCGTACCTACGCGATGGTCGCTGTCTAGGTTCAACTATTATTTCAGAGATTAAGTATTGCGTAATATCTATTCAAATTAAAATACTTTCGTATGAATTGGGATGAGATGCGAGCGAGGTAGGTACAGCCACGTGTCCACCCACGCAGGTACTAGGCAAATACGACGCGAGCCGAGAACAACGTAATTGAAAAAAACAAAACAAAGCCAAATGCGTTAGGTATTACACTGTGCCTATGCACTAGGGTGTCTGAGTATACCTAAGATCTAAGCCTAAATGTCTGGATGCGGGGTTTTCTACTAAAATAACCAGGCACTTAGGTGCGATGCGAAAATTGCGAACTACGATTAAGTGTTGATATGATACCTAACCTATTTATGTATTAGGTAGGTACAATGCGAGCCAGCGGCGAACGGACAACAAATCTAATCCTAAGTGTCTGGATGCGGGGTTTTCTACTAAAATAACCAGGCACTTAGGTGCGGTGCGCTCATTCCCATTAGAATAATAACAAAATACGAACTACGGCTAAGAATCCGGCTCGATCCGGACCAAAAAATGGTGGCGCTTGGCAGCGTGCGGTAATGGACTGTATTGCGGGAAGTAGCTAACTGTTCCATTGACGCTTTACACACAAAAGACAGGTGGTCGGGTTGCCGCGGGAGTAATCCAAGCAATGAATGCAACCCGAGAAATTAGGAGAGGATGCACTAACCTTCACGACACACGTGTTTTCATCGCAGCCGGTACACGGATCCTCTCTTCCTTGCTCAGGAGCTGCCGTCAGCATCACTAGATCACTTGAGGAACACACGAGAGGCACAATCCGATCGGTAAAGGTCTATGAAGCGGTAAAAATGTAACAAATATTAATCATTTTTGAGAGACGCGAGCGCGATCCGTCCGTCTTTACGCTGGCTAGTTCAAAGCGAGACTGAGTGTCTATATTTCACAAATGGCGGACGGAAGCTACATCTATGGTTAGTGCGGAAGGGGAGACAGGTATAAAAGGAGTGTGTTTCCGTGTCAAAAATACAGTTTCTACTTCGGCGCAACCATATATCACTATAATCAATAACGCATCGATTTCTTGTTTTCCCCATTAAATTGACGGTGGTTAATTAATGTAGCATATTGCATACTAATCTCGAGAACCGTGAATCCAGGTCACTTGAGCCCGTATTCTAGAATGACATTCACTTGAATCTCAATTTGTCTAAGGAACAACTAAATGTCTGAACAATCATCAACGCCAGAAAATAAGTCCCGCGGTCAAACTAAGAACTAAACATGACATCGCCGCCATACTCAGCCATACTGTGTGTTGGTTGGTTCAGGCCATGACAGTACGGTTTAGAGTAGCCAGCACATTTTTGATTTACTAGTGGGAATTATAGTTCCTGGCATGTATCTTGATCCCAATCATGTGATTTTTGCCTGTTGATTGCCTGTTGTGATGTCACAACAGGCAATATTCTCAGGCGTCTTTTGATGTCTTTTGAGGATATCCGGCGGCGCAGGATCTTAAATTCACCAATCATATTAAAAAAGTCTCTTGATACATTTTGGCTGAAGGACGTATCTAAACCAAGGCGTCACAAAGTTATATTTTTATAAAAAGGCGTGGAGCCTTTTTATAAAAATATAACTGTGACGCCTTGGTTTAGATACGCTCCATCAAACCATTACTGATGCAGAATGGCAGGATGATGACCATGAACACTTGAGCAGCTTCTTTAGAATTATTTTGAACGTACCCTGTAGGTATCAGTGAAGAGGAGCCGCTGTCGCTATTACGCTGATATGATGAACCTATCCATTGTTGCATCTATTAATCCATATTTTTAGAAACAATCATCTTCTAGGTGTTTCACATGATCATATTCTAACGTACTAAATTTTCAAATCAAAAAAAGTTCTGCGGCGCAACTACTATTACATTCAAATCTGAACATCAAAAGATTTGGTAAAATAAAAAGACGATGCTGGCAAAACTACATGTTGCAACAGCGGCACCGCCTAGGGACTTATTTCAAGGCGCGTACTTTATCCTCACATACCTACGTTTTGTCGTGATTCAAGTGTCACTAGAATACGGGCCTTAAAGAATCACAAAAATCTGATAAACTTAGAATGCTAGCTTAATCAAATAGATTGTGTTTAATAGTCAACTCAATACTTCATAAATAAAAATAATAAAATTTAAGAATCACTACGTTTCATTTACAAAAGAATTATAACAAAAATAGGAAACTTTCTAATAATTTTACGATTTAGTTGAAATTTTATATTTTATATTCTCACCTCATACCTACTACTATTACTGCGTTTACGCGGTTAGACATGTTGTACACTAAATTCTTAGTACGATTATGTGGAATATTCTCTCATGCCGTTCCTCTCTAAAATAAATTCTCATTAATTTTAAAACCATTACCACAGTTACTATCCTATGACAAATATTGCGACATTGAAATATAAATATGATAATGAGATTGTAATAATCAACTATATGAAATTCTAAATCTAATTATTGTAATTACTTGAATGTTGACATTGCTTTATTAATTTATATTCTGACAATATTGTCTCCTAACGACTTTCAAATTCGATATATAAGAAAATTTTAATAATAGTAAACTGTAAAGTAATATTATATAATTCCATTTTCATGTTGAGACCTAAAATAACTAAACACCTGTAACATACACATGAACGCAAACAAATACTTTGACTTTGACTTTGACATGCGCACCAGTCCACCTGAAACTCAAATTTATCCTTATCCTCTAGAAATTACCATGATTTCTAGTGAATCACATGACAAATATCCTAATAATCGTTATTGTATTGCACAAGTATGCTAAAATAACAGAACAAACAAACACAATTGTGTTCTGTTGTGAAACCATTCAGTGACGTTTAACGAGGACACACTACTTATTTATCTCGACATTATCTCTAATATTTTTGCTGTCAAATTTCATACAAATTGTTAGTACCTATATACCTAGTCTAGCCATAAATATAATTACGAAGAAAAAACATTTTCTTTTATTGCAAATAATATTTATTACTTTTACAGTGTGTTAGTTTAATATATAAATATAAAACAATTTAAAATATAAAAAGCTTATTCGAAGTGGTCTCCATTGGCTGCAACACAGTCCTTTAAACGTTGAGGTCAGTTATCAATAGAAGCACGCACTCTTTCCATGGGAAAATTCTTCACTGCCAATCGTATGGATTGTTTTAGGGACTCCAAATTATCATGGCGTTTAGAGCAAGCCATACTCTCTAAAACTGACTATAAATCATAATCCAGCGGATTAAGATCGGGACTAGACGACGGCCAGTCTTCAGCTCTGATGAAGTCCGAAACTTTCACTTCCAACCAAGACTGCGTGGACCGAGCTTTATGACCCGGCGCTGAGTCTTGTTGGAAGGACCATACTTGGTTATCGAACATGGTGTTGTTAAGGGGTTTAACTACCTTCTCAAGAATGGTATCTTGATACACTTGTGCCGATGTTTTGATACCTTTTTCACAAAAATATGGCTCAGTCACTCCTTCATAGCTAACACCGCACCAAACCATCACTGAAGTCGGATAATGCCCACGTTGCACTCTGTCGACTAATTGGAAAGCTTCCTTAGAGCTTTGAGCATAAATACGGTCATTTTGTTTGTTAAAATGCATCCTCAATTGTAAAGATTTTCTCATCCGTAAACAAAATTTTTCTGTGACCTCCCTTTGCGTACCGCTTCAGTAGTTGCTTCGATTTTACCACCCTATTCTTTTTTAAATTATCAGTAAAAAAATGACCAGTGGCGTCTCTTATAGGCTGCAAGTCCTAAGTCATCTTTTAAAATGCGCGACATGGTTGGGTGCTATCTTCATCTCCCGAGATAAAATCTTTTGCTTTCGGACAGGATTTCTTCGAATTCTTTCCCTTAATGCTTTGACCACCTTTTTCGTACGAACACTACGTGGACGGCCAGATCTTTTTCTGTCACAACAGTCTCATTGTACCTATTAATAGCCCGGTACACAAACATTTGACTAATACCAAGCGTATGGAGAGTTTTAAAAATTACATTCGGCTCCATACCAACTTTGTGTAATGCAATCACAGCGATTCGGTTTTCTTTATCACCCCACTCCATTTTAATATAGCAAAATATTGTACAATGTAATGTAATCTCATTGTACCTATTAATAGCCCGGTACACAAACATTTGACTAATACCAAGCGTATGGAGAGTTTTAAAAATTACATTCGGCTCCATACCAACTTTGTGTAATGCAATCACAGCGATTCGGTTTTCTTTATCACCCCACTCCATTTTAATATAGCAAAATATTGTACAATGTAATGACGCCAAAATTAGAAAACAATGAACAATCGTATAAAAATGACAGATTCCAAATTCAAATGTAATATCTTTCTTATTTTAATTGTAACAGTATTTATGGCCTGACTAAGTAAAGAAAAAGTTTTCCGTGAAATAAACAATGACCTTGTGTAGTGCATTTTAGTGTAAAAAGGAAGGTCCTCATCGTTTCTCTACTGATAAGAAAACCCTGCGCATAAAAAATATACGTTTAAAGCTAAAGCCCTACCGAAAAAGATTACTGATAAATCACGCTATTTTACGTACGGATAATCTCCACGGATACCCCCACCAGCGGAGTCGGAGGGAGAGTTATGTCGGACTCGAACTAACTAAAACGCACGACACCTGTGAGTCGTTTTTGGTTGCCGTGAACCTTAACAGGCATATCCCTCGCACCCCGGCCTACTCAGCGCCATCTCTCACGTTCTGGCCCTCTCCTCGGGTGTGGGGACCACAGAGTCCTCAACTCGTCCCCCGAAACAGGGAAGCGCGCAAGGCGCACCGCCAGGCCTTCGCTCATGGAGGGCGGAGGTCATTCATCGACCTCCGACACTCGAGTTGCGTAAATACGCGGGCAGCTTAACTCACGTACCTCTTTCGCTCCCGCTGCCGCGCCCGCCCCGCCTCCTCCTTAAAAAGTATTAAATAAAATATACGATAGCCGTGGTCGTATGCCACTTGACACAATACATTATAGGGAGAAGTGGCATGCGACCACGGCTATCCTAGATTTTACTTATTTAATAATTTTTAGAGCGTAAATTTTTCTGCATTCTGGTTTTAGTTATAAACTTATCTTCATCTCTTCTTTTAAATTCACCACTGTAATGCACATTAGATAAATTCACAAACGAAATAAATACTCCCAATGCCAATGTCATCTACAATATTGACAAAGCACCCCTGACTTAAGAAACATAGATATATATGTATATGATATACCTATATATATTTATTAAAATTAAATTTCTTCAGCCATCATCTATTTTAGTTTGCAAGATTTTTGGGATTCTTTAAGTGACCGGTATCTATTAATTGCTCTCAAGTGCAGTAACTTTTGAATTCATCCAGACAATATTCGTTGCTTTTCAAAACTTCTTGTGAGAATTGGCCTAAATTGAAAATGCCAGCCAAAGAAAAAATATGGAGTAACCTATTGGAGTATTATCGTCCTTAGCATTTAATAAGTCGACGCCTTCGATTTTATTTAAGTCGAAATCTTGTTTTCATACATATTTAGCAACTGAAACATCTATTTGAAACTAATATCAAATACTTGAAATGGTGAAAAATCTAACTTCTAACGTGCTAGTGCTACTCACACTTGTTCGGTTTTCTTTCTTTGGTCGGCACTTTAAATTTTTGACCAAAAATTTAGGAAACGTTGATTGACAGACCTTACTTTAGTCGTGGCATAGATACTGGACTCAACTGCTGCACAGAGGCTTAATAGTTCCCCGCCTTCTGCGTCCAGTCTCTCCCAGCCACTTTTTTCAGATCTTTATTTCCAATCTAGGACTCGTTTCTTTCAAGGACCATCAGTCCTCTGATAGATGTGGTTAGGTTTTGGCACTTCAGCTTGTTATTATGTCAACTTCGATGCTAATTTTATCCTTCAAACTTTATCTATTATAAATTTATTGACTATCCACAGCCACCCATCACTCTCAGGAATGCACCATGTAGTAGGCCACCATCTATTCAAGAGTGGCTCGAGTATACCGAAAGAGGCACCTTTTTTAGTGCGACTGGCATACGCGCCAGGTCTCCCACCGCGCGCACAAGCACCAGTTCTCCCAGCGCAGGAACAAGTGCCTCTTATCCCGCACCTGTTGCAAGTACCTCTTATGCCACACCCGGCACCAGTGCATCGCATGCAACGCCGGGCACCAGTGCATCGCATGCAACGCCGGGCATCAGTGCATCGCATGCAACGCCGGGCACCAGCGCATCGCATGCTATGCCCAGCACTAGTGAATCTAATGCTAAACCGGGCACAAGTGCCAGCTATCGCACACCTAGCACGGGTTCATCTCATCCCACGCCTGCTACGAGTGCGTCTTTCCCTACGCCAAGCACAAGCACAAGTACAAATTCATTTTATCCCATTGCTGGGACTAGCACTCATCCCACACCTGCCTCGAGTGCATCTCATCCCACGCCTGGGACGAGTGCATCTTACCCTACGGCAAGCACAAGTTCAAGTACATTTGAACCCATTCCTGGGCCGAGCACCTCTTATCCCACGTTTGGCGATAGTGCCTCTTATCCCAAGTGTATATATTGTTCGGCCGCTCTTGGTCCAAGAGTCGCTCGTGCCTCCACTTCTGGCACAAGTGCATCTTGTCCCTCCCCTGGTTCATACATATCTGGTACCCCCACACCTGACACGAACATTTCTAGTGCTACCACGCTTAACACTAAAGCTACTTGTGCCGCCACGACTGGCACAAGCATCTTTTGTGCCTCCACGCCAGACTCGAGCTCTACATCTGCCGCCACGAATGATATGAGCGTCACATGTGTCGCCACGACTGGCACAAACACTTCTCGTGCCGCCACGCCTGACTCCAGCGGCGCTTGTGCCGCCATGACTGGTACAAACACCTCTCGTGCAGCCACGCCTGAACCGAGCGTCACTTGTGACGCCACGACGGGTACAATCGCCTTTCATGCCGCCACCAATGACAGGAGCACCACTTGTGACGCCACTACTAGCACTAGCACCTCTCGTGCCGCCACGCCTGACTCCAGCGGCGCTTGTGCCGCCATGACTGGTATAAACACCTCCCGTGCAGCCACGCCTGGACCGAGCGCCACTTGTGACGCCACGACAGGTACAATCGCCTTTCATGCCGCCACCAATGACAGGAGCACCACTTGTGACGCCACTACTAGCACTAGCACTTCTCGTGCCGCCACGCCTGACTCCAGGGGCGCTTATGCCGCCATGACTGGTACAAACACCTCTCGTGCAGCCACGCCAGAACCGAGCGTCACTTGTGACGCCACGGCTGATACAGCCGCCTTTCATGCCGCCACCAATGACAGGAGCACCACTTGTGACGCCACTACTAGCACTAGCACTTCTCGTGCCGCCACGCCTGACTCCAGGGGCGCTTATGCCGCCATGACTGGTACAAACACCTCTCGTGCAGCCACGCCAGAACCGAGCGTCACTTGTGACGCCACGGCTGATACAGCCGCCTTTCATGCCGCCACCAATGACAGGAGCACCACTTGTGACGCCACTACTAGCACTAGCACTTCTCGTGCCGCCACGCCTGACTCCAGGGGCGCTTATGCCGCCATGACTGGTACAAACACCTCTCGTGCAGCCACGCCAGAACCGAGCGTCACTTGTGACGCCACGGCTGATACAGCCGCCTTTCATGCCGCCACCAATGAAAGGAGCACCACTTGTGACGCCACTATAAGCACTAGCACCTCTCGTGCCGCCACGCCCGACTTGAGCGCCACGACCGGCATAAGCACCTCTTGTGCCGCCACGCCTGACTTGAGTGCTACTTGTGCCGCCACGTATGGCAGAAACGCATTTCATGCCGCCCCGAATGACACGAGCGCGACTTGTGCCGCCACGACAAGCACGTCTCGTCCCACTTCGCCTGACTTGAGCGCCACTTGTGCCGCCACGAATGGCGCAAGCGCCATTCATGCCCCCACGCCTGACATGAGCTCCACCTGTGCTGTCACGACTGGCACAGGCGCCATGCATGCTGCCACGCCTGAATCGAGGTCCACTTGCGCGACTACAATTGGCACAAGTGCCATTCGTGCTGCCACGCCTGACGCGAGCTCCACCTGTGCTGCCACGACTGGATCCATCGCCGTTCATATTACCACGTCTGACACGTGCACCACTTGTGTTGCCACGACTGGCGCAAGCGTCATTCATGCTTCCACGCCTAACACGGGTTCCACTTATGCTGCCACGACTGGCACGAGCGCCATTCAAGCTGCCACGCCTGACATCATCTCCACTTATGCTGCCACGCCTGACGCGAGCTCCACTTGTGCCGCCACGCCGGGCTCAAGCGCATCCCATGCTTAACTCACACGCTCACCAATGCCTAATGTACGTTGCACTTATTTTAAATATAATCTTAATCTTATTTTGTGCCTCGTTCCTGTGATTGGGTTTACAAGAATATATAAAATACTCATTGTAATCAGATGTATTTAAATTGTAAGATATTGTTAAGGTATATTAATAAAAAACACAGTATATACTAACACTAATACTAATTGCAAATGATTAATTCTCTACATTAATCACAAGGCTTCGATCTTTAACACACTATTATGATCAATAGTCAAATTACTAACACTACCTATATTTTCTTTATAGGTACTTATGTCAAGAATGTCTCTCTCTTTCTCTCTCTCTTACTCTTTAAACAACACTTTACTGCTGAGAGTAGTAACACTTAATATTTTGAGCGGTAAGATGGCCGTTGCACTCGTAAGAGCCAAGATAAACCAATCAGGAGGAGAAGGAGAGTGTACCTCGGGGTCCAAACCGGAAGCTTTGGATGCAACCGTTATGGGCGCTTCTACGATGAAATTGATTGTATAAAGAACACTCACTTTTCCATACTTACATATATAACTTCGTGAGCAGTGATCTGAACTTATGCATGGTTTCCATTCATTTTAAATTTGATTTAATTTTACAGAGCTTCTCGTCAGACCCTGAGGAAAGTAGATCCGATACCTTACAGTATTTGGACCTTGATCTACCCCCATCATCGCCGCCTCCAACGACGGTAACCTTTCGTTATAACATCTTAATTTATATTCTCACATATCATAAATAATAAACCAAATTTCCTTTTTTAGGACTCGGATGCTCCACGAAAAGTACATATCATTCATGGAAAGTCCATGTCAGACGTAGATACAGAATCAGCTTACAAGACAGTTGATTTTTTGAAAACTGAGGCATTCAACAGCACTCGCCGGGAAGCTGAAGATTCTAGAAGCTACCAATGTTAGCAAGACCCTTTCTCGGGAGCTATTTCAAGGGAAACATTCTTCACGAAAAAGGATAGGTGATTTCTTAGGGGTTTCACGAGTTGGAAGCTGAAAATTTGAAACAAGCGTCAAACGTCTGCGTTGAACTCAGACGACAAAGTATTAAATAAGCTATACATAACATAACATTTAATAAGGTATCGAAATGACTAAAGTATTTATTAAATGAACATTTTTGGTCAAAATATATAGTCTCTTAAGTGTAACCATATTGTATAGATATTTTGTGGAAATGTGTTAGAGAGTGAGTGCTGTTTGAACGAGCTTAAAAGGAACCGATACAAGGAACTTTATATAATCAGTATTGGCATTGCTAAACGCCGGTGTAAAAGATTTGGAGGAATATGCCATTTACTATACCTTATACCGTAAGTGAAACGTTAGTATTATGCATGTAGCAATATAGAACCAGTATTTTAAACCGTTTGGAAATTTATTAGATCCAAATTATATTTGATAATATTAATAATTGTATATCGCACGTGTGATGTCCAGTCGTGAGTACATATATTCTGTTATCGTAGTTTGTAAGTGCACTTGGCTTGCGCTCTACAAATGTATACCAAACTTGTCTTTTTATTAACTTTATATAAAAAAATAAAACAATTATTTTATAATATACGTAATGGCACACATCATTCAGTTAAAACTTATAAACAATGTACTTAAATCAATATTCATGTGGTGTGTAGTTATTAAATTTATATTACTATAGTTATTGTTACCATTACATATATGCTTTTAAGTATTTTTGTAAATATATTTCATATAATACGATACATACCCGAAGGTTTTATCGCCATATTTATATAGAGTGCACGATACGGATGAACGGAGAAGATTTTTAGCGAGAGTATGTCAAGCATTTGGAATTAAACCTTAAATTGTGGTTGTGGATTTACAAAGGCTTAAGGTAAACCAGTGAATTTTGAAATTATTAAATGTAAAGTGAATTGGGAATGTATTTCTCCGTCACGTGGTCTTATCCGAGTGAGAAGCTTTCTAACCTTTTATAAGCATTTACATGTACGTTCTTCTATATCATAAGTGTTCACACTTGATGTCATACAACATGAGACTAAACCAGTGAGATTTTATATATAAATGTAAATTTAATATTATAACTAAATTCGGGATCGAATCGACCTGTGATTCACTCTTTCTACAACATCTGAGAGATCCAAAATTCTGAGATATCTGAAAATTCACATTTCTTATTATTGTATTACCTCCAGTCAACGACTTGTATTAAGTCCTTTAATTTTCTTTTTGAAGTTCATACTTTTTCTCACGAATTATAACATAAACTAAATATCTGAGTACAGGTTCCAAACTCTAGGAATGTTACTGATGATGAAGGCGGCCTAACTATCTTCTATAGGAATGATGACGCAGAGATAATTGTTTGGATGTACCTAATATATCGAAGACATACCTACTAATTTTCATTGTAATGCAGTCGTGTCTGTAAATAGGGCACATTTAAGATTTTTTATATTAACGGTTCTGAGCACAATCTTTTTTTATTCATCTATTCCTCTGTTCTTGATAGACACAAAAACTACTGATCCGATTTTGATATTGTTTTTTATTTGAAAGGGCTTGATCGAACTTAAAATCATACGTTTGTTTGATCATAATCGGTTAAGTAGAACCGACACATGACGAAAAGTCGCGATATATCCGTAATCAACACGGACGGGGCCGCGGCCAACAGCTACTTATTCTTAAAATCGTCCCGTTCAAGTATTTATTCTATTCTATTGTGATATTGTAAATGTTATTTATATATATCAGTAGTAAAAGAAAAGATAAATGATATTTGTACGCACGCATAAGTTTCCTTGATTACATATTTATTGTTAGGAAATAAAACTACAAAATTATATTAATACTCCGTATTAAGAGCTTTAAAATTGGAGGAAACTGCGTATAATATCATTATCTTTATAGGTATAGAAGATATGTAACATAAGACGCTCAAGACATGTTTGTTCGAACTGCTGTACTCGTTCTTTCACTATACTGGGCCTCCAGACAAAGTGACATTCTGTTACCGCGAACGGCAATAGAATCGTTCTGTTACATGTATCATTAATGTGAATGCAAAAATGTAATGAAATTTGAATATTCGGAATTGTTACATAATCCATTGATAAGAAATAACGAAACGGTTTGCGTCCAATGGCGTCCAATCACTTTGTCCACTGTTACAGGCCCCAAGGAAAGGCGTTTGATTTAACAGTGACGCAGAATACCTAACGTCGCATTCAGAGTTGACAACTTTTACTCACGTTTATTATAAGTAACCAATTCGACATACCGACTTTGAACACTTACGAATAGATAGTAGGCTCAAAAATTAAATTTAAATGTCAAGTATAGTTTAATAAAACCAGAAACTGTTTGGTTTTGCTCAACCACTCGGGTATGAATGAGTTGGAAGAGAAGCGCTGTAAACTCAAAATCTACTGGTGGTAGAAACTTGGTGGCACAAATTTGTCTCAAGTTTCGACCGGGTAGGTACCACCGTGCACTATTGCGAAAAACCCTCCATAGCAATTCAATCTCGGTTGAATTGTGTTCAGGGGTCAGCATGTGCATAGCCGGGCAGAGGTGGTGGTTGTCGCAGCACTAGTGGGACCAGTGGGTCTTGGCGTAGTCTAGTGGGGATGGCGCGGGGCGATGCGCCGAACAGGGAGACCTGTAGAAACGGTGGTGCCGCTGGCCGCCCGCGGTATAGTACAGGGGCCCAACTGGGGTTTACCACCTTGGGAGGCCGCGCATAATCCCGATATGGTTCGTCGTGCCGGTTGGTGACCGGATTTGGGAGCCCGGCGACCATACTCGGGGGGGTACGGGGCCCCTTCCGTTCGGCGCGTCGGCTCTCGCCATGCCTCACATTCATAGATAAAACCAATATCCCGCGCTTTGTCACACGGTGCTGCGGCGGCAATCACTTCTTTTTTCACGCCTTCTCCCACCCAAACTCATGGCAGCGCAATTTACAGAAAAAGGCAACACAGCGGCTCGTCACACTCCCAAAAGCTTGCTATTTGAGGTGGAGTCCACTAACATCTGTGGGCTCCATGCAAACCTCAACGGCGTCCACCAACACCTAGAGACGGCGAAACCTGCCATGTTTTTTCTAACGGAGACGCAAATACACCGCCCTGACGACACGACCTACTTGCTCTACCCTGGCTATGTTCTTGAGGAAAGTTTTCGTGCAAAAGCCGGGGTGTGCGTGTTTGTTGGGGCGGATGTTTGCTGTCGCCGTTTGCGCTGCCTAGAGGACCCATCCTTCTCCGTCCTTTGGGTACACGTAGACCATGGCCCTACGAGTCAGATCTATGTGTGCCTCTACCGTTCCCATACAGGAGATGCTGAGACAACTCGACTCTTTGAATATCTGAGTCAGGCGGCAGATGATGCGCAGGAGCGATTTCCGAATGCCGAAATGGTATTTTTGGGGGATTTTAACGCCCACCACGAGATCTGGTTGGGCTCCTCCAAAACAGACCATGCGGGAAGAGCCGCCCACGCATTTGCTCTGGCGCACGGCCTGACCCAATTGGTGCACGAGGTCACTAGGATACCAAGAAGGTCGGGCCAAGCACCTTCTCTGCTAGACCTTCTGCTGACGAGTGATCCGGACCGGTACAGTGTATCGGTGCGAGCCGCTTTAGGCAACTCTGACCACTGCCTGGTCTGCTCCACGGTGCCTATTATAGCGCCCCCACGACCCATGCAGGGGAAGCGGCGTCTCTGGCACTACTCGTCAGCGGACTGGGATGGACTTCGTGACTATTTTGCGTCCATCCCGTGGGTTGAGCGCTGCTTTGAAGGTAAGAACCCATCGGATTGTGCTACTGCTGTCGCCGGTGAGATCGGTCTGGGTATGGAATACTATATCTCATACACCGATGTCACCGGTGACCGCGGGGTGCGCCCTTGGTTCGGGCGCGAGTGCGCGGAAGCTGTTGAACAAAAACAGTCTGCGTACCGCGCTTGGGTAAGGGCGCGCGCCACGCGCCATCCCAATCTGGGCCACTTCAAGGCGGCGTACAACAGAGCCACAAAGGTCTGTAGAAGGGCCTATGTCAGAGCGGATGCCCTGCGCATAGCGCGGCTTGGTCACGAGCTAGTGATGCATCCCACGGGAAGCCGTGGCTACTGGCGACTGGCTAAAGCCGTGCAAGCCAACTTCTGTCAGCCTTCGCTGCCTCCGCTGCGAAACCCTGATGGATCCCTGGCCCATGAGCCGCAAGAGAAGGCAAATCTGCTGGCTAATCTCTTTGCGGCCAACTCCCGAATCGATGATTGTGGTACGCAGCCACCAACACTACCCGACAGTGACCACGCGATGCCTGATATCCATATCAGGCAACGCGATGTCCGTGCAGTGCTGCAATCACTCGATGTCCGGAAAGCCAGTGGTCCGGATGGTATTCCAGCGGTAGTTTTGAAAAAATGTGCAGCGGAGTTGTCTCCAATGCTTACGCGCCTGTACCGGCTATCCTACAGTTCGGGTACAGTGCCTTTGCCTTGGAAAGAGGCGAATGTTCAGCCGATTCCCAAGAAGGGGGATCGCTCGGAGCCAGCCAACTATCGACCCATAGCCGTCACCTCAGTGCTGTGCAAAGTGTTCGAGCACATAATTAACAAACAGCTCATGCGGCACCTAGAGGATCACTCCTTAATTAATGACCGGCAATATGGCTTCAGACCGAAACGGTCAACGGGTGATCTTCTAGCATACGTTACCCATCTTTGGGGTGAGGCTATGGACAAGCACGGTGAGTCACTGGCAATTAGTCTTGACATCGCCAAAGCTTTCGATAGAGTCTGGCACAAATCGCTTCTTTCTAAGCTACCTGCCTTTGGTCTGCCTTCTAGGCTGTGCAACTGGGTTGCTAGCTTCCTGCAGGGGCGCCGTATTCGCGTCCTTTGTGACGGACGAGCTTCGGAGTTTCTGCAGGTTAATGCTGGCGTGCCCCAGGGGTCCGTCTTATCACCCACTTTCTTTCTTCTGCATATCAACGACATGCTGTCTACCGGCAATGTTCATTGTTATGCAGACGATAGCACTTTACATGGGAGTTATCATGGACATCCAGCGGCCAAGCAGTCAGATATCGCAGAGAAAAGGCAGCTTCTTGTCACTGAGCTTGACGGGGTCCTGAATCACATTTCTCAATGGGGCTCTGAGAACCTGGTTGAGTTCAATGCCAAGAAGACGCAGGCATGTGCGTTTACAGCAAAAGTATCTTCTTTCCTTCCCCTCCCCACTCTTCAGAGCACGCCACTGCCGCTGCAGGACAATCTCAATATCCTAGCTATGGATGTTCGCTGCAACCTGAATAACAAAAACTACATCGAAAGCATCATCAAAACAGCCTCACGAAAACTCGGAGTCCTGAACAGAGTGAGACGATTTTTCACGCCGGAGCAGCGGTGTCTTCTATACAAGACACAAATTCGCTCCTGTGTGGAGTACTGCTCGCATCTCTGGGATGGTTCAGCAAAGTACTTACTAGATGCTCTCGACAGGTTGCAGCGACGTGCGGTCCGCATCATTGGGAATCCCGAGATCACGAACACCCTAGAACCTTTACAGCTGCGTAGAGATGTTGCGTCCATGGCTGTATTTTACCGTCTGTACCATGGGGAGTGTTCTGATGAGCTCTTCCAATTAGTCCCACCCTCCCCTTTCCTACACAGGACAACGCGTGCAGGTCTTAGATGTCATCCGCACACGGTGCAAAACATCCGATCAAGAACCAAGCGGTTCGGAGACTCTTTCCTCTGTCGCACCATTAAGGCCTGGAATTCATTACCAGCTCACGTGTTTCCTTCTTCCTACAGTCCCGGGTCCTTTAAGCGGGGCGTGAAAAAGCATATGATAAGGCCGTCAAGCTGAGTGTCACCATTGTCACACGGTATGTGTAAGTAATGGTGACCCTCTTTTCTGGGATTTTGCCTTCAGCTTACCATCAGGCAAGGCGAAGTCCAATTGACGTGTCCTATATAAAAAAAAAAAAATTTATTAAATTGTTTACAAGGTTATCTGTTGGTTAAGCGGTTATCGTAGTACTTACTAGTTAATGAGCTGCCCGATCATGTGACTCTCAGTCTGTTCATATTGTGGGCTATGTAAATAGTAATAATAGTGTTATGATATATATTATAGGTGTAACCGAACCAACGTTAGATATTCTCAATTGAATATACCCACTATTAAAAATTGGTGTCAGAATTTAACATCTAGTGTAATATTTTGTCAAAGTGTTCCACGAAGACTGTGAAACTTTATTAGACAGGGGTAAGTTACATTGATGTCTACGTGAAAAAAATAAAAACACAAAAATATTAGCTTTTCTAAAAAAATATTTAAAATCCTAAAAATAGATTACTGTTTTCACTAGTTATATATTAGATGTGTTAAGATAAATGCGTCACTTACATCAATATAATATTTTAACTGTATTAATGTGTTAGGGTAAAATATACGTCTCAATAACAGCTAACGCCTAGTTGGTGGTTATATGATCTATTACAATGATCATGACTGGAAATTGGTGATTTCGAAGCATTGCCACAGAAATCACTAGATTTTCAGGGTTCAATTCATACATTGTTGTTATGTACTTATGATGTGGATGGAGCTCATGCAAAATCTGAGAGAAGCAGGCACTCGGATCGTATCAAAAACATCTTGCAGTCGCTCATTTTGACTCACGCAAATATTGTGGGCTAAACGGTGTGAAAACTCGTGCTATTGAATTAAAACAATAATAAAACAACGCGATTCAAAAATCGCATGCAGAGTTTAGACCATGGCCAATGTGTTCATTATGCGATGAGTCATTCACCGAATTTGTGCCATATGCAAAAGAATCGCATGCAGACTTTTGACAATGTGCTCACTATGTGGTGTGTCATTCACAGGATTAGTATCATATGCTATTCAAATATCGCGTGCAGATTTCTGACAATGTGCTCACTATCCGGTGTCATTCACCGAATTTGCACCATAGGCAAAAATCACGTTAGGGCTTTTGATGCTCTCTAAGCGGTGTGTTCACCGCATTTGCGTCACGCAATTTCAGAATCGCGTGTAGACTTTTGACCAATGTGTTCACTATGCGGTCTGTCTTACCCGTGGGAGTATTATCATGCGATCAAGGTATTACTACCATTAATCTTAACAATGTTTAATGTATTTCTTGGTGTTATAAATATATTATCTATATATGTAGTATTCCTAGATGTATAAAGCTAAAATATTTATCTACAACCTTAGATATTTCGCTATAACTAGCACTGTTGCTCAGCATAAAGTTGTCGCCATTCTGTGAACTTGGGATTTGATCAGTCTCACCCAATTATATTTTTGGAAGAATATAATACGGGCAAAAAGGTGCAATATTGTAGACATATACTTATCATGTATATTATTTAACATCCAACTTGCCACTTGTAACCACATATTCTATAGTTCGTCATGCTAACCTGTCAAATTCACTGCACGATGTTAAAAATTCAAGCTTGGTTTAGCACAAACCTTCTTCTAAACAGTTCTGATCAGGTGCTGAGGTGTTTCGAAATTCTAATCACAATCATAATATTTAATACTATGCTATTGATACTTGGTTATTATTCTTATATATTTGTCAATATATACCTAAATGTTTTAAATATTGTACCGAGAGGTAGCTTTAAGCTTTGAATTTACATATTATGTCGGTAGCCGGTCTGTGGGTTGACACATGAGAAAGAAGCGTGAGAGTCCGGGCAAGATCCGTTCGCTTCTATTTTATAGAGCTCTAGTCGGCTCTCCCTGGCTTCGCTCGTATCTGCGAAGCATACTCACCTTTACACCTTTAAGCCAGATATGCAAATTAATAATTTTCAAATAATTAAACGAACAGTCTTCACACTTTATAATATCAGTACCGGTGCTCTCTACTTGGATTCCCACTCTTTTTTCTGACGTGCCAATTTTATCAACCGCCGATGAGACTTTTCTATTTAAAGAGATATCTCGATTCCCACTCGATATTTAGGTTCTTAATCAACTATAATCGTTAGATGTTCTAAATGTTATCTGTTATTTGTGGATATGATATATGTTGTGTGAAATCTCGATGTGCTATATATATAAGAAACGCACTGTGATTTGGCGGAAATACCTGCAAACAATGTGGTGGCTAAACATATTAGTACCTCATAGCAAATACAGAGAGTTGTTGTAATTAGATTTTTCTATAAAAGAACGCGTGACCCTTTGCGGGGTTAAGAGTTTGGGGAAAGTAGGGTTATATCCTGCCCTCTTCTTTATTTCCCAGCTAATAACAATACTATTTACTGCATTTTATGTTGATGACCGTAGCATAACCATCTCCGATTAGATGTCAATAAATATAACAAAGCCGTACTGAGATACGTCTCGCGATCTAGCTTTGTACAGGATAGAACATTAACTAAGTCCAAGCCTTACAATAATGTGATGACGTCAAGTAAGGCCCGAGCTTCCTATTACCTACGCTGATACTTTAGCCTCCTCATCTTAAAATAAAATCTTACTTCAATTGCAATCGATTTCTGTCTTGTGTTGATCAATATCTACCAAAATTTTGTTTCTTTTCTTTGTGTAATGTAATTTTCACTGAATTTGGTTATTATATTTTCGTTACTCTAGCTCTAGCTCTGCTTGACCAGAACTAAGAATGTGTATGAATTTTCGATTGTCTGCGAAATTGGTAACAGTAAGCAACAACTTACAAATATCCTAGTAGGTTCTAAACTTGTATGGCCACCATAATGAACTTGCTTACATTTGACCAAAGCTCACAAGGACTAACCACATATGTACTACCTATATCTAAAATTAGTTACATCTTGAAAATTGTTTTTTGAAAATACAAAAGTCAAGCTCTGACAATATTGCTACCACATGCAGCTGGCCACCGACGCTATTATAACATGCATACGTCGCAGCACTTTGTGACTCACATGCTAGTGATGGTTAAGTAGAAAATTATCTATAATAATATACTTTTGTAGTGGTCATGATAAAGTTACGAGTTCATTGTGAATTAGGTGGGTATATCCGCTAAGTTACATGAAGTATGTACCTATCAGAACGGTGAAGCTATACGTAAAGCAAAATTAAGTATAATTTTTACTCTATCCAAGACGTCTGTCGGAGTATTTGCCAGTATTTTTTTTTACTAAAGTAAATTTGTCAAATATTACCTACTTTTTATACCACTTAGGTGGCAGACAAGCTCAAGGCCCACCTGGTGGGACGTGGTTACTGTGGCGTACTCTAATATTTCTTTATAACACATCAGATGTTTTCATTTGTTCCCCATTGCCCATGGTCCACCTGCGTAGTCCACATGAGTAGACCATTCAACAATTTCTTCATGGTACACCAACTTTTGAACAAACAAAAAATTCACCATTCTGATAAGTATTGTGCTTACATAAATTATATTGCAAATGCACCTCGCGATTAAGAATATGTTTTATTTGGGTTCTTGCCCATAGATATTAAAATTTATAGATTTAAAAGATTCTATATATATGTAATCACTAAGTAAAATATCCTACCTATGAATCTATCTTTTCATGGAAAAGAGTACACACTGATTCTTTCCTACCAGTGAGAGTAAAAACATTTATATAACAATAAAGTAGCTGATTTAAAAAACAAATACTTTTAAGCTACAGTCAAACTGAATGAATGAATTAGCCAGAGGGTATAATAAATTAAGAGGAAAATTAAATAGGGATACTGGTTGTAAGCCTAGGCGAAACGTGAAGACTAACATACGAATCAATTAGACGGTATATTATTCAGGTCGGTAAACGGTTTTGGGTCACAATAAAAGTAGGTAATTCTTATTTCTAGTCAAAAGAAATAACAGGAAAATCTAATACTCAGTTATGTCCTTATTCCTGATTGGACCACTTTTAAATGTTTGTGTATGCCGTTGTCGTCAAACGCGGTGTTCCTTTCACTCTTCGGTTATTATTTAAATTGCATAAGGACAATAACTTGATAGATATTTAAAATTATTTGAAGTTTGTTTGCCGACTAGAATCTTTTTCCAAAATGTCAATTATATTGGATGGATAATTTAATCGTTTTCTACATGCATATGAGGACAGAACAGTGGCCATATGACGTTGCATTTGTTGATATTTTGTCGATTTCCATAGTATAAAGGTAATTTGAATTTATTTCACTAAAATTTATACCCATTTTCTCATTGGGAAAATCGATACCTACTGATATTTAGACGTGATACCTATATTCAATTGCTAGCTAATGGTGCGGATTTGATATAGCTGATACAACTAATATCTATATTTCTTCACAATACATATTATTGTAAGTTAGCAAGCCAATTTCGTAGATAGAAAAAAATAGAACGTTATATTTACACATAAAGCTACTTATGGCATTTCATTATCATTCCTCTGATGGATTGTAATTTTCTTTTGGTGAGAAAGAAAACGGTCATGGTAAGAATACAAAAACCCGTGCATTGGAATTACATTATGTCCATATTGTTTTTTCATATGAACTGTTTATTTAAATTATCGAATATGATTTATCTCTTCTAGAACGACATCTCCAAAAATATGTAATAATAAATATATAATAAAAATAAGTGGTATTGTGTTTTACCTATGGTGGTAATTGTAAAAAAATATAAAAAATATGGTTGCTTTTATGCCCTGTAAAACCAAAGTCAATGTATTATGCTCATTAATGTTTAATACTAAGTTATGTTTATTATTATGCATCACTTAGTATATTTTAATACTAAGTGACTCATATAATATGTAAAGTTTTATGCCAAAAGTTGAAAAAAAATGTTACTTAAAACTATATTTGTTACAAATATGTTTCTGAGCATAATTGAAACATACCTTAGTTCTGACAAGCATCACGCTGTCGTTTTCACAATATTATGAACACGATTGGTGTCGTCGGAATCGTCAAAAGGAAGCTGAATAATTCCCTGTTTAAGTATAATATTTGCAACAATTAAAATGATTATAATGTATTATTTTTGAAAAGTGTAGCTGTCCTGCTGGCGCCTAAATGTACAAATAGATTAATGATATTTCAAATCTTATCCACTTTTTTTTTAGTTGTTGGACTAGATTATTTTAAGGTAAAGCTACACCTTTCAGCATTAAACACAGGTATTATTAGTTATTTTTAAGTAAAGATTATTTGAGTTGCAGTTGCAATGTAGTAAATTTATGGAAATAACTGTTGTTTAATTTACTGTAAACCTCACCATAAAAGCAAGGCTGTTGGCTCCGACAGCACGAGGGTATCAACGAACTGAAAAATAATTCATGTATTGACTGGTGTAGTGAGATCACTACACCGCTTTCCACGAGATCATGTAGTCTATCAGGATTCGCGTTTGGATTTTATGTGACTCTCTTTTTTAATGTGCCCGAAAACCTCGAGAGTCAGGTTTTAGATACCCAGTGTTTCTTACTTTAATATGCCTTTTGAAGCTCTAATCGTCGATTTAGCACACTGCCATCTACAGAACTCTGGATAAAATTACTGCGAGAAGAGGAAAATGTAATAAGATGATGTCACCGTCACCGAAGTAAGTTTCTGAAAGCTGAAAGTACGAGAGTTAAAAGGGTCGGATCGAGATAAGGAAAAAGATTATCTATTTACCTATACTTTCACCTTGTTATTTGATTATAAGCACTAAACGTAGGTAAGTACTATTCATAGTTCACTAAAATTGTTAGGTATATTCTGCATCTCTACCGCCTCATATTTCGGATGACTAGGTACACCTAGAGAAAAGGAAAAAAGGGAGCAGGATAATGATGGGTAGGCGATTCTCAAACTGGGGCCTTAGACAATGTTAATTCGCTCCGGAGCGAATCTACGGCGACATTCGACTTCGCTTTGACTTTCACGAATTTCGACTGGTAGACAAAGTTAGTCCAATTTCGTATTCTTATATGCGATTCGTTGGGTCGACACCCTCTACTTTTTGTCTATGAACTTTCGTTTTTATTTGACCAATTCCATTTGTATTGTCACTGTCAACAGAGTCAAATTATTACAATTGTATTCTCTTTGTTTCGTAAGATTATTCTGACTATGGAAGTCCCGTCTCTTCTTACGCAGTATTGTATTCTCTTTGAATTATTATTTCAACGCGGGAGGTTCAAAAGTACCTAAATAAGTAATTGTAAAAAAATACTAATATTAGAAACGAAAGTTTGTGAAGACCTAAATAAACATATTCTGCTGAAGAATTCGTCTTTCTCCCACTCTCAGGAATGGACTCAAAATATAAACCGAGTGCAAGTGCTGAGCTATTTTCCACTCTCTTGGAGTATATGGAAAGGTGCAGCAGTTTAATGAGTGAAATATAGCGGTATTAGTATGTGCTGAAAGAAAGACAGAATCTATGACGTAAGTAGTTTACAATAAAATATTCAGTGAACTCTTTTATCAATCATATTCCAGTCTCTGTGATCTATTCCGACCACAGCCAGCACTTCAAGGTCGCATAAGGGCGGATCAGCTTTGGCAGGAGTTGGAACGTATACTAAATTCCATTAGCAGCGGTGCCAATAAGACACCGGATAAACCAGTATTAATACCTATATCCTCTCCTATTTATTAAATACCTTGAGTAACGGACTAAACATCATTTAGGGGACTAATATGTACCTATTCTTATTTTTGAATAATTTTATCAATTATCACAATGTTAATATATAAACGTTATATAAACAATAAATGTTATATAAACAATATTACCAATGTTATATAAAATTGTCATTGTCATAATTACATTGTAATTTATGTCTAACTGGAAATCAACAGAAAAAGCATTGATCATACGTCAGCATGCTGGCGGCACTGGAGGTGGTCTTAACGGCAACGGCCCACTTACCCCTAATCTAAGTTATCGTACCTACCTACCCGAGAAGAGTATAGAAAATATCAATGTGATTTAGTAAAATAAAAACTAGTCTGATTTAGTGTACTTTACGTCTGTAAGTCTGAACTAGTGTTATAAAAATTAACTGATTTAATCTAATACCTAGGTATACATTATTACGTCTATAAATCCCCGAAGGCATCTTATTTAGTGAATTTTATTTTCAAAATAAATAAATATGGTTTATTTCACTTTTAATCATGTTTTCTTTTATTTAAATAATTACAACATAAATTTACGACATTGTTTAATACAAATGAAATATGTAACATCCCTGAAATAGCTCATTTTCGCTTCCTTCGGAGGGAGCAGGTTGTATCATCTTTCACAGCCATAGCTTGGATATCGCTTGGGGCTGGTAATGCAGCCTTAATAGTAATGTTGTGCAATACACCACATGCAAGCGTTATCCTGCTAGCCTGTTAGGGATGATAATGCAGTACCTACCCTGTATTTCAACAGGCATCTCCAACGTGCCTTCAATGTTCGATGGGTCAGGTGTTGACTAACACCTACGAACCTTTGGTACGAGCCATTGGCAAAAAAACTAAGGGCTCAAATCACCTGAAATAAGATGAATAAGTAAGTATAATAGGTAAATTCAAAGCATAACAATAAAACTTAACAAGTGATATCGTTCAATTCCGCAATGTCTTACCTTTGTTTCCAAAGGTGCCTCCCGAGATCCTTTCAATGGAATGGAAGCTCTTAATTCCACGCAAATATTTTTAAACGTTGAATTTAAGTTGGATATGCTTGACGAATAAGCTTTCCGGCATCTCATCAACCTTTTCCAAGTCTCGCCATCCCGGCGAGACTTGGAAAAGGCGCCTTTGCCGTCTCTGCCAAACATATATAGTCAGTATAGAACATTTTGAGTACGCCGGACCGCATCTCTCACGACTGCTGGCTTTGTTGTTTACATTCTGTATTCGCCACTCCTACCTACCCGCTGAGTTAATGAAAACGGTGGTTGTACCAATATTGAAAAATAAAACTGGTGACGTTAGTGACAAGGTCAATTACAGTCATTACAGACCGATATCTTTGGCGACTGTCACGGCTAAGGTGCTTGACAGTGTGTTGGAGAGGCAGCTTAGTAACCATCTTAAAATACATGACGCGCAGTTCGGATTTCGGTCACAGTTATCAACGGAATGTGCTATTCTGTCTCACAAGCACACTGTTAGGTACTATACTGAAAGGAGTACACCGGTATACGCCGCGTTTCTGGACCTCACCAGGGCATTTGATATGGTGAGGTATGATAAACTGTGGTGTAAGATGCGCGAAGTGGGAGTTCCTGACGCCATAACCGGTGTATTTCAGTATTGGTATGGCCACCAAATAAATCAGGTTAGATGGGCCAACGAATTATCTGAGGAGTACAGGTTGGAATGCGGAGTGAGACAGGGGGGGTTAACGTCTCCGCAGGCCCCTCTTCCCCACTGGGCACTATGGGCACGTGCCCAGGGCCCCGCTATCGAATGGGGCCCCCTAGTTCCTGCCAGATTACCAAATGATAACCGATATTTATAATCAGCTCGGCGAACCTTGATCCCTATGACACTGACAGTTATTCCCACGACACAACCTTGTAGTAGCGTCACCGTTATATTATAATCGAATTGGCGGTGTCTAAAAATGATATTTATTAATTTTAGGCAGATATATGCAATTACAATAATATCCCGTTGGAATTATAATAATTATTAACACTTACAAGAAATTATCTCAATCAGACTTTACGTTGACGTCCTGCAAAAGTTACTCCGTTTGGAAGATATCGACTAGTGCGGAAAAGTATCGATAAACAAATATCGAAAATGGAAACGAGTGTACAAAATACATCAATAGAGCACCTACGCTCTTAGTGTCAGATTTATAATCATTTAAGTTGTTTGCGATAATAAAATAAAGGAGATTTAACAAATTTATTGTATATACCTACTCAAATAAAACAAAAGCGGTTTATTTATGATTTTTTAATATACATTAATCTGAATCTGACAATGGTGTCACCGATTGCGTCTCAGACTCGGAATCCGAACTGCAGCTGCTTTCTCCTATGTTTATGATAAACGGCTGGTCTACTATATTGTCGTATCGCACGTCTCGATTCCAATCATCTAAGCATAGCTTTTTCGTCTTTTCAACCACTTTCCTCCAATTGTCCGGAGTCACTTGACTACATGCCTCTTGTAGCAACGTAAGCATTTTATTAGCTGTGAATGGTGGAGTGGTGTTAAGCCTGGCTGCACAACCTGAAACAATAATGGTTTAGATTGAAAATGATGCAAAGTCAAAGAGCGAGATCGGGGTAAGTACATTATAAGTACATAATTTTGTACGTTAAAAGTGTGTAATTGATATAAGCACATGGATAAAAATAAAAATGCAATTTGCTAGTGAAATAAAATAGCTTTAACCCTTAACTACAGTGGTGAAAAATAATCACGTTTGTATAGTTGTGGGGTCCATTGGACCCATGTATTTTTAAAAGGTAATAAAAATGAAAGTATCCCGAATTTTTAAGAAAATGTTTATTAACTTTATTATATATTTATATAACAAACATTATGTTCTAAAAAATCAACTATAGGAACATACATTTCTAACATTAATTTGTACTTTAAATAATCACTTCAAATTTCCTTAATCTAAAAACAAGGTTTTGAAAAAAAAAAAAGATAATATGAAACTGGTCGCCAAGTAAAAACAAAAAATATTTTCTATAATAAAAATATATGGTTTACAAAAATATACCAAAAACAAAGAAATAAATTTTAAAACAAAAATTTTGACACCAGTTTCATTTAGCCTACTTGCAAACATGTACTGCAAACAACTTTTGCACATGTCATGCAAATAGGCTGCTGGCACTTAGTACATAAGTGAACAGTCTTAGCTCTCTTAGCAGGCTTGCAGAATGAGCACCTCTTCCTTTTGTTCCTGTCCAATTTCTGGCTTTCACCTGGTTCACTTGATGGAAGATGAATCTGTAGGGCCGTGGCAATGTTCGTTCTTAGTTGTGTAGGCAGTCTTTGATTGTAGCATCGTTCTTTCATATATGGTTCACATAAAGATTTGGCCAGCCCCTTCAAAAACATCATACGTGTCATCTTGGATGCTCTTTCATGACTTTGCTGAATGATATAGGCATTCAAAGCGCTCATGTCCAGTAATCTGTACAAAATAGGCATAGGCCAACGTCGCGTTCTGCGGCTACTTGAATAAACTGAGCACATCTGATCAACAGCATCGACGCCGGCTTTGGTGTTGTTATACTGAAGGATTATTTCTGGCTTGTTAGTTGATTCGTCCACAGAATTATCGTGATGCATAGAGGACACAAGTATCACAGATTTGTTCTTTTTAGGAACATAGCTCGCAATGGTAAAGTCTTTTGTGAACCCGAACAGAGAAGATTGAATTTCGCGATCTTTATGAGGTAAGAACTCCTTAGGAATCTCCCTTTTATTTTTTTTCAGGGTCCCAACGACAGTGAGGCCTTTGGATAGCATGATAGTGAGAAGTTCCATTGATGTGTACCAGTTGTCTGTAGTTATGTTACGGTTAGTATTCAGGATTGGTTGGCATAATCGAAGACAAGCTTGTACTGGAATCGGTTGTTTTTTTTCTTCATCTGTCAGCGTAAGTCCATCAGAATTTTTTCCACAATATAAATAGGTATTATACACATAGTGTGTCTTAGCATCTGCAAGACATTGCATTTTCAAACCATACTTGTTTGGCTTGCTGGGAATGTACATCTTGAAGGCACAACGTCCGCGAAATCCTACCAGCATTTCGTCAATCGTTGCATATGCACCAATGGAATAATTTGCTTGAGCATTCTTATTGAATATATTTATGATCTCAGTAGTTATACAACCAGGGTCCATTTTTTTACGTTCTTCTCTATCATCCGGGTTATCGAAGCGGAGACACAGCAAAAGAACATAAAATCGCAAAGAAGACATGCATAATCTAAAAATTTCTCTTCCAGTTCCATCAGTTGCAAACAAGGATACCACAGCTTCATGATTCGACTTGAATACAGCGGAATAGAGCAATAAACCGATAAAACAGTTTAACTCCTGGTGAGTGCATTCTCTTAGTTCAGTGCGATCTGGAGATTTATATTTCAGTCTGAATGCTGCCAGTTTCTTGTTTGTCCAAAAGAGTATTTTGTTTTTCAGATCCTCATCGAACAGTATATTGAATGCCTCATTTGGAAGGAATGGGTCTGTAGGTCTTGCTCTTGAGGTAGTACATGGCAATCTTAGGATGTTATGGTTTCGAACACGAGAATTTCTTGATGGCGGTGTTTTAGCCCATTTGAACCTATTTTTTCCATAATAGTAATCAGACGAATTATTTGTTTCATTCTCTTCGCATTCATCTTCATTTTCAGATATTTCAGAGTTCGTGTCATGATCACTTTCCACTACAAAATCTTCATCATTATCAGAAAACTCATTGTCAGAGTTAGAATTTAGTGCATTCCTCACAGAAACTGAATTTTCTTCTTCATCACTGCCTAAATCAGCATTCAGCCATTGCTCTATTATGTCTTCCCGATTGGTTGATATATTTTTATTATTTTCCATGATGAAAAACTGAAATTTAACACAAAAACAACTAGAATGCAAGAATTGTAAAAAATACGTATCTATAGTCGTGGGTCCAATGGACCCATGCATATTCATTTACGTACCTTTGGAGTAGCGCGCGAAATACGTCCGTCTCCCTGCGTATGCGCCGGCTTACTGTCGGAAGGTACTGAGGTGCGCGGGGAGCTCCACCACCCGCAGCGCTTTTAGTGCTTGTTTAAAAAATCACCATGGGTCCAGTGGACCCACGACTACAGTTAAGGGTTAAATAGTACTAGCCGACTAGACAGTCACCAGTGACCTAAATAAAAACATGTTAAAATAAATACAAATCAACCCACCTTTGATCTGCGCCCATATCATTTCGATTGCATTATATTGGCAGTGGTAGGGCGGTAGCCGAATCACGGTGTGCCCTTTTGATTTTGCCATCTCATCCAAGAAATATTTCTTCTTTGTTTGCTGTTTATGAAGGTTCAACAATCTAACTAATTCCTTTTTCAGCATTTGAGTATTAGCTGCCACACCATTGTTTTGCAGCCACTCTATTATTTCGCCTTTATTGTTGTTCGCGGTAGGCGCTTTATTAATTTGCACAGAGTGGTATGGGGCGTTGTCCATTAAAATGTAGTGGGGCTCGTTTAAATTGTCTAATAGTTTTGTGAACCATTTCTTGAAATTCTCAAAATTCATCTCTTCGTGATAATCACTTGTTTTCACGGATTTGAAGGCCCACAAGCAGTTAGGTACAAAACCTTTGGCTGTGCCAGCGTGGCAGATAATCAAACGCTGGCCCTTGCCTTCTGGTGCTTTGGTACAGGATTTCTCTGTGTCGTCTGTCCATGTTTTGGAGACTGAGTGATTGGCGTTGAGCCACGTTTCGTCCAGATAAACCACCTTGTCCCAGTTCTCGATGTTTTTTATTTGTCGTAGAAAATCACACCTCATCAATCCAATGTCCTTCCGCTCCATTATCACTTTTCTTTTGTCACACTTCCCATAACGAAATCCACATTTTTTTATAACTTGTCTGAGAGAAGTGAATCCACCTTTAAATAAATCAGCCGATTTCAGCGACGCTAATAATTTTGTGCAAGTCGGCAGTTCACCTCGAAAATAATAGCCGTAAATATGGTTTCGTATCGCTGCCATGTCGAAATCATCGGGGTTAGTTACGGGTCGTGCCCTATTATGTTTTTTCTTCTTTGGAGTTGATAATTTGTTCTCCTCCATCGACGATTCGCCGAACTTCTCCTTTGTAATTCGGGAAACGGTAGCTTTGCCAATTCCCAAAGCATCAGCAACACGGTCGCGTACGTTGTCAAGTGGCAACAAAGGTCCGCCATTTTGTAGTTCGCGAGCAAAATAGTCACGCAAGCGTACAACAAACTCCCGCGTTTCACTGTTGAGTACAGTTTTTCTCAGTCTTTTCGGCATTTTGAAACACCAACAAACACAAAACAGCAACAATAACAAAAACAGAAAACAACAATAGTAACAAACAAAGGATTCCGTTGACACAAGAAAACACGTGGCGCATACAAGGCGTTAGCACTCGTACTGGCGTAGCGAACTGACAGTACTAGCGTAGTGACAGATCAGATAGTGTTGCTATAACTAAAATTTTAATTCACATTAAAATTATACAGTCCGACCATGTTACCTCTGCATCGGAATATTGGCAACCCCATATACAAATACACGGATACTTGTAAATATAACAAGCATTATAATTATAGTAATGTAGATTATATTTTAAAAACATGTTTATCGATGTGGCTGAATGCAAGTCACGCCTTTGCCTATAAAAAGTTGCGATATATCGACACGACCCGTCACTAGTATGAACTGTCATAGGGATCAAGGTTCGCCGAGCTGATTATAGGTATTACCGAAAAACATTAATTTTGAAAAATCTGATGATAATGACTTACTACAATACCTACGCTTATTATATTAGCTTTAGTTTGCCGCATGCGGATAGCTATACCTTGTACAACATAGCTTGAACTTTTTGACAGATGGGTCAGTGATGGGAAACAGAAAATATCTATTGGTGTAAAAAATGTGTTGGCTAAATATGTGGCTGTATGTATGTTTTAAACTATTCAAAATAAATAAATTCATTCGTCAATCAATTTTATTGCACTAGACATAAAAACATTGGGTAGGTACCATTGTTTTCAGTTTTTCTATTTAAATTTTACTTCGAAGCAATAAAAACCACTTAAGACTTTCGGAAAATGCTTGAGTCCTTAACAGGTACTCTTATGTTGTGTGTCTATTCTTATGATTATTATCAATTTTTAATATTATTAAAATAAGAAAATATTGTTCGTCGTTGCAAAGTTATATCGATTTCAGATTTGACATCCGTCAAAAAGAAAGATCAAACTAATAAATAAACAGGGTATAAGTACTCCACTCTCTCTCAAAAATGAGTTTTTCCGATATTAGTATATTTAGGTTAATTTAAATACCTATATGTAAGTATAAGAATACAATTAAAAGAAAAATTATTAAATTAAAAAAAGAAGAATTATTTGATGCGGTGTGGTTTATGTCTTTAAGAAACCTATTCGAACGTCATTCGTAATACCAAAGACAAAAAAGGGGAATTCCCGACTCCCGATCGTCGTTTGACTTGACGAACGGGAATTCCCTTCAAGTATTTGTCTGCGATGTTGTGGCGTTTGTTTTGTTTGTAGTTGTTAGTTTGTTACTGACTGTGCTTGAGCTCTGACAAAAAAATAGTATTGTTTGATTAAATCGTCGTTTGTCTGTTTTGTGTTAGCGAATATTTTCGTTATAAAATTAATTAAATACTGAATTATAATATAAAATGTCGAAACGGTCATATCCTAGTGGATCTGAAAAAAGGAAAAAAGCTCTACATCAGAAAGAAGTAATTGAAAAGTTACCAAAATTAACATCATATTTTACTACTACTACTGGAGAAACTTCTGTAAGTAGCAATCAACTCATAAATGTTCCACATGATGACTCAGCTCAATTACAAATTGCGGGAATTTCTAAACCTTCATGTTCCAATTTTGAAAAAGAGATTGAATCAGAAAGCGACTATTCCTACGACGAAAGTGCAACGACTTCAGTAACTTCACTAAAACCGACAACTCCAACTGTGTCAATTGAACAGCAGTTTTCCAACACAGAAGAATTAATATCGCACGATCCCGTCGATTATTTTCACGAAAAGTTTGTTGAAATAAATCGCGAAATTTTAATTCGTAAGGGACCAGTATATTTTCAAAATAAAGATTCTGACTTTTCCGAGGCATCCAGAACCTACAAAGATGGTAATAAATTAGTGACGAGATATTTCAACAAAGCATTATTTATTCGCAAATTAAAGAACAATGAAAGCGTCGAAAGAAAATGGTTGCTGTATTCGCCTTCCAAATGCTCTGTATTTTGTTTTTCATGCTGCTTATTTAACCCAACTGATGTTAATCTTTGCTCTCGGAATGGATGTAATGATTGGAAGCATATTCATCACATAATTTTAACACATGAAAATAGCCCAGCGCATAAGCAATCTATGATCACTTATCTGGCACGAAGTAAAGCGGTTGGTAGAGTAGATATAGAGTTATTATCTCAACATCAAAAGGAAGTGGATTACTGGAGAAACGTACTTAAACGGATTGTAGCTGTTGTAAAATTTTTGGCATCGAGAGGGCTTCCATTTCGCGGCGACAATGAAATCCTAGGATCTCCAAACAATGGAAATTATTTGGGTTGTGTGGAATTATTGAGTGAATTTGATCCATTTCTTGCAGATCACTTAAAAAAATTTGGGAATCCTGGAAAGGGTAACATTTCTTATTTATCAGCAAATATCTGTAATGAGTTTATTGAAGTAATGGGAAAACAGGTTCTAAAAAAAATTATAAATGAAGTTAAATCAGCAAAATATTTTTCCATAAGCGTTGACAGTAGGTACGCCCGATCTGTCTCATATTGACCAGCTAACTTTCATCATTCGATACGTAAAAGACTGTGTTCCTGTTGAAAGGTTTTTGAAATTTATACCTATTAAAGAGCATAAATCTAAGTATTTAGCGGAGACCATCTTAAATTTTTTAGAGATACATGATATTCCCATAAAAGATTGCAGAGGACAAAGCTACGACAATGCTTCAAATATGTCGGGAAAGTATAGTGGTCTACAAACAAGAATCAAGGAAAAATGTGAATTTGCCACCTTTATACCATGTGCAGGACATTCACTAAACTTGGTAGGTGTCCATGCTGCTGGGTGTGTACCGGAGGCATCACAGTTTTTTGAAATAGTTCAGAAAGTGTACAACTTTTTTTCGGGCTCTACCCACAGATGGAATATATTAACAGAACATTTAGGTTCAAAAAAAGTTGTTAAGAGTCTTTCACAAACCAGATGGTCAGCCCGAGCTGATGCAGTAAGTGCTTTGCATGGGGGTTATAAAAGAATATTAGAAGCTTTAATCACCATCGCAAACGATACTGAAAAGGCACGAGAAACAAGAGACGAAGCCCTTAGTCTGTCTAGAAAAATGGGAAATCTAGAATTTATTATACTGACGGAAATCTGGAGCACCATATTGGAAAGAATAGACAAAACAAGTAATTATCTTCAGAAAGAAACAATAACACTGGACGTTGCAACCAATTTGTTGACTTCACTTTATGATTTTATTACTAACCTCAGGGATAAATTTGATAACTTCGAATCATCTGCCAAAGAAAATAACCCAGAATCTGACTACAAAGATCTATCTCAAAGAACAAGACGTAGAAGCTCACGGCTGATTTTTTTTTGATGGCTCTGCGCCATCAGTCCAATTGAATGGAAAAGAGCGATTCAACGTAGAAACCTTTCTCCCAATAATCGATACCTTGAGTGTTCATCTAAAACAGCGACAAAGTTCATATGAGACCGTCAGTCAACGTTTTAGTTTATTTTTTCACTTAAAAACTCTGAATTCCGAAGAGATACGACAAGGATGCAAAGAATTTTCTCAAATCTATCACGAAGATGTAAATGAAAAAGAGTTAGAAATAGAATGTCAACATTTAAAAGAATACTTAAAAAATGTTCAGAGTGAAAATGAAGCATCTAACAGTGTACAGGAAGTATATAATCTATTAAAGCAAAACAAAATTGAAGACACATTTCCTAACGTAGAAATTGCATTGAGAATATTTTTAAGTATGATGGTAACTAACTGCAGCGGAGAACGCTCCTTCTCCAAATTGAAACGAATAAAAAATGAATTAAGAAGTACAATGCTTCAAGAGAGATTAACTAGTTTGTCGCTGATGTCCATAGAATGTGATATTCTCACTACCATAGATTTTGAAGATGTGATTAACGATTTTGCTCATCTTAAATCTAGAAGGGTACCTTTGCAATCAACATAGAATTAATCTAAGGATTTTATGTTAAGCGAGTTACTTTTGTAGATTATTTTTTATATTTCCTATTTTTTTATAGTTAGTAACTAAATAAAAATAAATTTAGAACCTTGTTTGTCTTTCTTTATCTATTGTAACTAAATAGTGTTTTCTCAAGGTCCTAGGGGCCCCATGATCCTAATGTGCCCAGGGCCTCAAATAGTTTAAAGACGGCCCTGCGTCTCCGACGCTTTTCAACCTGTACATAAACCAGCTGATCGTGGAGCTCGGCAGCACACACGTTGGCTGTTCTATTGACGGTCAATGTGTCAATAGTATTACTTATGCAGACGACATGGTGCTGCTGGCTCCATCAGTAGCTGCACTCAGGAAGCTATTGGCAGTCTGCGAGGCTTATGCTGAAACGCATGGGCTTTGCTATAATGTGCAAAAAAGTAAAACGCTTGTATTTAGGGTGAAGCGCAAAAAGCTATCACATATTCCACCGGTTATGCTGGGAGGTGTAGCCCTGGAGAGGGTCTCCAATTTTAAATACCTGGGGTACATAGTCACTGACGATTTAAAAGATGACGCTGATATAGAAAGAGAACGGAGGGCGTTGGCTGTCAGATGCAATATGTTGGCCCGCAGGTTCGCGCGTTGTACACCGGCAGTTAAAATAACTCTTTTTAAAGCCTTTTGCCAGTCCATGTACACGTGTTCCCTGGGGGTTCGCTATACGCAGAAGGCATACAACGCTATTAGAATACAGTACAACAATGCCTTCAGAGTGTTACTGGGGCTCCCACGTTACTGCAGTGCATCAGGAATGTTTATCGAAGCGCGCACTGACTGTTTTGGCACCATCCTGCGAAAGAGGATGGCATCTATGATGCTCAGGGTGCGTGGGAGCGTCAACGGCATTCTGAAGGTCATCATACGCTATCATGGCGCATTGGGTGCGTATACATATGCATGTTCCCTGTGCGTCAGGAGGGCGGGGCCGGTATATGAACTGAAACTGATTTTTTTTTTAGGATTTTGTGTTATTTTGTTACTAACATAGCTTTTAAGTGTGTAGGTACTACTTACTAACATTGTTTATGGATCAAGGTCCGAAATAAAGTTTTATTATTATTTATTATTATATTCATTGCGAGCTGCCCACAGTAAGCGTAACGTATGCATTTTGATAATTAAAGGCGAATTACTCAAAAAGGTAACGTAGAAACAAGTAGTAAACTGAATTAAATGCAGTTCGGCACTCACAATCACTCACTTCAGCATACGCAAATCGACTATATAAGCAAAGAGAATACAATACTACGTAAGACATATAAGTTCTAAAATGTACGGAAGTGACATTATATGTAGTATTGTATTCTCTTTGCTTATATAGTCGATTTGCGTATGCTGAAGTGAGTGATTGTGAGTGCCGGACTGCATTTAATTCAGTTTACTACTTGTTTCTACATTACCTTTTTGAGTAATTCGCCTTTAATTATCGAAATGCATGCGTTACGCTTAGGTACTGTGGGCAGCTCACAATGAATATGTTTGGCAGAGACGGCAAAGGCGCTATATATTCCGGCGAGACATTGGAAAAGGTTGATGAGATGCCGGAAAGCTTATTCGTCAAGCATATCCAACTTAAATTCAACGTTTAAAAATATTTGCGTGAAATTAAGAGCTTCCACTCCATTGAAAGGGTCTCGGGAGACGCCTTTGGAAATAAAGGTAAAATAGTGCGGAATTGAACAATATCACTTGTTAAGTTTTATTGATATACTTTGAATTTACCTATTATACTTATTCCTCTTATTTCAGGTAATTTGTGCCCGTCGTTTTTTTGCCACTGGCTCGTACAAAAGGATCGTGGGTGTTTGTCCACACCTGACCCAACGAACTACGACTCGATGCATCAAACAAGTGGTTGATGCCCTCAACCACAACTCCATAATAGGGAATTACAAGTGCTTTGGGTTGCTGAAGGCACGTTGGAGATGCCTGTTGAAACTAACTACTGCATAATCATCCCTATCAGGCTAGCAGGATAACGCTTGCATGCTGTGTATTGCACAACATTGCTATTATGGATGCATTACCAGCCCCAAGCGATATTCAAGCTGTGGCTTTGAGTGATGATAATGCACATTATTACTCACAACCTGCAACCCTCCTATGGAAGCTAAAATGAGCTAATTCAGGAAAGAGCGATGCTCAATCACTTGATTGCAGGCTGTAAAGTGACAAGCCCTTTTGAAAAAGGCTACAAATTTCATTTGTATAAAACAATGTTGTAATTATGTAAATAAAAGAAAACATGATTAAAAGTGAAATAAACCATTTTTATTTATTTAAAAATAAGCATACACAAAATAAAACCCCTTCAAGGATTTATAGGTGTAATATTGTATGTTAGATTAAATCAGTTAATTCTTCTAACACAATTCGGAGTTACAGTTTTGATTAGACTAAATCAGACTAGTTTTTATTTTACTAAATCACGTTGATATTTTTATAGTCTTCTCAGGTATGTATAGCTTCGATTAAGAGTAAGGCGGCTGTTAGGACCACCTCTAGTACCGCCAACATGCTGACGTATGATCAATGCTTTTATTTGTTTTGGATTTCCAGTCGGCCCTCACCTTAAAATGATAAATTACAATACTATTGTGACAATTTTATATAACATTGTGATTATTGTTAAAATTATTTATAAATAAGCTTGCATATTAGTCCCCTAAATGATGTTTAGTCTTTTACTCTAGGTATTTAAATAATAGGAGAGGACATATTAAAACTGGTTTATCCGGCGTCTTATTGGCACCACTGCCAATGGAATTTAGTATACGTTCCAACTCCTGCCATAGCTGGCCCACCCTTATACGACTTTGAAGTCCTGGCTGTGGTCGGGATAGATCACCGAGGCTGGAATATGATTGATAAAAAAGTTCACTGAATATTTCATTGTAAACTACTAACGTCATAGATTCTGTAATTCTTTCAGCACATAATATACGTTTTAATTTAACTAATAACGCTATATTTCACTCATTCAACTACTGCACCTTTCCATATACTCCAAAAGAGTGGCAAATGGTTCTGCACTTGCTCTCAGTCTATAGTTTGAGTCCATTCTTGAAAATCTTTCTCCCATTTTCTTCATGTGGAATACGTCATTTAGGTATAAATAACATCTTCATAAACTTTCACGTTTCTAATATTACTATTTTTTTATAATTACTTATTACTCGGTACGGAACTTTATGGTCAACTGTTCGCTGTTCAGTGTGGTCACTACCACTGTTCAGGATGTCAACTGTTTACTGTTCAGTGTGGCCACTACCACTGTTCAGGATGTCAACTGTTTACTGTTCAGTGTGGCCACTACAATTGTTCAGGATGTCAACATGTTTACTGTTCAGTGTGGCCACTACCACTGTTCAGGATGTCAACTGTTTACTGTTCAGTGTGGCCACTACCATTGTTCAGAATGTCAACTGTTTACTGTTCAGTGAGGCCACTACCATTGTTCAGGATGTCAACTGTTTACTGTTCAGTGTGGCCACTACCACTGTTCAGGATGTCAACTGTTTACTGTTCAGTGTGGCCACTACCATTGTTCAGGTTGTCAACTGTTTACTGTTAAGGGTGACCACTGTTCAACTTCAGGGTGTTCACTGTTCAGGGTGTCAACTGTCCACTGTTCAGGGTGTCCTACCCCCAGACGGTAATATTTTAAATAGTTGTTTTTTTTTGCACACGCCAATTTGATTTGATGGTAAGCTAAAGGCAAAGTATCGGGAAAGAGTGTCAGCATTACAGACACTAAGTAACGTTACAATGGTGGCACTCAGCTTGGCGGTCTCATTAGATGCTTTTTTATGCCCTCTTAAAGGACCGGGGACGGAATGAAGAAGGAAACACGTGAGCTGGTAATTAATTCCATGTCATGGTGGGGCAGCAAAGAAAAGAGCCTCCGAAAAGCTTGGTTCTTGCTCGTATATTCTGCATAGTGTGAGGGTGACATCTAAGCTCTGTACATGTTGTCCTGTGTAGGAAAGGGGATGGTGGGATGAGCTGGAAGAGCTCATCAAAACACTCACCATAAATACAGCCAAGGAAGCAACATCTCTACGCATCTGCAAAGGCTCGCGGGTATTCGTGACTTAAGGGTTCCCAATAAAGCGGACCGCGCGTCGCTACGACCTGTCGAGAGCATCTAGTAGGTATTTCGCGGAGCCATTCCAGAAGTGGCAGCAGTATTCCACTCAGGAGCGAAGCTGTGTTTTATAGAGAAGACACCGCTGCTCCGTCGTGAAAAAACGTCTCGCTTTCTTCAGGACTCTGAGTTTGCGCGAGGCTATTTTGATGATACTCTCGATGTAGTATTTGTTATTTAGGTTGCAAAGGTAGTGGCGTGCTCCGAAGAGTGGGAAGGGGAAGGGAATAAGTTACCTTTGCTGTGAACGCACATGCCTGTTCAGTGACAAAAAGCTGTCTTTTTTCTGCGATATCAGACTGTTGGGCCGCAGGATGTCCGTGATAACTCTCGTGTAAGGTGCGATGATGCCGATAGAAAGGTGCGCATGATGGGAACAAAAGCTTTGCTTATTTGCCCTCCACCATACTAAGGGGGCATTCAGTAACTTGAGTCGGCTTTCTTTATAATATCAATATGATATGGATTGATGATGATGATAGATGATGTCAATATGATATTGGTAATTTCTAACTGGTTAGGTTAATTTTACTACTGTCCCCAACCCCACCGTGTGCAGAGTAGACCACTGTGAAACCTGGCTGGGTGTCGCTATCGCGACACTGTTCGCGCCTGTGTATGTAGTTATTATATGATGTTCAAACCTTCGTTATAACTCCGCATAAATTTTTACGAAGGTGGAGGCGGAGGCAGATGTATAAAATCTTGCAGAACTTCCGCATTAACGGAGGCGGATGCGGAGTTCCGTTACAACCCTAGTTTAAACTCATTAATCCAGTTGTGAACAGTGGCACGAGATGGGGCTTCATCGTGAAAGGCTAATCGAAGTCTATCATAATTTTCTTGTTGACTTAAATGACATCGAAAGTCATAAAAAGTCATTGCACGAAAATTTTCTGGCGTTAAATTCATGCTGACGTAGCACGGACAATTTTTAATTTGCCTCCCAATCGTAAACAAATGGCAAATTAATAAAATACATAATTATTAGACAATAATATTGGCAAAGAGTTCCATTTTCAAAATATGAGCTTATTTTTTTCGCTCTGTCCACTTCGATCCATTGAATGAATCCATTGATGGATCCAAGGACACTTTTTCCTCCTCTTGAATCCATCGTATCAGTCAATTCCAAATAACGGATTCTAAGACACTTTAAGGTGCACTTGGATCCTCCAAAGAGTTTTATACGCTAATTTAAATATTATACTTAGTTGATGTTAATAAATTATAAAATGCAGTAAAATCAATTTTTGTTGTTGTAATAATTGTAATTGAAACACATAAAACTCGCCTTCGTTTAGCAACATAAACCGTGGAACGTTGTGACCGGGAAAACAAAATAGATAAGATTATCAAACCGCGTTATTTTTGCAATTTTTAAAAACAAAATTTATTTTTGAAATTTCATGTATGCCCGACATACTCGTACATTGAAATTTAAGTAGAGTCTTAACCTCAAACGGCGCAAATACTGTAACCTGACAGGTGATTATGTTTTTGAGCCGTTTGGGGTTGAAACGTTAGGGACATGGGGTCCAAGTGCTCAGTCTCTATATAAAGACTTGGCAAAGCAGCTGATCGACGCTACGCGTGACCAGAAGGCTGGTTATTATCTTGCACAGAGGATAAGCATTGCCATTCAACGTAGCAATGCCGCCAGCCTTCTGGGTACGTTACCGGTCGGTGAGGATGCGGAAGAATTTCATGACGCATTATGTATGTAATTTTTATGTTTATTTTATTTTAGTGTATTTTAGTAGCTATCTAATAATAGTTTTAGTTTTAATTTTCAATTGCATTGTAATAATAATACATTAATATTAATAAATAATATAGCAAAGTCTTAATTTAATTTTTTCTAAGAATAAAGGCACGGATATCAATCCATTAACTATAGTCCGTTCACGAAGCCGTGCGAAAAAAGGTAAACAAACCATAAAAAAGGTTCTTTTAGGTGTCAGTTTTTTAACAATAATTGAACTACGAATTTAATAAATATTTTAACTATGTAAGAAGCTAGATAAAATTATGAACAAACCGGCATATTTTAGGTGATATTTTTAATACAAGCTGAATATTAATTAATTCGTTTAATTAATATTCACCTTAACACTTATCATATTTTTTAAGTAAAATTTTAATATTCATAATTATTGACCTTATAAAAGACCTAAAAATGTTGTGAATATCAAACTTTGAATGCATTTGTAGTACTACTAAATAAAGGTGAACAGTAATACTAAGTAATGAAAGTACAATTAATAGTTTCTGTATTTAGCCGGGTTACACCCGCCATTTTTTACTCGTGATCAACTTGTTGATGTGAGAGTTTCTTCCCGAATTGTTTTCGTTAATTCTTTATTATTCGTTGTTAAACTTATTGTTTTTGTTAAGTTTTATAGTTGTGTTAAGTTTTTATATTCAGTTATTGTTAAGTTTCTTTTCTCTGAACGTTAATTTTGGTGGAAATGGGTGAACCTGGTCCGAGCGGTGCTTGTACGTTTACTTCCCCGAAGAAAAAACGTTCCAAGCGTACTCCAATGCATTCTATGGATAAGGAGACAGTTATTAATGTGTTCAAACATGTAGAAGAGACTTGGCCCAAAGATTCGTATCCCTATAAAACTGATATTATGGACAAGACTGCAGAAATTATGGGAATATCACGAGCCTCTGTATACCGGTTTGTACAAGAAAAGAAGACAACAGGTCGTCTCGAATCTCCGCCACCACCAACATACAGGCAATCTTTGATTCATAGCTTAGACGACATGGATTTGGGCGCGATACGCCGTAAAGTACACATGTTTTATTTTGAAAATGAACTGCCAACAATTGACAAGGTTTTGGAAGTTGTAAATGCTGACGATATGTTGCCAAATTTTAAAAGGACTACATTCTATAAAATATTGCACAAACTGAACTTCAAATATGCTAAACGTAGCCGTAAAAGTGCTCTTATTGAGAGACAGGACATGAAAGTTTGACAACCACTGTTTTCTTTGTTTACCATTTTTCTCACGGCTTCGTGAATAGACTATAGCTCCATTTGACATTCCTGTATAAAGTTGTCATGAGATATTTGCTTCTCAGTCCTTTTGGTCATATGCTTTTTTTTTTAATATGAATCGCGGTGAGCTTGGCATCTTTCAATAAAATATTCAAAACAGATATAAAATTAGGCTTTTTCCTACCCACCCGTTTATTTTATTTATAATTCCATGCTTCGTTCGACACAGTTGTTGGTTCTGTGTCGTTCTCCAAATGTTTGTACAAAATTTATTTTTTATGTAATATCTCTCCATATATTTATGTAATTTCTGGTACTGCTTGCTATCAGTCATCTGACTACAAATGGAATTCTATGCTTCTTCAATATTAGGTTCAGGGACAAGTTGTAGAACTGCACACAATGAGACTATACGCCGTGTCACTTTACTTTTCTTTAGGCCAAGTTCACGTCCTTTTTTCCATAGACACATTTCGTTGATAATGATACCAACAGCCTATAATATTAACATTTGGATAAATATTGCGTATAGCTCTAATAGCTGCGATATCGAAATCAGTTGGGATTTTGTTTGGTTTTAAATCCGGTACTTGTGACTGTAACAACTGAAATAAAATCTTATATGATTCTATGTTCCGATCTGTCATAAAGACGTAAAATAAGGGTTTTACATGGTTGTGGGTAGCGGTGCTCCCAAAATCTCCATGAATCGTATAAATCTGAAGGAAAGGCGTGGGCGTACTTTTGAATGCCCCATCCATGAACAAATATTTAATGTGGGAAATGCCATTTAAATTTTCTTGCAAACCAAATATTAAAATAAGTGAATCCTGATGTCTGTACCCGGCAAGCAAAAAATGTTGAAACACTTCCGGTACTACAACCTTATTAATATAATTTGTGTTTGTTTGCTGTACTTTTATTTCTTCGCTTGAATCCATTTCACAAAAATATATAATTATATGCACTTATGTTTATATCGTTATGCTTGTCATATAATTTTATCTATAATCATCAAGTGACCTCTTAACTGGCCAGTTTTCATCAACTAAGTATATTATTTAAATTAGCGTATAAAACTCTTTGGAGGATCCAAGTACACCTTAAAGTGTCTTGATGGATTCAAGAGGAGGAAAAAGTGTCCTTGGATCCACCAATGGATTCATTCAATGGATCGAAGTGGACAGAGCGATTTTTTTATTATTTTGTTTACAAGTGGCCAGTTCTAAAAACTATCAGTGTCGCCCTCCTTAGGTATGTTCTGCGGTTCAACTAATATTACATTCATATCTGATTAAAACATCTGGTAAAATGAAAAGACGATACTGGCAACATTACACATTGCGATAGCCGCGCCGCGGCCGGGGAACTTGTTTCATGGCGCATACTTTATTTAAAATTTTAAGTGGGTATTTGAGCAAGATAGTACGATTTTCTCGCTCCATCCCTTAGTACCATGGCTTACATCACATCCGGCAGCAGTGCCAGTCCTGTTGTTACTAACGTATTTCCATGTCAGTCTTCAATTCGAAACAAAAATAGTTTTTAGTCTATTGAAGAGACTACTGTCTGACCTCTAGAACCCATTGGGGTTTATTATTGCAATTAGACAAGTTGCTGAACTTTTTAGGTTTACTTTTATCCGTAATGTCTGCCAATAGGTACACGTTTGTATGACAATCGGGACGGATCGTGTAATGTTCTCCGAGACACGGCAATACCCAGACCAATCAAATACTTAGACATATAAATGCAAACAAATATGTGGATTGAACGGGAATTGAACCCGAATTTACTGGTGTTTTATGACAGCCTTCTAGGTCAGTCTTAGGAAGGCCCTTCTGGCGTACCTACGAGTGGAACGATCGACTACGAAGTCAGAGGTCACGGTTTGGATTCCCGCTCATTGTACATGTGTACATTTGTATTTTGTTTTGTTATTTTTTGTGCGCAAAATCCCCATGGAACCACTTGTCGAACTTGAACCAATTAAAACGCACGCCCATTGTGTGGGTCGCAGGTCGGAGGCGAGACTATCTGAGACATGTCTCTCACACCCCGTCTGGCCCATGACCGTCTCTTTTGAGACGGCGCTCTTCGGGTGTGCGGGTCGATTCCCTATCTCGTCCCCGAGTATAGGGATTCTTGTGACGCGCCGCTGCCGGTGCCACGGCCTGCTTCTGCTAGGGTGACAGGTGGCTCCACCCTCCATCATGGGTATTTCTATGTATAATATCTATATACAATATATATTTATTTACAAAAATTACCTAAGAGGTTTATCCACATTCTAGAACCCGTATATTACAACAAAGCCATATCCTAAAACTTTTATTCATCTCTAAATTAAAGTATTTTTACTTTTATTGATACAAACAATGTTATAAGGTTTTAACTACTCTATACCTTGCCAAATACACGTCTATGAAGTTCTGTATTTAATTCGTAAAAATCTCTCGGACTATATCACCAAGCGCGTGATAGCAGACAAATCTGCATGCGGTGGTTGATCTTGCTCTCTTGTGACCTCCCCGCTCCGCCTCTCTGCGGGGCGCGGGGCAGTCTTTTGGTATTATGGCGTTTACAGCGGGTCGTGATGTGATGGCACCATCTACCTACTTCAGTTTGGCAGAATAGTATATTTACCTAACCCCGAATTTTTCTGCTTGCACGCGCGTGCTTGCGTTTTCAGTTTGTGGGACCCCGCGTGTTTTCTATACAGAAAGAACTCTATAGAGGCGACTCGACACAACGCTTCCTCGCGCCTCTCCGCGTGATGAATGTGAGATTCGCCTAACAGCGTCATCTAGAGATTTCTACTTACTTTACTACTAGACAAGAGTACCTAGACGTTTTTACTACCGTAGTTAACAAAAGTCCAGAAAATATGTCGCAGTAGGCAATAAATTTAAGTCTCCCATTACTTGTTTACGAGGTAGGTATACTACCAGAATACTATTATTATGACAGGTTATATACAATTCTTGTATTATATTCATATACGTATCCGACATAGCCAAATTATTATCAAATCCTCCATCAAAATCTTCCATTCTCTCCGTTTAGTTATACTTAGTTATAATTGTTAGGTATTCATTATACCTAAGTAATTAGAACAATACCTACAATTGTTATATATTGACGACAATAATAATTCTAATTACGTTTACCACCGCTTCCAAGCCACTGGTGGAGAAGAAACACACTTCACTGCGGCCCTCCACGACCTCCATGGAGCATTCGACTGCTATGCAGGGGGCGCGGGTTCGATTCCCGCTCAGTGCAAATATTTGTATGCATGAATATATATATTTGCATTGGTCTGGGTGTTTCTGTTTAATATGTACGTATTTCCAAAAAAAAGTTACTAAGTATGTTTAATCCGCATTCTAGATCCCATAACACAAGATAGTTAAGCTATGCTACCATGGGTCTAGATACCGTTGTGTAGAATGTCGTGGAATATTTATTTATTCATTTATTTTATAACTCATCCAATTGTCTTTAAATGAATCCGCAATAGATGGACAGGCGGGAGTCATAAGAGAATCCTATAAGACTTAAGAGAACCCCAAAATAAATAGAATGATGAAAAGGCGAGCAGGCGAGCGGACCCTGGTTCCAAAGTGCAAGTAAGTACCCATGTACGCAACTGGGACTGCACCTGCCTAAATTATTTCTTTTCTACAATACCTACATATTCTACTCAATAAAAATAATATATTTTGCAAGATAAGAACACATAATTGATGCGGTGTGAAGGTTTGCAAGTAATGCTGGGTCAAGTTGACGTTCATAGTACCTAAGGGTGAAAATCTAATTTATTACAAATAGGTTCATGAAAATTAGGCCTGTATTCTAGAACGAAACTCAGTCCTGAATCTTAGTTACGTTGCCACTTAGGTATTTTTTTGTTTTATACCACTTAAGTGGCAGACAAGCACACGGCCCAACTGATGGGAAGTGGTTACCGTGGTCTATGGACGTATGCAACCACCAGTTAGGTATTACATTCGCGCTGCCAACCATGAAGAAACCTTCTGATGCCCATCTTGAAGAACCCCATATTGTAGGTGCTTGGGAAACCGCAGCAGGGAGGTCATTCCACAGCTTTAGTGTGCGTGGGATGAAGGTTCTTTCATACCGCAAAGTGCATTCCGTCTCAGTTCGCAATTTGTGAGGATGAATTCTCTGCCTATGGCGAGAGGTGTGATGATAGAATGTAGCTGTGGGCATCATCATGTCAAACAATTCATCTGAGCACAAACCATTGTACGAGTATAGGCGGTAGAACACACACAGCAGGCAAAGTCCCTCCTAAGGCTAAGAGGTTCCATACTACCTGCGAGTATAGGATTGTCAACCAGCCTCAATGCCCGTCTTTGCAGGGAGTTGAAAGGGTCAAGCTGATGCAGGCGCTTCACCATCCTGAGAATTTCAGCACTCTAATTACCCGTAGACCGATGCTGAGTGTTTGAAACTACAACGAAATATGCAAACTTGTGTGCAGTCCTCACGGGTGTTTGGAGAGTAAAAGTTAGTATTAGTTTGTTAATTTTGAACTGCACACCGATTTAAACTTCTTAGAACGTGAAGTATATATCTACGGTAAATGTATATATATATATACATATAAACTCACGCCTATATCCCTGAAGGAGTAGGCAGAGGTGCTAGCACCCACATTTCGCCAGTTTGTGTTTAGGTCCCAATGTAATGACCGAGCATTATAATTTATAATATGCCATTAACCGAGCACTTATAAACCTACGATAAATACACACATAACTTCGAAAAGCCTCGAAAAGTCATTGGTGTGTGCCATGGTAAACCTGGGTTCGAACCCGAGACCTCGTCTCAGCTGTCCATTACCCATACCACTAGGCTACCGCGGTTATATATATATTAAGTACATATATATATATATATATATATATATATATATATATATATATATATATATATATATATATATATATATATCGCGAAGGACTTCTTGCGTCTTTACAAACTACCACCCGGCGGCGTCCACTGAATGTAGTGAGATTTTTAATGTTTTCAATGCGTATGTAAGAAGTTTTAATCAGTATCATATCAGTAGTCGACGTCAAATTTCATTTAAACGTTAAATGGTGATATTCAAATTAAATATTTCTAGCTGAATTTGTGCGTCCGTTCACTCTTCAATCTTTCTTGCACACTGAATACCTGCGTATACCTACTAAACACTGCATGCACATTCCTGCCTCCATCCGAATGTATGTTTAAATCAATTCCGTATAATGCTCTGCATATATCATAATGATTATAATAACTAAATTACATCCATCTACTATTGAATTGAGATTGGTTCCGTATAACTGAATTAGTTCGTCCGTTCACTCTTAAGTCTTTCTTGCACACTGAATATCTACGTATACGTTCTAAACACTGCATGCACATTCCCGCCTCCATCCAACTGTATGTTTAAATCAATTCCGTATAATGCTCTGTATATCATAATGATTATAATAACTAAATGACATCTATCTACTATTGAATTGAGATTGGTTCCGAATACTGTTTTTGAATTATTATATCCAGCTTATCAGCCAAGCGGCTTCCATCTATATAAGGGCTTATAATGACTCCAGGCACAGATATTAAATAATTAGTAGTTAGCATACAAAAATGACAATATCTATAATAACATTCGGCGCGTGGAACGTGAGAACGCTTGTTGATCGCGATGGCAACGCCTGCCCTGAACGGTAAACGGGGGGGTACGGGGGCCCTTCCGTTCGGCGCATCGGCTCTCGCCATGCCTCACATTCATAGATAAAACCAATATCCCGCGCTTTGTCACACAGTGCTGCGGCGGCAATCACCTCTTTTTTCACGCCTTCTCCCACCCAAACTCATGGCAGCGCAACTTAGAGAAATAGGCAACACAGCGGCTCGTCACACTCCCAAAAGCTTGCTATTTGAGGTGGAGTCCACTAACATCTGTGGGCTCCATGCAAACCTCAACGCCGTCCACCAACACCTAGAGACGGCAAAACCTGCCATGTTTTTTCTAACGGAGACGCAAATACACCGCCCTGACGACACGACCTACTTGTTCTTGAGGAAAGTTTTCGTGCAAAAGCCGGGGTGTGCGTGTTTGTTAGGGCGGATGTTTGCTGTCGCCGTTTGCGCTGCCTAGAGGACCCATCCTTCTCCATCCTTTGGGTACACGTAGACCATGGCCCTACGAGTCAGATCTATGTGTGCCTCTACCGTTCCCATACAGGAGATGCTGAGACAACTAGACTCTTTGAATATCTGAGTCAGGCGGCAGATGATGCGCAAGAGCGATTTCCGAATGCCGAAATGGTATTTTTGGGGGATTTTAACGCCCACCACGAGATCTGGTTGGGCTCCTCCAAAACAGACCATGCGGGAAGAGCCGCCCACGCATTTGCTCTGGCGCACGGCCTGAACCAATTGGTGCACGAGGTCACTAGGATACCAAGAAGGTCGGGCCTAGCACCTTCTCTGCTAGACCTTCTGCTGACAAGTGATCCGGACCGGTACAGTGTATCGGTGCGAGTCGCTTTAGGCAACTCCGACCACTGCCTGGTCTGTTCCACGGTGCCTATTATAGCGCCCCCACGACCCGTGCAGGGGAAGCGGCGTCTCTGGCACTACTCGTCAGCGGACTGGGATGGACTTCGTGACTATTTTGCGTCCATCCCGTGGGTTGAGCGCTGCTTTGAAGGTAAGAACCCATCGGATTGTGCTACTGCTGTCGCCGGTGAGATCGGTCTGGGTATGGAATACTATATCTCATACACCGATATCACCGGTGACCGCGGGGTGCGCCCTTGGTTCGGGCGCGAGTGCGCGGAAGCTGTTGAACAAAAACAGTATGCGTACCGCGCTTGGGCAAGGGCGCGCGCCACGCGCCATCCCAATCTGGGCCACTTCAAGGCGGCGTACAACAGAGCCACAAAGGTCTGTAGAAGGGCCTACGTCAGAGCGGATACCCTTCGCATAGCGCGGCTTGGTCAAGAGCTAGTGATGCATCCCACGGGAAGCCGTGGCTACTGGCGACTGGCTAAAGCCGTGCAAGCCAACTTCTGTCAGCCTTCGCTACCCCCGCTGCGTAACCCTGATGGATCCCTGGCCCATGAGCCGCAAGAGAAGGCAAATCTGCTGGCTAATCTCTTTGCGGCCAACTCCCGAATCGATGATTGTGGTACGCAGCCACCAACACTACCCGACAGTGACCACGCGATGCCTGATATCCATATCAGGCAACGCGATGTCCGTGCAGTGCTGCAATCACTCGATGTCCGGAAAGCCAGTGGTCCGGATGGTATTCCAGCGATAGTTTTGAAAAAATGTGCAGCGGAGTTGTCTCCAATGCTTACGCGCCTGTACCGGCTATCCTACAGTTCGGGTACAGTGCCTTTGCCTTGGAAAGAGGCGAATGTACAGCCGATTCCCAAGAAGGGGGATCGCTCGGAGCCAGCCAACTATCGACCCATAGCCGTCACCTGAGTGCTGTGCAAAGTGTTCGAGCACATAATTAACAAACAGCTCATGCGGCACCTAGAGGATCACTCCTTAATTAATGACCGGCAATATGGCTTCAGACCGAAACGGTCAACGGGTGATCTTCTAGCATACGTTACCCATCTTTGGGGTGAGGCTATGGACAAGCACGGCGAGTCACTGGCAATTAGTCTTGACATCGCCAAAGCTTTCGATAGAGTCTGGCACAAATCGCTTCTTTCCAAGCTACCTGCCTTTGGTCTGCCTTCTAGGCTGTGCAACTGGGTTGCTAGCTTCCTGCAGGGGCGCCGTATTCGTGTCCTTTGTGACGGACGAGCTTCGGAGTTTCTGCAGGTAAATGCTGGCGTGCCCCAGGGGTCCGTCTTATCACCCACTCTCTTTCTTCTGCATATCAACGACATGCTGTCTACCGGCAATGTTCATTGTTATGCAGACGATAGCACTTTACATGGGAGTTGTCATGGACATCCTGCGGCCAAGCAGGCAGATATCGCAGAGAAAAGGCAGCTTCTTGTCACTGAGCTTGACGGGATCCTGAATCACATTTCTCAATGGGGCTCTGAGAACCTGGTTGAGTTCAATGCCAAGAAGACGCAGGCATGTGCGTTTACAGCAAAAGTATCTTCTTTCCTTCCCCTCCCCACTCTTCAGAGCACGCCACTGCCACTGCAGGACAATCTCAATATCTTAGGTATGGATGTTCGCTGCAACCTGAATAACAAAAATTACATCGAAAGTATCATCAAAACAGCCTCACGAAAACTCGGAGTCCTGAACAGAGTGAGACGATTTTTCACGCCGGAGCAGCGGTGTCTTCTACACAAGACACAAATTCGCTCCTGTGTGGAATACTGCTCGCATCTCTGGGATGGTTCTGCAAAGTACTTACTAGATGCTCTCGACAGGTTGCAGCGACGTGCGGTCCGCATCATTGGGAATCCCGAGATCACGAACACCCTAGAACCTTTACAGCTGCGTAGAGATGTTGCGTCCATGGCTGTATTTTACCGTCTGTACCATGGGGAGTGTTCTGATGAGCTCTTCCAATTAGTCCCACCCTCCCCTTTCCTACACAGGACAACACGTGCAGGTCTTAGATGTCATCCGCACACGGTGCAAAACATCCGATCAAGAACCAAGCGGTTCGGAGACTCTTTCCTCTGTCGCACCATTAAGGCCTGGAATTCATTACCAGCTCACGTGTTTCCTTCTTCCTACAGTCCCGGGTCCTTTAAGCGGGGCGTGAAAAAGCATATGATGAGGCCGTCAAGCTGAGTATCACCATTGTCACACGGTATGTGTAAGTAATGGTGACCCTCTTTTCTGGGACTTTGCCTTCAGCTTACCATCAGGCAAGGCGAAGTCCAATTGACGTGTCCTATATAAAAAAAAAAAAAAAACTGCCATAGTAGCTCGGGGACTTCATCAATATAACGTGGATTGCCTTGCCGATGAAGGAGAGCTGGTAGAAGAAGGCGGCGGCTATACTTTCTTTTGGAAAGGCACCACAGCCTCCGAACCGCGACGTTCAGGCGTAGGGTTTGCCTTCAAGAATCACATAGCTAAGCGACTTGAGGAGCACCCTGTGCATTCTTCAGACCGCGTTACCACACTGCGCCTTCACATGAACAAAGACAATTACCTTAATGTCATCAGTGTCTATACCCCTACGCTAGACAAGGCTGAGGACATCAAGGATAAATTCTACGAGGAACTATCTCAATGCCTTGACAGCATAAACGCCAGAGAGCAGGTTATATTGCTAGGCGATTTCAATGCCAGAGTTGGACGGGACAATGAGACTTGGCCAGGAGTCTTGGGTAGACACGGAGTCGGCAACATGAACAGCAATGGTCAGTTGCTACTCAGTCTTTGTGCTCAATATGAGCTTGCAATATCGAACACTATGTTCAGACTTGCCGCTAAGCACAAGACAACGTCGATGCATCCTCGATCCGAAACACTGGCACTTGATTGCTTATGCTTGTCAGGCAGAGAGATACTGGTCAAGTCCAAGTCACTCGCGTCATGCGTGGTGCTCACTGTTGGACTGATCACCAACTTGTTATCACAAAGCAACGGCTCCGCCTCCACACCATCGCCGACACACTTACAAAGCCTGCGTCTTTGAACGTGGATAGGCTTAAGAATCTCGAGGTGAGAGAGAAATATGTTGAAACTGTGTCTGAAAAACTGTCGCCAGTTAATGAGACAGGTGATGTTGGGGTGGTCTGGGGAACTTTTTCTTCTCATCTTATGGAAGCAGCCTCAGCTACTTTAGGTATAAAAAGCCGTCGTAGTGAGGACTGGTTTGATGAGAATGATGGGGTTCTTAGGACAGCATTCAACAAACATCGAGACCTCTTGCGACAGCATAGTAGGCAAGGTGGAAGCATTGTGGTAGTCAAAACCAGTGAACTTGAATTGCGAAAGCTGTCTCGTCAAATAAAAGACAAATAGTGGCAAGATTAAGCTCTCTACAAGCAGTGGCTCGTTGATACCAACCAGGTCAGGGAGTTTTATTCCGAGGTACGTAGGCTGACTGGTACATCCGACCGAGCAAAGGTGCCGTTGAAGTCGTTACACGGTTTGCACCTATTGACAAACAAAGAGGATGTACTAAATCGTTGGGCCCAACACTTTGACAGCTTGCTCAACGTAGATCGATCATCTGATTTACAAAATGTGAGTCTAATACCTCAACTCCCTCTTTCCATTGAGCTGGATGAGCCCCTGTCATATGATGAGGTTGTCTCTGCTATCTGGCAGCAACAGAATAAGCGAGCGGTTGGTATTGACCTTATACCGGGAGAGCTGTTATAATACGGCGGTGGGGAGTTGTAGATGTTGGTTTGGAAACTTTTTGCTCGTATGTGGGAGGAAGAGCGAGTCCCGGATGACTTTAAATTGTCTCGCATTTGTACCCTCTACAAAAACAAGGGTGACCGTTCCGACTGCAACTCTTACCGCTTTTGTCAGCCCCGGGAAAGGCCTTGGCCAGAGTCCTTTTAAACCGCTTAAAAGCTCTGTCTGAAAAGAAACTGCCAGAAACCCAGTTTGGCTTCCGACCTGAACGAACCACCTCTGAAGCAATCTTTTCTGTGCGTCAACTGCAAGAAAATAGCAGAGAACAGGGTCGTCCGCTTTATCTCCACTTTGTTGACCTGGAGAAGGCATTCGACAGTGTGCCTCGGGAAGCTCTCTGGATGGTGCTTGGGAAGCTAGCGTGCACGGAGAAGTTTGTGAGACTTTCTAGTCTCCTGCATAACGACATGCAATGCTGCGTCGGTGTCGATGGCGAACAATCAAATTTCTTCCCAGTTACCTGTGGGATGAAACAAGGGTGTGTTCTAGCGCCCACACTGTTCGCCAAGTACTTTGCAGTAGTAGTCAGTGATGTTTTACGAACTCTTTCTGGGGGAGTACGCATCCGCTTCCGCACAGATGGCAGTCTTTTCAATTTGGCCAGACTTAAGGCGCGCACTAAGGTCTCCCATACAATGATTACAGAAATTATGTATGCTTATGCTTTGTGGCAGAATCCCCTGATGGCCTGCAACAGTTAATGTCCAGTTGTCACCAAGCTTGCTGCAAGTTCGGCCTTAAAATCAGTGTCAAGAAAACGGAGATGATGTCCCTGGACACACATGGTCAAGAGACACTTTCTATACAGCTAGGTCAGGACATGCTCAAGCAGGTTGACAAGTTTTGCAATCTGGGGAGCACTATAACATCCAAGTGTGACCTTGATGATGAGATCGGCAGCAGGATCTATGCCGCAGCTGCGACATTTGGGAAGCTGCGTTCCAAGGTTTTCTGCTCACATGACCTTAAGCTGGCCACCAAAATATCTGTTTACATGGCAGTTGTGCTGTCACACCTCTTATATTCCTCTGAGATGTGGTGTGTGTACGGGACCACATACGCCCTCTGGATCGTTTCCGCCTCAAGAAGTGCCTACAGCCTATCTTTAAAGGGTAAGTTGGGCTCGCCTAACTGTAGCTCATGTAACGTTGTGGAATCATCAATTACATTTTGATGAAGTGTGTCCGGAATGAGGCTCAAAGAAAGCAATTATATTGTTACGTGCACAGGGTACAAATAAATGCCGTTTACTCAACGAAGGTATTTATTAGCTCACCACAAACTAGACAATTAAATCACTAGTACACACAGTACTCTTCAACAGTTTCAGTCGCTCAGTAGTTCACAGTAGTCCACAGTCGTTGCTCAGGTCGCAGGTATAATCTTCTTCGGTCGCTTAAGCTCGCTATGTTTGTTAGCGATCTCAAAGACAGAATGAATGGTGTCACTATGCGAGCGTGTTTATACACCTCTCAATTAGGAGGGTCGAATCATCTAGAAAATACGCGAGCGATAACTGCCCACTCTCTTTTGAAGTTTGCCGCCGTCACTGAACTTTCGAGTTCATTCTCGATATTTACCTACTGTTTGTTTTTATTCAAAAGAGTAGGTACTCGTAGGTAGGTTGTGACTTTGTGTTGACAATTCTAGATTTTTCTATGCCAATCGGTAGAGTACCTCGTCACTAACAATGCGTTTTTATTTCTTGAAGATCCGGTAATTAGTTTTCGAGATATCGACGTCTGTCGTAACAATATGGTAACGGTAATAACAATATCGGCCTATGTAACAGTATCCTCGCTAGTCCAACTTCTGAGGAGCCGAAAAAATTGTATTCCTTAGCTAAGATATGCTGTATAGATCATTGATTGAACACCATGTATTCAACAATTCCAATGAGGGCGACATAGTCACGCTATGACTAAGACCTCAATAACAACTGAAGAATAAAAAAAAAACTATCTATAGGTAATAATAGATCAAATATATAACCACTATTAATGCTTTCACTTTGGTGACAAACTTACATCACGGCCCGCATATGTCTGTTTATTTAAAAACTACGGCACGCGAGCGCGCTGAAGCCCGCCGCCCGCCCCGCCGTCCCTCGTGAACCCCGAATAGACCCCTCAGACACCGTACCTAGTGCCCGTTTAAGGATATTTAAGAGACGCAAGATTGTTGTCACGAAAACATGATAAAAACTTTACAAATTAAGTACGATATTCAATGGACACATTAAGATCGGTGAACTGAACTCAAAGTATACGTGGTAAAGTATACGCTGAACACTAGTGCCCTCCAAATTTCGGTCGGGGGACGGCCGAACTATATTATACGCTAAAAGGCGTTGTAGTGATGGAATTACGTCCATGCCAATATTTTGCCCTAGCATTCTATTGATCATAAGGAACATTTGGGCTGAAAATGAGGGTCGGTTAATCTTGCGTCCGTATTTCGGACGCACAAAGTCAGTCGGACGCGGCATCATCGGTAAATAACGCCATGTAGGACGCAACATGTCCTTCAAGATTTATATATATATATATATATATATATATATATATATATATAGTACTTATGTATTACCATATTATATACCATAAATAAGTAGGTATATATATATATATATATATATATATATATATATATATATGTGTGTTTAAGTACTATATACGTGTACAGTATATACCTTGTACCTACTTATTTATGGTATATAATATGGTAATAATAATACATAAGTACTATATATTATAGGAATGTAAAACGTAAAAAAAAGTAGATATTCACGATCTCCTTCTTCGAGTCAATGACCAGGTCTGGCATATATAGTGACTAGGTGTTTAACTATTGTCGGCCCAGAACTTGGCCACAGCAAAAGCGTTTACTTTTGCTTTGCAGAGGTCGTCGGTAGTACAGGTGAAGGGGCACAGGAGAGCATATATGACATGGGCTGAGATCGGGCTTCCCAATCGTAGGAATCGTGCAACCAGTCAATAAATTCCCCATTTTGCCAAGTTTTCATTGCAGACTTCTTAATACAATGAAATATACAGGGCCTGATTAACCCTTAGGCTAATTAGGCTACAACCTAGGGCGTTTTAGTCGGCCTTCATTCATTCTTAGTGCCTTCGTGATCCGACACATAGCATTATTGACATGATAGGGTTTGTAATTCAATTCAATTCATTTATTTGAGACCAATTAGTCCATACTGATTGTTAGTAATACATGACTTTGAGTTAGTTAAAAATACAAGAAAAAATAAAACCAGAAATAATAATAATAACAAAGGGAAATGATAAAACAATAAAAAGAAAACACTCGACCTGAGTCAATATTTTCTCTCCGGCACAGGTACAGAAACACACATCTTCTGCAGCAATACCGAAGAAAAGAGCAATCCAGTCTGGATACAACCATCTTCAGGACTCTGTTGGTGCTGGTGCGTACCCTGTGCACCAGTGAAATCACACACGAATACATAGTCGCGTGGAAACAATCGGTCCGCGCTTCTGCAAAAATCTCCGACGCGCGATGCAGTGCTCGGGCACACCCAACAGCATCCAGAGACTATTGTTATACACGATGCGGCGGTAATGGTGACCCACTACATTATATAAACACACGCCTATATATCAGGTAGAGGAGCTGGCTCCCACATTTCGCCAGTTTGTGTTTAGGTCACAATGTAATAGGTGGCGAGCCTATTGCCATTAACCAGGCATTTATAAACCTGCGATAAATACACACATAACTTCGAAAAGCATCGAAAAGTTATCGGTGTGTGCCATAGTAAAACCTGGGATCGAACCCAAGACCTAGTCTCAGCAGTCCATTGCCCATACCACTAGGCTACCGCCTATAAAGGCACTAGGCGAAATAGAAATCTTCGAAAAATATATATTTATAATATTTAAGCAAATTAACAAAATGGTTAACCCATTTCTACGATTGTAAATAGAATTTACCGTCCCAGAATGCGATATTACACGCAAGTGCAAAATTTGTAGAAATCGGTATATCTGGTACTCCCCCAAAAATGAAGCAACTGAATGAAGAAACTGCAAAGAACTAAACAAAGTTCTGTGTAATATAACTTTCAACCTATCGTACGAAGTAAAGCTACATTGTACCAAATAACACCCTCAGAATCCAATAACTGCATAACTTCGAAAAGCATCGCAAAGTCATTGGTGTGTGCCATGGTAAAACCTGGGATCGAAACCGAGACCTGGTCTCAGCTGTCCATTACCCATACCACTAGGCTACCGCGGTTTGATAATTGTGATCCACTTTCCCGAAACATAATGGCAATGTTTGCTTACCATCAGATGAAGTGAAGTTAAAACGTGTCCTAATAAAAAATGTCGTGTACGTTAAAGGACAACGTTAGTTTCGCTTGAATATCGATCTGAAAACTGTTATATATATAGTATGAACCATGTTAAATGGTCCTTAACGACATCTAACTGCAAATGCTGCGATATCACCATCTTTTGGAGGTCAAATGACATTCGTTTCACGGAAAATAGTTCAGCCAAACAAACACAAAAGTTGACCCCAGACACCGCAGTGAAAGCTTCGGATGCAATTGGAATTATGAATTAACAATGATAATAATTTACTTATTGTTTTCAAATATATTATGATGAAACTCGATCAGACACGATGAAAGTTAGAAATAATTTCAATAAATGTTTATAAGTTTATGCCAAACTATCTTTAGAGAAACTTCCTCCAAATACGACATTGCTTATTCCTCTGGAAGCAATGTCTATTTTAAGCTGGGTTAACAAGATATCTGACTAAAGTTAGGTAGGTAGATACCTATATTATAAAATTAGTGCGTTTGTTTCATGTAATATTTTTATAAAAATTTAAATAAGATCAATTCCCTAAAACCCGCACTTCGTTAAAAGTTATTTTGTAATTTTCTCGGATGAAATACGAGCGCTATAGAATCCTGTAGATACTTACATCCCTCTTCATTAGGGTTGGATGGAGATTGGAAGTTACTGATTTCTTAAATCCTTCCTTCTCATGCAAATCTTCAGAAAGAATTGAAGGAGTTCTGACGCCCTTGCTTAAATTAGTAGAACTAGAAGTAGATAGGTATATTATACTCAATATATGTAGGTACCTACTGTTATCAAACTTTAAAATGTAACCAAACTCTTAAAATTTGGTCATTTAGGTACAATGAAGACGATAGTCAATACCAAAATATTATGTAGTATATATGAGAAATGGGTAAGTACATTGAAATAAAACTAGGTTCTGAAATTAAGAGTTTCATAAGGAATTATTATCGGGATGATATAGACAGCCGTGGAGATGCGGGCGTTGCTACATACGTTCCGGCCAGCAGCAGACGCGATGTATCCGGTCGACTGTTGAACGCAACGGTGTCACCCGATGGCCAACTTTCTTGATTTAAGCTGCGAACTGAGTAGTCAGACGGCTATATATTTATACGTAGCCGTAGTCGTTCTATCGACCGAGTTTAAGTACGCCATTAGAGCTAGATAAACGAAACTTAGTCTGTTTCAGTAGTTCGCTAGTTTGATTCAGTCTTATGTTGGCAGAATTAATTTCACTAGGTTTTCAATTTAGCCACATACCTGCGTCCTGCCGTCGCATTATTGCCCAATTCTTGTCCATTAAGTACTTAATTTTAGGATGCTCTTGCTAGGTAGGTACCTACATAAATATAGTAGTACTTTTTACCAACACTCAGACATGAAGTCGTTCCATCATGGTCGTTGTTAGTGCAGTAAATATAGCTTTTATTACTGTCCGAAGTCTTAGTGCATTGCTTTCTGGCAGCTTTTACCTGTTTGATACTTTGCTAATCTTGTTTTAAATGTACAATTATATCTATAGCTCTATGATATTGATCTCATGATATTTCAAGCAAGTATGTAGGTACCTATATTGGATTTGAATTTAGTTAAACCAATTATTCAGATGGAAGGAAATAAGGAAGATTCTAAAATACCACGTAACGCGTTGGTTAGTAAGCAGACTAAATATGGCACATCCAGTTTCTTTTTTTTAAATATTCCACAACATTCTATAGTACGCTATCTAGACTCATGGTAAGCATAGCTTAACTTGCTTGTGTAATGGAATCTAGAATGCAGATAAACCATACTTAGATACTTTGTTTTTTGTAAATATATACATATTATACATAGAAACACCCAGACCAATGCAATTTCTGGGCACGCCGCTTACCTTCTCCTCGAGTATCGGGATCCTTGGTGTCGATATCTCCAGAGACGTCCAGTACCGAAGTCATTTGCAGGACAAGGTTAAGTTGGCATCAAGAAAACTTGGAGTGCTCAACAGGGCGAAGCAGTACTTTACTGCGGGGCAGCAACTCTTTCTTTATAAAGCGCAGGTCCGGCCCCACATGGAGTACTGCTGTCACCTTTTTGCTGGAGCGCCGGTATACCACATTGACCCCTTCAACTCACTGCAAAGAGGGGCATTGAGGCTGGTTGATAATCCCATACTCACGGTAGTATGGAACCCCTTAGTCTTAGGAGGGATTTTCCTCACTGTGAGTGTTCTATCGCCAATACAACGGTTTGTGCTCAGATGAATTGTTTGACATGATGCCCTATATTCTATCATCGCTCCTCTCGCCATAGGCAGGGAATTCATCCTCACACATTGCGACCTGTGACGGTGCGCACTGTGCGGTATGAAAGAAACTTCATCCCACACACACTCAAGCTGTGAAATCACCTCCCTGCTGCGGTTTTCCCAAGCGCCTACAATATGGTTTTCTTCAAGAAGGTTTCTTCATGGTCGACAGCGCGAGTGTGACACCCCTGGTGTTGCATACATACATAGGCCACGGTAACCGCTTCCCATCAGGTGTGACTTGTGCTTGTCTGCCAACTAAGTGGTATAAAAAACACATACATATTCATGTATCCAAATATTTTCACTGAGCGGGAATCGAGCCCGCACCCCCTGCGTTGCAGTCGAACGTTTTACCGCTATACTACAGAGACTCTTTCGGGAATCCTGTGTCAGTTGAAATGTTATAGATGATCCCTTGTTCATTTAAACGCAATGGCTTTGTTTACAAAGGGTGATATCAAAAGAATTGAGAACTGCGAAAAAAGCTCGTAGAATACTTTGTGCGTACCGCCACCACCGGTGCCGGTGGGGGAGGTTATGTCGGTCTTGAACCGACTAAAACGCAGATTGCCGGAGGTGAGATTATTCTGAGACATCCCTCGCACCCCGGCCAGCCCAAGACCGTCTCTCATGAGACGGCCTTCTTCGGGTGTGGATGCCACGGAGTCCCCATTTCATCCCTGGGTATGGGGAGGCCCGCATCGCGTACCGCCGCCACGACTTGCTTCTGCTGGGGTAACAGACGGTTCCACCTGCCACTCCCAGGCCCGCGCTCATGGGGGAGGGAGGCCATTTTCCGACGCTCGACCAACCACGCATCTGCGCAGTGAACCATCACCGCGGGCAAGGTGGTGAGTGTGAAAACTCCTACACTCCCAGGGCCGCCACCAGCTCCCATCTCGGCGTCTCCCACACCGGGCACTCGGTGACCGTGTGCAGCCCTGAGTCCTTGCTTGCGTCGCAGTGGCGTCACTCGGACGTTGGCACTTCCCCTATCCGATGCATATACCGTCCGAAGCACCCATGCCCGGATAATCAGCGTCATCCGGAATGAGAGGCCGTATGGCCTCTTTAGCCTCGCCCCCTTGATGGATCTTACCGCCGCTATTAATGCGGCGTATGGAATATAGGTACTTATGCCTTGGCCCTCCAGGATAGGCGGAGACTACAGCTGGTTTTGGATGCATTTGGTACGTGTGTATGATTGCTTGACGTTTTGTAAGTGCCGATGTAATGGTCTATGCGGAATAAATGATTTTTGACTTTGACTTTATACCGAAATAATCATACATACATGCCAAATTGTACCTAAACATGAGCTAAATATTAGGATAACAAGGTAACAGTTCCGAAAAATTAATTCGTCGATTAACTCTTTCTCACGTAACCTACTTAATTACAATAATTTTATTAATGTAATAACATGAGGTAATGAAAAATATTATTACTCGAATAATGAATTACAATAGTAAAACGATAAACAATAACAATTTTTACTTTATACGAACTGACTACCAACCAATACAAAATCCGGAAAATTATGTTGATTCAGAATGATATACCTAATTAGTAAAATTTGTTTACGAAGCAATGTGGGTGATGACATATGGTCGTCCGGTTACCCAATACTGCTTGTTAAGTTAACTTTTTCTAAAGATGCCTTGCAAAATAAAATATCTTGCAACTATGACTTCTCATTATTTTTAGTTTTCAACGTAGGCCAAACTATAAACAATCAATTGAGTCAAAGTCAAAATAAAGATTAAAGTCAAAGTCAAAGTCAAAGTCAAAGTCAAAGTCAAAGTCAAAGTCAAAGTCAGAGTCAGAGTCAGAGTCAGAGTCAGAGTCAGAGTCAGAGTCAGAGTCAGAGTCAGAGTCAGAGTCAGAGTCAGAGTCAGAGTCAGAGTCAGAGTCAGAGTCAGAGTCAGAGTCAGAGTCAGAGTCAGAGTCAGAGTCAGAGTCAGAGTCAGAGTCAGAGTCAGAGTCAGAGTCAGAGTCAGAGTCAGAGTCAGAGTCAGAGTCAGAGTCAGAGTCAGAGTCAGAGTCAGAGTCAGAGTCAGAGTCAGAGTCAGAGTCAGAGTCAGAGTCAGAGTCAGAGTCAGAGTCAGAGTCAGAGTCAGAGTCAGAGTCAGAGTCAGAGTCAGAGTCAGAGTCAGAGTCAGAGTCAGAGTCAGAGTCAGAGTCAGAGTCAGAGTCAGAGTCAGAGTCAGAGTCAGAGTCAGAGTCAGAGTCAGAGTCAGAGTCAGAGTCAGAGTCAGAGTCAGAGTCAGAGTCAGAGTCAGAGTCAGAGTCAGAGTCAGAGTCAGAGTCAGAGTCAGAGTCAGAGTCAGAGTCAGAGTCAGAGTCAGAGTCAGAGTCAGAGTCAGAGTCAGAGTCAGAGTCAGAGTCAGAGTCAGAGTCAGAGTCAGAGTCAGAGTCAGAGTCAGAGTCAGAGTCAGAGTCAGAGTCAGAGTCAGAGTCAGAGTCAGAGTCAGAGTCAGAGTCAGAGTCAGAGTCAGAGTCAGAGTCAGAGTCAGAGTCAGAGTCAGAGTCAGAGTCAGAGTCAGAGTCAGAGTCAGAGTCAGAGTCAGAGTCAGAGTCAGAGTCAGAGTCAGAGTCAGAGTCAGAGTCAGAGTCAGAGTCAGAGTCAGAGTCAGAGTCAGAGTCAGAGTCAGAGTCAGAGTCAGAGTCAGAGTCAGAGTCAGAGTCAGAGTCAGAGTCAGAGTCAGAGTCAGAGTCAGAGTCAGAGTCAGAGTCAGAGTCAAAGTCAAAGTAATTTATTCTGCATAGACCATTAAATCTGGTGTTACACACGTCCATAGACCACGGTAGCCACTTTCCATCAGGTGGGCCGTGCGCTTGTCTGCCACCTAAGTGGTATAAAAAAAACGGCACTTACAAAACGTCAAAACAAAAAGAATTATAAAAGCTAGTATTTTATATTCTATATATATTATATAGCTAGTATTTTGTATTTGACATAGGCCTCTCACAATGTGCGCAATTTTATCCAATCCTCTGCCTTCCGCATCCAGTCTGCCCTATAATGATAATTCTTCATAAAAATTTAACAAATAAATATTAAATAATATTATTACTTTGTGAAATTCATAATATCACTTATTATACACTTAGTTGTTACCAATATGTTTTAATTTATTTGTTTAGACAGTTATTTTTCATAACTCATAAACATTCCAATAAATATTTTTTATAATCATAAATATGTTTTATTATAATATTCGTTTTCATAGATTTTTTAATTATTAGTACTTTTATCCATAGGTATAATCTAAATTACAAACTTCTGTAGGTTAGGTTAGGTTAGAACTGTAACTACAACGCACGAGCCGAGCGAGCGAAGCGAGTGTTCCTCCGCAGCAGCAGGCGAAGTGCCAAATCCAAAATCCATACAAAAAAATTGATACAGAAATCCGATAAAGAAAAAACGCCTAAGTCGCTGGGCCCATACAAAATAAAAAAGAATGTGGCTCTGTATACTTCTTAGAAAGGGAATTAGAATAGAAATAGAATAATAGCTATAATAATAGAAAAATAGAAAGTATAATATGTAAAACTTTTGCAGTCGGTGGTTTGTGTCCATCTTTGGTTATGTAGTTCCGCGGATCTCTCGCGTATCCGACTGCGGAGTTGCGAGAAAGGGATCAGTATTAATGGTAGCGGGTCATCAACGTCCATTCCAGAGCCTCTCTTCGCAAGCTCGTCCGCGGCATCATTGCCTACACGTACCTCTTCAATACCGGAGTAATCCTTTTCCTCGGCTTGTTTTGTTATATGGTATTTTTTGTTCCAGAAATATTGTTTGAAAATTCTATCGCAGGGGGCGGCCATCAGTGGCCAATGCTCTAGGGCTCGTCCAAGGATTGTGTTGTGGCGACTGTCATAATAGTTGCCCCAGAGTCCCAGGTGCCACAACCTAAAAGCGGTGACGGAGGCCTGCTGTTGGATGAACAGGTCAAGCGGTGTTATGTTGAGGGCTACCTCCATAGCAGCGGTTGGAGCGGTTTCCATGCATCCACAGATGGCATGCATCTGGCAATCACGGTAGACAACTCTGTTCTAGTCCACCATACTAAAGCCCCATAGACTAGCATGGGTCTGATCACTGCTGTGTATAACCACAGAGTTATTTTGGGTGAAAGTCCCCAATATTACCCATCATTCTTTTGCATTGGTAAAATGCAATTGTGCTCCTGTTCAGTTTGTGGTCAAGGTGTTTGTTCCAGAGCAATTAGCTGTCGAGAATAACTCCTAGGTATTTGACTTCTTCCCTGAGTGTTAGTTCGGTTGCACTGGTCTTGGTAGTAACAGTATGAACAAAAAATATGATCACTAACGGTTATGAACTCCGTTGGTAGTAATAAAAACGTATGAATAAAAAAGGGATGAATTTTTTTTTATGAAGAGTGATTATTATGAGCACAGACCGATAGTAAGACAAAGAATAGGGTTTGCCAATATGGACGCCCTGAGAAGACTACGGCAAGAAACTCAGCGTCATTTAATTTGGTCTATTTTAAACAATTACTTAGTAGTATACTTAGTCTACTCCGTCTATTTAGTCTACATAGTCTACACAGTTTACTTAGTCTACCTGAGTCCAAATACAAAAATTTACTTGTGTAGCGTAGCATAGTTGAGTAAACAGCTCATTTTCAAGCTCGTGTACCCATTCTAAGTCTAAGTATTCTTAGATTTTATAATAGCTTTTCTGGCACAATTTACTTTTAACTACATTTGATAATTTATACACAGGTAAATCCTTAATTTTAAAAGATAGCTTGTTAAAAAAGCGTATACAGTTGCCCCAGAAAGAGTGACAATTTTTTTTAAGTCTACTACCATAGACTACAAACTGTTTTTGTGTCTGGTATTAATGTTACGCCTGTCACAAACTCTTGAAAATTTACTTTTACATACATTAGGTTCTCGAAAATGTATTGTGACACTACAGTTAGCATGATGGTTAGAATGTCTATTTCTTTAAACTTTTCTCGGAGGGAGACTCTTGGGCCCAAATTATAACTTGCACAGCCCGCTTTTGTAACACAAATATCATAAAAAGATTTTAGTAAGGTCGCCGCCAGATTAAGTGCTATTGTATGCTTATATGTATGTATACATAGGCTGCTACTTATGTATGCGGAATCTGGCCGCTAATATTTTTTTGTTATATACGTTAGTGTTTTGTTTTTGTTGGGTTTAAAATGTCATATCACTGAAAAAATGTAACTCACTCGTGAAAATATTCGTGCTATGATTTATTACGATTTTCGACGTGGTTTAACGCACACAACACACAAACACAACAGTGCGTAGATCAATTAACTTCGACTTTTGGTGGTGAAGCTCCATCAAAAACGACTGTGTATCACTGGTTTAGTGAGTTTAATCGCGGGCGGAGTAAGTTCACGGACGAAGTTAAAGAAGGTCGCCCGAAATCGGTGGTTGTACCACAAAATATTGAAGCCGTGCGAAAACTAATAATGCAAGGCCGCCATGTTACGTATCGCGAGATAGAGGCCATTCTGGGCATATGTATGACGAGCATTCATAGGATATTACATGAACATTTGTCTGTAAAAAAAATTTGTTCGCGTTGGATCTCGCACAACTTAACTGAGGATCAAAAAGATGTTCGCGTCGAATGGTGCAAGAAAACCTTGAAAAAATTCAACGGAGGCGACTCTAAATCTGTTTATAATATCTACACAGGTGACGAATCCTGGATCTACGTGTACGATCCCGAAACTAAACAACAATTAACAGTTTGGGTGTTTCAAAATGAGCCAAACCCTACGAAAGTGGCTCGTGCAAAAAGCACTGTAAAGCAAATGGTGGCCTGCTTTTTTGGTATTAATGGCCATGTGGCTACAATACCACTGGAGAATCGCAGAACGGTTAATTCGGAATGGTACACGACCATTTGTTTGCCAGAAGTATTTGAAGAAATACGCAAAAACAACCAGCGACGCAGAATCATAGTTCACCATGACAATGCCAGCTGTCATACATTTCAGGAAACAACTACATTTTTGGATGGTCAAAAAATAGAATTAATGGGTCATCCACCGTACAGCCCTGATTTGGCTCCCAATGATTTCTATTTATTCCCAAATGTAAAGAATAAATTACGTGATCAACGATTTTCGACCCGTGAAGATGCCGTAGACGCGTTCAAACAGCACGTTTTGGAGATACCTCAATCAGAGTGGAAAAAGTGTTTTAAAAATTGGTTTTATCGAATGCAAAAGTGCATCGATCATAGTGGAGAATACTTTGAAAAACAATAAAAGCATATTGAGCCATATACATTTGTTTATTTTTTCTATTCCGCATACATAAGTAGCAGCCCTCGTATAAGCATAAAAAAACATGGAAATTAAATGAAACAAAATCAACATATTATGTACTAGCCGACCCACCCAGCTTCGGCCGTGGCATATTTAGAAATCTCATAGCACCGCTTTCTGCGCGTAAATATTTAGTCTTCAAATAATGTATGGCAATCTGCCATATTTGTTGACATTAATGATCACTGCTCCGGTCCCTATTCAATACGAAAAACATTTTTTCAATCCTAACCAGTAGTTCCTGAGATTAGCGCGTTCATACAATTAAATCAATACTCTTCAGCGTTATAATGTTAATATAGACTAGCTGACCCGCCCGGTTTCGCCCATGGCACTTTTTAAAATCCCTTATCCCCTCTTTGAGTCCGTAATTGTGTCAGTTTGTATGAGCTTAAAAGATATGGTGTGTGTGTGTGTGTGTGTGTGTGTGTGTATATATATGAGTGTTTATATGTATATGTGTCCCGTTATTTTATTAGATCAGGTTAATCTACACAGTAAAATTGATTTACAGCAAACAATAACGAACAAACGTTAATACATCACGCTGTAAAGTTATCGGCTGCAATCGCATAAAGATTACACGAGCTCACAATAAAATGTTATTACTTAATGGACTGTTCTGTTCGTGGCGTTACGTGTTTCATAGTATTTCGATTGCGTGTTCCAACACGTTTTTAGTCATAATAGTTTTAAATTAGTCGTACATAGATTTATAGGTTGCACATCAGCGGAGTCCAACTGTTGTATGTTTACGCATGTACCTATATTGATTAGTCTTTTAACTATTAATATTATTTTACAACAGTTTAATATTCACTAAAGCGGCAAAATGACAGGACGAAATCCTTTAATTTTCCACTTATTCGATTTGATTTTAGCAATTTGTGTTGTATTTTTTACGGTATATTTTTATTGCATTTTAAATAGAAGTTACACTCGAAACTATAATTGATTTAGGTATAAGTATATTGTGCGAAACTTAGGTAACTGTATTATTGATTTTTAGACGTACTGTCAGCAGCTACCAAGTCTACAAACAACGAACGAGAAACGAGGATTGAAACCATCTATAAGTGCGATATCGAGTAGGTATGTGGTATCAATAGTAGGTATTATCGCTGGATACGGTTAGTTTTCTAATCGCAAAGCGAGAGTCACTTAGCGATTATTAAGGACTAGTTTTTGCCCGCGTTAAATTCGGAATAGATTAAGTTAGGTTCACTTCTGTTTCTTTTGTTTTTTTTCTTCTGTCTATTTCAAAGTGAGAGTCGAGTGACTTCGATTGACTAAGTGTTAAACCACCGAGAGCTAAAATATAAGACAGACTTCTTCTATGGCTTTTGAAAGAAAGGGTTTTGAAAACCTCGACCTTTTGTAAAAAAATCCTTAACCTGTACATAAACACGTATGCACATTTATCAATAGCCTTATAATTAATAGTAATTTAACCTTCCTTCCGCTTCAGAACACACCATTATCACTACAGTAGGTATAATATTAACAAGCTTGGAAGGAATATTCGCTGTGCGAGAGCGTCCCTCGCTACAGCTGCGGTATCTTTTGCCATAAGACGCCAGTTTGCTTGTCGTGGTATACTATTCTCATCACACATATGGTTTGTATTCAAATTGACATAGACTCAATCGATAAGATTTCAGCGTCATCTATTGAGAGTTCTCAAGTTATTGGCACAGAATCTCTACCGATGCCTTCGTTACCGCCCCTCTTCTTACCCAGATAACCTGCCAAACTGCCCCATCCCCTCATAAACAAAAGATATCGCGAAGGAACGCTGTTTGGTTTTAGTCAGTTTCATTCCGATTACGTCATTACAAATAACAGTTACTTCTCAGTATATTTACGATAATATCATATATGTACGAAAGAAGCTAAATATTTTAGAATAAAATCTGACGTACATAATCTTAATACGAGAAACAAGAATAAACTAGTTGTACCAAAACCCAGGCTTCAAAAAGTTGGTAGTTCGTTTTTAGGCAGCTGTATAAAAATATTTAATAAAATGCCACAGGAATTGATTAACATGCCAATAAATAAATTTAAAATACAAGTTAAAAAATTTTTCATGAATAAATGTTACCATGAGTATCTTGATGATGTAAATGCATGGTCAACATAAGTCTCTTGCTTGCTCGAACAAAATAAATTGTAAACTAAAGCAAATTAAAAAAATAATATAATCTAGTTCTAATATAGTTCTCTGATTCTGTGCTGTATCTTCTCAGTAGAACTAACCTACCGAACCAGCGGAAGAACCATTTTCCAATAGTTTATTTTTGCATTATTTAATATTTTTACGTAGTAACCTTTACTCATTAAAGTTTTTTTCACTTCTATTTTAAATTTATTTATTGGCATATATTAATCAAGTCCTGAGGAATTTTATTAAATATTTTTATGCAGCTGCCTACAAATTAACCATTTGCATTGGTCCAGGTGTTTCTATGTACGGATGTGCATGTCTTTACAAAAAAATATATCGAAGTATGTTTATCCGCATTCCAGATTCCATAAAACAAGTTAGTTAAGCTATTACCATTGGTCTAGATAGCGTTGTGTGGAATGTTTATTTAGTTATTAGCACCCGTTTAATACTTCACTTAATAATTTATATCTACCTATTTAATTACGAAGGATTAAAGTAATAATAAATTCTAATTAAAAAATAAATATATTACATATTAATTACTTCAGGTAATTATTTGTATTAATCGGTCGATGTTGTAAAAAAAGTACCGCCAAGACGTCGGGGCCGCTGTGTCCGGTGTCGTCGCATGGCACGTTCCGCTGAGTCGGCACCTCGTGCCCGTCGCTGTTGGTTTTTGCGGCTTTGAGGTAAACGCATGTTCTCAGCACTATGTGACAAAGTAAATATTCAAATTTATAATGTTTGTAGTACAAGGGAAATAAATAAAAGTAAATTTTAAAATCATCCTAATTTTATTCCAAGCAGGCGGAGCCGCGCGCGATAGTTCGTATGAAATAAAGCCCGCTGAAAATTAACAGGTAGAAATAATTCCATTCAGAATTTAAAAAAAGCAAATGGAAATTTTCTAATGTTACCATTTATCGCAACTGGCTAGTCTGGCCTCCAGGGAGAGAGGGTGGTGTAGCCGCCTCCACGTGCCTGTATACATTCGATAGAAAATTTAAATACAATATTTTTAGAATAGCAAGCAACCATTTATGCGTTAAAAATAAACAATGATGAATAATGAAACTCCAAGAGTATGTGGATTATTTCGGTTTATATTTAAATTCATTTATTTACGAGAACGTAGAACAAAGGACGATCTTATTAATTGATTGATTCTATTTACTTTCCATTATTGTAATTTAATAATTACTCTGCGTCCATTTATCCGATTAGAATAAGGTAATTGATTAATATGAATGATTAAAAAAAAAATGAACTTCGTTTTATAATTGTTCGTGGTCCATTCAAACCCACAGAAAATCAAAATAATAAGAGTGACTGTCGTCTAACCTTCCAACTAGAGAGAAAAGTCTACAACAAAGTTTCGTCCGTTAGATAAGGCGGATATCGGCCGCGAAAATCTTGGTGATGAGATTAGAAAGCGTCTATGACAAATGCTAAATTTTCCATACGACTCGACTTGCCCAAAAGCACCTTGCGTCTTTGTCTTTATCAATAACAAACAGCTTCTCAGATAGGTAAGATTTATTGAGTGACCGACAATACAGCTTCGGTCACAGTTGCTTATAACATATATAGTTCGACAGACTGACGTAAAGTTTTCTTTTCATGCTTTATAACCAGAGCGGTTGTGTGCATTGTGTAGGCCGAAAACCACTTTACAAATTGTAGAATGACCTCTCTGATACTACTTGGGGTAGAAAATGTCAGGACTACTCAGTTTCATATCTTATAAGTTTCTACAACCCAGGGTTCACACAAAAACAACACTATATCACCTTGTGGTAAGATGCGGCATCGTTCAAGATACTACGTTATATGCCCAAGAGAAAAATATGCCTACCGCGGACCATTTTCAGAGGATCGACAACGTTGCCAAGCATCGTCTCACGATGCAATGTATCTCTTTCGCGTTGCTCGTCGTTGATTTACACGGTACGACGTCGCATCGTAAAAATGCCCAGACGAAACACGACTTTACCACGTAGCACGACGCGGTGACGTACGCGACGTCGCTTTCAGGTTATTTCTTAGAGCCAACATGCATAGTACGAAAAGACGTCATGTTAAAATTTATAAATTTCTTTAAAAAGTACACTCTACGTCATTTGAAACTTTAATATACGGAAATGCATATAGCTTCCCATCTATTAAACTTTCAAACTGGTGAAGTTGCACGCTGGCAATCAAAGTGTGTAACGTTGTGGATTTTTAACAAGATAATTTATTATTATATCGTTAATTGAATAGATATTTTAGTATGTTTGTCAATTTATTACTAAATTGTCTATGGTTGTGCGAGGGAGATTGGACAACACTAGCCTAGTTATCAACTGACGGCTTTTAAGTCAACCTCCTTTGGCAACCTTCGCCAAAGGAGGTCACGGACCCCGTGGCCAACTGCTGTCGGTTACAGGTGTTAAAACTCAACTCAATCACTGACACAAAACGTAACCTACTTTGACTAACACTGTAAAACTTAAGAATATATACGACTGCCATCTGACCTCACAACCACGAGTAGGTAGATTACACCATAGCCTCGTCTGTGAAAGAAATGTAAAATTACGGATGCGGAGATTGCATACCAACGCTTACTTGTTAGCAACATCAGTGTTATAAAAAGTTATTCACCTTAGAAGTAAGACAAAGCGACGTTCACCTTAAGCTAAATATTTCTCAAGCATATAAGCGCATGATAAATGATACGCTCAGCGTAGCTTGCCCATACCAAGATTCCACTACCACGTTCATTTAGTTTACGCACACTACACACACCAACAGAGAATAAATGACATATTTGACGGACAGTTAATTCTGTTTAATAAACGGTTAGTTCGATGAAAATTTGAATGAAATAAACAGTTATGTAGTTATACGTCACACTTATTATTGTCAAATGATATGAGTAAAAGGTGCGACGCCCCTCACCGAGTGGCCAGAAAGCTGTCGGCATTGCACTTTCCAATTTTCCAAACCAATACCCTGCGGGTCAGGGTTAGCGTTTATTAATCGTTGAGAAGTATTAAACTAGAGTCCCAGGTTGATTATGTGCAGTAAACGATCATAGAGGCTGTTTTTAGTCCATTGCATTGTTGTTGCTAATATTACTCATGCTTTAAACTGATTGAAGATTCATGTAAGAGAATCAGTTCTTAAGAACATCAAGATAACAAGTTTTGTATATGACAAATTTCAAATCATACACAAAACTTGGTTGTGCCTCAGGAAGCACGTAATGCCGTCGGTCCCGGTTGCCATACAAACCTCTATGGCTGACGTTACGGTTAATTGGATTCCTAAAAAAGTCAAATAACTGGTCTAGCAGAAATGCTTCGAACGCCTTTGGGTTCTGGACGTCCGATGGCAGTTGCGTAAATATCGAAGTTCAACTAGACCTGCAGATAGACTGGTAAAGCGGACCCCAAGTCCCGAAGTGAGATCTTCGAATGCGACTAAGATAACGCTAAGAGGATGAAGGAGAAGAAGTGCGGAAGACAAGATAGGACAGGTCCTTGGTGTTCTCATTGACTGCACAAAAACTCTCTAGTGAGCTCTGGCTACTCTACTCACCGCTGAGAATACAACACGAGGTTATTATAGCCGTGGTATTCTGTAGGGTGGAGGTACTTTCCCAGTCGGACTGCTCGATTGAAACGGGAATACTATTGAGGACTTTTTACCAGACAACGTCAGCGAGGGTACTGTGTTACGCGCGTCTGTATGTATGTAGTTGTTTTGTTCCCCTCTACATGCCTAACAGTGGGACGGATTACGATGAGTGGGGTCTCAAATGATAGGTATTCATCTCTCGAGTGTTATACATAAGTAGGGTAAAAAGTGTAATTTATTGAGAAATCTGGGCGTGTGGTATGATTTAAAAGGCGGTACACATTTGACTTTCCCTTACATTGGATATTTAGAAAAATACTTGAGTTATTAGGATATCGATGCTGAATACAAAAATATTATTTAGAATTCTTGTCTACTTTTTCACGATGGACGATAAATACTATTAAACGGACTTTGATGCGTTTTTTTCACTTTAAAGGTCTTGTTAGAGTAGAACCATAAATAAGTCGCGATAACCTGCATGCCCGTGAGCAGAGACGCGGGCATGGGCTATTTACCAAGTCAAATACGTTAGGTTAGACATAATATGTTGAACTCGTCCATGTGTCCAATCTGTACCGTTTTACCGACATTTTTGACCATATTTTTATATTATAATCATTTCAGTGACACGTGTGGTGCGGGCCATTGTTTATTATGTTCGTAGGCTCCAACTCCACTCATTGGTTCAAAGGCATCGTCTCTGGTACGGACCTTAACGCTAGATGAGAAAGAATTTTCACAGTGGAGATTTTACGAAGTATACCTTTTCGACTAAAACCCATAGTTACCATTAGGAAATCGAATCGAAATGACTCTTGCAGATTACTGCAAGAGTCATTTCGAGTTTATTACGTATAACAGTGTTTCATGGTTCTAAACTTGAAATGAGTCTTGCAGATATGAGTACTTAGTCTTTCCCTCAGGAGTATGTACGGACAAACAGTGGTCACACAGCGGTACTTATTATGTACTTAAGTAATCCATAATAATTTTACAGCGAGATACAGTCGTAACAAAACCACCGTGGCGTGGTAACGTGTGTAATAATAATAATAAGGTTACGTAAAGTGCGCTTCCGATACTCAAACTAATATTTTACAAATCGTTCAGGATCTTGGCAAAAGTTACGTTGCGCTGTCGTTTCGAACTTGGTAGAACTTGGGGCAATGAAGTGTCTATACACATGCTCTCCTAGATAAGCACTTCCTCGAATACCATCTTTACCGCACTGAAAGCTTTGAATTCCTTACCAACACGCGTGTTTTCGTCTTCTCACAATGTCGCGCCCTTTAAGTGAGTCCCAAAACAAGAGGGCTGCCGTGAAATGTACATCGAAAACTTAGAACCCGCATGAAACACGGATGAAAGACGTAACATTTGGGTACCACAAAGTTACTTCAAATTTATATCGGTAGGGTTATCCCGATGTGTGAACCGTTACTTCGAACTTTTACTGACTGCTCCTAGGTAGGTACAGTCAGTAAAAGTATTCTATCATATCTACTTTTACTGACTGTACTTAAGAGATCAACACTGATCTTTTTCAGATCTTGATCGATTATTTCTACATACAAACATACATATAATCACGGCTTTATCGCCGGAGGGTTAGGCAGAGGTAAATTAACACCCACATTTCACCAATAAATTAATGTAACCCTTTTTTTAACATGCGCAAAATCCCCACGGATACCTCCCCACCGGAGCCGGTGGAAAGGTTATGTCGGACTCGAACCGACTAAAATGCACGCCGCCTGTGGGTCGTTTTGATTGCCGAAGGTGAGGTTGACAGGCATATCCCTCGCACTCCGGCCGACCCAGGGCCATCTCTCACGAGTCTGTAATGACCCTGTTTCCTGAGACTTTGCCTTTAGCTTATCATCATCATAGATTATCATCAGGCGAGGCGAAGTCAAATTGGCGTGTCTTATTCACCATGGTAATTACTTTTCATCCACTGGCTCATTTGTCTGTACGCCACCTAAGTGGTACAAAAAAAAAAAATAAAAGAAAATTCCGCCGAGATATTATTTGACTTAAAAAATGATACGCTGACTATACCTTTCAAACAAGTTTCATACATTGGTTTCCGTGCGAAAATAACCGGAGGGCTCCATTACTCTGACGTCATATAAATCATCATAATATATAAATCATGATCATAGGCGGTAACGGTGGAGAGGTATTCGATGGCCGTCGCAGGTTTATGTGTGCACGTGCATCGTAATACGTCGGCTATAAAACCATCACCGTATCCTTATTCCCAACCTGAATTTACTTCACATTATTGAATTCCTGTTACCTGCTTCCGTCTTTTTCACGCTAACGTTTAAAAATATGAAAGTTCAGTGAATTTTTCCTGCTCTTTTTTTAAATTATTTATGTTTGGTTTTAAAAGATTACTACTAACCGAAATTACTAGTAGCAGACAAGCACATGGCCCACCTGGAAAGTGGTTACCGTGGCATATGGACGTGTGCAACACCAGGGGACTCACACTCGTGCTGCCGATCCTATAAGCACAGAGAGTTTCTATGCCGTCATGTAGAAGATAAAGCAGAACAAGCCTTTGGTCTTTCCACTGGTAGCACAGAAACTCTCCAGTGAGCACTGGCTACTCTATTCACCGACGGGAACACAACACGAGGTTTAATGGCTACGGTATTCTGTAGAGCGGAGATACTTTCCCAGTCTTACTGCTCAATTGGAGAGAAATACCGCCGTGTCGTACCTAACGTAAAATAGCATTACGATAACCCCTCCAGCTAAACTAAATTGCATGTTCACGACGCTAAAATAATGGCAAAGGTTCGAACCTCTCGGTCGTAATGCTGTTAAACACTACCTAAGTAGACATATATATGTGTATAGTAATACTGTGACCTATGCTGCATTAATTAACAACTAAGGAAGGAAGAAAATTAAAAAAAAAAAATTAATTAGATAATTAAGTTACTTAAAAACTAATTAAAGTTACAAAAAATATACACATAATCGTCAGGAGCCTATCGTCAACACAGTTGATATTGGGCAAGGTATAAATTCCGCTCCTTTAATAGGATCTTTCGTTGAACTTCACAAGTTTATAAGGAAACACGAAAAATAAAAACAAGAATTGTCACAGTAAATTAATTATATTATAAGCGTCGGTAGTTTAATGATATGACATTATGGTTAATAGCTTTCAAATGTTGTGTTCGAATACTGGCCATTACACTACTGACGTGAAACCACTCCTAATGCCAGCAATTGAGTTTTCCTAGAAGCCTCCTAAGCCCTCCATGCCAATAATTACGGTTATTATAAGGGCGAAATATAGTCAAAATATTTCTTAAAAAAATGCCTATATAAGTTGTCAATCATCCTTCAAAACTGGTCAAAAAATTGAAAAATTTAGCCGATACGAGTAAACTTCTATCTTACTTAATTTGTACCCACGAAGCATGGAATACCAGAACATCCACGGACTAAGTTTTTCTTTTATAAATCATACATACATATAATACACTGTATAGTCGACAACTCTTATATTCTAATACTTGAATGAAATTTTAAAGCATTCAATATGCTAACTATTCAAATCGATTAGGCTAGGAAATATTGAATCGGTTCAGGTGGGATTCGAACCCGCGATCTTTCCTTTACAGGAGAAATGCTCTGACCACTGAGCCACCGCCTGAAGCCATTCAAATCTTTCTTTAAAGCATTTAATATGCTAACTATTCAAATCGATTAAGCTAGGAAAAATTTAATCGGTTCAGGTGGGATTCGAACCCGCGATCTTTCCATTACAGGAGAAATGCTCTGACCACTGAGCCACCGCCTACAATCATCCAAATCTTTCTATATATCCGTCATGGGGCGATGTTGGGAGCCATCTTGCCGACATTCGTAATGTAACCAGTGGCCTCAATCGCATGTTCGGCGTACATATACGAGACTCCTTTATTGAGATAATAGAAGGACCCGTTCTAATCGAGTACCTGTGCCGCCCGCCGCATGATGTATGAGAGGGCCATAAAACGTAGTTATTGGGCCTTTTCGGACTACCGGCGCTCGAGTTGTATCGCGCGCCTGGACATGATGGGGCCGCTGCCAGAATTGCGCATGTCCCAAGGCTTTTATGTAACCGCGGGCCGATCTGAAACCGAGCGCGATCCATGGACTAGCGTCCGTTAGGAAACTTTACTCATTCATCTTTTCCCTAAAAGCGGGGCGCGGGGTCCGGGCCGCGCTGCGCTACGACGCGAGTGTTACGTAACGTGCCCTCAGCTACGCCGATTTCGAGTCGAGCCGCCCTGGAGCGCGGACCTGCCTGCCGTCTGCTGGCTCGCGCTGTCGTACAACTCGCACCCTCGCCGCATCGCCGCATTATCCCCGAGCGATCGCGCCGCGTGTCCGCGCTCGCTCGTGCCGTCGCTCGACTTGTACCCGCGTTATCTCGTTCAAACACTTTCTGACACTAGAACCTAAACTTTTATTCTCGGTTCTTGGCTTCTCACTTCTCAGCGAAGGGGTAAGCCATTTGTTTACTTAATCTAATTCATTATTTATTTGTTTTCTCATCCATTTACCAACATTTTACGTTATATAACATTTGACATCGCTTTGTTACTCTCATCTTTGTTTCATCTTAAGATACAATTTCCGGCTGTGCGATATAAAACTAAGACAACATACATTTTATATAAACCCCAAAAATTAATAACAATTTTTGAAACTTTTCATTCGCATATTTACTAAACAAGGCGTTTGTTCAAGTTGGAGTTTTGTTCAATATGTAAGTCATAAAGTTATTTAAAAAAGTAAATACGCTAAGATTTAAAACTAAACCCTTTTTATAAATTTATAAAAGCTTCGCGATAACAGTTTGCCGCCTTTAGTTGTTCACGTACTATCCATATCAGACATCGTTTGATAAAATTTGGTTTTATTCGAGTATTGTGTGTTATTATTACGATAAAGTTAGTTCTGAAGTCAAATAAAAAGTTATCCTTGGAATTTTAGTTAAACTTACAGCTACGATATCTCGTAGCTACGTAGCAAGTTCGTAGAGGTTCAAATGGTTTAAATTTGTAACTGCTGCATTAGAAGTCGAGTCTTTTATTAATATTATTATTACAATATTACATATTTAACTAGTTCGTGAACTATTTAACCTTCTAAAGGAGGTTTCATATATATGAATTAAAGAAACGAGGTGTCGCCATAGGCACTGCGGCTGTTTTGTTTGTAATATTCTGATCAAATTATTCAATATTTTAAACGCTTTTATTTTAAGAGCACGCGGTATATCTGTTTATCGCATTGAATTGAAGTATTTTCTATTATATCTGTTCAGTGTTACCAAAGTTTGTAAAAACAAGAAAGGAACAAAAGAAAGTCACTGAGAAATATTGTATCCGTCGGTAGTGTCGGCGCAGCGCTTTAATACAAATATGCAAAGAATCTTGACTCCGCACGCAGCTATTTGCTTCAAACAGGGATTATAACCACACAACTCGCTCGGAATCTGCAAGCATTTTAAAACCGTCTAACTATATTTTATAAATTATCTATAATGTTGCTTATAGTAGGTATATTTTGAATACTTTGAAACTGGGATTCAACTATTTTCACATAATTTATGATTTGAATAAAGTATATTTTGCATTGATCTGAATAATTATTAAGTTTGACGGTATAATGAGATATTGTAATCGATATATCTGGTACGTTTCTTGTTTGTATATTTACAAATTTATTATATTTTTGTGTATTTTTTACCCCAAAAAATATGTTTTTGATACATTATTGTCAATATGGATAAGCAATTTATTTAGGAGTACAATTTTGAAAGTGTGGCTATTATACGCTCCTGAGTTTGGTTAGCGAATGAAGAAGAAGAGGAGCTTATCAGCTTATGTCGTTTTAACACACAAGATAGGGACAGCAGCCGTATACTTATTCCACTTTATAACACTCAAATCGTTTTATTATGCAGAGTACCGCTGCTTTGTTTTTGCATGTTTCGGCCAAAAAATAAGCAACCCTTAAAAGTTAAATTGCAAAACACCCGCTATTTATTCCGAGAGGTTGAATGATTATCCCGTTAAAATTGCGGTACAGCTTTCCCTGTTCATTTATATAGTTCCAATATCAATTCGTCAAAGGAATATAGTGACATACAGCCTTCTTTTTCATCGATGCGCCAATCTTTCTAACTCGCTCTTTGGAGCCTAGAGTTCGCTGTCTTGCCACTCTTTTTTTTAGCTGAAGTCTCGTTGGCCAATCATCAGGTGACGCGTGCCCAATAGTGGAGGAGGTACACAAGCATATACTTAGTACCAAACAGTAACAACTTTATTGTGGACATAAAAGCCAAAATTTCACTTATTAAAATATTTGATAAACAAGCTTTTAGCTCGGTTATCGCGTATATCATATCGTATCAGTAATCGTGAGTGCAGTATAAGTACGTATGATTGCACGGCAGGGTATCACGACAGTCAGGCGTTCCCCCCTTATAAAAAGTTATGAATTCGAGAGCTTTTTATTTTCTTTGTTCACTTCTGTGCGTTGTAATTGGTTACTTTGCTGTCAAAAGTGTCAAAGTTATTAAAAGTCAAAGCGGTAAGTTGTGTGGAATAATTTGAGAATAATATAATTTATTTGAACTGGACAAAAACACACCTTTTTTGTTGAACGAGTTTGACATTTACTGAAATATAAATATGAAGTTGCAATTAATGGATTCTGAGGGTGTTATTTGATATAATGTAGCTTTACTTCGTACGATAGGTCAAAAGTTATATTACATAGATCTTTGTGTAATTCTTTGCAGTTGCTTCATTCAGTTGCTTCATTTTTGGAGGAGTACCAGATATACCGATATCTACTAATTTTGCACTTGCGTGTAATATCGCATTCCGGGACGGTAAATTCTATTTACAATCGTAGGGACTGAACCCATTTTGTTAATTTGCTTATATATTATCAATATATATTTTTCCAAGATTTCTATTTCGCCTAGTGCCTATATAGGCCGTAGCCTAGTGGTATGGGCAATGGTCTGCTGAGACTAGGTCTTGGGTTCGATCTCAGGTTTTACCATGTCACACACCAATAACTTTTCGATGCTTTTCGAAGTTATGTGTGTATTTATCGCAGGTTTATAAGTGCCCGGTTAATGGCAATAGGCTCGTCATCTATTACATTGGGACCTAAATATAAACTAGCGAAATGTGGGTGCTAGCACCTCTGCTTACCCCTTCGGGGACATAGGCGTGGGTTTATGTTTTGTTATGTCTATTTCAAATCAAAAGTAACACATTATTAAACAACAAAAATAATAGTACTGATCTTATTTGCGAATATTACTCGTAATAATAACCTTACAATTCTGTTAATTTAATTTTTGTTGTGCTAACATGTGGTATACATATATATACGAGTACCTCAAGTTGTAAAAAGTGCATAGTAGGAGTTAACGTAGATGTTTACATTTCAGGTGAATACACCAAGCTCAAGCAAGTTCGTGTGTACGCTAAATAGATTTTTTTTAGTACAAGAAATATTTACTGTTAGATATTGGATATGTCTCCGCGGAGGGTAATAAATTGCATTCCCATTGGCTTCAGCCTTAAAGTAGAGGTACGCAGATTAATATTATGAAAGTATGTGCGGCTATTGTTTGCATTACATAGCGAATATAATAATAAGTACTGTGTATTTAGGGTCGACCTAGGCGTTTGTATGTCTATCGAATTAGGGAAAATTTAAAGAAAGGTCAAGAGTACCCGCAACCGGCGAGCATATATGAAAACAATTTTGAAAGTGGAAGAATTGAAAGTTGTATGAATGTAGGAACTTGACAAGTACTGACATGGTCATTCGCTCCGTTGCGAAGGAGAGGTGACTCTGTGTGTGTATATCGTTTATTAGGCTGACACTTGGAACATACGGATTTCTGAATTGTGTTTTAGTGTTATCGGTCAGAATAGTTATGTTTTTATCACAAAGTATTGTAGTTCAATGAGGCAGTGGTATTTTGTAATAGGCCCGCGTTTAAATTAGATCCTGTTCACTACTATCATTAGGTTCCAATAAGCTATGGGAACCTATTCGCAGAATAAAGAGTAGTTATTGTTATTCTAATCTATAATCTAGACCTGTACCAAATTTAAGCAAAAAATCTTTCAGTCGTTAGAGCGTGATTGGATAACAAACATACAACGATCGAAGCATTTCACATTAGAAGGATATGATAGGACTAAAATGCACTTTGTTTATCTTTAGAACTACATTAAAACTTATAATTAACTTTGCAAAATTATGTGCTACCAACACTTGTGTCAAACTCTAATACAAAACAGATCAATTAAAAGAAAAGTAAGGTAACCCTGGGTTCCAGAATGTTGCATTCACTGCCTAAACCACCTCCGCGGCAACCCGATCATCTATCTTGTTTGTTATGTAAAGTGTCATATGAAACATTTAGTTCCACCCCCCGCAAAATACAGTCCACTAGCTCACGTGGCGAGAATGGCGCCACCATTCTTTTTGGTTTCTATCGATCTATCTATCGACCTTGGACTCTATCGATATTGGCATCCGAATGCCAATGTCAATCATAGGTATACGGAAGAAGTAGGTAAGAAAATAATAGGAGACAATTGTAGACAGGAGCATAATTTTGCTAACACAGTAGCGAATGTATTCGGTGCCAATCACTTGACACTTATTCCGCTGGAAGGGCCTGTGGTGGCGCGTCCCGTACCGGTTCGCCTCTCTGCCTAATTACATGTTAGTTTAGTTTCCGTTTATCAAGTTACTATGTTATTATTTTGATCCACTTGTATTCCAATCAAAATTTATCGTGGCGGGCCAATTGCGATTTAGACTTGCGTACGAAGAGTATCATATCATAATTTTTTTTTCTGATTTAAGTATTTACATCATCTGTGAAAATTTCAACTGTCCAGCTGCCTGGTCTGGCCTGGTGGTAGATTGCGGAGTCTTAGTAATAGGGTGTACGGTGATTTTCCAGTTGCTTCCGAATTTAACACCTAAGACTTAAAACAATAAGCGAAACCCGACCGGTTTCGCTCATTGTTTTGAATTGGTTTGACGCGACAGTCGCATTAACTTCCAAACCAAAATGAATATTTGCGTCGTCGGTTCTGTTTAATACGCCTATCTCATACCTTGAAAGCTGTCTAGAACATTGCTCTTAGTGATAACGGTCATTGTACTACCCTCAGAGACTTTGAGTTCTAATGTTTATCTTTATCTTAAGCTTAGAGTTAACTTAGTGTTAATCTTAATGGTTACCTGCGTTTTCACCCGCTTGAAATATTCTGGGACATCCTTTACATCGCTATTTCGACTTTAAGTGAGCATAGCTTAACTAGCTTGTATTTTGGGAATTAGAATGCGGATAAACATACATTACATACACTTTTTTGTAAATGTATACGCGGTAAACATGCAAATGCACAATCGACAAAGGACAGTTTTTTGCACTGCGTGGGAATCGACCACGCGCCCTTCGCTACAGCTATAAAATATACTTACGCTGTAAATAATTAACTGACAGTGTTATTTTTACTTTGATATCCGTATCTGAAATACATACTCGTAACTAAAAATTCAGTGTCACGAAAGATCACAAACGGGTTTCCAACAATGTACAACTTTTCTAACCGTGACATAACATTACTATAGCTCTCGTCTGTTATAGGTATGCCATACATAAGAATTACATTATATTTTCTGTGGCTATACATAATACAATTTATTAGAATGGAGTGGGATTAACTGAGTACTTCTTGTAACTAAGAATAATGTTTATTTTTATTCGGTATAACTACAGAAACTGGCTTCAGAATTTCGTATACATGTGAGAGAAAATTATAATCATCTACATAATCCCGTTGGAGCAATGTAAACCCAGAGGAACTTACAAACCTATTGGCATTCATGACAGACGTCTGTCCTGATTCTTATGCACGCGGGGGAGTTTGTATAGCTTATAGTCGGCAGATATATACTCAATATACTGTTATAACCATAATAAGTGTAGAAAATTGATCCGAATGAGAAGAATACGATGAGGTATTTTTATTATTTACATTTTAACAAACATATGAATTTAGCACAGTTGTAGTTTGAAACCCCAATTGTTATATGCGTTCTACTCAGGGCGAGTGAAGCGACCTCTAACATTATCCTACACCTGTAACCAAGTGTGGTATACTTTACTGAGAAACTATCACGTCAATACATGGGTTTTGACATAGTAGGTATCTAATTTAACTTCATATAGATGTTGTCTGCCAAAAAATATTAATTATTAATTATATATATAATAATTAATTGAATACAATGAAAAACTACGAGAATACTTTTTGCCAGTATATAATATACTGGCAAAAAGTATTCTCGTAGTTTTTCATTGATATATACAAAAATATTCAGATATCTTTGCTGCGTGGTTCCCGGCAGAGTACAATTAGGGCCATCCCATCACTTCCCATGCGGTGTCGTACAAGGCGACTAAGGGATAGGGCTGTTTAACATCAGGCACATATATAAAGTCCAGACTCTGCCTCAGATACATGGCTTGAGTCAACAATATTGCCCGGAATACGGCAATAGGCTCACCCCTATTACGTAGGACCGAATACAATTATTGGTGAAATGTGGGTGTTAATTCACCTCTGCCTAACCATCCAGGGATAAAGGCGAAATTATATGTAGATTATATGTAAATATTCAGATCAATATAAATAAGCATTCATACATACAAGTAGCACTGAACGGGAATCGAACATAACGTCTGTCGTGCTCGTAGCTGTTGAACACTCCACCGCTACGCATCAGGGGGTTTTATGAACAAATATAATATATTTTTACACCTGGAATAGGTATAATTGGGTTGCAGTATTTGACGCGGTTGGAACCGCAGGCTACAGTTAGTATTAAAGTACATATTTATATTGTAAACATTACCTGTGTTATTCGAGACGATAACTTATCTATCCCTATACTAAATTTTAGTTTTCATACATTCTTTTCAGCTATTTGAGTGCGTTTGAATAACTAACATAAAAACAACGTCACAAAAGTTCACATTCTTATGCACTCATACTTATTGCCACCTTTATCCCCAAGGGTTAGACTGAACCTGAAGTAAATTATCACCCACATTTCACCAATTATTGTTTTCGATCCCGCATCTCGTAAAAGAGGGTGAGCCTATTGCCGTCTTCCGGGCACTATTGTTAACTCGAACCATGCATTAGAGCCAAAGTCTGAGCTGTATAATTATATAATTTCTGATGTTAACCAGCCCTACTCCTTAGTCGTTTTGTACGACACCGCATGGGAAGAGATGGGGTTGTCCAAACTTACTCTGCCGGACAACCAAATCGCGTCTTACATTTAACTCCCATAAGGACACGTTCATATTGTCAAATGTTTGAATTTAACTCGGTCCAACTTTACTCAAAGAATTTGTACAGAGGCGTATTATTTGAGTTGGAATTATGTTTACCTCTGCATTGGGAATCAAACTCTTGAACTAAGGTAAATAGTTTGCAACTAGTGAAATATTATGACAGCTGAGTTAGCTTGTTAGAAGTTGTTATTATAACATTTGCATTTCGAAAGCCGTTGGATCTGTATTTATGACAATCTTACCTACGAGTCGGTACACTTTCTAACGTATAGATGAGGCTCTTATTATCATCATTCTCATCATCATCGCTATGTTAGCATTGTCATTGCATCCGTGAGCCCAAATTCCTCTTAATCTACCTCCTCACTTGGTTTGACTTACACTTGACTTTGACTTTAAGGAAGCAAATGCCGTCTGGCCTCCCAACTCCGATATGCTCTGGAAGAGGCTCCGGTATCGACTGCTCTCACAAAACCACATAAGCATAATATTAAGAAAGGCAAGGAGTAAACGACCTTAATTATGAGCGCGAAATCCCCATGGATACCCGCCGAAGGTTATTTCAAACTTGAACCGACTAAAAAGCACGCCGTCCGTGTGTCGTTGTCGGTAACTGGAGGTGAGGTTCGTATATCTCTCGCTCCTCTGGCCTCTGACCCTCCAGGAGTGAACGACCTAGGGCTCTGAGGAGCAAGGCTTCAATGCTACTGGAAATTACTCTAACTTCTGATGATCATGGAACGGTAATATTAATAGAATTTATATTATGTATATGCAGGTATTTTTGTATAAAATCTAGGTTATAGTGTTGGTAAAAAAACAATCTAAAAAAATAACGACGAAACTTTATTTAAAATGAAAAGCTCTGCATTATTCATCTTTTCAAATTATGCCACACTGAAACGAAACTGATCATTATAAAAAAATCCAGTTTCTTTTTTTTCTCATGCTGAATTTATAAACAAGGCCACGAGAATATTTAGTTATTGCACAATCGGTTGCATAAATTAATATTAATTTGAGACATAGCCTCGGTTGATGCATTTTCAAATGAGGTGAACAAGTTCAATACCGGTCAGTGAAAAGAAGGAACCCCGACGGTTCATTAAACAGAGATAGATTTTTAATAGAATAAAGAACAAAAACAAAAATCTTTTATTTCAGTCCAATACAAAATAAAAACAAAGGCGTCCAACATAACGCCGGGCACGAGTACCTGGTGCTATTTTCAACAGACTAAGCGATATCTAGATCATGCTTATTTTTATAAAAATACTTTTACTAAAAGATATAATATAATAAACGCTATAATGTCATTGGTTTATATACAAAACTAATCAATACCTTTGTATTACCAAAAGTTTCGACCACGTTACACTGGCCGTGGTCTCAAACAGACTGGCTCAGTGGTGCACGCCCTCTATTGTCAACTTCATAAAGAAGAAGAGTAGAAGGTTCTTCATCCACCCGCATATAAATGAGTTGTTTTGAGTGGATTAAAATCCGAGTCCAGTAGTTTCAAAAGTCCAGTAGTAAAGGATCAAGGTAAAAATAAGCGCCTGTTCAGACTTTAGCCGTTTTTATTTCAACGCAGTACCTAATATTAAAACTGTAAACAAAGCATGTTTCCAGCCTGTCGTTGAATTCTATACATTTGTCTTGTATTTGAGTAGGTACAAATACAAAAATAATATTATAAGTTATTTTAGATCGCTCGTTCACTAAAATATCGGTATTTTTTTGTCTGTCTGCCCTATCAACAAGCTTCGGGCTCACGTTACATCGCCTGGAAAATGGCTATGACGATGACAGTCATCTGTCTCTATATGACTGACTCGAAGTCATTTATGGTTTTACGGACTTGGCAATAAGTATAATCACCATAGATACTAGGCTTTTGGAGCTTACTAGGATTACTTTCCGCTGTACAACGGGAGGTACAAAAAGTTAAAAACGGCATAAAATACTTACATTACTGCTCTGTAGCGTATAGGTAACGTCGAAAAAAACATGGTTTGCAGTACCTACGCTGCGATATATGTTTTTGTATATTCAGCGAACATTTAACACTTTTAGTTGGAAAGATTGTACATCATGTTTGGTCCTGCAGATTTTTTCTTTAGGTCTTAAAAAAAAATTAAAATCATAAAACTATCGAATACTAAGTAGGTACGTATTGTTACGACAGCCGTCGATATCTCGAAAACTAATAATCGAATCTTCAAGAAATAAAAACGCATTGTTAGTGACGAGGTACTCTACCGAATAGCATAGAAAAATCTGGAATCGTCAACAGAAAGCCACAACCTACCTACGAGTACCTACACACTCCTTTTGAATAAAAAAAATAAAACTGTTTAACAAACAATAGGTAAATATCGAGAACTTACTCGAAGGTCAGCGACGGCGGCAAGATCAAAAGAATAGGTTTTTATCGCTCGCGAACTTTCTAGATAATTCGATTGAGAGGTATAAAAACATGCTCGCATAGCAACAAGATTCATTCAGTCTTTGAGATCGATAACGAACACAGCGAACTTAAGCGACCGAAGAAGATTCTACCTGCGACCTGAGCAACGACTGTGGACCACTGTGAACTACTGAGCGACTGGAACTGTTGAAGAGTACTGTGTGTACTAGTGATTAAATTATCTAGTTTGTGGTGAGCTAATAAATCTCTTCGTTGTGTAAACGGCATTTAATTGTACCCCGTGCACGTAACAATTGGTGTCAGAAGCGGAATGCCGTTATTACCACGTGAAGACGAAGGGCGTACTCCACGAACCAGAAGTCAAGTGGAAATGGAGGCCGCACGTCAACGGAGCCTCGAAGAAGAAGGGCGTCGGGCCGATTCTGCTGTCTCAGCGCGAACTACGGCAGCACCAGAGGGAACCTCGTCAGATACCGACATAATGACGCTGCTAGCGTCTATGCATGCTTCTATGCAGCAGATGATGCAGGCCTCCAGGCAAGAGATGCAGGCCTCCAGGCAAGAGATGCAGGCCTCCAAGGAAGAAATGCAGGCTACTATGCAGCAGATGATCAGGCAAGCGATGCAGGTCAACCAGGAAGCTGTCATGGGTAAAATCGATGTAGGCATCCATGCACTGGGAGATAAAGTGAGGAACCTCGAAGATGGCTTGCAAATGCTGAGTAATGAAGTGGCTTTAAAGTCTGGGACCATTGACGACCGCTTGCAAGTTCTCGAAAAGAAGATCGTCAGGCTGGAAACCTGCGGACCTGTTACCGTGACCTCACCATCATCAGCAAAGTTCGACCTACCACACTTTGACGGAACTTCCTCGTGGACAGCCTTCAAATACCAATTCGAGATATTGGCAAAAACTAAAGCCTGGAGCAACGAGGAGTCATTTATGGCCTTGACACTTGCATTACGAGGAGATGCCTTAATAATACTGGAAAATCTGCCACCTGAAGGAAGGACTCTGGGGTCTTTGATGGAAGCTTTAGACACACGTTACGGCGACAAGCACCTGGAGAATGCCTACCGAGCGCAGCTTCGGGAGAAGAAACAAAAATCTATTCAAAGCCTCCAGGAATGGGCTGTGGAGGTTGAAAGACTCGTTCGTCGGGCCTACTCATCGACTCCCATGATGATCGAGACCATTTTGCTAGAGGCCTTCCTAAATGGTATACGAGACGCAGAAGTGAAAGCTAGTGTACAGTTGCGTCACCATCAGACCTTGAAGGAAGCACTGGCTTATGCTCTCGAGGTGGAAACTGTGCGGCAGAATGCCGGAATAAGTAAAGTTAGGGAGGTCAAAGAGGTTATTACAGAAGAGAGGAAGCCACGGTATGTCCCAACGTGTTATTCCTGTACAGGAAGGGGCCATATTCAATCAGAGTGTCCTTCGAGAAAACGGAGGAGGGTCACGGACTCCGGGACCCAAGTGGATCAAGAGGTTCCGTTAAACTAAATGCCGCCAGGGCCGCGGGGCGGGCGCTGGCTGGTCGACATGAGGCCCCAACCATCACTATAACTCAAGCTTGCAATGGAAATAGTTTGATCATCGAAGCTACCTCAAAACAATCGACCTTGCAGTTTAACAGTGGATACTGGAGTTTCACGTACAGTTGTTAGACCAGAATTACTGAAACGCACCATAAGGTGGGAAAAACGATTTCCAAGGTGCCAGCTTCAGACAGCTACTGGCCAGCCAGTGACCGTTCTCGGTGAAACAGAAATGGAGGTAAGAATTGGCGACCAAATATACCAGCAGTCAGTGCTCATTGCTAATATTACTGATGACTGCATTTTGGGACTGGATTTCTTGAGGAACCACAGATGTGTCTTGGATATACCTAGAGGAGTGCTGAGATTCCCTGATCAGGAAGTCTGTTTACAAGGATCGCACCCGTGCTCTCTTTACTGTTTAATGGATACGACGTTAGCTCCTAAATCGGAAACATTGGTCAAAGTGAAGTTTCCCGCGAAGACTGAACAAAGAAGATGTCTTATTGTGGAAGATGCCGGCAGTCATCAAAATTTAATAACAGCAAGAACCTTACTGATACCGAACGGAATCGCTAGAGTGAGAATTCTTAACCTCAGTGATGAAATAGTTCTCCTGAAGAAGAATAGTGTGGTCGGAAGATGTGAGGAAGTAAAGTGCCTGAGGCGGTTGAACAACACTTCGCCTAAACAAGACGGTACACAAATCTCCGAAGATCACATCGTACAACTCCTTGAGAATTCAAAGGAAAACTTAACAACATCAGAATTGCACCAAGCCAGAGACCTGTTGCTACATTTCAGAGACATCTTTGCAACCGGGAATGACTGTGGAAGGACTGGGCTCGTGAAACACCTGATTGACACAGGTGACTCCAGGCCCATAAAACAGAGACCTCGACGTTTACCATGGGCAAGAGAAGGGGAGGTAGCAGATATGATTAAAGACATGGCTGAGAGCAAAGTGATCGAACCTTTTACGAGTCCATGGTCATCACCTGTGGTACTAGTGAAAAAGAAGGATGGTAGCACAAGGTTTTGTGTGGATTACCGAATGTTGAATAATGTCACTAAGAAAGACAGTTATCCTTTGCCTAGAATTGACGATACCCTGGATATGCTTAGTGGTATGAAATGGTTTTCAACCATTGATTTAAAAAGTGGCTACTGGCAGGTGGAGATCAGTCCTGAAGATAAAGAGAAGACAGCCTTTAGTACAGGAGTTGGAAACAGATTGTGGCATTTTAATGTTATGCCATTTGGGTTATGTAATGCCCCGGCCACGTTTGAGCGCCTCATGGAAAGAGTAAAGGTGGGTCTACTCGGAGATGTCTGTCTGGTTTACCTGGACGATGTCATAGTTATGGGACGCAGCTTCAAAGAAAACCTGAAGAACCTGGAAAAAGTTTTTACTCGAATCCGTGAGGCTAACCTTAAACTGAGTCCAAAGAAATGCGCTTTATTTAAAAGGGAGGTCAGCTATCTTGGACATGTGATCTCCACAGAAGGAGTTAAAACCGACCCCGAGAAGATAAGAGCTGTTCAGGAATGGCCTGTTCCAAAGAACAAAACGGAGATTCGAGCGTTTCTGGGACTATGCGCGTATTACAGACGCTTTATTAAGCATTTCTCGGATATTGCCAAACCACTACACAGACTAACGGAAGATAAACGAGACTTCGTTTGGGACTTAGATTGCGAGCAAGCTTTTAGTACACTTAAAGAACGGTTGTGCGAAGCTCCTATATTGGGTTATCCTACCAGGGAAGGTAGATTCATTGTGGATACGGATGCCAGCAACACCGGCATAGGTGGAGTGTTGTCACAAGTGCAAGGAGATCGCCATGTTGTAATAGCATACTTCAGTAAATCGCTATTCAAGCCGGAAAGAAATTACTGTGTCACTCGTCGTGAACTTCTCGCTGTGGTGAAGTCCTTACAGCATTTTAATAAGTACCTTATAGGACGAGAGTTTACACTAAGGATAGGTCATGCTGCACTACAATGGTTGCTGCAATTCAAGAATCCGGAAGGTCAAGTAGCAAGGTGGATCGAGCAACTACAGGAATTTCCCTTTGTGATAGAACACCGAAGTGGAAAAGGGCACGGCAATGCCGATGCTTGTAGGCCTTGTGCCGAAGATTGCAAGCATTGTCAGAAGAACGAAGCCCGTGAAAATATTAAAGTCATAAAGGTGAATGGACTTGACGACGAATGGACCGGAAGCAGTATGAAGCAGGCGCAAGAAGACGATGATGATCTACAGCCTATACTGCACTGGAAGCAGCTTGGAAGCAAACCTCAATGGAGTGATATATCTGCTTACAGTTCCACTACCAAAAGTTATTGGGCCCTGTGGGACAGTTTAACTCTGATAGACGACGTGCTGTATAGGAAATGGGAATCCAACGACGGCAAAGAGGTGACCCTACAAGTAGTGGTACCACGAAGCAAGGTGGCTACACTCTTACGGTACAGCCACGATGGTGTCTCTGGCGGGCATCTCGGAGTCAAGAAAACTCTAGTTAAAGTACGACAGCGGTTTTACTGGCTTCATTGTCGGGAAGATGTCGAGGATTGGTGCCGTAAATGCACTGCATGTGCTTCAGTTAAAGGACCGCCGACAAGAAGCAAAGGAAAATTGAAACTGTATAACGTCGGAGCACCATGGGAACGTATCGCGATTGATGTTGCTGGACCTTTTCCAACGACTGAAGAAGGTAACAAATACATCATAGTAGTGCAAGATTACTTCACTAAGTGGCCGGAAGTATTTGCGACACCCAACCAGGAAGCAGTCACTGTGGCAAGGAAACTGGTTCAGGAAGTGGTCTGCCGGTACGGCGCACCTATGGAGATCCACTCTGACCAAGGACGGAACTTCGAGTCTGCTCTATTTCAAGAAATGTGCAAACTCCTTGGAATAAACAAGACCCGTACGACTCCAGCGCATCCGCAGTCAGACGGAATGGTCGAGAGGTTTAACCAGACGTTGGAAAATTACTTGGCTAAAGTTGTCGATGAACACCAAAGAGATTGGGACCAGTACATCCCACTGTTCTTGATGTCCTATCGATCTGCGGTACATGACAGTATGGGACACACCCCAGAGAAAGTGAACTTTGGTCGAGAGATTAGGCTACCAGTGGATGCAATAACCGGTACGCCACCTGATAGTCCTAAGCCCGTGACGGATTACGTGAGTGATCTTCGAAGCCGACTGGACGAGGTGCACAGAATAGTACGAAAAAACAATTTGAAGACAGGTGAAAGGATGAAAACCCGGTACGATAGAAATGCAAACACCAACGGTTTCGAAGAAGGAACACTGGTATGGTTTCATAATCCGCTACGCAAGAAGGGGAAATCTCCAAAACTCCAAGCTCGCTGGGAAGGGCCCTATACGGTTATTACGAGAATCAATGACATTACCTACCGCATTAGGAAGGGGGTTAGGGGAAAACCAAAGGTAGTCCATGTGGATAGGTTGACGCGTCATCATGGAACAAATGATGCTCGGGACGAGCATGACTAAAAGGGGGGTAATGTTACGACAGCCGTCGATATCTCGAAAACTAATAATCGAATCTTCAAGAAATAAAAACGCATTGTTAGTGACGAGGTACTCTACCGAATGGCATAGAAAAATCTAGAATCGTCAACAGAAAGCCACAACCTACCTACGAGTAACTACACACTCCTTTTGAATAAAAAAATAAAACTGTTTAACAAACAATAGGTAAATATCGAGAAATTACTCGAAGGTCAGCGACGGCGGCAAGATCAAAAGAATAGGTTTTTATCGCTCGCGAACTTTCTAGATAATTCGATTGAGAGGTATAAAAACATGCTCGCATAGCAACAAGATTCATTCAGTCTTTGAGATCGATAACGAACACAGCGAACTTAAGCGACCGAAGAAGATTCTACCTGCGACCTGAGCAACGACTGTGGACCACTGTGAACTACTGAGCGACTGGAACTGTTGAAGAGTACTGTGTGTACTAGTGATTAAATTATCTAGTTTGTGGTGAGCTAATAAATCTCTTCGTTGAGTAAACGGCACTTAATTGTACCCCGTGCACGTAACAGTATTATACTATGTACGTATGATTAACTATCAAAACAAAAAATGTTACACTATCCCTTTAAAATGGTTTACCTACTCCTATTTAACAAATAACTTTAATTAAACGAGCAAAACGGGTAACACTATAGTATAAATAAATAATAAATCCATGCTACTATTTATTAGTTCGTTTATAAGTTTGTGTGTAGAGGGTAAGCTTTGAAACAACTAATCCGATTTGGAAAATCCTTTCACCAAACTGCAACTTTCAGCACTGTATTATAGGTTATAATATTTTATTTTCCAAAACCCTCATGGACTAAGTAACAGCGGGTTTATACTATACTATCTCGGTAATCAATTTGGATGTATTTGAATTTAGATATAATTGGTAATTTTGACCTTTAAGTTCATGTATGTAATGAAACAACAAATAATATTCAGAAGATGCTAGTAATAAAGGAGGTTATTTTCCGTGAATAAATTATATTTCATCTATTTCATTTCATTCATTCTCATAAACAATACAACCCCATCAACCGCTGACTGCCCCGCAGCCAAGCTCTGGTATGTTACGGTTTTAATTAAATTTTATTGAGGTTTTTGACATTTGATATTTTCTTTAAACTTTATTTCGAAAATAATAACTTAAATAGAAACGAATATTATTAACAAATACATTCACTGATTACACACTAACACACCTTACGTATTGTAGGTATAGGTGTCTTGTCTGAAAAATAGCGTAAAAAATAAGCCAGTCTCCCAGGCGCTGTTATCATGAGCAAGCTTCGTCGTTTTATCTATCGATATAAGGAATATTTGAAACGATCCTCTACTAATTTATTACGAACACGGGAACGATGTTCGAACTCACACGGCTTGTTTTTGCTTATTGATTATGCAAATCGTATGGAAGGGTGATGCCGAAAACAATGTCATTCAAAGTTATTCGTTTTTTCCGAATGTCCTTTATTTACTGTTATTATTTTTCCGAAAGGTCATATTGTGTGCTATCGTGTGTCGCACTAGCGCCTGGGGTTTGTTTGTTTTAGAGTAATTAATGAAGCTTTAAGGGATCATAGGCGATGAATTTGATAAATATTAAAAGGAAATTTGTAAAAAGAAATTTTAATGAGGGACACGTGTAATATTGAGACATTAACGAATTTCATCTGAAGACTAATAAATGGGTTTGGGTAACTGGCGTATAGCGGTCATAAAGTATTTACTGTGTTAAAAAATAAATTTGAGATAAATATCTGAAAGAGCTTAATTAGCACATTGCAAATATGTATAAATTATAGGCGTTGCTTGCTCCAAAACAATATAAATATAAAAATAAGTTTAAAACTAAAACCCGACTATTGAAAAATCACGCTTTCAAATGTATTAAACAAGAAAATATCAAGGATAGCCGTGGTCGTATGCCACTTACTCTAACAAAACAATATATTCTAGGAAAAAGTTTGTCCATAAAACTTCCATATTATAGGTACTATTTTCATTAATGGCTGCTCAATTTCAAAACGACACCAATTTGACCCAAACCGCATGTTCCTAAAAATGAAATAACTGGTTTAAAACGAAATGATTTATAACGAAATGTTTATAAGAATACTTATTACTTTAAAGAGGCACTAATTTCCTATCTGTATTCATAGTTAGTAAGAAATTCTTAATTTAAAAATGTTACAGAATAATATTATAACACTAAATTATTTAGTAAAGATTTTCAACGTTCATTATTAACACATTGAAAATAAATACCAGCGAATCCCGGACTCTCAGGTAAAAGCTTACAACCGGGATCACCGCTAGGATAACGACGAAGAACTTATTGAAAATAAGATTCATGAAAATAAGATTCATGAAAATAATCACAAACACAAGTACACGTAACGCTTTTTAGTTTCATGAACAAAGTTGAACAATCATTTATCAAGGAACCGCATTTTAGACACCTTCCATATTTGAAAAAGTAAACGTGTATATGGACATAATACAGCTGCACTAAAGGGCGCGGTTCCTTAATGCGGCATTCGCTGCGGAAGACGCTCGCGGTAAACGCACACCATTTGACGCATCTGTGCGTGGCGAAGAAGTACTCAGAGGCACTTAAAATGCTGCATGAAGAATGCACTATTTTCCCGCTAGAATTATGACACCCTTATTTTTTGCGTGCTGTATTATAGTCATTTTTTAATTTTAATCGATGCGTGCGTTGCAATGTCATGTAAAAAAAGTATTAAAGCGTCAAGAGGAATGCTACTATTTTGTTGACGGTCCTAACTCGTAATTTTTAGGACAAATTATACAGCGCTATCCATGTGAAGTTATTTGTGTCCAAGTAAAAAATACTGTCGAATACCTACAGGAACATACCTACTAGGTATTATTACATATACATAACCTACTAGGTATTATTTAAAGATTAATCACATAACTGTTTTTTATAAAATGTCCGTTCGATGCTAAAACTGGCTTCACCTCTATAACGTGAGACGTGAGGCCTAAAACGCAGTTAATGAATTATGGTCGTTAGTTAATACAACGAATCCCCGACAGAAAAAAAGCACTCTACAGGGATACAAGTTCAATTATACTTGTGAAATTTTACGACTTATAAACTTAAGGATTAGCAATAAAATTGTTTAATACTATGCTAATCGTTCGATCGACAACTAAAGCGCGGTGCGACCTCAAAATCAACAAAACAATCTAATTGTTCAAACACGACCGTGACACAAGCATATGCATATTACCCACGTTAATGGTACCAGTGTGTAGACAAAAGATCTGCGCCATAAATTATACAAACAAGACAAGAGTGTACGTAGTAAAGTATACTTAAAAGAAAATCAACACATTCACAGACCAAAATGACGGCCATACGCACGAATTTGCTTTGATATTATGCTTACCGCTTTATGCTTAAAATATAACTAATTAAATTTTTCAAAAACACCCTAATAAATTAAAATTGTCCGAAGTAGATGTCTGTGTCTGTTTGGTGGTAAATAATGTCAGGAGTCTTAAAATGTATCTACCTATAAAAATATCATGTTTCAAAAATTTTAATAATTAATTTTTGACCGTACTTTTGAGCAACCCTAAACTTTGTGAAATGGATGGTAAAATTAAAGTGCAACTGCGCGTTAACTAAATATGAATATTTAAACGTTGAATCTGTTACTAATAATATAATATAATTCAATGTGTTAAGTGTTTAAGTACCTCTTGTGTTGTTTAGGTAAATTTAACATATCACACATTACAAATATAAAAGATTTTTAATCAATCACACTTAAACGGCTGAACGAATTTATCAGAAATTTAGCATATGGATAGATTATTGTTATGGAAAACATAGTCTAGGCTTTTTATCACTAGAATAGGTTACGCAAACGAGCGGGTGGTGTCACAGGCAATACCTAGTGACGGCATAATTTGAGAAGCATCATAATTTGCTGAAAATTTCCTTTCCAATTTTCCCTTTCTGTGATAATTCTGATATAATGGACGCAGAGCCTAGGGAACTATTACACAGACATATTTATTCCAAGGAACACCTGTACCGATGATAAATGAGAATTAATATCGCAGGGGACCGGGGGCTACCATGAAATGTAGAACCGAAACTTCGGCACGCACAAAACACGAACAACAGAAGTTTAAAATGATCAAAGTGTCACGTATCGTCTTCGTGGTCGATGGTGGCATAAATGCGTTCTGCTAGAAAAAACAACTAATAGCTTCTTACAGGTTATTATAACATAAATTTATTGATTCGCATTGTCCAAGTATTTAGAAAGGTCTAGAAAGTAAAGCTTAATATTTATAAAACTTAGCATGTGTAAAATCCCTATTGCGTCCCAGGCCTGCACCTCAGAGCCGATGTCTACCTTCCAGTTTTTCCATCTCCACTTCGCATGATCTTGGATATATCTGGCGTCAAACCAGCAGTTCTAAATAAAACTAATAAACACGAATATAATTTGTCTCGCATCGTTTTTGTAATTACACAACCGACTTCGGTTACACGTTAAATGGTTGGCCTATAGTATTAAACCTCTGGGCAATACCATGATGATTATCAAAATTGCTTGTACTCACAGTTGACTCACAATAGCCACCCACGCTATATTTGGATCTTGAATGAATTTGTGTGACTTGCCATTCACGTGTTAAATCTAGATTCTACAAATAGCTATGAAATGTCATTTGCTAGTAATGAATAGATATTATTAGTTAGGTAAAATCATGGTAATTATAATTCTGTTCACAATTATTTGCAACTATAGTATTGAATATGGAGAGGTTTTGTTCTGTCAGTGGGAAGACTAAAGACTTGTTCTTCTCTGTCTTCTACTTTGACGGCACAGAAAGTCTCTGTGCTAACTGGGTCGGCAGCGCGAGTGTTACTTCTCTGGTGTTACACACGTCCATAGGCCATGGTAACCAGTTTCCATCAGCTGGTCAGTGAACTTGTCTGCCACCTAAGTGGTATAAAAAAATAATTAAAAATATTTGTCCATTTGGGAAGTTTTCACTTTCGAGCAAGTTGAATGAATAAATCATATTTTTGACAAATTTATACTTTGTCAAAAATGTTATTAGGTAGGTAGGTATATTCTGTATATACCATCAAAACAGCACTCTTTAAATTGAACTAATCTTTAGCCCATCGGTTTGAAAGTTCCCGTATTCTCGTAATCGTTGTAGACACTATCTATCTATCATGCCTAGACCTACTTAGTAAATTTCAACATAATTAATGTTACTCTAAATTATTAACATTAAGGTTAAAACTTTGTTTAATTATAACGCATAACTACTGAACAAAAAAAAATCTGTCTTTCTTTTCTGTTCTATCCAGGTAAAGACAATGCGTCAGTTTATAAAGTAATAAATACTGCACCTATTAAAGACCATTAAACTGCTAATTATAGTATGCAGGGCTGTGTGGAAACCCCACAAAGGTCGTGCAAAGACACTCTGTTATTAGTTTATCGATAGCTATAATTAAAGTTAAAACAATTATTAGTAGTAAGTAGAACTTTAGTTATTAAAATAATGCCACAGTAGCGATTGAAGAAAACTACTGTAGCACATGAAAGTTGATATGGCACGAACTTGCCCGAGTTGCGTCGCGGTCTTTGACCACCGAGTTAGTATACCTATAGTCTACTAACTCCGCAGCAAATTACAAATTAATTATTTGTTCAGGGCCCTACCAACACCGTAGGGGCCCAAACCCTGTTGTTAGATAGAGTAGGTACGCCTACTACCATCTAACACCTGACTTTATAGTCCTATACCTACCTAATAATATTTTTGACAAACTGGGACGCAACTGAGAAAGCGATATGTGAAAGAGTAATACAGTCAATTATAGTATCTATTCTGGGACAAAGCTTAAGTTTCACAGAGATTCTTTATCTGAAGCCTTCACCTCAAAGTCCGGGGTCCACCGTATCCAATAACTTTGCGAGCTTGACGGAACTTTAATATTTCAACACATTCGCTATGAAGTTCTTAAACTGTATTCATTCTTTGACTATGAATATCGAAGCTAGTAAATCTGGCGTTTCTTTGATGCTAACGGGATAAGTCTCAAAGACATCTCAAAGGCCCTCCGTCTGTGAGACATTCACGTCACTACTCCAAGGTTTAAATATGTATTCACAAACTCGTGCGAACTTCAGAATTAATATACTTATTGGATATATTTAGTCTGATGGTAGTGTGTAAAGTCGAAGACGATACTCAAGTAAATGAAGCACTAGCTTCAAACACATTCGGGTACTTTAGAACTAATATATTATCCACCCTATCAATATGTACGTCACCAGCAAAGTCGCTCCTGTAATATCCAATACAAGTCAAATCTAGAGACCGTGGGAGAGCGACCCCCAGGCTCTAAGAAACAAACTATGACTACCAACGGGGCGAGGCGAGGTAGGCTTGGATCCGAGAGGGTTTTAGTGGAGCCCTATAGACCTCTGTCTTTATATACAGATGTACAGCTATGTGTATTGCTTGATATCTATCAAGATATATAAAATACCTAGCAACCTATCTAGGTTGCTAGGTATTTTATAAAGCGGTATGCCGCTATATACAATAAAGTTTACCTGTTCGTTATTTACAGGGTTATAACGGTAATCTTAAAGGTTATGGCTACTTGTGGCACAAAATTAATATTGCACATGTCTGAACATGTTCATTAACTGTTTGCTTACCCGGAATACCAACAGCATTCTGTTAACCTAGTATAAGCAGAGGTAGCAAGAAATACCTGGTAATTTAAATCTCGGCCCGATTCAGAAATTAATTCGATAAAAAAGAAACACGTAAAAAAGCTTTAGTATTCCGGTATCAGCTGTCAGCTGTTTTTGTGAAGTTATTAAGCATTGACGGAAACAGGTAGATAGCAGGCTGCTGTCTCTGCCTACCCAGGGGGGAAGAGGTTATATAAGTATGTTTATAAAACTTTTACATGTGTGATTTAGTCTATGCTGTTCTATAAGTCCCGCTAGGTTATATCTAAATGGCTACGAAAGTAGGTTGCGGTGTAGATATTTCAGCAGGTGAAATACAATTTGTAAGGGTAAATTAATCACAAAACTGCTTCGTAACATTCCTTGGGGGTTGCAAAACGGAAACACCATGCATATAAATTGTACCACCGCAAATGAAATAGAGGAAATGGCTGTGAATTGTAAGACCCAAAACGAGTATAGTTAGACCTACCTTTGGAATATTAACTATTTTGAACATATTATTATTCTGTCTCAATATTATTTATGTAGGTACACTAATCTCATAAGTGATAGATAGACAGAATTGAAGCGATAGATTGCTTTAAAATAATTTTAATTCTTCGAATAGTCATTTTCAAATAGACTAGTAAAAATCGCGTAAACTTTCGACAATATATATAAACAATATATCTTTAAAATAATATGTCTTTTAATCGATTCTAAATTCCTCTTCATGCTCAATAATATTGTAATTAAGGCGTACAGTGAATTGTGCCAAGAATAAAAAATGCAATCAAGGTAATTAATCGAAGTTACGTTTCTAAGTTTTAATCAATTAATTTCATTCAGTAAAACTAAACTACGTTAGTTTAATTGAACAGATTTTCAGTGGGGGACGTCAACATCTTGATTTTTCATAATATATTAGAGGTATGACAACATTTTAAAGATAAATAATTACATAATTTATCTATACTGCTACAATGAAGGTAATGGATGAATTACGTAATTGATAATTTTGAGTATAAGCATCACGAAAGGAAAAACAGACAACTTAATTTTATTTATTTGTCCAGATGTATGGTATGATATCATGAATTATCTAAAACACAACAATATCTCCGCATTTACTAATATAATTGGAACAACAATGGTAAAATAAAGGCATTATGTATCTAAAAAAGAAATAAATAATATAATCTTTACGACACGCATGTGCTCACACGCAATAAAAGTTAACTCTTAATTTTATGGCAAAAGTTTGTGTTCGTGGAAAAAAAATAACATATTAACGTTTTCTACGCCAAAATAATGAAAATGTATGTTTACACAACAATTTTATCACTTCAAAATAAGATTATTATTTCAAAAGAAAGTTTATTGGCTCATATGCGTAACAGAGACAGTAGGGCAGTAGGGGGAAGTTCTGTTATAAAAGCGGGAGGTTTGCGACAACAAATGGACTGGCATACGAATTGCCGCATTATGGAGACGTGGCTTTGGAGATGTATTGAAGACGACCTGGATTTGTAGGAGCATATTTTTGTAGATTACCTACAGCTCAGCCAAATGAACTTTTGTGTTCGTCATTCTAGTTGTTTAGACTTACAAATGAGCCTATTGTCCTTTCCATGAAAAACTGTCGTTTGAAAGTTTAAAAACTACCACAGCGTTCGAGACGCACAGTTAAAGTTATCACTTTCATATTATCATTGTATTAACGAATCATTTCGATTCAAATTAATGGACTCTCAGAAAATATCGATTGAAATACCGTCAGACCGTGACGAGACCTTTTGGATAGGCAGGGTCTCCGATATTTCAAACAGAAATGTGTAAGTTTAACTTCGGGAAAATCGAAGGTCCATTTGCCTAGGAAACCCTTGTTGTGGCCGGAGTCTGGAATCGAAGCCCTTTATTTTGAAAGGGTTACACACACTCTCTCACACTTTACCTATTATAATAAATCATGGCCGCTTGCTATAAGAAATGAATTATGAGCAGTAATGCCTACCTAATTTTAGGGATGCACGTCGCACTGTTGATATGTAATGATTACATTTTCTAACTATCCATGCCCAGTCAAATAATCACTCCACATAAAGGTACTTACAGGTAATTACATGAAATATAAAGAAAGGTACCTGAATTTGATTAAGGGCCCTTTTTAATCAGCAATTTGATGGATTGTTGATTAAAAAGGGCCCTTACCCAACCAATATTCGTCAGATTTGATACCTTTCTCTGACTGTTTGTCTTTGTGTTACGTAGTTATAGGTACGTTGATTGATAATACCCGAACTAACTGAGGATGATTATTTATTTATTTCTCACTCGTGAATGAAAAACGATTGTATTTCATAAATACGCTGACTATGATCAGAAATAGGTCTTAGGCGAACTATTGTGCTGGAAATAGGTTTCTGTGTTTTTTCAGAATGAGTTTAATGTTTGTCCCAGCGTCATCTGAGAGCTGACGTCGATTTTTCAAAAACAACAATAACAAAATTAACGAAATCTGTTTAACCGCTCACACGCGTGAGCGTGATCAAAGGAAATAGGGATTAATTTATTTTAATATCGATGTAATATTCACTTCAACTCGACGAGATTGAATAAAGAGTTATTAAAATATTTGCATTTTGCATTGGCGTGTTAGCGTGGGCCAATAGCATTGATATTAATAGATACCAGTGACTATTGGAATAGCACTGCCGCTCACAGAGTACATATTTGTAATAAGACTATCGCTGATGTGAACGTATAATTCACTAAGGTGCAAACGCTTTGTACTTAATTAATTTCCCAGAAAAGCTCTTTGGGAATTGACATTTTAATTCTAAAATCCCTCGACAGTTAATTTCATAAAGCTTAGTATTTGAAATGGAAACTTATTTACATATTTATAAGTAGATGTTGCTCGTCTATGTTCGCGTTAAGTACGGAATATTAATCATAAATTTGCAAACCCAACTCATATTAAATAATTTTATGATTCGAAATTGTTTGCTGTATCCACAAGAGAGGCGGTGACTCCCGCTCCGGCTCGTTCCTTGGGCTAAGGATTATGATCGCAGTTCAGCGAAGTAACGCTGCCAGCATTCTGGGCATATTCGTGCCGGGGACGATGCAGGGTGGGCTACGTATAGTGTTCTGATTTGTTGGTTTGTTTGGGCGTTTGGATATTAACCAAACATGAGTTTTATCAAACGGCAAAATTTTGTAATGATCAACTGTTTAATAGAGTTAGGATTTATAAAAAATACGATTGAATTGCCTTTACTGCTTGCACTACACTTATTACATAAGTTTGTAACCAGACTCTTGAAGAATATTCATGCTAACTTTGAGCTACATATATAAATTGTAGTAAATTCGCCTAGTCCATTTAAAAACATTCCAATATAATTTCTGATTTCTGACGATTAAAATGGATGCAAATTCTAAAAACACGCAGTCATTTTGTTAGATTCAATGTAAATACTCAAAAAATAAATAAGGATCTTTAGTAGGTTATTGCGCAATTCAATTGTAATTCGTTAAGAAATATCAAAAGTTAGAAGATGTAGCCATTTTTCGCAGACTTGTAAACAGAATAAATACGTTGTAAGAGCGTTGAGGAATACCAGTTTTGAGTATTTCCGTGTATTTGCTAATACTTCAGAGCTTTCGGGCAGATACGTCACTAGAAGGTTGGTATAAACGTTATTTGTACACGCAATTTACACATTGGTACAAGTGCAAAAATATCGCTAAATTCCCTATATCAATCCGTTTGATGTATTTTTGTACCATGAAAGGGTCGTAATATTGAGATCACGATTCAGTGAGGTAACGCTACCAGCATTCTGGGCATCTTCACGAGTAGGTAATAAAGCTAGGATTAATCATACTTTCGATTGAACTTTCTTGACTGCTTGCACCACACTTAACATGTAAATTTATGACCAGACTCTTGAGGAATATTCATGCAATATTTGAACTGCATCTGTGCGGTAATTTTCACGATTATTTAAAGTTACGTTCCAATCATTTCTGATTTCTGACGACTTAAAAAGACAAAAAAAATTAAAAACTTGCAGTAATTTTGTTATGTTCAATGTACATACACAAAAATAAAAATAAGATAATACACAACAGTTCGTAATTCAGTTGAAATTCTTAACAATCCTCAGAAGTTACTATTAGTAGCAATTTTTCGCAGAATCACAAACTGAGTAAACACGTTGTAAGAGCATTGCGGCATACCAGTTTATATCTGCTAAGTATTTGCTAATACTTCATTAAAGCTTTCGAGCAGATACGTCACTAGAAGCATGGAATAAACGTTATTTGAACACGCAATCTACTCATAGAAGTGCACACATATCGCTAAATTTACTGTATCAAACCGTTTCATGTATTGTATTATTTAAGTTGTGTAACATGATTAAAAGCATGATATGAGATGAGAGTGAGACATGTAATGGTGAAATTATCGAAAAGGTGAGAGATATGAGTAATTTCTCCAGTAGGTAACAACTAGGATCTCGATCTCTTGTTCAATGAAATTCGTTACTGTCTGTTTACGGAATAAATTAACTTTTGACAGTTCTTACCCAATGAGTAACCCGTTCGATTTTATTTGACAATCGACTTTGTTTATGAAAAAAATCAATTGATTCAATATTTTTGATTTTGTTAAAAGTTTATGCAAATATTATGATGACACTTCACATGGCTATTCGTAATTGAGTTTTTGACATATTTGTCAAACAATTGCCATGTGTGGACACTGTGGACAGAGCATTTACTTTCTTGCCTATTTGAAAAATATGACCCATATGACAAATTGGCAAGTTATACAGTTTTTTTTAATTCGTTAACACCTCTTATACTATATTATTTTGTGAAGTAAATTATGTTTGTCTATATTTGCATGTTTGTAAATACATCCAATATTTTGATAATCAACAAACGAGCAATTACAAACCCAAATTAAAATTAAAAATTAAAAAAAATTAAAAAATTAAAATTAAAAAGAAATTACATCGAGAGAGAGCAGCATCATCAAAACAGCCTCGCGGAAACTCGGACTCCTAAACAAAGTGAGACGTTTTTTCACGCCGGAGCAGCGGTGTCTTCTCTATAAGACACAAATTCGCTCCTGCGTGGAATACTGCTCGCATCTCTGGGATGGCTCCGCGAAATACCTACTAGATGCTCTCGACAGGTTGCAGCGACGCGCGGTCCGAATTATTGGGAACCCTGAGGTCACGAACACCCTCGAGCCTTTGCAGATGCGTAGAGATATTGCTTCCTTGGCTGTATTTTACCGTCTCTACCACGGTGAGTGTTCTGGCGAGCTCTTCCAACTAATCCCACCATCTCCTTTCCTACATAGGACAACACGTGCAGGCCTTAGATATCACCCTCACACTGTGCAGAATATACGAGCAAGAACCAAGCGGTTCGGAGACTCTTTTCTTTGCCGCACCACCAAGACCTGGAATTCATTACCAGCACACGTGTTTCCTTCTTCCTACAGTCCCGGGGCCTTTAAGCGGGGCGTGAAAAAGCATCTGATGAGGCCGCCAAGCTGAGTGCCACCATTGTAGCACTTAGTGTCTGTAATGGTGACCCTCTTTAGAGACTTTGCCTTTAGCTTACCATCAGGCGAGGTGAGGTCAAGTTGGCGTGTCCTATATAAAAAAAAAAAAAAAAAAAATTGTCAAGTGAAGTGCCACCATACAGTCAGGTATATATTACAAACATACAGTCAGGTCTTTTTCCCAGTAGGATGGGCACAAATAAGTAAATACCTACCCACGAATACTACACATTGAAATAAATCAGGACAATGTCAGTGGACATAGTTTCGATTCCCGCTCTGTGCCAATATTTATATGCATGAATAGGTATAACTATTTGCATTGAACAGGGAATATAATATGTAATGTATTTTTTTTATATACTGCTTAGGTGGCAGATAAACGCACGTCCCACCTGATGGAAAGTGGTTACAGTGGCCTAAGGATGTGTGTAACAACACATGATAATATTGGTGTTTATTATGCTATTACCCAACTCGTTAGTCGGTTAAGTCTTGTCAAAATGACGTAAACCAAAAAGTGTATAACATAATGTCTATAGTTAATCCGATGCCAAATTTAATGATGCTGGTTGGTTTGGTTTAGTAATATGCTATTGCATTGGCTCCGTTATGTAATTAAGTAGCTTTAGTATTACGGACATTAGTTATTTATATGATTTCAATTACGTGCTGGAATAGAGGTCGGACCAAGCAGTATAAATCACTCTCTATGTGCGCTTGGCCTGGCTTGTAAAATTAAATCATTATTGCTTCTTCTTTTATTTTATACTACAGTTGAGACAATATACTTTATGAAGGCATAAAATAGGGAATGTGGTTGTCATTTCAAAAGGTAAGAAATATTTTTGTATAATCTATATATTATACCTAATATGAAAAGGCCCCAATGTTGAGTGGCCTACGTGGCGTAGCGGTTGTGAACGCGCCCGCTACGTAGGAGCGTAGGAGGCGCGGGTTTGATCCCCGTTCAGTGTAAATATTTGTATGTATGAATATATGTATTTGCATTGGTCCGGTCGTGCCTGGGAGAGCAAGGTTACGGTCCCGGCTGTCATATCACTATCTATGGCAATCGTTACGGGAGGTTGGAGCCCTAAAAAGTTCAATAACTGGTCCAGCTGCAATGCTTCAATATCCCTTTGGGTTGTGGACATCATATGGCAGTCGCTTCACGGAAAATATCGAGGTTTAGCCGAATCCGCCGTTAGACTGGTAAAGCGGACCCCAGACTACATGGTGAAAGCATCAAATGCGACTGGGATTAACGCTAAGATGAAGAAGATAATGAAAAGAAAAATATTGAGTGGCCATTTTATTACATTGCTATACGAAAGAGCGCGCCAAAATGGTGAATGTTAATCATCAATTTTATACCTTTTTTAACCTAATTTAATTTTATATTAATAACTATCGCGTTCACTGATATACATTCTGTATTTTGCCGTCTGTACCATGGTGAGTGTTCTGATCAGCTCTTCCAATTAGACCCCTCTCCCCTTTCCTATACAGGTCAACACGTGCAGACCTTAGATGTCACCCGCACACGTTGCAGAATATCCGATCAAGAACCAAGCGGTTCGGTGACTATTTCCTCTGTTGCACCATTAAGGCCTGGAATTCATTACCAGCTCACGTGTTTCCTTCTTCCTACAGTCCCGGGTCCTTTAAGCGGGGCGTGAAAAAGCATATGATGAGGCCGTCAAACTGAGTGTCACCATTGTTACATGGTATGTGTAAGTAATGGTGACCCTCTTTTCTGAGACTTTGCCTTCAGCTTACCATCAGGCAAGGCGAAGTCTAATTGACGTGTTCTATACAAAAAAAACAATAATGTTAACGGGACTTAACGCTATCATGGTATAGGTATATACGTACCTTTAACCACGGCCGGTGTAACCTGATCAAAACGACAGGCAAATCAAAAATGTATATTTACATAATATATGTACCTGTACCTTTACCATGATCACATTAAGTCCTGTCAACATTTAATATTGATTAAAAATATTACAAAACGCATATTGCCTATCAAAAAAAAATGTGAAGGAAAATAAATAAAAATGATAGAAAAATGTCGTGGAATCGCAGTCTTTCTGCTGATCGCTATTCGGATAATCAAGTATCTTAGCTCCAGACACAGTGGCGGCTCGGTGTATCGAGCGGTCCACAGCTGGGCTCTCACCCCTTCGCATCGAGCAGAACTAATAAAATCGTCAGTGTCCGCTGTCCCAACAAAATTTAACTATTCTACGGAAACTGGTTGAATTAGGACTAGAATTTACTAAAATTGTTCTTAGGCGAATACAGATGTAATATAATATAAGTTCGTATGATTGGAATAATTGAGATTGATTGATGTTATAACTATATCTGCGTATCCTTAGTTCAAAATTCATTAACTCAATATTGTATAGTTTCTTCGTCCCGTTCCAAATTCGAAATTCATTCCCGCTTCACTGAAGAACCGCAACACTAATACTTGTTTAGAAGTCTTTGCTTGAACAACATTACGAGTACCTTTAACTCTCTTTTTTATTGTACGCAAAATCCCCATGGATTACGGTAGGTTATGTCTTGATTAAAATGCAGGCCGACTGTGTGGGCCTCAGGTTGGAGGTGAGTTTATCTGAGACATTCCCTCGCATCTCAGCCGAGTACTTTCAACTCTCTTATATGATACTACTAAAGCCACTCACTTCTAAACTTTTCATTCACTGGTGGTTATCCAGTAGATCAAATCTTTATATTATCTAAAAAGAAGTAGGGAAAACTTCAAACGACCTACGGTAAGTTGTGCGTACCCGGAGTAGTTGGGCGAATTAAGTAAGTGATGTATAAAATGTTGCGATGGCTCCACGGATTTAGTCTTTCTGTATCTTTTCTTGAGAAAATATTTCAAATATCGGAGTATTTTTATAGGTATAAAACATTATGTTAGGACAACTTTAGCTGTGATTGTATTACTGAAAACAACATTTATGTCATTCGTCATCATTGTCACGGTGTCAGTTACATACAAGGTTCGTACTTTGGAGCCCGGGGTCCGCTCTTCAATGCTTTCATGTCAATTCTATTCAAATTTGTTAGCGTTTTGGCGTGATTGATTAAGAAATATCGATTTTTCCATTGGAAATCACATGGATAAATTTAACCCGAGAGGGCCATCTCAACGCCGGAGATGGCCCAGGGTCATCCTGAGTACAATAGAAATGCCTTATTGGGGCCATCCATCCTAGCATTCAAGAGCTGAAACAACATATGGGAAAATATCGTACAAAAGCATCCTGAAATCTAATTGCGGTGGTATCTATTAAATTCAAACTATGCGTTTTAACTTCGCGGAAATGCAGCCTATGAATAAGTTCATAATATTTTATCGCAATCGGATGAAACAGCACATAGCATACGAATAAACAAATAAACGCTGATTTTGGTATATGTGATTATAAATAGTGTTGTGCATAATCACTTGATTTTAGTCATCATAATAGCATATCATCGGCTCGAATCAACTGTCTTTGATTCCAGTTGTATCCAGATGAACTTAAAGGATAATCCAGTCAAATGAAATATATTTGTAATAGAACTGCCGTTGTCAAGGTACAATCCCTTTGTATTGGAAGTTCGTGCTTAAATATTCCTGAAAGTGACATGGGTACACACTACTAACAGAGAAAAGAACTGGCAACACATCACTAATACTATCTTGATTCTATAAGTGAGTTCACGTCAGCTAAGTACTGAGTTAGGTTCGAACCTAAGAACCTCTTGATTGCTATTGCGACGTCTTTGCTCTGTCGCCGCTTCCGTTAAAATCCATCTAAATGTTAATATAATAATAAATGTTAAACTTATTATGCCACCTAGAGTCATCATCATTATCAAAGTGTTAGTCTCGGATTTATTCAAAACTTGTGCTTTGGAGGTGGTGTTTAAAAGTCCCCGGTGAAAAGAGCCGGTGGGAGAGGTTATGTCGGACTCGAACCGACTAAAATGCACGATCTCTGGGGGTTTTTGTTGGTTGCCGGAGGTAAGGTGAGGACCCTGGCCGAGGCAGGGCCATCCCTTTCGATCTGGCGGTACCACGGAGTCCCCAACTGGTCTCTGGAAACGGGATTATTTCCTTATTTCCGACTCTTTCCCTTGATTTTTCTTATATTAACTTATCGGGAGAAAACCCTGAGAGAAAATCCTACTCCTGACGCCTGGTTTGGGCGTGTAAGGTCTTGTTGAGATCCCTCATGCAACTTTGGCAGAATATTGACTAACCGATTTCAAAAGCATTCCATCTAACCCATATAGCTAAGCTAAATTGCATGTGTTAAAAGTAGGTTCACTTTGGTATCCTTTAGTTGAGGTTAATTTCAATTTACCCAATGATTGAACCTGGGATCACTCGATTTAACGTCCGATTTTATCTACAAAGCAACTGACGAACATAGTGTAGATTACTCAGCATGGATATAAAATTAAATTGAAAAGGTAAAGTAATACATACTCTAGTTACTTTTCACGTTAACCTGCACCACTATTACTACAGAATTGCTCGATAGCTAAGAAAAAGCTATCGAGCGAGTTTTGTTACAAAGTGAATGGTAAAATTCACTCCTCGATTAACATTTTACTAGCTACAATTTAGTATTTAAGCGCTGAAAATTACTTTAGGGGTGTTCAGAAACTTCTAAACTATAGTTTTACTTTTGGTGTAAAGGTCACGTAGTTCTTTTAAGTGTTTATTTAATATTATTATGTTTTCTTAATTTATTTTCTTCATCTTAACGTTAATCCCAGTCGCATCCGAAGCACTCACCTCGGTCCACTTCCGATATTTTCCGTGGAACGACCGGCCATCTTGACCTTCACAACTCAATGGCGATATCGAAGCATTGCAATTACACCAGTTGGACTTTTTAGGGCTTCAACTACTCGTAACGACAGCCATAGATGTTGGTATGGTAACCGGAAAAGACGTCTCCGAGTCACGACCAGACCAATGCAAGTACCTATATTTATGCATACAAATATTTCCACTGAGCGGGGATCGAACCCATCTTGTCTTCTTTCTTCCTGTCCTCCATTCCTGTCTTCTTTTGTTATATTACCCATGTTATTTTTATGCCAAAATAATTATGACTTAGGTATTAAAAATAGTGCTAAAAATGTTCTAGGATAACTTTACGCAGCACAGTCTAAACCCAAACTAAGCATTTTTTATAAATTTTTTACGCAAGTATGCAAAATACTAATCACATTATTGTATAATTTCATTAACAAAACCCACAGTTTATACAGTACAGATTACATACATCATGTCTTTAAAGTGTTTTCTCAAGTAATGATTTAAGTGAGTTAGGGTCACCAACTTGTGGATCGTGGTTGCCGTGAACTTAATATAATTATTGAGCGTTCTGTATCCGTCGATTGAGTGGTTTATGGTTCCAACTCGAGTCATAATTCACTTCCAACGTGCCACTAGACACATCCTACACACATAAATGTATGAGTCCCATGTAATCATAAGCGTTTTATAGTAAAATCCTAAAGTATACAAATACAAAATACAAAAACAAGGTGTCAGTTTGTAATGTTAAAATCAGTTTTTTATGAGCATAGTATACATACATAAATACATACATATATTCACGCCTTCATCCCCGGGGAGTTAGGCAGAGGTGAATTTCAGCAATCATTGTATTCGGTTCCACAGGGGGTGAGTCTATTGCCGTATTCCGGACACTATTATTGACTCGAACCACACATCTGAGGCTAAGTCTGGGCTGTATATATCGGTTTGATGTTAAACAGCCCTATCCCTTAGTCGCCTTATACGACACTGCATGGGAAGAGATGGGGTGGCCAAAATTCTACTCTGCCGGAAACCACGAGGCACATAGTATATTATGAGTATTTGTGCGATCCTTAAATAAAAAGTCCTACAAACCGGAAAAAATGGTATTACGTATGATTTTAGATTACATTAGAAATATGTAGGGCTAGCATAAGAAATACGTACAAGTAATGGCTTTATCGCTACAAGCGATGTCTTCCAGGTAAACTTTCAGAATTACTTTTATTCATTTTCGTGAGACCCTAAGAATAAATAAACTCCCATCTGTTGATAATCACAGACGGTATCTTAAAAGTCTGTATATCGATCTCAAATTCGTAAAATTTAAAATATCGTAATTGTGATTTTGAACCAAATTCAGAATCGGAGCCGCATATACAAAACTTAATGGAAAATCTGAAATATGGTGGCGTAATTTTATAAAACATGTTATGGTTACAATTTGTTTTTATGAATAAACTAACTTTTTAAAACGAACTAAGATAGCATACCGCAATTAAGATAGCATAACATAACTGTGTGTTAAGTTAAGTTTTCTTGTATAGTTTGAAATGCTACAAAACAGCAAAAATCATTTATAGTAATATTTACGGTGAACCAAATTGATTAAATACAGTTGTGATATATTTTTGTCCATTCAATTAGTAGAAGGACGTACGCGAAAAACAATTTCTGTAGATTTGGCAAGCCGATGTTAGGGACACAAACTAGAAGAGACAATAATTGTCCAAATTGTCACTTTTTATGGATGTTTTAAAAGCGGAATGGGTCGACGGATGAAAGGCATGACAAGTCAAGGCCTAATTACACGAGATATGCTACCTCCTATACCTTGTTCCTTGTTAATCCCAAAGGATTGGTCCTATCGTTATCAAAATCTTCTATGCTCCTATCACTGCCTTTTGTTTTACTTGAATCTAAAATAAATTGAATTCTATTTTTATCAAAAATGTGAAATGAATGAACATTTTGTGAAAGCATTTCTTGACGCAATGGGTGCACTGGGGATTTTCCGTCATAACTCTGAATTAGCGTTTAATTATGAAATATGGCGTAGAGTTTTTCTTTTCTAACAATAGGTTGAGAGCGGGTTGTGGCTTCAGTTAATCTAAGCTTAGTGAAAGAGATAGAATTTAATACTTTAGTTGTTGTTACGGAAGGGTGACCTTGGCATTGCTCTCTTCACACGATTTTATTTTTCTGCAGAGTCTAACCATTTAATTACGTAGCTGTATAACGTAGATGTTTAAATTAGCGGTTAATTATGAAACATGACGGAGAATTTTTCTTTCTAGACAATAGGTTGGAAGCGGGTTGCACTTCAGGAATCTAAAACTGAGTGAAAGCTTTATAATTAAACATTATAGTTGTGTTATGGTAGGGTGACCTTGGCTTTGGCCTCTTCACATGATTCATTTTCTGCGGCGCAAATATTGAAGTGGATGTATTCAAAGTCGCAAATGAGGTTTCAGTGTTCTCTTTGACTTCAACTGAATAAAATCTTTTAGTCATCTTTTTTTTTTATACCACTTAGTTGGCACAAGCACACGGCCCACCTGATGGGAAGCGGTTACCGTGGCCTATGGACGTATGCAACACCAGGGGTGTCACACTTCTAGAGAAGCTGAGAACTGCCAATTTAATCCTGCCTCAACTTAATATAGCACTTGTATTACTAATTGTATTGATTTAAATACGATGTAGAACATTGAAATAAACGTTAATTATTGAATGATTCCCAATACAATTACGAAATTTATCCCACATTTATCAGCCACAACTGCCGAGACAAAGTTGTTCATCCATTTCACCAGTAGGCCGCAATGCGAATTGCATTGCGGTTGCTGTAAATCAGGAGGTCTACTATAAAGCGTATGTTCGAATTTGTGGACTGAAGTTTCAAGTTATATCGAAACTTCAGACAGACAGATAACCAACAGATATCAAACTATATATATATATATATATATATATATCATAACATGCAATCAGACCCGAAGATGTCACCTTCACCTTCGTTCGGCCGGCCGTTCAGCTTCGTTAGAACCAAACCCAACCAAATGTAATTTGAAGTAACTTCATAGTATTGCAATATATTCTGTAGTTTTCAAGACATGCCTAATTGTACCTCGGTTATCGAGTAAAATATGTGATCTGTGATCTTTGATTTTAGTGATCTTTAATGACTTTTTTTATATATATTTTAATCTATTGATAAATCAGCCCATCGTAGTCCACTGCTAGACATAGGCCTCTCCCCGTGTTGGGAGGCTTTGATCTACTGTTTCCACGCTGGCCAGGCGGGTTGGTACAGGGTTTTATTTGCGATTTATCGTTCTCTTGCAGTGATATCGGCTGCGTATTTTTCCGTTAGTCGCCTTTTACGACGCCCTTCGGATGTGGGGTAGTGATACTTGTATTATTTCTCCGTCACCACACGAATACTACATAATAATGTTATAAGATAAGTTACTCTGCATTTTGGGGCGAAAAAATACCTAGAGGCGATATTCATAAACACTTTGCATATGAACTTCCATTATAAATATTTGTGCTAGCGTTTGTAGTAAATCGCTGTCGCTATTATATTTGACGGAAACATATTTGTTTATTAAAAACCGTCTGGATTTACGACAAACAGCGGTGTCTAGGTCAAGCTAGAGGCCATACATGAGGCGTCTATTCAATGTCATTTAGATTCAAAAGTTAGTTAGGTAGTTCTAGGTTTTCTTTGTAATGTAAATTAAGTAAGTTTATCGTCGTTTAATATTACATATCCTGAAAAAAATATCATTGCGATGTCATCAATGTTATGGCTGCAGACAGTCGACATATATACCTATATTACAATCCAATATACTAATCCATTATCGTGTTGCGATAAAAACTATAGGCATATAACTACTAGTTAATTTTTTCAAGACTGATAGTTTTACTTCTCTAATAAATCAGACGATTAAACGCCGAGTTCAAACATCAAGTTTGAGTAGCAAAACATCCCTTAACCCAGATTTTGTCATATGGATTTGTAGATAACAGTGCGCCAAGACATTATAGTCGAAAGGGTGAAGTTTACATTGTTAATACCTACCAACTTTTGACATGGGTTAACGCTTGCACTATAAATTGTCGATTGTTAACCGACAATGTCGGAATACTCTGGTACCATAGCCGGTTTCAGTACAGTGAAAGACCGACTTACACCGGCATTTAACAGATAGTTGATATCTTTATAGAGTAGTTAGAACTGTTTGTATTCATACAATATTTACATTATTACTACTGCTATATCATTGAATTAATGTTCATGGTAAACAGAACCACAGCAAGTTCATTTTAGTAGTACTCTCACTTCACTTCCCTGAGTGGAAAATGAAATACAGAATAACTACTGTAAACAGATATAGATGTTGTGTTTATAATTACACTTTTGATTTATCAAATTTTCAACCAACACTTGTGCGAAATCCCAAATAAAATCTAATTATAAACGTCGACTGTGTAAGGGTAATAAAATAGTCTCGCAATTTAGCGCAATTAATCCTATCCTTTTAAATTTTATCAGCTAAAACTAAAGCTGAATAGATTTATGAGTGAAAAGGTAAACGAGGTTCATGAAGAGTGACTGATGTTAATATCAAACTATTTTAACGATTTAAGTAGTATTATATGTACAAAAGCATTTGGATGGTTTCTGGCGAAGGTTCTGTGGTTTAGTGGTCAGAGCGTTCCCCCTGTAAGGGAAAGATCGCGTGTTCGAATCCCACCTGAACCAATCCAATTTTTATGTTTGTTAATCGATTTGAATTGTATTATCTTAATTAAAAGTGTGCGCCAAATATATAGCAATCAGTCATCAGGAAGGAGGGAATACCAAGAACTGATCCTTTTCAGTATTTAGCTAGTCAAGATCGATCTGATGCTGACTGTACACACTGTTGCATAGGAGATAAGTAAGTTAATACCTTTCATAGGTCTATTTGTGGGGTAGGTGCATCTTATCTCCTTTAGAAGATGACTGAGTTTGGCTTAAGTTGGCTTTCGGTTGGACGATCAGATAGATACGATAGATAATTCTTTATTGTACACCAATAGATTACAGTAAAATTTGTAGTTAGCATGCATACAGTTTAATGTACAATGGGCGGCCTTATCGCTGGAAGCGATTTCTTCCAGGCAACCTTGACAGACAGATCAGACTGACCATTTAATACCTTTATAACCAATTATAAAATCCAAGTGAGCCAATCACAGCTCGACTTCACTCTTTTTCCCGATGAAATGCTATATAAAAAACCGGGTATCTACTGTAAAATAGTATTTGGTATTCCTGTAGTGCCCTGAGGGGACCCTACAAACTGATAAGATAATCACGTCTGTACGGGCTTGCCTCTGAGATTGATGTAGGGATGTTGTATATATTATGCTAATCAACATTTAAACATTCATATCACGATGCAATATCTGTGTTCGAATTGTCAGCGACTTTCGAGTTTTTGTAACCCATATTAATATTTACCTGTTTTAAATATTATTATATTATAATCAATAATCAATAATCAATTTAGTGTAATATACTAGAAGCCTACTTAAATAAGGAAAAAAAATTGTTATTTTAATAAACAAATCAAGAAATAATTTATAAATATTAAATACAATAAAAATAAATTAACTATTATACAACTTATAGCTAAGAACAATTAAAATGCGTCGTAGAATTCCTCCGCATCGCATGCCTCTTGTGGTAGCGTTCCCAGAAGACTGGCAGCATTGCCACGTTGTATGGCAATGCTTATTCTCTGACCTAAAAAGAGGCCAGCCTTCTGGTCACGAGAAGCGTCGACCATTCGCTTCGCAATCTCACGGAAGAGTTTGCGAGCGCTCGGACCCCTGTTTTAAATTATTTGTGGTTAATATCATAGGTATTGCTAAAGGTCAATCTCTCTCTCGGTCTCTCCACATCAAGAAGTATTCTTTTATGTACCTCGACTGCAAAGGCTCAAAATTATCTCAGTACCAAGTTGTTAAGAGCAAATAATATTATTTCATTGATTTAAACAGTATTATTGTTCGAACTAAAGGTGTGTACCAAATTTCAGGACAATCAGTCAAGAAAATTAAGGCATCAAGACCATTTTGAGTACTTTATTCTTCAAGATCGATATGTTGCTGACTGTACTACCTACAAATAGAACAGTGTGTACAGGGCCTTACATACACCTACAGGGCCCAAGTCAACCTCACTTGTCAATCTTCGGTCGAGGCTCTGGCGCTGGCTCTAGGTATTCGAAGGCCCATTGGTAGTCGCTTTCATAAAGGCCAACCATTCATGAATAATAAACAGATTTCGGGGACTAAAGTGTAAACTTTGGACGTAACCGGAAAGTCGCTAGGAGGATGATGATCATTGCTAAAAGATTAGCATCGATCCAAAGAATTTAACATTTTCAAATAAGTAAAATACCCAAAAAAATATTTCTGGACATGAACTTTTATAATGAACTGTATATTGTATAAAAAGCAATTTTGCATAATTAGAGCAGATATTATGTGAGCTAAAATTTTTCAAACGGTACAGCACCATCAACCCAATTAACCTGGTTCGTTCTACCTGCTCATGCAGAGGGCCAATCAGCTTTGAGCAGGGAAACTGCACACCGCGAAGTTTTGTAGGTACCTACGCCTGTCGTGCACAGGCGATTATTTATCGAATTCCATTTCGTTTTAATAAACCTTTTGGCACTTACGGTCTATGCGGGTATACCAGATATGTCGTTCGCTGTATACGTCGTATCGTATCCCGTTTATATTTTTTTTAGCGATTTACCTCTGCACCAAAATGGCTTATTCCTACCACTAAAGTAATGCAAAGTCTTCATCAAAAAAATCTTAATTCGACACCTAATTATTTATAATGTAATGTTATTGCATCTAGATTAACAGTGCTCATTTATAACAAATGTACAATATAAATATATCTACTATATAGACCACTTGATTTATTTCTCTTTTTTACCAGTACTCTACTTCAATCAGCATAAGTACTTACTTAAATAATTTTACTCTACTACTACTTAGGCAGATGGCCCTGAGTCGGCTGGGTGCGAGGGATATGCCTGTTAACCTCACCTTAGGCAACCAAAAGCGTCCCACAGGCGTCGTGCGTTTTATTTGGTTCTAGTCCGACATAACCTCTCCCATTGACTCCGGTAGTGGGGGTATCCATGGGGATTTTTCACACAAATAGGCATATGAGTAAAATTATTTGCGCTTTTCTCTCTTTCTTGTAGTTTAAATACACCTTTTATCTAGTTTCATATGATAACTACATCATGTATCTATTGTTTTGTTACATTGCTGTCCATCCCACCTGAAGAAATCGCTTTCAGCGATAAGGCCGACCATTGTACATCCAACTGTATGCTAGTTGCTACCTACAATACTGGTCTCTGCTGCAAATGTATTGGTGTACAATAAAGTATTGTCTATCTATTTATCTATCTATCTAACTCAACATATACTGCAACGTATTATACCCACTCAATATGTTGATACTTACCTAGATCTCATTGATAAAACTAGTTAATAATTTTGATCACACAATAAGCTATAATTATGTGCGTATCAAAATAATCGGCATATTTACCATGTTGCATTGTTTTTATCGGAAACTCAAAACAATGCAACATGGTAAATATCACGATTATTTTGATACTGATGTGATTGACCATGATAGTTTAAATATCTATAATTATGTTCATTCCGAAACGTTACTAAAGTTACCAGTTTTAAATTAAAACAGGCACACTCACGGGTAGAAAACACCATATTACATATGTGACCTTATTTGATAACGCCACGTTTCAAAAACGCGTGATTATAATTCATATAAAAGAAAACGAATTTTTTATAGGTATATTCAATGTGCGGACCACATTGAATATACCTATAAAACAAAAAACAACAAAGTTTTAGAACAAAACCTTACGTTTTCGTGTGGTTATTAATCGGGCAGATTCATTCATGGTTAATTGATGGTTGAATTTTTATTTCGCATGCCTTGGATTTTTGAAAAGCCACACATTTTATAATATAATAATATATTTCAATTCAATTGCATCATTCAATAGTCATGAATGGTAGCGACCATTTCAAACCTGATGATTTTTGTTTCATTGCTCTTCATCAACTCTTTCTTTTAAATTCGCCACTGTCATGTAGGAGCACATTTTTATTTATATATTTTTTTAATCTCAATGCAAATAATAACATAACATAAACTCCGCCTATATCCCCGAAGGGATAGGCAGAGGTTCTAGCACCCACATTTCGCCAGTTTATGTTTAGGTCCCAATGTGGCGAGCCTAATGATAACCACAAGATTGACAAGCACCTCTGACAGTCTGATGTAAGAAACATAGGATATAGACAATATAGAAGAACATAGACATAATGTAAATGAGAATTATCTAAATGAAAATATATTTACAATACAAAATATACCCATATAAACCTACAAGTTCATTCATCAAAGAATTCCTTCCCATCGATGTCAATGGTTACCAGAAGGCTGGCGGCGTTGCAACGTTGTATGGCAATACCTATCCTTTGTGCAAGGAAAAAACCAGTCCTCTGGTCACGGGTAGTGTCTATAATATTAAATATCAATACCCAATATTAAAGTTAAATTGAATACCTACCAATTCATTGCTTATTCAATAGGAATAAAAATTGTCAGTCAAATGGATAACAAGGTCAGAGGTCGTTTGTATAAATTGATTTATATTTATGAAATTTGGGACGGGTGTTAATTTCAGTCGTAGTACATGGTATTAGTTCCACACTCTGAACAGTCACTGTGCAGAGGCGGAGATTGATCGGAAATGAACAGAGTCAGCACTTTCCGTTCGCGCGCGGCTCTTATCTTACGACCCCGCGCCTTTGTTTTCAATATAAAATATCGAAAACATTTGAACGTTTTCAGTATTAATTATTGTTGCCATTGTAGGTCTGTACTAACTTATTATTTTACAATATTGATGAATTTATTTATGGAGATTTATTCATTTTTAGCCACTTTTTACATTTTTGGGAAGTGTTGTTTGATCCTCAGACGAAGTCACGCTTGACGACCACGAAACTTCATAATCCAACTCTCTGAAACATTTTTTAAGGTTATTATGTGAGAGAAAATTGGTCATGGAAATCTGTTAAGTACTGGCCTACGGACCATTAGATACTCTGGTATTATGGTAAAATACTGGTAATTATAAACTATTCATACCATTACAATTTTATAGTAATACTGACCTATTATTCATATCCATATTCAAAAAGCACCCACGTCGAGACGGCAGCACTTCATCATCAGTCTTTTCCCATTTCAGTTAGGGTTAACTTTTAGTCAAAAATCCGTAAACAAAATACCTAAACAAGATATTTTTCATTATTACAATATTTCATATGCAACCATTAGTGCTGACGTTTGTGATCGAGAGACTTTATACACGGGGCCGATTGATTGATCATGACAAGGTAGGAGTGAGAACACAGTCCTAAAACTTGTAGCAACAGCCATATTGCATCACAATACTGTAAGTATTAAACTTCTAAACACATTGCGTAATTCCATATTGTCCATTGTAAGCTACAGATGATTCAAAATTAGGTATGTACCTATTCTAGATTTTTTATCAAGTGTAGAACACGTTTAGACTTATGCTTGTCGGAGTTATAACGCTTCGATGGGGAACCGAAAATGATACACATGCGCCCCACTTATGCAGTGTGCAGTATGAAGGCAAAAAAGCACTTTATAGTATAGGGCAGAAAATTCACATGTATCTTTTTGATCTGTAGCTGACATAGTTGTAGAAAGGTTAAAAAACAAATTAGGTAAAAATATATATAAAAGAGCTAAACATTATGGGTGGTTTAAACGATGCACTTTATGACGTCATGTATCATGAAACGCAACAAAAAGCAACTGTTATTACCTACCAACTGCTACGCGTACATTGGATTTAGCTATGTCGCAGAGTAGATAATTGGATAAGACACTTTAAAATAGATATTCAACCTTTAAGGGACAGAGACGTGTCGGTAGCACAGCCATATAACACATGAATAAATAATATTATCGTAAAGGAGTCATCAGGGCCAGAAAAGTCACGTAAATGAGAAAGAAATAGACGTGCAACCCAACCGTTCACCCTTAGCCCGCAGTTGTACTAAATAGAGATTACTATCATGACATAATGTTTTTTACTTCGTAACATTTCTACTAAATAGCAATGACTAAGCGCTATAAATATAATTTCAAATTGCTTTGACCTATACAAAAATACAATATGAATTACCCTTAATTTTGGTTTTTAAATCTTACTAGGTAGTGATTATTTAACTTAAAGTTTTGTTGAGTGACTATTAACTTCACACGATCCCTACCAGTGTTTGTTACTTTCAACTAAAGATGGTTTTTCACCCTATTCTGAACTATATTAAGAGTTATCTCAAACTATACTAATACAATACTATCTTCTGGCTGACCATTTTTAACCCGGCATGCTTTCGAAAGTACGTTAATCCCTTGTCGGTCCTGGCATAGTCGCTTCAAAAACAATATCGAAATTATGTCTGTTGGTTTGAAAATCGATCCCATTCAGATGTGACTTTCTTTATTTCGTTCCCGTTAAAACTAAAATCTACCAAATATAGTGTAGCAAGCACGAACGAGTCTTAGTAAAATTTGGGCGTATATACCTATAGATACTACGAGTATACAGTCTGTAAATATTACCTTCCCGTATTACGTTTCAAAAAAATATTAAAATATTTATTAAAAAATATTTCTTATTTCGTGGTTTTATAGTGCAACTGAGTTATTTATTATGAGAATGTTATAATATAATAGTAAGATGAAGATATAGTTAGAAACGTTTGTTGAACAGCAAGTTTCTTGGATCCTACAGGTTACACTACTTTGCATCATTGCATCAGGTTATGAGAGTTTGTAATCGCTTTCAAATGCACCATAGCAAACATGTTCAGGACATGTATTACATACGTTGTACTCCGGGGATTATAAAACTACCTATACACTTTTTCCCGGTACTCGACCATATTAAAACTTTCGGTTAAAGGGATTTTAGATCCTTTCCTCGTTATATTGGCAAAATTGTTCTTTATACTCATATAGAGTTTGTGCGTCATTAGCCATTTTATTTTTTTACAGTGTCATATTTATAAAAAAATAATTTAATATTTCACAACATTCTACACAGCGCTATCTACACCCATGGTAAGGATAGCTTAACTAGCTTGTATTATGAAATCCAGAATGCTGATAAACATACATAGATACGTTTTTTTGTTGTAAATACTTACTTATCATACAAATAAACACCCAGACCAATATAAATATCATATTCATGCATTCAAATATTTGCACTGAGCGGGAATTGAACATGTACCTCCTGCGTAATAATCGAACGTTCTACCGCTACGCCGCAGAAGCAGTCAAAACTTAGTTAATTTCAAGTTAGATATGTGATTTTCATAATGGATAGAAATACTAATCGATAAATTGCATCAATTAATCAATCAAGTAGCCCACAATAGTCCACTGCTGGACGTAGGCCTCTCCTACTGTACACCATTTCGTCCAATCCTCCGCCTTCCGCATTGAGTCTGTCCCAGCTACCTTTTTCAGGTCGTCAGTCTATCTGGGTAGGGGGTGTCTTAACTTCCATTTGCCTTCTCGCGGTTTCTACTCTAAGGCCTCGTTTGCTCCAAGGGCCATAAATTGTATCTGATATAGTTATTGCATCGTAGATGGAATTACTTGTGCCTAAGCACTGAAACCTAACACTATTATGACAAGTTTAGAATGTCAAAGCTTGAGAAGTAATTAAGATGTTTGAATGTTTGTGACTTAATGGGTTCAAGCGGTTGAATGGATCTGGCGGAAATATACAATTTAGATTATTGTGTGAATACACAGACTCTTTTTTTTCCCTGGAATAGGTTTTTATGGATTGCAGAACATGTTCCTACAATCCATAAGGACTTATTCATTGACCATTTCTAGGCACTTTAACTGCTGCATTTACCATTACAGAACCAATCATGTGCTTACCATTCTGTATTATTTGTATTCGTAATCTTTAAACTACGAACAACTATGCACGTAATACATGGGCTGTGAGCAGTTGCTGAACAAATTCCAATCTACAATAATATGGTACACTTCTAGTAGTAAGCGACTTTAAAATTATTTCTCAACCACAGATTCGCTGATATTGCTTCAAAGTTCGTGAAGGTTTCCATAGAATTTAGCCATTGTGCACTGTGTTGCACACATACACAGGGTAAGTTAATTACTTGTGGGAAACTTCAATGTATCAACACAACACAAGTAATCTTGGTATTTTGAAATTAAAATATCAACCTCTATCCACTGGTGATACTTGCTCTTGTGTTTGTAGATTTTCTTCATAACTAGTAATGAGCGCCGCAATGAAAACTGTGAGCGTGACAGTAATGTCACGGCCGATATTCGTGGAAGCACGTGCACAAATTAACACGGTGGAAATATTCCAAAGGGTACGGAGCGGTCTCGCTGCCTGAATTCCGTTCTAGTAAGGCCGCTCTCAGACTTTCGACGTCCGCTTCGTTACGTGCTGGAATATTTAATGATTAAAACTGTGTCGTTTTAGCCTTATATATTATATATGTAGCGAAAATTGTAATCTATATAAATATCTCATAGATATCTATCTCATGATATCAATTATCTATATACATGTTAAGTTAGTTTGTGTACTGAGCTCAAATTATGACACAATATACTCGCTTCATAGATAGCTTTCTCATTAAATTAATAGTTATTAAAAATATTTGTTCACCATCTTCACATTCTAATCCATCTTTTATTATTTTACATAACGTTTATATTTGTATTGTATTGCAAAATAGACTCCTGTTTTTCCTAGCATAAATGTGTCGGCAGTAGACTGAGAAAGTCAGTGCCACCCTCTTTATGGAATTAATTATCTTAATGGAAGTTATCCTCCATAGCCTATCTTCCTTAATAGGATATCTTCCACAGTGAATGAAAATTAATTTTGTGGAATTACAATATCAAATATTGAAATTCATTTAAGGTGAAACTTAGTTGAGCAATCCTTATTCAGTTAACTCATTTACGTTATGATGTCTGAAATGCATTTTAAGTACTTTTGATAAAGTTTGAACTAGTTAATCAATCAAACAGTTTCTAGTCATTTGGTCATAAAGACTGACATTATCACCTTAGTGTTGCTTTTACTCCTTTTTGTGAGACCACTGACACACATATCATCCACAGCGACCTGAAGGTAGAGCTTTTTAGGTCTTCTCCAATACAGATTGCTGCTGCTGAATTGACGAAAGCGACACTACTGCATTTTATCGGTGTCGCGAATATGAAAGTGGTCACAGACGCGGCAGCCGTTCACGCGATCTTTTCGCGTAGTCTCACATAATCCACTGGAATCTATTCCCAATATAAAGTACTATTTCAAGTGTTATTTCAACTTAAGATGTAATTTTCTCTGTGTCAAATTTAATCTAGATTTTTCAGCCGTTTTTCCGTGACAAGATAATAAACATTCATCTATTCATCTTACCCTAAGAATCTGACACAAACTGAAATATCTTTTGTGTCTAACTGTCATCTATACAAAGTTAATTTATCATTTATAGACAGCAGCTGGCACCAACTCGTTAAGCTAGCTCTTCATTGTACTCTGGACAGTAATCGTTTAATGTAAACAGAGATTAGGGCGAATCAACTAATTAACTTGGGGTGAATCGACCTTGTCCTGCTAGATGCGAACCTGATTACACGCACACTTGGCAAAAGGTCACGACGTTACATGTTCAATATCAAGTTGTCTCAACTATTTTCTTATGTAATTAAGTAAACGTGTACATACAAAAAGGGACAGATAGAGTTGTAATACTAAACTGCAAACCAACTGTATTAGTTTATTAGTGTAGTTAGTATCACAGTATTACTATATCAGTGGATATTGTGGGGCCCTACCAAAATCTTCGTGCGAGGTTCAGGACTTTAAGTTTTGTCAACCATTATAAGTCTAAAAACAGTAGTACCAAGTATTGATATCGAAAGGATAATGTTCTTTTTTATAGTTTAGGTATTCCTGCGTTTAGGTATTTTTATTATCGAAAAAATGATCACTTTAGTATGATATATTATAGAGAAATTTTCGTACGATAAATAGTTTTAAAGATATTTAATTTTGAAAATTCAATTTCTCAAGCTGGTCGAATACGCTCCATACAAAATCGTACTTGTGAGTGACGTCACGCGCCAGTTGTGCGTAGTGCAAACGTATGGAGTGTAAGAGAATATCGCATTTATCTCAGTTCACGTTGTGTTTACATGTGTACAGTTTATAATAAAAGTAATTTGAAATGTAATGAGGAATCTCATCTATACTAATATTATAAAGCTGCAGAGTTTGTTTGTTTGTTTGTTTGAACGCGCTAATCTATGGAACTACTGGTCTGATTTGAATGATTCTTTCAGTGTTGGGTAGTCCGTTTATCGAGGAAGGTTTTAGGCTATATATCATCACGCTACTACTTAAGGGAGCGGAGCATTGATAATAAATGTTAACAAATCCGGCAATTTTTCATACATATTTTGAACTCTAAAACATACGGGCTCAAAGGGATATGAAGCTTCAAAATATACCCCGGGCGAAGCTGGGGTGGGTCAGCTAGTAAGTTATAAACTGGGACTGAATTTGATTGTTTATATTATAACTTACTTTGGGAAAAGAAAAGCATAGTTTCAGTTGAATAAGGAAATATCTTATTTTGCAAGGCAATTTTTGCCAACAAAAGCACATATCAAGCGGTATTAGAAAGAATCGGACGAACTTGTCAAATAACCTATTTATTATATCCAAAAGGAAACGTAATACGACACTTATAAACTTTTGTTGCGTAGTGATCTATATAACGAAATTATTTGGCTAAATTAGTCAGTTAATTAAACATTCAAGCATTCAGTAGACACAGCGGGGGAGAGCGAAGCGAGCTTGTGGACGCCGCAATCCCCAATACGAACACATTATGGTAGAAGTTATCCTTTTACTTTAGTTTGCTTTAGATGCAGCACGAAGAGTTTTTTAATCAGGGTTTGAAACGATGCCAGCAGTTAATTAATGGCTAGTTGTCTAATTAGCTGAATATATTTAAAAAATAAACGTAACTTCACCACGCCACACGCTTATTCAAAGTAAAATTTGCAAAACTTTTAGTAAAGGATTCAATCATTATTTTATAATACTCCCGCCTGTCTTTTCAAAATATTTTGTAAATAAAATAAGATAAATAAACTGCAATATTTTTAAATTTGCAATAGGTTTTGCCATTTCTAAAAAATAGACAGATCCCATAAGCTTGTTGTCATGTAGCAGGAGTTTTCCAAATCCGAGCGAATACGGATAATTTTCCGACAGAGAGTAGTTCGGTAACACTAACGAGGGTAATACAACTAGAATCACACATAACAACTGCACTAGCGAAGGATTAAAAACTCTTATTTTATCACGAACGTCGCTTTTTACGTCATCTATTACGTCACCGTTATTTTACTCCAACAATGTTAGGGTTTGACGATACAAATGTTGTTTTAGGTGACGTTTGTTTTCTTGAACAAAAGTCCCCTCATAACCGGAAAAAATATGGTACAATATTTTCAAAAGAGAACCGGGTCTTATGGGTTAATAAGTACATATGGTCTTTGAGAATATGAATTCTTGTTGAGATATAGATTTTCTTTGCAACGAAATGAGATCAAAATCAATTTGCCGACGATAGCAAATAGTAGTGAAACGGTTATCGCATAGCTAGAGCTCTCCCGAACATACCTTTAAATCGTCAGTATCGGTCGTTTATATCAGTTTCTGTCCTAGTTTGTCTATATTAGTTAACAAACTAAACTGATATAAACGAGTCAATACTTAACGTGCTAATGTTCTGGTCCTGTAGTCGTTGAATATATTTTTGCCTCGCTTGATGTAAGCTGAAGGCAAAGTCTCAGAAAAGAGGAACACCATTACATACAATAAATATACCATGTTATAATAATAGTGACACGTAGCTTGACGGCCTCATCATATGCTTTCTCAATTTCACTTTAAAGAACTCGGGACTGTAGGAAGAAGGAAACACGTGAGCTGTAATCGTATGTTGCGAATCGATGCGATTGCGATTTATTGATAGGGTGTAGTGAATTAATAGTATCTATTTCTGCAAGTTCAACTTCCAAGAAAGTGGCTGAGAAGTTTTATCTACATCGGCAATCTATAAACTCTCCCCAGTGGCTCCTAGTAATAATACCGCGCACAGCGGCCGCAACCGGCAAACCGTGTCGACACATGGGCTAAACCTGAATGATGTCACTTTTGTGGTCAAGGGAATACGATTCCCTCCGAGAAAGCTGTAAAAATCTATTTCGGTGAGGAAGGTCAAAAGGGCATATTTTTACTGTCGGTTACTCTCATCTGACTTCTCCTATACCAAGAAGGAGGAGGACGAGGGCGTGTGCCTGAGTCTGTGCTAGTGCTTGCGCACCTTAAAATATTTTGGTCCGTTTAATGGACTCCGACTACGTGTATGATGATGTAATGAAGTATAGAGGTTTGGCATGATACAGCTGAAGTTTGTTTGACGCCTGCACATAGGTGGTCCGGAGGTGTGAGCACGCGCCGTGTATGTTTTCGCATATATTTTGGAAGGAGGTAGGACACGACGGTATCTCCCGTCTCAAATTGAGCAGTCCGTCTGGGGAAGTACCTCCGCCCTACAGAATACCGCGGTTTTAATAACCTTGTGTTGTGTTCCCGGTGGTGAGTAGGGTAGCCAGAGTTCACTGGAGAGGTTTTGTGCTGTCAGTGGATAGACCGTAGGCTTAAATTGACACCACTGACTTGTAGGGGCGTGAAATGTTGGCGCGGCGGTCAGGGAGACCCGGTGAAACGGTTATCCGCTGGCCGCCCGCAGGTTGTACGGTTCCCGAACCTGGGGATCACTTAATCTCCGCCCCAGGAGGCTGAACCAGCAGCCTGTGTAAAGTGCCCGATGCTGTAGTCGTGCCGGAGGAGGAAACCGGAGTGGACTCGGCTACAGTATTTGGGAGGGGACCGGGGGCCCTTCCGCCCGCCGCGCCAGCCACTCACACAACCCCAGCTTGTCAGTGGTGGTACGAAGCCTAACTTTGTCTTCTGCACTGGGAGCACAGAAACTCTCTATACCTTCCTCCCCCCCACCCCCCACATAGGTCATGAAAGGAAAAAATAAGAAGAAAAACGTTACTACAGCGGTACCATCGTCCACAGTACATGTGGATTTCTGTAACATCAGGGGCCTACACACCAACCTCAACGCGGTCCATCTACATTTAGAAACCGCGCAGCCCACCTTGTTTTTTCTGACGGAGACGCAAATATCATGCCCAGCCGATACAGCCTACTTAATGTACCCCGGATACAAACTCGAGCATAACTTCCTGAGTCGCGCCGGGGTATGCTTGTACGTCCGGGATGATATTTGCTGCCGCCGTCTTCAAGGCCTTGAAGACAGGGACCTGTCAACTCTTTGGGTACGTACGGATCACGGTGGCCACACCCGTATCTTTGCGTGCCTCTACAGGTCTCATAGCGGTGACTTGGGTACAGCTCAATTGTTTGAGCATCTCCAGCGGTATGCGGACAAGGTAATTGAGCAATACCCTACCGCGGATTTAGTATTCTTGGGGGACTTCAACGCTCACCACGTAGAGTGGCTGGGGTTTCCTAGAACTGATTTTGCGGAAAGGGCTGCTCATGACTTTGCACTGACCTATGGATTCTCTCAACTGGTGCATTCTATTACTAGAACACCAGAAATAGAGATCCATAGAAGCTCTATACTGGACCTTCTGCTGACTTCACGCCCGGACGAATACTCAGTAACTGTGGAAGCACCACTTGGTACTTCGGACCACAGCCTCGTTCGGGCGCAAGTGACTCTCACGCGGCCTGAACCACCGCGGCCACCTCAATGGCGGCATGTCTGGCACTACAAGTCGGCAGACTGGGATGGACTGCGAGAATTCTTCGCGTCGTACCCGTGGAGGCGGCTTTGCTTCACTTCAAATGATCCCAGCTCCTGTGCAACAGCAGTAGCTGATGCGATCTTAGCGGGCATGGAATGCTATATTCCGAACCGCTGGATCGTAACAGGAGAGAGCAAACGCCCTTGGTTTAATAGGCCCTGCAGAGAAGCAAGAAACCACAAGCAATCTGCATACAGGGCTTGGACCACGGCTCTTGCCAATAAAGATCCTAATATCACTGAAGTGAAGCGAAAGTTGAATGCCGCCTCGAGGTCTAGTAAAAAAGCTACGGCCAGGGCTAAGTTTGAGTTCATCGGCAGAATTGGCGAGCGGCTTGCGCGCTACCCATCTGGCAGTCGTGCTGCTGAGGGAAACTTTTGCCAGTCTTGCCTTCCACCGCTGCAAAAATCCGATGGTAGTCTGGCCCATGGCGCTAAGGAGAAAGCCGATCTGTTGGGTAATCTCTTTGCGTCAAACTCGACTATGAACGACGAGAACGCCGAACCACCCATAATTCCCAGCTGTGGTGCTTCCATGTCTGAAGTTAAAATCACGCAACGGGCGGCCCGGCGTGAGCTTAAGTCCCTAGATGTTCGGAAGTCGAGTGGGCCGGACGGTATACCGGCGATGGTGCTTAAACACTGCGCCCCCGAGCTGTGCCCTGTACTTACACGCCTTTTCGCACTCTCATACTCCGCGCGGCAGGTCCCAGCCTCGTGGAAGACCGCATTCGTGCACCCTGTACCTAAGAAAGGTGACAGGACAGATCCGACCAATTACAGGCCTATCGCTATAACCTCATTAATACACAGCTCCTGAGATACCTTGAAGGAAACGATCTACTGAGCGACCGACAGTACGGCTTTCGCCACCGTCGCTCAACCGGTGACCTTCTTGTCTATCTCACAAACCGGTGGTCGCAAGCCATCGAGAGTCGGGGTGAGGCACTAGCGGTCAGCCTCGATATAGCAAAGGCCTTCGATCGGGTCTGGCACAAAGGTCTTCTTGCGAAGTTGCCGTACTATGGACTCCCCGAGGGACTTTGCGAATGGATCGCGAGCTTTTTGTCCAACAGAAGCATCCAAGCTGTCGTCGACGGCAGCTGCTCGGACCGCATGAACATAAACGCTGGTGTCCCACAAGGCTCCGTGTTGTCTCCGACGCTGTTTCTGCTGCATATCAATGACATGCTGTCTGATGGCTCCATTCATTGTTATGCGGACGACAGTACCGGGGACTCGTGTTACACGGGCCGTGCAAATATCCCTCAGTCCGAGGTGGAGAAGAGTCGCGAACAACTTGTGTCCAAAATCGAGACTACTCTCTTTGGAGTATCCGATTGGGGACGACTAAACCTAGTCCAATTCAACCCCACTAAGACACAAGTATGTGTATTCACCGCTAAGAAAACCCCATTCATTGTAGCGCCGCAATTCCTGGGCACACCGCTTACCATCTCCTCAAGTATCGGGATCCTTGGTGTCGATATCTCCAGGGACGTCCAATACCGAATTCATTTGCAGGACAAGGTTAAGTTGGCATCAAGAAAACTCGGAGTGCTCAACAGGGCGAAGCAGTACTTCACTGCGGGGCAGCAACTCCTTCTTTATAAGGCACAGGTCCGGCCTCACATGGAGTACTGCTATCACCTTTTTGCTGGAGCACCTGCATACCAGCTTGACCCCTTCGACTCGTTGCAAAGACGGGCAATGAGGCTGGTTGACAATCCCAAACTCACAGGTAGAGTGGAACCTCTTAGCCTTAGGAGGGATTTTGCCTCACTGTGTGTGTTCTACCGCCTGTACAATGGTTTGTGCTCAGATGAATTGTTTGACATGATGCCCGTAGCTACATTCTATCATCGCACCTCTCGCCAAAGGCAGGGAATTCATCCCCACACATTGCGACCTGAGACGGTGCGCACTGTGCGGTATGAAAGAAACTTCATCCCACGCACACTCAAGCTGTGGAATGACCTCCCTGCTGCGGTTTTCCCAAGCGCCTACAATACGGGGTTCTTCAAGAGGGGCATCAGAAGGTTTCTTCATGGTCGGCAGCACGAGTGTGACACCCCTGGTGTTGCATACGTCCATAGGCCACGGTAACCGCTTCCCATCAGGCGGGCCGTGTGCTTGTCTGCCAAGTTAGTGGTATAAAAAAAAAAAAATTGCAATCTTTTGGTGAAAGTATCGGACTTTGATAACACTTAGGATAACAAAGTAGCACTATTCAGGGAAGTACCGCCTTTCTCGCTTGATCGATGAGTGAGCTATAAAGTTACTCTAAAATTTTCACCATTGCTTAAATAGGTGGTAGGTACTATATGTACCATAATATCAATCAGTACTTAGTCGATACACCCGAGGGCAGATTTTATTGGGAGGTGCAGTGAACTGTGTCATACGCGCAATCTTGGATTGAACACCGGCTTATTGTCATAAAACTGCGGCTTTGCTTCTGAAGACTATAAAGATCCAGAATAAAAAGGCTAATAAATATGAATAGGCTAGGTGAAGTAGAAAAATGCTGTGACCTTATCTGATAAGCTGTAGATCAGTTCATCTACAAAAGTCAGCTGATGACAGAGCCGGATCAGCCACAGTCACGTAACGAGATTGTCATAGCCATCAAAGAGCAGCAAAATAAACGTGCGATTGGAATACCGGGCGAATTGTGGAAGTACGGGAATAATAATGTGTTACGTAAATTTTTTTTCGGGAACTGTTTTTTAGTATATGGGAACTGGGAAGTATTATTTTAAGACACTGATCAATGATATATGGCAGATGTTTAACACACATTAATAGCTATTTCTCATTAATGCGTTAAAAAATAGGTAGGTAAGTAAGTTAAATACTTAAGGTATTGTTTATAGAAAATGAATCAACATGTTCAAAAAAGCCGCTATTATAAGTGAAAGTTTAAAAATATTTGTAAGGCAATGTTTATAGTAAATCAGTGTTCAAAGTTTCTTTCAGGGAACAAATCTGCAACGGCCATTACGTGAACAAGGTTGAAATAAATTTTTTTCACTGCGCATAGCTCGATTATTTCGGCAAAATTTATATTCGTGGTTATATCCATTACGGTTTTGCTAAGTTCGTCAATTTTCAAAATAAAATTACGAAAAAAAAAATCACTAGAGAGTTTAAGCCATTTTAAACCAGTTTTGAAATCTACGATTCTTTTACTAATCACTAGAACAAAATAAATTGACCATCAGTATCAAAATAATTGGGATATTTACCATGTTGCATTGTTTCGAGTTTCGAATATTTCAGCGCTGTTGCAAGCTCCATGATCACGGAGGAGATCTGACCATTCACATTCGTTAGATCCGAGTAAGTCAAGCGTGAAAGTTCCACCTGCATTACAGTCCTATTCAGAATCACGAATTATGGAGCGATTACCGCTATTGTCAAAGTGCTTAGTGGTTGACGATCGATGCAAGCAATCAAATTGAACCGATACGTTAATAATAATTTACATTCAATATGTCTGTAAAACTGGCCATGCGTGACTACAAATACTTTTCAGCGCCATATATCGATACTAATGCAAGAGCAAACAAAAAATATGTATGCGTGTCAGTTGGTTACGATTAATGTCAATACTACTGAACTGGAGAAATTATTACTGAACTGAATGAAATTTTAAAGCTATTTGATGTGCTAACTATTCGAATCGATTACGATAGGAAAAAAAATAGAATCAGTTCAGGTGGGATTCGAACCCGCGATCTTTCTCTTATAGGGGGACTGCTCTGATCACTGTGCCACTGAATCTTGCTCGAAATCATCAAAATCTTCCTATACACATCCGTCTTACAGCTACTGTGGGAGCCATCTACCGATTCTCGTACGAACTATCGACACCAATGAATGATATTACAATCATTTTAAAACATTGTATATTGATGACTCTGCCTATTACAGACTATTGAATAAAAAAAATAGATATGGGTGTTTTATACTAAAATACTTTACGCTTTGATAGCTATTTTCTGCGTTAAAAGCTTTCGAAATCACGGACAGCAGCTCTCGTTAGCGTTAGCATTATAGATATACACGACAGACATATTGCTTATCTGCTAAACTTGCTGATCGGTTTCTAGAAAGACAGAAAGGCTTGGAGAATAAACAGTGGCTGTTATTTTCTCATAAAATCCGATTGCCCGTTTGTTGGCCGTAAAATATTTCAGCATCACGCAAACTACATATCCCCATAGGAGAACCCCTCGAGTCAAGCTACGCGAACAAGTTTCTTCTTCAACTGATTTAATAGAAAAAAATGAATGCTTTTCTAACTCAAAATGTACCTCGGCGGCGGTGCTCTAGCTCTGACAATAATAAAATAATGTGTATTGTATATGTAAATAAGATTTGCGTGCAGTTGGAAACATATGTGACTTTGTTACTAAATCTAAAAAAAATAATTCCTGTTTACTTTACGATATTATACTAGTTATTAGTATAATAACTAATTTCATTCGGCTTTTTGGTTAAGTTTTTGAATACTTAGTTGAAAATTCTTACGGCAAGAAAATTTAAAAAATTATTAAGCAATTTGACGAATTTCAGAGCACTTACCACATATTCAATTATGCCACGACAGTGGAGCTGCGGACAATAGCTAGTAGGTGATAGGTATATTATAATGATATATTCTGTACTTATTTATTTGTTTAGAGGTTAATAAAAACCACACACCTACGAGTATATTAGAAGACAATCAGATATGTCAGTTTTCCGCGTGGTTTCCGGCAGAGTGGAATTTGGACCAACCCATCTTTTCCCATGCGGTGTCGTACAAGTCGACTAAGGGATAGTGCTGTTTTAACATCAAAAAGATATATACAGCCCAGACTCATCCTCAGATGTATGGCATGACTCAACAATAGTGCCCGGAAGAAGCTCACCCCCTATTATGTGTAATCAAAATTTAATAATTGGTGAAATGTAGGTGTTAATTTACATCTGGAGGGTTAGCCTGCAGGTATAAAGGCGTGATTATATGTATGAATGTATATACAGAAATGTACAATTAATGATAAAATCTAATTAACATAAAGTATTCAGATACAAAACAAACCTATATACAAATAAATTAATCTATAATTAGTTGTATAATGCTCTGATGATAAAGTTAATAAATGACAATTTTGTTTATAATATTATGAAAGATGATTTAATAAATTTGTTAAGCTTCTTTTGATGTAGCTTGTACCTCTTAAAACATTTTGGACAAATATATTAACTATTCAAAGAAACAAGTTTGTGGCGTAATGGCTAGCAAGCGCAACCATTCGGGCATAATTCTTGTTGTCCTAGGGGTGATCATGTCTAATTAGGCATAAATTCGTGGTAAAACAATAATTGCCGGGGACCTCCCCGTTGTCAGCTAATGCGTTAGCAACAACTAAGGGTAAAATAAATGGCCCTATTTCGTTGCTATCGTGATAACCGACACACCGAGGGTGCGTTGCTGGTTTCGTTCCCCAATTATTATTTAACTAACCTATGCCTGTGTGGAATACTGATACGGCCCTGCGATCAATAAGAGTGTATTCCTTGGAATAGCATAGGTAGGTTCGATGGGGTACGAGTGATTGAGTACTAACTTACTTTCGTATTTGCTGTATATCACTACTTTCGAGACATATATACGCGATTGATTAATATATTTCCTTGATTATGGCACTGGTAACAGTGACGGAATGTTCTAGCGCCTGTAATAGGAACAATTCATTGTTTTTAAATAATATAACTAGTTGTTGCCGTTGTTCCAACAGCGTGAAATACTAAAAACCCGGCTACTCGAAAATGACGACTTAAATAGTATGAAATAAGAAAATAACAAAGATAGCCGTTGGTCGTATGCCACTTATCCATAGAACGCATTCTTTTGTTAAAGTAAGTGGCATACGACCATGGCTATCCTCGATATTTTCTTGTTTAACACTTTTTAAAGGGTTGTTTTGCCAGTATTCGGGTTTTAGTTTTTTTACAAAGTATTTTATGACTGCTAGAGGGCGCCACATTAGATTCAGGGACAAGTCATGTAGCCTATAACCAACGGATTACCAAGACACTTCTAACGATACCATATTTGTTCAGTTCTAATAGGAAACTGAGGAGCTATGAGGGAACAGATTGACCAACATACTTACTTACATAGCCTGTCCAAAACAGAACCCTCCTTTGGTTTCGCCGTAGACGGGTAAAAACAGTCGTTATTTTTCTGTAATTTCTAATATTCTGCGCAATTTTTGTGATTTTTCTTTCCGTATGAAGTATTAGACAACTTAAAAATGATAAATGAAATCGGCAGTCTTTTTCAATCTGTTGAAGTGAAACAGGGTTGCACTTTTATTTCTATATAAACAATGTAGGTGTATTTTTGAAACTGTGTTTTAAAAAGCAGTTAGTTGTACCGGTACGATACTTTTAACATGAAAAAGATTTATAAAATTATTGCTTGTCTTTATTACCTACATGTTCCAGATAATCTCATAAGTGGCTGAGTCAATTTTGACGGAATTTATACCTCAGAAACCTAATGTTATGAGACTAGTCTAGTTTTTCTATAGAGAAAAGATCAGGGTTAAAAAATGCAACTCAGACCTAAGTCCGGACGCGGACGAAATCACGAACACCGCTTGTGCCTAATATAGATTGGTGTGTTGTGTTCTTGGTTTATTAACTTGGAGGCTTTATCACGAGTTCGCGTGACCCTGCATATTAATTCATCAGCTATCTTAATATGCGGGACTGCATGTTGTTGTATCAAATCAACACCATTCTCTGACGCATACAAGTTCTGAAAAGTAATAAATTAAATTTTTCCATCTGCCGAAGTTGAAAATAATTTTATTTGCTAACTTTGTGGAAGGTTCTTACAGAAAGAAAAATTTAGACACTCGCGTAGACAGTTGACAAATATTTTATAAACTTAACGTGTGTTAAGTAATTACAGTAGGAAGACATTTAACCTTCGACTTTTATATAATTTTGGAAATATTTATTTGCGATGGACCCAATAACTAATGAACGAATTTGAATGCGGTTTTTTTTTGTTGTAAAGGTCTTAGTCAGACTTAAAATCTTACGGTTATTTGATTGCAATCAGTTTAGCAGAACCTAAAATAAGAGATTCACGCGAGCTGAGCGCGAGGAGACGCGCGCGGAAGGCTGTGACTCCTCTGGTGTTACAGACGTCCATAGGCCACGGTAACTACTTTCCATCAGGTGGGCCGTGTGCTTGTCTGCCAACTAAGTGGTATAAAAATAAAAAAAATAAAAAAATATAACATTTAGTGATAGAGAAAAATCTTGATAATGTTGGTGTTATTCAGTTCGATTACCTACCAATCATACATTATGTTAAACTAATTACAGACACGAAGTGCACGATGGATATGCTATATCATTTCCTTCGTGCACTTCGTGTTGATACATATGGATTTGGTCGGTTCGAGTTCTGGCTTCTGCGGAAGGGGAGAGGTATCCGAGGGACTTTTCGCACGTAATAATGGCTCAAAGGCAACTGATCTACCAATAACGCGAAGTCATTAGTAGATCAGTTGACCTTTGCACTTTGCAATACCAAAAGTAGGTGTTTACTTTTGCACTTGCACAAATTACCTCTCAATACCCCGATTCTTGTTCAAGATGTTTGCGGGTAACTATAAGTATGATTGGTTTTCGAGATAAAATTGGGTGACATTCAACCGTTACATATCACAGCACTTTACGACTTTAGTACGACAGATATAGAAAATTACGCTTACGGTGCGGTTCACAATCTACGAGATGATCTTGTAGACATCAAATATGCGTATAGACACTTACTCAATCCACATTCGTTGCGCGGCCTTTTCCTTTATTACGGTCATTTAATATAACTATCCACGCTCAACTGAATTCAGTAAATGAAGGTACACAAACGTGATAATAAAATTTGGTCATATCATTAATGTTTCAAAATATTGTTATATTAGTATCAAACTATTTTTGATGCGAAACGTTGTTAAATCAGTATCAAACTATTTTTGGTGCGAAACGTATAACCATTTTTGATGCGAAACGTATAACCATGGTGTGTTCTCTAGTTATACCCCTAGTTGTACTCTGCTCGTAATGTTTAGCAAATGGATCACACCGGTTTAATACGCGGCCCGGTCCTGGACAAAAACTAAATGTGTTTACTTTCCAATTTTTTTCTTGATCGACTCGGTTGTAGCATACTTTTGTGAATATTTAGGCAAAACATATAAATCAAAATCAAAAAAAAGATTTTGTAAACTTTGCAATTTATAACATAAATGACAAAATCCCCTCTCAATAACATAAATCCTTTTAGTGCTATAAAAGTCCGAGATTGAAACCTCCAGGCGCTCTACTATATCTTTAAAAAGTTATTACTTGAATTTTGTAACTTGTTTCTATTTGGCATTGGGTCAAAATACTCCAAAGGTGCCTTAAATGCTATCGAAAAAGGACTCAGTAAAATTTTAGTGCAATTGAGCTATATTACTGTTTTTAATCTATTTTGATAGATATTTTTTGCTAAGCGGCATTTTTAAGTAACTTTCTCCTGAAATGAAAACAATAGCATTGTATAATACATTAACTGAAATATAACACGAGCAATACGTTATTTGTCTGCGCTTTACTGTAAGTGAGGACGCCTACTTTAGGAGTTCACCTGCCCCGAGTCTGCGGGAACCCCGTTGCGCTCTATTTCTTTCATCTGAATGGGATCAGATAGCGTAGCGACGCACAGATATATATTTATAGCTACGTACTAACATTTAGAAGATTGTTCTCTGTTCATAGTGCTGTGTAAAATAGATACACTGACCATTAAATTAAGCTAAAATGTTGTTTTATATCCCGTAAATACATACATATAATCACGCCCTTATCCCCGGAGGGTTAGGCCGAGCTGAAGTTTCCCCCGCATTTCAAAAATCATTAATTTGGTCCCACGTAATAGGGGGTGAGCCTATTGCCGTCTTCCGGGCTCTATTGTTAACTCAAGCTATACATCTGAGGCTGAATCTGGGCTTGTACTTGCTTGTACGGCACCGCATGGGAAGAGATAGGTGCTCCAAATTCTACTCTGCCAGCAACCACGCTGCAACCCGTAAAACTATCTAACACGGTACCCGTTCCCTCTAGTTTGAGAGTCGCGATTAACATCAAAAAGACATCTGACGAGTGTCTCGTTAGCCCCACAGACAGTTGAGAAGAGGCACCAATTAGCACAACAATCGCTCTTGCACGTGAGGCGCCCGTTTGGCGAAGTACGGAAGGGCGAGCATTTAACTTCTTGAAAATATGTCTAATGTCCCAGACATGTTCCTTGCTTGTCAGTTAGGGGCTATCTACATTCATCCAGTTAAAAGGGATGCTTTTATATTACACAGATATACTTTCATGCCTGTAAATCTCCGAATGGGTAAGCAGAACTGTACTAACATAAAACTCACGCTTCACCAACTATGACTTTCGATCTCACGTACCTAATACGAAGTGAAACTATTGGCGACAAGCGGGCACTTTGTCATTTTTTTAGTACAGGATGGAGAACAGCGCTATCTATCAATCACCTTCGAGACCCACTGTTAGACATTAGACACTATTCTACTCCTTCTGGAACGAATACGACAAAAACATCTGAATTATCCTTTAAGCAAAGCGTCCATTAAAAGCATTGCTTGTAGCAATGACACTCTGCTCGAAGCGTTCAATGGCCGCTTTCATAATAACTATACGTCATCACCATAAGATATGGTAGGGATTCCCGTTCAGTGCAAATATTTGTATGTATGAATATAGGTATTTGCATAGGTCTGGTCGTGCTTCGGAGAACATGTTAAGCCGTCGTTCCTTGTTGCCATACTATCGTCTATGGCGTTATTAGTAATTGGAGCCCTAGAATAGTTTCGAAATCGCCTTTGGATTTTAGAGGACAGATTACAGTCGCTTCATGGAAAATTTCGTAGTTACACTGGTAAAGCGGACCCCAGACTACTAAATGAAAGCTTCGGATGCGACTGGGATTAACACCAGGATGAAGAAGATACGTCGTGGATCGATTTTGGTCATACTTATACAGTTTTGTGTTTAACATCCGTCATTTTGTGTTCTAAGTTTAAATAGAGTTTAACACTGTTCCGTAGTTTACAATTCTTTGCTCTATGCATAAAACTGACTGAATGCGTGCATCAGAATATAAAATGGTTGATTTTTAAGGGTAGAGACTGAATACAGCTTATTAAGTGTGGTTAATCCCTTAGTCACCTTTTATAAGTGCCACGAGCGTTAGAACCGAAGACGGGATGCTTCTTTCTCATTTAAGTACCATCCACTAATGTTAGTCTCGCTCCAACTTCAGTGCTAAATTTACATTTGTAACAAAGTTATGTTATAAGCATGAACTAAATACAATATTTGTTCGTTATAGTACTATCATGGGTATTAGTACACGAAGTAAAACTACGCAGTGCGTTCATATATTCTTGTTAAATGCATGTCTCTCATTGTGAAAATAACCTGGATTAGTTTTGAAATTAGAATATGAGCTTTTGAAGTAATTTACTTATTTTTTTTAATATAATTAACTTATTTATTTAAATTAAATTCGGAAAAAGACAAGGTGATGTTTTGAAATTAATACGTTCTCGCGATTGTGCTACTTGGACTTAGCTGTCAGGTTTTTTATACTTGAGAACGTAACGAATTAGGATGGTTGCGTCCTGATTGGGATCAGATACGTCATTGTCAAGAATAAAAATGAATCCGAATAAATTGTCTAACTTTAGCTTTGTAATGCAATCTCATTTTCTCACGACTCATGTCTATAGTTTGATATCCTCTCACAGTAGTTAATACCAAAGCAATAGTTTTAATATTGCATAAACACTGACGGTGGTAGCCATTTATAATACATAAACAACCATATTTAAATAGTTGATCCCATTATTTCGTACCAAATAGTTGAGCTGTTAAGTAATAAATAGTTGGTTAGTTTTCAGTTGATTAGTTTAGTTGGTCAGGGTGGAATAAGGACGTTTTAAGCACTCTATACATACCTATATAAAACCGTTGTTCCTGATATGCCAAATAAAAAATATTTAATTGTCAACTTTTGATTTGGCATATCGGGAAGTAGTAACTCGACTTCAATCAGTAGACGTAACTGGTTGCAGATGCGGTAGGCTTTGGCCTCGAAATCTTGGTGGGCGTATTCACCACCATAATTTTTTCTTCAACCTTTCATATTTCACTATTATTCGAACCACTAATGTTCAATAAAATGAACTTTAACTATTATATTACATTAATTGACATATTACCCGCAACACTGTATTTAAGGTGATACGGCTTTTAATGTACTCGCTTTCAAATTGCTGACAGACTGTTCTTAATTGTAGGTTAATCATAACTGCCTAGCTTACTTATTACTTAACTGTTTAAAACTTTTGAAAAGAGATTGTATAATTACACTTTTTATACCAAAACCTTCGTATATTGGTTTGTTATAAAATGCCTGGACCGTTTGGTTTTTTGGTCAGACAGCAGTCACTGCCATAACAGCCGTATAAGCCAAACCAAAAGGAGATGACGTAAGCGTTAAAAGCCTCGGATGCAACCAGGACTCGGCTTTTCACGAAAGCAACAGCTTTTAGACTCCCAAGCCCGAGAGGAAACTGTACTAGAACGTCGTCCTTCAACTAACAGATATACCAACTAGCAAGTAGTAAGGCAGACCTGATCTATCATTCTAAAAACATATATTACGAGTATATTTCAAGCACCCCTATATCACTGGTACTAATGAATAGCCTTTTGTATCAGAACAGCTTATTGTATGTTGCCAGAATGCTTAACAGAAACTTTCGCTCCACTCGACTCTTCATTTTCTCGATATAAGCCTTACTGACATTCGTATTAATTACGATAGTGTTCTGTTTGCTTGTTCATTAAAACGGCCGCAACAGTCTGTGGGGCCTACCATGAAACATTCACAGTTGTGGTTCCAATTTTCAGGTAATCGGTGCAATGCAACACATTTATTCAGAAATTGGTGTTGAAAACGATATGAAACACTTCGCTCAGCTAAAACTGAACTAAGACTAGCCGCGATTGTTATAAATTGTACGTATAATAAAAAACCTCTACTGAACTGATTTCAAGGTACATAGGTATAGATTAGCGTCTGAACAATCTAGACTCTCAAAATGATCTTAATACCAAGGTATTAAGAGTCAATCAAACTGTTTAATTGATTTAAATTTTTGTATTACTGTCCAAATTAAAGGTGTGCACTAAATATCAGAACAATCATGCCACAGGTAGGGGGTAAAAACAAAGCTTTAAGATAATTTTGAGTACTTTGTTCATCTAGATAGATCTAATGCTGAATGTGCCAGTTACACGCTACGACGTTCATTCGTGTTTCGTTGAGTCCGAAGTATCAGATGTTTTATGGTAGACCCCCAGTTCATGTCCATTGTGTTCTATTACGGGCAAGTTATAATCGATTGACATCTGATTGTTCGCATTCATCAACGTTTTCAGTTCATATCGATTAAGCGCACATAAAAATTGAAAGCATCGAAAAGTTTTACTGTGCCTAAATAGAATATGTTTGTTGTAACGTAGGTGCTGGTGACCTTCAGTTTATTTAATTCGGGTCTTATATTTGTAAATTGTCGTTACATTTACAAGCATACTGTTTTAGTTAGTCGGTGTTTACTATTTATATTGCTCTTGTCTCATTCCAGAAGTATGCTAAGGTGAGAAAAGACTTTTGGTTTGGTATTTTGACAGAAACTTAGTGAGATACATAATATTTTAACCTTTAAACCATTGAAATAATTGATTTGTATGTGGCACTTTTGTGACAGATTGCGTGCGTAATATATTTTAGGTCTCATTATAGTATATTTAAAATTGAAGTTATATACATGACCAATCAGCATTAGATAGTTCTTGACGATCAAAGTGAAAAAACGTAAAACAAAACATAATTTTACAAACAACGTTTGAAAATTCAATAATTTGTCGAACTTTCATTTCGCAAACATATTACTTTAAAAATAACATAATACAGGTTTCGCAAATTTACTACTTAGGAAATATTTCATTTATATTATGTTTATTTTAAAATGTTCATTTGACTAAATCAACTCTGTAGACAAATTTATTAGTAAGTAATAATTTTGTATTTACTAATACTAATTCCATAGATACTTTGTCATTTAAAACTAAACGAAATAAGTATAATTGGGTTCTGGCTAGTTTTAAGTGTAACATAACCTAGCCTAGTCCTTTAGTTTCGGTTGACCTTACATATATTATCATAATTTCGTGCAGATATTAATAATATAGAAAGAAAAAAAGAAAATACATTCATTTACAAAAACAACGCACATACACGTAGTGTAAGTACAATACTTACAAATATACAAATTATAAATATCCTATATATGCACTTATAAAGTAAATATAAATAATGTACAAAACATAATTATGTACAATAATGTTGTGGAGAAGAGTCGCGAACAACTTGTGTCTGAAATCGAGACCACTCTCTCTGGAGTATTCGATTGGGGACGACTAAACCTAGTCCAATTCAACCCCACTAAGACAAGTATGTGCATTAACCGCTAAGAAAATCCCATTCATTGTAGCGCCGCAATTCCTGGGCACACCGCTTACCATCTCCTCGAGTATCGGGATCCTTGGTGTCGATATCTCCAGCGATGTCCAGTACCGGAGTCATAAGGAGGACAAGGTATTGCAATACGTCCATAGTTCACGGTAACCACTTCCCATCAGGTGGGCAGTGTGCTTGTCAGCCACCTAAGTGGTATAAAAAAATACCGAATAATCGAATTGAGAACCTACTCCCTTAAGGAAATCGGTTAAAAAGTAAAATTAAAAGCTAATATGTTTAAAAAATTAATAATTTATGAAATAATGTTAAGGCATATGCATATGTGAAATTTTGCCCAGTAAATATATTATCTAATGAATAGTTTAATAAACAATCATTTATAAAATGAGAAGTTTATCAATTACAATTTTGTCAAACGTTGTTTGTCAAATGAAATTTTGTTATTTGTTTTTTGTTATATGATTAGATACCAATCTCTTGCACTAGCTTAAGGTGTCTTCCAAATGGAAAAGGCTTAATAACGTTCAGAAATGTGAATATTAGCGAAGTTCTGCTGTAATCGATATTGGGCTGCGATAATCATATAGAGTGCCACACGACCTTCGAGAAAGATCTCGGCGACAGGCGTCATAGCCTAGATTGGGTTCGATTACTTACGCCTTCATATAAAACGCAGGGATTGCGATCTCTCTAGTAAGTATTCGTCTATGTATTATTATCTAATGCATCGAGGATAAGTATATAAACCTTTACGTGTGCGGGTTTATGTAACTTTATTTATTGGCAGTGTGCTTGTACACACGTGTTTAGTTAACAAACTTGTGTGCCTTTCCATGAGTCCTTTGTAATCCAATTTTCCCTGACGTTTCAGTCTAGGAACTTCGATGGAAAGCAGATGTCTTACCTGGACTATGGTCTAGATCTTTGTAATTAAGTTAGTAAGGGAGTAATTATATGGTTGGTTAGGATTAAACAGTTAGTAATGAGCGATTGCTAAAAATTAATGTGAAAATTAATGCGATGAAGTTTTTGTAGAAATACTTATCCAGTACATACTTAGCGTTGTATCGACTGAAATTGAGTACATTTTTAGATCGAAATCGAAATGCAGGATTTCACAGATAGGTAATTCAATTAATTACTAGTTTGGTCAAACGGGTCACCCTGGTGAAATTCAGGCTACAAGATAAACCCATAATAAAGAGGTTTCCAATATTATAAAACAAATGCAAAGTGCCGACCCACTCCATCTATATTTCCAACTTTCGAAGTCCTAACCGTTGGACACAGATCACAAAATGTATTTTCCCAAATAAAATCCGAGTAAAATTCTTAATAATATTTATTTGCATTATAGGAGTGAAACCCGTTTTAGGATTCTATTACAAGGGTGTATTTTCCGCAACTGCTGTGGATCAGTTTTATTTGATCATAAAATAAGGCGAAAACATAATATCAAAGTTTACGGAAACAATTCGTTACTTTATACCTAAGAGTAGCTACTGTGAGAATAGTACTTCGCTATAAGTAGAACTTGTCTTTTATTTTCGAAACAGAGATTTATTTTCTACTAATTTCAGCTAATGAATGTGAAAGTTTGTGGGGATGGATGGCTGGTTGTTTGTTAGGAATGAGTGCTATTGAATAACCGAGTGTGACGTCATACTTTCAATAGAACTTACCAGGACGGAATCGCACTTTCTTGTACCTCTATGATGAATATAATGGTTGTATCTTATCATCAAGAAGATAACCACTCCTGATTTGGATTTCGAACCAGCCCAACTTACTGATCGTTATCTGCAATCGTTAGCTATTCTAAAGTTAACGGTCATGAAATTCTAAGTAGGGTGTTGGCACTATCCACCCCGTAGATCTCCCCCTCCATTAAACATACCAATTCCCCCGTTTTGTGTACCCATGCGACAGAGCGAGCTGAATGGAAATTTTGGTTAGTTAAATTGTTAGTTATAATATCATTTACCCCCGCGTTTAAAAGTGTAATAATTGGAAAATATTAAAAATATATTTTTCACTTATCGTGTTATTCTCTTCTTGATCACATGCGCCAAGTGGACTAATGAAACAGTGTTTTCGGCCGAGTCCAAACGTACCGAGCACCAAAAAAGAAATGCCCGCTGATATTGCCGATGTCTTCTCAGTTTGGGCCGCACACAAACCGGTGGTCCATTTGCTAGACTAGTCTTTCATATTTCATTCTGTATTGACGTTTTGTAAGTTCCGATTTAATGGTCTATGTAGAATAAATTATTTTTGACTTTGAATTTGACATCGGCCACTGTCTCGCCACACCACTCAGTGCGTGCGATCACGGTAAAGTCAAATTCTTTAATTGCGTTCATGTGTTGTATAGATCTTGCAGACATTTTAGGTTTCAACATGAATCTATATATATTAAATTAAATCATCTGCAAATCAAATTTAATTTCAAATTAATATTAATTATCAAGGAATACATTATTACATTTATGTATAAGCTAGAATTAATTATGCAGTAATACTATTATTATTAATTTATAAACTTAATATAATTTTATATGAACTTAAACATTATAAAGTTTAACATTTTAAATTTTACATTTTAGTCCACTTTATAGTACCTACAGTCAGCATCAGATCGTGTTTGTCATCAAAAATTCCTGCAAAGTGTAGTAGATTTCAGTGATAGGTACTCCTGTAGCTTGTCTTTGAATTTATGCTCAATCTTTAAATCCTTTAATGCCTGCATTATTTTTTTGGATACTTTTATGGACCTTATATATATGTAATAATACTAGGTATCGAGACTTTTCGCGAATTATACCTTGGAACTTACTATTTCTGCCTTCTTATATACAGGGTGTATTTTTGAAACGGGGCAGTAAGGGCAAGTACCTTAACCGTTGCAGTTACAGCAAAACGTTCTTAGGTGACCTTAACTAACTTTTTGACATATTTTGAACTGCATTCACAGATTTTGTAAAAAACTTACAGTTGGCAAAAAAAATGCAAAAAGTCCAAAAAAATTTTTTTATGCCAATCGATTCTATTTCATGTGGGGATCAAAAAACTCTATGAGACCATTTTAGCTTTCAGTACTAGGAAAGACAGAAATCGCCAAAAACGTTTCCCATACATTTCGGCAACAGAAACAAATATCTACGATGGTCTAACTTTTTGTTATGGCCAGGAAGTGGGTAGAATGGACTGTAAAGTAAATAAAAAGAATTTTTACCCTCAAATTTCGAATTTGATTCGAAAATCCGTGTGTTATACTTAGTTTCAGCTGAGAAACTTCGTATGAGTTATTAATTAAGGATTTTCGCTAAAATGTCTTCTAATCGTGAAAAAATTGACTTATTAGAAGCGTATTTTGTCAATAATCGAAATGCGGGAGCTGCATTAGTGTGGTACCGCAATAAGTATCCGTTGCGGCAAGTGCCAACAAGAAAGGTTATTACAAATCTTTTGAAAAACCTGGAATTGCAGGGTTCTTTCAAAAGAAAGCGGCAGCCTTGTGTGGACATGGACACGGAGATTGCGATTCTGACTTATGTCGAAGCATATCCAGAGGTATCGTCCAGGCAAGTCGCCCTTGAAGTAGGTGTATCCCACTCCCTTGTGATAAAGATATGGAAGAAATACGGTTACAAGTGCTATCGATATGGGCGCATAGTTCAAGTGTTACATCTGGGTGATGATGTTCGAAAGCTTACTTTTTGCAGATGGCTAAGAGGAAAAATAAGCAGAGATCATGAATTTTTAAATTACATACTGTGGTCAGACGAAACGAATTTTTCCAATAACGGTATGTACAACAGAAAAAATCACCACTATTGGTCCAAAGAAAATCCACTAAGAGTTACGGCAAGTCTTAATCAGGTTCGCTTCTCATTCAACTGTTGGTGTGGTATAATGTCCAATCGAGTCATAATGGTGGAATTTTATGAAGGGAAACTGAATTCTGCCATGTATAATGAAGTCATTTTACACCATCTTGAAAACGAGATGGACGAATGGCCCCTGTCGGAATTGCGAAAAGTTCATTTTCAACAAGATGGTGCTCCGCCACATAACAGTCACCTTTCACGTTCCAATTTGAGCCGCCTATTCGGTACACAGTGGATAGGTACACATGGTCCAACACAGTGGCCACCTCGTAGCCCCGATCTAACACCACTTGATTTTTTTTTATGGGGCTTCGTGAAAAACGAGGTGTATAATACGACGTACGCCAGTGTTCAAGAGCTCAAGGATGCATTAATGACCATTTTACGTAATAGTCATCCCAGAACATTATTAACCGCCATTCGTTCAGTGCAAAAAAGGATATGTATTCGTGAAAATGGAAATCATTTTGAGCAATTTATTTCATAAACCAATTTCTTAAATGTTTAAATGATTTTTTTTATTTAAAAAAGTTCAAAATTTTACCTGACCTATGAGTTTCGAGTTGATTTATCATATTTCCGTACGAAATGTATGGGAAACGTTTTTGGCGATTTCTGTCTTTTCTAGTACTGAAAGCTAAAATGGTCCCATAGAGTTTTTTGATCCCCACATGAAATAGAATCGATTGGCATAAAAAAAAAATGATTTTTTTGAATTTTTTTTGCTAACTGTAAGTTTTTTACAAAATCTGTGAATGCAGTTCAAAATGTCCCAAAAAGTTAGGGAAGGTCTTTTAAGAACGTTTTGCTGTAACTGCAACGGTTAAGGTACTTGCCCTTACTGCCCCGTTTCAAAAATACACCCTGTATATGGGCCAGAGTGGCATATAGACAGGCCAGATGTTGGTAGTGTTAGACTGTCTTTGTGCCTTAGTTTGCAGGGTTGGTAATGATCTTTATTACACGTATATAGTGACATATGTTTTCTGACGAAAGTGTATAATTCCATTATATTATATATAAGCAAGTCACAGTCAAGATGTCAAATTCTCTAAAATGTAATCTACAGCTTTCCCTGCAGCCTATGTTTGGCAGTATTCGTGTACATATCTTCTGGTGTTTACACAGTATATTATCATCTACAGTATTTCCCCACATTATGACCCCATATCGGAGCCAAAAATGGACATAGGCATAGTAGGCAGCTTTGGTCGAAGGTCTGTTTTTTAAGCTCGTATAAAGCAAATGTGAAGGAAGACAATTTACTACTAACTAAATAAATAATAAAATGTATGTTTATTTAAGTAACACAGACTCATTTTTATGTTAGCCACAATTCTCTTATTCTATGTTAGTTAGAACAAAATGAGCATGAAAGGTTTATTAAGTGTCTATGTTTATTATCAATCACCAGTACAGGCTCAACAGCGAAGTCGAGAGCCTGCAGCAGTAATTAATATACGTACAGTCAAATCTACTGGCTATACACGCTAGGATGCTGTTGGGGCTGACTCGCACACGACGCACCGTGGACGCGCAGCGTTTCCGCATGAGCGTGTAAAAGCAGTCGCCACGTGCCTGCGCAAACTTTCCTGATGCGTTACAATACCGAGGCAGCATCATCAATACCCGGAACGCGTTATTGTACTGGACTCGAAGGGCACTGCACTAACGGAACGTATGTGAGATTTCCAATCTAGACTCGTATCAATATTTAGGCATAGTAGTTTCACGCATTCGAGTTTAAAATTCTGGAATTTGTAGTCAATTGCTAAAGGACGTTTCTGATAGGGTGTATATTGCATTAATTTTGATTTTTAGAGGTTGTATTTCAATAGTGGTGTTAAGAATACCTGACAAGTTCACGTACATAACAAAAGTTACATGATTTTGGTATGTAGGTATGCTTTAAAAATCTTTTATGTGAAAACAATGTTTATTTGTTTGTGGATGAGTGTATTTACAACCCTATGCCTTTAAGGCCCAATCCAACTTCGCCTTCTAGTCCTTTCTTGCTAAACGACAGACGTGGCTCAGATACAGGGATTACTCTCTTCGTAGGAAGGTCAAGTTTTTCATGGGAAAGCCGACATATCAATCAAAAACATTGAAGAGGACACCAGGCTCCAAAGTGCAAACTATGCAAATGTAAATTTGACTCAACGCCAGTTTTACATGTATTAAAAACAGTTCAATTGTTATAAACTAGAACCATTTCCTTAAAATAATAAAGTTGTGTTATCTCAACATACTTGGCAATGGTGCATCTATGAAGTATAATCTACCTACGTGGTTGAGTTCCAGATACAACCACGCAGCGGGGGATTATCATAAATAACGAGGATGAAACTTAAAAGGCTTATGGGCTTAAAACTACCTTAATAGTAGACACACAACAATCAACAACTAGATAAGCGGCGGGAAAATGTATCTTGTGTCTTATGTGTTAGATCGTTGGACAAGGTTTAGTACCTATTATATGTTTCGATCTGATGAATGGGGAGATATTTATCCCGATAGGTGGCGCATTATCGCTGGTATTGTATTGCTGAGAATTTTCTTCAAACTAAATGTCCCAATTATTTTGTTATTTTTAGTGTGTGCTAATAGCGTGTTTTTTAATTTTTTATTTCATATTCCTGACAGCAAACATTTCATTTGATACCCATTTCATGGGAGTGCATTTCAAATAGCCTGTCCACCATCTTGGACGCCATATTGGATTTAAGTCACGTGACTACATTTTTCGTTTTCCTGACAGCAAACTCTTTCATTTGATACTCATATCATGGGGGAGGCCGCCATATTGGATTTGTAATGACGTTTCTTAGCTAGTCATGTATTGTCATCAGAACTCAATGCGTGTGCAAAATTTCATCCTAATCGAAGACCGGAAAGTGGATCAAATTAAGATTCCAAGATTTTCCTACATAGGTACATAGTTACAAGTGAAGCTAATAAAAGCGTGACAAAAAGAAAGGTCCTTATCGTTTCCCTACTGATAAGAAAAGAGAAATTCTGTAAATTAAAGCCCTGCTCATCAAAAACTGGATACCACATTCGTCTGCTAGAATATGTGGGGACAATTTCATACCTGATTTATGTAAGGAAGCATTTCTTTTAAATTCACCACTGTCATGCAGGAGCACATTTTTATTGATAAATTCAAAAACAAAAATATATACCTACTTTCAATACAAATGTCATCGTCATCTGACGCAATAAACGTACGATTATAAACTGCACCAACAGAGGTGAACCCATTTGAGATTAGTTTTGCCTGTGCCTCCTGATTATCTGTAATTGAACCATTAGCAAATTAATATCAAGACACCGCATCCTCATTACTATCTAAGCCTTTAACCATCTATCTGTGCATTCATCTTTACTAACTTTCCCAATACATTACGTGAAAATTCTGTAATGATTGTTGTTATATATAATGATTCTTATTAAAGCAGTGATATAAAATGTATAACTACTAAAATATAATAAAAAATAGTGCATGTCATAAATATATTAATAATGTTTGATAATTTTATTTCATAACAGTAAAATATGTTCTAATATGAATGATGATAATAAATATACATTTAGCGAAAGGTTTGCATAGCAATAGATTGGTTCAATCACAATTTGTTAATAGTAGAATCAATATTAAAATGCCTGCGTTCATATCGTGTATCCTATCAAGTCATGTAATTGCACGAAATTGAGCCGTAGGTAATAAGCAACAATATACAACCCAAAAACACAATCTGCTGCATTTAATATGTATGCTAATAAGCGTGAACAGTTTGTTTGAGCGTAGTCAGTTTGCGTTTATTGAATGATATATAGCTTGAAGTGGCCAGCAGTGGCTTTTTTTGCTAGTACGAAATATACAATAGATTTCTTTTTTCATTTACTCTTCTATTTTGAAATTGAAATAATCTCACTCTCAATCCGCTTGCATCCAAAACTTGCAGTTTTTGAAATCAGGGTGTGCTTTCTTACTCCTTCAGATAATTTGGTTTATAATGTATATATATATATATGTATATATTATACCTACGCTTGCAAGTAAGTTTCAGTGATTTGTTCGTCAATCAATAGTTTTATCGACTTGCCCGTGAGGTGAAACCTCACATGCAAGTTACGAAAGGTTAGTGAACCATGTACATCATGGGGGTACCTACTAGTAATCTGAGGAATGTTCGCAGTGATCTTGGATGTTATTGGGCACGAACGTTATCCAACCGTACTTGATCGCTCGCCCTGTTCAGAAATCAGGTATTTTGGTGGCTATCTATGAATTCAATTTGCATTAGCAAATCAAACCACATATGGATTGAAGGACACCCCTATCATCCACTGTAGAAAGCGATTACACAACAATAAAAAAACACTTCAATAAACAACATGCGCGAGTGCGAGTAAACATTTTATCAAAAATGGGGTCTTGTTTGATTTAACCAGTTTGTATTTATTTTTAAATCCATTGGATTTAAATTGCAGTTATATTTAAGTTTATATTTTATGTTCGGGTGAATGTCAATATCAAACGTAATACCGGATTTTGCGCTCGGGGATAAGGTGGTATACGGCAATCGCTCCGAAAAAACCAAGATAAGCCTTATCAAGGGAAGGAGAACGAACCTCGAGTTCCAAAATGCCGTGTAGATGACAGTGATAAGTTCATAATGTCGTCAACTTTAAGTACAAAGCTGACTAATTTCAAAACTTTGTGATCTTATAAAAAAGTGAGACTAGGCCATAAAATATTGATTTCAATATCCCAAAAGTCCAAAAATCATCTATAAAAAACCTAAATAAATAATTTTGTTGTTTGAAAATCTCTTAAGTGCTAAAAAGAATAAATATTGATAAAATTTGTTTCGTGTCCCTCACTAGGTTAGTCGAACGGTAGATATATTGAGTGCTACCTTCCTATATGTTGTATCGTTCAAATGTTGACACGGTTCAGTACTAACGAGTTTGGAGCGATATATTTCGCTACTGGAAGTTATATGCGTACACACTACAGGTGGTGTGAACAGTTAAACATTGCAAGTACTGCGTTTTTCAGACTTATACAAACTGCACAATAGTGGGTGTTAAAGGAATATCTCAATCACTTCTCCTGACTAACAGATATTATGTAGACGGAGATTTTATGATTTATAACTTTACAAATTGTCTTAGGTTATGAAATCATACGTTATAAAACAGCAATTTCAAGTTACGTTATGGCCACAGGTTTGTAAGATAATACGTAGAGCCTGCGAGAAAAGAATCTGTTCATAAAAATTCACTCACCTCTAAAGACGACTCTCTGAAGGAAAATAAGGCGTAAGAGTACCTACAGAGCCCAAATCGATAAACATTAGAAAGTAATAGCATATGGGTTAGTTGTATTAGGTTAGGGTTTAGATGTTAATATGGAATATCTACTTCGGTTAGAGCGCGGGGCCCGTCTCTTGGGCGTGAGGATATCCAATTAGTATTTCGCTAAAACGGGTAGGATTTGTAATAAGCTTATGGAGTTAAGCTTCTAAAGGCTCTATAAAATTATAGGCTTAAGTGTAAGTGGTTAATGATTGGTAACCTCTAGGTTTGGGGGTAGACGGCCGTCGCTGTCGCAAAAGTCTAATTTAACCATTGATGAAAAAGAATCGCGATGCACATATGCATACGTATAATCACGCCTTTATCCCGGGAGGGTTAGGCAGAGGTAAATTAACACCCACATTTCACCTATTATTAAATTCGGTCCCACGTAATAAATCAAATATGTATATTTACATTAGTCTGGATGTTTCTATGTATACTATGTATTGATTTATAAAAAGTATCTAAGTAATTTTGTACGCATTTGAGAACCCATATTAAGCTCATAAGCATAAAAACATATAATAATATAGCTCTGCTTAGTTTGCGTCTAGTAGATGGTGTTGTGTGTGTGTTGCAAAAACCAGAAAGAGCCTGATTTTTTCATAGAGACATCGAGAGCATGCTTGAGAGCCGTGAATAAAAATATTAATTAAATTATTATTTGCCCAGACATCATTGCGTTCAGTTTTTAAAAAATGACATAAAAGTTATGTAGGATTCGTACCGCGGGCGTAATAGCCCGTCAGAGCTTTGATACAACTATATTCATAAATGTTACACAAAAAAATCTCGTTGGTAGATTAACGGAAAAGAGAATGTTACGAGAATAAATATTTGATATTTTGAAAAAAAAAATTGAATTAAAAAAATGTTTATTTACCCAAAATATACAAATATCAGACACAGACACGAGGTACAGTCAGCGTCAAAACGATCTCGACCACAAAGTTCCAAAATGATCTCAATACCAAGGTATTAAGAGCAGATCAAAATTGTTTTTTTTTTGGTTTTAGATTGAAACTAAAAACCACTTTTAATTGAGCTAAGAATTGTAGGTATTCAGGCAGGTAAGGTATTCAGTATGAAGCTCTGCGTCTAGGCTGGTATAATTGGTGCTACAGTAGTATAACCGCAATCACTCAGTTTTCACCACCGTAGACGGTAGTGAATATCGCTTAGGTTTGAATAGGCCTTTTACTCGCATTCCAGTGTCCACTTTCAGGAATATATTTTAGTAAAAAACTTTTTCGTAAAATGGTGAAAATAGGAACAACGGGTGTCACTGTTCAATGCATACTGTTTTATTGCAAATAAAAGACAATCTAGCACAATTTGACATTATTGAAGAGAAAGCGGCAGCCTCCTTCAATGGGGAGGAAGAAGCAAAACTAACGATGCTTGTCTTCGGGTCTTTCTTACATCAGACTTTCAGAGTGGGGTTTTCAAACTTGTAGTTGACATTAGCATTGAGAGTATATAGCAAAATTTAGCAATAAAAAAGTCCAACTGTATTTCAGTGATCAATTTTAAAGAAGAATTGAAGAAGAGAAACGCTTCCCTACATTAAAATCATCAGGTATGAATTGACCGCTACATATTATAGCAGAAAAATTTGGTATCCAGTTTTTGATGCACAGGGCTTTAAACCACAGCATCCGTCTTTTCTTATCAGTAGGGAAACGACGATGATCTTTTATTATACACTGAAATGTACTACACAGCCAGTGTCATTGTTTATTCTACTTCTACTTTTCTTTTATTTACTTACAATTTGTATGAAATTTGACAGCAACACAATGCCAGCGATAATGTGCCACCTATCGGGATAAATAAGTACTGTGTCTTCTCATTCACACAATGTTGGTTCAACTATAAAAATATGTTATTGGCGTTCACAAACAAAACAAAACTTGGAACATTTATCTTCGTAAATGACAAAAAATATTTGCGCCGTACAGTGCGGTTTGCGCAAAGAGTATTTGATATATATTCGATGACACTTTTGCGAGGTGATAACTTAAGCAAATACTTTATTCGTGTTATACTAAAAGCATCTAGTATCTAGTCTTGTATTATACTAAAGGCGATTGTGACACATGAACGGTAGAGAATGGACATAAGCACCGATACAGTGGACAAGTGGCTTTTGTCCCGTCTCGGTCGAGTTCACTTGACTTTAAGCGATCGATCTGTTTGATGGTGGGAAGTTAAATACATTTGACAATATTTCAAGAACGTAAGCAAGAAGTACTTAATTGCCTGTGTTCTCCTTGAAATATTGGTTGTTGAGGTTAGCAAATTTATAAGTAGCCTGCACTATCAGGCAGTGCAGCGCATACGTATAAATAACAATAAATTGAGGGTATTTAGAGCCCAAGAATCATTGATCTATAATAATATGTTTTAGTTATACCTACAAGCGAACTTACCAGAATAAATGGTGCAAAAATATGTAAAAAAGAAACCCTTTATAAAAAGTTTACAAAGCCATTTTCTAAACCATTTGGATAATTGTTTTGACTATCTGCTTATGTTGTGGTGTATTCAGTACCTACTTGTAACTTTTAATAGGCATACTCCCGCTCGCATAAAAACTATTCTGGTTTAAGCGAGTGGTTTAAGTTAAATGAATGTATTTATGTAATGATTTGAACAATAATTAAAAAAAATAAAAAAGAATTAACTCAAAGCTGACAATGGTTTTTTTATTAGTGAGTAACAAGTTCGTAGGCGTTTCTCGTTTTATTATATGCTCCCGACTGGTCTGATTAATGTTAGTACCACCACTAATGGAGGCAACTAGCCAACCGCGCCGCCAGCGTAAATAAAATATGCGGTGGGCCATAGGAAAATATAGTCTACAAACATTATAACTTCTTATGAATTTAGATACATTTGTATCTACTAACACAAACAAAAACATAGCTCGCAATTTTTTAGAAGGCACCTATCTAAAGAAGACCGGCTTTAACCAAAGAGCAAACAATGCTCGTACACTTTGACACATCAAGTCTCATTATATTTCAATCGCCTCGCCAGTTGCTTTGTGTCCACGGAGGACAGAATATGATTTTTCCTTCTCCATGTTTGTGTCGCAATGCTTTGACGAAAGATGCCTATGTGTGTGAAGCTCGTTTTACTAACCCAGAATTATCTGCTATGGCTCTTATTAGGTTGTTGTCAAGGGGCTCTGAACATCCTCACTCAATTTGAAACAAAACAAAAACTTTATCAGGCTGTATTAAAACAACTACTACTATTGAGTTTTGTTTAAGTGTATGAGTTTACTACGGAGTTACTTTGCTAATTTGTTCAAATATATTTTTTATAGGAGGTGGGACACGGCGGTATTTCCGCCCAATGAGCAGTCCGACTGGGGAAGTACCTCCGCCCTACAGAATTCCGCGGTCATAATAACTTCATGTTATGTTCCCAGCGGTGAGTAGGGTAGCCAGAGCTCACTGGAGAATTTGTTGTGTCAGTGGGAAGACTAAAGGCTTGTCCTGCTTTGTCTTCTACACTGACGGCATAAAAAGTCTATGCTTACAGCGCGAGTGTGGCTCCTCTGGTGTTACACACGTCCATTGGCCACGGTAACCACTTTCCATCAGGTAAGCCGTGTGCTTGTCTGCCACTTAAGTGGTATAAAAATAAAATGTTAATCATGTTCGTATGGCTTCATCTCACCTGATGATAAGCTAAAAGTGAAGTTTCAGTAACAACGGTCACCGTTATACATACTAATAATGCTACATTAGCATCCTTCAGCTTGACACCCAGAAAGCTTCTGATAGAATAGTTATTCACATTGCGTAACACAAGTTTTTGTTCTAAACAGAACACTGCTAAGAACAATGCTATACTAAACTCTATTATACTTTACTAAAGATAGCTCTATCAGTTTTTGTTGCTGGCTTTTGGAGCAGAAAAAGGACATTAACCCGATAATAGGCCGCGGGCGGCTTGTCGGCCTTTACAGTGTAGGTACAAGCATCTTGATTTATGGTAGAAATTAAAACTAATCGAGTTCTGAATGTTGAAATTAAAATCTCCAGTTCGTTGGGGTTTTCAAAATGTGGTTCAGAATCGGGTCGAGGGTGTAAGAATAGAATGTAACCTTTGACATACCAATACATGTTGAACAGAGTCTAGATCGTAAGGAAAGTCGGAACACAAATTGTTTTGTTGGCTTTTACTAGTTTAGTTTTCATACCATATAAAATAAAACGAAAATCTTTCTCTTGGCAAGGGTTTCATTGCACAATTACAGTCCGTCAAATCTAAGAAGTACCGTTTGACAGTTCTGACAATTGAATGATAGGGATGGGATGAAAAAATCGATTACTATAATATTCGAACTTTAAGAGATCGATTACTATAATATCCGAATTTTAAGAAATCAATTGTTATAATTAAATAAAAGAAATGTTTAGGATATTTTTTTATTCACTACTAGTACTAGTATCGTCGTCTTCGTCATCATCGTCATTTAAATTAATGACCAGTTGATTGTCCATTACATTATCAAAGTGTACGTCTCTTTCGAAGTCGTCCATTATTATTTTCTTTGTTTTTTGTACTACTTTACTCCAATCTTCCTGTGTAACTTGGGCACATGCTTCCTTTAATAAACCTTCCATTTTCTTGACACTGAAGGGTGATTTTGTGTTGTGTCTTGCTGCATAACCTGTAAAACAATAATGTAACTATTTGATAGCAGACGAAAACCATTGTTTAAATTATAAATGTTAGAAGTACTCGTGTTATTATTATAATATTATAAAATATTACCTTTAACTTGGGCCCAAATCAGTTCAATGGCATTATATTGGCAATGGTACGGAGGAAGTCGTATGACTTTGTGCCCGTGCTCTTCGGCCAATTGGTCAATTACATATGTCGGTTTTGGTGGTTTATGCAATTTCACTAACTGTAATAATTCAGCTTTTAATAGTGACATGTCGGCATCCACTCCTTTTCTTTGCAGCCATGCCACCAAATCTGCTTTCTTATTGGCTGACGTAGGTGCTTTATCAATTTGCACAGAGTGGTATGGGGCATTATCCATTATAATTGTGCTGTTAGGAGGGATATTCTGTAATAAATTTAAGAACCACTCTCGGAACCTTACTGCGTCCATTTCTTCATGATACTCTTTAGTGCTTTTGGATTGGAAAGCTAATAAAGAGTTTTCCACGAAGCCTGTAGACGCTGACCCAGCATGGCATATTATGAGGCGTCCACCTTTTCCTATCGGCACCTTCGAGCACGAAGCTTCAGAATCATCAGTCCATGTTTTCGGCACAGAATGGTTGGAATTTAGCCAAGTTTCGTCCAAAAATATTACATTATCCCAGTTTATAATTTGTTTAACTTCGCGCAGGAATGTTAGTCGCTGCATAATTATGTCATGTCGCTCCATAACAATTTTTCGTTTGTCAACTTTTTTGTATCTGAAGCCAATTCCTGTTATTACCGTTCTCAACGACTCTATGCTTCCCTTATACAGCCCGGCATCTTTTAAAGTTGCACATAACTTTGCCAATGTTGGAAATTCGCCTCTTGTAAAATACCCGTATATATGGTTTCTAATAGCATGACTATCGAATTCATCGATGCCTGTCACAGGTTTATTTCTTTTTCGTTTTTTCGGTGTGTGAAGTACGTTACTGTCACTCCCCGAAGGCCCATATTTTTCACTTAATATTTTGCCAACGGTGCGGCTACCAATACCGAGAGCTTCACCGACGCGATCCCGAACTTGTGTAACTGGCAGTAGAAGTCCACCATTTTGAGATTCACGCTCAAAATACTCGTGTAATTTCACCACCAATTCACGAGCCTGGCTGTTCAAAGTACGTCCTCTTTTCGACATTATTAATAAACACTTGCTTAGTTCGGAGTCCAGTATAAATATTGCCAAGGTAAACGGATAAAGAATGATCAGTCCAGAAAAGCAATAGCCAAGTCACAAATTGTAAAACACAAACGAGAAAGCAAGTACGCGCACAGTCAGCTTCCAAGATGGCGAGAGACTGCTGACGCCGAACCGACCGAGCGGACCGCGTGCGCTTGTAGTTGGCAGTGTTGCCAGAAAAAAAAATTTGTAGAGACTTGGACACCTGCGATTTTGCCTATTGACCTAAAAATAATTAAATTAATTTATTTTAGGGTATCTGTGTATTCAGTGCATTATGCGGTCGCGCAGTAACGTCGTTAATTTATAACATCAAGCAACAACATTTTTGTGAATGGGTTCTACATACCTTATTTTTATTAGTTTTAGACGTAGAAATAAGACTTAGAAGAAAAAATTGTAATTGTAAAATCAATGGATGTGCTTGTTAAAAATTTGTTTATTTCTCTGTAATATGCAAACCCATACTATCATACACAAAAATAAATGTAAAAAACACTATCCCTGACTCCATTTACTATTTCGACAGCGTTAGCGCGAGAAACCCCGACTTATTTGGGCGCGAAAATCAAAAATCGACAAATCGCTTTCGACAACTTTTTAAAGAAGCAAATATATTTGATTTATAAATACGTATTTTTGGTGAATGGGTTTTATCTCATATTTTACGATTACATAACTATTTAGTTATGTAATCGTAATATGTGAGATAAATCCCATTCACATGAAAAAATATTTGTTTGGTTGTCAAGTGTAATTTGTAAATAATACATTCGATTTTTCGTATATGTAAACGATTTTTTTGCATACAAGTGTATCCGAAGAGTCGCAACACTACGTGCAGTGACCTAACTACGTAACTTTGTAATGCGGTCAAGAATATAACTATTAGAAATTATTTACTGTGTAAATATGTGTTATTTTGCTTTGTTTGAAAGTTTTCAATTACATTTAGATATTAAGAATTGTACATTTTTAGATACAATAATGAAATCTTTCTAAATTCATGGTTTTATGAAAAAGGTTATCGAAACTGAATAATGTACGTATGAACAAAGTTGTTTCGGTTTGAAAAATATGAAACGTCAAACGGTACCTCTTAGATTTGATGGACTGTATAAGTGTAGTCAAATCAACTAACTACATATATACATATATTAACTAAAATGCTGTTTTGTCAATTAATTATCAAAGAAATTAAACTCAAGTATGGTATAAATTTCAATTTCAATTAATTGACATAGAAGTACGAACAAGCGTACCTCATAGATTAGGCACGTTAGGACGTCGGTACCAGATATGTGTAGTTGGTACCCTGAAACGTCAGACTATCTGGTGTGACTATAAAAGTTCTATACCGCCAGAGGATGTGCTAGGTGGTGTTAGCCACACAGTAAATATCGAAGTTCAGCCGTTTCATAAATATACTGAAAGTCAACCTTTAAGGCGTTTTGAAAAAGCTTGTAACATAACCAGAAAGAACGACGAAGAATCTCTCTGTGGCGTAGCGGTAGAACATTCGACTGCTACGCAGATGGCCCGTATTCGTTTCCCGCTCAGTGCTAATATTTGTATGCATGAATATGTGTATTTGCATTGGTCTGGGTGTTTCTATGTATAATATGTATGTATTTACGGTCTACAATTTAATGGCATTCTGTAGAGTGAATGTAATAATGTAATGAAACTTTTTTCATTAAATTTTGAACTTTTAATCCATAGTATTAAATAAAATTTTAGTTTTTGTTTTACAAAAAAAATGTAAATATATTTATCCGCATTCTAGATTCCATAACACAAGCTAGTTAAGATATGTTTACCATGTGTCTAGATAGCATTGTGTGAAATGTTGTGGAATTTATTATTTATTTAAAAAAAAAACTAGTGTAAAACTAAACCATACAAGCGATTTTTATGACTCCTGGGAACCAGGTCAATATTTAACGTGGAACCTCAGCTAGTTCAAAAGTCAAATTCTATTATAACAAAACTTAGCCCCTAATAACTGTCATAAATCACTATTCTTAACTCCCACGAGCATAAAGCTTACAGTTAAAAATTCCAATATCACTGTAATATAAATTGACATTGCAATATTTAACTGTACATAATGTAGATGAGAACATCAGGTCAAGCCTTGAAGTGGTTAAACATAGTAATGAAAATGACACATCTTTTCACTCGCAAGAAATCGATGCTGCGCGCGTAACGAGCTGAAAGCGAGCCAAGTCGACGAAAGCATTGAAGTCACCTACATTTGTACCATTTCAGCCTCTTGGTTCGCCCCAGTTAAGGTTATAACGCTCTTAGAACGTAGACATTTATGTCTTAAGTCCCAAACATATAGATAAGAAGAGCCGATATGGTGCATGGAGGCACAGATGTATTGAGGTTTTAGTTCTAGGTGGGTTTCTCAGTGAATTGGGATTACCCAATTCACTTAGCTCTTACGACATATTCATGTTAACCAAACTATCATATATACATAACAATGACCATTACAAATATATACATACATATCATCACGCCTTAATCCCTGGAGGGTTAGGCAGAGGTGAATTAACACCCACATTTCACCAATAATTGTATTCGGTCCCACGTAATAGGGGGTGAGCCTATTGCCGTGTTCCTGGCACTATTGTTGACTCGAGCTATGCATCTGAGGCTGTGTCTGGGCTTTATATATCTGTCTGATGTTAAACAGCCTTATCCCTTAGTCGCCTTGTACGACACCGCATGGGAAGAGATGGGGTGGCCCTAATTCTACTCTGCCGGAAACCACACGGCAAGATACAAATATATAGGTACAGGACACTAATATATTGTGGGTACAATTCCTCAAGGTAATTGTACTAATGTAGATGCTTAAAGGCAGGTAACAACTTCATTAAATAAGTAAATGTCAATAAAAATGTCATCCCACTTTAAGTGCGATCATTACAGGCAATGGCAATATATCTATACATTAACCACATCTCGTTTGTAGGTGTTTCCTTCGAGTGAACTCCTATGGCCTCGTAAAAAATATTATTGGCTGTATCGACAAGTGCCGTTCCATCACATTATTATAGCTTTATTATATCCTGCACGCGTTTAGCTTTCTGTATACTGCACATCACCATAATTTCCAGGTCGCATGTTCTGCGAACGGAAACTTTCTTTATTATACTCGTGTACAAAATCCGAATTTGTATTTCAACAAAGACATTGCCTTGTAAAATACAAATTGACATCTATTGACATAATTTGAACAGAATTTGTATTTTAACAATGACATTATTTTGTAAAAAATATGTTCGTACAATGTCTAACTTTATAAGGTGGTGTTCTGCACTTGTGAAATTGTATGTAGTTGCTATTTGCCGTATCAATTCCAATTCATATGCATATAAAAGACCGACTTTATAAGTTAAAAACTATAAAATAGCAGATGAGAGAAAAATTACTACATTACAGATTAATTGACCGGCCATATTATTTCAATTGATTGCATCACAATAGTTCATGCACAACAGAAAAAGTATTCACCGACTTCTGACAGATCAGTAAATCGCCTTCAACCATCGTATAACGTGCCACAGGATCGTCAATTTTTAACTAACTTCTTTTATGCGTGTTTTGACATGTAGGTATATTTTAAAAATATACATGTCAAAACACACATAAATGTTTATAAAATTAAAACTGCTAGTCCAAACTATATCAATTTTTTATGGGACCAAGTGGTCCTAAAAAATTTGGAATATAAATCTCAACCATAAAATCATGAGTTGGTATTTTACGTATAAGATTTATGCGTCATAAGGACATATAAGTTTTATTTCAAAAATAGAAATTGACCTTTTACATAGAACTTATAAAAATAAAACTACTTTAACCACCGCCTACAGATACTTTTCTTTTATATGTTTTCTCCAGAATATTTTTAGAAATTTATGCATTGAAAACCCAATATTATTATATTGGCTTTTCAATGACTTATCTATTTTCATAACTACCTACGCATTTTTGTATATACACATATATTTTTACAAGCTCAGTGTCTTTGGAAAGCTGAAGAGGAATAAAGTAGATGTTAAAATGTTATTATTCACGTTATATCTTTGTTACACGACTCATTGAAGCGAGACAAACAGTAAGTTCGGATACTTTTCTGAATGGAGAGTCAGCTGAGTCGTCAATCATATTATCGATTGACACACCAAGCCGCTGGTACAATGGACTACCCGTGAGATCAATCATCTAATCGCGATTAAAGAGACCGTCATTCTTGAGCGCTACTGTTCATTGATTGAAATTAGTATCACAACTTCGTTATATTTTTCTTAAGGAAATAATTTAAAACTATAATATTTGTATGTTTCTTTATTCAAGGATAATTACATAAAACTTACAAATAAACAAGGCCCGACAAAACCGTTTCCACGGTTCGACTGTGGGAACAGAACTACGGAATTTGCTACATTTCCATGCGTACATCTTATATATAAAATTCTCGTGTCACAATGTTCGTTCCCGTACTCCTCCGAAACGGCTTGACCGAGTCTCATGAAATTTTGTGAGCATATTGAGTAGGTCTGAGAATCGGCCAACATTTATTTTTCATACACCTTAGTGATAAGGGTTGTCCACCCTGGGAACCAACATCCACGCGGGCGGAGCCGCGGGCAAAAGCTAGTTATTATATATTATTATGCATATTTAAGAATTTTAATTACAGTTAATAATTACAATTGGTTTATTAGATGGTCTCGAAGCAATTTTGCAAATTTGCCTTTTCTAGTTTCATTTCTGATATCTGCGGGCAAACTATTAATTAGGTGCTCGTTTGTCAAGCGTCCTGTCTCCAAAGTAGTTGCATACTCTGGGTACTTCATAATTACTCGCAGAGATACCTTCTTTCCATGGCTATTAACAAGTAGCTTCAAACTAACGGGAAGAATTTTACAAGTTTTGAAGAGTTTATACTTAATAATCGCCTTAACAGATATTTTTGGATTTTCTACTAACTAATAGTTTAAAAAATCTATTTTTTACGGTTTCAATTTATCTATATAGCTAAGATCCGTTCGAGGCCTCTACTTACAATTAGTCGAACCCATATTGACCTACGCTCTCGACTGAAGAATTTCGTATCTGAACCTGTCTGTATAAAAAAAGGGGTGGTTTCCGTTTCCCCGTTTTACAGATTCCCTTCAAAAATACAATAGAGTTGTATCATGTGTTACAGTCAATGTGAAAAGTGTTTTATATTTCCATCCATTTGTTTTATGCATATCACTTGGGTGGCAACAAGCGAACCGTCCACCTTATCAATCAATCTATCAATTAATCAATCGCAGTACACTGCTGGGCATAGGCATCTCCCAATGGTAGGAGGTTTTGGCCTACTGTTGCCACCTAATAGGAAGTGTTTATTTATTGAAAAGTTCATCAATCACACACATTTTTTTTATCTAGGATACGCCAATTGGATTTCACCTTGCCTGATGGTAAATTGAAGGAAAAGTCTCACGAAAGAGGGTCATCATTACAAACACTAAGTAATGTAACAATGGTGGCACTCAGCTTTGCAGGCTCATCAGTTGCTTTTTCACGTCCTGTTTAAAGGACCCGGGTATTTTTACCCATAGCTCACATGTTTCCTTCTTTTGAAGGAAACATGTGAGCTGAACAGGTCTTGATGGTGGAGCTTAATGCTATAATTTAGTTATTATTGTTTTGGACAATATTAAGGGACCTCGAAAATCGGAAGCGTTCATAGTACAACGTTAGAAATAAAAAAAATTGTCTACCAAAATGTCCTGAATTTTGAATTGTCGAAGGGGTAGTCAGAGGTGTACTCGCACCCACATTTTGCCAACCATGATATTCGGTCACATGTATTAGGCTTTATTATCATTATATCATTCCACACAACAGGTATGTGCGAACAAGTGCTAAAAAATCATCTTTGGAACTACGTTTCATGTTTTTTTAGTACTAATAATAATTATTATTACCAGCTTGTGGCGAGCTGTTGGTGAGTAGCGACACCACGTACCCCAATTCTCCCGAGGACTAGGATTTATTTTCCCTCACCTTGTGTGCTTCCATGAGTCTCTTTGCAAGAGCAGAACCTATGGTCCAGGTTGGAAGTGCAAAATGTCATAACGCCGGGGGCATGCGGACTGGTATACCGCGAACTTGCGATCCGCAGTCTCACCTCTCGACAACCTTAGCCGCTCAACGGATGTTGCTCCATGGTATCTATTTGTGGCTATTTTAATGGGGCCCATGCAATAAGTGGGCAAGTCACCGCCTGACTTTCTACAATTTTGACTTATTGTCACGGCAGGCGTCCATTAGTCTCCCCCCATATCCCATTCACCAGTCCATACAATACTTGATCAATACAATACATATTACAATATGAGATACAAGTTTGGTCGTACGTACGGATGGCGGCCTTATCGCTCTGCGGCAATTTCTCACTGGCAACCATAGAATGGAGAGAAAAAATAGGAGAAGAATATTTCAGGGCAGTTAGGTGTACATAGAGAATATTTAAAGAAAATAAAACAATAATAATGATTCAGAAAAAATACAATGACACAGGCATTACGTCTGAATTTGAACTAATTTATAATGTTGAAGCTACATTTAACATTTTCATAAACTTTACTATTGACGCATAATATTTATTCTGTAGCATTGACGTGTACGCCATTGTTTTATCGCATCATTGAGCACGACTGCGTGTCAATTATTGCAATATTAATTGCAATATGCAAATACAATGGTAATGCGATTCTGAGCATAACTAGCCACTTTTTGATAAAATAGTTAATAAGTTATAGTCCAAGAGTTAGTGAACATCAGACCTATGAGCTAAGTTTTGATCTTGCACGTCGAGAAAAAGTTTGATGTTCCGGATAGTATTGACTTAATTTGGGTTTTGTAAAGATTTTCTTACATCAAGATTATCCTAAGTCAAGCACACCTGCTAGCCAAATGCTAACCACACAAAAATGACAATAACGAGGTTCTTGCTTATGTTTTCTTATTGATTAGTGAATTAGATTTCATTTGCTTCTGTATAGTCAAGATACGCAAATCAATCAAATTAAGAGAACCAGTAGGAGAAATGATTCGCGGCTCCAAATTACAAGTTTTGAAGAGAAAAAGAACGAGACCAACCCAGTTACACACATTGACTAACTAAGACGTGGATCTCGCGAACACGAGCTCTTGTTCTATCAGAGTAAATCGATGTTTGCCATTTAAATGAAAGCATTGATAATGTCCACATCTAATCTCATCAGTCAGTTATATTTACTTAAATGAATGCGGTAGGGTACTTTGGTGTGCTCTATCTAATCAAAAACCCAGAAAAAGTGCTGATAACATTTATTATCAGTCATGCAGTAATTCTACTTATCATGTGCTGTGTAGTGGTGCTATTGATTTACTTATTAATCGTGAATACTTAGTGAGCGGCTTTTCGAGCTTAACGAAAGGCCGTATAGTGCAATACTATTATACATGTAACACAGGAATAAGGATGTGATAGTTATTATGACTCTTTTGAAGGTTTTCTTATCGACACGGCACGAGGTGCGTCATTTTACAACCGCTCCAGTTTACGTATTTAAGGTAATATTGAAAATGTAATATCAGCTGCTGTTCTGAGTAAGTCCCAATAAGAAATCGAACCTTCTCTACTAAGAAAAAAGTGAGTCTTCTATTAGAATTTGGTATATCTAGCAACTATGCCCGCCTTTTCATGTTTAAAATAATGGATATTATATCCTTGAGAACTAGAACTTAACCTCCAGTGTTGGCGACCCTTACGTAGGCCGTCCTTTGCCTCATATGTTTGCACGTGCAGGTGCATGTTTCGTGCAAATAGTTTTAATCGAATTTCGGGCATAGATACATACGATTTCCACAAAATAGTTGTTACTGGTGTATCCACGGACCGATGCAAATTATGCGTTCCACAACAGTGCAAGATCTCTCCCGTTCATATACCGCACTGATTTAGTAGGATCTGGGTCTGTGAAATAGATGAGATCGTGACTTAGGTCCACAGTGGCCGCGCCACAAAATTCGAATTTATAATGAGAGGCTTGATTATATGTAGGTATGTATGCAATATTATCTCCGCTTGCATCGGAAAATATGAAAGTATTGATCTCAATTTGTGTTCTATCCGATTTAAATAGTTTCTTCGATAGCTGGTATTCAGTCAGTGACTGAAAAGTTTACTAAACATCGTAGCCCGTGGTGTAAACAAAGCCTGAGAAATCTGTTCAGTTAAGCGAAATGGATTTATCAGCTCTTAAAAAATTGACATTAAGAAGTAAAATTAAGCAGTATTGTGATGCAAGAAGATTCAATATTTGTTTGCTAGTCTAAAGTATTAAGGTATTTGAGAGACAAATTGCCAGTGCCCCTTGAATTGCTGGCGATTTTACTTCCATTGTTTGAACTATTTTGAGTCACGACAAATTCCTCCCTCTACCTGTTAATTTACATAATTAATTTAATGTTTGCCATGTCAAATAAATATTAATTTATATATTCCTCTGTCGCACCATTAAGGCCTGGAATTCATTACCAGCTCACGTGTTTCCTTCTTCCTACAGTCCCGGGTCCTTTAAGCGGGGCGTGAAAAAGCATATGATGAGGCCGCCAAGCTGAGTGTCACCATTGTCACATGGTATGTGTAAGTTATGGTGACCCTCTTTTCTGGGACTTTGCCTTCAGCTTACTATCAGGCAAGGCGAGTCTAATTGACGTGTCCTATATAAAAAAAAAAGATGGTTTTAATAATTAAAACTTCATTGCTTTTAGAAAATATATAAGTTAGAAAATAGAATCCTTTGGAAAGCATTTTATATTACTGGTGGTAGAAACTTGGTGGCACAAATTTGTCTCAAGTTTCGACCGGGTAGGTACCACCGTGCACTATTGCGAAAAACCCTCCATAGCAATTCAATCTCGGTTGGATTGTGTTCAGGGGTCAGCAAGTGCATGGCCGGGCAGAGGTGGTGGTTGTCGCAGCACTAGTGGGACCAGTGGGTCTTGGCGTAGTCTAGTGGGGATGGCGTGGGGCGATGCGCCGAACAGGGAGACCTGTAGAAACGGTGGTGCCGCTGGCCGCCCGCGGTATAGTACAGGGGCCCAACTGGGGCTAACCACCTTGGGAGGTTGCCTCACCAGGCCGCGCATAATCCCGATATGGTTCGTCGTGCCGGTTGGTGACCGGATTTGGGAGCCCGGCGACAATACTCGGGGGGGTACGGGGGCCCTTCCGTTCGGCGCATCGGCTCTCGCCATGCCTCACATTCATAGATAAAACCAATATCCCGCGCTTTGTCACACGGTGCTGCGGCGGCAATCACCTCTTTTTTCACGCCTTCTCCCACTCAAACTCATGGCAGCGCAACTTAGAGAAATAGGCAACACAGCGGCTCGTCACACTCCCAAAAGCTTGCTATTTGAGGTGGAGTCCACTAACATCTGTGGGCTCCATGCAAACCTCAACGCCGTCCACCAACACCTAGAGACGGCGAAACCTGCCATGTTTTTTCTAACGGAGACGCAAATACACCGCCCTGACGACACGACCTACTTGCTCTACCCTGGCTATGTTCTTGAGGAAAGTTTTCGTGCAAAAGCCGGGGTGTGCGTGTTTGTTAGGGCGGATGTTTGCTGTCGCCGTTTGCGCTGCCTAGAGGACCCATCCTTCTCCATCCTTTGGGTACACGTAGACCATGGCCCTTCGAGTCAGATCTATGTGTGCCTCTACCGTTCCCATACAGGAGATGCTGAGACAACTCGACTCTTTGAATATCTGAGTCAGGCGGCAGATGATGCGCAGGAGCGATTTCCGAATGCCGAAATGGTATTTTTGGGGGATTTTAACGCCCACCACGAGATCTGGTGGGGCTCCTCCAAAACAGACCATGCGGGAAGAGCCGCCCACGCATTTGCTCTGGCGCACGGCCTGACCCAATTGGTGCACGAGGTCACTAGGATACCAAGAAGGTCGGGCCTAGCACCTTCTCTGCTAGACCTTCTGCTGACGAGTGATCCGGACCGGTACAGTGTATCGGTGCGAGCCGCTTTAGGCAACTCCGACCACTGCCTGGTCTGTTCCACGGTGCCTATTATAGCGCCCCCACGACCCGTGCAGGGGAAGCGGCGTCTCTGGCACTACTCGTCAGCGGACTGGGATGGACTTCGTGACTATTTTGCGTCCATCCCGTGGGTTGAGCGCTGCTTTGAAGGTAAGAACCCATCGGATTGTGCTACTGCTGTCGCCGGTGAGATCGGTCTGGGTATGGAATACTATATCTCATACACCAATATCACCGGTGACCGCGGGGTGCGCCCTTGGTTCGGGCGCGAGTGCGCGGAAGCTGTTGAACAAAAACAGTCTGCGTACCGCGCTTGGGTAAGGGCGCGCGCCACGCGCCATCCCAATATGGGCCACTTCAAGGTGGCGTACAACAGAGCCACAAAGGTCTGTAGAAGGGCCTACGTCAGAGCGGATGCCCTGCGCATAGCGCGGCTTGGTCAAGAGCTAGTGATGCATCCCACGGGAAGCCGTGGCTACTGGCGACTGGCTAAAGCCGTGCAACCCAACTTCTGTCAGCCTTCGCTGCCTCCGCTGCGTAACCCGGATGGATCCCTGGCCCATGAGCCGCAAGAGAAGGCAAATCTGCTGGCTAATCTCTTTGCGGCCAACTCCCGAATCGATGATTGTGGTACGCAGCCACCAACACTACCCGACAGTGACCACGCGATGCCTGATATCCATATCAGGCAACGCGATGTCCGTGCAGTGCTGCAATCACTCGATGTCCGGAAAGCCCGTGGTCCGGATGGTATTCCAGCGGTAGTTTTGAAAAAATGTGCAGCGGAGTTGTCTCCAATGCTTACGCGCCTGTACCGGCTATCCTACAGTTCGGGTACAGTGCCTTTGCCTTGGAAAGAGGCGAATGTTCAGCCGATTCCCAAGAAGGGGGATCGCTCGGAGCCAGCCAACTATCGACCCATAGCCGTCACCTCAGTGCTGTGCAAAGTGTTCGAGCACATAATTAACAAACAGCTCATGCGGCACCTAGAGGATCACTCCTTAATTAATGACCGGCAATATGGCTTCAGACAGACCGAAACGGTCAATGGGTGATCTTCTAGCATACGTTACCCATCTTTGGGGTGAGGCTATGGACAAGCACGGCGAGTCACTGGCAATTAGTCTTGACATCGCCTTCGATAGAGTCTGGCACAAATCGCTTCTTTCCAAGCTACCTGCCTTTGGTCTGCCTTCTAGGCTGTGCAACTGAGTTGCTAGCTTCCTGCAGGGGCACCGTATTCGCGTCCTTTGTGACGGACGAGCTTCGGAGTTTCTGCAGGTAAATGCTGGCGTGCCCCAGGGGTCCGTCTTATCACCCACTCTCTTTCTTCTGCATATCAACGACATGCTGTCTACCGGCAATGTTCATTGTTATGCAGATGATAGCACTTTACATGGGAGTTATCATGGACATCTTGCGGCCAAGCAGGCAGATATCGCAGAGAAAAGGCAGCTTCTTGTCACTGAGCTTGACGGGATCCTGAATCACATTTCTCAATGGGGCTCAGAGAACCTGGTTGAGTTTAATGCCAAGAAGACGCAGGCATGTGCGTTTACAGCAAAAGTATCTTCTTTCCTTCCCCTCCCCACTCTTCAGAGCACACCACTGCCACTGCAGGACAATCTCAATATCCTAGGTATGGATGTTCGCTGCAACCTGAATAACAAAAACTACATCGAAAGCATCATCAAAACAGCCTCACGAAAACTCGGAGTCCTGAACAGAGTGAGACGATTTTTCACGCCGGAGCAGCGGTGTCTTCTATACAAGACACAAATTCGCTCCTGTGTGGAATACTGCTCGCATCTCTGGGATGGTTCTGCAAAGTACTTACTAGATGCTCTCGACAGGTTGCAGCGACGTGCGGTCCGCATCATTGGGAATCCCGAGATCATGAACACCCTAGAACCTTTACAGCTGCGTAGAGATGTTGCGTCCATGGCTGTATTTTACCGTCTGTACCATGGGGAGTGTTTTGATGAGCTCTTCCAATTAGTCCCACCCTCCCCTTTCCTACACAGGACAACACGTGCAGGTCTTAGATGTCATCCGCACACGGTGCAAAACATCCAATCAAGAACCAAGCGGTTCGGAAACTCTTTCCTCTGTCGCACCAATAAGGCCTGGAATTCATTACCAGCTCACGTGTTTCCTTCTTCCTACAGTCCCGGGTCCTTTAAGCGGGGCGTGAAAAAGCATATGATGAGGCCGTCAAGCTGAGTGTCACCATTGTCACGCGGTATGTGTAAGTAATGGTGACCCTTTTTTCTGGGACTTTGCCTTCAGCTTACCATCAGGCAAGGCGAAGTCCAATTGACGTGTCTTATATAAAAAAAAAAAAAAAAAATTAAAATGAATAATTAATAGTTAGAGTTTTTTTGCACAGATAATAGAGGAAACCTAGGCAATGTTATTTTGAAATACACTTGAAAAATAACTTTTGTATTAAAACAAAAATATTGGATATTACGGAGGTACCTACAGTATAATAGTATAATCATTCTTTTTTCATTACAACCAAGTCATACAGGCAAGGAGGGTGAAAATAAAGTGTGATTACAATATGAACAAAACGTGAATAATATTTTATACTTCATTTATTCACTGTAACCAGTGGGAAAACAAGATGAATTTAGATTTCAAATCATTCATTTTTGTGTAGGTACTCAATTTTCTTTCATGTGGGTACCTATTACAGATTGGTATTACGTTATAAGTACCGTGTATATACCACTTCAGTGGCAATCGTATTGGTGGCAGACAAGCACACGGCCTACCTGATTAGGTATAGTAAATTTGTAAATTAATAAATATTTTACAATATACTGCACAGCGCTATCTGAACTCATGGTAAGCATAGCTCAATTAGCTTCAGTTTTGGAATTCAGAATGCGAATAAACTGTTAGATACTTTTTTTTTATAAATACATACATACTACCTATATACATAGAAATATGCAAACCCATGCAAATGTTCATATTCATGCATATATACATAGATAGTTAAGAAGGAAGTTGGCGTGGTTCCCATAAGCATCTGATGCTTTCACATAGGAACCTAGGGCCATTTTAGGAGCGTTCAGTTAATGTTATGACATGACAGAAGTACCTATTTGAATGTGTTACATATCTATATCGTATCATACATTCCGAATTATTTATTTATCGTATTGAACTTGTAATCGTACCACTTCAAATGCGATAGATAATATTAAGCGTGTGATATAAACGAGATAGTTATACACAGTGAATTGCAAAAATTACGAGAATCATCTGAAGAGAGTTTGTTCTAAATATCATGATTATCATCTTTGAAAACTATAGACCAATTGAAATAGTGTGAAACGTATTCCCAATAATGATCGCAATAAAGGTAATAACTATGTTGCCCTCGCATTAACTTCAACAGCATACTTTATTCGAATGGCGTCATTACAGAAAAACTCAGGATTTCATCCTTTGAAACGACATAAATGGTTAATATTACCTGCTCACGAATGTAAATGATAGCAATAAGCTACACCTGGTACCTACCATGAAACTTACATTCGAACTTGCGTACCGAGGATTCGGACATTTAGTATGAAGCAAACGGGCTCAAGAACGCTACGTGACATAAACCTACGAATAGTAACTTCATGGCACATAAATGTTTTATGCGGGCCCGAAATTTCGGATTTATATTTCATGGTAGCTTCCCTGATATACAAAGGCAATGTAACAAACACATGCTCGAGATGGTTCTGATATTTTTAATAAATAGAAAGTCATCATAACGTCAATATGTAAAATTTTATCGGTCTTGTATTCACCCAATTTGCCTTTAATCTTGTTTTATAAATATCAACGATGTTAAAATACTACAAGGTATATAAGTCTTCTGTAATGGGGTGCTACGGCAATCTATGTACAGTAGCTGAATTTCGATATGACACATGTGAAGAAGAGGAAGCGTTCAGCTAAAGCTCCTATTCTCTGACTACGTGGAATGAGGCTCGTACGTGATAGTGCAAACACATTTGATATTAGTAAATGCGTCCGTGTCTTCATACGCGTCCATAACATTTCGCTCTGCAGAAACATACATACGTACGTACATATAATCACGCCTTTATCCCCGAAGGGTTAGGCTGAGGTGAATTAAAACCTACATTTCAGCCAACTTTTCAGGGCTGAGCTAATTGCCGTATTCCGGGTACGATTGTTGAGGTCAAATCTGAGCTGTAGATATGTCTGATGTTAAACATCCCTATTCCTTAGTCCCCTTGTACTATACTGCATAGGAAGAGATGGGATGGTCAAAATTTTACTCTGCCGAGAACCACGCATAAATATTAAGTTTATGGCGGAAAACCCTGTGCAAGACTGGAGATTGAGCGTCCCCTCTGTCATAAGTCAAACTGACAGTTATTTTTTTAGAGTAGTAAATAAATGTATTTATACAATATTAGAACTAGTCTTGGTTTTAACTACTCTAAAAAGAAATAAAGACGTAGACGTGCCTTGTGATAGACCGAGTGCTCAATAAAACTGAAGCAAGTCGATCATAACCAGATCCACATTCTTCTTCCCGTCAAGTCAAATGTCGGGTACTTTACCTGTGGAATTCCAACGTTATTTTATGACCCGTCCCGGCCTCGTGGAAGACCGCATTTGTGCACCCTGTACCTAAGAAAGGTGACAGGACAGATCCGACCAATTACTAGCCTATCGCTATAACCTCCCTTCTCTCGAAGGTTATGGAGCGCGTTATTAATACACAGCTCCTGAGATACCTTGAAGGAAGCGATCTACTGAGCGACCGACAGTACGGCTTTCGCCACCGTCGCTCTACCGGTGACCTTCTTGTGTATCTCACAAACCGGTGGGCGCAAGCCATCGAGAGTCAGGGTGAGGCTCTAGCGGTCAACCCCGATATAGCGAAGGCGTTCGATCGGGTCTGGCACAAAGGTCTTCTTACGAAGTTGCCATATAGACTCCCCGAGGGATTGTGCGAATGGATCTCCAGCTTTTTGTCCAACAGAAGCATCCAAGCCGTCGGCGTCGGCAGCTGCTCGGACCGCATGAACATTGACGCTGGTGTCCCACAAGGCTCCGTATTGTGTCCGACGCTATTTCTGCTGCATATCAATGACATGCTGATGTCTGATGGCTCCATTCATTGTTATGCGGACGACAGTACCGGGAACACGTGTTACACGGGCCGTGCAAATATCCCTCAGTCCGAGGTGGAGAAGAGTCGCGAACAACTTATGTCTGAAATCGAGACTACTCTCTCTGGAGTATCCGATTGGAGACGACTAAACCTAGTCCAATTCAACCCCACTAAGACACAAGTATGTGTATTCACCGCTAAGAAAACCCCATTCATTGTAGCGCCGCAATTCCTGGGCACACCGCTTACCATCTCCTAGAGTATCGGGATCCTTGGTGTTGAAATCTCCAGCGACGTCCAATACCGAAGTCATTTGCAGGATAAGGTTAAGTTGGCATCAAGAAAACTCGGGGTGCTCAACAGGGCGAGCAGTACTTTACTGCGGGGCAGCAACTCCTTCTTTATAAAGCACAGATCCGGCCTCACATGGAGTACTGCTGTCACCTTTTTGCTGGAGCACCTGCATACCAGCTTGACCCCTTCGACTCGTTGCAAAGATGGGCATTGAGGCTGGTTGACAATCCCATACTCACAGGTAGAGTGGAACCTCTTAGCCTTAGGAGGAATTTTGCCTCACTGAGTGTGTTCTACCGCCTATACAATGGATTGTGCTCAGATGAATTGTTTGACATGATGCCCGTAGGTACATTCTATCATCGCACCTCTCGCCATAGGCAGGGAATTCATCCTCACACATTGCGACCTGAGACGGTGCGCACTGTGCGGTATGAAAGTAACTACATCCCACGCACACTCAAGCTGTGGAATGACCTCCCTGCTGCGGTTTTCCCAAGCGCCTACAATATGGGGTTCTTCAAGAGGGGCATCAGAAGGTTTCTTCATGGTCGGCAGCGCGAGTGTGACACCCCTGGTGTTGCATACGTCCATAGGCCACGGTAACCGCTTCCCATCAGGTGGGCCGTGTGCTTGTCTGCCAACTAAGTGGTATAAAAAAAAAATTACCACTTTTATGTAACCTGTAGAAGCAGTGCTCCTGCGAAGCAGCCGGCATGAAACAATTTAGTTATTTGCTATGTCTCCACTGGAGATAATTTTACGATGACATGTTATAGAGAGATAGATATATAGATCAGTAATACAGGTAATCTATTACCTACTACAGGCACCAGGAATTCACAACCAGATTCTGTATACCTTAATTTGTGCAAACACTTGTCTAATGCGAGCCACTAAAATGTTGGTCGAGACTTTTGGCTATCAGTCCGTGTACCGACACAACTATCGGAGAAATAATCGCCGAATCCACATTCCACATGTAAACAACTTCGTGAGCCAGATCCAAATATTTTATTTGCTTATCTTTTTCGGCTTTCTAGAGATTTTCGCCATGAAAGATAAGATGTAGACGTGATAGACAGAACTCTCTATAAAACTGAAGCAAGTCGATCTTAACCAGACCCTTAAGATGTTGACGTAATTTTCATTATTATTATTATTATAGATATTTTTTTGGCTTGCCTTCATATTTTTAATGTAATTTATTTTCAAATAAAGAATAAAAAACCTTTTAGGACTGGTTTATCGTACTGTTAAATAGTATCGTATCGTGGAGAGCTGTTATTCACTCACGGGTCTAACGCAAAGATGCCAATTCTCATTCTTTCCTGTTTCTTACAATGGATTGCGTCGCTTATTCGTTCGCGAACTATACGCGTCGCACTATATGGGCCCTAGAGCATTCACAACGCGTCTCTCGTCGTCTAGTATTATATTGTTGCTCGTTCATGAAACATCAGTTACGCCCTGTACTCTGTACTAAGGAGAACAGAACCTGGCAAACTTTCAAAAACAATAATCATTTCCATCCTACATTATCCTATTCTAACGAAAATTATATTTTTTTAATACAAAATTGTGGCTAAATTTGGCATCTGAATTGTGAAACCGCATGTAATGTGTTCCATTCATTTTGATGGTAGTACCACATTTAAGTAGAATAGCTTGGTTTCTTTCTGAAATTTTATTTAAATTACATAGATGATAGGTATTTTGGTAGTTGTAGCACCGATTTTTCCACTGATGTGGCGGTTTCTCATTTCTTACACTTTTCATATTATTGAATTTTGCACAGATTGAACATTTTCTGTATTTGTAAAATTTTCTTGCAATAAAAATTGCGTTAATATCATTCGATATACAAACAGTAGGTATACTCGTATCAAATGATTTTGATTGTTATTGATAAAAAGTTACATAAATCGATGGTTGAATAAAACAGTATTATTACTTTTCATTCAACGTGGACTCGTGCGGCGACTTTTCTCTTGGGGGTTGTGTTAGACGCCATATACCTACCCCATAAAAGTCAAGATAAACCAAATCAAGAGTAGGAAAGCGGACTCTTGTCCACAGTCCGCCTTCCTACTCTTGAATCGTTGAGTTTTGGACGCAATCGGCGCGAGTGTTGTGATGAGGATGCTTTTAAACGAACAGTAATAAAGTAATTTTGGTAAGGCTATGCGGAATGACGCCACAGCTTTAATATATAAATGATTCACATTCACACCTGGTATCTGTATACCAATAGTTGAATACTTTGATACTTTTAAAGTGTAGGTATTTGTTCGACTCGGTCCAAGCACTAACAGTAAAATAGTCATTCACTTTCACGAGCGAGTGTGATTAATCGTAGGGTGTTTAATCGTAAACTAGTACCTACATTAACGAAACCCGATATTTGGCAGAATTTATTTGAAGAAATCAATCCAAAACTGAAACAGGATAAATTGAAGGTTTTATCTCATTGTCGACCATCGATTGCTATTAAGCCTTTATACCTACCGTGAACAGCTAAACTAACTTTTACAATACTACTAATTTTTAACCCTGATCACAACAGTGATATGATAGATATATGATAGATAACCACTTGAAACATCAAGTGGTTATCTATCATATTCATAGTTTACATATCATATTATATAAACTTGGTTTTACTATTTACTAGGTCTAGATACTTAAAAAAAATATTTTAATCATTATTGTATTATAATAATAATACGTCTATCCGTATCAAATGACACATAAAATTAAGTTAAGTCATTAGGTTTGGTAACCTGGTAACCCTTGTTGCCTGTGTATACCATAAGTATATACGTAAGTATTATTGTAAACTAAAATGATACTATATCAGTATATTTCATTAACGAATCCATAAAACGAGTATTTAGTTTGATATACAAGACATATCAATATAATGATAAACAGTGACACGAAAATACTGAAGATACATTGCCTGCTAATAACAAATGTCAAAATGTCATGTCGTGACGTGACCACACGCCTGACCAAATGTGAGTTCTCACAATTAGCTAGCAATATTATTGATAGTCTATGTGAATTTAAAATGAGGAATAAAACGCTTATTGCGTCGAAGTTCGCCAAATTCCATAACAACGTAGTATAAACAAAGGAAGGAAATTATTACGTAGAACGACCGGTACAATAATTTTCTTTTGTACTTTTATATTTCCACATAAATTCTGTAGAAAGAAATGCAAGGCTCGTAATTTGCATACGTAATTTTGAATTGAATAGCAAAATTATTTTTTGTAGTTGTTGTCCTTAGTATTACTCACGATCGATATTAGAAAGACTTATTTCTAAATCTTAGAGGTTTTTTACTACTAAACACTGAAAGCAATTTTAGTTTTAGATTCAACAAAAGCATTCGGAATATATTTAAACTACCATAGTCAATAACATTCAAATTAACGGTTTTGAGTGTCATTTACTTTGGCACTGTTGCAAACGCTGTGGAAGGATTCATCTTGAAATAGCTTCGCTTACAGCTCTACAAAAATAGGCGTGGAACAATAAACACAGTCACTGAGTAAAAACTTGTCCCGAATTGCATTCACAGTTCAGATGCAGTGAATATCTTTTCGACTTTTCTTTGTATACTTACTACCAGAGTGGCAGTCATATATCTCGCACTCAAATCAACGTTAGTACCAGGGTGGCAGTCATATATCTCGCACTCAAATCAACGTTACTACCAGGGTGGCATTCATATATCTCGCACTCAAATCAACGTTACTACCAGTGTGGCAGTCATATATCTCGCACTCAAATCAACGTTACTACCAGTGTGGCAGTGATATATCTCGCACTCAACGTTACACCAACACATCACCAATTGATCCTTTCAAAAAGATGGCCACCCTATTATAAACAGCTATTTTAACCCTATTGAATGTTATGAAGGGGAGATCTTTCCTTATATTGTTAGCCCCAAATTCATATTCTCTCCTTGACATTTAAGTTACTTGAAGAAATTGCGAATCAAAACCGCAACTCTTATCTAAACAGGAAAATTCATTAAAACAGTCATATTAAAAAGTCAACAAGTTATCTTATTCTTTTCTTCTTATACAAAAACAAATCATAATTTTATTTCTTGCCTGATATTGTTTTACTTCTATTTTTCACTTTTCGTATTTCACCAACGTAATTAAAGTATAACTTACCTGATATGGGGATGAGATCACATGATCTTTGTGACCCAAACCAAACTCAACTGCAACCTGTTGATGAGGAACCAGTTTCTGCCATCTGATAGCCCCACTATTAAAAGTTTACAAACTAAACCAAAAAGAAGGGAATGAGTAAGCGAACATGGACCCTCAAGGTGCACGTCTCGGGTGCATCCGAGAACAGCACTAAGATTATGATGATATTTTCAACGAAGTTAACATTATCTTGTCATTAATTTATTTCATTTTTTAATTACAGCAACCACATGTGATTAGTACTGCGTAAGAAATTTTGAACAGAGAATTTTTTCAGCTGAATCACACTCATTGTTTCAGTGCTTCCTGTTTGCCTAATTCAGCTGGAACGTAATAGCAACCAACATAAGAGAAAATGCGCAGTTGCAGTCGTTATTTAACAACTAATTAACCGACTTCAAAAGGAGGAGGTTCTCAATTCGATGCGTATTTTTTTCAAATGCATCGTAGGGATGATCACACAGTTAACTATAAAACCTACTTGTGGTTCTTAATTACGTATTTGGGCATTACCAAGACCTTTGAGGTCCAAACCAACCTGGTTCTTTACAGACGGAACCCTAGTGTAGGTTTTCCTCTCATGGTTGGTTTCGTAAAATTGAAGATTAACCAGTCCGTAGCGAAAAATGCGTTCGGGCAACAAAAGCAAGCCTTGGACTCAACTGGTATTCCATAGACGTACTCTGAGGGTATGATTCCGAACTCTGCAGCACTCGGCAGTGTTGCACAGCACCACGTAACATGAAATAGACTTGAATATAATAGTTCTGTTTACCATTTTAAGTCATTGCGGCTTCTCAATGGCACCATTTATCCGTATTCAAGTTTAACCAGTAATGTATATGAAAACATGAAAACATATAAGTTTAAACAAATGAGCAGATTGCGGGACTGGTTTTCTTTTATTTCTATGGAACATTTATGTGCGGACGAATGACTAGTCGTCTCTTCGCATACATTTCTTGATAAACTTCGATACGAACAAACGGCGCCATTGAGAAACCGCAATGAATTAATATAATATACAAAACTATCATTTTCAAGTATATTTCATGGTATGTGATGATATACAACACCGTTGGGTGCTGCAGAATTCTCTTCTTCTTCTTAACCATACATTTTTTTATCTTAATCTTCGGAATCATACCTTGAAAGAGCCAAGATGGGTAATCATCAAAATGAAATACTCAGCATTCTATCGTCCTCATCCAGCGTTTGATACAAGTCTCTAAATATAAATTACACTCTTGTAGTGACTACTGAAATGCGTATAAATAAAAGTGCAAAGTAGTTAGAATACTTGAAGAATGTATGGCTGAAATTCAAGTTTCAGAACTATCAGAACTACTCGCGATAAATTTAATTCCGTTTTCTCTTTAGCTGCTTCAAAGCACTTTCTACAAGCTTAACAAACTATCTCCTTAATGAAGATATTATATATTCCACTCGCACTGTTGTAAAACCTACTAACGGCTTCTCACTCGTTAAACGATCTTTTGGAAGACATGATTGTAAATTGAATGGAATTTTAAAGCAATTAGTCTGCATAATATGAAGAAGTGAAACGACTCAGGCGGGCTTCGAACTCACGACCTTAAAGGGGGAATGATCTGATCACTGAGCCACGTAAAGGTAACTAAAGGTAACACTGTAGTGACTGGTTGCAGGTCACGCCTGAGTCATGTCACTTTTTGTATTTGATCGATTATAAATTGAAATTGTCATACAATGAGAATTATTTTTGAATAATTCCAATATGATCAAACTCTGTTCCCAACGCCATTATATAACACCCAATATTAAAATTGTTCACAAATTATATAAAAACTGGCTGTTATAAAGAGAGCATTATATGCTGAGGCATTAAAGCAAGAGACATAAATTACAAGAGACTTTTAGCTTTTACTGATAATGATGTAACAGGAGCAGGCTGTGCCATAGCTTTTTTGGTACATATTTATTTATGTGACATGTCAGCTATCAGTACACAAACGATATCGAAACATGAAATGATTAATTATTATTGTTTCTATACTTCCTATTTTACCACAAGCCTTCTCAAATGCTAAATTACACGATATTATCTGATAAATGTAGTTTGTTTAAATAAACCTATATTTTCTTGTGTATTATTCTTAGGTACAGTGGCGCAGTACTACAACTTTCCGTAACACCTATCTAAGAACATGTACCATACAAATGCAAACCTACAACTGAAAACTGCATTAAGATCAGACTAGTAGTTTTGGAGAAAAATGGCAACATAGATATGCACAAAGATTCTCACACCCCAAACGCATATATACGGTCTCCGTGCCGTCGTGGGTTATAAAATAATATTCGACTCGTGGAAAAACCATGCATTGAATATGTTTTCTACAAATTTCTAGATGTATTCTATAAATACATCAAGAAATTTACAGTGAAGATAACTACTAAAATTATTAACTTATAGAGATGTAGATAATGTTACAAAATAATATGCAACAATACTGATTAGGTCACATAGTCACTACGTGATCAAACCCTCGCCTTATGGTAAATATATATAAAAAAACTGACGATTTACTAATTTTAAATAATAAAACTTCCAACATTACAAAGAATACAAAGATACATGCTATCAATGAATCAATGTATCAATGTACACATAACAGTAAAACTTTCAAAACTGCATCCAGTTTTTTAATGAACAACACTGCAGTTGAATGTTCGATTAAACAAACAAAACTGATTAAACTTTTATCCAACGTCCTTTTAAATGTACACAAAAAGTTACTATGTCATGTGGAAAAAACGAAACCAATAAATGAACCGTAAACCCGTCTGCATACAAAGAAGCGTGAAAGAGGAAAAAATACGTGTAAAGTATTTTACAAAACTCTAGTCTCAACAAAACTAAATGAATTACAAGCGGAGGCTGGTAGCACTGCACGGTATTTATTGGAGCATAAGTTTAATTCAACACGTGCTTTGTAAATACCTTTGTTTTTGTTCGTGAGAAATAATTGTGCTGTGACTGAAAAATAATTCAAAGACAATCGAACTACAAAACTCTTTCAATAAAAATAGAAAGAGATGCCTAAATATTCTTAAGTGAATGTGTTACAATTTACCTATTTAATCACAGTTCTTTGAATATAATAATACCTCTTTGAGAGAAAACCAATAACAATAATTTTAAGGTATATTACGTTAAGATAGTTTTCCTTGTATTCAAGTTCACTTTATAGTTTCAATAAAATCTGTGGTAATAAAGTTTGTACACTTTGTACCGCTTTATATTTTACGGTCTTCTAAGAACACACACAACGTACAATCGTTATTATCTGTATAAATTTAAAGTTTTATGAATATTTTATAGTTGTGTACTTCTAAAACTTTTCGATTCTAACCGAAATAATACTAAATTATTATTTTACTTAATCAAACTTTTTACCAAACAAAAACTACAGCCTATTATTTTGAAGTTCAATTTTAGAAAACTTGTTCAGCAAACTCGATCTGAAATAATATTTCAGCATATGATTACTTAGATGCCTACCTACTTGAGTACATAATAAGAATTTGTTGAGTTCTCTGACATGACTTCTGAATATTTTGACATTGTTTCGATGTACTTATCATTGTAGTTTCTTTTGTACGTTATCAAAATATTTTATTTGCGTAATCATGTTATAAATATTACCAAACTAGCTTTCTGACCGACGACGGCTTAACGTGCTTGACCTGACTAGTATTGTTTAACTTTGACACCACTAGTGCCATATAGTAATTGAAGTCTGTACTAAAACAAGGATTTTAAATATGTCGAACAGAACACAGCACAGCACTCAACAAAGATTAAAGTACCTACAGACAGGTTTGGTACCCTGCTAAAAAGGTTTCAGAGGCGTCAGAGGCTTAAGCTTACTCTTACTTACTCTAAAACGTAATCTTTGAACAATTTATATTAAAAGTTAATATTTAATAGCAGGATTATAATAATTTTCATGTTATTTAATTTTCTTGATGTACACCAGGTCTAGGAACGCGAACAGGTTTACGCGAATATCAAAAATTGAAATATTTCTTTAAGTTTTCTTTATAATTAGTTGGTTATTCGTATTTCAAACACGGGATTCTTGAAAGGCTTATAATATTTCAAAATATCCGAACGACCCAATTTCTGATATCATTTAGCTTAGACAGGTTGTCACTGAACGACATAATTCAATAGGTATAAATGAGAGCATTGAATTTCTATCTATCTATTGAATTATTCATACCAAGTACCTAATTAATTATTTTTTAACACGAAACTGTTTTAAAACTAAATTGATAAATCTTGGATTCAGTAATAAAGCAATTTCAAATGAAATAAAGTTGAAATACTTGTCTAACTAATCTTCACAAGACGGGTAAAATAACAGAAAGATTTCCCCATAATATGTCTTAAGGCGAAGGCATTGTCGAACTCAGACGGTTGAAAAAATATATGAGCATGAGCTAATATTATTGAAAGAGTAAGTGAGTCGCTTGAACCAACATAGACAACTATTGCGGCTCGCCATGCTTATTACCAGATCGCGTATATTTATTATTAACAACGAAGTATATTAATTTCACTTTCACAGACTTTACTTCAGCCTACGCCAAAACTAGCCAACTACACCTGAAAACCATGTTTTAGGTTAGGTTAGGTTTTAGTACTATATTTGCTTTTATAAGTTTATAATATAAACCCTCTGTGGTATATTATTGCTCAAGAGGAGTGTTATTTGTTTTTCAATATAATTACTTAACACATCATAAGAGCTAGAGCATGTCTTACAATGAAGGCCACCAAGAGTCGTGACGTGATCTTAATTATATTTTTAAATAACACTATAACTCACAAAATATGATAAAAAAGTATCATAAAAAGTGTAAGTGACGCCTCTGGCGTTGCACACGTCCATAGGCCACGGTAACCACTTCTCATCAGGTCTGTCTGCCACCTAAGTGGTATAAAAAAATAAAATTATTTATTTAACAGTCATTGTGAGCATGTCACGGGATGTGTATATATATATGTGTATATATATATATATATATATATATATATTATATATATATATATATATATATCAACTTATACCGAAGTAGTAGGCATTAATGACGCCGCGTTGATATTCCTGCTCAGTCAGCTTATGTCCATCTCACAAAAAAATTGCTAAAATATTTAATCTGTTTGTGCTTGTTCCAATTCTATTTCATTTAGTTACCTATTGAATCTTCTCCCTACTTCTGTGTTAATTGTGTCAGGCCTAAAAATTTTGCTCTTTTTGGTGCCTCACTTGAAAACCATATACATAGATGTGTACACATCTAAACCCCTATCTACCTATCATTCCACTTATGTGACTGCTGCTCACTTCCTATTCCTTTCATTCGCACACCACATATCAATATTTTACCATCATCAATCATATAATATCGTCACCCATTCGTGCACCTACATACACCGAACGTACGAAAGCGAACCTCTTTCATCGACTTTTCGTTCCGTGGATCTTTTGAGGTGATGGGTTGCGAGCCCTATAGCGGCCATTGTACTTCTTTATTCAATACACATAGAACTCCAATTAATAATCTAACGGTACTAATACGTTCTTGTCTAGTTGACACAAATAATAGCCCGAAATTACTATTGATTGATGAGGGAGTCCCCAGTTGTTCTGTTAAAGGCTAATTCATACTTTCATTATGTTTATTTGTACTGTAGCTCTGTTTTATCGTGTATATGTTTTCTTGTTATTTGCGGTTATACGCTATGCGTGCAAACAGCAAAATAATAAATAAGACTCTCCGTACTTTTTTGCATATGACATCGATAAAACGAATAACAAATGTCATACAAAGAAAAGTGTAACTTAACAAATACTACACATATAAGTAAAAATGTCAGTGAGTATAAAAGATAAGTGTACCGTGTTCCATTTGGTACAAAATAAATATTCAATCAATTTCAATAAATAAGTTTCAGCGAAATCCGTTTGAGCGTGACTTAGTAACAAAATAACCAAATATCTTCACACACTTAGACAGGATACAAACATAGTATACATAAGAATACCAAGACTTTGCATACAAATATTTACACTGTGACCTTTGACTCGTCAGGCGGACGCGCCACCGCTGCCCCGCTCAGAGGTCGTCAAACCATTTACATTCGGCGAGCATGTAACTCTAAAACGATTCTGTAAACAATATTTTTAGGTATACACAAGAGAAAACAAAATACTTTTCCCCGTTATTTGTATAACAAGTGAAAAGAAATTGATATTTTTTTGCATTACGAAATAAAGAAAATATCAATATAAAAGCTTTCACTAGCAGCTGATACTGTTATTCAGCTGCTATTTTTAATCAAACTTACGGGTGCCTTGTTTGGATGTATGGGCCCTTTCCAAAATCTTCGGATTCAAGTTAATCTCACCTGCTGTTGGTAGGGAGGTCATAAGATAGTTGCAAAAGTTGTATACCTAAGTAAAAGTGGAGGATGGCTACGTCATTTTTTACGTTGGCTGGTCTTGGTGGGCCCCAAAGACCCAATAAAGATACAGGTCATCTGTATCTTTGAAAGGTCTTTTATTTTGAAGTCTTTTATTTAGAAGTCTGTCTGTACATTTTGCAATAATATAACTGAAAAAGTTAATAATTTAAACATATTTAATTATGGAAATTATATTTTTCGAGCCGTACTATTATTATGTTCTTTGGGAGCACTTGAAACTTTAAACGCTTGATACAAAATCGTGGTACGTTGTGACGTCACAGCGTGCTGGCGCTTAGTGCAAGTGTATGGAGTGCAAAAGCATATCGCATTTATGTCAGTCCACGTTGCGTTTACACATGTACATTCCTTAATAAGATTGATTCGAAATTTAATGTGGAATGTAAAAAGTGCCAAATTTTGAATTATTTCGAATTCTCATAATCTTTATTATACATAATACTTAGATTAAAAAAACTGAAACAGTAAATAAGTAAGAATTTGATGACTGACTACACTACCCAATTCTCGAGGTCTCTTAAGGGACTACTCACAAACAAAATGGTGTCCTTTTAAGACTTTTGTAAGAATGCCATCAGAGGATTTATGATGACGTAGTTGAAAGTTATTAAGTGTTCGGTTCATCTGCTCAACAACGGATGAGGTACTGGCGCAGGAAATTTCCTCTCGGCGTTCAGGTGCTTCTATTAAAATCAATAAAACCACAAGAAGGATGATGAATGTTCACATTGCTGCCAGTTATTCCGTCTCTAAACATTTAGAAACGTGTATATATATAAATCAATTGCCATTGCAGTCCACTTATGGCACCGAATTTTTGATGAAATAGTTTTCAATTTTTACTAACAAAGAATTCTATCAGTTCTCCTGTCGGGCCACGTGATGGGTGTCATGGATTACGGCAGCCTTCGTTCGCTCACGCTGACAATGGACATATCCGTTAACCCTACCTCAATTGATTCGAACAAAATTCGCCCAAGAACAATATTTCACCCTTGTTGACTTAAAATACTTCGTGGACGTAACAAGAAAATTTGGTTCATTGTTATTGTGTATACTAACAAAAAAATGTTTTAGCGGCGTTTTAAGTTTGGATATCTACTGTATCCGTTCATTATTCGTTTGATCGATGGACAGATTTATAATAAATTGTGAATATATCAAGATTAAACAGTTCTTTTTTCGTCTGAAAAAAATAATAAAAAGATTTTAATATTTATTTCAAAGTTTCATTATTTTAATGGATTTAAGGTGCAATCAAGTAATGCTCGTGAAGCGGGGCGGGAGCGGCAGCTGGAGCGACGAGGGATCGCAAGCCAAGCTGCCCGCGTACGAAGGCAACTCGGGCGTCGGAGGTCGATGAACGACCTCCGCCCCCCATGAGCGCAGGCCTGGTGGAGCCGCCTGTCACCCTGGCAGAAGTAGGCCGCGGCGGCGGCGCGCCTGGCGCGCCTTCCGTTTCCGGGGACGAGTTGGGGACTCCCTGCAGTCCCCACGCACCCGAAGAGAGGGCCAGATCGTGAGAGATGGCACTGGGTCGGCCGGGGTGCGAGGGATATGCCTGTCAACCTCACCTTCGGCAACCAAAACGACCCACAGGCGACGTGCGTTTTGTCGGTTCGAGTCCGACATAATCTCTCCCACTGCACCGGCTCCGGTAGAGAGGTATCCGTGGGGATTTTGGGCACGTAAAATATTTATACTGAGCAGGAATCGAAACCGCGCCCCTTGTATAGCAGTCGAATACATTACAGCTACGCCACAGAGGCCATATTGGAATTACAAATTTACATCTAGCCCGACGTTATGGCTACTTTTCAACAGCAATGGTCGGTCAGACAGTATCACCAAATATCGTATTTAGAAACTTTGCCACATACCCTTTAAGAAGAAGAAGCTTGATCTTTTAACTAAGATTGACATATGTGTTATTATATCATTTCCATAAAAATGAGTTAAGTACTTTGGATTAAGTACTTGATATTAATATTATCCTTAGATCTTAAGTTGACAAAGTAAATATGTGCCTTAGATAAAATATTCTGATAGACATGCTGATAGGTACTAAGTAAGTGATCCGTATTATATTACGAAGATAAATAACTTACTACGAAATAAAAGAGACTGTGAAAGTGTTATAAATAAGAACAAAGCACTTTAAACACTAATCCATTCGAGATGCCTTATTTCAGTCTTACATAAAACAAAGTCAATTTGGAGGGCTTATCGAAATGATAAAAGGTGGGTGAAGGTAAGCGGGAATAAAGTATTTTCTTATTAAGGGAGACAATGAAAACTTATTTAAGCAGGAGGGCGCGGGTCATTTGTTTACATTCTTTGGGGCTTGTCCCTTGAGATTTTCTAACGCGCACTCGCTATTTGGACGCCAAAAGTTTAATCTCGCGATATTTCACTCAAAACACACGCACAATTTACTTAAGTCATAACTTTTTAAATCTGTTAGCGTATATTAAAAGTCTTATAAATCAATCCATGTCGTGATCGATCGTTATTCGGAGTGAGGGTTCATGCGATACATCTCCTTATATTTCAAGGAGACAGAGAAACAACTAACCATGGAGGAATGAAGTAAATGTAATCATAATTTGTCCTCCGTGGAATTAACACCGTTTAACTGTTAGGGGCTAGAAATCCCGCAGATGACTCCGCCACCTCTGTCGCCAAGGGTGGTAGTTGACTACGAAGTCCCCTAGGTCACTTGGGTAGAACTGGAGCTGGCGGTGCGAAGGCTTAGAGCCAAGAAGAGCACCGCCCCGGGACCCGACGGCATTCCAGGCCGCGCGTGGGTTCTAGCTCTGGGAGAAGACGGTCTCGAACCCCGACTGAGAGGGTTCCTCAGCGCATGCTTGGAGCGGGGCCAGTTTCCGAAGATGTGGAAGACGGGGAAACTGGTCCTCATCCGAAAGTAGGGTCGCCCGGCACACGAACCGTCCGGCTACCGGCCCATTGTGCTGCTCGACGAGGTGGGCAAGCTCTTTGATAGAGTTATTGCGAAGCGCCACGTCGAGCACCTCTCTGGTAGGGGGCCGGACCTGGCGGATGCCCAATATGGCTTCCGCCGGTGGCGGTCCACCGTGGATGCCATCATGCGCGTGAGGACTTTGGCAGAGGAGGCAGTCGCACGGGGTGAGGTGACGTTGGCGGTGTCCTTGGACATCTCCAACGCGTTCAACACCTTGCCCTGGAGTTGCATCAGGGAGGCACTCGTGTACCACGGTGTGCCTCTCTACCTTCGCCGCATAGTCGGGGCGTACCTGACGGAGAGAGCTGTCATCTACCCAAGTCATCCATCTCATTGACCGGCGTCTGTCGGCGTAAGATGTCGTGCGCTGTTCCACAGGGATCGGTTCTTGGGCCGCTCCTGTGGAACATCGGATACGACTGGGTGCTTCGCGGTGAGCTCGCTGACGGCGCCACCGTCACGTGCTATGCGGACGACACGCTAGTGACGGCGAGCGGGGCTACATACCGCGAAGCGATCCTGAGGGCCACATCCGCGGTTGCTCAAGTCGAGGAACGGATCCGGCGGCTGGGCCTTGAGGTGGCTTTGCATAAATCCGAGGCCATGTTCTTTCATGGACCTTGGCGCACGCCACCACCTGGTTCCAGTCTCACAGTGGGAGGCACTCTCATCGGCATCAAGCCCCAGATGAAATATCTGGGGCTCGTGCTGGACGGCCGGTGGGACTTCGGGAAGCACTTTCGAAGTCTGGGCCACAAATTGGTGGGCACAGCCAACGCTTTGGCGCGGCTACTGCCCAACCTGAGGGGCCCGGAGGACTCCTGTAGGAGACTCTACGCGGGTGTCGTGCGGTCCATGGCCCTGTACGGGTGTCCCGTGTGGGCGGACACCCTGAGTGGTTCCGAAAGGCGGCGCGGGAGCGGGGTCACGATCCCGAGCCCGAAGAAATTCGGGCCGTGAGATCCCATTCCACAGGGAAATGGTGGCGGAATGGGAGATACGACTTGGGCGACCAGGCGCAGGGCGCATCATGGGGGAGTGGCTAGAGAGGCCACACGGCAGCCTCTCGTACCGTCTGACGCAGATGATCACCGAGCACGGATGCTTTGGAAAGTATCTGCGTCGGATGCAGAAAGAGCCAACGTCCGAGTGCCATCACTGCGACGCGAGCGAGGACTCAGGTCCGCACACGCTCATTGAGTGTCCGGCGAGGGAGACGTTCTCTCGCTCTCCACCTTGCTCGCGGCGATGGTTCGCTACGCGGATGCGTGGGCGGCCGGCGCCTCCTTCTGCGAGCAAGTAATGCTCGTGAAGGAGGAGGCGGGACGGGAGCGGCAGTCAAACTGCCCGCAAGTCAAACTGCCCGCGTACGAAGGCAACTCGGGCGTCGAAGGTCGATGAACGACCTCCGCCCCCCATAAGCGCCGGCTTGGGGGTGACAGGTGGCGCCGCCTGTCACCCTGGCAGAAGCAGGCCGCGGCGGCGGCTCCCCGTTTCCGGGGACGAGTTAGGGACTCTGTAGTCCCCACACCCGAGAAGAGGTCCAGATCGTGAGAGATGGCCCTGGGTCGACCGGGGTGCGAGAGATATGCCTGTCAACCTCACCTTCGGCAACCAAAGCGACCCACAGGCGGCGTGCGTTTTAGTCGGTTCAAGTCCGACATAACCTCCTTCACCGGCTCCGGTGGGGAGGTATCCCTCCCCACCAGAGACGGGGATTTTGCGCACGTAAAAATAAAAAAAGGGGCTAGAAATCATTGCTCTCTGATCACCATGAGCTTTAGCCAGTTTGTCGTGTTGACAGAATGACGCAACGCTTTTTGATAGGTGTCTGTCTTCCACTGCGATCTCTGTTCAGATATTTCCATCATGTTATTTTTACCGTCAACAACTTACATATACCTATATCAAAAACTAAAATAATAATCTGCACATCGTCCCCGAGCTAAGTACCACATAGCACATTCAAAATTATTGCATCGTTCAATTGATATCTTAACTATTATAAATTCCGTTATATTTTATGTGTCTTTAATGGAGTACTTAAATTTTCGACGTAAGTACTGACATTCAATACACATTCACTGTACACGTATTCGTATAGAGAGTCTCAGTAAAGCCTGTTGATGAAGATTTCATCAATAGAATTATAGACTCATGTCACATATAAGTACCTAAGTACTTACGCAAAGGAGAATTCACAAGGGAATTGTCTATACAGCTTTGAACTTGAAGCTTGGGCTTTGAAATATAGAGATTTCATAGACATATAACATTACTACACGTTAGTGTATTTACTTCTTGAATTAATTTTAACCTGGTTCTGGTCCCGGATGAAGTATCACATTAGGACGCCAGCTGAAAATAAAACTAGTTTTTTAAACCTTGACACTATAGGAAGTTTACGAGTACGTATATCATTCATTGAAATACAAACATTTATTAACGGCGAAAGTTTAAATCTGTCGAATAGCGATTTTATTTCAATAGGTTTAAAACTTATTTACGCGTTGACTGGCATTTTAACACTAAGGCAAACACTCTTTGTGAGTTCAAGTTCTCATTGTGTCCTAGGCATAGATGGGAAGAGTCATCAAGGCCGATGAAGACATGTTACAAAGGTCGCAAAGGATCTATGTCTCGTCGTATCAAGTGGATAGACGTGGTCTCTGACATAATTCGTCTATATATTTACCTGGAAGTATCTCGGAAGTGAGGATCATATCCGATATGACTCAATCTGGACGCTATACGTTATATCAATCAAATATCTGTCGTTCGAGAAGATTTAAACAAACGAAAGCTTCAGCTACAAACTTTAGCTACAATTAACAAAAGTCTTCTGTCCTGACTTATGACTTCACTAAAAGGAAAACACGTTTGGAACCGTACCCACCATTTTTTGTAGCTGTCCCCATTGTCGTTTCACCCCGGAACTGTGACAATACTTTTGTTATAAAAAGTCAGTCAATGCAAGTCATTGATAACAAAATGTTTGAGACGATTAAATATATATTTATTTAACCACATTTTTTGGAGATTGCCACATCAAAATTTTGTGTCAAATTTGTATCTTATATTAGCCTTTCAATAGTTTCAATTGTAGAATTTTGATTTGGTGAATATTCAAAAGACGAGGCAATACTCATTGCCGATTTTTATATTTATTTTAATGCAAATAATAGGTACTGCATTTCCACCAAAAATGTGCTATACTAAATTGCTATGGATGCGTTTGATACCCAATAATCATATTCATTGACCCACATAGCATAGCACTGGTGGCAACGGATTTAGTTGAGCTATGTTTTTTACGTAAAGAGATGCGTGCTATGGATTTGTGACATGGATGCATTCTGTAGATGCGTGCAATGGGTGCGTACTGTGGATGAATTAATTCATGTAATTGATATATCGCGTAGCTCGAGCTGCGCATCTTCATATCACATCTTAGCACAGCACAGTACGGTCAATTGGTTTTATAGCTTAACTTTTACATCCTCGAAGCTTAGCTGCAGAGTACATTTCAAAGATTGTCACGGAATTACAAATTACAATGAAACTATTGTTTGAAAGGGATTTAAGGTATGATTTCGTAGCCGACCGCAGACTAACAGGCCGCAGCAGCAGATACAGTGTACACATGAACGTCATAATATTGTTGGCATTAGTACCGTTTAATTTTGCCTTTGTTCTTAAATGTAGTGAAAATATGAGCACAATATCGCGTAGCTGTCGTGACGTGACGACAGGTATAGGTAGCATCAGATTGATGAACAAAGTACTAAAAACGATCTTAATGCCTTGGTTTTCCCTCCTTTCTGTTGAATGATTTTTCTAATAATGTCACACACCATTTACCACACAAACAGTTTGACAGATTTTGTAGTAAATATAGATATGCTGACTGTACCGTACGACGTAAGGTAACCGTAGTAACTCGTCCCAAAATTCAGCTCAAGCGGAAACCGGATAGTATGTCAAATTTAAACAACAAGATTTGATTACAGACAGACAATAGGACGAGTGAAACTAAACAAAAGCTCGTAAAAACATTGCCCCTTTGTTTCTATCACTGGTTAACAAAAAAAAATATGCCATGCAGTAATGATCTTATGAGTTATGATGTTGCCAGTGTGAGGCAGTGTGATTCTGCTGACAGATGACATAGCAACGTGTGAGCCGAGAATCGCACCGCCCTCTGACTTTTACCCGATAAGAAGATTACGCACGTCTTCTCATTCCGTCATGGGGGCGCCGAGCTCCTTTTCTATCTTAGTTTAATCATTATCAAGTACGTTCATTCTTCATTTTGCCTTTCCTTAGCTAACAATTGTGTTGAGTTTGGAACTTTGTTAGCTATTACTCAGTAATATTGTTTTTAGGATTGTCGTTCGACGGGGTCATAATCTCGTCTACGTGCGCCGTTGTTCCCTTAGACTGAACTAATAAAACGACAGCGTATCTACTCAAATCCGTACCGAAATGAAACTTTTATCTGTAGCGAAAACAACCGTGTAGCTATTTACCGAAAACGGACGTATTGTTTTGTGGACATGACTATTAGAAATGTTATATTTAGTTCTGACAAAACATTTCCACTTTGTTGAAATCCAAATAGGTAGTCTGTGCACATGTTTGTTCACTTACCCATTTATTTCATTAAATAATAAAAATCGGTTTTGTTTGACTTTTACCGAGACGGCATCATATACTCATAAAATGAATAAAATTACTTCAAGTTTAACCGACGCTATCAGTCAAATGAGAACAGTATAATAATGAAAATCTACGGTCACTACCCATTAACATTATAATTTAGAATGAACGCGTCGAGGTATTGTGAATAGAAGTAGGTATTCATTAGGGCAGGGTATTCCATTAGGCCGCCGTTCCTCCCTGACGTCATTTTGACGCGCCGACGTAGCGCCGGAATTGTCCAAAGTTATGTGACCCTCCCGGTTCACGGTGGAAACTTCATAGTTTACGAGCCACTCGCCAAATTGCCAAGTTTGTTACAAGCTTAATTATTTTTCCCGGTGTGACCATGTATCTTGTGAATTTTGATTTGTTTTACTTACGCTGTATTTAACTTATCTGTATTTTTATTAAGCATATACACTGTTAAACAAGCAGTTCTCGTACAGGGGAACCTGTTTTCTGTTGGATAGTGTTATACCTTAACCAGTGGTAAATTTTCCAAAATTAATAAAAAATTGTAAATAAAACATGATAAATAAATTATTAAATATAACAATATCTCAACTCAAATTAACATCTAAATACATCCATCCATAAGATACTCTTTTTATACTTCAATGGTACTTATTTCCCTTCAATATTCTCCAGTTTATTAAACGGAATCTTTTTAAAATACGTAATAAAGCCTTCAGATGCGTAACGTAGTATTTTTTTTGGTGTTGTGTGAAATAACTAAAGTTTGTTATGAAGCACCGCCGCGGTTCCTTTACCCAAAGAAAAATTTTTGCCATAAAAATGTAGGTGAGTTTTATTTTTAGTACGAAAGTAAGCTACAAAGTCAAGTTATTTAAGTACATCTTTGGGTTAAAAGTTATTTTATAATTTAATAAAATATTTAGACGTTTAGCTAGTTTCCAAACTTATCTTTTAATAAACTAAGTATGTCCAAAAACATATTAACTTATAGCATGTACCTACATACAAAAATCTATAAAAAAATTACTACTGAGCTGTATGTTTACTGTCGGATTGAGAACAGCCCTATCCCTTAGTCGCCTTCTGACACCCACAGGAAGAGATGGGGTACACAAACATAGCAATCACCGGGAATCAACACGACAATAATAGATTTATACGAGTAAAGATTTATAAAATAAATTTATCATATTACAATAATAAAACCTCTTACAATGTCATGAGCTACCAGAACTAGAGTGATTGACCGTCAAAATTCGTAAACGTAGACAGCTGGCTCTATAAAAAGTGGCGTTGTAAAAAACATGATTTCAAACTGAACCTTATACATTTTAAAAGGATTATTGTAGAATAACAGTTTCCAAACAATGCAAATAACATCTACTTCCACCATGCATCAATATGTTAAAAGTTTATGTGTGCTGGCCGACTACGCAAACAAAATATGTCAATTAAAAAGTTACAAACATGATCATACAATTTTTTTGTTATTTGATACAAAACTTTAAGGTTATTTGATTTTGGGTTTTTGTTCTGGAGTCATTACTGCAAAATAATAACAAACAAATTATAATCTAATTATAAAATTTCAATTTTGTAATTGGGTATTAGTCATATTATCACCCCTTAAAGCCCTTTATTTCTGTAGTCTTCAAATAACATATGATGGAAATGTGTTGGGATTTGTTTATTGTTCATGATCACTGCTCCGCTCCCTTAAGTAGTAGTATGATGATATATAGCTTAGAAACTTCGTCGAAAAACGGACAAGTCCAAACAAACAAATGAGCAAACTTTTCAGCTTTATAATATTAAGTAGGTATAGATAAAATATGAAATTTCTTGGATATGATAGCTCATGTAAATATTTGTAAATTTAACCTTACACATAATTTCACTCAAAGATGATTTTATAAGGTTTATTTTTACAATTTTTAAAAATAAAATTGAGTTATCTTTATGTGTATTTTACATGAAGCAATACGCCAGATTGGATGCAGAAGGCAGAGGATCGAATAAAATGGCACACATTGGGTGAGGCCTATGTCCAGGAGTGGATTGCGGTGGGCTAATTGATTGATTGAATAGGCCAAAAATCAGTTGACAGTTTGCGTGACGTGCCTATAAAATTTTTATTTAGCGGATCGGAAAGTCTTGTTATTTGGTTATTTTGTAAATATTATTCAGTGACTTAACACTCAGAATGTCACGTGGCAGACTGTTTTCCGAGCACTTTTTAGCTAACAGATTAAAAATGTGTTTTTCTTATTATTAAGGTGTTACGGTTGAAAGAGCTAAGCCCTGTACTTACACGCCTTTTCGCACTCTCATACTCCGCGAAGCAGGTCCCGGCCTCGTGGAAGACTGCATTCGTGCACCCTGTGCCTAAGAAAGGTGACAGGACAGATCCGACCAATTACTGGCCTCATCGCTATAACCTCCCTTCTCTCGAAGCTTATGGAGCGTGTTATTAATACACAGCTCCTGAGATACCTTGAAGGAAACGATCTACTGAGCGACCGACAGTACGGCTTTCCCCACCATCGCTCTACCGGTGACCTTCTTGTGTATCTCACAAACCGGTGGGCGCAAGCCATCGAGAATCGGGGTGAGGCACTAGCGTTCAGCCTCGATATAGCAAAGGCCTTCGATCGGGTCTGGCACAAAGGTCTTCTTACGAAGTTGCCGTACTATGGACTCCCAGAGGGACTTTGCGAATGGATCGCCAGCTTTTTGTCCAACAGAAGCATCCAAGCTGTCGTCGACGGCAGCTGCTCGGACCGCATGAACATAAACGCTGGTATCCCACAAGGCTCCGTGTTGTCTCCGACCTTGTTTTTGCTGCATATCAATGACATGCTGTCCGATGGCTCCATTCATTGCTATGTGGACGACAGTACCGGCGACACTTGTTACACGAGCCGTGCAAATATCCCTCAGTCCGAGGTGGAGAAGAGTCCTTGTCCAATTCAACCCCACTAAGACACAAGTATGTGTATTCACTGCTAAGAAAACCCCATTCATTGTAGCGCCGCAATTCCTAGGCACACCGCTTACCATCTCCTCGAGTATTGGGATCCTTGGTGTCGATATCTCCAGCGACGTCCAAATGACTCCGGTACTCCGGAGACATTTGGAGGACAAGGTTAAGTTAGCATCAAGGAAACTTGGAGTACTTAACAGAGCGAAGCGGTGCTTCACTGCGGGACAGCAAATCCTTCTTTATATGGCACAGATCCGGCCTCACATGGAGTACTGCTGTCACCTTTTTGCTGGAGCGCCTGCATACCAGCTTGACCCCTTCGACTCGGTGCAAAGCCGGGGTTGCGACTGGTTGACAATCCTATAGTCGCAGGTAGTGTGGAACCTCTTAGCATTAGGAGGGATTTTGCCTCGCTATTTGTGTTCTACCGCCTATACAATGGTTTGTGCTCAGATGAATTGTTTGACATGATGCCCACAGTTACATTCTATCATCGCACCTCTCGCCATACGCAGGGAATTCATCCTCACACATTGCGAACTGAGACGGTGCGCACTATGCGGTATGAAAGAAACTTGATCCCACGCACAGTCAAGCTGTGGAATGACCTCCCTGCTGCGGTTTTCCCAAGCACCTACAATATGGGGTTCTTGAAGAGGGGCATCAGAAGGTTTCTTCGTGGTCGGCAGCGCGAGTGTAACACCCCTGGTGTTGCATACGTCCATATTCCACGGTAACCACCTCCGTGTGCTTGTCTGCCACCTAAGTCGTATATAAAAAAAAAGAATTGTAACAGATATAAAATAACTTGCTACCCCTTTCAAGATAGGATTTTTTTTAAATACCTAATAATGTTTGTTATAATTATCATCATCATTTTTTGAGCGATTTCATAGTGTCAGCCTGGGTGCGAAGGGAAGGCAACCTGCGACCTTCAGACGGCGTGCGTTATAGTCGGTTCCGGTCTGAAATAACCTTCCCCACCGGCTCCGGGGGGATTTTTCGAACGATAAAAAATATCTATTTCATAGTTGCGTTCCAAGTTTGCACTTTTGAACCCGGAGTACAGACAATAAAACAAATTATTATTTTTGATTGAGCGATTGCTGCCTGTCCTCTGAACAGTACCAGCCCTGCCCCATTATAGAATTATTTTTCTTCTATGGCGATCCCAACGATTCCGCCAACAACTCAGTTTTTATATACTGATCGAAATAACGTGTGAAAGTACAAGTGTCAATAAACAAAATAAAAAAAAACACTCCGGGAGTGCCGGCAGAAGTGAAAACTTGAATATTAACGTTGTGCATTTTTGATATTTTGGAATGGTTAGAGAATAATTTTGTACGAATTGCTTTCATTATCAGTATAAAAGTACTAATATTTATATGGTGGAATACAATATTAATTTATTGCGCTATCGTACACAAACATGACAATTTATATTACATTAAAAATTTAACACTTCAGAACTATTACAATTATTTTACATTAAAAATTTTATCACCGCCATCACACATGTGACAGTCGTGTGACATTCGCGCAAGCGCCCTGCGCCGCCTGTCCTCTCTCCATCCGTCTTACGAATTTTCGATCAGGTCACGTGTCCTGACGCGAGTTTAGAAATTTTTACCCATTCCAAAAAAAGTACACAGCGCCGCTAAAGAAGTTTTCACTTCAAAAACCCAAATTTTGTTTTTCCCATTGTAGAAAAGAATGATGAATGTATGGGACTTGACATTTATGACATACGTTGACAACTGTCATATACGTCAAATTCCATATATGTCTAAGAGGGCTGTAAGGAAAGTCTGTATGTGTGTGAGTGCCTTCAAAACCAATACTTATCATAACATTGTAAATTTGATGCAATAATAAACTGTATTTACTACATACCGTAAGGGCAATAAAAGCGGTATGTGAATTTCATAACAATAAATAACAAACAACGAGTGCATATCTCATCATTTGTTTGTGGAATGAACCAATTAAAACAATGCAAGGTAACATTTTATTTTAATATGAAACATATCCTACAGAATGGTTATTAAACTGACTAGAACAATTTGCAATTAAAACTTCAGGTAAACAAACAAACTATACAACGTTTCGGGACTTTTCGCGAAAAATCGATTTCGCGATTAAATTATGAGTACAAACCGCGATAGTTTAAAAATAAACAAACTATTGCCTGTGAATGACTACAGGAATTGTTTGCCTTTTATTTTAAATCTACACTGTATACTGAAATTGTAACATGAACATAACAAAATTTTATACTTGTATCTGAGGCATAGTTTATGACAAGCGTTGACGACTGTCATAAACGTCAAATCCCATACATTTGTCATTATATTCTACAAATCGCTGGCCAACGAATTGGCACTGGTCTTGGGAGGTCGACCCGTTTACCCCCACTGCTCTATTACAATTGGGCTTATGCGGCTTTCATGAGAGTTATCATCGGACCTTACAGCCCCTTATAACCTACGCATCGTCCTTCATTCAGTGTTCATATTGACTTGGCTCGCAGGGCTCTAAGTGGAGACCCATAAGTAATAAATAAATTTGGATTATGTTCGAAATATATCCATTGATTTATTAGCAGCCTTATTACGACAATACCAATGGCTAGTTGTGATATATTCACCCAATATATACATATATATATTTATAGATCAGGACAAACAAAGTAAGGGAAGGAAAACAAGGAAATACGATGCCTTGTTTTTGGACTTTAACATAGTAACATGATTCTTCCTTCTGATTACGGCGGGGAACCATAAACACATCCATTACTATAGGGTTTCGCTGTAATCAGTATTTCATTTACATCCCTAAAACCCTAAAGCAATCTTGGAAAAACAGCTGTTTACTCCACCTGCTTACTGCTTACTGCATCTACTTTATCATAACTCAGTAACTAACTCGATGCTATACTTTAATATTTTATAGTACCTACAGATGTATTGACTGCTTTAGTACAGTGTAGACTAATGATATGAATAGATAAAGGTCTTAGATTCAAGATATAATATACGATACCTAGATTATTGTCATGGGTGAAGAAAGTCGTGTTAGTTACACTATTTATAACTCAAGAAGGCCTGTAGCGATTTAACTGAAAATTGGTGAGGATGTAGCTTAGAACCAGGAGACGGACATAGCGAACCGATAACCTCCGAACGTTACGTGGACGAAGTCAGACAGACCCAAAGCGGACTCTGGACTCCGAGGTGAAGGCCTCGACCAGTATTGAGGAGGATGATGACGAAGAATCGAAAAGCGTAACATAAGCGTAGGATCATAACAAGTGGTGTTGTCTCTGCCTATCCCTAAATCCCAACTATATATTATATAAAATAGATTACAGACGCCGACAGCTTAAATATTTTCCAATAAATAATTTACAAAACAGCAACAGCTGTCAGCGCTTGTATGGAAAGACAAGATTGTTCATTAAGTATAAATTTTGTGATTGTAAACGCTTTGAAACTACTTTAATGAAACTTTATCCTAATCTTTGGTATATAAATATCATTGATCATTTTAAAATGACAATGGAAATCTACATATAACAATTACCTGTCCATTGAATGACGCATATCGGTGTATATCAATTGTCCTTTGACTTTTTCTCACTTCCTTCCATGCCATTTCCTGTTTCCTATTCTCTTTTCTCACTCTCACTTGTATGAAAATATTACTACACACTTTTCACCACCCTTCGGTTACCTACTTAACACTATTCAGTTTTCCATTATGACATTCATTACGCCGTCCTATTTCTGGTATTATGAAAAGGAGCAACAAGTTTAAATATAATTAAATGTAGCAAAAATCTCCTTTTTTGTCACTTTGTAGCCCAAAACAAATCGAACGGGATTACATATAGACGACAAGTTATAAACTTGGCCTTTAAGGACGGCAATGGCCAAGTCGGGCCAATATTCGGTAAAAACCTAAATATTGTGTCGAGAATTAAAATTTGACGTTTGTGATGAGTGTGGAGTGGCAATTTTCGTTGTAATTGGCAGCGAGGTATGTATATATTTGTAGAATGAAATTAACTGACGACTGATTCAGAAGTTCATGAATTGTCAGTTAACAGTTATTCGGGTATAACTGACTTTGGTATTTTTAACTCATTGAATTTGACACAGAAAACTAAGCCTTTTCACACTATCCGGTCCGATGTCGTTGTTGTAAAATCGGTCCGAAACGTCCATTTTCTCGATATCACATACTCAAAAAAATATTAACCATAAGCTCGACCATATACTCCTTAGAAATATCTGCCATTGAATATGACATGACATTTGTTTTTTTTTTTATTATTTTGCTGTTGTGGTAACTGATTGATTGTTTTTGGCGCCAACATGAGGAATGGCGCATCGCGGTATTTTTTTACTATCCAAAATTGATGTGATTTCGAGATTTTATGTATAAAAATGGTGGATTTTTAGATATAATATCTTTGACAACGCACACAAGTGTGGAGAGTGGCAAATTACAGTGAATTGTGACTTTTCGTGTTGGTTCCAAACCTCCCTAGGGAGCCTCTAGTAAAGTCCCCACAACTTTACTGAGGACTGTAACTTGAAAAACTTGACTTTGGCGTCTCGCCATTAATAATTCTAAAGACATTTATTTATATATATACCTACTTATATTGCTACTACTATATTACTTGACATTGGCATATATCTATTACTTGCCAAAAAGGAGAAAAAAAAAACTGATTGATTTTGATATCCGATATCGGGTGCACACAGCGATGTTAGCACCGATATCCGATAAGAGACCGGTCAATGTGAAAGACAGTTACCTACAAATTTCATACATTTTACTTCCTGTGGGTTATCACATGATCATATCGGATCGGATAATGGGAAAACGTTTTAAGGCCTACGGTACAGCCTCTGTGGCGTGGTGGTATTGAACGCGGCCGCTACGTGGGAGTGCGGTTTCAATTCCCGCTCAATGCAAATATTTGTATGAATGAATAAGGGTATTTGCATTCGTCTGGCACGTTCAGAGAGCACGTTTCGTCGTCGATACGGATACCATACGGTGGCAGTCGTTACGAGTAGTTGGGGCCCTAAAATAATTCAACAACTGTTCTAGTTGCAATGCCATATCGTCTTGGAGTTGAGGAGGTCAGAAGGCAGTCGCTTCATAGAAAATGACAATTTTCAGCGACATCCGCAGTTATACCGGTAAAGCGGACCCCAGACTCCGAGGTGGGATTAAAGCTAAGATGAAGAAGAAGTAAGGCCTTACACTGACAACCAAGACGGCGGCGTGTGGCTGTAGTCGGTTTGAGTCCAAAGTATCTGTGGAGATTACAGCACGTAAAAAAAACCTACACTACATTTGGCAGCATTTTCGTAACGCATCCTCCGCGTCGGACCGCCTGCACACTATGCGATAGATATCCCTCGATCGCGTACCTACTGATTTCTTACGATAACATGTATTAGCGTTCCGATGCGGACGATTTTTTTATTTTTTTTTTTTACGTGCGCAAAATCCCCACGGATACCTCCCCACCGGAGCCGGTGGAGGAGGTTATGTCGGACTCGAACCGACTAAAACGCACGCCGCCTGTGGGTCGTTTCGGTTGCCGAAGGTGAGGTTGACAGGCATATCCCTCGCACCCCGGCCGACCCAGGGCCATCTCTCACGATCTGGCCCTCTTCTCGGGTGTGGGGACCACAGAGTCCCCAACTCGTCCCCGGAAACGGGGAGGCGCGCCAAGCGCGCCGCCGCCGCGGCCTGCTTCTGCAAGGGTGACAGGCGGCTTCACCTGTCACCCCCAGGCCGGCGCTCATGGGGGGCGGAGGTCGTTCATCGACCTCCGACGCCCGAGTTGCCTTCGTGCGCGGGCAGCTTGTCTAGCGATCCTTCGTCGCTCCCGCTGCCGCTCCCGCCCCGCCTCCTCCTTCACGAGCATTACTTGCTCGCAGAAGGAGGCGCCGGCCGCCCACGCATCCGCGCAGCGAACCATCGCCGCGAGCAAGGTGGAGAGCGTGAGAACCCTCACTCCCAGGGCCGCCACAAGCTCCCGCCTCGGCGTCTCCCACGCCGGACACTCGGTGAGCGTGTGCGGACCTGAGTCCTCGCTCGCGTCGCAGTGATGGCACTCGGACGTTGGCTCTTTCTGCATCCGACGCAGATACTTTCCGAAGCATCCGTGCTCGGTGATCATCTGCGTCAGACGGTACGAGAGGCTGCCGTGTGGCCTCTCTAGCCACTCCCCCATGATGGGTCTTACCGCCGTTACTACGGCGTGCCCTGCGCTTGGTTGCCCAAGTCGTCTCTCCCATTCTGCCACCATTTCCCCGTGGAGCCGGGATCTCACGGCCCGAATTTCTTCGGGCTCGGGATCGTGACCCCGCTCCCGCGCCGCCCTTCGGAACCTGTATAGCGCCGAAAGGCATCTCGCTTCCAGGATCCATGGTGGCGATCCGGCGAGGAGACTCGCCGCGTTGAATGATATCGTGCGGTACCCCCTTATGATGCGGCACGCCAACTTCCGCTGCGGACGCTGCAGCAGAAGCATGTGCCGATCACTCAGGGTGTCCGCCCACACGGGACACCCGTACAGGGCCATGGACCGCACGACACCCGCGTAGAGTCTCCTGCAGGAGTCATCCGGGCCCCTCAGGTTGGGCAGTAGCCGCGCCAGAGCGTTGGCTGTGCCCGCCAATTTGGGGCCCAGACTTCGGAAGTGCTTCCCGAAGTCCCACCGGCCGTCGAGCACGAGCCCCAGATATTTCCGATGCGGACGATTAGTGACGAAACGTACTTTAATACTTCGCAGGCGAAGAATCTGGTTAACATAGGTTAGGTTTGGTTTTATAGAGCGTTATCTCTATCTCCATTGTTGTGTGCTTGTTAGAATTATAGTCAACTCCGTAATTATTAATTAACATTTTATAAGCAAAACTGTTTTAACTCCTCTATAAAACTGTAAGCCTGATGTACAAAAGAGAGAACGAAGCAAGCTGGTCCTTAGCCAGACCGAGTGCAGTACAACTGTGACGTAATTAATTAAATTAATGACGTAATTAAAAAAACTAAAAAGCGTCCAGACGACATGGCGGTGCGATCTCGTTTACGATAAATTTAGCAACTATTTTTTTACGACGTATCTTTCGTTTTATCAAACACCAATGCAATGTCGCTTCGAAATTTTATTCTAACAAAATCCTAACTTATCCCTGCAACGGAATTCAACTTTAACATCACGTGAATAAAGTTTGATAACATTCTTATTTTAGTGAAGGATAACTCCGACCAACTTCGTATAGATAAACTTTTACTGTTAATAAACACGTTGATATTCTTCTGACGTTTTGTGAATAAGCGAATTTGACAGTAACAAATAGCTAGAGTTGCCAGATTAGTCTAGTGAAGTATTGACAGCGTAAAAGGAGCGTAGAGGCGGTATAACAAGGCAAAAAGTGTTAATATGTTAAGCCGCGTCTACGCTAGATGAGCTGAGTACTAACAGAACCGTACGCGGCGTCAAATGTGACAGTACATTAAACCTACAATAATAACAACAATAATTTTGTCACAACGGGTTTATCCGAAAACTGAGAATTAGCGGAACACAGGCGAAGTATGAGCCAAACGCTCGGTGCTTGTAGCTTTAAGACTCGTTAGTCGATCCGCTAAAAATATGAAATCGTGTTCGACTTTGAGGTACTTTGCTCGACCTGGCCTCCGCTAGTGCAGACGCAGCTTAAGGAAATGTCACATCCCTGATAGAAGAACGAATTTATCGGCATGTGTAGCTCATCGCTTATTCTACCAAGAACTTTTTGCTTATTAAAAATAGATTTTGGTTGATTGACTTTAAGCTCAAAATAGAATAGAGCTATCTTGTCATTCGCTCTTAATGAATCCAGTGACGGTCGCCCTAGCGTGTCCTAAGTGTGCATTTAGTAATGACATTAGAAGCTTAATTATGACAGTTACAACACCGCACTGGTTCTATTTTCACTGTTGAAACTTGAGACTAAGTAACTTATGTTTAGGACGGTATCTTTAAGTGAAAATGGATGTTTCATACTCAATCGCATCTGAACGGAAACAGATCTAGATGAAATTAACTGCTACATTTTTGTCTGAAATGGCATATAACAGTAGGTGCATGCGGGTAGCCTGTTGCCGTTGGCTCACGTGAACATCTTCGTTCTCGCAACTTGCGTGTTTTTCCAAACCATAATCTGTTTCTGTATCAAAAGTTGAGATCCGTTCAGCCATTAGAGTATCATTATATTATAACAAACATCCAAACATCTTCTTCGCAAATGTATTGAAAGAGCCAACAATATACTAATAGCGCCTACCTACCACATGGCTGGTAGCCTGTCTGAAAGAAGAGAATCGTAGATAATATCAAACACGGGGTACCAGCATGGTGGAGATAACAAATTTATGCAATACCTATAGGGATGAGCCGAGGCAGCTATGCGGATCAGTTGAGTTTTTAATTTACTAAAAGCCTTGTATCTGTACAGGGTAAATAACTTTAGCCTAAAATTTATAGTACCTACGCTGTTGCGCAGGTAGGTGCGATATGCAATTATTCAATATTCGCTCAGGTTGCAAAACAATGTCGAAATCTTTTCACAGTAATGTGTGCACAATAATGCTCGATCTTCCCTGTATATGATATAATAATATATTTAAGATTGGGTACAAATCTACAAGCTAGCCGTCAAAAAAATCCTCTTACCATCGGCGTCTACTGGAAGACTTTAGAAAGACTAGTACATCCTTTAAGGGTCAACTTAATATATATTCCAATACACATACATATTCCAAGATGTAATACACAGCGCTATCTAGAGTTTAGACCCAAATTAAGCAAAGCTTATTGTTGATTTCAGAATGTGGATAAGCAAACTTAGATACTTTTTGTAAATAAATAAGTATAATATACACAGATACACGCCGACCACTGTACCTATACATTTTTGCAATGCATTGGCATTTGACTTCGTTACTTCTGATTTAGCAGTCGACTCTACTGCTACGTCCCAGAGATCGTCAGAGAATTTATTTTAAAAAGATATGTTTTAAAAAATGAGGTTTTTCATATGCATTTCGCGTTATTTATCAAATTTTGTGAAGGTCACGTAGGTTCGCAGTATCCACCCAATCGAATTTCAAACGTATCTATTGACTTTTTTAAACAATAGCACTGTGGTTTTGTGGTCTTCTGACACAGGTATTTTAGTACTTAAAAGATAAACTTTTACATATATTTTTGTAAAAGTTTATTGGTGAAGAAATAAAGATTTTTAGCATTACGCGCTCAATAGATTATTGGTTTTATTTTGTAGAGATACTTTTGTACGTTTGTGGTGTTACGTAATTCTTATGCAAGTTTTTTAATAGCGATTTTGCTATTTCTGCCACAACTTAACTAGCTTGCGAGTATTGAGAGGTATACAGGGAACATTTTTTGCGCGCCTACCCACCATTACATTTATTATGAACGGCTCTGAACGTATTATGTATGCATCCGAAACGTCAGCAGAAATAGTAAGAACTCCGATGCATGGCTTGAGTCAAAAATAGTGCCCGTAAGACGGCTATAGGCTCATTACGTGGGACCAAATTCGATGACCACACATTTCACCTCTGCCTAACCCTCCGGAGATGAAGGTGAGATTATATGTATGTATGTAAGTATATCAATTACACCCTACATATTCCTATCGTAAGCACTGTGATATGTGTCTTAAGAATAAAATTATAATTCCAACGATAAGAAAAATTACATCAGATTAAATCAAAAAATTAATCACCACTTATAGAAGCTCGGAATTGTTTAACCTTACCGCGAATTTGTGCGGTTTCCCGCCGTTCGGCCGTCAGCTCCGACTCTCATAATCGTCCAAAAACTATGTGATATTTGGTAAATATACAGACCATGATAAAGTATTTGCTGCAATAGGCTCGCCTTCAATTAGTTAGGAACAAAAAATATAGTTGATGAAATGTGGGTATTGATACACTTTTGCTTGTACCTACAGGATGAATAGTAAAATCATACTACCTATTTATATTATGTTTGTTGTATAATATATTAAAGTCACTCTTTACTATTTTCTATTACAAATATTATGCAAATATTAGTGATACTAAATACAAAAACAGTCCTAGCATATCGGTTTCCTGTCTAAGGTATAAAGGAATAAGCTTCGTTCATTGAGTGGGGTCGTCGCCGCCTTGTCATTAAATCCCTGCCTCGCCGGCGCTGTCTTCGAAGAATGGCATTATTTTCTAAGTTACAGATAGTACAAAGACAGGACAGGACATGCACAATATCATTAGTATAAAATTTAAAACAGTTTTTTTATACCACTTAGGTGGCAGACAAGCACACGGCCCACCTTATGGAAAGTGGTTACCGTGGCCTATGGACGTTTGTAACACTAGAGGAGTCACAGTCGCAATGCCAACCCTGTAAGTACAGAGTTTCTGTGCCGTCAGTAGAAGACAAAGCAGGACAAGCCTTTAGTCTTCCCACTGACAGCACACATTCTCCAGTGAGCTCTGGCTACCCTACTCACTGCTGGGAATACAACACGAAGTTATTATAGCCGCGGTATTCTGTAGGGTTGCTTAATTACCTTTGTAGGGAAAGGTGAAATAGCTATAGACCTAATCTATCGTAGAGATAGGTTAAATCTCTCTCTCTCTCTCTCTAAACTTAAGAACTGTGCTATATTATCGGTGGAGTAATCGCCACTCTTCTCTCTCCTCCGCCAATCCTTGACCTCCTGATAAGACGCGACTTGTATCTTTTTTTTTTATCTATGCCAAAAACGTTCCTCTTGGACTACCGCTTCTCCTCTTTCCTTCTACCTTCCCTTCTATGACATTTTTTTAAAATAAATCATGTCTTATCAGGTGACCAATCACCTTTCCTCTTCGGTTCTCTATTATTTCCAGTATCGACCTTCTTTCCTGTACTTTGTTTAGTACTCTTTCTTTGGTCATTCTCTCTGTCCAGCTTATTCCCTCTATCCTTCTCCAGCACCATATTTCAAACGCCTCCGTCCTGTTTTCCTCCCCCTGTGTCGTAATCCACGTCTCACATCCATAGGTTAAATAATAAAACAAAATGAAGACAAGGAGGCTATTGCATGTCTTTTGCAACAAAATACAGAATCCTCCTCACACTATAACGTAGGTACTATCCCGGCGTAGAATTTGTAGTTTTACCTTTGATATAGTTTTTATTGTAATTTGATTACAATATTAAGTAGAATTCACAACATAATGAGAATATGGAACCAGTGATATAGTGTAGATTAGTGTATAATTACATACAGTGAATAGATTCATATCTATTGCAATCTATTTATATCTTCATATATAACAAAATAAAGATATTAATAACTTGCCAAAGTGATGTACAAAATTACAGCGGATTCCAATCTATCTCTGGTGGATCACTGTCTCGCTATGCTGTGAACTATTTTTAATAAGACATTAATTAGTATACGCGTAGTTCTTAGCAGAGTAGAATTTGGGCCTGGGTTTCCTAAGCGGTGTCATACAAGGCGACTAAGGTATAGGGTTGTTTGACAACAAACAGATATATACAGCTCAGTCTCAGGCACAGGTACAAGCCTCGACAACAATAGTGCCCGGAACACGGCAATAAAGGAGGCAGGAAGGCGGTAAGCGTGGGGCCGAAAACAATGATTGGTGAAATTTGGGTGCTAATTCACCTCTGCCTAACCCTTCGGGGATAAATGCGTGATTATTATGTATATATGTATGACATTTATTATGCTCAATCTATTTCTTGATATGGCTATTTCTATGATTATTAGGTGCCAAACTTATAAATATAGTAGATATCTCTGACCTTTTATTAAAAGTATTATTTTGAATTTGAACATGAAACTGTGTAACATCTCTAAATAAAGCCTGTCATATTATTTTAAACTTTTGCTGTACGACTTTAAGATCAAAATATTTTAGATGCAAAATGAAATAAATAGTCTCGGTGTTGTATAAAAGAGTACACAGCAAGGGACGTGAAATATGTATACAATATTTCGGCGCTCCGGTAATGATGCTTATTTATTACTCTTTATACTTATATAAAGATCAGAGATCTGTTACAGAGGAGCGTCTACCAAGTTTTCTTAATTAATTAGTAGCGCATCTCTCAAGACCCGCGGTTATTTGTGTTAATTAGTATGAACAGGCGGTGAGTTACAAAACATTATTTTAAATCGAGTATCACGAGTACAATATACGAACTCTTATCGTGAGTGTCAATTATCAGTTTTATCCTCCAAACCTTTATCCCCACACAGTTGGGATCGACTTTCAGTCAGCTCTATAATGTTTGATTGCTACTTGCATAGAAGTTCTGCTTGAGTGTATTAAATGGTGTGCACTTACACATGTACTTGAGCATTATAACTTTTGATTCAAACGAAAGAAGCGGAACCGACAGTGGTTAATTACATACGTAATTATTAGTGACGCGCCGGATATCCGTATTCGTATCCGCGGATATCCGAGGGAAAAGAAAGATTCATATCCGTATCTGTAACTAGTATTTTTGTCGGATTTTTTTAAAATCTGTATCCGCCACAATTAATGATCCTGGAACATCAGTAGTATTTATTATTATTATTACCTAAGTGTGTTATGTCCCTGGATTTTTAATTCATCTGTAGGTGGATTTAGACCATCCGAGCGAATGCTCATTCTATCAGCTCTACGTCAAATTCTTTTAGTGTCAACAGTGACAGAACATTCGTTCGTTTTTTGTTCTGTGAAAACAAGCTTTAGTTAACACTAAATTTTTTAGACATAAAGCTTTTATTTTGGTTCCAGCTCTATTTTCGTTTGGCCTAAATTAAATCCACTTTGATTGGAACACCAGCATGCATTATATTTTATCTAAATTATCTATTGAGCCCGTGCTTTTCTTATTTGTACCATTTTTATAGAATAAATTTTAGCACATAGGTGAGTGCTTCACCGTCTTGGTACGTAGTTAGGTAATAGAGTATGCGCGAAGACTGCATGATTGATGTTACAGTGAGCAGCGTAATATATGTACTTAATAATACCTAGATGGAAATGAAAACTCATTATGTATTTCATTAATTAATGCAAACACTGAGCATTTCGCTGAAGTTGCATTAATTAAAGTACAGATAACTTTTGAAATGCTTAAATACATCTGGAAAATAGATTAGAACCCATAAGTAATAAATTATATAATAACAATATTATTCGAATTTCAAAATATCTGAGTTTATGACTTCCTCTGACTTGAGATTCGCAATGGGGTTGAATTGTTAGGAGTTCTTTAATATTATATATACATTGTACAGTATGAGAAAGCTCTTTACGCTAGCCCCTAGAAGAAGCGTTTTAACAAACAATTTTGATTTAGGTCCATGTTTCCTTCTAAAACTGCTATCTTGTATCCCTATATAAGTGGGTTAGGATAGCAGTTTCGGTAGTGCCAAAATGAATTACTGCGACCAACCTCATCTCGGGCTATAATTAGTCAATTAGTTCTATTCGTTAACTATCGATTAGATGAGACGCCACGTTTTGCGCTTCAAATACTTGTATTTTGGCAGCCGTATAGAAGCATGTAGGTACTATCCCAGACTACATGTGTACTAAATCATCAGGATTTTTAGATACGTCATATTTGCTATGAGTGAGAATCGAAACCGCATCCACTAACATAGCAGGCAAAGATCTATTTACCGCTACACCACAAAGGTTGCCATTATATAACCATCCATTTTTCTCGCTCGAACAACTCCCATTTGACAAGTCATGGTAAGCCAGCAGACCGTAAAAACAGATAAATAAGAAATGAAGCTTTTCCTGTAATTGAATTTTCACTCGTGGCACAGAATAGATATTCGTACTGACATAAAACCGAACCAATGCGTTTCCCTTGTAACGCATACTCGGTTCGGAGATAAAGTAAGGTTGCATGAATGCAAAATTTAGAAGACTTCAATATAATTCAATAATCAATAGTGCCATGTACTTAGGCTTACGAACGCTCTGCACATCTATAATTGGGTTATGTACTAGATATAAGTCCAAAAAACCTGTTATTTAAGTTTGAAATGTAATACACATAATCTGTTGATGTGCCTAATGAGATTATGAATTTGTGCCGTTTGGAGTTGAGACTTTGGGGTCATGGGGTCCGAGCGCTCGCAATCTCTTCCGTGCGATTGCGAAGCGTATGGTCGACGCTTCTCGTGACCAGAAGGCTGGCCTCTTTTTAGGTCAGAGTATAAACATTGCCATACAACGTGGCAATACTGCCAGTCTTATGGGAGCGCTACCACAAGAGGCATGCGATGCGGAGGAATTCCACGACGCATTTTAATTGTTCTTAGCTATAAGTTGTATAATAGTTATTTTAGTTTTATTGTATTTAATATTTATATATTATTTCTTGACATGATTGTAAAATTTTGATGTTCCTAAAATGATAAATATAAAAATTAAGCTAATAAAATAAATAAAATAAAATAAATGCATGATATTTTTGCGGTTACCTTAGATATTTTGGTACAAGCGGAACTAAATTTACATGGGCTGACATCACCATAATGGAATGTTCTACAAACTTTTTCCCGTCTTCCCAATTTGCGCATTTATTATGTACTAGTGGCCCGGGCCCTGACTTCGCCCGGGAGTAAATTCGTAAAATTTTTCCTTTAACCTATTAATATAGCTTAGAACTATAGCTTAGAAATGTAAGTGTACATATATTTTCTACCAATTACTTTATTACAGTTTGAACTGTACAGTTATATGTAGAAATACATAAAATCCCGCCTTTATTCCGGAGGGTTAGGCAGAGGTGAATTAACAACCACATTTCACCAATCATTGAATTCGGTCCCACGTAATAGGGGGTGAGCCTATTGCCGTCTTCCGGGCACTATTTGTTGACTCAAGCCATGCATGAGACTCTGAGTTGGGGCTGTATATATCTGTCTGATGTTAAACAGCCCTATCCCTTAGTCGCCTTGTACGACACCGCATGGGAAGAGATGGTCCAAATTCTACTCTGCCGGGAACCACGCGGAAATATTTATGTAAATAAACTCAGAATAGTTTTTTACAAAATAATATAGTTTTTATTTAAGTATACTAAATTATTAACTTCCTATTGCATTGAATAATTTTAAATACAATACTTTTTAAATTTAACAAATGTTGTAATTTTAGAGAAATACAAGATTTAACAAATTTAAAAAGAGGCCATTTCAATACGTAAGTACCTACAGCACTCTATGCACTTCACTGTAATGCGTCCTGCTATTACAGTTACTTCCTCTACTACTCTTCACATTCACATTTATTATATGTAGTATAATATAATATATAATATATGAATGAATTCAATATTTAGGTACTGGCTGTTGGCTGTTGCCTGTGGCTATAATGTATTCCCAAATTTCAGTCGTTAAAGCGTGATTGAATAAATAACAAACATCTTAATCAATATTCACATTTATTACTAAGACTCCCCTTAGAACTTTACCGAAGCGTTAAAATTCTCAACAAAAAGATACCCAACTTTTATGTGAATAAAACTTTGCGTAAACTAACACCTTTAGACAAAATAATTAAACACCTTTGTGTAGAGAAAGTTTTTCTTGGGCACTGTGAAGTCGAGGTGTGAATTTGAAGGGTACCTTTGTTAAAATTTTCATTTTGGTAGCAAGACGCCTGCAAAATTAAGTGGAACTCGAAAAGATAATGAAGATAATATCTTGTAGTGGGGTTCAGACTGTTTCCACTCGTGTCAAGTTCGACTGTTGACTTGTCTGAGAATTGCGTTGTGTCGAATTCCTAGAATATTGGTTTGTTTATTTACTGGTGTACTATTTAAACCTTATTGTGTTAATTATAAAACTTTAAAAAAGGTAACAGTGGATCTTTACACCCTGGCGCAGATATTCAGTCGGGGTTTGGGAGTTATAAGTCAGTCGCTCCAGTAAAAGTAAGGAAAAATCCGATCTAAAGAAATAGTTTGAGAAAAATAACGGGCAACGAAGTGCAAGCTTTAAGATGCACCCGGGACATCACTGTGAAGATTATGCATTTATCATACGATACAGCGTGATTTCTTTTACAAATAGACCCTAAAACCAAAATTTTGTTTTTACCAGAGTATTCTCAGTCGAGTTGAGTACCGGGTGCCTATAGTGAAATATATTTGAGCATATGTACTGAGCTGTATGTATTCCTATTAAATTGGAGAATCAAATGCCAATCGTTTTGATCAAATTACAATTACATCAGCATGAGATAGCGTAGGAGAGCGGATTTTAGGCTCCAAACTGCAACCAGGTTAACCCGATACAATTTTATACGATTAATAAAAACTGTATGCTTAAAATCAATATTCCTCCAGTATTAGTAGGCAATTCCTTATTTTTCTCTTTTCAAAAGAAGCTTTTAGCGCTGTATAGGAAACTCATTTCATCTGAGCTTAGCCCTCTTTTATCGTGAGCGCTTTCAGCCTCGATAAGGCATTCGAACCGGACCTTCCTACTTCCTACTTTCTTAGTAACAATTTATATTAGTTGATGCTATTTAGTTTTCTCCTAGGATAAATAAATAGATGAAAGCTTTGAATATGTGATTATATTCCAGTATATTTTATGTGTTATTGCATACAAATATTTGCATCGAGCGTGAATCGAACTCTTAACCACTTACATGGAAGCTACCAGATAGAAGTCTCTCACATATATAAAATTGAAATAAAATTTACATAAGTTAAGAAATTTTCGACTAATAATAATTTATGTGAGAGAACAAATAACACGCAGGAGCACATTTTTATTGATACATCTTGCTAAATAAACGCAATGCAAATGTCAATGACAAGATTGACAAGCACCTCTGACAGTCTGATGTAATTAACATAGGATTATATCGTTAATACTACGGGACATTCGCAGAATTGATACTAAAAGCACAGAGCCATTAATAAAAAAAGGATTATATATTCTAAAACAAATATCAGGGAAGGTGACGTCATCGGAGTTTAGTTTTGACTGTGGAAAAAAAAATTGACATAAATATGTCGTTTTGGGTATCAACTGTAAGCACATTTCAAATATGTATAAATTATACCTAATGCTTGCCCCAAAATAATTATAAATAATAATAAAAAGAATTAAGTTTAACACAAAAACCCGACTACTAAAAAATCACGCTGTAAAAAGTATTAAACAAGAAAATATCAAGGATAGCCGTGGTCGTATGCCACTTAGTCTAGCAAACCAATGCATTCTCAGGAAAACACGCACACTTAAGATGTGGAATGGAGTTCTTCAAGAGGGGCATCAGAAGGTTTCTTCATGGTTGGCAACGCGTGTGTAACATCCCTGGTGTTGCATACGTCCATAGGCCATAGTAACCACTTTCCATCAGGTGGGCCGTGTGCTTGTCTGCCACCAAAGTGGTATAAAAAAATATATATATACTACACTCTCGCTTTCAGCCGCGTTCTTTTTCCGTGAGAATATGGAGTTAAAAAATATTCCATGTTGTTCAAAGACAACAAAAATGGATGACCTTATAATAATGGTAAAAATAAGCATTCTAATGGTGAAAGAATGTTTGCAATCGGTCCAGAAGTTATTCAGCTTATTCATTACAAGCAAATTATTGATCTTCCTTCTTCATAATATTATCAAGTGTAGTTTTTGTTCAATATAACAGATTCATAGCCTCTATTTTCATTTCAATCATAGATTTATATTTTTGTTTATTTGTGACTCTCCAAGTTTACCTTACCGCACACTTGACAAAAACTTCCTTGAAGTATACCTGTAAACAACTTTAAATGTACTACAGTTCAGTCTGACGGTCTCAAGATACACACTCGTACCTTTTCACGTTTGGCGGGTTTATAAGGAGCAGGAGAGGTCAACATGTGCATAGGTAAATAACTCCAAGTCTTTATCGTGCGATAAAGAAAGATATTACTGTGACTTGGTTTTAGATGAGATTGTTTGCACCCATTTGCACAGTAAGTGTAAATTTACTCCTGCTGTAACGCTGTTCGTATTAATCCTAATAAGAAAGAAAAATCCTAATCCTAATAAAAAATAAATTATTGAAAATACTTAATTACACCACAATGAACAGTGTCAAAAGTCACCGTTACTTTGTAGACGTCTACCCAAAGTATTTTAGGATTGTTCTGCTATATTTAGCAGAGTGAGAGTTAAGAACAAAGATATTTTGATTGTAATCATATACATATCTTCTTGCCATTGAAGTTGACAAAAAGGAAGAAAAAAAGAAAGTAAGAAAAAGTATTTATTAAACAAATTTTAACTGAGATAGTCTTTGGAGTTACTCATGTGAGGCCTTAGGCTACATTATGTGTAATTTCACACATGTAGACGCCTGTAGTGCTTACTATTTCATGCAAATTGAATGCATTATTTGCGAAACAGGAACCCTCCTGCATGCATACGTATGAGGCAACAAACGGCCTAAAAGGAAGGTGTTATTATGGTAGGTTATTTTCCAATTGACTATAAATCATCGATATGAAGAAAATAATAGAAATAATAACAGAACAAACAATGAACGAACGTAATAGTCGTTCCCAGTCACGTACTATGTTATGTGTTTCTTTTTTACTTGTGGTAACCCGAGTTTTCACCGCACCGAAGCTAAAGGTGAGGTAGGCATGTAGGAGACGAACTGATTAAAACCACAGGTGTTCCTTCATACTTGCCGATACCACGGTTTCTATATTCTTGTTCGTTATGATTCACAGAAGATTATTTTTTAAATTAGGTAGTTCAGTAGATTGATAGATTATTTTTATAGCTGATCTGAAAGTCTGATAATGTGGTAAAAATATTTCGAGACTTTTTTTAAAACTTATTTCTTGTGCGACTAGAATATTTCGTTTGTAATTAATTTCCTAATGAGCCAGACTGCTGAACAGCGGCAATTTTACACCTAGTACAAAATTGTTAACGTGACAGAAAACTATGGTCATAACTTTTAAACTAAAATGATATACTGTCGAAATAAATTTGTAATATTATTCTCAGACTATTATATATAAGAGACATCCCAGGATAAGTATTCCCAAAATGTGTAGATGAATAGATGGAGTAATTTTGGCCTATATTTCAAATATACCCCTAGAGTACCGAATTTTATCGGCATCGGCTACACGTAATCTCCGGTAGCTTTATGATACGCTTTCGATTCCCCTGTTATTGCGGGTGAACGTTCGTTGTCGCTGATATCTGTTCTGGCACAGTCCCCAATCACTTCCTTCGGTTGACTACCTTTTTAGGGTTCCGTATTTATGATTATCTATACCTTTGTGGCGATAACAAGAGTAACTTAATTGTTTTTTCATTTTATTAAGATAACGACCGATTGTGAGTGCTAACAAGCAGTTATATAAATGTGCCAATTTTTAATATCTTAGTGTTGTGCTGTAAAGGACTTCAAGTAGGTATTTATTGAATTTTCTTCTGTTCAGAAAACTCTTATCATATTACGTGACATAATTATATTTTAAGTTTCTTACGTGTGAAAAACTGTAATTGAAAAATTGCTTAATTATCTTATGATTAAGCAATTTTTCAATTACAGTTTTTCACACGTAAGAAACTTTTTACATATGGTTTATATTTATAGTTTGCTTACATGAAGCCACTAGTTATTATTATACTTCAGCACGATCCTCGGGTAGGGTTCAGAGTAAAATATTCTGCATATCCCGCGAGGAATCCATGCTATCACATAAAAATTCTTAGCAGTCGGCGGCCGGAGTAACTCTTGCTATATTGCTATAGCAAGAGGCTGCAATTTTCACACTAAATGTTAATGTAGAATTGAGGAGAATAAAAATATTTTAAATAAAAAAGGTGTAATTTATTCTTCTTAGAGTGAAGTATAATTGTTATTTTAATTCCACATAAGATCTAAAAACTTCTTTACAGTGAAAATGTACTTAGCTTGATGTTTTGGCTTCTTGCTAATTAAATTAATAATATAATATTCTATGTACCTAATACGACAATAAAAATATAATTAATAATAATGGCTTATTATATGTAATTAAAGTAAAAAGTCATTATTATTTAGAATAGACAAGGCCGAAATGACCCACTAACTTTTATTCTTAATGAATAATTCTAAATTTAAAAAATACAACCTCATTTTATACGAGTATTGCCAAAACGGTTTCATTCTTCAAAGCTCGTTTGAAATAACAATTGGAGCTAACAAGGCATCGCTTCAAATAAACGAATGACATTGCGGTAGTTCCCCTTTCAGTCCTCTTGACTGAATTACGAGTGTCTACTCCGAACTTGTTCCTGCACCAAACTTTACAAGATAACACAAATGTGCCAGATAAAAGACTTTCATGGTTAATGAGAGACGATTATGGTGTATTTTCAGTTTAATCTTGAGCTCAAGATGAATAAAACATTTTGAAGACTTTTTGCATCAATTGACGGGCGTTTCAAAATTTATAATAAGTAGGTACTTAACGTGATTTAATTTGTCATTCATTTTATCAAAATGTGAATAATTAAATATTAGTGTGATAATTTAGTTTTATAACATTTATGGACATGGCTGTAGGGAAAGTGGTTAGTTAAATAATTCACAAAATTCATGGAAACCGATATATATAAAGTTACAAACATACAAGACACGTGTGAAATACATAATTCTTTCTTGGCAGTCCAGATAACACTATAATATTGTAATTTTAGTCACAACACAAATAATTGACCCACAGTTTGCACACACAAACAGAAATTTTAAATAGACCAAATTAATCTATATCTTACAAATCTTATGGGAATTGAATCTGTCACGTTGAAAGCCGTAGAAGTGCGCGGCTGAAAAGTGACCACTAATGTCATGATGGCACTTCACTTGGCTATTTGTGTTTGCTGTTGGGCGTTTGTTGATTTTGCAAAATATTTGACGTATATGCAAGCATGCATATATAAACAGACACAATTTACTTCAAAAAATGTAGTCACATCAAAGAGGTGTGACATGTGATTTTTTACATTTTGTCTTCTGTTAAAAGTAATCTACTGGCCGTAAAGAATTTAAAAAACAAAATACTTGTCAATCGTTCGTATTTGGTATTGCTCTTATTTGTCAAATAGGCAACAAGGCAAATACTTTGTCAAATACACTGTCCACATTTCTTAGTCAAATACGCAAATACGAATAGCCCTGTGTAGTGCCACCATCTCAGGTGCGTGGGTGATATTTATAGCCCCTATGCCAGCCATGTGGTCAAATAACAAATTTAAACCCGTTCTCTGTTATTAGAGGTAAAAAATCCGATCCGATCCGATTTAAGTATAATGTCCACTTGATGAGTCGTCGTTCAATCCAATCGTTAATCGCACTTCCATTTGTCGAACTCACGTAGTACACACGTATATGTCTGTCTTTCAATCTCTTTGTTATGGGTAATCTATGAAACCGCAGATTACTGTTATAAGGCGTAACTTATGCTACTTTTAAGTTTTATGTTAAAAAGTATCAGGGTACCTCATGAAAAAAAGTTACCCCAGGTCTGAAGTTCACAGTTAATCTCACTCCGGAGCCCGAGGTCCGTGCACTGGCTTTTGTTATTCACTTTTCACCCATTCTTTAAGAACCTTGGTAGTAAACCCATTTGCATGCATTTTATCTTTTACGATGTCGTACCCGCATTCCTTGGCTTATAAAATCTTATATGTTCTAGAATATTAAAATTTATATTAAAAGGGAGATGAAGTCTTCATATTTGACATGAACCGTAACTGAAATGCACTTGTACACCGTGAACATGGAAGCTATTGTCGTCAAACTCTCTCGTACTAGGACCATTCAAATGACAACATCGACATCACTGTGGCGCGATCGGTCATTATTTTTACCCTTCAACGGTGAAGCAAAAGGAGGGTTATGATTTTAACAGGCTATGTATGTATGTAAGTATGCATGTATGTATTTATGTAGGTTCATCTGTTCCCTCATAGCTCCTCAGACACTTATTAGAACTTGACAAATGGGATGTCGTTAGAAGTGTCTTGGTCATATATAATATGTCACTGAATCTAATGTGGCGCCCTCTAGCGGTCATAAAGTACTGTGTAAAAAATAAATTTAAAATAAATATGTTGTGTTTAGTATCAACTGAAAGGGCTCAATTAGTACATTTCAAATATGTATAAATTATACCTATTGCTTGTCTCAAAATAATATAAATAAAAAATAAGCTTAAAACTAAAACCCGACTACTGAAAAATAACGCTCTATAAAGTATTAAACAAGGAAATATCAAAGATAGTCTTGCTCGTATGCCAATTAAGTCTAACAAATATTTTTTTATTAATGTCAATATGAGTATTAGGTTTAGTTGTGGGAGTATTGCTAATAGTCAAATGTTATGTGCAGTAAGTTTAACAAAACAATACATTTTAGGGAAAACTTTTAAATCAACATTTTAAATTTAACCAAGACTTTTCTAACGAATAAAGCAATAACTGCTGCTAAAGGTATTCAATAAATCTATCTGCTCGTCTGTGGACGAAAACCGAGCGATGGAAAATATTTGTTAAGCAAATATTTCTTAACTTCTCTCCTTTTGTTTCGTTAAATTCCATATTTTTACCCGATTATGACGAAGCCAAAGGAGGGTTACAATTTAGACAAGCTGTATGTATGTGCGTAGGTTCACTTACTCTAACTAAACGTTGTAGGGAAAAGTGGCATAGGCACGATCAATTATTACTTTTTTGAGTGTTATTTTTCAGCAGTCGGGTTTAATTTTTCAAATTATTTTTTTTTGCATATAATACTTTAACTGCTTTTAAATACTAAACTATGCCATTATTTATAAGCTAGTTCGTTAACTGAACAGCCTGGTGTAAATCTAAATAGGCTAAATAGAGTTGAATGAGTCTGTATGCCAGTATGCATCGTTTAGAACTTTACTTTAAAAGACAAACTAAAATTGCAAATTATAACTATCAATGTGTTATTTTAGTACCTACCTTTCTAGTTTAGTTATCGCTTACCGTTCGCACCTTGAAACAAAATATCGATATATATTTTATATTTCCCGAACGAAATCCGGATTCAAAATGTTGCATTTCATTTTCATCAAAGGTATTAAGCCTACCATAGGTAAAGTGAGCACAGATTGTTGCACGGATTATTAGTACGAGGTCTTCAGAAAACGCTTTGACTGCATTGTGTGTTGTGAATTGAACAATATATCTCTGTAGTGTAAGTAACCGTCGTCTGCCTGCCTTCGCTTTAATGGCTACATTTCTACTTAAACTAGTTCCATTGTTCTTTGGTATTCTTGGAGAAAATACACTATCATTGTACGCTCAGTTGTTTCGAGTCACTCTCAGTGAGCGCGAAGTTTATTTAATTATTAGAAGCTTGTTACAATTCTCATACAAATGTGTTAAAAATTACTTGTAAAATAAATCCTTACGTTTTTAGTTAAGGTTCCAGTACGGACTGTACAAACTTATTTACAGTATTAATACCGTTTCTTTCTAAAAAACTGAAAAAGATTCAATAGCTTCTTTAAACCTGCTTTGTTTTAGAAGACAAAGCTTTTTGAACGGTTGCAATTTGTCAAAGGTATTTGGTTTTGAACACAAAAAGTATAGGTACGGAACAGGAAACTAAGGCAAACAAAAGGAAGTCTGCGGCTTACCACTGCGTGATTGATACTGAGAGAGAGAACAATTTTTACCTATACATCCACTCTTTATGTCTACGAGTGTACAAGAATGTTCTGTGAACTATTGTGCCTTTAGAGCTTAGGTATATATATAGCTTTGAGCTCATTTCACGCAACCAATTCTTAAAACATCTAAGATTATTCTGCTTCAATTGAGAACGCTCCTTCTTGTTCGTAAACTATCAAGTTATTTTACGTTGTTCAGGCGTAGTAAAATGCTAGGTAATATAGTAAATTATATAGTACACCGACTAAACATCTAAATGTGATTATTACCTATACAAAACGCATTGCACAGCGCGTGTAATGCTATTTTGGTAGCACTATTTCACTACTTCAAAACGTTGCTACCGATTTTAAAGTTTTTTGTAAGCATATTAAAGTTAGATACGAATGAGAATAGGTCGTTAAGATCTCACCCTCCTACCACCACACCAAATATTAGCATCGCCATTTTGGTAGGTATTTTTGTGTGATAAATATTTACATCATCATCATATAATCACTTTCACATTTTTGCAATGCAAATGTATTAATGGTAATATGTATGTAACTGTTACCTTTAGTAATACAATGAGGAGATACACTACTTATTTATCCCGATAGGCGGCGCATTATCGCTGGTGTTGTATTGCTGTCAAAGTTTATACAAATTGTTAGTAAATAAAGGAAAACGTCTAATGTAGAATAAACAATGACGCTGTCTTCATCGTTGATATACATAAATTAATTAATAAATGTTATTTTGTTATTTTTTCTCAATGCAAATTTCAACGACAAGATTGACAAGTAGCTCTGACAGTCTGATGTAAGAAACATAGGATTATAGACTGACTGATATGCCATATGACATTAGTTTTACCTGTACCTGTTCTTCTATTCAATTCTTCTTTTGTGTTGTATATTTGTTCATTGCGCTGTTCAAGTTGTCATTAGCCAGTAAAACACACAGGTTTTTGATAGCAATCAGGCAAATATGACAATCTGTCTGACATACTTAGTCCTCTAAAAATAAAACACTGGGTCAATATTCCCTTCCCTAATCGTCGGAATTAGCTTTTTATGGCAGTAGGCAGATTTGAATGCGTGGTATGTTGATGCGTCCCAACCTCCTGACTTAATTCTTTAATCCCATTTTACGACATCCCTAGGGAATGACTTTCAATTTTATTTGATGGGATAGTATAAAACGGGGAAGATATAAGGGGAGAACATTAACTCAATTCATCGATAAATAAATTACCTAAAACCTATCTAATTATATGTAAGTAAATCAATCTTGACGAAAAACCAACTACAACTTACTTAAATTTTGAAAATATAGACATGTATGTATTTACACCTATGTCAAGTCAACAAAGGCAGTGGGCAAAGGTATATTAAAATATACCAGAAGATATGGCTTTATTATTGTATTTATTCTTAGAGATAAAACTTCTTTTCTGAATTTAAATTTTCAGGAAAATTTATCATAGTAATTTATCCAATGTCATTTAATTGCGAAATATTATTAATTAGTAGTAAAATGGCCTTCGTAACAAGCTTGGTGCGAAAAAATAATGGATGAACAAGATTCTAGAGTTACAGCAATTTTTCTTATAAATTCAGTAGTCTACCATAAACAGAAAATAAAACGAAGTGACGGCGTGATTTCATTTTTACCCACTACTACAACGAAGCAAAAGGATGTCTAAAATATAACAGATAAAAACAGCATCATGATTGCAGCGTTGGCTTTGGTTGTTTTCAAAGCTTGCACTATGGAAACTAAGATCCTCTTCGCTCTCCTTCTCTCGAGCCTTCTGTACCCATAAACCACGTGAGGAAAACTTACGTTGTGTGCTTTTTTTTTTTACGTGCGCAAATTCCCCACGGATACCTCCCCACCGGAGCCGGTGGGAGAGGTTATGTCGGACTCGGTCCGACTAAAACGCACGCCGCCTGTGGGTCGTTTTGGCTTTGTGTGCTTACATGTAGGTGCGCATTTTCTAGATTTTGGCCCACCAATAGCCCCCACATTCATCATACCGTAATTCCAGAACTTCTTTTACCGTAATACAACTTTGGTGGCAGACAAGCAACTGTAGATAAATATTATAGAAATAACTAAAGAAATATTATTGATAGTTTTCAAAATACAAGCAAATAACTGAAAATATGTACCCATCTCCCCCCTCCCCACCGGTGACTCGTGTCCTATTTCGGTGATTTATAGTATTTTCGTCTGTGTACCTTAGGGAATAACTGTACCAATTCTCAAAACTACACGAACTGTTTGATCTGATCATCAATACCCACGTTACTTTTCCCGTACTAGAATGGCTTTATGAGATTTATCATAACAAGTGGATAGGTAGAGGATAGGCCCAATTCAGTACAATTGCGATTATAAAACATATGAAGATGAACTTATAATCTAGTAGAATATCTAAATATATATATATATATATATATAAATTATGATAAATAAATACTTAGATACTCATCAAAATCACTATCAGTTTCATTTCAATAAATTCTTAATTTTTATTATTGCAACTAGAGAATGATGTATTTGAACAAATTGAATCTGTATTAAAACTAAATGAATATAAATTGAGATTGACCTTTCTAATCAATTAATTCAAATATTCAGCCACCGAATGGCTAAAATTTAAACTGCGTCTAAAATATTTTATTCATTCATTGATAAAACATTCAACATTTTTCTGTAAATGTTTGTCCTTATTTTGTCTGGTATTAGCTACGTGCTATTTAATAATTTAATAGGACAAGACATGAATACGAGGTTTTGGTAAATTAAACATTGCAAATTTAACTACACGTCCAAAATCTTACTACATTTAAAAATATGACGAAATCTATAGGTAATACTCACACATTTCCGGGAATCAAATTATAAAATTTTCTTTGTAATATAATATTATATGAACTCGCGGCCGGCGTGGGATTCTGACCCCGTTCCCGTAGTTCCTAATCCCTGGATAAAAAGTTACCAGCATTCCACCATATAATCCACACCAGTACCAAATTTCATTCAGATCTGTTGAACCGTTTCAGTGTGATTGAGTAACAAATATTCAAGGTAATAGTCAAATGCTACGACCTCCGCCCCCCATGAGCGCCGGCCTGGGGGTGACAGGTGGAGCCGCCTGTCACCCTGGCAGAAGTAGGACGCGGCGGTGGCGCGCCTGGCGCGCCTCCCCGTTTCCGGGGTCGAGTTGGGGACTCTGTAGTCCCCACACCCGAGACGAGGGCCAGATCGCGAGAGATGGCCCTGAGTCGGCCGGGGTACGAGGGATATGCCTGTCAACCTCACCTTCGGCAACCAAAACGACCCACAGGCGGCGTGCGTTTTAGTCGGTTCGAGTCCGACATAACCTCCTCCACCGGCTCCGGTGGGGAGGTAAACGTGGGGATTTTGCGCACGTAAAAAAAAAAAAAAAGTAATAGTCAAATATTGAATAACAAATAGGAAGTAGAAATACATAATAATAAAACTTACAAGATAAAGGTAAACTTAAGTATTAAAGTTATCGAGATATTTACCATATTATATTGTTCTGAGTTTCCGATATTTCGGCACTTTTGCAAGCACCATGGCTACGGAGGAACTGGAGTATAATATATAAATAATAATACAGTTCCTCCGTGATCATGGTGCTTGGAAACTCAGAACAATACAACATGACAAATATCCTGATAACATTAATACTAATGTGAGTGACCATGAAAGGTAAACATCGTTTATCGGTATTGTGATAAACTAAATAGTAAGTCAAGCAAATCGTTAAGCACTATATGCAAATTTTTTAATCTAACCCTGAAACACACGGCCCCAAACCTAGTAAGATTCCACAACAGCCAGACTTTTTCTCAGAAACTGGATAGTAGTAATCTTATGGTAAAATTAATATTCAGTTTTAGAGCAAAGCTATTTTTTTTAATTTTTAACTATTTTTTGGGAACTTTAAGGTCACGTGCAGTATGTGAAAAGTACCAAGATCTTTGGGACTCAAACTAACCTCGAGATGATTAAGATGAATAAGACATTTTGGCAATTCATTCTAATACAATTTCAAAGTCAATGCGTTACCGCTCAACAATATGCAAATCTTAAAAATGCAGAATCGTGTGGAAGCCTCAGATGCAGCAATAGTCTGCTGGATTAAGATAATTAAACAAAGGTGAAATTATTTCCACTACAGTTTCAAAGTCAATACAGTCAGGCAGATTTCATCATCTTATATTATACCTCTAAAACGCAATAAATTCTAACGATGTTTTACGATCAACGCAATATTATCTAAAAGACTAAAATGTATTGTTATTTATGCCGTAACAAAAACATAAAGATGTTGTTTGAAATTATGGAATGAAATAAAACATGTTTGTTTGAATAATCTGCTTACAGCCAAAAACCATTTTAACGACATGTTACGTACAATAAATGTTTATATATAAGCTAATTAGCAATATAGCATAAGATTTAATTTTGCTCCGGTGTATCTAAAGTACTTTGCCCGGAGACTTCGTAGAATTCTTGTCTTGACAATATAACAGACGCAATAAAAAGGCAATTGACTGATTACCATTTTTCCACCAATGAATTGGTTGAGTCATACTTAAGTAACATATGGATAAATATTTTGTAGGAGATGACGTTTCACATATTGAGAAACTCACTTGTACTTTTCCACATTATTTTTAATATAGATTAGACCTGACCGGTTTCTTCTTACGGCATCCTGAAAGGTTTTTTCATAAACAAAAAGAGCCATCTTTTTCAAAAATAAAAACAATTGATGATACCGTAAGGCGAAACCGGTCAGGTCTAATCTATATTAAAAATAATGTGGAAAAGTACAAGTGAGTTTCTCAATATGTGTTACAACAAATTACACCAAGTGCCATCAATCAACAATACTCGTATAAATAGTCTGAGATGACGTTTATTTATATTTACATATGCACAGAATAGTACATTTAATTAGAAAATCTGATACTTACTACAGGCTACTTAGGTAATAATTTATAGCCTTAACATTTCTGACGTGTCACGGTACGAGGTGTAGACTCAAGACGTGATGGCTTGGCGTCGTAAATGAGAATATGCATGCCAATGGTCTCACCACCATGGATGCTCAAAATCGCGGGCAACCATAGTCTAAGCAGCTTGAGTAGATAATTACTCGTTTGGTCAAAGAGACACCACTCCATAGTATCGACCTGCGGGGGATTTGAGACTTGATTCATGCACCCCATCCCTTTTATAAATCCCACTTGCACATTCCATATTCCTTAATGCGCCGCTTTTATTACTCAGTCTTTGTCTCAGTCAGTGTGTCTTTGAGGAGGTTCCGCCCAATTGAGCAGTCCGATTGGGGAAGTACCTCCACCCTACAGTAAACCGCGGTTATAATAACTTCGTGTTATGTTCCCAGCGGTGAGTAGGGTAGCCAGAGCTCACTGGAGAATTTGTGCTGTCAATGGGATGACTAAAGGCTTGTCCTGCTTTATCCTCGGCACAGAAACTCTGTGCTTATAGGGTTGGCAGCGCGAGTGTGGCTTCTTTGGTGTTACACACGTCCATAGGCTACGGTAACCATTTTCCATCAGGTGGGCCATGCGCTTGTCTGCCACCTAAGTGGTATAAAAAAACCTTTGCATATATTTACAATTCATTGCCAACGAATAGGCTAATCATGCTTTATGCCCTTCAGGTGTCATCCTTGATCTTATATACCTAAGCTGTTTATCATATGATTATGCTTTCTACCACTAATGGTAAATTACTGCTACTAACACGACTGTTTTGGAGGATCCAATGCAAGTGTTAAGGTAACATATTTGTAAAGTATTTTTATCTGACTGGATAATAATCGCAATCGTACTTTCTACTATTTCTTATATATTCTACTACCTCTTGTTTATATACCTACTTCTTATTGTCTATTTTGATGTGCAATCAATCAAACAATCATAATTGATTTTTTGATTGTTTGAGGCTAATGCCTACCGCAGTCCACTGCTGGACATAGGCATCTCCCAATGTGCGCCATTTTTAATATATAATAATAAAAATAAAGAGTAATATATCATCCACTTCATGGCCGGCTACTTTCTATCGCCAATTTCAAAGAGACGCATTATTTAACTTACTCCATATAAATTGTCATTCATTCATGTACTGTGATACTATTACACGCTTCGTTGCATCATCACGTCTACGTTCCAACAGTTATTTAACCGTGTTCGAACTTCTCAAGTTATTACCTTTGTGCTCAGAATACTGAGCACAGCGCCAATAACTCGAAAAGTTAAGATTACGTTCGTATACTCGTAGGTACTGGCTGTACTCCAAAAAGTAGTTAATTCGGAGGGCCCAAATTAAAACGTGAATAAAATAATTTAGATTTTTATGACTGCAAACGAATACCTACTGGCCAAGTTAACAAACTCTAATTGTTTTAAGCTGAATAGTTATAATGGAGCGTAAACTTCCTCCAGTGATAAGAAAATCACAGGCTTTCGTCTCTACATTCGGGATCAGGTGGCTGTCAAGATAAAGACTAGCTGTACTGTGTGTAGTAGTTCTATGATCCTCTGGCTTATACGTGATATTCGGATGAAACAGGTCACTCATGTACACGCACGCAACAACAGATAACCATAGACATTAAGTCCGAGTGAACTGAATTAGTTTCAACCGATAGTCATTTCTAATAAGCCTGGTTTAAAATGTTAAGTGCTTGCGGTAAAACACAAAGGTCCTCAGCGATGTTTGCCTAATGTATATTGTATGTACAAAAGAAAATAGGATTTTACCGAGTTACGTGGATATGTAAATGTTTTCAGACATCCTTTACAATCTTTTATAACATTTGTGGATTTCGCTGTTAACGAAGTCCATCAATGTTACAAAATATATAATGTTATAATTGAAAACTAATAGTACTACTAGTTTTCAATTTTAAATCATAGTAAGTAGATATAAATAATATTTATAGTATTGCTGTGCGTAATTATTTCTTGTTACCAGAGTCTTTTAATTCATTAGTAGGTACATAGACTGATCGCCATAAAATCATAAGGCGAATCAAATAAATAGATTATTAAAAGAATTAAGAAGATTACGATACACACTCTACTCAAAACAGAATAAAGTAGACAGCATTTTAAAGATGAAAATTATATAAGTGCCTTTTATTGTGCTAGACATATTTCACGTGGAGGAAAAGGAACTTAAAAATTTCGAATCTCCATCATTAACCACAATTATACTCTTGGCGGTTCGATGTAAACTTAAAATGAATCTTTACATGTATAGAAAATATCTTGATGAGATAGTTAAGTATTTTTTTTATTGCTTTTCATTTGAGTAACCACGTACCCTAGTTCTAAAACATAAAGCATGGGTGTCAATCCACACGTCCATCATTTACAAAATAGATATAGAATGTTGTAAAGCTACGTATATATCTATTAATTATAAATAATGTTTGTTCGCATTTCTGCGTATTTCTCATACACATTTAAATCATAAAACTACAATGATTTATATGTGGGAAGTCGTATCGTAACTCAAACAATTTCGCAATCCTCACCATTAAATCATCTTCGTCGAAAACAGTATTAAAGTAGAAGGATTGTTATAGCAGAAACTCTAAAGTAATAGAGTTAACTGAGACAACTTTGCTTTGAGCGTTAATGAAAAAGCGAAAAGGCCAAGCGAATTTGTAAACATGAAATGTTCGAAATAGTAACGAGATATTTTCTCGCTCGTTTCAGATTCCGTAAGAAAACTGTGTAACAGTATAATCAGAATTATAGTGCGTAATCCAGTAGTGTGATGGAGTGCGAGTCCTCGCCATATTCCTGGAGGATAGACACGAAACATTTACATTAAAAGGTAATAAAAAAATCTCAGAGAGAGACTGAAAAAAGGTATAATTTTAGTACAAAGAATGCGAGAGATTCATTTGTTATGTTCATATAGGACAGAAATTAATTTCTCAGTTCTTAATTGGCAAGGAGTATTCTTTTGTGTTTTATATGTAAAAGAAGGCACAAGGCAAAAGGGGTCATGAATTAAGGTCTGCAATGCTAAATTATTAATCTGTCAGTGCAGTACAGCCTTCTATGTTGGTCTGAATAATGTAATGAATCAACGGCGGTGACAAGCGTTGATAGTTAGGGATCGCTGTATTATGTACAGTGACATACGTCTAATAATTATTATGTTGTTACCTATCTACGCACGTACATGCTCCTCTTTGTTGTAATATTGAACGACAAGAACACACGCTGAGCTTAATTGTAGTTATCGAGGTTTCTGTTTAGTTGAGTTGAAAAGCTTTATGTTATTGACATGATTACTTAATTACGAATATTGTTCTCAATTGTTCTAAATGTTTAAAATTTAGGTTAAAAGGAATTATACTAACAGTTAAACATATGAATATTCAAGACTAACAAAATTTCAATAAATTCTGTCATATACAAAGGCTATAACAATAATTCGGAATAACCAATAAATAAAATGTCTTTTATCCGAACCTAAAACAAAAAATAGGGCAATTAACGTAATAATTAACTGAAGTTAATAACATTGCCACGTTATTATGTATTCATGAGATATTTATTTATCGAAATTTAAGTAGGACATCATTTTGTCCTTATCCTGCAGTAGTTATTAGAAAATTAAATGTTCAGTTACAAACTCTGAAATCAAACAACGCTCACATGCGATATAACTAAATCCTAACCAGAGAGGTCCATATTGTTACATCATCTAAGAACACAGCAACGCTTGATTTATAACCATCTTATAAATGGCTTGTTTTTGTCGAAGATACGCCAAAATACCTAAGTATTTCGTTTACGTCTCGCCTCCGCCTGTTCGCTATTCACCCTACAATATTCAAGAGAAGGAAAACAGCTATAATTTATACTGAGCGAGACCGAAGTATTGGATTTGTAGTATTAGATAAAGAAAGCAACAAACACAAGGGATCTTGTTGACGTAGCTTTGAACAAATTGTGATAGTACGTGACCATATTATATGTAATAAAATTTGTATATCTCGTTTTGTGCCCCTATTTGTGGATTAATATTTAGTAGATCATTTCAACTAATGGGTGTTCTGATGTGACAAATCTGTTCGCAGGTGGGGTGACGCTGGGAAGATAGAATAATATGTAACACGTCACAGATCAGTGTAAGAACACAGACGTTACACTTAGTGTGAGTGGCAAGCAGTTCTAAATCTACCAGCGAAGATGGGTAAGAAGAACTCAAAACTCAAACAAGACACGATCGACAGATTGACGACTGCTACTTACTGTAAGTTCTTCTTTTCTTATTTTTTGTATTCTGTTAGTTAGTTGTTACAAATAGTACACAATCTAAACCTGTACCTTAACTGTGATGGACGTAATAATTATTTTAGCTCGATCTATTTTTCTCTATTCTTGAAGTTACGTTTTACTGAAATATAACTTAGTATAATATTATTATCCATGCTTATCGAGCCTGGCACAAAAGGTCAGTAATTTACTGTCAGGCGATAATTCATGAAATTTTTCTGAAAGTTTTATCATGAAACTTCGTGATCGGTAACCAATTGGTGCCCTTTCAGGCACGTAAAAAATCAATCAATCCGGATGAACATGCTTCAAATTATAGGTAACCCAATATCTCGAAGACAAAAAAGTCAGCTGACGATGTTACGTCAGCTGGTCACTTGAACATGAAATGCAACATATCTTTTTATACATTGCATTTCATATATATTTTCGAGACGGGGTAGTAAGGGCAGGTACCTTAAGCAAAATGTTTCTAAGAGACCATCCATAATTTTTTAAGATATACTGATCTGCTCAAAATTTTTTATTCAGCAAAAAGAGCTACAATACCTAATAATACGTTTGAAACTATAACATGTCAGACATTTCACTCCTTAGTTACTACACTTAAAGAGTTAGATAGGACTTATTACAATAATTAGGAATTCCCAACTGACATTGACTCAATATTTCCAACAAGGAAGGAAGGAGTAAACTTTGTTGCTTAACCAACGAGGCAATCGAAACGTAAGCTAATAATACCCTAGTTCATTACTGTACTGGGCATCTTATCGCCATCATCGCGGAAGCAGCGCTGACCTGGAATTGAGTTCCCATTTTACATTTTGCAATAAATGGCTTCTACTTATTATCTGCACCCGTAGTCTTAAGCTATTGACAATATATAAACGTCAGTAGAAGCATACCCTCGAATATTTTAATTTTACGCACTATGAATTGTTATGAATTTGAAATAACTTGCCATTATTACTATACAGTGGGTTTTAATTGAAATGTAAAAGTATGTAAATAAACCAATTTGTAACTATTACTTCGAAAAACAGTCGATAAACCCAGTAACAGACCCACTATTCATATTATATATTCTCTATCACTGCAGTCCACTGCTGGCCTCTCCCAATGTGCGCGATTTTATCCGAATCTCTGCATTCCGCATCTGGTCTGTCCTACCCTCCTTTTTAGGTCGTCTGTTCATTTGGCTAGGGGACGTCCTACCTTCCGTTTACCTTCTCACGGTCTGCACTCTAGGATTCGTTTGCTCCAACTGCCATCGGTCCTTCGACGAACGTGACCAGCCCACTGCCACTTCAGCTTGCTTATTCTGCGACCTATGTCGGTAACTACTTCTCTGTCGGATAGCCTCGTCCCGAATTCTTATCTCTATACATTAAATTAATTTAATAAAAAATATTAAGTACCTGGATATGCATGCAAATTGCTTGAATGTTTTAAAGTTAACTTTTAAATTAGATTTAATACAGATAAGACTGCAAACAAAAGGTATGTTAGATTATGTGTATTTCACAGGTGTAGATGCTGTAATCCCATGTCGTTTAATCTTATTTAAATAAACTCATACACTCACATAACCGTATGAGCGCGTATAATAGCACCCCACACAACTCATTTCCATTCAGCTACCACACCTTTTCAATGTTGGCCATGCCATCCGTTAATTAACTGATGTATGCAGACGTTTTGATTTCAACAATGCGGTATTTATTTTTACTAAGCGATTTTGCAGTTTTCACGTCATTTGCTATATCTTCAAACGTCAATTCAATTCAAACGTTTTTTAAAATTGTGCCGATGTAAATTACAGTTATTATTCTCAATTTATATGTATATTTATTGTTTGGGGTACATACCTCATTGGTAAGCTACAACAATTATTGACTTACTGACGACACTGTTGTAGGTAGTTTTGTTAATTATATACCTATTTGTCAGACAGCAGTCGCATTCTATCAGAGTATTAATTACTCACTGAATTTCACACTATTGGAATACGTTTTGTCTTCAGCAAGTTGAAGTATATGTGATAATTGATTCTACCGGCTTGCACGGAACTATTATTGGCATTATTCTCGCATGTTCATTCAACTGAGTCATGTCTCAGGAAGCACAAAGCCCCAAAAATTAATGGTTTGCCAACAAAGTTTCAAAACATTATACGTATAAAACATATAAGTAATATTCTCAACATTGCAACACTTTTACTGAATTGTCGAACACCTCTTCGTCTTGGAGACCTGTACCAAATAACAAACAAACACATCGAATAGTCATAATTCTAATATTATATGAATCTATTTATGCATACCTACTTATTTGTTGGAGTGCAGCACTAGATCCCTTACAAGGACAGATCGAATCTTGTTTGAAATACCGAATACCAGATGGCCACGAGGAGAGGCTCCTTAAGCACAACTTTATGCATTCAGTAGGTACAGTCAACATTAGATTAATATTTACTAGCAAATACTTAAAATGATTGTAATCCCAAAACTCCAATTTTATATTAGCCATCACAAAACTCATATCATAGTAATCCATTCTCCATAATAATGTTAGATAGCAGAATGCTCATAATTATATGTACTTAAAGATCGCTCATTGGCATCTAAGCTAGCAGTGTTCAAAATTATCTTTACATAATGTCATTTAACGACATTTCTTTTCATCCTAGTCAAGATCGATCAGATGCGACTGTACATCGTATGCTGAACGTAAAATTTTCTTTATATATTTCCTATTTCTTTGTCGTCATCTTGCAGTTTTAATAGATATTAATGGAAAATTGAAGTGAATGCGACACTGTGATTCATGGAAAATTGAAAAAGCGTGCGTGTCTTGCCACAATGAATACAGACACGCCTTCGCCTCGCGCCTTACGCCTATTTATCGTAACTTTGTAATCACTATACCATGAAATATTTTTAAGACTCAGTCTAGGTCAAGGCTTTGGCATTGAAATAAGGGATGTGTACCTAGTATACTTTTGCTGAGCAGTGGCCGCCTATCCATTTTATTATAGCACAATGCAATACGCTGTTTTTTAAACCCTAGAAAATAGATGGTTCTGCATAAAAGTCAAGTAGCGTTCAAATTTCATTCAAGTTCCATCCCCCACCCACTCAGATAGGTGCGCCCCGATCCCGATCGGTGTACTGGCTTTGACCCGACTGACTTTGTTTTTTACAAAAGAAGCCTACTATCCAATACTGGATGAATTGAAATTAGACGGAAATTCGCTACGCCCATACACTGCATAGGCATGCCGAATTTCCATTTAATTATGGTACGCGAAACGGTAGCCACCGATAGCTGTAATATGTGTCGTATGAATCAATGCCAATAATCGCCGACAGCGGCCTCAATGCAGACAGTGATTATGCTAATTGTGCAACCGACTTAAAACTAGATTGCAAATTGTAGTGTAGAAAAGTATAGCCTGATCATCATACCATTCGTATCACGCACTTTCTATGCTCGCAACTTTGTCCGCGTGGATGCAAAATGATAAGCCTTAGCCTTGTAACATAAACCTCTGTAAAAATCCCATCATAATCAGTTCAGCCACTACGGAGATTTCCTGAAAAGTACAAACGGTTATTCAGGCAAAAATATAAATAGTTTTGTTACACTTTGTTTATTCAATATCACAAACAGACACTTCAATTCTTTATATATGTGTTTGTTATTTGTTCCTAACTACTTCGTTATGTCAGTAGGTAGTGACTGAATCTTAGTTTTTCTTTAGCTACGAAGTATTACCTCAATCTCGCCAAATAAGTTTGCGACTCAACTTCACGCCGTTCGTGTTCCGACTCTCCTCAAAATATAAACCGAATTGGTGTTTACTCGTATAAATAGGACTAATGCCTAATGCTACCTGCCGACATGATTCCAAAAGCAGTTGTTAGAATTGGGTATTTAGGTAAATACTAATATAATAGTTAAAAAAATGATTTAACTGCGCTTATTAAATTATGAATAACAAAAGATGCGCCGGTTCTTATTTTATCGTTTTTATTTATTTTAATACAGTACAACCCATAATAGTAAATGTTTTGACTATTCCTGTCTTGTCCTATATAAAAACATGACGTCACAATAAATTTATTTCATGCAAATTTCCTTAAAACTTACCGTTCACTAAGAAGTAAGCAAAAAAGCCTTATTATTCGAAGGAGCAGTTATACAAGAAATTAACTAACGGTATTAAAAATTGCTAGAGTGTGAATGCATTCCAAAGTAAACTTAAAAAGTATGTACATGCCCTGTAAGTCTACTTTTGAATGCATGTCTGTATATATGTATGTACATGCAATGCAAGAAATGTTTGTTAATATTCCAGGTCGCCAGGTGCAAATCTTATAATGAGTAATATCACCATATATCTCATTTTAAGTGAACTATTGTTGTTCTTATGAGAAGTAAAGTTCTTTAAACAGAATTTGAATAGTCAGTCAAATACCCAATTATCACGTTAAAAGCTGTCTATGGTTATCAAAGGGTGATATTTTACATTCCGTTCAGATACGGTTAGACGTACAAAACAAATTGCTGTATTATTATTGAATGAGACAATAACATATTATTATCAGTCCACAAGGACAAAATAATTGATAGACAATAAATTGCCTGCGGTCTATCAATTGGGCATTCTGTCAAATATATAATTGATAATTACGAAAGTAGGACAGTTCTTTAGAACTTCTGCAAAACTGAGCGACACATAATTGGAGTAATAACTGCTCTAAGGTTAAATTATTACCTTATTTATACCCCTTTTTTCACTGAATCAAATAATTAGGTACAATTTGTACATGTAAAAATTAATCAGTGTGAACAGCAGAAAGTTAACAAGCAAATATAACCTCTATCGACAAGTAATTTGGCTTAAAGCTATTTATGACACAAACAATCAAAATACTTGACATTTCCGATTTCCTCTTACTTGAAACTAAATTGAATTTTTTTTTTATCAAAATAACGGGTCTACGTCCCATGTCATAATAACGACTTCTTAACTCGCTGTCGCCAGCGGCTTCACCCGCTGATGCAAATTTGGAATCTCCGCTTTGTCGCCCTGGGGGTAATGTTCCAGATGTGCTGAAAAATGTTTTGTGTTTGTTTTAAGTGATTTAACCCCAGTTACCCCCTCAAGCATTGATTTTTACGAAATACATTTTTACCCGTAAGCCGATTACGGCGACGAAATTTCGCGGCATATTTACGCTGTTATTAAGCAGTTGATTGTTATATAAATCAATTATAGTGCCGTGTGGTTCCCGGCAGAGTAGAATTTGGGCCACCCCATCACTTCCCATGCGGTTTCGTACAAGGCGACTAAGGGATAGGGCTGTTTAACATCAGACAGATATATACAGTCCAGACTCAGCTTTAGATGCATTGCTCGAGTCAACAATAATGCCCGGAAGACGGCAACAGGCTCACCCCCTATTACGTGGGCCTGAATTCAATGATTGGTGAAATGTGGGTGTTAATTCACCTCTGCCTTACCCTCCGGGGATAAAGGCGTGATTATATATGTATGTATGTATGTGTGTATGTATAGTGTAATGACTAAAATGCTTTATTTGACGTTTAGAATGAAGGGTAGGTGCTGTTCTTACCTGCTATTTTTACTAAATCTCATCGGCGTTCACCCACAATTTTTACCATTTTAATTTTTTATGTCATAATTTAGAGATTTCAACAAAGAAATCGATCGGACACATGCTTATTTAGCACTATTTCTAAAGTGAAAAACGGTCACTTATAATTCTCGAAAAAGAAACCGATAGACATCATATCTAGTCCATCGTAACAAAAGACACAACGTCTAATCAGTCACAGTTAGTAATTGATATTACTCGTTCCTTGTCACGAAAGCGGGGACTCTTTCGTGCGAAGGGTTGCAAATGTCGGCGAAGCCAAGGCTCGCGTGCCTGCGGCTACTTTTGCTACCCGAAGTGTCGGCATCCGACCATTTCTAACACCCACACCGCTGGCGACGAATGCCAGCAATTAGACTGTACGAAATATTTCAGAACTGTTTTACTTTCGTTTTAGAGATAAATACAAAGTTAAATTGAAATAATAAAGTGATAAGTACAAGTTTATCGCATTAGTAACTCATAGTATTATGTTTGCTGACTGTAATATAAAGTCTTCACATTAAATAAATAAATAAATATTCCACGACATTCTACACAACACTATCTAGACCCATGGTAAGCATAGCATAACTAGCATGTGTTATGGAATATAGAATGCGGATAAACATACTTAGATACTTCTTTTCTATTATACATAGAAACACCCATACCAATGCAAATATACATATTCATGCATACAATTATTTGCACTGAGCGGGAATCGAACCCGCGCCCTCTGCATAGCAGCACTACCGCTACGCCACCACGGAGGTCAATTTTTCCCTTACACGCATGTTTCTGTATTTCAGCAATCCTGGGTCTTTGGCAGAGTATGATATAGCATCTACCGAGTCTGTTTAACTGATCTCATGGGTATGCAGATACCAATGAAATGAATTAATGGTGACCTTCTTCATAGACTTCACTTGCAGCTTACTATGAGCCGTAATAAAGTCACTTTGAAGTGTTTTTCATAAAAAAAAATCGATCCAGTAATAATTCTGGACTGAAGTGGGTTAAATACATCACTATCATCTAACAGATCTTCGATCCTCTCCTCCCTCCACATCACAAAGAAATTAAGTTTCATATATGCGAACGCTCAGCGAAGTGTCTTCATAAAATAAATATATTATGTTACTATGCGGGACTGTTTGGTTACTACGATATTTTGTTGGTAGAGGCATTTGCCCCGAATAGTCCGTTATATATTATGTAGACTTAGCTTATTACAAACTGACGCCTGGAGAAGTACAATTTGGGTTAATATCGAACATGTAATTCTATTAACTTGATTGTTCTATTATGCAAATACAATTTTAAATGAATTCATTCATAAATCCATCCGAATGAAAACAAAATCGATATGCATACTTATAAAATATGAGAGGGGATTTCAGCACAAAAAAACAGCGATCCTATTATCGTTTTCCCAGGCTAAGAATTTCTGCCCAGAGAAGTAGCATTTGCTTAACCTAGGAATCGAATCGAAGACCTCTTGTGCAACCGTTGTACTTGCTACCGTTGTATTACTTTCAATTTAATTTTAATTAGGTATTATATTCGTAGGCATAAGTGATATGCATACCTACTTAGAAATATATATAGATTAAACGCTCAATTACTGAAGTTCTCTGCTAACGGAAGCTGAATTCAATAGATATTAAAATAAGCTAGAATGCAATAAATCATGTGAACGATGCGCTTTATGCTTATATGATCGTTCAGTCGTTAAACAGAAAAACATGATTTTATAGCGTACATCCCACCACCGGAGTCGGTGGGAGAGGTTATGTCCGACTCGAACAGACTAAAATTGTGTAAGCGATAAGGCCGCCCTTTGTACTGCTTTTATCTTCTCATATTTATGTAACATGAATGTTGTAACTGGCGTATGTATAAAGAATATAATAAATAAAACGCCTGTGGGTCTTTTTTAGTTGCCAAACTTGAAGTTAACAGCATCTCTTTCGATTTGGTTCTCTCCTCTGATGTGGGGACCACAGAGTCCCCAATTCGTCCTGGAATTGGGGAGGTGCCGCCACGGCCTGCTTTTGCCAGGGTGACTGGAGGCTCCACCCATCAACCCCAGGCCTGCGCTCATGGGAGGCGAAGGTCATTCATCGACCTCCGATGCTTGAGTTGCCTCAGTACGCGGGCAGCTTTAATGCGCGAGTAATTGCTGTCATTTCATTTATCTGTCATCAATTTGTAGAACAAGTTGTACAGAGGGTCTGCTCTTTTTTGTAGTAATCTCATCAGTTCTACGAGAGGAGAGTTTCTAACAAGTAGAAAAATAGAAAAGTGTTCAGGAAAGATATGAGACAACATGTACAAGTATATTTATTATCATATAAGGTCAGGGGAAAAGTATTTACGTATTTTTCGTACAAAGGCAATTATTTTTTGGGTATAATTTTTTATTTACATGTATGTGCCGTTTTTATCAATGACTTGTTGCGAACTTGTGGGTAGTGTAATGATCTCATTGCTGTAAAAATTATAAGATTTTTGGTTAAAACAATTTGACAGCTAATTTTCACTGTGTTCACGGCTTGTCTATGCTACGACCTCGATCTTTTTTGCATATTCTTATCATAAGTGATCCATCTTTCATCACCCATAATCAAACGTGTAAGAAATATTGCGCAATTGTTACGTTTCAAGAAAGAATTACCTATCAAAACACATTGCATTAGGTTTCTTTCAGTAAGATCATGTGGTACCCAAATTTCAAGTTTTTTCTTGTACCTAGATTTTTGTAAATGACGGCAAATTGTTTTATGATCAACATACAGTTCTTCAGTAATATCGTGACTACTAACAGAAGAAGGCACTAATTTTAACCGAGACAGGACGTCCAGAGCAAACGTGAAACGCTTGAACCAGTTGTGCTACTCTTATTTATATTCGCGGTGTTTGATGTTTTTTTTTAAATAAAACTTTAAAATGTATCGAATTTCTTTGTCCCATACATACATTTTGCTTGATTGAAAAACAATTGAAAAATGACGGGAACCAGTTTTTTTTCATATTGCATCTTTATAATGTCAACATTTAATGGTATTAAAACCACCCAGTTACATTCAGTACAGCCAAAGAGATTTGACTATTATTAATACATTAAAAATGTGGAAATATTTTTGCCCCTGCCTATTCTGTTACAAGAGAGTGACCGTGAACGTTTGTACAAGATGTTCAATTAAAACTCGTCTTCTTTGCAAATGGCTGACTAGCAACTTTGGAGATGTAGTAATTGCTCTTGAAAATATTATGGAATAATCCTCCGGTGCCATCACAGCGATTGAATACCCTTGACGCTACTAGTGGTGTCATTAAGTGGTGCCGAAAAGGAGTGAACTCGCTGATTCAGCTAGCGGTTTTGTCGCAAACGATCTTGCTTACAATGGAATGGATTGAATATATTTATCTGAAGCCTTTTACTAAGCTATTAAAACTTGTTGACATGTCTATTATAATATTTTATTTCATCATCATTGACGATTATCTCAATAAATATTATGCTTGTATGCGAAATGCTGCGATGTTGGTGCTGTAAGTGTTAAGTTAAATCCAAACAAACATCATCTTGATTACAAACCCAATAACTAATTCATTGCACGCGCTGCTACGTTAGAAATTATATACGGTTGACAACAAGTCTAAACATGATACCTATTGCTAATGAAACAGACTAACTATAAAATATTTAGATTATAACATAGAATAACATAGGAGGATGATTTTAATTGCTCTTTCACGTAAAAACCCCTGATTGCATGTGATACATATATAGATTATAGTAAGACATAGGATCAGGTTCAGTATTTCACGCGAGTGGGTAAAAGTAAGTAAGGGCTAAAGGATATCATGACGCACGGGTGACGCTTCCAGTTGATCGAAAAGTAAGGTTGTAATCAATCAGGCTAAAGGTAAGGTAAACCATTACCGTTAGTGTATTATTAGCACCTCAGCGTACTTTACTTCAAGTATTCCTTAAAAATGTATACGTGTGTATATCACTAAGATATAGGAGCAATTTAATATATAATAAAATTGTGGATGGAGATTTTCTCCCAAAAATATTTTGCACTGAATTTTAATGATATTTCTAAAAAATAGCCAATGTATGAGTCTATCGTTTATTAAGTTAGATAAATAATATTTTACACCCTATGAGAGATTTTGAATGAGATAATATCCGATCTATTATAATAGATATATATACGCTTATGAGGAAGTGGTAGATATACAGGTATATTTATCTAAAATGTCAATTTGAAGTCCACTAGAAAGGTATTGTTAGAACTTTTCAATTATTCAAAACTAATCCTCGCAAATGTTAGAAAATAGATTTTACGAACAACTTCGAAGAATACAACGGTACCCTTATTTTTTCTTTTTGCCGTAACACACTGCACTGTCTATTTTAGAAAAGATTTTAACTTTATTTCTCATTTCACAAAGTACTCCTTTTACTATTTTTCGAATCTTTGATCATTTGATCATTTTATCAGAGAAGTAAGTTCTCTGAGTTTTGCCCGAAACATTTCCTACCTCTCTGCTCTTCTTTTCTTTTCGAATATATAAAAATAATCGCATCACTTCTGGACAACTGAGCCGAATTAAATACTAAATTTTTTATTGTGTTTGTTATTTGTAGGACAAGGTATACAATTCTTTTTTCTCCACACGCGTGAAGCTTCGTTCAATAGCTAGTGTAATTTAAGCTAGTCTAGGATTATAAAATATCATAGAATATAATAGTCTAATTTTAGTAGGACTAACTCAATCTAAGGGCCTTACCTTCAGTTACAACGTGTCAAAGTGTCATCGAGACTGTACATTACTCAGAACGTACTCCATTAGTTAATGTGGGACCTACGCGACTATCTACGTGATCTGTTTATAAAACAGATAACTTTATTATTGGAGGGAGATTTCGATGAGGCATTTTTGAAGATTTTCAACCCCTTTTCTCATTATTTCACTTATTTTCCCGAAAATTGCTAAGTTTTTCAGTGATATTTGCTGAAATCTCCTATCTTTCCCACGTGACTTTGATTAAGTTTATATTTCGTCCCATAGTACTTTGTAAAAATTGTTTGTGAATAAATAATAAATAAATATATAAAACTCCATTCTACCACTCCCCAAGGAGCCGTTGGGAGAGGTTATGTTGGATTTAAACCGACCAAAATAGTTGCCGAATGAGTGAGATTAACAGGCATATCCCTCGCACCCCGACTGACCCTGGACCATCTCTCCTCGGGCGTGGGGACCACAGAGTCCCCAACTTGTCGTACGCACGACACCTGTCAACTCATTGTACTCTATTGTACGCGTGCTACTCGCATCGTTTTTTTCCCTTCGGTCATAGTTATTTAGCTAAAAGTACATATTGTAGATATAATAATTACAATATTCACGGTGTGTTGATATCCACATATTAATTACTACTTATCTGACGCCAACCTGTCTCAGACATAATAACTAAGACAAACATAATATACCTACTACTATACGATATTTGTTCCAGACAAAACACATTTCTTTTCTTTAGAGCGTTTTCACATTATTCGATCCGATATCGGTGTTGGCTTCGGAAGTAAAATTTATGAAATATGGATCTGTTTTTCACATTGTCCGACTTGATACCGGGTATCAGAGCTAAAACCGCTGTGTTCGCCTGACATCGGATATCAATGCCAACCAGTCACCACAACAGCAAAATAATTTTTAAAAAACAGATAGGAGGTAGAAAGTTTATACAGGAGACAAATAGGAGAAGGCGGTAGGACACGACGGTATTTCGATCCCAAATTGAGCAGTCCGACTGGGGAAGTACCTCCACCCTACAGAATACCACTGCTATAATAAACTCGTGTTGTGTTCCCGGCGGTGAGTAGGGCAGCCAGAGCTCACTGGAGAGTTTTTGTGCTGTCAGTGGGAAGACCAAACGCTTGTCCTGATTTTGTGTTCTGCTCTGAAAGCACAGAAATTATCTGTCTTACAGAGTCGGCAGCACGGGTGTAAGTCCCCTGGTGTTACACACATTCACAGGTCACGGTAACCACTTTCCATCAGGTGGGCCGTGAGCTTGTCTGTCACCTAAGTTGTATAAAAAAAAACAAATGTCATATCATATTCAATGGTAGAGACTTCTATGGAGTTTGTGATTGGGCTAATGGTTAATTTTTTCGAGTCTGTGCTATCGAGCAAATGATTGTATCCTTGATATATCGAACCGATTTTATCGAATATTTGTGTAAAAAGCACATGGTGTTGGTTATTGGATAATATCGGCTATCGTCGTCCAACACCGATATCGGACCGAATAATGTAAAACGCCCTACTCTAAGAAAAATTCACTTATATTAATAGTGCCGAAACTAGTTCAACTACTATCGTCATCATTGAGGTGTTGTCGTTGCTTCCACCTTAGTGCCAGGTGTTTACTTACTCGTTCTCGTCCTTTAGACTTGGCTTATTGGCTTTTATGGGAACAACTGATACCTAAACTCCAATGTGTTACCAGTCTTTTACATCTGGTATGTAAAAGACTGGTAACACATTGGAGTTTTACACAGCGAGGGTGAGGAATTCTTGGACACCTAAATGTATTTTTTATTTTTATTTTAATGGGAGACTCTCTTCCTTTTGTTGTAGCGTACATAGTTATGTGATTTTATAATTTTGCATGTCATAATATTCTTTAAAAAAAAACAAATCAGTGTAATATTTTTCCTAAATACAGTTCTCAGAGAATTGAACAAAATTGAGTGAACACCTGGAATTATAGGTAGATCTAAGTATACCTACCCAATCTTCTGTTAAAGTGAGTATTTTGTAATAAGCTATTGATATACAAAACTAAAGTTATACAGAAAATAACAACGAATAACCTTACACTACATTTTATAACTTGAAATATCGCGTATGAAAACAGTTTATACGACAACCTGCTTGTGAAATAGCCACCCAAATATTTTCTTGGCTATAGAGGAATTTAAACGTGAATTAAAAGGTTAAATCTGGTAAAGAGAGCGTATTTTTACCCGACTGTGGCGAAGCAGACGGAGGGTTATGATTTTGACAAGACATGTATTATGTATGTATGTAGGTTCATCTGTTCCCTCATAGCTCCTCAACCACTAATCAGAACTGGACATCATTTGTCCAGTTTTGATTAGTGGTTGAGTAGTTTGTATCGATAGAAGCATTTTAGTCTTCCGCTGGTTATAGACTATATAACGTATCACTGAATCTAATGTGGCGCCCTCTAGCGATAATAAAGTTATGTTAAAAAATAAATTTAAGATAAATATGTCGTGTTTGGTATCAACAGAAAGCGCTTAATTAGCACATTTCTAATATATATAAATTATACCTATTGCATGCTCCAAAATAATATAACTAAAAAAATAAGATTAAAACTAGAACCCGACTTCTGAAAAAAATTTAAACAAGAAAATATATGGGATAGCCATGGTCGTATGCCATTTAGTCGAGCAAATTAATATATTGAAGGGAAAAGTGGCATACGACCACGGCCATCGTAGATATTTTCTTGTTTAAAACTTTTTCAGTAGTCGGGTTTTTATAGTGAAACCTTTGTTATAACTGTAATTTAGAATAAGACAACTGAAGTTCACTTCTTATAGTCTTGATCATCCATAGCAGTGTGACCATTGGCTCGTATGTCATCTTCTACAATGTGAAGCGCTTCTTGGGTGTACCCCTTCGAAATGAGTCCTTCATAATTCAGCGGCATATAGTACGTACATTCGAGCCAAAGTACCTGCAACGGCACCAAAGCTACCTACCAAAAAATAATATACAGTCCACCAGTTTCTATAATGGTAATCCTCTTTCCTAAAACTTTGCCTTCGACTTACCACTAGGCGAGGTGAAGTCAAATTGGCGGAGCTTAAATAAATAAAAAATTCAGCAAACATTCTCCATGCTCTCCATCTCTACTCCATTCGAAGGGAATGAATGGCTAAATGTTGGTTCCATTCGAACAATGAACTCGTCCTTTTGTAGATCGACATCTCGAGGGACAGGTCTGTAGCCCCAGTCCATTACTTCAACACCACTCATCTGATACATAGAACGATCTAGTACAATAGTACAATTTAAAAATAGACAGAACTGAGTATCATGTTGAAGCAAATTATTATCTAAATATATAGATATGTTCATTGGTGGATTAAATAAGGTATGTAAAATAATTCAAAATGTTCACTCAGATGGTGTAAGCGACCACTCAAAATACCAAAATATTTAATACTTTCATAAAACTGTTACGTATCTGTTGATTAGTTTTATATGTTTCGACCTTCCTAACAGAACACGAAAAAATAAAAGCTGAAACATGCTCTATCAATCTCATAAAGATTTTTACCTACCTATCTAGTTTTGAGAAGGTCGCGCTTCAATCTCCCTACTAACTCTATGGATAAAACCATTTTTACGACATCGTCTCACCCTAAAACATGGCCCTGCTCTGCCTCCTTACTATTCAACATAAAAGTTTTTTTATGTCGATCCGTCTCCACGTTTTCATAAAAACCGAGTTGATACAAGTTGTGAGAAAAATTGTTAGGTAGACGGTTCTTGGGTGATATATTGCCCAGCGTACGTTCGCTTTGGACCAGATTCCACGGTTTCACGAGCAATGTGAGTAGAAATTAAAAAAGAAATGGTGCGCTGAATCAGATATTTCTCAATGGTACATTTGTAAAAATAAAAGAACTGAAAGCGAGCGAACTAAGTGTTCACCTTTTTCTTTAAACTTTCAAGTTAGTGAAGATTGCAACTATTATTTTCAATTGAGGTAGTTTCACGTTATCTGACTATTTATACCGCTTGATCGATTTGGATGATAATTTCTAAATAGGTTTGTATAAGGTTTTGATTTTAAGGGGACTACATAGAGGGGTGCCTGAAAAAGCGCAAATATTTTTTTTAATCTCAATTTCATCATAACATCAATTCTAATATATTTAAAATCAATGACGTCCTTCTTGCAGTATATTGTAGGTATCTTCAGTGCCCAATTGATAGATTTTGTACCATCTGGTAAAGGGACCAGAGGCATACAACACCATCCTTACTAACTAAACATTATAAATGCAAAAGTAACTCCGTCCATCTGTTACAATTTCACACCAAAACTACTGAACCGATGTTGATGATACAGAGATACAGAGATAGACTAGAGCGTAAGAAAATATAAAAGAGACGTCAGTACTATTATCTAATCTGTAACATAGGCTATTTTAACATCCACGCGGGCGAAACCATGATCTGTTAATATTAAGTTAAAACGCCTGATACTACTGTTAGAGCAGAATTTGTCAGAAAATAGAAAATAAACTCCAGCTACGTGTGTCTTTCGACTTTCGGCATACATAAACAAAGTAGATATCACCCAATAATTAATATAATCTATACATTACTTCCATAATAATGTGTGTTAAGAATCGCATGTACAGAAATAGGAAAATTATGTATTAAAAACGTTAAGTAATAATTCGATTGATTGACGCTTTATTTCGATATTGGTAAAGATAGTAAAGTTCCATAATAAACTCACTGTTAGGAGAATTTATATAATTATTTCTTCATAAAACATAAATACTTATGTATTTTTTTCAGTAGGTAGCTCCACGGAAAATATCTTAGTTCAGCCGCATCTTAGTTAGACTAGAAAGCCGTCCCAACTGAGTTGCGAAAAGGCTCAAAGAATGCTGATATTTTCATCTGAATAAGATCACATACATTTTATCAACAACGTATCCACATTATTACATGTAATTTTATTTTTTGACTATTTATTTAGCAACAATCTTCAATTTAACATAACGCAACTATTTTTTTATATCTCCAATGTACAAACACAATTAATTTAACAATTTTATATTAATATAGATATAACACAATTTCAACACAGTTCCTTAATAAATTATAAAGTTCTTTAGGCCCGGAATACATTATATGAAATGTTGAGACAAAGTACACCAAAACTCATTAATCCAATTATATATTTTGGACGCGTCCCTATTTAATATTTTAATGATATAATTATAAAATGTATCAAAGGTGATTGTTATGAATATTGTCAGACATAATACAAACGATTTCGACGTCAAATTGTTGTAATGTTATTATTTAATTATTAAACTTGTACCAACTGTTCCAGTATTACCTATTTGTCAAATTTGCTACCAAATTCATTAATTAATTAATTATAGTGATAGTTCAGTGAGGACTGTCGCCGACTGTCGGTATCAAATATTATGATTATAATAAGGGTGAGAGGTTAGGCACAATTTGTATATCTTACCATTTCGTAGATATGTCCTTATACCGATAGATATTTTGATAATGTGCACTGCGAGTCACAAATCTAGAATAGCGTTTTCGTACATTGCAAGATTATGGTTATGTGATTATAACCAGGTCAGTCTTAGAATTGATGACCATTTTAAACACACAGAATCCTTTGCATGTCCCATAGAGCACGCTAAGCTTAGGTCCTGGTTATGTTATAGTAAATTACTCCAAAAATCAACAAAATTTTTCAGTCATATCTTCAATCAAAGAACCAGTTTTAACACAAAACCAGTTTTTGTGTTAAAACTGGTTCTGCTAAGTGCGTCACGTACAAAATAGCAACTTTTGCAAATACTGTCAAATTTTTAATAAATATCAAGTATATGTTAGTAAAAATTAAAATATAATATCCAATTACAAGTTGCAAATTAATATTGTTGTGAATTGGGATAATATATCAAGATAAATACCTCACCAATTGGTATATAACGATATAATTACAAGGGTTATAACCATAATCCTTAATTACTTAACCCTTCAATTAAATCGTTATTTACAATTCCGTTATTACGTTCAAATACAGATTATTACAAGCAAGTACTGAACAACTGGAACAACCTTTTCATTAATTAAAGCGTCTTAGGTTAAGGACGTTAAGTAAGGACGTAAGGACCTTTCGACGTTGGTCGAATCCTGACAGTACGCTACCGACACGAGAACCCACACATAGCAATTTAGCTTAACTGGAATATTGGTCACTAGTATTTAAAAAAAAATTAGGTAAGTGATCCAATGTTCCTTGGAGTAAGTTTACTCAGTACGATACGACCGTCAGTCCTAATGACACTTTGATACGGTGTTGAGCCTCCCACTGACCACATCCCTTCCGTAGGTGAGTTATTAGTGCAGAAGTTTTTGGCTGTGAGGCTTGCCGAGTTAAGCCGACTGTGAAATTACCTCTGTCCTTCTTTCTCACCGACTTAAACCCTGCCCAGTAATAAATCTTCTACTTTAACTATACGTATGTACGATTTTTATGTCGGTTTGTGTATGCTTCGATAACTTAAAATTTCTTGTATCGATTGTGTTCAAATTTTTACACGATACGCACCCAGCTTCAAAGATGTTACATACATACATATGATGACTTTATCCCCGGAGAGTTAGGCAATGGTGAATTAACACCCACAATTAACCAATCATTGTATTCGGTCCTACGTTATAGGAAATTACCCTATTGCCGTATTCCGGGCCCTATTGTTGACTCGAGCCATGCATTTGAGTCTGAGTTTGGGCCGTATACCTATATAACTGTCTGATGTTAAACAGCCCTATCCCTAAGTCACCTTGTACGACACCGCATGGGAAGAGATGGGGTGACCCAAATTCTACTTTGCTGGGAACCACGTGGCTATATTTTATCTAATTCTTACCATTAATAACCATGTAAATATTTGTTAAAGGGGGTGAAGGTAAATGGTACTAACATCAAATGATAGCACTGCAGTAAGTTATACATATAGTAAACATATTTCTTTCGAAGTTTCATCTAATCAAATAGGTACGCACTGTAACACTGAGAATCTTCTTACAGATTTGTTTTCATAAAATGTTTCTTTTTGTTCAGAATAAAAAGAAGTATAATTGCATAATTATGCCAACAGAACAGAGCTTACGCTAAAAGATACCTTCAATAAAATATAGAATACATAAATAAATATTTTACAAAATTCTATACACGCTATCTAGACCCATGGTAAGCATAGTTTAACTAGCTGGTGATATGGAATATAGAATGCGGATAAACATACTTAGATAGTAGTTTTTTTTGTAAATACATACATATTATAAATAAAAACACCCAGACCAATGCAAATATACAAATATATACAAATATTTGCAATGAGCGGGCATCGAACCCGCGGCCCCCGGTAAGCAGTCGAACGTTCTACCGCTACGCCACAGAGGCCGTCATAGATAACTGTGCAGATACTTAGTATTATCTTTTTAACGAGAGTAGCCAGCTAAGAGGGCATTTATGAAATTCCAACTCTGTTATCCTAATACGAATCTTCACACTGGAAAACCACCTACAATTTACGAGGTCTCGGACTGTAAGATAATAATATGTTTTGTATTTTTGTAGTTGCATACCTATAGTATGCGTCGGAGACATTGTTTGTTTGGTTAAAATTTGACTTTAGTCTATCCAAACAATCTTAAAAACCTTCCTTTACGAATGTTGAGTGAAGTGCTATCTTCAAAACTTTAGTCACTACGATAGTTTGTTTACTAACTCGTACTAGACAATCTGAACATGTGAAACTAAGAAAGAAATTTATTCTGAAAAGGAACAGTATCAAAATTGAAAAATCTTTTAAGGTTAGCTTGCCAACTTTTACTGGCAGTCAAAATTGGTACAAGGAAAACCAGCTTGTTTGATATGTCAATATTGTATAAAAAGAAAAAACGATCGTCGCTATTTAAGAAAAATAAAATAATGGTACCGATTCTACTGTTAAAAAACAAAGGAGATTAAAATTCGCTAAAATATTGGTTAGTATTCACATCAAAATCTATCAGAATCTAAACCACATTCGCCACACGTTGTTTTTGGTGATGCGAGGCTAAGGCCCTTAAGATCGTGAAATCAACCCATTCACCTAAAGATATATGCACATATATTTGTAGAGTGGGTCCACAAATACTAAGTTTATATTACCCATCAGTAACTTGCTTTTAAGCATAAATGGACCCCGAAATATGTAGAACGGTCACAATGAACTCCAGTAATACAAAGATAGGAGACTAATTTTGTTAGACACGAATAGCACCATCAATTATGTGACATCGTCAACCCTACTTTCACAGTTTGAAGTCATGCCTATTTATTTCGTTTAATTTCTCGTCAGTTCACTTAGTGTCACGGTACCTATATTTTCGAGTACTAGGTCTGAGTTTTCTACTTTTCAGAAATATTAGTATTCTCATTGTGTTCTATCTCATCCACAATGATCCTCATTACAGCCTTAGTATCGATTGCATTAAAAGGAGGCTCTTTGGAGTCTGAACTCTGCTCTTCTACTCATTCTCTTGATTGGACTTTCTTAATTTTTCTTGGTTTCCTTGATTTATGGCAGTGATTCCCATTCTGATGCCCCAACATCGAGAGGAAAGCCAATGGCTGAACTCCGTTCATTAAACACCAGGCAACCATTACCTATATCGGCTCTGTAGGACTCAGTAAGATCTAAGCGGGACTCTCGGATTTATAAAGCATTCTCTTTATCGAACAGCATAGATATCAACAACTTGACATCTTTACAAAGTAGCTAACGAAGCTAAAGTTCTAATAATTCTAATATAATATAGCTGAAGGGTCTGTTTATTTGGGTAAGAACTCGAGAATCACTGGCTTAGGGAGTTACTGTCCTAGGGATGGAGCATTGGTCATAAATGTCAATAAATCCGCCAGATTCCCATACGTTATTGGAAAATCAATAAACTACGTGTATATATGATTTATAAATGCTGACACGGTGTTTTAAAGTATACCTCGAGCAATGTTGGGTAAATTTAATTGCAATTAAACTTGCAATTACCCCGTTTGCTGTCTAAAAGATCGAAGCAAATTTGACAGTAGGCGGTGTCCATACATTTTTCTTTCGGTTAATGAATGGCAATAGGGTACCGCCTGCCTTCAAACTTGTTTCGATCTTTTAGACAGCAAGTCGGAATTTTGAATCCTTAATTGCAATTAAAATTGCACACTGGTCTCGGGCGATACCGGATAGGACCGGCTCTTAATTTCTAAACCCAAACTGTATCACCTGTTACTAGTTACAAGTGAAACTAATAATAAGTAATAAAAACGTGGCACCGCTACCTGTTCTCACAATGCCTGTCGTGATACCCTGTAATAAATATTTTACTGCAATATTGAATAAACGCGGCGCGGCGTTTCAATAGGCAGCAATAAGAGACAAATTTCAGAATACAAACGCGCTGATTTATGTCAAAGTATGATTTGAATGTGATTTCTGAATAGCTGTATTCTTATTCCAATTTATAGACGTTATTTAATACTTTGATAGACGGAAAGGTACGGCAATTACTAACACAATAGCTTCTATCAATAATTTTGTCTATTGCCACCATCACCAAGATATTTTCTGGACCACAGGACTCGGATGCTAGTTTTTGTGCCACGGTTGAGAGTTAACACGGTAGTCAGTACCGCTAAACTTGGATTAATTATAGGACAAAAAAATGTAGGCAAGCGTGCCAGTTTGAAAGTAATCGGGATAACTGCTGGTATTATGATGAGTACACTCTGTCCAGGTAAAAATCCTGTACTTATTGTTCTCTCCGGTCTCTCTCATTGCATCTCAAGCCAAAACACATTCACTTGTAGTATTTTAAGGGAATGGCAGGCCTACAGCGGTTTGTTAAACTCTGGTTCAAATAGGGAGGAAGGTTATAAGTATATTACATTAACATATTCATTAGTACCAAGCACCCTTTTCTTTAATGAAATGCTTTCACAGAAAAAGACCCGCATTTTACAATTAGAATATTAAGTTCCTAATGTTTATTTTAATAGACGAAAATACTTCTTCGTAACAATAGGCCTCTTATTCTCGAATCCCTACATCGAATGATACCCGCAGCAAATGAATTTGAACTCCTAGCTTAAGTTATAAATGTTATATTTGCTTGTGTAGTACCGTGATGATAGTTCCTCCTCCCGGGTCATTACGATCCTCGCCCCTAAATTTCCCAGTAGAGGTTATCAAATAATATAGTTCAGCGACAATTTATAAGACCCATTTAGGCTTTAGCGATTAAGGGAATTCGTAGAAGCTGAAAAGTTTTCCATTACGTCCTAAGTATTTATGTGTAATGACTTATTAACTTTTTTGGCAGCAATAACTGTATCTATACTAATAATGGTCTCCTTGTTTCGTTCAGGAGAAATTCTTTAGAAAATCCTTGTAACTACCAATTATAAGAATTTCTTAAGAATTTTTAAAGTCGATTAAAGACGTGTGCATTCATTTGTGACGTTTGTGAATCCTTCCATAGTACTCGTAGATGCTTATTAAATAAAGGACATAATAGTCAAAGTCCTATGTTTATAACCTCAGCCATTTAGGCTCGTGTTAATGAATCAACCGACCGACTGACTGACAGATAGATCAAGTTGAAAAATTTCTTTAATAAACAAATAAACTTTTCAACATTCGCTAATCTCTGAACCCATCAGTGCGATTTCATTTATTTTGTGCTTACTGGTTCTTGGTAAAGGTTATAGGTTATTTACTAACAAGCAATGACTCTACAGAGGCGAGTAATATTTAAAAAAAATGGAACATCGAGGCATATTGGAATAGAAGTTTTTTTTTTTTTTTTTTTTTTTTTTTATATACGACACGCCAACTAGACCTCACCTCGCCTGATGGTAAGCTAAAGGCAAAGTCTCAGGAAAGAGGGTCACCATTATAGACACTAAGTGCTACAATGGTGGCACTCAGCTTGGCGGCCTCATCAGATGCTTTTTCACGCCCCGCTTAAAGGCCCCGGGACTGTAGGAAGAAGGAAACACGTGTGCTGGTAATGAATTCCAGGTCTTGGTGGTGCGGCAAAGAAAAGAGTCTCCGAACCGCTTGGTTCTTGCTCGTATATTCTGCACAGTGTGAGGGTGACATCTAAGGCCTGCACGTGTTGTCCTATGTAGGAAAGGAGATGGTGGGATTAGTTGGAAGAGCTCGTCAGAACACTCACCGTGGTAGAGACGGTAAAATACAGCCAAGGAAGCAATATCTCTACGCATCTGCAAAGGCTCGAGGGTGTTCGTGACCTCAGGGTTCCCAATAATTCGGACCGCGCGTCGCTGCAACCTGTCGAGAGCATCTAGTAGGTATTTCGCGGAGCCATCCCAGAGATGCGAGCAGTATTCCACGCAGAAGTCCAGCAGGTAAAACTAAATGCAGCTAGGAATAAATAATATAATAAATAATAAATAGCTAAGAATAACTTATGCTAATAAGCGGTGTAATATAATACTGCCTGCAACATTATCGGTTATCCTTCCGATTGTAGAGCATGCGTGCGCTCAGTGTGACACGCATTGTGGTACTCGTGGTCAAATCACATGACCAATCTGAATAATCTTTGATATGAATTATTTATTGTGGTCAGTATTAATATTACGTCACTTCTTCTTGAATAGTAAAAGGTATAGTACACACAGGGGTTCGAATATAGAACAAAAAACTTCTCTGTTGCGTGGGTTTGAAGGACTGAACAATGATTGTTATATTAGGGTTTCCCTCGCAACTCCAAAGAGCAGTAGGACTTTTCCATGGTATATAAACACCAACGATCCGTCAAGGTCGTCTGTCACACAGTTTGTACTGTCTACAACTACATAAGTAAACTCAAAAAAAATATTTAAAAATAATTAAATATCACTCTAGAACACTAAACGCTATTTATTATTAAGCATCTTAGCCTAATACAATATCCGCAAAGCTAAATTAAGTAGCTGTCCGAAACTTTTATGAAGACTTGACAAGTTAAAATTGGTTTATGAAGCTCAAGATACAATGATTGACTACATTGTTTTATACAGACAAATTTAATTAGCACATGGCCTAAAGGTAAGAAAATAATTACTTGATACTGATGTTCATGTCACAGCCGTCTGTTAACTAGACGAAACTCATTGAAAGCTATCATGTCATAATCCCATAAAATGACTAGACCCATAATATTATAATAGAACCACTTTGGGTATACATGGTCTTACCGATACCTTTGAGGTCCAACATCAGCTGCTGATCGGTACCCTTGTTAAGGTCACATGGTAGGTCACATGCTTGGTCATATGGTAGTTCACACGGTAGTCACTGCCAGAAAAGCCCACATTACAACCAAAAACAATAAGCCCACCTAGAGAATCACGGTGATTCTTCAGTAGTTTGAACTTTTTACAACGTGGCATAAAAGTAACGTACCTTTTTATAATAAATTTGTCGTCAGTCCCAAAGTTGATATTGATACCTCAACAATAAAAAGGCAGCCTGTAAATTTAACACTGTGTAGACATTGTTTATATAGCGTCAACCAGAACTAAACTAAGGATCTATAATCTTAATGCAAACATATCAATGACGAAGTGAACACGACTTTTCTCTCTCTTTTGAATACGTGATACGTTTGGCTCTCTTTAGGTGTCAAAGCGTCGAGTTGTTGTCTAAATGTGCGAGAAAGTATATAATCACATCTCTTCACCCGTTTAATACTGTTTTATTCGGAATATAGATATAAATGGGGCCCATCAAGCCAGATTTCCTCAAAATAGAATTGCAAATACGCAAACAATGAGAATTTTCCAGGCTATTACCTACTTAATATTATAATAAGGCCTTTGTTTCTGATTTGAAGCCATTCTCTTCTTACTTAGAATGTGAGGAAAAGCTTAAACCACTTCATTTTTTTTAAATTAAACACTGATAAATTACAATTTAGATATTTGTAAAATGTAACGACATAAGTAGGTATTATTTTATGACTATTATAATGATCCAAGCATTGCTCCCGGTTGCATCTGAGGCTATCACCTTTCAAACCACTATCCACTTACAGTTTCTACTTTTGATACGACTTGTGTGACTTTTATAGGAGCAACCCTAAGTCTGACATCTAAGTCCCAAGAGGAAAGAATACGCTCAGTACCTACTTCATCTGTTGTTTAGCAAATGCACTTGCTATCAGGTGAGGTTAGTTCGGGCCGCGAAGACACCGCGACAGGCGCCTCGGCTACGTTTTCGGAACGGCATAATAATAATATGTATTCCTGAAAACCGGTCCAACCGTTATGAGGGAATATAGAGACGGACAGTCATACCATACAGGTCAATCATAACTTTCAGGTGAAACAAAACTTTCCTTTTTTGTTTTGACTAGTTGGAAGACAAACCATACAGATCAAACATAACGTTCCTTTTTTTGATTTGACTAGTCGGAAGACAAACCATACAGGTCAAACAAAACTTTTCTTTTTTGTTTTGACTAGTCGGAAGACAAACCATACAGATCAAACATAACGTTCCTTTTTTGGTTTGACTAGTCGGAAGACAAACCATACAGGTCAATCAAAACTTTCCTTTTTTGTTTTGACTAGTCGGAATACAAACCATACAGATGAAATATAACGTTCCTTTATGGTTTGACTAATCGGAAGACAAACCATACAGGTCAAACAAAACTTTCCTTTTTTGTTTTGACTAGTCGGAAAATAAACCATACAGATCAAACATAACGTTCCTTTTTTGGTTTGACTAGTCGGAAGACAAACCATACAGGTCAAACAAAACTTTCCTTTTTTGTTTTGACTAGTCGGAAGACAAACCATACAAGTCAAACATAACTTTCCTTTTTTCGTTTGACCAGTAGGAAGACAAATCATACAGGTCAAACATAACTGTCCTTTTTTGGTTTGACTGTTGCAGTTGGATAGTAAACAACAATTTATTGCTAAAAGCTTGAGACGTTAATTAACTCGGTTTTGAAACTGTATCGAGGTTATACAATTGTAAACATTTTTATATGACCTCTGTACATTTATGTCTGACTCAATAGTGTTATTTTGTAGCATAGTTACTCAGACAATATAAGTTTTTTATTCCTATTAATATAATAAAGATGAAAGTTTGTCAAGACGGGTGTGTGGATGTTTGTTATTCTTTTACGCAAAATCGCCTCAGCGGATCTGAATGTAATTTGTTACAGTTTCTTTTTCTGTTTAAAAAAACATTTCCTCTGTTGCGCTTTTCTGTCTGAACCGAGGTTATAGTTTTAATCTATAATTATATAAAAAATAGGTTGGTTTGTTTACTGGGAGTAAGTAGCACTAGTTCAAAAACCAACCTGACATTTCTTCAACAATGTTTATGTCTTACAAAGTTTGTCTCATTGTTATAATATTACCGAAAACACTGAGCTTGATACATACGTGATATAATGTTACAATACTTATAGATACTTTTTCAAAACTCATTTGTGCCAACTCTTTTTTGATATACCTACTATTTATAAGAGTCAGCTTGAAGAGATCATCATAATTTGACCCTTGGGTTCTATCCCTATTACGTCATGTGCTCCGATAATGCCCCAATCCCTTACTTTTATATAGTCATCTTCAGCCCATGTTTTAGTTTTTATCCAACTTCAAAATGAAGGAGGTACTCAATTTACCGATTTATGTTTGTTACCACAAAACTCCAGCCAGACTGGTTCCATTTTTACTCTTTACAGAACTTATAAACAAATCATAACATGTCGGGACCTTGCGAGAGTAAGTATTTGGAGTTATATGGGTAGCTGTATTTTGAAGCAGTCCCGATATAGGTTCATCTTTTATTTCTCAGTACTTTTACAGCTACAGCTACGCTACAGCTTGGGTGGCGAAGATCTTGTTTCAAATGTACGATACCGTTGTCACACCATTCTTTAATAAAAAGCCTTTTCATCCAATCTTTTCTTTAATTCCAACTTCTTGCTACTTTTAGGTTACGTAAAGTTCGTGGTGTAACACGAGTTTTAATGTAAATAATTCTGTACTCAGACTTATTCAGCGAATTACGAGGAAACAAATTTAGCAGCACCCATTTACAAGTCGTATTGTTGGTACTTTTTGCGTCGCGTGACAAGATTACTCCGTATTTATTTACTTCGCTAAACACACGCCTTCACTCCCTTACGGCGCTAAAAGTGATAAAAACTCAACACAGTTACAATCCCAGATTAAATTTGTGTAAGCAAAAGAGAAGTCAACCTCCCCCAGGATTCAATTTAGGTTGGGTTAAGTGTGTAAGATTCGAGTTTATATTTTTTGAACTATTATATAATATTTAAACTACGGCATTAGGTGTCCCTGCTGTCTGACGAACGTGACTTTAATACAGGCTTTCCTCTATAAGTTGGAAGGGAAAGAGGCGTTTGTCTGTAAGTCAAACCAATAGGAGGAGGTTGAGTAAGTGGCCCGAGATGAGAGCCTTAGGCAACAACGCTAAAATAATATTAAGACAGTGACTCTAAAGTATTTACTCTTTTTAATTCCTAAAATTCGTATTAGAATAAATTCGATAGCATAAAAAGTTAAGCAAACAGCCCTTTATTGTAACTAATTCCAGAAAGCCTACCGCCGTCGACGGGGGACGACGGGGTATTAGCACAATTTCGTGAAGCTAATTAAGTAAAGTGAATCTTTCCGTGTCTCAAGTGCTAGGCAGCTTTTTTATTGCTGTAAAGAAATTAATTGGCGTTTTGGTAACGAAATTGTGGATCAGTAAGTCAAAACTGCGAAATTGTTACGTACAATAACACTGTGTAATATTTTATAACAAAGTAACAATAGTGCAATATAATAATAATATGTAATCGAAAACAAATATAACAAGACAAGCACCGCAATAATATTCATAATTATAATATACAGTCGGTCAAAGGAGATACGGTTGCATTTTTTCATATAAACTTATATGCAACCGTATTTACTTTGCCGACTGTACATTTTTTTAGCGACAGGCCTGCGAAGGACACGGGCGTGAAAATAGTGAATCGGAAAAGCACCTCCGGCATTCTCGCAAACCGTTTGAAACGTAGCATACTAAAACTTAAATGAGCGGGTACTGTCCTGTACCAAGATTACGCACAACAATTTGTACAACATACGCGCATAAAACCGAGGGTAAAATATACTAGATAGCTATATCTAACCACTATATCAAGGACTGTGGGGCGGATACCTCATCAATCATTCACCCTCAGTTTTTTAAACCCAGTAATTATAACAGTAAAAGATAACCCTGAACCATCAGTTTCATTCAAAGGAGTCATGGAAAATAATGACGAAAGAAAACTCGTTTGTTTGTTAGCAGTTCGTTATCAAGCCTTCAAACCGTAGCTCAGGAGTATTTCAGTATTTAACTGAATAAGGTATCAGAACTTCCTACACATCAATAACCCGTCCTTATAAAAAATAAAATCATAAGCATGATGCAAGATGTTACATACTAGATATCCTATTCATAACAAAACAATCTGTGAAGTTTCGAATTTGGAATGGGACGCAGAATTAGTTTAATAAATAAGTTAATGATTTATTCAACACACTTGCTCATTAAGTGGATCTAATTTCACCGCAATTAGGCACATAATGGCACCTATAATCAAACTGAGACTTTTACCTCGCTACAATTCACGAGAGAGTTATAGCTTTTTAAATTTAATAGGTTAAGTTGCTTTGTTCTTAAAAAGTTTCGATACAAAGAAGATCATGTTCAATTGTACAAATAAATTAATATACCTACTGCTTACTCATTTTATGCAACTTCGTATTTAAATAGATAATTTCAACTTGTACGTGTTTAATGAACAAAGCTATGCCATTAAAACTGTTAAGTATAATTTTACCAACTACACATTTACTAATTGTTTCTCTAAATGAACTTTTTATCTAAGTAGGTACAGTATAATAACAGTAGTTAATGAAACTGTTACATAATAAGGGTCCATAATTCAAATTATACGCAGTTTCATACACTATTTTATCTAATTTCATGGAATAGTTAACATAATTTGCGTACAATTAAATTACAAAATTATTTTCAGTGCCAAAAACTGATCGCGTAAACGTGTTGCGCCCCATCTACCACATACTATGTAGAAAAAATGCATTGAAACCTCAAGTTCTGTTGAATTTGTATCGAAATGTAAAAAAAAGTTTACGTAATTTTTTAAATTTATTATGTTACTCTGTGCGTAAATAATGTCATTAAATTTGTTTTTAATTTTTGATGGGTGTATTTCGCCTGGTTCCCGGCAGATTAAAATTTGGACCACTCCATCTCTTCCCATGCGGTGTCGTACAAGTCGACTAAGGAATAGAGCTCTTTAACTACAGGCAGATACAGCCCCGACTCAGCCTGAGATGCATCACTTGAGTCAACAATAGTGCCCGGAAGACGGAAATAGGTTCACCCCTATTACGTAGGACCAAATTCAATGATTGGTGAAATATAGGTGTTAATTCACCTCTCCCTAACCCTTCAGGGATCAAGACGTGATATATATGTTATTTTAATGTTTATTAGTATTATTTATGTCGCAAGTGTGTTGAAAAACGTCGAATGATACAAGTTCGGCACTCTTAAGACCCTCGGCTATCGGCTCGGACCTCAATGACGCCTCAGCGATAATCACTAACTTTATACACTTGTACCATATACTATTATACTCATTTTCTGGGTAATGCATAACTCTGTCAGACAAATTATTATGTTATAAAATGTCTGACAGCTACAAAAACTGCTCAGGTTGTGGTCTTAAATTCATACCACATATGCTCCAGTATACAATGATGTCGGGGCGGGAGCGGCAGCGGGAGCGACGAAGGATCGCAAGACAAGCTGCCCGCGTACGAAGGCAACTCGGGCGTCGGAGGTCGATGAACGACCTCCGCCCCCCATGAGCGCCGGCCTGGGGGTGACAGGTGGAGCCGCATGTCACCCTGGCAGAAGCAGGCCGCGGCGGTGGCGCGCGTGGCGCGCCTCCCCGTTTCCGGGGACGAGTTGGGGACTCTGTAGTCCCCACACCTGAGAAGAGGGCCAGATCGTGAGAGATGGCCCTGGGTCGGCCGGGGTGCGAGGGATATGCCTGTCAACCTCACCTTCGGCAACCAAAGCGACCCACAGGCGGCGTGCGTTTTAGTCGGTTCGAGTCCGACATAACCTCCTCCACCGGCTCCGGTGGGGAGGTATCCGTGGGGATGTTGCGCACGTAAAAAAAAAAAAAAAAGTATACAATGTTGTATTCTACTTTTTCTTCGACTCAATGGCCAGGTCACTCAATACCAGACCATTATATGCTAGCATATAATGGTCTGGTATTTAAATTTTATACGTGTGACCGTCATCATTTTACGCACCAATCAGAGACGCGACAGCGCGCTACGCAAAGAAACGTCATAAATAACAAATTCGTAATATTAATATATACTATTGATGTGATACAGGTAATTTAAATATATAAATAATAATGCCGTATTATTTCTTCATACGAGTAAGTAGTGCGCCATTATGAAAGCCGCGATATTCCTGCATGACGTATTTATAAAGGTAGAAGATGGGGAAGTTTGTATCAGGATCGTAGCAAAAGGAAAGATATCTTTTTAATTACAACACTTGCAGTACTTGCACTTGCTATAAGTGAAAATAATCCATACTATTATTGTAAAGAGGTTAAGTTTGTGAATGTGTGATATTATAGGTGGTAATCTACTGAACCGATTTCGAAATTTCGTACATCAATAGAAAATCACATTATTTATGAGTGTCATTACGCTATGGGGAGGATCAGCAGCCGCGAGCAACAGCTGGTAGAAAATAAATTCAAATGTAAACATAAAACAATTTGTAGATTCATACTTGGCTAAAATCAGCGGTATAAACGTAGATACTGAAATATTTAAGGAAAATCAACTGCAAAATGTGTCAAATTGAAATTTCTTTTACTTCCGACAGTTGACAGCTGTAGCTGAAGACACGTCATTTCGAAATTGAAAAAGTTCATTTGTAACAAAACCTTTACTCGAAGTTCGCATCTCATGGCGATAATTATAATAAAGATAGCAAATGAGCACATAATTTGTAGCCATTACCAAAGACGTATTATATTAACAGAAACGTCAAACACGAAGATGATGGCTTAAGAAAATGGCGCAAACACTAAATATACAAAAAATATATTCAACTCAATATTATTAAACTATTTATATCAAATAATATTATCATTATAAACTTTCTGTATAAGACTTTTCTGATATGACGCACTGTTGCGTCTCTGATTGATGCGCAAAATGATGACAAACATCAGCTGAGAACTAAGAACGTTTCACTCAAGCGCAAATGAAATCACACCCCGAATTTAGCTGTCAAGTCCGCTCGATCGTTCGAAACGTTCTCAATTTATGTCGGACTCGAACCGACCAAAACGCACGCCACCTGTGGGTCGTTTTGGTTGCCGAAGGTGAGGTTGACAGGTATATCCCTCGCACCCCGGTCGACCCAGGGCCTTCTCTCACGATCTGGCCCTCTCCTCGAGGCACTAAAATGATGATAATGACAGGTAAATTCGACATAAATTACTATTTCAGTGTTAGTTAAAATAGTTTATATACAACTATTATACGAGTACAACGAAGAGATGTGGAATGATAGAGATAACTCTATACAAAACCGAATTTAACTGAACCTTTTAGTAGCAGTAGTCCGGTTGCTAGTCTCTGGTTACTACTTAACCGTGACATAACGATAGTACAGAGTAAGTAATAGTACTTCAAAAGCTATACAGCACCTAACTGAATAATGTCTTACCTAGCCATTATTAACATTTTAGTAAAAACGCTTAATCACAAGCCCGAGACGATTTTTTCAATTGTGTTAAAATGCTTTTTGAGTTGCTATTGAGTATAACACCAAACAAAGAGCACAATAGAAGTTGTCATTGACATGTCATTAACAGTTGAATTGGAAGACACGGGCACCATGGGGCTGTGTTATGTTTTAATTTAAATATTAAAATACTAGCCTATTTGTGTGTTTATGTAGTGTGTTTGTGTAGCCGACCATAGAAAAATATCCTTGACTATTATAGAAGCTACCTATTCACTAGTGCCTTGAAGATTCCCAGGTTATAAGTTTTCTGTATACAGTGATTCGAGCAAGGAGTTCCACTCCATTACGCATGATGAATTACGTACCAAAACATCTTGTTATGTGAGTCCCAGAGTACACTCCCCGATATTTTTTCCAGAAAAAGCGTCAACATCCTCGTGGTAATTTTCTAGTAGCATTTAATATTTTTCGCTACGGAGCTTATTGTCTTTGATTAGTTGACAGATATTAGGGAAGGATTCCTAATTTCCAAACCCCTGGAAAAAATCCAGTCCAGTGATTAGCAAGTGACGTTAGTTTCGTACCTGAAGGTCCTGCACACACGATAAATGACCGATATGCACAAACAATTTTTCTTGCTCTTAGCAATAATTCCAGTCGCATCCGAAGTTTTCGCCTCGGCGTCTGGGGTCCGCTTTACCAGTGTAACTGCGGTTTTGGCTAAGCTTTGATATTTTCTGTGAAGCTGCTCTAACCTCCACAACCCAAAGGCGATAGCGAAGTATTGCAGCTGGACCAGTTGCTGAATTTTTTAGGGCTCCAACTACATGTAACAACTGCATTGCAACAACCATAGATGTTGGTATGGCAACCGGGACCATCGGTTTAACGGTGTTCTCCGAGGTACGACCAGATCAATGCAAATACATATATTCATGGAAACAAATATTTGCACTGAGCGGGGATCGAATCCGCGCCACGATCATAGCGGCTGCGTTTACTGCCGCCACGTCTCGGAGGCACATAAACATTAATATTAGTAAATATACGACTTTATGGGCAGGCGGCTTTTCAAAATGGTGGTTCTCGTCTTTAGAGAATTACCCACTAAGTACTCGTGCCACAGTCGTTCCCAAGCGTCCAGTAAGAGAATTATTAAAGCCGTACCATAACTTGAACTGTAAGCTGTCTTGTCAAATTATGAGATAGGTACAAAAGGGCCATGGTATAAAATACTAATTCTGTTCCTCACCTATTTATTTTCTGGGTTATAGCTATTCAGGTTACTGCACCCGTATTAAGTAATGCTAATTACTGATCAATTTAAGAACAGATTTATTAAAGTTAGTTGTAGTTAGCTACTTGCTTTCACGATAACATTTTTAAATTGTTTTTTTAAACTAATTTAAGATAGGCTAGAGAATAGGTATCTAAGTAGGTGAAAAAGTGTAAGCACTAATTTTACTTCTTCGAAAACCTAAAAAGGTTGATTTTATCATCTAAAGACTCCTTGTTTCTTCACTTTATACTTCAAAGTGCTGATAACTGAACGAGTGCACATGATGCTACTGAAAATATGCACTATTATTCCGACGACGAAATAAAATTGCTTTTAATATTTCTGTAATCGTACTTTCTTACATAACAAAACATAAACTCACGCCTATATCCCCGAAGGGGTAGGCAGAGGTGCTAGCACCCACATTTCGCCAGTTTATGTTTAGGTCCCAATGTAATAGGTGGCGAGCCTATTACCATTATCTGGGCGCTTATAAACCTGCGATAAATACACACATAAGTTCGAAAAGCATCGAAAAGTCATTGGTGTGTGCCATGGTAAAACCTGGGATCGAACTCGAGACCTCGTCTCAGCAATCCATTACCCATACCACTAGGCTACCGTGGTACTTTCATATAATTGAATAGTAGAAATATGGTTTATATGTAACCCATACGGACAACGAGGAGTTTCTGCGTATTGTTAGTAAAAATATACCCATACTATAGAACGCCCTACCAAACCACTTTCAGCGATATGCCTTTCAATACTTTTTCAGAAAAGCCACAAATTAGATAATAATAGCTGGCATAAAGCCAACAAAAAATGTAATTTCTTGCCGGCCTGGAGAAAGGTAGCCAGAACTTTATTGCGTTGCCCGCGTCTGTATCGACTATTGTTTTGTAAAGATTTTGCTCCAAGCTCGCAATACTATTTGTTCGTAAAAGGAAATAAAGTATGCTTATGTATAACAGTTTATAGTAAGTGCTGTGCCTGGATTGTTTTACTATAAGGAGGTGGGACACGATGATATTACCGTCAAATTGAGCAGTCCGACTGAGGAAGTACCTCCGTCCGTGTTGTGTTCCTGGCTGTGAGTAGGGTAACTAGAGCTCACTGGAGATTTTTTGTGCTATCAGTGAGAAGACCAAAAAAAGATTGACCTGCTTTGTCTTTTACGCTGACGGCACAGAAACTCTCAACTCTCACAGGGTTGGCAGCGCGTTCAGACGCTACGGTAACCACTTTCCATCAGGCCGTGTACATATCTGCCACCTAAGTGTTATAAAAAACGCTGTTTCTTAGTTGGCGGTAACTTTCCTTTTTAGGATTGAGATCCTATTTAAGATACGTGGTGTTTGATGGCAAAATAATAAAGACAAACGACCTCTTTAGCTAATCTATCAAAAGCTCTTGGAGGTTACGATTACCTCTCGTCCGCGTTATTTTGTATTATAACAATACATGTACCTCATAATCATTCTCATATTTTACATTGACTTCAGTCTAAAAATATATCTCTTCTTTCTCAGTCTGTTTTTTTTATATGTTAAGGAATTAGTACATTTAAGATATCTCTCCGTGCGATCAAATTTACCCTAATGCACTCTAAAAATCCATCAAGTTACCTGTTGCTAAAGTGAGTGACTGATCGACGGTGCCTACCGTTGTAAAACTTTTAAGTTTACGTTCTAGCCAGCGGCAATAGAGTACTAAATCAAAAGCATACCAATACAAATAAAAACCATCTGTTACATATTTTATGACTAGTGAAATCACGAGTTGGGATACCCTCCATAAAAATATTAATGATCGGACGTTGCCAAGAAATGGATAGTTGTTTTATGTAACCGCCCCGACATCCACGAAATTACATGAAAGTATAATTACACATATGATCCATTAAGTCGGTCATTAACGAGAGTAGAGCGAGAGTGCGCGACCGGCGCGGACTGGTGCGCCAAGTGACCACATGAGTGTGGCTCCAGCGGGTGCAAGCCATGCACCGTTCACTGGCCGCCGCGGCTCGTTACACTTCGTTGTGTAACCACCACCACATGTGATTGTTCAAATTCCAATTTCATGTTGAAACTAATCTGATCGAGCCTGCGAAAGGAACGTTCGGGTCCGCCGAACAAGGCACACTGCCCTCTGCTTCGACGGGGCAACCTTTCACGACTACTTTCTGAAATGACGCAATTGTCCATACCGAGCGCACTGTCCCCCATTAGGTACCAATAAACAGATTAAGCATCACATTTGGTTTTATTATAAAAATAAAAAAGCTATTTTATAATACATAACATAACAGTCGCAGTAAAATGCTTCTTTCGAACAACATTAACACTGTGCACTAATAACAAGTAGTGGATGAGCGGCGATGATGAGCTAAAACGATGAATCGTGTTATGTCTGATAGAGCTCGCAGGTGAACGCGGTGACTATATACAGTGCGTTCAGCCGCGCGCTTCGAAGAGACGGTGGCAGGATTCTACGAGTATTTCCAACGTTCTGAGACAAGTCTGGTCACAAGTCTTCATTGAAGACCGGCAACTAACAATAAATAACTCCACTTAATATCCTACCACCCTATTTCTAATGTCGTTTCGTTTAATGAAGAGGTCCCGCCACGTGACCGGGAGGTCCGTACTGGGAGCTGGTGGCTCCACCATGACTGCCGTGACCACTTGCTGAACTACCTTCATCACCACCGCTGGATCCGAAATCACCGCTGATTTCAACTCCCCCGTGTCCACCGGCGCCACCGCTGATGGCATCACCAACGATAGAAGATCCACCACCGATAGCCAGACCACCAAGATCGCCACCGCCGATTCCTCCAGCACCACCACCAATAGCACCACCGATAGCTCCACCGCCGATGCCGCTTTCCTTCTGGGTCTGGTATTTGATGAAGTAAACTTCGGGTTTGGCAGGCTGTGTAGGAGCGGGAGTTGGGATGACAATGTCGGGCTGCTCCTCGGGTTTCTTGACCAGAACATATACAAGTGTCTTCTCTTCGTTCTGAGGTTGCACAGGGATGATGGGTGCGACAGGGGTAGGAGGAGTCGGCGCCTTGATGAAGATGATTTTGTAGTGCTTCTGGGGAGGTGCGACTTCAGGGATACGGGGCAGCCTCTGTTCCTGAGGTTCTGGAGGAGGAACGTGGACGTAGATGTGTTTCTGCACTAGAGGAGCTCCAGAGTATCCACCGGCATAACCACCATCGTCACCACCGAATCCTCCGCCGATGCCAGAACCTCCACCGCCCAGAGAGATGCCACCGGAATGTCCACCCAGAGAGTAACCACCGCCTTGGGAGTGTCCACCGATTGAGATTCCACCTGAGTGGCCACCGAATGAGGAACCACCACCGAAGGAGTGTCCACCGCCACCGGAATGTCCACCGTGTCCACCGGGCGCTGAGTAGGAGTAACCTACTGGAGGCTCAGGGCGACCGTAAGCCAGCGCCACACAGGCGAGTACCTGCAACAACACAAATTGATTGTTAGAAGAATTTGATAAACCAAAGTATTGTAAGTTATCAAAAACGAAACTACTAGTAACACCCATATGGATCATATGTTTACGAATTACTACTTTGTTTTACTCAGAACGACGAAAATCGTTAAAAATCCACATTTAATGCACACTACACCAATTAATGTATAATTTTTGATTCAGTAAGTGTAATAAATTAACAGTTTAATGTTTTAGTTAGTTAAAACATCATATTAACTAACAAAATCGTGTAAGGTGATACATGTGAAAGACACTTTGAAGTTCCCGTCGTCGTTCACGTTTTACCCAGTGAAATATTGCGGCGCGGTACGAAACGCGTAGCATTAATAAATAATTCGCCAAGCACAATCATCCCGTATATTTTATTATCCATATAAGTTTAGTAGTAAATATAACATAGAGGAAAGTGACTCATTTGAAATCACAAACTGTGTAAAATCGGACGTGACGTAAGAAACCTTCTCGTATGCGGCAGTCGTAAACAAGTCGAAAATATAAGTATTATGCAATATGGACGAGTACACGGAATTTTGGTAGTTGATTTGTACTATGCTTTAGGTTCACGGAATACTGATAGATGGGTTGCTTTTAGCACGCACACGTAGTAAAGAAATAGACTCGGTAAAATGGATATCGCACCCGGTGTGAATAATGATCCAATTCTAATTTTGTGAGTTTGTGTAACAAATGCAATCTACTTAGTGGCGCTTGCGATGCCACTGGCCTCCTTTAATGCACTTACTTTTGTTAAGGATATCAATAGCCTAATAAACAATTATTTGTAAGAGTAGTTGGATCTATGGGGGTATTAAGCGATATCTTCATCGACGTGCTAGAAAAATAGACATGATTTTCTTTTTTTTGTTGTTAGTATAAATAAATAAATGAAGAGGGAGATATGCTTCACTATGTAAAATTAAATCGATAGTAAAGATTTTTTAATTCCATTAATGTAGAAAACTTCCATAAAATTTTCCTGAAGTCCAAAATATTCTTCCGCTTTTAGATAGGCACTTATATTTTTTGTTTTATGCGCGAATTGGATTCTATAGGTAGATATCCCTAAAATCCTACGCAAATTTTCACCAACACTGTTTTAACTACTCACACTGGAGTTATTCTTTATACTGTTCACTATTTGGCACTACGACAGTCCATTCACTGAACACTTCACTTCAATTCCAAAGTTACCTGAAACGCTGTGACACTGCGTAAAATATCACATTACGAACACTTATTTAAAATGGGAAAATTAAAAAAATATATATTAATCAATCGCTTGTGCCAAATAGTAAATAATGAATTCGGTAGTTAGTGAAATATCCCGCAAACAGCTTACCATAAAAGCGCGCATATTGTGCTTGGATGAGACGGATGCGATTTTCTAAGACTCTTTACTCCGAAGACTAGGGGTCCGACCGATTAGAACAAATCCACTTTTTGGAGATGTTCCTTTGGCTGTGAGCTCGTGTTAACTGATGACATTCGCCATGCCGACCCGCTCTTAAATAGTAAAGTGCTCATCTCGTCTGAACACTCCATCCCTACGAGCATTTCACTAAGTAACATGCAACTATCGTCATTATTTAACAAGTATACGGTCCTTTCTTTTCGTCGAGGTCCGCGGGCGCCGCTAGCGCATTCGATACGCTGCCTTAGCGACCACCACTCGCCTCGACGTATCGCCTTGCTCGATATTCATATACACTACAGCCTACATTGGCTCGTACTCGTACGCACGATGTACTACATCTGTATTGATTTTTTTCTGTTACCAATATGTATGTTACGCTCCGGGTAATGCATCTGTTAGACGTATGTAATTCTATCTTATCTCGGTAGTTGTATAACATAGTGGATGTGCTACAGAAAGTGTTTAATAAAATATGTTTATCTTCGAGTTAGGCTCTGAACAAGCAGGAGGTCGTGAGGTTAGAACATATTTCAGGCTAGATATGAGATAAGCTCAAAGTGCGCCAGTTGAAATTGCATCATAAAACTTGTTTGTTATTAGTTTCCGAGTTAACAAATTTTTCAGTGAAGAACTTATGGAGTAACTCATAATATATGCATCTTTTACATTGTCGAGCAACATATATTATGCAATTCTGTAGCACTTGTTGCTACAGTAAACATTACTACAACATTTAATGCAATACATATTTTAATACTAAATTTAAGTGAACATTGTTTCAAACTCGTAAATATTCTCTATCTTGGAATTAATTAGATGCTTACTTATTTAAATGATTTCATATAAACTGATTCTTTGAGTGGTTGAAGTTTAGTTGTAGACTAGAAGTTCGATGTATGATAGTTTGAAATCCAATATCATACCTTAGTAAGTTTCAATTAATTACTTGATCAATTAACTCGACTTGATGACATGCGCTATCATGTTAACGAACTGATTTAGCTATCCAACTTCCCTTTTTATGAAATCGTACATCAAACGTTGCTCCAATTACACCATTGTGACTACTTGCACATTTTTTTCAGGATCACTGGATAATGTTTCAAATAGTTTATCTTTATTTCAAATTAAGATATCCTAAATGTGGTTTCTTTTTGTTTTAAAATAACAAAATAATGAACAAAATGTGTTCATAAAAAGTCATAACAAGATTATTTACCTACAGTTAAGTATCAACCAATTGAAGTATAGATATATTTGAGCACCAACCAATTGTATGTGCTGGCTGTTGAAGTTCCAAAAAAGACATGTTTAAGTGGTAAGAGAGGAGTTAGTCTTAGGACAGACCACTATTTTGACTCAGTTACACAGAGAATACGAGCATCTATAGATGTAGCTGAAGCCCTCAAAATTCCGACAATCAGGCAGAATTAGAGAATTTCGATATCACCAGTGCATTGAGAAGATCAGATAGCACTCATTTCACGGTTAATATCGGAGCTCAACCGCTTCGTAGTAAAACGACCCAAACTGATTCGGGAAATGTTACGGAGGAGGATGATTATCATTTTACCATGCTGCCACTGTAATCTGTAATAAGTTGACGTGTAATATTTTTTTACATACATGGTCTTGATATTCACTTGTTCTTTTACTAAATTAATCGTGATAGCTTAATCATTAGGCTATCAACCGTTAATTTTAATTAATTTAATTGACTCTTACGTTTTATCAACATTGCAATTATCACGCGATATAAGCAATGTAATTACATATAATTTAACAATAATAGCGTATTGTGCTAAATTGTTTAATGGTAGGTATAGGTACGAACAAAGTTAATGTTCAATTAACTATAACACTACTTACAACATCGTAATTGATTACAGAAGAGTTTTTCTTCTTCATCAGAGTGCCGATTTTGTTTGCATACAAAGTTAGAAGTAGCCGTCATGGGTCCTCTTTCCTCCTATTTATTACCTCAACTTCCGTATAACTTCTCAATCTTGAGAGCAAACCCTGCGCAAGTATACCGGTAGCAAGTTTTATCAACTTAGGAGGCAGGCTCGCCTGATGAAAAGTGATTACCGTGGCCTATGAACATGTGCACCATCATAGGAGTCTAACACGTTGCCGAGCCTGTTAGAACGCCTGACATGTAGAATACAAAGCAGGGTTCCTGCCAGGCTACCCTACTCACCGCCGGGAACACAACACGAGGTTATTATGCTCACGGTATTCCGTAAGGCGGAGTGTGTACTTCCCCAGTCGGACTCTTCAATTGCGACGGGAATACCTCCTGCAAAGTTCTTCTGGGGGTCAAAAAATATATCCATCATGGTTTGCATGCATGAACATACCACGATAATTACGTGTGACGTGGTTGTGCTGTGGTCGACGGCTACTTCAGAAGTCACGCGTATACAAATATTTATGTTCGTATCCACGAATATGTTCATTTATATTGATCTGGTTATTTTTATATATTATGTATTTACTTACTACAAAAGATCTAAAGTTTATTCTATTCTAGAACCTGTATTTCAACACAGTAGGGCAAATTTATTGCAATTAAAAATATTAACAATTACAAATCCCGATTTGCTGTCTATGCGATAGAATCAAGTAAACCCGACTGCTGTCTAAAAGATCATAACTTTGACAGCAGACTGTATCATATTGCCAATCATAAGCTGAAAGTAAAACTAGCGGGTACCGCCTGCAGTCAAACATGTTTAGAAGTTATAGACAGCAGTGGGGTTAATTGCAAGTTTAATTGCAATTAAAATGTGCCCAACTCTGATTTCAAGTTAGTTAAGCTTACTTTTGGTTGTAATAACTCAATTATTACCATTACATTACGTTAAATAAGTTCTATTCAATATGGGTAATAATGAACTACAGTAATAAAGTAAACCATTTTAATCGTCTGTGCCTCAAAAATGCACCAATGGTCATGGCTTTTTTAATTAAATTTATAACCTTGCGACATAGAGTAAGCTGTGAGCCGTTTATTTTCAAGTATTACATAGACTTTGCTTTTGGGAATCCAGTTCTGTTATACTTTAATTATATGGGTCCAGTAAAAACGTAAGTAGTAGCGGGGCCGACGACCCTCGAATTCCCGACCCGGCCGTTGCGTGTTCTAAAATAATTACTGCGCCGCATGAAGTAACAACTAAGTTGGAAAGCTTTTCACTGTTCCATTCAAATTATACAAATTGCGTTGGAGAGGAGAAGTTGGTGTGGTTGAAATGACTTATTGGATTAGTGCTGAAGAAATGAGAATAGAAGTGCTGGTTATACTTGAATTAGAGGGCGTGTGAGTATCCAAATCGCATTATGCGCGTATAAAACGACAACGTTACGACCTTCTAGCCCAGATATTCGGTCATCATTTAGAGAGCACTATTATCTAATGTGATTCTTGGCACGGAGTCATACGTTTTCGTACCTAGGCCGCGATTCAGTGCCCATGTTTTCAAATCGCGTGATTTCAATTCCATCAGAAAGAAAAACATAGTTTAAATAACTTGCGTATTCCGTATGATCGTCCTACTAATATTTTTGTCAGGTTATTGAACCTTCAGAAACATTTGTAGTTTGATTTGTTGTCATTAACATATTGAAATTAGATTTTATACATTTTCATAAATCTTTAAATCACAAGTTCTTAAATGTAATTTTACTGAATTGAGCCCTTGCTCGGTTTGAATCGGTTTCGCTACTAATGTTTGGTCTATATTTTAGAAAAAATGACATTAAATTAAAAATGAAACAATGTTACGTAATGGTTTGAAAGAAAAGCCTCCTGGTGCTTAGCTTAGCTCATATTATATCTATACTTACTTTTATATGGCAAAACAACGTTTGCCGGGTCAGCTAGTATATATATTTATATATATATTAATGATAAGTCCTCCATGATGTTGTGACCTCATGTGTCAAAAATCATCTATTTTTACAATTTCAGGTTACAAAATTTAATGATTTATTTAATCATTGTCATCAATTGTTAATTTAATAACGAGGAATCAAATATTAGTTAAGTAATTACAGTAAAAAAACATTACGAAAGGAAAAGCACACTTATACATAGCTATATTTTCCATTAGGCTCTAGTTACAATCATCCACCTCCCTACTCTCCATCCAAACAGTTATCAACTTAAAACAATATTATAAAGTAACCAGCAAAAATCTTGAAAATTTTGTGACGAACAAATATTATTTTTCCACTCTTATTTCGTGACTTAAAGAAACTATTAACCCGGCAAACATTGGAAAAGCAAAAAAAAAACTCATGAATAATTCAATCTGATCCCATTTTCGAACAAAAATAGGGTGCGATTGTGTAATCGATATCCAAGTAAAAGAAAGCTTTTAAAGCTATATAAACTCGCAGAACTCACATCACAAAAACGTTTCGAATACAAAGAGCAAATGACTAAAGAACTAGTAAAATGTATCAAAGAGTACTCTCTCACATAGTCACCCCTTTTGCTTGACACAGGTGCCATGCGATCCAATTACGGCATAATGAGGGATTTTATCAAGATAATCAGGACCCACCTGCGTGCCGACATCACACTGTAATCAATATTCTTGCTTCGTATATTGTATGACTGGGTCATACAGTAAGTGCCAAAAGTAAAGAAGGACATCCCGCACGAATCAGGGCTCAAAGCCAATATGATGACAAAAAAATACGTGAAACTATAAATAAATAGATGACTACACAAACTGCCTTATACACTTTTTGCAAGGACAATTTTTCTGATTGCCCATTATTTCAATTTCAATTTTCAGGCCTTAAGATGTATGAACGCTAACGCAGCCGCGTCCCGGCTTGGCAAATTTTATTTAGTTTACCAACTCATCCCGTTCTGTACTAATGCTAAAACTGTACTTAATAAAACTGTCTATAATAATAATTTCTTTATACCTACAGCAATAATTTGTATCGTCAATGTAGCCACAACAGACAGCCTTTTGATGCGACAGACACAAAGACGGGTCTTGAGGATCATCGACTATCACAAGCTCACAAGAGATGTTGAACCTCTTAATTTTAGAAGAGCTTTCACCTCTCCTTGCATTCTGAACAATTGCTTGAGATGATATCTGTCTATATTCTATCTTGGTAGCAATTCCCATAGACCCGTCTATTAATTCATCGTGTCATCATATTATGTTCTGTTATTAAACCAGAACATATTCTGCCTTTCGGCAGGATTTTCCACCGATAGGCTATCACATTATAGAATGAGTTCTCTACTCCCTAAATTTGTTAGTAGTAGTATATATTCTTCAAAGTCAAAACTGTACTTGTTTAAGGTTATAGAGTTAGCCTTTGCAATACTCTGCGGCTAAGGTTTTAAGAAGCATTAGAGGTAATTACAGAACATTTAAACTTTCGCAATAACAATCCACTAAAAGTAACTCGTGTGTTTACAAAAGAAATAAAATCAAACAACGCCTTTATAAATATGCATAAAGTTATTCTGTAAGAACTCATTATGTTTTAACACACGATATAAGATTATAACATTAAACTTTCTGACTACATAATAACAATAATTATGCATACTATTGCTGCGACTCAGAAACGGAGGAAAATTTACATTTCAACGCAAATAATAGGGAATCAAGCGAGTGTCGCTACATATTTTAAATAAATTTAGCATTATTACATAAACACAGTTGACTTGATATTTTAATTATTTAAAGTTGCTTACCATCTTGCTTAACACCATTCAATTGGGAATTTGTAAACATCTAAGTTTGACTCCCTTTACGACGATAGCATATTATTTCAATAGGTACCTATCTATGTACAGTCGACAAGGGACAGTTGCAACTTTACATATAAAGATGTATATCCGTATCTCCTTTGTCGACTGTATAGCACTGTTTACAGGTGTTTTGAAAATCAAGAAAATTAACAAAATATTTGAAAGTTAACTAATTTTGTCTACTATATCTCTTAAAAACGCCGAGTGTGGACTCAGACCTCCAAAGAGCAAGTTTTGGATGTAACTCGTAAAATAATATGTTTAACTCGGTTTACACAACATGGTTAAAATTTACTGCACAGTAGATCACAATAATCTATTGAGTAGAACTGGAGATGTCGTGATAACTTATATCCACGTGTTTGGAACCACTAGCATCCGCTGGTAGGTATTTAAATTGAAATTAGGCATAACTTGGCAATGCATAAAATAGGCACACGTGTCTCAGTGTGTCTATTTCAATGTTGGCTTAAAAATAAAATTACATTCATAGTCATCAACTAAATGAGAAATTAACGCGATTATTTTTGTGTACCTAATTGCACAACACATATGACGTAACGGTCTAAATGGTTCCTCGGCCATTAATGCTTGTGGGTTTCATTCTCACTCCGGATTTATTATAATTATGTGACCTATATCATTGTATGTAAAAGTATATATGTGCCAAGCCAAGCTGCCCGCGTACGAAGACAATTCGGGCATCGGAAGTCGATGAATGACCTCCGCCCTCCATGAGCGCAGGCCTGGGGGTGACGGGTGGAGCCGCCTGTCACCCTGACAGAAGCAGGCCGCGGCAACGGTGCGCCCGTGCGCCTCCCCATTTCCGGGGACGAGTTGGGGACTCTATGGTCCCCATACCCGAGAAGAGGGTCAGATCGAGAGAGATGGCCCTGTGTCTGGGTCCCGGGTTTGCGAGGGATATGCCTGTTAACCTCACATTCGGCATCCAAAAACACCCATAGGCGTCGAGCGTTTTGGTCGGTTCGTGTCCGACATAACCTCTCCCACCGGCTCAAGTGCGGGGTATCCGTGGGGATTATTGGCACGTAAAAATTAAGTATAAATGTGCCATGCCTCTTTGAATACTTTGCTAGTCAAGATCGATCTGATGCTCACTGTACTAAATTTTGTACTCTCTTTTATGAGTTGAACGTGACGCTGACGTGTCCTATATTTAAAAAAAAATGTTGTATCGGATATGTGTATTTTAATCCGTAGATATCTGAGGGAGGTGATATAGCTGGACCAAAATACAAAGCCTCGCGGTACATTACATGTCTAAACATGTTCTGCCAACATCGGGTAGCGTCAACTAGTGTTTCAAGATCACGCACCTTCTAGATATAACATTAAGATCCGCATCAGCGATTACAAATGCCGGTACATCACTAATCATTGATATAATGTCACTATTTTCTTATGTGAGAGTTTGGCAATACTAATTTCCTTACTAACGAGGTTTAAGGGCACTTCCTCTTGAATGTATGTTACGTGGCTTCAACAGACAAGCGGAACACAGATTCATTACACTGCGGTAATATCCGAAATAATTGCCAAATTATTTCCGCTGAACAGTTATTTAAAATTTTGTATACGGTACCGCTATGACCTATAGAGCTAACCCAATCTCAGCTACAAGCTGGTACACCTGCTGAGTAATGGCCGAGGCAGGAGTCACTCCCATAAAATTCGCATACGTCCAAATTAAGGGTAAAGGAGTTATCGGTCCCCGGACTCCAAGGTAACAGGAGGGCATACAAACACACAGAGATAATGATGAGGTGTACAGTCTCAACTACCTATATGACAACTACAAAAAGTTGTGATACAGTTGATGGCAATGGCAAACTCCACCTTTGCCGTATATCTTATCTAGTGGCATTTGTACAAGTTATTGACTAAGATCGACAAATTTTAATGAGTTCAGCGAAATGGTAATAATATGATCCTTTAAACAAATACTAATTAATACCTAATCATTAAAATATCATTAATAGGCAATCAGATGATTTGCATCACACGTGTTCATCGGTTTTGGATATCCATATCATTAACACATTGAATCATTGCAACATTGCACAACTATGTGTACCTAAGCATCGTTTCTATAGAACAGGAATGATTTGAATTAATAATACCTATGTTATTGTATATGTACGACTAGAGAAGCTGCTTGTCTGTATCAATGAGGTGAGGTGGAAATTAATTTTGTATATTTTGGATTAAAATGGGATGCAATTTAATGATTTCTTACATCTACAATCAGTCTATTTTGTGTCTGTTTGACTGTCATCTGTATGACTTGCTACCGAGTGTTACAAGTTGTTACTGGTTAAGTAGTGGCCTTACGTGATATCTATTGAATGTTTTGTGCCGAACAACCGGTATTTGTTGTAGGTTTCATCAAAGGTATTGTAGAATACACTGGTATATGGTGGATACTAACCAAGTCAGTCTTAGGATAGGTGACCCTTACGTGTTTCGGAGGGCACGTTTAGTCATCGTTGGGCCCAGTAACATCTGTGGCAGTCATCTTGAGTAGTTAAAGCCCAAAAAATTTCAAGAACTGGTCTAACTACAGAACTAACTAACGATGGAACAGACAAAGACACAGACAAAATACGAACCTATTTCTTCTTCGTTTTTTATTAGTACACAATGTTCAGTTCAAAAGCGTCCATATTCTCGTGAAGCTCTCTGCAACAAGAGAAATACAAAAGCACTATTTCGGACGAGGTGCAACACAAAATACAAAACTATTACTTTGTGTCGGTACGGTAATCTCTAGATACAAATTAACTGATTGGTTCGTTAGAGGTCTGCGTCTTCAAAGACACATCTCAGACTAGCCACCGTTTATAACCGGAATACTTTTTAAAACCGGTTTTATTTAACGTGTGTAGATGTAACTTTACGACAATCACTTTTTTGACGCTCTCCTTTCTCCAGTTAACAAATAATATGGAATTTATATCGAAATGTTTCATAACATTCTAGCATCTGACCCCACCTTTGTTTTACTCGTCATACTCTGAGCCTTTTCTCAACTCAGTTGGGGCACATATAATATAACATAATTCTTATAGTTGGTTTAGCTTTAAGCACAACTATAAAACATACAGAAGACGATGATTAGGTACACATAGTTGTGCAATATTGCAATGATTCAATGTGTTAATGATATTAATATCCATGTCAGACTTATTCCATTGTCTCGTGAATCCTGGCCACTAATGACACTACCGACGTGATCCCACTCCTAACACAAGCAATATAGCTTAGCCGGAGGGGTTAGAGGGAATATTAGTTATTTCGATTCTAAAATTCTTTATAAAAAAGCTGAGATTAGATATTTTCTCATCCATCCATCCCGACGGGTTTTGGAAACCCCAAGAGAAAACCATGAGCTAGGGACTCATATCACATTTAGCAGGTGTAACTGTTTGCAGGTGCAGTAGACCTCGAAGGTTTTTTGTGAAGCCCAGTACAACCTATCCTACATTTATAAGATCGCATAACTATTGCATTTGTTTAAAACTTGTTATCTCTAGTTGTTTGTTTGTTGTTATTTCGCAATTCGCAATCCAACCGTATAAAAATGTTGTTCTATAGAAAAGTTTGTTCAATAGATGGAAGCCAAAATTCTTAAGTCACATCGACGGTAATCTCAATAATATATTTCTTAGCTAAAGCCAATAATAATATTCTAAAATATAATTACTAAAATATTCACTCCGAGCGGAATCAAACCCGCGATTTCCAACGTAGCAATTGAACGCTCTACCACTACGCCACGGAAGTCATTATAACATTCATTGCTGAACAAACAATGTCAGCACCACTCAAGGTAAAGATATTTAAAAATAAAATATTTATTAAGTAACCACATTTATACCGCTAACGAGTGAACTCGTTATCGCCACCCTGACACATGAAACTTTATAATTGTAACCCCAAAATATGTAAGAACATTAAATTAATTAAGTATAAACGATTAGGAAGATCGCACCCTACAACCGTTAGCTGTTCCATATTTAATGTGGCCCGTCATGTCGAAATTACACACACACGTCGAACTCTAACCACACCCTGCGATTATGAAAACATAAATTAAAAATACTTTATGGAATACTTTTGCTTAGACAAGTTTGTAATTGCGAAATTAATATATGAACATCGTGATATAATCGGACGGACGAATCACGGGCCTAATGCATTTCTTCCTACGCTGTCTGTGATACATCATTGATATTCAAACATTTGCAATACTAGTACTTGAATTTCACATCGAATGAATTTATTTTCACGTTGAAACGATAAGTTCTATGGAAAATTAGTGAAGTCAGAATGGCGGATGTGCCTTAACGAATCCAATTGTACTGGTAAGTACCAAATAAAGATGGTACCTGGATTAAAGAATCTGTACCTCTTCCAAAAAGAAAATATTATTGCCTATAGAAATTTGATACAGATCGCAGCAACTCGCTTCCTGATGAAACATTTATCTTTTCTGACTCATTGACAATGATGAGAGATACTGCAATAAATTGATATTGAAGACAAACGATCCCTATTGCCGATTTTAAGGATTGAAATCAATCTTTTTATTTCTTGGATCGTAAATGATAATCGCCGATATTATAATAAAAAACATCAGTTTTGAGATATAATTTTCGTTACAAGTGATATCATTTATTTAAAGTTTATGCACATGTGTAAAAATATATATTAATTAGATACATTTGACAATTTAGCACACCGGTACTGTTGCCGACCGGCAAGTTAGGATCATGAAGAAAAAGAAAAGATGATTATATATAATCACATAAATGATAAATAGAATAATAGATTTACACACACGTGCATGCGACTACAAGAACAGACAATTACTAAATAGATTCAAGGATACCTAAACAGAATAGATTGCTTACTAGTTTTGATGAATACAATGTCGTGACAAATAATTAGGTACATAATCCATATTTAAAATCTGAATGTCTCCAAAATTTGTCACAATAAGCCAAAAAGAAATGTGGTTTAAACAGACAAGCTGTTTAATATAAAAATTGTGTCACGGTTCGAGGGTGAGGGGAGAATAAATTTTGAATTTCGAATAGAACGGGACTTCGACTTTATTATTATAGTCATTTTTATCCTTACGTACGTTAGTCCTGGTCCCGTCCAAGGAGTGGCTTAATTTTAAATTTCGAATGAAACAGGACTTGGACATTATTATAATAGTCATCTTCATCATTAGGTACGTTAGTCCTGGCCGCGTCCAAGGAGTCGCGACAAGTGGCTTAATTTTGAATTTTGATTGGAACGGGACTTTGACATTATTATAATAGTCACCCAGGACCTGGGTTCGAATTTACCTCTCTACCGACGTACACCCTCTCCTAGCATAAGCTATTTAGCTTAGTTGGAGGGGTTAGAGGGAATATTGATAATTGCGGTTACCAATATTCTTTAAAAAAAATGTTCGTAAAGCAACCGGATCGCCAAATCTAATAGATAAATTATAGCAGTTGATCGAATCATTATTCAACATAACCAATAATTACATGACATTTACATCATAATTAAACACCATTTTAAGCAATATATTTAAAAATGCCACTATTTTTTTAATACAACTTAGTGACAGACAAGCACACGGTCCACCTGATGGAAAGTGCTTACTATGAGCTATAAACGTGTGCAACACCAAGGTAGTGCGATACCCGTGCTGCCGACTCTGTAAGAACAGAGAATTTCTATGCCGTCAGTGCAGAAGATACAATCAGGACAAGCATTTGGCCTTCCCACTGACAGCACAAAAACTCTCCAGTATGCTAACACAACACGAGGTATTCTGTAGGGTGGAGGTACTTCTCCAGTCGGACTGCTCAATTAAGACGGGAATACCGTCGTGTCCTACCTCCTGCATTCTATTAACATATTTCTATATCTCTTGTGTGTTATTGATCTTACTTTTCATGTCATAAAACTAACATACCTATGCTAACTCCTTGTTACATAATCGTGAATCGATTAGACTTTTTAAGCGTACTTCGTCCAATTATGGTAACAAATTGATTATTCTTTTCGCATTTCGTACAATTACCGTTCACTCAATTATGAGTGGCCTCATATGAATTATTAACTCCTATAGTCACGCAGAACTTTTGTCTGTTATCCACAACTTTATAGATCACTAGCTGATACAGCAAAAATGTTGTTCCCATATTTAAATGGAGGGCAGGCGAAGGGATACGGGAGGGATGGAGGATGACAAATTGTGTCAAAGTTACTAGGTCGCCATGGGGTGACCTAGTAACTTTGACTCAATACCCCGCTGGTGGTATCGAGGTCTTTATTTTTATTAAATAAGGAGTAACTGAACATTTTTTCTGTCTTGGTTGTTTTTAACTCTGTGTATAATTAATTATTGCACATATGTGAGTGAAACCGTAGTCAGGAGCCAGTTTTATTCTAATACTATTACCAAAATTGGTTAGCCTATATCTCCACTTTTGCATACATAACAACACTCACAATCAATTATTCCACCCAGTTATTTGATACCGGTTGTAGGTACAGAGTATTTAACTTTAGGCTGAACTCTTACATAATCTGAGATTAAAGATAGAGTTATACAAGCGATAGCATTTATACACATACATATAGTAATACTAATGCAGTCACTCCTTTTGCTATTTAAAATTTTAGACTACGAAAATAATACTTAAGACTATCTTACGGATAAACTTGATAAATTCGAATCGACAGCGGTGAATAAATAAGCTATTTCAATAAGAATGCCCTCGGGCGTCGTGAAAAAAGAACAACTGGAAGAATGACAGTTTAGAAGACACTTTAAAAGGCAGCTCTTCAAAAACTGTTTTCAAGATGTCTTCTAAAATGCTTGAAATGTTATTAATTTGTATCCAGCGAAAATATCGGTGAAGTTTGCTGACGACGCGTTAAAGTAAATATTTCAATCTAAGTTTGGGTATCTTATCAACGAGAAACACTCTGCTTTAATTTAGACATTCTTCAGATCTGAGGGGAACCGGTTATATTATGCATTCATCACTGCCGTTTTAGGTGGTTTTTTTAGTACTTGAAATTAATAGTACTAGAAAGTGTTTCTACTGGGGTGAGCGGCATTTAAGCTAATTGCTTAATTTGAGAGTGGGTAGTGTCCACATATGCCACATGGAGGAGTATGTCTTATCCATAAGGAATCGACACTACGATCGAGAAGTGCCGGATTCGATTCTTGGCCATTGCACTATCGACATGATCTGAAGAGTGAAAATTAATAATTTCGGCTATGTAAAAACTTACGTACCTTACGCAATACTTTTGAAGATTTACCTAGATTTTGGACACAACTTGCTCACATTGCAAGGACAACCTGTTCTGCTTCCTCCAAGATGGACTACCAATGTGGTGAAATGTGCTCGACAGATGAAAGTAAACGACATTGAGCTACGTGGGATATTATAAAGATAATTGACATTATTAGGGATCAGTAAGCGATCTTTTTTTTTTTAAAGTATATCACTTAAGCCGTCTTAACAATTAAATAATTATTTATCGAGGTAAGATATCCACACCCTGAGGGACAGACACATACCCCTGCTGCGCGGTCTGTAGCGGAAGATGGCCTTCCGGATCATCAAGGGGTACCGCACAATATTGTTTGACACGGCGAGTCTCCTCACTGGATCGCCACAGTGTGGATCCTGGAAGCGAGATCCCTTTCGGCTGTACTGGTTCGGAAAGGCGGCATGGGAGCGGGGTCACGATCACGAGCCTGAAGATATTCGGGCCTTGAGATCCCGGCTCCACAGCGACATGGTGGCGAAATGAGTGACGAAGCGCAGGGCACGCCGTAGGAGCAAAGGGAAGACCCATCGTGGGGGGTGGCTGAAGAGGCCACACAGGAGCCTCTCGCACCGTATACCGAGTACGGGTGCTTAGGGCAGTATCTGCGTTGGATGGAGAAATAGCCAACGTCCAAGTGCCATCACTACGACACGAGCTAGGACTCGGGGCTGCACACGCTCATCGAGTGCCCGGCGTGGGAGAAGCTGAGACGGGAGGTGGTGGCGACCCTGAGAATGATAGTTCTCACGCTCGCCACCTTGCTCGCGGCGATGTTTCGCTGTGTGAATGCGTCCGAGGAGGCGGGGCGGGATCGGCAGCGGAAGCAAAGGAGTATCGCAAACCAAGCTGCCCTCGAGGCAACTCGAGCGTCGGAGGTCGATGAATGACCTCCGGCTCCCATAAGCGCAGGCCTGGGGATGACGTATGAAGCTGCCTGTCGCCCCGGCAGAAGCAGGAAGCGGCACGTTGCGCGCCTCCCCGTATGACTCTTACTGAATTACCCACCTGGAACCCCCAAATATTTTTTTGAATTTGTTGTTGGTCGGCCTGTTCGGATTTTTTATTGAAAGTTGTTAGTACGAATTAAAATCTGCAATTTTTGGAGCAGAACTCGAGATGTGGCTAAAAGTCGCGATAGCCGATATTCACGTTAGGGAGGGTATTATATAAATTAGATTAGACTTATACATTTTGATTAGCACAGCTAGACACACTGTCAGGCCAAAATAATACATGTAAGGCGCTATTACAGAGTTATTAATTAGACAAGTATTCGCAATATTAACCGTATATGCAACCAAATTAGTTATTCACAAAAGTGAAACCAACTTATATCGAAATAAATTACGAAAACATGTAACACGACATTGTATGACTAAGATACTGCCAAGTAGATATGTAGTTAACTTTATTAGGTGCTCTATCCTAATATATCTTAGAATATATAGCAAGACAGTGTGGGCAAAGCCTTATTCAACGCCAATTATCGAATGACCTTAGTTTCGAAACAAGAACAAACAATAATGAAATCTTTACAAACGGATTTAATCAAATCTTGAGATTTTACGTATTTCTACAGAACCTTAAATGTTACAATTTATAAGCTGCTTGTTAAACATTTATTATAGCTGTCTTCTCATCACTCAAGTGCCAATCCCACATTTTATTACCACTTAGGTGGCAAACAGGCGCACGGCCCACCTGAAGGAAAGTGGTTACTGTGGCCTATGGACGTGTGTAACACCAGAGAAGCCACAGTCGCGCTGCCGACCCTGTAAGCACAGAGTTTTCGGTGCCATCAGTGTAGAAGACAAGGCAGGACAAGCCTTTAGTCATCCCACTGACAGCATAAATTCTCCAGTGAGCTCTGGCTCAACACGAAGTTAATATAACCACTTATGATTAAATATGTCCTTTGATCCGAAGCTTTCCTGCAACTCCATCCATTATTTGATAATATTGTGACTTTCTAAGGGACCTACTACCATATGACCCCTCAACCCCGTTATGAAGCCTAGCCAGGAGCCTAGTCTATCAATCAGCTGGTGTACATGTTTGCACGTAGGGTTGGCTTGAGACCGAAGATTTACGTGGGGTCCTACATACTAATTTTTTTGTCCCACGGCTTCATGCTACGTAGATACTTACTCAATTATGTTTGTAAAACACCCTGTTTTCGTCATTCTAATTTGTCGACACGGTAATATCATAGCATATTGTTAAATAGCCTTCACCTAGAACCGGGTTATCGAATTAAAAATTATTTTGCCATTCACTGTATTAGTGCGTTAAAGCAAATAAACTCTTCAGCTTCATTGATACTATAGATTCCATTCGTATATTATACAGGTTGAGTTCATCGCGTAACACACGAATTTCAAACATTATCAAATACCTGTTATGTTTTATATTACAATACATACAACAGGTACAATTAATAACGTCAGCTTACCCTTTGTTCGGATTACTACGCACGTTTGCACGAAAATTAATGTTTCTTTGTTTGTACAGTACGCATTACTGTCATTCATAATAATGAATCGTTGGACACCAGTTATAAAAAATCATGCGAAGAAAGACGCATAAAAGTTAAAAATACTGCTTACAATGAGTTTTAAATAAAGTAATCTTTAATATCTACAATACTTTGTTTGATATTATTTATTCATCTAATAACACACGGACACGAAAAATTAACTTTATCCCACGCACACTCAAGCTGTGGAATGACCTCCCTGCTGCGGTTTTCCCAAGGGCCTACAATATGGGGTTCTTCAAGAGGGGCATCAGAAGGTTTCTTCATAGTCGGCAGCGCGAGTGTGACACCCCTGGTGTTGCATACGTCCAAAGGCCACGGTAACCGCTTCCCATCAGGTGGGCCGTGTGCTTGTCTGCCAACTAAATGGTATAAAAAAACACCTCTACGTCTGAAGTGTCATATTAGGTATTGGTGTATCACTAGTGCACGAACAATTTCACTTAATTGGTACAAGATCAATTTCTTTATAAACCATTGCGTCGACTGCCTCTCGCATGTATGGTGTCAACTCAAGTTGAAACACAAATAACAACCAAACCTCCTATTTCTATTATTACAAATGTGAATGTTTCGAGGATGAATGTTAGTAACCCTTTACGTGAGAGCGGTCATACGCATTGAGGATACCTCACATCACAACACTTCACTAACATATTTTTACTCTATTGCTCGAACGTTTGCTGTACCTCAGTTAAGCTCGCTTTTTTATTACATAGTACAATGTGTTGTATATAATGCAGTGTTGGTTCCCAGTGGAGTAAAATAGCGCCACCCCATGTCTTCTTGTGGTTGTCGTAGAAGGCGACTAAGGGATAGGTCTGTGCTCCATCCGACAGTAAACATACAGACCATGACTAAATCATCGCTTCTCGGAAATAGGCTGACAAAATTCACAGTTGACGACGAGTTGTCGAAATGTGTAACCTCTGCTTACCCCTTTGGGAATTTACATGCGCGAGTATATGTATTTATAAAATATAATGTATAATTTATGTATTCATATCTACTAGTTAGAGGACGGGGTTAACCCGCGATCAGTCCCTCACAGCGGCATTACTCTGAACAACTGAGCTGTCTGGATACGTCCTGGATACTCGAAATTTTCTTGACGTATTGCGTCAACGTTGGAGCCATTACTAAGTATTCTCGCTATAAGGATCTGGTCTGGGGATTATCGAGTCCTGGATGTAGACATTATTCGATCTAAATTTCTATGAATTAAGAAGTTGCATAAGCTGATAGAAGATAGGATTTCCAACATCCTGTATTAAATCTTGCGTGTTGATCTTCATGCTGTGATCAATAATCAAGACGACATGTGGGTACCTTGAACTATGATCATTTGGAGGGGTCAGTGGGTAGGCAACATTTGTAATGATTTACATATAATTTTGCTTTTCATATATGTACTTCTCATTACCGTGTGGAGGTCACGATTACCCAACAACAAAGTTACGGACAGTATCCAAAACCTTGACCCGACCTTTCCAATACATTCGCCTACAAATCAATGGGTAATAAAGCAAATTTTTTTTACCCTAATTCGTTAACAAAAAGCTACAAGTCATTAGAGTTAGTATAATTATTTAAGTGCTACTTCCAATTAAGTTAGGTAAATATTTATGTTGTGAATTGGATTCGCAACTCCCAACGATTACCAATAAAAAAGAGTTAATTGATTTTGGAATTCAGTATAAGGCACTAGAGTTCAATATAGCAAAACAACGTGAACCAAAACAAATTATGTGATTCGAGTATATGAATAGTAAGTAGAAAGACATATACTAACCGACAAGATAACAGGTATAGGTACTGAGGTAGTTTGAAGATCTAGATCTAGACTAAATGAGAAGGACTGAAAAGAATGTAAAAAATTAAGTATATAAGACAACTCAATGAAGCTATGTTTAATTCTCCCGGATTTATATCAACTACATAACAGTATTTACCTAATATGGAAAGCCATATTTACCCTCAATTGATACAAAAAAAGAAATAACTGATATAACTGCACCGGCAAATTTTAAATACATGAATGAAGTGATTAAGCCACTTAGATAAGTATCGTCAAAATTAATGCTGATATTTAATTCCTTATTATGCTAATAACATTTTTAGTTTTATGGGCAAAATAACTTACAAATAAAGTGTTCACAAGTTTTCAAAGAATGGCAAAACGATATAAAAATATTTCACAGCTCGAGCAGTGACGGTGTCTCCCGTGAGAAAATATTCAACAATAAATAGAAGATAGATAACGATTGCGGCCATATTAAAGCACATTTAGCAACGCTACATAAAAAAATTGCAATGGTATTTTGTAAATCTTTTAAACTATTTATTTATTTTATTAGTTTCTGCACACGAACTTCCATTTAGTTTCCATCCTAAAAGGAAAAAACAGTCGTGAGTATTTATATGCATATATACTGGGTGGCGCAAAAGTAAAGACCCTATTTGGTTCGGCTATAACATTTTTTCTAAATTAGAAAACTAGATTTAGGTTTTTTTAAATGTATATTTGTACCATTAAATTTCGTACCATTAGGATTTAAAGATGATGTCTTTTAAATGGTGACCTCCAGAGTTGATACACATTTGAGCCCTATTTATGACATTTTGCATAACTTGCCGTGACACTTCCTGCGATATGTTCGTTATTTCTTGACGAATGTTTTCTTTTAGAGCTGCGAGAGTCTGTGGCTTGTTCACATACACCCGAGATTTCAAAAAACCCCAAAGAAAGAAGTCTGGACTGGTCAGATCGGGTGATCTAGCAGGCCAAGGCAAATCGCCAAAACGAGAGATAAATCGGCCTGGAAAAGCGTCCACTAAGAACATTGACACAATTATTCCACGTTCTTGGGGAGTAAAACGGTCCATGTTTATTTTCAGTGTATTTTACATTTGTTCACTACACAATTTTCAACAACAGAAGTACAGAAAATATCATATAAAAAAAATAAAGGTATTTTCTTTAGTGCCAGTACTTTTGCGCCACCCAGTAGAAGTAGTGTTTCACGCTGCCGCGGGATAAAAATAAACGAAATAGGGGTTTTCACAATACGAGTGTAGAAGACAACTCTCGCAGCCTTGTATTTATTAAAATGAAAAAGAATTCAGGCTACATGGCTAAAATGTTTAATGATAGATGCAGTGCTGGATATGGTCATACAGAACTCTCTGTGGGGTATTATCATTCATTTAAAATTTCAGTATGAAAGATTTCTTCACCTTCTGCTGTTATGAAACTTGCTGTCTCAAAACATTACCCAAGTGAATAGATAACAAAACGCTTACTTGAGATAACAAATTGCTTATTACAAAATACCACATCTCTTATACAGCGCCCACTATACTAGCGATCACCCATTTTTCATATTTTTTTGTTTGCATTTTATTTCACTGGTTTGTTTGTGAATATCTGCTACTGTGTCATTGTACATTAATCACATTCTTTTGTATCTTTTTGCAACTTTCTGAAAAATGTTTCAAACAATACGTTGCTAGTTTTTAATATTTTCTTTCTTATAACCAAAAAAACGCGTTCATGTTTTACTGCGGCGATGATATTGGGAATATGGAAGAACAGGGTGTGATGTTTCTCTGAACAAGGCAGTAGAAGTATCGTCAGTCCTCACAAACCTGACTAAATGAAACATTGATGTGATTTAGCCATCTATTACCACTTACACTAAGATTTCATTCTTAACCACGCTATTAAAAAGCCAGAAGGCCATCAGAACAATTTCTATTTAACTCATGCATACCTTTATGAGCAAACTAACTTTAAAATAAAGAGCATCGAACTTAACCAATCTTTAGAAGAATCCTCTATAATTAACTAACAGTTAAGTATGATTAATGATTATGGCAACACTGAAAATAATTAGTAATATTTCTTTTGTAGTCGGTATTTCATAATTTTCAACCCACATTGCAGACTGTCGCCCTTTATGAAATTATAGCTATTGAGTACATACATCTTTATTATTGAGAATGCGATTTTCAAGAGCGACATTCGGTTTTGGAAATAAACTTACTCAACGTCAACGTCTCAGACTGAAGATGCGGCAATATTACTAGGTACTACAATAACTACCACATACTACTTACACCAATACTACGACAACTATGGAAGATTGAAATCTTAAATCAATATTTACAGTTATCGTCAGCCGTGTTGAACGCTTTCAGGCACTTATCATCCATTGCTCATAAGCGTTCGATATTTCAAAGTTTGACATTTTATTTAGAGAACATAAATACTTTACAAAATGAATTATTTATTAGACGTTCGATAGTAAAAAGCAAAAAAATGAACATTCGAACTAATGCTGTACTCACGTCGTTTTTAAAATTAAAGTTATTTATTTTGATGACTGGGTCGTACAATCTATAAAATAAACTTTCCCTTCGACCTGATCAGTAATATAGATAAGCAAATATTGGTAAAATTGGTTACCATTGGCAACTATAGTATTTTACTAGTAATACGAACTTCATTATACCTATTTTTGGTACTTAAGTAGTTTTCAGAATATTGTAGCGTAGCGGTATAGCGTACGACTGTTAAGTCAGAATGTACATTTGCATTGATCTAGGTGTCCATATGAGCGTATTTAAAAAAAACGAAGCATGTTAATTCGTATTCTAAAAAAAATATTCCAAATAAAAGTATTTATTTATTTAAATTCACTAATATGATGGAAGTGATCTGATAAAATTCTAACGACTTATATGAGTGCTAATATATTCATAAACCTGCCGAAGCATAATGGATCTAAAGCAGATTTTACACTGGTCTGGTATTCATACTAGATTCAATAATCTTTGAGTTACTATATAAAGTACCCGATTGCGTCCAAAGTTTACAACACTTTAGAGCCCAGAGTCCTCTTATTATTTTTAATTTATTCGTTTGACCTTTACGAGAGCGACCGCCACGCCGTCTCACCTCTCAACTCCGAACAGGAAAGCTGTGCCAGAGCCTCGACCGCTTTATAACAGGTACTCTCTAGCAAATTAGGTTGTCTTGGGCCCAGAAGGACCTTGTCCCACGTATAAGAATATGTATCCCCTACAGACGAAGGAGAATTTTCTCTAAGAAGCACATCGGAAAATGTCCGATCATATCTTATATATTATTTATAATATTCATTCTTGGCAAAGAGACCCGGGGAGGCTGCCAGCACTTTCATAACCTACCTCGGCTATAACTCCCGACCACAGACAAAAATTGCTTCACTGACCTTGATATATACCTCCAATTCGTATTTGGACACAAAATGCTAATTATATTATTATTTATGGTTGCCATCCGAAGTCGCCATGAGTCTTGATTAGGAATAGAATTATTTTATGTCTCTTCTATCTTATTTACGTATATAATTTTATATTTCCTAACTTATTAGATATCTTCTTCTTAATCTTAGCGCTAATCCCAATCGCATCCGAAGCTCTCACCTCGGAGTCTGGGGTCCACTTAATCGGTCTAACTGCGGATTGGGCTGAACTTCAAAATTTTCCGTGAAGTGACTGCCATCTGACCTCCACAACCTAAAGGCGATATCGAAGCATTGCAGCTAAACCAGTTGTTGGACTCTTTTCTTGGGCTTCAACTACCCGAAACGACTGCCACAGATATTCGTATAGCATCCGGGACCGACGGCTCAACGCGTACTCCGAGACACGACCATTAATACAAATATCTATATTTTATGCATAAAAATTGTTGCACTGAGCAGAAATCGAACCTGCGCCTTTTGCGTAGCGGCTGCGTTTACTATCGCCATTAGAATATCATTATATTTATAAGTTAGTCAATATCTTCTCATGACGATTTTCCGATTGCGATGGAAGATAGAAAAAGAATAATTGCGTCCAATGTATGTACTTTGGAGCTTGATATCCACTTTTTATTTTTGCTCGGTATGTTGATGTCACTGGAAAACTGCTATATGACCTCCTAACCCCAAGAGGAAAGTCTGCGTCTGAGTCAAGTCTGTTGATTAGCTTGTACACCGACTAGTAACTGAGGTTATTTTGTGTCCCAAAGGTGTTAGGAAGGTGTATCTAAGCTGTCGCATATTCAAATACTGGCTACTATCCGCGACTCTGCTCGTATTAATTCCTTTCCGACAGTTCCTGTGGGCAACATTTAGCACAAAATAATGTAACGGGCGGCTACAAATTTTAATTCACAAAATGTTTTCTACGAGCATGAAAGGTAGATGTAGAAGGAAAAAGAATTTTCATTCAACAGTAGGTATGTTTACGATCTAAATACGAAAAGCATTGCGGATTTTCGGCATCAAGTCTTCATCTTTTCGTACTTACTCTGCTGGAAGTATATACCGGTGCATAGAATAACGTTAGAAATGATTATATACCGTACAACTTTTCTTCATTTTCGCTAATATACTGCATGTACTTTAGAACGCATCTTAGTGCGCAAGTTTAGCTTCAGTCCTGGTAATAAATTCATCTAAGGCAATTAATAAGCCTAATAAGTCCGACTGGTGTAACTACAGCACTGGGTGTAGGATATCTGCAATTGGTCGTGGAAGTCAGATGATAGTCGTTCACGGAAAACATTGACGTTCAGCTACTTCACAGTTAGGCTTTAAACCTAACCCCAACTGAGTAGGGTAAAATATTCAGAGAATGATTATAATTTATAATGTTTTATATAATAATAAAATTTGTCTGGAAGATAAAGAAAAAGAAAATTTTGTGTAAGACACGCATCAAAAAGTAGTGATTTTACTGGTGTATCTTAATTCGACAGATTATTTGGTATATTTCAGGACTATCTCGTATTATTTTACTCATCACACAAGACAAGCCTACTGCCGACGGTCTCAATATAAGTTTATTGCAGTGGTATTTGTTGTTTTTGCTCAGCCCAATACTTGATCGAATGCCAACAACGATATAACTCCAGAGAATGCCTATTGGGTATTTTTATTTGTAATAAAATGTAAATAAATACTACAATCAACTTTTACACAACTTATATTTACGTATAGAATTCTCGAAGTGAGAATTCTATACGTAAACATCTCTTTAAGGACCAAGCGGTTTCGGACCTCCAAAACTTCGAATTCTTTACGAACACGTGTTTTTCCTCCTTCCTGGAATTACCAGACCCTTTATATGGGACGTGAAAAAGCATCCGATGATGTCCTCAAACTGAGATCAACCATTGTAACATTCCTGAGACATCCTCTTTAATTTACCATCTAGCGAAGTTATATTGACGTGCGTTAAATAACAAGTGAATCTTTTATATTGCAAGATAATTTGCAACATAGACTCATACATCTAAAAAGTCACATTTCTTGGGGTAGTCAGGCACAATATCTTTCCGCTTGCTATGAAACGAATGTGAACCGTGTATGGCAGGGTACACGCGGTTCGCTTCTTCAACATGATTGTTTATGATTAGTAATAATTACTTTAACCTTGAAATTATTGTTATGACACAAAGTGATTAAAAAAAAAAATTCATGTAACGAAGAAACGCGTTAAGAAACAAGGTCGTGGTGGACAGTCATTTTACTAATCACTCAGACGCTTTACATATTCATACGACATTCAAGCCCCCTCTTTTCTTGCCGTCTGACTCAAACTTCGTTAACTGTGAGAATCTTATTGGACGTTATCAGTACCATTAAACGACATAATATAATTTATAATGCAATGGTCTCAACGAGTATTGAGCCTTATAAAACATCCGTATTCATGAGGAAGTCACGGAAACGGTCATCAACCTGCGCTACGGTATACCGCAGTAAAAAATAACTACTGTATAAAGCTGGTAGCCCATTTGCATTGCGTCACAGGCAGACAAAGATTGCAATTTTGCAGAAGAGTGATCAAAGGCCGTCGCTATACTAATTGCTAGTGCCTCAATGACTCAATAGCAGCTAACGGGGGATCATAATCGATATCTGTTTTGTTTGTTAACCGAGTTCAAGAAAGAGGAGGTTAACAATTTTGATGAATTCGAATTTGCATGATATTTTTTTATTCGCAAGAAGTTTATTCCAAAATGATTCCATTTAAAATTCATAAAGGCCTGGTGATAAGTTTCGGAGCAAATTAACCATGATTGCTGCTATCGCATATACAGGCATTGTTTCGCTATTAAAGAACATAACCTCTACCCTCCAAATGGGTTCACAGCTCAGTTCGTAAAACACCAACAATGCGGTGTGTCCCCATAAGTTCCTACCAATAACGATAAAATTTAAATGTTGCCGAAGTAGCTTATCGTAATGACTTTTATTGGCTTATTCTGCGGTGAGTCGAGGGAGAATCTGATCGCATATCGGGTAGACTTTGTCAATTTAAAACAAAATTTTGTTAATTCAGTATTTCACTTTTTAAATTAATACGTAGTTGTATACACTTTTCTACAAAAATTTCCTACATAATCATGATAAATAGTGGAAAAATCAGAAAGTTGACACTAGCCTTTTATGGGTATGCCTCAGTGCAACCCAGGCACAACCATAGGATGATGTTAACAGAATCTGCGTTATACTGACAACTAAACTAAAAACCTTAAATTTAGTAAAATAGTTTTATGTTGCGTATAGGCACAAAGAAGAGCTCACGTCCAAAATCACCATTACAGCGTTAATAACATACACAAAATAACGATGTTTTGCTTTCACTTCAGATCACAGGATCCGCTCAATCCTTATCCTTTTCTTGGTTCTGCTTATGGGAAAAATTGCTTTTAAAAGAGCTACTTCTTCCTCGGTCATTCAGCAAATGTATCGGCTTGCAGATAACCTCAGGTAACCTCAAAGGCCCAGTCGGTTGACTTTCTACTGGTGCCATAACTCCAACTCCAAGCTCTCGTTGATATTTTAAAACAATATCTCCAAAAAGTCCAAAACCATTCTCTAAACAATTAACATAGCACAAATTATGTTAACCGGTATCGACAGTGGGGTACTTCCATATTCAGATTGCGTAAGCAAGGAAATTGGGCTCAACACTGTGTCTGCAACTACAAAAAAAATGGAAGGTTATTTAATCCTTCCTATAAATGCCTTCTTATGCAATGAGTTCTATGTTAGAGTGGCTGTACGTAACAAAAAAATTGGTATCGATTTTTCGAGCCCCTTTTTGTTGCTACTATACAGATGTCATTAAAAAAGGCGCGCTGGTCTATTCTTCTATTTCTGCATTTATATAATTTACTCGTTATGCAAAATCAAATTGTATAAACTCAGCTACATTTACTTTAGAGAAAATACTAAGATAAAAATACAGCTGGTCCATATGTATAACACTTTTGTGACTAGCCAGGTTTGTATGGTTCGTCTTGGTTGTTGCGCCCCACTGTCACCAAGAAGACCTAAAATCTCTTTTTGTACAATTAGAGTACATTGTCAAGTTAAATTGTCAGTCATTATACGTTTGTCGAAATAAACTTAGTCTACTACCAAATGCTTAAGCAAGATTCCATCCACATTTTCTTCGCTTCTTTAAGATAATAATTTTAGCGTTACACGCTAAGTTAGGAGAACTTCATTATCATAATTAATGGACATAAAGTATACCCAGACTCTGAACATTTTGTTACCTATCACACAAATACTTATGCCGTATGAGTTTTGTAATTAAACATAGATTACTGAAGTCGACATCTGTAGGTATACCGCCTATGTGATAAATTAACATAAATTATATTATCCTTATACAATCGAGTAACTGTTGGCTGATGTTGAAATCTTAGTAAATACTGACTAAGTAGTCGATATATTACAATTTGTAACAGTAGTAGTATGTTGGACTTTAAAACGGCTAAAACCGCATGCCGTCTCGGGTCTCAGATAATGTGCTGTAAAGTAGCCTAATAAAGCATTTCCCTAGGGTTCCGAGGAGAGCTCCATCGGTTGACGTAATTGGCTACGATCGCAGTGTGCCCTATTGAAATGAAGAGGAAACTTCGTTAGAACTTTGCCCGAAATCGGTAGGTATACCTACCACTTAGCAATAGGGCATGTGCCTCATTCGCCCTGTAAATACCTACCTATATGTTTTAAACGTTTCTACCACTGTCGCAGTCCGGCAATCAGCGTTTAGATTACGTAAGAGATTACGCGAAGTATTTCCTCCATTCTCCTTAAACCGATGAATCGTGCATCCATTTTCACTATGAAAACTCCTCTGTTGACTATAAATGGATTAGATTTTTATTCTCTCAACATTTTCTTAAAGAGTTCCGGAAAAGAATACGTCCATCTTGGTATACGGTACCAGGCATTGTGTACATTGCATTATGTTGTTACGGTAACGAATGAATGTAATCGGGATAAGTAGATAACAACAGTCATAGTCATCAGATCAGTCAATATATCGCTCCTGTACTTACACAATTAACTAGTTTCAATTCCTGCCATTAATCTGCAGCAAGTTTGTATCATAACATGTAACTGTAACGGCAAATCAAGTTGCAACCGTGTGAGTAGTAGGTAATATATAATAAACATTCCGAAAGATCGCCATAGTGTCTCATTGTACTGAATCAGGCTACTAAGAATTATGCATACGAAGTTACATTTGCACACAAGGTGGAAAACAACTGGGTGAAATGTGCGCCGCCGCGAACCGTGAGCTGCATAGTGATTATCAAATTTTGTTGATTAAGTAATCCTCTCAGTTTAGAAACCCATTCCTCTTTGGAGTAATATTCACCTGTTAATATCTGTGTTATATTTTCAGTGTGTGTGTATATACCACATAAGATAGATCCCCAAAAACGTCCTAGTAGTCAATAGAACAATCAGTAACGTATTATGTCTATAGAACAGGTTGTGTGACTTTCATTAAAACAACAAAATGGATCGTGATCACTTTATCTCAATTCTAATCAGTCTGTGCATAAGTCGTGCGGTCGCCACCAATCATTTCAATTCAATTATGATTCACCAATATGATTGGATACCTTTTTTTCGTTATCTTTTAACTAAGCGGTAATATATTCATTACTCAATATTGACGGATCTATTAGTTATACTTTCTATGCAATGTATCACCTAAAGAATAAACTAGATACACATGTATCAAAAATACCTAGCATACCCACTTTCGCTCTGTTTTGTGATGGCCACGATGTCCTCATAAGTCCTATATTATTTAGACTAAGTTTCACAGACAGCATTGAAATAAGGTGACTTCAGTCAATTACACCCGGTCGCTTCAGCCTTGCTTTAGAATTGCTCGGACTTAAGAAAGACAAAATACAAAATATGAACGCTCTCGAAATGGCTCCACGGATACACGCTGCTTTTGACCTCATTCCGATATGACACGGTCAATACATTTTTAATCACGGTTTTTAAAACAAATTGTTTTACTTTCATCGAAATATACTTACGTACCTTTTTAACACGTGACCTTGGAAGGTCAAGCAGACCGTGTGAGCCACGCTTCTTTATATTGTGTTATCAGCTGCTCTCACCATAATGAAGTGCGGTAATGCGTTATAAATCCATATATTGAACTCCATTACTAGCCCAAACCTGTTGTTACACCATAGGTGTCTTAAAGAATGATAGTTAGACGGGCGTTCACTCGATGACGTTGGTGAGTGGTCGACATGCCACATTTCTTGTTGTATTCGACCACATATACATATAATTTAAGATGTTCCCAACTACATGTTGCAACAGTCAGCTATTCTGCTTCTATTAAAATGAATAAGTTTGAAGTTTTCTCTCACTTGTTGAAAGTAATTAGAAAATTTACTAAATTTTAGGCCTTTTTGTGAACTAAAAGGTGACTTAGTCTAGATATTATATAGTCAAAGAAAACACAGAAGGAACGTAACAATGCAATGGTCGTAACAAACCACATGGTAGTGTGACATGAATGGCTGATAAATTGAATGAAAGTTAACACTGCATTACATTAAATGTATAGTCAGCAGAAGAAGTAGTGGAAGTCTTATTATTTCTTGCAGTCGGTCGACTCGGTACAGTAGTAGGGCAACTATGCGCTATACAGGGGAAGCGAGCGACAGGGTCAACGAGCACAAACTCACTTTGCTCTCTCTTATCTGAAGTCTTGGCAATAAAAACCTTTTTAACCGACTCCAAAAGGAGGAGAAAGAGAACGGTTCTCATTCAGTACGAATCAAATTTTTACAAGTTTTTATTAACATGCAAGGTATTTCATATACGTATGTACCTATTTAATTATTTTTGTTCAACAGTAACTGCAACTCGATTTTGAAGTTGATACTCGTATTGTCAACCGATTGATATGAAATTTTGAAAACACTTTCCATTTGAATGGCGATGCATTAATATGGTACTATGGAGCTGTTCTGATGATGGAGAAGGAAGGTGACCATAGGCAATCCAAAATTAAAGTACCTTTCGTTGTGACAACCATCACCCAAGACTGAGTTTTTGTGCATAAAGAAGTCGCTTATAGATAGTAATACTGTGAAATAGTTAAAGAATAGAGTTCACTTTATGGACCTTATAATCGTCTTAAATTTTTAAAAATTAAATCAAAAATTTACAAAATCCCAGTCACAAAAAACAACCCATAAACGTCGAAAATAATTTGTGTTAGTTAACTTTGATATACCTTGTAATACATATTTTGATTTAAGCGTAGCCTAGTGGTATGGAATAGACTGCTAAAACGAGGTCTCGGGGTCGATCCCAGGTTTTACCATGGCATAGACCAATGACTTTTCGATGCTTTTCGAAGTTATGTGTGTATTTATCGCAGGTTTATACACATAAGTACCCAGTATAGGCGTGAAGTTATGTTATGTTTTAAATTGATCTACTCGTCAAGCTCTTTGATTTGATATCCATGTGAGGGAATTGTGAAATAAAATGTAATTCGCCATTTTGTGGTGGCGGCCATCTTGAATTTGAAATTTGTCATACTGTACCGCGCTACTACTGGCGAAGTGTGGGTGCTAGCACCTCTGCCTACCCCTTCGGGGATATAGGCGTGAATTTATGAATTTATAATTTATTTACGGTATTCTACTAGTCAAGGCCTTTCATTTTATACCCATATTGAGGGAGTGTAGAAAAAATTTCTACCCCGTCATTTTGAAGCGGCGGCCATCTGGGACCGATATTTTTCAAACATAGCTAAGAACACTCCCGACGAATGTACCTATCAAACAAAAAAAACTAAATCAAATCAGTTCATCCGTTCAAGAGCTACAATGCCACAGACACACAAACACACACACACAGACACACACACACACACACACACACACACACACACAGAGAGAGAGAGAGAGAGAGAGAGACAGAGAGAGAGAGAGAGAGAGAGAGAAAGACACAGAGAGACACACACAGAGACACACACAGACACGTTAAACTTATAACACCTCTTCGTTTTTGCGTCGAGGGTTAAAAAGTGAAATATTAAAATCGATCTTCTTAAAATGTACTTAGGTGCTTAAAAATCTATCAATTTAAATATATTCTTATAACTCCTTAAGCCTCCCGACATTGGAAGAGGCCTATGCTAATTGATTGATTGAACTCCTTATGTCCTTTAGAAGGGGCGTATTTTTTGGTGTAGCAATTTTTAATCGCACTGAAAAAAAAACTTGTAGGTCTTCGATGACACAATTTCGTGGTAATTAAAATGGGTGCTATTGAAATAAGTGCGCCAAATACTCGCTTAAAAATAATGTAATAGGCATAATATAAATTTAAATGCTAACATTTCACCATCCAAAATAAACAAATATTTTGGCAATGTTAATTACTTTAGTAGAGTACTCGAATAAATCTTTTTGGTACTCTTGCAGCCCTTTTTTACATAGGGTATTTTTATAATTAACGGATAAATTAAAACAGCTTTTAACCCATCATCTAAAATGGCATTTTATATACAGTACGTAATACGCCTGTGTTGTGTACCCAGCCCTGGTGAGTGGTAACATTTTGACAGAGGTTGATTAATGACTAAAGATCAAGAGCAACTCTGTAAACTCAACATGAATAACTTGTAATATTAATACTATTTTTGGCACTCATTTTGGACCTCGAGTAAGAGTTTTAGTTAAAAATAATAAAACATTTAAAACAATCTGATAAAGGTAACTGCTGTTAATATAAGTAGATACCCACTAAAATGGTGGGCACGGATCTCGTTAAACACCCCGCAAATGGCAGTGTTCCGAACGAATGACAAATGGAATCCTTTGTGTACTAGTCATCGGCTCTTTCACACGCTTACGCAACGGATACGCGCCGCTTTTCCTCTCTGTTACTATGAATTTGAGGAAACGAGAGGAAAGACCCAAAGGGTCTCTAACAGTGTTGAATTATTTATTTATCGTGCAGTATAATCTATGTAGGGCAACCAGAGAGGATTATATCGGACTTTGCGACATTGACCGATACGACCGCAGTCTTTATTACCCTTGAAGTCAGACCCCATGAACAAGGCGTAGACACACTGATGCGAATTGGTAACGCTATTTTCTTATTGAACGAAAAACAACACTTGAATTATTTCTCTAGGCAAAACAATTCAAACATGTTCTTCGAAAGTATATCAACGAGGTTTACATTATTTGCTATAAAGGAAAAATTTCAAGCCATTTGATCACGTGCAACGAATTATCTTCAGAGAACAACACAAACAATAAAATGTACGAGTTGTTTCCCAAACTTATATTTAGACGTTCTCGAAAATTTTCGGCACTATTATATATTTAAAATAATTTGGTTATACATATATATCTTTAAAGCTGTTATGTAACCAAAATGAAATTGCTTTTAGTACTTAGTCTGATCGCGGTCTCTTTTTATTTTAAGTATTCCGTTGCTAATGTTATAATGCAAAGTTCTTACTCCATATTAATCTTACCGATCACCATGAGCGTTCCTGTGCTCATGTAAGGCCAGCCAGCCACGAAAGAGCTCTTATGTGGGACGATTAAACCCCAATCCGGCGATAAGCAACCAAATCCTTGATTGTGTCTGCTCGCCTAAATAATTGAAGTCCCAAATCACAGAAGTTTATTTACGGTATACAGTCGATTATCTGCCTCGGGTCGGTTGATAAAGACAACATCCTCTGATCCTCATATTTCTTAGATAAACTTTCACACCACACCAATACACTGCACCGAAGGTGTAACTTAAATTTTTATTGATTACTCTCTGTTGCTCGCTGTTCCTTCAGCGTCCAATTTAATTTTCAGTAATATAAAAATCCTTAAATATTAAAAAAAAATTAAAGAAACGTAATCAGTAAATTCTTAGTCTATGGTGTAACCAAAGAAAACAAGAATTAATTTTTCTATAAATTACTGCTCCCCATATAAGCACTTCGCAGTTCCTGTTACGTATTAAAAGTGTTTGAAAGAAGCATTAAATTTTTAAAAAAGGTGTACATAACAAACATTACACATTATAATTTATTCCTATGGAAATGTGTAGGAAATCAGTTGATTCATATCTAATTTATTAAAACACAATATAACATAAACTCGTGTATATCCCCGAAGGGGTAAGCAGAGGTGCTAGCACCCACATTTCGCCAGTTTATGTTTAGGTCCCAATGTAATAGGTGGCGAGCCTATTGCCATTAACCGGGCACTTATAAACCTGCGATAAATACCCACATAACTTCGAAAAGCATCGAAATGTCATTGGTGTGGTCCATGGTAACACCTGGGATCGAACCCGAGACCTCGTCTCAGCAGTCTATTACCCATACCACTAGGCTACCGCGGTAGATGTTGGTAATATACATTACTACATTAAAACAATTTACATAAAGAATATACTGCATATCTAATTATGGATCATATTTTATAACAAGTCTTTAGATTCAGCATGAGTGGGATTCACACCCGATGTGTCAATACCCTAAACTACATATACATGACTATTCGCTTGTGCAATTACCAGTACTGAAGCAATAGTATGAAGGTCTCTTTAATATATCTGATGCTATCTGATTTATAATATACTCAAGTTAGTGTTGAGAGCACTCTAAGTGAAGTGATGGAATCACACATCACTCGAAATCGTTACTTATTCTGATGGCAATGCATGCATAAAAAACATCTCTAATTATAAGTTATGAAGGCACATCTTGAAGTTCAATAAACACGTTCCAAGGTTTAAGTACATAAAATTCTTTATCATTTCTGTTTTTCTTATGTATGGTTTTTATCATTATTTTGTAATATAGAACATTTTTAAAGCACAAGCTATATATACTAAGTGAGTGTTAGGTACTAACGAATGGAACTTTGCTGCTATTAATATATAGTAAATTCGAAAGTTTAGAGGGTTTCGCAATTACGCCAAAATGGCTGAACCAAAAATTCTTAGGTAAATCCGTCAAAACTGCAGAACTAATGATTAACAATTATTCCTATGGTCAGGACTTGCCTACATTTTTGTGAGATTAGTTATACAACTTTTAGTTTATTCAAAAACGTAATTCTACTGAATCAGTCCCCTTTTTATAATCGTTATAAAGATAGATTATATTCCAGAATAGTACATAGGTTGCTGTTTATCCCCGGTAATAGATAGAGCCTGTGATTCGTTGCAACGGGTTCTATACATATTATATAAGGATAGAGCCACGGATCACAACCCAGTGGCACAACCCGCACAACAACTGTTAAATTAATTGTTCGTATCCGTAATTCACCGAATGTTACATTTCAATAAAATTTTAAATGTTAATCAATCGTTACTCTACAGAATCAATAGATAAATAAGTGTATCTGCAATATCAGCTGCAGTAAAGGTGTTACGCTGTTAAAAATATAATAGCAGTAAAAGGTAATGTCTGCTCATAGTGAGCTCATAATAGGTATACGTAAACTTTATTCATAGTATACAAGATGAATTTTAAGTGCTTTGCATTTTTAATAGCATGTGAGCGTGGCGCTAACGCTGTTTTAAGAATGTTTGACAACACAGCTTGCCAAAAAGAGTTTTTAATGATATCAAAAGCGTTTCGTAAATAAACTTAGCGCAAAATGAACCGAAATAATAAAGGTCTAAACCGACCCGTATTACTTTAAATAATACCCCCATTTTTTCTTCACATTCTTCCAAGTCTTGGTTTTCAGTACAAAAATGTACTTATCGTCCAGGACTATTATTTCTCAACAAAAAAAAGACTTAAACAGAATGACTACGTACAACTTTTATTAGCCTCTGCATAGGCAAACAAATCTGAATGTCAAGGTTTATGATATCAAAATCAATACTAGTGAATGGTATTAGGCACCAATACAATTGTAAACGAAAGTTTCAGTCAGATATCGTTCAAGCGATTGAGCAATCATCACGATTGTCTTTATGAAACGCATTTGAGTACAAATTCTCGAAGCCAGCTCGACATTTGGTGCTTTTACGGCAGATAGCTGTCAGACATTATTTCCTAATCCTACAATTTAATAGTCCAATAAAATATAAATGAGGACTTTGAACATCGGATAATTTTATAGTCCTCGTAACGTTTGCGGTGAAACTCACAGCAGTGTTGTGCCATTACCTTTGAATAGGCTCACAAAAAAGTGGCGTTATTTAACTTAATTGTATTAAACACTAACAGAAACATCGTGATGCGGTACTGTGCTTTCCAACTATGTGTATTGTGCCACATGATTCATCGCTATATTAATAAGTCCATTTATTACTTTAAGAATCCTACTGACATAAGTTACGTCACAAGAAGGCTGAATGTACGGGTTCCACCAAAACTTACAGAGCCAAAACGAGCAAACTTGCAAATCGGTACATCTGCTTATTAACAGACGGCATTTCTCTCGGGTCAGAGAGACCGTCAGTCAAAAGAAACCAAATAATCATATTGGCCGTTAATTAATAAACATTAATCAATTAGCCTATTGAAGTCCGACAATGTGCACCAGAATTACCCCTGCTACATAGCTTATTCCTTCCAATGTACTCAAACCTGTAACCTGATAAACTTCACGATCTTCCTTTTCTATCATTTAATGTCATTCAACCGTTCGTGAAAGCCCGGGTTTTGGTGCTCCCTATCTGCCCTTTTTCAAAACATTAGCAAATTGATCGGTGTATGTTCAGCGAGGTCGACCCCGATTAGCCTGTCAATTTACATTTTCCTTGTATCCTTGATTTGTCCCTTATGCCCAAACCACCTTTACATTCTATTTTCAATACCTGTCACTTTGACGCTCAGTATTTTCCTTTTATATCCTCAAGAGGACTCAGATATGGTTTTCTTTTCGGACGAAACCTTATACTTTTCCAAAATAAAGAAATACAAAAATAAAGACTTTAATATTGGAAATAATATTAGTTTCCGTTCCATTACACCTTATGATATTATGTTACTTTGAAGTAAATTCCGTTCGAATATTTTATAGCATAACTGTTATTTTTTTACATTTGTCGGAACAAAAGTAAAAAAAATAATTCTACCGGTGTCTATCATCTTACAGGGTTGTTGGCAGCACGGATGTGACTCCACTGATGTTACACACGTTCATAGGTCATGGTAACCACTTTTCATCAGGTGCGCCGTGTGCTTGTCTGCCACCTAAGTTATAAAAAAAATAAAAAACATGTTTACTCATATTCGTTTATTTAAAAACATTATAGACAGCCACTACAGTTTCGTTTACTAGTACAGTTAATTGTTAAAAGTGACGTCATAAAGGTTCCATTCATGCATCTCTTAATTCTGTTTCACCAGTAGACGTCGTATTCGCCGTTGTTAAACAGAGCGGCAAGATTGTTTTACTATGGCAGAATGCTATTTGCATCTGACTGTTAACTTCCCGCACGTCACCGACACTGCTACCACTTAGTGTATTTTAACAAATTATCACGTAATTAACTCCTTAATTACTTTGTGCTTCAACAACCATAAAGAAAGTTATGTAACAAGTTTAGTAGTAGTTCCCATGACTTGATTCTGAGGCTTCCATACGATATTACGACGCGGGAAGTCTTCTTTAACGACATGGATGTAACTATTTTAATAATAAATTGTAGAGGAATCTAATCACATGTTACACGTCCGGTTGGATTGCTAACGATCTTAGATGACGTCAAGTGGAGTAAGCGAGCACCTTCTATTCAAAATACTTACAAACATATCGATTTAAGTGAGAGCAACTTCAGAATTCATAAAATGATTGCTTAAGAATTTTTTGATATGGTAACACGTTATACGTACGAACTACTGCGAAAATTATGAAACCATCTTTTTGTGCATAGTGTAAGCTTTTATATCATTTTGTTTGTACCAATTGGTGTAATACAGTTTCTCAATTGTAACTGCATTACTTTATATCAGGGGCTGTAGAGAGTGCCTAGTTTTGTAATAGAACATAATTAGAATTTATAGCGAGCGATGCGTACAAACGTGATATTATGTACTTTACATTATTTTACTTTACACTCGAATTGACTATAAGGTCAAATTGAAAGAGACACTAAACTAAATTAAATAAATACTGTAAAAGGTAATTAAATAAAATTAAATAAATAGTTAAAATAAAGCAGTGTCATGGAATAAGACTGGTTTTATTTATATATTTTGTCATAGCTACTAAATTTAAAACTTCTACGATGATTTTGCAATCATCATGTAATTTTGTACTATGTTACAATACATACTTTTGGCGCTTTGTCATATAGTCTTGAAAAGTTATTAAAATCAATTAAAATTGAAATATGCGAAAATGCTCAACACGAGATTTGTACCACTGAGATATTTACCCTTAAAATAAAAAGGGATTTTTAAACAATAAGCGTATGCATAAAGAAATGAAATCTTGGATCCGAGAAGCCTCAACTTTATATTCAGCGCTTAAACATTTATTTGCCGTGAGTCCAAGAAGCCGTTTCAAGGAAAACATGTGAAAAGGGTCCTGAATGGCTTGTACTTTACAGCAATAAGTTCCCAAGGAATAGAATTTGAACCAAAAAGTCAAACACCTTACACCTGGGACGAAGCAAAATAATCATAATTCTATTCTAGGACATATTACACAGCGCTATTTAAACCCATAGTCGGCTCAGCTTTACTAGCTTGTAATATGGTTTCTAGAATGTAGATAAACTTACTTAGATACTCATTTTCTATAAGTACATACATTTATACATAATATATGATACAACAACTACTTACTATACATACCAGAACCCACTCTTAACACAAATAGTTTAGCTTAACTGGAGGAGTTTAAAATACAGTAATTTCAGTTTACTTTTAAAATATACATACTTAAATTATAATATGCCTACATATTTATTACTAGTATACATTAAAAGGTTAAAAAAAGAAAGCAACTTCTTGAAATCGAATTACTGTTCTAATATATTGTGCTTTCAAATTAAAATTCGGCCAAGGAACACAGCAACGTGGGTCAGGAAAATCGATAAAAAGTACATTTATCAAATTGCCCTAGCAGGATGGGGAAACGAGCCCCTAATCCTAGCGGGTAGAGCACATCATTTTAAGAATGCGTTTCTGATATAACGTACTTTAGATAATTCATAAGGCTTAAACGACATATTATTCTATCTTTATATGTTTCGCATAGGCAAGCATTATTTTAATAATATATTTAGAAATCGTGGTGATTACATATTAGAGTCGAGACACTAAGATCATGGGGTCCTAATGCCCGGCTTTTATTTAGAGATATTTCTAAACGTTCAATAGACGTTACCCGTGACCAGAGGGTAGGTTTATTCCTTGCACAAAGGATTGGTATTACCATTCAACGCGGCAATGTCGCATCGATTGGGACGAATTCTGGGATGCCTAAACCTTCAGTTTTGTATAAGTATATTATGTATTGTTTATATTTTACTTTAGATAATTTATAATATATTATTAATAATATTTACATAATGTACTTCATGTATTTTTCAGATGAAATTTTTTGTTTTGATTTATTTTTATTAGTTTGTTTTTTTTTTAAACTTTTATGCACACACATTACTATAATCAACCTCATAGTGACTTCCCAGCCGCCCAAAATTTTACTTCCGAGCAGGAGTTCTCATCGGGAAGAGTTTGGTATGTCAACGTTTCTGGGAGCGACATTGACCTCCCAACTTTAGAGAGGAAAGCCCACGCCAGAGATTTATCCATTGCTTAGCAGATATACTGATGTAGATAGCGTTCGTACACGCTATCACTCGATGAGTATGATATACTTTATGAAATCACTAGAAACAATTATTTTATGTATTGTTAGTAGTTGGTGGTTAGTACTCAAATAATGAAATTCTCTAGTGTCCATTAGTAGAGAACGCACTAATTGCATTAACCGTGGTTGGCTGCACGCTATTCTCAAGGTATCACACCAGACCTGCTTGATTAACACTTTCCCAAAGATATAGCCTCAATCTAAAGTTAAGCCATGGGTTTAAGGTTCTTAATACATAAGACATTGTGTAATCATGTTGCATTGGTTGACATTGGCTTTGATCTGGATGACTGATTGCATTGTCCTTTGCACCGTTTTCAATGGTATCGCCGGTTTTAATCAAACCAAGACTTCTAAAGAAAAATACCGCATCTAAATTCGATCAATAGCCCTGTTATTGCATAGGAGGTAGGACACGACGGTATTTCCGTCCCAATTGAGCAGTCCGACTGGGGAAGTACCTCCACCCTACAGAATAGCACGGCTAAATTTACCTCGTGTTGTGTTCCCGGTGGTGAGTAAGGTAGTCAGAGCTCACTGGAGAGGTTTTGTGCTGTCAGTGGGAGGACCAAGGGCATGTCCTGATTTTGTGTTCTGCACTGAAGGCACAGAAAACGTTCCTTTTTACAGGGTCGGCAGCACGGGTGTGACTCCACTGGTGTTGCACACATTCATAGGTCATGGTAACCACTTTTCATCAGGTGGGCCGTGTGCTTGTCTGCCACCTAAGTTGTATAAAAAAAATACGTCGCATCAATTGAGAAACGATAACTTAAAATATCTCAATTTTTTTTAATATATTCAATCTTGATAATTTTTTGCATAAGCCTAGAGCTACCAGAAAAGAAAGGTGATGTTTGATGAATGCGTTTTATTAAGTCCCTAAAATTAATATTGTCAAAATATAGTATTTTGAGTAGTAGTTGTATGATATTCGTTATGGTCATGAGTCATATATGGAAGCTATAAAAAATATATTTAAGTTTAAGGTAAAATTTGAATATCTAACTTGTTCTATATGATTTTAGCCTTAGTTGACTTTTACGTTAGCGTCTACTCGAATCTGAGCATTAACGCTTCGTAGATTTAAGCTATATTCTATACAGACCTAGCCATGCATGGCCTATCAATATCGACAAGCTTCTCAGTGCAGAATTTAGGTCTCTATAGTGAGAAGCCTTTACCATGTCTCTATAAGCCGAATCGTTTTTAAATTAAATTAATATGAAATTTCTTCTAAATATCTTGCATATTTTACAAATAGATAATAAAATTAATGGTATTTCGTTTAAACACGAGAATATATTAACATAACTACAATTATGAATTGGCAAAACTATTATATATTAAATCTAGTATTCGTGGGTCAAGGATATCTAGTATTCGAAATTGCAATTGTGTTGAAGTCTGATTTATGTTTTGAAAGTTTGGTTCTAACTCTAGTAAAGAGGTGCTCGTGGCTGAGTGGTAACAGCACATAGCAATGTTAAGTAGTACTAGTCTGGTCGGTCTTAGGATGGGTGATAAGTCTTGACATGAGACCATCTCCGGGTCTCAGAGACCAACCTCGATTCTACTAAAGCAAAACCACTGTCACACCACAGACACTGCTAAAAAAGGCAGTTGGAAGCCCAATAAAGTCCGACAACTTAGTCTACTACAGAATTTCTATATGACCATGGGATTGTGCCGGTCTTATGGCAACAGCTTCACAGAACATATCCAAGCATGGACGTTCCGCTCGGAGGTACGGAGGATGATTTTAATTAGGTTAAAATAAATATTCGCGCCTGACCCCCAACTTCGAGAATAAGCATCGCGCGTTAATTTATTAGCAGGTGTACTGGGTCATACATAGGTGATATATATACTTCGAACCCCCATTATGCAATGCCCTTTAAACCCTATATTAGGTATATGCACATAGCTTATTAGTATTCAAATAAAGTATCTAAATTGATAGTAAGTTTGATAATATACAACCCGTAGTCTTCCCGAATAAGAAGATTGTCTAATGCAAAAATAATGTATATATATATATAATAATGTTAATAAACCTGTGCCCCAAATAGTCGGCGTGCGTTTTAGTCGGCTCAAGTGCGACAATACCTCCCCCACCGGATCCAATAGTGGGGGTAACCTTGGGGATATTGCGCACATTAAAAAAGTCCTATATTCAATATGATTCTATCCCGTATCTGTGTTATCTTATGATAACATTTATGTGACCACTCATGAAAGCTACCTAATCGCAGATTTATTAATACTGTAAATCGTGTGATATTATATCCATTCCAATAACGTCAGATTTTAAACACAAGATATTACATAGTAAAGGCAATGACGAAGACTTATTATCTAAGACAAATATATACTCAATCTTTTCATTCAGTATTCATTTAAACATTTTGTAATGTTTTGGAGGAGAGGCCCCACAAGATATTCGGGACCAAGCTAACATCATCTGCAAGCCAGTGCTGTTACTGGACGAGACTCTAGCGCAGATGTTCCTCTCAGAGTCGGGAAGTCGCCTGGCGCTCCGATAAAAAGTTTAAACTAAATAAAAATAAGGAGCTACAGAGCGAATCCCGAGTTTCAAACTGCAAATCTTTCAGTCCGTCTCATAAATCGATAAATCGGTCTTAAGCGATCCAATCTCTTTACGCAACTAGTCGCTGGTCCTTAAGAGAACTTTGAAAAGCTTTGCTCAACTTCAGTATAAAATTACTTGATATTGTAACAATACATTCAATAAGGAGCTATATGAAAGATAACATTTTTATTCCACTTTAAACGACTTTAGAATTGTTCTATTTACGATATTTGAAAGAGCTGTGGGAATCTCGGCGTCTCTTTTCTCTCTTGAATGCATTTTATCGTGTATGAACATAAGATCATCTTGATGTCGTTGGCAACCGTCTGAAGAGAGCGTCTTCTGTGAAAATGTATTTTTATACTGGCTTTGTTTATTTATTTATTTTATTAGGCACATCAACAGATTATGTATATTACATTTCAAACTTAACTTACAGGTTTTCTGGACTTATATCTAGTACATAACCCAATTATAGATATGCACAGCATTCGTAAGCCTAGTACATGGCAGTATATAAGAAAAATTAACAAAAATATTGTTAGGTCCAAATCAATTGTATTTAACAGTTAAGTTCAACTTACTTTTTAAAGCTCGATTTGTGATGACAATTTGTGGGGTGGCACAAATATGTAATATCGTTACTAAACCCATGCGTAAAAATTGCAATGTGAAAAGATTTGCCAAACAAACTACAAATTAAAAAAGAAAGGGTGATTCCCTAGAGTGGCTCTGATATAAACAGAGGTTGTAGTCGACTAAGTTCTTTAGATTCACTGACATAAATAACATTGTGGAGCTGACTCCGTAAAGAAGCTAAAGAAACAGTGTCATAACTTCTCGCCTCAATTTTTTATACGTAAGAAAGAGTTTCTTATTTAACCTTGCACATAATTCATTTTGGTAAATATTTATAATCTTAAAGACCGTTTAGTAAGTTAGCAAAATTATCTAATTTAATCTTTTAATTTGTATGTTGAAAAAATATTTGTGCTCGGGTCCATAGCAGTATACATTTGCATTATGTGATAAATAACAACGTTTAACAACAGAAATACTTAATAAATCTACACATTTGAGTACTGGACTGTGAAGTCAAATCAGTTTCATCGTCAGTACTATTCTATAAGCTATTAACTATTTTATGTGTTGGGGTGATCCACGTTTCCTACCCACCACACTTTCCTATAGGTACATACCATTTCCTACCTATAATTTGTAAAAAAAAAGCAGGAACACAAGTTTTTATTTCATTGTCGGAAAGTCTACCTTTATGGAGAAATTCGGTAGGGCATAATGTGATTGTCTAAACTAATGTTATTGCCTGTACTCTGTAACTGAGCCTATGTTAGAGAAAACCGCGGTAAAATGACTTTACATACTAATTTAGTGTTCTGCTCGTGCTAATGAGGAGCGTCGCCACAGCTAAGAGACACGACGCAGTGAGGCAACTCGTGACGCCTTTAATTGTATGTAGTATATGTTAGATGCCAATTAGAATAAATGAAATTTTTTTTGTAAAGTCTGCAGTCTCGTTTTATGAAAAATAAATGACAATTGCATAGATTTTAAATTAAAAACTTACTAAACAAGCAGTTTGTCTTGTGTCTCAATTACCGGGATGTAAATTGTAAAGTGACCCAAGAAAGCAATTCCCTCCCCCGACATATATCTGGAGTTAACTTTGCATAAACCAGCACAAAATTTATTGCAGTAATTATATTCAAATAAAATTTACTTTGAACTTGAGATGCGAAAAATCTTAATTTAATATTTACGGAGCCATATTTAACATGTAAGGTAAACAATTAACATTGATCTCATTTTAGGACAAAGGACAAGAGATTGTATGCCTTCGTATTTTATCCTCAATTACAATTCCGTCGAATATTTTTACTTAACAGAAATTCGACATTTTAATTGATTCTGTCGACAGCCCTGACAATTGGTTTAAATAATTTGCGGGTCTTTACGTACATACTGTCAAACCTCTTTAACAAAAGGGTAGGCGGAAATGACACTCATGTTTCCACTCGCTACAATCTTGGTACACACCTTTCGCTTTTTACGCTAGACTGCAACATTGTGATGTTAAAAGATTCAGGTATTACAAGACGCACAATAAAACATACTATTCTTGGTACATTTACCGAATGTAACTTAACCCTTAACCTACAGAAAAGGCAATACATAAGGGATATTCATAGCAAAATAGTACGTATCAACGCGATTTTGTTCTGCGATTACGCAGACCTTATGCTAACCTTTTCTCTGTAATTCACGTCTAAGTATTTCTATGCCAAGATACCAAATTACCAATATCTAAAAAACGATTTCTACATCGAAGAGTGAGTGAGTGAGTGAGTGTAACCTATTAGATCAATAACAGTAAGATGTGAAGCACAGGGTATCGAATAAATTAATAGATTGGACCAGTACCAGATGAAATCAAACACCATTTTCTTTCGAGAACCCTTGACGTGCCCGACCGATGTTATTTTTGTTCGATAAAACGGGGACCATGGAATTATCTTCAAGAGTTACTTCTATCTATAAGGAAATTTTATAAATTTGCCCATCTTCTAACAATATAACTTAATTGAGTTAACGATGCTATTACTACGCTTTTTGCTATTACTTTCTTTATAGGGCAGTACGTACGTAGGGTAGTACACTACATTATGAAACTTAACTTCAAGAACTAAAAACTATAAAATAACTTAATAAAGATAAGAAAAAAACTTATCTGTTAGAAGTCGGTGCCTACTTTGTTTCGATGGTGATGGCATCAATTGAAATAATATGGCCTTTCGGGCCATTTACATATTAACCATATTTACTGATCTGTTAGAAGCCAGCACTGGCTTCTAACAGATCAGTAAATATGTAAATTCAGTATTTTTTTTCTTATCTTTATTTTATTTTTTTATAAATTTAGTTATTGAAGTCAGTTTTTTATACGTAGAATTTTTGTTTTTTAAATATGGAGTGTTTTCGGGTGCCTCGAGAAATTGAATTTTCAGAACCACATATTTCTTTTAATAATAACGTTCATTATATTATTGTAAAATGTACAGTTTACTATAATAAAAAAATAGAACACAACCCTGCCGTTTTCAAACATTAATTTCTGAATATTCTTGCCAATGTCTTCAAAACGTCTTCGATTAGATTGATTTTTGTGTAACGAAAATAATAAAAACTTAAATGATGCATAATTTCCATTTACTAAATATCATGAAACAATGCCACAGCTGTAATTAATATGAATCGGTACATAAAAGTTATAGCATACAACGTTTCGGCAATCAATATGTACCTACAATGTACATTCGTCGAAAGCCTTAAATTTTTAATCCACCGATCTACTGATGAATTTGAAGATGGCTGCCGTCGTTACTATGAAAATGTTGTTTATATCAGACTAGCTGTTACTTGCTCCGCAGGCATGGATTACTGATTTCGTTCCTGTAAGCCACAGAAACCCATGCCTTTGATAAAAACAAAAAAATTACCTAAAGCTGGATTTTGCAGTTGTTTTTGTAATATCACTAGCTTAATATTCGCGGCTCAGCTCTCGTGGGAACTGATTATCGAGAAAAAATTTAATCCTACGGAATTAAAAAAGTGTACTATGTACAGTCAACGACAAAAGTTAATTGCCATTCAAATGTTTATAACCCTTTTTTTCCATTAGATTACATGTATCAAATAATTAATTATATCATTTTTGTAACATAAGTATTTTATATTCTTTTTCATACCACTTAGGTGACAGACAAGCACACTGCCCACCTGATGGAAAATGGTTACCGTGGTCTATGGACGTGTGTAACACCAGAAGAGTCACACTCGCGCTTCCGACCCTGTAAGCACGGAGCATCTGTGGAGTAACTAATTTGTGTAGAATTAGTTTTTCCACTGACAACACAAACTCTCCAGTGAGCTCTGGCTACCCTACTCACCGCTGGGAATACAACACGAAGTTATTATGGCCGCGGTATTCTGTAGGGCGGAGGTGCTTACCCAGTCGGACTGCTCAATTAGACGGAAATACCTCCGTGTCCTACCTCCATGCCATGGAGGACGAAATTAATCTATTTCATGTTTAGTTTATTGTTGGAACTAAGGTAATCAACAAATTTAACTACTTTTGTCGTTGGTTGTACTCCTTCAAGTTATGAGCTGTCGCTCTGTATTAACGATTCTGTAAAGACTGCATCAAACTTTTACCCTAAGAACTGTAGACAATTTCGACCATTATCTAATAAAATGAACTAAGGCTGCAAACATAAATAATCACATATACTAGCGATCACGGCAACCTAAACGTGCTTGCAACACCAGAGCATCGCATTGCCGACCCTGTAAATGATTCATTCAAAACATATAAATTGATTTTACCCATAAGTTAGGCAATTTTGACTACGAAAATTTGAAATTTAATAATATACCACAAAAACAAGTTGTATGTCTCTAATTATAATAATAAAATAGATAACCCTGACACAAGGTAACGTAACCTATGATGCACAATCCTATAATGTCCCATCTACTTATGTACCATTTCGTACTTGGAAAACACATATTGACCTAATACAGTCATTATTGCGTTGTTATTTTGAATATTTATGAGTAGGCTTCATTCTGATGGTACGTTTTAAGTACTGACCGCAGTTTCCTATCACATTTCGTAATATTTTGTCATTTGACCTCAGTTTGTTTGCGGAATATATTTTTTTATTATAAAACGTGGTTATGACAAGTACAATTATGCCAATGTCAATGGCAACATAATCTACTATGTTAGATCAGTGTCGAAAATTATATTGCATATCATATTACAACTTTATAACTTAAAAACAGCATAATGATTACTTCGTCTTCCAGCTAATGAACTGATTGATCAGTTTCTGTATACATAATTATAGTTACGATTTTCGATAGCGTCGTAAATTTTCGATTTTCAAATATTTTTAGTGCGTACTTTATATACTTGACTTATAGACCTAAAATATATTCTAAATAGATAAACAATTTAAAAAAAAAATATGACAACAAACTAGAAATTCTTGCAATGCTTGAAATTACTTCATTTCGTTCCAACATCTTTTAAATTTGTTGAAATGTTTTATTATTTTAAAATTAAAATATCAGGCTTTTTAAAATCGATCCTTCGATCGGATCGAGACCTGACAAACCAAAAAAAGCACAACCCTAGCATATTTATGTATAAACACTTTTTTTTTATACCACTTGGTTGGCAGACAAGCACACGGCCCACCTGATGAAAAGTGGTTATTGTGACCTATGGACGTGTGCAACGCAATGGGAGTCGCACTCGCGCTGCCAACCCTGTAAAGACAAGATTTTCTGTGCCGTCAGAGTAAAAGATAAAGCAGGACAAGTTTTTGGTCTTCCCATTGACAGAACAAAATCTCTTCAGTGAGCTCTGGCTACCCTACTCACCGCCGGAAATACAACACGAGGTTATTAGAGCGCGCCGTAGTAGCGGCGGTAAGACCCATCATAGGGGAGTTGCTAGAGAGGCCACATGGCAGCCTCTCGTACCGTCTGACGCAGATGATCACCGAGCACGGATGCTTCGGCAAGTATCTGCGTCGGATGGAGAAAGAGCCAACGTCCGAGTGCCATCACTGCGACGCGAGCGAGGACTCAGGTCCGCACACGCTCACCGAGTGTCCGGCGTGGGAGACGCCGAGGCGGGAGCTTGTGGCGGCCCTGGGAGTGAGGGTTCTCACGCTCTTCACCTTGCTCGCGGCGATGGTCCGCTGCGCGGATGCGTGGGCGGCCGGCGCCTCTTTCTGCGAGCAAGTAATGCTCGTGAAGGAGGAGGCGGGGTGGGAGCGGCAGCGGGAGCGACGACGGATCGCAAGCCAAGCTGCCCGCGTACGAAGGCAACACGGGCGTCGGAGGTCGATGAACGACCTCCGCCCCCCATGAGCGCCGGCCTGGGGGTGACAGGTGGAGCCGCCTGTCACCCTAGCAGAAGCAGGCCGCGGCGGCGGCGCGCCTCCCCGTTTACCGGGAACGAGTTGGGGACTCTGTAGTCCCCACACACCCGAGAGAAGAGGGCCAGATCGTGAGAGATGGCCCTGGGTCGGCCGGGGTGCGAGGGATATGCCTGTCAACCTCACCTTCGGCAACCAAAGCGACCCACAGGCGGCGTGCGTTTTAGTCGGTTTGAGTCCGACATAGCCTCTCCCACCGTCTCCGGTGGGGAGGTATACGTGGGGATTTTGCGCACGTAAAAAAAAAAAAACACGAGGTTATTATGGCCGTGGTATTTCCCCAGTCGGACTGCTCAATTGGACGGAAATACGGTCGTGTCCTACCTCCTACCACTACATTATAATCCTAGCAACGAGTCATTTTCTTCTCTTCACATCTACTCCTTAACGGGTTATTTTATAAATTATACTGATCCCACCGTTTCAATTGATTTTCAGCAGCTTTTTAAATATATGTTAATCATTTTATTTCAAAGCCATCTTTATTTGCGGTCTCAACTTTCGTTACATAATTTTCAACCGAAGCACAAAAAAATAGTGCCAAGTTACATGCTAGCACTACATGCTACAAGGGTGGACCCTTTTTTGAACAAAGAATTTAGTATGACAATGCTGCGAGCATTCTGAGCGTTTTCCCAGGTGGCGGCACTGCAGAGAAATACGGTTGTTTGTAAATATTCTAGTGATGTACCGTTGATATATTTTATAGCAATCTGCAACAAAACCGTAGTCTATACCGTAACTGTGGTAACCGTGCCAAAAGCTTGTACTTTGGAGCCTGTGATCCCTCCATTATTCGTTTTTCTAGGCTTCCTTAAGATACCGACCCCGAGAGGATAGCCTGCGACCAAGCGTAGCCTTTGCGGTACGATACGATTGATGCATGTAGGTATTATAGCCACTACCGGTGGCGCCATGTAATATAACCTAATTTTTAGGCTTCCGTACCTCAAAAGAAATCCTTAATAGGCTCCCTTCATTGTCAGTCTATCTTTCAAGACATGTTTCTCAGAAATGCGTGGAGGTATCAAATTGAAATTATACCACATAATCAGGTCTATTTTGTCTTGAAACTGTCAAAAAATCACACTTCTAAGTTATCACAATCAAAATAATATATATTGCACTTAATGTTACTTAAGTTCGTCCCTGAATCCAATTTTGTACGGAACCCTCAGTGCACAATTCTGGCTTTTTATTTACATGCTAGCTGTACCCGTGACTTCGTACTCGTGGACTTGATTCTGGATATTTATTTTTTTCGCGGATCTCTTATATTTCTTCTGAAAGTAAAAGTTACCATAAGTTACACCTTATAACATCAGTTATCAATAGAAAAATTCGTCAAAATCGGCAGAAAAACACACAAAAATTTTGAAGATGGTTGCTTTGTTATCAGTATCTATCGTGTACCTGTAATACTATTGTTAAATAGTCTACCTACAAATATATTTTCGCCTATTAATCCCGGAAGGAGTAGGCTATATTGTAGCTGTATTCTATTTGCATAGATATTTTCCAAAATATTTAGCAAGTATGCTCGATTACGGTAAACTCATTAAACCAGTTACAAATACTAGCACAGGATGGGGCTTTGTCTTGAAATGGCAATCTCAGGGTATCATAACTCTATTGTCTATTAAAATCAATTCATAATAAATTATGGAGTGGAAATCTTTACCCGCCAAAGTCGTTTTGACAGACGACACGCACTTTTAACACCACCTGCCTGTATTGACGTAGACGCATTTTCATTGGTCGTTAGTACCCGCATACGAGGTGCGGAAGATTTTTGAAACATGCCACAGGGCCTGCACGGGCGATATCGTTTACATTAGCCGTTAGGGTCCGTATGCTGGGTACGAGAAATTTCTGTCGCATGCCATAGGATCGGCAAGCGAGGAACAGTTTACATTGGTCGTCGTAGTCCCCGAATGCTGAATGCCGAATGTATCGACCAAGTTATCGACGGACTAATTTCATTGGTCGCTATCCCGAATGCGATAAGCTCCCGCACACATTGAATCGACCGAGTTACCGACCATTTCATTACAGTAGGCCTAGAAGGACATTCGGTAGTTACTTGAACGCGTCAGATTAAGATAGGGAAGGTTAGTTACATATTGACAAGTTCCTCCAGCCAGTAAGAACCTTCAATACGGGTGGAGGCCAAAATAAAATTAAAGCCGTGGATTTACACGTACGCGTCACATTAAGATAAGGAAAGAAAGAAAGAAAGAGCGCGAGTGCGGTAATTTTTTTGTTTTATTTTAGAACTTAAATAAGACCAAATTAATACAACAAGTTAATTAAGATGGAAGAAATTATGTATGTATTTATTACGTTGTTGTGTACACGCCCCCACCACTGGAAGTGGGAACATTATATATCATTAATCTAATAGGATCTACCAATGAGTTTCCGCGACCTTCGAGTAACTACACATTTAGCATCATCGGCTATACTATTGTTCGTTGATCCACGTGCGTGTAGTCCCGAATTCTTCTAACGAAAATGCGTCTTATTATAAATCCACTTCTAAAACAACCAATTCAGCTTCTCTGGAGGTTGGGGTGTTCTGCAGATACTAGGTTTTCGTTAGTTTTCAGTTATATATCTTTTCTTACTAAATAAAAAAGCAAATTTTTCGGATGATCGAGAAGAAAAGAGTCTTTTTGAGGATTTTTTTGAGGAGGTAGGACACGGCGGTATTTCCGCCCAATTGAGCAGTCCGACTGGGAAAGTACCTCCGCCGTACAAAAGACCGCGGTTATAATAACTTCGTGTTGTGTTCCCGGCGGTGAGTAGGGTAGCCAGAACTCACTGGAGAGTTTTTGTGCTGTCAGTGAGACGACCAAAGGCTTGTCCTGCTTTGTCCTCTACACTGACGGCACATAATCTCCGTTCTTACAGGGTCAGCAGCACTGATGTGACTCCACTGGTGTTACACACGTTCATAGGTCATGGTAACCACTTTCCATCAGGTGGGCCGTGTGCTTGTCTGCCACCTAAGTTGTATAAAAAAAAGTCTTCTTGATCGTCTGAGCATCTTGTTTACACCGAAAGTTTGCAATTTGGAAACCAGGGTCTCTAAGGTCAATATTACGACTTCAAATTAACGCACTACCGTTTACGGTCGAAATTTTCGGAAATTAGTTTATTGCTTGCCCAACTTCATACAAGGATCATAAAACGTCGGCCAGGCCGCGGTGTGGTGACCTAATTTCTAATATCACCTATTTTAGCGAGCTTATTTTATTAGCAATCAAAGCCTGTCACGTATGCATTTCATTATAAGACTATCATAAATATTAACACTACCCAGACTGAACCTGCCTCTCGAGAAGAAAAGGCCTCCCAAGTCACGTTTTCGGATTTCGCCTACGGAATAACTACTTCAATTCACTAAGGGAATTATAAGTTTTGGATGTTTCTTCACTATATTTATGAGTTGGTCGAGACATCTATACACTATTTTGTAGGTTTAGCGAACAGGAAATAATTTACGAAATGCTCACGTTCTCAGGACGAAAATCAAATCTTGAGTTCGAATATTCTAGATCAATTTCTTGCAAAGGTTCCTAGCGAGAAATATTAAACAAGACCAAAAAATGTATTAACAAAATAGACAATTAAACTATAGGCCCTGACAAAAAGGGAATGATAGCTATATGTAAATCCGTCAACTGCACATAACTTTTATTTTACTCAGGTAAAATATAAATTAATAATATCGGCAAAATAACGTGCTAGTTTTTTTTTCCCCACGGATACCTCCCCATCGGTGTCGGTGGAAGAGGTTATGTCGGACTCGAACCGACTAAAACTGAGATTGACAGGCATATCCCTCGCATCCCGGCCGACCCAGGGCCATCTCTCACGATCTGGGCCACTCCTCGAGGGTGTGGGGACTACAGAGTTCCCAACTCATCCCCGGAAAACGGGGAGGCGCGCCAGGCGCGCCGCCGCGGCCTGCTTCTGCCAGGGTGACAGGCGGCTCCACCAGTCACCCCCAGGTCTGCGCTCATGGAGGACGGAGGTCGTTCATCGACGTGGAATCAGTTCCCCTAGCACGTTGTTTTGCTGCTATTAATATATATGGAACGTCATTGCGATCGTCTTTTTATACTTATTATTATTCAAAATATTGAAAAAATAGAGATGGCATAGAAAGATCGTGTTACACTGTTTAATTAATTAAAGTTGTACAAAAGTTAGTACTGTCGATAGCGAAGCGAAAATTTTTTATGAGTTCACAATACAACACGAACTTTGCAAAATCGAGGAATATGATTCCTTCCAACTTATTCTGCCTTGAAAGTACTTCTTATGACCGTTGTTTTGAAAAAGAACTTTATTGCGCATCGCTCCACTTTAACAAAATTTAAATGAATTTTCAATTATTTATAATGAGAATTGAATACTGAAAATAAGTTTGTAGCACCTGAATAGTTTTTGAAGTTGAGTTGAAACAACTCGTAATTTAGGGTAAATATATTAATTATACCGAGTGAATTCACAAGGACGGCTTTATTAATATGCTGTATGTAGAATATACTTTTATAAGGTTAGTCTAGTGTTTAAAAATGTGTACAATAGTGTATTGTATGTATTTTGCGTTGGAATTATCCTGTAAAGGTAGGTAAATGTGGAAATAAATAAATATAATTTTTGTAATTAATTCTAGTATGTACTGGTTCGAGGATCCGGAGAAATGGCAGTCATTGGGAGAGATCCATATCCGGCACTGGACAGCGATAGGCCAATTTATTGATGTACTACTTATTATCTGACAGATTTCAACTGTATCAAACTGAGCTTGACGTACGAAAGAGATGACGTTCCACAAAACCGAAGTAAGCCAATTTTAGCCTTGCCTCACTCGTTTTTGCAAACGTGCCAAATCAAAATCCGGGTACTATACTGATAAATGACAGGATCTTTCGGTGAACGAAATGTGTTGCATGCTTTCCAGTTAACTATGTCATCCAGAATAGTCGTTTCAATTGAACTGATGACTTTCTTAGAATAGAATCCATACTATATTACTTTTAGCTCGTAGGTAATGCTAATAAATTTGTTATTCTCAGACTGTGACCTTTCAAAATTAGCTTAATATGTCGATAAAAATATCACATTTTCGTAACATGTAAACGTAGCTCATAAAAAATAATAGGTATCAGGTCCATTATTCTCGTATATTTTCATGGAAATCTCCTGTTACCCGCCTTTGCTTACAAATCAACTTATATCTTAAGTGTTCTTATTCATATTCTTTATCGTTTGTGTAATATTTTCTTTAACCTTCAACAAAGTATCTATTAGTCTTTCATGAATATTATAATATACATCTATATATAAACTGTAGTTTTATCTTAAATTGAAAATGAGTTGTATCTGTACATAGGAGATATTTAAAAAAAATAGTAAATTGTATTAAGTTAAAGATTTTGAGCAAACACAAAAACTATCATATGTTTCATTGCATACAGTTGAATAGACCCGGAGTTATTGCTCAAAAGAGGATCATACAAGGTGGAGCAAGTATCAGCAAGTAACTCATTACTTTTTACTACCTAAAAACAAAATAGTATGTATCGTCCCATTATAACAAGCTGTTCACAGCTATTTAGTTCCGCAAAAGCCTTTGATGTTGGTCGATGCCACGCCACCGGCCTGTGCAAAGTGTCTACTTACGCTGTCATACGCAGACAAGTAAGGGTTGACACAAAATGAATTAAATTATTAACATTATTACATTTTGTAAATTTCTATGTTAACTACATTCTTCTCTTTCATCTTCAGTTTGATTTATTTATCTGTCGTTAAATTAATGGTAAGAACTAGTGATATAATAGACTGCAGACATTCAAATCATTTTTTTTTTTTGTGTCATCGTCAAACTAAGTATATAATGCAGAGGCTCGCCGGGAAATGACTAGCAGAAAATTATACTGAATCAAATTGAAGATAAATATTGAAAAAATAAGTTTAAAATCTAACCCGACTACTGAAAAATACCACGATCACTCTAAAAATTATTAAACAAGAAAATATCAACGATAGCTAGAATGTATTGTTTTGTAAGACTAAGTGGTATAGGTACGACCTCGGCTATTCTTGATATCTTTTGTTTTAAAGTTTTAATATTTATGTGGCAGCAATTGATATAATTTATACGAGTACGTATTTGAAATGTCTAATTAAGCCCTTTTAGTTGATACCAAACACGACATATTTGTCTCAAATTCATTTAATTTATTAACACAGTACTTTATGACCGCTAGAGGACGCCACATTAGATTCAGTGACACTTTATACTATAGGCTATACAGGGTGTATTTTTGAAACGGGGCAGTAAGGGCAAGTACCTTAACCGTTGCAGTTACAGCAAAACGTTCTTAAAAGACCTTCCCTAACTTTTTGGGACATTTTGAACTGCATTCACAGATTTTGTAAAAAAAATGCAAAAATTTCAATTTTTTTTTTATGTCAATCGATTCTATTTCATGTGGGGATCAAAAAACTCTATGTGACCATTTTAGCTTTCAGTACTAGAAAAGACAGAAATCGCCAAAAACGTTTCCCATACATTTCGTACGGAAATATGATAAATCAACTCGAAACTCACAGGTCAGGTAAAATTTTGAACTTTTTTAAATAAAAAAAATCATTTAAACATTTAAGAAATTGGTTTATGAAATAAATTGCTCAAAATGATTTCCATTTTCACGAATACATAAGTCTATCCTTTTTTGCACTGAACGAATGGCGGCTAATAATGTTCTGGGATGAATATTACGTTAAATGGTCATTAATGCATCCTTGAGCTCTTGAACACTGGCGTACGTCGTCTTATACACCTCGTCTTTCACGAAGCCCCATAAAAAAAAATCAAGTGGTGTTAGATTGGGGCTACGAGGTGGCCACTGTGTTGGACCATGTGTACCTATCCACTGTGTACCGAATAGGCGGCTCAAATTGGAACGTGAAAGGTGACTGTTATGTGGCGGAGCACCATCTTGTTGAAAATGAACTTTTCGCAATTCCGACAGGGGCCATTCGTCCATCTCGTTTTCAAGATGGTGTAAAATGACTTCATTATACATGGCAGAATTCAGTTTCCCTTCATAAAATTCCACCATTATGACTCGATTGGACATTATACCACACCAACAGTTGAATGAGAAGCGAACCTGATTATGACTTGCCGTAACTCTTAGTGGATTTTCTTTGGACCAATAGTGGTGATTTTTTCTGTTGTACATACCGTTATTGGAAAAATTCGTTTCGTCTGACCACAGTATGTAATTTAAAAATTCATGATCTCTGTTTATTTTTCCTCTTAGCCATCTGCAAAAAGTAAGCCTTCGAACATCATCACCCGGATGTAACACTTGAACTATGCGCCCATATCGACAGCACTTGTAGCCGTATTTCTTCCATATCTTTATCACAAGGGAGTGGGATACACCTACTTCAAGGGCGACTTGCCTGGACGATACCTCTGGATATGCTTCGACATAAGTCAGAACCGCAATCTCCGTGTCCATGTCCACACGAGGCTGCCGCTTTCTTTTGAAAGAACCCTGCAATTCCAGGTTTTTCAAAAGATTTGTAATAACCTTTCTTGTTGGCACATGCCGCAACGGATACTTATTGCGGTACCACACTAATGCAGCTCCCGCATTTCGATTATTGACAAAATACGCTTTTAATAAGTCAATTTTTTCACGATTAGAAGACATTTTAGCGAAAATCCTTAATTAATAACTCATACGAAGTTTCTCAGCTGAAACTAAGTATAACACACAGATTTTCGAATCAAATTCGAAATTTGAGGGTAAAAATTCTTTTTATTTACTTTACAGTCAATTCTACCCACTTCCTGGCCATAACAAAAAGTTAGACCATCGTAGAAATTTGTTTCTGTTGCCGAAATGTATGGGAAACGGTTTTGGCGATTTCTGTCTTTCCTAGTACTGAAAGCTAAAATGGTCTCATAGAGTTTTTTGATCCCCACATGAAATAGAATCGATTGGCATAAAAAAAAATTTTTGGACTTTTTGCATTTTTTTTTTGCCAACTGTAAGTTTTTTACAAAATCTGTGAATGCAGTTCAAAATATGTCAAAAAGTTAGGGAAGGTCTTCTAAGAACGTTTTGCTGTAACTGCAACGGTTAAGGTACTTGCCCTTACTGCCCCGTTTCAAAAATACACCCTGTATAACCAGCTGACGACGAATATGCTTCTAACGATACCTCATTTGACCAGTTCTAATATGTGGTTGTAGAGCTACGAGAGAACAGATGAACCTACATACATACATAGCCTGTCAAAATCATAACTCTTCTTTTACTTTACCGTAGAATGAATGGCAAATTGACATAAGGGTAAGGCTATGAAGTTGTGTTACAGCGGACGATGGTGGGTTTAAGTCTCAGCTTATCCTGAAAGGAAAAACGTTTGAGTATATCTATGTATTTATCCAAAAACTTTGTAAGTTTACTTTTTGTAAAGAAACGTTCCTTGATCGTCGGTGTTTTATGTAAAATGATCTTATCGGTAGTTAGTTATGCCAGCCCCCTTATTCCGATTAACTAACGGTATCGTAAACACGCGCCTTCGTATTATCCGTCTTTAAATAGGTTACTGGGTACTGCTTAATATGTTAGTTCATTCTGAAAAAATATGTCTTGTGGAATAAGACATTGCCTAACGAAACTGAAATTATGACATTGCATTATTCTTAATTCCCAAAGGCAAGGCAAAATATAAACAATCAAGTTCAGTTCCAATTTTTTACTTTTTAGAGTCCTTATTAAATTTCAAATATTTTTTTAAGAACTATATACGTCTAAAAGCAAAAGAGGCTGACATATATGCGATATTCTCTTGCACTCCATTCGATTTGCACTACGCGCGATTGGCGTGTGACGTCACTCGCAAATACGATTTTGTATGGAATGTTAACGGGAGGCGGCGCGAGAAAAGAATTTCCCAAATCAAATATCTTTAAAACTATTTCTCGTACAAATATTTCACTTGGGCAGTTCATTATGTTGTTATAAAGTGGTCATTTCGGAAATACAAAAAAATAGTCTAATAGCTTATTGAGGTGGTAGCCAGTCCAAATACACTCCCGTAATTAATCAACTGCTCACACAAGTCGAGAGAATACACCAACTAACTTAGTACTGCTTGGCTATAACAGTAAACTTTATATTTCTATCCTTTTCTGTCTCATACAATAATTATTATTTAAGCCTGTCTCAATTGAGTTCCAATCTTGTCTTTAGGTGACCTTTCTATGGAAATATTTCTCTGAGCAGAAGAAACTAATCAAACACCAATTAAACTTACTTTGAGAAATATGTAATCTATGAAGTTGCAGACTTGCTCTTCATCCCTTCTACCTTTGTCTCACAATCTGTACCTAACGCTAAACAATTAAAAAAGCTAATCACCTTTATTGGCGGATTGTATCTATTTTCATTTAACTTAGTGGACCGTAGGAATTTCGAAATATCCCTGTAATTCTTTTCTAATTGATATTAAACAATTACAAGGTCGTATAAATTCGGTGAAGCGACTGCTGACTTCCGTAATTCTCTGGCAAGCCAAGTCTGCAGTCAGACCAGATATTCGGACTTTAACATTCTGAGGTACATATTTAATTTCATTATTATACGTACACACTTCTTGCAATGCAACTTATCATATTCATGCATACAGCTCCAAACCAATGAAAATATTCAATCATACAACTATTTGAATCAAGCTGAAATCGAACACTCGACCTCTGACGAGACGAGCAGTCGAATGCTCTACCGCTAACCCGCAGAGGTCACACATTGAAAAGATGTGAATCATTCATTTATTTTTACCAACTAAACAGAAAACGAGAAGGCTTTGAATAGCCACCCCCGAACACTTGCCCCTTTATGTATACGTGCTATTGACAGCGGATTACCAAATCCTTTACTCAAAGCTTGCCTTATGTCGATATCTCAAAAGAGGTCACAGGGTCACTGGGGCGCCAATGAGTAACCTGGCTTTTTAATCTCACTATACTAGGCATATATTGCTCCTATTAAAATTCAAAAATTCTATAACGCCAGAACGGGCCGTGTGATTGTCTGCCACCTAAGTAGTATAAAACAAAACGACTAAACGGAATTGAACAACATTTGGCACTGAGATAGATTATAATCGACAGTGTGTGTTCAGATGAATTATTCGATATGATGCCCACGGCTGCATTTTATCATCGCACACCTCCCGACGGACAGGGAATTCAACCTCACACATTACGACTTGAAACAGTACACACAGTTATATGTGACAGGAACGTCATTACCCGCACGCTTAAGCTGTGGAATGAACTCCCTGCCGTGGTTTTCCCAAGCGACTTCAATATGGGGTTCTTCAAGAAGGCCTTACAAAATTTTAAAAGGGTCGACGGCGCGAGTGTGACGTCATAAAATAAAATAAATATTCTACAACATTCTACACAACGCTATCTAGACCCATGGTAAGCATAGTTTAACTAGCTTGTGTTATGGAATCTAGAATACGGATAAACATACTTAAATACATTTTTTTTTGTAAATACATACATATTATACATAGCAACACCCACACCAATGCAAATACCCATATTCATGCATACAAATATTTGCACTGAGCAGGGATCGAACCCGCGCCTCCTGCGTAGCAGTCGCGTTCACTACCGCCACGCCACAGAGGCTTTCATAGGCCACGGAAACCACTTTTCATTCGAGTGTCGTGTGCTTGTCTGCCACCTAAACCAAAAATTAATTTACTAACTTAGTAAAACCACGTTTTGTCTAGATAATACACATTTTATCTAGAAATAAACAGTTTTAACTGATCTTCAATTTTGAGTCTTACAGCATTTAAACTTTGTATAGTAAGAAAATGTTTTCATCGGTGGAAGAAAACTTAAGTGATAAAACTTCTATACCTGTTATTATTAATAATTCTGTGGTTCCATCCCATCTTCCCGAGGGTGTCGTATAAGGAGACTAAAGGATATGGCTGTTGCAGCCGACAGTAAACATACCGGCTATGAAAAAGTTTTGTGGTTAATTATGTTTGCAAAGTGTTCGTGTTATATTTTGGTGATAAGCATGCATAAATATAAATACACACATACATACATATAATCACGCCTTTATCCCCGAAGGGTAAGTCATAGGTGAAATAACAGCCACATTTCACCAATAATTGTATTCGGTCCCACGTAATGGGGGGTGAGACTATTGCCGTATTCCGGGCACTATTGTTGACTCGAGCCATGCATCTGAGGCTGAGTTTGAGCTGTCTGTCTGATGTTTAACAGTCCCTTACAAATCCCTTAGTCACCTTGTACTACATCGCATGGGAAGAGATGGGGGGCCTAAATTCTACACTGCTGCAAACCACGTGGTTTCTTCAGGGTCGGCAGCGCGAGTGTGACGCCCTTGGTGTTGCACACGTCCATATGCCACGATAACCACTTCCTTTCAGGTAGTCCGTATGCTTGTCTGCCACCTAAGTGGCATCTAAAAAAAACGTGGCTATGCTGGAAACCACGCGGTTAAGATAGAGAGAGAGAGAGAGAGAGAGAGTATATGTATGTATTATATATAGTGTTTGTGCCTTGGTAATATTTAGAGTATTTTCCTACGATTGAAATCAGAATCAGTAATTGGTTAACAATATAACTATTATATATAACTATATAACTATACTATGCCGTTCAATAATACCCCAAATTACAGCTATGACATTTGGATAGACATTGTTATTGAATTGTAAAGTACTTTAAATACCAGCTAAAGTCCGTGCACTTCATTTTAACTTACACAGATTGATATCAATCACTCCAATAATTTAATGGCTAACGTCCTCTTCCTCTGTCATAAAAGAATTCCGTAATAGAATGTAGTGACATAAGTATAAGAAAGTATGCACAACACACCAAGATTGTTTGGTCACGTAAAACGCATGGATGAGTTACGAATGACTAAAAAAAATTTGGATGCGAATATAGAAGGGTACGTACGCATTCCTGAAGGGTACGTACGTGTGTACGGGGGTACTGAAATGAGTACGTTACGGACCAAATAGGCCACGCTCTCGGAAACACCGGTGTGCGTGCGTAGGTACTAAAGATGGGTAAAATTATCATTTGCATCGATACAACAACTCGGTTTATCGTAACATACTGCATCAATACTGACGATATGATATATATTTTATAAGTACGAGTACCAAGCCCGAATTTGATGATGTTGTTATCGACAGTATGGGAATGTGATGTGTAAAGTATGGTAGTGTATCGACGCAATGTATTAAAGTACCACATAGCGTTATAAGGGTACTTAATAATATCAATATGTATCGATCGTCTCTACTGTGTAGTGAGGAATGTAAGTAAATGTTGTAAATCTATTGTCTACACATTTCTCTGGGAAGACAGTATGAGGGTAAATAGTCACAGTTCCTATTCCAAGATAAATATATTTACAGAGTTTATACTTTAAAATGTAAAATTGTGATCTCTAGTCGTTATGCTGATGTTCATCCGAACGTACTTTTATTGGCGAACTCTTTATTGCTTGATATTTTACGCAGAACATAAATATGATGGATGGTAGAAAAACCATGCGGCAAATTCTACGTATTGCGACGTCATATCTGTATTTTAACATTTACGTCTAGGGTTACGATGGTGCCGGCGACGAGGGTTCTACCCAAAGGTATCAAGTGAATAATAAACATCACGTAAAAAGAAAGAAAATATCACTGGCAGTTTCTTTTGTCCTGGAAGCACAGTGTCGAAGAAATATTAATATTATTTTGTGACTTTAGGCGTGAATTATACAAAAGGGCAAGATGCATAAGGTGTAAGGCCTAATTAAAGCGAAATCGTACGTATCGCGGACGAAAAAGTGTGCTCAGCTTGTTACACATAAAAATGTGTCCACAATTATTTTGAATTCGGTTTCCCATGGAAAAAATTGAGGAGGAGCATTTCAAACCATGGGATTAATATGAAATGCGCAAAATGTTTAAGGGCGCCTACAATAACCATCACAGAGCCCACCCCCTCCCCCATCCTCCCTCGACATTTACCAATAAAATAAATTATTTGTCTTAACTACTAACTTTAACTTGTGATAGCACTAGTACCTAATAATCATTTATTAAAACGGAAAAAGTGCTTGAAATATTCAATATCTGGTTATAATTGGTGAGGGATGAAGCGTGTTATGTAACTAAGCCCCAGTCGTAAGCTTCAGTCGTAAGCCTACAAATACATAGTTTACTAGTTTAAAATCCCTCGCGTGCTCTAATAGACACGTCCTCTTATTTGCTGAGAACTTAGTACGCTTTACCAATTATAGCTTGAATCTATACCAATGGAAGCAGTGTTTTTGGTTTAATTGTTTGTTTTTGATCTCTGTCTTGATTATTTAATGTCATATTTAGAATAACGGTTAGAAAAAATTGGGTATTTTGGGATCCCACCAAGATCGAGGATGCCCAAACAAACAAACGAGACAAACGAGATTTTGGCGTAGGCTTTCCTCTCGAAGTTGGGAAGTCATACGGCAATTGCTCCTATAAAAATCAAATTAATAAAATTGTAAGGAGGTAATAGGTAAGAATGAAGACGATGATGATGAAATACACATAAGACTTACACGTGGACGCGTGCCCTAAAGCACGTAGTACTATTATACATTATGTGCCTAAAGTGTGGGAGTACACTAACTAACTATGAATGGGAAATTGGCGAGCATTTATAGGTATTTGTATTGATGTATTTTCCTACAGGATCAAATTAGAATGTTACTCAAATCATGAAACATTTAAGCTTGAAGCCTGGAGGTGTCCTAATCCCGCGCGCTTCCAACAGAGCTTTGACTCGACTTTAATTTTTTCTTTTACGATCGCGCTTTTATGAGATCAAGGTGAGGAACAGGAGCAAAGGCACCTCATTTTTTATATTTGTATATAAAATACTTGTTATGAAAAAAGCTTATTAGGCTATGTTTTCTTTAGAATTTATGCAAAATACTGTTATTCAAACGTCTCTTTCAGATTTTTCCTCGACAGAGATATAAAATGTTGCATTTTTATGTACTTGTGTCCCAAAAGTCATATCTTTATGGAGTTTCTAACGTTGTCCTAAACTTAGCTTTTAAAACTTTACCAAATGATCTTCGATTAGTAGGTATAAGTACAATAAAATTAGCTGAATTAAGGGGCAAACCTAACTTTGCATTCTAAGAGTAACACAAGAGAGATAGAATTTGACAAAGAAAAAATTCCTGGTTTCTCTTTCGGAATTCGTTGAGTGAGGTCATTGTCATTCTCAATTTCAATTTATATGATAAGTATTAGGTTCGTTGCAATCTCCGCTATCTTGAATTTAATGGTGAATTTTGGTTTTCGAATTAGTTGTTTACATATATACACATATAATCACGTCTTTATCCCCGGAGGGTTTGGCAGAGGTGAATTATCACCCACATTTCACCAATAATTGTATTCAGTTCCACGTAATAGGGAGTAAGCCTATTGCCATATTTCGGGCACTGTTGTTGACTCGAGCCATGCATCTGAGGCTAAGACTGGGCTGTATATATCTGTCCGATGTTAAACAGCCCTATCTCTCCAAATTCTACTCTGCCGGGAACCATGCGGCCTTTTTATTATTAATTAGTTTTATTATTTATGTTTATTTATTAATTAGTTGTTTATTATATATATAAGTCTTAACAGTGAGATTCGTGAATGTTTTTCATTGAATAGAATCATCATTTGATTTCTGGTTTAAGGTTTAATATTGTAAGCGATTAAATAAGATTCTCCGTGACAGCTTCCGTGTCGTTCCGTTTCGATCCCCGTTCAGTCAGTGTATGCATGAATATGGGTATCTGCATTGGTCTGGTCGTGTCTCGGAGAGCATGTTAACCCGTCAGTCCCGGTTGTCGTACGAACATCTATGACATCATTACGGGTAATTGGAGCCCTAAAAAGTTCAACAACTGGTCTATTCTTCGATATCACCTTTGGATTGTGACGGTCATATGGTATTCGCTTCATGGAAAATATCGAAGTTCAGCCAAATCCACAGTCAGAATGGTGATTTCGGATGCGACTGGGATTAATTAACACTAAGATGAAGTAGAAGAATCCTGTCATTGGTGCAATCCACTCGATGCCCAACACAGCGTATCGATATTTTAGTGTTAGTATTATCGTGTATCGGTACAATTAGTCGCGATAACGATAAGTACATAGAAACATATTGAGCTATCGCTATATGAAACGACGAATTAAAAGCTCATTTTATATGCAAAATAGCTATACATGGCTGCCATCTACACACAACATTACGAAACAATTAAACTCGAAACGTTTCGGAACCAACAGATTTTATCGAAAATGACCGGATAGAACTAAATAAAGTTTCGTTAACAATATTAAGTTAAGCCGGATTTCGATTCGGTAATAGTATATTATGGTAGATACGAGTGTGTAAAATTGATGATTCCTGCTGAGGCGCCGTTGAGTCTTAAGATAGCCGAAGATGGTAATCATCAATATACAGGTGTCTCATTGGACGTTTATCAACGCACTTGCGAATAAAATTATACTAATAAATCATTTTATCTAGTCTCATACTGAAATGTAACCATTGAAAATTAAAAACAACTTTAATGACATTGTTTACCCACATAATAAGTTAATAAATTTTTCGGTACACTTACTCATAAAGTGGCTCTAATTTCACCGCAATTAAGCACATAATGGTACCTAAAATGAAACTGTGACTTTTCCTTGCTACTTATTGCACAAGTGAGTTATAGCTTTTCTTTTTAATTTTACTGGTTGAGTTGCTTTGTTCTCAATAAATGTTTCGATACAAAAAAATCGTGTTCAAAATAGTACAAATAAATGAATAGGGCATTCATGCAACTTTTACATTACATAACATGAAAACATAACATAAACTCATGCCTATATCCCCGAAGGGGTAGGCAGAGGTGCTAGCACCCACATTTGGCCAGTTTTTGTTTAGGCCCCATGTAATAGGTGGCGAGCCTATTGCCATTAACCTGGCAGTTATAAACCTGCGATAAATACACACATAACTTCGAAAAGCATCGAAAAGTAATTGATGTGTGCCATGGTATAACCTGGGATCGAGCCCGAGACCTCATCTCAGCAGTCCATTACCCATACCACTAGGCTACCGCGGTTGTTTATTAAATCAGTTTAATAAATTAAACCTTTCACTCAAATATAACTTCCAATTCCCTATTTTCTACGATCCGAAAATTAGTAACCTCATTCTTTTAGTTCTATGATTTAAACTACATGGACGCACGTAGGAAAACTGCACATAATTTGGATTAAGAACCCTCATTATCCTAAAGTTTCATTAACTACTATTATAAATAATTATGGTACGTGTGTGTAACGTTGGTGATTACCGCTGAGGCACCAGAGTCTTAAGACTTAAGAGGTCCCTCTCTTAAGAGGTCTTAAGAGAGCCGAAAACGGTATTACATATATGTGCAGTTAGTAAAATTTTAACGAACTGTTTTAATGGCATAGTTTTGTTTATTAAATACGTACAAGTTTAAATCATCTATTTAAATATGAAGTTGCATAAAATGAGTACGCAGTAGGTATATTAATTTATTTGGACTATTTGTATTTCCGTCCTAATTGAGCAGTCCGACTGGGGAAGTACCTCCACTCTACAGAATACCACAGCTATTACATAATAACCTCGTGTTGATTTCCCGGCGGTGAGTAGGGTAGCCAGAGCTCAGTGGAGAGTTTTTGTGCTGTCAGTGGCTTGTTGATCGGCAGCACGAGTGTGACTCCCCTGGTGTTACATACGTTCAAAGTCAAAAATCATTTATTCTGCATAGACCATTAAATTGGCACTTACAAAACTTCAATATAAAAAGAAATATGAAAGACTAGGTTAGAAAATGGACAACCGCGGCACCGGTTCCAAACGCGGCCCCGACCTGAGAAGACCCCGGCAAGAAACTCAGCGGGTATATATTTTTTGGTCTATTTACAAAGTCTACTTAGTCTAAATACAATAATTTATTTGAGTAGCACAGTTGAGTGAACAGCTCATTTCCAAGCTTGTTTATCATATAAGTATTCTTGGATTTTATAACAGCCTTTCTGGCACAATTTACTCTTTACTACATTTTTAAATTTATTCACAGGTAAATCCCTAACTTCATTAGGGAGCTTGTTAAAAAAGCGTAGATATACAGTTGCCCTGGAAGGAATGACTAATTTTTAAGTGTACTATCACAGACTACCAGATTGTTTTTTAGTCTGTTATTTATATTATGCCAATCACAAACTCCTGAAAATTTTGAGATACTTTTTTCTTACATTAAGTTCTCAAAAATATATTGTGACACTACGGTGAGAATGTCTATTTAATTAAACTTTGGAGGGAGACTCTTGGGCCCAAATTATAAATAACTCGAACAGCCCGGTTTTGTAACACAAATATTGTGCTGCTACTCAAGTTTATAAAAAACATGATCCTTTTTGTATCGAAGCTTTTTGAAGAACAATGCAACTCCAGCAATAATATTAAAAAATCTATAACTCTTCGTGAATTGTAGCGAGGAAAAGTCTCAGTTTGATTCTGGCGCCATTTATATGCTTAATTGCGGTGAAATTAGAGCCACTTTATGAGCAAGTGTGTTGAAAAATATAAAATTTTAAACCCTGTGAAAAGTCATGATAAAATAAGCGGTCATAAAGTACTGTGATAAAAAATAAATTTGAGATAAATATGTCGGGGTTGGTATCATTTGAAAGGACTTGTGTAATTAGCGCATTTCAAATATGTATAAATTATACCTATTGCTTGCCCCAAAATAATGTAAATAAAAAATAAGTTTAAAATAAAACTAAAATCCGACTACTGAAAAATCACGCTTTAAAAATTATCGAACAAGAAAGTGTCAAGAATAGCCGTGGTCGTATGCCACTTAGTTTAACAAAACAATACTAATTGGCATACGACCACGGCTATCCTTTTAATATTTTCTTGTTTAATACTTTTAGAGCGTGATTTTTCAGTAGTAGGATTTTAGTTGTAAATGCTATTTTTTTGTTTATATATACTTTTTATTTTTCCAATTTTACATTTTTTCAAATTTTTCAAAAAGAAATTTCGTCCACGATTTGTTTGTTTATTAATTTGTTGTAGCTTACATAAAGATGACACTACATAATTCCGTCTAATTGAGCAATCCGACTGGGGAAATACCTCCGCCCTATAGAACACCGCGGCCATAATAACCTTGTGTTATGTTTCCGGCGGTGAGTAGGGTAGCCAGAGCTCACTAGAGAGATTTTGTGCCGTCAGTGGGAAGACCAAAAACTTGTCTTGCTTTTTCTTTTACACTGACGGCACAGAAACTCTTTGTGCCTGTCGGGTTGGCAGCGCGAGTGTGAGTCCCTTGGTTTTGCACTTGTCCATAGGCCACGGTAACCACTTTCCATCAGAACCGCAATTTGTTGGTTCTGAACTAAATATAAGCTTTTGGCTATACATAGAAGCACAGATTATAAGTTAATGACGTTATAGAACTCACTGAGAAAAGCCGGTCAAGAGCGAGTTGGACTCAGTAAAGAGGGTTTCGGAACTTAAGCTTCCTACATAATATATTTTGAATGCTTTGACTTGGAAGTTTGATTTCTGCACAGTTTCAATATATCGTTATAGTCGTAGTGAGTATTGGTAAGCATTTCAACTTCATCCCTCTGCGCATTCCTGAGAAAAAGACCATGACAGACAGACGGACAACGAAGTGATACTATAAGGGTTTCATTTTTACCTTTTGGGGTACGGAACCTAATAAAGCGTATTTATATGCCGCGTGGTTCCCGGCAGTGTAGAATTTGGGACACCCCATCTCTTCCGGCGACTAAGGGCTGTTTAACATCATACAGATATATACAGCCAAAACTCAGCCTCAGATATACGGCAATAGGCCCACCACCTATTACGTGGGACCGAATACAGTTATTAATGAAATGTGACTGTTAATTCACCTCTGCCTAACCCTCCGGGGATAAAGGCGTGATTTTATGTATACATACATAGAATCACGCCTTTATATTTATATTTTTATTTTCAAATGTCCTCAAATATGAGCGTAAAAATATTCTTTGTTTCAAAACCAGGCAGGTAGTATTCATATCTAGAAATATTAGTAATTCTAGTTCTAATATTCTTTTATTAAAAAAAAAATTGTCTGATGAGTTTATCAGCAGTAGCTACACTCAACTTAAAGCTACATCGCATAATACTAAAGCAAAGGTATGCTTTGCTACACCTGACCCTGCTAAAGTGCTTTTAACATCGTGTGGCAGACGCGTTGATGTATTCTTGAAGTTGGATACAGGATTATAGAGTCTTGACTTCACTATAATACAAACCAACTACAGTATACATCGTGTGGTTAAGAGGTTTTGAACTATCGATTGCAGTTGGAGCACTCAGTAAACCCGAGCACTCGCTATTTCAAACTGAATAACGACTATGACAACCAAACCCACTCCCGCAACTCGATCATTACCGCCTGCGAGGGATACGATGTTTATACGAAGTACTCATGCGTTCCTTTGTTAAACATATTATTTAGTTAAAGTTAATGCACTAAAAAAATAAGTCATCTTTGTCAGGACCCCTTCTGATACCTAAATATCAATAGATCTTCTAAAATCGTATTAGTTTTCTTATTTACCTACTCTTACACCAAGTGTTTTGGGTCGACAAGTTAACACCATGTCAATTCCTCTGACACAATCTCTCACTCACTCTCTTCTTTACCGTAAGCTCTTTCACGCATTCCATCTTCCATTGGGTCTACCTCTGCTCCTAAATTCTTCTGTGATTGATAACTAGTGGTTAAGGAGTCGGCCTTACGATCGAGAAGTCCCGGGCACGAATCCTGGCCATTATACTACTCACGTGAACCACTCCTAACACAAGTAATTTAGCTTAGCTGGAGGTATTACAGGCTCGGGGATGGTCTCCGCCATGTGTGTGTATCCCTAGCATATTATATTCTCTTAAAAAGGCCTCTACATCTTGACTGCAGCCCGACACACGCCTTCCAAAGAACCCGGGACTACACAATCCCGAAAGTCATGGAACTGAGAAACATAATAATAATAATATCTTTATTGCTTCAAAAATTACATTCACTTAACAGATAAAAGTATCTGAACATTTGTATTATTTCTCTATTAAATACAAAAGGTATTGAATGCTATCGACCAAACTAGGCAAAGCCTACATTTTTGAGGATGCTATCGGCCGTGAGGTGAAACGTACAAAAATCATTCTTATGCTAAAGTGCACATATCACTGCTACATGGCTGTGGAATCAATAACTAATATAATTAAAATCAGACAAACGAAGATAGAAACAGACTGAAGATGGGGAGTGTGTGTATGTGTGTGCGAGTAGTGTGACAGTATATAGTGTTTTACTGATGAAACTGACAAATGTTTCAAGGAGGTTTTTGTCAAGGCAATCGATTCAGTTTCAAGTATTTTGCAGTGTGTTACAACGTGCAATTAATGCCTAAATGTTAGATAGCACCGTGACTCGTGAGCAGGTTTAACAAGAACAATTGGCTAGAACAATTTATATTAGTACTTCAAAATAGTTTCTAGTTTTAAGTTTAATTTAAGTAGTATCATTTATGTATTGGACAAATCTTATTGAATCTTAAATTAAATAACTTCGACATACGTAATAGAATAATTGGGTAATTTGGTTCTAATTTCACCTCGATTTGGAATAAACGCCTAGGTGTGCCCTCGGTATGGTAATATAGGGTAATATAGACAATAGTGTATTTCCATGTGTTAAAATAAATAATGTCAAAACTGTCAGTGCGTTCGACATTCATTTATCACGCAAAGGAACCAACCATAATTCATATTTACGTCGCTAATAACATGTTTGTACAGTAAAGATCAGCATATTGATGTCTGGTTATATTTAGAAAAGAACATGCTTATCGAAACCGTTCGGTTCTTTGAATTACATTTCATATTTTTTTGATGTGTTGTTGTAGAACGATGTCAGTGTAATTGAACACGCAAACAATATTTCTAGAAAAGACTTATTTTAAAAAGGTTATTTCAATGGTAAAGTAGCTTTTGAACAATAAAGACAAGTACTAGGAACTTGATAGTATATCGAAGACAGTGTGACGAACTGTCACAGAGCACACGCTATATTTATCCTACTAATATTACCTATAAATAATTATGAAAGGTTGCTTAGATCGATGGATGGTTGGATGGTTGAATGAATGGATGTTTCGTTATCAGTATTTCTTTGCCGTATGGTACTTTTTGCATGAAGCACAAGGTTCACAACAACTCCAAGGAATTTTATTCACGTAACTACATTACATATGTACATACATTCCCGCTACCAATGGAAACTTTCTACAGATATAAAAAGTTATTCTAGTTCAAGTCAAGTTTCAAGTTTTATTTGATTTCAGTTACAAATAGGGCCTTTCACAATTTCCAGCAGTGGTCTGCGATGGGCTAATTGATTGATGTGTTATCTATCACAGTACACAATTTTCAGCCAAATTTGTTTAGCCGTTTGAGTATGATTGAGTGACAAACGTCTTCTCTAACAAATTCTCATCAGACGTGATGAAGTCAAATGAGACAGAAAAACGTCCGGCAATTTGGGGTTAATTGTCAGTGAACAAAATGTTAGTAAAAATTGTAAAATAAATGAACAAATGTAGGTTAGAAAACTTTTATTTCGATACAACTAACATTACACGCCTGAACCTGCAGGATTATTTAGATATATATTCTGTTTTTTTTTTAATATATATTTTAATTTAGATAACTTCCGACTAACAAGTCATTTATAGTTTATACATATATACAATATAGAGGATCTCCATTCAACGAACATTTTATATTACATTTATGTCACACCGCACAGAGCGGGGGTACGTGTACAATCTGCGCGTGAACGCATCTTTTGTGTGTTACATAATGTGAGTTTTCATTACAAAGATAAATTATTCACAAGCAACCTAAGAACACACACTCCCGCGCTACGCTGCGTGATGCGGGGCAGTATGCCAACTGCCTCAACTATATACCGCGCGAAGGTTAAATAAATCAGGCCAAATAATTAGTGTAGTTGAAAGTTGGTACGGTTATTCCTTATCTCACCCAAATAAACATACTAATAGTCTACGAGAGTGGGACACGAGCAGTCGGTAGGGTAGGGGAGGGGAAAGATGCCTTTTTTCAGTCTTTTGCTTGTATAGTCAAAACTATTTACAACATATCTTTACTTACTTCTACATTAAATTTACTACAAATTTTGTCTAGACATATTTGCTGTAAGAGTAATACTTTGATAAATAGGAGAGGTCAAATGTAACAAAACTTATAATTACCTACACAAATTAAACAAAATTAACTCCGCTAAGTAACAAAGAGACCGGCGTGTGTTCCAGTATTTTTTTGATGATTACTATTGATACATGATGTAGATATAACAGAGACATTATTAAGAATGTAATAAAGATGTTGTTAATGTTCTTTAATATTCAAGCAATAACTGCAAAAAGATTCTTTCCCCTCTCGAGGACTTTTAGTATGTTCAGCTGGGCTCCTTAGGGAATAACTGTACGAACTTTCAAAACTACACGAATCATTTCGTCTGATCCTCAAATTTCACGCTAATTTAAATGGAGTAGTTAAATATATTATTACCTCGTTTACTAATGATAATGAGATATGATAATGTATCACTGATAAAGCAGAGTTTCTCTAATCTCAAGTTCTGTACGCACAAGTAGTTTTAATGGTGAATAATTATAAACGGTTTTATTTACATTCTTCATGGTGGGACACATTTAGTTATTGAATTTTTTCCGCCTTTCCTGTTGACAAAATGCTCTGATAATTGGTACAGAACTTTATTTCAGGTGACAATGCATTTTCAATAAATAAAACCGTTTTTTAGGACCTTTTTTTAAGTATAACTTTATTAAGATTGAACTTGAGAATGCTGGACGCGAATACTTTCAGGGTCAATTATGAGCGAATTTCAATTTTAACGCGTGACTTTATAGTTAAAGCGATTAGTAAGTTTGTTTCTGAATTTCAGGTACTTGGCTATTTCCTTACTCTTCAATCCTGTAACAGTACGATTGCTATCAATGATCAATATTGGCACGTCAGTGTCTTTCTTCAGCCGTTGGTTCTTGATCGTATTTTCGTTAACAAAGTAAATTTTTGGTATATCGTCAACGACGAAATCGCCAGATCCATTATCTGGGAATACAACATATACAATCATTTTCTTTTTATCACCTATGTTGACATTTGATGGAGCAGCCACCACAAGAATTTTGTAATCAGAGTATGGTTGGCTAACTACAGGAAGATTTAAGAAAGTCACATTGGTATTTTTCCACATTTCTGTGTCATTATATTCGAAAGACACTTTTAGAGGTTCTGATAATTTGTTAGCTGCTGTTGCTTCCTTTGATGGTTCTGTTGTCTGGGGAAAAAATGTTTGTGTATAATATTCCCGTCTATTCTGTTCTATGAATGTATCAGGAACTTGCTGAATCTTTGTAAATATCCGTCCTAATTTCTTCGTTTTAAAATCTTCTCTTGAAGAAGAGGGATTAAATTTTATAGTGAACCCATTCTCTATTGGTAAACTTTGAATAACACAAATCATGATGTACACTATCAGAAAGGCGCTGATCTGTAAATAAAAAATAGACCTAATAGAATAGTAACATTTTTACTATACCACTTCGGTGGCAGACAAGCAAACAAACCGTGACCTATGGACATCTGCAACACCAAGGGCATCGCGCCTACTCGACGTAAATATTCTTTCTGTAATTCTATTTTATGTCATGGTTGTCCATACTGTCCAGATTTTGAGAAATATGATCTTCGAGGCTTTCGGTCATTTTAAAAGTAAACTGGCACGCGACTCAAATACAAACTGACCTCAATCATTACTTGGTACATCCAAGTAATTATTGAGAGCAGTTTGTAATGTGTCAGGAAAAAATGACTTCGCTAATATTAAAATCAATTTTAGCAACGGCTGATTCGTGTAGTGACGGAGAAAAAATAGAAGTATATCACTACCCCATCACATCACAAAAAATAAAGAATACAACTATCACTACCCAACATTGTGAGAGGCCTATGTCGCAGTTGATTTCGATTGGTTAATTGATTGATTGATGTGTAAAAATATATACTAGTGACATCATTGGTAGACATAGGATAGTAATATCAACGGTCTCAACTTTCCTACTTTAAAATCTGTGAATATTATTTAAACTTGATATTAAATTAAAACTTACATGGTCCATGAGAGTTTTTTATTAATTAAACCATCACAACCCGTGCATTGACACGAACTGAGGCTCATCAAGTCATCGCTAATCTTTGCTTTTTACAAACAAAACACTTCCGAGGAGGATGTTTAAGCGGTAAACTGATCGAACACCTAAACATACAGTCTAAGCTCTCATTGAATAATGTGAAACGAGTACACTTCAATGAACATAGTCCCCATAACATCCTTACTAAACTGTTGTTGCAGATACAACCCTATTATATCAGCAATTAACGAACCAACGAGAATTATGTCATTCATATTTAGTTAATCTGACCCACAGAACAACAAGAGCTAGCCAAATGCACCTACGTTATTAAGACTTCTGGATAACTAATGGTTTACGCTTTTAATATTGAAGATTGGAATCGTAGGTGAATCCAGCTAATATTATTAATGTGGAATTTTCAGAAAATATTTGGCAGTTTGTTACTCAATCAAACTCAATTGGCAAAACACTTTGGTTAATCTTGACTTTGGCGGGAGTGTGACAGGTGAGATTGAGTTGGCCTACGAACTACTACGTCACCCTATACATCATTCAATATAGTGCTATAGTTGTTGGTAGTCCATTGAAAAGTTACATTTGGGGTTGCATTTGTCAGTGTTTGCAATTTTCTTTTTTATATAACTAATTTGGATTTACTTCAAACTGACCCTAGATTTTAGTTAAATCCAAATTTGTTTGTTGCAACCCTTGTCTTACGGCAGCAGTCTTAGAAAAAGTGGTGCCAATGGTTTCTATGGTTTATCTCACGAACTACAAGTCCGACAACTATAACTTCATTTTTAAAAAGGAACAAAACTGCATACAAAGATTTTCGAAAAATCGCTAGCCACGTCCGAAACGAATGAAATTCAAAAAATTAACAACCTTTATTTTTATACCATCAGTCAATAGGGTCAATCATAAGAGTGGTATTTCTCTAGCAAAGTTAGTGGATTAAAGAAATGGAAATTCATAAAATCTGAACTTACAAATTATATGATTCTAACATGGTTCTAACTTTAAAAAAATTAAGAATTCAATGGACCGTCAGTGGTATACAATTCAAAAATAATAATAATAATAATAAAATACATATTTCACGACATTCTACACAACGCTATCTAGACCCATAGTAAGCATAGCTTAACTAGCTTGTGGTATGGGATCGATGATTAACGTAATATAATAAGGTTTCATTGGATTAGCGCCTTAGTTTTGCGCAAAGTCATTGCAACCCGTTTGGAAATTCTTGTTAGATAATATTGAAGTTTACATCATCATTTTTAAGAAAAATCAAACCTATACTTTTATTTGTACGGCAAACTTGTTTAAATAAACAATACAGGTTAAGCTCCCCAGCGCCTGGTGTCTTGCGTGGATCAGGAGAACACTAATCCCCGCCCGTTCTTTTTTCATCGCCTCTTAGGCTTACATCCTCGCAAAACGAGGTGGCAGAATCCCACGCGTGCATTTCATAATTTGGAAACAAAATGTCTTCAGTTTAATTATAAACTTTAACCTTGTTCTTTCGTCACCAACAGCATTCATTTCTTTTTAATTTTCATTTTCTTTGCATTTCTGCAGAGCAATCTTAATTCTCAGTTCATATCACGCAGGTTCGTGACGTAAGGATGAGTTATTATATGTATTTATGTACATATATAGATATAAATAGATACTTTTATTTTATTTACAATGGAGATCTAATCTATACTATGTAACTAACTACTTAAGAAACATGATGTTTAATTAAATCTGTTATACATTAATAAAAAATAATTATTAAACAAAAGTTAAAATGCGTCGTGAAATTCCTCCGCATCGCATGCCTCTTGTGGTAGCATTCCCAGAAGACTAGCAGCATTGCCACGTTGTATGGCAATGCTTATTCTCTGACCTAAAATAAGGCCAGCCCTCTGGTCACGAGAAGCATCGACCATACGGGCGCTCGGACCCCACGGCCCAAATGTTTCGACTCCAAACGGCACAATTCATAATCACCAATGAAATTGGAATATTTGCGCCGCTTAAGAGCCTCTGCAGAAGCTGCAGTAGCACCGGAACAGCCAGCCGTGCCAGGTATATGGGTAGGGGCAATGGTATCGACGCATGTTGCGTCCCACACCAGAGTCCTACCCATTTTCCATGACATACCATCCGGTCTCCTGCCATCGTTGCGCGCCAAACCGTTTGGTTAAAGCCAGCCGGCACACCCACGGTGACAAGAACACGGCGGATTATATCGTTGAGGATGGCGTGCCGTGGAATTCGCCCATCGCTCCTACAGCACGATAGGCCATAGTATCCGTAGTCAGTCAACTGCTTCTCCACAACGGCATTTATGCGGAGAAACACACGGCGCACCTAAGCGAAAACACGTTGCGATACGGAAGGTAGTGTCATCTAACATAGTCGCTACGATAGATGACGGACCCACAGACGCTGTGAGAATAGGTTCCTTGGAAGTTCGGTGTTTGGACATGCAATTTTCCAAGCATTCACTGCATCAGTCTTACACAGTATTTCAGAATCAACTAGTGCAGGTGCAAGGATTTTCCTAGTTAATTCTTCCGTACTGTAGACCGAGGACAGGAATGTCGGTAAGCTGACATCTGAGATTTTGCGAACACGAGCCCACCCAAGTAAATCGGTAGAGATACTTGTAGTGAAGCTCGATCATTCAAGGCCACATTTAAAATTTTGGTGAGTGAAATTTCTATTTTATCAATTTTTTACATAATTCTTAAATGTTTCCAAAACGGTGCAGACCTGAGAGCATGGGTGAAATTAGGAACGAAAAGGCAGTAGGTACCAAAGGAATAGTGAAAGCCGAGTGGATATTAATTTTGAGTAGGCGGTCCGAAATGTCACTAAAATTTTGAATTTTTGCCTGTACAAAAGAGGTGTAGGCATCATCTAAGACTAGAGACTCAAGGAGACGTAGAATGTACTTACTTATTATATTTTTATAATTGTAAAAGTACGCCAAACAACTACCACTCATTTCTACAACATCCAAAGGTTGCCTTGGCAGAAGTTGCTTAAAGCGATAAGACTCCATTGTACTGGTTTCGTTGACTTTAATAATTATATATATTAATGCTGTACACTAAAGTATAAAAATAAAATAAAATAACTTAAATTTCAAGTGTATTTTCTTTGAAAATTTAAGTTTTATACTTACAAGCCACATGCAGCCTACGGAATATGCTCGTGAAAGTTTAATAAGTACTTGTGACAAAAACTTCCACAGAAACGATAAATCTGTAAAGTAGCCAACACTAATAACTATAAGTACCCATTAAATGAAATGAATTTTGTGTTATGTCCCTTTTTATCTCGGCTGTTTACGTTTTTGTGAGCAAAATATTCGAATCTTTAATACGCATCTATGGGAAAATGGGCTAAACACGAAGGGTCCCTTGGAGATCGTATTCACTTGAATACGAGGTATGAGACATGTTTTTAAGGTTATACTATCCACGACAATGCTACAAAGGTACAGTAAGTAGCTATCTGCTGTACATACCTACTGAGCTATTAGCTATGCTAATAGGAACTAGGTTTAACAACATTAAGAATCTAGAACGGCGTCAAAATCATGAAATTTTGGCTGATGGTAACTCGCTCATTTTTCAGATAAGCCCCAAATTTTATAGAGTCGTCATTACGCACATGTATATAAGTTGGCAAACTACTACAGTGCTATTGGAAGTTCAAGGGATCAAGGAGTGCGATGTTGCCTTCACCATCATTGATCAGACTCGATGCTAGTTTACCAGTAATGAGCTGCGATATTTTAAGAGCAGTTCAAAGTTATTATAAAGATAAGATATTATTGACTCTAACACTTTTATGACTTTGATGAATGTCAGTGAGATGAATAGTTATTTGGATAATGTTATAGAGTATTTAACACCACACTATTGCCCTTAACCGAGCGGTAAGATCGGAAAGCAAGTGAAACGGGGGCCACAGCTAGTCTATATAATATAACGATACTATCATCATCAACATTAATCTTGATCGCATCCGAGGCTCTCACCTCGGAGTCATGGGTCCGCCATAAAATGGAACGGTATCGTCCCTGTAAAAAAAATAATTATGCGCAGCAACATTGCAAAAATAAAATTAAGCACCGCATCGCAATCGCAACATTACAGGGTGTCGTAAATTAAGGATATCGGCTTTCCATAAATCTTGACGTTTTAACTGGAGAACGCTAATACTGTATACATACATGCTATATATATATAGAACATATGCTGTATATCATCGATAACAACTTAATATCTTGCTGAAATATGTACCCATAAGGCCTGAAACCATCAGACTCCATCAGAGATAACTCAGAGTTCATGGGTTCGATTTTTGCTCTCTGCATCGAAGTTTCTGCGCATAATAGTATTACCACATCCTTAGTACCTACTTATTTTCATGTTAATAGATCCCTATCAAATATACCCGCAATGGGGATCGCTGTCGATATAAACTATTTGGAGATACGTCCACCACTGTACGACATGTTCTCAATAGAACAAATCAGAATAAGTTGTAGCATAGTGAGTAGATCTTAACCCTTCTTCACCACGAAACTGTAATTTCCCATGAGAATACACGACCGCTTCGCATTCACATCGAAGACCACGATTATTGTCACGTTTTACTTCAAGTTGGGTACGTTTCTTCATTACAAATCCTTGGATAACTGCTCTCGTAGTTTGGGGAGAGTTTTGACGTGGGTTTCGCAATGCCTGCTGAAACTTTAATATTCTGTGCAATGAGATTTTGCGTAAGTTCGTACGCTATGCAGATGCTGTTACTATGTTTATTCATTGGCCGAAATAACTATTCTACAAATATATATGTACCTGAAACATACTGCGTAGAAATTATAAAATTATAAGTAACGGATTAATATACATAAGGAACAGATTTCGAAGTTTTTTTATATGTTGAAATATTCGTGGTTAGACTTAAAACTACCGTATGTTGGAGTGCTAATAGTGGAGTAGAACCGACGTCTTACCGAAGTCTTTTAGGAAAACTTACAGCTGAAAAATAACAGTAGGTGAAAATCAAATTACATATTGAAGGCCATTTATAAGTTTTCACCGATAACATGTAGTTTAAATTTGAGGTTATTATGACAACACAATTTTACGACCAAATTCACATCTATATGAAGTGTTAGTTATAGTAAGCCTGATTAAAGAAAGTTACTCAATCAACAAAGTAGTGATCACACAATGCTTCCTTTACTTTAGAGACACTAGTGAAGAATAGGTATATATCAACATCTCGACATGCTACATTGAATGTATAAATAAAAAAGTAAGAAAATAAGTGATAAGAAAATAAATAAGTGCTATACCTACTGTTATAAAATAATGAGGTATATACCAAACAACATTACAAGGTTAACAGAATACATGTACGTAAGTGCGACGGAACGAACTATGATTGATGACGCTTTTCCAAATGTCGGCATACATGTGCATGTCATAGTAAAAATAGCTACTATAATGACAAAACTATGTAGGCACATAAGGGTGATATTTTTAGTTCAGATCGCGCTAATACTGTGAATAGTATTCAATCATTTTCAGAAACAGTATGACCTTTTTGCAATTTTTTGCTATTTACTTAGTAGTTACAGTTAGTCAGAAACAAGATTGAATAATAAATAACAAGGATATCATCAATATTGAAATTGAAATAAAAATTAAAAGCATCTGGAATAAAGGCTACGGGCAAAGATTCCAGATGCTTTTAATTTAGTAACCCAACTTCTTACCATCTAGCGGGGTCCAGTCAATTGATGGACTAATACAACAAAAACTTTGATAAACGTAGCTTTAGGAAATGAAAAAGAAAAATATGAAACCTTTCGGAAAAGGAAGCAAAAACAGCGCAAATAATGGCAAATTTATATAAAATTACGGAATTGAATTGGAATGAATTTTAGGTGTGAAAATGGTTTTTCATTATTTTCCAGTGAAACAAGAATTTCTATCGCAGAAAGTTTAAAATCAAAACGACTTAATGATAAATTCTACAAATTTTAGTCTGTTCTACAACTGTTGTTTCTCTGTATAATTTTTGTCTTCCACAGTGACGTTCCTTTCACGAAAAATGGAGGAATATTTTTTCAACACACATTAGAGCCACTTTATAAGGCTGTAATTTCACCGCAATTATGCACATAATGGCACCTATAATCAAACTTTGAATTTTCACTTGCTTATGTCCGCGGTAGCCTAGTGGTATGGGTAATGGACTGCTGAGACGAGGTCTCGGGTTCGATCCCAGGTATTTACCATGGCACACACCAATGACTTTTCGAGGCTTTTCGAAGTTATATGTTTATTTATCGCAGGTTTATAAGTGTCCGGTTAATGGCAATAGGCGAAATGTAGGTGTTGCACCTCTGCCTATCCCTTCGGGAATATAGGCGTGAGTTTATATTATGTTATGTTTTTGGTTTCTTTTTAATTTCAAAAAAAAAATATATGTAAAAAAATCCTGTTCAAAATAGTACAAATAAATTAATAGTTAATTTAATTAAATTTCTCATTTTCTACGTTCCGAAAAAAGAAACCTCATTCTTTTTTTCTTTTCTCATATTTTTTTCTAGCACGCGCCTAGGAGAACTAATTAATTTTTCCCATCATTGTGAAAATAATTCTCAACTCGAATTGTGTGCAAGTTCTAGTTATGAAAAAATTACTGTTCACCGCCCAAAATACGAGGTGAAGCTCTTAACGTTATGGATAGTTTACTACCTGAAAACTACGAAGGTCTATGGCACCTATAATCAAACTTTGAATTTTCACTTGCTATTATCTATTTTAGTATTACTTTCTTCACAAATATGTTGAAAAACTTCGTATGATACAAGTGTGTATTGATGATTACGCCTTTGGCTTTCTTAAGACCCTTGCCTGTCGGTTGTCAATAGCGCCTCAGAGGTAATCACCAACTTTACACACTCGTACCATAATATTTCAACTCATAAAGTAGCTCTAATTTTACCGCAATTAGACACATAATGGCACCTATAATCAAACTGACATTTTTCTTGCTATATATATAAGTGAGTTAGAATAGCTTTTTTTATTAAATGAGTTGCTTTTATCTTAAAAAAGCTTCGATGTAAAAAAACATGTTCAATAGTACAAATAAATTAATGAACTTACTGCTTCCTTCTAAGACGAGACTAACAGTGATCACTAACAATCTGCACTAAGTCGTAATTGAAGTCATGCAAATAGAAGTTTGCCTATAATGATAATTGTTCCAGTGTAAATTGACAACTATACCTTATGATAATAGAAAATTCTATTAAAATGTACTATCAATCAACATCAATATTATTGGACGGGTTTGATAACTTGCATATTTCACGTGTGAAAACTAGTCTTCTGATCTAGAGGATGGATGAAGTTTAATAAATACTTAATCCAAATGTTATTTTTACTGGTGTAAAAAAAGACTTATCAAACTTTCTTTCGGGCGGTAATCCCCACAAACTCAACCCCCGTAAGCTACCAGGAGTGGAATACATGGGGATGAGGTAACCATCTCAGATTTCAATTACCGGAGTGTACGATTAGCCCTTAAAGCATTTCCCTCGCACCCTCACTGACCCTGGGTCATCTACAGTTTTGAGATAGACTCCTTAGGTGAGGTACGGTGTGCAAAAGGTCAAATAAAAGTAAGATGGCGACATCGACTTATTCTCTTCGATTTCGATCAAAACAATCATTGAATAAGGTGCCACGTGACCAAGACGTCATGATTTAGCCTTAAGATACTGTCTTGTCACACAAATACTTCACCCAGAATTTTTTTTAAATAAAATAGTTGTGTATTTTAATCTTAGATTTCTTCAGGGACGACTTTGTTGCAAAATCTATTCAAAAACAAATTATAAATAATATATTAATATCCATAAATCATATCGAAGCCTTTTGTTCTTTGATTTATAATCACCAAATAATTATTTATTTGTATTCAATGATAAATAGTAGATTACTCAACACGAGAAAAAAATCATTTCGGCTCTTGTATCCCTTGAGCCGCTCATCATTCTATTCTAGAATCCTTCACTCCTCTCGGGATACAACATAGTGTAGTGATTGTTTTTTCGCTTGTTTAATCATCTACTATTTGTATCAAAACACGCTGAAATGATTTTTGAATCAAATACTACGAACAACAGTGAAAACGATTTTACAACTTCTGTTAGTCGTCGGTAATTGGTCATAACACCAACTAACAAAGGTATCCGTGAACGTCATGTGCACTAAAGCCAGCAGGCAAGCAATTAGGGCTCAACTGGCTGAGCACGTCTCTGAATTTCACTAACAAAATGTTCAGGCAATCTAAAGGCGCTATAGTTGAAATAATTTAATAGGTGCATTATGACAATTGTAGTCTAGGGTTGGACTGTTTCATATGATTGTGAAAATAATCGTTTCAGGTTACAAAAGATTAATAGCAGTAACTTTTGTAACTTTCTACGTTACTTTCGACCTGTTTCGCAAAAGAGGTAGCAGCGGTAACGTAATTGTCGGGGGGTGAAACCGATAAGGTTCAAAAATATAAAAAATTGGGCAAAAGTAGAAATGCCTTATTATTTGCAGCAAGTTCCGCCAAGCACCATCAATCAAACATCCATAAATAATTATAATTTATTCACTTTCTGTGCTACTTTCGCTTTTATTATCGAAAACAAAAAAATATCTTTGTGTCCAGTATGTGATACAGCAAAAGTAACATCGAAGTAATCTTTTGAGTGTGTAACACAGAAATAATATAAGAGGGAAATATTACAAAAGTTACATTCTGGAAACGATGACCATAAACATAACGAGTCCACACAATTAAAATGTTACAACCAAAGATAATACAGCCACAACACTAAAGTTAAAAAACAAAAGTTATAAAACGTAGCTGTCTTACGAGGTCTCGCAGATATAAAAATATCGTCACGTCAAAATATATATCACGTTATTACATAAATTACTTGTACTATTTTAAACTGAAATCTGTCACATTACATTTTTTAAATATACCTATTATTATAAGTTTTTATCTACAAATGATTTAACTTAAATTATAATACTTTTATGTTTCGTTTCAACCGTACCACGTTACATTCTATGACTTAGGGCATATGTCATAATGCACCTATTAAATTATTTCAACTTTAAGAACTGTAATTTTCTATAAAATTGTTTACTGCCTTTAAAGCTTGCATAGAGCTGAAGCTAGAAAAGTGGTACATTTGTTATTGTTGAATTGTAGTAGAATATAATTAGAGAACAGACTTTGTAGGGTAGCGTTAGTAAACGCGGCCGCTAAATCTAAACTACATTCGGTTAGGTACTTAACTAATGATAAATAATCTTTTAGTGACTTTTTATAAAAACACATATAGACAAATAAACTAGCTAACCAAGTAACTAGTTATTCAATTTCAGTTTTTAGTCTGTAAAATATTTTTTTAAACTTTTAATAAACTGAGTTTTGATAAAATATGTTATAAAGACACATCTAGATTGTTTACTTTTATTTAAATAAATACCTAACCGAATGGAGTATAGACATCTTATCTGTCAAAACATACACACATCAACAAAGTCTAGGGAACAAGGACATTTATAGTTTTTATTTAAAAACCCTTTCTTGTAATAGTGAGTGTTTTATATCAATAGAAGGGTATTTTTATACCGTTTTTAATTTTAATAAAAACATTTTCATATCAAATTTTTTTTTTTTAAGAAAGAATTGAATAGTGCCAATATTGAGTATTACAACCTTCTATGATTAGGCACAAAAATAACGAGGTAGTAAGAAATACAGTAATTAACCGTACTTTAAACGTTTTTAATAATCTGTAGGACCTCCTAAAGCATTAGCAACAGCTCGACAACGGCGTGGCATACTTAGTATGAGATTGTCAATCATCGTCTGTGGAATATGGCTCCATACACTGCGAAGGTGTAAAAAAAGTTGTTCTTCAGTGTTCAGATTTTCCAAAGAATCACTGAAAGCTCTTCTCCCAAGCAAATCCCAGGCATGCTCTATGGGATTGAGGTCGGCAGACTGAGCAGGCCATCCCAACGTCGTCATATTGTGCTCGCTTAACGCATTGACCACTACCCTCGCGGTGTGTGATCGTGCATTATCTTGCATGAACATAAAATCTTGACCGAACTGCTGTCGATGAGGGATTACCATGGGGTGTATAACCTCCTGAATGTATTGGTTTGCATTCAAATTGCCCCGTATCCAAACGAGGTCGGTCCTTCCACCAAGGCGAATTCCAGCCCATACCATGATTGTTCCACCTTGGTAAGGATGAACTTCTTGCGGATTCTGGAGACGACTCCGACGTCCAGGAACTCGCCATATACGCACTCTTCTCGAATCAGGATGAAAACCGAAGCAAGATTCGTCGGAAAACAGAACCCGTGCCCATTGATGGTCGGTCCACTGTAAATGTGCGTTAGCCCACAATAAGCGACGACCTCGATTTCCACGTCGAAGAGCTGGAACCCTAAGCGGTCTGCGAGCATAAAGATTGGCTTCGTGTAGTCTTCTTCTGACAGTTTGATCACTAATAACCACTTGATGCTGAGACTGGAGGCCTGCGACCAACTGACGAGCAGTAATCGTGGGTTGCCGCCTTGCGGAATTTTGCAAGAAACGATCTTGTCGCGGGGTAGTAACCCTATTTCGTCCCCTGTGACGTTCGGCAACATCCCCTGTAGACCTGTAGCGTGCCCATAATCTGCAAATTACGCTTGGTTGGGTGTTGACAGCATCCGCTACGTCGCGTTGAGTTCGTCCAGCTTGCAGCATACCAACAGCCCTTAACATCTCTTCGCGACCGAAATGACGACGTGACATGATGACTACAGTCACAAAAATGCACAAACCATACGTAAAAGACGTATTATTGATAATAAACGTTATTTACAATCAAAAAAAATATTTTTTATTTTGCCTCAGAGAAACTGCACAATCAAACACTTTTAAAAGTTTTCCCTCCATATTCGAAAATCATTACTTATTTAAATTTATTTTTAAATTTCGAACAACTCTGTAATCTACTTTATTCTATTTTTATTTATTTGCTGCCAGTTATTTGCAAAACAAGATTTACACGAAAAAAAATAATTGGGGTCCCTAGACTTTGTTGAGGTGTTTATTATCCATTAAAAAAAATTACAATGAAATTGTATTGGATGCTATATTATTGTACTACTAACGCCATCTATTAGAAAACCAAAGAGTTAACATCGCTGACATCATGGTCGCTGAAAAAGAATTAAACTCAACTTTAACTATAATAGGCGAGAGTTTTTAGCTAGTTCTATTCTATGTAAATGCAATTTGTCTAGGGCCAGTAGACAAAGTGATATTTTATTAGCTAAATCGCTTCGAAGCTATTCTGTTTCTATTCGTTATCAATGTATCACGTAACACCATGTTATACACCATGATTATATTAATAGAATAATCATTTATTTTGAGTTACAAAGACACTTAGATTTTATTTTAAAAAAAAAACATTATTTTAATGATCGTGTCGATACATTGCATACTCGTACATTACTGAACGTTATATGAGGTTCAGAACAATGACAAAGTTAGTTTGACCTCAAATAGTACGTTCATAGACAAATACCGTGGAAACCAGGTGGCTAAGCGGACATCCGTAACGTTTGCCACCTGACGTGGACTGCACTGGTATCACATTAGATTACAATTTCATCTGCACAATTCTATTTCTTTGGAGAAGAAAGGATTGATTGGAACTGTACCTAACTGCAGGCACAGAATAGCTGCAGTCCCCAAGTTATTTATTTTAGTTTAATAATTTTAAGGGTTTTTTAGAAGTCGATTATTTATTGTATTTTACAATAATATACATTTTATATAGTTAATGAAATCTAAACTCAACTGAAATCTGTCACTGATTGATAAATCGACTGTAAAGAGGTTTCGAACTTACAGAACTTTCAGGAAATTACACTTTAAGCTTCTTTAGATCTTGAAAAGTTTAAATTACTAAGAATAATGGCCAAGATACTTGTTTGTGACCAACATTTCAGATACAATCAAATTAAACTTCTCATATTTCGATTAAATATAGATTCTATCGAAGTAAAACAAGATTTAATTATTTCTCTAAATTGGAGTAAAAGGAAAAAGCCCACTAATTATAAATATAATTTGGTTGTCTGAATTCATGAAATTAATTTAGACCCGTGTTTGCGTAAAGACGTCATTGCCTCTCGTTATGCGAATTAATCAACCTCAAAGCAGAGAAATAGACGACCCTTCAGTAGGTATACATGACTAATACGAAATTTGCTCAAACTGAAATTTCTAAAGGTTGTGGAGACGTTTTGAGGACTTATGGGTTTTATCTCGAACGACGATTATGCCACCGCCTGATTGAAAACAATTTTCGAAAACACTTCGAAGTGACAGTGCATTTTAGAAGACCGAGGCGCTTAATATTTTTACTTTTTCGCTATCCATAATTTTTATAGCGATTTGCGCCTAAAACCCAAAATTTGAATTTTGGAAATGGTATTGTTTATAATTTTTTATTAATATCCGCTCCCTCCTCCATTCCGAAATGAAAGCCTGCACCAGAGTCTCGTCTTATGTTAATCGGGTGCACCGACTGTCGTGTGATAATTATATAGTTTGTTATGTTATGTTATTTTCACCTATTACAGCAAATGCAGAGCTGGTGACTCCAGGAGTAAAAAATACATTTATGTAGGTAATACTTTCAACCAGACGGCCAAGTGATACTTACCATAAAGAGTGCTAGAATATTCAGTGTAAAAGCCATCTCTCCTCTGGGATATCCTTGAGCAACGAAATTCCCATCTTGAAGTAAAGTCAGTATCAAATCGATCTTGACCGGCAGCGTTAACTACAACGTACAATACTATGGTATTAAGATCTTTTGAGTACGCTGCCAGCCAAGATCAATCTGTAGCTAACTGTACATATATTCATACCTGTAAGGAGATGAACTATGTGAATGGGTGGACGGTGCTATTCAGTATCTGGCATATGACCCAGTACATACAGCAGTTAAAACTGTGGGGACACAGGTAGTCTATAATATTAGAAGAAAGCAATTTTAACGTTATATTTGATTTATAGTAACATTAGAGTTTCTAGTCTAAAAACTATTTGTAAAAACCTCAGTTTCTCTATATCTAATTCTATATACGTTTACCGAGAGTATTGGTGCTATGCTAAATATTAATGTTTAAGTACTGGATGTTGGCTGAATACCTACTTAAGTTATTTATTCTACTTAGTCTGTAAAAAATGTACCAAATACACACATCAACAAAGTCTAGGGAACAAGGACATTTCTAGTTTTTATTTAAAAACCCTTTCTTGTAATAGTGAGTGTTTTATATCAATAGAAGGGTATTTTTATACCGTTTTTAATTTTAATTTTAATGAAAAACATTTTCATACCAAATTTTTTTTTTTTTAAGATAGAATTGAATAGTACCAATATTGAGTATTACAACCTTCAATGATTAGGCACAAAAATAACGAGGTAGTAAGAAATACAGTAATTAACCGTACTTTAAACGTTTTTAATAATCTGTAGGACCTCCTAAAGCATTAGCAACAGCTCGACAACGGCGTGGCATACTTAGTATGAGATTGTCAATCATCGTCTGTGGAATATGGCTCCATACACTGCGAAGGTGTAAAAAAAGTTGTTCTTCAGTGTTCAGATTTTCCAAAGAATCACTGAAAGCTCTTCTCCCAAGCAAATCCCAGGCATGCTCTATGGGATTGAGGTCGGCAGACTGAGCAGGCCATTCCAACGCCGTAATATTGTGCTCGCTTAGCGCATTGACCACTACCCTCGCGGTGTGTGACCGTGCATTATCTTGCATGAACATAAAATCTTGACCGAACTGCTGTCGATGAGGGATTAACATGGGGTGTATAACCTCCTGAATGTATTGGTTTGCATTCAAATTGCCCCGTATCCAAACGAGGTCGGTCCTTCCACCAAGGCGAATTCCAGCCCATACCATGATTGTTCCACCTTGGTAAGGATGAACTTCTTGCGGATTCTGGAGACGACTCCGACGTTCAGGAACTCGCCATATACGCACTCTTCTCAAATCAGGATGAAAACCGAAGCGAGATTCGTCGGAAAACAGAACCCGTGCCCATTGATGGTCGGTCCACTGTAAATGTGCGTTAGCCCACAATAAGCGACGACCTCGATTTCCACGTCGAAGAGCTGGAACCCTAAGCGGTCTGCGAGCATAAAGATTGACTTCGTGTTGTCTTCTTCTGACAGTTTGATCGCTAATAACCACTTGATGCTGAGAGTGGAGGCCTGCGACCAACTGACGAGCAGTAATCGTGGGTTGCCGCCTTGCGGAATTTTGCAAGAAACGATCTTGTCGCGGGGTAGTAACCCTATTTCGTCCCCTATGACGTTCGGCAACATCCCCTGTAGACCTGTAGCGTGCCCATTATCTGTAAATTACGCTTGGTTGGGTGTTGACAGCATCCGCTACGTCGCGTTGAGTTCGTCCAGCTTGCAGCATACCAACAGCCCTTAACATCTCTTCGCGACTTAAATGACGACGTGACATGATGACTACAGTCACAAAAATGCACAAACCATACGTAAAAGACGTATTATTGATAATAAACGTTATTTACAATCAAAAAAAATAATTTTTATTTTGCCTCAGAGAAACTGCACAATCAAACACTTTTAAAAGTTTTCCCTCCATATTCGAAAATCATTACTTATTTAAATTTATTTTTAAATTTCGAACAACTCTGTAATCTACTTTATTCTATTTTTATTTATTTGCTGCCAGTTATTTGCAAAACAAGATTTACACGAAAAAAAAAATTGGGGTCATCTTGTTCCCTAGACTTTGTTGAGGTGTTTATATAGCCAGCATCAAACCGATCTTGTCTGCCAGTCAATACGTACTCAAAATGATTTTAACACTTTGGTGTTCCTTCTTGCTGTTAACTGATTGTTCTGATAATTGGTACTCACCTTTAGTTAGGACGACAATAAAATTCAAATAAAAAAAACAATTTGACTTCATCTTAATACCTTGATCTTAAGATCATTTTGAGACTTTGCTAGTCAAGATCGTTCTGATGCTGGCTATACAGTGGAGACTCCCTCATCGCACTCCCTCGTAGCATCATTCACTGTATCGTATAGGTTGATGACAACCAGCGCCCAGGTGAAAGAAAGTGATCTGGCAGTTTTTGAACTGGATTTTGTTTTCCATGTAGAAATAAAGACCTATCTATCGCTGCGTTCGCAAAAAAAACTTGTATATACGTCTTGTTCTTTCTTTCTTTTCTTGTCTTCCTTCTAATGCTATTCGTTTACTTGAAATTACAATTTTTAATTATGACTTCATGCTATTTGACTTGTTCTGTCTCACGTTATCAAGACAGAAAAGTATAAAAGATTCAGTGGTTAGAGTATACCATAAAGTTGTTATGCGCAGAGGGTGAGGTTGGTAGAAATGTGAGTTGCTACAAATTACGAGATAATAGCCGCTAACCTTTAGGTTATAGCTATAATAAAAAGTTTCAATGTCATTCACAAAGTTAGGGCTAGGGACTTACTTACGTTTCTCCACGAGTAATAATTAGAAACTCAGGAATTCTTAGACTCCAAGTAACCGACACGGCTCTTACCCTAAGCAACTTATAAGGTATGCAGGTATAGTAGGTACATGTGAGCTAGAAAGTTCACACAGAAATATTAACACATTATTATAAAAACGTGATACTTTGTCTGATGTTTCTTATTCAATCTCTGAGTTTTCCTTTATGTGTAATTTTATTTTGTAAAGTTAAGCGTATGGACCACACCAGGAATAAACTGGGACAACCGAGATTAGCTCTGGGATGATGGTGATAATGAAGCAAAAAAATTTAAATGGAAAACGAATATTTATTTATTTATTTATTACTTTTAGGAAGGCCTACAGACTAATAACTATAATATTTAGATTACACTATGTTAAACATATTGCTAGTTACAAGCCTACACATATAAATATTTATTTATTACGTTTGCTTGTACAATAATATAAATAAATAAAAGAAACGCAAATACGATACATATTGCAACAATGGTTAAATTAATACTTATCATCTACTACTAATAATCAAGTCTATCTTTATTCCAAATTTTATCCAGATTCGTTCAGAGAGTTCAGCCGTTCTGGCGTAATTAAGCATCAATATATCCGTAGGTATGCGCTTTAAAAATATCTATGTAATAATTTAAAGAAATAAGTAATATTCAGAAAAGTCTCCCAACATTAGGAGAGGCCTAGTCCAGCATTGGACTGCGATGGGCTAATTGATTGATTTGATTGAATATACAGAAAAACTAAATCACTACACAACTTCCTATTTAATTTAAAAGATTGCTATGACTGTTGTATTTCTCTTTATTCTACAAAACAATAATGTTAAAATAGCGTCACTGGAAACAACTTAATGTTGACTAAAAGCCGACACTGAAGTTTACAAATGTAACTCTCGATTCCAATCAAAAGTTTTCTAATTCAAAACTTCGTAGGATAGTACTAACAAGAATTAAAGCGTAAAATCAGTAGAAATACAGCAAGTCAGTCGCCCTTTGTAGAGGGAAGTATTAAAATGGCTGCCGCAGGTGGTACCTGGCAGGAGCCGTAAAATGTGCTTGCAGCCAGGAACCACGCTGTATTTATTGCAATAACGCTGCGGTATTTCTATCTCAGCTCTTGTGTGAGGCATCGTGCTCGGCCCCAAGATGTGTACGTGCTGCGTATACTAACATAACTTGTACGTTTTTTACTTACAGATTGAAAAATAGATACTTACAACGTAAAAATACATAAATATAGTCTTTTCTTTTTTTTATACCACTTAGGTGGCAGACAAGGACACGGCCCACCTGATGGAAAGTGGTTACCGTGGCCTATGGACGTTTGTAACACCAGAGTAGTCACAGTCGCGCTGCCAACCCTGTAAGTACAGTGTTTCTGTGCCGTCAATGTAGAAGACAAAGCAGGACAAGCCTTTAGTCTTCCCACTGACAGCACAAATTCTCCAGTGAGCTCTGGCCACCCTACTCACCGCTGGGAACCCAACACGAAGTTATTATAGCCGCGGTATTCTGTAGGGCGGCGGTACTTCCCCAGTCGGACTGCTCAATTGGGCGGAAATACCGCCGTGTCCTACCTCCTTAATTCCTCCTCAAAACCTTGGTGGGTTACACAAAGATATTCGAGCTACATCCAAATATGCAGTTTCTGACTGTTGTACTTATATGTGTGTACTTTAACAACAGAACGGCTACATTTGCCTATTTCTATTTGTCCCATTGTTTTAGCTCTCTAATAACTTTTAGAAGGCTCTTATGAAAAATTATCAATTACCTGTTGACAGAGATTCACGAGACTAGCGGCCAATAGTTAGGACTGAAAAGGAACATAAAACTTATATCCATAATCTGAAGTAATATTAATAATATTTCTTACAAATTTAAAGTTAGGTGAAACTGCGGGGTACAACTAGTATATATTTAGTATAAATTAAGAAGCTTGGCAAGAATAAAATAACAGATGCCATCATATCATACAAATAAGCTTTATTCCACGCCAAAAGATGTTGCACGTCAAAGGGAATCATTTAAATTGGTTGATTCAAAGATACTGCGTAATATACACAAAAGAATAGAGCCGAGTCTTCTCCTTTTGTGGTCAGTTAATAAAATCTAAAGATCCTTTACACATAGAGATCATATCCATTTCTTTTATCATTATGAAAATCATAACAATATGAAGAATTACGTAACATATACCCTACAGATATCTACGATTTTTTTAGGAAATGTAATCGGGCAATAAGTCTTTTTAAGAAATTTCCGTGTAGGTACGAAGCTAGGAAGGAGTAGCTACTATATGTTAAATAAGACCTTTATTTATTTATTAAATATCTGTATTTGTATATATCACGTATATGTCAAAATCCATCAACAAAAACGTCGATAAAGTTTTTATATGCCATTTGATGGAGGGTACCTTTTACATTTTGCAGATACCATCGCTATAAGATAAACTGAATGCTCGGGCGCTGAAACAAAACACGTCACGATTAAACTTACAAACGAACTGTATTGAACGTTCTGAAGCTAAATAGCTATATAAATTAACGATTTTTAATACAACATATATTTTCTGCGACACTTCTTGTGACCGGACCATTATGGTGTCAATAATTTGGTTCAAAGTTTTATATTCAAGTTACACTCTTCATCCTTTCCGGAATATCACATATAAACAAACCTGACGATATGAAATAAAAGAAAATAAACCAACCAAATGAGGTAAAACCAGGTCAGTATCACACCATGCCGCGTTAGGAGCGGGTCGTAATATAAAATATCTCGAACTTACCCTGCCGTATTCACGAGTAGAAATCCCTTATGTTACCTCCACGTCCCTAATGATATCAACTGAGCTGCCAAAGTTCATATCTAAAGTGAGTGTGGGGATGACGAGTGATTTATGTGGTGGCTTCTCCGCTACTTATCTACTTATATTAAGTCACGTTACGCAGGTTGACGATTGTCTGTCTTTTCAATAACGTTGAAGGGTTAAAAATATGTTCAGAACATATTTTTAACCCTTCAACGTTATTGAAAAGACAGACAATCGAAAGAGAAAATGTTAAAAATATGTTCAGAACATATTTTTAACCGTTCACAGAACATATTTTTAGTAAGTGTTGTTTATATTTCGGTTTTCGGAATAATTTATCGTTAACTACCATCTGGTTCAGAACGCCGCTAAAGTCTGTTTAGAGTTGATGGTGTTTAATACATAATATAGATATAAACACTGACAATTAGTTATATGTTCAAGAACTTAAATAATTAACTTTATCACTTTATTGGCATATGTGCCAAAACAACTTGTACTGAGGACGTCTGGCGTTGGTTAATATATCATAACATAACATAAACTCACGCCTATATTCCCGAAGGGGTAGGCAGAGGTGCTAGCACCCACATTATCCCCATCACCATAATATATTAACATTCATATTAATAGTCCCATCAATAAAGGAAATCATTTGCCCACGTGTGAATTTTGAATCAATGCTATCATCCTATTCAAATTCATTACTACTGTAAAAAAGGTCAATCAAATAGAGTTTATTTTAGTAATTGAGCTCTTGGTACCTATTTGTTAAACCTTTTTATTATTTTCTTGGAAAATAATGTTATTGAATAATTAGACTAACTTACAAACGTTATAAAACTTATAAATGTGTAAATGTTTGAATAATTTATTTAATCAACGGATAAATTTTAATAATAAGATATTTAATATAGAATTTCTACAGAATAGATAAGTGATAACACAGACCTCCGTTTTTTAACAACGAACTATTTTGTATAGAGAAAATGTATTGGACGACTAGGCTTTTACCATATGAAGAGCATGCTTAATAGATGAAACTGTATTACCACTTACTAACGGAATAACCCATATATCTGATGACCTTCATCGGCGCAGTGGTAGAAGCGTTCGACTGCTAAATTAGAGGATTCGGGTTCATTATAAATATTCATATCCATGAATGTGTATATGTATTACTCTGGTTATTCCTATGTATAATATTACGTACGTATTTTCAAAAATATATCAAACTATGCATCAGCATTCTAGAACCCATAACACAAACTTACTTTTACTATGGTAGAATATTTATATATTTATATCTCTACATTGCCTTAACTTGATTAAATTGGTGAGAAAACTCCTACTCATCTAGGTTTTGTATATTGAAATAAATTTTATCTAGAAGTATCTACACAAAGACAGGAGTGCATCACGTCTCAAGCATCTGTACCCGACACTGCGGGGATTAGAATTAATAGCTCGCACGAGCTCGTGCACTCTAATGAGGTGGATAATATCTTTTTCATAATAACACTTGCCTAACTAGTGATAAATATTTGAAAAAGAAGTTCCAATTAAGTTGATATGATAGCTTATAAACCCAAAGAAAAACGTATGATACTGTGACTCGCCGAAAAATTAAATTTTCAGGGTTCCTTTTTGAACTACCTTCTGTTTTGTAAAGACGATAAAAAACACTGAAGATAATCTCGACGAACAAGGCAACCCCACAGCGCTGCATCTTTATAAAGATCACGTCAGGTAACCCCAAATGATGGAAACTCAGGCGTATATATCAATAACATATATATGTCTTCGATTACACACACCTGCTAAACGACTGAACACAGCATTTCGAGACCGCTGTCTTCGAATAGTGGATCGGTTTCGATACATTTCGAGTAATTCACATTAAATACACAGGCAAAGTTAAATATAACATAGGCAACATAGGTATTTCGAGTAATTCACATTAAATACACAGGCAAAGTTAAATATAACATAGGCAACATAGGTAATCTTATTTTTTTAATACTCCACCTACCTCATTGATTGACGGACCTAGAAGTAAATAGACGAAATATTTTTCTATTAAAGCCATCACAGATATGAATAATTATTATTGTTACAGTATAACTACTTACGTTAAAGTATAAGTAAAGCACGGAGAACAGAATAGGTTAATTTCCTTCCTATGAGTTGAAGAGACGACCGACCATTATAATCAACAATACTTCAATTTTTTCTAACACTATCGTGACACATTTATATTACAGTAATTGTCAATGATACCGGTATGCAGGTAAAAAGTAAATATAAATAACCAAAAGAATTCAATTTTATTGTGTAGGATTCAACTAAAAATACAACAATTGCAATTCAAATCAATATCTTAAGAATTTCCACCTGCACTAAATTAAATAAAGTTTAACGAATGAAGCCAAAGAAAAACCAACAAATCGAAAACGTGCTTAACTAGATCTACCTTTCAGTAGAAGTTTTGTTGCTTTTTCGTTTTCAATACAGCCATTAGTTTGAGGTTTTCCGTGTTCGAATGTCGGCTATTCTAAAACCACTTTTAGCTTTTCAAGTAGCGATTCAATTCCTTTTTCGTAGTTTTGATTCCGTTCTTAGAATAACCAAAAAGGAGTTTAATTCCTATTGTGTGTTAAGGTCCACATATGTATAGAGACATTGGACGTGCCTAGATTGCTACATTGGGCTCTTACATTTATTTTGCGATTCGCATCGCTGAAACAATGACATATTTATTATGTCCGTTTAAATGATTTCGATCTCATCATTTTAAAGGATTTCATATATTCGTAAGGCATGGAATTTAAATGTGAGTTAACAGGCAAGTGTCTACTAGCTAGTTGTTAGTTCATTAATTATACAATCGTCGTATTGGTACAGAATGATTAATCTAATGTTGTAATTGGTTGGTTTGTTTGATATTTACGTGCTATTCCTAAAGTTATGTTTTTATGCTGTTTGGACTATGAAATATGTTGTTAAATACAACGTCATTCATATTAATTAAGACCTGTCATGTTTTGAGGAAATAAATATTTCCAATTTGAGTATTCTTGGGGTCACTTACTAGTTTACTGCTGGCAGGCTAATTGATTTTATGACAGTTACTTATAAAGACAAAACGTATTACACTCGCATCAGCAATTGATATCAACATAATATACTGTGAAAGCTACAGTGGCTAGGGTACTCATAACGTTTTCTACGTTTTAATTGAATGTAATGAATAATTCGCACAGCTGTAGGGTGTCCATTATTTGCCTATAATCAATTATATACGGATAATTTTACTCACAGAGGATAATAGGTAACAATATTTGATAGCACTTTCACACGCCATTATAGGTATTTAAATAACTATGAACAATTAGTTGCCTTTAATTATCTGATTTATCTTCTCTTACGACGATAGGATTTCTCAAATTACATAAGTCTGTTACGTAATATAATGTAAATAATTTACATAAGTACATACATTTTTATTCAAAACTTGTTTGGTCACGCATGTCGACACAGTGCGTAGAAATAGTTTTGGGTATGTTACGTAAAGTAACGTATAGTTTAGACTAGACTATACATAATTGGATACTAGCTAGCTAGACTATAATCCTAATAATATGCCAAAGTTTATTTTGGTATTCAATTAAACTCTGTAAACGACCAATGCAACCGAATGATTCTGTTACTGTCCTTATACTCACATTGATAAGATGTTCATAACATAACATTAACTCACGCCTATATCCCCGAAGGGATAGGCAGAGGTGCTAGCACCCACATTTCGCCATGTTTATGTTTAGGTCCCAATGTAATAGGTGGCGAGCCGATTGGCACTTATAAACCTGCGATAAATACTCACATAATTTCGAAAAGCATCGAAAAGTCATTGGTGTGTGCCATGATAAAACCTGGGATCGAACCCGAGACCTCGTCTCAGCAGTCCATTACCCATACCACTAGGCTACCGCGGTACTTTATATAAATTGTTCATATTTTTCATATACATAGAGATAATAAATTAAATAAGTTATTATTATTCTTGGTAACGTCTCCAAATATACTAAATGGCTTACCTATGTTCCGAGTGAATTCACAACGATAGTGTAACAGCCGACGGTGATCGAAACTGTAACTTGCCGATAGCAAATCTGCCTTAAGTCACTAACACCGCAGTCACCGCTTCCCATAAAACATGTCATATGGCTATAAAATGAAACATTTAAGTGTAATATTATTTATTTGGTAACAATTACAAATTACAAAATCAATCATAACCTCTCTATTCAGCCTCTTTATGACATTAGCGTATTGATAAAAATAAAGTAAATATACTTAACATAACAAATAAATTAACTTACTTGTATATATTATTTAGTTTTGATATATAATCTTTGTGTAAATGCTAATGTAATCATGTAAAACGGTTTAAAACTATTACATAATAGGTATATAATACGATTTTATCGACTCATTCGCTTGGTAACATCTCTAAATACGCATAAATATTATTTTCTCAAAAAGGTGAATACAATATTCTGAAAATAAAGCTACCCCGAACTGTAAAAAGATACATAATTAAATATAAAACATGATAACGTAATAACTAATATACTAAATTAATTAAATGACTCGTATGACCGATGGATTTCTCTTTGGACCTTAATTTAAATATTTATAGGTTTGTAGTATATCCCCAAGAATGTCTTATACTACCACGTACGACTTTCCTTGTGAATGTTCATTATGCTCCCTAAGTAGGTGTATTGCAATTTGAGCCTACAAAATGTTACTAACAATCGTTTCAATCACCTATGTTGGCCATTCACAAGTCCTGGTTCTAAAGGAACAATACTCTTAATCGAACCAGTTTTATCTATTTCGTCACTGACGCGTGCTGCGATATCGAATGGACTATCATTATATTTCACGAAAAATACTTGATGTTGAGATGGCTTGGGTTGAGGTAAGACCACAGGTTTTGGACTTTCAGGTTTCTTCACTAACACGTAAATAAGAGTCCTATCTTCTATAAGTGCATTCTGCATTTGTTGCTGTAAACGAATCAGGTTAGATTTCGAGTCTTGTGATGGCATCTTTATGAACAATATTCTGTAGTTCTTTTTTGCAGGGGGAGATGGTGAAATTGGCTTACTGGGTTCTTCTATCTCCGGAGGAGGCACATGGAAATATATGTGCTTATGTATTATTGGAGTTACACCTGGATTCGAAGAGCTTGTTTTCACTTGATCTCTGAGGGTGCTCTGAGCTAAGGCATTATTCAAATTACTGCTGTCTAAACTGCTGCCTGAAGTAATGGAAGAAGATGATGACGATTGAACGAGGTCAGAACTTAAATCAATATGAGTAGGTCCTGTTAAATATTGGGAATAACCATTGTTCGCACTATTACCTGTATTTGGTATTGGGCTAGGCATCAAAGCATTGTTTAATTTAGTATCCGACGACGTTGAAATTTGTCCATAGCCTGAGTTAAAATTAGTATTACCTGATTTTGTTAAGCTCTGGTCGTACCCATTATTCAAGTTGACAGCTGCTGGTGGTGTTAAAGTCTGACTGTAACCAGATTTGTATTGATTATTCTCTGATGATGAAACAGTCTGAGCATATCTATTGTTGGAGTTGAAGCTAGTTATTGGAGTGATGTTCTGCAGTCCAGTATTAACATTATATCCAGCAGAGGACGTTGCTGTTTGGCTATAAGCATTGTTCAAAGGTGCACTAGTTTGTATAACTTGATTATACCCATTATTCAGAGGGGTACTGGTTTGAGGTTTCCAAGCCGTGAATGAATTAGTTGCAGATGGATTTGAAAAGCTACTCTTTAAATTGTTTCCGCCAATTGGTGTAAAAGGCTGACCGTAATTATTCTGTAGTGCAGCAGAGCCAGATGGTGTGTGTGTCTGTTGGTATCCATTATTGTAATTACCGTTACCAGATACAGTTATTGGATGTTTATAGTCGGAGTTTAGATTTAAGTTAGATATAGGTGAGTAGTAACTATTGCTATAACCAGTATTAACTGGTAAATTCACTGTACTGGCAGCAGGAAACGAAGAAGTCTGGATGAAACCAACGTTTGCACCACCACTGATAGATGACATTGCATGTTGCAAATTAATATGATTATTGTTGAATTTGTTGAGAGGCGTAAAAGGTTCTGTATATCCTCCATATCCATTACTATAGTGACTCGTAACGTAGTTCTGTGAACTCTGCGTATTTAAAAGTTCTCTTTGAATTCCAGCATATCCAGTATTTCCATAAATTTGCCAATGGTTATTATTTGCAGTCAATTCGTGGACGTGTGCGTTATTAATATTTTGAATATAATCGTTTCCAAATTGCACATTGTTCTTGCTCACTTCTGCTTTACTGTAACCGTAACGCATATAATTGTTACTCGGTAAACCGAAAGCCACTTTCGGTGGATTGTATAAATAGCCAGCGTCTGCCCATACCAAAATGGCTACTGTTGTAACCTAGAAAAACATTACAAAAATTAATCGCGCATGGCAATTATTGTTTGAATAAATATACACACTTGTAACAAGCTTGTTTGGCAATTTAGATGTCGGATAACAATAATTAATTACAAAACACTAGTTCTGGCGATTTATAAAACTGTCAAAAATTATTTTATTACATTTCATGCATTTCGTGAGGAGGTAGGACACGGCGGTATTTCCGCCCAATTGAGCAGTCCGACTGGGGAAGTACCTCCGCCCTACAGAATACCGCGGTTATAATAACTTCGTGTTGTGTTCGCGGTGGTGAGTAGGGTAGCCAGAGCTCACTGGAGAGTTTTCGTGCTGTCAGTGAGACGACCAAAGGCTTGTCCTGCTTTGTCCTCTACACTGACGGCACAAAATCTCTGTTCTTACAGGTTCGGCAGCACGGATGTGACTCCACTGGTGTTACACACGTTCATAGGTCATGGTAATCACTTTCCATCAGGTGGGCCGTGTGCATGTCTGCCACCTAAGTTGTATAAAAAAAATCATGCTTGAGCCTTAAACAAACCACGTTACAGAATCCAGACACAAAATAAAAAACAAACAAGCACTTTAAACGTATCACTATCACATTTTTCTTTTCAAACTATGTTGGATTGGTACTTAAATAAATTACAGAAACTGACCAGCAGAAGCCACATCTTTGTATTCCCGATCAAACTTGAAATGACCGCCGGGTGTCAGTTGACGATATTTATAAACACTTTCTCTGTTATAAAATGTGCCTTACGTTTGCTAATTTTGTATAAATGATAAGTTTGGGCCCGATAAGATTTCCGGTGTTAATAAAGTGGCGGATTTAGTGTCAATCATAGCGGAAAATTTTTGTGAAGAGATACAATTTGATGATATATCATATGTGTTTCTATTTGTCCAACCTTCCGTTTATATTCTGGCAGTTTCCACTCTAAGACTAGTTTGATTTGAATTCTTTTTGATTGATAAGCTTTATGTAAGACGTTTTCATGGTCGAGTGTAATCTCGCTAAACTCGCAAACTCTCACCCGTTTTTCGACCAAGAACAAATTATTTAAAAAAAGGCTGAAATTTCGCGAGAACGAGATTGCATTCCCTACCTGCAAGTGAGACAATTTGACAGAGGTAAGAATAAGGGAGTTTTGAAAATGTTTGTTTCCTTCTTGTCTGCTTGCTTGGGTAGAAACGACAGATGATTATCAGAAGTATCTAGATTCATACAGTAAATAAAGTTCTGGAATTGTAAGCGTCCAAGACGTGGGTATAATGGAGCACCAGTCAATTTATAAACTAATCTGACATGTAAATCATTTAAAGTTGTCAATTAGATAAATTACTGAATGTAAATCTAAATTATGAAACTTTATACTGACTATAAATTTTATTCAGCAGGTATTATAAAAATATAACAAACCTTAAGTACTTCAGCAGCGTATCGCTAATCGCTAGTACCGTATACGCGGCTTTACCCTTAATATAGTCTGAAGTTGACATTCATTTACAACACGGCCGCTAATAAATATTTAAAATAGTATGATTCTCACAAATCAATGACCGCAGAATCCCTACGTTAGGTAGTGGAAAAGTTCAACGTGAAACGACAAGGCGATTATCTAACTATTAACTGATGTCTTATGTAAAAATATCAAATATCTATCTAAATACCTAATGTAGGTAATCCTAATTCAAATCGGGGCAGTCCAAATCTCCACCATTTAGAAGCCTATACATGTGCTGTTAGTTAGAAATCATGAAAAGAAAAACGGTCTTTTGGCTAAGTGCTAACCAAGTAGGCTGATTGGAAGGTTAAGCTATAGTCACAAGGTCAGTCTTGGCATGGGTATATCTTGAAGGGAATGTTAAATAATCAGCTACGGTTGTCATAAGTGCCATTCGTTAAGGGTGATTAATGCCCTAAAAATACGACAATTTAGTCGAACCACAGTACTTCGTTGGTGGGCTGAGGTTGACCTAGAGCAGTCGGTTCATGGAAAATATTGAGTTCATAAAACTGAAAGTTGACCCCAACTGATTTGGAAAGTTCAGAAGATGACTTGATGGTGTGGACGAAATATGAGTATACCTTCGTTATCGCGCGATACACATGTAAGTCACCTGTTTCTAAATTTCCACCAGGTTCCAACGCATTAACACTTGATATTATGCCCATATTATTAGACATAGGTAGGTACTATTCAATAGCAGTTGCTACGATGAAGACAACCTTGAATTATGGTTTCTATAATCAACTCATATTTCGATTATCTGAAATGCACATGTTTAAATTTTTTTTATCATGTCGCCGATTGCTGCATGTCTGTCTAGTGTCTACCTCTCGTGTTGCAATTTCACGACATGATACATAGATTGATTAACACAATAACCTGTAATTTATAATTACACCAAACGAGCGAATACTCATTCTATCCCCTCTACGTCGTGTAAACAGTGATGGAACATTCATTCGTTGTTATTTCTTGTTATTCGTTATTATTTATGTAATTTTGTACAGAAAACAATTTTACCTTTATTTGTATACTTCATTATAATTAACTAATTTTGTTTAAAAAAAAATAGATGACTCATATTACGTTACATTGTTATAAAAATATTAACATTACATCGAAATGTTTCTTTCTTGCTGTTAAATTTACAGAAAACCTTTTGTGTATTAACCACCTCAGTCGTATGAGAATATACCACAATTTAGCCACAATTGTGCCACGGGAAACATGTCAATCTTGGAGAAGCATGTGTTATTTCCAGAAACGACTGATATCCTTATTGCATGAACCGAATTTAATGGTCTAGCAAATACAATATGTGCGTACTGCGTGTGATGTGAGTATGAATTACGGCGTATCGGGAGTATATCGGGGATAAAATCTTTTTTGTTAGAAGAATAAAGACACGACACAACATATATATGCGAACCAAATATTTACAGATGGTAATACAATACATGATTGGGCATCGCGGCTGCGGCATCAACATATACTTATATAAAAGATTTGTCGCTTATAGAAAATTAAAAATATCTGATCTACTGAACATACCAGAGATTGGTACGTTCTTATTGACTCACCAAGATTTACGCAGCCTATGCCAATCTCACCTACTAACTAACGGACGAGGCTCTATCGCAGATTTTCCTTTTGGAGTTGTGTGTAGACTGTCGCTCCCATAAAAGTCAAGTCTTGTCAAATCTAGAGTAAGAGTAGGAGAGCAGATTACGGCTTCAGAGTGCAAACCTTGGATGCAACCGGGGTTAACACTGATGATGATGATTGGAAAGTTCTTGGATACAACCCGGAGTGCTCAATATTGTTGAATATTACTTCTCTCTCTTCAAGTATACAGAAGTGGTTAAGTCGAACATTAACAGACATATACGAGTACCACACTAAGATACATTATGAATACCCAACTATATCCAGGTACGAGGTCTACTATTGATAACTGATTAGGTATATCTACATCACAACTTTATTATCTTAGTATATATTAAGTTTATGGTCCCAACCCTTTGGGCAAACACAATCCTGATCTTGTTACAAATTCTGTCGGAAAGAATTGTCCGTTAAATTGTTCCAATTAATTTAGGCGGATACAGACGCTCGCATGCATACAATCGAACCGTATATGTCGTTTCCATACCTACTTTATTACCATAAAGCCTAATATTTTATCGTGATATATACGGATGGTATTAGATTCGTATTTGATTTTCACCTTACTACTATTATAATTATGTATGAGGCATTGTGGCCTCTTCAGTCCAATGCGAGCTATACCAGCTAGCCGGTGCATGGAACTTTTCTATTTTAAAAAAAGCTTTATATTAACAAATACCTAGTTATACAAATAACGTTATGGGTAATTCGTACAATAAAACATATTAATAGAAGACGGCACATGCCTCTATGTTTGTTTTTAACTCTACAAAAGGAAATATTGAAGTAACTGCTAAATACTTGAGAAGAAGACGGCTGAGCGGGGTCGGAAGAGACTCTTGGTCTTTAAAGCCCGCGACTACAAGCGGGCGTCCCAGGTCGCAGTATGATGACCACCATCCGCCATGAGCCAAAATTGTCCCACGGAATAATTGTCCTCCACTGGGCCCTGCGGGTGATGGGTGATCCGACTGTCATCTTAGCAGAAGCAAGCCGCAGCGGTGGCGCAATACGCGCCTCCCCATACCCGTGTGCAAAGTAGACGACGTGCGTTTTTGTCGGTTCTATTCTGACGTAGCCACCCCACTGGGCACTCGGCACTCGAGGATTTTACACACGATAAAAATAAAGAACCTAACTACTAAATACTAACTCAAAACGTTCAAAAAATGTGTTTTTGTAATGAATACCTATAGTAACTATTGTTTTCTTTTGTTACAGTTACTGAAAAGGAAATCCGTCTGTGGTATGTATTATTCCAAAAACTATAGCACATTATTATTATTATTATTATTCACTTAATTTTAATATTCAACTTATAAATTATATTTTTAAACACATATTTAAAACATCTATTTAAAAATATAAACAATAGTGCTCCACCGGTATCGAGTACAGGGACCAAGCTACCGGTAGTTAGGGCTCCAGAGAAAGAAACTTCCGTACGATGCGCGCCGTATCAAGAAGCACAGCCTTCTGCATCTGGCCCTTGACCCAACCATCTAACCCGAGACTCTTTAGGTGATGGTCGAGGCTCTTTGCTATTAATCCATTGACTGACACGACTATCGGAACAATGATTGCTCAACTCAAGTCAACATTCCACATGTCGACAACCTCGTGGGCCAAGTCCAAGTACTTACCCTGTTTATCTTTCTCGGCTTTCACGAGATTCTCGTCATGAGGAATGGTGATATCAACAATCAATGCTCGGCGTTCGGATCGGTCTATCACCACAATAACAGGCTTGTTGGCTACAACAGTCCTATCAGTGATGATAGATCGATCCCAGTACAATGTGATATGACTATTTTCAAGAACTGGCTCAGGAACATACCTGTAGTGCGGCTCTGCGATCTTAACTTCCACAAGGTTGTATTTCAGAGCAAGTCACTGATGGCTTATCCTGGCTACTTGATTATGTCCATGCAAGTACTCGCCGTTAGCAAGACGAGAACAACCGGAAGTAATATGCCTGAGGGATTCACCAGGCTGGTGACACGCTCTACAGATGTCAATTGTGCCATCTCTCATAATATACTTCCGGTAGTTATTTGTTTTGATAACTTTGTCAGCAATTGCACAGACAAAACCTTCAGTTTCCCCAAAAAGGTCACCGAAACGTAACCAGGACACGGATGCCAGTATGTTTACTTCAGGCCTGTGGAGGGCCCGATAGAACCTGCCATGTAGCTCCTTACTCTGCCATACCTCCCTGCGGCTGTCAGTACCAGCTACTATAGGTCTGCGCCAGTTCTCCTTAGCCAGACTGAGCGGGGTGAGCCCGGTATCTACGTTGATTACATCACGATGCATATCCACGTTAGACTTAGAAAATAGTCTCCGAGATTGCACACCTCGCGATTATGTAGAGTCTTAATATTTAAAAATCCTTGACCTCCACATTTCCGCGGGATGTACAATCTCATGACTGACGACTGTGGATGATACATTCGAAATGCAGTCAACTGAGTCCGGACTCTCCTATCAATGCTATCGAGTTCAGTCTGAGTCCACTTGAGTATACCAAAGGAGTACATCAAGAGTGGTATGACCCAACTGTTACAAGCGCGCACCTTGTTACCACCTGACAAAAGACTGTTAAGTACTTTTTTCAGGCGGCCAAAGAAACGTTCCTGTAACATTTGCTTCATGCCGGCCTCATTGATACATAACGCCTGGGACATACCCAAGTACTTGTAGGTCTCAGTTACGAGGAGTGATCTTAGGTTAATGGAATCAGAGAGTTGTAGACCCTCCGACTCGACCACCCTACCTCGCTTTACATGAACGACTGCGCATTTGTCCACACCAAACCCCATTTGAATAGAGTTACTGAATGCTTCGGTTACTTTCAGTAAAACCATTAATTGAGGATTAGTGTGGGCGAATAACTTTAAATCATCCATCTAAAGCAGGCGGGATACCGTCTGACCCTCTCTTCGTAACCTATAACCCAACCCTGATTTCACTAGCAAAATACTGAGTGGGTTCAGGGCTAAGCAGAACCAAAGGGGACTCAGACTATCCCCTTGAAAAATACCCCGCCCTATTGTTATCGGCTCGCCACTACCCAAAGTCCGACGACACCCTGGATAGACAAGAACTGTCCTCCACTACTCCATACATGACTTTAAGAAGGTACATAGAGTTGCATTCACTTTATACAACTCCAGCACCCTCAAAAGCCATGTATGTGGCACAGAATCGAACGCTTTCTTATAATCTATCCAGCATGCCGCCAGATCTTTACGATTGCGTCGAGCTTGTTGGCTAATAGCCATATCAATAAGGAGAAGCTCCTTAGTACCCCGGACTCCATTCCTACATCCGTTCTGAGAGGCGCACATAATAGAATTATCATTTATATGATTGTTAATTTTGACTCTCAGAATAGATGTAAGAAGTTTATAGACCGTTGTAGACATGTAATTGGTCTATAATTATTGGGCTCCAAAGTACTACCTGTTTTATGGAGCAGATGGGTAACCCCTATCGTCATAAAAGCTGGTAGTGTCCCAGATTCAACAGTGGATTGAAATTGTGAAGCCAAAAGAACATGCGAACTCCGTAGCCATTTTAGCCAAAAGTTGTTATTATTATTATTATTATTACAGTACAGACATTGACAGCGACGTCAGAGGCCAGGTTCGATACCTTTTTACATTTTCCTTTGTAGACACAATCCAGACGGATAGCGCTATGTACTATGTTTCAGATTTTCAGAATTCTAGATAGAGAGTTCTAGAATATCATCAGATAGTTTCTTATTATTTGCTTTTTTTATTAATATTATGATAATATAAAGAATTAGAGTGCTGCCAGCATCGGATACGACCGGTGGTTAGAGCTCCAGAAAAAGAGACTTCCTTACGATGCGTTCCGTCTGCAGTAGGCCTCTTATCAATAGTACTGTACTTATTATAACATGGCAATAATATTGGTATTTTTTCTTTTAGGCACAAAGGATTTCTTAAGGACTGTCCAAACGGTCTACTTACCGAGCAGGTATTTATGATATTATTATTATTTTTAATGTACTTACTCATATCAATACGACTGGGACCTTCATCTTATCGTGAAGTTTTTGACATATCCCTGCGCAACACATATTTGCTAAAACATTTTAGTAGTCTTCTACTACGAATAGTAAAGTACAGTAATAGTTAGTTCCTTACTATCTACGAGACAAATCCTCGTCCTTCAATCAGAAGTCAACAGATGTACCGGCTTGTAAATAACGTAGGCGTATATACTCCGAAGACCTTGGCGGGTCCAAAAACACCCCTTTTATACGGGAGAATGGTCTCACCGACTCTGGCGAGGGGTATCTCCACGGATACCTCACGCCGGAGTCGCTGGGAGAGATTATGTCGGACTCGAACTGACTATGACGCACGGCACCTTATGGGTAATTGTTGGATGCCGAAGGAGAGGTTAACATACATATCCCTTACACCCTGGCCGCCCCAGGGCCATCTCTCTCGATCTGGCCCTCCTCGGGATGCCTCTTAGTTACAATAAAACACCCAAAAATATTTACAGTTCTTATATACATAAAGCTTACATATTATACAATTGAATTTCTATTTACAGGGATTCATCAAAATATACAAGCAGTTTTTCCCGCAAGGCGACCCGAGCAAGTTCGCGTCACTAGTTTTCCGTGTTTTCGACGAAAACAATGTAAGTGATTTAATTGTCTTGTTTACGCCTTGGATCTTACTTTGGACTCACATTAAACAGTTGGATAGATCAGCGGGCTTACCATGAAGTCTTAAAACAGGTCAATAATTGAAACATAAACATAACATAAACTCACGCCTATATCCCCGACAAGGTAGGCAGAGGTGCTAGCACCCACATTTCGCTAGTTTATGTTTAGGTCCCAATGTAATAAGTGGCCTATTGCCATTAACCGTGTACTTATAAACCTGCGATAAATACACACATAACTTCGAAAAGCATCTAAAGTCATTGGTGTGTGCCATGGTAAAACCTCGTCTCAGCAGTCCATTACCCATACCACTAAGCTACCGCGGTGTTTTTGTAATTGAACGGCAGTCATTTAATAAATGCATAAATAACTTTGCAATCCCATACAAATATATAGGAAGAGGAGAAATATATAGTATGAAAGCAGTTCAATTATTGACCTGTTTTAAGCGCTCGTGTAAAGTGCCCAGATCAGACGAAATTTGTTTTCTAAATGTAGTTTCTGTAGCGAAGAAAATGTTAAACAACATCAACACAGTGCTAAACGAAATGTATATGTTTTTGGCCCACTTTCTTAAACATCAAAATTTACGGCCCTTAATTAATATACGTTAGGTAATTCAGTTTAATATTCATCAGATTATGTCAAACGAAATGATAATATAATCTAGAAACTTCGTTGAAATGTTCAAGTACTCATGGCTGTTGATAGTTGGGTGACATTTCTGAGTCACGTTACTACTGATTTTAATTAGGCACGTATAGATACTGACTTGTAATACCGTCTAAGAAATAACTCTTCTTGGCTATTACAGACTACCACCGTATTGATAGGTATATAAATCTTAGATATGTGTTCTTAGCTATCAATTTAGGGCATATATCACCACTTAACGAAAAAAAATTTAAAAAAATCTCACGCCTATATCCAGAAGGGTTAGGCAGAGGTGCTAGCACCCATATTTCGCCAGTTTATATACGAGTACATACCAGACATCCATAAGTTGTGATATAAGTGTGTATATAATAGTACATCATGGTACACGTGTGTAATACAAAAAAAAATATACCTACTAAAAATGAAATTTAAACATTAAAAATTAAAAACAACTTTAATGATATTGTTTACGTACAGAGTATCAAATTAATTTAAAAATGTTACATTATGTAACTTTTTCTCCATTTCGATACAACTTCAACTGGACTCAATGCGTTTTTTCTACATAATCTGTGTAAGCGGCGCAACACATATGCGTGCTCAGCAAATGTATTTTGACGCAAAAATAACTGTAATTTTAAGAAAATTATGTTAACTATTTCATGAGATTAGATAAAATAGTGTAAGAAACTGCCTTATTATGCAACAGTTTTATAAACTTCTATTATATTGTACCTACTTAGATAAAAAGTTTATTTAGAGAAACAATTAGTAGAGTAGAACTGTTTATAACGGCATAATTTTGTATAATAAGCACATACAAGTTGAAATAATCTATTTAAATACGAAGTTGCTCAAAATGAGTAAGCTATAACTCACTTGTGAATTATAGCAAGGAAAAGTCACAGTTTGATTATAGGTGCCAAATTATGTGCCTAATTGCAATGCAATTAAAGCCACTTTATGAGCAAGTATGTTGAAAAAATATTAATATATCTTTCAGGATGGGTCCATCGAATTCGAAGAGTTCATTCGAGCTTTGTCGGTGACGTCACGAGGAAACCTCGATGAAAAACTGCATTGTGAGTAGTACTAGATATATTAAATTTATTCAACAAATAACAGTTAAGCCATGAATATATTGTAGGTTTATTTATTATCTCTCATTAACTGTATCAATAAATCTTGTATTTATTCTGCCACTTACAACAAGAGTACTTCCGTCTCATTCCGTACGAGTACATCTTAAGTATTAATTAATACAAGTCAGTTCACACTAGTTATTGTGCCTAACCGCCTAGCAGGATGAAATAGTAAATTTATGCGGGTTAACTGGTGTGTATAAATTACAGGGGCCTTCAGGCTTTACGATGTAGACAACGATGGATATATCACACGGGATGAAATGTACAACATCGTCGACGCGATCTATCAGATGGTGGTAAGTACCATTGTTCTTCCTAAAGACGCATTTAGACTGGTTATACGAGTATATATCGTAACACTGTCAGTATATATTATCCATACAAGATCGCCACATATTATCATATTGATTGTCTAAACATTATTCGTTTTTAAGTAAGTATTAAGTTTTGTCCTTTAGTGTTATTGTTATATAATAGCATAGTAGGGCGGCAGGCCTGGGGAGCCGCTTGTCACCCTGGCAGAAACAGGGCGCGCTGGCGACGCGCAATGCACGCCTCCCCGTTTCCGGGGACGAGTTGGGGACTCTGTGGCTTCCATACCCGAGGAGGGCCAAATCTAAAGAGGTCCTGGGTCGGTCGGGGTGCGGCCACCGGCTCCGACGGGGGAATTTCCGTGGAGATTTTTTTAAAAAGTGTAGACGGGCGGCTTAAAATTACAATGAAATGAGTATAAGAAGCCAGTATATTTATCTTTTATTTTATAGCTAGTTTTCTTATCATCTTTTCTTTTTGTCATTGCAACGTTTAAAAAAATAATTTGGTAAATGCGTCCTTATTGTTTCTAAGATAGTTTTGGACTATTATGAGTATGATTATTACCTACGCGCTATAATAATAATAACTTTCTGTTACAGAATTTCTTCCTTAAATTTGTTAGTAAAAGAACCATAAGTTAATTTTTGAAAATAACAATTCTATGTTGGTATAGTTTTTAAGGGTTCTATGGACAACCCTAGCATCGGAAATCCCAATATGGCGTGCGGTTTTAGTCGCTTCGAGTCCGATATCCGCATGAAAAAAAATGTCGTACATTTTGTGTTAAACAATCATTAACGTAATTATTTATCGTTTGTTTTTCCAGGGCCAAACACCCCAGCCCGAGGACGACAACACTCCTCAAAAACGCGTCGACAAGATCTTCGACCAGATGGATAAAAACCACGACGACCGTTTAACCCTTGAAGAGTTCCGTGAGGGCAGCAAGGCAGACCCGCGCATTGTTCAGGCACTATCACTTGGTGGTGATTAATCCACAGTCATCCTCTCGCCGGACTTCACATTTACTTAGAGAGCTAACATACCCCGTCGCTTGTGTTTGACTGGAATTTTTGTATCCTGATGATGTAATTTACTTTAATCCAAATTTGAATGTATGTTTGCTTTTCAAATTTCGATCAGTGTGGCTTTGGCCTTGGTACTTTATTTTTATCGCATATTGGTACTTTTGGATTGGGTATTGCTTACTTGATATTTATCCTTAGTATCCATACTACAATAATGTTTGTTGATTTTCAGTCTGAGACAAGTAAACTGTCCAAGTTAGTGTTTTTGGATGAGTTTTGTCGACACAGCGACGGATAAGTATAATATATTAATGTATATTTAATGTAATATTTGCCAATATGAACGCCGGGCCAAGAGCGAGGTTTGATTTATTGTTCAAACCATTTTTAACAAAAATATTGTACCTACATTTTACACTCAGTTTAAAATAATCACTTGATTTATTACAAGCATAAATATTAATTTTGTATTGTAACAATAACATGTATTTTAAACCTGATTGTGTCAAAATTGTTATAACTATATTAATTTCACCTGCTTGTTCAAATATATTATTGGCTATGTAGTTAAACGATGACTGATGTAACAGACTTGAATCAGTGGTCGGTATGGCTGTAACGAAATGTGATTTTTCTTGTGGTTACGATATAGTAGATAAATGTTATGAGATGCCAGTGGTAGTGGCACTATGCTAATAATATGTTTTCTCAAGAAAGATTTCATTGCAGTAAGGAAGCCGATGGCCGTTTTAGGCGATATTCAGACGTAAAAAATTAAATTCTAGTGGAAAATCCGCAAAAGACGATACCAGGTTAAATTTTAAGAAATTGGGGCGTTTAACTTAACAACAAAGAAATGAAGGCAACTGGTGAACGAAGCTTCCAGCGATATTAGTTTTGGAACCACTCAACTGCGATTATGTTGATTTCACTTACCTACTTAGGTACATAAACACAGGTACATGAAGTATTTCTGGACCTAAATTTAAGAGTAATAGGTATCTATGTATGTATAATTATTGTTGTTGTTGTTGTAAATATTATTTCTGACATTGGTCTAATATTAATACATACTTACATGTAAGTATTTACTTGCGTAAGTTGTACTTATATACTTATTGTGTAACTTGTAAATTAACCTCGACTTCCACTTCGTGTTGGCAAATTTAATGCTCTTTCTGAAGTAAATGATGAATACCATTAGTCAGCTACCGCTACAGTTAACAAACGTGAAATCAAACAGGAAGATACTGAAGCTACAGACCTCTGTACTCAGAGACAGATTCAAATCAATCCGTGCGAGAGAATGACTCGAGACAGCACCGCTGTCTAAGTCAAACAATTTTTGTTTACTAACCCACATATTATAACTATTCGGGATTGACATGACTAAAGAATAATTGGAATATTCATGAAGTCAAAATGAAAGCTTGTAAAAAGTCATAACGGAAAATGAAAGCACCCCCTTACACACAATAGCGGGCGCGCACATTGCGCCCTGCCGGGCCGGGCCGGGCCATGTCTGCTAGCATCGTGCTAGCAGTTTTTTGGTATCTACTTTATGTACATTTTATCGAGACAGTTATCACTTTACTGTTGTTGTTGATAAATTGTTAGTTTTTTAAGTGTTGCGCCCCACTAACGTTATAATTGCATTTTATGACAATATAATAACATTTTTGGCGGTCATGCGTTTTGGGTTTTATTGCCCCATGGTTAGTTGATATTAAAATTCTTATAAAATTGTACGCAGTTGTGGCAAAGTCAAATAACAATATGTAACTTTAATGTCGGAAATACATACTTCTGTGCATCCACTGTTTTTATAAATTACATCGAAGTCGAGATGCAACATTTTTAAACTTATGAAAACTGTAATTTAAAAAACAAAATGTAATAAGCACACATTCAAAGTACTAAGTATAATTTGGTAAGAATGAAATAATGTTTGCTATAATGAGCACGGTCATTATGAAAAAAATATAATAAATGATTCAAAAGGTAGATTAAGCAAATGATGATTGTTGATACAACCGCGACGCGTTTAAACTTTTGGCGATATTTATCAAAAGACAAATAAATAAGTGTATTAAATTGTGTACTATGTTCAAGACAAGTTATACATAGTAGAGTCGTAGTGAGTGACGTACTTTGTGTAATACTTTTTAACTTCAAAGTTACAGCACGATCGTCACGTACTCAGTGGCCGGCCGGAGCCCCGTAGCCGCTGGCAGCGGAGCCCCGGTGGTCCTGGTGCGTCTTTCTCGACAGCACTACTCTCTATATATATCGTCATTGCCAAATATATCTACATCTCGCTCCATCCTTCTTCGCGTATTCTGAAAATATATATTTTGGAAGATTTTTGGATATTTCCGTTTAGCGATTCTCAACTTAATGTAGTTGTTAAGAGTCTATATACTTATCGTGTAAGGAACTTAACTACAGCTTTATACAAAACTAAATATTTATCTTTTGCTTATAAAGTAAACTAAATTTCTTACGATACATGTAATGTATTTCTATACATTTAACTATGTGAAATTATGCGATTTATACCTACATAATATTACTAACCTAATCTTTCCGCTATTTTGCGACATCATTGTCAGTTCGAAGCTATTAGTACATTTATTATAGTAGTCTTTGATTACATACACGTCTAGATTCTTCATCGACTTCAGTCTATATTAGATCCCAGGGCACTAATTGAAATTAAAATGTGCCCATCGTACAACTTTGTATGTTGTAACTGTGATTAACATTACACTACGAGTACCAAAAACATACCAGTTACGACTCTATAACGAAAATATTAAATTTATTAAAATAACAATTTAAAAAAATCCTTCAATTCTGTGCAGAAAATATTGAAAAATATATACACTTAAAATCCAGAAGATGGTGTTTCTGAAGTCTTCTAATCAAGCTCATAGCTATAACTTCTCATTCTTATACTTCTTGTAGTTACTTACTGTGTCAAACTACGTGCAATGCTAGTTGCATCCTCCTCATGAGAAGTCTAACTTCTCTTTCCGACCTTACTGAGGCAGTTGCTGTTGTCACTTCGATTTATAGCGTCTAATATTATTCTACTACTAGAGTTATTCCGACCATTAGGAGCCATATATGTTGTTGCCTACTCCGAGGAAGTGTGGAAAACCATTATGTTTATCGATTATACCACGCAATAACATTAGACGTGAGTTTGTAACATAATAATCAGGAACGTAACGTAAAAAGTTACCTTATATAATATATAATATAAATTACATAAAGGACAAACTTAATAGTAATTCAAGTACCGAATACAACATGTCTGCTATTATTTGATACTGCTGCATGCCTCGAAGCTAAATGTAGTTATACTATTGGAAAGATTGTGTACCAACGCCCTACCTATATTTGCAAAATACATTTCAGGTTAACGCAGTGTCTAGACATATATATAATCAAAGTTAGTAGTTTTGAATTGCGTGTCAATTTGTCTTTCAATGGTGTTTGTAGACTTTAAGATGCGTTTTTAATGAACTAGAGTAGGGAATTCGTCGCGGGCTGTGCATTTTGTATAGGGTTAAGTACCGGATTCATGAAGTACGATTGTTGGAATTATTCTATGCTTAGGTACCTACTGCGCCTTTTAGTGATTTTTTTATCAGTATTTTCGTTTATTATTTTCAATAATTGCTACATTGTATTTGGAGACAGCGCATAGTGAACATTCAAGAAAATAGATATTTAGGAGTAGGAATTTTAGGAAAAGGTCATTTTAGGAGTACCGAGTTCAGAAAATAGCAATTACAAGAAATAGACATTCCTAAAAACTGTGCTCTAATTTGAATTTGCAGTAAAACGGCAGTAATTTTCAGTACATTGTATAACAAGTTGTTAAAGAAAGGCATCCTGAAGTACGTTATGTTCATAGAGAGGAAGAAAGGTCTGGCTTGTTTGAGGAAGCATCACCTCTCATTCAATACCGATTACTGTATTTTATGTAGGTACCTACAGTTCAGGTTATCGTCTCTACTTACCTTTCTCTTCCACCTCCTCTTCTTCCTCCCTTACCTTTCTTCCTTTCTTTCGGGTCCTTCGCCAGTAGCAACACGCAAGTGACACCTCCAGTACTGTATTGTCTTTTTGTAGGAGTTCTGTTCTTCTACGGCTATAATGATTGACATTGTACTTACATACTTACTTGTATAATGGAAACTCATACTTATTATAGGCACTATGCAAAATAATAACTCACTAAGAATCGGTTTAAGTACCTTTACTTGATTTTGTCTAATAAACATGTGTGCTATGTAGATCGTAGTTGTTCTTTCTACATCCCTTTTCATTTTCGCTTCAAAATTGCAGGTTGATGCACTTGCATAGCATTTCTGAATATTCGCACATATGATAATATGTATTTATAAGGACTGTGTTTACTAATAGATATTTCGACCTATCTCTCGAATAATGATACTTCCGCAAAATCTCTACTTTACAAGACAGCCGCAGTGATTTGAAGTTTGTCTTGCCTCTACAAAACGTGCAGTATTTTTTTCTTTATCTTCTAGATTAATGATTCTTCTAGTTGAACATCTAAATCAATATTAAATATTATTATATTATTATTAGTGACAAATTAATAATATGATAATATTAGTGACAAAAATATGATAAAAGGGATTTAGTTCATAATCACAATTGTAATTTTATTCTATGCATAGGTCGACCTGTTTTTTTTTTCTTAATCTGATTAATAAAATCTTGTATTCTATCTGATTACTAAGTCTTACATCGCTGAAGTTATAATAAATAGTCGTATTAGTTAATCTCACGTACATATAAAGATTTATTATTATTATTACTTAGATTTTAGCATTTTTCAGTAGATGTTTATGGTTACAAATGTACCTACCTGTTTTTGTAGCACGGAATTTTAAAATGTATACCTATTCATGTGTGGCTTTTAACGAATTGTCAAGTTATATTCATAATACTTAAAAACCAAACCGGCTTCTTGATGTGAATATTTTTAAGCAATGGGTTACATAAGAAAGAAAACTCTACAAACCTACACATTGACTTCTATACTTATTTACTACTAGGTATACTACACGGACTGTATAGAAAATACGAAACAAGTAGGACCATCCATTAGTGGTGTTTCGGATATATATAAAGACCACTAATGAATGGTTCAAATAAGTAATTGCTGCCTATAGTATATTTCAAAAAGGCACACTACACCTATTCAGATAGGCGTCAAAACTCATTAGGTTATTTATTTAGTTTCAATTTTGGAATACTAAATTCTTACCTCACCCAGACCTAACACGATGTTTGTTTTAATCAGCTAGTCTAGTATCTAGTACAGGTAATATAGAAGTCAGTGGTATATGGTATCTACCATATTTTAGGTATGAATTTACATCAAGATTTACCGCGAATAAAGGCAACTTGGTGACATTGTTTGAAGTTCGTACCTTTATTTATGATTTATCTTCCTACCGGTATCTGTTCATTATTTTAAATAAAATCTATTAACCGATCCAGTTACGGCTAGGACAGGACTTGTTTAACTGTACACACATCTATATTTCCGTATCAAAATACGTAACCAATAGTAACGTAGAATTTCTTGTGCCTGGTTAAAGAGAGAAATACAAGTAAAAAAAGTACCTAGGCATTTTAGATCATTATTCTATGATGGAGCTTAGGTACACATTTTTGTACCCAAACACCTCATTATATTCCATAAATTTTCAAAAAGCTGTACTCGTCAGTAGTCACCTATTCTTCATATTACTTACTTATATGGACTAAATGGGATGTTAGGTAACTATAATATTTTTCATAGAACTTACCTTGTTAGAACATATAAATATACCTACTTAATTATTCCATAGCGATTGCTTTATTTTATTATCAACATCTCACGCGTTACAGTTGTTAACGTTAAGTATACCTATCTATCTAATTATTTCCTTAAACTTCTTTTTAAATTGTTTTTTATCTAACTTACAAGCGTGTTTCTTTGCGGTTGGCAATGGTGGCGGTTATATTTGAATGTAACAAAATTGAAACTTTGAATAACAAGGGTGTAAGCGACAATAACCAGAAAATCATTTTGCAACGAAGTGTTAGTACCTACTTCTCTTCTCAGGAGTACTAACGACTGTACATTGCATGTACCACAGAATACAGAAGTTCTGAGGCGTTGCTGACGCAGCATCTCAGGTGAGGCGAAGCTGTATTGCGTGTCATTACGTATTTCGCAACACAATTAAAACAATATCTAGTAATAAACAATTGAACGAAGAGACCGTCTAAATATTCTTTGCTTACAGAGTATTTACACAATTACGTACGATCAGTTATTAACATTATCAACCACTAAACAACATAGGTATGTGTCACACTAACTTTCTGGTATAATTCCTTTGGGTCTCCACCACAACTACTAACCACCATACCCGTCAACTGGAGCAAGTGCACATCATTTATAAAGTCGTTAAGAATATTTTTCCTTTGAACATTCGATGTCGCTTGGGCCCTTTTGCATTCCAATTGATGTGAAAATTCAAGCCATTCGCCGCCACCCGTTTGACACCATCTAAGTATTTCTTGATAATTATGTCGACATTCTCTTTCTATGTAAATAGTATGTACTACCTACTTTATTATTCGCCTACTTTCTTAGATATTATTGTAATATCCACTTTTAATATTAATAATGATTAATAATAAACAAGGTTGAAATTGATTTACTTATTGTTTTATTTTATTGTAGTTGCCTAAAATAGTAAAAATACTCATCATAAGGTGTTCTATTACACCTGAAAGAGTGAGTGACAGAGGTCACAACACCGAGAGGAAGGCCTGCGCCATAGCCTCGTCCCATTAATCAGCGGGTGTTCCTACCGGCTAGCAGGTGAGATTGACTGATGATAGGATAGACTAGATTCGCAAAATGCCTAATTCGCCTAACCGCATTGTGCGCATCTGCCGAACTTCACTTTTAAGTTCTTTTTATAAACAACATAAAATCACGCCAATATCCCCGAAGGCGTATGCATAGGTGCTAGCACCCACATTTTACCAGGTTATATTTAAGTCCCAATGTGTAATTGGTGGCGAGCCTATTGCCACTAACCGGGCGCTTATAAACCTGCGAACACATAGGTAGCGAGCCTATTGCCATTAACCAGGCGCTTGTAAACCTGTGATAAATACACACATAACTCCGAAAAGCATCGAAAATGCATTGGTGTGTGCCATGGTAAAACCTGGGATCGAACCCGAGACCTCGTCTCAGCAGTCCATTACCCATACCACTAGGTTACCGCGGTCTTTTTTAAGTTTTTTTTATAATGGTAACTAACTAGAAATCGAACCCGAGGAGAGGGCCAGATCTTGAGAGATGACCCTGGGTCGGCCGGGATACGAGGGATATGCCTGTCAACCTCACCTTCGGCAACCAAAAACGACCCACAGGCGGCGTGTGTTTTAGTCGGTTCAAGTCCGACATAACCTCTTCCACCGGCTCCGCTGGGGATCCGTGGGATCCGTGGGAATTTTGCACACGTAAAAAAAATCGAAATAAGGTTTGGCTGTTATGATTGGGGCTCGAACTCGTGATCTTGGCCATAGCCAGCTTCTAGGCTAGGCAGGGGGGGTCACGGGGAACATGACCCCACCCCCCTCCCCCCAAATGGAGCACGCCGAATTGAATAATCTTCTAAAAACTTCAAAATAATGAAAATTCATATTTTTGCCCCTAATTGCGCCTTTAAAGGTAGCATCAGATGCTCTTAAAGATTCTATGGACGTTTTGCTATATAAACGGAAAAATGCTGCAGGATATCTACAACTCATTTGTAGAGACACAATCGAGGTAGCGAAACCCCTTGCCAGAACCCAACCGTGGAACCTGAAGCCGAGAGCCTTCTCGGTGCTTTTTTTTTTTTTTTTTACGTGCGCAAAATCCCCACGGATACCTCCCCGCCGGAGCCGGTGGAGGAGGTTATGTCGGACTCGAACCGACTAAAACGCACGCCGCCTGTGGGTCGTTTAGGTTGCCGAAGGTGAGGTTGACAGGCATATCCCTCGCACCCCGGCCGACCCAGGGCCATCTCTCACGATATGGCCCTCTTCTCGGGTGTGGGGACTACAGAGTCCCCAACTCGTCCCCGGAAACGGTGAGGCGCGCCACGCGCGCCACCGCCGCGGCCTGCTTCTGCCAGGGTGACAGGCGGCTTCACCTGTCACCCCCAGGCCGGCGCTCATGGGGGGCGGAGGTCGTTCATCGACCTCCGACGCCCGAGCCTTCTCGGTGCTTTATCGGTACCAAAAGGAAGTGCAGGTGGGGGACATGAACTGGAGAAATCCGAGTCGTACAGTCCTAGCTTCACGAGGACATGTAGTGGAGTGAAAGCTAAGTCATGGGCGACCACGTGCAGGGCACGCCGTTATACCAGCGATAAAGATCAATTCCACTGAGAGAGCAGCGGCCGACAGCGGCTTTTCATTACTTTTACATTTTAGATTTTTGTAAGATTAGGTATCTACGGGAGGAAAAGGTCATAGTAATTTTAACGTAAAGAAGGGGCAGCGTGGCATCGCGTGGCTGCCCGTGCCTAGTACCCAACTCATCTCCGGAAGCTAGATGGCGCACAAGGTGCGCCGCCGCGGCCGCGGCCTGCTTCTGCCATGGTAACAGGCGACCCCACCCGTTACTTCCAGACCTGCGTTCATGGGGGACGCTCGAGTTGCCTGAGTACACGGTCACACGGAACTATCGGCATCGCCGCGAGCAATGGTCTCTCACGCTGGACGTTGGCTTTTTCTCCATCTGACGCTGATACTGCCAGAAACACCTGTGCTCGGCGATTATCTGCGTCAGATAGTACGAAAGTTTGCCTTGTGGCTTCTCTAGCCACTCCTCCACGATGGGTTTTACCGCCGCTACTACGGCGTGCCCTGCGCTTGGTCGCTTAAATCGTAACTCCCATTCTGACATCATGTCCTTGTGGAGCCAGGATCTCACGGCCAGAATTTCTTCAGGACTGGCTAGACGGGGACCTCTCGTACAAGCTAGCGCTGGTGATCTCCCGGAACGAGTGTTTAGTGGATTACCTGTGTCGGATCCAGAAGGAGCCCAAGTGCCATCATTGTGATGCGAGTGACGCTGCACACGCTGACCGAGTGCCCTGCGAGAGAAACGCCGAGGCAGGTTCTCGTAGCAGCCCAGAGTTCCTGAGACCTCATTGCTCAACGACCTCCGTCGTCCACGAAAGTGGGCTTGGGGGTTACAGGTAGAGCCACCTGTCACCGTAGCAAAAGCAGGCCGAGACGGCGGCACAATGCGTGTCTCCCACTATCTGGGGCAAAATAGTCATCGGAGCTGTCTCCGATGCTTGCGCGGCTGTACCGTTGTCCTACAGCTCAGATCCAGTGCCATATACTTGAAAGAATTGACCGATAACCCCCGGAGTCTTCGAGCACACCATAAACAAACAGTACATGCGTCACCTAGAAGATCACTCCTTAATTAATGACCGGCAATATGGTTTTAGACTGAAACGATCAACGGGTGATCTTCTAGCATACGTTGCAGTGCTTGTTCATACAAGCACTCCAACGTATCGTCACAGCGACTATCGGACCAAGTGCGGGTCATTCAGCGCAATCGCATGTTAAATTAAACCGTACTTGAGACTCTATGGCTAGAATGCTTGCGAGATATTTGTGTCACCCCCGCCCCGGCTCCTGCTCCTACACCTACACTTGTGGTTCAAATAAACGAAGGCATACGTGTTGGGCGGGATGACACACCTATTCCAGTAAGTATACAGTACAATGAAGAGATTAGGGAGGCTGTGGAATGTGCGATGCGGGAATATCGATCGACGCCCTTAAATTTTAGGCCACGTCTACCTCGGTTGCCTATACATTGAGGAAATTTGGGACTTGATTCATTATTGTCTAGGTATCTAGAAAATAGTGAAAATCTCGGTGACACTCTTTCAATGCTGTATCGTACTGCTGTAGCGTCATGTCGTATGGTAGGTCTTAAATTTCCTTGCCATGCGGCCTAAGTCTGCTATACCAGCATGGCAATGCAAGATTGAACGACGTGTCGCCGAGACAAGGAGGCTCATCGGTAAGCTAATCTGCTTCAGGTTGGGTAATACCTGCCCAAGAGTGATGCGCTATGTGACCCGAGCGTTTGCGGGAACTGGTAACAGTCCCCAAGAAGATCGGCGGTGGCGCGCCTAGCGCGCCTCCCCGTTTCCGGGGTCGAGTTGGGGACTCTGTTGTCCCCACACCCGAGACGAGGGCCAGATCGTGAGAGATGGCCCTGGGTCGGCCGGGGTGCGAGGGATATGCCTGTCAACCTCACCTTCGGCAACCAAAACGACCCACAGGCGGCGTGCGTTTTAGTCGGTTCGAGTCCGACATAACCTCCTCCACCGGCTCCGGTGGGGAGGTATCCGTGGGGATTTTGCGCACGTAAAAAAAAAAAAAAAAAAAAAAAAAAAGTCCCCAAGAAGATGCGTCTCGGATCACAGAGCGCATTGACTTCCTGAAGCAGGGCAAACCGAATTCGCAGATACAAATAAGATTATGAATTATTAAGATTACCCGTTAATCGCATGTTCCGAAGAGACCAGAGGTGGGTATATAGAATCTGGGAGCGAACAGATTTAAGTGTGGATGACGTGCGGCAGCCGAATGCTGAAGCCGCAAATGCGTCTTGGCGCAGCATATAGTCGGTGCCCGTTAGTCACATTGAAGGCGATTGGATGCGTGAGGTTGAAAGAGCATGCGAGACCATTCCGGACATGGACGAAAGTATCGATACCATTGATGTAGATTGTTCGGTCCGCCCGCTGTATAATTGGAAATCCCGAGGACCGGACGGACTGCACAACTTCTGGCTAAAATGGCTACGGAGTTTGCATGTTCTTTTGGCATCACAATTTCAAATTTCAAAATTTGAATCTGGGATGCTACCAGCTTTTATGACGACAGGGGTTACCCATCTGCTCCATAAAACAAATAGTACTCTGGAGCCCAATAATTATTGACCAGTTACATATCTATCAACGGTCTATCAACTTTTTACATGCATCAGTATCAGAATAAACGGGATATTTACCATGTTTCATTATTTTGAGTTTCCAATCGAAACTCAAAATAATGAAACATGGTAAATATCCCGTTTATTCTGATACTGATGTCAGTGACCATGATAGTTTAAATACCTATATTTTTACATGCATTCTGACAGTCAAAATTAACAATCATATAAATGATAATTCTATTATGTGCGCCTCTCAGAATGGATGGATTCCGGACTCAGTTGACTGCATTTCGTCAGTCACGAGATCGTACATCCCACAGAAATGTGGAGGTCGAGGAATTTTGAATATTAAGACTCTACATAATCGCGAGTTGTGCAATCTTAGAGACTATTTTCTTATGCATGCATCGTGATGTAGTCAACGTAGATAATGGGCACATTCCGCTCAGTCTGGCTAAGGAGAACTGGCGCAGGCCTATAGTAGCTGGCAATCACAGCCGCAGGGAGGTATGACAGAGTAGGGAGCTTCATGGCAGGTTCTATCGGAGCCTCCACAGGCCTGAAGTAGATATACTGGCATTCGTGTCCTGGCTACGTTTCGGTGACATTCGGAAGTTGAGATGCCATACTATAGGTATGTTCCTGAGCCAGTTCTAGAAAATAGTCATATCACATTGCACTGAGATCGATCTATCATCACTGATAGTACTGTTGTAGCCTTCAAGCATTCGTATCAAGCATTGATTGTTGATATCACCATTCCTCATGACGAGAATCAAGCTGAGAAAAATAAACAGGTTATGTACTTGGACTTGGCCCACGAGATTGTCGACATGTGGAATGATGACTCAGCAATCATTGTACTAATAGTCGTGTCAGTCAATGGACTAGTAACAAAGAGCCTCGACCAACACCTAAAGAGGCTCGGGTTAGACGGTTAGGTCAAGGGCCAGATGCAGAAGGCTGTGCTTCTTGATACGGCTCGCAGCGTGCGGAAGTTCCTTTCTCTGGAGCCCTAACGACCGGCAGCTTGATCCGTGTACCCGATACCGGTGGAGCACTAATCTTTATATTTATTAATATATGTTTTTAAATGTATTTAAAAATATAATTTATAAGTTATATATTTTAATAAAGAGAAATAATAAAAATAATAATTTATTTCATTAATTCAAAAGAACGTGTTACATTGTTTCATAATCTATCTATTGCTACCTATATTTTTAGATATATTAGGTATGTATATAATACAAATATTATACGTGAGCTCTACAATTGTCAAATCAAATTTACGTTATAGTTACTAAGCTGTGCTACATAGCTTATGCCTGAACTAGGTAATCCTGTTTTTCAGTCTTGTAGTGCAATTTTTACATTTTAAATAAACAAATCAATAATTTATAGGTATAAAAGTTACTGGCAAAGTGGATTGGAAATTAAATCCAAACTTATATCTACTACTTAACAATATACATTTCACAACCAACTTCTCTGTCTCATCGTGTGTCAATTTTTGTAGGCAATTCTTTAGGACATTCTTACACTGTAGTTCAGAGGACATATGTCAGCTATAGATTTACTCTATTATACAGCAGTGCTCCCAGAAACATAGAATTTGACTTTATCTCAATTTCGTGCTTTATCTTAATTCGCTGGATGCATACAATATCTTTCCGTCTTTTATTTACAATTTTCAGTGCTGTAGGGGAGTGCTGCTTGCTGTTTTAGTATTGTGCCCACTATAAATAGCTAGCAGACTGTTAGTACTTCACAAGTTTTGTATAGGAGGTCAGTGGGATATAGGAAAGGGCGGGAAGTTGCTACCTTTAGGATCGCTCTCTGTACTCTCTGGATGGGCAGTAACAAGGATTTACCCCCTCCTCCCCATGATGTAATGCAGTATGTTAATATTGATAGACAAAGGGCATAGTAGTTTAATTAGTTTTAAATCAGCAATGTGTCTAATTTTCGTAATATAATATCAGTTTTTAGTCTTTTAATTAGTGCTTCGCTATGTTGAGCAAAAGACAGGGTTTCGTCTATTACATTACCCAGGTATTTTATTTTGCCTCCTCTATTTATATCCGGGCAGGTACACTTGTTGCCTGTGTCATTAGGATCTTTACAATGGTGAGCATAAAGTAACGGGTCTGTCTGAGGAGTAGTCTGTCTTCTGCGCATCGAGAAACCAAAATATTTAGTTTTTTCTTCATTTAATACTTTGCTATAATTGATAGGTTATAATGAAGCCATTTATTAATAATATTGAATCAGCGTGGGCATGCCTGTACGCTTGATTTTCAGACTCAGCAGAAATAAGGTGGGCAGTGTCGTCCGCATATGATATGATCGTGCCGTGCTCGAGTTTTAGATTACAAAGTTCATTCATGTAAATTAAGAATAGTGTACCTACTTCCCAGGATACTTCCTTGTGGGATACCAAAGTTAATGTTTTCTAGATCGTCACTGAGAACATTGCCGATTTTTACACATTGCGTATACTCTTTCAAATAGTTTTCGAAGAGTGCTAGTTGTACGCCCCTTACCCCTATTTTCCATCTAGTTCAAGAACTTAGGAATGGAAACCGTGTCATAAGCTTTAGCTAGATCTAGGAAGATTCCCAATGTGCGATTTCCCTTATCAAGTTCTTGTGCTATGAAATCAGTCAAATGATGTAGGTACAGCATCGGCCGTCGACCTCTAAAACCAAACTGCGTATTTGACAAAGTGAATTATTCTCCAAATATTTCATCAACATATGTATTATGTACAATTTTTTGAAGTATTTTTGATATTGCAGGAAGTAAAGAAATATAGGCCTGTAATTTTTTACTTTCTCTTTTCTTCCCGACTTGTATATCGGGACAATTAATGCTTTTTTGACATATTTGGGAATACACCAGTTGATAAGCATTTTTGGAAAATGTTGACTAACGGAGGCACTAATATACGCCTGAAATTATTATTAATATTCTCTCAACCTCTTCCTCGTCGGTGTCTAGCATCACAAAAGATGATAAGATAGTCTTGCACGGGAAGGGAGGGCTTGATGAGTACTGTGTGCGTCCCTGCACTTGTTATGCAAGCCGCTTACCAACATTTAAAAATAAATTATTGACTATGTTAGCTGATGCACCCTGTGACGAATGTGCATTCAATAAACTTGCAGGCGACTCATTTTGTTTCGCGGTGTACGTCATTTTCTTAATATGTTGCCAGGTGATTTTATTATTCGAACCAGCTTTTTCCAGTTTTAATTTATCATAATTTATTTTAACTTTTTTCAACAGATCATTGTAAGAGTTTCTGTATCATCTGCATGAAAGGTGCTTAAGGCAGTATTAAATTATTAGGGTCACGTTTACATTTTAAGTGCAGTTTATCCCTGTGTTTCATGCAGCGAATGAGGCCGCGTGTTATCCAAGGTTTCAAGGCAGGTATAGTTTTCATTACGCAATCGTGTTGCAGTTGTATTGTTCTCTACAGCATTTTTTGTTTTGTTAGTCATGTACCGCATACTAAAATGCGGATCATCAGAATACCCTAGATTCATTAGAATAGGAAGTTACGAGGGCGGCATCAGTGTTGTGCGACGTATGATAGAGACTGACAAAAGAGTGACTTATCAGCAGATTCGGACAAGCTCAGACATCGACATGAGTCAAGTGCACATAATCCTCCATGAACATTTAGCGGCCAGGAAGCTTTGTGCCCGGTGGATACCTCATAATTTGATAGAGTCCCAAAAACTCCGTCGTGTTGATTGGTGTCGCGAAATGGTTCATAGATTTAACGTAGGTGACTCAAATGCTGTGTTCGACATACTCACAGGTGACGAAAACTGAGGGCACGCCGTAGTAGCGGCGGTAAGACCCATCATGGGGGAGTGGCTAGAGAGGTCACACGGCAGCCTCTCGTACCGTCTGACGCAGATGATCACCGAGCACGGATGCTTCGGAAAGTATCTGCGTCGGATGCAGAAAGAGCCAACGTCCGAGTGCCATCACTGCGACGCGAGCGAGGACTCAGGTCCGCACACGCTCACCGAGTGTCCAGCGTGGGAGACGCCGAGGCGGGAGCTTGTGGCGGCCCTGGGAGTGAGGGTTCTCACGCTCTCCACCTTGCTCGCGGCGATGGTTCGCTGCGCGGATGCGTGGGCGGCTGGCGCCTCCTTCTGCGAGCAAGTAATGCTCGTGAAGGAGGAGGCGGGGCGGGAGCGGCAGCGGGAGCGACGAAGGATCGCAAGACAAGCTGCCCGCGTACGAAGGCAACTCGGGCGTCGGAGGTCGATGAACGACCTCCGCCCCCCATGAGCGCCGGCCTGGGGGTGACAGGTGGAGCCGCCTGTCACCCTGGCAGAAGCAGGCCGTGGCGGTGGCGCGCGTGGCGCGCCTCCCCGTTTCGGGGGACGAGTTGGGGACTCTGTAGTCACACAGCCACACCCGAGAAGAGGGCCAGATCGTGAGAGATGGCCCTGGGTCGGCCGGGGTGCGAGGGATATGCCTGTCAACCTCACCTTCGGCAACCAAAGCGACCCACAGGCGGCGTGCGTTTTAGTCGGTTCGAGTCCGACATAACCTCCTCCACCGGCTCCGGTGGGGAGGTATCCGTGGGGATTTTGCGCACGTAAAAAAAAAAAAAAAAAAAAGGTGACGAAAACTGAATGTATTGTTATGATCCCGAAACTAAGAGACAGTCTGTTGTCTGGGTGTTTCCTTCCGATGAGTTGCCAACTATTATAGTGAAGAGAGGTCGAAGCGTGGGAAAAAAGATGGTGGCCTCGTTCTTCGGAACGACAGGTCATTACGCAACAATTGCTTTAGAGGATCAAGAAACAGTTACTGCAGAGTGGTACATTAACAATTGTTTGCTAGCAATTGTTAGAAAAAGTTCGGGAGAAACGACCTCGCAGTAGGATCCTCCTTCACCACGACAACGCCTCGTCGCACACTGCCAAGCAAACAATCGACTACTTGACGACGTCGGACGTGGAGTTACTGGGTCATTCGCCCATGACCTCGACCTCGCACGTTGCGATTTTTAATTATTTCCGAAAATAAAAGGAAAATTTCGAGGAAAACGTTTTATGAATGCCGAGGAAGCAGTGGGTGCGTTTCAAAAACGCCGTCGAAGAGAAGACGTCTAAGGAAGATTGAGCAAACTGCTTTTCTCAGTGGTTCTATCGGATGCAGCGATGTACCTATTGATGGAAATGGACCCTATTGAAGAAAAAATATAATAAAACTAATAACTTGCTAGTTTGTTCTGTTCTGTTTTTGATTTTCTAAGACCTTTCAGTGTATCTATTTCATTGATTAAATTGTGTATCATCACTTTGTGAATATAATAAATTAAAAAATAATTAAAAACTATAGAAACAAGAATAAAAAGGTCAATAAAACTTGGTTATGGGCGCTCTTAGGCGCCTTCATAATCAATCGTACTTTTTTTCAGCTATTACCCTCGCCGGGCATTCAGTCGCCCCCGTGGTATGGTTGCGGCTTATTGAACCAAAGAGAATACAATACTACGTAAGAACCATCTTGAACCGTGAGCAAGTCGTGCATTGTTCTCCCACTGTCGTCTTTATAATGTGCCTATATAAAATACTTTATCTAAATCTCTATCTCTTATTAATGAATTTGGGCGGCTGTCATGAATTGTGCCCATGCCCGTAATCATAATATCCGACTCCATATCGTTGTGTCTTTCATTTGAGCGTCAATCTCGGCTGCATTCAATATTTTCAGGTAGTTCCTAAAGTAAAATAAAATATATTTTTTGGAATTACTCTTTATTTATCGACTGGTTTACAATAAAATTACACAATATATATAAATTTGAACAATACAAACATTTTTACATATTTTTACACACACCGAACATAGCAGTTGACAGCTTTGCCAAATATTTAAAGTAGGTAACAAAATTTAAGGAAAAAAAATGAAATCAATTCACACAGATCAAATTTCAACAATATTGCATTAAAAATATCAAAGATACTTAAATATACAGAAAAAATTGTAAACATTAAAATTATTAAGTAGTTTGATCCATATAAAGAATACACGCTTAATTATGTCATCTTTAATTAATAAGGTACCTATAAAAGATAATAAAAATATTAGCGGGACATTTAAATACAATCGCATATAATAAATAGTTATATAGTTCGTTTCCATAGACTGGATTTTGTGCAATTTTCTACCTAAAATGTATATCCCTATATTCTATAAGTTTTAATTTAATAAACATGAAAGATAACTACAGCTAAAAAGTTCTTTGAAACGTCTAGGACTGATAAACGTAGCAATGTTGCGTGGCAAATGCCACCTTTAAAAGATCTACTCAGCATTGGCGAATTTGCCAGTAGGGTAGGGCGCTAGATTAGGGATGGCAAATTAGGGGGTTAATATTTTTTATGCTTTATAGAAGATTCATTTTTACACTTGGTTAAGTACATCATTCTGAGGTAGTTAATCCGGAACCTCCACCCCTGGGCAATGGAGACGGCAGCGCCCCTGCGGAATATCCATGCGGGAGTGACACTGTCGTCTACGGAAATTCCGGCCGAGGCGGAAGCGGCCCTGCAGAGGTCCAGATGTTCCTCTGACTAGCCAAGGGCAAAGTGAAGAACAGGCAAGGGGCAGGCTGGTTGTCCGAGCGCAGGCCTGAAGGTAACAGGTACGGCAGCCTGTCACCCCAGCAGAAGCAGGCATACGCAACGTATCCCCATCCCGAGATAGTATGGGGCCATCTAAAAGTCTCAGATGGCCCAGAGTCTACTGGAGTGTGGAGGAAATGCCTTATTGGGAAACCTCACACCCCACGACCAGATCAATGCAAATGCCCATATTCATGCATACAAACATTTGCACTGCGGCCGCGTTCACCACCTGCCGTGCGGTATTATCGACTGAAAACAACGCGCCTGTGTGTTTCAGCCGATGTGCAATTTCATCAGGCGGTTGTTTAAATCCACCGTTGAGCACGCGCTAGATTGTAATTAATTATAAGCGATTTGTCTTAATTTATATAATAGTAATAATTTATGCACAACTCGAAATTATTAGATATTCTAATGCAAACATCGAATATTTTGACACCAGTGTGTCGTTACGTAAGCATAAGCTCCGCATGAACTCGATGAACTCCGAATTAAACGGATCTCTAAATGTAGTTACATTATGTATCACAGAAAAAGAATATCTTGTGCATTGTATATGGATAGCATAATAATATTCAAACGACCTCGGCGATTTAATATCATTAGATAGAATAATATCGTAATGTTTTTACGGTTTGGTAACGAATTTCATCTCCGCAAGCAGTGACTTAGGTAATAAGATATTGCTTTTTAACAGGTTTTCCTCAAACCTATTTTTCGACAATTGAGATTACCTATTTTATCACATTATCATTCAATATTAAATGTACTCATTTGAATGAGCATTATATTTTAGAAAAGAAATATCTACAGCATTCAGAGTTTAGAAATTAATTTCGACTATAAGACGACAGAATGAAGGTTTAGGTAAGTTTAATAGGTATATTTAAGTTGTCTTTAAATTAGCGTTCTTTAAATGATATCTTCCCAGGCCTAGACCTCGTGGGCCTAGAAATTCGTCCCTGTCCTTAAGGCCTACGTTACACTTGATGGAGATGCATATATCGCAGCAAACTATTTTAATCAGCCGTTCAAACAACCAAGTCTCTTTACTAAACAGCGTCATTCAACGAGCTTCCTGAATGATAATCAGCCATTATCATAAACGGTTAGGCAAGTCACTTGGATCAAAGACTTTCATAAATTGTCTAGTCTAGTCCGCAGGCGCATTACCCTTCTAACCTAACCTTTCTAAGTTGGATTGGGTGGCTTTTCTCAATAAACATATCACGAACTTTCTGTCTTATTTCTGGGATTCACCATATTATACGAATGGCCTAAGCATTAGCCAGTTAGTTCATTAAATATTGTAACAAGAAAAAAGAAAGCTCGTTGATCTGTGCTATTTAGTAAAGAGGCTAGGCTGTTCATTGAACGGCTAGTTAAGCTAGTTGGCTGAGAAGCAGCGACACATACATACGAATTGAGCCCCTTATCAGTGTAATAGAATATATATTGGCATGTGTGGCGAAGCCCTAAGAGTTATATTTGAGATATCGTTTAAGTTTGTTATGGTATACAAAAGTCATGATTTGATTGGCTTAATCTCGCATACATAAATATTCCTGCATTATATAACAATAATTAAAATATTTCGTTGTAAATACGTATTAGGCAAGGCACTCTATTGTGATGACCATCAGTTCATGAATTATTTGTGCAGGTGCAATGTATTTAACATTTTGTGGCCGTGCGCCACCGTACCACTAGCACTCATAAAAATAAAGAATATTTCTTTTAGCTTTATTTAAAAAATATTATTTTTAAACAAACTATATGCATTTCTAAAAATATCTATACAAAATAGATTAGGTGTTTACTGCCAAACGACTCGCAACAGCTCTGTATGATTTCATCAAATATTTAAGTTCTAGTGTCTTTTTACAGCACAGTAAACTAGACTACGCATTAACAATTTCACGTTCAATTTTCAGTTTCACTGGTGTTTAACAGTTTAACAGTGAATCTGTTAAAATTATAGGACACTAAATATCATGAATGCTTTACTGCTTAAATCGAGAAATCTAGTAATATCTATAATGGTTGGTTTCGTTCATTAAATATCACTTAAAGCTAACCATCAGACAAGGGTGAAGCCATAGAGACGAGCTCATTTTTGTTTTATAAACTAAGATAGGTAATAAGTACCTATAATACCTACATGTTTGGTTTAGTTCAGCAACATCACAACCGGGGAGGTACTGTAATGGCATCATAAGGAGCCGTTACGTTAACCAAGCTTTCCACGATGCGTCATTCTGATTTTACCACACACGGTTTACGACCACGGACAGCCACACACCATACATTAAGTGTTTTTCACGGTGCGTAGCGGATAGGCCTACTTGACTTGGATCAGTTGCTCGCGTAGCGTGCATCCGCGATATCTTTTCAGTCAAGTTCCACAGGCGACACTCTTTCCATGGTGCATTAGTGTAGCTTGACCCGCACCCGACTGCAGAACCACGTACCGTGGGAAGCTGCCTTTGCGAGAGCACAGGACTGTGCCTTTTATTTGGACTGTATATCTGACGGATCATTGGCAAGCGGTGAGATAAGCGTCCAAAGGCTGCGGTAACCGCTTTCCACCAGGTGACCCGTATGCTTGTCTATTTAAATCTTACTTCACACGCATTATTACTAAATTTTTAAACCGTAACTATACCCCAATATTGAATTTCATTTCAATGTGTTAGTCATTCCCACTCTCAACTAAACACATCAATATTTTTAATAATAAAAGGGTAATAATTCATACTTGTTAGGTTAAAGAATAATAATGTGAATCTAAGAACTTTTAAAGTACACACGACAAAGGACATAAGGATACACCTTTATTTACACGCACACATGGAAAGGTGTTAGACACACTTATTTCCTTGGCCGTGTGTACAGTTGCTAACACTGTCTTAGAAATAGCTGTGAAAGCTTGCATGATTATTTTTTGGTGGGTACTTTACACAGGTATCTACTTGACTAGGAGTAGTCTCCAAATTACACCTGACTTAGTAGGTAGGTACCTTATCTAGGTACTTTACACATTCCTAGAAAGCGATTTTATCCACCCGTTGCTTAAAAAATTTAACATGATTGTCTACAAAATACACTTTTTTTAAATATGGCCTCTAACAATATTTGTATGTCTGCCTGCATCGTGCAAATAATAGTGAACTAATTATTTACACAAAATCATGCAAAATAATCCATACGATTTGCACGACGCGCGACGTGCATGCCTCCACCCGCATGCGTGACACGCATGGGGGAGCGGGAAGGCAGAAAACTTCAATTTTCTCTCTAATCTCCCAAAGTTCTGAACTAAATTTGTGAATATTTAACAAAAATAAAATATGAAACATAAATATTGCAACTATAATAGAATAACTATGTAAACCTACTAGGCAATCTGTTTAGAACTATATCCACACACAACTTATTGTAGCTGTAGGACACAAAATACAATAAAAAAGCGTATCCCTAACTCCCGCCTCACCTCCAGAACCGAGACATAATTATACCTAGTTCTAAACAGCTCTTCTAGTAGGTATACATAGAAAGTCATTAAGGAAAATATAAAATTTCGGTAAAATTTTAAGTAAAATGAGTATTTACTTATGAGGAATGTCGTCAATTGACAGTCAATTTAGTTTAGTTTACAATCAGTAGCTTCGATATATAAATATGGTGATGTCATATTTAGTTTTTTTTAATTACTTTTTATTTTAATTTTATACAGTCAAAACAAACATCTAAAAACAAGTTTCGCTACCATAATTTAAATTATATCATAATAAACAAGCAGAACCCTTCCCCTCGAAATATAATATCAGCCATTATTGCAGGTCAAAATAATTTATATCGTTATATCATATAATCATTTATCATTAATATATGATAAAATGATTTTATACGCTTACTACAGTTCGCCGAGCTGAACTCTACGTCAAAGCAAAACACACACAAAAAGAACACGAATAATTTAGTTAAATAATAAAAAGAAAATAAATAAATTTCGTTGTAAATAATTCAAATTATCGAATAATTTTTGAAACACCATCACAGTCAACACTGAAGTGGTTTATACAGATCTGCATAGTCTACATTCACTAAGACATATTTAGTATTTCAGTTATTCTGAAATGGTGTCTCAATTGAATCTAAAACTAAAAAACAGGAGGGCATCATTTAGTTATTGCGCGTTTTAATGTTTTTACATTTTATGATGGACATTGCCTGATAAGCTCAGAGTCAAAGTAAGCAATTGTGATAGTGATATCGTCACGGAACATCCGACTCACATCTGGCGACAGACTAAGTAGATGCGCCAGTCGAGAGTGGTCTATCCCGTACTCGGTACCACCTATTGCGTGCCTGATCAAATGGGTAGCTGCATTTCTGTCCGTAGGCTTACTCTTCAAACTCTGTTTCCTGTGCACCAAAAGTTCATTTAAATCTCCCAGCTGTATATTTTTCTTTGGCAATTTTAGCGGGTTGAAGAAAACTTTTCCTTTCATATGCTGGCCAACAAGCTTGACTGCTTGTAAAGGTGTTATCATATCCCAAAGTCCATCCGAGGCTAAAATTAGAAAGCTATCTTTCGGAGATATTCTGTGATAGTATACTTCAGGTTTTGCCGATAGGTAAGGAGGTGTGTGGTAGTTAGCTGGTATAGCTTTCTGGCCGATAAACGGCACAGCAAGTTTACTCAAAAGTTCCGTTGTCCATTTGTATCTGTAGTCTCCCAAACTACGGAGAGGAGCCAGCTCACCGAGAAGCCTATCCCTTCTTATTACAGTTTTTTTCTCTTGTTCGGGATGTTCGCTCCAAATTCTCTTCAATTCTTCAAAGTTTTCAGAATTATGTTCTTTGGTTATCTTTTTAGCTATCCATTCGTTGTCTTCTGTCAATGTACCTATTACTGCGTTACAATCACCTACGTTAGCAACATGGAGGTGAGGCCCGTCTACATGACAAACACAGGCCACTGCGCCCGACATGGCTACCGATAACGTCTTAGGGTGGATGATACTTTCCTTTTCATATGCATCTATAACTTCCCTAGATAAATCATTATCTAGTTTTAAAATTGCTTTTTCTAAAGCAGCCGCAACCTCATTGTCTCCAATAGGATTTTTCTCAAGTTCCTTTAAATACTCTTGAAAACTAATTTCATATTTGGGTTTTAAGTCGTCGACAATATCTGCCTGAAATCAATATGATACTAATTAATAAAGTGATTAAAGACAACTTGTAGCACAGATAATAATCATCGCAGTGGACATACAAACATAGAAATAAGGTATATCTCTCCGCCTGTACAGTCAGCTCCTTATATAAAGTGACGAATAGCATATCCAAACTTATAGGAACTCCTTAAGTGATCAATGATATGTATACATCCAAAGTGTTCTAATTATGTAAATCATCCAACTTGCACAAATATATCGCAACATGAACATCCTCAAATATATGAGTTCTTTCAAAACGTCATAATGATAGTAACAAACACAGCGCCAACGGTTTCTAAGCATCCAAAGTATCCAAAAATATGAAACACTATATGAAAATGAACTCTAAGGATGTCTTACGCTATATCTATTGGGGACCCTTTGATATCGCCATAGACTAATAATTTCTACTGTAAAAATACTCATAACACTGTCAAAAACAATGAAGGAGATAAAGCATTGGTTGTTTTTTTAATGTTGCTGTGTGTTTTGTTTATTGTTCATGTCTGTAATTTAGAATTGTGATGTTCAGCCTCAAGCCAACCTCATCTGCAAGTCGGTGCAGCTGCTGAACAATGGACGAGGTTCTGGTACAGGCAATGCTCTCAGAGTTGGGGGGTCAGACAACAATCGCCATCGGTAAAGCCCAGAGGGTCTACCATAAACTATTAAAACAGCCCCACTAAGTGGCAGTTCGTTGACCGGCGTATTGCAGAATAGAATATCAAATGTATGGGATTTGACATATATGACAGTCGTCAATGCATAATATCATAAACGTCAAATTCCATACATTCGGGACGGGAACGGTAGCGGGAGCGAAGGTGGATCGCAAGCTAAGCTGCCCGCGTACTGTGGCAATTCGAGCCTCAGAGGTCGATGAATGACCTCCGCCCCGCATGAGCGCAGGCCTAGGGATGAAGGGTGGAGCCGCTTGTAACCCTGGTAGAAGCTAGCCGCGGAGGAGCCGTTTCCGGGGACGAGTTGGGGACTCTGTGGCCGTGGGGACCAGACCACGAGTAGGGCCCGATCAAGAGAGATGGCCCTGGGTCAGCCGGGATGCGAGGGATATGCCTGTCAACCTCACCTTCTGCAACCAAAAACGACCCTCAGGCTCCGTGCGTTTTAGTCGGTTCGAGTCCGGCATAATCATTCCCACCGGCTCCGGTGGAGAGGTATACGGGTTAGGGGATTTTTCGCACGTATAAAACAAATATCCCGTACATTCGTCATTCTATATTCTATTCTACAATACGCCTGCCAATTAATTGCGATTTGCCACGTATGTACCTTTGTAATCCTATATATTTATGTATATGGGATTACAAAGTTATTTATGCATTTGGTAGTACGACAGCTGCTCAATTACACAAGAGCTTAGTACGGGCTCAAATTGCAGTTAGTACAGGCTTATCATCAATATTAAAATAATGACATAACTGTATTACATAAGTGTGCAAACAAGATATGTGATATCATTGATGTGTTTTTTTCTTGAATTAAGGTTATAAACTTAGAATACAGAACTCAGTTTTCTGAGGTTATAAAAAGCATTCAATTTCATTTAATTAAGTAAAATTGAATTGAGAATTGTATAACCGTGATATCATGTTTTAAAGCAAGGCAACAAATGAAATACCAAAAAACTAATTGTGAGAGTATTTTAACTTTGCTTCCTAACTCATCTTAAAAAGTAAAACATTAAAACAACAAAATAATGAAACATAAACCATTTTAGATGTGATCTTCTTACCTTATCATTAAAGTTTTCCAACAGACTAGATTTAGCACCATCTTTTATATATGTTTTGAGAGTATCAAGTGGAAGTAGGGCTGCTGCTATATAGCTTAAAAGTCGCTTTGATATTACTTGTGCACAAGCAGGACCTCCATGACCATCAAAAACTCCCATCAGCATACCTGGTGACATGACAAATTTTAATATTATGCATATAACAAAATCAAGTTCTATACACAATAAAATAAATGAAACTATTAAACCTACCAAACTTATGAAAGTTATATTTTATGCCCATAGAGTATGTTTCTCAAAAATTTAATTATAAATAATAACAAGTAGTCAATAATATTATATAATATTGAAATAAAACCAATACCTTTAGTTATTTTACATAATGCTTCACTTCTTGTGTCTTCAATGGGATTGTTTGAAGCCAACTGATTGCAGTCATAAGATTTGACAGAGCCTTCTGTAAACTCTTTATTGAATTCATTTTTACGCAAAATTGATGTAATCTGAAAGAAAACATAAAACTTGTTTACTACACCCAAAAAATTAGCATTTATTAGAGCTTTAATCCGTTCTTTTCTGGCGCCCCATTCTCTCCACCTGGCCCGTTATTCTGAGGGTCAATCCGTTTCGTAACTACGCGCATTCATGAAAACACCCACCGTGTCATCACGTTAAGAGTGAGTTTGAATCTTGATGTCACTCAGAATAATGCGATGCGGATGAACTTCCTTATTTTCCGTGAAGTGACTGCCCCCAGACGTACCTACCATACCTAGGTTATACCCATTGGCAACATCGAAGTAGAGCTAAAGCAGTTACCAAACTTTTCAGCGCACCAATTACCCTTAATGACTACCATAGATGTTCATGTGATAATGGAGACTGATTTGTTTAATGTGCCAGTAGTAGGGATCTGAATATCTTAACAATGGTTCCTCATCCTAAGACCGCTTAACTTGCAATGTCAACCTATTTATTTATATAATTTACACTTTATTGTACACCAAGTAAGTAAAGAATACATGATTCTAAAAAATAAAAATCTACTCGGTTACTACTTAGCGAATACACTGATTCTGGCAGAATGCAAATATTTGTTTGCATAAATATGTCTTTTTGCTTTGGTATGTGTGTTACAATACCTCTGATAGCATGTTGTGCCTTGTGTCCCCGTTGTCACTATGGCGGTTGATATATTTCTTTTTTTGTGTCTGAAGTTATCTGCAATCAGCCTTTGGCTTTTAGGGGATGTTTCACTTTTCAGAGCATGTCCTCCAGCGACCCATCCATCTCCTCTTGGCCCTATTTGGAACAAGAGACCATATTTTTTCTCTTGAGGCGTTTGTTATAGCAAGGTGATATCAGATTCGTAGCTAGTGCGTTAGGATGATTTTTGAGTCTCTGTTGATATTGTTCTTTTGTCCTTGAGATTTCCTCCTTTACACTCGTCATCTCGGTCGTTGCTCGTGAATCCTTGTTTGTGATAAACCAGGGAACAATGTAAATTGTGCGAAGTATTATACTTTGCATGCATTGAAGCATTGCTATATTCGAGTTACATGCACTTCCCCACACAGTACTGACTTATGAATTAGGAGCTTATTGTTGAGGGATAGTTTTCTATTTCTGCCGAGAAGCCATAGTAAGTTGGTATAGCGCAGTCATCGACAGTCGAGGTATTGGCCTAAGTTTCACACAGAGATAGTATAGTGTCTCCTAGCCGTACAGGAGGGACAGTTCTTTTTTCGAAATTTGAATGCGGTGTGAATTGACTTTGCCTCACTAGCTCTAATTCTCAATTTCTGCATACAGCTGGACACATTATTCAAGCCTTTTGAAAAATTTCAGAGGCAGTGGCGGGACCTTCATCACTAAGATAACGGTATCATCAGTAAATGGCAGTAATAGTCTGCTTGAGGTAAATCTGATGTATGCAAAGTATATAGAGCAGGATCCAGCCCCGGCCCCTGGGAAACTCCAGGCGTGATTTCAAGGTATACAGAAGTAGCGTCGCCCTCTTTCACTTGGAATAGCCGTTCCATTAGGTGTGACTGAAGCAGTTGATAGTAGCAATGCGGCAGCAGTTTTAATTTTATAAAAAAATACCTTGTGCCAGACTCGGTCAAAAGCCTGTAGGATGTCGAGGAATGCTGCAGAGCAATACTTTTTTTCTTCCATACTCTTTCTTATTTTTTCGCTCACCCTGTGAGTTTTCTCGATTGTGAAAAGATGCAGTCTGGACCCGAACTGGTGTAATCTTACCCCTTTGTAGGATGGGTAGAATTCTTTGTAAAAGCAACCTTTCAAAAACCTCCGATAGAATTGGCAGACGGCTGATTGGACTGTGGGATGTAACATCACCTGGTGGTTTCCCTAGTTTGTGTATCATAAAGATTTTGGGTATATCCATTCCTGAGGGTAGTGCTGGACTCTTAGGATACCATTAAATAGAGTAGTAAGGAATGTTACTTGTGGTTTTGCTGCTTTTTATAGATATTTCAAACTCTCTTTGGTTAGGTATGAGGTTAAATCGTCCATCCATCCTTCAGGTTCCTTATGGTCCTGCAGACTTCTCCAAAATCAAAATTTCATAAGTTACAGATGGAAGAGATATCTGAAGATGCTGCAGGTGGATCCTATCAATTTCCTCCTCAAAAGCTGTCATTTACCATCATGTTTTAGACAGGTGTTCTGCAAATGCATCTGGAGTGTTCTCGCCTATTTTTGATTACTCTTAAGTGATGGTTTAGCAAGCGGTCCAGTCTATTGTACTATTAGGTAAATTTCCAGAGAAAGTAGTTTAGTAGTACCTTTGTTGCAGTCAGGGTCTCTAGCTGCGTCTGGAGGTTTTAGTTCCCTGCCCGCCTTGTTGAATTTGGAACTTTGGTGCCAGATTCCTCACAATCGTCGCTTTTCTAGGACAGATTTTTTGATGGCAATGGAATAGTTAACCTGTTCATGGTGGACAGTGGGTGAGGGTGTACTTTTCCAACATGCATTTTATATAAGTGAGGTTATGTGTCTTCTATATACTTCGGCATCTTTAGAGCAACTTTAAGCTCTATATTATCCTCAATGTAGTGAATGATTATTGTACAATGTTTATGGTCTCGATAATTGTATTATCTTTGTACTCATAGTTAGCAAGACAGGAGTGTGACCAGAAAAGCCATTGTAACATGATTCTGCTTTAGATAGTTCTTTTGTTACAATAGTGTTTAGATAGTCCTTTTGTAACAATAAAATCGACCAGTTCAGGTACCCTCAGTTGGCCAGTATGTGGCCTCCACTGTTGTGATTGTAGACATGTTGTTGGAGTCTATACTTAGTTTCAGTTGCCGGTCTTTAGTATTAGTGAGACTTGATGCATTGCAGTCACCACATATCACCAGACGGTTTCCAAGGGTTGAAGAAATTTGTGTACATAAGATTGATCATTTTATGTTTTGCAGGAGAATATATTGCTGAGACATACAGTTAGCCAATTTGAACTTCAATAGCTATGGTTGTTGCTTGAAAGTAGTCGTGATTGTAGCCCAGTAGTCTGATCTCATGATGTTTTATATATTTCTCTATCAGCACCACAGTTCCAGCATGTCCTGCTCCATCCAGATGAGTTGTGTAATAACACTGATAGTTTCTAATTTTTATAGAACTGGCTACAGTGTCCTTCAGAAATAAGAAGAATGTCGAGTATGTAGTCATTAAAAAAAATATTTCCACTTCGTGTTTGTTTGGTGCTAACCCATGAGACTCATAAGAGAGCCAATTTGTACACTTGTATAACATGTCAAAAATCTCAGATTGTTTTAAGAGTTTTGATACTATAGAAGGGGGAAGGTAGTTTTTATATAAAGGAAATGTTTGAAATGTTCCACACACAAAGAAAGACCACCCATCATGTCAATGGCATCCCCATTGGAAGTAGTAGTACCACTTAGTCACCCACAAGCCCCTTTATATTCTGATATATCTATAGAGCAAACGGTAAAACACAACTTAACTTTGTGACAATGATGAGACTTAGTAGATTACTATGTACTTTGGTCAGACAGAACCCATTTGGTTATTTCGCTGTCTAAAGTATGAAGATGCAGAATGACTTTACAGTCATACTTATATATCCTATTTCATACAAATATTATAAATGTGAAAATTTGTATAGGTGTTTGGATGTTTAATATTCAATCACACTCGTAATAGCTGAACAGTTTGTACTGAAATTTGTTATAGGGATGGAATAACACATAGGCTTATGGTTTACAAATAGGTTCCCTTATGAAAATTCCACGTGGCCGGTGTCGCGGACAACAGCTAGTTCATCGTAAATTAAATGTCAAGCTTACCTCTTGTGGTGAAGGGAGAGACGTAACACCATCTTTAAGAGACTGGCCCGAATTCGGTGAAGTACGAAAATAACGATTATAACTTGGCTTGAACCACACTTTTTGATTTAGAAGCGTATGATTCTTATAAATAGCACTTAATATTTTGCTTTTACAATTCACGTTGACATTTAAACATGTACTATACAAAACTATATTTATATTTAAACAATTCATATTGACTGCAGAGATTGAGTGTTACTACCGAGCATCACGTACTTCTTAGGTCTTAGAAACTGATTTTATTGTTTAAATTAGGAAGTTTATAAATATAAAGCGCAACACCTTAATGATGTACAAAAGGGAAACACTGAACTGATCAATTACTACAAAATTTTAGATTTTTAATACTCTTTACGTCAGGTCCATTTCTTTCAAATATTTATAATCAATAAATTTGCACTTCAGTTTCTTTTTTAATTTTAAGTTAGTTATACCAGTACAAATCTATGTAGTTCGTAACCTATAACAGCAAAAAATACAGAAATAGCAAATAGACCGAAATAAATAAAGATTCCTTGACAGTCCCAGCCAGTCCTTGACATTTCAAATTTCAATTGAATAAATTTCGTTCAAGAATTAATACTAAACCAAAGAGTTACTCTATGATCTTTACATAATGTTGTTTTGGATTCTCGCACTTCGTATGTTTTTGATTGATGATTTTCAAAAATTAATTTTGTATTCATTAATCGAATTATGTATACACATAGAAGTGATCTTCTATGTCATATAATGGTAACCTTTCTAACCTTTTTATTACAAAGATGTAAACATGTAAAATTACTTGACTCGCGTAACGAGACCCTAATTAGGCGCTTTTATATTTATGAAAAGGAATGGCATGCTAAAACGTCTACTAATATCTTTTATATAATTTTTCTATTGTGTACATGCAGTTTTATCATTTAAGAATTATTTTCCATTTTTATAAGCTTTTTTAAAAATTTATCTGATGGAATACATTTAAAATACTTATAACTCTATTAAATCTGAATGTCTCATAATTTGAAGTGTAAGTTATCTTAAAATTTCCAAATTCAGTTGAAACGCTGGATAAAATATAAATATGTTAAATGTAGTTTTATTTCATTAAATAACATTTTTATTAAATATTACGATTTTTCGCTCTAAGAATAGACACCAAGGAAAAAAAGAGAACGCATGCGCAATGCGCATGTCGAATTCGTCATTCATCGTTCGTTCGCTTTGGCCGACATCACAGAACGGTCTTTTTTCGTGGATTATAATTGTTGCTACCGAGATACCTACTAAAGTTTATTATACAAAATGCCCAACCAAGTGTTAACTATAGACCCACAAAACGAATTGAAATTTAAAGGTAAGTATTCCATCTGCTTATTAGCTAGAGGCTTCAAACCACCGCATTAAAACTTGAGCAGCATACATAGGTCGTGAGCTAGCTCCTGACAAATGGAGTTTCTATTTCCAGATATCGGCGTTTTGTCAGGGTGCGGTTTTTTGTATTTTCCTTGATAACGGTTCCAAATAATTCGTTCAAGAATATTATTTAACATTTGTGAGTCAATTTCTGAAAGTAAGGAATACTCAATATATAATATAGGCAGGTACGAAATAACATTGATGCATTAGTGTAATAGATAGAGAGACAGTAAACTAACCAGATGGGAGATCCACGTCCCACAGTTCTGTTGGCTTTACTTTGATAACGAATTTTTCGGTACATACAATACAAATACTTTGTTAATGATTAGTATTTTTTATTTATACCATGTTTAAAACAATGTGATCTACTGTACAATACTAATGATGTATTATCACTAAAGTTATCATGGAGACAAAGTCGTAAAATATAATGTTGGCATAGTTTCAAAACATACATAATAAAAAAATTAATATGTTGAGCAAGCAACATATTAATTTTTTCAATGATCATAGTTTAAAGTATTTCTAATACACTATATATAAGGAACTTTGATGTTTCATCTATACAACTTTATTAGTTATTTATTAGTTAGTTTTCTAATGCAACTTTAAAATTATTTCTCACTCAGCCTACTAATTTACAATTAATGTTTACTAACAAATGCTAGCTTGATAATAAAATATGTTATAAATATATTAAACATTGTTATTGACAAACTAAGCATAGCTATTAGTTGTTGTTATTAGTAGTTAGCCATAGTTATTTGTTCTAGAGTGCAGATGTACATCAATAGATACCTTTTTATTGTAAATATATTATTATATGTACACCTAGACCAAATCAAATAGGTATATTCATTCAAATATTTTCACTGAACGGGAATTGAATCTACAACTTATGACTTAGCAGTTTAACCTTAGCCTATTTCTAAGCCACTGCACTTGTTGAGGAGAATTTTGACTACATGTTCATTATCATTAAAAGTTTTAAATTTAAACAAAAAAGACAAGATTGCTTCATATTTCATGCAAACTCACAAAGCATAACCTCTTTCTATTAATGACTTTTGCAATTAATTATACCATACTAATAACATCTATGTATACTAGGCTAGCTGTTGGGAACAAATTTTGACATTAATTTAAAACCCTAACCAGATCATTAAGATTGTGTCACTGTATGTGTGTATCACACACAGTTCCTGGGTGAGATAGGAATTAATTTTAAATTTGGAACTAAATTCAAAAACTGTATATAGAGTTAATCAATTACCTAACTGTATAGGTATAGATGCCTCTTTATAAGTACTTATAGTGTGACAGTAACAAACCGTAAATGGTCTGTATAACCAGATATATATTTATATATATATCTACAGACTAAACAGGTTATACAGAATATAATATTTATATATATATATATATATATATATATATATATATATTTATATATATGTTGTACCAAACAGCCAGTCTAGTAATATACATAGAAGATACTATATCATACATGTACATCTTCAATTACTACAAATGCTGCTTATGCAATATGACATAAAACTATACTAAAACAATTTCGTACTTACCGAGTATGAATGTATGTGAGTGAGAGTTTAATAATTAAAATAAATACAAACTGCATTACTATTTTAAAGTATGTAGTTATTTATCAAAATTAAGTTATTACCTTGAATTAAAAACCAAAGGTATAATAATTATTGCTAGTCATGTATGATTACAATTTATTTCTACTATTTAAAAATAGTTACCAAATTTACTTGACAGCCACTGTTGCGTGGCGGTAGTGAACCCGGCCGCTACGCAGGACGCGCGGGTTCGACCCCCACTCAGTATATTTGTATGCATGAATATGGGTATTTGCATTGGTCCAGTCATATCTTTGTGAGCATGTTAAGCCATCAGTCCAGGTTGTCACACAAACATGTATGACTGTCATTTTATAGGGGAAATGGATGATCACCCATCTGGTCAATGGCGTCCCAACCGGCAGTAGTAGGTTTCTTTCTGTCTTCTAGTTTGTCATGAGTAGAAATTTAAAATCTTACATCTAATTAGACAAGAAACTTTCCACGGTCGTTGAAACTCAAAATCCTGATTATTCCTGATGATGAGCCACAGCAACATAACTATTACACAAACATTACTGACAACCCAACTTTTAAATTAAACTGATTGAACTATTTACACCCTAAGAGCATAGTGCGCATGCCTGTTTCGTGCAAATTATTTGCACAAAAATTGTGCAAATATACATGATATGTATGCACAATGACGGTTGGTGCATATGTATACCTGCAAGAGGCAGTATAAGGACTATATCACTCATAAGTGGCATCTTTTCAATTATGTATACATGCCAACTTATTTTTATGAAATTACTGCATAACGATGCTTATTAAATAAAAATTATAGCCATTCATGTTATTAATTTTTAATCATCCCACCCAACCGCTAATGGAAAATCATTTGATAACAATGACGCATGACGTCATACATGCATACAAGTTTCCATAGCACATGATAATGTCTACAAACTACTCTACAAATGAAAATGTATTTTTTTGTAACATTAAAATAACAACTTTTTAATGAATGCCTAAGATTGTGTAAAAGAGCAAAAACTCAATTTAAAAAAAACTATCGGTGTATATAATCGGTAATCTGCAAGACGTCTGGACCAATTTTACATTGTGTTTAGGGTTCCGTACATCAAGAGGAAAAAGGCGGAACTCTTATAGGATCACACGTCTTTCCGTCAGGACCTTTTTCTCAGGAATATGTGAAAGTAGCAAACTGAAATTCAAGTCAGCGCTTTCAATATATATTACGGATTATGAAACTTAAGTACGGCACATGACCGTTTCTTTTTATGCCACCTAAGTTGCAGAAAAGCACACGGCCCACCTGATGGAAAGTAATTTTTATTTTAGATACAATAATATTCTTGGACAAATTACTGAGGACTACCTAGACTCAAACCAAATAAACAGCACTAGGAATAATTTTACTAAGTTTTTTAATTTTAAAATCACAACTATCATTGTGATGCTTTGATTGCTATGATTACAAATATTAGGTTTAACACCGAAATTGCTAATCACCTCATATTATTACCATATATTGTCATACTAATGGACATGGTCATTATTGTTGAATATTTTAGTTGATTATTCAGGACACTTCGAGCAGGGATGTACAACTTATATGCGACTGACAAATCCCTCAAATGATACAGTACTATTCAAGATAAAAACTACAGCACCAAAGAAGTACTGCGTACGTCCTAATTCTGGGGTGCTTGAACCCAATTCCAAAGTGGAAATAGCCAGTAAGTACATCTTAAAACGTTTTAATTTTAGAAACTAAATTAATCTGAGAAAATCAACTTACTAGCTGTTGAATTGCCAAAATTATACGTTCAAAAATAAATCATAAATATTGGTCAAACCATTATCAAGAGTTCTTCTTCTAAATTATAAGTGATATCAGTGTTCATCAATTCATAATTTACCTTGTTAGTTCACATGGATTAAAGAAAGTTATTGATAAACGTCATTCAAACCATATCAAATTGTTTCAGTTACACCTCAGCCCGTGTATGTCGACCCCAATGAGAAACATAAACATAAGTTTATGGTGCAGAGCGTTGTCGCTCCCGAGGGAAAGACTAACATAGATCAAGTAGTAAGTATCGTACAATGTTCTACAGCTAAATATCAACAAGTACTGTATCTAACGTCATTGCTTCAATTTATTTTTTCAGTGGAAGGAGATCAGTCCAGATCAGCTTATGGATTACAAGCTAAAATGCGTGTTCGAATCTCCACGTGGTACTAACCTCAATGTAAGTCTAAAACAATTACTGGCATACGTCATTTAACACGTATTTAGCATTTGATTGCATAATAACTATTTGCAGGACGCCGGAGACAATGTCGCCCAGACCGAAGCCACTAAGAAACGTGCTGCCGTTGCAGACGAAGCAAAAGTCTCCACCAAGGTAACCCTGTGCAGTCAATCACTTGTTTACATTCATGGAGTCCCGTATCAAGTATCAATACACCTTGCACGCTGGGCTCGGTGCACGTGTTCAACTTGTAATGTCGTTTTCGTTGTTTGTGAGCTTTTTCAACTTTTATTTGCCCTTTCGCCAATCGACCCACGTAGAACACCAACAACGACTACTATTACTATTAAAAACATTGTGCGTACTCACACTCATTAATGCCGATCATAATTTTGAAAAATTCTAATAATAGATATAAAATTGAATCGATATGGAAGAAATGTAGTCCAAGCTTGGCATGTTATTTAAATTATCTTACAGGATGCAGTAGAAGGTCTTATCCAGAATGAAGCAAAGCGGAAGGATGATGATCACACTACTGGCCCAAAAACGGTACCCGTCTATTACATTATTTAGTTTACAATAATTTAAGGGGTCTGCAGTTGTGTTCGTATTTTAGTATACAATAATAAATACGGCCGGAATGCGCAATTTTTTACATTATTTTTTTAACAAAAACAATAAGTTGTCATAAACATTGTTGAAGCTTCAGTCACAGCTATGACGTCATTTAGTTGAGTCGTTTGGCTTAGCGTATCCTGTGTAAATTCCAACCATACTCCGAACATTCCATTATCCTCACAACACACTGAATATTATTTTTACACCTTAATTGCATGTTTACTATTTATTTGCAAATGTGATGTATATAATGATTTATGTTAGTGTCTACTTGAGTGTATAACTTGAGACGGTTGTATTTACTTTTTTTTTAATTACGTCAATTTCAGACTTCGACTTTCACTAAGTCTGACAATGCAGAAACTGACTTGCATAAGGCTACTGTAGAAGTTATTCATTTGAGGGAGGAGGAAAGCAAATTAAGACATGAAAATCTTCAATTAAAAGTGAGTCATTTATTTTTATTATTTTCTTTCATTATAGGTGTACATTGTACAGGTTACATCATAGTATACCTATAGACAGTAAGTGTGAACCACTATATCTGTACAATACAAAAGTGACAATTTTTTTTACGTTATCATAATAAAATCATCAAAGACTGCGAATCGAAACCTTCTCTCATGTTTGCAAATTCCTCTAAAACAAATATACTGAGACATCGCGACTATTATGTAGTCACCTTCCAAAAAATAGCACATGTGACGACTGTGATGGGAAAAGTCTTTTTACAAACCATCCGAACTGTTGGACATGATATTGACTTCTACGATTGATACGATCCTTAAGTACCAGGCAATAATAAAATTAGCGTAAGACGCTGGTGGGTGGGATTGTACTTCTCGGTAGCCTTAAATGCTTTTGCGAAATCATTATTGTGAATTGTTCATTTTCATTTAAACTCTAATTAGCTATTTCTATGAAGAGTAATATGAGTCTATTTGTTTAAAAAGTAGGTTGGCCGAATCAGCATTCATATTTCAATTAATAGAGGCTTATTCTAAGAACAATGCTTGCAACACATCCGTCAGTCCGCAGTTAGATGATAAAGTAAACAAACTTAAGTATGCAGAATACCGGCACTTCTTTTAGCAAACACGATACATTTGATGATAGTATCGATACATGTGATGTCGATGTACGATAAACTTAAAAAGTATCATTCAAAGAATTGATTTAATAGCTAAGGTAAAGGCCACCATTAAATTAATCGCCTATCACTATTTAATTTACACTATACCTAGAGAGAGAGAGAGAATTGTAAACTAACTCTGATGCAGTCATTCAGTCGACTCTTTCTGGGTGTTTTTTCCAAATTTACCTTGATTTAAACTAAAGCTTGTTAAGTTTTACAAATCCAATAAACAACCGAGCTGTCGCGCCTCTTATTACTTATCCTGTATTACATTATTTATGGTAAAATAACTGATTTTACAACTTTATAAAACAACATCATAAAAAGGAACTAGAGTAGTGGCGGTGAACAGAGAAAAAGCTTTTTCTAGGAGTAATTATTAAACTTAAAACAATCCAACATGGTAAATATCCCGATTATTTTGATACTGATGTGAGTGACCATGATAGTTTAAACACCTATAACATCATAAAAGGACGGTATTTCAGTACAAATATGTGGTGCAACTTAGAGCACAGTATGTGCGATAATAGATTGGAAGTTATTTGGTTATCGTAGCCTATGAATGCTTGCAACTATATACTAAACAAGCGACTACATATATGTACAGCTACATAAGCTATAATATATCCTATGCTATCATCACTGTAACTGTGGGAGTTACTTCAACCGAAAAGTTCTTGACGATATTTAACGCAGAGTTAAATCTATTTAGATATTTTAACAACAGGAATAGTCAATAGTAATATCCCGGAGTGCAGCAACGGGATCAGTTTGCCATGTGGCTTCAGCTGCGGGCATAGTGGATTATTTCCTTTTGTTAAAATATGCATAATATGAAATGTTAATAAAAACTTCCAAGTGTTAAATATCTAATTTGATAGAAATAAAATTATATATATTAAGAAAGTGACGGCCGCGCCGTCTGACCTTCTAAGCATGAGAGGATATCCTGTGCCAGATCCTCGCCCGTCAATCAGCAGGCGTACTGACTTAATGTGAGGTTTTGTGCTCCAAAGGTCATGGTGGTGAGACCTTTGTATCGTCGAAATTTTTGCTCACTTTACGAGTTTTAGATAAGCTGATATAAATAGAATAGTTAAGAAACGTTATGTTCTTACTTCAACCTAATGACTTTAGATAGTAGAGATTGTTTATTGTAGACTATTGGTTCGAACCGAGGCTGAGCGCTTAACATTATAAAACCCTGAATATAAGAAGGATATTCTGCACTGCAATTTAATATTATACAACTTACTTACTATTAAGTACCTCCAGCGATTTGTTAATTGAGCTACGGCTGAAACGACAGGTTTTGAAACTATACACTGCGTTACATATTCTCTACTGGTCTATTTCGTTTACTTTTAATAACATACATACGTATCCTATGTATTTTTCCAGACTCGAATCCTGGTCATTACAATACATACCGACATAAACCCACACGCAATTTCGTCTAGCTGGAGGGGTTAACGGCTTACCAGTAATATCTGTTAAATACAAGGCACTCTTACAAAATTAAGAAACAAATTGAACTTAATGAGAAATATATTTGATTTAACGCGTATACAAGTGTGCATTTGCTTTAATGATTAAAATTAAAAGACAGCTGAGCGCATAATATATGTAATGGTTACATAAATATTGACTTCTATGCTATGCGTCATCATAACATTTTGAATTGGCAACCTACTATCCCTCTATATGTGCCAGACACATTAGGCAAGCGGCTCTCAGCAGATACTATAAGGCGAGGCGCGTTGTGTTACAGGAGGAGCTATTGCGCCTGCGCCAGGCTGGCAGCGGCGACGGGCGCATCAACCGCGTGCACTCGTACGGCCCCGAGAAGACCGCGCAGGTCGCCCTCATGCCCTGGCTCGCCACCGCGGTCGGCATGGCCCTTCTCGGTATCATCATCGGCAAGTTCCTCATGTGAATACCCTACGATCCGCCGCGGTGACTTTGACATCGCCTCACAGATACTGCTGTTACACCGCTCCCGATGCATCCCTCTCGCACAAGGCAGCTTATATATTTTCCTTTGATAGCTACCTCTCCAAGCTTCTGTCGTAACGCACTCGTATTCCTTTCTCCGGATTCTGTAACTGTTAAAAAATGCTTGTAACATTAACCGATCTGTTAACTTGATAAATAAAGGTAATTGATTTCATTTAAATAATAACTGATTTCGAGACGAGCATTTATTTTGTGAAGTCAGTATATATATTTTATTCGACTGGCTAGTTTCTCAATAATAATTATTTCTAAATACATAACTATAAATTTAAGAATGTTATATATTCAAGTATCGAAAACCTTAGAACTGTTCGAGATTTCACTATAGCAAAACTATACAATACTAAAAGAGGCAGTAATAATAACCCCTGCCCTACTTGCTGGTCTTAAACACATTTATGTTCATATAATCGGTTGAATGATATCCAAATAATAATGTAATTTCAGCTCTAACTGAAGCTGGTTAGAGCTTGCATTTATTTAATAATGTTTGTTTCATATTAAGTTTTACATTAACTGTGATGCAATTATGGATCTTATTGTTGTTCAGTTATGCCCTGATGTTTTCTGTGTCATATGTGTTAGATCTTAACTATAATATATTTATACAATGTAGTGGTGTTGTAATTAGAACATCAAACTCTATTTTCAGTTTAAATTAGCTCGTTTCACGCTATCATAGGTGATAAAATTCTAGAACATTATGGTTAATAGATCATATTTTGACTATTTAGAATAAATTTACAATCACTTAAGAGCTTGTCTCACAACCACATATTGTTAGTTAAAATGTAAAATCCGCGTTGACGTAATGAAAGTTGCCGCGGACGACCTATAATGGCTTCTTGAACGTTCATTAGATCGTGATAATACAGATCAAAAAAGTGCACTTGTACGACAGTGTTTAATCAAAGTAGACTTGACAAGTCCACTTGTCGTAAAGTCTGCTAGGACAAAGTAGGTTCGACTGCTATTTGCACTCGAATTTGATCTTCGTCACACTGATCGAAGCGCTTTTAAAATATATAATCTATTTTGACATTTTGAAGAATGAAGGAAATTGTCAAAGTGAACGATAACACCGGACCGGTAATATATCTAGCGGCGGACTTTGGTTGTGTCTACGCGGATTTAATCTAGTCTATGCATTTGTATACGTTGATAATTTTATTCTATTGTTAGATTAATTGTCGACCGTAGATCTTGTTTAATGTTAGACAATCTACAGTATAGCAAAATGATTACTGTACAAAAATATCTAAATAGCTCTGTATGATACGTGAAACATAAAATTTACACTGAAAACAAGTTTTTATATGAATTAAGGGATATTAGGGCAGTGGAATGGTTAATTTAATATATAATGAACACATACTACTAATAAAAATAGTTACTTGTTACTTCTGTATTGGTATAATTGTGGATAAATAATAGGTAAACAGGCATTTTATAAAGTAAATGTATAGAGTTATAGATGTATAGATACGTAATAACTAGTATCTATACACATAGCATCGATGTCGTTCACATCGAGCAGTAAGTATTCAGAGTCATTGAAGTTAAACAGCATAATCATGTCGGGGCTTATATCGAGTTAATGACTCGACATTTGTATAACGGTTATATTCTCTGACATTGTTGAAAAATTATGCAGCTGTCGTTTGAAATAACTAATGGTGGATGTCGTTTTATTAGTGAACTGCTTAGTTCTGCTACGTTAGTTCACATCGTCCACTGACAGGTTCACACCTCATTACTTACATTACATATGAGTGCCGGCAAACAATTTGTACTAAAGTGGAAATTCGCATATTTGCACTATGCGACAATAAAAACAACAACAAACCAAGAGAAGGTCTGGGCCTCAATTCTGCAAAAGCAAAGTCACTGTCAAACCACGAACAGTGCTGAAAATCCGTTTAATTTTAAACTTTAAACCAATGCCTTTAAAGTTCAAAATTAAGAGGCTTTTTGCAAAGCGAATGTGAAATTGTAAACAAACTCTTTGCATTTAATTTTGGTCTTAAATATGTAGAAATAAAGTCTAAAATTTAATGCCATTTTATGCATTGTCTGTGGTATGACAGTGGTTTTGTTTCAGTTTGTGTAGAATCGAGGTCATGATCACGTGCCCTTTGACACCGTGATTGGACCCTCGTGCCGGCGTAGTCATAGAAACCTAAAACCGCTCTCTGCGAAGCTTTGAGTTCACTTTCAAGAAATTTGCCAGCCATTAAACATACCATAAATAAATTTAGGCTTTCTTCTAATATTCAGGCGTGTGTGAAGCTTGTTATAATTAGTTTGATGCCTCAAGTTTTGTTAGAGTATTATACTAAACTGGACACAGTGCTGAAGACACAGGCCTGCGAAATTTAACTCATTTCCTCTATAAATGGGATTTATCTAAATTAAAATATAAAAACGATACAAAATATACCTATACAATCCTGCAGGTTCAGGCATAAAAGAATTCCTCCCCATCGATGTCAACTAGGAGGGTGACTAGAAGGCTGGCGGCATTGCCACGTTGAATGACAATACCAATCCTTTGCGCTAGGAATGAACCAGCCCTCGTCACGGGTAGCGTCAATGAAACGTTTAGAAATGTCTCTAAAACAAAAGACGGTCACTTGGACCCCATGATCCCAGGGTCTCGACCCCAAGCGGCTCAAATATGTAATTACCACTTATATTGCTCCGTTTGAGGGTCTCTGCAGACGCAGCAGCAGCAGGCGCAGTCTGCAGTCCCTGGAAGATGTGAAGGCGTAAGGGTGTCTGCACATGTTGCATCCCACACCAAATGCCTACCCATCTTCCAAGGCACCATTGACATCCCATCTGGCCTCTTGCCATCGTAGCGCGGCAATCCAGAAGGTTCTAATACGGCTGGACCGCCGACGGTGACAAGAGCCCGACGGATTGTCATTGATACCCGTGCCGCGACAGCCGTCCTGGGCTTCTGCTGCATGAGAGGCCATAGTGTCCAAGGCTACCAACTTCTTCTCCACAGCGACATCGATGCGGATAAACTAAATATATATATATTTAGTATAATATTTGGTTCAATATAATGATATTCCAATCTGGATTTTAACATTCCATAGCCTCCTTGTATTACTTCCAATTGAGTCTATCTTCCAAAGTACTGAGGTACTAAGTATTTAAAATACTATTCAATATTTGAGAGAAATTATTTGCAGGCCTGTGTTATCTTTTACTAGGACTAGTTTTCGAATGATTCTGTACAAATGAAGTACTCGTAAATACACAACAGTATTGAAAGTACTTTTGACGTACAGTGTACAGATGTCTAAGTATCGGAACTGCAATTTTGTGCAATACTCAAATGTGTTATGTTAACATCAATACCTTATAGCTTCTTATACACGTGTTAATTGATCTTCATATATGTACACTTGGTTAATAATTAATTTAACAGAAATATTTATACCATAATAATTATAATATTCCATGTAGGTTATTAAATCCTGTTGTTATTAATATTATGTGTCGCGAGTTTATTGGTTTTTACGTTTTGCAAATGACCATGGCCCTGCGCAATCTAATTCAAGTAATATCCGTTGAAAAATAAACTTTTATCATTATTGTTACAAGCATTTCAATACTAGGCTTTTATATTACAATCGTAGAATCGATTATAATTATGTTTTATATACTGCTTTACAGTATGCTAATATCTTTGTTTTGTTATCTAAGCACTTACCCTCAATACATCGTACATGACTATAAACGTCTCCTAAAATATGTATACGCGTCCCAGGCGTCCTTTCCCATGTATACATCGTCCCATTCTATATAACTCATTATATACGGTCTGTTTATCAATTCACGTGCGGCGTCGGTCAAGTGTCTGTGTTTATGCACATCAGCAGTACCTGCTACACATTTAAGAATGGGCAGCACGTAATACAATTTTGGGCAAAGAGCACCTATTGGGAGTGTTTGCGTACTTTGACGTTGAAATATAAATTATCTTTTTACTCTTTAATCCATTTTATATTATATAAAAAGAGCGTGCAAGCCCGACTACTAACAGCCCAAATGCTCGAGCATCACTTGTCAGATAGATAAATTGGTCTTGGTGTTAAATATTAGAGTAATAATTACGAGTTTAACGTATTCTTTGATCATAAATAATTACGCTACCAATTTGACTTTAGATATTGTTTACTGTGATAGGCTAGAAAGCAATAATTGCGGTACCTAGCACTCACCAGTCACCAGGTCTAATATATTTTAATATCGTTACTGTGAACAGGGTTGTGAAATGAAATATAGTCATGGAGTTTGAATTGCATCATGATGAAGATAATTAATCAGATCAGATAATTAACATACGATCGGTAGCAATCTGCAACTACTAACGGTAAATAAATAAATTTGTTTAAAATCCTTCCCCTTGGGCTCTTTACACGCTATCGTACTTTCTCGCTCACTGTACTGTACAGTACACATTTGTTTTCTAATTTCACGAGTTATATATAGAGGTACATTCAGACTTAGAGAGAAAGAAGTTGGCGATTCTATTTTATCATAGTGTTACTTAAACAGGCCGTGAGTAGTTAGAATTAAAGTCCTTATGTTATATTATAGCGAGTCAGTCAGATGATGTATTTGTGTATTTTAACGTCAAATAAAAATTGTGGCTTCTGAAATGTTTGTATCGAAATTGGGTCTTTTGTTAATTTACATAACATCTGTAGGTACGCGCGAGTTGTACATATAATGACGTAAGTGATTAAAATATATATAATCATATCCTAACCCACTTTACGTCGCTCATTAATCACTATATTTTAGTTCGGTTTGGAGAGCTTATTTGTTATAATATTACCATTTTCGTTATATCGGTATCATTTGCAATCAGATAAATGTTTGAGCAGTTAAGTTATTCATACTATCATTTTAGCACAACGAATATTTAGTTTATTTTAGTGCACAGCGGGAGTGACAAACAGTAAGGAAAGGTTCTTGCTTTTAAAATCCATTTGGTTTAAGATGCGGCCAGGTCTGACTTTAGCTGAGCTTCGCATTATGCTCCAAAAATATATATTATGAAAGAGGTCTTGATTTTAGACGTTAATTGCATCGAAATAAGTACATCTATTTAAGATCAGTAACTTAAATAATGTTGGAACTGTTTCTGAAGTGTCGAAGCTCGGCTAGATTCGATCGAAGATATAAGGTGCGAAGTGAGGATTGTAAGAGAAAATAAATTAATGAAATAACCGTGGCTCTGTTTTGTAAATTCCACGGCTACTATTCGATAATACTAGACGTCAACATGTCATGTTTCGTAACACATTTAATCGTAGTTTTGTGTCAGTATACCTAGGAAAATTTCATTCTTGTTTATGGCATGGTTAGTTTTCATTTGTGGTGGTTTTTTTTATTAATTATTGCCGTTGAACATGTTTAATTGGTAGTAAAAGTATCTCTACATCATCTAGTTAATGGAATCGTTACATTCAGTGTACATCTGATGATACGTTGTTACATACACGTGTCGGAAATTTGATTATTAAGTGAAGACCTACCATGTTTCTTTCTAGCGGATTCCTGACAAAATTTTGAATCATGTGCTAAGAATATAAATCCATAATATTCGAATCACTGCATGGTATTTATATAGGCAGTGAATAGTGCAAAATCGGTAATAACTAATTTTGAAACGAGTTGTTCAGTTGAACATGTTTAGACAAGTAAAGAATTTCATGAATCTATTTTATTACTTGAAATACCAAAAGAAATTCAATAGGCCTTTCCCATTACCTTAATATTACGTCTCAAAACTAAATCACGGTTTATAAGTGGAGGTTTTCATGTTCTAATTTCGATGTTTATTTATAAAATCTACTTTGAATTAGCAAAGGATGCAAGTTTTGTAAGGGTCTAAGAACATCGAGTATTGACCGAGGCGTAATTTAATAAAAAGCAAACGAAATAATCTGTATTCATAAATGTTGTAACACCACAGTTTACCTTAATTTACTTAGTGTCACTTCATTTTGACTACAAAGTGGATGAAGCCTGACAAGCCACTACTAACTGCAGACACTTTTTGGTGCCTTAATTGTAGTTGTGTTAACAATACTCAGATGTGTTTAATTGACAGATCATTGTACTTACGGTTATAAGGTTGCTCATGAGACACTGACGTTTTTGTTGGGTTTTGAGTAATAGCCTATTGAATTATTTTATGTGTGTAAACGAACCCACACGAGTTCACGTGAATATCATTTTGGAAGATGATGTATTGGTATGTCACTTTTACGCATCAATGTGTAGGTTTATTTCTAAATAGCAATAGACCTATAAATTAAATTTCCGTATGGTATTGTTGTTATATTATACTATTATGCTATATTGTATCGTTTTCTGAAATAAAAGACTTAATTTATGACTAACTGTTATTGATCTTCTCGACAACCATTCCATGGCCGCGTGTAGACAGTCATTATTTGTATACTGCGCTCCAATATCATGATCCTATCGCGTTGGCACATCAATACCTATTTGTCAAAATTATAATCAAAATATGTTGACTGTCTACGTGCGCCCTTCGAATAGCGTCGCAGTTATGCTCACTAAATACTGGGAATTGGTCCTAGATTATCCCGAAGTGTACGGGGCTTAAACCAACCTGTCCTATGAGCCGGTGCACTTCCTGCTTAACAGACATTTCTCGCGGCAGACTACTTTAGAATTTTTTCAAAACCCTGGTCAAAATATATTAGACAGATATTAGTTAAAACTTATCACGATTTTTATAATTTTAAGTCTTGCTTGTTTGCGATAGACGCAACAACTACTAAACGGATTTTGATGAGGTTTATTCGTTCGAAAGGACTTGGCCAAAGTTAAAATCTTGCGCAAGTTTGATTAATCGATTGAGCCGCGGACATAGGCTATCTTTATAATAAAACTCATAAAGGCATTGCATGTATTTATTGAATATAATGATTTTTCTAATGTAACAATATTTTTATCAACAATTACAATAAATATTTTCATGATTACAATCTAAACTTTACAGATTTAAATATATAATGAAATACACATATTAGACAGTACCTACATTGTGATAGAATCTCACATAGAAATAGAAAATAACAAATAGGTAGGTATTAATAAAAAAAATAAAACATGGCCTATAAATTACAACGGCTGATGCTGATGAAAATCAACAATATATTGAATACTGTGCATCATTGAGATCATTTTTAAATTTAACCTAGTTAAATGTCTAATATATTTTGTGATTGGAAATAATCACGTAAGTAACAATATTCAAATAAATTGTGAAGCACAACCTAAGGTTACATACACTGAAAATAATGTTTTAAATTATGTTCATCTTATCTAACATTAAATAATAACTTTATACAACTCAAGACTGTTCATAGAATTCTAATAATATAACATAAATACAAAAGCGTCGATGGCTTGAAAGTCTATGCTTATCACTCTCAGCGCGTTGCATACAAAATTCACCAGTTGTCATAAGTATAAGTATTTGAAGTCAAAGAAATGTTATGGATAGAATATAGACACCAATAAAATTCTGGCATGTCAGTTAGATGTTAAATAATATAAGTAAGTCGATCTTAACTAAACTTCTTCCCATCGACGTGCAAGTCAAAAGCCAGATACTGTAGCTTATTTCTCGTACAGAGGAAGCTTGTCAACAGTCGCCATAAGGTGCTATTTTAGTTTAGCAATTCAGTGGTTAGTCAATTGAAGAGAAGATTTTAAACTAATACATCCACTAGTTTATAATCTTTAGGGACTATATACTGTGTTCACAGAAAGACATGTAGCGAATCGTCATCCCAACATGAAGTCAAGAGTAATAGAAACCCATAGTACTAAAAAATAAAACCTCTATGAGCAATCAGCGAGTGTTTCAATAAACATCCGAATAGAAATTCTCCTTTTTTGTTCGAAGTCCGTCAATAAGCGCGCTTGGCTGTTAATTCATGATATAATCTAAGTTGTTTTAGGTATATGACATCTCGTGAGCAAAATTTCGTTAAGAGAAATTAAGTGATGTCACTGCTTAGATTACCTACTAGAACAAAAACTGGACGAATATTGTTAAATAAGTTGGGAGTTGAAACATTCTCTCATATAGGGCAGCAGGGGGAAAACCTCACCACGTCTTTTCATTACCACATAAACGGGCAATGCGTTAAGAGCATTAGATTTGCAGACAAAAAAGATGCTTCCGATACCTTCGATTAGCGCGCTGAGGTGAGTGTTATCTGGTACCAAAGTACAACAAGGACCTACCAGTAAAGGTTGAATGAAAAAAAAAACATGAAAATAGAAAACACATTACCAAATACTGTACTGTATTAAATGGTCAATTAGGTACAGTATAGAGACCAAGTGAAGATTGTAGGACAGAAGCAAATAGAGAGTCTCGGACAATCCCAGAAAGATAAACGCGTTAGTTTAGGTCAAATAAACATCTATTAAATATAAATACGTTACAATAATGTGTACACATGTCACACTGGTTACGTACATTAGAACTAAACCTGTTATTATTTATTTTCGATATAACGACGGTGAATATTGGCCGATTAAATTAATGTTTCATTTACTTAATTTTGATTAAACTAAAATTCCTATTGATGGTTTCAGATGTTGTGATTTTGATCTATGTATGACATACCTAATGGACGGTTCTCCTACGATTTATTTGATTTACCGTTTATTAATATAGCGTGCAATGTCGACGATAGGTATTATAATTGTAGCTGAATAAACTGTAGGTGAATCGTCCCTTATGGGTTTTGTTGTGTAAATAAATATGAGAAACGATCTTTAGCCATTTTAAAATTAACAACAAGTTTAGTTATTTTAATACGTAAGTTACTAGAATAGCTGAAAAGGCATTTTCTAATTCAGTCAACTTACGGCCATACACCTAACACGAGAGCGTAAATAACATTTGTGTTCATGTAAATATAAAGTACATAGTTATAATATTTGTAAAAATCATTGTGATGTCATGCTTACTTGCGAAAGAGCTTAATTACACACTACAGTACAGTACCTACACCTTGATTTTCTATAATTTCATGTTAAGATCAGTGTCCATAAAGGACTATAATTCAGGCAGAATAATAAAAATAATACCGGTAAGTTCTTAATTATTAAGAATAAACTCAGTCCCTTCTCACTAGCATAGATAACATTACATTTATTATTTGTATAAAAATAAGCATTTCTTTTCACTCTTCTTTTTTTTAGTATTCGGAGGGAGACCTTAAAAACATCAACTTAATACTGAGTAGAGATAAACGATAAAATAATAAATTCATTAACTTATAACAAACATTAAGTACAATCTAAATATCGTGACAGAATAAGCTATTTACAATAAATTATTATGAATAGAAATTAGATCATATCAATTATACGATTCTCATATTACGTTCTCCATATTTAGACATATAAGGAGCTGCCGAACGAAATCGGATTACTTCTATGTCAAGAGAAATAACAATAACAGTGGGTTCAAGCTGATAAATTTCATCCAAACAAAGAAGTTTCTTACATCTATTAGATTTTTCTTTTTTGCTGCGTAGAACGGTTAGCACTAGGATCCGGTTTTGCCTCCAGCTCCTTATATTGTTCGATATTTCTTAAAACTTACTAAATATTACATACATACAAATAAAATGGCAACAAAACTATATAATTAACTATGTCTATTATGTACTAGAACCAGCTAGACATTTAAGCACTTAACGTGAAGGTAGCAAAGCGGTGAGTAGAGACAGTAATAATATTACATTTACCACGTCAGTAACTCGAATCAAGAAATGTACTTCTTGGCTATCACTCACATATGCTTCGTACACTAACAAAATACGAGAGTTCTTAACAATAGGTTTCCTGAACGATTTTGTTGTTAAGACGAAACAATTGCTTCTTCATACTGTAACATTTTGGTATGAACTGCGAGACGACACAAAACCAGATGGTGAGTTGCTAATGTTGTCACTGCTCAATACCTGGAATCTCCGTTACCTGTGAAAAAATCAAGTAAGTATATAAATGCTAAATAAATACGCTTTTCATCACCCTATTTACCAAATGTATCGTCATCGTCATCATCACAGACTTATACTTTGGAGTCCTGAATCCGCTGTCCTAGTTCCTCTTATCAACTGCCGTCTAACCCTCGCAACCACGAAAAAAAACTTCCGCTTGAACAAATTCCCTCAATCAACACGTGTGGCGACAAGGAAATGTACTGGGCCTTAAACACATTATGGGACTCATAAAAAACAAATAAAAGTAAGAACAAACTCGAGAGGTTTATCAGTGACCGTTAAAAAAAGAAAAGGTACCATACAACAATGCTTCATTTAAATTTAGACAGCCTACAGAATAGACCCAGACCCGTTGTCCTACGTGTGCGACAAACACAACAACGCGACGGGATGCGTGACATATTCTTCCATACTTCACATGACGTATTAACGCGACACAACATAGGACACGGTAAAGAACAACGACCATTCGATATTTACGCGTCGCGTCGGAACACATCGCGTTGTCGCTCACGTAGGACAATGTCTTTTAATTGTGGTATGAATATGATTGATTCATCAAACAGATACTCAATTAGAATTGACTGGAAGTTTCACAAAACATGGGGCTAAGGCTGGAATTCATTGGAGTAAATGGCAATAAGGAAAGGCAAGTTTAATTCCTTTCTATCTTGGACCTGCACCAGATAACGCTTAAGTCAAACATAATATGGTACAAATATTGCACTTCTATGGAGGGATTCCTTGACTTTATGTTCTGTTTAAAAAAATATATATATATTTTTAAATCTCATATCAAGTGAATGCTGAGGGACGTGTCGAGCTTTTAATACTTTCAAGACCTATTAACTTGTTTAGTAAAAAAAGTCGTGAGCAAATCTTGAATAAGTATACATTTGCAAGGTTACTATGACATCACCCGCACGTAAATAGCAACTACTGTGAGCGAACTCTTCAACACCGGTTAGATTGACGGATGATAAATTAGCAAGAAATACTTAATTAGATACTTACTTAAGTAGTTGCAATTGCAAACGTTCAAGCCATGGCTTTTCATTAAAAACAGGGACCGTCGTTGTCCTGGAGACAAGACTTTACCTGGTGGAACCTGAAAACAATATACTTACTATAAAATTTAATCTTCGAAATTTAAAGTCAGCGTATCACATATTTCTTGAGCGGTATCTTACCGAATATAGAGATATAAGTGCAAATGGGTGCTCTTCTGCGGATAGCTCGTTACCGATAGTTAGATGAACTCGAAAAATGAAATAAAAGCGTTCTTCAATCACCACAACCAACAACACGCATAGCCAAAAACTCTTTTTTGATTTCCAGTTATAGAGGCAATATTATATATATTACTATATGAAATGCTTCGTTTTGTAAGATATGATAGAAATATTTGATTGAGTTCGCTAATATCTAACATGTTTATACTTATTGGAGTATTTCATTGGTCTATATCTATATTGGTTGTTATATCGCCGAATGTGGGTTCGTCCTTCAGAAATGTACCAGAGCGTTCCATGGCAGGTATATCTCTTAGCTGAGGTTCTTTCTCCGAGTGCTGCTGATGCCTGCTCACGTGTGGGATCCGCTGGCTCTTCGTCATGCTCTTACTATTTTGAGGCTCTTTTTGTACTTTGGGTACTATTTTTGCTGAGCTCGACTTCGTAGCCATCATTAAGGATCCCGGCACCTTTCTCTCGGGCTGCCTATTTAGAGCCTCAATTTTAGACGTCATCATGCAGCGCTTCTGAGGGTCTCTTGAACATCTCGTCTCGCTGGTAGTTTTGGGTTTGGACGATAGATTCAAGTACACAGGTATCTTTGTTTTCATTTTACTATTAACTGGTGGTCGAACGTTATCATGATAACGTGACGCTTTTATCGCTGCAAAACAAAAATAAACGCTGAATTAAAATTCTATTTGACTATTAGATATGCATGATATAAATTGAATGGAAACATTAACAGTTAGACGCTGTAAAAAGTTAAAAAATTACATTTAGTTTACCGTTATGAATATGTTACTGTACCATTCAACAAACAGTTAATTCTTCTCAACTTGTTAAACTTGTAGTGTAACATGTTCATGTGAAATAGAGCGAGAATTGAAAAAAATCTTACATTCAACCGATCCCTTCGTGTGCCTGGCTTTGGTGTACGTGGCGTACTTGTTACTAGTTTGTGACTCGCTGAGCGAGTCTGTGGAGGGCTCAGCGGTCCGCGGCCGGGAGCTCGTGGCCAGGCTGTCCTGCGACATCGTCTGCGCCCCTCTGTCTCCCCGCTCTCCTCGATCAAGCCTTCGTCCTTTCTGCGGTGACGACCTCAAGTTACGTATATGAATTGGACTCGAATTACGCGAAGACTCACTCGACGACTCAATCCTCGGTAAGTGTTTATTTATGACGGTCTTCTTCTCCTTACAAGCCTTTGGCTCTAAATATCTCGGTTTGGTATTCTCAAAGGACGGAGCTCGAGCCGTTGATGTCTTACTGTTAAGTCTATCTTGAGACTTTGTGTTCTTGGTTTTGTTAAACTTAGCGCGCTCTTCCTGTGCTTTAGTCGTCCTAACTTTAGGCGGATGGGACGCTGGCATTTGTTTTTTAAAATCGCGAAGATCGTTATTACTCTTTAACGTGTCCATAGAACCGAGCGGTATTATCGGTTTTGGTGAATATGGCACGAAAGAAGCGCGTACTTGTGCAATATCAATACTTCGAGCAGCTGTGGCAGTGGAAACTTTGTTATTTTTATTATTCACAACGTTGTTCTTAGGCTTCTTTTCTGTTAAAGATGCAGGTGAGGTAATGGGTAAAGCGTTTGCGCCGTACTTAATGCAACCGAGTTCTCGTAATCTTCGTCGTAATTCAGATGGTAGATCTTTAAAAGCTTGCGTGGTGACGACACGCGGTGAAGCTCTGACCAGAGCACCTTCACACTGCAACCGCCAACTACTCGCGTGAGTGTAAAGTAAGTTATTAGGCCCAAAACTTTTATGGCTATCTGTACCGTTGCTGATTAAATCGGGTTTAGAGAAGTGTTGATGACGAATTTCTTTGACGAGGGCGGAGAGAAAACCGTAGGCTCGGCATGCCTCCTCTGGCGGCGCCCATTCGATAGCTGCTGCTAAACAATCGTCAAGAGCCTGTTTGGCCGCATGAGGATATTCAGACGGTAACGGGGTTATTGTTTGGAACACCGCGACTAGTCTCGGAGCAGTGAAATGTGCAGCGGCGTTGATGAGCCTGCGACACATTCGCGCTACACTTTCAGCCCATCTACTGTTGTGAAGCGATGAAGCTGTATGGCACAAAGATAAAATAGATAGATTCATGAGTAATTCCGTTAATAAGATCATTATTAAGGTATAAGTCAAATCTTACCGGTAATACCGCAGCCGTACACTGTTTCAACCAAATTGTCAATTGTTAGATTGACAATATGATTCTGGTAGCACTTATCCAAGAGGTCCGTAGGCAGCGTTGCGAAAGCCTTAGTAGGCCATACTTTCGAGAAGTGCTTCGTGATCCATTTGAGACATTTATGGTATAAGTCGTCCAGACCATATACAGATGACAATGGAAAACATTCTAACACTCCAACTACGCAGACCGCACATGGCTGCAACGAAACAACAATGTGTTACTTATTTATATCAAAACACGATGTCATGTTTTTTATAATATAATGAAATATTTTACCTTATGGAAATGATGACAGTATTTTGCTTTGAGTGTAAACATAATTGCCTCTTTCAGTCCTTCCAAGCCTAGCATATCGGCAATCGTGGCTAACTCTACGATGCTCACAGAATCAGGTATAGTCGCAAGACCTGAATATATGTGACAGAGCGCAAAATATACCACGTTGTATGAAAACCTACGACAAGAAACACAGTTAGGAAATACAATATTTAGTTTTATACAACAATGACTAGCTGAAAGAAACTCACGGAGGCAGCACAATAACGTTGCCTAAGCTCTCGACCCAGCCGCCGCTCAGGATGCCGGCAAAGTATTGGCACCTGTAATCGAATTGAAACGCAACGGGTATCAAACTTATAGATCAAAATGGATTTCTGAGTAACCGTCATACCTGGATGATAAAATGCATTTGTGAGCCTTAAACCGCTTGCCAGATACTTCTACTATTACATCGGGAGCTATTTCCTCCAAAAACATCCTAAGCAAGTCCTGACCTAGACGTGAGGTACAGTTTTCTATTAAACTTGAAGTCTGACTGTCTGTTGTACTGTTTCCTGCAATCATAGCAACCGTTTTAAACAAATCATTTAGAAGCGAGATCATAAAAATAAAAAAAATCTCACCGAATCCAGATCGACAGTTGCTGCTTTGCATGCTACTAATTTCAGACATATCTGATACTTGTTCATCAGCATCGCCGAGGGTACTCGAGGTACCCAACCGTAGAGGTGACCGTGTTCTACTAGACAAGGATCCAGGCATGCTTCTGCTAAATTCATTCTTCAAATGAGGAAATAACCTATTTAAACTCAAAGCATTCTCTGAATGAAAAGAGCTTATAACTTCTATCGATCTCGAGTTTGCTGAGAAAGAAGGGTCGCCCCAGTTATTATCGGGAATGGATCTCGTCATTCTAATATCCACTTCTTTAGTAAATGTTATATCGGATTTCGGTACTGGCTTGTCTAAGTCCGATAATTTTACAAAAAGATCTTTTGTCTGGTCAATTGTGGGTTTACTCCGATTTTGAATCGTATCTTTCTGCAATAAAATATGGTCAACAGTAGGCGGACACGCTTGTTCCATTTCTGTGATTGGAGTTTCCGTAATCTCTGGGATTGCTTCATGTTTCTCAGGAATAGCAATAATTTCTGAAATACTTATATTTGGATCATTACACAACGATTCATATTTTTCAAATATAGTGACGCTCTCGTGTATTTTATCCTTGGGCAAACTGCGGTCGGCGCTGTGTGCTGTACCCTTAGAAGTTTTTGTTACAAGTTTGCTTTCATTATGGACTACGTTTTTCTTTGTATTCATCGAAGATGATAATCTCGCAGGCATGTCTTTTAAAGTTGATTTTTCTCCTAAATCTATGTACATTGAAAAAATGTTCTTCTTTTCATTTACATTTTCTTCAGAATTTTTTGAATTATCGGAGTTGCTGTCGTCCTTTTTCAGATCAATTGACATATCGACTACCCATGCAGATGCCGAACTTGTTCTGACTCTACCTTGGGTAACGTCAACAGTCTGCGGCATGTATGCGCCAGTCACAATAGGTACGTTTTCCAATTTGAATTTAGGTAGTGGACTGCTTTCATGACTGCCCCCTACATGAGGCAAGTGATCCTCGATGGATACACCTCCAGATAGGATAGGTGGAGAACGACTTCCTTTTCTTTCCTTCTTCGAAAAACTTTCAGACCCTACTATCGTAGTATTACTATCGCTTCTCGAGTCTTCAGACTCGTATTGTTTGTACGTTTTTAGTGACATTATTGAATTATTTGGAGTGGTACTCGATATAAACATGGTATTAGATCGACGTGATTCTTCCTTATCTGATATATAATTAGAACTCTCTTCCAATTCTATAACTTTATCTTGCTCTACTTGAACCGCATTCTCAAACGCGTTTGTACACAAAGAGTCTTCAGTTAAAGGCGTCATTTCAAAAATTGTGGGTGATAAATCTTTAAGTATTAAGTCAGCATCTTTTTTCTCGGCCTGTTCCAGTGAGTCTTCATTGTCATTACTTTCTGACCAATCAATTGGACTAATGTCTGCTTTGGCCGTGGAACATGGCACAGGCTGACTTGGTGTAGGCAAAATGTCTAGTTTAAAATTTGGTGGATCATTTCCTATATTTTCAATTGTTATTGTATCTTCCTCATCAACTAAACTAGAAGCATCTATAAAACATGCTGTTGATTTGTACGGTGACTTCTGAACCAGACTAGATGGTAATTCGAATTCGGGTGATTTATTTAAACGATCTTGTGAGAAACAATGATGGCGCTCATTCATTAAGAATTTTTCGCAGATTTCTTTTCCAACTAACTTAGGTGGGTATACTGATTCCCATGATCCAGTTTCTGACGACAGGGAAGATGATTCTAATATCACAATCTCTTCATTTTGTCTTTGTTTTTCCTCTTTTAGGGATTTACCGCTCAACTCGGTATCTATACATGTGCTACTGTTTTGTCCATTACAATCTTGTTCAGAGGAAAAGGGATTAGATTTACGGATATCGCTTTTTTCAGCTATAGAACTAGGAATTGAGACTGCGGAAATACTTGCATCGTCTGCAATTAAATCATGTAGAGTATTTTCTGATAAAGAAACATTAGTTAATGTAACATCTTTATGACTATTGATGCTACCTAACATTGCTGTGTCATCCAAACCGGAATCGGATAAAGTGTAAATATTTTCCATCCTTGATACGTTGTTACCAACATTTACTTGAGCTAGACCTCCAGACGAGCTAACGCCTGGAGAGCAGGTGTATGCAGCGGACAAGTAATCAGAAGAAGAACTAGGGTCGTCAGTAATTAAGCTGTCTGGGGAATACCCAGCGTCTGTCCGATCAGTAGCTGTGAACGTACTTCGGTTCTTAATAATCGAATTATCATCAATTTTATTTATTACAGAATATTTCTGATTAGTTTTAGAGTCTTGATCAGAGACTGTATTTATACTCTTTTTTTGTTTTGGAGAAGTATTATCTTTTAGACAAGTTTTATTCAAAATATCACAACTATTGGAATGCTTGACTGATTTGGATGTATGACTAGATGTAAGAGATAGCGAAGTAGGCTTATTGCGAAGCGAAACTTTTGCTTGGCTTGTATCTTCTGTTTGAGATTTTATAATAGACTGAAACGCATTAGAGAGTACATCTTGCTCAATAAGCTCTTTTTCTAAAAGATGACCTTCAATTGGAACTAATGCATAGTATTCCTTTTTTAAATCAGTACTAGGACTAGAATTAATCACTTTCTGGACGCCATTTTCTACGTATGGAGTAATACACTTAGGCGTTAAAAAGACTTCGGGTTCCTCGGAAGTTTCTTTACTATGGTACGGTTTAGCTTGGTTAGATTCTACAATATTTAAGTTGCCATCCAAATACGAAATTATTTCTTTTTCTTCATGTTGAATGTTGCATTCGGTATACACATCACTGCAAAAGAATAGATGTCGTTTATCAACCAAGATTGTGCTATTTTATTGTTAGTTCAAGTAGTTCACAAGATGTACATATTTATCAGCAAAAAAAGGAAAAAAATAAAGAGGGGGATACAGGCGTACCGAAGACTATGTTCGGTTAAACCTGCGTAATATATTAGTAATTACATAGAGTCGAATCATTAATTTATTCCACAAGTATTACAATCAATTCTTCTGTCACTTTTTCTACATATAAAGGAATATAAAGGAATAATACTTAAAGTAAATTTAATAAAACCTTTACAATAAGTAAACCTATTCCTCATTTTTAATGTAAGTAATTAAATTTTAATTATCTGAAAGGATATTATAAGATTAACAATGTATTTGCAACGACATATAAAAGGATATAAAATTGTCAACATCTTGACCCGAAATACGGTACAAAGTTCGGCTGATATGTAAAATATACTTACATTCTCTTATATTTATTTCTATGGAATATTTTTTAAAAGATTTCTTTTTCTCTACTGGATTTCTATAAAGGCGAGGGTATCCGCCAAATATGTGTCAAAGTTGTTTTATTCTTAAATAAATTCTGAAAATGTAAGTCTATGTTATGCAATAGAAACTGCTAGATTAAATAAAATCCAGTAGTTCGTTTTGATTGCTACATTTTAACTTTTACGTTAGTGGATACACTAAAATTATTAGTTTCAGAGTTAAGTACAAATAGGCTGGTTTAATGAGGAAGATTGGCATTGCAAGGCCTCGACGAGGAGTTCGAGACTTGTGAATTCTTTACAAGCTTTTGAGCGATTCGTACTATTAAATGATTATCCGAAGGTCTTTGTATATTAAACTATGCTTCTATGTAATCTATCCAAAGGATCAGGTAACAATGGGATATCTATCGCCCTATTAAAAAGTATGTACTTAGCGGACAGTTCGCTTGGAAGGTTGTTTGTTCGTAAAGTTTTAAGGCACCATTTATGCTAGCACCCATACGATTTATGTACAAAAACTAGTTGTAAAAATATTTATTACACATATGCCAATACCAAGAATAGAAACTTTTTCATGAAATATTTATGAAAAAGGAAAGATACGAACGTAAAAGAAAAACCTTATCTTGGATATTTAAGATTAAAGGTCAAATATTTTGTAATCTCATGTTTTTCTCGTAAGCAGTACCTAAGTGTTGTCTCAAAAGTAGATTAGACGAAGTTGTGGATCATGTAATGACTTACAAAATTGGTGTCACACTTTTTTTTGTTACAGATCACCATTTCAGAGATATCGCGATTTCAAAATTGGAAGAAGACATGACATATCTACTATACAATCTACAACTTTGTTTAACCTATTTTTGCTGTTTACGAGAAATATCCAAGAATCCAATTTATTTGAACTTTGACCTTGAATTAAAAAAACTCCAATATTTATAAAAAGGCCAATAAAGGGACTTGTGATAATTTAAGAAATATATAGGTGTACTTAAGACCCTCACCAGTTTCGTCTAGGTATATAAAAATTTCTTGTTTAATAAGATAAAGCATGGACGAATGTCAATATTTATATATACTGTATATATTTGTATAACATTTATATGTATAAGTAACTCGAAGTTATTTGTGCTACGGGAAGATCGCTTTTTTGTGTTAAGACCTCAATATGGAAAGAAGCTTAAAATACGTCCTCTTATTATTATATAAGGCAGCGAAGGAGCTAAGCGATGAATGCGTAAATTTCTGAATACCCTCGCCTTATGCCAATGTGTTAGATCAACAAGAGACCCAAGAAAATTGGATAATAAGGGACTTTCATAAATATTAAAAAAAAATCTGTTCATTGATTACATATTTAAAAAACAATTAGTACTATGAAAAGCAAATTCAATATGTATATATTTTATTAAATTCCATAAACATATATTTTAGTAATAAAAAAGCGTTTGTATAGATGCCATTTATGAGTTTCTAATAACAATAAACAATTTTCAATATGGACACTAGCATTGCAATCACTTATAGAATATATCATACCTTATGAATGAATATATTTCATCGAAAGCACTGCGTTCAATATTCACATGCAAGATTGTATGTAACTTGTGATAAAATTTATGTGTACGTGCTTTTAGTATACAAGAATGGGTTAGTATTTTTAATTTTCCACACACCACTTCAAGATCTGAATAAATAGATTCATCAAAAATTCTGAAACAAGTAACGGTACATGATAAAATTACGGATTATGAATAAAGTATAAGTAAAAATACGTAATTACACATAATATATTTATACACAATGTACGTTTATTCCGATTTAAGCGAGAATATGCATACAGCCGCCTATCTACTGTGTATCAATCTAAAGTTAGGCCAAAGTTATCGAAATATATGATCTAAGTATACAGGTTTATACGCAGATGGCATGATGTAATTATAATGTATTTTTTTTAGCTACTTCGCAAATTGTATAATTGGATTATAATCCGGAATGGCATTACATTTTCAATCTCTTCAAGTCGAACGTAAAGAAGTCTTTAGTAAAATATCTTACCGAATGAAAACTAGTGCCTTTTTTTATGTATTGTGTACTATTTGCATCGAAGTGATATAAAAATGCATATATGGGGTCTTTGGGGACTCCGATAAAAGTGAAAACTTTATTTTATCGCCGTGTCGGGCCGGGGCGGCTTCGATGACGCGAGTACCATGATTTTTGTTTACTCAATATCTTCAAAATTGCTCAACGCACCTAAAGAAGTTTTCACTTCAAAAAGCTATGAAAGGTGGGACAATTACAATTTATTGGCAACCAATCTGACCCGTTTTACCACGTGAACCCTCCACAGAGCGCATCCCATACAGAACACGGATGAAGCTGCCTTCAAGCGATAAACAGGGAATAATACATACATAAACACATTAGCTGTTGCAAAAATTGTTAGTGGTATGAAAAAATTGTTAGAAGTGCAAAAAGTTTAGATATAGCCTTTCAAAATATGCCCCAACCACAATGCACTTATGCATTCGCGAGAATCATCTTGCGAAACATTTACACTTAGGTGGCAGTGAGCTCTGGCTACCCTACTCACCACCAGAAATACAACTCGAGGTTATTATGGCAGCGGTATTCAGTAGGGCGGGAGTACTTCCCCAGTCTGACTGCTCAATTGGGACGGAACACCGTCGTGTCCAATACCTTAGTTTGTACTTCCGAAGTATTTATAACATAGATAAAAATATTGGGCATATTTAGTCGTTGATCAATATTTATCGTTACAAGTGTTACAATTATTAGTCCAATGTCCATGCCTACAAACAATACATTCTCTGAATTTGGATGGAGGAGGCGGGGCGGGAGCGGGAGCGAAGGAGGTTCGCATGCCAAGGTGCCCGCGTAATGAGGCAACTCGAGCGTCGGAGGTCGATGAATGGCCTCCGCTTCCTATGAGCGCAAGATTGGGGAGAAAGGTTGGAGCCGCCTGTCACTCTGGCAGAAACAGGCCGCGGCGGCGGCGTGCTTAGCGCGCCTCCCCGCTTCAGGGGACGAGTTGGGGACTCTGTGGTCCCCACAACCGAGGAAGGCCAGATCGAAACATTGCCCTGGGTCGGCCGGGGTGCGAGGGATATGCCTGTCAACCTCATCATCGACAACCAAAAAAGACCCACAGTCGCCGTGCGTTTCTGTCGGTTCGAGTCCGACGTGACCACTCCCACTGGCTCCAGCGGGGGGGTATCCATGGGGATATTTCGCACGTAAAAAAAGGATCAAAGATTTAAAGATTTCACATATCATAGTAGTTCATAGTACATAGGTACACAAGTGGAATTGTCGGCAAATGCTATTTATTTGTAAAAGTTATATTCACTTCTTCATCTTAGCGTTATTCCCAGTCACATTCGAAGCTTTCACCCCGGAGGCTGGGATTCGCTTTGCCAGTCTGACTGCGACTGTCATAGATGTTCATGGAACCGACGGCTTAACGTGCTTTCCGAGACACGAACAAATCAATGCAAATATCCATATTCATGCATACAAATTTTTTCACTGAGCGGAGGATAGAACCTGAGTCTTCTGCGTATCGGCCGTGTTCACTACCGCCACGCCACGCCATAGAGGCCGTTGTGCGATTCCTATCAATACAACCGTCCGAATGGCACTTAGCCTAGTACAAAAAAACGTAATGCTGAATGTCCAGCTAAGACATTTTTTACGATTGATTGCAACACATGTTCACGTAGATAGGTACTCTAGACAGCATATGATGACGATCGATGAATCCCACTCGGTTGCGTTCCTGTCCAAGATGTGAACTAGCATTAGCAACTACTACCTACTATGTTACCACTGTCTAATATACACTGCGTTCTGTGCCTTATTACATTTACCTGGCAACATCTTCCTCGAGCTGCCTCTGAAGGTGTAGCTCAAGCTGCGACTCCTCGTTGCAAGCCGGGAACTCGTCGGCCGACCCCAGCTTATTTCTGAAGCGAGCGCCCGGCATCAAGCATCTCTTACGCCTATGACAATACAAAAACAAATATATATTATTTAAGTTATATAACTTACCAGCTAGGAGTTCGCGATTTCGCCCGCATAAATACTGATCCAGGGGCCTAAAAAGGCCGCCTTCATGGATTTCATTTAATTTTGTATTAGGATAATAATATAGGTCACATCATTATCCTAATACGATACGATTCTTAGAAAATGTAGGATATAACTAGCCTATGTGCTTGTTCAGTTAATCTATCTCTGTGCCCTTAGATTATAAATGAAAAGTAATGTTATAAATACTAAAAAAAATATTTATTTAACATCATATACGACTCGCGATAACATGCAAAAGTTCAAATTCTGTGGCATGACACTCTGGTATAACAAGAAAATAAGAATTACACTTGTTTTTATTCTTCTCTGTTAGGTCGCGATGGACGCAAAAACTGCTGAATGGATTTTGATGCGGTTTTCTTACTAGACAGGTCTTGATCATACTTAAAATTTTACGATGTTTGGTTGAGTAGAACCGGAGATAATATGATAAAGTCATGATAGCCAAAATCCATGAGAGCGGAGCCACATGCACATCTAGTTTGAGAATAAATACGTGTCGTATTTGGTTTGGAAATTGTTATTTTTTATTAAATATTGTATCTATGTAATTAGGTGCCATATGATTTGACTAACTACTTAATCTATTGAAATGTTTCATTTTCAGGTTTAACGTGCTTAAGTCGTGTAATTTTAATTTTTAATCGTGAAGAGGGTGTTAGATTAAAGTTGAATGTAAGTTTGTATACTTGCAACCCTTTACCTGCGACCGCCATTATTAAAAAAGGTCTGTCTGGTTTTTACGCTATGTCGATCAAACTATTCGTTGTATCTATAGATGAATTAATTAATAGTCGTTTCATTATTCTTCACCAAAATTTAAAGAAGGACTAAGCTCCAATAAGAACTAATTGCTTTATTTCGTCCAGATTGGTTCAGCCCGCATGGCTGAGTAATAAAATAAGTATTCTCACTTATTTATAACTTATACATTTAAAATACTCGTGGCAGTAAAGTTGTATATTACTGCACATTCAACACCGAGAATTTGTCGGTACGCAATATTGTGGATTCTGTCTGATCTCGTCGTGCAAAAAAACTTCAAGAGCAAATTGCATGCTGATTGATAGATGAAACTATTATTCAGGTTGGGAGGTATGATGGTCGCTGCACGCATCCACACAAACAAATCTAAAGGGAACGGGTACGGACCAAGGCGACCAGAGTACACTTACTCCTAGGACCAGGGGCTCTGGGGTGTTCAATCATCTCATCATCATCTTTGCGTTGTCCCGGTCGCATCCGTGGCCTTCACCTCGGAGTTCGGGGTTCGCTTTCAAGCATTTACTTCTCTCTTTCGCAGTTCGCATGGCCTTGGGCATTTATAGTAGTTAGGCCATTGGTACGCATGACCGCTCTACAACCCGAAATGGTCAATTATCAATTCCTATCAAAGGATGGGATATCATTAAAATGCTAAATGTTAATCAGTTACCTATGTGGTACCCCTTAAAACATATTGTTTAGAATTCGCATCATGTGTCTATTGTATTTATTCATATGACATCATAACATAGCTCATACATTAGCATACCAGTTGATAAAATTCAAACATGAATGGTTTTAAAATGTTTAAAAACTGCAAATTTATTCATATTGCCAGGGCTATGTTGCAGATATACTCGTATTGTAATAAAGGTACAATAGAATTAAGTAAATTAATACCATTATTAAGTACCTACTTACAAGTTGGAAATCCTGCTGGACCTAGAAATGTACGGTATTAAGACCATAAATTTAATATATACGAACGTAAATAGACCAACAGTCTCATTTCTGCGTTACCCAATTTAAAATGTCAGTATTGTCAGTGGCAGTCAAGTGACAAACGGTAATATATTTTTTACAAACATGTAATTTTTCAAATAAGTATAATATTTCGAAAATAAGAGAGCTGGCTGCATTATATTGAACCTAATATAGAACCATTTTGTGTATCATTATCATCATCATCATCATCATAACAAACACCATGAAAGTACTACAATCTGATACACAAAATGTAATCATTATTTTATTCTGTTAAAAGCTGATAAAAAGGCTTCGAATTAAATTACCTACAATACAATTTAATTTTTTATGACAGTAGGTTACTTCTGTGTATTAGTTTTTAAGTTGATAAAAAAGCGTTTCACCATATAATGCACTCTGTCTCTTCTTCACACCTAGGTGTTTATATAAGCCTATGTATATCACTCGCACAATTTGTTCTTCTAGTATTACAAAGTTTATGATTCAGACTATTGCTTTTTTACGTGCGAAGAATCCCCACGGACTCGTCCCGCCGAAACCGGTGGGAGAGATTATGTCACCGACTAAAACGCACGGCGCCTGTGGGTCGTTGTTGGTTACCGAACGTGAGGTTGACAGGCATATCCCACGCACCCCGGGCGATCCAGGGCCATCTCTCTCGATCTGGCCCTCCTCGGATGTGGGACATAGTCTCCAATCCTTTACCCCTAGGCCTGCGCTCATGGGAGACGGCGTTCATTCATCGACCTCCGACGCTAGAGTTGCCTCAGTACGCGGGCAGCTTGACTTCCGATCCTTCGTCACTCCCGGTGTCGCTCCCGCCCCGCCTCCTCTTTCACGAGCATTACTTGCTCGCAGAAGTCGGCGCCGGCCGCCCACGCATCCATGCAGCGAACCATCACCGCGAGTAAGGTGGCGAGCGTGACAACTTTCACTCCAGGGCCACTACCAGCACTCGTCTCTCTCGGAGTTCTCACTCGCGTCGCAGTGATGGCACTCTGAGGTTGGCCTTTTGATGCAGATACTGCCCGAAGCACCCGTGCTCGGTGATCACCTGAACTCTCCAGCTACTCCCCCATGAAGGATCTTACCGCCTCTACTACGACGTGCCCTGTGCTTGGTCGCTCAAGTCGCAGCTCCCAATCTGCCACCATGTCCCTGTGGAGCCGGGATCTCACGGCCCGAATTTCTACAGACTTTGGATCGTGACCGCGCTCCCACACCGCCTTTCGGAAACGGTATAGTGTCAAAAGGGATCTCGCTTCCAGGATCCACTGTGGCGGTATTCAGATATACTGTACATTTCGAGACCCAACCATGAAAATCCTACTAATAATTAAAATAAAAAACAAAATCCAGTGTTTCTCCTGTAAACTGTTTTTGTAGAGATTTTACAATCACTACTATGTTTCTTCATGAAAATTTCTCCTTAACAGTCATGAGCTGATCATTTGCAGACTGTCAGTTCAAATAATGAACAACCCATCATATCTTGTATAATATTGTATTAAAAGAAACTGTCATATAAACTAGTAGAGCAAGAGCCAGCGGTCCCCAGGCCTTCGGTAAAGTATAAAAGCTATAAGTTTCTCAATGTATGTCCTTAACACAGGTAAGAACGATCCCCACCTATGAAACTTGAGTCGCGGTTGCTTTGGCAGGTAACAGGTAATAAAGGTGTGTAAAATTGTGTCTCAAATTTAGAATAATATAAAACTCAGTTTTTACATATTTTACTTATGGCAATAATAGAAGTCACCTTGTCGAAAACCAGACACTTCGTACGGTTGCAACCCTCTGCCAGACACCCTTAAAATATATTTAATTGTTACTATACTTACGGTATAATATAAAAGCTGAATTTTATATATGTTGTTCGGATAACTATCAAATGATGTTTTCTCAACAGCCAGACAGTTTCGGTAGTTTCTTCATGTTGCCAGGCACATTAAAAGTCCGATATAGGTGCGAGCGCGAGGAATATACGTGTAAGCGGGTGCGAGTGAAATAGCGCATTCGGTCCATTGCGATGTTTTACTGCGCATCAGCTGTCCTATTTTGGGTATTATGTGGGTAATAGCCATACGTACAGCAAACGTATTCTTTCTTTTGTGCAGTTTGTAACGTCAGTCAGTCAAAATCAGTGTGATACAATAATAATAAAGTGTTATTATGGAAGAACAATTAGTTTGTTTTCTATGTAAGAAAGGTGATGGGCACATAATATTGTTTTCGGAGGGAACATTAAAAAAGTGTCAAACCATTTTAAAGGCGAGGAAAATACATAACCTCAAATACTGCTGTTACTTTGCCACAGGAATATACAGACGGTGGTTATCATCGTGAATGTCATAAAACATTCACAGGACTGAATAGCCAATATTATTCTCTTGAACCGATAATTCCGAAAAAAAAAAGATGTACTAAGAATCAAATGACTAGTGTAGTTACAGGCGATTCATTTGCAGCCACGCCGTTGACACTGGAATTGTCAACAAAGTTAACACCTGAACCTCCAACATCATCAGAGCAAAGTTCATTTTCTCAATCATCTGAACCGCAATCTTCAACTTCTCAAGAACAATCTCATTCACCACCTTCATTCACAGAATTTTCTTCAATATCACAACCAACTTTCGTTTCTGAATCAGTAGCTTCACAGTCTACATCTTGTCAAGAAAATCTGGACGTTCCAACATCACATGTAAGTGAACATAATAATGCAGATCAGGGTGTCAATATTCAGGCTGAGATTGAAGCTCATATCAAAAATACTACAAACATTTGTGTATTTTGCAAAAAAATATTTAAAAAAGTGCGATCAAAAATGCTCCCACTTCACGCAGCTGATACAAGTCAATTTAAATCTAGTATCGTACCTATGATTGAAGGTGTAGAAGATTATCATGAGCTGTTAATGACTTTGACAAATTTTTCTGCTTCAAAAGTTCATTATCACACTGAATGTCGATTTAATTTCAACAACAATATATCTTCAAGAAAAAAAACAAGTAGTAAAAGTACCTGGCATTATCATCGAGATTATCACAGAATAGTTTTCAATGAAATTTGTAGTATCATCGAGAATAAAGTGATAAAAAAAGGGCGCTGTTATTTATTAGTATATTTACATGAACTCTATATTGATTCACTGGAGAGAATATTTGAAGAAAATTCCGTTGAAATGAACGTTATATTTACAGCACACCACCTTGAAGAAAAAATTATGAAAATATTCTCAAAACATGTTAAATTTTTCACTATTCGTAATAAAAAAATAATAGCGCCAAAGTACTTACAAGCTATAGATGATGTCATGTTTGAAAATTTACAAACAGAAAATATTTTACAAAAATCGGCTCTGATTCTCAGAAAATTAATATTAGCAATAGAACAAAAAAAATTACCCTCTAGAAATATCACTGCAGAGCATTTAATATCCGGAGAAGTTTCGATACCACAACCATTGTTGGATTTTTACCTTATTCTTCTTGGTGGAAGTAGACAAAAACGAAAAAAAAGCATTAAATGTACTCGCCAGGTACATTCTTACTGTCAAGATTTGATTTTTGGAATTCATAACGGTCGAGTGAAGACGTCGAAGCATATAATGTTAGGTATGACGTTAAAAAGCTTAACAAGCAGTAGAAAAATTATCGATATTTTGAATAGATATGGTCACTGTATTAGTTATCAAGCCGTGGAAGAACTTGAAACAGAAGCAACTTTTACTTCGGTTGAAAAGTCCACATTATGCCCAGAAAAAATAAAAATAAAACCTGGTCTTTTTACTGGTGTAGCTTACGATAACTTTGACCGTTTTGTAGAAACTACCAATGGGAAAGATACATTACACGACACCGTAGGAATTATTTATCAGAACATTGACTCAAATTCGACTGAAGAATCTGAAATGCCTGAAGCTACAACTTCAACTTCTGATAATGAAAATACCACTTCGTCACATACAAAAAAAAAGAAGAAGAACTTTTGAAGAAATAAGTATTGATGAAATTCCATATCCCAAACGACCAAAGATGACAAATGATTTACAATTGTCGGTCGATGATTTTGTATGTTCTGACTCTCAAACAAATACTGAAATAGACAACCTTTGGATGATTAGTCATTCTTTAAAACTACCGGATGTACCGATGTGGGTTGGTTTCAATAGTCGAGCTTATAATAGTGATAGCTCCCAACAGATTATCTCTTATTTGACTCCAATCAATGCATCCCCAACCAGTACTTCAATAGTTCTCGAAACTATGGTACAAAGTAAAAAAATAGCTGAAGAGTTACAGCAACCTTTCATACAGGTTACGTACGATCTTGCGATAGCAAAAGTTGCTCTGCAAATACAAGCCACGGAAACACCAAAATTTGATAATTTATTCATCCATTTAGGACCGTTCCACATCATGATGGCTTATTTCAAAGCCATCGGTAAAGTAATAAGTGACTGTGGATTAAGTAATGTAATGGTTGAGAGCAACTTATTGGCGAATGGTTCTGTAAATGGATTTTTAGATGGTAAACATTTCAACCGCTGTAAAAGATTGCATCCTTTAGTAGCATTAGGACTAGAAATACTTTACTTTAAATCATTTATACAAGAAAAAAACATAACTTTATCGGATGATATGCTAGAGGAAGTTAAAAGATTGCAAAGCTGTGAAATATTATCATTCAACGTTGAAAATGAAGATCTGAAGGAGTTGATGAATAATTACAATATTTACAAGCAACAAGGTCTTAACGGAGAGCAAGGCAAAACGGTACAATTTTACTTGATATATATAAATCTTGTTCATCATTATTTAAACTTATCTAGAAGTATTCGTACAGGTAATTTCGATTTATTCAAATCAGTGCTGCCGAAAATAAACAATTTATTTATTATATGCAATCAGCAAAATTATGCACGATGGACTGTCAAATACTACGCAAATTTACTGAGAGTTGCAGAAACTCATCCGGATTTATTTGATGGATTTCAACAAGGTTACTTTGGTATTAGAAGAACCTCCAAGTCATTTTCAAGACAACCTATCGATTTAGTATTGGAGCAAACCATTAATGTTGACGCAGCAAGAAGACTGACTGGTGTTATTCATTTCACGAATTCAATTTCGGCACGTCAAAGGTGGGCTCGGAATCACGATTTAAGATCAACAATAATAAGTCAAGTTTATCTAGAACTGGGGCTTCAGACTCATCAGGACATTTCAGCAGATTTAAATCTGTATAACATTCGAAAAAACACTCAGCACCTGCAAAAATTCGTAGCTACTTTTGATCAATATTGGTGGCGCGATTGGCCACGTGCGCTAGTGGACTGTATTGCGGGGAATTAGCTAACTGTTCCATTGACGCTTTACACACAAAAAGACAGGTGATCGGGTTACCGCGTACGTGATCCAGGCAATGAATGCAACCCGAGAAATTAGGAGAGGATGCACTAACCTTCACGACACCACGTGTTTTCATCGCAGCCGGTACACGGATCTTCTCTTCCTTGCTCAGGAGCTGCCGCCAGCATCACTAAATCACTTGAGGGACACACGAGAGGCACAATCCGATCGGTAAAAGTCTATGAAGCGGTAAAAATGCAACAAATATTATTCATTTCTGAGAGACGCGTGCGCGGTCCGCCTTTACGCTGGCTAGTTCAAAGAGGGAGAGAGTGTCTATATCACAAATGGCGGACGGAAACTATATCTAGTACTATACTATGGTTAGTGCGGGAGGGGAGATGGGTATAGAAGGAGTGTGTTTCCGCGTCAAGAAATACAGATTCTACATCGGCGCAACCAAATATATTAATCCATTTAGTTCAGAAGTGCCGAAAGACCAATTGATTAATATTTCATCCGGAAAAGCTGCATCTCCACCGGTGGAGGACTTTCTCTTGAATGTTGAAGCGAGTGGGGATTCCCTTCGAAAAACATTTATTTTAGAATGCCAGTCAGATATTAACAGATTTGAAAAAGCAATTAAAAAAGTATCAATTAATAATTTTTCCAAAGATTATGAGAAAAAGAAAAAAATTCAAGTAGGTGGAAAAATTCAAGAAATAAAAATTCAAAGAGATTTATTTGGCCGTATGCTTGGAATTTCCATGGATTACAAGGTTGATATATCGAAGATTTTGTCTTACCCAATAACCTCTGTGCCATTATCAATGTGCCATTTAGATGGAACAATTTGTAAGACAAATAAGTCTGCACTGATGAAATGCTTGGAAAAAGAGGTACAGCATGAAGAACCACGTCATGTTGACGTTTTGATAATGGATGGTTTTTTCCTGATACACACCATGAAGAACGTTCCAAAGAAATTTGGAAGTATTTCTAAGAAAATGATGCAAATGGTTACTCAGTTAGAAGCATTGAGAGTAGATGTTATTTTCGACCAGTACTTAACACCATCGATTAAGGATTATGAGCATTCCCAACGATTTGAATCGGCACAATTACCGTACGTAATATCTGGACCTGAACAACTTCGACCTAATGATTTCGTGAAAGAATTAAAAAACTCCAACTTTAAAGAAGCTCTTGTTAATTTCTTCATATTACATTGGGGTACTGATGAAATGGCGCCATTTATTGGTAACAAAATTATAAATATAAATTTCAGAAAATGCCATTCTTTCAAAGTTGATAATTCCAAAAATGTTGTATCAAGTATTCATGATGAATTGTCATGTCCGGAACATGAAGAAGCTGACACTAAGATAATATACCATGCATGTAATATCAACTATCCAGCTAATATAGTTATTCGAAGTGTTGATACAGATATTATTGCCATAATGCTTGGTCACATGCACCGTCTACCAGATGAATCATTTGTTTGGATGTTAACAGGAACTGGTAACAACTTAAGATATGTGGACCTAACGAAGATACACACAGAGTTAGGAGAGTCGTTTTGTAGAAGTTTACCTGGATTTCATGCAATCACAGGATGCGATTACAATCCTGCATTTTTCAGGAAAGGAAAATCGAAGCCCTACAAACTGTTAAAAAATTGCTATGAATTCCAGAAAGCTTTTATGAAGTTCGGCGACAGCGAATTGAGTGAAAATGATGAACAACAACTAAATATCTTTAATACCATTCAGAAATATGTATGCAGTATATACAATGTTGGTAATACTATTGACGTTGATAAAGCAAGATTTGAAATATTTATAGATTCCTATACAGTCTCTGAAGTCAACGAGGCATTTAATCGAAAAAAATTGAGAAATTTCGATGCCAGCAGTTTGCCACCCTGTAAAAGTGAACTTTTGCAACAATTTTTGCGGGCAAATTATATTTGCAGTATTTGGAATAATGCACACCAGAAGAAACCAACTACATACAAACCAGAAAATAACGGTTGGATACTGCAAAGTGATCAATATCATTTTAAATGGTTTGAAGGTGATCAGTTACCAAATTATGTCTGTGACTCTCTAACAACTGTATCAGGTATATAATTATGATGTTACAATATTATTAAGGAATTTTTGACTATTCATAATTATGTTAACATGGATTAATTATTACAGAAACTGACGAAGAAGATATTGGAAACGACCAATCCACAGATTGGAGCAGTGGTGATGAGGATAATGAAGATATTGAGGACTGCGATGACAATAATTGAATATACTTTATTGTACTTCATTGACTTTCGTTATGCATCTTTAAAATATTATTGTTTTACGTCATTTAGCGAGATTATAATAAAATTTCTTTGTCACTGTAGCACTGTGTTCTTTTTCCCTCTTTATGTAAATTTTGATAAAATATTATATTTTTTATTGAATAAAATAATTAAATGAGAACACAACAATTCTATAACATTATAAACGATATAATTGGATTATTAATTTAACGATTCATTAACACAAAAATTTTATTGAACAATTTTCGAAAAATTTATTCGTTGACTCCTAATATAATAGTATAATTATAATACAGAATGAATTTTCTTGGTAAATCAAGAGAATAGTTCTCCGTACATATAAAAAAGGACAGCTGATGAGCAGTAAAACATCGCAATGTACCGAATGCGCTATTTCACTCGCACCCGCTTACACGTATATTCCTCGCGCTCGCACCTATATCGGACTTTTAATGTGCCTGGCAACATGAAGAAACTACCGAAACTGTCTGGCTGTTGAGAAAACATCATTTGATAGTTATCCGAACAACATATATAAAATTCAGCTTTTATATTATACCGTAAGTATAGTAACAATTAAATATATTTTAAGGGTGTCTGGCAGAGGGTTGCAACCGTACGAAGTGTCTGGTTTTCGACAAGGTGACTTCTATTATTGCCATAAGTAAAATATGTAAAAACTGAGTTTTATATTATTCTAAATTTGAGACACAATTTTACACACCTTTATTACCTGTTACCTGCCAAAGCAACCGCGACCCAAGTTTCACAGGTGGGGATCGTTCTTACCTGTGTTAAGGACATACATTGAGAAACTTATAGCTTTTATACTTTACCGAAGGCCTGGGGACCGCTGGCTCTTGGACTATAGTGAAAGTTGTGAAGTAGAAACTTGACATTCTCACCAATAATATTTTTTATATATACAATATTTGTTTTTACATATGTTGTAAGTTAGTAAAATCAAAAGGAAGGTTAATTAATTTAATTATTGATAAAAAGTATTGTTTGAAACATTACATGTGTGTTATTACCATTTCAACTAATTTACCCATTCAATTAATTTATTAGCTATTTTAGTAAGGACCCCTAATTTTTTTTTAATATATATCAGGTATATACCAGGATAGGTACAAGCCTATGTTGGTACTTGATAATGTAGGAAAATACAAATCTTTCCCGTTTATAATATTAGTATAGATTATAGCTTTTACGTAAGGAGGTCAGATGGCAGTCACTTTACAGAAAATATTGAAGTTCAGTTAAATCTGCAGTTTGACTGGTAAAGTGGACTCCAGATTCTGAGGTGAAAGCTACAGATGCAACTGGGATTAACACTAAGATGAAGATGGTAATTAAAGCATATGCTAGAAATTAATTCTTATTAGTTAATTTCTATTGTACTAGTGTATAATATATGGCATTAATTATTATAATTTTTTATACCACTTAGTTGGCAGACAAGCACACGGCCCACCTGATGGGAAGTGGTTACCGTGGCCTATGGACGTATGCAACACCAGGGGTGTCACACTCGTGCTGCCGACCATGAAGAAACCTTCTGAGGCCCCTCTTGAAGAACCCCATATTGTAGGCGCTTGAGAAAACCGCAGCAGGGAGGTCATTCCACAGCTTGAGTGTGTGTGGTAATTCATCAAGTAATTTAGTGGAGAATATTAATATTTGATATTCAAATTTTATGCATAATAATAAGGTAAACAATGACCAGAAATGTACCCACACTTATCTCACAAGGATACAAACATGCTTCTATCTCCTTGCCCATAGTGAGTCCGCACACTATAACAATAAATATTTGCATTTAAGTGTATCCTCATACATTCAAAGTCGACCTCCTGTACCAATTTACTTAATTATGCACACCATCATTATAATACAAAGTTCATAAACTTCCCTCAGAAGTATGTTCACAAGTAAATTAGATTGTGAAAATTCATTCTAATTTGTGTAAAATTCATATTTTGTTGATATGACAAAAATTTATAGTGTTTTATCAAGAAATTTCAATGGGGCAGTAACTATAAAAGGTTCATAATGTAATCTTTCCTTCAAGGCATCACCATGCAAGGGTCTAGATGCTCAAATATTTATATTGCATCTCACTGACTTATTGGATTTTTTTGTTGGTATAAGAATTTAAACTTATTTAGTTCTAATGCAACTGTAGTTTATAAATTCAAACTGGAAAAATATTGAGAAATTGTGTTTATTATGCTTACTATTTCAAGTTAATTGTTTACATGATGCAAAAAGACTACCACATTGTAGAACTAGTACATTAAATACAAAATTTCAATAGAAAATCCATAACAAAGTACCAATATAAAACTTAGGCAAGGTCAATGTGCTGAAAATGTTTGTTTTATTATGTTTAGGGAATACTAGGTCATACAAAATAAGAGAAAATATACATAACTGTTTACCTTAGTTAAACAACATTTGGTGAGCACTTAAAATTTATAGAATATATAACTGCATAGTATACCCTGTTCAATAATTAACAGGACTTGCTGGGTTTGTCTATTATTTATAGCTGGTTTATAACAATCGTCATAAATAAAGTATGTTAAGAACTTTAATTCAATATTTGTAGCATAAAAATAGCAAGACATAACACTAAACTTTATTTTCTCCACAATTTAATTGTCGTGTTTTGATTAATAAATCTAGCTAACAGTAAATGACTAAGGCTATTGTAATGTTAATATTAGAGATGACGCTATTTAACGATCAATGTGTACGGAATATTTTTAACCAGACGAACATAAGATATACACGATTTTCTCTACGTTGTAAATTCAACATACCAATAAGATTCTTCTTTATTTCTCTGAGGATATTGCTCGAAGACACGTACACGTAGCCAAGTTTTTCTTTATTTTACCATAACAACATCAAAAATATTAGAAATCCGTAAGTAAACATTCGGCGTTTTATTAAAGGTCAATCGATTATTTTACACAGTACCTTACCTACACCTAGGTATTACATCAATCTGTATAGAAATAGTGAGACGATAACTTTGAGTCGAGATACACTAGCGCCATTAACTCCGACGTCAAACAGATAACATAAATGCATGCTATGCTAACTTATTGGAGATACTAAGGTCCAATTTTATTATATTAACCCAAGCATTTGCACATAGGCTTCAAGTAAACATTTATGTATACTCAATGCCTGACTAGCAGAAGCAGAACCTCGAAAACAATCTATAAACTTTTTTAGTTTATTTTTCTATCGGATATCAATACAATACAAAGTCGAATTTTATTCAGTCAAGTCATACATTGTATTACAAAAATTACTTAAGTAAAAGTAAGGTAAAAGCACCAATAGTTGACACTAACCCAATAGTGGATACCAACTCAATAGTGGACATGATTCCAATAGTGGACACTAACCTAATAGTGGACACTAGCCCAATAGTGGACACTAACCCAGTAGAGGACACATTCGAAGAAAACCCGTTATTTTAAGAAAACTAACCATGTGGTTTGCAAGAATGATGACTTAAAAGACACCTCTACAATCACACACACGCATCTCTATAAGACATTGTTCAAAAATTTGCAATACTGTCCTAAGCAAATTTTAAATTGGCGACAGTTGAAAGCAAATAATATATCCCGGTCAAGTTATTTCTTAAGTTTTTTTTTAAAGACACTGTTTTTTAATAGGTATGATTTTTTTATTACATAACATAAACTCACGCCCGCAGGGGTAGGCAGAGGTGCTAGCATCCACATTTCGCCAGTTTATGTTTAGATCCTAATGTAATAGGTGGCGAGCCTATTTCCTATAACCGGGCACTTATAAACCTGCGATCAATACACAGATAACTTCGAAAAGCATCGAAAAGTCATTGGTGTGTGCCATAGCAAAACCTGGGATCGAACCCGAGACCTCGTCTCAGCAGTCCATTACCCATAGCACTAGGCTACCGCGGTTGATGTTATAAATATGTAAGTTGGTGACATACTTAGACCATTGCCTTCGTATTTTGACTAGAGTTTTTGGCAAATTGAGTGCTAGAGTGATAGAGGACTCTATTGGTACCAAAAAATTTCGAATAAATAGCTATGTTTTAAGAATAAAAGTTTTGGTGAATGTGTTAAATACATTGAAATCCATCACATGTACCGTTAATTATTATCGATAGTGCTCGCAGCCTTAACAATGTTGCTTATCGGATAATGTTATAGTTTTAGCACTGAGTAGACATTTTCGAATTACCTGACACTCTATTTGACTATCTACACACCTCTTTCCCCCTTCCCCCATCCCTATCCCGTCCCACAAGCCTTCCCTAGTTCCATATCCCCTTACCTACCCCACCAACATTCCTTCCTCATCTCAACTCCTCCCCTTTATTCACCCACCCGCTACCCTGGTTTCGACATTCTCCAAGCTTCCCTTTTCACGCACCATCTTTTCTTACCCCTTTCCCAGACCTTCTCACCCCATACCTTCCCCAACAGTAAACCCATCCTAAGCTTCCCCCACTCCCTCTCCCACCCATTCGCCCACTTATTAAATAAATACTCCATAACCTTTCCCCATCCCTTTACCTTACCCCTTAACACTCCCCACTCGTTCTCCTTCCTCCACCTCTTCGCCCACTCCTACCTCTTCCTAATTTGCTCCTTTTTATCGACGAAAGAGTGAGGTAGAGTAGAGAGTCAACGGGGACAACCGTTGACTCTCTACTCTACCTCACTCCTTCGTCGTCCTTCCTTAAGCCCTAATCGATCTATATTATCATACAATTTTTTATCCCTTATTTTCCCATCTTTAACCCACTTTTCACGATAAAAAGGAGCATATTTCTATAAATGATAGCCCGTTCGCAAACTCTAATTTATCTCTGTACCAAATTTCATCGATATCGATTGAATGATTAAGGTTTGAAAGCGTATCAGCCAGACAATAGTTACTTTTTTATATTAATATTGATATGGATTAATAATGACGTGGATGGAAATGGATGTGAATTTCAGATTGTTCGCGGTAAAAGTAATGTGACCTTAGTCGGATTTCACAAGAAACCCAACACGAAGGAGAAGCACTAAATGGAGAATCAGAATGAGTCCAGCTATGATGATGATGATAATGATGATGACGACGACGACGATGATGCTGATATCATCATCATCATTATGGCGATAGCAATCATAATGATGATGATGAAGTTGACGATGACGATAATTATACATGCCGTGGGAGCGAGTCGAGTATACTCATGGACACCGAAGCAGAGACCTCCAGCTGACCGTTCGTTAGTTTCGTTGTGATGAAATAGAACCCGCGAATCCTGGTATCGTTGATATTTTATTTGTTGGTTCTCCATTTGTACATTTGCATCCACCAACAATCCCATACTCGTGGGCGATGTGGCGCTGTTTGTGTTCTACCGCCTATACAATGGTTTGTGTTTAGATGATTTGTATGTTATGATGCCCACAGATACATTCTATCATCGTACCGCTTGTCATAGGCAGGGAATTCAACCTCAGACATTGTGACCTGAAACGGTGTGCACTCAGTGGTACGAAACGAACTTCATACGAGACACGATCAAGTTCAACTCCCTGCTGTGGTTTTCCCTAGCAACTACAGTATGGCGTTCTTTAAGAACGGCTAAAGGTTTCTTTAGGGTCAACAGCACGAGTGAAACGCCGCTGATGTTGCATACGTCCATAGGCCGTTCATAACTACTTCCCATCAGGTGGGCCGTGTGATTATCTGCCATCTAGGTGGTATATAAAAATCCCTTTCTAAAAACACACACATACACAATGTGTGGTGTTACTTGTTAGGACAAAAAGTGTTGCATTCAGTAACACCAATGACACATAGCGAATTTCCTTCAGAACTGTTAACAGTGTTACTCGTTTAAGTGTTACTGAATGGGAATACACACAATATTGCGTCGGGGTTAAAAAAAATATGTAACAGTCACTCTCTAATAATAATATTCAATTTTGATTGTCCTTAAAACGTCCACTATTGGTGCCAATGTATGTACGCTATTGGGAAGATGATGTACGCTACTGGTGATTACGACAAAGTCAGTCATTTATTTTCAATATTCAACAATAAAATTGTTTCTTATTCACGTCAATAATAATTCTACTTAAGCTAAGTTTACCACCGCTTCCTGTGCCCTAGTGGAGAAGAAATGATCCAACAAACTCCACTGCGGGGTTTTTGAAAACGTTAATTTACAATCTATCCTGAAGGTCGAAAATTGTGGACGAATGTACATTTTGTGTCCAATAAGTACATAATAGGTATAAAATTAACTTTATAATAAAATAATTAATGAGTACAGGACCATGCTCAAGCCCGAAATTTTTATCCTTCAAGAAATCGTCTGTCTTGTTTAATAAGTGATTATAAATTTCATTTTAAGTAAAAGTATGCTAGTTTTTAAAGATTTTATCTGCAAAAGATAATGTCTACATGTTGCTGTATAATTAAAAAGGGATGTAACGACCATTCTGCAATTTACTATATTTAATTTTGTAGACTGAAGTTTCATTGTTTTATAAAGTGTTCACTATTGGTACTTTTACCTTTAAATATTAGGTTGAACCCTCTTATATACTCTTTGAGTTGAACCACGGATTGAACGATCAAATAGGCAACAGTAGTAACATTAAAAATACAGTATAATAATTTAAAAACATTTACTTAAGTACATTTTATTTTTGCATAAATGGCAAGTAGTCGTGTCTAGTGCAAACACGGAACATTTTTCTGTTCTGTGGGTATAAAGGAGCCCACATAGAACACATTACTTACTATAAAATAATTAGTACACTTAAAAGAATATGGGGTACCTATTTGAAATCGACATATATTTTTTTTTTAATTGAATCTCTAATGCTATCAATATCGGCGATATACAGGTGTATTTTTGAAACAGGGCAGCAAGGGCCATTAGACGTTAGAAAAAGCTAACCTTTGTAGTTACAGCAAAATGTTCTTAGGAGTTTTGAGTTTTGGTTTTTGAACGCACAATTTCAGTATTGATTGTCTTCAGTATTCAGCATTTGACATTTATAATGATAGGTGATAGGTTGGCGCTGGCGCCATCTATGCTTGTACCTTGTAAATTGCACCAGTCTTTTCAGTTTACTTTGTTTAGTCCGTTTGTCCATTATTCGTTTGAGCAATTTTCATACTTAAAAATAAAAATCAATATACCTATATAACTATTTTGTTCTGTTGTGGCGCGGCTTACAAAAATAAAAAATATAAAATCAATCTTCAAATTATTAACATTATGCTCTTTAATAGATGGCGTTGTATAGTATTTTAAAAAGTAGTATTATGTTTAGGCTACTTCCAGCCAGAAATTTGTAAATTGTAAACTCAAAACTAAACTTGTATATTATTAGATTAAAAGTTAATAGACACTAGAAAGTACCTACGTATGTATTAAAAACTTAAATTAATTTCATGTTCTAAGCCTTTTGATTGAAATTCAATGTCTATACCTACTTAGGATCGGAATTAATTTTACGATAACCAACTATGGTGTAGGGGCGCGGTTAAACACGAGTTCAAATCAAATCCTAATCAGTTCAAATTCACTGGCATCGTAATCTTTAACCCCAGTCCTTTTAAGATTCACCCGGAATAAGTTGGTATAAGCTAAGCAAATTCGACGTTTGATTCATTTATAATAGTTAAAATGTATTACTGACCACTAAGTATTCTTAGCACCGGACAAATGTTTGTGAATATGGAGCCTTCATCTGAACATTGGGACCCAGGTACGTAAGATTTTTATGTTAGTTTTCACAAGCAGCATCCAATTTCCCATAAGTCCGATTAGGCCTGGACACGTGACGGCCATACAATAAAGGCAGGTAATGTTGTTATTATTCCATATGAGAAACATTCTTCAAATCTAACGCTGAGCCGATTTCCTAAAAGTTCCTTTGAAAGTAAATTCAAATATAGTTTGAGTAAATAATGCGTTGAATACAGAGCGACTGCTTATGACCTCCAAGACGTCTATAGATTGTTAGTTGTCTACAAGCACTAATAAAATTAATAATTCAAATTTTAATATATTAACAAAAGCCTGTATCTCTCTATCTCCCTATATTTACTTGCATAATATGTCTATTAAAACGTAATATCAGTGTAGGTCTATCTGGTATATTAACACCTAACACTGCATTTCATACCCAGTCAAGAATAGTAAATGGAGTATTCATTAAATAACAGTGTCTAATTGTCATTAATTATTGTTGCACTCCAAGTTGTGGTCACTGGTTGCCATAGCGAATACAATATATTATGCAGACTGTTAATAATTATACCTTAATACTTGATACTGGCACCTTTGTTGTTGACCATTGTCTTAATATCTAAGGAGTTTATAGATTATAGGTGTACCGGCATCTCATAGCATATTGGAAAATAAAAATTTATGTAAAATATTAAAATATATATTGCAATATTGGAGATATTGGACGAACCTATCTAGATACTTTCTAATTTTAATTTGTATTTCATGTACAGCAATAGATATAACTAGATATTATATACATATAATGACACACCTGAAAACATGCAGAATGACTTTGATTGTTATTATGTATAATCAACATTATACCCTAAATCGCTCAGTGGCAGTAATCACCGCTGAGCATCAGCGGTGATTAGGCCATGCTGGCCTATGGAACCCTGGTATGGTGGACTTGAACAGAGCTATCTACCGTAATTACCAAGCTCAGATCCTTTCCAAAGGTTGGCCTGCTCATCAATCTGCAGATGCATAAAAACCACTCCAACCGCACCTATATATATGTATATGCTCTTAATATAACACTGCTTGACCTATATATATCCAACAGTGGGCCACAATCACTGCTATCAAGTAGTGGTACCTAGTACTCTTAGGTCCCTAGACCATTTTTTTTTTTTTTTTTTTTTTTTTATATAGGACACGTCAATTGGACCTCGCCTTGCCTGATGGTAAGCTGAAGGCAAAATCCCAGAAAAGAGGGTCACCATTACTTACACATACCGTGTGACAATGGTGACACTCAGCTTGACGGCCTTATCATATGCTTTTTCACGCCCCGCTTAAAGGACCCGGGACTGTAGGAAGAAGGAAACACGTGAGCTGGTAATGAATTCCAGGCCTTAATGGTGCGACAGAGGAAAGAGTCTCCGAACCGCTTGGTTCTTGATCGGATGTTTTGCACCGTGTGCGGATGACATCTAAGACCTGCACGCGTTGTCCTGTGTAGGAAAGGGGAGGGTGGGACTAATTGGAAGAGCTCATCAGAACACTCCCCATGGTACAGACGGTAAAATACAGCCATGGACGCAACATCTCTACGCAGCTGTAAAGGTTCTAGGGTGTTCGTGATCTCGGGATTCCCAATGATGCGGATCGCACGTCGCTGCAACCTGTCGAGAGCATCTAGTAAGTACTTTGCTGAACCGTCCCAGAGATGCGAGCAGTACTCCACACAGGAGCGAATTTGTGTCTTGTATAGAAGACACCGCTGCTCCGGCGTGAAAAATCGTCTCACTCTGTTCAGGACTCCGAGTTTTCGTGAGGCTGTTTTGATGATGCTTTCGATGTAGTTTTTGTTATTCAGGTTGCAGCGAACATCCATACCTAGGATATTGAGATTGTCCTGCAGCGGCAGTGGCGTGCTCTGAAGAGTGGGGAGGGGAAGGAAAGAAGATACTTTTGCTGTAAACGCACATGCCTGCGTCTTCTTGGCATTGAACTCAACCAGGTTCTCAGAGCCCCATTGAGAAATGTGATTCAGGACCCCGTCAAGCTCAGTGACAAGAATCTGCCTTTTCTCCGCGATATCTGACTGCTTGGCCGCTGGATGTCCATGATAACTCCCATGTAAAGTGCTATCGTCTGCATAACAATGAACATTGCCGGTAGACAGCATGTCGTTGATATGCAGAAGAAAGAGAGTGGGTGATAAGACGGACCCCTGGGGCACGCCAGCATTAACCTGCAGAAACTCCGAAGCTCGTCCGTCACAAAGGACGCGAATACGGCGCCCCTGCAGGAAGCTAGCAACCCAGTTGCACAGCCTAGAAGGCAGACCAAAGGCAGGTAGCTTAGAAAGAAGCGATTTGTGCCAGACTCTATCGAAAGCTTTGGCGATGTCAAGACTAATTGCCAGTGACTCGCCGTGCTTGTCCATAGCCTCACCCCAAAGATGGGTAACGTATGCTAGAAGATCACCCGTTGACCGTTTCGGTCTGAAGCCATATTGCCGGTCATTAATTAAGGAGTGATCCTCTAGGTGCCGCATGAGCTGTTTGTTAATTATGTGCTCGAACACTTTGCACAGCACTGAGGTGACGGCTATGGGTCGATAGTTGGCTGGCTCCGAGCGATCCCCCTTCTTGGGAATCGGCTGAACATTCGCCTCTTTCCAAGGCAAAGGCACTGTACCCGAACTGTAGGATAGCCGGTACAGGCGCGTAAGCATTGGAGACAACTCCGCTGCACATTTTTTCAAAACTACCGCTGGAATACCATCCGGACCACTGGCTTTCCGGACATCGAGTGATTGCAGCACTGCACGGACATCGCTTTGCCTGATATGGATATCAGGCATCGCGTGGTCACTGTCGGGTAGTGTTGGTGGCTGGGTACCACAATCATCGATTCGGGAGTTGGCCGCAAAGAGATTAGCCAGCAGATTTGCCTTCTCTTGCGGCTCATGGGCCAGGGATCCATCAGGGTTACGCAGCGGAGGCAGCGAAGGCTGACAGAAGTTGGCTTGCACGGCTTTAGCCAGTCGCCAGTAGCCACGGCTTCCCGTGGGATGCATCACTAGCTCTTGACCAAGCCGCGCTATGCGCAGGGCATCCGCTCTGACATAGGCCCTTCTACAGACCTTTGTGGCTCTGTTGTACGCCGCCTTGAAGTGGCCCAGATTGGGATGGCGCGTGGCGCGCGCCCTTACCCAAGCGCGGTACGCAGACTGTTTTTGTTCAACAGCTTCCGCGCACTCGCGCCCGAACCAAGGGCGCACCCCGCGGTCACCGGTGACATCGGTGTATGAGATATAGTATTCCATACCCAGACCGATCTCACCGGCGACAGCAGTAGCACAATCCGATGGGTTCTTACCTTCAAAGCAGCGCTCAACCCACGGGATGGACGCAAAATAGTCACGAAGTCCATCCCAGTCCGCTGACGAGTAGTGCCAGAGACGCCGCTTCCCCCGCACTGGTCGTGGAGGCGCCATAATAGGCACCGTGGAACAGACCAGGCAGTGGTCAGAGTTGCCTAACGCGGCTCGCACCGATACACTGTACCGGTCCGGATCACTCGTCAGCAGAAGGTCTAGCAGAGAAGGTGCTTGGCCCGACCTTCTTGGTATCCTAGTGACCTCGTGCACCAATTGGGTCAGGCCGTGCGCCAGAGCAAATGCGTGGGCGGCTCTTCCCGCATGGTCTGTTTTGGAGGAGCCCAACCAGATCTCGTGGTGGGCGTTAAAATCCCCCAAAAATACCATTTCGGCATTCGGAAATCGCTCCTGCGCATCATCTGCCGCCTGACTCAGATATTCAAAGAGTCGAGTTGTCTCAGCATCTCCTGTATGGGAACGGTAGAGGCACACATAGATCTGACTCGTAGGGCCATGGTCTACGTGTACCCAAAGGACGGAGAAGGATGGGTCCTCTAGGCAGCGCAAACGGCGACAGCAAACATCCGCCCTAACAAACACGCACACCCCGGCTTTTGCACGAAAACTTTCCTCAAGAACATAGCCAGGGTAGAGCAAGTAGGTCGTGTCGTCAGGGCGGTGTATTTGCGTCTCCGTTAGAAACAACATGGCAGGTTTCGCCGTCTCTAGGTGTTGGTGGACGGCGTTGAGGTTTGCATGGAGCCCACAGATGTTTGTGGACTCCACCTCAAATAGCAAGCTTTTGGGAGTGTGACGAGCCGAACGACGAACCATAATCCTTAGGTGAACCATAGAGCACCATCCAACAATAACCGCTCCCTATGATAGGATTTTTAAACAAAACTTCTTTAGCAAAAAATACTGCATAACAACAAGCTGAGAAAAAGGACTATTTCGGCATCAAGGAGGGTACACATTTAAACAGACTGCTCCAAAACAAAAATGGTTCAGGAGCCAGCATACACTCCCTGGACCTTGGCTTGAACATCCACCTACCATAAGGCAAGCATAACTCGATTTTTCAATGCAAATGTGTTTCCTTAACAGCAATCTGTAAACTGAAGGCGGATGGTTTAAAAATAAGACTCCTTACTGATAGCACAGCCGTCTTAAAAGCACTAGACCACCAAATAACTAACAGTACATTAATAGCAGAATGTCAAATTACCCTGAACAAGTTATCCACCCATAATGTAGTAATGCTACAGTGGATAAAAGGGCACAGTGGGTCCTATGGCAAGGATGCCGCAGAGGAGCAAGTGAGGAGGGGCTCTGTTATGACCGTTGTTGACCCACTACCACTACTACCGATTCCTTTCTCACAGAACTCACAGAACTACATAACCAAAGATGTATACAAACCTTCTGCAGGCAATCAAAAGCACCCATACTGTCAGTGAACAAATGGCTCTCACTTAACATCTCCTAAAATTAGACAGGACAGGACAAGTCTTGTGCGGTAGGTAATAAGCGACGCCAAAGAACAAAATATTGAGAAACAAACAAATGAGTGACTGTTTTCAAATCTCAAATGTATGAGGGTGACACTGAGAGTTCTTAGAAAAAAACAGAACAAACTAGCAAGTTATCAGTTTTATTATATCTTTTCAAAATAGTGTCCATTTACATCAATACATCGCTGCATCCGATAGAACCACTGACAAAAGCACTTTGCCCACTCGTCCTTAGGGGTCTCACGACGGCGTTTTGGAACCTCTGGCCATTGCTTCCTCGGCGTTCATAAAACATTTTCCTCGAAGTTTTTCTTTTATTTTCGGAAATAAATAAAAATCGCAAGGTCGGGGTATAGGGCGGATGACCCAGTAATTCCACGTCTGACGTCGTCAAGTAGTCGATCGTTTGCACACCGCCAAGTGTGCGACGAGGCGTTGTCGTGGTGAAGAAGGATCCTACTGCGAGGTCGTTTCTCCCGAACTTTTTCTAAGACAAGAGACAAGTGGCAAACAATTGTTAGTGCACTACTCTTGAGTAACTGTTTTTCGATCCTCTAAAGCAATTGTTACGTAATGTGACTGTAATCTGTAATCTGTCCTTCCGAAGAACGAGGCCACCATCTTTTTTCGCGCACGCTTCGACCTCTCTTCACTTTAGTTGGCAACTCATCAGAAGGAAACACCCAGACAGCAGACTCTTCTTCTTCATAACAATAAATCCAGCTTTCGTCACCTGTAATGTATGTAATGTATGACATGTGTAACACAGCAGTTGAGTCACCTCCGTTAAATTTTGTAACCATTTCACGACACCAATCAGCACGACGGAGTTTTTGGGCCTCTGTCAAATTATGAGGTATCCACCGGGCACAAAGCTTCCTGACCGCTAAATGTTCATGGAGGATTTTGTGCACTTGACTCAAACCGATGCCTAAGCTTGTTCGAACCTGCTGATAAGTCACACACAAAACTGATGTTATCTTCAGTCGTCGCCGTAGAAGTCCGTCCTTCACGCACATCATCGCGGTGAGATTAGTGCAACCACGTTTAAACTCATTAAACCAGCTGTAAACAGTGGCACGAGATGGGGCTTCATCGTGAAAGGCCAATCGAAGTCTATCATAACTTTCTTGTTGACTTAACATCTAAAGTCATAAAAAATCATTGCACGAAAATATTCTCGCGTTAAATTCATGCTGACGTGACACAGACAATTTTTAATTTACCGCCAAATCGTATATATATAGACCTGTATAAAAAGTCTAAGTCTTCTAACAGCATCTTACAATCTATGCCAACTTCTGATTCTATAAATTTTTGTGTCTAGTGATCTAGTGTGCCTGACCCCATATACTTCCATCTGATCTGTGGTTTTATAGTGTAGCATACAGAACCAATTTGACTTAAGATCTTATCACTCCTAGATGAAGCAATGTCCATATTGCACTGCCATCCCTGTCGATTTTGAACTTCACATTTGATTGACGACACTTGGGGTTTCAGTTTGGGCCTATCAGGCTCATCTCTACGTGTTGTCTGGGTCTCATTGGAGCATATGGTCAATACAATTTCATTTTTTGCATTTGTACAGAACACTATAGGAGTATAAAACTTATCTGAATTAAACTCTAAACACATCATTTGTTCATGTGTTCTAACTGAAGTTGATTACTGTTACTGTGGTTATTAATTTTATTCATAGACAAATTTACAACACAGGATTGGAACGGAATGGGACTCCCTTGTCCGCACCTCCTTTTGGGCCATTGTGCGTGTTGAGTTACAGGCTATAGCTGCCATCCTAGCTCCATCCAGAAACACTGAAGCTTACTGGAGACTTCACAAGCTTCGCGGAGCGACCTCACCGTGCCGAAGATTTATGATCGTTGAGGGGCTACTGCCTCGCATTCTACTATTATGTGGTGGGCGCCCATATCCTCAACAGCGAAACAAAGGGGGGTGTCCGCAACACCGATGGTGTACAGGTGCTTTTAGAGGGGGCAGTGGCCCGTTGTGGTCCCCCCCAATTGTTCTTAGACTTGTTCTTTCTAAGTTTAGGAGACGTTTCGCGAGTCGGTGGATTGTGCCCGTCTTTGGTTGTGCAGTTCCGTTTATCTCTCGTGTGTGTAGGTGCGAAACTGTGAGAGAGGGATCGGTAATAGTGGTAGCGGGCCAGCAACGGTCATACCGGAGCCCGATCCTCGCAAGGTCGTCTGCGGCGTAATTGCTGTAGGACCTACTGTGCCCTTTTGTCCACTGTAGCGTTACTGAATTATGGGTGGATAACTTGTTCAAGTCAGTATGACATTCTGTTATTAATGCACTGTTGTTTATTTGGTGGTTTAGAGCTTTTAAGACGGCTGTGCTATCAGTTAGGAATCTTATGCTTAAGCCCTCCACCTCCAGCTCGCAGATAGCCGCCGTCGCCGTTGTTATGGTTACATGTTCGCATTGAAAGTTGAGCTGTGCTTGCCAAGTGTTAGGTATGTAAATGTTCCCGCCGGCTCCTGAACCATTTTTGATTTTGGAGCCGTCGGCATATTACCTCTTTATCGCCAGAGTAGTCCTTTACCTCAGCTCCCAGATGCCATGCCACTACCTAACAGCGGTGATAGTGGCCTGCTATTGAATATATAAGTCAAGCAGTGTTATATTGAGAGTTACCTCCATTGCCGCGGTTATAGTGGTTTTCATGCACGCGCAGATTGATGAGCAGGCCAGCCTTTGGCCTGGTAATTACGTTAGACTGCTCTGTCCGAGTCCACCATACCAAGGCTCCGTAGCTTATTTTTATCAAAGTTACAGGGCTAACTAACATAACTTATTTTCGACTTTTTGAGGGTTGTTTTTTATGATGGGGGTATTTTAAATTTTTATGTTACTCTTTTTATGTTCACTTCTTATGTTACACTTTCTATCATAAATTGATCTATCATATTGAAGGAGTTGTGAAATAAAATGTAATTCGCCATTTTGGGGTGCCCTATTTGATTTCGAAAGTTGATGATTTGATTTTTATTATATCGAACACGCTGTCGCGATAATTCAGTTGTACGATGTTTTATTCCATCGATGCTTTATTGGTGCGATGTAACATTTGTGCGAAAAATCCTGCTGCGAAAAATCTTATAGTGATTGCTCGTTAGTTCGGTAATTTATTAGTTCGATAGTATATGGGTTCGAATGCCTATAATGTTCTGTGACATATAATTTTTAACTTTATTATGCATTATGAACGTGGAAATATATTATCTTAATTTAAAAAAAATTTACAAATCGATTCAAGATACATTATGAATTATATTTACTGTATATATGACCTCTACTTATTAAAATATGCTGAAGAATTGCAATGTGAATTGAACCCCCAGCTCATAATTACTGACTTTGAAATAGCTGTTATCAATGTCGTCAAGATATATTTTCCTGAAGCTACTCATACAGGTTGCCTTTTTCATTTAGCGCAAAATGTGTGGCGGCAAATACAAAAATCAGGTTTAGCTTCAAAGTACGGTAATGATAGCAAGTTTTCTCTTGAACTTCGCCACATGATAGCTTTGGCATATCTTACTCCTGAAGAGATACCAGACGCCTTTAAACTTCTAAAAGAAAATGTTTTGCCAGAAGAAGCGGAAACTATCATACATTGGTTTGAGACGGATTTCGTGTATGGTAGGAAAATTTCACGAACAAAAGGTACAAAAATAAGTATCTCATTAACCCCTCCATTATTTCCACCACAGTTGTGGTCCGTACATAGAATAAATGAACTCGGCCTGCCGAGAACCCAGAATAATGTGGGGGCTTGGCATAGACGGTGGAACTACTTACAAAACAATAACCGCCGTGGGTTATATGCGACTATACGTAGCCTTATAAAAGAACAAATAAGCACAAATCACATTGTTGAAAAAGCACAGGCTAGCGTTGATAAGACCTCGCCCAAGAAAAAAAAGAAAAGAGTATCTGATTCTACTGCGAAGATTTGTGCAAACCGTAATAATATGGAACTTCTTCCTTTCTTAAGAGCTATTGCTAATCATATAGAATTGTAATTTTTTTTTCATTAATATGTTTAAATTTAAGTCATTAAATGTATCTTGAATCGATTCGTAAATTTTTTTTAAATGAAGATAATATATTTCCACGTTCATAATGCATAATAAAGTTAAAAATTATATGTCACAGAACATTATAGGCATTCGAACCCATATACTATCGAACTAATAAATTACCGAACTAACGAGCAATCGCTATAAGATTTTTCGCAGCAGGATTTTTCGCACAAATGTTACATCGCACCAATAAAGCATCGATGGAATAAAACATCGTACAACTGAATTATCGCGACAGCGTGTTCGATTTAATAAAAATCGAATCATCAACTTTCGAAATCAAATAGGGCACCCCCATTTTGTGATGGCGGTCATCTTAGATTTAAAATTTGTCATCGTGTACTGTATTCTACTAGTCAAGCTTTTTCATTTTATACCTATATTGAGGGAATTGAGAAAAAATATATACTCCGTCATTTTGTAGCGGCGATCATCTTGGACCGATTTTTTTGAAATATAGCTAAGAACACTCCTGACTATATACCTTTCAAACAAAAAAACTAATACCAAATCGGTTCATGCGTTCATGAGCTAAGATGGCACAGACAGGCACACAGACACTTGACGTGTCTGTGTGCCTTATTACCTTATTACACCCCGTCGTTTTTGCGTCGCGGGTTAATGGTCTTTGGCATTTAGATTTTTTAGAATTTTATATTTACAACCCAGGTCAGCATTTGTATTTAGTGAAGATTTAGACCCCATTCAGCTGATCTATTGAGACCCTGCTATTAATGTATATAAGTAAATTCTTATGTGTAATAAGACTAGCAGAACCAAAGAAAGATGAACATAGCCTATCTACAATTCAGAATGTTTATTTTATAGCTCTAACTCGCCTTCTTGCATCATTGAAAGAAGTACAACCTGGAGGGGAAGATGTAGCATTTTTAAGTGAATTATTACAATCAAAGCAGCTTCATGCTCTTGTCCAAGTACATAATAAAATTGTTGCCAAAGGAAAAGATGACAAATTCTACCCTCTTCTCTCCAATGCTATGCAAGTCACTCTAGAAGTGTTTGAGTTGTTTGGTGACAATGTATCAGTGTCAAAGGAATCTGAAGAGCTTTTAGGCTTATTGCAAAAACCACATTTTCAAGTAAGTTTATAGTGTATTTTAAATTATGTTATATTTTCCAAAATTGAATTATTGCATGATTCAATAGTATATAATTAACCTGTGTTATTTTCTAAAAGATGTGATGTATCATTTAGGCAATACTATGCACACATGACGCTGTGGCTCAAAAAGATTATTACCCACACTTGCCAGATGTACCGCCAGAGATTGATGATGAAGAAGAAACTGTGAAAATTGTACAACTTGTCAAAAGTGATGAACCTTTGGTAAGGATTAGTAATCAACATGTACCTACTAATAATTAGATCAACTACATTATTTGAAAATGAATAAATGGATATAAAAATTCATTTAGAAATAGCAGCTAAATATATGTTGTATTTTATGATTTAAAGTACGAAATCATTTTAAACTTAGATGCAGATGCATAGATATAACATAGGTGAAAGTGTTTACTATATTCTATAAAATTAGGCCAATACTTGACTGACCCTGTGAAACAAATATTGAGCCGCCATTAAGGGTACATTGAAAGTATTTTTTTATTAAAAGGGTGGAGCACAGAGTGCAGAGCCAATAGTGGTAAGTATTGCTATATGTTAAATAATTACGCTACTTATTTGAATGCTTAAAATTTTGTTAAATCCTTTCCACATAGTGTTACATATACGCATTCACCTATTTTTTTATTTGTCTTATCAGTGTTCTTCAATACCTATATGTTATTCTTCATTACCGTCGTGTCTACAAGTTCGAGAATGATTAGCTGCTATCTCTAGATGCCGATGCAACTTGTATTGTGTCGTCTAATTCTACACTTGAATATTTTGTTCACTACACTTTTACCCCCACACAATACATTTTGCTTATTATTTTGATTATCAACCTTATCCATGTTTGATTTTTGCATAGTGTCTTGTTTATCATTTGTTTCAGTTATTTATCAAATTAATAAAATGGTATGTATCCATGAAAGTATCCCAAAGAAGGTAGTTGTAAGGTCTATCGAATTTGATTTTAAAATATCTCAAGTAATGCTAGGTAAATATAAAATATAGCTATACTTACTTTTTTTTGTAACTGTACTAATGATATTATGCCATAAAACTAAACTTTTGAACAATTCAATATTTCAAAATAGGGCGCAACGATCAAAACAGATGAGGAGACAGGAAAGATAGTAATTGCTCGTGTGATGCACGGAGGGGCCGCTGACAGATCTGGCCTGATTCACGCTGGGGACGAAGTTATTGAGGTCAATGGTATTAGCGTGGAAAACAAGACGCCCGCCGACGTGCTCGCAATATTGGTATAAATTGCACTTCATTGAGTCCATACATTCAATCAATTGCCATTTTATAACTGACGCGTGTAAACGTTACAGCAAAGTTCTGAGGGGACTATAACTTTCAAATTAGTGCCTTCATTCGGCAAAGGCGGTTCCAGAGAAAGCAAAGTGCGAGTACGTGCTCTGTTCAATTACAATTCTTCTGAAGATCCGTACATACCTTGTAAAGAAGCTGGGCTTGATTTTAAGAAAGGTGATGTGCTGCACATTGTGTCCCAGGATGATGCATACTGGCAAGTATTAATAAACTACAAATTCGACAGCTAAAGTCCTGTTGAACTTTATTACATATTTATGTTACGTTTTAGGTGGCAGGCAAGACGAGAAGGAGACAGAATAATGAGAGCAGGTCTTATACCATCTAGAGCGTTGCAGGAAGGTCGCATCATACATGAAAGACAATCAGACCCCCAAACTATGGACGGTTGGTTAAATACTTTTTTTTTAATGACTATAACATACTTCATGTTTAATATAAACTTAATAAGTGGGTAGGTACTTTTTTGGTACATATGTAACTAACTAGTATGGAAAATAAATATCCGTGCTCTCTTAAAATAATCATTATTATTCTTTTCATCAGTGTGGGGCAAATTTTAATGGCAGATAAAAATATTAAAACAAAAATCCTAACAACTTTTTGAAACAAGAAAACCCAACTACCGCCTGCTGTTAAACAGGTTTCGATCTTTTAGACAGCAGTCGGGTTAATTGCAAGTTTTATTAAAATTGGCCCAGCACTGCATTCTACTATCACTAGTCATTGCATGCTGTGCCGTGTCACTACCATTTTATACCGTTGTCATTTTCCCATTGCATGTAATCGTCGCAGACAAGCCGGCCCTGTGCAGTCCTTCCACCGCCAACACAGAGTGTGCTCCGAAAACACCATGTTCACCTACTCCGACCGCCACCGCTCTCCTGCCTTGCAAGTCAACACCTAAAGTGAAAAAAATTATATATGACATTACAGAAAATGATGATTTTGATCGTGAAATGATACCCACATATGAAGAAGTAGCAAGGTTGTATCCGCGACCAGGGCTTGTGAGACCCATAGTGTTAGTAGGTGCACCTGGGGTGGGTCGTAATGAGCTGCGTAGACGGCTCATCGCCACTGATCCGGAGAAATACGTCACGCCGATACCGTGTAAGTTTTTTTTATGTGTAGAGAGAGAGAGAACAGATAAAAGTAGATTAACAAAACAGATAGGTACCTATATAAATCGAGGGTAATATAGGCATATTGACGGACCCTTCATAAATATGTAAATAATATTTATTAATTGAAAATACTCATCGATATCATTCTTTGGCCAGGTTAATTTAAAATGGCGGTATGTAATGAATTCTATAATTCGTTTTCCAGTTACATCTCGATCTCAGAAATCTAGCGAGCAAAATGGAAAAGATTATATGTTCGTTAGTCGTGAAAAAATGGAGCAGGATATAGCTGAGGGGAAGTTAATAGAACATGGAGAATATAAGGGCAACTTATACGGCACGTCGGCGGAAAGCGTGGAAACAATTATTAACTCAGGTAACACTAACAATTCTTTATAGTCTGGGTACTTTGTACTTCAAGTTATGTATAGAGTACCATCTTTAGACACCCTGCAACCATGGCTGCTGAAAATTTAATTAGTTAGAAACTGGTTTTTATTGTATATTTTATATACATTGTCCGTGTTATTTTTAATAAATAAGCTAGCGTTTTGTGATACATGGTTGCTGCATAGTTTGTGACCAACCTCAAATGTGTGCTGAGCGACCGTGTTTTTATAAGCAGGCATATAAATACTTTCTTTTCGCTAAGCGTGATCGGATAATGTACCTATATGGTTTGTGTAAGGGGTGGATTCACTGGGTTCGAATTCTGACCTAACTTTGTTATAAAGATGATACACGCTGATGATGAACATGATGCAAAGAAAGGAAACTTAGATCACACATATCCACACTATCGTAGCCATTTTCACGTAGACATTTAGAAAAAAGTGATTTTTGCTTTTAGGACGCGTGTGTGTCATAAGTCCGCACTGGCAAGCACTTAAGATGCTAAGAACTCCACGCCTCAGGCCCTACATAGTGTTCATAAGACCACCGTCGCTAGAACGACTGATAGAAACCAGAACAGCTGCTAATGCGCGGTCCACTTTCGACAAAGAAAGTTCTCGAGCGTTCTCGGTAAGTTTATATCTTTCTGATCTTAGTGACACATTTAGATATGTAACATATTATTATATGATTCTGAAACTTTTTAATCATAATCATGAGCCTTGTTCGATACTTAGGTAACACTTAAATTATGATATGGTTAAAAAGCTGAAGGCCCTCCCTCACTGGGAGCAAATGAAAAAGAAATATATCGGATTCGGTTTAAAGCATTTTATTACAATCCTAGACTGAAGAGCATAGTCGCCATGTTCGAGCGAACGTTATTGATGAATACTCAAATAACATTCGCTCTTACGTTCATAAAACAATATTCTACTGGTTCAATCTTGGCATTTGTTATATTGCTTCCTTGTGTTTGTATTCTAGGAAGAGGAATTCTCAGACATTATGCGGTCGTCTAAACGTATAAATTTCTTATATGGATACATGTTTGATGAAGAGATTGTAAACGACGACCTCGCCAGTGCCCTCACACAGTTGCTGAAAGTCGCCTGGAGAGTGCAATCTGAGCCCCTGTGGGTTCCAGCCTCTTGGGTACAGTAAGATAATGTCATTTTAGCTATTTATTTACTTCATGTGATATATCCAAACATTAGAGGCCTATCATAAAATTGCGATCAGTCAGATTAGGCACTTGTAATTACGCTAATTTTGAAATATACAATTGGTTTTAATAATTTAAATATTATATTTCATACTTGATGCACCTATATAACTAACAGCTATTTACGTGATATTTATTATAATAATTTTAATCTATTTTGAAAGTGAAATATCAACCTTTAATAATTAAAGACAAACCTTTAATGACGGTCTTTACGCACAGAATATAAAAATAAAAAATACATTATGATACAGCTCGTCTATGGGCAATTGTATCATAATTTAACATTTTTTCCATTACGATACAACTTCAACTAGATTTTTACTACATAGTCTGTGGACGCGGCACAACACGCAAGTAAATGAATTTTGGCGCTCAAAGTTTCTGTCATTTGAAGCACATTTTATATTAACTATTTCATGAGATTATATATAGTAGAGTATGAAACTGCACATAATTTGGTTCTAAAACACTCGTGTGATACTTTAAAAAGACAATTTGCCTATGGCTCGTTTCGTATTCGTATTCTAAGGACTCTTATTATGCAACAATTTCATAAACTACTATTTTTTCCTTTGCGTGCGAAAAAGCCTTATTAAAAATATACTTTTTTAAGAACATGGAAAAATATCGTTAGATTAGAGTAAAATGAAATATCTCGGTCGAAATATAATAGGCCTCTTAAACCACATGGAACTTGCGATTTTATTTGTTGAATGTATGCACCAAATATATTTAGAACCTAATGTGAATCCAATGTTACTAGATTAAATCAAAAAGAGAAATTGGTATATTCTATTGACGAGGCAAGTAGTAAAATTTAGGCCATTGTATATATTATATATTATGTATATTAATTTTATTACGTAAATATGTATATCAAAAAATAATATTAAACATATTATTTCATTTATAGCACCATACGTGGTTCCTGTTCATTAATTATAGTACGTCCAGGGCCTTAGCCAAATAGACAATTGTTATTTTGTAAGTTTTTAAACCAAGTTATGTAACTTGTAATAGGGTAAAGGATTCTGTTATTAGCACTCGTTCAATTGTTGTGCACTTTGGAACAAATCATATTTTTAACAATGATAACCTATCTCTATAGATTCGTTGTTTAGACCCAAAAGTGCCAACAATTGAATGGGAGCCAACTTTGAGAATTCAACACAGGAGACGGCTTGTGCGCGCCTGCTCTTCCCCTCTACGTGTGTCCCTTTTCTTCTATTTGATTGTTTTTTGCGCGCTGCAGGTAGTGAAGCCATCTCTTTGGATACTTGGACATTGTCAACAATAGGTTGCTTCACTCTAAATATCATAATATTAAGTGGAAGTGAGAAGTTAATTGCGATCATGGGTGTAGATAGAGAGTCATGGGGGGCACCACTAGAAGCCTTTCAGAAGATGTATGACTCGCATGAATCTCTTATCAAAGCATAATCAGAGTGAGTGTAAATATGAAGGACACCACTGGCAAAATTATTTAACTTGCCTTGTTGAGTTTAACAGCAAGTATTGTGTCTACGCCACTCTTTCACACGTCGCACCAATCTCCTCCTGTCCGCGTCTATATATGTGCAACCATGGAGGCTTGAATAAAATTCTAATGCATATGGTATGCTAACTATTCAAATTGATGAAGATAGAAAAAATTGAATCAGTTCAGGTGGGATTCGAAGCTGTGATCTTTCTCTTACAGGGGAATGCTCTAACCACTGAGCCACCGAACCTCGCCTGAAGTCGCGGGTTCGAATCCCGCCTAATCAGATTCATTTTTTTCTATCTTAATCGATTTGAACCATGGAGGCTGCTTATGTGAGTTTCTGAGGCAGCCTGACAGAATGTCTACCACGTTGAACAAATAACGACTAAAGATGAATCCTTGGTGTACCTTGTCGGTGAAGGGGAAGGGTTCCGTGTCGCCAATAGAGCGGTACAAATCATGGAACCGGAATCGGGGTACATGTCTCGGATGGTATCAGTTCCAAATGATTTGGTGGGCATTGTGGTCAGTACCCACCAAAGCATCGCATGAGGAATGCGGTCGAAGGTCTTCTGCATGTCTATGAACAGGCAGAAACTTCTAGTTTCTTCTAGAAACTGGCTACGCCCATGATTGCGATATTAAATTTGCAGTATAGCGAACATCTTGCAAGCATATAATATATAACTTGCATTTTTTGGTTGTACGTTTAAAGGAACTTTCTTCCTACAGACTTCTTGGCTTCATCATTATTATTTTTATAGTTAAAACACATAAAAATAAAACATACTTTGGCCACTGAGAGAATGCGTGTAAATGTTTAAAATGGCGTTGCAATTTTGATAAAAAAAAATCTATACTATAAATAAAATAAGAAACAAAAATAAAAGACTTATTTACCTGAACAAATACTAAGGATTAAAAACAAAATTATTATAAGTGTATCAAAACCTACCTTATCTTTTAATGTCAAATTTAGTGTTATATAACTTAGAAAACTATATTTTTTAAATTCATTACGAGCACGGATACCAATTGGATATTTGTGATTACTAGCTAACGTCAAAGGCCAATGCAACTTATTGGCATGTTTTAGTTTTTTCCTTTCGCCAGTTATGAAACCTAGGTCAAATGTTAGAGTACGAAATGAGGAATCAATAGCTATAAGAATTGGGTCGATCAACCGTAACAGAACGAAGAACCATAGTGGAGATATTGCTATCATTTTTTTGTCAGGCGCTGCGTATTTTTCTTATACAATTAGTACTATTACATGAAAATATAATTATTGTAACACATATTTATTATTTTATTAATTTAGATAGGCAAAGACACGATAGTTACATACGAGTGATCTTAATGTATTCGCGGCTTAATGCCTAAACGCACCCCGCCATATCGGTGGAACGGGAGTCCGTCTTCTACAGCGACCCACGCGCCCATCCTTTTGAGTAAGTACCTACTTCTACATAATTATGAAAGTTCAATTTTATATTTTAAAGTATTTGAAATTCATTTTATGTTAAAAGTCGACAATACTTATTTGCATTACCAGAAATACGGTAAAGCTCAATGTTGTATGAACCATCGTCCCTCACATGTTCGCCGTAGTAGCTCCTAGCCTGCTTTTTTTGGTATGTGCCCAGCGCATATATTACTAAATCGTTTATTTCGATCGTTTATTGGATAAGGGAAAATTGTCCAAACCGGGAACATTCGCACTCATCGAAATGAACCCAGCTCTCATTTGGTTAATATTCCTGTGGAGAACATAATCGCTGAGCTTTTTTTTTTTTTTTAGCACCGTCTCGGGTCGCAATGTGTGAGGATGAATTCCCTGCCTATGGCGAGAGGTGCGATGAAAGAATGTAGCTACGGGCATCATGTCAAAAAATTAATGACAGGAGGTAGGACACGGCGGTATTTCCGCCCGATTGAGCAGTCCGACTGGGGAAGTACCTCCGCCCTACAGAATACCGCGGTTATAATAACTTCGTGTTGTGTTCCCAGCGGTGAGAAGGGTAGCCAGAGCTCACTGGAGAATTTGTGCCGTCAGTGGGAAGACTAAAGGCTTGTCCAGATTTGTCTTCTACTGACGGCACAGAAACTCTGTACTTACAGGGTTGGCAGCGCGACTGTGACTCCTCTGGTGTTACAGACGTCCATAGGTCACGGTAACCACTTTCCATCAGGTGGGCCGTGTGCTTGTCTGCCAACTAAGTGGTATAAAAAAATAAAAAAATCTTCATTTTCAAATGAAGATTTTTATATCAACATGCGTTATTTCCTTCATAATCGTTGCGTCTGATGTCGTAGCTTCATAAGGCCCATAAATATCAATTATGTCACAGATATCCATGGGCTTCGCTGATCAGATAACTATCTGACCGTTTGCCACCTAATTCATGGAAAAACATCATTAAAAACTAAAAAATAATATATTTTTCTATAGAAAAATAAACGCCTGATAAAAAAAGTATAGCAATATATTAAACACTCTATAACTACGTTCTGTTATGGTTGACGGGCCTCATTCTTTTTGCTATTTGTATCTTGTACAGTCTTTTAACACATGACGTATGTTACATCTCTGGCGAAAAAGAAAAAAAAAACATGCCAGCTATGTATGGCAAAAGTTTCATTGTCCTTTGTACTTTTATTGATGTGCCAAAGATAAGAGGTAATTAATTGTATCGTTATCATTATAAAATAATAATATGTACGAAATAAAATAAAAATTGTATATCAAGGTTAGTTTTTACCCATTACTAATGTCAGGAACCCATTCTCTCAGTGGCTGAACTGTAACTTATATTTGTAATATAGTTTTGTTGAAATTACAGAAGTCAATATCCCCCCTCATGTAATGTGTATTGTGCACTCTTATTAAAATATAATAAAAATTGATTGAGTAATTGAATTAGAACATCGGAAATAAAATCTAAAAGTTAATAATAATTACATAACCATTCAAATTATCGTTCAAATTAATACGGAACCCTAAAAATAGGTCTCTTAATTGAGAGTTGTCGATTATAAAGTCAGAAAAAGAAAATAAACGGTTAGCATAATATAAATCTAAATAATTACATATAAATTAACATAATTATATACAACTCACATAATTTGAAATAAATTCGTTTCCACACATATAGGTATATAAATCATAATATTTCATTCCTCGATTGCCATTCTTACCTGTTGCCTATATGATTATGTAGCAGTATGCTAATTTATTAAATATATTAATATCACACCTGCTACGGCTTGTATATGTAGTCACTTTCACATGCATGTAAATAAATAAATTTTATCGTTATATAATATTTTCAATTTTGGTGTTTTGTGACTCACCAATATATAAGTAGATTGTTATATAAAAGTTCTAGCCGTTGTATTGTAGGTACTGAAACATAAACGTAAATAAAATTGTAATAATGACTTGGCTCACACCGGTCTTGATAAGATTAAAAGTAATTTTCGAACAAACGACAAAACAAACCGTCTACATTCTGACTGGTAGATGGCAGCATATCTGCCAGTCAAAATAGACCATAAATGTCTCGTCGTTTGCGCAAAAAAAATCATAGATCTTTTTCAAACTAACAACTATTATGTGGAACAGCTTAAGACGTGAACCAACTGCAGCTGTTGAGAAATTGCAGTTATAAATTATATTAGTTAATAAGTAGTAAATTAAAAAATATTAACTGCACTAATGATAAATTACAATTACAATTTTTTAACTACAACAGGTTAATCAGGTAGCTGTTTATGTTTAGCCAGAGGGAGAGTTTGAGAGACCTCAATAATAAATAAATTATATAATCGTAATATATAAAAATTTCGTGTCACCGTGTTTGTGATTGCACGCTTCCGAGATGGCTCGATCGATTGTATTTTTTTAAAATATTTGGTAGGCATAGGAATAGATCGTAATATGGTTCTCAAGCTCCTACCTCCACCTCCTGTTTAATCGCGATTTTAATATTTTTGTGTGAACATTATTTATACGAAATTCTTTCTGCAATTTTTGTTAATTTTATTTCTTTAATAACTTGTATAGCAGAACAACGTTTGCCGAGTCACCTAGTAATGCTTGTATTGTATATGTTTGTTTTGTAGCACTACCCGACAAAACACGTTAATTTACACGCCAATAACTTTTTAGGTAATCACAGTACATAGTTTATTACATAATTGGTTATTACCGATATTCGAGTAATGAAATGTGACCCGACACTTGGGGATAAAACATACCGACGTCGCTATTAAGGCCTTCCGCTGTCTTAAGCTTATTTCGTGCAAATTATATTGAATGAATTTCATTAGTTTTCAAGTTATCAGGATAAACTAATGTGAGTGACCATGATAGTTTAAATACCTAGAATGAGTTTCATGCAAAAATATAAACATTTTGCACGAAACAGTGTGGGCGCTCGGATGCATGCATGCATGCACGCGCATAAGGTAACAAACGCTGTTATATTATAGTTTTAATTAACAAATTTAGATTTACAGTCGTAGTCAAACACTTAGTGCAAGAAAATTGTTTTCCTTGCAGGTGTCGTTAAAAACAAACGTAACGTAATATACCAATAATATCAGTGATATGAATGAAGTTTTTAATAATTGACTGGTTATTATGCCTTATTACGCAATATTTTTTGGTCAATGCATTTACCGTTTATGTGCTTTTTGTACAATTAAGACAATAGAATTAATAATTATTTAGTATTTTTTAAAAGATAACATAAGCTTATTGAGTGTTGTAGATGAAATATATTTAGGTACATTAGATTTATTTTAAATGAATTACGGTAGCTAAGTTAGTTCTTATTCGATTTTATCGGATCGGTTTTATTTGTTTTATATACATTTTGGTGTTAGAATTTTGTACAAACAGAATTAGTGTATAAACTGCCTTGCCATTACTCTCATGTTCGAAATGAAAGACAATATAATAAATTTAGGTCTCTTATATCAAGCTAATTTTGTTAATTGACTAATTTATCGATATGTTACGTAAATTTTATTCAATATAAAATGTAATATTATTCTAAAATTTGCTAGTTCATTGCCATTGTGACCTGAGTAGTTTATAGTTATATACAATATTAGTGTACTTTTTCTTAGAACTTTATTGGCATTTGCGTACCTTAATGTGACCCTTGTATTATTATGTGCATTAGTATAATAATATATGTTGTGGTTACGCTAACATATATTTAGCATATATTTTGTCAAAATTAATGTCGTGGTCATTGTACGCTTTATTCAAATAGTTAGGCTAAGTTTATCCTAGACGGGTATAATAATTCAAAGCAATCTCTAATATTCTAAATAAATGTTAACTTCAGTGTAATAATAATTAGGGACTGACATCTTAGCTAATTTTTCATAGATTATTTAAAAATTGTACGGTGACATAAAATGTCATTCTTATTAAGCTAAAATATTATCAATTTTCTCTTTCTAGATTAACTTATGGTGTACCAATTAATGGGCCAGTTTTATACATAGGTACATGATATTGGTAATGAAAATACGTTACTATGTAGGGTGAACTATATGCAGGCATTGGCATCCATAGGGTATTTAAATTTTTGGGTACAAAGTGAAAAAGAAAACTATTTCGATTTAATTCTTAACAGTGCCGTCCTTACATCATCTATAGGTCTCATTCTTAATTCAAAAGTGTCAATACCTGGACGGGTGCCAATGATAGGTTGGTTTACGCTACATATTATATTTCAAGCACAATATTAGCATGAGTTAATGCTCCCATGCATACTACTAGACTGGCTGTGTGGAACAAAATATTTGGTATCGCGAAATGTCACCAACGAACCATCTATGACCATCATCCACGTGCAACTTATTGCAGCTTAGAATGCATTACGAAAAGGAGCTTATTTTTCGTTTTGTTATGTATTGTATATTGATATATTTTGCATAATTGTTATTAAATTCATTATCTCAGTTACCGAGTGTCTGCGTCCCGTACCCTTCTCAGAACTCCCAGAACTGTAACATTTTGTTCTAAACAGCTTTTCTACGAGTAGTAGTACATAGTATGCATAGAAGTTATTGATACTATCTCACTCAATTTTGTCATTAGTTTAAACTTATTTTTATTCGTCAGTAAATCAATCGGTAAGCTGGAGTAGTTTCAAATATAATCAATATTATAAAAAAATATTATTGAATAACGAATCTGTAGATCAGAAGTACTAATACTGAACATACTGCGTGCCTTGTAAGTACATGTTTTGAGAATGTGGCGACTGCGAAAATAGTACTCACATAAATACTAGAACACAGAAGAAATAACTCTCTCAAAAGAGCAAACTTTTGAGAAAATTATTTAGGTACTAAAAGTCTACATAACGCTTTATAATATCAGTTATCTGACAGATATCGGCAGAGATTCTCAGCTATCTGCTGAGTGACACCACAAGATATGGCGCATTAGTTGATTGCAATTGCGAGCTAACAATTAATACTTTTTTTCCGTACAGCCATTCTAGTAATATACATAATAATCATTGTAGAATACCTAGCAAATTCTTTGAACTGTCATCATAAGCTGGTTTTTCCGAGCGTTTTCCATGTCCAATATAATACGCATGCGTGTGCACGGATTCGAGTGCCTTTCGTGTAAATAATATTGTACTACAGATATTTAAATACACTTGTAAGTAGGTACTTTTTCAACAGTATTTTTTGTTATTACACCTGACCGATTTCGCCTTGCGGCATCCAACAAATTCCGCCAAGTGCCATCAATCAACAGTATAAATAATATTGTACTAGTTTTGTGCCAAGAAATATATACTTTGCATGAATTAGTACACAGTGCGGGCGCTCATATGCGTGTACACACATGCGGAAGTATTTAATGGAGGTGACGCAGCATGTCCGGACCGAAGTTGGAATATCAAGGAAACAATGAAATCAAATGTTAATCATGACAGCCTCAATTCTCGGAACTTATAATAAAATTAAAATAATACTGAAAAATTGCCAACATTATTATAAAAGTTATTATAGTCATGTTAAATTTTATTTGAAACCGGGCCTAAACTGTAACGACATTTAACGTATGTACGGTAATACTGAATAAAATTATTTAGTTACTCTCTTTAAACTTTTAACAATATCTTTCTTTTTCTTTACAATTTTTGATGTATCGCTTATTAAAGTTAACGAATCTTATAAATCTTAGGCGATTCTCAAACGCTGCCACGAGTAATCTAAAATTTGATTAAAAGTAAAGTTAAATTTTGGATAATTATATAAATAACCTTATTTGCGAGCCATTTTTAAAGTTTGTACCTGGCTTGCTAAACTATACCTGTATCACTTTAACGGACAGTGCCCAGTTGCATCGGCATTCTAGAATGATACACCCGTTTTCCATACAAATTAATTAGATGTTTATGCACATTGTATTGCATTATTATATATCATATTCAGTTCGCATCAAACACCTACAGAGAACTGTCTAACAGCTCTCAGAATAAAATCTCGCCAAAATTACGCGCTTGATGGCAGATTTCGGTGTGCCATACCCCGCCCACCCTCCGCCGCGTGACGTGTAGCAGTGTAAGAATCGCCTAACCATAGTAAAATTAAACATTCTCTTCGTTTTTTTTTTAAATTATTAAGAAGCCAACTAGGCTGGGCGTCACCGGTGAAAGTCTGATACCCAACTAAACTGATTCTTTATGATATTTAATGAAATTTTAAAACATTTTAGTGTACTAACTATCAAATCGATTAAAATAGGGAAAAGTGAAAAGATCAGGTGAGACTCGAACTCGCGACCAGTATAACTTACTTGATTTTACATGTTCACGCAATGAAATTTATTGAATGAAACTGTGTTGACATGATAAATATTTATTTTCTTTTTCTTTATATTCACCGGTGAAATCGAGCCTAAATAGTGCAATTTTATACCTAACTAAATTTAATTGGAGCGAGCGGGTAGAATTTATTAAATATAAAATATTATAGGTGTAGGTACTGATTCCCAGAATGGTAACTATTACCTATAGATTACAGCAGAAATGATCTCATAGAATACCTTTGTGTGTATAATAATTAAATATAATTTAGGTACATATATGTATTATAAAGCGTTTGATGCGATTTAATAATTGCCTGTTGCGACAAAATATTGCACAGCGTTCGATGCGCTCAATGCCCGATGCCACAAAATGATCAACTCAGGTGCACCTGTTGTTCACGGTAACTATAAATTAACGAAATCGTATTATGCTAAATCTTTCCCGCGTGAATTGATTTTTAATGCCGTCCGCCGGGCTCTTGCTTCATGCAAGTGAGATAAATTTACACGAAATTCGTGATAAAATACATTTAATTTGCACGAAACAACGCGCCTGCATGCGTGAACACACACAAGGTAGCGGACGGACCAACACGGCTACAGGGTCCCAGAAACAGGGAATGTACCTAAGCACTACGTGTAGATATACTAATAGTGGCATCACTGTGTGTCTTCATGCGGGAATTGGTGTACGCGTTAAAACACCAATTGAGAGGTGTACGTTACGTTTTGACGTAATATTTTATGAAAATGAAAATAATACGCTTTATATTATATGTGTTCACAGAACCTATGTTAATACTTTGTCGATATTATGAACTGAATATATCACGCAATAGCATTATCATTTTATTATGCTCTTAGTTTATACGTACACTTAGATGTAAGTAACTGTTTATACCCCGCATTTAGAAAATTAGGTATCCTAGTTTATTTTACTTTTTATAATCTGATGTACTTTTTATTATGTCCTGTACATTTTTATTGCCTACTATGTGTTGTAAAGATCATAATATATATAAGGTGTAACCAAAGGAATATCTTAAGTAAACGATAATAAAACATCTTATGAGTTTTATTTCCATATCCAAGGTCCACATTTTCATTTAGAAGCTCGCGGATGTAATTATAAGATGTACATAAAATAATGAATATTTTTGCTGAATATATGAGTTTTAAGTTGCGAAGAACGGCAAGTACCTGTCATGAGACGCAATTTGTGTCAGCACTGTAGCCGCCAGCCATCTTAGTCGCACAATCCACTCCCCGTTAGCGGCCGCAGATGACGCCAGCTTAAGGTAGAGACTGAAGTACGGTGAGTTGGAGCCGCAGTACCACTTCGTGCCAATAGCGGTGGAAACCCTAGGAAGCTGGGGCAAAGAGGCCAAAAAACTTGTAAAGGCGATTGGACAAAGGCTCATAGAGGCCACAGATGACTCCCGATCCGGATTGTTCCTGGTGCAGAGGCTGGCCATCGCAATCCAACGTGGAAACGCGGCACGTGTGACGGGCACCTTTGCACCGGGAGCGATCAGGAGTGGCAATTCGATGTTTTTATTTTCAGTTGCAAAATACGTAATAATAATAGGAATTATATGTAAAGCAAATCACATTATTTCTTGATACTTGATAGTGATTTTATCCAAATCGAAAAAACAACCAACTTTCCGTCATGCAGTGGGAATAGGGGCGCAATTTACTGAGATCTTCAGTTGATGCTGATAGTACTGCATCTCTGCTCGCACAGACGAAAAATAAGTATGTCATTGATAATGCAGACGAAAGAGTGGGTGACCACCTCGACCCCTGAGAGGCTAAGACACACCAACAGTCATCTGCAAACATTCAGGAAAACCAAGACTTGGTATGGTATGCACGTCCGTTAGCAAGCTAAGCTTTTATACCACTTAGGTGGCAGACAAGCACACGGCCCACTTGATGGGAAGTGGTTACCGTGGCATATGGACTTGTGCAATACCAGGCGCGTCACACTCGCTCCGCCGACCCTGAGGTAACCTCCTAATGCCCCTTTTGAAGATCCTCATATTGTAGGCGCATATAAAGTGTTCATTCCACAGCTTGAGTGTGCGTGGGATGAAGTTTCTTGCATACCGCACAGTGCGTACCGTCTCAGGTTGCAATATGTGGGGATGAATTCCCTGCCTACGGCGAGCGGTGCGATGATAGAATGTTGCTGTGGGCATCATGTCAAACAATTCATTTGAGCACAAACCGTTGTATAGGCGGTAGAACACACACACTATTCCCACCTCCACCAAAGCGGAGAGGTTCCACATCACCTGCGAGTATGTGATTGTCAACCAGCCTCAATCGCTCGAGCGCCTGCATACCAGCTTAACCCATTCGACTCGGTGCAAAGGGCTGCCTTTGCAGTCGAATGGGTTCAGGCGCTCGAGCAAAAAGGTGACAGCAGTACGACATGTGGGGCCGGACCTGTGCCTTATAAATAAGGAGTCTCTGCCCCGCAGTGAAGTACTGCCTCGCCCTGCTGAGCACACCTAGTTTCTTTGATGCCAACCCAACCTTGTCCTCCAAATGACTGCGGTACTGGACGTCCTGGAGATATCGACACCAAGGATCCCGATACTCGAAGCAATGTAAGCGGTGTGCCCAGGAATTGCGGCGCTACAATGAATGGGATTTTCTTAGCGGTGAATACACACACTTGTGTCTTAGTGGGGTTGAATTGGACTAGGTTTAGCCGTCCCCAATCGGATACTCCAGAGTGAGTAGTCTCGATTTCGGACACAAGTTGTTCGCGATACTCTAACACCTCGAACCGAGGCATATTCTCATGGCCCGTGTAATACGTGTCCCTGGTACTGTCGTCCGGATAGCAATGAATGGAGCCATCAGACAGCATGTCATTGATATGCAGCAGAAACAGGGTCGGAGACAACACGGAGCCTTGTGGGACACCAGCGTTTATGTCCATGCGGTCCGAGCAGCTGCCGTCGACGACGGCTTGGATACTTCTGTTGCACAAAAAGCTGACGATCCATTCGCATAGTCCCTCGGGAAGCCAATATTATGGCAACTTCGTTAGAAGGCCTTTGTGCCAGACCCGATCGAAGGTCTTCGCTATATCGAGGCTGATTGCTAGTGCCTCACCCCGACTCTCGATGGCTTGTGCCCAACGGTTTGTGAGATACACAAGAAGGTCACCGGTAGATCGACGGTGACGGTGGCGAAAGCCGTACTGTCGGTCGCTCAATAGATCGTTTCCTTCAAGGTATCTCAGGAGCTGTGTATTGACGCTCCATCACCTTCGAGAGAAGGGAGGTGATAGCGATATTCCTGTAATTGGACGGATCTGTCCTGTCCCCTTTCTTAGGCACAGGATGCACAAAGGCAGTCTTCCACGAGGCCGGAACTTGTCAACATTCCAAGTTCGTCCGATGGGACGCTGCTCGCCAGAAATTATCTGCTCGGAGAATACTACTTTTGGGTCCATGAAAAATTCACTCACCCCGTTCCTCCACAGTATATTTGGCTATCAATAAATACCATACACCACATTTTTTTTAGCGCACACCGTCTTTGGGAGGTTGCCCTCTTCGGGCGGAGGGACGACGGAGTCCCCACATAGTTTCTAGAAGGGACGCGTTTGCTTTTGCTGGGGTGACGGGTGGCTCTACGCTCCGACGCTCGAGTCGCCTTCACTCGTCGCGAGGATCCTTCCCGCCCCTACGCCTCCTTCTCGAGCAGTAATTGCTCACAGGTGACGGCGGCAGCCCGCACAAGCGCATCATTACATTACTGTGAGGAAAGGTGGCATGGCGACAAGATAACTCCCATTCCTAGAGCCGCCACTAGCTCTCGCTTCGGCGTCTCTCATGCCATAGACTACCAAAGTATTTATTAAATATAGCTCTGTCTTCTGTCCGTTTGACACGCAGACTGAGACGGTTTGACACTATTTGTCACAATACCGATACGCTATACCCGCCATACGGATTTATTCCACATAAATACAACTTTACTATTTACTTAATACTGCCGAATAATGTTGCTCTTTTGGCACCTAATAGCGTTGCTGTCTTTGGCAAATATATCTTGCCGCAGTAAAAAGTATAAAGACAGGCTACGACTGAGTCCGGTTGAGCTTATTGATTTAGTAAGAAAGGAACAACACAAAAACAAAATGCCATATGTTCCAAGGAGTAAGATAAATACTGTTACGCCTTGCAAACAAGGCGACTACTCGTCTCTGGACGATACTGAAGCAGGTAAGGATGACTTATGAAAATTAAAGTGGATAAGGCGTGTTGCACTTAGGTACCTCATCACTAGAAATAACCTGAATTACCAATGAAGTCAAATGTTAGGTAGGTACTTACTATTCTTCATGCGAGCGCTAAGTAATCCCGGTTGCATTCAAAACTAACACCTTGGCGAAGATGTCCTCTCTCATAGTCCTTCTACAAGCAGATCCTCCCGACGCGTGTTAAATGAAAAGCCGGTGTACTTCACCTATGCATTTTCACATATGTCTATGCTGACGGACTATGCTCCAAACGTTTTATGTCATTTAACAGCATAATAAAAGAAATAAGGATTCCTTCAAATGTGTTCTAATCGTATACCTACCTAAGTAGAACATGAACGAAATCCTGGTGCAGGATATATAATATAACATCTATAAGTTCAATTTAGAATTGTTAAGTGCCAGGAGCGCAATGTAACGATTAAGTTTAGAAATGTTAAGTGCCGGGAATGCAATGTAACGATTCAATTTTAAATATTAGTGTCATGAACACAATGTAATGTTTCAGTTTAAATATGAAGTGCTAGGAACACAATGTAATGATTTTTATCACATAGCAAAGTCAATGTGTCTACTTCATAAACTGTTGTACTCTGTTCTTCATAAATTCAATTTGTGATACACGATGTGGGGGGTAAATTTGATAATAGGTACTTTTTAAGTTCTGTTTCATCATCATTAATGTAATTTACCGCTGTTTGTTTATCCAAATAGAAAAAGTACCAAGCTGTTTCTTTTTAGAGTCGAGTGAAGACATCAAGATACTAAAGAGACGCAAAGTGTGGAGTCGTTGGAGTAGATGGGGTGAATGTTCAGTGACTTGCGGCAGCGGCATCACCGAGCGGCATCGCGTGTGTGTCGCGGGGCGGTGCGCGCACGGCGAGCGCGAGGAGCAACACCGCCCGTGCGCCAAAGTGCCCTGCAATATTTTCTATAACATGACCGATGAACAACGGGAACTTGAATAAATTTATTTAAAGTATCTGGATGTGTTTGTCATTTATCTGAGTAGGCATAAAAGGAACAACACAAAAACAAAATGCCACAGTACCGTAATAGCATACAGTGCCTTCGGCTTGGAAAGAGGCGAATGTATAGCCGATCGCCAAGAAGGGTTATCGCTCAGACTCAGACAACTATCGACCCATATCCGTCACCTCAGTGCTGTGCAAGGTCTTCGGACACATTAACAAACAGCTCATGCGTCACCTAGTAGATCACTCCTTAATTAATGATCGGCAATATGGTTTTAGGCCGAAACGGTCAACAGAGCATCTAGCATACGTTACCCATCTTTGGGAGGAGGCTATGGACAAGCACGGCGATTAGTCTTGATATCGCCAAAGCTTTCGATAGAGTCTGGCACAAATCGCTTCTTTCCAAGCTACCAGTCTTTGATCTGCCTCCTAGACAGTGTAACTGGGTTGCTAGCTTCCTGCGGGAGCGCCGTTTTCGCGTCCTCTGTAATAGACAGACTTTGGAGTTCTTGCAGGTAAATGCTGGTGTACCGTAGAGGTTCGTATTATCTCCCACTCTCTTTCTTCTGCATATCAACGACATACTGTCCACCGGCAGCATACATTGCTATGCAGACGATAGCAGCTTACACAGGAGTTATCACGGACATCCTGCAGCCAAATAGTCTGATATCGCGGAAAAAAGACAGCTTCATGTCACTGAACTGGACCGGATCCTGAATCACAGTTATGTGGATGTAGGTACGTTGAAAACTGGATAACAAAAACTACATCGAGAGTATTATAAAAACAGCCTCGCGGAAACTCGGACTCCTGAACAGTGAGGCGATTTTTCACCCCGGAGCAGCGGTGTCTTCTCTATAAGACACAAATTTGCCCCTGCCTGGAAAACTGTTCGCACTTCTGGGATGACTCCGCGAAACACCTACTAGACACTCTCGACAGGTTGCAGCGACACACGGTTTGCATTCGTGCACCTACTATTGATATAAATATCTCTGCATCACCCTAAGGTTGACTGGTAGAAAATGCCTGTGGAATTAAGTCTGCCTTTGTACAATCTATATGTATTTGTACAAAAAGTTTAAATAAATAAATAAAAATAAAATCCTGAGGACAGGAACACCCGCGATCCTTTGCAGATGCGTAGAGGTCTTGCTTCCTTGGCTGTATTTTACAGTCTCTATCATGGTGAGTGTTCTGATGAGCTCTTCCAACTAATCCCACTTTTCCCTTTCCTACATAGGACAACACGTGCAGGGCTTAGATGTCACCCTCATACTGTGCAGAATATACGAGCAAGAACCAAACTGTTCGGAGACTCTTTTCTTTGCCGCACCACCAAGACCTGAAATTCATTATCAGGCACACATGTTTCCTTCTTCCTACAGTCCCGGGTCCTTTAAGCGGGGCGTGAAAAAGCATTCCAGTCCCGTTGCCGAATTAAGGTCTACTGCTTACTGGAAATGTGAACTAGCTCTGGAATGTTTTCAGTCTCCTTTTTATTCCAGTTCGCCCATTCCAGCGCCACTCGAATAGTGTAGAAAGCAACTCTTTATTGAAAGTGAATTGTTTTCTTTGGATACATTTTTCATAACAATGAAGTTTCAAGTAGCTTGGTCCAGTCGTCTGCAGCTGTTCCAGTTTACGCGTACTTGGCTCGAAGATGTGAGTCCCATAAACAATATGAAAATGGACGTCTTTCGAAGAAATCCCCACCTTGTATCTACTGTTATAGAGCGTTGAACACAGCGGTAACAGGAATTAATAAGCGTAGGTATACAAGTAGCAGCAAACATACTTTTCACGGAAGTAAAACGGCAACTAGGTTTCATTGTTACTCTCATTGCATTTAGAATTTGACTCGGTCTGGTGGTTTCCGCGGTGGAATTGTAAGAAACTGAAAATGTACATTTACTTACCTTTCGTCGTTATACCAATGGTAACGAATTTCGTCACTTGCGAATGTAAGTACTTACTTTATAATATATTTAATTGAATTAAATTGTACAGTTTTTGCCATTGTCTTTTCTCGGTAATTTAAATTAAAGGTAAACTGTGGTACTACTGGATTCCTTCAGTCTATGCAGAAAATCTGCACTACAAAATTGACGGAAAAGCGTGACTTGAACGCGTGCATGTTCATTGGTGAAGCCTTAGTGATTTCGACTGCAGAAATAACTAGCTGTTGATTTACCTGATGTAAAGCCCTACCTAACCCAAAACTTAAATACCTGAGCTAATCAGGGTTTCTAGCCTAGTCCACTTAGGGATTACTTAAGACTAGCCTTCGCTTTTTTCGCGAAATCCTAATACTTTTGTAAAATTATAGCCTAAATGACATTAAAACATCAGCTATCTGCAGTAAAAATCCGTCAAATTCAGCCCACCCGAAGATTAGTCAACACAAACCCAAAAAAATACGGAAGCATTGTTTCATTATAATTTATAATGTAAAAAAAATGTTATTTTCACACTATAGACATTCTAATTTTATTCATAGATATGTAGTTATAGATAAAGCAGACTATATCTTTTGCTTTAGCTACCAGTGAACTCCCAAAAGAGATTCAACAAAAAGCCACCCAAAGAACCAATTTGAAAGAGTCTACGGCAGCGTCAGATGCTACAAATAACAATTCAAATATGAAATCACTACTGGGCCTGAGTAATCATTTGGCGTCTAGTGTAAGTACCTATATAGATACCTGTACCTACCTCTTTTCTTTTACTCAAGTGCCAATCCCATAGGCATTTAAAAGTTGCACCTTGGAGCCCAGAGTCTATCTTACTTTTTCTTTTCATGATTTGCTACATATATTTTAGTCAACTGCCGTGTAACCCCTATCCCTGAGAGCCTCATCCACCAATCAGCAGGTTCACCGGAGAGTGACTTGATTGGTTGCATCGTCGTTGGGGCCCAGATCCTGGTAAGGCCCAATATGTGTCATCTCCCGTGTAGCCAGTGTAGGCTGTAGTACCTAAACCATTATGATCGATGGCATATGCATAAAAACTAAGTAGGTACTATTATGGCATTTATTACACATATTATGCCAATGGGCCCTTTAGACAGTGTAGACGTTCTCTCAAGTCCTGTGCTGAGTGGAGGGGTTTTCTAACAGCGAATTTCACCAATTATAGTAGGTAATTGTAATGAAATCAATCAAAATCAAATACAATACAATCGGTAAACTATACTTGTACATAGGCTGCTACTTATGTATGCGGAATCTGGGATTCCAATAATTTTAAACGCAATGTCTGACCTCCATGCACATATTCGTTCTTTTTTTAAATACTGGCCGCTAATATTTTTTTTCTTATATACGTTAGTGTTTTGTTTTTGTTGGGTTTAAAATGTCATATCGCTGAAAAAATGGAACTCACTCGTGAAAATATTCGTGCTATGATTTATTACGATTTTCAACGTGGTTTAACGCAACAACAGTGCGTAGATCAATTAACTTCGACTTTTGGTGGTGAAGCTCCATCAAAAACGACTGTGTATCACTGGTTTAGTGAGTTTAATCGCGGGCGGAGTAAGCTCATGGACGAAGTTAAAGAAGGTCGCCCGAAATCGGTGGTTGTGCCACAAAATATTGAAGCTGTGCGAAAACTAATAATGCAAGACCGCCATGTTACGTATCGCGAGATAGAGGTCATTCTGGGCATATGTATGACGAGCATTCATAGGATATTACATGAACATTTGTCTGTAAAAAAAATTTGTTCGCGTTGGATCCCGCACAACTTAACTGAGGATCAAAAAGATGCTCGCGTCGAATGGTGCAAGAAAACCTTGAAAAAAATCAACGGAGGCGACTCAAAATCTGTTTGTAATATCTACACAGGTGACGAATCCTGGATCTACGCGTACGATCCCGAAACTAAACAGCAATCAACAGTTTGGTTGTTTCAAATTGAGCCAAACCCTACGAAAGTGACTCGTGCAAAAAGCACTGTAAAGCAAATGGTGGCCTGCTTTTTTGGTATTAATGGCCATGTGGCTACAATACCACTGGAGCTGGATGCCAGCTGTCATACATCTCAGGAAACAACTACATTTTTGGATGGTCAAAAAATAGAATTAATGGGTCATCCACCGTACAGCCCTGATTTGGCTCCCAATGATTTCTATTTATTCCCAAATGTAAAGAATAAATTACGTGGTCAACGATATTCGACCCGTGAAGATGCCGTAGACGCGTTCAAACAGCACGTTTTGGAGATACCTCAATCAGAGTGGAAAAAGTGTTTTAAAAATTGGTTTTATCGAATGCAAAAGTGCATCGATCATAGTGGAGAATACTTTGAAAAACAATAAAAGCATATTGAGCCATATACATTTGTTTATTTTTTCTATTCCGCATACAAAAGTAGCAGCCCTCGTATCACTGCAGTCTAAAAATCTTAAGATCTCATAAATAAATATATTGATGCAACAAACATAACACAAAACCTAAACGCGTCATGGTCCTGACTCATAGAATTCTTCTGCATCGCAAATTTAAATAGAAAAAATTGCATAAATAGGTACCTAACTAAGTGTTTATTGGATTCTGAACACGCAATAAACTTGATAGCGGTTGCTTTGCCAGTATTGGCAAGCGTTACCGGCAGCGCGCTGGGCGCTCCACACAAAGGAGACAGCATAAAGAGGATTTTTTCTGCTATGGTGGAGACCACTATAAATATCCTGTCAATAAGGAAATAAGAAGTTTTGTACACGGATTAAAATCCTCAATATCTATTGTTATTTTTTTTTCATTATTATCTATATTGAATAAAGCTCTTGTAGTTTTTATTTATTTTTAAATCTGACCGGTTTCGCCTCGTGAAGAGATCTTTTTTTTTACACGGAGTCGCAGAATCATTATTGGTAGTTTTGTTTGGAAAGATTTCTGGAACTTTTTGAAAATGGACACTTTTGTAGATTTTAATGTGTTCTTTCCGAATTTTAACATAGCAGGGCCCCTATTTCTTAGCGCATTATCATAAGCAACCTAACACGAAGGAGCTATCTTCTTCGTGTTTGGTTAATTATGATAACGTATGGTTACCTATGCAGAGGACTTTGAGAGGGGTGCGCGGCGTCGAGCAGATAATACCTAATCAATAGGTAGATATATACCTGCACGTATTACGTATACGTTGTCGGCGACCACACAGATAACTGCGAAGTCGATCAATCACCGTCGGAGATATGTCCAGAGAGTGCAATTGTTATTGCAGGGCGATGACTGTCAGCCTCCCATACCAGACCTGATCTGATGTCATCCGTAGCTCCTTCACTGGAGCAAAAGTAGTTACTTTGCAGCTTCCGCTGATGGTGTTTGATTTCACCGTATTCCATATTACTGAAAAAGTCAGAAACTTCGGCATTTTCTTTCCTGGGACCCACACCTCCAGTAGGTGAGCCGTAGGACGTTGCGTCGATGGCATCACTACGAAAGTTGCTATACTTCCTATTATTGCAACCAAAATTTCACTTGCAAATACATTGTTACTCCGTTCTTGATTATGCGGACGCCAGTTATTTTGATTTGATCGAAAGCCAGCTAGATAAACTGGATCGCCTCTAAAACGTTTGTTTAACATTTATATTTGGTTTACGCAAGTATGATCATGTTTCGCTGTTTGGAACAGAGCTTAAGTGGCTACCCATACGACTTCGCCATAATACTCACATGCTGTACAACATATTATTCAAACCTACATCCCGTCCTATCTATAGATACTAATATTATAAAGCTACAGAGAGTAGTAGGGATTCACGGGGACTGGACCAACTCTCCAAACCCCCACCTCCCCCTGTCATTCCCTCCCCCCGCCATGCCCTGTCTCTCGGCTTCAGGGTGGCCGTCAGGGCTATAAAAAAATAAAAAAAAAAAAAAAAAAAAAAAAAAAAAAAAAAAGTTTGGTGTCTATTTGGGGGTTTTCGGCCATGCTGAGTCGATTGCGCTAATCCGTTTTCGCGTACGACGCACCGTTACAAAGTTACAGAAACGTAATCTGAGGTAATTGACGAACAATTGATAACGGCCGACCCTTGATAACGACCAGCCGTCGTCGCTCAATGTTATCTCGGGTCTGTTGTCTTTTTGTCAATGTCTGCGTCATAGCCAAGGATGACTAAACCTATGATGTAAACGGGTATGTATTTGATTTTAAAAAAAAGTCCTTTCGCAATACTAATGTTCTTTATTATTTTCAAAACAATATTTGAATAACTTACTTAATATGATATCGTTATACAGCGTATTGTTAGTGAACAGGTGCTGGAAATCGGCTAATGACATACCATAATGTTTATAGTATAAATACATTAAACAATATTCGCCACATACTGGAGTGTAATCGTTTTGGATTCGATTAGTGTTGTAATTCCATACTCTGCAATTTCGATCTAAAAACGTACGATGGAAACCTGTGGGTGCTCTACCATAGGAATCAAAGTACTGACCAACTCCATTCGCGTCTATGTGTATAGCAACCCAGTGAGAACCAGGCTTATTGTCGCTATCTAAGTTGCTTATGATATATGTAGGCATATCTACATGAATCGGCAAGCGATTTGCGGCATAAACATAACATTCACTTTTTGAATCCACTTGTCTCAAGTATCTCCGTATTTCTAATGTATTCATGATCGCGTTACGATGTTATCAGGCTCGTAGATTATAAGCAAATAATGAGATCAACAATAATTTAACATATTATAGGGTCTACAAAAACTTTTGTTTTAACTGTAACATGACGTACGAGCTCCCTTTGCTCGCTCCCGCGCATAATAATTTCACTCATAATGAACATTGACCAAATTGGTCTGGTCTATGACAGAGTATCTTAACATACACTGCATTTCGAACATTCACGGTAACATAATAATATATACAAACACATTGTTAATAAAACAAAGAAATACTTTGTATGAATATATTTTATTGAAAGGATCAATATACAATAATGCAGACTTATTTCTAAAACATATTTAATTCTAATACACACTTAATTTTAAAACATTTAAGTTTACTTAACTACTATAGTCAACAGAAATGTTACGGTTTTTATCGATTTCTATAACATTATCAAATTCTGCATAGACAATACAATTAATAGTTTGTGTTAAAGCCGTATCAAAGCGAACTTCTATTCTTACGCTACCATGTTTTATAAGGTTCCAGTGATTAGAAGCATTCGCTGATAAGTCAGGTGTTAAATCGAACGCTAGCAGACAAAACCCTTTGGAATATTGATCTCTAGATATCCCGTTGCCTTCATTAAGGAAATGTATACCTGTACCCGAGAACAACGTATGATAACTAGAAGTAAAAATATTATTCCCAAATGATGGTTGTAAAGCTTTTGAAGGTATTTGTTGTCCGTCTATGTATAAACAAAATGTACTAATATCAAAATTTTCAAAGTTAAATGGGTTTTTAGAGAGATTTCCATTGAATGCTGCATTATTCACAAAACCAACTATACACCGTTTAGGTACTTGACCAAGGAATATGTTATCAAGAGTTTTACCCTGAACACCTGATGGTATCGTTAAAACTTTAACTTCAGCTCGTGTGATAGGATATTTAGCTGTCGTAGATGATAACACTTTTTGATGTGCAAGTAACACAGTTGGATTAATTCGTGCTCTACGAACAATCAGGGTTGCATCTGTAATAGTAACTTTAAATTTAAGGTCGTCAGCAAACAACTAGAACGAGTCAGTCGCTATCTAAAACAAAAAAAAACAAAAATGTATGTGTCATCTAAAGTAATGACCACTCGTTATAAGCAAAATTTCTGTTATCTGGGAATATGACTAAGTAGGTAGGGATTTGTGGTTATCGAATACAACAAAAAAGTTCAGTTATCTGAGGTATTTAGCTTACAATTCAAACAAATTGGTTCGCTATCTGAAGGTAAATTATCTGAGGATATCATTACTACGTTTCTAAAAGCAACGAGATATGCGCTGTGTATAAAAGAGAGCCCTCTCTCTCACTAAACTCAGTTAAAACGTTGTAGTCAACAGTGGATAAGTTAGTACACTATAATAAAAAGACCAAAGTACAAGTTTGATAACTGAATATCATAGTATTCTTCATACATTACAGTGTGCTGTTCATACGTTGTGGTTACTATGGCTGTAAGTATTATCATATTTCAAATAGTGTTCTTAATTACATTTATACTTTTTTATTCGTGTGTCCATGTCAAATTTTCCAAAAAAGATATTTTATATTGTTTCAGTTTCTAGATAATACATATAAACAGTTTTACTATCCAGGGGAAGAGGATGAGCGCAGTGACGAAGAAGGTACTCTGGAGTACAAAGTAAAGAACGCCATTCTACTAAAAAGGAAGAAAGACATAGAGGAATTCTTTGAGAAATCGAAGAAGAAGAAGAAGGCCTCCAAAAAGTCATCTACTGTTGGACGCTTATCAAACGGGGGTACAGCATATATCTCTACAAACAATGACGACGGAGATAATGCATCCCACCTCATAAAAATTGAAATTTACGATCTGAAGAAGACTAAAGAAATTGCACCGACGGAGCTATGGAAACATGCCGAGTTGCGTGTAAAATATTATACAGCAAACGATGGGGACAAGAATCTAAACAATGTACGTGATATCATATACGATATAACTAAACAGCTCGCTGCTACCGAAGATTGTGCTAAATACTTCATGAATAATTGAAGTAGTGAAGATACACAGAGACTTCTACCTTAATTTAGTTTTGATAGTGTATGAACTATTGTGTAGTACAATCCATCTAGTAAAACAGTGCGTATTCAAGAATCCTTGTGTTAAATATAAAGATTAATAGTGATACACCATGGATACATTAAACTGTGACTTATATAATTCGGAACTCGTGGTGCTTGCTGAGGAAGTGTCGTTAGATTTTATGTCATCTGAATTCAACCAGGAATCTCATATATCACAAACTGGAAAAGGAAAAAGAAAATCAGAATCTGTGACAACAACAGAAGAAGACTCAACTGCAAAAAGAATACATCTTGAAGCACCATCCACATCATCAGTGTTTTTTCAAACTGTGAGTACAGAAAGTTATGATACAATTAAATGTTCACAGTGCAATGTGTCGATAAAAAAAAAATTTTTGAGTAACCATTTGAAAAGTAATACACATAAAAATAATTCTTTAAAGAATGATTCAGAGTTAAGAAATGTTAAAATAGTTGAAAGTGCTTTCGGAAATAGAGTTATTACGTATAGAATTAAATCTGATATCATTATTGACAACAATCCACAACCTTTTCAAACACCTGAATTATTTTTAAAAGAAATCAAAGATGTCGTATTTACTTTACTTGAACGATGTATCATAGATCTTTTTATTGTAAAAGTAAATTTTATCCTCAATGCAGACTTTATACAGCTAACTAAAAACTTACGTAACACATTCGACTTCCAAATAACTAATTACGTTTTCAGTCGTGGTGATGATAAAGATATGATTTTTTCTTTAATAACTTCTGAAATAAGTACTAAAATTTCAAATTTTGAAAAAAAAGATAGTGGTTGGAGTTTACTAAAAATAAATTACATGGATATGAATGTTAATAAATTTAACCCATTGCGGGGCTCCTTCTACATAGACCTACCATTAGACATAAAAGTTAAAAAAGCAGTAATAAATGTACAAAATAGGGATAACGAATGTTTTCGATGGGCAGTTTTATCAGCATTATATCCAGCTAAAACCCATGTTGACAGGGTAACATGTTATATTCCTTATAAAAATAAATTAAAATTTGGTAATATTTCATTTCCTGTAAAATTGAAAGACATTAATAAATTTGAAAAACTTAATGATATTAGTATAAATGTTTTTGGTTTAGATTACGATTCTAGAAAAAAGAAAAATATTGTGGTTGGCCCGTTATATTTTACAAAAGAAAAAAAAAACATCCATTTAAACTTATTATACATAACTCAGGCTAACAGAGGTCATTATTGTTATATAAAAAATATTTCAAGGTTAGTAGCTCAACAAATTTCATCAAGTAAATGTGCAGTTCATATTTGTGATGGTTGTTTGTTAAACTTTACATCGCATAATAATTTAAAACAACATCAAGAAAAAGATTGTTTCCACATTTCAACAAAACTACCATCGGAATCTAATAAAAAAAGTAATTGGTTTAATGAGTTAACACCTTCGAACCAAATATCATTTAACAATTATGAACGAAAATTAAGAGTACCCTTCGTAATATACGCTGACTTTGAAGCTTTTTTGAATCCTATTAACGGATGTTCTAATAACCCAAATAATTCATCAACCGAAAACATCCAAAAACATGAAACGTATAGCTTTGGCTATTACATTAAATGTTCATATGATGATAGGCTTTCAAAGTATAGGTCACATACTGGTAAAGATTGTGCACTTATGTTTATGAAAATGATAAAAGATGATTTAGTTAATATCTGTAAAAAAAATACATTTGTTAAAAGTCCGTTACCATTAACGGAAGAAAATATTAATATGTCTAATCAAACTAAAGTCTGTTATATTTGTAATCATAGTTTAAATGAAAATTTTGAGATTTGTTATAATTGGTTTACTGGTTTATATGAAGGAGTTGGACATACACATTGTTCTAAAAAGTATAGAGTACCAAACTTCGTACCCATATTTCTACATAACTTGGGTAACTATGATTCGCATTTTATTGTTCATGGTCTCAATTTTGAAGATGGTAATATAGAAATCATTCCTGAGAATAAAGAAAAGTACATTTCTTTTTCAAAAATATTAAATATTAATAACCGTGTTATGAAATTAAGATTTCTTGATTCTTTTAAATTCATGTCTAGTAGTCTAGAAAAATTGGCTCAAAATTTATTATTGGAACAATTCAAAGAACTCAAATTAAATTTTCCATGTGAGGAAGACTTTCGGCGCTTAATACGTAAAGGTATTTATCCTTATGAATATATGACTTCATTCGAATGTTTAAACTTAACATGTCTGCCTACTCCTGACAAATTTTATAGTTCGTTAACTGATATGCATGTTACTGAAAATGATTACCAGCATGCTCAAGATGTATGGCATCATTTCCATTGTAAAAATATGAAAGAATACTCTGATTTATATTTAAAAACAGATGTTTTATTGTTGGCCGATATATTTGAAAATTTTAGAGATGTGTGTCTTAAAACATATGAATTAGACCCAGCCCATTATTATACAGCACCGGGTTTGAGTTGGGATGCCATGTTAGTACATACTAAAATAAATTTAGAGTTGTTAACTGATATAAACAAAATTACTTTTATTGCAAAAAATATTCGCGGTGGTATATCTCAATGTAGTAACAGACATGCTAAAGCAAATAATTCTTATATGTCAGAATATGATCCTTCTGTACCATCTTCTTTTCTAATGTATCTGGATGCAAATAACCTTTACGGTTGGGCTATGTCTCAATGTCTCCCTACTGGAAAATTTGAATGGGTTGATGTTAATACTAACTTTCATGTTCCTGACGATGCTGATTATGGTTTCATTTTGGAAGTGGACTTAGAATATCCAAAACATTTACACGACTTACATTCGGATCTGCCGTTATGTCCTGAAAATATATGTTATGGTGGTAGTAAAGACAAAAAATTGATTCCAAATTTAAATGATAAAAAGAACTATGTCATTCATTATAGGAATCTTAAACAATGTTTGAAAAGAGGACTTCGTTTGCTTAAAATTCACAAAATTCTTAAGTTCAATCAATCAGCGTGGTTAAAAGTTTATATAGATTTGAACACTCGCATGCGTTCATTGGCAACTTCAGATTTTGAAAAAGATTTCTTTAAATTAATGAATAACTCTGTTTTTGGTAAAACAATGGAAAATGTTTTAAAACGAGTAAATGTAAAATTAGTGAACCGTTGGACAAATTGTGGGAAAACTCAGGGAGCTGAAACTTTAATAGCAAGACCTGAATTTCATAGTTTATCTGTATTTTCAGAAGACTTAATCGCTGTACAATTAAACAAAACACAAGTTTTATACAACAAACCGATTTACCTTGGATTTTGTATTTTAGATATTTCAAAAACTTTAATGTATGACTTTCATTATGATTTTATGAAAGAAAAATATATGGAAAATATTAAACTATTATATACAGATACTGATAGTTTAGTATACCAGATATTTACCAATAATTTTTATCATGATATTAAAGAAAATTTAGAAAATTACTTTGATACATCCGATTATCCTCCTGACAATATATATGGTTTACCTCTAATAAATAAAAAGCGATTAGGGTTTTTTAAAGACGAAAACAATGGAAAAATTCTTAAAGAGTTTGTAGGACTTCGAGCAAAAATGTATGCTATGGACGTACAAAATAAATTTATAGCTAAAGCAAAGGGTGTTAATAAATGTGTTACAAAAAAATTTACTTTAAATGATTATAAAAGCTGTTTGTTAGAAGAAAAAATACATTATAGTGAAATGTTAAGATTTAAGTCAATAAAACATACTATATACACACAAAAAGTTAATAAAATATCTCTTTCGCACAATGACACTAAACGATACATATTGGAAGACGCTATCAATACCCTAGCTTGGGGGCACTATAAAATTAAGAACATTTAACTTTTTATGTATGTTGTAAATATAAATAATAAATATTCTACAATCTACTGCCGCAACACGCTTGCTTTGTGCTTTAATTGTAATATAAATATGTTTTTAAGATTGCTATAAATGTTTGTCCTTATAGGTCTCTCTATTATAAGATTGTGTAATAATTATATAAAATAAAATTTAACAAATTTGTTTATAATATTGTGCCATAAATTTTTATCATTATAAGTCTGTCTATTATAAGATTGTATAATAAATGTATAAAATATAGTAAATTTGTTTATATGATTGTGTTATAAATGTTTATCATTATAAGTCTGTTTAAGTAATAATTTTTTAAAATAAAATATATAAATGCTTATTTTCTTAACAAATTGTTTCATTCTTTGTCTAAATCGTAACTTACTTAGACGTTTTTCAAAATGATCCACTTCAATCATCCATTTACTGCGATAGTTGCTGGTCCAAGTGGATGCGGAAAGTCAGTCTTTGTAACAAATTTTATAAAATTTGTTAAAGATGTTTGTAACACAAATTTTGATCAAATAACATGGTGTTTTGATGAAATGCAACCTTTATACAATATACGAAATGTTAATTACATCCAAGGCATACCAGATCTAACTATGTTTAGTGGAAAGGATCCTCAACTCCTAATAATTGATGACTTAATGAGAGAGTCTGATGGACGTATTGTTGATATATTCACAAAAGGAAGTCATCATAGAAATTTAAGTGTGTTTTACATATCACAAAATTTATTTCATCAGGGAAAAGGTCAACGAGACATATCTCTGAATTCAAGTTATATAATTTATTTTAAAAATCCAAGAGATAAAACACAAATACGATACTTGGCACGACAAGTATTTCCAGAAAATCCAAAATACTTGGAAGATTCTTACAAAGACGCAACTAACAATGCACATGGATATCTTATGATTGATTTAAAACAAGAAACAAATGACATGTGTCGTATTAAAACAAAGATATTTCCATGTGATGGATATTGCACTGTTTACATACCATCAAAAGGGTTTAAATATAGTAGAAATCAACAGATATCCATTAGTTATTAACAATGCATGGAAGCACAAAGACGCATAAAGGCCTATTAAGCGCTCTGATTACACTTAAACCAAAATATCAAAAAGCTCTTTTAAAAGCCTGCGATGAAGAAGAAATAAATTGTATTTGTGAATGTATTCATAACGTTTTACAAGGAAAAATAGAATTGAAAGAAAAAGAAAGATCAAAATTGAAAAAATACAAAAATATTCTACGAAAAATAGTACGGAAGGGATCACACAAAATTAGAAAACATTTAATAATACAAAAAGGTGGTGCATTTCTACCACTAATATTGGGTTCTGTTCTAAGTGCCTTGGTTAGTACACTTGTCTAAGAAAAATGGATAATGCTAAAAAAATGTTACTCATCGATCCATCTCTATTAGAAAAGTTAAAACAACCTAACGCGGTTGATACTCCATTATCTCGTTTAGACACAGATATGCAAAACATTTTAAATAGCGATATGGATGATCGAAAGAAGTGTATTTTATATTTACAAACTCTACAAAGATATTTAAACTTCACTAAAGAGGAGCGACAGCCCTATGAAATACCAATAATAAATCAAGACTCGAAAAGATCGGTGAAGTATATTACTGATGATGAAGATAATATATCTACAGTCCATTCTAACACATCAGTAAAGGAAGTAAGTTTGCAAGAAACTAATGAAGGACCATACACATCTAATTACATTTTAAAACTTATACCAAAATCCTATATAAAAAGGGGGGAATCACTGTTGAACTTACTCTCTTTGAATAAATATAAGATTAATTGGGATGAGACAGGCACTGTGGTTATAAATGGTCAAAAAGTTCCTGAAAGTAATATTGTTGATTTGGTAAATGATTCATTGAGGACACTTAAAAATAGTGAACCTACTGGATGGCAAAAATTCGCTACAGCTTTAAAGGAAATCAAAGTACCGCTTATATATATTGGTAACACAAAAAGGTCTGAATATATTAAAAAGCTACAATCACAAGAGCATCAAGATTCAATCCCAGCAGATGAATTATTTTCTACACCAATAACTGAAAGTAAATTTCGTAAAAAGATAAAAAGAAAAATAGATTGGGAAAAATGGACCCCATATTAGAATTAAATAAGATTTATTATGATTCTTCACATCCTGCAGGGTACAGTAGCCTTAGCAAATTAACCAAAGCAATGAAAGGTAAATTGAAAAGAGATGATGTGAAGAACTGGTTAAAGTCACAAGAAACATATACATTACATAAACCTGTACAAAGAAACTTTTCAAGAAATAAATATATTTTATCTAATATTAACGAACTGTGGCAGGCTGACTTGAGTGATATGAGAACTTACTCAAATTATAATGATGGGTTCAACTATATTCTTTGTGTTATTGACGTGTTTAGTAAATATGCCTTTGCGAGACCAATGAAAAAGAAAAACTCTGAAACAATCAAAGCATGTTTCGAGAGTATATTCATGGAAGCTAAAGTTACACCTACACATATACAATCTGACAAAGGGACAGAATTCGTATCCAAAGACGTACGAAAATACTTTACTTCAAAAAATATTAATTATTATACTACTAATAATCCTGATATTAAAGCAAGCATTGTAGAAAGATTCCAGAGAACTCTAAAGATGAAAATGTGGCGGTATTTCACACATAAGAACACGCATAAATATATTGATGTTTTACAAGATTTGCTGTACTCGTATAATCATAGTTATCATTCTAGTATCAAAATGTGTCCATCTGAAGTTAATCGTGATAATATCATTACTGTATGGGAAAATTTATATTACAAGAAAGGAAAAGACAAACCTTCTAACATCGCTTTATCGAAGTTTCGCGTTGGTGAGTTTGTCAGAATAACGAAACATAAACATATTTTTCAAAAAGGTTATGAATCTAACTGGAGTGATGAAATATTCATAATATCTTCCGTAATTCGCCGGTCTCCATGGTTAGTATACACTCTTAAAGACCTAGAGGGCGAAGAGATAATAGGAACTTTCTATGAAAAAGAGTTACAGAAAATCATCTTTGACCCCACTGCCAATTTTAAAGTAGATAAAATAATACGTTCTCGATATTCTGGTGTTAGAAAAGAAGTGTTAGTCAAGTGGAGAGGTTATCCAGACAAATTTAATAGCTGGGTCTTGGCTACTAATTTGAAAGAAATATGAACAAACAAAGCTTTTATCTAACTTTACTAAGTAATAGTTCCATGGAATACTTTCCAGATAACAAAACATCAATTTTTTCCACAAAATTACCGAAACCAATAATACTAGAAGGAGAATGGAAGGTTGGCGTTGTGGAATTCCAGTATCCATGCACCATGTTTACGGTTCAAGAACATGAAAATGTTATATACATTGCAAAATTAGCACAAATGCCTAATGAAAAAAAAGAATCTCTAATATATTACAAAATACACATTCCAGCAACGAATTATGACAATATTAATCACATTTTAAAGGCAATGAATAATATTCGAGAAAAAATAAGATTTCGTTATGATGAGATATCAAAGTTTGTTGTGGTTAGTGTATCAGATGAAAATATAAAATCCATAACATTATCATCCAGATTAGCCCTTCAATTAGGTTTTGAACCAAATAGAAACTTAGTAGAAAAAAATATAGGAAAATGTCCGGCTAATTTACACTTAGGCTTACCATCGCAAATATTTGTTTATTGTGATATAGTTGAACCACAAATTGTTGGGGATGTGATGACTCCACTTCTGCGAATTATACCATTAGATCCCTCGAAATACATTTATGGTGCTAATAAAATGCATGTTTTTTCTCCACCCCATTATTTGCCTGTTATGCGTAGAGAATTTGATACCATTGAAATAGATATAAGATCAACCACTGGTCAAAAGATACCATTCCAATTTGGGACAGTGTGCATTAAACTTCACTTTCAAAAATTATAATGTATTCTCAACATGATAATATCTCATGTCCTTACCAACACTATTATTCCCATCAAGCTGGATCAGGTATAGGAGTGATCTATAGGGGGGCACCATATCAAAAAGGACATGGTATTGGAAGTTTTCTTGGGGGATTATTTCGATCTGTTTTTCCATTACTATCTAGTGGAGCTAAAGCAATTGGTAAAGAAGCCTTAAATGCTGGCGTTGGTCTGTTGTCGGATATGGTCAGTGCACGTCCTATGGAGGAATCAATTAAATCCCGACTCAAAGAGGTCGGTACCAATTTGAAACGCAGAGCTGATAAGAAAATAAATAGCATCAACATGTCTGGATCAGGATATATAACGAAACGGAAACGTCTTTCTACATTCATTCCTTCGATAACCGCGAGAGTGAAAGCCGCAAAAAAATTGAAAAGTGATCATATTAAAGATATATTTTCGAATTAACTATGTCTTTTTTACATAGTCAATCTTGTGAATGTGTTAAGTCTGAACTAGATTTATTTGCATTACCAACAACTCAAACTAGTATTGAAAGTGGAATATGGATACACTATAAGCCCATTTCGTCCCTTGCTGACGATGGACCTATTGAATTTCAAATACCCGGAGCAGGCGACGACTACGTTGATTTATCTCATACTTTACTTCAACTAAAAGCGAAAATATTAACCCAGGATAATACAAAACTTGCTACTAGTGCAGTAGTTGCTCCAGTTAACAATTGGTTACATTCGCTTTTTAGTCAACTCGATGTGTACTTAAACCAAAAACTTGTATCACCTCCAAATAATACATATGCTTATCGAGCTTACATAGAAACACTATTGAACTATGCACCTGCAGCTAAAAACTCGCATCTATCATGCAGTCTTTGGTATGAAGACGTAGCTGGGAAAATGGACGAGATGGATGATAAAAATGAGGGATTTACAAAGAGACAACAAATGGCTAGTGAAAGTAGAGAAATAGAAATGATTGGTCATCTTCATGGTGATATATTTAATCAAGAAAAATTTTTGATTAATGGTGTTGATATGTGTGTAAAATTAGTTCGCTCTAGGGAAAATTTTAATCTAATGGCTTCTTCGCATGACCTTAAATTTAAAGTTACTATTACAGATGCAACCCTGATTGTTCGTAGAGCACGAATTAATCCAACTGTGTTACTTGCACATCAAAAAGTGTTATCATCTACGACAGCTAAATATCCTATCACACGAGCTGAAGTTAAAGTTTTAACGATACCATCAGGTGTTCAGGGTAAAACTCTTGATAACATATTCCTTGGTCAAGTACCTAAACGGTGTATAGTTGGTTTTGTGAATAATGCAGCATTCAATGGAAATCTCTCTAAAAACCCATTTAACTTTGAAAATTTTGATATTAGTACATTTTGTTTATACATAGACGGACAACAAATACCTTCAAAAGCTTTACAACCATCATTTGGGAATAATATTTTTACTTCTAGTTATCATACGTTGTTCTCGGGTACAGGTATACATTTCCTTAATGAAGGCAACGGGATATCTAGAGATCAATATTCCAAAGGGTTTTGTCTGCTAGCGTTCGATTTAACACCTGACTTATCAGCGAATGCTTCTAATCACTGGAACCTTATAAAACATGGTAGCGTAAGAATAGAAGTTCGCTTTGATACGGCTTTAACACAAACTATTAATTGTATTGTCTATGCAGAATTTGATAATGTTATAGAAATCGATAAAAACCGTAACATTTCTGTTGACTATAGTAGTTAAGTAAACTTAAATGTTTTAAAATTAAGTGTGTATTAGAATTAAGCGCGTATTAGAATTAAATATGTTTTAGAAATAAGTCTGCATTATTGTATATTGATCCTTTCAATAAAATATATTCATACAAAGTATTTCTTTGTTTTATTAACAATGTGTTTGTATATATTATCTTACCGTGAATGTTCGAAATGCAGTGTATGTTAAGATACTCTGTCATAGACCAGACCAATTTGGTCAATGTTCATTATGAGTGAAATTATTATGCGCGGGAGCGAGCAAAGGGAGCTCGTACGTCATGTTACAGTTAAAACAAAAGTTTTTGTAGACCCTATAATATGTTAAATTATTGTTGATCTCATTATTTGCTTATAATCTACGAGCCTGATAACATCGTAACGCGATCATGAATACATTAGAAATACGGAGATACTTGAGACAAGTGGATTCAAAAAGTGAATGTAATGTTTATGCCGCAAATCGCTTGCCGATTCATGTAGATATGCCTACATATATCATAAGCAACTTAGATAGCGACAATAAGCCTGGTTCTCACTGGGTTGCTATACACATAGACGCGAATGGAGTTGGTCAGTACTTTGATTCCTATGGTAGAGCACCCACAGGTTTCCATCGTACGTTTTTAGATCGAAATTGCAGAGTATGGAATTACAACACTAATCGAATCCAAAACGATTACACTCCAGTATGTGGCGAATATTGTTTAATGTATTTATACTATAAACATTATGGTATGTCATTAGCCGATTTCCAGCACCTGTTCACTAACAATACGCTGTATAACGATATCATACTAAGTAAGTTATTCAAATATTGTTTTGAAAATAATAAAGAACATTAGTACTGCGAAAGGACTTTTTTTAAATCATATACATACCCGTTTACATCATAGGTTTAGTCATCATTGGCTATGACGCAGACATTGACAAAAAAGACAACAGACCCGAGATAACATTGAGCGACGACGGCTGGTCGTTATCAAGGGTCGGCCGTTATCAATTGTTCGTCAATTACCTCAGATTACGTTTCTGTAACTTTGTAACGGTGCGTCGTACGCGAAAACGGATTAGCGCAATCGACTCAGCATGGCCGAAAACCCCCAAATAGACACCAAACTTTTTTTTTTTTTTTTTTTTTTTTTTAGCCCTGACGGCCACCCTGAAGCCGAGAGACAGGGCATGGCGGGGGGAGGGAATGACAGGGGGAGGTGGGGGTTTGGAGAGTTGGTCCAGTCCCCGTGAATCCCTACTACTACAGAGTTTGTTTGTTTGTTTATTTGTTTGTTTGAACGCGCTAATCTCTGGAACTACTGGTCCGATTTGAATGATTCTTTCAGTGTTGGGTAGTCCATTTATCGAGGAAGGTTTTAGGCTATATATCATCACGCTACTACTTAAGAGAGCGGAGCGTTGATAATAAATGTTAACAAATCCGGCAATTTTTCATACATATTTTGAAGACTAGGCTCAAAGGGATATGAAGCTTCAAAATATACCCCGGGCGAAGCTGGGGTGGGTCAGCTAGTATATCATATAGAAAGACAGACGAATAGGTATTGTAAATGTTATTGTTTCCCTGTCGTACGCACATTTATTGAAAAATGTTATTTAACATTACAAACGGTCAAAAAAACCGCGTTGGTAGCTTAATGGTTAAAGAGGCGGCCTTACGATAGAAAGGCCCCGGGTTCGAATCCTGCCCATTACTCTATCGACGTGAACCCACTTCTAACACCAGCAATTTAGCTTAGCTGGAGGGGTTAGAAGGAATAATTAGTAATTTCGGTTATAATACTGTTTTTAAGAATAAAAGTAGTAACACTACCTACTGTTGCAACAATATAATACGTACTTACCGAAGGTAGGTATACTGTGGTACCTATTTCATATCGTTGTGCACAGAGTGAGATTACGTACGAGCCAATAAGCTCTTACAAAAGCCCTTCTGACTGAAATCATTGTGAAAATAGGATTTTTATTGGAACACAATGAACACATTGAATTCCTGTCGCCGCATCGTCGCGTCGTAGTCGTATTTGGTACCTATATAAAACCAAGTAGGCACATAATAGCAGACGATCAATGTTGTATGTTCGAGGGTGTGCATCGTACTCGCATTACGTGTAGGTGATATATAGTTTTTATACATGTGGTAAAACATATGTAATCAGGTACAGTCGGCAAAGGGTATAATTACCTTTTCATATAAGTTGTATATTTATCTCCTTAGTCGTCTGATTTCGTCTATATACCTACACATAATTTTTTCACACTAGTAATTTTTTTAGACTAGGGGCAAATCCTGTGTTGATGCTTTAATTATATGTAGGTACATAGTTGATAATTACATAGGCAACAGTCTACATATTTGGTTTGTTTCCTAGCTAGGGGAGTGCAGATGGGCGTCGCCACATCTGTTAAGTACTAAGGGTGGTCAATTGCACCCCTTATAAACTAAACACTATTCAATGCACCTAGGTTCCTATATTGATCTCAGAATGGATATATTTAATATCAAAGTACCTATAGTATCGCAATTATAAATTATAAATATAAGTGTGTGTAATGCATTTCCACGATGCGCTGTTTGATAGGTACTGTGACAATATTGTAGCTCGCCTCGAGAGCAAAATGTTCGAAAGAATTATTTAGAAGTTCATCTCACCGGAGCAAACGATGATTTGGGCACATCGGCCAGTGCGGTCGAGGAATCCGGTGTGCCCTAAAAAGGATATCCCTGTGACCCCAACCGGTCTTGACCACCAACATAGATGACCCCAATGTGTAGGGAAGATCAAAGCCCCCCTCTCCAATAGTGGAGCGCGAGTACAAACACGATGTGCCTCCAGTATGTATCTACTTTTGTTAGGACCGCGACGTCACTCACCGGCCTCAAAAGCCCGCGCTCATGGAAACACAGATAGTAGTTACGATTCCCGCAACCCGATGCGTCCCTAAAAAACCATCCAAGTGCGAGTCCTACTCACCCTCGGAGGGTACAAAATTGTTTTCAGGGACGAACTTATGCTACATGAAGGGCAATATAATTTTGATTGAAATGATCCTATAGTGTTTGGTATTGTCCTTTTTAGAAACGGAATCCTAAAAATTACTTTAATTTATTTTATTTGTACAGGAACCGAGAAAGCGAACGGAACAGGAAGATTACCGTTACAGGATTTCGGTAACTCCATCACACTTGACGAAGCTAGCCAAAACGCTCTTCCTGGGGTTCGATCCCTCTTTTAGTAAGGTAAGCAATAGGTACTTTAACTACTATAAGTTCTCCCATCGTCATATAATTACGAGGTAGAAATGTCCACCGCACCCGGGGGCCGGTGGTAAGTACTCTAGATATTTACTGCAGGTAGCAAACTGTATTCAAAGAAACATTCATTTATTTTAAAAAATAAATCAAAAGAACTAATGAAATAAACCGAAGAAGAAAAGAAAACAAATTCATACAAATATGTATTTCCGAAATCTTGCTTGCCACACTCGATAGTCGAACGAGCTAAAATCCGAAAAAGTTATATCTTGATAAGTAATTAGATTACTGCAGCCAACTATAGGTAGGTACTTACAATTTAATATTATGTTCTTTTTGAAATGTTTCATTTTATAGTATATTATGGTACGAGTGTGTAATGTTGGTGATTACCGTTAAGGCGCTAAGAGAACCGAAGACGGTAATGATCAATACACACGTATATCATACGACGCTTTTCAACACACTTGCGAAAAAAATAATATTAAAAAAGATAGATAGATACCTTGTAGTTTTCAGGTAGTAGGTACGCTTTTCCATAACGTTGAGGGCTTTCACATCTTATATCGAGCGGTGAACAGCATAAATCATTTTCTTCATAACTAGTACTTGTACACAATTCAATTAATAATTAACTATAATTTCAACAGTGAAAACGAGGTGAGAATTATATTCGCAATAGCGGGATACAATTAGTTTTACATTATATTATCTGTGGTTTTACTATGCGCTCCCATCCAGCATATACCATAGACTAAAAGAATGAGGTTTCTTTTTCGGAACGAAGAAAATGGGGTATTTAAAGTTTTTGTTTTTACAGAGAAAACATAAGTTTTATCTGAATGAAAGTTTTGTTTATTAAACCGGTTTAATAAACAAACAAGTTGAAACTATCAAATTAAATACTAAATGCATGAAATGAGCTATTAATTTATTTGTATTTATTTTGAACACGATTTTTTTGTATCGAAACTTTTTTAAGAAAGCAACCCAACCAATAAAATTAAAAAGAAACTATAGATAACTCACTCATGAAATTATAGCAAGGAAAAAGTCACAGTGTCATTATAGGTGCCTAATTTATGTGCCTAATTGGGTATTTGACTAACTAGTCAAATTAATTACTTTTTACTAAACGTCAAAACGGTAAAAAGGCCGCGTGGTTCCCGGCCACTACATTCTCTTCCTATGTGGTGTTGTACTAGGCAACTAAGGGATAGATAGAGCTGTTTCACATCAGACAGATATAAACAGCCCAGACTCTGCTTCAGATGCATGGCTCGAGTCAACAATAGCGCCCGGAATACGGCAATAGGCTCACCCCCTATTACGTGGGACTGAATACAATTATTGGTGAACTGTAGATCTGAATTCACCTCTGCCTAATCCTCCGGGGATGCAGGCGTGATTATGTGATTACATGTATTGCAAAACGGTACGTTATAAGGAAACTTGTTTGAAATAGTTTATTGTGACGTCATAATATTTTAAAAATAAATCAAAACGGTAAAATAAGCACGGACGCAACTTTTACCGCTCGTTTACCATTTTTAATTTAGTAAGCTCAGTTAAATAATTTATTTTAACCAATGTAAAATACCCAATTGAGCTGAAATTAGAACCACTGAGCAAGTGTGTTGAAAATTATATTACCTTCGACTATATACCTTCGACTGCAATATGATAACAATAATAATTAATAGAGGAATAAATAATAAATAATCAATTTGATTTTTTTAAGCATGTTATTAGAGATATTCAATGGATGGAATATACTATTAACAATAAAACTGAAAATAAAAGAACTTCTTCATGTTTGCGATAATCACAGTCGCATCCGAAGCTTTCATTTTTTTATGTACGCAAAATCCCCACGGATACAGCCCGGAGCCGGCGACCATACCTGGGGGGGGGGGGGGGTACGGGGGCCCTTCCGTTCGGCAATCACCTCTTTTTTCACGCCTTCTCCCACCCAAACTCATGGCAGCGCAATTTAGAGAACTAGGCAACACAGCGGCTCGTCACACTCCCAAAAGCTTGCTATTTGAGGTGGAGCCCACTAACATCTGTGGGCTCCATGCAAACCTCAACGCCGTCCACCAACACCTAGAGACGGCGAAACCTGCCATGTTTTTTCTAACGGAGACGCAAATACACCGGCCCTGACGACACGACCTACTTGCTCTACCCTGGCTATGTTCTTGAGGAAAGTTTTCGTGCAAAAGCCTGTTGTTAGGGCGGATGTTTGCTGTCGCCGTTTGCGCTGCCTAGAGGACCCATCCTTCTCCATCCTTTGGGTACACGTAGACCATGGCCCTACGAGTCAGATCTATGTGTACCTCTACCGTTCCCGTACAGGAGATGCTGAGACAACTCGACTCTTTGAATATTATATTATTTATATATAGTCAGGCGGCAGATGATGCGCAGGAGCGATTTCCGAATGCCGAAATGGTATTTTTGGGGGATTTTAACGCCCACCACGAGATCTGGTTGGGCTCCTCCAAAACAGACCATGCGGGAAGAGCCGCCCACGCATTTGCTCTGGCGCACGGCCTGACCCAATTGGTGCACGAGGTCACTAGGATACCAAGAAGGTCGGGCCTAGCACCTTCTCTGCTAGACCTTCTGCTGACGAGTAATCCGGACCGGTACAGTGTATCGGTGCGAGCCGCTTTAGTCAACTCCGACCACTGCATGGTCTGTTCCACGGTGCCTATTATGGCGCCCCCAGGACCCGTGCAGGGGAAGCGGCGTCTCTGGCACTACTCGTCAGCGGACTGGGATGGACTTCGTGATTATTTTGCGTACATCCCGTGGGTTGAGCGCTGCTTTGATGGTAAGAACCCATCGGATTGTGCTACTGCTATCGCCGGTGAGATCGGTCTGGGTATGGAATACTATATCTCATACACCGATATCACCGGTGACCGCGGGGTGCGCCCTTGGTTCGGGCGCGAGTGCGCGGAAGCTGTTGAACAAAAACGGTCCGCGTACCGCGCTTGGGTAAGGGCGCGCGCCACGCGTCATCCCAATCTGGGCCACTTCAAGGCGGCGTACAACAGAGCCACAAAGGTCTGTAGAAGGGCCTACGTCAGAGCGGATGCCCTGTGCATAGCGCGGCTTGGTCAAGAGCTAGTGATGCATCCCACGGGAAGCCGTGGCTACTGGCGACTGGCTAAAGCCGTGCATTCCAACTTCTGTCAGCCTTCGCTGCCTCCGCTGCGTCAAATCAACGTCCCCTCGCCCAAACGTGCCCATCAGGCCGATAGCGTTTCCCCTCTGTATGGCCAGGGAGATTATTATTTTTTAAATGAATGTCTAGATTATTTACATAATGTACTAATATAGTGTGTATATTTGAATCGACAAATGCTAACTGCCTTGAAAACTACTATCCTCCATATTGTATTCTTATATTAAAATATTGACTACGTACGATTATTTTGAATAGCTTTTTTGACAACCTTTACAATAAAATATGAAATGTATAGGATATGATAGCTTATAGCATGTAAATTATTACTATACAAATGTATTTCACTCAAATATGAATTGTAAATAATGTATTTTTACAAAATAAAGTTACGTTTTTTTAGTCAGTATTTTACACGAAGCAAAACGCGAGCGAATCAGTTGATAATTCACGTGACGTCACTCAATTTGCGCATTTCGAGTATGTTTTGAGTCGTAAAATTAAAATGGTCCCGATCCGTCTGTAACTTATGATTATAATTTGCTTGCTGACTTTTAACTAATAAATAATAATATTATATTCTTATTAAGAAATGTGGATAATATTTAGCAAGGATATAATAAATACCGACAGTCTAAATGTAGGTACCTAGGTTAATTAATGATAGCAAATATCTTTGCTTCCAAAACCTACCTACTGCTCGGGACATATGCCTTGGACCTAAAATGTGATCTATGCTCTATACGCGCAGTACACATTTCTTCAGTGTATTTTGCAGATAGCACGGGGTTCTACGCCAACAAAGATTACTACTAAACAATCCGGGCGCGCCGGGGTCTCGTTTGTTTCGCGATTTAGGTCTAAGAAACATGTGTTAAGGTATATTAACTTTTACTCTGCCGAGTTTTAGAATGCAATACTTTCCTGTATCTTTATCTTAGCTTTAATCTATAGCCACCACCGTCTTTTCTTATCAGTAAGGAAACGAGGAAAACCATTTTTTTTCACTGAAATGCACTGCACAGCGTCATTGTTTATTCTACAGAAGACGTTTTCCTTTATTTACTAACAATTTGTGTGAACTTTGACAGTACCTAACACAACACCAGTGATAATGCGCCATCTATTGAGATAAAAGAGCAGTGTATCTTCTGAATAGTTTTGACTGAGCGTAACGCGGGCACGACCTCCCACCTGCCACAGCTAAAGTTACTCAATCTTTGACATAAATGCACTAAATGCTGCCACTAGCAATCAAAACAGTGGATTTTAATAGCTTACCCTGTTGGTTCTGAACGGATCCTCCAAAGTGTATTAAAAGTACAAATAGTAATAAGTAAAGCATAAATAGTGTGTTTAGGTATAGGTATCGCTTGTGGTAAAGCTCATAATAAAAATAGCAATAGACTGGCCACATCTATAGAAGCTATTGGAGCTGACGAGTGGTAGAATGGAGACTGCTAATCGGCATCATTCAGTCAGATTAGATGACTTGAAAGTTATTATTCGCATCATGACAGTCGTGCTCATCATCCTCCGCACCCTAATGAAATAGAATGAAATCAACAATCAACAATCCCGGTTGCATGCAAAATTTGCACTTTGTTGACCGGAGATCGCTATCCTACATCGATTTTATCTTAGCAAACAACCATCTGCTGCGATCACCATATTTACATTACCAATGATTTAACTCACTGAAAAATACCGTGTACTTATGATTTTCTATCTAGGTAACTGTAATTTGACAGCGCGTTTGCTCAACTTCATGCGTGTATCGCATTCATTCGCATATCGCAAAGTGAAATATATGTATTAAATAATCTGATGATATATTCTGTTTGCAGGATTACTTCGAGCCGTTTGAGAGACGACCACGACCTGTGACGCTTGTTGCGTTTAGAAAAAATGGACTACAGCCAAGACACATTTTGAAAGTATTACTTGATATAATAGTTTTACAAATATTTACTAGATGTTGCCCGCGGCTCCGCTCATGGAAGTCGGTTATAACGACCAAACATGCCTATGTCCTTTATTTTGTAAAAATAATTTCATCTTTCCATGTACTTAGTAAAATTTATAAAACAATTTAACATAACATAAACTCACACCTATATCCCCGAAGGGGTAGGCAGAGGTGCTAGCACCCACATTTCGCCATTTATAAAAAAAAATATATTTATAAGATTTATAAAACAGATTCAGTAATTTAGGTATGAAAGCGTTACGAACCGACAGAGAAAGTTACTTCCGCATTTTGAATATCTATTATCAAATGGGATTTATGGGAGCGACTACCATCTGACCAAACGGCAGAAGAAAGGTATCAGCCGGACATCGACGATAGAGAGAACGCTCTACAAAACCAGAACGAAAGACAGAACAAAAGCCTGTAGCACAGAATAAATAATAGTAGGTGGGGTGACGGGGGGGTAAGAATGAACGATTTTGGATGAGATGGATTTGTTTTGGATTTGAACCCTTGTAGAACAAAAGATATTGACTCGATCTAAAAACATAAAAGTAGTAAGTGAATAGCAAAGAGTAAGTATATATTTCGCAAAGAGTATCAATAAAATTCTGCTGAGACTCCTCTCATCAGTATCAACATAATCGGGATATTTACCATGTTCTCCGTGTTTCTGCGATTTGCAAGCGCGGAAATATAGGAAACTCAAAATAATAAAACATGGTAAATATTCCGATTATTTTGATATTCTGCTAAGACTGTCCCAAAATAAAAATAAAACATGCCAGGAGTTGGTATGGTAAGCAAGGAAAAGATAAAAGGATATCGGGGTCGATATAGTTTCAAAAATTGTTCCAATGAAGTCAGACGGTCATGATGGCCATTACACCATTGGTTTTAGTTGTCTAACTACTTACAACCGACTGCAATGTCAAAACTCCATCAATTCTCGAATTTAGTGTCTTCATATGCTATATTATATATTTTAATCTAACCCCGACGGGGGAAGATTGAAGTAGAGATTCTCAAACATTTTAGTTGTCTAACTACTTACAACCGACTGCAATATCAAAACTCCATCAATTCTCGAATTTAGTGTCTTCATATGCTGTATTATATATTTTAATCTAACCCCGACGGGGGAAGATTGAAGTAGAGATTCTCAAAATTTTAGTTGTCTAACTACTTACAACCGACTGCAATATCAAAACTCCATCAATTCTCGAATTTAGTGTCTTCATATGCTATATTATACATTTTAATCTAACCCCGACGGGGGAAGATTGAAGTAGAGATTCTCAAATATTTTCACGACTGATGTTCTTACACATGATCTGGAAACATCATATAACAAAATAGGTAGGTACACATTTCTTGTAAACATAGTAAAGTAATTATGTTATCAATGTTATCACATACAGTTTGAGAACATGGAGACTTTTGCAAATGGGGTAATATTAAAACTTTGATATGTTCATCTTACCCCCGTAAACTTCGATAGGTTACGGCAAAAAGTATGAATAAATTCTAAACTACGAATGATAGCTATTTAGTTAAAAATAATAGCTAGATATTCTAATAAAACACACGTACCTACCGTGTACCGCAAAAATCATACTGAAACAGATGTTGCATGCGATTGTCTTACCCTGTTTTTTGTTGTTTCCCTACTCACCTTACTTTTCTGATTGATGACATTTCTTTCAGGTTAACGATAATACCAAGTCTTCGAAGGTGGCCGAACTGCAGTCGCCTTATAATGACGTCGGCAGTTTCTGGGAGGACGAACCGGGAGAGTTAGAAGTCGCGAATAATAATAATTGAACTCTTGAAGTTTATTTCTTAAATATTTTACTAATTTTATATGGTTAGGTACTTGCAAGTTTTTAATAAATGTCTGTATAAATCGAACTAGTGGGTTTCATTTCGTTTCTTTAGTAATTAGAACGTAGGTACCTAACTAACTATCCGTGTGGTGACGGAGAAAGAATACAAGTATCACCACCCCAACTCATCCGAAGGGAGTCGTAAGAGGCGACTAACGGAACATTACGCAGACGATGTCACTGCGAGAGAAGGAAAACTTGAAATAAAACCGTGTACCAACCCGTCTGGCTAATGTGGAAACAGTAGGCCAAAACCTCCCAACATTGGGAGAGCCCTAGTCCAGCAGTGGACTGCGATGTGCTAGTTGTTTGTTTGTTTTGTACCTAACTGATATTTTTAGTGTGTATATATGTATATATATTTATATATAAACACCTCAACAAAGTCTAGGGAACAAGATGACCCCAATTATTTTTTTTCGTGTAAATCTTGTTTTGCAAATAACTGGCAACAAATAAATAAAAATAGAATAAAGTAGATTACAGAGTTGTTCGAAATTTAAAAATAAATTTAAATAAGTAATGATTTTCGAATATGGAGGGAAAACTTTTAAAAGTGTTTGATTGTGCAGTATCTCTGAGGCAAAATAAAAATTATTTTTTTTGATTGTAAATAACGTTTATTATCAATAATACGTCGTTTACGTATGGTTTGTGCATTTTTGTGACTGTAGTCATCATGTCACGTCGTCATTTAAGTCGCGAAGAGATGTTAAGGGCTGTTGGTATGCTGCAAACTGGACGAACTCAACGCGACGTAGCGGATGCTGTCAACACCCAACCAAGCGTAATTTGCAGATTATGGGCACGCTACAGGTCTACAGGGGATGTTGTCGAACGTCACAGGGGACGAAATAGGGTTACTACCCCGCGACAAGATCGTTTCTTGCAAAATTCCGCAAGGCCGCAACCCACGATTACTGCTCGTCAGTTGGTCGCAGGCCTCCAGTCTCAGCATCAAGTGGTTATTAGCGATCAAACTGTCAGGAGAAGACTACATGAAGCCAATCTTCACGCTCGCAGACCGCTTAGGGTTCCAGCTCTTCGACGTGGAAATCGAGGTCGTCGCTTATTGCGGGCTATCGTACATTTACAGTGGACCGACCATCAATGGGCACGGGTTCTGTTTTCCGACGAAGCTTGCTTCGGTTTTCATCCTGATTCGAGAAGAGTGCGTATATGGCGAGTTCCTGGACGTCGGAGTCGTCTCCAGAAGCCCCAAGAAGTTCATCCTTACCAAGGTGGAACAATCATGGTATGGGCTGGAATTCGCCTTGGTGGAAGGACCGACCTCGTTTGGATACGGGGCAATTTGAATGCAAACCAATACATTCAGGAGGTTATACACCCCATGGTAATCCCTCATCGACAGCAGTTCGGTCAAGATTTTATGTTCATGCAAGATAATGCACGGTCACACACCGCGAGGGTAGTGGTCAATGCGTTAAGCGAGCACAATATGACGACGTTGGAATGGCCTGCTCATTCTGCCGACCTCAATCCCATAGAGCATGCCTGGGATTTGCTTGGGAGAAGAGCTTTCAGTGATTCTTTGGAAAATCTGAACACTGAAGAACAACTTTTTTTACACCTTCGCAGTGTATGGAGCCATATTCCACAGACGATGATTGACAATCTCATACTAAGTATGCCACGCCGTTGTCGAGCTGTTGCTAATGCTTTAGGAGGTCCTACAGATTATTAAAAACGTTTAAAGTACGGTTAATTACTGTATTTCTTACTACCTCGTTATTTTTGTGCCTAATCATAGAAGGTTGTAATACTCAATATTGGCACTATTCAATTGTTTCTTAAAAAAAAAAAAATTTGGTATGAAAATGTTTTTATTAAAATTAAAATTAAAAACGGTATAAAAATACCCTTCTATTGATATAAAACACTCACTATTACAAGAAAGGATTTTTAATTAAAAACTAGAAATGTCCTTGTTCCCTAGACTTTGTTGATGTGTGTATATATATATACTTAGTCTGGCCATAAATACTGTTAGAATTAAAATAAGAAAGATATTACATTTGAATTTGGAATCTGTCATTTTTATACGATTGTTCATTGTGTTTTCTAATTTTGGCGCCAATACATTGTACAATATTTTGCTATATTAAAATGGAGTGGGGTGATAAAGAAAACCGAATCGCTGTGATTGCATTACACAAAGTTGGTATGGAGCCGAATGTAATTTTTAAAACTCTCCATACGCTTGGTATTAGTCAAATGTTTGTGTAACGGGCAATTATTAGGTACAATGAGACCTCCTCTGTTTGTGACAGAAAAAGATCTGGCCGTCCACGTAGTGTTCGTACGAAAAAGGTGGTCAAAGCAGTAAGGGAAAGAATTCGAAGAAATCCTGTCCGAAAGCAAAAGATTTTATCTCGGGAGATGAAGATAGCACCCAGAACCATGTCGCGCATTTTAAAGGATGACTTAGGACTTGCAGCCTATAAGAGACGCACTGGTCATTTTTTAACTGATAATTTAAAAAAGAATAGGGTGGTAAAATCGAAGCAACTACTGAAGCGGTACGCAAAGGGAGGTCACAGAAAAATTTTGTTTACGGATGAGAAAATCTTTACAATTGAGCAACATTTTAACAAACAAAATGACCGTATTTATGCTCAAAGCTCTAAGGAAGCTTCCCAATTAGTCGACAGAGTGCAACGTGGGCATTATCCGACTTCAGTGATGGTTTGGTGGGGTGTTAGCTATGAAGGAGTGACTGAGCCATATTTTTGTGAAAAAGGTATCAAAACATCGGCACAAGTGTATCAAGATACCATTCTTGAGAAGGTAGTTAAACCCCTTAACAACACCATGTTCAATAACCAAGTATGGTCCTACCAACAAGACTCAGCGCCGGGTCATAAAGCTCGGTCCACGCAGTCTTGGTTGGAAGTGAACGTTTCTGACTTCATCAGAGCTGAAGACTGGCCGTCGTCTAGTCCCGATCTTAATCCGCTGGATTATGATTTATGGTCAGTTTTAGAGAGTATGGCTTGCTCTAAACGCCATGATAATTTGGAGTCCCTAAAACAATCCATACGATTGGCAGTGAAGAATTTTCCCATGGAAAGAGTGCGTGCTTCTATTGATAACTGGCCTCAACGTTTAAAGGACTGTGTTGCAGCCAATGGAGACCACTTCGAATAAGCTTTTTATATTTTAAATTGTTTTATATTTATGTATTAAACTAACACACTGTAAAAGTAATAAATATTATTTGCAATAAAAAAAATGTTTTTTCTTCGTAACAATATTTATGGCTAGACTAGGTAGTGTATAGTAAGAGAATATACCAAGCATAATTCATTAATTAGGGTCAAAATGCTCGTGCACTTTTTATGTTTCAATGAAATATAAACCTTATTTAATTCCACCAAAGATTAAAATAGTATACAACAACGCGCAATTGTCTTATCATAACTACTGCATACACCATTTAGAATTGTCTATGTAGAATAAAGGCCGATATTTAATTAACACTTGTGTTCGAACATTTTGCTGATTGGTCTGTTGACCCTTATACAACTGTAAAGGCACATTTAGCTGGGGTAGTTTCTTACATGCTTTAAGGCGAAGATACATATGCTTATAAATCTGGAAAGTAGCTGGCACGAAAGTTACTGGTATGTACGAGTAACTAGTACACTGCGGATACATTTGCAAGTAAAACTGGCATGCAAGTTGTGCCCTTGCATACCAGTATTACCATCGCGTATACACAGGACAGTTCGTGAGAGAAGTCGTACATATTCTTGCGCGCAAAAAATGGATAACAATCGAAGTAAATTAAACAAAATCGTGTTGTTACTAGCAATTGAATGTGTAGCTAAATTAATGAGAGATAAAGTAAGCTAAATAAAAGAAATAAATAAAGAGCTAAATAAAAAGCTATACCTATAAAAAGCTACTGGTATGCCCGTAGCTGTCACGTCTGTTCACACGTGCCAGCTCGGCAACCCCCCGCGTCCCCTCCCACAACGGGCATGCAAGTAAAACAAATTTTGTGCTAGCTACATGTACGCCGGTTACAGGCATGCCTGTTAGCGTATACACATGGCAGATGCTGGCACGTGCAAGTAGCTGGTATACTAGTGTGCAAGCTACAGGCTTTAGTTCGAGACATTGTATGCTACTATCAGCAAGATACGCGATTCGCAAGTGAATTATCGACAGGCGATAAAACACCCTCGCGCACTGCACTCATTGTAGCAACTGGCACAAATTCTGTTTCTGTTAAATTCTGTTTAGACGAACACTATCAATATTCAATTGCGAGGCAATTGGGCTAGTGTCCTGAGTGATCGGATACTAACTAATTCTGCCTAATGTCTTATCTAAAAGTATGCATGCACAACTTAGACATTGCCTAACTAAAATTATTGTTACATTTTTATTATTTTTATAACAATCAATATAACACAAAATTTACAACTTTTAAGTTCCTTCAATAAATGTCATATCAATCAAGTATATACCATTGTATACGTGTAAACGCAACGAGGACTGAGGTAAATGCGATATTATCTTGCTCTCCAAACATTTGCACTACGCGCTAGCACGCTGTGACGTCAACACGTGCCACGGCTTTGTAAGGAGCGTTTTCAGGCGGCTCGAAAAATTGTTTATTTTTTGAAAATCAAATGTTTTAAAACTAAATAGTAAAAAAGTAAAAGGGAATTTACATAGAACAAATGTTCTAAGTAAATTCCCTTTTACTGTTCATTATATTATTGTAAAATGTAGTTTGCGATAATAATAAAAAATAGGATACAAACCTGTTGTCACTAAGTGAAAGAGCGAGGACCAGTCCCCGTCTAAATAAGCCTTTAGTCTGTCAATACTTTTCTCAGTGGGATCAATTATCACTGTATACACCTATTATGGTGTAGGGCAATTACACACATTAGAAGTGATCTTTCTCTAATCACCTCCCACTGGGCACGTCTAACTAAGATAATTGTTTTAGCCGCACCGCAGGTGGTGATTGTTGTCACCAACCTACGCAAGATAGATTCACATTCTACGTAGGTATATACGATAGGTTTGGTCTCAGGGCTTTGAATAGAAATACACTTTTTCCGATAGTCAGTCGTAGTCTCATCTAAAGCTCGCACTTTGGAGCCTGGGGACTGCTCTTCCGCTTCCCTGGCTGTTCTCTTTTGACTTTTATAGGAACGACTGCCATAATCTACTGGCCTGCACTAAAGCCTTGTCCGTCAATCCCCCTTTAAAGTCAAGATTTCCATCCATAAGGAAAGGAGGGTCCATAGTGAAACCAGGGTGCAAGTTAGTAGGGTGGGAGAGGTTCGCTCTTTTAGTTGCCCAGCAGGATGGGTACTTACTATCTACGCCATGACAAACATAAGTTTCACAAACACACAAACACTGCAACGGACACTGTACTAAGTGACAGGGATCCAGCTTTACCAGGATTAGCTCAAACAGGAGGAGAAAACTGATTTTAAAAATATTTACGAGACTCACTATACTTACATCCGTTTGGTTATGTTAAGTTAGATTATTCTTAATCCCAGTCGCATTCGAAGAAGATCCGAAGAACTTTCAACTCGGATTCTGGGGTCCGTTTTACTAGTCTAACTGCAGATTTGGCTGAACTTCGAAATTTTCCGTGAAGCGATTGCCTTCTGTCCTCTATAACCCACTGCAAGGTTAGGTTACCTACTTAATTAAGGGGAAGACATAGGCGCACATACCTGGACCAAATCGGTGAATTTTTACAAAAGGGGCAGGTCAGGAGTACCCTAAACCGACGAGCATGCATGAAGAATGTAATGAGAGTGAATGAAGCGAGAGTAGTATGTCAGGATCGTAGCAAATGGAGATTTGTGATCTCTTCCTACCCCTATGGGAAATAGGAGGGAGGAGGGAGGTGCGCTTATGGAACGCGTTGCCACTGAACATCAGACGTGCAAAATCCCTAAATGCATTTAAATTAATGGTCAAGAACCACTACCTATCATGTTGTGCACAGTAGGTAATAGCTCACAATTATGTGCTCACTCACTATTTTCCCTTCGTATTAGTATGAACTATCTACTCTATGTACACACATCAACAAAGTCTAGGGAACAAGGACATTTCTAGTTTTTATTTAAAAACCCTTTCTTGTAATAGTGAGTGTTTTTTTTTATATTTTTTTTTTTTTTTTTATAGAAGGGTATTTTTATACCGTTTTTAATTTTAATTTTAATACAAACATTTTCGTACCAATTTTTTTTTTTTTAAGAAAGAATTGAATAGTGCCAATTTTGAGTATTACAACCTTCTATGATTAGGCACAAAAATAACGAGGTAGTAAGAAATACAGTAATTAACCGTACTTTAAACGTTTTTAATAATCTGTAGGACCTCCTAAAGCATTAGCAACAGCTCGACAACGGCGTGGCATACTTAGTATGAGATTGTCAATCATCGTCTGTGGAATATGGCTCCATACACTGCGAAGGTGTAAAAAAAGTTGTTCTTCAGTGTTCAGATTTTCCAAAGAATCACTGAAAGCTCTTCTCCCAAGCAAATCCCAGGCATGCTCTATGGGATTGAGGTCGGCAGACTGAGCAGGCCATTCCAACGTCGTCATATTGTGCTCGCTTAACGCATTGACCACTACCCTCGCGGTGTGTGACCGTGCATTATCTTGCATGAACATAAAATCTCGACCGAACTGCTGTCGATGAGGGATTACCATGGGGTGTATAACCTCCTGAATGTATTGGTTTGCATTCAAATTGCCCCGTATCCAAACGAGGTCGGTCCTTCCACCAAGGCGAATTCCAGCCCATACCATGATTGTTCCACCTTGGTAAGGATGAACTTCTTGCGGATTCTGGAGACGACTCCAACGTCCAGGAACTCGCCATATACGCACTCTTCTCGAATCAGGATGAAAACCGAAGCAAGATTCGTCGGAAAACAGAACCCGTGCCCATTGATGGTCGGTCCACTGTAAATGTGCGTTAGCCCACAATAAGCGACGACCTCGATTTCCACGTCGAAGAGCTGGAACCCTAAGCGGTCTGCGAGCATAAAGATTGGCTTCGTGTAGTCTTGTTCTGACAGTTTGATCGCTAATAACCACTTGATGCTGAGACTGGAGGCCTGCGACCAACTGACGAGCAGTAATCGTGGGTTGCCGCCTTGCGGAATTTTGCAAGAAACGATCTTGTCGCGGGGTAGTAACCCTATTTCGTCCCCTGTGACGTTCGGCAACATCCCCTGTAGACCTGTAGCGTGCCCATAATCTGCAAATTACGCTTGGTTGGGTGTTGACAGCATCCGCTACGTCGCGTTGAGTTCGTCCAGCTTGCAGCATACCAACAGTCCTTAACATCTCTTCGCGACTTAAATGACGACGTGACATGATGACTACAGTCTCAAAAATGCACAAACCATACGTAAAAAACGTATTATTGATAATAAACGTTATTTACAATCAAAAAAAATAATATTTTTTTTGCCTCAGAGAAACTGCACAATCAAACACTTAAAAGTTTTCCCTCCATATTCGAAAATCATTACTTATTTAAATTTATTTTTAAATTTCGAACAACTCTGTAATCTACTTTATTCTATTTTTATTTATTTGCTGCCAGTTATTTGCAAAACAAGATTTACACGAAAAAAAATAATTGGGGTCATCTTGTTCCCTAGACTTTGTTGAGGTGTTTATATATTTATTTAATACATGTATATGTATTTGTATGTCAGTATTTATGTTGATATTTTTTGTGTAAAGCCGTATATTAATTTTATTTTACTTACTTTTCTCTCTTTCTTTTGTTTAAATACACTATCTATTTAAGTTTAGTCGGTAACTACACCATATCTTTTGTTGTTATAACATTACTGTCCATCCCAAGGTTGCCTGGAAGAAATCGCTTCAGCGATAAGGCCGCCCATTGTACATTGAACTGTATAGATGCTACCTACTTGTCCTACTGTAAATCTGTTGGTGTACAATAAAGAATTATCTATCTATCTATCTATCTATTTTATGTATGTTTATGTATGTAAACGATATTAAAGAAGATAAAAAAAACATGTTATTTATTGTTTTTAAACTAAGTGTAAAAACCAGTCGGTAAACTTGGACCGATTTTTTCAAACATAGCTAAGAACACGCAAGACTAATATACCTCAGACGAAAAGTAATATACCTTTAAAATACTATAGGTTATTAAATTGGTTCATCCGTTCAGGGGCAACGATGCCACTCACACACAGTCTCACACACACAGACATGTCAAACATATAACACCCCGTCGTTTTTGCATCGGGGGCTAAAAATAAAACGCAACTGAGAACCGTAATCGAACCTCTAGTAAATATAAGCCGTAGGTAGTTTGTGCAAAAAAGACACATCTAGATGTTTACCTTTAGTTAAGTACCTTACCAAACAGAGTATACTTACAAGTTAAACTGCACAAAATGCATTCGCTATTGTAATGCCCTACGATAACACAATATTTTATTATGATTTGGTCAGGTATAAAAAGTTCATACAATAAAATTATGTTTCGAATTCTACATTTTATTGGTGTTACACAAACTTAGTGATGCCAACGCTTACAGATATGCGAGTTGTTCTTATAGGACTCCTAACAGCTCTCCTTATCGTTGAACGTATACATAGTTCAGAGTTGAATTCGTTGAGTGCAGAAAGTGACGAGGAAAACACCATAAGACAAGCCTTGTTTCTGGTGAAACTACTTAAAGCAGGTAAATTATAAACTAAAGTTAAAGGGCTGAAATTTGGGACATAAACCAATCTCATTTACAAATGACGTCAGACAACAGCTGCCGAACAAGACTCTGTTGCACGATGTCCTGTCACGGTTGGCAGATGGAATCGCTCCCGTAAAATCCATAAATATCATAATAATAATATTCCATAAAGCAAAAGAGAAGTTTGAGTGCGGTTTGGCGTTCGGATAAATAAAATGGCAGTGTCTGCCGTATTTTTACAATACATATCAACAGTTGTAAGGCTAAAGGCCGTAAGCGACAAGAACAGTTGATGCGCAAATTACACTGTGTTGTAAAGAGTGTTTCATGTGCTTTAAGACCTTTTTTTGTATGAAATTTCGATGTCGCTTGTACCTTTTTGCTTTTCAAACGTCGATATATACCTTATATTCTACTTCATTTTAGCATTAATCCCAGTCACATTTTCACCTTTCACCTCTGATTCTGGGGTCCGCTTTATCAGTCTAACTGCAGATTTGGCTGAACTTCGATATTATCCGAGAAGTGACTGCCATCTGACCTCCTCTAAATCTAATGGCGATATTAAATTGAAGCACTAACTGCATTAGACTAGTTGTTAGAATTTTTATGGCTCCTACTACCTGGAACGACTGCCATAGATGTTCGTATGGCAACCGGGACCGACGGCTGGTCGTGCAGACCAATAAAAATTCCATACTCATACATACAATACTCATTTGCTCTGAACGGGGATCGAACCCATATATGAATAGTTCATACCTATGAGATTTAAATTACTTGAAGATATGTCGGATCAACATCCTCCAATGAGCCGTTGTCCAGGTCAATTGGAGTTGGCTATTAGTGTTATTATGAAGCGACCGACTTCCGATATTTTTCGGGAAGCGACTGACAAACCGTCTGTCTAACCTCCACAACACACTGGCGATAATGAAGTTCTACAGTCTGACCGTTGTTCCTAGTAGGTGGACCTCACGACACCATCTGAGTTGTGACTTTACTCAATCTTATCACCCGCTCAACTAATTCACCAAGCATCATCATTCATCAACCACCGAGCCTATAGTCAGAGGATGCATACTTCTTTGCCCAAGCATCATTCATCTTGTACCCGTATCAATCAATACTTCGGGGGGTGGTTGCTGTGATGGACCAACTCCTGCCGTGCTCACAGTACCCCTAAACCTGCACAATTCCTGACCTGAATGAAGCAACGGAATTCTGGGCTGGGCGCTTTTTTAAATTGTTGCCATTAACAGGAAGAAGAAGAATCAATACTGATAACAATAGTTGTTCTAACCACCTCCGCGTCAATATACCTCAATATTATTTATCATTATAATTGTCAACTGATACGTTATCCACATACCCTCCTCGCTAATTGGGCTCCTCGAGCGAAAAACTGAAATATGATATGAGCCAATTTGTAGAAATAAACACCTCAACAAAGTCTAGGGAACAAGATGACCCCAATTATTTTTTTTCGTGTAAATCTTGTTTTGCAAATAACTGGCAGCAAATAAATAAAAATAGAATAAAGTAGATTACAGAGTTGTTCGAAATTTAAAAATAAATTTAAATAAGTAATGATTTTCGAATATGGAGGGAAAACTTTTAAAAGTGTTTGATTGTGCAGTTTCTCTGAGGCAAAATAAAAATTATTTTTTTTGATTGTAAATAACGTTTATTATCAATAATACGTCTTTTACGTATGGTTTGTGCATTTTTGTGACTGTAGTCATCATGTCACGTCGTCATTTAAGTCGCGAAGAGATGTTAAGGGCTGTTGGTATGCTGCAAGCTGGACGAATTCAACGCGACGTAGCGGATGCTGTCAACACCCAACCAAGCGTAATTTGCAGATTATGGGCACGCTACAGGTCTACAGGGGATGTTGCTGAACGTCACAGGGGACGAAATAGGGTTACTACCCCGCGACAAGATCGTTTCTTGCAAAATTCCGCAAGGCGGCAACCCACGATTACTGCTCGTCAGTTGGTCGCAGGCCTCCAGTCTCAGCATCAAGTGGTTATTAGCGATCAAACTGTCAGAACAAGACTACACGAAGCCAATCTTTATGCTTGCAGACCGCTTAGGGTTCCAGCTCTTCGACGTGGAAATCGAGGTCGTCGCTTATTGTGGGCTAACGCACATTTACAGTGGACCGACCATCAATGGGCACGGGTTCTGTTTTCCGACGAATCTTGCTTCGGTTTTCATCCTGATTCGAGAAGAGTGCGTATATGGCGAGTTCCTGGACGTCGGAGTCGTCTCCAGAATCCGCAAGAAGTTCATCCTTACCAAGGTGGAACAATCATGGTATGGGCTGGAATTCGCCTTGGTGAAAGGACCGACCTCGTTTGGATACGGGGCAATTTGAATGCAAACCAATACATTCAGGAGGTTATACACCCCATGGTAATCCCTCATCGACAGTAGTTCGGTCAAGATTTTATGTTCATGCAAGATAATGCACGGTCACACACCGCGAGGGTAGTGGTCAATGCGTTAAGCGAGCACAATATGACGACGTTGGAATGGCCTGCTCAGTCTGCCGACCTCAATCCCATAGAGCATGCCTGGGATTTGCTTGGGAGAAGAGCTTTCAGTGATTCTTTGGAAAATCTGAACACTGAAGAACAACTTTTTTTACACCTTCGCAGTGTATGGAGCCATATTTCACAGACGATGATTGACAATCTCATACTAAGTATGCCACGCCGTTGTCGAGCTGTTGCTAATGCTTTAGGAGGTCCTACAGATTATTAAAAACGTTTAAAGTACGGTTAATTACTGTATTTCTTACTACCTCGTTATTTTTGTGCCTAATCATAGAAGGTTGTAATACTCAATATTGGCACTATTCAATTCTTTCTTTCTTCGTTAATGCCATGGAAGATGGGTAGGACTCTGGTGTGGGACGCCACATGCGTTGATACCATGGCTCCTACCCATATAACTAGCACGGCTGGCTGTGCTGGTGCTGCTGCTGCTTCTGCAGAGGCTCTCAAGCGGCGCAAATACTCCAATCTCATCGGAGATTATGAATTTGTGCCGTTTGGAGTCGAGACTTTGGGGTCATGGGGTCCGAGCGCTCGCAACCTCTTCCGTGAGATTGCGAAGCGAATGGTCGACGCTTCTCGTGACCAGAAGGCCGGCCTCTTTTTAGGACAGAGAATAAGCATTGCCATACAACGTGGCAATGCTGCCAGTCTTCTGGGAACGCTACCACAAGAGGCATGCGATGCGGAGGAATTCTACGACGCATTTTAATTGTTCTTAGCTATAAGTTGTATAATAGTTATTTTATTTTTATTGTATTTAATATTTATAAAATCGTTAATATAAAAAGTATTTGCATTAATTATTAATTAAATAATGATAGTAACATTCTTTGTTAAAAAAAAAAAAAATTAGTATGAAAATGTTTTTATTAAAATTAAAATTAAAAACGGTATAAAAATACCCTTCTATTGATATAAAACACTCACTATTACAAGAAAGGGTTTTAAATAAAAACTAGAAATGTCCTTGTTCCCTAGACTTTGTTGATGTGTGTAGTAGATTGGACAAGGGAGCAAAATAGTATTTTTACGGCGAGGGAACTTCTTCCTGAGCGAGTTAGAGATTCAAAGTACATCGCCTGTGGGAAAAATAATTTGCTCTCGAGTCATATAGGTACCTACTCTACTTTTGCCACAAAACTCTTTTTTATTTAAATTTTACCAAATTTTGTGGGAACAAAAGAGTTTCTGTGGCTGATAAAAACAATTAACCAAAAACCACTTTTTTCAATTTTGCTCGAAAACTGTCAGATAATGTGAAAAACGGTTCATACAAAAGTTGTAGACCTTGTTATTACCTACAACTTTTGAATTTACCTTTTTCCGATGGGAGGTTGAGTTTCGCTGCAAATCGTGGCAAACCATTTTTCACCCTTACCTTAAAGTGTGTGTAAAATTACACCCCTGTACTTCATAGCGAGTTTAATTTATTTTTGTCATTGCTTTAGCCATATTTTCTTTCATTTACAACTGTTCTTATGCTGTTATTAGATAATTCCGTAATATTCTTATCTGCACCGGTCTATAGCTCAATATCTGCCAGTGTAGCTCCCAACAACATCGGTCCAGCCCTTAAATAGATAGGTATCTTTTTTAAATTCGCTTATACTGTCATGTATTCAGTAAAAACTGTTATTTCATTATTATAAACAGACACTTCAATTTTATGTATTTGTAAAGATGAATGTATTTTTTCAAGAACAAATGAAATATTTGCGGGAGAACAATGAACTCGTTACCAATGATACGGACGACGCGAACAGTACGTGCCCGGAAGAGGACTTTAATACAACAACCCCATTATTATCTACTGTCCCAGGTGAGTTCTGTCCACGCCACGCACTCACGTTTCATTCTATCTAAGCTAATATTATGAAACTGAAGAGTTTGTTTGTTTGTTTGAACGCGCTTATCTTAGGAACTACTAGTTTGAATTGAAAATTCGCTTTGTAATAAATAGTCCGTTTATCGACGAAGGTTTAAGTCTATATATCATCACGATACTACTTGAGGGAGTGAAGCAGTCATCATAAATCTCAACCAATCCGGCAGATTTCCATTCATTATTTGAAGAATACGGGCTTAAAGGTAAACGGGTGTAAAGGTGCTATGTGGTTTCAAAATGTGCAGCGGGGGAAGCCGGGGTGGGTCAGCTGTATCTAATAATAATAAGTATAAAACGGGTGAACGGATCTTTCCTACTAACATCTTTAAGACCCAAGCTAGGCATTCGCCACTTGCCCAAACTATGGATAGAAGTACCTACCACAGCCCCGGGTTGCAAGAGCAAACAGGGCTTGCACGCGCTTGCGAGCACAAGCGTGACCCGACTTGAGCAAATGTAACATTATACTATTATATATATATTATATGTGACTTCTATAATTGCTGTTGAAATCCATTGTAACAGTGTAATAAATGCTGTATGTGTATTATTTATTAATTATTTGTAAAATTCAGACATTTTGCAACATTAAAATTTTATAACAGTAGCAGGAAAAATAATCATCAGACATTATATTAAAGCTAAACAACTAAAAATGGAAATAACACATGTTATGTTCTTTTTATTTTCAAATTTTCTTACAAAGTGATAGCCCTAACACTCGAGTTGGCAAACAAAGGGCGGTACCTACGATTAGTATTAAAACTGCAGCTTTTTTGAACATTACAGGAGTGCAACTTCTGTACCAACTGTCTCCAACCCCACCTGCCAAACCGCAGACGAGGCTCTGTCCCAGGGTTGGGAGATCGGTATTCGACCAATCAAAAATAGTAAGCAGAACCCAGACCAAAGTGCTCACTCATACACATACTTAGACATTGAGATTCTTAACGGGGCCACAATATAGATGAGCTTTTAAATGTTTCTAAATAGACCAAAAACTACTGTCCGCTGAGTTTCTTGCCGGAGTCTTCACAGGTCTGGGTCGCGTTTCCAACCGGTGCAGTGGTCCATTTGCTAAACTAGTCTTAAATATATTTTTTTCTAATTTTGACGTTTTGTAAGTGCCCTTTGCATGGTCTATACAGAGTATATGAATTTTTGACTTTGACTTTGACAACAGCTCAATCGCTACGAGAATGACGTAACCTAATAAATAAAATACTAAACAAACGTTTTGCGTTGGCATAGGTCGGTGACTTAAAAAGACAAAATACATATCTACATCACGTTTATAAAACATACGCGATGTTTGTGGAGCTTGCATTAGCAAATATAATGTTAATCTTGTTTATTACACGAGGACGAACTCCACTTTCACATGTAATCGGAACAATCAACAACAAATAGTGTTAGCATACCACATGAATTAACTATAAAGCTAGGTCTGCATAGCAGTGGTGAGGAGTTCTTGTAACCTCACAACCTGTACCGCCTTTCTCTGCAAAGGGCAGCCATGGTAGAGATGCGTAATACCACGTGCCCTAACGGCCGACATGAATAGGTAGTAGGGTAAGGAAGGGTATGTCAGAGGTCTCGTGGAGACCTCCGAATTACCCTGTTGTTATCCTTCTTGTTAGGTTAGATTTGATTAATTAGGTTAAAAGAGGTACCTAATTACTTACCAAAAACTTTATTCCACCGGCTTTCACAATTCGTCACTGTTGCACAGTGATATCAGCAATTGGTTTCCAATAATTGGTATCTGTCCAAAGGCCTGATGCCGTACCTATAATTAACCCATGATTTTCTTACATCATTTCGTTATTGCTCAGCCCCTAAGAGCCATAGCGTTATCTTAATCTATAACCGTACTCAAAAACTGAATTGAATATAAAAGATTTTTTTTAAATTACACATAGGTAGGTACTTTGATAAATACTTGTATATTTACTTCCAGGGACTAGCTAGTAAACAAAAACTATTCAACTTTACTATTAATATTGATTGTAAGAAAGAGTGACCAGGTGAACTGCATGTTCTTGCTAATTTCAGCGAGTACACCACCGGTGATGTTATCTTCACCACCAAACCTCGTCGCTCCATCATCACATGCAGCTCCAAGCGCATTGCCGGCACACATCGTACATAATGCGCCCGACGTGGCTGGTCAACCTTCACCTAACACTAACTTTCCACCACACCTGATACAAGCCATTCCAGCTCAATATATACAACCAGGCGAAAATTATAATTACCCGTACAGTAAGTTTTGTTAAGTTACTAAGAGTTCGTAATACTAAACTAAAGATGAGGATCTATACACGCACCGGTGGTACGGGTGTATGGACCCTCACCATGATCATCTGATTAATCACCAAATTGCCGCGTTGTTCCCGGCAGAGTAGAATTAGGGCCACCCCATGGTGAATGGGAAGAGTCCCATGCGGTGTCGTACAAGGCGACTAAGGGATAGGGCTGTTTAACATCAGACAGATATATACAGCTCATACTCAGGCACAGATACATGGAGCCAACAATAGTGCCCGGAAGACAGCAATAGGCTCACCCCCTATTACGTGAGACCGAAAACAATGATTAGTGAAATGAGGGTGTTAATTACCTCTCCTTAATCCTTCTGGAATAGAGACGTGATTATATGTATGTATGTCTACCTAACTGTTGCTATGATTGTTTAATACTTTATAAATAAATTATTGTAGCTACTGTATAAGGATACCAAACTTTCAGTTCACGCTCTTCAAAACCTTTACAAAACCTAAGCAACCCGACCTTAGCTGAAATCTTAACGTGTTAAATCAAAACTTAGGTACCTACAGTCTGTTCCCTTGCTTTCTGAATAACGTTCCCTGATGTGCGTCAGTAGAAATAATTGTATGCAAGTAAACACATCATAGCCTATGCACAACACAGCATTGTCGTCATACACGATCTAGTTCCATCGGCAAGTAGGTTGGAAGATAAAACGTTTCATGTAAACATTTCAATATTTGAACTGTTACTGTGTGATGAACAGTTAGAGTTCAAAGACTGAAATGTTTTCACGTTTTATTTAAATTAAGTAGATACAATCTCATCTTTGTTAACTCCTCGAAAGACTCGTATACTATGACTTATTGTGTCCTGAGGTTTTGACTTTAGAGTTCAAAGATGAAATTTTAATAGGTAATTCTTATGATCGGAACACACCTACTTGATGTTTTTATCGAAGAAATTAATCGAGATTTGGACTGTACAGTTAACATCATTTTCATTCCAAATAAAGAATTCTTTGTTTCAAAAGGTACCAAATCCCTACTATATGATCTACGTTGGATCAATCGGTGGTTGGGAAATAACAATATAGGTTATAGATCAAGTATATTTTTAAAATGGTTTAAGGATTAATAAATGGACTGATTTATGTAACTTTTATTCCAGGAATGAACCGACGGCGAATGATGCCTGTAGATGAAGATTACGGTGGGTACTAATATTGTTATAACTACAATTAAATTAAGGCTCCCTGACAGCAGACCAAGGATTGTCAGGGAACCAGGGGCCTACCATAAAACGTACATCGTAATTATGGGCATGTGCCTGCACAAAACAGAAACGAAAGACGTAGGTAGGTAGCATTTAGGTACGGTCAGCTACAGAGAAAAGGTAAACCCCAAAACCCCACCCCTGATTACGAGATGTACGAATAAATTTTCGAGTAGGACGTGGCGCAGCTTTTTTTAGAAATTATGTTTTTGACAAAATAGGTAGGTACACTTCGAATTCTCCAAATCCCCTCAGAGATTTAACTCTATAACAATTCTTTGCTCTCGCTTTTTGTATTATGTATTTAACTTTCAATCATACATGTATTGAACTCGACATTTATAGGTATTTAAACTATCATGGTCACTCACATCAGTATCAAAATAATCGGGATATTTACCATGTTGGATTGTTTTGAGTTTCCGATATTTCGGCGCTGTTGTAAGCACTAACAATTATTATAGTCAAATAAAATTGCTGTTAAAACAAAGTAGGTATATTAAGTTTATGGTACCGACGACACACCAAGAAGATTATATCTACTTAACTTCTGACATAGGTACAACGCTGTACACTTTTGACATCACGAATAGTAAGTATTGAGATAAATATCTACCACCGCATTGTAATATAGGACCATTGTTAAATGCACCCGTATAATGTTCAACTTTATCTATATTAAGTTTTTTTTATGTTTTCCAGGTGACCTGATGCCAAGGTTTGGTAAGTAGGTTTACGATATTGGATCCCTGATGTACGTCAGTAGAAATAATTGTATGCAAGTAAACACATCATAGCCTATGCACAACACAGCATTGTCGTCATACATACCTGTCTAAAAGATACCTTACTTAGAACACAGAATGTAAGTAGGTATCTACCTAATTAGTAAGTAGAGTAACTCAACTGACATGAACATTTTGGTTCCATACCTTAGAGCCGAATATAAATAAGAAATGAAGTAGGCAGGAAATACCCTGTAAGAATCGTAAATCAATATCTAAACAAGGTACAATACATTTTCCTTATTGTATATACATATATTGTACCAGAAAGGCTATTATAAAATCCAAAAATACTTGGTTGATAAACAAGCTTGGAAATGAGCTGTTGGCTCAAATATGCTACTCAAGTAAATTTATGTATTTAGATTAAGTAGACAAAGTGTATGTTTGTAAATAGACAAAAAAAATGCCCACTGAGTTTCTTTTCGGAGTCTTCTCAGGTCGGGGCCCCGTTTCGAACCGGCGGTGGTCCATTTGCTAAACCAAGTTTTAATATTTCCTTTTGTATTGACGTTTTGTAAGTGCCGACTTATTGGTGAATAAATGATTTCTGACTTTGATTTTGCGCTAAAACGATGAAACTAATAATAACTAATAAAACTTTTGTGGTTTTTAGGTGGATATAGAAGAGCAGACTATGACTCACAACGCATTGCGCGTCGTAGGGACTATGGTAGGCAAATGATATCAATCAATCAATCAGCCCACTGCAGTCCACTGCTGGACATAGGCCTCTCCCAATGTGCGCCATTTTCTCCGATCCTCCGCCTTCCGCATCCAGTCTGTCCCAGCCACCTTTTTCAGGTCGTCCGTCCATCTGGCTAGAGGGCGTCCTACCTTTCGTTTACCTTCTCGCGGAAATGATATCATTACCACTTTTTAGCAGATTTACAGTGGAGACCGCAAAATGAGATGCCTTCCAGCCAGATGAGGACGAGATATTTTAAATTTCAAGATTTGTTAGATCAATTGCGGTGGTTTGAGGACCGGGTGCCGCACATAGAGCCTATATCCAGTAGATGACTGAAATAGTCTAATTGATTGATTAAAATCGTCTATTATTGCCAATATCTGTGTTATATCAGTTGTATACGTACCTGCATTTTAAATCAATTGTTTTAGGAGACAATTACAGGTTTGGCTACATTGATCAACCACCATCGCTTAGTGAACAGGCTTTATATAAAGGTAATGTACATATTTTACTTATTGTTAATATACAATTTACTCGCTATACAATTTATCTAATGTCCCTTACTAGGTTTTGAACATGAAGCTGCACAGCCGTGACGTGATGCGATATAGTCAAAAATAATTGAAGTAAAATGAATGAACGTGAAATATATGTACCTCTACTATTAGATAATCTGTGCGAATTAATTTTTAGGATACAGAAGGGTAGCCGATAGTGGTAAAGAAATTAGTAAAAACGCTGGGACCGAGGTAACTGGTGAGTAAACTCCGCATGCTTTAGTGTATAACCAACCTACTTTTTCAAATATCTCACAATTTCATAAAGTACATTTATTCCATATCGATTTTTTGAGGCTGAGAATGGCAATGCATTTGTCAGATTTTGTTGATAAGTTATTCTCTGTCAAGACTGTGCGCTTATGAAACGCATTGCCATTGAATGTTAGACGAGTAAAATCCCTAAACGTATTTAAAACAATGGTAAAGGACTACTACCTATCATTTTGAACACTGTGGCAGCTCACAGTTAATATGCTCACTATTTTCCCTTCTTATTAGTTGTATCTACTTCGTATATCTATTTATGTGCTAAAGTTGTTTATTTATTTTACTTTATTTGAACTTCTCTCATATCTTTCTTTCTTTTTGTTTTTAAACACCTTGTTTCTAGTTTATTTGCTAACTACACCAAATCTTTTGCTTTATTACATCACTGTCCATTCCAAGGTTGCCTGGATGAAATCGCTACCAGCAATAAGGCTGCCCACTGTACATTAAACTGTATGCATGCTACCTACAAGTTCTACTGTAATCTATAGGTGTACCATAAATAATTATCTATCTATCTAAAGGAAAACAATCTTGTAGCATCGTTTTATAAAAATAAAAAAACATATTGAACAAATAAATTAGGCTAACTGACTAACAAGAGGTACGATTTCGGTTTTTAGTATTTAATATTAATGAACTGAGATTTTATTTAGATTAACTAACCTAACTAAAGTCTAACTTTTTATTAGCTGCAATAAAATGACGTTTCTAAATGTCATTCCGTAAAATAATGTTGACAGCTTAATCTCAATAGTGATGTGATTCAGTTCACAAAAGTTTACGGAATATCTAATCGTTCCATAATTTGCCTCATAATGATCATGCTAAATTCTATTTAATATTAATGTAAATAAAAGGCTGTATAAACGTTGATCCTTTTACGCATTAAGCAAGATAACACTCAAGCAACCGCTCTCTCAAGTTGGTAGTACTGATTTTTGGTTATGGTGCTACGATGACGCTTGGCCGCCATTTTGTTTCGGTTGTCATTCGCTCATTCGGCTTCTAACTTCTGTTTTGAGTACACGAATAATTTTGATTTGCCCACTGCGCGTTGTTTTTGTTATCATTATTGTTAAGTTTATGTTACGTTGTGTTTGTTTTTCATTGCCTGTTTTCGTTAATAGTTTTAGTTTTTTTTGTTTGATACATCAAAGACATGGATGCTCTGCCGGGCACATCGCAAGATGGAGACACGTTTTTATCTCCTAAGAAAAAGAGGCCACGTGTAGCTCTAAGTGCAACAGAAAAACTTTGGGTCAGAAACGTTTACAAATATGTGTTTGAAGTGAAATGTTCAGAACCAAACATTGAATTACCAAAAACAAGTGAATGCGTTGACAAGGTGGCTGAAGTCTTGGGAATATCCGTCCGCACTGTTTATTCTGTTTTAAAGGAGCACAAGGAGAACGACAGCGAATCACCAAAACCTCCCGAAAAAACTGGCCCAAAACTTACCTTTAAAGATAAACTTGATAATTTCACATTCACTGCAATTAGACGAATTGTACATCAGTTCTTTCATAGAAATGAAATACCCACCATCGCAAAGGTTAGTTTACATGTCGTCACTCATCTTTTTATTATACGTTATGTATGTTTTCTCCTATCCCATGTGTAATATTAACTAATTAGGTAATAACTATATTATTTTTTAGGTGCTGCAAGTTGTAAATGATGAACCAGGATTGCCCAACTTCTCGAAAGAGACACTGAGAAAAATTATGAAACATCTCAATTTCGAATTCGTTACTCGATCACGCAAGAGTGTGCTTATTGATAGACAAGATATCATATCATGGCGCCAGCGCTACCTGCGTTTAATTAAACAATATCGCAGGGAGGGAAAATATATATATTATCAAGACGAGACCTGGGTCAATGCTGGTACGTGATTTTTTATTTTTTTTATTTATTTATTTACAAATAATGGTTACATAATAATATTATAAATAATATCTCGCCAAACTAAAAAGTTTAAGTGTCAACTCTTAGTTTCTTATATTTGTACCATTTTTGTTTTGCTATCGAAACTTATGATTTTTCTTGTTCTTTTCAGGTCATACTACAAAAAAAGCCTGGATTGATGGAAGCATTACCTCTTCTCGACAGGCATTTTTAGACGGCCTCACTACGGGTTTAAAAAATCCCACAGGAAAGGGAAAACGACTAATAATTAGTCACATAGGCGGAGAAGAAGGCTTCCTGGACGACGGACTTCTTATGTTTGAAGCAAAGAAAGGTACAGAAGACTACCATGACGAGATGAATGCAGAGTGTTTCGAGGATTGGTTCCGCGGTATTCTACCCAAACTCAAACCAAATGCAGTAGTCGTAATGGACAATGCGCCCTATCACTCTAGGAAGATCCAAACAATCCCGAAGATGTCGTGGACAAAACCACGAATTCAAGAGTGGCTGACAAATAAAAATATTGTATTGAACCAAATATGGTAAAGGCCACTCTAATAGATATTGTGATACAGCAAAATCTTACTGAGAAATATGCTGTAGACGAGATGGCTGCACATAAAGGCATCACAGTTTTAAGATTGCCCCCTTATCACTGTGAGCTGAACCCCATTGAGTTGGTATGGGCGCAGGTAAAGGGTCACGTTGCAAATAATAATAAGACGTATAAAATGCAAGAAGTTAAAAATTTATTTCAAGAAGGTATAAACAAAGTGACACCGGCTAAGTGGAGTGACTGTGTGTCTCACACTATAAAAGTGGAAGACAAAATGTGCCACCTCGATCATATTATAGATGAAGTGACAGATAGATTTATTATTAGTGTTACCGAAAGCGACAGTGACAGTAATTCCGAAAAAGATTGATTAAAGTACATTATTATGGCATTTTTGTTTCATTTTAAATGTACCTCCCTATACTTCCAATAAAAAAGATCAATCCTCTAGTATAGTAACAATAATAGAATAAAAAAATACATTACAACTTATTATTAAATCTCAAACACAAAACCAAACTGTTCATTCATTTATGATTCACTCATTTAGCTACATCCCTATTTATTTTTCTTCAATAACCGGCAACCCACAAAACGTCATTTTACTGCAGCTAATAAAAAGTTAGACTTTACAGTCCGTCAAATCTAAGAAGTACCGTTTGACAGTTCTGACAATTGAATGATAGGGATGGGATGAAAAAATCGATTACTATAATATCCGAACTTTAAGAGATCGATTACTATAATATCCGAATTTTAAGAAATCAATTGTTATAATTAAATAAAAGAAATGTTTAGGATATTTTTTTATTCATTACTAGTACTAGTATCGTCGTCTTCGTCATCATCGTCATTTAAATTAATGACCAGTTGATTGTCCATTACATTATCAAAGTGTACGTCTCTTTCGAAGTCGTCCATTATTATTTTCTTTGTTTTTTGTACTACTTTACTCCAATCTTCCTGTGTAACTTGGGCACATGCTTCCTTTAATAAACCTTCCATTTTCTTGACACTGAAGGGTGGTTTTGTGTTGTGTCTTGCTGCATAACCTGTAAAACAATAATGTAACTATTTGATAGCAGACGAAAACCATTGTTTAAATTATAAATGTTAGAAGTACTCGTGTTATTATTATAATATTATAAAATATTACCTTTAACTTGGGCCCAAATCAGTTCAATGGCATTATATTGGCAATGGTACGGAGGAAGTCGTATGACTTTGTGCCCGTGCTCTTCGGCCAATTGGTCAATTACATATGTCGGTTTTGGTGGTTTATGCAATTTCACTAACTGTAATAATTCAGCTTTTAATAGTGACATGTCGGCATCCACTCCTTTTCTTTGCAGCCATGCCACCAAATCTGCTTTCTTATTGGCTGACGTAGGTGCTTTATCAATTTGCACAGAGTGGTATGGGGCATTATCCATTATAATTGTGCTGTTAGGAGGGATATTCTGTAATAAATTTAAGAACCACTCTCGGAACCTTACTGCGTCCATTTCTTCATGATACTCTTTAGTGCTTTTGGATTGGAAAGCTAATAAAGAGTTTTCCACGAAGCCTGTAGACGCTGACCCAGCATGGCATATTATGAGGCGTCCACCTTTTCCTATCGGCACCTTCGAGCACGAAGCTTCAGAATCATCAGTCCATGTTTTCGGCACAGAATGGTTGGAATTTAGCCAAGTTTCGTCCAAAAATATTACATTATCCCAGTTTATAATTTGTTTAACTTCGCGCAGGAATGTTAGTCGCTGCATAATTATGTCATGTCGCTCCATAACAATTTTTCGTTTGTCAACTTTTTTGTATCTGAAGCCAATTCCTGTTATTACCGTTCTCAACGACTCTATGCTTCCCTTATACAGCCCGGCATCTTTTAAAGTTGCACATAACTTTGCCAATGTTGGAAATTCGCCTCTTGTAAAATACCCGTATATATGGTTTCTAATAGCATGACTATCGAATTCATCGATGCCTGTCACAGGTTTATTTCTTTTTCGTTTTTTCGGTGTGTGAAGTACGTTACTGTCACTCCCCGAAGGCCCATATTTTTCACTTAATATTTTGCCAACGGTGCGGCTACCAATACCGAGAGCTTCACCGACGCGATCCCGAACTTGTGTAACTGGCAGTAGAAGTCCACCATTTTGAGATTCACGCTCAAAATACTCGTGTAATTTCACCACCAATTCACGAGCCTGGCTGTTCAAAGTACGTCCTCTTTTCGACATTATTAATAAACACTTGCTTAGTTCGGAGTCCAGTATAAATATTGCCAAGGTAAACGGATAAAGAATGATCAGTCCAGAAAAGTAATAGCCAAGTCACAAATTGTAAAACACAAACGAGAAAGCAAGTACGCGCACAGTCAGCTTCCAAGATGGCGAGAGACTGCTGACGCCGAACCGACCGAGCGGACCGCGTGCGCTTGTAGTTGGCAGTGTTGCCAGAAAAAAAAAATTGTAGAGACTTGGACACCTGCGATTTTGCCTATTGACCTAAAAATAATTAAATTAATTTATTTTAGGGTATCTGTGTATTCAGTGCATTATGCGGTCGCGCAGTAACGTCGTTAATTTATAACATCAGGCAACAACATTTTTGTGAATGGGTTCTACATACCTTATTTTTATTAGTTTTAGACGTAGAAATAAGACTTAGAAGAAAAAATTGTAATTGTAAAATCAATGGATGTGCTTGTTAAAAATTTGTTTATTTCTCTGTAATATGCAAACCCATACTATCATACACAAAAATAAATGTAAAAAACACTATCCGTGACTCCATTTACTATTTCGACAGCGTTAGCGCGAGAAACCCCGACTTATTTGGGCGCGAAAATCAAAAATCGACAAATCGCTTTCGACAACTTTTTAAAGAAGCAAATATATTTGATTTATAAATACGTATTTTTGGTGAATGGGTTTTATCTCATATTTTACGATTACATAACTATTTAGTTATGTAATCGTAATATGTGAGATAAATCCCATTCACATGAAAAAATATTTGTTTGGTTGTCAAGTGTAATTTGTAAATAATACATTCGATTTTTCGTATATGTAAACGATTTTTTTGCATACAAGTGTATCCGAAGAGTCGCAACACTACGTGCAGTGACCTAACTACGTAACTTTGTAATGCGGTCAAGAATATAACTATTAGAAATTATTTACTGTGTAAATATGTGTTATTTTGCTTTGTTTGAAAGTTTTCAATTACATTTAGATATTAAGAATTGTACATTTTTAGATACAATAATGAAATCTTTCTAAATTCATGGTTTTATGAAAAAGGTTATCGAAACTGAATAATGTACGTATGAACAAAGTTGTTTCGGTTTGAAAAATATGAAACGTCAAACGGTACCTCTTAGATTTGATGGACTGTAAGCTAACTTTATTCATCAAAATTTATATTTATGATATAATAATATCGTATATCAATGTACCTAATTATAAAACAATTAAATTCAACCTAAACGAACTACTACAAGTTAGAGCTAAAAAACAGAGTTTTTAAATAAAATATTCCTATTAAAAAAACACATCAAGATTGTTTACGGTTAGTTGAGCACCTCACCGAATCGAATATAGTCATTTTAGTTCATTCCTGAGTATGTATGTCACTAGTACCTACATTTCTATTCGCAGGAATAAATGAAGCATTACCAAAAATGAGTGAAGCAATTAGAATCGGGGCCACAGGTTAGTCTCTGCATATTAGGTTATACCTATTTATGTATTTACCAACGGCGGTATTTCCGCCCAATTGAGCAGTCCGACTGGGGAAGTACCTCCGCCCTACAGAATACCGCGGTTATAATAACTTCATGTTGTGTTCCTAGCGGTGAGTAGGGTAGCCAGAACTCACTGGAGAATTTGTGCTGTCAGTGAGATGATTAAAGGCTTGTCCTGCTTTGTCCTCTACACTAACGGCACAGAAACTCTGTGCTTACAGGGTCGGCAGCGCGAGTGTGGCTTCAGGTGGGCCGTGCGCTTGTTTGCCACCTAAGTGGTATAAAAAATAACCTTAGTGGCTATAGAGTCGGCCTTACGATTAAGAGGCGAATACCGGTCTTTACACTACCGAGTACTGGCTCAGGAAATTTAGACAATAACCTAGGACTAGTTGGGGCGGAAGGTTTCTTATTTTAAAGAGTTCTTTAGGTCCCGTGTACGCTCCTCCTCTCCCCCCTCAAACGGGTTCCTAAATGTAGTTTTGTCTATTTATCTCGAAAACTGTGTTAGCTACAAGAAAGTTTTCAAGATACAATATAATTTTTGTAAAATTACCAACCAATCGACACTTCGTTCATTTCAATGTGAGCTATAGTCTCTGAAATATAGCTACATGTATTTCATTAAAAAAAAATTTTTTTGACCTAAAATGTTTCTTTGTACTAAATTTGAAGAAAAGTTACTGCAATGAATGAATCTTCATACATTTAGTAATAAAAGGAGGTATAAATCATTGTTATAGTAGCATTGGTTCTCGATTTACAGCGAGTAGTGTCCTGGCTCCCACGTCACCTTTCACCACTAACATAGCAATTTGAGTAGCAGACTTCTGTAATGATCCATCGGCCGTCGAATACAAGCTTCAAATATTTCATTTGGAACTTGATGCTCATAGAATTGATAGAAATGCCTTTTATTATGAAATCCCTCCGGTGGCACGCTCCGAGGCCCATGGAAGAACAGAGTCTCGGCATTATCCAAAGCCACCACCTCGAGATCTAACCGCCAGATCCGCTCAATGACTTGGGCAACTGCGAAAATTGGATACACAATCAATCAGCCCAAGACTGATCCCTCCGGAATACAGCATAATTTCACACCGACTAAGGTCGGTCGCATTGGCGATGTCCAACCCCTCGTTTACACCTAAGTACAAAACATGTATTTGACAAGTTGCAAAATGTCACAGGCTACAGTGTGAGCGCAAATGTGTTTTATACTTGTTGACTATACATCCTATGTGAACGAAAAAGTATCTGAGACACGTGTATAAAACAAGTATGGTGATTTAATAATTTATTAAATATTTTTTTTATTTGTTGGCAACTTAGTCCAATTTGTTAGTAACATTTTTTTTCTTATCTATAATGTTAGTAAAAACGTTTTAATAATTTTCAATAGATCATCAATCATTATCATTATATAATTATGTGAGAGCTGAATAACAAATACATTTTGCAGTATATTTATTCAGCCCTCACAATTCCAGCAGATATCATACAACAACTTTTTGATTAGAATATATAGTTTTGATTAGTCTTCTACAACATTCGTGGTGTAAACGAGGGTTTAGGATACCGCTAACATTATCTCGCCCCAGGTAACCGCATCCTTCACGAGAGCCGTCACACGTATGATGGCATCTACGGTGGAGCGCCTCTGGTTAAAGCTATATTGGCCATCCGCCAACTCCGGCAACACTCTGGAGAGGTGCTCGATGCTTCGCTATAACTCTTTCAAAGAGTTTGCACACCTCGTCAAGCTACACTATGGGTCGGTAGGTGGACGGTGAGACCGAGCGCTCGAAAACGAGGACCAGTTACCCCGTCTTCAACAATTGCGAAAACTGGCCTTGCTACACACTGAGATGCTCTCTGTCGGGGCTCGAGAGCATCTTCCCCTAAAGCGCACGCTCGGCCTGGAAGATCCCACCGTGGTGTTCGCATCGCCATCCAGCCAGTCAAGTGGCCTTGGGCACCAATAACTCCTCCGAGCAGTGGCAGGGTCCCGTAACAGGCCCTTAATAAAAGCTAAGGCCGCGTAGGGCAGATGAAAGGCCACACTCGAAGGGCGGGCTAACGTCTGCAAAGTTTGCATTTGCCGCCCCCGATGCTGCCACAGAGAGCGTGAGCCCCAGCTTGTGCCTCCTAGATCCGGCCCTGCTTCTTGTATGTTTACCTGTTGAGAACAATCATAAAGCTTTTGTTTTCATTTTCACTACAAATTTTACATAGAAGACATTAATGCCTCGGTAACGATTCGGAGAATCCCTGCCATGAACTAAGCAGCGTGACTCACCACACTTTCCACACAGAAGTAGCATCACGCTGACCCAGTGCAGGTTCGTGGGGAAGAGGATGCGTTGAAAAGTTGTTGCGTCCTGCGAATAGAAAAGTCATACGAGAGGGAATAATAGGTAACAGAATACCACTATCTGACAGCGATAGCTCGAGAAGCCGGGATTACGTACCCGTGTACGGTGTACATACCTACTCTATAACCCCCGGAAAGGCATTAGAAGGGATACTCCATGACTTTAGAATGGCGCCCTCGTATTCGTGTAAGTCGAAAAAAGTAAAATCGATCGATTTTAATTACCTACCTATTATAATACGGTGAGCATAAGGTGTTCTTTTCTTAATACTATATAATTACATCGAGGTTTTTGACACTATTCACTGTACATCGAGAACCAATACTGCTATAACAATAAATTATACCTTATTTTATTCTTAACATATGAAGATTCACTAGAGCCACATCATTTTGCCATAGAAACATTTTAGACCTGAAATATTTTTGAAGAAATTTCTGTAGGTATATTTCAGAGACTATAACTCTCATTCAAATGAATGAAGTGTCGATTGGTAGGTTATTTTAAAACAATTATATTGTACTGTGACAAATTTCTTGTAGCTTTCACCGTTTCTGAACTAAATTGAAAAAAGTACTTAAATGTACTTTAGTATACTCTAGTAGGGAGACGTGGGGGGACAGGGGGGAGCGTACGCGAGATCTACGGGAAACTTTCCAGATATGTTCAGGGAGACCTAATAATCACTTTGGAAAAAAGAGACCTTCCGCCGGAATTAGTCCTAGGTGCCGGAGGAGTAATTGATTAAAATTACTGAGCTACACTGCCAACACAAGCAATTTAGCTTAGCTAAGGGGGTTAGAGGCCTATTAGACCCACTCAAGTGCGCGGGGCATTTACACTCATTGTTTGTTAATTTTATTGAATAAAAAGGAGATAACTTATTCTTGCCCCACACATTAATTATAATTTATACTTAACTACATTAGGTAGGCAATTATGGGTTCTTCACTCACTTTCTGTCCATAGGTGCAGGTGATGGGGCTTCAAATAATAGTGAAACTGTTGGAACTGGCAACACAGGTGTAGTAAAGGGTGCATTATACATTTTCTTAATTCGATCCGTACTCCACGGACCCAATTCAGTGAAAATACGGTTTTTAAAAGTGTGATTTGAAAACTTACAAATTTCAAAGGTCGATTGGAATCACACGTTTTGAAAACGTAGTGTTACTGAATCTGTACCTACTACTGAACTTACAAAATGTAATTTAATATTAGATACCACATCGTCCCATTCCTCATTAGCCATTAACTCCGAGTATTATACCAACTCAGTTGGGGTCGGCTTTTAGTCTTAACTAAATACGAAACAACCCAAGTCGACACGGATGAAGTCTTGAATTTGATGAAGGAGCCTTCTAAACACATTTTATTCTCAGTAGTTTCTTTGATTCTTTGATAGTCCCTTCAAAGTAACTGCCGTACTTTTTTGTAGGTATAGTTCCTTCAAAAGAACTAACTGAGACTATAAAGTTTCTTTGAAGGGGTTACTGAGATTTTTTTTTATACCACCTTTGTGGCAGATGAGCACACAGCCCACCTGATGGAAAGTGGTTACGGTGGCCTATGGACGTGTGTAACACCAGAGGAGCCACACTCGCGCCGCCGACCCTGCAAGCACAGACCCTCTGTGTCGTCTGTTCAGAAGACAAAGCAGGAGAAGCCCTTAGTCCTCCCACTGCCAGCACAAATTCTCCAGTGAGCTCTGGCTACCCTACTCACCGCTGGGAACACAACACGAAGTTATTATGGCCGCGGTATTCTGTAGGGCGGAGGTACTTCCCCAGTCGGACTGCTCAATTGGGCAGGAATAGAGCCGTGTCCTACCTCATTAAAATTCCATTTTGTCCGTGTAGATAGGTTTGTTTGATTTTTTTATCAGACAAAATGTCCATGCGCTGTGTTATAATATGGATCTAAACTACGTTTTAAGTTCCTTTTTAGGATGTTAATAGTTGTGCCGGTAGTTAAAGTATCTATAATACTTGTCGCTATCGATCACGCTTTTATTACGAAGAAGTATTGGCACTGGACACGTTTTATCCTCACTTTCTAAGAATCACCCAGTTCCTTCAACGAAACTAAAGGTACTACTGAGAATCGATTAAGATGGGGTATATAGGTATATAGGAAGATTTGGATGATTTCAGGCGAGGTTCGGTGGCTTAGTGATCAGATCATTCCCCTGTAAGGGAAAGATCGCGGGTTCGAATCTCGCCTAAACTGATTCAAATTATTTTCCTATCTTCGGATCTTTTTAAGGTCATTTTTTACACTTTGGGTTTCATTATTGGAGTTTTAGAAAGGATCCCTACATTTTTTTAAATATATATTAGCCTATGTTAGTTAGTGATAATATAGTTTTCTAATAGAAAAAGAATTTTTGAAATCGGTCCAGTAGTTTTTGAGTTTATTCAATACATACAAAAATACAAATCTTTCCTCTTTATAATATTAATAAATAAAAGCATAGATAAATAAATGATCGAAATAATAAGTTGAAGCTGTTTCGAGGTCGAATCCAGGACATTACACTACCGACGTGAATCCACGCCTGACAATCCCAGCATAAACAATTCAGCTTAGCTGAAAGGGTTAACAGATATACCAGAACTTCGCTTACTAGACTCTTTGAATAAAAGATCATTGTTTGTTTTCAGATTCAAAGAAAACTGTATCTTTGCCACCGAATCTAACAGAAAGCACGAAGGTGACATCATCCTTATCTACTGAGTCAAAAAGAGTGACAGCTAGGCCATCTCCATTCCCATCAACTTTGACGACCCTTGACCAAAGAACAGTGCGACAGAAAAGTGCCAACGCTTTGCAAGCTCTTGGGAAAGGTAACTTTTATTAGCTATTGGTTATAGATTGAGAACATGGGGTTGAGGTATCAGCCCACACCCGAGGTGTCATCACAAAGCCGTAGATGGCCCAGGAAAAGTCGGGGTGCGAGGGAATTAATTGCCTTACTAGGTCACCTTACTCACTGACACTTTTCTAATAACAGCCTCTAAACCAGACGTTTGGAAAGGCGCCATACAGGTCAGGAAAGAGGTCGCACGACAAAGGTCTACTACTGAAGCCCCATCTGCTGAAGGTCATGTTGCGTCAGAAGTTGCTTCAGAACTATTATACGAGATCAAAGGTACTAAATCTGAAAAAAATACAGCGATCGCTCGACAGGCTGTTGACGAAGACGATTTGCCGTACATCGAAACACCCACATTTACAAGAACTACTATGAAAATATTTTTGAAAGGTAGTTCAAGAATGCAAATTCCATTTTCTGAAAATAATGCTTTTTGCCATTTATACCCGCATAATAAGTTATGTGGATCTGCTTTTTGAAACTAATAAACACCATACTTTTACCTGTCGAGTATTACCTACTACTACTGAGGAATTTTATTAGTACCTTCCAACAATGTCTTGTCGTCTACATACCTATGTTGTGTAAATTTCAAAATGCTATTAAAGTACCTACCAAATGTTTTATAACAACTCATTGCATTTTTTATACCTAAGTACCTATTTATTTTAATCACACTTCCGTTTCAAGATTGACTTCATTCGAGCATGTATTGTACTCAGTAGGATATTTTGGATATACTTAATATGTAGGTATGTTAATCACTTGCAGACAAACCATAACATACCTAAGTCTATGTGCTGACAGGTCCCACTTCCCTGATCGGGCCGGGTAATGAATGCATTTGACACACTTGTGCTTTAATTGAAATAAACTAAAAACTGTAGATATGTGTGGCCTCGAAACGGACTGTTATTTCATCTCTGATGGTGATAATATGCTCCATGGTCACCAGTATCACCGGCCATCTTAAGATGAACCTGACTGGTACATTATTTATCTAACCTGTCAATGTGCTAACGGGCTAACCTATTAGCCAGAGCTAATTGGTGGAGCACACTTAAAATAGGTATTTTTTTTCATTTCCATCATCGATCGACAGTTCCAAACCTATTTGCTTGTCAGCATAAGACTGTACATTTGTATAAGCACCATCGCATCACATGATTAGGTAAAGTGGTTGTGTATAACACGTATCTCGGACATACATCGCGAGACAATCGCGAGCGCGGGGATTGTTATCTAATAAGCTATTAGTGAATTTGAGATCGTCCACTGCAGCAGCACCCCGTGCTATCCTAAAAACACATCCAATAAACGTGTACTGCGCATGTAGAGCAACTTTTGAGCACATTTTAGGTCCAAGATATTATATGTCCAAAACGACAGCGCGACGCGACTTTAGGTGTGCATCGGAACTAAGGGCCCAACTTGTCAAACGATTTTTTTTATACCACTTAGGCGGTAGACACGCACACGGGCCACCTGATGGAAAGTGGTTACCGTGGCCTATGGACGTGTGCAAAATCAAGGGAATCACACTCGCGCTGCCAACTCTGTAAGCACAGAGAGTTTAAAGACAAGCTTTTGGTCTTCCCACTGACAGCACAAAAACTATCCAGTTAGCTCTGGCTACCCTACTCACCACTGGGAACACAATACGAGGTTATTATGGCCGCGGTATTCTGTAGGAAATAAGACTTATAGGGCAAATACGTAGTTATAAATTAATGTAAACAACCATAAATTTCTTAAACTTAAAATAAAACTGTTAAGATTAAATTACTTGGGTCCTCAGTCCAGACGTTTTTTTTTTTACTTGCGCAAAATCCCCACGGATACCTCCCCACCGGAGCCGGTGGAGGAGGTTATGTCGGACTCGAACCAACTAAAACGCACGCCGCCTGTGGGTCGTTTTGGTTGCCGAAGGTGAGGTTGACAGGCATATCCCTCGCACCCCGGCCGACCCAGGGCCATCTCTCACGATCTGAAAATGATGTAGCCTATAGCACAAAAAGTACTAACTTAAAAATAATAATTTTTATTTATTAAAAAAAATAGCTCTGACTTTCTTATTCCAAATTAAGAAATTCCCATATTCCCATTGGTTATAGTTAAAGAGAAAATCAATATTAGTACCTACTTACAAAACTTTTGTAACAAGACAGACCAGCGCCCTGTCCATCTTATGGGAAGTGCTTACCTATGAATGGTCGTGACAACACCAGAACGTTCTATTCTAATCCTTGAAGACCCCTATATTGTAGTCCTAGTAGTCCAAGTAGTTCCTTTCGTACCAATCACTTATAGGATTGTCCAACATCCTCAACGCCAGTCTTTGTGGTGAAGAAAGTGGAAAAAAAACACGTAAATGAAAAAGAAACGTTTATATAATAACTAGTATTCCCTCCCCGAGCTCTTATTACTGCTTCCATACGGTTTTCCAACGATCTGATGAGACTTACTGTCACATGTTGTGGTATTCCATTCATCTCAAACATTTAGCCAGCTGCCAAATGAAATGGCAGCTGACTAAATGTTCCAGAGGCAGGATCTCTTGCAAGAATTCATCTCTTTAACGCATCCCATAGATGTTCAATGGAATTCATGTCTGGACTTCTTGTTGGCCATTCCATAATGGAGATACCGACTTCGGTAAGATAGTCTCGTACGTCGCCCGCGGTGTGAGCTCTAGCATTGTCGTGCATGAATATGATGCTGTTGCTAATAAAATGTGCACAGGGCACCACGTGAGGCTATTATAAGTATTCTCATTGGTACACTGTTCGATGTACCAATGAGAGTTTAGTGCAGGTATGCCCCTTGTGTACTACTTCCTGCACTAAAGACGACTTGAATAAAGTCACTGATAGCGATGTTGAGATGTCACAATTTTATTCGGGAACAATTTAGCACCAACAGTGAATCAGTGAACCGAGAAGAAGAAAATGTCAGACCACGCCTCAGTTACTAGCTGTTTCCCAAGGAATATTTTTTAAATCAGTTCTGTAGATCCAGTGATTACCCCATACAACTACAACTTCACAAACCATCTCTCTATTATAATATAAATTATTATTTAGTATAAACTTATCAAACATAACATAACATAAACTCACGCCTATATCCCCGAAGGGGTAGGCAGAGGTGATAGCACCCACATTTCACCAGTTTATGTTTAGGTCCCAATTTATTAGGTGGCGAGTCTATTGCCATTAACCGGGCACTTATAAAGCGATAAATACACAAATAGCATCGAAAAGTAATTGGTGTGTGCCATGGTAAAACCTGGGATCGAACCCGAGACCTCATCTCAGCAGTCCATTACCCATACCACTAGGCTATCGCGATTATTATTTTTAAACTTATTACAAAACTAATTACAACGTACATCATTACTACATGGTATAAAACAAAGTCGCTTCCCGCTGTCTGTCTATCCCTATGTATGCTTAGATCTTTAAAACTATCGTACGAATTTTGAAACGGCTCTCTTATGATTCAAGACAGATTTTAAAGGTTTCCCTAATCAATAGAAATATACGTATGCCTGCATACAAAAATATCAAACTAAAATATTTCTCAAGGAGATTGGACAGCGTACAAGACCCTCCACGGGGGCACCGCAGCCACATGCGGTTAAGCCCAGGTCTCGCAATTCCACCAGCATATATTTTGTCTTGACCGGGCGACTGTGCGTAGACGATTGATAGACCTCCATATCGACCATGGGAGGCCGTGTCCTGGAGGTAATTTTTCCTGGGGAGGTTGGTCAGGTAGGAAATCATAAGGTAGTAGGAGTTTCTCTTTCCATAGAGAATTGTTTTCCATAGGAAGCGCATTTCGTAGTTTGCGGTCTGTCATGGAGACCTGTTGCATTATCGCGCGAAGTTTTTATCGTGTGACGAAATCGCATCGTTTGTTCGTGCGACTCATTGCAAGAAAATGGAATAAAATTCCTCGTAGCCAAATCAGTTTGGCGACTTATTTTGGTCACGAGGTAAAGGGGTAGGTACTATTGTTTACTCAGTGGTTAATGTACGATTTCGTAGCCGAACGCAGACAGCAGCAACAGACGCATGCAGCAGATACAGCGTTTCGTGGAATAGTCTTGAATATCATAATATTAGTTTCATTACTTCAAGCGGTTTCTCAATGGTGCCGTTTATCCGTATCGGAGATTATCAAAAGTCTCTTTCTCTAAGAACCTTATTGTTGGTCGTTTTTGAAATTTGGGTGATTGAGATTGAATCGACATTGAATTCTGAACAGCTTATTATTACGAATACCTCCCATGTGCATATGACCCGAGGTCCCACTTTCAAAACCTTTTCAAATCAATTAAGATAAGAAAAAAATTGAATATCTAAGTTCAAAAGAAATGAGACTTTTAGGGAAATTAGTCAAAAATAGTTAAAACTCACTGCAAACAAAAAATATTTCTTAAACGTAAGATAAAATTGTTAGGTATGATTATATTACATGGACCCACAGTCCAGGCGGTTTGGTAAAATTCAACCTCAATTTTGTTTCACTATGACCTTTAGATATTTGAGATAAAGATAGCTTTGAATTTCTTAATCTTAGGCAAATCGTTTAAGATATTCTCAAATTTCTAATAATAAGTATAGACAATAAAGATTTGAGCTTGTATACATATATTCGCAGAGCTGAATATTGGTGGGGTCTTAAATACATCATAATACAAGAAGTATCAAAAGTCCCCAGGTATTGGATTTGTCCATTATTTTTTATTCTACGTCTAAGGTCAAAATTATTGTACTCTCGCACCTTTCTCGTAAACAACAAGTGCTATCGCAAAAGTAGGTACTTTAGACAAATTATAGAATATTTAATTATCTATAAAATTGGTCTCATACTTTTTTTTCTGCGGGTCACCATTTCGGAGATATCGTGATTTTAAAATTGGAAGAAGTCTTAGATGAATTAAAAAAGGGAAGCACTTGAAAGAAGAGCACACACATGTAAGCGCTTCGGTCACTCGACATACACTAAACCAAACTAGGTCCATGGACCTAGTTTGGCATGCCCACACAAATGCTCGTGTACCGTATCTTCCTTTTTTAATTCATCTAAGGAAGAAGTCAAATCCATTATGTACCTACATTATGTAGTTACTTGTTCCAGCATGATTCATCAGCGAAGGTCCTGAACTGCTGGTCCTATAAACTTGAAATTTTGGCAGTGCATACTTTTCATATTGCTAACACGTATTTAAAAAAAAATTTGAAATATTCTTTTGTTTGTTTTTTTTTATATTATTCGTATCGTAATTATTCCTTCTTTATTATCTCACAATAACGAATTTGTAGGCACGCTCAGCGTTTGCTGCGTAGATACACTTGACCTAAGTGTTCAGATATTTTTGGTTAGTTGTTTGTATGGAAATTATTGACAAGCATCTGTTCAGATATTACCGAGGTAATTAATGTTCAGATATTAATGGTAACTTGTAGTAAATGGAACATTGACATTTTAAATTGTTCAGAAGTATTTGATCACCTTGTCTGCTACAATATTTCTGATGGCGACTGTACTATTTTAGCTCTGTGGGCGTACAATTTTATTGTGTAGTTATGGAAAACTTAATATATTAATACATAGCATAACGACAGAAAGCAAGAAAAACATTCCGCGGGCGACGAGTCCCGCACCCGCGCTCCAAGCCCGTCCGGGGTGTCCGCGCGGGAGCCTGCGACGGGGCACTTTTGTATGGACCTGCGCGTGCGCCCGCGTAACGTAGTTTAAGGCCTAAGACTTTTGATATTTCTTGTATTATGGTGTATTTAACACCCCTACCAATTTTGAGCTCTATACGAATTTATGCAAGCTTACTATTTTATTTTGTTTATTATGACTGGATTATAAAAGTCATAGGGAAAGAGACAAGGGCCCAAATTTTGGTTGTTGCCTTAAGTTTACTTTATTCCATCTAGTCCTACCAGTAGTTCGATAGTCGAACTGTTTGGACTTTTTTATTCCAAATTGTTATACTGACGGATCGAACTAATTGGACTAGATGGAATAAGGGCCGGCGCCCACTGCCGGCACGGCATGGCATGGCATCCCATGCAAAGCGCGGCGAAGCCCAGCTACTCTAGCATCAGTTTTGCTCTTCGTGCATTCGAAGTTGGTTGTGTGATTGTGTCGTTATGGTTGACTGGGATTTAGTATTAATAGCACTTCTAGCTGAAGATGAAGAGACACAAATAGGAACTGCTAATTTGAGGAAAAGACGATTCTCGGTGCATAATTGTGGAATTCAACAACTTGTTTAATGATTTGAGATACGACATGCGAAAATTTTATGATTATTACAGAATGAACTATGCTAAATTTGAGAAGTTAGTAATTTGCTGTCAACAACTACAATCTACACAACTTAGGTGGCAGACAAGCACACGGCCCACCTGATGGAAAGTGGTTACCGTGGCCTATGAACGTGTGTAACACCAGTGGAGTCACATTCGTGCTGCCGACCCTGTAAGAAGTGAGTGCCTTCAGTGCAGAACACAAAAACAGGACAAGCGTTTGGTCTTCCCACTGATAGCACAAAAACTCTCCAGTGAGCTCTGGCTACCCTACTCACCGCCGGAAACACAACACGAGGTTATTATAGCCGTGGTATACTGAAAGGAGGGAGGAGGTACTTCTTCAGTCAGTCTGCTTAATTCGGACAGGAATACCGTCGTGCCCTACCTCCTATAAATCTAGACCCAAAGTACGCATAGCTTAATTAGCTTGTGTTATTAGTTCTAGAATGCCTATAAACATACTTCATATATTTTTTTTGTAAAAACATGCACATACATAGAAACACCCAGACCAATGCAAATATACATATGCATACAAATATTTGTATAGAGCGGGAATCGAACCCGCGCCTCCTGCGTAGCAGTTGAACGTACTACCGCTACGCCACAGAGGCCGTGATACCTATGTTCTGTTTTGTAATCCACCTAGCACGTCGAGGTCAGTCAGGAGTGAGTGAAGACGTATCACAGCGTTTTTTTTTTTTTTTTTTTTGCTTACGTGGTGGAATGCATTTACGCACTTCGCTCACCCCCCGCGGGGGCAGGGGGCTCGCTTCGTGTGGGACTCCTGGCCTTGGACAAAGGCCAGACTACCCACTAAACCACCACGGTGTTCCTCCTTCGCCTAATCCGAGCCGCGGGATAGTCTGCTCACCGCGACTCGGCTAGGGGCGCCCTTGGTAGGCCCGCTACTTAGGACCCCACCATCCCGGCAATCAGGCCGGAATGGTGGGGGTTTTTCACCTCAAGAATGCACCCCAGGAACACACAGGGGCGCATTCCGCCACATCAGCATAGGGGCAGCGGGTCCCCCGACCCACTGCCCGTGGCCACTCTCATTCGGGGCGAATTGCGTTCGCCGGCGTCCCCTCACCGGGGGCCTGCGGGGCGGAAGAGTGAGCCCAGCTCGCTCCCGCTCCCGCAAGGCCTCTCTCTTTGCCGCCATCACCTCGCTAGCGAACGAGGCGACGGCGGCCCAACACTGTTCGCTGCCGGCCATAGCTGAAACTACGGCCGACAGCGAGAGGTCCACACCAATGATGCTTGTGAGGGCCGCTCGTTGGCCGTCCCACGCGTCACACACGGCCAAAGTGTGGTGTGCCGTGTCGGGGTCGCCACTGGTGCAGTTTCGGCACCGGGGCTCCGCTTCCACCCCCACCACCTCCCACAGGTACTTGGCGAAGCAGCCATGACCCGTGAGAAGTTGGGTGAGGTGATACGTGGGAGCCCCATGACCCCGTTCTACCCACTCACGCAAGACGGGCCGAACGGCCCCCACAAGCAGCAAGCTACTCCTCGTCGTAGCCAGCCTATCGGCCCACTTCCGGAAGAGAACATCGCGAGCCTCCTGTCTCCAGCGATCGATCTCCTCCGGAACGTATCACAGCGTTATGCTAGCATGCACCAGCATCAGGTCGGGCATAATAGGTACTGTACATCCGCGTTGTCCGCGTGGAATTCTGATCCCGCTCATCACTGATATTAAGCCTATGCGTTATTTTTGATGTTTAAGCTATATTATTGTAGTTTCATTTACATCCAGTATTTCCGCACAATTGAGCAGTCAGATTAAACATCCTCACATACTTACAAACTGTCGCCTATATGTTAGTAGGATAGAAACCCCCAGACCAATGCAAATATTCATATTCGTGCATACAAATATTTGAACCCGCGCGGAACCCGATAGTAGCAGCCGCATTCACTACCGCTACGACACAAAGGCAGTCAAACGGAATGTGGCACGTCGCGGCATGCCACAGCATTGTTTCACGAAATAAAATGAATTCTAAAGCGATTAAAATAAAGATCAAAATAACTTGATTAGTTAGGTACCTATAAAATCCTTTGCCATGCGATGCCGGCCCTAAAGGTTATTATTTTTAAAAATTGAACCCTAAGCTCAGATGCTCACTGACCTTACATCCCAATTCAAAATAATTGTGCATTTTCTCTGCTTTTTACAAGTACCTATATGAGCTAAAGTATATTTTCATGGAAAAGTCCTAATATTCCCATTAAGACAATCTCCACTGAAGGGGCAGCGGACTGACTCACACGAATCAACAGGTAGGTACTACTGACTGGGAAAACGCAGGCCTGGCGCGGGTCGAGTTAAGTTTCATGATTTGTAAATAAATATTGCTTCAATAAGCGGCTCCCGGTCACTGCGCTTTCATTGGGGTTAACCCTTATTGTCCTGGATCTTTGCAGGAGTAGTTACTTCAATCCAGTTGGACGTGTTGGTGTAACTTAGTAGTGAAAGAGTCCCGGATTTCCAGAGAGGTTGACTTTACGACAACCGTTTTTCAAGGGTAGATATGCGAGTGGAAAAAGAAACCAATCAAATTTCACCAGTTTATTACATTAAGAAACCTAATTTTGACAACTTTCTGTATGTTTAAAATAGCAATCTTATACAATATTGAAATTTCGTATTTTTAATTCAGTTCCCAAAATCATGCACAAAGATAATTATCATATTCATTTAGTAATATTGAGGTAGTTATCAGTTTCAGAACTTATACCAATTATTAAATGGTTCATTGCCCTGTGAGAATAGTGAAAATAAAAACAATATATCAATGAATATTGGACCTTGATTCATTTGAGAAGCAAAAACAACAGCTCCTCTACTATCTAAAAACAAAAATAAAACGCATCCTGTGGGTCCCACCTCATGAGATCGTGGTGTTATTTATACAATATTATCACATGGCGGGCGGGACGTAACGCTACGATAGGGAACGAATCTGACCGAGCGGAATCATCGCCGGGGCGCGGCCGACCAGTCCGCCCGATCGCAACGCGACCACGAATACACACGGCTGTAATTATTCCACCAAGGTACATCAATACATACGACATACATTAACAGTAACACTATTACTCTAGATTCGGAACTTAGTGTTAGCATACACTGCAGGGGATGTAACATATGAACAGAATGAGTGCTCTAATTCCCCAGTAAATAAAATTAACAAGAATGAATAAAATAAAAAATGCATGTGTGCTGCTTATAGGCTTCATAAAATAAAAACATCATTTCATAGTATTCAGGAAACATTTTCGCACATATTAGGTAATATCCAAATTACAATCATGCACATTAAAATGAAATTAATATTCATCCTTTCACACGTAAATACACAAATAGTGGTTACACACACGAGAAAGAACTATAATGTAATGTAAATAACAGTAGAACCATCAAACAAGAATGATAAAGAATTAATATTAGCGACAATGACATGTAAGTAATGCGCGCGAGGGCGCGAGGGCGCGGCGGCAGGGGTGTAATTCAGTCTCGTGGCCGCGCGCCGCTCGCGCCTTCATCAACTTAAACTACTTCACAACGATACAATAAACTAAAACTATTTCTGCATCCTAATCATTACAAATCATAATGTGCCCTCTCTACATTTGGAAGGAATAAACAACATGCCTATATGTACACTTCCTGTCGCAGTGAAAGTAACCATATTTTCCATTTTGATAGCCGATACAAGGGGAATCTGGCTAACTGCGTGTCGGATAATAGTCGCTCAACTAAGGTGCGGCTGGCGAACGATATTGAACACATATACAAGCAAATTTCTTTTTTCAAGAACATAATTCTACTTACGAGTGGAAATGTTACACCAATTATATAATCTAACATTTAATTCAACATTCAAATATCGTTTAATGCGTACACCTATTTTCTTTAGCCAAATAATTTTATCTTGCATACAACTACACATATATTTTTTCACTCGTACCGTATAATATACATAAGTAATAACATTGAATTCGCAAAATTATTATAATTTCCTATTTTACTAAAATACTCATAACAGGTGGTCGATCTTTCAGCAATAGGTGTTATTCATGAAGTATGGAATGTAAAATAGTTTGCTGATTTTTCAGTATCCTGAAAAATATCAATTTACACTTTTAAGCATAAATTTCTCCCAGCATCAGTACATTATTTTCTGTGCAATAAATTCAGCCTTTACAAGTAACATGTTAATAGTCATTGATACTTAATTAACCTTCCATACCTGGTGTTACAGCTATTGTGGAGAGTAATAAAGTCATGTAGTGCCCATCGAATCTTACGTTTTGCACTGACAACAGACAGTTTGTTCACTTCACGGACCAGTGCACAGTGTATAAATATCACTATGTCAGTTACAAACTCTCACTGCTCTGATTATAGGCAGTCCCAATGTTTATTTATTCTCCCAGATGTTTGTAGAAATCAAGTTCGTTTTCTAATGTCTTATTTGTACCAAAAGCAACATCTATGTACTTTATAGAAGTGCACATATTTTTATCCGTAGCATGTAAAGGAACTCACTTTAGGTAGGTACATTTCTGCTGTCTAAATCTTCCGCGTAACTAATACATAAGAGAACTGTAAGTAGACGGATATATGCTTTAAATATTTAGGACGTTATTTATTTATTACAAATCTATCCTTTATCTTTAACATAATGCTTTCGAAATTTTAATAATATAAGTGTCGTAAAGTTGACTTGTACTTTGAAATTAAGATTCTATTCTGTTAGCGGCAATGAAACGTCGATGTCAATACCGAAAAGAGTTCAGTACATTGTTTTCTTGTTGAGACAATTACTTTGCCAATTGTGAGATTATATTTTAATAATATGTGGAAGCAATACAAAATAGTAAATGATATGATTCAAAAAGAGGTACAGATTTTTCGCAATATTTTATGTAGCGCTCATACCCACTAACACTTGCCGCTGATTATACGACCAATAAATACACACTATATGGCTAGCCGCTAAATAAACGGGATGAAATTTGACGAAACACTCACTTAGGTTGCACTCCTAGTTAAGGACCTGTTCTTGAGACGTCATAAGGAGCGGTTCGAAAGAATCTTCCGATGGAATACAACATAACAGTTCGTACGTACAACATCATATGAATTAAGTATATGGAATACGATTAAGTACGTATTTTAATTGTGCCTATTGTAAGATAAGATCCGAAAGCCTTCATAATATTATTGTAATTTTAAGTACAAAAGTTTGTTATACAATTGTCAAAGTTGACAGAATCACGCGATTGTGACAAACTTTTTGTAAGTATAAGCAGGCATGTGCACCTTTTACATTCAGCAGTACAGTAACTAATTGTGGAATTGTAATACGCCATTCTTATGATATGAATTGAAAATTATTTTGATGCATTTGGGAGACGGAATAGACGTAACGAGATGTTAAAAGGAATCAAGTGTAGAAGTATCGCGACATCTGAATCAGCTGGTGGCAGTGGGCGCGTGGTGATCCGCGGCCGGTGGCCCATGGCTTAGCGACGCCCACACCTTAAAATTTATCATTATTATCTAACCTAAAACTGAGAAAATGGAATTAAGAACGTAGGACATTCTTAGTAACATTTTTGCCAAAACTTCCATATATTATCACAATTATACACATATAAATATCTAAGCTTTTTATAATTTTGATATCATTCACTTAATCTTAATCTCTCATAGTTAAATTATCTCACTTGGCACAATGATAACGAAAATCGTACAATTGAATAATAAAACATATCACGACAGAACCAAACAATACGGCAGAGGCGACGTTATATTCGCGCCAGTCGCCAGTAAACGCTACGGTATCGTTCATCATCATATCGTCAAAACTTTTGAATTCAATACAAGAAAACATTATAAAGCTAACAAAGACAAAATTACAAAGAAAACGATCAACAAATGTTACTTACAAATTAAAACTCATAAGTTTACTCCTTACTCTCCAACAATTACTATTATATCAAAAATATTTGTCCATCATAATTAGGTAAGATCATCAAATCATCCCCTATCAGTGATAAGGGGACGAAGCGGCGTCAGCACCTGGCGATGATACTTTCTACACACAAGCTCGGAAGGAGGGCATGGCGCGGCTACTCGCCTAGCTCGCGCGACCGTCTAACCTCCTTCTCGCGAAGCTGACTGCAAGGCCGACTGCGCCGCTCATGTCAAGTCAAGTCAAGGCTCTTCATTACATCAAGCCGATCCGACACGATCGGCGTTCACTCTTTGGATTAGTTACTTATCACCCAACACACATCAGTTCCACAGAAACCATTGTACAACACAATTTCATCAGCATGCATGCAGAAACTCGTGTATAGTTAAAGAAATATTCTTACAAAATACTTGCAAAGCCGTATGTCCAATGAGCCTCCTCGTTAAAGCAACTTCATGCAATTTTCGTTCCCAGTAAGTTTATTTTCCCACACACCCTTTACATCAATTCAATGAACAGTGTAGTGCAGTGACTTAACAGATTAAACTATTACATTATAACAAAAACGTAATTTCATGTCTTGTTTGTATAAAATGGTCTGAATCTATAGATACGGCTAGTAACATGTGTATATGTATATAACATAATCAACTATTGCAATCTCTGACAACTCTGAACTGTAGCAGAATAACAGGGTATGAAACAATATAACAATCACATCATTATTAAAAAATAGTGTATATGAATAATATCGTATATATATGTTAGATATACATTCAAATATTTCATCAACATATATAATTCCCGGGATAAAATATGGATTCATTAATAGATATAATTACAATTCACTACAATAATATAATTATGTTAACAACAACATTTGGACACGTCGTTAACTGGGAGCCTAAAGTGTCAGAAAGTGTCACCCTCTGTGCAACGTGAGTGGTGACAAGCTAATCTAACGGTTGTTGCGCACCGTAGCGGCTGGTCCAGGGTGACGAGGGTGTTGCGAGGGCTCGAGGGTAAGGTGGAGGCGGAGGGCGCGCGGGTTCTCGAAAGGTGGTGGCAATCTACTGCTGCGGAGGCGGCGGCTGCGCGGCGCGGCGGCGGCCCGGAGCCGATGCCTGCGCCACCATCGCGCGGATGCGCCGCTGCGCTGACTGCCAAAGACCATACACTTTTCGTTAGATCGTGCCAATTTCCCAATAAGTTACCGCATGCCAATGGTACAAAATACTAATGAACACTAGCTTTACACGTAATGATTTGATATGATACGAGGGAAACTAGAAAAGGTCCGGTCAATCGGGCATAATCTAATCACGAAATTTCTACAAGCTCAATTGATTGACACCTAGTTGACCTAATGTTCTATTTAGAATACATGACTCAAATCCGATTACACCCGATTTAAGTAGATGCAGCAGTATCATTATATCTAGCTATAGTAAGTATGACCAATATGAGATACAAGACAATACTATGGAGTATGATAACTGCCTTAGTACTACGGAGTAATTGTATTTTTTTTTTTTATTTACATCCTTAGATTGAACTTTTTGCATAATTAATTTTTTCTTACAATTTATATTTAATTTTATGTAACAATATTTTCCTTATCTGTATAAAAGACAAGGAAGTGACTAAGAAGCAAAATTTCAAATGGGTACATGTTTAAATAATTTAAAGTATTTCTAGAGCTTGATCAAAAATTCAAGATAGTTTGCGTATACCACAGGAGTTCATGAACTTTTAGCATAGCTAGCTAGAGTATATGATAATTATATAAGCATTTTTTGGTAAAAATATGACCATTTAAGAACTAATGGAATTTACATCGAATAATTATGACCAAACTACCAAAAAATTACTAGATTTTATAAGTGCCCGGTTAATGGCAATAGGTTATTACATTGGGACCTAAACAAACTAATGAAATGTGGATGCTAGCACCACTGTCTACCCCTTCGAGTATATAGGCGTGAGTTACCAGATTCAAATATTGGTCATTGATATTCTATCTAGCAATGACTACACAGTGTCTATACTATATTAATCAGTTCTTGGAATGTACAATTCAATAAACGACCGATTATAAAGCTCTACAGTAAACGATTCTATGAATGACTGATTCTACAAATTACTGTTCCATAATGAACTTTGTACTAGTAGTAGTAGTAGTAGTAGTAACTAGTATTTTAGGAGGTCTCTAAAGTTGATTTCAAAGAGACTGATTCTCTTTTAAGAGTAATTTCTGGTGAAGTTATTATGGATTTACAAATATGGCCTTAATAAATATTTTCATAGAAAGGTGAATAAACCCTAATCTGAAATGAGGAGAGATATTTAAAAGCAAAAATACGTCAAAGTAGGTAGGTGGTAGTAATAGTAGTAAGCTAATGCATGAATTCAAAACATTTGTTATTTGTAGTCAGTCAATTGTACAATCGATCATATTATATAATGTAGTTTGTAAATAAACTTTGAATAAACCTTGACCGAAAATGACAATTTAAATAAAGTAAAAATCTAACATCAAAGTATTCCATAAATTCAACACATGCGTCATTTGTAGCCAGTCAGTCAATTGTACGATCGATCATATTAAAATGTGGTTTGTAAAAAAGTGTAAACAAGGTGAATAAACCCCAAATTGAGCTGAGAATAAATTTAAATAAAGCAAAATTCTAACCATCAAAGTAATCCATAAATTCAAAACATCATTCTTATTGCAGAAATAACTTATAAATAGCTGTTGTACATATGAATGCATGAATGTATGAATGATGATGAATGTAGAATAAGTCATTCATAGAATTGTACATTTTCATTCAAATACTTCCAGTTGTTTCAGCGAACGAGAATAACAAACTAAAGTTACACAGCTTTCGCAGTATTTAAATATAAGTACCTAGAATGTTTCCAAATTCTTGCCCTATAACAAATCACCATCGTATAAATACAGAATGAATTTGTACATATTGGTGTCACTCATCGTCGGCACAACAAACACACCCACTCACATCCTTATAACATGTAAAACCAGCGTTACTAGCATGTAGTTACATAGTCCAATAACTTAAGATAAAGGTAATACGTAGCTTAAATTAAAGATCGTTTATAATAAAAAGTCTTTAATTAATATTTTACACAAACATTCGCCAAGTATGTATTATTTACATGAATACTGGGATAACTCACCTATTGTTTTAACATCAATGTTATACACAACTTGACATGGACATGTTGTGGTGGCATTTTATTCGTTAGGGAGGATTCTATCCTTATTCAGGCTCTGTGTGTGTGTGTTTCAGCCCGCTTCGGTGGGTAGCTACAAAACGTAAATATCTCATTATGCCCGAGTGAGTCGTGATACCAATTTCTACTTCAAGTTCGCCTTGCCGCCAGCAATAAGTAAAAAGTATATAGGTAGGTACTTATCTTATTGACATTGTCACACCATCACTCAGTCACATTTTATTTTATAACAACATTAATACTAAAATTGGACTTGTAACTACATGCGCGTCTCACACACCTCTTTCAAACATTCATAATTACTTTTACAGAAAAAAAAATCGCAATCGCAACTTAATATAATAAAAAAATAATGATATTTAAAAAAAACTATGGTCCAAATAACTTAAGAATATATAAATAAATATTAGTAATCTAGACGGATTTATACGATGGGATTAGTCATGTTATAGATACATCGTAATAAAGTTTATTATTTAAAAATTTTCACCAGCATATAAAATATATGTACACGTATTTCGTACCTGGACACTGTAGAAGGGACCGACGATGTGCACGGTGGTGTCATGGTCCTGCGGCTGGCCGGCCATTGCCTGTTGTGGCTGCTCAGGTAGCTTGATCAGAGAACCGGTCACGCGTTGCAGCTCGCGCACGTTCTGGCCTCCCTTGCCGATGATCCGTCCGACTTGAGATGACGCCACCACGATCTCAACTGTCAGTCGCACATCATCAGAGCCAGACATAAAACCTTCTTCTCGCATCTTTTCGAAGATGAGATATTGAGCCTGTAACGCCGTCGTAAAATGTATGAAAATATTGTTTAAGTTTCGACAATTCTTTGCTTTGTGCTTTGTAATCTTCAACAACACTCACCTTCCATTGAGCTTCAGGACTGCCAACAATAGTGACTTTACGCTCCTGTTGTGGGTTGCTTGGGTTCTCACCCTGTTTGTCTTGTTCCAAAGGAGCTATTTTGACAGACGCGTTGCTGAAGCGAATTATGTTGCGAATGTGAAGACCTTTGGTGCCAATGATTGCGCCCACAGCATTATTTGGGATGTACAAGTATGTTGTCTCCTGTAGAAAACCAATGTGAAATACATGAATAAAAAAAAACAATATAAAAATAATTCGAAACGAGCATTAAACTGTTTTTTTTCAACCGTAAGTTTTATTTTATCACCTGTGAGTCACCAGCACCTTGTTGCGCACCGCCTTGACCAGGGAGCGGCGCATATATCGGGGGAGGGAACGGTGGGGGTGCGCCGCAGAAGCCGCGTCCAGTCGACATCATGGCCATCGGGTGCAGGCCCGGGAACATAATACTTTGGGGTGCCAGCATCTATAACGTTGGAAACTCATCTTGATACAAAAAACTTTAAAAAAATATGAAATCCATCAAATATTACAAATTTACTGTGTTTTAAGCATTTTATGGTATTTTGATTACCTGCAAATCGCTTTCATAGCTCTGGCGTAGCTTAGCTGAAATTTGTGACTCGGCCTTAGCCATATTTTCAATCGTGCCCTTAACGGTGATGATTCGCTCTAAATTGAAGCTATTAATATCATTGATAGAGGACACAGTAATCTTTGTATCAGTTTCTTGCATAATTCTTTTAATTGTATTACCGCCTTTACCAATTATACGTCCAATTAGATTGTTGTGAGCCAGGATTTTGAGACAAATCTCACTGGAACCAATAGAATTTTTGTTATTTATTAAGTAATTTTCGACACCTTAAAATATTCTGATATTTAAGTGAAACTTACCCCTTATTAGTATTATTGGCCTCTTGCTGCATAACTTCGAGTATTCGCTTGCATGCATTAGTGCAGTTCTCAGGATTACCATATATGGTAATAGCCTTCTCAAGAGATCCCACATTATCCTTACGGTGGACATCGACACGAGCACGACTCTGTTGTGTGATGAGTCGAATAGTACTCCCCTGGCGACCAATAATGGCACCGACCATATCGCTCTGCACCAAGAGCCGTAGTGGAAAATCAGTGGGGCGCGAACCACCGCCAGTGGCGCCACCGCCGCCGCGGCCACCACCAGGTCGCCCGCGTCGCCCGCCGCGGCTGTTTTGCTCTGCTGCTTCAACTTTCATCCTACTACCTTCCAGTTCGAAGCCATTTAAACCATTAATGGCTCTGTAACAAATCACTTACATGTCAACTATACATTCCCTGTATAATTAATGTATGGATGGATAGTTATGGACTAATGTATAATGGAACAAACAACAAGCACATTATTGGTTTGTTTTACAAGACAGGGCGGCATAAAATAAGGCGGTAGGCTAAAGGAACAAGTTTAATTTTAAAAAGGACCTAGAAATTACTTAACTTATCGAAGCAACCTGGAAAGCCATAAAGCAAAGAAACAATCACCACACATTGTACATGCAAACAACGCAGAGACAGAGAAAGCTCCAGCAGAGACTAGCTCATCCAGAGAGACGTCAAACACAAAATACTCACTGCTGAGCCTGTTCCGGCGTCTCGAACGTGATGAACACCGCTTGGGTGTTGACATCACGCGTGTTGGCTTTGTCGCAATGCTGTACGTTGCCATATTGTGACAGCAGAGGCTCGATGTTGTCGAAGCGAACATGGAGAGGTAGCCCACTGATGAGAACCTTTGATGACCGGCTGTGAGAAGTGATATTGCCACTTGTAGATAAACATTAATAAATTTTGCCTAGCTAATAATAATAATCTGAGACAATTGACCAAAAGATTGTTTTTGTTGGCAGAATAGTACAATAGTTGGTAGATATAAATATGCGCAAAAACTGATTCTTGATTTTTCATTAGTTTAGCAGGTAATGAGGATATTTGAAAACTTGCTTGAAGAGTTTTTTACGTAAAATATCTACTAAGTAAGAATCGTATTAATGCCGAATGAAAACCTCGGGATCGAATGTGAGTGCGAACGCGACTAGGGCGACGATGATCAATGTTGCCTGATACTGCCTTGGACCTATACTAAATCTTGCTTGAGAGCCTTGATTACAGTGAGAAGTAGTGTCATTTGGTGGTGAATCAAAATCTTCTTTGTTTTCCTTACAAAATGTATTGGAAACGTTTTTGCCTCTTTCTGTCGTTTCTAGTACTCATACACCAATTCTGCGCCCTAATATGTACTTAGAAGACCTCAAAGTAAAAAGTAAAAAATCAAAGGGAGCGTCCAATAATTACGAGGGGATCAAATGAGGAGAGCGTCAAAACATCAGGTTTCGGCTAATATCACAAGTTGTTAAAGTTTAAATGGTAAAGTTCAAATAGTATAAAAAGGTGATCCATTTGTCAACTCAGTGATAGTCTTCACGGACTGAATTAGAATGAATAATTTTTCTTGATAATAGTAGTTCTCTGATCATGAATGAGATTCATCAGATCTGACAAAAGATTAGTACCCTTTTAATGTAATACAGTCAAGTAATAAATATATATGCAGGATTTAACTATCTTTTCTAGGCGAATTGAAAAACTTATGTCTTAGATACTATTTTGATCCATTATTATTTGTAGCAATTAATTAACCTTATACAATTTAAAGATGATTGAAGGTTGGAAGCATGTCGCGTCTCCAAGGAGCTTATAGGGCTACAAAATGGCGGAGCGCTGGGAGATGACATCACCGTGCCCTCGTCACTACGCGGCCCGAAACAGTCGCTCTGCACGATCTCTCCCTCCCCCGGCTCACCCCCCCACCCGCGCGCCATTCACAACTTCGTTACATTGCACTCGCTCGTTGCATGACCCCTCGTAGTCAATGTACCTACTACCCAACTGCTTACTATCTCGCTCTATACAACAATCAAAATTACACACAACTCCGCACACTAAATAATAATATACCTACTTAGCTATTTATTATAATCATCGCCAGAGTCAATGTTTCATTTAGTACGATTGTCATGATAAGGGGAGAGCGCGGTTGCAGTGCTTTAAACATAATGGTTCTAGGTCATTAATGAGATGAATAAAATTACGTAAGATTTATTTAGGTTGGGTCTAATTACGATTTAGAAATAATACTAAAAATACATAATACATATACCTAGCTGTTCACCTGTGGGTAGGTCTGTGATAGCTACTTATTATGCCTACATTTACAGTTGGCTAAAAATAAAGTTCACAAATAGTTGTATGTGGTAGGTGTAGTAGTTGCTTAATATGGATTCGTAAAGTTGATATCAATATGTAAACAAGGTCTACGTACGTTAATTTATTATTCTGTTTATATGGCAAAAACATTGTGCCTTGTGTATGTTGTATTGTTATGTACACACACAATATATGACGATAACAATAACTTATACACAATGTCAATCATTTGCATTCCGTTATGTCACTTTTATGTAATAAATACTAACCAAAACAATAATATAGCTACAGGCTATCTGAAATTGATTATTTTACGAGCCTGGCTTCCGAGGTCATTCCACTCTCGTAAATCAATATCTTCCTGCATCGATATGAAGTGAGTAACTAGAACGTAAGGAATTTGATTGCTACTATAATGCAATTGGTTAACGGTGCGCATATACAATTAGGCACACTTCATGGATTCGACTGTATTGTAGACAAATATAGTAGAAATACTAATAAAATGTTGGTATTATTACTGACTGATAATAATTTATACAAGTCGATATTATTAATATTTACACTTCAAATACGTATGTAATCTTGCTAGCCTGCCTTCGGAGGTCATTCCACTCTCGTAAATCAATATCTTCGCGCATTTTGAATTGGGTAATGGGAATATAGATATTCATACAATAGTTGGTTAACGCACGCATGTGTATATGATTTAAATATATGGTAGAATTAATAATATCATATTATTAACTAAATAAATAATATAGGATTAACACAATAATGCTTAGGCAGGTACGAAAAAATATATCGAGATAAGATGTGAATATAACCCCATTCTCTGTAGGTTCTTGATATAGTTTTCGGTTCAATAATGTAAGTAATAAATAGCATGAGCATTAGCAAGCTATACCGGTTTTAATGATTCTGGATCTCTTGACCTTGAGACGGTTCTGAAAGCGCTACCAGATTTGAGACCCGCTTTGACTAACTATAACAATGACCACACACCTATAGATTTTAGCTCGTCAAATGTAGTTCCAGCTAACGTTCAAGATGATTAAAATACTTTGAAACCGGTAGATTGTTATTAAGGGTTACTTTAAATCAACAAGTGGGTTCAAAAACATACTTCGCTACTTGTATCATTTGGGTGCGGGGAGAGAAGTAATCGATATACCTAATTACTGTTGTTATACTTGCTAGTTTTCCAAGTTGTAAAGAATTGAATAAAGAGCGACGCTTGTGAACTAAGTGAGTTCAACACTAATGATTCATAACCACGTCGCGCCACATTACTGACGGCTGTAGCGCCGAGAGCCGCCATTTTACTTTACTCACCACGTGTTCATGTGCATCAAATCATTGATGCATTGCAAGGTTCATGTGAAATGTTACATACAAAATGGTCGTATAAGTATTCTGGCAATTAAGTTATGACACAGTATTCATCTCATTTACTTACAACCTAACGTATTTGTACGGGAACTTACTGCTCCCACTAACTAGTCATACCTGCGGTATTTCGCCATTCTGTATGCCATAAAGCAGGTTGTAAACTTAGCACAGCACGCGAACAATATGAATATACCTATATGCACAGTGACGCTTACAATATCACCACTTTAAAAATATTGCTTAATATCCACAACAGTTTATGAGTTTAAAAAAGCATGAAATATATTGAGACTGATTCAAGCTTGGGATTGGATTGGATTAAAGCGACCGGAAGAAAGGATGGACCTAGCGCAATCGCACACAAGCTGTGGCGCAACTGAGTGTTGCCGTGTGACTGAAGAATGAGTGAACCGAAGTTGAGTACCGGCTGTGTAACGGACGCGACGCGGGTTCAGAACGGACTTGCAATGCAAAACGACTGACTGCTATTTGGCCGCCCTCCACCCGCCCGCTAAATACTGATAAACAACGGACCATTCACTAATCCCTTATTACTATCTGTATGCCTGCTATATTTTAACATTATAACGAATAAATGTATTTACATGTCAGATAATGATTATATATCTAACAGGAAAGTAATTATGTAAGTAGTACTTGTCCTGCCTGACCGTGTGATTCATCAACGCAGATAAAGCAAATATCAGACGGTATACTTATTTGATATTCAGTCGGGTAAATGCTTAATTTTTCTTTCAATTTCACACGGCTTAAGCTGTAATCGGGCAGAATTCAACATTCACTTCTTCCATTTCTTTCAATATGCTGTCGAAGGAGGTCGTGCGTTGTCAAAAGTCAACAGATCAAACACGGTTGGTTCTTTGCATTAATGAAATCAATCGGCATCGATGGATTCATTGCATGTTCAGATGTGAAAAATGAAATATGAAATAAGACCGAAGGTGAAAATGTGAAAGGTGAAATCAGCTTAACCACTGAAGTTGGCAATTGATGCCTTTTATGTTCCGACTTGCAAGAATCCACACTATGCTTGAATCCCGATTTTAATTTTAACCCTATGGCAAGTACGAAGTTCTCACTTAACTAGTTAATTAAAAGGGATTATGATAAATTTTATTCATCAAACGTATACGTATAACGTGTGGCGGGTTCGTGCCTAAATCATAAATACAAATCCTAATAGATAGGTGTGTGACCCGCATTAAACACCTGATTGAACAACTTCTGAAATGATAAAAATACAATTGGGTATTCGACTGATTAGTCTAATTAGTTAGTTTTTACTAAACGTTAAAACGGTATGTTACATAGAAACTTGTATGAAATAATTTATTGTGACGTCATATTAATATTTAATAGTCAAATCGTTACCTATTACAGGTTTGGTGCATGATTAAAAATAAATAAAAACGATAAAAGAAAAACAGACGCAACTTCTACCGCTCTTTTTTATACTTAATTTAATAATTAACTAATTACTACTAGTCTACCAATACTACTTACTGTGCTACTAATTTTATTTAAATAATTTAGCTCATTTAAATAATTTATTTTAACAGGAAAGTAATTAGGTAACCCCTTTCCTGTAGTATTTTACTGAGATTTAAATTAAGAATAGTAAAAGAGCAGTACAAATTGCGTCTCTTCTTAATTTCTCGTCGTTACTAACTATTAGGGTCCCGTACCCGGTACTTAAAAACTATGTGCAGTAACTAAGCTATTACTAAGATCATTCATGTCAGTCTTTCTGTCATCTGACTGTATCACATGAACCTGATAGCTAGATAGTGACTGTGATAGTTAGACATTATTTTTTTCAAATTATGGAATATCTTGCCGCTATAATCTCATAAATCCTACCTGATGGGTGGTTACTTGGTTAGATAATTATACGGAATCGTTCATACGCGAATCCGACTCGTATTTACTAAACGTTAATTTATTTTAGGCGAACATTTTCATACAAGATTCCTTAGAAATACAAGTATTGACAGTTGGCAAAAGTATTTAACTAGAACAGAAATAAATAATATTCTTTCATGGAATATAATTTTCAAACCTTTACTTTTTTTTAATGTTTCTTGTTTTACAATGAGTTTTGCATAATATGTGCCAATTAAGTATATAATAAGCTAACACACCATTGGCTTACGACGACTACTGTATTGAGGGTACATTATATAGAGACGGAACGTATATTAGGATCAGACATGACTGGTTACCGATTTAAAAAAATACGGGACGTAAAATTAAGGTGTGAAATGGTCGTCAAATTATAAATCTGAAACATGAATCACGCACAACCTATTCAAATACCCTAAATTTAGACAATCGATTCAACCTTGTATGTAAGAGTTCAGTGATCAATAATAAACGTACAGATTGCACTGTAACACACATTGGAAACTATTTTTCTACCTATTTAGAAAGTTTAGATCGGAATATTTGTTGTAACTAGTTGAAATTTGAGTTGGCACAGTGGAATAGATGGGATTCCAATTCTTGGGATTAGTCACTGATTCTTCAAACAAGAGCAGCGGTAGTCATCTGAACGGCGGCGTACGGGCGTGGTAAGAAGGGCACGTGCTCACTGATACAAAGGGCAAAAGATTGCCACCTGCCGGCAGGTGTAAAACAAGCAACGACTGAACTTCGTATGTCGTTTGTGTACACTAAGGAGCATATTACTTATCATACTAATCACATTACATGTATTCAGTAAGTACTAACAATAATACTCTCTTGAAAATCATGGTGTTTCATGAACTGAGATTTATTTACATATTATGCTTTTATCAAACTATCTACCTAATAATAAGCTATGCGCGCGTCTCGACCGCGTGAATGTTGGTTATCATAGTCAGTTCAGGTTCTATTCAACCCATTGCGATGAAACTTACGCAAGTTTTAAGTCCTTTCTAATAAAAAATCCGCATCAAAATCTGCTCAGTAGTTTTTGCGTACATCGCGTACAAACAGGCAAGAATTAAAAAAGATTTGATTTTTTTAATATGTCCAAAGTACAGAGACGACAATATATAAGTCTTGTGGCTTTGATCAAATAATTTTTTTTTTCGGAGTATTTGGCAATACAGCAGCTGCAGTTATCGAATTTTATGCCGGCGGCGCGCGCCATAAACAGCACATGTTTGGTGAACACATTAGAACACAAGAGCGAACTTTGCGGTATTGCCAACAATTTTGTGCTATTGTAGGTAACCCCCAGAAACTACATAAAAAAAGAAAATTTCTGGCGCCCGCGTATCTATCGGCTCCCGTATGATATTTCGTCGCAATATTCGTAACTAGGTACCCAATGATTGACTTGAAAATTTTGGTAGACCGTTAGTTTTTTGGACAGTAGTGTTAAAAGGTACATCCTACTTTGTATACCAAAGTTTGATGGGAATCAAAAATATACATTGTATTTTGCTCCCGGTAAACTTTATTCGATAATTTGTGTTATTTAGTATTTACACACATTATCTGACATGTCACAAGGAAGCGTGGTTGGATTCAGATAATTCTTCAACCCAGGCAGTGCAACCGGCATTCCAGATACATTCTGTAAGTGAGGAAAACTGAGTTATCCTACGCGCGCGTATGACATCATCATATTGTGCCTCGGATGCGATGAACGCCAGACGATTGGCACAGATGATGTCATTCTAGTTTTTAATGGGTTATTTATCATTTAACTTCATTAATTAAATCTGTACTATTTCTACAAATACCCATTTGCAATGCCATGGTAAATGGGTATGACTCAACATGCGTCGACAACATTGCCCCTATGCAAAAGCCTAGTACGACTGGCCGTGCAGGTGCTGCTGCAGCTTCTGCTGAGGCTCTTAAGCGGCGCAAATACTCCAATCTCATTGGTGATTATGAATTTGTGAGAGTAGGAGATTGCGAAGCGTATGGTTGACGCTTCTCGTGACCAGAAGGCTGGCCTTAAGTCAGAATAAGCATTGACATACAACTTGGCAATGCTGCCAGTTTTCTGGGAACGCTACCAGAAGAGGCATGCGATGCGGAGGAATTCCACGACGCATTCTAACGTTTACTTACATGTAGTTTTAGTTTTAATCATTTATTTTTCCAGTATATTTATAATAATATATTTAATTAGTGAAATAGATAAAAAAAATACCTACTAAAAATATTGTTCATTATTTGCACCAATGAAACCCCTTTTTTTTTTAAGTGTTTAACTAATTCGATATTTTTTGTTTGTTTTAACAAAGTTCATTTTTTGTATCAAGGTATTTATAGATTTTCAATGTTCATCTAAGTTTTGTTTCAATATTTATTTGTATCAACGATGTTAAATTACTGTTATCTATGTTTGTTTTTTTTTTTTTTACGTGCGCAAAATCCCCACGGATACCTCCCCACCGGAGCCGGCGAAGGAGGTTATGTCGGACTCGAACCGACTAAAACGCACGCCGCCTGTGGGTCGCTTTGGTTGCCGAAGGTGAGGTTGACAGGCATATCCCTCGCATTATCTATGTTTGTTAAATTATTGTTTGGATTAATTTTTAATTACAGGTTGTTTCAATGTTAAATTTTGGTTTGTTTCAACAATGTTCAATAATTTTCACTTAGTTTGTATCAATGTTCGCTTATTGTTTGTATCAAGAAGTCAGCTAGACTAGCCCGCAAGGTTTACGATCGTACTGTGATGAAAGACGCGGGGCGCAACGAACAGACACTACAACAAATATCGCGTATCTGGCCCTCCATTAAGAAAGTTTGCTCACCACTGATTAAGCTGATATCAGACAATTCACTTTGTCTTATTTCGTCTTCTCGACATATCTATCACTCAAAGTTACACATCTGAACATAAAATGAAATGATGTCCATTAATTTCACTAATAAAAAGACTCAATCAATTGTTTGATTGGTTCACTTTTGGCATCTAGTGTCCTTTACTCTCGCTCTGATTGAATTGAAATGAAAGGTCTGAACACTGATTGAGCATTTTCGAGTTTGTCATTTTGTCTCGCGGCATGCCGACGACGGATGTTATATTATATTATGTCACTGTGATGTTGCGTTTAAACTAATTCCGCGACGTCTCACGACCTCCTTTGATCGACGACCTATTGAAAGAAATAAATATTGAATTCTGTCTGATATCAGCTTAAACCATGTGAACATAGATTGAAAGAATAATTAAGGATTTACCCGATTGAACATCAAACAAGTGAACAGCTTTATTGTTCGTATCAATGTTTACTTATTGTTTGTAATGTTAAAATCTAGTTTTTTAATATTCAATTTTTATTGTTGCCATCATTATATTAATTCTGGTTTGCTTCAATGTTCAATTTTTATTTGTATCAATGTGCAATGTCCAAATATTGTTTATACCTTGGTTCAATTATTGTTTGTATCAATGTTCAATAATGTTGGTGGTGACGTTCAATTACTTATTGCTTTTATCGAAGATTATGGTATGTATCAATGCGCAAGTATTGTTTCGTATAAATAAGTAATTATTAATACCTATGTTCAATTAATACCAATATTAATGTTTTTTTTTTATCAGACTTATGTTTTTACGCTGTCCGATTGTTTTTAGCAATGTGTGTTGTTGCAATGTATTTTCCCTACCAACAATAAGGTTACAATAATAAAAAAAAATGGAATTTTAAATTAAAACCTATGCGCCCCGCGCCCCGATTCGCATAGATCTAGGGTAGATTAGATTGGACAGACAGGCTGACCTTAGTTAATAGGTGGCAGTCTTATTATTCATCGTCTTGTACAGAATTATAAACAGTTCCCAGGCTCTGTACTCGCGTGGGGCAACCATAAGGGGGGGGGATAGTGGACGGGGAAGCGAGTGGCAGGGACGGGGACGCGAGTGGCAGGGACGAGGAAGCGAGTGGCAGGGACGGGGAAGCGAGTGGCAGGGACGGGGAAGCGAGTGACAGGGTCGGGGAAGCGAGTGACAGGGTCGGTGAGGGAGAGCGCTCTCTAATCTGAGGGGGTGTATTGCCGATAAAAACCTTTACGTTCTCAATTTGTCGGAATTTTTTTAAGCTTTTAATAACTTGCTATATGTTTATATGTATACATGCAACGTATATTTGTTGTTTGGGTCAAATCCTGCATCTCTTGTGAAGCAGATATTATCCTCAACCAGGCGGCCATATGAACTCTAAACGAAATAAGGTAAACCTATAGAGTATTTGCTTATCTGTTTTGTTGGCAAAATTTATGTTACAGGGTTTAGGATTTTAAGATGCGGTAGGGACGTCGTGGTCCTTCCTCCTTCACCACAACGCCGACGCGTTTCTTTATTTTTATACAACTTAGGTGGCAGACAAGCACACGGCCCACCTGATGGAAAGTAGTTACCGTGGTATATGAACGTATGTAACACCAATGGAGTCACATCCGTGCTGCCGACCCTGTAAGAACATAGAATTTTAAGTGCCTTCAGTGCAGAACACAAAATAAGGACAAGCCTTTGGTCTTCCCACTGATAGCACAAAAGTTCTCCAGTGAGCTCTGGCTACCCTACTCCCTTCTTTATGATGTTTGTGGATAAATGTAATGTGTGTGAATAATATTGCGTACTTAATGATATAATATCAATAGATTAAAAGTATTACATATTTGTAACTAACGCAATATTCATATATTTTTGGTTTTAAAAGTAAATAAGGAACCATTATAGGATCACACATATTATTAAGAATTTAATTGTTATTGGTGTATGTAGTAAAGTATTATATAAGTGTATATTTTAAACTGTTGATCTAGTGGCGTTGACCTAATTATTGATTGTTGACTTAATGAATTGTTGGGTCCCGCTCATGTATCACAATTTTATTGTATCTAGTCAAATTTCATCCAAATCCACTGTGCCGTTCACGAGTGAAGACTATTCACCACCACCTAAGTAGTATAAAATAATCAAATTTCATATTAAGTACACCTATTAGTAAAAATATCCATGTATCGAGTACTTTTGAGTCGATTGTTAAACTACACTACTTTCTGTGCAAGCGATTAATACAATATTATTGGTTGCATTGGCTTTAACATGATGATAGATCGGATTGGGTATAAAAATGCCTAAATAATACTATTTCAAATAGTTGTTAAATACCCATAATTTTAATGTCCACACTGTGGTTTCAGATTCGCATCCTACGACTGCCACGCCATGGGTGCAGAGCATGACACTCTATTTGCCGGCAGCCAGTACATCCCTTTGTTTAGAATGGCATGAGCTTGAAAGAAATCTAAATACACTACAATGAAGGGCAAATAGAATATTCTTCGTCAGGCTTCTCAAATAACAATAATACAACAGAGTATGGTAAATAAGTACATTTAAAAAAAATCCTTAAATCCTTAACTATCACTTAAATGCTGTAACATATGTTAAACATTATTTGACATCTGCTATAATTTTATAGAAAGTTTTCGCGCATTTTCTTCAATTTAACAATTCATTATGGCAACTGAGTCTCCGCCTTCAAGTTACCATCAGGTCAGGTGATGTACAATACACGAAAGACAAAAATCCTACCCATCTAGCTATGAAATAAAAACTTGTTGAAATAAACCTGTATCACACTAACCTTATATCCTGATGGTCTTCTTGTTCATATTCATGGTCCTCTTGTGATAAATTAAGCTCGCTAAATTGTTGTTCCACAGAATTAGCCATTTCACTTAAACGTATAATTTTAACTTTTTATGACACAAATACTGATATTAATTGGAATGGATTAAACGAATGTTTGTCTACACTTTCTTTTCTGTATGTCCTTCGAAGCGTGACTGCGTGAATGTTATGGATGATTAATTAATACAAGTTTGTAGTAGTAAGCCGGCCGGCGCGCACACGTGGTGATTTGATCTGTTTATTTTTGTATTACATAATAATTAAAGCAGGATGTTAGCAAAGCTCCACACGGGCGACACCACGCACAAGCGGTGTATTCGGAGTGGAATCGGTGGAAGTTCAGTGGAGTACGGAAGACGGTGGCGTCACCGAGCGAGCGGCGAAATCGCTCGGAGTGCGGATTCGGAGAAGGGATGGGCGCGAGCGGCACGTGTGCGCCGTGCGTACGGTCCGACGGCTTACGAGATCACTACTCAACTGAGCTACCTGACTGATGTGACGTGCGTGACTGAACGAAAGGAGCAACGACGCCGGCTCTAGTCGATTCTTCGCACAACATTTTGTGCGGATTTTGTTTGAGAATGCGCGCGCTGGGCGTGGCCGAACCGGGGCCCGCGGGGAAGCACGCCACACCTTAGTGAAGCGCAAGTATCGATCTAAAATTCTATCGACTGTAGTACATTGGTGATATAAACTTAAAATATTAAATACCAAATTTTATTATCATCTATACTTCTATATCTATATCAATATTATAAAGAGGAATGATAAGTATTTTTGTATGAATTGAACAAACTCAAAAATTCTTTTAATACTAGTTACTGGCCTATTATGGCATATATATGGCATATGCCATATTATATAAAAAAAATATAAGGATCCTTTTCAAAACACAAAAATATTCTTATTCCGTTCCTGGTGTAACCCAAGGTATGGTAAAAAAAAAATTACCTTTAAGTCCTTATATCACGTGTGGTGCGAAAACTATTAAAGATAGAATGTATTACAAAAACGTGTGGCTTAAAAAGGTCAATAATTCCTTATTCAAATCAATACGTTGTGCATTTAATGTAAAACTATATTGAAAACTTTATAATTACAATCTAAAGCCACACAATCACCCCGTAGGCCGTCGGGGTCGGTATCCGAGGGGATATACGCACGAAAAAATTAACCATCATAAGCTATCATAGAAATATATAATTCTATTTTTTACTGGTAATTCACACGGATACTATATACTACTATTCCTCCCGCCAGGGGTGGTTGGACTCAAATCGACCAAAGCGTAAAGAGGCTCATAAGTTAATTCCCAAAATAGGTCAAAATATAAACAATTGAAATAACGTTAAATTTATAAACTTTTAGATTCCTTATTAAATTTCAAATCAATCTTACTATGCACTTCAATCATACGTGTTCCTATTGGCAACGGAAATATCATTTAGGGTAGAATCCGAAATTCGTATTAAGTACTACTTTGATTTCATCTATGCAAACTATAATCAGTTCTGCGTCTGCTACACGAATAAAGTTAAATCTATCGAACTAATCACGTTGCTATTGAGATTCAAAATGTTTACATGTAGAATGCTCCAGAACACCAGCGGTTCTAAATTTATATTAAATTCATTACTTTTACTAATTTTATATTACCAGAGCTACTACACATTTTATTTTACTAAAAATTAAATTATAAATCATAACAATCCGCTATATTAGATAGTGCATTAAAAGCAAGTGACGTCACGTTTTAGTAAATATTATTTTGACACTTTGTATACTATAGATATCGTTGATGTTGTTTGAATATCCTCAGTCAGCTCCGACTCGGAGCCTCCGAATGAGGAGGTCAAGTGTATACGAAATCGTAACTGTCATAGACAGACGCCATTACTATTCTAGCGTTTTCATGTCAAATTTGAAATTAAAAAAATCATTTTCCGTTCTAAACTTTTTTGTTTGCAGAAATATAATTTATTTTGGCTAAAGTACGTGACAACATCGTTGAGTAGTTTTTTTAAACTACCGTCATGTATGTCCTCTTAATAAAAAAATACCTATTAAAATTCAGTCTCAATGTAAAAACGTCTTATTCGTAATTTTTAAGAAACATTGACATTCGTAATTATCATTATAATCGTTATTATGGTTTCAGATGGTTTATGTAAAATAGTATAAACTAAAATCAAATTATTTTGATATACCTACATATTATCGACAAAATAAAATTGTCAATCACTAACAGCGATAACAGGTTCGTGAAGTATATTTGTTACTGGGTCCGTGCGACGGCGCCCCGCGCCCATGCGTTTTCCACAGCGCTCGCCCGGGGCCCGCGGAGGGCGGTCGCCCGACACCGCCTACTTCGTCTGGTACAGGCGTCGCCCGCCTCGTGTCCCGCTTCACCTTAAAATTACAAGTAGACAAGACGTCGCTCCAAGGAGAAAACGCCCTTCACATAGCTTATCCTGCCCTTACATGAGGGTTAGTTCAGAAGAGTAGGCTAAGTCCCACCTGATACCATTGCCAATAACCGAACATTTAAATGCAGCTTTCGATAATAATAAATATAGAAAATTCACATTTAATTATTTAAGATTACCGTATTATTATTATATGCAAACGTGTAAATATTTTTAAATTATAGATTAAAATAATTAATATTATATTGGCCAATTAATTTTTAGGTGGAACGTCGCATACTCGATGCGTGCGTACGAGCGACGAGAACGAGCCCACTAAACAAGAACAACAACGAGCATCCAGAACGCTTGCACTAAACCGACGTTATACCTACATACCTACGTCATTCTATGAATCATTATTTCACTTGGACGTCAGGTCAGGAGCTATTTTCCATGTTGTGTGCTCTCATACAAAGAGGGAATTATTTTTGCCATCGAAGTCGCTACAGAGATCAGCATTTTAACGTTATTTTTTAATATTAAGTAGGGTAAGTAATATATGAAAACAGATAGGTACCTAGCTTAGGTATTGATAGTGTCGGAAGTTTAGACGAATATTACTCATTGAAATAAAATCACTATCAACCACTAAGTATTATCCAAGTGCTATTAATGGATTCTGTCGCGATTCATTCCTATCTATTATCTTAATTACTACTTGCATTTAGACCGACGTTTAAGCTACTTTTTAGCATGCGTATGCATAGTCGAAAACGTCGGGCTAAGAGTAAATAATAAAATAACAGGTAGGTAACCTACCTACCAAATAAATTACGATAGGTATAAGATAGAATTCTTCATGGTTTTTCATTCAATTAAACACACTTACTGTTTAGGTATTGTAGAAAAACATCGTGTGATTAGGTATTCGTATTGTGTCATCGCTTGCAGTACCTAGGTACGCATAGGTACCCTACCTTATCTTTTAACTACTAGGGCTGCCATTTCCAAAATTCTAAACCCAGTTAAGAATCGTGCATACCCCGAACTTGAGCTTTTATCCCGGACAGTTGAACAAAAAATACGGCGCAATCTATACCTACGCGCTTCTTCATATCCCGGATCTAGATGGGGACACCGTGGTTCCCACACTTGAAAGGAACCGGCTCGAAATAGATGGCCCTGGATCGGAAGCAAAAGATATAAAAATGTGTCTCTGCGTTAAAGACTTTGTGGGCAATCTGTTATGCCAGGTAGTTGCGGTAAAGGAGAGAACTACAGCATTCTGAGTTTTAAATTTAGTCCGGGTTTTCACTCTACAATTTGAATCTGGTCCAGACGCTTCCCGGACTCCCTAAACTAGGTACCTATAACAAATCCGGGGAAACCCGGACGGATGGCAGCACTATCCGATTCCTAATTTAGTAGCTAGTAGGAGTAGGTAGCTAAATAGGTAGTAAGTAAGTATCATTCTTTTTCTTAAAAGTACTCATTGCAAAATAAGAATTGGCTAACTAAACTGAACTTGTATGTATGTAAAAAACCAAGTTTTTTTTATAAATACCTACTTATGTCCAACGATCACTTAAAAAACCACATATAATTACATAATAGTACCTATATAGATTTGTCTCTTCCAGGGCGACAGTGGAGTTCCAAACTAGGATATTAATCAAATAAAATCTAAATTTTGGTACTTACGTGTAAAATTAAACGTGGAGCGAGATAAATGCGATATTTTCTTGCACGACACGCATACACATAGTTTCATTATAACCTACCTATAAAGTGTTCAAATATTCCAGAGTAAGTACTAAAAGTAATAAAGATCGCTCAAGTATAATGAACATTCAATTGAAAACTAGGGAATATATTGGATCCTTTGAATTAAGTATTAAATAGGCGCTTACCAGATAATATAATTTGTATCCAGAAATATACATATACCTAGTTAAAACTACCTACCTAATATATTCTTTCAACAGTGCCGTTAAATCAAGCCAATTATAAAAGTTAGGAAAGAACAGGTATGTACTATTTCATAGTAGAAAGTAGAAACACCGCTGAAAACTGCCAATGCTTTTTAAAACATAACATTCAAAAATAGTTGTGTTCTCATTTCAACAAAGAAAAACATAGCCGGGATCAACAGTTCATCAGATCAAAATCAACATTATTATCAACCCCACCAGCAGTTCGGTAAAACTATAAAATAATGAACCCTATATATATTGGCAATCTCTTTAAAATTTTCTTCAATTTAAAAAAATATTTGATAACCCACATTTTAGCTCCAAAAATCCACTGTATAGTTTTCGTTGACAGCGAATGTACCCCCTATGACACTCAGGAGATAAGTACTTTTCATTTGAGACCCATTTATCGAAATCCGTCCAGCCGTTAGGGTTCAGGTTCAGAATGTCCAATTCCCTAATTGTCCAGTTCCTAAAATGTCCAATATGTTAGATTTTTTTGCGCCCCGACACTTATAGATATAGGTTAGGTTAGTGTTAGGTTTCTTGCGTTAAATTAAAAAGAAATAGCTCACATACCCTTTAAAAGAGCACAGGGAGTGTTTATTGAATTGAAAAAATCTTCTGACGTATTTTACATTTTGGGAATTGAACATTTTAGGAACTGGACAATCAGGGAATTGTACATTTTAGGAATTGGACAACATGGGAATTGGACATTTTGAAACCGCTTGACATTTTGAGAATTGGACATTCTGAACCTGGACGGCCGTTAGGCCTATATAGGGGAACTAAGAAAACTACATATATATACAAACACACGTGCGTAACACATTGCCCTCGCTAGCGCAGTCGGGTAATTTTTTTTAATCAAAATTAAACCAATTAAAAAAGTAAAACAAATTATAGGAGTGAAGCCAATGTAGGTAATATTATTAAAAACCATTGAGTGAGGAAACACAATAAAGCGCACCCAGTTCAAAGTAGGTAGCATTGTTCAAAACACCATCATAAACGAAATCTAAGAAGTCCACATCGATCCGATAGGTACCTTCTATTTTAATTCAAGGTCAAAGGTCACAAAAACGGGTTATGATTGCCGAGACTAACATCGCCCTAGAGAAAAATAACTGCTCTCGAGTCATATAGGTACTCTACTTTTCATCCCCTTTCTATGAGAAAATATGTACTGATTATTATATAAGAACAAAGAAATGATTGTTGAATGAGGCACTTGTACGTTTCCAACTTTCTTATTTTAAAAAATAAAGTAATACTAAAAACTCTGTAAGTAACAAGTTCCACCAAGCGCCATCAGTCTCCAGTATAAACAGGAGTAAGTAAGTACCTAATACATGCGCGTTTTTTTTTGTTAGCATGGGTACACCCGCAACGCCGCCGTGCGGCCAGCACGTACCAGTCTTCCTAGCCAGTAATGCATACTATTTAGCGCTCGATTTCTATGAATGGATGTACCTATGTTCCAAATTCTAATCACTTTTCCGCCCGCTAAAAAGTCAATAATAACAGAAAAGAGCAATTTTGCTCCCGCTTACAGGAGAGCAAAGTGACACTTTTCGAATATGTATTTTGACATTTGGACCCTTTTCAACTGTTAGCATATTTATGTTAAGACATAGTTAAGACTATTTGGAATAATAATAATTAAGAAAATTGGTTTTAGGATCTTCAGGTTCAATGTATAGATACAAATAGATAAAATTAGTTGGTCTGAAATGTGATGCTTTTTTTAAGCTTTAGTTCAAGCATCACACAGATTCAGTGGTATTATTACCACAAGAGGCGAGTGTGTTGTCAACGTGGGTCTAACGCTCTTCTAATGTCGACGGCAGCTGTGCACCCCGCCCGGTCTGGGGAGACAACCCCTCATATGTCCAAAATACACATTACAACATTCTCAACGTTCCCATTGTGCCAGCACCACAACAGCTGCTTTAGCCGTACTCTGCCGATTACTAAAATTTGACCTCTAACGTCATTACAAAAGAACATTATTAAATAATATAAAAAGGAAATCAAGAATGAAACTTCAATATATTATTATGAAATTGTAAAGTAGTTGTGTCTGTGCATTGAAGATATTATAAAGAATATAGGGTAGGTGGTACGATTCTGAATTCAATTTTTGTTGTTGCCGTTTTGTTCGCGAGTCGCGACTGACGTGAAAATTACTCAAAGGATTTTGATGCAATTTATTATTTTAAAACAAGGTTTTATTCAAAATCAGCTTTATAATATTAGTATCTACAGATGCGGCTCCGCCCGCGTGTAATACTGATCCCGTTCTCGTGACCTTCAGGAATCTGTTTTACTGGTTTAAAATTAAAACCATCTTCGCATTATGTATTGCCCTTCTATCATTAGAACCGGTTCGGGAACATTCGGTCGAATTGTTTCATAAAACCATCTTAGCATTAAGTATTGCCCTTCTAATGAAACCAGTTTGGGGAACATTCGGTCCGATTCAAAATTTAGATACTTACTTACCTAACCACTTACTTACCTAGATTTTTTACCTTAGAACAAAATAATGGACATTATGTAAAAAAATTATAGATAGACTGTATTATAAATTAATCGTCTGTAAATATGTAGGTATATCATTGTCTTGGACCTCTTGTTGTCTGTCTTGATAGACTCTGAACCAAAAAATATTTTTCTTGGCATTTTTATCAATCGCATTTCTTCTTGATATAGGTACCTAATTGTTAAGTAGGTACCGCAAATGCTACTCAACAGATTTATATGCGGTCTTGGTCAAACTTAAAATCCTGTACCGGAATTGTTAATCGGAAATATGACTAAACGTCGCAATGACCGACATTCGTGAGGGCGGAGACGCTCTGATTATTTATATACTTGTTAGGTACCTACCTGCCTACATAAATTCACACTAAAACAAAAATAATAAGTACCCTAGGTCTGAGGGTCCAAAATATTGACCGCTTACTTATCCATTTCGTCTCTGCTTGTTCTATCATTTCCTATTTTCTCCTTTCGCGCATCTCCAAATACAGTGTGGTGAAAAAGCGAATTTCCCAAAAATATACGTTCATGCATGTGAAATGTCTATAAAATCGTCACTTGTATGACAGAACTAACTTGGAATAATAAAAACGAGATCGGTTGGAAGGTCAGATGGCCTTCGCTCGCAGTACAACCCCTCGAAAAATGAATTAATTGGCGATCTGGTTTTGAACAGCATCAAACTTCATTGATATTGTTTGTTAAAAAACGATCTTTTAAACTCCTTACCAATGAAAAATAATGGCCAAAAGAATTTTAAGTAAAATTAATATTTAATAATGAACATTGATTTATATAAAGTATATGAAACTCTTAGGAGAGCACTGAGCTGTGAGAGCGTATCAGTGTTTTTCGATGGACTTCAAATGTGAACGAGGAGGATAATTAGGTTAGTTATTAGGTATAACTGAAAAAAATAAATTAAATGAATAGAAATACTTCCGTCTTCCTCTTAGCGTAAGGGTGCTCACACAATGATGCAGGTAGCGACACCGAGAGCGGGCGGTCGGTCGGCATTTGTAAAAAGTAGGGTGTGTGTGTGTAAATGAGTCTGCACGGTGGATTTCTGATGTTGTCTTGTTGATTTATGTTCTTTATGAAATCTGTAGTTACTTAGGTAGTATGTATATATTAATATAGTGAAGAGTTTGTTTGATAGGTTGGACGCGCTAATCTCAGTAGGTACCTACAAGAACAGTAGGTTTTATGTAATTGGAAAAATAGTTGTGTTCAAAAGTCTGTTCATCAATAGATTTGAATATCATAACAATAAACGGACTATTTAACAAACATATTTTTTCAATTAATACCTACCGTTCTTGTACTGAGATTAGCGCGTCCATAAAACAAATAGACTGTTCAGCTCTATATTGTTAATATACCTATAAATAGTACGTATAGAATTCAAAAAGAACAGAAAATAGCACGACTGCCATGCAAACTTCATTTACGCACACCCTGTCACACGCAAGTTTAAACAAGCGCAGATCGCACCGGCTCGCCGGAACCGGCACTGTTTCTGTATGTAAGCACTGTTAATCCCAGTCGCATCCAAAGCTTTCACTTCGGATTCTGAGGTTCGCTTTACCAGTCTAACTGCGGATTTGGCCAAGCTTCGATAATTTCCGTGAAACGACAGTCATATGACTTCCTCAACCCAAAATCAATATCGAAGCATTGGAGCTCAGTGTTGTTGTTGAACTTTTTAGGGCTCCAACCTCCCGTAGGGCAACCGGGAATGACGGCTCAACGTGCTCTCCTACGCACGACCAGACCAATGCAAATACCTTTATTCATGCATAAAAATATATTTGCACAGAGCGGGAGTCGAACCTGCGCTTCCTGCGTAGCGGCCGCGCTCACTTTCGCCAAGCTACGGAGGCTGTCATAATATAAATACAAACAGTTAAGTAATATTACTTCACTAAATAAGATACCTACCTAACTTCTGAAATAGATTTTGGTCGAAGATCCATATCTGTACTTATTATAAAAACATCTCAATGCTCTGCCAAATGATGGATAGCAATCAAGAAATTGTTTGGAGGCCTTCGATATAGTACCCACACAACACAACACACAACCTTTCATCAAAGTAGGTACACAATGTAGTTAAGAACTACAACTGAAGGGGCCACACAGTCCACACACCAAAAAGCATCATTTGCTGCGCACACATATATGTTAATAATAATATTGAGATCACAATATTCTTTTACTTTAAGCAACTCCTAAATAGATAAACTCGTTTGAATAAGGTAGGTGATAAGTATATCAGATTAGTAAATAGGATATATCGCAAGTGTGCTGTAAACTAAAGGACTCTGAAGGTGGAATAAAAAACCTGTTTTAAGTGGAGTTGATTGGCGCGATATGGGTTCCGCTCTGAACTAGATTATAGAACACAAATCAGATATTTGTAAATCTCATCTATTATAAGCGTCGGTAGCTTAGTGGTTAAGGAGCCGGCTTTACGATCGAAACGTCCTGAGTTTGAATTCTGGTCATTACACTACCGACGCCAGTCCACTCACTAACACTAGTAATTTAGCTTAGCTGGCCCCTCCAGCTTAGAGGGAATATTAGTAATTTCGGTTCTAATATTCTTTTACACAAAAATATGTAGTACACAGGTACAGATTTACTTATACCTATACGATTTGGTAGATTAGATGGTTACTGCACTTTGAGCCGTAGGCAACTTGGGTAAGATACCTTTTGCTTAGTAGACCGTTGATGATACTTAAGATTCGTTCGATGATACCTAAGAAATAATTAATTATGCGACCTTATCATTTGCAATTCTGATGCTTTTATGATCTCAAGTGAGCGGTATTGTAACATGCATTGGTAATCCTTATTCCTATCCGTGGCAGTGCACGCCTTATGAATGTATATATGTACCTACTACATATATATAACCAGACTAGCCACAAGTAGGTACGGAATGAATCTCGTTTCCTCTACGCTCAAAATAACCAAAATGTGCGACTAGCCACACGTTCACTTGAGCTTTAAACCGATAACTATTCTGGTCTAGGCATTGGATGTCCTGGTAAACATATCATTTGGGAAAAGGACTAAAAATAGGTAGATAAAACCTTCAAATCTCTCGATCTAGTAATGTAAAAATGTCTAATTATAATAATATGTCAATAAAGAAAATTAATACCATCTGTCGTCAAGATTCTTCTCAGCATCCGGGATGGTGGTCCTTCCTTATCATCTGAACTCCACCCCACTAAACGTTCTGTTCTGATGCGCTATTGTCTGATACGTACTGATAGGCTAGATCTGTAGTCAATTTTAATAGGTATCTATTATATTAAGGTAAATTGAAGTGGTAGTGGCCAGGACACGTTTGTCGAAGGACCGATGGCCGTTGGGGCAAATGAGTCCTAGAGTAGAGACCGCGAGAAGGTAAACGAAAGGTAGGACGCCCCCTAGCCAGATGGACAGACGACCTGAAAAAGGTGACTGGGACTGACTGGTTGCGGAAGGCGGAGGATCGGAGAAAATGGTGCACATTGGGAGAGGCCTGTGTCCAGCAGTGGACTGCGGTGGGCTAATTGGTTGATTGATTGATATATTAAGGTACTTCTATTCTCCTATTTTCTTCTATAAGGTACGTATATTTATTACATTTATCATTAATATATCTATGTACTTATGTTAACATCTAGGTACAATTCGTAACGTATCGCATGTGTTATAATTTCTTCATGACCCGATTGCATCCGTGATCCGAGGCCTACATCTCGGTACCTAAGTACCTAGGTCCGTTGATTTCTTCCGTTCTTTTGGCTTGACTTGTACAGTTTATGTAGACACGACAGATGTCTGAATCCCGAGAGGAATGGCTGTACTATGGTACCCATTCATCTATCAGCAGAGATACCGACTTTTGTGAGATTGTCGAAGATCTTTGAACCGTGGACACATACGATGCTATACCGAGACCGTATCTCATCGCATGTGTCAATATGCAAATATGGGAATTAGTCCTTTTGAAAAGTGTCCCTCATGCGACTAAGCTCACGATAATGACTACAGACAGAGTGTAATGAACTCTTTCATATAGATATCAATAATTCATTAGGTAGATATATGAATTCGTTCCACTGTGATATTATCATAGACGGACCTCACTGAATGAAATTGATTTGTTTTTATGATGTCTATTTACCATATATTTAAATATAGAGATATACGTAGACCATTCTTACTTAATATAATAAAATGTAGGTCATGGTGTGGTTGTTTCAGATGGGTAAATAAATGCGTTATTGTAGTGCTATTTAAACATAATTTAAGGTGGTTTACTGAATATAAGTTTGTGCTAATGACGTGATTCGATGATGACTCGTCTACCTATAAGTAATAACTACCCTGCACATTCTGCAACCACCAATGGCACGCCGGCCACACCCCTTGCCCCTTCGTTGCACTTGCACCCCGCCTCTCAGCACTTTCCAAATTATTAGGACACCCGTCCATATCAACATCACTAGGCATGATGATTGGTCGCCAATGTCTAGGCCTGCCGAACTCTTAACCTCCCTATGTCTCCACCTGTACCTGGATACCTACGGGATTCTATTATATGTTGTTGCTGATGACCTAGATCTCATTCATCATATGGAGTACGACTTCTAATAAAAATAAAAACATTAAAATAAAAAACCCGACTGATGCTGAAAAGATAAAACAAGTTACACCCACCTATTCATTTTCATCCGGTTTATGATTTGCAAATGGGTTAAATTATTGATAAATTCACAAAGTTCAATAAAATTCAATGCAAATGTCAAACGACATTATTGACAAGCACCTCTGACCGTCAGGACGTAAGAAATATTATGGACCTGATATTATTGCCTTTGCCTCCCCAATAGAAAATTCCCGGATCGAATACCAATTTGACTTTCCATAAAACTAAAATTAATTTTTGATGATTCAAACCAAAAAATACTTATACTCAATAAATATGCTTACCAAGGAATAATAACTTCTTAGAAACATATCTAAGTATTTTTTTTATTATTTGGAGATAATTAAAAAATACTTTGATTTGTTCAGACTCGACGACTGTGTATTAAAAGATGCCAATGCCGTAAGGTAGAGTTATGAATTTATGCTTTACCTGTGTCACTATGCGTAAAATGAGAAGAGAATTACGAAACAACAAACAACGAGGAATATACCTCCTGCCTCTGCAGAGAAGTATCTACATCTACTACCGTGTGAAGAAAATTAAATCAATTCATAAGTCGTAACATCAAATTGTACAAAACACTACCATTAGAACCGTCCAATGGCTTAGTTGTAGATCTTTTGGAGTCATTGATCTTTGCCATCTTTTTTATAGGGTTAATTATTCTAAACGTTTATACCTTGTCTGTTTTTACGGTAGGTAGGTTAGGTAGGTACGTAGATATTTAACAAGGCATACAATACATATGGTTAACTTTGATACAACAAGGCTTTTTTGATCAATAGATGATTAGCGTCAAAATACGAACCGAATTGTTTGATTTAGATATACACCCCGTGCTTATGCCCTAAATATCCCATAAGTTTTATTTATGCAAATAGACTGCATATACCAACGTATAGCAAAGAAATAATGACGCAGGAGCGCTACTCTATCTGTGAAACTATGATAATGACAGTTCATTAGATGTACAATCAATATGTATTATATTCGCACCGCACGAGGGGCAAGCCTTCTTGTCTTCTAATGATGTTGTATCAATTACTTTTAGGTATTTATTGGAAGTAACTAGCTACGGAGGTGGTAATACGAACACAATCACAATGCATGTTGAGACCTGACACTGCGAGCCCACACACAGAGTTGTGGCTACCGACGCGTCAGGCACCCAATGTCACACCCATTATCGGAAGCACACAATCAGACTACAAATTAATTAGTTTATACGCGGAGAGTGTAACCTCCCGAATTCTCTTCAAGAAATACAAGAGAAATCAAGCGATCGACGTTAGCAACGTCGTCGATCGATTTCATATTATTCTTAAAAAAAAAATAACTTGAGTTCGAGAAGTGCGAGTTGAACTCGCATGGACTTAAAATTTGTTTGTGGAAACTAAATTTATGGTGCCAGATTGCAGATGGAGAGTGACGGATGTCTGGCCTAGTTAAGTCGAACGAGTGGTGCCGATAATCTATTTTAAAGAACAATCTTAACATTGTAGTTGAAAAACGTTTCAGCATTATTTCAATGGTACATTAAGTTTTTTTGTAGATAGGTATGTAGTTGAGCCTCTCTAGACATAGTGGCAATACGTTTGTAGAATGGAATAGAATGGAATGATCAATTTTATTGATTGACCATATGTTGGCGACTATCATAAACGTCAAAAATACGTATCAATCCCATTCATTCAACATTCTATTGCCACTTGTCTAGAGAGGCAGGGCAGAGATTTATGGGCTTTGCTCTTGTTTTATAAGAGGAAGAATTGCTTTTCATATCTTTTTCTTAATTTTTTCCTTATTAAGGCAACTTAATACTTTAATGTAGCTACCTACAACTTTAGCATTTCATTTGATGTGAACATACAGTCAATTGATAATAAATATGAAAAGGTTAACCGTACGTAAGTATCTATCTTATTGTATAGCTCAGAATACAGAACAAGCTGTATTCTGTGTTGTATAGTATGAATGAAACACTACTGAATAGTTGTCAACTTAGGTCAGTCCTTTTCCATTCGCTACGATAATATTCAGATTATGCCAATTTAATTAGCCCGGTAAAATTTGGTGAAAGGGAAAACCCGCATTGGGGGTGCTTGCCCTAGAACTGGCAACCCTATGTGAGGTGGAGACTGGAGAACCGCTTATCAGTTTTGCAATAGCACCAGTGTCCATCCTGCGTACCATGCGCCGTCGTTGCTGACAGCAACATCGAATATGATGATACATGAACCAGATAAAGGAATCACAATGTGTACACAACGCACTGTGGGATTCGTTTATTTCTCTTCTTCTCTATGTTCTTCGATATTTCCGTCGTTTATGAACCTATTGTAAATATTTATTTTTGCATTGGGTACTGTACAGTATAATAACTCATAGGTAAGTTACAGATATTAATTTCATGGGGACTAGACTCGGTAGATGATCCTGCAACAAGGCGACATTACGATGGTCAAGAGTGTGCTAGAATTATCAAGTCTTGCACTATGGAGGCAGATAACAGAATTTCTTTATGATGTTACAGCATGAATGTCTCGTAAGTTATCCAAAAAACAAAATTAAACTTAAAAACAACAACACTAAAAAGTAATCACAAACTACTTACGTTTAAAAACTGACTTCATAAACTTTAAACTGCAATACCATAATAACTATGCAATAACATAATAGTAATAAAGATAGAGATAAATTACAAAACTTACCGATTTACTGATCTATTAGAAGTCGGTGCCTACTTTGTCTTTTGTGCCTGAACCATTATGATGCAATGAAATAAAATAAAATGGCCAATAGGGCTAGGCACCAGCTTCTAACACATCAATAAACCTGTAAAATCAGTAACTTTTCTCATATGTTTATTGTGTTATTTTAAAGGTTTTAGTTTATGAAGTCGGCTTTTATAAACGTAACTTTTTTATCAGGTGTGACAATGGCCAGGAGTAGCCGGTTGATTAATTTCCCAGATCCACGCGTCAAGCACGTGCCAATAGTCTCCTTACCCTCATGTCTGCAAGACAAACTAGCTTTAAAGTATTAACTTGTTTCACCCTTTTCTTTGTGAATTTCGAGCTTTGTGATAAAATTGTTAATGCACGTGTCGTCAATGGTGCACTGCGCGCTGTCATTTTGTGCAAAATTTATTGGGTTATTAGCAATGTTTCCGAGATTGTACACATGAATACATATGTACAATCTCGGAAATAGCTAAACGACTTGAATAAAAAGTTATAATATTTAAACAAGGTTTTGGTTTTTATTTATGAAATACTAGCTGAGCCTCTGCCCGACTGGATGAAACTCAAACAAACTTTTAAACAAAGATTTTAAGTCATACCATGGCTTTTGATACAAAGGAAAACAGCATTTAAACGCGTTTCAATAGTTTTTACGTACACCCCGGAACAGACAAACAAAAAAATAAAATATTTATTGAAATAAGAAGTAAAATCACCCGCGTTATTATCGGCCGATAATAACACACGCGCTACCTATTGCGATGATAATAAGAACTGATTCCTTATATATACTCTACTGCGTTTTTATCGCTATACCCAGAACGCGAGCAATAGATAGTTGACAGTTATACAGTTTTACTTCCTATTTCGCCGTAACAATGTGCGTTCATAGTCGCGTTCTAATACATATATGTACCTTAACTCTGGTAATAATAATGACTACTTATGGTATTTAATATTGTCCTTTGTTAATCTCGTCGTGATACCTTCTGCGTAATGTAGTACAAGGTAAAAGGTGATTGCAGTAACCACACTGTGACTCACAGTAGTTACTCGTCATGCATTGAACATGCTTTTTGAAAATTAAACTAATTTTTTTAGACAATTAGAACAGTTGAAAAGAGCAATTCAGGAAGCTGGCGGGCCAACCTTAAGGAAAAGGGAAGAAAAAGAAGAAACTTAGGTACCTACAGTACAGTGACTACAGTAATATATATACCGTTAATACCCTGAATTGAAATAAAGTGTTGGCTATATTTCAATCGGTGGAGTAGTTGGAGATACAGCTTGACCTCTCTTTCATACGGAGTCCTAAACAAACATGGTTCAGGAACAACTGGTTAATAAATAATAATGTCGTCCGTCCGTGTAATATTAGAGTAGAGTACATTACTGACTTCGTGTTTGAGTAGGACCCTGGACGGTTAAGATACATATAATTAGACCCAGATACGAGTATAGGCGGGGCTGCAATCGGGTTCAAAGAAATGTTTTTTTTTTAAGTTCTTTTTAATATTGGAGACATTAAAAAAACGTGTCGGGTTTTTGCTCGTGATGATGATGAAAACTGGTAGAATATTGATCATCTCGATTAACATAAAAAAAATTGAATCGCTTCAGGCGGGGCCCCGCGATCTTTCCCCTACAGGGACCATATTTTTAAGTATACTCGTAGTATAGATATCATAGATACGCAATGACAAAAAATCACGATTACTGATGCTACACAGGGAGAGATAAATAAAAAATATTCTACAAATGTCGAACACTATGGTATCTAGAATTATAAATAGGGTATTTGACAACTATTACAAAAAATATGAAATAATATATTGGATATGAATGCTTATACGTAAATAATAACTATAAAAAATGTATTTCACAAAAAAATGACATTTTTTATCTGTATTACGTGAGGAAAAATGCAAAAATCTGTTGACGGTTCGCGTGACGTAACTATGAAAATTTTACTCGGCGTTTTCGTTAGTATTTTTTCGTAGATAATGAAGTCACGCGGAGAATTCACGTGACCGACCGTTTTTCGCGCACTTTTTAAGCTAGCGATGTGAAAACGTGATTTTTTTCTAATTAATAAGGTTTTACGGGAAAATGATGACAATTTCAACAGCTATAAAATAATAAATTTCTACACTATTAAGATAAGTTTCCGAAATACATATATAATATTAGACATCCAGATCAATCCAAATCCATATTTATGCACACATATTAATTAGAGGACTCAATTGTGAAAATAAATTCTGTAAGAATATGGAACATATTTTGTGCGACCTTAAGTTTTTTTTGATTGTGAAAGCCCTTTTTGGGTCTTTTGCACATACGGGCTGATCAGGGATTTTAATGCAAAGTTGACCACTTATTTGTTATGCCAAAACGTAAACGAATTACAAAGAAATCGTTACCTACAATTTTTTCTAAGAAGCTTCGTCGGTTCGACTTTTATAAGATCTCGCAAGTTTACGATTTCGTCGTTTTGAGTCATTGGCATCGCGGGTTTTTCATTATTGCAGAAAGCTGTGTGTGGCGTGTATAATACCTACACATAATATACCGTGGATAAATCTCATATATTTTTCACCGGTAGATAACTTAGATACCTAGTACAACTGAAATTTCAATTCCAACTATGTACCTACGTCACAAACTATCTTTTATAGTGCATGTGCACATTGTGCTCGTATGTATGCGTACTCTTTGTTTGCATCGACACTCGGCGCAAAAGTTCAATGAACATGTGTGGACGGTGGACCCACGAGATCGCTTACACATTTGCGTATGTATTTCTATTCTAACGACATGTTTTGAAGCGCGGTGCGCAGCGTACGGACTGCGGTAGCGTAATGGTACAGTAGAGTACAAACTACAAATCCACCTAATATTTAATCTTCTTACACCTCGGAATCTCAGTATGGTTCGTATAGTACAGATGTATAGAACAGTCAAGGACAGTAAGCGCCGCAGCTGCGGACGTACGGTGTATTCCGAATCTATAGTTCACAGAATTCGTCCTCTCATGTTGAAAGTGTTAGTGTGTCCTCTATGTTAGTTTTTGTAGAACGTTAAAAGCAATAGAAAATATTGGTTTTCATTAAAATTTACATTATAAATCGTGGAGGTCAAGATCGCACCGACCAAAGTGGACCAGCAGGTTTTTGGATTAGTAAATAATGGACTTATTCGCGAAATGACCCGTGGTTACATGAAGTTATTCCGTCATAATGCCACATTTTGAAAATGGCCCAATTCATAAAATAACCAATTCTATGATGAACCCATTTCCAAGAATGACAATCGTAGAAGGACATATCCCCGATATGCCCTATTTATTAAGTGTTCGTTAATGAAACTATGAACAATACAAATCTTTGTCAATTTCCACTAAGCTTCAGGCCATACTGAGATACTAGAAATGATTGCAAGACGGCCGCTGCTCTTTTAGTGGGAAATTGGGGTTGTTCCCACCAAAACTTCCACTTTGGAGCCCGGGTCCCGCTCGCCAGCTCCTCCTAGCCATTATTTCATTTATTTTGACTTTTACGGAAGTAAGTACCTGCCGTATGAACTACTAAACCCGAGAGGAAAACCTGCACCAGTGCTTCGTTCATACACCTTAGATAATTCTAAGGAAAACTAACAATGTTGTAGAGACTTGAAAATTGACAGAAAAATATTAATATATATTATAAAGATCCATCAAGATTGTTTACGTTTACTTAAATACTTAACCGAATGGTTAAGTATAGTAGAATTTGGGTCTGCAAATTTGTGTCCATTTTTTTAATATTATGCATTCATAAGATGACTGCAGTGGTTACGTTACGACCTTTCACCTAGACAGTAGTCAAAAATGGGTGTGATCCCGAAAATAACAGGGTTTGTCAGTAACACAATAGGTGCCTAATACCTAGATCTGCTAAAATATTGACACCTAGAGCTATTTTCGAACAATCCCTATGTAGTCTCGAGTGCAATGCCCCTTTTTACCTGACTGCCAAGAAGGTTAATGTTTCTCACACGTATCTTGTAAGTTGGTAATATTCTTTATTACCTCATATCTTCCAAACTATGCGATGGATTATAATATCGGAACCATATTAAGATTTAAAACAATATATTTTTTGTTTTTTATTTAGCAGACAGTAAGTAGCTATTTAATTTTCATCCGAGTTATGATTGGCAAATGGGTAGGTACCGTCTGCTATCAAACTTGTTTGGATCTGTGCAGCATCAGTCGGGTTTTTTATTTTAAATAATTATTTCATTATAACCACAGATATCCGAAGGGCGCACGGTGTCGTATTCTGCGGACAATAATCGATAGGCGACCTATTTACCATATTGAGTAAGTACCAATATTGACTACAAAATAGAACCTTTTCTGACAAAAATATCCCGTTACGAATGTGAAGAAATAAACGTAAGTAAGTCCCATTTCGTTTATTCTTCAACAGTATGAAAAGGGTAATGGCCGTGTGTTCTGAATTCAGAAGACGCACATGCCTTGCTGGCCGACGCTGAGTAAAACCTCGACTGTAGACGTCATGCCCACAACAGTTCAAGGGCAAAGTAAGGTGCACGGCGCCTTGTGTTGTGTTGCCAGTTGTCAGCTTCACATACATGGGTAGCTGTCGTGGCTGTTCTGTGTCACTCACAACTGCCTAACAAGCATTACTTACAACACAGTGCAGTTGAGGTAGGTATAATTTTATCCAGGTTTACTTATAAAAAGGGCAGATATATGTAGTGTGGTCAAATCCGGTGGAGAGATTCAATTGTGTAATCATTTTAAGAAGCGGTCGTCTCGGAATTAATCATTTTAGAAATATGGGTCCTTTTGAGCAAGTCTTCATTGTAAACTGAACCTAATTCATAATTTGACTTAATTATTGAGCTTAATGGGAAGAGTAACGTTATTGCATTTTTGATCGAAATACTTCTTTAAAACCCTTCCAAATTTAAAATCAATGTTTCACAATGTCCTCAATGGAGTTTCAGGACTGATTCAGTTTCATGATCGTATAATGAAAAAAAAATTAAAACAAAGTGGTTAATTTTGGAGAAAAATCCATGTTCAACACGAGGGCGAAGAAATCTAAAACGTTTTCCTCGATTAAAAAAATGAGGGTGCAACAAAGTGTCCTATATAAATTGCGTTTTAAACCACATCAAATGTGTTCTTCGGTAAATTACAATATAGGTACTACCTACCTAAGCTTCGTTCTAATTAATACCTACTTAAGTTACAATAATTGGGGTTGCATTTGTCAGAGGACGCGAGATATATCAAGGGTCAGTTTAAAGTTAAATCCAAGTTTGTGGGGTTGCAACCCTTAGGCCGGCAGTGATGGAAGGGGAAAGGTCCCTTTTTCAGTTTTGTTACATGTGTATATTGTAAACTATTAATAATATCGGTTTAGTTACTTCTAGGTAAATTATTTAAGAACCTACCCACCTACATTACATTTTCTATAAATTAGTCAGCATCAGCTAAGGTACTATGGGATGAGGTAATGGAACCAACAGTGATTTTGCTTAAGCTTTAAGCTTTTTTTTTAAGCTTAGCTCTTTTAATTGACCTCTGGTATTTATTAAAGAATTGATACTATAATAAAGTGTGTAGACATAATTTATAGGAATAATACAGTATTATAGTTAATTAATAGAATATTATAGTTTTCAATATACTTACAAGCAAAAAAATTAAAAGGGATCCCCCCCACTTCACCCCTTGAGACCTGTTTACTAGCGCCTCAAGGGTTGCAAAAACTTGGATTTGACTTTAAACTAAAAAAACTACAATTTGCGTATTTTTTATTGGCTTGGCTGACAAATGCAAGCTCAGCCAATAAAATTTAACTGACATCTCAATTTGACTTCACTTCGCCTGATGGTAAGCTGAAGGCAGTCTCAGGAAAGATGCTTACCATTACCGATACCTACAATTGAAGGCCTCATCAAATGCTTTTAGCACCCCGCTATATGGCCTAGAACGGTTTGGAAGAAGGGTTGGAACTCCATTTAAGTAGGTTGTAGGTAGGTGGGTAGGTACTTTAGGTTCATTGTTAAACTCAATACTTACCTATTTATTGTATGTAAGTAATCACTTTCATCAGATCGGTAAGCATAGGTATTTGACATCAAGATTTTCCTTGTTTAGATAACGAAACCCAAAAACTTAAAGCTCATTATTACCTGCCTTATAACTATTCTACTATCCAAACCAACACAACAAGTTTTAGTAAACTATTAACATGTCCTCCAACCTCCAACATAGACCACAAAAATGGGACTGGAGGTAGCCATAGGGGAAGTTTTTTGGACGCTTGGTACCTAGGTAAGAACTATCTAGGTACTATTTTAAAAAATCTATGATCTTATTTCATACAGATGGTCACGTCACGACACTAACGCTTAAAAACTGTCACTCAGAACTAGGCCAATTAGCCTACATTCATGCAAGCTGCACGAGTATAACAGGACATGCAATAATCCTACCGGAAACCTCGGCATTGTGGTAGTATTGGGATAGTAATATTATTATCTATATCCTTCATTCCACGTTAATATCATTGATTAGAACAAGAATTCATTTAAACCTTTATATTATCTAGGCATACTAATAGGTATTATTTATAACCTATTATCAGCAGTTATTAAAACAATTAACTAGTACCTACCTAGGTACCGTCGTCAAGTAATTATAGTTACACACATAAGGTTCTATGTATAGCTACTAGTATTCGTCCTCCAAGGTTCTCTTAAGTGTCATCGTCCTGACAATGTCTTAATAGATTATCTATATTGTTTAAATAGGTAGTTACATTACTCCTAACCTTGTATTTCTTGCCTATTCTAAGATTCTTGTTTAAGTTATGAATAAAAGCTTACCTATCTTCGTAAATGGGGGAGACTTCGCCAGAAGCATCCTGGGACATGTCACCGTCCATGTTGAGATAAAGAGCCTGCAGGATGGTGTCAAAGACAGGAACTCGAGCGTCGGCAACAGAAAGGGAAACGGGCACACGGATTTAACCTGTGCGCGCGTATTGTGACTTGCGAGTAGTGACTGCACGGAGCGCAAGCGAGCGTTACTCGTTCGGTCCGTCCGTCGCGCGTCGGGCGGTCTGTACAGTGTACTCTGTGGCCGGTCGCCGCGCGCTCGGCAGAACGCTAGCGCGCGGGACGCGGCGGGCGGAGACGGAGGGGCTCCCACGCCCGCACCTCGCCTGCGCGTCACCAAGGCAACGCCGCCGCGCCGCTGCCGAGAGCCGGCCGGGCGCACGTGGTGGCTGCTGCTTCGAGTAGCTTGAGGAATTATACCGCTGTGCATACACACGCTACAAGCGACGACGCTTGCGATTTTTGTTCCATTCAACACCGGCTATCCCCACTGTTTTCGAGAATAGTGTAACAGGTCTCCGTATCGCCGTGGCCTCTCTTTTGCTTGGAGGTATTACAGTGCCTTACCTACCAAGGCGAGCCCAAATGGAGCGTCGGAAATTGCCAGTCTTTTCTCATTTTCTTTCAAGCGTTTCATAACATTTTGGAACCTCATAAGTGTCTGGCTAAGTACTACAGTTTCCAAAATATAATCAGTCAATCTACGTTGGTTATGTAGGTTGGTATGTACCTAATAGGTAGGTACTACCGACCTACCTACCTATGTCGTAGAAATAGAATTAAAAGTCGAGTATAAATGACTCGGGAGCAAATTATTTTTCGCTCGGGTGATGTCAAAGAATCAAAGAATCAATTTCATTTATTCAGTTTAGGCACATAAAGAGCACCATATGAACGTCAAAATTTTACAATTATGTATGTCAAGAAATAATATAAAAATATTAAATAATGTAAAAATAAACCATTGGAAAATAATTCTTTCGCTGGTTCGGTAGATTAGTTCTACTGAGAAGATACCAGCAAGAAACTCAGCGAACTACATCAGAACTAGATTATTTTTCTTTTATAAATTTGTTTTGGTTTACAATTTATTTTGTGCGAGCAAGCAAGAGACTTATGTTGACCACGCATTAACATCATTAAGGTACTCATCCACTTTATAGTAACCTTTACTCATTAAAGTTTTTTTCACTTCTATTTTAAATTTATTTATTGGCATATTAATCAAGTCCTGAGGAATTTTATTAAATATTTTTATGCAGCTGCCTACAAATGAATCACCAACCTTGTGAAGCCTAAGTTTAGGTACATCTGATGTATTCTACTGTATGTGGATTCCAAGTTATACCTTTGTCTTTCTTGCATATTTCACTCATCTATCTATGTTTGGCTGCTAGCAATGGCTTCCTTCCGTTTAGAAAGAAGACCGCACATCCATATATAGATATAACTAGGTATAGCACAATAATTACATATTATAAACACCAACTAGTTTTTATAGGTAGGCAGGTACCTACTACGACCACTTTGTAGTACCTATTTGAACATTAACTTTTCCTCTATTATCGGGACTGAAAATGATTTAGGTATAATTCCATTGATACTTATTCTGTAAAGCTTAATTCTGAATCATCGTCTACTATTTAAAAAAAAAATTTAACCTCTGAACACAGAACAAACATTTTTTCAGTTTGTTCTGTATTCTGAGTATTTAACGATCGCAGTTCATAAAATAGAGTTCATATAAAAAAAAACTACGTTTTACTAAACCGACTTCAAAAACAAAAATAATAAAGAACAATTGCCTACTGAATTTATAGATCTACTTATCGTAGTTTGTTTTTTTTTACTTTTTAGTGAATAATAGGATTATTGTTCACTAAACTAAACTGAACAAAGTTACTTCCCTTAGTATTATAATGTTATTCATCAGCGCAAAGCCTGAACCGCCGCTAGTCCTATCCACTAGAAATTTTGGTAGATAGTAGATAGTTTTCACGTTGCTAGGATTCACTAAGAATGAAATTTTAGAAATCTTGTTGGTAAGGAGGTAAAATAAGGGATGAAAGTTCTATAGGAACTTCATTCCCATTCTTCCCTTATTTTAGACCCTTAGAAACCAAATTTTTAAAAATCCTTCTTTGGAGAATGTTAGCAATATAAAAAGTAGGTACCCATTGCCAAAATTTCAAGTGTATAGGACTAGTGGTTCAGGCGTTGATGAATTATACTATGGGAATAAGTAACTTTGTTTATAACAGACTTGTTCTTTCAATTTTAAAGTCGCGATATTCCCGAAATGTTGAGCACCGTACAAAAAAAAGGATGAGACCAATTTTGTGGGAATTACATGATCTACAACTTGTCCAACGTACTTCTGCGACATCACTTGCTGATTACGAGAACGCGAGAATACCATAATTCAGTCTTGAAGAATAATAGAATAGGTAAATATTAATCAATAAATCAATTAGCCCTCAAATATCAAATAGCCCAGGACATAGGCCTCTTCTAATGTGCGCCATTTTATCTGATTCTCTGCCTTCCGCATGCAGGTAAATACGAGTAGGTACATATTCTATTAATTCTATTAATAATATTTTATAGCTGAAGAGTTTGCGATTGAACGCGCTAATCTGAGAAACTGCTGGTTCAATAGTCCGTTCATCGATGAAGGTTCCTAGCCATAAATTTTTATTTTTAAATATCTTTACCACCTTACAATTAAGTATACAATAATATAGAGACATAAATATATATATATATATATATATATATATATATATATATATATATATATATAAATCTTGAAGGACATGTTGCGTCCTACATGGCGTTATTTACCGATGATGCCGCGTCCGACTGACTTTGTGCGTCCGAAATACGGACGCAAGATTAACCGACCCTCATTTTCAGCCCAAATGTTCCTTATGATCAATAGAATGCTAGGGCGAAAAATTGGCATGGACGTAATTCCATCACTACAACGCCTTTTAGCGTATAATATAGTTCGGCCGTCGCCCGACTGAAATTTGGAGGGCACTAGTGTTCAGCGTATACTTTACCACGTATACTTTGAGTTCAGTTCACCGATCTTAATGTGTCCATTGAATATCGTACTTAATTTGTAAAGTTTTTATCATGTTTTCGTGACAACAATCTTGCGTCTCTTAAATATCCTTAAACGGGCACTAGGTACGGTGTCTGAGGGGTCTATTCGGGGTTCACGAGGGACGGCGGGGCGGGCGGCGGGCTTCAGCGCGCTCGCGTGCCGAAGTTTTTAAACAAACAGACATGTGCGGGCCGTGATGTAAGTTTGTCACCAAAGTGAAAGCTTTAAAAATGGTTATTTATTTGATCTATTATTACCTATAGATAGTTTTTTTTAAATCTTCAGTTGTTATTGAGGATTGAGGTCTTAGTCATAGCGTGACTATGTCGCCCTCATTGGAATTGTTGAATACATGGTGTTCAATCAATGATCTATACAGGAAATCTTAGCTAAGGAATACAATTTTTTCGGCTCCTCAGAAGTTGGACTAGCGAGGATACTGTTACATAGGCCCATATTGTTATTACCGTTACCATATTGTTACGACAGACGTCGATATCTCGAAAACTAATAACCGGATCTTCAAGAAATAAAAACGCATTGTTAGTGACGAGGTACTCTACCGATTGGCATAGAAAAATCTAGAATTGTCAACACAAAGTCACAACCTACCTACGAGTACCTACTCTTTTGAATAAATGAAAACAATAGGTGAATATCGAGAATGAACTCGAAAGTTCAGTGACGGCGGCAAACTTCAAAAGAGAGTGGATAGTTATCGCTCGCGTATTTTCTAGATGATTCGACCCTCCTAATTGAGAGGTATATGAACACGCTCGCATAGCGACACCATTCATTCTGTCTTTGAGATCGCTAACAAACACAGCGAGCTTAAGCAACCGAAGAAGATTATACCTGTGACCTGAGCAACGACTGTGGACTACTGTGAACTACTGAGCGACTGGAACTGTTGAAGAGTACTGTGTGCACTAGTGATTTAATTGTCTAGTTTGTGGTGAGCTAATAAATTCCTTTGTTGCGTACACGGCATTTATTTGTACCCTGTGCACGTAACAATATAATTGCTTTCTTTGAGCCTCATTCCGGACACACTTCATCAAAATGTAATTGATTGACGTTACATAAGCTACAGTTAGGCGAGCCCAACTTATCCTTTAAAGATAGACTGTAGGCACTTGAGGTGGAAACGATCCAGAGTACGTTTGTGGTGCCGATACACACACCACATCTCAGAGGAATATAAGAGGTTTGACAGCACAACTGCCATGTAAACAGATATTTTGGTGGCCAGCTTAAGGTCATTTGAGCAGAAAACCTTGGAATGCAGCTTCCCAAATATCGCAGCTGCGGCATAGATCCTGCTGCCGATCTCATCATCAAGGTCACACTTGGATGTTATAGTGCTCCCCAGATAGCAAAACTGGTCAACCTGCTTGAGCATGTCCTGACCTAGCTGTATAGACAGTGTCTCGTGACCATGTGTGTCCAGAGACATCACCTCCGTCTTCTTGACACTGATTTTAAGGCCGAACTTGCAGCAAGCTTGGTGACAACTGGACATTAGCTGTTGCAGGCCATCAGGGGATTCTGCCACAAAGCATAAGCATACATGATTTCTGTAATCATTGTATGGGGAGACCTTAGTGCGCGCCTTAAGTCTGGCCAAATTGAAAAGACCATCCTCCGCCATCTGTGCGGAAGCGGATGCATACTCCCTCAGAAAGAGTTCGTAAAACATCACTGACTATTACTGCAAAGTACTTGGCGAACAGTGTGGGCGCTAGAACACACCCTTGTTTCACCCCACAGGTAACGAGTAAGAAATTTGATTGTTCACCATCGACACCGACGCAGCATTGCATGTCGTTATGCAGGAGTCAAAGAAGTCTCACAAACTTCTCCGTGCACCCTAGCTTCCCAAGCATCATCCAGAGAGCTTCCCGAGGCACACTGTCGAATGCCTTCTCCAGGTCAACACAGCGGAGATAAAGCCGACGACCCTGTTCTCTGCTATTTTCTTGCAGTTGACGCACAGAAAAGATTGCTTCAGAGGTGGTTCGTTCAGGTCGGAAGCCAAACTGGGTTTCTGGCAGTATCTTTTCAGACAGAGCTTTTAAGCGGTTTAAAAGGACTCTGGCCAAGGCCTTTCCCAGGGCTGACAAAAGCGAAATACCGCGGTTAGAGTTGCAGTCGGAACGGTCACACTTGTTTTTGTAGAGGGTTTTTTTTAATTTTTTATACCACTTAGTTGGCAGACTAGCACACGGCCCACCTGATGGGAAGCGGTTACCGTGGCCTATGGACGTATGCAACACCAGGGGTGTCACACTCGCGCTGCCGACCATAGGGAAACCTTCTGATGCCCCTCTTGAAGAACTCCATATTGTAGGCACTTGGGAAAACTGCAGCAGGGAGGTCATTCCACAGCTTGAGTGTGCGTCGGATGAAGTTTCTTTCATACCGCACAGTGCGCACCGTCTCAGGTCGCAATGTGTGGGGATGAATTCCCTGCCTATGGCGAGAGGTGCGATGATACAATGTAGCTACGGGCATCATGTCTAACAATTCATCTGAGCACAAACCATTGTATAGGCGGCAGAACACACACAATGAGGCAAAATCCCTCCTAAGGCTAAGAGGTTCCACTCTACCTGTGAGTATGGGATTGTCAACCAGCCTCAATGCCCGTCTTTGCAACGAGTCGAAGGGGTCAAGTTGGTATGCAGGTGCTCCAGCAAAAAGGTGACAGCAGTACTCCATGTGAGGCCGGACCTGTGCTTTATAAAGAAGGAGTTGCTGCCCCGCAGTGAAATACTGCTTCGCCCTGTTGAGCACTCCGAGCTTTCTTGATGCCAAGTTAACCTTGTCCTGCAAATGGCTTCGGTATTGGACGTCACTGGAGATATCGACACCAATTATCCCTATACTCAGGGAGATGGTAAGCGGTGTGCCCAGGAATTGCGGCGCTACAATGAATGGGGTTTTCTTAGCGGTGAATACACATACTTGTGTCTTAGTGGGGTTGACTTGGACTAGGTTTAATCGTCCCCAATCGGATATTCCAGAGAGAGTAGTCTCGATTTCAGACACAAGTTGTTCGCGACTCTTCTCCACCTCGGACTGAGGGATATTTGCACGGCCCGTGTAACACGTGTCCCCGGTACTGTCGCCCGCATAACAATGAATGGAGCCATCAGACAGCATGTCATTGATATGCAGCAGAAACAGCGTCGGAGACAACACGGAGCCTTTTGGGACACCAGCGTTTATGTTCATGCGGTCCGAGCAGCTGCCGTCGACGACGGCTTGGATGCTTCTGTTGGACAAAAAGCTGGAGATCCATTCGCACAATCCTTCGAGGAGTCCATAATATGGCAACTTCGTAAGAAGACCTTTGTGCCAGACCCGATCGAAGGCCTTCGCTACATCGAGGCTGACCGCTAGTGCCTCACCTCGACTTTCGATGGCTTGCGCCCACCGGTTTGTGAGATACACAAGAAGGTCACCGGTAGAGCGACGGTGGCGAAAACCGTACTGTCGGTTGCTCAGTAGATCGCTTCCTTCAAGGTACCTCAGGAGTTGTGTATTAATAACACGCTCTATAACCTTCGAGAGAAGGGAGGTTATAGCGATAGGCCTGTAATTGATCGGATCTGTCCTGTCACCTTTCCTAAGAAAGGTGACAGGACAGATCCGTACCTCAGTACAGGGTGCACGAATGCAGTCTTCCACGAGGCCGGGACCTGCCTTGCGGAGTATGAGAGTGCGAAAAGTCGTGTAAGTACAGGGCACAGCTCGGGGGCACAGTGCTTAAGCACCATCGCCGGTATGCCGTCCGGCCTACTCGACTTCCGAACATCTAGGGACTTAAGCTCGTGCCGGACCACCCGTTGTGTGATTTTAATTTAGGTCATCGAAGCACCACAGCTGGGGATGATGGGTGGTTCGGCGTTCCCGTCGTTCATAGTTGAGTTTGACGCAAAGAGATTACCCAAAAGATCGGCCTTCTCCTTAGCGCCATGGGCCAGACTACCGTCGGATTTTTGCAGCGGCGGAAGGCAAGCCTGGCAGAAGTTTCCCTCAGCAGCTTTAGCGAGCGACCAAAATGCACGACTGCCAGATGGGTAGCGCGCAAGCAAAACTCAAACTTTGCTCTAGACGTTGCCTTTTTACTGGACCTTGAAGCAGCATTCAACTTCCGCTTCACCTCAGCGATGTTCGGATCCTTATTGGCAAGAGCCGTGGTCCAAGCCTTGTATGCAGATTGCTTGCGGTCTCTAGCTTCCCTGCAAGGCCTATTAAACCACGGGCGTTTACTCGCTCCTGTCGCGACCCAGCGGTTGGAGACGTAACATTCCATACCCACTAGAATCGCGTCAGCGACTGCTGTTGCACAGGAGCTTGGATCATCAGAAGAGAAGTAAAGCTGCCTCCACGGGTACGACGCGAAGAATTCTCGCAGTCCGTCCCAGTCTGCCGACTTGTAGTGCCACACATGCCGCCACTGAGGTGGCCGCGGTGGTTCAGGCCGCGCGAGTGACACTTGCGCCCGGACGAGGCTGTGGTCCGAATTACCGAGAGGTGCTTCCACCCTTAAGGGTATTCATCCGGGCGCGTAGTCAGCAGAAGGTCCAGTATAGAGCTTCTGTGGGTCTCAATTTCTGGTGTTCTAGTGCATGCACCAGTTGAGAGAGCCCATAAGTTAGAGCGAAGACGTGAGCAGCCCTTCCCGCAAAATCAGTCCTAGGAGACCCCAGCCACATACAACCAGAGCCCACAGACAAGTTGGGGTTGTGTGACTGGCTGGCGCGATGGGCGGAAGGGCCCCCGGTCCCCTCTCAGATACTGAAGCCAGGTCCACTCCGGTCTCCTCCTCCGGCATGGCTACAGCACCGGGAACTTTACACAGGCTGCTGGTTCAGCCTCCTGAGGCGGAGATTAAGTAATCCCCAGGTTCGGAAACCGTACAGCCTGCGGGCGGCCAGCGGATAACCGTTTCACCGAGTCTCCCTGACCACCGCGCCAACATTTCACGCCCCCACCAGTCAGTGGGGTCAATTTAAGCCTTTGGTCTTCCTACTGACAGCACAGAACCTCTCCAGTGGGCTCTGGCTACCCTACTCACCGCCGGGAACACAACACAAGGTTATTATAACCGGGGTATTCTGTAGGGCGGAGGTACTTACCCAGACGGACTGCTCAATTTTGGACGGGAGATACCGTCATGTCCTTCCTCCAAATAAAAATACAAATAAAGGTACAAATGCGAGACACTTTAAAGTCATCCGGGACTCGCTCTTCCTCCCACATACGAGCAAAAAGTTTCCAAACCAACATCTACAACTCCCCGCCGCCGTATTATAACAGCTCTCCCGGTATAAGGTCAATACCAACCGCTCGCTTCTGTTGCTGCCTGATAGCAGAGACAACCTCATCATATGACAGGGGCTCATCCAGCTCAATGGAAAGAGGGAGTTGAGGTATTAGACTCACATTTTGTAAATCAGATGATCGATCTACGTTGGACTTGGACTTGACCAGTATCTCTCTGCCTGACAAGTATAATCAATCAAGTGCCAGTGTTTCGGATCAAGGATGCATCCACGTTGTCTTGTGCTTAGCGGCAAGTCTGAACATAGTGTTCGATATTGCAAGCTCAAAATGAGCACAAAGACTGAGTAGCAACTGACCATTGCTGTTCATGTTGCCGACTCCGTGTCTACCCAAGACTCCAGGCCAAGCCTCATTGTCCCGTCCAACTCTGGCATTGAAATTGCCTAGCAATATAACCTGCTCTCTGGCGTTTATGCTGTCAAGGCATTGAGATAGTTCCTCGTAGAATTTATCTTTGATGTCATCAGCCTTGTCTAGCGTAGGGGCATAGACACTGATGACATTAAGGTAATTGTCTTTGTCCGTGAAGGCGCAGTGTGGTAACGCGGTCTGAAGAATGCATAGGGTGCTCCTCAAGTCGCTTAGCTATGTGATTCTTGATGGCAAACCCTACGCCTGAACGTCGCGGTTCGGAAGCTGTGGTACCTTTCCAAAAGAAAGTATAGCCGCCACCTTCTTCTATCAGCTCCCCTTCATCGGCAAGGCAATCCACGTTATATCGATGAAGTTCCCGAGCTACTATGGCAGTTTTGCGTTCAGGGCAGGCGTTGCCATCGCGATCAACAAGCGTTCTCACGTTCCACGCGCCGAATGTCATTATAGGTATTGTCATTTTTGTATGCTAACTATTAGTTATTTAATATCTGTGCCTGGAGTCTTTATAAGCCCTTATATAGATGGAAGCCTCTTGGCTGATAAGCTGGATACAATAATTCAAAAACAGTATTCGGAACCAATCTGAATTCAATAGTAGATAGATGTCATGTAGTTATTAAATCATTATGATATATGCAGATCATTATACGGAATTGATTTCAACATGCAGTTGGATGGAGGCGGGAATGTGCATGCAGTGTTTTGAACGTATACGGAGATATTCAGTGTGCAAGAAAGATTTAAGAGTGAACGGACGAACTAATTCAGTTATACGGAACCAATCTCAATTCAATAGTAGATGGATGTAATTTAGTTATTATAATCATTATGATATATGCAGAGCATTATACGGAATTGATTTAAACATACATTCGGATGGAGGCAGGAATGTGCATGCAGTGTTTAGTAGGTATACGCAGGTATTCAGTGTGCAAGAAAGATTGAAGAGTGAACGGACGCACAAATTCAGCTAGAAATATTTAATTTGAATATCACCATTTAACGTTTAAATGAAATTTGACGTCGACTACTGATATGATACTGATTAAAACATCTTACATACGCATTGAAAACATTAAAAATCTCACTACATTCAGTGGACGCCGCCGGGTGGTAGTTTGTAAAGACGCAAGAAGTCCTTCGCGATTTATATATATATATATATATATATATATATATAAGCCTGTCGACCCCCAACGACTACGTTCGTAGAGCCCCTGTAACCTGCAAACTTTTAGGATTTGCAGGTGGTGTATAGCGCACACCAGACCCAAGAATCGATTAACTGTTCCGGAATAATGTTTTAGTTCAGTGTACCTAACCAGTGGTCCATCAGTTACCTACGTACTACCACAGTTTTAAATTCGAAATTAAATGTTTCGGAATACATTATATGGGTATTCCCAACAAATCAGTTTAAAAAAAAAATAGGGCGTGGGCCACTTCACGAATAAAATCCCAATTATGGGTGTGTGACTGTTAGGATAACATTCGCGACAGCGCGATCAGAAGTGCGAGGAGCAGAGTGTGGCCTGAAGAGTAGGTAATTAATGCAACGTTCAGCATTGCCTCTAAAGGTCATAAATATAAAATTCTTAACCAACATCATACACCATCCATTTTCTTCTATAATGTATGTTTTATAGCGTCACAAGTAATATCAATCCATTACTCATGTATTACAGCAGATATAACAACTTAAATTGATTCACTGGGGTGACTGTACTGTAATTTATGGGTTATGTAATTGCAGCATTTAACCGTACAATTCTAACTGGTATACTACAGCCTTCCGGTTCATAAGCTCTGATATAAAACGTCCACATTATCAAAATGTCTATTTATTATACCTGCAGTAAAATATCTATAGTATCAAATTATTCATTTATTCTTTAGGTCTAACTATAAAGTATTAAAATGTTTAGTCTATAAATATAAATCTCTGCCGTGCTCGAGATTGCGACTAGCATTGGGGTGCAAGGGGTGCCAGACTACGCACGGCGGCGATCGCCGCATATTCTAATTATATTTCATAACAGGTATCTATGTATAGTACATTGACGGCCCGTTTACCATTGAGCGCACAAATTTGAATAGCACCTTTCGAATTACGCTGAAATTATTCCATAGCTGTATCATTTTACCTTGAGAACACTTTGCAGCGAAATGAGAATACATTTTGATTGCTCCTTTTATGAGTAACGAATCAATTAACAAGCTGTAAATGCGTAAAGGTACAACATTACAACCAGAACCCCGTAGAACCTACCGGTTTTCTATGAAATGTAGCCCCTCTACGGCGTAGGAGGCAAAATATACTGAATTATCTACTGACTACGTATATATAGTGGGCGAAACTTTCTAACGCTTAGCGGAGCGTTATAAAATTTCACCAACCCATTCACAACTTTCCAATTAGGAGGGCCTTGTGCTGGTTTTAAAATTACTTGGTTGACGAGAGATGTCGTACGGAGTTCCACACAGACGGCCCTGGGGCCGCACCTGTGGAACATCGCTTCCGGGACTTACTGCATAATTTTGACCTCAAATTTTCAAACGAATTTTCAAAGATAGCTACTAGGAAATGTCAAAAAAAGTCGAACAAAACTTCACCACCTTATGGAATATACACTTGTGGACACATCTATTGGCCCCACCTTGCATTTTCAGTTTCGTTTAGTCCTAGCTAAAAATTTATATTAGATCGAACAAAAAGTTTTTATGCAGTTTTAAACCAGGCACGTTCATAATTTGTTCAATAGTCTTTTGAAATTTGAACACAGAATTTAAGGAAATAAAAGACAACTTGGAGCCTGTTCGTTGATATCAAACAATCGAATACTAAGAAAACTTGATTTTATTGGTTTACTTGGATTTAATTCTCAAAAGTGTGATTTTTCTCTTTGGTTTTGCAACAACTTATTCAACATTAAGGTGAGGTTATATCAATAATCTATGGATACTTCGCCTGAAGTCGTCGCCCAAGCTGTGGCACTTATCCAGGCTGGTTGCGCCGATGGTAGAATTTGTATTTTTTTTGCTCAATAGTAGTAATTCAAATCATTGACACTGAAACACACGCTTCCTGTACCCATCTCCCTCCCGCACTACCTTTAAAGTGAGATAGCAATAGTTTTCGCCCCGCTCAATTGTCAAAATAGCCGCATCTTGACTTCCGCTTTGAACTAGAATAAACAATGGCGGCAGCGCACGCGACTCTTAGAAATTAATAATGTTTGTTGGATTTTAACCGCTTTCATAGACCTTTACCGATCGGATTGTGCATCTCGTGTGTCCCTCAAGTGATTTAGTGATGTGGGCAGCAGCTCCTGAGCCAGGAAGAGAAGACCGGTGCACCGGCCACGACAACACGTGGCGTCATAAAGGTTAGTGCATCCTCTCCTAATTTCTGGGGTTGCCTTCAATGCCTAAACCACCTCCGCGGCAACCTGATCACCTATCTTGTTTGTTGTGTAAAGTGTCATATGAAACATTTAGCTTCACCTCTCGCAAATACAGTCCACTAGCTCACGTGGCGAGAATTGCGCCACCAGTCTTTTTGGTCCTTATCGTACCGGATCCTTAGTCGTAGCTCGCATTTTGTTATTTATTCCATGGGGAATAAACGCACCGCACCTAAATACCTAGTTATTTTAGTAGAAAACCCCGCATCTAGGCATTTAGGTTTAGATCTTAGGTATCCTAGACACCCTAGTGCATAGGCACAGTGTAATACCTAACGCATTTGGCTTTTGTTTTTATTTGTTTCAATTTCTAAGTTGTCCGCTCGCCGCTAGTTTCGCATCGTATTTACCTAATATCTACATGGGTAGGTACGCGGTTATACCTCGCTCGCATTTCTCTTATCGTATCGATCCTTAGTCGTAGTTTCGCATTTTGTCATTTATTCCATTGGGAATAAACGCACCGCACCTAAATACCTAGTTATTTTAGTAGAAAACCCCGCATCTAGGCATTTAGGTTTAGATCTTAGGTATCCTAGACACCCTAGTGCATAGACACAGTGTAATACCTAACGCATTTGGCTTTTGTTTTTATTTGTTTCAATTTCTAAGTTGTCCGTTCGCCGCTAGCTCGCATCGTATTTACCTAATACCTACGTGGGTAGGTACGCGGTTATACCTCGCTCGCATTTCATTCAAATTCATACGAAAGTATTTTAATTTGAATAGATATTACGCAATATTTAATCCCTGAAATAATAGTTGAACCTAGACAGCGATCTAGCTCGCGTAGGTACGATCTGGTTGTTGCTATGCGCGTTTGTTCAAGCTTGCACTCGCAGTCATAAGTACCTACCTACCTACGGATATCGCTCGCGCCGCGTCGCTGCTCTGTACCGCTAAGATTAAGTCATTTCATTTGTTGTTTACCGCACTTTAGTTTGATATTTATTTGTAAAAATGCCCCCAAAGGTTGGTAGTACCGATAGTAAAGTTCAATTGAAACTTTTATACGCTAAAAGAGAAATGATTTACTCTCGCGTACAATCGATTTGTGATAATGCACTTAAAACCTCTGATTTGGCTATTAGAGATTCGTTCTTGTGTTCTATAGAAAACTTGGATAGTTTACGCGCGGATTTCGAATCCTTAGTACATGACATCAACGTTTTAGAGTTAAATTTAAATCCCGATTACTCAGTGAGTTATCAGGCCTTGTCGTCGTTTGACGATTTGTATTGTCGTATCAAACGCGTCGCTAGGAGTTTGGAGAAACCGTCTGACCGACCTAATCCCACTCGCGACCGACCTAAGTTGCCACCAATTCAGATACCCGAATTTGATGGTAACATCCGCAATTGGTGTTTATTTATAGATAGTTTTGAGAATACTATTGTAATTTTTCATGATCTGAATGCAATTTTTCGTGATCTGTCAACGAATCGTTCTTATCTATTGATAAGAACGATTCGTTGACAGATCACGAAAAATTGCATTATCTCGTTGAAAAATTAACTGGTAAAGCTATAACCGTTTGCGCTGGAATTACGTTTAGTGCCGAAAATTATAATTTAATTTTAAATACTTTGAAAGCTAAGTATGAGGATAAAAGATCGGTAGCTAATGCATATTTGGATCAGATGTTTGATTTGAAAGCCATTACGGCATGTAACGATCAAAACTTAGAGAAGTTTCTAGATACTTTCGCATCATCTGTTCGCGCCGTAAAGAACCTAAAGATCGATGACCTCTGCGACTTCTTATTTTTGTATATGGGTTTAAAGAAATTAGATTCCGAAACCATTCGTTTATTTGAGTCGGATCATCGCGGCAATAAAATTCCTAAGTCGAAGACTTAGAAAGTTTAGTTCGCGAGCATATAAAAATATTGCAACGCTCTTCATCGAAACATGAAGGCGCGAAGAAAGTTGTTAGTTCCGAACGCAAAATAGATGCGTCATCGAAGTCACTGAAGTCAACTCATACTTATGTTAGTACCGCACCAGCACATGTACAATCACCTGTTTGCTCTTTGTGTAATGCTCATCATTCGCAATTGTACAAGTGTCCGGGTTTCCTAAAATTATCGCCTAGTGATCGTTATAAATTTGTTCGCGCTAATAATTTTTGTTTTAATTGTCTCGGTACTAAACACCGCGTTGTTTTATGTAATAGTAGCAATAGTTGTCGCAAATGTCCAGCGAGACACCACACTTTACTTCATTTTGAAAATAGTAATGCCGCATCTAATGTGAGCACAGTTGGTTCGTCGAGCGGTGGCACACGGCGGCCTGCGCCACAGCCGCAGCCCGCGCTCGCGCGCGCTCCGGTCCGCCCGGAGACCGCTGCGAATGACGTCACCTTGTGTTCGTTGTCCGCTAATGCTGCGCTCACTACTGTCGTCCTCACGACTGCTCGCGTCATTATTGTTGATGCATTAGGTAAACCGCACATTGTTCGAGCGCTATTAGATGGCGCTTCGCAAAGTAATTTTATTACTCAAGATTGTTGTCAACGTCTTGGTTTCAATGTTAATAAGCGTTCAACCCGCTCAGTGGTGAAGGGTTTTGGAGGTTTACAGTCAGCTGTTCATGGCACCGTTAAAACAAGGTTTGGATCTCGTTTTAATAATAATATTTGGTTTGACATGGATTCGCTCGTTACAGATAAAATAACTGAACAGTTGCCTACCGTCCCGGTTGACACGTCTTTATTAACGAAATTTAAAGACTTGCCTTTAGCAGATGAGACTTACGCTGTTCCTGGAGTCGTCGATATATTGATCGGCGCTTCGATTCTCCCGCACATCCAGTTATCACGTAAGGTTCAAGGGGGACCGACGTACCCCGCTCCGCACGCACTGGAAACAGTTCTTGGTTTTGTTATAATTGGTTCCGCACCCGCTTCTATAGATAGTTTTAGTCACTCGACTGCTTCGTTCTGTTGCACCGTCGAGCCGCCACTGGAGTCTACCATCCGCAAGTTTTGGGAAATTGAAGAGGTCAATGTCCCACCTATCCTAAGCCCTGATGACAAGATGGCTGAGGAGATTTATTGTCGCACGACTACTCGTGATGAGCAGGGTCGTTATGTTGTCGCGCTCCTTTTCAAGGGAGATATTTTTTCGCTCGGTGACTCCCGTGTATCCGCTGAAAAACGCTTTCTTTGTTTAGAACGAAAGATGCAGGCGTCTCCAAAGTTAAAGCAAGCCTATGATGAGGTTGTTAACGAATATTTAGATAAAGGTTACATCTCACCTGCGCCTGCGGACACTGACGAGACCCAGCCTTCGTACATTATCCCGCACCACGGAGTTATTAGAGAAGATAAGCTTACTACTAAACTCCGCGTAGTTTTGGATGGCAGTGCTAAGACTAGCACTTCCGTGTCGCTTAATGACATTTTGTATTGTGGTCAAAATCTTCAAGGTAATTTATTTGACATAATTGTAAATTTTCGCTTATTCGCTGTTGCACTCTCTGCAGATATTCGACAAATGTTTTTGTGCCTTGAAGTGCGCAAATCCGATCGTAGGTTTCAACGATTTTTGTATAGATTTTCACCGCAAGAACCTTTAATGGTTTACGAATTTAATCGTGTTTGCTTCGGGCTTAAATCTAGCCCTTTTCACGCACTTCGCACCGTCAAGCAGTTGGCCGCTGACGAGGGCGATGCATTTCCGAAAGCGAGAGCCACCATTGAGACTGGCTTATACATGGATGACTTCGTGTATAGTGTAGATAGCGAGGCAGAGGCTGTCGAGACGGCAGCTCAAGTTATAAGTCTCATGAAGGCTGGTCAATTTGATCTCGTGAAATGGACGAGCAACTCGCAAACTGCGTTAGAGTCGATTCCACCGTCGCACCGATTGTCTTCGGTTAAGGAATTCGATGAAAGTGATACGCACAAGGTGCTTGGTTTAAGCTGGTCGCCCGCATCTGATACGTTTAGTTTGAAAATTAGTTCGACCCCGCAAACTTGTACTAAACGCATTATCCTGTCGTGTGTGGCACGGATATGGGACGTAATGGGATTCGTAGCTCCTGTCGTTTTGTACGCCAAGCTACTTATAAAAGAGCTTTGGCTTTCCAATTGTGATTGGGACGACACCGCGCCCGACAACATTGCTAAGTGGTGGGCTCGCTTTAGAAAAGAACTTTCTGTGCTGGACCAAATACAAGTTCCGCGTCATGTAGGTATATCGCAACATAGTGTTGTTACGGTAGTAGGCTTCGCTAGTGAGAAGGCGTATGGAGGAGTAGTTTATTTTCATGTCTCGAATGTAGGTAAGGTTTCAATTAGCCTTATGAGCGCGAAATCAAAGGTCTCTCCCCGTAAGGTCGTCTCTCTGGCACGCCTCGAGCTATGCGCTTTACTATTGTTAGTTAGATTGATCACCTCTATCGCCAATGCTTGTAGTAGTCGCATTAATATTAGTAGAATTTTAGCTTTTTCGGACTCAACAGTCGCTTTGTGTTGGGCCCACTCTTCGCCCCATCGTTGGGACACATTCGTCGCTAATAGAGTGGCAAAAATTCAATCGGAATTAGCGCCACAAAATCTCTTTCACGTTGCTGGCACCGACAACCCAGCCGATTGTCTCTCTCGTGGATTGCTTCCTTCGCAAATTTTAGATCACCCGTTATGGTTTAGTGGACCGTCCTGGATTCATGCCGCGTTAGATAAGTGGCCAGTTAGTCAATTCAATCCCACTACGGTTTCCGAACCACCCGAGGAGAAGAAGCACTCGCTTGTTGTATCGGTCCCACGTGAAGAGTCCCTTATTTTGTTGTTGGCTAATCGCGTCTCGTCTTGGTCGAGACTGTTGCGTTGTGTTGTTTATGTGGGCCGATTTTTGAGAATTTTATCTACGCGCGGTCATATAACCGCCGCTGATTTAGATAAAGCTGAATTGGTCATACTTCGCGAGTTGCAGAAATGTTATTTTGCTTCTGAATTTAAAAATTTAGAATTTAACAAACCTTGTAGTCGTTCTTTCCGACACTTGAAACCATTTTTGGAAGATGGACTCATTCGAGTAGGTGGTCGTTTGAGAAATTCAAGTTTAGGATTTGAACAAAGGCATCCAGTAGTTCTCCCGCGTAAGGACCACGTATTAGATTTGTTAGTAGATTATCATCATAAGGTGAATTGTCACGCTGGTCCCGATTTGTTAATGTCTATTTTGAGACAGAAATACTGGATAATTTTCGCTCGTAATTTGATTCGCGCTAGAGTACACAGATGTGTACCTTGTTTTAAACTCCGCCCGCGTTTTATCGCGCCTGAAATGGCCGATCATCGCTCTTGTCGTGTTGTTCAATCCGCAAAACCTTTCGTACACACCGGCACAGACTTTGCTGGGCCTTTCAAAGTCACCATTGCTCGTGGTCGTGGCATTCGCACCACGAAAGCTTATGTTTGTTTGTTCATTTGTATGACAACTCGCGCGGTTCATATAGAGTTGACCGGTGATTTAAGTACGCAAAATTTTATGTCCGCTTTTAAACGTTTTTTGTCGCGTCGTGGTCCGGTTAAGCGCATGTATTCGGACAACGGTACAAACTATGTAGGGGCCCGACGTAGTATTTCGGAATTGCACACATTCTTACGGTCTAAGTACTACCAAAGTGAATTCGCTCACATCTTAGCCGAAAATCGCATTGAATGGTAATTTAACACGCCTGCAGCTAGTCATTTTGGTGGTAATTGGGAAGCGAATATTAAAAGCCTTAAGTCGCATCTGTTTCGCGTCATAGGCGAACAGATTCTCTCGTTCGAGGAGTTGAGTACCGTACTCGCTCAAGTAGAGGCGGTGATGAACACGCGTCCGCTGTGTCGGACTCTATCTAGCGATCCGTCAGAGCCATTAGCGTTGACGCCAGCCCACTTCTTAAATACGACTCCTCTAAAATATTTGCCCGCAATAGATGTTGATGACGATAGAATGCACCTTCTAACTCGTCACGCTCTTTTAGATAAATTAGTCCAGTCGTTTTGGAATCGTTGGAGAACCGATTATTTGCACACGCTGCAGTCGCGTCAAAAATGGAATACTCCATCCAACCCAATTACTGTAGGTACGGTGGTAGTCCTTATGACTGAGAATGCGCCTCCTTTACATTGGCCTCTAGGAGTAGTAGAGGAAGTTTTTTCCGATTCCCGCGGGATAACTCGTGTTGTACGGGTTAAAACCGCAACCGGATCGTATCTGCGCCCGGTTGTTCGCCTCTGCCCTCTGCCTAACCAGCAGTAGGCACGAGTTCAAACCTAGGTTTATATTTTAGTTGTTATTTCCCAAACCTAGATTTAGATTAGACTTTAGATTTGTTCCGCATTTTTCGTTTGAAGGTAACCCTTCAAGCCGGGGGGAATAGTTGCGCCGATGGTAGAATTTGTATTTTTTTTGCTCAATAGTAGTAATTCAAATCATTGACACTGAAACACACGCTTCCTGTACCCATCTCCCTCCCGCACTACCTTTAAAGTGAGATAGCAATAGTTTTCGCCCCGCTCAATTGCCAAAATAGCCGCATCTTGACTTCCGCTTTGAACTAGAATAAACAATGGCGGCAGCGCACGCGACTCTTAGAAATTAATAATGTTTGTTGGATTTTAACCGCTTTCATAGACCTTTACCGATCGGATTGTGCCTCTCGTGTGTCCCTCAAGTGATTTAGTGATGTGGGCAGCAGCTCCTGAGCCAGGAAGAGAAGACCGGTGCACCGGCCACGACAACACGTGGCGTCATAAAGGTTAGTGCATCCTCTCCTAATTTCTGGGGTTGCATTCAATGCCTAAACCACCTCCGCGGCAACCCGATCACCTATCTTGTTTGTTGTGTAAAGTGTCATATGAAACATTTAGCTTCACCTCTCGCAAATACAGTCCACTAGCTCACGTGGCGAGAATTGCGCCACCACAGGCCTTATACAACCAAAGAAATGAGAGTGCTCAACTTCTCAAGTCGATCTGCAGTCCAAAATGTTTATCGGAGGTACCTAGAGACTGGCGTCTTTGTCCGTCGCCAAAGAAGGCCACGATCTCGGGTCACAACTGAAAGGCAGGATCGATTCATCGTGACGTCCAGCTTGAGAAATCGTCACCTTGACTTCCACGGAGCATCTGTGAGCGTTTGAACTGTTCGGAGGAGGTTAAAAGAACGCGATGTGGTACCATACAAACCAGCTAATGGCCCCAAACTAACGCGAGCCCACCGAACAGTGCGTCTTCTTTTCGCGCGTACTCATTTAAATTGGACTCAGCAGCATTGGGGCCGTGTACTCTTTTTTGATGAGTCTAAAATTCCGTTACATGGCAATGATGGAAGGAAGATGGTCTACCGACGTAAGGGAGAGCGTTTTGCACAATGCTGCTGCTTTCAAGAGAGGGCTACTTATGGCGGTGGCTCATGGACTGTCTGGGGCGGTATATCCGCGAGCGGAAAACTCAACTTCAGGTTGTTACGGGACCACGGCTGCCAACATTAAATGCTGAAAGGTACATTCGTGAGTGCTTAGAACCTCAAGTGATGCCATACGTGGACCATGTGGGCCCAAATTGCCTTTTTATGTATGATAATGCAAGAGCCCATACGGCCGGCATCGTCAGGGAATATCTTCGGGATAGGAACATCACAGTTATGGACTGGCTAGCCAGAAGCCCAGACATGAACCGGATTGAGCACATGTGGGACGAGCTAAAAAGACGTGTTCGGGCTCATCAGCCAGTTGCCCAGACGATGCCGGAGTTGAAAACTGCCATAGAAGAGGACTGGGAGATGATCCCTCAAAATTTCATAGAACGGTTGATAAACAACGCCTTTTTTTTTTTTTACGTGCGCAAAATCCCCACGGATACCTCCCCACCGGAGCCGGTGGAGGAGGCTATGTCGGACTCGAACCGACTAAAACGCACGCCGCCTGTGGATCGTTTTGGTTGCCGAAGGTGAGGTTGACAGGCATATCCCTCGCACCCCGGCCGACCCAGGGCCATCTCTCACGATCTGGCCCTCGTCTCGGGTGTGGGGACTATAGAGTCCCCAACTCGACCCCGGAAACGGGGAGCGCGCTAGGCGCGCCACCGCCGCGGCCTGCTTCTGCCAGGGTGACAGGCGGCTCCACTTGTCACCCCCAGGCCGGCGCTCATGGGGGGCGGAGGTCGTTCATCGACCTCTGACGCCCGAGTTGCCTTCGTACGCGGGCAGCTTGGCTTGCGATCCTTCGTCGCTCCCGCTGCCGCTCCCGCTGCCGCTCCCGCCCCGCCTCCTCCTTCACGAGCATTACTTGCTCGCAGAAGGAGGCGCCGGCCGCCCACGCATCCGCGCAGCGGACCATCGCCGCGAGGAAGGTGGAGAGCGTGAGAACCCTCACTCCCAGGGCCGCCACAAGCTCCCGCCTCGGCGTCTCCCACGCCGGACACTCGGTGAGCGTGTGCGGACCTGAGTCCTCGCTCGCGTCGCAGTGATGGCACTCGGACGTTGGCTCTTTCTCCATCCGACGCAGATACTTTCCGAAGCATCCGTGCTCGGTGATCATCTGCGTCAGACGGTACGAGAGGCTGCCGTGTGGCCTCTCTAGCCACTCCCCCATGATGGGTCTTACCGCCGCTACTACGGCGCGCCCTGCGCCTGGTCGCCCAAGTCGTAGCTCCCATTCCGCCACCATTTCCCTGTGGAGATAAACTATGCCTAATCGTATGAGAGCTGTCGTAGATGTCATGGAGACAACACGCGTTATGAAAATTAAACCTTTATTTGATAAAACATCTGCCTTCATCAAGGCGCATACCCAACTTGTTAGGCGTAGCTCCATGTAGTGTGGTATTCTGAATTCAAAATAACCACAATACGACCGAAAAAGATGGTAAAATGTATCAGGTTTAAAACTGCATCTATAGTTTTTGTTCAATCTAGCAATCATATTTAGGTAGGGGCCATCGAAACCTAAACTCTAAGGTGGGAAAATAGATGTGTCCACAAGTGTAATTAAGATATATACAACTTTTCGATTATTATAATGTGTCGTAAAGTTAAAAATAACCGTTTTAAGTAATACATATATTCAGTAAATAAAATTTCACCCTGAAATCAAGATGGCGGAGAACGCAGCTTACCGAATACGAGGCAAATCGAAATTTAAGACAACCAGTGACCGACTTCAACGACTTCCGAAAGAAAGGATTTTTTTTTCTACCAGGATTTTTTTTAGGTGTGTCCAATAATTCAGTTATTGTCTCGTGCCGCCAGAGCAAGCTGGCTTGCAACAGAGCGCAGTTCGTCACGCACGGGGTGGCAAAGTTACTCCATACCCACCGCCCTCGCTCAGGCGCCAGGGGTCTACTTATCAAACTGTCTAATTCTTATTTTGACTACGTTTCGTGGAGACAACTTCGCAAATTTCCTACTTAGCAATCAGCCTATTTCGCATTCAGTCTACTTTTCAAATGAACTACTTCGCAAACTGACAATTTTTTACTGTAATGTCATCTTCGGACAGTTAATAACATAATAGCAACACTTAAAACTTGATTGCTGTGTCCCATCATTCTTGTCAGTAAAAGATACGTTACATAGAGCCAGAAAAAAAATTCTGAAGACCGATCGTTTAATATTTTCAAATATACAGGAAGTTTACATTCCTAACGGTACGGCTCCAAACGAAATTTTTGATTTTTGAAGACGGTGATATTGAAAAACGTTTGGTTTTCTCTACACCCCTGGCGAAAAAACAGATAAAAGGAAAACATGCCAGATTTTATGGTGATGGCACATTCCGTTGTGTACCGTCACCGTTCAATCAATTATACACTATCCATTTAGATTTGGGTTCCACGATTGAAAGTGTTAACGTGAAACCAATAATTTATGCTATGTTACCTAACAAAAGTGAAAGAACTTATACGCCTTTTTGAAATCCTAAAAGAAAAATTAAATGTTGAGATGACAGATTTCAAATGTGACTATGAAACTGCGGTAACTACTATAAACGCTGTGCAGTCTGCACAGCGTTTATTAACGCAATTTCATCATTCATCCATAATGTAAGGTAACAGGATGCTACCATCATTTCCAAAAAGCAATTTGGAGAAAGTATAAACAATTAAAAATACACAGTCATGGATACCAGGATACCTAAAAAACCAACTTTCTTCTCATTTGTTCATAAACTGCGCAAAGAGGGAAAACATTTCAATTTTGAAATCCAAAGAAGTTTGTTCCACTCCTTGAAAAAAAAACTTAAGAACTGCGATATACAATATGACCAAAAATTGGAAAAGCTCTTGTGTCAACTAGAAGCTGCCGAAATAACATTTAAAGAATATTTACAAAAATCAGTTTACTTGCGATTGAAGTTTCATTAGTATTTTGTTACTACACTACTTTCAGTTTAAGTTTAATTTCATTCTAAGTATGTTTGGTTAATAAATAATATAATACACATATATTTAATTTAATTTACTTGGGCAGCTTATTATGAAATTTTGATTACAAACGTCGTGGACGAAGGGAATCTGTCGCGTGTAGGATGATATTTGCTGAAATTATGGTAATGTAACGAACAATTTTCTATTTTTCTGTACTTAGGTCGTTCTTTGACAAGTAGGCAGTATGCAAAGTGGTCTCTTTGAGAGTAGGCTGAATGCGAAATGTACAAGTAGGTGATTTGCGAAGTAGGAAAACACAGAAAGGTAGGTATAAAGAGAAGTTTGCTATTTGCGAAGTAGACCCCTGGCGCCTGATTGACCACCATACCTAATTTATATACCAGTACTTTTAAGGCAGAGTACCAGTATTCATCTGGTACCGATATTCATATGGTCTTTAGTGTTATGTTATTTGTGCCGATACTCATGTGAACCGGTAGTCATCTGGAACAGGTACCCAGGTACCAAAATGAAAAAAGAACTCTAAATACTGGTAAAGAACCAGTACTTTTGATACTGGTATCAAGCCTTGTGCGTTAGAGGTATTAAGGTACGTATGTCAAATATATTTAGTAACAAATATATTACATGACATTAAATTCCGAGCAATGTCGCTGCAGCAGTGTTGCGCAGCACTGCTGCATGCAAATGAATGCTGCATGCATTCTGCTGTGTGCGGTTCGGAATCATACCTTACAGTTTACTTTGCTCTTAATACCTTGGTATTAACATCATTTTAAGTTTTTGTGTAAAGATAGATCTGATGCTGACTTAAATAATACAACAGATACGTTATCAATAGAAATAAAAGAAAATATTACAATTGTATAAGTATCATCTCGTCAGCGCAAGTTGACCAATGTTGCACTTTGTAAAATCAAGCTTGTTAAGAGGGCTACTCAGTTCCCAGAGCAATTCTATTAGATTGCTCGAATAATGCACTCACCGAACGGATGACTAAGTATTCCGCTAACTCGCACTGCATCCGTTAATCTAGTGCATACACAGGCGTGCATGCAGTGTATTGTCAGTGTCCTTTTGTTAGCTATTATACATCATCCTCATACCAGCGATTTACCAGTAGCGGCCAAAGTCTGCGCCTCTGCTTATTTATTATTGATTGATATGACGTAGGCGACTGCCCGCCGCCCTGACTCCGAGAGCAAAGCCCGCGCCTCGTGCGTTGATTAACAGTTACACTGACGTGCAGCCCTTGCAGGTAAGGTTGGCTTGGGTGTCAAGGATGTTGGTAGGATCTATTTACATCTCTACACCTATTTACACAACATATCTATTATATCATTACATATTATATACGATACCTAGATGATAAAGTTAGATATTAATTTAAGAATGTTATTTTAGGAATACGTCGCGTCTGTCATTTGGTTTCCGTTCCACTTATTTAGACCGTCCATTTCCAAGTAATCTAAGTGCCTGCAAGTCAATATTATTTATATAAGTAAATATCACGCACTAAGCCTACTTATACCTAAAAATATCTTACGTAGGTATGACAGAATATTTCAGTAATACGTCGCATCGTCGTGTCGTTTCCGTTCCACTTATTTAGACTGTCCATTTCCAAGTAATCTAAGTGCCTGCAAGTCAATATTATTTATATAAGTAAATATCACGCACTAAGCCTACTTATACCTAAAAATATCTTACGTAGGTATGACAGAATACAGAATATTTCAGTAATACGTCGCATCGTCGTGTCGTTTCCGGTCTATTTATTCCCAAGTCCCTTCATTTCCAAGTAATGAAAGTGACTGATGTCAATATTATTTTATAAATATCGTATTAGATAGATTCGGTGAAAGGATCAAAGGAATTTCCTAAGGTTATATATGAGCGTTTCTTTGCACATCCATATTGACAGAATCGTGAGCACATTGCATTGCTATATATATATATATATATATATAATCCAGTTAAAATAGAAGAATTAAAATGGTAAGCTTGCATAAATTCGCATTGAGGTGAAAATTGGTGAGGGTCTTAATTTAATTACCCGTTAATTCAAGAAATATCAAAAGCCACTATCGATTGGACTAGTGATTTTTTTTTTATTCAGGGTAAGCGGTCAAAATTCTTGCATTCTCGCATTTCTCTTAAACAGCAAGTGCTATCTGCAAAAGTAGATTGGACAAAATTGTTTGAATCATGTAATCTTAAAAATACCCACAAAATCGAATCGAAATCAGAGTAGAATTAGGGCCACCCCATCTCTTCCCATGCGGTGTCGTACAAGGTCACTAAGGGATAGGGCTGTTTAACATCACAGATATATACAGCCCAGACTCAGCCTCAGATGCATGGCTCAAGCCAACAATAGTGCCCGGAATACGGCAATAGGGTCACCCCCCTTATTATGTGGGACCGAATACAATTATTGGTGAAATGTTGGTGTTAATTCAGCTCCACTTGACCCTCCAGGTATAAAGGCGTGATTATATGTATATGTATCGACCACATACTTATTTTTGTACAGATCACCATTTTGATCTTCGAAATTCGAAAACTTTTTTTCTGCGGATCACCATTTCAGAGATATTGCGATTTTAAAATGAAAGAAGTCAAAACAAAGTTACTTGTTCCCGTAGTGTGATTCATCAGCAGGGCCTGAACCACTTCATATTCTAACCTCCACCACTAAGGACGGATTTTTTGGAAATTCGTTTGCTAAGGAAGGAGGTAAAATAAGGGATGAAAGTTTGTAAAGAAGTTCATTCCCATACATCCCTTATTATTTTGCCTTAGTAGATGCTAGCAACGTGAAAACAATATTCAATTGGATTTAATGCATGTGACTTCTTCCAATTTTAAAATCGCAATATCTCTGAAATGGTGATCCGCAGAAAAAAGTTTGAGAACAATTTTGTAGCTAATTACATGATCTATAACTTTGTCCAAAGTACTTTTGCAATGAACTTGCTGTTTATGCGAAAAATGCGAGAATACAACAATTTGGACCTTCGATGGGAACTTCGGAGAGAGGTCTACCACCGCCACGAGGGCCTGCCTCGGCACCTGCCACGCCGGGCACTGCGCCAGTTATGAGTCCTCACTCGCAGTGACCCCGAAGTAACCTTATCTCATTTGTGTCAGCTGGTACAAGAGGCTCTCGTGTCGCCTAGTAATATATGAAGGCCCTTATCGCTGCTACTGCGTCATACCCAGCGTTAGGTTACCTAAATCGCTTTTTCCACTCCATCATGATGACCCATTCAGAGCTGAATCTTCTGGGAGCTGATTTCTCAAGGCTCAGGTCTTGTTGGTACAAAAGCCTCCTTTCGCCGTATAAATAGTGTTGAAAGAGACAGCGCCTCAAGGTCCCATGATATTACAAGTTAAGACAGGGAGACTCGTTGCGACGAAGATCGTGCTGTACCCCTTGACGACGCTGTTGGCCAACACGTGCTATGCACCACGCGCTGTGCAGCGCGCAGCATTTCCCCATTTCTAAGCCCAGACAGAACCATGGACCGCAAGTAGTGTTTCATACACCATGTCACTGTTAAAAACATTAATAAGAAAATCTATACTATTATCTTTTGGTCTTTTTCAATCAATAGACGTTTTAATACTATGGTCATTATGATATATAGACATTTTAAACTAGTTAAACTATTTATTTAATATACATTTAGAATAATTTGGACTTTTTAACAGTTAACCTGAAGGTTTTAAACTAAACCTATAAGATTCCTCCGCATAAGTTCCGTATCTATTAGAACAATTATTAAAATGATTGTATGTTAATCTGTAATTGCAACAGCTATATCATCATCATATCAAAGAAGTTGTAGACAAAGAATAAAAATCGTAAGCACAATAACCCAACATACTGGCCAACTCGCAACATAAGCTAGTTGATAGGAAGGAATAAAATTATTTGACATAACGATTATCAATGTCAATTTTCTATGACTTTGCATCCCTGTCAGCGTTGTGTGTCAGAGGGTGTAATGTCTCTTATGAGCAATAGTTTGTACCTGTGTGTGATGGTACAATTTGATATGATGACATTAACGTTGCCATATAAAATAATATTTTCTTTTAAAATTGTGCCATGATTTTGTGGTGGACCTATACCTATGTATTGATGAAGTAACACACAATATAGTGAAACATTAAACATTAACTTATTAAGATAATTCAAATTATCATCTGTATTGCAAATGGAGGCAAAGATACTTAATCGCAAAGCACACACACACACACACACACACACAAACACACACACACATTTTTGACGTAGGTAATATTCTTTGTTTTTAATAATACTATTTTTCTGTACGGTTGAAATGATTCTATTTTGTACTTACTTTTGACCATATTCGCTTTTTGACATTAATATGCAACTATCCATAGTTAATAATGGAAATTACTGACTCCCGTAACACAGTTTTTTACAAAATTAGCTCGGGAGCCTGTGATTTTTTTTCACATGTGTAAGTGTATTTCTGTCAATAAACAATTTTAAATTTAATTAATGGTCACATACATACATACGATCGAGCAGTCACGCCAGTATTTCACCCTAAACCAAAATTTGCTTCGGAAAACCTTTATTTGTCTAGGAAAAAATCTGGTAAGTAAGTTGCTTTTCAGTGAGCGACTGCCCTCTGAACTCTGAACTTCAAGAGGTACCTAAACCTGTGCCAGTACCTCGTCCTTGTTTAGCAGGCACAGAGTCTACGTGAGGTCCGATAGATCCCCAAGAACGGTGGAAGGATAGTAACAAATTGAGGTTAGTACTAATTTTATAAAAAAATATAAGTAATACCATAATACATATTATTAATTAGCCGGTGTAATTAGCTAGATTTTATAAAATAAAAATGATTGCTGTACCTTAGTAATACATATAATCACAGTTAAATCAATGAATTGTGAAGTCCTTCACTGTACTATTTTTTATTCTGTGCTTCAAGTTAAAAATTTGCTAATAAAAAGAGAGTAACAGGATACTTATAAACAGGGTAAAAGGAGACGGAATACGAGTATTAGCAGAGCAGGGTGCTCGTGAACATAGGCGGCCTTGAATGCATTAATTGATCTCGAACGTATTGACTATAGAAAAATGCGATATGCGTTAATTTAACTGGGCTCATTAGTGTAGAAATGTGTTTGTACAGAATGCAATAGCGATGTGCAAAAGCCCAGTGTTTGCAACATATTGAGGTCAGGGATGGATGGTACCACCGACACGATCACAGCTCTTTTAAATTAAAAAGAGAGGGAGAGAACTTACCCTACAACTGCTATAGATTACTTTATAGTACCTAAACCGGACAGAACGTATGGTAAAATGAAATTTCCCGTTTGCATATGGAAATATCCAATGCATATGGAGAATCCCGGTCACATCCGAATTCCAAAGCCCTGATTTTCAGGGTCCATTTTTGTTCCATACAGCAATTTAGTATTACCAGTACATAGATAGTATATATAAAAGAAAGGCTTGACTAAAAATTGGTGGGGATGTAGCTTAGAACCAGGAGACGGACTTAGGATACTTTTCACCCTGTTCCCATGTGACGTAACATAAAACCTCAAAGAGAATACATGTCACTATAAGAGATGGTAGTAAAAAAGCATCTGACTTGGCATAACAAAACTCATATAACAGTCTAATTCCTTTCATTTTGATACCACTTTCCATCAGGAGGGCCGTGTGATTGTCTGCCACCTAAGTTGTATAAAAAAAATACCCTACTCGACGCGACAACGTTGACCTTCTTAACAGACTTCAAAAAAGGAGGAGGTTGTTAATTCGATGTGTTTTTTTATGTGTGTTTGTTACGTGATATCAAAGCCAATAATGAACGAACTTCTATTTTTCTTGGGGTGTTCGATAGGGTATACTTTCAGATGTTTAAACTTATGATAAAACCTAAGCAAACGATAGAAGATGAATTGGTAAATAAACACACTAGAAAGGAACAAAACAAAAAACTTTCCATTCTCAAAATAATTAAGAAATTGATACAGCTAATTATGGTAAACACAACATGACTAATTCTAAAGCAAAACGAAGTTAGCTAGTATAAATAATAAAGGACCTAAAAATATTAAGTTAAAACAACATATTATGTTGTTGAACTCATTTTTTTTCGGTGTAACCCAGTGAAAGTACCTCAAAGGATTGGATCCAGAATAATGTAGGCACGAAACTAACTCTAGCTTTGAACCATACACATAAAAACGTTTCGTTCTAAAACTCATACGATACGCTAAAAATAGCTCGGCCCGGAATTACCCAAAACAAACAGAAATATAGATAGACAGAAGAACTTAATTGTATATTTAAAATATGCATTCATTAATCTGTTATATTAACGTTACAAATACACACTCCGATTTTAATTGTTTACATAGATAGATTAGATAGGTATAGCTCGTGGAGCGAATTGTTATAAAAACAGAAAACCAAACCCATACTAGGAAATGTGACGTCGTAATATATCGATTTATTTTATACGATGTTTTAAATGCTAGCAAATTGATAAAGTTGGACAGGCGGGCGAGGTAAGGGGATGGATGTGACAATTCCCCTCGATTTTTAGTTGCCCAATGGTTCATTTCTTTCTTTATAGATAGAGAGAGTATGGACCCTTCATTGTACGGCTCTTTTATTGGTTCTTTTTCCATTAAAAATCGTTCTCGTTTATTTGTAGGAAGAAATAAGGGTTAATTTTAAGGGTACCGTCATCAAAATGTAAATACTGAACCCTATTTCTCTCCTCTATCCAATGATATTATCATTGTCTTCATCTGTATGTAAGCGACAGTCGAGCTATATTCCATTACTAATAGATATGTTTAGTAATATGTACTTTGGTATGTATTGTTTAAGTGAATATACAATTAAATATTTATAGAATAGAAAAGTTATTCATTTCAAAATCAGATACCTACCTAAATTAAAATTAAAATTAAAAAGCGCGACTGACTCCTCTGGCGGACACGTCCATAGGCCACGGTAACCACTTTCCATCAGGTCGATCGTGTGCTTTCTGCCACTTAAGTGGTATAAAAAAAGCAAGCGGGACTAGGGATGATGACAAGGTCGTCCGATTCTACCCGATACTGCTTGATATCTTAGCTTTTGCTGAAAATATATTCCTTACAAAATGAAATATTGCTAAATAAACAAACTATGTAACTATGACTTTTGATTATTTATTACCAACTGTAAAGTTACACTCTATATCACTATACTACACTATTCACTATACTATTATGTACTCTCATGCTGCAATGTAAACATTAAAAATTAAAAACTTCAATGACAACGTAACAAAATAAATTAAAAAAATTACATACACCTTTTTTAGTTTTCTACAATAATCTGATGGATGCGGCGATGAACTATTTCATGAGATTAGATAAACTAGTATATGAAACTGCACATAATTTGGATCAAGAACTTTTATTATGCAACAGTTTCATTATCTACGAGTACTATTAAATAGTAGTGTTAATGATAATTAGATAAATTTATTTAGAGAAACAGTAAATGTGCAGTGAGTAAACTTACAAAAAACTTTTTAATTAATGGCATAGTTTTGTTTATTAAACACGTACAAGTTGAAATTATCTATTTAAATACGAAGTTGCAGAAAATGAGTAAGCAGTAGGTACTTGAGATATATTAATTTATTTGTACTATGGAACATTATCTTTTTTGTATCGAAACTTTTTTTAAGAACAAAACATCTCGGCTATTAAAATTAAAAAAAAACTAACTCATTTGGGAATTTTGGTCAGGAAAAAAGTGCCATTTTGTGCCTAATTGCGGTGAAATTGGAGCCTCTAATCTAAATTTTGCGTAAGAAATTCAGAGATGTGGTCATACTTGCGTAAGCCAATATAGAAATTTTGAAGTTGCTCAAGTTATTAAGTTGTTCCTCGGTTAAATAGAAATTGTACTTCATTTGTATTCTCTTGAAATTGTATCAGCGTAGTCGAGGATTGGCAGTAGGAAAAACCGAGCCAACGCTGTTTTCGTTGCGATGGGTAGAAAATTATGCAGTCTTTTTTTATTTTTTTATACCACTTAGTTGGCAGACAAGCACACGGCCCACCTGATGGAAAGCGGTTACCGTGACCTATGGACGTCTGTAACACCAGAGGAGTCACAGTCGCACTGCCAACCCTGTAAGTACAGAGTTTCTGTGCCGTCAGTAGAAGACAAAGCAGGACAAGCCTTTAGTCTTCTCACTGGCAGCACAAATTCTCCAGTGAGCTCTGGCTACCCTACTCACCGCTGGGAACACAACACGAAGTTATTATAGCCGCGGTATTCTGTAGGGCGGAGGTACTACCCCAGTCGGACTGCTCAATCGGGCGGAAATACCGCCGTGTCCTACCTCCTCAAGTACCTCGCCGAAGCATAGTGCTGGCCAATATGCTGCAGATGAAACTACATCGAGAAGAACCTGCGCCTGAACCTTGTCCGTTATTAACAGGTGCACTCACACCGCCTAGCAGGTGAGGTTGTATGCGTCCTTTACGCCCAATATACCTAGCCTTAAGCCGCCAACGCAACTGTGATTCACATAGATAAATCATTTTTCTATCACTAGTCACCAGTTGCCACTAAAGGTAAAAAAAATCTATCGCAACTGGTTGTGAATCACAGTGGTGATGGCGCCCGAAAGGATAATAATATTCATATTATTGTCTGACGTAAAAATCTGTGCATCTCTGTAAACAGCCATATTTGAAAATGCACCATTGCATAATGGACACGACTGCATCGCGTCCCCCTCGGTGATCGCGGCATCGGTCGCGTGGTTTCGTGGTCAATAAGACACCTGTTGGATCATCGCACGAACTGTTTCATTATGGGAAGAAATTTGCTCGTACGATCGTTAGCATTACGTTGGGTATAGATTTATATTTCCTCACTTAACCGTGTGCATTTAGAACTTTAAACTTGGAACTAAAATGACTTTGACGTAATGGGAATAGTTAATCACCAAAAACGCAGGCAACCTCATACATTACTAATGCTGTGGACCGCCTTGTCCAGGATAAACAGACTGTGATTAGAGTTAGCCCTGGAATGCTATTTTGCTAAAATTGCGTGGTTTACAGATGAATATGTGCACGTGCGTGCCTATATTTACGGCATACTAGTCATAGCATTACCGGCCATACTTACGGCTATTTTAGTAACAGTAGGTAGGCCTGTCTCGCGCACTACTTCTGTGGTGGGTACTTGGATGGGTACGGTCAACTGCAGAGATATGCACCCCTAATGATGTAAGGATTAATTAGGTATTTCAATAACTCTCGACATATTTAAATGAAAATTGCTGCAAGCTTAGTTTTGGATATCTTCTAATAATGTATTGAACGCAACACATTAAAAAAAAAAGTTTATTGTCTCAGAAATTAATGATACAATGAAAGTCTTAGAACTAGGCGTAGGTATCAATATTCATCAAGAGGTACTGTTACTGGCTTCCAAACTAGGCTAAAGCCTGTGTGTTGGGGGACAAGAAGGAGAAAAGAGACATTAGGAATCAATCGCTTTTTGAAAATGGTGTGAAGGTAAGAAACCTAAGAAATACAAAATTATCCATAAGGAAATATAAAAATAAAATAAACTATATTAAAGAATTAAAATACGCCCGACTGCTGTCGGCAAGATCGAAACAAGTTTGATTGCAAGTGGTACCCATTTGCCAATCATAAACCGAGAGAAAATGGGTACCGCCTGCTATCAAACTTGTTTCGATCTTTTAGACAGCAGTTGGGTTTTATTTATTTTTTAATATTTTACTTTATTTTAAACTTTATAGTTATGATATGACATATACATATTTTTGTAATCGCCATCCCATTCCCTCCATTTTGATCCGATACTCGATAATTTGAATTATTTTTGACGCACGCATTTTCACAAGTATTGGTACACTAGTTCGGACAATAATACAATTTAAATCAATAAAACATTTTGATTTGCTCTTAACCTTGGTATTAAGATCATTATGAGTTCGTTGTTAAGATCGGTGTGACGCTGACCCTTTAGGCGGTTTGTGTCTATAACTTATACAGAAAGAAACAAGAAGAGATATCCTTTTATTTTATAATAGTTAATATAGTTAACAACAAAAAGTGATTTTTCAAAACGTTTCTATGTGTGTGACGCAACGTAATGTACATATTTTTTTTAGGAATTCGATATCGGAAATCTTATTCTGCTCAAGATTTTGTAAACTCTTTATCGAATTTTATATCTGTAGCCCTTCGATTTTTTTTTGGACTAACAAAGTACATATATAAATTCACTCACGCCTATATCCCCGAAGGGGTAGGCAGAGGTGCTAGCACCCACATTTCGCCAGTTTATGTTTAGGTCCCAAATGGCGAGCCTATTGCCGTTAACCGGGCACTTATAAACTGTGATAAATACACACAACTCCGAAAAGTAATTGGTGTGTGCCATTGTAAAATCTGGGATCAAATCTGAGACCTCGTCTCAGCATCCATTACCCATACCACTAGGCTACCGCGGTAAAGTAGCTTCTTTTTATTACATGGTCGTTATTGCCTCCTTTTTCAAACTGGCCACATATACAAAAAATGCATGTTTTCTTGGTATTCTTGCGTTTAATAGTTTGTGCCATCCTTCAAGCGGATTTGTTGTCCGGTGTCGCTCATAAGCACAACTCAAAATGTTAGGATTCAGTTTTAATATACATTGCTCTTCAAAATATTAGCATTAAATATAAATTGAACAATTTCATTCGTTACGGATGTAGTTTGAAATTCTAACTGAGGCAACAAAGATGCCATTCTTACAAAATGTTGGCCGTCGGAGTTACCAGTCTCTTTTAAAGCTTTAGCATTTTTCCATTCATTCTCTATTGAAAGGATAAAATTGGGATATATGATTTCTATTAAATTTATAACAGCATTTTCAAAGTTACACTAAAATGTTTTATTTCATCTCCTAATTTCAATCTAATTAAATAATCTTCAAGACTCTTGATTGGACTGGGCGGGGTATAAACATTAACGGTGAGTACATCTCACATCTTCGGTTCGCCGACGACATCGTCATAGTAGCGAAGTCGTTGGAACAACTGAGCGAGATGCTGCATAGCCTAGATGGAGCTTCTCGACGCGTCGGCCTCGGTGTAAACTTGGATAAAACTATTATGTTCAACGAACATGTTGCACCGGGACCGATTACCATCGTAGGGGCAACTCTCGAAGTTGTTCAAAAATATATCCATTTGGGGCAGGTTATCCAGCTCGATAAAAACAACTTCGAGAAAGAACTAGCCAGAAGGATCCAGCTGGTTTGGGCAGCATTTCGCAAACTACGCCGGGTCTTCTCTTCCCCCCTACCGCAATGTCTTAAAACAAAGGTCTTTGAACAATGCGTCCTACCTGTTATGACTTACGGTGCCAAAACATGGACACTTATAGTGGGGCTGATCCCATAGCTTAAAAGTCACGCAGCGGGCGGGCGATTTCTCTGAAGGATAAAATTCGGAACGAGGTTATCCGACAAAGAAACAAAAGTTACCGACATAGGTCACAGAATAAGCAAGTGGAAGTGGCAGTGGGCTGGCTACGTTTGTTGAAGGACTGATGGCCGTTGGAGCAAACGAATCCTAGAGTAGAGACCGTGAGAAGGTAAACGGAAGGTAGGACGCTAGCTAGATGGACGGATGTCCTGAAAAAGGTGGCTGGGACAGACGTGGATGCGAAAGGCAAGAGGATCGGAAAAAATGGCGCACATTGGCAGAGGCCTATGTCCAGCAGTGAATTGCGGTGGGTTAATTGATTTGGTTTATTTGAAGATGCTTCTGTTTGTTCGGTAGCAAAGCAAAAATGATGGGTACAATATTTGTGGTGTGCTGATATGTAAATAAATCAACATGGAGTGTGTACTGATAAAATTGGTGAGGGACGCATTTGAACGTTCCATCACCAAAAAACAGTTTTGTCATCGGGTTTTTTGAGTCGTCTAGACTGTATGGAACAAAAAAATATGATTTTACACTGCTTATCTTTTATCTTCACATACAAGATAATTTTTTCCTAACCTATATATTTTTCCTAACAAATAAGATATTTTTGTACCAGATGGGTACAGAAATTTCTTTAATCGATTTATAATTTAGCCGGTCATATTGTAAAAACATTTTTCTGCGTAGGTAAATAGATGGCATCAATTACAGAACCAAATGTTGGATTATATATAATCAATTTCATCAGGTGAGAACATTCATTTTTTAGACTTTCAAGGTGTATCTTATCATTTTTTTTATATGGGTTCGAAGTTATAACAGACCTCCATCGTTCAATTTTAATAGCACTTCATTTTCAATTCTCCGTGGAGGGCAAACTATGATTTGTGCTCCTTAAAATACGCTTATCTTTATTAATTGTATTGGTAGCGCTACAAACCCCTCGCTGAACACATCGCCATCGAGAATTACCATTTTTGTTATTGGCACTTGGATTATATCGATATTTTCCACATACATAGTTACGTCACTTAGCCTTTTTTATTTTTGATGAATTCCAAATTTACTGTCTCCATTTTATAATGTACTATGCAATTTACAATAAAATGCACAATTTACCAAACTGATAGGAAAATGTGAATTAAAATTAAATGATTTTGTTAGTGGCCAGCATAACTACCAGCGATGGAATTACTATGGTGTAGTACCTAAGGTGTAGTACCTAAATGATAAAATACATTTTAATTAGAATTTTTATTCTCTATTAAAACAGAAACAGGCATAGTCAGTCATATTCAGAGGAGGACGTCACAAGAAGTTGTCACAGACCTCTTAAACGACGTTGACTGTACCCTATGACACTCGGGAGATTAATATTTTTCATTTGGGGGCCCAATTATCGAAATCTGTCCAGCCGTTAAGCCTGTAGAACGGAACGAAGAATGTTGTATAATAAAAACCCAATAAATTAGTCTCGTACAAATATCAACATTTATCTGATTTTCTCTTAGGTAATCTATTCTTTGTTTTCAATTCCGGGATAATAATCTTTTCAACACATTTGCTCATAAAGTGGTTCTAATTTCACTGCAATTAGGCACATAATGGCACATATTATCAAACTGACTTTCCTGCTATGAATAAAAAAATGCAGAAGATCTCGATGGGGACTTATGATATTTCTTGTATTTAAGACGCTCACCAATTTTCAGCTCTATGCGAATTTATGCAAGCTATGTTAGCTATTATCTATGTAGAACAATATAAAATAAGTTTATGTAATTTTTAATTTATTTTGATGCGCTGTGCGTGAACAATGTCATTAAAGTAGTTTTTAATTTTGAATGTATACATTATTGTGTGAGAGTACGTAAAATTTTCTTATAGATTCATGTTTTCCTTATTCCTATAATTTATTTTTTTCCATTATATAATTTGTTTGAAAGTTGATTTCAAGATTTTACAATTTAAATTTTATTTTTATTGGCCGCTTTTTAAATTCAATTCGATCTTCAAAAACAGTATTTCGTAAATGCTGTCCATTTTGATGATAAATTTCGTATTATTTTTTTATAGCTGTCCTAAAATGCTTGTTCTAAAATGTAATAAAATTGTTTGTTAGCTTAATGTCTCATTTATACACAAAAAAATTATAAAATTTGGATTTGTCATTCCTAAAAAAGATGCAAGAAATTCCTCCAATTTCTTCAAAAAAACGGAAATTTCATATTATTATCTCTTTATCTCTAAGGGTCGTTTTACTACCTGATGTATTTATGTTAGACTGCTAAGACACATTTACAACGCCACTGGGAGATTTCGCTAGAGACTATTGATGTATTTTGCTATCTCTACATAACTTTAGATGGCGTTAGCATTAGTAGCGAAGATTAATAATTATTCACACCTTGAAATCTTAAAATGATGTAATGACGAATAAACCAATGTGGTTTTATTATTCTAAGCTGGGATGAAATGCGGTGGGCCACCACGCCGCACGGCGCCGGCCGGCCGCTGAACCGAACAGAGTAGGGCGGGTGAAACCGCAGGGGCAATCGGGTAATATTAAATATTAATAGTTGCACTTCCGTTACCTTAGTGATTAATATAAATGTCGATATCAATGGAACTAGGTCATCCGGGTCGCCTGTTGCCATGGTGTACGACGGTTCTACGAACGACACGTGATCGATACGATCTTACTGTATTTAATTTATTCTACGAACAGAACTTGTGCGACATTGATCCTTCTTCTAACTTGTATTATAGGTTTTTCGTTCGTATCTGAAATTTCAGTATGTTTCTCCTGAATTAGAACAAAGCAGAGAATATTTATTTATACCATAAAGATAATTGCAAAAATTACAGATGGATTCTACTATTCAACCTTTCCAACTGCATCTACTAGCCACTTAAAGCAAGATACTCGTATGTGAGCTCTGTATTGTCACCCATTTAAATATGATAAAATAACGCTCTTTGTGCGCTTAGTGATACGGAGGGTCTGTCAATAGCTCAATTGACGTCATAACCGAATGAATGAGACAAAATTAGTCTCAGGATTCCGGGCCTTATCAAACCAACAAAACAGAACTAACTACCTACAGAGTGAGATATGAGTATTTTGAGTAGGAAAGCCTTGTCAACTCTCTTAATTTCTAAATACCTAATGGATATGATTTTTCGGCTTTCATTCCTAGTGTTAAAATTTCTTCTAGTACGTGAACTAGATACCTACGTAATTGTTTTATGTTCTCTGACACTATCAGAAAAGCACTCGAAACTGACAATAATAAAAAACTAACAAAAAGCTTTTCTTTTAACAGACCATTAAGTCTGTTAAAAAAAGAGGAAAAAGAGCAGCCTTTGGGGATATAGGCGTGAGTTTATGTTATGTTAAAATAACTGCTTTAAAATTCAATTGTAATTATAAAAGCTTGGAAAAAATTTGGTCCATTGTGACGGTCTACCGAAAGTTGGAATCACTATAGTTAAAGTGTAGGTACCCCACCAAATACCTATCGACACCGTGAATGGCACACTGTGGGCCCGTTTGATGTGCAATACAAGCCAAGTGGCGCGCGTGCGGAACAATGCGAGTAGAACCTGTGGTGGAACGATGCTTGTCGACGGAGTCAATGAAGGGCTTTTCTTTGCGTTTGTAGTTTTTTTTATGATCGGTGGGTAAGTTTTATGTGACTCTGGATTAAGAATGAAATTGGCGAATAGCTACAGGTACAGGGTGATTTTTTAAGTGGTTGACCAAATCTGATATCATTTTTATAAAAACTATACGTGAAAAATAGTATTTATTACACATATATCTGAAACTATGAAACATCTGTACCTCTACTTAGTGAAAATTACTCAAAGGAAAGCTGGCCTAATTGTGAAAAAAAAAAGGATCATTGGATTTTAGAAAAATCTTAATTCTTAGCCAGAAACCGAACTCCGAACCGAATTTTGAACAAAACTACCAAGTATATTTCATGCAGTTCACAACACATATGCTACAATTTATAATCAAAGCTACGTAGGACATATATTATTATTATGGCACGTCAAGATTAAGTAGGTATTGATTTTATTCTTGGGTGTCATGTGCATGGGTCTATTATTAATATATATATTCATTTATTTATGTCAACACTTCCGATGGCTTCTGGACCAGGTCACTTTGATATGATAAGAAGCCCGATGGTTAAGTGCTACTTGTAGTGATTGGTAAAACTTAAGATTAATTATGTCACGCGCTATTGGTAAATAAACGGCTGTTGATAAATAAAACTAAAAATAACCATTATCCTAGAGGAGCAGGGCTACGTTAGTCACGTCAGGCCACCTGTTAAGATAACAGGCGGCTTGTCACCCCCACGCCTGCGCGCTCGGAGAACCGACAGCGTCTCCTTTGCGGGATAAAGGTGCTGCCGTCTCCATCTACCCGTACGCACCGCTGAGGTTCTGGACCAAAACCCACTTTCTAAGGCATAAAAGTTTTGTACACCATTAGTACGTGGCTAACAAGATATTAATACAGTGGCTTAGATTTAGTAAGGAAGACTATATATTAGGGCCCAATTTAAGGTTGATATCAATTATTTAGGTGATGAGTTCAAGTTACAGCAGACAAAATACAGATATTACCTTCCGGTATGCGTTAAGAAATCAACATTGCACCTACTGATTTCAAACCGCATGCTGCACTTACGTGTCTTACGGACAGGTGGTTGGCAATAAGGCGGAGCCTTGTCACTACTTGTCAGATTTCTCAGCGTGCAGCATGTTGAGAGAGAGAGAGAGAGAGAAAAAGCGAAGCTAATTAAGGTTATGTGAACGCAGTTTTAATAATAGGAAAAGTCTAGTAGTACATAGTTGTTACATTCTATTATGGACAAATAAATTATATTATTTCTGGGAATTATATTTGCGTATACAGATTTTTCTATAGAACCGGTTCGGTTGGCGGCTGTATGGCGGTATACTACGCGCTTGCGCGATTGTTTCGATCGCAAACCGTGCCACGTGGGCAATCCTCCGCCGCGCCGCACCGAGAGGGTAACACCCGGTACACGTGCCTGGACGCGTACCCTTATAACAACTCACACTACCAAGCTAAGTGAAATCCTTGGGCTTGAATCCTGTCACGTTGATATCGGTGTTTTCCCCAAGCTCAGGATGTCAATTACAGTCGGCAGGAAAATCATTTGCTTAAACATTCCACTATTTTTTCGTAATGTAATAGAAAAAATATGACACTACATACTGAATGTAATCACCTATTTTATTCCGCTCAAATTAGCTAGAAATATAGCAGTCAGCTCGCAAAAAATAGCACAATACTAAATTTCGGTAGATACCTTGGGTAACATCACCTATCATAAATTAGTTGAACCTGTATATTACATTTATTGAGTTTTCCCCTAGAATATATTGTTTTGTTAGACTAAGTGGCATACGAGTATTCGTATGCCACTTAAGTCTAATTTCTCCCGCCTCTGTCGTAGCCGTAGGGCTGGTCCTTGAGATTTTCTTGTTTAATCCTTTTTGGATCGTGATTTTTCAGTAGTCGGGTTTTAGTTTCAAATTTATTTTTTTATTTACATTGTATTGGGGCAAGCAATAGGTATAAAATATTAATTTATACATATTTGAAATGTGCTTATTGAGTCCTTTTAGTTGATACCGAACACGACATATTTGTCTTAACTTATAATTAATTAATAACGGCGGTCATTAAACACTGTGTTATAAGTTACTTTTACTTTACTTAGTTAGCGACATCAGATTCAGTGACGTTATATTTATAGCCTATAAGAGGACAATGATACTATAATAACCTATAACGTTGATACAATAACGAAATGTGCGGTAGTAGTATAAAATTTGTTCCGGATAAAAATTGGTAGTAGGATAAAAATTGTTCCGGAAGACGTCCAAAACACACCGACTTTGATTTTTTTTTCAACGGCAAGTTAGATATATTTTTATTTCATGTGCAAAATTTAGTTTATAGAGCCATCTAATAGTGGACAGACGTATTAAACCTTTTCTTAGACAAGCTTACGTACGTCTACTACGTGTCATATTTTGTATAAACTGAATCCACGCCATTAAATATTCACACTACATTTATTAACATTCATTATTAATTCCTAAACTATAATTTTTTATATAAATTAGCATATTCACCTGAAATCAAATAAGAAAATGGTGCCATCTGTCAGTGTGTGGTGGAATCTTGTATGGTGGAAGAGGCATAGTAGAAAAAGGAATAGTAGTTTAACTAACGCCGCTAGGCGAGTTATATGCCTGAACCTTAATAGCACCTAGATATTAAACCATAATACGACACGAGCAACAGCATTCATTCAGTACAACAGTTCTGCAAGTATCATTAAATAGTATATTTAATTTGACTTTAGTTAGTGTGCATAATTAATGTGCAAGTCAGTATTTTTTATATAACTGAAATATTTTGTTAGAAAAAAAGGTAATACTTATAAATTTAAACACATGCCTTTTTTAAAGTATTCATCATTCTAAAAAACTCTTCTACCATAACAAAAAATACATAATAAGAGTTTATAGACAACCGATGCAGATTGTAACTACTGCCTAAGGTGGTAAATAACTTTTTTTTTTCCGTTTTTGTCTAGGGTTTAGCGAGTTATCGAACTAAAAAAAAAATTGCATGCCCTGTTTCTGGTCGGTTTCACTATATCCCACCACTAGATAACACTAGATAGATTTTTAAAAGTAGATGGACGTTAAAATTGGGATAAAAGACGGGCAAGGAGGTAGTCCACCGCGTCTTCGTTCTCACCCGCATTTGGTGACGGATTTTTCTAAAAAGAAATTTCCCTGTGGCATTTCCGTTACCTAATCATTGTGTACTCCGTGCTATTAACGGAATGGTCTTTTGGTTAAAAGCCTTGGTTTGACTTGAAATATTTCGTTTGTTTGATTACAATTGAGTTTAGAGAGAAATGGCAACCGAAATGTACGCGGACTGAGCAGCGGGCACCAGCTAAAAATAAAATAGTTTTGCGTGGTATTCGTTTTGTTGCGTTCGCCGCTATCGTAAATTTAAGGGTGAATTATTTATTTGCTATACAAGTCGTTTATTATTAATTGTATACGATTAAGTGACAATAACAATGTTGTTTAGAATTAAATTTCCTACATTTTGATTTTCATCATATTTCCTGTGTCATTCTGCGATCTCTAGTGGTCGCACTGGTCGCCTTAGGAGTGGGAGGTCTCTCGCTCGCCTCGTACGAGTGCGTGGGCTGCCACCGTGAAGAGAAGGATGCCTCTCATGAGCGGGGGTCTGGGGATGACGGGTGGAGCCACCGTACACCCCCTAGTAGAAGCAGGCGAATGCAGCGACACAATACACGCCACTCCATACCTGGGGGCTAGATAGGGACATCGTGGTAACCGCAACCCAAGGATGCCAGCTCGAAAGAGATGTATTTGTGCAGTCTGGGGTGCGAGAGATATGTCTTGACCAATCTTAGGACCTTCAAAGCGTTGGTAACTTCGTCGGTTAATGAGTCTGTTGTAATACCGAGAGGTCGCACGTTCGAATACTGGCCATTACACTGCCGACGTGAACCCACTTCTAACACAAATAATTTAGCTTAGTTGGAGGGGTCACAGGGAATATTAGTAATTTCAGTTTCAGGATTGCGTTGACTTTGAAGTTTGCTTTTTGCAGTTTCAAGACTTTACAGACTTGAGTATGTGGTATGAATTTCAACATGACACCTCCATGCATTCCTGAAAAATAGGTCTCGACAGACAGACGTACAACGAGGTGCTTTTATTAGGGTTCCCATTTTTATAATAGCTAAAATACTGTATTTTGTATTTTATATTTTAAATACCTTAAAAAATATTTTGTGTTTTGTATTTTAATTACTTGCATCACAGTATTTTGTCCAGCCCCGGAAATAGGAGAGTAAAATTTTCTAAGACACTATTGGTAGTGCCAAGCAGTAGTGCCCAATACCCGAGCGACGAAAGCGATGCGACGCGTTTCGATACCATGCGACGTGATGCGACCAAAACTTTACGCTAGCCGCTGTCCTACGTGCCGTGACGTTTTAAAGCGACAAATGCGTTTAGGGTTACCAATTTAGAATTTTTATACTGAACTGAATGTTTAGCAAGGTTTTCAGCACATAATTAAACCTATTTCAAGAAAAAGACACTGAAAAGTGAAAAATAATCATATCTAAAGATACTGCCTGACGCTTAGGCGAATACATCGATTGACATAAATCCATTTTTAACAGATTCTATTGAGATTTATTTGGTGGGTATTATTTACATTAAATTTAGCCTGCACAAAATGTCTGCTGATAAATAGCCGAAACGTAGAGCTAAGTGCATCATTTTAACACCGTTTTAGTAGATTCTTCATTCATCTTTATTAGCAACACTGATTGTGGCGTATATTTAATAAAGAACCATATCTAAAGAAAAAAACGTAAAACATTTCGGATGTCACTGTCAAATGCCTTTTGCATTATGGCAAATCAAGTTTTCAATTTAACGTGATTTGACATTATTTAAGGTATGGATTTGATTTCCTCAAGTTCACGGAATTGTTAATTTTACCTTTATAGACCAGCAGGGCTGTATCTACCCGGTGTGCAATAGGCGCGGGGCTTTAGAGCGGGAAGCCTCATTCTTTAGCTGGCCCCTGATGCTGGCCACGGCCAGCAGCGGAAGTGTATATATATATGTATATGAATATTTTTGAAAACAGTGATGCGCATCAAAAAGGCTGTGGAATTGTAAGATCTGTGAAGGATGTAGTCTCGAAGCCGCGCGTAAAGATCGAATGAAAAAGAAAATCTTTTTTATTCTATAGAGTACAACAGTATAATAGGCACATCGCGTAAGGAACTGTCGCATCTACGGCAGCCTTCATGTCTATGACATGTTATCGCCGTTTTCGCTGATGCGGAAAAGCCGTTTTGGAAAAGAGGGCAAGTCGCATATAAATCCACGGTAGCCGCCTTCCATCAGGTGGGCAGTGTGTGTGTCTGCCACGCCACCTAAGTGGTATAAAAAAGAGTTGACGATTTTTGGCTGAAACATCAAGAACATGATTCCTCGCAGGTTGTTGTGAAAAACAAAACGTACCCACACACGATATCTACTGTTCGCAGTTTTGGTGGAACCCTTGGGATCGGCATAGAACAAAAAAAAGGTACTAGTTAAAGCAATTGGCATAATTTTAACAGCCTTTTAGCTGATTCTTTATTGGTATTTTTGGCAATACTGAATATGGCGTGATGGCGAGTATTCGAGCTAGACAGCATGATTTTTCTCGCCACCAACTTTAGTAATCGTGACATACATCAAATTTGACGGGGGTGACAATCCTGTTATTACTAAAACTTAGATAAATGATTTTGACTCTAATTTGTGTCCCCATCTTTGTCTTCGCTTCGGAAGAAAAATAGATGGCAAATTATTTTAGTCAAGTCAAACTACAGAATCGACACCAAAAACAAAACACTACAATGAACCTTACTTTGATACTTTCATAAAGTAGTTAAAACCGATTGTATTTCTAGTAGACTAGCTGTTGCTCACGGTTTCACTTCCATTAAATTTTATGAATTTACCATCAAAAGTAAAGCTCATTTCCTTCAGTTGTACCTAAGCGCCAAAGAATGTATTGTATCTTTATGCAGTTTGATGATTGTTAAATATTTTTACGACTGAAGTTCTTACACATAATCTGGAAATATCGTTAATAAAGTAAGTAGTTAGGTACCTATTTCTTGTGTACATAATAATTATGTCATCACATACAGGTAGTGGGGTAACATTGAAATTGTTCATCTCAAAATTTTAATGGATTAAGACGGAAAGTGAAAACCATAGCTGGTGCTGACTTTTCAAAGAATATAAATAATAACTAGAATTTCTAATAAAACACTCGTACCTACCTTTTTAAGAAAGTTACAGATAATGGGGTTAGATTGAAAATCTCGAATATTGTACAAAAATATCGTGTCGCCTAAACTGTAAACCGTGTCCAGCCCCTCCCTCCTACCGTCAAACGATGACTGATGTGAGGGACATAAGGACATGACGGACACAGCAAAGTCACGTGCATCGTAAAAACCATGCTAAAAACAGATGTTGTGTGCGATTGATTGTCTTATCCTATTTTTGCTAATGAACATAATTATCAATTAATGAATTAATTTTAATTTAGAAGATAGATAGGTATGATACAGATTAGTGAATTTCTGATCTCACATCGAACACTTCAATACACATTATTATGGTTGTAACTACTCTATGCCGTATACTTCGTATACTTCGTCGGTCCTTGACAGGTATACTACCGCTTTTTTAACACTTGAATGCATGGCATAATCTTTGTAGTGTTATTTGTTAACAATCTGTTGGCAATTTGATGAAATTCATTATTATGATATTGCCGGGAGCTTAGAATATACAGCTGTATTATGAAACATCTCTATGTCATACAGGTATTCCATTGTTACCATTGGTCATTGGAAACTAAAGTCTAACTTTTTATTAGCTGCAGTAAAATGACGTTTCTAAATGTCATTCCGTAAAATAATGTTGACAGCTTAATCTCAATAGTGATGTGATTCAGTTCACAAAAGTTTACGGAATATCTAATCGTTCCATAATTTGCCTCATAATGATCATGCTAAATTCTATTTAATATTATGTAATGTAAATAAAAGGCTGTATAAACGTTGATCCTTTTACGCATTAAGCAAGATAACACTCAAGCAACCGCTCTCTCAAGTTGGTAGTACTGATTTTTGGTTATGGTGCTACGATGACGCTTGGCCGCCATTTTGTTTCGGTTGTCATTCGCTCATTCGGCTTCTAACTTCTGTTTTGAGTACACGAATAATTTTGATTTGCCCACTGCGCGTTGTTTTTGTTATCATTATTGTTAAGTTTATGTTACGTTGTGTTTGTTTTTCATTGCCTGTTTTCGTTAATAGTTTTAGTTTTTTTTGTTTGATACATCAAAGACATGGATGCTCTGCCGGGCACATCGCAAGATTTTTTTTATTTTTTTTATTTTAATCTTAATTTTAATTAGGGATTTTTATCCATAAAGGATATGCCAATCCCATCGTACCTTTCGATATTATACAGGACAACAATAATTTATTGAAGTGGGTAAACACATAAGATGCATCAATTCACTGCTGAACCACCAGAGCCAAACGACATAATTTCATAGCCTCTTCAGATTTAGGTCTTGCTAAGATCGTTTGAATGAGACCTATATTCTGTCTATTTAAATTTAGTTCGGTCAGCAGTGAATCGCGTTCGTCTTTATTCCGAACACATTCCATCAGCAAATGTGCCTCTGGTCGCAGAGGTGCATCGATAGCCTATGCTATACTAGAAATCATACTTACTTTTAACAAAAGTGGCAAGGATTTAAAATTGCAGTGGGTTCCAGGACATATTGGCCTAAGGGGGAATGAGGAAGCTGACCGTATTGCTAAACTGGCAGCAACAGATGGCAATTTGATAAACTATTCACCTGATTACTGGGAATTAGAACCTAAATATAAAAAACTATGCTATGATGAATGGGATAAGATTTTTGAGATTAAATCTGTGCATAAGGGCATATGGTATAAGACCATACAGAATAAGCTACCTCGTACACCCTGGTTCGATGATTCTAGATTACCTAGAAATTATGTAAAGATAGCACTAAGGATCAGATCTGGACATCTCCCATCGGCAAAGTTCGCATACCTAATGAAAAAAACAAATTCACCCAATTGTATTTTTTGCAATACAATTGAAGATATACATCGCAAGATGGAGACACGTTTTTATCTCCTAAGAAAAAGAGGCCACGTGTAGCTCTAAGTGCAACAGAAAAACTTTGGGTCAGAAACGTTTACAAATATGTGTTTGAAGTGAAATGTTCAGAACCAAACATTGAATTACCAAAAACAAGTGAATGCGTTGACAAGGTGGCTGAAGTCTTGGGAATATCCGTCCGCACTGTTTATTCTGTTTTAAAGGAGCACAAGGAGAACGACAGCGAATCACCAAAACCTCCCGAAAAAACTGGCCCAAAACTTACCTTTAAAGATAAACTTGATAATTTCACATTCACTGCAATTAGACGAATTGTACATCAGTTCTTTCATAGAAATGAAATACCCACCATCGCAATGGTTAGTTTACATGTCGTCACTCATCTTTTTATTATACGTTATGTATGTTTTCTCCTATCCCATGTGTAATATTAACTAATTAGGTAATAACTATATTATTTTTTAGGTGCTGCAAGTTGTAAATGATGAACCAGGATTGCCCAACTTCTCGAAAGAGACACTGAGAAAAATTATGAAACATCTCAATTTCGAATTCGTTACTCGATCACGCAAGAGTGTGCTTATTGATAGACAAGATATCATATCATGGCGCCAGCGCTACCTGCGTTTAATTAAACAATATCGCAGGGAGGGAAAATATATATATTATCAAGACGAGACCTGGGTCAATGCTGGTACGTGATTTTTTATTTTTTTTATTTATTTATTAACAAATAATGGTTACATAATAATATTACAAATAATATCTCGCCAAACTAAAAAGTTTAAGTGTCAACTCTTAGTTTCTTATATTTGTACCATTTTTGTTTTGCTATCGAAACTTATGATTTTTCTTGTTCTTTTCAGGTCATACTACAAAAAAAGCCTGGATTGATGGAAGCATTACGACAGGCATTTTTAGACGGCCTGACTACGGGATTAAAAAATCCCACAGGAAAGGGAAAACGACTAATAATTAGTCACATAGGCGGAGAAGAAGGCTTCCTGGATGACGGACTTCTTATGTTTGAAGCAAAGAAAGGTACAGATATGACGAGATGAATGCAGAGTGTTTCGAGGATTGGTTCCGCGGTATTCTACCCAAACTCAAACCAAATGCAGTAGTCGTAATGGACAATGCGCCCTATCACTCTAGGAAGATCCAAACAATCCCGAAGATGTCGTGGACAAAATCACGAATTCAAGAGTGGCTGACTAATAAAAATATTGTATTTGAACCAAATATGGTAAAGGCCAGATATTGTGATACAGCAAAATCTTACTGAGAAATATGCCGTAGACGAGATGGCTGCACATAAAGGCATCACAGTTTTAAGATTGCCCCCTTATCACTGTGAGCTGAACCCCATTGAGTTGGTATGGGCGCAGGTAAAGGGTCACGTTGCAAATAATAATAAGACGTATAAAATGCAAGAAGTTAAAAATTTATTTCAAGAAGGTATAAACAAAGTGACACCGGCTAAGTGGAGTGACTGTGTGTCTCACACTATAAAAGTGGAAGACAAAATGTGCCACCTCGATCATATTATAGATGAAGTGACAGATAGATTTATTATTAGTGTTACCGAAAGCGACAGCGACAGTAATTCCGAAAAAGATTGATTAAAGTACATTATTATGGCATTTTTGTTTCATTTTAAATGTACCTCTCTATACTTCCAATAAAAAAGATCAATCCTCTAGTATAGTAACAATAATAGAATAAAAAAATACATTACAACTTAATATTAAATCTCAAACACAAAACCAAACTGTTCATTCATTTATGATTCACTCATTTAGCTACATCCCTATTTATTTTTCTTCAAAAACCGGCAACCCACAAAACGTCATTTTACTGCAGCTAATAAAAAGTTAGACTTTAGTGTAATATAAATACTATATGACGTTAAGATTTTACTACAAGTTTTAAAGTTTGTGAGCAAGTAGAAACTAAGATTGATACATATTCAATAATAGTACATTAAAATCATTTTTTGGAAATCTTTAAATGTAGTACTAAATGTAAATGTGGTTGGTACCTTTCATATTATTCCATTCTAATTTTACATCAATTCATAAAAATAAATTCTGTAATAATTTTGACAACGTAAATGCCAAAATTATATCTTTATAAAATAAATCTGTTGGTCATTACAAAAGCATAATGGGTTGGTAAGGGTTAAATTCTGTCGCCGTCGCTTCTCGTCGCGTAAAAATCTAAAACGCAAACGCGTTCGAGAAAACGATCACGTAGGACACACTGAAGAACAACGAACATTTGATTTTCATGTGCCTCATCGAAACGCATCGAAACGCATCGCAAAAAGCTCACATAGGACAATGCCATATATAATAAACAAAATAAACGACGTGTTTCGTATCTAAAAATTCACCGTTGAATTCAAGATGATGGAGAAGGTAATGAACTAAACACCACGCAAATCGAAATTTAGGCTGCCAGTGACCTCCTTTAACAAATTCTGAAAAAAAATTGATGAGGAATTTCTCCTATGTTAAAAAAAATCAAAGAAAGATTCATCTCCTTTTGAAGTATAAATCGTTAAAAAAAATGGGAAAGACCAAAATAGAAGAAAGTTTACATTTTAGGTACGTATAAAAAATAAAAATAAATATCTTATGCAGTAAACCAAAAATTCGTCCTTAAAGATGGCGGAAAACGCATCGAACCCAATACTCAACCTCCCTCAACGAAACGTGAAGTGTTGTTTATCTAATCCTATCTTTTTTTTGCTAATGGTTATTTTGACCGGACGGACTTCGTTAAGTTTAAAAGTTTTACAGATCGCTTGGACCAACCTTTTGAATTCAATTATTTATGTATTTATTTATGAACAAGCAGCTACAAACTGAAGCGTTCACATCTAGTGATAAAATGTATAGTCTCTCTATTGAAGCCTTAACTGTCCGTCACTTTTTTGAGCTCTGTGTTGCCTAGTCGTAGCCAGTCATCAAGTCTATTTTTGAATCCATTTATTGTGGTTGCAGCAATAACGTTATCGAGCAGTAAGTTCCAATTGTGGACAACCCTGTTACTAAAGAAGTGATGTGCGACCAGTGTGTCAGGGGGGAAGGGGGGGGGGGTAACAAATTAATAAATTAGTAAACATTTCACACCTGTTATTGCCCCAATTATGATTTTTCATCCCACGTAATAGGGGGGGGAGGGGGTGGGGGTGGGGGCCAGCCTATTTGCGTCAAACGGCACTTTCTCATGGACTGTATGTTTACTGTCGGATGAAGAACAACCCTATTTCATGGTCGCCTTCTACTTTTACGACACCCAAGAGAAAAGACTAGGTGGCCCAATTTCATTCCACTGGGAACTGAGAACAACCAATTCAATTAAATCTTGCCAAATTCTGGCATCGCAACCGTACGACCATATCGCAACGTTATCATAACACACATTCTTTTATTTTATGGTACAGAAGCACTCAATGCGATCTTAGATCTTAGAGATAAGAGCGACAATACTGTCTACCCCTATGCTATGTGCCGACACAAAGCGGCTTGCTTAAAAATTTGCCGCTCTATTTGCTATAGGTACCAAATAATATCGCTGTGCTAATTTATATTTTGTTTAATCACAAGGTCCGATCAAATTTGCACTTCAGTTGCATTACGCTTGTAATAGGTAGTTATGTATGTAGTCTGCGCCAGCCCAAACCCTTGCTCGGGTAAAACGATATTGCCTGAACTAATTAAGAGCAAGGTTAAGGTTTACTAGGTCATATATATGTAGACACCAAGAATCCCATCACTTGTAGAGATGATTTTGTTCTACACTATCTCATGGAATCCTTGGTATAGAGATAGATAATAATAACATACCTTACCACCCACCGCACCATGTATTCTGAAATTTTCACGTAATTATAGTTCAATGAAGTTTGTCGAACTCAAAGTTCCAAACATCTAGTTCGCTTCTAGTTTACCTTACTCACAACGCAAATACACGTACTAAATCAAGTTCACTGAGAGCGGCGAACGCTTTTTGTGTTGATTATCGAATATATCGAAAAGTCTTTGCGACTACGTAAAGTTATACTAACTTTACGAAGTTAATTAACATTTTTAGGTAGGTAGATACTTATTTGAACTTTATTACCATAATAAATTGACCAAGTGCCAGTCGCGCACGAAGGGTTCCGTACCATTATGTGTTTTTTTTTTTTACGTGCGCAAAATCCCCACGGATACCTCCCCACCGGAGCCGGTGGAGGAGGTTATGTCGGACTCGAACCGACTAAAACGCACGCCGCCTGTGTGTCGCTTTGGTTGCCGAAGGTGAGGTTGACAGGCATATCCCTCGCAGCAGGCATATCCCTCGCAAATTATATGTGTATATACAGGATGTATTTTTGAAACGGGGCAGTAAGGGCAAGTACCTTAACCGTTGCAGTTACAGCAAAACGTTCTTAAAAGACCTTCCCTAACTTTTTGGGACATTTTGAACTGCATTCACAGATTTTGTAAAAAACTTACAGTTAGCAAAAAAAATGCAAAAAGTTCAAAATTTTTTTTTTATGCCAATCGATTCTATTTCATGTGGGGATCAAAAAACTCTATGGGACCATTTTAGCTTTCAGTACTAGAAAAGACAGAAATCGCCAAAAACGTTTCCCATACATTTCGTACGGAAATATGATACCTAAATCAACTCGAAACTCATAGGTCAGGTAAAATTTTGAACTTTTTTAAATAAAAAAAATCATTTAAACATTTAAGAAATTGGTTTATGAAATAAATTGCTCAAAATGATTTCCTTTTTACGAATACATAAGTCTATCCTTTTTTGCACTGAACGAATGGCGGCTAATAATGTTCTGGGATGAATATTACGTAAAATGGTCATTAATGCATCCTTGAGCTCTTGAACACTGGCGTACGTCGTCTTATACACCTCGTTTTTCACGAAGCCCCATAAAAAAAAATCAAGTGGTGTTAGATCGGGGCTACGAGGTGGCCACTGTGTTGGACCATGTGTACCTATCCACTGTGTACCGAATAGGCGGCTCAAATTGGAACGTGAAAGGTGACTGTTATGTGGCGGAGCACCATCTTGTTGAAAATGAACTTTTCGCAATTCCGACAGGGGCCATTCGTCCATCTCGTTTTCAAGATGGTGTAAAATGACTTCATTATACATGGCAGAATTCAGTTTCCCTTCATAAAATTCCACCATTATGACTCGATTGGACATTATACCACACCAACAGTTGAATGAGAAGCGAACCTGAATATGACTTGCCGTAACTCTTAGTGGATTTTCTTTGGACCAATAGTGGTGATTTTTTCTGTTGTACATACCGTTATTGGAAAAATTCGTTTCGTCTGACCACAGTATGTAATTTAAAAATTCATGATCTCTGCTTATTTTTCCTTTTAGCCATCTGCAAAAAGTAAGCCTTCGAACATCATCACCCGTATGTAACACTTGAACTATGCGCCCATATCGATAGCACTTGTAGCCGTATTTCTTCCATATCTTTATCACAAGGGAGTGGGATACAACTACTTCAAGGGCGACTTGCCTGGACGATACCTCTGGATATGCTTCGACATAAGTCAGAACCGCAATCTCCGTGTCCATGTCCACACGAGGCTGCCGCTTTCTTTTAAAAGAACCCTGCAATTCCAGGTTTTTCAAAAGATTTGTAATAACCTTTCTTGTTGGCACATGCCGCAACGGATACTTATTGCGGTACCACACTAACGCAGCTCCCGCATTTCGATTATTGACAAAATACGCTTCTAATAAGTCAATTTTTTCACGATTAGAAGACATTTTAGCGAAAATCCTTAATTAATAACTCATACGAAGTTTCTCAGCTGAAACTAAGTATAACACACAGATTTTCGAATCAAATTCGAAATTTGAGGGTAAAAATTCTTTTTATTTACTTTACAGTCAATTCTACCCACTTCCTGGCCATAACAAAAAGTTAGACCATCGTAGAAATTTGTTTCTGTTGCCGAAATGTATGGGAAACGTTTTTGGCGATTTCTGTCTTTCCTAGTACTGAAAGCTAAAATGGTCTCATAGAGTTTTTTGATCCCCACATGAAATAGAATCGATTGGCATAAAAAAAAATTTTTGGACTTTTTGAATTTTTTTTGCCAACTAAGTTTTTTACAAAATCTGTGAATGCAGTTCAAAATATGTCAAAAAGTTAGGGAAGGTCTTCTAAGAACGTTTTGCTGTAACTGCAACGGTTTAGGTACTTGCCCTTACTGCCCCGTTTCAAAAATACACCCTGTATATACCTTAGAGTCTAATATCTAATGATTAAACATTACATTAAAGTTCAATATAGGTATTTAAACTACCATTGTCACCATTACTATTAGAACTATCGGGATATTTACTATGTCGCACTGTTTCTGAGTTTCCGATATTTCGTCGCTGTAGTAAGCACCATGATCACGTAGAAACTGGAGTATTGGCAGTACATACCTAAAAACAAGCGTTCGACCGAAGCTTCGGCCAAAAAAAGCACCATCGGCTTCTGCCAATAATTGGCAGAAGCTTTGGCCGAAGCCGAAGGTTTGCAAGTTATCAACATTTGAAATCGAATGAACAATGTTAGAACGAGACGGATAGTGCGCTGAGCTGAGTAGAGAAGTGTTTCGTCGGCCCGATCGCATCACAGTTATTAAACAAATAAAAATAAGTTTGAGAGTGCCTCCTAAAATCTAGTTTGGTATTTTTTAAGCAAATATTTGATTTTACTATTTTATTTATTACTGTAAGACCTATGGTGATACGTTTTGTATTTAAATCTGGAAGGTTTGTCTGTAATCTAGCTCTTGCAAAGTTTCACGTTAAGAGGGTTAACGAACAAGCGCGGATGCCCAGCGCATAGCACGGCTAGGTCAAGAGTAGTTTCAAGTCGAAACGGCCAACAGGTGATCTTTGTAACGAGTACGTTACCATCTTTGGGGTGAGGCTATGGACAAGCATGGCGTGTCACTGGCAATTAATCTTGAACTTGACCAAGTTTTCCGATAGAGTATGGCACAAATTGAAAGAGAATCGGATAGCAATAAGAATAAAGTTAGTTCTATGAGAGACCCCCTTAAATTTTTATTTTATTCTGGTTATAGTATTTGCAGTTAAAGCGGCCAGAGAAATTTAAATTTCGGCTGAAAGTCTTAGTTCCATTTTTACCCTTTGAGTACGGAACCCTAAAAAAGGAAATACGTTCAGTAGTATCAAAGTTTAAATGAAGTTAAAATATTGTGCATCGTAGGTCCCCGATGGGGCAGAATAGGGCCAGATCTCTTCCCCTGAGTGAAGACGACTAAGAGATAGGGCTGTTTACTGTTATGCATCTGACAATGAACATACAGTCCATGAAAAAAGTTGCCCGCTTATTAGCGGCAGTAAGCTCTCACCCCCCATAACGTGGACCGAAAATCATAGTTGGTGAAATTTGGGTGTTAATATCACCATCTGTCTAATATGTATGGCGGTCAAATATGTAGTAATTAAGAGGTGGGCAAACCTCTTAATTTTTTTTTTTACGTGCGCAAAATCCCCTCGGATACCTCCCCAGCGGAGCCGGTGGGATAGGTTATGTCGGACTCGAGGGCCGCACCAAATCCACATCGACCTTTTCGCGTTGACTGGTGTACTGTACCCACCTACATACGAGTATATCGATCAATATAATACAGGGTAACATTTTTTGCGTCACTATTTGTACAAGGTTTGAGATGAACATCAATATCTATTTGTATTATGAATGAATGTTATGTTATGTTACTTTGAAGACCTTTTTGGAGTAGTGGTAGAGCGTTCGACTGCTAAAGTCAACGGTCGCGGGTTGGATTACCCAGCTCTGGTATTCAATACGTAAAACTCTATTGTCACCTGCCCGCAGAGAACAAAGGACAGATGAAGAATGAAGAATGTCTAAAAGTAAAATAAACTATAATAATTTATGTGCCCGAAAAAGAATAGTTAGTACAAAGTTTAATTAAGGAATATACTTTATGGGGAGCTTTAGGTTAAGGTGCATTAGTAGAAATTCAATATGTAGGTAGACTTTGCTGTTAGTAGATATAAAGTAACAGTTCCGATTTTATTTTATCAAAATCACTATAAAATATCGAATGATACATATTTAGGCTTTAACAGTGATAATAGGTTTCTTGTAATGTACCTAGTCATTACCTACATTGCTAGAAACCCATGTAGTAAAATAATCCACATGTCGTATTCTCTACTTCGCATTATGACTAAATCGCATAATGACATAGTAGCAAAATGCCTACTTTTTCATTTACATTGTTTTACTACATAGGTTTTTTGCAATGTTATAGACAACTGGACAGAATTTTATCATAAAATACTTTGAAATACAGATAGTCAGTACTAAGGTACTCTACAAAAAGTTGTGGGAAAGTGTGTCTTCGCAACGTGACTGTTGGTTTTGTTGTACTTGTAGGGGCAATCGATCAGGCTAAAAATATACGACATACGAGTATTTACGACACGAGGACTTTTTGACTTGTTTATATTTATATTATTATTTAATATCACAATGTTTTGTTACCTATTTTATGACTGCTTCGTCAATTTGACTGCACCCCGTCTATTGGTGAGCTGTGACATATTTAGTAGACTTCACCTTGTCCACCAAAAACGTAATCAAACGTGAAATCTATACTAAGTAGTTTCTTTTGTTATTTGTTTGATTGTTTGAACGCACTAATCTCTGGCACTATCTGATCGAATTGTAAAAATTGCACTTATGATGTTGTATAGGCTTTCCATACATCTATTAAAGAGGAAATTCTATTAAAGAGGAAATAGCATTATTATCATAAACCAAACTCAAAGTACTGCACCACATTTCAAATATTATTTTACCATTAGAAAGATCATTGACTATAAACTATATTATATTTCAAAAAATTAGGGATCGTTATAGGTACATTTCTTTTATTTGCGAAAACACCCCAGGGATACACCTCCCCCTCCCACCTCCAACCCCGCGCCGGCGCCGGTGGGTGAGATATATTTCAGACTCGAACCAACTAAAACCCAGCAAACGCAACCAATTTTTGGTTTTTTGGTTGCCGAATCATCCCCAGCCTGCGCTCATGGGGGACGGAGGTCATTTAGGTATTCTTATAAACTATTGATGATGGAATATAATAATAGTATAACCTAAAAAGGTCTACATAAAATTTCTCGATAGCATATGCCTATATCCTAATGAAAAACCACAATAGACATTTTTATCTTTCACAAATTACAAAAAAATATTAACTAAAGGATATCGCAATTTATAAATTTACACGCACCGAAATAAATTCAAGCAGAAAAGGCGATCAAAATCAGGCCTATTTATGTACCTTTGAACTTATTCTAATCCAAATAAATTATATCCTATTCCAAGACTGTTTAAAAACATGTTGATTACTTTTGAATTATTTAAATCAGACGTTATAATCAAAAGATAGTAGTACCAAATAATAAATTCTATAGATTCCCACACATTATTTGAGAACTATTTAATTACGAGAATGGGTTAAAGGGGTGCAACGGGGTTCGAAGTATGGCAGCTGAAGTAGGAGGGTCTGCTGAAGAATAGATGCAAAAAGAACGGGATCCGAATGAGTGGTACGGAACCTCCATACGATGCACCTTGGGCTCTCACTCAGGGGAGGCGCTGCTGCCTACGGCAAATACCGGTCCCAATGGTATTGACCCTGTATAAGGCTGCTCGAACTCTCTTTGACCAGGGGGCACAGTGAAGAGCAGGTAAGGGGCAGGCTGGACACTTCCGCCGTCCCATCCTTCACGTCCCTTTGCCAAGCTTCGATAGGGACACCATGCTTCCCACTTCTGAAGGTTTCACCTTAAACAGTAGATGACCCAGGGTCAGCCGGGCAGCGCTGGATGCTCTAGGCAATCTTACACTCGAGATTTAAGATGACGATCTTAAGACCCGAGACAACCTGCGGTTTTCGTCGGTCCGACTCCGACATAACCACAAATCAAACAGTCCTGATGGCCCACAAGGGTTGTTGACGCGGGAACTTCCGCACGAACAAAGAGTGAACGGAATTCGAATTCCACGAGGGCAGGCGACAGCTTGTTGAAAATAAAATTACCTATACGAGCTTATTACGTTTAAAACATGTTATTTACCATATTGACAGTCTGTGACGATGGCTAAATAAACAAGAATGGCAAAGGCTCTGTACTTATGCTCTATGCTATAACAATAAGACATTTGTAACAATTGTTACAAAATCCTGCGCAGATAAAAAGAAACAATGGAAGAAGAACGAGAAAAGTAAGAAAATAATGTTAAATAAACAAACCGTCGGAATAGAATAACAAACGGATACCGAGAGTCTGGCACTACAATAGAATAACCGAATTGAAAGGACTGTTTATTCTTTACAATCTAAGACGACATATATAATAAAATAAAATAACTTTAAAGATAAATCACAATAGCCCAGCCGCAGGGTCGATGTTGAACAAACTGCGAATTTATTTAATTAAAATGCAAGTAAATTTTTACGAAATATTTTCAAAAAATAATGTAGGTAACCTTATTAAAAATTATACGCCCTACCTTATGCCTTTTTGGTCTTAAAATTTATATTTAAAGAGTATAATCAAGGTTTCTTCTGTGATTACGATTGCACTTAAAATCTGATGCAAGTCGACCAAATTTAGGCAGTCTAAGTAAGCGTATTAGAGTTTAGGAGTACTTACCGCCATCCTCCAGAGAGTGAGTCATTATTACCCTCCTTGAGTTGAGTGGTACTTGCACTTTGAAGACTGGGAACATTCACTCTGGAAGAATTTAATATTATAATCAATAAAAGAATTTACTACAAAAATTGGTTGTGGAAGGGGAAGACAAAGAAAAGTGAAACAGTAGCACCTTTTTTGTACGGAAATTCATTATACATACATACATATAATCACGCCTTTAACCCCGGTGGGTTAGGCAGAGGTGAATTAACACCCACATTTCGCCATCATTGTATTCGGTCCCACATAATAGGGGGAGCCTATTACCGTTTTCCGGGCACTATTGTTGCCTCGAGTCATGCATCCTTGGCTGAGTCTGGGCTGTATATATCTGTCTATGTTAAATAGTCTTATCCCTTACTTAAATTCATTATATACGTTATATTATAAGTATAGGTTATATCTAGATATAAACGTATAAACGGAGTATGAAGTTACGTCGCCGATCAATAGATGCAGTTTATCTTCACAAACATGAGAACATTCGAGTGTTGAGTTCTTACTGATGTGACGGGGAAAAAATGCGATACATTTTAAGTTATGTTAGAATCTCGTAGGTCCACTAAACCCTACTTCACCTTTAGGATTTTTGGCTAGTGCTCTTTTCAGCTGAAACATGGTCGTTCTACGAATATAAGCATGCAATGATGCAATAGAATAGAATTGTTTGTGCTAGTGCCACATTCCCTGAGCACTTTGAAAGCTTTAAGAGCTTGTGGTCAGCCATATGTACCAAGTTTCCTGAACACACACATCAGTTACCCGATAGAAATTAAGTTCGATATGTAGATTCCGATTAAGTTTCTCGTTCAAAACTATTCCAATTATACTTTACGGTTGGATAAAGACTATGTATACTCGTACCTACTAGATACTAAGTACTATACAAGTACTACACACAACATGGTCACAAAATCAGCGCGCTCAGGTGTAGAGACAGTGGTACGGCAGTGAAGTGATAACATTTCTAGTTTTGATTTGGGTACCAACCTAAATCGAACTTCTAATGAGAAATTTTGAAACATCTAAGTCCTGTACGAGTGGGTTCATCAGAACATTCGACATGGTAGAGAACGTATAATACTTATTTCCAAGTACGCAACTCTTTTTATCATCTCATTACTTGCTATTGGTGTCATTTAAGAAAATAAGTACGTGTTATTGAATAAGTCTTACAAGTTTGTGAAATAGTATTAGCTGTTGCATCGAAGTTTATGTGAATATAGCTCAAGTAACTCAATGAGCGTTTCTTATTTAGAATCTTAATTGGGGTAGGGTTTCTTGTTCGCATAGGAATTTGCACTACGTTTTCTGGCAGAGGCTGAAGTGTGTCTTCGCCTTGTTCTGCTAGAAAAGATGTAAATGACTCGCCAGAGTTGACTTTGGAGGTGGACTGTCAGGTTGGTGGGATTGACGTTAGATTGCCATCCTAGGGTTTCCCGGTCATATCACTACTCGCCGTGGGAGAGGCCCCGAGCATTGGTAATCGCTCTTCGGGAAGGTTTACTACATCGCAATGCAGGAAGGGCCTTTAAGCGGGGCGTGAAAAAGCATCTGACGAGGCCGCCAAGCAGAGTGCCACCATTGTAACACTTAGTGTCTGTAATGGTGACCCCTTTTCCTGAGACTTTGCCTTTAGCTTACCATCAGGCGAGGTGAAGCAAAGCCCACCATGATGTAGACGTGATTGTCTTTTTTGGGCATTGGTTCAGAAGGAGAACTTCATTCCTCTCCCACTGATAGTACTGATACCTTGGCTTACCGTTCAAAACCAAGTTACTTTATTACATTATCAGAGAATTTACTGATAGAAATGCCAGGAATGTATTTTTTAATAATTCACAATTTTGCCTATCAATTACTATAAATAAACAGTAAATAAATCATTGAGAACTTCCACTGTTGCTTTTAAAAAGTAAAAGATAACCAAAGAAAATTTTAATTTGTGGCGCTCCGCGTGGGTAATTAGACCGGACGCTGTTTAGAAGTCTTTACTATTTACAAAGATGTTTTTCAATAATTAGCGCAAATAAAACTGCATAATAATTTTATTACACACATGGATGATATTGGAGTTTGTAAGGATTTGATGTTCAAATGACATAATGTTATATTCACACACGGCATGAGGCGACCGATAGCATTGATGATGGAGAGAGGCCAGCCTTCACAAAAGCGATATAGCTTAGAAACTACAGCAATATCACAGTAACTTCTATTATAAATAGATAAAATAGAACAGAACGCTTTATATGAATTGCAAAATACGTTCAAAAATTCAAAACAAGGCAAACATAGGTATATCTCGCAGAGATATGCGAGTATATCTGATAAGAACAATGCGAAGGCATACAATAATGCTAACGGGAATTAACGTGATCATGGTATAGCTACAATACATATGTACTATGTACCTTTTATTTGCCTAGCTTTTCGACCAGGAATCCGTAAAAACTTTTTTAACCCGCAATGTATGTATATATGTAACTCTTATTTGTTGAGGATGAATCTTCCAACTCAATTTCAAAACAGATTCTTATTCTTAACCGATTTTGATAAAATTTTGCAAACACGTTTAGTTTGATTTTAGGTAATATGGTAGGTGGACTGACCGTTCAGCCTATGGTGACCACAGTTAACATTATTGTAAATCATGGAACACGAGAATTTAAAGTTGGTAATGCCCATCAAATACGCACATTTGTGTTGTGAAAATTGTTCTAATTTTCTGTGGAAGATCTTGGTGCCCTGTTAAATCTAAGCCAGATTGCCTTCCTTAGATAGGTAATCCTCTCGTGTTCCATGATTTACAATAATGTTAACTGTGGTCACCATAGGCTGAACGGTCAGTCCACCTACCATATTACCTAAAATCAAACTAAACGTATTTGCAAAATTTTATCAAAATCGGTTAAGAATAAGAATCTGTTTTGAAATTGAGTTGGAAGATTCATCCTCAACAAATAAGAGTTACATATATACATACATTGCGGGTTAAAAAAGTTTTTACGGATTCCTGGTCGAAAAGCTAGGCAAATAAAAGGTACATAGTACATATGTATTGTAGCTATACCATGATCACGTTAATTCCCGTTAGCATTATTGTATGCCTTCGCATTGTTCTTATCAGATATACTCGCATATCTCTGCGAGATATACCTATGTTTGCCTTGTTTTGAATTTTTGAACGTATTTTGCAATTCATATAAAGCGTTCTCTTCTATTTTATCTATTTATAATAGAAGTTACTGTGATATTGCTGTAGTTTCTAAGCTATATCGCTTTTGTGAAGGCTGGCCCCTCTCCATCATCAATGCTATCGGTCGCCTCATGCCGTGTGTGAATATAACATTATGTCATTTGAACATCAAATCCTTACAAACTCCAATATCATCCATGTGTGTAATAAAATTATTATGCAGTTTTATTTGCGCTAATTATTGAAAAACATCTTTGTAAATAGTAAAGACTTCTAAACAGCGTCCGGTCTAATTACCCACGCGGAGCGCCACAAATTAAAATTTTCTTTGGTTATCTTTTACTTTTTAAAAGCAACAGTGGAAGTTCTCAATGATTTATTTACTGTTTATTTATAGTAATTGATAGGCAAAATTGTGAATTATTAAAAAATACATTCCTGGCATTTCTATCAGTAAATTCTCTGATAATGTAATAAAGTAACTTGGTTTTGAACGGTAAGCCAAGGTATCAGTAATATCAGTGGGAGAGGAATGAAGTTCTCCTTCTGAACCAATGCCCAAAAAAGACAATCACGTCTACATCATGGTGGGCTTTGCTTGCTTTAACTTCATAAAATGTCGGTGCCTATTCATTGCATTTTTTACATACTGTAAATGAAAATCTGCATTTGAATTAGTTGGAAATGGGAAAGCACTGTAGTGTAGGTTCATAAAAAACCAGTGGCGACTAATGCTTTATGTTTGAGACTCACTACCTAGGTAGATACTTTTTTCACCGCTCTTTCTTTTGGAAAAAGTGTTGTTACTTAGGGTCAGTAATTATCAAAATGGAATACAAGAGGGCACTGTGGAGCAGTGTGGAGAAGGACATCAGGCCCTCCATTTTCTCTTACGAAGCGGTGAATAATATTATAAACGGGACGGGCAACAGAACTCGTCTGGTACAATTCTGTAATACACAAATTAGTTGTGAGGTCTCACTCAGACGAGAGCTTACTTGTGGATATGTCGATACCATACATCATAGCGATTCCACTGGCGTTCTCGCTAAAAGAATGTTACTTTGTATAGAAGCCTTGTCACGTGTGAAAGTCGCGTGAGAAGTTGACAAGGCCCTGATATCGCCAATAGCGAGCTACCAGACGTGCCCGAAGCGAGCTCTCTCGTTTAATGAGACTAAACATTGAATCTGTTTATTAAAGAATACCACTCAGCTTGTCAAAGCCGTAACCCTGACCGGTAACGGACAGTAACGGTGGCTTCCTCGGGGCTGCGAGGCAGGGTGGACCGGTTCGCTTCTAATTCAGATAACACAGATTCATAATAGAAAATCGTTGACTGAATAAAAACGTACTTTTATTAGTAACCAGTTAGACTGCGGTTATTTAATGTTGGTATATAAATATTAAATATTCAAACGCACATCTAATTCAAAACTTGTCCATTTGAATTCTAATAGGTATTTGGTAAGAATTTCCTTTTGCTTGAATAATTTAGCAAGCTGTTTTATTCTGCTGTTGTTGTTATTTAGAAGACGCATGCGGAAAAAGTAAATTAATAAGTATTGGGTGAACCCAAATATGCCTACATGAACAACGATGAAGTAATTTCATGAGGAAATACCTACCAGGGCGTTGAAAATAAGTAACCACTTCTATTATTTTAGAATACCTGCATCGAATTTTGAATAAATATAATGTGAAATATCAAAAGCGTGCCGTGCCGTGCCTTGGACACGCCTGTGGACAGTGGCTAAGCCCTGACTGGCTTTCAAGTGAATGCAACCTGCTTGAGCACGTGGCAACCCTCAAGAAAGAGCGCGGTGTTAAGCTTCATACACGTTCTAATATTTTAGTTAAGTATTTAGTACCTAACCAGATTTAATCTAGATTGAAGTAATTTGTGTTACAATTTTATAACGTTTCGAAACAGCATCAACAATTATTGGCGAAGGGTCAAGCCGACAAAAAGAAAGAAATTCCTTAATTTTATCTAATCGATGCACCGATTCTGGGGTAGAGCGGTTTTTGTCAGGAGAGGGTGCCAAAGGACCAAATAAAAAAAAATGTGCGGTAAAAATCTGATGGTGAAGCGGGGAGCGGGAGCAGAATCGTCAATCAAAGGGTGCTGAAAGACAACTGTGAACCGAGGCCAAGAGCTCAAGCTACAAATTGAATCAGGGACATTATTCTGAGTAACATCGAGTTTCAAAAGAAGATGATTGACGTGTGAAACGGTGTATTACAATTGATTAACAAAGAGAGAATTGGCGTAAAAGTAAACCAACTTCAATATGTCGGATTTTACGAACGTGCGTAGTTACGAAATGGTTAATTACTCAGAATAAAGTTCCCAAACATAATGAACAATCCATTAGACGTAGACTCATTAATAAGAGAACATCAACCCTCAGCAACGTTCAACGTCGTCAATAATAAAATTAATCAATAATAACCTGCAATAAATGGCGGCGTGCGTTCAAATACCTGACATGTGATCGATGTTCCCAATACCCTAATATTTCAAAAATAAACGTTTACATACATCCACCTACTTACCTACTGACGCCTGTAAATTCCCGAAGGGTTAAACACGTAAACCTTGTCAATAGTACTGTTTTTTTTTATACCACTTAGTTGGCAGACAAGCACACGGCCCACCTGATGGAAAGTGGTTACCGTGACCTATGGACGTCTGTAACACTAGAGGAGTCACAGTCGCGCTGCCAACCCTGTAAGTACAGAGTTTCTGTGCCGTCAGTAGAAGACAAAGCAGGACAAGCCTTTAGTCTTCCCACTGACAGCACAAATTCTCCAGTGAGCTCTGGCTACCCTACTCACCGCTGGGAACACAACACGAAGTTATTATAGCCGCGGTATTCTGTAGGGCGGAGGTACTATCCCAGTCGAACTGCTCAATCGGGCGGAAATACCGCCGTGTCCTACCTCCTAATACTGTTTTATTATAACTGTTATAAGTTAACGATATAAGCCCTGAATAAATATATTCAAAACTAGGGACCCAGATCTCGATACTATATTCGTAAAAAAATCCTGTAATCATCAGCGCCATCTACCGATGCAAAAAGCTAATCTTAGAAGCGGGTTGTGCCTATAATCGTGTCAAAATCCGGGCTCAATCGATCAATCCGAGAGTTATAAAGCATATTTAAACCAATTACACATTTATATACTAGTTACCTACAGAATGTATTTTGTAGAAATCTTTGTACTCAAATTTCTAAAAGAGTATTTTGATTACAGTAAGAAGTAGATAGTACCGATTGGCGATAAAAGATAATACTTGTGTTATTTTCATAGGACCCGTCAATATGACTGCACCTTGCTAGCTGAAGGCAAAATCTGAGGAGGTCGTTATCATTACAGACACCAACAGAGTTAGATTAGTGGCTCTAGCTCTCAATTTGACGTGCTCATTAGATGATTTATTATCATCCCCCGTGTAATGGATCTATAATCTGTTCATTATAGGATGATTCGCATGACAGTTCAAAGCAAATCCGACGTTTCAACTTTGAAACAACTACGCGACGTTAAATTGACACCATATTCCATCTTGCTCTTATCGTATCACAACATATTCCATCTTGCTTTTTCACTAACAATAATACAATATCGAAACTTACATAAAATATTATGCATTAACACGATAATGCATAACTAATTTATGGATAAAATACGATACCTAAATTATTTTTTCTAAACATTTCAATTTACGTAAATCCAAATGATTACGCCCATAGAGAGTTATGTCACATACGCAAATTTATAGGGATGTAGTCACTTGCTTATCAAATGGAGAATCTAGTATTCAAACTGTGTTGACACAATTGAGTACCCATTACCTAATTATTATTTTTATATGTATTTATAATTATTTATGGAAATTTCAACTTTTGACGTAATGGTCTTATGGTACTTTTGACGGTGACTTTCTTAAATAGTGCTTTTAATAGGAATATTCACCCATTTACCGGAGTAATACAATGATTTGAAAGACTTTGCTCAAAGATCTTAATCAACTCATAAATATTAAAAATAACATAAGTGGCGTATTGACCTCATGTTGTTTGATAGTACCTGCTTGGTTTGATGCAAGTTGCGATCAAGAATTAATTATTGATTTGCAAGATTGCACTAACGATGATCATTCCGAGTGGGAGGATAATGATATCATGATACCTATATTGGTTGAGTGCCAATAGGTTTTATTGTTTTCAAAACTGTAATCATCCATAATTAAATCGATTTAATCAATAATGTTCCATCACTTGTTCTTACTCGGTAATAGCTGTCACGTGAATCATCCTATAATGAACAGGCTATAGGACTAGGAAAACTGCTTTTTCTTAAATCCATTTATGCGAAATGTGGGTGGCTAGCACCTCTGCCTACCCCTTCGGGAATATAGGCGTGAGTTTGTTATTGTTATTTATTCAATCAATCAACTACAAATTACATTTTTAACCATTGTATTTTTGTGAAATGTTTTATTTCTAATTTTATTTTGCACTCCACATGAAATAGGATCGATTGGCACAAAAAGTTTGCCAAAACCTATGAACTCACTTCGGTGTCTTAAAAAATTTTGGAGCCATGAATGATAATTCAAAATCTTGAATGATAATTCAAAATATACCTACAGAGTACAGACAGAATGTGGTCTACCCATTGCAACTTACTCTACCCGTGGTTCAATAAATCCGTAGACGTCCTTTTATTTTACCACTTAGGTAGCAGACAAGCACACGGCCCACCTGATACGAAGCGGTTACCGAACTGATACGAAGCCTATGGACGCCGACTTTGTTCGTCTGCGGCCCACACAGTCGGCGTGCGTTTTAGTCGGTTCAATTTCGACATATCTCCCCCACCGGCTGCGGTGGTGGTGCGGGTATCCGTGGGGACATTTGCGCACAAAAAAGAGCCCTACTAACATCTGAGGCCCAATCTGCCTGACTTGTAAATCGGTCTACCTGCTAAACAATAGACGAGGCTCTGAAGCAAACTTTCCTCTTCGGCTAGTAGGATCCGAAGGTTAGACAGCAGTTGCTTCCCTCAAAACTGATATAGGTACCATTCAAAAACAATAAGACCTCAGGCTGCAAAGTGGTAACTGAACAACTAGGAAATATGAGAATAATGATGACCACAGTTGCCGGTGGGGGAAGTTATGTCGGACTTGAACTTGAGGCTAAAACGCACGCTGACTGTGTGGTCCGCAGTTTGCCGGAGGTGAGATTATCTGAAACATATCCTTCGCACCCCGGCCAGCCCAGGACCGTCTCCTATGAGACGGCCCTCTTCGGGTGTGGGGAACACGGTGTGCTCATCACATCCCCGGGAATGGGGAGGCGCGCATCGCGCAACGCCGCCGCTGCCTGCTTCTGCTAGGGTGACAGGCGGCTCCACCCGTCACCCTCAGGCCCGCGCTCATGGGGGACGGAGGTGATTTTGTGACCTATAACACCCGAGACGTTTCCGCTCGCGAACAACGCGGTATTTGAGTCTCCTTCGCTCCCGCTTCTCCGCATACGTATCCACCCGCGCAACGAAACATCGCCGCGAACAAGGTGGTGAGCGTGAGAACTCTCACTTCCAGGATCGCCACCAGCTCCCGTCTCGACGTCTCCCATGCCAGGCACTCGGTGAGCGTGTGCAGCCCCGAGTCCTCACTCGCATCCAGTGGCGGCACTCGGACATTGGCTCTTTCCCAATACGAAGCAGATACCGAATATCAGAACCGATGTCTCCTAGTGCTTACACAACATTACAAAATACCTAAATTTATTTATATATCACTTACTAGCCTTTGCCCACGACTTCGTCCGCGTTACTTTCGGAATATATTAAAATTGGTCCACTTTTTTTACACCACTTAGGTGCAGACACGCACACGGCCCACCTGATGGAAAGTGTTCACCGTGACCTATGGACGCGAGCAAATCCAAGTGTCACACTCGCGCTGCCAACCCTGCAAGCATCGAGAGTTTCAGTGCCGTCAGTGTAAACGACAAAGCAGCAGCAAGCTTTTGGTCTTTCCACTGACAGCATAAAACCCTCCAGTGAGCTCTCGCTACCCAACTCAACGTCGGGAACACAACGCGAGGTTATTATGGCCGCGGTATTTTGTAAGGCAGAGGTACTTCCCCAGCTGGACTGCTCAATAGGACGGAAACACCGTTGTGTCCTACCTGCTCGAACCTCTGTAACTCGAACGTAGGAGTTATAATTATTTTCACATTGTGGAGAAATATTTTTTCGAGTGACTGACTAATTCTGATTATCACATATTATTGATTTCGGATCAAGGTGGATGGGTGAAGTTGGAGTAATTTTGAAATAGAGCAGCCATGAATGAAAATAGTATAATATGAAAGTTCAGTATAAAGTGACAAAGTAAATAAGGACAAACTACTCTAAACCATATCGGGACGTAGCTACACAGCGTGGATTTTTAGACCATCCTTGGAAGGAAAGTACTCTAAATACTGGAGATAGCGAATTCAACTTAAAGTAAACATTTCCTTATTTTTAAAAAGTAATCAAACTGCTTTCAAATATTTCTGAAAATGCCAACATCCGGTAGTCGAGTCTTTCCTAGTTTTCCATTAATTTAATTTCCCAGGTTTGTTAGAGATTTATTTGATCCGTATAATTAACCCTATCGATTGATGCAATAAAAATACAGGATGTTATTTTTTGGCATTCGGTTCGATTACTGGGTCTGGAGCAAGTGATTTTTCGGATATCGTTAGATGTGGTTTTTCTTTTAAAAATATGGAATGTTTCAAATTAGCTATTGATGGTGTTCAGAGTTCTTTTCCTACATATTAAAAAAAAACTAATCACAATCCAGTATAAATTGTAGAAAAAATGGTAAGTATGCATAAACTCGCATAGAGCTGAAAATTGGTGGGATTCTTAAATACATCATAATACAAGAAATAGGATCGATTGGCACAAAAAGTTGGGACCGACCGACCCCATCACTCGGACTTGTGCATTTATTTATTTAAAAGGTCAAAATTACTGTATTCTCGTATTTTTCTCGTAAACAGCAAGTGCTATCGCAAAAATAGGTTAGACAAAGTCGTAGATCATGTAATTACCTACAAAATGGATTTTGTACTTTTTTTGTGCAGATCACCATTTCGGAGATATCGGGTTTTTTAAATTGAAAGAAGTCAAATCTGTAATACTTGTTCCCATTGTATGATTTATCAATGCAGGGCCTGAAGCGCTGCTCCTATAAACTTGAATATTGGCCGTGGATACTTTTCATATTGCTAACATATACCAAAAAAGGATTTTCGAATTTTTTTTATCTAAGGGACTAAAATTAGGGATGAATATAATTTTATACAACCCTTCATCCCTTGTTTTACCTCCTTAGCAACAAAATTTCCAAAATTTCATAGTGAATGCTAGCAACGTGAAAAGTTTACTGTCAAAATTTTCAAGTTTGTAGGTTCAGGCCCGCGTTGATAAATCCATTTCTTGGTCAACTGAGCCCACATTCCGCTGAGCCCGCGGGCTCAGTTGACCACGTTTGTTTTTTTTTGGGAGTTACTCAACCCACTAACTAGCCAACTGGTCTAGCGGGCTCAGTTAACCACTTGCTACGGTTAAGGGTCTACTTAGCCCGTGGGCTCAGTTAACCACTTGCTACGGCTAAGGGTCAATTCAGTCCACACCAATAATATGTAATTAGTCATAATTATCCGTGCAGGAAAAGTTTGCATAACATGATGTCATAATTTATTATTACTGTCCGGAAAGAGATTGCCTTACATTCTTAATTACTTATTTACTGTCATCACATTAGGTATTTGTCATAGTCTTTGAACTGTCATTGAATTCTTGTTCTCTCTTGATAATTACATTGAAAATTGTGAAATCAAGAAAAATGAATAATAAAGTAAGTGCACTCGTAACATCTAGTTCAGATACTTTAGAATATGTATCTTCGCAACGAGGAGGTCGTATTATGTTAAAATCAGGTTACCGTTACCGTTTCAAAAGACAAAATAAAGATGCTACTATTTTATGGAGATGCGTAAATAGTAAGTCCTGTTATGCTTCCGTAAAAACAAACAGTGAAGAATCACTTATCGTTCATGAGACTACACATAACCATGAACCCGAATTTGCTGGTAATGAAATTAAAAAGTATATGGACAGTATGGATAAACAAGTTGTAGATGACTTAACTACACCCATTTCACATATATATGATGACATTAATAATAAAGTCAAAGATACTGGATTAGACATAATAACAAAAAAAATGCCTAGTTTCGAAAATATGAAGAAAAAGTTATATCGGAAACGTTACGCAGCATTAGGATTAAAAAAAAGCACTTTTCAGAAAGCTATTAATGTTGTTGTTCCTCAAAAATTTTCTTATTTATTATTTGCAGATTACAAGTACAATAGTACTAATAGAATATTGATATTTTCTTGCAATGAATTACGAAACTTAGTATCCCAATGTAAAGAATTTTATATTGACGGGACCTTCAAGTCATGCCAATGAAACTTTTATCAACTTGTAACAATGCATGCTGATTTAGGAAGCGACAGAGAACACATCAAAGTTGTGCCAGTGTTATATGCATTGCTACCAAATAAAAAAGAAACCACTTATGAGATATTGTTCAACTTAATAAAAAGCCAAGTTCCTGATTGGAATCCGACTCGGATTAAAATAGATTTCGAAAAGGCCCTTATGTCTGCATTACTTAATACTTGTCATGGTGTTCAATTAGATAGATGTTTTTACCATTTCACAAGATGTCTGTGGAGGAAGGCAAAGGAATGCGGCCTAAGTAAGACAAAATTGGGAAAGGTTCATATCAAGCGGTTATCTGCTATGGCACATTTACCTTTTGAGGAGTTACTAGACGCTTGGATGTACGCATTGCAGGAAGGTCCTAAAACAAAAATAGCAAATATTTTCAATCAGTACTTTTTTGATGCCTGGATGAACCCAAAATCAAAATACTTTGCGACGTGGACTTGTTACAGACAATTCAACCGCACGAATAATGCAATTGAAGGCTGGCACAACAAAGTTAATAAGCTTCTTAAACCGAAACCGAATATTATACAACTCCTGGTAGTAATAGAACGGTTAATGAAAAAAGATGTGAACAAAGTAAGAAGCAATGACTTCACTAAAAGAAGAAATGAAATCATTGAAATAAATGATAAAATTAATGAAATATTAACGGACTTTGAAAATGGAAAAAAAAATTTAGAATTGTGTATTGAGCATTTAAGAATGTAGTTTTTTTTTTTGGATCGATTGAGTGGATCGCAGAATGACATTGTATTAATAAATATAGCTAGTTTGTAGTTGGTTATTTAGGTTTAGGAGAAGAAAATAAATTTCAAATAAAAAACGATTCGTTGCTTGTTTAAATGTTTTAATTTATGCAAAGTGAGCAGGAATTCAATGACAAATGCATATTATTTTGTTCGTATCCTGGGTGTGGGTGTGTGAACCGAATAGACCCTTAGCCGTAGCAAGTGGTTAACTGAGCCCACGGGCTAAGTAGACCCTTAACCGTAGCAAGTGGTTAACTGAGCCCGCTGGACCAGTTGGCTAGTTAGTGGGTTGAGTAACTCCCAAAAAAAAACAAACGTGGTCAACTGAGCCCGCGGGCTCAGCGGAATGTGGGCTCAGTTGACCAAGAAATGGAATAAATCATACTAAGTGAACAATGAACTCTGTATATAACGGATATGATGTTTAAAATGGCGATATCTACGAAATTAAGACCCGCTCAAAAAAGTTTGAGACTTAATTAAATGATCTACAACTTTGTCCAACGTACTTTTGCAATAGTATTTGCTGTTTTTTTTTATATCACTTAGTTGGCAGACAAGCACCCGGCCCCCCTGATGGAAAGTGGTTACCGTGGCCTATGGACGTTTGTAACACCAGAGGAGTCACAGTCGCGCTGCCAACCCTGTAAGTACAGAGTTTCTGTGCCGTCAGTAGAAGACAAAGCAGGACAAGTCTTTAGTCTTCCCACTGACAGCACAAATTCTCCAGTGAGCTCTGGCTACCCTACTCACCGCTGGGAACACAAACACCATGTTTACGAGAAAAATGCGATAATACAATAATTTTGACTTTTGACGTTGAATAAAAAAAAATGCAGAAGTTTAATCGAGAGGACTTTTGATATTTCTTGTGTTATGGTGTATTTAAGACCACCACCAATTTTGAGCTCTATGCAAATTTATGCAAGCTCAAATCTTTATTTTGTCTGAATTATTATTCCATTGCAGTATTGCCAAATCAGTAACGATAAATAGTGTAACTACACGGCTTTCTTTTGTATAAATATAGATTTCGCCAATCCTGCTGGTCATAAAACATTTTTTTATAAACATGGGGCAGGTAAAAAGAACTCACTTTTGTTGTCCGAAGGGCTAGCGAACAATAAGCAGAATTTCCCCATCTCTTATCAGCAGCATGCGGACCCTAATGCCAGTCGGAACGTTATGATGCTAGCACATTGTAGGTATTCATATACTTGTGTATGCGATTTTCTCGATATTGTAAAGCGGCTATTGCAGTGGGCAATTGTAAATTTGAATTTCATATCTGTCAGTTATGGGCTTCGAAATGAAGCAAGTGGCAATAGTTCAAACGGCAAGTGACCGCATTTAATGACATATGTGAACCTATCAGCTAATAGCTCTACGCCAAATCAATTCTAGATGAATCTGGAAAATTTCTAGATAGTTCTATCTCGCGGGTATTCTTAACCATTGTTGTCGTGTAGACAATGGGCTGGTGATTCGATATCAGGTGTAAACATGCGCACAGTACATACAGTACTTCTTGGGAATTATACTTGAAAATCATCGTTAAAGACACCCACTTTTAGTGGTTACTCGCCCCCTAATCTGTCAACTGTTTGTGTGTATTTATAAAACGCAAAAGACAGTTTACTAGTTTGTTTAGAGGTTGCTACAAAGTGCATGGTACTTACATTTTCTTATTAGCAACTGACGGCTCTACAATGAGGGGTAGCCCACAATATGAATATCCTGGAAAGAGATTTAAGTTTATAGCATACAATAAAGGCATACATTTCAAGGAGTGATTATAACAAAAAAAACATTGCTCACATGAGATCAACGGGGGCTTCACGATTTTTAATGGTATCCCTGTACGTTCATGCAAAAAAGAAGCTTTCCCTCAATTTTTGCCAGTATGCAATGTCAAGCTTTCTTATCGCATTTAGCTTGGCAGTTGTACACGGGTGCACAGAATATAAAAAAAACCTATGATTGGTCATTTGAGTCACGGTATTTAACATATATACGATTGGTTATTATTTTCAAAAGACCTGAAGCCTTTCCATCTCTACCCTATTATACGTATAATACTTTCACAGCATGTTTTGTGGCTTCACAAGGTAATAATTATGGGGCAATTCTAGTTGTTATATTCCGTGCATAGAAGTTTTTGATTCTACGAGTCTGTATTGCGTACTTATCTAGACGAAAAATTTTGACGTAGTTTACAAACAACACAAATAGGGTATTAAAATGTACTGAAGACAAATTATACGCTTATTAAAATGGATAGATAACTGTAGTCTGCAACAATGCATGTCTTAGGAGCTGAAGAGACAGTGGATCTCGAGTTTCAAACAAAAACAAGCACGAGCGCCTCGTTACAATAACGACGTCGCCTTAGACATAGAACTTGCTTGCATATTACGTGGAACATGCAATTTTCTTTGTAGCAAAATGTATGAAACTAGAAATATGAGGAGTTACTGTAAGTCCCCGAGTTGTGCCGATTCGCTGATTTCACTTTGTTATTAATTTGTAGTACCTAGCGGGATGATTATAACATAATCAGTGACTGACTGTAGTGAACAAAAATTGTGATGCCAGCTCAGACCACTACCTACTCGCACTTAACCGGATGCGTGACCCAGGTTTTGTTCTAAATAGTTTATCTAGTGGTCTTACATTACAAAAGATATAGAAAAAGCTCTGGTGCTAAAATCTGTCACTCAAAACTAGATCTCGCCTACCTCAAGCCAAGTCAGAGTGCAACAGGGCATTTAGTCAGTGTGAACGATAGTGAAGTACTTAACCTATGATGTATCATGAAAAGTGGTACACTTTACGTGATAGTATTGAAATAAAATATACCTAATTCGTTTCAATAGAAAAATTATGCTGTGGTATTTTGCTTTAATATTAACGTTAAAAAGTACAAAGTAACTTGATACAGTAAAATTACTGAATTTACATATTTATTTATCTGTAAGAAGCAGGTGCCTAGCTAGAGAGGCCATATTATTTAACAATGTTGACACCGACTTCTAACAGATCAGTAAATCTATAAAGTCCCGTATTTATTAGGTGGGTTTTAAATTTTATTAATTTTGTGCCCCGTTTTTCTAAAAAGGGGGACAAATTGGACCGCAATAGACCCGCTGGTTTAATCCAGTCAGCATGTCGAGCATAGTTTTCGAGTTTAATGCTCTCAATAATTTAAACGAGACATGCTATAAGATCATTATTAAGAAGCAACATAAAAAAATTCTGTTATCTGCATTCATAGTTCAAGACTAGGTAATTCTAGTACGTCTTTGACCATCGTAATATCGCCTGCCGTGTCACAGGATCGTCATAAAACTAGCTGAAAAGCAATCATTTCCTAAGGTCCAGTACCCATGAAATTTATATGGAACTATCTGTGAGTTACACCAAACCCAAGGCAAATAAAGAATTTTTAAAATCGGTTCATAAACGAAGGAAATATCAAGATGTCGATTATAAATATATATGTTTACTGGTCTAAACTATGTTACATTTTATGGGACCAAATTGAAACTATTCTGCATCGCCTAAAAAAGATTTACGTACCTACCTACATCGGATCATTAATCTCAGAGTAATCGGTGTAGGTACATCCATAAAAAATACCAATCGAATTAAGATTGTCCTCCTTTTGGAAGTCGGTTAAAAGTTACACTGCAGTCCATTTATGTTATTCATTTTATTTGTAAAGTTTTGTTTATTTCTGGATTCTTAAAACTATTCAATAGGTATCATTAAGGCTTAAACCTGATAGCTGTTAGTCAATGTTAGTCAAAACAACTAAATGGGATTTAGGTTTGCGAAAATGTACAACAGAATCGACAGCAATGTTTATTTTTTCAATTGAGAACGTAGGTACTTAACTGTGTGGAATCTTCTGTTTCTGACGCACTATGACTTGCTCGGATTAAAATCTATGTTCCACAGAAATTATATTGAGGTGAGATAGACAGGTATCTACACTATAAAAAAGAAGTGATACTGTGTTCACGTTTGCACTGCTTCAGTTAAGTCCTGTTGCACTTCCGCTTGCGTTGAGATTTGAGATAGATAAAATAATCTAGTTTGGAATAACCCGTCTCAAAAAGCCCTTGCAAAATCTACCTAATCATTTAAAAATACCATTGTTCCACTAGGCAATTTACTACTACAAACTAGTGACACTTATAGATAGGTCTATCTTACCATGTAGTTTGTCAATGGCCCGATCTGCGGCTGACTGATCAGGAAAGTCAACAAATGCATATCCACCTCTCTTCACGGAGATATCAGCAACGGTCAGATTTTGTTCAGCAAATAGCTGTCTCACTGCTGCTTCATCAGCTTCAATAGGCAAATTACCTATGTACAATTTGTTCATCGCAGAAACAGTTTTTAATTGTTCACTCATTTTTACTAGTCTCCTGGTTCTTCTGAATTAAGGTGAATTAAAATTTAAATAATAACTCGACAACAGGCAAGTCTGAAACCCGCAGTCATTCGGTATTCATTTGTCTTTAACTGAAATGACAGTGGCGTCAAAAATGAAATTGGAATTATTTTTTTTTAACTAGATGGCCATGGTTATTTGCAAAAAGTATGTAGTTATGTAGGAACTTTTATTGGTTCTTGGGGTTATTTCTAAACCGTTAAAGTCCTAAATTAAATGAAACGTGTTTCATTATACATTTTCATTCACTCTAAAAGCCTTTTCATTTTGAACTTTAATTGGATTACTTTAAAGTCTAAATTCCGTGGTATGATAATAGTTTTGTTTTGGTAGAATCGAGGCCCAGGTAGAATGTAAACCCTCGTCCGCACTACGCTCCTCGCTTTGGTCGTCGTGTCGCCGGTAATGTCCACACACTTCCGGGGACGAGTTGGAGACTCTGTGGTCTCCACACCCGAGGAGAGGGCCAGATCGAGAGAGATGGCCCTGGGTCTGTCGGGTTGCGAGGGATTTTTTTTATACTACTTAGGTGGCAGACAAGCGCACGGCCCACCTGATGGAAAGTGGTTACCGTGGCCTATGGACGTGTGTAACACCAGAGAAGCCACACTCGCGCTGCCGACCCTGTAAGCACAGAGTTTTTGTGCCGTCAGTGTAGAGGACTAAGCAGGACAAGCCTTTAGTCATCCCACTAACAGCACAAATTCTTCAGTGAGCTCTGGCTACCCTACTCACCGCTGGGAACACAACACGAAGTTATTATAACCGCGGTATTCTGTAGGGCGGAGGTACTTCCCCAGTCGGACTGCTCAATTAGACGGAAATACCGCCGTGAGTAGTAGGTATTCCCGGAGACTAGACCAACTCTCCAAACCACCACCTCCCCCCTGTCATTCCCGCCCCCCGCCATGCCCTGTCTCTCGGCTTCAGGGTGGCCGTCACGGCTAAAAAAAAAAAAAAAAAAAAAAAAAGTTTGGTGTCTATTCGGGGGTTTTCGGCCATGCTGAGTCGATTGCGCTAATCCGTTTTCGCGTACGACGCACCGTTACAAAGTTACAGAAACGTAATCTGAGGTAATTGACGAACAATTGATAACGGCCGACCCTTGATAACGACCAGCCGTCGTCGCTCAATGTTATCTCGGGTCTGTTGTCTTTTTTGTCAATGTCTGCGTCATAGCCAATGATGACTAAACCTATGATGTAAACGGGTATGTATATGATTTAAAAAAAAGTCCTTTCGCAGTACTAATGTTCTTTATTATTTTCAAAACAATATTTGAATAACTTACTTAGTATGATATCGTTATACAGCGTATTGTTAGTGAACAGGTGCTGGAAATCGGCTAATGACATACCATAATGTTTATAGTATAAATACATTAAACAATATTCGCCACATACTGGAGTGTAATCGTTTTGGATTCGATTAGTGTTGTAATTCCATACTCTGCAATTTCGATCTAAAAACGTACGATGGAAACCTGTGGGTGCTCTACCATAGGAATCAAAGTACTGACCAACTCCATTCGCGTCTATGTGTATAGCAACCCAGTGAGAACCAGGCTTATTGTCGCTATCTAAGTTGCTTATGATATATGTAGGCATATCTACATGAATCGGCAAGCGATTTGCGGCATAAACATTACATTCACTTTTTGAATCCACTTGTCTCAAGTATCTCCGTATTTCTAATGTATTCATGATCGCGTTACGATGTTATCAGGCTCGTAGATTATAAGCAAATAATGAGATCAACAATAATTTAACATATTATAGGGTCTACAAAAACTTTTGTTTTAACTGTAACATGACGTACGAGCTCCCTTTGCTCGCTCCCGCGCATAATAATTTCACTCATAATGAACATTGACCAAATTGGTCTGGTCTATGACAGAGTATCTTAACATACACTGCATTTCGAACATTCACGGTAAGATAATATATACAAACACATTGTTAATAAAACAAAGAAATACTTTGTATGAATATATTTTATTGAAAGGATCAATATACAATAATGCAGACTTATTTCTAAAACATATTTAATTCTAATACGCGCTTAATTCTAATACACACTTAATTTTAAAACATTTAAGTTTACTTAACTACTATAGTCAACAGAAATGTTACGGTTTTTATCGATTTCTATAACATTATCAAATTCTGCATAGACAATACAATTAATAGTTTGTGTTAAAGCCGTATCAAAGCGAACTTCTATTCTTACGCTACCATGTTTTATAAGGTTCCAGTGATTAGAAGCATTCGCTGATAAGTCAGGTGTTAAATCGAACGCTAGCAGACAAAACCCTTTGGAATATTGATCTCTAGATATCCCGTTGCCTTCATTAAGGAAATGTATACCTGTACCCGAGAACAACGTATGATAACTAGAAGTAAAAATATTATTCCCAAATGATGGTTGTAAAGCTTTTGAAGGTATTTGTTGTCCGTCTATGTATAAACAAAATGTACTAATATCAAAATTTTCAAAGTTAAATGGGTTTTTAGAGAGATTTCCATTGAATGCTGCATTATTCACAAAACCAACTATACACCGTTTAGGTACTTGACCAAGGAATATGTTATCAAGAGTTTTACCCTGAACACCTGATGGTATCGTTAAAACTTTAACTTCAGCTCGTGTGATAGGATATTTAGCTGTCGTAGATGATAACACTTTTTGATGTGCAAGTAACACAGTTGGATTAATTCGTGCTCTACGAACAATCAGGGTTGCATCTGTAATAGTAACTTTAAATTTAAGGTCATGCGAAGAAGCCATTAGATTAAAATTTTCCCTAGAGCGAACTAATTTTACACACATATCAACACCATTAATCAAAAATTTTTCTTGATTAAATATATCACCATGAAGATGACCAATCATTTCTATTTCTCTACTTTCACTAGCCATTTGTTGTCTCTTTGTAAATCCCTCATTTTTATCATCCATCTCGTCCATTTTCCCAGCTACGTCTTCATACCAAAGACTGCATGATAGATGCGAGTTTTTAGCTGCAGGTGCATAGTTCAATAGTGTTTCTATGTAAGCTCGATAAGCATATGTATTATTTGGAGGTGATACAAGTTTTTGGTTTAAGTACACATCGAGTTGACTAAAAAGCGAATGTAACCAATTGTTAACTGGAGCAACTACTGCACTAGTAGCAAGTTTTGTATTATCCTGGGTTAATATTTTCGCTTTTAGTTGAAGTAAAGTATGAGATAAATCAACGTAGTCGTCGCCTGCTCCGGGTATTTGAAATTCAATAGGTCCATCGTCAGCAAGGGACGAAATGGGCTTATAGTGTATCCATATTCCACTTTCAATACTAGTTTGAGTTGTTGGTAATGCAAATAAATCTAGTTCAGACTTAACACATTCACAAGATTGACTATGTAAAAAAGACATAGTTAATTCGAAAATATATCTTTAATATGATCACTTTTCAATTTTTTTGCGGCTTTCACTCTCGCTGTTATCGAAGGAATGAATGTAGAAAGACGTTTCCGTTTCGTTATATATCCTGATCCAGACATGTTGATGCTATTTATTTTCTTATCAGCTCTGCGTTTTAAATTGGTACCGACCTCTTTGAGTCGGGATTTAATTGATTCCTCCATAGGACGTGCACTGACCATATCCGACAACAGACCAACGCCAGCATTTAAGGCTTCTTTACCAATTGCTTTAGCTCCACTAGATAGTAATGGAAAAACAGATCGAAATAATCCCCCAAGAAAACTTCCAATACCATGTCCTTTTTGATATGGTGCTCCCCTATAGATCACTCCTATACCTGATCCAGCTTGATGGGAATAATAGTGTTGGTAAGGACATGAGATATTATCATGTTGAGAATACATTATAATTTTTGAAAGTGAAGTTTAATGCACACTGTCCCAAATTGGAATGGTATCTTTTGACCAGTGGTTGATCTTATATCTATTTCAATGGTATCAAATTCTCTACGCATAACAGGCAAATAATGGGGTGGAGAAAAAACATGCATTTTATTAGCACCATAAATGTATTTCGAGGGATCTAATGGTATAATTCGCAGAAGTGGAGTCATCACATCCCCAACAATTTGTGGTTCAACTATATCACAATAAACAAATATTTGTGATGGTAAGCCTAAGTGTAAATTAGCCGGACATTTTCCTATATTTTTTTCTACTAAGTTTCTATTTGGTTCAAAACCTAATTGAAGGGCTAATCTGGATGATAATGTTATGGATTTTATATTTTCATCTGATACACTAACCACAACAAACTTTGATATCTCATCATAACGAAATCTTATTTTTTCTCGAATATTATTCATTGCCTTTAAAATGTGATTAATATTGTCATAATTCGTTGCTGGAATGTGTATTTTGTAATATATTAGAGATTCTTTTTTTTCATTAGGCATTTGTGCTAATTTTGCAATGTATATAACATTTTCATGTTCTTGAACCGTAAACATGGTGCATGGATACTGGAATTCCACAACGCCAACCTTCCATTCTCCTTCTAGTATTATTGGTTTCGGTAATTTTGTGGAAAAAATTGATGTTTTGTTATCTGGAAAGTATTCCATGGAACTATTACTTAGTAAAGTTAGATAAAAGCTTTGTTTGTTCATATTTCTTTCAAATTAGTAGCCAAGACCCAGCTATTAAATTTGTCTGGATAACCTCTCCACTTGACTAACACTTCTTTTCTAACACCAGAATATCGAGAACGTATTATTTTATCTACTTTAAAATTGGCAGTGGGGTCAAAGATGATTTTCTGTAACTCTTTTTCATAGAAAGTTCCTATTATCTCTTCGCCCTCTAGGTCTTTAAGAGTGTATACTAACCATGGAGACCGGCGAATTACGGAAGATATTATGAATATTTCATCACTCCAGTTAGATTCATAACCTTTTTGAAAAATATGTTTATGTTTCGTTATTCTGACAAACTCACCAACGCGAAACTTCGATAAAGCGATGTTAGAAGGTTTGTCTTTTCCTTTCTTGTAATATAAATTTTCCCATACAGTAATGATATTATCACGATTAACTTCAGATGGACACATTTTGATACTAGAATGATAACTATGATTATACGAGTACAGCAAATCTTGTAAAACATCAATATATTTATGCGTGTTCTTATGTGTGAAATACCGCCACATTTTCATCTTTAGAGTTCTCTGGAATCTTTCTACAATGCTTGCTTTAATATCAGGATTATTAGTAGTATAATAATTAATATTTTTTGAAGTAAAGTATTTTCGTACGTCTTTGGATACGAATTCTGTCCCTTTGTCAGATTGTATATGTGTAGGTGTAACTTTAGCTTCCATGAATATACTCTCGAAACATGCTTTGATTGTTTCAGAGTTTTTCTTTTTCATTGGTCTCGCAAAGGCATATTTACTAAACACGTCAATAACACAAAGAATATAGTTGAACCCATCATTATAATTTGAGTAAGTTCTCATATCACTCAAGTCAGCCTGCCACAGTTCGTTAATATTAGATAAAATATATTTATTTCTTGAAAAGTTTCTTTGTACAGGTTTATGTAATGTATATGTTTCTTGTGACTTTAACCAGTTCTTCACATCATCTCTTTTCAATTTACCTTTCATTGCTTTGGTTAATTTGCTAAGGCTACTGTACCCTGCAGGATGTGAAGAATCATAATAAATCTTATTTAATTCTAATATGGGGTCCATTTTTCCCAATCTATTTTTCTTTTTATCTTTTTACGAAATTTACTTTCAGTTATTGGTGTAGAAAATAATTCATCTGCTGGGATTGAATCTTGATGCTCTTGTGATTGTAGCTTTTTAATATATTCAGACCTTTTTGTGTTACCAATATATATAAGCGGTACTTTGATTTCCTTTAAAGCTGTAGCGAATTTTTGCCATCCAGTAGGTTCACTATTTTTAAGTGTCCTCAATGAATCATTTACCAAATCAACAATATTACTTTCAGGAACTTTTTGACCATCTATAACCACAGTGCCTGTCTCATCCCAATTAATCTTATATTTATTCAAAGAGAGTAAGTTCAACAGTGATTCCCCCCTTTTTATATAGGATTTTGGTATAAGTTTTAAAATGTAATTAGATGTGTATGGTCCTTCATTAGTTTCTTGCAAACTTACTTCCTTTACTGATGTGTTAGAATGGACTGTAGATATATTATCTTCATCATCAGTAATATACTTCACCGATCTTTTCGAGTCTTGATTTATTATTGGTATTTCATAGGGCTGTCGCTCCTCTTTAGTGAAGTTTAAATATCTTTGTAGAGTTTGTAAATATAAAATACACTTCTTTCGATCATCCATATCGCTATTTAAAATGTTTTGCATATCTGTGTCTAAACGAGATAATGGAGTATCAACCGCGTTAGGTTGTTTTAACTTTTCTAATAGAGATGGATCGATGAGTAACATTTTTTTAGCATTATCCATTTTTCTTAGACAAGTGTACTAACCAAGGCACTTAGAACAGAACCCAATATTAGTGGTAGAAATGCACCACCTTTTTGTATTATTAAATGTTTTCTAATTTTGTGTGATCCCTTCCGTACTATTTTTCGTAGAATATTTTTGTATTTTTTCAATTTTGATCTTTCTTTTTCTTTCAATTCTATTTTTCCTTGTAAAACGTTATGAATACATTCACAAATACAATTTATTTCTTCTTCATCGCAGGCTTTTAAAAGAGCTTTTTGATATTTTGGTTTAAGTGTAATCAGAGCGCTTAATAGGCCTTTATGCGTCTTTGTGCTTCCATGCATTGTTAGTAACTAATGGATATCTGTTGATTTCTACTATATTTAAACCCTTTTGATGGTATGTAAACAGTGCAATATCCATCACATGGAAATATCTTTGTTTTAATACGACACATGTCATTTGTTTCTTGTTTCAAATCAATCATAAGATATCCATGTGCATTGTTAGTTGCGTCTTTGTAAGAATCTTCCAAGTATTTTGGATTTTCTGGAAATACTTGTCGTGCCAAGTATCGTATTTGTGTTTTATCTCTTGGATTTTTAAAATAAATTATATAACTTGAATTCAGAGATATGTCTCGTTGACCTTTTCCCTGATGAAATAAATTTTGTGATATGTAAAACACACTTAAATTTCTATGATGACTTCCTTTTGTGAATATATCAACAATACGTCCATCAGACTCTCTCATTAAGTCATCAATTATTAGGAGTTGAGGATCCTTTCCACTAAACATAGTTAGATCTGGTATGCCTTGGATGTAATTAACATTTCGTATATTGTATAAAGGTTGCATTTCATCAAAACACCATGTTATTTGATCAAAATTTGTGTTACAAACATCTTTAACAAATTTTATAAAATTTGTTACAAAGACTGACTTTCCACATCCACTTGGACCAGCAACTATCGCAGTAAATGGATGATTGAAGTGGATCATTTTGAAAAACGTCTAAGTAAGTTACGATTTAGACAAAGAATGAAACAATTTGTTAAGAAAATAAGCATTTATATATTTTATTTAAAAAAATTATTACTTAAACAGACTTATAATGATAAACATTTATAACACAATCATATAAACAAATTTACTATATTTTATATATTTATTATACAATCTTATAATAGACAGACTTATAATGATAAAAATTTATGGCACAATATTATAAACAAATTTGTTAAATTTTATTTTATATAATTATTACACAATCTTATAATAGAGAGACCTATAAGGACAAACATTTATAGCAATCTTAAAAACATATTTATATTACAATTAAAGCACGAAGCAAGCGTGTTGCGGCAGTAGATTGTAGAATATTTATTATTTATATTTACAACATACATAAAAAGTTAAATGTTCTTAATTTTATAGTGCCCCCAATCTAGGGTATTGATAGCGTCTTCCAATATGTATCGTTTAGTGTCATTGTGCGAAAGAGATATTTTATTAACTTTTTGTGTGTATATAGTATGTTTTATTGACTTAAATCTTAACATTTCACTATAATGTATTTTTTCTTCTAACAAACAGCTTTTATAATCATTTAAAGTAAATTTTTTTGTAACACACTTATTAACACCCTTTGCTTTAGCTATAAATTTATTTTGTACGTCCATAGCATACATTTTTGCTCGAAGTCCTACAAACTCTTTAAGAATTTTTCCATTGTTTTCGTCTTTAAAAAACCCTAATCGCTTTTTATTTATTAGAGGTAAACCATATATATTGTCAGGAGGATAATCGGATGTATCAAAGTAATTTTCTAAATTTTCTTTAATATCATGATAAAAATTATTGGTAAATATCTGGTATACTAAACTATCAGTATCTGTATATAATAGTTTAATATTTTCCATATATTTTTCTTTCATAAAATCATAATGAAAGTCATACATTAAAGTTTTTGAAATATCTAAAATACAAAATCCAAGGTAAATCGGTTTGTTGTATAAAACTTGTGTTTTGTTTAATTGTACAGCGATTAAGTCTTCTGAAAATACAGATAAACTATGAAATTCAGGTCTTGCTATTAAAGTTTCAGCTCCCTGAGTTTTCCCACAATTTGTCCAACGGTTCACTAATTTTACATTTACTCGTTTTAAAACATTTTCCATTGTTTTACCAAAAACAGAGTTATTCATTAATTTAAAGAAATCTTTTTCAAAATCTGAAGTTGCCAATGAACGCATGCGAGTGTTCAAATCTATATAAACTTTTAACCACGCTGATTGATTGAACTTAAGAATTTTGTGAATTTTAAGCAAACGAAGTCCTCTTTTCAAACATTGTTTAAGATTCCTATAATGAATGACATAGTTCTTTTTATCATTTAAATTTGGAATCAATTTTTTGTCTTTACTACCACCATAACATATATTTTCAGGACATAACGGCAGATCCGAATGTAAGTCGTGTAAATGTTTTGGATATTTTAAGTCCACTTCCAAAATGAAACCATAATCAGCATCGTCAGGAACATGAAAGTTAGTATTAACATCAACCCATTCAAATTTTCCAGTAGGGAGACATTGAGACATAGCCCAACCGTAAAGGTTATTTGCATCCAGATACATTAGAAAAGAAGATGGTACAGAAGGATCATATTCTGACATATAAGAATTATTTGCTTTAGCATGTCTGTTACTACATTGAGATATACCACCGCGAATATTTTTTGCAATAAAAGTAATTTTGTTTATATCAGTTAACAACTCTAAATTTATTTTAGTATGTACTAACATGGCATCCCAACTCAAACCCGGTGCTGTATAATAATGGGCTGGGTCTAATTCATATGTTTTAAGACACACATCTCTAAAATTTTCAAATATATCGGCCAACAATAAAACATCTGTTTTTAAATATAAATCAGAGTATTCTTTCATATTTTTACAATGGAAATGATGCCATACATCTTGAGCATGCTGGTAATCATTTTCAGTAACATGCATATCAGTTAACGAACTATAAAATTTGTCAGGAGTAGGCAGACATGTTAAGTTTAAACATTCGAATGAAGTCATATATATATTCATAAGGATAAATACCTTTACGTATTAAGCGCCGAAAGTCTTCCTCACATGGAAAATTTAATTTGAGTTCTTTGAATTGTTCCAATAATAAATTTTGAGCCAATTTTTCTAGACTACTAGACATGAATTTAAAAGAATCAAGAAATCTTAATTTCATAACACGGTTATTAATATTTTATATTTTTGAAAAAGAAATGTACTTTTCTTTATTCTCAGGAATGATTTCTATATTACCATCTTCAAAATTGAGACCATGAACAATAAAATGCGAATCATAGTTACCCAAGTTATGTAGAAATATGGGTACGAAGTTTGGTACTCTATACTTTTTAGAACAATGTGTATGTCCAACTCCTTCATATAAACCAGTAAACCAATTATAACAAATCTCAAAATTTTCATTTAAACTATGATTACAAATATAACAGACTTTAGTTTGATTAGACATATTAATATTTTCTTCCGTTAATGGTAACGGACTTTTAACAAATGTATTTTTTTTACAGATATTAACTAAATCATCTTTTATCATTTTCATAAACATAAGTGCACAATCTTTACCAGTATGTGACCTATACTTTGAAAGCCTATCATCATATGAACATTTAATTTGAAAAAAGCGCGATACTCTCGTCACATATAACATTATACAAGTTGCTGTAGCTAACAGATAATGGTAACACTTATACTTTGATTTATAATATAATTTTATTTCCGATAATTCTGTGGCAAGTAATTTATATTTTAGTTTTAATAACACACATTCTACAAAATAACCTACTTGGTTTGTAAAAACAGTACAGAAAAAAACCGGTATTTATTATATCAGTCAGAATATACGATGCCAAATAAGTAATAAGTCTATAACATAATACCTACTTGTGGTATTATTATAACCAGGGGTCGGAATTAGGTAGGTGTATTTATGTACTTACACTGTTTTCATACAGTGAAAAAAGAAAGTGTACCTATATGTCTCGAAAATTGTCTGTTATTAATTAATTGATTGTGATATATTTTTTTTGTAAAATACCTACCATGGTCCCTACTGTGCAACAATGCATTTTAAATATTATTCAAAAATTTACGATTTTACTAAGATGGAATTTTATTAAGAAGCGGGCCGTGCGCTTGTCTGCCACCAAAGTTGTATAAAAAAAATAGTCGTTTCGAGTCCGACATAACCTCTCCCACCGGCGTGGGTAGGGGTTTCTGTGGGGATTTTTGCACGTAAAAACACAAAATAAAAATATAAGTACTTACCTAAACCAACCCTAACTTGACTAAACTTACTAGTAGTAGCTTGTAATTCTTGTAGCCAGAAAGTCACATTTTGTCAGACACACTACACAAATACCTACATGAAACATTAGTATTTTAAATCATCCGTCTTCTATTGATTTGGCTCCTTCAAAATATAATGCGTTAAAAAAATGAAAGTAGATTATTAATCTTTCATAAAAACAAGCTTTCATAAAAATTAAACTGGACCGAAATGAAAAAAACAATATGCTAGGGATACTGAAATGCTAAAACAAAGAAAGTAAGTATTTGCGAGATAAAAACTTTGATAAAAGATTTTTTAATAAGCGTTTTATTTACTTCTATTACTTTCAACTTTTACGTTGTAGTATACCTACTCATGAAGCACCAGAGTGCTTGTCAAGAAAAGCCAAACTCATAAGTTTGTCTTGTTTAGTTTAGGAGTTCCTATGGGGTCTGAAGTAGCAACCACCTTGCTACAATACCTTTAATACCATTTTATGCCCGTACTTTTATACTTGCGGCCTGTGAGTGAGCTTTACGCAAAAGACATACGACGAACTGAATTTAATACCTACCATATAATACTAGAGTGTCTACCAAGACAAGTCAAATGAGTCCAGACTTTATCTAAATTTGTTTAGGAGTTCCTTAAGATCTCGAGGCAGAGAAAACTGAGTATCATCACTCTAGTTTTCAAAGGCAAGGGACCGAGGAGTGTGGCAGCTGCTGCGGCATAAGGGTAATGTTCCACACCACGAAGCTCTACAAGAAGATAATCGACTCCCGAATCCGACAGGAGAGTGCACTCTCGGAGAGTCAGTTTGGGTTCCTTCCCGGTTACGAGACCATGGATTTGGCGTTTGTCATAAGGCTTGTCGCGGGGAAATACAGGGCGAAGAAGACACATCTGAATGGTCTATTCCTAGATACGCACAAAAGCTTCGACTGGGTTCCTTGCACGATGATTGCCCACGAGACACTACGGTCGAAAGGAGCTCCAGAAGCTTACATTGATACCATTCGAGAAATGTACCCTTAATCTAGTTCAGCAGTTTGGACCCCTGTTGGGAACACGAAAATTTTCACCATCTACGTTGGGGTACACTAAAGATCCATCTTTAGTCCTTATTGTGAAATGTGGTATTAGACGTTCTGTTGGATAGCATCAGAAAGTCATATGAGCAACCTCCATGGTTGCTTATGAATGCTGATGGTATTTCGCTGATGGGTGCGGATAGGAGCAGATTGGTGCGAAGTGTGGAAGGAGTCAAGTGGCGGTAAATGACTGGCGTCATATGTAACCCTAAAATTCCGTTTACGTTGAAGGGTAGTTCTGTAAAACGATCATTACGCCTATCTTTTTATATACATGTATAGGCTGCGGTGGATTTGCGGAGTCACGCGTAAAGATCGCGTGAGGTACTCTCGCATCCGCGGCAGCCTTCATGCCCGTGATATTGTAGATAAACACGGCTTGCTTGCAAGACGTGTTTGCTGGATCAGTCATGTTTTATGGCAACCACCAGACTAAGTGGGTAATAAAAGCCAATGGTATCTCCGCCACGTCCGGATGGGAGTGGTAAGCCCAAGAATAGGCTTGAAATCGTAGAGAGAGTGACATGCGTGCCAATACATACAAATAGGATTATAAGAGGGTTAGGCAGAGGTGAATTAACACCCACATATCACCAATCATTGTATTCGATTCCACGTAATAGGGGGTGAGCCTATAGCCGTATTCCGGTCACTATTATTGACTCGAGCCATGCATCTGAGGCTGAGTCTGGAATGTATATATCTGTCTGATGTTAAACAGCCCTATCCCTTAGTCACCTTATACGAACCGCGTGGGAAGAGACGGGGTGGCCTAAATTCTACTCTGCTGGGAACCACGCGGCAAACAAGTAAACAAATAAACTAGGCTATCTAACTATATGGTGGTTCGACTTCGGTATTTAGTTTCTAGTTCCTATACAGAAAAAACATTTTTAAACATATTGAAAAGACACGTTAACCTTGTTTACGTTTAATTAAGTACCTTACCGAAAGGAATAAAGGTGTATTTATACTAGAACGCCAACTACATGGCATGGCAACCGAGAGTAAGGCTTAAGGTACTCTCCGATTTTTTTTTTATACATCTTAGGTAGCAGACAAGCACACGGCCCACCTGATGGAAAGTGGTTACCGTGGCCTAAGAACGTGTGTAAAATTAGTGGAGTCACACCCGTGCTGCCGACCCTGTAAGAACAGAGATTTTGTGACTCCAATGCAGAACACTAAATCAGAACAAGCCATTGGTCTTCCCACTGACAGCACAAACTCTCCAGTGAGCACTGGCTACCCTACTCACCGCCGGGAACACAATACGAGGTTATTATAGCTGTGGTATTCTGTAGGGTGGTATTTGGTAGTTATTTACCTTGATGACCTGCCATTATGAAGTTATTAGGTAGGTACTGTGTAAGTAAAACGGAGACATCCCCGAAGGGGTAGGCAGAATAACATAAACTCAAGCCTTTATCCCCGCTTTTATGTTTAGGTCCCACAGTAATAGATGGCGAGCCTATTGCCATTAACCGGGCACTTATAAACCTGCGATAAATACACAAATAACTTCGAAAAGCATCGAAAAGTCATTGGTGTGCGCCACGGTAAAACCTAGGATCGAACCCGAGACCTCGTCTTAGCAGTCCATTACCCATACCACTAGACTACCGTGGTCATCATTATACTATTTATAACTATCGAGACTTCCATCGCTAAGAAAATTCCTCGCAAGAGACGGCATTGATTGCGCGAGTAAGCTCATTAAAATAGGTAAGTACATTTACTTACCTATGTGTTGTCTTTAAACTGTGAATGTGTTCAAGTGAAGGGATCTCGGGTTTTCCCCCATATTTTTATTAATCCTGTCATTATGTCAAACTTTTCGACTAAAGTCGCATACATTTTTTATGCCCAGAACCAGCCAGAATGTAGAACCAGCCATTCCTGTGTTTATAGCTGTAATTTGTCTATTAATTAGGATGTTATCTACCTATCTACTTATTAATTTTATTATTTTATAGTCCAATCAATATAAACCGAATTATAAGAGAGAAACTACAAAAATTCGCCCCCACCTGAAAGTTGGTAGGAATGTTCAAAACACCATCGTAAATGAAATATAAAATAGTCCTCATTGATCCGAAACCAGGACTTTTTTATTATTGGTATTCGTGATTTTTAGAAATATTGTAAGTTAGCTGTTTGTTTACGTTAAATTAGAAGTTTGATTATAAGTTAGGTACGTCTTCCCATTGAGCTAGAATCATTAATTTTGGGAAGAATTATTATATATCTTATAGCAATATAAATAATAAAGTATATTGTTTATACAACTTTCAGTGTGAATTATTGTAACCTCAGATTGGTATAGACCGGAGTATTAGCTGTTTCCTACAACATACATACATGTAATCACGCCTTTATCCACCGAGGGTTAGGCAGAGGTGAATTAACACTCACATTTCACCATCATTGTATTCGGTCCAAGGTAATAGGGGGTGAGCCTGTTGCCGTTTTCCTCGAGCCATGCATCTCTGGCTGAGTCTGGGCTGTATATATCTGTCTGATGTTAAACAGTCTTATCCCTTAGTCGCCTTGTACGACACCGCATGGGAAGAGATGGGGTGGACCTAATTCTACTCTGCCGGAAACCACGCGGCTACGGAAACCACGTGGCTACAACGATAAAATAAAATAAAGTTTAAATGGGGTGTGTTAAAATATTCTTACGATTTGAAATTCACTTTGAATATCTACTTAAATTCAATAAAAATAATGATACATGTGCTGCATTTATTTGATGTTCAATTTTAATAAAAGCTGTCACACGTTTCTTTAAACTTATTTTAGGTAAGTTAATAGGTACATACTTTAAGTGAACAAAGTTCAAACAAACTATCAACTCCTATAAATAGGTAATACCTACCCTTATTTATAGGGGTTGAAACTGACGAAAGTTTGTTTGATAAATCAATAAAACTGACAATTAATTAATTATGTAGGGGTGGTCGGCGCCACAGCCACAGTATAATTTAGTCTATATACTACCAACTGCCATATAGCACATGTTATCGTTTATTTAATAAATGAACTGATACTAAATATTTACTGACTGTAGGTATATATGTGTATATATTAAAACACTTAGGAAAGAATTTATTGCCAGAATCGTTGCAAGTGGAAATAGTTATGCTTACTCCACAACGTAATTTTTTTTGTTTGTAAAACTTACAGTAAGTAGTAGGTACCTAATATACTTACTTACGTTAGTACTTAAGATCATACTACTACGTAGGCGTAGGTACTAGATATTATTTATTCTGTGCATACAGGTTATACATTACCTATTTACCAGGTACTTTGTCTTGGAGGAGGTAGACACGACGGTATTTCCGTCCCAATTGAGCAGTCCGACTGGGGGGGAGTACCTTTAACCTACAGAATACCACAGATATAACAACCTCGTGTTGTGTTCCGGGCGGTGAGTAGGGTAGCCAGAGCTCACTGGAGTATTTGTGTTGTCAGTATGAAGACCAAAGCCTTGTCCTGATTATGTGTTCTGCACTGACGGCACAGAAACTCTCTGTTCTTACAGGGTCAGCAGCACGGGTGTGACTCCTCTGGTGTTACACACGTTCATAGGTCACGGTAATCTCTTTCACATGAGGTGTCGTGTGCTTGTCTGCCACATAAGTTATATAAACTAAAATCTATAATAAGTCTTACACCAGTGATGTGAATAGTAACTATTACTTAACTACTAGATATCTGGTATAAAAGGCAGCAACTATCTAGAAGACAGCAAAATCAATGTTCTAATGTTGACACAGCAGCTTAGCACAATAGGACTGAGAAACTAAGTTAGTAATTTAGTTAGTTACTCCGTCAATGTTGGCAATGGCATCCGTTTCATAGTTTGTTGATACTAAAGCAAATAGGTGCTTATATTTACTAGCAAAGCAAAGGAAAACAAAGCATTGTTGAGATATTTTGACCACTCTGGATGCTTACAACTATTTGAGCTTTGTGATAGCAAATATTACTGAGTACTTTGCTAGTCACGATCGATCTCATGCTGATATAGAGATGAAATGTATTACACCAGTTGAGACGACTAGGTCTTAAATGTGAAATCTATTTTTTTAAAGTATCAAGTTCTATAGAATATTTGATAGTATGATTTGAGATTGACACTTAATGTCATTCACATTAATAGTGTAAAACTCGCTATAATTCACACTGTGGCCATGATCAGTACATCGTGATCATGGTACCTACTTGTAACAGCGCCGAAATATCGGTAACTCAATGAAAATAATAAACACAAAGGTACGGCGAGTTTTACACCATGAGTATTTATTTAATAGGTTTCGTTCAATAAATATCAACAATGTAATAATATATCATAGTCCTTACTTACTCAATAGTCAATATTAAGTATTAAAGTAAATAAGTGGTACAGTTTGCATCAAAAGTGGATGATCATTTTCCGATTTTACAATTAGTTTTTTTATTGTAGGCACTGTGTCAATGGTTGTAGGTATTTTGTAACAAACCACGTTGTGGTTATTCCGTACAATGTGCAAACGCTAACTTTAGCTGTTTTTGTTCTAGATGTTTTACGGTATGCATTATTTTTGAATTTTTTGGAGATAATGGAGGAGAATTTGGCAGCTCGACCAGCCTCGACTAACATTTTTGAGCAGCTGGATACAAAAAGCGGTATGTACCTACTCCTTGATATAATGCCCATAATGGCAAGTATTGTGACGAGATTTTTTTCATTGGAACTGTGGGTCGCAGGTAGTTTGGTCCATGTACCTGCTGCCTGTGGGACATGGCTTTTTTTCTATAGGTATTAAAAAAAAACTTTTGCAGGCATTCTCTCCACTCAACCGTTTCATTTTTTTAAGTAGGTAACAACACTACAATACGAGTAATCGAAATGCCAGTATTCCTGTAACCCCTCTAGTTAAGCACAATTTTTCTTTTGTTAGGAATGCGTTCACCTGACGTGTCAGTTCAATCTAATGGACAGGACTGGCAGAGTTCGAACCCGGGTACCAAGCTAAGCATGCTACTCTTCTTATTGTTAGAAACTATCTAAGTTTTTCAAGTAGTTATACTTTCACGCAATTTAGTTCTATTTCACAAGTTTTCATGGTTTTCTTTCACTATATCTCCCTATCTCCGGCTTCAATTGAATTACGTCATTCGTTTTGGTTTAAGAACCTACCCTACCAAGTGAAACGGCAGCTCGTTCTAGGGTAGGCCCCTAGAACGAACTGCCGTTTCATTTGGTTCAGTTAAAGCGAAACTAGGTTGTGAATTTGTAACATAAATTTCAATGGTTATGTATTTTCACTTTAAAAAAATGTTATTATATAATATTAATTCACATGTAGGTAGATGTTTTCATTCCTTGTCTTCAACTCGGATTGTAATTACTCATTACTCATCGTATGAGAGCTGTATCCTCGTATTAAGACGCCGAACAAAATGTATAAAATAATTTCTAAAAGAAAACCTTTAGAATTTAATAATCCACCTCCACCCGCTACAAATTGAAACTTATTGGATAATAATGAAATATGACGTTGTTTATTCCACAGAAGACTTTTTCCTTTTTTACATATTATTTCGATTCACTAACAATTTGTATACATTACACTTTATTGGTTTTAACATGAAAGATGAGTACCTACCTTACACTGATTATACGAGCAAGAACCAAGCGTTTCGGAGGCTCTTTCCTTTGCCGCACCACCAAAACCTGGAATTAATTACTAGTTCACGTGTTTCCTTCTTCCTACAGTCCCGGATCCTTTAAGCAGGGCGTGAAAAAGCAACTGATGAGGCCGCTAAGCTGAGTGCCATCATTGTATTGTACCAAACTATGTGTCTGTAATTATGACCCTCTTTCCTGAGACATTGCCTTAAGCTTACCATCAGGCGGGTGTAGTCAAATTTGCGTGTCCTTGATAAAAAAATTACTTGTAAACACAAAGTAAATATGAAGGTAGGTATATTTTGATTATTAAAGTTTTGTTCTACTAATGCAAATATGAGTTTGCGGCGACAAGAGGAATTTAATAGACGTGTAATGTCTGCAATGTGCACTAAAGTCTACAATTTTAGAGAGCTCAGTGCCGTTTGTGCTTGTTTATGTGTACCTACTAAAAATGTAATTAAATTAGCTGTGGACGCTTTTATATTTCTTGGACGGCACCGGCAAATGTGCAGTTTTTAATGCCTACTTATATTGCATATTGTTTATGCTTTAATTTTGTACAGACCGATCAATTATAGGACTTACCTTACTTGTAACTCGTAACGTACCTAGTCTATGAGTAGGTAGGTACTAGGCACCTACATTGTGCCGCCCATGTCACTGTCAGTACCTAGATCGCAGCTTAATTTCCCCTTTGCAAAAAACGAGAAATTAAAACTTCCCGATACTTTTATTATATCTTTTTTTGAGGGGAGTGGTCTTATCATTCCTACTTTTTGGATCGTCGGTAGACGTGCAGCCCTATCTAAATTAAAAATGTTCTGCATCAATTGACCTCTAATTTAGATTATGACCGGACGAAATGGTGCAAATTGGGAGAGGCCTATGTCCAGCAGTGAACTGATTGATTGATTGATTGATTAGATTATGCCATAAACTAGGTATCATAATCTATATTAGAATTCAATAACGTTAGTACTATTATCAGTTCTGTGACTCTATTGATGCATAAGCGTAGGTATAAACTCTATGGGTTATTGCAAAAACCCTAGTACCTAACTCGCCATAGTTTTTAAAATATCTGATTCGTGAAAATTTACCACACTTTAAAAAGAACATGCAGTAGTCCAATGCCGCCTCTTTCTACCCATATGGTACAAATACAGAACAGATTGTCACATTTGTTTTATTTTTCATTTACAACCACAATTAACTTTGCCCTGGACAAAACCAATAATTACCTACCTACCAATTTCTCAGGGCCGTATTTAAGTATAGTACCGGTACAATTACGTGTAGGTAAATCGACATAAATTCTCTATCATTAAAAATTTATTATGTCTGTTTATCTATGTTATGAATGTTTTGTAGAAGTGGAAAGGAATCACCCACAGATGTAATTAGGGCATTTTTTTTTGTAAACGTCCTACCGTCCCTGATTAGATAGCTACACCACCAACCTACAATACGTTGTCGCATGCAGCAGTAGAGTATGAATAGAGCATGACATATTGTAGAGTAGTGATTTCATATTGTAAAAAGTACCAACCTAAAGGCGTAGGCTTTGCTTAGGTACCTAGGAGATGTTCATAATTGTTTTTGAGAACAGTTGGTAGTTTATAGCAGCAATGAGGTTTGTTTCAGTAGCTTCCGAAGGGACTGTACCAACTGCCTAAAACACTGGATATATATTTCATGATAACTGACGTATGTAAACCTGATACAAAAATGTTGAAGCCGTTGGTCGTACCTACTGCTGCTCTTTCTATAGGAGCAAGGCAGCTGAAATCTGTCTACTATCTGGTAGTGGAGATAAGAGCGATTGTGCAAGCGAAATCTTTGTAGCGTTGGCAAAAAAATAGACAGTAATCGTAATCAGCCTACTGAAACATTTTACGACCTTTTCAAACTTTATCCTAGAACTCCAATTGCAGGCCGGAGCTGGCAGTTTTTCTTTTCACAATAAAGTACGCTATAACTTATATGTTGCAGAAGGAGTGTTTGTGGCCTCTTCTCAAGGTTGAGAGAGGTCAACACTCAACAGGCTCACAGCAGTCGCTCTACAAATCAAAAACACAAAACGGACCCCGGGCTCCAAGGTAAAGTGCTAACTTTTATAACTGAAAATCGTAAACAGGGTTACCTTTGATTATAATAATCAAAGCCTACAAAGATGAGCACGGGGCTCATACTGCATTTCTAGCTAACTAGGTACTGACGAGACGATATTGATTTAATAAAAAAAACGCAATGGAAGACTTGAGTAGGTACCTACTAGTATCTACAATATAAGTACCTACGCAATAACTCCCCCTCGACAAAATCTATTTTTCACGCTCGGAACCAGAGAATCGTCTTCTACTTTCTAGAAAAAAAGAAATAAATAGGACATTAGTAGGTACTTTGTCGTAAATAACTTAATAGGTTGTGAAGGGTTTAGTTTGTCCTTCATAATGGTAATAAATTAACAAGCCTTTCCATAATTGAAATTCATTCAATTTTTAGTTTCTATGTTGTACTTACTTTATGTGATACACGTTGCATAGTACCTAGTAGTACGTATAGGCACATAATAAATAATAATATAGTAATACCATTACCTAACTATTATATTTTATGTGCCTATAGGTACCTACATACTACATTCGGTTACGAACTTTACTAAACGTACACAATCTTGATTTCTTTTTAATGTTTTATTTAAAAACTCAGTTTATTTAAAACATATTAAAATAGGTAGGTACATGATCATATTTATACATGTTTTTCTATTTAGAAACTGATTTTAATGACTAAAACTAACATTAAACCACAAGTTAGTCAGTTTGTTAGCCTACCTAGTTTATTTGTTTAATACCTACCTATGTGTTTTTTTATGGAAAGTCGCTACAAGATTGTGAACCTTTAGTTAAGTACCTACCTCCCTAATCGATAGAGTATAACCATAAGATTATAAAGTTTTAGAGCACTTACAGAAATCGGTAGCAATTATATGCAATAGGGAAGAGATTAACTAGTAGTAGGTATACCATAATAGATTTGTCACATATTTCCTTAAATCTATCGTAAAAGTTTCCACGGCACTATAGCCGGTATAATTATCACAAACTTAGAACCGATAACTTGAAACTGCTTCTCCAAACGCCATCTAGCGGTAATAGATAGTAGGGATTCTCGCCTCAAACATCCTCTCCGCACAGTGGCGCCCACCGTAGGTCTATATTGTCCCGTCCCGTCACATTAAATATCGTAAAAGTTAATAGATGTCACTTATCTACATAAATAATAATATAACATTATTTTCAAAATTTGTATTTGTAGAATTGGTGGTTCTTGATTTGAATTATTTTGGTTCATAAAACTGTTATTTGTTCGATAACAGAGACGATTCTCAACAGACAAACCAAGTCAATAATATACGAAGAACCTTCCTTATTGAAATGGATTCAAATCTTAAAACTATTATATAGGTACTTACCAACTTTTTACTGACAAAAACGAACACAAAAAAGAATTACGCAATTTGGTTGAGCCGTTCGGCAGATATATGTGTAGGTGGGCTTTCCTCAGCTTGATAAATTAATGACCTGAATGTTAACTGGGATAGACTAGATACGGAAGACAGAGGTCCAGACACTGGGCTTTGGAAATACTAATGGATGGATTGAGAACTGTAGCCATGGACTGCAATAGGAGAGAATTGAGCAAAAAGGAACTGGTAGGTTTAAAAAATACAACATTGCAGGTTAGAAAGTTTTAATTTGTTGTCACATTAGCTAATTTTCAACACACTGGCTCATAAAGTGGCTCTAATTTCACCGCAGTTAGGTACATAATGGCAACTATAATCAAACTGTGACTTTTTCTGGTTATAATACACAAGTGAGTTACAGATTCTTTTTAAATTTTATTGGTTGAGTTTCAATGCAAAAAAAACTTACTTAACTGCTTACTCATTTTCTGCAATTTTATTCAAATTGCAGAAAATGAGTAAGCAGTTAAGTAAGTTTTTTCAAATTCAAATTGCAGAAAATGAGTAAGCAGTTAAGTAAGTTAATTTCATTTCTGTATTTAAATAGATAATTTCAACTTTACGTTTAATAAACAAATCTATGTCATTATAAACAGTTCATTATAATTTTACTAGCTGCACATTTACTAATTGTTAGAGCTAATATAAAATTTTATCTAAGTGGGTACTATATAATAGTAGGTAGTTTATGAAACTTGCAGTATAAAAATTGTATATTAATATATATCATAAAAGTTGTTTTAATGTTTACATTTCAGTAAGAGAGTAGATAAAATGATACGAGTATTTTAGCATTATTTTATTTGCAAGTCTGTTGAAAACGTCGTATGATACACGTGTGTATTGATGATTACCGTCTTCTGCTCTCTTAAAACCCCTTTTTTTTACGTGCGCAAAATCCCTACGGATACCTCCCACCGGAGCTGGTGGAAGAGGTTATGTCGGACTCGAATCGACCAAAACGCACGACGCCTGTGGTCGTTTTTGGCTGCCGAAGGTGAGGTTAACAGGCATATCCCTCGCACCCCGGCCGACCTCGGACGCCCGAGATGCCTTCGTACGCTGCCCAGCTGGGCTTAAGATCCTTCGTCGTCTCAATGGTGCCTCAGCGGTAATCACCAACTTTACACACTCGTACCATAATATACTATTATCATGTTCATTTAAATTTATTTTTGGAAATAACATTCAACAATGTTATTTTGAAAAATATACATAATATACAAAATGAAAATTTAACAGCCACATTCAATATCTCACAGTAATTTTATAAATAAATAAATGTGGAACTAATATTATAATAACGGCAAGTTCAGTTTTTTATTTAACTACGATTTCAACAAAAAACAATATACTTATGTATAAATCATATTAACAAAAACAAAAAAAACACAACCAAAATTAAATGCCATTTACATTGATTTTTATAACAAAGTGGGCACTTTTTTATTTAGTAACTGAACAACATACCTATCTACACGTTGAAATTGCCAGTGCCCTAAACTATAATATAAAAGGTAACATTTGAACTTAACAGCGTCATGAGCTATTTATTTCGAATTATCTTAACGTGTTCGAATAAAATAGTGCTTCGCGATTGACACACTGCCTCGCAGTGTTGACGATCGAATATTGGAAGCGGCCGTAGGTGTCTCTTTTGTATTGAAAACACTCGTAGTGCAACCCACTGAAGATACCAACCATTTAGAATTCGAATAGTGTAAATGATTTAAATACCTTAAAGCTTAAACTTTAGATTTCACTTTATCAAAATCAGACTAACCCATTTACGCACGTACCTATATTTTTTTGCTACATTTTATCATTTCAGATCGGGGTATCCATCACATATACGCTCAGGATAATTCAACACAGAGTGTAGTTTCTCCTCTGCAAAAATACAGAAAATAATAAACAGAGCAATACGGTTTCAACTACCGTCTTTATTTGTAAGTCTTAAAATACTGTTATGCGAAATACTCTAGCACCCTAGGCTATTCGATTGATATTGAGAAAAATATTAAACGCAAAATAATGTCAAAATAATATGAGGAGCGTAATAAAACAAACAATGCTTGTACAAATTGATTAATTGTAGGTACATTGTAGCGTGAAATATGAAACTAATAAAAAATTATACATTAAAATTATAATGTCGCCAATAATATATATTTTACCTATAGTACCATTTTTCCTAACGGAGCGGTGGCCGTTCAACTCCCGTCCACTAAGTACTGTAATAATTTGGACACAATTTTCATCAATTACCGAACTAAATTATATTCTTTCCTTATACTATTTTAGTGCGTAACAATGAAGATAAAATAATAAAATGCTATATGATTTATATCTGGAAATTGAATTACTATTTTAAGTCCAAAAATTAAATATTTGCAGCATCCATAACCTATATTTTCTTACCCTTTGCACCGATGAATCTATCCTGAATATATCCGGTATGCTGTAAAATATAACTTTTCTATTCTCGATTTTATGGCGAATTTTTGTGTCATAATTTAAATGCGACTATTTATAAAATTATAAAATTAATGTTTTTTTATTCTCTCATATCAGCTATCTTCACACGTACAATAACGGTAACAAACATATGAATTTCATATATTTTTATTTATATTAGTAGTCTTCATAAATAAAAAATTGGATATCAGTACCCTTCTTTGCAAGATTCTAAATTGAGGACAACGTGTCGGGTAAATTAAGAGACAAGTAACCTTAGATTTTTATTTCATTTAAATTTTCTACATCTATAACAATAGAAACATTTAGAGAGTAATTTATATGTATTAAATATCTTACAATAATACTTATGCATCCGATTGCAGCGCCATTCATACAATTGTCAATAAATACAAAAAATAAAAATATTTAAATAATATCACAAAATAGCGCAGAGAATGTGCCGATTTTAAATGCTTTACGACTATTTTAGTATGTCAAGGGACGGAGCTGCAGACAACATTCACACATGTCAAATTAGGTAGATAACATGTTATATCAATAATAAATTTTATCATTTAATCGTTACATTAAAAGTATATACAATGAAATTAGGTCATACTTGTCTTGTTATGTTTAAAAGTTACACACCCATCGATTACATTTACGACAACATTGATAATTACTTTATGTTTGAGTAATGTACGAGTTAATAGTTCAAATAGTATATGATATTATTATAATTTTCTCCAGACTAGACTATTACCTTTTTCTACTAATATTGTGATTTTTTAGTGATTGGTATCTATCGTCATTAAGTGAATTCTTGATTAATTGAGTTATATTTCCTAACATCAAAAATATTATCCCCGCATCTTAACGTACAATTGACATCAAAGTTCTAAACACATACTAAGAGAATATATTTGAATTATAATAAAATTGGATTATAAGATAGCCTTGCAGTAGATTAGATCACATCTGATTCTTCTACAAAGAATAACTACCGACAAAAAGCAACATTTAGGACATACAACCAATAGTTATTAGACATTTAGATAATCCACTACAGTGTTTCCCAAGTAGGGGGTCGCGACTCAGCATCGGACCATGAAGTAAAATAGATTCCGGGTCGCTTTTATCGCATTGTGTACAATCAAATCAAAGTTTTGTACAAATATCTTATTCCTACAAGAGACATGTTATTTTTTAATCAATGCTATCGCTTGCTCGGTTGTTGTACTTTTTTCTTTTATAAAGACATTATCATCTTCGAAATAAGCACGCATCCGAGCTGCGTTCGCCGACAACATACGTGTCAATACCAAATACATAAATATGCTTTGCTTAGATTAGCGCGGACTGTGTTTAAGCGTATGTGGGGTCAGCCCCATGTTTTACAATTTGTATTTTTGAGTGTAGACGGAAATGCAATCTTGATTCTAGTGAATAGCCAGAATACTTCTTCCTGAAAAAAGAAAATGCGTGTTAGTAATTTGTCTTTTTTCTATTACTGAGCGTGACTCTCTCTTGTAAGGACGATAATATTTTTATAGCTAATTTATATTACTCAACTATCAACTACACATGTATATGCGTCTTCTTCTGCCAACAAGTAATGCTCGTGAAGAAGGAGGTGGGGGCGGGAGCGGCAGCGGGAGCGAAGGAGGATCGCAAGCCACGCTGCGCGCGTATTGACGTAACTCGAGCATCGGAGGTCGATGATAGACCTCTGTCTCTCATGAGCGCAGGCCTGGGGGTGACGGGTGGAGCCGCCTGTCACCCTGGCAGAAGCAGAAGTTGGTAACTCCGTGGGCCCACACCCGAGGAGGGCTAGATCAAGAGAAGATACCCTAATAAGGATGGAACTATGGGGTCGCCGAAAACATTGTGATTTGTGACTGGTCACGTGAGTTACGTTACACAAAAGAGTGGAGTGATTTGTTATAATTTTCAAACAAACCTGAATACCTAAACCGAAGCTGCTCAGACCTTGTTTTTTTCCGTCGATTCATGTAGACATATCTGAAAGTACGTCTGCAAGTAAATATGAACACGTACCTGGCATCCAGCAGCATGTGCAGCGCCCGGTCGCGCTCCCCGAGGTGGTAGTGACACATCGCCATTTCGGCGAGCGTGTACGGCAGCAAGAACGTGTCCTCTTTGATATCGTTCTTCAATCTGTATATCAAATTGCATCATCACAATAGCTTGTAATATGAGTTCTAGGATGCGGATAAACATACTTGGACACATTTTCTTTTGACATACATATAGTCGCCTTGTACGACTGTTCTTACAGGGTCGGGAGCACGGATGTGACTCCACTGGTGTTACACACGTTCATAGGTTATGGTAACCACTTCCCATCCGGTGGGCCGTGTGCTTGTTTGCCACCTAAGTTGTATAAAAAAAAAACACCGACAGACGTAATGTATACGAAGATTTACATTGACCAGGAATCGAACCCGACGACAGCCTCGGCTGTGACCGAGACTAACTGTACACGAACAAGTGTAATAATGAGTGATCATTCATATTACTTCATCACTGAATCCAGTGTGTCAATAGCGAGCCGCGGCAGGTTGAGAGCCGCGAGGAGGCTTCCGTGCAGGAAGCGAACCAGCGCGAGGTTGTCTCCCTCGTACGGGCCCATCCAGCTGAACGAGTTGTTCTCGATTTTCTCGCGGGTGGTCTCGATGACCTGCAACATACATATTAACTTAGACCATATACTGTATAACCCACAATACAAAACACAGCGCAAAAACGGTGTGAAAAACGCGTTTTGTGTTAGTAGGTAGTTTAATGTCATTATTGTTTTTTAAACTATCAATGTGTGCATGTTATGGAATATATTTATAAATTTTAACTTATACCGAAGTAGTAGTACATAGAATTTGTATATAATTATATTTCGGTTTGAAAACTGTTTGACCTTCCGTTGACTCATAATATTATGTGAATTTCATGCAAAAAATTCATCATGTTTAGAACGATTAGAAACTGACAGAAAATTTTTTGGCGGTCCAGAAGTATAGATTCTATATAATTAAAATAAACGAATAGGTAATGGAACCTGCTACTAACCGCGTAGTACATGATTGCATTGCAGGACGCAAAGAAGCATGGTGAAGGGACAAAGATTCACATAATGGTTTTGCAATTACTTTAACGATTTGCTCGAACATTACAACAAATTCTTAACCACCCCCATAGTGTAATCCCAGTAAACCTATGTACCTCCTTTAAATTTTTTTACATTTTCTGGTCCCCAAAAAAAGTTTTCCTACCACTGGTCTAGTCTATATCGTGATAATATGTGTTTTTATAGCAGGTAGGACACGTCGGTATTCCCGTCCGAATTGAGCAGTCCGACTGGGGAAGTACCTCCATCCTACAGATTACCACGGCTATAATAATCACGTGTTGTGTTAGGTGACGGTAAGTTGGGTTTCCAGAGCTCACTGGAGAGTATTTGTGCTATCAGTGGGAAGACCAAAGGCTTGTCCTGATTTTGTGGTCTGCACTGAAGGCACTTAAAATCTGTTCTTACAGGGTCGGCAGCACGGATGTGACTCCACTGGTGTTACACACGTTCATAGGCCACGGTAACCACTTTCCATCAGATGGGCCGTGTGCTTGTCTGCCACCTAAGGGTCTTGACGCAGAACGTCACTTTCGCAAAATGTCATCGTGAAAATTTTGGTCACTTTAGCACAATGTCACTTTCGCAAAATTGTCACTTTCTTAGAATGTCACTTTCGTAAAAATGTCACTTTCTTAATATGTCACTTTCTCAAAAATGACACTTTCTTAGAATGTCACTTTTGCAAAAAAGATACACCTTACAAAATCTGGTAAGCAATTATTATTATCTTGTTTCTCATTTCCTTATCCCGGGTTTATGTGAGACCCGGAGTTTTGGAAGGCATGCATTATAACTTACTAAATACGTATAAGTTCATAAATGTTTATAAGGTTCGTAATAAATTAGACGCCTTGTGTAATTTTTTCTACGAGTATAATTTAATAAAATTCCTCAGGACTTGATTAATATGCCAATAAATAAATTTAAAATAGAAGTGAAAAAAACATGAGTAAAGGTTACTATAAAGTGGATGAGTACCTTAATGATGTTAATGCGTGGTCAACATAAGTCTCTTGCTTGCTCGCACAAAATAAATTGTAAACTTAAACAAATTTAAAAAAGAAAGTAAAAGTAAGTAAAACTAATATAATATTATCATAACTTATTAAATACCTACTGTCTTTTACTTAAATAATAATATCTTGATGAACTTTACTAATAATAATATGTGTTGTTATTATTATATCAACATAATAAAAACAACGATTTATTTATTTATCCTCCAAATGCTTAATAATAATGAATTGTGATTTATGGTGATATGTATTTTATATGAAAGCAGCAAAAATAAAAAAATATCACAATAATTACACAAGGCGTCTAATTTATTACGAACCTTATAAACATTTATGAACTTATACGTATTTAGTAAGTTATAATGCATGCCTTCCAAAAGTCCGGGTCTCACATAAACCCGGGATAAGGAAATGAGAAACAAGATAATAATAATTACTTACCAGATTTTGTAAGGTGTATCTTTTTTGCAAAAGTGACATTCTAAGAAAATGTCATTTTTGAGAAAGTGACATATTAAGAAAGTGACATTTTTACGAAAGTGACATTCTAAGAAAGTGACAATTTTGCGAAAGTGACATTGTGCTAAAGTGACCAAAATTTTCACGATGACATTTTGCGAAAGTGACGTTCTGCGTCAAGACCCACCTAAGTTGTATAAAAAAAAAGTGATACTTACCCTGAGTATATTCTGCGCCTGCCGCGAGTTCATGGCAAGGATGTGGAACATGTTCCACAGACAGAGCAGTTCGATCCCCGGCAGTAAGAGATGCCCGCCCTGCGCCGCGTAACGCGAGCATCGCTTGATCGCGAACTTTTCCATCGGCAACGACTTTCCTGCTATACGTTGCTTGTAGTAGGAGGCGTTCCTGTTTATATATACCATCATATATTATTTTTTTCCCAAAACCGAAATTCTGTATAAACACAATCGGTCTTATTACAAAACACGGACTAACTCTAAAACCAGGTTTAAATCGTCTTTAGACCATGGTCTAAAGAAATTTGTATTACAAAAAGGGTTTTATTACTAAACCATGGACTATCTCTGGTCTAAAGATAAACCTGCGTGACCCCTAGTTTAACGTTGGTCTAAAGTGTAAATCACAATAATAATATGTCAAACTTGCCATTTTGAACTTAGCCGGTTAGCGTCAGATAAATTCGTTTACTTTCTTATAATACTATGCTCGTAATGGATATTGACGCAGTTGATCTGATGGATATCGCAGATATTAATATCGTGGAGTCATTGGACATACCACGCTTACCTAACAGACATCGTATTCCAGTAAACCCCTTTATCGAACTATCTGAAGAAGCTTTTTATGCAAAAGTATAGGTTTACTAAACGTTTTAAATAACTTGCAATAAATATATTTTAAAGTAGGTATAAAAATTGGGAAAAATTTGATACCAAGTCAGCGCGAACGGAAAAGTTCGTTCCATTTCACGTCCATAGATCTTCCAATATCATACATAACAATGATTGCTAAATAAAGGCATCAAAATGATATTTTATTATAAAATAAAGTACAACTATTATTCATAAAATTGAATTTAATGAAAATGTATTATCTAAATCTTTTTTTCACCATTTTTAGTATATATTATTTATTAATGATGTCAGATAATTTTTGTTTTCGGAGGAAACGGAATGTTGCGATTGAATGGTATCATAATGAACGAACAATAGTTTGAGTAATCTGTGGTTTTATTTAAGTCAAGGTCTAAATTATGGTACTAAGTAGTCTACGGATTATTCAGCTTTTGTAATAAGGAGAAGTTTAGACCATGGTCTTGAGATTAAGCCTAGACTTTATAGTTCAGGTTTAAACCTGACTTAATTCCGTTTTTTGTAATAAGACCGAATGCTTTTGTGCAATTATGTTTTCCTTTTTTTAAATAATCCAGTGCAACCATGATATTACGTCCTTCGATAATAACATTTTTTTTCAAATAGTTGAAGTCATAAAAATTCGGAAAATCTGGTCTAATTTTATAGAACTTCGATATTGATTCGTTGAGACAGTCGCTTCACGGAAAATGTCGAAGTTTGGCCGCATCGCAGTTAGACTAAAATTCGACCTCAATATATAGGTAGAATTGGGAAGAGGCTCAGAAAATGGAATGGGCCTCTTTTGACCACACTTAGCCTCTTTTTTGGGCCATTGTGGGTGAGAGGCTCGGTGAATAAGGATGCCATTGATAAACGAGCAATAAGTTTATACAATGCTTTATAAGAATTTAGTCAAAACAAAATTGGATATAACCGCCATTTTTGTTCTCCATCTCACTGAACACAAGGAGCATTGCAGTGGTAACTACAGCCATAATAACGTCTTGTTGTGTTCCCGGTAGTGAGTAGGGTAACCAGAGCTCACTGGAGCATATTAGTGCTGTCAGTGGGAAAACCAAAAGATTGTCCTACTTTGTCTTCTACACTAACGGCACAGAAACACTTCGTGCTTACTGGGGTCGGTATCTCTCCTGGTGTTGCAAACGTTCATAGGCCATGATAGCCACTTTCCATCAGGTGGGCCGTGTGCTGGTCTGCCACCTCAATCAATCAATTAGCCCATCGCAGTCCACCGTTGGACTAGGCCTCTCCCAATATTGGGAGGCTTTGGCCTACTGTTTCCACTCTGGCCAGACGGGTTGATACAGGGTTTCTTTCGAGTTATCCTTCTCTCACAGTGATATCGAGGAGATGGGGTATTGATACTTGTATTCTTTCTCCGTCACCACACAGATACTGCCTGCCACCTAAGTGTACAAAAAACCTTAGGATAATAATATATAATTTAAGCATGCATACCTCAATAGATCGTTGCATTGCAGTTTTTCTATAGCTGAAATTTCATCTTTCAGCTCCAACATGAGCGCCGCTTTAGAGTACGAGTAAATGGTCTTAGACCATGAGCTCTGTTCAATTAGCATGTTGGCATAGAGGGCCGCCTCGCGGAAGTTCATCTGCAGGCTAATAACAGGTTAAATTATTAACTTCATAGAAAAACTAAGAAAAAAAATAATGTGTTAGGAACAAAAAGAGTAGAGAAAAACCACGATTAGAATCACGTTTGTACCAGCAGTCACACGGCTTCAGCAAACGTGATTGTCTATGCTATACTATGTCAATTAATATTTTTTACTATCTGTGCACGCGACTTCGTTCTTGGATTTAATGTTTTTCTTTTTAATAAAAATAAGTGTAACGCCTTATAACATCAGCTATATATAGTAAAAATCGACCCAGTCGTTTCTGAAATTTTCGATACAAACAGACAGACAAAATTTTAACAGACACTTCAATTGTATTTGCATACATTTTATTTATATCTTAGTGCTATATGTAGTGTTGTTCATTACCTGTTCACCCACATAATCTCCCAGTAGCAGAGATGGCGGAACTGTTGCCATTGGTTCTGGCTGTCAATGGCGCGCTGGTACGTCAGGATCGCCGCATCAAATTTACCGTACATTAGCTCCAGGCGGCCCTTGAACATGAGGAACCAAACGCTGTCGGGAAACACCTGCAACATATTATTATTGACGTTTTGTTATAAGTTTTTATAATATGGTTCTTTTTTTAACCGACTTCTTTATTATTTTTTAAATAGTTAGCTTTTTTCGATAGTTAATTAACAAAACGAGTCATTCAAATACTAATTCAAATTTAAAGCAACCAGGGTTTTTCTGCAGATATGCTAGAACAGCGACTCCACTCGCGTAGTGGGATCCGTTTTCGGAAACCATGGGATATTCGAGAGTTAAAAATAGCCTTAATATTATTTCAGTTAGTTCACATTGGTAGTGTAAGAGAGCCAGGATTGAGTCTGGGAGCTCTTGATTGTAAGACGGACTCCATAACCAAAAAGCTAAATGTGCTAAGTGGTCTACCATCTCAGCATGAATGCTTCGCTCACCAGGGTATACGAAGCGCTGGTTTTCAGATGGCGCCCCTAGTGGCTCCGCCGTCACGCAAACCGAGATACCATAAGTTATTACTTTCCGTACTTAAAAAATATTTGTCTTATATGGGCTTTTAGGGGAGCTAACCGTTCAACCCTGAGAGGAAAGCCGATGTCTAAAGACTGACTACAACAAGAGAAGCGTGATTGTTCATACCAGCAATTATAATTCATCACAGCTGACAATATGAAACACGCACGGTGCGTAGATCAGAGAATTTTGGTAAGATATTATGAGAAAGTGGCACGGCCGAAACACTAATGACTCTTCGGCCAATAACACCACACATCGTCGTGAGAGTGAGAGAAAGTACAGTCGTCAGCGATATTAGCTTAACACATTCCAAGTTACCGATTACCTTAGTCCTAAAGCTTTATATAAAATAATAAAAAAAAAATTCCTACTAAATTTTAAATTAAATAATACATACAGCACTATTTATCGATTAAATGCCTTTGAGATATAAGAGGCCTCCTCTTCCCCATGGCGCGGAGAATTTTACTTATTTTTCCGGTGAGGGCGAAGTGCACACACAACATCGTTATTACGAAGTTATTATGAGCACTAATGAACAGAAATTTGAAATGATTGGCCTCCTTACTACAACCAGGTGAGCAACATGAGCAAAATGTATGGTAGGAGGTAGGACACGGCGGTATTTTAACCCAAGTGAACAGTCCGTCCGACTGAGGAAGTACCTCCGCCCTACAGAATACCGCGGCTATAATAACTTCGTGTTGTGTTCCCAGCGGTGAGTAGGGTAGCCTGAGCTCACTGGAAAATTTGTGCTGTCAGTGGGGAGACTAAAGGCTTATCCTGCTTTGTCTTCTACACTGACGGCACAGAAACTCGGTACTTACAGAGTTGGCAGCGCAACTGTGACTCCTCTGGTGTTACAAACGTCCATAGGTCACGGTTACCACTTTACATCAGGTGGGCCGTGTGCTTGTTTGCTGCCACCTAAGTGGTATTAAAAAAAATGTGCCAGAAATTTGACAAGAAGGGAACGTTCGTAAGGCTTCTCCCGTCCTAAATAGTCATAGTACTCAAAGTTTATTTCAATGTTATGATCTGTTTATAAATAAGTTAGTGTTCAGCTACGCAAGTAAAAACACGTCCTATCACGGACACTGCTACAAAATTCATTTAATTTTAGAATTTAAAATGTAATGTTTTAAATCCTAAATTAAAAGGATTTTTGCAGAGTGAAAGAAATAGTGTCATGTAACTCTTTTCATTTTATTTTGGACTTTAAGAGTCGGCGTACGTTTTGGTCGGTTCGAGTCCGACATAAGCTCTTCCACCGGCTCCGGTGGGGGGTCCGTGGGGATTTTGCGCACGTAAAAAAAAAGAGTATAAAAATAAAGTCTAGACTAGTATGAAGAATCAAGGGCCTGATCGTCCGAACTGAATGATTGATTCTATGTATAAAATCTTAGTACCAAACTTCAGTCAGAACAGTTCAGCCATTTGAGCATGATTGAGTAAAAAATCCTCCTATTTAAATTTTCGTAACTTTATTTACCCTGGGAAAAGGTTACTATTGGTTTCCGCGGAAACAGGTTCAGTGGGTCAATAACACAGGAGGACCGGGGGACAGTAACAAACTACCTACTAATAAAAATGAACACTTCAAAGGAAAATTACTAAGTAACGATCTATAATTTTACTGCCTTTTTTCTTTGAAATGAAATTACTCGATGTTCTTGAATGCACTGTAATAAGCCCGATAGCGCATTTATATTTCAAATACTATCAGTAAAGTGGTTCGCAAATCGTGGGAACTCACAAGTGGTGCGGCGAATATATGTATTTTAAAAATTAAGGCACATCAAAACCGACTTGGGTTTACATTTTTATAAATAAATAAAAAAATGTTCTACAACATTCCGCGCTATCTCCTGCTTGTGTTATGGAATTTAGATTTTTTTTGTAATTACATACATATTATACATAGAAACACTCAGACCAATGTAAATATACATATTTATTGTAAACAAATATTTGCGCTGAGTGGGAATCGAACCCGCGCCTTCTGCGTAGCGGTCGAACATTCGACTGCTACGCCACAGAGGCCTGATGTTCCATGGTCTATATGTTTCCAATATTTTATTCTTTTCTAATTATTTCGTCTCACTCCTAACTCGTCTTGAGTTATTTCAACGTTATGTATATCTGCATTCTATAACCCATAATAGAAACTATCTGTCTATCTGTAGAAATAAGCACTTTCAATTAAACGTGAAGCCACCAGATATTAGATAGGCTAATTGATAAATGTGAAAAGGAATTAAAAATTTCACGGAGATCGATTGGGTTTTTAATGTTAATTTATGTAGAAACGGTACCCTCAATTGATTCTGTAGGATCTGCTCGCAGGCCTGCAGATCGTTGGGTGCGCCGATGAAGTGGCAGATGACTAGATGGTAGCCCAGCAGGGTGAGATCGCACAGCACCGACCTCATGCCCGGGGCCCTGGAGCCTGCCTCCAGTTCCGTGAGGCCTAAAGCCTGCAACTCAAAAATTAAAGTTAACAACTAATGTACAGTTACACACACTTATTTTACGTTTATGATATGTTTTATATGGTACGAGTATATTATAAATGGTATATATTTCATATATGTATTCATATATCTGTATATGTGGGTAGGTATTCCATGGAATAATAATATAATGTCTTATTCTTCTTCACTTCTGTTTTCTAAATGCGAACTAGGTACAAATGTTAAATAATTATAACTTAGCGTACACCGCAAACTTCCCTGATTACTGGCAGTATAGTCGGCCAGGTCTGGAAGAGACCGCAGAGCGCGATAATACCGCCCATTGTACAACTATAAAATTTTTTTCACAACATTCCACACAACGCTATCTAGACCCATGGTAAGGATAGCTTAACTAGCTTCTAGAATGCGGATAGACATACTTAGAAACATTTTTTTTGTAAATACATACATATCATACATAGAAACACGCAGACCAATGCAAATATACATATTCATGCATACAAATATTTGCACTGAGCAGGAATCGAACCTGCGCCTCATGCGTAGGAGTCGAACGTTCTACCGCTACGCCGCAGAGGCCGTCACAACTATCTAACATGTATGTATCCTATGTTTGATGTGCAATAAAGAGTATTTATCTATCTTATCTTATCATATACGTTGATGACGTCATAAATGTCAAATTACGTGTTATTCCCATACACCCATCATTCTATTCTGAATAAAGCTAGCGTGAAATCTAGAAGGTAATGGCCGTCAAACTAGATGGTATCGATCCTGAATTCGCGGTCACTATAGCGACGGCCTCGGGGCCGTCGCTATAGTAACCACCGACAGTGCTCTTCCCGGGTTTGTAGGAATCTGTTTAAGTAATTTCGATTTGAGATAGCTAATATTTCCTTTTAATTCTTTCGTAAAGCCGTACTACTACAAATAGGAGGATGAGAGATCACCGGGCATTGTAGTCGGAAAAATTATTGAAAGCCATTGAACGGAAATACTCAATACATTCAATACTCAATGTATAATAAAATACCTACTTTTGTGTAACCTATGTTCTTTAGTGATTTATTAATAGAATTGAAGTTGAATTCAAAATATTTATTGGTATACACAAAAGCATAACAAAAAAAATTTATATGGTTATTTGCTTATAAGGAAATTATGTGCTTTTAACTAAAATAGGTCGATATTGTAATCTGAACTTCCTTGTACATTTGATCTTACTGTTACATAATTAGGTTTGTTAACAAATTTAATCTAAAAATATTACTAAACATTGATTAATAAATTGCAATGTACATTATTTAATCACATGACAAAACAACAAGTTTTTTAGGTCTTTGCCTTAACACAACCTTTAACGATCTTTTAATGACGACGATTTAAAAAAATCTATGACATTCAGAAGTACTTACTTACGTATTTGTAGTTTTACAAATACATAGTTAGATACTAAAGACATGACGTTATATTTCAGTTTAAACTAAAACAAATTCAAACTAAAACGCTCATTTAGTCAAAATGTCCATAATTATTTTCTTTACCGAAAAATCTGCTTTCTTGTTACCGCAACCTCATGGCGATTCCCATAGTTGCGTACACGTACCCATAGTGACGTCTCAACTCCAAGAGCCTGGGCCGGCGCCTACACCATTGTTTAGGATGTGCATCGACATGCAGGCTTCGGCCTCAAGGATATTGAAAGGGCCCTTTACACCCATAAATTTACCTACTTGTTCAGTATATAAATAGGGTATGGGTATTCAAATACAGTACAAAATTACGTAAATAACCTACGCATTTACATGACGCACATAAATCTAATTGGCGTTCAAGCTATCGTTGCTGTTTACGTTACTATTCCTATTAAAATATTTTATGTGTAGATAATGTTATTATAATGATCAATTTCACGGTTCGTGGCTATTGTCATCGTAGATGTTTATAGCACAGAACCAAATAACAAACACAAAAGTGGCGCTGTCATTAATTAGACCATATTCAAACAGCTGAAGTCAAAATTAATTAGCCTTATCATACGTACTTAATACAGACATACTTTCCTGTTTGATATTAGCTCATAATAATGGTGTTTATTCAATATACGTGATTCGGAGACGATATTTGGGATCAAAATTGTCCTTGAGTTAATTCCAGTCGCAGACTTCATTTCGGAGTACGTGTCCCGATTCCGATAATTGGGATCACAAAATAAATGCTCAGTATCGGTTATTTGGCACGCACAGAAATTGAAAAGTAGTTCTTAAATATTGAACTGCTAAAATCGTTCACCTATTCATAACTGTGGTTTATTTACACTATTTCTACTTTATCAGAATGACGTTCAAAGTCTCATATTATTAGGTACGTATGATTCACATCTTCATAACATTTAACTACGAGTATATTAGGTAGTTTCAGCAAACGGTCATTTACAGTTGGATGTTTAACGCAACGCAACAGCCAGTTAAATTTTTGTAGTGCAAAAGTTCCAATGTGAAGAAATTTAAGTGATTCACGTTTAATCATCGATCATATTCCTTGTACCTAAAAATTGACCGTAGTTTTTTAGCGTCAACGGCTTCACAAGCCACTGGTGGTTTCGAAGTTCCGTAGATTTTTTTGGGCTGTTCCAACTACCTGTAACCGATGCCACTGGTGTTCCTATAGCAACGGGGCCGACAGCTTAATATTCTTTGAGCCACGGGTCTCACCGTGTTAGGAATGGTTCTCATCTTTGGACTGATCTGACCAGTATAGCTTATTACAGAAAACGAAGTGTAATTCTGTATAAGGGTTACCTTATTTCCCGAGAAGCCAACGAACTCCAACAGGCTGATGATCTTCGGAGGGAGAAGTGAGATCATCACGTTGAATGTGGCGATGCCTAGGCGCACTCCGCTCTGGAACTGCACCTTCGACTGCTCGTTCTCCCATTCCTTCTTCTCTATGATCTTGGCGCACTCCCTGTGTGATCATTTTGAGAGGGTAAAACATGACGGTTACTTTAAGGTTCAAGAAGATCTTTTTTAACAGATCATCATCAACCAGGTTGCATCCGTGGCTCTCACATCTGAGTCCGCGGTCGCTTTCCAGCTATTCCTCCTCCAATTCACGCGGTTTTGTTTTATACACTGTCTATTAATCTATACTAATATTATAACGCTGAAGAATTTGTTTGTTTGTTCGTTTGTTTGCACGCACTAATCTTAGGAATTTCTGGTATGAATTTAAAAATCATTTTTGTACTGAATAGTCCGTTTATCGACGAAGGTTAGGCTATATTTCATCACGCTACTATTTAAGGAAGCGGAGCAGTGATCATGAATTTTATTTGAAAACTAAAAATTACGGGCTCTAAGGGGTGATATGAGCTTAGTAGATATAGTGATATAATAATTACAAATTTATAGTCAGGGGACTACAAAGTACCGAAATCCTTTATAAAACTTTCACCCTATTCTCAAAACAAAATACCTTTGATTTATTACGAATTGAGTACGATCTTATTATTTGATTAAAAATGTACATCGTTATAATCTTATTATTCAGTGGTCATACATTCAGAATGGTGGAACAATTTGATGCAATAGAAAGTGTAATTTTAGTTGAGACGGTATAATATGTTATCCCAGTTGCATAAACTTACCGGCAGTGGTATGTAGCTGTGCTGTACTTACTTGTAGCTGTTGTAGCAATTTTTGACTTTAATGGTGCCTTTGATGAACCCAGTGAGGTCTTCTCCCTCCATAATAGTCATAGTTGCTTGGAGCAGAAGTGCTTCGGCGTAGCACAGCTCAGCATGCGCTTCTATGTCAGTGTAAGTAGCGTAGTTGGGCTGCCAATTAATATTATAATTAGGTATAGGCGAGGAGCTCAAGGACAGCCTAACTTTGTACTGATAATGTGTTGGGAGACCTAGCATTATTTTATTATACTGCATTTTTAAAGGTATATACGGTATTTTCTTAATACAGTTGGCCAATAAACTGCATCCCATTGTCTGGTATGGAGCTAGGTACAGAGGATACTGCCACCAGATGCTGTCGATCTTAAAATGGTGACCCCTATCTTGACAACCTCAACAGAGAAAAGTCGCGTTTAAAGAATGCGGGTTTGCAAGAAGAAGGAAACACGTGTGCGGGTAGAGCATATGAGATCTTTACCTTGCGGTAAAGAAAAAAAGTACTGATCCGCTTGATAGGACAATGGTTTCTATGCCAATCATCTTCGTATAGCTATAAAGGTGCTTTTGCGCTCGTAAAAATCACAAAAGAACAAGCAGACAGCACAAAAAATTAGCTTCCGAATGTATTATAACCCAAGGCTTTGTTTTTAACAACTCCAATGTACACAACAAATTTATTTAGATGGGAAAATAGAAACAATAACCAAAATGCTCATTCATCATATGTAATCAAGATTTGTTGGAAAATGTTTATAAATTATAATCAAGTCAATAATTGTTATTCTGATTATGATTTTTGCCCTGCGTGTAGAGCGGGGTCCAGTGAGGTGGTGATGGTGTTGAAATCCCACACGCCCTACCAAGGCGAGAGGTACGTGTGACCAATTTGGTCATCTGCATCCTTTCCCCTATCCGCGAAATTAATGTAGTTTCATGCGGATGCTGATTCAGCACATAAAGAAATTAAGTGCGACTGGTGAATGTTACGTGCATACGTGCTCATTGACAAATTCTTATATCCGTGTGGTGACGGACGACCATCTCGTGCGACTAACGGAAAAATAGGATGATGATATCACTGCAAGAGAAAGAAAACTCGAAATAGAACCCTGTACCAACCCATCTGGCCAACGTTGGGCGACAACCCGAACATTGGGCGAGGCGGTTATCCAGCAGTGGACTGCGATGGGCTAACTAACCAATTCTTGTATAAAGTAAATTTCCGCATCCATCCACACATTCGCGGATAAGGACTATCATAGCACCGAGTTCATGAGTTTATAGAAATATGTTTACAATACTGATTGCAACAATGCTTGTTTTGTTACGTGTTACGTCACGCCCCGTACCGCCGGTTGCCCTCGTCTACTTTAAGATCTAAAACCGTAATAGGGTCTCAAGAAAAGACTTCCAACAATTACTATGATAATAATATTTGAAGCAGTAACTAATTCATATTCATGTAATAACATTTTTTTACGTAATCACAACGATTACTGGCTACCTTCAAAATGTATTTTTGAATGGATATGAAGCAACTTTATAAATTGAACGCCGAATACTTAGCTCTTTTTCGTTGCATACCCATTAGTTACATCGCCGCAATATAAGCAAAAAATTTTCGCAGACGTATGGATCGGCAAGATCCATACTATATAAGTGCGAAAGTAACACTGTCTGTCTGTACGTTACGCTTTCACGCCTAAACCACTGAACTGACTGAGATAAAATTTGGTATAGGGGTAGATCAGAGCATGAGAAAGGACATAGGCTATGTTTTGTACGATAACCGACATCCACGCGGGCGGAGTCGCGGGAAACAGCTAGTGCATAATACTTCGTGTAATAGTGTACTAGATCAGAACCAATTTTCAATTCTATTCAAACTGTAGACTATTTTAACTGGGCTAATAGATCATGATTATTCTTCTTGCTGGTTTTATCTTTGACATTCTTAACATCAATATCACCAAAGACTGTCTTATCAGCAATACTTAAATACATATATAATATAACATACATATTTCTAAAGTGAACAAGACCATCCGGACTGGCTATATGTCGTATACCAATCGTCTTCGTTAATGATAGTATTATGTAGCAATTAATTTGTAATTAGTTGACCTAGTTATCATTTGATTGATGATTATAATCATATGGCAGTGATGACATTGACAATAACACAGTGTGAGGATAATACATTTAATATACCTTTTTAATTATAGTGCCAATACTCTCCACAAAAGTGTAGTTCCTCCTGGATCGGTTACAGATGGAGAGTGTAACTTTGAGCGCCGCCTGTGTACGGCTGATTTGCAGCTGGTCGAAGGTTAGCACTGCCGGTATGAACTGGAAAATTGCTGCACCAAGGCTGTGGTACAACGATGTAGTCTCCCTAAACAAAAAAAAACTGTCTAGTACGAGTCAAACTAGCGCACCGAGGGTTCCATACAAACTTGAAATTATTATTTTTAGCACTCCAAACCGGCGGGCTTGCATAAAAGGTTTAACAATAGTAGTTGCAGCCGTGTAAGGAAAGAAGCATACATACAAACAGTCACGCCTTTTTTCCAGTAGGGTAGGTATATACTACTGTTGCCCACTTGCCACGATCGAAGCATATGGAGAATTTTGGCCTCTGCCTACCCCGAAGGGAAAAAGGCGTGAGTATTTATATATATTTTTAGTGTATTGTAGAGTTCCCCTAAAATTAGCCCTCAAAAACGTATAATTACAAAAGCAGTTCAAAAGTGAAAATTATCAGTGTTATTCGGTTACTTGAATATTAATATGAAGTATGCCTATGGTCCCTATAGAGGAAAAATATAAAGAAACTGCCTTTCGCTCGGTACGAATTCCAATACGCATTCCTGGGAAAAAGGTCTTGACAGACAGACAGATAGGCGGACAACGAAGTGATCATATAAGGTTTTCGCATTTTTTCCTCTTACGAAACCTTAAAAAATAATTATTTGGAACTTCTGCTGATGAGTTACACAGAGACAACAACATGTTTTTTGTTCAGTCCGTATGTGTATAATGTACTATTATTAAACCTGTCATGCATCACGTAATCCTGTCAGTTGTCTGCAAGGTCGACCCCTACCTGCCCACTTTACTTGCGTTGTCATTTTCTCAGTACTTACTTACTCATAATCTTGTATTCTCAAGCGATGGGTTTTCATGGAACAGTTTTTTTTTAATATTCACAAGTTTAAATTGTGACGTCTCATCGTTGTACATAAAATAGGGCATTTCCATAGATAAAATAACTGTGTCCTACGTAAGCCTAATGAATTTTAGGAATTTGAAGAGCACCTTTCGATTGTGTTAGTACATAATATAGGTATAATGAGTGTTCTTACCAAAGTCTCATCAAGCTCATGGCGCCAGCCAAATCGTTTCTAAAGAACTTCTGGATTGCAGTCTCACAGTCTTCGAACGCCGACATGAGGTCCGTAGGAGAACTACAAAATATCCTCCTTATTAGAATTGGTGCAAGAACGAAGCAAATATCATAGTATTTGAACACAAACGTGATGAGCTAAGTTTTATGCACTATGTGAGCCTGTTAAAAGGAATTTATTACTGGGCGCTAATTTATACAGCTGAAGAGTTTGTTTATTTATTTGCTTATTTAGACGCTCTAATCTCAAGAACTAACTACTGGTTCGAATAGAAAAATTATACATATATGTATTGAATAGTCCCTTTATCGAAAAAGGTTTTAGGCTATATATCATCACACTAATTAAGGGAACGGAGCAGTGATCATAAATGTCAACTAATAGGACAGATTTCCATATAAGACTAAAAATTACGGGCTCAAAAGGGTGCTACGAGGTTTTAAGATATGCAACGGGCAAAGCCGGGGCGGGTCAGTTTGTGAAATTATAAAGTAGTGTGTTTTTGGAGCTCTACTAAATTTTTCGGGGTTCAAGCCAACCTGCACCAGCATGGACGGATGAATTGGGAATGGTTCGAGTCCTACGTAAATGAATAACCGACAAAATCGGCAGGCAAAATTGGCAACCAAATTGGGTATTTGACAAAGTTTTAATAAAATATGTAATGTATTGGATAATATGATAGCTGATATGTAAATAATAACAATACAAGAACTGCTTTTCACTCAAATATAAATAATTGTAAATAATTATTTTTTACAAAATTAGTTGCGATTTTTTAGTACGTATTTTTTATTGATTCTTTGACACGAAGCAAAACGCGGGCGAATCAGTAGTTAACGTGACGTCACTAAGTTCTCGAAATCGAGTGGTAAAAGTAAAATGGTCCAGTCTGGACTCTGTGTTTATAATTTGCTTGCTTATTTTTTTACTAATAAATAATAATTTATATTCTTATTGTGTAAAGAGGATAATATTTAGCAATAATTTTATAATTTCCTCTGTCGCACCATTAAGGCCTGGAATTCATTACCAGCTCACGTGCTTCCTTCTTCCTACAGTCCTGCGTCCTTTAAGCGGGGCTTGAAAAAGCATATGATGAGGCCGTCAAGCTGAGTGTCACCATTGTCACTTGGTATGTGTAAGTAATGGTGACCCTCTTTTTAGAGACTTTGCCTTCAGCTTACCATCAGGCAAGACGAAGACTAATTGACGTTTCCTATATTTAAAAAAAAAACGAGGGCAAATTTTGGTGTGCTAACTGTAACCACTGATTTCTACGTTTGAGATCTTTATTTGAGTGTTCTAATAAAAAAATAGCTTTAACCATTTAAAACATTCAACAACTACTCGTCTGCCGCCGCGAGTCGCAGTAATCGTCTTTGGTCCGATATTATTATATCTTTTGTACTCGTATATTTTTATAATGACGTCACACCGGAATTTGACGCGACCGACCGCTTTTCGCGTACAAACTAACAAAGTAAAAACGTATTTTTATTTATTTATTTATTTTTCGTGAAAAAGATATATTGGAAGAGGCACAAAATAAAATTCTACATCTTTTAATATAGGTTTTCAAAATTTGTCAAATACCCAATTGTAGTAATTCAAATTGACAAAGCTGGAAATAGTGTGCAACAATAAATCTCTAAGGAATCCCTATAACCAATGATGAACTTGATTTTAATAAATTGTCAATAGTCTGACTATTACTACTAGTCAAACAATACCTAAATCAAGTGTTCTCATTTCGTTAATAAAAAATAAAGCTCAATCAAATTGGCTGCTACAATTTTGACTCCCAATTTCAGCCTCTTTGCTGACAAATTAATTTTTATGTACATTCAAGAAAATTGGGTACACATTTTATCAACATGTACCTAAAATAATAATTACGGTATGTATCAACTCTTTATTATCAGTTTAAAAAAATGAAAGCACGAGTAGAGCCACAGAATAAGATATTTATGCTGTGGTAGACCCTCGCTGTGCTGTGATCTTGGTTGGAATATAACTTTAACATATCCTAATGCGGCAAATCTTTGAAATTTATAGTGAAGAAATAATTAAATTACCGACTGGACTGGTAGTCCCGAAAAATCCTGGTAATTGTAGTACCAAGACTGGATAAAAGATCAAACAGCCCGGGAAATCCAGGGATTACGAGAACTGGGAAATCCCATCTGCAATTCAGCAGCACTCTTTTTCTCTATCCAAGCATAATTTACCTAGGGAAAAGGAAATCTCTTAATCTAAGTATACTAACCCCGTTGGCTCTTCTTTGGCATCCTCAAACTCGTCCTGTAACAAATGATTCTGTTATACCTAGTTACATAATAGTATATATTGGTACGAGTGTGTTAAGTTGGTGGTTACCGCTGAGCCACTATTGAGACCGACCCGACAGGCGAGGGTCTTAAGAAAGCCGAAGACGGTAATCAGCAATACACACGTTTTTCAACACATTTGCGAATATAATAATACTAAAAAATCATTTTTAAACACACTTGCTCATAAAGTGGTTCAAATTTCACCGCAATTAGGCCTTGTTTGTTTATTAAAACACTTTAATTAACAAAACTTTCACTCAAATATAACTTATGTTTTCTCTGTAAAAACTTTAAATTCCCCATTTTCTATGTTCCGAAAAAAAGAAACATCATTCTTTTAGTCTCTGGTCTATGCTAGATGGGCGCGCATTGTAAAAGTAAATCATAATTCCCGCTATTGCGAAAATAATTCTCAACTCGTTTTCACTGTTGAAATTATAGTTAATTATTAATTGAACTGTGTACAAGTACTAGTTATGAATGATGTATGCTAATTCACCGCCTGATATAAGACGTAAAGTCCTTAACGTTATGGAACGCTTACTACTACTACCTGAAAACTGCAAGGGTAAAAATCTATTTTAGTTTTATTTTCTTTGCAAAAGTGTTGAAAAACGTCGTATGATACACGATAAAATAAGATTAAGAAAGCTATAGGTAACTCACACGTGAAATTATAGCAAGGAAAAAGTCTTTTGCCTATAGATTCTTATTTGCGGTGAAATTAGAGCCTCCTTATGAGCAAGTGTGTTGAAAAAAATTACTTCACTTCAGCAGCTCAAACAAGTAAGTATTAATTAACATAATGCTGAACATTTTAAAGTTAAAGGTGCAATTATTGCAGTTCTGCAAATTTAAAGTTTAATTTTATTTAGCATCGCTCGTTATAACTCGTAGTTGTATTGACTTGACTTGATTTTATGGAAACTCAATGCCGCATTAATTGATAACTTGCTGTTTCAACTATTCTGGTGTTCAAATACTGTCTTCGTCGCTAGTGTCGATCATATTTTATGATTATTTTAATATTTTTAATCTTATTCAACAATTTACGCTACAAGTTTAATAATGAAATTTTGATCCCGGTATTTTTTAAGCTGCCATGTTTTAAACAGCGTCTGTGATGTTTTATTTTTTAAATATTGAAAATAGAAATAATTATAAATACTTATGCATCACTTGAATAATACATTTTATTAAATAATATAAAAAACATTTTACAAATATCTTTCAAATTTAGTTTATTTACGCGTTTCCGAATGTTTCTTTGGGGTCGAATTTCAAAATTGGACCTTATAATTACTTGTTTGTTGCTCGCGCTTTTTTAAGGACCGGAAAGAGACAGAGTGGAGTGTAGTACAAAAGTTCTTCGCGGAGTAATTATATCTAAATCGATGGACACTTTATTGTAAAAAATTTAATTATTAAAAGTTACACAGCAAAACTTACATGTTTGAACTGCTCAAGTGAAAATAACTATTATTCTATTAGGACACAACTTTAGCTGAACTTTGTCAGCATAGTCTGTGGACGCGGCGCAACACGCGCGCAAATTCATTTTGGCGCTCAAACTTCCTGCCATTTGACGCAAATTATATTAATTATTTCATTGTGAAGGTCAGATTGGCAGTCACTTCACGGAAAATCTCGAAGTTCATCCAAATCCGTAGTTAGATCGGAAAAGCGGACCCCAGACTCCAAAGTGAAAGCTTTGGATGCGACAGGGATTAACGCTAAGATAAAGAAGAAGATATTAATTATTTCATGAGTTTAGAAAAAAACTGCACATAATTTGACTTTAAAACGTTCGTGATACTATAAAAAAACTTGCCTAAGGCTCGTATTTTAAGAACCCTTATTATGCAACAGTTTCATAAACTACTATAAACGTATTATTAAAATGGTTGTAAAACATGTTAGTACATTTTAACAAGTATATCTTCCCATAACCGCATTTATCTAGTTATCATGATCTTTACACTGCCGCGGCTGTGTAAAGATTACAGTGACTAGATAAATGCGACCGACCTCAAATCGCTAGTTACATGTCGGTAGGTAGGTAGCCGTGTGGTTTCCGGCATAGTAGACTCTAGACCACCACATCCATTCCCATACGGTGTCGTACAAGGCGACTAAGGAATAGGGCTGTTTAACATCAGACAAATAAATCTATAGATCAAGACCCCGTGATAGGAAACCAGTGAGTCCATTTACCGTTATCGTATCGATAGCTTTGAATTCTTATTTACGGAACACGCTGTACCTTAAAACGTATAGATGTAAGCATACCTAGGTGTGCACCTACAAATACCTTTAGGGCCCAGGCCAAGCTCAACTGCTAAACAACAACGAGGCTATGTGTCTCGTAGCCTTTGATTTTGGGGGCTCAGACGGCAGTCAGTGCCGTAAAACCCGATATCCTAATCAAAAACTATAACTAGGCTTCAAAATGCAAACTTTGAGGATGATGATGAGGCACTCTTACGTAATAGAATAAAGGCTATTTTTTTCTGTAGTAAATTATATTTGCTTCGTATTTATGTATCGAATCATGATTACTTTGGTAAACAACCGCCAATCATGTGCGGCAGTTAGAATAGTTAGTTAGAACCTTCCAAACTGTCTGGCTATTTAGGAATTACTTTAATAAAAATAGAGTTGCCTAAGTAGTAATACAAAATTCATGTCTTTTTCGTCAAACCATTATGAATAGAATTCTTTAATTATAAGATAAAAACGTAATTGACTTACTCCGTCTTCTAAATGCTCTTCCGCAGGAGGACCTCCCTCCACACGGTACACGGCACCACGCAACTGAGGCGGTGCCAGAGGAGCTGCCTCTTGCCTCAACGCCATTTTGGATTTCTGTTAAAAAGAAATAAAAGTTATCAGGGCATGTCTCACCATTTGCTGTCAAGATATTCAATATTTCTAATTGTCTGGCTATATTAAGTGAACAAAAAGTTTTGTTATCTCACAAATAATAAAATTATAGTCTCTGCGTCACAATTTAAACGCAAATTGAACATACCTAATGCAATAATGACGGAAGCGTCGAATCCATAACATAATAATAAGTGTCATTAAATGTCTATTAAGACGAGACAAATATCTTATTGAATCTAATGACGCTCTTGTATACAAATAAAATTATATACAATGTTCCTAGACTAGTTGTTTAAAACAAAAGATGTGTCACAATTCGAGGTGAAATTGATAAATAACAATAGACGAACACGTCAAAAAGCTTATTTTTCAACCTCAATCAAACTTCATATAAATTATATATTTTCAAACACACATCACTCGCTTTGCACAAAATTATACATGGGTTCGAAGGGTCCCGCTCGCCCCTTGACAGGTGACAGTAAAGTGAAGAGGATTAACATAATTTAAGTGACTATTTGATCTAGTCGTCGTCGTCGTCAATCTAGTCGTATGTGATAGAATAATACAGTATAATATAATCGATATAATATAATTTGCATTTAGTTTTGCTCGTGATGTTGGCAGTCATTCGACAACAATTAGAATTAAATCGTTCAGTTTACTTGAAAATCTCAAAAACTTTCACGCTACAGAATGCATCACAGACAGACTGCACAAAAGACGTCTACTTAATAGAAGAATTATAATATAACTCGATTTCACTTTGCTCGAAAATATTTAAATATTTGTTTAGACGTCGACGGAATTTATTGACTATAGACAAGAATTTACAAAACGCTCAGCAACAGCTCAGCTCAGCAAAATTGTCCGTATAAACCTTACTGTAAGATTCGTTTGGAATTAGTTGTGAAGTCAACCAGCAGTTAGGTTTCATTCCCTGGGATGTGACGAGAGCAGAAAAATCTAGATGCAATTTCAAAGTCCACCAAGGTTTAAAATTGAAATTGCACGATGCCTGTTTAGTAAGCATCGACCAATACATGCGCATTATGGAATAGTAGAGGAATACGCTTTGAATACGTAGGAAAAGTTTTGGCAACTCTTCATAACGCGTACAAGGAGTAAAATGTCTTTCTACAACATTTACCAGCAGGACGATGGAGGTCAAATGGGAGCACGTCTATAGCTAAGTAGCTTGTTGTTAGGTCTGATTCATCCTTTTTTAAATGACTTAGGTGGCAGATAAGCACACAGCCCACCTGGTGGAAAGTGATTTTCGTGTCCTATGAAGCTTCTCGTTGGAATCGTTCCTGTGAGACCTATGCATTCATACCAAAAAGTAAAATCCTAAGGCCTGCACGGAAGGAAGGAACTGCAAGGAACGGTTTGGGAATACAAAGATTTTCTAAAACAAAGTTTGGAGTATCTGAAACAGAATATGGACTGCTTGCTGTTCCGTTTCTTCCTCGTACAGGAAAATATCGTAAGTATTAGTTAAATGTCTGCCGGAACCAACTGTGACCACTACCTTCGCGTAAGCATGCTATCTACGGGTTGACAAAGTTTTATCACAACCAGATGAACGGTAGCGCATGTCAACGGCATTCACAAAGAAACAAAAAACAAATAAACATTGATTTTTATTATAATATGAGAAGATTTCGCTAGTATCTACGACCCTGGACTGGACACGATAGACCGCACAGCGCACTCACTATCTCAAATTTTTTATATCTTTGTTTAGTATTCAAGTTTACATTTAAGGACGATTTATAACACGATATGTGGGTTATACAATTAGCCAACTTCGACAGCAGCAGAAGATATTACTAGCTTCTATATATTTCTATGAACTTTCTTCCACCAAACGGCACGTCACTCTGTCCGCATTTCATAGCAATGCTTAAGAGTCAGTATCGCTATGTCTGCTGCTGATGTATGCGGTCGGCTAAAAAATAATAATACCCTTAACCAGTTCTTCAGTCTTAGGTATGACTTCCACAATGATTGCATATTAAAAAGAAGTACATAATAGACATGGCACTGGCGTGTAAGAACGTGTACTCGTAACGAAGCTGATTCGCCTCACTCAATGCAAGCACAATTTGCAACAGGACATGCACTAATCATTGAGCGCGAGTGAGTATCAGTATAATCTCTATCATATAACGTGGTACGTTATTGGCACGGTGATAATGTACTAGAGAAGATACAAAGCACACGCGCGCACCCTTTTATCAGACTACGTCCAAGTCAAAGCAAGGGCTTTTGACGATTCTATAAATACACGATAAGTATGGGTTGCTATGCAACATTGCTGGCGAACATAAATTGGCGGGGGATGAATTTGCCATTTGAGGCAGTAGGTACGTTGAGTATGGTCAAATAAGATCAAATGATGTTTTGAAGCAGGGTCCTATCGCCTACGTAGTATTAAAAAGACTTGTCACACACACTATCTCACACACATTAAGCAATAAAAAGTAGACTTGAGACTTGAAAACTTGTTAATTACGTTTCCATAGTAGATTACTACAGAAAGGAAATTAACAAGTTCTCTACACTAAGTAAGACTCTAAGTCAGGTGGCTACAATTAGTGACGATAATATAATTAAAAAAAGATAGGAATATGCACAAACATATAATACAAATGAAACTGTATATTATTATAACATAACACACGTATGCATGGTCATTGCTATAAACTTCGAGTGAAAGTTGTCAGAAACTAGTGCCTACCATAGCACTTTCACTTTATACTGTCTTTAGCAACATACGCCTGTTACGTGCTATGAGAAGGAGATCCGCGAAGATTCGCTTTTATTTGTCGTAATTGGCAGATAGAATACTACGCAGGCATTTTTATTTAGTTTTAAATATAATATGTAGAAACTAGGTATTTATTCTTTAAAATTACGTCAAATTTAGTATTGATAAACTATTTAAATCTACCTATTTATTTATTTGTAAGTCGAAATTATTACATAATTTTAAAATTCAACTTTTGGGTGATGTAAAGATCATTGACTGATGATGCCCGAAATGTTTTCACATCTAAACGTCATTAGATGAATATGTTCAACGGACATGATGTATTTATTTCAAAACATTTTTGTAACTGTCACATTTGCAGAATGGACATCATTCGTTTTTACGTGTACCTAAACATATGTCACGATCATCTAAATCACGATTTGGTAATGATTATAGATACCTACCATTATAAGTTTAATAGTTATTAAAGCGATTACGTTGATGAGGAACTGATTAAATTCACTAGTGTATTGATATATTTTTAACTACTATATCGGGCGAGATGGTATACTCCGTATACTCGCCGCGGTGCGGTGTGCCCTCCGGGCATTGGAAGGTCTTGACCAGGCCTCATTCATACTTCTATGGATGATAATGCTTTCGTCATAATTATTTCATTAGACATTTTCTACGCAGTTATTTAGGCGTTAAGCTACTGTAAGTTTCTATCCGTCACAGTGCTGCCTCCACGTGAGCCTAGTGGCGTGAAGTGATTGTTGTCATTTTGTGACACCAAAATACTTGTTAGGTTGAAGAGCCAGGTCTGGTCTATAAAACCATTATTAGGTCTATTTATAATCTACCATTTGGTCTATCCTATTACATAGCGAAGCGTGGCCGCAGTTGGCGTGACACAAGCAGGCTGTGGTGGATGTGTGAATGGCATGAGGAACTCCCTCAACCACGGCAGCCTACAAGTCTTTGTCATTACAGAGAATGCAGAATAATCGGAGAGCGGTACCATTTTTTGGGTACATGCTCGAGGCAAGTTGAAGCGCTCCTATTATACGCCCACAAGAAGCTGCAGACATAGCTGGTGACTAGCGGGGCTAAATCAACACCTAAATTTATAAGATAATAATAAACAAAACCCTTAAAACCTGTTTGAGGCAATATGTAATTGGTGGTGGTGGGGCGTGAGCTTGTCTGTCATCTAAGTGGTATAGAAAAGTCGATCAAGTGCGAGTCGGACTCGTGCACTGAGGGTTCCGTAACTTAATATACATAAACCGTAATGCGTTGACTGAGAAGTTTAAAATCCAACTTCTCAAGGCTATATAGTCCTATTTAGTACGAATTTCAACTTGATACCTCCACGCATTCCTAAGAAAAAGGTCATGAAAGACAGACATGAAGACGGACACCGTAGTGTAGGATCACTTCGCTGTTCAGTCTTTTTGGTTCCGATTTTTTCTTTTTGATGTACGGAACCCCAAAAAAATATTTTTATATTTTTTGGAAAATACTGTTGCACGCACCTAGTAATGGTAAAGCTGACTAAATCGCCGGGCCTATTTTTTTATATTCTTTAAATATTAAACTACAACATATTAAAATATATTGCCACAAATAAGTATTTTGGATAAATAGTTTTTTTAAAATTAAACGGTTGATTTAGCCCCCTAAAAGTCTGCAGCTTAGTGTGGGGTATCATAGGGTTGGTGGGTGACTAGTTTTCCAAGCATGTACTCAAAAATGGTACCGGCTCTCGGACTAAAAGAGTCGTCTTCGTTTTACGACAACCGTCAGGTTATGTGGGAAGTAAATGTCTGGTCACGCCGCGCCGCCTCTGCCAGGTCCCAGTAAGAGGTAAGAAGTGCTAGCTTTTCATGGATGTTCAACCCCAAGGTCGAGCGAAGTAGAGGAGGCAACGCCGGAAAGCCGACCCTGGACTTCAAGGTGATAGTCTTGGACGTAATCTGGACTCAACGTTTTAATTATGATGATTAGATAAAGATTATGATTAAGAAATTACTTGGGTTATGATAAAATAATAATTCAGAACAAAAAAACATTTTCTTTAAAATTCTTGTTTGTTCGCGAAGGACGCAAAAACTGCTGAACGGATTCGAAAGGTCTCGGTCATAATTGATTGAGTTGAACTAGAGATTATGATAAAAGTCGCGAAAGCCACCGTCCACACTGGCGAACCCACGAACAGATAGTAAAATTATAAAGTAATTGATGCCTGCAGCTTAAATTCTTTATTTTTAACTGTCGTTATTATCACGACAAGTTTATATGAAAGAAAACTGGAGGTACTATAGTTTGCTCCAGGACGAAGGTAGGTAAACACAGCTAGTAGTCTACAAACTAAAGGATGCTTTAGAATCTAATTCTGAATGTTATTCCTCACATTAAAATTGTTCTATTAGCCTATGGAAACATAAGCCAGTAATGTTAAGTGGCTTACACCTTACTGCTTTTCTGTGAACTGCCTGCTTTTCCGTCTGTTTACTGACTCATTTGTTTTGTTGTAAAAAAAAATTGTGGCAGCATAACAAATTGTTTTTGGGAAACTCTGACCTGTTATAGAACAACATACAGTTGGCCATAAAGCATTATTTTTGTAGGTCAATCTGAGATTACAAGCATGTTTACTGCCCAACCATACCATATCTCACGAATATGCTGCCTATCCCCATAACGCTCAGGTGTGTTATGGGGATTAGGCAGCATGTTCGTTTGATTTCTTCGCATTTCTTGAATAACTGTTGTAATTGTTCTCATATACCAAATCAACAAAAAACAATTTTAAACGATACATAGCCTATCTCTTCATGAAGCTCTATAGATTGATGCAAACTGCATAGAAATCGATTATGTAATTAATAGACATAATTATATAGAAGCCAAGGAGCATCTTTACTTTACATTATGTAATGATTTTGAATATCTGCACAGACTTTGATAAGAGGACTAGATTTTTTTTGAACTAGCGTCACTGAAGCATAGATGATTGTTTGTGTAAAAGCTCTAACTCGAGTCACAATGGAGCTCTATAATATAAATGTATGACTTCACTGGTTAGATTGCATTTAAGTTAAATAATTGCACTCTTGGTTGCATTGTACCTCAATTCACACCTCTTAGACAGACAACAAAGGTTGCCTGGAAGAAATTGCTTCCAACGATAAGGCTGATAATAGCAAGTTAAACTGTATTAATCTGACTGTGGGGCAGTAAGTGCAATACAATGGAAGTTTCATTTAGTCACACTGCCCAGCTTATGAATGTCTTTAGAAAATATCTCTATACTAACACACAACAATTTCTTAAGAAAGTTACAAAGGCAATCAAAGTACACAAGTATTTAAAGGTCAGAAGTCATAACTTGGGTCAAGTCAACTATTACAATGAAAATATTTGCAAATTTGACCTTTAATACTTGTATTCTTTGACTTACCTTTGTAATTTTCTTAAGAAATTGCTAGATAGATAGATAGATAGACAGTAAAATGTTTTCTAGAGACACTTATAAGCTGGGCAGTATGACTAAATGAAACTTGCATTGTATTGCACTTACTGCACCACAGTCAGAATATGTAAATATTACTATCCAAATATACTAAGTAATGTCATAGACATATCGCCGTAGAGTTCCAAGTGACATGTTAGAAACTGTGCAACAGGTTTATAAAACAAGTTTTGTGTATTTTTATTTTTCTTACAAACATTGCTGAAGTTACCGAATCCTGTTATTATTTTCTTATATTTCGAACACATTCATTTAAAATACCATCTAGTATTCTAAAAAAACACGTCTAAAATGGTTCCCTATTCTTATTTGCGTATCTGTAAATATACAACAATGATTCAGTTAAAACGCACAGCATTGTATATTGATTAGCTTGCACCATCAATATAAATAACTAAAATGAAAATTTAACAAAAATAATATTAATCAATACTTTTTGTGCGTAGGTAGGAAGATACCCACTGTTTGCGGCATTTAATACGGAGTGCTCAGCAATCACAATTTCTTAGAAGTAAAAGCTTACTTAACTCGAGTAATATTCTAACTTAATGATAAGAAAAAAATATGTAAGACTAATCATCATTTTAACTCAATATATTGCAAAAAAATCAAATTCGTCAATGTAATTAAAAATCGATACTCGTATGTACTGCGTACGCAATTACAAATTCTCTGCAATATATTGGGTTGGGTGTACATATATGTATCAGATTGAAAAACTGTTTTTCAGGGGTTTACTTGCCTTCACACGTCTATCACCGAATGCTCGAGGTACAGCTGTATCGTACACAAAATCTTTTAATCACAGTACAGAAATTCACAAATACGTCAGCCCGGCACAATTTATATGCCTCGACTAAAACTACAAACTGCTATAGATAAAATAAATAATTTAGTGTTGTTATAATTTTCTTACCGGCCATAGATATAGGTCTTTATAGCCTTTCAAAATAGTAAGTAAAAATGAACTGACACAACTGAATTGAACATGAAATCCAATAAGTAGAATAAGTCTCTTATCCGCGGCGCGACTGGGCTGTATATAGTGCTGCCAGTCTAGACTTCTTATTTCAACAAATATTTTAATGTTCATGTACCGCTGAACTTAAGATGTTATATTCGCGCGTTTCCAATGTTAGAATGTGATCATGTGAAACACCTAGAAGATTATTGTTTTAAAAATATAGATTAATAGATGCAACAATGAACAGATTATTTTATATATATAGAACACGTCAATTATACTTCGCCTTGCCTGATGGTAAGCTGAAGGCAAAGTCTCAAAAAAGAGGGTCACCATTACTTACACATACCATGTGACAACGGCGACGCTCAGCTTGACGGCCTCATCATATGCTTTTTCACGCCCCGCTTAAAGGACACGGGACTGGACTAGGAAGAAGGAAACACATGTGCTGGTAATGAATTCCAGGCCTTAATGGTGCGACAGAGGAAAGAGTCACCGAACCGCTTGGTTCTTGATCGGATGTTCTGCACCGTGTGCGGGTGACATCTAAGACCTGCATGTGTTGTCCTGTGTAGGAAAGTGGAGGGTGGGACTAATTAGAAGAGCTAGAGCTCATCAGAACACTCACCACGGTACAGACGGTGAAATACAGGGTGTTTGTGACCTCGGGATTCCCAATGATGCGGACCGCACGTCGCTGCAACCTGTCGAAAGCATCTAGTAAGTACTTTGCAGAACCATCCCAGAGATGCGAGCAGTATTCCACACAGCAGCGAATTTGTGTCTTGTATAGAAGACACCGCTGCTCCGGCGTGAAAAATCGTCTCACTCTGTTCAGGACTCCCGAGTTTACGCGAGACTGTTTTGATGATAATTTCGATGTAATTTTTGTTATTCAGGTTGCAGCGAACATCCATACCTAGGATATTGAGATTGTCCTGCATTGGCAGTGGCGTGCTCTGAAGAGTGGGGAGGGGAAGGAAAGAAGATGCTCTTGCTGTAAACGCACATGCCTGCGTCATCTTGGCATTGAACTCGACTAGGTTCTCAGAGCCCCATTGAGAAATGTGATTCAGGATCCTGTCAAGCTCAGTGACAAGAAGCTGCCTTTTCTCTGCGATATCTGACTGCTTGGCCGCAGGATGTCCACGATAACTCCCATGTGAGGTGCTATTGTCTGCATAACAATGAACACTGCCGGTGGACAGCATGTCGTTGATACGCAAAAGAAAGAGAGTGGGTGATAAGACGGACCTCTGTGGCACGCCAGCATTTACCTGCAGAAACTCCGAAGCTCGTCCGTCACAATGGACGCGAATACGGCGCCTCTGCAGGAAGCTAGCAACCCAGTTGCACATCCTAGGAGGCAGGCCAAATGCTGGTAGCTTGGAAAGAAGCGATTTGTGCCAGACTTAAGCAGACGAAAGCTTTGGCGATGTCAAGACTAATTGCCAGTGACTCGCCGTGCTTGTCCATAGTCTTACCCCAAAGATGGGTAACGTAATAACTTATGCTAGAAGTTAACCCGTTGACCGTTTCGGCCTGAAGCCATATTGCCAGTCATTACTTAAGGAGTGATCGTCTAGGTGACCTATGAGCTATTTGTTATTTATGTGCTCGAACACTTTGCACAGCACTGAGGTGACGGCTATGGGTCGATAGTTGACTGGCTCTGAGCGATCCCCCTTCTTGGGGATCAGCTGAACATTCGCCTCTTCCCAAGTCGAAGGCACTGTACCCGAGCTGTAGGACAGCCGGTACAGGCGCGTAAGCATTGGAGACAACTCCGCTGCACATTTATGTAAAACCACCGCTGGAATACCATCCGGACCACTGGCTTTCCAGACATCGAGTGATTACAGCACTGCACGGACCTCTCGTTGCTTGATATGGATATCAGGCATTGCGTGGTCACTGTCGGGTAGAGTCAGTGACTGCGTACCACAATTATCGATTCGGGAGTTGGCCGCAAAGATATTAACCAGCAGATTTGCCTTCTCTTGCGGCTCATGGGCCAGGGGTCCATCAGAGTTACACAGCGGAGGCAGCGAAGGCTGGCAGAAGTTGGCTTGCACGGCTTTAGCCAGTCGCCAGTAGCCACAGCTGCCCATGGGATGCATCACTAGCTCTTGACCAAGCCCCACTATGCGCAGGGCATCCGCTCTGACATAGACCCTTTTACAGACCTTTGAGGCTCTGTTGTACGCCGCCTCGAAGTGGCCTAAATTGGGATCGCGTTTGTCGCGCGCCCTTACCCAAGCGCGGTACGCAGACTGTTTTTCTTCAACAGCTTCCTCGCACTCACGCCCGAACCAAGGGCGCACGCCGCGGACACCGGTTATATCAGTATATGAGATATAGTATTCCATACCCAGACTGATCTCACCGGTGACAGCAGTAGCACAATCCGGTGGGTTCTTACCTTCAAAGCAGCGCTCAACTTACGGGATGGACGCAAAATAGTCACGAAGTTCATCCCGGTCCGTTGACGAGTAGTGCCAGAGACGCCGCTTCCCCTTCACCATATCAGTGAGATAGTGACAGCGACTGCTCTTTACTGAAACAAGGTACGTTCACATTTCTATAGAAGCTGCTCAAGTGTTCGTAAACGTACAACGTGGCCATCATCCTGCCATCCTGCATCAGTATTGGTTTGACGGAGCATGTGGTAATCAAGATATCACCAAGTTACATTTTTGTGAAAAAGGAGTGAAAACTTCAGCCAAAATGTATCAAGAAACTTTTTAATATATTTGATGGATTAGAGCTCCTCCGCTGCTATATTTTTTTTTTAAATTTATTTAAAAATTACATAATACGGTCATAATTGACAGTTTAGTAGTATTAATAAACCACCAAGGTTTGTGCTAATATTACAAGTGCTCATGTGCTAATATTACGAGGCTATGGACGGCGAGTCACTGGCAATTAGTCTTGACATCGCCAAAGCTTTCGATAGAGTCTGGCACAAATCGCTTATTTCCAAGCTACCTGCCTTTGGTCTGCCTTCTAGGCTGTGCAACTGGGTTGCTAGCTTCCTGCAGGGGCGTCGTATTCGCGTCCTTTGTGGCGAACGAGCTTCGGAGTTTCTGCAGGTAAATGCTGGCGTGCCCCAGGGGTCCGTCTTATCACCCACTCTCTTTCTTCTGCATATCAACACCATGCTGTCTACCGGCAATGTTTATTGTTATGCAGACGATAGCACTTTACATGGGAGTTATCATGGACATCCTGCGGCCAAGCAGTCAGATATCGCAGAGAAAAGGCAGCTTCTTGTCACTGAGCTTGACGGGATCCTGAATCACATTTCTCAATGGGGCTCTGAGAACCTGGTTGAGTTCAGTGCCAAGAAGACGCAGGCATGTGCGTTTACAGCAAAAGTATCTTCTTTCCTTCCCCTCCCCACTCTTCAGAGCACGCCACTGCCACTGCAGGACAATCTCAATATCCTAGGTATGGATGTTCGCTGCAACCTGAATAACAAAAATTACATCGAAAGAATGATCAAAACAGCCTCACGAAAACTCGGAGTCCTGAACAGAGTGAGACGGTTTTTCACGCCGGAGTAGCGGTGTCTTCTATCCAAGACACAAATTCGCTCCTGTGTGGAATACTGCTCGCATCTCTGGGATGGTTCAGCAAAGTACTTACTAGATGCTCTCGACAGGTTGCAGCGATGTCCGCATCATTGGGAATCCCGAAAAAAAAAAGGTGTACTTAAAACAACGCATACTTGATTGATATATGTTTGTACAGGTGTTTAAACAATTTATGTTTCTAATTTTGGCATCGATCTTTGATATTTTTGGACACAATATTTTGTAGTATTTTCACCTGGAGTTAATAAATAAATTTGATTAAAGTAAGTTTTGAATGTGCGACCGTACTGTATATACTATTGAGTCCGTACTGTATATTTGATTCAGTCAGTGAGTTGTATAGCATAATGTATGTCATGCTATCCTCAAAAGATACCAAAAAACGCCTGTGCATATTATATGTAGTGTAGATGTTGTGATGTGATTTAGATCAAGATACATGCCAGTTCTTTGGTATAGCTGAGTAGAGCGGCGATGTCATTTTTAGTGCCAAGTTTTATTTTATGGCGTAGGCTTTCTAGCTCATTAATTTTAAGCAATAATTTCAAGAAACCTAGGACCTGAAACTCATTCCAACGAAAGGTTTCTTTTTTTGAAGTGTTTCTTAGGTCCCCTGAACATATCTGGAAAGTTCCCCGTAGATCCCGTGTACAGTTTCCCCTTGTCCCTCCCCCCCTCCTAAAACGTCTCCTTCCGAGTCTTACATGTAGTTTTTTTCTATTTATCCCAGAAACGGTGAAAGCTACAAGAAATTTGTCAAGGTAAAATAAATTTAGGAATAAATCGAGATATATATAATTCATTGTTATAGCAGCATTGGTTCTCGATTTACAGCGAGTAGTGGCAAACACCACGATCTACCGTTTTTTTCCTGTCAGTTGGAATTTTATAGTCTTCGAAAACGTCTTGATACTTTAATAATGTTATCATTTTTGAAGAATGAAATGAAGTATGCATGAAGAATGTAATGAGAGTGAATGAAGCGAGAGTAGTAGGTATGTCAGGAACGAAGCAAATGGAGTTTTTTTCATTTTTTTTTAATATAGGACACGTTAATTAGATTTCGCCTTGCCTGATGGTAAGCTGAAGGCAAAGTCCCAGAAAGAGGGTCACCATTACTTACACATACCGTGTGACAATGGTGACACTCAGCTTGACGGCCGCATCATATGCTTTTTCACACCCCGCTTAAAGGACCCGGGACTGTAGGAAGAAGGAAACACGTGAGCTGGTAATGAATTCCAGACCTTAATGGTGCGACAGAGGAAAGAGTCTCCGAACCGCTTGGTTCTTGATCGGATGTTTTGCACCGTGTGCGGATGACATCTAAGACCTGCACGTGTTGTCCTGTGTAGGAAAGGGGAGGGTGGGACTAATTGGAAGAGCTCATCAGTACACTCCCAAAGAGATCCATGATCTCTGCCTTCCCTTATGGGAAACAGGCGTGATTATTTGTATCTATGTATTTTTTGGATAGTATAATTCTTAAAGGGCATTTTTATACCACTTAGGTGGCAGACAAGCATTGGTTATTTTTAATGCTGGCCGATTGTATGATCAATATTTTATAGCAATTGACCAATAAGTAATTATTCATATATATGGGGGGATTGTTGAGTACGATATTCACTTAACTTTAAAGATCGGCATACGTGATTTATAAGTCAGGGAGTTAGATAATATACTCTAATCAAACAGATAGAGCATCAGCGTGTCCTTTTAGATAGCAATAGTATGGTCTCTGATGTTGTAATCTCTTGACTTAAATTACCCTTAAGGGAACTAAATCGCACGACATAATGTGATATTATGGATTGTTGGAGAGGTGTATTCTTCGCCCTGTACTTCCCCGCGACAATCCTTAGGGCAAACGCCGATTCTAGGGTATTCTATGGTTTCTATGGTATTATCACTAACACGAGCACACTAGAGTGCACTTTCCTGTCGAATCCTAGCGTTGATTATTCTCTCGTAAAATTTCATGGCGGGGAACATTACCAAGACTAGCGTGATGATACTCAGCCTTAAGGAACTTATCTTAAGTAACTCCCAAACTAAACAGTTTGAATTCATTTGTTTTATCTTGGCTAAAAGACTGGTTTTATATTTATATTTTATGGTATTCAGGGTGTCTATAATCTCGAACCTCAAGTCAGAAGATTTTTCTTGTCGGAGCAGCAGTATCTTTTGTCATAAGACGCAGGTTCGCTCGTGGTGGCATACAGTCCTCATCAATGGTATGGTTTTTATTCAAAACATGGACTTAAACAAAAAAGATTTCATCATCTTCTAATAAGAGTAATCAAGTTACTAACACAGAATCGTTAGAATCGAAGCGAGACGTGACCTCTAGGGCTGTACTTTACCACTAACACATCAACACGGTGAATGTTCTGATGAACTCCTTAAACTAATCCCTCCTTCCTATCCTACCCAGAACAACCTGCCACATTCTTCCTCCCCTCGTACACAATAGATATATCAAGCAGAAGCTTTCGGCACGCATGAAACCAGCGGAGAATAACTAGCTGCCTTAACCTGACTGAGGTAGAGCACCTGGCATCGCATCTCCCAATACCCGCAAAGGTGTGGTGTCACCCGTGGAGGGAAGCTGGAGTCAGAAAAGCGACATCATGGGAATGGCCATCCTCAGGTGCCACAAAGACTGAAGAGCCGCTGGAGTTTCTGAGCGTGCATTGGTCTCATTGACAGTAAGCCTTCCCAAGCCAGAATTAAATACTGGAGAGCGCAAAGCACGCTCCTTGGGCAAAAAGAAACGCCTTTTGTCCCACTTTCAGAGAATCCTAAGAGATATCCTTTCGGACATAATCTGCCTTAACTCAGATGGAAGTCCTTGAACAGACTTCGGACACAGATCGGGCGAAGCAAAGAACACAGGGCTTGGTAAGGGTTCTCAGGTGGTGTGGACCGAATTGGAGTTATTTCACAGACAATGGCACACCTGTTAACATGTACACCGGAGGATCTCATGTGCGCCTATAAGAACGCCCTCCAGGTGGCATCACATTGGGAGAACACAATTTGAGAGTTAAGGCGTCATCGCCACGATAAAAGAATAATATTGTCGCGAGGAGTACTGCTTCCTCTCTTGAGGTTCTGACATTAAAGCTTGCGCTGACATTATATTCACTTTAATTGACTTGACACAGACATGAGAAAAGAAATAGCAATTGAATTTGACGTAATCTCAGGATTTTTCCCTCACTGCGGCTTCGGCAGTGAGTATATAATATTAATCTATGTTCGGTAGCCAAATATAGGTACTACACCCGATGCTACTTCTATTACTTTTTATAATCTAATATAAACTATGAATTTCTAAAAAAAATTAATAAGCCCTAGTCTCAAAAAGCAACCTCCAATTTTTTTTAAATAAATTGTGCCCTGGAACTTTGATAAATCTAGTAATATTTTTATTCAAGCGTTGCCATGTAGGGCCAACCTGGTAAGGGAAAGCTGGTAAAGTACTTCGTAAAATTATTTAAAATTTTAACAACTTTAAAAAAAGTACCATTAACGTATGTCATTAGTACTTACCATGTAGGCTGGTTTGGAAAAATAAATCCTAGTATCAACACTGTTTTGTAGGGGTATAGTCAGTGTTGCAGCCTGTTGATTTTTCAAATACCCACCATTTCTTTGAACCATCTTTCGCTGGCCATACTCTAGAATCTTCCTTTCTGTTATGTTTTTAATACCAATATAAATGCACTGCTCACGCCGCGCCGTTCCTCTGCCGCTAGTGCGTTCTCATAGATTAATATTAATTCGACAACGACATAGCTCGCGGTGGCGGAGTTATCTATTGCTTGACGAAAACGTCTCTTTTGTCATCATCCTAAAGTAAAATATGAAATCGTATCGTTCAGGGTCTCTCATTGAGTGAGTCTTGGTTAAAGAGTGATATTCTCCCTATTTACATCGAGATTTTTGTCATGGCAACCGATTTTATGTCTCTCTAGTTTTTCACTTCATTTGTGACATGTACTTACACTTCATGTACATTTTTGCCGCTCACTGTAACGCCGCTGCAGTACAGTGCGGCTAAGTAACGCCGCGCCGCGCCGCGCCGCTGACGCAGTGCGCTTATCCTCTGCAGTGTCGCCAGTGTCGCTAATAGTGCTGTTTCACCTTTATTCTACCATTCGACGTGTGGTTGTTTATGGCATAATGTCAAAGATGATCGCTGTTCGGTCATTGGCGGTTGGCTGAACTGGCTATTCTATTACCCTATCACGAGTGGTTCAGCCTCAGCCGGCAGCTCGGTATTGGACAATAATGTTCTTGTTTTGTTGTGCTTGTACTTTGTAGCGGCTAAAACTGGTTAAAATAAAAAGCTTAACACTGGCCAAAATAGTAATTGTGCTAAAACTGCTAAAACTATATAACAATAAAATCATTACCCTGTACCAACCTCTTTGGTACCCACAGTCACCCGACAGTCAGACAGTGTTACTCGAAATCTCGATAAGTGCTCTTGTCAGTATTGTTGTAGTAAACTTATATAGTGATTATATTGAATAAAATTGCTCTATGTGTGGAATTGTGGATCGGAAATTCAGAATCAACTGAAAATGGCTTCAGTAAAGAAAAAAGCACAAATTAAAAGTGAACAATTGTGTAGAACGTGTTTATCTAAAGAGAATGAGTTACATTCAATCTTCGATACATTTATTGGAACAATCACAATAGATTACATAGTGACTTCTACTACTGGACTTACGGTAAGTAAATGATGGCTTCATATTTTTCGCTGTACATAATCTTGTGAAATGTTTATGGAAACTGTTTTTATGCTATGGTCCTATAAATTTATAGAATAAATTCAATATTGTGCATTGTACAAAGCTATTTATTTAATGCTTCATCATTTTCAATCAGGGAAAATCCAGATTTAACTTCACATATGTTCCTTCCTAGTTGAAATTTTTTACATGTGTAACAAGCAGCGCTTGATTTCATCCTCCCACCTCTTCAGAGGCTGTTTTCATAGCATCCCTATATGTCTGCTTGTTTAACTTATGTCCATACAATACAATTCTGCAGAGGAGAGGATCTGGTTACTGTTGCAAAGGGTCGTCAACTTTTCTTCTTTGAGCCGATGTTATTTCTTAGCGCAATTAGATGCGTGCTTCAGGTTGCATGCTGCCTTAAAGTGAGCCAAAATGACCACATCCTGATTATCCTGTACTATACACCATTGCCCTCCGTACACATAACAGATGGCTATTGTTACACAGTAAGTAAAGTATGTATGTATTTAGACTATTTATACTGTAGATTGATGGCACTTGGTGGAATTTATTGTTACACATATTGATAACTCACTTGTACTTTTCCACATTACTTTATTGCTTATTACACTTGACCGGTTTCGCCTTACGGCATCCTCAAAGGTTTATAATGACATTGTAAAAAAAATAATAATGTCATTATAAACCTTTGAGGATGCCGTAAGGCGAAACCGGTCAGTTGTAATAAGCAATAAAGTAATGTGGAAAAGTACAAGTGAGTTATCAATATCTGTATGTATGTCTTTATATGTATGTGAATGTATGTATGCCTATATGTACATACAAACATGCTCACATACATATAATCATGTCTTTATCCTCAGAGGGTTAGGCACAGGTGACTTAACACATTTCACTTATCACTGTATTTGGTCGCACATAATAGGAAATGACCCTATTGCCATATCCCGGGCACTGTTGTTGACACGAGGCATGCACCAGAGGCTGAGTCTGATATATACCTACTGATAAATACTGATTTAATCTATGGGGCAAATAATATAACCTTAAATTATAGATACTGAAAAATGATGGTTTTCCTTCAAAGATTTGCTATGAGTGCAAAGAGAAAGCAGTAATAGCTTATAATTTTAAGAAAAAGTCAGAAGAAGCTTACATAAGTCTGCAAAAACCAATTGAAAATGAGAAAGTGGATTGGTCAGCTACAATAAAAATAGTAAGTCAATGCCATTAAAAATATGCACATTTTTGAACTAACCACATCAATGATTTTATGATTTCTTCTTCTTCATCTTAGCCTTAATCCCATTTGCATCCGAAGCTTTCACCTCGGTGTCTGGGGTCTGTGTTACCAATCTAACTGCGGATGATTTGACTGAACTTCAACATTTTCCGTGAAGCAACTGCCATCTGAACTCCACAACCCAATTACAATATCAAAGCATTGCAGTTAGACCAGTTGTTGGACTTTTTGGGGATCCAATTATCCATAACAACTGTGATAGATGTTTGTATGGCAACCGGGACTGACAGCTTAACATGCTCTCCGAGACATGATCAGACCAATGCAAATACGCATATTCGTGCGTACAAATATTTGCACTGAGTGAGGTTCGAATCTGCACCTCCTGCATAGCGGCCGCGTTCACTACTGCCACACCACCGAGCTTGTCAAATTCTGCTCTGTCATGATTTATATGAAGTTGTTTTATTATTTACTCTGAACCTGACTTTTGGACTCTGTTCTACATCTGTGGTCATAGGGTAAGATGTATATATTTTTTTTATGCTTAGGCAACTCCGATGGAAGGATTGAAGGCCGAAAATATGTTGTCACATGAGCGTGATGACTATGCTGACAGTGATTACAACCTATCGCTAGGAAGTGGACCAGATCTGAATGAATTAGGTATGGTGTTTACTATCATATTGTTAGACTATTGTGTTCTCAGTTCTCATCATAATGTTGTTTTTAAAATTGTTATTCATAAAGTGTTATAAAAATAAATTGCCTTTTTTATATAATTTAGGTGGCACACAAGCACAGGGACCACGTGATAGAAAGTGGTTACCGTGTCTTATGAGTGTGTGCAACACCAGTGGAGTCAAACACATGCTGTCGACCCTGTAAAAACATGACCTCTATGTTAAGAGATTCTCGGGTGACTTGAGTTGTTGGAGTTATACCATCTAGTTAGTTTTGGTGTGCCTTTTGACAAAAGTATTCTTCAAATGGTTCAACATGGGAGTAATCCCGACAGACAATGTGTTATGATAGCTTAAATTTTTCAGATACTGTCAAAAGTGAAAGTGAGCATCCTAGCAACACATTCTTTGAGTGTAAAAAATGTTTACTGATATTTGACACACAAACTGAATATAAAGATCACCTGAAGAAAAAATGTATTAAAAGTAAGCTCCGTATTCTATTCTTTCAGTTTATCCACATTGCTTCTAAACTCTAATGCTTTGCTATCCTACACTTTTATTTTGGGCTTTTAAAGACATGCTACTTGTTTGTTAGTAATTTTCTCTCATTAAGAAGGTTTCTGCACTGCTAAGGGCGCAAGGTTGCTTTGACCACAGCGCTGTTTGGAAGAAGTTACTTTACCTACAGTGCCAGACTCTGTAACAATACGTCTGCTAGCTTCTGTACTATTAATTTTGGTGTGTTATAAATAATTCTTCATCCATTTATCTATTTAATATATTTGTTTTAGTTGAATGCGATGACTTGGGTGGCACTTATTGTCCATTGTGTGACACATGTTACGATGGAGCAGATAATTTAACAAAACACATGTGGAACTGTCATTCTGATGTTATGGGCCCAAAGAAAAGAGGTAGACCAAAGAAGTTATTGACAAGTGTAAGTATTATTTATTTAATGTGTGGTACATGTCTATCTATACACATGAGCATCACAGTAAAGAGGTCTCTGCACTCTTTATGATGATACATATAACATTGTCTCCCAATATTAAAGTGTAGGTTTGTCGAATAATGTTTCAAGGTAAGGTAAGGTTTCACATATGTAGTGAAACACAGTAAATACTCGTTAGAGTGAGAAGGTGAGAGTAACTAAATTTCGTCATCTAAGTATATGTGAATTACATGGTTTGATGACTTGGTCAAGAGATTGGTCATCAGAAGCTTAAAAGTCACTGTTACTATAATTCAGCCCTTGAGATAATGCGTTCCTAACGAAAATGACCCTTAGAAAAGTTCAACCAACCCAGGCTACTTTTCGTCTAGCTGCTATTTCTTATCATAAAGGAAATAAAAATGCAAGAGGTTTTTAAGAATATTGACTACGAAAATATGTTAGAAACATGTGGCACTAGCCTTCAACAAACTTTTATCGGACGCCGATTCGCTTGAGGAAGTGCTGTCTATTGTTATTACTTTTAGTACCTATCAAGTTTGATATCTCGGTCAAAGCGTTCCAGAATAATATTTTTATTTTATCTATCACCTTTGCCCAGTTATCTTGCGTGACTTATGACCGCAAGTTTCTATTAATAGCTAAAGTAGCTGATTATACTTCTTAAATAAAATTATAATGCCACCACATTTACGATTTATGATTTGGCATTCAAAAATTCAATCTTGATTATAATTTCAGACAATCATTGACAAGTTGTCAGAAAATGGATTTTATATCACACCTATTAATAAAATAGAATGCTCATTTTGCAAACAATATTTTAAAACCAAAGAAGAATTAGGAACTCATTTGTTAAGTCATAAAGGTAAGTGCCACCGTCAACATCATCATGGCGTTAGCCTCGGTTGCAGCCGAAGCTTAATACTTAAGAGTATCGGTTTTCCTAGTGTTTCTGTTAATTTGGTCTTTATGGAATATTAATGTCGTCAGACCCAACTCCGAAAGAACAGTCTACGTCATACCTTGGTTCATTTATTAGCAAGAGTACCTATCTGCTTGTAGTTGAGATGGGCTGGGGCCCCAAATATTTCGAATATGGGCCCACCAAAACTAGGTTTATGAAAATCCTAAAAATGTATTTAAGAGGATATTTAAATATATTTTTTATCTTGATATGTGTTTTTCAGATATGAAGGTATTATGCTGCGAAATCTGTAAAAAAATGTATCTGGATAGAAAAAATATAGATGAACATATTTGCAGTGACGGAAAGGTTAATATCCATTTCAATAAAGTTATTTTCTATTTCTGTTAATAAGTTACTAACACATTTTTATGAATTACAGGACGAACCTACTACAGAATCGAATGAAAAGATACATATTGGTTTCTTTTCTGAAATAACATTACAGGAACTTATGGAAGCAAATGCTGACATGGTATGTACTCGATCAACCATAGTAGCTTTATGTCTGAATGTAGGGCACAATGGAGATTGCTTATTAAGTTTTATTAGTTACTGTTAAGGCTTGATAAATACATAGGTTTAAATTATTTTTTATTGTTCTTTTGCTTCAATTAAATTTCAAAAATTTATATCAAACAGCTTATTAACTATTATTACTAAAATAAAGTATAATAAATAGATAACATATTATTGCATTGGTTTTTTTATACCAATTGTGGCAATCAAGCACGCGGGCCACCTGATTCCCATCGGGTCGATCCCGTACGGTACGGTAACCACTTCCCAGTGGTTAGTATACTGTGGTCGTCTCTCAGAGAGAACGTTAAGCCGTCGGTCCCGGTTGCCACACGAACATCTACGGCAGTTATTACCAGTTAGTAGTTGGTAGTTGGAGCCTTCAAAAGCCCGACTAGTCTAACTGCAGAACTTCGCTATCACCAATTGGTTGGGGAGGTCAGATGGCAGTAGCTTCACAGATAATATCAAAACTCAGCCGCATCTTAGATAGACTAGACACCCGACCAAACTGAGTTGAGAAAATGCTCGGAGATTGATGATTTAGATACAAATTGTGTCTTGAAATTCCTCCGCATCATCACCGACCGAAAACATTCCCAGAAGGCTGGCAGCATTACCTTTTCATAAATAAGCATGTAGAGGGCATTAGGAGCAGAAGTTTCCCCAAGACAATATAGGTTGCAAGGATATAGCTAAAAAAGGAGTATTATAACTGCTAGTTATAACTTATGACAACTGGTTGTTATTACGAGTATAAGCACAACAGTAACTTATGTGTATAATTAATTAAACAATTTTTTTTCAGGAAAATATTTCATTACTACAAATGTGTACTATTTGTAGTTGTGTATTTTTATTTGAGAAAGATCTCGTCAACCATAACGATACTGAACATCCAGAACTCTCCCAACGTTGCAATCTTTGTGCAAAGGTAATTTGTTAACTTTCACCTATATTTTTGTCTATTTAATCATTAGTTTTTAAGAGACCTTTTTAATACCCTAGTGTGAATCATATTGACTTGTACGGTCGACAAAGGAGATACAATTGCACCTTTACATATAACATTATATGAAGTGCAACCGTATCTCCTTTGTCTATTGTACAGTCAACGACAAAAGTAGCTTAACAAATTCTATTTTATTGATCACAGTGGCCTCTAAACCTCAGACAAAATAATGAAAAAAATATTAAATATATTAACTTTGAGCTCTGGGAATCATTAAACTACTTTTACAGTAATTATTGATACTGGTATTCCAGATTAGAAAAAGGTTTGTAAATATTTTAGTGTTAATTAACTTATGTCGTTGACTGTACATATATTTATTTTAACCGGTTGTGGTTTTAATTGTAACCGAAATAATAGTATTTAACAGCAATATAGTAGGTCTTTCGCCAACTAAACCAATATCTAGCCATGTTGAGGCACGCGGGGTCGTATTCTGCGGACAATAATCGATATATTTCGCGACAGATCTACCATTTGATTACCACAAAAATATCTCCAATTTTAAACTAGCGGCTTGTTAACGTTTACTGTAGGATAGAGAAAAGGAGTCAGTGCCTAAAATTCATACAAATCCCTTAATTCTTGGAAAGCCTCCTAAAAAATTAATTTATGTTTCTTCAGGTATTTGCCTCTGTAAGGTCAGCTGCACGTCACAGAGTCATATGTAAAGGAATCGAAAGGAAATATAAATGTGATACTTGTGGACTCACGTTTGCCTATGAAATATCTCTGAACAAACACATTTTGAGGTATCACAAAGGGCAGAGTGTGTCGGTCAATTTCATCGATACGAAGACCAAACATGAGGACAGGCAGTTCCAATGTGACACTTGCAACAGATGTTTCTACAAGTAAGTTTTTAAGTATTAGTCCTAGTTGTATTCAAAGGTTGAACAGTCAGGATCTGATCGATCTTGACCAGCAGGGTACTGGCCAGCGGGTGAGGCCAGCTCGAACCCGAATTTGTTAGTGGCCCTATACACATTGAAAATTGCCTCCCTTTTAGATCAAATTGCACTTCCGTTCTTGATTGATACAAAACCTTTTATCTTCTTTGTATATTAATGAATGTTAGAGCATCAGACTTAATAAAATATATGTGTAGAATGACCATTAAGATGATGGTATAATCATCACCATCATCTTAGTGATCATTCTTCCCTCTTGTACATAGAGGAACATGATGTTTGAAGCGTTCAACTCTAAGTTGTTCACTCATTTAAATCGTTTTGTTTAAAATATCTCATTGAATAATTAACGAAAGTATATCTTGTATTTACAGGAGAGATTTGCTGGTTAAACATACTAAACTGCACATGCCAAATGAAAAATGTTTTCAATGTGATGTTTGTGAGAAAAGGTTTCATAGGAGGGATAACTTACGGTCAGTACATTTTGTTTGTTCAATCTTATCAACGACGTCGTTGGGAACTGCGAATGAGGCGAAGTAAATTACCTTATCATATTTTTCATAATGAACTGCATTGAGTAAAATGTGAAACTTCAGTTGTGCTTTGTTTTTGCTTTCCTTTAGGCGACTGCCATCTGATCTCCTCTATAAATAGCCTAAGTTGGCAAAATCTGTACAAATAAGCAGATTTTTGGAGTCCTATACTGCATTTCTGGACTCACTCGATGTCAGTAAGCCGGTGGTCCGGATGGTATTCCAGTGTTGGTTCTACAAAAATGTGCAGCGGAGTGGTCTCCAATGATTGTAAATCTGTTCCGACTGTCCCAACAACTCGGGTAAAGTGCCATCGACTTAGAGGAGGCGATTGTACAGCCAATCACCAAGAACCCGGGATCGCTCAGACCCAAGCAACTATACACCCATAGCCTCCGTACTGTGCAAGAACATCATTAACAAACAGCTCATGCGTCACCGAGTCACTCCTTATTTAATGACCGGTAATATCAGGCCGAAACGGTCAACGTGTGATCTTCTAGCATACATTACCCATCTTTGGGGTGAGGCTATATATAAGCACGGCGAGTCCTGTCAATTAGTGTTGACAGCGCCAAAGCTATCGAAAGTCTGGCACAAATCGCTTCTTTCCAAGCTACCAGCCTTTGGTCTACCTCCTAGGCTGTGCAACTGGGCGGCTAGCTGCCTGCAGGGGCACCGTATTCCACCGGCAGTATTCATTGTTATGCAGATGATAGCACCTTATACAGGAGTTATTACAACAGACATCCTGCGGCCGAGCAGTCAGATATCGCAGAAAATGCTGCCTTCCTTCTTGTTACTGAACTTGACTGGATCACCTGAATCACATTTCCCAATGTGACTCTTCAGAACCTGATCGAGCTCAATGCCAAGAAAACCCAGGCATGTGCGTTCACAGCAAAGGTGTTTTCTTTCCTTCCCATTTCCACTCTTCAGAGCACGCCATTTGCACTGCAAGACAATCTCAATATCCTAGGTATGGATGTTCACTCTAACCTGAATGACAAAAACTACATCGAGAGTATTATCAGAACAGCCTCGCGTAAAATAGGAGTCCTGATCAGAGTAAGAAGTATTTTCACTCCGGAGTAGCGGTGTCTTCTCTACAAGATACGAATTCGCTCCTGGGTGGAATACTGCTCGCATCTCTTGGATAGCTCCGCGAAGTACCTACAAGATGCTCTCGACAGGTAGCAGCGATGTGCGGTCCGCATTATTGGGAATCCCGAGCTTACGAACACCCTAGAGCCTTTGTAGATGCGAAGAGATGTTGCGTCCTTGGCAGTATTTTACCGTCTGGACCATGGTGAATGTTCTGAAGAGCTCTTCCAATTACTAGTCCCACCCTCCCCTTACCTATACAAGACAACACGTGCAGGGCTTAGATGTCACCCACATACGGTGCGGAATATCCAAGCAAGTACCAAGTGGTTCGTAAACTCTTTCCTTTGCCACATCACGAAGATCTGGTATTTATTACCAGCTCACGTGTTTCCTTCTTCCTACAGTCTTGGGTCCTTTAAGTGTGACGTGAAAAAGCATCTGATGAGGCCGCCAAGCTGAATGCCACCATAGTAACATACTACGTGTCTATAATAGTGACCCACTTGAGAGTTTGCCTTTAGCTTACCATCGGGCGCGGTGAAATCAATATAACGTAACCTAGATAAAGAAAATGGTTTCACCAAATTATATTTGTTTCTATAGTACCTAACGAATAGTGCATAAGATAAGTACATACCGTTAAAAAATCAGAGATACATAATATATGTTACTACAATACAATGCCGTGATCATATACGCAATACGAGCGTTTGTCCGAAATGTATTATACGCGACTAATCTTCACACCGATGTGTCACAGTTTGCATAGATAGCAGTGTGACGGTTAGTAAATTATTTCCTAACTGTCACACCAGTGTGAAAGATAAGACGTCTCATTCTTCACAACACCGAGGCATTTTAAACCTCTTGTCTTAATTACTTATTATATTAGCCACTTGAGTGATGCAGTTAGTGATGTTATTAATTGTTTTTTAGTTCCCACAAGCGCGTGCACGAGGTGCAGCGCGACAAGGGTTCTTCAAGCACATCCTTGTGTCTGTACTGCGGTCGCAGCTTCTCCAATTCATCCAACTTGATAGTGCACATGCGTCGTCACACCGGAGAGAAGCCGTACAAATGTGACTTTTGCGGCAAAGGTTAGAATTGCTCTTGTATGATGTATCTTGTATTCTAGCAATCTCTTATAATAAAATGAGGTAAATTATGTTATTTAAATAATATCATCATGTAAATACTGTGGTACGCTGTATGGTAGTTGGTAGTTATAATATCTATTATAAGACGCGGTCTTAAGTGGTCTCGTTTGGCACTCTTAAGTGGCGCACTTTGCAGCTTTATTTGCATCACCGTTTTTAGGAGATCCTGGCGTTTTACTGCATACATCTGAAAGCAAGAATGTGGATTTTGTCACACTTTCGTCCATCCTAGACTTGCCAAGCATAATTGAATCCAAAACAAACTATACAAGAATAGTAGTCTGAATCTTCTGAAGCAGTACTGGACGCCGGAAGTCGAGGCGTTGATTTCTATTGTGACTTTCTAAAAAGTAGCAAACATTTGATTCAGTGCGATTACTGCCGATACGTTTGTCTTAGAACCGTGGTCCATGACAGGTCAGCCGGGATGCGAGGGATATATTCTTAGCACTTTTTTTCATTTCTGGCATCTGGTGTTTTAGTCCGACAAATTCACCTTCGTCAGCCAGCGAGGAGATTTCCGCACCATAAAAAAACCCAGTCCATAACAAGGAAGTGTTTGTTCATAACTATGAAGCCACTGCTTTTTTTCTATCATTTCACTTATTTTCTTTCAGGATTTCCAAGATCATCAGATCTTCAATGTCACAGAAGATCTCACACTGGAGAGAAGCCTTGCATATGTCGTGTTTGTGGCAAGGGTAAAAATTTCAATGAGATATATTTTAAACACTTATAAGTTACTCTATTTAATGATATCTTTGCTAATAACGATTACTTCTGCAGGTTTTTCACGGAGCAACAAGTTGTCCCGCCACATGCGCGTCCACACTGGTCAGCGACCATACAAGTGTACATATTGCGAAAAAGCATTTTCGCAGAGTAATGACCTGACTCTGCATATACGCAGACACACTGGCGACCGGCCTTACATCTGTGAAGTGTGCGGCGACAGATTCATTCAGGTCAGTAGTATTAAACTCATACATTTTAAATACAGCCACGCCTAATTTCATTGTGGTAGGCGCAGACTAGAATGTTTCCACTCAAAACGCTATTCGGTAGATGGAAAGTAAAGATGTAAATGGGGTCTAACCATCTTCCACCACACTGTCACCGCTACAAAGCGTCACGTGTAAGAACGTCTGTAATCTCACTGTAGTGGGAGTATGGGAGGGTTTAGTCTCGACAAAACTTTTCAAATTGATTATGATTTTTTCAGGGAACAGCACTGCAGAACCACAGACGGGCTCATGGTCATTTCCCGGCGACGCCTGTTGCAGAGATATCGACAATACCGACTGTAGTCGCACTCGCTTACCCAGTTCAAAATATCAGCCATAATACTCTCTAATTTAATATTTTTAGTATGACCTGTAATGAAATATAAACTGTAATGAAGTATGAACTGTAATGAAGTATGAACTGTAATGAAGTATGAGCTGTAATGAAGTATGAACTGTAATGAAGTATGAACTGTAATGAAGTATGAACTGTAATTAAGTATGAACTATAGTTAAGTATGAACTGTAATTAAGTATGCACTGTAATTAAGTATGAACTGTAATTAATTATGAACTGTAGTTAAGTATGAACTGTAATTAAGTATGAACTGTATTTAAGTATGAACTGTAATTAAGTATGAACTGTAATTAAGTATGAAATGTAATTAAGTATGAACTGTAATTAAGTATGAACTGTAATTAAGTATGCACTGTAATTAAGTATGAACTGTAATTAAGTATGAACTATAATTAATTATGAACTGTAGTTAAGTGTGAACTGTAAATAAGTATGAACTTTAATTAAGTATGAACTGTAATGAAGTGTGAACTGTAATTAAGTATGAACTTTAATTAAGTATGAACTGTAATGAAGTATGAACTGTAATTAAGTATGAACTGTAGTTAAGTATGAACTGTAATTAAGTATGAACTGTAATTAAGTATGCACTGTAATTAAGTATGCACTGTAATTAAGTATGAACTGTAATTAAGTATGAACTTTTATTAAGTATGAACTGTAATTAAGTATGAACTGTAATTAAGTATGAACTGTAATTAATTATGAACTGTAATTAAGTATGACCTGTAAAGAAGTATGAACTGTAATTAAGTAAGAACTGTAGTTAAGTATGTACTGTAGTTAAGTATGAACTGTAATTAAGTATGCACTGTAATTAATTATGAACTGTAGTTAAGTATGAACTGTAATTAAGTATGAACTGTAATTAAGTATGAACTGTAATTAAGTATGCACTGTAATTAAGTATGAAATGTAATTAAGTATGAAATGTAATTAAGTATGAACTGTAATTAAGTAGGAACTGTAATTAATTATGAACTGTAATTAAGTATGAACTGTAATTAGGTATGAACTGTAATTAATTATGATCTGTAGTTAAGTATGAACTGTAATTAAGTATGAACTGTAATTAAGTATGAACAGTAATTAAGTAGGCACTGTAATTAATTATGATCTGTAATTAAGTATGAACTGTAGTGAAGTATGAACTGTAATGAAGTATGAACTGTAATTAATTATGCACTGTAATTAAATATGAACTGTAATCAAGTATGCACTGTAATTAAGTAAGAACTGTAATTAAGTATGAACTGTAATTATGTATGAACCGTAATTAAGTATGAACTGTAATTAGGTATGAACTGTAAAAAATTATGATCTGTAAAGTATGAACTGTAATTAAGTATGAACTGTAATTAAGTATGAACTGTAATTAAGTATGAACTGTAATTAAGTGTGAACTGTAATTAAGTATGATATGTAATTAAGTATGAACTGTAATGAAGTATGAACTATAATGAAGTATGAACTGTAATTAATTATGCACTGTAATTAAATATGAACTGTAATTAAGTATGCACTGTAATGAAGTATGAACTGTAATGAAGTATGAACTGTAATTAAGTATGAACTGTAGTTAAGTATGAACTGTTGTTAAGTATGAACTGTAATTAAGTATGAACTGTAATTAAGTATGAACTGTAATTAAGTGTGAACTGTAATTAAGTATGAACTGTAATTAAGTATGAACTGTTATTAAGTATGAACTGTAATTAATTATGAACTGTAATAAAGTATGAACTGTAATTGAGTATAAACTATAAATAAATATCAACTGTAATTAGGTATGAACTGAATATTCAAATGCAATTTAGTTAAATAAGTTCTGGAATCAATAAAATATTTAATCGTCACTTTGGTGTTATCAATAAATAATATGATTTTATTATGATTTAGTATTTGAACTCATTAGTCAATGGGTTATCATTGATGTAATCCAGCCTTATCTTAAAACTGGGGAATATTAAACGGGGACTTCAACCTTAACCAATTGCGATCGAAATCTTTTTCGTCGTTGATCGTAACTAGTTGCGATCGAGGTTGTTTTCTTCTCAGTTCGAAACTAGTTACGATCGAAGACATAAATTTGCGATCGAAAATATTTGTGCTTGGTCGTAACCCTTTATGTAGATATATATATATATATATATCTACATATATATAGTGATACACTAAAAGTACCTAACTGGCCACTTAGAATTCGCTTTAAAAATAGTATCAACCAGCAACTGGTACAGGGACCAACTGGTAGTTGGGGCTCCAGTTAGAGAAACCTCACATTGTGTGCTTTGTTGAGTACCTCCTTCTGCATCAGGCCCTTAACCCAACTGTCTAAAGCATTACTACATATTCACAGTAACAGTTGGCAACATTTGGTTGGTTGCGTCGTTGGTTACGAATAAGAAAGAAAACATCTGCAATCATAACTCATCATCATCATCATAAACTCACGCCTATATCCCCGAAGGGGTAGGCAGAGGTGCCAGCACCCACATTTCGCCAGTTTATGTTTAGGTCCCAATGTAATAGGTGGCGAGCCTATTGCTAACCTTAACCGGGCACTTATAAACCTGCGATAAATACACACGACTTCGAAAAGCATCGAAAAGTCATTGGTGTGTGCCATGGTAAAACCTGGGATCGAACACGAGACCTCGTCTCAGCAGTACATTACCCATACCACTAGGCTACCGCAATCATAACTGTTTACGAAAAGACTATGATGTTGCATAGTAGTTTCAAACTAAGAAGAAAACGTCCTCGATCGCGACTGGTTACGATCAAAGACGAAAAGACTTCGATCGTAATGTCCTTCACTGCCGCTGCCGCTCTCGCCCCGACTCCTCCTTCAGGAGCATTACTTGCTCGTAGAAGGAGGCGTCGGCCGCCTACAGCCAGATTTGTTGAGCCGTTGGAGTGTAATTGAATAAGAAAGATCTAAATATCTTAAAAATCTTTCACAATATATATGATAGGATGGGAAACAAAAACGACTACATTAGTTGTCCGACGTGTTAGTACTTTATTGTTGATTTTCGTTTCACGCGCGGCCATTACTGCTGTTTGTACAATACCGGCCGGTGCACTGAAAAAGCAAAATTAACTTAAATGCGCTATCTAGCGCCAAACTATGCGTAGTTTTTGTATGAGTACAAGAATGTGGATAAACATATTTTTCTTGTAATCCGCATAGAAACATTCAGACCAATAAAAACAGAATACTCATGTACCTACACACAATTTTTTTCTCTGACGGGAATTGAACCCACTACCGCCTCACAGAGATCGTCAGAGAAACATGACATATTTATTTAGAGTTACGTTTGTGTATAATTATTGTACAGTCAGCGTCAGAACGATCGACTACTGACACTGAGTCTCAAAATCTCAACACCAAGTGGTGGCGCGATTGGCCACGTGAGCTAGTGGACTGTATTGCGGGGATGTAGGTAACTGTTCCATTGACGCTTTACACACAAACAAGACAGGTGACCGGGTTGCCGCGGATGTGATCCAGGCAATGAATGCAGCCCGAGAAATTAGGAGAGGATGCACTAACCTTCACGACACCACGTGTTTTCATCGCAGCCGGTACACGGATCTTCTCTTCCTTGCTCAGGAGCTGCCGTCCACATCACTAAATCACTTGAGGGACACACGAGAGGCACAATCCGATCGGTAAAGGTCTATGAAGCGGTTAAAATGCAACAAATATTATTCATTTCTGAGAGACGCGCGCGCGGTCCGCCTTTACGCTGGCTAGTTCAAAAAGGGAGTGAGTGTCTATATATCACAAATGGCGGACGGAAACTATATCTAGTACTATACTATGGTTAGTGCGGGAGGGGAGATGGGTATAGAAGGAGTGTGTTTCCGCGTCAAAAAACAGATTTTACATCGGCGCAACCATTCCCCCCGGCTTGAAGGGTTACCTTCGAAACGAAAAATGTGGAACAAATCTAATGTCTAATCTAAATCTAGGTTTGGGAAATAACAACTAAAATATAAACATAGATTGGAACTCGTGCCTACTGCTGGCTAGGCAGAGGGCAGAGGCGAACAACCGGGCGCAGATACGATCCGGTTGCAGTTTTAACCCGTACAACACGAGTTATCCCGCGGGCATCGGGAAAAATTTCCTCTACTACTCCTAGAGGCCAATGTAAAGGAGGCGCATTCTCAGTCATAAGGACTACCACCGTACCTACAGTAATTGGGTTAGATGGAGTATTCCATTTTTGACGCGACTGCAGCGTGTGCAAACAATCGGTTCTCCAACGATTCCAAAACGATTGGACTAATCTATATAAAAGAGCGTGACGAGTTAGAAGGAGCATTCTATCGTCATCAACATCTATTGCGGGCAAATATTTTAGCGTACTTAAATCACCGGTCAACTATATGACCGCGCGTAGATAAAATTCTCAAAAATCGGCCTACATAAACAACACAACGCAACAGTCTCGACCAAGACGAGACGCGATTAGCCAACAACAAAATAAGGGTCTCTTCACGTGGGACCGATACAACAAGCGAGTGCTTCTTCTCCTCGGGTGGTTCGGAAACCGTAGTGGGATTGAATTGACTAACTGGCCACTTATCTAACGCGGCATGAATCCAGGACGGTCCACTAAACCATAACGGGTGATCTAAAATTTGCGAAGGAAGCAATCCACGAGAGAGACAATCGGCTGGGTTGTCGGTGCCAGCAACGTGAAAGAGATTTTGTGGCGCTAATTCAGATTGAATTTTTGCCACTCTATTAGCGACGAATGTGTCCTAACGATGGGGCGAAGAGTGGGCCCAACACAAAGCGACTGTTGAGCCCTAAAAGCTAAAATTCTACTAATATTAATGCGAAAATTTACAATTATGTCAAATAAATTACCTTAAAGATTCCGACCACAATACAAAATGTCATTAAGCGACACGGAAGTGCTAGTCTTAGCACTGCCATCCAAAACTACGCGGAGTTTTAGTAGTAAGCTTATCTTCTCTAATAACTCCGTGGTGCGGAATAATGTACGAAGGCTGGGTCCCGCCAGTGTCCGCAGGCGCAGGTGAGATGCAACCTTTATCTAAATATTCGTTAACAACCTCATCACAGGCCCGCTTCGACTTTGGGGACGCCTGCATCTTTCGTTCTAAACAAAGAAAGCGTTTTTCAGCGGATACACGGGAGTCACCGAGCGAAATGTCTCCCTTGAAAGGGAGCGCGACAACATAACGACCCTGCTCATCACGAGTAGTCGTGCGACAATAAATCTCCTCAGCCATCTTGTCATCAGGGCTTAGGATTGGTGGGACATTGACCTCTTCAATCTCCCAAAACTTGCGGATGGTAGACTCCAGTGGCGGCTCGACGGTGCAACAGAACGAGGCAGTCGAGTGACTAAAACTATCTATAGAAGCGGGTGCGGAACCAATTATAACAAAACCCAGAACTGTTTCCAGGGCGTGCGGAGCGGGGTACGTCGGTCCCCCTTGAACCTTACGTGATAACTGGAGGTGCGGGAGAATCGAAGCGCCGATCAATATATCGACGACTCCAGGAACAGCGTAAGTCTCATCAGCTAAAGGCAAGTCTTTAAATTTCGTTAATAAAGACGTGTCAACTGGGACGGTAGGCAACTGTTCAGTTATTTTATCTGTAACGAGCGAATCCATGTCAAACCAAATATTATTATTAAAACGAGATCCAAACCTTGTTTTAATGGTGCCATGAACAGCTGACTGCAAACCCCCAAACCCTTTCACCACTGAATGGGTTGAACGCTTATCAACATTGAAACCAAGACGTTGGCAACAATCTTGAGTAATAAAATTACTTTGCGAAGCGCCATCTAATAGCGCTCGAACAATGTGCGGTTTACCTAATGCATCAACAATAACAACGCGAGCGGTCGCAAGACACACAGTAGTGAGCGCAGCACTAGCGGACAACGAACACAAGGCGACGCCATTCGCAGCGGTCCCCGCGCGGGCAGGAGCGCGCGCGAGCGCGGGCTGCGGCTGTGGCGCAGGCGCCACCGACACGGGCGACCTATGCGACGGTGTGCCACCGCTCGACGAACCAACTGTGCTCACATTGGATGCGGCGTTACTATTTTCAAAATGGAGCAAAGTGTGGTGCCTCGCTGAACATTTGCGACAACTATTTCTACTATTACATAAAACAACGCGGTGTTTAGTACCGAGACAATTAAAACAAAAATTATTAGCGCGAACAAATTTATAACGATCATTAGGCGACAATTTTAGGAAACCAGGACACTTGTACAGTTGCGAATGATGAGTATTACACAAAGAGCAAACAGGTGATTGTACATGTGCTGGTGCGGTATTAACATAAGTATGAGTTGACCTCAGTGACCTCGATGAGGCATCTATTTTGCGTTCAGAAGTAACAACCTTCTTCGCGCCTTCATGTTTCGATGAAGAGCGTTGCAATACTTTTATATGCTCGCGAACAAAACTTTCTAAGTCTTCGAACTTAGGAATTTTATTGCCGCGATGATCCGACTCAAACAAACGAATGGTTTCGGAATCTAATTTCTTTAAACCCATATACAAAAATACGAAGTCGCAGAGGTCATCGATCTTTAGGTTCTTTACGGCGCGAACAGCTGACGCGAAAGTATCTAGAAATTTCTCTAAGTTTTGATCGTTACATGCCGTAATAGATTTCAAATCAAACATCTGATCTAAATAGGCGTTAGCTACCGATCTTTTATCCTCATACTTAGCTTTCAAAGTATTTAAAATTAAATTATAATTCTCGGCACTAAACGTAATTCCAGCGCAAACGGTTATAGCTTTACCAGTCAATTTTTCAACGAGATAATGCAATTTTTCGTGATCTGTCAACGAATCGTTCTTATCTATTGTATTCTCAAAACTATCTATAAACAAACACCAATTGCGAATGTTACCATCAAATTCGGGTATTTGAATTGGTGGCAACTTAGGTCGGTCGCGAGTGGGGTTGGGTCGGTCAGACGGTTTCTCCAAACTCCTAGCGACGCGTTTGATACGACAATACAAATCGTCAAACGACGACAAGGCCTGATAACTCACTGAGTAATCGGGATTTAAATTTAACTCTAAAACGTTGATGTCATGTACTAAAGACTCGAAATCCGCGCGCAAACTATCCAAGTTTTCTATCGAACACAAGAACGAATCTCTAATGGCCAAATCAGAGGTTTTAAGTGCATTATCACAAATCGATTGTACACGCAAGTAAATCATTTCTCTTTTAGCGTATAAAAGTTTCAGTTGAACTTTACTATCGGTACTACCAACCTTTGGGGACATGTTTACAATTAAATCTCAAACTAAAGTACGGTAAACAACAAATATGAAATGACTTAATCTTAGCGGTACAGAGCAGCGACGCGGCGCGAGCGATACTCTGCAGGTAGGTAGGTACTTACAACTGTGAATGCACGCTTGAACAAAACGCGCCTAGCAACAGCCAGATCGTACTTACGCGAGCCAGACCGCTGTCTAGGTTCAACTATTATTTCAGAGCTTAAGTATTGCGTAATATCTATTCAAATTAAAATACTTTCGTATGAATTTGAATGAGATGCGAGGTAGGTACAACCACGTATCTACCCACGTAGGTATTAGGTAAATACGATTCGAGCTGCGGCGAATGAACAACTTAATTGAAAAAAGAATAAACAAAGCCAAATGCGTTAGGTATTACACTGTGCCTATGCACTAGGGTGTCTAGGATACCTAAGATCTAAACCTAGCCTGCCTAGATGCGGGGTTTTCTACTAAAATAACTAGGCATTCAGGTGCGGTGCGTTTATTCTCAATAGAATAATAATAAATTGCGAACTACGACTAAGTGTTGATACGATACCTAACCTATGTATGTATCAGGCAGGCACGATGCGAGCCAGCGGCGAACGGACAGCAAAATTCTAAGCCTAAATGTCTAGATGCGGGGTTTTTTACTAAAATAACCAGGCATTTAGGTGCGGTGCGCTTATTCCCAATAGAATAAATGACAAAATGCGATCTACGACTAAGGATCCGGCTCGACCAGGACCAGAAAATGGTGGCGCGATTGGCCACGTGAGCTAGTGGACTGTATTGCGGGGATGTAGGTAACTGTTCCATTGACGCTTTACACACAAACAAGACAGGTGACCGGGTTGCCGCGGATGTGATCCAGGCAATGAATGCAGCCCGAGAAATTAGGAGAGGATGCACTAACCTTCACGACACCGCGTGTTTTCATCGCAGCCGGTACACGGATCTTCTCTTCCTTGCTCAGGAGCTGCCGTCCACATCACTAATCGGTAAAGGTCTATGAAGCGGTTAAAATGCAACAAATATTATTCATTTCTGAGAGACGCGCGCGCGGTCCGCCATTACGCTGGCTAGTTCAAAAAGGGAGTGAGTGTCTATATATCACAAATGGCGGACGGAAACTATATCTAGTACTATACTATGGTTAGTGCGGGAGGGGAGATGGGTATAGAAGGAGTGTGTTTCCGCGTCAAAAAACAGATTCTACATCGGCGCAACCACCAAGGTATTACCACAGTTTAACCGATTCCGTGCGGAGGTCTTTTTAGCAATCTTTAGTACCTGGCGTCAAACAAACATTTCGTGATGCCTCTGAGGCACCCAGCGCCAGAGACTTTGATGATTCCCCTGGGGAATCATCCGCCATGAATTGTAACTTCTAGCTTTTTCTCATGTTTCGACTTGTTAAAGAGTCATTTGCCACTGTGTATCGAACGTAAGCGGTCAGTAAATTCGTTCAGTGCGTTTAAAAGTGACGATCTGTGTGTTTTTATGGCAATGGAAGGTAAGTGACTAATTTCTACCAGGTGTTGTAAACATTTTAGCATTATTTTATAGATTTATTTAAAATTACATAGCCTAACTACTTAGTATTAGTTCAATTTGAAGAATCAAAGAATCAAAGAAGCAATTTCGTTTATTCAGTTTAGGCACATAAAGAGCACTTATGAATGTCAAAACTTTACACCAATATTATGTCAAAAATATTTTCCACAAAAAAAATAATAATTTAAAAATGATTCTTTCGCTGGTTCGGTAGTTAAATCTACTGAGAAGAGACCAGCAAGAAACTCAGGTAGATTATCGTTATACTTTTTTCTTTTTAATATTAATTTTGTTTATTTGTAAATAAGTGCAAGAGCAAGAGATTACGATAACCATACATTTTTATCATCAAGATACTCCTCTACTTTATAATAACCCTTTTCCATTGAACATTTTTTGACTTCTATTTTAAACTTATTAAGTCAGTTAGTGCTGTTTTTCTGCGAAAAATAATTATTATGGATAATAAATAATAATATCTATGAACAACTATTTTAAATGTCAATCGTTTAATTGACAATCTTTTTATTTTGTTGTAGAGTTACCCAGAAAAAAAATGAAATATATTCCCCAGTCAGAAGTCGAAACTCAATGCGACGACGATAAAACTCAATGCGACGACGACGAAACTCAATGCGATGACGATAAAACTCAGTGCGACGACGACGAAACTCAATGCGACAATGACGACGACATTTTTTATGAAAATTCACAAACTTTGGATTGGGAACCAGTAGTGAATAAGAATAGTGGAAATGTGCCTCGAAAAATATGGTTTACTACCACTGAAATCTGGTAATTTACGGAATTACTTGAAACGAACACTGTAGGCATGATGTGGGTGACAAATAAAGACACTTATGTAAGAGAACCTTTCAACAAAAATGTCGTTTTACTCGAGATTTCTGTTTTAATTTTGTATCCCCTCGGGCACCATACGCCATACGCAATAGATTTACATGGTGCCTGAGCGGCACCATCCGCACGGAATCGGTTAACGACTCATACTTCATAGTCTGTCGACGAAGCCGTCTAGACATAGCAATTGTGCGGGGTGAGCGGGATGGCGGAGGACGCGGGGCCGTACCGAGTAGCCATACATGTTACTGATTTTACTATATAGATACTAACTATTCAGTGCTGTCTCATTAACCCCCGACGCAAAAACGATGGGGTGTTATAAGTTTGACGTGTCTGTCTGTGGTATCGTAGCTCCTGAACGTATGAACCGATTTGGAATTAGTTGTTTTTGTTTGAAAGGTATATTAGTCGGGAGTGTTCTTAGCTATGTTTGAAACATTTCTTCTCAACTCCCTCAATATGGGTATCAAATAAAAGGGCTTGACTAGTAGAATAGGTACCATAAAATATGACAATGAGTTAATATGACAAACAAAACAAATCCAAGATGGCTACAACCACAAAATGGGGAATTACATTTTATTTCACAACTCCCTCAATATGGGTTTCAAATCAAAGAGCTTGAAGAGTAGATCAATTTAAAAAGTGTAAAATAAAAATTAAATTATTAATATAAAAAACCCCGTTCATAAAAAACAACCCCCAAAAAGTCGAAAATAAGTTGTGTTAGCCCTATAACTTTGATATACCTAATTAATCATATTTTGTTTTAAGCGTTGTCATTGTTGGGGGACCTTGGATCGTTCCGGTAAAAACATCAAATGAACTACTGTAACATTACTCGTTATACTGTGGTATAACGATGAAGTCAAAATGTTTTATTAAACTAAAGGTGAGTACCATATATCAGAACAATCTGTCAACAGTAAGGAGGGAAACCAAGGCATAATGAGCATTGTGAATACTTACTTTATTCATAAAGATCAATCTGTTGCTGACTATACTTGTTTTAGTTCTAGAGAACCTTACTGATCATCCATCATCATCTTCTGCGATTTACCAGTTGAGTCTTAAGTTTGCACCTTGGAGCCACCTTGGCTTATTGCTTTTGGTTGTTTGTTGACTTTTCCTGGAGCAACTGCCATTTGACCTCCAAAATTTGTTAAATATAAAAAAATCGATACATACCAAAGCTTCACAGCCAGAACCGGTGCACTAGAAATGGAAATAGATATTGCATCTTATACTACAGTAACTCAGAAATATAGAGGACTAGCGGCCGCCCGCGAGTTTGTACTTACGGACCCGTTTTGCCCTCTTAGTGATGGAGTTTCGTAAAATCCGTTCTTAGGGGATGTCTAGGCCATACAAGAAACCTAACTTACTCATTTCAAGTTTGTAGGTGTTATAGTTTCTGAAATTTTGTGGTTACTTAATCAGTGTGTGGTATATAACTTTTACGAGTAGGCATATGTATCTATATAATTATGGTTCAATATTGTATAACAAAAAACGTATGATAATACCTACACCATTTTACAAACAACGTTTAAAAAAGTGATCATTTGACAAATTTATTTCGCAACCGTATTACTTTAAAAATAATCATTTGATATACCTACTACTTTGGAAATATTGTTAAAATATTATTTTAAAAATGCTCATTTGAGTAAATCAAGTCAGTAAATAAATTTATTAGTAGAGATGGGTCGAGTACTCGGTTGATACTCGGTACTCGGCGTACTCGGCGGATTTTAGATACTCGTACTCGGCCCGAGTAACTCGGTTTGAATGCCGAGTATACTCGGTTTGAATGCCGAGTATACTCGGTGTAAGAAAAGCAATATATTTAGGTAGATATAATTAAAACAACAGTGCTAATCAAAAAGTATTTCTTACTAATTTATGTCAATCTCAATCAATATAATAGAAATCAAAATTATGCTAATGAATGAGTAGTAAATTACTTGTATACTACGTGTTTTATTTTAACATGATTTAACGTTGCCGTCGTAGAAGCCACTATGTGAAGTCAGAGAATTGCATAAAGTACATTTTACTTTTGCTTTATTTTCTAAAACCTCGTCGTAAAACGCACAAATTTGGGATCTTTTACGTGAAATCATTATCAACAATCACTGATCACGTACTACACAGTCTACACACAGTCAATCATTAATTGACAATCTTTTTCAATTATTTATCTCCTATGACGCGAAGTATTTGTTTGCAAACTATCAAGCATTATTATTATCATATTTAATAAAGTATTCTGTGCTATCAAGCGACTGGTAGTTGAAACTGACTGGTGTTGGCGGGGTGAGGGGCTCATCAACACGAGCCGGTCGCTCGACAGGCGACACCCTGTTTGTACGTGTTTACGCGCGCGAAATGGGAATTTGAATGAACCGAGTTACTCGGCCGAGTACCTACTCGGTCGAAAAAAAATTGAACCGAGTAAAACTCGGTACTCGTTACTCGGCAAAAGTGTTACTCGGCGCATCTCTATTTATTAGTAAGTAATAATTTTGTATTTACTAATACTAATTCCATAGATACTTTGTCATTTCGTTTCGGTTTACCTTACTTATATTAACGTGATTTCGTGCTAAAAATAAAATATCCTACATGTGTACAACTTATTAAGTAAAATTAAAATTGTTTTTCCAACTAACATGTTTTAAAAATAAACAATTTGTAAAATGATGTTAAGGTATAAAATATATCCTTTTATAAAATTTACGTGGAAAAATTTCATAATACATTTTTTTAAGTAAATATTTTGTCTAATGAGTAGGTAGTTTATTAAACAATAATTTTTAAAATGATAATTTTGTCAAATATAATTTGGTCAAACGTTTGTCAAGTGAAAATTTGTTTTTGTCAAATAATTGGCAACCATATATAATTATATGAGTAGATATAAAGTCCAAGGCCTATTGTTCGTAGGTGTTTACATGCAGGATAAAATTGAACACTTACGTGTGATTGACATCTGCCGGCATTACACTGCAATGGATAATGTTAATAAAAAGTTAAGTGATTATACATATATTGAGAGAAGCCTATGTCCAACTGTGGACTGCGATGGGTTAATTGATTGATTGATTGAATGATATATCTACATATATATGTCCACCGAAAGACCGGACGAACTGGCACACATTAGGAGACGCCTATGAACAGCGGTGGAATAAGGTGGGTTAGTTAATTGATTGATTGATTGAACGATATATCTACATATATATGTCCACCGAAAGACCGGACGAACTGGCACACATTAGGAGACGCCTATGAACAGCGGTGGAATAAGGTGGGTTAGTTAATTGATTGATAGATTGAACGATATATCTACATATATATGTCCACCGAAAGACCGGATGAACTGGCACACATTAGGAGACGCCTATGAACAGCGGTGGAATAAGGTGGGTTAGTTAATTGATTGATTGATACATATTTAGTACCTAACCTACTTATTCTTTACTAAAATACCTTTATTTTACATGGATCTGTTTTAATTCATTACTTAGGGACACCGCACATAACACACTTAACAATAAAATAGGTAATATTGAGCGCGCACGGTCCGTAGTATTGTGTGATAGGTGTACCTAACAGTGTTTCAGTCAATAAAACAGGTGCAATACTAGTGCATACACACAATATTCTATCTACAGTAAAATCTGTGTGAAACAGGACGCCTGACAGATGCCTATACATTATTTCCCCTCGGGGTTAGGAATTGAAAAGGTCAGACGCTTCTGTAAAAGTCAAAGTAAACCAAACCTCTTTCGCATCCCAAAGCGGAATATGATGATGACGATGATGGTTGTATCATAACAAAACCATCACCCACACATCGTGTTAATAAATAAAAAATGTAAAGTGCTTAAAGAAAATCTTTACCTCAGCAATGCATCCTGTTCCTTGGCACTGTTTGTGGATTTTGTAAAAGACGAGTGTTAGATATAGATTCAATTGCAGTACTTATCGTACCTCGTATGTGAGGGCGCACCTTTCATCTAACCTTACTTGTGCGGTTTTAGTTTGTTCGAGTCGAAAATAAACGCCCCCCAACGGAAAAACATCATTGACAACAGCAAAAGTAGGGTAGAGCCATTGACTGCTACGAGATAATGGGGTCCACGTCCAACTCAGCTTGCAAGTATTTGTATGCAATTAAATGTTTAGATTACTCTCTAGCTTTAAATTAAAATTAAATATTCTACAACATTCTACACAACGCTATCTATGGTAAGCATAGCTTAACTAACTTGTGTTATGGAATCTAGAATGCGGATAAATATACTTATTTTTTTTTGTTGTAAATACATGCATATTATACATAGAAACACCCAGACCAATGCAAATACCCATATTCATGCATACAAATATTTGCACTGAGCGGGGATCGAACCCGCGTAGCGACCGCGTTCACTACCGCTGCGCCACATAGGCTGTCGAAGCTGACTAGTTGATACACTTGTGAGGCTCTGGTGCAGGTTTGCTTGTCGGGGTTGGGCAGTCAGACAGCAGCCTTTTATGGGATAAAAGCTGAATAAGCCAAAGTACATTGATAAGGAGTAAGCGGCCGGGAACGACACTAAGATGATGATGATATACTTGATTTTGTTTTCCACATCGTGTATCCCGTCGTTAATCTATCCAGTTCTTCAGTATTTAAGTAGTAATTGTATATTTACCAATGAAACACAATATTCTCCCGTGCACTGAAAGCAAAAAAGTTTTTTTATCAAAATATGCATGTGTTAATTCACTCACATACAAAAAAATAAAAATAAAAATAAAAATAGTTTATTTCTCACCACAAACCAATAGATGCAAAATATGACACAAAAGGATTACTGTGTGCACATTGGTTTGTGGATCGCTGGTGCCTGTGGTAGGTAGTAATAGAAACCTGAATTACAGATCACCAAAATACACAATATAGAATAGACATAGTAGGACTTAGTTATTTTTAACACTTACATTTGAATGGCATTTATGACCCATACACTGCAAAAGGAACCTGTATTGTTATGATATTTTTTATTATGCTAAAGGTAACTATTCAAATAGAATGTCAAACATACGTAGGTATACACGAAGCAACGTCTTTATATTCGTCGTACAGTTGTGTAGTATTTTTATTCCGCACTAAAGCGTAAAGAAGCGGTCATGTTAACCATTTTAACTTCATCATTTTAACGTTATTCTCGGTTTCAACGGAACTATTACTCTTTTTCCACTTTTCCTAAATCGATTTCTAACTCTTGGGTCTCTATTACCGGAGTGTTAGGTTACCCAAAAATGCATTTCGCTCGCACCCCGGATATGATAATTTAAATTTATATCAACGGTGAGTACCTACAACATAAATCTGCTTGTTCAAATTCAATACGTACATTTGAAGAAGACTTCTGGCCATCGCTCTAAAATATACAAAATCATTAAAATATAACATAAAATTCACGCCTATATCCCCGAAGGGAGAGGCAGAGGTGCTAGCACCCACATTTCGCCAGTTTATTTTTAGGTCCCAATGTAATAGTTGGAGAGCCTATTGCCATTAACCGGGCACTTTTTAACCAGCGATAAATACAAATATACACATAACTTCGAAAAGCATCGAAGTCATTGGTGTGTGCCATGGTAAAACCTGGGATCGAACCCGAGACCTCGTCTCAGCAGTCCATTACCCACATCACTTGACTACCGAGGTTTTAAAAAAATAAAAAAATAAATAAAATACATTAAATTAAAATTACTATTTCGAATTAAATTACTTGGCTAAGGGATAATATGTCTATTATTTGTACTAGAACACCTTGGATGAGAATAGGACTTCGTGCCTATATTATTGTATGTACCTCCAAGAGCAGACTGACACCCAAAATACAGGTGAGAACCTAGTTTGGGTGGCAGCGATTTCAGTTGTAACACAAATTGTGATTATTTTACTTGTCATTGAATTCTTTCCAATTTCATGTGTCCATTGCTTATTTATGTAACTATGTGTGTCGTTATTATGTATCAAAAAATTATTACTATTAACTATTACTATCATTACAACAACTGGATATTCAAAAAAAATACAACCTATACAACGCTTCTAGAATCAAATTAAGTATAACTGGTAGTGTTAGTTAGTATTTATTACACATAGGTCAGACACGACGGTATTCCCGTCCGAATTGAGCAGTCCGACTGGGGAAGTACCTCCACCCTACAGAATACCACGGTTATAATAACCTATTGTTGTGTTACCGGTGTTGAGTAGGGTAGCCAGAGCTCACTGGAGAGTTTATGTCCTGTCAGTGGGAAGACCAAAGGCTTGTCCTGATTTTGTGTTCTGCACTGAAGGCACATAAAATCTCTCGGATGTGACTCCACTGGTGTTACACACGTTCATAGGTCACGGTAACCACTTTCCATCACGTGGGCCGTGTGCTTTGCCTTGCGTTGTAAAAAAAACATGAATTCGAGAGGGTGGTTAAACATAATTACTTAGCTACATTGTTTTTATGCGTATAACATCAAAACAATATATATTTAAATTATCACACAAAAAGGACACGACGATATTTCAAGGCAACTGTGATAGTTTTTACACTGTCAAGATTCGAGCCTTTATTTCTTAATTGTTAAGATTTGAGCTTTTATTTCTTCATCGCATCAGGAAGATGCCTCAGGAATCTTCGAGAGGCCACTGTTCTGAGACTTGGCAATTTAGCTGAGCTGGAGGGGTTAGGGGGGATACTAATAGTTTTCCTTACTAATTCACTTAAAAAGTTAATAAAATATATAAAGTGGTTATTAAGAGGTTTACTTACGAACGAAAGACAAGTTACTGCACGACACTGTCAACCACAATTAATATCGACACATTTTAATAGATGTAATATATCCTAAGTTATTTAAAAGACTTCGGTGCTTCAGTTTGGGTTATTGTTTATTAAATAGGTATGTAAATAACTTACCAATGATTGACATGACCGCCCGATGCACTGTTGAAAAAGACGGTAATTTGTTATATAAATATTTCCCTAGAAAACCGAACTAAAAGAATAATAAAAAAATCGAGGAATTCAGCAAGTGGATAGTGAAACAATAAACAGGCATATGTTCTCGGCTTTTTACCTACACCTACCTTAAAATTTACATGCGCTCCTCTGTCGTTAATCCTTTCATGCAATCTCGTGGTTTCTAGTGCTTCTGACCTGATCTATTTTTCTGAATGTGAAAATTAACTTAGAAATATATAATACATAATACTTACTTTGGCCATGCATACATTAGAACGCCCGTCGCACTTAACAAAAAGTGTTAAACATGGTTAATTAATATTCTAATATTTATTATATACAGTGTATGTCTCAGTACTTGCCGATAAAAGATCAACCTTAACAAGTAGCAATTCGATGATACGATTGATTCGTATTTTACATTCATCATTCTTTTCTACAATACGCTGGCCAACGAATTTTACCTCTGGTCTGGGGTCCTCCTAATGTTGTTGTGTTTTCCTAATGTTCCCGATATTCTTTTAAGGAGATACCCTCTTTACTAGACTGGTAATTCCAGTTAAAAGGAAATGTATAAAACTCTACAAAAATAATGTTGTACTATGCGACAGTTGAATACTTACTACTGAACTGCACAGGGGGCCATAGCACTAGATGAAAAAAAAAGTATTGTATTGTATAGTATTACGTATAAAAAATACCACTTCCTGGACACTGGGTAACCTAGAGCTGTACTTAATTATTTTCGATACTCACTTCAACTGTAGATAAGTCTCCATGTACCTTTAAAATTGCATGCACATACAAATTAGTTAATTAATTTCAGGGAGAGAAAAAAGGAAACAACAGAATTAAAAAGAGATTGGGCAAATATAAAAATATTATAAAATGAGTGGAAAATACTAAAACAAAAAAAAAGTTTAACATAGCTACACAGGGGCCCAATTCAGTAAATAACAGTATGAGTGAAGTTTTCCATATACGTGAAACAAAAGCTCTAAAATTATGTCTAAAGACAGAAAAAATTAAAAACTGAGAGGTATCTATTAGAATACCTATATAAGTATAATGCTAATACATACGTACAATTGCCGTTGTGTTAAAGCCGACAGCCTAAGAACAAAATAAGAAATACACACTATTTCAGTTAGGTAGGAAGGTGAAGTACCTAGTAATGCGTAAAGGCGTAAGTTAGGCTAGTTTTATGTAAGAAAAAATATTAGCCGTTGACGTTGGCGTTGTGTAGAATTGTATTTGTTTTAGTTGTTGTATTCAGCGTAGTTATTGCGATTCAGCGGGGCAGTGTAGTTATTGCGATTCAGCGGGGCAACGCGGCCAGCATCATGGGCACCTTTGCGCCGGGAACGATGCGGAGTGGGTTATTTGACGCGACATGATCGCGAGTTTGATTCGTGTATTTATGTTTTAATTATTATGTATGTGATAAATAAATACTCACAAATTTATTTATGTAGTACCAATATCAATGGCAAAAACTAAGACTCAGATATGAGTCCTATAATATGACACCTGGTCCACGAAAGATTAGGCAGAGTTGAAAAAACGCCTGCATTTTATCAATCTCTGTATTCCAACCTTTTTACTTTAAGCTCGAACCTGGCGTCGATAACGTTACATAGACGTCAGGTCCAAATGTCAGGAAAATGGGCTATACCTACGTTATAGGGGTATTTTACGAGCGAAAAATCTCCATGGATACCCCCCGACGGAGCCGGTGAAAGAGGTTATGTGGGACTCGAACCGACCAAAACGCATGGCGCCTTTGGGTCGTTGTTGGTTGGCGGAGGTGAGGTTGAGAGGCATATCCCTCGCACTCAAGCCGACCCAAGGCCATCTCTTTCGATCTGGCCCTCCTCGGGGCGGGATAATAGGGGTTGAACCTAATGCTTTAAATTAAAATTGATTATTATAAATATTCACCGCAGCAGATGACATTGGACCTTTACACTGTCAAAGTATTAAATAAGATAATTAAAAAATATGAAAAGTAAGTTAAGGCTTAATTAAAAAAAAAAAAAGTAATTGTTCTTACGCCAACGAAACAATCGGTTCCTTTGCACTGAAAAAAAAAAAGATGATACTTCTCTCATTCTGTACTAATTTATGAGCTTTATATACACGGGTTTTTCTCAGGGGGTTATGCAGAGACAATTTCCATCTACTACGATCTTGGCATACGTCTTTCACTTCCTGTAGGTACTTTCATAATTGTTTTTATGTATGTAGGTACATCGATTGCCTAATTCATTCTCTCTGTAAGAAGATGTATCCTACCTTAGCAGAACAGTTTCTCCTAGTTATCTGAAAAAATAAATGGTGACTACGTTGAAAGAAATATAACGACTCTCAACTCAGTGGAGCCTTTCGCTCTTGAAAAATCCTTATCAGGCGGGCTCCTGTGAATGAAATGCTCGATACACTCTCAATCGTTACTGTACTATTCGTTACACGTGTTTCCTTCATGGGCAATATACCATAGACAGTCGTCTCCAAGAAGACGGTAGTGTCGTTTTGGAGGATGAACGGGGTCCAGCAGTTACGGATCCAGCAGGCTTACTGTTTATATCACAATAAACAGTAAGCCTTGTACGAAACCTGATCCATATCAATAAATTAAAGATAAATTCGATCGGTAAATCCATTAAAGGAAATTACAGTTACGTACAGTCGTGCGGAAACTGTTCCGGAATTCTGGTTCTATAAACAGCCGAAGTAGAATAATTTCTACTATTTTCAATTGAAATTTTTCATAGAGTTGTTTATTGATAAGCAACTCTATGATAAATTAAAATGAAACTTACTTGTGGTACAGGAACACCAGCACTCGGAATAGAAGCATTTTGAAACAACATAGGTATCTAAAATATTGTTAGGAGTTATTGTGTGAAAATTGTAATAAAGCGATTGATATATAATATAAGTACTTACAAATCGTGCGAATTAACATGGCACCTGCCTCGAAACCAAACCTTCTCTTGTATCCCCGCACGAGGTCCCACTCTCGTCCTTTGAGGCAACAGTATCCGCAACACAGTGGTCGTTGCACGTTTACCTTAACTTGAGTTTCGTAGTTATTATTATAGTTACCGGATTTTATTTCAGATTTGTTATTGTTACATTTGGAAAGTCAGGAGCCATGTTAATGCGCACGAGTTATAGGTATACTTCTTAATTTATCATGCCGAGCGCCAAACCCGGTTGCTTCCAAAACTTGCGCTTTGGAGCCCAGAGTCCGCTTACAGGTGCGACGCCACCCGTTTGGGCCTCCACCTCCTACAGGTAAGCCTGTGCCAAAGCCTCGCCCATCAATCATAAAGTGTAAGGAATTGCAGGTGAGGTTGGCTTGGTCCGGTGTTGTCCCATACACGTAAATAAATTATTTTCTTTACCGCATAATATCCTAGTATTAGTATAGAAATACACAAATGGGTAAACATTTAGCACTGCCACTTTACAGTCGGTTATCTGTCTAAGTGCATGTGAGATGTAGCTAACGATGAATGCAAGACTAATTTGTACCGATTCGTTATGTAGGTGTGGCGAAAGTAGTGATCGCAATCAAATCTCTCTGTTGCTTACACATTACAATCGAATGATATTTGCAACCTTTTTTCGAAAGTAACATTGATGGAGTAATATCTTGGTTTTACATATTCTCCAACAGGATTTTCTGATGATGCAAATCGTTGACTGCGCATTGCTCCTTATAAACACCTCAACAAAGTCTAGGGAACAAGATGACCCCAATTATTTTTTTTCGTGTAAATCTTGTTTTGCAAATAACTGGCAGCAAATAAATAAAAATAGAATAAAGTAGATTACAGAGTTGTTCGAAATTTAAAAATAAATTTAAATAAGTAATGATTTTCGAATATGGAGGGAAACCTTTTAAAAGTGTTTGATTGTGCAGTTTCTCTGAGGCAAAATAAAAATTATTTTTTTTGATTGTAAATAACGTTTATTATCAATAATACGTCTTTTACGTATGGTTTGTGCATTTTTGTGACTGTAGTCATCATGACACGTCGTCATTTAAGTCGCGAAGAGATGTTAAGGGCTGTTGGAATGCTGCAAGCTGGACGAACTCAACGCGACGTAGTGGATGCTGTCAACACCCAACCAAGCGTAATTTGCAGATAATTTGCACGCTACAGGTCTACAGGGGATGTTGCCGAACGTCACAGGGGACGAAATAGGGTTACTACCCCGCGACAAGATCGTTTCTTGCAAAATTCCGCAAGGCGGCAACCCACGATTACTGCTCGTCAGTTGGTCGCAGGCCTCCAGTCTCAGCATCAAGTGGTTATTAGCGATCAAACTGTCAGAAGAAGACTACACGAAGCCAATCTTTATGCTCGCAGACCGCTTAGGGTTCCAGCTCTTCGACGTGGAAATCGAGGTCGTCGCTTATTGTGGGCTAACGCACATTTACAGTGGACCGACCATCAATGGGCACGGGTTCTGTTTTCCGACGAATCTTGCTTCGGTTTTCATCCTGATTCGAGAAGAGTGCGTATATGGCGAGTTCCTGGACGTCGGAGTCGTCTCCAGAATCCGCAAGAAGTTCATCCTTACCAAGGTGGAACAATCATGGTATGGGCTGGAATTCGCCTTGGTGGAAGGACCGACCTCGTTTGGATACGGAGCAATTTGAATGCAAACCAATACATTCAGGAGGTTATACACCCCATGGTAATCCCTCATCGACAGCAGTTCGGTCAAGATTTTATGTTCATGCAAGATAATGCACGGTCACACACCGCGAGGGTAGTGGTCAAAGCGTTAAGCGAGCACAATATGACGACGTTGGAATGGCCTGCTCAGTCTGCCGACCTCAATCCCATAGAGCATGCCTGGGATTTGCTTGGGAGAAGAGCTTTCAGTGATTCTTTGGAAAATCTGAACACTGAAGAACTACTTTTTTTACACCTTCGCAGTGTATGGAGCCATATTCCACAGACGATGATTGACAATCTCATACTAAGTATGCCACGCCGTTGTCGAGCTGTTGCTAATGCTTTAGGAGGTCCTACAGATTATTAAAAACGTTTAAAGTACGGTTAATTACTGTATTTCTTACTACCTCGTTATTTTTGTGCCTAATCATAGAAGGTTGTAATACTCAATATTGGCACTATTCAATTCTTTCTTAAAAAAAAAAAAATTGGTGTGAAAATGTTTTTATTAAAATTAAAATTAAAAACGGTATAAAAATACCCTTCTATTGATATAAAACACTCACTATTACAAGAAAGGGTTTTTAAATAAAAACTAGAAATGTCCTTGTTCCCTAGACTTTGTTGATGTGTGTATTTGGAAAACAAAATATAAAGTTGCGTAAGAGTTTAAGTTTTTGAAATATGTATCTAATGAATATACTTTATGTGTTTTATATTGATGGGATTGAATATCCTAAAACAATTCTCTGTTCTAAAAAGTCATATTTAAAAAATGCACGAATAAGCACATAATTCGCGGGTACAAAAAGTACCAGGATTTTACTTGATAGCCGCCCTTAAACTCTATATCACTGAAGCTAACGTCTACGATTACACACAAGGGAAATTATATCGACCCTATGGTTGATATAATTTGCCTCGTGTGTAATCGTAGACGAAAATTCAGATAATACTATTAATATCTGAATTTTCACCTGAATGGCCAAAAGGCTAAGCAGTTCCTAAAAATTAATAAGACTACCCCCTTTAATCGGACCCAAAAAGGCGCTTGGACAGCTTTTGATTCCAAAGATAATTTTATTACCCCATAAATAAAATATTTTCAGATGAAGAAGCAACGAGGAAGAAGTTATTTCTTTAAGTTACGAGTATCTGTGCTTTGATGTATATGAATCTGTAGTATGTATTTGAATAGAATGAATAAAAGAAGTAGTATGTCTAAAGTTTGCACCGTTAACGTCCTAAGAAAATTATCTAATTTTCTTACCATTATTGACCACCAAAACTGTGCTCGCTCAGTATCTCGGACCAATCAAAATAAGACTTGGATTGGAGTTCAGATGGTGATGATGTGAGTGAAAGGATGTAAGAGTCTATACTGAATTCCTGCACCTTTTGACAGCAAGTTAATGGTAATTCTGTCATACTAATCTACATCAAGTATTTCTTTCGGAAAAGGGTTCATATGTATCCTATATTGTGTACAGCCAGATACAAATATGCGTTTAAATGAAATGTATTCGTAGTACTGTACCTATCATATTTTCCCCAAAATCTTAAGCTATGACAACACCAGGTGGGGAGGTATCCGTGAGGATTTAGCGCACGTAAAAAAAAAAAGATATGACAACACCACAACCGCTGCACAGACCGCTGCTCCGATGTGCTCATACTGCTCACCACTACCAGAGCCCTACGCGCACTCCTGTGTTGCCATGTAACTTACCTGCGTAAATATCTTTTACAGCTTTTTTCTAGAAAGGTTTACTGGAATAACACTGAATCCCGATATCTTCATAATTCGAACGATGCTTTTATTTCTTTTTGTATTATAAGTATGGAAGTGGATACTGTGGAATTATGATATGGGTTTACGATAAATTCACATTATTGTCATTGATCATTTTATTAGCAGAGTACATTGTGTGTCATCCAATCAGGTGATAAAATAACGCTGAATTATACTAACGGTGACTTGTTTTATTACATTAGTTAAATATAGGAATTACTGGATGAACAGATAAGACGACCTTAAATAGTAATGCACAGTACAATTTAGATTTATTAATTAATCCATTTTTTCTTTTAAACATGGTAGGATCAGTAGCTTTTATTAGCAAATTTATTTTTTCCATAATGATAGGCGTACAATATATATATCATTTGAAATGAGTAAACTTGTTAATAAAAATATATGACTTTAGTCTACTGATGAATGTCATCAGTGGACTAAAATCACACTAGAGAATTCGGTCTTCTGCATCCAGTCTAATCTTCACAATAATCTTCTAATAATATCTATTATTTATAATTAAGTATCTTTATTTTTTAACTAGGTGCGCCCTGTGACTCGTCCACAGTTCATTTCGTAGTGATATAAATTAGCCTATGTCTTATGATAATCCAGGGTATATTCGAATTTCATTCAAATCCATCCAGCCGTTTCAGCTTGAAGGAGTTACAAGCAAACAAAACACACCCACACAAACCTTAGCATTTATAATGTCACTAGGATAATTATAATGAAAACAAAATCTTAAATTCAATTAACTATTTAATTTAATAATTTACCCTTACTCATAATACTTAATAAATGAATTCAGTGTGTGCAGGTACAATAGTTCTGGTATGCGGGTAGTTGAATAATTATACTAAATTTATTATACCTACGTGCAGCTAGGTGCGTATTTACAGATATCGTAGGTAAACACGATAGGATAAATAAAATACAACATTTGTGTATACAGTTTATTATTTTGCTATCTGTTTTGTTGGGTTCTATTCATATTAATGATTTAAATCTAATGATAGATTATTATTACATAGTTGCATTTACTTGCATTATAGAGACTACGATTTACGAATCTAAGTTGATATAACTTTCTTTGGTCAGTTACTCTAGAAGATGAGTTCTAAGTGATTGTTATTAGATATTAAGTTACACACTGCTCCTATATAAAGTATATAATGTATACCTACATACAATAAACGGTTTATAATCTTATTTACAACCAGAATGAAAACGAATAGATCTCTGATATATACAAACAGGGATGTGCTGGCTTACAAATCTCCCTTACCTAGTAACTAATTGATCCCGCTTACAATACACAGCTCTTTCACCATCAGTCTACATCACTGTTCTTAGGTGGCACTAATAAGTAGAGACGCTACGAGGTGAAGATAAGTTCCGTTTACACGTGGCCTAGAGAAGCTGGCACTACAGGAGGATACACTCAATAAGATACCGAGCTTACGTTTAGTTCCACCTGTTTCTAACAACGGAGCCGAGTCGTCGTCCCCACATCAGGTGGTATCATACAATTGTCCCCTGCAAATGCTGCGGGTCCGGTGATGGGCTGGCCGGTGGTAAAGTTGGTCCTAAGGACGTAGATGGCAAAGCCGCTGCTGCATCTTGGTATGCATTTAATGGCATAGGCTGACTGCACACGCGATCTGAAGGGAATTCTTCAGGTGGCGTCACTTGTAGTCCTATATTGCCATATAAAGCTAACTTGAAAGCGTTTTGCTCTTGCTGTTGTTGTTGGTGTTGTAGTAATGAATTGAAGTGCGATATGCCGATTTCTTCCAGACTGCTTTTACGCCGTCGATGTATAGCGCCGCCAAATCCCTGTCGCAAAGAGTTGGAACGGCGTAATAATATATCGTCGACCACTCTGAGAGAATTCGATCGTCCTCTGAAGTCATCTATGACAGTGGGACTGTCAGGCAAGGATAGTGAATTCGCTTTAGTATTCGAAAGTGGAGGTGCATGGGGTTGCGCAAAACTGGCACCCAGAGTAGATCCTCTTCGGCTTGAAACTCCTTGTGCTTGAATTAAAGCTTGGGAACAAAAGCTTATGTTTGATTTTCTACGGCTGTTGTGGCGTTCAAATGTCTTTTGCGCGGAAAATGGTGATGGACGGACCAAATATCTGAAACAAGTATAAAGTATTTAAAATTAGACAAATGAACGTAAACTCATCATTGCGAGCAATAAATATCTGACAACTAAGATACTTTGCAATGATATAATTATATCATTTTTAACTGACTTCCAATGGGGCAGGCTCTATGTTCGTCACTATATTTTGGATTGAATTTATTTAATTTGATGTCAGATTTTCTAGACGATTGTATAAATTGTAGATGGTACTTACATAATATCACCTTCTTGCAAGTTCAGGTCGCAACTGGGGTTTATGACAACGTAAGACAGGCTATTCCGTTTCTCACTGACATCATCATAGTCTATCCCAGTAAGGTTGAGAGATTCCATTCGTGATCGCACTAGATTAGCTATTTCAGCTCTTTCAATTTGTTGCGCATGATTATCTCGGGCTTCGTCAGCTAAACTTGTAGAATACTGCGAATAAAACATTATAATAAGTTGTGTTGACTCCAATTAATGTTAGAATATTATTTGATATTATGTACGGCTATCAAACATTATGTGTCGTTCTTAATATTATTTCTAATAATATTTATTGCACTGCTTTTATGTACAGTAGTAGTTATCTAAATTTGCATTATGGTTAGTGCTTGTGCATAAGACAAACATGCATGACCCGCTTTATTAATTTTACACGCATTATGAGTGAAACTATGTATTGCTACAGTAAATTTATTTATGCAATTATTATTTAAACTAACAATATTATTCAATTAGTCCAATGTTTTGGATTTAAGGGTACTAACGGTAACGATGTTCTAATTTGCTACTTTGGTCTAAGAACGCACTACGGCGCGCGGGTAGCAAGAATTAGCAACCGCAGTAATTACATTGAGAAGCTGGTTACCGGTAGTGATCGGCACTTGTTGAAACTTAGAAGGGTGTGTGTGAATGAGTTTGCATGTGAACAGACTTGTTGATTCCTGTTCTTTTTGAAATCTATACCTACTATATGTAGATATATTAATATTATAGAGCTGAAGAGTTTGTTTGTTTGGTTGGACGCGAAGGATACCTTAGGGTGCTTACATAGAGGAACCGGCAGTTTCCACCGCGTTTAGCGGGCGAAACAGCTGGCGTAGCTGTTTCGTCTACCGAACAGTGCTGCGTAGCAACCTTAGTGGATCACTCGGACAGCGGATTGCAGTCGCAGTGTATGTACTCTTCAAAAAAGACTCCCCATTAATTATATGTAGAATGTACTTGAGTAGGAATATGGGCAGTAGGTTACATGACATTATTGAACTCAATTAAAGTTCTATTAGCAGTTATTTATATCAGAGACATACTCTAAGTCTCCAGTCCAGTCCAGTCTCAGTTGTTTTTTTACTTTTACTTGCATAGTGCAAGTTGCATAAACTCAAAGGGGCTGTTGCTGTAAATGCTTTGAATAGAATATAATTCTTCTCAAAAATTTCACACATTATTAACGTACATAACTCTACTGACGGTATTCATTAGTAACACCATCAGTATGCTAATACAGTATAATAGGTATTACAAATATAACTTATACCTACTAGATGACTTTTTCAATTACAAACTCTTCTCTTTTATTGATTTTTAAAATTTTACTCTACACTTTTTAACAGATATAGCCACTCGAACATACCGTATCACCGTAGTGCGTAAGTACTATAGGTACGTACAATAACAATACATTAATAGGGTACCTAATGACTTGAGTTTTTCTTTTATTCGTCAAGTACAAATTTCTACTAATAGATTCTATTTTATAAACACACTTACTTACAATATATTAATAAGAATAACTTAAAAGATTTTATAATGAAAAAAACATGTTGATGCTGTTAAATCTTATGCCTGGTAGACAATTTACCAAAAGGTATCTTTTTAAAGGCATTAATCTCATAATATTCCCACTATTGTTACTCCTGTACGAACATCAGGATAACAGTAGTGGCTAACGAACACACCGAGTGGTGAACGGTTTTGGGACCTGTATCCATGAGAAGTAATTCGGAGGAGTTACCAATTAAAACTTTTTCGATTGGGGTGGAATTTGGAAATTTCCGATTGGGAAATTATTAAACCAATCGATCAAATAAAAAAAATATACGAAACTCGTTACTTGAATAAAAGTAGTAGGTAGGTACCTTAAAAAGACAATAATAATGTTTTATGAGTGTGATATTGCAATCTCAACTATGCAGCTACCTGTTCCTACATATAAATAAAATGTTTTTAAATGTTACCCATTCATTTTGTAGTGAAGTAAATTTTCTGTATGATTAATATATGAGTTATTTGTTGTAATAATTGATTATCCTTTTATATTCAAAAATAAATTCGTAATTGGTGAAAATATATTATTTTATATCATGGCACCAATTTAGTTTAACAGTTCTACTTTATTAGTTAGAGTTGTAATTTAATGGTGATGACTGTATCACCGCGTACTAAGAGGTCCGTGTTCAGGGCCTCTGGTGGTGACCTTACCGCCGGCGTGTGTTCTCCGTAGCAACCGCTTAGGCAGCTAGCCGCCTCCCGGCGCCCACAGTACGAATTTCCTCCGCCTTCGGCCTCCTCCTGCTGCAACTATCGTGTCACAGTTTCCAATACTTTTACCTAATAGAACTTAAAATAAATTGACCACAATTTCGAATTTCTGACATTTGCAAACTCATGTTGTTTTCACCGTTGGATTGTTACTACTATTATAAATTTTCTTTTACAATAGATTCTCTTATATTTGTACTGTGCACTTTGAATGGGTCTAATCTTGTGACCTATCAAGCATTTTTTTTGTGAGTAGTGATATTTTTTATGAAAGACTACATTATTTAAATAGTAAGCATGCAATAAGCAAAAGCAGTTATACTATTTTCATGTATAATTATTGTAATTGTTAAATGCTAAGGAAACTTAGCTAAATTGGATCCCCATGTGACTCGATATTATCCATGCACTGGTCTGAGTTTTTAAAACATACATAGAAATCTATAACAATGACAATGTCTTTTAAGGGTAAATACGATGCTATCACAATATATAGTATTCGTTATGATGTCTCAAAACTGTCATTAGTACTTAAACGTTTCTAGAATTCTATAAAGTATCATGCAAAACACAAACTACATTATTCAACATAAAGGCGGGATTGCGATCATCGAGTTCAATAGCGACAATTGTTCTGGTACTCAAGTGTAGGTTTGTAGCAACTGTCATGTTATAGTTACTGCTCTTTTGCGCAAAAGCATCGTACATTTGTTTCCTTGCTTTTCTGGCCGTAGCAGTTTGCATATAAATTATAAAATTAAAGCTTGTGTATTTTATAAGAGAAAATCAAGTTTCGCGTGAAATATAGAAAGTCATATAAAAATCCAAAAAGACTACTAATTACAAAGACTCCACTCAAGTGTTAGGCTCAATAATATGTATATATGTAGACAGGTACAATCATGAAAAAAGTGTAGCATTGCCGCGAGAAAAAGATAAAAATAAGTTAAAAAAATATACCCGAAATACAGTCCATAGACTCGGACTACTTAGATGCAAATTTGTAATGTAGTATCATGATCTCAAATTCAGAAGACTTTAAATGGCGTGTGTAGGATCAATTACTTTCAGTCGTAAACTGTAGCAAAGGACTGTATTTAAGGAGATAAATATTCAGAGTAGGAGTTAACCGACTCACCGATGCACGCGATGGTCGCATTCTCGCGAAGCGTGACCAGAACCATTTTGATGAGGTCCTTGGCAACATACTCACGTGGTGAGACGCATCGGCCAAAGTCGTATCCTGTGTGCGATAAATCCCAATTGGGATTTCGCACGATGTAGAACACAACTTTTGGTACAATCGACCGTAAGTACGAATCCACATGTCTTCTTTTGATATTTTCATCTGTTAGAAGTCCAAGTGAAATATAAAACAACCTATTAATGTTCAGTTGAAACATAAAATTACGCAATTCATCAATCGCTGTAAATCTCGCGTCAATAAGTATTGATAATGCGCTTGTGGTATGGTCCATGATGATGATAAATTTAAAATTTACTCGCAAGCACATTTTAAGGTAAATTTTCACACAGCTATTATAAATCTAAAGTAGAACTTACGGAAGTGAGAAATCCAGATCCTGGCGCTTGATCCACTCCCAGTAATAGTCGGACAAAAGTTATTACATAATCTTTTACAAATGCTTGATATAATAATGTATCTAACATGGATGCTGAGAATACCGAACCAGCAGCGAATGGTAGTCGAAACATGTATGAAATGTGTGACCCACGTTCTTTTTCACGCTAAAACATATATAAGGCCATTATAATCTTTCTAGAGAAAAGTACCATTGAACTGAATAGATAATGCCAAACATACCTTTTCCATTTTTGACAAATGCAAAGCATATTTATCATGTGCACGGAATTGCATAAAGCGCATGTTCGATGATTGTGATAATTCAGTAATAGACTTAATAGATGGAAAGAATCTGAAAAGATTAATACTTAATTAGACAACCATTCAGAGATTTGCTCAAACGTATAGTTTTCTTCGCAACGCTAGACCTATTTACATATTTTTACACTACAAACATGATAAAACACATATAGGTACTTTCGCTCGAGCGGACAAATCTATTGAAGTAAAATGAAAATAAAATATTACTTGAACATCGTTTGAACGGCCACAATGGTATTGCAATCGGCCAAACTGTCTTCTTCCGCTGAATTTGATAGCTCTTTGTTCACAACGACAACGTTTTCGGCTAAAGTGATTCCAGCACGTAACAAGTCATCTAGGCTGAAAATTTATTAATTGCACAATTTGTTATAATGAATTGTACGGGCTAAGGTTTTATTATTTATATTTGTGATACTTACCAATCTATGCTACCTTTCATCCAGTATACTAATGGAAAATACGAAATAGCATCAAGAAATGCTATGTCAGGTCGTCTTTCCAAGAGCAAGATAATAGGGTTCAGAGATGTTTTAGATCTGAAGTGGGCTCGAAGCGGTATAATGAAATTGTAGATTCCGTTAGAACCATAATCAGCAGCAAGTATTATGGTTTTGTTTTGCCATTGATATTCTTTGGCGTTGCGGTAAGCACAATGCTCACAGACTTGTGCTAATTGTAAACAGCACAGCGGCTTCTTCTCTTTTAGCAGATAGCAAAGCGTAGGGCTTACTCCAATGAATGGTGAGACCGGCGGGAACCCCTTGACAATCCTGAAAAGTAGAAATTTATTAATTCGTGTATTTATATTAATTAACCATTTATATAATTTGACCATTTCATTCACATAAATTTGGACTTTAAAAAAAGGCGAAGCGAAGCTTTTAAATTTAATAATCTTAATCTTATAGAATATAAAAAGTGACTGAAAAAAATTAATCAAAAAACCTGTAATACTTACAAAGTAATAGCTAAGAGACATCACGTTCATCTATTAAAATAAAATTACAAACTAATTCGGGTGTGAATAACTCTAAATTTAGTATAGAGGTGGTAAACTAAAATAGTGTAACATTAAACATCAAATCCACGATTTCAACCATGCTCAAAGGATCTTAGGGGATGGTGCAAGAGATATAAACTACCTATTTTTTTATGTTAAGGCATCCATTACGGTGGATGTTTAAATATATTAAGACATGTAAATGTCTATAAATCATTAAATGCTACGTAATTCTATTAATTTACCCACCTTAAAATACGAACCGATTAGATGAATGGAGTTGTGACTAAAAATAATATATTATAGTATAGATAAAAACATAATTTCAGTTATTCTTGGTTACTGTACTCCTGTAACACTGTAAAAACCTAATCATGTTTCAAAGTTTACTCTAGGAAATAACTCTTTTACTATTAGACTTCAGGAATATTTGAACTTTTGTTAGAAAAAGTTTCAGTCCGTAAATCCTCTGTGCACTTTACTTGGAGAGCCGTGTATTCTTCTCAAGTAAATACCTACCAGAGAGAAGTGGCCTAAATGGACAGTACGGAATAAAAGCAGAAAAAGAGCCTGTGTAAGGAGCCTACGTGAGTTCCAGCATCTCCTAATATGAATACGAAATAGAACCAGTCACGGAAATTTTACCGAATTTATACACAAATCTGACTTGCTAGTGAATCGAGAAAGTCTCTTACAATGAGACTGATTAAAAACGTCTTATTATCAATCGTCATCTATAATGTTGACTCGCCCTTCCAGGTTCTGGAAAGAACCCCAAATTTCATTCCAGTTTTTTTCCCAAGATATTGGCAGTAGCGTGATTTTTGTATTTGGACTGGAATTCCTTGATAGAGGTATATTCCCTCACTGATCAGCCTGGGGACCGGGCAAGAGAAGAAGAAAATATGCCGAGATGGGGTGAGTAAACAATATTGTCAAATGACTGCGATTGATAAGTTGTTATCGATTGAAATAATAAATGACAGGGATGTTCCAACAACAATAATAAATAACTTAAACATAACTTTATGAATACAGTGATCATAATGTTTATATTGCATTATTAGATCACACCCGCTGAGTGAAAAACAAAGATTTGATAATGTTATTTTACTCGTACTCGCGTATAGTCCCGAACCCTTGTATATTTAAAGATTAGATACTTTTTAAAAATAAATTGTTATGGGCTTTTATTTATTACTTTATTTTAGATTACATAGATAAATAAATAGTAATATTTCCTTGTCAGTAAATAGCATTTAATTTAAAAGATATCATCAGTGTGGGACTTGCGATGACAGTTTTATCAAATGACTTGACTGAGCACAAAAGATTTGACTGAGCACAAATGATGATGGAACAAACCTATTTGCGTTTCAAACAATACTAGTAGAAAGGCTTACCTGCAAAAGTCATTTCGCCAGGCGCTGTGCGCGACTTCGCTGCCTGCCAACGATGTGAAGCTGCTGGTGGTGACGTCATCACTGGAGACAGTGGTCAGGGCCGTGCGGTTGGGTTTTTATGCTCAAGGGATTATACAGACACACAATGCACACAATTGCAACACGAACAATTTATAAGGTATATAATTAAAAATAGCTGTCACTGTTTAAGATTTCATTTATGTTCTATGAAAATAGAATGTAGGCATATTATTTGTAAGTGAGATATTGTACAAATGAGACAAATGAGACAATTAATGCACCACTACTATAATCATAATACGTATTGTGCCTATGTATGTATGTACAACATATGTATGAACTGGACTGAAATACTTCAAGGATCGACGCACAAGTTAGGAAATGTTAGCAATTATTGGCATATTATACATAGCGTCCCTTAGCTTACAACACCGTATAAGTCATTTTCACTAAATCTCCAGGAGACGAAAAGAAAAGACGAAAAGATACCAATTGACTTACGCGCTGTCACTATTTTGCGAATTACGGCTTCTAATTAGCAGAAATCTTTATCATGTGAACAATAGTTAAAAACAGAATGAGCAGCTCTTTCCAATGGCATCAAAGACCGCACAAGTCATTTGTACCAACTTTGCAGGAGACGAAATAAACTGTCGTCGTGCGTTGAGAAACCAACTGACTTGCGAGCTATCACTATTTTGCGAATTACGGCTTCTACTTGAGTTGACTGAAATCAATGTCATTTGACCAATAGGTAGACGCAGAATGAGCTCTATATAATGGCATCAAAATGTATACCAATTTTTGACTTGAGCTGTGTTGTAAGCTAAGGGACGATAGGTAAAATAATCGCATGATTTTATTGTAGCACACAATCAAATATAATAATAACGGCATTATACATCTCATTTGTGTCATCTGAATCATACAAAACAAATAGCTGTAAAGCAACTTAAAGAGTTTCAGCTGAACATTTAAATGAGTACATACCGTGCAATAGTCATGCAGCTTGTGATCTTGTACTGCTAACTACAGGAGTGAATGTATACACTAAAACAGTGAAAAACAAAAAAGTACGTGCCATTTAAGAACTTTGTCTGTTGAAAATAATTAAGTAAATTAACAAAAACAATTTCTAAGAATCTCTTAGTGAGGTAACATTACAAAATTTAAAAACACAAGACGTTTGACAGTGTTGTAAGAGTACAAATTATAAGGACGTAACAATAACAGTAACATAATATAAACATGTTCCCTATGAGAGTAACTATCATGACATATTATAACATGAGTATTTATTGAATATTGCGTGCGTATGGATGCATCGAGTAGCTCGCGAGTCGTAACAACTTACGCGATTTTTTCGGATGGTGATCTCCAGGGTACATCGTCTTCTAATTCATCCTCACTTTCATCAATTTCTACTTCGTCGTCCTGGTTGTCAGAGGCAATGTTTATACTGCTGGTTACCATGTCAGGGACGGGTAAAATCGATGGCCGTCGGCTACCTATATAATTATAATTTTAGAAATAATTTTTAGTTACTCACCTATTACGTAAATATTTTTTTAGGAACTAGGAAATTACCTCTACGCATATTCACATCCGGGCTTAGAAAATTTGTATCAGGTTTAGGCAGAAGTAAATGGCTATCTGTAGCACTGTCGGTTCCAGGTGAGTCTTTTAGGCAGGTTCTAGAATTTGATGCTGAAGTACCTTCGCCAATTTTTACTGTGAAAAGAACATTATTTGATTAGTAATAATATTCACTCGTAACTTAGATTGCGAGTTGAAGTGTGTGGGTTGATTTAATTTCGAGAAAAAGAGATTTTTAGAATGATTAATATCTGAACAATGTGTGAAAGTTAAAAATATAAAAGCAATATATTGCGATTTATATATAAATACAATTAATATGTCATATGCATAATTTATCTTATAATATGCCGTATATTTCAATTGGTAGTTTAGGCTTATTTTTCTAATTCTTTCATTGCATTAAATAATGCTTACGTATTATAATTTATAATAGTGAATTGAAATGTATAACATATCATATAAAATGGGTCGTCATAGGTGTTGAAAGCCAACCCTAAATGCTTATTTAGCTCTTTTTTTAATTCTTCAATATTTATTCAATTAGTCTTTCTATTGGTACAATTTGTAGTGCGTATTAGATTTCTATTTGTGAGTGCATCTTAGGAAGAACAAATATTTATTTTAAGTAATATAAGCTCTTGAGCATTCAAAGTCGTATCAAGAAAATAAGTAGAAATGAATATCATATTTTTGATTTTGCAATAAAAAGCTACTTTACATCTGGTGAAAATGTATAGTGCAGTAAGAGAAAGTAAACAAATCAATTCACACAAATCACAAAAAACATGCAGCAAATTTTAGATGAAATAAAAACCAAAAACTACTTACTGGTTTTAATACTAGATATAGAGCGCACTCGAGACACGAATCGATTTATTAGACATGCTTACGTACAGAAATTTGCTTAACTCAAAAAATGATAAGATAGGAAGAATGGACAATAAAATTGGGAAGAAAATAATTTACATAATAAAAATGTTTCCTAACGGTTAGTAGTGTTATCCCAGTTAAGTCTACGTTGCGTACTTTTGTTAAGTACCTACCTACTTGATTGTATTCTAATCGGACATGGAAGTGTTTAGAAGAATATTATAATTTTGCAAGTGATATAATGTGCTAAGGTATGTATTGTATATTATCACATTATATCTTTATAACATTATCTATAGGCGTTGAATAATATAAATAGATTGTTTTAATCATTTGAGATCACTACGTTAGGATTATAAACTCTCTTGGTCAAAATACCTGATAGTCAAGTCAAATTATTTATTTCAAAAAAGTAAATATGTTTTGAAAGCATACCCAGTCAAATAAAATTTAATATCAAGACTTTTTGGTTAAACTTTAATCCTCGTAGCTACTTTTAATTTCAAGAAATCGATCTATAAGAACATCGGTAAATTTAAAAAAACTGCACTTTTGCTATTTTCCACTCAGTTGCATACAAGAAATATATAATATATAATATACAAGATTATTATAAATATATTATATAATAGGTAATATATCCAGGTACTAACGCAAGAGATCAATTGATTTTAGACTTGTATTATTATTAGGGCGAAACGCAGCTGAGGGATAATACTACTAACCCCTCCTAAATGGGCATTCTATTCATTAACATGTGTGTATGTGAGTTGCTATTTGCCTTTCAAGATTTTATACGATTTAGCCAACTTAACAATTTACTCAAGGCAATTAGCAATAAGCAAAACCACAGAAAGTAGACCGACTGCAAGTACAATAATTTTGGAAAAGAAAAAATGCATTCGGGCTACTTTCGGCCATTACCAACTGTGACACTCACAGCTAGTTACGGTTAAACTAGCACATGATATTATATTTGAATTGTGAAAAGGCGAGGCGTTGGGTGTAGAACTCGCGGGAGCTTGGAGAATCACTTGTGGAAGTTCGTACTGAGCGACGTTACTACCGTCTGGTTTCTTCGGCTGGCAAGACCCCTCCTCTGCATCACCTGGCTTCTTTTCGTTAGAAATCAGACTACATGTTGTTTGATCTTTTGGAATTATTGGTTTATGTTCAGTCTGTCTCTCAGCTACAACAAAAGCGGAATTTTCTTCTTTTGTTATGCTCATATAATAGCAAGTGTCACTGCTTTTCATTATATGTCGAGGGCCTGGGTTTAAGAGAATGGTTTCTTCATAAAATTCAGGTAGTTCAGCTGGGCGCACTCCCACCAAAGCTACACCATACCTGTATAAATTTCAAAGTAAATTGTATTAGTCGTTCTCAGTATTGTACTTCAATATTTAAAAATTGCTTACTTTCTGTGAGAATGAAAACTAGCGTATGTGAAACTTTTTCCTTCATATTCTCCAAAAAATCGACTGTCGCTTAATATGATGTGGTAGATTTCGTTCCCGGAGCATTTACCATAAAGTCTATGCCACTCTTCTGGAGACTGTTGACCCTCTCTGGAATCGAAATATATGGTTTCAAAAACTAGTTGCTAGAATGTTAGTGTTCTTGCAGGAGCATTATGGCTCGATCTTCCCGAATTTAAGATGGTTCCATAATTTAGGAAGTACCATGGTAGCCCTATGGTACTGTACGGTATACTGTTTGCGTTAAAAATAAAAACGAAAAAAAAAAAAGATTAATTACTGAAACCTTTTTATATGTGTCCTATATAAAAAAAAAAAAAAAATGTATAAAACTATGTAAGAAACAATATCTCCGCTAATCTACATTAACTTACTGTCCTCGACTTGTGTGGAGAAGAAGCGTTACGAGTGTGGATGCTCCCGGACACGTGCAGTTGTTTGCTAAAAGAGCATACTTGAACTCATCTTCACATACTACGAACTCAGCAAACTTCACGTGCAGCTTGTTTTCTGGTCTAAATATTTGAACATATTGCGGCACCGAAGGAGCAAAGTCTTTCACTGCCCAGGATCTGTACGATCATATTCGATAAGATTAGTAGGTGGTATGAAAAATTTGGAATGATAAAATTGTCATTCAAAAGATACCTGAGAATTGTATGTTCATCTGCAGCAGTTTTGTCTGCGTAGTTCCTGGCAGCCAAAATGAAACACGCTTCGGCTTCGTTCATCCGTGCCCTTATCAAGTCTGTGTCCTTTAAACATGATCCTTGAATATATATCACTCTTTGAGCCCATATCGGTACCTTGAAGATAATACATTCTTAATTGTATTAGAAAGATTAAATCCAAACTTAATGTTATAATAAAAGTAGGACATGACGGTATTGCCGTCTAATTGAGCAGTCCAACTGGGGGAGTACCTCTGCGCTACGTCGTGTTGTGTTCCCGTCTGTGAGTAGGGTAGATAGAGCTTACTAGATAGTTTTTGTGTTGTCAGTGGGAAAATCACAGGCTTTGTCTTCTGTCCTGACGGCACAGGAACTCTCTGTGCTTACACGGTTACCGACCGTGCGAATGTGACTCCTCTGGTGTTGCATACATCCATAGGCCACGGCAACCACTTTCCATCAGGTGGGCCGAGTGTTTGTCTGCCACCAAGTGGTTTTTGGAGGTAGGACACGTTAGGATGTAGGACACGGCGGTATTTCCGCTCAAATGAGCAGTCCGACTGGGGAAGTACCTCCGCCCTACAGAATACCACGGTTATAATAACTTCGTGTTGTGTTCCCAGCGGTGAGTAGGGTAGCCAGAGCTCACTGGAAAATTTGTGCTGTCAGTGGGATGACTAAAGGCTTGTCCTGCTTTGTCCTCTGCACTGACGGCACAGAGACTCTGTGCTTATAGGGTCGGCAGCGCGAGTGTGGCTCCTCTGGTGTTACACACGTCCATAGGCCACGGTAACCACTTTCCATCAGGTGGGCCGTGCGCTTGTCTGCCACCTAAAAAAGTGGTGTAAAAAAGTGAGTGTAAAAAATAAGTGAGTGGAAAATGTTTCTTTGAAAAACTAAAATTCAAACACCGTAACACGTATGACAACCAGGATCAATGGTCCAGGATAATTTATGGATAGAATAAAATGTTGAATAAGCCATAATGAAATGCCTCTTTATTTCAATCAGAACTTTCTGAACCTTGGTCGATGAACATGGACGGTGGAAGAAAAGTTAATTATTCATTTTAATGAGACTATAGTGACTAATTAACATACAGTAGTAAGTATTTATATCAATTATAGTAATGGATAGCGATAAAAATAATTACACTCATTGCTTTTAGTTTAATACACTAGTTAGAAACCTTGGTAAATCGTTTAGAAAATTTTACGCACATGATGTGAATTTCTGTTATTTAGAAGGATTTTATGCTTTATCTATTTTATATTTGTTTCTGTACTGTAATAGATGAATAAGCAATATTAGTATTGTTTGTCTTAGTTTCCTTTCAACAGTCTACTTATAACTTCTAGAGAGAATTACGGTGGCTTAAAAGCTTACACTCTGGAGACGGGGCCACACTCGTTCATTGACGGACTTGACTCTGGCGCATCAAAGCAAATTATTTCAAGGAGTGTCCTTGAAATAATTTGCATTGATGCGCCAGAGTCAAGTCCGTCAATGAACAGGTGAACGTGTGTAGGGCAGATCCCGAAAACACTCATGTTTTCTTCCTGTAGAATTTATAAGTCAGTCTCACCTGTAATATCATTCTCATGGTCGTGTCCAGTTCCATTGGCGACAGTAATACTACGTAATAATCTTGTAATAAAGGGTGTGCATAAAATTCATTTAGAAAATCCATGATAGTGTCAGCATGTAGAGTCGTAGAACACACCACTACGTGCCTTTCCGATTGTGCGCGATGTGATGAATATGAGCCTCCCAGTTTTTGCCTTTCCATCCAAGTGAACGCAAGTTGTTCAAACTGAAAAGTAAGCATAGCATATTTAATAGCATTTAGACTACTTATTGGTGGAATATATTGTTACACATATTGATAAAAAACTTGTACTTCTTACAAGTATTTTATCAATATGTGTTAATACCATTTGAAGTATTGAATTAGCTTTCTTAGTAGCTTGTAACTATAGATTTAAAGACTCACTGTGAATTATCACAGTGCCAGTGCGTTATTTTACAGGGTGGGTAATTATCCGTTATTTCTGACTCAGTTATTACACACTGTTATTACAGTCTTCTAAATGTTAACGTTCAAGTATTGAATGTATGTTTGTATAGTTATTGGTTACTTACGGTGCTGAAACGTGGACACTGACTGTGGGGTTAATTCATAACCTAAAAGTTGCGCAACGGGCTATGGAGCTAGCTATGCTTGGAGTTTCTTTGAAGGACAGAAATCGAAAGGAGTTGCACTGAAGTGGCAGTGGGCTGGCCACGTCTGTCGAAGGACCGATGGCCGTTGGAGTAAACGAGTTCTAGAGAGGACACCGCGAGAAGGTAAACGGAAGGTAGGTCATCCCCTAGCCAGACGGAATGACGACCTAAAATACCTGGCATCTGGGACAGACTGTATGCGGAAGGCGGAGGATCGGATTAAATGGCGCACATTGGGAGAGGCATATGTCCAGCAGTGGGTTAATTGATTGATTGATTTGAACAGTTATATTATTGTAACAGACTTACAGACCAGATATTTAAACTATCATGGTCACTCATTTTAGTATCAAAGTAATCTGGATATTTACTATGTTGTATTGTTTTGAGATTCCGATAGTTCGGCGCTGAATACTGGACAAGTCGGGAGTGTAAAAGATTCATTATAGATGTGGCGGTTCTTATATAGGACACACAAAAAGAACGGTTACATATCGAATCAAGGAACAAATCAGGGCAGTCAAAAACAATAAACCGCATAAAACTGCAATCACCCTAGATTTATTGGAGTCCGGTACTGACCACTGCATTGAGTTAAATAACCCTCAGGTGCTTTCGACAGAAAGCCACTATATACCAAGACTGGTTAGTATAAAAATTTCAATCGTGAGGATGGGTTTCAAATGCCGAATGTCTGGCATCCAGCCTTTGCAAAAACAACCGGGAACAAGCCAAAAAAAAATAACGAGTGTATACAGTAAGCATCGTATGTCGTGAACTTGATCGAGATCGGGTTCGAGTTTCTAGTGAGAGTGAAACCAGTGGTACTGGAGATAAGCGTAGCAAAAGAACTCGAAAGAGGGTAGATCGATATTTACTCCTCCTTTTTCATTGTTCACCGCCAATACTCCAGATCCTCCATATATATCGGAAACTCAAAACAATACAATGTGGTAAATATCCCAATTACTTTAATACTAATTACAGACCAGAACAAAATTAAACGACCTCACAGGCTAATTTTAATTACAGGCCTGTAGTCTACCATTTTAATCTCATTTGCAATTTTTATATTTATTATTTATGAAACTTAAAAACAGGTTTAGATTGTATAGATAGATCATGTCAGTATGTGAATTATAATATTTACGCTCGTCTAACAACTTACTCCTACACTGTCCCACTCACACGACAAGCCTTGTCCACTCTTCGTTCTTAGTCCAGGCTATTCTTTTATGGAACGCGCTTCCCCTGGAAATCAGAATGTCTACAAACCGTTTCATATTTAAGACCAGAGTACACCAGCTCTACAGCAACCCATAGTTGGCAAACAAATCATTTCACATCACATCTGTATATATTTGAAATGTATTCGTGTAGGTCTTTATTTTTTTTTTTTGCAGTTTTATTTAATTGTTTTTAGTATTGTATAGTTATTAATTTATTCATAAACAATTATTTACATAATATACACGGAAATTATAGGAATAAAAATATATATATAAAAAAGAATATATATCTAAATAATCCTGCAGGTTCAGGCGTCAAAGAATTCCTCGCCATCGATGTCAACCGGGAAGGTGGCCAGAAGGCTAGCGGCATTGCCACGTTGAATGGCAATACCAATTCTTTGCGCAAAGAATAAACCAGCCCTCTGATCACGGGTAGCGTCAATTAAGCGTTTCGAAATGTCCCTAAACAAAAGACGGGCACTTGGGCCCCATGATCCCAGCGTCTCGACCCCGAACGGCTCAAATATGTAATTACCACTTATATTATTATACTTGCGCCGTTTGAGGGTCTCTGCCGACGCAGCAGCAGCGCAGGCGCAGTTTGCAGTCCCTGGAAGGTGTGAAGGCGCAAGGGTGTCAGCACATGTTGCATCCCACACCAAATGCCTTCCCATCTTCCAAGGCACCAAAGACATTCCATCTGGCCTCTTGCCATCGTCGCGCGCTAAGCCAGTGGGTTCTAATATGGCTGGAACGCCAGCGGTGACAAGAGCCCGACGGATTATGTCATTGATATACCCGTGCCGCGACAGCCGTCCTGCGCTCCTGCTGCAAGAGAGACCATGATGTCCAAGGCTACCAACTTCTTCCCCACAGCGACATCGATGCGGAGAAACGCAAGGAGCACCTAAACGAAGGCAAGCAGCGATACGGAAGGTGTTATCGTCCAACATGGTACCAATGTTAGGCGACGGTAGGGCCTGAAGCCAAACACCGGATTCCCATTCCCCCACAGCCAAAAGGCGAGCACGTTCCGCAACATTGGTAGAACTAGAAATTAGATGTTTTCTTACCATGTTGCAGAGCGGCACGTCCCATTGTCTCTGGGAAGCTGGGTTGGCTGGCAAATCAGCGTTTGGGCAAAACATTTTCCAAGCATTAAAAGCTTCGGCCATGCCTGGCACTTCTGAATTAGTTAGGCTAGGGGTTAAGATTTTTTTAACTAATTCATCCGTGCCATGCACCGAAGATAAAAATGCTGGCAGACTTACGTCAGTAATTTTGCGAACGCCGAGCCCGCCTAGACGCACAGGCATGCATGCCTGAAGCCAGACTCGGTCGTTCATATCCACATTTAGAATTTTGCATAGTGTGTTTCGAATCACACTATCCATTTTACCTAAAAGAGTCGAATATTTGAACAGTTGAGTTGAGCGGAGAACATGTGTAAATTTAGGAACAAAAAGACAATACCGAATTATAGTGAAAGCAGAATGGATGTTAATTTGTTGTAATCGGTCCGAAACTTCACAGAAATTTCGAATCTTTTCTTCTACGAAGGAGTCATATGCTTCCTCTAGGATTGGGGACCCAAGGAGGCGGAGAGAATCTTTTTGAACAATTTTTAAATCTGGAGCCAAATCGTTGAATTTTGATAATGTTGAAAGGATGTCTATGTTATCATTATTCGTGTAGGTATATTTGTATCAATATATATATATATATATGTTTTTTTATTTTTATGCATATATTTATGTATATATTGGTCTATATGTGTATGTAGTTAATGATGTTTGTATATATTTATATATGGATATATAATTATTTATTTATTTTTAATTATTTAATTAAATTTTTATTATAAAAATATTATTTAGTACCTAACGGAGAAAACTATCACTACAACACTTCGAGCACCTACTTTTAATATCTCTGCATCACCCTAAGGTTGACTGGTAGAAAATGCCTGCGGCATTAATTCCGCCTTTGTACATTCTGTCTGTTTGTGCAAAAAGCTTAAATAAATAAATATTTAATTTAATTATCTGGAGGTACGTTAACGGTGTATTACATTATAGTTACTTAGATTAACATCATAATAACATTATTTTTTTTTACCTGTGTGGGTAAGACGACTAGGGCCACGCCTATCATGATTACCATGAATAGTTGTGATGGCCAAATATCTGGTACAAAATCACCGTAACCCACTGTTGAAAAAGTCACCACTACAAAGTAAGTTGCTTGAAATAAATTGAGATGCCGATGTCCAGCTCTTTGGAAGTGCTGAATGCCACATACACTGAAAAAATAAAAAGAAAACATATGTGATGTCCTTTTTACAATGTCATACTTCAAAAAGATAAAACGGTACCCTTCGTTGTCCGTTTGTTTGTTAAGACCTTGGCAAATGAGCAAGTTACGTGTTCAAATTATGCACTTACCTTGTGAAGACAAGACATAGTAGAGTTACGCATAATATCATCAATTGTTGCGATAATGCCGACTGTGATTTTTGCATGGCTCTATGGAGATCATTCTATAAAATGAAAAATAACTCACTCAGTGATAAAATAAATATAATAACAAGTAATTTGTGTTAATATATAGGTGACCAAATAAAATTATTGATAAAATGTGGGTGTTAGTTCATCTCTGCCTAAACCTCCGGGGATGAAGGCGTGATTATATGTATGTATATAGGTGTCTAGTTGTTTAATTTATCAATCATGAATCTGTTATACCGTGTACCTACAACTATTAATATAATTCCAATTGTTAATCACTTGACAAATGACTTTATAGTGCCTAGAGAATATCTTTGTATTCAAAACCCTAAGCATTGCGACGCGGATGTCCTATGCTAACGTCCGTGGTAGATGGTAAAATGTACTAGACTTATAATACTCCGCGTCGAGGATGGCTTATTCCACAACGTGCCTATTCGTCCGCGGCAATTTCATGGCGCAGTTCAAACTGCCAAATACGCGGCGCCTCCTTATGCGACCAAGTAATGCTCGTGAAAGAGGAGGCGGGGCGGGAGCGGCAGTGGGAGCGACGAAGGATCGCAAGCCAAGCTGCCGCGTACGAAGGCAACTCGGGCGTCGTACGTCGATGAACGACCTCCGCCCCCCATGAGCGCAGGCCTGGGGGTGTCACCCTGGCAGAAGCAGGCCGCGGCAGTGGCGCGCTTCGCGCGCCTCCCCTTTTCCGGGGACGAGTTGTGGACTCTGTAGTCCCCACACCCGAGGGGAGGGCCAGATCGTGAGAGATGGCCCTGAGTCGGCCGTAGTGCGAGGAATATGCCTGTCAACCTCACCTTCGGCAACCAAAAACGACCCACAGGTGGCGTTTTAGTCAGTTCAAGTCCGACATAATCTCTTCCACCGGCTCCGGTGGGGGAGGGGGGAGGGGGGTATCCGTGGGGATTATGCTCACGTAAAAAAAAACTGCCAAATACGAAAAGTACCATTTGTCGCAATTGCTGAAAAAACGTGTTAATTTAGGCTACTTGCGAGTCTACCCACGCTTCGAGGGTTCCGTAATAACTTATAACGTAGATATGCATAAAAAAGAAGCTTATGTAAACAAAATTACGTTGTTTCTTTACTTTTGAAATGATAGTATACGTATGGAGTATAATATTGACATACAACAATTACTTACAAACATGTTTTCCAAGGATCTTTTTGCGAGCCAACAATTGAGGAATACTGGTATAAAAAGATTTCTTAAAGGCGGGAACGTCAACTGAAAACAGAGAAACATCAGGTACATGACTAAAAATGTACGAGTAGGTAATTTTCAAATATTTTTGATTGTATAAAAATTACATTGCTGAACCCAGTCAGTCCTTGGTTCCAAATCAGCCACAGATTCAACATTTTGGTGTGTGGCCACAAACATACTTGACTAATCGGCATACATCATCATTCTCTGCGCCTTTTCCCAACTCAGTTGGGGTTGGTAATATTTTACCGTCCTTACCATGGCGCGTGTGCCATTGCACTCCTTTAATGTATCCCACCCATTCTCTTCCTACCCAGAACAACACGCGTGGGACCCAGTTGTTTCTCGTAGCTCCATCATACAGTACAAACAATTTGTTATGTTTAGTACTTCATTTCAAACGATAATTTACTGTTTTAGACACACGTATACCCTTGGTCTTTATAATCCTGCCTTGTTTAAACGGGGCGTGATAAAGCATATATTATTATGTAACTAGGCCTCTAAACTAACTGCATGATTTCTGGCAGAGTAGAATTTGGACCACCCGATCTCTTCCCATGCGGTATCGTACAAGGTGATTAAGGGAAAGGGCTGTTTAACATCATACAGATATATACAGCCCAGACTCTGCCTCAAATGCATGGGTCGAGTCAACAATAGTGCCAGGAAAACGGCAATAGGCTCACACCCTATTATGTAGGTCCAAATACACTGATTGGTGAAAGTGGGTGTTAATTCATCTCTGCCCCTTATCCCTTCGGGTATAAAGGCGTGATTATTTGTATGTAAGTGACTAGGCCATTCAACTGAAAATGTATAAAATCAAGAATAGTGATCTTTATATTTTAGATTTTACCTAGGCTTACGGTTTGGCGGAATTTAAATGCCTTGTGAACTTGGTGTCTACTGATATATCAGTGAACTATACAATGTTGCTAAATTGACTTTGAAATGTGTTGATATTCATATTAAACTAGCTTCATCACAGTCTACGAACAAAATATAATGTGTACACATTTGAATTCCACCGAGGCAACTGCAGTTCCGATTTTAACCATTTCACGAATTCGTTGGTATGAACAGCCAGAAAAATGGTGCTGCAACAAATTGCAACAGAACCCGAGTAGAAATAGACTGACAGGTGACAGCACAATCGGTTGAAATGTGGATTGTTCGCTTGTTCGGTATATTTATAAAAGACTATTACAAAAGATTTCCTACACAGGCTTACATTTTATTGACTCTTAAATACTGCTGAATATAATTAATAAGTGCACTTTAGAAATATTTATTTTCTAAGTACTTCTAATTTTCTATCGCTTGATATTTTTCTTACTCTTGAATCACAATATTGTTATGTTGGCTTTAGTCTCTAGAGATAATCTATAACGTGAAATAAATAGACAAAAACTACAATTTCAAAGGATCTAACATAAGAAGAACAAGCCACTTTTAACCGACTTCTTATCTAAAAGGGTAGTTATCTTGGCAAGAAGCATGTGATTGTAAGGTAATATTAAGATATTGTTGCGTTAAGGCTTGGGCCATTAGAGAAACTACATGTTTACCACAAAAATATTATTGTGTGTTGTAACTTGTTACAATACTAACGATTTGGAATGATATCCTTGTGTAAAACATGTCGGTATATGATATGATAACATGCACCGAAGTGAAACAACCCTGTTATGTATTTTATAAGATATCTACATTTTACGTATATTCAGATAATAGTAGATACTCTCAGTTAATTTCGAAATAAGACCTTTGGAAGCTATAGTACGAAAGTGCTAAACCATGGAAACTGAATTTACTAAAACCAACTATTAAATTAGATTACTTGCACCATTTTGATGTCTCTAAGTAATAGACAAAATGGTGTTATGTAATTTGGGAGCTAACTGAGGAAGTAACAATTATCAGTCCTTGCCGATCATTTAACAGCGAATTGTCAAAGACAGGGTTTGCAGTATGTGTCGCTTCATGTATTATAAGTCATGCTAAGTTTAGGACCAAAATAGGTAACCACACTTATCCAGAAATGTCCAATACCTGGATCGCAACAGTAGACGTATAAAATTGGCAGGTAGTGTATTGTTTGGTACGTAATACCGGGCTACAGTATTACTAACCGATATAAATAATATGGCAATAGGCTCGCCACCTATTACATTGGGACCTAAACATAAACTGGCGAAATGTGGGTGCTAGCACCTCTGCCTACCCCTTCGGGGAATATAGGCGTGAGTTTATGTTATGTTATGTTGTTATAAATAATATAGCAACCCAACATACATCTAGAATAGAGTGAATTAAATTTCTGTAGGAAGGAGAAATTGATACACATCACATTTCATATTGTTCATATATATCCTTATTTGGGATTAGATTCGTTTTGCTAAGATGGATTTGGTTGTTTTAAATTACCCGTGCAACACAGTAGATCGGTACATACTATTGGAAACATGGGAAGGAATCTCTTAATTTTAATTTGATTACTGATTGATTCAATGACGTGTAAAATATGTAACGTAGGTGACTGTACCCAGTGTAACTATGTATTGTGATATGCCTTTATATTACAGAAAAGATGATAAATCTGTTCTACAGAGCTCCTTAGGAGAAGAATCTGTGGCGTCAGTTAGAGGTACCTACTAGTCACACACTGTCAACACAGTGAATCACAGAATCACTGATAAACCTTAAGTTTATTTTACTCTAGGTCTATGCATATAAAACTATGTACAACTACTTAATGTTAGATAAGTACTTTAAATACTTAGTATGTATACCTACTCTATTATTTATACTTTGTCACCATTCCAACTTGAACAGCTGTTAGGTAGACTACACTACAGTAATGAACGCTATTAGTAGTATATAATATAATAGTATTGACTTACCGTTAAAGCAAAGGGTATTGTGTTTACCATTTCTAAGACAAAGTGAAACGATAAAACTTGCTGCCAAATGTTGCCCTGAAAAAAATACGTAACTTTTTTTATTAGTAAATAATTAATTTATCGGTTACCAACTATTTGATGCAAGATTTCAACATTTCTAAATATCACTATTAGTATTTCTTTCAATGAACTGATACGTTTGATTTGATTTTAGTTTATGAGTACCTAAACATAAGCTTTCAATGTTTGATAGTATTCGCAATCAATTCATTGGGCTTTTGAAACCAGATGTTTAAAAAAAACCACGTAGGAAGGTATGTGAATGAAATACTTATGTACAATAAGTTACCTTATAGCCTAAATAGGCGAGGAGTATAGCTTCAGTGAACGATATCATAGCCAATATGACTTGCACAACCCACAAATACAGGGGTCTATTGACCCATATTATTCCGTCCCAATTAATTATCGGATGCTCTTGAAATTCCTCTTCCGTTAAGTTGGCCGAATATTCGAACTCAGTCTTATTCCCAGGTTTGCAACCATAACTGAAAAGATAATTTTATGCATTTTAACAGCTACTGATTTTTTAATGTGAGATTTGGCATTTAATTTTTGATCTTTGACTAACAATACCCGCTTCATCATCTGTGTAAATTTGAATTTTTAGAGTTCCATAGTTGACGAAATTATGAATGGAGCATAGGAAAAATGCAAGGTAATATGGAAAATGAACGTATGACCTGGTTAAATCCTTGCGCAAAGGATTGGTATTGCTATTTAAAGTGGCAATGCCGTCGTTCTGGCCACCCGGTTGATGTCGATGGGGAGGAATTCTTTGATGTCTGAACGTGTAGGTTTGTGTAGTTATATTCTGTATTGTTTTTATATTTTAATTTAGATAATTCCCATATGCATTACATAAATAAAATAGGCATAATGATCTAAGCTTTCACGTTTATAAAAATTACGAATGAGACAGACCTCCTTTTATGACTTTTATGATTTTTACTTTGTATGTAGGTTTAGCTGTGTAACTGCAAGCTTACGAAATAATTTCAATATTGTAGCAAATGTGTCAGCTAAGTAGATACCTCCATATAATTTGTTGGTAGCGTGTGACGTGTTTTAATTTTGACATTATCCCTTTTGCTTCATATTTTATTAAAAGTAATATGACACATACGTACACATCCTTGACCATTTGACCTTTCTTGAGCCATTAGTCAAAGCTTTTACCCATTTGTTTTATGTGCTGATTACGGGGTGATCCTAGACCGTTCTCATTTCCTACTCACATTCGCTTTACGGGTATTTATGCACAATAGTCTTGACCCAACTACATTGTGTTAGACGTAAGTGGCTTTAAGTAAATCTATAAATTTTGGGATGGTAGAACCAAACAACATAAAATATAACCTGGCCACTCTGTAGCCCAGGACTGAATTATTGCTGGTAGCAATGGTCAGTCCCTACTAAGTGAAGGTACAAGGTACAATTGTCTTTCCGATTCATTAAGGCCCACAGATTTAACTCTTGTTAAGAAAAAAAACAATAAACATTACCGTACAAAATTTTATAAAGGTTCTGGACTTTTCGCGATTAAACGTACATAAAGAGCACATATCAAAATTTTACTATTATGTCAAGAAATAATATAAAAATATTAAATAATGTATTGGGAAATGATTCTTTCGCTGGTTCGGTAGGTTAGTTCTTGTGAGAAGGTACCAGCAAGAAACTCAGAGAACTACATTAGAACTAGATTATCTTTCTTTTTAAAATTTGCTTTAGCTTACAATTTATTTTGCGTCCGTTAGTTTAAGTCGGGAACCGTTATATAATTATGAATTCACACCGCGATAGTTTAAAAATAACATACTATAATAACATCTTTTACAAATGACTTATAAGTGACCACTGCCGCCACCACTTCCACTTCTGGGAATTTTCTGCCGATAAAGTGTATCTGATGTGTCAAGAACTTCTAAGGATATACCAACGGTAGATTTTTTTAAGAAACTGCATCGGTTACGGGTAGTATGTTATACATCGATACGTGATGTCCCAAAACATTACTACTGTAAAATAGTGGGTTTGCAGAAACCCACAAATATCAATTCGGTATTGTTCAACAGCTTCAAATTCCACGAAGTATTCCAGCGAATTTTGATAAATACCTCTCTTTACCTTCATTTATATGCCAAACTAAGATTCAACCTAAACCAGAGGAAACAAAATGCAGTAAAAGCCGATTTTTCGAAAAATATCATCTTCATCGAAAAAGTGCATTTACATCTAAAAAAATTCGTAAATAAACAAAATTTTCGAATTTCGACTTTAGAAAATCCTCATTAAATCTTGTGTCAAATGTATTTGCCACTAGCTTCGTACGGATTTAGTTATGGTTACTTTTCATAGATGATGGCTGAATTGCAGTGACCGTGAACAGCGTTTTTTTCTGGAATTGATAATGGACTTCTTGTGGCCTCGACTAGACAGCTTGTTCTAGTAAGATGGCGTCACCTGCCATATCGTGCAAGAAACATTTAAAAAAAAAGATTCCAAAATCAATTCAGTTATTTTTAGTGTAAACAAGCTTCATTTCACCACTTCCACTGATGATGCAATATCAATAGATTGAATAACACCGTGAATTTATATTATAATCTTTGCTTACCATCCTTAAAAACATTAAAGTATACATGCATCTGTATCAAAGATGTGGATAAACTGCAAATACAAATAAACTACCTCATACAAATAATTGATTCTTACCAACGGCTTGTGATTTTTCGTAGATATTTTTACACAGTTCAAATTAATTACCGGTCCTTCACCAGCTTTTAAAGTCCAAGTTTTTTTCTCATTTTCCTCCATTTTTATTTCGTCAGTAGAAAATGATGACACTCCCTAGTTTTTAAAAGATATACTCTACCTCATTAATACATTCTTGAAGAAATCTTCATTTACCGTCCAAATTTCTATTCCTTTTATGTTTATAATTAATATTTTATTATTATTTGTTTTTATCTTTAATTATTATACAGGATGCTTTGATGACCTAGTTTTCCTCAACCAGTAATACGTACTCCTGGCGTATTTCTGTACGTTCGTTAGCACCACCCGGCCCTACTGAATCTGCCACAAGCCTTATATCAATCTATTGTACTCCTTGATACAAGCATACGTACTCACCTCGTTTTTAATGTACCTCTTCTGTAAAAAAAATAAGCACTTCTAAGGGGACGGCTCGTCTTAACTTTTTCAGCCCGGCCCTCTTGAAATCTTGAGAACTACAGAAGGTGCTGCGAGTTGAGCTTACTACAGATCGAATGTATTCCTTAAGCTACGTATAGTACTACGTAATTTATTGCTAAAACCCAATGGAATAGACGATATTAACGGTTCTTAGGGGCAGGGCTGAAATTATTTCATTACCTTGAAACGTTAAAACTACAACACCTATACATGTACTTATAATCTGCAAAGGGTGCTAAACACACGTACTTCTTTCGCTCTTACATACACTCCCTGCTAAAAATAATAAAACTTTTGACTTACGTACTATATACTTGTATCAAAGAGTACCACAGATTGATGTAAGTCTCGTCACCAGATTTCGAAGGCCCGGGCTGACTGATGTCAATGTTTGTCATTTAATATCTCGGACTACGTTAACACCCTATGCTGCATGCATATTTATTAAATACGTATGTTCTAGTATTCAAAATATACTTGACGAAAACGCAATACGCCGTTTATTAGATAAAAATATAAAAAAAGAAGTTGTAACCATAAATCCTGAGACTAACCATGAAAAGAGTACAAGTTTGGTATTTAAATACCTTCTGATTTCTAAATCCTCAAAACGACACAATATTTCTAAAATAATTGTATACTAGTGTAATTACATTCTAGTTAATTAATGATCTCAGACATACCAGGAAGCGGAAATGGGATCTCCATCGGCACAAACTCGGCAGATGTATAGCACGCACGTTAAAAGTTTGAAAACTAAGTTTGCTATTCTAATGCGTAAACCTGAAACAATCATTTACTGATTAGCAATGACCTAGAAAATAAGGAGTTTACCGGGAATAATATAAGATAGCGATTATGCCTGTTAATTTCCTTATTTATCATATATTAGGTACTGTTAGTACATTAAAGTCGTAGAGCAAAATATATATATATATATTTTGCTCTACGACTTAGCAAATTCTTAGGATAGCAAAAATAAGCAACAAATTGCGCATTATTCTATCTTAAAATTAGAAAAAATCATTTTGGAAACAGGAGTGGTATACCTGTAAGTATAAAAAGGGTGTTTTTTAGTTTTGGTTTACAAAGTAATTATAGATAAATAAAAATGTATACATTATGTTAGTTTGAGATTTGCGTTATTTATGAGATAATGGTTTCTTATCAGCGTATGGGAGTCACGAATGACTCGAATAAAGCGGAATCAGGAAATCCTATTTTCAACCAATTTATTGAGCACCGGCAGCTGTATTACGGGAATGGTACCGCCATTGAGAATCAAATTATTTTGTAAATCAATAGGCACGGTGAATGTTGAAGTTTTTATCTGTATCGGCGTATACTAGTGCCTTCACACAAGACATTTTCGTAAAACGTCCCCTAAATGAATGAGCACAGCTGGAAGTAGTGCACGACAAGATGCGGAACCGATGATTAACACAGAAATGTTCTGGCAAAAGCCTTCGAACTGACCGTCTAATCGCTATCACCCACTGCTACTTTGAAACAATTAGAAAACCAAATCTCTCAAAGCCGTCGTTATATTTATATACGAATGCTACGTCTACATGTAGTTCAACTTTCGTTCTCAATTCTCAAATCTCAATCTTCAAAACTACACACACAGCAATCTTGGTGTCATTTTATATGTACCTCTGTCTTTTCTGTAAAAACAAATTGAAAAAAAAACATAGACGTTTCGAAAAAATGTGTTTGGCTATCTGCATTACATGGTAACGTAAAACTACTGGATGACTAATGTAAGTACTACCTAGTAGAAAATCTTATTTAACAATGAATGTGTAACCTGATTGAATAGATACGTTACAGAGGCGAACGTCCAAGACGGGATTTGAACCCGCTATAAATCCCTTACAGGGGGAATGCTCTAACACGAATCACGTCTTAGGGCGATGACAACGGCGATGGTGCGATGCAGCCTTCTACGCCTATAATCTTACGAACTCGATAGGAACAGTAAGCATACTAATTGCTTTAATTTCATTACATTACAGAGCTTGATGAATGTTATGTACTTAACTTAATATAAAGCAGAGGTCAGCGTTAATTGATTCTATGAAACAATGTTGTGTTTATATCAAATATCGCTCATATGAAACTTGAGACCAATTAATTAGAAGCAATGCAAAACTGTTTATTTCCTTTTCGCGTCAAAAGTTGAACCCTGACCTAAATGTCATAGTTATCACAGCGTTAGTTCCGGTTGCATACAAAGCTTGTTCTTCGAAGCCCAGGGTCCGCACTCTTACTTTTATTCTTTTGTTTTGTCTAATGCGGAAGATAGACTGTCGTATGAACTGAAGCATGCGGTATGCTAGCCTCGTCCAACAATCTGTCGATTCACAACAGTCACAGCCCCGGATTTTAATTTTTTTTAAGCGAGGCAATATATGAAATTACCGCCCCATCCACTTTTATTTTCTATGGGGGCAGAGGGACGGGACGGACTGGGTGTTGGTATTCGAGGATATTTCAAGTCATAAGCATACCTATGACTCGAATTGAATAAAATCACATAAATCACACACCGTCTTGGGTCTTCAGATGCCGGAGTGTAAGATTGCCTAACTAAGACATATCCTCCTTGATTCAGATTCAGTACCATAGTCCCCTTGGCGTAGTCCCCAGCTTCCCCTGGACATGTGGGCCGTGCATCGTGCTATGCCGTATCTACTAGGATGACAGGCATCCTGTCACTTCATGGATTGTGCTTATGAAGGATGGAAGTCGTCGAGCGACCTCCGACATCTTAGGCTTGTTCACTGAAGGAGGCGGTAGTACCAGAACACACGCTCGCACTCGCGCTCTGCGCCATCACTGTGAGTAAAGCGCTGAGCGAGAGGAGTCCTTCTCTTAGGGTCACTTTAAAGCCTTCGCTTCCGCTTCGGCATCTTCCACACTGGGTAATGTGGCTCTGAGTCGTCTCTCGCATCACAGTTACGTTATACAGACATTGGCTCCTTCTTGACCCAAACAGGTGGTCCACGAAACGGAGATAATTTGCATCAGTTGGTACAGTAGGTTCCCATGTCGCTTCTTTAACAATCCTTCAGGAAGGGTCTTACCGCCGATAATACGGCGTGCTCTGCGCTCTGTCGCCCAGGTCGTTCCTTCTACTCCACTATGATGTTCTACTGGGATTTGGAACTTTACGGCCTCGATCTCTCGAGGCTTGGATTTCTGCTCCCGCGCCACCTTTCACCACTAACATTTTTACCGCTATCATGACTTCGGAGATGCTCCCTGAAGTCCCATCGACGATCTAGTCCGAGCTTCTCAAATTCCATACATACATATAATCACGCCTTTATCCGTGAAGGGCTAAATGCAGGTTAATCAATACCCACATTTCACTAATCATTGAATTTGGTCAAGCCAGCAACTGAGGTTGAGTCTGGGCTGTATATACCATTCTGTCTCATATTAAATAGCTCTAACCCTTAGTCGCATTGTACGACACTGCATGGGAAGAGATAGGGTGGTCCAAATTCTACTCTGCCGGAAACCACGTGGCTATTGGCATTTGGAGGCATTTGGAGGTAGATGGTGATAGGAATGTCTTCCACTATGAGGCTAGATTCCACGGGTGGCCGAGGCTTCTGGAAGTACAGAGTCTCAGTTTTATGTAGAGCCACTTCGAGACCAAGCCGCCAAATTCGCTCCGCAACTAGGGCAACCGCGGTCGTGTCCTTCAGGGTCGCTTCGTGGTAGTAGCACTGCTCACAGTCATGAGCATATCAACATAACACTTAACGGAGGCCCTATCTGAATTCATTGCGAAGCACCCAGTCATATCCGGTGTTCCACAGAAGTGACTACAAGATCGATTCTTACGGAATACCGTTTGATATTTCCCGCCGACTAAGGCCGGTCACTATTGGGTATACGCTGACTCTCTCCATCAGATCCATCCCGCCTATGCGACGCAGGTAGAAAAGTACTTCATGATTAAACAATCGCCTCCCTTATACAACTCCAAGGCAAGGTATTGAACCCGTTGGTGATGTCCAGGGACATCGTTAGCATGACATCGCCTCGAGCAACCGCAGCCTCTGGCTGAAGCCATATTGGCCATCCACCAGTTCCGGCCGCACTAGAGAGGTGCTCGATGACGTGCTTCGCTAAAACTTTTCAAAGAGTTTGGACATGTCGTCAAACAACGCTATGGATCAGTAGGTGAATGGTGAATCCGCCATCTTCTACAATTGCGGAAACTGGCATCAGATCGATCTTGACGAGCAAAGACTCATAAAGATCTTAATACCTGTTAATGATATTAATATCAAAATGTTTCACTGATTTAAATTCTATTAAAGGTCTACAAACATACATACATATAATCATGCCTTTATCCTTGAAGCGTTAGGCAAAGGTGAATTAACACCCACATTTCACCAACCATTGTTTTCGGCCCCACGTAATAGGGGGTGAGCTTATTGCCGTCTTCCGGGCACTATTGTTGACTCGAGGCTTGTATGTGTGACTGAGTCTGATGTGTATATATCTGTCTGATGTTAAACAGCCTGGTGTTAAGGTGTGTATAATATAAATATTAGAATAATCAGTCAACATGGAGAGTGGGAATACATTGGTATTCTCACAGTTCTCAAACAGTACAGTTCTCAAAATGATCTTAATATATTGATATTAAGATCATTTTGAGAACTTTTTTCGTTATGATCGATCTAATATGGACAGTACTGGTTTCCAGTGGGGTCGGTTATTCCCAAAAACACATAAATGTTTAACATACTAAAGTTATCTTCCTATGCCTAATAAAATATTCGTCGATCTCGGGAGACGACGTCGTCAATAAAAAATTGTGTATAAAGGCTTATACTATTGGAAGCTAGGACACTGTATAATAGTATAAACTCGTATATAATAATACAGAATACGATAAACTCATTTAGCATAAACGAGGACTTAGTACTTATGAGTTTTTTGCAACTATGTCATGGATGCACCATGACATAGTTGCAAAAAATCAATCAAATGATACCACATTAATCATACCCTATTATTCAATGGCGGCCATTGTTCCCATTAAGTATTTATTGCCTGTTATAATCATGTACGATATGAAATTAGTAGCATAATGTGATTAATTGAAAATTATTATTATTTGCCGGTCATTTATTATACCGCGTGGTTCCCGGCAGAGTTGAATTTGGACCACCCCATCTTTTCCTATGCAGTGTCGTACAAGACGACTGAGGGATAGGGCTGTTTAACATCAGAAAGATATAACAGCTCAGACTCAGGCACAGATACAAGGCTCGAGTCAAAATAGTGGCCTGGTAGACGGCAATAGGCTCACCCCATATTACGTGGTACCGAATACACTGGTACAGTTGGTGACATGTGGCTGTTACTTCACCTCTGCCTACCCTTCCGGGGATAAAGTTGTGATTATATGTATGTATGTTATTATTTCCTTTATTAAAATATCCTAAAACATACAAAAACTTTTGAAAATATAAAATAGTGCTCCACCGGCAGGAGTACAGCGTCAGTTAATAATTTCTATTAATCACATTTAAAGTAACACATTTAATTATCATGCACCTTGAAGCCTTATCTCAACGTGCATGAACTACTTAATTAGATCAATATAATGTACGAATAAAAAATAAATGACATGGCCTATATTAATAAGTGTAATTAAACGAAGGACTAGAATTTTAAGTAGTTATTATTTTTTTCAAATATAGTATGCCTATACGATTGATCAACTTTTTACGTTACGAGTAAATACCATCTATGTACCTACCCACAGTCGGCAAAGGAGATAAGTGTACACCTTTCCATAGAAATTTGAATGATAATGTGTAAGATTTTAATACCACTTCTCCCTTCCTTTTCAACTGTACCTACCTAAGTTTTATAATAAATAATCTGAATTTGAATGACAACGTGACTAGTGAGATCATACGGCTACGTATAAAAGTTGGAGAGCCCAATTTGTGATGCCGTTTGAATCAAAACACCGAATAAAAAGCCTCATTCATTAATCAGTAGGTACCTATATGGCGACTTTCAGATGAGGTTGGTTTGGACTCATTATCTTGATGTGCCTAGGGTGTTCAACTCTAGGAAACCCTAAAAAATAACATCCTTAGATACTTTTTTTTTGTAAATTGGTACACCCAGACCAATGCAAATACATAATAATACATATTCATGCAATTATACAAATATTTGCACTGAATAGGAATCAAACATGCGACCTCTGACTTAGCAGTCGAACGCTCTACTGTACGCCAAAGAGGTTGTCAAACACATTCTAACAATATTAACAATATAGAATTGATTATATATAGTTACTTGATAAAAATATTTGTACTTTAATGAACTCGTGAAGCACTTACAATCTTATTATACATAGCTTCAACCACGCACGATAAAAAGTAGCCTATGGTAGATACTTCTGAGGAAAACAGCTTCCTATCTAATGGTGAAATAAATATTAAAATAGCTTCATTAGTTTCACAGTTTAGCGATTACTAACCAACAATATTTTCCTCTTTATAGATAATATTATAGATAGATTATAGTATCGAAAAATACTTACTCGATCGTTGATTCTTTATAAAATATAGTTGCAGTCTTTCTTTGAAAGTATTCTCGTTCACGTAATACTCCACACGGACCCTGAAACAAAATAAAATATCGTATTATAACTGTTTCTATAATGTTCTGAGTGGTGACAGTGAAAGAATATAAGTATCACCACCCTGCCTCATTCGAAGGGAGTCGGATGAGGTAGGGGTAAACTACGGAGAAGATATCACTGCGAGAAAAGTAAAATTCAAGAAATAAAACCCTGTACCACCCGTCTATTCAGTGCGATATCAGTAGGCCAAAGCCTCACAAGGGATATCCGCTAACAGAAAAAGCCCCATACTTTTCGGGGACTCCGCTAATCCTACAAATAATTACAGTTACCGACATAGCTCCCAGAAAAGCAAGCGCCAAAGAGGCAGTGGGTTAGCCACATCTGGTTTTGGGTTAGTCACATACGCTTCCTAGTCAGATGGACTGACGACCTGAAAAAGTTGGCTGGGACGAACTGGATACAGAGGGTGGAGGATCGGGAGCAATATCACAAAATTAAATTAGGAGATGCCTATGTTCAGCAGTTGACTGCGATAAGCTAATTTATTGATTGATCGAAATGTCAGGGATATAACCTATATTCCTTCTAAATGGCATTGATGAGTAATTATTACTTCATAATTTTCTCGAAAGTCGTAGTCTAGGACGCCTCTAGACATGCATTCGAAGAATACTTGGAAAATTTTGTTGCTCGTGTTAATAGCTAGAAAGGTCTATCTAATAATTAGGTAGAGAAATATAAAAAAGAGTACGATGAGTCTTGTATTGCTAGTTTGATACTTCAGCGCACTTAGGCCTTTTATAGACTAAACTGCTATTAAAAAATATAAAAGGCCGACGTAAGTGATTGCGTAATTTTGAAAATCATAAGACGCAATTAACATATAACCCATATAACTAGCACGGCTGGCTGTGCTGGTGCTGCTGCTGCTTCTGCAGAAGCTCTCAAGCGGCGCAAATACTCCAATCTCATCGGAGATTATGAATTTGTGCCGTTTGGAGTCGAGATTTTGGGGTCATGGAGTCCGAGCGCTCGCAACCTCTTCCATGAGATTGCGAAGCGTATGGTCGACGCTTCTCGTGACCAGAAGGCTGGCCTCTTTTTAGGTCAGAGAATAAGCATTGCCATACAACGTGGCAATGCTGCCAGTCTTCTGAGAACGCAACCGCAAGAGGCATGCCATGCGGAGGAATTCCATGACGCATTTTAACGTTTATCTATATGTAGTTTTAGTTTATTTTAGTATTCAATATATAATAATAGAATTAAATATATAATAGATTCAGTTAATAAACATAAGAGAATTACACTAATAATTTAATAATAAGTGGTTTTGTTAGAATCTCTCTATCCTATATAATTATCTAAAATCATAATTCATGTGATTCTTAGTGACTGTCATCATGCAACATATTCATAGCACAAGTGATTTGGCTTAATTAGGTTATTTTTACCAGTAATAGTATAGTGCGTGCTCCAAGTAAAAAACTAGTAATTTCTTTCAAAATGCAATGAGTTTGTTGAAGTTTTGACGGTCCATGTTATTTTGCCTTATATTGCGCCTGTACTGTTAACACGGGTACTGGCCTAGTAAATTACTAATAGTAATTTGGGCAATTACGTCATTCAACCTTGGTCGTATTTGCTCACGTCGGAAGCAACTTCTTTAAAGCTCACAATTACGATGTATATTATGCATAGGTTAGTTACTGTCTACATTTAATTGTATTTACGAGTGTTTCCTGCTCATATTAATCTAAGCTATACTACATGTATGATAGAGACAACATTAACAATATAATGAACTGCTAAACTGAAATTTTACTACAACAAATATTTTTAAAGATCGCCCTAACACGCTCTATACAAAATCGTTACAAAGGCGTGACGTCACGCCTTCGTCGCGTAGTACAAAATGCATAGAGCGCAAGAGAATATTGCATTTATCTTGGTTTACGTTGCGTTTACACATATATAGTTCATAATAAAAGTCATTTCAAATTTAATGAGGAATTTAAAAAGTTATAAATTTGAATTCAATTTGATTGTTTATATTTTGACCTACTTTGGGAATTAAAAATAATAAAAGTCATAGTTTCAGTTTAGTTAGAAATATTTTTTTTTGCAAGGCTTATATTTTCAGCAAAACTTAAGATATCAAACAATATTGGGTAGAATCGGACGAACATGTCAACATCCCTATTGTAAATTAGTTGTGTCTGTACATTGCAGGTTTTAAAAAAAAATACAACGCAAGTATTTTTGATGATTCTGAACACTAAAATATATTAAAGTACTGAAAAGATTTGGATGCGTTCAGATGCGATCAGACTTACAATCTTAAGTAAGTATGTTTGATTACAATCGGTTGAGTAGACCCGGAGATATGACCGAAAGTATCAATAACCGACATCCACAGTAGTTAAATTAGGTGGACTTTTAAAGGCCCCAACCACCCGTAACGACTGCCATTGATGTTCGTATGGCAACCGGGACCTATTCGAAGCTCGATCAGAACAATGCAAATAGAGTTTGAATCGAACCCACACCTACTACGTAGCAGCAACGTTCACTACCGCTACGCCACAGAGGACCTAGATTAGACCTCAATGGACGGAATTATAACGTTGTAACTGTAGACTAAATCCATATTTATTGTGTTTCTGCTTCCCAAATGTATGCCGTCGTGTGTAGGGCGCTGCCAACGCGTTTAGAGCGCAGACCAGCCATTGCTGCACCGGCTAATATAAGCGGCTCTGACTCAGGTTTATGTCTCGGGGTTGGGAGATCAGACGGTAAACGCTTCCGAAAAAGTTGATAGATGTTATACTCATGGACCTATAAGGGTGTGCCAATCAAAACCAATAAACGGATCTCGAGTAGTGCAAACAAAATTGCTAGGAGAATGATAATTGTAAACACTACGAAAAGAGATCCTTATTTGTGTAAAAGTAGCAGAAAATTTATTGGTAATTGCGATAGGATCCCCCACACAGCACCGCCCGTAAATGTGAGGTAGCGAAATGAAGTTTCTTTGTGAGTTGATTGTGATGGCGATGACTTGGGATAATGACAAAGGCCTTCGCCCTCGACGTTGCTACGTGATGTCCTACCCACACGTTGGCGAACACAGTGGCGAACGCTTTGGCCAATACACTCTCCCGACGCCTCTACACGTTTTCCAACAGGTGCTGGCCAACGCACTGTGAACGTCAACGTGTAGAGCAGACATTATTTCCGCTACATAATGCATTGATTGCTGTATGTTTTTCTTCTTCATCTTAGCGTTAATTCCAGTCGCATCCGAAACTTCCAGCTCGATGTCTGGGGTCCGCTTTACCAGTCTAGCTGCGGATTTCTCTGAACTTCGATATTTTCCGTGAAGCGACTACAATCTAACCTCTACAACCCAATGTTGATATCGAAGCATTGCAGTTAAACCAGTGGTTGGGCTTTCTTTTTTTGGAACGACGGCTTACCGTGGTGTTCGAGGTACGACCAGACGAATGCAAAAAACTGTATTCATGCTTAAAAATATATGCACTGAACGGGGATCGAACCTGCGCTTCCTGCGTAGCGACCGCGTTCACTATCGCCACGGCACAGAGGCTATCAGCTACTGCCCGTTCTACTATTGGCTATAAGTTACGTTGAGGTTTGAAATAGTCGTACTAAAATTATAATGTAAAAAGCTTGTGAAAAATTTGATTTTCAATCTCGCTCTAAAAGCTGAACAGATCTGACTGTAACTTAGTCCAGAAATAGATATTATATTGGCAGGGAAAAATGGATAGTTATTTTTATCCGGAAGATAGGTTCCCAAGGGTTCCGGGAACGGTATTATAAAACCTCGCGGTGTGAGCCGCAGGGAAAAGTTTGAAATATACAAATATATGAAAATTTTATTTTGGTTTGTGTGCAGTTCGAAAACTCGAAAAGTTCTGCAACGATTATGTTAAAATGATACATAAATAAATTAAAATCAATCATACAACCCGCTTCAAAGATGGTTTTTACTCGTATGTACCTAAGTATTTTTTAGGCTTCCTTACCTCACGAGGAAAAAATGGAGCCCTTAAAAATGGACCACTTCGTTGTCCGTCTGTCAAGATCTTTTTTTCAGGAATGCGTTCAAGTTGAAATTTATACCAAATACTACGCCTTGAAGTTGAGAATCTTAAAGAACTTTTACGTCAATGCAATCAAAAGGTATAAAGACTTATATGTAGCAAATTGCAACACGTTAATGGCAACCACATACGCTCCAGTATACTTGGGCAAGTCTAGATTTTTCAAAACCAAGTTTTTCCCAAGTGCCTACAGACGCTCAAGTATACTTTCACAAGTATTACGATTATCAAAGCGTTGTACTGCAATAGATGACGCTTTGGCAGTTGTTGGCGTTATTTATGCTATAAAATTAAATAATTAAGTCATATAATAAATTTAATAAACCGAAGTGTATGGACGAACGAATGGTTAATAAACGAGAACATTATTCGCATACCAATTTAATTTTATAAGAATTAAAATTTGTACCTAATGGCTAGTATTACAACATACTGGCATATTGGCATATTGGCCTAAGGACGAATAGTTTTTGTTTACATTTTATGTACCCTATAACCCTCAGAAGATTAATACCTTTCAATTAAGACACCATACATTGAAATCCATTCAATCATAAGGCCTGTAGAGGAGAGCACAGAAATCTACATACATGCAAAACACATAACCTCGCTGGCCCAGTCGGTTAAAAATGAGCATTATTCGCCCATCATTTTATTAAATGAATTACACCCAACGATAAGCACTTGCGTATGAATAAAGAATTTTTATAAAGAAAATCGTACTCATTTTGGCGGTAAATTGATCGCAGCACAAACAACAAACTTGAATGTTACTTTGGTACACACGTTCAAGTAAACTTGTGCTTCCAACTTCGAAACTTGCGCAAGTTTGCAATAAAAAATTGGATGATTTTTGAAAATTGTGCAAGATAGAACGTTGCGCAGGTATGTTAGAACACACGTTCCAGTATACTTGTGCAAATTTAGACTTGCGCAAGTATACTTGAACGGTTATGGCTGCCATAACCACGATTCCATCTTCTTTCTTTCTTCGAACATTCCATATTTGAACATTCCACGATTCCATCTTCTTTCTTTCTTCGAACATTCCATATTCTTTCTTTCTTCGAACATTCCATATTTGAATATTATTAAAACTACATAATTTCATTTTTATTTACGACAAGTGCCCTGGATAGGAATGCATATATGACTTATTATTGAAATTAATTGAAATATACATATATAGAGATATGCTCTTGACCGGCTTATTTAACAAGGTGCCGCAATTAGGTTAGGATTTTTATACGAATTTAGGTAATCCCGGGCAAAGCCAGAACCCAGGCGACTATAAACGATATTGGATTTAATTTTAAAGCAATGTTAAAAGTTTCTTTCCCGACTTGAACGAAACTTTGGATTATAACAAGATATTTGGTAATTTACAAAATCGTGTTCTTTATTAATGAAAACTTACGATGTTGTGGATAATTAAGATAATTTTGAACCTGGTGTATACTGAAACGTAACTTAATTTTATCTAAATTCGTATGAAATTATTAATAAAAGTTATTACAAATTATTTATGATTTTGTTAGCAGTTGAACTGCTAAAGTAAAGAAATTCGAGATTTGATCCAGTTAAAGAACCGCTTGGTACCTGCTTATGAATAGAGGTATTCATAAGCAGGTACAAAGCGGTTCTTTAACTGCAGGTATTTCTTATAATATCAACCATAAACAGCTATTGTTTTGTCCTAGAGTGGGGACCGCGAGGAGACAAACGGAAGGTAGGACACTCCCTAGCCAGATAAGAGACGACCTGATAAATGTGGCTGGAATAGACTGGATGCGGAAGGCAGAGGACCGGATAACATGGCGCTTGGACTGCGGTGGGCTAATTGATTGATTGATTGATTAGACTTAAAATCTACCTTTTGCAATTGGTTGAGTAGAACTAGAAGAGACGTGACCAAAAATATCATATACAGCCACACAGGCGAAACCGCGGGTTCAGTTCGTTTATAATATTACTTGAATATTGCATATATTGTGTCATAATGTCGTGTGTTAGTGTTACTGTATAGCCTCCACCTGAGAATAGAACACTAAACAACGTGAGCCATCAAACAACTCTGCGTCTTTCGGACGCCAACCATACGTCGCCAACAAACATCATTGTCTGGGACGTAGGGTCGGGTCCTGAAGGGCACAGAGCGCTTTAACGTAGTATGGCAATATTTATCATATAACGTAAAAATTACGTAAAGATACGAAACAAACGCATACAAAATAAAGCCAAATGTGAGGTGTAATAGCTGTCTTTTCACTAAAGCGAAATAAATACACTTTACTGACAAGACAAAGAATAAAAAAGAAATCGGGAGAACTATTCTGTGCGATAATTACTATATACTCGTAATATTGCCTCTTGCCTGATTTCCTGGCTATTGGTGGCTAGAGGATGGCATTGATCAGTTCCCCAATAGCCCCATGATCAGGGTAGAGTGAGGTCACTTTAGTTTGGAGGACATTTTTTATATACATCATGATAGACAGATAAACAAACAGACAGAAAACAAATCGATCTTAAAAGGGTTTCTTTTCAACTTCCGAGGTACGGAATCCTATAAAATCTATAAAACATTAATAAAGTATATCGTCACAGATAAGTAGCTTACACCCAAAGCATTCTGCATTCTGTAGCGCAATACAACATTCAATGTAATATTATTTTCTACCCTCCACGGTTAGCTTTGATATCGTAATTTTTTTAAACTTAGCATATTAAGCTAATTAAAAGGAGGTTTTCATTAAAGGCTTAACGATTTATTATTAACAATGGATTTTAGTCCGGTATTATGAGTTAACTTCATAATACCCTAGTTTTTTCTGTTTTGAATCATTAGTGATTAATTAATTTGTTCTTAGATTAGTACCTGAGGCGAGTATTAAAGCAAATATTTAGTCGCAGTGTGGTGTTTCAAGTTCGTGAATCGACTTGAACACTTTATCACTTTACCACACACGTATAAGAGAGATATGAATTTCTTAGCATTCCATGGATTCACCGTGCGAGTACCGGGTCCATTGTGTGGAGAGAAACTCGAGTAGATCCTGACACTTGTGACCCCGCCGATTTAAGTATCCAATAATAACTAAAAAGTATCTTCTTATAATATTTTGTAGGTAATCTTCAAAAAGATTTCAATAAAAGCCTAACCAAAATTAAAAAACAAAATCCACTTCGGATGTAAACAGAAACAGGATTATTTAAAACCCGTCCGACCAAAACGAGGTCAGTTGGTAACCAAAGAAAAACCGTTGGGAGCATTCCCTACACTGATAAGAATTAAAATATTGCAATAACATAGTTTGCAACTGTATGCAATGTTGGATACTTAGTATCTACGTAATAGTAGCTTGTATGACAACGGAGTTAAGTAGGTTTTTTACGTCGAGGGCGCAGCGTATAATTATTGAGTAGGTAAGGTATCTGCATGTTTCCAGTTTTCTTATTTTCAAAAAAAATTAAAACTAAAAACGCAAATTCCTAATTCAAAATGTGTAACAAGTTCCACCAAGCGCCATCAGTATGCGTAATCCAGATAAAATAAAGACTTGAGCTAGCACAAATTCGCAAAGCTGAAAATTGGTGAGGGTCTTGAATACACCATAATACAAGAAATATCAAAGTTCCCATCGATTGGACTTGTGTATTTTTTGATTCAAGGTCAAACTTCAATATTATTGTATCTTCCCATTTTCCTCGTTAACAGCAAGTGCTATCGCAAAAGTAAGCTGGATAAAGTTGTAGATTATGTGATTACCTAGGAAATTGGTCTCTTTCTTTTTTGTACAGATCACCATTTCGGAGATAAAGCGATTTTAAAATTAAAATAACTCAAATCTTTACAAACAAAGTTACTTGTTCCGCTGTTTGAACCGCTGCTCTTATAAACTTGAAGTTTTAGCAGTAGATACTTTTCATGTTGCTGGCATCCACTAAAAATGGAATTTAGGATTTTTTTTTTGCTGGTAAAATAAGGTGTGAAAGTTTGGGTAGAATTTTATTCCCATTCGTCCCTATTTTTGGTCCCTTAGAGACAAAATGTTCAAAAGTCCTTACTTGGTAGACGTTAGCAAAATAAAAAGTATCCGCTGAACTATACCGGCTAAATTTTAATAAAACCAAATATACATACATACATATATTTAGTCTTTATCCCTGGAGGGTTAGGCAGAGGTGATCGGGCACTATTGTTGACTCGAGCCATGCATCTGAGGCTGAGTCTGGGCTGTATATATCTGTCCGATGTTAAACAGCCCTATCGCTTAGTCGCCTTGTACGACACCACATGGGAAGAGATGGGTAGTAAGAGGGAATAAAATCGAATATACCCCAATAGAATCCTTCAAAAAGTAGTTTTATTTCAATGATATCATCAATAGATTTCTATAGGCAAACTCAATCAATGCGTAATATAGAAATCGCAACAGCATAATGTCGCGTAAGCTCCCACCGCCTTTGTTACTCCAGCACACTCACATGTATTTTACAGGCACACGGCCATTGAACATTGTTGTTCGGAGTATATTATACTCTTCTACATATCCGACCTCAACTTGTTTGAGTGGGTATTCATCGCGTTTCATGTTAAATATTTCATCAGTCGGATTTTCGCCGAATGAAATGATTTCGAAATATTTCGATATCATCCCCCACGGCCCCTCAGCTTAACAGCATATAGGCAAATGGAATTCTAATGATATATTTATTTAAAGGAATATTAGAAACTAGATTTTGGCAGCGGCTCCGCTCGTGTGGTTGTCAGTTATCATGACCAAATATAGTCTTTGTGCTTTCCCAGACTTTAGTTTATACTAATGTATAAACTAAAGTCTGGATAATTCCTTAATTACAATCAGTTTAAGTGGTTTTGGGAGTAAAAGCGTAACAGACAAACATAGTTACGCTCGGTTATTGGAATATAAGCACATATATAGCTAACAACTATGCACTACACTCTGTAGCGTGGCGGTAGTGAACGGTAGTGAAACCGCTACGTGCGATCCCCGCTTATTGCAAAGATATTGTATACATGAATATAGGTATTTGCATTGGTCTGGTCGTGTTTTGGAGAGTACGTTAAGCCGTCGCTCCCGATCGCCATACAAACAGTCTATGGCAGTCCTTATGGGTAGTTGGAATCCTAAAAAGTCCACCAACTGACCAAACTGCAATGCTTGGATATCGCAGTTCGATATTGTGGAGGTCAGATGGCAGTCGCTTCATTAAAAATATCGAAGTTTGGCCAAATCCGCAGTTAAACTGGTAAAGCGGATACCAGACTCCGTAGTGAAATCTTCGGATGTGACTGGCATTAAGATGAAGTAGAACATAGCTAAACAAAAAGGCACTTGAATTTCATCCTGGTATACTTTGACTTAAGAGCACCTACAACATCGCCTGTGTGGAATTAGTTCTGGTTTATATTTTTACGCGGAACGCTAATACCTTATCTAAAATTTAACTTAAGTTACGTTTTGTAACAGTAAGTCCCGTCCTTGTCAGTCCAGTAACTTCGTAATCTTTATCCATACTAATATTATAATTGCGAAAGTAACTTGTCTGTCTGTCTGTATGTTACGCCTTCATGCCTAAACCACTGAACTGATTCTGATGAAATTTGGTACAGAAGTAGACCAGACCTTGGAAAAGGATATAGGCTACCTTTTATCGCGAAAAATGGGATTAAACGGGGGAAAATAAGGGATGAAAGTTAGTCATTTTTGGAGGTATCCTGATAAAATATTGTACATGAATGGATTCTAGCTTGGGAACGGAGATAGGCTATTTTTTGTCGCGAAAGTAGGGGATAAAGAAGTGGGGGGAAGGTCTTAGGGGATGTAACTTTTTATGAAAGTTTGTCACTTTTGAGGATATGGAAACACGAGTGGGGGAAGGGGGTAAGGGTGGTTACATAAGTGAGGGAAGGAAGAAAGAGTGGATGCATGAGTGGGGGAAGAGGTTAAAGTGACGGCATGGTAAGGGAAGGAAGAAAGGGTAAGTGCATGAGAGAGAGAAGTGGAAGCACGAGTAGGGGAAGGTGGTAAAGCTGAGCGAAGGGTTGGGCAAGTGGTAAAGGAGGAATGAGGGAACTAAACACGTTCAATGATCAATAGCACTCAACTCTTGACTCAGCGTTAAAATTTACATTACTACGCGTTGAGCGATATCCACGTGGGGGGAGCCGTGTACAACAGCTTGTTAGCTTGTAAACCGAACCAAACTGGTAAAGAATTACCAATTGTATTTGTGTTAAAAATATCGTACTTACTGCCATAAACATTGATTAAAAACGAATGTTGTAATATTACAAACGTCACAATTTACGAGGGATATGCTTGTTAACTTCACCTTCGGCAACCAAAAACGACTCACGGGCGTCGTGCGTTTTAGTGGGTTCGAGTCCGATATAACCTCTCCCTCTGAGGAGTTGGGATTTTCCGCACGTAAAAGAAGGCACAATTTTACTATAATTATGTAACCAGTCGTAAATTTCTTCTCGTAAAGGTTCTAGTAAACTTTAAAAAGTTAGGTGAGTGTTAATTTCATCAGTTTTGAATAAGACTTTAGCTGGATATTTATGTTGTTTTCGACTACGAGTCGACTTCTTATAGTAGGTGTACTACTTGTACGTTGTAATTAGTTGTAGGTACATATTTTAAGCACTGTTCAACAAATTAAATCTGTAATATAAGTGACTATGGAAGTATACCTACCGTTACGTGATTCTACGTAACATATGCTGTTTATCAAATATGTACGAACATAAGAGAATCTAAAGGAGAATTAGTTACAACAAATACAAAAGTCCTACGTTGTTTGTTTTGGTGATTAAATTATAAAATACAAAGGCATGTGGCAAACAAAATAAATATTTGTTAAAAACAGTGTATTTATGTGGAAATAGCTGTCACAATTGAAGTGAAGGTTCGACAATTCGAAACGGCAGGTGCAGGCAGCACTATACGGGTAACCGTTATTATTTGAAATGTCTCGAGGGTTATCACAGCCAGTTATTTGTGAAATAATAACTGCTTTAAAAATATCATTCGAAGTCAGAACCTCCTTCTTATTGAAGTCGGTTTAAAAGTCCATATGGAGAAGAGGAGGTGTATTATTAGGAACAACAATATGGGAGCTTAAACAAAAATGGTTCGATGATAACTGCCTAAATCTGTGAATGGAGTACAAAATATGCTAAAAAGTTAATGACATTTTTCTGTCACTACAATGGTTAAGGTACCTGACCTTACAGTCCCGTTTCAAAAATATGCCCTTTATAATATGGGATATATTGTTACTAGCTTTTATTAAAAACTTGCTCCTTGTCACTTTAAGACGAATTAATATTCTGAAATATGTTTGTTTTAGACGTGTTCGATAATTATGTAGATTGTAGATTATTTATAGTTTCATGTTCACTCCAAAGGTAATGATTTTAGTGTTAAAGTGATGTAACAGTAACTGTATCAACTCAAGACTCCCACATCCATAATGTTCATGATTTGATTATCAAGCAATACTTGATTGACTTCTTACAAGTTAAAAAATCTAGATTAAAACTATTAAAAATTAATAATTTGAATTAATTTGAATGCTCTACAGTTACTCGCATCACTCTTAATAGTAATAAACCCAGAAATTTGCTAGTACTACACAATTGCTAGTTTGCACAAAATTATGTATTCCTGAAGCTTCTGTTATTTTCGAACATGTAATCTGCCTTTTGTTCTCGTGAGCCGCAGCGTTATGCAGAATCCCTTTAAACTATACAAGCACCAGATACATTTAAATTTACACCTACCGATATAAAACTCAACTGTGTACAAAGTGTAACTTTTCAGGAAATAAAATATTATTGTCATAAAATCATAACACGTCGTGTCAATTGAGAACATGTATTCATATATTATGCCCGACGTATTCAAAATAATCCCGCAAGTCAAGCTTTATGTTTTAACCTAATTTCAAGCAAATAAATCTACATAAATGCGCCATTAGTCTGTCCATTGTAATTGTAACTGTGTTGCGCAAAATTTGAAAGTATCATCATCTTGATTATTTTATATCTTCATTTCAAATTCCTTGATTTATACGTAACTTAGCGAATCATAATAAAATTGTAGGTACTATATATACCTAGTGAAAATCGTAAAAAAAACTTCGAACGGTTTCTGTAGCTAAAAGCATAATAAGTAATAGCGACACGCAATAATTTTCAATAAGACGTCACAATACAAAAGTAATTGACAAAATAATTAAGTTACTTAAGACTCGCAAATTAAAAAAAACGTCATGCTTCCAGAGAGTTCTATTTCCAAATTCTGTAAATGTTTAATTATTTTTTATTGTAAGTGGCCAGCTCCAGAAACTAGGGTTGTGTCATATTGTAGAAATATTAAAGTTTTACAATTTTCCTAAAGAATGAACTGCTAGTGTTTTTTTTTATGGCAAACCGAACATGATCGTGACACGCCGTGATGTCACGGTCAAGAAATGGGCACTATGGTTTAGAAATGGGTTCACCATCTCAAAAATCACTTGAAAATTTGCACACATTTTGTCGAATATATGAGCTTTCAAGTAAAATAAGAATAAATGGAGTAAAATATAATAAAATATTAGTGGTTACAGACGGAAAAGATTTTTATTACTTGCGCACACTTCATACAATCGTCATACTCGTATTACTTCAAGTTCCTACCACAATATTAACCATGCAGTTTTTGTTATGGCTCAAATTAGCACATACCACGAATAAATATTATATATTGTGTTTAATTTGTAGATAGGTACTATCGAAAACTGGTATACAAAATTGAAAATTGACTTTGTTGCACATTTAATGATCCAACAAAAAACGGCAAAAACTGGCAGTTATTTTTTTTCATGGAAGGTAGAGTAATTAACTATTTGAATGAGATAAATAACAAGACAGTATTTTGATTTTTTGATTTTTTTTTCATAAGCCTCACATTAATAATATCAAACATAATCCGTTAAGGAAAAATTATGTATTCCTGACACCTAAACTATGTGCCTATATCTTAACCGTCAGCATTCTATTACTGATTATATTCCTTATTATGTTTCTGTTAAAGTCCATCCATTTCAATTTCTTAATAATAATAAATACAATTGTATCTCGATGCATAAATACATATCGAAATTCCGAAGTTCACAATACCGATGCACGAAAGATCGAATTCAAAAGCCCGAATTTTCGTTGGACCGAATGTTTTTAAAACACCGAAAGTACAAAATATCGAACGCGCGAAACCTGGAAGCACAAAAGATTTTTTATAACTAATAATAGATTTTAAGTTGCAAAACTTAAAATCTTTTATTGGTTATAAAAAAGTTTTGATAGTTATAAGAAAAAACAACCACGAAGACTCATGCGGGATCTCCGCTCCGCTTTGCTCCCTGCCTTCTAACCTTTTCTATCAAAGTCGGATTGCGTGGGGTGGATGAAGCGCGCCTCAACATGGAGGTAGTACATACATATAGTACTGCTTGTTATGTTTGTGTAATTTCGTCACCGTTTTGGGGGTATCCCTGTTAAGGTAGTGGACGTATGACATAAATAAATAAAAAAAAAAGTGAAATATAAAGCAAAATTAATGTTATAAATTATCTACTCGGATGCACTAACGTACGACGCGATGTAACGAATGAGGTAATGTAAACTAAGAGAAAAGAAGGGGTCATTTTAAAACCGTTGTAAAAAGTAACTATAAAAATTAAACCAGAACGCCTACCATCAGCAACGTATCAAAATCCAATTTCCGGGATCTCGAACTTTCGGGATTCTGAATCTCGGTATATCGCATCCTGGTATCTCGCAAATACAAAATTTTGAACTTCGGGATTGTGAAACTCGGGATCATGAAATGAATATTTTGATACGTAACTTTACAATTATAGTAAATAAAATCATCATTACAGTAAATTGTCATTTTTAAACTAAAGAACTGTAAATCATAATTAGAATTGGATAGTCAAGATTTTCATATTATTATTATAATAAGGTACATTTTAAATTAATGATACTTGGATTTTTTCTAAATTTCTCATAAATAAAAATATGACAATTAGTGTAACTACAAACGATTACCATAATCAAATTAAAATTAGATGAGACTCAAAATTAAAATAAAAATTAAATTAAAATGAATATGAGTAAAAAGTTTTAAATGAAAATTTAAATAATCTTCAATCAGAAAGAAAACAAACTAATCAAAACTTCGACATACTATATCTATACCCGAAAATAATCAAAACAATCCACCTAATAGAAATAATAAGAATAATCAAAATAAACACAATGCTTAAAGTAGTCCAAATAATCAGTAACATTTTCATTAAATCTATACTAATACATATTATAAAGCTGCAGAGTTTGTTTGAAAGTGCTAGTCTCTGGAACTACTGGTCCGATTTGAAGAAGGTTTGAGGAAGGTTTTAGGCGGTATATCATCACGCTACTACTTAAGGGAGCGGAGCATTGATAATAAATGTTAACAAATCCGGCAATTTTTCATACATATTTTGAAGACTAAAACATACGGGCTCAAAGGGATATCCCTTTGAGCCCGTCCGTTTGAAGCTTCAAAATATACCCCGGGCGAAGCTGGGGTGGGTCAGCTAGTATTAAATAAACATCAATTAATTATCCCATCACATCATTACCGCAAAACGCAAAGTTTATATAAGTTTATTATTGCTTCTACAGTAAAAGTGCCTACCCTAATTTTGTAGTAAATTATAGTAAGAATGATAGTAGATAATATTAATAGTTTTCAATATACAAGCAAAAAACTGAAAAAGGGAGCTCCCCCTCCCCCACCGCAGGCTCATGTACCCCTCAGGGACTTACAGTAGGTTCATCTAAATACCTTAAGGGATATCTGTAACAACTTACAAAACTACACGAATTATTTTAGACTAATTATCTCACGCTAAAATGTGTTATGAAATTATTTTGAAAGATACATCATAAAAATTTACTTATTTTGAATATATAATTAAAATTAAATGTTAATAATGAAATGTAAATAATGAAAAATTTTAGATTAATTCCGCAATATTGGCATAACCGACTTCCAAAAAGGAGAAGGATCTCAATTCATTGTTCTGCTATTTGCGTGATTCTTTTTTAGTTCCATGCAGAATAGTTAGTTTGCTCCCATAAAAAAATGTGATAGTTTGGATCAGTAGTTTTAAATTAATAAACATTTATGTGTGTTTTGACATGTATATTTTTAACCGACTTCTTCCGTTAGTGCCTCGATATTTCCGTTGTTTATGAACCGATTTTAAAAATTCGTTTTTGCATTGGGTTTGGTATAACTAACAGGTAATTTTATGGGCACTGGACTCCTCGAAATCAAATAGGAAATGGGAAATGATTGGTTTTTAGCTAGTTTTATGACGATCCTGCGACAAGTTAGGCGACATTACGATAGTCATAGGCGTGTTAGAATTACCAAGCCTTGAACTATGGAGGCAGAAGGCATATAACAGAATGTCTTAATGATGTACGTATTGATCTCGTTTGAGTTATTGAGAGCATTAACTCAAAAATTATGGTTGGCATGCTGGACTATATTTGGCCCACTAAAAAGGGGGACAAATTTATAATATTTTAAAACAACCAATATTTCATCAACCATTGTATTTGGTCCCGCGTTATAGGGTATATTACGTGGGACCGAATTTCACCAATCATTGTATTCGGTCCCATTTCTTGGTGAAATGTAGGCTTGATTCACCTCTGCCTAACCCTACGGGGATAAAGCCGTGATTATATGTCTGTATGTATATTACAGTCACTAAAAAAACTATGTTTAAAAAAACTGACTTCAAAAACTAAGAACTATAAAATAACAATAAAGATAAGAGAAAGATTACTGAATTTACAGATTTAATAGATCTGTTAGAAGTCGGTGCTTACTTTGTCTATTGTTCCTGAACTATTATGATGCATTCAATTGATATAAAATAGCGTCTCGGACTAGGCACCGGCTTCATACAGATCAATAAATCTGTAAATTCAGTAATCTTTCTCTTATCTTAATGAGGTATTTTATAGTCTTTGAAGTCCGTTTTTTAAACGTTTTTTCTTAAAAAAAGTATTGGTAAGAATTCAACAACGAAGGACACATTCCTTATTTCTTATTTTAAAAGTATTTTTGAAAAAGCTCTCTTTTCTCTTATCTGTGCCAGTTCACTTCGTAGGTACAAAGAATTTAATTCAAATTTTGGTTAATAAGTAAGAAATGGAATTCAAATTGCTTTTATAAACAGCTGAAAGGCATACCGTTAATTATGGTTCTGGTTGGTCGATAATACACAGTGAACAATACCAATTCTTTAGAGTAATTAATTAATTTAGAAGTAAATAATTCCCGCCGAAACCAGTTCAAAATCAACCGTGCACATCCTGTGAGCCAATAGAGACAGCAATTTAAGTTTGTAATTACCTGTTGAGTCCGCTTCAAAGATCTTATCAGCGGCCTTGTTCACGCGTAAGTTAGCGCATGTGTATATCTTATATCTTTACTAATATCAAAAGCGTAAGAGCTTGTTTGTTTGTTTCATAACGCGAATCTCAGAAACTACTGGTTCGAATGAAAAAATATTTTTGTATTGGATAGTCCGTTTATCGACTAAAGTTTTAGGCTACAGATAATTTCAAATTCTACGTGTTTAATAAATAAAACTATGCCATTAAGTAAAAACAGTTATTCACATTTAACTGTACATTTATCTAATAATTGTTTCTCTAAATAAACTTTTTATCTATGTAGGTACCTACTATATGATAGTAGATAATGAAACTGTTGCATAATAAGGGTTCTTAAACTAAATTACGTGCAGTTTCATACACTATTTTATTTAATCTCATGCAATTGCGTAAAATTACAACGTTATTTTTAGCGCCAAAATCCACCACAGACTACCTAATACCTATGTAGAAAAAATGCATTGATACCTCCTTGAGTCCAGTTGAAGTTGAATTGAAATAGATAAAAAGTTTTTTTTTTATAATTATTTTAATACTCTGTGCGTAAACAATGTCATTAAAGTTTATAATTTTTTGTTATGTTTTAGAACTCACCGTAGTTCTAAAACTTTACATAAAATAGTAACTTGGAAAGTTTCAATCGTACCGATAGCAACTGTTCTTTTTTTTATTTAATTTACCCATTGAATGTACCTACGTACTTTTATCAATGGTACAGAGTTTTGACTAATGAAATTAAGTGCGCTGGATGAATTTGGCTAATTAGAAAAATACGGACATCCTGATTGACGATAATTTTGAATTGTTTGTACCTGATGTCTCATCGGGTATAAAAACCAAGTTAGTGAACTGGTAGGTACTATTATGAACTAAACAATATCAATGGTGGATTAAAGCTGCCGTGAGAATTTAGTTGCATGATTGTTACTCAATCACTGATCTGCACGACCTCACAGATATATTGTAGTTTAGAATAGTAGGTGCATAGGCTATCTTTGTACCTATTATTCCTTAGAGCCATAGGATCGTAATAGGATCAGAGTTTCTCACGAGCAGATACTGAAAATGAATAGACATTGCCTGCAATAACGTAAATGATAAGCGTGGATAGGGGCCCCACTAAGATTTTAGGTATTATTCATGGTGAATTGAAACTTCCTTGTCAATACATTGAAACCTAGATAAGTGGGTCTTAGATATGTTAGAAACCTCTGTTATTGGTATTACAACGAGTTCCCAACATTTTTGCATTGATATAAGCACCTTCTGGGAATTTTCGAATTGAGATATAATTTCTTAGATATTTGTAACTTTATAGCAACATTTTTTGAGGTATTTGTGACAATTTATAAGGTAGACGTAATAAATGTTACTCATTATGACACGTCTATTTGCAAACAGTCTAATTTTATTATCAACATTTCATTTCTCATAGTGGGGCTCTATAAATACGACAACTGTCATGTTAACCTGCCTATTAGGGAAACTGGGTAAATGAAAAGCTTTTATAAATGTTACCGAATATTGTTGTAAAAATAATATCTACCAAATAACCTCAAATTTATTTATTTTGAACGTCGACGTTGAAATGTTATTTCCTAAAAATGTTCTGTACTGCTACTATTCCATATGAGAAATATTGGGTTATATAGTTTTGGTTTGGTTTATTTAATATAATAGTTAGGTACATTTATTTATTATTGAAAGATTTAGCAGCAAAATTTTGCGATATAGCGTTTTGTTTAAAATTTCCCTCCAAGTTACATATATCTTGTTTCAAGGACATTTGTAAGAACTATTTCTTACAAGCGTTCTTTGGGTGTATCCCATAGGACGGACTTTGCCTAGTGTGGGGTCACAGTAGGTATAATACTCGATATTGTTACATACTATTTGGCAATAATTCTTTTTTCAAGCTTGTGTATTCCATACGTATGCATATTTTGTTGGTGTACATTAAAGATTGTTCCTTCACCTACTAATATATTTTTGTTAAATACGTAAAAAGAATTGCAACCGTATCTAACCATATCCGTATCTATTATTATATGTCTATAATATAATAAAATGTTAATATCCAACTAAATATGTTGTACATCAACAATCATAATTAACATTTAGATTATCAAAATCACTACGATTTAGCATTATTAGCACTTTAGAATTTATACTTGTTTTAGAAGAGGCAAATATGTTTTTATTATACTTGTTCTAAGTTTTTATAAAAATACAATTTATATCAATTAATCTATTTACACTTAATATATTTTAAATCTATATTTACATTAATAAAAATAATAATTAAATAAGGCAAAAGTTAAAATGCGTCATGGGATTCCTCCGCATCGCATGCCTCTTGTGGTAGCGTTCCCAGAAGACTGGCATCATTGCCACGTTGTATTTCAATGCTTATTCTCTGAACTAAGAAGAGGCCAGCCCTCTGGTCACGAGAAGCGTCGACCATACGCTTCGCGATCTCCCTGAAGAGATTGCTGGCGCTCGGACCCCACGGCCCAAATGTTATCAGAATAATTGTCCAAATATAAGAAAGATACTTATTATTGAGCTCTGCAGAACCTACCTAACGTATACACAGCACGAAGTTATTTTAGCAACAAATTTCTTTACCGTGAATGGCTAAAGGACTTTGCAAGAGGCTGTGCCCCACATTCGTGTCGCGTTTTGATAACCCATCTCTAATAAATTTTATTTTAAGGCAAAGTTAGACTAGCTAACCTTATAGACTTTTTGGAAATGATTTTGAAAAAAAGCTTAATAAGAATGACACATGAAAAAAAAAGCTTTCAAATAAACAAATTGTCTTAGTACCAGATGAAACAAAGTGACATAATTACCTTGGTATCTTTTCATAGCTATCCCAGCTGGTTAAGCAATTGTATGAATTGTAACTGCTTATAGCTGCCATTTTAGTGAATACGAGATGAAATTAGTTGCGGAACTCCGGCTATTGATAGATGTCGATCAATGGTTGATCTACCGGCTGCCCGCAAAGTAGGCTCCTTTATAGATAACGTCGCTTATACTCTGTGACTAGCTCTTATCGGCTTCCCTTTTGACAATGTTCATTTTGTGACACTGGGACCGGGCATTCAGGCTTTCTTTCACCAGGGAAAATCTGCTTAATCGAACTTAGTCTTCACGTATCACTTAATGAAACTAATTGTAAAATGTGCTTGTTTTATTGAATTGAACGAATTTATATTCATAGCTGGAACTTTTTCTGTTGGTTAATTAGGGTAACTGTTAAGATAGAGTGGTAACCTACATACATTTGACAGTGTTACTGTTGTTGTTGAAATGTTAAGTCCAAATTACCGCGACACCGACAGAATTTACAGAATTACTACTAAAACTAAACTAAAACTTTTTTATGTCTAGTTTTGTGCGTATTTGTGCCTGATATTGCTTTAGCTTTTCAAAATGATGCAGTGAACCTTATTTCAATGAACAGAATCATATTGAGCCATAAATCTGTATGCATACATGATACGTTTAACTTTCATACGGTCGCATGTTTTGCCACAGAGTAATTATATTATTTTCAATTAGATGTTAATTTACTTAAAAGCCTCAAAGTGAACGTATCAGTAACTATGTTGACGTAAATGAATGAAATAGTTACAACAGACTCTCCCAAATAAATAGTCATAAATTTTCTTATGAAGTAACAAATGTAGTTGTTATATTTTGATTTGTTATTTTTACGTGATTATTATGACATTTTGAGGACAACATATTTTGAGGTAATTATTTGAATTTGACCTCAGAACCATCATATCACAATCATAGCATAGTGATCTTATGATAAAAAATATCCTGCAAATATTTAATTTCTAAACTTTCGAATTAGAATCATACAAACTTCAAGAAAAAAAGGTCGTGTGGCTGTTGCTTTATGGAAAGTGTCTTTGACTTTTAATTGATTTAAATTTATGTGTTTCAAGAACTTTATCAAAGCAGTATTTAACAAATCGAAGCTCAGCATACAAACATCACTTCACCAAAAGTAAACAAATTTTATTTAGTTTAAAACTGGATATTAAGTTGTGTATTGCATATGTTCGGCCTTGATTAAGTTGATGTAACGTATGCGTTTGTAATTATCGTATGTATATGCGAGTTTACTTTTCTGAGTATACTGAGTATGTGCGGATATGTGGAGTGCGGCGGGACGTGCCGACGTGCGCCGCGACGCGCGACCGTACTCGACTGAGTCGTGGAGGTTCGAGGCAACGGGTAGTGCGGAGCCGCGTTCGCCGCGCCCTCTGTAGCCCGCCGGCCGCCCTCACGTCATACAGATGCACGCACCACTCTCCATACTGTTCTAGGTTCCGGCTCTGTGACCTGTCTCCCAATATAACACTACTCTAATTAAGCCTAATAATCTGGACGAACTGAAATTTAACTTCCATTTAATAACGGCCCCTGTGGCGTAGCGGTAGAGTGTTCAACTGCTACGCAGGGGGTGCGGGTTCATTTTCTGCCCAGTGCAAATGTTTGTATGCATGAATATGTTTATTTGCATGGGTCTAAGAGTGTACAAATGTATTTTAGTGTGTTTATTTGCATTCTAATTAATACTGTGCTTAATTTGGGTTTATTTAGTTTTTGTTGTGTTGAATGTTGTAGAATATTAAACAGTGGGAATGTTCTTGTTGCTGTGCATTGTCTTTTGCATGAAAAACATAACTTAGAAGACTTAGGATGAGTTCCACCAGCGAATATACCTAACAGCGTTTAATTTCGTTAAAAGTCCTTTAGCATTGTTATTACATTTTATTAAATACTTTATTTAAGTTTATACAATTAGTATATTATTCAAAATATATACATTAATTATAAATTAATTACTACTCTTCACTGGATTTTCACTGGCGACATCCAACTTTGTAGAATCCTAGCTCTATTATCAGCCATGTATTCAATGTACTTTACATAAGTGGATCGTCGGAAATGTGTTGCATGTAAATTCTCAAGTACCTAACGGGCGCATACAGCTGACCTAAGTGACTAAATATTATAATAAAGAGATCTAGATAACACTAGGTACTATTAACGTGGGTTACACTTCATTAGGTCTGGCATAAACCGCTATAACCAAGCTAATTCTAGGTGTTTAGCAAGTTTATAGAGTTAGTTGAGTAAGTTTTCACTTAAGCAGTCATAACTAGTGCCTACAACAAATATATATGATACCTACAGGTCTAAACGCTGTAAGAGATTTACTTAACAGAGTTTAGAATAATATTACAATCCTATAACATTAGTTAACTATTACTACCTGAAACAGGGTATAAGGGGTTCTATCAAGATTTTCGGGGTCCACCTTACCTGGAAGGGTACACCTTCTGATTGACAGACGAAGCTAAGACGAAGGCTTCGTAAAAGCCATGAAATTCAATTATGGAAAGGACTAATAAGAGGGCGCTTCAAGGTACAATCTTAGGATGTAGCCAAGATTGGGTTCGGATGATGATGTCACCATGGTGTTTTAAAATATATTATTTTAAGATAGTTCGTAGCCGCGTAGCAGCGGTCTACGACGAACATGTTTGATTACAGAGTTGGGTAAAATATCCAAGTTAAATACTTAAAGTCTGGCTTAGTTTTATTTTGTATATAAAATTAAAATACATACATATACATACATACATATAATCACGCCTTTATCCCCGTAGGGTCAGGCAGAGGTGAATTAACACCCACATTTCATTAATAATTGAATCCGGTTCCACGTAATAGGGGGTGAGCCTATTGCCGCCGTCCGGGCTCTATTGTTGACTCAAACCATGCATTAGTATGGGTTGTATATATATGTCTGATGTTAAACAGCCCTATCCCTTAGTCGCCTTGTACGACACTGTATGGGAAGAGATAGTGTGGTGTGTGGAAAACTTCTTTGTACTTCATAATGATTAAGGTTCTTTAATGATTAAGGGTATCTTTAGAACAGGTTAGGCGGCGCCTCTGTTGGCGCTACGACAATATTGTACTGTTTTCAGAAGAATTGAATTGTCCTGTTTAGTAAGAACATATAAATCCTACTGTGTGGTACGACAATGAATAGGTACAAAGAAACACCTTCCCTTTGTGTGAAAACATCAGATCAGGGCATTCATGTTGTAGGTAATCGTATTATAAAAGTGATAGAAAGGATGAAGAAAGATCAAGTTTTACAAACAATTGCAACTGGTTATGTTTGTTTAATAATGGCCGCGTGGTTATCGGCGGAGTTGATTTTGAGTCACCCCATCTCTTCCCATGCGGTGTCGTACAAGGCGACTAAGGGATAGGGCTGTTTATCATCACTCAGCTTCAGATACATGACTCGAGTCAACAACACTGCCCGGAATACGGCAACAGGTTCACTCCCTATTACGTGGAGCCGAAAACAATAATTGGTGAAAGGTGGGTGTTAATTCACCTCTGCCTAACCCTCTGGAGTGATTATATGTATGTATTTTTGCTGAATATTGGCAATTATATTTCAATTACTTTTTCATAACCGAGCAAATTTTCCTATTGCACCAAATAAAAACCACAATCAAATAATTATCATACGTGGCGTAGCTAAAGCGTTGTAGTGAAGTGTCCGACTGCTGCATCAGTGCAGCTGCAGCGGTTTGTGTCCCGGTCGATGTAAATTTTTTGTATGTTAAGATCACAGAACAGGTTAAGAAATATACATTTGAGGTGCTGATAATGTGCAAATACATGCATTCCATTACTATAGTTGCGGCACACTTAGATGGCCGTTTTGACACGACTGGTTTTTTTGTATTCTATTTCATAGTGTGTGAAGTTATTTGTCTAACAGTTCGTTGTCCAATGTTAAGTGCACTAAGAAAGAGTCTTTAACTATAGTCAAAATGTCATCAACTACCGCACTTAATTTTTTTATTCATGGAAATATCTAGAAATTTACAACCAAATCACTTACTTAAGATGAACAAATACGAAGGAGTGTCCAAGGTAAAAGCTTATTTCAACCCCAGATAAAATTACAACAATGTTACAGGTAGGTTTATTAACCAGCTTTATAATTCACAAGAATAATTAAATTTTAAACAACAGACAAAATAAATGTACCTATTCAAAACTCAGTACAAGCAAGTCAGCAAGCTCTCGTTAAATTATTCAATATGACCTAATTCAAACATTAATTAACTTGGCTTTACTACTTTAAAGTCCTTTATCCTATAAGTAACTGCCAGCGGAAATACATCTTGCTAAGTTGAAATTAAAATTCAAATATCCTTAATAATTTAGGTCACAGTGTAACGTTTACGAAAATCAAGATCAATATATTGACATTTTCAGCCAGAGTTGCAAGATCGTAAAGCCTGGGAGAAAAGAAGCTGGTAACAAAAATTATGTTGGCAAATGCGTGCGTAGTACTAAAAATAGAAACGAATGCTTAACATAGAAATAAATAATGACCATTGCAAGGAATTATTTTGGTAAATAAGGTTACTGGCAAACGTATGAATACAGTGAAAGGATTATCCCACTAGATCAACCAATTTTCAACGGATGAAAACTTTTCGATGACGTTCTTTGTAATTTACCTACACGATGAAATGGTTAGTGGGCACTTTACTTTATTTTATAAACAGTTTAAGTAATACCAAGCAAGTTAGGAACGATGAGGTAAGGTAATGAAAAAATTGCGTAATAATCCTCCTGCAAATCCTGTCTGAAGTTAATTTAAAACTCATCGAGCGCTGTTAAACCACCTCCGTGAAATTATATAGATTATCCATTTGCGAATCCACCTCATGAGATGAAGAAATAATCTAATATTTAGTCTTGTTATCGTAATGAGTTCTATAGTTATCATTTTATCACCACAATAATAGCGTCACGTCCCGGTTTCATCCGCTGCCTTCATCTTAGAAACAGGATTCTGCCTGACAATGATATCTATAGTATTGTACTTTATAGATTCTTTATACAGGCCATACCTATTATACTAGTTATAGACTATACAATATTTTCAAGTATTATAATATCACTGGCTCTTGCGTCCACATGAAATATAACAAACAATATTAGTTCAGTTCGCAGAATGCATGAAAATTTAAATAAGTACTTACGTACACGAATATTTTGGTGGCGTATACACACTACTCACTATAAACGATTTACATTGCGTGACCATAACTCTCAATGGGCTGTTTAGGCTCAATCAGGTGGTTTTATGACAGATAATGTATATTGGGCTGTGTCGTTTTAATGTCGTTACGATAACTTCAACTAGGGAAAAGCTTCATGATAGTTTGTGAATGAAATTGGCGATAATGGTTGTCACCTGCGTAGTGGGTATGATAATTATATTATCCTCGTAAAAGAATCTGAATAAAATGATTCTGGAGAGACTCACTTCATTAATAAATTTCATGTTATAATTAAGAGGTACTACAATTTATTATTACGTATTAGATATTCTTTATAAAGACTGGCGATTTAAGTTAAAAATGATTAGTGTTATCGTTATAATTATATTTTGGTACATGGGGCCAGGGGCCAATAAGATTTCTCTACTGCAAGCCGGTAAACCTCCTGATTAATGGACGAGGCTCTGTCGGAGGCTTTGTTCCAACATTGTTCTTGTTGGTGAGAATGGAACCGAGGTCCAGAGTAGATTGGCAAAGAAAGAGCAAAGTGGCCGCGTCTTGACCTGAAAATTAGCAAAACTACTTCTATACCAACCATCTCCGATTTTAGGTACCTTATTCACTAATGCAAAGCTGTGGAGTTTTCCAGTTCCGGTCTCGAGGGCGCATTTCTTAACCGATTTTCACCGAACTTGGCACACATGTTCTTAAATTTAAAACTTCACTGTAGCGTTTCTAACAGCGTATAAAACATCCAGGTCTGTTTGAAATAATAAGATACGTATTGTTTTATTTTTTCTGTTACTTTAAGAATACCAGATTTGATTAAGGGTACTAGAAAAACGTGGCAAAGAGGGCTTAGAATTATTAGTAATTAATACTATTTTTTGTATCCTTCCTTTCTTAAATAATGTTGATACTTTACAATGCCCAGGTCAAATGAGCAATGTTCGACTGGACTGTTAACAGTCGCGGATCTAATTGTTTCTTAAGTACGACTTTTCTTCGATAGTAGACACCGTTTAACAACTTTCTAAAGTGTGTCATGACAACAAACTAATTTAACGCGAATAGCTCCGCACGTACCCATATAAACCTCCTCACGGCTGATTCTTATTATGTATGTATATGTATGGATGATCTTAGTAGGTAAGTAAACTACAGCATATTTATATGCCATTTTTGCTGTGTGGTGTGTTGTGAATAAACAAAGAATAAGTAGATTAGAGGAAGTTTGAAAGTTGCACGATTGAATCAAAAGTTGAGAAGCAAGCGGCTGAACATATTACGAGAAGAGATGGGTGTAATGTTGTTAGAAGGATTCAGAGTAGGAATGTAGAGTCGTAAAAATGAATTATATGAGTATGGGCCGGTATGGGAATTTAAGATGTCTTCTCTGAAACACAAATTTTCAGCTCGACCTAAATGTTGTAGTATTTATTTAGTTGCGATAGAAGCAGTCTTAAACTAAAAAAAAGGTTACAAATGACCTCAGGAACGTCTTTGTCCCAACGGATTTCAGGAAGCGCAATACTTGTAACAACAATTTAGCTAACTATATGTCCAGAACCATTAGGTTTCGCGTTAAAGATTCCAGCAAACATTCTCAAACCCGATTGCGGTTATATACAAGTTAAAAATTCTTCTAGTTACTTGCTCATTTAACCAGTTTGGGTCTTATCAGTAATGTATTCTAAAAAAATCATTTTTGTTAGTTACGACATACTCCATAGAGTTACCCTTTCCAATTCAGTGAAAGTAGTACATAGGTAGGTACTCATACGTGTAGGTGTTCAAGTTTAATACGTTTAGTGCTCGTACGAGAGCAGCATACTGCAGCAAGTTTGTTGCTTCGTTTTCTATTCAATCTTCCTCCGAACCTTTTCCCAACCCAGTTGATTACATCAAATATGTACCTTTTTAGAAGTTCAGAATGAAAATAAAAAAAATATTAAAATATAAAAAACCTGACTGCTGTCTAAAAGAGAGTCAAAACAAGTTTGATAGCAGGCGGTACCCATTAATTTTTTTCGGTTTATGATTGGCATTTTTTAATTATTTATTTTATTTTAAATGTTATGGTTTTGATATGACAGAATATAATTTTCTTTTTTTTTAATCTAATTCCTTTCATTTTGATACTGTACTAGATAAATTTGAGTGTTTTTTTTATATGACTCGCATTTTAGCACTAGAAATTCACCGTAGTTATACTTTTTATTGGCATTTTATGTACCCTATGACACTCGAGAGATGAATCCATTCATTTAAGACCTCATTCATTGAAATTCGTCTAGCCGTTACACCTGTAGAGGGAAATAAAGAAAATTCCATACATACACATATACACATACATATATACCGCGTAAAACATTACCCTCGCTAGCGCAGTTAGGTAATGAGGTTTGATATCTACCACAGATAACAACAACAGACGATTCATCACCGTGTCATGTTCCTGTAATAACGATTTGAAAGCCTACTTTAGACGGCAGCACCGTATTCCAGTTGATTCTAAGTGTTCTGTGCGACAAGAAGTCTGACGTATTTCTGTAAACCATACCGATGAGCAGTCGGAGGACATGTCGCAACAACGCTGCCCTTAGCGGCAAATGACGACATGTCGTTAACTTAGCTACATTAGATATTTCATAGAAATACATATGTCGCGGTGACATCGTCTGTGGCTGCGGGCTGCGGTCGGCTACGAACCAGATTAGGTTATAATTTTAATGTAGGGTAATTTGGATGTAGGGGATGAAGAAGCTAATATTCTATTATGCAACTCAACATTCAACTTAACTTTAAGTTATGCATTTCAAATCTACTCTTATTTGAAGTGCATACTTTATAGTTAAGTTGAATGTTCATATCGAGCTTCTTTTCAACTTAACCAAATGGCAATTTCTCAACAAAGTGGACAGTAGTAGCTCACATGAAGGAGTTTATTTTAGGAGCTTATTCTGGAGAGAGTCTTAAGGCCAAATTTACCTCTATTAGAATACAAGATGCCTATCGAAAGTAGAAAGTAGAGAAAGCTTCGAAAATTATATTGAATAAGACATTTTGTACTTTTCCACTGTATTTTATTTTTCACCTGACCGGTTTAGCTACAGACCTTTGAGAATGTCGTCAGGCGAAACCGGTCAGGTGAAAAATAAAATACAGTGGAAAAGTACCAAGTGTCCTAATAAATATGTGTAGCAGGTTTCAAGTGCCATCAATCAACAGTACCTATTAACAGTACGAAAATATAAAAATGTACAGATGGAAATCCAGTCATGATACTATAAAAAAGTGACTTTTTAAACAAAAATTGTGGGGAATGAATTTTGATTAATAATAGAAACTACATTAATGAGTTAACAAAGTTTTGAGAACTAATAGAATAGGTTTAGCTGTGCGCTTTTCTAGGAATATTGCTTTTCAAAAAGTTAATGAACAGATAGTGGTCTTAAATTGGTTAAAATAATGCAACCTGTTTAGAAACAGAAGCCATTGTTTTATGTATAATATGGGAAAGGTCAGAGGTTGATTTATAACTAATCTGAGCATCGATAATTTTCAATTTAACAAATAAACAAATCCAACTGATACAATGGGATTATTTAAAGGGCGAACGAACTTCTTATAGATTTCATAAATTCTTTTGATATATCGATTCACGGAATAAGTTATAGAGAACCGCTATTGAGGTTTAAAATGCCCAAGTTCATTGAAATGGTGTGAGGTATGACCTTTAAAATTCACTATTCATTGGGCTATTACTAAATACTTAATAGTGAAAATTATAATCAAAGCTTCTCCACAGCTACACTTGACTCAAAGGAATGGAATTTGGCCAGCCTGTTTGTTTTATTACGTGAAATAATAGTTTATGCCATAAATACAGAGTAATCAACAGCATTTAAAGCCCGTCTTGTAGCTTTTAAGAGCAAACATTAAAGGCCTTGTGACACGTAGTGTTTGTTTTTGTTAGTAATTAAATGTGAATTGAAATATTAATTTCATCAAAAAATCCTTGTTTTTAAACTACCAAACCATAATTTGTATCTATCTCCTATTATAAATTGTGTACTTGCGTTTTATTTTACGGCTCGCATACAGGCCAACCTAATAAAAACGAAAAGGGTATCTAACATCCACACTGTCCACAGGGTTTTTGGAATATTATCAGCTGCCAATATGGACAGCTATAAGGTGTTTATAGATGGTGTGTATATTTGTGTTTGCGTACCATCTCTTCTAATCAAGGTCACAAAGACGAATGTGGTCTGTGTTAGATAGAATCCAATATCTTTCATCGTCATTCGTAGATGAACTGATTAACAGAAACTGTGTACCCCGCCTGAAGTCATTTGTTATAGACGTTTATTACCTCTCAATCGTGATCCTCAGGATTTCCTATGGCTCACGGTATGATTTGCATGTTAGAAAATAAACTGAATTTAATGTTTTTTGTTTCTGACCAGCATACCTAACTGTACCTTTATGTATGAAAATGAGTCACCAATGTAACAGATTGTCGAATATCCACAACAATGTAATAGAGTGCCAAATAGCACAAGACACAAACAAGGCTAGATTTAACACAATAGGAGGAGTTATAATTTGTTTTGCTGGACCTCCCTACACGCTCGCGTCAGTGACATTTGCATGTGTGCCTAATTGCGAATCACTAAGTTCATCGAAGCGAGCTTTAGAGCGGCTACCATACAACGTTTCTCAAATCAAATCATTTATTTGCATAGCGCAGATTACAAAAAGCTTGTAAAAGATACATTTTCATTTAATTAATTTATTTATTTTCATAAAATTTTCATTTATTAATTAAATAGGTGTGCAATTATTTAGGAATTATCTATACATGCAACGTTTCAATAAGAGAGCATTAATAATGTTTTAATTGCAGAGTTATTGCCAGAAATTCAATGATGTCAAAAGCAAATAGGGAGAATTTTATAATTATAGTAAATGTCGACTTGATCTATTAAAATAATAATCACATTTAGCATATTATGCTAATGTCAAAGAATTTTAATAATGTATTTCACTTTATTTTATTATTGTTCTATACACTTAAGGTTACCTTTTACTCAAACTACATATTATATTTAGTATTCTGATATTATTAATCTGTAGTAGGTATTCAGATAATAAAACGCTTTAGCAACGTGGCAATCACAAAAACATTGATATTTAACTAAAGTATTAAATTTAAATGTTTTTAGGAAATAATGCAAATATCATAAAATGATAAAGTTTTATAACTTGTAATCATGATGAGTATCAAACTGAATTTCGACTGCGGCGAGGCGGTAAACAATCTCATAGAAAAGGTTCCATGCGCTGACATTATGCGAGCCGCGACATCGAATGGAGTTTTCACAAGTTCAATCGGTCGGAAAGCCTCGTCTTGTTCCGTGTCAAGGTCTTTGCACTAGTCGAGAAGAAGTATAGTTATTTGACATGTTTGGAGAATATGAATTACCTACTTATCCTTTAGTTCCATTTTATGTCAGTAAACCAAATTGGTACACCTAAAAGTCCAACCGTTAACCATTGTGATTGCGTAGTGTTGCCAAAACGTACTACAGTTAATAGAAATAGAAAAAATAATTATTGTTATAACTTCAGATCGTAATCTGCGAGGATTCTTAGTACTATGTAATCTACGAGTGCTTAGTTATAACGTAGAGACAATGGGTAAAAATGTCATAAATCAATTTTTCATTTTAAAATCTGCGGTTCTTTGTCGTATAGTATCAGACAACAATAATTGTTGTTTGATACTATATGTTTGTTTGTGAGCATTTATTAACATTATAATTATTGTGTATTGACATTTAATCAAAATTGATTAATTTATTTTATTTGATTTTGACATTTTTTTTCTGTGTTTAATTTAACATTTGATATGTGTTATATGAATTAGAGTACTTATAAATAAACCTATATTTAGAATGCAAATATTTAATTACATAACAGATTTAATTTAATTTAACTATGTCCAAATTATAATTATTTTTGTATTGATTTAAATTTTATTTGGGTCTGTAAGATCTAGAAGACCTATATTATTATTGAATGTTATGTTATTGAACTAGGTAGGTAGTTCAATAACGAAAATATGTGACCTAAATAACTTGGTAAGCAATAAATGATTTGATTTGATTTGAATATATTCTCTGTCTGTCTGTGAAATAAAAATTGTAAGTTCACGAAATTTCGGAATAGACCTCTTTCTGAAATCGAACGATCGAAGGCACATGTGGTAATCAGTTTGACGCTTGAGTACACAATCTATACTACCGAATATTTGACACAGTACCTGGCAGTGCCTGCAGTTTTTAGCATTATGTGGCGGTAGTGCGATCGACTGGTAAGTAAGAGGTCAGGTTCAATTCGCGATCACTGTATTTTTCCACATGAATTTGTATGTTGGGACATTTCTTTATATCTTCACAAAAAATACATACTAAAACTCATAACGCAAGCTATGCTTACTTATTATTTACTTAGGTCTCGATAGCGCTATATAAAATGAAAACAATATTTATTTTTCGACGTCTACTTCATTCACAAAAGAAAATGTATCTTGTTCCATGTTGATCCATATTTTACCTTTAATGCATATTTCAGGCTTTCACTGCATCGCTTTATAATGCTGCATTCAGTCTTTGTGAACGCAAATAGGATCTCTGAATCATTGAAACCATCAACGCGATGGCATTCCTGTGGAGTTATATTCCAACTGGCCCCTAACTAAATATTTGATTAAAACGACTCGACTGAATCTGTCATCGCACTTCATAAATAATTTTCAGGTCTTTATTACAATATTCAATGATGTTACCATTCCCACTCTTTCATTAATATTGTCGTATTTAGAATTTGAAAATATCGAAATGAGTAGGTAGTACTTTTTATATTGTGTTAGGAGCAGATTCATTTCTTCATTAGTGTACTGGCCAAGATATGAAACTGGGACCGAACTCCTCTACGTTGTCAGCCCGATTTCCTAATTAATACCATTTAGTAGTTAGTACACCCTGGTGCATAAGGTGGATGGAATATATCCTCCTCTTGCCGTCTGATTGGCGTTTGTGAACTAGAGATTTCCTCTTGCTTTCTATCTACTTCCAAGACCTGGGGAGGCGATTACAAGAGAATATTCTTCAGTAAGAACAACATTTATGGAACGACAGCCCTTGGACCCTGCACTATAATGCGATATCTCATACCTTCATAAAATATTAAAGTATACGGTCGAACAAGCAATTTATTCGCCGGATTCGGCCTCCTGTCACTCGTTCTGATTTCTAAACTCAACTGACATCCTTGAAACAGATGTTTTCGGTCAAAGTTTTGAAAACATTATTTTATATTTAGTAGGTTAGAAGTAGGCTCTTACTTTTAAGCTACCTAAATTGAAATACATTTTCTCTGTCTACCGTCTACGTCCCAAGTTAATTAATTAAAACGTTACGGTATATGCCTACCAAAACCTAGAAGGTCATACCAACCTCATCTGCAAGACGGTACATTACATGATTAACAGAGGAGGCTCTGGTGAATGCTTTCTTCTCGGGTTTTTTATACCATTCAGGCGGCATATTCAGGGTTCAGAAGTCAAACGGCAGTAGCTTTCAAAAAATCTGTAGAACCTAAAGCAAAATTAGGAGAAGAAGTTAGCGAACCTCAGGCTTCAATGTGTAAGTTTGCGATGGGACTGACGCTGATAATTTTTCAGGGTAAACGAGAATGGAGGAATCAAGGTTATTGACTATAATGAATGATTCGATCAAATAACTGATCGATTATGTAACGTATAAAGTAAGTTTACGTAGAAATGTGATCGTAAGATACGTAATACGTAAGAAACGTATAGTAAGTGTAGTAGCACGGTGAGGCTATTAGGTCTAATTTATGTCGTGTGTCCATTGTTATTACGTTCGCACTAGATATATTGGCATTCTATAGTAATTTAATTGGACCATATTTTCTAATATACCTTTCGGTAGTTAACTTAGCTAATGTTTAGATACCTGCTTTATAAAAGTATATAATTTACATCGCTATTTTACTAATCAGGTTTTTGTAATTGAGATACTTAAATAGGTAAAATTCTACCATGAGGTTTCGAAATTAATTCATTAATAAGTATCAACTTTTAAGTAAATGCGTATCTATAAGTATTTGAGTATGTAGTGTATTTGAGGAGGTAGGACACGGCGGTATATCCGCCCGATTGAGCAGTCCGACTGGGGAAGTACCTCCGCCCTACAGAATACCGCGGTTATAATAACTTCGTGTTGTGTTCCCAGCGGTGAGTAGGGTAGCCAGAGCTCACTGGAGAATTTGTGCCGTCAGTGGGAAGACTAAAGGCTTGTCCTGATTTGTCTTCTACTGACGGTACAGAAACTCTGTACTTACAAGGGTTGGCAGCGCGACTGTGACTCCTCTGGTGTTACAGACGTCCATAGGCCACGGTAACTACTTTCCATCAGGTGGGCCGTGTGCTTGTCTGCCAACTAAGTGGTATAAAAAAAAAATGTCGGCAGTTTAAACAAAGTAGATTTAGAGTATGTAGATGGGTTAATTCCCGTTACTATAAGGTAGGTACCTATCCACTTCTTTAAATAAAATATATATACCATTGTTTGGTATAAAATTGAGATATGATAATACCGGAAATCTGCAGAGCACAAAATGATGTAAAAACACAAATTAATATTCAACACTGCCAAATACTTCCTGCCGACCGTAACATCCGCCAAAGGTTTTAAAGCTCCTAAATGTAACTTTACTCGACTGCTAGCTCAAGTTTGATTTCACTCATGTTAAATTTAACTGTTTTATCATGGAAATTCCTAGTAAGTGAGCTTGTTAATTTATCAAAACATAACACTCAGTCTGTTGTTGTGCTTTGGAGTGTTATACTAAGTACACATTTAGGTATGTACTAAAAATCGTAGGTATGTACTTTACTTGCCAAACAGTAGTAAAAGGAAATGTTGGTCAGTGATGCCGTCCTCTGTTATTATAATTAGCCTAGTAGTTTTGTATCTAGCAAACATATTTACTTTTTTATACAACTGTCTGTAGTAATTATTTGTGCCGTTATGATATCACTACAGGGAACAGAGAACCGATCATATCATTCAGTACTGACCGAACACCTTCATTTATTTCTTTTAATCACGAAAATTGGCGGAGATGTAGGATGTAGGAATGTCTGTGTTCGCATATATTTGTAAAAAAAAAAATATCAAGGGTCAGTAAGTACGTATTGGAGGAAGGATATTCCCGCCAGAATGTACGGGTTCGATAGGTATTTTGTCTATAACATGGGCTCACTCGATATATTATGACAGTATCGAGTGAATTGACAAATCAAGTTATTTTTATAAACATTCGTTCAATTTTGTGCGGCGTTCTCTCCTTTTAGTCACAGTAAAGTTTAAACTATATGTAGAACAATCTCTCCATATAGTGCAACGTAATAACATCTTTTTGACGTCAAATTCTGCTTAAAACTAAGTTTAGCGACGCTTTCTAGGCGCTAGTGGAGAAGAAACGGCGCAACAAAGACTCAAAAGTATCAAAGAATCAATTAATTTTTTTTAGATTCAGGCACATAAAGAGCACATACGACTGTCAAAATTTTACAATTATGTCAAATAATATTATAAAAATATTAAACAATGTATAAATAAACCATTGGAAAATTATTCTTTTCTGGATCGTTAGGTTAGTTCTACTGAGAAGATGCCAGCAAGAAACTCAGAGAACTATATTAGAACTAGATTATCTTTTATTTATTAATATGGTTTTGTATACAATTTATGTTGTTCAAGCAAGTAAGAGACTTAGGTTGACCACTAATTTTTATCATCAAGATGCTCATTTACTTTATTAAAAATAACCTTTTTTAATTAAAGATTTTTAACTTCTATTTTAAATTTATTTAGTGGCATGTCAACCAAACCCTGAGGAATTTTATTAAATATTTTATACAACTGCCTACAAATGAATCACCAACTTTATGAAGCCTGAGTTTAACAAACTCCACTGCGGCGTTTTCGGGACGTCAGCTTATAAATGGTGATTTCTTAAGACTGAATATGGACGAATGTACATTTTCGTCTCGTGTCAGTCAAATTAAGGTTTATAAAAAAACTTTAAAATAAAAATTTAACTTAAGTTAAACGTTAAAATAGTTGAATAAATTAAAATATGGTAAAAAAGGTCGCGTGCCTAATATAATAAGTAACCAGTACACCAGTGTAGTAGTGAAGATTTTACTGGTTTAAATGGATTACAAAATCGTCGGACATAAAATTAACAGAATTTACACCAATGAAATTATACCTCTATGTGACTTTTTCCGCGTTTTTGCTTTGATATCAGAACTCTCACAGGCAATTAAAAACTTATATTATGCTGTCTCTATTGGGATTGGCGCATGGGTGACAGTCTACGGCAGACGTTTCTTTTATTCATTGATTAATTATCTTTAGTAAAGGTTTGGTATTATATAATAATAATGAGTACTTTACTAATAGCTTATTTTAATGCTGGTGGTTTTATCAAATTTATTTTACTGTCGTTAATTGATTTGTAAAAGTTAATACCTTATATTGTGAAAGATATTCATTTTATTGTATTTAATATATTATATTAATAGGTACCTTATTATCATAAGAATTAAAAAAAAAACGTTTTTAGTCCCCTATAATCCTCGTTAATGCTTATGTGTACTAAAATGGATTTTGCTAAGAGCACAACTCGAAAACGGCTTAACCGATTTGGCAATTTTTTTCTTTTTATATTCTTGAACATCCACGGAATGTTTTTACGTAAACAACAAGTCACGGGAACGGAAACAGAATTCCACGAAGAAGTCACTGCTTCAGGTAGTGTTGCATAATTAAATTTATGTTTTTTTAAATGTTCGAAACGTGAGACACAACGGTGGCTTAAAATAAAACAATGTCTTAAAACCAATCATGGTGAAATAATGTTCCAATGTTCTGAAATCGAACATTCATGACGTGGTTATAAATAGACTACATGTAGGTATGTGGCCACTCTCTCCTTCCGACAGAATTCAGTTATCTCACCCCACTCAGATAACCAGACACCTTTATCGACTCTAAGGCGAGGTGAGTACTGTGCTACGTAGATATGGTAAAAAAGCTACCTACTACTAGTTATTACCCTCGATTATGTTGTTATAAAAACTGTAAGTAGTTTAACATGGGTGAAATATATTACATTTTCTTGTTGTACCAAAATCAAGACTCCGGATCTAATTTAGTCCTGTTAAAAAAACCAAGTCAGAATTGCCGGATTCGCGTAAGGCGCAATCCATGCACCTTTTATTAATATACGGAAGTCCCCATGGATACTCTCTGTGAATATGTCGGACTCGAACCGACTAAAACGCACACCGTCTGTGGCTTGTAGCTTGTAAGTTGCCGGTGTTATGATTAGCAGAGACATATCTCTCGCACCCCGGCCGACCAATGGCCATTTATTTTCAACTGGCCCTCTTCGACTACAGGGACCTTTGGGGTCACGCCACACTTACCTCCAGCCCAGTAACCTTGTTGATTGATGGATGAGGCTTATGGCCTTTCCTATCCGTATTGGACTGTTACTCTTTGCCATAAAAACTATTGACGCAAAAGTCATACTAAAAGGAAGCCTACCGAAAACCTACCGAAAAGAAAAAACAAAACACATTTTGTCATTTAACCCTTCCAAACTCGTTTTGTTGTTGTACCTGGAGTAAAATCAACCGCGATTTTCTCTTCAATATCAAAATCGTGTTAAATTGTCTTTGGTTTGCAATAATACAGCATTTCACAGTGACAACTGTAGTTCCTACTTTAGCCATTTCACACTGTCAGTTAGTTCGGTGTCACATATTAGAATAGGACCCTAACGAACAACAACGTAAGTAGGGTACAAAACAGATAAACCTAATTTAGTAAGAGCGGTTTGTATACTGATTTAGAGCTGATTCTGTTTATCTATCTACCTATATATTAAATAATCGTATTCAATAGCCTGTATAGTATGTATGGTTTTCTATTAAAATGAATTTATCGTTATACATTTGTAATGAAATAGATTTTTACATGTTATGTATCTCATGCAAACGCTAATGCCCAATTCCTATCGGGGTAGGCAGAGACATAATCCCGCCATTTGGCGCTATCCTTACCAACTTTACGAGATTCCTCTTAGGTTACGAGTACTTTTGCCCTGTGCTTTTGGCCAATGTGTGTACCGGGACTACTACGAGGTCGACCCCGGCTAGTATGCCCATTCTCCTGTGCCTTATATACCTGCCCCTCTAGAAAAGTAGCAATTCCTTGGCCGGCGTATTGTAAAATATACACACATACACATAATCACGCCTTCTTCCCCGGAGGGTTAGGCAGAGGTAAATTAACACCCACATTTTACCAATCATAGGAGGTAGGACACGGCGGTATTTCCGCCCAATTGAGCAGTCCGACTGGGGAAGTCCTCCGCCCTACAGAATACCGCGGCTATAATAACTTCGTGCTGTGTTCCCAGCGATGAGTAGGGTAGCCAGAGCTCACTGGAGAATTTGTGTAGTCAGTGGGAAGACTAAAGGCTTGTCCTGCTTTGTCCTCTACACTGACGGCACAGAAACTCTGTGCTTACAGGGTCGGCAGCGCGAGTATGGCTTCTCTGGTGTTACACACGTCCATAGGCCACAGTAACCACTTTCCATCAGGTGGGCCGTGTGCTTGTCTGCCACTTAAGTGGTATATGGATGTTTGTAACACCAGAGGAGTCACAGTCGCGCTGCCAACCCTGTAAGTACAGAGTTTCTGTGCCCTCAGTGCAGAAGACAAATCAGGACAAGCCTTTAGTCTTCCCATTGACAGCGAAAATTCTCCAGTGAGCTCTGGCTACCCTACTCACCGCTGGGAACACTACACGAAGTTATTATAGCCGCGGTACTCTGTAGGGCGGAGGTACTTCCCCAGTCGGATTGCTCAATTGGGCGGAAATACCACCGTGTCCTACCTCCTTAAAAAAATATGGTTAACGCGGGATACAAGCGATGACGAAATTCACTGGAATTAATTTCAATTCCTAATTTTTTTAGCGATGTCTTTTGATATTTCGTGTTATCGTCGATATTATATCTAGTTAATAATTATAATCATTTATATAAATAATAGTAACCGAAGGAAACCTGTTACGAAGAACAATTTACATCACAACTACATTTTTTTTTAAATTAAGATGATTGCATTATATATTCTTACAGCGTTTTGTACAGAAGATTTATAAAAAAAAATATCGATTGACTAACGACTAAGCAAGAGTGAAATGGATTTACAAAAACATTTGAATTCTTTGTGTACAAACTTGTTTAACTTTTATACAAACGGGCCCACAATACAAAATGATGACTTAAATTTACATTACTAAGAAACAATGGTACGGTAAAGTACCTTCATGTCAAAAATAATAACATGATAAATTTCAAATTCTCCTTTAATGTCAAACTTGTTAATTACCTTAATAAGTTTGAAAGAGAACCTTACCCGTTCTCTAGAATTTGTGTATTTTCTATAACAAACAACCATGAAATGTTACTAAGTTCTAACTGGCATGCTTTTATTAACACATTCACTGCCACTGATATGCCTCACGCTTGCAGTGTTCAGGTACTAGCTTAGCGTGTCTGCATCTATATTTTAGAGGCTTCCTATAGTGAACTTTAAGATAGTTGCAACACTTGTATTTAACAAAAGGTCATTACCACACCATCTTCAGCTAGAAGCAAACCTTCTTGATATCACATATAATTTATGTTAACATCACTAGTGTTCTACAATCTACACAACAAAACAACACATAAATCTAGACAGCACTTTAGTAAGTTTTATTCATTAAAATGTTACGATTACATAGGATAACACATATCTTTGGGATCAAGATTTTACTATGATCTAATAGTGTTGTTCAACATTATATCGATTTACTTAAAAGAAAATTAAACGATTGAATTCGGAATTCCTAATGCCATTACGCTGAAGAGCCGTAATCACCCTTAGCACGAAAAGAAGTCGTTTTATAAAATGTGCATGGCCGAAGACAATTGTCCAAATAACGATGTAATATACTATAAGATGTTTTTATTGAGTGTCATCTACATTTAGACCATATGGTAAGGTTCATAATTCAAGTAGATCGAGAATCTGAATTCACGAATAAAAATGTTACAAAATTATAGTGTCATCGTTGTTTCTACGTTTTAAGTGGAATGACATCGAAAACAATCTCTTGGTATTTTGTTGTTGAGTTGACAATTTTATACCTATCAGCGAATTTTTTAATAGTAGTTTTCTAGATAGTTAATATTAATGATATTACATCCATAGGCTAAAATAAAAAGTAGCTACTAAAGTCACGACAAAAAGTCTCTCTATTACTGAATATTATCTGTAGTTGTGGATATGCACGATGGAGATCACTGAGCAATTGCGGTCCTAAAGTGTAACAGTTACTCATGTGAAAAAAACCCAAGATTCACAATATCGCTACAGACTTTATAGTACAAGGTTATACTAAATTTTGATATTGTAATCTTATTTAATCACTGGATCATCATTTTAGCGATCTCCGGGATCTTTTCTACGTAGCCGGCCTTTTTTGTTTGGTTTATTTTTGGCTTACGAAGAGTCCTGTCAGCAATCTAAAGAAGAAAGTCTACACCAGAGCCTCATCGTCGGCAGATGTACCAACTAGCGCGTGAGGTGGGCTAAGGTCTCAAAGATTTTGATATGACCCTACAAAATAGGAGGCGAGCCTATTGACATCGAATGGGTATATTTTTCTGACTCCCAGCGGCTACTGAAAATTGCCGTACGATAAATTCAATAATAATAATTATCTCGATCAGGAAATTAAGCACGGGTCAAACTCACATAATAATTTTTAATTTAATAATTTGGTCTGGTCCACCTGCTGATTGAATGGATGGGGGTCAGGCGGCAATCGCTCCTGCAAAAGTCATAAAAAACATATCAAGAGAAAGGGTCTGAGGGTAGGCTTCGGTGTCTGAAGTACAAGCTTGGATGCAGCCGGGACTAGCGTGGTCTCTATACCTACTGTCAGTCCAAAATATTGACAGTGTCACAAAATTGTTAGATAAGTATAAATTTTAAAGTATGATTCCGTAGGCGACCGCAGACCGCAGCAGCAGATACAGCGTACCGTGAAATAGACTTGAATGTGATAATATTGTTATTGTTTTAATTCATTTCGGCTTCTCAATAGTACCGTTTATGCGTATCGAAGTTTAACAAGTAATGTATTTGAAGAGACGACACGTCATTCGATCGCGCATATATAGAAATAAAAGAGTGTCATTACTGCAATTCGTTCTTTTGTCTATAACTACATATCTAGATTTATTCGCGTAGATTGCTTGTTTACAATTCGATATGAGTAAACAGCATTATTAAGCAGCTGCAATGAATTAAAACAATTAACAATATTATCATATTCAAGTCTATTTCAGGGTACACAGTATCTGCTACATGAGTCTGCAGTTGTCATATGCTGGTCGGCTACGAAATCATACCTTTGGCCTCATTCATGTTGATACTTTCAATATTTAAGTAACAGAACTATACTAAAGCAACGTCGGGAGTAATTAACTTTTCACTAAGATAGGTAAGTAGAAAGCCAAGGACATAGTGCCAACTGTTTTCAAATCTATAGCAAAATTAAATATAATAAACCTTGGTATTTGTAGGGCGATCTCATCGAGGCTGTCGATCGGTTCGCTGAGCGGTCGCTCGAGTAGTCGTGATGGCGCAGTGTACATGTCAGAGTTCATATTTCGTCTAGTTTTCTTGACTCCGTTAAGTTTCTTTCGTTTCTCCTCAGCGCGTTGTAGATTGTGGAACCGGAAGAAGAACATCGACATTATATCCTGATAATGTGCACTTGAATATGGACATTCGTGTCTCAACGCAAAAAAGGTGAGATGTAAAATTCACTGGTGTCTTTTTACATAAAAGTTCACTTACGCACGCATGTTTAACATGAATAACATTATATGTTTGTTTAAAGTAAAATATAGATAAAGCTCATAGGTTTATCGGCAATAGTACACATTAGATCGTAAATTAATATCGGTACTACAAAAGCTTCGAACTACATTCGGTTATCTACTTCAAGATTTGTCTAAAATTTATCCACTGTAAGTTATTGTCTTGGGGAACGAGATATGTAAACACTTTATTACTTAAGCATAGCTAATAAAAGTGAGGCGAATATAAAGAGCCGTATTCGAGTGTAATAAGATGGTTGTTATTGTGGTGTGTATGTGATATTGAGCTTTTTCACGCGTTTCATGACCTACATTTCATTTGGGAGCGGCAGTTCGTAGTACATAATTTATGATCCTGATCTATTCTGAGACGCCAACCTGTCCGTTGTTACTCGTCTCCTATTCTGGCAACAGTACAGCAGACATCAGACATCACTAATGTGATGTGGTGTGATTATACTTGCGTAGAAGTATCGATTCTTAATTTAAAATAACTAACAATGTTTATAAACTTTAATGAAAGTTAAAGTCGTCTATAGAATTATTGAGGTCCAATAAGCTAGTAATTTCGCACAAATTATATAACTTTGTAAGGTAAAATAAGAAAACATAAAAATACTATGAGCACCTGTAGAAATATTTGTGACACTCTCTATCCTTTGATCAAGTCTCATTAACAGATCTATGAGAGATAATTGTAAGACACGACTATGTAGATATGTGTTCTTATTGATTTTGATAACGACGGTGCTACCGGACTACCTATCACGAATTCCAATACCAATACCTACGGCCGCTCTTCCTTTGATTAACCCGATTACATAATGTCCAACTCAGTTAACACGAACAAATGTCCCTAGGTACGTGCTAATACAGCTCCCTATATAGTTTTGTTTAACTACTATTGCTGTATGATTTGACAGTTTTTGTGTTGTTGTTCTATCGATAAAATCAAGAGCTACGATGTTGTTAAGATTGAGTGCTACGTAAAGATGCTGTAAAGATTTTCCACATAATTCACATCGTGATCGGCTAGTAATTGAAATTTATTTTATGCTTGTAGTCTGGCTATTTCTATGTTGTGGCTTTGTGTCATGTGAATCGTCACTATTTAGTTTGAATCAAGTGATAATCTATTTAAGGATTGTCTATTTTGGTTATCTGATAAGAGTCTACACAAAACTTGCTCTATCTTCTCTTCTCTTGTATTGACATTCTTCAATTTCAGGTTATGGCGGTTTGAAACAAGGAACTTTAAAATCTTTGATTCACTGTCATATTTTTTCAGTTTATTGCGAAATTTCAACAATCACCAGCTAACAAATACCTCACTACCTATATTGCTTGCTACCTTAAGCAAATTTCTGTAATCCGTCTATATCTAACGCTCTACAACCTCTCACTGCCACTCACCATTTCCTTAAGTAAGTATATCCCTTCTCTTCGTTTTTACATCTAATCATGTCACCGTGTACCGCCGACGTTCATATGACGCATTATGTTTTACCCGACTTAACTAATAAATCCGATTAAACTAAAAGCGCACGGTGTTCTCCACATCTCCGTGTATTAGGTACATCGTAGACTGGTAGGTTGGACATCACTGAGGCCACGATCGACCTTGGTCCTAGCATGGACAATTCCAAAGTGTTTTTGGAGATTAAATACTCGCCTCCACTATGAAGACGGCTAGTTCAAATGACGCCTACTCTTATAACGACTCTGTAATGTGAACAAACTGAAAATGATTTTACTACGCAATTTAACCGGTATACACGACGATTCTGTTTGGATACTCTATGAATTTTACCTTGTGTTGGCACGCAAAATCATATCTTACTTATCAATAATATCTATTATTTGGATGATGGATGAATTGATGGATGATTATTACTCAATCGTGTTACAATGAATTTGGACGGAATTTGGTATGAAAATAGAGTATAGTTTAGAATAGTGGTCCCTGTGCGTCGGTAGCCGCGAGTGACAGATAGAAAGGAAAATATTTTGCCTTCTAAAATATGCAGTTCTATAATGTAGGTACCTACACGCTCCTATCGGTCTCATCAACTGAGCATTTACCCTCAGCTTCACTTTTCGAGGATCTCAACCCGTGTATCGTTAAACCCTTCCCATTCTATGCTATTATCTAAACTATTCACTAACCTGTGTCCTTTTTATATAAAATATCCTTTTTGAACGCTTTCTAATCTAGTTTCTTTTCCCAGCTTTAGTGTCAGCCATATTAAATTATTTCCAACGATCATTGAGTGAAACTGCAGCTGGTGTACGAGAACGCGGTGTTATTTTTCACTTTTTGTTAAGCGAATTCTGTCTCTGAAATTTTTCTTCTGCCACCTTTATGCGGATGATCCTTAAATTTATACACAAGCTTCTGTAAGTTGTCAAGAGCTTTTTCTACGATTATCATGGATTTGGAGCCTATTCCTGAATGGAATAAGAATTATGGAATCACGGTGAATCCAACTGGAACTAAAATTTTGGTGGTTAATCCTCCGAGACTGGTGGTTTTGACTACAATACTTTACAGGTGAAACTGCACTATAGCGACACTAAAGCGGAGAGATGCGGCGAGTCAAGAAAAATCTTCTTGCCCCGGTTTCTTATGAAGTAAAACGCGCCGCTCGCACCGCGCCGTATTGCTGAGACTAGTACAACATAGCTCGCGGTCGGGGAGAGGCCTATTGCTTGACGAAAGGGTGTATTTTATAGTTTTATATGAGGTTTTATAAATTTCAACAACTCATTAAACTTCTCATTTGTCACCCTGAAGTAAGTAAAAAATTTAATGAGTCTTGGATAAAATCTTATATTCGCCCTCTTTACATCGAGAATTTTAAATATCGTGCATCAATGTCAATCGTTTTTGTCTTTCTAGTTTTTCACTTCATCGCTTATTTCGTCCATCATGTACGTCAGGTAAACCAATAAATGACATGAAAATTTTTGCCGCTCACTGTAGCGCCGCTGCAGTACTGTGCGGTTTGGTAACGCCACGTCACGCGCCACTCCGCTAACGCGGCGCGTTTCTCCACTGCAGTGTCGCTATAGTGCGGTTTCTCCCTAACTATAAATTTATGGAGACGTAACAATATTAAGAACTTGTTCATTTGTAATTTCTCCAAAGGTTCCAAAGTCCATGAACAGTCGCAAAACTTTGAATACGATAAAGATAATGAGTATCGATGTACTTATTTTAACAACTAAGAGTCGAGAATATAATGAATGCATATACGTCGTTTATGTCTCTTACGGTATGTAAAATTAAAGTGTCAGGAATGAGGGTCTCAATTACATACACCAATATTTTTACGATGGTGGCTCAACTTGACGGCCTCATTAGATGCTTTTCATTTCCGATTTTTAGTAAGGAAACTCGTATTCTAATAAAAAGTTCCAAGTCTACCCAGCAAAAAAAACGAATAACTACTTTTCATAGTTTCCATGTATAAAATATGGAGAGCTTATTAGTTTTGAAGGTTACTTTAAATTCTGATAAGTTCCTGAACTTCTCAAGGGCCACGCGAAGACTTTCTTTTTCGAAGTTTGTAAACTTTTCGAATGATCATAACTGGCAGTGCGGACTCAATCTAATTTAAGAGTTCTATATTTAATATGCAATGTATGTACTCAGTGCTTGGTACAGAGGACACCTCTGGCCGCCTTTTAGATGCGCATGAGCGAAAGTTGTTACAAGTAACCTAGTTGACCTAATTAGGATTTACGTGATTGTTTTATGCTATATTCGTAATTATTGCAAAGTCAATATATCATAGTGGACCAGCACTTCACTACTTTGGCTTGTTTGGTACGTTAGCACGACAAATGACAAATGTCAATCACATGACAAATGGCCGTATGACAAATGGCCGCATAACAAATAACACATAGTGAGTATAGTTCTACAGTAATGTCCTGATTACTGTTAAAAAACAAGTGAACGGATATGCGTATTTTTTATTTGGACTTATACGTTATGCGTACGAATGAAGCAAATATAGACATATAAATCCGCCACACTACAGCTTATGCAGCCGAATAAGGCGAATTACAAATAGTGGATAGTGGAACTTGGTGGTGTCATTAGAAACTGGTAAAGTGTGTATCTGTATGATATAGGGCACGGAAAGCTAACAGTATATTTATATATGTATTTGGGTATATACTTCAGGAGGAAAATAGAACACTCAACGACATTGTTAATTTATTAAGTTATTGATACAGCAACACTAATAAGGTTAAGTGGGCGGATTGGGGTGCGGGTTGGGTAACCTCCACGTTGGCTTACCTGTTTCTTTTCCCTCTGGACCGCGGTCCTGGGGAACGGAAGCGGGGAGGCTGGTGCACCCTGGACGACGGTTAGTAGACTCTGACTCCAAGGGGAAGGAGCTCTGTTAGCCGTCGACAAATAACCCGACAAGCCCTTTTTTAGGGCTAGCTGACCCTGAGGGGGTCGTGGTATGGCGGACCTGCAAGGCCCGCGGGAAGGGATTCGTAGAATCCCTTCCATCCCAAACAGCCCTTTTTAGGGCTAGCCTGTCGCTCCCGGTATCCCTCTGCTTTCAGAGGGGACATGGGGGCGACACAAGGATCCATGGGATCCAGAGACGGGCCGGCCTACTGCTCGCGCAGAGGCTGGCAGGCATTCGTGCCACCGTCGGTGTTGGGAGAGTTGGCTGCTCTCCCGCGTCGCGTAACCTCCAGGATATCGACAACGACCTGAGTGCTAGCCACACTTGGGAAGCCGATATTCTGAAGGCCGCGGGGCTTGCCTTAATTGGCCGGCCCGCGACAAGGAAAAGTCTGAAAAACCCGACAGCGAAGTCGCTTAAAACCTACGGATACCAGGGGACCTCCGTAGTATGTACCCCGCTTCCCGGAATGGCCGTCACCCGGGGAGTGTAATTTTATCGGTTCTTCTCGTGGGATAAGATATGGAAAAACTCAAACATACACCTAAACCCAAACCCAGTGAAACAGTCTGCGCGGAGGTCGCGCAGCACCACGACGCGGAGGTCGCGTCCCAAACCGCGGTGTCGGAGGAATTCGACACCGCCACGGAGAAGAGTAGGGCGAACAGCCCGGTGGGCCTACAGACCCGGAAATCTGTACGGCGGAAGAGGAGATTCAGGAAGAAGTCTCTTCCTCCTCCTTCCCCTCCACCACAGAAGACGGAGTCGGACTTGGAGCTCACCTTGACCGACTCCTCTTCCACCAGCAGCAGTCACGACGGTGACAAGACGCTGCATCCACCACCGCCGAAGCTGCTAGCGGTCAGCCGCACGCAGCTGCAGCGTGGTGATAGCCTCAGGGCCCCGGAGGATGTGGAGGCGCCGCCGAGTTCCTCCACCTCGGCGGCGTCCTTACCCTTACCTCGCGCCGACGTAATGTCGAAGGAGGTAATAGAAGCCCTAGAAGGTTGGGCCGGGGCCCGCACCGATTCCCCAACGCCGGAGGAGCACCGGGTCACGCAGGCGACGACGCGGCTTGTCGAGCTCTTCGACCTCCTGAGGGCGGAGCTAGCCGAGCTGCGGATCGACAGGGCTCATTTAGGCAGGAGGCATGTGGAGCTCCTCGAGAATAATGAGCGGATGGCGGCCGAATACCGCAAGGAGATGGGGAGGATGGCGGCCGAACTGGCGAGCCTCCAAGCGGTCGTCGCTGGGCTGCCGGCGGAGCGTGTGACGCGGTCGGCGCGGAGGCGACTGGTGGCGCAGCCAACGCCGCCGACGCGGCCGCTGTTGCCCGTGCGGTCGAGGTCGCCGCTGCGGCCGGAGTCGCTGGCGCAGCCGACGCCGTCGGGGCGGCCTGCGCGGCCGCTATTGCCCGTGCGGTCGAGGTCGCCGCTGCGGCCGGAGCCTCTGGCGCCGTCGGAGTCGCCGCAGCCGGGGCCGCCGAAGTCGCCGGCCCGACCAGTTCAGCCGGAGTCGCCGGTGCTGCAGCCGGCTCGGCCTGCGGACCCGTTGGCGCTCTGCATGGCGGCAATAGCTGCCATGGAGAAGCGCCAGGAGGAGGCGCTGGCGGAGCAGCGGGCGTGGCGGGTGGCGCAGGAAGAGCGCACCCGGAGCTGGCTGGAGTCCATAATGGACTCCAGCCGCCGACCGCCATTGGCGGCTCCGGCCGGATATGCCGGGGCGGTTAAGAGGGGCCCCACCCGTCCGGTAGTGGCGGGGTCCCCGCAGGGGTCGGCCAGCAGCCCGTCCGCTGCGTTTGCCGCCCCTGCCGCTCCGCCCGCTCGGGCTGCTCTCGCTGCGGGGGCTGGGAGCCCCCCCCAGGATGCGCAAGTTGCCCGGCCCAGGGGAAGGGGGAAGGGGAAGGGCAAGGGGAAGAAGTCCCCAGCCCTAGCCCCGGCCCCAGCTCTGGCCCGAACTTCGGCGGGTATAGCCGCCACGAGCTCCTCGCCGGAGGGGGGCTGGGAGGTTGCCGGCGCCTCCAAAAAGCGGCGCAAGGCGAACCGAAAGGCAGCCAAAAAGGCCAGGAGGGCTGAGGCTGCTGCGAGGGGAGTGCCGGGGAGGCTGCGCGTCCCCCGCTCAACCGCCGTCGTCCTTACGATGACGGCGGAGGCGGCGGATAGGGGCGTGCAGTACGCCCAAATTGTCACGCAGGCGAGAGCCTGCGTTGACATGAAGGCTCTCGACATGCCGGGCCCCATCCGGGTGAAACCCACTCGGACGGGTGCTCGGCTTCTCGAGATCCCAGGCGCTTCGAGCGGTCCCCAGGCTGATGCCCTAGCGGCTAAGCTTAGGGAGACGCTTGACGCAGCCGACGTCCGGGTGTCCAGGCCCAACAAGTGCGCAGAACTGCGCATTTCGGACCTGGACGACTCCATCACGGCGGAGCAAATCCGCCTCACCGTGGCGGAGGCCGGGGGCTGCCCCCTAGATACGGTTAAGGTCGGAGCGATCCGCTTCGGCCGCCGTGGACTGGGGGCGGCAGTTGTCGGCTGCCCCATCGCAGCAGCCAAAAAGGCTGCCGACCGGGGGTTCCTCGCCGTTGGAGGCGTGGTGCGGGTGCAGGTCCGGCTCCTGCAGGCTCGACCGACCAGGTGCTTTAGGTGCCTGTCGGTCGGCCACGTGGGGGTGCAGTGCACGGCGGTGGTGACGATCGGTGACCGCTGCTTCCGCTGTGGCCAACCCGGCCATACGGCCGGTGGATGCGAAGCTCCGCTGCACTGTTTCAGGTGTGCAGCGGGGGGCAAACCGGCCGACCATAGGGTTGGCAGCAAGGCCTGCACCGGGGGGGAGCCGAAGCCGCAAGGCGGGGGCTCCACCCAAAGTTCGCGGCGGGATGCGGAGATGGTTCCATAATGGATCCCCAGCTCCGCATCCTGCAGGCGAACGTGGGCCACGGTGCCGATGCTCAGGGTCTTCTGCTCCAGAGCATGGCACAGTGGTCCATACACGTCGCCGCTGTCGCCGATCCGTACACTCACCGGCCCCTTGGGCCTGCCTGGGTGGTCGACCTGGACGGGTCGGCGGCACTGGTGTACAACGCCGCTATGGGTGCCCCCCCCCCTGTTGTCGTGGCAAGGGAGCATGGCATCGTAGCGGCGCGTGTGGGGGAGATTGCGGTCGTGGCCGTCTATTTCACGCCGAGCCTACACCGACGCATAGGGGAGTACCGGCAGTCGCTGGAGCGACTGACCGACGTCGTCAACGCCTGTCATCCTCATCCGGTTCTTGTGCTCGGGGACTTCAACGCCTGGTCAGTGACCTGGGGGTCCCGGCACACGAACCCACGAGGTAGGGCTCTGGAGAGCTGGGCCGCTAATCACGGTCTAGTTCTCCAGAATCGCGGGGCCGAAGCCACGTTCGTGACCGCGGAGCGCAGTTCGATTATCGACCTATCGTTCGCAGGCGCTTCGCTGTCGCACCGTGTGCGGGACTGGCGTGTTGTTGTGGGGGTGGAGACACTGGCGGATCACCGATACGTTCGGTTTGATGTCTCCCCCCCCGCGGGTGATGCGCCGGTCATACCGGCCCCACGCGAGCCACGCTGGGTGCTTGGGAGACTGAATCGGGAGGTCCTCCTGGAGGCCGCCATCGTACAGGCCTGGGCCATTGCGCCGGACAGGCCTGTCGATATCGACGATGAGGCGGTGTGGTTCCGGGAGGCCATGACTCGTGTCTGCGATGCGGGTATGCCTAGGGCACCACCCTATAGTCCGAGGCGTCGGGTCTACTGGTGGTCTGCGGAGATCGCGAGGCTACGGCAAGCCTGCGTGATCGCGCACCGCCGGTGGACCAGACTCCGTAGGAGGCGTAGCCGAACCGCAGATACGGAGCCCCGAGTGGCGGAGCTTCATGTGGGATACAGGGAGGCCAGAGATGCCCTCCGAGCGGAGATTAAGCGGGCGAAAGCCGCGGCTTATAAGGAGCTCATGGAGACGCTGGAGCGGGACCCATGGGGGCGGCCTTACCTTATGGTAAGAGGAAAGCTGCGCCCCCGGGCCCCGCCGTTAACCCGGGTTCTCCAGCCAGCTCTGCTCGGTGGAGTGGTCGAGTCCCTGTTCCCGGCGCGAGCGGAACACGTTCCGCCGCAGATGACTCCGCCACCTCGGTCGCCTGTGGCGCCCAGTGTGGTAGTTGACGACGAAGTCCCCGAGGTCACTTGGGTAGAACTGGAGCTGGCGGTGCGAAGGCTTAGAGCCAAGAAGAGCACCGCCCCGGGACCCGACGGCATTCCAGGCCGCGCGTGGGTCCTAGCTCTGGGAGAAGACGGTCTCGAACCCCGGCTGAGAGGGTTCCTCAGCGCATGCTTGGAGCGGGGCCAGTTTCCGAAGATGTGGAAGACGGGGAGACTGGTCCTCATCCGAAAGGAGGGTCGCCCGGCGGACGAACCGTCCGGCTACCGGCCCATTGTGTTGCTCGACGAGGTGGGCAAGCTCTTTGAAAGAGTTATTGCGAAGCGCCTCGTCGAGCACCTCTCTGGTAGGGGGCCGGACCTGGCGGATGCCCAATATGGCTTCCGCCGGTGGCGGTCCACCGTGGATGCCATCATGCGCGTGAGGACTTTGGCGGAGGAGGCAGTTGCCCGGGGTGAGGTGACGTTGGCGGTGTCCTTGGACATCTCCAACGCGTTCAACACCTTGCCCTGGAGTTGCATCAGGGAGGCACTCGTGTACCACGGTGTGCCTCTCTACCTCCGCCGCATAGTCGGGGCGTACCTGACGGAGAGAGCCGTCATCTACCCAAGTGCGACCGGCGTCGGTCGGCGTGAGATGTCGTGCGGTGTTCCACAGGGATCGGTTCTCGGGCCGCTACTGTGGAACATTGGATACGACTGGGTGCTTCGCGGTGAGCTTGCGGACGGCGCCGCCGTCACGTGCTATGCGGACGACACGCTAGTGACGGCGAGCGGAGCTACACACCGCGAAGCGATCCTGAGGGCCACGACCGCGGTTGCTCAAGTCGTGGAACGGATCCGGCGGCTGGGCCTTGAGGTGGCTTTGCATAAATCCGAGGCCATGTTCTTTCATGGACCTCGGCGCACGCCACCACCTGGTTCCAGTCTCACAGTGGGAGGCACTCTCATCGGCATCAAGCCCCAGATGAAATATCTGGGGCTCGTGCTCGACGGCCGGTGGGACTTCGGGAAGCACTTCCGAAGTCTGGGCCCCAAATTGGCGGGCACAGCCAACGCTCTGGCGCGGCTACTGCCCAACCTGAGGGGCCCGGATGACTCCTGCAGGAGACTCTACGCGGGTGTCGTGCGGTCCATGGCCCTGTACGGGTGTCCCGTGTGGGCGGACACCCTGAGTGATCGGCACATGCTTCTGCTGCAGCGTCCGCAGCGGAAGTTGGCGTGCCGCATCATAAGGGGGTACCGCACGATATCATTCAACGCGGCGAGTCTCCTCGCCGGATCGCCACCATGGATCCTGGAAGCGAGATGCCTTTCGGCGCTATACAGGTTCCGAAGGGCGGCGCGGGAGCGGGGTCACGATCCCGAGCCCGAAGAAATTCGGGCCGTGAGATCCCGGCTCCACAGGGAAATGGTGGCAGAATGGGAGAGACGACTTGGGCAACCAAGCGCAGGGCACGCCGTAGTAACGGCGGTAAGACCCATCATGGGGGAGTGGCTAGAGAGGCCACACGGCAGCCTCTCGTACCGTCTGACGCAGATGATCACCGAGCACGGATGCTTCGGAAAGTATCTGCGTCGGATGCAGAAAGAGCCAACGTCCGAGTGCCATCACTGCGACGCGAGCGAGGACTCAGGTCCGCACACGCTCACCGAGTGTCCGGCGTGGGAGACGCCGAGGCGGGAGCTTGTGGCGGCCCTGGGAGTGAGGGTTCTCACGCTCTCCACCTTGCTCGCGGCGATGGTTCGCTGCGCGGATGCGTGGGCGGCCGGCGCCTCCTTCTGCGAGCAAGTAATGCTCGTGAAGGAGGAGGCGGGGCGGGAGCGGCAGCGGGAGCGACGAAGGATCGCTAGACAAGCTGCCCGCGCACGAAGGCAACTCGGGCGTCGGAGGTCGATGAACGACCTCCGCCCCCCATGAGCGCCGGCCTGGGGGTGACAGGTGAAGCCGCCTGTCACCCTTGCAGAAGCAGGCCGCGGCGGCGGCGCGCGTGGCGCGCCTCCCCGTTTCCGGGGACGAGTTGGGGACTCTGTGGTCCCCACACCCGAGAAGAGGGCCAGATCGTGAGAGATGGCCCTGGGTCGGCCGGGGTGCGAGGGATATGCCTGTCAACCTCACCTTCGGCAACCGAAACGACCCACAGGCGGCGTGCGTTTTAGTCGGTTCGAGTCCGACATAACCTCCTCCACCGGCTCCGGTGGGGAGGTATCCGTGGGGATTTTGCGCACGTAAAAAAAAAAAAAAAAAAAAAGTGGGCGGATTCATTCATGGTCATGGCTGGAGTGTGGGGTTTGCCTTCTGACTTATGCCGGTAATGAACTTAAAGCTGAGCTCAGTAGCACCAGAGCTACTTGTAATAGGTGCTGTTGGTGGAAATAATATCAGCTATGTGTATATTTGTGATTATTATTAGTACCTGTACTTTTTATACCTATATCTATTCATACTTATCTAGTGGTCTCACTACAATGCATGCCGTGCGTGAAGAAGTTAAAGTCGAAAAGATGAGTGTGCGTGTGCTGTGTTCGGATACGACCGGAACATCACTAAGAAGGGTAATTAATGCAAATTATGTATTATTTTTAATACCTTTAAAGTTAAATTATTAAAACCAATTCTTAACAGATTCTATGTATAATAATAAAATACTTAATAGCATATAAATCGCGACAGAAGCCATTAATATGTGGTTTTATTTCAATGAGTGATATTCGCATTAACTTCCAACATTATCAATACTTAAACCGCAAAAGTAAACCCCCATTTACAAAAAATATGTATTATAGTTTAGACGCGTTGGCTGCACTAAATATATATGTAACTAAGTACCTATTTCCCATAATAGCAAAATGATGGTTCAAGTCCTATTCCTACAACAAAATACTACAGCTGTGAAAAAATAAAGCTACTTCATTTTTAATTTTCTCCTTTTTGACATATTGTGCGTATCTATGGCAAGATGAAGTATAAATTCATATGCAAGTAGATGGGTTGTCTATCAAACCCAAGAGTACGCGCCGCTATGAAGTGTGATGAGTGAAACAAGTCATTTCCTTTTTAAAACAGAATATTAATAACTGAAATTATTAATAATCCATTTAACCCCGTTTGTTAAACTAAATTGCTTGTGTTTATACTTAAGCGACCTATATATATATATATATATATATATTTTTAAACGAAATTAAGTAATATTTTTTACGACAAGTATTGTCTCGAATGAAGGGGTACCTATACTTCAACAAGTAAAAAAAAATGTAACCGCTTTATCCGAGTGCAAAGGTACTCGTGTCCAATGAGTTATTGACAATCTTCAAGTTGGACCTGCAAGTTGTCAAAACTCATTTACAACTTGTTCTCGGCGCTCTTTTACTGAATAAAATTTCATTTAAACTGGTCAATTGTAAAGGACTTCTGTTTTTACATGAGAATCAGGTACTTAGGGTACGTGGAGACAAAGTGATAGTCTTTTCACGAGAAATGTCAAATCTGTTCAAACTTTTCTATGAAAATTGTTCTTGGGAAAATTTTGAATAATCTCTAAAAATACAGGCAGTATTTAACCATAGTATTACGGTATTTCTGTTTCTTAAAGAATTGCAGCTCGATAATGCTTTTAACTGGTACGAGCATTAAGGCTATGAAGATGCCATTAATATACTTTAGCGATAAGTTTCGAACTGATTGTTATTACAATTATCTCATCAAAGCGGTCCGGCAAATAAGTAGAAGATTAACCTTATTGCGGTTTTACCCTTACGTACGCTGAATTCAAATCCAGTGCAAAAGCGTTCTTTAGGTACCAATGTGACATTTAAGCTTGGCTTCTCTTGCGTGACTATTGCTATGGTTTTCGTCTGACCGACTCACTAACACGCTGAGTAGTCTCCGGGGTTCGTGCTGACTCTAAGCGAACTTTATTAATTATTCTTACTGCAGACCCAGTTGTCGCTAACATTTTTATTCATTTATGTGTTTACTTCATTTAACTGATGTGTGTATGAAACACTGCTTGCAACACATATCCGTTTTGTGCATAATCGTGACTTGATAAATACGGTTTAAAAGAGGTATGGCAGATATGGAGGTTTGGTTTAATGTTCTTTTCGAATCTACAGTTGTTGAAATGAGTAAATACTTCTATAAAAACTACAGTCCAACAAACATCAGCTACAATTAGAAGAGGTATGACATAATGAGCCCGGTGTCACGTCCCTCTGGAAACGTACCCACCGCCCTATAATACACTGCGGCTAGAAGACACTCTTGATAAGAGTATCTAGCAGCGGCGTATATTTTAAGTTAAAAAGAGCGTGTATTTAGATCTATTAAGTTAACGGTGGCCCTAAACATTTTATTTTGACGTAAATCATTTCTTTTTATTTTCATCTTTATACATAATTGAGGATAATGTTAAATTTAAATGTTTCTTTTTTATGAAAGCTAGTAAAAGAAGTTACCACTACACCCATTAGATTCTAGCTAAATAAGTAATTAGGTTAGGAGTGGGTTCACGTCAGCATTGAAATAGCTGGGAATCGAATTCACTCTAGAATCTGTCAACCATTGTTACTAAATATCACCTATTATTTGAACTATGGTATCACTCAGTACCTAACTTTAAAAATATTTTATAGTGAAAGTATTTCAACGAATCTTTCACGACATAATAATACGAAAGGTCTCTCTTTGCCAGTGCTCCACACACCTCACGAATTTCTAACACAGGTTGTAGGTGACAGCACTTAACTTTATCTCTCATTAGCGTCAAGCCCCGCTATGTTTTTAATTCTTGTTTTTTTTCTTATTTCAGTTACTTTTATTCTCCGGATGACTTGTATATCTTTAAGAAGCTTTTAAATTTTACATAATATAACGATTAACCGCTTAATATTGTTTACGTTTATTATACTGTTTACTACCCTTTCAATTTTCTAATGTAAAATTGGTACAAAGGCTAATCCACCTGACCTTTTATAATTTTCGATAAGATTTTTTGCTTATTACTTAAATATTTCATAGTGAATTTTTGTAATGCTTTCAGATACATAGAATAGAAAATCTTTGCTGTTTCTTCTTGGAGGTAGGTATTGTGTCTCTACATGATACCAAAAAATGCACTTTCTCAATTACACAATTACGACAAACATGTGTATCCAAATATAAATAAATAACCCGTACAATAAGGCAACAAAGTTTATGCCTCCTTTTAGTACTCAACACAAGAGGTGATAAGCCTCATACAGCACAATACGCCCTCGAGCGACGTACTCACAGACATCCCTCCTGCAAACGAAATCTTGTAACGTACAGGAATAGGTCGGGGTCGAGTGCTAGAGATACGTGTTTTGATATATTTTCCGTACATAGAGCCACGAACGAATTTGATTGTTGATTTATTTCAGCACTGGCGGTTGCCCGGGGCTCCATGCGTATGGATATGGCTTATGTCCTTGCACCTCTCTGTACCAAATTTCATTAAAATCGGTTCAGTGCGTTAGGTTAGAGTTATTTTTGCATATGTACCGATTCACATCTTTTGTTCCCGAAAGTATCTGTTCTGTGTGAAAGTAACAATTCACATGAAAAAGCACTAAGGAGTCTGTCAAACAATTTTACTTTTGTACACTGTTTCAAATTATTATTTTTCTCATTTTATTAATTGTTGAACTCTAAGTGGACTTATAATCCTGTAATTACTTTAGATCTTGTCAAGACAACAATAAACTTGATAAGAAATAAGTTTGTGAAGCAGCCGTTGACAGGGAAAATGACAAAGCAGATTTGAAAGTCACTCAATCTGACAAACACTGTCTAAATAATATAATATTAAATAAATTAGTGATGATATCTGATATTTACACGTTTTCGATAGTACGAATCATACGAAACGATCATACGAATGTGACTAAAATGGAACGAATGGGCTGCGGAAATCTTGTTTGGCTATTGCTTTTTTCACAAATTAGAATATTACAGGAATTAAACATAGCATAACATAAACACACGCTTATATCCCCGAAGGGGGGTAGGCAGAGGTGCTAGCCCCCACATTTCGCCAGTTTATGTTTAGGTCCCAATGTAATATGGTGGCGAGCCTATTGCCATTAACCGGGCACTTATAAACCTGCGATAAATGCACACGTAACTTCGAAAAGCATCGAATGGTCATTGGTGTGTGCTATGGTAAAACCTGGGATCAAACCCAAGACCTCGTCTCAGCAGTCCATTACCCATACCACTTGGCTACCGCGGTATTTTATGTACAGGAATTAATATTAGTATTATTTAACATTTTTTTTTATTTCAGCATATAAAATTATATAGGTATCAATATATATCGCAAATTATTAGTTGTATATACACATATAAATGTATAAATCAATACGATCACACTGTGTCCACTGCACCGATAAATAAATGCATGCATGCCTGTTACGATTTTTCGTAGCATAACTAACCATAAGTCAGCCAAACGATATAACATACACACACGTTTCAGTATTCACTGAAACAAATTCCATCTTCGCACTTAATGCCACAAAGACGTGGAAGATCTGACTGAGCGAAATATGGCTCGGTCGCTAAACCTCTCCATGGCAATGATGCGTTTATAATATGCATACTATTGCGATATATTGAACGCCTTTGAAGTTAACTTCTACCAAAAACTTCAGTTTTATGCCTAAACATTGACTAAACGACTTTTATAAAAACCTTCTCTACCACGTATGTGCTACTTATGTATCTGTACAGCGTATGTGCTAGATGATATACCTACTAAGGAATTGTTCGATCGTATCATTGAATCACTCGCTACCCTCACCCTCATACGGATCCTTCAAAGAAACTTATTTCTCTTAGTTATGGTTTTCTCAAGGGATGTTCCAAAAAAATGACATGAAACGATTATTTTAAAAAGAATAGTCTAAATGTTCATACACGGTGGGGACAGCTTGCTTGTACTTGTTAACAACTTTACATTATTTTATAAGTACTGTAGTGTAGTATTCTATAAACATATATAACCTAGACGTTCTGAAAACAGGAAGTGAAAAATGGGTTTGTTTGCGGTAAGTATGTGGACAATGCCATTTTTAACAAGGGTAGAGTCAAAGTATGTCTTTAAATTTGGAACAAGCAGATGGGGTCGTTATAGTGAAAGGAGTAGTGCTAGATACTTGACAATAGTGAACCTTATATCATCTCGCGAGTCTATTCCCAACTTATTCTGGGTCGACTGTTAGACTTACTACAATTAAATAAATAATAATAATAACTTAACACTCTACAACATTTCACACAACGCTCTCCAGACCCATGGTAAGCATAGCTTAACTAGCTTGTGTTATGGAATCTAGAATGCGGATAAACATTCTTAGATATTTATTTTGTAACATAACATAACATAAACTCACGCCTATATCCCCGAAGGCAGAGGTGCTAGCACCCACATTTCGCCAGCTTATGTTTAGGTCGCAATGTAATAGGTGGCGAGCATATTGCCATTAATCGGGCACTTATAAAATCTGCGATAAATACACACATAACTTCGACAAGCATCGAAAAGTCATCGGTGTGTGCCATGGTAAAAGCTGGGATTAAATAATACATACATATTATACATAGCTTCCACCACCACTGGCAAGAACTTAGCTCTGTATTTAGACCAGCTTGTTGGACTCTTTAGACTATAAGTTATCGAATGCCACATTATGTTTATATGGCAACTAATACAGATTTGTTATTCTACTACATTAATTTTGTATACATTATTTACTTTGTGTGCAGCTTATTTAATATTAATCCGTCGCAATAACTAATATGCATTTAATTTGTATTTTGAATAACATTATGCATTTACATAATTTATAAAAAACATTAACCATTAGATTGAGAGCATCAAATAACAATGTCTATTTTTATGACTTGCATTAATTTTCACTTTCATTGATTTTTCCGTTTGGATTTCAGATTTGCAAATGGCAATATCGGTTCGTTCCATGTGGTTTGTACACGGGTAATTTAATCCATTCTGTTCAAGGAAATTAGATGTTTCTCGTTTATGCGCCCTTCCATTGTTAAGCACTTGTTCTCTTTTTGCTGTGTTTGTCCTTCAGACGTCCATGTGGCACATAAGAGTACCCTTTAATGTAGGCATTCAATTACAAATCGACAGAAGAGTTGAGGTATTCAAGTCAAACTACTATTCGACATTTATTTATAATTTATTTTCAGTCAGTGGGACGACGGTGGCGTGAAATGCTGGTGCGGCGGTTAGGGAGACCCGGTGAAATGGTTATCCACTGGCCGCCCGCATGATGTACGGTTCCCGAACCGTACAGCCTGCGGAACTACTTAATCTCCGCCCCAGGAAGCTGAACCAGCAGCCTGTGTAAAGTTCCCGGTGCTGTAGTCGTGCCAGAGTGCCTAGGCTACCAGTATCTGGAAGGGGACCGTGGGCACCACAATACATATGGATTTCTGCTACATCAGGGGCCTACATTAAAACCTCAACGCGTTCCATCTCCATCTGGAGACTGCGCAGCCTATCTTGTTCTTTCTTACGGAGACGCAAATATCATGTCCGACCAATACAGCCTACTTAATGTACCAGGGGTACAAGCTCGAGCACAACTTCTTGAGTTGCGCCGGGGTATACTTGTTCGTCCGGGATGATGTTTACTGCCGCCGTCTTCACGGCCTTGAAAACAGGGACTGGTCAACTCTATGGGTGTTTATAGATCACGGTGGCCACATCCGTATCTATGGACGACCTCCGTGGCGTAGCGGTAGAGCATTCGAGTGCTATGCAGGGGGCGCGGGTTCGATTCCCGCTTAGTGCAAATATTTGTATGCATGAATGTTTCTATGTATAATATGTATGTATTTACAAAAAAAAAGTATCTAAGTATGTTTATCCGCATTCTAGATTCCATGACACAAGCTAGTTAAGCTATGCTTACCATGGGTCTAGATAGCGTTGTGTAGAATGTCGTGGAATATTTATTATTTATTTATTTATGCATGCCTCTACAGGTCTCATAGCGGTGACTTGGGTACAACTCAACTGTTTGAGGACAAGGTAATTGAGCAGTAGTAGTTGCCGCGGTCTCAGTATTCTTGGGACTTCAACGCTCACCACGTGGCGTGGGTGGGGTCTCCCAGGACTGATTTTGCGCGAAGAGCTGCTCACGACTTTGCTCTGACCTATGAGTTCTCTGAACTGGTGCTAGACAGAACAGAACGATACGATAGATACAACACATCAGAAATTGAGACCCACAGAAGCTCTGTACTGGACCTTCAGCTGACTACGCGTCCGGATAAATACTCCATAAGGGTGGAAACACCTCTCGGTTCTTCGGACCACAGCCCATCCTGGTGCAAGTGGCACTAACGTGGCCTGAACTACCGTGGCCACCTTAGTGGCGGCATGTCTGGCACTACAAGTCAGCAGACTGGGACACAGCAAGTGGATAAAGCAGGCGACTTTGCTTAACTTCAGATGATTCAAGCTCCTGTGCAACAGCAGTCACTGACGCGATGCTAGTGGGCATGGAGTGCTATATACCTAACCACCGGGTCGCAACAGGAGAGAGTTATCGCCCGTGGTTCAATAGGTCTTGTAGAGAAGCGAGATATCGCAAGCAATCGGCCTACAAGGCTTGGACCGCGGCTCTTGCCAACAAGGATCAGAACATTGCTGAAGTGATGCGGAAATTGAATGTCGCCTCCAGGTCCAGTAAGTAGGCAACTGCAAAGTTTGAGTTCATTGGCAGAATTAGTGAGTGGCTTGCGCAATTCCCATCTGGTAGTCGCTCATTTTGGTCCCTTGCCAAAGCTGACGAGGGAAACTTCTGCTGGTCTTGCCTTCCGTCACTGCTAAAACCCGATGGTAGCCTGACCCATGGTGCCAAAAAGAAAGCCGACCTTTTAGGTAATCGCTTTACGTCAAACTCGACCATGGACAATGGGAATGCCGAGCCACCTGCTATTCCCTTGTGTGGATTCAATGCTTGAAGTAAAAATCACATAAGGTTCCGTGTTGTCACCGACCTTGTTTTTGCTGCATTTCAATGACATGCTGTTGAATGACTGTATTCATTACTATGCGGTCGTGCAAACATCTCTCAGTCCAGGGTAGAAGATAGTCGCGAACTTGTGTCTGAAATCGAAACTACTCCCACTAGAGTATCAGATTGGGGCAGACTAAACTTAGTCCAATTCAACCCCTCCAATACACAAGTATGTGCGTTCACCGCTAAGAAAACTCAATTCAATATAGCGACACAGTTCGTGAACTCTGCACTGAGCAACTCTACGAGTATTGGAATCCTAGGTGTCAACATCTCCAGCGATGTCCAGTACCGTAAATACTTGGAGGACAAGGTCAAGCTGGCATCCATAAAACTTGGAGTGCTGAACAGGGCAAAGTAGTACTTCACTGCGGGACTTCTACTCTATAAGCCACAGGTCAGACCTTACATGGAGTACTACTGTCTTCTTTTTGCCGGAGCACCGGATTACCAGCTTGAGCCCTTCGACTCAGTGCAAAGGAAGGCGCTGAGGATCGTTGACAATTCCGTACTCAATAGCAGTGTGAAACCGCTCAGTCTAAGGAGAGACTTTGCCTGACTGTGTGTGTTTTACCGCCTGTACAATGATGCCCACGGCTACATTCTATCACCTCACCTCTTGCCACAGTCGGGAAATCCACCCCCACACATTGTGACTTGAAAAAGTACGCACAGTTAAGTATTATAGTAACTTCATCCCCCGCACGCTTAAGCTGCGGAATGAACTTCCTGCCGTGGTTTTCCCAGGCGACTACAATATTGGGTTCTTCAAGAAGGGCATTAGGAGGTTCTTACAGGCTCGGTGGCGCGAGTATGACCCCCTGGTGTTGCAGACGTCTATAGGCCACGGTAACCACTTTCCATCAAACGGGTCGTGTGCTTGTCTGCCACCAATATAAAAAAGTTTTGTCATGATTTTATGCTGTTTGTAACAACAGCATTTGTACTTCATTTGGTCTCGTCATGTCGCTTTTGCACAACCCACTTACCTGCCGAGAAGAGGTTTCAAAAACATTATAACTACAAAAACGACGCAATAGGAGTAATATATCTTCAAAGGAATGAATGGCACGGTGCTACTCTCAAGCTTTTGTGCCATTTTTACATCGTTCAGTTAGGTACAGGCTTTTTAGACTTGGCAAATAGAACTTAATTTTTCAAGGTACAAGTGATACCATTAACACCGGTTAGGTTCAAGATTCAAATGTAAAACTAACCAAATATAGCATTAATTGTACTGTAAGTTTGTTTACTGATTACAAGAACAAAGTTGTTTACTTGGTTCGATTTCGCATTGTCTAGAAAATGCACTCAAGATTTGAATTTATCTCAAATCTCTAGCTAAATGGATAACGTGAATAATAAGGAATCAAATGAGTCATTAAAGCTTACTAAATCACGGATGAGTGATGAGAGAGAGAGAGAGAGACAAAGCTAATATCGATATTGGAACCTGGCTTGCACCAGCTATTCATTAAGGCTAAATATGTTCATAAAAGATATTTCCTGTTGTTGCGTTTGTAAATGCAACGCATTAGTACCTTCTTTTTTCGTGGAAAACGCTAGAAATTTTTACCTCTTGGTAGAAGCATAGTTCGCGGCTAAAGTCCCGCCTCGCGTCAACGAGCTAATATTGTTGTATAACCTCTCTAAGATAAATTGCTTGCATTGAGTGTAGGTCTACGTCAGTAGCACTGGTTCAAATGGTTGATTCTCTCCATCATCAGCATCTTTCGGTCTGACTGCCCAATACTCAAGTAAATGAAGGTTAAGATACTTCTCAATTGAATCATCTTTTAATCTCAGTTACGTTTTCTTTTATGTTTAGATTAAAACATCCTGTTTTATATAAATTAAGAAATAATTACAAAGCAATGATGTAGAATAAAAACCCAGTAAAGCTTTGCGAAGAAATGTATATAACAAATAATATATGTACTGCTAAATGTTAGTTTTGTTAGCAATACGGTATAACTTCACTTCGTCATTGAGGAAACAGTCAACACATTAAATGTTTGACTAAATAAAGTACAAGGAGAGAATAAGAGAATTTCGATGAAGATGAAATTGAGAACTCCCTGAGAATGTTGCGGTATTGTTATATATGATCGTATGATCATATTTGCGTAGACCAAATATAAACCTAATACATAAGTTACGGACGCGTTCACGATTATCCGTTTGCTCTTCAGTGACATCAAAGAAGAAGGGTACATGTGTAATTTTGGTGGTCGTTGACAGAAAATTGCGTGGACGATACAAAGACTTTGCGGATGCGTACAGTTTGAGACTGAAATTCAGTAATTGCAGACCCCAGGAAAAGTACATCGGTAACGCAAATGATTTGACTAGTTACTTTGTTGTGCGTTTCTAAAGATGCTTTTTATTATTCATATGTTATTTTGTAACAGATTTCTCTGTTTTTAGCGTAAGTATATACTCGTGTATAGTTTAATAGCGCGTTTACAGGTCAAGTGTATTCGGGAGCACATAAATTAATATATTCTACTACATTCTACACAACGGTATCTAGAACCAAAGTAAGCAAAGCTTAACTAAGTTATAGCTTTTAGTTTGTTGGTATCATTTTTTTTTTTTTTTTTTATACCACTTAGTTGGCAGACAAGCACACGGCCCACCTGATGGGAAGCGGTTACCGTGGCCTATGGACGTATGCAACACCAGGGGTGTCACACTCGCGCTGCCGACCATGAAGAAACCTTCTGATGCCCCTCTTGAAGAACCCCATATTGTACATAGATACTTCTATTTTTTGTAAATGTGTATTACATAGAAACACTCAGACCGATGAAAACCATTAAGATAGTAGGGAAAACGACCGACGTATGCCAAGGTCGGAGCAAGTGGAAAGATGTTGTTGTCTCCGCTTACCCAATGGAAAAGTGCCGTGACCGCGTGAGTATAAAATATGCAAGGATGAATTTACTTATATACATCCTGTAATTTACTATTTACTATTATATAATGGTAAAGTGGTCGTGTCTGTACATTGGAAATATTAAAATAATACTTTGGATATGTTTTATACATATAGTGATACTGAATATGATATTATTTTTGTGGAATTCTTGTCTGTTCGTCTATTTGTCGGTTTATTTGTTTGTCTGCGATGGACTCAAAAAGTACTGAATATAATTTGATACGTTTTTTTAAAGTTCTTTTCTAGACTTAAAACATAACCTTTGTTTGATCGCAATTGGTTCAGTAGGACTGGAGATATGAGCAAAAGTCGCGTTTACCCGCGCTGGTGGAGCCGTGGGCGGAAGGCTAGTATCCTCGAAAGTTGATTGTCGTCATCACGAAACTTCTAATAATAATTAAAACGAAAAAAAATTCTATATAAAAAAATGTCATCTTATATAGTCCTAATAAGAAATTGTACCTACACTACATTTTAGCTCTAACTGCAGTGACGGACTTATCCGTCACATGACGTCACCAGATGCCGCTCCGTCAAATGAAACGTATGTTCTCACCACAAACTTGGTAATATTTGACTTTACTTATACTTTTACGGTAGTACATTATATATTAAGTATTTGGTGCTCACTCATTCCATTGTCAATTTGTCTCATAGAACAAGTGAGTTTTCTTTTTCACTTGTTCCGTGTTATTTGAAAATGGAACAAATGAAACGTAAACCACAACTAACATGGCTGTGTAGTTTATCTGCGGTCATGCAATGAACGAGTTTGATTTCAATGTAGAAAAACTACTTAATTTTCTATTACTGTGTGTGTTCTGTTAGTAATTGTTCTGCAATCGATAGCAATGTTTTGTTACCAACGTTACGCGGCATACATTTAATTTACCATTGTTTTTTGTAATCGATGATTTTTGTCTCTTATCGTAATTCTCATCTAGCTATATATACCGTATGAACTACTTTGTTCATACTGCTATTAATTTTCATATCTAAACTGAATGTTTCAAGCGCACTGATATTTTACTCAACCAGTATAGCAACATTAGTTACTGTTGTCTTCACATAAATCTCTAAATGTGAAACAGAATGTATTTTTAATTTCATTTTGGTAGGCGTACAATAGTTTCTATCTGTTTTTGGCTGCACACCAGAAATTCTTCAAATAAGTACAAGTACCGTGGCAACCAATGAGAGATGAAGTGAGTGCATGCAGTCTACGTCTACGTATCTCATTATTTATTTTACATTATTAAGTAATTAAAACTAATTCTGTATAGTGTTTGTTACCTAAGGTGATTGGCACTCAATACTTATATTATATTAAGTACCAGAGCGAAGAGAAGGGTCAGGAAAGAGAGATGAGTGCGATTGTCTTGAGTGTTGTGGCGCTTTACAATAGCCTATTTTTGCCGACTACAAGCTTTTTTCAGTAGTTGACCTCAAATTGAGTTTCTATGTACCTCAACACCGTAATGGTCAAGCTAGAGAACAAATATTTTGTACTTTTGTTCTATGTTATAGTGGTGATTGTCTTATTCAGATTTTTATTACAGTTAAGTGCAGGGACTGCCTACTATGTTTTACCTACAAAATTGGGTACTTATTTACAAAGGCACCGGTAAATAATACAAACCCGCTTTCTCCATGTATGAAAAATATTTCATCCCCTAATTCCATAACCACTAGGTATTTTTAATTTATACGAACATTTGAAAGTGATTTTTGGCAAATCAGTTTAAAAGATTCAAGAGAGTCATAAATTAAATACCGTATCAAGGAAAGATTTCTTTAAACGTATAGTCCTTTTAACGTACAGCTCAAAACCAACATTTTAAACACTTCGAGCACTTATTACGGTTGAAAAGTGTTACACGCAGTTTATTTATGTTTGTCGTACTACGCTTCCGCGCGGTTGTGACTGACGTCTCGGCTGTGAGCCGTGCGTTCCACACTACCAGTAAGACTAAATGTGATTTGAGGCAGCGTCGTTCAGGAGATACTGCCCGCCGCCCTCGGTAAAACTGCCTCCCACTCTCTCAGCGCACACCCCCGCTCCCATGGCTATACTTACTTATACAACGTTTGATTCCTTATATAGTCCCTTCCTTTACGATCATTTTAATCTGTTCAGCCGAGATATTGGTGAAATTGAGCTTATCCTTTGATCCATCTGGAATATCTCTTCAATCTGAATGATGCCTCAATTACTTATTATTTAAATATTGTTTTTAATGTTAGAAATAACGACCTCCTTCATGATAAGAATATTATTATGATACAGCACAGCTCAATTATCTTATAATATATCTCCGATCACCGAAAGTAAGCATAATTCCCACTAAAAGCTTCGAAATGAGGATGTTAACACAGGTCTGTCTACCCCGGAGGGATTATAAAGACGTGAGTACCTATACAAGCCAATATTCAACGCTAAACGTTAATTTTGGTTATTTGACGAGTATTGTACTACCGCAGACAAACATTGCGTCAAACTCATCGACCCGATAGCAATCTTTTACAGTAAGAGGAAGATTGGATACGGGAACGAAAAAGTAATTGAGCTTTTGAAATTCGGGTAACATTCGACATGAAGGTAACATGGTAACTCGCAATGAACAGATCGGTTTGTATCCCGGGTACGGTGTATCAACACGCTTTTGTGACCTGAACAAATACACGTTTAAATGTATTATTATACATCAGAAACATTCTTTATTGATACAGTGAAGAATTCACACATATCGGAAAGTAATATAACGTATGTAGTCATACTTATGTATTTACGAAATAAAATGTATCTGTTCATCCGTTTTATAAAACTATATTACACTCTAGGTAGGTCCTTAATTTACGCCTACTTTGTGCTGCAGTAAACAGTTTTTTTTTTTTAAATGTTAACCCTACCTCTTAAACTAGGGTTACCCCTGTATCTCAAGAGGCAGTGTTCGGCTGATCTATGACACAAAACAGAGAGTTTTGTGTGTAGTCACACTTCAAAAAAACAGTGTATTACTTTTTATTATTTTTAGCGGAGGGAAGATCTTAGGATCCAAAGTACAAGCTTTGGATACAACTGGGACTAATTCTGTGATGATGAAGATATCTGAACTCTGTATTGATCCTAACTTCATAACTACAAGGCAGATCTTGCGTGTATTTGCCATCAACTCCTCTTAAACGGCTTAACCGATTTGGATATATGGTTACTGGATGGTTTAAAAACCCGATTGGACATGATAGGTGGCGCTACGTGTAGTACTTTTTCGGGCAGGACCACTGCTAGTATCTTAATATACTTACTACAATGGAGCTCGCCAAGCGGTTGAGATCTCTTAACTATGACGCAACAGAGGATCTTGTGGAAATTTTACATAATAAAAATAACCTAAACACATTCAAGTAATACACTATAACATATCTCTAACAAATTTTAATAAACACATAACATATCACTCAAATACATACATGTATACATACACACGCACACGCATACACTCACTTGTGTGCATTTTGTTTTATTTTCATACATAAAAAAATATTAATGATGTAACATAACATAAACTCACGCCTATATCCCCGAAGAGGTAGACAGAGGTGCTAGCACCCACATTTCGCCAGTGTATGTTTAGGTCCCAACCCAATGTATGCAAAAGGTGGCGGGCACTTATAAACCTGCGATAAATACACACATAACTTCGAAAAAGTCATTGGTGTGTGCCATGGTAAAACCTGAGATCGAACCCGAGACCCCGTCTCAGCAGTCCATTACCCATGCCACTAGGCTACCGCGTTTGTATAATTATTATTATGTCCAGCTATGTTTTGTAACACTTCTATGACTTTCTGATCATTTTCTTTGCTCTTATATAAATCTGGTACAATAATTTTAGGTTCCTTCTTATTAGCGGAGTAGCGTTGATGGCTGCGCCACATTGTAAACTTTAGCAGCTATCTTCGACAAATCGATATTTGACTGTATTGTGTTTTTATGTTCCAATAAAGATATTTTTATAAAATTATATTTACGTGTGTTTGTCATATAGCTCCTCCTAAATATTTGAAATGTTTCCTTCTAGTTGGTTGCTATCGGTGTTTCCAATAATTTTCTGGGCAGAAAAATCGTAATGAATTAACGAATGATGAACGTAGTTTTTATTTTTCTATGATTAATTCCAATTATTTTAAAATAGTTTGCAAAACTTGAGTTCATCTGGTGCGCAAACTACAAAATCATTCTCGTCGAGTATCTCTTAGAGCTACTTGTCTCTGTCAGAGTTAAGGGGCTTCCAAGGACTCTGAATAAAAATAAAATGATCAGACATTTCAAACGAAACTCTATTTCAGTGTACATAATAATTGCAGAATCAAATCATAAATTTATTGAAATATTGTAGAAGAAACTTCCATATCCAGATTTAAAAATATCTTATAACGATTTAAATGACATTCACCCTGTTTTATGGTACCCACTCGCAATAATAATGATAAAATTTATATAACTTAATGCAAGTTGGGGACGAGACTAAAAAGAAAGAGTCCCTTGACTTATTCTGATCTTAACGAGAATAGACTGGTATTAGTAATACGTAATAGATTAGGGTGTTTATGATGGATTCGAACCGACTAAAACCGCTTGGCGTATCAACTCTCGTACCTCGCCTTACCCTGACCGATCTACCGCTAGTTATATATGTATCTAGTCGTAATAGTTGTATCATTATATCATACAACAATAATAACGCGATCCTAAATTCTACGCGGAACTATTCAGCTGTCCTTGATCCCAACATTTGCTCAGATTTTAAGGTAGTGTGAAGCCCGCACCAATTAACCCGCACTCGGTTGGCGTAGAGAACTTTGAATTGAACACAATCCCATCATTAAGTTGATAACTATTGTATCATTGTCGTTTCTAACAACAATGCTACAAATGTGGATTGACGTGTTTCTGTCCATAAATATCTGTCTCTATCTTTTTTTTTTCTATACCACTTAGGTGGCAGGCAAGCTCACGGCCCACCTGATGGAAAGTTGTTACCGTGGCCAATGGACGGTTGCAAAACCAAGGGAGTCACACTCGCGCTGCCAACCCTGTAAGTATAGAGAGTTTCTGTGCCGCCTGCGTAAAAGACAAAGCAGGACAAGCTTTTAACTGACGGCACAAAAACTCTCTAGTGAGCTCTGGCTACCTTACTTACCGCCGGGAACACAACACGAGGTTATTATTATTATTATTCTGTAGGGTGGAGGTACTTCCCCAGTCGGACTGCTCAACTTTACGGAAATACCGTCGTGTCCTACCTCCATATCTTTTTTTAATTAAAGCGTAAAGTGCGCAAACGTCAGAAAGTTTACGTTCTAAAGTTTATTCCGGAAATACGAATGTATGGGAGAGTCGGTTATAGCTTGCACTCGGATATTTATTTTATAAAAGGACTTACAAAGATAACTAGGCATGTAAAATAAAGCATAATGACTCTACGTTAGGTTACATAAAATGTAGTTTTTGCGAAGGTCTGCTACCGGTACAATTTAGCAGACTAGTTGTTAAAATTGTACCTCAGGTATTTAAATTGTACCAGACAGTAAAATACTACATTAAAGGTTATTTCAGGCCAGTCTTGCGAGCATTTAGTTTATTTTGCCTTATCCGCAGTGCAACAAAAATTTACCATACATAAATACTCACACCTGTAAATCCTCGAAGGGGTAGAGATAGGTGTATTAACACCCACATTTCACCAATTATGATTTTTGATCGTAAAAGGGGACGAGCCTATTGCCGTCAAGCGGGCACCAAAATTTTAAATTATAATATGTATTTGTATGAAAATAGTCGGGTAAATTGTTAATTAAACAAATGTATGAAACGACATAACTGAACAACAGACCTAGTCACACCACGCAACTGCACAAGAATAAGTTATATAACTACAAATTTAAACAAGACTTTTAAAACGAAGTAGTCTACGGACTACTTCGTTTTAGTTTATCTATATCACGTGTTATCATTTGTTACCTTCACGTGTTATCTTACAAACGAACATGAAAATTAACCTCAAATTCCACCGAATACAATTTTTTTTCGCTCCCGTGCACAATATTTTGATAGATGGATAGTATATAATATATATATATATATATATATATATTAATAGTAGGGTAGTTGGAGGCAACACTGAAGCATAGTTTGGTGTTACCAGTGTAGAATAAAAGTGTCATTTAATGAGAAATCTAGAGGTGGTATGATTTATAAGGCGGTATTTATGTGATAAGTAATGATGTTTGTGTTGTTTAGATTCTGCGGGACGTATCTACAAACTCCAGTAGCCGGACAAATTCTGGTTCACTTTCTCTCCCTTGTTAATCGCTCTACTACGGGACGTTGGCGGAATTGATGCTAATAGCTCAGAGCCATTCATCAAGAATTAAACAAAAAACAACATTAACAAATTAACAAAAAATAGATAAGATAAGATAGAAGAAGAAAACAGATAGGTGAAAAAAGATAGAGAAAAATAAAGAACATACCTACAAATAAAAAAATCCACTCAAATCTTTGTCGTAGGCAAGGTGACCTAGACCTCTTCAATCAAAACAACACGCCACTACCTAAATAATTAAAAAAAGCTTTTATCTTTTAGTTTAATAAATACTTATTTGAAATAAATCTTAGTTGTACATCATCATTTCATGTCATTTACAAGTAAAATGTTTTCGAGTAGCGAGCGGATGGAGCAAATATCATGAATATAATTCAAATGAACTCTTTCGTGAATTTACTAGACTTTCCCCTATGGGGTTTAACGTTTACGAGTATGACATGTGTTGACGACTGTTACAAACGTCAGATCCCATAAATTTGTCATTGTATTCTGCAATAAGTCAGCGAATTGCCACTTGTCTGTTATTGGGTATTTATAGTTAGATACTCTAAACATTACAAACATTAAGTACAGGAAATTGCTATGTAGGTAATCAATTATAAACATGCTGCTCATGCAATGTGCCACATTAATCACATAGCCATTTCATTAGTTACAATCACTTAGGTGACATTAGGCTACCAAGGCTACCGAATTATAATTTCTTTCTACTGACATCATAAACTAGCAGTAGCCCGAGGCTATGCCCGAAATCCATGGGATCCAATTCATTCCAATTTACTTTCATACATACATACAATCACGCCTTCATCCCGGAGGGTTAGGCAGAGGAGAATTAACACCCACATTTCACCAATAATTGTATTCGGTCTCACGTAATAGGGGGTGAACCTATTGCCGTATTCCGGACACTATTGTTGACTCGAGCCTTACATCTGAGGCTGAGTCTGGGCTGTATATATCTGTCTGATGTTAAACAGCCCTATCCCTTAGTCGCCTTGTACGACACCGCATGGGAAGAGCTGGGGTGGCGCAAATTCTAGTCTGACGAAAACCACGCGGCCGTCATTCCAATATAAAATAGTAAAATTTCACGTAGTATACTGTATATAACAGTTGTTATAAACAGTATTATGTCACAGAAATAGGACAGAGAGTCAGTGATGTGTCCATTGAGAAAAGCAGTGCAATCCTACTTGGATAGATTAGGTTAGAAGACTGGCTAGGCAAGTAATGAAATGACATCAACCCAAGTCATTTGTCTAGCTGTTTGCTTAATTTGTAAGCTGAAGGTTGCTAGTTCAACGTCGCTGTTTAGTAAAAAGGCTGTTGATTGATTGGTTAATTGAGCTATTTGATTGCGACATATTTATTTCAAAAATTAATAATTAAATTTAAAAAAGTCAAGCTGGGCTAGATAGCGGTAGGTTCGGAACCCTTCGTGCGCGAATCCGACTTGCTGAAAGAATTTAATTGAATTAATTTAATTTAATTAAATAGGAGGTAGGACACGGCGGTATTTCCGCACAATTGAGCAGTCCGACTGGGGAAGTACCTCCGCCCTACAGAATACCGCGGTTATAATAACTTCGTGTTGTGTTCCCAGCGGTGAGTAGGGTAGCCAGAGCTCACTGGAGAATTTGTGCTGTCAGTGGGATGACTAAAAGCTTGTCCTGCTTTGTCCTCTACACTGACGGCACACTGTGCTTACAGTTTCGGCAGCACGAGTGTGGCTTCTCTGGTGTTACACACGTCCATAGGCCACGGTAACCACTTTCCATCAGGTGGGCCTGCGCCTGTCTGCCACCTTAGTGGTATAAAAAAATATATTCATAGAAGTTAATATTAGTTGAACAGTTGTTTCTCAGTACATTTACGATAATATCTTATATTTACGAAAGAATCCTCAATCATTTCGAAATAAAATCTGACGTACATAATTATAATACGGGAAACAAAAATAAACTTGTTGTATCAAAACTCAGGTTTCACTAAGTTGGAGATTTGTTTGTAGGCAGCTGTATAAAAATATTTAATAAACTTTCTCAGGATTTGATTAACATGCCACTCAATAAATTTAAAATAGAAGTGAAAAAAACTTTAATGAATAAAGGTTACTATAAAGTAGATGAGTATCTTGATGATGTAAATGTGTGGTCAACATAAGACTCTTGCTTGCTCGCACCAAATAACTTGTAAACTATAGCCAATTTGAAAAAGAAAGATAATCTAGTTCTAATATAGCTCTCTGAGTTTCTTGCTGGTATCTTTTCAGTAGAATACCGAACTAGCGAAAGAATCATTTTCCATTGGTTTATTTTTACATTATTTTATATTTTTATAATACTTCTTGACATAATTTGTACTCTTTATGTGCCTAAACTGAATAAATTAAATTGATTCTTTGAATCTTTGCACTTGGCCGGTTTATTATAACTCACATATTGCCAACTCTGTGAAAAACCAACACAGATAACAACATACTGCTGTTATCATACAAGTCTGATCGTAACCTTTTTACTATCGGTCTCGCTCCCATTGTTCTTAAAAAGCGCCATAATGATGTTTGTCGTGACGTTTATTACCCTGTACTGTAAACCTCGAAAGATTATTGGCTGTGTTGACGGTACAGTGACAACTCCATTCATTATACACTAGCTGTCCGTCTCAACTTAGCAACCGTAGCAAGTAGCCCACTGCAGTCCACTGCTGGACATGAAATGGCTGCTGGACATAGGGGCTTTCCCAATGTGTATTGGGAGAGCCCCTATGTCCAGCAGCCATTTCATCCGATCCTCTGCCTTCCGCATCCAGTCTGTCCAAGCCACCTTTTTCAGATCGTTCGTCTATCATTGGTCAAAGACCTTTGTTTTCAGGCATTGCGGTAGGGGTGAAGAAAAGACTCGACGTAGTTTGCGAAATGCTACCCAATCCAGCTCAATCCTTCTGGCTAGTTCTTTCTCGAAGTTGTTTTTATTGAACTGGATAATCTACCCCAGGTAGGCGTATTTTTGGGCAACTTCGAGTGTCGACCCTTCCGTGGAAATCGGTCTCGTTGTATCATGTTCGTTGAATATAATTTTGGGTTTATCCAAATTTACACCGAGGCCGACGCGTCGAGAAGCTCCATTTAGGCTATGCAGCATTTCGAACAGTTGTTCCAATGACTCCTCAATGATGATGATTATGGCGTGCGAACCGAAGATGTGAGATCACCGTTAATGTTTATACCTCGCCCAGCCCAATCCAGAGTCTTGAAGACGTCCTCCAATGCATTGGTGAATAATTTGGGAGATATACTCCACTCCACGCCGGAGGCTAATTGGTTTCTTCTTCTGATCTTGGAACTGGACGTACATTGTGGCAGTGTCATACAAGCATCTCAGCACCTCGATGTTTCGCCAATCGACACGACACCGCTGTAAGGCATCCAGAACTGTCTCGGTTTCAATGGAGTCAAAGACTTTTTCGTAGTCCACAAACGCCATACACAGCGGCTGATTGTATTCTTGAGTCTTTTCTATAATCTGCAGAACAGTAAGGTTATGGTTCACTACACTATAGCCTTTACGAAACCCGGCTTGTTCCTGTGGTTAGAACTCGTTGAGTTCACCCTACGGAATTAAAGAGGCTTGCTAGCTCTTTCAAAATAGGACCCCACCTACTTTCACGAGCTTAGTAGTAATTCCGTCATCACCAGAACATTTGTAGTTCTTCAATTATATGAGAGCCGCCTTTATCTCGTACTGCTCTATATCGGGTATTTGCCTCGGTGTAATGGCGCGTGAGTGGGGGTCTGTGGTCTTTATAGCTGTGTCCTTTCGGTTTGCACATCCGTGATGCATATAGCTGTCCATAGAATTTCTCAATCTCTTCAAGAATCTCGAACATTGAGGCAATCATTTTGCCATCCGCAATTTTAAGATTCCCAGCAGAGTAGAATGTGGACCACCCCAGCACTTCCCATACGGTTTCGTACAAGGCGACTAAAGGATAGGGCTGTTTAGCATCAGACAGATATAATACAGTCCCGACTCAGCCTCAGATACATGGTGGACGGTAATAGGCTCACCCCCTATTACGTGGGACAGAATTCAATTTGTGAAATGTGTTAATTCACCTCTGCCTAACCCTCCGGAGATAAAGGCGTGATTTTATGTATGTATGTAGGCAGATTGGGCCTCCCCAAATGCTGAGCGAACTCTTTCGACTCCCTATTTCGCTCAATCGCCTCCTGGACGGTGTGAGTGTTGAAACGTCAGAGTCCAAATGTCATTTTTTTAATTTGTTAGTGAAAAGGCTCATCTAACGATGACAACTGTGTGGATGGTTGTTCACGTCTCTTTCTCATAAGTTCGATAGCTTCAGGAGAGAGCTTGGACTCTTGCTGTTTGCGTTTTCCGGGAAAGAACTTTCGAGACACTTACTGCAATGTTTTGACCATTGTGTCGGTTTTCTTTGGCGCTAGTAGTTTCAAGTGTTGCGAAACGATTTAGAAGTTCAAGTTGATTTTTTCGGACCCTAGAGTTACTTGGAGCGTCGTAGGTCGGAAGAAGAATTAAGAATTAAGAAGAGTCCCTGTGCCTCGAGGAAGTTGACTACCATTTGCCCGCTATGATTTTTGCACCCCACTCCATAAGGGCCAATTTTCACAAGTCCCTATAACAACGTTGTAAATGGCCTTGGCGATGTGATTCACTGCCTTAGCAATATCTTCATAAACGGCCTCGGCACTTTCGTCGGGGTGAAGCGAGCTCGGCGCATATACCTGTATCACCTTCAGCGAGTACGTTAGTGGTGCGAGTAGTAGCGAGGTACGCTACCCAGTTCGACCCATCACCGAAAACCGACACCTCCCTTGGAGAACTGTTCACCTTCTTCAGAGAAGGTCCTCGAGTCAGGTGACCTGTTCTACTTCAGAGTAGAACAGGTCATCTGACTCGAGGGCTGTCGTGTCCTCGCCCTGTGAAGGTGAAGGTGAATTTTTGAAAAGCAGCGATACATACGTGTTTAATTATTTCTAACCAAACGTATTTAGGTGTACGAAATTTCGTTCTGCTTACTTACAAAATTATCGACTTTCCGACAAACTTACTTCCCTATTTTACTACGTGAAATTTCGAAAAAAAAATCCATCTTTACGTAAATGGTATTTGGGTAACTGCATTTTCTAGTGGAACCACTTTAACATCAACCGGAAATGGAACTTAGCAACGCGTCATGAGAAAGAGGTTCTAAAGTCATTGGCTCTAAGTTTTCCAACGACTCCTCGTTTTCAACCCATTTTAGGTGGCAGTTGATTCCCAAGTCACATCTCCACTTAATAGAATCCTTTGTAAGCGCGACCGCTGACCTTCTGATAGGGGACAAGGTTAGAACTTGGTAAAAGAAAAGGCAGCGAATAGATATTTGTTAATCTCAGACTGGGTACTGGGTGTTAGGTATACTTGAAGTAACTTCTTTTCTCCAAAAAATAAATAATGGAACAAGCGTCTCTCTATGATCAAGCCAAGTTGATTTTGTGGTGACTTATAAGCTTTGCTACATTTGAACTCTCGTATTTATTAAAGTATTGATCGTACAGTAAAAATGTCTAGACATCATTTATAGGAAGTTTTATATAGAAAAATAATGTAGAACTTATTAAAGAGATATTATTATTATTATTTTTCAATATAGAAGAATATATAAAAATCTGGTAAAAGGGCATTTTCTCCCCCTCCCCCACGGCCAGATCCTGTCCTACCCTCGGGGACTTTTAGTATGTTCATTTTAGTATTTTCAAAATGAATTCACGAATTATAACTATTACAAAAAATATGGAATGAATTGGATATGATAGCTTGTACTCGTACGTAAATAATAACTACACACTATGTATTTCACAAAAATATGAATTTTAAATATTTTACTTTTACCAAATATAATTGAGATTTTTTATCTGTATATCACATGAGGTAAAATTCAAAAAATCTGTTGACGGTTCGCGTGAGGTAACTATACAAATTTTACTTAGTGTAACCGAAACTTTCGTTGGTTTTTCTCTTCGTAGATATTAATTAACGACGTCACGCGCAGAATGTCTCGCGACCGACCCTTTTTAGCGCACTTTTTAAGCTAAAAAGTTAATATGTGTTTATTTTCTATTAAATATGGTTTTACGGGAAAATTTGGTATTTTATTATTTATTTATTTATTAAATACATTTATACATCTTTTAAGATAGGTTTCCGAAATTTGTCAAATACCCAATTTGTCAAGTATCCAAAATTGACAATCAGCCCAAATAGGGCTGATTGTCAATTATCACGTTAATTTTCCCGTACTAATCATGTTTCTTACATCTTACTGTATTAGGTACTTAGAATTGTGTTTGAATTAAATTAAACGTCTATTTAAAGACTTGAAAGGTGAAGACTGAATGAATGAAAGACGTTTCAGACGTGAAAATAAGTTTGAATATATTTTGTTTTTGTATCTATCTCTTCATGATGCGTAGTTATAATTTAATGAAAATAAATGATTTAACCTGGAGTATTTTATTTGAATAAGCTTCTTTTTTCAAATATCGTAGAATGAAAACTAAGTATCGCGCAACAATACCTACTTTGAGGAACTATACTATTTAGTTTTGATAAAGTGTACCAATAAATTATCGATGTTTACCCGTGTCGCAATTTAACTCTGTGTCTACAGGGTCGGCAGAGCGAGTGTTGCTTCTCTGGTGTGACACACTTCGAAAGCAACCAGGATTAACGCTGATGAAGAGAAAGTGTCAATAAAATTAAATACAAATTAAATACAATTTGAACTCAAATTGTGATATTTCCCAAAACTTTTACAAACGTTATGGACGATTATATTTGTCTCGCTTCAGTAACAGGAGCATGGCTTCGTAACTTACATAAAAGGAGAAAATTTTCATGAGCACACATAACCCGCCCTTTGCTGAAGGACGTTTTTTGGGTCTTACTGGGATAATAACATTATGTTTTTATTCAGATGTTATTCATTATGAAGGGGTATAAAGTGTCCGAGCCAACAAAATTTTATTGCCAAGGACTCAGATGTTGCGAGGCGACCAAACATGTAGCTTGGTGTTAACACTTTTTGTTATAATTCTGGCTAATGCGTTAATTCTACCTAGGTATGGTAGTGTCAAAATCTTCAAGATTTTTGCTGGTAAATGTTTTGTATACACCATTTTTTTCCACCACTTAGGTGGCAGACAAGCACACGACTCACCTGATAGGAAGTGGTTACCGTGGCCTATGGACGTGTGAAGAAGACTGAACTGAAGAAACCTTCTAATGCCCCTATTGAAGAACTCTACACACAGCAACACAGCTTAAGTGTGGAATGAACTTTTTGCTGGGGATGAAGTTTTTTTCATACCGCACAGTGCGTACCATAACAAGTAAAGAGGTATAATGTGAATGCAGTGTCCCCAATCAATTAATAAGCACTGTCGCAAGTCCACTGTTGGACATAGGCCTCTCCTAATGTTAGGAGGCTTTGGTCTACTGTTTCCACGCTGGCCAGACGTGTTGGTACAGGGTTTTATTTCGAGTTTTCCTTCTCTCACCGGGCGACTAACGGAAAAATACACGATATCACTATATCGTAAGCGTATTTTTTCGTTAGTCGCCTCTTATGACACCCTTTGGATGAGACGGGGTAGTGATTTTTGTTTTCTTTCTCCGTCACCACGCTGATCGTGTTCTCAATGTGTTGTTGTATTATGGTATACCCATGTTGAACTGACTGGTACTGGTACTAAATGGTACTATCAACAGACCCAGTCATAAAATGATAGGGCCTGAAAGCGTCGGTAACTTAGTGGTTAAGAAGTCAGTCTTACGATTGAAAAGTCCGGGTTCGAATCCTGGCCATTGCACTATCTAAGTGTACCCACTCCTAACACAAGTAATTTAGGTTAGCTGGAATCAAAGAATCAATTTCATTTATTCAGTTTAGGCACATAAAGAGCACATATGAACTGCAAAATTTTACAATTATGTATGTCAAGAAATAATATAAAAATATTAAATAATGTAAAAATAAACCATTGGAAAATTATTTTTTCGCTGGTTCGGTAGATTAGTTCTACTGAGAAGATACCAAGCAAGAAACTCAGCGAACTACATTAGAACTAGATTATTTTTCTTTTTTAAATTTGTTTTGGTTTACAATTTATTTTGTGCGAGCAAGCAAGAGACTTATGTTGGCCACGCATTAACATCATTAAGGTACTCATCCACTTTATAGCAACCTTTACTGGAGGGGCTAGAGGGAATATTAGTAATTTCGGTTCTGCGAGTAATATTATATTTTATGTATAAAAAAAGGTATCATTGCTCTGATCCCTATTGTCATAATTAGTGTTATCATCATAGTTAGTCCATCTAGCAGGTATTATCATAGAGTTTTATTATTTTATTTATTTAGATAAATTGCCTTTACAACCAAAATATCAATGCAACAATGTTCTTACTTATACATAATATACGTAATAATAAATGGTAAAATTACATTTATACCAGTTACGACAAATGTATATAGCGTGTTACGTGTGTTGTCAACACACGTAACACGCTGTTTGGGATTTGATTGACGGAACAATGGTTTTACGACTCTTGTTAATAAAAACTCTAAAGAAATTAATAGTTATATTTTTCTCGACGTCCTTTCTTTTACCCGAATGTGTGACTACTTTCACATTTCTCTTAAAAAGCCAAGAATATGAATACTTCCTAAAAAAATATCACCTGACGGCCTAAACACTCAGCTAAGTTATCTACTCAATAAAACAATGCACGAAAAATATGATTCCTGTACTCCCTCGGATCAATAGAAGAAGGCACACTATTATTGTCGTTAATATCTATATACTATCGAGATACAAAACACAAAATCTCGTAATTAGATAGTAATGACGCATTACACATGCATGTAAATACATAAATTAATAATCAGACATCCTCAATTTAGTTTTAATCATGCAAAACCTAAACTTTTCACTGATAGATTAAAAATAAACATATCCTGAAATTTGTTTGTGAATTATTCATTATTCGTTGACCGTATCTCCATAATTATTAAATGAAACTCTCGCTGCCAAAGGTCAAAGTTCATGTGTCAGTACATCCATTATCCATGAATGAATGGCACGTTAAGATACAAGCAACATTCCAGCTTGGAGTCTGTAATTTCAATTTATCGGATGTATTAAAAAGTGTAGGTAAGCCCATGTACAATTGGTTTAAAGTACTACACGAACTGGACTTATCTAATTACTAATTATTATTATCTATTTTGGATAAAAGATATTCTCGATACGCGGCTAAATGCCACTAGGTATGGTTTACTGGTTCATAGTTCCACTTACCGATGGATCTTCGTGTATTTATATCAATATCTCTGTAATTTTGAAAAGTGGTCATTGACGACTGATTGTTTGCGTCGTCTATAGCCAAGAACTATTATAAAATTAAAAAAGAAATAACGTGACGATGTTAAATTAACGATGCTGAACCTAAAAACATTATTATTGGAATTTGTCGTTTGTTCTTTGTCGTGCGATACGGTTTTTTATTTGTAATAATTGCATGATCGCAACTGGTTGAGGAGAATTAGACTAAACGTCTCGATAATCGACATCCAAACGAGTGGCACATTATATAGTTGGTAATTAATAATAATAATAATAATGTTTATTTCTCACCAAACCGTTTACATAAGAAATCTCAAATAAAATACAGTAGAACGTAATTAATAAATTAGTACAAGGATCAATCAGAATTACGGCACCTGAACTAGGAGAATCCTGTGTCTCAGGTTACCAACCCTCCAACCCTGGCCAGAATCTAATATAATTTATAAATAAGGATGTGTGAAAATACGTGTGCGTGTGTGTGTGTGTGTGTGTGTGTGTGTGTGTGTGTGTGTTATGTATACATATGTTCGTGGATGTGTAAATAAAGCTGGAGTCCTTAAGGATCCTACAGAAATCTGAAATATTAGGTATGTAGGATACTATAAACTAGGGCATATGTCCAATGGGGAAAAATCGGCCAAGTGCGAGTCGGACTCGCAATCCGAGGGTTCCGGTATAAAATTGAATTCAGGGACGAATTCATAAACAATAATAAATATTCTACAACATTCTACACAACTCTATCTAGATCTATGGTAAGCATAGCTTAACTTGTGTTATGGAACCTAGAATACGGATAATATCTACATATTAAATATAGAAACACCCAGATCAATGAAAATATAAATATTAATGCATACAAATATTTGCACTGAGCGGGAATCGAACCCGCGCCCCCTGCATAGCAGTCGAACGTTCTACCGCCACTTTTTCCTAATTTTTTTTCCTCTATTGGTACGGATCCCTAAAAAACAACTTTACCTATGTAGGACAAGACTGACCTCTTAAATTTACCCTGAAAATAAGTAATCTCTGAATAAGAAGCATGCCCAGCATGGCGGAGCGTCGTGATTCAGTGGGGGAGGGGGAATCTGTTCAACAACAAAACATCGACATCATCATAGTTATTATGATAGCCTCTGTGGCGTGGCGGTAGTGAACGCGACTGCTACGCAGGAGACGCGGGTTCGATCCCCGCTCGGTGCAAATATTTGTATGCATGACTAAGGGTATTTGCATTGGTCTGGATGTTACTATGTATAATATGTATGTATTTACAGAAAAAAGTATTTAAGAATGTTTATCCGTATTCTAGATTCCATAACACAAGCTAGTTAAACTATTCTTACAATGGGTCTAGATAGCGTTGTGTAGAATGTTGTAGAATATCTATTTATTTACAGTTGGCGGTCAGGGTCAGTCGGGGCCCCAGCTACACAGGAGTCGAACCGACTAAAACTACATGGTTACTCGTCTCACCTGATGATATCACCTATATATAGACGCGACTGATGATACGCTCGACGCATTTTCTGCCAGATATGTACCGACCCTAAGGTTAAGACAATTATATCGATACCCTTTTGCATTCGGCTGTATCTCTATCACTTTCTTATACATTGAAACATCCGAAATCAGAACGAGAACCGCGGCAGATAGCACATGTCGTCACATATGTGTGTCGCTGATGCGTCGAACGTCTAGTCAAAGTGGAGCACTAAATGAAATATATGTATAAAACATATGTATTGTGTTTTGACTAGTCTTCTACAAGTCTTCAACTAGTTTTGTATCAAACAAGTTAACAACTCGTATCTTAGTGAAAACGAGAGGTAAGACATCAGTCTTTAATAGAATGCACTACAAAAATATGCCTACCACGGCACATCAGAACCTTATTCTACCAATAACCAAAAAATATGGTGCTGGGTATTCATTATTCAACCCTTCAACGAATAGTCAGCATCATATTAAACAGTAAATATATACACTGGCCTACAAAAGAAGGTATAACAGTCATAAACGTGACAATAACTTCTATAATATTTATGTTAGAAACTTGATTTATATGAATAAAAAGCATTATGTTTAGTTTTATTTTTTTAAGGATAGCTGAAAAAATAAACAAAAAAGAAAAACGATCCCTTTTCAAATGCTGTCATTTTTTACTTTACCTCCTACTGCTTCTTTTTCTCCTGACCTTCAATGATCTTAAGCAGGACCTGATTGAAGAATGGGAGAATATCCCCCAACATCGTCTCCGAAACTTTGTCTTCAGTACCCCAAACAGACTTGAAGTGATCAGAGCAAGAGCGGTCCATATCAGTTATTAATTATGTGATTTTAAGCCTTTTTCATGTTTTTTTAAGTTGCAGTGAAAATGGCTACTTTAAATATTTCATTAATGTTAATCATAATTATCTTTATTTGCGAGTACAGGTATATATAATGGTATTACATTTGTTTAAAGTTTCCTCATTCCGTATTCCACCCATAATAAAGTAGTTAAAAATATATACTTCGGTTCAAAAAAATTATAAACTGTTATACCTTCTCTTGAGGGCCAGTTTAGATTTGCCTCATGTATGTGTAAAACACTTTGCTTTCAGCGTTTAGCATACACCCATCTAGTGGACTGACTTACCGGAGTCTGTGTTTACCGATAAACTACAAACTAAGTGTTCAAGTCACGAGTCATGCCCTCTAGTAAATATATTCTTTTCCAAAGTGGATCGATAGCATCTTACTCTTTACTCCAAGTAATTAAGTTATTAATAAAATATAAAACCTGTAACTATACCTTCTTTATTATACGAAGATGGCCGAACGATCCCGCAATGTTCCTTCCTAGCGCTTAATAAAAGAGAAAGGTTGGTACATAAATTAATGAGGGTATTTGATTAAGTAATTTAAAACCTTAAAGCCGAGCTAGGGGAGAATTAGAAAGCCGTTACACTGCCTTAAATACTGCAACCACTGGTGGGTTTAGTAAACTATGAAAAAAAGGCGGCTAAGTGCGAGTTGTAATCGCGCTCCGAGGGTTCCATATAAAATTGGATGCAGAAATGAACCTGTAAAACAGAAACCGCAATTTTGATTGCGTTTAATTTATTTTTTACACAGTTTTAGTATCTGGTACGAATTACAACATGATACCTTCACGCATAGCTGAGAGAAATTTCTTAAAAGACAGAGAGACGGACAGAAGGACAATGAAGTGATCCTATAAGGTTTCTGTTTTTCGTCTTGAATTACGGAACCCTAAAAAGGCAAATATAACAGGACTTCAATTGTTCTTAAAATTAAAGTTTTATAACATATTTCTAACGGGAGAAACTAACACTAAACCCCAGAAATCATGAGCATACTTTTTCAGAGAAAACTGAAAGGATAGTTTACTAATTTGTTATCCACTGAGAGTGCCGAGTTTCTATCCATAAGCCAGTAAAGTTTCTAAACTTCATGTTACGTTAATCTCATCTCGTATCGTTTTATATGTACTTTCTAAGTAATTTTTTGGTCGAGGTGGAGCGGAGGCCGAGATATTTTATGCAATCTGTGTCTGGTGGAAGATAACTTTCGATTTTTCCTGCGTAAGGTGAATGCAATATGTGATTGATTTTCGAAACACGCGCTAGCACGTATGGCCAGGGCGCATTTTTGGACTTAGAAGATTTTGTAATTTCCGACTTGATATCGATGGCCGTTGGTCATATACAAGATAGTTTACTACACAATATATCAAATGCTTATGAACCATGTTATTAATGGGGCTTGCTATTAGTTACCCTAAAATGTAATGTAGTATATTTATTTACGACAAATAGCAGACACTACAACACCATCAGACCTTTAATTTTTTTGTGTGTTGTTTATTATTTTATTTTGTTGTATGTTTATTTTATGATATCAATCAAATAAACAACTTTCTGTCATTATATAAGAAGGAACAGTAACGACATTAAATTCAGTATACGAGTATACGTGTATCTTAATAAATTTAATCATTTTACGAGTTATCATCTGGGAGGCGAATGGTCAAACGAACCTGTCACTGGCTTGCGGACCAAAAGTTATTAAATTCAATGTTTGCGAGTTCAGGAGCAATTTTCATTAGTGTATATGTCAAACAAAAACTTATATTAATAAATAAGTTTGTTGTTGATAACAGACCAGATTATGCTCGCCGCAAATACTAAGTAATACAATAAATTTTAATTGATATTGCGAATTTAGTAAAAACAAGTAGGTGCAATATTGCCACATCATATTTGGGTATTTAATGGCCCTAAGCCAATCCCGCCTGCTTGTTGGTAGCCGATGTACAAGCTTCTGACGAATGTGCCCATTTCAGGTTTGTGTGGTCAGACAGCAGTGTATATCAATCATCACACAGCAATGAATTTATTAGCCAATCTAAAACATTCAGACCCCGCACGCCAGAGTGAGCTCTTTTACCATATTGAAAAGTAGGTACTGGCCATTATTTAAGAAATATAAATATAAATTGGATATTGTTTAGCCTCAAACGCACATGTGCGTTATTATCAATCAATAATATTTTCTTCGATTGTATACCCTTGATTGGATTGAACTTAGCCTCCCTGTGTAGGCTTATACACTATAAATAGTATCGTTTGTTTAAGGAAATATATTTAATTTTATAATTTAGTTGATCAATCAACATTTCGAGGAACATATATCGTCTTCGTATTGGTGTCATTATTATTATAGAGGGCTAAAAAAATATTTCAAGGAAATGAAGTGAACTAAGAAAAATAGATGACAGTTATTTCTATCTGTATGTATTCTACAACGACCGTAAGACTCTAACGTATCTATTTTTAAAGGTAAACAGTAGAAACGAGCTTCCAGGTCGTACACCGTACACGCCATTAAATATTTATTAGTAAGCTCCTCACGGACATAAGACATTCGAGTGGGCAGGATAATATTGTCGTCGACATGTTAACGCGCGTCACTACAATAGATTGAACCGTGGTGATTGATTGGGATATGGGGGAGTTGCTCGGGAATGGCTGCGGGACATCACTCTCTCACAGATTTTTTTTTCTTCTTTTTTTTTTCCTTCTGGCGATTCCGATGTTTCCGCCAATGACTTAGCTCGGGATTTAATTCATAGTTTCGATTTGGTGGATCGTGACTTGTTGTAATCTCGGATCAAAAGTTTTATGAATGTACAAGAGATGATGTATTTAACATCCAATATAGGCCGAAAGTCAAGTAGCACGCTTGTGTACCTGAGCCAAAGCAAATCACACTGGTTCTCACAGATATTAAAGTGGACACATTGGTGACAGGATTGACATATTTCTGGTCAATGGAGTGACTCGCTAAGTTTATATGTTACAATACATTTATAGTGTCAATATTATTATTTTAATTAAATTAATGATTTTCACAGAGTACCTACAGATTTTTTGTTTATATCGTTTTCAATGCACTCAAAATAAATTTTATGATCACTGATTTTGTTTTAATTTTTTTAGTTTAGTTTAGTACGATTGATTGATTTCTCTGTTATTGTTTTTCTATGCTTAATTTTAAGTTCAATTTAGTCATTGATTATTTTTGTTTTAGTTAGTGTCAGTCCACTTACTTGTTGAGGTTAATCCTGTGATGGCAGAGATAACACATAAACATTCTGAGTAAAGATGAAGTGGTCTAAAAGTGGTCATTTATTAAGTAAAAATTAAGTATTTTTGTATAATACCGAAAAAGAAACAAATTTTGGACATCGTACCTTTTTACTAAACAAATGCGCTTCTAAATTTGGACAGAATTATGTCGACCTCAGGACCCCCCCTGCCGACAGCAGGAGAAGGGTTTGGATCTTGGTTTAGATAATAATCTACAGATACATCATATTAAGCTACCAAAAATTGTGGAAGTAAGAACTACGGTCTGGGCAGTGCCATTAGATGCTCATATGAGTGCTCAGTATGTTTTATTATAATGTTTTCCAAATGTAGTCGGAAATATTATTCTGAGTGAGATGTATTTTTTTGAAAAGGTAGTTTGGTATTTGGCTTCAATATATTCTTTTAATCAATCAGAATAATCAGACAGATGTATTTCTGCCATTATAGGTTGCCAAATATAGGTAACCTAAATACCCACTTTCTTAATTTCATGAGAAAGGACATAGGGTAGGTATATTTGGTCGGATAGTTGTACTATCAAAATTGTTTCAACCATTTGGGTTGCAATTTATAATATTAGTATGAATAAATTAAATTCAGTTAAGTACTTATTTAAAATATTGAAGACAAGGAACTGGAACCAGAATTACAGTAGGTATAAATGCCAGCCTTCCAGCAGGTAGATAATATTATTAACAAAATGTTAAATAAGTACACGAAATATAAACTTTTTAATGAGTTAAATTGATTGCCGAACTTTACCTATTTTAGGGTTATAAAGATAATTAGCAACACTGAAACGACGATGACGACACTTTTCAGTTCCCAGATAAGTTGATAGGGCGTTGCCTTCCTTAATAGAGCTACTCCTACACGTTGGTCTAAATGTTTACTCATTAAAGACTGTGACCGCGAAAACAGTACCTTACGGATCGTAATAACGTAATCGTCTGCATCAAAAGCATAGGTGATCGTTTTCAGTTTTTCAAGTATGGTGTTTAGGCAAATTAATGTATTTATTTCCTTATGAATATTAGGTTTAACCACTAAGCGGGCTCTAATAAAATTGAGGTTGATATATAAAGCAGATATCTGATGGTTCACTTGTTTGATGTTCACTCTGGTAAATGTTTAATTTTTCTTTCATTCTATGTTCACACGGCTTAAGCTGATAGCAGACAGAGTTTAACATTATTTTTTTATTTTTTCAATATGTCTGAGTAAGTCGTTTAAACCATCAACAAAGTGTGTGAAAGAGATACATAAGCTTATATAAAAACCTAGGTGTGAGAAAGAGACGGAGTGTATACGGTGAAACTTGTTTTTATCAACTGATAAACGAATTGACAGAAATTATGTACTGTCATAAAAAAACAGATTGTATTATAATTTAATTCGTTGCAATTTGTAATATTTTAACGGAATAATATAAATAATAAAATAATGGTTACATATTGTGTATCAGATTGTGGCCTTACCAGTAGCAATAATCCAAATAAAGAGACACTTCACAGGTAAATACTAATAGTTTAGTTCAAACGCAGTACTTTCATGGTTCTTTTTCGTAGAAATTATACACAAAATGGTTCTGTATTAGGTTCAATATAATGTGGCAAGCTCTCTATTTTCGAAACATTTTACTAATATAGAAAATAACATGTTTGTTAATAAAATTCGTATACCAAAATATGATTCCGTCTGGCAAAGGGATTGACTAAAAGAAAACAATCTATCGATATATCGATAATATTATTTGTGTACAATAGTTTTATAATTACTTATTCATATTGGCACTGATGGATTATTTACATTATTTTCAGGTTTCCTTTTGCTACCCAGTTTAAACAAAAACGTTTGTCAATAATAAGAAATCACAACACAACAACGTCTTTAAACCATTAAGTATGAATTTTGATCAAAAGATATATATTTGATCGAACGGTTTAATTAATTTGAGGAATGAGGAATATTGTCACGAATTTTCACGAAACGATATTTAGCACGTTGTACCGATATTTACTTATTTAATATATAATTGAAATATATTTGTCAATAAGACAGACGTAGCGTAAAATATGTCGAAAGAAACATTAAGAAATTATCTTAATAAAATTGCCCTATTTAGAGGATGATAATATTTACTTACATTTAGAATTGTTTATAATATTAATAATAGCGTGTGTTTGAGAAATACTACACTTAAGTATTCATGGTTTTTGTTCTTTCTTTTCTTTTTATTATTTCTCATTTTCAAGTATTTCTTTCTTTAATGGTATCATGATACTTATTAGTCTTCTTTGAAAGATATTCATTTGCCATTATATTAAAATAATTTCGAGCACATGGGTGCCTCGGGTGACTCTAATAAAGCGTAATTGGGCAGTTCAACTTGTGTAAATTTTTTGAACCTCAGGGCGCGGGTTCAATTCCTGCTCATTAAAATATGTGTATGCATGAATATGACTATTTGCATTAGTCTGGTCGTGCCTCGGAGAGTCCATTAAACCGTCAGTTCCGGTTTTTATCCGAACATCCATGGAAGTCGTTACGGGTAGTTAGAGTCCTAAAAAGTTAAACAACAGGTTTAATTGAATTACCTACTACGATATCGCCAATGGGTTGTCCTTCACAACCCAGATGGCAGTCGCTTCACGGAAAATGTCAATGATTAGCCAAACATGGAATTAGGCTGGTAAAGCGGACTGCAGGCTCGCTAGGATGAAGAATACATATCAAAACTCAAAAAAAAGCACTTGATATTATGGCTTAAAGGGTGATACGGGGTTTCGAAGTAAACCGCCGAGCGAAGATGGGGCGGGTCTTAATTTATTCGCTAGTATAATATAATTGTTTAATATTTAAATATTTCGCAAATTATGGTTTTTGCATATAACGGTTCATAATGTAAATTTAAAAGTAATATGGTTTTGTCATGGATGCCATTATCAGCTTCGGCTACCTCTGTCGAAAGTTCTGAAGTAACAAACACATTCGAATTGGGTACTTCTTCCTTTTTTGAAGTATGTTATTACAAAATACATAATATAGCTAATTTTGTTGTATCGATATTGCAGTGCAGGCAATGTCACTTCACTAAAAGGTGTTGTCACTTGTCTGCCACTAACAATACTGTCATTTTAAATTGGGTAACACAGAAATGAGGGGACTGTTGGTCTATTTACGTTAGTATATTATATTAAGTTTGTGGTTTAAACGTAATACACAAAAAAATGTAAGTGATATATGGCAACCGTCGTCTGCATAACTCGAGACAAAATGACAATCCCGAAAATGTTCAATCAGTGTTCAGACCTTTCGTTTCAATTCAATCAGAGCGAGAATGAAGGACACTAGATGCCAAAAGTAAATCGATCACACGGTTGAATCTTTGCATAAGTGAAATCAATTGGCATCAGTGGGTTCATTATAAGTTCAGATGTGTCACTTTGAGTGATAGATGAAAAATGAAAGACAAAATAAGACAGAAAGTGGACTGTCTGATATCAGCTAAATCAATAATTTTCAATCATTCTTTATTATTTTTTTGGACCGCCTGCCAACTAACTTTCCAACCACGAAAGGAAAGCCTGCAGATCCTAGCATATGTGCGGACTTGCTTGCAGACTTGACTCGGGCCCCGAACATTTTAATAGGACTCCAAAAATCATATTTGACTAAGTACATTCACATATTGTCGAAAGTTCTCGTAAAAATAATTTTAATGTGTTTGAAACGAATTTTATCATGATTTAACTACATATTCTGTTCAATATTGTTGAATATAATATTGACTGTTAATATTAGTTTTAAATCGAAAATAATATTGAAATGGAAGAAGCTCATAAGTTATTCTTACGCTCCAATTAATCTGACTGAAATTCCGACCCAGAACGGAGTTGTTATTCATGCACCAACAGTTTGCCGTATTGCATTTTTCTAACACACAATAGAAGCTAGTATTTCTTGAGAGTGTTAGGAAACTTGAGTTTCAAAATGTTTTGTAAAATTAAAATGATGTGCTGTAAATTTTTTCACAGCATCATACGAGGTACATGGTTATAATTTTCATGTTCTTAGCTTATCCTCACTTACAACTACTAAGTTAACTCGGCCGGGGTGCGAGGGATATGCCTGTCAACCTCACCTTCGGCAACCAAAGCGACCCACAGGCGGCGTGTGTTTTAGTCGGTTCAAGTCCGACATAACTTCTCCACCGGCTCCGGTGGGGAGGTATCCATGGGGATTTTGCGCACGTAAAAAAAAACTACTAAGTTAACCAAAATAACTTCACCATAACCGGAGACTGCCTTCCAGAACTCTCTGAGAGACTGTATCACTGCCACATTGACTCGTGGGTTAAATTGTATAATGTAACAGAGGACTGATCCCTAAGGGATACCAATGTTAATTGATAAAATTTGTCCAACAAGCAGTCGCCGTATCAGCGAATCTATGTTTTCAGGAAATCTATAACTCATACACATAAGTCCCTCGGTAGAACGAGTGACGTATGATTCGCAATTAGATTACCTCGCTAGATCCTATCGAAGACCTTCGAGATGGCGATGTAAATGACTAACGCCTATCCGTGCCCCACGGTCAGAGAGTTCATTGAAAATAATAATTTGAACATTCTTTAAAAGCATACGTAAAGTATACGTTACGTAAACAACGCATGCAATTCTATGTTCACATAGAATGCCGTATCTGAAATGCCCAGGATATGCGGAAATGCTCGGAAAGGCGTTAGCCTTTTCCAAAACATTGAATTGAATAGATTTGAATAGTCTTTTAAAACATCTACGTAACGAATGCAACGCCATTAGTCACATTATACATACTTCCTATCTGTTAGCTGTCAGATCTTTAAACAGAATCCACGACGTGTAAAGTCTTACATAAAAATTAGATTGTCACTACACCGTATCCTGCGAAAATGAGATCCGGCATGTCTACGTCTGAACGTAACGTTACGTAATACGCTTTGGAGTTCCTATAATATTTCAAATACCCACACGAATAAAATAGTCTTTAGAAAAATACGAACAACGATATGTTTAACAAATGAATTCGTGTCGACATGACCAGCTAACGGCAACGAATCAATAGCAATTTGTCAGTGACATAATATATTTGAACTTCGACAGCGATTTCAGCCTTTTATCGATTACATGTTTAAACTCGGCCGCTTACAATTGAAATAAGAATTTCAATTGAAGAAAAAAATATAATTTCAAAATGTGTTTTGCTAAAAGTAGTGTGTTATGCACTTGTTGACCTTTATTTTGTGAAAAATAAAACATCATTAGCAGCAACAGTTAATAAAAGTTAACTTTTCTTAAACGTATAATACGTTATGCTACTAACATGAAAACTAGCACATGCCAAAATCGGAAATCGGATTCCGTTCCAACTTTTGTTTCGTGCGGAAGTTCCCATGGATGCCACAACCCAGTTATGTCGGACTCGGACCGACGAAAAACGCATGCCGTCTCGGGTCTTACGATGCCGGGGTGTAAGATTGCCTAGAGCATCCCCGGCTGACCCTGGGTCATTTACTATTTAAGATGACCTCCTCAGAAGTAGGAAGCACGATGTCCCTATCGAACCCCGGAACGAGGTGGGGTGAGTGAGACGGAAGTGAAGCGCGGGCCGGCAGAAGCCACAGATGCCGTTCTCGTTGCATTTTCTGTTCAGTAGACCCTCCTACATCAGAATTGAATTTATTTCGGGGAGCGTAAATTTATTATAGCTTATTAGTCAGTCATAATGAAATTTTGTAAAGGTAAAATATTTTTTTACAACTTTTACCATTTGAATTTATTCGAATCCAAAAAAGAAACAAATATTTCCTCTTCAATAGATGTATAGAAATCTGCCGGATTGGTCGACATTCCGCTAAATATTTGTATGCATGAATATGGGTATTTGCATTGGTCTAACTGGTCTAACTGCAATATTTCGATATGGCCAATGGAAGTCAGATCGCAGTCTCTTCACGAAGAATTTCGAAGATCGGCCAATCCAGCATTTAGACGGGTAATAGCTGACCTCAGACTCTGAATTAACGCTAGGACAAAAAAGATGAAAATTTCAGCCTCTGTGTCGTGGCGGTAGTGAATGTGGCCGCTACGCAGGAGACGCGGGTGTGATCCCCGCTCAGTGCAAATATTTGTACGCATGAATATGGGTATTTGCATTGGTCTGGTCATGCCTCGCAGAGTAAACTAAGTTAACGGTCCCTAAAAAGTTCAACAACTGGTCTAATTGCAATGGTTCGAAATCTGCAGTTGAACTGGTAAAATGGACGCTACCTCGAAGTAAAAGCTTCTGATGCAATTAGGATTAACGCCAAGATGAAGAAGACAATGAGTCCCATGGGTAGCAGGGAATAGGATCAAAAATCCACGCGGACGAAGCCGTGGACATCAGCTAGTAGTTATTGAAGTCCCATTAAACTGACAATTTTGAGCATATAACAAAAAAAATCCTTGGTGAAGTCTCACCGTATTCTTAAGAATTATTTATATTACTTAAGTTTACGTGTAGTTTGGTTAATAATTATGTAAAATAGTAATTTGATTCAGTAAATCAAACAATTAATTGAGTTATTAATTAAGTAATAATAACGTACTTGGCCGAAAATATAGTAGATACTTAATATAAAACCCTGCTAGGTGCGTGTCGGGCTACGCTCAATATACCTAAATAAGTACTTATGTTACGGCGTAGTTGTTTATTTGTAGCACCGTAGGTGATTTTTACTTCTCCAAATACATTTTATGATAAAACTTAAATGAAGCCTCCTTAACTGTGATAGTTTGCATTTAAGTCCACCGTAATCTCATACTGCTGTGTTTTTTCACATTTCTAAATCCAACCATTTGATTGGTATGGTAGAATGGTACTTGCTTCTAACAGCTTTACAAGTCCAATATTTCACAAATATAATCATAAACCTGCAGTATTATTAAGAGACCTGTCCAATGACACCCCACATCATGACGTAGACAAGACAAACAATAAAATCATCCTCACTTTACGAGCGGAGGAGATACGTAATAAAAGAAATAAGAGTTTATTCAATTACTTTGTAGTTATGACAAATCTGTATATTCATGCAAAATATAGCTTTCTCGGAGGTATGCTGCAGTCAGACGGACAGAATATCTAAAGGACGGATATAATATAAAAATTATAAGCATTCCGTGTTGACTACAGAACTCTACAGACCGGTTGTTTAAACAAGCTAGCTTTTTATTTTTCGTGACTACAACTATCATGTCAAATACCAAGTCTCCGGGGTATAAGCAGCGAGTGTATCACTATCACACCGACTGAAATTATTTCGGTACTCAATTGACGTTAATAGTAAGTACCCCACTGACGATTACCTTTTTAATTGACGATTTACATTAATGAAATAATTTACATTTGACATGGTACAATGCTTTTTTATTAGATAGCTACGATAGTAGTATGTGTTATGGCCTAGGTACCCTAAAAATTATAGAGTACGCATTTTTTTTATATTTTGTGTTAAGAACAACTTTACAATTCAAGTAGTACCTAATAGTTAATTACAACTTTTCTTTGCATATCAAGATAAGGTTTAGTGTACGGGACTGACCGCTATTATTATCATCGTACACTTACATTTCATATTTGGATTTAATACTCGTATAGGTACGTACAAGTTCTATTTTTAACGTCACCATTAGAACCAATTCAATCGACTAATATCAGAAAAAAGCCGAATGAACAATGTCCCTCAAAATATATTCTAAAATCGCCATTAACAATAGTTCGAAAATCGAAAATTCATTGAGGTGGACTAAAGACCTTTTCAATGTGTAACCTCAATCGCCGCGGCCCGAAATGCGCATGACGAAATGAGCCCGAGATGTTAGAATGCGTCAAGCGTTACTCATGGCCGAGAAATACGCTTATTTCGTTTTAATTATAATTACAATTGGTGAGTGGATGTAGAAAACCTCTAACGATACCCCCCTGTTTATATGCCATTCTGTAAGAGCATGAGTTCTTTCGCCCTGAAACTAGCACATGAAAATTCGCACACTTCCTGTATAGCATGTCTTCCTATTATAGTATGTCCTGCCACGGCAACGAAGAAAGATTACACAGCTAGTAAATTATAACATGGAACTATCACAACTGTAAAACTGTATTTAGTACGTCTTCTGTAGTCTGTCAATTTAACGTAGGTATTAAAATGTATTTTCCTATAGCGATATAGTCAATCTGTTTTCTGATTCACCCAGTCAGAATATTTAGCGTTAGTTAATTGGCTAATGTAAACTTAATTTGGATAAAACTGATTGAAGTTACTTCTTTTCAAATATAAACCATTAAAAGGAAGGAAAGACTAATGAACAAAATTTAAATTGTGTTGTAGCTTGAAATATTGTTAACACTTGTGTTGCACTTGTGCTGATATAAAAAAAATGATAACTACTAACCTCTCTTCAAATCGTATGCTGGATCGGCTGATGTCACTCCAGGCGCTCATAGACCGTCCCCGGCCCCGATGGTAAGCGGCGCTGGCAACTGCAGACACGGTAGGTCGCCTTTCTAACTCCACTTCCGGAGGGAAGTTGACCTTGGTAGAACCTCTAGACGAGGGCCCCTCCGCAGATTCTCCACCGCCCGAGAGCTCCATTTCGAAGGCAGCGTACTCGGGAGCCTCGTCGAGTTCTCCTTCACTGCCGTCGCTGGCCGCGGAGAGCGCCTCATATCCGTAGCCAGGGCGGACGCCACCGGCGACGCCGCCGGCAACGCCGCCCTCGTTGAGGTCGCTCTCCGCTTCTGCGGCCAGCCTCGGCGAAGCTTCGATCCGACTCAATGATGACGCTTTAACTGACTGTCTGATATTTAATGGTGAACCCCTTGATGGAAAGTGGTTAGAGTAACGGAGCTTGCTGTGACGAAACGTGGTGATGCTTTCAAAAGACGATAAATAAAAAAAGCACACGTATGATGTTAAAGCACTGAACGACACGTGCGATGTCCCCCACTTGTATATTGCATACCACTTTGTGACACTAAACTAGCGCAAAATACAGTTTGTTTGATAAACAGATATGTCAAGTCGAATTCGTATACATTACTTAAATGTACTAAGATATGCCGCAATGTCAACCAACAAACGTCCACAGCTTTGTAGTTTTATCCTCACTTTTCTTGTGATGAGCCGTTGCGCATTTCGTGACTTTCGTTACACAAAACACTCAATTTTCGGAACCCAACATTAGAAAACAGAGAAACGTCAACCGTTACAAGGCAAAAAATGAAATGATTCCTACATCCCCTTCGCTTTTCGACTAGTAACCTTTGTGCCGCCAAGCGTTAGTATATCAAGTTTTGTTAATGAGGGGGCTAAACAATAAAAGCGTATAGATACTACGTTTCATACATAAGGTGGTAGCCGTGAAGTGAGCAAGGCAAGCAACTAGCGGAGTGAAGTGCGCCCTAGAGGCGAGCGGGTGGGGCGGATCGATGCGGCCGCGTAGCCGCGGTCCCGTAGTACATGTTCATACCACCGTAGCAGCGTAGCGCTATTGTGTGACTCCCAACAAATAACAAATACTGCTGTGCACTTTGTACACAACATAATAATAACTGTTTTTTATATATTATTATATTTATTTCTGTTTATTAAAAAAAGACAATGCACTTCATAAATATACATACTACAATATGTATATTTTTACTTAGTAAGTTATAACAAAAAGTTTTGACGTTGAAGGTTGTAATAAAATTAGACAAATGGGATAGATAACTATGATTCATTAGACTTGAATAATTAAATTCAAATGTGCGAAATTCATTTATGACCATAAAATATTTCTTAATTATAGATATTTAGCTACGGGCATGAACAAAAAGATTAATTACTTTACTGGAGCGTGGGAAACCAGATAGAGTTTGCAGTGCCATAAACAACGTGGGGCACGTCCGCAACACACGTCGTCAGACCCACTGTCGAATATTAATCATTCAAAACTAAACAAGAAATTGTCAGTAATAATTACTAGACACTCGCTTGCCATAGCAAACAGCGCCCTTTTCAAAATTGCCGCTACCATATATGACGTTACGCCAGAGAGAACTAATGGACAATTTAAACTGAAAATAGATAAAATGAGACTTAAATCTTTAAGTTAACTTGCAAAATAGAGCTAATATAATGTTAGCTCTGCATTAAACACTGAATAAAATACAGTCATACATCATAATGTAAATTGCACTGTCACAGTGAAATGTAATTTGAAAAGTGTATGGACTAAAGTCGGAGAAAGTCCGATTCCTGTGAACAAATGTGTATGGGGGGATAGGAACTCGGAACAAATAAAACAGTACTCGGCAGCTTGTCTTCCTAGATTTAAAGAGATTCATTTTCCGGAGACCTTCTGACAATGTACCAATTACTTTTGTATTGAACTGGGCCACATGAGAGAGCTTGATAAATTTTATGACGTCTCTATTCTATCGGAACCAGCAACTGAAAACCATACAGTTTTGAATTGCTGGAGAGGTAGTAGGTGTTTGCTGGTATGGAATGAACACGTACGAGAATCGTACCACGCAGCACGACTTAATCATAGGGTGTGGTTACAAAATGGTAGACCCGGGACTGGCCACCTCTTTGGAAATATAAAAGTAAAATCGTAAAAAAATTAAAAGTAGATTAAGCTGGTGTACGGAACAACAGGATCAATTAAAAATGGACAATATTGCATCTCTGCACTTTTCAGAGAGGTTCAAACAGTTCTGGAAAACCATCAATAGGCTCAATGTTATACATAGGCGACCCAACAGGGTAAAACAGTTTAAATACTTAGGACACTGGTTACCGTTTAAAGACTATAGAGATATGTCTATAGTATATAGTATATATATATGAACGGAGAGCACTGGCTGTTAGGTATAATGTGCTGGCTCGCAGATTTTCCAGATGTTGTGTACCAGTCAAAATCATACTTTTCAAAGCTTACTCTCAACACCGAACTCCGGGCGTCTATGCGCCTGCTGTCATTGAACACCCTGCGAGTGTAACAAACTAACAGTTTCAGAATGTTGTTGGGATTGCCTCATTAGTGCAGCGCGTCACGTATGTTCGCAAATTTCTACACTGCGGAGTTCTTTGTAATACTCCGCAAAAAGACTGTGTCTATACTGAACAACCTGTGAGGTAGTCACAACAGTATTCTGAAGACAATACTCAGATATGTATGTCTTGTTGGGAGAACGACTGGAGCGGTCACAATATCAGAGAATTAAATGAATGAGACTGAATTGAATTGAATTGATTTAAATTTTATTGATTCCAATTTAATTATGTGACTGATATTATTTATAATTATTGTATCTGGGACTCATGTATTAGCAAGATCGAATAACTAACACAAATAACATTATATTAAGAAATATTTAGTAACTAACAATACTATAAAAATACGGATTTTATGATCTAATGAATAAACGATTATAAAAATTATATATTAAAAAGTATTGCGGTTGAAGTGGTTTCTCGAGTTGATCCAATAGCTCTCATAACAGTCAGCCGTTGTCAGCAGAATGAACGGAATACCGCTGCCTTGTTTATCCAGGCGATGATGAAAATTAAAGAAGCGATGAAAAAGGAATGGGCGACGTATTGCGCTTCCAGATCCGGGGAAGGTCTGCGGCATCCATAAGAGCGGCAGTTCCGTTTCGTCGTTGTGTTCAACAACGTTGCACACAACAATACTGGTAGTCGATGTTAGATTGCATAGAAGTGGATACCAATATGCAATTCAACTAGGTTGCTTTTTAACTAAACATATGTTATGTTTTAATGAATAATAATAAAATGAGTCTGATAGGAAAACTACCTATTTGATAATAATCTATCGCTATATCTCAGAGATACAAGATTGACGGATGAGACTCTGGTACAGATTTTCTTCTCGGAGTTGGAGTTGCAGTTCAGGCGGCAGGAACTCCCATTGTCAACTGAAAAAGAGGAGGAGTAAAGAGTAAGTAGTGCTCTCCGAAGTGAAAGCATGAGACAGTAAATGATTGAGTCATGAATAAATGTAGAGAACAAATAATTGGAATAATAACTAATGTAAGAAGCCAAAACATTTGTACACCAAAACAGATAACATCCACAGCAAAATGTGTGTATTAGACTTCTGTCAAATGGAATTTAGTGTTATGAAAACACACGCGCACAGGTAGTCTTGCAACTCGATCCACTACAGATTTGTGAGAAATAGAGTTCGGTGAACACTGAGATAGTGCTTTACTTTATTAAAATGAAGAAAAAAATTATCATGTTTACATACTGTTGGATAGTACTTATCCCAATGGCGAAGGTAAGATTTTATTGAAATACGTTATTTTATAGTAGTGATATGCAGCAACTATGTCATAAAAGAAATTGTTCCAAAATGTCTAACGAGCTTTTTTGAACACCCCTTGAATTCTTTTCACCCTGTATTGAATTCAATTCTTGTTGAATGGCTCTATGCTTTCAGCATCAATTCCACAAACATACCTTCTACGTGGTAGTTTCGCAGATAATAGACTCACATGCTCAACTAATGATCTACACACATATCTGAATATTACTAATTTCAATACTGGAAGAAACTGCATGAATATTTTAATGCAAGCTTTTGCATTAAAATATTCATACTTTCAAAATATTCATTACAGTTTAGTAACTTTTGTGTGAAAACGTTCAAGTAGTAATTTTGGATACTCCAACTTCCTTATTTACTATATTTTATATCTCATATAAGTAGGTATATTTTCGTATACCCACTTATAAAAGATCTTTATAAACCTATGTATTGTGCTGATACATCAGCTAGTGAATGGTATTCAAAAATTATTGTAAAACTAACTGTTACTCATGGCTCCACTTGAATGGGATTCTGATCTCGTCCTCAAGAGTTACACGAACATATGACTATTTCACCGAGTTCTTCTCCTGAAACAGGGGAATCAGGATCAGGCATAGATGAAAAGAGATCCACTTATTCCAATGATAAAATTCATCTAAGTATTATTTTAAATTATGCCATTTGCGGTGGCAGACAAGCACACTGCCTGCATTTTGAAATAATATTAATTTTATTACTTATCACATTAATAAGAAGTACATGTGAGTTCCAGTTAAGAGGACTTCTGGCTATTTACTATAGAGAATGTTACAGAATTATTGTCATATTCCATACCTTGACGATCTTCACTATAAAGTGAAGTTCCATAAAGGGACAGAACTACATGATTCCAATGTAGAATCACCTATGGGTGTTATTGGACCCCTTAAGTATGGCAACATCAGCAAGAGTGCAATTTTCAAACCTTCGCCTTCAGTTTGGGAGTCAAGTTCCATCCCTAGGCCACCAGACCCAGCCGCCAAATTCGTTCAACAACGCTGGCGTTGCTACGGCTACTGCCGCTTATTATAATGTAAAATTATGTAATGTATGTATGTAAAAAGATATGTACGGTTTTGTTCTTTTGTGTTGTGTATCACACACAACACAAGAGAACAAAACCGAATGATTCGGTTTTGTTTGTTTGATTTGTCTAGTTAATAAAACTCAAAATTGATTCATTTATTATTTTATCAACTGGAAACGCCAAATATTCTACGCGTGTCCACTCAGTGTTTGAATTAAATTATTTTTATGCTGTCGCCGACTGGACATATTTTCGTATTTTACTCGAATCTATGATAAAGTACAGTCACGCGATTAATGTTCTCTCTCTATAGACCACAAAAGGTTCTAGTAATGAAAGGATTCAAGGTTTCTTATCACTCGAAACATCGTTTATTTATATTTTCAGGGAGCAATTCCGGGTACTTTCTTTTGGAAGCCTCGCTTGGGTATCGATTTGTCGCTTCCTGCAACTGGTAAGAAATACAATAATTTCGTTGGATTCAATGTTAGAATCTCGGAGCCTACAAGTGCAGAGTGAATATGTTACTGCTTGGTGAGCGTGTTTCCACCTCGTCATCATCATTACTTACCAAAACACTATTATTTATTAAATTTTCGTTGTAGAAGAATGTGAAAGAAATGAGAAAAAGGGAAGGGAACGGATTTTTTATCCTCAGCCCTATCACCTTTGGGGCTCGAACCAAGCTAACCTGTTAGTCTGTGGACCTGCTAAATAACGGACGAGACTTGATGTTGGGTCCATCGCTCCTGCACAGGCCAACATACCAATCAAAAGCAATAAGTGGACCCCAGGCTTCCAAGTGTAAACTTAGTACGCAACTGGAAAATCGTTATGACGTTGATGATGTTCTTAAATGATAACCAGTGGGGTGTGCAGCAGGAGGTATGATGATCTTCGGGATACCAGTAAACCTCATCTGCTACTCCGTGCACCTGCTGATTAACGGACATGACGTTGATTTTCCTCAAAAAGGTAAGGGAGCAGACGGTTGTCGCGCCCGTAAAGGCCAAGAAAAGCTAAAAAAGATAATTTAGTAAGAGAGCTGATTTTGGGGTCCATATTACAAACATAAATAAAATGGTAATGTTTGAATCTTAGCCCAGATACTTAGTTCAACATTTAATAAAAAGTGGTTCAAAGCAAATAAAAGGTCGTATTTCTAGTTAAAAAATAATAGAAAGTACCTATATTTTTAATGCATGAAAGAACTTCTTTGTTTCAAAAGAATAATATTTATTTCAGAATCAGATGTTGAGGCATTGGTGCCTACTATGGAGACCATTGAAAATGGTCAGGTTGTGATAATTGAGGGATACCAGGCCGGCATGACTTTCGTAGGTCTTGCTGCTGGTTTGACTAGTGGCGAATATTATCCCCATCTGAATCCTCTAAAATCTTTTTTTTACACTAATGCATACCGATGGGCTCTAAGATACATCAGCATGTAAGTTAAATAAACATTTACAAAAAAAAATTACCTACAACAGCGTATTGAATCACTTATATTTTTCCCTAGGTTACCGTTCTGGATAGGAGGCAGTGGTGGGCACTTCTGTGATACATATAAAACATGGAAAAGGCGTTTCTATTACATGGACGAATTTATACCGGCATGGTTAAGAAATAGTATGTTTATCTTTGTGAAGAAAGAAAGTTGGGATCAAGAAATGAGTGATTTCAAGCGATTCAAAAAATATGCAGAACCGGCCTTCGGCAAGCATTTCCGCTATCCATCCAAAATTTTCAATAATTTCGCGTCCGAGTATACTCAAGAATCTACTGAAGATATGACTATTTCACTGAGCTCTCTTAGTAAATCACTATCATCAGAAACAGACGAAGGCAAATAAAAATAAAAAAGACAAAACGCAGACAATTGCGCATCTTGTCCGCCGACTTTTCGCCAAAAATTAAGTATAGTTTTTGAAGCAGTTACACTACTGTCATCATCACAAATTTTGGAGTTCGTTCCGAATATACTAACTTGATTTCTGCTATTTTTAACCGACTTCCGAAAAGGAAGAGGCTCTCAATTCGATTAGTATTTTTTTATGTAGGTAGTACACCGATTACTTGATAGGTTCATGATTTTTTTTTATACCACTTAGGTGGCAGACAAGCACACGGCCCACTTGTGGTTACCGTGGCCTATTGACGTGTGCAACACCAGGGGCGTCACATTCGCTGCCGACCCTGAAGAAACCTCCTAATGCCCCTTTTGAAGAACCACATATTGTAGGCGCATGGGAAAACCGCAGCAGGGAGTTCACAGATTTAGTGTGCGTGTGTTGAAGTTTCTTTCATACCGCACAGTGGGTGCCGTCTCCGGTTGCAAGGTGTCGGGATGAATTCCCTGCCTACGGTGAACGGTGCGATGATATAATGTTGCTGTGGGCATCATGTCAAACAATTCATCTAAGTACAAACCGTTGTATAAGCGGTAGAACACACACAGCAAAGCACAGTCCCTCCTAAAGCAGAGAGCTTCCACAACACCTGCGAGTATGGGATTGTCGACCAGTCTCAACGTCAGTCTTTCCACCGAGTTCAAAGAAAAACTCATGCAGACCCTCCAGCAAAAAGGTGGCAGCAGTACTCCATGTGGGCTGGACCTGTGCTTTATAGAGAAGGAGTCTCTGCCTCGCCCTATTGAGCACACCAAGTTTCTTTGATGCTAACTTAACCTTGTCCTCCAAATGACGGCGGTACTGGATGTCGCTGTAGATATCGACACCAAGGATCCCGATACTTAAGGCAATGGTAAGCGGTGTGCCCAGGAATTGCGGCGCTATAATGAATGGGATTTTCTTAGCGGTGAATACACATACTTGTGTCTTAGTGGGGTTGAATTGGTCTAGGTTAAGTCGTCCCCAATCGGTTACTCCAGAGAAAGTAGTCTCGATTTCGGACACAAGTTGTTCGCGACACTCCAATACCACGGACCAAGAGATATATTTGCATGGCCCATGTAATACGTGTCTCCAGTACTTTCGTCCGCATAACAATGAATGGAGCCATTAGAAAGCATGTCATTGATATGCAGCAGAAACAGGGTCGAAGAAAACACGGAGCCTTGTCGGACACTAGCGTTTATGTCCGTGCAGTCCGAGCAGTTGCCGTCGACGACGGCTAGGATACTTCTGTTGAACAAAAAGCTGGCGATCCATTCGCATAGTCCCTCGGGGAGTCCATAGTATGGTAACTTCGTAAGAAAACCTCTGTGCCAGACCCGATCGAAGGCCTTTCGCTATATCGAGGCTGACTGCTAGTGCCTTACTTCCACTCTCCATGGCTTGCACCCAATGGTTTTTGAGATACACAAGAAGGTTACCGGTAGAGCGGCGGTGGCGAAAGTGTATTGTTGGTCGCTCAATAGATTGATTCCTTCAAGGTATCTCAGGAGCTGTGTATTGATAACACGCTCCATCACCTTCCAGGGAAGGGAGATGATAGCGATAGGCATATAATTGGACGAATCTGTCCTGTCGCGTTTCTTAGGCACAGAATGCTCAAAGGCAGTCTTTCACGAGTCTGGGACTTGTCTCGCGGAGTAAGAGAGTGCGAAAAGGTGTGTAAGTACAGGGCACAGGTCGGAGGCATAGTACTTAAGCACCATCGCCGGAATACCATCTGGTCGACTCGACTTCCGAACATCTAGGGACTGAAGTTCCCACCGGACCACCCGTTGATTTTTACTTTGGTCATGGAAGCGCCACAGCTAGATTATCCAAGAGATCGGATTTTTCCTTAGCGGCATGAGCCAGACTATCGCCGGGTTTTTGCAGAGGCTAGACTGAAGGCTGGCAGAAGTTTCCGGACAAGGCTGTGGTCCGAAGTTCCGAGCGGTGCTTCCACAGTTACGGTGTATTTGTCCGGGCGCGTAGTCAGCATAAAATCCAGTATAGAGCTTCTGTGGGTGTCTATTTCTGGCGTTCTAGTTTAGAGAACCCGTAGGTCAGTGCGAAGTCATGAGCAGCCCTTCCCACAAAATCAGTTCTGGGAGACCCCAGCCACTCTACGTGGTGAGCGTTAAAGTCTCCCAAGAGTACTACGACTGCCGACCGCTGCAGGTGCTCAAACAGTTGAGCAGCCGTGCCCAAGTCACCGCTATGAGACCTGTAGAGGCATGCATAGGCACAGGTGTGGCCTCCGTGATCCATACGTACCCAAAGGATGGATAGGTTCCTGTCTTCCAAGCCATTAAGATGGCGACAGCAAATATCATGCCGGACGTACAAGCACACCCCGGCGCGACTCAAGAAGTTGTGCTCGAGTTTGTACCCAGGGTACATTAGATATTGCACAAATCCACTTGCAGTGTGGATGAAGATGCCGCTGTTGTAACGTTTATTCTTGTCTTTCGGGCCATAAGTAAGTTGAGGGGGGTAGGGAGAAGGTGGGGAGGGTTTCTGTGCTGTCAGTGCAGAAGACAAAGCAAGGCTTCGTACACATACAGGTTAGGGTTATGTGACTGGTTGACGCGGCGGGTGGAGGGGCCCCCTATCCCCTCCCAGATACTGTAGCCGAGTCCACTCTGGTTTCCTCCTCCGGCACAACTGCAGCACCAGCAACTTTATTGAGTGATTAAGTGATCTCCAGGTTCGGGAACCGTACAGCCTGCGGACGGCCATCGTTTAATAACCGTTTCAACGGGTCTCCCTGACCGCTGTGCCAACATTTCACGCCCGCACAAGTAAACGGTGTCAACTTAAGCATTTGGTCCTCCCACTGACAACACAAAACCTCCCCAGTGAGCTCTGGCTACCCTACTCACCGACGGGAACACAACACAAGGTAATTATCGACGCGGTATTCTGTGGGGCGGAGGTGCTTGCCCCGTCGGACTGCTCAAATGGGATGGTAGATACCGTTATGTCCTACCTTGTAAAAAAATGATAGGATCCGATTAACGTGATCTCATACTCGCAGGCGATGTGGAACCTCTCAGCCTTAGGAAGGATAATGCCTCGCTGAGTGTGTTCTACCGCCTATATACAATGGTTTGTTCTAAGATGTATTGTAGGACATGATACCCACAACTACATTCTATCATCGCACCACTCGCCATAGACAGAGAATTCATCCTCACACATTGCAACTGGAAAGAGTGCGCTATGAAAGGAACTTCCTGCTGCAGATTTCCCAAGCGGCTACAGTATGGGATCCTTCAGGAACGGCATTAGAAGGTTTTTCCAGGGTCGGCATCACTAGTGTAACTCCTCTGGTGTTGCACACGACCATAGGCCAAATGCAAAAGGGCTGTCATTTGGTCCCATAAAAAATTTATATAGGTTGGACCACCAGTTTGAATTTTATAAACATTTATGAGTGTTTTGACATATTTGTATATTTTTAACCAACTTTTATCTATGCTCTTTGACATTTCCTTTGTTTATCAACCGATTTTAAAAATGCATTTTGCATTAAGTTGGGTATTGCTCACAGGTAGTTCTTTCGAAGTAAAGAAATGACAAATTATTGCTTATAGCTAGTTTTATGACGATCATGTGATACGGTAGATGATATTACGATGATCAAAGTCGTACTAGAATTACTAAGTCTTGAACTATGGAGGCAGATAACAGAATTTCTTAATGGTGTTATAGTACAAATGTCTTGTTTAAGTTATTGATAGCACGAACTCGAAAATTATGGTCAGATTGCTCACTAAAAAGGGGAACAAAATTAATAAAATTATAAAACAACGTACTACCGTCACTAAAATGTAAAAAGTATAAAAACCGACTTCAAAAACTAAAAACTATAGAATAACATAATGAAAACAAGAGAAAAATTACAGTACAATAAATCTGTAAATTCAGTCATTTTTCTCTTATTTTTATTTTGTTATTGTATAGTTTTTTTGTTTTTGCAGTCGGTTTTTTAAATGTAGTTTTTTATTGAAAGAAGCTCGCAAAATATAGATGTTTGCAATTTTGACACTTGACGTTGGTAATCTTACTGGATTGGAATTGGGATTGGTAAGCTTCCACCTCGGAAGTGAAGTTCCACTCTATTTCTCTATCCATAACGTCGTTTAACCAGTATATTATTTTGTATAATTGTCCTAAAAATGATGATATGATAGACATTTGTGATCCACATAGCCCTAGGTTGTTATAATTTTATTATAGTACATCGATCAAGTTCATATTTATTTACTGGTGATAGTGATGGCACAAATTTCAACTTTGTCACAGGACATCTTACAATTTGGTCCCAAAATTGAATAGTCATTACTAATATTTTGTATTACGGCTTCAAAGCGGAGGGCTCTCGGGTTAATTAGAGTCCAAAAGTCATGGAAACATACATTTTCAATTAAGCTAATTATGGATTTCTTTTTAAAAGGGCGCTGCCACTGCGCTCTCTTCAAAAATGTTCAAAAATGTAGGAAACATAAAAATAATAAAAAATATTAAATAATATCGTAGTATATCGGAGCAATCCTCACTAATATTATAAATGTGAAAGTAACTCTGTCTGTCTGTCTGTTACGCTTTCACGCCTAAACCACTGAACCGATTTTGCTGAAATTTGGTACAGGGGTAGATTAGATCTTGGGAAAGGACATAGGCTATGTTTTATCGCGATAACCGACATCTACGCGGGCGGAGCCGCGGGCAAAAGCTAGTACTTAATAAAAGCAATGAAATTGAAACTCCAAACTGCCTACGCTTCCGTTGTGGCACTGTTACGATATGATACGATGAATATATAGATGAATTGAATTTGAAACCGAACATTTAAACGTTTGAACATTTAAATTGCTTTTTTCAAATTCACAACGGGATAGCTTATTCAGAAATCATTAATAATATGATAAATAATATATATAGTACCTTCCATCGGTCCTAAACTCAAATAAAACTGAGAGCAATGGTATGACGCTGTAGTAAAAGGACTTGAAGGAGATAGGACACGACAGTATTCTCGACCCAATTACGCAGTTCACTGTCAATAGGATGGCACAGAAACTCTCTATTCATACAGGGTTGGCAGCACGAATGTGACTCCTCTACACACCTTTACCGAGGCCTATGCACACGTCCATAGGCCACGTTAACCACCATCCATCAGGTGGTGCTTGTCTGTCACCTGAGATGTATTAAAAATATATAATGAGAATAGTCTTAACAAAATCCTATGTAAATATATTATGATCAGCATTTTCCATTTAGGACCAAAATGTATGCAACTCAGCGATAAGCTGGCTCAGTATAATTTTTTATAAATTTTATTTCGTATGTTCCAATATATGTACTATTGTTATAATATATAATGTAGTACGATATTGTTCATTTTTTTGCATAATAATCCTCATTGAAAATGAATATTTCCAAGATTTTTGAACTCTAAAAATTCGAACCAGTGGTCTCTCGGCTTTGATGCTATATTTAATTATACAAGTGAAGACAAGCGCTAATGGAATATAGCATTCTTTTCTTTAAATTTTTTACCTAAATAAATGGAAGAAACACAACGATAAGTTATCTCCGTTTAATTTTATTACTTTTACTAACCATTTTGCCAGTATTGTACGATATTTTCATTATTTTTCAATAATTAGCTTCATTGAAAAGGTATGACTCTAAGATTTTTAAACTCTAGCAGTAGTCCTTCAACTTTGACGCAATAATAAAAAATACAAATAAAGACAAGCTGTACCAGAATTTCGCATTTTTTTCTTTGGGTTTCAAAGATTATATTAGAATATTTTTGTACTTTCAATTTTGGACCAAAATATATGAAGCGTGAACCGGTACCACCGTGAACTATAGCAATTCAATCTCCGATAGATTGTGTTCAGGGCATTGCCGGGTAGAGGTAACGGTGGTCGCAACACTAGTGGGATCAATGAATCATGGCGTAGTCTAGTGGGGATGGCGCGGGGCGACTCACCGAACAGTGAGACCCGTAGAAGCGGTGGTCGCCCGCGATTAGTACAGGGGCCCAACTGGGAGGCTGCCTCATCAGACCGCGCATAATCCTGATATGGTTCGCGTCGGTTGGTGACCGGATGTGGAGCCTGTTTTGGGGGGTGGAGGGGGGAAGGGGTTTTGACGGGTGCCCTTCCGGTCGTCTCACCATGCCTCACATTCATAGACAAAACCAATCTCCCGTGCTTTCGAAGTGCTGCGGCTGTGTAATAATTTACGCGCGTATGTACGTACGAGTATGTAGTTTTTTTGTTCCCTCTACAGTCCTAACGGCTGGATCGATTTAGAGTTTTTAGGGTACATAAAATATGAACAAAAACCATACAGTAGATTTTTGGTGCCACAAAGAGCATTTTAGTATTATATTTTCTTTCAAATTTACTGAATAGGTTATACAAATGAAGGAAATTAGTAGGATATTACAAAAATATATAATACCGAGTAGAAGATTTTGACCTGACCTGAAGGGAAAGTACTGAAGATAGCTAATTTCTCCCGAAGGAAACATTCCCTTTTTTTAAAAAAAGATACAAACTGCATACAACGAATTTCGGAAAACTCGCTTGCCACATCCGGTAACCGACTAAAATTTGAAAAATTAATATCCTGTATTTTTATGGTATCAATCAACAGAGCCAATCATAAGGATCAAATTTTTCTACAATCTCCATACAATTTTAACTTATAAATTCAATGCTAATAGACACAGCACTTTTACTCAAGGAGCCATCAGATACAATGAAGTTGTCTTTGACGCCATTTATTTATAAAAATGAGTACTAAATGACTGAACTTTGTTGTCCGTTTAGCATGTAATTTAATTGTGTTACTTATTGCATGAGGTACAAGTAATTTTGTGTGCTAGGTTGGGCACCTCCACTCGGTGTACCCTGGTCAATGGAGATAGCGAGAGAACATCTTATAATCCGTTTTTTAAGCTACTTGAGACGTGAGAGGGCTTGTGGTTTTAGTTTAGAGCCCAACATATATAAATACCCCTGCGAGGGCATCCGCACGTCAAAAGCTTCTACCTTACAAGTAATTCTAATATAAAATTTGATTGTTAAATGATATCTGATGGACCAGCCTCTAACTTAAGGTGCCTTATTTTATTAAATTGAACTTATAAGTTTAGATTTCAGGGCTTCTATTCCTTTAATGTTCCATGTACCTACATTAGAGAAATTTGATCCTTATAATTTATTGAAGTCCTTGATGTAATAAAAATACAGGATATTATTTTTCAGATTTTAGTCGGTTAAATTAACGGGTGGGGCGAACTTTGGAATATATAGTACTTTCGTTCCAGGTAACGTCAAAATCTTCCACCGTGAGATTGCAATCCAGCAAAGCGGTATCATCCAATTCAGCGGATCAGCCAGTACAAACTAATTGAAATTACCGCCTTTAATCTACGATATTTTATAATATTCTTTATGAATACAAATACAATTACCACAGATGAAGATTTTTAGAACTAATATTTTTAGTGACTAGAAGAGTACAAAGTTTCTGGATCCATTGTTAATAAAAAAACCCCGTTACAAAAATCAACCCTCAAAAAGTCGAAAAGTGTTAGTTAGCCCTATAAATTGGATATACCTAGTAATACATAGTTTGTTTCATGCCTTGTCATGATACCTATACACACACACACACACACACACACACACACACACACACACACACACACACACACACACACACACACACACACACACACACACACACACACACACACACACACACACACACACACACACACACACACACACACACACACACACACACACACACACACACACACACACACACGAACACCCTAGCCTTGGCAGATGCGTAGAGATGTACCAGCTCACATGTTTCCTTCTTCCTATAGTCCCGGGTCCTATAAGAAGGACGTGGAGTTTTTCCACGTCCTTCTTATATGACCTGAGTGCATCATTGTAACATAGTACATGTATGTAATGGTGACCCTCTTGCCTAAGACTTTGCTTTCAGCTTACCAGTCAATTAGACTTCACCGTGGTGGTGACGTGTCCCATATAAAAAAAATATTTGGCTCCTATTTATAATCCGAGGATTACAGTGGAGTACAATCCTAATCAGTCCCGTTAGCTTGACCTGTTTGATTTAATTTCTAGATTTATTACTCAAGAATGGTATGAAGTCGTTTAAGTTTAAGGTTGACTGGTAGAAAATGCCTGGCTTTAAGTCAACCTTTGTACAATCTTTATGTATTTGTGCAAAACGTTTAAATAAAAATGATAAATAAATAAATTGCACCGTCTGGCTACGTAGGCAACAAATGCTTAGTTACGACCCGGGAGGCGAGACACGAGACGTTCTCGTTTGACATTGTAAGGAATGACATACGTGCCAATCGTCTCATTATTATGTCAAGATTATGAGAATAGAAATAGCCGAGATACGAGGCCACGGATGCATTCGGGATTACGATGATAACGCTAAAGTGATGGTTGTAAGAGTCCGTACCGTGGCACAGCACAGTAAAGTTTAAATAAATGAGGTTATAGTAGAAAGAGAAATGAATTGCATACTGCTATTAAACTACTAGACGGTGGTACGTTGTACCGGACAGTCCATACACGTCGGGTATAAAAGAAAAAGGCGACAATAAGTATACTCTGAACCATACAGTCTACAAGGTATTTTCAATTTCACTGAGCCCTGTTCTCTTGTAATTGAACCAGAATATTGGCAGATTGGAACAAACGAAGCGCTTAGCAAACATATTTTGAAGTCGTTGATTTGTTTTTTTCTTGTGTTTGAGGTATGCTCTCGTTTGTAAGATTTTTAAGAAAAACAAAATACTTCGATGTTTGGACATCAGTTGGTCTTAATTTAATATATATTTATTATTTTACGTGATGCACTTTTTGATTGGTAAGGTTGGCTTAACGAGCTCCGTCCTTCACAAACATCCTATAGGCTTGTAGACAGATGCATCTGCCGACGGCACGTGACGATTGCCGATGTCATTTGACATGTCTAGATGTCACGGATGCGTCCTTTGATGTTGACACCTAGGTATGTCAAATCAGATAATAGTACTATTAGGTACTTATTCTGTGACCCTGGTCCGCTCTCTAAATGGTAACAAAAACTCGTTATAAAGAAATAAAAGTGAGAAATAAATTTCATGCATAAGTATCAACAAAAATAATCATTTTCTATTTCGCACTAGTGGCTTCTGCAGGTACGGTTTTAATATCGGCTATTTTGCGTAAGTGTTGCTTCTTTCGTGAACACACACCACCACAAGACTGATGCACCTACAGATATGTGGACGGCCCGAGGTAATCCATCTGCGGATGCATCTGTCTACGTGTACCTAGAGCAGACTTAAGAGCAACGTCAAATTAAATTCCTCAATCTAACTGATTCGAGATTAAATAATAAAATATATGGTGAATAACTTCTCAAGTTTTATTTTTCACCCACAATTTGACCTACAGTTCCCCAAGTAACCTAATACAAAAGACAGGGCAGAGGTCTCGCAGAGATTACTGTCCTATTGTGAATCCTGTAACCTATTGTGAACACGACGCGACGCGATGGGGAGCACAGTGTAGGCGAGTTCACTTTACTCGCTCCCGCAGTTCGTCAATATGTCTCACCTTCTAGGTATAAAACAACACACAACAAACAACGTCATCGCGCGTTTTCGCTGCCACCAGACCTTTTAATCCCAAAAGGAAAGCTTTCGCCAGATTCCAATATCCTAAAAACTTGTTACATATCTACTTACCATTATACAAGCACGTAATAATAATGGGAGATTTTAACACTTGCTTGGTGAAACAAAGGCCATATATTGCGCGTGCTACTTCTGTGCGCCGCATAATACATTCTTCTAACTTGTCTATCCGTCCTCTGAACACTACCCATCAATTTTCTAACTGCGCCCCTGGTCTTCTTGATCTCATACTAGTCTCTTCACCTACTCATTTCTTAAAGCATGATCAATGCTCTGCTGATATGTTTTCTTACCATGATCTTATTTATCTTTCCTACAAGATACACCCACCTAAAGAAAAACCCAAAATTTATAATGCAGCGTAATTTTAGTGTCATTGCACTTGATAAACTTCGTGAGCATATATAAAATTGACCGGAACCCTCTGCTATCTTCTAACTGTATAGACACCAAAGTCAATATTTTGACTGAAAAAAATTATTGGACTTTATGATGTGCATGCACCAATCCGTGCCATCAGAGTTAAACACTTACCTGCCCCCTGGCTTACACTTGACATTAAAGAGATAATGTCAAAAAAAGCTGCAGCTAAGGAAAGGTACAAAATCAGACGCAGGCTATTAGAAATAAATGCTACAGGGTGTGTAGGAATGCACAACGCCAACATACCATACCTCGGTAGAAAGCGGGGATCCAGCCAAAGTCTGGAAATTTCTAAATTCATTGGGAGTTGGAAAGTCACGTCAAGACTCAATTCCTAAAAATTTAAATTTAGATGCACTTAATCTGCATTTCATTACTTCAACCAATTTTAATGGAACTACTAAAAATAATATACGGCAATGCAGTCGGTAGCGATGCCATTAGTCGAAATATGATTGTGCCGATTCTAGAGCAAATTCTTCCTATCCTATGTTATATTTTTAACTACTCCATTTCGTCTGCTATCTTCCCATGCTCTTGGAAAAGTGTACAGATTATTCCTTTACCTAAAATATATTACCGGTGACATAATTAACCTGTTGACTCAGTGGCTATTCAAGAACGAAAAACTTTGGATTGCCTAGGCACTTAAAATATAAATATTAATGTCGTCTTCCTATCTTTTTTATTTTCTCTTAATTTGTGATGTTTTAGTTCTTAATATTACTTATTTTTATTTTTTATTTTTAATCTAAATTGTTTATGTAATGGTTTTATTAAATATATTTAGTACACATCATGTTTAGTACACATCATGCAACAAATTAATGGATACTTAAGTATCCTCCATTAATTTGTTGCATGATGTGTTTACCTTTAAGTAGTTGTTACATTGTCTGAAGTATATTTTCTGATAATTTTATGTATGTCGTGTATTAATGTAAACAACTGTTGGTAGACCTTATAAATAAATAAAAAAAATAAAAAATCTAAGCCGTGTTCCTTCTCTAACTATCGTCCTTTTCTTTCCAAGGCCTTAGAGCGTCTGATTCACTCACAACTTTGCTTTCTTAATAAAAATGCGCTACTAAACCCCATGCAATCCGGCTTCCGTCCTGGATACAGTAATTCGACAGCATTGGTTTATATCACGGAAGACATAAGACTGGGTATGGATAGTGGAAATCTTACGTTTTTATCCTTACTTGATTTTAAGAACGCTTTTAATACCGTAGATTTCGATATCTTGCTTGGTATACTCGGCTCTATTAACATATCTCCAACGGCTATTGGGTGGTTTCGTAGTTACCTGTTCGGTCGCCAGCAACGTATTCGTCTAGAAGAATCTTTCTCTTCTTGGTGTAATACGACCGCTGGTGTGCCGCAGGGTGGCGTTCTCTCTCTCCGTTACTTTTCCCCATTTTTATAAATACAATCTCCGAAAAATTACTTTCATCCTACCACCTTTATGCTGATGATCTACAAATTTACATCCAAGCTCCTCTAAATAACTTTTCAGATGCATTTAATGTGCTCAACGAGGACTTGGATCGGATATGCGAATGGAGCAAGAACCATGGACTCACCCTAAATTCATCCAAGACACACTTAATTGCTATCGGTAGTCCCAGGTTGACTTCAAAATTAGATTGGACCCAACTCCCACAGATAACTATGGGTGGAGCAGTCGTGTCGGTTAGTGACAATGTCAAGAACTTGGGTATCTACATGGATAATTCATTTTCTTGGAATATCCAGTTGCAGGAAATCAGTCGAAAACTTTTCGCCTCAGCGGGTGCCTTACGAAGGCTCCGAAACTTCCTTCCAATTGCCACTAAAACTGCGCTCGCACAATCGCTTCTTCTTACTATACTCGATTACGCCAATGTCAGCTATCCTGATCTCACAGAGGAGCAACTAGATAAATGTGAGTGACTTCAAAATTTTTGCGTAAGATTCATATTTGGTCTACGCAAGTATGATCACGTTTCAGATTTTCGTAAACAACTCAAGTGGCTCCATTTTAACATTGCTATATAATGTATTATTTAATCCCACCACTCCCTCCGACCTCAAAGAACGATTCCAGTTCCTTCATGACACACATACAAGATGCCTGAGATCATCTGAGAATTTGAGGCTGAGAATGCCAATGCATGCCACTGACTTAGTTGACAAGTCATTCACTGTCAAGACTGTACGCTTGTGAAATGCATTGCCATTAAACATTAGACGGGCAAGAACCCTTAACATCTTTAAAGGAATGGTAAAGAACCACTACTTATCGTCGTGTACGCTGTGATAGGTCGCAATTATATGTTCACTTTGCTACTTATTGTTTTCCTTTCATATTGGTATGTATTGCTTATTTTATATTTTATTATATCTACTAGTTTATTTTATATATCTATTTGTGTTGTGGTTGTGCGATTATATTTATAATACTTAACGTTAAGCTGCATATTTTATTTTATTTTCCTTTATCTGTGCTTTCATCTCTCTTTCTTTTTGTTTTAGTACACCTTTTATTTCGTTTTATATGATAACTACACCTATATCACCTATATCTTTTGTCTTGTCACATTACTGTCCATCCCAAGGCTGCCTGGAAGAAATCGCATCAGCGATAAGGCCGCCCATTGCACATTAAATTGTATGTGCATGTTACCTACTTGTCTCAGCTGTAAATGTATTGGTGTACAATAAAGTAGTATATATATCTATATATCTATCTAAATATGCCCACTTGAATGTGAATGGCTAGTTTCGGACTAGGACAAGTGGCAATTCGTTGGCCGGCGTATTGTATGATGAATATAGGGGAAACTCCAGGAAATTGTATCGCCTTTTACACAGTACCTACCACTTGTACATTTCACATTAAATGTCATAATTTGCTACACTGCCAACACCACACTATGCTTTGGGTCGCCTCTAACTAGCCGCCATTTTAATTTGACATCTAACGAGAATGGGTATGGTCGAGAAAATACTGTTTTCAGTGAAATTTGATTTTGATGTTATGTCATTGCATTTGTTTAATTCGAAATATACCTGGTTCGTTAAATCATACCTTTTCATACAAATACATATCATTTAATTATTATATATATATATAATTAGCTATATATAGGTATTTAAACTATCATGTCACATATCACATTAGTATTAAAGTAGGTAATCGGGATATTTACCATTTTGTATTGTTGTGAGATGCCGATATTTAGTCATTGATCTTTTGTCATATGATAATCTAGACATTAAACGTTATTTTACGTGCCTATTTTTCTTTACAAGTCCTTTTATAAACTAAATATTCGAGTTCAAGTAAAAGTTGTCAATGTAACCGACTCTCCCATAGTAGATTGACACGTATTTTGAGATTTATGACGGTCGTCAACGTATGTCAATCCTGTACATTGGTCAATCCATTTTGTTCTACAAACGTAGGAATAGCCACTTGTTAAGAGGGACAGGACTGCAGGAGATCTTGTTGAGGCAACATAGGCCCTAGATTAGACGATCATAATGAACTTGACTATAACATTTCAAAATGATTTTAATATTAAGTACAAATAAAACTATTTTATTGCTTTTAAATGTATTATTTCCGAACTAAAAGTACGTACCAAATATCAGCACAATCAGTCTACGGGACGGAGGGCAAACAAAGGCATTACGATCATTTTGAGTACTTTGTTCGCCAAGATCAATCTGATACTGACTATACAAAAGTGAGTAAACATCACTGTTATTATATCCACAATATGTTATATCCACAATATGTCTTATAAACTAAGGACAGTATGGGACACCCGAAACCACAGTTGATACAACGGAACTGTCGGCAATAAAACATTTTTGAAATCAAATTTCGGTGAAGAGATAGGGGAGCCAGAGCTTACTGAAGAGTTTTTGAGCTGTCGGTGAGAAGACCAAGGGCTTGTCCTGATTGTCTTCAGTGCACAGAAACTCTCCGTTCTTACAAGACCGACAGAACGGGTGTAACACCCCTAGTGATACTCCATAGGCCATGGTAACCACTTTCCATCAGGTGGGCCGTGTACTTGCCGATGCCACCTAAGTTGTTTAGAAAAAGCTCTCCATAATTCGCACTTGACTTAAAATATCTATGTAGGTGTGTCAAAATTGTTTTCTTTTTTTACCCAAAATGGTTCTTAAGACAATTCCTCGCTTCTCGAATCGCCTCATGAGACAGCATGAGACGATTCGAGCGAGAGAGGAATAAAAACGTAAAAAAAACAATAATCATTTAGCTAAACAAAGTACCTAAATCTTGTGCCTCTGTCATCGTACTGCACTATTTCAAGGCAAATAATATTCTTGGTATTTCCTGCTATAAAATGACAGACGTCAGTTGGAATTTTTCATCATAACACAGTACAAAAGGTCATTTCTGAATGCAATGCATTTCATAATAGTGAGTTATTGCACTTAGCGTGGATCGTTCGTTCTAGTTTAAGATGGGGAAAGAAATGACTATGTTTATATATTTTATTTTTGTGCAGATATCTTTGACTATGGTAAGTAATTTGAATTTATATGCTTTAGGTATTTAGTAAACCGGTGGTTGGCTATGATTATTTTCCTCTAATAACTTCTCTTTTGCTAGAACTTTCATCATGCAAAAGAATTGTATTTTCATATGGGAGCCTACCTAGGTTAAAAATACAATTCATGAAATAAGCTTCATTATAAGGTGATATGAACGATTCCATATTTCAATATTCATAATCGAATTAGATATTAATAAAAGAACCAGGTAGGTTTCACTGAACTAAAATTTGTAAAGAAGTTCTTTCGAAACACAAGAAAAATTAACCATTTTAATATTGGCTAAACATAGTAAACGTATTACAATTACAAACACGGTGTTGTACACAAAACATAACCCTTTTTTGCCAGTCGGGTAAACATGGAATAAAACTAACAGAAAAGTAGCGATTTCCTGAGTTCTCGATGTCCCTCGAAAATATATTTCAATAACATGATACAGCGCAATTATAAATCCTATAGACCGAGGCCTGAGACAACTGGACAGGACTCAGAAGGGAAACAGGTAGAATGTAAATATTGTGGGGTTTCATTGCGATTTAAAGATCGCACATACGAACATCATCATTGTACAATAAATTTGTTATAAACGATATAAATTTACTAAGAATATACCATATCTTGAACCGAACATCAACGCTGTTCTTGCATTCGAGGCTTCGACGACAGGATCAAGTCTTGACTGAGCCCAGTACACCCATGAACCAGTTAATATTATAATTCTAATACCTTGTACTAAACTCAAAAGCCTTCAATATATGGAGTGATGAATCTGTAATCCGATCAGTAGGATACCTACCTATCAGTGCTTATTCTGTGGTATGTTAAGATGAATGGACGTATTAGATATCCTTGAATGGACACGTGCATTATCTAGATGAATATCTCTACGGCTGTTAGACATAAGCATTGTTGAATAGCCGTATGCCTATTCAATATACATTATACGTTAAGATCTAGATTGTTGAATAGAGCAGCCATATTCAACATATTGAATCAGTTATACGGGCAATATGGCTTGGACGTAGATTAATTGTCTACGTATCAGTTGTCTCCTGTATACAGACGATCCTATGATATATCTGTTGGTATCGTCTACCTATCTATCAAGGTGTTGCACGATTTGTAAGTAATTTGTAATGAATGAGGTCTTTCAAAAAGCGTGAGTGCAAGCAAGCAAGTAATGACAATTGGAATGGATGAATAAGTCTTTAAATTTAGGGCTAAGTTAAAAGATGTGGAGGGGTGTTGTAGGTGTAGGCATTTATTCGAAGGACTTTGAGATAACTGGGACTTAGTACCTGGCCAGCAAGCCAAATAGATCTGGTTCAATATAATATATTTCAGTTTGGTACAGGTAGTGGTCCTACGTACCAGGCCCTAAAGCTCAGGCAGGACGCCTCTAGTGGGGACTTGTTAGCTATGATGGCCACTGGATGAGAATGGAATTAAGTGGATCTATTTTTATTAGTACTGAAACAATAAGTGAATTTCATCGAAACAGCAGTGAAATTACATCTTGAAAAATATAAATATTCAAAGTCATTCTATACAGTGGTGTGGTGTATTCATATTAATTCAGCATTATATCTAGATCTAAGCCCAAAGTACAGTTTAACTAGCCTGTGCAACGTGCACGGAGGACAGGATATGATTAGGTAACGTGCTAATTGAATAAAAATTGAGAATTTCTTATCACTTTACTAAAAAGTACCTGTTTAATAAAACGTAATAATTCTATTTATTTATTTTATAACACAAATGATATCTGTAAAAATTCTAAGATTACTCATTCAATTTTATGAACGTAAGCATTTTTGGAAAGCAGGTCTTAGTTCGACCTCGTCTGAACTACATTACTTACCAATGCGGCAAATCTGTCGACAGTAGACATAGATCTAGTTCGGTCTACTTCCTTTGATGTTTATTATACCTACCTACGTAACTTAAGTAAAGCATATTATGAATTTGCATATTATTATGGTGTGGGTATGTATACAGTGGTATTAACTTAAGTTCAGCCAAATCCGCAGTTAGATTGTGAAAAGCGGACACCAGAAGATTCGGATGCAACTGGGGAACGCTAGGATGAAGAAGAAGACAGTATAGGTACCTACGTACTTACATCATGTACGTACAGAGTGATCATCTTGACGATAATGTGTTATCTTTTCTTAAACATCTACTTATACTTTGTTCTTCACAATATCTTCTTCGGTTAACTGGAGCATGCCTGTAGCATTAAGTAGGTACACCTGTGTACCAGTGTACATGGTGTGTATAAAGCTTAGTAAATAAATAAATCAATGAAAATAACGACTATGTCATTATTTTTGAATAGGTACCCAAAGTTTAACAACCATTTTATATTAGACCCAAACCATATGTGTGATAAATAATCTACGTATAGTTAGATTATTATATTGTTAACAAATTAAGTATGTAGGCATAGTAAATTAGGTATATAGAAATATCCTTATCAATATTGATATATAATTAGCTAGCTCGTCAATAGTTAATAAAATATTTACCAATGATTTTATATGGAAAAGCCGTAGTAGGTACCTATCTACCTAGATTTGGCACATACCATCTATAGACATATGAAAAGGCGTGCACTTTTCATTAACCGACATAATCGTCCCCGGCCGGGCGTGAGTCGTGGGTAATTTACGGGATATTCGCATGAAAAAAATGGATATAGCACAAGCGGTCACTCAAAACATGGCTAATTCACCAGCCTCAATTCTGTTCCCCAATTCTGCTAATTTTATGTCATAGCAATACCACTGACACTGCAAAAAATGTTAATATTTTTTACCCAACTACGGCGAGTTAAAGGAGGATTATAATTTTGATAGGCTATGTATGTATGTAGGTTCATCTGTTCCCTCATAGCTTCTCAACCACTAATTAAAACTGGACTAAGGACGTATCGTTAGGAGCATCTTATTCGTCCGCTGGTTACAGGCTAAATAAAGTGTGAGTCACTGAATCGTATATGGTGCCCTCTAGAGGTCATAAAGTACTGTGATAAAACATAAATTTGAGATAAATATATCGTGCTTGGTATCAACTGAAAGAGCTTAATTCAATCAATCAATCGATCAATTAGCCCACCGCAGTCCACTGCTGGACATAGGCCTCTCCCAATGTGCGCCATTTTCTCCGATCCTCCGCCTTCCGCATCCAGTCTGTCCCAGCCACCTTTTTCAGGTCGTCCGTCCATCTGGCTAGGGGGCGTCCTACCTGCCGTTTACCTTCTCGCGATCTCCACTCTAGGACTCGTTTGCTCCAACGGCCATCGCTCCTTCGACAAACGTGGCCAGCTCACTGCCACTTCAACTTGCTTATTCTGTGACCTATGTCGGTAACTTTATTTCTCTGTCGGATAACCTCGTTCCGAATTCTATCATTCAGAAAAACTCCAAGCATAGCTCGCTTCATAACCCGCTGCGCGACTTTTAAGCTATAGACCAGCCCCACTGTAAGTCCACGTTTCGGCACCGTAAGTCATAACAGGTAGGATGCACTGTTCAAAGACCTTTCTTTTAAGGCATTGCGTTAGGGGTGAAGACAAGACTCGGCGTAGTTTGCGAAATGCTGCCCAACCCAATTGGATCCTTCTGGCTAGTTCTTTCTCGAAGTTGTTTTTACCGAGCTGGATAACCTGCCCCAGGTAGATATATTTTCGAACAACTTCGAGCGTCGCCCCTTCGATGACAATCGGTCTCGGTGCAACATGTTCCTTGAACATAATTTTTGTTTCATCCAAGTTTACACCGAGGCCGACGCATCGAGAAGCTCCATCTAGGCTATGCAGCATCCCGCCGAGTTATTCCAACGATTCCGCTACTATGACGATGTTGTCGGCAAACCGAAGATGTGAGATGTACTCACCGTTAATGTTTATACCCCGCCCAGTCCAATCCAGAGTCTTGAAGACGTCCTCCAGCGCGTTCGTGAATAGTTTGGGGAAATAACATCCCCCTGTCTCACTCCACACTGGAGGCTAATAGGTTTCGTCTTCTGGTCTTGGAGCTGGACGGACGTTGTTGCAGTGTCATACAAGCATCTCAGCACCTCGATGTATCGCCAATCGACAGGACACCGCTGCAGGGCATCCAGAACTGACCAGGTTTCGATGGAATCGAAGGCTTTTTTGTAGTCCACAAACGCCATACACAGCGGATGATTGTATTCTTGGGCCTTTTCTACAATCTGCCGAACAGTATGGATGTGGTTAAGGTGCTATAACCTTTTCGGAACCCGGCTTGCTCCGGTGGTTGAAACTCGTCGAGCTTACCCGTAAAGCGATTTGTGACGACTCTCGAGATCAGCTTGTAGACATGACTCAGAAATGAGATGGGCCTGTAGTTCTTCAGCAGGGTCTTATCTCCTTTTTGAAGAACAGTATCACCGCACTTCCTAGGTGTTAGACCTTGTTGGATGACGGAATTAAAGAGGCTTGCTAGATCTTTCAGAATTGAAGCACCGCCTGCTTTCAGGAGCTCAGTAGTAATTCCGTCATCACCTGGGCACCTGTTGTTCTTCAGTTGTCTAAGAGCCGCCTCCAACTCGCATTGCTCGATATCGGGTATCGCCTCGGTTCGGGGCTCTTTGGTCTTTATCGCTGTGTCCAGTCGGTTTACTAATCCGTGATGCATATAGCTGTCCATAAAATTTTTGATCTCAATGAGAATCTCGAACTTTGAGGCAGTCATTTTATCAACCGCAGTTTTAAGTTTCGTCAGATGGGGCTTCCCCAGCTGCTGAGCGTACACTTTCGATCCCCTATTTCGCTCAATCGCCTCCTGGACGATGTGGGTGTTGTAACGTCGGAGGTCGCGTCTAATCAGCTTTTAATTAGTCGGTTTAAGGCTCTCTCATCTGACGAAGACGACGATGTGGATGACTACTCACGTCTCTTTCTCATAAGTTCGAGAGTCTCAAGAGAGAGCTTGGATTCTCGCTGTTTGTGTTTCCCGGGAAAGAAATTTCGAGTCACTTCCTGCAATGTTTTGACCACTGTGTCAGTTTTCTCGTCAATGCCGATTGTGGTTTCCAGCGTTGCGAAACGATTTTGAAGTTCCAATTGGAACTTTTCGGACCCTAGAGCTACTTGGAGTGGCGTAGGTCGGAGAGTAGACCGTATCATTCGGAATCTTTCAGCCTTGATGTTGATATTTAGAGAGCCTCGGATAAGTTTGTGATCGCTTCCAGTTTTAAACTTGTTGATCACAGAGACGTCTCTAAATATATGCTTACTGTCCGTTATCAAAAAGTCTATCTCGATTCTTATCACAGAGTCCCGACGTTGCCAAGTCCACTTCCTGTGGAGTTTTTTCTTAAAGAAGCTATTCATTAAGAAGAGCCTCTGCGCCTCGAGGAAGTTGACTAGCATTTGTCCCCTGTGATTTCTGCAACCCACTCCATAAGGTCCGATTTTCGTCTCGCCGCGTTCTTGTAATCCCACTTTAGCATTGAAGTCCCCCATAACAACGTGGCAAGTGGCCTTGGCGGTGTGATTCATTGCCTTAGTAATATCCTTATATACGGCCTAGGCACTTTCGTCAGGGTGAAGCGAGGTCGGCGCATATACCTGTATCACCTGTTCTTGATATTTACTATAAGGTACGGTACCTTGTTCGGCACACTACCGATTTCAACAACGCTGCTAATAAGGTCCTTTTTACCTGAAAACCGATACCTCTCTGGGAGAGCTGTTCACCTTCTCTGAAGTAGAACAGGTCGCCTGACTCAGTGGTTGTCGTGTCCTCCCCCTGTCTGCGGATCTCGGACAACCATAATATATGCCAATTTATGCGACTTAGGGCTTAATTAGCACATTTCAAATATGTATAAATTATACTATTACCCCAAAATAATAAAAAGAAAACAAAATAAGTTTATAACTAAAACCCGAAACCCTACAAGGTGACAAAAGTGGCATAGGGCTATCCTAGATATTTTCTTGTTTAATACTTTATAAGTAGTCCGGTTTTTAGTTTTAATTAGACTTTATTGACATGAAGTCCAAAATTAAATGAAAAAGAGTTTATTACATCTTTTCATTCACTCTACACAATGCCATTTAATTTTCTAACGTCACACAGTAAAGTCTAAAATAAATGGCATTGTTTACAGTTTCAATGGTATGACAATAGTTTCATTAGGACATAGAATGGTCCGTCAATTATTATAGGTTTGGGCTCCGAAGACCGTACACTCTGCTCGTTGTTAAGATTATCAGAATCATTGCAGCAAATAAAGAAGTAAGTAAACGTTTGAAAAATTAGCGAGCGTAGGAATCTATAGGTACCTACTTAGGTAGTTGAAATTGAAACATGTAAGTATTTATAACTAATTTATTAAGTTTAGGTATATAAAATATACTATTACTTATAAAATTTATACAAAACTATGCTAACTATACAATATACAATACTTACAAAATTGAAATAAAGAAAAAGAGGGAGACTGCAACATCAGGCATCGAAAAATTCCTCCCCATCCGATCTCTACTGGTATCGTGTCCAAAAGGTTGGCCGCATTACCACGCTGAATGGCGATGCCAATTCTTTGAGTGAAGTTAAGGCCAACAGTATTTCTTTGAATAGCGCGCGCACTTGGACCCCGTGCACCCAACATTCCGACTCCAAACAGCTCAAAAAAATAGGTACTTATCAGTTAAATTGGTATATTTGCGCCTGTAAGTATGTTATAAAAAAAGGTACACTCTAGTGTCAACTACTTGATACTTAAGTAATTGAGGTGTACTTTTTCTAAGTTTAGGTACATTTATTTATTTTCGTTTCAGGGTGCCGTCCCAGGTACATTCTTTTGGAAGCCGCGGTTGGGTCTTGATTTAACTTTGCCGAGTGCACGTAAGTAATCACCTAACAAACAGGGATTGTGTAACTTTCTACTTATAAATGTGAAAGTAGGTACAACCGTTTTATTTTCGTTTATTCCCTGAAGTTCCTTTGGCAGTTCCGTTGACAGGACTTCTGAGACTCTTTCGAAGGAACTGCCAAAGGAACTACTGAGAATTATCTAACGTTTATTTTAAGTTTGGACCTGACAAGAAATGGTTGTAAGTACAAATGTTTGTTAGTCAATAACGCAGCTGAACAGTTCTGCAGCTGAAAGTTGATAGGGAGAGGTATAGATTTCAGTCTGGAATAGCACATAGGCTACTTTTTTATTACCCCTGAAGTAGGATACGGGACCGCTATCCGGTTCCGAGGGTAACAGCTAATAAATAATTAAATTGCCATTGCAGTCAACACCTTAGATATGAGCACAATTATAAAATATACCTACCTAACCTAAACGCGTTAGGTACCATGGCATGCTTGGCAACTTCAATATGCCCATACACGCACACATGGGAGTATCCCATGGTGGATTGCCAGGGAAGGGGGGGCCCCTTCCCTGGCAATCCACCAGACAATGTAGGTATGCGCTATGTTTTGAATAAAACATTAGTAAAATGATTTAACTTGCATTACCTATTTGTTCGGTACGTTTGCAAGTTATCCGAAAATTGGTGTACCGGGACGGTGATAGAGACAATGCCGTCTGTACCATAGGGGCACACGAGGCACGTGCCCAGGACCCACCTCATCAGGGGGGCCCCCCCGAACGTCCGACATTTTTTCTCTTCCACAAACTCGAAAGATTTCCATTGGGTGCATTTTTCTCATTACATTAGACATGTTATTTTCTATTAGACATGAGTAATCTTTTAAAAAACTGCGGAAATCGGGGTATTATATATATAGTACTTTACTTTACTTTGTATCTGCGCGCCCTGATGCGGATAGATTTAGGTTAGAATAGATTACTTGTGATAATACCTACACCTAGAAATAGAGAACCCCTTTTTCAATAAGTGACGAATTATAATAAAACAATATTACCAAATGAATTATTATTCTTTATTAATACAATTGTCATATGAATTGTAAAAGAAAGGCGAACAACTAAGCCAAACTCTCCCGAGATCAAATTTACGAGGAGAAGGCGTGAACTGTCAATTCACCCAGTCTTTGAATGAGTAAACAACTGAGGATCCTGTGGTACTTTTCCCGAAAATTAATGGCAGCTCCTTTACCTATTACTACCATGTATCCGCGAGGAGCGGGGACATGAACCCGAGCCTGGGAATCTCCCAGCTCCACCGGGACATGGTAGCGGAGTAGGAACTACCACTGGGCTACCACGTGCAGGGACCGACGGTAACCGCTATTACGGCGTTCCATCGTGGGTTAAAATCCATCAAGGTCAATCCATCAAATCCATCATATGCCACATATTAGCGTTTCGTACTGGCTGACACTCTGCTCTACCTACACAGGAGTCTGCGAGTATTTAGCCCATATTAAAAAAGCAACATTACTTCACGGTAGATGTTCGCAGAGGTGGGGAATAACTATGAACAGCTGAATGCATCACTAATGACAAAACCGACGTAACACAACAATGAAAGCCACAGAGTCCCATTCACGTGCCATTGCACAATAGAGATATATTACATATCGAGTAGTGTATTCTTCTCACTGTATTTCTCCGTGACAATCCTTAGGGCAAACGCCGATTCCATGGTCCCGTGAACGGGATGAAATTCATATTGACACTCCGAGCACATTCGAGTGCACTCTCCTGTCAGATCCGGGAGTCAATTATCCTCTCGTAGAGCTTCATGGTGTGGAAAATTGCCAAGACTGGCGTGATAATCAGCCCTCCCTGGCTCGGGATCTTAAGGAACTCCTAAACTAAAGAAGGTAAACTTATCGAGCTTGGGCTCATTTGTTTAATCCTGGTAAACACGCTTGTTACACTGTTATTACTTTTGTTTCATGGGTCTGTAGTAGCTAGATGTTTTCTACTCCACCTTCAGGCCCCATAGGAACTCCTAAACTGAACAAGACAAATCTATCAGTTTGGGCGCGTTTGACTTGTGTTGGTAAGCACTCTAGTGCTACATGACTACCTATACTAAAATTTAAAAGTTGAAAAGTAAAGAAATAAAACTCTCTTTAAAACAATATTTTGTCAAAGCTTTTATCCGCAAATACCTACTTTGCTTCGCTTTGCATATTAGTACATTTAATTTATTTGAATACGCCCATGCACGCACATCACCTGAATGGTTTACAAGAACATGTTATACTTAAATTAATGAAATAATTGTTGTGATGTTGGTGATGTTGTAGTAGCTAGATAGGTACTGGACCTTTCCACGTTCTTGGGTCCCGACCAAGGCCCTCTTGGACCCGCTGATTGATGGAAGCAGATCTGGTACAGACTTTCCTCTCGAGGTTCGGAAGTAAATCAAACTATGCTTATAGCTGCCATAAACACCTCATGAGCCAAATCTAAAACAGGAGAAGCTTCAGATGCAACTGAGTGCCTCGCTAAGATGATGATTACAAGTATAAACATTCAAGTTTCCAATTCCATTTTCCAGAACAGATAAACGCCACAGAAATAAAGCCGTCGATAGATAACGTTAGAGACGGTAAAGTCGTGGTCTTCGAAGGATACCAGACGGGCATGACCATGCTGGCGCTTTCTGCTGCATACACAGCTGGTACCTCCAATTATCATCTGGACCCGTTATCAGCTAATTTTTATACCAATTCGTACAGATGGGCTTTAAGGCACTTCTCTCTGTAAGTTATCCTATTTAGTATGACATAGATTTTAATAGAATATCGCTACTTATTCACAGAACAGCTGAACACTTGACCTAAGTCCCGTCACAAAATGTACTGTACATATACGCGGAGGACGCGCTTATTGGGTGGTTTTTAAGGAAAGCACGGGGTGTTGTGGCGCGGAGGAGTTAAAATACACCACTCATAAGATAAGATAACATTTATTTCAGATAAAATCATCCATAATTTATTAGTAGGTATGTTGGCCTATAACTATGTTAGTATGTACCTAATTATAAAATAATATTAACAGTTCTTTTTTTTTAGTTTTTAGTTTTAGTTGATTAAATAATAATAAATAATATTCAAATGAATTAAAATAAATAATAAATTTATAATGTCCTATTTGCACTACCGACTCGTTAGTCAGTGCATGAACCATATATAAGTGGTTCATATACTGACAGTCAAACCTATTTGCAAAGACACGTAGAATGCTGTTAGTGCTACCCCGTACCTTATGATAAAGGGACGTGCACCGTTTGCGTATAGTCGTATAAAAACAGTCTACACGCAACTCAGCGAACATTCCCGAAACGCTGCAGCTCTGATTATATCAAATTAATGCGCGCGTGCGGTATTGTGTTTATAGGACTCCATTAAGCCAACTTCTTCTGCAAATGGGTAAGTAGGTACACCAGCTGATCGGTGAACGAAACTGGCATTAGGTCACATGACGGTCTCTCTCACCAAAGCCAACCACGCCGTGCGTAGGTAGATAAGTACGTAAGCGCACCTGCGAACTCTCGTGAAAGCTTCACAACTGGGTCCCGAGATTCCGCTAATTTTATGCCACGCACACTGCAAAAAATGACATTAAATTTTATAATCCAGTCAAAATAAAAGAATTAAAATCGTAAGCTCTAATCTTTATTTTGTCTGGACTATTAAACTTTACCAACATGTTGTTAAGGTCTAAAATTAAAGGAACTCTTGTAAAGTGAATGAAATAAGTAATTAACTTTTTTCATATGGCATTTTTTGCAATGTCATATGACAGTGGCTTTGTTATGACATAAACTTAGGAGAATTAGGACCTTGATAAGACGCTGATAGTGATGGGCGAATAAGAGTGCGGATCCCGTTCCTCAGGCGGACCTTTTATTTTCCTCAGATTACCAAACTGGATTGCTGGCAATGGTGGTAACTACTGCGAAACTCATAAATTATGGAGAAGACGATTCGCTAAAATGGACTCGTTTATGCCGAATTGGCTTAAGAAAATATTTTTCTTCGTAAAGAAAGAAGATTGGGATAAGGAAGAAAAGGAGTACAAACTATACGAAAAATATGCAGAGCCAGCATTTGGGAGATATTATCGCTATCCTAGTCCAGTATTTAATGACTTTGCGTCCTGGAAAAAAGAAGACTCAGTTAACGATTACTCTTCTTCGTAAATGAGTAAGGCAAGATGAGACCAAAGCATTTCTTTTCAATTGTAACAGAGTGGCATATTAATTATGTCACTCTGTTACATAATATGTTCTCTTCTACTAAGAAGAGAGGTGCTGCCGCCATTCGCGTGTCTAACAAGATTCATAAGGCGTGAATTGTACCTACAGGAAAGGTAAAAAGCACAAGGCCGTAAGGTATCGTACCAACGCAATAATGCTCTGCAACAGCGTCAATTCGTATGGTTTTCCTTTGACTAGCTGTGCCTTCTTATTTTTACAATAGATAAAGATAAGTTCATATATTTATATATATGAACTTATCTTAGGTTAATATGTATATAACTACAATTTTATTTTCATATTAAAGTATTTTGTTAAAAATATAGTTTTTTTTAACATTAGATAGTTATAGTTAAATATATCTCAACTGGCTACCTTCGCAAGAACTTAAGCTTTCCAGCTGAGTAGAATTTTACTACCCCATCTCTTCTCATGCGGCGTCGTACAAAGCGACTAAGGGATAGGGCTGTTCATCAGACAGTTATAGGTATACAGCCTAGACTCAGTCTCAGGAGTCAACAATAGTGCCCAAAAGACGGCAATAGGGTCATCCCCTATTACGTGGGACCGAATTCAATGATTAGCGAAATGTGGGTGTTCACCTCTGCTTAACCCTCCGGGGATACAAGCGTGATTATATGAATATACTTTTTTAATTTGAAAGAACGTACCAACTTCAGAGGTGGTTCCATTGCCACCAACTCAGTATCTGATGACGAGATCCGGAGGACGGAAATGGGGAGAAACCTTTATATTTTATAGGATTTCTCATAATAATCATATATTTCTTGTGGTTATCATTGATTGACATTGCTGTGCCAGCGATGATCGAAGTCTAGTCTTCCTTAACTATTATAATTAATTCTGGAAATATTGCGAGTGTGGCTCCTCTAGTGTTACACACGTCCATAGGCCACGGTAACCACTTTCCATCAGGTGGACCGTGCGCTTGTCTGCCACCTAAGTGGTATAAAAAAAAAATAACAGGGTCATATATATAAGGCTAGTGGTATACTGTGGAAGACACAATACCTCAATTCCTATCGGTTAAGATGTTGTGTGATAAATGTGTGAAAAATAGCGATGTCTGACCGTCTAAATATAGTTCGGCATACACCGTCGCCATCAAATAAAACGAGGCTCAAATTTACTTTACATATTATATTTCAATTTGCATTAACGGAGCAAGTCTTTGGTTTACAATACAATTTTTAACATTAGAATCCGTAAATATATTCTAGTCACATGAAATTTGTCACTATTCATTCATTCATTGATTGCCCTAGCCTGTTCCAGTTCACGACATAAAAGAAAAAACTGTAAAAATTTCGAGTATGTATACCCAGGGTAATACGTTTCATAAATTTAAAAAAATTCTACGAATGAGGTCAAATTTTGACATGATATACAATCCACTTATTTGTTTTTCTCCATACGTATATATTTTTTTAAATCAGGTGAGTTTTTCTTAGAAATTTGTTCTTGGCCGTAACTGGGACCCGGGCCGCTAATTTTTATACATAAGTATGTCACGAAACCTCTGTCCGGTCAATAAGGAGCACAGCCCTTTAAACATATAACCAAAAGAAGGTAAAAAAACTGACGAATGAAAATACACGTATCATTGGAATATAAAAAGACATTTCCTAGTATCAAAACTACCCACAAACTCACCTAAATTTAAAAATGCGACAACACCGCTTAATATGTATACAATGCAATAGCCACGATAGGTACAAACATTTATGCCATCGTGTATTGCACTGACTGTTATTTTTATAGTTTAATTTTCATACACTCATTGGACACAGGCTTCGTTAAATGACATCATAGTATTCACTGGTTATAAGGAACTGCTAAAATTAGTATTTTAATAGAAAAAGTCTATATAATTAAAACTTAGCTTATGACATTCCTAATCTTTTTATTGTTAAGCAAGAAGTCTCGCTCAGGAATCTAACGTTAGTGTCAGCGTTAGATCTAAATATTAACAATTTTAATATATAAATACAGTACAGAAGTATGTAAAAAGCGGTATTTTGTTCTTGTTCTTAACATTAGATATTTATCTTACGAACTAATAGTAACACGTAAGATGTGCTAGTATCCTATGTGTATTGGTTGTCACAGGGGATACGCATTACGTTCACGGGTCGACGAACGAAACCATGATATAGCGCGTGCCTTTGGTGACAAGCAGCCCTTCGTGATAGTGGGTCAGTCGACCCGGGTGCATGAGTAGCCAGCCCCGCTTAGTGTCGCGTACGGAGCAGTTGTAGCGAATGAAGCGACATCCACCACCTTCGTAGTCTACATCTGAAACATTGAAACCATTAAATCTAAATATAGTTTAATAAAAGGCCCGTTTTAGCCTAGCCTAGCCTTCGGAACGTAACCAGTCATGAAACCATTCGACTCGGCACTTGTTACTCGCGATTAAGTTTGCAAGAGTATTTGATCGATTTGAAAATGTATTGTAATGTGCATTGTATTAAGTTCTGATTAGAAAATTTAATTTGAATCTTGATACTGTAGATTTATTGAAATGATGCAATGTTACTTAAGGTACATTTTCTTTCATTTAATATTTTTATTACAATAACGTAACGTAGTACAATAACACTATTGACGTCACTGTTGCCATTATTTACGGCTTTGAGCGACAAGCTCATAATTAGCTCAGCTAGTGGAATTTAGTAATTAATTGGTCTAAATAAAACCAGTCAAGTACGAGCCAGTATTAAAAATATATCTTGATTGTTTATTTTTCTACCAGTAGTGTCGTTTACAATTAACAATTAAATTGTACAGCCAACAACTATGAAGTTCAGAAATGTTATTCTTTATTTACCTATTTTAAAAAAGCAACCGCAATCTTAAGAAACGTAACTCTTTATATATAACTAAATAAAAGCAAACTTATATAGATAAACCACAAGTGGAAAAAAAGTAAATCATACCACTTTGAAACTTTTTTACTAAAAAAATAAAACCCAATATTGCTGACAGTCATAAGAGACTAGGCCGGCCCAGGAAGTGAGAGGTGGTCCACAATAGAGATGAGTGGAAAGAATGGCGGAGGCATTTGCCCAGCTATGGGACACTTTCGTGGCTACATAACAAAACGGCATAAAAGTTGCGGGCAGCTGCTAAAAGTTCCATCCATAAAGATCTTTTTTACATTTTCAATTGTCTTATGTGCATCCGAACCCAACCAGCAAAACACTATGATTCGATTCCTGTTATCATAGTAGTCAGCTAAGATTGACTCAACTTAAATCCAAAACATGAGTTGGATGTACAATTTGATCTCAAATGACCGCAGTAGTGTCTTTAATTGTAAACGACACTACTGGTAGTATTGCTGGTAGTGTCCTTGCTATGAAATGTTGATAAGAGAACATCATGTGCGTGAACTGTGCCATTTATTTTTGTGATGACTTTAGGTTATATTATAAATGCGTAAGTTTGGTTGGAAGCAAATAGCTTTTATCGTAGTCTCATCCGTCAATCAGGTGCGCCGCGCCACCTTGCAGTAGCTCAGGTGGCCCCAACCCCAATACACCTCGATGGAGCCTCGTATATACTGAAAGTCGCGATACGGTAGTAAAAGCCGCGCTATGATAAACGTACAAGTAATTTGTAGCTGCAACAATTTGTTACTTTCAAATCGCACATGGTTACATTCCAGTGTTCAGTCTATGTGTCTATGTTAATTATTTTGACTTTAGTTCTTAGTATACCTTGGGTCTAGATAACGCTGTTATTATTGTTGGTATCAAAAAAATAATGTAAAAATGAAACCCTATTTCTGTTGGAACACATTCATTAAGTTTTTTTTTCTTTTTTAGTTTTGGAACACTTTAGGAGGATCGAAAAAATGTTCCTGTGAGCAGTCACCGGCAACAGCTAGTTGGTAATATAGAAAATCAATAATGATATGCTTACTTGGTGTGTTCAGGGCCAAATTAATGGTGTAAGTTGAGGAGTCATGATGTGGGCGCAGGGACGGCTGCTCATCAGGCCTGTAGCGCACCACGAAGTTCATGATCGACGCAGGAGGCTGTGGAGAATACAGAATTAATTAATGTCGTACCTGCTAGAACGCTGTGGGGAAGATGGGTGTACTAGCTAGCTTTTACTCCCCAGAAAGTTGTGGGGAAGATGGTGTACTAGCTAGCGTTTACTCCTCAGAAAGTTGTGGGGAAGATGGTGTACTAACTAGTTAGCGTTTACTCGTTAGAAAATTATGGAGAAGATGGTGTACTAGCTAGCTAGCGTTAATTCGCTGGTAAAATGTGGGGAAGATGGTGTACTAGATATTTAGCGAGTACTCGCTAGAACGTTGTGGGGAAGATTGTGTACTAGATATTTAGCGAGTGCTCGCTAGAACGTTGTGGGGAAGATGGTGTACTAGATATTTAGCGAGTACTCGCTAGAACGTTGTGGGGAAGATTGTGTACTAGATATTTAGCGAGTGCTCGCTAGAACGTTGTGGGGAAGATGGTGTACTAGATATTTAGCGAGTGCTCGCTAGAACGTTGTGGGGAAGATGGTGTACTAGATATTTAGCGAGTGCTCGCTAGAACGTTGTGGGGAAGATTGTGTACTAGATATTTAGCGAGTACTCGCTAGAACGTTGTGGGGAAGATGGTGTACTAGATATTTAGCGAGTGCTCGCTAGAACGTTGTGGGGAAGATTGTGTACTCGTATAAGCTAGCTATATAAATATAAAAAGGATAAGAGCGTTGGCGGGCTGCTTTACTATGTACACTGCGTGAAGCACGTGAGTATATGTATATCGGTAAATGTTGGCGTTTGGTCGTGAACTTAATAAATAAATTAATGATAATAATAAATATTCCACAACATTCCACAAAACGCTATCCTTGGTAAGCATAGCTTAACTAGCTTGTATTATGGAATCTAGAATGCGGATAAACATACTTAGATACTTTTTTTTTTTTACATACACATCTTACATAGAAACAACCAGACCAATGCAAATATACATTCATGCACACAAATATTTTCACTGAGCGGGAATCGAACCCGCGACTTTCCATATAAATAGAAGTTAAACAGACATAATGATAAACCTGTTTACTCCTCGTTTCGAGAGATATATAAACCTGATTGTTAGGATTGTTTTCACTCACATTGTGGTAATACCCAGTGAAAACCATCTCCTGTAACGGACGCACGAACTCCTTGAGCATGTGCAGCCAGTGTCGGTCCAGCCCGACCTGGCTCATGTGGATATCCCGAGTCGGCACTGCTTCATAGCCGCTCTCTAGACGTTTGTCCTGAAATAATAACTCACTTGCAATGGTTGAAAATTTTACGTGAATATTACATACTAGCTATTACCTACGATATCCAATCATATAACAAATAACAAATGTTCATTAGACAAGCAACGTTTGACAAAATTATACTTGATAAACTTTTACAATATTTTTTTATACAACTTAGGTGGCAGACAAGCACACGATCCATCTGATGGAAAGTGGCTACCGTGACCTATGAACGTGTGTAACACCAATGGAGTCACATCCGTACTGCCGACCTTGTAAGAACAGTGATTTTAAGTGCCTTCCTTTTAAATTATCGTTTAATAAACGACTCATTAGATAAAATATTTACTTGGAAAAATTTCATTATGCCTTAACATCATTTCACAAATTGATTAGTTTTTAAACTCGAATAATGTTTATTTTAAGTAACATTTGTTATCTCCAGTATTTAGAGTACTTTTCTACCTGCTATTACTAAATAAAATCTACCCGGTAGATTGTAATATATATTTCCGCCATTATTTTATCAGCGAACTTTGATTCTTAACAACAAAATAATATAAAAATTATCTTCTACATACACTGTTACTGCCATCGCTCCATTGACCGTATGCTTCCATTATGTCGATCCATTCCACGCAGAACTGTTTGGACATGAGAGGGAACCAGTATACGTCAGGACATGGCTGAAACAGAACATAGGAGAGTACAATAATTTTATCGTATCACTTTTTAGTTATAAAATATGGATCCCGCGTGGATGTAGGCTATTGTGTTTGGTCATATTTCCGGCTCTAGTCTAAAAAAGAAATCGCATCAAAATCACTTCAGTAGTTTTTAACTCCATCGTAACATTGCAGCTGGTGCGGTATGTGCAGGAATCAAAGAATCAATCAAGAATCAATTTCATTTATTCAGTTTAGGCACATAAAGCGCACATATGAACGTCAATATTTTACAATTATGTATGTCAAGAAATAATATAAAAATATTAAATAATGTAAAAATAAACCATTGGAAAATGATTCTTTCGCTGGTTCGGTAGATTAGTTCTACTGAGAAGATACCAGCAAGAAACTCAGCGAACTACATTAGAACTAGATTATTTTTCTTTTTTAAATTTGTTTTGGTTTACAATTTATTTTGTGCGAGCAAGCAAGAGACTTATGTTGACCACGCATTAACATCATTAAGGTACTCATCCACTTTATAGCAACCTTTACTCAATAAGGTTTTCGCTTCGAAAGAAGTTCGGACGTAATTTCTATACATTGTCATTAGTACATTGCCGTGTGCTTCTCTGCCAACTAAGTGGTATAAAAAAAAGATAAATCTTTAGTATTGTTTTATACCACTAAGGTGGCAGACAAGCACACGGCCCACCTGAAGGAAAGTGGTTACCGTGGCCTATGGACGTGTGCTAAACCAAGGGAGTCTTTCGCTTTGCCAGTCTAACTGCGGATTTGGATGAACTTCGACATTTTCCGTGAAGCGACCTCCACAACCCAAAGACGATATCTAAGTATTGCAGCTAGACCAGTAAACGTGCTCTTCGGGGCACAACCAGACCAATGAAATTACCCAAATTCATGTTTACAAATATTTGCACTGAGCGGGGATCGAACCCGGGTTTACTATGTAGCGACCGCGTACGCTACCGCTGCGATGTGAAGCTATATTAACGTATTAAGATGCCAAATATGCAAGAATAGTTCGATAGTCTAGACAGACTTTTTCACGACGAGGAGAGGGCCAGATCGATAGAGACGGCCCTGGGTCGGCCGGGGTGCGAGGAAGATGCCTGTTAACCTCACCCTCGGCAACCAAAAACGACCCACAGGCGGCGTGCGTTTTGGTCGGTTCGAGTCCGACATAACCTCTTCCACCGGCTACGGTGGGGGGAGGGGGTATCCGTGGGTATTTTGCGCACGTAAAAAAAAGAAGATGTTTTCAGGTTCCACTTTGTAGAAACCCGGGTATTGTAGGCTTGTATGAACCATGGACTTAAGAATTTTAGTTTTTTAATAACTTACCATAAGAGGTTTCTTCTTCTCATCAAAGTTCGAAAGATAGTCTTCATGCAGATAACGAGTAGTCCATTCCATTTTGTTATCGAACAACTGATACATATCGGGATGAGTGCGACTAATGTCATATGATTCTGGATTGACTAAGTGACCGAATTCCATTTCATTGCTGACGTGCATGAAAACGCCCTGGAACACAACATTAATATTAGTCTTATAGCGAAATTATTAGTCCATATGTGAATGTACTATATGACACTATCTGACTTTGTAATTACGAATACATCATGACGAATACGACAAGACATCAAACCATTATTCCATAAACTAGGTCAAGAGCTTGATACACTCCTCAACACTGTACGTTCTGTGGTGACATCTGTTTCCTTAAAAAAGGTTTTAAAGAAAGGGATAATATTGTTATTACTTTTGCCCGGTACTTGAATCCAATGCCATTGTAACACTGTTTTAATATACGAAAGAATACATACATATATTCACGTCTTTATTCTTGGAAGGTTAGGCAGAGGTGAATTAACACCCACATTTCGCCAATAATTGTATTTGGGCCTACGTAACTAATATAATATTAAGAATAGTTTTCTTTGTTAAATGTTTAATAGTTCATTAGTAACATATTATCAGAGCACATTGGGAGAGGCCTATGTCCAGCAGTGGACTACTGTGGGCTTATTGACTGTTTGATTTATACCAGAGCTTCCTTCCGTTAAAGTTACGATATTCCGTAAACATACTCCGTGATGGCTGAAGAATCGAACCCGGTACCTCTCGATAATAAGGTGGTATCTTGACCACTGCTACCGAAGCTACAAGCATTTAAATAGAACGTTAACTTACCAGATCTCTTAAGCTGGCGCAAAAAGCCATGTCTGGATCCAAACCTTCTTTGGTGTAAGTCACACCTTTCGCGATTGGTGTCCTGAGCACCGACATCTTTACCAAGTAGCAATTGGTGATGAAAGGCACGTTCCATATTCCTCTGCAAACACATTAAAAAATTTATAAATTACAACTATTATTCAGTACTTTTTTAATCTTCATGTGCAATGACATCATTATCATTAGCTTAGCGTTGTTCTCGTTATTCCCGATTGCATTCGAGGTCCTCGTTTCGGACCCCAGGTTCCCTCACTTTTTCTCCTTTTGGTTTCACTTATACAGCTTTTATGGGATTGGCTGATATATCCGAGTAGTGGCGGAGAAAGAATACGATTATCACCACCCCATCTCATCCGAACGTAAGAGGCAAGTACGGAAAAATACGCAGACGATATCACTGCGCGAGAAGGAAAACTTGAAATAAAACGCTGTACCAACACGTCTGCCCAGTGTGGAAACAGTAGTTAAAAGCCTCCTAACTTTGGGGGAGGCCTAGTAAAGTGAACTGCGTTAGGATAATTGATTGATCGATATCAAGCCTCTACACCCCGAAAGAATGTGACAGATCTGGTCCGTCGGTTAGCAGGTGTACCGTCTTACGGGTGAGGTTGAATGGCACCCGGAGATTTTGGTGAGGCCCCAAAAACTCCTAAATAATGATACATATCTACTTATACTTATTCGATAAAGACAAAAGGTTTCATTGATAACCTAGAATAATCCCTGCTGCGGTTTTCCCATGCACCTGCAATATGGGATTTTTTAAAAGGGGCATTTTAGAAGGTATCTTCAGGGCCAACAGCGCGAGTGTGACGCCTGTGGTGTTGCACACGTCCATAGGCCACGGTAACCACTTCCCATCAGGTGGGCCATATACTTTTATGCCACCTAAGTGGTACAAGAAAAACAACGAAGTGCCCCTAGTTTCTAAATATTAGGTTTACTATCACTACTATAAGATAGTTTTTTGTGTAAGTAGACAAAAAAAATCTGGAAGTAAGCAGGGCCAGCCACGAGGTCGCGCGATATGGTGATCCATTGACCTATGTTCAAATATATAAATATCCTCCATTTATAGTATCGCCGTATGAAATGCGAAAGGAAATGACGAATGTCGTACATCACATAGGGGAGACAAGGGCCCTCCTGCTAGCACCTCGTCATTAGCCAATTGAAAGATTGGCGCAACAGGAATCGTCGATACCTCCAGTTGCACTCAGAACTCGTACAAGAACATACCAGAACATATCACCGCACAGTCTCTCAACTCAACGTTCATTGCCAACCGTTCATAAGTTGATTGCACAAATGTTACTCATGGAACCAAAAGTTTTATTGATTTTGCTAATATTTTACTCTATTTTTTTCGCTACGGAGGCACGACGCGGGCGCCCGAGGAGTAGAACAAAGTCAAAGGTACGAACCATTATACTGTATCTCTTTTAATTAATAATAAAATAATATAAGTAACACATAATGGATAAGATATTATTTAAATTCTTATAGCTTTTATTCGTGTCGTTGTCGATAAATAGTTATATTCGACGACGTATTATCAGCACAATTTGAATTCAAAGTTTTCCAGAATGCTTTTAAACATACTTAGATACCATTACTTTTGTAAATACGCACCCAGAGATAATCTTTATTTACGGAGCTTAGCCACAACATGACTATGTCGCTCACCCAGAGATATGTATAGCCATATTCAAAGCTTAGAAATATTTACAATTCGGAATAGAACCCACGACCTCCGCCTTAGCAGTTGAACACTCTACCGCTACGGCACGGAGATCGTCATTTATATTTTCTCAAATACATCTTTAAAATGAACAGTCATCAGTCAATAATTTATTCAATAATTTAACCAATTTATAATAACTATGCGAGAGCATAGTCATTATAAATTGATTAAATTATTATTTCAATTATATTCTCATATACAAATTATATTTTTTCTTCCTCAGGTACAAATTGGATTACCGATAACGGGAAAGTACAGAGATCCGGAGTCCGACCAATATTACAACAACAATGACGTACGCCTATCTATTTCAATTTTTATTACATACATGTAACGTTTCACCTGTTTTAACTATACTTATATTTTTACAGGGAGCTAAAATCCTACTCGCGTCTCACTTTGATCTTGAATACGTGTTGGGTCATAAAATCGCGTTTCTGTGTATCGCCAAAGGCTCGCCCCGACCCCACATTACATGGTTCAAGGACGGAGTGGAAATTTATGCTCATCACTATTTACACGTAAGTTGATTAAACCTGCATAGCGATCATAACACTATCTGCAATTTATTTGGTGTAATTAGATATTATTTAGCATTAATTTATCAATCTGCGCCTGATAATCCTGTGCTTCTATTTCTATCTTTTTTAACACTCAGTATTGTCATTTACTAAAGCGACAAAGAGAGCGGGAGCCGACCGCCTCGATGCCGCCGCGTGCCGTCGGACACCCTCTCTCAGTTCTGATTGATAGAAACGGCAAGCACAGGAAAATGCTATTTAGTGCTGCCAGATATAGTTCAACCCTAAGGGGTACCACAGTGTTAGTAATAACAAGTATAGAAGTGTTATAGCTTGCGTTTTTTACCAGGACCGATGTCGCCGATTATTTGCTATTAACACAGAATTCTTTCAGAACTTAATCTTCATACATGTTCGAGTGACACATACTTAAATAGACATCGCACACGGACGCGAATCTCCGCTCGCGCGGGAACATATACGGGGTCGAATCGAATATCACCCGTCAATGGATGTTCAAATTTCACTTTAAAAGTAACTTATCGTATTTTAGCAGGATTGTAAAGTAATGTAATCTGATAGTTCGTAATATAAAACTCTCGCGATTCTCTATAGAACAATATTTCTAACCTTATTGTTAGATCTATCATTTACTTTGATTTTTGAATTTCTAGAGATTCGTCACTTAGCGTGTCTTGTATTTTTATTGTGATCTAAGCGTTGTTGCCGGTAGCATCCAATTCTTTCACTTCAGCGCCAGGGGCTTCCACCGCGACTGCAATCTAACCTGCCAATTCTGAGAGAAACCCCCTACCTTAAAGATAGATACACAACAAAGTTCTAGAACATTGGTTCTAGAACTTTCTTGTGTATTGAAAACTGACAGTAAATAGAGACCTATATTTTAATCAGTTCAAGAATATTCATAATTATCTACATTTGTGCTACGCAACAATTATCGCATCACTATCAAAGTACAACAAAAATATCAACTAAACAAAAAAACAGGCCTTCTAAGATAAAACTTTATCAGTGAGTTCTTTTTTGCGTTTGTTACCCCATTTATCGAATATTTCAATGAATAAACAAGCAATGAATAAATAGAGTAGCGTGTAAAGTCACTACAACATAATTATGAATAATAACTTATAAATCGGTGCCAGTTTGATTAAAAGTCACAGCCATTTAAAATACCAACGCCGCACGAGACAATATATGTCAATTGACGCATATGTTATACTCGTATATACCTACATTTTAAACTGAGATGATACACACGCTTCAGATCGTACAAACGACGACGTATTCTCTGATTCGCCACAAGACGCGTTGTCAACGTGAAACATCTATAAATAATGATTTCTGCCTATATCCTTTAGTCAAAAAAATCGATTTCACAACTTTTCGATTGTTAAATCTTCAGTTTTCAGAAACAAGTGTGATATGTTTGAGTTAACACTTGTGTAACGAATGCGATTTTGTTTGAATCTTAGCGATTGTTAGTATTTCTTTTGATACGACAACGGAAACACATGGGCATGTGAAATATAATTAGGTACTTTAAAGAAATTAAAAATAAAACATTGGTAAAACATTGCATTCCTGGACGGTCGGAAATCACCTAGGCATGCAAGATTGAAATTATTTCAAATAAGGTAAGGTTTCAAAATTTCCAGATATCGCTATTAAATCTTTCATTCCTTTACAAATCAATCCGTGTGTGTGATATTTGCATTTAGTTTCTCGTTTGTATATCACGTTTAACAAGCTATAGGTATGCTACATCACAACACAAATCTAAACAAATTATCATGACATTGTAAGGCAATCTGAGCTGGCTAGCACAAAACATAGTCGTCAACTTGCAAATTGAGCTATTCTAGTCTATAGATGACATGGAACCAGAACAACGCATAGGTACAAGATATTATATAGGAATATTTGATTAGGATAATAATGTCGACGTGGTGGATAAATATCTCTTTCGTTCAGTCTAGCTTCCTCTCAGTTATGGGTTTAATGACCCCAAAACATAGTGTGGGTTTCTAAGTCAAGAAAATATTATAATGAGGCTCATTCTGGGAGTTCTATATAGGTTGCATACATAGAGCAGATTACCTATAATAAAGTAACCAAACCAGTTGATAGTAATGTCGGCGTTTATTAGGCAAATAAAATAAGAGTTACTGCGACGTTCTATCTATGTTTGAAGTCAAATGATTTTTTTTTAAATCGATGACCGATGGCATTTTAAATTTTGTAAAACATGTTAATCATCTTCCCATTTTATATTTTAAAATAATGATTTCTGTCTAGATCCACGAATGGCCGATAGGCAACGACCGCGTGAAATCTAAGATAGAAATCGATCCGGCCACGCAGATGGATGCCGGTGTGTACGAGTGCACAGCAGACAATATGTACTCCATCGACCGCCGTTCATTCAAGACGGATTTCTCCATCGCCTTCGACTGAACATATACAAACACCATGTGTTCACATTCAATCCATTACGGCCCCTATTTTTCAGTAGTAAATTAAGCAAACAGTGGAAAAACACCAGAACCGGAAACATACAGCGGACGACCAAATAACACCAATTTCTATTTAAGACAAGTGACGCATATCGCAATAGATGTTATGAAATTTGTCAACGCGACGAACTGTTCTGATTTAATCGACACCATACACTATACAGAAGCCAGTCATTGTCCTCATTGATAGACAAAACGCATACACACGCATACACGAGATCCTAACCTCATTTGTTTAATAAAAACAAGTACACACGTACGCGTCACTTTAACATATTGATATTGTGAATATTGAAATTTATAATAGATATTTATGTAATTAAAGGTCTTTAATATTGTTTGTTTTTGGAATTTTGATGGCGGCAATGTTTGGTGCAGTAACGGGTAGCATGCCAGGTGAAAATAAATAGATCCTGAATGCCACAGACGCCTGTAATGATATTAATTTACAGCAGTATCCAAGGAGTCCGCCTAAGATCAGCTTAAGGTTTCATCTATTTGTTTTGTAGACTATTCTTTGTAACATACAATGCGTGAATTTAGCGCTCTCGGGGTTGGAGAATCAGATGAATTCCGCATAAGCCAAAATTAGCCAAATATTGATAAGGAATAGTCCGAGAGTGAACCCTGGTCTCTAAAGTGCAACTGATGATGAATGAAATTATACAGATATCATGTCGTGGGAATTTGGGAAATAAATATGCAAAGATTACTTACTTTACCACTCTGTAGACTATGTCCATGTAATCTGATGACCTGGCGTAGAAACCGGCAGAGTTAATGGCACCCCAGAAGTTGGACCATGCGTGTCCTGGCCGCACAAGCATAGGAGCTATGACATCATACCCCGAAGACAGTAAATAGCGTAAAGTATTCGCCTCAAGCCTCGACAAACTGTCAATTGAGAAGAGGTAGTCGCACGCACTGCTCAGGCAGCGGTCCCTAAAACATTAATATAGATAAATACCCAGGTAAAATGCAAGTAGAAATAAATTCCGTGTGGTTTGAGGCACGGTATACAGTAAACATACTTGGAGATTTGCAATGTAAAGGCGGCATTGCATGATAGGTGATTCAGTGGTACATTTTATCACGTCCGGCAAAAGAAACGGACAGCCATGAAACATGAAAGCCGCCTCAAAGTTTTAACAGTTGACCCAAGCAATTAGGCGTCAGTTACCTACGACCGTTTCGTGTCCGGCGTCACTCGAATTCCTCAAGGAATTCTCAACCATTTTTATTCCTGAACTTGATATGACAATTCAAAATACAATTATAGAGAATCAGCCAAATAGCTGCAGTTGTTTTGAAGTGATTCATGGACATTATGGACAAGTTAGGATTAATGATTTTTATTTGTGTAGATCTAATAAAATATAGTCTATCTATATACTCAAAACAGACGTCTTTTATTTCTTTCTTTATCTTTTATTTCTTACTTTGTTAAAAACTACCTTGGGATTTTCACTTCGGGACAACACTTACATTAATAGCTTATTTCGCAACCACTCAATAGAGCAAATACAATTTAGCTCGAAAGGCAATTTAGTTCGCACAGCAATCTATTAGAAAATTGGTACTTCTCACGCGCGGTCTACGTACGAGTCGCGTGTTATGTATCACAGCTTGAGAAATCTTTTACTATGACCGGTACAAAATCGATCCTTTGACCAAAGGTTTTTAACTGATGCGAGCAAGTTGCAGGACTTTTCGCGATTAAATCATGGAACTTACTATTTCTGTAGTAAATAGTAAGTTCCATGATTTAATCGCGAAAAGCGAAAAGTCCCGAACTGTTGTATAATTATGAATTCACACCGCGATAGTTTAAAAATGAAATTCCTTTTTTGTTTTGATTAGTACTTAAATTGTTTTTGTTACCTATAGATAGATTAATTTAGTCTCGAAATTTCTGGATGTGTATACCCCGTATCTAAACGCAATTGTCAATTTATGAACGTGTTTTTATAATACTTGAATGGGTAGCTACAATGAAGACATGTTGATATGATTCGCAAACCAAAACAAATCTCCAAATATGTTATTAGTAGCCGTAATGACAACAATCGACATTGTAATTACAGTTTATATGTGCCGGCAAACATCTTAAACAAAAGTCAGAAAGTGCGAAGTCGAACGTGCATTTTAAAGAATCAAAGAATTAATTTCATTTATTCAGTCTAAGCACATATGAACGTCAACATTTTACAATTATGTCAAGAAATAATATAAAAAATAAATAATGTAAAAATAAACCATTGGAAAATTATTTTTTCGCTGGTTCGGTTCTCAGTAAAACTATACTGAGAAGATACCCGCAAGAAATTCAGAGAACTATATTAGAACTAGATTATCTTTCTTTTTTAAATTTGCGTTAGTTTACAATTTATTTTATGCGAGCAAGCAAGAGACTATATTGACCACGCATTTACATCATCAAGATACTCATCGACTTTATAGTAACCTTTATTCATTAAAGTTTTTTTTCACTTCTACTTAAAATTTATTTAGTGTCATGTTAATCAAATCCTGAGGAATTTTACTAATTTTTTTTACAACTGCCTACAAACGAATCACCAACTTTGTGAAGCCTGAGTTTTGGTACAACAAGTTTATTTTTGTTTCTCGTATTAAAGTTACGTACGTCAGATTATTTTTCGAAAAGATTAAGGTTCTTTCGTACATTTAAGATATCATCGTAAATGTACTGAGAAGCAACTGTTAAAACATTAACTTCTTTGAATAATTCTTTCAGCGAGTTACGGGGTCTGAGGCTGATCGCTCGTTTCTGTAGTACAAATATAGTCTCAATATCGGTAGCTGAGCCCCTAATGGACCAACTAAAAGACTATTAAAGGGACTGATCAATCAATGACTTCTCGTTCGACTCGTGATTGGTTTAATCTATTCTATCATTGACACGCAGCTGGTTCAAAGACCTAGCGTCATTGGTTGATTACTTGACTTTTGCACCTTGCTCTCCTAATAGTGGGTGTATATGCGCGAACTTGCCTCGAATACGCCGACTTTTTTGTTCAGGATATTTGCCGGTATCTATAACTATATTGTGAAATCAAAGTCGGTCTCCATAATACCAATTTTAAAGACAAAAGAAGATCTTACTTGGCAATATTTCTGGCTTCAGATTCAGCAATAAAGTCGACAGGTTTAATTCTTTTGGCTGAGTAATAATCCTTAGAGTGAGCTTGAAAGAACTCATCCACTTCGGTCTCATGATATTCAACATTATTTCTTAACAACAGATGAATCCTGTCTTTTGGGTAGTCAGTAGTCAAAACTTGTTCTAAAAACTCTTTCAAGAATGGTGTGGCTTGCTCTATAAATACTGCTATCATAATAGTTGGTAAATCATCCTAAAACATATAAAGACAGCCTTAATATTATGTACTAGACGATTCTCAGCCATGAATCTCGACTTGAAACTAGATCTAAGTACAGATTGTATCTTAGAGCTGAATTTGATTGGAGATTTAATGAATGCTCAGGTAAATTAGGTTCAGTCGCATATCATTATTGGACAAATCTCAGGCGCAGATATTTAGCCTCCCCACTTTTTTCATTTACGGATTTCTGGGGTTGGGGTTCGCAAGCACAATCCACACACATAAAGTCTATATGTATAAACTTTTAGTGGATTTGGCTATATACCATGGGGTAGCATAGGGCTACAAATTACAAACTTTCGGCACAACCAGGACCCACGATGTGATGAATTAGATAAGTTAGGTACACGCGACAAAAGAAATGCCTGTGCAGATTTACACGTTTATTTGTGTAATAATGTGTGACCCGTCCAGGTAGCTCTTAAGCATTGTACACTCAGATGCAAAACAAGATAGAAACACTAGGAGTAAAAAATGTTAACTACAATATAGAAATCATAAATTTGCTTACCTTTAATATGACTCTCTTCTCATTGCACAAAATACAACCTTCAGAGCGAGACCATGCCTTGGCTAAATAATTACCAAAGTTATTCAAAATTAACTTAGAAGGTCCATTTCCATGTAAAATGAGTGGTCTCTGTTTGGTAACTACATTCTCAATGTATGGATAAGTTTCTGTCGTGTTCGGTTTTATTTGGACGTCAGCTGTGAAGAGTATGAGAGGTATATTAAAAAGATTATAATAAATTAAGATTTTAAATGTTCTTATATAATTTAACTATTTCACTGGCTGCATGGAGCAAAAAATAAATAGTTTTTTTTATACCACTTAGGTGGCAGACAAGCACACGGCCCACCTGATGGAAAGTGGTTACCGTGGATTATGGACGTTTGTAACGCCAGAGGAGTCACAGTCGCGTTGCCAACCCTGTAAGTACAGAGTTTCTGTGCCGTTAGTGTACAAGACAATTCAAGACCAGCCTTTAGTCTTCCCACTGACAGCACAAATTCTCCAGTGAGCTCTGGCTACCCTACTCACCGCTGGGAACACAACACGAAGTTATTATAGCCGCGGTATTCTGTAGGGCGGAGGTACTTCCCCAGTCGGACTGCTCAATTGGGCGGAAATACCGCCGTGTCCTAACCCCTAACTAATAGTTTTTATTTTAATCTACATCATTCTTCCTCTTAGCGTTAATCCCAGTCGCATCCGAAGCTTTCACCTCGGAGTCTGGGTTCGCTTTTACCAGTTAACTGCGCGTATGGCTACACTTCGATATTTTCTGTGAAGCATCTGACCTCCACAGCGCAATGGCGATATAGAAGCATTGCAGCTAGAGCAGTTGTTGGACTTTTAGGGCTCCAACTACCCATAACGGCTGCCATAGATGACGGTAAGGCAAGCGGGACCGACGAGTTAACGTGCCCTCCGAGGCACGACAAGACCAGTGCAAATACCCATATTCATGCATACAAACATTTGCACTGAGCATAACCCGGAAGGCTGTCTATTTTAATCAACTCGACTAGCAATCATTCGTTGATTGTGGTCATACAGACTGAAAAGAATACAAAAAAGCATGCTATACAGATTGTCTTGTGTCTTGAACTGCTAATTCCTTAACTCATTTATCTGGTTCCCGCATCTCGTTCCACATTCGAAATTCATTCTTGCCACTGACACAGAAATCTTACCCCTCGTTTACACTTACACCTAAGTATAAAACATGTATTTGACAAGTTGCAAATGTGTTTTATACTTGTTTAAAACTTGTTGGCTATACATCCTATGTGAAGGAAAAAGTATCGAAGACACATTTTTAAAACAAGTATTGTTTTTTCATTAGTCTTCTACAAGTCTTCGACAAGTTTTTTTATAAACAAGTTGACAACTTGTCTTACAACTTGTTTTGTAGTGTAAACGAGGGGTTACACAATTTTTATACTAAACAGCTTGTCCAGTAGTAATAGTAAATTATTCATATAATATAATATTTATACTCACACAAAGCACCATTAAGATTTTGGAATATTGCAGAATTATGGTCTAGTGATATTTTCAGTGATTCCCTCAATTGATTGTCCAAATATATACTAGTGTAATATAATTGATCATCTTCTTTATTAGTGACTGTTTTATAATTCACTATTGCATGAAGCTGTGTCAAGTAGCCTAAACAAAATGTATGTAATTAAACACAGTACTTAAAAACAGGAAAGCAGTACCAGGGCTCTAAAGTAAAAGCATGCTGATTGAACATCATCACATCATTCTCATGATCACAGCTGGGATGAACCAGAACGCTTGCCCTTGCCCTGGATCACGACTATAGGAGTGAGGATCTTCCCATGAATGGTTTATCTACTAATGTTTTGTGTTAAGACAGTATGAACCGTAAATAGTTTTTTAGTTTAGTAGTTATAAAGTAAATATGTACGAATTGTCATTGTTTAGGGTTGATTATTATGAGATAATTGCTGGACAATGATGTGAGAATTGAGTGTTGCTGGATAGAATGTTTACAGCAAATACTGAACAAAACTGTATCCAAATAATAATCAAGTTCTTTAAAGTTCTCATTATTTTAGATGACACTTCTCATAATAATACAGGTGGTATAAGATGGGTGTGGATCTCGGTGGGGATGAATTTCTTTTTTGGATCTCTTTTTTGGAGTATAAGCTAACTTTTACCTGCTAGCTCTTGTCTCTGGGTATGGAATTAGAAGTTCGACAGATCAGATGGCAGTTGTTAAAATTATAGCCAACATTAGTCAAATGGAAATGGGGATAAGTATAGCTGGCCTGGAATCTGAGATAGAGACTCCTCTAGACTTTAGTCCAGAAGTAACATAAAGCATTTAGGGGCTGATTTATAATGTAGATTAAGTTACCTATAAATCCGCCAGAATTCAGGTACGGGCTAGCAACTTCTAATTTAGGATATAATGTAGCAAGCTTAGCATCAGGCCAACAAAACTGTTCCGCAGCAAACAACACCCTTGTATTTGGGAACGCCTGGAATTTTTTTACTATTTCTTGGATGCTTGCCAAGAACAACACATCATAGCTGCAATGAGAATATAATTAAGTATGCAGTTGTTTTATTAACATATTTAGACCTCATATTCAAGAACAATATGCAGTCAAGAAACATGATTTGAGACTAGCTATTTACAGATTTTATTCTAAAGATAAACTTGAGTGAAGATTTTGTGAACGCTCAGGTAATTTACTTCCATCTAGAATATAATCTGTACTTATAACTATTTTAAAATAAAGACTCATGATTAAGTCTACTTCTAAAACAGGACTAAGTCTCATTCTAAAACAATTAGTAAAAGGTATCAAACAAATAAATTACAGAAAAAGGTTGGCACAAACCTGTCAGTAAATAAGACAATAGTTTCCTGGCTACTGGTCTCTATCATCTCATTCAGTTTATTTTTAAGGAGGTTGACCTTTTGTCCTCCACCCGGGAAATTCATATCGCCACCAGTCCATATTGTTGACAGCCCAAGAACTTCTACATCAATTCCATATATTTTGGCCGATCTCATAAATCTCTGGTAACCATGATTCTCTTCAGTTGCTACAGTTAGCACTTTCACTCCTGCAACAAGTTTAATAGAACAAGATGAATATATATATATATTGGGGCAACTATGTGTATAGATTCTCAATGTAACTTCGCTGACACATAGCACTTTTTTAGTTATAATTACCACATTGCCTTTGCATTTCACATTTTGAGTGAACTAATAACTCTAGGATAACTACTTTACATTGCTTTAGAGTAGCCAATAAGAAAGAGATTAGCCATGCAGTTGAGAGATTGACACCTTTCAACGAATAAATATCAAAATAGAACCATGAATGCAAGCAAATAACTAAAGACAATAGTCACACTGAACTACAAACTGTAATAAATTAATACACAAAACTAGATGTTCAAATTGTTTATTATCAACCATCTTTGCATTAGTCCTGGTCGGATTTGAGACATTCTTCTCAGAGTATGAGGTCTGCTTCATGAAGTCAAAAGGTATCTCACGTGAGAGTTTAGCAAGTAAAAGCTTTTTGCTAAGGTTCATGAAGAGCCTGTAATATTGAAATTCTGACTGCTTTCAGTATACTTCTGGCATCTAGCAGTAGGAACCTAATGGGTCATTTGCTTGCTAGACATGTTACCAGAGTAGCAAAGCTTAGATTTCAATAAAACTGGTAATTAAAGTTTGAATTTTATTCAAGTGAAGGGCAATTTATAAAAAAGAGAAAGTTAATTAAATATTTAACTACTTTGATTTTATAAAATGCAATTTGATGATATTTTCAGATTATTTGGTGATGTTGAGCTTCTAAACAGATTCTCAGGATCTCTCTCTCTCTCTCTCTCTCAAAACTCAAGATGAATGGAAGAATTTTTATTTATTCTAACTAATACCCAAAACATTTTCTTTGGACTAAAATATATGCCAAGCATTTTAATTATCTAGCTATCTTGCAGTTTTGTTCATTATGTGAACATATCATATTAAAACCAAATACCTATTCTCAACTTTAGATTTATTACAAATTGTTTATACTGTTGGACTTTTTGACAAGAAAACAAAATACTAAATTGTTTATTAAAGAATTAAAAACATCTTCCTCTTCACACTAACTGTATATCCTGTCTTACTTTATGCAAACCAAAATCAGATTGGTAACTTAAATTCACATGCACAATAAATTGTCATAAATGTTTATAAAAGCTAAGCACATAATTATGTAAGTCCAATTAAGGGTATCCTACTAAACACAACAACAGCCTAAACATGTGTTAAAGAATTTGCATGAGATCATTTAATTGTTTGACATGCTCAGCAATAAACTACGCCAGCTATAATATTCTAATTATAAGAACGTACCTGCTCCTTCTGCTAACTGAGTGATAACTAATAATTGTATAAGTTGTATTAGTATAATTTTCACAGATCGGCACATGGTGAGAACTGAGTTCAGTGGACTTCCTGACAGTACAAAACGCACATAAACTGGAACTCGTTAAACAACGCGCGGCTAAAGGAACATTCGTTTACGTTTCTCTTGTTCCAGATATGTGTCCCCGCTTCCGAGTCGATAAGCTTCCAGTGAGTCAGTTATAAATACATAACGATAAAATTTATTTCACAAACGGTTGTAAACGTCCCATGTTCACGCCGCCTTGGCTGCATATGAGATCATTGGCGTCGTGGGAATGGTTTTATATTTCATTGACGCTGACATTATTATCAAAATATAAACGTATGTAATCAATCACATAGATATACAAGCATTCAGTCCTTCACTTGTAAGTAAATACAAAACATTAAGACAGAGACATCACAGTAACAGTGCTCAGAATAATATTTGGACACAAGTATCAAGTACCTATGTCTACAAACTAAGTTCGAATTCAAAAATCAAAGATCTCAGAGAACCTTAAAACAGAAGAAAAAAACGATTATGTAGAATCGTATCCCGCATTATCCAGAAGAGAACTGTCAGGTAAAGTCAGGTTGGTCTGTCAGTTCTGTCACTGCTGTCAGCTTTCATCGCACAGACAATAATAAAAAATCATAAAAAAGGATAAAAACAAAAGGTGCTTTGCTGCAAACTACCCCTGCAGCCCCGGGTCTGGATGATCCCAGAACAGCGGCCCTGTTGATAAGTTTTTCACGTGTCACCTATGATTAATCATATCGCACAGTACAGACCAAACCAGGGGATGGGCGGGCGGTTTCCCTGAGCGTCCCTTCAGTAAAAGCAGGCCATGCAAGCCGTAGCCGAATTCGGCTGATCCCCATGCTACTTAAAGCCGGATGTGCTTTGTGGCTTTTATGATTTAGGAATCAAAAAACGTGACTTACTAGTAGATATGTCGCGTAAGATTCACTATCGTTTGTAACTTGGCTCCTGACATATTTATCTAGGTACTTATTAGTCGGGCTGTAAGGTTTGTAACTATTAACATTACAATAACTAAACTACCCGGTTATTTGCCTAACGAATAGGTATTTTGTATTGTTCTAATGAGTATGTAGATACCTAATTATCTAAAATCTAAATGTCATCTGACAATGATGATGATGATGATGATGATGATCAAGGTTACGTTGGTTTGTGTAGGTACCTATGCTTCAAACATTCAATAAGTTCATCTTTTAACAACTTTATTTCTTCTTCATTAGGCTAAAATTTGGACACGATAGTCTGTCTGGGCCGATAGTACCTATATTATAAATTCATGCAGGTACCAACTTACTGCCTACTTAAGTACAATGTTGAAGTAGGTAGGTAGGTACTTTACGTGTGTAGGTACCTCCTACTCAAGCAAAGTACCTACTTAATTCGATTATCACACCATCAGGCCGTATTCTTCATTACCATTCGGTAATTACCTACTTAGGGGTAGCTATGAAATAGATTAAACAAAATGAAAATCTGTAAGTTAAATTGTATAGAATATTTACTACTATTTTTATAACTTGCACTACACATGCACATCACATATTGAAATCGCAAAATAGTTAAATAGGTGTTATACTTAGAATAAAAATATGCTTACCTTTTGAATAGAAGAACTGTTCCTTACAATTTTCGTCTGTACTGTCCTTCTCGCAAAATTCTTGAGATTTACCTTGTCTAAGAGCTATGAGCATAGCCAAAACCCAGCAACATTTGAGTGCAAAACAACGGCGATTGAAAACCATGTTTTCACCAAAGCTCCCGCCACTCGACTGCAACCACTGTCGAACAAAACGTCTCAAATTGATTACATCGGAAAGGTGAGAGCTATTCTATACAATTTACTTTTATTGCTTTCAGAAAAAGTTAATAAACCGTGAAATGAAAGCGTTAAATAAGAAACCTCAAGTAACTGTAACATTGAAATGTAGTTCGATGTCTGTAGGTAGGTACCTAACAATAAACTTAGTTTATCGACTGGATAAACAGAAATAATACCTATGGGTACGATGACTTACGCTAGATAATTTTGTTTACGACTGCATAGAAGCGCGCAATGATGTAAGTACATATAGGTACGTATGGAGCTGTGAATAGGTATGTGTGTGGGCAGAAAATGTCTGCCACCTCGGCCGGGTAATAGGACTGCCCCTCCAGATCCAAATCAGAAGTGCTGGCTGAACATATATTATATGCCAATGGCCTCACTACCATGAATTCCCAAGACCGTAGAAAATGAAGACGTAAAACCAGAAAACCACAGATACTACTGATACTATTAGGTATATCTACAGATGATGATGAGAACGATGCGTGCAGGATGTGTCATCATCATCATCATCAATTTATTTTATATATGAGATACCTAGGTAGGTATTGTGTGTACTTTTTCAAATTGTTATTTAAGCTACGGTTTTCCCAAGCGCCTACAATATAGGGTTCTTCAAGAGGGGCATCAGAAGGTTTCTTCATGGTCGGCAGCGCGAGTGTGACACCCCTGGTGTTGCATACGTCCATAGGCCACGGTAACCGCTTCCCATCAGGTGGGCCGTGTGCTTGTCTGCCAACTAAGTGGCATAAAAAAAATTAAAAAAAAGTATTGTGTAAAGTACTGAAAGGTTTACCTTCTATATTTTCCCCTACTCTCTTCTAACTTCTTCGATACTATTCACCTTCCTCTACACCTCACTGAGTTGTGTTGTCGGTGTTGTCACACCTATTGATATTTTTTTAGTGTTGCAAGTGTTTGTAAGTCATGGTAAACCGTTGCTTGTTTGTTTTCCTAGTGATAGTTAACCAAAATTAACTACAATTCTGTTGGTTCGTGCGTTTTGATTAAAAAGCACTAGTGCAGTCGGAGGGGAGACACCTATCTATACATAAATAATAGTACCTACCACGAACTACAGTCTTTCTACCTTGATATTGCTTAATTTATTTTCAGCTTCTATCTCTTTCAGACGTCACAAACAGATTTCACAATAAATAGGTCGTTCGATCTCGAACCCATTAATATTAATTAATGGATATGAAATATCTACAAAACTGTTTTCTATTCTGACTCGATAGGTTCAATCTTTACAGCTTTACGAACAACTAGATAGGAATTCTTTTGGTCGGCTGGTCTGATACCTTTGATATTTTGTAATAAAATAATTTGTTACATATGTAAATATTAATAAATGGAAGGGCACATTGGATCGTAGCTTTTCTTAAGTAGGTTTGCATAATGTTAATCTTGATCCATGTTTTTTTGGTATGAATTTATGATACATATTGTCCCGCTCAGTGCAAATATTTGTATGCATGAATATGTATAATATGCATTCGTCTGGGTGTTTCTATGTATGATATTTATCTAAGTAACTAGTTAAGCTATGCTTACCTTGGGTCTAGATAGCGTTGTGTGGAATGTTGTGTTTATACCTAATTATTATTATTAAGTATATGCCATAACTAGGTACTTACTATACCGTATCGTCAGAAAAGTTTAGATCTGATATTGACATAACCAAAATCATAATATTATGGTAATGTTTCAGAAAGACCGGCGGCATAATAAGATAGCACCTAATACCCACGCCCAGTATTATATTGGGCACATTGTCTTCGTGGGGAAAAAGAGTTTAGAGGTTTATTATATGCTCGCTGTCGCACATAGCACGTCTCTAGTCTGATATGTCACAGGTCCGGCTCCATATGGAGTACCTACTGCTGTCACCTTTTTACTGGAGTGCCTGCATACCAGTTTGACCCCCTTTTTTTACGTACGCAAAATCCCCACGGATACCTCGCCACCGGAGCCGGTGGAAGAGGTTATGTCGGACTCGAACCGACTAAAACACACGCCGCCCGTGTATCGTTTTTGGATGCCGAAGGTGAGGTTGACAGGCATATCCCTCGCACCTCGGCCGACCCAGGGCTATCTCTCACGATCTGGCCCTCTCCTCGGGTGTGGGGGACTACAGAGTCCCCAACTCGTCCCCGGAAATGGGGAGGCGATCGAAGCGCGCCGCCGCCGCGGCCTGCTTATGCCAGGAACCAGTTTGACCCTTACGACTCGGTGCATAGACGGGTATTGAGGCTGGTCGACAATCCCATACTCGCAGGTGAACTTCTTAACATTATGAGGGATTTTGCGTTTCTGTGTGTGTTCTACCGCCTATACAATGGTTTGTGCTCAGAAAAATTGCTTGACATGATGCCCACAGCTATCTTCTATCATCACACAGGGAATTCATCCTCACACATTGCGACCTAAGACTATGCGCACTGTGCGATATGAACGAAACTTCATCCCATCCGTTCATTCCACAGCTTGAGTGTGTAAAGCTGTGGAATGAACTCTCTACTGCGGTTTTCCCAAGCGCCTACAATATGGGCTTCTTCAACAGGGGCATTTGAAGGTTTCTTCAAGGTTTACCTCCTCTGCCCTACAGAATACTGCGGCCATATTAACCTCACGTTGTGTTCCCAGCGGTGAGTAGGGTATCTAGAGCTCACAGGAGGATTTTCCTGTTGTCAGTGTGAAGACCAAAACTTGTCCTGCTTTGTCTTCTACACTGACGGCACAGAAACTCTCTGTGCTTAAAGGCCTCTATAGGCCACGGCAACCACTTCCCATTATTTGGGCCTTGTCTGCCACTTTAGCAGTACAAAAAAAGAGTAATTAGAAAGAAAGCCGAATGTTGAAGTCAAAGTCAATAATCATTTATTCTGCATCGACCATTAAAACGGAACTTACAAAACGTCAAAATGATAATAACAAACTAGACTTATTTAGCTAATGTATCACTGCACCAGATACCTGAGAAGACTAAAGATAAGTTATCTACAAACCTCGTCATTCGTCACCACTTTATGATCAACTGTACCTTCATCTCAAATCACGGATAATAAGATGGCAGAATTTTAAAACGAATAAAATGTACATCGAAAATTAAATTCCGATTTACATCCTGCATATTATTTCATGTAACATCTTTGAAAAATTCATCTACTCTGATCGCAATCGCAATGGAATCGAAGTGGAATGCCCTCCAGCCAGATATACTGACAATTGAAAAGGGAGCCGGGGCTAGGCTGGTTGTGGAAGATGCAGGATCAAGTACTATCCACACATTGATAGAACCCCATGTCCAGCACTGGACTGCAATATACCCACTACTTGATCCTCCTTCGAGAGTATCATACGTCTATAAAATTAATACTTTTAGCAAATATTTTTACATTAGGTAGATAAATAGATACCGGCCTATTTAGTACCTATATAGGTATTATTTCTAAAAAGATAAATAACTTTTTACTTTTTATTTCGCTGTTTTAATAACGCACCGCGTGGTTCCCGGCAGAGTAGAATTTGGGCCACCCCATCTCTTCCCATGCGGTGTCGTACAAGGTGACTAAGGGATAGCCCAGACTCAGCCTCAGATGCGGGGCTCGAGTCAACTATTGTGCCCGATATACGGCAATAGGCTCACTACCTATTAAGTGGGAATACAGTTATTGGTGAAGTGTGGGTGTTAATTCACATCTGCCTAATCCTCCAGGGATAAAGGCGTGATTTTATGTATGTATGAAACATACATAATGTTTTAATAAAAGCAGGGCTTTAACTACCTATGAAATTCATAAAAATATGATTGTACTGTGATTGTACGTAGCAAATAGATTTACAAAAGTCTAAAAAGTAAGTACTTAATTACTAAGTACATTTGAGTCTTTTGAGGGATAGATTAGTAACAATATATCTACATCAATGGGAGTAGAGGCACAGTCGAGGTGTCTGAGGCAGTATAGGTAAAAGTATGGTAGAGGTACCTATCTATAATATTTCGGTCACATTGACGTCAGTAACTGATCGGTAACAATAGCCAAAAAGAAGTGAAACTTTTACAATAAAAAGTGATTGTGTCGTATTTGGGGCGATTGTTGTTATGCTTCACTTAATTTCAGCTTGAATTATTGTACTAGTATTATTGTAAGAATTTACCTTCATTTTAGTGTTTCATTAAGACGTAATATTGTTCAACAATATCCAACTGTGGGTGTATATAACTTGATTTATAAATATAATTAGAGGCGGTGACTGATCAAGAATTCTGACCGCCCAAGGCTAATTTTAAAGACGCACCCCCTTTTTTACTCTGCACATAATCCCCACGGATACCACCACCACCGGGCCGGTGGGGGAGGTTATGTCGGACTTGAACCGACTAAAAAGCATGCCGATTGTGTGGGCCGCAGGCTGCCAGAGGTGAGATTATATGAGACATGTCCCTAGCAAGCCCCCTCCAAGTGTCGCTCTAAAAAGTAGCAAGTATAGCAGTTTTGACTTTTTTTACAAGTGGGATAATTTTAATATGGTTCATATTAAATGGGTTTGGTTTAATTTCTTCATACCCATAAAAGTTTTCAGAACGATCTGCAAGCGAAACTAACGTTATCCTTTAATCTACTCGACCTACATTTATCATACAGAACACGGTTTGACTTTACCTCGCCTGATGGTAAGCTGAAAGTGGATCACTATTACAAAAACTTACCATGTTTACAATGGCGAAGGGACTGCAGGAAGAATGAAACACGGGGGCTGGCAGGGAATTCCAGGTCTAAGTGGTGCAGAAAGGGAAGGGTCACTGATCCGCCAAAACATTGTTTTTAGCTGACCGTGAAACAGATGCTGAGCGCGAGAACTCTCACTTGAAAAAGCTCGGACGAGGGGTAGTTTGTGATTCGACATAGGCACCTAATCCCCGAAACACTCATTCCTGGTGATCACTGTGTCAGCCGGTACGGGAGGCTTCCGTTTGGCCTCTCTAGCCATCTCATCACGGCTATCATGGCGTGCCCCATCCGTGGTCGCTGGGAGTGCAGGTCCTCGATTTTTCGAGGCTCAAGTTCATAGTCTCTTTCACGTCTGCCCCTCCCCTTTCCGGGGTTCGATAGGGACACATTCTGTCGAGGTCATCTTAAACAGTAAATGTTCCAGGGTGAGCTGGGGAGCATGGGATTCTCTAGGCAATCTTACTTCCCAGCGTCTTAAGAGCCGAGACGGCATGCGGTTTTCATTGGTTGAATCCGACATAACCACTCCTGATGGCCGACGGAGGTGGTATCCGAGGGAACTTATGCACGAAAATAAGTTGGAACGGAATCCGAATTCCACGCTGGCGGAGCCGCTGGCAACAGCTAGTGAAAATATAAGTCCCACGTCTTCTCCACCACCACCCGCAGGCCCAACGCCTCCGTAGACCTTTCAGGCCTAGGCTAACCTCACCTGCTAGTCAGTGCACCTGTTAAATAAACAATGGACTAGGCATGGGAGTATGGTAATCAGGCGCCTCTGGCTCCTTGGAAAGCGGATATACCTACCAATCAAAAACAATAGGCATACATCGGACCCCAAAATGCAATTTTTGGATAAATAAATAAATCAATATACTACAACACTCGTCTACACATCGCCATCTGGACCCATCATAAGCATAGCTTAACTCGCTTGTGTTATGGAATCTGGATTACTTTCATAGCTACTGAGATTTCTTTGTAAATACATAGGTATATATTATACACAGAAAGACCCAGACCAATGCAAATAATATATATTCTTTTATATTTATTATAGATTTATGCATACAAATATATTGCAATGAGCGGGAATCTAATCCGCGCCCACTGCGTAGCAGTCGAACGTTCGACCGCTACGCCACAGGGGAAGACAATCAGTCAGCAGTCAGCAGTGATGTCGTCACTGCTGACTGCTGTGCCTATCTATGAATATGTACCACATCCAACCAGTGCAGATAAACATATTCATAAATAGGTACTATAATTGTTAGATACGAGAGAATAATTGCTAATGAACAGGTTTAAACACTGATCATCAGTTAGAAGTCGAAACTTCTTCGTTAATAAAGTCGAATCAAAATACCTATCTTGTCCAAAATTAGTAACGCTTCAGGACATATTGTAAATACTACATACATGCATATGTATTTATTTAAAGTTTAAACATTACATACAGATAGATGAGTAGAAGGGATTATTCTCATTTGCCCCTATGTTGGACGCCTCCACTGATGACAAATGGATAAATAGATTTTCTAAACAGTGGTTAGTATAATAATAAAATTCAACGCACACTAGTACATAAAAAACTGGGGTGAGCAAAATACTAGTTGACACATATAAAGCTTCAGTTGAACAGTAGGTAACTGGAAATCCAATTTACACAAATGAGATTAGAGACCATGTCTTGGTTGTACTAAGCTCATAACTGACCGCGAAGTGCACAGTGCAACTGCTACTCCAGCTGGTCGAATACAGGAACCATGCCTAAAGAGGATCCAGAACAGACTGCCCTCCAGAAGGAACTCGTCGATCTTATTGCTAAAGCGAAGGTAAGTTTATATTTATATCTTTAGGCGTTATTATTTGTTATTAGGCCGCATACGACGAAAAGAGTGCTCATTTGTCTATACAAACGAGCACTGTTTTCGTCGAATGTGGCACCTACCATAAGCATAACGCATTAGTACAATTAGCAATATTATCAAATAAGAAATGTTTAGGAATTGACTTGGATTGAATTGCTTTAGCTGCATAATAAATAAGTAATACTAATAATAACACTACAAAGTGTAGTTCCACCTTTATGGACATACATAGGTGTAATAGCTGTAGACTATTAACTATAATACTCATGATTATTAATTGTTTATACCTAAACAGGCTGAACAGGAAAAAGTAGCCGACGCGAAGCTAGTGGAAAAATGTGGAGATTTAAGCGATGTGTCAAAAATACGATTCGTAACAAAGAAGACATTGAAAGGCCATATCAATAAAGTGAACTCCGTGCATTACAGCGGGGATTCCAGGTGAGATAAATTTGTTACTAGCTGTGCCTGTGCCCGCGACTTCGTCTGCCTGACATTCGACAGCGGCTTTCATTTTCTTGCGCTGAATCCTAATACTTTTATTAAATTAAAGTGGACTAATTTACCCCTCATAACGTCAGCTAACTACAGTAAAAATACCTTCAAAATCGACACAGCATCTTCAGAATATATAATCTACCCGCATCATAAACGACAATTTTTTGCAGTCAGACTATACTTAGGCATATTGGATATTTTTGAAATTGTCATGAGCAAAACATTGAACTCGCAACACTGTTACCGCTACCATTCTTGACACATCTGTGTATGGGTATCTACGTAAAATACTAGCTAGAAGAGCTTTTATTTTAACATTACCTACAAACAGAGTGTTCAATTTGATTTATTTGAGTACTTTCTTTTCTTAGTTTACTATCTACATAATATGCCTATGTACATGAGAATTATCTAAATTAAAATATAAACTGCTGCTTCAGGCATCAAAGAACTCCTCCCCATCGATGTCATCAGGGAGGGCGGCCAAAAGGCTGGCCGCATTGCCACCTTAAATGGCAATACGAACCCTTTGCACAAGGAATAAATAAGCCCTCTCTCTGGTCACGGGTAACTTCTATTAATAATATGTTGTACTTAAATCTCAATTATTTATTAGATTGTATTAGCTTCATCGTCAAGGTCTCAGCAGGTTATCGCGTCGTCAGTTCGATAATACGTCACAATAGTGGCTGTAGACTAAATGACTTGTAATTTATCTACTACCAGGAAATATAGTTCAACTGCAGCTATGTTTTTATCGGTATCTGCCTCTTCATATGCTCAATTCCCACATAGTCATCATACTCATGACATATAATATATAGGAATGTATTAACACATAAAATATGCCCCGAATTAGGTTATGTTATGACCGGCACGATCGTTGTATGCGATGTGGATGTGAACTTAAAATTAGAATATTATTTATCTCATCATATCTGCATATTGGCTCTATTTGGTAATAATAATCAACTCACCTGATAACAGCTGTGTGTCTTATGTTGGATGCTGAGTCAATCATCTGTTGGTTAATTTGTTATTTAAATAACTATTGACACGTTACACGAATAATCTTTATGACCTGCTCATAGCAAGTGTGGTCTGGAACTATACGTGACGTTCACTGAGCGGAAGCCAACCGGACAAACAGACGGTTTAAATAGTTGGTCTGAAGTTTGTGTAGATAAAATCTTCTAATATTTTTAACTAGTAGGTATTTGTTATGTATCAATGTATGTTATCATGAAACTAAGTAATGGACAATGGTTTTTAACTAAAACGTTGTATAATTTTTATCTTGTCTCTAATGTAAAGCTTTGGTCCCGAGATGTGTTATGTTTTGAGTCGACGAAGATGTTTTGAAGTTAAGCCACGGGACTTTCCTGTTATAAGTAGTCGACGCAAAACCAATCATAAATATATTAAGTGTAGGTAAATAAGCTTTATAAGCATTACGAGTAGGTATAAGCTTTTCACACCCTGTCATTTAGCGTCTCAATTGTTTTAGCAAATCATAATGTATTTTGCGTGGTGGGTTCTGGAAAAGATATCCATCTCATTTTATGTTTTGTTATATTTTGGTGCCTTAACTACCTAACGCTGTATACTTAAAGAAATTTATTGCACAGCAGGTTTCGTTACAAGAAAAAAAATTTTTTTTTTAATTAGTTCCAATTCCTTATCAGAAATTTAGGTAGGTATATATATTATATACTCATAATATATAAACAGCAAACGTTTGATTGGTCATAGGTAGGTAGGTACTTACTTAGAACGTTTTAAAAAAAATGTGCAATTATTATCTTTGAGCTTACTAAATAAAAAAATAAACTTCAGTCTTAAGAACTGGGACTGTTCCCACTTAAATTATTACCATCCGTCATTCCGTCCATTAAAAAAGAGGAGAAACGAAGTAATTTTATTGAACCTGAATCTTTACAAATAGCAGTATTGTAAAAATAAACGTATATATGTATTGCTCTGCTTTTGTTGGTCGTATGAAACATGTACCTTCGTACATGTTGCATACAACTCGGACATTTTGTCAAGCACCATGCAATAAATTGGTTTGTACCTAGTACCTGCAAGGACAAGCCGGCAGGAATCGTGTACTTAAAAGGGACTCCTGGTCACTAATATTCGGACATTATATTTCGGCATGAAGACGTTCTAATATTTTTGCAGTAATGGATCGTCGACGTCTCTCGGCTTGCTTTGGTCTTACTGAGCCTTTTTCCATCCTTCTTCATCCAATTTAGAATAGAATAGAATATCTTTTATTTCAGATTTTTCAAATCCATATAAAGTGTTAGTACTTAGTACAATTATAATCTTAATCTAGTGTTATCCTTTTTCCATGTGCGGAAAAATAAACAGCCAGCTATCTTTTTAGATTATAGAAACGACCGTTACAGTTGCAATATTTTGAATAATTAACGATTTATCTGCTGTCACTCCCAAATCTTTATCCTTACCGGAACCTCATTCAACTGTCCGACATGCCAAAACAATGCCGTTTACTGTCCCTACTTATGTTTGAATTACTCGTATTATTGCTGGCTGTATGACGAACACGAGTAACACATCTATTCTAAATAATCAATACTTTTTTCAAATTATTGTTGTTTCCGTAGATTTTACCGTATCTGTGTAACATTAAAATAGAGTTTGACTCGATATATTTGTTACACAATGCAAACAAAGCTTAAACGAGACGTAACTAAGTTGTTCTCAAATTTAGGTTTGTAGACAGTGTTTAATATAGAATCATATAGTACTTATGCACTAGAATCCACATAATACAACTATTCCATAATTTGTAATAATTCTGGAATCCCTCCATTTCTTCTTCATATAAACTACTAGCACCGCGCCGCGGTTTCACCCGCGTAAATCCTGATCCCATGGGAATGTCGGGATAAAAAGTAGCCTATGTTACCCACGAAGAATATATCGTCTAAGAATGTATGATCGTGAGAGATGGCCCTGGGTCGGCCGGGGTGCGAGGGATATGCCTGTCAACCTCACCTCCGGCAACCAAAAAGACACACAGGCGGCGTGCGTTTTTAGTCGGTTCGAGTCCGACATAACCTCTTCCACCGTCTCCGGTGGAGAGGTATCCGTGGGGATATTGCACACGTAAAAAAAAAGGTGTAGTGTTTGTTTGACATCAATACAGAGCCGTTCTCAAATTTTGAGCTTAGCAACAAATATATCTACCGATTCATTTTTATTCAAATACTTCGGTAGGTACTTAGATTTGTAAGTAAAGTTCGTAATGTGACTTGCAGGCACTGCGTCACCGGCTCTCTGGACGGTAAACTGATCATTTGGGACACTTGGAGCGGCAACAAAGTGCAAGTGATACCGTTACGATCTGCTTGGGTAATGAGCGTCGCGTTCGCACCATCGGGCAACTACGTCGGTAAAAAGCATTAAAATTGATTACCTTATACTGTTTACTTGTGACCTACATGTTGAATAGTAGTTAACGGTTTGAGATCAACTCATTTCTGAATATGCCTTGAAGATATAATATCATTTCCACTTTGATACTTTACTTATTGTAGACCACATAGGGCTCTAGTTGTAGGTGGTGCTCTAGGTGTAGGTGGCTATAATAACTAGGTATAGATAGTATTTCCCTGAATTGAAAAATTCAAGATGGGTGTCATTAAGGCGTTGATAGAGAACATCGACAGAATAAACGATGTTTATAAAAGTATGTTTCAGTAGCACTACATGCCAGTGTCTCTTTAATTATTTTTTAAACCACTTGGGTGGTAGACAAGCACACGGCCCACCTGATTGAAAGTGGTTACCGTGGCCAATGGACATGTGCAACACCAAGGGAGTCAAACTCGCGCTGCCTACCCTGTAAGCACAGAGTTTCTGTGCCGTCAGTGTAAAAGACAAAGCAGGATAAGCTTTTGGTTTTCCCACTGACAGCACAAAAACAATCCAATACTTGTTTACTACATGTGTAAAACTTCAATAAATATTTTAAAGCTTGTGGCGGCATGGACAACATGTGCACTGTGTACGATGTAAATAATCGTGACTCGACCGGCGCAGCTAAGATGGTGCGCGAACTGGCAGGATACGAAGGGTTCCTTAGCAGCTGTCGGTTCCTCGACGACAATCATATCCTCACAGGCTCTGGAGACATGAAAATGTGAGTACTGTCAAGGTCCACAGTTGTCCACCGAAAGGAAGAAAGCGCTGACCAACCTGATTTATGGGAGACAGTAACCGATTTATCTACAAGAATGTTATTTTAAAAGTTTCTGAAATAGAGTTGCAATTTTTAACCGACTTCAAAAAAGGAAGTTCTTAATTCGATACGTATGTTTTTTTGGAATGTTTGTTACACGATATACGAACTTTCATTATTCTTGTGATTTTGGATAGGGTATACTTTCAGAGTGGTGGTGGATATTCAAGAAACCCGGATCTGAAGCTGAGATCCTAATGATAATTACAAGGAAAAGTAGTAGTAATTTTAGACTTTAAACAGTTTAAACCAATTCTTTTAAAGTTCACAATTAAAAGGTTTCTGAAGAGTTTGCAGCGCATAGGAATTAGGTCTAAAATTTTTTGCAGTGCCAGTGGTGTGACAGTGGTTTTGCTTTAGTAGAATCGTTTTTAAAGAGTTTCATTACTCACTCTGCAAAAGCCTTTTAATATTGAACTGTAGACACATTGCTTTAAAGTCTATAATTAAATGGATTACTTAGCAGTGTCTTTGGTATGACAGTGGTTTTGCTTCAGCAGCCCTGATAGGTAGGTACAGTCACCACCGGTACCAGCATAGCAAATTTTTACATAAAATATTAAGTATGTTTATTAATTTCTTTTTTATCTTCTGTAATTGCATATATTTCATTGGGATAGTTAATGACCCTAACAAAATATATGCAATTACTTATATAATATTAACAAAAATAATAAACAAAATGGAAATAATGTTAAACTTGTACTCCGAAGAGAACAAAACTAATTACCTGTACCTACTCCATTCGGTCACAGTAATGATATTACTGTGATTCGGTTAGGTACCTAATTAACTAAACATTGACAATCTTGATATGTCTTCTTTACGTGTTAGAAGCTCATTTTTAAGATCAAAAACTGAAATTGAACCACTAGATAGTCAGTTAGTTAACCTAAATATTAGTTTAACATGTGTTTTTATAAAAAGTCGCTATAAGATGGTTTACCTTTAGTTAAGTACGTAAACGAATTGAGTATAAGTATACATCAACTAAGTATTTATAAATTAATACCATGTAAAAACCGTTTGTAGATTTGTTAGTGTTCAGCAACTTTTGACGGCTACACTGTACACCAGTGCCTGGGTACACTTACGTGTAGTAGGTGTCTACCTACCTAGTCCTATCGGTATTTGGCCTGGTCTGCAAAACCGGTGTTTGTTACCACTTTAAAGTTGATTTTGAAGCACTGTCAATATCGATATAACAATATGCAAGTAGGTACATGAATCGAAAGATGTTATTTCAAAATGATTTTCCTCATCAACGACCTTCAGACATACCTACATTGAAGAATCTAGCAAAAAGCTATTGCGCAATTCATTCACATACATAATAAGACAATATATAGGTATATAGATACGTATATCTAAGTACCTATCATGTACTTACAGAAGGATAAAATTATTATTCTTGTCAGTAAATTCCCGACAGAAATATAACTAGTTAGGTCTGAGATCTTGGAACAACATGGTTTTAAATGTGATCCCTTTGTCGCATCGCATCCATAAGTCAAGTATAGATAGATAGGTACATGATATATGAGCTGATGCATTACGATTATAACTGTCCACCAAGAAGCATACCATCCCGTGCTGTTAACCAGGCAATTTATTGATATTTAACCTACTTCTAAAAAGGAAAACATTCTTTATTAACAATCTATGTTTATTTTTACAGTTGCGTTTGGGACTTAGAAGCTGGTAAACGTGAGATGGAATTTGATGCCCATGCCGGTGATGTCGTCACTATTTCTTTATCACCTGGTAAATAAAATAAATAAAACGTGAAGTTTTGAAGTGTCTTTTCCACTACTATACAACGCCATACAACGTAGCAATGCTGCTAGTCTTCTGGGAACGTTACCACAAGAGGCATGCGATGTGGAGGCATTCCAGGACGCATTTTAACTTTTGTTTAATTTTTTTTTTATTAATGTATAACAGATTTAATTGGTTGGTTACATGGTATAGATTTGATCTCCCTTATTTGTAAGAATATTGTATAAAAGTTGTTACAAAAAAAGCATAATAATGTAATTTTCAGATATGAAGACGTATGTGACCGGATCTGTGGATAAAACCTGTAAGTTGTGGGACGTTCGAGACGAGAAGGCAAAGCAAACATTCTTTGGTCACGAATCTGATGTCAATAGTGTCTGCGTGAGTTTTAATTTTGCTTAGTTATCTTCTTCCCCTTTTTTTATACGTGCGCAAAATCCCCACGGATAACCCCTCGAGTGGAAGAGGTTATGTCGGACTTGAATCGACCTAAACGCACGACAGGCGTTGTGCGTTTTGGTCGGTTCGAGTGGGTCGTTTTTGGTTGCCGAAGGTGAGTTTAACAGGCATATCCCTCGCTCCTCGACCGACTCAGGGTTATCTTCTTCCCTTGGAAATTTTCCTAGCTGAAATTTATTGCAGAACTCACCACTTGCAGCTACGTAATGTGAAATATTCCTGCTCCGAGATGAACAGTAGGTGCCGAATGTTTACTGTTTATAGTCACCTGTAACGCTCAAATGAGTGTAACTTTAACTATAATTAACTTTAACTATATTTAAGAACTTAACGAAATATCTGTATTGTAATTTTTATGCACGCCAGTTTCACAACAGCGGCCAGGCCTTCGCGACTGCTTCGGAAGACAAGACGGCTCGTCTCTTCGACATCCGAAGTGACCAACAACTGGGGCACTACACCCCACCAGGCCCAGGCGGCTTTACCAGTTGCGGTAATGCATCAGAGAAACAAAAAATAAAATGTTTTGTTAACTGATTTGATGGACATGGAAACTTGTAGCATTTGAACTGAAATTTTCTCCTTGTCACGGTAACAGTATCCAAAGTTTGCACTTTAGTTTGTCTTTTTTATTTGGTTTATTTTTACTTTTCCGGGAGCGAGAGCCACCTGCCCCTCAACTCCGAGAGAAAAACCTTTGCCAGAAACTGTAGCATTTTTTATTGTAGAAAGTACTATTTACTTGTTTATGCCTGCGTGTGACTGACTTGCCGTGGTATCTGAACTCAAATTTTACTTGGCCTTAACGAGCCTTTTCATTACGATGTATCGTTTAGCGACAAATAAAACGAATTCTTGGTTTTTTCTTAATCCTTACAAAATGTATGGAAAACGTTTTAAGAAATTTTCCGTTATTATTGTACTACACTCATTTCGACCCCGGCATAAATTAAGATCGGTTAGTATAAACAATTACATTTGATTGACGGTACGATTTCTCCAAAATAAAGTGTCCGTTTACAATGGACATTTCAATTTTATATAACTATAATACACTCATAATCATGACAATGTATAAACCTACCGCTTGCTATAAATGCACTTACCATTGTACACGAATGACTACAAAAACATAATGACACGTGTGCTTAGCTAAACATGCGTGTTGCGTTTTTGTTCACCAAATTATTGTGTTCAATAGATTCATTCTTAACCGTCCAACTCGTTAGTCAACTCTATAGAAATATAGCTGACCTTGAATTTTTTGAGTATTTTGTGATCTCGGAGAACCGGTAACCAAAACACAATTTTGTAGTTATGCAAATATTACATCAGTGGTTCTAATTCATTAGCCAACTGTTTAAGACTGGGAAGAACCGCTGATGTGTGCTCAGTTATATGAAACGGCTGATGTTTTTGCTGCATTCTACAGTGTCTATTATTCTAGTGAGTTTAGTATAGCTAAATGATTATTTCCTATGTTTTCATTCGTTTTCACATAATTGAATTAGGTTATGACCAGCAGTCCTACTAGCAGCTAAGGCCTCCTAGAGGGCACTTTTTCACGTACCTTGACCTTCAGTAAAAGGCTACTACTAACATGTTCAATTTTAAAGGTTTTAATTTGCAGTCCGCATTCAATATCTTTCAGTGCCCATAAAAAGGCCTGGGGGTGACAGGTGAAGCCGCCTGTCACCCTGGCAGAAGCAGGCCGCGGCGGTGGCGCGCGTGGCGCGCCTCCCCGTTTCCGGGGACGAGTTGGGGACTCTGTAGTCCCCACACCCGAGAAGAGGGCCATATCGTGAGAGATGGCCCTGGGTCGGCCGGGGTGCGAGGGATATGCCTGTCAACCTCACCTTCGGCAACCAAAACGACCCACAGGCGGCGTGCGTTTTAGTCGGTTCGAGTCCGACATAACCTCCTCCACCGGCTCCGGTGGGGAGGTATCCGTGGGGATTTTGCGCACGTAAAAAAAAAAAAAAAAAAAGTGCCCATAAAAAGTAAAATAGCAGTGATAGCAATTAGGTTGTCACCAGCAATCCTATTAGCAGCTAAGGCCTCCTATAGGGAACTTTTTGCAAGCACGTACCTTGACCTTCAGTAAAAGGCTACTACGACGAAACATCAAGTTCTATCATCATGACATCACACAAGTGCCCTTTACAAGCTGGTACCCGAACATGTCATGGCATAAAAACAAGTTTAATACTACTGTGAATATATTCTTCATCTTTATAAACTTTGCAATTATTTTTTAATCCAGTTCAAAAAAAGCAAGTGATTTTATAATGCATAATAGGAATATAACGCTATTCCTTAGTCTAAGAAACACCAGAAATCTTGATGATAGAAATAGAACGGTTATAATACCTATAATATTACGATACTGTTACTTAATGTAAAGTCAGTATCTGATCGATCTTGACGAACAAGTACTCAAATTTATTTTAATACCTTGGAATTCCCCCCTTCCACTTGACTGGTTGTTCTGATATTCAGTACACACCTTTATTTCGGACGATAATACAATTTAAATCAATAAAACAGTTTGATTCGCTCTTAACAGCTTAATAATAAGATCATTTTGAGACTTTGTAGTTGTTGTCATGATAGATCTGATGCTGACTGTACTATTAACACTATTATTTCATGATTTTATGTAACCATACAATATTGTTCCTGTTGAGTGTTACAATAAACGAAACTGTTATTTTTTAGCTCTGTCGCTAAGCGGAAGATACCTGCTTGCCGGTTCCGATGACAACCACGTTCATTCCTGGGACACTCTGAAAGTCAACCACACCGGTATGTGCTAATATTTATAAGAGCATAGAGGACCTGGACAGCCTCCGTGGCGTGGCGGTACTGAAATTGACTGCTACGCAGGGGGTGCAGGTACGGTTATTTGCATTAATGTGGTCGTGCCTCGGAGGGCACGTTAAGCCTTTGGTCCCGGTTATCATACGAATATATTATACGAGTAGTTGGAGCCCTAAAAAGGCCGATAACTGGTCTAACTGCAATACTTCGATATGGCCAACGGATTGTGGAAGTCAGATCGCAGTCGCTTCACGGAGAATATCGAAGATCGGCCAATCTAGCATTTAGACGAGAAATAGCTGAGTTTAAACTCTGAATTAACACTAGGAAGAAAAATATGAAAATTACAGCCTCTGTGGCGTAGCGGTAGTGAACGCGCTCGCCACGGAAGAGGCGCGGTTTCGATCCCTGCTCAGTGAAAATATTTATATGTATAAATAGGGGTATTTGCATTGATCTGGTCGTGCCTTGGGAAGTACGTTAAGACGTCGCTCGGTCCCTGTTGCCGTACTAACATCTATGTTACTGTCGTTACGGGAAGTTGAAGCCCTGAAAATTCCAATAATTGGTCTAGCTGCAATGCTTCAATATCGCCTTTGGGTTGTGAAGGTCAGATTACAGTCGCATCCGCAGTTAAACTGGCGAGACGAACCCCAGATTCCGAGGTGCGGACCCGAACGAGACTTCAGATTAACGCATCAACGTGACAATTTTGTGATTAACGCTAAGAGGAAGGAGTAGGAAAAAAGATGAAAATGATATGAAAAAATAAATTATCACTACCTATATACCTAACTACAATATTGTTCTTCCTATTTAGCGAGCGACAAAAAGTGAATTTTATGACTCAGTCATAAAATTAACTTTTTATCGGCACAGTTCTTGGACATAGCCACAGCGTTGTTTTATAGGTACAGAGGTGGAAGAGCACAGTGGGTAAAAGAGCAATATCGTTAATGATACATAATCCTTGACCTAATCTTACAATATATTTACAGGTACCCTCAACGGCCATGACAATCGCGTGACATCCATCTCAGTAGCTCCTAACGGCATAGCCATGGCCAGCTGCTCCTGGGACCAAAGCGTCAGGGTATGGGGTTGAACTCCGCTCCTTCAAAGTTGTACGCTGCTGACCTTTTCAACATTTTGTCATAATACACAGATATAATGAACCCCCATCGAATAAACTGTTATTACAAGTTTTATTCCATTGAACATCCTTTTATTGCACTTAGTAACTACTGACACTTGCCTCAGCTCTATGACCTTTACTATTGTAAAAATTACCAGTTCACAAATAAGTAAATATAATCAAAGCCAGCTAATCACCCTGATGGACCAGCTCATGATGATTAAGGTTGCACTGTTTAATGAAGAGTGTTAAATTAGACGTACGATAAGTATTTAATGACCTATTCTCCAAAAATATAATTTATTTCATTTGAAATATAATTTGAATTTTGTAGGCGGTTGGAAGCATTATATTCTGTCCGCCGTGGTTAGAAGGGAAGGGAAGAAAGGAAGTGCAGTCAATATCTAAGTAAAACAACTGAAAATCGTATACTGCCGTTTATTATAAACGCATTTTTACATGAAGGGAGATTACATTTTATTTTCATTGAAGAAATGAGACGTCCGGATTACAGGTAAAGCCAAATATCAGCACAATTAGTCAACAGGAAGCGGGGAACACCAATGTATTAAGATTATTTTTAGTACTTCACTAGTCAATATTAATCTTATGATGACTATACAAAAAATCTGTGTTGCAGTGATGGGGAGCACCAACGCACTGCTTCTGACATTGAGATATACCCACACGTACCAAATTACTTGTACTTTAGCAACAATAAATTACATCAAGGGTTTCATTGGTTTCTAGGTTCCCCAGCCGAACCGTCCGTCGCTTTTGTCTTATAGCAACATTTTCTTCTTTTTCCACTACACATTCACTCTTACAAAAGTACTTTAGGAAATATTTTTCAGTAAAAATATTAATGTAGGTCATTGTTATATATTCTTTTCACGCAAATGCCTAGTAGCTGCGTTTTTTTTTATACCACTTAGGTGGCAGACAAGCACACGGCCCACCTGATGGGAAGTGGTTACCGTGGCCTATGGACGTATGCAACACCAGGGGTGTTACACTCGCGCTGCAGACCACGAAGAAACCTTCTGATACCCCTCTTGAAGAACCCCATGTTGTATGTGCTTGGGAAACCGCAGCAGGGAGGTCATTCCACAATTTGAGTGTGCGTGGGATGAAGTTTCTTTCATACCGCACAGTGTGCACCGTCTCAGTTCGCAATGTGTGAGGATGAATTCCCTGCCTATGGCGAGAAGTGCGATGATAGAATGTAGCTGTGGGCATCATGTCAAACAATTATTCTGAGCACAAACCATTGTATAGGCGGTAGAAACTCCCTCCTAAGGCTAAGAGGTTCTACACTACCTGCGAGTATAGGATTGTCAACCAGCCTCAACGCCCGTCTTTGCACCGAGTCGAAGGGGTCAAGCTGTTATGCAGGCGCTCCAGCAAAAAGGTGACAGCAGTACTCCATGTGAGGCCGGACCTGTGCCTTATAATGAAGGAGTTGCTGCCCCGCAGTGAAATACTACTTCGCCTTGTTAAGTACTCCAAGTTTCCTTGATGCCAACTTAACCTTGTCCTCCAAATGACTCCGGTACTTTGCTTAAGCACCATCGCCGGTATACCGTCTGGCCCACTCGACTTCCGAACATCTAGGGACTTAAGCTCGCGCCGGACCACCCGTTGCGTGATTTCAACTTCGGTCATGGAAGCACCACTGTTGGGGATGATGGGTGGTTCGGCGTTCCCGTCGTTCATAGTCGAGTTTAACGCAAAGAGATCCCAAAAGATCGGCTTTCTCCTTAGCGCCATGGGCCAGACTACCGTCGGATTTTTGCAGTGGCAGAAGTTTCCCTCGGCAGCTTTGGCGAGCGACCAAAATGCACGACTACCAGATGGGTAGCGCGCAAGCCGTTTGCCAATTCTGCCGATGAACTCAAACTTTGCCATAGACGTTGCCTTTTTATTGGACCTCGAAGCAGCATTCAGCTTCCGCTTCACTTCAGCGATGTTCGGATCCTTATTGGCAAGAGCCGTGGTCCAAGTCTTGTATGCAGATTGCTTGCGGTCTCTAGCTTCCCTGCAAGGCCTATTAAACCACGGGCGTTTGCTCGCTCCTGTCGCGACCCAGCGGTTGAGGATGTAGCATTCCATACCCACTAGAATCGCGTCAGCAACTGCTGTTGCACAGGAGCTTGGATCATCAAAAGTGAAACAAAGCTGCCTCCATGGATATGACGCGAAGAACTCTCGCCGTCCGTCCCAGTCTGCCGACTTGTAGTGCCACACATGCCGCCACTGAGGTGGCCGCGGTGGTTCAGGCCACGCGAGTGTCACTTGCGCCCGGACGAGGTTGCGTCTTCTGGGCATTGAAAAACAATTTTTCAAACTTAGTAAACATATACCTAATGCATGATATAATTTTGCGATAGCTATTTTTGTAGTTAGATACCTACTATATTATGTACATGCTCATTAACAGGTACTGCGTAACTAACAAGCATGTTTATGTAGGTGTATCTGAATAACTCAATAAATAAACATAAGTACGACTAGCTAAGTTATATTATGTGTAAGAAATCTTCACGCTATACTGTGTACAGTGTTATGTATTCGGATGTATTCAAGAATGTGCGTATAAACAGTTTCCATCGTTTTATAAACACAAACAGGACATTTATGGGCATATTACCAAATCATCTATCGCAGTTTACAACTGTTGGTAACGATGCAATTCAATTTTAAAAGAGTCAAAGGAGTGTACTGTTTCGCCACCACAGTGTTACTATTTATACTTTTTTATTCAAATAATAATATATATATACCAAAAATGATGCGCATTGGTAAAGCTGCAAGAAAAATTGCAGTAACTGAATTGACTACCGTCACAAATAAACCTGAAACTAAATATATTTTACTTTGGACTAATAGTAAAAAATCCCCGTTTATCTACTTTGGAGAAGGAGTCGAAATATTTAAAAAGAAATCGTGTGAATTCGTTAACTGTTACGTAACAAATGACAGAAACCTTTTGGGACATTACAGTGAATTTGAAGTTATAGCATTTAATGGGCCTCAGTTATCTGATGTTATCAGAATGGGTGATGTACCCAAAGTTCGATCTGTACATCAGAAATATGTTTACGTAAACATAGAATCTGCGCAAATTTATCCTATTTGTAGTAATACTTGGAACTGGTTTTTCAATTGGACTTGGACATACAAACTGAATTCTGATGCAGTCTGGGGGTATTTTTCAATTAGAAATGCAAGCAATCATGTCATTGGACCTAGTATGAATATGAATTGGATAAGTGAAAAAGATATGGCACCGATTGAGAAGGACATAAAATTAAAACTAGCAGGAAAAAATAAAGCAGTTGCTTGGTTTGTTTCAAACTGTTTAACAATAAGTAAAAGAGAACAATTCTTTGACACGTTCCAGCATTATCTGAACGAATACAATTTAAAAGCAGATGTGTATGGTGAATGTGGTGAATATCAATGTCCAAAAAATAAAATGAACCTATGCCTTGATGAACTACAAAGAAATTATTACTTTTACTTAGCTTTCGAAAATGGTATTAGTGAGGATTATGTTACTGAAAAGATTTTACACGCTCTCCGTCATTATACAGTACCTATAGTGTACGGTGGAAGTAATTATAGCAGGTAAATTATCATGTACATCTATAATTTACAATTATTTCTAATTTATCTTTTTCTTCCTTATCTTTTAATTAAAATTATTTAAATTGTAGATTCCTGCCACCAGGATCGTATTTGGACGCTCTAAAACTAGGACCACGGTTGCTGGCAAAAGCTGTGTATGAAATTATTGAAAACACCGAATCATATCAGAATTTCTTTAGATGGAGAAAATATTATACTTACAATTATAGATACGAGTCTCCAGAGACTGACGAATACTGTCAATTATGCAAATTGATAAATAACGTAACATTAATGAATCAAACTACAATATATAGCGATTTTAGTACCTGGTGGGGTAACGCAGCGAATTGCCAGTTGGGATATACTTTACAGTTTTGAAGATAAAGTAACATACACAAATATATGTAATTACTTATATTATTACTATATTAAAGCTCATCTGTAAACCGATTATTCCGCTTGTTGTGCCACAACGGCAACGTGCCCCAGTAACGCGACCGAGAGGCTAGGTCCTTCTTCATTTCTGATTGTGTTTGTATTTCTAAATATTCCATTTCTTGTCCCCCACTCGCTGGTTTCCAATTGAATGGCACTGATACAGGTTTATTTGGATTTCTGAAATTAAAATTGTAATGATCTCTTTGGTTCGACATTGAATACTTATATAATATTTGATTAGGGTTGGAAAATGAGAATCGACTTGAAAGTCCCTGTAAGGGGCTGTTCACCGGTTCAAGTTTTGTCCGACTCATTACACTTTTTCCTATCTTAATGGATTAAAATAGGTTTCATAATTCATATTTTTTTAGGTGGAGCAATCATAAAGTAATGTTTAAAAATGATTGAAACATTGATTGTTTCCGATAGTTCGTACGACTATTAGGTAGATGGCTCCCACTGTCGTCGCCCTAAGATGATATGATGATATGTATAGTAAAGATTGGAGCACTCCCACTGTGAGGGACTGCTCGCAGGTTTAAGTCTCATCTGAGTCGCTTCTTTTTCTCCATCCTTAATCGATTTGAATAATTAGCATTCTAATTGATTCAAAATTTCTTTAAATTACATATATTATTCGCATAATTACTAACTAAACTGAAACGAATGCATAATAGTAACATGAGATACTTACGCTGATGTAGCAAAGTTCGTAAAAAGCGTCACAAGAGTTTCGCTCATTTTGATATCTTCGGGAGAGAAGGGATGCAACAGGAAGTGGATAGGGAACAAGTGCATCAGATCATCAGCGTGGCAGACGCCTGAAAATAATACAAATATGAATATCAAGGTTACATAAAATTTCGAACAGCTCTACTTTCTGTTATCAGGAACACTACAGTGACGGTCGATAAAGAGAGAGGAAGCTTTTTTTTTTCTTTTTACCTCCCCACCGGAGCCGGTGGAGGAGGCTATGTGGGACTCGAACCGACTACAACGAACGCAGCCTGTGGGTCGCTTTGGTTGCCGAAGGTGAGTTTGACAGGCATTTCCCTCGCACCCCAGCCGACCCAGGGCCATCTCTCACGATCTGGCTCTCGGGTGTGGGGACTACAGAGTCCCCAACTCGTCCCCGGAAACGGGGAGGCGCGCCAGCCGCGCCACCACCGCGGCCTGCTTCTGCCAGGGCGACAGGCGGCTCTACCCGTTACCCCCAGGCCGACGCTCATGGGGGGCGGAGGTCGTTCATCGACCTCCGACGCCCGAGTTGCTTTGGTACGCGGGCAGCTTGTCTTGCGATTCTTTGTCGCTCCCGCTGTCGCTCCCGTCCCGCCTCCTCCTTCACGAGCATTACTTGCTCGCAGAAGGAGGCGCCGGCCGCCCACGCATCCGCACAGCGGACCATCGCCGCGAGCAAGGTGGAGAGCGTGAGAACCTCACTCCCAGGGCCGCCACAAGCTCCCGCCTCAGCGTCTCCCACGCCGGACACTCGGTGAGCGTGTGTGGACCTGAGTCCTCACTCGCGTCGCAGTGATGGCACTCGGACGTTGGCTCTTTCTCCATCCGACGCAGATACTTTCCGAAGCATCCGTGCTCGGTGATCATCTGCATCAGACGGTACGAGAGGCTGCCGTGTGGCCTCTCTAGCCACTCCTCCATGATGGGTCTTACCGCCGCTACTACGGCGCGCCCTGTGCCTGGTCGCCCAAGTCGTAACTCCCATTCCGCCACCATTTCCCTGTGGAGCCGGGACCTCCCGGCCCGAACTTCTTCGGGCTCGGGATCGTGACCCCGCTTCCGCGCCGCCTTTCGGAACCGGTATAGTGCCGAAAGGGATCTCGCTTCCAGGATCCATGGTGGCGATCCGGCGAGGAAACTCGCCGCGTTGAAAGATATCGTGCGGTACCCCTTTATGATGCAGCACGCCAACTTCTGCTGCGGACGCTGCAGCAGGGGCATGTGCCGATCACTCAGGGTGTCCGCCCACACGGGACACCCGTACAGGGCCATGGACCGCACGACACCCGCGTATAGTCTCCTGCAGGAGTCCTCCGGGCCCCTCAGGTTGGGCAGTTGCCGCGCCAGAGCGTTGGCTGTGCCCACCAATTTGGGGCCCAGACTTCGGAAGTGCTTCCTGAAGTCCCACCGGCCGTCGAGTACGAGCCCCAGATATCTTATCTCCCTCTGTGAGACTGGAACCAGATGGTGGCGTGCGCCGAGGTCCATGAAAGAACATGGCCTCGGATTTATGCAAAGCCACCTCAAGGCCCAGCCGCCGGATCCGTTCTACAGAGAGAGGAAGCTATATAGGATGTATGCCTCCATCCGTTTTCTAACTCGGACGTTTATTACATTATAGCTAACTCTCTGAGCTTATCCTTACTTTTGATGTTCGAACAAAAGACGGTCTTAACTAAACTGAGGTCAGAGACATTGCTAGATTTTAGTCAGTTCTGGTTACCTGTAGGCAATTACCTGTATCTTGTCAGCCATGAAACTACATAATTACAGATATTTTAACTTCATATTTTGGTAACATTCAGCCATTATTGCTTTGCATTTTCAGGTATTTATTTTTTAAATTGTAATAAATGTGACATGGCATACGAGTACAATAAACCGTTGGTAGTATAATGGTTATATGGTGGAGTTGGCCTTTTATAGAAAAGTCTCGGGATCGAATCCTGGGCATTATTCTACAGACTTAAACCCAATCCTAACACAAGAAATAAGCAATTTAGCTTCATTCGGTGAAATAAGAGTAAATTCAGTAATATAAAAATATTTCTTTAATCTTTAATTTCTCTTTAATTCAGTAATATAATAAAAAAAAATATCTTTGCTAAACCTAGAAATGTGTCTACAGGTGTTTCATAGAAGACGAAACTATTTTGAGATGTGAACATCATAAAACTGTTATGTTAAGCATCTAGTTTATACTGTTAATCCTTACAAATTTATCTTACCGTAATCTTGTACTGTATCTCCGAAAATTTGAGAAAAGCTGTTTGTTCCTCTGTATGCCAATTCGTATAAGTAGATTGGATTCTTGGTGTAGTTAAATACTAGCTCAACAGCCTCCACTGCTGGATACGCAAAGTAAGAATCGGTGTACAACTGAAAACATCAATGAGAATTAATTTAAAACAGAATATTATTCATTGACGTATATTTTTTTTTTGTGAATAGCATTTTTGTATCATCAATAGCCATGTTAGCCATATAGATACGATTGACCTTTTTACATGATATTGATAAGTTATTGTGTAAGTTATAAGAACGCTGTGCAAGTTAAGGTCCAGCCTTATGGTCTCGTGTAGCGTCAAGCAGCTGCAGTTGGAAAGAATCACGAGCTGCTGCCAGCTACTGATCCGACTTCGTAGAAGACGGAGAATATTGTGCGATATTCGTCGCTCCTTGAGCCTTGTAAATGATTCTGCACACCACTAACTACCTTCTTACCTATTACTTTGTAACGGCGGATAATTCATTAATTAAATTCATAGCAATTACGTGACCATGGTAACTATTAGTTAGATAGGTACTTATAACTAAGCGACATCACACTTATCACTACGAGGCAACAGATGAGCGCCGCCAACCTGAATATTGACCAATATCCATTGATATATATATTGTTGTTATATCTCCATTTTTAATTTATATTTGGATACTTACCCTGAGGTGTCTCCGAGGTGTAAGCTTCAAATGCGATGGGCATTAACGCTAAGATGAAGAAAACTTAACCTGCCAACCCAATGATATAAAGTATACCTACTTTATAAGTATAAAGCAGGTACGCGAACTTGGTTCGAAATATACACGTATTGCATGTAGTACATCCTGGTCTAAGGTGACGGCTGCACCTCACTCCCACGGAGGAAATGCTGCAGCCTATGGCCAACTCCAGTCGAAGCGGGAGCGACCCGTAGAGGGTTGCTTGGGGGCTCTCCATCTTCTTCGGTTACCATACACTCAGCTAATTGAGATTAAAGACGGCGTACTCCGACTTAACCGCTCCATGTGACCGGCGGGAGTGGTATCTGTGGGGGCTTTCAGCACAAAAATAACGTCTCGACTTCGTGAAGAAGAGTGAAAGGAGTTAAATCGTTTTAATAGAGCGTTCTCTCTATCATCTCCATCTGGATTACAGTTTGATAACTTTAATTCAAACCAATATCAAACTGTCAGTCTGATTATGCAATAGAGATTTATAAAGAGAACACACTAGAAAACCGAAGCAAATAGATCTGAGCCAGCCTCTCACTCTTCTGACTGATCGATGTGCGAACCCAAACATCGGGCACTGTAATAATACATATATAACATAAACATAAACTCACGCCTATATCCCCGAAGGGGTAGGCAGAGGTGCTAGCACCCATTTCGCCAATTTTGTAATAATATCTACATAGTTACTTACATCCAGAATGCCTGTTGATTTGGCTGTCAAATCGTTTCCTTTCAGATATTTCTCACGAATTTCCTTAGTGATTTCTTCGGCATATGGAGAATTCTCATAGTAGAATGTAACAGGAGCTATCGCATCGAAAGCCGACATGAATTCTTGATACCTGCTTTCATTTGCTGTTATCCCTTTAAAAATATTTTTATATATGTATGCTTATATTTAGTAAGATAAAAATGTAAGGAAAGATTTGTACAAGATACATAATATATACATGATGTATTTTTGAGACGGAGCAGTAAGGATTTGCACTTAAAGCTGTTATAGTAACAACAAAACATTTCATGTGCTACTCATGTGTACTAGAAATGGCAGAAATCGAAGTATACATTCTGTAAACCTATCTACTTAATAGAAAAAATATCGCATAATATTTTATTCGATAAATTACCTTAAGTATCTACGTCACTTACACGGAATGATTACACTCACTTACTCTTAGACTATTTTCTTTCACATTAGTTTTCACCTCGGAACCTTTTTCCTCCTTTATTTATTTACAATGCTCCCAGCCCCAAAAAGTAAGCCATAGAGGCTTAATTGTCCGTTGATTAGCAGCTGTACCAGAACTACAAGCTGGCAGGTGAGGTTGGCTTGGGCCTCGAAGATTTAAATAGGGTTCCATACACCCATACACCCAGTTTGAACGTTATAACGTAGGTATCAACGTATTATTTATGTTATTTTGCATGCGAGTTCTATTACAACTCGTCACGTAAGCCGTACGTATTAGCAAATTGTTCTATTATGTTAGCTGCAAGTGATTACAAATATGGCATTGTATATTTCACAGAGCAATATGAACGTAAACTATCAATTATTTATTTTATCTTACATATTTTTAAAACATGTTGTAAGAACCTACTATGTGAAGTTTCGCTCTCTACATATTGTTGTAAATATCAAACATAATTGAAACCAATCTCACGTGAAGCTCACGTGCAAGCAAGAAGTTTGTCAAGCATGGTGAGGATTTTCCCCTATAGGGTTAAGAGGTCAAGGACAGTCACTATAGCAAAACCATGTTAAGTCAATTATGAAGGAGTAGAAGAGCCAGGTACCATCCGCGATATTACTGTGGTTGTAAGTGAATACTTCTTTGAACCAGATAAGATATATTTTTTACCTGGTAAGTTTTAAGTTATTTTTTTTCATGTGGCATATTTATCACCCCTTAAGAGTCAACAGGGTTATGCTACTGGGGCTAATATCTACAACCTTGGATATACTGTTATTATTACAACGAATCGAATACCTGAGGTCTATTATATAGTTAGTAAATACTGAGTCGGTATAGAAATCTATCGAATATAACTAAAAGAGAAAACGTGTTTAACAAAGTAAAAGGTAATTTAAGCTGCAAAGGCATGCCTCAATGATCATAATATTCAATTACGTCATCTTCAGCTTTCTGTTGCACAATAGCCGCGAGATGTGCAAATAAAATCATACTAGCACAGACGGCAGTTTTAATTAACTTTCACCCATACCGTTTTTAGCAAGATCTTGGTTCAACAGTAATAACTTACAAACTGATTTCAAGCATCCTTCGTTTTTGGTTAAGCCCGTCATCCAGGGCACAGCGGGTACGTCTGGTATTTTGCGCGGATTTCTGGTCAAGAAGGCCCCCGGCAAGTTGGGTTCAACTACCGCTTTAAACGGAGTCATAGGCTCGTAGTCCCACGTCTAAAACAATGTTAATAATATAATATTAAATAAAATACTTTATTTTGGTATCGGTTTCCATTTGAGAAATACTTCTCAGACAATAGTCCAATTTGTCCATCATACATCATACTTTTTGAAGGAATGACACTCTTCGTCCCAGATTGATGGGATGTAGCAAAGAGAGTTGAATAAAATACTTTATTTTGGTACTTATCGGTTTCCATTTGAGAAATACTTCTCAGACAATTGTCCAATTTGTCCAACATACTTTTTGAAGGAACGACACTCTTTGTATCAGATTGGTGGGATGTAGCAAAGAGAATAAGAAAAATGTGAAAAGTTTTGGGGGAGGCTTTTGTATAACAAGGTAATCTTCATAAAAATCTATTTTAAAACTTGATTAATAAACAATAAATGTTAGCAATAAAATACCACAAGAACTAGATTCATATATCCGTTGCATTTACGTGACCCACAGGGTTTATACACATGTATCTATATGCATCCAATATGATGGCGCAATACATCTTCTTGTTTTACACAACAACAATGCAAAGTTTAAATCGGGTGAGAACCACACATTGTGTAGGAGACAAAGACTTTACCACCACACTTGACATCTATTTGATATATAAACAATACAGAATATACCTATTCAAACCTGCAGGTTCAGGGATCAAAGAATTCCTCCTCGTCAATTTCCCGGGAAGGTGGACAGAAGACAGGCGGCATTGCCACGTTGAATGGCAAGACCAATCCTTTGCGCAAAGAATAAAGTAATCCTCTGGTCACGGGTAGTCTCTATTAAACGTTTTGTAGCTTATACCTTCCTTTGTTTATTAATTCGTCACAATTCAAGGTACAACAAGACTGCATAAGGATAAACTATTAAATCTTTTTTTCAATTACTATTTGGCTATAAGTCAATGTCGTAAACGACTTTTCATAAATTATGAGTTATATTTTAAATGCATTATTATCTTCGCACTTGATGCCAAATTGCTGTTCTTAGAGCAAAGTTGCGTAATTCCTGAGGCAATCTCCAATACATCAAGCACTACAGTAAGCAGATTACAGATTCGAATCCTGTATGCAGCTTCATCCTAACACATTTATTTCAGTTTATTTACAGGACAATGACAACAGCATGACGTGGGTTATTTAAATTTGTAATGTGGAAAAAACGACAGTTTAAATCCAATTTACTTCTAAATAATAATAATTTGCTGTGTTAAAATACGCTATACCGTAAACAATGACTAAACTGCAAATATTACACGAGATGCCTCATTATCCAGACAATTTAAATATTATCGCAAAAGTAGGTTAAATAAAGTTGTAGATCATGTTATTACCTACAAAGATGTCTTAACACTTTTTTTTGTACGGCTCACCCGTTCAGAGATATACATTCTGTCCAAAAAGTATCGGGAATGGACAATTTTCTATTGTTCCCAATTAATATTTAGTTTTCTTTTTGCTGTTAAATTGGCTCAAGTGTCTCCTACCTTTTTGGCGGAGTTTTAATTGCATCTGTTAATTTAATGGACAGTAGACATATCTAAGTAATTTATTTCCATAATATATTTATGCATGGGATTTATCTAAATTAAAATATAAAAGCAATACAGAATATACCTAATTATAATTATAACATGCTTAAATTTTGCATCGTCGTTAGAATTTCGTACCCTGCAAATGTTAAAGAAGGCTTACCATGAATTGACTTTATCAAAAACTCGTGGTTATGAGTAGCACAAAGCATTTAAAAGCAGTCGAGATGTGATAGAAGATTTGCCTCGCTCTGATAAGCCATCAACATCTTCAAATTAAGTTAAAAGTGAACGAAATAGTGACTGAAAATCCTCATTCCATTTTCAGAGAAATAGCCGTTGTACTTCCTGTATCACACGAGTCGATATGCACTATTTTAGAATCACTTGGGTATGAAACATGTTATCGCTCGGCTAGTCCCAAAAGACCAGAATTTTCCCCAAAATCTCTTTCGATTGTTGTAACGAATTTTTTACCAGCAACTCAACAATTACTATTGAGCAACGACCTTATTCACCAGATATGGCTCTAGTCAACTTCTTTCTCTTTCACAAACACAAATTACAGCTTCGTAGTACACGTTATCATTCGGTTGAAGACATAAAAGAGAATTCGTGAGGAGAGCTGAACTCAATTCCGTAAAAGGCGTTTAAAAAATGTTTTGATGATTGCACTATTCGTTGGCGTAAATGTATCGTTTCTGAAGGAACATATACATCACAGGCGATATAATTTTTTTTGATGAATAACTGACATTTCGTGCATTATTGATAATTTCCTCGTACTTTTTTGACAGAGTAGTATACACATTTACTTGTTCCCATAATACAGTAAAAATATTAGATATTTTAAAATATGCTTACATAGAATCCAAATTCAGTATCGATTATATCGTAACTGTCTTTAGTACGAAGACAAGCGAGCATTTTCTCTGAAGGTGCTTGTGGGCACTTCAAGAACTTTGCCAATCGGAAAGCGTTCCTCAATGCCTCTCCAGGTGGAGCTTCAGCCCATGGTACTAAAGCAGTACCTGATTCCGATATAGCCTTATGAAACAGTCCTAAAATGTAAAAAAAAATCTTTTTAAATATCTCTTTAATATTTTATGCATATACTTAATAATGCGCGGTTTAACGCATTACTTTACTTTGCATACGGTATCTCTCGGGTTTCTCCTTGCCGGAGCTAACAATGAGATGACGATGTCGGACTCGAACCGCCCAAACCCTAGGGAGTTTCCCCACATCTGCATGTATCACCTGTGTGGCCCGAGAACCATGTATGCATTGGAAACAACATGCCTGATTCTCCATCAGAGCAATAAAAATACTCTACCTGCACTAGTTTCAGATATCATGTGATAGTGGACGCTAGCACCTCCTGCACTCTCTCCAAATATTGTGACAGAATTCTTATCACCACCGAAACTCTCTATGGTTTTCTGTATGAATCTTAAAGCTTCTTGTTGATCTTTGAGACCATTATTTCCAGGGCAGTGCTCATCTAGGGTTGACAGGAAACCAAGAGGACCTGAAACATAAATAATTATGGTTGTAAGTAATTTATAATCTCCGCTTACTTAAGAGTTAATGGAATTTTTTTACGTGCGTAAAATCCCCAGGGATACCTCCCCACCGGAGCCGGTGGAAGAAGTTATGTCGGACTCGAACCGACTAAAACGCACGCCGCCTGTGGGTCGTTTTTGGTTGCCGAAGGTGAAGTTGATAGGCATATCCTTCGCACCCCGGTCGACCCAGGGCCATCTCTCACGATCTGGCCCTCTTCTCGAATGTGGGAACTACAGAGTCCCCAACTCGTCCCCAGAAATGGGAAGGCGCGCGGCCTGCTTCTGCCAGAGTGACAGGCGACTCCACCAGTCACCTCCAAGTCGTTCACCGACCACCGAAGCCCGAGTTGCCTTCGTACGCGGGCAGCTTGGGTTGCGATGCTTCGTCGTTCCCCCTGCCGCGCCCGCCCCGCCTCCTCCTTCACGAGCATTACTTGCTCGCAGAAGGAGCAAGGTGGAGAACGTGAGAACTCTCACTCCCAGGGCCACCACCAGCTCCCGTCTCGGCGTCTATCTCGCCGAAGAGTTGATGGATTACCAAAAATCTGCTCAAATCGTTACTGCTCGAATATCATATATATCTCTACTCTCCATGAGATAGCAGATAACACTAATGGAATATTGTCTCAAGTCAAAAAACTTTACAGACTTGACCAACCATACTGTAAATTCTTTCTTTTGAACAACAGGATCGTGACAGCTTTTTGAAGAGAGAGCTATATTCGTAAGAGGACAAGATCTTCGGGGCCCAAGCCAAGCTAGCCTGCAAATTGAGACACTTCAGACACCTAATGGTTGACGGACGAAATTGGCGCTTTCATAATGATGAGAAAGGTCCCAAGAGACCAAGAAAATAAAGTAATGTAAGGATATATTTTTGCAAACACATGTGTATATGTGTATCTATAAAAATTAACACAAACTAACATTTCACAACTTATATAACATAGTAAAGATCACGAATGGAAGTAATTTTGCAGATTGGAATGACAATAATTAAATTAACGTTATAATGGAATTTGGTATTCACGTCACAAGGGATGAAATGCCTGCCGGAATAAGTAAAAGTCTCGGATGCTATCAGGATACGCGCCCTCTGCCCACCAGGATCCACCGCCACGATTAACTAGTGGATCCTAAAGCTTTCCCCAAAGTAACCTTTTTATCTTCACTATCATAACAATTGATCTAAGTCTGTGCTTGCAACGATTTTAGGATCCACCGTTTGCTTCACTTTCGTATAGCGAAATTCCCTACTGAAACCAGTGAGCCAATGTTAATTTAAATAGGATAATGCTATTCAGAGATAGATTGATATGCTTACCTAATCTGTAGTTTATGCCGACTAACAGGACGTCTCTGTCTAGTAAGTACTCAGGACCATACATATCTGTGGTAGCATCGCCGCACATCCATCCACCTCCGTGTATGAAGACCATTACAGGGAGTAGCTTTTTCTCATTCTTGGAATTCTGTTGAAAGAATTTTTTTACACATTAAAACAAAATACAAATTATGATTAATACTTTAAACTGATACAGAAAACTAGATGTCCTTAGTTGAGGGTAGGTTGCACAGGAGTTTCCATTTTCCACAGACACGTTTGTTTCCCAGTGCTTCTGCCTACCCCATTGGGAAACAGGCGTAACTGTGGAAAGTTTAGTATCACTTGGAAATCCACGTGATACTATCCTGGCATACGCCTGTCGCTTCTTCATAACTACATTAGTGTGGGCTGTAGCAGGTAGTCCTTATCTACCAGCTAAGTAACTGATATAAAAAATAAGCATCCATATTACTGCTATATTTATAGAAGTACATCATTATTATTAAAATAGAATACGCACATTTATCGGTACTGGCGTATAAATATTAAGGTACAAGCAGTCTTCTTGTCCCACTATTTCATTTTGGCGCACGTATGGATTCCTCTGTACACACACTGGGCTAACTCTCGTCGCATCCAACGTACTTCGCCATTTCTCCACTGGGACTGCAACCTGACAAAAAATAATGTAATTAAATAGGTGCTTATTTATTTATTCAAATTACGAGCTTTGGATGCAACCAGGAAGTCCCTGATTGATGTTAAGCCATCCATTCATTAGATAAATGCTTTTAGGCAGACAAGCACGCGGGCCACCTGTTGGAAAGTGGTTACCCTACCCTATGGACGCGTGCTACACCAAGGGAGTCACATTCGCGCTGCCAACCCTGTAAGCACAGAGAGTTTATGTACCGTCAGTGTGAAAGACAAAGCAAGACAAGCCTTTGGTCTTCCCGTTGACAGCACAATTACTCTCCAGTGAGCTCTGGCTACCCTACTCACCGCTGGGAACACAACACGAGGTTATTATAGCCGCGGTATTCTGTAGGGCGGCGGTACTTTCTCAGTCGAAATGCTCAAATGGACAGAAATACAGTCGTGTCCTACCTCCTCGAAACAAGTCATCTATCCTGAGCCTCGATCGATAATGTAAATGGGACTTTGGGATCAGTATTTTTTTTCTTTAGGAGACACCAATTTGGCTGCACCTCGCCTGATGGTAAGCTAAGGGCAAAGCCTCAGGCAAGAGGGCAATAAGCCTAGTAAAGGTGAGGCTAACCTGGCTTAATAAAGCACTAAGCTGCCAACGATGCTTAAATTTTTATTCCGGAGTCCACACCCTTATTCTTCCCTATCGCAATTACTTCTAGGCTTGCAAGTTCTGAGTGCTACTGGGAATATTACCACCTGTACCTATAGACACAATTACCTATTCATGTGCCATTGCTACGGTGATAATGATGACTCGTTTGACCTTTTGTAAAACAAAAGACAAATTGTCTGTCGAATTTTAAACAGACAATAAACACGTTATTTTCCATTATTTAGTCGTAATGTTGTATGTTTAATGACTTTTTAAATGTAAATTTAACTCGATTAGTACCTAACTCAATGTCACGTCATTTCTCTTAACAAGGTCATATATTTGACATTTAACAGTACAATTTAACGTTGTGAAGAGATTATAGAGCAATTCAATACTAGCTCTGCCCGCGTTGGTTTCTGGTCCCGCCCCTCTACCCATGGTAACATATTCCAGGAATAATAGTACTCAATGTAATACTCCTGACAATAAATCTATTCTGTACCATATTGCAGCCAGATCGGTTCACCTGTTTGCACATGATTGATAGAAACATACAAACATCCTTTCAGACCTTCACACGACCCTTCTACGAGCCTTTTTTTACAATTCAGTTGGGATTAACTTTCTGTCTAACTACGAAATAGTTAAGCATCGATATTTATCGTGAAGTGACTGTCATATGACCTCCACACTCCACAACCCAGAAAGTCGGGATACCAGATTTGTTGACAGGTTCCAAATACGCGTAACGGCTGCCACAGACGTTCGTTTGGCAAATGGAACCGACCCGGAAGCACGAAGTATTATAAATTCAATTATGTATCATCTGAATCCTAAGCACAGTGATTAACTAAGTGGAAAAAAAAATTAAAAACTCATTACACAAAATTGTATACAATGAATAAATATTATCTATGTCATAATAGATAACATTAATAGGTTCTGGACCCGCAGCTTACAATATTGTAAGATAAATGCCAATCCTACCTGCATATATGTAGGTACTTACAAGTTTGTGATGAACCAGTGCAAATAGCAGTAGAACCTACCACAGAATTGGGAACCTAACTAATAAGGATTCTTTATTTCTGGCTTTCAGTACAACTACGATGCGGTCTAGCTACGTTATTTACCGTGAAGCGACTGCTATCTGACCCCCACAACTGATGATGTCAAATTTCTGCTATCTGACCCCCACAACTGATGATGTCAAAGGTAGTTAATGTATTTAAATGCATATAGTCTAAGTGCTAACACTTAGACTATATGCATTTAAATACATTAACTACCAGTAAGGAACGCTCCACATGTTTCTATTGCAAACAAAGCCGATTGCTTGACTTGTCCTCAGAGACATGAAGGGGTCTTGATGTGTTATTTATTTATTGAGTGATAAAATATAGGCAACTTTCCTTTTTCCAATCACACTCGTTTTGAATAGTTAGCATACTAAATGCTTTAAAATTTCATTCAATTCTTTATTCAACCGCACTTATCAGAGCTGAAGAACAATATTTAAAAATGATAGCAATATCATAAATTGATTCTGATAGTTAGTATAAGTATCGGTAGAAGACTCCTACCGCTGACGAAAGACGGATGTACCTATAGGAGAATTTGAATAACTTTAGGCAATTTCCCTTAAGTTAACTATTATTATAATATAGTCCAATTAAAATAAAACAAAAATTGGCAAGCAGGCAAAAATTCGGATAGAGCTGAAAACTGGCGGGGTCTTCTCCTTATTTTATTTAAATACATCGATCGATCTGACTTGTGCAATTTTTTTTTTATTCAAAAGTCATTAATGTCAATAATATTGACTTTCGCATTTGTCTCGCAACATTGCAAAGTAGGTTACACAAAATTATAGATCATATATCTATCAACCAAAATAAAATTGTACCCATACTTTTTTTGTACGAATACACTCACACTATGATGGAGCGACATGTTCATGCTGTGGCTAAGCTGCCTAAATAAAGATTTAAAAAAAAATACACTCACATTTTGGAGTGCAAGCCTCACGCAGTTTATCGGTTTTTACTTTGCCTTCCCACCTCTGCCTCATGTGCAGTTACTGTATTTTTTTGCTTTTAGTTAATACACGATTTGTAATACACAAGATAATACTTATCCTCCAATAATCAATACAATTTACATATTGGTAATAATATATTCTGCAACGCAAAAGGGAAATCACAGCAGGTAGGTAAGGTACCTAAGTAATTATTTATTTTGTCAGAATGCTCACCGACGATTATGTTAACGTGATAAATTTATAATTAACATTTTTCATTATAATAACTTACATACATACATAATGACTTTTTTATCTATCATGTTTGTTTAGAATTAGATTACGAATTTTATAATACCTGCCAGTAGCTGGCTGTATAATTTATTATAACATCTATTATTCTAGAATAAATAAAAATGAATCACTGTTTCCCTTGGTACTGTTAGTAGTCATGAATCTACCTTAATAGTGTTGTTTACAAAGTCACGAACTTTACCGATTTCATTCACCATTCTTTTTTTTTTTAATTACGGGTTTTTTTTTTAATTGATACACTTTGGAAACTAATATACGTATTTTCAGAAAACCTAACGACTACTTACTTATTTATTCGATATCAGTATTGGATAAAATCAAAAAAATTGTGCTATAAAATTATTTAACTAAGGCCATATTTATATTTGTCGGCAATGGTAGATGTGGCAGACCAAAAGTTGGTAGGTACTCAAAATGATGGTACTCAAATCTACCACCAAATATGGCAGGTCTGTCGCTAAATATATCGATTATTGTCGTTGTAAAATAATAAATCTGTCTCCAAAACAAACCTTAGTACGTATGTTGGCGGCAGTTAATATCACACCCATATTTTCTGCGAAAACGACAAATTAATTTTGATTTCGTAGCTAGTTATCAAAGGAAGAAAATAATTCCATGTTCTTAATTGGTTACGAAAGATCAGTTACGATGGTGGATCAAAGGGTTTTGTCAACTGGGGAACTACTCGCACCCTACAGAATACCACGGCTATAAAAACCTGGTTTTGTGTTCTCGGATGTGAGTAGGGTAGCCAGAGCTCACTGGAGAATTTTTGTGCTATCAGTGGGAAGACCAAAGGCCTGATTGTGTCTTCTGCACTGACGGCACAAAAACTTTCTGTTGCCTGTGTGACTTTCCTTGTGTTGCACACGTTCATAGGTCACGGTAACCACTTACCATCAGGTGGGTCGTATGCTTATCTGCCACCTAAGTTGTATAAAAAAATATATTAATACACTAGCTGATGACAGCGGCTCCACCCGCGTTGATGTCATTTATCGCAAAGAAACATGATCTGTAGAAGCTATTTTTGTGTACCTAATTTAATCAGATTTTCTTCATAAATGACATACTTCATGCTCTAGTCCATCTCAGTAACTCATAAGATCGGTTCATTATTATAGGCGTGAAAACGAAGAGACAGAAAGACAGACAGAGTTACATTCGCATTTATAAATATTAGCGTAGTATGGATTGGATAATATTAATTTTATTATGTAGATAACGATGTTATCACTGTATACCCAGTTTATGTTATAAGTGTTTGTTATGTAATTCAAATAAGCAAGGAGTTAGATACATATGACATTAGGTAGATAGGAATTCTAATCTATATAAATTTTTGTAAAGAGGAAAGATTTGACTTTTGATTGTTTGTTTGTTTTGGATAGACTTTCAAACCACTGGACCGATTTGAAAAATTATTTGTGAATGATAATATATCATGCAAGAGAGCGCAGCAGTAACAATATGTGACTCTAAATTCCGATTAGATTCCTTTTAATTATTTGAAATCTAATAAATTAAATTAAGGATGCAACTGGGGTTTGAAGTAAGTCACGAGCGGATCTGGGAAGGTAAGGTCAACTGAGCAGAAGGAGCAACAATAACTGGATCAGAAATCCATACAGGTGAAGCCGCCAGCAAAAAGTAGTACAAAATATAAAAAAGCCAATTATTACAACTGATAAGGAAAATTGTCACATCATATTGCTAAGTGAATAAATATTAATGAAGATATGATATTGACAGTAATGTTACAATCCCTTGTGAACCTACCTTAAATCTAAGTTCGCCGACTGGTGGGATCGCATAGGGTATCGCAGTAAAAGCGGCGATCTGTCTTCCTCCCCTTGTTTTCATGTAATATCCAGTAACCTCGCCCAATGGAGTTTTAACTTTGGGTGGTTCCTGGCTGACCACATCACTAGTATACAACGTTACTAAGAACGCTATCAATAAAATATATATTGTTGATTTCCACATTTTAAAGTTTGCATATACGCGAAACGTGTTCGGTATTATCGAATAAAGAGGATCGTGCCGCTATGACAGCCAAAACGATATGAAAACAAACGACTGGGCCTCGAGTTTTTATTATGTTGTGGCTGGCTGATTCTAGGCAAAAGTACTTGTTTAACAGCTCTGTCGTAGCATTAGGTTGTGTTTGTAATGAGGCGGAGGCGAGTGGTACAGAGCGGAGACGTGCAGTTCGAAACCCAAATCGTTTGAAATCCAAGCCTCTTCTCCACTTAACTTGAATAGAAGGAGTCATAGCGGAGTCGTCTGTACCAAATTCTTTAACGCGGCAAGAAAAAATAAACTGCAGTGCAGTGGCGCCGTGGCGCTGGCGTAGTGACGAGGAAGAAACTGGTGGTATAGACTAAGTTATGCGAGTGCAGTGCAGAGGGGCAGGGTAGCTACCTATTAGCGGAGTGGAGAAAGGTGTGAATTATTACCGTGTCTCAGATTTCAGGTTCTCGTATTTCTGTAAAAATGATAATATGTGTGTATCCCTAGCATATTAAATTCTATGAAAAGGGCCTCTACGTCTTGGCTTCGGCCCGACACACGCTTCCCGAAAGTTACGGAATAGAGAAATATAATAATAATATATATTTGAAATCTCATCTGATGGCCTCGATTTGTTCTTTTCGTATCTTCAGGGGCGTCAGCAGTCAGTTTGTGTCGACAAGAAGTCATTTAGTTGGTGCAATCTTGTCCCTCAAGGCAGTATACTTTCTTCTCTTTTTTTCTCCATATTTATTAGCTTCATCTACAAGTGCTTCGTACGTTTGCACTTGTATACCAATGACCTGCGGTTGTATAGCCAAGTCCTTAAAGATAACATATCGGAGAATATCGATACAGCAAACGCAGACTTGGGCTTTAAACGTAGCTGGTTTGACAGTTTTGGACTCACTGATAAATGCCAGAGAATTATAATAGGTAAGCAGGCCTATAATGAGAAGGTAGAAGGACGTGACCATGTCCGCAATTATATTCGATGAGAAAATCTTTCCTGTCATACTTAGTGTTAAAAACTTACATCCACCTAAAACCAAGACAATGCTTATGCAGAATCTTTCCTATCCTCGACTATGGTGATGTGTGCTATTTCCACCTGAATGCAGATCTACTCAATAACCTTGACCGATTTCTCAACAATTGCATTCGTTTCGTCTACAATCTTGGGAAGTACGACTGTATTTCGACTTATCGTACTGAGCTGGATTGGTTGCCTACACGACGGCGACGTAGTCTATAAGCTGTCACTTTGATATTATACCCTTTTAAATTCACCCAACGCCCCAGTTTATTTAAAATCTATTTAAATAAACTTAAAAGGACTCCACTTACTCGACTCTAACTATAACAAAAGTTTACACTAGTATATTAATCTACTCCTACACTGTCCCACTCACACGTCAAGCCTGGTCCACTCTTCTTTCTTATTCCAGTCTATTTTTCAATGGAATGCGCTTCCCCTTGGAAGTCAGGATGTCTACTAAATGTTTCATATTCAAAACCACACCAGTTCTACAACCAACCATAATAAAATTGCTTATTAGATTATACCGCAACATTTGTTTTAAAATGAATATATTGGTCTATATTTGTATGTAGCTTAATAGTGTTTTTATATATTTACATACTATTTTATTTTTTGGTTTGAACCAATTGTTTAAGGTCTAAATAAATACAGTTTAATAAATAATATACTTAAGTGAAATTGATAACTATATATGTATGTTATTATGTTTACTAATTTTGATCTCAAGATTTATTATTTGTGTACACAAGACAAAAACGATAGCCTATCCATCTAATAAAATCTATTTATGATCTGGGTCAAGTGGAAGCACCCGTATGTTATACATATGTGTGTTCACACAACAATAACTCATTGCTTTGAAGTCACATGTGTGCGTCATCGTTAAAGGCGTATTAGTGTAATACGTTTATGTGTGCCATTGTGCATGATCGTGAATCGTGAACTATTGAATATGTGTGAGTGATTTGCCTGCCATCGAATGAGAAGGTAAATTTCACCACTTTAGCACAGGCTCACGTAGTTGAGTGGCATTACGGGCGTAAAGACATTTCGTAGGTAGCGAGTTCAAACCGCAATTATGTTGATGTAGTCCTTTACGTTAATAAATAGTTTTGTTTGTGTTCTTTATTTTGATACTAAAGAACGTTTAAGTTGTTAATTAACCGTGTGGAAAGCACAATGCATCCAATTGTTGACAGTTAAAAATAAAATTATCATGTTATTTTAATCATGAGAATGAGGGTAGCATAAATTCCAATACGAGAAACATTAATGCTATGTGTCTGCAACAATACTCGCTCAGTAATAATAAAAATACTACTGATTTAAGTTGCTATAAAAAATAACTAAAATATCAAGATACTTTTGCGATGTTACCTCAACATTCCCTTAATAGGTAAGTAATTAACATGAAGATATACAAATATTTAAAAGTTCAAAAAGTAAAATTTGACTGGGATTCGAACTCAAAACTTTGCAGGATTTTAACTCTTAAAAAGCGAATCTGTAAACCACAGGGTCACGAAGACTTACAAGAATTTAACAAAAACTTCATATACAGTAATAAGAATTTTATGAGTTATTCTTATTACTAAAGAAAGTGTAACTGATGATAAATAAATACGAATGGTTTTGAATCAATTGTAATTTGCAAGTGTATAAGTGTGTGTGAGTGAGGAAACGAGTTTTGTAACACACACATTTATGTAGAACATACTGGTGACTTTTTCTGCTTGCCAAAATCAATATAAAGATCTGTATAATACTTATATCACTAGACAGGCTATCGTTTTTGTCTTGTGTACCAAAGTAGGTCAAACTCTCACCACTATACTTGGTGCAAATACGTAGCATACAGATAGCGTAGCTTAACTGCTATTTAATAACTTAACATAAGCTTATAAAGTGATATATGTAATTTATATTAAATATTTTTATAGAGCATAATAAATTATGACCTCACTTTCTATTAATATTCCTGATAAGTCTCACATAAAAGTAAGAACTAATTTTTTTTTTAAGAATTGTGATTATTTTTGGTTTAAAAAACCTTTTGTTCAATTTTTATTTACATTTATAATAAGATAAAAAGCATAATAAATTTTCAATATTCTCCGAAAGGAGTTGTCCAGAAATGATTTTTTATTCTTGAAAAAATCCAGTAGCAATGTTCCTAATATTTTTGGATAGTGTTACACTTAACTAGTATTATAATTAATACAAAGGAATTTTAAGTTCCTGTAATTTTGAGAACACATCGTTTTTAGTTTGGTGTAGTTTTAGGCAGAATACAAACATAACTTTTGCTGCCTGTGCCTGACACAAACAAAATAATAAGTTTGACAACTTGTCATGTCACCGACGCGTCACGCGTGACAGGTGGATGCCTGCTCTGTTTTTGCTGTTGTGGACTGTTTTGTTTGATTTTTTTAAATGAGATTTTTGCAAATATAAAGAGTATATGGTATAGATTACGCTATGTTGAGACGAAAAGCATTACCTATTATTGTTTTATTTAATGCAATATTGAACTACACAACGATACCCTTCACATGTAGTGTTTCGAAATTATGACTTATACTGCATCCTTGTAATCCTCCTACAAATCTGTTTGGTGTAATAAAAATGTAATATGTCGACTAGTTGTCAAAGTATGACTATTTTTGATCGAAAATATTTTAGACTTGCATAGCTACAAGCTATAGAAATAATAGCAGTTCTAAAACAAAACTGAAACAATTTGCTTGTACCAAAAGCAAATTAAAAACTTATCTTGTAGTTGTGATGACCTAGTGAGATGCTCCATATAGTGATAAAAGTGTAATTTGCCCAGTAAATGTACATACGTTACAAAAATGAGCATGTTTCGAAATTGACTTTAAGTGACAGTTAACAATTGGTTGACAGCGATGACCAAGTGATGAAAGCATGGAACTAATAAGTACCTACTACGTACAACTAGTACTTATTAGTTCCATGGATGAAAGAGATAATTGCTATTAAAAAATTAAATTGAATTGCCATTCTCGAATTAAAATATCTACTGACATGATATAACTGAGTTTTTCTCTTAAATGTATGATTTTAAAATTATTATCTAACTAATGCCCGATTCGTAACTTTAGCTACTATATGTCAGTGTAATTTGAGCCAAATGGATTTTATTGGCCATAAAAAGCCAACGTCCATACAAAAAGTGGACATCTTTTTTAGACTCGAATGTCTACCTCTCCTAACCTTCGTCTTGATTTCGCTTATCATGGCTTTTACGGGAGAGAGTGTAGTTAGACCTCCGACATCGAGAAGGTAGCCAGCGCCTCATTCGTGTTTTAGCTGGTGTACCGGTTATCGAGCGAAATTAGGTTGAGCCCCAAAGATCTTGATGGGGTAGGGTTTTGCCCTATCGGTGGTAACCTTCAGGGTTCAGGGACTCTCTCTATACATAAGTAAAATGTGCTAATTAGTCCCCGAAGACGTCGGTACGGTCGAGGTTTCCTTTTACGTGTGCTATAAGATTTTGCTTTCTGCTAAGTTAATAAACTGATAGTAATAGTCAAGTGATCCTATAAAGTAGAGTTCTATTTTCCCTTAATCTTTAAAGATATTTAAGATAGGGACCCAGAAAGGCCTCCTTTTTTACCTTAATAACGAACGTAAGTAAGTACCTCGACATGGAAGATAAGCATAAAAAAATTAACGTTCTTATAAGTTTACTACAAAGATACCAAAGGTCAGAGGTTACACAAATCATTTTATTTTTTGTGAATAACGTTTCTTTTGCTAAAAGCGATTGTTAAGGTTATGACAGCCATATATGTATATGAACCCACTCCTAACACAAGTAATTTAGCTTAGCTGGAGGGGTTAGCGGGAATATTAGTAATTTTGGTTCTAATATTCTTTAAAAACAAAATAAAGTAAATAAATAATATATATATATATATATATATATATATATATGTATATATGTATATACACCCTATATATGTAGATATATAGCCCAGTCTCAGCCTCAGGTGCATGGCTCGAGTCAACAACAATAGTCGGTATACGGCAATAGGCTCACCCCTTATTACCTCTGCCTAACCCTCCGGGGATAAATGAGATTGCCTGTGGCACTAAGTCCGCCTTTATAGGTACTTTGGTGCATGAAGTTTAAATAAATAAATAAAATAAAGGCGCGATTATATGACTGTATGTATAGTATATATAGGCTGTATATATAGACTGTATGTATAGGCATGTATAAAGACTCTAGGAGGTAGGAGGTAGGACACGACACGACAGCCTCTGTGGCGTGGCGGTAGTGAACGCGACTGCTACGCAGGAGGCGCGGGTTCGATCCCCGCTCAGTGCAAATATTTGTATGCATGAATATGGGTATTTGCATTGGTCTGGGTGTTTCTATGTATAATATGTATGTATTTACAAAAAAAAAGTATTTAAGTATGTTTATCCGCATTCTAGATTCCATAACACAAGCTAGTTAAACTATGCTAACCATGGGTCTAGATAGCGTTGTGTAGAATGTTGTAGAATATTTAAAAAAAAAAAAGGACACGGCGGTATTTCCGCCCAATTGAGCAGTCCGACTGGGGAGGTACCTCCGCCCTACAGAATGCCGCGGCTATAATAACTTCGTGTTGTGTTCCCAGCGGTGAGTAGGGTAGCCAGAGCTCACTGGAGAATTTGTGCTGTCAGTGGGTAGACTAAAGGCTTGTCCTGCTTTGTCCGGCACTGACGGCACAGAGACTCTACTTACAGGGTTGGCAGCGCGACTGTGACTTCTCTGGTGTTACAAATGTCCATAGGCCACGGTAACCACTTTCCATCAGGTGGGCCTGTGCTTGTCTACGAACTAAGTGGTATAAAAAAAAAGACTAACAAGATAGAGCGCGGCCATTGGGAAGCGCAACGTTAAGAAATATGTACTTAGATATATTTGTGACCTTTTGTGATATTTAACGTATCTTGAAATGCGTAGACAACAAGATTGGACATTCGAGCAAAAAACATCAATACAAACAAAAAAATACATATATTTGTATGCGATATACTAATTTATCCCCAAGACAGATAGGTTGGCTTGGCAGATCATTATCCAGTCAAAGTAGAAGAAATAAATAGCACTTGCTGGTTACTAGAAAAATGCGAGAATACAATAATTTTGATCTTTGACCTTGAATTAAAGAAATGCACAAGTCCAATCGATGGGACTTTTGATATTTCTTGTATTGTTACGTGCACGGGGTACAATTAAATGCCGATCATTCAACGAAGAGATTTATTATCTCGGTACAAACTAGACAATTCAATCACTAGTACACACAGTTCAACACTCTCTTCAACAGTTCCAGTCGCTCAGTAGTTCACAGTAGTCCACATTAGTTGCTCAAGTCGTAGGTAGAATCCTCTACGGTCGCTTAAGCTCGCTGTGTTCGTTATCGGTCTCAAAGACAGAATGAATCGTGTCACAATCACAGGTCACAATGCGAGCGTGTTTTTATACGTCTCAATTAGGAGGGTCGAATCATCTGGAAAATACGCGAGCGATAACTACCTACCTACTCTTTTGAAGTTTGCCGCCGTCGCTGGCCTTCGAGTTCATTCTCGATATTTCCCTTTTTTTTTATTTAAAGGAGTAGGTAGGTAGGTTGTGACTTTGTGTTGACGATTCAAGATTTTTCTATGTCAATCGGTAGAGTACTTCGTCACTAACAATGCGTTTTTATTTATTGAAGATTCGATTACTAGTTTTCGAGAAATCGACGTCTGTCGTAACAGTATTATGGTATATTTAAGACCCCCGCTAATTTTCAGCTCTATGCGAATTTATGCACGCTCAAATCTTTATTTTGTCTGGATTATCATAATATGACTGTCGCTCCTGTGGATGATTCCAGGCTCCAAAGTATAAACTTTGAATACAACTGCGTATAGCGGAGTAAGTATCACTATAAGAATGAATTTCTAGATTGTGGAAAAAAAAATCTTGTCACAGGTGGGTTAATTAGTACTAATCTATGCTTTGTGTGTGGTTTTTGTATAGATTTCTCAATTTAATTTCATTACCTACTTACTATAGATATACAAGTAGATACTATAAGGAGATACTAGGATATATAAATAAAATGCTTTCAAATTTCTTTAAAAAAATATAAAATGCAGTTATCACCAAGCTTAACCTCAATTGCATTTTTGCGACTACTGGATATCTTATTTACCTTTACTTGATAGATACTTCTTATCAGCTACACCATAAGGTGTGGCGCCCTAAAAAAGCAGTAATTTACAGTGGGCTGCAGAAATTCGTATACAATTTGAAACTAAAATAGTATGTATAAAGTGACTCTACACGCCATTCAGTAAGTAGATTTATCCGGAGATGAGTTGGGGACTATGTGGTCCACACACCCGAGGAAGGCCTGAACGAGAGAGATAGGAGTCGGCCGGGGTGCGAGGGATATGCCTGTCAACCTCACCTTCGGCAACCAACAACAAACCCACAGACGCCGTGCATTTTAGTCGGTTTGAGACCGGCATAACATCTCCCACCGGCTCTGTCGATTCGCCACTCTCGGGGTGTGTACCTGGGGACTTTTCACACTTAAAAAAAAGGTATATCGCGATACGAACAAGGCCCTGGCGCGCACGGATTGTTTTGTAATAATCTTTGTTTAGTAAATTTGAACTGTTCCACTATAGTAGCACCCCGTGTTATCATCAAAAGACACCCATGAAACGGGTACTGCGCGTATAGAGCCCCTTTTTAGCACATTTTAGGTCCAAGATATTTTTTTCATGACCCATATTAATGCATACAAATATTTGCACAGAGCGGGGATCAACCCGCGCCTCCTGGTGATCTGGTTAATCTAATGTTTTTGCATTAGATTGACCAGTTCATGGCGAAGATTATAGGCTATAAAACATCACACTACCACCCTTAGCAGCCAAGGAAGACATGGGCGGCGAGCGATGCGATGAGCGACAACGAGTTAGAAAGCATGGCGAGTGAAACCGTTTGGCACAACTAGTAAACATATTAAATTGCGTGACAACCTAATTACATAAAGAATTATACTACGAACTTGACGAACTTGTTTCTTGACATCCAGTTCCATCAACAAGATTTATTAAAAAAAACAATAAACTGGCTAAGTACTTACTTACTTGAAAAAAGTAATATTGGCATAGGTATGTATGGTCACAGTAATAATATCTATACTGTGGTATGGTTGTAAATTATAATAATTAATGTAATAACTGCTCAACTGAACAGCAGAATGTCCTCTCAAAGAACCTACATTACTTGTTTATGAATAAAAATGATTAAGTAATTTTTAAATTTCATGTTAATCAAAGGTCACCATCATCAGTTCTGGAAACATTAAAAATTGCAAAAAAAGGTTATGCAGTAGATAAATGTGGTCACTCAACCAGATGTGATTAAAGATTAACTAGTAAGTTGTATAATTATATTAATTAGCTATTCCGATATATTCATTTATGTCTGTTTTTTTACACCACTCAGGTGACAGACAAGCACATCAGCGTCAGTGTTAAAGACAAAGCAGGAAGTGAGAGGGTCTATTTAGATTTGTAATTATTTTGTGTTAGTGCGGTATCAATAAATTAATTTACTAAGTATTATTTACATAGAATATAATGTAATAGTACAGTTTACATAACCTATTCACTTAATTATCTTAGTATTCTCGGCCTTCATCAATCAAATAGTTGCGTGCATTCATTATTATTTTAAAAATCGTGTATTGAACTGCTTACTACTTAGTAGAGCTTGTCCTAACTGAACTCCCTCCACTTTCTTTTGATATTTAAATATGTGAAAACAAATATTGAGAATGTCCTTCATCTGTGTGTGAATTGTGCAGAATATCAAGACATCTTGATCAGATATTCTGCACATGTTCTAACAAAATGTCAGCGCTAGTCCATACACAGAACGTCAGCATATACCATGTTACAATGGTGACACTCAGCTTGACCGCCTAATCATGTTTTTTCACGCCCCTCTTAAAGGACTCAGGACTGTAGGAAGAAGAAAACACGTGAGCTGGTAATGAATTCCAGGCCTCAATGGTACGACAAAGGAAAGAGTACGTAATGGTGACCCTCTTTTCTGAGACTTTGCCTTCAGCTTACCATCAGGCGAGGCAAAGTCTAATTGACGTATCCTATAAAAAAAAGAACAAGACATCTGTCCGCGCCCGCGTTCTGTCAAATTATGAGTACTGGCCAACTGATTGGAAATAAATCGTTTCTTAGCTAGTACGGTCAGTAAATAACTATGGAATATGTTATATATATTTCTATTTTTTTATTGCATTGATTTGACATTAGAAACAATGATTTTATGCAACATTTTTCATAATATAATAATAATAATTACGGTTGAATGACTCATTGTGACAAATCAATTAATGCTTATCCTTTATATTTTTTTTGTAATTCTCTGTACATTTAATTATTCGTTTATAATAATGGTAAAATTTTTAAAAATACCGATTTTAATCTTGTGCTCGACTAACAAATCGAGCATACAGTGGCTGCCTTAAAAGGTTAAACAATTAAAAAGTATCCCAAGTGTATATATGAAAGTGTATTTGTATTGTTGTATTTAACCAATGGCTGTCCTAAATAAATAAATAAAAAAAATTATGTTTGTAGTAAAGTTGAACTCGGAAAAGCGATATTTTAAGGGGTTTTTATTGACCAAAAATATGATTGGCTACAGACCTCACTGTCACTCATCTCATTCTCATCTGTATCAGAGTCATTATTTGCGTAAATAATAAATTCACTACCCATGTTTAAACATTTAGCGTAGGTATTCTTTTTCTGTTTCCTTAACATGACGGCAGGTATTTGCTTGATTTGCTTGATGTATTATGTCAAGTCATTCTTAATTAATGTCATTACAGACGTTAAATTTCATGCAACAGTTTTATTAGCAATGCAGTTTTTACAATAGCTTTGTAATAATTTTTTTCCACTAGGATTTAGTTCGGGGGTAGCATTTTTTTCATGGCGTGGTCAAAAATCTATTTCATGGGATATTTTTTCCACTGAGCTATCTTTGCATTACATGCATATTCGCATTTGAATTTGGTGCTTTTTCTGATAGTACATTATGGTATGAGGCGTTATCCATTACTATGACTGCTTTTTCTGGCATTTGGAACAAATCTCTCACACCCACCAGCATTGAGCAATTATGACCCGCATACCTTTAGATTTATTTTGTAGTGGAGATACTTCGTTTACTAATTTCCAGCATTTACTTTGAAGGTGTGTTGTATGCACATAACTTTCATTCATGTTTGCGATATTAGCGGCCCTCATCTCGATATTTGATTAATTGCTTTAAATATCGAAACCACATTTAAAATTGTACGTAGACTTTCCGTACAGCCCTCGAGCACCTCACCCCGCGGAGCATATGAACTTGGAGTTCGTAAGCCTGGTAGATGACGAACACTTCAAACACGTCAAAATGCAGACGAAAATACAAATTTACACTGACGGGAGCAAGATTGAGGGTCGTGTCGGCGCCGCGTTATCCATTTGGGATAACGGGGCCGAAACAAAGGCCCTCAAACTTGCTCTCGCTCCGTACTGCACCGTCTACCAGGCAGAGCTCCTGGCCATATGCAAAGCAGTCAGTGAGGCCCTCAAGCGAAACGCGGCCACATTCGGCGTGTTTAGCGACAACAGAACCGCACTCACGCCCTCCACCCACTGGCTATTGAGGCCAGGGAGTCCATCAAGCGGGGATTGACCCAGGGTAAGGAAATATCCTTGTTCTAGGTCAAGGCCCACGCGGGGTTGGAGTGCAACGAGCGAGCGGACCAGCTCACCAAAGAGGCGGCTCTGCGGTCGAAAATTGCGCCGCATTACAGTCTGTGCCCCGTCTCGTTCGTGAAGCGGGGTCTGCGTCAGACCTCGCTTCACGAATGGAATGAAAGGTACAGGCTGGGCCACACGGCTTCCGTCACCAAGCTTTTCTTCCCTTGCGCTCTGGAGGCATATAGCATTGTCCGCAAGCTCCTAACAGGGCATGGTGGGTTCTCCGATTACTTGGCCCATTTCAAGTGTAAGGGGGATCCATTATGCGCCTGTGAGCGGGGGGTGGATGAGACGATCGTCGTCGTCGTCTACTGGTGGACTGTCCCATACGCCGGAGGACACGGTACGATTTGGAACAAAGTATAGATTTGAAAATCAATATTAGTAACTTACCAACATTATTTTGACAAAAATTACAGACAATTCTTCTTGGAGTATTGGTCCAAATCTTTCAGGATAGTGCAGAAAAGAAACAGTACCTACGTAAGGTGGTCACTAATAGATATTTTAAATAAATATCCCAATATGTTACTAGAGGACAGGAATGAAAGCGAGATAATTACAATTATTACATACATACTAGCTTTTGCCCGCGGCTCCGCCCTCGTGGATGTCGGTTCCCAGCAATTATTCGAATTTTTCTCACCTTTTAAACCTTTCCTAGACCTCCACAACAACATTCCAAGATAAGATAAAGCCGTCCGTTCTCGAGTTTTAGCGAGACTAACGAACAGCAATTGATTTTTATAAATATAGATTTAAGTAATATTGAACCCTGAGTGGGTTTTCTTTTTCAGTCTTAACAGCAAATTAGTCAGCCTAGTTAATAAATGTAATGTTCAGAATAGGCTTCCACGAGGTATCCCGTCACGCAGTAGGAGGTGCTAGTCAAAAAAAAACTTTAAATTTGAGAAATGTACTTCCCTCTAAACTTTAAATTTGAGAAATGTACTTCACTCCCAAATTAGAAACTACCCTTCACTGGACCACGGGTAGGTACGTAGTAGGTAGGTACTATTACGCATTCTAGGCCACGGGTCCTGACTCGAGTGTGCATCACACAAATTGAATGGTCAACAGCAGTCGCTCTCTTAAAAGCTAAAATAAGTCGAATCTTTACTAATATTATAAAGCCGATGAGTTTGTTTGTTTGAACGAGCTTATCTCAGGAACTAGGTACTGATTTTAATGAATAATAATTTTTGTGTTGTACGAACGTTGTTGTAGGAACGTTTTTAGCTATATATTATTACGCTACTACTTAAGGGACCGGATCAGTGATATAAATGTCAAGAAATACGACAAATTTCAGTTTTGATAAATAATTACCACATGGACATGGGTGATTTGGTGGTGTGGTACCTGTTGCCACACAGACACAGGTATTCGGTAATCTATCATAAGATAATTACTTTACTTATAACACAAGGGTCCTGGACACAGAACACCTACATGACATTGAAAATACAGTGCTTCAACTGGACCACCCTGTTTTTTGGCAAGAGTTAAAACTGAATCAAAAAGACATTACATCACCGATACGGTACCTAATGCTTACCTACACGCAGTTCCTTACACGAGGTGCCACTTGAGTCTGTCCTTCACCAGGATCTGATCCTTGACCGTCACGGTGATTAAAGAAAGTTCTATTATGGCGGGCAGCTAGATACCGTTTTCTACAATGCCATGATGAAAGGTTTACTGTAGTCAACATACAATAACTACTTATGTCTAAGGAAATATTATTAATATTATTTCGAGGAACATCATTTTATTACAAGAACAATATCTTCGTGTGTTATAATTTCCTTGGACTGTTCACGGCGTTGGCTTTTTTCATTTTTCTGTTTAATATCTTAAATATTTTCAGTAAAAGATAGGATCTCCTTCGTGTTCGGTATCTTGCAGCCTTCTCTGTAAACGGCATTGGAATATCGTCATTTTTATCAGACTTACAAGTCGACTTTGGAGTAAGATTTACACTTCTCTTGCGATATCTGTTAGTTGATACACTAAATGGTGGAGTTTCACCTTTTCTTTTATCGTCAATTTTCTCAATTTTTCTCAATATACGTTCATTCTGCTCGGCAATGCGATCCGCGACAGTTTTAATATTCGCAAGATTGCTATTTAGTTTCGGTAACTGTATTTTATTTACCATTTCAAACTTTTCGTTCAAAGCATTAACAATGTGTATCAAATTCTCATTATTTTTGTCTCTGCTTGATTCTGATGAGCTACTATGTATATTACTTACATAGTTTTGACAGAGACTACATTTCCACTGATAGCCTTTGTCACCATTGCCACGAAATTCTCTTCCAGGGTCGTTAATACAGCGCGTATGCAAGCAAGACTCACATATTCCACATCTGAGTCCCTCCCCGCTCCGAAGCGAACGTTGGCAACGTTTACAGATCATATCAATGGAATGGAGGTGACTGGCTCAGACATACGTCCTTATTAAGCTGTTAGTTATGTATTTATACTGAATGAGAAATATGCTTTTACAAATAGTGGTGGCCAACGCGTTATATTGTGAAATGTTGCAAATATCATACAATTCAGATACAATAGAGATATGATCCGCTCTAAGACAGTACTATTAGCAGTGAAGACCGTTGTAATAACGGTTAGAATCTAATAGTAGATAATTTTCTTAAAATACTGAAATTCACAGCGTAAAAAAAACAAGGATAATACAACATTACAAACTAAATATAAATAAAAAACTTTCTACGAGTATAATATCATCATGGATAATTATATACTATGACGTATATACTTCTGTCATATTTTTTATTCACAAAGAGAGAAAAAAAAACTAATAAGTATTCAACCTTCATAGGGGTAGATCAGGTTAGTTAAATACTTCTTAATTCTCAGAACAAACGCTGATGGTCATGTTTATGACGTCAAGACCAGTTAGCACATCATTTATTGGATCTTTCCCTCAAGTCGGGGCAGCTGAAAGACCCCGCTAAACGTGGCTAAACCTGCGCATGCGAAACATCACAATATGACATTGATTATTTAAAAAACTGACCTGAAGTAAATCCTGTGCCAGAGTACCGTCCGTCAGTAGCACTTGATTGCGGCTGCCTTATATCTTGGTGGTCTCATACACACAGAATACACAGATTAATAAATAGTATACCTACTCCCAATCCTATTGCCTAAATAAATGTTGTCAATTACATACTACGTAGCAAGCAACACTTAGGCAAGCAAGTAGGTAGGTACTATCTCCCGAAACTAAATTGACGAATCTTTTCTGCTGCCATTAGCTATTAATACAGGTAAAGGGATGCAATTAGTTAATACTTTGTTCATGTTGGGAACCAACCAGACAGGGTGACTGTCTGGTTCCCAACATGAACAAAGTATAAATCAATTAGGCACAGATTATATTGTTTATATGGAAATTCGCTTAGTTGTATATGAAGAGAATAAAGTAGGTGCCTCATTTGTTAAACCAGAGTGAAATTTTAACTAATTATATTGTAGCTACATTTTCGTGCGTGTGGAAATCCCCACGGATACGCCATAATACTTCTGTACCTACGTGGGACTAGAATGGTCAAAACCGAAATTAGTAATTACATTCTTACTTACGATCACGTTGTCTCTCGATAACCAAGGTGAAATCGGTGTTAGGGACAGTCCCCTTTCCAGGGGCTGTTTCGTTGCCGAGGAAACGGCCGCCCACGTAATACTGGAATGCAAGACAGTAGCCTATCAACGATCACAAATACTCGGCATAGTGAGGTCGCTAAGCGAAGTCTGTGTAGTCCCCAGTAAGCTTCTGCGTTTCTGGGTGGAGCTAGGCTGTACTCTAACCAGGACTCTGTACGCACAATGGCCCAAATAGACTTTATCTTCATGCAGTTGGAGTCTAAAATTAAATGGCATCTTGCAGAGCGAATAAAAATATGTAATGCCTATAAAACAAAGTTTAACTTTAATTTTACATTCTAGAAAACTTACAGCTAGTATATATAAATTGTGAGTTCATGTGATGACTAATTAAAAGTTTTCACTCATAGCAAAATTAAGTGTTTTTTTTGTAGGTACCTTTTTGATAAGTACCTACACGACATAGTTAAAGATAAGAAAAAAAAAAAAAAAAAACCACTTTATTCACATCACAATACTGCTAAATATTAAAATAAGTACCTAATCGTTACATAATGTCTTCCTTAATTTAGTAACACCGACAGTAGTAAGTAAATCAATAATATTGATACTCCGACATACAACTACCTACGATCACATGAGTATATGCATTCTTTCTATAGTTAATGTGACAGATAGGAACATGCAGCGGGTTATAACTTCTTAACAATACTGATGGGTCTCGAAGACCTATCTGGCCCACCAACTCGGCTTCGTTAGTCGATCTGCTAGTAATGTTAAATAAGACAGAAAGATCTGCAATTTTCCTTCTTTCTTGAAGAGGAAAACGGTGAAATAATCACTACAGACTATGAGATTAGACGTGGTTGAACAGCCCTTCAAGAAGCCATGCTGGTACTCACTAAGGCTGTGCTTAATGGTGAGTATAGATGCTTATAAACCATATTTTCAATGATTTTAGCAAAGATACACATCTTAGAGATTGATCTGTAATTTTTTACTACGTCTTTGGAGTTACTTACGCCGATTTCCAAACCGCTGGAACCTCGCCCTCCACAAGTGACCACTGAAATGGTATTGTGAATGACAATAAGCACTGGAGGGACACCATCGGATTAATATTGATCGACTTGTTTAAGTAGTTTTAGTACCTACTTCACTTCATTATATCTCTATCGAACTTATCTATACTAATCTCTACTAATATTATAAAGAGGAAAGATTTGTATTTTTGTATGTAAGAATAAACTCAAAAAGTACTGGACCGATTTTAATTATTCTTTTTTCATTAGAAAGCTACTTTCTTCGTAAGTAATATGGGCTTTTTATCCCGATATTCCCATGGGATCAGGATTTACGCGGGTGAAACCGCAGCGCGGTGCTAGTATTATATCCGATTACCAGGGTCCCGAGTGTCAGTCTAGAGTTATGGTCAATTTAGAGTACCCTACCGCGGATAGCCTAGTGGTATGGGTAATGGACTACTGAGACGAGGTCTCGGGTTCGAACCCAGGTTCACCATGGCACACACCAATGACTTTGCGATGCTTTTCGAAGTTATGTGTGTATTTATCGCAGGTTTATAAGTGCCCGGTTATTGACCCGGCTCGCCACCTGTTACATAAATATACTGGCGAAATGTGGGTGCTAGCACCTCTGCCTACCCCTTCGGGGAATATAGCCGTTTGTGTTATGTTATGTTAATTTAGAGTAACAGTAGTCTCCAAACATATTTGAGATATCCTCACCATCACCAGACGAACACTGCTTTTTCTTTAGCACCGAAGGATAAGTATTAGATTGGAGTTTGGATTTGACGTAGGTATTTCCAAAATATCATTTTTGCAGTACCAGTGGTATACCAGTGGTTTTATTATGACATTAACTTAGAAGAATCCTGTCTTCGGAGGGCGGGGGAGGTTACCGGAGGGAATATCCACACTTTAAAAAAATTGTGCAACAACACGCACTGGCCAAGTACCTAACCCAAAGATAATGTAATAATAATACGACTTTACTGTACACTAATATAACATAACAATAAGAGAAATACAATGTAATTCGTACAGGTGGCGGCCTTATCGCTCTGCGACAATCTCTTACAGGAAACTTACCGCAAAAGGTGGGCCGTGTGCTTGTCTGCCACCTAACTGGTATAAAAAAATACATAAAATTCTACCATCTGCGTGATATTTTAGTTATCTAACTTTTTTAATTTAGATCAAACGTGTTGAAAATTGGCAGTTAGTAGCTTATATAAATACTATTTAGTAGGTACACATTGCTTGTACTTATTAATTTAATGAAGGTGTTTGCGGAAAAGTTACCTAAGCAACGGGCGTACTAATTTCGAAAGTGGATTATAATTTCCCGCGAGCGGCCACTTAAAAATATTGAAAAAGTAAACACGGTAATTGAAAATGAAACGTTTAGCTGTTTATACAGTTTATTTCATTGGGTTTAAGTATACCTACTCGCCACAAATTAGTAAACTCTAGGTCTAGCTCTTTGGTTGGAGCATTTCCTCTGTTAGGAACTGGTCACAGGTTCAAAGCCCGTTTGAGTACTTACTTTGCTAGTCAAGATTGATTTGATGCTGGCAGTACCTATGTACATAGATCAGGGCCGAACTACTGGAGGGGAGGGTGGGCAAAACGTAGTTCGTACCCCGGCCGGCAACATCACGGTGCGACAAATTCCAAGGTTCCCTGTTCCTACTGCGGATGGGAGAACACGTTCCACCGCAGATGACTCCGTTTCGCCTATGGCGCCCAGTGTGGATGACGAGAACATGCCCGAGGTCACTTCAGTAGAACTGGCAGTGCAATGCTCAGAGCCAAGAACACCATCCCGGGACCCGACGGCATTCCAGGACGAGAGTGGGTCCTTGCTCTAGTTGAAGATACTCTCGAGCCCCGAATGCGAGAGCTTCTCAGCGCATGTATGTAGCGTGCATGTATATAGCGTGATCAGTTTCCGCAATTGTGGAAGACGAGGAAACTTGTCCTCGTTCGAAGGGAGAGGCACCAGGCCTATCGACTCATAGTTTTGCTTGGTGAAATATACAAACTCTTTCAAAAAGTTGTAGCGGAGTCCCTCATTGAGTACCTACCTCTCCAGAGTCCAGAATGCGGCGGGAGCTGGCCAGTAGAGATTCAGCCAGAGGCGCTCCACCCACCGTAGATGCCATCATGCGCGTGAGGGTTCTGGCCTGTGCCAGAGCCCTCACACCTCCGCATACACCACTACACAACACTGGTGATTAATCAAGAATAGGTAGAATATATATATATATATAGTATAGAACAATAAATACATAAATATACCCAGGTACTGTATCCAGTATTTACCCTAGCCTGTGCCAGAGCCCTCACACCTCCGCATACACCACTACACAACACTGGTGATTAATCAAGAATAGGTAGAATATATATATATATAGTATAGAACAATAAATACATAAATATACCCAGGTACTGTATCCAGTATTTACCCTAGCGTTATTCTGCAGCGTGTAATGTATTACGAGATTAATAAATTTTAAATTTTACCACTTTAGGAGCACAATCCACAGTATGAGTAAACAATGCCGTCTTTACGATAAGGGCACACGGGGCAAGTGCCCAGGGCCCTCCACATCAGGAGGGCCCCCAGAACGACCGACTTCTTCCCTTCCAAAAACTCAAAACATTTCTATTGGATGCATTTTTCTCCTAGAAACAATTACAGTCCAATGAATGATCACTTAAAAATTTTGCGGAAATCGTGGTAAAGGATCATATACTTAGATACTTATACTTATGCAAACAATTGCAAAGAAATTATTAGAAAGTATCTATTTGTACGAATACTTTTGATCAATTTTAAAATGAATTAAGAATAGTACTTAGTAGTAGCAAGAATAGTAAACGCAAACAAATTACGATACCTAAGAGGTTATTCATTGTAATTATATACTTAGTTTGAATGGCAATTTTGATCTACATTTCATGCACATATACATCTGACGTACTTAATTAGATAAGAAATTATTATATTATTTCTAAAAATCAAAATTATTACTGTGGGTTTTCATTAAGAGATCTAGACACACCTACCTATGCTATCGCCGACTTTTATGTAGACCTTTTTAAGTTATATATCTACATTTGCGCAGTAGGCACACCATATTGTTCTATCATCAATAGTTTTTTTTTTTTATCTAGGACACGCCAACTTGTCTTCACCTCGCGTGATTGTAAGCTAAAGGCAAAGTCTCAGGAAAGAGGGTCACCATTACAGACACTAATTAATGTTACAATGGTGGCACTCAGCTTGGCGGCCTCATCAGATGCTTTATCACGCCCCGCTTAAAGGACCCGGGACTGTAGGAAGAAGGAAACACGTGAGCTGGTAACGAATTCCAGTTCTTGGTGGTGCGGCAAAGAAAAGAGTCTCCGAACCGTTTGGTTCTTGCTCATATATTCAGCACACAGTGAGGAGGAACAGCTCATCAGAACACTCTAAAAAGTTCCTTCTCTAAAAAGTTGTGTTGGTTAATCCTTTAACTTTGATATAGATAATTCTAAATTGTACACCAACAGATTTACAGTAGGACAAGTATTATATCCCTATTAATATTTTGATTTAAGCGTTGCCATATCCCGGGACCTTGGAATGACTGTGGATTGTCGATAATATGAAGAAGTGTTTTACCTGAAAAGGTCCCCAGACATGACAACGCTTGAATCACACATCAAAGTTAAACGGCCAGTTTTTTGTGATGGGGGTTTTTTAAAATTATCATTGTAAAATCATGAAAAATTATGAAAAGGTTTACCTAGTATACAGAATAACTATATTATAATCTAGGAGGGAGGACACGGATAACGAACAATTCTACTCTGCCGGGAACCACGCGGCAATTTGTATAATTATGAATATTATTTAGTAGGTGTCAAAATCAGTTGTTGTGATGTTGTTGTAGTGTAGTTTCCCCTACTGGACAATATGCAGTGAGTAGGTATTAACGCCTGCTATATTTTGCAAGCAACAAAGTCCATTTATGGAAGAAATCACAAATACTACATAGAAATATTAAAATATCGTTAGGCGTTTGTGCACAGTCGAACTACTACGGAACAGAGAAGATTTTGCTGTTCTGTGCTAACGACTCATTTACCTGGCCCTCTTTACCTATGGCCCTGAGCACACAAGCATTTAGGGGCCCCAATTTTTTCTGAAAGAGAATTTTACATAGGTACATATTTCCATGCAACAATGTATTATTACTAATTTCATTTTTGCATATTTGATGGACTGACGTATTTTTCACCATCGGTCCGTCATCATTAACCCTTCGATCTTTCAGCAGGTATGACCAGCCAGCTTGTTTCAACATTATAAGGTTTCCCGATATGGCAACGATTGAATCAAAATATAAATAGGGATATCATAGTTATAGGACTAACTAACACAACTTATTTTCAACTTTTTAGAGGATGAACTTTTTAGTGTTCTGATGAGCTCTTCCAACTAATCCCACCCTCTCCTTTCCTACACAGGACCACACGTGCAGGGCTATGATGTCACCCTCACTCTGTGCTGACTATACGAGCAAGAACCAAACGGTTCGGAGACTCTTTTCTTTGCCGCACCACCAAGAACTGGAATTCATTACCAGCTCACGTGTTTCCTTCTTCCTACAGTTCCGGGTCCTTTAAGCATGGCGTGAAAAAGCATCTGATGAGGCCGCCAAGCTGAGTGCCACCATTGAACATTACTTAGTGTCTGTAATGGTGACCCCCTTTCCTGAGACTTTGCCTTTAGCTTGCCATCAGGCGAGGTGAAGACAAGTTGACGTGTCCTAGATTTAAAAAAACTATTGATGATAGAACAATATAGTGTGCCTACTGCGCAAATGTAGATATAACTTAAAAAGGTCTACATAAAAGTCGGCGATAGCATAGGTAGGTATGTCTAGATCTCATAATGAAAACCCACAGTAACCATTTTTATTTTTAGAAATAATAGAATAATTCCTTTTCTAATTAAGTACGTTAGATATATATGTGCATGAAATGTAGATCAAAATTGCCATTCAAACTAAGAGGTACCTTACTTTTACATTTTAGGTAAAGTAAATTTGAAAATTTTATACGTCGATATAAATTCAAATAGTAATGCCGATCAAAGTCCGACTATGGAATTTGCATTTGGACTTAGTACTTATCAAAATAAATATTTTATATTCAAGATTGTTTCAACACCTGTCGATTGCTTCTAGAATGGGGATTGCTCATTTTTTTTAAATTGTTATAAAACAAAAACCGTTTCGAGGAATAGGGTTACTGATCACCACCTATGATTTAGAATTAGAAAATAATCAAGGTTTATTTAGATTTTAGGTGAAATGTAGATGACTTTTATTTAACCTTCAAATGATGTCATCATAGATATTACGGTATCGATGCCTTCGTCTAGGCCACGAACGTTAAAAAGGCTGATATGACATTTAATTTGACATACGATAGTAAATAAACAACATAACCTCATCAATTCTTAATATTTTTTGATACGTTGTTTATCGTAATTAAATAATATCAAAACGGCTTTTCAATGGAATATTATAGGAAATGCTTTGTTCCTACTTGCAATAATGACACGAACAATAGTCCCAACAAAATGTTTGTTCGTGTCCGAGAAGACTTGCGAGAAAAGTGGTGTCGTCAAGTAAAGGCGGAATATTTTAAGGTGTACACAATGTATTGTTGCGAAGATCATTTGGAGGTAATGGTTTTGAGTTTCTTTTATCTGTATTGGTGTTTATTGTTCAGCTGACTTTAATTACGATTGTTGGATTTGATTATTACTACTTATCTAAGCTCTCATGACCTGCCACTAACATACTTAATAATTTGTTTTATTGTAGCCCACTGAGGATTTGATTAATTATTACCAGTGCAAGTTAATGAATCAAGAACCTAAACTGAAACGTTCAGCTTCACTACGTAATATTGCTCAGGATGCAAGTGAAAGTTTGTCAGAATTAAATAAGTTACTATTACAACATACAAGTCCTAGCAGGCCATTAAAAAGAAAATATGAAGAGGTTATTGTGCCAAGTACATCTAATGCAATGATGCCCAGTATGTCTGATGCAATGTCTAGTACATCCGATGCAATGATGCCCAGTACATCTACATGTTCAACTTTACCAATAAAGGTACTTTTTAATATGTATACCTGAATGTAATGTAATACATTAGTCATTGTGAATCATTCCAGGAATATTTTGCTGTTCTTAAACTGATGTTTTATTTGGTTAAGTATAAGTTTCTACTGTCACTACCCTAGTAAACTTATTGATTTATTTTTTTGAATAATGCTGCAACCCAATGTGAAATAAAGATGGTAGACAAAAGCACAAACTATAAAAGTAGAAAAATTGCTACTAATATTACTACAGTTGATATGCAGTCTTCACAAGAAACATCTTCAGCAGCTACCCCTTCTTTATTTGGTTGTACATCAGAAACAGAGGAATCCACTGTATGTGCATCTGGTCAAAATGTATCACAAAGCCGAAATATCATATTAGATATAGTTTTAAACAAGCCCAAAATGTATTTAGGATTACCTAAACAATATTTATGGCTTATAGATTATATTGTTGAGAAAAATACAACACCCATTGACTCGCTTCACCTTATTATAACCTTACTCAAAATTAAGCAAAATGACTCGCTAGAGAGAATAAGTGATCAATTTAATATTTCCAGATCAAAGTTATCATCAATGATATTAACAGGGATTGAAGTATTAGGCAATTATTTTCAAAATTTTGTGTTTTGTCCACAATCTAAACAAATAAAAGAAAATTTACCATTAGTATTTAAAATTAGGTATTCAGATGTGCAGATGATCATTGATTGCTTTGAGATACAAATTTCCAAGCCATCCAATCCTGTAAAGCAAGCTCAGACATGGTCTCAGTACAAAAACTGTAATACAGTCAAATATTTAATAGGGTGTACTCCTAATGGCTTTGTAAGCTTTGTTTCTAAGGGTTATGGAGGAAGAATATCAGATAAAGCAATAGTTGAAAAAAGTGATTTGCTAAAAGTTTTAAATCCGAATACAGTTATTTTAGCAGACAGAGGATTTAAAGAAATAGAATGTCTATTAAGTACACATGGTATTAAACTTTTAAGGCCACCAAGTGTATATTCAGGTACAAAGCAAACTGCTTCTGAAGCGCTGCAGAGTAAAGTAATAGCAAGTTTACGAGTCCATGTAGAGAGAGTAATCAGACGAGTACGGGAATATGCTCTACTGAAACCTCACTCGGTTGTGAACTATAAATATGTACCCTATTTAGATGAAATTGTATTAATTGTTTGTGGACTGATTAACTTACAAGGGGAAATAATAAAAAGTTATTAAAATATATCAGTGTTTTATTATTTTTTAGCACTTGTTAGTAATTTTGGATATATATATATGCTCCAAAAATGTTCTGCTTGCTTTATCATGGTCTTAATATAAGCATTATCATAATCCACCCAAATGACATGAATATTTTTAGTTGTTTCAAATAATGGGTCTGCCACACAGAATATACCCTTCTTTTTCTTGCAAGCCAACATTTGGCACATTATTTGTGTCTTGAACTTCTCAGCAATTTCATCATTCTTAATATATGTTTTAACAGCCCTTTCCGAGGCTGGACACTTCACTTCTACTACAAAATCATCACTTACACCATCAGGCGATGCTCCCAAAATCCCATTTATGAGAATAAACCCAGATTTTCTTATTTTAAGGTTCAGTTTGCCTTCTAATGTTTGGAGTACTCTGGTTTCTAATCTCTTTCCACGTTGTATGGCTTTAGTTTCAGGAACCTTATATCCACCTAATATTTGTTCCACTAAAGCTCCGTCTGTACTGCAATGTGCCGCTTCATGTAGTTTCGAAGCTGTCAATCTTCCCTGACGTATACTGTGCCAATATTTGCTTTTAGCTTGGTCAACAGTTTTTGAACCTATTTCTTTAATAGTGGTGTCGTTAATAATTTTACCTAAATATTTAGTGAAATTCGAGAAACTGTGTACAGCTTCTTCATCAATAAACGCTAACATGATGTCAAAGATATTCATCGAGTTTGATTTGTATCCATCCACAAATTTCAAGATTAGCGAATTACTTAACTGTCTCCTGCCACACTCTTCTTGAAATTCACTTAATTTCATGCTACATTTAGGCATCAGCTTTGGAATTTTTGCTTTAGGGAATATTTCTTTACTAAGAACTGGTTCTGTATTAGCACTTGAAAGGGTTGGTTTGATCCAATAACATTCAACTGCAGTTGATGAAGGTTCTGAACTTTTCTTTGCCAGCCAAAAAAGAAGTAAGAGTGAATGTTTACAACCACCTGTAAAGACAGAAATTGGATCACTACAAGTTATTGGCAACGGTGACCTGCCTTTTTTAGGTCTTATATATATACCTGCTGATGCTGCACAGTCTTCACAGGCAGAATGAGTAATGGTATTATTTCGTTCGTCAATTTTGCATGTCACTGTATACAATTTTTTGCTAATTCTATGCTCAGGAACTATTTTGGCATTAACTATACAATCGTTTCCAGTTCGATTCACTTTGGCATACCCCACAGCGGTATTAATATAAGAATCACGAGATGACCTAAAACATTAAGAAAACATTTGTCATTAAAGTATAATATCATTTTCTTATCAAACAAGTTAATAGATAAGTATGGGTAGATATTAAAGTAAGGATTAAACTTACATTAAAATCTTGGCTCCTCTTATTTCAGCCAAGTAATGTTGGCTACTTGCAGCCACATATTCTAATATCATTATATTGTCAACTTTCGGAAGATTCCGTGAGTCAGCTTTAACAAAAATATCATTCATGGCGATTATTTAGTTATATAGTAGCTTAAACTTTGTGTAATTTTTTTGAAGTTTTATGATCGAAAGTTTACACTCGCGTAATGAAACGAATGAGATTATTGAGATTAATCTGAGACAATCTGAGATTATGTACGGTGCAAGTATGATATGGCGCGCAAATCACAATGATTGTTGACGTGACGTTATTGACAGCTGACAGCGTTGAGACATTTTTTTGACTAATAATTAAGGCAAAGGCACACCGATCTCACGCCATTGATGACGTCATCGCAATTGAACTATTTACATTTTTTAATATTTAATTTTAAAAAAGATACGATGAATATAACGGAAATATTCAAATTACTTTCTTAGATTGCTCTATATTTTCAAATTCTAAAATAAAAAAATTGGATTCATTTTTTTGGTCAATCCCCATTATTGAAATGGGACGTTCTAATCAAAAGATATTATGAAATTATAAATGTCAATAAATACTGTAGATTCCCGTACATTATATGATAATTATTAAATCTCGGATATGGGTTTAAGGGGTGCAAGGGAGTTCCAAGCATGTCACGAGCGAAGGGTCAGCGGAGCAGAAGATGCAACGGGGGCGAGATCCGTACCCGGCACCAAAATACGATGCTCCCCGGACAACAGAGACAGCAGCGCCTCTCATCCAGGAAAGGCGCTGACGTCTACCTACGGATAAAACCGGCCGCAGGGGTAGCGGCCCAGTAAAGAGCTGCTCGAAGGTTTACCACGTCCCTCTGACTACCAGAGGGCACAGTGGAGACAGGGCTGGGCAAAATACCTACTATGCTTTAATGGAAATACAAATTAAAAATACTTTATCGCATGTAATTAAAATACTAAATATATTTAAGTAGCACGAGTGTGTGTAACTCCTCTGGTGTTGCATACGTCCATAGGCCACGGTAAACACTTCCCATTGGGTGGGCCGTGTGCATTTCTGCCACCTAACTAGTAAAAAAAAAGTAAGGTATTTGAAATATAAAATACAAAATGCAGTATTTAGCTATGTATATTTAATTGAAATATAAAATACAAATAGCAAAATAAGTCATAGATAAGTTGGACTCGAACCGAGTAAAACACACACTTAATCGAGCCCCCAGGCCCGCGCTCATTGGAGACCGAGGACTCCTTCACACGGTGGCAGCCCATAATCCTGCGCGAGGCGAGTGAGGCGACAAGTGAGAGGCTCTCCTAAAGGCCACCACTAGCTCCCGCATCGGCGTCTCTCACGCTAGGCACTCTGTGAGCATGTGCAGCCCAGAGTCCTCGCTCACGTCACAGTGATGGCACTCGGAAGTTGGCTCTTTCCGGATCTGACGCAGGAAATCCCCGAGGCTCCCTTGCTTGGCGATAACCTACGTCAGCCTCTCTAGCCACACTATCCTTACCGCCGCTATCCTTTCGTGAACACTAGATTTTTAAATGTACTGTCAGACAAACAATCTCTTGATGAAGAATGAATAAAACCTGCTAAACAAACAATCTTTCTTTTTTATTTATACTACTCAGATGGGAGACAGGCACACGGCCCGCCTGCTGGTAAGTGGCTACTACGGTACGGTACGCCGTGGCCTATTTTTGCAGGTCCTAGTGAGCATAAACTTGTGTTAAATTGTATAAACATAATTTTTTATACTAGTATAGCGCTCAAAATTTGAAAGCTCTTTGATTCTATCATTTAGCTGATCAACTCTAAGTCCAATTTAGATGTCTGTGATGGATTAATGCCTCTGATCTCAAATCCTTTACAAATAATCATCTTCTTCTTCACTGGGCCCGAGCCAGAGATGAGGTTGATAGGCATATCCCTCGCACCCCGGCGGACCCAGAGCCATCTGTCTCGATGACGCCCTCCTCAGGATCTGGCCCTCCTCGGGTGTCTGGCCTTCCTCGGGTATGTTGTGTACCTACGATTAGCGTCACCCTGCGGTCCTAATTCCGTGGGGAATATCGAGATAAAAGGTATCTATGCTACTCAGGAATAATGAAGCAATTGTAATGGTGAAAGAATTTTCGAAATCGGTTCAGTACTTTCAGAGTAAATCGATTACAAACCAACAAATCTTTCCTCTTTATAATATAGAACTTTACTTAGATATATATAGTTTGAATTAAACCAAACATAGGTAGGTATATTATATAATGACTAAATGCGACGTTACAACTATATAGAGTTTCAACGTCGCAGCATAATTGACACTGTGATAATTATAGGTAGGTACAAATAATGCAAAGGTCTATCTCTCGTATCTTAATAACTGAATAAAACAACAGCCCCATGTATCATATCAACGCATTATAAAAAAACTCAGCTATCAGCTAGGTTTTCTTTTTTATCATGACGATAATATTGCGTAATATAGATGATTTATATACCGACCCATTACCTACCTATGTTCTTACTTATGTCAATATACCTAATAATTTGACACGTGCTAGATAAGTCTATTAGAATTTACCTATTAAATTTTATGGATACTAATCTTATAAAAAGGAAAGATATGTTTATTGGTAAAGTTATTTTTAAACTTTCGCGGTGTAAATTCATAATTATACTAGGTATGGACTTCTCGCGAATTATATCTTGGAACTTACTATTTCTGCCGACGTGTCGGATGCGTTGCAGCACCCGTCAAGTCAAGTCGTGACCACGGGTGCTGCAACGCATCCGAAACGTCGGCAGAAATAATAAGTAAACGAATTCGCGAGAAGTCCCGATACCTAGTATAATTATGTTTATTGGTAAGCGATAAACTCTGAAACTAATAAATTGATTTTAATAAATCTCATTCAAAAGTATAACAGGATACATTTCATCCCGATATTCCAACGAGATTAGAAGTTACGCGAGTGTAATTGAGGGTGAGGTCAGTTTACGCCTTCATCTGTAAAAGTAGCTATAGGCTAACCTACACGTCATGTTAGATGCTAATTAGTTGTATACAATGTGTTTATAAATATATAGCGCTGTGTAGAATGTTCTAGAATGTTATTATAAACACCTATTCGTAATAAATGTATTGCCAATTATTACAATATAGGAAACTTAAATATAAACATAGTGTGTTTATATTTCAGACAACACACTGTGCATACACCCTGCATGTGTCTACAAAGAATATTCTTCACAGAGGCAAATATATGTGTAACTAAATTACAGTAAAAGAAACAAATATAAAATCTTTTATTTTATTAACAAAAAAGAACCAGTCACAAATATATATAATCTATAAGTATATTGATATACATTATTAGGATTAAGATAAAAAAAAAGAGAAATTTGAAAGCATTGTACGTAACTTATAAGACTATTTTATTGAATATTATAGTATTATATATTGCAAGTATATTATTATGCTTTGTATATGGCAGTTTGGAGTATATATAATTACTACTATTAGAGACCCAAGTTTCCCTAAAATATAAATTAACAACAAAACCTGATTGCTTAGTGTCTAATAATAATATAGTGTTGTACTTTTTACTTATTTTTAGGATCAATTCACAAATTAGCATGGTATTTCTTGAAGGGAGCCAGGCCAGAAGCAATTTTGCTTCCTAAATCTGGGTGAACTTGAGTGAACATCTTGATAGCCCTTTCTTGAATAAATCCAGCTGCATCTTTAAGGTGACCAACAATGTTCTCGACGGCGCGTTGTTTTTGGCCGTCATCAAACACATTCTTGTATAGTACAGAAGCTTGGCTGAAGTTGTCTTCCTGGCCACTATCGTATCTATCAATATCACCAGTAATATTGTGTCTTGGCTGTAAGCGCTGGGCGCGTGGGCACTCTTGTGGCCCAGAGAATGAATTGGGGAAGTAGTTGGGTTTATCTTCCTGGTTATTTATAGATTGTGGCCCATCTCGCTGGTAGTTAGACACTGTAACACGGTATGGACAATTTACAGGAATCTGCAAAAAGTTTGCTCCAAGACGGTGCCGGTGTGTGTCACTGTATGAGAATAAGCGGCCCTGCAACATCTTGTCAGGGGAAGGTTCAATGCCGGGCACCATGTTTGAGGGACTGAATGCAATCTGCTCCACTTCAGCAAAGTAGTTCTTTGGGTTTCTATCCAAAACCATTCTACCAACAGGTATTAATGGGTAATCACCATGTGGCCATATCTTCGTCACATCAAACGGATTGAACTTGCTACTTTCTGCTTGAGCCATAGTCATAACTTGAATTTTCATGTCCCAAGATGGGTGTTCACCCTTTGCAATAGCATTGTAAAGATCTCTAATGGAATAGTCAGGGTCAGATGCAGCTAAGTCATTAGCTGTTTCTACAGGTAAGTTTTTCACACCCTGGTTGGTCATTATATGGAATTTAACCCAGTGAGCAACTCCTTGGGCATTAACTAGCTTGAAGGTGTGAGAGCCATATCCATTCATGTGTCTGTAACCATCAGGGATACCACGGTCACCAAAGAGGTACAGCACCTGGTGAGCAGTCTCTGGCCTCAACGTAATGAAATCCCAGAACATGTCTGCATCCTTCAAATGAGTTGCAGGATTCCTCTTTTGTGTATGGATGAAGCTAGGGAATAGTGATGCATCCCTGATGAAGAAAATAGGTGTGTTGTTACCAACAAGATCCCAATTACCATCATCAGTGTAGAACTTCAAAGCAAATCCTCTAGGGTCTCGGACAGTATCGGCTGAACCACTCTCACCACCAACAGTGGAGAACCTTGCAGCCATTGGGGTTTTCTTTCCAATAGTTTCGAAAACTTTTGCAGCTGTGTATTTGGTGATATCATGAGTCACTTCAAAATAACCAAATGCTCCGGCTCCTTTGGCATGCACCACACGCTCAGGAATGCGTTCCCTGTCAAAAGCTGATATTTCATCAAGAAAACGAGCATCTTGAAGAAGGGCAGGTCCATTTTTCCCAACAGTTTGGATAGCAGTTTCAACTCCAACCGGTGCTCCAAACTTTGTTGTGATGTAGCCAGGATCCTGAAAATATACAAAATTTAAAGTTACTACATAGTTTAAACAGTTGGTGATGGAATGAAATAGTTTTCATTTTAAATATTCTATAAGAGTACAAAAGGTGAATGTACTGTTATGTTAATTCGCAATGCATACGAGGTGAACATTAAAAAGGTTATAAACATTACCATAGTATGCAGTGCTTTAATAACTTATAATTATTATAGCTTGCTAGTTATATTTTATTTTAGTCTAGAAGTTTCTAAAGAATTAATTTTAACAGGTAGGTAGGTACCAATGTAGGTATCACAAAAACAAAAGTACAAAGATCACTCAATGACGTGGGACATCACTAATAAAAATAAACATACAATGCATAGCTTCACTGACAGAATACAACTTAACGAAATGCAAATAGCCAAAATCTAAATAAATAATTTACGGAAATATTCTTTGGGTGGTAAATATACTTTTAGTAACAAAGTTCAATTGAATGCCAGATATGGACACAAGATATAAATGGCTAATAAGCCTGTTTAAACTGTGAGGGGATATTTGATTGCACTTATTAGAAGAAAGTACTTACTTTCTGAGCTTTTTTATGGTTGACAAGTTGGTCCGACGCGGGGTCTCTTGAAGCCATTTTAGTGTGTTGTCTAAAACGTGTAAGATCGGCAACTGGGAGCGGTGCACGAAGCGGCGGAGCGCGAGTTGTGAGCACAAATACCGCTTCAACGCCGCGCGTCACTTATATAGCCTCCAGCGATAAACAACTATCGTACCAAACAAGTGCCAGTTGCGACCGGTGACCGATATAGGTATTATGGGTACAACTTACTTTGTACGCTTATCGTAAGTCGTATGAGTTTTTAACACACTATCCTACACAGATATACAAGTTTTGTGATCATGAAAATATTTAGGTAATTTCTTGTATCATGTGCCATATTTTGTCTTTCACATTAACATGAGTGTTTTGTTTTATAAATAAACTCTAGTAGGTATCGAAAAATGTATTCAGCGCATATCTCTAGTAAGTTCTACTTAATCGAGTTCTAGAAAAAATCAGTACCTATCAATCTATATACGTAATCAATTTATCAAATAAATAAAATCTTGTATGTACAGTTAACCTAAGTTACCATATTAGTCATATTACATAAAAAACTAGGTAGGTAGGTACTGAAAAATGAAACGTCAAATAAACAAACGTCAAAAATAAATGCACAGATTAGATCAAGAATAAATTAAATATTAATTAGTAGATTACTGAAATAGGGATGTTGACAAGGTTGTCAGATTCGCCAAAAAGAGAATACAATACTATTCGTCCCAACACTGCTACTTAGTTTTTTCTGGAAACAAAAAATGCGTTATTATAAGATAGGTATATTCCTAACTAATTTTATAGTTCCCTAAATAAAACAATAACATAATTCCATATTGTTGGAGATTTCAAATTACTTTTGTTCAGAACTATACATGTGTAAATTCAATGTAGATCGAGATAAATGCGATGTTTTCTTTCACTTCATATTACTCGTATGTATTTTATGCATTACGCGCTACAAGCGTATGACGTCACCTTCGTAAGTGGTAATGACTTTGTATGGGGCAATTTCGAACGATTTGAGAAATTGTAATTTCAAAATGAAATGTCTTTAAAACTATTTATTTGTCGTAAGAATTTTCTCATTAGCATTTCATTATCTATATATTTAGGATTTTACGAAAGTCCATCCCTTAGGGAGTAAAACGGATCCACGCATACGAAATCGCGGGTAGCCGCTAGTATTAGGTAATAAAAAGTGGTCAACATTATCATCATTCTTGCGGTATTCCTAGTCGAACCTGAGGCCTTACTTCGCTGTCCGAGTTCCACCTCTTCCAGTCCAACCGGGACGCCTGAACTTTGATATTTTTGTCTCATCGTTCGAGTTTTAAAATTCATGCAGGTTAATGCTGGTGTGGCTCAGGCTACTTGTCAGCCACTCTCTTTTCTTTTGTATAGTAAAATAACCTAATGACATTATGCTATCCGCCGGCATCAATGAAATGACCAAAAACCAATGCAATGAGTAGTTTTAGTAATGGTACAGGCTTTTCTCCTATTTCATTGATCGAATAGGGTTGAAAGACAAACTGCTGTTCTAAACCACACAAACTTCATTTCGAGATAATGGAGATTTAAGTTCATTTCGGTATTTCTTTGGATCTATAATGCCCAATGTTGTTTTTTTTTTTAATTTAATGTAGTTCTTTGGGTAACTAGGTATCTAATTTACAACATGTATGTAGTGAATAAATTGTAATAGTTTACTAGATATTTGGAAAACTTGGCCTGAATCATTGTTTAAAAGTAGCTTTTTATATGGAATTCGACGCATAGGCTGTGTAAAGAACACACATTTTAGAGTTTCCATTTTCAGGTTAGTGTGAACCTGAAAATGGAAACTCTAAAATGTGTAAGTATTAGTTTTATTTTTATTAAGAAAAATACCTCTAGGTAATCCTCGTCTAAATCAAACTCTGGTCCACCACCATTACCTTCCAGATTATCGATGATTCCATCGGTTCCGTTCGATTTCTTATAGTTACTTAGGTACTAACTAATGCAACTATGTTAATTTTGATTTCAGTCGAGTAATTGGAGCCTTAAAAAGTTCAAAGTCTAAATGCAATACCTCGATATCGCCAACGGATTATGGAAGTCAGATGGCACTTCACCGAAAATGGTGAATTTCACCCAAACACGCAATTAAGACTGGAAACTCCGATGTAAATGCTTCGAATGCAACCGAAATAACACAACATCAACAACGGTCAACTTCCCTGGTGGCAATAAGTTTGGTGTAAAGCAGTCTTCTAAGTCACAGACCTAATAGGAATAAAATACCAGTAGTACCTGCTGTCAACAGAAAATCTCAACAAAACTGATGAGAATAGACGATTTTTGACTGTGGCGGGTAGTATTTTCACAAACATGAACCTACTTCGCGGGTTCCTCTACCTGCCTCGCCTTCAGCCTAAATCTGCCTGCCTTAATAACAATTTCAAATAATTATTCAATGGCATTGGACCATTTAAGCAGAATGATTTTTACAAATTTTCCACTGTATGAAAGTAACTTTGTGTTCCAGGAGGTTTAAATCACTGTACCAAAAAAGAATGGGTACATGTCAGGGCTCTGAAAAAAAAAATGATTTACACACCATGAAACATTTATAAAATAAAAAAATCTGTCTCAGGCATGTCACCTGTGGAGGGAGTTCTGGCATTAACACGAAGAAGTTTGCATCACGGTATTATTTCATTTTCCAAAATTGGTGTGAATTGAGTTTTTATGTTTAAAAATGATGAATTTGTAGACATAACGTCTTTGACAACGTACACAGAATTGCAGTGAATTGTGACTTATCCTGTTGGTTCCAAATCTCCCTAGAAACCTGTAGTAAAGTGCCTACAACTTTACTGAGGCAGCAGACGTCATTCGTCGTCATCATCATCATCATCAACAACAACATCACCAACTCTTTATCATCAACAATCATTCCAACTAAGAAACTGATGACATGGCAGCATGGTCATAGCACCTTAGCTGATTCCGACAGGAACAAATGAAAACAATGTCACCTGTGGGTTGAATTATTATCTATTTTCATTTTCTCCAATTATTAATATGATAGTTATGAGTATTTGATATGTTAAAATATACTATATACCTACCTAATTGGGAGTATGGACTCCCAAGTAAGTACCTAAATAAAGTAAGTAACCAAAACTCAAAACTACGAGTATAACTTCGAGGATTCCTTTAGTTTTCTAGCTTACACTGATGACGTAGGCTATGCATCGGCTGTAAGGTTAAAAAAACCATACTCGACATTATTGCGCAATAATAGATGCATAGGTCATGCTTAAGTGAATCTTATTTTTTTATCTTAATGATGTTATGAACAGCAAGTAAATATTTACAAAAACAAATGTAAAAAAGATATTCTAATTTCGAGGATATCCTACTTGTTTGAGTCACTAAGAGTATAGAGTAGGTACCTAGTATTATTATCTATTCTGTGGTTTAGTCTTCTGAGGGTACAGTTAACATTCCCCAGCTTTTGATTTATTTAACACCTAGAAGTCTGGTTGATTTCGGCCTACTTTGATTGTGTAGAGCCAAATGAAAAATAAAAATGTCTATAGTAAGTACTTACCAACCTTAGTATATTTTTTTCTGTTCTATGAGATGTGATGATCCACTTAACATTTTACCACTAACGTAAGGATGAAAATGTGTTTTGTATATTATGTCTCACATAAGCAACGACACCACAACACTAATTGATGTGATAACTATGTTAAAAACTGGTTACCATGGTGTGTGACGTGCGTCAAAGCCATATAGGTAGGTAAGTTAATATGCCGAGATATCATTACCTACGTGAATTACGTATTATGTAAATACTGAAGTTAGTTCAAACAACAATTGTGCAATCTGTGACCTTATGAATTTTGTTACCATATAATTATATTAATACAGATTAAAGTACAAACGGCATTAAGATTACCTATACCCCATTCGGTTACCTACCTACTTTGCTAAACGTAGGTTTTATTTAAAAACTCAGTTTATTTTTATTTTTCTGATAAACAATCTTATAGCGATATTTTATTAAACACATAGGACTTATTAAAACAAATAAATTAGGCTAACTGACTAACTAAAGGATCAATTTTGAAGTCTTTAAAATGAGTTTCTAAGCAGAAAAATGTAAACTGAAAGAAATAAAAGCATTATTAAAAAAATCGGACAAAGGCTCATCGAGGCGACCGGTGACACTTGTTCCGGGTCGTTCCTGGTCCAAAGGCTGTCCATTGCCATCCAACGTGGCAACGCAGCAAGTGTTATGGGCACTTTTGCACCGGGATCGATCAGGGGCGGGTTATTTGATTAGTACATGGACTAAGCATTGCTTGTTGTACCATTTTGACAAATTGTATTAATACTCAGTTTATTCATCAAAATAAACTGAGTTTTCGAGATTATTTAGTAGGTAGGTACCTACCCGAAAGGAGTAGAGTTGTGGAGTATAGGTAATCTTAATGCTCTGCAGTCTGTACTTTAATCTATATTAATATAATTATATATGGTATCAAAATTCATAAGGTTACTGAGTTGTGTTGTGTTGACTGGGAGTTAAGTAGAAACCTAACCGAATGAAGTAAGTATTGTGACTGGTAGCACCGAGTGAGTAGCATAGAATAAATAATAGTACTATAAGAATTATATTATATTATCTGTGGTACTACGTATTAGTAGGTAGGTATGTGGGTATAATAGATATAAATTGGGTAATGGACTGCTGAGACGAGGTCTCGGGTTCGATCCCAGGTTTTACCATGGCACACACCAATGACTTTTCGATGCTTATCGAAGTTATGTGTGTACTATCGCAGGTTTATAAGTGCCCGGTTAATGGCAATAGGCTCGCCACCTTTTTGGGACTATTCAGACATTGGGACCTAAACATAAACTGGTGAAATGTGGGTGCTAGAACCTCTGCCTACCCCTTCGGGGATATAGGCGTGAGTTTATGTTATGTTGTTTTACAAGTCGCATTTGTTGCATTATATAGGTATCGATCTTCAGATCTAAATAAGCTGCACCTGCTAGCCAACCTGCTGAATGAGGCTTTAAGGCAAGCTTTCCTCTCGGCGTTGGGAGCTCAGAGGACAGTCGACAAGCGAGTCAAGCCAACATGACGACAGCAGGTCTAATAAAAAGGCCACTTTATTGAAATCGTATTATTCTTGTTCCCGTATATGGTCCCGGCGCGCGGCGGTGACTAGGGTAGCAAGGTTTTATGCTGTCAGAGGGCAGACCAAAGGCTTGTCCTGTTTAATCTTCTGCACTGACGGCACAGAAACTGTTCCTACAAGGTCGGTAGTGCATGTGAGGCATTCCTACTGTTGCACACGTCCATAGGCCACGGTAACCACTGTCCATCAGGTGGGCCGAGTGTTTGTTTATAATAAATCATGTGACAATATTTACACGAAATTAGAATCTGCTTAGTACTTGAATCAATTGTTGTGATTCTGCTCATATGAGTAATCACTGATCATATTACGACTTTCAAAGGAATCAATTGAGATCTGCTAGAAATTCACAAAATCGCTCGTCTCCAACTGCGACTGACGCTGTGATAATGGTGATAATGTGATAATGATACGGTCGTGACATTATTATTTTTATCAGCAACAGCGAGTAGTTACAGTTGCGGTCTGAAATTTACAAAAATATCTGACCGACCGACCGACACACAGATTACCTGAGGTTGGCCGAAAACTGAAACTACCACATTTTTGCACAAATAGGTCATAGCCAGACTTTTATAAGTACCTATATTATGTATCCTCATCGGCCTTCAGTGAAATCTTTAAGTATTAAATAATAAATATATAAAGGAGGTATTTTATCAACGCATAATTATAACATTACGGTCAGAGGTGTTCCAGGTGGTCGATGAAGGACACCCAAGTGTCTCCACTGGCTACCTACCTAGCTCAAATCGCCATAGTACAGATGCGAATACTGTTTTCTGCAAACAACCTATTGTTGAAATTAGAAAAGACCAAATGTATTAGGTTTACACTTACACTGCCCAATGTGTGGCAAACACAAGTTGATGTCGTGCTGAGGGAACAAAGATTAGAATTTATAAACAACACTACCTTTCTAAGAATTGCAATAGATTCTAAATTACAATAGAGTGAGCATTTCACTATTTTGACCAATAAGCTTGGCTCTGCTGCATATGCTGTAAGACGGATTAAGGGCCGAAACTGCGTCAAGCGGGTGCGGGCGCGGTTTCATACAAAAGTGCTCCGTCGCGGAGACCCGCGCGGGCGTCCGTCACGGGGACGCGCGCCCCGCGCCCACGCAGCGGGGCGCGCCTCCGTACGACGGAAACAGGCGCGGGGGCACGCGCGGGAGCCCGCCAGCGGTAACACGTACGGACTTGTTCAGTCAATAGCGCTAGCTCATCCGGGTCGTACGCACGTTCTTAGAAAAATGTCTTTCGACACCGAAAGAGTTATTGTGGAAGTAAAGTGCCACCCTATCTTAAGGGACCTGATATAGATTTTACTCTTAAATTGTATTCATTCCAAAATTCACCCATGCCCTACGATCAACGCCTTTTTTTAAACATATAACAATTTTGAAAAAAGTAGACGAAATTATAGAAAATACCCTCACCAAAATTTTTAATGTGGCCTTGGATGACCGAGCTTTACTACAAGCGACTCTACCGATTCGCTTGGGTGGGCTTGGTATTCGCAAAATTTCAGATGTCAGCTTACCAGCGTTCCTGTCTTCAGTCCACAGTACCGAAGAATTAACTAGGAAAATCCTTGCACCTACACTAGTTAATTCTGAAGTATTGTGTAAGACTGATGCAGTGAACGCTTGGAAAATTGCATGTCCAAACACCGATCTCCCAAGGAACCTCTTCTCACAGCGTCAGTGGGACGGGCCGCTCTGCAGCTTAGTTGGAAAAAAATTACTAAATACATGTTCCAATGCTGCTGAGCGTGCCCGTTTACTGGCGGTTGGAGTGTGGGAATCGGGTCTTTGGCTACAAGCTCTTCCGTCATCTAACGTAGGGACTATGTTAGATGACACTACCTTCCGCATCGCAACTTGTCTCCGTTTAGGTGCGCCGTGTGTTTCTTCGCATCAATGCCGTTGTGGAGAAGCCGTTGACAGACTCGGACACCATGGTCTGTCGTGCTGCAGGAGCGCAGGGCGAATTCCACGGCACGCCAGCCTCAATGACATAATCCGCCGTGCTCTTGTCACCGCCGGTGTACCAGCTGTACTAGAACCAAACGGTTTGGCGCGTGACGATGGCAAGAGACCGGATGGCATGTCGTTAATGCCATGGAAGATGGGTAGGACTGGTGTGGGACGCCACATGCGTTGATACCATGGCTCCTACCCATATAACTAGCACGGCTGGCTGTGCTGGAGCTGCTGCTGCTTCTGCAGAGGCTCTCAAGCGGCGCAAATACTCCAATCTCATCGGAGATTATGAATTTGTGCCGTTTGGAGTCGAGACTTTGCGGTCATGGGGTCCGAGCGCTCGCAACCTCTTCCGTGAGATTGCGAAGCGTATGGTCGACGCTTCTCGTGACCAGAAGGCTGGCCTCTTTTTAGGTCAGAGAATAAGCATTGCCATACAACGTGGCAATGCTGCCAGTCTTCTGGGAACGCTGCCACAAGAGGCATGCGATGCGGAGGAATTCTACGACGCATTTTAATTGTTCTTAGCTATAAGTTGTATAATAGTTATTTTATTTTTATCGTATTTAATATTTATAAATTATTTCTGTATAGATTACTTAGAATGAGAATAATTTAATTAACTTCTACCATCAAATAAATTTCTCTTAAATTGTTGACCTTCAAATATGGTTCCAGTTTCGAAAATAATTTTATTTTATTAATGAATTTTCATTTTCTCTTAATATACTGAACTTTGCAACAAATTCCCCGCACAGCAACAGCAACAGCAACAGCAAAGTTTCTTTTTTGCTAGTCATCGTAGTTTTACTACGTAATAATACAATAAGTTCTCCATGGACATGACTATACATGCACGCCGCTAAAATTGAACTAGCGACACTGCGATAGACGGTCTCCGCGACGGGTGCCCGCGACGGGTACCGTCGCGTGACCACGCAACCCGCCCGCGTGTCCACGCGCGTAGACACGCGACGGGTGCCCGTCGCGGTCGCCCGCTTAACGCAGTGTCGAGCCTAAGCAGTTGATAGATCTAGCTACTGCTAGGCTGTAGACTTTAGTTACCTACTTCCATAGCTTGAAGTCTTATAGAATACTACTTTGCAGAAATGCAGTAGATTTTCAGAAACTATGTTTTATATTGCAAATATAAAATAAAATGTAATAATGTACCTAATAACGTAATCATCAATACAAATCTTTAAGAATGCCGTGAGGCGAAAGCGGTCAGGTTAAAAAATACAGTGGAAAAGTACAGTGTCTTATTAAATATGCTAATTAATAAGGTTTTACGAGAAAATGGTGAATTGTAACAGGTAATCAATAAATTTCTACACTTGTCAAATACTCAATTACGGCATATTATTGCACAAGGTCGATTTCCATATTTTAAAATTTATTTTTTGATTAAATTTACCTATTTTATTGTAAATTTACCTATTACTTATTGTAAAACAAGACCACTTTTAGCCGTAAGGAACTATTGTAAATTGACGTCTCAAAAATGCCGCAGTGGAGTTTGTTGCATCATTTCTTCTTCACTAGCGCCTAGGAAGCGGTGGTAAACTCAGTAGAATTTATTATTCACGTCTATTGACGTCAATAATAATTAATTATTATAACAATTATTATTATTACAATTTTTTGTAATAAAAATTATTAAATTATTACTTATTACAATAAATTATTAGAAACAATTTTATTGTTCAAGATTGAAAATAAATGACTTTGACTTCGTCCTTGCTGTAGGTACATCTATGTAAAGTAACTGCTCTCTTCCCTCGTATTCTCCCGCATGAAAATGTTGACAAACAATACGATTAAAGTTGTTTGTTCAAATCAAACCTGATCCCAGTTTCCCGCAAATCATATGCCAATTGGTACTCGGGAACCGCTCTTCTATATCTGCTTTCCTTTCCTCTTTTTTTCCATAATAGCACAGTCTGACGACTCATACAGTCATACTTCATCATACATTTTACTCGGTACTAACGATTCAGGGCTGTTTCATTTATAATCATGTTTATATTTTATTAATTATATTTTTAATGACTCGTTTTGTTTGTTAAAATTGTTTATTTTTTCTATTTTGGATTATCAGCAATCGATCAAAGATTTGAAATTTTCAAAAATATCAATATGGGTTAGTATAGTTACCAAGGTTTTTCTCTGGGTTGCTGATTACGAATATGCTATTAATTTAGCTGTCAAAGATGGCGGGCTCAAGATTTTGAAAAATATCGATATTTTTTTCCAGTGGCTTATTACGAATATGTTATTAATTTAGCGATAAAATACGGTGGACTCAAAATTAAAAAAATAATAAAGTAAATTTACCGACATAAATGTTTGCATTATTTCTTATTTGAAATATTCAGATTAACACAGTTTGGTTGGATTTAGCTGCAATTGATTGAGTGGAACCGGAAGTATGGCTTGAAACGATAACCGACATCTAGGCGGCGCCATGAGTATCAGCTAATATTGAATTAAAATTGTAATTTAATTAATACTTACGTTTTTGAAAATAAAATAAAAACACTTTTCAAAATTTATATAATAAATATTCTGACCATATTTTTGGGCAACCCTATTCGTAAGCGTTAAGCAACACATTTCATTCGCTAAAATAAATTTTTTTTCCGGTTAACAGTAGTTGAAGGTTGGTGTTAAGTCGGATCTTAGACCACAATGATATGTACAGTTCCGTTTCGGAGGTGCGTCCCACGTAGTCCATGGAACACCAGTCCACAGTTGTGCAGATGTTGTCGGTTTTTGGGCTTATTTCAAAAGAATCGTGGCATAGCAATGTATTACTTAGTGCTCATACAGCACCTAAGGGTGAATGACTTACAAATTGCCCATTGCATAGCATAGCCTATCACTGACCACGGTCACAGATAACATAATACTAACACGGTGTATTGGGGACATAGTTTTTTGTTCATCGTATCTCTCAGCATGAATTCCCTATTGCTTCTTAGATACTGTATTGCCCTAAGTAGGTATGTCTTAAAAATATGATAAAACTTTATGTCAACGATCGCTCAAGTAGGGTGAGATACGTCCGTTCCGGGGCTTGTAGTGATTTACACATAACTATGTACTTTTACTTCTTAATGTAAATATCCCCAGGTCAACCAATACTCTGTCCTTATCAAGATATAAGTACCTACTCATTTACTTTTAATCAACATTTATCACAAGCAAGTAGTTTGATATCTCGTTGATAGTGAAAAGGCCACGCCACATACAAACGAAGCTGATTTCGCACTAGAGTGTACAAAAACATATTTATATTCACAGTCGATAGCAATAAAGTCAATGACATCATAGTGTACTAGTTAGTACTAAGTGACATTAAATTGATGCTTCATAATTGGATCCGGTGCTATCGCTTTGAAGCCACGCCACTTAACTCTCTTCTACTCCTTTATGCTTGATACCTATATGGGTAGTGATGTTGTTTTACTCAGTGTATATTCCCTGTGCCCCGATTCTATTAAATTTAAGTTAGTATAAAATCTTTAATTTTAGGTTTTACTGCTATGCTGTTAGAGTCGAAAATTAAATGGCATATTGTGGAGTGAGTCAGAAGATGTAAGTTAACTCTTGTTTGGTCGGCCGGGATGCGAGGGATATGCCTGTCAACCTCACCTTCGGCAACGAAAGCGACCCACAGGCGGCGTGCGTTTTAGTCGGTTCGAGTCCGACATAACCTCCTCCACCGGCTCCGGTGGGGAGGTAACCGTGGGGATTTTGCGCACGTAAAAAAAAAAAATTAACTCTTGTTCAGTATATTTTACTAGCATTTAGCAAAACAATCAAAAATTGAATGTATTTTTTTGGATTGTATTAAAGTGGTTTTGCTATCACATAGAGCAGAATCGGGGGCCTGGAATGCCTGCCTCAGAGCCTCGTGCGTCAGTAGTAGGTATTCCCGGAGACTAGACCAACTCTCCAAACCACCACCTCCCCCCTGTCATTCCCTCCCCCCGCCATGCCCTGTCTCTCGGCTTCAGGGTGGCCGTCACGGCTAAAAAAAAAAAAAAAAAAAAAAAAAAAAAAAAAAAAAAAAAAAAAAAAAGTTTGGTGTCTATTCGGGGGTTTTCGGTCATGCTGAGTCGATTGCGCTAATCCGTTTTCGCGTACGACGCACCGTTACAAAGTTACAGAAACGTAATCTGAGGTAATTGACGAACAAATTGATAACGGCCGACCCTTGATAACGACCAGCCGTCGTCGCTCAATGTTATCTCGGGTCTGTTGTCTTTTTTGTCAATGTCTGCGTCATAGCCAATGATGACTAAACCTATGATGTAAACGGGTATGTATATGATTTAAAAAAAAGTCCTTTCGCAGTACTAATGTTCTTTATTATTTTCAAAACAATTTTTGAATAACTTACTTAGTATGATATCGTTATACAGCGTATTGTTAGTGAACAGGTGCTGGAAATCGGCTAATGACATACCATAATGTTTATAGTATAAATACATTAAACAATATTCGCCACATACTGGAGTGTAATCGTTTTGGATTCGATTAGTGTTGTAATTCCATACTCTGCAATTTCGATCTAAAAACGTACGATGGAAACCTGTGGGTGCTCTACCATAGGAATCAAAGTACTGACCAACTCCATTCGCGTCTATGTGTATAGCAACCCAGTGAGAACCAGGCTTATTGTCGCTATCTAAGTTGCTTATGATATATGTAGGCATATCTACATGAATCGGCAAGCGATTTGCGGCATAAACATTACATTCACTTTTTGAATCCACTTGTCTCAAGTATCGCCGTATTTCTAATGTATTCATGATCGCGTTACGATGTTATCAGGCTCGTAGATTATAAGCAAATAATGAGATCAACAATAATTTAACATATTATAGGGTCTACAAAAACTTTTGTTTTAACTGTAACATGACGTACGAGCTCCCTTTGCTCGCTCCCGCGCATAATAATTTCACTCATAATGAACATTGACCAAATTGGTCTGGTCTATGACAGAGTATCTTAACATACACTGCATTTCGAACATTCACGGTAACATAATATATACAAACACATTGTTAATAAAACAAAGAAATACTTTGTATGAATATATTTTATTGAAAGGATCAATATACAATAATGCAGACTTATTTCTAAAACATATTTAATTCTAATACGCGCTTAATTCTAATACACACTTAATTTTAAAACATTTAAGTTTACTTAACTACTATAGTCAACAGAAATGTTACGGTTTTTATCGATTTCTATAACATTATCAAATTCTGCATAGACAATACAATTAATAGTTTGTGTTAAAGCCGTATCAAAGCGAACTTCTATTCTTACGCTACCATGTTTTATAAGGTTCCAGTGATTAGAAGCATTCGCTGATAAGTCAGGTGTTAAATCGAACGCTAGCAGACAAAACCCTTTGGAATATTGATCTCTAGATATCCCGTTGCCTTCATTAAGGAAATGTATACCTGTACCCGAGAACAACGTATGATAACTAGAAGTAAAAATATTATTCCCAAATGATGGTTGTAAAGCTTTTGAAGGTATTTGTTGTCCGTCTATGTATAAACAAAATGTACTAATATCAAAATTTTCAAAGTTAAATGGGTTTTTAGAGAGATTTCCATTGAATGCTGCATTATTCACAAAACCAACTATACACCGTTTAGGTACTTGACCAAGGAATATGTTATCAAGAGTTTTACCCTGAACACCTGATGGTATCGTTAAAACTTTAACTTCAGCTCGTGTGATAGGATATTTAGCTGTCGTAGATGATAACACTTTTTGATGTGCAAGTAACACAGTTGGATTAATTCGTGCTCTACGAACAATCAGGGTTGCATCTGTAATAGTAACTTTAAATTTAAGGTCGTCAGCAAACAATTAGAACGAGTCAGTCGCTATCTAAAACAAAAAAAACAAAAATGTATGTGTCATCTAAAGTAATGACCACTCGTTATAAGCAAAATTTCTGTTATGTGGGAATATGACTAAGTAGGTAGGGATTTGTGGTTATCGAATACAACAAAAAAGTTCAGTTATCTGAGGTATTTAGCTTACAATTCAAACAAATTGGTTCGCTATCTGAAGGTAAATTATCTGAGGATATCATTACTACGTTTCTAAAAGCAACGAGATATGCGCTGTGTATAAAAGAGAGCCCTCTCTCTCACTAAACTCAGTTAAAACGTTGTAGTCAACAGTGGATAAGTTAGTACACTATAATAAAAAGACCAAAGTACAAGTTTGATAACTGAATATCATAGTATTCTTCATACATTACAGTGTGCTGTTCATACGTTGTGGTTACTATGGCTGTAAGTATTATCATATTTCAAATAGATAGTGTTCTTAATTACATTTATACTTTTTTATTCGTATGTCCATGTCAAATTTTTCAAAAAGATATTTTATGTTGTTTCAGTTTCTAGATAATACATATAAACAGTTTTACTATCCAGGGGAAGAGGATGAGCGCAGTGACGAAGAAGGTACTCTGGAGTACAAAGTAAAGAACGCCATTCTACTAAAAAGGAAGAAAGACATAGAGGAATTCTTTGAGAAATCGAAGAAGAAGAAGAAGGCCTCCAAAAAGTCATCTACTGTTGGACGCTTATCAAACGGGGGTACAGCATATATCTCTACAAACAATGACGATGGAGATAATGCATCCCACCTCATAAAAATTGAAATTTACGATCTGAAGAAGACTAAAGAAATTGCACCGACGGAGCTATGGAAACATGCCGAGCTGCGTGTAAAATATTATACAGCAAACGATGGGGACAAGAATCTAAACAATGTACGTGATATCATATACCTACGATATAACTAAACAGCTCGCTGCTACCGAAGATTGTGCTAAATACTTCATGAATAATTGAAGTAGTGAAGATACACAGAGACTTCTACATTAATTTAGTTTTGATAGTGTATGAACTATTGTGTAGTACAATCTATCTAGTAAAACAGTGCGTATTCAAGAATCCTTGTGTTAAATATATAGATTAATAGTGATACACCATGGATACATTAAACTGTGACTTATATAATTCGGAACTCGTGGTGCTTGCTGAGGAAGTGTCGTTAGATTTTATGTCATCTGAATTCAACCAGGAATTTCATATATCACAAACTGGAAAAGGAAAAAGAAAATCAGAATCTGTGACAACAACAGAAGAAGACTCAACTGCAAAAAGAATACATCTTGAAGCACCATCCACATCATCAGTGTTTTTTCAAACTGTGAGTACAGAAAGTTATGATACAATTAAATGTTCACAGTGCAATGTGTCGATAAAAAAAAAATTTTTGAGTAACCATTTGAAAAGTAATACACATAAAAATAATTCTTTAAAGAATGATTCAGAGTTAAGAAATGTTAAAATAGTTGAAAGTGCTTTCGGAAATAGAGTTATTACGTATAGAATTAAATCTGATATCATTATTGACAACAATCCACAACCTTTTCAAACACCTGAATTATTTTTAAAAGAAATCAAAGATGTCGTATTTACTTTACTTGAACGATGTATCATAGATCTTTTTATTGTAAAAGTAAATTTTATCCTCAATGCAGACTTTATACAGCTAACTAAAAACTTACGTAACACATTCGACTTCCAAATAACTAATTACGTTTTCAGTCGTGGTGATGATAAAGATATGATTTTTTCTTTAATAACTTCTGAAATAAGTACTAAAATTTCAAATTTTGAAAAAAAAGATAGTGGTTGGAGTTTACTAAAAATAAATTACATGGATATGAATGTTAATAAATTTAACCCATTGCGGGGCTCCTTCTACATAGACCTACCATTAGACATAAAAGTTAAAAAAGCAGTAATAAATGTACAAAATAGGGATAACGAATGTTTTCGATGGGCAGTTTTATCAGCATTATATCCAGCTAAAACCCATGTTGACAGGGTAACATGTTATATTCCTTATAAAAATAAATTAAAATTTGGTAATATTTCATTTCCTGTAAAATTGAAAGACATTAATAAATTTGAAAAACTTAATGATATTAGTATAAATGTTTTTGGTTTAGATTACGATTCTAGAAAAAAGAAAAATATTGTGGTTGGCCCGTTATATTTTACAAAAGAAAAAAAAACATCCATTTAAACTTATTATACATAACTCAGGCTAACAGAGGTCATTATTGTTATATAAAAAATATTTCAAGGTTAGTAGCTCAACAAATTTCATCAAGTAAATGTGCAGTTCATATTTGTGATGGTTGTTTGTTAAACTTTACATCGCATAATAATTTAAAACAACATCAAGAAAAAGATTGTTTCCACATTTCAACAAAACTACCATCGGAATCTAATAAAAAAAGTAATTGGTTTAATGAGTTAACACCTTCGAACCAAATATCATTTAACAATTATGAACGAAAATTAAGAGTACCCTTCGTAATATACGCTGACTTTGAAGCTTTTTTGAATCCTATTAACGGATGTTCTAATAACCCAAATAATTCATCAACCGAAAACATCCAAAAACATGAAACGTATAGCTTTGGCTATTACATTAAATGTTCATATGATGATAGGCTTTCAAAGTATAGGTCACATACTGGTAAAGATTGTGCACTTATGTTTATGAAAATGATAAAAGATGATTTAGTTAATATCTGTAAAAAATATACATTTGTTAAAAGTCCGTTACCATTAACGGAAGAAAATATTAATATGTCTAATCAAACTAAAGTCTGTTATATTTGTAATCATAGTTTAAATGAAAATTTTGAGATTTGTTATAATTGGTTTACTGGTTTATATGAAGGAGTTGGACATACACATTGTTCTAAAAAGTATAGAGTACCAAACTTCGTACCCATATTTCTACATAACTTGGGTAACTATGATTCGCATTTTATTGTTCATGGTCTCAATTTTGAAGATGGTAATATAGAAATCATTCCTGAGAATAAAGAAAAGTACATTTCTTTTTCAAAAATATTAAATATTAATAACCGTGTTATGAAATTAAGATTTCTTGATTCTTTTAAATTCATGTCTAGTAGTCTAGAAAAATTGGCTCAAAATTTATTATTGGAACAATTCAAAGAACTCAAATTAAATTTTCCATGTGAGGATGACTTTCGGCGCTTAATACGTAAAGGTATTTATCCTTATGAATATATGACTTCATTCGAATGTTTAAACTTAACATGTCTGCCTACTCCTGACAAATTTTATAGTTCGTTAACTGATATGCATGTTACTGAAAATGATTACCAGCATGCTCAAGATGTATGGCATCATTTCCATTGTAAAAATATGAAAGAATACTCTGATTTATATTTAAAAACAGATGTTTTATTGTTGGCCGATATATTTGAAAATTTTAGAGATGTGTGTCTTAAAACATATGAATTAGACCCAGCCCATTATTATACAGCACCGGGTTTGAGTTGGGATGCCATGTTAGTACATACTAAAATAAATTTAGAGTTGTTAACTGATATAAACAAAATTACTTTTATTGCAAAAAATATTCGCGGTGGTATATCTCAATGTAGTAACAGACATGCTAAAGCAAATAATTCTTATATGTCAGAATATGATCCTTCTGTACCATCTTCTTTTCTAATGTATCTGGATGCAAATAACCTTTACGGTTGGGCTATGTCTCAATGTCTCCCTACTGGAAAATTTGAATGGGTTGATGTTAATACTAACTTTCATGTTCCTGACGATGCTGATTATGGTTTCATTTTGGAAGTGGACTTAGAATATCCAAAACATTTACACGACTTACATTCGGATCTGCCGTTATGTCCTGAAAATTTATGTTATGGTGGTAGTAAAGACAAAAAATTGATTCCAAATTTAAATGATAAAAAGAACTATGTCATTCATTATAGGAATCTTAAACAATGTTTGAAAAGAGGACTTCGTTTGCTTAAAATTCACAAAATTCTTAAGTTCAATCAATCAGCGTGGTTAAAAGTTTATATAGATTTGAACACTCGCATGCGTTCATTGGCAACTTCAGATTTTGAAAAAGATTTCTTTAAATTAATGAATAACTCTGTTTTTGGTAAAACAATGGAAAATGTTTTAAAACGAGTAAATGTAAAATTAGTGAACCGTTGGACAAATTGTGGGAAAACTCAGGGAGCTGAAACTTTAATAGCAAGACCTGAATTTCATAGTTTATCTGTATTTTCAGAAGACTTAATCGCTGTACAATTAAACAAAACACAAGTTTTATACAACAAACCGATTTACCTTGGATTTTGTATTTTAGATATTTCAAAAACTTTAATGTATGACTTTCATTATGATTTTATGAAAGAAAAATATATGGAAAATATTAAACTATTATATACAGATACTGATAGTTTAGTATACCAGATATTTACCAATAATTTTTATCATGATATTAAAGAAAATTTAGAAAATTACTTTGATACATCCGATTATCCTCCTGACAATATATATGGTTTACCTCTAATAAATAAAAAGCGATTAGGATTTTTTAAAGACGAAAACAATGGCAAAATTCTTAAAGAGTTTGTAGGACTTCGAGCAAAAATGTATGCTATGGACGTACAAAATAAATTTATAGCTAAAGCAAAGGGTGTTAATAAATGTGTTACAAAAAAATTTACTTTAAATGATTATAAAAGCTGTTTGTTAGAAGAAAAAATACATTATAGTGAAATGTTAAGATTTAAGTCAATAAAACATACTATATACACACAAAAAGTTAATAAAATATCTCTTTCGCACAATGACACTAAACGATACATATTGGAAGACGCTATCAATACCCTAGCTTGGGGGCACTATAAAATTAAGAACATTTAACTTTTTATGTATGTTGTAAATATAAATAATAAATATTCTACAATCTACTGCCGCAACACGCTTGCTTCGTGCTTTAATTGTAATATAAATATGTTTTTAAGATTGCTATAAATGTTTGTCCTTATAGGTCTCTCTATTATAAGATTGTGTAATAATTATATAAAATAAAATTTAACAAATTTGTTTATAATATTGTGCCATAAATTTTTATCATTATAAGTCTGTCTATTATAAGATTGTATAATAAATATATAAAATATAGTAAATTTGTTTATATGATTGTGTTATAAATGTTTATCATTATAAGTCTGTTTAAGTAATAATTTTTTAAAATAAAATATATAAATGCTTATTTTCTTAACAAATTGTTTCATTCTTTGTCTAAATCGTAACTTACTTAGACGTTTTTCAAAATGATCCACTTCAATCATCCATTTACTGCGATAGTTGCTGGTCCAAGTGGATGTGGAAAGTCAGTCTTTGTAACAAATTTTATAAAATTTGTTAAAGATGTTTGTAACACAAATTTTGATCAAATAACATGGTGTTTTGATGAAATGCAACCTTTATACAATATACGAAATGTTAATTACATCCAAGGCATACCAGATCTAACTATGTTTAGTGGAAAGGATCCTCAACTCCTAATAATTGATGACTTAATGAGAGAGTCTGATGGACGTATTGTTGATATATTCACAAAAGGAAGTCATCATAGAAATTTAAGTGTGTTTTACATATCACAAAATTTATTTCATCAGGGAAAAGGTCAACGAGACATATCTCTGAATTCAAGTTATATAATTTATTTTAAAAATCCAAGAGATAAAACACAAATACGATACTTGGCACGACAAGTATTTCCAGAAAATCCAAAATACTTGGAAGATTCTTACAAAGACGCAACTAACAATGCACATGGATATCTTATGATTGATTTAAAACAAGAAACAAATGACATGTGTCGTATTAAAACAAAGATATTTCCATGTGATGGATATTGCACTGTTTACATACCATCAAAAGGGTTTAAATATAGTAGAAATCAACAGATATCCATTAGTTACTAACAATGCATGGAAGCACAAAGACGCATAAAGGCCTATTAAGCGCTCTGATTACACTTAAACCAAAATATCAAAAAGCTCTTTTAAAAGCCTGCGATGAAGAAGAAATAAATTGTATTTGTGAATGTATTCATAACGTTTTACAAGGAAAAATAGAATTGAAAGAAAAAGAAAGATCAAAATTGAAAAAATACAAAAATATTCTACGAAAAATAGTACGGAAGGGATCACACAAAATTAGAAAACATTTAATAATACAAAAAGGTGGTGCATTTCTACCACTAATATTGGGTTCTGTTCTAAGTGCCTTGGTTAGTACACTTGTCTAAGAAAAATGGATAATGCTAAAAAAATGTTACTCATCGATCCATCTCTATTAGAAAAGTTAAAACAACCTAACGCGGTTGATACTCCATTATCTCGTTTAGACACAGATATGCAAAACATTTTAAATAGCGATATGGATGATCGAAAGAAGTGTATTTTATATTTACAAACTCTACAAAGATATTTAAACTTCACTAAAGAGGAGCGACAGCCCTATGAAATACCAATAATAAATCAAGACTCGAAAAGATCGGTGAAGTATATTACTGATGATGAAGATAATATATCTACAGTCCATTCTAACACATCAGTAAAGGAAGTAAGTTTGCAAGAAACTAATGAAGGACCATACACATCTAATTACATTTTAAAACTTATACCAAAATCCTATATAAAAAGGGGGGAATCACTGTTGAACTTACTCTCTTTGAATAAATATAAGATTAATTGGGATGAGACAGGCACTGTGGTTATAGATGGTCAAAAAGTTCCTGAAAGTAATATTGTTGATTTGGTAAATGATTCATTGAGGACACTTAAAAATAGTGAACCTACTGGATGGCAAAAATTCGCTACAGCTTTAAAGGAAATCAAAGTACCGCTTATATATATTGGTAACACAAAAAGATCTGAATATATTAAAAAGCTACAATCACAAGAGCATCAAGATTCAATCCCAGCAGATGAATTATTTTCTACACCAATAACTGAAAGTAAATTTCGTAAAAAGATAAAAAGAAAAATAGATTGGGAAAAATGGACCCCATATTAGAATTAAATAAGATTTATTATGATTCTTCACATCCTGCAGGGTACAGTAGCCTTAGCAAATTAACCAAAGCAATGAAAGGTAAATTGAAAAGAGATGATGTGAAGAACTGGTTAAAGTCACAAGAAACATATACATTACATAAACCTGTACAAAGAAACTTTTCAAGAAATAAATATATTTTATCTAATATTAACGAACTGTGGCAGGCTGACTTGAGTGATATGAGAACTTACTCAAATTATAATGATGGGTTCAACTATATTCTTTGTGTTATTGACGTGTTTAGTAAATATGCCTTTGCGAGACCAATGAAAAAGAAAAACTCTGAAACAATCAAAGCATGTTTCGAGAGTATATTCATGGAAGTTAAAGTTACACCTACACATATACAATCTGACAAAGGGACAGAATTCGTATCCAAAGACGTACGAAAATACTTTACTTCAAAAAATATTAATTATTATACTACTAATAATCCTGATATTAAAGCAAGCATTGTAGAAAGATTCCAGAGAACTCTAAAGATGAAAATGTGGCGGTATTTCACACATAAGAACACGCATAAATATATTGATGTTTTACAAGATTTGCTGTACTCGTATAATCATAGTTATCATTCTAGTATCAAAATGTGTCCATCTGAAGTTAATCGTGATAATATCATTACTGTATGGGAAAATTTATATTACAAGAAAGGAAAAGACAAACCTTCTAACATCGCTTTATCGAAGTTTCGCGTTGGTGAGTTTGTCAGAATAACGAAACATAAACATATTTTTCAAAAAGGTTATGAATCTAACTGGAGTGATGAAATATTCATAATATCTTCCGTAATTCGCCGGTCTCCGTGGTTAGTATACACTCTTAAAGACCTAGAGGGCGAAGAGATAATAGGAACTTTCTATGAAAAAGAGTTACAGAAAATCATCTCTGACCCCACTGCCAATTTTAAAGTAGATAAAATAATACGTTCTCGATATTCTGGTGTTAGAAAAGAAGTGTTAGTCAAGTGGAGAGGTTATCCAGACAAATTTAATAGCTGGGTCTTGGCTACTAATTTGAAAGAAATATGAACAAACAAAGCTTTTATCTAACTTTACTAAGTAATAGTTCCATGGAATACTTTCCAGATAACAAAACATCAATTTTTTCCACAAAATTACCGAAACCAATAATACTAGAAGGAGAATGGAAGGTTGGCGTTGTGGAATTCCAGTATCCATGCACCATGTTTACGGTTCAAGAACATGAAAATGTTATATACATTGCAAAATTAGCACAAATGCCTAATGAAAAAAAAGAATCTCTAATATATTACAAAATACACATTCCAGCAACGAATTATGACAATATTAATCACATTTTAAAGGCAATGAATAATATTCGAGAAAAAATAAGATTTCGTTATGATGAGATATCAAAGTTTGTTGTGGTTAGTGTATCAGATGAAAATATAAAATCCATAACATTATCATCCAGATTAGCCCTTCAATTAGGTTTTGAACCAAATAGAAACTTAGTAGAAAAAAATATAGGAAAATGTCCGGCTAATTTACACTTAGGCTTACCATCGCAAATATTTGTTTATTGTGATATAGTTGAACCACAAATTGTTGGGGATGTGATGACTCCACTTCTGCGAATTATACCATTAGATCCCTCGAAATACATTTATGGTGCTAATAAAATGCATGTTTTTTCTCCACCCCATTATTTGCCTGTTATGCGTAGAGAATTTGATACCATTGAAATAGATATAAGATCAACCACTGGTCAAAAGATACCATTCCAATTTGGGACAGTGTGCATTAAACTTCACTTTCAAAAATTATAATGTATTCTCAACATGATAATATCTCATGTCCTTACCAACACTATTATTCCCATCAAGCTGGATCAGGTATAGGAGTGATCTATAGGGGAGCACCATATCAAAAAGGACATGGTATTGGAAGTTTTCTTGGGGGATTATTTCGATCTGTTTTTCCATTACTATCTAGTGGAGCTAAAGCAATTGGTAAAGAAGCCTTAAATGCTGGCGTTGGTCTGTTGTCGGATATGGTCAGTGCACGTCCTATGGAGGAATCAATTAAATCCCGACTCAAAGAGGTCGGTACCAATTTGAAACGCAGAGCTGATAAGAAAATAAATAGCATCAACATGTCTGGATCAGGATATATAACGAAACGGAAACGTCTTTCTACATTCATTCCTTCGATAACAGCGAGAGTGAAAGCCACAAAAAAATTGAAAAGTGCTCATATTAAAGATATATTTTCGAATTAACTATGTCTTTTTTACATAGTCAATCTTGTGAATGTGTTAAGTCTGAACTAGATTTATTTGCATTACCAACAACTCAAACTAGTATTGAAAGTGGAATATGGATACACTATAAGCCCATTTCGTCCCTTGCTGATGATGGACCTATTGAATTTCAAATACCCGGAGCAGGCGACGACTACGTTGATTTATCTCATACTTTACTTCAACTAAAAGCGAAAATATTAACCCAGGATAATACAAAACTTGCTACTAGTGCAGTAGTTGCTCCAGTTAACAATTGGTTACATTCGCTTTTTAGTCAACTCGATGTGTACTTAAACCAAAAACTTGTATCACCTCCAAATAATACATATGCTTATCGAGCTTACATAGAAACACTATTGAACTATGCACCTGCAGCTAAAAACTCGCATCTATCATGCAGTCTTTGGTATGAAGACGTAGCTGGGAAAATGGACGAGATGGATGATAAAAATGAGGGATTTACAAAGAGACAACAAATGGCTAGTGAAAGTAGAGAAATAGAAATGATTGGTCATCTTCATGGTGATATATTTAATCAAGAAAAATTTTTGATTAATGGTGTTGATATGTGTGTAAAATTAGTTCGCTCTAGGGAAAATTTTAATCTAATGGCTTCTTCGCATGACCTTAAATTTAAAGTTACTATTACAGATGCAACCCTGATTGTTCGTAGAGCACGAATTAATCCAACTGTGTTACTTGCACATCAAAAAGTGTTATCATCTACGACAGCTAAATATCCTATCACACGAGCTGAAGTTAAAGTTTTAACGATACCATCAGGTGTTCAGGGTAAAACTCTTGATAACATATTCCTTGGTCAAGTACCTAAACGGTGTATAGTTGGTTTTGTGAATAATGCAGCATTCAATGGAAATCTCTCTAAAAACCCATTTAACTTTGAAAATTTTGATATTAGTACATTTTATTTATACATAGACGGACAACAAATACCTTCAAAAGCTTTACAACCATCATTTGGGAATAATATTTTTACTTCTAGTTATCATACGTTGTTCTCGGGTACAGGTATACATTTCCTTAATGAAGGCAACGGGATATCTAGAGATCAATATTCCAAAGGGTTTTGTCTGCTAGCGTTCGATTTAACACCTGACTTATCAGCGAATGCTTCTAATCACTGGAACCTTATAAAACATGGTAGCGTAAGAATAGAAGTTCGCTTTGATACGGCTTTAACACAAACTATTAATTGTATTGTCTATGCAGAATTTGATAATGTTATAGAAATCGATAAAAACCGTAACATTTCTGTTGACTATAGTAGTTAAGTAAACTTAAATGTTTTAAAATTAAGTGTGTATTAGAATTAAGCGCGTATTAGAATTAAATATGTTTTAGAAATAAGTCTGCATTATTGTATATTGATCCTTTCAATAAAATATATTCATACAAAGTATTTCTTTGTTTTATTAACAATGTGTTTGTATATATTATGTTACCGTGAATGTTCGAAATGCAGTGTATGTTAAGATACTCTGTCATAGACCAGACCAATTTGGTCAATGTTCATTATGAGTGAAATTATTATGCGCGGGAGCGAGCAAAGGGAGCTCGTACGTCATGTTACAGTTAAAACAAAAGTTTTTGTAGACCCTATAATATGTTAAATTATTGTTGATCTCATTATTTGCTTATAATCTACGAGCCTGATAACATCGTAACGCGATCATGAATACATTAGAAATACGGCGATACTTGAGACAAGTGGATTCAAAAAGTGAATGTAATGTTTATGCCGCAAATCGCTTGCCGATTCATGTAGATATGCCTACATATATCATAAGCAACTTAGATAGCGACAATAAGCCTGGTTCTCACTGGGTTGCTATACACATAGACGCGAATGGAGTTGGTCAGTACTTTGATTCCTATGGTAGAGCACCCACAGGTTTCCATCGTACGTTTTTAGATCGAAATTGCAGAGTATGGAATTACAACACTAATCGAATCCAAAACGATTACACTCCAGTATGTGGCGAATATTGTTTAATGTATTTATACTATAAACATTATGGTATGTCATTAGCCGATTTCCAGCACCTGTTCACTAACAATACGCTGTATAACGATATCATATTAAGTAAGTTATTCAAATATTGTTTTGAAAATAATAAAGAACATTAGTATTGCGAAAGGACTTTTTTTTAAATCATATACATACCCGTTTACATCATAGGTTTAGTCATCATTGGCTATGACGCAGACATTGACAAAAAAGACAACAGACCCGAGATAACATTGAGCGACGACGGCTGGTCGTTATCAAGGGTCGGCCGTTATCAATTTGTTCGTCAATTACCTCAGATTACGTTTCTGTAACTTTGTAACGGTGCGTCGTACGCGAAAACGGATTAGCGCAATCGACTCAGCATGACCGAAAACCCCCGAATAGACACCAAACTTTTTTTTTTTTTTTTTTTTTTTTTTTTTAGCCGTGACGGCCACCCTGAAGCCGAGAGACAGGGCATGGCGGGGGGAGGGAATGACAGGGGGGAGGTGGTGGTTTGGAGAGTTGGTCTAGTCTCCGGGAATACCTACTACTTGCGTCAATCAGCAGGTACACCGGGTAGGTACATGATGAGGATGACATGGAGCCATTGCTCTGGACGGGGCCTGATATACTCAATAGCATCCCTTAATCACCTGTATTGATTTATTAACATAATTTCAGGTGATATAATTAACATGATCATACGTCTCGTTTTGAGACAATCTGTAGCTGACATGACAGACCTTTGCAGCGTCTCAAAATGGGTGGGCCTTGCCTTTTCCCCTTAAATCAGAGTCGAGAACGCGACCTCAAATTATATCGAAGACAGGTATATGTAAAGAAGAATTTGGATTGTTTCGGGCGAAGGTTTTGTGGTCTTAATGGTCAGAGCGTTCCCCCTGTAAGGAAAAGATCGTGGGTTCAATCCCGCCTGGACTGGTCCAATCTTTTCTATTTCTTAATCGACTCAAATTATATCACTGGTGCGTGGGCGGTGGGGACTCATCTTCTATTCTTCTACTACGCCAAGTCGCACATCTTGGATCTACTCCTACTTCCGGGGTACGCCGCCGGAACTGCCAGAAGCAAGTTGACCAAATATTTGTACTTATTTACGCAGCCTGGCCAATCATAGGTGAAAGGTATAGCCCTATCTTAAATCATGTGATGTTAAGCTTTAAAAATTATGTAGATTACAGTAGCAAAATAAGTAAGTAGGTACACAAATGTTGACTTAGTCCGATGATTGATTTATAAGTGCACTGATAATGGCACATACATCTCATAAAACATAACAAAAAAAACTCACGCCTATATCCCCGAAGGGGTAGGCAGAGGTGCATCTCAACAAAATTCATATATCTGTCATAAATACTATGATTTGATATCATAACACATGAAGACTCCTTAGAGCTAGAATAATATTGAACCTGAACTAACTGCGACCTGCGACTGCAACCGCGTGAAATTCTGATTCCATTCCCGTGACCCACAGACTATAGAACGGTTATAGAGATGAAAAGGATCCTATCTTTCAGATAACCTATATCCTGTGTGCTCAAATGCTTAATTTCATCCAGATCCGTTCAGCCGTTTAGCCATCCGTCTATCTATCGTCACAACTCTTTTAGTCACTGTCTAAATAAATAACAAGTAAATATTATCACTTGTAGCATACTTGTAGGGTTCGGAGGCCGCTACAGTCTAGCGTAGCGTAACTCTACGATCATCCACCATAGATAAGTAGATCTCCTTTAGATATTGAATTGAAGATTTAAAAAAAATTGAATCGAAATTACTACCCATCCAGCTAAGCTAAATTGCTTGTGTTAGGAGTAGATTCACGTCGGTAGTGTAATAGCCAGAATTCGAACTCAGGACCTCTTGATCGTAAGGCTTAGTAGTAGCTCGTAGACTTAAACACTAAGCTACCGACGCTTCAACAGACGCTTCAAAGATTTTTAGTTTGGTTGGCAAAACCTTTAAGCCATATCATATTTTGAATATCCTTAAATAATATTTAGGTATGTCTACTGCTATATTATATGAAATACGAATTAAAATTAAAAAGTATCAAAATAGTTTCGTCCAATTTCTCCAGTATTGCACTTTACAAATCTTTATTTTCAAATTTGCCATGATAAATATTCTGGTACACCTATATATCATCTTAGTTGGAAGAATGATTGTTCATGATGTTGATGGTGGTGATGATGACGATCAATGATGATTGCTGCCTCATTAAAGGGGGAGACTTTACTAGAGGTTTTAGTGAGATTTGGAAGGTATACTGAGAACCTAATCTAAATCTTTAGAACAGGAGGGATCTACTGAGTAATTCCAAAACACTTAACTCTTATCAAACTACTCATGTCTTTTCTATCTTCCAAAAATACTGCTGAACAAAGAAACTATCAATATTATCTAGTCAGTTGAATTAGGTACGAAATTTAAAGATGATTTTAGATAATCTAGGGGCCAACAAGTCGAACAAAAGAAAACAAACAAAAGAAAGCAATATGCAAGGTATCGGGACTTCTCGCGAATTAAATCAAGGAACTTAGGTACTATTTCTGCCGACGTTGCAGCACCCGTGGTTATGAATTCACACAACGAAACTTTGAAAATAACAAAAGTAAGTAAGGTATGCCATTCTTTTCTCGTAGCTATTCAGACATCCATGTTGAATTTATGACCAATTAAAACTACACCAATGAGACAAATTCGTTGCGACGACGCAAAGCAAACGTGCAAATAGAGCCTCGAACGCGCGGTTCGAATTATTGGGAACCTTGACGTCACGAACACCCTCGAGCCTTTGCAGATGCGTAGAGATATTGCTTCATTGGCTGTATTTTACCGTCTCTACCATGGTGAGTGTTCTGACGAGCTCTTCCAACTAATCCCACCATCTCCTTTCCAACATAGGACAACACGTGTAGGCCTTAGATGTCACCCTCACTCTGTGCAGAATATACGAGCAAGAACCAAGCGGTTCGGAGACTCTTTTCCTTGCCGCACCACCAAGACCTGGAGTTCATTACCAGCACACGTGTTTCCTTCTTCCTACAGTCCCGGGGCCATTAAGCGGGGCGTGAAAAAGCATCTGATGAGGCCGCCAAGCTGAATGCCACCATTGTAGCACTTAGTGTCTGTAATGGTGACCCTCTTCCCTGAGACTATGCCTTTAGCTTACCATCAGGCGAGGTGAGGTCAAGTTGGCGTGTCCTAAAAAAAAAAATTACAGTTAAAACTTAATTTCAGTTGGAACTCGTTTTACTAAATGCCTATGTTAAAACTAGAAATAACTACCTAGTCACAACTAGAAACATCATGTTATTAGAATTCACACACAGTAGATAGGAACTCGACGACCCCTGCTGAGGGGGATCTCTCAACACACTAAATCAACCTGCCAACCATTGGAAACACTATGCTCTCGTCGACGGATCACTCGAAGGTGCAGCAGCGGCTATGCGAGATCCAGACACACAAGGACAACACCTCTAAGCGGGTGGCTCTACGCCGGTAACCATGGCGCATCCGCTCTTGGGCGGCATGAGGCGCAGCAATGCTCTTTTTTTATAGGCGACTGTTCTCCGCTAGATGGTAAAAAACAAAACATCGTGGACCACGTGGTCACATACTTGAATTGTGGTCCCGAACTTGACTTCGAATTATGAATTTTCATGCTCGGCGCGCCCCTTTTCGCCCAGGATTGTAAGAAAGCACAGAATTCCAGCTCTTTATAGTGCCACAGAGGTAGGAAGCATCAGAACGCTTGGAACTTGGTGCAAAACGGTAAAAAAATTAGGGTATCCTTCAAAAAAAAATTAAAACACAACTCAGCTATCTGTTAGGTTTTCTTCTTATCATAAATACCTAGCTGATAATGAATTTGTTATGGTAGGTAGGTAAGTATAGATTAATAAAACAAGATCGCTCGCAAGGTTGATTAATCAATTGTATAATTCGTAGATAGGTACTTAAATAATTTATATTTATGTCAATATTATAATTGACACGTGCTATTGAATTAGATAAGTCTAATAAGTACCTACCTTAATAATAAAATTATTATCAGTCTATATCTATATGTACAAATAAATAAAAATGAATTGTCTGTTTGTAACATTAAAATAGCAGTCATAAAACAAACTCAAAAACTTGAAAATGAATTGTATTGATGCCTAGGATTCAATTAATATAAGATGTAATTTTTTACAGTTTTTAATTTTGACCCTAAGCAGATAATAATGAAAAGGAAAAACTGATCATACAAAAAATACCAACATTATTATTCCTTAAAACTTTTCTCCTTAACTTTATTTTATAAGAAATCTAGTTTCGCTACACATTGTGAAAATAATTGTCACTCTTCGTCCCCGCACTCTATGTCCCTCCCGTAGGTAATTCATATGGAATGTAACTTATTTTTCCCGTTTTTCTATAAGTACTACCACCTATATCCAACAGGTGTCATGTTGTTACAAATATATCCCTGTTTCGTAGTTTTTAGAGCGATTTAGTAGATGCCAAAAGCACCAATTTTTTTAAAAGGAGGAGCAGAATAGAGTAGTCTGTAGTCATTCTACAGCCCGTGATGTCACTAACACGCCTTGGAAAATATTAAAGTTCAGGCAAACCTGCAGTTAGATGATAGATAATAATTGGATGATAAGCCTCGCATGCGACCGGAGGCTAGGATGGAAAAGAGACCTAGGGATGGGGCTCGGCTGTAATGCGTCCGTGAAACTTCGCACCTTGGGAAGTTCATGATTAAGATGCATTAGATTATGCATAGTTGATATTTATTTATCTTTATCTTGCCTGTCTGTTGTTCACACAGCACTTACTTTTACAACTCGTCTTATTTTATACAACTACTATTTTCTGTTGGTTTGTTCCGGCTAATTTTTCAATACCAGGCAGCTAATATTATAAAACGTAACTAAGATTACTTTTATATGAGAAAAAAAGAAATTAAATTTCGCACTAAAATATTAAAATCTATATACCTAAATGTGAAAACAAGTTCCACGCGGTGAAGTCGCAAGTGCCCGCTAGCACCTACCTAGGTACCTACCGTCTATAGGTATTTATAGCGAACTGGTTGTGCGTGACGAAAATCAACTACCTACATACCAACCAACTCTTGTTTATATCGGAGTCATTGACCTCAATCTAATGTTTGTCTGTGACGAAATGTCTAAAACAAGATACGATTGTACATAAGTAAGTACCTACATACACGTAAAAGCTAAGCTAAGTAAAAGATTGGTTTGGCCCTGTGTTGATGGAGCCCCGCCTCCAAAAATAAAAGGGTTGACTACCGACTCTTAACTTCAAAAAACGAGTAGCAAAATTGAAACTGTTTAGAAAATACTTAGTTGGAGATTAGCTACCTTTGTACATATATGGTATAGGATAGGGTACCTACTTATACTTACCTATGTCGTCTGAGCATCGCACCGCGGCCATCGCCCCGGCCTGCATCTGCTAGGGTGACAGGCGGCTCCCGGAGGCCTGTCACCCCTAGGCTTGCACCCATGGATGGAAGACAGTGGTCGTTAAGAACTTCGACGTCTGAGTGAAGTACAGTGGCAGGTCCTACCAATAAAATGTCTACTCTATTTCAATCTGTTTTTTTAACCTATAAAATAACATTGAACTCTTATTTAGACGAAGTTTTAGAAAATACTTAATATTTGTACCTAAAGGATATGTTTTACTATAAGAATATTTACTCTATTTTTATTTAACAAAATTACTTACTAACTCTTATGTAGTTTCGAAGCCAAGCCCTCATTAAAATTAAACCGGTATTACAAGTTTGTCGTATCCACTGCACTCGACATCACCAATTCAAACCTCTAGAATGATATACATACCTATAGGTAGGTACGATTTTATATATTTTATTACGAATACTGGTAGGTATGTGTAACATGTTTGCGTCAAGTGTATGATGCAGTAATACTGTAAGTAAATAACTTATGATCACATTTATTATACCATTTATACCTATCGGATCCAGTGCCCTAGTTACGATATGCGAGAATATAAAATTCCGAAACAGTTTATTTCCATTTCGGAAAAAACAGTCTCGGGGTCGTTTAAAATTAAGGGCGTGGGAACTGGGATCATACGTGTACCTATGCATTGGTCTTTTAGTGAGGAAGTTAACCCTTCTGCCAGCTAGTACATCTGCCGATATACTAGCTGGCAGAAGGAAACCGCTAGCCTAGTGGAAAGGGTAATGGACTAATGAGACGAGGTCTCGGGTTCGATCCCAGGTTTTACCATGGCACACACCAATGACTTTTCGATGCTTTTCGAAGTTATGTGTGTATTTATCGCAGATTTATAAGAGCCCGGTTAATGGCAATAGGGTGGCCACCTATTACATTGGGACCTAAACATAAACTGGTGAAAGGTGGGTGCTGATATAGGCGTGAGTTTATGTTATGTTATGTTATGTTACCTAAGTTCCTTCAGATCCCAGTTTGACCGATTTATTTTTGCAATAAGACAGTCATTTAATAGGTAGGCCCTCTGACTGTCGTAAACAGTCTAGTGACTTGTGGTATTGTATCTAAGTCAAGTGAACTCGTTCAACTTACAACGGGCAAGGATTAATACCCTCTTATAAGGTTAAAACTCTCTTATAGGCTGGAAGAACTTGTTAATATATAACTAGCCTCCCCTATCTTAATTTGACGCGCTCGAGTAACTACCGAATTTCCTTCTACGCCTCCCCTACTAATTATAGTAATTATAGTAGGGGGAGGCGTAGTTGGAAATTTTATTTATTTACTAATTATAGTAGGGGAGACGTAGAAGGAAATTGTATTTATTTACTAATTATAGTAGGGGAGGCGTAGAAGGAAATTGTATTTATTTACTAATTAATAGTAGGGGAGGCGTAGAAGGAAATTCAGTAGTTATTCGTCAAATTTGGATAGGGCAGGCTAGTTATATATTAACAAGTTTCTCCAGTCTGTAAGAGAGTTTAATATGGGTGGGTACGCATAAAAAAATAGTCCATTGGATTTATATGTACGCTTCAGATTATGATAAGGGAACATCTCTTATCATAATCGTTACTAACAAATAAGTGTCTATTTTGCTTATCTGCTGATTTAAGCGCGTGGGGCCAACTTAACTTAAGTTTTGCTTATATGCCTATTTAAGCGCAACCTAGTCTTCGTTTTTTGCAACTTTGATACCTCCCCACGGTATCAAAGTTGCAAATATCGAAGTCTGGAATCACGCGAGTGCGTTCGTTTTTATTTTAGAAGTACCAGAATAACTGAAAATAAATAATTAAGACCAAAGTAATACAAGAAGTTAGTTAAGATGGATGAAATTATGTATGTTTTTATTATGTTGTTATGTAGACGCTTCCCCCAACACTGGAAGTGGAAACATTATATACCATTATTCTTTCTATCATCTAATCAACCAATTCTAATAGGTTTCCACGACGCCCAAATAACTACACTTTTAGCATCATCGGCTCCCCTACTAAAATATCTACACTAAATTCCCTCTTAATTAGTTGTTCTGTGAAAACTAGACCTCGCAACAACAAATCCAGTATTCTTAAAAAACGATACGTATCTTAAGGACTGTTCATTAATTACGTGAGTCTCAACAGGGGGGGAAAGGGGTTGGGAAAAAATCACGAAATATTACCAGGGGGGAGTTAGTGGTATAATGAGATATCACTTGTATTTATTTTATCTAAAATACGCGCGAAAAAAGTGATTATTTCTTTTTTTAATTACTTGTAACAAAACAAATACACGATTTTGGGTTGGGGGAGGGTTATTTTATAATATAATATATTTTACAATATATATATAAAAGGTAGTTATATTTTTTTTGTTCATTATCTACATATAATAATAATATATGTAGATAATGAACTGCTAATGTGAAATATTCTTACTACAAAAAGTATTATAGATATTTGACAATGACAATCCGTGTGGTGACATCACCACCCCATCTCATCCGAAGGGTGTCGTAAGAGGCGACTAATGGAAACATACGCAAACCATATCACTGCGAGAGAAGGAAAACTCGAAATAAAACCCTGTACCAACCCGTCTGGCCAGCGTGGAAAAAGTAGGCCAAAGCCTCCCAACATTGGGAGAGGCCTAGTCCAGCAGTGGACTGCGATGGGCTAGTTGATTGATAATCATCATTATATCTACTAGCAAGATGCGTTCTCATCCCTGACTCGCAACGTGGCGTCGTCGCGTCGGGCGCTTGTAGCGCATAGTGCAAATGTATGAAGTACAAGAGAATTTTGGATATCTCGATCTACGTTGTGTTTACATAGGAACAATATTGTATTAAAAATCAACTAAAACAACTAAACAAATTAAATTAATCTAAACCTAAAATGCGTCACGGAATTCCTCAGCATAAGTTGAAATATATAACATTACAATATACAAATCTATAGAACAAATAACAAAATGATTGTATGTTAATCTGTAATCGCTATAGTTATATCATCATCATCATCTCAAAAAAGCGACAAAGAATAAAAATCTATGGAAAAGTTTCAAAATGGTACCTATATCCCAACTTACAGGTCAACTCGCCGCATAAGCTATCAACTTCGAATTAACTTACAATTCTTTTTCTAAAATATAGCTACCCTACGTCTTATCTAACCTATCGACTTCTGCCAGTTAAAGTCGTGCAATTTGCCATTGTTTCCTATATTAGCCAAGTCCATACGCATAGTGCCGGCTCCACTACCCAGCTCCTGACAGGGCATAGTGGGTTCTCCGATTGGCTCGTTTTAGAACACAAGGTATAGGTACCCTTCTAACGATTTCTCATTGCAGATGTATTTATCATAACGCTTATGCTTCTTCCTAAACACTGTTATCACTTGGAAATTGTTAGTTGTCCAGAGCAGCTGCTGATTACGCCAGCTTTCAAAAGCAACGTTACGTTACCACCTAAACTCAGTCAGTAAAGGACTAACTTATCTAAAAGAAGCTTCTACGTCCTACTCATTGAAATTCATTGAGCAAAATCTACTAAAACCGTTTTAATTGCATTAGACATACTTACCTACCTACATATAGGTAATATTTAATATTTATCAAAGAAAATTCATAACTTGTACCAAAAAATACCTAAACTATTTTGGGAGGGGTTGTTTAAAACCTCACCCCATGTCACCATGAGGGAGCGACTGCCACTTAACCTTACAATTCTGAGAGAAAAGTTAACCAGTAAATATTAATCTAGAATGGGTGGAGATAAACCGGATTATGTTTTATCACGAAAGCGTTGACCTCAACTTGAACTGTCAGTGGTGCGATAATAATAATCACAATATATTATTCTCGTGTGCAGAATTTACATTGTACAATACTAGCTGTAGCCCGCGGCTCCGTCCGCATGGATGTCAGTTATTGCAACCAAACATAGATACTTTCTCAACTTTTAGATTATCTTTGTATCAAAATCTACGTTTTCTGTAGTATAGACGCGACTATATAACAGACAGAAACGCCTATTATACCAGCAGGTGCAAGGGCTTATATAATTTGTAGTACTGCCGGAACATCCATAATGATTTAGCTTAGCATCAGGCGAGGTGAAGACTATTAGCGAAGTGGAGTTACTCAAGCTTACTATGCCTCTTTATAGCTTATTTATCAAAAGAAGAAGCGAAGTCAACTGAACATTACAGTAAAAATAAATGTAGATACCTACTTATCAAATTTTTATTATTATACTAAGTAATTATCATTCATGACGTCATAGTGTTCATTTGAATGGATACCTACCAAGCTTTGATATTGTTATCGAAAAATAAGATATTTTGTGAATTCAACTTGAACTCGTTGCGCACTGATAATACCTAGCAGCTCATTTCGAATCAAAACTTGTTTATCCAAAAATATCTATGTAGGTACTTGATGAAATATTATGCAATATTAACCTATTGATACAAAGCTCGCGGTCCGCGGTGGTAATGATGTGAATAGACAAATACACAAAATGAGGATAAGTGATTATGTGATTTCCCATTCGAATTGGAAGTTTCTCGACTACCTATATAAATCAAATAAAAAGTATGATATAGTAGCTATGTACTGGGCTACTTGATCCATTAGGGGTACGTGGTTCGGATCCGAAACCCTCACGTGATGCACCCTAGGTAACGGGGGATGCAGGGGAGATGATATCGCCGACGGTAAATCGCGACCGAGGCTGAAGTAGCCTGTAGAGAAGGTACAGCTCGAAGGCTTTCCACGTGTCCCTTTAACTAGCAGAGGGCAGAGGGCATAGTAGAGAGTAGGCAGGAGGCAGACTGGTTCTCCGAGCACACGTATTGGGATCCATAGAGACCTCGACACCCATTTTTTTTTTTTTACGTGCGCAATATCCCCACTGATACCTCCCCACCGGAGCCGGTGGGAAAGATTATATCGGACTCGAACCGACTAAAACGCACGCCGCCTGTGAGTCGTTTTGGTTGCCGAAGGTGAGGTTGACAGGCATATCCCTCGCACCCCGGCCGACCCAGGGCCATCTCTCACGATCTGACCCTCTCCTCGGGTGTGTAGGGACTACAGAGTCCCCAACTCGTTCCCGGAAAACGGGGAGGCGCGCCAGGCGCGCCGCCGCTGCGGCCTGCTTCTGCCAGGGTGACAGGCGGCTCCACCTGTCACCCCCAGGCCGGCGCTGGTTGCTGAAATGTGAGATGGCGTGTAGTTTTAGGCGGTACGAGATTTTTTATACAAAGTAAGCGGCAGGTAAGTTCACGGCCCAGCTGATGGAAAGTGGTTACCGTGACATATGAACGTGAGCAACTCCAGGGGAGTTACACCCGTGCTACCGGCCCTGTAAGAACAGAGAGTTTCTGTGTCGTCAGTGCAGAAGAAACAATCAGGACAAGCCTTTAGTCTTTCCATTGACAGCACAAAAACTCTCCAGTGAGGTCTGGCTACTCTACTCACCGCCGGGAACACAACACAAAGTTTATTATAGCCGTGTTATTCTGTAGGGAGTCCGACATAACTACCCTCGATGGCCGTAAGGGGTGGTCTCCGTGGGGATTTACGCAAGACGTCAAAACCTCCCCACAAACCATTCACAAACAAACCACAACTACGATCGTACACTACGTGAGTCGATAGGTACGCTTGCACCGCAAGGAGGTGGCGGACCAAGCACCCCGGTTTGCGGGTACCTACTACCACACTTTTATCCGATGTATTGTACTTTAAAGTAGAGGCATGAACTTGATTTTTGGTTCCATATTTGGTCTAGTGCCAAGTACGTCGATACCAGGGCTGTTTGGGCTACCTGACAAATCTCTCTTAAGGACCTGTACTTAGACTTTATCAAAATGAACGGATGATCGATAAGAGAAGTATGTGAGGTGTTGTTTAATACGAGTACCTACCGACTAACTACTTACAATAATAAAATATATTTTATCAGTGCTATGACTTACAATGACATAGCTCATATTAAAATATATTTACATCGTGCACTTGCTACTTTTAGCCTTCAACAAGGTTACAATAGATGTGTGTGTCACACATACATACATACAATAGATACAATTGGTATGTTCCACACAACTATCCAAATACCTACGACTACATTTCTTTTGTAAGTAAAATTATTGTAATACCTACCTACTTACTTATATAATTAGAATCTATAACTTTCGATTGATTCCAGAATTTTATTGAATTTTAAATAATCGTTATTTACTAAGGCAGGCAGGTATTATAGATTTAGGGGTCACGAATGCAACGATAAAAATAAAATTACGTCAATTCAGTACCATCAAACAACAGGTTTCTATACGTTCTGTGTTAGCAGGTAAACACTATAGGTATGACAATGCTAAGTGGAATGCAAAGTTAGATAATATCATCACGAACGAAATTTATTTAATAAAAAAATCGTGATTCGTATATTCCTTTTCGTTTAACAGTCAGAAGAACTTCCAAGTGATCTTGGCCACAGTAATAATATAATACTGTGTCTTGGCTGTCACTCTCCACAGATACCTAGACTAGTGTTCACTCACTCTGTTCACTACATGAAGACAACATAATTAAACACAACTAAAAGCCAATAGCTTAGCTTAGCACATGGCAATCGCTGGCAGTAGAACGCCCAACCATCACTGCGTTTGGAATCAAACTCTTAAATAAAACTACCCTTAAAATCGAATAAGATATGACAAAAACAAAATTGACAGTGGCATAGTCGACTGACCGAATGCCCAGCGTGGGAGACGCCGAGGCATGACCTTTTAGCAGTCCTGAGACTGGGAGTTCTCTCGCTCAGCACGTTGCTCGCAGTGATGGTGCAGAGTGCGAGCGCGTGGGCTGCCGCCGATTCCTTCCGCATAGCCCGCAATGCGCGTAGGCGACTCTGGCATCGGAGGTCATTAATGACTTCCGTCCTCCATGAGCGCAGGCCTGGGGTGACAGGTGGTGCCGCCTGTCACTCCAGCAGAAACAGGCTGAGACGGCGGCGCGATAACTGCCTCTCCGCCTTTTTCTGTGGAAAGATTGGGACGCCATAGTCCCACACCCGATAGGGCCTTCTATATCCCTGGGACAGTCGGGGGTGCGCGAGGGATATGCAAGAGGCAACCTCACCCACGGCAACAGATGGCCCAAGACGTCCGTGCGGTTTTAGTCCGCTCGAGCCTGATATAACCACCCTGACCTCGGCGGGGGGTATCCGAGTGGAAAAAAAAGTGGTTTAGCCGTAGAGCATTCGACTACTAAATAAACTCGCGGGTTCGGTTACCGTTCAGTGCAAGAAATTGTATGCATTAATATTTGTTTTGAAAGGGGTTCTTCTAAGTATATTTAATTTAACAAAAGTGTATCTAAATATTTATCCACATTATCTAATGCTATGCTAGCTAATAGATAATAATCTAGAGAGCGCCATGTTCGTACAATGTCGTAGAATATATTTTATTTGTCTACAAGAGTAGATAAAAATTTAAGAATGAAGCTGAACAAATTTTGTCGAGAACAAAATGGACTTGCTGAAAATATAAACACTTTCTTAGATATTTGTAACTCTTACAAAACGATATTTAGCAATGTTGATAAATGGTACCGATATGCGCCATATTCTGCGATATGACGAAGGAACTTTCGATTAGTTTAGCTTTAGATTAGAGTCTTATATAATGCGAGGTAACGGATTAGAACTTAATCTCCTACATACATATAATAAAATCATAGCGAAGAAAACTCTTCACAGAATATTTAAAAAGCAATTAAGTACTGTTGTCTTCTAGCAGTAACACCGATTTTCACATCCACTGTTGCCATATCCGTGACATTGTAGATAAAATGTAGGAGAATCGTCCATTTACCTAACTTTGTGGGTAAGAAATATCTGTCCATTCCGCCCCCGCTGGGCCCTGGTGGTTGTGTGTGAGTGACCCGACAAGTGTTTGTCTGTCGGTCTACAGGTTATTATCAATATTCAAGCATCACTTGAAAACAAAATTTTGTTTGAACGTTTTTATTGGGTATGGCTATAGGTAGCTTCGCTATAATCGCTATGTATCCACGCTATTATAGATATGACAGGAATGCACAATATGTACACAGGCGGACTTAATGCCATAGGCATTCTCTATCAGTCAGCCTTATAGGTGGTGCAGAGAATAACAATGTAGGTGCATTATGTAATCACTATAACTATATAATAAATAAACTGTAAAGTATTCATACCTACCTACATGATACATCATAGTATATCTACTACTACTAATGTGTGCATCTGAACTGAGAGCCCAATTTTAAAAACCTTGACAAACGAAATAAGACTTTTAGGGAAATTAGTAGGTACAAAATAGTCAAAACTTAAGGCACTCAACCAAAAATTTCTTAAACTAAAGATAAAACTGTTTTGATTAAATTACTTGGACCCTCAGTCCAAACATTTGCATAAAATGATTAATATCTATATGGTAGCTCTGGTTCAATCATTTTTATTTAAGAAAATAGCTCTGAATTTTTTAAATATTTTAGGAAATTCTCAAAATTCTAAAGGTCAAAGTGAAAGAGAAAAGTAAATTTGAATTTTATCAAAACGTCTAAACGTATTTTTGAGATTTTTTAACTTAAATATAAGATATCGCCCTATCATCTGAATACCATACCTACTTGAGAAAATCGATTTTTAATGTTATTTTTAAACTTTCGCGGTGTGAATTCATAATTATACTAAGTATCGGGACTTCTCGCGAATTATATTTTGGAACTTACTATTTCTGCCGCCGTTTCGGATGCGTTGCAGCACCCGTGGTCACGACTTGACTAGTCTTCGAGCGTCGAGATGTATGCGGGGAACATTTTTTGAGCGTCTACCCACCATTACACTTATTATGAATGGTTAGGCTGGCTAAAAAATGTTCCCCGCATACATCTCGACGCTCGAAGACTAGTCAAGTCGTGACCACGGGTGCTGCAACGCATCCGAAACGTCGGCAGAAATAGTAAGTTCCAAAATATAATTCGCGAGAAGTCTCGATACTTAGTATAATTATCGATTTTTAAATTTTCCATGGAAGGCAATTTTGTAGGGTATATATGATTTTGTTATTTTTTGACAAATTTTCTTTCATAATACTGTGTCACCTATGAACAGATCAGTATGTAGCCTCATCATCTTCGTCCTAGCGTTATTCTCAGTTGCATCTGAAGCTTTCACCTCGGAGTACAGGATTCGTTTTTTTTCAGTCGTAACCTTTTTTTAGCTGAACTTCAATATTTTCCATGATTCAACTGAAATCTCGCAGTTCATATCAGTGTGTGACCTTTTTACGATTTCCAATATGACTCATATCATTATCCTAACACGATTCTATGAAAGCGGCCTTTTTAGACACGCTGACCTCTACTTCAAAGAATCAAAGAATCAATTTCATTTATTCAGTTTAGGCACATAAAGAGCACTGAACGTCAAAATTTTACAATTATGTATGTCAAGAAATAATATAAAAATATTAAATAATGTAAAAATAAACCATTGGAAAATGATTCTTTCGCTGGTTCGGTAGATTAGTTCTACTGAGAAGATGCCAGCAAGAAACTCAGCGAACTACATTAGAACTAGATTATATACTTCATTGACGATATCGAAGCTACAGTTAGACCATTTGACCAACCGACCAAAAACGTTCATGGCACTTTTTATTACGTAGTTTTCTTTAAAACATTAGTTATTAAGTATATTAAATAATAATAAATAAATAAATAATAAATAATATTTCACGACATTCTACACAACGCTACATCCATATTTACTTAACAAGGCGCAGCTACTACACTCCGGAGCCAAAGCTTCTTCTCTAAAAGTCGCAAATTCTGCATGGAGTACTATGGCAGAACAGATAAACGTACTAGCGTACAGAATGGAAGCTCACCCCCTCCCACCGTTCTCAATACCTCAACCCGCACGTCACAATGATGGGCACTTTCATGGGCAACTAATACGAAGAATGTGTAGTAAAAGGGTTAGTTGCTCGTGTTACCACCGTATTACCTAACACGGGCAATTTCTTTATTTTACCAATTGTAAACCACTGTTTTCTCACGGTATGACGGCGTTTGACACTCAATGTCACTCAGAATTATGCACCTGGTATAACAAATAGGCCATAGGCTATGTGTTATCCCTTAAATAGGTATGTGGGTCGTGATATCATCTTGATTAAATAGAAATCTATTTTAACCGGTAGTTCCTTAGCCGCGTGGTTCCCGGCAGAGAAGAATTTGGGCCATCCAATTTCTTCCCGTGCGGTAGCGTACAAGGGATGGGGCTGTTTAACATCAGACAGACATACCTATACAGTCCAGACTCAGCCTCAGATGCATGGCTCGAGTCAACAATAGTGCCCGGAATACGGCAATAGGCTCACCCCCTATTACGTGGGACCGAATTAAATGATTGGTGAAATGTGGTTGTTAATTCACCTCTGCCTAACCTTCCGGGAATAAAGGCGTGATTATATGTATGTATGTAGTTCCTTAGACTAGCGCAATTTCTTCCATAGGTTAGAGATTTATAAGCAACCTTTTCGACCTTACCACCAAAAGTAGGTATTTATCTTTGTTCTTCGCTCTTCTCAGAACTTTCGGTACAACTTTGACACTGCTCTCGAACGATCCAATTTTCATCAAACTTCGGTAGCGTGTAAACGTTAACACACCTAACTAACATAGTTCACCTCTAAATTAAAAGTACTGTTTCATTAATGTTGTGACGGATCGTGTAAAGGCACGCTTCGATGAACACTGCCAATTAAACATCGCAGTGAGAGACTGTTAATGAGTTTGCGAAGCAAAACTGTATAGGCTGTGCATCTAATGATGTTTACGGTGGAATTTTTCTCGATAACCATCACTATGATATTAATATCGCTTGTCGAAGGACTACCAAATTGTACTTATTTCTGCGAACAGTAAGTTAACGTTTTGGACAATCATTCTTCTCAATCTTTAGTAAAAATTTCGCATTATACAAATAATGCGAAATTTTTACTAAGATTGAAAAGACCATAATAAGAAAAAAGAAGCACCATAATAATGTTATTATGAGGTACATCTTTTACGGAAAAAAGCCTAATAAAATTACCTAGATAGTTCAAACTGTTGCCATTGCGGATGTCATTATAATCCGACCGTAATATAGCCTAGTCACGAACTACATAAAAAAGAAATGCATACGATTACTGCACGTAGGTAGATACATACAAATGTGCACAAAGTGAAAAAATAACAATTTCAAAAATCCCCGTTACAAAAACAACCTAAAAATCTCGAAAATAAGTGGTGTTAGTCCTATAACTTTGATATACCTAGTAATACATTATTTTGATTCAAGCGTTGTCATGTCGGTGGACCCTGACTGGTAGAGCACTACGTCATATATAATCGAAACGATCCAAAGTCGTCGTCGTAGTCCGTCCCCCCCAGTTTCGACATTTTGGGGGTTGCTTTTTGTGATGGGGATTTTAAAATTATTAATTTAATTTTTTAACTCTTTTTAAATTGATCTACTCGTGATTTGATACCCATATTGAGGGAGTTGTAAAATAAAATGTAATTTGCCATTTTGTGATAGCGGCCATCTTGGATTTGAAATTTGTCATATTGTATGGTATTTTACTAGTAATTTTACTGAGTTTTATACCCATATTGAGGGAGTTGAGAAAAAATATGTACTCCGTCATTTTGTAGCGGTGGCCATCTTGGACCGATTTTTTTCAAACATAGCTAAGAACACTTCCGACTAATATACCTTTCAAACAAAAAAAAACTACATCCAAATCGGTTCATCTGTTTAGGAGCTACGATGCCACAGACACACACACACACACACACACACATACAGACACGTCAAACTTATAACATCCCGTCGTTTTTGCGTCGGGGGTTAATGATTGTCCCTATCGGTAGAAAGTATTACTTTATTTTCATCATTATTAATAATTAAAATTTAACAATCATTCCATATTTCATACCTAAAGTAATTATTCTTTTTAATTAATCTGTATTGTTCCAGGTTAACGAATAAAGCGAAGAGTTCCCGATCTGAATGCATTTGCACTACTTCTAATCAACAAGGTCTATCAGATAACCAGAGTTTATCACCTAGACATACTAAAAATATATCCGCACCAAAAGTACGAGATAAAATTTCTATCCCATCAAATCCAGGAATAAATATAGATGCCCTTCATAAAATAATAAATAATAATTTCGAGAGTATCGCAAATATGAGTATTGTAAACTTTCCAATATATTTCGATATTGATTTATATAAACCGCCAAGTAGACGAAATAAAAATTCAAATATTAAAGAAGAACTACATCATGTATTCGAAAAATTACATGGTTCAGACCAAAATAATATATCTCAATGTATTGACCTACAGATGTATGTATTTTCTAAACTCAACGATAACATTAACAGAACACTTTCGAATTGGGGTCACAGTGTTGAACATGATAAAGTTAACAATTCTGAAGTTTTAACTGAGTTTCAAAATAAATGTGACCAACCCACTACGATTGTAAGAGAAAGCATTTATGAAATAATAATTAAAAGAGCACAAGGAGAGCCTATACCTAATAAGGAGATGATATATAATGACAAGAAAGTAGTACCTAATCAAGAGGTCTTCCACAAAGAAATAAAACGCATTGACACTGATATTGAAAACAAAAATTTACTAGAAACCTTTACTAATATAAGTGGTATCCCAAATCACAATCTATCGACCCTGAATAATTTTAGAAGAACATTTGAAACTAATGCCGCAGGTGTTCCACGTGATAAAATTGAGGAAAAAGATCTACATATAACAAAAATAGTAACTATAGAACATACAAACACGATTACAAGTGTTGTTGATGGTTTTGAAGCTTTTCCTAATATAGATTTTGTTAGTAATGACGTTAATTTTCCAAGAATAGAAGCATCACACAAAGATCTATCAGTTGTTCAAAAAGTTAACAGCGATCAATCTGATCCTTTGCAACACATCAATGCAAAACTACAAATTTCGCATAGTAATTCAATTTCAACTCGTTTTATCCAAAATGCTGCAGGAGAAATGCACTTGGCTGTCGATGGTTTCTCGTTGTGTGATCATATGTCCCTAAATGGAGAATTTAAAATTATTTTTATGAAGTTAATTTGCAATTGTATTCAATTACAAAACTGTCTACATTAATGTACTTTTATTACTTTATTATTCTTTTACTATTATCTAGCTAATGAATACAGTAAATACTTGTACAAATCAGGAATACACTAGCTTCAAGTTCGTGAACAAAAACAAATTATTAATCTTCCCCCTCATTGGCACGTTTCTCATCGCACGATTATTTGGCATCAACCCGTGTGTTGCGCAACGTTGCTGAACTTGTTGAGCAAGACCGGTCGTGTGTCACCTGTTGCCTAGTAGGCACGAGGTTTTATACATTAGAAGAAAGTCTTACAAAATAATATAAGCTATCGAAATTATCTAAGTATCTACATCAAAATCTACATTTAAAAAATCACGGCATGCCTGAGTGTTAAATGCAGATTAGCAGCAGTCTTTACGGTGAGTCATGTTAAAAGGTGCTTTATTCACGGACCCGTATTGTGGAAAGAAAATGACAATAAATTAAAATAAAAGCGCCTGATGAAGAATATAATAGCAGATGGCAGTATGAAACTCAATATCATCAATTCACGCTAGGCGCACCACAAGACAAGACCAATAATTATTATATTACCTTATTATGTTTATTAGTTTATATATTTGTCTGATTCTCTGTACGTTGTGTGTTCTTGAATATATGCTTTTTCTTCTTCAATAAAATTATCCAATTAAAGATGCAAGAATTGAAAACCGAGTTAATAAATAAAAGTGTTTTCAACTCACTTGCTGACAAAATTCAATGGAGTGGCAATACGAGCGCGCTGAACAATCCACAAACACGCGACGAGCATATATCGAGCGTTCATGGCGTTAGTGATGGTTTTTGCGGAGCACGTGACATTGCTATGTCTACCATGTCCTTACATCCATCACCTTAGTCTTCATATGTCGGTAGAAAGGAGGGGTTGAACACAGCACTTGCACACACTTGAACAGCAGTTGAACACATTTATGAAACACGATATTTTTGCACAAATTTCGAGTTGTCAATCTAACCCCATGATTCGCAACTTTCATAAAAAGGGATGAGTGTTTTATTAGAATTTTCAGTACCTATTTATTTTTAATTCTTAGAAATGTCCTGGCACCTATATATACAGCTATCGTTCGTACATAGGCTGCTACTTATGTATGCGGAATCTGGGATTCCAATAATTTTAAACGCAATGTCTGACCTCCATGCACATATTCGTTCTTTTTTTAAATACTGGCCGCTAATATTTTTTTTCTTATATTCGTTAGTGTTTTATTTTTGTTGGGTTTAAAATGTCATATCGCTGAAAAAATGGAACTCACTCGTGAAAATATTCGTGCTATGATTTATTACGATTTTCGACGTGGTTTAACGCAACAACAGTGCGTAGATCAATTAACTTCGACTTTTGGTGGTGAAGCTCCATCAAAAACGACTGTGTATCACTGGTTTAGTGAGTTTAATCGCGGGGAGGAGTAAGCTCACGGACGAAGTTAAAGAAGGTCGCCCGAAATCGGTGGTTGTGCCACAAAATATTGAAGCTGTGCGAAAACTAATAATGGAAGACCGCCATGTTACGTATCGCGGGATAGAGGCCATTCTGGGCATATGTATGACGAGCATTCATAGGATATTACATGAACATTTGTCTGTAAAAAAAATTTGTTCGAGTTGGATCCCGCACAACTTAACTGAGGATCAAAAAGATGCTCGCGTCGAATGGTGCCATAAAACCTTGAAAAAATTCAACGGAGGCGACTCAAAATCTGTTTATAATATCTACACAGGTAACGAATCCTGGATCTACGCGTACGATCCCGAAACTAAACAACAATCAACAGTTTGGGTGTTTCAAAATGAGCCAAACCCTACGAAAGTGGCTCGTGCAAAAAGCACTGTAAAGCAAATGGTGGCCTGCTTTTTTGGTATTAATGGCCATGTGGCTACAGTACCACTGGAGAATCGCAGAACGGTTAATTCGGAGTGGTACACGACCATTTGTTTGCCAGAAGTATTAGAAGAAATACGCAAAAACAACCAGCGACGCAGAATCATACTTCACCATGACAATGCCAGCTGTCATACATCTCAGGAAACAACTACATTTTTGGATGGTCAAAAAATAGAATTAATGGGTCATTCACCGTACAGCCCTGATTTGGCTCCCAATGATTTCTATTTATTCCCAAATGTAAAGAATAAATTACGTGGTCAACGATTATCGACCCGTGAAGATGCCGTAGACGCGTTCAAACAGCACGTTTTGGAGATACCTCAATCAGAGTGGAAAAAGTGTTTTAAAAATTGGTTTTATCGAATGCAAAAGTGCATCGATCATAGTGGAGAATACTTTGAAAAACAATAAAAGCATATTGAGCCATATACATTTGTTTATTTTTTCTATTCCGCATACATAAGGAGCAGCCCTCGTAATTTGGAATTTATTCATATTTTCCTTCTTCACCCATAGTCTACACCCATGATATTTTGAGCTGAAAGCATACCTACCGTTAGGTTAGCACACGTATACCGGCGTCCTCCTATAAGTATTACTATACTGATAGGAGAACGCCGGTAGAGGTACACGCGATTCCTAGACCTGTCCAAGGATTTTGACCATGTAGTGTATGACCTTCCGTGGGAGAAACTGTGTAGTTGTGTACCAGCGGATACTGTCTCCGTCCTCAAGTACTGAACTGAAGAACTGAATCAGAAAAACCAGGTGAGATGGGCCGGTACCATGGCGGATAAATATAGGTTGAAATGCGGCGACATATAGGGTGGGTTAAGCTCGCCACTGTTGTTTAATTTGTATGTCACCCAGCTTATCGAGCAACTCAGCAGCTTTCATGTCGGCTGCTATATTGTCGGTACCTGTGTCAACAATTTTAGTAATGCAGATGACATGGTGCTGCTGGCTCCCTCTATTAATGCGTTAACAAAGTTGTTGGGTAAGTATATGTGAGGCATACGCGGAGACGCATAAATACAATTCGAAGAAAAGTGAATTACTTGCATTTAGTCCAGTCCAACACCGGTCGGTGCCTCCCATATACCGTTGCAGTAAAGTTGGTTAACAAATTTAAATAGCTGGATCATATACTCACTAGTGACCTTAAAGATGATGAGGACATAAAGAGAGAGCGTTGGGCACTAGCGGCGAGCAGCAGGCAACACCCTAGCCACTGTAATTAAGAAAAAACAAGAGGAATTTGTCAATATAGAGACATATTTTAGTGAATAAACAGTTTCCTCATTGGGATTCCCTCCACCTGGCAGAAGTTTACTCCGAATTGGCCTAACCCATTTGGCATAATATTATTTAATCGATAATTTTCGAGGCAGAACAATTTATTTATTATATTTAATCATATTTTGGCAGAATGATCATAATATCCGAAGTAACAATGGCATACTCTTCAGATGGCAGAATTGGGTATTTGATAACTATTACAAAAAAACATGAAATTTATTGGATAGCTTATACTTAAGTACCTAATAACAAAAAAAATAATTTATATATTTTATTTTTAGAAAATAAAATTCAGATATTTTACCTAAAATCTGTTGATGGTACGCGAGACGTAACTATATAAAAAATACTTAGCGTAAAGGAAACTTTCGTTGGTTGGTCTCTACGTAGACATTATTTTATGACGTCACGCGCAGAATGACACGTGACCGACCGTTTTTCGTGCATTTTTTTAACTAGCGAAGTGAAAATGTGTTTATTATAATTAATATGGTTTTACGGCAAAATGATCAATTCGATCAGGTATTAAATAAATTTCTACATGTTTTGAGACAGGTTTCCGCTTTCGCAAAGCATACCTACACTAAGATAGCAGAATTTCCTTTGGATTTTCAATTCTAATACACATTTGGCGACGCCCGGATGCAGTTTTGATCCCGTTACTACAAAACTATTTTTATAGTGGGTATAGGCCTTTCCCCACCAAATTTGAACCGGATAAAAAGTATTGAAAAGTTAAAACTTGTGACAGAAACGAATTGCTGAAAGTCGACTAAAAGTACTCTTGTTTGCCCTACTCCTAGAGTGTTATTTGAGCCGACGCAGGTGCGTAGTGGCAATGCAGCCCACGAGCAGAGGGGCAAGTGGTTATAGCGCCCGCCGCCGCGGCTGAGGCTGGCTGGCGAAGCCGGCCAGCTAGCTGAAGCTGCGGTGGTGGGCGTTAGAACCATCTGCGATGATTAACTAGTGTGGTGCCGCCGGAACCCTGCAGCGACGGAGCTGTGACTGAAACGATGCTTGCTGCATAGGTATTTACAGCATGCTTATTAGATACTGCTTGTTGCATGCTACATGTATAATACATGTATGCTGCTGCATGCATGCATGCTGCATGCCTAATGCTTGCTGCATGATGCATGCTGCATGCCTGATGCTTACTGCATGCTGCACACCTACTGCATGTTATATGCCTGCTGTAAGCAGGGTTACTGTTTGCATGTTTGCATGCATGGCGTATGTTAGTGTGAATTGTTTTCACTTTTTTTTTGTTGTATATGTTTGTTGGTAGGTACATGAGCTTAGAGTGTACCCGATGTTGTAGCTAAGCAATCATTTATCTGACTAGGACTATTTACGAAGTTTTGAAATAACTCATCTTTTTTAAAGTTACAATATTAGCAACACGGCATGACATCAGGATCATGATTATGGCATTGTAATTATTTGATATCAGATTATGCACACCATTTTGTTTAATAGATAAGGTAATTTACTCTTATACAATTATATTTCATGTTACGTCTTATCTCACATAACCAATAAATAATATTTATCACTCAAGATTTTATTTTTTTCGTAGGTAGATGATTATTATCCATCTACTTGTAGCATGAATCCACCTCTGCTTGATTTAAAGAGTTTTGAATTACAATTTTCTGAATTGCCATATTTAAATGTATTTTCAACTACGATTGGCGATACATCGAGGTGCTGAGATGCTTGTATGACACTGCCACAATGTCCGTCCAGCTCCAAGACCAGAAGTCGAAACCTATTAGCCCCCAACGTGGAGTGAGACAGGGAGATGTTATATCCCCCAAACTATTCACCAACGCGTTGGAGGACGTCTTCAAAACTCTGGATTGGACTGGGCGGGGTATAAACATTAACGGTGAGTACATCTCACATCTTCGGTTCGCCGACGACATCGTCATAGTATCGGAATCGTTGGAACAACTGGGCGAAATGCTGCATAGCCTAGATGGAGCTTCTCGACGCGTCGGCCTCGGTGTAAACTTGGATAAAACCAAAATTATGTTCAACGAACATGTTGCACCGAGACCGATTGCCATCGAAGGGGCGACACTCGAAGTTGTTCAAAAATATATCTACCTGGTTATCCAGCTCGGTAAAAACAACTTCGAGAAAGAACTAGCCAGAAGGATCCAACTGGGTTGGGCAGCATTTCGCAAACTACGTCGAATTTTCTCTTCACCACTACCGCAATGCCTCAAAATAAGGTCTTTGAACAGTGCGTCCTACCCGTTATGACTTACGGTGACGAAACGTGGACACTTACAGTGGGGCTGGTCCATAGCTTAAAAGTCGCGCAGCGGGCTATGGAGCGAGCTATGCTTGGAGTTTCTCTGAAGGATAAAATTCGGAACGAGGTTATCCGACAGAGAACCAAAGTTACCGACATAGGCCACAGAATAAGCAAGTTGAAGTGGCAGTGGGCTGGCCACGTTTGCCGAAGGACCGATGGCCGTTGGAGCAAACGAGTCCTAGAGTGGAGACCGTGAGAAGGTAAACGAAAGGTAGGACGCCCCCTAGCCAGATGGACGGACGACCTGAAAAAGGTGGCTGGGACAGACTGGATGCGGAAGGCGGAGGATCGGAGAAAATGGCGCACATTGGGAGAGGTCTATGTCCAGCAGTGGACTGCAGTGGGCTAATTGATTGATTGATTGATTTCAACTACGCAGGTACTATCAGACACAAGCAGACAGACAGTAGGTACAGACTACAGATTACCAACAACCGCAAAAGAACTACTGGCAACTATTAACCACAACCGCATAACAGCAAAAGTAATAATCGTATTTCTCTTTCTTTTACTTTGGCTACGGTAACCTTCCAGTCCAGATATTCAGACCAACCTAGCGACGGTACAAGGGTTCAGCAGTGAACTGGCCGGTCTAGTCGGAGTATCAGCCAGCCCCTACAGCTGAATAATACAAAACAGCTGGGTTAGCTCGGGAGTAGTCAGTTGATCCATAGTCCGGTTAGGCAATGGCCATAGACCAACAGCAGTAGAAAAAACTCATGTTAGTAAATTTTGTTTTGTGTATGATATCAAATTCACCGTGACGAAACCGGATTTGCCAGCACTATGATTTTCGTAGGACATTAAATATAATAATAATATTTCTAATAGAACTAAGTATACATTTATCACCTAAAGGTAAAATAGATTTCTACAAATACAGACAATGTTCATAAACTTAAACATACCTACTGAAAGACTAATATTCTAGATGTGAGATGGTATTGAAATCTCCAAGAGCACCGTGCGACACATGAAATTTTGATGTGCTCTTTTGGTCTTTTTTAAATATAAAAATAACTATCCCCTTTTTATGGTACCTACTTATTAATTTAGTTTGATACTGAAATACATACTTAAATTATATAAAATTTTACTTCCACAAGTACCTATCATACAAAAAAAAACAAAAATGTTTGAAGGCGTGGGACAGTGCGATTTTGCTAGTATTTTTTTTTTTAAAAACACCCACTTAGATTCTTTTTTTTTTGTAAATACATTCATATCATACATAGAAACACCCAGAGCAATGCAAGTATACATATTCATGCACACAAATATTTGCACTGAGTGGGAATCGCTCCTCCTGCATAGCAGTCAAACATTCTAGTGTACCGCTACGCCACATAGGCTGTAATACTATTAGTATTCAGATTACTATTTTTTTTCATAAATCCTGAAACAATATGCAAGTCTTTAAATAAAGTATACGCTAACTAATCAAGAACCCTATAAAATGGCTGATCAACGAAATAAGAATAATGCGAATGTGTTGAACCCGCGATTGGTTTAATATAATCTGATTAGTTGATACACTGTAGCGCTACCACTAAAAGAGATGAAAACAACCTCTGTGGCAGCCGCTACGCAGAAGGCACAGGTTCGATCCTCGCTCAGTGCAAATATCTATATGCATTAGTCTGGTTGCACCTCGAAGAGTTCGTTAAGCCGTCAATTCCGGTTGCAAGTCGTTACGGGTAGTTCGAGCTCTAAAAAATCCGATAACTGGTCGAGCTGCAATGCTTCTATATCGCCATTAGATTGTGGAGGTCAAAATATCGAAGTTGAGCCAAATGACCTAGACTACGAGGTGAGAGCTACGAATGAGACTGGGATTACCGCGCGCTCTGACAAACTAAGTCCATTGTCACCATGTCTGTTCTAGGAGGTAGGACACGGCGGTATTTCCGCCCGATTGAGTAGTCCGACTGGGGAAGTACCTCCGCCCTACAGAATACCGCGGTTATAATAACTTCGTGTTGTGTTCCCTGCGGTGAGTAGGGTAGCCAGAGCTCACAGGAGAATTTGTGCTGTCAGTGGGAAGACTAAAGGCTTGTTCTGATTTGTCTTCTACTGACGGCACAGAAACTCTGTACTTACAAGGTTGTCAGCGCGACTGTGATTCCTCTGGTGTTACAGACGTCCATGGGCCACGGTAACTACTTTCCATCAGGTGAGCCGTGTGCTTGTCTGCCAACTAAGTGGTATAAAAAAATAAAAATAAAAATGTTTGCCGACACTATATGCCAGTATAGAGAGGATCACTATATCCTCCTCCCTCACGGTCAACATGCACCGTACTACCACTTATAGATTTAGCACATGTGCTATGTTAATATCGAAAATAGGTTCCCATAGGAAGCGGGAATGGGATCTAAATGACCACACAGGAGATGCTGAGGACAATAGGTCATCTAGAAGGAAACTTTAGGTTGTTAAACTAATCTACAACACAAACACAAAAAGAACATTAGAAAATCTAATTCTTTTTATACCCTTTAGGTGGCAGACCACTTCCACCTCTCCAAAAGTGTTTTCAGGAAACAAATTATTAATAGGTTAGAATCATACTTGCCCAAATGAAGGTGTATTCGATAAGTTAAATAATTAATTAAATAACATAGCTGGACCTGGAACACTACTGTTTGCATGAATTAAGTATTGTGTACCTAATGTTATTTTTAAACTTTCGCGGTGTGAATTCATAATTATACCAAGTATCGGGACTTCTCGCGAATTATATTTTTTTTGGAACTTACTATTTCTGCCGACGTTTCGGATGCGTTGCAGCACCCGTGGTCACGACTTGACTAGTCTTCGAGCGTCGAGATGTATGCGGGGAACATTTTTTGAGCGCCTACCCACCATTACACTTATTATGAATGGTTAGGCTGGCGACACACCACACTCACTATGTCAGTTTTTAACGGCACTGTGTTTTTTGGTTTTAGTATCTTAATCACTGGATTCCACGTTCCGGATAGCTTGAATCCATCTTCCCTATTGAAATTTTTATATTTTTTGATTTCAATGGCTTCACGCACAATCCGTGAATAGTAGTGGCGATCAGTGGAGAGGACTTTGGGTTGATGAAGCTCAATCCAGTGATTGGTACCCGACTCAAGATGTTCTGCTACTGCCGATTTGTTGAACTGACGGTTTTTCACAGCTGCGATATGTTCTCTGACTCTCTCTGCAATGGTTCGCTTGGTCTGGCCTATGTAGGAACTACCGCAGCTGCAATCCACTTTATAAACACCCGGTGTTTGTAGAGGTATGACGTCCTTCGATGTTCGCACATATTTCGCTACTTTGGCGAACGGTTTAAAAATCGTCTTGATGGAAAACTTCCGTAAGCAAGATCCGATTTTGTCCGTTACACCTTTCACATACGGCATGTATGCCGGTTGGCGGTCAACACCCAGCAACATCTTCCTCGGTGCACGTCGCGGCTTTCTAGCACTCGTACCATACCCGTTCACCTCAAGAACCTCCTGAACATGATCTAACTCCTGCTGTAGGTGCTCAGGGTCACACAGGTCATTAGCTCGCTTGATGAGCGTCGAACTTACGGATTTTAAGTGAAGTGGGTGATGATGCGAGGAGGCGTGCAGGTATCTATCTGTGTGAGTGGGTTTTCGATACACAGTGTGGGCCAAGGAGCCATCAGTTCTCACCATCAACTTTATGTCTAAAAAAGATAATGTTCTTTTGTTCTCAATCTCATACGTAAACTGTGTCTTCACATGTAATGAGTTGAGATACTCAGTAAAGCGAACCACCTGCTCCCTGTTGCCCTTGAATATACAAAATATATCATCTACGTACCTTTTCCATAGCCTAATTTGGGCGTGGGCGTTCTGAAACACCATTTCCTCAATATGTTCCATCCAGATATTAGCCACGACTGGTGCCAAAGGGCTGCCCATGGCGACGCCGTTTATCTGGAGGTAATTTTGACTATGGTAAAGGAAGTAGTTCCCTTCGAGGCAACTCTGCAGCAGTGTCGCATAACTATCCGGTAGACCATTATCCTTCAATTTAGTTCCAATAATCTGCAGACAGTCTTGTAATGGAACATTGGTAAATAACGACTCAACGTCAAAACTTACCAGAAGCTCATCTGGTTCCAATCTAACGTCTTTGATTATGTCCACAAAATGGCGAGAATCTTTCACAAAAGATGGTGTTTTTCCCACTAATGGCTGCAGTGCTTTAGCAATGTGTTTCGCTAGGTCGTAGGTTGGCGAGTCAATTTGACTTACGATTGGTCGCAGTGGCACATTGGGTTTATGCACTTTGGGCAAGCCGTACAATTTTGGTGGTTGTGTGATCTTAGGTCGGTGTAATTTTTCGAACTCATCCTTTGTGAAGTCCTCTTCGTGCTCCTTGATCAAATTACGTATTTTACGTGTTACTCTTGAAGTGGGATCATATTTAACACTCTTATACGTCTGTGTGTCTTCAAGTAGGTCTTGTATTTTTGCTTCGTAATCAGTTGTTTCCATTACTACGGTGGCATTCCCCTTGTCAGCTTTAAGTACCAGTACATCTTCATTATTCCGCAACGCAACCAAAGCCTCTCGCTCTTCGACGGTAACATTGCTTTTCGGAAGGCGAGCCTTCCGTAAGACATGGGCGACATCTTGTCGTAAGGTGTCCGCGTCACAAACTGGTATCCTGTTACGAGCGATTGCCTCCTCTACGCTACAGATAATGTTTTCATAAGGCACTTTTTTCGGGGTAAGAGCGTAATTCAATCCCTTTTGTAGTATACTTAAGGTTGGCTGGTCTAAGTCTATCTTTGACAAATTGATCACCGTATTGTTCAGTGTGTCACCGGCCTTATTTTGAGCATGATGTGTACTCTTGTGTAGGCGAGCTGTTAATTTGGCAAATTTCCTATCATGCGTGGTGCTGCATAGTTCATAGGTTCTCTCTGCTTGTTGGTATGAAATGCGATCCACCAATTCAAAGTCACTCCCGGTCAACCTTTTACTGCACTCCAAATGTAACACATATAACACTCTGTGCACTCTACTTAACTCCGCATAGTTGTTGTTGATTAATTGTCGTAGTAAACGACCACTCGCATGTCTTAGAATTTTATCGGAATACGCAATATCACTCCGCGGTTTGATACGTACACACGTAGGAATAATGTCCCAATCACGGCATTTCGTGAGAAAAACAAGTGAGGTAGATATACGCGCACACTTCTTCCGATAATATTCAAGGTCTTTCACTTTTTGTGCAATTTCCGGCCCGTATCGGTTTGCTAATGTTATTTTTAAACTTTCGCGGTGTGAATTCATAATTATACCAAGTATCGGGACTTCTCGCGAATTATATTTTTTTTGGAACTTACTATTTCTGCCGACGTTTCGGATGCGTTGCAGCACCCGTGGTCACGACTTGACTAGTCTTCGAGCGTCGAGATGTATGCGGGGAACATTTTTTGAGCGCCTACCCACCATTACACTTATTATGAATGGTTAGGCTGGCGACACACCACACTCACTATGTCAGTTTTTAACGGCACTGTGTTTTTTGGTTTTAGTATCTTAATCACTGGATTCCACGTTCCGGATAGCTTGAATCCATCTTCCCTATTGAAATTTTTATATTTTTTGATTTCAATGGCTTCACGCACAATCCGTGAATAGTAGTGGCGATCAGTGGAGAGGACTTTGGGTTGATGAAGCTCAATCCAGTGATTGGTACCCGACTCAAGATGTTCTGCTACTGCCGATTTGTTGAACTGACGGTTTTTCACAGCTGCGATATGTTCTCTGACTCTCTCTGCAATGGTTCGCTTGGTCTGGCCTATGTAGGAACTACCGCAGCTGCAATCCACTTTATAAACACCCGGTGTTTGTAGAGGTATGACGTCCTTCGATGTTCGCACATATTTCGCTACTTTGGCGAACGGTTTAAAAATCGTCTTGATGGAAAACTTCCGTAAGCAAGATCCGATTTTGTCCGTTACACCTTTCACATACGGCATGTATGCCGGTTGGCGGTCAACACCCAGCAACATCTTCCTCGGTGTACGTCGCGGCTTTCTAGCACTCGTACCATACCCGTTCACCTCAAGAACCTCCTGAACATGATCTAACTCCTGCTGTAGGTGCTCAGGGTCACACAGGTCATTAGCTCGCTTGATGAGCGTCGAACTTACGGATTTTAAGTGAAGTGGGTGATGATGCGAGGAGGCGTGCAGGTATCTATCTGTGTGAGTGGGTTTTCGATACACAGTGTGGGCCAAGGAGCCATCAGTTCTCACCATCAACTTTATGTCTAAAAAAGATAATGTTCTTTTGTTCTCAATCTCATACGTAAACTGTGTCTTCACATGTAATGAGTTGAGATACTCAGTAAAGCGAACCACCTGCTCCCTGTTGCCCTTGAATATACAAAATATATCATCTACGTACCTTTTCCATAGCCTAATTTGGGCGTGGGCGTTCTGAAACACCATTTCCTCAATATGTTCCATCCAGATATTAGCCACGACTGGTGCCAAAGGGCTGCCCATGGCGACGCCGTTTATCTGGAGGTAATTTTGACTATGGTAAAGGAAGTAGTTCCCTTCGAGGCAACTCTGCAGCAGTGTCGCATAACTATCCGGTAGACCATTATCCTTCAATTTAGTTCCAATAATCTGCAGACAGTCTTGTAATGGAACATTGGTAAATAACGACTCAACGTCAAAACTTACCAGAAGCTCATCTGGGAACTAAATTGAAGGATAATGGTCTACCGGATAGTTATGCGACACTGCTGCAGAGTTGCCTCGAAGGGAACTACTTCCTTTACCATAGTCAAAATTACCTCCAGATAAACGGCGTCGCCATGGGCAGCCCTTTGGCACCAGTCGTGGCTAATATCTGGATGGAACATATTGAGGAAATGGTGTTTCAGAACGCCCACGCCCAAATTAGGCTATGGAAAAGGTACGTAGATGATATATTTTGTATATTCAAGGGCAACAGGGAGCAGGTGGTTCGCTTTACTGAGTATCTCAACTCATTACATGTGAAGACACAGTTTACGTATGAGATTGAGAACAAAAGAACATTATCTTTTTTAGACATAAAGTTGATGGTGAGAACTGATGGCTCCTTGGCCCACACTGTGTATCGAAAACCCACTCACACAGATAGATACCTGCACGCCTCCTCGCATCATCACCCACTTCACTTAAAATCCGTAAGTTCGACGCTCATCAAGCGAGCTAATGACCTGTGTGACCCTGAGCACCTACAGCAGGAGTTAGATCATGTTCAGGAGGTTCTTGAGGTGAACGGGTATGGTACGAGTGCTAGAAAGCCGCGACGTGCACCGAGGAAGATGTTGCTGGGTGTTGACCGCCAACCGGCATACATGCCGTATGTGAAAGGTGTAACGGACAAAATCGGATCTTGCTTACGGAAGTTTTCCATCAAGACGATTTTTAAACCGTTCGCCAAAGTAGCGAAATATGTGCGAACATCGAAGGACGTCATACCTCTACAAACACCGGGTGTTTATAAAGTGGATTGCAGCTGCGGTAGTTCCTACATAGGCCAGACCAAGCGAACCATTGCAGAGAGAGTCAGAGAACATATCGCAGCTGTGAAAAACCGTCAGTTCAACAAATCGGCAGTAGCAGAACATCTTGAGTCGGGTACCAATCACTGGATTGAGCTTCATCAACCCAAAGTCCTCTCCACTGATCGCCACTACTATTCACGGATTGTGCGTGAAGCCATTGAAATCAAAAAATATAAAAATTTCAATAGGGAAGATGGATTCAAGCTATCCGGAACGTGGAATCCAGTGATTAAGATACTAAAACCAAAAAACACAGTGCCGTTAAAAACTGACATAGTGAGTGTGGTGTGTCGCCAGCCTAACCATTCATAATAAGTGTAATGGTGGGTAGGCGCTCAAAAAATGTTCCCCGCATACATCTCGACGCTCGAAGACTAGTCAAGTCGTGACCACGGGTGCTGCAACGCATCCGAAACGTCGGCAGAAATAGTAAGTTCCAAAAAAAAAATATAATTCGCGAGAAGTCCCGATACTTGGTATAATTATGAATTCACACCGCGAAAGTTTAAAAATAACATTAGCAAACCGATACGGGCCGGAAATTGCACAAAAAGTGAAAGACCTTGAATATTATCGGAAGAAGTGTGCGCGTATATCTACCTCACTTGTTTTTCTCACGAAATGCCGTGATTGGGACATTATTCCTACGTGTGTACGTATCAAACCGCGGAGTGATATTGCGTATTCCGATAAAATTCTAAGACATGCGAGTGGTCGTTTACTACGACAATTAATCAACAACAACTATGCGGAGTTAAGTAGAGTGCACAGAGTGTTATATGTGTTACATTTGGAGTGCAGTAAAAGGTTGACCGGGAGTGACTTTGAATTGGTGGATCGCATTTCATACCAACAAGCAGAGAGAACCTATGAACTATGCAGCACCACGCATGATAGGAAATTTGCCAAATTAACAGCTCGCCTACACAAGAGTACACATCATGCTCAAAATAAGGCCGGTGACACACTGAACAATACGGTGATCAATTTGTCAAAGATAGACTTAGACCAGCCAACCTTAAGTATACTACAAAAGGGATTGAATTACGCTCTTACCCCGAAAAAAGTGCCTTATGAAAACATTATCTGTAGCGTAGAGGAGGCAATCGCTCGTAACAGGATACCAGTTTGTGACGCGGACACCTTACGACAAGATGTCGCCCATGTCTTACGGAAGGCTCGCCTTCCGAAAAGCAATGTTACCGTCGAAGAGCGAGAGGCTTTGGTTGCGTTGCGGAATAATGAAGATGTACTGGTACTTAAAGCTGACAAGGGGAATGCCACCGTAGTAATGGAAACAACTGATTACGAAGCAAAAATACAAGACCTACTTGAAGACACACAGACGTATAAGAGTGTTAAATATGATCCCACTTCAAGAGTAACACGTAAAATACGTAATTTGATCAAGGAGCACGAAGAGGACTTCACAAAGGATGAGTTCGAAAAATTACACCGACCTAAGATCACACAACCACCAAAATTGTACGGCTTGCCCAAAGTGCATAAACCCAATGTGCCACTGCGACCAATCGTAAGTCAAATTGACTCGCCAACCTACGACCTAGCGAAACACATTGCTAAAGCACTGCAGCCATTAGTGGGAAAAACACCATCTTTTGTGAAAGATTCTCGCCATTTTGTGGACATAATCAAAGACGTTAGATTGGAACCAGATGAGCTTCTGGTAAGTTTTGACGTTGAGTCGTTATTTACCAATGTTCCATTACAAGACTGTCTGCAGATTATTGGAACTAAATTGAAGGATAATGGTCTACCGGATAGTTATGCGACACTGCTGCAGAGTTGCCTCGAAGGGAACTACTTCCTTTACCATAGTCAAAATTACCTCCAGATAAACGGCGTCGCCATGGGCAGCCCTTTGGCACCAGTCGTGGCTAATATCTGGATGGAACATATTGAGGAAATGGTGTTTCAGAACGCCCACGCCCAAATTAGGCTATGGAAAAGGTACGTAGATGATATATTTTGTATATTCAAGGGCAACAGGGAGCAGGTGGTTCGCTTTACTGAGTATCTCAACTCATTACATGTGAAGACACAGTTTACGTATGAGATTGAGAACAAAAGAACATTATCTTTTTTAGACATAAAGTTGATGGTGAGAACTGATGGCTCCTTGGCCCACACTGTGTATCGAAAAGCCACTCACACAGATAGATACCTGCACGCCTCCTCGCATCATCACCCACTTCACTTAAAATCCGTAAGTTCGACGCTCATCAAGCGAGCTAATGACCTGTGTGACCCTGAGCACCTACAGCAGGAGTTAGATCATGTTCAGGAGGTTCTTGAGGTGAACGGGTATGGTACGAGTGCTAGAAAGCCGCGACGTGCACCGAGGAAGATGTTGCTGGGTGTTGACCGCCAACCGGCATACATGCCGTATGTGAAAGGTGTAACGGACAAAATCGGATCTTGCTTACGGAAGTTTTCCATCAAGACGATTTTTAAACCGTTCGCCAAAGTAGCGAAATATGTGCGAACATCGAAGGACGTCATACCTCTACAAACACCGGGTGTTTATAAAGTGGATTGCAGCTGCGGTAGTTCCTACATAGGCCAGACCAAGCGAACCATTGCAGAGAGAGTCAGAGAACATATCGCAGCTGTGAAAAACCGTCAGTTCAACAAATCGGCAGTAGCAGAACATCTTGAGTCGGGTACCAATCACTGGATTGAGCTTCATCAACCCAAAGTCCTCTCCACTGATCGCCACTACTATTCACGGATTGTGCGTGAAGCCATTGAAATCAAAAAATATAAAAATTTCAATAGGGAAGATGGATTCAAGCTATCCGGAACGTGGAATCCAGTGATTAAGATACTAAAACCAAAAAACACAGTGCCGTTAAAAACTGACATAGTGAGTGTGGTGTGTCGCCAGCCTAACCATTCATAATAAGTGTAATGGTGGGTAGGCGCTCAAAAAATGTTCCCCGCATACATCTCGACGCTCGAAGACTAGTCAAGTCGTGACCACGGGTGCTGCAACGCATCCGAAACGTCGGCAGAAATAGTAAGTTCCAAAAAAAATATAATTCGCGAGAAGTCCCGATACTTGGTATAATTGTGTACCTAGTTGTTAAGTTAGGCATGCAACTCTTTACTTGTCGTGAAACTTTATTATTGGCTTAGAATCCTACGTTATTCTTAAGTTTACCCACGATTATGTAAAATAGCTGTTAAGTTTCCAATAAATAAATAAATAAATAGACAAGCACACGGCCCACCTGATGGAACGTGGTTACCGTGGCCTATAGACGTGTCTAACACTAAAGGAGTTACACACGCACTGCCGACCCTGTAAACACAGAGTTTCTATGCTTAGCGGCGGTAAGACCCATGATGGGGGAGTGGCTAGAGAGGCCACACGGCAGCCTCTCGTACCGTCTGACGCAGATGATCACCGAGCACTGGTGCTTCGGGAAGTATCTGCGTCAGATGGAGAAAGAGCCAATGTCCGAGTGAAATCACTGCGACGAGAGCGAGGACTCAAGGCCGCACACGCTTACCGAGTGTCCGGCGTGGGAGACGCCGAGACGGGAGCTTATGGCGGCCCTGGGAGTGAGAGTTCTCACGCTCTCCACCTTGCTCGCGGCGATGGTCTGCTGCGCGGATGCGTGGGCGGCCGGCGCCTCCTTCTGCGAGCAAGTAATGCTCGTGAAGGAGGAGGCGAGGCCGGAGCGGCAGCGGGAGTGACGAAGGATCGCAAGCCAAGCTGCCCGCGTACGAAGGCAACTCAGGCGTCGGAGGTCAATGAACGACCTCCGCCTCCGGGGGGTGACAGGTGAAGCCGCCTGTCACCCTGGCAGAAGCAGGCCGCGAAGGTGGCGCGCCTCCCCGTTTCCGGGGACGAGTTGGGGACTCTGTAGTCCCCACACCCGAGAAGAGGGCCAGATCGTGAGAGATGGCCCTGGGTCGGCCGGGGTGCGAGGGATATGCCTGTCAACCTCACCTTCGGCAACCAAAGCGACTCGCAAGCGGCGTGCGTTTTAGTCGGTTCGAGTCCGACATAACCTCCTCCACCGGCTCCGGTGGGGAGATATTCGTGGGAATTTTGCGCACGTAAAAAAAAAGCGTTTCTATGCTGTCAGTATAGAAGACAAAGCAGGGCAAGCCTTTAATCTTCCCACTGACAGTACAAAACTGTGGGCTCTGGCTACTGGGAACACAACACGAAGTTATTATGGCCGCGGTTTTCTGTAGGGCGGAGGAACTTCCCCAGTCGGACTGCTCAATTGGAAGCAAATACCGTTGTTTCCTACTTCCTTAAAATTATATAGTTTGTAAAACTGCTCATCCTTTCATGAGTTATTGGTATGGTAAAAATTGAAGACGTGAGTCGATGAAGGATGTAACTAACAATTTCTGAATGTTGAGATAATCGGCTTCAAAGTTTGAACATTTCATTTGGAAATATTGTTTTCTGCTTATTTATGTCAACATATTATAGTGTGAAATTGTTGTAATTGTTCATATTTATTACGAGGGAAGCATAAAATGTAAAAGAAGTGGATGGAAATTTATTTATTTGAAAAAATGTGCTTATACATTCTTCATCCACCGACAATGGCATGGAAGAAGGGGGTATGTAACATTAAATATATAAAAAATATAGATTTTGCAACATTTTGTCAACCTAACCTTGAGCGACAACGTTATGTTAGCAATATTGATTCTCTGGTTTCAGGGATGTTATCTATTTTAACCGACTTCCAAAAAAGAGGAGGTTCTCAATTTGATCGGTTTTTTTATGTATGTACATCGATTATGATTCGATTTTCGTGATTCTTTTTTAGTTCGATGCAAAATGGTTACCATTTGGTTCTATGAAAATTGTATATAGTTTGGACTAGTAGTTTAAATTTTATAATCAATTATGTATGTTTCGATATGTATATTTTAACCGACTTCTTCTCTATGCTCTTCCATATTTCAGTTTTTTATGAACCGATTTTATAAATTCTTTTGGCTTTGGATTCGGTGTATCTCACAGGTAGTTTTAAATAAATTTTATTGGTATTTGACCTTGGACTCCGGAGATATATCTCTGAGATATATCCCTATATACCAGAGAACTCCTTAAAATATATTTTTTTACATTAACTTAAGTTATTGCAGAAATAAACTAGAACTAAAAAAGGAGGTAGGACACGACGGTATTTCCGCATAATTACCTCCGCCCTACAGAATACCGCGGCTATAATAACTTCGTGTTGTGTTCCCGGCGGCTACCCGCCAGAGCTCACTGGAGAATTTGTGCTGTCAGTGGGAAGACTAAAGGCTTGACCTGCTTTGTCTTCTACACTGATGGCACAGAAACTCTGTACTTACAGGGTTGGCAGCGCAACTGTGACTCCTATGGTGTTACAAACGTCCATAGGACAGTTTCCATCAGGTGGGCCGTGTGCTTGTCTGCCACCCAAGTGGAAAAACATCATCATCTCAGCATTGAATCCCGATCACATCCGAAACCTTTGTATTTTTTTAAACAGTCAAGATACTCATTCGTTCTTATCTTTGCGTTAGTCCCGATCGCATTTACCTCGGAGTCCTTCGTTCACTTTCCGGCTTTTATTTTCACGGTTTTAAGTAGATACCTATGTACGCATGTCACCCTCCACGATGCCAATTCAGCACTCGCTCTGTCTACCCCTCTTGCCGGGGCTCAGTAAAGGCGACATGGTCGGACGCAGCCTGGCGATCGCCGCAGAACACGACCACACCAGCATAGGAACTCTCCTGTATTAACCGCGATGGCACGGACATAAAGGCTGCCCCGGATGCGAGAATTCCTCACGCGATCCTTAAGCGGGACTCCACATATCCACCGCATATTCATCTGGTTGTGTTGCTCTGGCAATGATCATACTTCGCAGCCCTGTAAGCGGCCAGGTCTAATGACTGGGGTTTAATACCCATTATTAACCCCATCCCTTTATAGATCTGCTTCTTTTACCTAACCGGTATTTTGAGGACACAAATGAACATAGTTATCTCACGCCACTCGGCTCACGCATCAGTTTAGCCGTTTTTTGATGATCTGTTTTGGATCAGGAAGGAGTGTCATCACTGTAATGCGAACAAGGACTCCGGGTCCCCCTTGCGGAAGATGACCGAGGCAGCGGCGCGATGCGTTCTTTCCGAGTGCAAGATGAGTAGATACACCTTGGTTCCCAGTTCACATATCCACCGATTTCACTGCAATTCTAAACCGACTTCACTCCGACTCAGACACTCGAGTGTTCGGCAGCTGAGTAAGAGTGGAATCGTAGAGAAGTTGGTATGGAGTCCGTTTAAAGTCGGAATGCGATGAAATGGATTCGTTTTGGAGTCGGAGTGAAGTTAGTTTACCATTGGAGTGAAGTCGGTTTGAAGTCGGAGTGAAGTCGGTTTAGGGTCTGAGTGAAGTCGGTTTGGAATCGGAGTGGTTGTTATAGAACTGAAGTTGCAATGGAGTTGGGGGGAGTCAGCGTGGTATCGGAGGGAGTCGGACTGTAGTCGGTTTGGAGTTGGAGTGAAGTCATTTTAGATTAAGAGTGAAGTCGGTATGGAGTGAACTCAGTTGTATCGGAGTAAAATCAGACTAGAGTCTTTCATATTAACACGCAACAACACGTCACGCTTAAAAAGATCGGCAACTTTGAGCAACATGTGCGATGTTGGCAGCTTATGCGCGACGTGAAGCGCGGCTAGTCATCTCTTTAATAATTGATCATTCGTAGAAATACAAAATTATTATTATTATTATTATTAGTTAGCAGGCAGGCAGTCGTAGACTACTTCCACTACTGCTCGTTTTTCTTGAGCAACAATATTGCTCAACATGTTTCAAGAAGCGCCTTAAAAGATACAAAGTTGGCAGCAGGAATGTCAGGATTTAAGCCCCTGGTGTTGTACACCTAGATAGACCGCGGTAACTACTTCTTATTAGGCGGGCCGTGTGCTTGTCTGCCATCTAAGTGGTATAGAAACTAGATAATGAGTATGATAATCTATATAGCTATAGTGCGCCTTTTTGTACTGTCATATATGACGGCAACAAAAAGTTGCTCATTGTTGATGGTCACGTAGTAATTTTTCAGAACACCTACTAAGTTTTTTGTTAGATACAAACAGTCTAGTAGTATACGTAAACCAGTAGGAATGATAGAACATAGTTATGAGTGAAATAAAGCGTCGTGCCAGTGCATTTTCCTGCACGTAACCCCTTCTTCAATGGAAGAAATAACTTTAATTGACCGATTTTAAATGAAAGAAGGCGTTAAGGCACATACCTCCTTCTTCCATGACACTTTTGCTTTTTTGGTGCAGTTATGCCCTTCATCATCTGGTATTTTTGAAACTAAACTTAAATTGCGGAGTTTTATGGTCTATTTTATTTACACCTATAGGACTGGTCATTTTATGCAAAAAATCAAAAATCTCAAATATGTTAGATACCCCCTTCATCCACTCACATCTTTAATTCTTATTAGGTTCTGGTCCTGATAAACACCTTAAATAAGTCAACTAAAACTAATACTACAATTATTTTGAAAGCATACTCTATTTTTTAATTATACCCGCGTGGTTCCCAGCAGCGTAGAATTTGGACCACCCCATCTCTTCCCATGCGGTGTCGTACAATGCGACTAAGGGGTAGGGCTGTTTAATATCAGACAGATATTATACAGCCCAGACTCAACCTCAGATGAATGGCTTGAGTCAGCAATAGTGCCCGGAAGACAGCAATAGGCTCACCCCCTATTACATTGGACCGAATTCAATGATTGGTGAAATGTGGGTGTTAATTCACCTCTGCCTAACTCTCAGGGGATAAAGATGTGATTATATGTATGTATACTCTATTTTGATTAAAACTTGACTAAATATCTTCTTTTTCATCTAGGACACGCCAACTTGACTTCACCTCGCCTGATGGTAAGCTAAAGGCAAAGTCTCAGGAAAGAGTTGAGACTTAGAAGTTGGTTTAATTCTACAACATTCTACACAACGCTGTCTAGACCTACGGTAGACATAGCTTAACTAACTTGTGTTATAGTATCTAGAATACAGATAAACATACTTAGATCCTTTTTTTAACTTGTGTTATAGAAAATCTATACTGCTGATAGATATACTTAGATACAACTTTTTTTTTTCTAAATATATACATATTATACATAGAAACACCCAGATCAACGCGAATATACATATTTATGCATATAATTATTGGTACAGAGTGAGAAACCAACCCGTGCCCCTTGTATTGCATTCTACCTTGTATTCTACCGCTATGCCCGGAGGCCTTCATATACAATACAACAAAGAAATAAATGACATATCAATATCATTTGGTACATAGGTACACTATATACTGGTATTTCCCTTAGTGCCTAAAAGTAATAGAACAAAAGATACTGCAACTTCTGTTGAAATCAGTGGTAGAATGCTTGCCTGCCTGCACTTTCATTGAAATATTAACTGATGTTTCAGTATCTCTTGGACCCAAGTTGGCTGTAGTAGAGAAAACATGGCAAAATGGGGCTTTATTGACTGGTTGCAAGAGTCCTACGAATGCGGGGCCCAAACTTATTTGCTGTCCTGCTCGGTGTGCCCCTTCTCTTGCACTAACGACAAGCTATGCAGAGCAACGCAGAGTGCTTTTGCTCTGGCCAAGTTCTGAGTCAATAAAATTTTAATACCAGGCCATTAAATGGCCAAACCTAGACATTGACTTGGAAGGAAAAGACTCTTAATAAAACAGATAACAAATGGTTAACATCAGACCTATATACAGCCCAGACTCAGTTCAGGTGCATGGCTTGCGTCAACAATAGTGCCCGGAAGATGGCAATAGGCCCCTATTATGAGGAACCAAATTCATGATTGGTATGTGGATGTTAATTCATCTCTGCCCAATCTTCTGGGCATAAAGGTGTGATTACATGTAGGTATGTATTTAAATGCAGTACCTAGCTTAGTTATATTACTACACATTAGTGCATGTCCCATTGCACTGTGCTTGCATATTGAGGCAGGGAAATAGGCCTTGTTAGTTGATTTTTGTAACAAAATATAAGCAAAAAAAATTGGCAATAAATACTTCTCATGTCGCTGGCATCCACCATCATCTTGAAAAGTAGCTACTGCCAAAATTTACCCTGTGTTGATGAATCATACCATGGGAACAACTTTATTTAGTACAAATTTGAGTAAGTACCTTCAATTTTTATATCGCGATATCTTAGAAATGGTTATCTGTACAAAAAAAAGTATGAGACCTTTTGATATTTCTTGTATTATGTTGTCTTTATGACCTCCACCAATTTTTAGTACAATGCAAATTTATGCAAGCTCAAATTTATTTTGTCTGGATTCGAATTTGGAGAAAATCGAAACGGTCGACCCCGAGGTCTAACTCTAAGGTCTTCTTCTTTAATTTTTTTTGTTCTATGTTTTACAATTCCAACGATACTGCCAACGACAAGAGACGCCAGAGTCAAGCTTTTCAAGAAATTCTACTAGAGAAACGTTAGATACGTCAGTGAATTTGAGGAATGGCTCTGTGCAAATTTGAGGTCTAAGGTCGATTAGGTCGAGGTCGAGTCGAGATCAAGAAACGTTACATTGACAAAGTGAATGACGTATTGACTATTGACATGGCAGAATCTTCTTTCTATTGTCTAAGGGCAGAATCAGAATGCATAAATAAAAGAAAAGAAAGGATAGGGCATACCATATACCATTATATAAAAGATGAACGTTTGAACGACGGTTACTATGTTAGGGCCGTACCTTCTATGATCGTCATATTCGTCGATATCCAATCTATAAATGTTATAAAGAAAATGATCATTTTACGGTTTATGTAAAGGGACAATAAAATAGTTGTACATATAAGTAGTATTTTAATAATAATAATTTATATAAATATTGAGGATGTGACAGTTTAACAGATTTATTACAACCTTGGTATTAAATCACTCATTTTAACTTTTAACAAAAAGTTCGAATCTAAATGATACAATTAGTAGTATAAGTTAATTTTATGTTATCCATAGTAGGTATTACTAGTACACATTCTTTAAAAATACCTAGTTAGTCCAGATTTTTTACCATGTTTCAATAATTTCCTATAATCTAAATCCTTCATTTCTGATATTTTTCTTGCCATATGAATGATAAATATTTTTCTGATATAGGACTCGTGAATTAGTCTTCACCTCGCCTGATGATAAGCTGAAGGCAAAGTCCCAGAAAAGAGGGTCACAATTACATACATATACCATGTTACAATGGTTTTACTCAGCTTAAAGACCTCAACATATACTTTACGGCTCGCTTAGAGAACCCGGGACTGTTGGAAGAAGGAAACGCGTGAGCTAGTAACGAATTCCAGGACTTAACAGTGTAGCAAGGATTCGAAACCCGGGACCTCACGATCGTTAAGCGAGTATACAGTGTTCCCCATACAATTGAGCAGTCCGATTGGAGAAGTACCTCTGCCCTACAGAATACAACGGCCATAATAATCTCGTGTTGTATTCCCGGCGGTGAGTCAACTGCAGCCAAACTCACAAAGCCAGAACTCACTAGAGAGTTTTTGTGCTATCAGTGGGAATATCAAATGCTTGTCTTGATTGTGTCTTCTACACTGACGACATAGAAACTCTCCTTTCTTACAGTCCCGCTTCATCTTCTGAACTGGTGGCACAGGAACCCGTTCCATCAGGGGGCCGTATGCTTGTCTGTCAGTGGCGTGAAAAGAAAAAGTTGAAGACATTACAAATTTATTAATTTTATATTTCTTTAAAAGAGAATTATTTTTAAAAGAGAATATTTTCATCGACCAATCATTTATTGGACTACATCACTATCACGCTAATAGTGTAAAAATAGTGTTGGCAAACCTCGGTACGCATTCATATACTCATTTTCCCAAGTGAGCAATAACTTTAATGTTTTGTCTCTTTTCTGCAGATACAACAGTATACGAGAAAAAAAGATACTATGTGATATTACAAGATCCGTTTCATGTTTAACTCGTACATGTATAAGTAGAATTTGTATATGTTGAATAGGGCTGCCCTATAGTCAAATCAAAGAGGATTTAAGAGTACAAACATTCATTCATGAAAATAGAACGTAGGTGTACACGCCTATTCTGTAGGAATGCCCTCTCCTCTCTTTTCTTTGATCTATGACTGCATCCATAGACCTTTAGTCAGCAGTTGTCATAGACGGAAGCTTCCATACTAGTAATAAAAATGTATTAATTAATTTTATAGAACATTTACATCGTGATCGTTTAGACGTTGTAATGTATCAGTGCAAAATTAATGAACGACGACAAATTGGCCCTCTTTTCATTGAAATCGTGATCGAAATTGAATCTTTCTACATAAGCAGAATCCTATCGCTTTATTTGTTAAAAAAAACTTATTGTAAACTAAATAAAAGTACATACTGATAATATTCATTAGAATCTTGTTATAAAACTGTATTTTCTTAGAATATTAATGTTTAAAATTTATTTTGCATGCATTTAAATAAAAGACTGTTATTCTCAACACGTTTTGTGATTAACATCGGGGTAGCCAAATAAAATAAATTTCCCATTTTTTGGTAGAAATAATTATGCGTTAACTTTTTCAACTAAGTATAGGATTGCAATTAAAAATGTTGAATCTTTTTGGCTTGTCAACTTTAACACCTTTAAGTAGGATTTTTATACGTAAAAGCAAAAGATATGTTATGTGCACATTTCAACCTCACCTTTGGGAAGTCAAACGGCTGTCACTCTTGGCAAATCCGACATACCAAAGTGGGAAATACTATGAGTACCATGAGAATTCTAGAATTGTATCAATCAAGTACATATTTTGCATTTTAAAGAGATTTCTTATTCACATTCATATTCATTAAATGTAAGGAAGAATAATAGATAATGTAGAATGGCGTCTTATTGCATCTTTAAATAAATAATATTTCTTTCCATTGATATTTTGCTACTTAGGTACAAAAATCGATACGTATGTATAAGATAATAATCAGAGTGAAAAGTTTATTGCTCATACTGCATCGCATTGTATAAACTAAGAAATAAGCCGTCCTTCATCAGAAAACTAGGTGTATATACATATGTGCGCAAAATCCCCACGGATACCCCCCCACCGGAGCCGGTAGAAGAGGTTGCCGAAGGTGGGGTTGACAGGCATATCCTTCGCACCTCGGCCGACACAGGGCCATCTCTCACGATCTGGCCCTCTCCTCGGATATGGGGACTACAGAGTCCCCACCTCGTCCCCGGGAACGAGGAGGCGCGTGAGCCGCGCCGCCGCCGTGGCCTTATATAATCACACCTTTATCTCCGGAGGGTTAGGTAGAGGTAAATAAACACCCACATTTCACCAATTGCTATTGCCGTCTTCCGGGCACTATTGTTGACTCAAGCCATGCATCTGAGGATATAGCAATACCAAAATAGGAAGAAAATTCAGCACAATGGTTATACTTGTTTTCTGTTGAGAATGGGGTGTTTGGTCGGAACTCTCCACACGGTGCATTTTTGCAATGTGGGGGGCTAGCCCTATAGAGGGTTACCTGGGGTTTTCCCACGTGTCCCTCTAACTAACAAATGTTGGGTGGGTTCTTCAAACGCAAGTCTCCACTTTTGCCCACTTATCACTTTCCAGGGTGTGATGGAGACACCATGCTTCTTACATCCAAGACATCCTCTTGGGTGTCGGAAGCACGGTGTCAGTTCAAAATCAAAGATGAAGCCAGGGTGCGATGGAACGTGACCCACCAAAGCATTGAGCCCCGAGAGAGCGTGCTGTTGTAGTCGGTTCAATTTGATATAAACAAGCCCGGTGACCGGTAATAGGTGTCCATGCAGATTCTTGCCCTAAAGAGGCATTTCTTTTCATCACCTATTTATCTTGGTTAGAAGACCCTTTCTTTAACTGACTGGTAGCTGTAAGTACCTACTTTTTGTCCGCAAGTATTATATTGTGAATTTTATTAAAATATGTATCTTCTCCTTTATTCAATCGTCACTTCCAAAGCTTGCAATTTGAGGCCTGGGAGTTGCTTTCGTATCCCTCAAATTTTATTTTGATATAATTTGTCTTTATGGGAACGACTTCCGCGTGATTCCCAGATGCACTTGCAAGCTACATAACTCCAATTGAGTTGGGCTTAAAATATTAAAACTTTTTCTTTATAATATCGTACTTACTGCACATAATATATTTATAAAATAAAATTTCCTTTACAAAAATTATATATGGTATGCATAAGGAAAAATTGGAAATATACTGCAATTTTGTTTAAATTTGGCTAACTGTTTTTACGTGTTAGCAACCCCTTTTCAACAGTTAGTCAATTGTAACGACGACGAAGACCAGTGAACATCGGAGAGGTCGTGGAGGAATTTACCATCTAGCCACCATCGCCGTTCGCCAATTACACCATGGCTGATACCGAAAAAGCGCCCCAGCCGCAGCCCCAACAGCAACAAGAGCAACCATCCCCACAGCAACCGCAACAAGCTAAAGCGGCTAAACAAAAGCAGGTCATTGGTAAGTGCCGCTACCGCCATCTTAGTTTTGCGTGCCCCGGCGTCAAATTTATCAAAAGCACATGTTCAGAAAATTGCGAAATAATGAGTTTCGTTAACTTTTATTTGTATTATGATATAAAATATTCTAATTTGAACTGAGAAACGTTTTGTTTATAAATGGGGATAAGAGGATTGGGCGTCGTTATTGATAGAATGTTGACCCCGGTAGTACTAGGATAGGTTTATATATAACGCCTACAACTAAGAGTCACGCGGTACACACAAATCAATATTTTAGCATCGGCGTTGCGTCCTGAAGCCATTTTGGATTGAATCGTTTTCGTTTTGTGCAGTATTTGATCATTTTTCCGTATCTCCCGGAGTTTTAAGCAAACAAGTGTGAATGACGCCTCAACGTAATGTGCAATCTTGTATTCTTGCTTGCGAATCTAAATTAACATTATAAACCACCTAAGCGTCACTTTTGATTAGGTTGAGATTTTGTTAGGAGTGGGTTCTTGTTGAAAAGTATTTAATTATGAGAAGTTGATTACTTACAATCCAGTTTGATCTCAAAAATAATATCAGATATTGTATTGGTTAGGTATTGGCCACCATGCCCTACTGATTAATATCTTTTAATTATGCATATTTTTATTATTGTGCAATATTGGTCAAAGTATAAACAAATACTTGGCTACATATATTTAAATTTCTGTGCTTTGCGATTAACTTATAAATTGATAAAATTCAATATGATTAAATGTATTATTGATTACTAACAATGATACTACAAGACTTATATTTGACAGAAATATTACTAAGTAATGCATAAAAATAATGCATAAGTAATATTGGGCATGGTTAGCAAATTATCCAACTTCTCATTTATTAGTGTGAGGGCAAGTGACTCATGTGTGCGGCATGTGAACTCGTGTGAATAGCAGTTAATATATAGCTACTTTTACACAAAAGGGGGAGAAATCAACAAGTATATCTGTTAGCATACAACTGCCTTAGTAAATGATAATATTTGGCACCAACAGGGAAAAGATGGATTATTTAATTTCTTGATGTGTATTTTTTGTTCGTTTCCAAAAGTCTATAGAAGACTAGTAAAGGGGCTGTCTATTATCCACATGAGGTTCAACAGAGGGGAGGGGGAGGTTTAGAAATACTCACAAAATATTACTACGGGGACATAGGAATGAGGAATGGGTATAGTGAGATACCATATGCATTTTTTAACAAGTGATTTTCATCACATTGCTCAAACTTCTGGAATTAAAAACAAATATATTAAATAGTGAACATTCTGGCTTTTCTTTTTCAAAATTAATTGCATAGGGGGAGGGTAGTCTAAAATTCTGTCCATTGATCATGTAATGTTGTAGGCCCAAAGTCTCCACTACTTTACTAGGATATAAATAATGACAATACTGCACAATATGTATTCATATGCAAATAAGTTATTTATCTATTGAATTTCTTGGCACTGGCTAATAAGTTACTTTCCGCCGCTTAAAGAAGAGCGATTGGGGCACTAACCATGTGATAATATAACTAATTCCTACAGAATGAAGCTTGCCAAAATGAAAGCAAAATCTGGGTTCTGAGGAGAAAGTCTTGGATGTAATGATAGAATGATGATGAGGAGAATAGAATAGTCTTAGTCTTATATTTCTTTACAGTCATTAGGATCTCGGTAGCCATTTTGAGCAAGATAGTTCCGGGGGGACTATTTATATTATTTTACTGTCTAGAAAGAGTTCCTACTTAGTTCAATTGTAACATGTTTCTGAATTGAGCAATTTTATTTTCAGCGGAGAAAGTTTCGGGAACCGTCAAATGGTTTAATGTCAAGAGTGGATATGGTTTCATCAACAGGTTTGCATATTTACAAAACTATTAAGCCTTTTTATTTTTTCTTAATTTGATTTCATCATCACCTTTTCCCTACTGTAAAATCATACATGGCCACATCAGCATTTTAATTAATATTTTTAATACAGTTGTTTTAATAAAGAAGCATTTTTATCGTACTTAAAAATATCTAAAATTCATATCTATTGAAGAATATGTAGAATATGCTCACGCAATGCTCATTTTACTGCTAAATACAATCTCTTTGAATCAAAACACAACTAGCATGATAATTTAATTGATGAAATTATACAAATAAAGTAATTTCAAAATGTTAATTGCATGAATCCGGCCAAAAGAGACAGTGAATATATTGTAAATTATTATAAATCTGAAGAAATTAAGTAAAATTATAAAAATATTACTTTCGTTGGAGTATGTTTTCTCTAGAAACTACAAATATTTATGTATAATATTTTTTTTGTCGTTTCTGCAGATAAAATATCTGATAATCATGGCTCCTCCAAAGTGGATGATAGTTATCATTACTTTTGAACATAAATTTGATTCTACTTAAACAAATGCGGTCAGACAAATACGTTTTTAAGTCTGCCCAAAACCTTGCAACCTAATAAACTGTATTAAAATCCATTCAGTAGTTTCCGCAACCATCACTGTGAAAATGGACAATAATAAAAAAAAAACATTCATACAAACATTCCATACAAAAAAATAATATTTTGTGTCCTTAGTGTCATAGTATTTTATTAATGTGTAGACATCAACATTTTCCAATTATATAATAGTATTTATAGATGGTAGTTCACTTGCTTTAACCATTATCCTCATAACATAGAATAGCATACTTTCTGGTTCTCTTTGAACCCCACGTTAATATACTGAAAAATTATATACTGAGCAAGTTCACACTATATATTATTTCTAAATATTTATAGGGAGTAAGACTAACCTATTACAACCTCTGAAGTTTTAGTAAAAATATCTTTGTTTGACTAGGAATGACACCAAGGAGGATGTGTTTGTGCATCAAACTGCTATCGCCCGGAACAACCCACGCAAGGCTGTGCGCTCGGTAGGCGACGGGGAGGCGGTGGAGTTTGCCGTGGTTGCCGGGGAGAAAGGCTATGAAGCAGCCGGAGTGACTGGTCCCGGTGGTGAGCCGGTAAAGGGCTCGCCCTACGCAGCTGATAAACGCCGCGGCTTCCATCGCCAGTGAGTGGCATATAACACTGTTTGTGAATAATCTTGTGTTGGCTTATCATGTCATTACCCCCGAATATTTTCAGGTATTACCCCCGTCAAGGAGGCGGACGTGGCGGTGAGGGCGCTCCACGTAGAGGTGGCATGGGACGTCGTGGACCCCCGTCCAACCAGGGGGGTGCACAGGGGGATGAAGGTCAGGAGGGAGGCGGAGCACCACCGCAACAGCGCAGTTACTTCCGACGCAACTTTCGTGGAGGACGCCGCGGTGGTGGCCCTGGCCCTATGAATCGCGGTGGATACCGTCGCGTGCGCCCGCGTAATTTCCAGCAGGGCCAGGGTCAATCACCGCAGGGAGGCCAACCAAACCAGGCACCGCGCCAGAATGGACAAGAGGGAGAGGCCCCAGCTACTGCTCCATCACCACAACAGCAACAGGCCAAGCCAAAGGCCACCAAGCCTGCCGGTGCGTCTATTGAGACCACTACCAATGAGAGCCAGGCTTAAGCACCCGGCAGCTGCACAGTGTGGCACATTTATGTAGTGCATTTTAAATCTAGCTGTGCCACATATGATAACAACTTTGTCTTGTCCTGTACAACTGAAGAGTGTTTTGTTTTATTGTTGTTGCAGAAGCTATACTGTCTTAAGGAATTCTGCAATCTTATCTTGATTGGAATGCTGGGGAAGGTTTTATGGAACTGCAAAGTATCATGATCAAAAATGTGATATTTTAATTATTCAGAATAACTATTACTTTGATTTTTGGTTGTATGTCCTCAGATGATTCTGTATTTATATTTGTCTAACTAAATGGACTGTTAAAAACTATACAAGTTTTGTAATTCCAGCAATTTGAAATTGTATGGACCTTAATAATGTGCAGGTTCCTAAGCCCCAAGGATAAAAATAATGTATTTAAAAGGATGATTATTTTATTATAAATTTATATGGATGGATGTTTTAACTTAAAAAGTTTTTTTTGTATTAAAATTATTAGTACTCTGATAAACACTCTCAGAAATAAATACTTCTTTTTACCTGTGTGATAATAATTTTATTTTAATTATGCACACCCATGCCTCCCAAATTAGAAACTAGAATCCGGAGGATTGTACCAGCGGGCCTGTAAATACTGTGGGTTTGTTGGTCCCCTTTTTCCGTTTTCTGTTAATTTTATTGATCTCTTGCTATTTTTGGCGCGCTCTTGTGTTCAATTACATTGATGAATACGAGTATATACAAGCCTTTACGGAGATTCGAAAGTTGTATCTACCAGGAAAGTAAGAAAGGTACCTAGTTGATATAGATCTGTAGTTCGAAATTATTAAGTAGGTAAACAATTACGCAAAACATCACATTTGAACCTAAGAGTTCAATAACTTGTACTAAAAAGAGGATAATTATAACACTACAGCATACAAGATTGCCTTGCAAAGGGTTGACGACACCCGTGACCTTGGGCGTCACCCTCGACTTTAAATTACAACCAACACATTGACTACATCGTAAGTAGGGCATCCCGGATGTACGGCTTTGTGATGGGATCCTGTAAGGACTTCAAACGCCCCTTTACGCTTTTATTCTTATATAATAGTTAAATTACATCTCGGCTTGACTTCGCTGTTCCAGTCTGGGATCCTATATATGACAAGTAGGTATATAGGTACCTACCTACATAGGATATAAATGCTTCAGAAGAAATTTCTACGTACTATAAATTATAAATTGCACCGTTTTAAACTTCCCAACCAACAGTTAGGTAGGTACTTAAGGAGTACAACCTGATGAGCTTGGAGTCAAGACGTAAACTACGCATGTCCACGATGTTGCATGGTATAAGTCATCATAACAGATTTGACTGCAATTGTATCACTAACCACCTATGTTACGCGGTGCCCTGAACTGTATTGCAATGAGGGGTGCGCGTGCCACGGCTGTTCTACACGGGACGGTGCAGAACGCTCTTCGCCATCTTTTGGAGACTTACAGCAAACCTATCCGATATAGACAAATTCGTATTATTAGGTACATTTCACGTCAGAGCTCACGCTTGCCGCAATGCCTGTAAACAACGTGCACACTGTCAGTAGGGTTAGATGATGACCTAAAAGTCGCGCAATAGAATTCGAAACGAGGTCATCCGACAAAGAAGTAAAGTTACCGACATAGCTCGCAGTATAAGCTTGCCGAAGTGGCAGTGGGCTGGCCATATCTGTCGAAGATCCGATGGCCGTTGGAGCAAACGATTTTAGTGGAGACCGTAAGAGTTTTCACCCCGGAGCCTGGAGTTCGCTTTTTCGGGTCTAACCTTGGATTTGCCTGAACTTCGATATTTTCCATGACGCGACTGCCATATGACCTTCACAATTACGTGCTCTCCGAGGAACAACTAGGCCAATGCAAATACCCATATTCATGTATACAAATTTATATGCACTGAACGGTGATCAAACTCGCGCCTCCTGCTTAGCTGCCGCGAGCACTACCACCACGCCATTGATGATTTGATTTGACAGCCTCGTCAAATCAAATCATCAAATATGTCCAGCAGGGGACTGCAATATGCTAATTGATCGAATGTCTTTTTTAAATTTTTTTTATTCCACTTAAGTGGCAGACAAGCACACAGCCCACCTGATGGGAAGTGGTTACCGTGGCCTATGGACTCGTGCAACACCAGGGGCGTCACACTCGCGCTGCCGACCGTGAAGAAACCTCCTAATGCCCCTTTTGAAGAACCCCATATTGTAGGCGCATGGGAAGACCGCAGCAGGGAGTTCATTCCACAGCTTGAATGTGCGTGGGATGAAGTTTCTTTCATACCGCACAGTGCGTACCGTCTCAGGTTGCAATGTGTGGGGATGAACTCCCTGCCTACGGCGAGCGGTACGATGATAGAATGTTATTGTGGGCATCATATCAAAAAATTCATCTGAGCACAAACCGTTGTATAGGCGGTAGAACACACAGCGAAGAAAAGTCTCTCCTAAAGCGGAGAGGTTCCACATCACCTGCGAGTATGGGATTGTCAACCAGCCTCAACGCCAGTCTTTGATAGAATTATTAAAAAAGTACGTTTAAAAAAACCGACTTCAAAGTCTAAAATCTATAAAATAACCAATAAAAATAAGAGAAAAATTATAGAATTTACAGATTTAATAATCTGTTAGAAGCCGGTGCCTACTACCTACGGTAGCAAGCGCACCTGCCATCAGAGATCGTTCCGTGATCACCACCTCCAAGTGCACCTTCTGAGGTACCTACAGGAGAATGTATACACTCGGACATTAGCCTACGGGCAGTAACTGTATCGTTGGAGAATCCCCGGCTATCCTTTTATATCGAAGGATTATTGTTTGACTCGATAGGTGGCTATAACAAACTTATATATAGGTACCTACTAGTGCTATTTTAAATGTATGATGATAAAGTATATGTAAGTAAAATAAAAAGTATATAGAAGATCAATCAATAAGCCTATCGCAGTGTACTCCTGGACATAGGACTATTTCAATGTTGGTAGGCTTTGGCCTACTGTTTCCACGCTGGCCAGACGTGTTGGTACAGGGTTTTATTTCGAGTTTTACTTTTCTCGCAGTGATATCATCTGCATATTTTGCCGTTTGTCGCCTCTTACGACACCCTGCCGATGAGGCGGGTAGTGATTCTTGTATTCTTTCTCCGTCACCACACGGATTGAAAAAAAAAACAAATACTAACTAACTACGAGGAATTATCCAGTGCTAGTGACCCTGATTTGCACTATTCCCGACGATATCACAACACGCCTATGTTGACTACTTATCGGTCAGGCTGTTGTCAACACTCTTGCCGAACTACAGACAGGTAGCATCTTACAGCCTTATTCACGTACAGTGTGGGACGCATTATGTGTAGATGTAGACAGACACCCATCCCATATTCGCGCTGCTGTAAGTATACCTACAAGGGGACTCAAACGGCGCAAATATAATTGGTAATTATATTATTGAACCGTTTGGGGTCACGAATAGTAACAATGCTAGATCGGTGGATTCGATGAGATTATACGACCAAGGCCGTTAAGGCTAGTGTTGCGAGGTCTGTATGGTCAAAAATCGGGACATATGGCAAAACTAATAGAAATAACGGGTTTAAATCGAGATGCACAAAAAATACTTTTGAATAAAATTAAAGCTATACACTGACTAAAAACGCACACCGTCTTAGATCTCAGCAAGACATTTCTCTCGCTCCCAAGTTGTCCATTTTTTAAAGTGCGCCAAACCTCCGAGGACCCGAGTCGTTTCAGCTCGTCGCGGCGGTGCACAAGAGAACTCCAACTCCTGAGACCGCCACCAACTCCTGTCTCGGCATCTTTCACGCTGGGCACTCAGTGAGCGTGTGCAGCCCCACGTCATAGTAATGGCATTCGGACATTGGCTCTTTCCGGATCCGATAAGAAATCCTGAAGCACCCGTTTCTGGTGATAACCTGCGTCAGCTGGCACGACAGGTCGCCGTATGGCCTCTATAGCCATTCCTACATGATGGGTCTAACCACCACTATTACGGCGTGCCCTGCACCAAAGTTGTCGCTCCCACTCCTACCATGTCCGCGTGGAGCAGGGATCTCATGGTATATATTTCTCCTTTCTGATGACCCTGTTGGCCATCATGCACTGCGGAGCACGCAGCAGATGCACGTGCCTGACCTTCATCCGTATAGGGCTATGGACCGCACGATTCACGCGTTATCTCCTCCAGGAGGAGGAGTTATCCGCCCCTTTCATGTTGGGTAGCAGCCGCACCAATCCCCGGTTGTCCTTGGGCCATCCACGGCTATTTATCCCAGAAAGGGAAGAGGCGAGCTTCGAGCCACCGCATCTGCGAGGCGCCGTTCTACCGTAAGGAAAGTAAGAAATCCGAATTGACTTCATGGTGCCTATTTGGCTAAATGCTACATCTATCCTTCCAGTTTCGAGCGGGCCTCGGGGTTACGTCTTGTATGAATCATCATAGCCGTCGTATGTTTTGCCGTCTTTCATTGGTTGTAATCATGTCTGGCCTTAAAAGTAAAGGATGAAAGACAATTTGCAGTACACTGCTAAGATGTATGTATGGTGTAACTAGAATGGACACATTTAGGAATGAGTTCATACTTTTATTATAGGAATATTTAAGTTAAAGTGAGGAGAGGTAAAAGTAACATTGTTAAAAAGTTTAGGAGCAGTAGTTGACCCAAGAAAAGGTAGATGCAATGTGTGAAAGAGGATAATGGCTAGGAAGAGAATAACTGATGACATCTAGGCTGACAGGAATGTATGGAGGAGAATAACATCGTGTGCCGACACTGATTACCTAATTGAAACATGGGTAGGTAGATGAAGACTGATTTATAGGGACATTTGGCGTCCTGATCAGGTCGATGAATGAAATTATCACAACACGACGATGAATTAAATGTTCTGACGGTGCCTAAGAATAAAATAAATGCATAGAATATAATATCTAAGGACGGTGCCTAATAATATTTCACCACAAATGCATCGGAAGTGCGATAACTACGATTACGATGACAGGCGCCTAATATTGACGCCATTGATGGTGATAGCACATAATGATTATCTTTGATTAAATGATAATCATTCATATTTAAAAGTTTTAAGCTGCCAGTCTTCACGTTACCAGTCGAAATCTATGGGCAGGCATATTTGATGCTTATATATTTGTTCATTACATTTAAAATGAGTAATATTGAACAATATTTTTCAGTAAATAATTGGTTCTTTACTATTTGTACCTATATGATTAATTATCAATCGGATGGTCCCATTTTCCAGAAAGTCAGTAATCCCAGCTCAAATCCGTGCAACAACTCGTAAGCTTGCCAATTAATTTTTGAATCCAGAGTCTGTCGAAGACCTTTTCGAGAGGTCGTGGGAAACAGCAAAACGCGAGTAGCTTACCTACACGAGAATAAATCTTCTATTTGTTGAAAGGTTTTAGTGAAAGCCATATTACCGGTCACTGAACTCGATCGTATTTAGAACATTATATACTTACATGATTGATTTCAGCCATCTGATTAAATTAGTCGTTATCTAATTGTACGGCCTTAGCCGTCTATTAACGTCATTGACTCCAGGTATAAACTTACTAAGTTAGAATTTTGTACAATCACACCTTTATTCCCTGAGGGTGAGGCAGAGATGAATTAACACCCTTATTTCACCAATCATTGTATTCGGTCCCATGTAATAGGGGGTGAGCCTATTGCCGTATTTCGGGCACTATTGGTGACTCGATCCATGCATCTAAGGTTGAATCTGGGCTGTAGAATAGAATAGAATAATCGTTAATGTCTCAGAAAATGATATAACCAGGTATTTTTCAAATTAAGCGTTTCACATATTTTTAATACGGTGTAGAAATACTTACAAACTAACATGCTTTTGCAGTTGTTATATTTCCTAACTATACTTAAACTTTTTTTTGTAAATACTTGATCAAATTATTTCTTATACGGTCAATAAATGTCAATCAAATGACAATATGAATTAAAAAATATTAAATAGTCAGAGCTCAAATACAGAGAAAAAAACAATAATACAATACACACACTTATTACTTAAAAAAAATAAAAACATATTTTTTTTCCGTCATATCAATTTTTTATTAGAGTTATATCAACTTACATCCTAAAACTTAAAGTCAAGAAATTCTTTGACTGAATAAAAACACTTTCTAAGTCTGCAATAATTCATACAACTCCATTATACATTTCGTTAAAGTTAAAGCTCTTACATTGTTAGATAATTTGCTACAAATTCTTATTGCCATACAATACACATTCTTGAATAGAGCTGTAATCTCTGTTGTGGGACTAACAGCTTATATGGATCCCCATTATTTTGTTTGTGTAATACTGTCTCATGTAAACGAAACAAGGCAGGATATCTTCTACCAAACATACACAGCTCAAATATGTATGGAAGTATTTTAAGTTCTTGAAACAAGGGTGTATAACACCCTCATTTCACCAATCATTGAATTCGGTTTCACGTAATAGGGGTGAGCCTATTGCCGTCTTCCGGGCACTATTGTTGACTCAAGCCATTCATCTGAGGCTGAGTCTGGGCTGTATATATCTGGCTGATGTTATACAGCCCTATCCCTTAGTCGCCTTGTACGACGCCGCATGGGAAGATATGGGGTGGCCCAAATTCTACTCTGCCGAGAACCACGCGGCTTTTTAAAATGTGGCCTACTAGATATCACTGTGGCGACTTAGATAGACACAGCCGGGAAAACCAAGTCAGCGACCTCATAAGCTTCGCAAACGTCCCGCCATCGCTAGCATCAAAATTGACCAACTATCCATGTTCCTCTTCATCATCATCATCATCATTATAATGATCCATGTACCGTTATCATGTTATGTAGTTAGGTAGGTACAGTACCCGGGTCTTAGTTTCTCATTTGCTCATCACTCCGGCTAAGATACTTCGGAGTTATAAGTTCTCCTTATATTTAGATAAGAATTTCTGGTGAACAGGTCTATTTATTTATTTGCACATGGAAAACTTACAACTAATACAGTCAAGAAAAATGCAGGTTAAACATCTGGAAGCCAATTACAAGTTTTCACTTCTAGATTATGGTTCAGTTAGTTACTTGTAAGTAAAGGATAACAAAATAACATAAAAAACGACAAAAAGTAAAATCACACAACACAATACTCAAGAGCCGAAAATAAGCATATACTGAGGTAAAGTGTAGGCACTTGCTGCATTATACACATTTTAAAAAGTTGCAACTTAGAAGTCTTCTTACTGAGGGCACACTGACTAATAAGGGATCAATGTCGTGTAGCTGAGCTAACCGTGTTGTGAAGCACGGTAAACGCTTCGCTACACAGGTTTCCTATTCAGGCAGTGATGCCAGTGCTATTGATTGGAGTCCACTGTTTTAATGAAAAGGTTAAATTGTTTACAAGCAACCTGACTAAATTGTATGATTTGCACGCGTCTATACGCAATATCAAAGTCAAACATTTACCATCTAACGGATCCAGGCTAACGGATAATATCAAAAAAAGCTGCAGTCAAGTCGAAATTTAGAAGTCGCCCTACGGAGTTAAATAGGGAAAAATATGTAGCGATTCGAAATTATTGCGGTAAGGTGTGTAGGAATGCTCAACGCCGACATATCATAACTCAGTACAGAATGGTGACCCAGCTTACGTGTGGAAGTTTCTAAGATCACTGGGCGGCGGTAAATCTCGACAAAACACAATTTCAAAAAATGTAGATGTAAATTCCCTTGGCCAACACTTCTCTGCCCCGTCATCGCGTGACGCGGCACAATAAACATAATACTATAAACAATCTTTCATCTACCGCTACTCACGACTGCTCTCCGTTTGTTTTCACTCAATTCACTAGTTGTGATGTTAAGAAGAGCATAATGTCGATCACTTCCAATGCGATCGGAGTCGACTGTGTCAGCCCTAATATGATTGTACCCATCATTGAAGAAATCCTCCCTAAATTGGTCATATTTTCAACTTTTCGGCAGCTAGCAGCACCTTCCCATCCGCATGGAAAGATGCCCAAATAATTCCAATTCCTAAGAAGAGCAATCCCTCATTCTTCTCCGAATACCGACCTATCTCGATACTTTCCTTCCTTTCTCAAGTCCTTGAACGTCTGATACACTCATAATTAATTCGTTTCCTCTTTTAAAATCTCTTTTGAACCCCTTCCAATCTGGATTTCTTCTAGGTGGTACTGTGACCACGACTATTCTATTTCATATTACGTAAGACTTTAGATCAGGTATGGAGAACGGTGAGCTAACAGTCCTAGCGCTGCTAGACTATACTTTACCAATGCCCTCAACAACGCTGAATTTGACGTATTACTTGGGGTATTGTGCTCCATTAAGATATCTACGGCAGTGATTGACTGGTTTCGAAGTTACCTGTATGGTCACCGGCAGCGTACCCGTATAAATGACACTGTTTCCTTTTGGTGCTTAACAACTGCTGGCGTCCCTCAGGGTGGCGTTTTATCTCCCCTACTCTTCGCTGTTTTTATAAACTCCATTTCAAACCATCTCACTTCTTCCTACCACATATACGCAGATGATTTACTCCAGATAAACTGGTGGATGCTGTCGGCATCATTAACAACGAATTGGTACATATATGTAACTGAAATAAGTCGTATGGTCTTAAAGTAAATCCATCTAAAACCCAGGTTATTATCATTGGTAGCTCAAGCTATATGTCTAAAATAGAATGGTCACTGTAACCTCATGTCTCCTGCGGTGGTACAGTGATACAGTACAGCGATAAGGTGAAAAATCTGGGGATATATATGGACAGCAGTTTGTCTTGGAGTCATCAGTTTCAAGAGATAAGCCGCAGAATGTTTGCCTCCGCATCGTCCCTGCGTAGGCTTTAAAATTTTCTACCCACTGCCACGAAACCGGCGCTTGCACAAACTCTTATTCCATTTCCCATCCTTGATTATGCCGATGCCAGTTTTTCAGATCACACTTCACAAATCTTTGCATACAATTTATATTTGAATTTCGCAAATATGATCATATCTCAGAATTTCGTGCAAAGCTCAAGTGGTTAACCATACGCCTTCGCCGGAATGCTCACTTTCTTTATCTCTTGTATGATATTTTATTTCATCCTCTTACTCCTACCTATCTAAAAGAACGCTTCGAATTCCTTGGAAACTTGCACTCTAGAGCCTTGAGATTAGAGTTCTCACGCTCTCCACCTTACTTGCGGTGATGGTCCGCTGCGCGGATGCGTGGGCGGCCGGCGCCTCCTTCTGCGAACAAGTAATGCTCGTGAAGGAGGAGGAGGGGCGGGAGCGGCAGCGGGGGCGACGAAGGATCGCAAGCCAAGCTGCCCGCGTACGAGGGCAACTCGGGTGTCGTAAGTCGATGAACGCAGCCATCAACCAACTCCCATGAGCGCAGGCTGACTGGTGGAGCCGCCAGTCACCATGACAGAAGCATGCCGCGGCAGCGGCGCGCCTGGTGCGCCTCCCCGTTTCCGGGGTCGAGTTGGGGACTCTGTAGTCCCCACACACCCGCGGAGAGGGCCAGATCGTGAGAGATGGCCCTGGGTCGGCCGGGGTGCGAGGGATATGCCTGTCAGCCTCATCTTCGGCAACCAAAACAACCCACAGGCGGCGTGCGTTTTAGTCGGTTCGAGTCCGACATAAATGGCTCCGGTGGGGAGGTATCCGTGGGGATTTGGCGCACGTAAAAAAAAGAGCCTTGAAATCGTCAGAGAATCTGAGGCTGAGAATGCCAGTGCATTCTACGAGGTTAATGGACAAGTCCTTTACTGGCCAAGCTGTCCGATTGTGGAATGCCTTACCTGTAACCGTCAGACGTGCGCGGGCATTTTCACTTTAAATGACACATTGCTGTTTTGGAGCTGTCCCTAGGAATTAGCATTTTTTATAAATATTTAAATAATTGTTTTGGTAATAAATTAAAGACACATTGAAAATATATGAAACAGGCTACCTCTATTTGTTATTAACATAAATATAGAACAGTTAATTTATAAATAAAACATATTTGAAATTTCAAGATTTTTCAGTTTCATACTGTCCCATTTGTAAACTGTCAACTTTGGATTGAGTTTTTAATGATTTTTTATATGATAGATTATGTAGCGATGATTGCAATGCATATAAAAGAAAGCTAGTTGTTACTTTATCTCATTTTTTGTATTAGTTTTTATTATTATTTATTTATAATATTATTTTTTATCTTGTCCCCCACTTTTTTGCATTCCGGACATTTCCGGTTTTGTAACGGGAATTATTCATTCAATTTTTTACCAAAAAGTGATATTTTTTATTAATCTGGCAATTTCGGGCATTACGATTAGTATAGGGAATCAGCCATTTTGAAATCAGTGTCAAAAAATATTTTGTGAAGGTTAACGTGATTGTGCTTCAAATTTAGCGTCGGTGTTTGTCTGGTAAGTAACGTCTTTATTCTTATTTTTAAGGGTTTAATCATAATATCTGTTATATTTAATGCATGCATTGGACTGTATTCCATGCGAAAAACATTAAACATGAAAGGATTATTCGTTATAATTGGTATTTTTTCTTTAAATATTTCTAACGGTCGCAATTTTGTAACGTCTGTTTTGTAACGTTACAATATGCGGACTAAAAACGTTACAAAACGGACACGTAAAGGCTAATGCACAAAGGCAAATTAATACTAACCGACTGCGTTGAAGCTTAAAAGAGGGTTATTTGTTTTAATAATCTTGCATTTTTTTACTTGAACCTTTTATTTAGTTTCACCTGTCTCGGTGTCTGTCTGTAACCAAATCTTGTAAGTTAAATTTAATCTACTTATCGGTTACCGATTGAGCTGAAATTTTGCAAGCATGTGTGAATTGGATGACAATGCAAAATTAATGACACGGAGCTGTTCCGATGATGGAACAGGGTCGTGACCATAGGAACTCAGAAGTTAAACAACAATATGCATCGTGTTTGGACTCATTTGATTCGTGTTGAAAGGTACTTTGGTACTAGTTGGTAACCAGGGTCTAATGATAGAGCCGGAAGATGGTCATAGAACTCAATAGTGAAACAACGCAATCCCATTGAGTTTGGACTCGTTTGGTTCGTATTGACGAGTGCTTAGGTGCTAGATGGTTAGTTTAATTCGAAACTTACTAAGTAGTTTCACTTTTTAATTTTTAGGCAACAATGGCGTTCACATCAGCAGAAGGGGTTAGAAGGTATAGAGAAAAATTAAAAAACAATCCAGAAAAAGCCGAAGAAATAAGAAAGAAAAATTTAGATCGAATTAGAACTAAAAAAAAAAGTTGCTGAGATGAGTGAAATAGAAAAAAAATACAAAACGTCAAACTTGGAGAGAGGAGAAAAGAAAACAACGTGCTTCAAAATGTAATCAAGTAAATGCTACTGCCGGAACCTCAATTAATACAAACCCTGCAGTTTCACCTTCTACAAATCGTTTAAAAGAAAATCTTAGTATAAGTAAACATTTATCAACAAAAATACCAAATTTTAAGTCTTAAATATAAAATAGCTTTAAAATAAAATTCAATACTTAAAAAATGCGTCGTAAGACTGAGAAAAAGATACAGTCGCCTTAAAAAATCTACTTCAATATTAATAAATAATCAGCAAGACCTACTTGACAAACAAAAAGCCAGGGAAGAGATATTGGAACTGACATTACGGCGGACTTATGCACAATGTGAAAAACGTATCGACAAACAGATTTTGAAAAAGTTAATAAATAACTCTCAGCCTGGTAAAAAGACATAATATATGTAGCAAAACTAATGGGACTTGGTAGTAAACAACGGAATAGAAAGGAAAAAAAGAGACAGACATGTTGCTAAGAAATTAAGATGTTTTGGTTAAGAGATGATGTCACCAGAGCAACTGCAGGGAAAAAAGAATGTAGGTCTTTTGAAAAAAAAAAAGGAACAAATAAGGTATACAGTTGATACATTAGCAAATTTATATAAAAGGTATAAAGAAGAGGGTGGAAAATTTGGTATGTAATTTTTTGTTTCAGTAATATCTGAGGTAAATTGTATTCTTATTTTATATTTTGTGTTTTTTTTTGTTATTCTTGGTTATAGAATGCAATTTACCTAATAATTATTTTAATTACTGAAGCAAAACACTGAGCGTAGATATTTCATGAGACAGTTAGTTTTGTTATTTTTTCTTAAGGTTTTTACTACCTACTTGCATTGTTTTTTTTAATTTTTAATTTTATAAACCACTGGATGAATCTTAATTTCATTTGAGTGTCTTGTTTGCAATGACACCCAAAGATTTAATAAACTTACCTGATAGTTCATATAAACAAAATTGTGTTTAATTGTCCCTTTTCATATTTATTGGTACATTTAGGACTATGCCTTATAATTTCTGTTTTGTAACATTTTTGTCTATTTTGTAACTGTCCCATTTTTTTTTACTTGATTTCTGTAGATTTTTCTGAAATGCTCATAAAAACTAAATAATATCTTTGTTATAAATAAAAAAGAAATTCAAATCTTTTCCTAACAGTAAAAATCAATAACGTACCTTAAAAACTAAAACTGTGACGTTAAAAATAAAACTTTATTTGGTACAAAATGTTACAAAACAGAATGAAATGTTATGATACAAATTTCAAATTCAATACTTTACATAATATTTAGAGTTATTATCTTTCTATGGGCTCTAAATTTAACAAATAGTTGATTGTTCAGTCTCGTTAATGGTTTATATCATTTTTATGTGAAGATCATTTTCGTTACAAAGCGGACAATTATTGGTCACCCGTCTCACATAAATATCAATTATTGCAAAAAATATGAATATATTACGTGAACTTTTATAAAAAATACAAAATAGGATAGTTTTTAAATCTATATCAATAGTTAATGCAGACGTAGTTAATAAAAAATTTAAAATCCTAAAATTTCAGATAGGTGTCATCTAAAGTGAAAATGCCCGCGCAAACTCTGCCCGTCTTCAAAAAACTGGTTACAGACTACTATTTGCGGAAATGATAATAACCATTATCTTTCTTCTCGGTGTCGGTGCTCCTGCTAAACTACGGATCAGGACAAGGCTTTCCTCTCAGAGTGAGATGTTGACACGCAGTTACTCCTGTAAAAGTTTACAAACAAATCAAAAATAATATACCGTCTCCGGACTCGTAAATATAAACTTACGCATACGCAACGGGAAAATCGCTGAGAGAATGAAGATGGTGAATATCTTTTATTCAAATCAGGTTAGGTTAAAATCTCTACTGAACTCAGTTGACAGAGTTTTCCCCTTTTTTGTGCTCAAGATCTCCAAGGATACCCCCACCACCGGAGTCGGTGGGGTAGGTTATATCGGACTTGAACTGACAAAAACGCATGCCGACTGTGATACATCCCTCGTACTCCGGGCGGCTACAGAGTTTTCCCCCTAGAAAATAAACTGTCTTTCGAGGTCAGGAACCTCATAATTTATTAACACTAATATTCCGGAAATTGAAGAATTAAATTTATCATTTTATTTATCCATTTATTTTCATAAAATCTCTTAGGTACTTCTCTTAGTACCTACCTATAGCGAAAGAACTGTTAGATCTTCCATACTTAGGAGTGTATTCGAATCATGTTACATTTATGTACACTCCCCGCATTATACTATACATATGTACCTGTGATATATAGGTACATGCCTATGCATATATTTTTTAATTTGAAGTACCTAACAGTGATGCGTTTTTAAATGCTCACGGCGGCGTTGCCTCAGCGATCGAGAGGTAGGTAGGTACTTACCTTGACACGAGAGTGGCTCCGTGGCGGTTAGCACTTCCGACTTCGAGTTTTGTTACAGGCACAGCACAGTCAGTATAGTGTCAACACTGGTGAACGGTACGTTACGACTTGCCGCGAATTTCAGCAATAACACCATTGGGACGTAACAAAACATCGCTTTGTTCAAGTAAGTGATAGTTTACCTATATTATTCTTTTTATCAGAAGCATAGCTAAAGTTTTGCTTACTTTAATTATTATTTTTCCCTACTTGAAGCGTGCGTGCAATGTTTTTCATATTATATGGAATGAATTTGCTGTGTTCAGGCTTTTAGTTGATAAAAATTTCTAGCACTGCGTTCAATTTTTACTCTTAATTATTAAAGTTTGATTATATACTACCCATATAATGTTTAATTTTTAGTTATAATATCACAAATCTAAAGCAATATATCGTAGCTGTTGACCGTCTATTGATTTATTTACATAATTATTAATGAGCAGAAATGGTTTCCAATCAGTTTGCGTATAAATATAGGAAAGTACCTACATATGTATCAAGTTAGAAGTATCGCCCTCGAACTGGCACAAGGACTAACAAAACATAAAATACCTTTATTAGACGCTGAAATACAGCCTAGAAAAATTTTGAATTTATTGCCTTCTTTTGAATAAAAGCCGGTCAAGTGCGAGTCGGACTCGAACACCGACGGTTCCGTAACTTAACCTACATAAACCTTAATATATTTTGAATATGCTGACTTTGACGTTTGATTTTTGCACAGTTTCAAGACGTTGTAGACCTTGTAGGCGTATGCGGTATGAATTAACTTGATACCTCCACGCATTCCTGAGAAAAAGGTCTAGACAGAGAGACGTACAACGAACTGATCATATAAGTGTTTCATTTTATTCTTCTTAAGGTACGGAACCTCAATAATTATTGTTGTTTACATAATTTGTTTCTCCACAATAAGTAGTATGTACCTACCTAAATAAAGTTTTTCTTCTTTGCGGTTTATAGTAGTTATATACATATCTGCGTGGTTACCGGCAGAGTAGAATTAGGGAATTAGGGCCACCCCATCTCTTCTCATGCGGTGTCGTACATGGCGACTAAGGAATACGGCTGTTTAACATCAGACAGATATATACAGCCCAGACTCAGTCTCATATGCATGGCTCGAGTCAAAATTAGTGCCCGGAATACGGCAATAGGCTCACCCCCTTTTTCGTGGGACCGAATACAATTATTGGTGAAACAGGGACAAAGGCGTGATTATATGTATGTATATACATATTGAAGTGTTCTTTTGCAATGGTCAGCCGCAGGTTACTTCAACTCCGCAACAAGGTTTAAGTTTGTTGCAACACATTATAATCAACGACAATTGAATTTGAACTAAAGCAAGAGGTCGCAAGTCATAATAACATATCTAATGTCTATAAATAATTCATAGAAATATCAATAACTAAAACAGCTAGATACGTAGGAATACTACATTCTAGAATGTACGTTCTAGGCCAGATAAACATAGTATACCTACATATAGGTACAGTTTTAACTAGACCCAAACTAATTATAACGTATGGTATGGGTTCTAGAATGTGAATAAACATAAATTTACATATTTTTGTAAATACATAGACATACCTAAACCATAAATACAAATATTTGGACTGGGCGGAAATCGAACCCGCGACCTCCGCAGTTCCGTAGCAGTCGAATACTCTGCCGGCCGCCACGCAACTGAGGTCATCAAATTGATAATGTATAATATTCAGATAAAATACAATATTCCTTTAATTTTCGTTTAATTCCATTTACTTTTATGTAGTTACTTCTATGCATTTATTGTTCTAAAAGCTTATTCAGTTGTCTTCTGAATAAACTTTTTATAACAATAAATATATCACGGGAGAATAGTTTTCTCTTTATGAAAGTATGTAGTTAGTATGATCTATTTATTCTTTTACTGTTTGGAAACCGTAGATAAATGAGGAAGTAACTTAATTTCGACACCTATCTAGATGCATCCAAAGATTGCATTTTGAAGCCGGGAGTTCGTTTTCTAGTAATTTTTTTTGATAAGTATGTCGGCTTTTCTAGAAGAGACTGCTGCAGCTGACCTTCCAATCTTCTGATGAAAGCCTGCGCTAGAGCGTCGCTAGTTGTTTAACTGGTGCACCTACTTGGGTCGCTAAGGTTTTGTTAGTACCCAATAATTTTTTTTATACAACTTAGGTGGCAGAAAAACACACGTCCCACCTGATGGAAAGTGGTTATCTATGAACGTGTGTAACACCAGGGGAGTCATATCCGTGCTGCCGACCCTGTAAGAACGGAGATTTTCTGGACAAGCTTTTGACCTTTCCACTGACAGCACAAAAAATCTCTCCAGTGAGCTCTGGCTACTGTGCTCACTGCCTGGAACACAGCACGAGGTGGAGGTACTTCCCCAGTCGGACTGCTCAATTGGGACGGAAATACCGTCGTGTCCTACCTTCTGACATAGTCCTGACCTACATAGTGTAATACCTTCCTAATAGTTATTCAATTACCTTATTTTCTCGTATTCTAATGTCTATGTAATCGATTAGGTAATTGCACTGCGCCAGTGCGTCGATTGCTAATGAGCAAATGACGAACGTTTATTCCTTAACAGAGCCTGAGATAAGTGTTTGTTCTTGATTTGCTCGAGTCACGACGACTCATAAGTATAATCACTAGTGGATATGTTATATTAAATACCTATATATAGATGTTTCGACTTTTGAAGTTTTGATAAACTATTGCACTTCGTGGTTGAATATCGCCATCAGCATAATCCGCGTGGTTTCCGGCAGAGTAGAATTTGGACCACCCCATCTCTTCCCATGCGGTGTCGTACAAGGCGACTAAGGGATAGGGCTGTTTAACATCAGACAGATAGATTTATACAGGCCAGACTCAGCCTCAGATTCATGGCTCGAGGCAACAATAGTACCCGGAATACGGCAACAGGCTCACCCCCTATTACGTGGGACCGAATACAATGATGGTGAAATGTGGGTGTTAATTCACCTCTGCCTAACCCTCCGGGGATACAGGCGTGAGTATATGTATGTATGTATGCATAATCTTAGCGGTGTTCTGCCCCTCTAGACAAGTGGCAATTAATGACAAAATATAGGTATGGGATTTGACGTTTATGACAGTCGTCAACTGTCATATACGTCAAATACCATACATTTGTCATTCTATTCTACGACACGGCGGCCAACGAATTACCACTTGTCTAGGAGGCAGGTACTCGATTGCATCGAAAGTTCTTACCTCGAAAACCGAGGTCCGCTTACATCTTGTGTTGACTGTAACAGACATATCTATATTTAATATATACATTTATAATCAGTGATGAGAATTGAGAGAGGAATGTTGAGATGGTTTGGTCATGTTGAGAGAAGGAATGAAAGAAGACTAACGAAACAGGTGTAAGAGGCGAGTGTGGATGGTACCGGCGGAAGGGGAAGACCTAGGCGCACATACCTGGATCATATCGAGGAAGTTTTAGAAAAGGGGGAGGTCAGGAGTACTCTAAACCGACGAGCATGCATGAAGAATGTAATGAGAGTGAATGAAGCGTAAGTAGTATGTCAGGATCGTAGCAAATGGAGATCTGTGATCTCTGCCTACCCCTATGGGAAGGTGTGATTTTATGTAGGTATGTATGTATAATCACGCCTTTATCACCGGATGGTTAGGAAAACGTTAATTAACCCCCCACATTTCACGAATTATTGTATTCCGTCCTATGTAATAGGGGTCGCCCCCTATACTGTTGTAGACTCGTGCTATGCATCTGAGGCTAATTCTGGGCTGTATATTATCTGTCTGATGTTAAACAGCTATACCCCTTTGTCGCTTTGTACGACACCGCATGGGAAGTGATTGGGTTGGCCCAAAGTCTACTCTACCGGGAACCACGCTCTGGCTTTAAACTATTACTGTGCGACACCAGCGTGTCGTCCGCATAACACGTGACGGCGGCGCCGTCCGCGAGCTCACCGCGAAGCACCCAGTCGTATCCGATGTTCCACAGGAGCGGCCCAAGAACCGATCCCTGTGGAACACCGCACGACATCTCACGCCGACCGACGCCGGTCGCACTTGGGTAGATGACGGCTCTCTCCGTCAGGTACGCCCCGACTATGCGGCGGAGGTAGAGAGGCACACCGTGGTACACGAGTGACTCCCTGACGCAACTCCAGGGCAAGGTGTTGAACGCGTTGGAGATGTCCAAGGACACCGCCAACGTCACCTCACCCCGGGCGACTGCCTCCTCCGCCAAAGTCCTCACGCGCATGATGGCATCCACGGTGGACCGCCACCGGCGGAAGCCATATTGGGCATCCGCCAGGTCCGGCCCCTTCCAGAGAGGTGCTCGACGAGCCGCTTCGCAACTTGCCCACCTCGTCGAGCAACAAAATGGGCCGGTAGCCGGACGGTTCGTCCGCCAGGCGACACTCCTTTCGGATGAGGACCAGTTTCCCCGTCTTCTACATCTTCGGAAACTGGCCCCGCTCCAAGCATGCGCTGAGGAACCCTCTCAGTCGAGGTTCGAGACCGTCTTCTCCCAGAGCCTGGAATGCCGTCGGGTCCCGGGGCGGTGCTCTTCTTGGCTCTAAGCCTTCGCACCGCCAGCTCCAGTTCTACCCAAGTGACCTCGGGGACTTCGTCGTCAACTACCATACTGGGCGCCATAGGCGACCGAGGTGGCGGAGTCATCTGCGGCGGAACGTGTTCCGCTCGCGCCGGGAACAGGGACTCGACCACTCCACCGAGCAGAGCTGGCTGGAGAACCTGGGTCAACGGCGGGGCCCGGGGGCGCAGCTTTCCTCTTACCATAAGGTAAGGCCGCCCCCATGGGTCCCGCTCCAGCGTCTCCATGAGCTCCTTATAAGCCGCGGCTTTCGCCCGCTTAATCTCCGCTCGGAGGGCATCTCTGGCCTCCCTGTATCCCACTTGAAGCTCCGTCACTCGGGGCTCCGTATCTGCGGTTCGGCTACGCCTCCTACGGAGTCTGGTCCACTGGCGGTGCGCGATTACGCAGGCTTGCCGTAGCCTCGCGATCCCCGCAGACCACCAGTAGACCCGATGCCTCGGACTGTAGGGTGGAGCCCTAGCCATACCCGCATCGCAGACACGAGTCATGGCCTCCCGGAACCACGCCACCTCATCATCGATGTCATACGGTGCACAATATTTGATCTAGAACCAAGCGGGTCGGGTCTCTTTCCTTTGCAGCACCATTAATATCTGAAATTCATTGCTAGCTCAGGTGTTTCCTTCTTCCTACAGTCAGTTTAAATGGGGCGTGAAAATGAAGGCGTCAAGCTGAGTATCACCATTGTAACATAGTAGGTATACGTTTATAATGGTGACCCTCTTTCCTGAGACTTTGCCTTCAGTTTACCATCTGGCGAAGTGAAGTCAAATTGACGTGTCCAATATATGTAAAAAAATAATAGCTATTTTTTGTATTTAGGTACCTATTTGTATTTTTGCTTTGTTTGGTCGTAGTTACCAGTGGGTTGTATTACTACCTACTCATGATTAATACATCTCTTCAGAACCCACCTCTAAAGATGGCCTTGTCCTTTAGCCACGGTGAACTTCAATCCATTTGACGATTTGTCAGTTAAGTATATATACTTACGCTCCTATTAAAGGTCACTAACGCCGCGTAGATGTTTGCCTTTTAATAGATTGGATTATATGGAACCTTTTAGGTCTAGCGGTACATGTACAGTGGTATGGTCTTAAATAGGAAACTTACCTACCTTTTAGTTACCAACTGCCTCATACGTTTGCAAGCAGAAGATATGTAGCGAATTTCGTGCATAAAGATGCAAGTATATCGTATGTATGCCTACCTATTACCTACGATACGATATACCTACGACTAGCGAAGTAGGTACCTAAGCAGTGCGGATACCTGCACGCGTGCATACGCCTAAGGGACATGTTGTTTATACCCAACTACTCTTTAATTTTGTCTCAATATGTGTGCCTAGGTACTTTTTTAAACTTGGGTTGTTTGCAATGTTGTAGGTATTCTAGTCTGTGTTCTAACATTCTTCGTCACATCCTAATAGGTAGGTACTTAAGCATAGCTTAACCAGTGTATAATAAAGTGGTTTAGAATGCGGATAAACAAACGCTAGTACATTTTTCTTACATATCAGAGTCACTCAGACTACTAATACAACTCTCGAGGAGGGCAGATCGAAGGATATAGCCCTGGGTCGGCCGGGGTGCGAGGGATATGTCTGCCAACTTCGCCTTCGACAACCAACAACGACCTACAGACGGAGTGCGTTTTAGTCGGTTCGAGTCCGACAAAACTCTCCCATCGGCTCCGGCTATGCGGGATCCGTGGAATATTGCGCATATAAAAATTCCTATAAAAATTTCACTTAGCACTGTAGTTAAACCCTCTACCACCAAAGTAGCACAGTAAACAGCTCTACTGCTACGCCAAGATTGACTAGGCCCCGAAAATCTAGGACCCTTAAGAAAGATATTTGTGGCGCGGGAATACTCTCGGATGCCTCCACCTGCTCATTGGTACACCGTCCTACTGATTGGTTTGCGGCGGCGTAACGTGCTCGCCGAGCCACGGTGGGCCTCAATGTGTTAGGAATGGTCACCATCCTTAAATTGATCACTGACCAGGCCAGTATTATCAAATCAAATACTTTATTTCTCAAAATAGTGCAACGTAATTACATCTTTTTGACGTCAAATTCTACTTAAAGCTCAGTGTACCACCGCTTCCTAGGCGCTAGTGGAGAAGAAACGGCGTAACAAACTTCACCCCACTGCACTGCGGTAAAACATATTTTTACAATGTGTTAACCGACTCTTGCAATGTATCAACTTAAAGTGAGACTTGGTCCGAGCAGCAACCCCCCATAACAATTCGAGTATTTTTATAAGTTCCCTTACTTGTGTGTGTCGTAGATTGTAAATCTGAACTTGAGAGCTTGATGCAAATTAGTGAAAGTAGTCGCTGGTAGGTACTGTCGCTAACGCCAGCTCAACACATTCCAAGTAACCGTCTACGTTAGTTCCATAACTGTAGGTACCTACTTAAAATAATGAACAAAAACGGAAAAACGTTGGTATGTACCTACATCAGTTATTATTACTTGATTTATTTCAATGTAAAGGACTTGGTGATGTTACTGACGTTGGTGTTCTGGTCAGCAATCTCTGAGTGCGACTGTATCTACTCACCGAAATTGCCTAAATCATCAATCCGCTTCACCCTCTTCCCTTTGACTTGGCTTATAGGTACAGTCAGCGTCAGAACGATCTTGACTACAAAGTTTACTAGTAAGAGCTAGTCAAACTGTTTTATTGATTTAAATTGTATTATCGTACGAATTAAAAGTGGCAGCAAATATCAGAACAATCAGTCAACAGGAAGGAGGAAACTTAGGAATTAAGATCATTTTGAGTACTTTGTTCGTCAAGATTGATCTGATGCCGATTGTACATCTTTTATAGGAGCCTACAAGAAAATCAGCTACTAAGCCTGGTTCGCTCTGCTCGGATTTGCAGGTTTATCGGTCAAGAAGCGAGGTCGGCTTCGTCCCGAAATTCGCGATCACGATATTCATTATTTTCTTAAAAGTGAGTAAATCGAATCGAACTACACTCCAGAGCAATGAATCCGGGTCACTTAAAGAATCCTAAAAATCTCGGAAACTAAAAATGCTAGGTTAATGCAATAAATTGTATTTAATAGACAATGTAATACTCCTTAAATGAAGGTATTAAAACTTCTTAGTTATTGTAAAGTTATATCATAAAAAAATCAAATTTGAAAAAGGGCCACTTTCGAAGATGGAACTACGAAATTACAGCATTTGGTGTTGCTTTTGTTTGTAATCTGTCATTTATGTGGGTACATAAACCATGTTGATAGTGCTCTATATTCATTAATCAAGCTGAAATTATGTCGCTTACGCCTGAAGAATGCACCAGAATACTTACAATGCTGGAAACCGGCCGGAGTCAGCGCGATACAGCCAGGACTGTCGGTGTGTCGCTTTCAACAGTACAAAGAGTTCTCTGACGTTACGAAGAAACTGGTTCTAACCTACGCAGACCAGGAACGGGCAGAACCAGGTGTACCACAGCACGAGAAGACCGATACTTGGTGAACACCATGCTTCGAAATCGCTTTCTCACAGGAACTGAACTCACCAATCAGTTTCGACGCCTCGGAGGAAGTAACCCAAGTGCATGGACAGTAAGACGTCGGCTTGCTGAATCTAACTTAAAACCCCTTAGACCTGCAAACGGCCCTAAACTGGAGCGTGGGCATCGTATTTCGAGACTAAGTTATGCCCAGAGCCACGTAAATTGGAGTATTGAAGATTGGTCAAAAGTTATGTTCTCCGACGAATCAAAATTTATGCTCTACAAGCACGATGGAAGACACAGAGTGTATCGAAGACCAGGGGAAAGATTCAAGCAAGCATGCATCGAAGAAAAAGTAGCCTACGGTGGTGGGTCTGTACTTGTGTGGGCCGGAATTTCTTCTGAAAGTCGCACAGAGCTGGTGATCATAGAAAACGGCTCTTTAACTAGCGTAAGATATGTGGAAGAAATCCTCAATGATCACGTTGGTCCATTTATGGTCAATTTAGGTGAGGATGCTATATTTATGCATGACAATGCCAGACCTCATACAGGTAGGATTGTGAATGACTACCTTCAAGAGATGAACATTACTCGTATGGAGTGGCCAGCGCGCAGCCCGGATATCAACCCGATCGAGCATGCTTGGGACGAGCTAGGCAGATGCGTAAAACAACGAAACCCTCCCCCAATCACGCTTCGTGAGCTCAAAATTGCTCTCACAGAGGAATGGGAGAATATTCCCCAAAATCGTATAAGGAACTTGGTGTACAGCATGCCAAACCGCGTAAACGCAGTAATGGAAGCACGAGGAGGCAATACGAAGTATTAAAATTCAAGAAAATCGTAATAAAGTTCAAAAATTTCATGTTTCCTATTTTTGTTTTAAGGAGAGATCAGCAGTTTTTTTCTTTATGTAATTTTGTGTTAATAAAATGTATGGTGACTCATATTTTTTTTACTTTCATTTAAGGAGTATTACATTGTCTATTAAATACAATTTATTGCATTAACCTATCATTTTTAGTTTCCGAGATTTTTAACATTCTTTAAGTGACCCGGATTCATTGCTCTCGAGTGTATATAAGTCCGTATGTTATGACTACCAACATTATCGCCAATGCCAATTTTCGTTCATGTGAATCGCAAGTGCTATTGTACGACAATTCGTAACATAACTATAAATCAAGGCCACAGTGGAACTTATTTAATGTTTTCTGCTAGGCTAATATGTACGCAGGTGGTTATTCATGACATATGGTACAGCATTAGATTCACTATGCAGTAAGAACAATATACTATCTATGGTTTACGCGAATATTAAGTAGGTACAGATTGAAAAACAGACAAGACAAAAGACAAAGCAATTTTAACGCATTCTATCACAACTACGTAAATATTATATTCATAATCTCAGACCAATGAAAATATACATATGTACCTACATATATATATTTGCATTGATAATCGAACCCGCGACCTTTGACTTATCAATCGCACGTTCTCCCGCTACGCTGCAATATTAGGGCTAAGCGTGCACTGCGAATTTCATTTAGATATTGTCATTTTTGAAGTACGAAATTAAATCGCTAATGTTTTGTGGGTTCAGATTTGTTTAAAAACTGTAGCAACGTTTCTTTTTACGATATAATCTTGTTTATGGGTTTCATGCTAGATTAAGGTAGGTATGCATTTACACTATGGTGAATATGGTAATCGTTCATCAACTGTTTTTATATTTTACAAACAACTAGCTGTTGCCCGCGCCTCCGCCCGCGTGGAATTCGGATTCCGTTTAAATTTTTCTCGTTGCGTATGTTCCCTTGGGTACCACCCCTGTCGGCCACCAGGAGTGGTGATGTCAGACTTGGACCGAGCCTGGGTTATCTACTGTTTGAGATGACCTCCTCAGAAGGGCATCCAATTCTCCTTCCTCTCTCCTTCCAATATTGTAACCCAAGATGTAAAAAAAATATCTTAAGAAGTCCTTATATTGCATGCGCTGCGAAATATATCTCTGAAGGATAACCCACAGTGACCATTCTAAAGAAATCAAATCTTTATTCTTCAATTAGATGTATGGAAATCTACCAGATTGGTTGATATTTTAAGATCACAGCGCCGCTCCCTTTTATAGTAGCGTGATGTGCCTATAACCTCTGTCGATAAATTTTCAACTATTACTACTATTCAACAGTAAAAGAATTTTTCAAATCGTACTTGTAGTTCCTGAGATTAGCGCGTTCAAATAAACAAACTAACAAACTCTTTATCTTTATTATATTAAGTAGCTATTGATATAATCGCGTATCTCACTAAGTACCTACGGTAAATTAAAAAATTATGTGAACAAAGTTTCGCTTTTACATATACCTATTATCGTATATATTTCCGTTAATCCTTGAGGGAATATAAGTAGGTAAGTATAATAGTTATTTATACTATAAACTTTAAGTTACTATTGTCCACTACTTTGCAAAAATAGCAGGACCTGTCCGCCTGTGAACAAGGTCTAACTAAACGTCAAACATTTCTTAGTTTGAACAGGTTTGAACCTACTACCAGTCACACAGACTGGCGGTGCAAATCCAATACTAAAGCTCAGCAATTCTGACTATTAGGTACTGTATCTATACATCAGGTATAGCCTACACAGTCTATCTAGAATGTATTTAGTTTACGTCTTTATGTCCATCATTGTTTTACTTACTTATGTTATCCTCAATAAAAAAAATTCCTTACCGAGTGACCTATCACGGTAAGGAAAACTTTAATTTAACCAGAATAGCTGATAGCGTTTAAATGAACAGCTTATAAGTAGTAGGTACTCTTCAATGTAGCCGCCATTATAACAACATTAACAACTAACAGTGGTCAACACAAAATGGAGGCAATGAACGTTTTGTTTACACTACATTCCGTTCAGCACAGGCTAGGTATGTAAAAGTAGACTTTGATGTAAATATAATCTATTTTTACCCAAACAGCTGGTTTTTTTAACGGGGAACTAGTATAAATTGTGTTGTAGGTGTAAAGAATAACGGCAGTTGTAGATAAACAGTTACAAAATTGGAAGACAGGCTATAATAAAAGTGGACATTATTAATGAAGTGAGATTTATTCAGATAACCTATAAAACAGCATCTAGACGTCATAAACTGGATTTATTCGAAGGTCCAACGTCGACATCCGCATCATCTTACCTCTCCCTGTTACAGAACGAAACTTCTCTTGGATTTTGGATCTCATCTCTCCTACAATCATGCCTCTCATCTTAGAAAGGCCCGCCTCCTTAAAAAAAATCATTATACAGGGTGTATTTTTGAAACGGGGCAGTAAGGGCAAGTACCTTAACCGTTGCAGTTACAGCAAAATGTTCTTAGAAGACCTTCCCTAACTTTTTGACATATTTTGAACTGCATTCACAGATTTTGTAAAAAACTTACAGTTGGCAAAAAAAATGCAAAAAGTCCAAAAATTTTTTTTTTATGCCAATCGATTCTATTTCATGTGGGGATCAAAAAACTCTATGAGACCATTTTAGCTTTCAGTACTAGGAAAGACAGAAATCGCCAAAAACGTTTCCCATACATTTCGGCAACAGAAACAAATTTCTACGATGGTCTAACTTTTTGTTATGGCCAGGAAGTGGGTAGAATTGACTGTAAAGTAAAAAAAGTAAAAAGAATTTTTACCCTCAAATTTCGAATTTGATTCGAAAATCTGTGTGTTATACTTAGTTTCAGCTGAGAAACTTCGTATGAGTTATTAATTAAGGATTTTCGCTAAAATGTCTTCTAATCGTGAAAAAATTGACTTATAAGAAGCGTATTTTGTCAATAATCGAAATGCGGGAGCTGCATTAGTGTGGTACCGCAATAAGTATCCGTTGCGGCATGTGCCAACAAGAAAGGTTATTACAAATCTTTTGAAAAACCTGGAATTGCAGGGTTCTTTCAAAAGAAAGCGGCAGCCTCGTGTGGACATGGACACGGAGATTGCGGTTCTGACTTATGTCGAAGCATATCCAGAGGTATCGTCCAGGCAAGTCGCCCTTGAAGTAGGTGTATCCCACTCCCTTGTGATAAAGATATGGAAGAAATACGGCTACAAGTGCTATCGATATGGGCGAATAGTTCAAGTGTTACATCCGGGTGATGATGTTCGAAGGCTTACTTTTTGTAGATGGCTAAGAGGAAAAATAAGCAGAGATCATGAATTTTTAAATTACATACTGTGGTCAGACGATACCAATTTTTCCAATAACGGTATGTACAACAGAAAAAATCACCACTATTGGTCCAAAGAAAATCCACTAAGAGTTACGGCAAGTCATAATCAGGTTCGCTTCTCATTCAACTATTGGTGTGGTATAATGTCCAATCGAGACATAATGGTGGAATTTTATGAAGGGAAACTGAATTCTGCCATGTATAATGAAGTCATTTTACACCATCTTGAAAACGAGATGGACGAATGGCCCCTGTCGGAATTGCGAAAAGTTCATTTTCAACAAGATGGTGCTCCGCCACATAACAGTCACCTTTCACGTTCCAATTTGAGCCGCCTATTCGGTACACAGTGGATAGGTACACATGGTCCAACACAGTGGCCACCTCGTAGCCCCGATCTAACACCACTTGATTTTTTTTTATGGGGCTTCGTGAAAAACGAGGTGTATAAGACGACGTACGCCAGTGTTCAAGAGCTCAAGGATGCATTAATGACCATTTTACGTAATATTCATCCCAGAACATTATTAGCCGCCATTCGTTCAGTGCAAAAAAGGATAGACTTATGTATTCGTGAAAATGGAAATCATTTTGAGCAATTTATTTCATAAACCAATTTCTTAAATGTTTAAATGATTTTTTTTATTTAAAAAAGTTCAAAATTTTACCTGACTTATGGAGTTTCGAGTTGATTTATCATATTTCCGTAAGAAATGTATGGGAAACGTTTTTGGCGATTTCTGTCTTTTCTAGTACTGAAAGCTAAAATGGTCCCGTAGAGTTTTTTGATCCCCACATGAAATAGAATCGATTGGCATAAAAAAAAATTTTTGAACATTTTGCATTTTTTTTGCTAACTGTAAGTTTTTTACAAAATCTGTGAATGCAGTTCAAAATGTCCCAAAAAGTTAGGGAAGGTCTTTTCAGAACGTTTTGCTGTAACTGCAACGGTTAAGGTACTTGCCCTTACTGCCCCGTTTCAAAAATACACCCTGTATATCTATATTACTTGTCCACCAACCAAATTTTTACTACCCGCGTGTTTCCCGGCAGAGTGAAATTTGGACCACCCCATCTCTTTCCATGTGGTGTCGTACAAGGCTACTAAGGGATAGGGCTGTTTAACATCAGACAGATATATACAGCCCAGACTCGGCCTCACATCCATGGCTAGAGTCAACAATAGCACAGTAATAATAAATAGTGCCCGAAATACGCCAATAGGCTCACCCCCTATTACGTGGGACCGAATACAATTATTGGTGAAATGTGGATGTTAATCCACCTCTGCCTAACCCACCAGGAATAAAGGCGTAATTATATGTATGTATGTACTAGCACAATGTTCAGAATATACAAACCATCAACCTAAATTACAATACAGACCACAGATTCCTAAGAGCAACATTTTTGATACAGAAACTAAAAATAACAAGAATTAACCACGTTAGCAACCCAAGAAGTTCACTAAAAAATGAAGAGGAAATATCCAGATTTAAACAGTCACTCAGTGAATGCAACGAAGATCTTATGCAATGCCAACAAACCGACTCTGTACAAGAATGCTATGATAAAATAATGAACATTTTAGACACCAACTTGAAGAAAGCTCACATATACAATAGAGACGGAGAGAAAAACAGTGCTATATCTGCCCATACTTCGGAACTAATACAACGCAGAAGAGCCCTACAAAAAACCAAACCAAAAACGCGAGCCATGAAAAATGAATTGAAAGCATTGTATAAACTAGTAAGTAAATACGTTCGAAGAGACTACGCGAATCATCGTAAGAGCACTATTGAAATGCACATTAATTCTACGGGAAGTTTGAAAAAAGCCTACAAGGATCTTCGTTCCCACAAAGTATGGATAGAAGGACTTAACGACGCCCAAAACACAAGGCACGACCGGAAAGGTATACTTAATATAGCAACCAGCTTTTATGAAAATTTGTACAGTGCTCCAGTATGTCAATATGTTAATCAAGAGGAATCAAAATCTGATGATAATGACAAAGAAATAAAACCAGTGGAAGAAACAGAAATTATAATGGGAATTAAAAGGTTAAAAGCAGATAAGAGCCCAGGGCCTGACAGGATAACGAACGAGGCCATAAAAGCGGCAGGTTTCTTCCTGGTAGAACCTTTGACTCATTTATTCAACTTGATATTAAGCTCCTCTACAACACCTACACAGTGGTCAGAATCTGATATAATACTGTTGTTTAAAAAAGGTGATCCACTAAATATTGGCAATTATCGTCCAATTAGCCTCCTTCCTTCTATTTACAAGCTATTTGCTTCGATTATAGAGAAAAGAATCAGTCCTACATTAGAAAAAAGCCAACCAGTCGAACAAGCTGGATTCCGAAGGGGTTTTTCCACTATGGACCACATCCACTCTTTAGAACAGATAATAGAGAAATATCAAGAATTTCAACGCCCTCTCTACATAGGTTTCGTAGATTACCAGAAAGCCTTTGATACAATACTACACTCCGCAATATGGAAAGCTTTAAAATCACAAAATGTGCAGGAAAAGTACGTACAAGTCTTAAAATACTTATATGAACACAACACTAGCAGAGTAAAATTGGAGAGCACAGGACCACCCATCCCCATTGAAAGAGGGGTAAGACAAGGTGACCCCCTATCACCTCGACTATTTACAGCAGTACTGGAATCGATTATCGGCAAATTAAATTGGGAAAAAACCGGTATATGTATAGAAGACAAATATATCAGCCACCTGAGGTTTGCCGATGACATTGTCCTTCTTTCAGAAGATAGCACCGAGCTGGAATCAATGTTAGCGACATTACAACAAGCAAGCATAGAGGTAGGACTAGAAATGAACCTGTGCAAAACCAAACTCATGACAAATGCCGCACAAAACTCTGTTAGTCTAAACAACACAACGGTAGAATATGTCGAGAACTATATCTATTTAGGAAAACATATTTCCCTCCAAAAACAAAACAATGACTTAGAGGTCGAAAGAAGAATAAAAACGACATGGAAAAAGTTTTGGAGTTTAAAAGAAATTTTAAAAAGTCAGATGCCTCTAAAAATTAAAAGAAAGGTGATGGACTCATGTCTTTTACCAACGTTAACCTACGGCTCTCAGACCTGGAAGTTCACTGCAAGGGTTAAAAATAAAATCAGGTCCTGCCAACGAGGTATGGAAAGAAGTATCACAAAAATTAGAAAACATCAAAAAATACGTCACACTGTAATCAGACAAAAGACAGGTGTAACTGATGCTCTCACCTACGCTCTAAAATTAAAATGGAGATGGGCAGGACACATAGCGAGAATGAGCGACGATCGCTGGACAGTCCGCACTACGTCATGGCCAGGCCCAAAGGGTACCCGTAAAAGAGGAAGACCTATAACCAGGTGGGCGGACGACATCACACAAATAGCAGGCAAAGACTGGCTAACTGAAGCCAAAGATCGAGACCACTGGTGTTCTCTGGAGGAGGCCTTCACCCTCACAACATGAGGGGTTCATGCATTTTTCATTTTTTATTTTTTATTTTTTTATTTTTGATTAATGTCATTAATTTTTACAAACTTTTTTCTTTATTTAGTTTATAACGTTTAATGCAATGTACCTAAGGCATGAAATAAAAGGCTTTTTTATTTTTATTTATTTATTTTATTATGTACTAGCAGCCCAAGGCTCCACAAGCAATCGGCAGGAACGCGTACCTACCTAAAATAAAATGCAATGTACTTTTCCAGATTACAATCTATCGTCGTGCAAAATTTCATTAAGTCTTTTTAGTTCTTGCTGGAAAGAGTACCTGACAAACATTTTTGGGCCTATTTATTAGCATTACATGGGTATTGGTCTATTCTTGGGCAAATTAAATGTGTTGTGTTTCTTCTATAAAGCGCGACCCTGTCTTTCACAAAGATATCAAGTCTGAGTCACTCACCAGTAACTCGAACCTCTTTGTCATGAAAGTTTTGGGTTACCATTGTGCAGTTAGATATTTTCTCTAATAATGTGGCACTGAACGTGATTTTACGTGCGGAAACCCCCACAGGTTTCACCTAAACCATCTAAATCACCACGGAAGCTAAAAGTAAACCCCGAACCAACTAAAACCACGCAGTGGCGTGATCGAGCAATCTAGTGTGACCTAGAAAGGATATCCTACATATTCTGATCGATCTTGGCCTAGGCGACCCCAAGGCGAGATACCTACTTACCTCAGTTTTAATGTTATAATAATATAACACATAACATAACATAAACCCACACGTATATCGCCGAATGGGTAGGCAGAAGTGCTAGCACCCACATTTCGCTAGTTTATGTTTAGGTCCCAATGTAATAGGTGGCGAACCTATTGCCACTAACCGGGCACTTATAAACCTGCGATAAATACACACATGACTTCAAAAAGCATCGGAAAGTCCTCGAGTCCTCGTCTCAGCAGTCCACCCCATACCACTAGGCACCAATGTGTTCTATCATACAACGCGGTACACCAGAAGTCCCGGTCATATCCGAGACTTTCACCTCGGAGTCCGGGGTACGCATTATCCAGCCTAACTGCGTCAGGGCTGAAATTCGGGCGGTGGCGCGCCTGGTGCGCCTCCCTGTTTCCGGAGATGAGTTGGGGACTCTGTAGTCCCCACACCCGAGAAGAGGGCCAGATCGTGAGAGATGGCCCTGGGTCGGCCGGGGTGCGAGGGATATGCCTGTCAACCTCACCTTCGGCAACCAAAACGACCCACAGGCAGCGTGCGTTTTAGTCGGTTCGAGTCCGACATAACTTCTCCCACCGGGTTCGGTGGGGAGGTATCCGTGGGGATTTTGCGCACGAAGAAAAAAAGGGCTGAAATTCGATATTTTGCGCGATGAGACAGCCATCTGACCTCCACAACCCATTGGAGATGTAGAAAATGTTCGTATAGCAACCAGTGGATAAAACGTAACAAAATATATTTTTTGAACCTAAATGTATATTTCAAAATACACAAAAGTATCCAGCCCAATGTAACAATACAACTATACATATAATCTCGCCTTTATCCCTGGAGGGTTAGGCAGAGGTGAATTAACACCCATATTTTACCAAGAATAACGTATTCGGTCCCTCGCAATATCCTCGTATTCCGGGCACTATTCGACTCGAGCCATGCAACCGAGGCTGTCTGGGCTGTATATATTTGTCTGATGTTAAACCGCCCTATCCCTTAGTCGCCTTGTACGTCACCGCATGGGAAGAGATGTGGTTACCTAAATTCTACTCTGCAGGAAACCACGCGGCAATATACAATTCTTGCAACTGAACGGGAATCAAATCCACGACCTTTGAATTAACTGTGGAACGCTTTCACTTATACCCAACCTCATCTATACTATTACAGTGAAGTATCTGACATGACAGTTTAATGGCCCATTAAATAAAAAAAATCTCATTTTCTATAAAAAAGCTGGTCAAATGCGAGTCGAAGTCGCGCAGGGTTCCGTAACTAAAGATACATAAACCGTAATATATTTTGAATGTATTGACCTACAAGTCTGATTTTTGCTCAGTTTTAAGACGTTATAGACTATGTGGTATGAATTTCAACTTAATACCTTCACGTGTTCCTGAGAATACGGTCTTGACAGACAGACAACGATGTGATGTCCTATAAGGGTCTGTTTTTTTCTTTTTAGGTACGGAACTCTAACAAATGGACAAATGTACTAAATTTGCACGCTATCACATGGCAGAATATGAGCGAACTACACTATGTTATTATAACACCTCTATACACCATGTTCTAGCGTGACTAGGTATCAAACTAGATCTTTGCAGATCTGTGCGGTGGCAGTCAGGCTCACAAAACCTTCGTTGTTGTTTTTGTTAGTGTGTGTGAGCGGGTGAGGGGAGGGTGTGTTTTTTTATACCACTTAGGTGGCAGACAAGCACACGGCCCACCTGGTGGGAAGTGGTTACCGTGGCCTATGGACATGGACGTATGCAACACCAGGGGTGTTACAGTCGCGCTGCCGACCATGAAGAAACCAGATGCCCTTCTTGAAGAACCCTATATTGTAGGTGCTTGGGAAAAGGTCATTCCACAGCTTAAGTGTGCGTGGGATGAAGTTACTTTTATACCGCACAGTGCACACCGTCCCAGTTCTCAATGTGTGAGGATGAATTCTCTGCCTATGGCGAGAGGTGCGATGATAGAATGTAGCTGTGGGCATCATGTCAAACAATTCATCTGAGCACAAACCATTGTATAGGCAAAGTTCTTTCTAAGGCTAAGAGGTTCCACACTACCTGCAAGTACAGGATTATCAACCAGCCTCAACGCCCGTCTTTGCACCGAGTCGAAGGTGTCAAGCTGGTATATAGGCGCTCCAGCAAAAAGGTGACAGCAGTACTCCATGTGCGGCCGGACCTTTGCCTTATAAAGAAGGAGTTGCTGCCCCGCAGTGAAGTACTGCTTCGCCCTGTTAAGTACTCTAGGTTTCCTTGATGCCAACTTAAGCTTGTCCTCCAAATGACTCCGGTACTGGACTTCACTGGAGATATCGACACCTAGGATCCCGATACTCGAGGACGAGGTATTAAGCGGTGTGTCCAGGAATTGCGGCGCTACAATGAATGGGGTTTTCTTAGCGGCGTGTACACATACTGGTCTTAGTGGGGTTGAATTGGACTAGGTTTTGTCGTCCTCAATTGGATACTCCAGAGAGAATAGTCTCGATTTCAGACACATGTTATTCGCGACTCTTCTCCACCTCGGACTGAGGGATATTTGCACGGTCTGTGTAACACGTTTCCCCGGTACTGTCGTCCGCATAACAATGAATGCAGCAGAAACAGGGTCGGAGATAACACGGAGCCTTGTGGGACACCAGCGTTTATGTTCATAAGGTCCGTGCACCTGCCGTCGACGACAGCTTGGATGCTTCTGTTAGACATAAAGCTGGCGATCCATTCGCAAAGTCCCTCAGGGAGTCCATCCATAGTACGGCAACTTCGTAAGAAGACCTCTGTGCCAGACCTGATCGAAAGCCTTTGCTATATCAAGGCTGACCGCTGGTGCCTCACCCCGATTCTCGATGGCTTGCGCCCACCGGTTTGTGAGATACACAGGAAGGTCACCGGTAGAGAGACAGTGGCGAAAGCCATACTGTCGGTCATTGAGTAGATTGTTTCCCTCAAGGGGAATAATAAATATCAGGAGCGGTGTATTAATAACACGCTCCATAACCTTTGAGAGAAGGGAGGTTACAGCGATAGGCTTGTAATTGGTCGGATCTGTTCTGTCACCTTTCTTGGGCACAGGGTGCACGAATGCGGTCTTCCACGAGGCCAGTCATGGAAGCATCACAGCTGGAGATGATGGGTGGTTCGGTGTTCCCGTCGTTCATAGTCGAGTTTGACGCAAAGAGATTACCCAAAAGATCAGAATTCTCCTTAGCGTTATTGGCCAGACTACCGTCGGATTTTTGCAGCGGCAGAAGGCAAGACTTGCAGAAGTTTCCCTCGGCAGCTTTGGCGAGTGACCAAAATGCACGACTGCCAGATGGGTAGCGCGCAAGCCGTTCGCCAATTTTGCCCTCGACGTTGCCTTTTTACGGGACCTCGAAGCAGCATTCAACTTCCGCTTCACTTCAGCGATGTTCGGATCCTTATTGGCAAGAGCCGTGGTCCAAGCCTTGTAAGCATATTACTTGCGGTCTCTAGCTTCCCTGCAAGGCCTATTAAACCACAGACGTTTGCTCGCTCCTGTCGCGAGCCAACGGTTGGGGATATAGGATTCCACTCGAATCAATTTGAATTGGATCATCAGAAGTGACGCTGCCTCCACGGGTACGATGCGAAGAATTCTCGCAGTCCGTCCCAGCCTGCCAACTTGTAGTGCCCACATTCCGCCACTGAGGTGGTCGCGGTGGTTCAAGCCACGCGAGTGTCACTTGCGCCCGGACGAGGCTGTGGTCCGAATTTCCGAAAGGTGCTTCCACCCTTATGGAGTATTCATCCGGGTGCGTAGTCTGCAGAAGGTCCAGTATAGAGCTTCTGTGGGTCTCAATTTCTGATGTTCTAGTGATAGAATGCACCAGTTGAGAGAGCCCATAGGTCAGAGCGAAGTCGTGAGCAGCTCTTCCCGAAAAATCAGTCCTAGGAGACCCCAGCCACTCCACGTGGTGAGCGTTGAAGTCCCCCAAGAATACTAAATCCACAGTGGGGTACTGCTCAATTACCCTGTCCGCCGACCGCTGCAGGTACTCAAACAGTTGAGCCGTGCCCAGGTCACCGCTATGAGACATGTAAAGGCACGCATAGATACGGGTGTGGCCACCGTGATCTATACGTACCCATAGAGTTGACAGGTCCCTGTCCTCAAAACCATGTAGACGGCGGCAGCAAATATCATCCCGGACGTACAAGCATACCCCGGCGCGAGTCATAAAGTTGTGCTCGACTGTGTACCCGGGGTACATTAGGTAGGCTGTATCTGCCGGGCATGATATTTGCGTCTCCGTCAGAAAGAGTAAAGAGAGATTCTGTGCTTCTAGTGTAGAAGACAAAGCAAGGCGTCCTACCCCCACGGACAAGCTGGGGTTGTTGTGACTGGCTGGCGCGATAGTTGGAAGGGCCCCCGGTCCCCTCCCAGACACTGAAGCCGCGTGCACTCCGGTCTCCTATTCCTGCACGGCTACAGCACCGGGAACTTTACACAGGCTGCTGGTTCAGCCTCCTGGGGCGGAAATTAAGTAATCCCAGGTTCGGGAACCGTACAGCCTGTTACGATAACCGTTTCACCGGGTCTCCCTGACCACCACGCCAACATTTCACGCCCTCACCATTCAGTGGGGTCAATTTAAGCCTTTGGTCTTCCCACTACCAGGACAAAACCTCTCCAGTGTGCTCTGGATTCCCTACCCACCGCCGGGAACAACACATGGTTATTATAGCATACTCACACTTGTGTGTGTCTGTCAGGTGGGTGTGTGAGTGTGTGTGTACCTACGTTAACCAGTGTCACCTACTTAACTAACAGTATGGGTTTGAAGTAATTTTCTGTTGTTGAGTAGTTCAATTTGGTAAGTTCAGAGAATAATATTTTTTCAGGGAGTACCTACTTTTTCTTATTATGTCTTCCGATTAATTGAATTTTTTGTATAAGAGTTGACTAAGAAAGGGATATTGGCGATGTGCAAATGTTGATCGTATTGTTTTATTAGGGATGTCTGGTCTCCTACTCCTATTGCCAAGAGGTGGTGGAAGTATTGTGGAATGGAATTTCAGGACTACGACTCTTATATACAGTTGTCGGACTGTTAATAATTTTGCATCTTTGTATAAGGGTTCAGTAGGGTGTAGACGCGGCTTTCTTAATATTATTTTTATGGTTGCACGCATATATTACTATAAATTACATTTCATGGCTTTTTTTTAATGTGATAATAAATATTTGAAAAAGAACAAATGAATACATTAATTTATTTCTAAGAATATGATACAACACAAAGAGCATAATAATTGCTGTGTACAGCTCTGTCTAGAAGCATAGTGAGCCAGCCTAACTAGCTTGTAATATAGAAGTAAAATCAATGTAGGTACACGTAACAGATGTCTGATTGGAGCATTATTGCGGACGTTTATCAATCCTAACTGATAACAGATTTACGGGTCACAGCAAAGTTTGCCACTTGGTAACGTGTTCGCCACCAAGGGCAAATAAAAAACATTATTTCCCTATGTCACCAGTAATTAATATCCCTAGTGGGGAATAGGTGATTTCCCTACACACCCGCAGTGGTATATAAGAATTAAGATGTTCCCCGTGCTACTCGATTATGAATAGTATATTATACTATATTAGGACATTCTTCACAACGCTGTATATACCCAAAGTAAGCATAGCTTTAACTAGATGGTGTTATACATAATATGTTAGGTACTAGAATTCTACCCGCATTACCATAACGTATACGTAAATATTTAAATAATGAAACACAAAAGTATCTAGACCAATGCTAATAGATATATTCATGGAGACAGATATTTTGATAAAAAAATATATTACTTGCCGTTTGTTCATCTAAAAAGTGCTCAACACGCCTAAGGAAGTATTCAATTTAAATAAACACCGGTCAACAACGCGCATTGAGGGTTCCGCTGCCGTACAAATTGGATTAAACTGATTGAAGGATAGATTTATGCTACCTAAACAGTTAAGTCTTTTGACAGACTGACTTGACTTAGTTTAATTTTGTCACAGATTCAAGATGTTACAGACCTGTAGGTCTAAAAATGCCACTTTATTGAAAACGTATTGGGATAATATTTTGTCTTGTGGCGATATTTGCACGCAATTAGGATCTACTTAGTACATGAATTATTGTGATTCGGTTCATATGAGTGACCATTTAAAGAATTTTATAGGAATTTATTAGATTTACTGGAATTTCATAAAGTTACTTGTTTTTAGCAGAATCGCTATATATGGCCTTTTTAGACCCACTGATATATGATATGAATTACAACTTGATGCACTCCTGAGAAAAAGGTCTTGACAGAGAGACGGTTAGATAGACAACGAAGTGATCCAATAAGGGTTCCGTTTTTGCTCTTGAGATACGGAACCCTAAAACAAACCAATTTTATAGCATTCTATTGCAACTTCGTAAATATTATATTCATAAGTACATATAAAATTGCATTGAGCGGGAATCGAGCCCGCTACCTACGACGTAGTAGTATCGCTACGCTGTCATAAACGTCAATCATGTCCCAACCGAAATCTTCAGATTATACTCAGAAGCTAAAGGTGAAATGCGAGCCAATGGTATTATTATCTGGGATACCTAAGACCGTGCGAAGTTTAAAAGGCGATTGACCCTAGACTCAGAGGTGAAGGCCTTTTGTCAACATGCCAATCCTCTTAGATACCCCCTTTACCTCCCCTCCCTCCCCCGCCGCCAGATGCAATCGGGTCACAACTCCTTTATGACGATGATGATGGTGCTAGGTACTCACTGAGGGTAAAGTGTACGGTGCCGGATCAGAATGTTTCTTTTCATTAGAAATGTCCGGCGCAGGCTCACGTGGAGGCGTATTTCTGCCTGAATCATTTCCAGCCGTCATGGCTGATGACGAACTTGAAGGGACCTGTACAAAGATGCTTTGAGAAATGTCTTTCCTATTCTTTATTGATTCGGTTGATGAACGCCTATGTTCTTTCTCTAGGACTAGTCTACTTGTATTGGTTCAGTGATTTAGACGTAGAAGCTAACAGACTGACAAAACAGTAATTAAATTAATCAATGATTTTATGTAGACTAGCTAGATGGAACTAAAAATTGCCTGCAATATAGAATAGGTATTAACAACATATTATGAACTCAAACACGTTTGGTATTTCATTAAATTACCGAAGGTTTTTAAACACATTAAGTAAAAACATTATACAAATACAGGTTTAGGTACTTTTAATTAATTTACATAGGTATTTAATTTCTTCAATCCGGATTCATTTAGTATGAACTAATTAATAAATGAAATATATCTTTATAAACTTTTTCTTCCGTGTAGTGATGGAGAAAAATTCAATTGAAATGAATTGAGAAAGAACATAAGAATCACCACCTTTTCTCATCCGACGGGTGTCGTAGGAATCGACGAACGGAAAAATACGCAGATGATATCATTGCGAGAGAAGGAAATCTGTAAATAAAACCCTGTACCGACCCGTCTGGCTTGCGTGGAAACAGTAGACCAAAGCTTCCCAACATTGAGAGAGACCTATTACCAGCAGTGGACTGCGATGGACTAATTAATTGATTGATCTTTATACAAATATATACAAAATATATACATATATATACAAAAGTAGCGAATTGTTGCAAGTAATCCAAAACAGCCAATCTAGTATAAGTCCCGGTATATAACTCCTTAAGTCGTGAGAGAAACGATTATGGATTTGAGCACCTCTGCCAAAGTAGCATACCACACCCACACCCAAAAATGCGTCCAAATATAGTACATTTTGGGACGAGTCTGGGGTCAAGAAATATGCCTAAAACTATAACTACTTATACATGGAAGTTACATGAGTTTACGATACCGGTATCAAAGAGGTCTTCTTGACTTGTTCAATGACAGTCGTTGCATTATCGGGTGGGTATAATACAGGGTCAATACAGAGCCTGTTGTCTTCATTAGAGTTGAATATGAAGAAAGAGCTAGCCAGGGGCGGGAGGCATCGCACAAGGACATGCCCAGCAGCCAGTATAGTACATGCTAGTGCTGCTCCCACTGCGATTACAGGCGCATATCCAAGGTATTCTACTGGTAAACTACACTCAGCTTGACGTTCATCAAACCTGCAAAAACGTTAGAAGTGAATACTACGAACTTACTAATAAGATTAAGTTTGTGAAAATGTTTGGACGTTTGACCAGTATCTATTCAACACAGTATTCAACATAGAGTAACATCTAGTTACTAACTACAGCGAATCGAAAAGGAGGATTATGATTTGGACCGTTATTTTATTTATAATAAAACATTCGACTGTATTTAGGCACTGCCAAATAGAAGTGAAAAGTCTGTAGAAAAACTAAAAATAAAGTGCTCAACGCGCTCTAAAAAAGCTTTCACTTCAAAGAGGTGCACCGTGCAAGTATTTGACTTTTTTGTCACTGGCTGTATAGAATGGTTTTGTTCTAGCTCTAGCTCTATGGTCTAAACCTAAACCCACCATAACGCATTCACCAGTTTACCCAGTAAACTGTAAGTTAAAATGAAGTGAAAGCTTCAGTAGGCATAAATAAGCTTTGACTTCAAAAAGACTAAACGAAGCTCTAAATAAGACAGATGATGGAACTAACCAATCTCTGACACCGCAGTTTTTAATTCCGTCACACACGGCCCCGCTCGTAAAGCAAAACTCTTGACGGTCGATAACACACAACGTCTCATTCCTGAAGTCACACTCCCGAGGAGGCTTCTTTCTAGCGGTAGTGGCCGTGACTTGATACACCTCTGCCTAAAATTGATAACTTATCAGTCATTATTGTTATCACTAATCGATGAGCCAGCATAATATGTAAAAACCAAAAACTAAGTATTGGATAGTTCTTACTCAAAAGTTCTGGTTGAAATTTGGTGTTGGTATAGAAAAAGGGAAACATTTTCTATACCAACACAGTATTGCAAGAAATGGATCAGAATTTCACGCGGGTGGAACGTAAGAAACAGCTAATAGTTCAATACCAACTATCATAATATGGATCAATACTCACATTTATGTCTGAATTAATGCTGCTGTTACTCAGGAATCGAAATCGTAGTCTTCCTTTGACGGTGATGACAAAGTATGATGAGAATACGTTTCTGTCACCGAGTAATTCGCATAGGCGAAGGCACTTATTTTTCTTCATGACCATAAACGCATCTTCGTTGGCGAAACAGTTCTTGAGCAGATTCGTTGGAAACTTAATAACCATTACCAGATAGACGTCATCTGATTGAGCAGTAATCTCGATGTTGCACTCGTAGTCTATTCCGCTTATTGTTCGGAACACCTGCAGATATAAATCTTCGGAATTTCTGGCAGATTCTCAATTCGCCGACATTTTTTTTATGTATCCGTCTCCGATTGCCGTTGTTTATGGACCGATTCGATATGTATCTCCAATGGGATACACGAAAAAAAACTCCTTTTAAATTCAAATAGGAAATGAGAAATGATTGTTTTATTATTACGTACCTATATGAGCATCCCGTGATAAGGTACCTAGATACATTGCTATGGTCGATGCGTTACTAGAATTAGCTAGTATAAGACTACAGAGACAAACCACATAACTCCTTAACGATGTATATCTAACTATAGTTGCAGGCATGCTGGGCTGGATTGTGAAACTGACAATTGACAATGGAGCATATAATGTGACATTAGCAAGACTCACAGACAGGCTTCAGCCCTAGTAGGCACATAGTATTAATGCCTACTTACTGTCATCATCATCTTCATAGTGATTTTCCAGTACCGTTCAAAGTTTGTATTTCAGAGCCCGGGACCCGCCGATGGTTTTTATTGGTAGGCATGTCGGTTTTTCTGTGACTGTCGTCTGACTTCCCTATTGTTTTGTTTTGCACTTCCCAAATATTAATAGTAATACGTGAATTATTGTTATTCAATGCTCAGGAATGTAATAGTATTGATGTTTACAAACCATTGTGATAGTATCGGACATTCCCATGCCAAAGGACAGATCGTAACGCAGACGGCCTGAAAAGGCGCACTCATTGCTGACATCCAACGGGCGGTAGAGTAAAAGTAAGCCATTTTTTGAAGTTCCCCTCGCTATGACACCTAGATAACAGTTTAAAATGGAATATAAGATACAGAACCATAACATTTAAAATGTTAAACTTAGTAGTATTGAAATTATAAGATAATTTAACATATGTTTGAAAACTAGATGCCCATGCCAATGATGTACATCGTTTCTATAGGGTAATTTAAATTGTGGAGTTCCTTCCATTCCAACCCTTTGTTACTTACAAGAAGGTTAAAAACTGTTACGAACTTCTTGAATTGTATTTAACTACACATCTTCACATCATCCTCTGAGTATAGACTCAGAGGATGATGTGAAATCATTTTCAATACGAAATAGTCGTAGGTACTCGACATTTTCCGTGAAGCGATTGTTAAAGGATTGTTAGAGGCTCCAACTACTCGTAGTCGTAACAAATGTCATAGATATTTGTATAGCTACCGGGATCATACATGCTATCCGTGGCAAGGAGGGACATTAATTGTAAGGTAATTGCACGGTGCTAGTACTGCTTAGCGTTACGTTGTGCTAACTCCTAAGCCTGCTCGGGTGCCATTAGGCTTCTTAAGGGCTCGGGTGCCCTTAAGAACGAACATGATTCAATATGTTACTTCATGTTTTGAAAACAATTCGAGAATCGATCTTTCGATTAATCCGAACCGACCATCCGTATGAGGGTGAAACCGGACACAGGTAGGGAGAGGGTCGTCGTCGGTATAAACCAGAACAAAACGGTTCAGCCCCTATACTTGACGCGTCATAAATACGCTGAATTGGGTATTTGACTGACTAGTCAAATTAGTTACTTTTTACTAAACGTCAAAACGGTACGTTATAAGGATACTTGTGTGAAATAATTTATTGTGACGTCATTTTATTCAATAATCAAAACGTATGATTTAAAAATAAAAATAAAATAAAACACGATAAAATAATATCAATGCAACTTTCACCGCTCCTTTACCATGCCTAATTTAATAAGCTCAGTTAAATAATGTATTTTAACTTCAAGAAAATATCCAATTGTTTACCATAGCACAAAACTCCTATGTACATGGAAGCTATCATGAAAAGCGGGGCATTAAACATCCACCATTGTCATTAAAGAGTACAACCTAAGCTTGTTCAAATCCTGAGGACCGCCCGCATACTCTTTCTCTTGATTTGGTGTGTCTGGGTTATTACGTGATAGCAATTGCAGTGTCACTATACTCATAATTTGCCAAATATCAGTGCAAACTACGGCTGTCAAACGTTTATATAATTTTCACTACTCATATATTAAGTACGCGAGCGCTGCGTGGTTACCGGCAGAGTAGAATTTGGACCACCCCATCTCTTCCCATGTGGTGTCGTACAAGGGGACTAAGGGATAGGGCTGTTTAACATCGGACAGATATATACTCAGCTACAGATGCATGGATCGTGTCAACAATAGTGCCCGAAATACGGCAATAGGCTCACCCCCTATTACGTGGGACCGAATACAACTATTGGTGAAATGTGGGTGATAATTCACCTCTGCCTAACGCTCCGGGGATAAAGGCGTGATTACATGTATGTATGTTATGCCTGCCCCAACCCCGAAAGGAAAGCATTAGCATATAATTTATAGTACCGAATTATAAGCATAATAGTTATCTATAATTTCATCTTTTGTTTTAGATGACACTCGAGAAGAACATGACAGTAGCTGAAAAAGAAAATGACAACCATGACAGCAGTAATGACTACAAATATGAAAAGGATTTTCAAACTGCGCTACCACAATTTTTAGCTGTAAGCGCCAAGAACTTGCTACTTTTAGGTAAGTAAGTACAAAGTACTGCATTTCCACCAAGATTCTTGAACCTACGGGCCTAAGCCAACTTATCCGGATAATATCCGGTATACCTGCTTATTGATGAACGACGTCCTGACGCAGGCTTTCGTCTTGAGATCAGGCGACCGTAGCTATCGTAAAAAGGATAAATAGAAGAGCAGACCCTGGGCACTGAATAAATAATGCCCTGGGCTCCAAAGTTCAAGTGTAACTTTTACTAGGTTTGGCGCTCAGATGAAAAAGAAATGGTAGATAGGTACTATTGGTGGACCAGAGCTGAACATGGAACAGTAGGATTAAGTTGTAGGGAGGACACTTTGTCACGTACTGCACGCCATGTACAATCAGAATCAGTAAGACCTTGACTACAATGTATCAAAATGATTTTAATACCAGGATATTAAGAGCAAAACAAACTGTTTGTTTCATTTAAATTGTATTATTATCTAAACTAAAGGTGTATGTCAAATATCAGAGTAACCAGTCAACAGGAAGAGGGAAAAGTACTTTACTCGTACCTACCTATAAAACTGCCGATAAACTGTCTAACGTCATACGTGTGTATGTAGGTACCAACCGGTTATGGCATGGTTATTACGGTAGCCGTGATCATTTACGAGGCAGTCAAAAGTCTCTTAAGTAATATAGAATACATTAGTTAGACCATGTGTAACTAATGTTAATTCTTCACATGGATTGCATTGCATACGTGCTTGATCACATGACAAGTCGTGGTTTCGAGGTTATGTACTGACTCGTCTCTAAGTGTGTACTTGTACTTATTGCTGGTTGTTCTGCGCTGACGTATATAGTAATGTTACTACTACTACTGTTAGCACGTTATTATGGGCTTGTCATTCAGCGCGCCAATTTGAAAAGCATCAATTCAAATCATACAATTTAACTTTCAATTTAATTTTTTTGTCGACAGTTCTACTTGAACTAAGTTTACCTCCGCTAAAAGATCGAAACATGTTTGATAGCAGCCGGTACTCATTTACCATTCTCTCATTCAAAATCCCTTCATTTTAATTACCCTACTGTTGGCACCAAAACTTCCCTTAATCTCTTAATTTGGTAGATGTACAGTACCAGATACAATCGGTGGATTTACCTAGACAGACAGATAACAAAATATATATTAAATAATTAGATTTTTAATCAATAACAATGATTATTCGACTATTTTTATTAGTAAAAAAATGCAATACAACGATTTGCATCGTTACAATAAATATGTACAATGTACAAACATACATACTTACGCTACACTACGCTACTACTTATATGCGCGTAACACATTACCCTCGCTGGCGCAGTCGGGTAATAACTTAGTTACTTAAACCTAGGTATTGTGTTTTGCACTTCGGGACAAAGAGTGGGAGTTTAATAGCGTTCTCTGTTTCATTTAAAAATGTAATTCTTTCTTCCTTTGAGTTTGGTTTTGTCAACAAGTGCACTATATTTTGAAGTTTATTGATAGTAGGTACCTACGTATATACGTAGGTACCTACTATCAATAAACTACCTACCTATCATCTAATTTTTAACTGACATTCAATAGCTGATTACGACTTACGAGTTCTTATTATTATAGTATACGAGGGCTGCTACTTATGTATGCGGAATAGAAAAAATAAACAAATGTATATGGCTCAATATTTATGCTTTCATTGTTTTTCAAAGTATTCTCCACTATGATCGATGCACTTTTGCATTCGATAAAACCAATTTTTAAAACACTTTTTCCACTCTGATTGAGGTATCTCCAAAACGTGCTGTTTGAACGCGTCTACGGCATCTTCACGGGTCGAAAATCGTTGACCACGTAATTTATTCTTTACATTTGGGAATAAATAGAAATCATTCGGAGCCAAATCAGGGCTGTACGGTGGTGACCATTCAAAAATGTACCTAGTTGTTTCCTGAGATGTATGACAGCTGGCATTGTCATGGTGAAGTATGATTCTGCGTCGCTGGTTGTTTTTGCGTATTTCTTCAAATACTTCTGGCAAACAAATGGTCGTGTACCACTCCGAATTAACCGTTCTGCGATTCTCCAGTGGTATTGTAGCCACATGGCCATTAATACCAAAAAAGCAGGCCCAGGATTCGTCACCTGTGTAGATATTATAAACAGATTTTGAGTCGCCTCCGTTGAATTTTTTCAAGGTTTTCTTGCACCATTCGACTCGAGCATCTTTTTGATCCTCAGTTAAGTTGTGCGGGATCCAACGCGAACAATTTTTTTTTACAGACAAATGTTCATGTAATATCCTATGAATGCTCGTCATACATATGCCCAGAATGGCCTCTATCTCGCGATACGTAACATGGCGGTCTTGCATTATTAGTTTTCGCACAGCTTCAATATTTTGTGGCACAACCACCGATTTCGGGCGACCTTCTTTAACTTCGTCCGTGAGCTTACTCCGCCCGCGATTAAACTCACTAAACTAGTGATACACAGTCGTTTTTGATGGAGCTTCACCACCAAAAGTCGAAGTTAATTGATCTACGCCAAATCTACGCACTGTTGTTGCGTTAAACCACGTCGAAAATCGTAATAAATCATAGCACGAATATTTTCACGAGTGAGTTCCATTTTTTCAGCGATATGACATATTAAACCCAACAAAAACAAAACACTAACGTTTTTATGAAAAAAAATATTAGCGGTCAGTATTTAAAAAAAGAATCAATATGTGCATGGAGGTCAGACATTGCGTTTAAAATTATTGGAATCCCAGATTCCGCATACATAAGTAGCAGCCTATGTTTGTGTCTTCAACTGTAGCGAAAGGACGAAAAACTATAGTAATCGTATCGTTGACGATATTTCAATAGTTGATTGCGATTGCGTGGCTTCACACTCACTCGGGTTCACAGTTTGCAAGGGGCCAATCGCAATGCTCCGTTCTCTCGATATGTTTACGATACGATTACATTAGTTTTTCGTTCCCGTGTTAGTGGTTACCGTGGCCAATGGACGTGTGTAACACCAGAGAAGCAACACTAGCGCTGCCGACCTTTTAAGCACAGACTTTCTGTGCCGTCAGTGTAGAAGGCAAAGCAGGACAAGCCTTCCCACTGACAGCACAAATTCCTAACTAAATTCCTTGTGCTCTCGGCGTAGTCTCAAGAATATTTCCGTTACATAGGTACCTAAAGCGTCCCTATTCTAGGTTTCAGTAGGTAATATACTTATGTAAATGCTTGCAGAGCAGAGATAAGTATATATTATGTAGGATATTTAAGAAACAACATTTCTATCCTCTTAGTCACTGAGTCACATCATTGGTTTTCTAGTTCTAGATTATTCTACATAACTCTAACAGACAGTTGGTTCACTAATCGCTATCTTAGTAGACCATTAAAGCCACCTTTCCTTAGCCCGCGATTTCGGGGTACCTCGCGCCTTGGCAACCCGAAGTCTGTCTCACTGGAAACCATTGATAAAAATAATATCACAAGATATGAAGTATTATGCGTAGTTCGACTTCGATGTCCAACTAACTCACAAAGATTTATAGCTTGTGTATTCCATTCGTATTAAGTAAAGATTTTGAAATGCTCATAATACATTCTTTTAATTTCAGGATATGGAATGACACTTGGATTTTCGACGATCCTTATACCGGCTGTGCAGACGCCCCGAGATGGTGAAATATTACATTTGAACAAATCAGAAATATCATGGATAGGTAAGACGACTTTCAGCTGCCATATTTAAGTATGCTTATCATTAGGGCCGGCACAACTTATGTAGGTATGGGAGAGATACCTGGGCAGGGTACTAAACCCTCTCAAATAATGGTATATTATGGTATGAGTGTGTAAAGTTGGTAATCACCGCTAAGGTGCCATTGAGACCGAAGACGGTAATCATCAATACACACGTGTATCATACGACGTTTAACAACACACTTGTGAATAAAACTATACAAAAAAATATTTTTATCTACTCTCATGTCAACATTGAAAATTAAAAACGACTTAACGAGTATCAACGATTTTTTTTCCATTTTGATACAACTACAACCTGGAATCAAAGAGTATAGGTATATATATATATATATATCATTATGTGCCTAATTGCGGTGAAATTAGCGTCACTTTATGAGCAATTGTGTTGAAAAAATGATTATTTCACAATATATAAAAACATTTGTAACCCTCAAATCCAGAGTGCCATCAGCTAATAAAATGGCATGGAGTACAGTAGCAAAGTTCATGTTGCCAGGGGTCTAGCGTACACAATCTTCTGCATTATAGCTATTATGTGCTGTTTCGGGTAGCCTGCCCTTCTTTATCGAGCCCTTGACCAATCTGTCAGACGCGAGTTGACCGATGCTCTCGTAGTCAATAAATCTGACTTTATTTTATTGTAATTGTTTGCTTTTATAAAATTGCAGATTGAAGTAAAGTACAAGTATCTGTCTTAATAACTCTTAGAATTAGTTTAAAATACTATTTTGTTTTATTCGGTATTGCCTATTCGTTCCAAAATTCACCCATGCCCTACGATCAACGCCATTTTTTAAACATATAACAATTTTGAAAAAAATGGACAAAAATATAGAAAATACTCACCAAAATTTTAAATGTGGCCTTGGATGACCGATCTTTACTACAAGCGACTCTACCGATTCGCTTGGGTGGGCTCGGTATTCGCAAAATTTCAGATGTCAGCTTACCAGCGTTCCTGTCGTCAGTCCACAGTACGGAAGAATTAACTAGGAAAATCCTTGCACCTACACTAATTTTACGTTAATACGTTTTACGTTAATTCTGAAGTATTGTGTAAGACTGATGCAGTGAACGCTTGGAAAATTGCATATCCAAACACCGATCTCCCAAGGAACCTTTTCTCACAGCGTCAGTGGGACAGGCCGCTCTGCAGCTTAGTTGGAAAAAAATTACTAAATACATGTTCCAATGCTGCTGAGCGTGCCCGTTTACTGGCGGTTGGAGTGTGGGAATCGGGTCTTTGGCTACAAGCTTTTCCGTCATCTATCGTAGGGACTATGTTAGATGACACTACCTTCCGCATCGCAACTTGTCTCCGTTTAGGTGCCGTGTGTTTCTCCGCATCAATGCCGTTGTGGAGAAGCCGTTGACAGACTCGAACATCATGGTCTGTCGTGCTGCAGGAGCGCTGGGCGAATTCCACGGCACGCCAGCCTCAACGACATAATCCGCCGTGCTCTTGTCACCGACGGTGTACCAGCTGTACTAGAACCAAACGGTTTGGCGCGTGACGATGGCAAGAGACCGGATGGCATGTCGTTAATGCCATGGAAGATGGGTAGGACTCTGGTGTGGGACGCCACATGCGTTGATACCATGACTCCTACCCATATAACTTGCACGGCTGGCTGTGATGGTGCTGCTGCTGCTTCTGCAAAGGCTCTCAAGCGGCGCAAATACTCAAATCTCATTGGAGATTATGAATTTGTGCCGTTTGGAGTCGATACTTTGGGGTCATGGGGTCCGAGCGCTCGCAACCTCTTCCGTGAGATTGCGAAGCGTATGGTCGACGCTTCTCGTGACCAGAAGGCTGGCCTCTTTTTAGGTCAGAGAATAAGCATTGCCATACAACGTGGCAATGCTGCCAGTCTTCTGGGAACGCTACCACAAGAGGCATGCAATGCGGAGGAATTGTGAAATGTTCTTAGCTATAAGTTGTATAATAGTTTTATTGTATTTAATATTTATAAATTATTTCTTGACATGATTGTAAAATATTATTTAATTAAGTTTAATGAAAATAAATGTTTTATTTGTCTTGTTTTCCAGGTTCCATCAATTTAATAGTAGTGCCAATAGGATGTGCACTCTCTGGACTAGTAACAACGCCTCTCGGACGAAAAAAAGCAATGCAAATGGTGAACATACCATTTTGCATAGCGTGGCTATTGTTTCATTTCTCTTCAACGACGGGGCATCTTTACGGAGCTTTATTTCTGACTGGGCTGGCAGGAGGACTGCTGGAGGCACCTGTAAGTGTTTAGTTAAAAGTATTAAATTACAACTATTTAACTATGATATCAGCTGTACAGAACAAGAAAGTTTTTAAATGAAGTTTTAAAGCAATTATTATACTAACTAACTATTGAAATCGATTAAGATAGGAAAAAGTAATACGACTCAGGTAGGACTCGAACCCGCGTCTGGTCCCTTGTGGAGGGAATAATCTGATCACTGTGCTATCGAGTTCACATAGTTTTTAATGTGTATTTGTAATATAAGTTCCTTCAAAAACTTGTCTGTCACCTATGTGGATAAATATACTTATAAAAAAACTAAATTGGCTAAATTTTAAGGCGTAGGCCACTACTGAAGAAAATGCCGCGTTTCGGGATTTTCCCCGTCGGAACATCAATACATAAATCTCTCTACTTAAGTAGATATCATAACAAGCATAAAAGGTAAAATGTATCCCTATTTCTTTCGGTCACGTTCACGGCATTACGCGTGAACGGTGCAGCGATTTCGCTAATTATTTTTCTGTTGTAATGATATCAAGATATGGTTCTTATGATGAAAATTTCGGACTCTCGCGTGACACCGATTTAATAAAGACGACGAAGCGAACGATCATCTGCGCAGTGTGCCCGTTTAATAATCTTTTACTAGTATTCTCATTAAGTCCTCCACTAAACTAATCTGTTTGAGTTACGAGTGGGTTCGGGACGGTAGTGTGATGGCCAGGTTCGAATCTGGGACCTCTACACTCGATCCACGATGGAGAGGTTCCAGATTCGAAACCTAACCGACTTCATAACAACAAATCCATTCAGTATCAGAATAAACGGGATATTTACCATGTTTCACTATTTTGAGCTTCCGATATTTCGGCGACGATATTCCGGTACGAACCACTGGATCGAACTACATAACCCTCAGATGCTTTCGACAGAACGCCACTATATACCAAGACTGGTTAGGGAAGCAATTGAAATAAAAAAGTATAAAAATTTCAATCGTGAGGATGGGTTTCAACTGCCGAACGTCTGGCATCCAGTGGTCCGTCTTTGCAAAAACAACCGGGAACAAGCTAAAACAAAATCGCGAGTGGATACAGTGAGCATCGTATGTCGTGAACGTGATCGAGATCGGGTTCGAGTTTGTAGTGAGAGTGAAACCAATAGTAGTGCAGATACGCGTAGTAAAAGAACTCGAAAGAGGGTAGATCGATATAATTACTCCTAGAAGAAAAAACTTTTTCTTAGTTCACCGCCACTACTCCAGTTCCTCCGTGATCATGGTGCTTGCAACAGCGCCGAAATATCGGAAGCTCAAAATAGTGAAACATGGTAAATATCCCGTTTATTCTGATACTGATGTCAGTGACCATGATAGTTTAAATAAACAAATCCATTGTCACTTATGAGTTATGAGATATTTAAAGAAACTTGTATTCGATGAGCGAAACTGTATTTGTATTAATATTGGATTCTGGTCAAGTATTCCTTTTTGTAAATTTATTTATTTATTTAGTACATGGAAAACTTACAGCATAAAAACATGAATAGCGTTGGACTAGGTCATAGAAAGCCAATACTTAACAAGTTTTCACTTATAGTCGCTGCGTAGGTAAAACATTGTAAACAAAAACACGCATTGCACAAACCTTATGGAAGAAAAAAATTGAAAAACTACACAATAGATCTACATAGTCAATACCATGAACATAGTACATCAATTTCTGGGTTTGAAAAATGTTAAACTCAAGCACCTTCTCGCCGCGGGCACACTAGTTGAGAAAGGGTCAATATCGTGCTGCTTACTTACATAGCCTGTTAAAGTTACGAGTAAATTAAGATATATCTTCTTATTTATCTTAGCGTTAATCCCAGTCGCATCCGAAGTTTACACTTCGAAGTCTGGGGTCTTTACGAGTCTAACTGCAGATTTGGCTGAACTTCGATATTTTCCGTGAAGCGACTGCCAAATGACGTCCACAAGCCAAATGCGATATCGAAGCATTGCAGTTAGACCAGTAGTTGGATATTTTTATAGTGCCCCAACTACTCGTGACGACTGCCATAGATGTTCGTATGGCAACCGGGACTGACGACTTAACGTGCCCTCCGAGGCACGATCAGACCAATGCAAATACCCATATTCATGCATACAAATATTTGCTCTGAGCGGGTCCTGCGTAACGGCCGCATTCACTACCGCCACGGCACAGACGCAAGAGATTAGGTATCTCTTGTGTATTAATTACATAATTTGTTTGTCGGCCACGAGTTCTTCACCACTGACCGTTACCAAAGCTTGTGATTGTAGACTTGGCGATTCTATAGCCTCGATTATTGTGAGGTCGCACAAAGCCAGAGAGGTATTTGATTTCGCTCACGTGATAGTGAACGGTGGAATATTATGTACAATGTCAGTTGATTTGGATATTATAATCAAGGATTAAAGTGTAATGGTAGTTAGTGGGTAGGTATCTACGCTTCACATATGTGATACTTAAACAGTTAATTGGGTAGAAAATTCGAATAACTTAAGAAACCGCTATCCAACGGTAATAAAATTGTTACTCAATGTTTTGCACTATTTTTGGAGAATAGTAGCAACTTAGATAATTTAGCTTCATATTATGAACAATCTCGACCGGCTTTCTATAATAATGATGTATCTAGTAGGTATCGTACAATACAGTTATTGTGGTTATATGTAAGTAGATATTTATAAAATATATTTACCGAACTTAAAATATTACTTTAGGCACATTAAAAAATATATTGATGTCGAAATATCTATGTGCCCGGTTAATGTCAATAGGCTAGCCACCTATAACATTGGGACCTAAACATAAACTTTCGAAATGTGGGTGCTGGCACCTCTGCCTACCCCTTCGGGGATAAAGGCGTGAGTTTATGTTATTTATGAAATATCTAACAACGTTCCGATTCAGATCAAATCCGCTAAGTGGTAGGCAACATTTCTAATGTGAACATTTTCAAAATCCCAAAAAAAATTAGTTATTTTTTTATTAGGTTCGTGTACGAGTATAAACATCGTATAGGGTGGATTTCTACAAGGAAGAATCGCGTCGCAGAATTACAACAATGGCATTAGAGCAAAACTTACTGTCTACGGTCATGTTATCGGCGTCCGCATCAGTGACTTGACGAGGAGGTAGAACTTATATTATGAAGTTAATTGAAATACCGCGCTGACGGTAGTAAATATTAATAATTTCACCACCGACTAGCTTCGAGCCTGTTAGATACAGTACCTATATATATATTCGCCATCGAAATTTACAATAAAAATATTTTAAGTAGGTAGGTGCAACTTACAAGCCAAATCCAAATTGTGTGGTTTCTCGAAATTTAACTCTTTGATGGTTGGTTCCTAAAGATGTGATCGCCATATTCTATTCCGGGGGTGTTAATAATACCTCTGCCCACCCCTTAGATTTACAGGCGTGAATATTCTATGAATTTATGCAGTTGTAGTGATATAGGTTTGGCTTGAATGAAGAAATTAAAGGGACGGAGGAGTTAAGAGAAATTGCAGCTGGTAAATTGACATTGCAGGTAGACATTGTTACGGTTATTATTTCGAACAGATCGATATTGGCCATGTGCAGAAAAATGGGGTGGCCAACGGAATTATTTCGTAGGGTGACCCTTCTATTCTATTTAGGGAATCATGCGCCCTATTAATAGTTATCGATTTAAGTGTAGGTAAACTGTCAGTAAATTCGGTAGATCGATTTTAATTTACGAGCTGTTCCCGCGACTTCACAGAATATTGTTAACATGTCTGCGATCCACAGGAAGAAGAAGCAACTTATATCTTATTTCCTAGGCATAGTTTTGTATAATTGCGTTTTGTTAAATTATGTAGATACTTAAGTACCTACTACGTAAGGTGATTTTTGATAATGGCTTGTATGACCAAATCCGAAACTATAATAATGAAAAATACTCAAAGGAGTCACGTCACGAGTCCGATTTTGATGAAACTTAAAACCTTATCATTCGATTTTTTTAAAACTAATAATCCTAGCTGGCAATAAAATCCGTTGATATTGAAGAAAGAAATATTAATAAAGTCTATTAAGTATAACATATAATATATGTCGCTGTTAAGGATCAAATTCTGCGAAGTAATTATATTATACGGAAAATTTAAGCAGAATATGGAATTTTCATAAAATTCATATTTCACGTACCTACCTAAATTTTGTATCCTAATTTGTTTCGTTCGAAATCCCAGAAAAGATCGTAACTATTCCGTGTTTTAAACTGTTTTAAATTATGCTTAGAATAATACTGGTAGGCAGGCAAAATTTTGAAATAGAACATGATCTCGCTTTTTATTTCTTTTTTCTTATTATTTTTTTTGTTGTTAATACAATGTTTTATTTTATATTCTGAGCTATTTAATTATACACTTACAAGGCGTAATAATTTTACAATCATGTATACGATAAGAAAAAGAAATTGAAATTAGAACGATATGCATATTGACGCCAATAATATAGATTCTGTTGGTACTTTATTTAGTAATTTATTAAAAGAAGCATATTTTATCAATGGATGAAGTGCCACATGCACCTTGGTACCTATGGCACACAAACAAATAATAAAATAACTCTTAAGGGCTTTCAAATAATGGTTAAAAACCTTAAACAAGGACGTAGCTTTCGCAAGACTAAACTGTTAATTAATTATTACTAAGCTACTTATTTGTGATGAAGATTTAGAAATAACTATTTTGACCTATTTTGAGTCATTCTCCTCTAATTCCTACCAAAACGCAGCTGAAAGCTACGATACTACGTCTCAGACTACGATATATTATGTAAAGTTTTAAAAAAATACAAGTATAAATGTTATCGCTCCCGACGCATTGTGTAAAAGTTACATCCTGGAGAAAATTTTAGACGCCTTGATTTTTGCAATTGGTTTAATACTGGGGTAGCCTAGGATACCACGGTAGCCTAGAGGACACGGCGGTAGCCTAGCGGTATGGGCAATGCTAAGACGAGGTCTCGGGTTCTATCCCAGGAGAAAGTGCCGCAGAGCGATAAGGCCGCCATCTGTACGTACCACGAAATTTAAATCTCATATTGTAATGTAATATGTTATTGGTGTACAATAAAGACGTTTATTATTATTATTGTTTCTCAGTTCCATGACTCTCGGGACTATGGAGTCCCGGGCCTTTGGAAGGCGTGCGTCGGGCCGAAGCCAAGACGTAGATGCCCTTTTATGAGAATTTAATATGCTAGTAATACACACACATGGCGGAAATCATCCCCGAGCGCACAATATGATACACCGGGAGATGGTCCCCGCCAGGTGCACAGACTATTGCTGTGCGGTGCTGTGGCCGCGATGGAAATTAAATTATGGACTATGGGATTGAGAATTGGATGGACTGGTGAATGGGCTATGGGGGGAGACTAACAGACGCCTGACGTGACAATAAGTCTTAAAATTGTAAAAAGGCAGGCGGTGACTCGCCAACTCATTGCATGGGCCCCATTAAAATAGCCACATAAAGTGCGACCATGGAGCAATATCCGTTGACCGGCTAAGGTTGTCGAGAGGTGAATCTGCGTGGTTCGCGGTATACCAGTCAGCATACCCCCGGCGTTATGACTATTATTATTATTATTATTTTACCATGGCACACACCAATGACTTTTCGATGCTTTTCGAAGTTATGTGTGTATTTATCGCAGGTTTATAAGTGCCCGGTTAATGGCAATATGCTCGCTACCTATTACATTGGGACCTAAACATAAACTGGCGAAATGTGTATGCTAGCACCTCTGCCTACCACTTCGGGGATATAGGCGTGAGTTTATGTTATGTTATGTTTAATCGGAAACTCGACAACAATACACATTTCTTCTCCAATATTTTATTCTCTGACGAAACATTTTTTTTCTAATACCTAATGGGATGTTTAATCGAAATAATAAACATTACTGGTCAAACTAACCCTTTGCGGGTAACCGAAGCATACCGCAAGGTGCGATTTTCATTTATTTGTTGATGTAGTATTGTGAAGGACAGGGTATTTAATTTCAAAATTTATGACGGAACGTTGACGACTTTTAAATACGTTGAAATTTTAAATGAACTGTTTAAAGAGCTGGAGAATTTGCCGTTGGCCCAGTTCAACCAATTATTTTTTCATAAAGATGGAGCTCCTACCCATTATTTATCTGGGGGGGTGTCAAAAACGAAATTCAAAAAGACACGTATGATACAGTTGATGACTTGATAAGTTCTTTGGTGGTGGTGAACAATTAATCAGTTAATGTAAGAACAATTCCCATACAGGAGATGCTGAGACAACTTGACTCTCTGCTAGACCTTCTGCTGACGAGTAAACCGGACCTGTACAGTGTGTTGGTGCGAGCCGCTTTAGGCATCTTTGACCACTGGCCTGGTCTGTTCCACGGTGCCTATTATAGCGCCACTACGACTCGTGCAGGGGAAGCGGCGTCTCTGGCAGTACTCGTCAGTGGACTGGGATGGACTGCGTGGCTATTTTGCGTCCATTCTGTATGGTTGCTTTGAAGGTTAGAACCTATCCGATAGTGCTACTGCTGTCACCGGTGAGATCGGTCTGGGTATGGAATACTATACCCCATACACTGATATCACTGGTGTCCGCAGGGTGCGCCATTGGTTCGGGTGCAAGTGCGCGGAAGCTGTTGAACAAAAACAGCCTGCGTACCGTGCTTGGATAAGGGCGCGCGCTACGCGCGATCGCAATCTGGGCCACTTCAAGGCGGTGTACAACAGAGCCACAAAGGTCTGTAAAAGGGCCTAGCGGAAGCCCAGCGCATAGCGCGCTTGGTCAAGCGCTAGTGGGGCATCCCACGGGCAGCGGTGGCTACTGGCGACTTTCCAAAGCCGTGCAAGCCAACTTCTACTAGCTGCCTCCGCTGCGTAGCCCTGCTGGATCCCTGGGCCATGACCCGCTAGAGAAGGCAAATCTGCTGGTTAATCACTTTGCGGTCAATTCACGAATCAATGATTGTGATACGCAACCACCGACATTATCCGACAGTATATCCATATCAGGCAATGCAATTTCCGTGCAGTATTGCAATCACACGATATTCGGAAAGTTAGTGGCCCGGATGGTATTCCAGCAGTGGTCCTACAAAAATGTGCAGCGGAGTTATTTTCGATACTGTGTGTGGCTGTACCGACTGTCTTACAGTGCCATCTACTTGGAAAGAGGCGAATGTACAGCCGATCCCCAAGTAGGGTGATCACTCAGACCAGGGGAACTATCAACCCATAGCCGTCATCTCAGTGCTGTGCAAGGTCTTCGAGCACATCATAAACAAACAGCTCATGCGTCATCTGGAGGATCACTCCTTAATTAATGACCGGTAATATGAAATGTCAACGGGTGATCTTCTAGCATACGTTACCCATCTTTGGGGTAAGGCTATGGATAAGCACGACAAGTCCTTGGCAATTAGTCTCGACAACGCCAAAGCTTGCGATAGGCTCTGGCACAAATCGCTTCTTTCTAAGCTACCAGCCTTTAGTCTGCCTCCTAGGTGCAACTGGGTTGCTAGCTTCCTGCAGGGGTGCTGTATTCGCGTCCTTTGTGACGGACGAGCTTCGGAGTTTCTGCAGGTAAATGCTGGCGTGCTGCAGGGGTCCCTCTTATCACCTACTCTCTTTCTTCTGCATATCAACGACTTGCTGTCCACCGGCAGTATTTTTGATAGCACCTCACACTGGAGTTATCATGGACATCCTGCTTCCAAACAGTCAGATATCGCAAAGAAAAGGCTTGTCACTGGGCTTGGCCGGCTCCTGAATCACATTTCCCAATGGGGCTCGGAGAACCTGGTCGAGTGCAATACCAAGAAGACGCAGGCATGTGCGTTTACATCAAAAGTATGTCCTTTTCTTCCCCTTTTCACTCTTCAGAGCACGCCACTGCTACTGCAGGACAATCTTAATATCCTATATCCTGGGTATGGATGTTCGCTGCAACCTGAATATCAAAAACTACATCGAGATTACCATCAAAACAGCCTGAACAGATTATGACGTTTTTTCACGCCGGAGCAGTGGTGTCTTCTATACAAGACACAAATTCACTCCTGCGTGGAATACTGAACGCATCTCTGGGATGGCTCAGCAAAGTACTTACTAGATGCTCTCAACAGTTTGCAGCAACGTGCGGTCCGCATTATTGAGAATCCCGAGGTCACGAACATTCTAGAGGCTTTGCAGATGCGTAGAGATGTTGCGTCCTTAGCAGTAATTTTCCGTCTGTACCATGGTGAATGTTCTGATGAGCTCTTCCTACCCAAATTTGGTCATCCAATCTCTTCTGAAATTTCTGTATTTTAAGGCGAGTTTCGAAACAGAATCGGACAAGGAAATATTACTATGTTTTATTAAATTGCGCTATTTATTTATGATTTTGGTTTTGCTATGTTAGGGGTTGATTAAAGATTAATTGTACTGCTACTAATTCATTATGAACTAACTAACTAGAAATATATCAAGTCTTATTAATTTTCGTTCAGTAGGTACTTACTAGGTTATCTGTGCTACTAGTCACGGAGACACACAGTATCATAATTACGACACACACTTTCTCAAATTGGTATGTGTGTGTGAGATAAGTGTCACACATACAAAAAGATATCATGATATTTTTAAATTCCAGGTGCTGACGTATGTAGCAGAAATTACACAGCCCCATATACGGGGTGCTCTCGCCGCTACCAGTTCCTTGTGTATCATCATAGGAGTATTCACTCAGTTCCTGCTCGGCCTCCTGCTGTACTGGAGAATAGTGGCGTTAGTCAATATTACATTCACGGTAATTGTCTACCATTTTAAAGCATTCCCCCAGTAAAGGAAAGATCGCGGGTTTGAATCCAGACTGGACCGACTCAATTTTAAATAATCTTAATCGTAATCTACTTTATCTTTTTTTTTCTATACTATATACCGATCTACACAATACATATAATGTGCTAATATATACAATACATATAATCTACCTATCTTCCATGTTAATCAGTCGTCTGTTTAGTACTTGTAGATTAACAAAACGTGATGTTAAATGTATCCTCAGAAGGTAAAAAAATACTTATAACAAAAGTACATATCATTTGATATTTTATTTCATGATCAATTTTTTTTTTAATAAATAAATAAATAAATAATAATAAATAAAAATTCATTTATTGACAAAAAGTATGTTACAATGATTAACTTTGACCCCACACTAGGCAAAGCCTGTCCTGTGGGTGCCAAATACGCTTATCGTTAACGAGAAATGTTGTTGCTCGAGCGACATCATAGTTTTGGGTTTAACACAAAAATATACCATTCTGTCCACAATTTTTACCTACAATATAAATACACTATACAATATAAATACAATATAAACAAAGAGGATTGTGAGGACAATGTGGGAATTCTACTTATAAAAAAGTCACTTGAAAATTGTAAAGTACAAGGCACGTGTATTGGAATATATGAGGAATATACAATCCTTACACAGATGATGAAACCACTTAACTACCTCAATCTCTTCTCCCAACAATCACCAGTGACCACAATATTTATGACACATGACCAACTAAATTTTCGGTAAGATCGTACGATAGGGAACTGAGCCATTTTGTGACTTTCAACCTTGCCTCTTTTACTGAACATAGTTTTATGTCGCAGGCGATATTTGTCTGATTATAAATATGGATTATTGTTAATGTCACCTGTTTCGGACCTACCCAATCTAGACCTAGTTAATACTATCCCATTATAATGCAGTGGAGTCACGGGTAATGATAAGAATAATTTAGTCCCACCACATTAGAAATAGTTCAAAGATTTTATTACCGATATACCCACGTGGCTCTTTTATTTTCCTGTGATGATGAGTCAGTACAAACGGCACCTGCAAAATTACCTAATCTCAAGTTTGTTTCGGCAAAATGCTATAACGATCATGACGTGTTTACTTTTAGAAACATACGTCTCGGCATGAAACCATATCACGATACCGTAACGAGGGTGGGCCCTGTGCTTTTTTGGCTTCTTTCTACCCGCCCCGATCTATTCCTCATTCTTGACTGAAGAGAACATAAATGATGAATAATAACATACATACATACTTATAATCACGCCTTTATTTCCGGAGGGTTAGGCAGAGGTGAATTATCACCCACATTTCACCAATAATTGTATTCGGTCCCACGTATTAAGGGGTGAGCCTATTGCCGTATTTCGGGCACTGACTCGTGACAAGCATCTGAGGCTGAGTCTGGACTGTATACCTAAATCTGTCCGATGTTAAACAGCTCTATCCCTTAGGCGACTTGTACGACACGTGGTCCAAATTTTACTCTGCCGGGAACCACGCGGCCTAATAAACTGATGAATAAATTTATGCTGTTGATAGGTAGTGTTGATAGGGGGAAGCTACGGAATGGGGGAGGGGGTCTGTGGGAATTCTACTTATAAAAAAGTCACTTGAAAATTGTAAAGTACAAGTCACGTGTAAAGTACTTACAACCAACATGTGAAAATAAAATTTATTAAACCGAACCGATTCCGCAATACGGTTTTGCATCTTACGGTTTTGTGACCTAATTCAATAAATGATGAACACATGACACTGCGCTGCGAGGGTGCGTACCTACGCGGGCGCTGCATCGCTCGGATTTATAATTTTGTTAACTTTATAATATTACTTTGATGTGTTCCGTTTTTGCAGCATTAATGTGGTTTTGGGTTTTAAATGGATTTATCAAAATTATTAAAGTTGCTAAATTCACAATGAGGTCCACCAGCCACGGTAACCACTTTCCATCAGGTGGACTGTGTGTTTGTCTGTCACTTAAGTTGTATAGGTAAAATAAAAGTTCAGCCGCATTACAAGTCTGAAAAAGCCGAACGAACTGAGTTAGGAGACGGCTTAGAGAATGAAATAGATAAATGTTAGTTTAAGTGTAGTGTGATGAGTATTTAGTGCACTACTGTCCATTTTTTGCCGTGAAGTGAATTCGTCGAGTTTACGAATCTGTCGTACACCGAACAATCGTTTGTCTTATTGTACACTTCTTAAAGAGGAAGACCTATGCTTCAATTGATGGATACAAAGCACTAGCCTATCTGGGCTAGGTATATCCAAGTAGTTTGCCTATTGTACGGCAGATTGGTCAATCATTTGATATAAAACGATTGTGGCAGAGGAACCACTTATTCAATTTGTTGTGTATTTCTAGTCCTTTCATTGCTAAATCCAACCATTATACTGTAAATGGGGTTTAGTCACCTTTTTTTAGGTCATCACTCCATGTGGCTGGGGGCGCAATAAATTACAAATAGATAATAATATACCGTAAATAAAATACTTATTCTAATCACTGACACTGTTACACATGTTATGGGTCCCTTTATATAAAAAATCACAAACCAACAATATATAAAAACCAATCCAACTACATTCCACAGCCGGTGATCGATGAGAGAAAAATAATCTTCAGTTGCACGTGTTTGTAGGATAGGTTAGGTTAGGTTGAGGCATTCGTGTCTTGGCCATGTGATAGATAATAAATAAGTTACCTACATGATAGTGTGAATGAGATATAATAATGGAAAGTATTCACAAATATTTTTAAGTAGATATATGGATCTTGAAGATACTTAATTATAATCAGTATCAAAATAAACAGGATATTTACCATGTTTCATTGTAAGTAAGTATTTAAACTATAATGGTCACTCATATACCATTATAGTTTAAATACTTAATTATAAATCAATAGGTAGGGTATACTTCAACCTTGATAACTCTATGATGAAAATACTAGGTGGTGTTAACCCTAAAGCCGCTCGTGGTTCTACGTTGTCCTGTGAATAGTAAGTAATATTGTTTTATTCATTTCAAGGTTCTGGCGATCGTCGCACTTTGCTTTGTACCTGAGTCGCCACATTGGTTAGTGTCGAAGATGCGATACGATGATGCCAGAAAGGTAAGTAAGTAACTTTTTATTGTACACACCAAGGACAAAACATTGTGCTATTGTGTACATTGCAGGTATAGACAATAGGCAGCCTTCTCGCACTGTGGCAATCTTTTACAGGTAACCATTGAATGGAGAGAAAAGGTCGAATCCATATTTGGGTAGTATTGTGTACAAAGTCCTAACAATATTAGTACACTTTCACAGTAAGAAATATAATTTATATGAGTAGGTACTTATTCCAATTTCTAATAATATAATAAAGTAAACCTTTACATAATAATCTAATTACACATTTTTGTCAATTTAGTTGTAGTAGGTAATGACTATAGGTCTCGTTTTAGTCCAACTCTGTAAAGGGGCAGATTGACAGAGTTCTCTACTTTTTCCAAACTACTAGGTACTATACGAATTTACATAGTTTCTTCTCTTCTTGATCTTAAAATCATCTATCTGCTCATATTTAACATACCTCATAGTGCAATTTAATATAATACTAGCACCGCGCCGCGGTTTCACCCGCGTAAATCCTCACGAATAATGTAGCTTTCTAATGAAAAAAGAATTATTAAAATCGGTCCATTACTTTTTGAGTTTATTCATTACATACAAAAATACAAATCTTTCCTCTTCATAATATTAGTATAGATTAAGGATGGAAATGTACCGTCCTTCTCAAATGGACATTTCATCCACAGTAGGGAAGAGTTCGTTTGACTGCGGTTCATTTATGTAGAATTTCATCGAGTTCTACTTGTTTCAGAGCTTGCAATGGTTACGAGGTTGGACAACAGCCAGTGCTGTAGAACAAGAGCTTCAAGATATTCAAGTCTTATATAAAAAAGAAAAGGGTACGGTTTTCTAATATTTTTTCTAATAATCTTGATATTGTGCTGATGTAGCTCTCGGCTTAGCCTCATATCTAGGCAATACTTACCTCAACCTCACCCTAACCTGGATAATTCTTATTACGTAAGTACATCCAAAAACTTCTAAAGTAGGTACTTTGAAGCCTCGTGTCCTCTTTTATTCTTTCTCTTTTTTTGGCTTATCTTAGCTCTTGCAGGACCCTGGTGCAAATACAATTGATTCTCGCTCCGAAGAACCATACACGCCTTTAGGCAACAGTCAACTGATTTGCTCTAATACTTGTAGTTGTGACTACAGTTTTTATAATCTGCTAAAGTTATGCTAACCATCAAAACTTCCATGCTCAAAAATTAACATTTTGAATGAACAATGAAATTTTTTTTTATATCACTTAGGTGGCAGACAAGCACACGGCCCACCTGATTGGAAGTGGTTACCGTGATCTATGGACGTGTGCAACACCAGGGGCATCACACTCGCGACTGCCGACCCAGAAGAAACCTTCTAGTGCCCGTCTTGGAGAACCACATGTTGTAGGCGTTTGGGAAAATCGAAAAAGGGAGTTCATTCCACAGCTTGAGTGTGCGAGGGATGAAGTTTCTTTCATACAGCACAGTGCGCACCGTCTGATAAATTCCTTGCCTATAGCGAGTAATGTAGCTGTGGGCATCATGTCGAACAATTCATCCAAGCTGAGCACAAACAATAGAATAGACGGTAAAACACACACAGCGAGGCAAAGTCCCTCCTAAGACTGAGAAGTTCCACATCGTCTGCGAGTATGGAATTGTCAGCCTCAATGCCCATCCGTGCACAGCAGTGAAGTACTGCTTCGCCCGGTTGAGCAATCCCAAGTTTCTTGGATGTCAACTTAACCTTGTCCTCCAAATGACTACGGTACTGGACGGCGCTGGAGATGTCGACACCAAGGATACCGATACTCGAGGAAATGGTAAGCGATGTATCCATGAATTGCGGCGCTACAATGGGTTTAAATAGGGTTTTCTTAGCGGTGAATACGTGATAAGAGGAAATTGTTTTCTAATCAGCGTTATAATGCACACTCGTGCCTTCGTTATCGACTATCGGAACGATTATGAGCATAGGTAGGTGCCTCGAGCTCACCGAGGCGATTACAGACGCTGTAACAGTGACGAATTATGACGTCAGTGCCTAATCTTTGTTATTATCAGAGTGTTTTAGAAAACGCTGTCTGCATCGGTACCATTGAATGTTAATAAGCGATAAAGTTATGGATCATTAACCAGAAGGAATGGGATGCCAAATTTGGTAGTATAGCTCCGTCTCTCTGGACTACGACCCCGCTTCGAGTCGCTTATTATAGCACGTCGTGGTGGCGTGGTAAACATCCCGATATATCTAGGAGTAGGTAATCATTACAGAGCTCCTTCTAGCTAGACCTAAACTAAGCAGAGATTTAAAAAAAAGAGTCGATACGTTGATAGTGGTTTTTAATTTTAATAAATGCATATAATTATTATACCTAGAAACATCCAGACGTCGGCAAATATACCTGAATATTAACATGAACAGGAATCGCACCTTTGACTCAGCTGTCGAACCCTAGCACTACGCCGCTGAGGTCATCAAATAAGCAGTAGAGCCTCAAACAGTGTGTAAGTACATTTTCCCTATGGTGATATATTTTTTATTTGTTTCAGTTGCTGATGATAATGAAGAAACCTTTACTGAAAAATTTTCACATTTTCTGAAGAGAAGTTTCCTTATGCCGTTTTTTATTGTTAGCTTCAGTTTCTTCGTGGGTAACTTCAGTGGTATGACCACTTTACAGGTAAGTAGGTTTTATTATGTGAGTATGGTGATGGTATTACTTTAAATAATATCGCAACAAACTGATCATGTCAAGTCGTACCTATGAACATAGCGTCAGATAACGTGATTGGATTCAAAATGTTCAGATTTTATAATTCCTAATTCATAATTCCTGCTCCCTATTTCCCTATTCCCTAGCTCCCCTCAACGCACCAGCGGTATGTTTCTTTGTTGTATTCTGAGTATTCTGAGGGATTATTGAAATGCAAAATGTGGGGTGGGTTCGACGAAACGAGGGTAAAATGCGCAAAAAATCGTAATCTGTAAGCGCATACAAATGCTTGCACATCTAAGTAATAAAGGCCAGTCGCTGACGTCAGCAATTCTTTTTTAAAGAATATTAGTCGCCGAAATTACAAATCCTCTATCCAGATTAGGACCCTGAACTATCGATACAAGACCACGAAGATACCGTCTCTCGGCACTAATGTTACCTAAGTATAACCAACAGTAAAACACAATTTTATATTTTCCAGACATACGCCGTGTCGATATTCCAGATGCTACAGACACCGATTGACAAGTACTATGCAACGTTAATACTAGGATTGCTCCAGATCATAGGCTCTAGTACATGCGTCCTCCTAGTCCATTACACAGGGAAGCGACCATTGACATTTTTCTCCACTGGCGGAGCAGGAGTCTGTTGTATATTGGTCGCATTTTTCGACATTTACATCAAAATGGTATGAAGATATTTCGATATTGATTTACCTGTCCAATACCTACAACCAAACAAGCTCTTTATTTATCACATTCAAAACAATTCGAAAGAAATATCGAGTTCAAGTGACTTGGTATATTTACCTAGAAACGCGCTAATTGCCGATTTTATTTTTTCGGAGAAGCTCCTTGAGTAGGTACCTACTCTCATAAATCTTATATGGGCCGTCGTCGTGGGACACCCGGCAAGTCTTAAATATCGAAACTACATAATTTTTAATTTTTATTTCAGATCATCCATAGTTTGTTAGTAAAAAGATTTATAAGCTATATTATACTTCATGTAATTATTATAATTAGTAGTAGGTAGGTACACAAGAACAATTTTTACATGTCATATAGAAATTAAAGCAATTACCAAATGTCACTCAAGTCAGACAAAAAAAATAAAATGTCACAAATAAAAAATATTTAAAGATAAAACTAAAAATTGTATGTCAACATGAAAATTATTTATTAGACAATTTGGTATTTCCTTCATTACATTTTGTCTAATTTCGGATCTCTCTTCCTCGGTCAGTCAGTACACATTTAATCGACCAAGATACGCATCCATCTTTCTTGGATTGGGATAAGACATAGATTATTCATACATTTATAAGTGAAATATATAAGTACATACCAAAATGCCATGTCTTACTCTTTATACCTACTTCTGACGGATGCGACTGAAGTCTGCCCGTCCAGAGAGGTAAGACTTAAAGTATCTATAGCTTGCAGGTGAGGTTGGCTTGGCTTCACAGGTCTTAGTTTTTTATTTAGAACAATTCAAACTTCAAAAGTTAGTAGTAGGCAGCACAAGTGTGACGTCTCTGATGTTGCGAACGTCCAAAGCTAAAATAAAACTACATATTGTTAATGGATTAATAACACCAAATAAATCCATAGAATTCGTTATGGATCATAAAAATAGATTCACCTAACATTAGCGTAAACTTTTGATATTTTCATCTAAACTCACGATTTTTACAGTTTTTTTTTTAAATAAATTAAAAGAAGAATAGAAATATGTTATTATATATAACGAAATAAAAATTATAGTTTTGTCACAATATCCCCTATCAGGTTCATCCTACAATGCGCCCGGGTCTGTACCCAGTATGAAGGTACCCATAACACTGGCCGCTGGAATTATTCAAAAAGTTTATAAAACTAAAAGAAAACATTATTATTCTTGACTCATAATTTACTCTGTTTATTCGCCCACATGTCCTGTTCGTTAACAAAGGTCAGGCAGGGCACAGGTCAAGGGGAAAGGGGGCTACGGCTTCAGATTCTTTCTGAGAAAAATAACAATGATATTACAATTATTTCATAGAAAGCTTGACTGAGGATAGAAACAATAGGATAACTGCTGACTTTGTGACGAGTTGAACGAAATATATTGTTATATTTTTAATAAAAATAAGTAGAAAAGAAACTATTAACCAGCACACTGCACATTTTAAATATACTAAGTAGATATCAACGTACCAACGCCCTTTTCACAGTTTTTTATAATGACTTGGGTAGTTCGAAACTGATCTAAATACGTACCTCACAAGAGTTCTCTACACATCTATAGTACTATTATTTATTCTTGGATACTTATTATTTGGACTGTATATGTAACTAACAACTCGGAGAAGCAGAACACCTGCGAAACGCACACAAGCATAGTCAGGCATCCGTCACTCGCCCAAGTTACGGTTATAAGTACCGACCGCGCGCTACAGCCCCGGGCTGCAAGCGCAGCGAGGGCGAGCACACGCGTGATGCGACTTGAGTAAACAATATTTTGGTTGGTTAGTCAATGCTAAAAATCAATGAACGTGAACAAACTTTCACAATTCGTACACTGTACCTACTTATCAGTAGTGACACGCCGCCGCCGGTCATAGAACATGGTGATTGGTGATCATCGTAAGATTAAAAAATCGGTCATCATCATCATAATCATCATGGAATCGTATTTTCCGAATTATACAAACTCGTTGTGAACCCGAAGCTCAGTATCCGCCTACCCATATTAAGGGAGTAATATGTAAGTAAAAATATGTAATCTTTGTGGCTACGACTATCTTAGACCGATTTTCATTCAAAATCGCTAGGAACACTCCCGATTAATACACCTTTCAAACAAAATACTTTATCTGTTCGGGAGCTATAATATCACAGACAGACAGACACGGTAAACTTATAACAACCCGCAGTTTTTTCATCAGGTGTTAAAAATAAATAATAACTGAAGAACAATTGTCTTATTTTAATTTTCTGACAAGGTGATAGCCGTAAGACTCAAGTTGGCGGCGTTGTATGCTCGGAGCAAAGGGCGATACTTTGGAAATTTCGTAGGTTATTAAAATGGCGGCTTTTCTCAACATCAAAGGAGTGCAACTTCTGTACGTCTATTCTGTGGCATAGTGCACGAGAGTGGATATTTCCGAGGTGACCAAAAGCGAGGGATTAATACTCTCGCGGTCCGATGAGTGCACACAATTAATTGATCCTCTGCTTCCCTATTTATAAATACACGTGCAAGGCTAAGGTGTGACCCTATACGGTACAAATAATGCCAGGATGAACGAAATACAGGGGGCCGATCCCATAAAGTCTTTTTTCTTTGATTGGCCAAAAAAATTTGGAATTCTTAAATTAATCAATTTTCAACACACTTGCTTATAAAGTGGCTCTAATTTCACCGCATTAGGCACATAATAATGCCTGTAATCGAACTGTGACTTTTTCAATGCTTCTTAGGTATAATTTACAAGTGAGTTGTAGATATAATGTAAATTTTACTGGTTGAGTTCCTGTGTTCTCAAAAAAGTTTTGATACAAAAAATCGTGTTCAGAAAATACAACTAAATAAATACTTGGCTCATTTCATGCAACTTAAATATTAAATAGATAACATTTTTTAATTAAATTTTTAAAATTATTTTAATATCTATTAATTAACTTTTTATAATTGAGTGATAGTTTTGTTTATTAAAAAGGCAGTTGTGTAAACAAACACTCAAATATAAAAAGTTTATTACTTTTGGTCTATGGCCGTTCACCATTCATTGCAAAAATTCCATGCCTTTTTGAGTTTTAAAAAGATTCAAAGATAAATCTCCTCCAACGACAGCAACGATACCTTTCAGAACCTATTAGCCTAGTTTACCTAGCAACATATATTGATTATATCATAGACTTCTATTGTGTTATATTGAAGCTATTGTCCACAGTATGGCTTCACAAGTTCGACGGGAACAAACATGACGTCACTAACCGTCAACGTCACGTTACCGACCGCCCAAGATGAAGTGGTACGTCATGGTTATTGCCTTATACTTAGGGCTTAGGGATATCGTAGGGATCATTGTATAGTTTCTTAAGAACTGTCACTACAATGTCTATTGTTTGTCGGCTTTCTTACTTTTTTTTCCTGTTTTTTTCATCTCAACTCGATAAATCCTTTATTTGTAGGAGCGCCCAGGTTTACATTGTAGAACATTATTATTAACAGACTTTTTGCAATTAGGTACGTAGGTACGTACAACCTGTCTAATTTCGCATTAAGTCCTTACTATATTGAGGTAAATATTCCAATTTGTTCATGTCGCCCCCACCAAGATCATCAATGCCCATGCAAGCTATTTGGATTTGGCTTCTATGGCTATTATGAGACTGATTACAAGCCTCGAGATGAAAGCTTGCACTCTTGCAGGTCATTCAGTTAATCGGCAGGCGCATTGATATGCGGGTGAGTTGACCTGAGTCCCGAAGATCTGTGTAGAACCATATTAACGCTGCGCACTATATTAGTCGTAATTCCTATATGCAATAAGGATGGAAGAGATAATGTAGGTATTTGTTTATTATTTTCAGTAAATTTAGTTTTGTTTTTCAGCGGAACCCGTATTCCTGGATGCCCATAACTCTGTTAATGCTTTTGGCTCTCATCTCACATACTGGTCTAAGATTACTTCCATGGATATTAATAGGAGAGGTGAGGCCTACTTTCTTTCTTCGTAGTCTATCATCTATTTATATATGCGTTTCTTTGGTCATAGTAACTATAGTAAGTGTAAACAAATTAACATAATAATAATAAATGTTTACTGTGTCTATGTCGACAGGTTTTTTTATACCACTTAGATGGCAGACAAGCACACGGCCTACCTGATGGAAAGTGGTTACCGTGGCCTATAGACGTGTGCAAAACCAAGGGAGTCACACTCGCGCTGCCAACCCTATAAGGTCTTCCTAACACAATCAATGAAGGACAGTACTTTGATAAATTAAGTAGGTAGGCTACTTGTCAACCGTCCTCATGCACTGACCACCTGGGCGTACCTACTTCTATGTACTTATCCGACTCAGTAAACCCAAAACAGTCAATAATAATAAAATTCACAGTCCTTTGTGTTTAGGTGTTCTTCAAATGCGTTTTTTTAATTTTATTAATTATGGACAGTTAGTTAGGTACCTACATATTGCATCAAAATCGAGTTCAACGAATTTGTTTCATGCTTATCTACGGTGATAGATATAAAAACGGATATAAACATGTCAATAAACATATGGGTAGTTACACTAATGATATCCGTAGCAATAAAGAAATATTGTATGACGTTTTCCAAGTTAATGTCAACATTATAATATCAACATTATTAGCCGGCGCTTGTTGGCAGTTAATACAGGTGAATGTTTCCGCCAAACTTCCCCTGAGGCCTTCATCCTCAGATGTAGCTCGGGGTGTCTGCCTTCTGCCTCATATCCTCTTGTAAACAGAGAAGACAATTAATGGTCATTATTTTATCGTATAATGTTACATGCATATCGATCTCATTAGAAACGAGTTCTAAGCAAAACGTAGCCAAACGAAATAAATTCTGCTGAAGTGTGGTACACATAAAACATTCTTTCAAAGCTTTTTTCTTTTTGTTGTGAAATGTACCTGCTGCATATTTGTTAGTTCTTTGTTAGAGACATTGTAACTACAACTTCAAAGATATTTTTAACATAAGATGCAACGCTAATTTGATGATTCATTCAGTTTTTTTTTAAATTGAAATCTGTGCAACCTACTTTGTCGCTAACTGTAGATACGTACCTACCTACAGATATTAATAGATAAAAACGTCGAAATGTAAATACTGAAGAAAGCTAAAAAGTCAGTATGTAATAGAAAATTTAAAGACAAATTATGTTCTAGGTATTCAGTGCTAAAACAAGAGCGGGTGGAGCAGGTTTCGCCAGCGCTGTAGGCTACATTTTCGGTTTCCTGTCAAATAAAATGTACATAAGCATGGTGGATACCCTATCTATATGGGGTACTTATGGCTTATACGGCATTGTGAGGTGAGAACATTGTTTTTATAGTCTAATTAAGGGTTAAAACTCGGATATCTGTGGTTAAAAAAGGCACCTATGTATCAGTTTGCACTGTTTAGCCCCTACCTAATCATATTCCTCCGTGGCCTTGACTATAATAGTGTGTTTTGTAAAGGGGTGCAATTTTGATATTTCAAGTGAACATGTCGTTACGTTGCTGCCGTCGTGTGCAAAAGTATCTAGGTTAATTTGTACTCATTCTTTTCCAGTTTTGTGAGTTTTGACTTTCGACTCGCTCGCCCGGATACCACTATGAGATCCTCCTTAAATGTAATTTCGTTTTATATTTTTTTCAGCTTTGTAGGATGCATCGTATTTTATTACACACTACCAGAAACAGAGGGGAAAAAACTGAATGATATAGAAAACCATTTTGCCGGCAGGAAAAAGTTAAACAATCAAGTGTATCGCTCCAAGGTTTGTTTTTCCACTGGTTTTACCTTTGTTTTCCTCCGATTTAAATTAAAAATAATTTATTTATTATATACTTTATTTTACACCATCAATACATATAATTATCAAAGTCTATAAATATTAATGAAATAACTAAATTATAAAATCAACCATGTTTTTTTCTTACAGAGAAAGCCAAAGACTGACGAGTCAGGAATGCAAGAACTAAAAGGCACTACTAATCCCTCGTTTGAAGGAGATAGCTCAAAATTATAGTATTAGAAGAAATGATTCCCTATTACTGTCCATAAGTATAGGAAGCGAATGTGATAAGACCGTATACCGATTAGGAACGTAGGTAGGTATCTAAAACGCAGAGCAACACTCTATTGTTAGCCTTTAGACCTCTCAACTACTGTCAAGTAACATTCTATTAGCGATAACGATAGTGGCAATGTTCAGTAATGTTCGAGGTTGATATCCCCAATCATTAATGTGACTACAAATATTTGATGAAATTTAAATGAGTTTTTGTAATTCGAAATAAATGATCTATTAAGTATATTTGTTATTGTAATCACCAAAGTTTCACGTGATTCCTTAATAACTTATAGAAAACTAGGCATTTCGCTGCGACTCCAACTGATCACTTTGTCATACATATTACATATTATCACGCCTTTATCCCTGGAGAGTTAGGCAGAGGTGAATTAACATCCATATTTCACCAATAATTGTATTCGGTCCCACGTAATAGGAGGTGAGCCTATTGCCGTACTCCGGGCACTATTGTTGACTCAAGCCATTCATCTGAGGCTGAGTCTGGGCTGTATATATCTGTCCGATGTAGCCCTATCCCTCAGTGACCTTGTACGACACCGTATGGGAAGAGATGGGGTGGCCCTAATTCTACCATGCCGGGAAGCACGCGGCATATCACTTTGTCTTAGACCCAAAACAGCACAAAAGACTTTAGAATGTAGATATATCCATATATAATGCAGATAGGGATAGTATACCAGTGCTTCAGGTCCCGGTTTCGCACAAATTTACAAAAATCCTATTACTCGATTGCAATGTCAACTATCGAGTTCAATTGTTAATTAACATGAGTACTAATGGAAGATCCATAAGAGATTTCCATGTAAGTTTTCTACCCCCAGTGTAAAATTTTGGAAGATGGGTAATTACCTACAGATCCTACATTACGAATACTACTGCTACGCCACAGAGATTGAAAAAAAATATATTTTAAATCGCACTGGTTGTTCCATAGAATAGCGCATCCAAACAAACTTTTCAGCTTCATATAATAAAGAAGTTGTTGAGTTTAGTGAACGCACTAATCTACATATATACCTAGTGACATACTAACATAAGATTGACATACAAACCGGCCTATGTGTTATTTATGTATGGAAAGAAACTAACTACAAAAAATTGATTATCATATTTACCTTACACCGTATGCAGCTTTTGATAATATCTTAGTCGGTAAAAAATAGGTTTGACTTGGTAATGCAACGCTCTTTTTAAGGGGAATGACTGATTTAAATGCACGTTCACAACGTTGAATGTATAAATGATTTTGGGTTTATTTGTTATTCACTTTTAGTCAATATTGTGGTCCCATTCATGGGATGCAAAACGCCAACTTGAACCCGTAGCCCCTTGACATCGTGTCTTACATTTTCTGCAATCTCCCCCATAAAAACTTAGAATATCACAAAAGGAACATCTTCCGCACCCTCTATGTTAACGAAGCAAGGTCTTTTGTGATCTACAATATTGTGCTTTATAAAATCATAAGAAGGAAAAATCCACCGAGGACAGATCATTTCTTTCTTCATGGAAATAACCTACCTAATTTTGTTTGCTCGCTAATGCACGACACTCTAGAGTCGTATCCCTGGAGTCTCGTTGGTCAATGAAGTCAATGACTTCAATGTAAACTATTGACCAATAGACAAAGTGTTGCTTAACAACAAAAAATGAAGGTCCTTCCTGGGTGAAGTAGAAATGAATTCTGAATTTGGAACGGTAAGCAGAAACTAGTCGCAGGCAACAGATGGTTAGTAATAATTTAGCAATTAAATCTACAATATGTTTGCCAATTTTCACAATAAGTAAGTAGTAAAAGTAAAGTAGATAATATATTTTCTGAATAATGTAATATAACATTAGGTACCACACTATTTGATCACTCTGTAGGTATAGTCTGGATCACCCTCTGGCCCTTTACTTCTCGTATTGTTCGTGATCCTAGTCTTGTACGAATGTGTGCCTACCTACCCTAAGTATTTAAATAAACTTCAACTGACAAGAATAATTTTTTTTTAATATATATTGTAAGTACCTAGGTAGGTACTTTTGTGTGATTAATATAATATTATGATGTAAATATCGATAATTAATTTTAATAAAGATGAATTTGCGTTTATACTTTTATTGTTTCTGATTTCCCTTAGTTTTGAATTTCATAGACACTATGGTAAAATGAATGGTAAAATACAGTTCATTTTTTTATACCACTTAGGTGGCAGATAAGCACACGGCCCACCTGATTGAAAGTGGTTACCGTGGCTTATGGACGCAGAGGAGCCACACTCGCGCTGCAGACCCTGTAAGCACAGACTTTCTGTGCCGTCAGTGTAGAAGACAAAGCAGGACAAGCCTTTAGTCTTTCCACTGACAGCACAAATTCTTCAGTGAGCTCTGGCTACCCTACTCACCGCTGGGAACACAACACGAAGTCAGTCGGACTGCTCCATTGGGCGGAAATACCAACCTCCTATTAAAGTAATATAAAATTCATAATTAATAATAAGTACCTACCTAGGTACTAGATCCTAAAACTAATACCTATAAGCACAGATTAGATAATAGTACCACGTAAGTACTATAAGGTATCAGTATCAGAATAAACGGGATATTTACCATGTTTCATTATTTTGAGTTTCCGATATTTGTTCACCGCCACTACTCCAGTTCCTCCGTGATCATGGTGCTTGCAACAGCGCCGAAATATCGGAAACTCAAAATAATGAAACATGGTAAATATCCCGTTTATTCTGATACTGATGTCAGTGACCATGATAGTTTAAATAACTATAAGGTAGTTATTAGCTTATAAGAAAACTAGCTGACCCGTCCCGGCTATGCCTGTGGCATATTTTGAAACCTCATATCACCCCTTCCCGTTCCCGTTACTGGATAACAATAAAATAGAATTCTTTGTTCCCCTTGTAACTTGATCCACAATGTATGAAAAACAATTATTGGGTAGGATGTAACTGGTAGGTACAAATCCTAGCAATTCTCAACGTGACAACTCCATTTGTCTTTGGTACATTGCATTAGAATTATAATACCAGTGTAAAAAAGTACTAAAACTCAGTTTACATGCTATTGAACTGTCTTAGAGTCTGGCTAGCTAATTTAAATTGGACGCAACACGTAATCAAATAGAGCTGCATTTAGAAGTTACTACAGTCCCAAAGTCTCCATAGCAGAGGGGCCATAAGTCCAAGGATTTTTTAAATTCCGATGTGAAAGCACCAGTAAAATCCGATTCATATATGTTGGTTCTCTCTTTAGACAATCAGTAAAATATCAATATCTGAAATCGCCGTGATAAGTAGGATCTTCTAAAAACATAATTATCTATACCACAGGATAGTACTAGCGCGTATTTATACTCACGTCTGTACTAATACCTATTATAAGAGGAAATATTTATATTTTTGTTTTTTGGAAGCAACGAATAATATCAAGAACTACTTGATCGATTTCAAAATTATTTCGCCATAAGAAAGCTACATTTTCACTGAAAAACGTATTATAACAAAAATAGGGATCCTTACTAAAACTCCAATAAAGTGTAATAAAATGACCTCAAAAAATTATTTACATCGCCAAATTATTTACATCAACAAAATAATGTACTGCGGAACTGAATAACTTAAAAAGGTCTACATAGAAGTCCGCAAGAGCATATGTTTATCTCCAAAGGATAACCCACTGTGGGTTATCCTTTGGAGATAAACCATTTTTATAAAATAATGTGTAAATTTTGAAGCTATTTTTAACTACACAGTGTTATTCCTTATACAACTAAATATGTTAGATAAGTTGTGCATTTATTGTAGATCAAAATTACGATTTAAGTACCTATATAATTACAATGAGTAACTTAACAGGTATCGCAATTTTAATCTACATTAAATGCACAAAGTATCTAACATATTTAAATGTTAAAAAATAATCAGATCATGTTATCTATGATACCATTGAATTAATGATTATCCAAATAAATTAGTTTTTATTTAAGACTGTATCAATGCCTGTCGATAACTTTTTAAATTATTGAAATCGGATGTTCTATTCAAAAGTTATGAAGAAATTATTAATGTCAATAAATCCTGTAGATTCCCATACATTCTTTCGAAACTATTAAATTACGGGCATGGTTTAAAGGTGTGCAACAGGGGTTCGTAGTATGTCACGAGCGAAGCCGGGAGGGTGAGCCGAACAGAAGATACAGCGGGATCGGGATCTAAGTGCATGATCCGGAACCTCCATGTGGTTCACTCTGAGCAACAGAGGCAGCGGCAGCGTTTCTCTCCTAGGGGAGACGTTGCCGCTTACGGCAAATGGTTATTGAAATCTTTTCGTTCTTTAAATTATATTATGACCTTGTAAGGTAGGTCATCATCGTCCTCCGACTAACCCTCTTCGTTTGATTACAGAGGTAACAACAAAACGCATGACTAAAGAACTTTCCAAGCTGGTTCATAATGAACAGTGTACTGCGATTACAAACATAATAAATAAAAACACAGCCGAATTGAAAACCTCCTCCTTGTATTAAGTCGCTTAAAATAATTAAATCACTAGTTTTCAAATATGACACCTGTGATAAAATTCATTCAAAGCATAGACAATAAATACATTACAAATTGACGGTATCTCTAACTTTCTCATAGGTACCTGCCCCATTCACACGCCGGTACGCCATGATTAAGTAAAATGATATTTTACTCGTGAGTAAAGTGATTCGTTGAAAAATTTACATGCAGTCTCAATTATGGATAAATCACAGAAAAATATCAGAAATATTGATTTAAATTCTATATCAAATTCTAATCGTTATCTACATGGACATAATAGTTACAGTAATGACTATATGAGTGCAATTCCTCCATTTACGGACAGTGACCCGCTGTGGTCCTCTTTACAGTATATAGCGGACCACAGTGACGTGTACGAATGCACCAATTTAGAGCAGTATGACGACTGCCCGATGTATTGCGCCACCTGTGCATCCAACGACCAGGTTGCTTATTACTACATTCACCAAGGTAAGCCAATCCTAAACTTTTCATGATCGTCGATATATGCATTGTATCTTACTCCATCGGTATTTTTTTTATTAAATTGTCACCTCGATATGACCTATAGGAAGTGTAGGAATAAGATCAATTGAGTTAAAATGGCGGACCCCAGTTTGACGGCGCGGAGCGACGGATAATGGTTCTAACACATAGCGATCATATAATGCTATATCTAAGGGCCGCTTGCGACGATCCGCAATTTTACGGACACGTTCGCGATTTCGCAGACCACGCTTCGTGAAAAGAGGCTCGCCCGTGATACTGCAGACACGTGTGTGCAAAGGCGTCCGTACTTCCGTCCCGTCCTGAAACCTTGCGTCGTGGAAACCCGACATAATAACTAATACGTACTTACACAATGTATTAAAATACCTACCAGATAAAAAAATGTAATATGAAACTTCAGAGCAACAAAATTATTCCAATTTCCGTTATTATCTAGGAACAGTAGGTACAGTAATATAATATTCTGCGACATTCTACATAGCGTTATCTAGATCTTACCTAGCATATATTGTGTTATCTACAATACGGATATCCATACATACGTATTTTTTTGTAAATATATACACATAACACAGACCAATGCAAACAATTATATTTTCGTGCTTCCAAATATTTGCACTGAGCGGAAATCGAATCCGCGCCTCCTGCGTAGCACTTGAACGCTATCGCTACGCCAAGAGGTCCGAACTGAAAGGCAACAAAGATAAAATTAATTTTACTATACATTCATTTTACAGTTAAATAACTACCTATCAGGTCATTTAGCAAACAGTACAAAGGCGAGACGTCCTTTGGGCAAAAATCTGTTGCCAAAAGATTGTGTTTGTCAATCATTCACTGACATACCCTTTTGTTGGCGGACAGTTCATAGAACAACTCTCTTCTTTGGGCGAAAAGTTAATGGTTAAATTTAAAACTAGTGCCCAATCGTTCATGGAACAAATTGAGTCTTGGTAAAGTCTAGCCGTAACAGTTGGGTAATAAATTTACTTAGGTGGGTAGTTTAATGAAGTGTAGAAACAAAAATGTGTAGTTTCTACTGAATTAAATCTTGCTTCGATCTAAATCAGTGCATTAAAACCGGAAAAAAATGCCTAATTGGACCTTATTATTATACCCATTTTTACAAAGCCGCGTAGTTCCTGGCAGAGTAGAATTTGGGTCACCCCGTCTGGTGTCGTACAAGACGACTAAGGGATAGGACTGTTTAACATCAGGCAGATCTACAGCCCAGACTCATTCTCAAATGCATGGCTCGAGTCGACAATAGTGACCGGAATACGGCAATTGGCGCAATCCTTATTACGTGGGTGTTCCTGTCCAACCCTCCGTGATTATATGTACGTATATTTTACGAGGAGGTACAATAAAAAAATATGTACTTACCGTATCAATAATCGATATAGTTGTTTTTATCTCGGTACTTTAGGAACTTAGAACTTCGGAGTAATTTTTTAAAGAAATTACGCTTTTCTTGTACCTATTAACTATGTACACACATCAACAAAGTCTAGGGAACAAGGACATTTCTAGTTTTTATTTAAAAACCCTTTCTTGTAATAGTGAGTGTTTTATATCAATAGAAGGGTATTTTTATACCGTTTTTAATTTTAATTTAAATAAAAACATTTTCATACCAAATTTTTTTTTTTAAGAAAGAATTGAATAGTGCCAATATTGAGTATTACAACCTTCTATGATTAGGCACAAAAATAACGAGGTAGTAAGAAATACAGTAATTAACCGTAATTTTAAAGGTTTTTAATAATCTGTAGGACCTCCTAAAGCATTAGCAACAGCTCGACAACGGCGTAGCATACTTAGTATGAGATTGTCAATCATCGTCTGTGGAATATGGCTCCATACACTGCGAAGGTGTAAAAAAAGTTGTTCTTCAGTGTTCAGATTTTCCAAAGAATCACTGAAAGCTCTTCTCCCAAGTAAATCCCAGGCATGCTCTATGGGATTGAGGTCGGCAGACTGAGCAGGCCATTCCAACGTCGTCATATTGTGCTCGCTTAACGCATTGACCACTACCCTCGCGGTGTGTGACCGTGCATTATCTTGCATGAACATTAAATCTTGACCGAACTGCTGTCGATGAGGGATTACCATGGGGTGTATAACCTCCTGAATGTATTGGTTTGCATTCAAATTGCCCCGTATCCAAACGAGGTCGGTCCTTCCACCAAGGCAAATTCCAGCCCATACCATGATTGTTCCACCTTGGTAAGGATGAACTTCTTGCGGATTCTGGAGACGACTCCGACGTCCAGGAACTCGCCATATACGCACTCTTCTCGAATCAGGATGAAAACCGAAGCAAGATTCGTCGGAAAACAGAACCCGTGCCCATTGATGGTCGGTCCACTGTAAATGTGCGTTAGCCCACAATAAGCGACGACCTCGATTTCCACGTCGAAGAGCTGGAACCCTAAGCGGTCTGCGAGCATAAAGATTGGCTTCGTGTAGTCTTGTTCTGACAGTTTGATCGCTAATAACCACTTGATGCTGAGACTGGAGGCCTACGACCAACTGACGAGCAGTAATCGTGGGTTGCCGCCTTGCGGAATTTTGAAAGAAACGATCTTGTCGCGGGGTAGTAACCCTATTTCGTCCCCTGTGACGTTCGGCAACATCCCCTGTAGACCTGTAGCGTGCCCATAATCTGCAAATTACGCTTGGTTGGGTGTTGACAGCATCCGCTACGTCGCGTTGAGTTCGTCCAGCTTGCAGCATACCAACAGCCCTTAACATCTCTTCGCGACTTAAATGACGACGTGACATGATGACTACAGTCACAAAAATGCACAAACCATACGTAAAAGACGTATTATTGATAATAAACGTTATTTACAATCAAAAAAAATAATTTTTATTTTGCCTCGGAGAAACTGCACAATCAAACACTTTTAAAAGTTTTCCCTCCATATTCGAAAATCATTACTTATTTAAATTTATTTTTAAATTTCGAACAACACTGTAATCTACTTTATTCTATTTTTATTTATTTGCTGCCAGTTATTTGCAAAACAAGATTTACACGAAAAAAAATAATTGGGGTCATCTTGTTCCCTAGACTTTGTTGAGGTGTTTACATTCATTTACTAATATAGGAATATTCTTTAAGTTTGGACGCCTAAATCGGTCATACCAAAAAGGTTCATTCCGGTCAAAAGTAATAGTAATTATAAATTCTTACTTACCTGAATCCCTAACTTCAATAAGTAACACAGATAAAAAATATTAACTTTTACAGCGAGCGCTGAACAAAATAGTGTATTAATGCTAATGGTTAAGTTTTGACAGTACGCATGGAGGGTGGATATGGATATGGAAGTGGGAGTAGATTAATGTTCCCAGACTTGTCCTCTGCTTCTTGAAATGCATCTCAATATCGCAACTTGAGAATTTAGACTTTTCGCCAGCTAAATTTCGAGTTCCAGCCTATGTGCGCCGGTCTGACAACCTAAGTTTTTTGTCACTTAGCTGTGTCAAAATGTTATAGTTATGTCCGGACGAAAAAAGTACCTACCCGTGTTAATTTAAGACCCTTATATTAATTTTTACGTTAAACCAATGGTAGTTCTTACTGGGGCACGATAATTATAGTTTCTAATTTAATCAAATGTTATTTAAAAACCATTTAATAACTATCAAGAAAACAACGACTTCTATCTCAAAAATAAGTAATAAATGTAATTTATTGGAGTGAGGATTAGTTGAGTCTTGAAAAAAAAATGGTACCTTTTATGATTATATTTCCATAGCATTTGAATTTTAAGTTTGTCCGGAGTTAAACTATGATTCCCTTAGCACGTCAGTAAACTAGACATACATCCCAAGAGGATTGTTGCGAGCACTAGTTGCGTTGCAAATGTTGTGGAGAAAGTCGACTCCTCTCTTCGCTCGTGGTGGAAATAATGAAGGTTCACATTTGATTCCCTTGGTTTTGTTTCACTCTTGATTGATTCCATTAACCATATAAAAAAAAAAACTTTCCGGGTTATGTTATCTATTCTATAAAGAACAAGGTTTTTAAAATTATTTTCAATAGAATCTTCATATATTCGAGTCATTCGATAAAAACATACTTTTTCATTTTCTTGGGCTTGATTCCCTTGGCAAATATACATAGAATTTTTAGAATTTTCCACTTCTGAAACCATGTTCTTCATCCACATTCATAATCAGAATACCTATACTTATTAGGGCACGGTTTGATAGCGGCTATAATACCCACGTTGGAAGACTAGCAAAGGAGGCGTCATGGCGACCTCTCTTGCCTGCTGACGCCGGTGATCAGTGGTCATGGATGTTTCGGAAGTTACCTTGATTTTTTGACTAAGGGATCCATTAAATTTAAATTCACGTAACTTCTGAATGACTCGTACGAACGTACGTGCCTTTTAAAAAAATGTTTATAATGAAGTGAAGCTTAACAACGCCTTATGGTTATTTGTAAAAAATCTTCTAAAATAAAATGTACTAAGGGAATCGACTGAATACGTCAAATTTTAAGTATCACCCATTTAATTAAGTAAATACTTATTGATCCTACATTAAAAATGTCCAGACATAATTTATAGTCAATTTTTTCTAGACAAATAATGTAGAAGTTAGTATTTTTCAATATAGGTACAAAAACTTTAGTATGTTCCTCTGGGCACCATTGGGAATAACTATGCCAATTTTTAAAATTACGCGAATTATTTAGTCTAACAGACAATTTTCTCGTTAATTTTCCCTCAGTATATACGTACAGGAGCTTTAATGTCGATTTTCACATATCATGAACTTTGGGGCGGGGATTACGGCACGTGCCACCATCTCGATTTCTATTGGCTAATGAGTTCATAAAAGAAAATATGTCGTTTTTCCTCTAGTCCGCTATACAAAGGCATACAAACATAGCGTAGTTGTCTCCTTGCGCTACTTAGTTAAGCTCCTGTTGTTACACGAGCTTACACTACGTGCGTGTATACGTAAACTTGTCTTCACAATGCCTCGTACTACAAGGCCAGATGAAGATCTAGTATGGAAAAATTTTGGCTCAATGAGACGAGAGAGCGCGGTGTGTCCTTTTTGTGATACGAGATACTCACGAAGATACCGTGTGAATAAATTATTAAATAATCACATGAAGGAAAAACATCGGAAGGAATTTGCTGTACTGATAAATCCTCAGAACGGTGATTTGAAAAATTGGCGCAATAAAGTATATACGAACGAAGACTCTTATATTCCGTTCGAAACATCAGGTATGTATATTTTATTGGAAGGCTGTTTTTACGTTACTTTAAATTTTAAAATTAATAACTCAAATTCTTTAAAATTAAAGAATTAAAAAAAATCGTTTCTACATATTACGAGTATACTAATATTATACAGCTGAAGAGTTTACTGGGTTAAATGCTAATCTCAAGTACTTGTAGTACTGATTCGAATGGAAAAATTCTATATGTGTTGAATAGTCTTTGTGTAGAATATCGATGGTATATTTATAGAGAAGATAATAAGCTATACAACATCACGCTACAATTCTTGGGTGATTACTTAGAAATTATAACTGCCTCTACCCATAGCAAAGGTGTTACCAACTCATAGGTTCCACGCTGAAACACGAACACCGGCTGTGTCTGCACAAGATTATTTTTCAACAGACTAGCTCAAAAAGTGGCTTTAATTTCACCGCAATTATAATGCCACCTAAAATCAAACTGAGACTTTTTCCCTGCTGTAATTCACGAGTGAATTACCTTTATTGATTGAGTTGCTTTGTTCTTGAAAAAGTTTCGATGCAAAAAGATCAAATTCAATAGTACCTAGGTACAAATAAATTAATAGATATAGCTACTGCTTACTCATTTTATGCAACTTCTTATTTAAAATAGATAATTTCAACTTGTACGTGTTTAATAAACAAGACTATGCCATTAAAAATGGTTTTAATTTTACTAATTGCTCATTTATTACTAATTGTTTCTCTAAATATACTTTTATCTAAGTAGGTAGGTACTATAGGTATAATACTCGTAGTGTATAATGAAACTGTTGCATAATAAGGGTTCTTAAACCATAATAAGTGCAGTTTCATACATTATTCATTATTTTATCTAATCTCATGAAATAGTTAACATAATTTGCGTAAAATTACAGTTAATTTTTGGGCTTAAATCTATTTTCTGATTGCGCATAGGTATATATTAGTCGTGTTGCACCGCATCCTTTACAGACTATATAGCAAAAATGAAAAAAAAAAGTAAACAATGTTTTTATATCATGTTTAATCTTACGTGTTAATTCATGATAATTGATATATCATGTACATTGGAGATGCTTAAAAAATACTTGGGTTACGTTGTGTATTAACGTTACTGAACACGGAAATGGTTATTTTGAAATTGTTGTCTGTTAATCTGTTAGTTCACAATGGGCGCAAAAACTGCTAAACGGATGTTAATATGGTCTTTTCAAGGCCTTAATCAGACTTAAAAATCTTACGTTTATATCATCACAATTGGTTGAGTAGGCCGGAGATATGACCATAAATCGTGATAGTCGACATGCTTGCGGCTGGAAGGCTAATTTAAAATAAAAAATAATTAACACGGTAATTTCGTAGTTTTTATTTCAAAACACGGCCATCCAGAACCCCAAACACGGCCACATAAAATTTCGAGATGGCAACCCTGACACGTGTGTATGTGATGATTATCGTCTTCGGCTCTCTTAAGAACCTCGCGTACCTATCGGCTCGGGTCTCAATGGCGCCTAAGCGGTAACCACCAACTTTATACACTCGTACCATAACATACTATTATAGACACTCGTAAACAATTTTATATATTCAATCTCAATGCGCGAAGGTGGACTGTTTATAACGTTTCGTAACCTAATGTTAAAAACGGAACCATATTCTGGTCCTCTCCTATTCTAGTCTGTAAATTTTATGAACCATGATAGCTAGATAGCTGTAAGTCTCTTAGATATTGTATTTCTATTGCCGCTTTAACAATAAATATTAAAAACAGAATATTGCTTTTTAAAGGGGGCTTCTCTCATAGAACAAACGTTATTTTTATTCTTATCCGTTTGTCTTTCACTACGCTCTATCTAATGAACCGTGATAGCTAGGCAGCTGAGATTTTCACAGATCTATGATGTATTTCTATTGCCACTATGACAGCAAAAACTAAAAACGGAAATAAAATATTTAAGAGGGACTCCCATACAGCAAACATGATTTTGTTTAGGTTTTTTGCTCGATATTAATAACAGCAACAGATAGAAATGTAATATTTACAAAATATTTAGTAGTGAGAACATTAATTTTGAAGATGAGTAATTAAATTTAAATTAAATAACTATTTAATGGCAGCTCCCATACAACACATGTGACCGCATTAGGTATATTGATAAAGGCAATCGTCAATGGCAACAGGTAGACACTTGACATCTCATAGCATAATTATTTAGTTGTTTGTAGGGCGTATGCGCCTTTAAACATAAATAAATAAACTTTAAATGAAACAAGTATTTCAAAGGGTTCCCAAACTATACTACACACGTGATTTGGTTACCTTTCGCTTTCATCGTTAATTAACTAGGTAGTGCATTAACCAAGACCAGCGTAAAAATCATTAAAATTGATAAAGTTGAACCAATGATATAACTTTTAAATAAAAAATCTTATATATCTTCTGTTGACTGTATTCCAAAATGTACTAATATTTGGGTCTGGTCGTCATATTATTTTTGTCTCCTTATGGAGAGCCACACAACGATGACACATCTTGATTGGACGGGGTACCAAACTGCTCATCCTCCTTTATTATTTTTAAAACTCTACAATAGGTTATTTGACTATTTCTTTTCTGTCGAAAAATTAATAATTGATCACTTCAGTATAATATAATGAACTGCTAACAAGAAGCTTTCTTACGATGAATAGTTTCAACCGATACCTATAATTAACAGTACAGGTGATGAATTTCAATGTATTTATCACATTAACCAAAACACGTACACGTATGTACGTACAACATACACTTTTCCTAAAACATTGATATTTTATCGAAACTGTTTGGGTGTTTTACATTTTTTGGCACCAATCGATAACATTACAAAAACGGTTAGAAATCTAGTCAAAATAAGCATGTCAACAGCTTACATATTTATGACATACATATTAAAATTAGTACCTAACAACCATTAGGTATAAATAAAAAAAATAAAGCTATTAAGAATCCCTTTACAAAATTATTCAGAAACTACATGACCGTGTTTAACGACTCACATTAGATGCTGTCAACTGTCGTCAATTCAAAATTTGCTTAAACAGTGTTGCGAAATTTTGAATATGTTTTAAAGGTTTCTTTCTTATATTTTCTATTGGGTTAGTGTCAGCTAAAATATTTATAAACTATTATACTGTTACTTTAAATATAATTAGTATACACTTTGTTATAAACACCAATGGTGTACAGCATCTACCCAATAGAGTACATTACACCAATAGTGGACCCTTTAAGGACAACCAATCTTCCCTTTACAAAATAGAATATAATGTTTCAGAGAATGACAGTGACATTTTTTTTAACCCCCGACACAATAACGTTGGGTTGTTCAAGTTTGATTTGCTGTGTCTGTTTGTGTATGTGTGGCATCGGAACCTTGAACGGAAAAACCGATAATGATAAAGTTTAGGTTTATATGATCACAATTGGTTGAGTAGGCCGGAGATATGACCATAAGTCGTGACAGTCGGCATGCTTGCGGGTGGAAGGCTAATTTAAAATAAAAAATAATTAACACGGTAATTTCGTAGTTTTTATTTCAAAACACGGCCATCCAGAACCTCAAACACTGCAACTTAAAATTTCGAGATGGCAACCCTGACACGTGTGTATGTGATGATTATCGTCTTCGGCTCCCTTAAGAACCTCGCGTATTGGCTCGGGTCTCAATGGCGCCTAAGCGGTAACCACCAACTTTATACACTCGTACCATAACATACTATTTTAGACACTCGTAAACAATTTTATATATTCAATCTCAATGCGCGAAGGTGGACTGTTTTTAACGTTTCGTAACCTAAGGTTAAAAACGGAACCATATTCTGGTCCTCTCCTATTCTAGTCTCTAAATTTTATGAATCATGATAGCTAGATAGCTGTAATTCTCTTAGATGTTGTATTTCTATTACCGCTTTAACAATAAATATTAAAAACAGAATATTGCTTTTTATAGGGGGCTGCTCTCATAGAACAAACGTTATTTTTATTCTTATCCGTTTGTCTTTCACTACGCTCTATCTAATGAACCGTGATGAGGCAGCTGAGATTTTCACAGATCTATGATGTATTTCTATTGCCACTATGGCAGCAAAAACTAAAAACGCAAATAAAATGTAAGAGGGACTCCCATACAGCAAACATGATTTTGTTTAGTTTTTTTGCTCGATATTAATAACAGCAACAGATAGAAATGTAATATTTACAAAATATTTAGTAGTAAGAACATTAATTTTTGAAAATAAATCATTAAATTTAAATTAAATAACTATTTAATAGCAGCTCCCATACAACACATGTGACCGCATTTTATTGATAAAGGCAATTGTCAATGGCAACAGGTAGACACTTGACATCTCACAGCATAATTATTTAGTTGTTTGTAGGGGGTATGCGCCTTTAAACATAAATAAATAAACTTTAAATAAAACAAGTATTTCAAAGGGTTCCCAAATTATACTACACACGTGATTTCGTTACCTTTTGCTTTCATCGTTAATTAGCTAGTGCATTAACCAAGATCAGCGCAAAAATCCTTAAAATTGATCAAGTTGAACCAATGATATAACTTTTAAATAAAAAATCTTATATATCTTCTGTTGCCTGTATTCCAAAATGTACTAATAATTGGGTCTGGTCGTCATATTATTTTTGTCTCCTTATGGAGAGCCACACAACGATGACACATCTTGATTGGACGGGTTACAAATTGCTCATCCTCCTTTGTTATTTTTAAAACTGTACAATAGGTTATTTGACCATTTTTTTTTGTCGAAAAATTATTAATTGATCACTTCAGTATAATATAATGAACTGCTAACAAGAAGCTTTCTCACGATGAATAGTTTCAACCAATACCTATAATTAACAGTACAGGTGATGAATTTCAATGTATTTATCACATTAACCAAAACACTCTTATCTTGTTTACGTATGTACGTACAACATATACTTTTCCTAAAACACTGATATTTTATCGAAAGTGTTTGGGTATTTTACATTTTTTGGCACCAATCGATAACATTACAAAAACGGTTAGAAATCTAGTCAAAATAAGCATGTCAACAGCTTACATATTCATGAAATACATATTAAAATTAGTACCTAACAAACATTATAAATAAAAAAATAAAGCTATTAAGAATCAATACCCTTTACAAAATTGTTCAGAAACTACATGACCGTGTTTAACGACTCACATTAGATGCTGTCAACTGTAGTCAATTCAAAATTTGCTTAGACAGTGTTGCGGAATTTTGAATATGTTTTAAAGGTTTTTTCTTATATTTTCTATTGGGTTAGTGTCAGCAAGACTATTTAGACATTATCTTTTGCAAATAAAATATTTAAAAACTATAATACTGTTACTTTAAGTATAATTAGCATACACTTTGTAATAAACACCAATGGTGTACTGCATCTACCCAATAGAGTACATTACACCAATAGTGGACCGTGGATAGTGGACTTTTAGGACAATCAAACTTCTCTTTACAAAATAGAATATAATGTTTCAGAGAATGACAGTGACATTTTTTTTTAACCCCGACGCAATAATGTTGGGTGGTTCAAGTTTGATTTGCTGTGTCTGTTTGTGTGTGTGTGTGTGTGTGGCTTCGTCCTTGAAAGGAAAAACCGATAATGATAAAGTTTTTTTGTGTGAAAAGTGAATTAGAGGGAGTGATCTTATCTATGTCTGATAAAAATTGGTCCATCACCAGATAATTCCGGATCACATTTTCTCTCACAACTCCCATAATATAGGTGTGAAATGAAAGAGCTTGACTAGAAGATCAATAAAAAATTAGGTAAAACTAAATAAAAAACAAAAAGAATCCTGACACAAATATACCGAAATACTAATAAAATGTAACTGAAATCGTTTTGTTGTGATTCATTCGTTGTTGTGTCTGATAATTCCTGCATGGCGAACCACTTCTACAGAGTATCATACCGATGCAAGATCCAAGACAAAAATAATTATTTTCACTTTTTATTTAGAATTTATTAATTTAATTTATCTCTTGTAAACACTATGAATAATTAATAACAAAATAAAACACAAAATTAAATGCACCTAAAGAGCAATGAAGAGAAGTGTATTGAAAATCAAGAAAATACATAAAGTTAAGACCGAAAACATGAGACAAAAATTAAGTTTACATGTGCGCTTAGTTGGTAAACCTGTAAAACGAAGGGACAGCAGGAAGCAATGAAAGTGAGTAAGGACAGGCAGTCATGGAATAGGTAGCAGGAGGCCTTTACCCAAAAAGGGGTTCATATTCAGCCAATGAAAACTAACAAAAATATAAATAAATGTTAAAGGGGGGAATTAGGGGATAAAAGAATATATGAAAGTTCATTATTACCATAGCCGTAATGGTTTAAGGAAGGACGACGGAGGAGTGAGGCAGGGAAGAGAAATAATGGGGAAGAGGAAGAGGTAGGAGTTGGGAAAGATGTAAGGGAAGTGAAGGGGTGGGGGAAGGTGTGGAAGAGGGAGTAGGGGAAGCTTAGGGTGGGTTTAGGGATGTCGGAAGGGTATAGAAGACGTGGGGGAAGGTCTGCGGGATATAAAACGATATCCATATGGGTACTGCCACGGGCATTATTTAAAATATCTAGTATATAATGTATGGCTTTCCTAAATCATTGGTATTTTTTTAAAGTGTTCTCTTCTGGACATTTTAATTTTTTTTTAGCACCAATCGACAACATCACAAAATCTGCTGGAAATCTAGTCAAAATAATATTTAGGTATTACATCCATGCTAAAACGAGTAATAATCATTATTAATAAATAAAAAATCACACCTATTAAAAATCACTACCCTCAACAAAAATCTTAAGAAAATCTTGACCCCGTTCACTGGTTCATATTTGTTACTTAAAAAAAAGTAAACTATGTATAACTTATAATATGTGCTCTAGAATGTGTCGATACTACATAAATGCACAGACATTTAAATAAAAATTATACATACTCTAAATCCATAGACAAAATGTTTAGTATATTTATTTGTTGTCAAAATAATTTTACTCTACTAACTGTGTGACCATGCGCACCACTCTATAGCTATGCCTACTATCATTAGATAAAAAATAACAAGCTATGTAGCGGATAGCGAAGCATTGCATGCCATGATTGCATGCGTGACGTGAGTAGACGTGAACGATCGAATGACAGTTTTAAGATTTCAAAAAATACGTGATATTATTCTTAACGAAAATAAATATTTTTACATTTTTATCTATATTTAAACGGTTTCTTACTGCTGCATCAACAATAAAATTAAGTGAATAGCAATAATTTTCGACTATATCAGTGACAGTCACGTTTGTTTATTGGTTAACATCCGCCATTTTGTACTGTCGTTTGTTTAGTGACTGGGCCTCTATCCTAGTGATGCTGTTATCATTATCCAGGAAATATAGGTTGTGACTTCGCAAGTGGTGTACAATGTTTTTGCAAGAAACGTTGATTTCAAAGGGTATAAATTAAAACGTGTGACTTGTCAACTGACGTCGGCAATAGGTTTAGGCCTATGTGCCGGATGTGTCCTACAATCGGTTAAGGCGATTTTACGTGCCACCTTGAGTGGTGTACGTGTCTTCACGCGACATCTATGCTGCCAAGAATATGAGCAGCAACGGGAATCAGGTGCCATTGGCACCGAACCGAGGTCCCGGGCCGTATCCTTTTTGAAATACTGTGTTTATTAAAGTTTGTATCTTCATATTTACGTAATATATGCCACTTCAGCACTTAGTTGTTCCGCAATTGCGAATAATAATATAAATGTTATTTGCCATATATTGTCTGCTAGAACTATGTAAGTATGCCTAAATGTTATTTATGCTTAGGTTCCATGGAGATGAACCTTTCCCTTAGTGATGTAGAAGTAAAAGCATTATTTGTTTGGCTACACAAAGCCTTGTTTCAATTGAACAGCTTTAAGCTGAAGGAATAGATTCAATTTACAAATATTTTAGAGAACTGAGAAACATTTGATTTTCTACATATTATTTTATTTTTATATGTTCCTTATTTTATTATTTTAGTTTTACTAGAAAATACATTTCTGTTATATGTTAATCATTACTTGTAGAGCAAAGCGAATGTATATACTTGTGTCATTATGCAAAATAAGCAGTTATTACTATGTTTTTGAATGTATATGATAGTCACTTTGCTCTACATTGCCTTCATAACTTTCATTGCTTAAAAATAACAATGATATTGTTGGGACACTGGGGCAGTAACATTCAATATAACATTATTGCACTAATTAACAATACCATTGTTGAAAAAGTTTCTTCAATATCATCTGCTTAATATAATGTTGGAGTAGAGTGCTAAAATCCATTTATATCTATCACATTCTTATACTTTAAACAATATAAAAATTTGAACAAGCTAGGAATATTTTCTCTTTTTGTTAAATATTAATGTTGTAGAGTTACAGTATGGCTATAGACTTTTAAATGACATATACAAAATACATCAGAAGTATTATCATATCAAGTTTTCACCGGTTACACCTGTTGAATTTTATGAAAATTTCAAACTCATGTTTATATCTAAAGTTTTGTATTTATACTATATGGATAAAAGGCTTGCATAATTTGATAAATCAACTTGTAAACATTTTTGAGGTGTGTTAAACTGTTTTAAGACCATGAACAATATTATTGATCAATGTTCTCACACTTTCTGCAAATTCACACAAAGTTTATTATTCCAATGATAAACATCTTGTAGCAATCTAAAATTAATTAACTTAGAAGCAACCACCTACTTTGGGAGAAAAAGTGTATGTGAATAAGCATGGCAATTATCAATTTGAGCACCTCAATAATAATTAATAATAAATATAATTTGAAATGTAATTAAATGCCCAACTGACATTTATTAATTTAATTTAGTTAATGTGAGTCTCAATAGAAAAAAATATACCAACAAATCAATGGTCATAAAATGTGATTGTTTGATGGCACTAGTCTCCATTGAATATAGATTCACGGTCACTTCCTTTAATTTGAAATTTCGTACATGCACCTCATTGATTATATGTTATGAATTATGAAAAAAAAAACTAGTAACAACATGTTAAAAAGTAGTCCACTAACTTATCTTAATTTCGTTTATTCTTATTATAATATTTACATGCACATACTCCAGCTATAAAATTTAACTTATCATATATTTATATTTTGTTCCACCACCCATGCTTAGCATGGTTGCAATGTTATTTCTCTATTTGGAACCTCTGCTTTGTACTAGTTTGTATATGGGACACTTTGAAAAACTGCAACTTTTAACAACTTTACCAGAACATAGATAACATTATTTTTAATTTGAACTTAATCCCTACTTTATAAAAAGTCATGATAATCTATCCAGCCATAATCTTGGTATGACAGAACTATAACTAACTCTTTGTGGATTTTCTAACATTGTCTTTTATGACAAGACTTCTTCCCTCCAATAGTCTGAATGTGGGGTATAAATAAAAACCTATTAGTCATTCGTATTTTGATACTTCTTTCATTAATATTAGTTCAGAAATCCTGGGTTGCTGTGTGGAAATTTACCCAGTGGTTCTAGAACTTTGACCTCATTCTTTAATATGACCACAAAGCATAATGAGTTTTGTTGTGACGGTCATTAGCACAGTACATAATGTTTACAACTGATTACAATATTTATTTACTTGCTGCATAAACAACATTATTAAAGAAATTTTCTATGAGTCCTTTAATACAACTAGGCATCCCACTCGGGCTTTGCCCACAGCATACTTTTGAGCCATATATGCTTGGAACCAGAATCTACCGGATTTGTTGGCATTTATGATACTTTATTGTCTTGGGTAGAAGTGTGATAGTGATAAAAAGTATATATATAGACTGTGCTTTCTAGATAAACAGACTATTCAACACAAAAATAATTTTCAATTTGAACCATGGGGCTGTAGCGGAAACTTCCTTTATGGGTTCAAATATACTTTAGTCCCACCCATGTAACTTCCAAACAGTGCAGTAGTAGCCATGGACATCAAAGTGCAACCAGATTTGAGTGCCTGTAGATAAGCAGAAAATTCTAAAAGATATTTAGCTGTCTGAACAGTTAAATTAGCATCTTTAAGTTAGCTTTGGCGATTTAATCACTCGGTTCACAAGTAACATACTTACACTGATAAAGGACATTGAAAGGGTCTGGATCAAATGCTGTCATGTCCAGGCATGGGAGTAAGTTTCTTTTCATAATGGTTAAACCCCAGGATTTTTTAAATGGTTAGTCAAGAGTTTTCTAAATTTTCTTATATTTGTTCCTCTGCTTGTGTTCCGATCGGAAAAACGCCATTCAGAACACTACCAACTGGTTGTTTGAGAACGATGAGCGCGTCGCCTGCACCTCTGTCGAGTCCTCAACCGCCCTCCTGAAGGTCTTGATTTCGGCGGTCCTTCTAGCAGCCTGGCTCCTTGCGGCAAATTTAACCACGAGACCGAGTAGTGCAGCCTGCTCGGGGCTCAAATATTCCATCTGGAACTAGACCAGCTGCCTAAGCTGCACCTACCAGCTACCTGGTCTTCTCACATAGGTCCAGCTCAGCTCCGCCGCTGAAATGGAAGGCGTTGGCGGCCCCACCGCCGCCGAGGCGGAAGGCCTGTAGATTTTATTAATTTTTTTTCGTTACTAAATATTTCACAACGAAAATCTTGTTTTTCTCGTGACTCTGTAGACAAAATTTGAAGTGCATCGGTTTATACATTAGTAATAACGTGTGCACTATGTGTTTATTGACTTTTTGGTCCGACTTCCATACATAGATTGTCAATGTCCTATTAATATGAAATTTGTGAGTTATTCTACTTTTAGGCAGTCCAAGATAACTACCCTCAACCTGCTCCTTCTTTTAGGCCATTTTGAGTACAGAAATTATAATTTAGCCTGGTAGTACCTACTAGTTAAAGTTACTAATTTATGCCTGTGTGTGTAGCTGGTGTTGTTATTTACCACGGTTTCTGTTCTTAAATTTCGCTTGGTCTAAAAGAGTATTTTGATTACAGTAAGTGCCCTGCCTCACTAGGGTGCCTACGTCTCAGGTGGTTCCCAAGTGAGTTAGTTCTCATACATTTCATGACGTCCTTGTGAGGCAGGGCACTAGAGCTCGTCGCTGACTACGTATCCAAGCAGTTAATATTAAAATGTATGAAACCACACTTGACACTTGGCGGCGGTTTGGCAACGTCGCCAAGTTGGAAGCGTGGCCACGAGTTTCAGTTCCCCACGTGGCTACTGGATACTCTGGCGAACTGGCGACGTTGCCAGAGTTGCCACTATAATATGTACACGTGTGAACTGCACCTCGCTCACTCAGTCGCTAGTCAGCCGCCATTTGTCTGTGACGTAGATAACAAATAAGTACGAACAAGACATAAACGAACTGACTGTCAAATCGAGACGCCATGGCCACCCGACTTAGTAGTAGTAGAATAGTCTTCTAATATAGTTTTGCTATACCGTAATCGGGTAAACCCTAACGGGTCCACCAGTCCTTACTGCTCCGTCTCTCAAATATATTGACCTACCTTGAAATACCTTGTCTAAAGAAAGAGTCACGCTAGGGAAAGTGCGATTTTTTTTACTTGGATATAAGACAATAAAAAATCTAATCTTAATAAGAAATATCAAGATTACTTTATGAAATTGATACCCTCATTAGTTATTTGACTTCCCTTCTAAACATTGGGCAACTAGAAAGAAACTGAAGTTCCGTCAACTTCAGTAGCGTTTTATGAAAAATATTGATGGGGCTCGTACATTACTGGACTCATGAGTTTTCATGATCAGTTTAAAACCGAAACGCGAAACTCGCCATGCGCATAACTCAAGTTACCCGCAAAACACGTCGTGCGCCTCTACAACCAATCAGCAACTCTCAAAAAGATGGCGGATTCCGCGTATTGTTGGAGCAACAATTCAACGTTCAATTTGTACAAGAAATGTACCGCATGGACCTCTGATCCCGTTTCTGCTGCGGATTATCCCCGATTGCGTGATCATCATAGCCTACGCTCACAAATAAATGTGGCTTTCAGTTGGTAAAAGAATTTTCAAAATCGGTTTAGTAGATCCAGAGATGATACCCTACAAACGTCACAAACACACAATACTTACCACTTTATAATAATAGCAAAGGAAATACGTACTTTTTCGATAAAATAAACATTTTAGGAAAAAGTATTTCATGAGGGTGAAGGATTTTTATTTGTAATTCTGATCTGTACGTCCGCAATGGTACCAAACACTACTGAACGGATTATGATGGGCTATTTTTTTGTTCGAAAGTTCTTGTTTAGTCTTACGTTTTTTGATCGCAATTGGTTAAGTACGAGGGCGGCACTGAAAAGTGACACAACATTACTATTTAAAAATGTATTTATTGCTTTTCAATTTTCCATACGATGAAACCTATCATTGAAGCAACCATTCCATTCGGAAGTTGTTGAGGTCTCCAAAATGAACGTTCTGTAGGCGTCCACAGCTTCTTCAAGTGATGAAAATCTCTGACCACGCAATTTATTCTTTATTTTAGGGAAGTATAGAAATTATTAGGGCTTACGTCGGGGCTATACGATGGATGGTCTAATAATTCTATGTTTTCTTGCTCTAAAAACTCTTTTGTTCTGTGCGTGGTGTGAGAACTCGGATTGTCGTGATGGAGGATGATGCGGCGGTTGCAGTTCTCTTTACGGAGTTCAGAAACGACCTGTGGCAAACAGCATACCATTCTGAATTAATCGTTCTTTGTCCCTCAAGAGGAATAGTCGCAACATGGCCGGTTTTGGAGACAAACGTGGCCACCATTTTCTTTTGCAACACTCCGTGAACGAACAATTTTTGTTGGCTTTAACTCATTTTCGAACACTCAAATTCGTGATTGGTTTTTTGTTTTGGATTCGTACCCGTATAGCCAGGATTCGTCTCCTGATACGATGTTGTATACAGCATTTGAGGATCCTGGGTGGAATCTTTTGAGAGTTCTGACGAACCAAGTAACGCGAGCCCCTTTTTGTTCTTCACAGAGCGAATGCGGTATCCATCGGGAAAACAACTTTTTACATCCAATTGTTCATGCAAGATAATTTTGTATTTGACTCATGCCAATGTCTAAAGTTGCCTGAATTTTGCGGTATGTCACATGTCGATTTTCCTCAATCAGCTTACGCACAGCATCAACGTTTTCTTGGGTGACTGCAGTTTTTGGACGATCGTCAAGATCGTGATCGTGATCGGGATCATCACTGAGCCTGACACGTCCACGTTGAAATTCAGCAAACCAGCGATAAATTGTGGTTTTGGATGGGGCTTCACCAAATGCAGAAATCATCCGGTCAACACACTGTTTTTGTGTTAAACCACTTTGAAAGTCATAATAAATCATCGCTTTTGAATTTTCTCGAGTCAATTCCATTTTCTCAACGACTAAACAAGTTTGACAAGACCTGGTAACAAGACCGAGAATCTTTTTTTAAATAAATAAATGGTATTCGATTTTTAAAACCAAGGAGTTTTCAATTAAAATGATTTTAATATGACAGGAACAGTGGAAATATTTGATTCCCGATACTTTCATTGCCGCTCTCGCAGAACCGGAGATTATGACCAAATTCGCGACAAATAACGTTCACACGGGCGGACACGCGGGCATCAGTTAGTAATCAATCAATATCATGTGCAAAGTACTAAATTTCGTAAATAAGGAAAGCTATAACCCAATTACAGCGCCAAATAACAAACAGGTCGAATTGTGAATCTAAACCATCAAGGAACGCGTATTACCAAATTCTTCTTTCTTCGCCAAGCGTGATCACTTTGCCTGGTCGAAGGATCCTCTTTGTGTCGGAGGTGTTTCTATGTATACTATGTATGTATTTACAAAAAAAAAGTATCTCAGTATGTTTATCCCCATTCTAGATTCCATAACACAAGCTAGTTAAGCTATGCACCATGGGCCTAGATAGCGTTGTGCGTTGTTTTTTTTGTCAAGTCGTGTAGCATTATTTCTATCTTATGTACTTGTTTACAAAAAAATTAAATACAAGTATGTGTGTTTTAGATCACATAACACAAACTATTTGCGCTATGCTTACTTTGAGTCTAGTCTAGATAGTGCTGTGTAGAATGTCGTAGAATATTTATATGAAGAAACCTTTGGAAAAATTTGTACATATTCATACGAGACTCCTAACCTTAGGACCCACATTATGTAGAGACAGAAATGCATTTTGTTGGTACGCTAACTAGTTTCCGAAAGCGTCTTTGAGAGTCCTCCAGTGGTATAAAAGTACCTAAGGTAGTGCGTTTTAAGGACAAGAAATATTTATGAGCTCGTGGACCTCGCGCGCTCCGGTACTGATAGATTAGAAGGGCAAGCCTTCGTGTTAGGTTACTTGTGATAAGGCACAAACAAACAGTACCCGCTAGTAATTCGTAAGATTGAATAAATTGGTGAAGTGGGAGTCAGACGCGCACACGAAGGGTTCCGTATCATTGGAGCCGCGATAGAGGTACCATAATGGAAACAGTTAATATATTCGAGTTTCAGATAGTTTTTGCTATCATGAACACTTCTCATTGCATATAAAGGAATTAATTTGCGTACACCCTTTTTAATTAATTTTCGCACATCTGTCTGTCGGCGTTGTTAATGTTGAGGAGAAAAACTAAAGAAAATCACTTTGTATGGGAGCCCGCTTAAATATATTTTTTTTAATTTAGTATTTTTTATACCACTTAGCTAACAGGCAAGCACAGGTCCCACCTGATGGAAAGTGGTTACCGTGGCTTATGGACGTATGCATCACCAAGGACGTCACACACGTGCTGCATAGAAACTCTGTTTTTATTAAAAAAAAACAGTTTCTGTGCCATCAGTGCAGAAGACAAAACAGGACAAGTCTTTGGTCTGCACACTGACAGCACAAAACTCTCCGGTGAACGCTGGCCGGGAACCCTACTAATGACCGGAAACACAACACAGGGTTATTATGACCGCGGCGTAGGGCGTAGGTACTTCCCCAGTCGGACTGCTCAATTAAGACAGGAACACCGTTGTGTCCTACTTCCGTCAATTTGTTGTCATAGCGTGAAAATCTCAGCTGTCTACCTATCATGGTGCTTTTATAACATAATAAAATAAGCTAAATTACTGGGCAAACCTAGAAAAAAATCATAGTAGCAACTTTCTTTCGGAGTTCGTTGAGGGTGGTCATTAGCAGTCTAAATTTCGATTTGCGTGGTATTCGGTTCGTTGCGATCTCCGCCATCTTGAATTTCAGGATGAATTTTTATTTGCTGAATAAGTTGTTTATTTTTATGTTTAGTATTAAATTTCCTATAATTTGGTTTCCTAATATCGATGTTTTTCGATGTAGGTATACTCCAAAAGGTGATGAATTTAAAAGTATAAATTTCATTACGAACAATTTGGCAGGGCTGGACTAGTGTTACTTCCTAACCGAAGACTAAATGTAAGAATGAATGTGTAGAGGTAGGACACGGCGGTATTACCGCCCAATTAAGCAGTCCGACTGGGGAAGTACCTCCGCCCTACAGAATAGCGCGGTTATAATAACTCCGTGTTGTGTTCCCGGCGGTGAGTAGGGTAGCCAGAGCTCACTGGAGAGTTTTCGTGCTGTCAGTGGGATGACCAAAGGCTTGTCCTCTACACTGACGGCACAAAATCTCTGTTCTTACAGGATCGGCAGCACGGATGTGACTCCACTGGTGTAACACGTTCATAGGTCATGGTAACCACTTTCCATCAGGTGGGCCGTGTGCTTGTCTGCCTCCTAAGTTGTATAAAAATATATATATATGTATATTTTGAAGCCAGGTAAGCCAATATACAATAATCACACATATTACTAATCACAAAATACCTCGGCGTCAGGTATTTAAAATACTAATAACAAATTACATTTTAAGGAAGTATTTTAAATACTAATACCAAATATGTATTTGTATTTCAATTACGTATTTTTATTACAAGTAGTTAAACAAATTAAAATATTGCCCAACCTTGCAACTTGGTAACGAGCCATATTTTGTGTAAAATCATCATATACAGTAAAAAACTTAACCTAAATTCAAGATGGCGGAGAATGTAACGAATCGAATACAATGCAAAACTAAATGTAGATTACCAGTGACCTTCCCCAACGAATTCTGAACGAAATTTGCTACTAGGGATTTTTCCTATCAAAACATCAAACAAAGATTCAACACCTTAACGGGTATAAATCCTAGGAAAAAATATAAAGACCAAATCTGTAGGCCATTTAATTTTAAATAACTCTGCATATATCTTTTTCGTGTGATATTATAAATAAATGACTTATTTAGTTAACAAAAATTTGCCCTTAATTTCAAGATGACTGATAACGCAACGAACCGAATATCACGCAAAACTAAATTTAAACTGCCAGTGACCTCTTTCAACGAATTCCGATAGAATTACATACATACATACATAAAATCCCGCCTGTCTCCCATAGGGGTAGGCAGAGATCACGGATCTCCATTTGCTACGATCCTGACATACTACTCTCGCTTCATTCACTCTCATTACATTCTTCATGCATGCTCGTCGGTTTAGAGTACTCCTGACCTGCCCCTTTTCTAAAACTTCCCCGATTTGGTCCAGGTATGTGCGCCTAGGTCTTCCCCTTCCGACGTTACCATCCACACTCGCCTCATACACCTGTTTTGTTAGTCTTCTTTCATTCATTCTCTCAACGTGACCAAACCATCTCAACATTCCTCTCTCAATTCTCATCACTACATCTTCTATCACTCCACATCGTTCTCTTATCACGCTATTTCTCACTCTATCTTTCAAGGTCAAGCCACACATACTTCGCAACGCACGCATTTCTACTGCATTCACTCTACTCTGATGCTTTTTCTGCCACACCCAACTTTCACTACCATACATAAGAGTCGGCACCAATACTCCTCCATGTACAGCCAGTCGTGCCTTTTCGGACACTTTCCGGCTGCGCATAAAGTTGTGTAGTGCCCCATTCACTCTATTTCCAGCCATCACTCTCCTTTCAACATCTTCTTCATGCTTTCCATCTCTCGTAAACAATGTTCCCAGATATATGAACTCATTCACTTGTTCCACTTTTTCTCCATTTATACAAATCCTACACTCTGTCACGCATTCATCTCTTTCAAAAACCATAACTTTTGTCTTACTAACATTCACCTTCATTCCTTTCCTCTCAAAAGCTTCATGCATAGTTGTTACCATCTCCTGCAACTCATCTGCCGATGACGCCAGTAAAACCTGATCATCAGCATAAAGAAGACATTTGACGAGTAAATTCTTCATTCTTAAACCACATTCTTTATCTTTCAAATCTTGCAAACAACTGTCCATGAATAAGTTAAACAGCCATGGTGACGCTACACATCCCTGTCTAACCCCCTTTTGGATACTAAACCATTCAGTGTATGACCCATGTATCCTCACGCAAGCTCTGGAGTCCTCATAGAGAGACTTCACACCTCGAATAAGGTTGCTGCTCACCCCATACATAGACAGTACCGACCAAAGTTCATTCCTCAACACTTTGTCATAGGCCTTTTCCAAATCCACAAATGCGCAATAGACCTTTTGACTCTTGGCCAAAAATTTCTCGGCTATGCTTCGCAATGAAAAGACCTGATCCGTACATCCCATTCCCTTTCTAAAACCCGCTTGTGCCTCCCATATTTTCTCATCGGTTTCTTTCATAACTCTCTCAATCAACACTTTCGCATACAGTTTGCCGACGACGCTGAGTAGGCTAATGCCCCAGTAGTTTTTGCAGTCTTGATGCGAGCCCTTTCCTTTGTAAAGTGGAACTATAACGGCCTTACACCAATCACTTGGTACACGACCGCTAACCCAACATATGTTGAAAAGGCGGCACAACTGACTTGCTACAAGGCCCTGTCCAGCCTTCAGCATCTCGACTGTCACCTTATCATATCCCGCTGCTTTACCAGCTTTCATACTTTTTAATGCACTCACAACTTCATTCATACTAATACCACTTTTATCAGCATCAACATAGTCATCCATCACCGAGGTTAGTACATGTACACCATCCTCTCTTTCAAACAAGCTTTCAAAATAGTCCTGCCATCTTTTTAACACACATTTCTCACCTTTTACAATACTTCCATTCTGGTCTCTAATAGCGTTCAGCTCGGAGCTCTGTGTTTCTCCTCTGGCTAAACGAATGGACTTCCAAAAGAACTTAATGTTCGTCTGGAAATCCTCAGATAACCTTTCATCAAACACGTCTTTTTGTTCCTTTTTCTTTCTAGCAATCACTCCTTTCACTATCCCTTTCAGTCTTCTATATTTATCTTTCGCTTCATCCACATTCTCAATTGTAGCTTGCTGCATTCTCTCATTAGCTCTGACTGAGAGCCAGTCAAGCCACGCTTTCTTTTTCTCACATACCAACTTTTGCACTTCTTTATCCCACCATGCATGCTTCACCTTTTGCACTTTACTTCTTTTACTTATACCACATACTTGGGAAGCCACACTCACAATCTCATCCTTGAATACCTTCCATAACTCCTCAATCTCACAAATAGTCAATTTTTCAGTCAATTTGCTTCCATACTCCTCTCTCACTTTATCTTCTTGCAAATTTTCTACTTTTATTCTTTCTAGAACACTTATGGGCTCACGCCTTCTACGTCTCCATCCCTTAAAGAGATCACTTATACGGCACATAACCAAAAAGTGGTCTGTATGGATACCCACACCGCGATATACCCTAGCGTCTAGAATATTTTTTCTCAATCTTTCATCCACTATTACAAAATCAATCATACTTTTACTGACATTCTTCGCTTCTCTTGTATACATATGAATCCTTTTGTGTCGAAACATCGTGTTTGACACACAAAGGTTCCATTCCAAACATACTTCAAGCAAACCTTTACCATTTTCGTTCACTCTTTCATCTCCGTACTTGCCAAGAACCCTTTCAAATCCATCTCGTTTCAGTCCTACCCATCCATTAAAATCACCTAGCATTATTATTCTTTCATTATCCTTACATTCTCTTAATACATCTCTTAAACTCTCCCAAAACTGTTCTCTTTCTTCTTGTACTTCCTGGGACGTATTCGCACCGGAGTCTACAGGAGCATAAACCCCTACGACAAAAATACGAGTGAGTCCCACTTTCATTCTCATCCACATCAGTCTAGCATTCACACATTCGAATATATTCACACACTCAGCCATTCTAGCAGATAGGATGACACCAACTCCCTGGCAAGCTCTGTCGGTATTGGGTACTCCCGACCAGTACGCGGTGTAGGGTCCGTGCTTGGTGGTGTCACATCCTTTCCTCTTCGTCTCATTCACACAAAGCACATCAATCCTTCTTTCATCCATCATCTTACAAACATCATTCATTTTTTCTTCCATTCCTCCTCCAACATTCAACGTAGCAAAACGGCTCTCCGTGAGCCACTTTTCGCCCCCACGGGAAACGAGACGTGACGGGTGGCGTACCGCGTCGCCGCCATGCGGATGATTAATTTTTGGAATCATCATTGCGTTCCCACGAGTCATAGGGAAAATATGGTCCACCCCCGCAGAGCCCTTTACGGAGGTAAGGCGGAATCTCACGTGTGTCCTGTGACCGCCAACACAGACACCCTCCGTTACACCAGCTTGCCCTCTGGTCAAGAATCCTTGGCACGGGTCGGCTAACACCTTGGATCGGGGTTTTTTCTCGGGTATGCTCCCTGAGAGTTGGTTTTATTTCGGAGTGACCTTCTCCTAGATGGTTGCAGACCAATACTGACGAGGCCCATCTCCCCGGTTTTGATTTCAGAGTTTTCCTTCTCTTAGACGGGTTGCAGCCCAATGCTGACGAGGCCCATCTCCCCGATAGAATTCCTTAGTCAAATTCTATCTCTCTTTTATTATTATAGTAGCATCAGGAATACATCACCAGTATGTGAAAATCTCAGCTATCTAGCTATCACGGTTCATTAGATACAGCCTGTTGAAAGACTAAAGTTTTTTCTATGACAGCCGCCCACCCTTAAAAAAGATTGTTCTGTTTTTTAGTATAATGGCAACAGAAATAGGTACGTCTGTAAAATTACAGGTTTCTAGTTATTACTGTCCTTGAAAGTGACAAACGGACAGCGTAGTCTCGTAATAGGGATCCGTTTTTACTCTTTGGATACGGAACCCTAAAAATATCTAACCAAAACAAACATAAAATGTCTCGGTTTCATTCAAACTAACTCGGTTCCGTTAAACTGACACGGTGCGGTGCTACGCGTGACGCGGCTAGCGACGGGGACAAGCAGGGCTAGGGAGTGCGGGGGTGGTGCGCATATCGTTGACCATTTCGAACGCTATCTCATGCTAAGTGAACGCATGTACATTTTTTTTTGCCACAACGTAGTGTGTATATTGTAGGTCTACTATAGAAGGATAATATGCACTCTATATTGACACGAAGAAGCATTTAGAAACACCTACTCACACACGCACTTTCATCTTGTGAACCTACCTGCTCTGTTATTATTGCTAAAACCTGTTTCGAGTATATTTTAAACCAAAGTCCCTACAAGATGCACTTTAGTTTAAGTTTTGTTCAAATCCGCAAACAATAGAACTAGAGCGTGATAATATCAAACCTTCGTTATTATATAACAAATTTTGTTTGTGTAGGTATATTCCCAATACATGTGATCCCCGACTAGTTTGAATGAGAGTAATTTTGCCAGGTAGACAATAAAAAAAATGTGAAGACGGACCCTGAGCTCCCGGGCACTTTGAAAATACGTCTCGGGTGCAATCAGAAAAAAAAGGCTCCATGTAGCTGATGAGTATACCTTTATATGAATTCCGATTTCACGTATAAAAAATTGTGTTTCAGATAGCGCATTTGCTCTTCAATTGAAATGAATTCGCTTTCGCGATGCTCTAGCTTACCTTCAAATATACGTAATCTCTTCGTTGTATTTTATCAATGTTTTCCGGGAGTTCGGGTTCATACTAAATGAATTTTTATAAGCGAAAACTACGGCTATCCGCGATTAATACACACAAATATTACGTGTTACGTGTAAAAAATAATAACATAAAACGAAGCCGTGACGCACCCTGATTGAAGTAATTGCGTTCTTGCCGTCTGTAATATTCATATATAAGTTCTTAGAAAATTTGAGACACATGCGATCCCTCCACTGCTGTCATAATAACGGCGCAATAGAAGTAGAACGCATGCGTTCCTGCATTCTGCGATACTCCGATATAAGTTCTTAGAACATTTGTATTGAAACGTATGCGATTCCCACACAGGCACACCTCACTGCGATAATAACGGCGCAATATAGAGGAGGCTTGCAATTTGTACAGGCCACATTCTGACTTGTAATATGTGTTATAGTGGTCCCAGTAGTTCCAAAATATATTCCGGTATATACTAATTTGTATTTCGTTAATCTATGATAATGGGTTTCGAGACATATAACGTAACTGTTCAATAAATAACAGCAAACTAACCGCGACTGCTACTACTGCACATGCATGCATTCCTTAAACAATCACTCTATATAACCTCACGCCTGGTACCGTGTAGAGGGGTTCGCGGACGTGTCCGGTAAAATCTGCTTATGTAGGTATATATACTCCAACGCGCACTCGCGAAACTTTATCAGCTTACAATTGAATATCATGTTTTTGCCTTCAAAAGAGATGTGATATTCTTTTAAACTATGAACTCATAGTTCATCTACTTAAAAGAAACGAGTATACAGGTTCTAACTAAAATCACCTCTATGAAATGTAGTGCATATTACTTTGCAAATGTCTTACATTCCATAAAAACTGGCAACCAAGATTTCACCTCCATAGGGGTGAAATTTTGAATTCGTCCTGTGATATTCCGATATAAGTAACTGTGCTCTGCCTACTGTACAGTGTAAACAAATACATATTAGAATTATTATCGGACGATAAATTAGCAACTAGTGTATAAGGAATCGGGACGTATTGTCGTAATAACGCGTCTCGCGTCCGGTATTATTGACAGTCTTCAACAACAACCCTTCTAGACAAGTAACAATTCTGTCATACGCCGGCCAAAGGGCCGGTGTATTGTAGAACATAATGACAAATGTATGGGATTTGACATTCATGACATACGTTGACAATATTGTTATATTACTTGTCTAGAGGGGCTGAATATTTGATAATTCTTGAAAAATAATGCTGTCATTTAGTTTAAATATTTTACTAGGTACTCGTCACTTTTTAGCTGTAGCGCGATAGCGTGAAGATTTGTCGTTTGGCATCGGTTTCGCTTCTAGAATACATAGTATTTTTTAAAATATGTATATACTTCATCTTGTGGCGGTGAGTAGGGTAGCAGAGCTCACTGAAAAATTTGTGCTGTCAGTGGGATGACTAAAGACTTGTCCTGCTTTGTCCTCTACACTGACGGCACAGAAACTCTGTACTTACAGAATCGGCAGCGCGAGTGTGGCTTCTCTGGTGTTACACACGTCCATAGGCCACGGTAACCACTTTCCATCAAGTGGGCCGTGCGCGTGTCCTGCCACCTAAGTGGTATAAAAAATAAAACTATTTGATTAAACCAACTCGACTTCACAGTCCGATTTCTAAAAAAGATCCTATACACTACTGCAGCGCTATCTACCGGGTTCAAAACTAGTAAGTATATATAGATATACTTTATTTATGCACCATATGCACAACACCTATATTTAGCACTATAATATTAGCAAGGTTATTGCAATCCACAAAGGGCGGTCTTATCACTTAATGCAATTTCTTCCAGGCAACCTTAGAATGAACTATAATATCTTCACAAAGAGCATTGTAAAGCAATATCGTCTTTAAAGGAAATGCGAATTTCGAATCTAAACTAGAAGAAATAATAATGTTATTGAATTTTAGACAGACAAGTAGTGATTGCATAAAAACTTAAAATATAGATTAAGTTAAAGACCTCGATTAAATTAATTTAATAGTTTTATAAACCCCTGCCACAAAAATCAGCCCTCATAAAGTTACAAATTAAATTGTTGTAAACTGTTTTTTTGTGACGGGGGATTTTTAAATGATTAATTTAATTTGATTCAAGCGTTGTCATGTCTGGGGACCCTAACTGGTAAAGCATTCCATCATATCGGAGCGCTCCAAGGTGCCCCGACATGACAACACTTGAATCAAAATATTACTAGGTATATCAAAGTTATACCAAAAAACAGCCGATCGACTAACTACATTCCTATAATTGCTTTCTGACTGACTGGTGTGTGAGCTGTCTGAAATACAATAATATTGTGGAAGAACTATAGTCTTACAAAAAACCAACATGAAATATTATTTATTACCTCATAATCCCGATTCTTACTGTAAACAAGGCTCTTTATGACCTAGTGGAATAAGAGAGTACAGAAACCCTAAATTCGTATGGTAATACCTACCAATAGTATAGTAGTTAAGTTTAGTATGGTATGGTATTAATGGGAAAGCCGGTGGAAAAAATCAGTGACCTCTATTTTATCATATGCCATATGACCTATACTTTGGGCAGTTCTCATTTCGTAGAAAATTTTGGTGACTAATAATTATGGAACTCGCATGTGTCTTCGCTACGCACGCCACGACAGACGCGACGATAAAATAATTCACAAGTTACTTAATTTTTGACAAATTGTCAATAGAGGTCCAGTTATTACTAAACATCTATTTGAACCCATTTTGGCAGAGCTTACGTAGCCCGGGCCGCTAACTCAGTCGGTAGTGACCGTGGTGTAACCCCCCGTTTACACCATGAAACAAGTTGTATAACAAGTTGTTTGTAAAAAACTTGTTGAAGACTTGTAGAAGACTAATCAAAACACAATACTTTTATTATTTATTTTTTATTGATTTATCTTAGATATTTTTTCGTTCACATGGGATGTATAGCCAAAAAGTTGTAAACAAGTATAAATCACATCGTGTTCACACTGCACTGTAGCCTGTGACATATTGCAACTTGTCAAATACATGTTTTATACTTAGGTGTAAACGAGGGGGTAATTACGAGTCTCAGGTTCAAAACTCACCTATACTTGACTTAATTTTGTTATTTCATAAATTTATAATACTTTTTTGATAAGATATATTTTTATTTAGGCAACAAATATCACATGGTCTTAAAGAGTTTTTGGATTACAATAAGAAGTAGCATCATCATTGTATAATGAAGGTCAAAATTTATGAATCCTGTTAAAACTGCGTATATTATGGTCTCTGAGGTGGTAAACGGTGTGGGTTGTAAGGTGGTAAGGCATCTGAAGTTGGTGGTTCAAATAATAAAAATAACATATTGATACTGCTTTTCCTTGCGGGCCAGGATTTCAGGTATATTTGCATATACATTTTCCATTATGATTTTAGACGATAATGATTCGCGAATCATAAGTGTCTAATTATAGGTTTGTTTTAACCTTACAAAGTTCACTATATCAAGCAGTAGATCAAATTCGAATTCATCTATTTATCGAACATAAGTTTATTTTAACGACGGTAATCTTCCAGAGATTTTGGAGTTCATAGAACTCGTGCTTGGCCAATATCCCGCTAATAAATCATCACGCTTTACCTAAAAAGTGAACAGTAAAACAAAAAAAATAAACAGTAAATTAAAACTTTATAATTACAATGAACAGCTTAAAAATATCACGATATAATACCTAGCGTGAACGAAATAAATTCTAGCGTGGCTGATAGAAGTACCGATCAAAATCAGACCATGTTATCTATTTCTTTTTATTCATTATGTACAAATACATTAAATTTGAATTCAAGACTGTTTCAGTGCCTGTAGATTACTTTTTCAATTATAGAAATCGGACGTACCATTATAAAAATATTACGAAATTATAAATGTCATTACGGTGGATTCCAGTATTATTATTTAAAAATGTAGCGGATAATCCTAAACTCCCTCTCCGTAATACACGCGGTAGGGCGCCGAGACGTTATTCTCCGTCTACTAATTTACGAACGCGCCCATAGCGCTAGCCAATCACAGGCCCGCGCGACCGGCTCGGGGAGTCGGAGAAACGAACGCCAACGTACTACACGAATTATAATCATTGTCCTAATAATTAAGTTTATTTGTTCCTAAAATTGTGAAATTAATCATTAAAAGGAATGTGACAACTACACCTGGCTCCTTATTGGCTCCATCCCGACTACAACTGACGCCCAACGTGTATATAAGGAGCATAAAGTTCGTCCAACAAGATGCCGCGCAAACGACAATCGCTAGATCAAAATAGTTCTGTACAGGAGGGAAATAGCAATAACTCAACAAATAATAACGTTGTGTTTACACAAGAAGCACTTACAACGCTTATTACGAGTATGCAGCAGTCTCAAGCTGAGTTATATTCTCAAATAATGAGAGAGGTACGTTCGTCCACACCAAACGAGGTTAATGTCTCCGCCATTATGAAAAATAATTTTGCGAAATGTGCATCGCGTTTCAACGGAAATACTGGTGAGTCTGTTGACAATTTTATTGATGCCATCTCAGTATACAAGGCGTGCCTAAACATAAGCGACGAGAACGCCATGTTAGGACTTTCTATGTTACTGGGTTCATCGGCGGGAACATGGTGGCAAGGCGTCAAAAACTCAACGAAAACTTGGGAAGAGGCCCTAAACAGATTGCGCAGTGCCTTCGGCGAGCGTCGTCCGCCATTCAGGATTTACTCCGAAATATTTTCAACCACTCAAGGTCAGCAGAATACAGATCTTTTTATTGCGAAAATTCGAGCTTTATTAGCAAAGCTTCCGCATGGTGATCTGTGTGAACGAGTGGAGTTGGACATGGTATATGGGTTATTAGATCGCCGCATTAAGAAAAGATTAGATAGATCAGCTATCAGTACATTCGACGAATTATTAATTAAAGCTCGCGCTATTGAGGACTCGTTAAAGGAAAACCACAAGTCCGAGAGCTGCAACACATCCGTCGCGACGACTTCGGAATCTGCGCGCCCCGCTTCTAACCCTATGCGTGCCACTGCAGTCCCCGCACGTGCCTCTGCAGCACCTGCGTATTCCACTGGCACAGCTGTTGATGGTCAAGATGCAAGACGTGGGAAACCCAGGTTGTTCTGTGTGTATTGCAAGCGTAGTGGTCACACTAAAGACAAGTGTGAAAAGCTTAATATTAATAAATCTAATGATAATAAGTCTAGTGATAGTGATACTTCAAAGTACAAAGATATTAAATGTTATGGTTGCGGTACAGAAAATGTTATAAAATCTAAATGTCCTAATTGTAACCCTAAATTAAGCTCATATGGTGAGCACACTGCATTTTATTCCCTTAGTTCAAAGACTGAGACTTCAACTTGTATTTGTAACAATTGTAATCCCCGCTTTATGTTGTCAAATGGTTTTCAATGTGTTTCTGGTAATTTTGTCGGATCAAAATCTCATGTTAATAATGATTTTAGGCCGCACACCAGTATTGCTGTACCATTATCTGACAAAGTTGGTGGCTCACAATCTTTATTGGAAATGTCAAGTAGCTCTAAACAGTTTCATGGGAAAGTCAGTGGTGCTCAAACATATTTGGTAAATGGTGCTCAAACATGTTTTGCTAATGATTCTCAAACATGTTTTGCTAATGAATCTCAAAGTTTTTTTAAAGTTAATTGTGAAAATAAATCTTCTCTACGTCCAGTAATAAAAATTAATATTTTAGGTGAGAATGGTACAGCAATGATTGATTCAGCAGCCAAATGTTGTGTGGCTGGCTATACATTGTACAATCTTTTTAAAATGAGAAATCATCGTATGTTGTCTTGTGTGAAAAATGTAAGCTTAGCTGATGGTGTTACTAGATTAATGAATGTACTTACTACGGAAGTGTATGTATGTCTTGAAGGTAGAACCAGGCTCATAAGTTTTTTAATTTTTCCAGACGCGGATAGTAATCACACTTTGTTAGGTATAGATTTTTTGATAAATTTTGATATCAGTGTGGATTTTGGTAACGCTAAATGGTACTTTAACGATAATGATAAAAAGTTTGATCTTCTTTTCGAAAAAGATTTATTTTATGAACATGTCTATGTTAACAGCATATTTAGGGATGATGAAGCATCAGGTCTTACCGATCAACAACGCGAGGTTCTTGCTCAAGTTCTCACGGAAAATGAGGACATTTTTAAGTTGACAGGTGAACCAACTAGTTTCGCGGAACATGTAATAGATACCGGTGACCACGCTCCTATCGCGGTACCTCCGTATAGGTTAACGCCCGCGAAAAAGGCTGTTATGCAGACTGAAATAGAAAAGATGTTAGCCGAGGATATCATAGAGGAATGCGAGTCGGCATGGGCCGCTCCGGCGTTATTAGTTCCAAAAAAAAATGGTCAGGTACGTTTTTGTGTCGACTATCGTAAGCTTAACGCAATTACTAAGTCTGACGCGTATCCAATGCCGCTTATTGACGAACTTGTACAGTCAACAAAACGCAATTGCATCATGACTACGTTAGATATGAGAAGTGGGTTTTGGAATGTAAGCGTACGCGAGTGTGATAGGGATAAAACGGCCTTTCAGACACATTTAGGAACGTTTCGTTTTAAACGCATGCCTTTTGGTCTTAAAAATTCGCCAATGACGTTTGCTAGGCTAATAGACAGGTTGCGCTCCGGTACATCACTGAAAAACATAAACATTTTAGCATACCAAGATGACCTGCTAATTATATCAGATGGATTCGACCAGCATATCGCAGATTTACGTATAGTTTTTGATAGACTACGCCTATTCAATCTTCGCGCCAACCGCGAAAAATGTGTTTTCGCACGCAAAGAGGTTAAATATCTTGGCCACGTCATCACACAGGAAGGGATCCTCCCTGATCCTGGTAAAGTACGCGCTATCGTGGATATGAAAGAACCAAGTTCGGTACGCCATCTCAAAACTTTTCTTCAAACGTGCTCGTGGTTCCGAAAGTTCATTTTGAACTTTTCGAAAGTCGCTGAACCACTAACACGTCTTCTGAAAAAGAATCAACCTTGGAAATGGGGTAATGAGCAGAAACAGTCGTTTCAAGAGCTCAAAAAGAGTTTAACGTCTGCTCCCATTTTAATCCAAGCTGATTACAGCAAACCATTTGTATTACGTACGGATGCTAGCAATTACGCCTTAGGTGCCGTCTTGCTGCAGGGCGAAGGAAACAATGAACGGCCAATTGAGTATGCGAGCCGTCTCCTTAACCCCGCCGAACGCAACTACAGTACTACTGAAAGAGAAGCTCTAGCAGTAGTCTGGTCTGTTGAACGCTTCAGAGGTTACATTGAGGGTCATGAAATTGTTGTTAGTAGTGACCATCAACCTCTTAAGTGGTTATTAAGTTTAAAATCGCCTTCAGGTAGACTCGTGCGATGGGCTTTAAAGTTGCAAGAGTTTAATATTCGCTTTGAATACACTCCTGGTAAAGCCAATGTTGTCGCTGACACTTTGAGTCGTCCTACCTGCGAAGAAGATAGTAAGGATCAGTGCGGGATTTGCTCAGTCATTGTAGACTTACCTTCGAGAAGTCCTGCTGATCTTCGCCAAGCTCAGTTAGATGACTCGGAACTGAGGAAAATTATTAGTAGTCTTGAAAGTAATGATGCTCTTGAAGACAAACGCTGGTCTGAGCGAGGTTACTTCATGCAACAAGGAGTTCTTTATAGGTATAATCCTGACGTCGATGTTGAAGAACCACAGCTCGTACTTCCTGTGAGTTTAAGACTCGATGTCCTGCAGGAATGCCATGACACTCCTATTGCTGGTCATCAAGGCATCGATAGAACGTTACATAGACTTTCACAACGGTTTTTTTTCACTGGTATGAGACGTCTTGTGGCTGATTTTATTAAGTCTTGCCCTACATGCCAGCGGTATAAGTCGTCAAATGTAAAGCCATCAGGCCTCTTGCAAACACCAGTTTTGCAACAAAGAGGTGAGGTTATAGCAGTTGACTTATTTGGCCCGCTCCCATCTGGAGAAAAGGGGGAGAAATACATATTGTTGGTTGAGGACACAGCTACTCGGTGGGTCGAGCTCTTTGCTCTTGTTGACGCCACGGCAGAAGTCTGTGCCCGAACACTGATAGAGGAATATTTCCTCAGGTATGGCCTACCGCGTCGTGTCGTCTCCGATAATGGAGTACAGTTCGTCTCATCTGTTATGCAACAATGCATGTTTATCCTGGGGATTCAACAGGATCTGTTACCCTTATACCACCCGGAAGCAAATCCGGCTGAACGTAAAAATAGAGACCTTAAGGTACAGCTGGCTCAGATAGTTGACACCAAGCATAACTCATGGCCCAAACACCTACCGTCGGTTCGTTTCGCTATGAACTCAGCTATGTGTAATACAACTGGTGTCTCGCCCGCATTTCTCACCTTTGCTAGGGATCTCCGTTCACCTATCGAAGTCAATCTTGACATCAGGACAGTCCTAGAGAAAGATAATTTTGTACCCCAGATTACTCCTTATTTAAAGAGTTTCTTGAATTCTTTAATTTCAATTCGAGATAGAGTAGAGAAGGAACAGGATAGACGTAAAGAATACGCGGATAAAAATCGTAAAATTGAAGAGTTTCATGTCAATGACCAAGTGTTAGTTAAATCGCACGTATTAAGTAACGCTGCAAAAGGGATTTCAGCTAAATTTGTACCAAAAAGAGATGGTCCTTATACAATAATTAAGGTAGCGAGTCCTACTACTTACATTCTTTCTAAACTTGATAATCCTAACGACATCATAGGTAAATTTCACGCGTCACAACTTACGTCATTTGTTAAAAGGAACGAGGTTTCTCTACCGGTCATGCCCAAACGTAACCGAGGCCGCCCTCGTCAGATTAAGCCTGTTTCCATTTCACCTGAACGGGTTCCAGAGCCTGTTTCTAACTCAAACGAACGGGTTCTTGAGCGAGGACGCTTTATCGAACCCGAGGGGGAGTATGTAGCGGATAATCCTAAACTCCCTCTCCGTAATACACGCGGTAGGGCGCCGAGACGTTATTCTCCGTCTACTAATTTACGAACGCGCCCATAGCGCTAGCCAATCACAGGCCCGCGCGACCGGCTCGGGGAGTCGGAGAAACGAACGCCAACGTACTACACGAATTATAATCATTGTCCTAATAATTAAGTTTATTTGTTCCTAAAATTGTGAAATTAATCATTAAAAGGAATGTGACAACTACACCTGGCTCCTTATTGGCTCCATCCCGACTACAAAAACTATTAAATTACCGGCATGACTGGTGCAACGGGCGTTCGAAGTATGTCTCGATCGAAACCGGGAAGGGTCAGCTGAACAGAAGTTGCAGCGGGAACGGGATCGGGTGAGTGGTCCGGAACCTCCATGTGATGCAGCCTTTTTTATACCACCTAGGTGGCAGAGGAGCACACGGGGCCCACCTGATGGAAAGTGGTTACTATGGCTTACTCTGGTGTTGCACACGTCCACGTGTGCAACACCAGAGGAGTCACATTCGCGCTACCAACCCTATAAGCACAGAGTTTCTGTGCCGTCAGTATAGAAGACAAAGCACGATAAGCTTTTAGTTTTCCTACTGACAGCTCAAAAACTCTCCAGTGAGCTCTGACTACCCTACTCACTAACGAAAACATAACACTTATTTTGGCCGCAGTATTCTGGGAGGAGGGTGGAGGCGCTCCCCCCAGTTGGACTGCTCAATTGGACGGAAATATCGTCGTGTCCTACCTCCATAAAACCACACCGTGGGCACCCTGGGCAATGGAGACGGTAGCATCTATCTTCCAGGAAAGACACTGCCGCCTACGGTAAATACCGGCTGCGATTGGAGCGGACCTGTAGAAGGCTGTTCGAAGGCCACATGGCCATACCACGCGGGTGGAAATACGGGCAACAGCTAGTCAGTAATAAGTTAATTACATAGCCTGTCAAAATTGTTACCATCCTTTGGCTTTGCCGTAGTCAGCTAAAAATACAGGTTCCACTGCCGCTCTCAACCCGCCTCCTCCTTCACGAGCATTACTTGCTCGCAGAAGGAGGCGCCTGCCGCCCACGTATCCGCGTAGCGGACCATCGCTGCGAGCAAGGTGGAGAGCGTGAGAACTCTCACTCCCAGTGTGTGCGGCCCCGAGTCCTCTCTCGCGTCGCAGTGATGGCACTCAGACGTTGGCTCTTTCTCCATCCGACGCAGATACTTCCCGAAGCACCCGTACTCGGTGATCATCTGCGTCAGACGGTACGAGAGGCCGTGGGCCGTGCGGCCTCTTTAGCCACTCCCCCATGATGGGTCTTACCGCCGCTGCTACGGCGTGCCCTGCGCTTGGTCGCCCAAGTCGTAGCTCCCTTTCCGCCACCATGTCCCTGTGGAGCCGGGATCTCACGGCCCGAATTTCTTCGAGCTAGGGATCGTGACCCCGCTCCCGCGCCGCCTTTCGGAACCGGTATAGTGCCGAAAGAGATCTCGCTTCCAGGAACCGGTGGTGATCCGGCGAGGAGACTCGCCGCGTCGAACGATATCGTGCGGTACTCCCTGATGATACGACAGGCCATCATCTGCTGCAGACCGCGAAGCAGGGGCATGTGCCTGTCCTTCAGGGTGTCCGCCCACACGGGACACCCGTACAGGGCCATGGACCGCAAGACACCAGCGTAGAGTCTCCTGCAGGAGTCCTCCGGGACCACAGGTTGGGCAGTAGCCGTGCCAGAGCGTTGGCTGTGCCCACCAATTTGGGGCCCAGACTTCGGTAATGCTTTACGAAGTCCCACTGGCCGTTGAGCACGAGCCCCAGATACTTCATCTGGGGCTTGATGCCGATGAGAGTGCCTCACACTGTGAGAGTGGAACTAGGTGGTGGCGTGCGATGGTCTCGGATTTATGCAAAGCATCCTCCGCCAGAGCCCTCACGCGCATGATGGCATCCACGGTAGACCGCCACCGGCGGAAGCCGTATTGGGCCTCCGCCAGGTCCGGCCACTCACCAGGCGGTGCTCGACGAGGCGCATCGCAATAACTCTTTCAAAGAGCTTGCCCACCTCGTCGAGCAACACAATGGACCGGTAGCAGGACGGTCCGTCCGCCGGGCGACCCTCCTTTCGGATGAGGTCCAGTCTCCCCGTCTTCCACATCTTCGGAAACTGTACCCGCTCCATACATGCACTGAAGAACCCTCTCAGTTGGGGTTCGAAACCGTCTTCTCCCAGAGATAGGACCCACGCGCGGCCCGGACTGCCGTTGGGTCCCGGGGCGGTGCTTTTCTGGGCTCTTAGCCTTCGCACCGCCAGCTCCAGTTCTACCCAAGTGACTTCGGGGACTTAGTCGTCAACTATCACGCTGGGCGCCACAGGCGACCGAGGTGGCGGAGTCATCTGCGGCGGAACGTGTTCCGTGCCGGGAATGCACCGGGAACAGGGATTCAACCACTGACTGAAAAAGACTAATGATGATCTTAAATTACGTACCTACCTACTATAATAGTTTTCTCACCTCACTTATAAGAAATTAAGAACCTTGAAAAAGCTTTCAAAGAAGAGCTACGATACGATCGTTCTAAATATAACAAAATGAGAATCTGGCGAATTAATATAAACCAGACTTCTTGTTATATTTAGGTAAAAATTAAAATCTATAAACAACAGATTCAAGATACAGGGCTTCTGTTTCTTTGTTCACGCCTTTACACTCTAAGATCACAAAAGACAAATACATTTATCATCTATAGGTAGCGAAGTCGTTTGTGCGAACTTATTATCTGGGTTTTCACTCATTTTGCGTGCAATTCTAGTACTTTTGCTAATACTATAGCATGAAATATTATTAGCATTATAGTTCAAAGAAATATTGGCACAATTAAATATGAAGATACAAGTGTATTAGCTGCATGTATTACATCAACTATCACTTACTGATACGAATTGTGAACACATCTATTGTAATTGCTTTTTTTGCTGAATTATGTTTTTTAAGACAGATTATTTTATGCCAAGTTCTACCTACTTGTTTTTAAATTTGACTTTCGTTTAGTCACCTAAATTAATTTCGATTAGTATTTGGGTTTGAAGTTCAATATTGGTCATAAAACGTGGCTATTAAAGTATTTCCCTAAAGTCTCCCATTCCGATGTAGCACTTAGTAAATTATCAAGCTTGCCACAGACCACCCAATTTTTGTTTTAAAATTCCTTATTTAACCACTAGGTACTTGGTACCTGTAACAGTAATTCGGCATTCGGCTCAAAATCTCTGTTCGTCCGTCAAGAAGACCTCTTACCCAGGAACCTATTGAGAAAGCATCGAGTTCAAGTTTACCCAGTTTGATATATAATTTCATTTCAATGCCCCATAAGTACGTAAATAATAAAAAAAGATAAATCCCGTGTGCACTATGACTACATTGCAGCGCCACGCGGCACCGTGGAAATTGTTACGCTATAATTTTTACGAATGGTCATCATTCATTTTGGTCCAAAATTGAAAGTGCCGGCCAAAGAAAATAATACGTAATTCCGTTAGAGCTTATTCTCACTAGCATCCTTTATTATAGCGTCAAAGTCGAGGGACCACTATCCTCGGTTTTATTAGAGTTTAAAAATCTTGGAAACAAACATTATCAATAAAGCAATTTTTGTAAAAGAATGAAAAATATCGTACTATATTGAAACAATGGTTATCTATTATTGTATTAACTATTATTTCTATGTAGTACGATATTTTTCATTGTTTTGAAATAATTAGCTTTTCTAAAATGTGTAATTCCTAGATTTTTGAACCCTAATAAAACCGAGCGCAGTGGTCCCTCAGATTTGACGCCATAATAGACAATACTAGTAAGGAAAAGCTCTAGCGAAATATTACATTTCGTTTCGTTGGCCGGCACTTTCAATTTCTATCATAAATAAATGGATGAAAAGCAACGATAAACGGTCTCGGTTTTATTTTTATTGCTTTTATTCACTATTTTCCGATGTACTATATTAACGATATCTTTCGTTGTTTTGAAATAATTAGCTTCACTGAAAAAGAAATAAATGGATGAAACGTAAAGATACGTATCGGTTTTTTTTTTTTAAAGCTGAGAGACCGCTGCGCTCGCTTTTATTAGAATAAAACTGAGTGGTCCCTCATCTTTGACGCCATAATAGAAAATACTAGTAAGGACAAGGTCTAACGGAATATTTAATTTGGTTTCTTTGGCTGGCAATTTTTATCCTGAATAAATGGATGAAACGCAAAGATAAGCTGTATCGGTTTATTTCTTTATGCTTTTAATTAACCATTGTTTCAATATACATATTACGATATTTGATTTTTCATTATTTTTCAATAACTAGCTTCATTGAAAATGTGTTGCCAAGATTTTTGAACTCTAACCAAAAATGTACGGAGCGTGAAAAGCGTGTCCTTTAAAATATTCAATAAAATTGTGTGGGTGTGAAAAGTAATTATTATGTACATGAAATGCTTACGGTGATTAACGTATTTAATTTGAAAAGGTCAATAGCCTTCTAGTACTACATTAAATGGAATTTCTAATAAGATTAATATAGCCAAACCACAACAAAGGATTAAATGTAATTTTTGCTACCTACTCTGAAACATTTAATTTCGGAGGAAATGAGATTACAGAATATCGTAAATCCACTGAAATACTTCGTACCGTATTTTTTAGTATGCTTCTTAATTTACAAAAAGCTATTTCATTTATTTTATTTAATTAAGCCTTAGATACTTACTAACACCATATTCGCCTAACATTGGATAAAATCTACTAAAGCACGATTCGATTCATATCACAAACTACTAAATAAACGAATTTTAATATAGCAACCCTAACCTAGCCCAGGAAAGCACCGTGCTCGCTACTTTGACATTCTTGTTATACAGCTGTACTCTTAGAGAAAAATCAATGCTCTATCCATTGCTGGCGGTTCGTGTGTACATCCTGGCAAGTTTGAACGTAGGCTGCAATGAACGCTGTGTAATTCGGTTCGTTGCTAACTTCCAACATACTACAGGGGTAACTAGGGGCGTCTGGGTACGCCCCAAAAGTATAGCAGAGAGTATACCTTTGTCTCTTTCTTTCATTTTGAATACTATACAGATACAAAGTTCATTGGTGCGATACCTCGTCAGAGGATACTCTGATTGAACGCTGCTGTTATTAATAAAAATATTTTTATAAGTAAAATCATACTAAAATTTGTACAAACTTGCATCAATAACTGACATAAGCGTGAAAGTGTCGCGTATCGTGAATGTTATATTTGAGTGCGAGTGTTGAGCGATGTAGCGTGTAGCGGGTGGTTTGCTTATCGATTTTCTCTATGCTGCATTAAATTACTATTTAAATGTGAATGCGGACTGCATTGAGTAATAACTTTACGACGTGAAATGAATTGATTTTGAATATCGAACCTACAAATTTGTAGGTACTGTGATTACCGCGTTACAGCTGATGCTAGTAGTAGAGATGCACTTTTAAAACTCGAAATGAGCACATCGCGTGTCCTTCAAGTATGAGATGATTGAATTTCTAACTCCCCTATGCCGATGATTGTGTCTCCATTGTTTTGGGAATGGTTTAACATTTGGCTTACTCAATTTCTGAAAGATTTGTATCATGAAATTAAAATGGTGGCGTTAAGAGGAACCAATAGTTCTTTTAATACATTGTCACATGCGTGTGTAAACCATGGCAATCAGTCACAACACAGTGCAATTGATGTGGCGCAAAGTTTACAAACATCATTGAATATGCCTCAATCGGCAGTTGCACAGCATATCAATGCTAGTCAAATCAATTTGCAACCCCTGAACAATGTTTCACTGCAGTTTATACCGCACCAAAGTAATACTAACTCTAACAAACATGAACAATCGTCTTCCCGGTACTCAAATTCTAATGGTATGCTGCCTTCACGTCATTATCGACTACTAACACAAAATAGTAAGTTTTTCATCGTAAAGCCTAGTAGATATACTACTTATACAGATTTATTAAATGTTACATACGGCTCTTCCTCTTACTTTTTAACGATGTAGTGTAATTTTATTTCCAATAGCAAATTTTTATTATTTGGGTTCTCGTATAAGGTATGCGTAAATACATACATACCTATTATTTGATATTACAGTGGCAAGGGTCATGTTATTGTTTTAAATATTTGTAGTACCTGGTCTGGTACGTACATACGACAAGGCGCCGTTAGCTTAAGGGTTCATGACCCGTAACCACCCTACTACAAACAATTTACCTAACTTACCTAATTGAAGGTATTTAAGAAAAATTCTAAAGCACATATTTAATACATCATTATACCACTATATCTGAAGTTGCTTTGAAAGGAAAATGTATTTTCATTTTGTTTTCTTAGATAAATATCTTGCCTAAAAAAATATCAATCAAATCCGAGTTAAACGCTACTAGTAGTATTTATATTTATGAAATGAAAGTTGCTATTTCACCACTACGTTTCCTTAGCGCCGCTCAGTTATCCACGGGCGTCGACACCACACAGTGAGTACTACACTAGAAGAAAGGAGAGACCTGATTGATGGTTGAGCGTTAAGTACATGTATGAAGAATTATTTACAAACGCAATTAATAATGTGATTGAACTTTCAGGACCGGTAGAATGTTACCACCCTTCAGGCGCTCCTGGGGCAGCATACATGCAAAACTCAGCCGGTGGAGCACAACCCTCGGCACAAGGTACTATGAGAGTCCAACCGACACCGCAGCAGTCCGTACCGCCAGCACAGCAACAAGACTTATCAAAGACAACCATGGTAAATTCTTGTACAACATACCACTTAACTAGTTAATTTTTTTATTTAGAATACAAATGAAGACATGTGTGACGTGAGTAAGAAAAGTCCGAACCATTCTATCTTTTTTAGGGTCTCTTAACTATCTTAAAAGGATGAACCGTCCCGTACCGTCTAACTGTCTGTCCGAGTGTATGTCTGTTTATCCTTCCGTCTTACCATATCTTCGTCTGTCTGTCTGTCCTTTGCATCAAATTAAACAGAGTTTAGTCAAAATACCAAAGAGAGCACTTTTTTACGTATTACCTGGTAGCGGCAACTCTAGGTTGATATGTGTCCTGTTTATTACTAAAAGCATTTCAAAATAAACCTTATGACTTATTTTTTTGTTATTTTCCAGGCTGGCCATAGTTATGTGTCGCAGAACCAGACGCCACAGCCTCGACCACAGTTCGGCAACTTCCAATACAGGGCTTCCCAACATGGAACGAGACCTAATACACATGCGAGGTAATCTTTTATGTAAAAAGTTGATTACTATATTTTGCTACACATTGTTTTTTCTTATCACTATTACCAAAAGGGCGTGGTTAAAAGTGGTTCAACTTGCAAACACCACCTTTAGGGATTACTCAGCACTAAAAAATTATATTAATGTCTTTTTTTATATTCAATATCTTTTTTTTATGTTGCCTTAATTTTAGTTCTCCTGCCTATAACACTTATCTGGTTGTGCCGAAAAGTTGTATGTTTCACACGAAAGTATTATCGTATCTGTGTAATAGGTAGTTAGATATTTTGTGATTTTATAATCCTGCACACCAAAAATAACTTTGCTAACTTGTTGAATACATAACTATTATCCATTATATTACCATATTATCTCCGAATCATACGAAATCCAATAAAGTGAAACATATATAAATTGATATAGCTAGTAAATAATATTTACACTACACTTTACAGATACTCTTTAGGCACCTACATAGTAAATTTCTCTCTGTAGAAGATTGCATCTGTTGAGCTGTGGTTAGCCAATAGTGAACGCCAAGTTAGTAGCCCTTGTAGCCCATAGAAGAATTGACACATGGTTTATTTTCGCTTCAGACAGCAACAATCGTTCATTCAGAGTGGTGGAGCTACCGCAAGTACACCAGTCATGTATCCGACGTTAGTCTTCCAACCAACGCCCATGGGTATGCAAAGTTACCAGCAGCCTCCACGTTCCAATGCGCCTACAGGGTTAGTACAACATAAGCTCAACAATATTATTGCTGATTAATTTATAACACATTAGCACCTTTACTACTTGTTTAACTTGAAACATAAAAGTTCTCTCTACTCAAGCCTCTTGAAAATCCTAGAAATTGTATTATATTTCAATAGCTACTGGCTATTGTTAAGTGTTTGCGTAGAGTGTTCCAAACACTCTCCAATGCACCTATTTTTCACCGAGATTTCAACAAACTAACCCTAGTGACCGAGGTTAAAGCCTCGAAGGAAACAGGTAACAACGCTGATGATGAGCTTTCATTGCACATACAGCATAGCGCCGTACTAGCCAATGTCCCATGTGCCTTGAACAAGCAAACGTTACGCGACTAGCATTACACTCACTAACTTATTACTAGGACTATTATTCCGTTGTAGTGTTTACAAAATATCTAATTTTCTCTATCATATATCTTGACTCAATATAAACATTTTTTGGGGATTGTTGATCTAATAAACTATTGAATACGTAAACTTATGGTGTAGTAAACTGTTGACCTAGTGGCGTTGAGATATTGGTAAAGAACTGTAGTGCGCATGTCTGTGGCGCGGCAGTAGTGATCGCGACCGCTACGCAGGCGATGCGGGTTCGATACCCGTTCAATGAAAATATTCGTATGCATGAATATGGGTATTTGCATTGGTCTGGTTTGCTTAGAGAGCACGTTAAAACGTCGGTCCCGGTTGCCATACAAACATCTATGGCAGTTGTTCCGGGTGGTTATAGTCCTCAAAAACCCGACTAGTCTAACTATAGAACTTCGACATCGCCAATTGTGTTGTGGTGTGGAGGTTAAATGGTGACAGTCACTTGACAGGAAATATCGTAGTTCAGCCGCATCTTAGCTATACTAGAAAGTCGACCCCAACTGAGTTGGGAAAAAGGCACATATAATGATGATAGATAATTCGGGGATCACGTGACTATTAACTGTATGCTACAATATTTGCATGACACAACATATAGAGGTCAAGATAATAAATAACATTTACTTTAAGATAACAAGCTGTTATAAACAAAGATCGTTTACGGAATGTTTAAGAGAAGGTTTAGCGTCCCCAACAAGGAGGCTCGTGGCCAAGTGGTAGTCGAGTAGGTCAGTTCTTTGCAAGTTAAGAATTACAGTTCTACCTAAGTTAGTCATATCGAAACTCCACCGCACTTCGAAGAGCATGTTAGCCGTCACACTGAAAAATGTGGCGCATGTTCAAGAATCGAGTAACTTTTTTAATATTGGAAATATAATGCAATAATTAACTTTAAATTTAACATAAACGAGTATTGGCTCATCGATTTACTCGCGGTTTGTTTCGAAATTCGATGTAAAACAAAGAGTAAATTTCTAAAATTGAGCAAACTGTTATATGTCATTACGAATAAATGTTCTTAAAATTGTAAAGGTATTGTTCATTACCTGAAGGTTAAGATACCCCTGGACATCTTCCCGACCAGACGGGAATTCTGTTACAACATATTGTGTGCCGATAGAACATATTATTTTTATCCAGTCACATTGAAAAGATTCCCAAATTTTTAATATTTCACCTCACAAAGACAGGCAATGAACTAAATTAAATTAAGATTGTAATACTTAGTCATTTTTTAGATTGGAATTACCAAACCATAGAATTAATATCTTCCTCTTTTCTCTCTCTCTGTTTATTTTTGAATGAATCACAATTTCTAGGATACTCTCGCCCTAAATACACACTTATTCAACTCTATTTAGCTTTTGTCTCCAGCAAATAACGATTTTGTATGGAGATATGAGGAGAGGTGTGACACAGGTAGTATAATGGACAAATAAAAGTGGTTAGTCATGGGTATCTCAACACCATTTCGCCACGTTCAGCGCTGATCCATCGCGACCAGTGCTGTTTCATCGCGCTCATCGTTGTACTACAGATTAGATAATACATAGTTACTTCGTAACTGATAAGTGATATATCACTACCAGACAAGAGCGACAATAATCTCAAAACAGTAATAAACGCTAAGTATCTGTTGTATCGTTTGAGTTGCGTGCTGCGTCTCTAGACCGTAGTACCGCATAATTCCATGAAGTATTTGGCTCGCGAAGTCGTCTGCTGAAAAGTATAAGCTGTAGCGTATTTAGCGTTGTGAGAATAAAGCCGTTTATCACACTACTATGTGGCTCTGACTGTACCGTCACGTTCTGCGCTGAATGTAGACAGCTTCCGACTTCTCTTTGACAAGTGTGGGACCGCGTACAGTCCTGAACATGGTGGCGCACTGCACGGTGCAGCTCTTACCATGAAGTTTAAAACAGGTCAATAATAATTGAACGGCTGTCATTTACTAAATGCTCTAATATTTATGTAATTCCATATAAATATATATTATAGACTTACATTTGCAGTTGGTAGTATGACAGCAGTTCGCCAAGTTACTACTGCGTAGCACTGAACTCTTTTTAGGGTTCCGTACCTCAAAAGGAAACAATGAAATCCTTATAGGATCATCTTCGTTATCCGTCTTCTGTCTTGTCTGTTTGTCTGTCAAAACCTATTTCTCAGGAATGCATGTAAAGGTATCAAGTCGAAATTCATAACACATACTCAATCCTGTAACGTCTTATAACTGTACAAAAATCAAATATCTAAGTGAACATATTCAAAATATATCGAAGCTTATGTAGCTTAAGTTACGGGACCATCGGTGCGCGAGTCTGACTCTCACTTGACCGGCTTTTATAGTATTCAACATCCTAAGACGGTTTTTTTGGTCTTACAGTGCTGTACGCGTCTGATAGAAACATAACGGTATAAGTGAGATCAAAATTGGTCAGCGAAATGAGAATGGAGCTAACCAAATGTTATTAGTTCATTAATGTATGTTAGTGAGAGTGAAATTATGTAGACAGGCCCCCTAAGAGAGGTTCCCTAGGTCGCAAAATGTTACATTCTCAAATATTATAATTCTTAAATGAAGATTTTAATTTTTCATTTCTCATTATCAGATCATTTAATTTGGCACTTAGGGCCTTTTTAACATTTTGAGTAATCGAATACTATACGTGTTGACACCTTAAAAGATCAATGTTAGACCGATCTAAGTAAAAGTCAATATTTAGTAAATAGTATGCCACTTTCAATTTTGAGATCATAAGTGTAAATTTCGAAATAAAAAAACTGAAAATCTAGAACTAATAGCTAAATGATTTTTTAACGTTTATAGCATTAACCTGAGAGCGGCGGGCTAGGAAGTCCGCTGCTCTGGTAGAAGCTCATGATGGCCGATTAGAAATTCGGTCCTGTTGGAGGCTGGTTCGTATTACACAGGTTGATTGTACGAATACGCTTGCCTTTTTAATGGCCTGTATAACACCTTTGAATAAAATAATCTGGAACCAGATAATAATTAAGACAAAGAATATTTTAGATGATGATTTGTAATAATGCATAGTTTGTAATGTGCATAATTTGAGAATATAATGTTTTTGAATAACCCGTACGTACCTTCCCTTTGTGTTAGTCGTACCGATATTTTCTTACACTTACTGCCGCCAACTGCCACCTAGCCATACGTCCTGCATGTGCCTATTTAAAATATATGTGCTTTTTATTTTACATACGATGGTGTTGTTTACTTATGTACAACACCAATAATAACAGTATTTAATAATATCTAATGTATACGGTGTATGTGTTTTGGTTATCGAACAATCTTCTAGCAGTGTCATCATCTCAGCGCTGTGTCCCGATCGTATTCGAGGGTCACACTTCGGAACCTGGGGTCGCATTTCAGCTAGTAAATGTCGTCATCTTCTACAATATAAAAGCAGCACTTCCCTGATCACGAGTCGCCACATGTAAAGATCAGGGCTTAACCTGGTCGGTGCTCTCGTCTAAGTCAATCACATATGCAAATGGATATGTGATCAATAGAGTTTCGTTTCACCTCCGTCGTTTTCAAATGCCTCATCTCACCGTCGTCGGCATCTTCACCTGTCTAGCTATAAATACTGTTACAAAGAAAAACTAATTTCTATTGCAAATAAGATTTATTGCTTCTACCGTGTGTTAGTTTCATACACAAATATAAAACAATTTAAAATATAAAACGCTTATTCGAAGCGGTGTCCATTGGCTGCAATACAGTCCTTTAAACGTTGAGGCCAGTTATCAGTAGAAGCACGCACTCTTTCTGTGGTAATATTCTTAACTGCCAATGAATTGTTTTAGGGACTCCAAATTATCATGGCCCTTAGAGCAAGCCGTATTCTCTAATACTGACCATAAATCATAATCCAGCTGATTAAGATCGGGACAAGACGACGGCCAGTCTTCAGCTCTGATTTCTGTGACCTCCCTTTGCGTACCGCTTTAGTAGTTGTTTCGATTTTACCACCCTATTCTTTTTTAAATTATCAGTTAAGATATGACCAGTATATCTCTTATAGGCTGCAAGTCCTAAGCCATCTTTAGAAATACCCGACATGATTCTAGGTGCTTTATCTTCATGTTCAAAGGATAAAATATTTTGCTGTCGGACGGGATTTCTTCGAATTCTTTCCCTTACTGCTTTGACCACCTTTTTCGTACGAACACTACGTCGTGGGCGGCCAGATCTATTTCTGTAACAAACAGAGGTCTTTTATAAATTGCATTTGTCTTCCTACTTTGAGTAATGCAATCACAGGCGATTCGATTCTCTTTATCACCCCACTCCATTTTAATATCGCAAAATATTGTATAATGTATTGGCGCCAAAATGAGAAAACAATCATATAAAAAATGACAGATTCCAAATTCAAATGTAATATTTCGTTTATTTTTAATTGTAACAGTATTTATGGCCAGTCTAAGTATAAGTTCGAATTTAAGATTGGACTTTAACGACACCTGAGAGGTTAATAAAACCGACCTCCATGAAATTACGAATATTATATTAATTTTATACTATAAATAATATTGTACAAATTATTTTTTATTGTTTGAATTACTGTCTCAACAAACAAACAATAAAATTGCAACTCGAGTTATGAATGAATATCAAACCTAAGTGTGGTTAGGTTCGCACACGTGGCGACGGATGACGTCATTAACCAAAACACAGTGAAAGCGGGCGTTTTTAAGTAGCCGAAAAGAAATCCTTAATAACTTCGTCATTTCTTGACGGTTTTCAATTATTTAAAAAACAAAATACTCGTCATCATTTATCATGCTGGTTAATAATACCATGTTTGATCCTCATTATCTATTTAAATAGCAAGTTTTATGAAATGCGCTATTAATTTATTTGTATTATTGAAAATATTAAATATTTTAAAATATTAATTATTATCGATTTTTTTTACATTAATGTTATCTATAACTTATCGTGAACAAAAATTAGTTTGATTATAGGTGCCATTATGTGCCTAATTGCGGTGTAATTAGAGAGACTTTATGATCAAGTGTGTTGAAATTTTTTTAATATATTTTTCTTACATTTAAAATAAATTTTAATTTGTGTCCACCTTTGTTATGAAATAACCTTTTCTTTATTTACAGGTACTATCCGTACATGGGGCATTACATTGGTTACAACAACCCTTCGAGCCACAGTGCACCGTGTATGTAAAACAGTTATCAAGTTATATATTTTAATTTTTATGTTGCTTCACGCCTATAGAATGTGTAGATGTATTTTGTGTTTTTGAGGGTTCCGAAGCCTATTTAATTATTTGAAGCTAGTCATAGCTTGTGTTCGACACACCATAGTGAGAACTAAACTCCCTTGGTGTTGCACACGACCATAGGCCACCGTAACCAGTTTCCATCAGGTGAATCGTGTGCTTGTCTGCCACCTAAATGGTGTGTAAAAGAAAAACGATTTAAGCAATCGTTGGACAGATTTGATTTTATCAAATACTTCAATAGTATTCTGACCACCCATTTGTTACTTTTGACAGCAGCTTGAGAACAACTATTTCATTCTTCATAAAAGTAATGCTTAAAATCCGCGGTCTAAGATATATGTGATTTATAAACTGCCCAATCATAACTACCCTATTTATAAACCATTACAACACAAATGCTTTAAATGTATCTGATAAGTTAAATAGCGAGGGTCGAATGTATTCACTACAAATTAACTTTTAATGAAATACTTATAATCACGCCTTTATCCCCGGAGGGTTAGGCAGAGTTGAATTAACTAACACCCACGTTTCACCATCATTGTATTCGGTCCCACGTAATAGGGGTTGAGCCTATTGCCGTTTTCCGGGCACTATTGTTGCCTCGAGCCATGAATCTGAGGCTGAGTCTGGGCTGTATTTGTGTGTTTATAAAACTAATATAAAAATCGAGCAGAAAAACAATAATGTGCAAAATTGATTGAAACTTCTTCGTAATAAAGTTGCTTATTGTGTGAAATCGAATAGGTACAGTATTATCACATAACTAATAGATGAATAATACAATATGCTGCCAAAAGTAAAATAAATGATTTAATAGAGTATACCTGTTATATAGTTGCAGCACGCTATGATGGCCTTTTGAGACGACTGGTTTTGCTCGTTTTCTCTTTTTGGTGCGCTTAATATTGTGTAGTACGAACTGTTATTCGAATAACAAAAAAAAGGGCGAGACTGGCACAAAAAGAAAAAACTTCACACACCACAAATCCAGCTATAATCCATTTAATTCGGTTTTTAAGCATTCTCTCTACTGTCTCGACTGGCAGTTTTTCCTAACTGTTTGTGGTTATAAAATCTATAACACCCTGTCGTTTTTGCTTCGGGGGTTAAAAAAAGTTAGCAGCTCACATGTAACGCCCCTGGTATTACATACTTCCATAGGTCATGGTAACCACTTTCCATCAGCTGGGCCGTGTGCTCTTCAGCCACCTAAGTGGTATATAAGAAGGCTGTACGATAGAGAGAACGTTCGACAAAAACGAAGTAAGCCGCTCTTAACCGAGCTCTCACTCTGCTTCCAGACATGCTAAATAAAAAACCAGGTCCTGTAATTATTTTATCAACATGTTGCGTTCAAGCTGCAGTCATTTAGCTATAGACTAATAGCAATGACAGTAAGTTCGCAAAATAATTACGTATAGTTTTCCTTTATTTATACTAATTAATTAGTGACAAGGCTCATGACCACTTGATGCTTACCGGTCACTATTGATTCGCAGAGGGAATTGCGTAGGGAAAGAGTAGACGGAGCGTACACCATTGAAGCTACCAATATAATTTTTGGCCCCAACTTTCAGATTTTGGGTCATTCCAAAATGAAACTCAATACCATTGAACAAAATCCAGCAAAGTGCGTTTTCAGGGTTCCGTGCCAGTAGGTTCAAAATGTACCGTGATGGCTAGACCATTTAATTTTCACAAATGATGTTTTTCTGTTGTCGCTATAGCAACAGGTAGATACTAAAAATAGAACAAAATAAATATTTAAGGGAGCTAAAGTTGTATAGACACTGGTACGGGAACCCTTCGTGCGCGAGTCTGGCTCGCACTTGGCTTGTTTTTTGTTCTTGCAAATAGCATCTTAAAATGCCCTCTTTATTTCGAACAAATATCGTATAAATTATTTACATAACATTATTTTATTATCCCACAGATTACTACACTTCGAATAGTCCCCAGCTGCCTACACCAAATTTACCAACGAACCCCCCTGGCGGTAGGAGTAACCCTACTACATTGATGGGACCACAGGGTACACCTGTCACCCCCACTGCGCCTACATCCACGCTTCCTCACCCACAAGCTTCTACACTCATGCACCAAACTATGCCTGGTAATCATCGTCTACTATGTCATATTATTAGATATAACCCTTAAATAAGTTACGAACGAGACGCATCTGGCTTATATCTCTCACAACTATCTGTCACATGTTACTTTAATTGAAGATCTAAATATCATTCATCCTTCTTTCTTTCTCATGTGATGTTCGTATAGTCAAAAAGTAGTCCAACATATGAAATTAAATTTTATTCAAACGTGTTTATCTAAGTGAAATTCTAGCAAATATGTCTTCTTTAGTTCATACATAGTTATTTTGAAACAGAGGTATGTTCGATAATGACACAGCATTTATCTCGGCCTGTCGTTCGTGATTACGCGCTAAAAGCTCACAATGTGCCTCTCGGCACCACTACGCGATGCCTCGTACCCCTGTGATACCACTTAGCTCAGGACATGACGAGGCTTATCGGTCGGTTTGACTACTGCCATCATCAGGCAGCAGGGTGATTTGTAACAGGGATTTCGTCCTGAAGAATCATTGTTTCCATCCATTGCGAGTTAAAGACGACGAGATCGTATGCCATGCCCTTGCCTTTTTACCGTGCTCTGTGCTAGTCAGAGGAATTCGCGGAACTATCAATCGATCGTTTTCATTAACCCTAACAATATGTGTTACGGTGCTAATCTTAATATCAATATAAGATGAGATATATTAAGACGATTAATCGTTTGTTACCTGAATCAATTATTCTCACAATTGATTTGTAACACTCCCACTCTTGACTACAACTGTCATAATGCACCTATTAATTTATTTCTACTATACTTACAATGAAGCTAAATGTACCTACTCTATAGAATATCTATTAATTTTCATTAAGTAATAGACAATTCGCTCTTGAAAATTGTTGCGATGTACTTTAAAATACAATATATAAACGAATATTGATTGCCAATACATATTAAATTTGAGTCAGGTGCTTAATATATTTATTGGTTTGCCAAATATTCTCTATTGCTTATACAATTAAATTTACAAATCAATACTTATAATTTGGCCCATTAATTTCTATATCTGAGATCAAGTTTACATACTGTTAGAAAACTCATAGCTTCATTGTTCCAGTAAATTGCGACTGTACTTTCCTAAATAATTCGTCTTAGCTACGAGTACAAACGTTTCAGATGCCGACGTGTTGGTAGTGTAGCGACAAAATGGTGCAAAATGCAAACTAATCTTCATTTTTTGCCCGTGCGTCTATATCCGTTTTGTAGCACAAGAATAATAATTCTTTACCTGCAACACGCCTGCGGTCTATTGGTTCACTATTCCCTTCGGACCTTTTTTCATTATATTGTTACTTGTGAACACAATATTCACATTTCGTTTCGTATTACAATGGCACATTGCCTTTGAGCAAATCTTGGAGAAAAAATTCAATGTATTTTTACCTGCAGGTTTTGGTCCACTAGTCCCTTCGAACCTTCGTACACTCATTGTGTTGTTACTTTCTTGTGAATAATAATATTGCCGTTTTGTTTCCGATAACAATGGCATAAATGGCCTTTGAGTCCGCCAAAATGTAGTTACTTTTGTGCACCAATTTGCAAATTTAGAGAAATTCATTATCATACCATGGACAAAAAATTTTTGCCGTTAAATACTTATGTATATTTGTAAAGATTACTTAAACAAGGCTTACAACAGTGCTCAGGAATAGGCAATTTAAAGTCGTTGGCGGTCATATTATAAGAACACCTCACGCCTGGTCTCCAAAAACAACGTTTACCCTTACTGAATACTCGGTATAACCACTACAATAATAATTTGTGTTTCATATTATAATTTTGTCCCTAAACGACTATGATTGTTGTTACTCATACTATACATTAAAACATTAATAGGTCCATCATGAAATATACATTCGGGCAATTGGTACCATATTTCTAATACCAAGTTGTATTTCTTTTTAACATATTTATATTCAGTTCCGAACTACTACCATTTTTGAAACTATTTAGCAAATAATAATAACCTATTCCGAACGAATACCGTAAGTATAGAAAGCAGAAAACAAGCACGTGGTTAAGTTGTTACAGAGTAGGTTAACAGAGCAATACCAACCAACTCAGTTTTATGGTGGGTGACTATTCTTTAAATTCTAACTAATATTTAGGATTTAAGCAATACTAGCCAGGTCAGTCTTAGGATGAGGGACCATTCTTAACTAATATAATAAGGTTAGGCAATACTAGCTAAGTTAGCTTTAGGATGGGTGAACAAGAACTTGGTGGGCACGATCCGGAACGTCCACGTGAGGCAACCTAGGCCACAGAGACTACAGTGCCTCAATATCACAGGAGCTGCGAAAACCTGGCCGAGGTTGGGATGCTTTCCATGTGTCCTAATCAGCAGAGGGCACAGTGGAGAGCTGACAAAGAGCGAGCTTGGCCTGGCCCGTGGGGATGATAGGACGATTTATTTTCGTCCAGGTATCCTCATGGTCCATCGGCCATCGGTAGTAATTCTCAACTTATTTGGAGTCGGCTTTCCAGTCGAACTGTGACGCGGCTGAACTTCGTTATTTTTTCGTGAAGCGACTGCCACTGCCCTCCATCTCTTCCCACTCCAAGTTATTAAGTTGTAATGAAAAAATAAAGATCTGCGCTATCTTAATTCAGTCACAAACCACCCAACCAATTGTTTTTTTTTACTAACCGTACATAATTCTGTGACAAACTCGTTTTCATATTAGTTTTATTAGTGGTGTTCGTTCGGAAAAGAATATTAATACGATGAAAAAAGTGTTGACCGCTAGTAAAATAAATTACTATAGGTATACATATTATATAGTATTCCTGTTAACCCCTACAACTACACTAAAAGAAATCGTCGTAAGTGTAATGGCCAGAACTCGAACCATGACCTCTCGATCTTAAACCAAGTAGGTTTAGATCTACGTTTCATGATAGACATTCCCTATTCTCTTTATATTTCTGCCGGTCACTGGGCAGTTACATGGTAAAACACGAACATCTGTGCTTCTTTGCTTCTATTATGCCTTAGGGCAGCAATTCTTGCATAAATCATCATGTCGCCATTCTTGTACAGTATCCTTTTATTAGGTAAGGTGATTTTATTTTTGTTATTATCATTCAAACGGGATATAATAGATACTTAGTTCAGATACTACACTGAGCGCCGTGACTACTAACTAGGTAATTTAAAATTTACATTAATATATCGTAATCCTCTTAGCAATTTGTTAGTTCCTTCCAAAGTTTAGACTTTGGAGGCTCTTCCGTTGTTTTGCACATACACCAACTTAAATGTTGGGTCTCAGTATCAATACTGTAATATTATACCGGATAACTACTGAAAAAAAAACACTGATTTGATGAAATTAATATTCAAACAGTATTGTAGTTGTATTCTGCTTAATTATTATTATTGTATTACGAAAGCGGTAATAAATATACCTAAACTTCTTTTTTATAGCGTTCATTCACGCGTTTCATATTGTATATAACAGTTCCCTCGATCTAATAACTATTAGCTACTTACGAACAAATTGTTATGGCCCGCATTTTTGACCCCGCTACAACGTACAAGTCAGTCCCTCGAATTCAAACATAGTTATTTTATATTTCGGTATTACAACATGCTACATATTGGTAAAAATATTTTTACCACTTTTATTTTGAAGTGGGTTTCACAGTTTCTTTGGATTGCTAAAAATGCTTAATTCCATATAGATCTGTTTAGTCTCTCACATCTTGATTTCTATACTGTTACTTGGTTAATACTCTTGTGAACTAAAACATCAATCTAAGTATATAAACAAGTGATGAATTTGCTAACCTCTAAAAATAGAAATCATTATCTCTGAAGTGTTGAACTTTGTAGGTAATGAATGGTATCAAAACTCATTTCTGATATCGTTCGAACCCTAATTGTATTAGTAGCTCGGAAGCTACCCATATAATGTAAATATTTAGCCTAATAGCTACATAACCAGAAATCTGGTATATCTATCTTTAAGCTGGTACGGTTCTGTGTACCATTTGGAAAATTCCATAGGTACTTGGAACGCTGATTGTTTATAGGTATAACAAATTGTCTCTTAGTGTTCGTGCACCGAGGCTATATATTCATATAATATTGCTAGCTTCCGAGCTTCATTCAATGTATGCTATTACACTGTATTGAAATAAAATATTCTTGTTTTACCTTTACTAACCCTACCCAAATCCTTACAAAAATATTACTAATATTAATTAATAATTTTATTATAAATGTGTCTATATCTTATCTATCTTCAGAATATATTATATTACAGTAAGTTGACTTTCAGGTATACGCCCTCCACCCCAAAAAAGAAGTCACCGAGTACCTATAATTGACCCCAAAACGCGTAAGTAAAATTTAATTTTGTAGTTTTTTTATAGTGTTACCTTTGAAGTAAATTTTATGATATTGTTACATACTGCATTTTTATTTTACTTTCAGAACAAGACATCTTCTCAGAATCATACACAAACGACAACAGTATTTTAAGCAGCGAAGCTAACGACCGACACACACCACAGCCTGTAAGTGATATTTTTAGGGCGATCCTAATATTTTTTATTTTTGAACATATTATTTATGTATTTCATCTTGGATAGACAATAAAGCCTACGCCAACTGAGTTGCGAAAGGGCTCAGAGAATGATGATATCATAAGTGAATTATAATTCTTGATTTATCAGGCTAAACAATTTTTCACGGCATGTAGGTATTGTAATCTGAAATGGTCCGTACATAAGTTATACCGTGTAATTTTTCTACAACTTTTACTAATGACTTTATTTGATAGAAAATCTATTTCCGCTAATAATCATAATCATGAAAACCAAACCAACCCTTACAATGCACGTCGAAACCTTGAATTGAATTTATATGTTTTGGTTTCGCTACATTTCCATCCATTTTTCAACTAGTGTCATAGTATTATGTATTATTATTTGCATTTTTTATGACACAAGCCCCGTGCGCCCGTGATTAGTATACTTAATCCAATGATTGGTTGTTCAAAGTTCTTAAAAACACGCCACGCACAGTTACATTGTTGCATTGTCACCAAGTTTTATCATTACATTGTCAGCAAGGGGTTTATTTATTATATTGCTTTAAAGTGTTCCTGTGCATTGTGTATTATCATCTGTATTAAAAATTTGAATGCTCTCAACGTGCTAATTTTTTGTTCTTTGAAACAGGAACCAACACACAGTATCGCCCAACAATTTAGCAGAATGGTCAACGAAGTTGCCAATCAACCTTCGTGTGATAATTCTATTAAATGGAATTATACAGCAAAGAACGTGGAAATTCCTGTGACATCTACATCAAGCTCTGTCCAAACTCAACAAAACGCAATAAATACTTTTAATAATAATTTAGTAAAGTCTGAAATATTAAATGTTAACGAAAATAAAAATTTAGGACCTGATATTGCCGCCGAATCTAGTGATACGCCTATAGTGTCAGCAATATCAGATAGTCCTGTTATAGTGCCTAAAATACACAACATTAAGCAACTCCAAAAGAATAGTGAGCAGACAGTTCAGTCTTTAGCCCTAGATACAAATAAGAATATACCACCTAATAAGCAATATAAACAAGTCAAACATGTGCCTCAAATCGATGAAGTAGAAAAGCCCTCGGAGAATATAAACATTGTCCCAGTAGCAGTAGTGACATTAGCGCCAATTGCCCCAGTGGCGACAGCCGTCACCTCTATAGTGCCTGCACCCTTACAAACGACTGCCAGCGTAATAACGCCAACACCCGCTCCTATCCTCACGCCTGCTCCCCAACCGCAGAGAATAAGGGAGCCCCGGGAAAGGGTGAAGTCAGAAGACAAAGAGAAATTGAAAGAAGTGGAATCGAAAGAAAAAGATACCCGTGCTGCCTCCTTTAAACCGAACGGACCTACACTACCTGCAGGTAAGTTACATACTGTGTAGTAAACATATATGTACATATAAAGTTTAAAAAAATATTTTATATTCATTTCAGATATGTTTCACTTATTTATTAATGGCATTATCGTACGTTTAGATTTCACCTCGTAGTGTCGATAAGCTATGTGTATCTAATTCCATTGTGACAGTGTTATATAAAAATTTTATAATGCGCACGTTTACGTTGGTTACGAATCAATATTATATCCATTCTGCATTGTTATAAAAATATTGCTTGCATCATCTAACGATATTTGTCCTGACTTGTGAAGACGAGAACTAATCTACTAATATCCGTTTAGTAATCCTTAGTTCATACCGTATGCAATGTTTCGTACATTGTATTATTCAGTCAATGTCTGTAGTGTAGTCAGTGGCGCTAACGTTGACGATTTTCTAATATCTAGGCCTAGGTGGCATACGCGTCCGTGCCGTATAATTACCTATCCATCTTACTCCTTGAACGTAACGTCCGTAACTCTATATTATTTATTACATTAATATTAAGTTCGTGACCAAAAGTTTTAGATCAAGCTCTATTGAATGAGTAATTTTATATTATATTAACATTAAAATATTAGACTGATTGTTGAGACGACGATGATGAGTTGATGTTAACACAAAAACATCTCAAGATAGGCTTACATTATATTACAATAGGTACAGTAAAAATAAAAATAACTCTGAAAATAACGGAATAATGTCAGAGGGACAGTTCTCGTAATATAAGTCTGTTCAAAAATCAGGCTCGATGTATTCTTAATCTTCTAAACAACTAGATACTTATAAATGCCAGGAATAGCCTGTTGCCATATAAAAGTTTAAAAAAAATTATTTTTCATCTTTCGTTATATAAAAACGTTTTCGTCTATATATAAACCTTTTCATGAAGGTCGATTCTCGTAATTAAAATCTGTTTTAAACTCTTTTTGAATCTAATCGAAATCTCTCAAATGTCTAAAACCGGTATTGACATCGTGATCATTTTTGATATTTAGAATTTCATACTGTCATTATTTTCATTCAATTTTTTTACTGCATACCATGTAATACCGAAGAGTTTGTTCAGACGAAACAATCAATCAATCAAATAACCTACTGCAGTCCACTGCTGGACATATGCCTATCCCAATGTGCGCCATTTATGCCGATCCTCCGCCTTCCGATCCCAGTCTGCCCCAGCCACCTATTTCAAGCAGTCAGTCCATCTGGCTAGGGCGTTTGCCTTTTCGCGGGCCTTTCCTTTGCCTTCTCGCGGTCTACACTGTAGGACTTGTTTGTTCCAACGACTTTCGGTCCTTCGACAGATGTGGCCAGCCCACTGCCACTTCAGCTTGCTTATTCTACAACATATGTCGATTACTTTATTTCTATATCGGAAGACTTCGTTTTGAATTCTATCCTTCAAACAAACTCCAAGCATAGCACGCTCCATAGCCCACGACTTTTGTGCGGCTCAGGTCATGGTCTAGCCCCACCATTAGTGGGCACGGTTCGACACCGAAAGTCATAAAGCATAAATTGAAGGCATTTGTTTTCAGGCATTGCGGTAGGGGTGGGGAGACTCGACGTAGTTTGCCAAATGCTGCTCAACCTCTGGCTAGCTATTTCTTGAAGTTGTTTTTATCGAACTTGATAACCTGGCCCAAGTAGACATATTTGGAGACCTGGAAAACTTTGAAAACGATATCCATATTGGTTATTTTTTGAAAATTGCTTCCGCCATTTTTAATCGCTAAATTAATAACATATTCGTAATCAGCAACCCGGCAAACTTCGAAAAAAATACCTATAATGGTTTTTTTTTTCAATTTGAGTCCACCATCTTTGATCGCTAAGTTAATAACATATTCGTAATCAGCTACCTGGAAAACCTGGAAAACGATACTCATATTGTGTTTTATTTTTGAAAATTTTGCGCCCGTCATTTTTAATCGCTAAATTAATATCATATTCATTATCTGCACCCCGGAAAACCTCGAAAACGATACCTATGTTTATTTTATACTTTACTAACATTAGTTTTTATATTCATGAGTATTGAATCAGGCACCTTTTAAGTTAAATGAACATCGGACTCAATTCCACATATTTGTAAAATAATTATTTGCCAATTACTATAAAATATTTGATAATTATTTAAAATCAATAATTCATTAATCATACAATCGATTAGTATTAAAAATAATCAATTCATTTAGAGCATTATTTGCAAATGATGACATTATATATGAGTATCAAGAAGTTTTAGAAGAATATAAAATACTGACATTAAAAAGCTGTTGCCATATAAAAGTTTTGAAGAAATGATTTGTTCATATTTCGTTGGCCAGAGTCCATGTATAAACTGCTCACGTCTTTTTTTTTGTAAGAACTTTATACAAAAAGTGCATTAAACACATATCATTAGTACCATGTAGACTGGTTTTTATGCATACCTAATTAAAAAAACAATAAAACATAGTATCGACTCCGTTTTTCGATGTATTACCGGTGTTGCACCCTTTTAATTATTCGATTTTGCTGCCGATTTTTGGACTATTTTTCGCTGGCCAGACTCTACTAACACTACTCAATCGACACATTTCGTTCGTCAGAAATTACGTCATGTCTGGCAACACTGGGATCATGTATAAAGTAAACTAAAATATTTACAGGAGGGGTTAAAATCTCAAACGTCGAAAAATTCCTGCATTTTTGAACGAATCATTATAATATTATGTAAAGATATAATATGTGTAAGTTATGTAATATGTGATGTAGTATGTGTAGCTTTGTAAAAAAAAAAAAATCGTAATCGATTGATTCTGTACTTGCGCACAACACTAGCGCGCCGGGCCTCTTGTCCGCATGGAACAACCCAAGATGGCGGCTTTTACCTTACAGTCAGTTTTAGAAGAATATAAAATACTGACATTAAAAAGCTGTTGCCATATAAAAGTTTTGAAGAAATGATTTGTTCATATTTCGTTGGCCAGAGTCCATGTATAAACTGCTCACGTCTTTTTTTTTGTAAGAACTTTATACAAAAAGTGCATTAAACACATATCATTAGTACCATGTAGACTGGTTTTTATGCATACCTAATTAAAAAAACAATAAAACATAGTATCGACTCCGTTTTTCGATGTATTACCGGTGTTGCACCCTTTTAATTATTCGATTTTGCTGCCGATTTTTGGACTATTTTTCGCTGGCCAGACTCTACTAACACTACTCAATCGACACATTTCGTTCGTCAGAAATTACGTCATGTCTGGCAACACTGGGATCATGTATAAAGTAAACTAAAATATTTACAGGAGGGGTTAAAATCTCAAACGTCGAAAAATTCCTGCATTTTTGAACGAATCATTATAATATTATGTAAAGATATAATATGTGTAAGTTATGTAATATGTGATGTAGTATGTGTAGCTTTGTAAAAAAAAAAAAATCGTAATCGATTGATTCTGTACTTGCGCACAACACTAGCGCGCCGGGCCTCTTGTCCGCATGGAACAACCCAAGATGGCGGCTTTTACCTTACAGTCACTTTGAATATGGCTGCGTTTTAAATATTTGTAATTTTTTTATTAATATCATTTTAACGTCTAAATTCAGTAATTTAGCATCTTTAGTATAAAATATTTATTTAAGTTTTAAAAATAAGTAATGTGTTTCATGTGAAAATAGTGTTAAAAGTTGACAATATTCTAGATCCTTGAGTGACCTTTTGTATAGACTTTCTTTTACCATATTGTTACATTATAGAATCTTACTTTAGGTGTGTGAATATTTAATATAAAGTTTTACGGACTAACATTCTGTGATATAATTTATGTATCAGTGCCACATAAAGTCTGATAATCAGGTACTGTGCAAGAACTCCCACGTGGAAATATTTCACGTCTCTATTTATAGATTTTCGAACTTGGTTCATAAAAAGTGATAGGCTAGTTTAAAAATCAATTGCAAACCATTTAATTTTCCTCACGCTGTCGCTTAATAATATATTACCACATGGTTTAAAATAACATCGTTTAATAATACCGACATTTTATAGTGTCCGGTTAGATTGTACTGTCACTCCATTATTTTAGCGATGTTGTACGTGTATTATCTACATGTATCTATCTATCTATATACATTAGACAATTCGTTTTCAATAATGGCCTTGATATTCATGAGTTGTGTATAACTACTTCTACATTCAGTTTGAGACAAATCGTTGTTCGTGTAGTACGTGTTTCTCGGAAAATTACACGTTCACCAAAGTTATAGCAAAGTTTTACCAAGTAAAGATTTTCAGTCTATTGAGTTCTTCACTGTCTAAAGTATGTAGATATATTTAGTTATTAAATATTTCTATTTTTGTTCTTTGCAGTGATTAGTTCAGTTGATAGTTTACCAGAAGCTATCAGCCCTTCAACTAGTCAAAATAATCAAGTAATAGGTGTGGAGCCTACAAAGAAGCACACATCTCCAGCACCGGAAGCAAATCCGCTTGCTACTCAAGAAACAAATGTCAGTGTTGGTGTTAAGAGCGAGCCTGTAATTGAAAATACACCTACTGCCACAGAATTGTTATCGGCTAGTATTGAAAAAGTTGCAAAAGAGCAGAGCCCATCTCCTCCAAAGGTACCAGAAGTGAAAGAAGCATCAAGTGCAATTGAAGCTCAGGCTAAATTAACACAGAGTATCTCCAGTGTGCTGCGCACCATACAACCTGATACTAAGATGAAAGATATTAACCTTAACAATAAGACAACAGGTAAGTTTTATCTGTATTTAATGCTTATGTTAAGTACCTTTTTAGGTTGCACATGTTTTTAATTGGCAGGTCAGACACATTCATACTCTGTAGGCTATCATGAAAGGTTTAATGACAGTAGATGAAGCATGAAGACAGAAACAAACGGTTGTTATCTCAGTTTAAATATATCAGTTTTTAAATTGATTTTGTAATGAATAGAAAACATTTTTACTGCTTAAGTTCATGCTAATAACCTTGCAACAATTTCTTCTCATCTTTTAATGTTCGTAAATATCTCAAAGTTAATTTGATAAGTTTTGGTAACAGGCGGCAAGCTATGTGTAGATATTTTAAACCATCAGTCTTAAATTACCAAATTATTGTGTTACATACATATAATCACGCCTTTATCCTTGGAGGGTTAGGCAGAGGTGAATTACACCCACATTTCACCAATAATTGTATTTGGGCCCACATAATGGGGGTGAGCCTGTTGTCTTATTCCTGACACTGTTGACTAGAGCCGTGCATTGGAGGCTGAGTCTGGGCTGTATATAACTGTCTGATGTTAAACAGCCCTATCCCTTAGTCGACTTGTATGATACCGCATGGTAAGAGATGGGGTGGCCCTAATTCTACTCTGCCGGGAACCATGTGGCTTTTTGTTACAGGTACATTGTGTTACAGGTAAAAAAAATAAACTTGATCCATCTTTGTATAAATTGTTTTGTATAAACTCTTTGCCAGTGCTATTACTTGGGTGTTAACTCTCCTCTCAGAGTTACCATGTTGAAATTAACCATAACTTGGAAAGGCAGAGTAAAAGAGTGAATGTCATGCTCCAAAGTCCAAGCCAGTTTATTATGCCACATGTGGCTGCTTTGATACTGCTTTCTGCATATTGTGACCAGCCATCTCCATTTAGGCTTGGTATGGCATCATGTGCTGGTATCTGCAACTCCACGTCATGGCGTGGTTTTTGCGTGAGGGTGGGCATTTCCGTTTAGGCTTTTTTATCAATACCTAAGACCTAGACTCCAGAGTATAAGCTTTGGAGTTAACTGGTGGTAAAAATACCATGAGAAGAAAAGGCATGAATAACTTTTTTTAATTTTTAGTCCTACTTTCAAAAAATTACATATTTGCAGCTAAAGCACTAAAATAGAAAGGCAAGTAGATTACTGACTTCTTAATAGTCGCATAAAGAAACTGAAGTTGTATTACATTACACAATATATGAACATATATATATAAAATCCTGATACAACCCTCAGAATCAATTCAGAGGGCTTAAGAAAAGACTTCATATGATGTCCTGTTGATAATGTATATTGTCCTAGTAGTATAGTCAATGATGTAGAAATAGTAGTAGTAATAGTAGTTTGACTATCACAGATAAAATACTAGTGCAATCAAGAGTCCATATGTACCTAAAAGCACTCATGGAGCAATTTAGACTTTTTATACTATGCATTATTAAGGTAGTTGATGAAACGTAATATGATCTACATTATTGGTAGCAATGTCAATTTGACCCCAATCAATTTGTTCCTATTGTACTGATTCATTTTATGTGCCTAGATCACCTCTGTATTCTATTTTTCGTTGAAGAATGCGGATTATTAAAGAGGTTACGTCTTTATAATACCATTTTATTCAACATAGACTACAATTTCAAAGATGGATTAAAAACCAAATCACAATCACAATATTTGTTTGTTACAACAAAAGTTCCTTACAATTATTTTGTTCATTATTCTTCAATTAGATCCTGATACTGCGAATGGAAACACAAACGAAGCTACTAAAACTGAGACAGTAAAGGAAGATAACAAAAATGAAAAAGTTTTAAAAAGCTCTAAAAATAAGAAATCGACTAACAAGATGCCGAATAATGATGTAAATGTGGAAAAAGCAGAATCATGTGAAAATGGGAAAAATGAGACTGATAAAGTAATTAATGTAGAAAAAGATAAAACTGAACCTACAGAGGAAACATCGTTACCTAACATGCCTCTGCCGGAAGAAGAGAAACCTGCAAAAGAAACAACTCCAGCTATTTTTGTGCCTAAATACAAATATGGGGAAGGTACATAAAAAAGGATTCTCAATAATTTTTATAATTATATAATGCAGCTATTATAACTCATTAATTATATTCATTTCAACATTTCAGATCAATGGTCACCGCTAAATACGGCTGGCAAAAAATGCTATGATATTGATTTACTCAAACAAATCAAAGATGATCCTCTATCTAAAAATAAACCTAATGTTCCATTGCTGGAGCAATGTAATGTCATTAGAGTGAGTTCACAGGCCTTTTATCCTCTAGACATTTTCATGATCTTTTTGGGTATTAAAATGTTAATTATTTGATTTTAGACAACGCCTATGCAGGAGCCACCATTATTCACACCTAATTTGAGGCCTATGAATGACTCACTATTTCCACCATTTGCCAAGGGTGCTGGTTTAGGTTCAAGAAACAATATTCCCAGGGAAGCTAAGAAGGATTTGAGGAATATGACACCAAGTGGTAATTAGTTAAAAATATTACTTTATTTTTGTATGTAACAGTGAGAATTTCTGTAACAAAGCTGTTTTCTTTTAGGCAAAGGAAGTGTCAAGCTAGCTCCCAATACTGGTGGTAATAGCCCACACAAACCAGTTATCCATGTATCATTATCTTTAAGAGAGGAAGTGAAATTAAATGAAGTAGATTCTGCTTGGAAGCCAACCAGATTCCGTAAAGACAATATGACAGAAGAAGATCAAAGGACACAGGTACACACACTTGCAAGATAACATGTCCAGGTTTACAAACTAGTATGTCTCTGTAAAATTGGTCATCTAATTCATCATTTTATATTTCAGGAATTATATAAAAAGTTCAGAGGCATTTTGAATAAGTTGACTCCCCAGAAATTCGATACATTATTGGATAGAGTCAAACACTTGGAAATCAACAATCAGAAGCGACTTGAGGGTGTCATTGACCTGGTATTTGAAAAAGCTCTTGACGAGCCAAACTTCTCTGAAGCCTATGCTGCTATGTGCAACAAGCTGTCTGTTCTCAAGGTAATTGAAATTCCGTATATTATATTCATCTACATAATTGGTCTGTACGGATTATACAATTTATAATTTTACAGGTACCTGCCGACAACCCGACATCTCCTGATAAGTGCGTGAATTTTAGAGCACTTATTATCAACAAATGTCAAAATCAGTTTGAAACTCATAAAATAGATGATCAAGTGTTGAAATTAGAGAAGGAACTAGCTGCATGCACAGATCCTGTAAGCTATTTTGTTATATACTTTTTATTTAAAATAATGGAACCATATCTATTAGAATATTGTTATGTTTTCAGACCAAAAAGAAAGAGATTTCGGTGATGATTGTTGAAGAAAACCGAAGAGTAAGAATGAGATCTGTTGGCAATGTCAGATTCATCGGTGAGTTAAGAAAAAAAATATTCCTATAAAAATCGTTTTTGTAATTATATATCAAAAGTTAGTAATAAAATACTATAAGGTGAAACCCGCACTGCGAAATTTCGCTGCGTGATTCTTCCCGCAGGATTCCGCGAAAATGAAATTGTATGGAGCTACGCGCACTTGCGTGTGCGATTTAAAATGCGTGAAAATATTTTTCCTACGAAATCCGTATTTTGGCATAACATCTAGCGCCACGCAATGCTATTGCGAAGATCGCGCGAATGTTTTATGCAATATGATGGATGTGTATTCTTACTAGACACTATCGTGCCATGAGTAGTCTTCATAGCACGTTAGTTTATAGTATGCGGATTGAAACCGCCGAAAAAATTTCGCTGTGCGGGCTTAGCCTAAGAATGTGCTAAAGTATAAGCCTGGCGAAAATGTATTTGTTTTTGTAAAATTGTAGGCTGTGCGATAAATTGTAACAAGATCGTATGCTAATTCAGTATCAGAATTTTATTTTCTGTCAAACACTAGTAAGTTAAAGTAGCAAGCATATATAGAATTAACCTATTTTTTTTTGTTATAGGTGAACTATATAAATTAAAAATGTTGACGTCCAAAATAATGGATCATTGCATGAAGCAACTCATAGAAAAATTAGAAGAAGAAAAACTCGAGTGTCTGTGCAAATTACTAACCACGATTGGTGAACAAGTAGAAAATGAAGGAAATGGCCAACTAGATACAATTTTCAAGAAAATGCAAGATATTGTAGATCGCAAATCGAATAAAATTAGTAGTCGCGTGAGGTATATAACACCACTAATACCAAAGTGATCCACTGTAAACAAGGAATTAAGAATATTTAATTACAATAAATTATCTTTTATAGGTTTATGCTTCAAGATGTCATTGAATTGAGGTTGCGAAAATGGGTTACTAAGACTGTTATTGATTCACAGCCAAAAATGATGGATCAAATTCAAAAGGAAGCTGAACAGCAGCAACGTCACATTGAGGCAAGCATTTAAATTATACATCCTTTCTAGGGCTAATGCTAGGCTCCAATTTTATTCCTATTGTCGACTGAGCCTCGGGCCTCATGGTTTATATGATTGGTACCAGGATGTCCATTTACTCAAAACATCTATTTAGCAATAAGGGTTTTTAGTAATTTATCTACAATGCAGATTACATATCAAAATGTCTATTTAAATAGCAAAATACTCAGAGCTAATCGACCATGTTTTAAAAGCGCTGTTGTAAATATTATTTTAAAATCATTATCAGTGAGTGCCATTCATAAGTTTGGGGAGGTCGGTAGATAAAACTTACTATCCAATCATTTTCTGAAGGCCGCCGCCGCTGCGATCTCGGCGGCCTGCGGCTAGGCAAGCCAATGAGAGAGAAAAAGAACGCCCACGGCTGAGCTCTCTTTCGCTCTCTTGGTTTCCCTTGTCGTACCGCTCACCGCTAAGTTCGCGACCGCGGCCTGATTGTTATAGTTACAGCAAAACGTTCCTAGGAGACTATCCACAATTTATAAGTTATTCTGAACTGCATTCTCAGATTTTGAACAACTGCGCAATTGCCTTTTTCTTTGTGCCAATCGATACTATGTTACCAAAACTAAGGGTGTATTTTAGTTTACTACGTATAACTTTAAAACAAGATGTGATAAGTGACCAATAAATCTATGGGTTCATACAAACATGACTACTACAAATATTTATATGAATCTCGAAAAACCTGGAAATATTTTCATACTTTAATATAGGCACAGGCCATATTTTGCAGCATTTCTTTTTTATTAGTGCATATTCTGCTATATATAGCTTTAGATAATTGACAGTTTGCTGCATATTTTGATATAACTCCAACAAAACCATTGCCGTCCAAACAGCAATGTTTTTGTTACGATGGGCCAGTTTTACTAAAGTTCTTTTTCTGCTGCTTCCATGAGTAGAAGTTGAAGTGCTTTTCAACTTCTACTCATGGAAGCATGCCCACGTACAATAAATATATTTGGATAATATCTAAGTGCAAAACGGTCAAATCATCCAAATCGTATCACTATTATTATAATACCACTTATCATTCTAATTTGAGTTACGATTGGAACAAATAATAAATTGCTTTTCTTATTTAGCTAATGAACGCGTGCCCAATGGGCGGATTCCGCGGCCGAGAAGAAGGCGGTCGTGGAAAGCGTGGTGGTGATAACCGAAGGCAAAACTCAAACAATACATTTATGGATAATACTTGGAAAACGTCCAGGGCTCCCGTAGATACCTTAAAACTTAAGTCTGTGACACAAAAGGTAAGTTAAAAATTAAATGGGTTTACATTTATTGTTAAAATAATCAAATTACACAATATATAATATCCGCGTTTGCGAATCGTTTAGCCAATTCGAGCAAATGATGAGGCCCTGATTTTACACTCAGTTTCCTCTATGATTGTCAAACTCATGTTCAGATTCCTCAAAACGACAAATATTGAAAAATATTCGACCTTCAATAAAATCTAAATTTATGTGCATTTCATTTTGTGGTTTTATTCAGTTGTATAAGAAACGATACTAATGCATAATTTAAATGCATGTTTTAGCTAGCAGACCCATTTCGGCCCCACCAAACATATTCTGTTTGTTTGTTGTAAAACCACTTCTTTATCCTGTTGAAGTTTTAGTCAATCTATCGATTACTTTTCAAGTGTTGCGATTAGTCTAATAGCAGCTAATTCTCCCATTCGTCCGCCTGAATATATCTGTGCTTAAATTTATTGCATGGAATTTTAATGTTTTTCTAAAATAAATGTAGCCTTAATTAGGCCTTTATTTCTTTAAATTATTATCAGCTATCTGCTAGTCAAAATTACGTCACAAATAAAAATAAAATTGCTTTTTATGGGATTCCTTTACATATCCATTTATTATATAGCTATTATTTTAACAAAAACTTGAATTTTATTTATATAGATGTACTAAATATATTTCATTTTTTTATGTTACATACAATCTAGCCTATATTATTATTTATATTGTTATTACTTTAATGGGATCGAATCATAATAATTAGCGAAACAGAAATAAATTAGTTACATATTTGAACCGTTAGGGGTTAAGATGCTGGGATCATGGAGTCCAAGTGCCCGTCTTTTGCTAATTTAATTTAAAATTTAATTGACACTATCCGTGACTGAGGGCTGGTGTATTCCTTGCACAAAGGATTGGTATTGCCATTGAACATGGCAATGCCGCCAGCCTTCTGGTCCTGGTTGACATTGATGGGGAGGAATTCTTTAACGCCTGAACCTGCAGGATTGTTAAGGTTTTTATATTTTAATTTAGATAACTTCTAACTTTATTATGTACTAAATACAATATTTGTTACAGAATCTTAGTAATATCAAACTGGCTCCTCACAACTCATCGTGGAACCATGGTTCTGGTACCAAAAACACTGCTCAAGTTAGTAGTAATATCAGCCTCACCAAAAATATGTACAGTGTTCTTGAAAATACTCAGGATGATCCTACATCGCTCAGAGGTATGTAGTATACTTTAAGGATACGTTTTTATAAATTAATCACTACTTATTATATCATTTTATTTCTTTACTTTTGTTCTGAATTATTTATAAATTTTGTTGTATTTTAGGCAATCGAGACATGACGTCGAGCTATCACTCCAAGGGTGCATCCATAGAAAGATCTATATTCAACTCTAGAGGTGACTTTAGTGAGTAACACAATTATCGATTATTTATTATCTTTGTCTACCATATTCAAATAGTCATTATAACTGAATTGTTAATATTTTATAGCAAGCGGTGGTGGCAACCGCTCTGGCTCAGTGGGCGTGGCACGCTCTAATTCTGGAACTCGAAGGGCTAATGTGGCTCCGCCAACGCCCCCAGTAGCCAATGAAGCACCAGTCGCGCCGGCACCCGTGGCTGCTCCCGTTCCTCAGGAGCCTTTGCCAGAGGCTAAGAAAAAGTCGGTCAAGTCTATGATTGACCTTAGCCTTATTAACCCAGACGATGAAGAAATGGTTGCTGAAGTCAAGCAATTATATCCACCTCAGTACCACGCTGATGTAGTTAGTGAGATACTGGAAGTTGCTATGGAAAAGTAAGTCTTTTTTTATACATTCACTATAACTTAATTTTATTATTCCTTATTTAAAAATTTATTTCATTTTAGGGCAGCAAAGGAGTTTGGTATGATAGCTAAATCACTACTACATTTAGTGTCTACTAACACGATCTCTGCGGACAATTTTGTAGCAGGAATGAAGAACATTCTAGAATGTGCTCCCGATCTTTATATTGATATTCCCATGTTATATGACAATTTAGGCAAGCTTATTGCACCACAGATTGAAAAGAAGGTAAGTTAATTGAAGTTATGTCTTTATAAATGTTATTTCTTTACTACTTAACCAAAACTTTACTAATGAATAATAATTATCCTTCGCAGCATATCACGTTTCTACAGATTTATAGGCTTTGCGATAACATAGTCGCAACGAGTCAAGGACATCTATTTCTGAAAGCTATTCTCAAAGAATTAAAAGAGACAATGGGACCTTCATTTGTCAAAAGCAAATGGCAAGAGTCTGGGCTTCAACTTAGCCAATGGATGAATGAAACACAGGTACTTTTTTTACTTAACACTAAAAATAATGATAGATATTTGTATGAAATATGCTTTCTAGATTTAAAAAACTATCTGTTGCTTGTGGGGCTCTGCCCACATGAAAATCTTTTCCAATGTAATTTTGTTATTTTTTCCTTAAGAACCTACAAAGTAATATGACAACTTGAAACAGGGATTGATTTTTATACTACCGTAACTTTTAATGATGATGTAGTATTAAATTGAGGATTTTTGTAGATTGCAAAGTGGTTAGAAGATAATAAGTTTGAATTCTTGGAAGGAGACTCAAAAGTTAGTGACGACACGAAGAAGTTATTGTCACCAGGTCAAACTCAAAGCAAGTTAAACCAACTTATGAACGCTGATGAAAGCTGTGATTGTATAAAGGGTTGGGTAAAGGTATAATAACATTTTAAATTTATTATCATAGATTTTTTTTTTTATTTGAGGTTCCCCAATATTATGCTTTTATTTATTTATTCAGGATAAGTTTGGTAAATCTGCAAATGAGGACTGGTTTATGCGCGCACTAATTCAAGCTATATGTGAACATGCGCTGTTTGGTCCTGAAGGACATGATGTGCCACACTTCAATCAAGATCGCATGAACAAATATGCGAGTCTCATACACGACTTTGGTGAGACAAAACAAACTAGAGAATCGAGCTGTTTATTCGGTATACAACAGCTAATACATAGGCTAGAACACCCTCAAGGTAGGTCCCGTGTGTCTGAAAAAAAAAGAACTAGCGTGGCTTAAAATCACTCCATACTAATGTTTGTTTCTGTTTACAGGTTTAACTTTAGAAATATTCCAATATCTGCATGAACAATATATAATTTCCCTAGAAGGTTTTCTTGCATGGGAGGCATCTGATAAGGAGCCAGAAGGCAAAGGTAACTTTTAAATATAAACTTGTATATTATACTGTGCAATAGAATATTCTGGATTAGATCTAATTTAGAGATAACGAAAATTATTTTTAAAATAAACTATTTTTATCGACACATTATTCGTAAAAATAACAAGTAATTAATCGTAAAAACATAGCACTTTCAAAGGCGCAACTCTTTATGCTACTTAGCAAATTTTCATGTTTTGTTTTATAACAATGCGATTTTTCTGAAGATGGTTATATTACAAAGCAACCACCGTCATAGAGGCGAGATTATAGTCCAAGCTCTCCTCTCATTTGTGATATTTAGATCCGCATCAACATATTGTTTCCAAGGCCGGTCCTTTGTCCTCGTCCTAGGACATCTTTTGTAGGGCATTGCGATTAGATGTAAAGAAACACCGTTACTGTTTAGTTGTGTTCAATCCACATCATCGATAGCTTTGATGTGGCGAAGTTCGAAGGGGATGTGAATCTTAATAATATTACGGTCTCATTCAATGGACCATTGATTGATGATCTCTAGATATTTAGCAATGGGTACCTGTAACGAACTACAATTTCACTTTTTACTATAACGACGCACATACAATTGACACATCCGACCTGATGGTTTATACAATTTTAAGATTTGATTGAAGAAACCACACCTAATATCATTACTAACAGTGTCACTGAAGCCTAGCAATCTAATCATAGGCAGGTAGTAATTTTCCAAGATATCTGTAGTCACCTCGCCTTAAAATCATATTGATATGTTTGCAGGTGTTATGTTGAAGGCGTTGACCTCGTTCTTCACAAACATTAAGGAGGCCGACAATGAGGACTCGTGTAGCGAGGACTGACGCGGGGCTTACGCCGCGGACGCGGCGCCGCCGCCTCTCGCGTCGGTGATCGTGCCCGGGCCGGCACCACCGCCCGAGACAGCACCACCTACGTTCAATGTCTTATATATTTTTATATATTAGAATCATCCTAAATGGACTCATAGATTATATTATTATTATTATGGTAATGCTTAACCTAACAGAAGCTAGAAAAAAGTTGTATAATATTTTTTATTGCGATAGTTATTTATCAAGGTTTTAAATTAAATTTGCTTCAAAATTTAACGCGTAAATTCATATCGTACCATAATGAGATGAAAATGCATCACAATGATGTATTTTCCAAGGTACCTTACTCCTTATTTTACGGTTAAAATAGTTTTATTGATTATGAAATCACAGAATTAAGTAGTCTGGTTTATAGTGATTTTTATTCATCTCTTAGTAATATGATTATTCAAAAATTGCGTATAAAAATGCTTCATTCTCTGTTTTGCAAGATTTGCGATGACATATTTATAATTATGTATTTTGTTTATTGTTTGTACTATGTTTATTTTTAATTCTAGAGATAGAATATACATGGTTTCACATTAAATTTATACTTGAGGACTTTAAACGCTTTTGTCCTGATGCGAGAATAATTTTTTGAACTAATATTTTTATAAATCTAGTATGGTAACACTTTTGTATGCTCTATATCAAGGTACACTTTTGTGAACCCATTTCTACGGATCTAACGTTTACGAATTCGTATCCGAATCGTATACAAACGTATACGTTCGTATCCCTGAATAGAGGACTATCGACTTTCGAAACTTAGACGGAAATGGATCTAAGGCAACAGTTTACCTTCGATATAATTTCAACTGCCAATCTTGTCAACAGAGAATTTAACATCAGTGATTCATAAGAAATATTATTTTCACTGAAGTTGGACATGCAGGAACCAAATAAATTATCCAATCATCTATTCCACTGGTGTTATTAACCTTTTGGACGTTAATTGTTTGTTTTTGCCGAGGTCTTAAATGTTGACTTTGATTGGAATTGTACTAACAAATGTTTACATACATCAAATAGTAAAACTTGGAGAAACTATATTTGAACGCGTGCTTACTTTGATTATTATTTATTATAATACAGTTCATAGTTTTAGGCATAGATTAAAATCGTACATTACGTTCAAAAAGGTTAAAGTTACACGTTTTGTACAACTCTCCAATCATTTACGTCGAAATGTAACCCTTGAACAGTGGTTACAACTATTTACGTGTTGACAAGTTTTACAAGTAGACCGATGTAAATTATTCTTGCATTCTAATATACTCGTAGTTGGCATATTACAATCATTTCGATTGATTTTTCTTTTAGAGTAAATTAAGATAATAGATATGAAAATGCGTCAAACGGAAATATTATATTTTAAAAGTTTAATTACATGATTTCTTTTAAAACCACCTATTCCGTTTATTTTGTCTGCTTTTTAATATTTTGTAAGATATTAATTTTTTCATTATGATTTATCAAAAGCTCCAAGTTACACTATGCTTCTTATACAATATGACATGATTTATTGCATATTTTTATTTAGTTTTAATTTAATTAGCAGTGACTCAGTTAGCAGTGATATTTGTCTCAAATCCTTGGTGAACCCCGTTTGGACGACACGAGGCATGCAGTCGGCCGCAGTGTCTGGTTACCTGCTGCAGCGCCTGGCTGACTGACTCACTCTTTACACCCGCTCTTTGCTTATTATGTTTCATTTAAACTTTACTGTCTCCGCTACTGAGTTTCTATTACTTATAGCTACTCTTGTCAGTTATTATGTATGTTATGTAAATAAAACTTTTTAAAAAAGCTAATTTTTACTGTGTATTCCTATTACTGAACACCAATATAAAAGCAATATTTAATATACATAGGCATATATTCATATAACAAAAATAGCCTTTAATCAGAGTAGAAATTGACATGACTTTTTATAATAACTTGAATTGAAATATATATAAATATATTCAAGATAAAAATTAGCTACAAATATTGAAATAAAATATAAAACTCACTATTTACAAAACAAAAGCCAGTATAAATCTGTCTGAGATTTTTGTAAATGCATAATCGTTGTTTTAATTTTTAGATAATGTAGATGCAGTTAGTATTCCGTACTGAGGCTCTTGACTTAGTTTGTACATCGCAATGTATAAATACAAGTGCAATAGAAGTCTAAACAGGCAACATTATATTATACTGTATAGCTCGAAATATATATATATATATACATACATATTTTATAAATACATTAAATAACGTATAAGACTATTTAGTAGACTTTTGCATGCAGATAACTTCCATATACATCTCATAATAATCACAGGGACATTTGTCAGCCACTATATAAACGAATATTATATACTTGTTAGTAATAGTTACAAAATCGCATAGCCTTTAATGTTATATTATGTTAATGTTATCTTATCATTGAATAAAACAGAGTAGATAGCATTAGGTATGCATGTAGGTAACATGGTTATTTCTATTGACATTGTTCGTTGTGTATGGTCAGTAGCATAGCAACTTATATTTTTTCATAACAAATAACTATTTGAAAAATAAAACAACGATATTGTTAAAAATAAAATGTTTTGAAGGTATTTACATTTCCAAACTAAACCCTTTAATGTAAAATAATCTTGCGTGGCGCTATTGCCACATTTTGCTATTGTTATCATAATAGAATAAGTAATGTTATTTACTTAATAACCGAAATATGTTAGAAATTAACATTCGATAGATATTGACCATTTTTTTTATTCCATTCTATCCCGTTACTGTTACACTGTACTGTATAAACACTACTTATTTATTACATGCTGTCATTCTAGAATGGTATGTAAAAGCCTCCTTTATTCAAGATTAATGTTTTAAGTCTTCTTTTATTGTCCAAATTGTCGCAGCACTCATTTTGTACCTCTGCGCAGCTTAAGAACTATTTGTGTCATGTCATTACAGTTTCCGGCATGAGTTGTAATGCCTCCTTTCTTAAAGACTCGATTGGTACAAAAAATACTCAAGTTTGATCGCAATCGGTAAATAGTTTAGGAATGTGTAAGGATCAAACAAAACTCTTTGTTTGGTGATAGTCTATAATGATATAATGATACTATACTATATCATTTATCATAATATGTAATAACGAAATTGTCCACTTATTGTGCATGCAAGTTCAATGTTTGAATTTGCTGAATCAAACTGCGTTACTTTTAGTTACTTAATGACTTTGTTTTAACTAGATTACTTCAAAAATCATACTGTAATTATATCTAGCTATATGAACCAAGTGATTTTTGAAGGCCGTTTATTTTTGTAATATGTAGTTAATCTACGCGCTTTTATCTAGTTAAGATACATAAATAACTAAATCGGCAGCATTACGTATTAAATAAAGTATCCTTATTATTAAAACAAATTGTACAATTCACTTTAAATATCAATTCACCTGTGTGCATGCTTCAATGCAGTTCCCAGTTTATTTCTACAATGACTACTATACTCACTACATAATCGTGCGTTTGAAGTTATGATGCTTCTTTGTGTGCCGACGTGATCTTGATTCGCTCTGGTGCAAGGTCGAACCTAACAATAACGTAAAGTAGGTATTACCAATAATACAGTTTATAGAACTCTCCCATACATACGGTAATCCATGAAGGCACATGTTAAGCATTGCTGCACCAGTGCGATTGTGTTAAAGCGAGTCCGGACTGGAAGAATGAACGCAAACGAGTGGGACGATCATTGCCCTGCCCTATCGACGTGCAACGAGAGTTCAAAGTATGTCATGAGCTAGCCTGAGGGCTTTTTCCTCAGTGGCCTAACTGGTTTGCTGGTTTGGCTACAAGGTTAAATGTCCTAGTGGCCAAAACTAATTATTTAAGATATTTTCAACAAATTAACATATATATATTACCTATATCACGTTGAATACGGAACAAACTTCAATAGGTTTACCAAAAAACTTATGACAAAACATTATTTTATAAAAAACTTTTGGAAAATTTTGAAAACTTTGACTTACTTTCATTTAAAATTATGGACGAGCAGCATGTTTGCTGATATGTCCACTTCATGGTGTTGGAGTACAGTTCAGTCCAGTCCATATCTCTTTTATTGTTTGTTTTGTACTGTAAGCCATTCATCCAAGCGACACTTAAAGGTCGTTAGCGTAGCAGCTGACACCACTTCCTCGGGCAATTTGTTCCACAGTTGCACAATGCGGTTGTTTAATGAGAGGTAAGCTGTCAAAGAATGTGCATGTGAGCGTTTGAGAGTGAGGCTGTGACCACGGGATGAGTAATTTTTTTGCTGCCGCACTAATATATCACTAATGTTAGGTAGGTTATATTTATTGGCTAAGATTTTATAGCCCTCGATGAGATCACCCTTTGTTCTTCTATCTTTGAGTGTTGGCAGTTTCAATAGTCTTAGCCGTTCCTCATATGTTTTCCGTGGGAAGCCATAAGGTATTTTTGTTGCTTTTCTTTGTACACTTTCCAGCAAGTCAATATCTTTAATAAAGTATGGGTTCCATATTTGGTAACCATATTCCAAAAGCGGTCTTATGTAAGTTTTATACATTTTAATGAAGACAGACAATCCTTAAAATTCTATTTTAAAAATGTTCATGAACTAAATCAAGCCAGTAGATAATTTCATTGGTAAATAATAATATTGCATCTACTTATGCTAATTCCATAGATACTTTGTGATTTAAAAAATATACCCACTGCCTTAACTAAGCGACTTAAGTAGGTAGAATGTTGTTTTGCACAAGCCGGCCGCTGCCGCGGAAGCTCGCTCGCTCGCTCGACTCGCGCGTTGTGGTTGCAGTTCTAACCTACCTTAAACTAATCATTTCGTTTCGGTTAACCATACATATATTATGTATAATAAATAATCATACACATTCGTGTTGAATATAAAATATGCTATTATGTGTAGGTACTTCTTAAGTAAAAGTAAGAGTGAAATAGTATTTCCCACTAACGTTGTTAAAAAATACTTAATAAATTTTTCAAGGTGTAATATAATCGAAGATTAAACAATAATTCGTAAAATGATATATTTATCAAGTATATGATTGGATACAATTCAATAACAGTCCAAATTAAAGCTTTAATAGATGACAACCAACTGGTGCCAACTTTAAAAAATCTGCTTAGTCAAAAAGCAATACAATAAATGCCTCTACTTCGCCAGCAGGTACAGTATAATCGATGTCAATACAGGGTATTTTGACCTTACCTGGAGGGGAATTACTCGATAGCGAATTTCACTCAAACGAACCCATACCTTTTATTTTCAAAGGTTTTGTCAACTCGCTTGCCAGTTATTACACCCGAAACGACTAAAATTCGAAAAAGTAACATCTGTATTTTTATGGCTTCAATTGATAGTGTCAATCATAAGGATTAAATCTGTCGTAACAATGGTAAAGGTAAATTAAAGGTAATCCTTCTAATCTAAAGTTTAAATTTGACGGATTACCTTTCATTACATAGGCAAAACAAGCACTTTTAACTTAAGGTCGGTCTAGGTATCATATTAATCATAAAATTCCATCGAATTTACGAAAATCATTGGATGCAATTTTGTTTCTTTTTAAAAATAAAGGAATATTTCGTCTGAGTGAAATTCGCTATCTTCAGTACTTCCCCTCCATGTAAGGTCAAATTCTTGCATTCTTTAAGACCAATATAACTTCAAGAAATGTACTAACGCTGATATCACCATGAACTATCTGAAGAATAGTAGCTGCAGAATTGAATTAGGTTGCCTTTTTAAACATCTTTTATCGATATCGTGGTTATCAGTTACCACGATATCGATACCGACTCCTTAACCACTAAGCTACCAACGCATTGAATTAAAACAAAAACGAGGTAATCTACTTTCAAGGCACGGCCGTCTGCTGGTGCTGAATGTCTTCGACTACGAACTCGTACTCTCATTCACGCTGAATCCTTCTGTTTAGCTGACCCAGGGTCAGCTAAACAGAAGGCTAAGCCGGCGAGGGAAGGAGGGTCACTGACTCAGTGACCCTCCTTCCCTCGCCGGCTTTTTCCTCGTGTTCAAATTGATTTATATACCAGTGGCCAAACTCAATATCATCTTCCATCTGTGTATATCACGTAAGTAGGTGGCTGTTTTTCCTCGTGGCCAAACTAAATCTAAACTAAACTTATGAAGTATAGATTTGAAGGATTAGGTATCTTTCCATTTAATTTACCATGCTTGTTAGACAGATTTGATCCTTATGATTGACACTATCGATAGATGTCAGTTATTTAAAAAGGGTTGTTAACATTTTTCACACTGAAGCGAAACCGACGGCAGCGCCATGAGACGCCCGCGTGAACCTTTCATTTTGTTACACAAAGAATCATTACCTGTATTACGTGTTAGAAATACGTAATGCTCGAAATGAGTTGTTGACAACTTGTTTAATGAACTGATTAATTTAATAGGTGAATTTTAAAAACATGATATAAAACATTTGAAATATCGGGTGTTCGAATTGGTACCATAGTATTTTAGGGGCTTACCTACAGAGACAAGGTACAATTAATATTCATTATAAATTGTAATTGTAATATTTACGACTAAGTCTACCAATTTTCATGAAATTTGGTTCCGTCTTAGATTAGACCTAAGGAAAGGACATAGGATACCTATGTAAGTGCCATTGGCTATAGGTATATCATCACACTATCGGCTATCGGGAAGAGAGCGAGTGCAGCGAAAATGGGATCAGAAGTCCACACAGGAACCCCGGTCAACAGCTAATAAATTATAAAGAAGCTAGTTCTTGCAACATACATTTGATTAATAATAATAATAAAATATTTATTTGACTCCAATGGTTATTTACAATGTGTTTACAAACAATGCTGTGCTAATATATTTTACAATTTATGTCGATACTGATTCTCAAACTAGGCAAAAACCTGTATCTTGAGAAACAGTCTCTTTAAACTATTTGTGACATTTTAGGACAGTGATTCTAATTACAGGAGTTCTTCTATAAGGTAAGTTTTCAATCATACAATATACTATAAGTCAAGTAACTTGAGGATAGGTTGGTACCTTACCTTTTTAGCAGAAACCGCAAAACATTGTATCACTCACTCACCTATGGAAGTAAATTGCAGATTTCAGGTTAAGTTAAACAAAAAGAGTAGCCCGTACATATTTAGTATTGGTTTAGTTTCGTTGAAAAATACGTGGATGAACAAGCCAATACCTGCTGAGGCTTTATAACGTAATGACCAACACTGATTTCACCACTTACAAGCCGCATCTGACAGTCCTGTATGTATTGGTCTTTCATTATTTGTTCGTTCTATCTGTTTTTGTCTGGTATACAATTTGACACTCGTATAGCCCTAGGCCCTAGCGTAAGTTGCCCTTTTCCAATATTTTAAATATCTTAACAACTTGTCGAGAGTAAAAGTGCGTAAAGTGTAAGTCATGTTAATGCATAACAATTTTACCATGATCATATTTTCTTTGCTATGATGCTAATAGAAAATCTTGGCTTTAAGTATATGTAACGTATCGAAAAATAATTGTCTGGGAGGGCTGAACAGAACGGATTTCCTATTCCGGTCTGTTAGATTAATCTAACAAAAAAAAATTTTTTCGAGTAATCTAACAGACCAGAATTTTTTTTTCCGGATAGTCCGACCAATCTAACTAATAGTCTAACAAAACGGAACAGAGGAAACCTTTCAAGTTACACCCAGTAGTCCAAAGTATTCCTACATTTTTTTTAATTGCGTTATAAGTCTATGGTTTAATAGGTAAGTTAGACGTCGCAAAAAGTAAAAGTTATTGCTCTGTTTACCAGAAATTCCTTTCTCTTTCGTTGTATTTGAAATAAAAGCAGCAATCATTGTGTAAATGATTGCTGTTTTTATTTCAAATACATAATATACCTACCATAGAATAAATGATGTATCTACCTACTACGTACCCCCCCCACCTATACCTATACCGCGAAGGCAACCAATTATCATCATTCTCTGCACCTTTTCCCAACTCAGTTGGTGTTGGCTTTCTAGTCTAACTTAGATGCGGCTGAATATTAGTTCCGATAGTTTCCGTGAAGTGACTGCCATCTCACCTTTACAACCAATAGGCGATTTTGAAGTCCTGTAATTGGACTAGTCGGACTTTTCAGGGCTCCAACTACCTACCCGTAACATAGATGTTCGTATATAAACCGGGACTGACGACGGCTTCACGTACTTTCTGTACCGAGGCCTGACCAATGCAAATGCCCATATTAATGCATACAAATATTTATAATGGACGGGGATCGAACTCGTCGCATCCTGTACCGCCAATAGGTCATTAAAATACTGCTTACCTAGATACTATGTGTAATAAGTACTAATAGTAATTCAACTCCATTGTTAAATCGAGAAGAGGGCCAGATCGTGAGTGATGGCCCTTTTTTTTTTTTATGTGCGCAAAATCCCCACGGATACCTCCCCACCGGAGCCGGTGGAGGAGGTTATGTCGGACTCGAACCGACCAAAACGCACGCCGCCTGTGGGTCGCTTTGGTTGCCGAAGGTGAGGTTGACAGGCATATCCCTCGCACCCCGGCCGACCCAGAGCCATCTCTAACGATCTGGCCCTCTTCTCGGGTGTGGGGACTACAGAGTCCCCAACTCGTCCCCGGAAACGGGGAGGCGCGTCACGCGCGCCACCGCCGCGGCCTGCTTCTGCCAGGGTGACAGGCGGCTCCACCTGTCACCCCCAGGCCGGCGCTCATGGGGGGCGGAGGTCGTTCATCGACCTCCGACGCCCGAGTTGCCTTCGTACGCGGACAGCTTGTCTTGCGATCCTTCGTCGCTCCCGCTGCCGCTCCCGCCCCGCCTCCTCCTTCACGAGCATTACTTGCTCGCAGAAGGAGGCGCCGGCCGCCCAAGCATCCGCGCAGCGGACCATCGCCGCGAGCAAGGTGGAGAGCGTGAGAACCCTCACTCCCAGGGCCGCTACAAGCTCCCGCCTCGGCGTCTCCCACGCCGGACACTCGGTGAGCGTGTGCGGACCTGAGTCCTCGCTCGCGTCGCAGTGATGGCACTCGGACGTTGGCTCTTTCTCCATCCGACGCAGATACTTTCCGAAGCACCCGTGCTCGGTGATCATCTGCGTCAGACGGTACGAGAGGCTGCCGTGTGACCTCTCTAGCCACTCCCTCATGATGGGTCTTACCGCCGCTACTACGGCGTGCCCTGCGCCTGGTCGCCCAAGTCGTATCTCCCATTCCGCCACCATTTCCCTGTGGAGCCGGGATCTCACGGCCCGAATTTCTTCGGGCTCGGGATCGTGACCCCGCTCCCGCGCCGCCTTTCGGAACCGGTATAGCACCGAAAGGCATCTCGCTTCCAGGATCCATGGTGGCGATTGAGTGATGGCCCTGGGTCGGCTGGGGTGCGAGGCCTGTCAATCTCACCTTCGGCAGCCAAAGCGACCCATAGGCGGCGTGCGTTTTAGTCGGTTCGAGTCCGACATAACCTCCTCCACCGGCTCCGGTGGGGAGGTATTTGTGGGGATTTTGCGCATATATAAAAAAAAAAAAACTCCATTGTTAAATTGCAAAACACCTACGACACTGTCTCGGAATCGAGTAGGGACCAAGATGAAAATGTGCTAAATAAGTAATTTACATAAGCTGCTAGTGTTTAAAGTAGAATAGGAGTTGTGTCCGAGATCGTGTAGCGTGCAATATAAAACCGTGTTCACACATACTAACAAAATTGGATCTATGTTTGGGTTCATATATGCTCTCCTACGTACAAACAAAATGGTCATGTTCGTACGTGCGTACACGGCTTAAGTCGGTTCGAGTCTGACATAACCGTCCCCATCGGTCGGTGGAAGGAGGTGACTGCAGGGCAGGGCGGGGGATTTCGGCACGAAATACAGGTACTTTAAGTAATATAATAAGAAGCCTCAATTAAAGTTTTCCAAGATTTAATTATTATTAAAATATTTAAAACAGTGTCGTGTATAAAATGACAAAATTCAGCTTTTATAAATGCTAAAACATAGATCAATATCATAAAGACTCATAATTTCAGAATATTCTTTAGTTAAAAAATGTACAACGTCTTGCCAATAGGTCTTTTTACTCTCGTCGTCTTGTATCTGAATCCTCAATTGCTTCAATCCTGAAAAAGTGACCTCTTTAGTATTTTGTGATTTACGTCTGCCAATTACCAATCAACAAAACAACCGTATGCGAGGCCCACCTCGTACCCTTAAGGGTTAAGTGTAGGTACCTCACTTAGAAGCCGATAATTTCCTTCTCATGGTTGGGAGGTCAGATGCAGTCTCTAGGCATATAAGCAATAGGTAATGCAACCAAAAAAAAAACAACGCGAATCAATAAAATAAACTAAACGGAATATCATGGAGAATCAAAAGTAAGTATACACTAGACAATAATCTAGCGCGGACGACGACGCCAGCAGTTGAAAACCAGCGTTGCCGATATTAATGGTCCGCAAGATAGCGACAGGTTTGCATGATCAATAACTACCCAGATGATATTTCGTGCAATGGGTAAGGAACTTGTATTATGGATTTTCGTGTTTGTCATCTGCCACTATGTTTATGTATCCTGGTGATGTGACCAAATTCAGTCATTGCCTCCTGGCTCAGAATTGGCCATTATATAGTTAAGCCGTAAAGGAAAAAAATAATCAACTGTCCATAAGGTGGTGGAAAATGCGTCAGCTGGTGACCTGACCAGACAATTCTTTCCTTCAAGACATTGGCTTAACTGTTATTTAGCCAATGTTGTGGTGGACTGTTCAATTCAGACGGGAATACCGTCATTTCCGAACCAGACCAAAAACTTGCACGCAAATGATATAGGTAGGTACTGATACTAACTGTAACATACACCGCAAGCAACAATCTCCAACATCCTTTTCAAGTCAACGTCGTCTTCAACGCGACCGACGTAAAAAAAGCGCACCAGGTGCGGCATCAGCTCTAACACACGGCGTAACGGAAATGTGGCAAACCGCCACTGGTGTATGCTGAGGGTTACTGGAATATTAAAATACGTATAGAACATTCAGCCTTAGAGGGCCTAGGCACCTAAACCTACCATGGATATCCAAGACCATGTGAAAGCCGGCAAGTTAACCCCTTTCTGGAACACCCCAATGGCAATTGTGAATCAAGCAATGGCGATGATGATGATGATGCACAGAGTGAGTGCTACTATCGCTTTACGTCACGTCGATGCTGGTCTAGTATAATGTTCATATGTGAAAAATAATTATACCGATAGTGTCAGCGTAGCGATAAGCCATGTGCCGAACAAAGCAGCTAATGTCAGAGTCCTGACGCTGTCGCATCTTCAGGTCGATACCCAACTGTAAGTGCACTTCGCGTATGCTCATGCTTGGTGTCAAGAAGCGCCTTATATTGTCGTAGTCTCGAACTCTGACTGTGGAGAAAGATAAATAGTTTACACAATAATAAATCATATTGGTATACGCTACACTAAATAAACACCTGAAAATAAAGTAGCTACATATTATACTATTGCTAAACATTTTAATAAGTTAAGTAGTTAAAAAGAAAAACATAGGAAAACAACGGAAAGAAGAGAAGAGAGAAGAAAACAGAAGAGAAACTCACGTAACTAGTTAAGGGATATGTATAATTATGTAGGTAAAATTTTAACTTCTTAGTGAAAACCGAGATAAAGTAGTAATTGTAAGTACATAAAGTCACATATATCTACATAACATGGGTGGTTAGATACATACCCACATCTACAAGGTAGGTATACATGGTCAGACCAATATACTACTAAACAATGGACGAGGTTTTGGCGCAGGTTTCCCTCTCAGGGCTGGGAGGTCAGATGGCAGTCGCTGATTGAAACCGTCATACCATGGCATGTCGGTTTCAGTCAGTGACCGCGGAACTTGGGCTCCATAGTGTAAACTTTGAACGCAGATTGAAAAATTGCTACAAGGTTGAAGATAAATAATGAAGTTACTTATAATATTGTTTAGAAGCAGACTTACAGAATGCAAGAAATAAGTAGAGATCAGGACAAGCCTTAATGACTTGTCTCCACGCCGTATCGGGTATGATGTATCCGCCAGCGCCAAGTGACGCATCCGTTCGACCAGGGATATGCGTCTCTCTACACACCAACTGATTAAACATACAAGTCATCAACAACCCGGTTGCATCTAAAGCTTGTAAATTTGACTTTGAGATACGATGGATTTGCTTTATTTGGTGTTTGCTACTCTAACATGATCATCGTAGCTCAAGCCAACCTCACATGCAAGGCAGTATGCCTGCTCGCAGTCGAATGTGGCTCTGATAGCAAGCTATCATCTCGAAGTCGAGCGACCTTTTAATAAAAGTCAATATCCAAGGCATAAGACAAGGAGTGTTTAGGGGAGTGTGTCCTGGACCCAAAAGTACAAGGTTTGAATATAACCAGTCCTTGTGTGTTCGGATGATTAATTAAAGTTACATAATTACCTGTAATCGGAAGTGCGGTTTCTTGAATACCGGTAACAGCGACAACAATGCCCCTCCAGTGCCATCAGCCAGGTGTGAATATTCTATAGCTAGGACTCGCAGATGTCTCAGCTCCCCTAGACTTCGCAGGAAACATTGTTTCGTACAAGGCCTTGGAAGATATTGACCGGTTCCTAAAATAACAAATAAATCGTATTTAAAAAGACCCAAATGTATTTTTTTTTTAATCTGACTACAATCTGATAGTGGATCTACCAGACTTTATTATAGTCCCACTGTTGGATAAAGAAATTGACGTTTTATTTAGTGTGGTGGGACTATGGGAAAAATACTTCCTTGTGGAGCCGTCAGTAGATCGCAACGTTGGGAACATAGGTAAAAGGGGTATAATCATCATGATCGTAATTGTCAGGACTACGGGAAATATTAAAAAATAGGTGCATGGAATCACTCTTTTTATAGTTTACCGGTAATAGCTTAAAAATAATTTGTATGTTGGTAAATATTTGATATTGTTATTTTAATTTTTCTTTTTCTTTTTTATACAGCTTTGGTGGCAGACAAGCACACGGCCCACCTGATGGAAAGTGGTTACCGTGACCTATGAACGTGTATAACACCAGTGGAATCACAGTCTCAGTGCAGAACACAAAATCAGGACAAGCCTTTGGTCTTCCCACTGACAGCACAAAAACTCTCCAGTGAGCTCTGGCTAACCTACTCACCACCGGGAACACAACACGAGGTTATTATAGCCGTCGTATTCTGTAGGGTGGAGGTACTTCCGAAGTTGGACTGCTCAATTCGGACGGGAAAACCGTCGTGTCCTACCTCCTCATGAAATTTATAGTTCACAATTTATAGTTTCTAACAACATACCTAACATTATCTAAATAATGTTACAAAAACTAAAAGCTTTTGTTAATTTTTTATAAAAGGAGTATGACATAGAAAATTATTTTTGGTATAATAGATCGTAAATTAGATACCAAAGAGACGCAAAGACAATATGCATAAGTCACATTCTTCAGCATTTGGCACTTTCAATGTCATAAAAAATATAATTAAAAATTTACATGTACCTTTGATATAAAATTTATAATAATAAAAATAAAAAAGAGAACAAGCATTAAAAACTAATAAAAAACTGCAAATAGATCAAAAATTGCAATCATGATTAATTGTCTGCCAGTATTGATATTGTGTCCGAGTGCAAAATTGTTTTGTTTCTTGATACCATGTGCAACACTTTTAGGTATGTTTGGTGTGTACGTCGGAGGACTATTCTCTTATTACTCAGATATAGCTTACATCAAGATGAATGACCTCGCAAACAAAACCATCCATAACATCTAAAATGTTACATGACATGAGGCCGACTATGTTAGCACTTAGCAACCGGCTTATGAGACAGCGTTGCTGTGGTAACATAAACATATCAAATAAAACTACAAGATGACTACGGACGAAGAAAAGTCCAAAATAGGTAAATTATTACAAGCCGTTGAGGTACCAGAAGTGAAATTATCAGAACGATGTATGGACCTCGTTAAGGAGTTTCACAAACGATTCGATAAAGAAGTGGAACAAGAAATTACACAAGATAATGTGCAAAATGAAGTATATGAAAATCCTTACAGAGTGGATCCACGGCTTCTTGAAGAAAATGAAAGGAAGCTAAGAGAGTTGCTGGCTGAAAGTAAGCGGTTAGTTTTACATCTTAAATTATTTTTTGGGATCCGAACTTGCTACATTACAAACCACCATGGGGCGCATAAATCTACGAACATTTTGGGCGCAGTCCACCTTGCCAGAATAATATAGATGAAAGTCTAGGAGTTGAAATTAAATTTTTAGTTAACAGTAAAAATCATTTTGTTTTAATAGGGTCAAAAAGCAAGTTTCGGAATTGAATACGACACCGACGACTCAAGATCCGAAGCGGCCTTGGAGAACTCATACGAGCAAAGAGAAGCTGCTGCGTGTAGACGGAGAGCTGAAGCGTCACTTGGAGAAGTCATCACAGTTGATCCTCCCATTAGGTGATGATGCGATGCAAAATTTGGTTAAAGAGTGTAGAGAGGAAACACGTGAAGCACCACCCATCGGACTTAATCGGCTGAGAGACACGGTGATTGCAGCTAAAAAAAACTTACCAAATTTTCAATATAAGAGGGTTGATAATTCTACAGCAATTGCCATTATGTCTGAAGCTCATGATTTCGATCCAAGAAATGCAAAATCCGTAGAATGTGTCAAAATTGAGTGATTGAGTAAATGTTTGTGATGTAGTTATTAAAAAATTGAAGTACATACATTGTCGTATTTAGTGTTAGGTATATTGTTACTCATGATGTGATTCTCAGGCCAGACTATATTTAAGGAGGTAGGCGGTAAGTCCGACTGGGGTAGTACCTCCGCCCTACAGAATACCGCGGCCATAATAACTTCGTGTTGTGTTCCCAGCGGTGAGTAGGGTAGCCAGAGCTCACTGGAGAATTTGTGCTGTCAGTGGGAAGACTAAAGGCTGGTCCTGCTTTGTCTTCTACTGACGGCACAAACTCTGTACTTACAGGGTTGGCAGCGCGACTGTGTTACACTGGCGTCACGGTAACCACTTTCCATCAGGTGGGCCGTGTGCTTGTCTGCCAACTAAGTGGTATAAAAAAAAGGCGTAGCGATAGGACGTTCGACTGCTACGCAGGAGGCACGGGTTCGAATTCGAATTCCGCTCAGTGCAAATCTTTGTATGCATGAATAATAAACATATTATTATATATACATATTTGCAATGGTCTGGTTGTTTCTGTATGATGTATATATACCTACTCGTATAATAAAAAAATGTATCGCTACTGAAACTATGGTTACCATGGGTCTAAATAGCGTTTGTGGAACGCTGTGGAATATTAAAATTTATTATTTATTAACTTGACTGCTATGCAGGAGGCGCGGGTACGGTGTCCGTTCAGTGCAAATATTTGCCGTACCTCGGTATGCACGTTAGGCCGTCGGTTTCAGTTGTCATGCTAGATCATAACATCGATATCCCCATGGTTGTGGAGGTTAGATGGTAGTAGCTTCACAGGATATACCTACCGGTGGGACTGGAAGAGGTTAACCCCGGACTCGGGTAAACCATCGGATGCGACCACGTTTAACGCAAGAATGATTACGAGGACCTAAAGTATTTCAAGGAGATGTTTTCCAAGCGTGTGCACTTATTATACTCGTAACACATTCAAGAATTTTTTTTTAAATTTGACCAAGGTAGCACAAACCAGTTCAATTAAAGTTTGCATAAACGTACTTATGACACAACCGGTGTATTGTCATAGAATAAAATACTATGATAAAATTAACGTGAAAATTGACGAACAGACTAAATAAATCGTGTAGTTTAAAAAATTGGTACAATTCTTCCCTTAGGTACATCTGGGTACCTGGTACATGAGGGTAGAACACGAGCTGGCGCTTTGGTAAGGGAGGGGAAGAAACGTTCTTTTTCAGTTTTTTGTTTGTATATTGACAATATTTAATAATATCACTTTAGTTGCTTCTACATTATTTATCTACCAAATTGTCGATAAATTATGTCTGCACTTTTTAATGTAGGATTAATAGGTACCATAAATACGAGAGGTTAAATGAAACAAAACTTATAATTCTCAAGAAAATCAACATAACTGGGCCATAGAGACCGGCTCTTGTTCCAGATGTTTCTATACGTATATAAGTATATACCTAGCACCCAACACCCAGTCTAACAATAGCAAATATCTATTTCCAAACTGCCTTTTCTGTTACCATGTCCAAACCAGACCCACCATCCTTTCTCTCCTACTAGAGGGTCAGCAAAATATATCGCTCTTACAGAGTATTCTATCTAGTGCAACAATGCCTTGGGAATCAGTTGCCCCTTAAATTATGGGGTTGGAAACAAGGAGTCGATGGAAACTTAGAGCCAATTACGACTTAAGATCTCCTGCTCCTGGCGCAGTACTAAGTTCCATTTCCTGTCGATGTTTCCACTGGAAAATGCACTTGCCCAAATACCTTATATGTATCTAAACCTCAAAATAATTTTTGGAAAATTCTCTGCAAAGGGGGGTAAAATAGGGGAAGAAAGTTTATATGGTAGTCCATCAGTCTTAAAGTCAGCAGCACGTAGGTAATTTCGTACACATAGTTTGTTTGGAAATAAATGAAAACTTGTTTCAGCGTTTTTCTAAATTTCACTACTAAAGGGGTAAAATAGGCGATGAATGGTGAACGAATGAAAGGCTATGAATAGGCTTCCAACACCTACCTTGAAAATGTCTAACGACTCTCCTATAATACTGGGTGCTCGTGTACATGAAAAAACATCTTATCACCTAAGAAATACTAGAACAAGCACCGGTCTCTCTTGGCCTAGCTGACATAGTTTTCAATAATTAAGCAAAACACTGAACAAAGGGACCTTCCCCCACCTCTCTTCCCGCCGGTTCACCCCCACACTCGGAGATTTTTAGTATGTTCATCTAGGTATGTATATGGTACCTTTAGAAATAACTGTACCAACTTTCATAACTACGCTAGTTATTTGGCCTAATTCTTTCATCTTGATCTTTAATCTTCCGGCGCTAAAAAGGATATAAATATATGTGGTATTTTATATTTATATTATATTATATTTTATATTATATTTGGTATTTTGTATTATATTTTGGTGGCAGGCAAGCACACGGCCCAACTGATTGAAAGTGGTTACCGTGATCTATGAACGTGTGTAACACCAGTGGAGTCACATCTGTGCACCTACACCTACCTAATTCCTGATGGTCACACTGGAGTGATCATGAGTTTAGGTAAGGTAGGGCATCTCCGCCCTACAGAATACCGCGGCTATGATAACCTTGAGTTGTGTTCCGGGTGGTGAGTAGGGCACTAGTAATAGCTCACTGGAGAGGTTTTGTGCTGTCAGTGGGAAGACCGAAGGCTTAAATAGACCCGAACTGACTGTCGGGGGCGTGAAATGTTGGCGCGGTGGTCAGGGAGACCCGGTGAAACGGTTGTCCGCTGGCCGCCCGCAGGGTGTACGGTTCCCGAACCTGGGGATTACTTATCTGTGGGGGTAGGATGCCTTGCTTTGTCTTCTACACTGCACTTAATCTCTCTTTACATGTAAAGAGAATTCTTCGCTTCGTACCCGTGGAGGCAGCTTTGCTTCACTTCTGATGATCCAAGCCCCTGTACAACAGCAGTCGCTGACGCGATTCTAGCGGCTATTGTTCATAGTTCACCTCGTCAGTTCACCTGGGTGGACCACGAACATAATTTTTTGTTAGTGGACCAACTAACTTTTTCAAAAAAAAAAATCTCAAATAATATGGTTCGTGGTTCACCTGCGAAAATTCTGGTAATAAATAAATAAATATTTTTCAACATATCACACAGCGCCATCTAGTCTAAATTACAATAGGTCTTTTATTTTTAATTGTAATTGATTAATTTAATAAGGTTGGTCTATCTACGTGTCACTATGGTTACCCATAAAGAGATGTTTTTAAATGCACAATATCTTTATTTTTTTCCAACTTAAAACTTAAACTTCAGTAAATAAAAAAGTAATGTAAAACCGGCTAACTTAATAAACAAGTGCATAGTACCTAAACTTAAAAGTGCACAGTACAATCTGTTGTCAACATTATCTGACCCACCCTAAAAACAAACGAATTTGGACCGTCTTCAACTAATATTAAGGTTTCTTCAACTTATATGAGCTTATCAGACAAATTATGCTTGTTTAAGAAATAGAATAATAAACACGCAAATTTGATCTCTAATACTTTACGATTAGGATGTTATAACTATTTGTGATAATTAGTGTCATTGCTACGTAGTAATACATTATTTCAATAAATTATTTCATGTAGTTCTGGTCTCGTGGCGTATGTATGGGACTGAGACGAAAAAGTAGCCAGATCTAATCCTGCGACAAAGATTTGTTTCGCTTTCAATTAATATCTGTAGCAAATTTTTAACTCAACTTTTTTTAATTTTTTACTAGCAAATGGTCCATATTTGTTTCTTTTTAAAGTAGGTCAGATAATATTGACAACAGACTGTACAATCAAATATGTAACTATAGGTCAACGCAATTTTTCTAACGCCAAACCGACGGAAATATCATTAGTAATTAATTGTAGCTGTATATGACGTATATCGTCATCGTTGGCTATGTAAATATTTTGTCTTTTATGACAGAATGTTTTTTTTTCTATATCTTTTAAAGCCATACATAAGCGTAGTATATTAGTATTTTTTTTGTTTACTATTTTCTTTAATTTAGCATGATATGACTCAGCAACATTGTTTGTTCTGTGCCTTTCGCCGAATACGCTTAGCATATTAGGGAAGTTTTTCGTCATCCAATAATTATCAACGTATTTAAAAAAGGCAATAAACTTCTTCTTCTCATTACTTTCATCTTTTATATATTGCAAACCATACTGAATGTATTCTCTGGGTAAAAGTGGAAGCGCTGCTGTCAATCCAACTAATCTCTGTTCTGTTTTGCTTTTAAGACACAACTTTTTGGATTTTTTCGATACAGCTCGTTTCCAATGGTAAAAACAGCCACGCAGTTCGGCATCTGGGAATGTTTCTTGTACAGCATTAATTGCCCCTATTTCGAAATCAGAATGAAATTTTACAGGTCTGAATCCTGGCAGTTGACACACGATCAACTGGAAAACGATATGATATGTCTCCTGTCTTTTATCTGGCATTAAAATGTATATTAACGGCGTTGTTTTTGTTGTAGTAGCTGTGCTTTCATCATCGCCATGAATTATATACAACTGATAAAATGGTGGGGGACACGCATCAAATGTTGCATCGGCAAAAAATTCTGTGATCTTATTTTCTTCAATTTTTGTTCGGTTTACATGTGAACAAAAAATAATAATACGTAAACCGTTGTTATAATAATCTGCCAGAACAAAATCTGTATATCTAGTTGGCACACTTACTTCCTCGAAATTTGTATATACCATTTTATGTAGTCCAAAGTGTTGGTTACGTATTTTATACAAGTTCTGTTGTATATTGATTAGTGGTGGTACTTCTGTGATTAAATCTAAGCCCATGTCCTGAAGTTTTGCTTTTGTTTTATTATATAGAGTTGGCACAGGATCATAGCTGTTTTTTACTGTCTCTCTTAACTCCGCTAACTCTTTTGTGACCAAGTTTTTAGCCAAATTCGGAGTGCACAGATGATCTCTACTTTTTATGACACAATTGTCCTGAAGTACAAAAAATTATAAATAAATCGTAGGAAAGAGAGTTAAACTTTTACCAGATGTACGGAAAATTAAGAATTTAAAAGATATTATAATTTGAACTATTATATCACTTTATAAAAATAATTTAAAAAAATATACCTTAATAATCACATTTCCACGGCATTTGAGTTTTTTGTACGCATTACATCGCCATAATAAACTGCCATTCTTGAAATTTTTCACTTTGTAGTATTGATAACTACCGTGTAATAAAACTTTGCCTCTTTTACGAGATATGTAATTTAACTCCTCCATTTTAGTTAAACAACAATTAATATTATACAATTAACAATTTGTATTGTATGTACAACAATTAATATTATTAAGTTTGACATATAATTGACAACATAATAATTTAATCATAAATAAGTACACTACAGAGATCATAATACGTATGCAATTCATTAAGGAAAGAGGTCACATACACAATGAAGTGGACCACGAACACAAAATTGTGTTTGTGGTTCACCCAGGTGGACTAAGGTGATCCACTAACAAAAAATTATGTTCGTGGTCCACCCAGGTGAACGGACGAGGTGTACTATGAACAATAACCCGATTCTAGTGGGTACGGAATGCTATATCCCCAACTGCTGGGTCGCTACAGGAGCGAGCAAACGCCCGTGGTTCAATAGGCCTTGAAGGGAAGCTAGAGACCGCAAGCAATCTGCATACAAGGCTTGGACCACGGCTCTTACTAATAAGAATCCGAACATCGCTAAAGTGAAGCGGTAGTTAATAATAATAAAAATAATAAATATTCTACAACATTCTACCCAACGCTATCTAGACCCGTGGTAAGCATAGTTTAACTAGCTTGTGTTATGGAATCTAGAATACGGATAAACATACCTAAATACTTTTTTTTTTGTAAATACATACATATTATACATAGAAACACCCAGACCAATGCAAATACCCATATTCATGCATACAAATATTTGCACTGAGCGGGGATCGAACCCGCGCCTCCTGCGTAGCAGTCGTGTTCACTACCGCCACGCCACAGAGGCTGTCCAAGTTGAATGCTGCTTGGAGGTCCAGTAAAAAGGCAACGTCTAGGGCTAAGTTTGAGTTTGAGAATTGACGAACGGCTTGCGCGCTACCCATCTGGCAGTCGTGCATTTTGGTCGCTCTTCACAAAAATCCGACGGTAGTCTGGCCCATAGCGCTAAGGAGAAAGCCGATCTTTTGGATAATCTCTTTGCGGCAAACTCAACCATGAACGGCAGGTAAGCCGAATCACCCATTATCCCCAGCTGTGCTGCTCCCATAACCGAAGTTAAAATCACGCAACAGTCGAGCTTAAGTCCTTAGATGTTCGGAAATCGAGTGGGCCGGATGGAATACCGGCGATGGTGCTTAAGCACTGTGTCCTGTACTTACACGCCTTTCCGCACTCTCATACTCCACGAGGCATGTACCGGCCTCGTGGAAGACCGCATTCTTGCACCCTGTGCCTAAGAAAGGTGACAGGACAGATCCGACCAATTACAGGCCTATCACTATAACATCCCTTCTCTCGAAGGTTATGGAGCGTGTTATTAATACACAGCTCCTGAGATTCCTTGAGGGAAACAATCTACTGAGCGACCGACAGTACGGTTTTCGCCACCGTCGCTCTACCGGTGACCTTATTGTGTATCTCACAAACCGGTGGGCGCAAGCCATCGAGAATTTAGGTGAGGCACTAGCGGTCAGCTTCGAAATAGCAAAGGCCTTCGATCGGGTCTGGCACAAAGGTCTTCTTACGAAGTTGCCGTACTATGAACTCCCTGAGGGACTATGCGAATGGATCACCAGCTTTTTGTCCAACAGAAGCATCCAAGCTGTCCTCGACGGCAGCTGCACGGACCGCATGAACATAAACGCTGGTGTCCCACGAGGCTTCGTGTTGTCTCCGACCCTGTTTCTGCTGCATATCAGTGACATGCTGTCTGATGGCTCCATTTATAGTTATGCGGACGACAGTACCGGAGACACGCGTTTCACGGGCCGTGCTAATATCCCTCAGTCCGAGGTGGAGAAGAGTCGCGAACCACTTGTGTCTGAAATCGAGACTACTCTCTCTGGAGTATCCGACTGGGAACGACCGAACCTAGTCCAATTTAACTAAGAGTATCGGGATCCTTGGTGTCGATATCTCCAGTGACGTCCAGTCCCGGAGTCATTTGGACGACAAGGTTATGTTGGCATCAAAAAAACTTGGAGTACTTAACAGGGCGAAGCAGTACTTCACTGCGGGACAGCAACTCCTTCTTTATAAGGCACCGACCCCACATGGAGTAGTTACTGCTGTCACCTTTTTGCTGGAGCGCCTGCGTACCAGCTTGACCCCTTCGACTCGGTGTAAAGACGAGTGTTGAGGCTGGTTGACAATCCTATACTCGGAGGTAGTGTGGAACATCTTAGCCTTAGGAGGGAATTTGCCTAGCTGTGTGTGTTCTACCGCCTGTTTGTGCTCAGATGAATTGTTTGACACGATGCCCACAGCTTCATTCTATCATCGCACCTCTCGCCATTGGCAGGGAATTCATCCTCACACATTGAGAACTGAGACGGTGCGCACTGTGCAGTATGAAAGAAACTTCATCCTAAGCACACTCAAGCTGTGGAATGACCTCCCTGCTGCGGTTTTCCCAAGCACCTACATTACGGGGTTCTTCAAGAGGGGCATCAGAAGGTTTCTTCATGGTTGGCAGCACGAGTGTAACACCCCTGGTGTTGCGTATGTCCATAGGCCACAATACCCACTTCCCATCAGGTGGGCATGTGCTTGTCTGCCACCTAAGTGGTATAAAAAAACAAAAAAAAATGAGTTCGGCATCAATATAGTTTTGTACTCGTAATTATAGTTTTAAAGAGTAGAGAGGTAGATGTTCCTGGATGTGCTAGTTTATTAGTGCTGGGAGAGGTTTTGTTTTGTGTGATTCCGTATTTGTTATTTATTTTCTTAAATACTGATTATCATATACCATATTACCCATATTGCTTATTCCAATATTACAAATTCGTGGAATTTCATGTTCGCTCTGACTTCACTGATTCCCGTATTCGTACAACTCCCCAATTAATACTATTTCCACATTAGGTACGTAGATACATAAAGAAACTTATACTTCTCCAACCGAAGCTGGCTTTAGTAGATTCCATTCTATAGTCTCACCAATCCCAAGACGAAAGCCTGCACCATCCGTCAATGAGCAGGTGTACTATCTTGCAGGTAAGGTTGGCTAAGGCCTCTAAGATCTTGGATACCTAAAGATACACACCCCTCAAAAATTGTATCCTAGTGCCAAATTTAAAAAAAATACAGCGTATCCTGTATATATATGAAGCTGAAATATAACTTAGTATCCCCCACCCAATAGAACTTATAGTACCCACGAATGACCGATTTTTGCAAAATTGAATAATTGAAGTCCCGTCGGTCCCTACTATTGCACAGGATGCAGTATAAAACTATGCGGCAGTAGTGTTGGCCAACTTCAATTTCTCAGTTCAGAAACTGGTCATCATCGAAGTTCACACAGCAATTTCCATTGCGTCCAAAGATTGCACTTTAGAGCCTGTTTTTCCTTATTTTTGATTGGTATGTCGGTTTTTATGGCAGTGAGACCTGCCAACCTCCTGAGGAAAGCCTGCGTCAGAGCCTCGTTTCTTGTTTAGCGGGTGCACCAAGTAAGTAGCAAGTGAGTTTTGCAGTTTACCCTCTACGCCAAAAAGTAATGGCTAATAATATTCTTCACTCAATAGACCTGATTCCATTATTCATCGTCCCCAAAACTAAGGTACCTACTTCAATAATAAATGCACAAACCGGTTATATAGCTGTAGTTAATAAGTAAAGGATTCTCATTGGGTAGAACAAAATCCCAAAGAAACAAATACTTGAGAGATTCGGAGTTGAAGATTGCCAGTTGTTGAATCAAACGAATGCCTTCCAATCTCTTACAGCGCATGTTCTCGAAGGATACCAACTGGAGATGATTCTGTGCACTGTAATAGAAATTAGAGGCTTCAAATAAAAGAAGATACTAAAAAGAAAAATCAGAGATATAGTTTTGACGCGTCTTCTGGGGAATCGGTGAATTTTTTTTTAAATTAACCAGTACATTAAGTAGGTACTTGATCCGAAGATTATCCCTATTTATTTGACATGCGGATACATATTATAAGAAGGGCAAGAACCGTTGAAAGAAAGTCTCTGGTATGCAAACAACTAAATTTAAAATTTGATAGAATTAGATATATTTTATCATTATACAAACGATATTTACCTTAGTACATCTACTAAGTGTTGGAAAAAGCTCTTTCTTCGGTAATAATCGAGACGATCGAGGTGCACTAATTGGTCAGGAACTATCAGACGGTCCATTTGCTCTTCATTCGATTTTATTTTCTGTCGTAATAATGTACTTTAATTACAGTTTCAATTTGCAACTATTAATTAATGAGAAAATTCACCCAGACTAATTTTAATAAGTTCATTTAAACTCACAATGAAATGACAAACGTAAAATTGCGATTAGGTAACAAATGGGGGTTAGTGTAGAAGAGTGAAATTACTTTACGACTTATTAAAACCGGTCGTTCTGTTTCAGAAGATTGCGACCAAAACACTGTAACGCGAGATTTTTATTATTTAGATAACCTCTAAAAAGCTACACCGATACGATATCGGTCGTTTTAAATACCTACCTTAAGAGTGATCATCAAATCTTTATTTAAACTTTTCATAAACAGATTAGATGGGAGCTTCGTTGCGGTGTTGGCCCTCCACAAGTATTCTCCGAAGGGGGTAGGTAGTCGCAGGTTGGGATATTGGTAGGTATAAATGATTTGATTGCAATGCTCGTGAGCGTAAAAGTACCGCTGAACATCGTGGATGTTCCAATAGCGCGTGTCGGTGCTTCTGCAAGTCCATTCGATAATGAATAACTGATGTGTTATAAATTGACAAATTGATTTACTGTACTAATTCGGCAAAGGAGATAAAGTAGGTAGGAATTGGGTAGGAACACACCTTTTCATAATAAAGTTGTCTAAAGCAATGTACGTATCTCCTTTGCCGACTGCACCTGTATAGGTAGGTAGGTACATTATAATATGTATTTTGCCTGCAACGTGGGCAGAGACTACAGCTCGCCATCTTCTTCCGTCCTTACACACTTCACAATATTTCTCCACTTTACCCCTCCAGTGGGGACGCTTGGTGAAACTGGAAGTACTTACTGTCCATAACGTTAATGTTTTTATTCAAATTTATATCAGTGCGTAAAGACAAAGACTGATTTAAAGTATGTCCGGTTATATATTATATCCGGCTAGAACTTTAGTACTTACAGGAGAACATCATCATCAGGTAACAATCCGTCGGCACTTTCCACATAATGAAGCCAAATGTGCGGATTCTGGACCCAATCGCCGAGGGCTAAATACCCTGCCCCGGGTCGAAAGATACGGGGATATTCTAACCACTTCACAGCATCCAAATGACCAACAATTTGGGTGCATTTGCAATCGTTATCTAAAAAATAAATGATGTAAGAGGGATGATGAGGGAATGATGTAACAGCAAATGTTCAGTGGAGTGTGGTGGCCCGCCACTATATACAAAGGTCTCATGTCGAGAATCATTAGAGAAATTGAATCCAAATGTAAAAATTACCCATTGGACTATTTTCAACTCGAGAAACTTTTCGTTTAGTACTCATTTTGTGATCAAAAATGTTAAAAAAATAAATAAGTTATTGTATATTGAGTTGTATATGTATATATATAGCAAAATATATTGACGAAACTGTTGCATGACATCTGTCATTTATGGTGAGCTGTCTATGGTGTTAGATAGGTATCTATGATCATCATATGTTAGGTTTCTACTATTTAACTTGTGTTCTATCTGTGGAGCTGTCTTGTCTTCTAATAAATACATACATACATATAATCACGCCTTTATTCCTGGAGGGTTAGGCAGAGGTGAATTAACACCCACATTTCACTATAATTGTATTCGGTCCCACGTAATAGGGGGTGAGTCTATTGCCGCATTCGATTCGAGCCATGCATCTGAGGCTGAGTCTGGGCTATATATATCTGTCTGATGTTAAAAAGCCCTATCCCTTAGTCGCCTTGACACTTGACACCGCATGGGAAGAGATGGGGTGGCCTTAATTCTACTCTGCCGGAAACCACGCGGCTGGCACGCAGGATCGCCATTGAAAAAAAAAAGAATAAATAACGCTGAAGGTTAAATGAAATAACACACTATAACCCACCAATAAATAAGTTATTTATCCCAAAGCCATAATTTACGTATATATTTACATATTTATTATGTTATTACCAACACTTGTGATGTTCTTTTTGAGTGCCCGACAAGGATAAGCCCAAATTACCAAGTCACTATCATATACCTAGAGACCTCCATAAACGAATAAACTTACTCTCCACCTTTTTTTTTTTTACGTGCGCATAATCCCCACGGATACCTCCCCACCGGAGCCGGTGGAGGAGGTTATGTCGGACTCGAACCGACTAAAACGCACGCCGCCTGTGGGTCGCTTTGGTTGCCAAAGGTGAGGTTGACAGGCATATCCCTCGCACCCCGGCCGACCCAGGGCCATCTCTCACGATCTGGCCCTCTTCTCGGGTGTGGGGACACGCGCCACGCGCGCCACCGCCGCGGCCTGCCTCTGCCAGGGTGACAGGCGGCTCCACCTGTCACCCCCAGGCTGACGCTCATGGGGGGCGGAGGTCGTTCATCGACCGCCGCCGCCACAAGCTCCCGTCTCGGCGTCTCCCACGCCGGACACTCGGTGAGCGTGTGCGGACCTGAGTCCTCGCTCGCGTCGCAGTGATGGCACTCGGACGTTGGCTCTTTCTGCATCCGACGCTGATACTTTTCGAAGCATCCGAGCTCGGTGATCATCTGCGTCAGACGGTACGAGAGGCTGCCGTGTGGCCTCCCTAGTCACTCCCCCAGTCTTACTCTCCACCTTGAGATTTAGTTGGAGGTAGGACACGACGGTATTTCAGTACAATTGATCAGTCCGATTGGGGAAGTACCGCCGCCCTACAGAATACCGTGGCCATAATAACTTCGTGTTGTGTTCCCGGCGGTGAGTAGGGTAGCTAGAGCTCACTGGAAGGTTTTTGTGCGATCAGTGGGAAGACTAAAGGCTTTACACTGACGGCACAGAAACTCTCAATGCTTGCAGGGTTGCCAGCGCGAGTGTGACTCTCTTGGTTTTTCACGCGTCCATTGCTTGTCAGCCACCTAAGTGGTATAAAGAAAAAGATTGGCAGAATCATCGGTACATATGTAACCGATGCAAGGAGCCATTTGAGTAAAATAAGAAAAATAAGAATGCTGAAGGGTTTGTTTGTTTGAACGCGCGTATCACAGGGACTACTGGTTCGTTTAGAAAAAAATGTTGTTTGTTGAATAGTCCGATTTATCTATAGTATATTAGCTCGATTAAGATAGCAAATATTGAATAGGTCCAGGCAGGATTCGAATCCGCGATCTTTCCATTACGTTTTACAGGCAAAACGCTCTGACCACTGAGCCATCGAAACTTCGCCTGAAACCATCCAAAATCTTCTATAAATATGTCTTACGGCGACGATAGGCCTGGACCGTTTAATTTTATTCTATCTTAATCTATATAAATAGTTAGTATATTAAATGCCTTGAAATTTCATTTAATAGTATATTATCTACAGAATATATTAATACGTGCACGGGGTACAATTAAATGCCGTTTACTTAACGAAGAGATTTATTAGTTCACCACAAACTAGACAATTAGATCACTAGTACACACAGTACTTCTTCAACAGTTCCAGTTGCTCAGTAGTTCACAGTAGTCCACAGTCGTTGCTCAGGTCACAGGTAGAATCTTCTTCGGTCGCTTAAGTTCGCTGTGTTCGTTTTCGATCTCAAAGACTGAATCGTGTTGCTATGCGAGCATGTTTTTATACCTCTCAATTAGGAGGATCGAATTATCTAGAAAGTTCGCGAGCGATAAAAACCTATTCTTTTGATCTTGCCGCCGTCGCTGACCTTCGAGTAATTTCTCGATATTTACCTATTGTTTGTTTATATTTGAGAGTGTAGGTACTCGTAGGTAGGTTGTGACTTTCTGTTGATAATTCTAGATTTTTCTATGCCAATCGGTAGAGTACCTCGTCACTAACAATGCGTTTTTATTTCTTGAAGATTAGATTATTAGTTTTCGAGATATCGACGGCGGTCGTAACATTAACCCCCTCTTAGTCATGCTCGTCCCGAGCATCATTTGTTCCATGATGACGCGTCAACCTATCCAACTGGACTACCTTTGGTTTTCCCCTAACCCCCTTCCTAATGCGGTAGGTAATGTCATTGATCCTCGTAATGACCGTATAGGGCCCTTCCCAGCGAGCTTGGAGTTTTGGAGATTTCCCCTTCTTGCGTAGCGGATTATGAAACCATACCAGTGTTCCTTCTTCAAAGCCGTTGGTGTTTGCATTTCTATCGTACCGGGTTTTCATCCTTTCACCTGTCTTTAGATTGTTTTCCCGTACTATTCGGTGCACCTCGTCCAGTCGGTTTCGAAGTTCACTCACGTAATCCGTCACGGGCTTCGGACTATCAGGTGGTGTACCGGTTATTGCGTCCACTGGTAGCCTAATCTCTCGACCAAAGTTCACTTTCGCTGGGGTGTGTCCCATACTGTCATGTACCTACCGCAGATCGATAGGACATCAGGAATAGTGGGATGTACTGGTCCCAATCTCTTTGGTGTTCATCGACAACTGTAGCCAAGTGATTTTCCAACGTCCGGTTAAACCTCTCGACCATTCCGTCTGACTGTGGATGCGCTGGAGTCGTACGGGTCTTGTTCATTCCAAGGAGTTTGCACATTTCTTGAAATAGAGCAGACTCGAAGTTCCGTCCTTGGTCAGAGTGGATCTCCATAGGTGCGCCGTACCGGCAGACCACTTCCTGAACCAGTTTCCTTGCCACAGTGACTGCTTCCTGGTTGGGTGTCGCAAATACTTCCGGCCACTTAGTGATGTAATCTTGCACTACTATGATGTATTTGTTACCTTCTTCAGTCGTTGGGAAAGGTCCAGCGACATCAATCGCGATACGTTCCCATGGTGCTCCGACGTTATACAGTTTCAATTTTCCTTTGCTTCTTGTCGGCGGTCCTTTAACTGAAGCACATGCAGTGCATTTACGGCACCAATCCTCGACATCTTCCCGACAATGAAGCCAGTAAAACTGCTGTCGTACTTTAACTAGGGTTTTCTTGACTCCGAGATGCCCGCCAGAGACACCATCGTGGCTGTGCCGTAAGAGTGTAGACACCTTGCTTCGTGGTACCACTACTTGTAGGGTCACCTCTTTGCCGTCGTTGGATTCCCATTTCCTATACAGCACGTCGTCTATCAGAGTTAAACTGTCCCACTGGGCCCAATAACTTTTGGTAGTGGAACTGTAAGCAGATATATCACTCCATTGGGGTTTGTTTCCAAGCTGCTTCCAGTGCAATATAGGCTGTAGATCATCATCATCCTCTTGCGCCTGCTTCATACTGCTTCCGGTCCATTCGTCGTCAAGTCCATTCACCTTTATGACTTTAATATTTTCACGGGCTTCGTTCTTCTGACAATGCTTGCAATCTTCGGCGCACGGCCTACGAGACAAAGCATCGGCATTGCCGTGCCCTTTTCCACTTCGGTGTTCTATCACAAAGGGAAATTCCTGTAGTTGCTCGATCCATCTTGCTACTTGACCTTCCGGATTCTTGAATTGCAGCAACCATTGTAGTGCAGCATGATCTGTCCTTAGTGTAAACTCTCGTCCTATAAGGTACTTATTAAAATGCTGTAAGGACTTCACTACAGCGAGAAGTTCACGACGAGTGACACAGTAATTTCTTTCCGGCTTGGATAGTGATTTACTGAAGTATGCTATTACAACATGGCGATCTCCTTGCACTTGTGACAACACTCCACCTATGCCGGTGTTGCTGGCATCCGTATCCACAATGAATCTACCTTCCCTGGTAGGATAACCCAATATAGGAGCTTCGCACAACCGTTCTTTAAGTGTACTAAAAGCTTGTTCGCAATCTAAGTCCCAAACGAAGTCTCGTTTATCTTCCGTTAGTCTGTGTAGTGGTTTGGCAATATCCGAGAAATGCTTAATAAAGCGTCTGTAATACGCGCATAGTCCCAGAAACGCTCGAATCTCCGTTTTGTTCTTTGGAACAGGCCATTCCTGAACAGCTCTTATCTTCTCGGGGTCGGTTTTAACTCCTTCTGTGGAGATCACATGTCCAAGATAGCTGACCTCCCTTTTAAATAAAGCGCACTTCTTTGGACTCAGTTTAAGGTTAGCCTCACGGATTCGAGTAAAATCTTTTGCCAGGTTCTTCAGGTTTTCTTTGAAACTGCGTCCCATAACTATGACATCGTCCAGGTAAACCAGACAGACATCTCCGAGTAGACCCACCATTACTCTTTCCATGAGGCGCTCAATCGTGGCCGGGGCATTACATAACCCAAATGGCATAACATTAAAATGCCACAATCTGTTTCCAACTCCTGTACTAAACTGTCTTCTCTTTATCTTCAGGACTGATCTCCACCTGCCAGTAGCCACTTTTTAAATCAATGGTTGAAAACCATTTCATACCACTAAGCATATCCAGGGTATCCTCAATTCTAGGCAAAGGATAACTGTCTTTCTTAGTGACATTATTCAACATTCGGTAATCCACACAAAACCTTGTGCTACCATCCTTCTTTTTCACTAGTACCACAGGTGATGACCATGGACTCGTAGAAGGTTCGATCACTTTGCTCTCAGCCATGTCTTTAATCATATCTGCTACCTCCCCTTCTCTTGCCCATGGTAAACGTCGAGGTCTCTGTTTTATAGGCCTGGAGTCACCTGTGTCAATCCGGTGTTTCACGAGCCCGGTCCTCCCACAGTCATTCCCGGTTGCAAAGATGTCTCTGAATTGTAGCAACAGGTCTCTGGCTTGGTGCAATTCTGATGCTGTTAAGTTATGCTTCGAATTCTCAAGGAGTTGTTCGATGTGATCTTCGGAGATTTGTGTACCGTATTGTTTAGTCGAAGTGTTGTTCGATCGTCTCAGGCAGTTTACTTCCTCACATCTTCCGACTACACTATTCTTCTTCAGGAGGACCATTTCATCACTGAGGTTGAGAATTCTCACTCTAGCGATTCCGTTCGGTATCAATAAGGTTCTTGCTGTTATTAAATTTTGATGACTGCCGGCATCTTCCACAATAAGACATCTTCTTTGTTCAGTCTTCGCGGAAAACTTCACTTTGACTAATGTTTCCGATTTAGGAGCTAACGTTGTATCTGTCAAACAGTAAAGAGTGCACGGGTGCGATCCTTGTAAACAAACTTCCTGATCAGGGAATCTCAATACTCTTCTAGGTATATCCAAGATACATTGGTGGTTCTTCAAGAAATCCAGTCCCAAAATGCAGTCATCAGTAATATTAGCAATGAGCACTGTCTGCTGGTATATTTGATCGCCAATTCTTACCTTCATTTCTGTTTCACCGAGAACGGTCACTGGCTGGCCAGTAGCTGTCTGAAGCTGGCACCTCGGAAATCGTTTTTCCCACCTTATGGTGCGTTTCAGTAATTCTGGTCTAACAACTGTACGTGAAGCTCCAGTATCCACTGTTAAACTGCAAGGTTGATTGTTTAAGGTGGCCTCGATGATCAAACTATTGCCATTGCAAACTTGAGTTATAGTGATGGTTGGGGCCTCATGTCGACCAGCCAGCGCCCGCCCCGCGGCCCTGGCGGCATTTAGTTTAACGGAACCTCTTGATCCACTTGGGTCCCGGAGTCCGTGACCCTCCTCCGTTTTCTCGAAGGACACTCTGATTGAATATGGCCCCTTCCTCTACAGGAATAACACGTTGGGACATACCGTGGCTTCCTCTCTTCTGCAATCACCTCTTTGACCTCCCTAACCTTACTTATTCCGGCATTCTGCCGCACAGTTTCCACCTCGAGAGCATAAGCCAGTGCGTCCTTCAAGGTCTGATGGTGACGCAACTGTACACTAGCTTTCACTTCTGCGTCTCGTATACCGTTTAGGAAGGCCTCTAGCAAAATGGTCTCGATCATCATGGGAGTCGATGAGTAGGCCCGACGAACGAGTCTTTCAACCTCCACAGCCCATTCCTGGAGGCTTTGACTAGATTTTTGTTTCTTCTCCCGAAGCTGCGCTCGGTAGGCATTCTCCAGGTGCTTGTCACCGTAACGTGTGTCTAAAGCTTCCATCAAAGACCCCAGAGTCCTTCCTTCAGGTGGCAGATTTTCCAGTATTATTAAGGCATCTCCTCGTAATGCAAGTGTCAAGGCCATAAATGACTCCTCGTTGCTCCAGGCTTTAGTTTTTGCCAATATCTCGAATTGGTACTTGAAGGCTGTCCACGAGGAAGTTCCATCAAAGTGTGGTAGGTCGAACTTTGCTGTTGATGGTGAGGTCATGGTAACAGGTCCACAGGTTTCCAGCCTGACGATCTTCTTTTCGAGAACTTGCAAGCGGTCGTCCACGGTCCCAGTCTTCAAGCTCAGCATTTGCAAGTCGTTTTCGAGGCTCTTCACCTTATCCCCCAGTGCGTGGATGCCTGCATCGATTTTACCCATGACAGCTTCCTGGTTGGCCTGCATCTCTTGCCTGGAGGCCTGCATCTCTTGTCTGGAGGTCTGTATCATCTGCTGCATAGAAGCCTGCATCATCTGCTGCATAGAAGCCAGCAGCGTCATCATGTTGGTATCTGACGAGGTTCCATCTGGTGCTGCCGTAGTTCCCGCTGAGACAGCAGCATCGGCCTGACTCTCTTCCTCTTCGAGGGTCCGTTGACGTGCGGCATCCATTTCCACTTGACGTCTGGTCCGTGGAGTACGCCCTTCATCTTCACGTGGTAATAACGGCATCCCACTTCTGACACCAATTGTTACGTGCACGGGGTACAATTAAATGCCGTTTACTTAACGAAGAGATTTATTAGCTCACCACAAACTAGACAATTAGATCACTAGTACACACAGTACTTCTTCAACAGTTCCAGTTGCTCAGTAGTTCACAGTAGTCCACAGTCGTTGCTCAGGTCGCAGGTAGAATCTTCTTCGGTCGCTTAAGTTCGCTGTGTTCGTTATCGATCTCAAAGACTGAATCGTGTTGCTATGCGAGCATGTTTTTATACCTCTCAATTAGGAGGATCGAATTATCTAGAAAGTTCGCGAGCGATAAAAACCTATTCTTTTGATCTTGCCGCCGTCGCTGACCTTCGAGTAATTTCTCGATATTTACCTATTGTTTGTTTATATTTGAGAGTGTAGGTACTCGTAGGTAGGTTGTGACTTTTTGTTGATAATTCTAGATTTTTCTATGCCAATCGGTAGAGTACCTCGTCACTAACAATGCGTTTTTATTTCTTGAAGATATGATTATTAGTTTTCGAGATATCGACGGCGGTCGTAACAATATCATAACACTACTATTTCAGGTAGCGGAACAGTGATCATAAATGTCAATCAATGAATTAGCCCATCATAGTCCACTGCTGGACATAGGCCTCTCCCAATGTTGGGACGCTTTGTCCTACTGTTTCCACGCTGGCCAGACGTGTTGGTAACAGGGTTATATTTCGAGGTTTCCTTCTCTCGCAGTGATATCGTCTGCTAATTTTTCCATCAGTCGCCTCTTACGACACCCTACGGATGAGATGGGGTGGTGATACTTGTATTCTTTCTCCGACACAGATTGTCAGACTGACAGATTCCCATACATTAGTTGAAAACCTAAGAAATACGGACTGCAATAGATGATATGAGGTTTCGAAATATGAAACGAACATTATTGAGTGGAGTAGGAGATCTCTATAAATGAATAAACCTACTCGCCACCTTGAGGTTGACAGAATCATACATACATACATACAATCACACCTTTATCCCTGGAGGGTCAGGCAGAGGTGAATTAACACCCACATTTCACCAATCATTAAATTCGGTCCCACGTAATAGAGGGGAAGCCTATTGTCGTCTTTCGGGCACTATTGTTGACTCAAGTCATTCATCTGAGACTTCAGTATATATCTGTCTGATGTTAAACAGCCCTATCCCTTAGTCGCCTTGTACGACACCGCATAGGAAGAGATGGGGTGGTCCAAATTTTACTCTGCCGGGAATCACGCGGTCAGAATCATCAGTACCTATATAACCGATGCAAGGAGCCATTAACACTTATCCTGTATAATGACGCATCGTACGGTGTCTTCTGTATACTGGTTTACGTCCACAATCACGTCGTCTTGTATGTACGACAAATAGGAACCACACGGGGAATATAAAAAATAAAACATTACTATATCTTGGAATCTCTCGTTATATTTGAAAAAATATACAAAGAATTAATGTTATAATTAATTTGTTCTGTACAATTTAAACATAGGTATTTAAGAATACTAATAAATGCGTTACACAAAGTAAATAATTCAACCTGTTTCACCTACATCATTAGGTTTGTGTCGCAATGATAAAGTACAACCCGTATCTAGCTTTAGATTAGGATGTTTGAGATATAGGATTTATTTGTTTATTATATACAACATTAACGATCAATTACTACTTATTTTCAGTATTTTAAAGTCCCGTTGTGAGACTTGCGGCACATCAGAGCGTTAAAACGTTACTATATTTAAATATTACTTTAGTAAAATCCACCACATAGCACGCACGTAGAGGTAACAACAAATTTCGTATATAAAGTGTACATATTATAGTGAATATCTCATATTACAGCTATTACATACGTTACGATACTTAGATATATTTGCTTATAAACTTATGTACATCATGCAGTTGACTTTACTATAGTATCTTAAGCCGTCCGCTGCATGCTGCATCGTGCGTGTGCACGCAAGACCTGCCCGCAAGTTTTATGCCCGGCTTTTTTTCCAAATTATCTGTACGAAAATTAATTACTTCACATTATTTGCAAGAACCAGATATTCCCATACAAGCTCACGCACGTGACAGCAAGCGGCTTTAAGCAGTTTTATCTGTGTAGCCAGTATGATGATAAGCTACCTAGCAGCGTTCCCTACTTTGCCTAACAAGCAGCGTCCCTTGGCGAAAATAAAAAGAAATGCAATACAGTGCAGATAAACGCTGCTGTACAGCACTTTATTTTATTTTCACTTCTTATTTCACATTTAATAAAAAAAATTAACATGCTGTGTCGGCAAACTACTATCCAATGATTCAAGCCGTCTGCATTGCATTATGCGCGCGCACGCATGCGGGTACCCGCAATGTGTCCTATTTCATGCAGATAAGCATAGAGCAGCGTATATACACGAAATAGCACGCACGCCCGCATAAATCAGCGGACAGACAGTTCCTCAACTAGTTAAATCAGATTTCGTTATATCTAATCGATATTATCAATTCAAATACATTTTCTGACCAAATACTAGCCAGTGGCCTCACTTATAATAATTAAAATTTTATAACACTTAAAAATCGGGCAAGCCTGTCCTTTCCAAATATTATATCGATTAAAAAATGTTACATATTGCTATTTGTAACAGATACGCCAATGATCGTATATTAAAATGAGCTATGTCAAAAGTATACCGCGTTGTTTGATAAGTCAATAAATTTATTTCGAATTACAAAGACCCACTACAAATTCTTAGTAGGTCATAAAAATTATGGTACCTATGTCAATTCTGTACACAAAAGTTATCACTAGCGTTATCGCTAATATAATGTCACTTTGATTTGAGACACTGTTGCCTGAGTTGATGAGACACTCACGATTGAGTTGAGTGGATTTGCCTTTTTTTAACATAAGATCATTGGATAAGATAATATTAGTTGACTGTAAAAGTCATTAAACGAGATGGTTAGATTGTACTACAGTACTTGTGCAATGTTTATTATAAACCCTGCTTCATCGAGTCGAGGTCAAACGTTTGCTTTTAAATTACGGAAGTACAGACGTTATGGCACACCTAGGTATCTAAGGCAGTTTGAATTAGTCTTTGTCGAATGTTTTTTACGACTTCGGGGACGTAAGCTTATTGTCAAAATCGGAGTTTCTTTTCAGTCTTTACAATCCGAAGGTGCATTGGATGGAGTCACATCGTAAATAATACACAAGTGCTGCCTATAAGCATGAACTATTTTAATACGGGGAGCATTAACGCGCAATACCATTATATCTAATAAATAGCCAAGATAAAACAGTTTTATGCTATTTTCTCTCCTTTGAGCCAATTTTCTTTGTTTCTTTAATATCATTTATAAAATTGGGATCGGTTGTATTCCTGTTCCTTCTTTCACGTTTTGTTTAGATTTTTAATTAATGATTATGAATGATTTTTGAGAAATCGGCTACTACACAATGCGGTATGTAGCACAAAGTACTGCAAGGTTTGTCAATGACTTCTATGTATGCAGTTATGTATCATAATATGTTATATAGTATGTTTACAGATAAGTAATTGGATATTATGAGATGTTATTAATCTAATAACGTGATTAGTGATGATAAGTAACATAAATTTGAACACTCATTGGTGTTCAAATTTTTGTACCTATACAATGAGCAACGGCAATATAGGTTAATACAGTATTATCAACAAAAAAAATGTAAATGAATTGCAAAGTTTCTTTTAGAGTCACTTTTAGAGGTACTTGCCGTGTAGTTCGTAGAAACATCTATTTAGATCATGTACCGTGAGTCAAACTAAAATAAAAGGTATCATTAATGCCGTCTTTACCATAGGGGCACACGGGTCACGTCCCCCGGAGGACTGACATTTTCTCTGGCCACTAAGTTGGCTGGCCATATCAGCTGAAAAACCGATAGGATAATGATGACATATAATTAGCACTACTTTAAATAAATTGCGGCCCCCGTATACTTGTACATAGGTAAAGACGGCCCTGGGTATCATTGCCAAAGAAAGTGAGCTAATAAAACAAGCCCATCTCAGTCAGATGAAGATAATGTATTAATCACATACCGTGTTACCATGTTAGACTCAATTGAGAGTTCAACGGTTAATGACGACAAACGCATCATGCCATGCCAGCTTAGCTGCCTGCCGCAGTAGCAGCCCTTTGGTACTCCAACAACGTGTGTGAGAGTAAATATCACTTAGTTACTTATCGTTCCTTCTTTTTCTATTATGATGGATGATATTTGAATATTTATCACACCACAACTTGATATCTGAAGTTTTAATGGTATTAACTGTTGTTGATCAACAATTATACGCGTGTTTTATCAAGTTACAAGGGCGATATATTCTTAATTAATCGTTAAACATTATATCTAGTCAGGTATTCAAAGCTTAATATAATAGCTAATTAGCTACACTAATACCAAGTTCTATTACTGTAGTGCTCCGTTAAAAATACATATAAACAATTTACAAATAATATTTCAAATGTATACCTAGGTACACGCAATGGTGAGAATATAATCAAGACATTTCCTTATTAATAATCGAAAACTATTCATTTATCTCTAGGCTACATGCTGTTATATGTTTACCTAGTCTTTTTAAATGGTCTCAATTATTTTGCCGCCGTTGCAATATCATAGTCTTCAGAAAATAAACCAGACACGATATAATCACAGCCCGAACATAATAATAATGCTTACTGATGGTACAGTGAGATCAAACAACATTGGAGTTCTGTATATTTTTCATTTTGTCCCCTTGAGAACGTCAGTTTCCTAGACAAGTGGCAATTCGTTGGCCGGCGTATTGTAGAATAGATTGACGAATGTGTGACACTACATGTATTTTGACGTTTATGACAGTCGTCAACGTACTTATGTAAGGGAGAGTCGGTTATATAGGACCACAATTAACTTGGACTCTTATATTTAGTTCATAAATATAAATAGGCCATGTAAAATTTGCTTTTACATTATAAAATAGCGGGCGAGCATATTGCCGTCAAGCGATAAATATAGCTAAATTTTATATATAAAAATTAAATTGAATGTAGTAGTATGAAAATTGTTGGATAATTATGGGCGGTACGATTATACGACCCAGGTAAATTTTCAATTAAAATGCCACGACTTAACTTCAAAGCCTAGTCGCACCTCGCAAATGCACAAAAACCTTTTTTTTTAGTTATAAAACGTAGACTGCGTAATTTTAGCTTATCTATGTCATGTATAATGCCCTAAGCATAGTTTGGTGTTGACAGTGTAGAAAAAAGTGTCATTTAATGGGAAATCTAGTCGTGGTACGATTTAAAAGGTACAATATACTCGACATTCCCCTATATCAATCCTAAACATTGATCAGTGTATTCTATTCTACAAACGTATTTCCACTTGTCTAGTGTTCATTCGTGAGTACACTCCGACTATGGATAGCGGAGTATTTTTTAAATTCGTACTTGTATTAGCAAAAAGTAAGTATATGTGTAAATTTTACTAGAAAGCCGAAAATATACCAATTATATTTTTTAGAGAGTAAATTTGAATTTAACATAGAAATGGCACAAATAAGGTATAATATCGGCTTTATCATAGTTTCCAATCCTAACAAGTGTTGTTGATCTACAGTTTTGTGTAGAATGGATTACAGTAATTCATAAATGTCTTAAATGAAGCTCTTTAAATACTGAATTGTATGATGCACATAAAATTTGAGTAAGTATTGGCTGCGGGCCCCTGAGGTCATTGTAAGGTTTCCCCGATCAACGGGACCACAACATACAGTGACAATGACATAATTAGCTAATAATATATATACTATTCCTACAACATGTAGACATCGCCGAGGTACATACAACATACAATAATTAACTAGGAACATAACATAAAATTGACAAAACTCCAACTCATGCAATAAATATTATTTTGTAAGTTCACAAGCAATTTATTCCGTACTTTCAAGTACAAACATTAAAAAATTTATCGTTCTAATAATAAGTTCTAGTTTATTTAATTTTTGTAATGACTTTTAACATTAATATAGATTGAAAGTGAACTTGCAAAAATCCCAACCTACATACCTTATATACCTTTCCAAAATAGCACCCCATTCTGATTACTATGCCTTCAAAATGATAATATTTATCAACATTGGTCATTTTAAGTAAATGTATCTATGCAAATATTTCACACGGTACCTACACACGGCCATCGGGATAAAGCCTAAATACAGCTTAACATGAACCTTCACATGTAGAGGTGTGTACTTCTTTCCTAGGCCGTGTGTACATACAGTTGTCTTTAAGCATAAAATAACTTTATGAAATTTTCAACTAAATATTTATGTTACTTTTTGACTACTCCAGAGAGCTCCTTTCATTAAAGTACCACGTACAATGTAAAATCTACTTATTATACGTAACATATAACGTACCAACGTAAATGCTCCTAACGCCGGTACATTGCACCTTACTACCGATAACAGCGCTGTGCACGGTACAAGATCCTTAGACAGTGGGCTGTACCGCTGGCGGATGAGGGTGTGTTGTCAAGTGAGTGGATTCGCTCCGACGCGGAGGTGCGGGCGGTGGACGCTTCTTTATAGGCTTCGGCTCCTCGCGACGGGGCTGCGGTTCTCGACCAAACACATTCTCATAAAATGGGTCTTCCACCCCAGTACCGTAGTGCTCTTGCACCCACATCGATACGCTCGTCTCTTTGTAGTCTTCTGATAAAGGATATTCTCTAAAGCCGAGCACCTCGTGCGGCGTTGTAGCAGGCTCCAATTTACATTTCTGAGCGACCTGCCATTTCTTTCTCATTACCCTTTGTAAGTCTCTTAGAAACTCCTTGGGAGGATTACTATTTGAATCAGCTAGTTTCTTTGGTGACGTCAATCTCGTGCTCTCATTCCGTTTGGGCGGTGGCGGCTTTCTAGGTGAAGATGGAAGCTGGTCTTTTAAATTAAATGATATTTTTTTATTCTTTTTACTGTCGGAACATGTCGGTAGGTCATCGGCAAAATTTACTTTCTTTATAGAACCGGTTCGTTCTTTGATCGATTCATTGGTTAGTTTCTTCTGAAGAGAAGGGCTTCCATTACTAATTTTCTTGGTTTGGAGTTCAGCGAGACATGCGCCGTATGCTACATTTTGTTGTCCGTAGATGCTTTTATCAGATTGGAGGGACGATGATCGAGAGGTTTCTGAAGTAACACTGTCGAGAGAAGGCTGTCGTGGGAAGGAGCGGCTCGAATCAGCAGCACGTGCGGTGATTTTTACTTGGCTGGTTCGGGCTGTCGGGTCAATCTGCTGCGCCGTTAGTTGATTTACTAAATCATAAACACGGCCTGGGCACCCATGAGCATCCATGGTGTGTTCCGGTGGAGGAGGCGGCAAGCTTAGTTGAGAACCCGTTAGATCTTCGATTGGTTCAAGCGGTGGAGGTGGCGGAGGAGGCAGAGAATCGAGACTAAGAGTAGAACTGAACATAGCGTCTGGGACATCCTCATTGGGAGGAGGAGGTGGGGGTAAGTCCTCCATGGAAGGGACGTTCAAGGGTCGTTGCACTTTGTCATAGATTGTGGTGTAACCGTAAAGCGCGGAACCACTGTCAGCGCTGTTGCGGAACAGACTATCTCGCGGAATGCTTTCGTAATGGCCGTAGGTGGGTGAAGGCGTTTCGTGGCGCACAGGGCTCGCGGTGGCGCTGAGTCGAGTGTTCGCCGAGCTGCTGTATACCACAGTTTCTGAGGAATCTGTGAAATAAATAAAGTTTACTTAGTCAACGTATTTAAGGGGTTCGCCTATGATCTAAACTAATCTCTCCTGCGAGACGGATATGTATTGACGGACAAGGTTCGGACGCAGGGTTGAGGGGCAATCGCACCCTTTTGAAGTCATGTAAACCGTACTAAGAAGGAGTAAGAGAACGTACCCTGATGCCCTAAGTGCAAGCTTTGGATACAACGGGCCACCGGGATTGGTAGATGTAGATAGTTGTATTTAAACTATCATGGTCACTCAAAACAATGAAACATGGTAAATATCGCGTTTATTTTGATACTGAAGTTAGTTGTAGTTGATAGACAGGTTGACGTGATAAGTAAAACTCACCAATCGTATGATGTCGTTTGAGCGTGGAGTCGTCGGTCCGGGAGGAGCGCGGGCGGCGCGTGAGCGTGCCAGAGTCGCCGCCCCCCTCGTCTTCCACCCCGCAGTCGCCTTTCTCAACCATTTCCTTCAGCTGTCGCGTCATCCACGTCAACGGAATATTTGGTTTCATAGATGGCTTCCGCTTTATCGTACCTGGAAACATATTGCAAATTGTTTTAGACAAGGTATGTGAATTCCACTAAGACTGAGTTCCGTAGTTCTTTATAGATATAGAGACTCCCCATTATTTTACTTCTAAATATTTACTTACAAATTCATGGCGTGCAAAATAGTCTCAAATGCAATTAGTTAATTTATGATCACAACTTTACTTAAAGTTTTTTTAGTAGTGATCATATTGCGTTTCATGAGAATTACGAAGTGAATATTGTGAGAAAGTGTGCCAAAGTAGCTTACGTCACGGGGCACATATTAAAGAATATAATATTTAATTAATGTGAATTACCCATAGGAAACTCGCAGTCGAATGCGCTTTCAGATGCAGTACCCCCGTCGGACAGACATCCACTTGAGCTTGATGACGAGGCGCGCGAGTGTCTGCGTACATTAGAGGTGATCATCGAATTTGTTTATTAATAACTAGAACTACTCGAAACATAAATGCATTCACATACAATAATTACTTAATAATAATAATATGACAATTATAATTTCAAAACATTGATTTATATTCACTGTATAACAGTCGCAACTTAAGCGTAAGTGATATAAATATCAAATTAAGATTTTACATAATACAACAGAAAATCTAGAGAAAATATAAATTAGGTATATTCATACGCGAAGCATTTTCACATATTAAAATAATGTAGGTACACACACACATTCAGGCAGGTAAACTAAAATAAGTACAATACAAACGCAGTGCTTGAACGTAACAAAAGGCCGGATAATAACACCTTATATTATGTAAAACAATATTACTCTTATGCGACAATAATCTATTAAAGATAAAACCAAATATTTGAATAATAAATCCCGTTAGTTATTACGTATTAAAACTTTAGTTAAACTAATACATTTTGTTATAATAAACTATTGTCACAAGTGAGCGATAAATAGTGATAATTAAAAATACCAACCTGCCACTGCTGATGTCAGAGTTGGCTACACTCGCATTACTGGACGCGGACTGTGCAGGGCTGCTGATGCCGGCTACTGCACTGCCGTTTGTCTTGGTTGGGATCGACGTAATCTATGTAATGAGACATTTATAATAAATTAATACAAAATATTATGAAACTACAGACTACAATAATCCAATAGATTTTACTCAAGCTCTTGAGGGAAATATAATAGCTACTTCAACAAGACTAAATAAACATAGAGCTAATATCAATCTTAAAATCAATTTTGATACTGTAACTAAACTAAGAGATCACGCACACTTACCGAACAGGAGCGCGCATGTGCAAGGTGATCCAAGTCCTCCTGTGTCAACTCTTCGACTAGCGCCCGATGGTTCTCCAGCAGTTGTCTTCCGTGCTACGAACGTTATCACATAGTAAGAAAACAAAAATGAAGACGTCGGTACACGGAGTCAAGAAAAATCAAGGGGCGAATGAATGGTTGTTGAATAAATAATAAAACAATTGCATTTTACATATTTAATTTACTTTGAATTATCGTCTCATAATTTCTTTTACATCGTTTCGACTGTCTAATCAAATATCTCTATCCCGAAATTGAAAATTAAAATTAAACTGAAAAAACATGTAACTATTTCATTCCTATTCGCCCCTTGAGTTCTGACTGAACTAGAAATCATGTTGTGATATTAGCGTTAGCCCTTACCTTTGCTATGCGCATCGCTGTCACCCATCTCTCTAAAGAACGCTGGTCTTCTGCGCACAAAAACTTTATAAACTTAACGCTCTTTGGTTGTTGTAGCCTCGGGTGTTTTATAGCAAAACAGTAGTCTGTGGGCGATTTGTACTTCTTCTTCCAATTCAATCCTATGTAGACTTCGTTGGTGTCAAACGTCGCCAAGCAGACCAGCTCCTTCAACGTTTTCACTTTGTCTTTGGGCGAGTAGTACAGTCCTATGCAAGTGACAATTAAATACAAATAAGTCATTGTTTAGTATATCCTACATCATCAATATTATATATTAAATTCGCATTTGAATAGTCGCTTTCGCTTAAGATAAAGTGTGGCCACACGATAGCGTTTTATTCATTCTTTACTAACCCGAAGGACGTAAGACGCAATGTATTTTCTTCCATCCTTTTTTAGTATCGTTTTTTAAATACAACGGTCCCTCCATAGGGGGTACGGGATGACCGGAGACAGACGGGACGGTGCTGGTTATACCTCCGCTCTGGCCGAAGAATTCCTCAATAATGACTTGCCTTGAATGCTCGTCGTGTTCACTAGACCAACCTGTAAAATAAATTGCGTTTCGTTTATCAAACTTGTAGAAACTGACTTGTAAGAAAAATATTTCTTTTTTAAATCAAATTAAAGGAAAATACCTCTATCGTCTTCGGTCAGTAGAAATTTTTCAGGTGTTTGAAACAAAGAAATTTTGTCAGGTCGTTCGGCGAATAGTATTTTATTTTTCGATTCTCTCGTCCACAACATCAAATTATCAACTAACATCTCATGATCTTCGTACACACGTTCTGTAAAAAAAATCCCATAATCCATGATCAAGCTTGATTTTTTTTTTAAATTGTTGTACCTACACCGTGATGTACTCTTAGACCCTTACCCATGTGGAGATCAGGCAGATGTTCCACTACGGCCCATTTTGGTTCCATAATTACGTGATTCTTGTCAGCTAGAAGCCGCGCTACATATCCACATGTCATCTTTTCATCCACCAGCAAACTTTTGGATGACCCATCCATGGAGAATGCCTTGATGAAAAGTTTCTTTATATTTGCCTCGCGCATTCGCTCCAACGCTAATTTAATTTTATCAGCTTTTTGTTGAAAACTCGCGTCCTAAAAGAAATTAGTAGACAAATATTTTAGAAAATTGCATAAACTCTTAAAAATAAATTAAAGGATGAAGCATATATTATGGAGGTTTACTTTTTGAGTAGTTTGAAGAAGGTTCAGTTTTAAAGTTTTACATTTCGTGCTAGTGCTACTTGAGGCCGATGACTCGCTAGACAACATGGACACCTGTAAAAAGTTAAAACATACATAAATACATTGTTTCTGGTTAAATTCATGAAAAAAATTAGTATTGTCACACTTACAGTGTCGCTAAACGCCGAATCGTTGTCCGGAGAGTCAGTTCGCACGATGCTGGAAGTGCCATCGCTGCACTCCTTCTCTTGTCTCTGAGAAACCTCATTACCTCCATCTACTCTTGCTTTCGACGCCGACGATAAGGCTACAAGTAATATGTAAGTAAGTATACTTTAAAACTTATTCCGTACATGGAATTAGGTAGGGATCAAATTATTAATTGATAGAACTTACCCGACGAAACTCTGGATATTTCTTCGTCATACTCGGAATCTAGCGCGCAGAGTTCTCCTAGAATGGCATCTAGGTCTGCATCCTGTGTTTCCTCAAGGTTCGCCATCGAGAAGCGATACGTGTCTATACGTGGAGCTACAATCTCCAGCGGCCTCAACGCGGTTGATGCTTCGTTTGAAGAGTTTAAACCCTAAAATTTTAAAATAAATTGATTTTCAAATTTGAATTGCTTAGCATATCTTATACTTGACATTTTGCAGTTTATGATTATCCTGTGTCGCTAATTGACCGCGACGTAACCCTTTCCTAGCTGCTACTTAGGGACAGGTGATTATATATTTACATCGCGATATTGACTGTCTAATCCCATAAAGCCTTACGATAGAAATATTTAAGAATAACTACGTTGCCACTAAAAATAAGCCGACATGATATTTCCACTTATCTTTGGGAGAGATAATTTAAACAGACTATAATTCAACTCTGTTAGCACTAATAATCTGCAATAGTCACGAAAAGCCGGATAGTTAGACACAGTGGAGGATAGGAAGTAGGGAGTGAGTATTCAAGGTTGATTTCTTAATATTTAGTCAGAACTCTTAACTCAGCGACATTATTGCAGTGTTCTCGGTTGCATACAAGGCTTTCTCCTTATAGCACCTTTTTATTTGACTTATTTAACTTTTATGGGAGCAACTGCCATCTGGTCTCTACCAGAGCCTCGCCCGGCAATCAGCTGAGGTTGTCTTGGTTCCGAAGGCCTTAGCTGAGCCCCAAGCACCCTCTTTAATCATAACTAAAATTGCTTATAGCGAATCAACACGGCACCTTTTAAGTGGCGTAAACTATTCCCAAGCCATAAAAGTGGTTACAGGATACCATGAATACAAATTATGTTGCCTACACTTATATGCTCAGAAATTAATTATTCAGCCCTATACAAGTTGACATCCCAAAACATAGTGGGGTATGCATTGTCTTTAAACAATGAGCACTCTGTTGAGCATGTTTGTGTGTTTACATTTTTATAGTTTTGAGTTTTAAGACATGGTAGTTGAGATTGTACGTAATTATTTTTTTTGCATTATTAATAAAATAAAATTAAATAAAATCCTAACTATTTTGATCTTTGGATTGATTAGTTACATGTAACTTGATCAAATGTAGCATGTGATTACGAATCAAAGTCACTTTTTTCTATCTTAATGATGATTTTAATGTTCGCGTTAAAAAATAATTCTAGGGGATAAATAAAAAGTTATAGCAAGTTCTGGTGAAGACAAATTTCAAATCGCTGTCTGTAAGGTACAGATAGTGTTATTAACAGCTTAGTTTGTTACAGTAGCAAAGTTATTTTACGTACCGTTGACACATCGAAAGTTTGTTCCATAGTTTTATTTTCAGTGGGTGAGTTGTTAACACTTTTTGATTTGCCGCTCGCCAATCGAAAACTTCTGTTTAGAGATGACAGAAACCCTCCGCGCTGCCACTTATACGATTCATTTATTTGCACGTCCATCATTTCGTTAACATCGCAGAGAATGAGTCACGAAACAGCATTACACTATTAGGCTAAAGCGTGCCAAAAGGCCGGTGCTTTGTCATGCGGACTAAGTACCATACTTCTACTATTAGCGTCCTTATGTTCACTATGCCATGCACAATTCGATGCAGTATTATTTCATAAAAGCACCACGCGATTCTGTTCGAGTTCAATTAAGTGAGACCTATGTGAGTATACACTTTTGATTAGTGAGTACGCAAACGAGTTTGTTATTGCCTGCACCGTGCGGAGTCTGCGCGGAACTGCAACACGATCACAACTGAACAACACTACGGTATATCACGCACGGAGTAGTGACCTCACCCATTCACTTCACCGAAAACAAAGTTTTCGCGCCCGATATCTTTATTATTTTTAATAATAAAATTAATTTAATTTAAGAGCACTATATGGGTTAATGCAAGAACCGCGTAAAACGTACGCAGTCCCGACCACTACTAGGTAGCGTAGAGCAAAGTGAAGTGAGTAGTATTACAAAATGAACCATGAGCGTCGGCCGTGTGGCGCGGTCGGGCGCAGGCAACAGCGCAGGGGGGAGGCAAGTAGACGAGCGGCAACCGTGTTTTGTGACTTGCGCACGTGTGCGGGCCCAGTATACTACGGGTTGTTTGATTCCAGAATGACGGGAACGGGACTATCGCGCTGCGCTAGTGTGCGTGCTCGGGGACTAGCACTTCCCCTCGGTTGTAACCCCTCGCACGCGGCTCGGCGAGACGCTAGCCCTGTTGGTATATCACGGCTTCGCATGCCGTTCGAACGCACCCACGCCCCCTCAATGCACCGCACGGCACGTTGACATCGCAACAACACGACGTTGACCGACGCGATCGACACGAGCCTAGTCCCTATCATGCTTACCGCATTTCCGTATATCGTTAGTCGCTAATAAAGTTACGGTCAGCACTGCACTACACTGTTAAGTGCAATTAGTATGCAATAGTTTGCAAATGTTTGCAAACTGACAATTACATGATTCGAAGCGCAGTGTAATAATTTTCAAACATTCATGCAAATAAAGTTTAATATGCATATGCATAGGTTTTCGTTTCACTAGTAGGTATAGGTACTTAGCTAGGTTACATTACATAGGTACCTACCTACTTTTGATTGAAATTTTAATCAGCTAAGTGGCTAAAATATATCAATATTGAGGCCACGAAGAAATGTATGGACTGTGACCTAATTTTACTTGTTCTACTATTTACACCCCAACCTATTCCCTATCCTTAAAGGGGTTCCAAATTACAGGCGTATTATGTACCTACGTAATTAACTATTATTATTAACTGTTCTTTTTCTTATTCAAATATGATAATAAAATTAAAAAAAACTATATTAAAGATAATACCTATATTGTGATATAGTATGAAACTAAGGTCAGGTTATATGAGTAGGTAGGTTTAATCATTCACCTAACTACTAATATACAATTTAAAATTATAGGTACTTGGATAAGTACATTGGAAATATTGAATAAAATAGGGCTGTACCTACTAGGGTCACGTTATATTAACAAAGATACGAATATAAAAACGATACCTACACGCAAAAGCTAGACACTGAATGAATTTTTCAGATTTTCGGATCAAGACTGAAAAAATATTGTACAGCTATATTTTTTGAGTAGATGCGGTGATATATGATCAAAAATAGAATATAAGTAACTAACACCCACGCGGACGAAGCAGCGGGCAACAACTAGTTCTAAGATAAAATTGATAGGTGCTACTAAACGAACATTTTATTTTGATTCTGTATTTTTATTATATGGCTATGGGACTACCAGAAACTGTATAAAAAGTGAAACAAAAAAAATGGGAAACAGGTGGTGTTTACGGAACACCTGCTGGTGGAGGCCGGGCACACGACAGCTGTGTGGGTACACATTTTGTCGATCTCCAAATTACCTTCTCCGATAATCATCTGTAGCACGCGAAATACATTATCTTACATAGTGTTATGGTGTGTGCCTTATTTTCCGAGTAATAACAGATACAGAATATAAGATATTCACGTCAAGAGTATTACATTGATTCCTTGGACAATATATTGAAATCTGAAATATTGTAGAATTTCTTCACGATGTAGCTGAAGTCATCAGATTTATGTATTATTATATTATTTATATCCATTATAATCACAGTCACCTAGATTTTCCTTTAAAATAATTAATTTACTATTTATATTTTTAGACAAAGGTAAATTTTATTATTCAAAAATAACCAAAAATATCAATACCAATGTGGCAAAAAATTGTAGTAATCATGTCAAGAAAAGGTTAATAATGAAACAGCTATAGGTCTGTTGAAAATCCAGTTATCGTTACTCGTATTGGTTATTGGTTGGTATTCGAGACGTTAACACAAGGCATAAGAAGCTTTTCGAGCGTTGCAAAATCTTGGTTACAACGCATATGCTTGAGCACCTGTCCCTCACGGCCGCGCCTCGCCTGACTCGTCGGACGCCGGCGCGGCAGCCCGTGCCGGCTGCAAGCACACACGTGTTCCATTTGTGATCCAGCATCAATCATCCCTTTTTAAACCGAGGCTTTTCGTTTTTATTTATTTAATGGATGGAGGTATATCGTTCCGCTAAGTATACGATTCGTGTTCCAGATGTCTCTATTTATGGCTCGTGATAGAGCGTTAGCATGCATAAGGTATTAGGCAACCTGAGGTTTTTTAAAGAAAGTTAATAATAATATACGACGTAAGGCAAAAGGCTGCAAGCGACATCGAACATTTTGAAGAAAAATATCTTAATTCTCATCAAGAAATGGTTTTCAAATAAACTGTCATACGGATATTCTGGTACTGGCACAAAACGGAAAATTACTACCAGTGGCTTAAGCAGGAAGTTGCTTAGGCACACTTTTAGCCTTTCAACTGTCGATATGTTTGTAGGTATGGCATACGTTCTAAAAAAGTGTGTAGGAATAGGGTATGTTTTGAATAATAGGTACAAGAAGCTTGGACATGAGCTGTTCGCTCAACTATGCTACTCAAGTAAATTATTGTATTTGGACTAAGTAGACTAAGCACAATGTAAATGTTTGTAAAAAGACCAAAAAATGTTTGTAAACCTTTGTAAAAAGGCAAGCGGGCCTAGTTCCTTGCTGAAATCTTCTCATGTCGGGGCCGCGTTTCAAACCGGCCCGGCGCGGTGGTGCATTTGCTAACCTAGTCCTGAATATTTATATAAAGTGACTAAGTATTTAATGTCTATGCAAAATAAATGATATTTGACTTTGACTTACCGCAGTAAGCACGGTGAGTTCACCGAGCCATTCATTGAGTAAAGCTTCGGGGTCGTCGGTGGCCGCGCCGGCGCCCGCCTCCTCTACCAACGCCATCTGAAATGGAAAAATATGATAACAGCTTTAAAATTTATCAGGTTGCAACACAACCGAATCATAAAATTTGTAAAAAATCTCAATCTGAGAAAAAAATTGACTATTTTTCCACTTTTTCAATAAGTTTAATTTCTGCAGCGATCATCATTCTGTTCGAGTGAATTGGGTCCTCACTACTGGAATTAGTTTGTTGCTGTAATTCGGTTTTCATTCCACATTTTTCACTCCACCAAATTTTTTGCCAGTTTTAAGACAAAAGTTAGTTTTTCCCTTTTCTACTCACAATTATTAAATAATTCTATACCGTTGTCTTCCGAAAAGGTATTGACGTTTCAACCTACTGCGACACTAACTTTGTAGATACAGTACCTACAGACAGAAAAATAACAGAAACGTGATAAATGGTTTTTAAGTGACAAACAGACAGTTACTTTCGCATATAAAATATTAATGTGGATGGATGATTTTCTATTCAAATTGTTGAGTTACAACAAGCTCAAAAGTTTCAGGTAGAGACGAAATAACCTTCTTCTTATAAATTTTGTAATTTTAAAAATAATACAATAATAAGGATATAATAGACTTTATATTATTATTATATCATAAAAACCAGATTCATAATCTTCGAAAATGAATATGAATTTACACTATTTAAACTGAAGGTACTAACTAAGTTTAAAGTAAAAAAAATAAAGGTTTGGTTAAAATAATAATTCAACTAAAAGTACCGGAGATTATAACCTTCTTGCTTAAACTACCTAAACTAGGTTAAGGGCTTGTGTCTTAGAAAACAGTGTTCGGCCAAACGGTTCAATGTATTTTTCAATGAACAGACTAGTGTAATATAATCTGTCGGTGTATAGATTGATCGTTAGCCTAAATATGTACAGAGTGTTTCAAATATTTTATTGAGATACAGCCGGTTACAATTTGCATGAACGCAGTAGCGGGTTTTAGGTCTTCTAGATTAGGTAGACATATTTATATTCCTCCATCTGCCTCCATTATCTGATGATATCTGATCACCCCAAGATTGCTTCTAAAGTTTCCATTTTGAATTTGGTCTACTACTCTTTCTCTTTATTTGGCTTTTCTTGACTTTTGCGGAATCGACAACGTCTGACTTCCCAACCGCAAATATGCTAGCGATTGGAATGCTCCAGATTCTCATCTGTTAATTAGCACGTGTACCAGGTAGCAGGCGAGTTTCGCTGGGTCCAGGAATATTAGTGCGGCCACCAAACACCTTTTTATTTTAAAACATAATATAACATAACATAAACCACGCCTATATCCCCGAAGGAGTAGGCAGAGGCGCTAGTTTATGTTTAGGTCCTAATGAGATATTGCCGTAAGTGGCGATCCTATTGCCATTAACCGGGCACTTATAAACCGCGATAAATACACACATAACTTCGAAAAGTCATTGGTGTGTGCCATGGTAAAACCTGGGATCGAACCCGAGACCTCGTCTCAGCAGTCCATTACCCATACCACTAGGCTACTTTGTATTTTATCCTAAATGGACAGTAATTTATCAGCATCCACTGCATTATGCATGCACACATGCGGGTGCCCGTACTACGTGTAAATCGTATTTATTTTTTGCACGAAATTCGGTCAATATCATTTACACGAAACAGGTGTCCGCATGCGCTCACACATATGAGGCAACTGACGGCTTAATTGTCAATTTAACTGGTACAATATATATTAATCCATTTTATTGTGGATAACCTTACAAAGATTCACAGATTATTTCTCAGTTCACCTGCATCCTGCCTCTCATTCCTGATGATCTGTAATCGGAAATATATGTTACCACATCGAATTAACGAAAAAAAGATTTTATATTCTTCCTTATCAATCGAATGAGGTAGGGAATCAGGTACAGAAAATACACCAGTTAGTAATTAATTTATTCTCTTTAGTTTGATAACGAACATCAACTTAACCAAAGTAATATAATTAACATTACAAGCAGAAATTCAACTATGGTTGGTACCTATGATAAGTTTTAACTTAAGATATATAAGATAAAAATTTCAATAATAAGACTGATCGTCTTGTTTCGTATTGATTTTCTATATGTACTCCTGACGATTATAATGAATTAATTATAAAAATACTCAAAAAACTCGTACCCGATTGTAAATTTAAAGTGCATCACTTAATTTTCGAAAAATCTTTATGCCTTTCTAGTAATCAAACATGTGGATTTAAAAAAAAGAAACACGCTATGGAAGAAATTGTTGGAAATAATTGGAAAGGTACTTTAATTACATAGGGTTACGGTAAACTTAATAAAAGAGCTCATTTATCTTTCTATTTTCGAATCTAATTCATAGGAAGCCACCAGGAATCAGCTAGTATACCCAACAAATACTCCTGTTACCTTTTCGAATAAAAGTACTTTGATTCAATTAACACCTGGTCCCAAAAATGTGTGGAGTGTGGAGGCACGCCTATCTTTTTTTAGTTCGCTCATCATTACTTTTATGTCGAGACACGATAAGAAGATTACTTTAATTTAAATGACATTAATGTTAAGATTTTATTTTATCTTCATAACTAACTGTGCACGCGACTTAGACTGTCGTCCGCGTGGACTTAGAAAATGGCCTTTTATTGTTTATTTTTTCTTTTAATTCTAAATATTTTTACTAAATAAGGGAAGCCTCATTGCTATAATAGATAGCTTTACTGCATGTGAAATTCCCGTCAAAACTGCCAAAATCCAGCAACCCCCTGGCTTGCTCGCTTGACGTGAATCTTCATGTCAAATAGACAGAAAGACAGACAGCCAAACTTGTCCAAAAAATGAGTTTTCGTAATGTATTTTTGTAAAAAATGTTTAATAGGGTAGGCACGTATTTACGTATCTACCCTATCATGTATAGGTAGCTTCATTTATCTATTTACTAAAAAGCTATTGCTTCAATACAACAGACTTCAATAAGCGTGTCTGAATATCGCGTTTATTTAGTTACACGCTGTGTAAGTTTCCTGGTAAATAACTTGTGCGGCCAACACAAGACTGTCGTATTGTCTATAGTATATTACGTAAAATAACTGAAAAGGATTAATAGGTACATAGTGCAAAATACTAGAGCAGATATTATACGTGCAGTAAGTAGGTAGGTCGGACTGCGGCGACTACGGGCCCGTCTCGACCGTAGCTCGCCCATTATGTTTTTGTTATGATAACTTCCATAACCGGGAAGGAAAGTGCGATTGATGTAACGCTTTACGTAATAATACCGACAATACATAAAAGATTTTCGCAACTTTAATACAATGGTGTCGTGGTCGATTACATGGGATTACAGAACTTGGATTGTACTTGACTCATTTCATTCGGCACTCTTTACAGACGATCGGCTTTACAGACGATCATTGGTAATGATAAAATAGTTAAGCATTATTTCACAGCTTTCACAGTCCATCTCCCCTTGTGCATCGAATGAAGTTTCACGTAGGTAATGAAAGCAAATCGCCTATTTAGTATTTTCGTTAAGATTAGTAGGTATTATACCTACGTATAAAAAAAAGTAAAAGCTAATATAGCTTATGCTCATGTAAAATAATTGTATCTCTAGAAGATAAATAAAAAATGTTGCAAGTTTTGCATAAGACACTTTCAATCTTGCAGAAATACCTACCTATATTGTATACCTAGTTAGCATATTTTTATATAAATTTGTAAGTAATTGTATATTACCTACCTATATCTTTATTCAATCGGAAGATATGTATAATACCTTTATAATTAATTTATAGCAGTGGGTATTAAAAGTTACAGTTAGCTTGTTAAAGCGTGAAGAAAATTTAATTACCCAATTCAATTCAAACATCACTTTTAACTTGTTATGTTACCATTCAATAAATCACGAAAACGTAAAAAAAGTTTTGCCGTGTGTATTGTATTGAGGAGTTGGGAGGGTCGTACCATTGAGTGCATAAATGGAATAGATCAATTCTAATCGAACCATAATGATCTGTAAGAAACAATTTTTGAGAAGAAAAAGAAAACGAATTTGGGCTCTATTTAACATGTTTTGAATTGTAGAATGTTTATTTTATTTAAATTCTAGTGGGTATTTAGTTTTTTAGCTGGTTGTTATAGCTTGGGTGGAGTGGCGAAAAAGCATAAGAAGAATGTATCAACCTTTTAGCCTTCATCAATATAACAGTGAATACTGTTACTATCCAAGCACTTTTCTCTCCCCTTACCCATTCTTACAGAATACAATATCTTGAAAAGTAAGTATTTAGAAAAAAAAATTGTTGTTCTTACTCTTGTAGGTTTAAGACCTTCGATGCCAAACCAATTTAAGTTGTCAGCTCGTATACCTACTGATGACGAACTAAGTTCTGGCGCGAGTTTTACTGGGTAACTTACAGAACACAGAACAAACTTGCTGTCTGTTCTGTATGCTGAGCTGGGTATATAAGTACGGTGAAACATTTTGAGAAAAGGCAGGTAGTACTTACCTAGTAGCCTGTTGCCTTTTACCCCGTGTGCATTAATGTACCTAACGCTATTATTACAAAATTTGCCTTACACTCAGGCACATACGGGCCATATGGCTAATTGCCCAACAAAGAGAGATGAAGAAATTACTTTTTACTGAGCTGCGATTCTACTAAGGTTATTTCATAAAAAAAACCCTGTCATACCACTGATAGTGCAAAAAATAGGTTAATACTACATAATTATAATTAAGTTTAAGACTTTATTTACATTCACTTAAAATTCAAAATTTAATTAACAATAAGTTAATTAGATTTTTCATTCGCTCTACAAGATGTCGTTTAATTTTAGACTAACAACATGAAGGTAAAGTACAAAATTAAATGTTATTTTTTGCAGTGTCTGTGGCATAACAATGGCTGTAACATAACTTATTAAAAGTAGTAGAATCCGGACCCAGGTCATTTCTTTACGAATGAGATTACAACAGTTGGACCGTTCTGTAACTGTATAGTAAGCACAGATGTTTCTTTTTTAAAGGACCGATTATACACTTTGTAATTTAATTATACTAGTGGCCTGTGGGGCTCACGAAGTCCGCCCGTATTATAATATGTATTGTATAAACGAAAATGAGGTTATTTTACCAAGGAGTTAAACCATTGCAATATTGCATTTAAAAATAATGTACGTCAGCTGTGATAAATTATACGTTTAACATTGGCATTATGTATGTATGTACCTATTTAAACATATGGTAGCGTGAATAATGTTTTCGATATTAATTTTAACGTAGGTATGTCAAATAGCAATTAGCTTTCTACACTCTTATCACGGCTGGACACAGCACAAGGCTCTCCCAAAATTAGCTATGGCACCCAATCCTCCCCTTTGCGAATCCAGTCCATTCGACTAGGTTGCGTTTACTCTTCGTTTTGTCGATCCGTGGTCTCCACTCAAGGGGTTCATTTGCTAAAACAGCAATCGTCTCTTCGGGAGATATGTGTGGTCACCACTTCCAGCTGCTTATTCTGCGACAAACTATAAGTGTGTCCAATATCATTTTCCCCATATCGCGTAATTTTTGTAAAGAGATTTTACTTTTTGTTACAAATATAGATATCTACCCTCCTTTGAGGTCCTCAATAGGAATTATTCAATTATTTGTGTGTATTACAAGCGTAACGTAAACGTAATAACTGCAAATAATGATGATCCGCCTTCATCAATCATAATACACACAATCCTCACGCCTTATACTGTTACTAAATTATTATAATACACATATAAATACTTGCCTTCTAATAGCAAATTATTGGTTCTCAAGTTTGCTATATAACCTGCGGTGGCAAGAGCATAAACTTAATGTATTGAACGAGCTTTCTCCTAAAATATATAGACTCATATAGTTAGGGGAAAGTGTAGCATTTGTTGAGATAAATTAACTACGTCAATTTGAAATGGTCGTCAATAACGGCCATGCGGGCAGGCAAACACCGATAAATTATGTATACGCACGTACCTATTGCTTATGTTGACGCATAGAGAATACTTATACTAGTTATGTTATGTTATAATATGTTTATGCTCGTATGTTATATTAAAACATGTTTTGGGGAGTAATCGGTAAAGTTACAAATAGCAGATGGCGTAGTATCAAACTTACAGCAGATTTTAATTTTATACTAGGGATATTACTATACCTACAAAAATTTATTTAAAAAAATATTAGCGGTTCGTAAGTTGAGTTGTATTCTTTATTTAATTTCAATTTCATCGATAATGAGGTTTTATTTTGACAAGCTGAACGTTATGGTATTTTTTTAAATTTTGTTCTATATCTATGGCAGTGGCTTCAATATTTGTTGGAATTTCCACAGAAGCCACAATCAAGAACTTGCAGTTGAAAACTCGTAAGTTGGAGTAATTCGCAGGATCATATTTTTATAACTTATGCCAACTCCAACTGCAAGCCGGTAATTTTTTTTTGTACTCGAACCAATGCGTAATTATTTATTTGATTTTTATTTATTTATTTATTCAACTTTATGCACAGTAATTTTGTACAATGGCTTACATAAAATATATTTCTCGTCTTGTATTCTCTTCTTCAACAAACTAGTTTTGATCGCAATTTCTCAACTTTAACTCTAGATCCGCGCTTAACTTAACAAAGTGTAACTGACAGCTGTATTTAGACAACACTAATTGGCCGCCTTTGTCAATTTTGATCAGTGTCACCAAGATTAAATTGCGTCTGAGACAAATGGCACTGAAAGTAAATGCTATCAAAACAGACTAAACGATGTTGTCTTTAGTTTAATTTCCTGAATTAATTCCTGAATATTTCAGTTATTGTAATATTACTAGCAATTGCTGCGGTTTTCCCAAGCACCTACAATATGGGGTTCTTCAAGAGGGGCATCAGAAAGTTTCTTTATGGTCGGCAGCGCGAGTGTAACACCCCTGGTGTTGCACACGTCCATAGGCCACGGTAACCACTTCTCATCAGGTGAGCTTGTGCTTGTCTACCACCTAAGTGGTATAAAATAATAATAATTATTATAACTTTCAGTTCATTTGGTAGGCACATTAAGTTAAAGAAGGAGCAGCTGAAGTTAAACAGATCTGTTCCGATTGTTCTAAACGAATACCACTGATAAAACTAATACCCAAAACGAGTTTGTCACGGGACTATGTGTGGTTGGAAAAAAAACTATTGGATGAGTGGTTTAGAACTGAAGTAAGTTAGCGCATTACAGGTCAATCTTAGGATGGGTGACCATTCTTAACATTATAAGCAATATGTACTCAGTAGATCAGTATTAGGATAGGTGACCTGGCTAGCATTGCTTTTCCTCTTAATATTAGATCCGACTGGTCACCCATCCTAAGACTGTCTTGGCCAGTATTGCTCAACCTTGTAGATAATGTGTTAACCTACTCAGTCACCACGAGCCTATCTTTTCTGCTGACAAGTACTTTGGTATTCGTTCGGAAAAGAATATAAAAATGATAAAAAGAAATACTTACCACGTGGTATTAGAAAAATGGTATTGAATTACTAGCAGATACGAATGTATTGGCAATACTAAAAGGTAAGTGCAGCTGTATTGCAAGGACGTGAAACGCAATAATATCGACTGTTATAATGAACTCTCATAAATAAGCAGTTGGTTTGATTATAGAGGGGACGTGTGAACGTATAAAAGACTTTTATGTTTATTTGTTTCCTTTGGGGTCATCATCCTCCGAGCCTCAGTAGAGGTCGGATATTGCGACTTCGATCTAACCTCGATAGGCCGGTATATCGAAGTTCTGCAGTTGTTTCTTTTGGGTAAGTAAAATTAACAACGCTAGAACTAGTGGTTCTTACCTACCTAAATGTGTTTGTTATTATCCCACTAGCCTTATTATTTCCAGGTAAATTGGGGTCGGATATGCGGCCTCATTTTGTAAGTACTAGCTATATACGCACTCGAGAGCTGATGACGAATTTGGGAGCAGTTTTAGTCTATTTGGTATACGTTAATAAATATGTTAATTCTTTTAACCACGTGTGGTCAAAGAAAATACCACTTATGGTATAGCAAATCTATAGTACCGTGACCACGGTACTATAGATTATGATAAGTCAGTTTCATTTTGATCAGTTACTCAACTGAATTCTTTGATCAATGAAATGACTTTATCCTCCATACGTACATATATTAATGCTTTTATCCCCGGAGGACTCGGCAGAGGTAAATTAACACCCACATTTCACCAATAACTTTATTCGGTCCCACGTGATAGGGGGTGAGCTTATTTCGGGCACTATTGTTGACTCGATACATACATCTGAGGCTGAGTCTGGGCTGTATATATCTGTCTGATGAAGCAATACCTATTTATCTAAGTAGTTAGATAACACTACTACGAATAAAGTGTGTAATGCTACGTATATATTATGCGAATTAGTATCATTTTGCCTTTATAGGCGCTTATCAGTAATTCAAATGAGAGACTGCGCATGCGTCTACTGTAGAAGAATAATATAGACAACTAAGTAGTGTCCACGTCTCCGCCCACCGCGAGTTCTGATCACTTTCCTGGCATCCTTACCTACTATTCCAGGACGCGTTCAGCCATTTGTAGGTAATTGAGAAATAAATATCTTTACAAACTTTCACATTTTTCATAGATTTGATTTATATCCTATTGTAAAAGTAAAATGAGTAGAGGTGAAGTTTGCAATTGCAAAAATTAATAGAAATAGGCAATAAGTAGGTACTTACCTATTGAATCCATTCGGAACAGTACAGGCAGTTACAAAACTAGACGATTTATATTTATTGAAGAAATGTTTCATTTTTCAAAGCTGTCTGCTGAATATTGAAATGCAGAAATGTTTCTGCATTTCAATATTAAATTTTTCATTTTCATGAATGAATTTTTCATTTTAAAAGGATAAAATAGAAGTAGATTACTTTTTATTTCGTATTACACTGAAAACATGGTAATCTATCAGAAATATTTGCGTTTATTTTTTGCATTTGCGGTACCGCAGTAAAAAAGCGTACCAGCTAGCGTCTATCAAAAGAAATATAAGTCAACTATTAGTAAAGTAAAATCAATTTAAGTTACCTTTTCGTACTTATAATTTTTTCAATGTTCTGCAGTTACGAAACAGGAAAGTCCTCGACACGTTTTAGCTAGACGGAAAAGCTTTTCAAATGAACAAACGACGAAATAAACCAATTTCTTGAACGCTGCACTTAGCTACAGGCCCTCACAACAATAATATCTTGAACAATGAACGCAAATAGTAGTGCAATTCGTTTCGCTCACAATGGTTTGCACATATAAACCCGCGGCGGTCCAAAGTGCGGTTCTTGAACGATATTTCATTATTGCCTATATGTATCGACCGCTTACTAGATACTGAATGAATGAATCGGGTATGAGGTCGCGGTACACCATCATCATCATTAAAACAGTGAGTTACGTCACTCGTATCACACACACATACGCACACATCAACGTTTCAACAAAAAAGTAAGAAATTCTTCGCAGAAACAAGTTCTCGGTCATATCGCTTATCAGTTATTATCATACCGCTGTATGAATACACTTCTATATTGCTTGCATACAAAAAGGGGCTAGTGGTTATGTGAGTAATTTCGCAATGAATAGGAGCGAGATACGAAGGTTAATCGACTACCGACGGCGAATCCAGACTTCAGTTTACGGCCTCGTGGGGTTTCAGTTGATTGAAAACTTGATATCAATATCGTTTATTTTACATTGTTCTATAACAATGTACGAGTGGTTGAAGGAACTGCTGTAAATTGTAACTATAACTACAGTAGGTATCCCACTTCTTCTTCTGTCCAGTCGGTCGAATGTATGTCATGTCATATTTTATTTGCCCGGTGCGCAACCACCACGATTGCGTTCTCAGAGGCACTCATGAGTTCCTACGTCGTACATGTGTTTGGGCAAGTATATATCATATATTTGCCCAAATATCAGCATCAGTCATAGTCTGCGTACACTTTTCATTTGCCACGTGCATCGGAGAGAAGAGTGTGGGATTAGTTGATGCGTTTACTTTGGTTTTGTAAAACATTTTTCCGGCAAATGAACGGGCCGATTTGCACGAAATTTCCTGATATTATAAAACGTAAATAAGGCAATATTTATTTAAGGAACGTAACTGTGGAACCGCGCAAATACCACCATGAAATTGTGAACAGAATAAAATCGACGCGAACGAACTCATTTATATGAGTTAGTTTATAATATTAATTTTATCTCGAAAGAACATGCACATACTTAAATTAGCTCGATTATAAATTTTGGCTGCTCCTGATTGTGACCACATGTTGCAGAATGTAAACATCTCACATACCCCACATACCCAATCCGGCTCACTCGTGAACACTCCGAGTTCTTGATAAACAAAATTGCTCGGTACCTACTTTATGGTAAAGTTATTCTTAATTATAAAATTCAATAATGTTAATGGGAATTAACGCGATCATGGTATAGGTATATACATACTTGGTAAAAGTTATTGTTATAAAACTTTAAATAACATAGCTGAGTCTGCACATTGGACAGATTAAAAAAAAAAACTTAGGTTATTAAATTAACGAGTAGGCACAGAATAGAAAAGCGAGATATGAACAAAATTTTTTTTTTGGTATCTTTACAAGTTAGTCTATGGTTTGTGTTGGATGCAAAAAGTACTGAACGGATTTTGATGTTGTTTTTTTTTATAGGATGGTATTATTCAGATTTAAAATCTGTAGTGATTGATGACAACTGAATGAGTAGAACCGATGGCCGATATCCACGAGCGACAGCCTCGCGGTCATCAGTACTGATTAGCCTTTATAAATAGCGATGGCTAAACTTTATCGATCTCACCTTGTTTACATCAACAGCTCAGCGATGACTATTCTTCCGCCGAATAGCTGGTTCATAGCGTGACTCATTATATCTTTTCGTATTCAAGTTTTTGTAGCATCAGGTTCTTTTTTAAATTCTATACAGTTAACGTAGGTTGTGGTAACCCAATATAGTACACCTACTTTAAATTGCACTGAGATGATAATACATATAGTCTACAATTCAATTTGAAAAAATTCAAATTGAGTATTATCGATTTTAGCGCGAAAAAAAATCGATGGTATTGCAGGTTGGATAAACCCATTTGTACCACCCCTATTCTCTATTTAGTATAGGGATAGTCACATAATACACAGGCTACTTTTTCTATCTGGAGTAGGTTCCCTTGGGTTGCAGAACGAAATCAGAATTCCACACAGAAGGAGCCACGGGCAACAGCCAGAATTTAAATAACAGTTTCTGATGTCAAGCCTATAAATCTTCTAAGCTTTCCAGTACCTTACTTTATGACGAAAGAGGAAGGGATCAAGAGGGTGAAAATTCAAACAAATTTCTTTTTATTTTATTATTCAAAGCTTTTACCAATAGAACTTTGTGGGTTTCATTTATTTCCCACCTAAATTGAATTTCGGGAACTCGAACAATTAAAACATTTTCCTAACCGAGCCATACTTGAGTTCGAAAATACGGAGAAACCTTTGGTATATATTGTTATGGGAGAAACATACAAACTTGGAGTTCCCATTTATTAGGGGTTGGAGGGTGAGAGTTAGGAATTTATTAGTTTTCTCGTTACTTGTGTGCAAATCCTAGCATGCATAATAAAGTTCAGCTTTCTAAAAAGTACATTTTAGAAAGTACCTTAGGCGTTTCGATTATTATAAGTGGGATATTAGTGTCGAATAAGTATTTAGGTATTAATAGAATCCAAACTAAAGTGTTTTTTACATGATACTTAGTACGTTTCATTAATACACTGCCTTAATATGTTATCCTGAGAATCTCTAGTGTTATCAAAATCGAATCTATGACGGTTCGAAAGTACAACACAATTAACAAACATGTAACTCTTTTTGTAGAGGTTAGAGGGTGAAAGTTACCTATACAGAGTTCTTAAGCTTATGTGCAAGCTCCATTCTGTAGACTAAACATCAACTTTCTAGGACTTCAGGAAGTGGTATAAGATTTTGATGAGCATGAACAGATCAGTTACGTAATTAATGTTTAAAATTGTGGTATTTTCCGTTAGGCAAATAGCATTGTCTATTAATACTTGACTGGCACAACTCTCACTGACTTGTAACTATAGATACTCGTAGAAGTTAATAGTATATATCTCCCCGTAACGTTGACAGGGGCACTATAGTACTGTGCCCCAGATTTGTGACGAATGCAAACTTGAAGTAAGAACAACTACACATTTTTAATGGGTGTGCAGTACACGTACAAGTTTACACTGACAAGTGTGAGACAATTAGAGATTTCGAGAGTTTACTTCATAAAGAATAAATGAATAATAATAATACGAATACACGTCTTTATTGTACACCAAGGATATTACATTACAATATGAGATATAAGTTTTGTGGTATGTACAGATGGCAGCTTTATCGCCCTGCGGCAGTTTAATACAGGCATGAGCGGAAATGAACGGAACTCTCGAAATCTCGGGCATGTTATAATAATGAAACGTTCTTTAGCAGCAGTCACTGAAGAACGTTTCTGGTGTCGATAGGAAATTAATAATATTAATTAAGTTAAAACTGAAAATGATCCTCTAGTTTTGACCCTGTCTCTATAACATTGAGATATATGTAAGAACCAAATTAAGTGATGTCACAGATAATATAATATTATTATGTGATATAGACATAAATTACGTTGTGTCTTTATTTGGTAAAATTTTACCAAAAGCTTTTTACCCTCTTTTTGTATAAGGTGAAATATTTGAATTATTCGTTGTCAATGTATTTTTAATATTAAATTTCAACTGTTGCATTAAAATTGTATGTGTTAATGGACCTACATACAATAGATTAAAACTGTTATATAAACAGTTTAATGTACACAATATTTAATAAATACTTAGAAAAAGTAAATAGATATTCTAGGACATTGCACACATCGCTGTCTAGACCAGAGGCATAAATTAACTGTGAATTATGGACTCTGAAATAAACAGTAACATACTTAGATACTTAGTGATTAGGTATGTAAGTACTTTTTTGTTTCAGGTTTCTATGGCGTTGCGGTAGTGAATGTGACCGCTGCGCAGGAGGTTCGGGTTCGATTCCCGCTCAGTGCATATATTTATATGCATAAATATAGGTATTTGTATTGATCTGGTGGTGCCTTGGAGAGCATGTTAAGCCATCGGTCACGGTTACCATACGAATATCTAGGGTAGTCATTACGGGTAGTAGGAGCCCGCAAACAGCAGATGGAGGTCAGATGACAGTCGATTCATGGCAAATATGGAAGTTTAGCCGAATCTTACAATGGAGCTGACCCCAACTGAGTTGGGAAAAGGCCCAGAGAGTGATGTTTAATACATAGTTAAGAAAAAATTAGGAAAATGGTCACTTTAAAATAGAAACAAGTTTCTATTTACCCAAAAATTTGTTAATTTTTTATTGATTTTAATGACATGATGACATTTGTTATTTTTCAATGTGAAAATCAAACCCATTAAAGAAGGGTCTGTGTTATAACACCCACTTAACAGGTAGCTACAAAAAACATGTACTTACTTAGCACTAAGTATGTATATTTCACTTTGTGGTATTGCAACAACAGTGAAATTCTAATCAATGTTTAAACTTTACAATGTGTGTTATTTGAAAATACCTACTTATTAAAATATTATACACATTGTTGGCGTCATGTTAATATTGCAATGCCTACTATAACGTATTGGAAGTTTATTACTAAAAGTATTTCATAATATTATAATAAATCAGCCTAGCCTCATTCCAAGTTCGCAAAGGAATTTCCTGTATAGGTATCTACAGGATGAACTTTTGAGACGTGGAAGTTAGGGTGGATATTTTAACTTCGTTGCTGGAAAACGTCAATGCAATGCTATCTTTATCCCACTTTTAGAACACAACACACAAATTATATATACCTATTACTACGACTAATTATACTTTAGATATATTTAGCTATTTTCGATATGCGGGTCACGTAATGAAGCGTGTTTTTTGCAGGAGAGTAATTTCGCTCTACTTCGTGAAGCGCGCATGATACACGAGCGTGCGGACCTCTGGCCCGTTAAAAAAGTGATGGGCTACTCAGTCAGCCATTAGGCTACCATAAGAGGGATTATTTATCGCAGCCACTAAGCGCCAGTTTATATTGTGTACTTTGTATCAGACTATGTATACAGCTCCCAAAGAAGTCTGAATTATTTTTCATTCCAGCTAATTTTATCTCTCTCTCTGACTCTGCTAAACAGAGATACACTAAAAAACAATTCTTCATTCAAAACGTACGCTTAGTAAGGACAAAAGGCCGGTTCACCTTGACAGGACGTTAACAGGAAGCTGAAGCGCCTCCTTCAAAGAAAGAAAGGGGGGATGTTCCCTCTCATGCTGTGCAAATTGCGTCAAAAGATTGCCTAGCTCAATGTTTTTAGCTAAATTGTTGCTTTAAAACGTTTATGAATTGAAGTGTATATTTTCAAATAGACTACAGAAAAATTTTTAGGGCTTTTTTTATTATATCGGGAATATTTTGTAACACACCTGTTTTATAAAAATAAAAACCATCTGCTACTAGATTACTATAGTAGCGATGAAGCGTGTCTGATGGTAAGTGATACCTCGATAAGTTCGATACCATATTCGAAAATGCTTGAATACTTGAAGCAGTAGGTACCAGTTTGAAGACTAGTCGAAGGAGTATTTCATTATTACTTGCACCATATCATGTGCCTTTAGTCAAAATTTTTGAAGAGAAATCGTAGTGTTGTCACCTGCCAGTTGTCATAAAATGAACGACCAGAATAACGATGATAGATGACAATCTTAACTATATTAGCGTCATAAATTCCATCTCATTTATTCCCAGTCGTTACAGATACTTTTCTCTAAACTTTATCTGTACTGGTTTTGATTTAGCCCGTGATTGAATAGGATGTCAACACAATACACACAGATACCGTAGATAAGCTGTTTAACTATCGCCAAAAGTAGCTTGTGTGTAACAAGATTCTATCGTATTCAGGTAAGAGATGCGAGATGTAATCCGGTCGGTACCTGCAATGCTCACCCTACCCAAATATAGAGTAGATTCCAGCTTGTTAAGACTGTTGATATCCTCCCACTCCTCAAGAACTCGCACAGTAAGGCGCCGCCGTGGCGTAAACAAGAGCGTTGGCCTCGTGTTAGTTATGTACACCATACCACGAGTGAAATTTAACATTCAGGTACACGTTTTAAGCTTATTCTCGTGACATTAATTAGGGTTGGATTGCATCAGAGAAAAACTATTCAATCAAATTTAGTTTAATCAATTGAGTAAACAGTGAATTAGGCGTGTTTATATTAGTCGTTTAAATCCAGTCAAGTGAAAAGTTCATTAGACAATGGTGACTTGCAATGACAACATTTAAACATTGGGTACCAACCAATAATTCTGTATATTAAAAAGACAATTAACAATTAACAAACAATTCGCCTCTCTCAAAGCACGCACGACTACATCAGAACACGCACCCATTGAGTGTGAGCGAGAAAAAGTACAAACTACTGTCAGACAACACCATACAACACGATACACTTCTGTCATCGCGATAATATTGAGATAACATTTATCTGTCTCATTAAATGTAAGATCATTAGAGTGTACCGAACCAGCATATAATTGATGAAAGGCGCCAGCAAAACACGGACAATACAGGTCTCTTCGACATCTAAGGGCCTTATTCATAGCAAAGCAAGTAGGTATAACACATGAATTCTTGCACAAGATAAGTAAAATGTACGCCAGTTGGCCAGCGTTTAAATAGGTGCTTCCATTTAAAAGTCCTTCAAAGCTCATTAGTGAGCCTGCCCTAATAGCGTCATATTTACTGGTTGCAGATATCTATCATTGATATCGCTGACATTATTTTAAAATAAGTAACTACCTACGTCTTTTTTGTTTACACATCATCACTCAGTTATGCGACTGCTTAATTGCATTAAATCTAATCATTTGTGAAAACAGAAGTCTCAAAATTTTTGCTTACCTACTTCCAAAAAGCTTCTGGCCAGTTTTTATTTTTTTATTATAATAACAATAAGGGTCATTCAGCTGTATGCGATTGACGGATGCCCACCTTCCATCATGGTTATTTGTGATATATAGCACGAAGAAACAAGAGTCGACATTGTGCGCAACATAGATACTTAACCAAATTGGTTCCACCAAATAATAAACCAAATCAACTTTGTTTGGACTTTTAATTACTACACTAATGACATGGCTAAACGTGGACTGATATTTATGATCAAAGGTTAACGATTAAACGGTATAGCTAGTTTCATTTGGCCCTTTCGATACGATAGCTATGGAGACATGAGTTGCTTGCATCAAGGATAATGTAATGGGCGATTACGTCATTGCATCACCCGAAGATAACGAGCAGTTGGCGGTGTTAATACAACTACTTGTTAGTATTTACTATCACAACACTTTATTTGAATATAACACGCATTTTACTAGTCATTAATTTCTTAGAACAATGGCTCCGTGTTCAGTAGGTATGCTCGTGCGAAAGCTCTTACCGGGGCCAAAAGACATGACTCCGCATATTTTAGACACTAGAGGTACGCCTCTGCCCTTATAGCGCCTGACGTTGTAATGGTGTGTAGATACGCCTTTTTGGGTGTGAACAGTGATTATGCGGAAACGTAAGTCTGGAGAGAGATTTGGGGGCTTAAAGTCAAGAGTGTGATACAAATTTTGTCACGTACGAAATCGCATTCTGAAGGATAGTCAACGGCGTATAGTAGTGACAGTCATCTACATATTATTATAGCTTTAACATGGACTGTTTCACTCTTTGATTTTATCGAATCAAGATAATTTGAATCTTAAAAATTGGGTAATCTTAAGAAATTATAGATCTGGCATCGTTGTATTTCTGTTATTGAAAAACTTATTATAATGTACCTAGGTGGGTAATGCATGATATGACTGTTCTATTTCTTCTGTCGAGCCGATGGCAAGTATGTCATATTTTATCAGCCCAGTGTTCAGCCACCCCGATTGCGTTCTCAGAGGCACTTATGAGTTCCTCCACTGTACATGTGATCGACAAGTAGTATGACATGACTGTTTGTACCCTGTCTTTTGCTGAAGAAATGAGGGACGGAGAGGTGATTGCGTAATCAGAAACGTCCAGAAACCGTATCAAATAAAGTATAATGTTTTAACATCTTTAGTCAGCTTTTGACATGAATGTGGTTCTTTGGAGCTTTATGAGAAATCGTGATTCTAGAAAAGAAGTTAACTTAGTACTATGCTCGACTTTATCCTGTCTTCATCATAACATATCATAGGATCTTATTTTAGAACTATCACTTACAATTCTTAGAAACTGTAAATTTATAGCTCATCTGAGCTGTAATTTCTATACAAGTTTAGCTAGTTCTGAGTGATTGACTAAATTAGGTCTGGTCAAGGGGTCTGGCCACCCATAAAAATAGCCTTGCTTAATTAAAGTATTTATTAATAACCAAGGTTATTTGCATTGGTGACCAGAATACTAACGTCAAGCCTAACTTGTCTAAGCTAATTCCGAATAATTGACTGGATCAGATCTGGCCACAGTGACCACCCATGAGAATAGCCTTGCTAATTATTAATAAGTGAGATTATTTGCATGGGTGGTCACACCATACTGTCAAACGGATATTTATAGCACTTGCATAGATATACTTTGTTATGTTATAACTATGAAGGAATTTCATAACTCGGGAGATTGGGGCTTTAATTAAAATTAATTCCTTGGAGAAGCGAGTTGCGAGCGTAACGAGCCATTTGAGGCTATTAACACTCAACAATATTCGTACGAGCACGCGAACAGCAGCGCTGCCGAACAGCTGCCGACTCCACTCTTTCGAGCAGGAAATTATTTATTAGCACTAGACACTATTCCAGTAGGTACCTACGATTATGGGAAAAGGAGAAAAGCTACGAATCGATGTGACCGAGACGCTATAACACGCTTTAAGGGGGAGGTATAGAAAAAACTAAGTTCAGATGGCGTCACTTCCACTGGGGCTTGTCTTAGCGTCTATAATCCTATTTTTTTTACTTTTTTTACTATATATAATTTAGTTTGTAAATTTATTAGTAAAAATGTCCTCCTGCGTGACAATGGCGAATTAAAAGAAGAGTTGAAGAAGAGACATTCTTTCCTACATAAAAATCATCAGATTTGAAATGGTCGCTACATATTCTAGTAGACGAATTTGATATCCACATGTTGATAACTAACTTGTACTTTTCCACATTACTTTTAATATTTGTTAGACCTGTCCGGTTTCGCCTTACGGTATCCTCAAAGGTTTGGTGAATCTTTGAAAAGTACAAGTGAGTTATCAATATCTGTAACAACAAATTCCACCAAGTGCCATCAATCAACAGTATAAATATTTTGGCATCCCGTTTTTTATACACAGGGCTACCTACTGCATCCGTCTTTTCTTATCCGTAGGAAAAGGATTAGCATCTTTATTTTTACATGTTATTCCACAGAAGACTTTTTTCTTTAGTAACTTTGATAGCAAAACAACACCAGCAATAATGCGCCACCTAGATAAAAAAGCAGGGAATTTGAAACCATTTTTTTAAGGCAATCAATAAAGTAAGATCTAATGTCCAAGCATGACCGACGTATTCATCCAATTTTAATTAATTTAGTGACGTAATAATTTTTAGCTGTCAGTTTTTAAATGTCAGTCACAGCGTCCGTCATTTTTTTAAATGTTCAGAATAATCTAAATTATGAACATTTTTGTATCTCATTCAAGATACGATTTTACAATTGTTAGTTATACGTAACATAATGTGACCTAAAAACTGCATAGTAGTGAACTCATTGTTTTAGCGGACAGTAGTAATGTTCCAAAATATTTAACTATAGTACCTACTTATATTAAATAATAATGTATAATATGCTGGTTGGTTGCCATTGTTTTCTGTTCCCCAAGTAGGTACTTCCATACTTTTCTATTTTAAATTTAAGGATGTCATGTGTGAATTGGGGATTGAGAGATCATCCGCTGCTTTAATACTTCCTGTGTCTCCGCGGCTAAGGTCTATTCACGGGGCGCAAGTATCTATTGTACGTGTGAGGGTCACGTTTCAGACTTTCCGTGATGGGGCGTTCAAGTAGTACGTAAGCAGGCTTTAGGGCTGTGAGGTTTTAATACTTCCTCAGACGCACTGAGCAAAGTATCGGACGGTATTTTATAGAAACGGTTCACTTTTTATACTATGTATGTACTATAGGTAGGTATGTAGGTAAGTACATATAAGAGGCTAAGGGTTTAAAATCAATGAACGTCAGCTTTAGTAGGTACAGTCGCCCTCATAAGTAGCTTAACAAAGAAGTTTAACGATCACTATGCGTTTTAAATTTAGTCTTTTTAAATTTAGTAAAATAGTAAACAGCTAAACTGTAGATTACAGTAATTTTATATATGTTTTATGCAAAGAACGTATAATCCTTGTCGCTTTCGAGGCGTTCATCTCGGAGCCCGGAGTCCGCTCACTCCTACGGCTTTTATGGTAGGGAATATCTTCGGATTTCCTAACCTCGGGATGTAAACTTAAATCAGGAACTCGTCCGTCAGCAGGTTTACCATCTTCGTCAAGGGTCTTGATGGGTCCCCATATACAATACCCAAGCTGTGGCGAAGCGGTAGAACGTTAGACTGCTACGCAGGAGGCGCGGGTTCAATTCCCGCTTAGAGCAAATATTTGTATGCATGAATGTTTCTATGTATAATATGTATAAACTTACAAAAAAAAGTATCTAGGTATGTATATCCACATTCTAGATTCCATAACACTAATGTTGTAGAATATTTATTAAAAAAACCTACTATTATAGTTTAAAAGTTTAAACTCAGTTTATTTAATACTCAAACATGCAAAACAAGAAATTTTAGTTCCAGCAATAGATTCTTGCGGCAACGTAACCAATTTTGGTCATGAATACGTCCGAACGATAGTGTGGGTAACAGCCAGTCGGAGAGTAAATTGAATATCATGTGCTTCGCCACTCAAGCTCAAGCTATAATCTGTATCCGACATTCAATCAGCTGTTTGATATCCTGTCAATGGCAACACTCATGGACACGACTGTTATACAGTGATAGTGCAATACCTACTGTCTGTACTACTCGTATTGTTATTAATTGATTAGTGGTGTCTGTTCGTACATTAGAGATACGACGCTATTATCTATTTTGCTGGATTTGATTGTCTGTATGTTCACAATGATGTATTTATTAAAAAGGTTTAACTTAAAATCCGCTATATGTTTGATTGCTATTGGTTAAGTTGAGTAGAAATGGAGATATGACCAAAAATTATAACATCGAAATACACGCGGGTGGAGGGGCAGGCATCAGCTAGTAATCTATATCTATACTAATATTATAACGAGAAAAGATTTGTATGTTTGTATGTATTGAATAAATTCAAAAACTACTGGACCGATTTAAAAAAATCTTTTACTGTTAGAAAGCTACATCAACACTGACTAGGCTCTATAATATTTTCAAAAATTAGTAATCCTTTCTAAAACGTCAATTATATAAGTAATATAATAACTCTCCATTTTGTGTGTTTCAGACACAATTTTAATGAATGAGTTTCCTTACAAAGACTATTTAAATGCAAAACATTAATATCATGGTCTTGTAGGTAGATAGATATTTTACATTTAAAATTTAAATATTATACTTTCTTATGCGAGAAAGTATTTTCTTTCATTTATCTTATATTTCTCATTCAGAGCTTAAGAATAATAATAATATATATAATATAATATACCACTGTGTCAAAAAGTTACATTAAAAAGTCCTTATTCGCGTACGCTGAGAAAACAATTAATACATACATATTTCACCACTCACTCACATTTCACCAATCATTGAATTCGGTCCCACGTAATAGGGGGTGAGCCTATTGCCGTCTCCCGGGCACTATTGTTGACTCGAGCTTTGCATCTGAAGCTGAGTCTGGGATGTATGTATCTGTATGATGTTAAACAGTCCTATACCTTAGTCGCCTTGTACGACACCGCATGGGAAGAGATGAGGTGGTTCAAATTGACAGATATGGCAAACAATTAATGACACAACAAAATAATGTATTACAAAAAGGTGTGGCTTAAAAAGGTCTACAATAAATTCCGCGGTAGCTCATGTCTATCTCGTTAGGATAACGTAACCATTTTCGTCATTTACAAATTACAGAAAATTGTGTGTTATTTTCTGACGTGACGTAGACGTGCGGTTTTAATGGGTCCGAGTGCGACCTAACCAACCCCAAGGCCGACGGGGTTGGTATCCGAGGGAATTACCGCACGAAAAAAAAAGTTTACACGATCAAAATACAACGTGGATGGTGCTGCGGGCAACAGCTAGTCTATAAATATACATCAAAATGGACCCCGTTTCCCTTTGTTACGACATTACTACCGATGTCATAAAAGTTTCTTAATAGTTTATAGAAAGTTATCTTACGGAAAGATACATTAAGAAAATATAAAAAGCTCGCTGACAATTCCAGCCCTAAAATCGATATTTAGTGAGAGGGTGGTGGGATGAGACATCTTTGATCAAGCAAGCTGGGTGCTGAAAAAATAATAGCTTTGCCACCTACGAGTACACGATCGTCAGTTCCCACGACACAGATTTTCTTAAAATTTAACAAAATATGCTAAGTTCAAATCTTTCACAGATAAACAAACTGTCTCTGAGATAGTACGCTCTATACCTGTGCATAGAAAATCGATCAATATTTGTTTACCGTTCTCATGGAGTGTAGGTACGCATAATAACTTGCCTACCCGTCAAATTATTCAAATGTGTGCATGTTAAACGGATCGAGTTTAAAATGTTCTGACTTCTGAATAACTTTCAAAATAATTACTTTAGCAATTTGTATCGTCATTGCATAACACCAATGCTCAGAGCAAGTAAGCTACTTTGTTTGCGAGTAAAACAACGTTGCTTAAAAATATCTTCAAGGATTCCAATATCGTGTCCTTTCCTAAAAATAATTTAAAACTTTCAGCACAGCATTAGAGACGACAGTATTATAGTATTCTAAAAGTTAGTTTCACGTTTCTGTAAATAAAAAATGGCGAAACACAGCTCAATTCTGCAGTACAAATCCAAATTTGACAACATCGAATAACCTACGCCTTAGGCATATGATACCATTGAATTTAAACATGGTGGGTAAAACTGAATCCAATCAACCAAAACCATCAATCATAAAAAATATTTAAAATAATTAAAATAAAATAAGTGTCTTGTGGAAAGTGTTTGCAGACCACTAACAAAGGCGAGTTGAATGTTTAGAAATCTATAATTTCAGTTCAACGGTGCAGAAATTCAAAAGACTGCCTATTCCACAACGACTTTTGCATAAAGCACAAAGAGCAAATACTTCAGACCGTCCATTATTCGCAGTGATCTTCATTTGCGAAAGCAATTCTCTAGAATATAGGTCTAAGTAAAAGCATCATAAAATGATAAATTACATTATGTACTGAGTTTGCTTTGCTCTTATTACCTTTGGGCTTGTGGGATTCGTAACATGAACATCAGATATCATAGTCATATATTGTACATTGAAATATTATTTATTGTAACAGACTGTGCCAACAAATAAGCCCATTTCGAATCTTATAGAACATGCCAAATATGACGTACCTACCTAATAATACATATTTGGTTTTTAATACTCAGTCCAAATTAATTACGTTTACTTTAGGAAAGTTATAAACAGAAGTGGTTTTTATATGAACTACAATACCTAGCATTTGGGGTGGTTTTGTGTTTAATGCTTCAGCTATCGACGTCAGCTGTCACGTGACATTGACTTGTATATTAATGGTATAAACCTAAACACGTAAAACGAGTGTTCTTTCTCTGTATGTACGCAGCATGGAGAGGTATGCATGTCAAACGAATGGTATGTAGTGTGTGTAGTATTAGTATTAATTTTCATGTATATCTAATGCAGATTATGTAAAACTGTTAGATTTTTGGGCTCCTTCTCTATACAAATTTCAAGTGTGCCTAAAGTAATCCGTAATAAAAAGATGTGCCTATTACTTATTCACTACACTTGCTCATAAAGTGGCTCTAATTTCGCAATTAAGGATATAATGGCCATCAAACTGTGACTTTTTCCTGGCTATAATTCACATGTAAGTTATAGCTTTTTTTAATATTATTGGTTGAGTTGCTTTGTTTTTAAAAAGTTTCGATACTTATCAAATCATGTTTAATAGTACCTACAAATAAATTAATATAGCTTCTGCACTGCTTACTCATTTTATGCATCATATTTAAATAGATAGTTTTCACTTGTACGTTTTTATTAAGCAATATGCCATTAAAAACACTTCATTATAATTTTACTAACTGTACATTTACTAATTGTTTCACTAAATAAACTTTTTATCTAAGTAGGTACTATATGATAGTACTTTATGAAACTGTTGCATAATAAGGGTTCTTCATCCAAATTATGTGCAATTATACACAATTTTATCTAATCTTTCATCATAATCATATGCGTAAAATTACAAAATTACAAAGTTATTTTTAGAGCCAAAATCTATTTGCTGATCTCGCATACGCGTTGCGACGCATCCACAGACTATATGTTACTCTGTGCATAAACAATGTCATTAAAGTTGTTTTTAATGTTTAGATTTCAGTATGAGAGTAGAGAAAAAGAATTTTTAGTATTATTTTATTTGCAAGTGTGTTGAAAATCGTCACTAATCCAGACTATGAAACACAGTTGTAATTTGTTAAAAGCTGATAAATGCTACAATTAGCAGTCGGCACGTGCCAATTTCTGGTTATCTTTTATGCTTCCCTTTTTTGTCTACGTGGCGATGACGGTCGGTGCATCGAGAGCTTACCTACTACATGTAGAACGTAAGTTCCATACATTTTATGTCCGTGTAACGCATACATAGAAATCGTCTCACATGCACGAATTTCAGAATGAGTGGGACGAATTTCGGAAGAACAGAAACTGCGGTAATGACATTAATAGATATTCAAATTACACTTGGAATAGTAAATTATAGTTTTTAAACTACCAGTTCAATCAAACAATCAGATACGATTGACACCACTATTTTCAGTGTTATGCGACCATGGTATGTATAAAAGAAATATTTTACTGCGTCATGATTTTTTGCTTAAATCGTCATTGGCAGCGCTTTTGCGACATCAAAGTATACAAAAAAAAACAGTAAATTGATGAGCTTAATTTCTGTATGCCTAGTGTTCAGTGGTTGGGGTGTGAGGCACGAATGCGGCGCGAGGGGCACGAAGGGACTCAGTATAGTATTGATCGGTGCTGCCAGCTGCACCACCTGCTACTGCAACTCGGGAAATTCGATTATCTTACAATAAAACCGCATGGACGATTCGCTTGCAATTTATTTATGTTTCTCATACTAATTAAATAAGAAGCTGAGACTTGACGTTAGGGTAAAATAATTAGGATCTGTGCAAAATGATTTTGCACTAAGTTTTTTATGAATGGAAATGCGCTTGGGAAATTTTCTTTCTTTAAACAATTAGTTATTGTTTATATTACGAAATAAATTAGTTAGTAGATCTCTGAAAAAACTTAGGAAATATTGTTCTTGAAACATTCAAACTCTATTTAGCACCAAAATGGCGTACAACATTATAATATCTAATCTATGTATGCCAATATTAACAAAGTGGTAACTTTTATGAGGTTCTATGGTGGTAATCTCTGCATCTATTGAATCGATTTTGAAAATTCTATTACCGATAGAAACCACTTTACAACACAATACCTGTGAACAGGATCAGAATTCCACACGAGCACACATTGATTATTTGTATTGATCAACCTACCCTACACATTCGGTTAATCTAAAATTTTGTCAACATATTGTTTGCTCTTGTCATTACAAATAAAATTGGATTGTGAAAGTGCCGAAACTATCGGGTTATAGGATGTTTGTTCACGAATTTTTACCCCAACGAGGCTGGGTCAGCGAGCTGGGGAAAAAATAACTTTATGTAGGTACTTTGCTCATGACTTTGAAGATAATTGTATATTTTGGTACGAGGGCGTAAAGTTGGTGATTCCGTGATTACCACTAACACACCATCGGGACGCTTAAGAGAGCCGAAAACGGTAATCATCAATCCACACGTGTATCATACGACGTTTTTCAACATATTTGCAAAAAAAAAACTAAAATAAATAGATATTTCTTGTCGTTTTAAGGTAGTAAACTTTCCATAACGTTAAGGGCTTCACACCGTAGGTATATCGGGCGGTGAACAGCATAAATCATTTTCTACATAACTAGTACTTGTACCTACACAAGTCAATTAACAAAATAACTATAATTTCAACAGTGAAAATTAGTTGAGAATTATTTTCGCAATATCGGGAAAAAATTATTAGGTTTCCTGTGCGCGCTCATCTAGCATAGACTAAAAGAATGAGGTTGTTTTTTCGGAACGTTGAAAAAGGGGAATTTAAAGTTTTTACAGAGAAAACATGTTATACATATATTTGAGTGAAAGTTTTGTTGATTAAACTGGTTTAATAATCAAAGAAGTTGAAATTATCTATTTAAATAGTAAGTTCCATGAACAAAGCAACGGAACCATTAAAATTTAAAAAAAAGCTGTAATTTAAATTTTAATAACTCACTCGTGAAATATAGCAAGGAAAATGTCACAATTTGATTGTCCAATAGCATAATAGGTGCTATTATGTGCCTAATTGCGGTGAAATTAGAGAGCCACTCTAAGAGCAAGTGTGTTGAAAACAATATTTCTAATAGATCAACAGCGTCCTGCTGCTAATATTATAAATGTGAAAGTTAGTGAAGATGTTTGGATGTTTGTTATTCAATAACGCTCTAACGGCTGAACGGATAAAAGTAAAATTTAGTACAGGAATAGAGTACAGACTGATATAAAACATAGGCTAGTTGTCATGGGTTGCAGGCAAGAGATCATATTAGACACAGTCGGAGTCGGTAACAGCTAGTTAGGAATAATTATAACCTGTGTGTGCTATTGACACGTTTTATTTATCTCTCATCTCTTTGTTAGTTTTACAATTTTTAGAAAATATTACTTACCTACCTAACCTACTAAATAAATATCACACTCGCACCAACTAAACAACTTCTTACAATGTTGAGTGGCAAAGAAACAAGTTTACGATTACGTAGGCGATGCGATAGTGTCATGAACGGGATATGCGATTGCAATCTTTGAACCGATTCTTTTAACTTACAGGTGAACTAACTTATCTTCGTGTACCTATCTTTCAACGCCTGTATTGACTTCAATGTATTTCGTACCCGCATCGACGCTTTACGGTAGCGGTCCCAGTTACCTAGGCTAAGCTTAACACATTGGACAAGTGACTTACCTACCTAGTATTCTACTATGTTCTATACCCCATGCAAGAATTCTAGTATTAGACTGGTTGTACCTAATATAAAACTACGAAAGACAGCTATTTTACCAACAACAATAATGTGTAACTTGTTATTGCTGGGAGGTTTTGGCGCCAACACGATGAAGCAATTTTCTAAAATTGGTGTGAATTCTACTTTATGTAAAAATGGTGGATTTTTAGACATAACGTCTTTGACAACGCACACAAACGTCGGCAAGTGGCATATTACAGTAAATTACTTTTCGTGTTGGTTCCAAATCTTCCTAGGGAGCATCTAGTAAAGTCCCCACCACTTTACTGAGGCAGCAACCATCTCATTGATCGTCATCATCATCAATATTGAACCTTTTTTAGCTGTAAGTTTCCCTAAAATTGTAAAATAAAAAATAAATAAAAAACTTATCTTCATCGTTATCATCAACAATCATTCTAACTAAGATATTAATATAATATAAAAGAGGATTTGAGGTCTTAGTTATCATGTCATTAAATCCCAAAAAAAATTGCAAAGTATCTTTGAAATGAAATTACAAGAAGGCGCGTCAAAATTCATTGTGACCTTTCGATGTTGCGTCCCGTTCCAAATTCGAAATTTAAAACTCGTACCCCGTGTTATAAACAGCCTACAACTATAATATTCTAGAAGTCTAATTATGACTATTGCCAGAAATTTGGGCAGGTAACTTGATATACATTTCATTATTAAGTCGTACTGTTTTTATACTGCTATCTATTCATAGCTGTACACGAGTCGAATCTTGGAATAAATTAATCAAAATAAGGGAAGGGGAGAAGGTTTCGTAAGCGGCATAGTCAAGCACCATTAATGTTCAGAATTTACAAGTTATCGCAAATCCTCAGAATACAGAATCGTATTAAAGACCCGATTCAGTACCGTCACGTTTTGAAACATTTTGTTTAATTTCGATTAGTAGTATTTCTATAGGAACAAATTCAAGTGTCTGTTTGTAGAATTTAAATGACAGCTAGTTAAAATACTCGATATTTATCTGTCTGTCACTTTAAACATTTACGATATAATGCTTACTTTTATTAATTTAATTTAATATTTAAAGATAAGTCTCTATACGTATGTTCCGCCTAATCTCCCAAAAGCCATTAGGGAGATGATAGTATCAGGCGTAACTTAGGTTACTTATATTCTAGAGAAATAGTTAGGATTTCACGTAAAAAGCCGTTCAAGTGCGAGCCGGACTCGCGCACCAAGGTTTCCTTAATTTACCAAAACTACATATACAGTAATATATTTTGAATACGTTGACTTAGGAGTGTGATTTTTGCACAGTTTCAAGACGTTATAGACCTGAGTATGTGATATAAATTTCAACTTGATACCTTCACGCTTTCTTGAGAAAAAGGTCTTGACAGACAGACAAACGATGAACCACGAAGTGATCCAAGAAGGGTTCCGTATTTTTCCTTTTACGGTACGGAACCCTAAAAAGGAAAATAAAACTCAGATCGAAGTCCATGCGGACGAAGTTACACGCGCATAGCTAGTTAAAGAATAAAAAATCGATGTTTGTGTAAATATGTTTAGGGCTCCTTTTATTCTCATATTTCACGAAGGGAAACGTTTGACGTTCCCTCTGGCATAATGCAGGCGGTAGAGTAAAAACTTAGTGTTAACGGTACCATGCACCTTATGGTACCAAGTACCAACTTAATAACCAACATTGAATATATATATGACATATCCAGTTACTGCATATTCATGGCCTACATACCGACTACATGTAATGCATTCTAAGTCAATGTGATCTAAGACTAGGCGTAGGTACTAAACGAGCTCAATATACATGTGAATTGTATGAAAACCGACTTGAGTTATGTCTCAGCTGTACTCAGAGACTTTCTCGAAAAGGATCGTTCAGGTGAGAGAAAACTATCCTGGAAAAAGCACAACTTTATAAAACGTACTCTGAAAAATTTGATTCATTCACGTACACTCTGACTATCAGCAATACTTAATTAAAATCCCTAAACCGTGAAAACTCAATTTATTTCAACGGACTTCTGACTGATGAAATCCAGTTTTGCGCGGAATCATTACCATTTTAAACATTCTCGGTTGCATTAGAGGTTTTCGCATTTACTCTTTCTCTTCCTTTTGGTTTGACTTATAGGTGGTTTATGGGAGTGACGACAGTTGCCTCGCATTCTAACCCCGGGGGAAAGCCGTCGCCAGGGCGTTGTAAACAGGTGTTCGGAATTGCAGATGAGGTTCGCTTGCACTAACATCCGTTACTGAAATTTCAGTCATAATCGACATGGGCAAGGATTTTTTATACTACAGTGTTATGTGGGTATTAAGTTTCAGTTCATAATTAAAAAATCCTTTAAAACAAACGTACTTCATAATAAAACCTACATTAAAAAGTTATTCGGTATCCGCCGCGTGGTTTCCGGCAGAATAGAATAACTTCAAATTCTATTCAAATTCAAATTCTATCTATTCTGTCCAAATTCTATATAAGGCGACTAAGGGATAGGGCGAAATTGGGCTTTTTTACGTGCGCAAAATCCCCACGGATACCCTCCCACCGGAACCGGTGGAAGAGGTTATGTCGGATCCGAACCGACTAAAACGCACGCCGCCTGTGGGTCGCTTTGGTTGCCGAAGGTGAGGTTGACAGGCATATCCCTCGCACCCAGGCCGGCCTAGGGCAATCTCTCACGATCTGGCCCTCTCCTCGGGTGTGGGGACTACAGAGTCCCCAACTCGTCCCCGGAAAAGGGGCGACATAGGGCTGTTTAACATCAGACAGATATACTTATATACAGCCCAGACTCAGCCTCAGATGCATGGTTCGAGTCAACATTAATGCCCGGAAACCGGCAATAGGCTCACCCCCGATTACGTGAGACCGAATACAATGATGGTGAAATGTGGGTGTTAATTCACCTCTGCCTGACCCTCCGGAATAAAGGCGTGATTATATGTATGTATGTATGTATAAAAAGTTGTTTTAATTCTACAAACGGATAATTCAATCTTATTTATATGAATAGACTGCCTCAACCGCCCCAGCTTCGCCCGAGGTATATTTTGAAACAATGAGGTTCCATATAAATGAGGGGTATATCACCCCTGTATCCTGTAGTTTTTAAGTCCTCAAATAATGTATGAAAATCTCCTGGTTTAGTTGACATTTCTGATCACTACTCCGCTCCCTTAGTAGATTAGTACCTAATGTGATGACATATAGCCTAAAACCATCGTATTCACTGTTCTATTCTCTACAAATGCTACTCAATTGAAAAATTAATAGATTTTATTAATGTGAACTAGTAGTTCCTGAGATTAAAACGTTCAAAGAAACAAACAAACAAATCTTCAGATTTATAATATTAATATTATTACCATAGAAATAAAATACAATACAATACAGTTACTTTCGAGGTCACAGAAGGGCTTAGCGCTCTAAATGTACGCTAGTATTCAACGTAGCTGAAGAAAAGAGGTGGAGGGTGGGTGTTGGGCTAAGAGTGGGAAGTGGGAAGTGGGAAGCGTCGCGAGGCGGCGGCGAGCGGCCAAGACCTTCAGCTAACGGTGCTATTGACCTGCGAATGGATTTGTAACGTCATACATGTGTACGTAATCGGGTGTTAACGAGTTCGACATAACGTTTTTGGCGCGTAGGTACTCGCTCGGGTGGACAATAAACTCGATTACCCATAATAGGGTGTGACACCACACTAGACACGTTTTCGGACACGCTGGCCGGTCCTCGGGCCGCGCACATTGTTTTAAATTGCTCTATCCTGGTCACCGTAATGCACTAATATGCGCTAGGCAAATTCATTCCATTCCATCCTCGTACTTTGAGGCTGTGTGTAAATTAACAAAATCCTGTGAGGAATGTCCTTGATGTTTCAGCCAAAAATCATTAAGATCCGTTCATAAATAAGCAACAGCAAACTTCTCCCTTTTCTTCCACATTTTCCCTTCTATCAAGAAAAGCTCTCGACATAAAGTTATCTCCTTAGCACAGACTACTTATAGCCGATTTAGGAGAGCAGTAACTCAACCAACTTATTGTAGAAGACAACCGTATATTTTCAAATGTGCAACATTATTTAGTCTGTAAAGCTACAATAGGCTATTTGATGAGGTTGTCTGATTTTTTCCCAATACTGTTTAATATGTTAGTTCTGAAAAAAAACCTTGCAAAGATGGTGTCGCTGAAACTATAACTTTTCGTTATAAGTAATGAATGACTAATGACTATAAACAATCAAATTCGGTCTCAATTCTGTAACATATTAGATTTCTCATAAAATTTCAATTTAACTTTTGTTATGAACTATACTGAGTGTCGTGTAAACGCAAAGTATGCCAAGGTAAATGCGATATTTTCTTGCACTCCATACATTTGTATTACGCGCGACTGGCGTGTGACGTCACTCGCATGTATGATTTTGTATGGAGCGTTTTCGAGCGGCGCAGCGCTTGAAATTTAATTTTCAAAGTTAATTTTCTATAAAACTATTTGACGTAAAAATATTTCTTTAGCAGTTCATTATATTATTATAAAGTGGTCATTTTTCGAGAATATAAAACATTTGTCAAATAGCCTATATTGTGATTTATGAATAAATTGTTTATTGACTTTATACTCGTAATGTAACAAATACTCTTAATATAATCTAGGCAACGTTATTATCAAGGCGCAACCGACTACGGAATCAAAATTAGACATGTTTGTGGCAATCATGAAAATCCCGAGATTAGCCAAGTACCTACAGTACGAGGATTTTCGGGGCCAGAAAATGCCCGAGAGATCCAGGATCCCGGGACTGCAAAAAAAATATTCTTAGACAATGGACTTTTAAACGTAATTTAAAGCGGCTAAAAAGATAAATGTTCAATCGCATTTGGTTGAGGAGAATTAGAGGTTATGACCAAATTTCGTGACAATCGACATCCACTCGGCGGGCATCAGCTAGTTCGAGTATAAAGACAACGTAGCTGTAGAGCAGGACAATAGTGCAAATTCGGTGGCATCGTTCCTTCCGGCACTGCGCACAAGGTCTGGGTTGGTCGGGTCGACGGCCTGCGCCGCCCCCGCACCCCTGCCGCCAGCTGTCTCCGCCCGATTATATTTAGACCGGATGGCGGAGCTCTCACTGAAACAGTTTCTCCCCTCTGTTTGCGTAACACACCAAGTTGTTTGACAGAGTGACTCTGACTCCTTTAATGCAAGACAATGATAGCTTGCACATCCGGGTCGACGCATTCGCCAGTTGACCTTATCTGACGTCCTCAAGCTAAAAGGGCTTAGTGGCATCTGGTCGATTAGAAACAAATATTAATATTCATTAATGGCAACTTTGATCCGATAAAAGTTTAATAAATTATTTTTTTTTATACAACTTAGGTAGCAGACAGGCACACGGCCCGCCTGATGGAAAGTGATTACCGTGACCTATGAACGTACGAGATTTTATGTGCCTTCAGTGCAGAACACAAAATCAGGACAAGTCTTTGGTCTTCCCACTGAAAGCACAAAAACTCTTCAGTAAAAAATAAATATATTCTGATAAATGATAAAGTTATTCAAGATTTATAGAAAATGACTAACAAGCATCGTTTTAAAAATATTCGCTCTTTTTTCAGTTCTAACTTAAACTCAATTTGCTTTTGTGATGTCGCCGCTTCAAAGCTTAAGGTCGGCAGTGAGGTTTCTTTTGAATTATTTTTAAGCGAAATTGAATCTTATTGTTATATCAGCACGCTATTCTTCTGTCGTGAATAGAAATTGACGAAGTAGCACACTAGTAAATCTATAATTCTCAATTAGCTGTCGGGTTTCATGGCATATAACCACATATATGGTCGCGAACGTAAAGTTGCCAAGATAGTAAATCAAATGGGCGATCGATCCAAAAAAGGGCAATGTACCGTTAGGCGACTAATGCAGAGAGATGCAAACGACTGTTGTGTTGTTGTGCACAGTTAGGCATACAGAGACACATGCATGAGCATGACATGTCTGTTCAATTCTCGCCGCGAACTCGCGACTACATTACAAAAAGCAAACATGTATTACTTGACATTAATGTGTATGTTAATTTTGCCGCTCAAGCGACGAGTCGGCCTATGCCACACTTGAAAAGAAAATCAAAAGAAGACAAATCAAACATTGCTAAGCAAACACTTAAAACAAACTATGGATAAGCTTCAGTTTTGAAATACTTTTTAAGCCACGTGTTTCATATTGAGTCCCGATTCATTTACGCCACGTTTGGAACGCGTGATTTCAATTCGATTAGAACTTAAAAATAGTTAATCACTGTAGTATTCTGTTAGTACGATATGTCAAAACTAAAACGATCTACGTTTTCATGAGGTTAATAAACTTCCAAATCCAAATTGTGTTTTCAATTAGATATTGATATTGTGATATTATAAGTTTTTAAAGTAAAGTAAAATCTCTATATCGGGACCCAGTTACACGCATTGTGGAGTGTTGCTGCCACGGGATTTTATTTTCCATATTTTCGTTCAAAACAGTTTAAGTAGATAAATAATATCTACCCACTCGATATTTGTTTTTACACCTCTAATAGCTATCAAAAGTACTTTATAAATAAAATGTGGAATGACTGCAAGCGCAATAATACTCTAATGAGTCATTTCTTTGTACAGTATTTTCATGTTATCTGAGGTTTTGCGTCCACAGACATTTTGTTCATACGAATTTGCACAGTACATAGTGTTAGTTACACTGTGTACTGTGCAAAGTTATAGTATAGTACGTAGTGCAAATACCAACATTTACATAAATAAATAAAATTGAAGGGGCTTTTTTATTATTTTTTATTAATCATTGCAAATGAAGTTTATAGTTTTGTTTGATTTTCTGTCTGTTTGAGTCTGGTTTTACCGAAGTAACGTGTTACTGAAGATTCTTCCTGCAGATTGTTAATGTTAACGTAAGCTACAATTATAGTAGAAACATGAAAGGCGTTACATAAGCTGCAATTTTAGTAGAAAGAATATGAGAGTGCCGCATACAAAACAAAATACCGAGCGAATCCACACAGACGAAGTCGCAGCCGCTGCTAGTTCATCATAATGATTATTAGGTAAAGCAATCAATCTGTTTGTGATATTTATTAGGTATATTATTATCCGTATCGCAGGAGCATGAAGTAAATAAACCAAGTGAAGCAGTATGTAGACAATAAGTACATTTATGTACAGATTATTATGTTGACATCATTGTCTTATAATGTCCATTGTTTACCATGACGAGCGGTGATATAATTATATGAGAGTCTCGCCTAGTAGCTCTATAATTATATTACTTTATGCTAAACGTCTTATAAGACTCTAATAGATCTGTGCTTCCTTAGTCATCTGCAAGTATTCTTAATGTCATATCTATTAAATACGCACTCATCAATCAATCAAAGAATCAATTTCATTTATTCAGTTTAGGCACATAAAGAGCACACATGAACGTCAAAATTGTACAATTAGGTATGTCAAGAAATAATATAAATATATTAAATATTGTAAAAATAAACCATTGGAAAATGATTCTTTCGCTGGTTCGGTATATTTGTTCTACTGAGAAGATACCAGCAAGAAACTCAGCGAATTATATTAGAACTAGATTATTTTTCTTCTTATTAATTCTTATTAATCAAAGCGCTAGGCGTATAAATGTTCAATATGGGGCCCCACCATTAATTTCAGGGGTCGAATCTAACCACTATAACTAAGTACCTAGTTAGCATGGGCTCCGAAATTCAATCGATTAACGTATGACGGTGTGATTATACAAGGCTCTGGCAGGGACTTTCCTTTCGGGGTTGGGAGACCTGACGGCTGTCGCTGTCGTGCCCGTAAAAGCGATGCAATATTCTCGCAAATAATGAATGCATCCGAAATTTATGCTGTTGATAATGATGATGATGGGGTAATTTTATTTTTATATACATACATATAATCATGCCTTTATCCCTGGAGGGTTAAGCAGAGGTGAATTAACACACACATTTCACCAATAATTGGATTCGGTCCCACGTAATAGGGGGTGAGTCTATTGCCGTATTCCGGGCACTATTGTTGACTCGAGCCATGCATCTGAGGCTGAGCCTGGGCTGTATATATCTGTCTGATGTTAAACAGCAGATAGAAACAGGGATAGGCCCTTAGTCGCCTTGTACGACACCGCATGGGAAGAGATGGGATGGCCCTAATTCTACTCTACCAATCAAAATTTCTAGTCATCGTCTACCTTTTTGGTGTAAGAATGGATGCTGTACTTTAATATATCTGTAGAGCTCTTATTGTTGAAATTGAGGCAGCACCGCACCGTTACAAAAAATTAAAAACCAATGCTCGCGGATCACAGCAGCTTACTATACTATCTATGAAGTGAGAACGTTTGCCCGTCTATTGAATTATCCTTATTCGGTACTCTGCAGCACGCAGCAGTGTTGCACGACAGTGCTGCACAGCAGTGTTGCACTGGTTGTTGTGATGTGCTGTTGTTTATTCATTCATTTGTATGCAGCGGTGTTGTGCAACACAGCTGCAACAATATTGCTGCGTTGCTCGGAATGTGATGTCATATAAACTCATAGAGATTATATAGGGAACCCTTGTGCTGTGCAGCACTATCGTGCAGCACTGCTGCGTGCTGCAGAGTTCGGGATCATAATTAATGCTACATATTTTTATTTTTAACTTGCACTTATTCGCCTTGTTGGTACTGCTTACGTATAAGTTTGAATTTGATTTTGTGGTGATTTAAAAACGTTGAATTAATCTTAAGTGTACAAAACTTGAAATAAATTCAAAGTTTTTAAGTTACCATATGTATTAGGAATCGATAACAATACAAAAATTAAAGGAATAAGGATTTTAAAAAAATACTAAGAATCACGCTTATAAGGTCCCTTTAAAAATAGGAGATGGCGAAATGTGGGTGTTATTACAACCCTGTCTAAACCATCTGGAAAGCCGTGAATATATATATATGCTTATAGGTAGTTTTAGTTTTTAATCTAAGTTATAGTTTCAACATTGTGTAGACAAAAACAATTAAACTAATCTGTCCGTGGGACTAACGCGAAGATGAGTCTGATTTAATTAGTCAATAGAGGTATCAAACTGTCAATTAATTGTCAGTTAGACCTGCGATAGAGAGAACGCTTTAACTGAAACAAGTCAGTCTTAACCCCACCTTTACCTACACCTAGGTATAAAACATGTATTTAAAAGTTACAATATGTCACAGGCTTCAGTGTGAACTTAAATATGTTTTAAACTTGTTTACAACTTGTTGGCTAAACATACTATGTGAACGAAAAAGTATCTGAGACAGTTTCAATATTATGTTTTGAATTGTCTTCCACAAGTCTTCAACAATTTTTGTATCACACAAGTTTTTTGGTAAAACGACGGGTTGACTAGTACCTAGGTACTATTATTCCTCAGCAGTAAAGTAGGCAACAACAATGTAACGAGAGACAGATCAGACTGGTTTTCAGGATAATTATTGGAAAACAAAGCATGGTATTTTTTACAAGCTTCCATTTACTAAATATTCGAATTACCTACATACATACTTATTAGAAATGTTTTGCGTAATTTAATCTACGTCTAAGTTAGTACGTTAATTCGCAGAAATTAGCGGCCTGCTTATATGGTGTGGCATGGTACGTGACAAGCTCAAAGGTACAAACCTAGCGAATATCAAATTGCAATAGCAGAATAGCGAAACCGGTTACGGCATGTCGATTCATCAAAACGTTTCATTAGTGCCTGTGGAATATAATATCATGTCATGACTCAATGGATTTCCCCCTTTTGACGAGAGGCTTTCAGAGAGAGGTTGTAACCCGACGGGCCACGGGCTGTGGAGCCCAACCCACAATCTGTTGCACTCTAATAAGCTTGTGTTAATGCACGACTAACTGATAGTATTAAAATCTTGGAAACACTCTATCACGAACTCTTGTGATATTTTAGAGTAAATCTAAGATACTACTTGGTAAACAAGTTATGGTTTAAACGTTCACTAACCAAACATAACATTTGCGTTGGAGGTGCGGGGCAGCTCCAACAGCCTCCTGCAGTGTGTTGCGGCAAGGCTTCACGTGGACAGTGCTATTATGCGGCACTGGACACGTTTCCACCTTGCCAAAGACACACACATTAGTTACAGTTATAAATATGACTGACTAACTGTCTGTTTGTGTACATAATAACTTGCAGTTTTACTAACATAGGATATAAGCTTTATTGTTACTAACATTTTTATGGGCAATGCCTGAAATAAATGATTTTATGTTATTATTATTATTACAATTATTTACGTTGAGATTTATTGCTAAGTAACAATTTCGCAAGTGATATTGTGTGAAAAATTTTCTGGGAAGTTATAATTTGCCGCGTAGTTTCCGGCAGAGTAGAATTAGGGCCACCCCATGGTGGGAAGAGTCCCATGCGGTGTCGAACAAGGCGACTAAGGGATAGGGATATTTAACATCAGACACATATATACAGCCCAGACTCAGCCTCAGATGCATGGCTTGAGTCAACAATAGAGCCCGGAATACGGCAATAGGTTCATCCCCTATTACGTGGGACCGAATACAATTATTGGTGAAATGTGGGTGTTAATTCGCCTCTGTCTAATCCTCCAGGGATAAAGGCGTGATTATATGTATGTATAATTTGGCAATTTCTTTTCAGTCAAACATAGGTAACCCTGATTTAGTACATAATTATCGTTGCCATTATACAGCAGAAGAGTGAGAGTTTGGCTAAGTTTGAATTTCTTCGGTTTTGTAGAGCGAAAAGTCGAGTAGGTACTTACGACAGTGTTTTACTGTGCCCGTCATTGATATACATATATATATATTGTTCCTAAGGGGGCCTGTACTGTCACGACTAGAAGAGCGGATCCCGGGACTTCGAACTTTAGATTAAACCGGGATTTGTGCTCTGTTGATGATTTGGTTATAATAAAATCAGTTAAAACTTACCCGCTACTGTTAGACGATTTTATCGAAGCTGCATACTTTTACGCCAGACCTGTAAAAAAACAAAAATTCATTAAAAAATTATGAATTTTTTTTTTATTCATATGAAAAATTAAATATATACACAAAGCTTAATAATCACTTTGTAACGTAGTTCGGTAAAAATAGTGTAAAGCCGAACTAAGCAGGTATGTGCCTGCCGGAGCGGGCGTCTCTACATGGCAAGACAAGTGTGGATTGCCATTAAGGGAAGCTGCACACACATCCCAAGCGTCTGACGAGTTTTTTCTGGTGCAGGGAATCTCAAAGGTAGATAGAAGAATCACAAATATTGTAATTTATATGGACTTTTGTCTTATTTATAGAGAGTCCCACTATGAAAGATGGAAAATGTTATACAAAAAAATATTAGACAGTAGATGTATAAATAAAAAATATCATTTATTACAATCGCAGGTTTATAAGTGCCCGGTTAATGGCAATAGGCTCGCCACCTATTAGGTACATTAAGACCTAAACATAAACTGGCGAAATGTGGGTGCTAGCACCTCTGCCTACCCCTTCGGGGATATAGGCATGAGTTTATGTTATGTTATTTATTACCAAAAACATTTACATAAGTAGTTACTTTTCCGGTGGAGCCACTTGTCTAAACTGATAAAAGAATGTAAGAAGTCAAAGTTCAGTTACAAAATTATAAAATTTCCAGTAATAGAGGTATTTCATAGCAAAAGTATTGGGCCCTCATTGAACATAATTATCAGCGGCCATTTCCATTTGATCGTTAATATACTATAGCCAGTATACCCAATATTAAGTATATGGCATATTAGATAGACAGATAGATAATTCTTTATTGTACACCAACAGATTTACAGTAGGACAAGTAGGTAGCATGTATACAGTTCAATGTACAATAAGCGGCCTTATCGCTGAAGCGATATTCATCACAACGTATTCGTAGGCAAGTATATTATACTCGTATTACATAATTTTAAGGCTCAGATTTCCTAAAAATAGTGACTTTTAGAAAATCAGTCGTCTCATGTGCGATAAAGCCCAGGCCCTCGGTTCTACGCAAAACAACTGTCATATCACAAATACACAAAAAATGGCATTACATTTTAGACTTTACCACTATAGACTTAATGTCTAAAATTGTATGGCTTTTTGTAAAGTGAAAGACAACATGTAATGAAACTCTTTTCATTTAATTCTAGACTTTAAGGCTATAGCAATAAAGTTTAACAGTTTGCCGTATCTGTGATACGACAGTAGTTTTGCGTTAGAAGAATTGAGGCCCAGAATTGCTGCCACGAAAACCGTTCTAGGTTTCTAAAGATATGAATGTGGAGTTGAATTACTCCACAGTCTATCACCCCTAATAATGTGTGTTGCAAACCCATACACACATTACACATAAGATCCGCCGAAGGAACTCATGAGTGCCTCTAAGAATGCAATTAAGTTAGTAGGAGGATAGTGGGCAACATAATTTGACGAATGCCATGGAAACGACCGAAGAAGTACTCCATCACATTTTGATCACATTGGAGCTATGTGAGTGATTTAATTCAGTGAAGAAAAGAAAAAAGAAAATTGCTTTAATTTCCATAGCTGCAGCACACAATAATTGACAAACTTTTTCAATATAGGTACTTAACTTACATTGCCAACGATTATAAAACGAATTAGTGACTAATATAAATAAATTGTAATGACTACACTACCCATCCTTCCCTCCTCTATGTACAGTAACACAATTGTAACTATATTACCTATTGTGATCTAATTTAGTACACAAAATACAAAGTAAAAGTGCATAACAGTAAAAGCAAAGTAAAAGGCCGCGTGGTTCCCGACAGAGTAGAATTTGAACCACCCCATCTCTTACCATGCGGTGTCGTACAAGGCAACTAAGGGAAAGGGCTGTTTAACATCAGACAAATATATACGGCCCAGACTCAGCCTCAGATGCATGGCTCGAGTTAACAATAGTGCCCGGAAAACGGCAATAGGCTCATCCCCTATTACGTGGGACCGAATTTAATGATTAGTGAAATGTGGTGTTAATTCACCTTTGTCTAACACTTCGGGGATAAAGGTGTGATTATATTTGTATGTATGTATGTATTTAATATAAAACATAATAATCTTACCGACTAACTGGTTTATTGGCGTAGAACCAAACTGCTGGGACTACAAACTTATCTTTGACAGTTGATGCCATATATGAGCATCCAGTAAGGAAGAATTTTTGGAAACTTCACTCCTAAGAGAGTTTTGATTGACGAATAGGTGTTAGTTAGACATTAATTCATCTTTATCATCTTAGCCTCAGTTGCATCTAAGATATTCTACTGAAAGGAAAGCCTACCTACACCGGCTTGCAACTCTTGCAAGTATGGCTGACTTTGCCCTTATAGGTAATAGTGAGGTTCCATCCTTTCCATACAAAAGTTAGTGCACATATATAATTGCGTATTTTCATGTTGTTAAATAAATTATATAAATGAGCTCATAAAATTAAGAATGCTAGAAGAGTGGTAAACGTTGCGACGATTCTTATTATATTGTTTTTATTTAATTAAAATCATGAACCCAACCTATAATAGCAAAATTATTTGACTATGAAATATTAAGACGTCACACTAATTTATTTTATAAAGATTCCTTATACCTTGTGTACCGTAATGACGTTTAGTAAAAAGTGTAACTAATTTGACTGGTCAGTCAAATACCAAATTATATTACTGACACTCTCTGATTCTGTGTTCGTAGTTCGTACAGGAAACGGCATTTTGTCGACTTGTATCGATCGCACAACGTTCGTACCCGCAATGTACCGTGTGATTGTTTTTGTCATGAATGTCTGAGTTAACGGCATCCATTTCCACTGTAAAACCTTTATGGGATGGATTTCATCAATATCTAATTATCTATGTAATTAAATGTCTGTGGTGTAGCGCTGGAACGCTCAAATACCAAGTCATAGGTTCTGGTTTTAATTACTATGTTTATTTGCCTTGGTCTGGATGTTTCTATGTACATATGTACGTATTTATAAAATAATCTAGAAGTCATTACCCCAAGTTAATTACTTCGGGTTGTGCTTTGGGTCTAGTGTTCCATCTACTACTAGTAAAGGGCTGTGTAGAATTTCCTAATTTTCTTTTAATTTTAACTTAGTCTATTAGACGTTGACAACGGTGCATCAGTTTGCAGGTAAGGTTGTCTTGGGCCTCTGAGATCGCCGTGGGGATTTTTTTCTCCTTTTTTATTTTAATTTTTTATACCACTTAGGTGGCACACAAGCACACGGCCCACCTGATGGGTTGTGGTTGCCGTGGCCTATGGACGTGTGCAACTCCTAAAATTATTATTTTTTACGTGCGAAAAATCCCTACGGATACTAAAACGCACGACGCCAGTGGGTCGTTTTTGGTTGCCGAAGGTGAAGTTGACAGGCATATCCCTCGCACCCCGGCCGACACAGGGCCATCTCTCTCGATCTGGCCCTCTCCTCGGGTGTGGGGACCACAGAGTCCCCATCCTAACATGATAGTAGGTACTTATGGATATGCCTCGGATAATACAATATTCGTTATATAAATTTGTACATAAATTTGTCAGAATGCTTGCATCCTGTGTTATTCCGTATCGTGTTCCAAACCTACGATAAAAGCGAGGTCGTTTACAAAACGGAAATGCCGGGCCTACACAACCTGCGCCCGCGCCGATATTCACAGCTAAATAAATTAACTACCTACTCACCATACGTACTCACTACACTGTTTCTAAATACTAACATGAGTAGAACTGTACTCGTAGTAACGTAACAGTGTTAGAAAATAATAATACAGACAAGTATAAATCCTCATCCTTTGTTACCCGACTACGGTAAAGCAAAAGGAGGGTTATGGTTTTAACAGGCTATGTATGTATGTAGGTTCATCGGTTCCCTTATAGCTCCTCAACCACTTATTAAAACTGGACAAATGAGGTATCGTTAGAAGCGTCTCAGTCGTCTGTTAGTTACAGGCTACATTACGTGTCACTGAAGCTAATGTGGCGCCATCTAGCGGTCATAAAGTACTGTGTTAAAGGCCACACTCTCTAGAACGAGGTTCATGGTTGAGTGGTAACTGTCTAGGTTAGCACATTTCAAGGTTAACCAATACTAGCCAGGTTAGTCTTAGGATATGTTACTATTTAATTGAAACCCCTCCGTTCCTCGGAGAGCACGAAGGGAAAATGTGGACATCTGAATTTGTGGCATTCATTACGGACAGTCTAACTAGCCAAACTACAGGTGGAGTCTAGTTGGCGTGTCCTAGATAAAAAAAAACTTTAATTGCACCTTTAAGGAAAATATTGAAGTTTTGACCTGTGTTCAAATTAGACCTTCCACTTTCATGTCTAACTTGCTGTAGACAAATCGTTGGGAAAACGCTCTGAGAATGACGATAAGTGAAAGAGACCTACTCTACCCATCATGGTTACAAAAATGTGTTAAAGTAACTAATTTAGAGATTTTATACCAAATTTAAAAACTTTAGTAATGTCACCAAATATCAACGATAGCGCCTACAATATGACTAAAATGTCCTACGTTAATGATATTCGAGTGTGATAGCCACACAATAGAAAGTATGTCTTGGACAGTGGACACTGAGAGTATTTCGGTAGAACCAATAAGATATAAAACTCAGACTATTGTAGTTTCTTACGTGTAAATGCAGAGGCACTTGACCTACATAATTATTCAGACTAAAAAGTTAAAATACGTGAGGATTTTCTCAATGCTTCTTAATATTTCGAATTGGTCTTTTTTTTGTAATTTACATTCCGAACACCAAACGCATTCTCTGACGAAATAATTAAAGAAACAACCGAGATTTTCAAACTGTTCTTTTTTTAAACTTTAACGTTGTTAAACAAACGAATTTCGAAGAATCTACTCGAAAGAATTTTTGACTCCTATAAAAATACATGCTACAAAAGTTTTTCAACGAAAAGTTAATTGAGACAAGTTTATTCTATTTCTTTATGTAAACATTTATTATTTAACATAAACCCAATCAATATGATGTCAACTGTAGCGTTTCGTGGTAGTCTTTTATTTCATCGTAGTAGGCAGGCATAGTAATAAATGGATATACTTATTATGAAATAGGTAACATTATTCTATACTACTGATCATACGAGTCGTCCATAGATAAAAAGGGTAATATATGTTCTATTTTAACAACTATCTTTTTAAAGTAAGACATTCATATATTTACGGCACTGCAACTTCCCTAGATTGACAAATATTTATCGGCCATAGGTCCTACTTAGAGTATCAATATATTAATGTATCTTTTTTCACCGTACAATATGATCTAACAGAACAATCTGTTCACCGAATAACTATTCACTACCTACTGACAATGGGTTCTGTGTGTTGGCAAGTGGTGGCAACACACAGAACACATTCAATAAGAATAGGGTAGAGTCCTGAGTCATTATTACTAATTCTTACCAATACTTCTTAGTATGTTATCTAAAAATATGAATAGTAAACTAAGATATTGCCTAAACTGAAACTATGACTTTTCATTATTTTTAATTCGCAAAATAGGTCAAAATATAACCAATCGAAATAAAGCAAAATCTTCATTTATTTTAGATTCCTTATTAAATTCAAATCAATCTTTTTATGCACTATAACTGTAACGCAACGTACCTAGAATGAGATAAATGCGATATTTCCTTGCACTCCATACATTTTCACAACGCGCCAGCGCGCTGTGACGTCAGCACGTGCCACGATTTTCTATGGAGCGTTTTAGGGAGGCTCGATAATTGGATTTCTAAAATCAAATATATTTAAAACTATTTATCATAAGAAAGTTTCACTTATACAGTTCATTATATTTTTGTAAAATGTACAGTTTACGATAATAAAAACATTAGGACACAACCCTATTGAATGGGTTCTGTGTGGCCTACTTTAGTTTAGAATTTATCATGAGATTATTATATTATCAGTAAACTCAAGCTAGTTTAATAAAATATCGAACATACTACATAAAACAACAGTTTTATATATTTCCAAACATACTTTTACTACTTAAGAACTTAATTGAATGGTAAAAACTTTTTTTTTTTTACCACTTAGTTGGCAGACAAGCACACGGCCCACCTGAAGGAAAGTGGTTTCCGTGACCTATGGACGTCTGTAACACCAGAGGAGTCACAGTCGCGCTGCCAACCCTGTAAGTACAGAGTTTCTGTGCCGTCAGTAGAAGACAAAGCAGAACAAGCCTTTGCCCTGACAGCACAAATTCTCCAGTGAGCTCTGGTTACCCTACTCACCGCTGGGAACACAACACAAAGTTATTATAGCCGCGGTATTATGTAGGGCGGAGGTACTACCCCAGTCGGACTGCTCAATCGAGCGGAAATACCGCCGTGTCCTACCTCCTTAATAACTACTAAGTTAGATAAACTTCTGGTCACTTTTCTTTATTTAACCTTTAAGTAGTGAGTTATCCGTCTTATAGTGATCATCACTTTTATTATTAAAATATCCTTTTATCTAAGGATCGACGTGTATTCACACTTCCGGTAGCTTCCTTTTTTAGAATAGTTATTTATGCTGTGCCCCTAGCTAACACAGCAAGTGCTGCGAATGCGCAGGTGTTCACCCAGGTGTGATTGACGTCTCACAGACGTCAACTCAGAGTTGATGTACTTACCAAGAATTAACTTGAAAATTTTAGTACCGAGATTTTTGATGTAGACTTAGGTACCTATATTGCTTATTCTTATCACATTCTATTGATCATAGTATTAGGAAGAGGGAAATCAAGTTTGTTGATTTTTATATCTGTTTAAAAAAATACTTAATACCTCTAAGTAAGTTCCTAAAATTGAGCAAGTCCTTATCTTGACATTATGAATAAAAGTAGATTATTCTTAAAATTGTACTGATTTGTTTGATTTGTGATTGAAGAGATTGTTTTCTCAATTGTAGGTATATTTAATTATTAAATATGTTGCTAACAATAAAAAGCTACAGGAACACAAATATGTTCTATATATTTTTCACATTTTTTTAAACTGATTCTATTTACTTATATTTTAGCGCTAACTAATATTTTATGGAAAACCATAGGTTAATTTCGATAGATATATAGGTACTAGGTCTGAAATGGGATCGCCGATACGTTTTTCATGAAATAATGGTAACATTAAAGGCGTAATAACCGTGAGATAATTTCATATCAGTAGTCGGAACAAATGTGTTATCGTTCATTCACACCGACACCTCTTTCCACGCTTCATGTCACACCTGGTAACAATCATTTATTGAAAACGTCTATGTTAAATTATATTATGCTAATTAATTAATGTTTCGTTGAACTGGACCTACCTTTTTCATGTTTCTATTAACTTAAATACTAAAACTTCATCCGACTCCCTGGATCTCGTGATTCGATTCGACTCCCTGGACCAGGAACCACCCTTCAATTTCGAACATATCATAGACATCCGTTTGGCAAATTATGGCTTTCACATACGGGTACAACTATAGTAATGAAATTTCGAAAAATGCTGACACACGTATTCATATATGGCTCTACTGGGGAACATGCTCCCTGCCAGAGCCACTTAGAACACGTGATTAAGACGGATGAAAGTCGTTTTTTCGCACAACGGCTTTCATAACAACATATTTCATTAGAAAGCACCTAGGCATTTGTTTTTTTGATAACGAAATCAAATTAAAAAGACACGTTTTCCTGCAATTGTAATTTGAAGAAAAATTCTCCAGGATCTTAGGATGAGACCCGGATTTCTTGGATACGGGACCACGCTGAAAGTACAACATATCGTACATGCAAGAATAATAAATGTCTGTTCATAATTGGTTTTGATATCGCTTGAAAAACATACATAAAAATGCCAATTAAGAACCTCCTCCTTTTTTGAAGTTGGTGAAAAAGGAAGCTGTTTTCAAATACAATTACTTAATTTCCGTTAAACGGATAAAACAGTATCAACTAGCAGCACACTTGGTCCTGCCTACCATTAAATTTTATCGCGCTGCTATCAAATGAGTGAACACTGTTTACAAAGGACATGATTCTCACGATATTAAAGTATTTCTAAGAAATGATAGGCCTTCCAGTAATATACAACTTTGCCGTATTCTCAAATAAAATACTTACACACATGTTAGATACCTTCCTACTCTAGTTGTTCCAAGAATTATTCAGCAAATAATAGTGATGCTATCATTGTTTTCATATGAACCAGAGCTAAGGTATTGTTTTATTAATTTTACGTATACTCGTATCATCTCAACATACGCGTAATGTAAACATGTAGCTGGTTTATCATGCTTGTAATCAATGATCTCCTTCAATTTACTTCTCATTAATGTTGATGCGGGTTCTAAGACAATTTAACTTTCCCTAGAACTGCCCGAGTGTTATTGTTCGATGTTTTATGGGTTACTACTATTGATCTTGGAGTACAGGAATTACAGTACATAGTAAGGGAAAATAAGATTATATATTAATTAAAATCGGCACATGTACTTAAGAATGTCTCTTCAAGACTAGAGGAATTCTTGTTAGTCTTATTTCGAATTTTCCCGCTTACGCTTTAGGAATTTAGTACCTACTATTATTTTTATTCTGTATTTTAGAATTCGCTCAGCGATTTAATGTGTTGATGTTGATAAATCAGTAAGTTTTTCGATAATGGAGAGATTTGTTGCTTTGCTTCCGTACAATATTACCTACCACTCATTACTGAAAATTGGCAGCGTGATTCTACTGATAAATAATATAATATATCAAGAAATTCTCGATAAGTAGGTACATCATCAGACATATATGCAGATATCTCTGGTATTACGCCATTAGAGCTAATATTTTAGTGTCCCAATCGGACATAAGTACCTCTACCTGATTTCAAACAAATCGTTGTGTAGGTACCTACACAATTTTCATAGCGCGCTTGACATTATCACACATTAAACAGTAATGTTTAGGTACTGGTAAGTATATTTTAATGTAAATAAAAAAAAAACTTTGCTTTCGGGCTTTTGATGTGTAGCGCTGTTTAGCTATATGTATAAAATATATTGTACACTAGGAAATTACCAATATGCCCGGTTAATAATCAATAATCAATAATCTGACGAAAAATGGGTGCTAGCACCTCTGCCTAACCCCTTCGGCATATAGGCGTGAGTTTATGTTATGTTAACAAAATATAAAAAATCTGTTGACGAGCAAGCTGTGGACGTACTGGGAATGAATAATTTCGTGCAGTGGCACTACAACAATCCCTCAACACACTGAGTTAAGTATATGTATAAGTATATCTCGTACATTAATTACCAACATGTCGTGCAGATGAACCTCCCAGTTTGTAATTAAAGTGGTCATACGATTATTTCATGTGTGTCGTCCTTGTACCAAATAATAGCTCGGTGCTGATTCAATTGAGAGCGGGTGTCCGCAATTATTAACATAAAGTAAAAACTGATGTCGCCACTTTATTGTGCCTATAATGCGTACAGCGCGAGGCGCCACGCCACTATATGACGTGAGTGTCCACTTAGTCCTTTGTGTGGCTGATATATACATAAACTAGAAGGCTTGGGTACGAGAATACCTAGTCGTTAAAAATCGTTGCAACAATTAGAAAATCTACCTTAGCGGGAGCGGCAGCGGGAGCGACGAAGGATCGCAAGCCAAGCTACCCGCGTACGTAGGCAACTCGGGCATCGGAGGTCGATGAACGACCTCCAGCCCCATGACCACCACGCAGGCCTGGGGGTGACAGGTAGAGCCGCCTGTCACCCTGGCAGAAGCAGGCCGCGGCGGCGCGGCTCGTCACGCGCGCTTCCCCGTTTCCGGGGACGACTTGGGGACTCTGTAGTCCCACACCCGAGAAGAGGGCCAGATCGTAAGAGATGGCCCTGTGTCGGCCGGGGTGCGAGGGATATGCCTGTCAACTTCACCTTCGGCAACCAAAAACGACCCACAGGCGGCGTGCGTTTTGGTCGGTTCGAGTCCGACATAACCTCTTCCACCGGCTCCAGTGGGGGGGTATCCGTGGGAACTTTGCGCACGCAATAGAAAACAAAAGCAATGAAAACTTTATCCATATGGTAGATCATATTTTTGACTGACTATGACTGTATATACATCAGGTTTACATGTAAGTACATATTTGCACTGAGCGGGAATCAAGTCATCGAAATTTATAAAACTTCAACACGAATAACATTAACCTGAATAACAGTTCTTATCGTAACTAAACAAATCAAAGAGGTAGGCTAGGTCCTGGCGAAACAGTCGTGGGTGAAAGTACTTAGCTACTGTCCGAGTCTATTATAGTCGATGTCTTGACCAATGACTTCTGTGCTGCAGTATCACCTACTAGACTGGGTGGACAGTACAAAAAAATAAAAACGATTTAGGACCAGTAACTTTTTGTAGCTGTCATACAGATGACATTACGAAAAGGCGCGCTGTCATAAAGACAGTTCTACGTCGCGTTCCAAATTGGAAATTTATTCCCGTTTCACTCGCTGCACAGTTTTGGCTATAAGTAATATTTTTTAATACATATTAATCATTCGCATTCGCAAAAACTTATAACTTCTGTTTCCGCCTTTCGAACAAGTTGGGACATATGTGACAGTATTATAGTAGATTAAATTTTGTACTAGTCTAGGCACGTTTTGAGCGATTGTTAGACGCCGAAACCACCGGAAGGATGTCCCAGGAGCGGCGAGCGCGTGCGCAGCATACAGCACGTTTCATTAATAACATTAGTTTGCAGTTAAATGCGGCCACGCTTTCCGCTCCCTGCCACTGCATATCTAAATTTATATACTTCCTAAATAAAATAACAGGATTATAGTATTATGTGATCAGGACATAATATAGGGTAAAAACTATTCAAGAACTCCACGAAAAATATTTCAATCTCATAGTTATGTACAGAAGCTACAGAGAACCGATAAATTTCATAGAATCAAAGAATCAATTTCATTTATTCAGTTTAGGCACTCAAAGAGCACATATGAACGTCTAAATTTTACAATTGTGTCAAGAAATAATATAAAAATATTAAATAATGTAAAAATAAACCATTGGAAAATGATTCTTTCGCTGGTTCGGTAGGTTAGTTGAGAAGATACCAGCAAGAAACTCAGAGAACTATATTAGAACTAGATTATCTTTCTTTTTTAAATTTGCTTTATTTTACAATTTATTTTGTGTGAGCAAGCAAGAGACTTATGTTGACCACGCATTTACATCATCAAGATCCTCATCAACTTTATAGTTTATATTAGCCTTTATTCATTAAAGTCTTTTTCACTTCTATCTTAAATTTATTTAGTGGCATGTTAATCAAATCCTGAGAAACTAAGGAGACTGTTGTGCCCCTTAAAAAAGATGTTTTCATCGATCGATAAGGAACCAAATGGTTCTAACATTGTAGTTAATACAGTAGATGTCGAGGCCATGAATTAGTTTTATGAAGCCAATAAGGTCGCGAATCTTAAGCGTTATACAGAAGTACAAACTTGAGTAAATAATGACAGTCTTATATACGCGGAAGTGAAATACACAGAAGTGAGATAAAAAAAACAGTATGTACCACTGTTATATCGATAAGTCCATACATATTGAACGTTACATTGTTATCATAATATCAATGTTTTCATCTGAATCGTCATAAAGCTTCCTTTAAAGGAAATCGAGGTCGTGCGAAATGAAAGAGTTGGTTCAATATTTGAAGTGGGCATGTGACAGAGATTTTGTGGATAACAAAATGAATGGATAACGTCACTGTTAGCTTTTTATGTAGGACACGCACATCAATGGTAAGCTGAAGGTGAAGTTTCAGGAGTAAAGGCCACCATGTGCAGATACAAATAACTCTACAGTAATGGCCCTCAATTTGACGGCCTCATCAGATTCACAGACAACTTATAGGATCCAGGTTTGTAGGAAGAAGGAAACATGTCTGTCAATAGTTTTTGATAATAATTCCAAGACTTTATGGTGCGGCAAAGAGATGCTGTACAACTTTTTGCTGGATGGAAAAAGTTCCGTCATACGGAGTGTGACACAGCCCTGCACAAATTATTCTTGACAAGAAATGAGAGAGTTTGTGAAATAGACAAATAATATTTGTTCATTCAAATAATGAAATCTTTTCATTCGATTTCAATGCGGAGAAGTTAAAGTGTCTGTTGTGAAGTAGAACATGCTGACACAACGTATGACTCATCTAGTTTAAGCAAATACTGTGCTCTTTACAACTAACGTCGAACATAGTACCTACTTACTTGACTACTCGTTGATACGTTTAATGCTGAGTACCTATACTAGTTTTGATTTGTTTCTATTGTAAACATAAAGTACATTAACCTTCAGTACCCATCCATTTTTTGGCATATTGTATGGTACATGCTAGTTAAACTATACTGTCTGAATTGTTTGGCTAGATTTCGTATAAATTAGATGATAATCTGTAGCAACTTTTTGTTATTCCTAGCACCTAACCTTGAATAGCAATTTCTCTACGTTTGTGTCTCAAGGCTGTCTGGTACAGATTGCACTTACTGATAACATATTGTACTCTGATCAGACTTGCTGCCTTTTAAATTCTTCCTATCGGCAGGTGCTACCAACTGACAGAAGCGGTTGGTTTTAGCCTCGTGGATCAAGGTGGAGCCCCACATAACCTGGTTCAAATCTTTCGTCAGTCAGTTCAAGGTAGGTTCGTAGGTATCACAATAACACTTCAACCCAAAATATTTTCTTCATAATTACTGAAGCACTCAGGTAGGTCAAGCGATACCTACGACTACGAGCAATTCAGTCTATATCGCGGTAGTCAAGACAGTATTCAATTTCCATACGTGTTTGGTCATCTATAAACGTTACACAGTATCATTTACTGAATGCTGATTAGGATATTAGTGACGTTGTACGTTGATATGTCAGGCTAAAAACGTCTACACAGTTTACCATGGGACCTCCCGCACAGTGAGGCGCAAGATTATGTTCTTGCGCACGACTGGTCATTGTTTATTTATGGTATATATTTTACTCTCTTCTAACGGTTTTATGCTGATAGCTTTTGGGTAACACTTATGGATGATAAGGGAACGTTGCGGTAAAAGATGTATCGACCAAGATAGAGAAAGAGAAGAGAGAGATGAAGAAGATTTACAAAACAGATTTAACGTTATTTTTAAACAATCTCAGTGTAAATTCATAATTATATAACTGTTCGGGCCTTCACGATTTTATTATGGAACTTTCTTTTGCCGACGTTTCGGATGCGTTGCAGCAACTGTGGTATGCAAGCCAATACAGAGGGTGAATGGGTCACCTTTTAGAGGCCAACTTAGGCGTGCTAAGGAAATGTCAGGTCAAGAGCAAACTGCGAGCACGTATGCCAATAGTTTTAACAAAGTAGAGGAAGTGGATGTCGACCCCAATGATAAAAAGGAGGGATGGAATGTATTTATAGAAATGAAACTATTTTAAACGGATTCTGTTCCGATTTGTTTGGTAGGCATTAATTTATAGCTTACACTGAATCCGACATCATCGACGTTTCCCTGGCTTTTCATCAGTAATACATATGTACATACATACAATATCTTTATCCCCGAAAGGTTAGGCAGAGGTGAATTAACACCCGCATTTCACCAATCATTGTATTCGGCCCCACGTAATTGAGGGTGAACACATTGCCGTGTTCCGGACACTATCGTTGACTTGAGCCATGCATCTGAGACTGAGTCTAGGCTGTATATTATTATATCGGTCTGATCTTAAACAGCCCCATCCCTTAGTTGCCTTGCACGACACCACAAGGGAAGAGATGGGGTCGTCCAAATTCTACTCTGGCGGGAACCACGCAGCGAAAAAAGTTAATCCTGATAGACTAAATTTAAACAGTGTTATTTGGATGTGTAAACATCTGACAGTATCCTGAATGTATTTATTTATCAAATACTATTATTATCTATTCAGTGATTGTCGTTACCCATAGTTGTGAAGATCTAGCATACCTAATTATTCATATACCATTTTGAAAAATTCATATATACTTAGGTACCAAAGTTAAGAAATTTGCTTCCAAAAATAATTCAATAGAATCCGTTACTGTTTCATAGGTACTATTCTTGTGTTTCTATATTTAGGATTTATTATTACTACAAATCTTTTATTAAATACTTTTCCAATTAAAAGAAATATTCGAATGGTTCGTATTGGAAGTATAAGGGTTTCTAGTCTAGTGAACAAACGCCCTGTTCATTCAACCGGGGCAGGGTGCAAATAAACTGTGCGAAGGATAATGGACTTGTTGTTGTCTGGAAATAGGTTTATTTATAGCACTTTCTTATTTTTAATAAATAATCGGAAGTTACTTTCTTTCTTATGAGAATTGCATTTTTTTCTTTTATATTTACGACACCTTACATACAAACACTGGTTAAATGGGGTGGTGGTCTCTTTAATACCTTTAGGCTCCAACCCAACCTCACCTCCTGTTCCGTACCCCTGGGCCTTGATTCTGCTTCAGTAAAACCACTGTTATGCCACAGACTGCAAAAAATTACATTGAATTTTAGTCTTAATTTCATTGCACTTTTTCACTCAGACTTTTACATCATTTTTCCTTTATACCACTTAGGTGGCAGACAAGCGCACGGCCCACCTGATGGAAAGTGGTTACCGTGGCCTATGGACGTGAGTAACACCAGAGCAGAAGTAGAAGACAAAGCAGGACAAGCCTTTAGATAAACCACTGACAGCACAAATTCTCCAGTGAGCTCTGGCTACCCTACTCACCGCTGGGAACACAACACAAAGTTATTATAACCGCGGTATTATGTAGAGTGGATGTACTTCCCCAGTCGGACTGCTCAATTGGGCAGAAATACCGCCTCCTACATAATACTTTGAAGTCAAAAATATTTTTACAGTGACCGTGGAATGACAATGGTTTTGTTTTAGTTGAATCGAGAGCCGGCTGCTTAACTGGCGAGACTCTGGCACAGACTTTTCCCGAGGTTGCCTAGTGGCAGTCGTTCCCGAAGAAGCCATGATAAGCCAAATCAAGTAAAAGTAGGAACTTCGACTATAAATCATAAGTTTTGGATGTAACCCAGAGGACGTTCAGATGACAATAAAAGTTACTGTACTAACCAAACATAATGTCTTTTTAGGAGTGCACATCTAATAAAGAAAAAGTAAGAAGTCAAACAAACTATGTTTCTATTTGATGACCTAACCATACAGAGTATTACAAATTATATCATAGATAATGAACTACACGTAAGAGAAACTAAGGACCGCGATGGGGTCGTGATAAGGCACGATGCTAGCATGACACACACCATCAGATGGATTACCATAGGACTTGCTTATACATACAGTAAGTGCCAGATAGCCTGGCAATACAGGTTATTAACCCACTTTCACCTCGAAACAAACGGTATGGTACTAGAACGTATTGCTCGGATACAAAAACTGTCGAAAACGGATATCGGTCGATTATCATAATACACGGGAACATAATCAGATGAAGCTACAAAAGTACCAACTGAAAATGATGAATATATGCATAATCATTATAGATGAGATAGTTTTTATACTGCATGTACTCTGTCTCTGTCGTTAGTATTTAACTGGACTAGGTCGACTAGGGTGTCATTATAATGTCTAAGTAGGTGTTGTAAGTATATACGAACCTATAGAATGAAAAACGCTTTGTTTATCATATCTGTCACATAACTTTCGTCAAGTTAAAATCCTCAGGCGACTGGCGCCTCGGCACCATCCAGAGATGAGCAGGTCCTCCCACGCCTCGCCCGATGCCCTGTGCCGCCTACCCACACCCAGTCTCCACAAATATATCATGAGCGGACCGGACCGTCTAATCATGTTTTCTAAGAAAAAGTAATGTAGGTGTACAACAATGTATGTGTATGTTTGCATTTACATAAACCCGGATATTTAGAGCTCAATGAATAACTATGGGAAGAGTTTCTATGAGTTCTGTATATGAATCAAGTCTCCTGGATGGCATAAATATCCTGTTAATATTATAAATGTTAGTATGAATAGATATGTGTGTAGACTGTTACTCTAACACGCAAAAAGTGTTGGTAGCTTGGAGGTTAAGGAGTCGGCCTAGCGATCAAAAGGTCCCGGTTTCGATTACTGGCCATTACACTACCGACGTGAACCCACTTCTAACAAAAGCAGTTTAGCTTAGCTGGAGCTTGGAGGAATAATAACTTCGCTTATTAATATTGTTCAAAAAAAACTACTGAATAAATGTGACTAGAAATTAGATATAGACTTTGTATGTAGGTACTTAGTTCGGTGGGTCGTGAGAACAGTAGAATACCAAGCAGGTGGACTAACTAGCTAGTTTATTTATAAATCGATTGTACAGTATAGACCAACGTTCAAATTCAAAGCATTGTGAGAATGGTAAAAACGACTGCAGAATGGGTTCATGCCCTTTGTTCTCAACCGCAAGCTATTTTAAGTTTCACGATTTCATAGTACTTATAGCCTTTGCACATTCACATAATAATGAAAATAGTATGGATATACTACTCAATGTCCGATTGATGAATTACGTTTATAAATACATGATCTTGGCGGGCTCTTATTCCTCTTCCCTACATGGCAAATCAAAAGCTGTGTTATATAAATTTAATATCGATTGTATTCAAAAACTACCTACACCTTATTAGAACAATAATCATCACAATTACCATTCAAATCATATACCACACACACTCTCGAATTATGAGTCACAATTCGGGCAATGGCGCCGTCATAGTGATGACAGTAGTCGGGGTACAGTACAGAGGTGAACTGTGGGGTACCCAGTGGCAGGCTGATGCGTATGCAACTAGTAAAATGAACTTTCTTTAACGCATTTTATAGCCTTCTCAAGGTGCTGATCAATTTGAGAATTCTTAACAATGTTCCATTAACAGAAAAATAAACAAGAAAAGAAAATTCGAGGGTTCTGGCGAATATTCTCTCGAAAATACGGTAAATTTGCATCATCTAGCAAAAGCTTTAGATACCAGGGCCTCGATTCTGCCACTGTCACTCCACTGTGCTAGAAATCCAATTAATTTTAGACTTTAAAGCAATGCTGCTGAAGTCCATTTTTTTTTTATTTATGAATATAATTAATTTCGAGGATAAGAAGCTTGAAATCAGAACTGAAAATGCGTAACGGAGAAAATCGTTTTCTATTTTATATTGTAGCCTTTTTTATAAATTGAACTAATGAATAACTTAATTTAAATAGTGCAAATACTTTTTTTTTATATACAACTTAGGTGGCAGACAAGCACACGGCCCACCTGATGGAATGTGGTTACCATGACCTATGAACGTGTGTAACACCAGTGGAGTCACATCCGTGCTGCCGACCCTGTAAGAACAGAGATTTTGTGCTGTCAGTGTAGAGGACAAAGCAGGACAAGCGTTACAACATACTTATAAAATTTATACAAAACTATGCTAACTATACAATAAATACGCGTACGCGTAGATGTATGTCTGCCGTACAAATGGTCTCTAAATAGTTTTAGTTTAGTTTTAAAATGTAATTTAATTTGTTTACTAATATAGTCCTAAGTATATTGTTACTAACAAAATATGAATCAATGCGTTCGAAATAAAATATATTTTATTTTATTTAAATACAAAAATGAAATGAAGAAAAAGTGTAACGAAGTTCTTTTCATTTAATTTTCCACTTAATTGCAAATAGAGATAAAGTATAAAATTTTTATGCAGTGTCTGTGGTATGATGTGGTGTAGCTTTGGTAGAATTGCGGGTCAAAGCCTTCGCTATTAAGATCATGAACCAAAATGTTTGTAGCGAGTTTGAGTTTGGCTCTATGGTTGGCCCGGTTCGTTGTCCAGATCGACAAATTTAGAAACGACGAATGCTCGATGTTCTGTAATGTTCGAGTCTATCAGCACCTTAAGGTTAAATGCCGGTAGATTTCGTAAAAATGTTCGCGTTACAGATAGTCAAACGTAAACGTATTAAGTTAGTTAAGTCAACCATAACTAGATGACAACAGTCTGAGTTTCGTAAAACCAGTCGATTCTTTGATTGTAGTATTTGTAATAAACAACTTTTTGTACGTATATCATAATCATAATGTACTTATTTTGTTGCTATTGCACTATTAAAATATGATATCGAGCCGTCATGATCTTATAAACGAACGTAACTTTCTCTCTTTGAGAATCGCAATGTTGTTCAATACAATAATGAACCATCGCAATGCAACGGTAGCTAGTTAGCATATTCTAGCACATTCCAAAGTCAAATAACTGTCAAAATTTGGAATTGCAATGCACAGGTAACATGTTACAAGTCACATTACTCTACTAACCTAGCATGAATGAAGAATGAAATATATCTGACTTGTACATTAACGAATCCAAGCAGAACGGAATAATTCAGAGCATAAATTATGATTCTGAACGAATACGACATTATGAATCTGCAGAGTGCCGATTCTGCTAAACAGCAGAATACTCAAAAAAATAAAATACTCTTAATTAGAATAAAAATAGCTAATCTTTAGTCAGGTGATAACGACGTATTTAGGTACTTTTTAATGTTATCGCTTGTTGTGAAATAGGATATTTTCGTCACTTGATTTGGGAGTGCAATAATCCATCCTAAGACTGATATGCCTACAGTTTATTTACCTTGCAATGTGCTAGCCATTTAGGTTGCCACTTAGCTACGTGCCCCTGGAAGTGTACATTCATTCTGTGGTCAATTTAGATATTGCGAGACAGAATATACTTTATAAAATTTGGGGAAGATAGAAGCTCTCTATTTAAAATCTAAACCTAAGATGATGAAAAATAGTGGAACGAATTTCAAATTCAAATAGAAATATTTTAGCAGTACCTAATTGATTTTAGTTAGATGCGCAACAGAATCGGCTCCGTTATGGATCTATTGATATTAGATACATATTATTATTACCAACTGAAATTAAAAGGTGAGGTAAGTTCTTTATGTACTTATTTTAATATTGCATAACGGTGTAACAAATAGTTCTTACTTTTAAAATTAAATGTGTCTGACAGTACAGTTGAACGGTAGTGCATTGCATACTATGCCGTAATACCTGTATCGATGGTATCTATTACTTCAGCAAGAGAGAGTGTTATGTAAAATACATTTATATATCTACTAGTATTACCTAATCAGTAAATAGCTTTTAATTTTTAATTAAACATGGTATATTTGCATTGACAATGAGCAACCTATCTATTATTTTTATTACAGAAATCACGTTAAGTAATCTATAATTTATTTTACTCTAGAGCATATTACACAGCGCTGTAGATCCAAACTAAGCAGTGTTTGTCATATGGGTTCTAGAAAACGGGTAAAACCTACATAATTAGTCGTGCAAATATTGTCACTGAGCTGTAATCGAACATGCGATTTCAGATTTAGCAGTCGAACGCTCCATTGATAGATTAAATGATTACGGTTTTTTTGATGTACTATTTCGTTTGATGAAAATTACCGGTTTTACCGTATGGTGTAGGAGTGCAAAGATTTCCTTTTACTTAACTGAACGACTTACTGAAATAAGTTCTCTCGGGTTGCCCATTAATTTTGATGGAATCAGAGCGGGGCGGGTATGAGTTTATTATTTATCCATATTCTAACATCCATAATACAACCTAGTAAAGCTATGCTAACTTTGGGCCTAGATTGCACTATGTAGATGTCCTAGACTATTTTATGTTTATTTAATATTTAGGATTAATAACATCCCTGCGAGTGCTTTATCAAGGAAGGTTAATAAGGTTATCTTTTTAAATCGATGTAATTAAATGTCCTCAAAATGATAAAGTCAATTGTGTTGTCACAGAACGCCCGGTAGAGGTAAACACCAAAATTGAAAGAATTTATAATGGAAGATAAATATTGAGATCAATATTAATTTAATTAAATATTAATAAAATATTATAAAATATTTAATTAAATATTAATTTAATTTGTGTTTGCGCCACGCGCACACACGCACACACACGCACACGCACACGCGCACGCGCACGCGCACGCGCACGCCCACACGCGCACGCGCACGCGCACGCACACGCACACGCACACGCACACGCACACGCACACGCACACGCACACGCACACGCACACGCACACGCACACGCACACGCACACGCACACGCACGCACACACACACACACACACACACACACACACACACACACACACACACACAAGCCAGAGTTAAGCGATAGTGGAGAGAGGGCATAAGCGCATATAACAATAATAATGCCCTTTGACGTCACAGCATTAATAAGAGTGATATAGGGCGTTTTTATGCAATTTATACAATTATGTACCGTTAGAGACATTTCTAAACGCCTATTAGACGCTACCGTAGACCGAGGGCTGGTTAACTCCTTGCGCAAAGGATTGGTAGGTATTGCCATTCTACGTGGCAATGCCGCCAGCGTTCTGGCCAACCTCCAGGTTGACGTCGATGGGGAGGAATTCTTTTATGTCTGAACCTGCAGGTTTGTACAGGTATATTCGGTACATATTTTTTTATATTTTAATTTTGATAATTCCCATGTACATTATGTAAATAAAGAAATATTGTTCCTGCAAATTATATTGATGATTTTAACGATATAGATACAATATTGATCTTCAGACAAACGCGTCTGGTCCTTATAATTTGATCACAATACTATCATCGAAAGTGCGCCTTAGATTGTACATAGATACTCATATTAATTAATAACTGATTGAATACGAAATTATCAATATGTGATCACTTTGCTTGCTTATAATAATTTTATAAGTAAACTGAGGTGGCAATGCGCTGCTGACCTAGAGGCCTATGTCCAAGAGTGGATTGCAATAAATTCCTTTATCTACCAGATTTTTGTTTATACTACTTAGGTGGCAGACGAGTACACGGCTCATCTGATGGAAAGAGGTTACCGTCGCCTATGGACGAGTGTAACACCAGAGGCGACAAGAGTTTCTATGCTGTCAGTGTAGAAGACAAAGCAGGACAAGCCTTTAGTCTTCCCACTGACAGCACAAACTCTAGTGAGCTCTGGCTGGCCGGCCCAGGTGTCCTACCTCCTTAAATATAAACTTAAATATAAATCGAATAAACCCAATCAAAAAACCAATTAACCAAACATATAAATAAAGCAATCACGGGTTCAAAGCCCTAGCGTCCTTGGGTGATCCTTCCTTTTGTTGGTTTTCTTGTTGGAAAAACGCGAACTTTCCAAGTTTTGTTCTAGATGTTTGCCGCTTGGTTTCCCGCAGAGTATTTGGGTCACCTCATTTCTTCTCATGCGGTGTCGTACAAGACGACTAAGGGATAGGGCAGTTTAACATTAGACAGAGCATGGCATGACATGACATGGCATGGCTCGAGTCAACAATAGTGCCCGGAATACAGCAATATGCTCACCCCCTATTACGTAGGACCGAATACAATAATATGGGTGTGTACAGTTATGAGTGAAATGTGGGTGTTAATTCACTTTTGCCTAATCCTCCGGGGATAAAGGCGTGATTGTATGTATGTTTGCCGCTATCTGCATCAATATTACATTACGCATCATCATCATTCACCACAAGAATGCTCGTTATCAAGGATTCCATTCGGGTAACCTTTGCTTAAGTAATTGATAGTGTGAAGGAAAGAATATAATTACTCATATTCTTGTAAACACCGTAATCAATGTTACACTAACACATTTATCTATCGATTTCCTTTAATTAACAGTTTACTATGAGTGTCAATATGGTTACTTCATGTAGGTAGGTACATACTCATAATTGTGAAATTAACAATTAATAATAAGTAATATTAAGTTCATGTAACTTTGTTGTTAAATATAAAGGCGTACGGGCACGCAATAAACGCGTGAAAGGGTCGGTAACTTAATGGTTAAAGAGTCTGCCTTACGGTCCGGGTTCTAATCCTGGCCATTAAGCTATCGACGTGAACCTACTCCTAGCACTAGCAATTTAGCTTAGTTGGAGGGTTATAGGGAATATTAGTATTTGCGATTGCTAATATTCTATAATAAAAAAAACAATTACTCCATCTTACCCTTCTTTTTCATGCTAAGATCCCCTGGGATTATCCATATTAACCTAACACCAAGCTAGGTTAGTATCTATGTATAATTATTATATCTGTGGCTCAGTTACACATTCAGACAGGAGGTAGGACACGACGGTATTCCCGTCCGACTTTGTAAGTACCTCCACCCTGTAGAGTGGTATATCTCTCCAGTGAGCTCTGCCTACCCTACTCACCGCTGAGAACACAACATGAGGTGATTATAACCATAGTATTCTACAGAATACCTTTCATATTATACCATTATAATCACCTCACGTTGTGTTCTCAGCGGTGAATAGGGTAGGTAGAGCTCACTGGAAAGATTTTGTGCTGTCAATGGGAAGACCTAAGGCTTGTCCTGATTGTGTCTTCTGCATGTAGCACACGTTCATGGGCCCGTGTGCTTGTCTGCCATCTAAGTTGTATAAAAAATAGAGTGCGCTATTGTCTACTGATTCATGGCTCGCCGGGCGCCGCCGGCTGGCCGGCACTGAAAGTTACTATCTTGGACATAAGTTGCGAGACCAACGAAACCCTGGCGAGCGGAGTGTTTTGTAATAAATCTATGCTTGGTGATTTTGAGCTCATCGTGGCACCCAGTGATATCACCAAAAGACACCCAAGAAACATGTACTGCTCGTATAGAGCACATTATAAGTCCACGAAATATATCTCAAGATTTACTTTAGTAATATAAACACATCTAAGGAGACATACCTACCTGTTAAGGTTCACGGAGGTACAATGCCAGTTTTTTCGGATAGAATCCGACCAAATCATACTTGTAACACGGAGCAATAAGTACGAGATTAGATGTTCTATTCTTAGAATTGTAACAACATTATGGTGAGGTGATGTAAGAGAACTTGATGTTTAATCTCGTTTCCACGTCCGCCACGTCTTTGCACGCCTACGTCTATTAGGGGCATTTAGAAATGGTTAATATCAGGTAAATAGCTAATTTTGTAACTCGTGTTATTGTAGGCGTGACAAGCTCGTGAGTGGAGGACATTTAGTCCGCCAGCACCCTAAGTGTTGCTGACCCGTAGAGTTATGAATATTGATGTTCCACCAGCCATTTTTTATATTACCTTTAAATTATAAAACATAACATAACATAAAATCACGCCTATATCCCCGGAGGGGTAGGCAGTGGTGCTAGCACCCACATTTCGCCAGTTTTATGTTTAGGCCCCAACGTAATAGGTGGCGAGCCTATTGCCATTAACCGGACACTTATAGACCTGCGATAAATACACACATAACTTCGAAAAGTCATTGATGTGTGTCATGGTAAAACCTGGGATCGAACCCGAGACCTCGTCTAGGCTACCTAGGCTACCCAACACCTCTGGAGATATACCAATCAAAAGCAATAAGCGGAACCCGGATGCCAAAGTGCAAACTATGAACGTAACTGATAAATCACTTTACAGATGATGATGATCTATACATGGAGTGCTCAACAGGGCGAAGCAGTACTTCGCTGCGGGGCAGCGACTGCGGCCCCACATGGAATACAGCTGTCACCTTTTTGCTGAAGCGCCTGCACACCAGACGGAAATGAATAGACCGGATTTTTTTTTTTTCAGTGATACTCAACGTAATTTTATCTGGTTAGGTAGTTAGGCTAATATTATGAAAACTACATTATTTCTGACGGCCATTGTTGTATAAACGAACCATATATTCTGTTCACCCTCTTGTAGGTACTCAAGTACTTAAGACAGTTTAAATTAATACAACTGATTCTCTTCTAACAACTATACTTAAAAATCTTAGTTCTTCGTTCCGCATGTACCTAAGTACTAAACTACATGTGAGCTAGTAGCTGAGACTTCTTTATGTAATTAATTAACGACCCCTTAAACTAAAATGCTAAATTATTAATCTCGTAAATCATTTTTTTGTAAAACTAAGAATTACTTGAAAATAATAATCCTAGAAAAAGTAATCCTAATAATTTTTTTACCAGTCAAAGTTACCTTTAGATACATGACCACAGAAGGAAGCGATCTAAAAAAAAACTAGTATTTCTTCACAGACAATTTGTGTTTCTGTGCAGGAGACTAGTGTTGCTTTATAGAAAATTTGCGTTTCTTTACAGGAAACTAGTGATTCTTTATGAAAAACATCTGCACATGCACTTTGTGCCGTCTATGTTTGACAAAATAACCACTAATAACGAGTTCGTAGGCGACTAGTCACTATAAATAAACATCCCGCCGCCGGCGGCACACGGTTTACGCATCGGACCGACTATGTTTAGACACCGATGCTTGCGTTATCAATTCATTGCACTCGATATGTGTAACGAGTGCAATAAGTAGGTACGGTCAGCGGAATAAGTTGCGGTTATTATTAACAATTACTACTATAAACAGACTTGACGTAGTACTTTCCACAGACGTGGTGATTAAGGAATAAAATATGTGCAACAATACCACTTGACGACTTGCAACATTTAGTCTGGTTAGTATACGTAAAGCCTGGCGGTATCTTGTCTGATCAAGATCTTCGTGGCCCGAGTTAAGTTTATCTACTAACGATCTGTCGCCTCGGAGTTAAGAAGTCAGACAGACGTACGTTGTTTCAGTAAAAGCAAAAATAAGCCAAAACAAGAGAAGAGTAGCAGTGCAAACCTCTGTATCAAAAGATTTGGATGCAACCATATCTGATGTTATGGTGAATATTGTAATGACGATTGTTTAGATAAAAAGACTATACTTACATAATAATACGCATTATGAAATAGTATACCGAAGAGCGATAAGTCGCTGAGTAGACTTTTCATTCGATAGTAATATAATGATCTTTATCTACCAACAGGTTAATGCTGGCGTGACCTTAACTATTCGCTATACCTAGATAACATTATCTACTTACGTGCGATATCACTGCATATTTCTTGATCAAAGATCATCCTTTCTAATAGTCAAAAATTTAAGTTTTAATTTCAAATCGTATTCAGACACCCATGTTCATTTATATTCGTGATCTTAATAGCGTTTGTCTGCGGCTCCGTGTGAAATATTGATCCAGTTTCTCGGACCCAAAGCACTAATTCTTGGGATGAAAAGTAGTATGATGTTCATAAATAATTTTACTCTGTGCTGACGCTGACACACTGGTCGCACATCACTTCTTTAGTAACAGAGTTGTCCACAATTGGAACTCACTGCCAAATAACGTTATTGCTGCAACCACAATAAATGGATTCAAAAATAGACTTGATGACTGGCTGCGACTGGACAACGCGGAGCTCAAAAGAGTGACGGACAGTTAAGGCTTCAATAGAGAGACTACACATTTTATCACTGGATGTGAACACATCAGCTTGTAGCTGCTTGTTCATAAATAAATAAATAAATAAATAAATAAATAAATAAAATCTCATCCAGATCCGTGATCTGGCGTGATTGAGTAACCAACATGCATTGACACGTTTAACTAAATTTTCGTTTTATAATTTATCTACCAGCGTAAGGTACAGTCATAATCGGTAATAATTTAACACATTACAAGTTATCCTAACTTTACATAAAAATGGAAAAATGTACTCTGAAAATTTCAGTGCAAAGATAGTTCAGCAACTTCAGCGGGTGAATGTACCTGCTACTTAGAACTGTACTATAAATATTAATGTACCGCGATTACAGCTACCGAAGATAGGTGCTACTTTGATAGATAGTTTAGGTAAATAAAGGCATCAAATAGACTGTTATCTTCTTGCGGGGGGGAGTATCTGGCTGGCCCCGTTCCACGGTCGACGCCCTTGGGCTTGGGCGCCACTGACAAGGCACGAGTGCACTCGTTATTTTATTACACGAACGAAACTCTTAGGCTGAGTGCCCACTATATACTCGTTAGTCTAAAGACAGATTTTACAAAAAATTATGAAATTTAAAACAAATACGAAGCTGTCTAATGCTGAGCGCAGATTAGAAACACGATTGTCTAAACACTTACAATTAAAGATATTCATATCTCAAGTATGTTTTATGACTTTAACGAAACTGATTTGTCTACTATGATATCCTGCAAATCTTGTAGATATTAGACAGCTTTTATTATACTGTAATTTCATTATTTTCATAGTCTGTTTTTAGACTACTGAGTCAATAGTGGGCGCTCAGCCTAATAACTACAAGATTTTCAGGATATCATAGTAGACAAAACAGTTTCGTTTAAGTCTTAAAACAGAGTTGTGACATTAATATCTCTATTTTTATGTCTTTAGACAGTCGTGTTTCTAATCTGCGCTCAGCCTTACAACAAATAAGTAGTCAGCAAAAAAGTTGAACGTTACGTTTAATGAAAACTATTTTTTCAGTGAGACAAATATATTTTTTGTTTAAAACCGAAGTTACTAATTCAGTCTAACCCCTCCAGCTTATCTAAACTGCTTCTGTTGTGTTTACATCGGTAGTGTATTCATTCATTCATTCATTCACAATAAGCTTCTGACGCTTCAATCAATCAGTAAATATAATGATGTGTTTTTTACTTACATATAAACTGAAAAACCCAGACCAAATCGACATTTTCATATTATTTATTCATAGGTGCGTGTCGGTTCCCGGTGAAGCAGAAAACGGTCACCCACCCTATTCTCGTGTGTGCCGTAGAAGCCGATAAAGGCTATCATCATTCTCTGAACCTTCCAACTCAGTTGGTGTCGGCGTTCTACACTAATAAAGATGCGGCTGAACTTCGATATTTTTGTGAAACGACTGCCATCTGACCTCTATTACCAATTGGCGATATCGAAGTTCTATAGTTATAGTCGGTCTTTTGAGGGCTCCAACTAACCGTAACGACTGCTATAGATGTTCGTATGGCAACCGAGACCGACGGCTCTCTGAGGCACGACATCTACGGCACAAATATTTGCGATGAGCCTATCGAACCCGCATACCGAGCGCCTCTTGCGAAGCGGCCGCGTTTACCACACCACAGAATATTTGACAAAAGTATATTCTCCATTTCACAGTAAACATACAGCCCACGACTTATGGCCCACTTGACGGTAAAGGGTTCACCCGTATTGGCCTTATTACTTTTACGAAAATTATAGTTGGCAAAATGTGCATATACACCTCAGTCTACCCCTTCGAGGATATAAGTATGTATGACTCTTTGGCAATGGTAATCAATTTGATGTCATCGTAACAAAAATGAAGATACCAATATGTGAGTACCTATAAAGTCGATACGATTAAAGTGTAACAACTAAAAACAACACAGCCACAACACTAACATTAAAAAACAAAAGCGATAAAACGTAGCTGTCTTATGAGGTCTCGCAGAAATAAAAATATCGTCACGTCAAAATATAAATCACGCCATAGCATAGCTTCAATTGTTTGTAATAATTTAAACTGAAATCTGTTACTACTATATTTATAACTATATTTATTAAATGAATTATAAGTTATTTCGTATTTACAAATGATTTAACTTAAATTGTAATAGTTTTATGTTTCGTTCAAATCGTACCACGTTACGAATTAGAGCATCAGTCATAATGCACCTATTAAATTATTTCAGCTATAATCATAATTGTAAATCACTAGTAATATGTATTACAAGAACGTGAGTCCGTCGAACCAACGACCGGAAATCCAGAAATTTCGAATAGAGATGTACAAAATCATTCGGTATTTTACCGACGTCCCTTAGTCGCTAATTTCTACCACAGATAATATAATATAATTCGTGCACATTGTGGGGCCACAAGATACGTCAATACAGATTTTAGTGGAATTTAGTAGTAATAACAAACCAAACTAACCTTTGTAGGTAGATAAGATACCCACATCAAATTTTGTACTTTGTGTTTGTTTACAAATAATTAAGAGATTATTATATTGATGTTTGTATTTCAGTTAACTTGCAACATTTGTTTCTATTTGGAACTTTCTGTGTGTAAGCTATTTTTGATTTTGTTTATTTAGTTACATTAAATGTTATCTATTATAGATCCCATCGTTTTACATTATAATGTGTCAAACATTGATTCTCATAAAAATTGACATTGATTTTTCACAAAGTTTGTGGTTCTGCAAATTGTTTTCAGGGAAAATAAACGAATGTTTTTTATTATAATGAGTGTTGATATAGCTACCTACTTGCTTGAAAGGAAGTGTTGGTTCGTAAAAGGAATAAACGAGCGGGTGACAAAGCAGGCGCCGTACATTCCCGGCGCATGAGGCGTATTGCGAGAGCGAGCCGCGCTCTATAAATAGTTCACTATAAAAATACAACATCTTCTGAGAACTTCCGCATAAAGATAGGGGACTCACTATTTATCGTGTTTTTGCGCGATCGCGGCCATACATATGAAACGAGTTCCATATAGGATAAGCGGTAAGAGAAACCCATTACATCTCAAAGACAATAATGAATTGAATTTAGAATAACAAGAAGTTCCCCTTCTAGAACAATCAAAAGTCTATATAAAATATTCACATCGAGATAAAGAAGAAAAAAAAGTAAAATAAGGTATTCATTAGTAAAAAAAATTACAAAACAGTTCTTTTCTATTTGTTTTTACACTTTGCGTCTATAGCTTCGCTGTAGGGGAATATATGAATAAACGGGAAATATATGAAGAAATAAATGAATAATTGAATTTTTTAAACCGTGGTTAGTAAACCAAATTGTAACAGTTAAGTCCATGAAGGCACTAAAGTCCACTAAACCTTTACAAGTCAATAAGTCACAGAATAGATATAGAGTAACACGTTTAAGTTTAAGCGCTCAGCTGGCGACGGGAGCCATGGATTCACGGGACACAGGCGGCGGCGGAAGTCGCTTCCGGCAACGAACATGCCTCGCGGAGACGATAAGACTACGTGTTGTGTCGTTTTAGTGCCACATAATATGCTGCAGTGCTGTCGTCTACGTACGTCGCACTGCTTCCCGCCCGATCCCGATGCCGATAGAAAATGAAAACATAAAACTAATCATAATAAGAAAAATTAACATGTACATGCATATAATCACGCCTTTATCCCCGAAGGGTTAGGCAGAGGTGAATTAACACCCACATTTCAGAAATCATTGTTTTCATCCCCACATAAGAGGGGATGAGCCTAGTGCCGTCTTCCGGGCGCTATTGTTGACTCGAGCCTTGTATCTGAGCCTGAGTCTGAGCTGTATATATCTGTCTGATGTTAAACAGCCCTATCCCTTAGTTGCCTTTTACGACACCGCATGGGATGAGATATATGGAGAATTAAAAATATTTTTATGTCGCCAATTGGTTGTGGAGGTCAGATGGTGGTCGCATCACGGCAAATATCTAAGTTCAGCCGCATCACAGTCAGACTGAAAAAGGCTCAGATAATTATTAAATATATCTGTATGTTTAAAAGTAGCCTAGTGGTATGGGTAATGGACTGCTGAGACGAGGTCTCGGGTTCGATCCCAGGTTTTACTATGGCACACACCAATGCCTTTTCGATGCTTTTCAAGGTTATGTGTGTATTTATCGCAGGTTTATAAGTGCCCGGTTAATACCTATTACATTGGGACCATAAACTGGTGAAATGTGGGTGCTAGCGCCTCTGCATACCCCTTCGGGGATATAGGCGTGTGTTTATAAAAATAAATGTATTTTGTATGTTTTACTTTAATGCAAGATGGTAACCAGGATCTGATGATGCACCTGAAATATGGCCATTGGAACTCAGTAATGAAACGACAGGGTTATGTCGAGTAAGGACTCGTTAGCTTCGTCTTGATAAGTACTTTGGTACTAGATGGTAACCATGGTTACGGCAATTTCCGAACTAAACAAGATAGACTGTGACACAGAATTGTATTTCGGTTCGTTTGCCTGATCTTGGTAAGCACTCTTCTGCTATATATATATTCCTAAAACTAAAAGGTGGAAAATAAAATGATTATTAAAAAAAATAATTAAAAATTTAAAACCGCCGTCACAAAAACCACCATAAATTGTGTTAGTTAGCCCTATAACTTTGATCTGCCTAGTACCTAATACATATTTTGATGCAAGTCTTGTCATATCGGGGGACCATAACTGGTAGAGCACTACGTCATATTATCGGAACGATCCAAGGTCCCCCCGACAATGACAACCCTTGAATCAAAATATGTATTACTAGGTAGATCAAACTTATAGGGCTATCTAACACAACTTTTGGGGTTGGTTTTGTGACGTGGTTTTTAAAATATTTAAATACATTTTTATTTTACACGTTTTAAATGGATCTACTCGTCAAGCTCTTTGATTTGATACCATATTGAGGGAGTTGAGAAATAATATGTACTCCATCATTTTGTAGCGCCATCTTGGACCGATTTTTTTGAAAAATGGCTAAGAACACTCCCTTCTAATATACCTTTCAAACAAAAAAAACTAAATTCAAATCGGTTCATCCGTTCAGGAGCTATGATGCCACAGACAGACACACACACACACACACACACACACACAGACACGTCAAACTTATTACACCCCGTCGTTTTTGCGTCGGGGGTTAAAAAGAACAAGCTTTTCTTTGCAAAATCTGTTGTACTAAAACAAAAATAATAGTTTTCTACAAGTGTTGTGCTGATTTCAAAAGCTTGTAACGCAATCAGAAAACAGTGAAAGAACCTACGCGATACAAGCTTTTGAAATCACCGTTACAGAAAATTTTAATTTTTTTGTAGTACATCAGATTTTCTAAAGCAACCTGTAATATTTAAGTTTTTAAACAGTTTTTAAATTTCAAAACCCTGTATACCTTCCCACGGTTAATATATTTATATAAAAAATAATTACTAGATAATTATACTGTGGTAGAGTATTCCTATCCTAAATATTTAAAAGATTGCGAGTTCGATTCACGCCCTTTACAAATTATATAAGTACCTAGGTACATACATATACTAACATTGATCTGGGTGTTTCTATGTATGCTATTAGTATTAGTTACTTTAAAAAAAAATCTGAGTATGTTTAAGACAAGTGTGTGACTTAATTTGAGTTTAGATAGCGCTGCTGGGTAATATGTCCTAGAATATTATTTCATATTTCTAAAAAGAAATAGTATTGAAAGAACAGTATGTTCACACATACATTTTGTTATAGACTGGGACGGGAAAAACGTTAACTATCAAGCTTTTTGCCTTGTTGCCTCTCGCTACCATCTCGTACTTTTCTATATAATACATACATATTATCACACCTTTCAAAGGTGAATTAACAACCACATTTCATCTATCATTGTATTCGGTCCCACGTTATAGGGGGGTGAGCCTATTGCCGTTTTCCGGACACTATTGTTGACTCGAGCTATGCAATTGAGGCAGAGTCTTTTTTTAAATTTATTTATTATATGCACAAAACAAATCACAATCATATACGTATTATATCCTAAATACAATGTTTAGATCTGGATCTATACTGCATATATCTGTTTGATGTTAAACAGCCCTATCCCTTAGTCGCCTTGTACGACACCGCATGGGAAGAGATGGGGTGGTCCAAATTCTACTCTGCCGGAAACCAGACGGCTTTTCTATACCTTGTCTTATTAGTTCTGTAACGGAAACTGAAAAGCAGCCAACGATTCCACACATCGTAGCGCTTTCCTTAATATCCGGCTCTTTTAATTTACCACACATTTAAACCGACTTCAATTTCTAATTGGAGTGCATTGCACTGACCGAAATGAACGTTTTTACTTTAAGACGCCGATTGTTTACCTGTTCTAAAAGCGGTGTCGTATTTTTTTACCGTACCGATAACATCATTCAGCATTTAATATAGCCGCATAATATTTTCTTTATAATGTTCGTCGTGCCACGAATTACGCATATATTTCCGTGGTCTATATTTACTTAAATAAATGAATAATGAGAATGACTTAGCTATCAAAATGATGAATCGTCGCATGACTACCGCAGCACGCCGCGCCGCCCGCGCCGGAGTGCGCATCAGCTAGTAGGTACCGCTCGCTTCTGAATTACATTACTTATCTTCAGACATAAGCGATCACATTATGTAGGTACAGTTTATTTATTTGCATGGTGACATAACAACGGAAATTAACTGCTTGTATTCATTATGGCGGTAAAGTTAGTGATCCATCATACTCGCTGACGTTTTAACTCTCCTTTAATGGGACGTTTCCGGTGAATAGTGCGCAGACGCATTGCTGCGATTGTCGACACGCGGGTCAACAGGGTCGACCTTTTATTGTTTGGTTATCGATAAGCCAGGCGCCGCTGTCAGACCACATCACTATACTAGTCTAAAGGCGAAAGCTGCAATTGTAATTATATTTTCTTCTCTGAATGTGTTTCATAAAATGCACATAAAATAAGTAATAATATAAAACTTCCTTTATTACGCGTGATTAATTATTACGAATTAGTCCAATACCCACCAAAGAATTTACTTAGCAATATTAATAATAGAAAATATCTGACCTCATTTTATGGCATTTATGACGGATTTTCCTGCGTATACATATATATTTCCTCCAATCTAATCCATTGAAGGCATAGCAGGGCAGCAAACGGAAGCTCGTCGCGTGGTTCGGTGCCATATACTTGGCTTGAGCCATGCTCCCGCCTGACCCCGCGCCCGCACCTCGCCCCTGGCGCACACCCTGCCGGCAGCCGGCCCGGCCATCTCCCTCGAGGTGAATGAACGTCTTACACTGGATTTCTATTATGTATATTAGGAGGAATGCCTAACTAATGTTACACACAATTAGACATAACAGTTTAAACTACAATTCCTGTATGGTACTTACAGACTAGGTGAACTTATTATAATAAAGTCTTAAAGGTTTAATTGCAAAATTTCAGGCTCAGATAAGATCTGCAAAAATTTAATTAAACAGAGACCTTGGTTTGGTCACATGAATTGATTTTAAATTACACTAAGGTACTTATATAGAGAGGTAAAAAATATTGTATCAATTAGGTACTCGTGGTACCTACGTACCTACAGTATCTTGTTGTATCGGACGGCGACACCGATACCAATTACTTACTAACCTTAGTTACTTATCGCTATCTTTAAGTCAAACATTAGTGATTTTGATGATATCGTTTACTGAAAATGTTTATTTTTTGTCATAATGAAAGCATTTATTCCTGCCCTGTGTTCTATTCTTAACGACTATTCTATTAAGTGACAACAAGTTTAGTCATTAATCCTTGCTACCCCTATCTATGGCATGAATTACACAAATAAGGCGATTTTAAGGCGAGGGAACGGCACGAGGCGCCAATATATAAAGACTGATTTTGGTAGCTATACCTAGTTTTTATTCTTTTTCATTAACATTTTTACAATCCAGTTTGATTACTGCATTTATGTAAGTTAATATTGAAGTTTGAGGGGCTCTTGGCACCGATAAAATCAGAAACTGTTTGTTTTAATGCGTAATGTGGAGTGACAAGCACGGTGGCGCACCCTCGCCGTGCCATCGGCTCTGCCGCATCGGGTAGGGCGACGGTGACTCATTCCACTGTCAGCTGTAATCTAATTTTATTTTGACAATCCAGCCCTGTTTTAATATCCACGAGGGACGAGGCATTTTTCGTGCTACATTAATTTTTTTTAATAAATAATACATTATTATATCTTATGATTTGGGCGCATTCTATCTTGTTTAATTAAACTTAAAACAGCTATTCGTAAATATACTGATACAGATATACGCATATAAAGCTTTTAAAAAAGTGTCTGTTTGATTGATTTGGTTAATTTTGGTGGGACTTGAGTTTCAGCTGATGTTATAATAAGTAATAAGGGTTCCTTAAAATAGAAAACAGGAACCGGACGAGTCAGTGTATATTGAAAGTAAGTATATATTTTGTTTTACTGTATTAAAATCAAAATGTGTGCGGCCGTAATTAACTGATAGCAACGATAATGTCAACAGTGAACGGTTAATTAAGTAGGTACAGGTACCTACATATCGAATATATTTTAAGTCTCAATCATGCAGCTTTAATTAAAATGTACACCTGCCAAATTCGTATTTACGGTACGCAGGAATAGTTCCCTGTTCTAATATTTAATGTATGGAGTGACATAATTGACAATGACTTTTGAAAAATTATTACACAGGAGGTACCTATAATTTCAGCTATATGACCATTTTTAGATTATTTATCAAGTTTGAAATATGTGTAATTATTAATCTCTTTTGATGCTTACTACATCCTTCACCAAAGAAACAATATCAATAAAATTCATCCCAAGATGTATGCAGTAGGCTATAGGTACCTACAAATGCTATTGACATTGAAATATGCAGCGTACAAACGTAGGTACCTACGCGGACCGCAGTCGTATCGCATCATGTTCCATATTCAGTATTGAATTCCACATAGGTATTGCTTTTCACGGACAATCGTAATAAACATTCACATAGTCTGTTTATATTATTATTGCGCGCGTCGTTACACTGATTCGCTTTGAATAAAATAAATTGATGTAGCGCAATTGCACTTCAAGAAAATTGAGTCTCCCCCTGCGAAGAAGTTGTACTTATATAATAATGTAGTATACAGTAAGTAATAAAGTAATGTGAACGTCGATCAGTGTGGCCATATATGGCAGGGTCTTGTCTTCTTGGCAGTTTTGGTCTTCAGTTTTATTTAATCACTTGTTACTGGTTTAAAAGTGGACAGGAATTGATAGTTCACCAATAAAGCTCTCGTTAGATAGTATTAAGCATATGTGCCGGCCTGGTGGCGACCGGTGGAGCCGCCTGTCACCCTAGCAGAAGCAGGCCGCGGCGGCGGCGCGCCTGGCGCTTCCCCCCGTTTACCGGGAACGAGTTGGGGACTCTGTAGTCCCCACACACCCGAGAAGAGGGCCAGATCGTGAGAGATGGCCCTGGGTCGGCCGGGGTGCGAGGGATATGCCTGTCAACCTCACCTTCGGTAACCAAAGCGACCCACAGGCGGCGTGCGTTTTAGTCGGTTCGAGTCCGACATAACCTCTCCCAGCGGCTCCCGTGGGGAGGTATCCGTGGGGATTTTGCGCACGTAAAAAAAAAAAGTATTAAGCATATGCGGGTCGTGTCATTTATTGCTTGCATTTGCGAGAAGATCTTGCATTATAGCGGTTATATCTCGATATTTTCGTTAATTATTCATTAGTTAATGGCTATCTCACTGGCAACTGAAAACCCAAAGACGCCGTGCAATTTTAGTCGGTTCGAGTCTGACATGATCAACCACATCGACATCCGAGGAGGGTTATTTTGTCACTATGTGGCCCCTGCCTGCGAAAGTTTGCCGACCGTTGCTCTAAGTAATATTGCATTTATTTTCATAGTATTTTTCTTTTTATTCCATACCAAGTAATAGAGGTGAGCCTATTACCGTATTCCGGTATTATTGTTGACTCGAGCCATGCATCTGAGGCGAGTCTAGGCTGTATATATATTTCTGATGTTAAATGGAGAATTCGTGCTGTCAGTGGGAAGACTAAATGCTTGTCTTGCTTTGTCTGACAGCACATAAGCTCTGTGCTTACAGGGTCGGCAGCGCGAGAGTGGCTCCTCTGGTCTTACACACGTCCATAGGCCACGGTAACCACTTTCCATCAGGTGGGTCGTGTGCTTACCACCTAAGTGGTATAAAAGAAAAACAGCCCTATCCCTTAGTCACCTTGTACGACACCGCATGGAAAGAGATGGGGTGGTTCAAATTCTACTCTGCCAGGAACCACGCGGCTTAGTAGAATCATCTAATATTATTTATAAAAAAAAATATCTGTGTGCGATCTTACCACAAAATTACACATCATTATCACAATCATAGATGACGAGCGCGACCGTTTTGTTCGTCCGCTGTGAGATGATAACCTTAACCTTCTCTTCTCTGTGCGATAACTTTATTTTCAGCTAGTTGACCCTGCTGGCTTCGCAAGCAAATATTATGGGAGTTTCCAGGGTACACTTTCGAACCAAAAAAATGCAGCATATTTAATAATGCAGAATTGTACCTTTTATGAATGTAACGGATAATCTTCACGCCATGCAGTGCAAGCTATATGTTAACAATGTTTAAGCCTATAAATTACGCTGATAATAAGATAGATAAGTTTTTACCTATGCTTGATCAAATTGCTTTTGCGAAAATCTGTGTAATGATTTATGTCATTATTTTCTTATTAATGAAGTAGGTATAGCTAAAATGAGTAGGTAATGTGTTTCAAACTATTATTGATTGACTGGAAGCTGCCCTTGCAGTCAATCAATAAAAGTTAGTACTTATTTCTATTTTTATTATTATAATAGGCTTATATAGTAGGCTGATCAGACAGATATATACAGCCCAGACTCAGCCTCAGATGCATGGCTCGAGTCGGCAATAGGTTCACTTATTATTGGTGAAGTGTGGGTGTTATTTCACTTCTGCCTAACCCTCCAGGTATAAAGGGGTGATTATATGTATTATATAACCAATTTTACTACAGTAAACAGAGTAGGTATAATGCCTACACTTACCACATTGGTAAGTACCGGTAATGTTATATAATATATTATGAATGATCATTGTGATCACGATCAGCCCAAGTTCACACGTCCGTCAGTTACAATATAAATATAATGTTGTTTATAATATACGTACCTACTAGCTGATTTATATAATACACACGTACAAGGTGAAATTATTTGTTCGTATTTTTTTTAATTATTTAAAAAGCATATAGGTATGTACATATACTCGTAATGACTTTATTTATACCCGGAGGGTTAGGCAGAGGAAAAGAAAAAAATGCTCATGGCAACCAAACAATAATTTTGAAAATTTTGTCTGCCTGTCTGTTTGTTCAGGTATTCTCAGTAGTGGCTGGGCCCATTTTGACAGGATTTTTATTGCAGTCAACTCACGTTGTAGGACGTAATTTAGGCTACTGTTATTTATGAAAAAGTTTAAGGGTTCCGCGCAAATAAGGTAAAACTCAGATCTGAGTCGTTCGTCGCTGGGCCACTAGTTTAACTATTCATGTAATATTTACGTTCTATTGCAGAAGTATATATATGTACTGTAAAGTGAATATCTATTATATATAATATATTCTGATATATTCAACTTATCTATAATATTATAGCGCTGAAGAATTTGTTTGTTTGATTTAACGCACTAACCTCAGAAATTAAACATAACATAACATAAACTCACGCCTATATCCCCGAAGGGGTAGGCAGAGGTGCTAGCACCCACATTTCGTCAGTTTATGTTTAGGTCCCAATGTAATAGGTGGCGAGCCTATTGCCATTAACCGGGCACTTATAAACCTGCGATAAATACACACGTAACTTCGAAAATCATCGAAAAGACATTGGTGTGTGCCATGGTTAAACCTAGGATCGAACTCGAGACCTCGTCTCAGCAGTCCATTCCCATGCCATTAGGCTACCGCGGCTTCTAAGAAATTGCTAGTTCGAATTGAAAAATTATGTTTGTATTGAATAGTTCATTTATCGACGAAGGTTTTAGGCTCACTCTACTACTTAAAGGAGCGGAGCAGTGATCAGAAATAATGACAGGCTCAAAGAGGTGATATGAAGTTTCAGAATATGCCAGGGGCGAAGATGGTGCGGTCAGCTAGTGTATTGTATATGAATGCTTAGAAAGCTAATACACTATTACAGTCGCGTGTTTGCAATATGTATTAAAAAAGAAACAAAAATCTATCATTACCAAGTCCGGCGAGTGAAGGTGTGATAGATGAGTAATGTGTGATGTGTAATGATTGGTTCTGCCGGCGTAATGCGTAATGCTCTAGGTACTAGGTACTTTGCTGGTGATATCACTTGCTCAGTCGCTTCGCATCACCGACATGTGTTTATTGTATAACAGTAATGACTACTACCACAGATAATATAATATAATTCTTATAATACTGCTTATACTACTTACTGAAAACTCATTTGGACCAAAAATAGTGTCACGGTTCCTGAGTGTTATGAGAATGAATTCGGTAAAGGAAGCAATGATTTAATGAATTTCAACACGTTACTTATGTGTATAGAGCGCTTATTTGTAATGTGACCTATATGAGAGCAAAGAGAAGTAGCGCATTATTGCTGATTTGCTCACTGGTCTTTAATCGATCCAAATTGTTTTCTTTTTGTTTTATACTACTTGGGTGGCAGACAAGCACACGGACCACCTGATGGAAAGTGGTTTCCTTGGCCTATGGACGTTTGTAACACCAGAGGATTCACGTCACAGTCGCGCTGCCAACCCTGTAAATATAACATTTAAAAATTGCACCTGCAGCTGTCTCAGCATGATTTGTACCTACCTAAATATATTTATGAAGTTATTTTTTTTAATTTATTTACTGTACACCATTAATATTATATTTTTTTTACATTAAGAATATTTACATAGTATACACGGAAATTATAGAAATAAAAATATATATTAAAAAGAATATACATATATCTAAATAATCCTGCAGGTTCAGGCGTCAAAGAATTCCTCGCCATCGAAAACTCCTTGCCTCGCCTAAATATATTGTAAAAATAACTTTGATTCAAATAAACTTATGTTAATTTACAGAAGTCACTATATAAATCGGTCGGTATACTTGCTTTAGTTGGTGTGCTATTAGTGCTATTACCGAATATCCTGGTATTCGTTAATATTTTATTGATTTGTTATTTATTTTTTTAAATATTGTTGATAAAAACATGTACGTAATTAAATTTCAATTTAAACTTCGTTAATACATTTTATTCAACGAATTTCATTGGATTAAAGCTGGATTTCCATCAGCGAAAATTAAATTAACATGAGCGAGCTTCCGAGCGTTCATAGGCAGTTTAAATTAAACCCGTTTATATCCATCGATGATATACCTACCTAAATATTATGAGGGATAAAACGTGACGGATTAAATTATTTAAACGGACTTTCTTTAATAAAATTCAGTTGAAATATTGACCGAATATTTTTCAAATTATTAACTATAATCTCTAACGAAGAGATGCATATTTTGAGCCTTTTTTTTGAATAGTGCGCAGAATCCCCACGGACCCTCCCCCACCGGAGCCGGTGGGGAGATTATATGAACCGACTAAAACGCACGCCTACAGAATGGGCGGTAGGTTGCCGAAGATGTGATTTACTGAGACTTATCTCTCGCACCCTGGCCGGCCCAGCCCCATACCCGACTGTGAGGGGCAACGTAATGTCTATCTCGTCCCCGTGTATGGGGAGGCGCGCATGGCACGCCGCCACCCGGTCTGTTTCTTCTAGAGTGACAGGCGGCTCCACCCGTCTCCCCCAGACCTGTACTCATTGAGGACAGAGACGGAGGTAATTTTGAGACCTCCAACGCCCGATTCGCCTCTGCTCGCGGTCGCATAATATGGTGCTACACAACAGAATTAATAATAAAAGGTAATCTGTTATCATAAATTATGTGGGCTACGTCAGGTTCCTCGAGATCCGAGCCATACTCTGCTGCAACCAGGTGCACAGATGCTGCTTTCAACAGTAATTGTACCCATAAGCAAGTGAGGTTGGTATAGAGAGATCTGCGGGTCTAAAAACTCCACATTGAGCGATTCCGCTCAAAACAAGTAACTTTATGAATTTCCAGTAAATCTCAATAGATTCAGCGGATTCTTATACGTTTTAATAATTGACCAATTTGCAGACACAAGTATGATTTGGTTTGATTATTGATTAGTCTGATTACTACCCTTACTTTTGACTTTGATTTTTAGTTTCTCTTTTGGCTCTCAGTTCAAATTTAGTTGTAATGTTTTTTTCATTTTTATTAATAAGCAGTCAATGCATTAAATATTGCATTTTAAATACAAAATTGTCTGTGTATATGTATGGTCAATTCGTGGACAATTGTGTTGGTTACATGGTTGATAATCTGTTTTAGTTTTTAAGATTATTTGTTTAAGACTTTATCATGTAACTGTTTTTTGTCCCCAATAAATAAATAAATAAATATATCCCCGCTTGACAAAATATTATCCTAAGACGATTCCAATATAGTGTCATTTTAAATACTGCTGGCCACATTATAACGCGGCAAGATCTCAAGGGCCCCAACAAAACATTCCTGCGGCCATATAAAAACAATGAACTTTTAAAACCCTCGAGACCATAGAAAGTCTGAAACTGTTAGGTAAATGATATAAACCATTATATAATTCACAAGATATTTATTACGTACTTGTGAATTTATATTTATCTAGTACGGTTGCAAATTGTAATTAACCAGAGAAAACTGTTACTAATTGATGAACAAAAGGAATCGATAAATTACCGATGTTGAAATTCACTCTTTCGTAGAATCAATTGCTTTTATTGTATGGGTTATTCAATATAATATGGTAAGAGTCATAAATTACTAGATTTCTAGAGGCTATCGATGCTCTGCAGTTAGACCAGCTTGTCACTCTTTTCATGTCTCCAACCACAGATTTCCAACTAACCACAACGGCCTTGGGATTTTAGTATAATGCTAGAGAAATATTTTGTGCCATGTAGAACCTTCATTGTGATTACATTTGAAACTGTTCAGAGTTAAGATTAACCATCTATTGGAATGCTATAATGCATTGTGTTTATAAACACGCATCTACTTCCTACAATAGATTATAATCTGCGTCAGAAAATAGATAGTTAATATGCGTACTTAGAACCATAAATACAACTGAGACAGGGTTTTGTAATCTAGGAACATCTATTAGTCTCAAACACAGAGCACATAATACTTATCTATGATCGGCCAAAACCTATCTTAGAGAATAAATAAAACTTCCTCAAGATCATTAAGGATACAAATGTGACAGGGTTTCGTAACTCACCTCTAATTCTGTATAGATCTATACAGAATTAGAGGTGTCCGCAGTCCACAGTAGCTAATTGGGATAATTATTGGTGTCCTATTCGTTTAGAAGTACGCTTATCAAGTGGCGCGATTGACTATCTGGTAATGATTTATGTTTTTCAATGCTTTTATTTTGAAGATCTTTCAGGAGTTTGAGATCAGTAAATGACAGGAGTTATTCTTTTTTTTATTTTGTAGATACAATATTCGTGCTTCACGGTTCTTTTAACAAAATATATTCATTACCTATACATATATTATCTGTGCTACCTATCAAGTTTCAAAGTATAAGAACACTACCAAATGAGTGAGTGCTCTGAGGGCCAAATGTTTGGCATTTTCATTTATAAGAATAATATATGCCCGAGGTTGAATACGCGTTGAGAAGTTTTACGTTTGAATCAGGAATCAGAACACAAGAATCCACTTCCAGCAGAAGTACCTTACTAGCTTAGAGATGCCGTAAAACAACAAAGTAAGTACAATATCCGGCTTTTGACTTCACACTTCGCTTCAGTACAAGAGTATAGGGCCTAACCACACTTATTCAGCTCTGTTCAGCGTTTGTCTATAGAAAACTGTATGTATATGGAAATCGTACACATTCGTTCAGTTTTCGCGGTAAACCTGTATAAAATGAGAACGATGTGTTTTGTCATGCGAATATTATAGATAACAGCGTGTTCGCCGCATTCAACACTGTTCTGTCGCATTCAGCATTGTTTCGCTGCGGCTAGCGTCGTTACTTGTAGCCTAGGAGTTGGTAAAAGTCCATTCAGAGTACCTACTCACACGAACAGAAAAAGATTTCAATTTTAACTCAAATGACGATCAGCGCTCACTAACTGATTTACGGAAATTACGGATCGAGCGACAGTTTGATTATTTTTTCATTCATTCATATTCATATTTCAAACCTGGCAACTAGCGACTGACACGTAGTAGCGAATGAGCTATTCGAAGTGTCTTTAGTAATTACTAATTAGTAGTGGTTATTCGAATAAGAACATTAGTATATTACTAATATTCATTTCGAATGTTTTTGTGAATTCAATAAACGGATTATTCGTAGTCGCGCATCGCTAATTCAGCCGTTCAGAAAGTGACGGAAAAGTAAGCAGGCTGTTGACGTGCTTTGTGCGATAGACCAAACGTTCTACAAAATCGATGTAAGCCGATTTTAACTGGACTTTCCCTTTCTTGATGTCAAATCTAAACCTTGGTCAGGGGCGCGTGCCCCATAACCTCTACTCAGTGCACCTTGGACAACGGAGACAATAGCTCTTCTCGCGCACAAGAGATACGCTGCCCGAACGGCCGCTCCCGGAACAGGAGCGGCTGTCCCAACAGAGGGTAGACATATTTTAAGCTGCAGAATTTAAATCTAGATTTACAACTCATTTACATTTAAATTTTAACAAAGTATAACTTACTAATCCACGGTAAAAATGCTTTAAAATGATAGAAACATCTTCAGTTAATTTTTAAACATATTTATGCAATCAAAATCAATCCCATTTAGTGAAGCACACTATGCCAGTATGCCCAGAGTGTTTTAAAGTTGATCCATGTGGCTTGTTTGTCAATTGGTCACGCGGCCTAACTAGGCACATGTACTCTGTAAGAATATTGCGCCATAGTAGTTATAACAGCTGTTTTATTCATAACCGACCAAATGTTCCAGATTACTTGCAGACGCCCTTTGCGTAATTTTACATGATTCTGTTTCCATAGATTTGAACTTAAACGACGTCCGTTAATTTTCGTGTCACTGGCTTTATAACCCGTAGGTATGCACGTAGGTAGGCCTCCCTCGGCACGCCAACGCTTAGAGAGTTGCGAGAATATAATTTGAATATGTTACACACCTAGGCCAGGGAATAATTACAATTTAGGTAATAAGATAATGGGACAGGGCCTAGCCACTAAACATTTGCACATGGTAGAATAGTAACTTCTGTTACATATTTAGCTGGGTGCTTCTATTACCTACCATACTAGCTACCTTGCTTACGAATAAAAAGTGCATTACTTACTAGCTAGCTAAGAGCTTCTATTACTTAGCTAGTTACTTATCTTTCTTTGTTAGATGCTTCTGTTACTTTGTTAGGCACTTTTATTACTTAAATAGGTCAATAACACGGGTGATCTCCCCTTGTGTTGCACACGTTCATTGGTCACGGTAACCACTTTCCATCAGGTGGGCTGTGGGCTTGTCAGCCATCTAAATTGTATAAAAGAGGTGCCTACTTAGTTAGGTGTTTCTATGATTTAGTTGGGTACCTACCTACTTCTATTCCTTAGCTAGGCAATTTATCTAAATAATTTTTTTTTGAAGGTTCTTATACTAGACCGACAGCACGACATTTTGTCGCGTGTCGCCTTAAAAACCATTTTAGAAAATAAAAGTAAATCCTACCCTAAGTTAGCTAGGTACGCCTTATAACATCAGCTATCTACATAGAAAACCCCATTAAAATCAGTCCAGTCATTTCGGAGAATATCAGTACAGACACACAAAAAAATTAAATTTAGCTTTTTTGAAATAGATAAGTAGGTACCTATCGTGTCTTGGTACATTTATATAGGTACGTTCATTTTCGTTCATTTGGTACATTCATGTAGGTAAGTATGTAGGTATACCTCATCATCATTCTCTGAGGCTTTTCCCACCTCCGTTGGGGTCGGCATTCTAGTCTAAACTAAGATGCTGCTGAACTTAGATTTTTTACGTGAAGCGACTGCCATCTGACCTCCACGACCAATTGGAGATATAGAAGTTCTGTAGTTAGACTAATCGGACTTTTGAGGGCTCCAACTACACGTAACGACGGTCATAGATGTTCGTATGGCAACGGGACCAACGGCTTAACGTTCTCCGAGGCACGACAGACCAATGCATGCATACAAATATTTGCACAGAGCGGGGATCGTACCCGCACCTCGAGGGTAGCGGCCACGATCCCTACCGTCACACCACAGAGGCTGTATGTAGGTGGGGATACCTAACAACAAAAATAGACGAATCAGTGTAAAAGTAAATAAATCCGTCATTGACGCAGGTAAAGAAGGGATCTACCTACCTACAAATATATCTAGGTAGGTAGATACTGTTAATAAATAAAGCTAAGAATATTGAATCATGTTGGGTACCTATAAACTAATCACGAGTCAGTTACAATCATGCATGCCATAACATTCAAAGTAAAACAATACAATATACCTATAGCCTACCTACCTAACCTAACTAAAATTAATTCGAAAATAACTAGACATGTATGAAAAGTACTTGTTGCATTTAATAGAATCTCACAAGGCAGCGTTCAATTAATCTAGGTTTGTGAATTGAGGCCATCATTTCAATAATAATTAATTATAAGCAACTTATCACATCACAACAACAAATGGAACACTCACCAGTATTCAGATATTCACTTCCAGATTGTTCATATCAAGTCCAGTTTATTAGCACAAACGGAAATACATTATTAATAAAATTACAATAACAATAGTGAATTCAATATAATTTTCACTTTCAAAATCTTCACAAAGTGCGTACGCTGTGTCGGCACAGCGTGCACATTCCGTCGATAAATTAAGGAAACACGGAAAAGAGTTGTCCGTTCAAAGAGTACGTCCGTACCGTGACTCTGTCGCCGGTATCATAACGAAAACGAAACGAAGACCGAAACGATACCAAACCTAAACCCTCTTCGTACCTATATCACATCACACATTTTTAAAGATATCGCAGCGGTGCATTGGCTGAAGTGGCGCCATCTGTTAAATATGCACTTAACTAATCCTGATGCAACTAAGTACAAAATGTACATTATTAAATGTTTTGGCATAAATTACATAGATGGCGCTGTTAACAGATAAATAGGTAATTCTCACACTGCTCCGCGTCACGCGGCAAGGCGCGCGGAAAAGTGGTGTCGCGTCGCCTCAACGGCTACGGAACTCTTTTTGTATAGAAAACACGCGGGGTCCAACACACTGAACCGATTTCAAATTCTTTGGCCATTACAAAGCTGCACTATGACTGACTAACATACGCTAATATGAATTTAGAAAAAAATCGGGATATTTACTAAAACTCCAAATCCAAGGCGTAAAAATGACCCATAAATTCCTAACATCGCGTGCGAAAACTATTGATGATAGAACAAAATTATACACATCAGATAAATCGAAACACTATAGTTTTTATGATATCTGTTCTAATTTAACACAAAAGAGTTTTCATTCCATGAAAAAGATCACATGATTATATAGCTGACAGTTTAATTACAGCATATCAATGTTATAGGGCTAATTAACACAACTTATTTTCGACTTTTTGAGGGTTGTTTGCCGTGACGGGGGATTCTTTCTTAAATTTTTAATTTATTTTATTTTACACTTTTTTAAATTGATCTACTAGTCAAGCTCTTTTCTTTCCTTTCCTTTTTACCCATATTGAGGGAGTTGTGAAATAAAATGTTATTCGATATTTTATGTTGGCGGCCATCTTGGATTTTAAACAAATAAACACTAAATCCAAATCGGTTCATCCGTTAAGGAGTTACGAAGCCACAGACAGACAGACAGACAGACACACACGCACACACACACACACACACACACACAGACATGTCAAACTTATAACACCCCGTCGTTTTTGCGTCGGGGGTTAAAAAAAGGAATGTATCATTGTTTTGAGAATGTCTTTTTAGAGTTGGAGTACATCTCACCTTTGAAACTAAAAATTAGCGTTTATCTTGAAACTTTTTCTTCTTTATTTGTTTACTGTAACTTTACTTTACTTGGGTCTGAAAAAAAGTTTTTTTTTTAAACATATGACTTATGGTGCCGAAACGTGGACACTTACAGTGGGCTGGTCCATAGCTTAAAAGTCGCGCAGCGGGCTATGGAGCGAGCTATGCTTGGGGTTTCTCTGAAGGATAAAATTCGGAACGAGGTTATTCGACAGAGAACCAAAGTTACCGACATAGGCCACAGAATAAGCAAGTTAAAGTGGCAGTGGGCTGGCCACGTTTGCCGAAGGACCGATGGCCGTTGGAGCAAACGAGTCCTAGAGTGGAGACCGCGAGAAGGTAAACGAAAGGTAGGACGCCCCCTAGCCAGATGGACTGACGACCTGAAAAAGGTGGCTGGGACAGACTGGATGCGGAAGGCAGAGGATCGGAGAAAATGGCGCACATTGGGAGAGGCCTATGTCCAGCAGTGGACTGCAGTGGGCTGATTGATTGATTGATTGATTTTTAAACATATGGATACTTCGCCTGCAGAAGCCGCGCAAGTGGTGGTATTGCTGGATACTGGACTTAGTCAACGTGTTGTGACTGAAAGATTGCATCTAAATCTGTCATCTATTCATAGAGTCTACAAACATATCAGGAGACAGTTTTGTTCACCCGGCGCCGTTCAGGATTTGGTAGAAATCGGGCCACTTCTAAGCGAGATGATAGATTTATTGTAACAACTTCCTTGCGAAATCTACGCCTTAACGCTTTTCAACTACAGCATCAGCTTCATGTACCTAGACTGGCTGTAAGTGACTCAACCATTAGATGGAGGTTGAAAGAACGTGGACTACTACACAAGCTAGCAAATAGGCCAAAATAAGTACAGACCATCAAAGAGTGCGCCTTAACTTTGCACGTGAGCACCTAAATTTGTCATACCTCCAGTGGAGCAAAGTTCTCTTTTCTGATGAGTGTAAAATTATGCTGTATGGTAACGACAGAAGGTCTACAGAAGAGATGGACAATGCTTTGCACAATGCTGTATTGAAGAAAAAGTCCGCTATGGTGGTTCGTGGACGGTTTGGGAAGAAATCACCGCTGACGGTAAGACAGAGCTTGTCTTCGTGTCTGGGCCACGTCTCTACCTGCACTAATGTGTCAGTGTCAAACACAGTGTCTTGAATCACTCGTGGTGCCCTATGTACATTTTATTCGCAACAGCTTCATATTCATGCACGACAATGCTAGAGCTCACACCGCGGGTGACGTACGAGACTATCTTACCGAAGTCGGTATCTCCATTATGGAATGGTCAACAAGAAGCCCAGACATGAATTCCATTAAACATCTATGGGATGCGTTAAAGAGACGAATTCGTGCTACAGATCCTGCCTCTGGAACACTCAGTCAGCTGTAAAATGCAATTCATGAGGAATGGAATGGAATGCCACAACATGTGATCGCATCTGATCTATGAAAAACCGTATGAAAGCAGTAATAAGAGCTCGGAGTGGGAATATAAGTTATTATTTAAACGCTTTTTTTTTCATTTACGTGTTGTTTTATCCACTTTCTTCACACTCCATACAGGGTAAAAATGGCTCGCTCAACAAAATACGAAACCTACGAAAATTTATTTTGAATTTAGAACATTAACATTAAAATTTGTAAACCTCATATATATATTCACTATTAAACGACATTTGACATTTATATTCCTAAATATACACATTTTTCTGATAATATAATCCTTAGAAAACGTAAAGAAAACATAAACTTCAATTTTTCTGATGAGGAGTGTTTATGTATTACAGAAATGTATTACTTAAAAAGGTATTCATAAAAGTCTGCAATAGCATATGTCTATCTCCTAAGGAAAATCCATAGTAGTAGCACAAATACAATAATAAAGTAAGTACCTAACATTTTTATCTTTTTAAGCTATTTTAAAAATACAATTGTATTCCTTATCCAATTAGTACATTAGATACTAATTAATACAAACATACATACTTACATATAATTTTTTTGTAGTTAGGTAAATTACGAGGTAATCTAAAATTTATTACCAGTAAAGTTAAATATTGAATAACAGAGAAAATAAAAGAGCCATACTATTTGCGAGTGATGTAGATCAAAATTACAATGAATGCCGATCGAAGTAAGACCATGCAGTAGATACTGACCTTTATATTAATTCTTATCCAAATAAGTTATTTAGCATTCAAGATTGTTTCTTTTTTTAACGTGCGCAAAATCCCCACGGATACCTCCGCACCAGAGCCGGTGGAGAAGGTTATGTCGGACTCCAACCGACCAAAACGCACGCCGCCCGTGGTTCGTTTTGGTTGCCAAAGGAGAGGTTGATAGGCATATCCCTCGCACCCCGGCCGAACCAGGGCCATCTCTTACGATCTCGCCCTCTTCTCGGGTGTGGGGACTACAGAGTCTCCAATTCGTCTCCGGAAACGGGGAGGCACGCAAGGCGCGCCGACGCCGCGGCCGGCTTCTGCCAGGGTGACAGGCGGCTCCACCAGTCACTCCTAGGCCCGCGCTCATGGGGGGCGGAGGTCGTTCATCGACCTATGACGCCCATTCAAAATTGTTTGAATATGGTGGTGTAGTGTAGCGGGCTTCTCGGAGGTTTCCAGAGAGCACTGCACAGCGGGTTGCCGAGCGAAGGGGTGGGGGTGGCGGGTGCGGCCATTCCCCTACTCGTCCGTCTCCCATCTTTCCGGGGTTCGATAAGGATATCGAGGGGGCAATCTTTAAACCGTAGAGGGTCCGCCGGGGAGCGCGGGATCTGCTCTAGGCAATTACACGCCGGCATCTGAAGACCCAAGATGGCATGCGGCTTTAGTTGGTCCAAGTCCATCATAACCAGTCCTGATGGTCGACGGGGGTGGTATCTGAGGGAACACACGAAAAAAGAGTTGGAATGGTATTTGAATTCAATGCGGGCTGTGCCGCGGGCAACAGCTAGTAATAAATAAAGTTGTTTATTTAAGTTTCTGTAGAAATATATGATTCTATTGATCCATGCGTGCAGTGCGATTATGGAGTTCGTTTGTGTATGAAGGCAATGCTGATGTAATGTTGACTACCGAAGTGCATAAAAATATTTAGTACAGCGCCATCTAAGAATACAACTTGATTCTATAAAGGATGTGAATACCAACCTTGGAACTCTTTGGAGTATTGTTCTTTTTATTACTAGATGGCGCTAGTCATGATTTTCGACTCAAAGTGTTACATCAAAATAAAGGTGAAGGGAGACACTTTTTATCTCTTCTATTCGAAAAGTGTCCCATTGTGCCTATATAAGGCGGTTCTCACACTGCCCTGCGCAACGCAATGGGGCGCAGAAAACATGCCACCGCGCGCAGATTTGTCTGCTGCAACACGCGGGGCGGTGGTTTAACTATAAGCCGAGAGCTGAGAAATTTTAGGTAGGTGCATGAGGTAATATTTCTAAAATCTTATTAACAGTCAAGTTACAGTAAGTAAGAAACAGTAAAGTGGTGGGTATTCAACTGTGTGAATCATGACATCCTCTAGCAATACTGGCCCATATTGGAATCTCAGCTGACGAGCTGGAGTGGTACTCTTCATATCTTCGTGGACGTCAGCAGTTGGTTTGCGTGGACGAGATTTCATCTAGTTTTTACGTGTGCAAAATCCCCACGGATACCTCCCCACGGGAGCCGGTGGAGGAAGTTATGTCGGACTCGAACCGACTAAAACGCACGCCGCCTGTAGGTCGCTTTGGTTGCCGAAGGTGAGGTTGACAGCGTGTATCTATGCTTGAATATTTGTAAGTGCGTATTATGTATCTTTAAATCATTATTATGTTCAGTGCAGTACAATAGACTGTACATAAAGTTTAAATGTAAAAAAAATAAAAAGTTATATATTGAACAATACAGAAAATTAAAGAGCCATAGATACTATTTGTGAGGGTTTATTAAACTTTGCACCTGGCTTGGTAAACTGTATACCTATATGTTACTCAGGCAGTGCCAAGTTGCACCGGCATTCAGGAAAGACGCACCAGATTTCCATATAAATAAATTAGACGTTTATACTCGTTGTACCTATTGCATTATTATTGATTTTCAGTAAGCCTCTAACACCTATACGGAAATGTCTAACAGCTCTCAGACTAAAATCCCACCAAAATCACGCGCGTGATGGCAGATTTCAGTGTGAAATACCCCACGTTTTGCCACGACATCGCGCGTGGAGACATGTGTTTTCAACTTGTGCTCGCGTGATCCGCCACACCGCGCGTTATGACGGTCCCACAATCTGAAAACGCAATCGAAAAATGCAATTTTCAGTGTATGACAGTGCTCTGTACAGGCGATGCGAAATCACGCTACCCCGCACACCGCCGCGTGACGCGGAGCAGTGTGAGAATCGCCTATGCTGGAGCAAAATAGCTCTAGAATTTTTTAACGGTCGGAAAAGTGTTTTGAATTTGGAACATACTCGTAGGTAAATAATTTATAGAAATCGAGCGCAAATTGTATGCATTACTGGCTGGTAGGTAGGTACTGGCCGCACGGACACATGCTAATAAAAAAAAAGCGCGCGTATTACTTATGTCTCTGACTGTCTATTATACTCGTACTGGAGATTGATGGAACTTGAACATTTGTACTTTTCTACAACTTTTTTAGTTTTACTTTATTTTTGAAAATAACAAATCTTAAAACGTACTAGTGCCTGATAAATCAGTATCATGTACTGATTAAGGTAGGTACATATTTTCTCATACAAATGGGGATGAAAAGTACATTAGATGACTCGAGAGCAAATAATTTATTCCTTCGAGCGATATACTAAAAGTATTCTGCAGCCCTCACGATTCTACGTTAAATTCCCTCGCTACCTTCGGGAATCTATTCTAGAATCCTTCGCTACGTTCTTGATTCAAAGCAGCGACCTCGCCGTAAAAATACTACTTCGCTCCCTTGTTACACAATCTACTGTTCTCGAAGGATTTCGCCGTATTTTCAAAAAGATTTCGTCGATGATGACGACTTTTCACAATATTATATAATTTATTAGTAAAAAAGTAAGCAAGCAAATTTTAATCTCCTTTGTTTTTCTAAAATTCAATATCTGAATTCCCGGTAGATATTATTGCGCTGAAAGCAGTCGAAATCCTTGAAGAGGCATAAAAAAATCTTTAATCTACTGATTTAATCCGCTTAATTTCTTTTATAATCTTAATAATACCTACCTACTAATTCTTTTACTTTTTTAAAATTCCAGATTTAAATTCCGGCTGGAGAGCTTATACTTTATTGCCCTATATTAGTATTTTGTTATCTGTCACTATAAAATATGTAGGTAAAGCACGGGATGCGCATCTCGGGCATAAATCGCGAGACAAACGAGGACCTGGCGCGCGCGGATTGTTTTGATTATGATTGATCTATGCTTGGTGAATTTGAGTTGGTCTACTGCCATAGTAGTTGTACTCAAAAGGAACTCAAAATACACTGCGCGTATATAGCATATTTTAGGTTCAAGATACTAGGTAATACCCGAGCAATATACCTTGCTATTAGATACATATACCTAATATCGGATACTCAAAACAATATATCTATACGAACTTAATAATTTTAAGAATTATTCGTATAAATATTTTAGTAGTCTCTAAAGGTCATCCCCTTGTTTCTTTAAGCGATTTTCCCGGTTACATTTAAGGCTTTTACCTCGGCGTACGTGGTCCGCGTAATCCCCTTAGGTTTTTTTGTATTTGCTGAGCCCGCTCTACGCGCTGCACCTTTAACAACGGACAAGGCCTTTATGTAAACGCGACGGGGAAATAATAAGTGTACTTCATAGAACTAATAATAAGGGGTACTATTTATTTTTGTTGAGCACTTATAGGTACACTATTGTAGAATAGATATCTCAGAAGTGGTCTCATTACGGATCTCCGAGAAAAGCTGCCCGTCGTACTTCTACTTAGATTGACCTAATTTTAGTTCTTCAGTTGTGTTTTATGAAAAATATGAATGAGCAAAATAATTGTGTGGATACAACAGACTTGAGAATTTAATTTCACTAATAACGTTGGACATTCGTTCGTGGAAGGCGTCAAAAGATAAAGCAATTAGCTATGACTGCATTTCTTGCTTGATTGCGAAAGTCCCCACGGATAACCGTGGGGATGGATACGTTTTTTTTATATTTTTTATATAGAACACGTCAATTAGACTTCGCATTGCCTGATGGTAAGCTGAAGGCAAAGTCTCAGAAAAGAGACGTTGGACTCGAACCGACTAAAACCGCATTTCAATCAAGGGTCATAAGTTGCGCGAGGTAGTCCCTTTCTATAAGGATATCATTTTCTATAAGGACCATTTTTGTCCCTCGGTTTATGTATAGTTAATGTTCTCGGAGGTTAGTGGCTAGAGCACTCCCGTGGTGAGTCATTCTTTAAAATCGTACAAAAATCGCATATTGTTGACGTTAATGCGAAACCGGAGATATGCACATACTTATACAAATGTAAATACTAGCTGTGCCCGCGACTTAATGTTTCGCGATAATTTAATCATTTATTTCTCAGATAATATTGATACATTGTGTTAGTATTGTTAGTAACGACTTAGATTAGGGTTAGTGTACATTATTATAATTTTATTTTTAATTTATTTATTTATTACATATATTTTTCAATTTAGCACTCATCTCAATAACATTTTGCGAGGGGAACCCAGGCAGTACTGTGCTCCTAGCTGATCGTCCTTCTCACAAGGAAATTTATTTATTTATAATTGGAGAATCGATTCTCTCCGCCAGTGTTTTTAGGATACTCTAACACCTATACGGAAATATCTAACAGCTCTGATACTGTTGTCACTATCCCGTATTCTGCGTAGCAGCGATGCAGTTTTTTTGTTGCGAATGACAGCGTGGAAATCGTCAGTCCTATTCTGCGCAAACATCTACGACACGCTACAGAAACGTGGTAGTCCCAACATCACCCTAAAGACATTATTGTACTGGATACACAGCTAGTCCAGCGACCTTTTAGTGTAACTGATCCATAGACTCCCTGTGTAAAAGTCCTGGCAATATGCTTTAAAAAGTGTTAGCTTTACACTTTTACTGCAACGATAGCATCTACCTCGGACCGCTAGCGCTCTACGCTCCCTTTCAATATCTAAATTGTCTTTAAGGTCCTCGGTGAGAATATGCCCTAGGTATCTGAATTTAGATACTTGTATAATTTTCACGCCATTTAGGGTAATATTAGGTGTTCCATTACCAGGACATCCACCGAGGGCCTTAAAAACATTGTATTCACACTTCTTAATATTGTAGATCAATCCGTGCGATGCGGCATAGATCTCACAGACTCTGAACATGTCATTTATAGCCCAAGCGGTTGGAACAAGCAGCACCACGTCGTCTGCGTAGCTAATGGTGTTAGCTTTTATACCATGTACGCTACACCCCACCCGCATACCACTGAGTTGAACGATCAGTTCGTTAATATATACACATTATCCGTGTGGTGACGGTGACATCTAGTCCGAAGGGTGTCGTAAGAGGCGACAAACGGAAAAATTCGCAGACATTCATTGCGAGAGAAGGAAAACTCGAACTAAAAAGTTTGTACCAACCCGTCTGGCCAGTGCAGCAAACACCAAAGCCAAAGCCAAAGATGTTGGGATATGCCTATGTCCAGCAGTGAACTGCAATAGGCTAATTAATTGACATAATATACATATATATATATATATATATATATATATATATATATATATATATATATATATATATACATATATATACATAGTCTGGGAGACGTTAAGCCCCCTTTTTTTTCTATTTTACGTGAGCAAAATCCCCACGGACACCTCCCCACCGGAGCCGGTGGAGGAGGTTATGTCGGACTAGAACCGACTAAAACGCACGCCGCCTGTGGGTCGTTTTGGTAGCCGAAGGTGAGGTTGACAGGCATATCCCTCGCACGTTAAGCCCCCTTGTGTAACTCTGCACTCCAGCCTATATATTGCCGACAGATTATTATACCATTTAACAGTATTGGTTTGGTTCCCATACCAGTACTTTAGTAGTCTGAGGATTCATGAGGCGTACCGCTGTGCTCCAGCTTTCTCCAAAGCACATCGTAACTTACTAGCTCAAAGGCCTTGGAGATATTAAGAAAACAGGCTTACACCGGTGTCTTTCGTTCAGTCAAGTGTTCACACTGTACTGTTGTGGACATCCAAAACTTAGCAAAATTGTTCGTGGCTCTTTCTTCTGCTATCTTGTCCATCTTAATTTGGTCCTGATTGTATGCGCACCACTTTATACGGCTCTTAAAAATACTACGGGTCATCCGCATTTCTTCAAATATAGGACCAGAGCTTGGGCGATTATGTAGCACCCAAATTTCAAGTTTCATCTTGGCGTCCCGGTGCGCATCCCAAACGTGGCTTGTCCACCCACATAATGCTCTACGCCTTCAACCTATATTACCCGTCCCTATCGTTGAATTTGTTTTTTTTTATACCACTTAGGTGGCAGATAGCATCACTCAACGCACACCCTATACTCTTATACATTTTGTTCAATATTTTCTTATGCTCGGTTAAGTCACACGACTTATGACTACAATTTAATCTTTATTTGCGAATACAATTTGTACCTGTGATCGCAAATAAATATTAAATTGAAATTGAAATTGAATACACTCTCTAAATTCTTCAGGAAAATCAATGTCACGTAAACTGTTGTTACACAGTTCCCGATACTTGACAGTTTGTGAGTCATTCCTCTCACCCAAACAATTTATTGCGAGGATTATCCATCGCAGGCAGCTTGGTTCTCACGATATTGAGATCAAACTCAATATACAATGGGAGGTGATCCGATATGTATACGTCTTCTATTATTCGTACTGTACCTACCGCGCACCAGGCCGACAGTGAAACTATACAGTGGTCCAACCATCTCCTACACCCGTGCACCTCACTGACAAAAGTGTAGGAGACGAAGTTATTACCTAACTTTTCAATGTCAGCACACTCAAGCTGTGGAATGACGTCCCTGCTGCGGTTTTCCCAAGCACCAACAATATGGGGTTCTTCAAGAGGGGCATCAGAAGGTTTCTTCGTAGTCGGCAGCGCGAGTGTAACACCCCTGGTGTTGCATACGTTCATAGGCCACGGAAACCACTTCCTATCAGGTGGGCGTGTGCTTGTCTGCCACCAAAATGGTATAAAATAAAAAATATTCACGATTGGTCAGCACAAAAGTCCATAAGTTCTCTAAAAAATAGTTCAGATGGGTGAGCATTAAAGTCTCCTAAAATAAACAAACTCTCATCTTCGTTCGCTGCAACGGCACTTATCTCGCCTAGTACTTCGGTAAAAATAACTAAGTTATCGGGCGAATCCGTCGGCATGTAAATAGAAAATTCAATAATTGAACGCCCGCCCGAAGTATCCTTAATAGCAGTCAGACGGCAGCTTTTGCAGTCCAACACACTAACGGCATCAAAAACACCCTGCCTCTATAATATTGCCACTCTCCCACATGGCATTCCGGTAAGCAATCCCACAGTCGTGTCGACAGCAGACTTCCCAGTATATTCGAAGTGGTTAGAAATAGTACATGCTTCTTGAAGACATACTATATCTGCCGTGTCACATACACGTCTAACGCCTTCTATCGACCTTTTAACAGACTTACAGTTAAAATTTATAAACCTACAATTACTGATTATATTAATCCTCATCGTTTAAAAACAATTCTAATTTACTTTATGACACAAACAACTTAAAGCGTTATATTATTAGTAGTCTTCATATTTTTCATTTTTAGCGACATTTTTAGCGAATTTATAACCGACTTCCAAAAAGGAGAAGGTTCTCGGTTCAATTGGTATATTTTTTATTTTATTGATTTTATTTTTTATTTTTATTGACAGCCTCTGTGGCGTGGTGGTAGTGAACGCGACTGCCACACAGGAGGCGCGGGTTCGATCCCCGCTCTGTGCAAATATTTGTATACATGAATATGGGTATTTGCATTGGTCTGGGTGTTTCTATGTATAATATGTATGTATTTACTTAAAAAAAATAAGTATTTAGGTATGTTTATCCGTATTCTAGATTCGATAACACAAGCTAGTTAAACTATACTTACCATGGGTCTAGATAGCGTTGTGTAGAAAGTTGTAGAATATTTATTTATAGAATATAGAATAAGTACGTCGATTACTCTGAAATTTTTGATTCGATTCACGTGATTCTTTTTAGTTCGATGCATAATAAATTGCATGCATTAGGTTCCATAAAAAAATGATATAGTCTGAACCAGTACTTTTCATTTTGTGAACATTTATTTGTGTTTTAACATGTATGTTTTTAACTGACTTCTTTATGTTCTCTGATATAACAGTCATTTCTGAAATTTTCTCCCTTATTTTAGGATCATCGTTGACCGCTAATTTAACCCGCACTTGACAGATTTATTATTAAATAATTATGTTTATGGGAATTAATACGATCATGGTAAAATATCGAGAATGTGTGGGTAGATGTAGAACCTACTACTTTACGGATTCAAAGACAGCGGGCGTGCACCACTGAGCCAGTCAGCCTATGACCACAGCCGGTGTAACTTGGTCGAAACGTCGGGCAAATCAAAGGAAGGTAGGCATGGTACATATGGTGCATAAATACCTTTGATTGATTCCCATGAACTTTATTGTATATCATGGAACGCTAAACTTTAAAAGTTAGGTTTATTGCTACATGTAAGTACAAACAGATTTTCAACATACACACACTTGAATTTTATTTATTTAAATAGTTTAAGTGAATGTTAATTAAGTATAAATCGCAGTTATTTCGGCGAACCGTTGACATTCTCAAAACTGGTACTTACGCTCAATCTACACAAAACAAATTCACGGTTTTAATTTCTTGTGTATTTAGGTTATGAGGTACGCACATTGTTTGTGGCACATGTGCACAATGGCACAAACAATAAGTGAAACTCATGAAGCCATATGAAATTTACAGCTGTCTAACAGTTACTTTTTGTACTGTTAACTCCTTATGAAACATTCATAAAAAAATATGTCTCATCACTCTCTTAGCCTTTTCCCAACTTATTTGGGGTCGGCTTCCCCCATCCTTCATCCATCTTCCGTCTGTGAAGCGACTGCCATCTGACCTCCACAACCGATATCGAAGTTCTGTAGTTAGACTAGTCGGACTTTTGAGGGCTCCTCTCCAACTACCCGAACGACTGCCTAGGACGTTTGTATGGCTATATACCGGGGCAAACGTGTTCTCCTAGACATAGAGGATCAAAAAATCTTCTGGTGGAAATTACCACAAATTTCATCCTCATAGCAATTTTCAAGCGGCGTCTAAAGTATGCATTTTTGAGTTCGAGGTTCCGCTTATTAATTTTGATTGGTAGCGAAAGGTTTCTATAACCCGACTTCTGCAGACTTCCCAATGGGTCGCATTGTGTATGGAAACTTATTGGTACTTGATTACACCCTTTGCCTCTGATGGGTATAGTGGTTTTTCCGCGAGTGACAACCATCTGAGTCATTAGTTGAGCTCCCAACTATATCTATATCTATCTATACCTATATCTGAGAGGAAATCTTGCTCCAGAGACTCGTCAGTTATTGCGCCCGCGGATTGTTTTGTATTAAAATAATTTCACTGATATTTGTAATAGAAAATGACACAATTATGATAATATTATCATGTTTTTTGATTGTTATAAAACTAGTGTAAAAATCACAAATGGAACAACTGCAACGAGATGAGGAAGTAAGCGTCGAAAAATTTGATATCAAGTTAAAATCTAAACCGAAGGATGGTGTGATACTTCAACTCCATCATACGATAAAGGGGCCAAATGGAGAATGTCGAAGAATACGATTTAATACCGCAACATTTGATGACACCCAGGTAAAGCTTGCATGCGCAGACAATGCAGGTAACATCTTTATATTGGATTTTACCGACTTAAAGTTTTGGAAACTGACCGGCATCGGACCGAGTACTGCATTACAGTTCGTCCCTAACAAGCCAGACACGTTGATTGTCGGAACTAATAAAAAGTATGACATGAACTTTATTGATACTGAAACAGGGCAAGTCTCTCTCACTCTCTCAGGCCATTCCGCACCTGTGAGGCACATTTCATTTTCGAATAATGTCAAAATTAATAATCTCTTAACAGCCAGTAATGTTGAAGCTATCCTATGGGAGCTGCGGAACTATACTAAATATTTTACACTTAACACATACCTTGATGCACGAATTCAACATATATTATTCACTCCGGCTGGAGACTTTCTTGTTGCTTGCTTTCAAAATGATACTGTGCAAATTTGGAAACATGAGACTATGAAATCAATCAAACAAATTATACCGAGTGAATTGAAGCATATGAAAAACATTGCGTTCACAATGAATGGCCGTGCTATGGCTATGGCAGGTCTTGCACCTAAGATAATTCTATTCAGCATGGATACGTGGAAAGCTCTTAAATCTATAGACTTGTCTAAATATAGTATTGCAGGTGTTAATCAAATAGCATTCATTCCTCAGTTGTTTGATGGTGGAGCAAATAAAATTCTTGCCGTATTGAGCAGTGATTGTGTATTCAACTTATTAGATTTGGAGAAATTAACAATCATACACACTATTCAGCTGGAATCATCAGGCATACGTAGTTTTACTATCAGTCCAACAGGAAAGTACTTTCTATGCATTCTACAACTAGGTGAAGTGAATATTTATAACTCTGCTTTTGTTATGGAATCCATCAAATGTCTGCCTAATACCGAAGTTGAGAATGTAACTGTAAAGAAAGATTTGCCATGTACATCGTACAAGAGTTCACAGGCTCGTTCAAAAGTGCAGGCCGCTGTTGAACAAAAGATGCGTATTTGTATGGATAGTGCTAGATTAAGGAGAATATTAATGCAATATGGTGAATACCCTGACAAATTCCGGTCAATAATTTGGAGATCACTCTTGGATACACCACGAAATAAAACAGCATATGCAGCTTTAGTTGATAAAGGTATACATACAGCCTACAAAGATATAGAAAAGCAATTCACAATACACAGCTCTATAACACTGAAGAATTTAAAACGTTTACTGTCCTGTCTAGCTCATTGGTGTCCTTTATTTGGTGTAATGAAATTCTTACCGAGTTTTGTGTTCCCATTTGTGAAAGTACTACAAAAAGATCCGCTATTACTATTTGAATCTGTTGCTACAGTTTTGTGTAACTATTGCCAGTTATGGTTTGAATATGCACCATTTCCACCCATCAGTGTATTAGCAATTATTGAAAATATTCTAGCTGAACATGATCAAACATTATTGAAACACTTTTGTGATGTTGGCATCACTAGTCAAACATATGCTTTGAAAATACTTGAAACAGCTTTCAGTGAAGTGTTGACTTGTTCAGAATGGTTGATCCTATGGGATCATGTACTTAGTAATGAACCTAGTTTCATGGTTATGGCTGTAGTATCATATAACATTGTGCAAAGAAATGCGTTAAGGCGACTTAAATCCCATGAACAAATTGAAAATTTCTTCCACATGCAGAATCCTATTGATAAGAAAGCATTTTTAAAGAGAGCTTATTCATTATTAAATGATACCCCCGAAGACATACATCCAAGAAGATTCTTTAATGGTTTTGTTTCATTAGAAAAGGGAGAGTGTTACCAACAATTCATTGGGTACCCCAAGGCAACAATTTGTCTTAAGTTAGCTAAAAAAGATAGGAAGAAAACATGCAAGCATGACAAGACTAGTTTAAAAGAATTAACTACAAAGAGCCAGGAGAAAGAAATCAGTAGCCGGTCGAAACAAGAGTATCTATCGAATAGTAAATCACACAGTGATGGCGAAAGTATAGAAGATTGTTGCATTGAAAAACATAGAAAATATAAAAAGAAAAGTCATGAGTTTGTACCAAATAAGGGTGATTTCTATCAAAGGAATACAAAAGAAGAACTAATCAAAAGTATTGTGTGCCCTAGTGCAGTTCACGTAAAGAATAAATTAGGTGATAAAAAAGATATATCCAAACATCCTAAATCAAAAACAAAGAAAAAATCAGAAAACAAAAATGAGAATTTGGAAAAAGAAATTGAAAAATTAATAACCACTTAGACAAATTCTGATAAATCTGATAGCTAAAGAACAAAATTGGGCTACAAGCTACAACTTTATTACTCGTATATAGGAAGATTACGGAAGGAAAAACGATGTTTATTTAAATATGCATAGTTTATTGTATCATTAATCATCAACTTGAGTGCAAGCCACCAAAGGAGTCTCATGGCTAATGGTGGAAACACGGTAAGCAGAACATAGTAAGATATAGACGCCGCGCCGAGGAGGCACAACGTTTAATTATACAAGACAATGAGACTACTATATCGTGGCGCGTAGTCTAGTTATTGTCTACCTATATTAAAATGTATCTTCTTCATTTATCTTATTCTTTCTTCATAGGCCTTGGTATAATAGATTTTACGTGGCTGTATTTCTTTTTAGATGATGAGCTGGGGTCTGGACTGGATTCTGTATTCACTCTTAGAGTGCGTATTGGCGTTACTATTTTTGGTTTTATAAGAGCTGAAATTAATCATTTTATCAGTGAATGTCTGCAATTGGTGATCACGTTATATCGTTGGCAGTCTTTACGGGTAGTTGGAGGGTTAAAAGTCTTGACTAGTCGAAGTACATATCTTCGGTATCGCCGATTTTTGTGGGGGTCAAATGGCAGTCGCTTAACGGAAAATATCGAAGATCAGTCGCATCAGATAAACTGAAAGGCCAACTCCAACTGAGTTAGGAAAAGCTTGGAGAATGATGAATGATGAGTGAACTTCTGCAAATTACCTATGAACTACTGAAGTAGTTAATTGTTTTTGGGTGACACATTTACCTACGTATAAAGGCAAAGTTTTTCGTGTATCTGTTTGAATATCAAAGCAGTGATTTGGACTTTCACGCAATAGCCAGTTTGAGCCACAGGCAATTAGCAAAATATCGGCCTATGACGCGCTCTGCTGACAAAGCACTTTTTGTAGACTCCGTCCTTGACCAACGATTATTCACTTGCTAACGCTACTTATTCCACTAATAATCCGAGACCTGGCACCATTTTTGAGTACATTCTTAAGGCAAGCTGAACACTTGTCAGATACCTCTCCTATTATATCCCAACACGAAACTGCAGACCTAGCTGGTGAGTAATGGGGCTAAATGAGCCCCTGATTTTTTTCTTATAATAAAAAAACCAAAAAACTTGTTTCAAGCACTATGTTTTTTTTATAATGTTGTAGTTTATTGTTTAAAGAATATTAAAAATAATTAAGCCAGGCGATTTAGTCGGGGCTTTACTAATGGTAAATACTTTTCTAAAGTATTTTTTTAAATATTAAAATTGTATTTGAGGCAATTAAAATTTTAATGAGGTATTTTTATGACGAAAAGTGGGTGCTAGCACCTCTGCCTACTCTTTCGAGGATATAGGCGTGAGTTTATGTTATGTTGTTGTTAACTAAAGTATTTACAATTGGTACAGCCCCGACAAAATTACCTGGCTTTTTTATATTTTTTAAACGTTAAACTACAACATTATATGAAATTCACATTACCTCAAACATTTTTTAAAATCTTTTTATTTTTTTTAAATGTTCAAAGGTTCATTTAGCCACGTTACTCACCAGCTAGATCTGCAGTTTCGTGTTTTTTTTTTGTCTAGGACACGCCATTCACCTCGCCTGATGATAAGCTAAACGCAAAGTCTCGGGAAAGAGGGTCACCATTACAGACACTAAGTAATGTTACAATGGTGGCACTCAGCTTGGCGGCCTCATCAGATGCTGGAATGGTGTTGGGATATAATAGGAGAGGTGTGTGACAAGTTTTCAGCTTGCCTCAAGAATGTACTCAAAAATAGTGCCAGCTCTCGTAGTCAGGGCAAGGTAATAATTAGAAAACATACTGTTCAATTTACTGCTAGAATTTTGAGATTTCACTTTTTCATTTTTGCTATTCGGAGTCTCTTTCTTGTTTTTGAAGAAATTAGGTGACAAACGACGTAACTTCGAGAGGCTGCTTTCTTTTCCAACAAATTTAATGGGCGCGAGGTTCGACGTCGAGGCACTTTCAAACAGTTTGAGTCTACTTTTTGTCAGATCTTCCTTAACATGTCCAATACCTGATAAATTTGGACTAGACGCGAATTGCGCTTTTGAGGATTCTGCAACCTAGAAGCAAGATTTTCAGTTAGCATAAATATCATCCTCATCATACCTCACCATCATCTACATGGAGATGTATTTTCCTAATAGCATCCGAGACTAAGGTGCCCTCGGAGTTCAGGATCCGCCTTCCGGCTCTTTCTCCCCCACTTCCCATTTCCAGAGACTATTCACACGAATGCACCCTCCATGACGTCAAGCCAAGACTTCTTGGGTCTGCCCCTTCTATCTAGACATGGCGGGGGCGCCAGTGCTAGGCATTTGTTACCCACATAGCCTGGTGGTTGCCGCAAGATGTGCCCGCACCAGCGGAGGCGGCTCTGCGTTGTCAAGGTCATGAAGGCACCTGCAGATGTGAGAGTACCGCATGCGATCTTTAGCAAGATTTTCAATTAATATAAAAATTCATAACTCAATGATTTCATAAATATCAGGGTGAGAATGAACGACCGTAACAGGTCATCTCCATTCGTGATTGAACTTCGTATAATATCTAGTACTTATCTCGGCAACAACAAAATAAGAAACAGGAATGGGGGCATCTCTGACACTCTCGCAGATCTTATATTCGTTAAAATTTTCTTCCTCTAAACTGGTTTGCAAAGGTTGAAGCAAATGGTCGCCTGATATTTTATTTTTTACACCACTTAGGTGACAGACAAGCACATAGCCCACCTGTTGGAAGTGGTTTCCATGGTCTATGGACGTGTGCAATACCAAGTCACACTCGCACTGCCACTCCTGTAAGCACATAGAGTTTCTGTACCGTCAGTGTAAAAGACAAAGCAGGACAAGCTATTGGTCTGCCCACTGACAGCACAAAAACTCTTCAGTGTGCTCTGACTATAATACTCACCGCCAGGAACACAACACGAGGTTATTATGGCCGCGGTATTCTGTAGGGCGTAGTAGGTACTTCCCCAGTCAGACTGCTTAATTGGACGGAAATACCGTCGTGTCCTACCTCCTCGATTTCTGTCTTTGTCTGACATGCGTTTTAAAAGCTGTTTAAATTTGTAATACACACCTTTAATACAGAAATCTTAGATACGTCGAGAGCCAGCGACGAAATAGATGAATCGTTTTTCTCATCATCCATCAACTCTTTTATCACCAATGACAATTTACAACGGAGATCCTCTGCAGCTTTTTCAGCAGCTATCAAACTATCCAGTATAGAACTTTGAGAAGATGCTTTTATAGGGCTGGAAAAGAAATATAGTTGCGTTTAAGCACCTATATGAATTCGCACTAGGCTGTTGTCCAACCTATTACCCTGACTTGATGGAGTCAATACATTATTACCTCGAGGTCTTATTACGTCTTCTAATGCTCCCTGGAGTTGAGGACAGTGTGTAAGTGCTTTGTCTACTGAACATCATTTGCTGAAAAGATTTCATTTTATAAATTAGTATTTAACATCCTAATTTTATTGACGCACACAAGTGACTGATTCAAGACATATTGTGTACCTAAAGTTAACAGCTAAGTCACAAGAACTTACTTCCTTTTTATTTTTCACACTATCAGAAGATGCAATCAGATTCGCTCGTTGTAAAATACCGGGCGTGGGTAGCGGTTGTTCATCCCTCTTTTTAGGCGTTGTAAGGGTATCCAGGGACCGGTAACGTGTAGGAGTATCAGGTTTTAATTTAAATTCCCTGAAATGCAATAAATAATTTACCCGACAAGCAAGGTTCTGTACATTTACTTCAATTTTGGCTAGGAGTTGACCATCGGTTACGTGCAATTTTACCAGATACATGCAGCACCCAAAATTACTAAAACTATTAATGGTCAAAAAACATATTTACAATTTATCTGGAGTCTTCAATTCAATCATGCTGGCAGAGTTGTTGGCCATTGCGTCTTTGGGTATTTCAGCTTCTGTTTCGTTGTGTTGTTTGATACATTTGATTATATCATGTAGCTCCTTGGTGAGACGATCGCGGTGACTCTTTGGAAGAGAACTCAATAACGAACAACCAAATTCTTGTAACCAAAAAATACTAAAATTCAAATGCTAAAATCATCAATATAATCATCCTGTATGTTGTTACATAGATAATTAGATGTACCACTTTTTTTCGTCCGGAGATCTCCTCGGATTCCTTCTGTCCAGTGGATATCGGATTCGAACCGACTAACACCGCAAGTCGTCTCTGTCTTTAGAGGCCGGGGTGTAATGTGTAAAATTGCCTAAAACATACCCTCCCATTCCGGCAAATAGGTTTGGTCCTTTGCTGTCTTTATAATATATTATTTAGCAGATAATAACTAATAGTAATTTTAAACCTTGTCAAGTTGTTTCCCTCCAGTCACTCCTGACACTTGCCAAATGCCACTGTTCTGCTGCTGCCCTGACGTTGGGCAGGAACATGATAGACTCGGGTTTTCTAGCACCACATGGAGACCTGACGACTGAAAATAACGCCAAAGAAAGATAGGTTTCACTACAAAATGGTTTTTGTTATCCATTTATAATGTTAGGTAATGTTTGGTGGAGGGGCATCGTGGGCAATGTTAACCGGCCTACTTATCAAGATACCTTTGCAGAACTTTATTTCTGGATGGTTATAAAAAACGACGAAGGCATTCCCTTTTCCCTTCGTGCATTAGCGTTCGTGGTTCTTTTTTGTAGTGCCGCGTTGTAAATTTGGGGACACTGTCGACTATCATCATGTCAGCCACACATAGTCCTCTGCTGAACATAGGCCTCTCCCACAGACTTACAGAATGACCGATCTAAAGCAGCCCGCAGCCAGTGCTTCCCGGCGACCTTCATGAGGTCGTCCTTCCACCTGGCCTCGTTTCTTCCACAACGGCAAGGTCGACTATACTATACTGTCGACTATATTTTGATTAAAATATTTTCTTTCAATGATAATAATAGGTTTCACGGTAGGGACATAGGGAGTTGTCAGATTAATTAATATTTTTTTAGTCAATATGGTAATACCTAGTTAAGTGTTCTACTTATATATATTTTTTATTTTCGTTGCCTCTCAATAATTTAATAACTATAAACTTACCAATTATTAAAAGGCACTATAATAAAATAATGCTAATTAAACCGCTATATAATTTGTTTTTAACTTTCAAAGTATGAGTCAATATATAAATAACTAAACTGTTAATACATACATACATCCTACATATAATCACGCCTTTATCCCGGGAAGGTTAGGCAGAGGTGAATTAACACCCACATTTCCCCAATAATTGTTAATACGGGGTGAGCCTATTGCCGTACTCCGGGCACTATTGTTGACTTATGAGGCTGAATCTGGGCTGTATATATCTGTCTGATGTTAAACAGCCCTATTCCTTAGTCGCCTTGTACGAACCCGCTTGGGAAGATACCTATGGGGTGGCCCTGATTCTACTCTGCAGGAAAACTCGACTATAACACCTACAAACTGGAAATTTAGCAGGTATGTTCCTAATAGCGTGAAAAACGGATTTCACGAAACTCGACCCCTAAGGGGGTAAAACGGGTCCATGCGTACGAAGTCGCGGGCGGCCGCTAGTTAACTATAAAGTTTACCTGACAATTAATGACAACTGTTCGCAAACCGCCATCCTGGCTCATATTCCCGTCACTGGTGTCCAATGATTTCACACTGAACCCCAAGCATTGTAGAAGTGCGCACAACTCCACCACGTCTATATAAGCGTCCTGTAAATACAGTCCCTATAGTGAACAATATTTACCTACCTGACATAAAAGGTGATGGAAACCATGCACGACGGTATTCCCGTCCCAATTAAGCAGTCCGACTGGGGAGGTACTACAGAATATAATAACCTCGTGTTGTGTTCCCGGCGGTGAGTAGGGTAGCCAGAGCTCACTGCAGAGTTTTTGTGCTGTCAGTGGGAATACCAAAGGCTTGTCCTGATTGTTTCTTCTACACTGACAGAAACTCTCTGTTCTTACAGGATTGGTAGCACGAGTGTAAATCCCCTGGTGTTGCACACGTTTATAGGTCACGGTAACCACATTCCATCAGGTGAGCCGTCTGCTTGTCGGCCACCTAAGTTGTATAAAAAAATGATCTTCGGAGCCCAGCTACACCTGCTGACAGACTGACGACTCGCTTTCCTCTCGTGGTTAGGAGGTCAGATGAGAGTCACAGCCATAAAAGCCAATCGAACGAAATTATAGAGAGGAATGAGAGAGAGGTTCCTGGATTGTGGCGAGCTTTGAATGTAACCGTGAACGTGATTGAACCCAAGACGGAATGATAAGAGTACCAATAAGTACTTTTTAAACGTAAATATTATTATTTGGAAAATAACAGGACACGAGAGCTCACTGGAGAATTTGGGCTGTCAGTGGGAAGACTAAAGGCTTGTCCTGCTTTGTCCTCTACACTGACGGCACAGAAACTCTGTGCTTACAGGGTCGGCAGCGCGAGCGTGGCTTCTCTGGTGTTACACACGTCCATAGGCCACTGAAACTACTTTCTATCAGGTGGGCCGTGCGCTTGTCTGTCACCTTAGTGATATAAAAAAAAATACAAGCATTTTATTTAGTTCGTAGTTAGTTCTACCATTAACTTCGTCACCACACCATAACAAATTAATAGAAAACAGGTAGGTTTTCAATTAACATTTAATTAAAAATGATTAGCTACTTACTGTTGACGACATCATATTATATGAAACAAAAACAAACAAATGACATGCAAATTATTTTGATTTCACTATTTAATTGTAATAATAACGCCAGTACATAACAAACTGTGATTTATAATTGAAACAATAAATAAATAAAACTTTCGTTTCTACAATATAGATTTTCGAGATTAAAAATTTTACTGACTACCCTCAAGTGTAATTTTACTAAAAGTACGACACTTTTAAAATTATATCTATGGTTGAAATGCCAAAGAGTGCAAGCGACAATGAAAGTGTACAGTAAAATTATTGTGTTTGGTAGTATTCATGATCAGGGCCGTCTTTAAACTATTTGAGGCCCTGGGCACATTAGGATCATGGGGCCCCTAGGACCTTGAGAAAACACTATTTAGTTACAATAGATAAAGAAAGACAAACAAGGTTCTAAATTTATTTTTATTTAGTTACTAACTATAAAAAAATAGGAAATATAAAAAATAATCTACAAAAGTAACTCGCTTAACATAAAATCCTTAGATTAATTCTATGTTGATTGCAAAGGTACCCTTCTAGATTTAAGATGAGCAAAATCGTTAATCACATCTTCAAAATCTATGGTATTGAGAATATCACATTCTATGGACATCAGCGACAAACTAGTTAATCTCTCTTGAAGCATTGTACTTCTTAATTCATTTTTTATTCGTTTCAATTTGGAGAAGGAGCGTTCTCCGCTGCAGTTAGTTACCATCATACTTAAAAATATTCTCAATGCAATTTCTACGTTAGGAAATGTGTCTTCAATTTTGTTTTGCTTTAATAGATTATATACTTCCTGTACACTGTTAGATGCTTCATTTTCACTCTGAACATTTTTTAAGTATTCTTTTAAATGTTGACATTCTATTTCTAACTCTTTTTCATTTACATCTTCGTGATAGATTTGAGAAAATTCTTTGCATCCTTGTCGTATCTCTTCGGAATTCAGAGTTTTTAAGTGAAAAAATAAACTAAAACGTTGACTGACGGTCTCATATGAACTTTGTCGCTGTTTTAGATGAACACTCAAGATATCGATTATTGGGAGAAAGGTTTCTACGTTGAATCGCTCTTTTCCATTCAATTTGACTGATGGCGCAGAGCCATCAAAAAAAATCAGCCGTGAGCTTCTACGTCTTGTTCTTTGAGATAGATCTTTGTAGTCAGATTCTGGGTTATTTTCTTTGGCAGATGATTCGAAGTTATCAAATTTATCCCTGAGGTTAGTAATAAAATCATAAAGTGAAGTCAACAAATTGGTTGCAACGTCCAGTGTTATTGTTTCTTTCTGAAGATAATTACTTGTTTTGTCTATTCTTTCCAATATGGTGCTCCAGATTTCCGTCAGTATAATAAATTCTAGATTTCCCATTTTTCTAGACAGACTAAGGGCTTCGTCTCTTGTTTCTCGTGCCTTTTCAGTATCGTTTGCGATGGTGATTAAAGCTTCTAATATTCTTTTATAACCCCCATGCAAAGCACTTACTGCATCAGCTCGGGCTGACCATCTGGTTTGTGAAAGACTCTTAACAACTTTTTTTGAACCTAAATGTTCTGTTAATATATTCCATCTGTGGGTAGAGCCCGAAAAAAAGTTGTACACTTTCTGAACTATTTCAAAAAACTGTGATGCTTCCGGTACACACCCAGCAGCATGGACACCTACCAAGTTTAGTGAATGTCCTGCACATGGTATAATGGTGGCAAATTCACATTTTTCCTTGATTCTTGTTTGTAGACCACTATACTTTCCCGACATATTTGAAGCATTGTCGTAGCTTTGTCCTCTGCAATCTTTTATGGGAATATCATGTATCTCTAAAAAATTTAAGATGGTCTCCGCTAAATACTTAGATTTATGCTCTTTAATAGGTATAAATTTCAAAAACCTTTCAACAGGAACACAGTCTTTTACGTATCGAATGATGAAAGTTAGCTGGTCAATATGAGACAGATCGGGCGTACTGTCAACGCTTATGGAAAAATATTTTGCTGATTTAACTTCATTTATAATTTTTTTTAGAACCTGTTTTCCCATTACTTCAATAAACTCATTACAGATATTTGCTCATAAATAAGAAATGTTACCCTTTCCAGGATTCCCAAATTTTTTTAAGTGATCTGCAAGAAATGGATCAAATTCACTCAATAATTCCACACAACCCAAATAATTTCCATTGTTTGGAGATCCTAGGATTTCATTGTCGCCGCGAAATGGAAGCCCTCTCGATGCCAAAAATTTTACAACAGCTACAATCCGTTTAAGTACGTTTCTCCAGTAATCCACTTCCTTTTGATGTTGAGATAATAACTCTATATCTACTCTACCAACCGCTTTACTTCGTGCCAGATAAGTCATCATAGATTGCTTATGCGCTGGGCTATTTTCATGTGTTAAAATTATGTGATTAATATGCTTCCAATCATTACATCCATTCCGAGAGCAAAGATTAACATCAGTTGGGTTAAATAAGCAGCATGAAAAACAAAATACAGAGCATTTGGAAGGCGAATACAGCAACCATTTTCTTTCGACGCTTTCATTGTTCTTTAATTTGCGAATAAATAATGCTTTGTTGAAATATCTCGTCACTAATTTATTACCATCTTTGTAGGTTCTGGATGCCTCGGAAAAGTCAGAATCTTTATTTTGAAAATATACTGGTCCCTTACGAATTAAAATTTCGCGATTTATTTCAACAAACTTTTCGTGAAAATAATCGGCGGGATCGTGCGATATTAATTCTTCTGTGTTGGAAAACTGCTGTTCAATTGACACAGTTGGAGTGTCGGTTTTAGTGAAATTACTGAAGTCGTTGCACTTTCGTCGTAGGAATAGTCGCTTTCTGATTCAATCTCTTTTTCAAAATTGGAACATGGAGGTTTAGAAATTCCCGCAATTTGTAATTGAGCTGAGTCATCATGTGGAACATTTATGAGTTGATTGCTACTTACAGAAGTTTCTCCAGTAGTAGTAGTAAAATATGATGTTAATTTTGGTAACTTTTCAATTACTTCTTTCTGATGTAGAGCTTTTTTCCTTTTTTCAGATCCACTAGGATATGACCGTTTCGACATTTTATATTATAATTCAGTATTTAATTAATTTTATAACGAAAATATTCGCTAACACAAAACAGACAAACGACGATTTAATCAAACAATACTATTTTTTTGTCAGAGCTCAAGCACAGTCAGTAACAAACTAACAACTACAAACAAAACAAACGCCACAACATCGCAGACAAATACTTGAAGGGAATTCCCGTTCGTCAAGTCAAACGACGATCGGGAGTCGGGAATTCCCCTTTTTTGTCTTTGGTATTACGAATGACGTTCGAATAGGTTTCTTAAAGACATAAACCACACCGCATCAAATAATTCTTCTTTTTTTAATTTAATAATTTTTCTTTTAATTGTATTCTTATACTTACATATAGGTATTTAAATTAACCTAAATATACTAATATCGGAAAAACTCATTTTTGAGAGAGAGTGGAGTACTTATACCCTGTTTATTTATTAGTTTGATCTTTCTTTTTGACGGATGTCAAATCTGAAATCGATATAACTTTGCAACGACGAACAATAATTTCTTATTTTAATAATATTAAAAATTGATAATAATCATAAGAATAGACACACAACATAAGAGTACCTGTTAGGGACTCAAGCATTTTCCGAAAGTCTTAAGTGGTTTTTATTGCTTCGAAGTAAAATTTAAATAGAAAAACTGAAAACAATGGTACCTACCCAATGTTTTTATGTCTAGTGCAATAAAATTGATTGACGAATGAATTTATTTATTTTGAATAGTTTAAAACATACATACAGCCACATATTTAGCCAACACATTTTTTACACCAATAGATATTTTCTGTTTCCCATCACTGACCCATCTGTCAAAAAGTTCAAGCTATGTTGTACAAGGTATAGCTATCCGCATGCGGCAAACTAAAGCTAATATAATAAGCGTAGGTATTGTAGTAAGTCATTATCATCAGATTTTTCAAAATTAATGTTTTTCGGTAATACCTAAATATCGGTTATCATTTGGTAATCTGGCAGGAACTAGGGGGCCCCATTCGATCGCGGGGCCCTGGGCACGTGCCCATAGTGCCCAGTGGGGAAGAGGGGCCTGTTCATGATGTTGTTTAGGACCTTTTTTCTGTGAAAAATCTTCGTCCCTTGCACCTTTTCGCTACTTAGCTGTCAATTTGACAGAAATATAATTAGAAGGGATTCTATAACTACGAAACAGGGTCGCTCAGATGATAATGACTTAAAAACATTTCATACCTTATTTGGACATAGAGCGTATGGGGATTTTTCGGAGAGTTATGCAAAAAGGTATGAATAAAAATGAGAATACTTTTAACAATTTTTATTAAGTACAACATTAATTACAGACCTTAACGATTTAAGGCGTTAACATTCTTTTTTAACAATAATCCGTTATCGGTTACGAAAGATGATCCGGTTATTGCTTTAGCTTTGTCACTAGCTATAAAGAGAACTAAATCACCAATCTCTTCTGGCGCAGATACTCTGTTAAGAAGCGTTGCCCCTGCCATGTTTTCCCAAACCTTACGAAGAACATCTTTTTCTGAAGTCATATTGCTAAAAATGTTGGTTTCCACTGGCCCAGGATTCACTGTATTGACTCTCACGCCTTTCGGGCCGAGATCTAATGCTATACATCTTGTAAAGTGATCCAACGCAGCTTTCGAAGCACAGTAGGCAAAATATTTTGAGGAGACAACATCCATGGCGGCGACACTAGATATATTAACGATATTTCCTGCAGTCTCTATTAGATAAGGAGCACAAAGATTGGTTAAAAAAACCACTGATCGTAGATTTGTTGCCATGATCTGATCGAAAACCTGCATCGCTTTATTCTCCCAAATAGCAGCTCTATCAATAATACCTGCATTATTGATTAAGATATCAATTTTTCCATATTCAGAAATGGTGTTACTGACGATATTTTTGATATCATTCTCTTTAGTGACATCAGCGATGACGATTAACGGTTTTACACCGTACTCTTGGCACTTTTTTGACACTTCTGTTAACTTGGATTCGGTTCGTGCTACTATTACAACTTTTGCTTTATGTTCGGCAAATTTTACAGCAATGGCAGCACCTATACCTGAACTTGCACCAGTGATAATTACAGCTTTACCGTCATAAGTCATGATTGTGAACTCTCTTAACTGGATACTAGTAGACACGGTCGTGTTTTTATATCACTTAGGTTTATATACTACGACAGTGTATTAAATATACAATTTACATAAATACCGACTATTATTTCTGAACTTATTAGTGTTCCGTATGAAACAAGAGTATCTGAACCGTATACGGTTTAGCGACAGAGGGTAGGTTGTTTTTATTACTGCATTAGATTAGGTACCAAGGGTGACCCTTGAAAGGACTGTTACAATATAGGGTAGGTTAGGGAGTTATACATACCTACCCTACACTTCAACAGTCCTTCTGATTCAAATCTTAACGAGCAAAGTCTGTACTTTACCCACATTGAGTATTTTGTACCAAAAATAGGTAGATAGAAAAGACCAGTAACTACGAAACTCAATTAAGAGAAACATGCAACGTTACATTGTTTTTAGTTTCCGATATTTCGGCGCTGTTGCATGATCACGGAAGAACTTGAGTAGTGGCGGTGAACAGAGAATACTGATGTGAGTGACCATGACAGTTTAAATACGAGTGAAACTGTGACCGTTTCACGTTTGTAGACACGGAAGGACGAGAGCGGGGCCACGTACGGGGATACAAGCGGAGGGTTGTTTTCGAGGCAGGTACCATGTTAATTCACACGAGTTGTAGGTAAGTAATAGAGTTGTAGGTATGACGAGTTGTAGATATTTACGGCATATTTAGCTTTTAATACTTTTGTCTGCCTAGTCCGGATCTATATTCAAGTACCTAAGCAATTCATCAATCGTCATATAGGTATGTCATTGATTACTTTACAGTATGCCAATCGTTACCGACCTAAACTCCTTCCCAACGCGCACTCCCTTGTCACTCCCAAATCTTCCCAACCCATCCCCAGATCCTTCACCAGCAGCCGTGAACTCACACTTGGATAATTTCGATAAATAAGTACTTGCCTATTTGTTCAGTAAATACACACCGTAATAAATATACATAAACTATTATGTCATTCTTTGGTTTTAGGCCTCGTATACAGAGATGCGGGGCGATTCGCCTCGACTATCAGTCCGCCTTGCAGCATAGTCTTGATATATATTGTTATTGGTCGATTCTCAGTCCGCCTTGCAGCATTGCCTGGATATAGATATTGTCATTGGTCGATTCTCAGTCCGCCTTGCAGCATAGCCTTGATATAGATTGTCATTAGCCGATTCTCAGTCCGCCTTGCAGCATAGCCTTGATATAGATTGTCATTGGTCGATTCTCAGTCCGCCTTGCAGCATAACCTTGATAGTTTGTCATTGGTCGATTCTCAGTCCGCCTTGCAGCATAGCCTTGATATAGATTGTCATAAGCCGATTCTCCGTCCGCCTTGCAGCATAACTATGACGATATAGATTGTCATTGGTCGATTCTCAGTCCGCCTTGCAGCATAGCCTTGATAGTTTGTCATTGGTCGATTTTCAGTCCTCCTTGCAGCATAGCCTTGATATAGATAGTCATAAGCCGATTCTCAGTCCTCCTTGCAGCATAGCCTTGATATAGATAGTCATAAGCCGATTCTCAGTCCGCCTTGCAGCATAGCCTTGATATAGATTGTCATTGGTCGATTCTCAGTCCGCCTTGCAGCATAGCCTTGATAGTTTGTCATTGGTCGATTCTCAGTCCGCCTGGCAGCATAGCGACTCTTTTGCCCACCCAACCATGGTTATCTCTAAGAACCGAGTAAAATTGATTCTGGGTTCTGAGTTTCTGCGTGCTGAAATACAGGTGTCAAATCTAGTTTAGCAGCAGATGTTTCATAATTGTTTTATAATGAAATTTTTTATGATCTTTACACATGTTATTTGAATTAATGTTATAACAGAACTGTATCTTTGCAATTATTGATCGATACGTCAAGCAGAAACATTACAGCTTTAAAAATGGCACAAACAATAAGTGTGTATAAAAATATAGATACTTACTCGCGTGAATAAATAATACTTAACTCAATATTATTCATTCATAATATGAATTATGAAATATACAATTATTGATGTGTTACATTATTATTATTATGGCGAATTTATTATTAATTATTTTTTATTAACGGCAATAGGGGGTGACCCTATTATGTGGGACCGAATTCAATGATTTATGAAATGTGGGTATTAATTCACCCCTGCCTAACCCTCCGGGGATAAAGACTATATATATATATATATATATGTATGTATGTACGTATGTATTTATTATTAATGGCCTATTTTTCTTTTTGCGCAGTGCACTGTCGCGTCCCTGATTGGTGCGTAAAATGAGTATTTTGCCGCCATTTTAGAGTGCGTATCTATACTTTATAATACTATAATACTAATACCTCTTTTCAATCGACGTAAAATGTCAACGTAAAACATTATGTAGTAGCTTTAGAGAGTTACTGTTTCCAATCAACATAATAGCTGTAAGTGCACCTACAATATGAGCCATACCTGATTTTAATGTAATGGCCCGTTTTACTGCTGTAATTCTTTCGACTGATGGATACAAGTACATCATTATCATCATGATCAATTGAACAACTTGAGCAATTGAGGTAATTGTCCTAGATTAAATAAATATTTTACATAGGTAGGTAAGTACTTTCCTACTTATTATAATTACTAAAAAAACACGTTTCACTAAAGTACTTGATTATGTAATTGTGTGATATCTCGAAATCTTTGTTTTATTATAATTTATTAATTTCAGTATGTGCCATCGGCATCAGATAGATCTTGACTACAAAATCTCAAAATGCTCTTAATACCAAGGTCTTAAGTGCAAGTTCAACTGTTTGATTGATTTAAGTTGTATGATCGCCTAAACTAAAGGTATGTACAATGTTTTTTTATACCACATGGTTGACAGACAAGCACACGGCCCACTTGATGTAATTGTTTACCGTGGCCCATGAACGTGTGCAACACTAAGGGCGTCGTACTCGCGCTGCCAACCCTGTAAGCACAGAGTTTCTGTGCCGTCAGTGTAAAAGACAAAGCAGGACAAGCTTCCCACTAACAGCACAAAAACACTCCAGTGAGCTCTGGCTACCCTACTCACCGCCGGGAAAACAACACGAGGTTATTATGGCCGCGGTATTCTGTAGGGCGGAGGGTACTTCCCTAGTCGGACTACTCAAATGGACTGAAATACCGCCGTGTCCTACCTCCTTCAAATATAAGAACAATCAGTTAAGAGAAAAGTAGAATACCCAGGTATTAAGATCTTTTGAAGTAGGTACTTTGCAAGTCAAGATCAGATCGATCTTGACTGTATTTTGTAACTATTTATTAATCTGTGCTGTAGTTTCCAATTACAATATAAAGGCTCACATTTTTCTACTAGATAACTAGTTATAAGTTTAGTACGTACTTTGTACCTACCAAAAATTTACTGAAACAATCAAATCACAAGGCATATTACCGACTGGGCTGAGTTAGGCTGTTTCGATTTTTTTTTACACAACTTAGGTGGCAGATAAGCATGACCTATGAACGTGTGTAACATCAGTGGAGTAACATCCATGCTGCTGACCCTATAAGAACAGAGACTTTATATGCCTTTAGTGCAGAACACAAAATCAGGACAAGCCTTTTGGTCTTCCCACTGACAGTACAAAAACTCTCCAGTGAGCTCTGGCTACCCTACTCACCGCCGGGAACACAATACTAGGTTATTATAGCCGTGGTATTCTGTAGGGTGGAGGTACTTCCCCAGTCGGACTGCCCAATTCGGACGGGAATACCGTAGTGTCCTACCTCCTCCGATTTTATAGTTGTTTTTATAGTTAATAAGCTCATGTTTGACGACTATCTCACGTGATGGTAAACGATGATGTGGCAGATGATATACTAAGCATGCCTAGATTTTAATTTATTTGGAGACTACAAGAGAAATAACAGCTTTCAGAGAATGATATCTTCTGAAGGTACCTATCTTCTGAAACTAACATAGCATAGAACATAACATAAACTCACGCCTATATCCCCGAAGTGGTAGGCAGAGGTGCTAGCACCCACATTTCGCCGGTTTAGGTTTAGGTTCCAATGTATTAGGTGGAGAGCCTATTGCCATTAACCGGACACTTTTAAACCTGCGATAAATACACACATAACTTCGAAAAACATCGAAAAGTCATTGGTGTGTGCCATGGTAAAACCTGGGATCGAACCCGAGACCTCGTCTCAGCAGTCCATTACCCATACCACTAGACTACCGCGGTACTCTGAAACGGTCTTCTGAAATTAGCCTTAGGGTTAATCTATTTCCCTGAAGAACAATCTGTTGTCATAATAGCAGCAAGTTTAATAGACTAGCGCAACATTCATAAAAATTTACTGATTGTTGTTCCTCAGCAATAACATTAAGTGTATCCTGACCTAAATACAGTGTGATAAATAATTCTAAAACCTTTTTTCTCGGTAGTTATTGAAATACTGACGTCATTTTATAGTCGTAAATATATTAAGGTCTGGTCAAACAGCACCTGTTCATACTGGTGTGGTAAGTACCTACGGTATTAATGTAAAAATGTAAATATATCTTCCAATATCTTAAATCAAATTCACGAGAGTTCTAAAGCATTTTTTTTACTTTTTTTACTACTTGATACTTAGTACTTACTAGCATATCAACAATAGTGCCCGAAATACGGCAATAAGCTCCCTTCCTTTTACCTGTTAATTCACATCTGCCTAACCTTTCGGGGATAAAGGCGTGATTATATGTATGTAACTTACTAATAATATTCTCCATAACCCTTCCACCTAAGCTACTTGTACTGGGAGTAGGTTTATGCCAGTAGGAAGAGTCCTAAACCACCGAGCTAATATCTAGGTAAATACCTCTATTAACATAACATACATAACATAAACTCACGCCTTTATCCCCGAAGGAAGAAACATAAACTGGCGAAATGTGGGTGCTAGCACCTCTGCCTACCTCTATTAAAATTTTGAATAATCTATAGCACACCGCACACGTAAGTACAAAAAGAAAACAAATTAATAATAGTGCAGTCATGGGTAAGTCATTACATTATTATATTGTCCCAAGTTGGTAATTGTACAATCATCTTCAATGGTGAATTCTTTACAAGATGTTTTCCTACGACACATCCTCAACGTTTAGGATGCACGCCAATGGAAATGCTTAGCGGAAATAATATGAGTATTCATTGGTATGCGTAGCTAGCAGTGAACAATGACCTTAGCTTTAGTTTACTATGCCGCTGGCGACAAGGATGGCTACTGTAATAGAAAAATCAGCGACGACGTCGTTTTAATTTCCGACTCTTAGATTCCGAGATTATGGTTTCCTTCTGCAGATTCATTCGTTAGATACCTAGTACTCTAATAGAACGGCACGTTTTATTGGAAAGTAAAATAAACGTTATGCAGCAAGCTTCTGTTGTGCTATTATAAAATATTAAATTAAGTGTCTGATATTAAAAATAAAACCCTAAAAAATATTTATTTGCTCCCAATACACGTAAAATCCATTGCTCGAATTTTGATACAATTTTTATATCAGGAAGGTTGTTGGAACAGAATTAAAATCTGCCGTAGGTATGTTTGTATGTAATTGGTTGAGAGTGGAATGGGAGATACGAGTATTATGAAAATAAGCGAAAACAGACAACCTTTTTTAACCACTCAGGTGGCAGACAAGCACACGGCCCTCCTGAAAAGTAGTTACCTGGGCCTATGGATGTATGCAACACTAGGAGCGGCACACGTGTAGTAACCTTCTAATGCCCTTCTTGAAGAATCTCATATTGTAGTCGATGGCGTAGACTTTTCTTTCGGGGTTGGGAGGGTTCAGATTCTAGACGGTAGTTGCTTTTGGGACGAGCAGAAATTTCTCAACTTTCAATTTCATGATAGTTATTATTATATCGTCACTGGAAAGCCAATAATACTAAAGCGCCATTTTGGCCAAAATGAGTTAAGTATATATATCGTTGGATAGGATTTTTTTTTCTGCGTCAATTGGTCTGGGTTTCGTATTGATCTGAGCACTTTTTTGGCGCTTAAGCACTGCAAAATATGGAGATTTTTCATCATTTTGAATATGTGACATATACTTACATAATACAAGCTATGATTAATTTTTAGTCGTTGTCACTTCAGTATTTTTTTTTCAGCAACTTAAAATACTGATGTTGAATCATTAATGTTGCTTTAGTATTTTTTGCCGGCCGAAATTTGCTTTACGTAGAAACGGATTAGCATGGCGCTTTAGTATATTTTGTCTACGCACTGTTTTGGTTAGGGAACGGTTTTAGTGATTTTGCCTTATATATCTAAGTATTTGAGTGTCTATTTAGAATGTTTTACATTCAATAAAATGAAATAATTATTTTATTAAGCACGACCCATTTTAGACGATAAAATATTTATGGTTCGTTTAGCATTTAGTTGGGTGGAAAACGTACAAAAAATATTCCGTTAAGTCTTTTAAAATCATATTTCGTTTTGATTACGATTCGATAAGTACTAATAATTCATATTTTGCGCGCGAGTCGTCGGTGGTTCAGTCGTCCTTGTAGTCAGCTTCGCGCTGCGACAAGTGAGTGACGCGTTCATGCAGGTCCCGCAGCAGAGTGAATCGTTCAGATTATCGAGACTAGGTAAGTAAATTAATTTTAAATGTGATTGTTCATGTCATAATTATTTCTTTAAAGTACTAGGATATACAGTGCATCTGGGAATTTGTTGCTTTTGTTGCCTTAATGAATTTAAATTCGAGTAAAAATAAGTAGGTACCTCATTATTTAACCTGTTTCCGATTTTTAAACCATGTTCTTAAAGGGTTATAGATGAGTATAATTTGCACCATTTTCTGTAGGTACTATTACGATTACATCCAGACAAGAATTTAATACCTACTTACGTTTTTGTTGGAATGCCTATTGTGAGGAATTCCCTACTTATTTATAAAATTTTATTAATTATTATCTGCTATAATCATAATTGATAATAAAATAGAATAACGTATATTATGTAGGTAAATCCTGCGAGAGGACGGGTAGTGTCTCGTGTTTGAGGTAGTGTCTCGAGAACTACACCTGAGAGTCTAAATGGTCTAAATGGTTAGCTTGACTCTATCACATGGTACCTAACGTAACTGACGAAACGGGGGTATGATAAATCTCTGCCTACCTTTTTGGGGAAAAAGGCGTGATGCTATATATATGATGTATGTTATTGTCTTATATTACTTCCATGAATAATTATTACACATTTATTTGATTATTTATTTTCAGAATAACATTCAAACTACAATAATAATTATGGACAGCCATCGATCCTCGTTTTTTAGAAAATTTACTAATGTGGGTTTGAAGCCAACAGTTGTTCGTAGAATATTTCCCGAAGATAACAGAGATGATAATTCAGATTCTAAAAGTGGCAATAATGTCACAAAATTAAGACACCCACTTAGGGAAGAATATGATATTTTGGGGATACATCAGACTAAAGCAGGTGATTTTTTAAGTTTTGTATAATTTTAGAGTTTCATACCCGAAGGGTGCCAACGTGACCTTTTTAGGATTGCGTTAAAAATCAACCAATTATTTATTAATCAAAATACTATGATTAATTATTTTTTGTCTTTATAATAGATATGATTGAAGAAATTCCAGTCAAAAACCTGCCACCAGCAATCTCGCACGTTGCAGATGATCATGAAGATATTCATCTCTTACAGGCATCCATTACAGATATACACAATTACATTCAGACAGACACATCCCCTGTCCAAGACATCCATCGCACACAGGCATCGATCTCACAGACACACGAATAAACCAATCAGAAACAGAAGTCAACACTCAAGAAGGTGCATCCTTTGTCCAAGACATTCATGCCACACAGGCATCGATCTCACAAATGGACGATGGCATTCAAACCGAAACGTCAAGCCAAGTCTTAGACCGTTCACTAACATCAGTTTCGCCAATAGAAAATTATATCCAAGAAGTAAAATCTGCTGAAGAAGAAGCATATTATGGAGGGCCTAGGTTAGCTTTTCGAAAAGATGATCTTCAAGCAAGCACATCTATTGAAAATGAATCTTCTAATTTATCTTTGAAGCAGCCCTATAAAAAAGGAGATTATATGAACGGCTTGTGGAAATGGAAACCTGTCTACAAGAAATCAGACATGAAGACACTTCGACAAATAATTTAATCGAGACAAATATTGTTGTTGATATAGAACCAGAAGAGACCAAATATCCTACTGAGGAAATTCAAAATGTTTCAAAAATTCGAGGTTTAAAAAGGAATAAAATTTATAAGCATATTGACTTTTTATCAGACAGTGACGAATATATGTATAGTTCTAGTTCTTGGCAAGATTCAGATTTAGAATCAATTGAAAATTATGATAAAAAGAAACACAAAAAGAAAACACAAAAAAGAAAAAATACAACAAAAGATAATAACTTTGAAGATACGAAGGAAAATTCAGAGCCAACAAAAAAAGAGCGAAGGATTAACAAGAATAAATTTAGAACTCATTTAAAAAACAGTGGCCGGCAATATACTTCTAAATCTGGAAAAGTCATAGCAAAAAAAGAAATGAAAAGCAACACATGTGTACCTGAAAATTGTCATAATGAATGCTATAATATAAGTTCAGAAAAAAGACTTGTTATTTTTAATCACTATTGGAATCTTAATAATGAGCGACGAAAAGATTGGTTAGTGAGTAATTCTAAAAAGAACGCAATTAACAGAAAGCGTACCCAAGGTGACCAAAGTCGTAGGCTATACACTTTTGATTATTTTATTAACGAAGGCGAGGGAAAAAGAAAAGTTTGTTTGAAGTTTTTATTAAACACACTAGATATAAAGCAAAAATTTTTATATAATTTTATTACAAAAGCCACTTATGGCTCATCTAAAGAAGATTCACGAGGGAAGCATATCCCATCTAATAAAACGTCAGAGAAAAATATAGAGGACACAAGGAATTATATCAAAAGCTTACCATATTTACCATCTCATTACTGTCGCAAAAATTCAAAAAGATTTTATCTTCCTCAATAATTTCGAAGTTTGTCTAATTTATATAAAATTTACAAGGAAACAATGATGCGCGAAGAAAAAGAGACAGTGGGGGAGTTTTCCAGAACATTTTTCGAGAATTTAATATTGGATTTCATATCCCGCGTAAGACAAATGTGCTAAGTGTGTACGTTTCGAAAAAGAAAAAGGAGAGGAAATAAAAGAAGAAAAACTGGCTTATCTAAAAGACAAAGAAGAAACTTATGAAAGATTTCAAGTACATCAGAAAATTCAAGATGAAAACATACTTTGCGTATCCTTTGACTTACAAAAAGTTCTAAATACGCCATATGGCCAAAGTATGTTGTTATATTACAGTCGCAAATTAGCTGTTTATAATCTGACTTTCTATGAGTCCAGAACTAGAGAAGGCTATTGTTATTCCTGGAATGAGACAGAAGGTAAACGTGGAGCTAATGAAGTGTGCACCATCTTAGACAAATATATCAAGATGGTTGACGATCGTGGATCGGTCAAACATCTTTTGTTTTACAGTGATGCGTACCCTGGCCAAAACAAAAACAGAATTGTTCTTGCATGCATCCATACTTGTCTGCAAAATTGCAAGAATATTTCCAGTATTCAGATGAATTATCTCTTGCCTGGACATACTTATATGCCTGTTGATTCTATGCATTCGGTAATTGAAAAAAGTGTAACAAACACAATCATTTGGGCACCTTCACAATGGGCAACTGTTTTTGCACTAGCCCGAAAGAATCCAAAGTCGGTACCATGTGCAAATATTAACACACAAGGATTTCTATGGCTGGGATGCTATCGGAGATAAATATTTTAAAGGAAATCTGACTGGCAAAATATCGAAGGTACTTAATTCTAATGTTATTTTTTTCGATCATTAAGTTAGTGCCAAAATGTTTTATAATTTATTTATATTATTATTTTTTTATTTGCAGGTACGTACTGCGACGTTTAAGAAATCTGACCCACAGAAAATTGCAATAAAATTTACAATGGCGACAGATGGTCCAGTAGAAGAAATAGAAATAACAAACAAAAATCTACAACTTAAAACAATTTATAAAACTCGATTGCCAATTTCAAAGAAGAAATACCAAGATTTGTGGAAACTTTGTACATCAAACATAATTCCTGAAATGTACCATTATGAATACGAAAATTTTCCTTCTGCCATAAATGTCCAAGACACCCTGCAAGATACCGATGTCGAAGACAATATTATCTAATTACCGCACTGGGGTTGTGTTCTAAAATGCACACTAATCAGTATTAATAATTATGCATTTTAGAGCACAATACAAGTACCTACGCTACGATATGAAAATTGATCACACTTATGATTATTACTTATTAAATATTATATTTCGAATTTGATTTTGAAAAGCATCTATTTCATTTAATTATTACCGTATTATTTAATAACCTAGAATATTTTTATTTAATTATTACGGTACGAAAAATCGATTTAAACTATAATAATGGTAAAATTATTATAGGTCAATTGATTTTTAATAAAAATTAATCGTTAATAAACAAATAGAGTCCAGTAATAGTTACATAAAAAGATACTGTGTCAAATTCAAAATAGGAGTTAGTAGAATATTTTGTTTGCAAATAGTGTTATTATTAGGATTTGCTTACTGTTGATTATGTTTGTTAGGAAAAATAAATTGAAATTAGAATGATTAATCTTTTAATAAGTATTTTAGGCATAACAATGATCCCAGCAAATAAATCCATACATCGTTTTACCGTGCGATCCTTTAACATATTGTAGTGTTTAAGTATTATTATCCTGAGATCATATCCACCTGTAATGCGTGTTAGTACTTTTTCCTTACATACTTTTGAAAGGATGAGAGTTGTCAGTAATTTTCGATCATAATACCTTAAAGTTATTATTAAGATAAGTACTTTTTCATTACCAAGTGTACAGAGCATTTGTACTTAAGCGACAGCTATCTCTTGAATTACGCAGATTATGTAAAATATATCAATTCCAGTACATAGGGAATATTGTTACTATATATTTTTGCCTTTACTGTACGTCAATTACTAAATTAGATAAAAAGTTATACCTATTAATGTGTTTATATATACCTATTAATGTTAATAAAAAAACTTTAATTCGCTCTCCTTTGAAATGGCCTTTTGGCGTTTTAGTATTATTGGCTTTCCAGTGACGATATAAACTTTTTCATAGAACGTCATTCAGCGCAGATTTACAAATATTCTTACTTCGAATTTTTCAATAAGTATCTATAAATTAGTTATGATTCCAAAGTTACTAAAGGTATCTGATTCTGCGTAAACTTTAGTGTTTACCTAATAATCTGTTTGTGCAGGCATCGTGATAAACTAATGACGACTTTCTAACTTACATCACCATAGACAAAACAATAAGCCGCGATTGCTGCTTTAGAACGGCAGCGCACGCTGCTCGGGTGCCAAGAGCCGCGGGAGGTCACCTGCCCTAATAAAGTATTCCTATCATGTGTTATGTGCAAGCGTGGTGTGCTTACCCCAGAGTTGTAGGCATATAACTTAATCCTAAATGTTGAAAGGACATGTACGGGGTATAAGGCCTAAATAAGGCCTTAGAGGCCAAGGAATCCTTACATGCAAACCGGCACACTTGCTGAATAATGGATGAGCTTCTAGAGCAGGCTTTCTTGAGGTTGGGAGGTCAGTTACACAAAACCACACAAACGAAATCAAAAGGAGATGAAGCAAACGACCCTGGGCTCCGAGGTGAAAGCCATGCAATGATTAGAACAAATATAAACTAGCCCCATAGTAAAAAGACGTGATAGGTGGATATGTTTCTATAAATGTATTTAACGACTTGATTCGAATGTTAAGTTTTAATTTATAATCAAACATTGGTATGTCCAATTAAAATTAAGTATCATTAAAAACCCAAATTGTTACTTAATTTTAATTTAAGTACTTACTACCTAAAGTAGACACAAAACTGAATACTGTACATACTGTATATAATATGCGTTTTATGATTCTGTATTTAATAGGAACTTGCACATCACACTCAATTCAAAATATATGCAACTGTGAACGTACGATATAGAATTGTCGATTGGAATCAATTGGCAAGTTTGTTAGCGAAGTGTGACGCATGTCACATCGACAAGAAAAACTACCAAGTATCATATTAATTCGGCAAAATTGACCTCTTTCTTCTTCTATACGACTTGCTGTCCGCTTGATGTGTCCACGCATTACAGACGGACAACGCAGTGATCCTATAAGGATTCCGTATTTTCCTTTTGAGGTGCGAAAACCTAAAAACTACATCGAAAACAGCCTCGCGTAAACTCGGAGTCCTGAAGAGTGAGACGTTTTTTCTCGCCGGAGAAGCGCGGTGTCTTTTCTGAAAGACACAAATTCCCTCCTGCTCGCACCTCTAGGATGGCTTCGAGAAGTACCTTACTAAATGTTCTCGGCAGGATCCGCATTATCGATACAGTCCCGGGTCTTTTAAGCGTCTGCCAGGGTGATAGGTGGCTCCACCCGTCACTCCCAGGCCTGAATTAAATAAAGGTTGCCTGGCAGAAATTGCGTAAAGCAATAAGGCCGCCTCTTAGTACTGCTCTTGTCTTCTTAATTTCTGTATCATGAAATTGTAATTGGCATACAATAGGTAATTAATAAATTATATAATACATAAATTAATTAATTAATTCAATATAGTCACCACAGCGTTATCGGTTGCGTCCGAAAGCTTGCGTTTTGAATCCCGGAATCCGCTAAGTTTGGCTTACAGATGTATGATGTTGGATGATGTCGGGACCCATATGACACAAGACTGTAATTTATCAAATATTTCATTTTATCACCCAAAATTATCGATTTTTTTTGGAATAGAACATTATGGAATAATCTTAACAACATCTCGGTCAGTAAAACGGTACATCTACCTACATAGAGACGATGACAGGTAATAAATACAACGTGGAAACTAACGATTCCAAGTATCGGGAAATCAGTAGGTAGGTACCATAAAAAACTTTTCGCCATCGAGCCTTTGCATCAACCAAATAAACCTCAAGTACCTTTCCAGTAACCTCATAGCAAGTTAACTACGTCTTTCGTTTATATTTCGTACGGATCTGAAGTTGCGAATGTAGATATGTTTAAAAAAACGGGGTCTGCTCCTGTTTTGTGGCCATGTGCGTTCCCCAATCCACCGAATCTCGACTGGACTAGTGAGTATAATAGGATCTACATATTATACTCAATGTAAAATCATCATCATCATGTCAGCCACACATAGTCCACTGCTGAACATAGACCTCTCCCACAGACTTCCAGAATGACCGATTCGTCGTCCTTCCACCTGGCCGTTGGGCGTCCTACGCTACGTTTGCCCGTACGCGGTCGGCATTCCAGAACTTTTTTGCTCCATCGGCCATCTGTTCTGCGCGCTATGTGTCCCGCCCATTGCCACTTCAACGAGCTAATCCGCTGGGTTACGTCGGTTACTTTTGTTCTCCTACAGATATCATCATTTCTGACGCGATCACGTAAGGAAATACCGAGCATAGCCCTCTCCATAGCTCGTTGAGCGACTTTGAGTTTTTTCAATGTATATAATAATATGTAGATCCTATTGTCGAATACTTTACTCGTCCTTAACTCGATATCAAACAACATCTGTTTTCGATAGTACAGTCTCACACCCTCACATTCTTCGGACATGTTTCCCGACGTGACAATCGTCCCATAAAACGACTTGTCACCCACGCGTTGGACTGACTAGATCAAGTCTGCCATTGGAGGTTCAGTTAACGAGTGCAGCAGAATGACCTCTAACTGACGGCGGTGGCGAAACGCCGTGAAGCGCATCACATCTGCCCCTTAATATCAATATGTATCAGACATGACGATCACGACCGCTCTGTCAAGAGCGTATCGGATAAGAAGGACTGTCGAATACTTTGCCAGCGTACGGTAAATAATCATGATATGGGGATTACAATATTGCTCGTAAGATCTCGCTGTGATCATTCCAGAATAATCTTGATATGGGGATTATATTATTACTCGTAAGATCTCACTGTAACCATTCAAGTATCAAAAAATGAATCATCAAAACTGATTGACATTTGGTGCAGATAAATAACTGAACAGTATACCTACTAAAATAACTGGAGTCAAGTCAAATAGAGAGTAAATGTAGAAAGAAATGTTGAAGTGCCCATATATCAGGAAAACGTAATAATATAATTATTTATCGTATGCACTCGTATCAGACGGGGCTAAGATCTTCGGACCAAGCCAATTTCACTTATTAGCCGGTAATAATATTCTACTACTGTTGTTAACGTGGCGAGTCAGTCAATCGATTCTATAACGAATAAGCAATAGGTCAGGGCTTATTAATTATGCAGGTAAAGCTTATTAGGTATAATTAAATTGTCAAACGTTGTATAATTATGCCCAAACTCCCCACAACTACACAACTGTCGGTCAAAAATATCGATTTACTAACATGGTTATAGGCGTACATATTAAATTATCTCGTGCTCAAGATCATTGTCCTCAAATGACTCCACCAAATACCACCTACTCTTTAAGAATACTTAATGTTTGAGGAATTATTCATTGTTGTATCATCATCCAAGACTATAAGGGCTTACGCTGCATCGTGCGTGTACACAATATACGTGAATTGCTAAGGCGCCTGTTTCATGCGAATTATACGAAGCTAATTTTGTGCTGATAATTTGCACAGAACTATTCCCACCTCCTTCCCATGGCCCTACCAACCATCTTGGTTATAACGGGCCGAATCTTGGGAGATGCCTACCCTACTGGCGTCTGCTCTCTTTCAGGCGCGCATTTCTTGACTCCCTACAAATTATTTTATGTGCCCCACCATTTTCGCTCTCTCCCCTTTCTGGGGCAGCACGCCACACTAACAGGCTTCGTCGCCGTTAGAGACCTCACGAGATTTGCGCCTCTCGTGCCAAACGCGCGCAAAGCTCCGCAGCCGTCCGAAGTTTTTGCACAGAGCTGCGAAAATAAGTAAATAAGAAATAAAAAAAAGCTGACAGCTGTCTAAAAAATTTAAACTAGTTTAATAGCAGACGATACCCATTTGCCAATCATAACCTGAAAGAAAATTAAAGGGTACCGCCAGCTATCAAATTTGTTTTGATCTTTTAAACAGCTGTCGGGGTTATTTTTAAAAAGAACCGATATTATTAATATTCTCTGTAACCCCTCCAGCTAAGCTAAATTGCTTGTGTTAGGAGTGGGTTCACGTCGGTAGTGTAATTACCAAGATTCGAACCCGGAACCACTCGCTCGTAAGGCCTTAACCATTAAGCTACCGACGCTTCTTTATTTCTTAATAATTGATACCTATATGTCACGCATGAGGCAGCGGACGTGGTAAAGGACAGTTTGTGATATTAACTATACATACTATGCTATGTGTGTACAATGTGTGAGTGTATGAGGACTAGTGATGCGTCAACTCGGAAAACTTACGACTCGAGTCAACTCGAGTTGAAATGCAGCTAACTCGAATTGATTTCGTGTTAAACAACTCGACTTAGCAGAAAGAAATTGAGTGGCCCCCAGGCGGAGGTATTTACCCGACTGCGTCAGCGAGTGTAAATAGTCAATCGGGTCTTGGTGGTGCGACAAAGAAAAGAGTCTCCGAACCGCTTGGTCCTTGCTCGTATATTCTGCACAGTGTGAGGGTGACATCTAAGCCCTGCACGTGTTGTCCTATGTAGGAAAGGAGAGGGTGGGATTAGTTGAAAGAGCTCAACAGAACACTCACTATGAATATGAATAAAATAAATGATTAAAACAATAAAAACTGTTGATGAATAGTTCTTCAATTATCATTGCCAATCTTCATATGTAAGATTGAAATAAAAAGGATTATGTATACAGTTTATTATTCATCAAATCTGTAATATTATGGGGGTGACAGGTGGAGCCGCCTGTCACCCTGGCAGAAGCAGACTACGGCGGTACCCCGTTTCCGGGGACGAGTTACGGGGACGAGGCGAGCACACCCGAGAAGAGGGCCAGATTATGAGAGATGGCCCTAGGTCGGCCGGGGTGCAAGGGATATGCCTGTCATCTTCACCTTCGGCAACCAAAACGACCCACAGGCGGCGTGCGTTTTAGTCGGTTCGAGTCCGACATAACCTCCTCCACCGACTCCGGTGGGGAGGTATCCGAGGGGATTTTGCGCACGTAAAAAGAAAAAAAACTGTAATATTGTGATATACATATGTGACCAGTGAATATACTATCCAAATCGAGTTAACCGTAGCTAACTCGGGTTGGCGACTTGAGTTGACCCTTTTTTATTTTTTTTTATACCACTTAGGTGGCAGCCAAGCGCACGGCCCCTGATGGAAAATGGTTACCGTGGCCTATGGACGTGAGTAACACCAGAGAAGCCACACTCGCGCTGCCGACCCTATAAGCACAGAGTCTCTGTGCCGTCAGTGCAGAGAACAAAGCAGGACAAACCTTTAGTCATCTCACTGACAGCACAAATTCTCCAATGAGCTCTGGCTAACCTACTCACCGATGGGAACACAACACGGAATTATTATAACCGCGGTATTCTGTAGGGCGGAGGTACTTCCCCAGTCAGACTTCTCAATTGGGCGGAAATACCGCCGTGTCCTACCTCCTATTAAATGCCAACTTCAATGCGAACCCTAGTAGGTATGATTTTCTGGGCCTAAGTCAACTATACCTGCTGAATAACGGTCGAGGTTCTGACGCAGGATGTCCTCTTGGAGTAGGGTGGTATCAAGGCAGATACAAATGCTGAAATAAAACCAAATCTATAGAGAGCCAGAATAGGAGGGCGGAACTTGACTTCGATATTGCAAGCCTACAAAAGCAGGCTGAAATTTACACTGCGATGATGATGAGATTCAGTCAGAATCATACAATACTATAAGGTATGAGGGTAACCGCACGTAGATCCAAGAAGTCTTGGCTTGACGTCGTGGCATTCGTGCCAATGTCTGACTGCCATGGACGTCCCAGATCGTGAGAAGTGGATGAGGAATAATAAATAAATAATAAGTATTCTACAACATTGCGCTAACGCTATCTAGACCCATACTAAGCATAGATTAACTAGCTTAAATTATGGAATCTAGAATGCAGATAAACATATTTAGATATTTTTTTTGTAAATACATACATGAAAACACTCAGACCAATGCAGTGGGAATCGAACCCGCGCCTCCTGCATAGCAGTCGAACGGTCTACCGGTACGCTTTAGAGCCCGTAAAGCGAACCCTAAGCTTCGAGTTTAACTTGGCCTCGGATGCAAACAGGATAAAACGTCTCCATACTCAATAATATTGACAATAAAATACTTACATATTATATCACACAGCGCACTAAACGCACCCACATAAACACACACACGCAATAGGTGCAGTAGGTACATATGTCTTTATTGTTAATAAGCGTGCGCGGGGTCCCTTAGAGCGTTTTCCCATTATCCGATGCGATATCAGTGTCTACTCCGATATCCAACATCCGCTAGCCGAAAGAAAGAAAAGTGAATAAAAAGTGTTTGTCTTTCACACTAATCGAACCGATATCGGAGCTGACACCGCTGTGTTCGCCCGATACCGGATATCAATATCATTCAGTCACTACCACAGTAGAATATTATTGAAAGTCTTTAAAAAGAAACAATGGTTCATATTTCTAAGGAGTCTGTGGTTGAGTTTATAGTTAATTGTTTTGAGTCTGGGCTATCACGGATAATATAATATAATTCTTATTATGCTATCGAAGAAATGGATGTATCTTTGACGCATCGGCCCGATTTTATCTGCTATCGTCGTCCGACAACGATATCGGACAGGATATAATGAAAACGGCTTTAAACACGTCGACTTTGTAAACAAATGTTATTTATATGCGAATTTTACACGATTCAATTTATTCCCGTTTAATCTCTAGAGGGACCAAATAATTATATTGCGCGCAGTTTAATACAATTCCAATTACGTCAAATGTGCCTGAGGTCAAATGGCTAATTATAAACATGCTGATTTAAAAACGTACCTACAGAGGGGCTCGTGGCTGAGTGGTAGCCGAGTAGGTTAAAAAATTGCAACATTAAGCAACACCAATAGATCAGCGTTGAGATGGGTGACCATTCCATTCCATCGGTCTCGGTAGCCATGTGGGGTTTTGAGCAGGCGTCACAGATAGGTCGCTGAAGTCCTAAGAATCCTAAAAAAAAAAAAAATACCGAAAATCGATCAGACTGGATGCAGAAGGCTTATGTGTTATGGGCATGCATTGGGAGAGGCTGTATGTGTACTGCAATGGGCTAGCTGAAATATGTTTATCAATATAGAACGTTATTTCACACAGCATACGGTGCATCTAGAAATCATTCGGTATTTTTTTTTTTACCACTTAGTTGGCAGACAAGCACACGGCCCACCTGATGGGAAGCGGTTGCCGTGGCCTATGGACGTATGCAACACCAGGGGTCACACTTGCGCTGCCCACCATGAAGAAACCTTCTGATTACCCTCTTGAAGAACCTCATATTGTAGGCGCTTGGGAAAACCGCAGCAGGGAGGTCATTCCACAGCTTGAGTGTGCGTGGGAAATCCCTCCTAAGGCTAAGAGGTTGCAACCTGTGACTATGGGATTGTCAACCAGCCTCAATGCCCGTCTTTGCACTGAGTCGAAGAGGTCAAGCTGGTATGCAGGTGCTCCAGCAAAAAGGTGACAGCAGTACTCCATGTGAGGCCGGACCTGTGCTTTATAAAGAAGGAGTTGCTGCCCCGCAGTGAAGTACTGCTTGAGCTTTCACTCAAGTTGAGCACTCCAAGTTTTCTTGATGCCAATTATCTTATAATAAAAAAATATTATAAGATAGGCTAAACATAAATTGTAAATTCGCTTGGTATAGTAAACAGGCTTGAACAAAAATGAGACAGCAAATTACTTATCTTGAACACTTACGGGGCACTTACTTGGGTATTAAATAACATCTTTGCGTTTTCCGGTACGTCCCAGCCGGGAGCACCGTAATGGGAGTCTAACGATCGGAACTCTAACCGGGATGTGTACAGCTAAATCCTCAGTCGAGTCACTATCAATTTATCACTAAATTTCGCAGTTTCGACAAAACGCAGGTGAGGAGCCTTGACCCATTCCTTTCTATTACCAGCTGTATCTTTTTTGCACATAAAATATTTTGCAAAACATACAAGTCGACAGAAAACAAGCTTAAAAATAAAACAAGCTACACTGTTAATTAAAGTCTGGAAAAAAACATACACCTTTATAGTGAAAATATACTGTACCAGCTTCCAAGGTGATCCATCAAACATTGTTGGAGTTTATCAGTCTCATAAATATATCAACATCCATTTTTCATCCAGACAGTTCATGTAACCTCGTAATATCTCAGAACTGCAGCGACTTGGTTTTCATCCTCATAGCGATTTTCCAATTAGGCAGTAGCGGTACATCGAAGCCCGAGATCCGATTATTATTTTTGATAGATATGTCGAGATTGCTCGTGCTGACTGCCGTCTGACCTTCTAACCTGAGAGGAAAGCCTGAGAGGATTACCTATTAATTAGCAAGTGCATCAACTAGCAAAATTTTTATACACAAACAGGAGGTAGGACACGAAGGTATTCCCGTCCGAATTGAGCAGTACAACTGGGGAAGTACCTTACAGAATACCACGGCTATAATAACCTCGTGTTGTGTTCCGGGCGGTGTGTAGGGTAGCCAGAGCTCACTGGAGAGTTTTTGTGCTGTCAGTGGGAAGACCAAAGGCTTGTCCTGATTTTGTGCAATGCACTGAGGGCACATAGAATCTCTGTTCTTACAGGGTCGGCAGCACGGGTGTGACACCACTGGTGTTACACACGTTCATAGGTCACGGTAACGACTTTCCATCAGGTGGGCCGTGTGCTTGTCTGCCACCTAAGTTGTATAAAAAAAAGAACCTTGTCCATTAATCCGCGAGTATACTGAATAGGGTCTAAAAATGTTGGTGTAGCTTATAACACCCCTACATCCTTGCCATGCATGTGGGATGTGTGGGTGTGTCGAAGGTATTAAGAGGATCTACCATGCTCGTATATTTTAAACTCGAGCACCGGAAAGTATAGATACGATGAAAACGTGTTAATCCTGCTATCGGGGCCTAAAACGAAAAGCGGTTTGAAAACTCTTTACTTTGCCGCAAAATTAAGACTTGGAATTCCTTACCAGCTAACGCGTTTCCTTCTTCCTACAGTCCTGAGTCCTTTAAGCGGGGCATGAAAATGGATCTGATGAGGATTTCATACTGAGTGCCACTATTGTAACATGCTATATATTTATAATGGTGACCATATTTCCTGAGGCCTTGCCTTTAGCTTACCATCAGGTGAGGTGAAGTCAAATTGGCGTGACCTAAATACCTTTAAGCGGGGTGTGAAAATGGATCTGATGAGGATTTCAAACTGAGTGCCACCACTGTAACATGCTATATATCTATAATGGTGACCATTTTTCCTGAGACCTTGCCTTTAGTTTACCATCAGGTGAGGTGAAGTCAAATTGACGTGACCTAAATACAAGGCGTCGCAAACCTTAATATTTGAAGTGAATTCCAACTTGATTCCTCCTCCACGCATTCCTGAGAAAAAGTTGTTGCAAACAGACAGACAGACGAACAAACGGACGAACTGCTAAGTGATCCTATAAGATCCTTTTGAGATACGGAACCCTAAAAAAGGTGAAATGCCACTAGTGCTATCATTACGAAATTCTTAACGGAAACATGCAATATGTTTTAATCATTTTTAAACGTGATCACGAATTCATATATTGTTTTTTGCAGCGATATTTAAATTAGTGATGAAGAAGGAAAGCATACTTACTACGTTACGTTCCATATTTCAATTATATTTTCATGTATTTAAGTATATCTTTTCATTTCATTTTAAACTTAAAGCCTATAGATATAAAGTCTAAAATAAACTTATTAATTTTACAATCATTCAACAACTATTCACATGAAACATCAAGTTACCATTTCGATCAATATGTACACTATTAGTACGGAAATACCCACATTTTGCACAGATAGCGAAACTGTGATATTGATCAAAACACTCGAAACCTTGACCGATATAGAGTTAGGCATTCATTCAATAACCGACCGTACTATGATTTACAAAGTGCATTGATTGTCGAGATATTTAGGAGGTATGTGATTTACAGTGAAGGCAGAAAATCAAATTGCAACAGGCTTTTACTGCACTAAAATGTAATTTTCCCGCGTCGTCGCACGTGGGTTGGACGCTAATAACATTAAAGGCGTAGAATATATTTACATAGGCAGATACTAGGAAGAAAGGAACAAATACATTGTATTTTATTATTATTATTGGGGAACAGGCCATTGAAAAAAGGTCACATAACTCTGGCTGTACCACTAGCTGAACTGTTTGACTAAATTCTGCAAAATTCTGAAACCCCTTCCCAATGGTCCGAATCGAACATCATACTAATATATAAGAAGGGCGACCCGAAGGACATCGGAAATTACCGACCATTCAGCCTGCTACCAAGTCTATACAAATTGTTCTTTACAATTATAAACAAAAGGATGAGCGACACATTGAAAAAAAAGCAACCGGTGGAGCAAGCAGGCTTCAGAAGGGGTTTTACAACGGTCGACCACATCCATACTCTTGAGTTGAAAATGGAAAAGTATCAGGAAAAACAAAGAACACTCTTTATAGCATTCATCGACTACCAGAAGGCCCGCTATCTCCGATAATATTCATAGCTGTCCTCGAGTCGATCATTAGCAAGCTAGATTGGAGCAAACAAGGCCTATACATAAACGACACTTACTTGAGCCACCTGAGATTCGCAGATGACCTAGTAATACTATCCGAGTCATCTTACCAACTACAGAACATGGTAGAAGCTCTCAACATGACTAGTAAAAAGGTGGGTCTAGAAATGCATATTACAAAGACTAAGACAATGACAAACAGCATTACAAGACCAATAATAATCAATAGCAAACCATTGGAATACGTTGAAGAATATGTCTATTTGGGAAAAACTATAAGTTTCCACAGAAAAAATAAAAATATAGAAATAGAGAAAAGAATAAAGATAACATGGAACAAATATTGGAGTCTCAAGGATGTTTTCAAAAGTAATCTACCACAAGCCATTAAAACCAAAGTCATAAATTCGAACCTTCTGCCAAGTCTGACATATGGTTGCCAGATGTGGAAATTCACTGCTGAAACAAGAAAAAAGATAAACGTCTGTCAGAGAGGACTCGAAAGAAGCATGTTAAATATAAAGAAATTAGACAAATTACGTCATACTAAAATAATAAAAATAACAAAAGTAACAAACGCTTTAAGTTACGCAAAAAAATTGAAATGGAAGTGGGCCGGACATGTTGCCCGGCTAACAGATCAAAGATGGACCAAAAAAGTAACTTTCTGGAATGGACCACTAGGCAAAAGAACAAAAGGTAGACCTATTACAAGATGGGAGGATGATATCAAAGCGATAGCTGGTCCAAACTGGACAAAAGTAGCTGAAGACAGAGACAAATGGGAGTCACTGGAGGAGGCCTTCACCCATTCTGGGGTTCCGGTAGATTAATTATAAAACTATATATATGTGTATGTATATGTGTATGTGTATATATATTTCAAAAACTATAAATATATTATGATAAAACACATAGGATATATATATTAATTAAGAAAGAAAAGTAATTAAACTAACACATACTTAATTAATAGATACATGAGAAGTGTAAATTTTTACTGGAAATAAAAGGCTTTTTTATTTATTTATTAAATAAGTACAACCACATTACAATATGTATTACACAATTCACACAACATTCCACTTTTAGGTAAAGTCTTCGATGCATATAACAATTACGGTGTAACATAACATTCACAAAAATATCAGAACAGTGAGGCAAAATAATGTATTAACTACGATCAGCAGTGCTAGTGCCAGTAGCAAAAACAAATTGTAATGGCGACAACAAATAAATACAAACATGAAACCAAAATTTTCAAGTAACACAACAGTAACTTTGATTTCAAGTCGGTTAAGCGAATGTTAAAAATGTCGAGATCATCGCTTACTCTGACCTTGTCATTGCAGTTGCAGCAAATTCAAGTAGATTAGACTTTTTTCTCTAATTACTAAAAATACTAAGTTTTTTGTGATGTTTGTATACCTATACCTACTTAATATAAATGATTAAAAGCCCTTAATACATCTCCATATGTAAATGGTTGAGCATACCTAAACAAGTGTCTGGAACAAAGGAAACAATATGAGCCTGCAGTTTTCATGGAATCTATTTATTTTTGTAAATTGAAGGTTGTACAGTGTGAACATTAATGACCATCTCCGTGGTTAAATATTGCTGCTTGCATAGAACAGCGAATAATTGGGTTGTGAAAATAAAGAAACGTATTAAACAAATATAAATAATACTTTGGACGACAAAGCTATCTGGTTGAATCAAAATTCTCTAAAAATAACACTGATAAAACTAAAATTATTAATTTTAAACCTTACCAGAGTAAGGGTTTACAACTCATTATAGTATACAAGGATCAACAGGTTGAACTCTTCAGAAATCTCACGGGTCTTTTTTAGGGCAAAAAAGGTGCATTAAAACTAATATTTGGTATAGCTTGGACAGACTCTTGTTCACCTGTGTCCAAAGCCAGTAAACTTTTAACTTTACCATGTATTTATATATATAGAAGTGCCAAATTTGTGAAAAATAATCTATCACTGTACAATAAAAAGGACAACTTCAATAAAAGGAAAGTTACACACATGCCACTTGAGATGCCGGTCCATTTTTTTTTTTTTTTTTTTTTTACGTGCGCAAAATCCCCACGGATACCTCCCCACCGGAGCCGGTGGAGGAGGTTATGTCGGACTCGAACCGACTAAAACGCACGCCGCCTGTGGGTCGTTTTGGTTGCCGAAGGTGAGGTTGACAGGCATATCCCTCGCACCCCGGCCGACCCAGGGCCATCTCTCACGATATGGCCCTCTTCTCGGGTGTGGGGACTACAGAGTCCCCAACTCGTCCCCGGAAACGGGGAGGCGCGCCACGCGCGCCACCGCCGCGGCCTGCTTCTGCCAGGGTGACAGGCGGCTTCACCTGTCACCCCCAGGCCGGCGCTCATGGGGGGCGGAGGTCGTTCATCGACCTCCGACGCCCGAGTTGCCTTCGTACGCGGGCAGCTTGTCTTGCGATCCTTCGTCGCTCCCGCTGCCGCTCCCGCCCCGCCTCCTCCTTCACGAGCATTACTTGCTCGCAAAAGGAGGCGCCGGCCGCCCACGCATCCGCGCAGCGAACCATCGCCGCGAGCAAGGTGGAGAGCGTGAGAACCCTCACTCCCAGGGCCGCCACAAGCTCCCGCCTCGGCGTCTCCCACGCCGGACACTCGGTGAGCGTGTGCGGACCTGAGTCCTCGCTCGCGTCGCAGTGATGGCACTCGGACGTTGGCTCTTTCTGCATCCGACGCAGATACTTTCCGAAGCATCCGTGCTCGGTGATCATCTGCGTCAGACGGTACGAGAGGCTGCCGTGTGGCCTCTCTAGCCACTCCCCCATGATGGGTCTTACCGCCGTTACTACGGCGTGCCCTGCGCTTGGTTGCCCAAGTCGTCTCTCCCATTTCGCCACCATTTCCCTGTGGAGCCGGGATCTCACGGCCCGAATTTCTTCGGGCTCGGGATCGTGACCCCGCTCCCGCGCCGCCCTTCGGAACCGGTATAGCGCCGAAAGGCATCTCGCTTCCAGGATCCATGGTGGCGATCCGGCGAGGAGACTCGCCGCGTTGAATGATATCGTGCGGTACCCCCTTATGATGCGGCACGCCAACTTCCGCTGCGGACGCTGCAGCAGGAGCATGTGCCGATCACTCAGGGTGTCCGCCCACACGGGACACCCGTACAGGGCCATGGACCGCACGACACCCGCGTAGAGTCTCCTGCAGGAGTCCTCCGGGCCCCTCAGGTTGGGCAGTAGCCGCGCCAGAGCGTTGGCTGTGCCCGCCAATTTGGGGCCCAGACTTCGGAAGTGCTTCCCGAAGTCCCACCGGCCGTCGAGCACGAGCCCCAGATATTTCATCTGGGGCTTGATGCCGATGAGAGTGCCTCCCACTGTCAGACTGGAACCAGGTAGTGGCGTGCGCCGAGGTCCATGAAAGAACATGGCCTCGGATTTATGCAAAGCCACCTCAAGGCCCAGCCGCCGGATCCGTTCCACGACTTGAGCAACCGCGGTCGTGGCCCTCAGGATCGCTTCGCGGTGTGTAGCCCCGCTCGCCGTCACTAGCGTGTCGTCCGCATAGCACGTGACGGCGGCGCCGTCCGCAAGCTCACCGCGAAGCACCCAGTCGTATCCAATGTTCCACAGTAGCGGCCCGAGAACCGATCCCTGTGGAACACCGCACGACATCTCACGCCGACCGACGCCGGTCGCACTTGGGTAGATGACGGCTCTCTCCGTCAGGTACGCCCCAACTATGCGGCGGAGGTAGAGAGGCACACCGTGGTACACGAGTGCCTCCCTGATGCAACTCCAGGGCAAGGTGTTGAACGCGTTGGAGATGTCCAAGGACACCGCCAACGTCACCTCGCCCCGGGCAACTGCCTCCTCCGCCAAAGTCCTCACGCGCATGATGGCATCCACAGTGGACCGCCACCGGCGGAAGCCATAATGGGCATCCGCCAGGTCCGGCCCCCTACCAGAGAGGTGCTCGACGAGGCGCTTCGCAATAACTCTTTCAAAGAGCTTGCCCACCTCGTCGAGCAACGCAATGGGCCGGTAGCCGGACGGTTCGTCCGCCAGGCGACCCTCCTTTCGGATGAGGACCAGTTTCCCCGTCTTCCACATCTTCGGAAACTGGCCCCGCTCCAAGCATGCGCTGAGGAACCCTCTAAGTCGGGGTTCGAGACCGTCTTCTCCCAGAGCTAGGACCCACGCGCGGCCTGGAATGCCATCGGGTCCCGGGGCGGTGCTCTTCTTGGCTCTAAGCCTTCGCACCGCCAGCTCCAGTTCTACCCAAGTGACCTCGGGGACTTCGTCGTCAACTACCACACTGGGCGCCACAGGCGACCGAGGTGGCGGAGTCATCTGCGGCGGAACGTGTTCCGCTCGCGCCGGGAACAGGGACTCGACCACTCCACCGAGCAGAGCTGGCTGGAGAACCCGGGTCAACGGCGGGGCCCGGGGGCGCAGCTTTCCTCTTACCATAAGGTAAGGCCGCCCCCATGGGTCCCGCTCCAGCGTCTCCATGAGCTCCTTATAAGCCGCGGCTTTCGCCCGCTTAATCTCCGCTCGGAGGGCATCTCTGGCCTCCCTGTATCCCACATGAAGCTCCGTCACTCGGGGCTCCGTATCTGCGGTTCGGCTACGCCTCCTACGGAGTCTGGTCCACCGGCGGTGCGCGATCACGCAGGCTTGCCGTAGCCTCGCGATCTCCGCAGACCACCAGTAGACCCGACGCCTCGGACTATAGGGTGGTGCCCTAGGCATATCCGCATAGCAGATACAAGTCATGGCCTCCCGGAACCACACCGCCTCATCGTCGATATCGACAGGCCTGTCCGGCGCAATGGCCCAGGCCTGTACGATGGCGGCCTCCAGGAGGACCTCCCGATTCAGTCTCCCAAGCACCCAGCGTGGCTCGCGTGGGGCCGGTATGACCGGCGCATCACCCGCGGGGGGGGGGAGACATCAAACCGAACGTATCGGTGATCCGCCAGTGTCTCCACCCCCACAACAACACGCCAGTCCCGCACACGGTGCGACAGCGAAGCGCCTGCGAACGATAGGTCGATAATCGAACTGCGCTCCGCGGTCACGAACGTGGCTTCGGCCCCGCGATTCTGGAGAACTAGACCGTGATTAGCGGCCCAGCTCTCCAGAGCCCTACCTCGTGGGTTCGTGTGCCGGGACCCCCAGGTCACTGACCAGGCGTTGAAGTCCCCGAGCAGAAGAACCGGATGAGGATGACAGGCGTTGACGACGTCGGTCAGTCGCGCCAGCGACTGCCGGTACTCCCCTATGCGTCGGTGTAGGCTCGGCGTGAAATAGACGGCCACGACCGCAATCTCCCCCACACGCGAGATGCCGGTACCTAGGATATTGCGACGTAGTTGTGTTTATATGGCTCTACTAATTTACAACTCACTGCCAGGGTCAATTATATACCTACCTCATAAAAAAAATTGTGTTGTATTACATAAATGGTTGGTGGACGAGACTTTTTATACAGTGGAAGACTTTAAAAAAAATGCATGTAATTCGTACCACTGCAGAAATGCGTTGTAACGGCTGCGCTATTATTGTGACTGCAATATTTTTTAGTTGCTAAGTAGATATTGCTTTGTATACGTAATAATCTGTGTTTGCTGCCAATTTTATGGCAAAATGTGCTTGATTAATATATGTTTTATTTCCATCTTTTGTTGTACCATATTACAAGGACATAACTAAATTAATTGAATTGAATTGAACGTTGTGTTTTGTTCTCAGACTATTTATTCATTACTTAACAACTATCCCTACAGACTTGTAGGTTCGGACACGTGAATAGAATGGATGAAAGAATATTTACGAACGAAATATATTCATGAAGCGAGTTTTAGTTTAGTTGTCTTTTTTTTTTTTACGTGCGCAAAATCCCCACGGATACCTCCCCACCGGAGCCGGTGGAGGAGGTTATGTCGGACTCGAACCGACTAAAACGCACGCCGCCTGTGGGCCGTTTTGGTTGCCGAAGGTGAGGTTGACAGGCATATCCCTCCCACCCCGGCCGACCCAGGGCCATCTCTCGCGATCTGGCCCTCGTCTCGGGTGTGGGGACTACAGAGTACCCAACTCGACCCCGGAAATTGGGAGGCGCGCCAGGCGCGCCACCGCCGCGGCCTGCTTCTGCCAGGGTGACAGGCGGCTCCACCTGTCACCCCCAGGCCGGCGCTCATGGGGGGCGGAGGTCATTCATCGACCTCCGACGCCCGAGTTGCCTTCGTACGCGGGCAGCTTGGCTTGCGATCCTTCGTCGCTCCCGCTGCTGCTCCCGCCCCGCCTCCTCCTTCACGAGCATTACTTGCTCGCAGAAGGAGGCGCTGGCCGCCCACGCATCCGCGCAGCGAACCATCGCCGCGAGCAAGGTGGAGAGCGTGAGAACTCTCACTCCCAGGGCCGCCACAAGCGCCCGCCTCGGCGTCTCCCACGCCGGACACTCGGTTAGCGTGTGCGGACCTGAGTCCTCGCTCGCGTCGCAGTGATGGCACTCGGACGTTGGCTCTTTCTCCATCCGACGCAGATACTTTCCGAAGCACCCGTGCTCGGTGATCATCTGCGTCAGACGGTACGAGAGGCTGCCGTGTGACCTCTCTAGCCACTCCCCCATGATGGGTCTTACCGCCGCTACTAAGGCGCGCCCTGCGTCTGGTCGCCCAAGTCGTAGCTCCAGTTTAGTCAGTCTAGGCATCGAGATTTATAGGAACTTCAGAAATGCCTGGTCTACTAAATGGGCATTTTTTATTTTTTTTTATACCACTTAGGTGGCAGACAAGCGCACGGCCCACCTGATGGAAAGTGGTTACCGTGGCCTATGGACGTGTGTAACACCAGAGAAGCCACACTCGCGCTGCCGACCCTGTAAGCACAGAGTTTCTGTGACGTCAGTGTAGAGGACAAATCAGGACAAGCCTTTAGTCATCCCACTGACAGCACAAATTCTCCACTGAGCTCTGGCTACCCTACTTACCGCTGGGAACACAACATGAAGTTATTATAACCGTGGTATTCTGTAGGGCGCAAGTACATCCCCAGTCGGACTGCTCAATTGGGCGGAAATACCGCCGTGTCCTACCTCCTATGCAGAATCTTGAAAAATTGTGTTTAATTTCCTCACTTCTCTCGCTTTCTCCTTATTATCACTTTTTTTGGCTTCTTTTAATAGTTCACAAAAGCATCACAGCCATAATTTAATACAAAACTATTTATACCGGGGAGCATGTATGGAAAGATAATAGTAAAAGTACCAAAATTACCAGTTCCGTAGCAATTCAATTTTGTGGATGCAACCTTGTGAAAGCCACTATCCAATATCGAGTTATATTGTAATACATTTTGCGAATTTTCCTTACTTATCTCCATTTTTCATTGCGTTCTTATTAAATTACAATAGTAGAAGATTAGATCTAGCCTCTCCTATAACAAGATTACACCAATCCTTCGTGCACTATTTTTGTTAACTGTGTGAGTTGGGTTCAATAATTATATTATATTTTTACCGACTTAAAAAGAGAATGTTATCAGCTCTATTTTATCTTTATTTGTTATGTTTGTTACCGAGGAAATAATGTCGAATTTTAGCAAACTACACAATTAGACTACAAAATCGGACCCCACTCTCCGAGGTGATAGTTTTTAATGCGACCGCTTATTAACGCTAGGATGAAGTAGAAGACCGCAGAAATAATCTATGAACTGACTGGAACATATATTTTTATTTGTAAGTACCCCGGCATCTGAAGACCTAAGACCGCGTCTAGTTTTAGTGGGTCAGAGTGTGATAATAACCACCCCCAAAGGCCGATGGTGTTGGTCTTCGAGAGAATTTCAGCACGAAGAAAATGTTAACATGATCAAAATTCCACACAGGTGGAACCGCGGGCAACAGTTAGTATTATGTAAAATAATCATTTCTTCAGTCTTCCTTTCTTAGATCTACCTCTTCCTTGCCTTTATTTTCAACCTTTTAAACATCATCAATTTTGTTCATTTTCTAGCTCACTTTAAAATTTTTCATTCACTGGCAACTACTTCATGCGTGTATAAAATAGGGAAATAATTAATAATAGCATGAAGCAGATCGTTTTCTTGTTACACAAACAGTTCCTAATAGTAATAGGCTCCTCTGTCTTTGTGCATATCACAAAGATACCATACCAACGAAGGGTACGGCGGCGGCGCGCGGTGTCCACGAGCTGGCTTAGCTCGCTCCCGCTTACTACGAGTATAACTTCGCTCATAATGGACACTGACCAAGTCGTCGTGTTCTATGTTAGTAGTCATCGGAGAATGACTGAAATCGTCATGAAAAGGTTCAATAATGGTCTTCACCAAAAATTTGGATATTATCAGGCACCAATGTATACCTATATTAACATACGCCGGATTTCAGACCTTCACAGCAACATACTATGCATAGAAGTCATCTTTCAAATTAGCCTCTAATAGACTTATTTCTTATACCATTATACCTACTGGCGTAGGGCGAAAATAAGTAGAGCATAAGAATTCTAATAACTAATACAGAAACTTATTATTGGCAGAAAAGAAAGCTAGGGTTTTTGCCTCAATAAGGTTGACCTCACATCGCCGGAATGTCTCAATGAAATCGGACAGCCACCAACAAGATTTATTCAGACTGGAATACCACCGTCCTCACATATTCTGAATAAATCTGATTATGATATTTTCAGATTGATCTGTATGAATAATAGTTATGATTATTCCCAATTCCGTATCAGAATAATTAAAAGATGAGGTAATAATACTTATGAATCATAATGAGAGTAGGTAGATAATTCTTTACATTTGAATAGCTGCACTGGAATTTAGAGAACTTTTCTAGAAGCTCTCTAAATTCACGTCTTTAGGGAGGAGATGAATATCCATCTAGTCCATAAAGACGTGAAACACGAAAGTAATGATCAATCGGAATTTTTAAGACATGTGTGAGGTAAGAAGACGGAATTTACAATATCATTATTTCGTTTCAGAAAACGAATTACGTCCAAAGAGACATTCTAAAAGACATTTCAGCTGTGTGCGGTTAGCCTAAGATGCCGCATGTTACTTGTGAGTAGGTATGTTATATATTTTCTTATTAGTGATGTTTGGATAGCGACTAATGAACTGGTAGTGTGTTTGTTTATTTGCTCCTAAGCTTTATTTGGTTTGACCGCTCCCGTTCCGATTAATTAGCTATTGAATTGCCCGTCTCAAGAGACCGAAGCATAAGAGTCATGTCGAATTATATCTATAATTTTTTTTATACCACTTAGGTGGCAGACAAGCACACGGCCCACCTGATGGAAAGTGGTTATCGTGACTTATGGTCGAATGTAACACCAGAGGAGCCACACTCGCGCTGCCAACCCTGTAGGTAAGCACAGAGTTTCTGTGCTGTCAATGTAGAAGACAAAGCAGGACAAGGATTTAGTCTTCCCACTGACAGCACAAATTCTCCAGTGAGCTCTGGCTACCATTCTCACCGCTGGGAACTGAACACGAAGTCATTAAGTCTATATTACTTTAGAAAATAAATTGTAACATCAGTTGTTCAGGGTAGGTATCGCGCTAGCGTGTCATAATTCTTCACTAACCACCGCATTATAATCAGCTCTGTATTTTGTGCATTCATCATGAATAAACAGACTAACAGATAAGAAAGTGAAAAAAAACAAAAAAAAAAACAATTGGGATGCTGACTTATCATACATTCTCGTGACCCAAGTATAGTTATTTAATATTGTCGGTATATAAAAATGTACATACACACAATTTGTTAGGTATAGAATGGACACATTTTGGTAAATACAAACTATAATATTCTTGATTCCCCTGTGGGCGGTATGTGGCGATTTATTAAGGAAAAGTTATTTTCGTCTTATGAAAGGAAACACAATGTGACAGCTGTGAACATTCACGAAAACAAATATCACACTATCGCGAATATAACGTGGCAACTGGAACGCTGCCTACTGGCTTACGGGAAATCAAGTGTACCGGTCCACCATACAGTTTACTTATATATAACAGTATTTTGTAGGTTTAGGTTTTTATTCAGTGGAGACGCGTCGTGTACACCTCAATTAAGTATTACATACTTATTATAGGTATGTATTTCATTAGTTCACGGTTGCATTCGAATCATGGTTCAGCTCAACGCGTATTCGGATGCCATACAAACGTCTGTGGTAGTCGTTGCTCCCATTAGCCGGCGTCCTAAAAAGTGCAACAACTTTTTAGGACATTTTTTTCTATTTTAAAAAGAATATTAGAACCGAAATTACTAGTATTCCCTCAAACCCCTCCAGCTAAGCTAAATTGCTTGTGTTAGGAGTGGGCTCATGATAGTATTGTAATGATTAGGATTAAAACCCGGGACCGTTCTATCGTAGGGCCGACACCTTAACCACTAAACTACCGAAATTACACATATGATCGCTAATGGGTTGCGGAGGTGAGACGGCAGTCTTCGATATTCAAGTAAAATATCGAAGTTCAGCCACGTTGCACTTGTACTGATAACAGTGGACTTCTAAACTCCCAGGTGGTAGTGGATGCGACCGGTACTAACGCAAGAATGATGATGGTCAATGAGCAATAAACTTTTTTAACTCCTTGAAAAGATTGCGGGTGATCGGACCCTATGGTCCAAACGTAGCGGCTCCAAAAGGCACAAATTCATAATCTCCACAGAGATTTATAAAACAGTGCTCCGTACAGAAACTTCATAATTGTATTCAGGTTTGCGAGGGCGTGATGTACTAAGCAAAAGTTAAGGCGTGAAGCGAAACGTAAAATGTTCCACCAATCACTTTGTAATCCGAATATATATCGGTACGCGCCACCCCGTGGCTGCCAGGAAATCGACCAGCACTCGCTAGTTTAATTTCAAATTTCAATTTCCTGTTTGAATTTAAAAATTCTACATTTAGGAAAATGTAGAATTTTGAAAATGTAGAATGTAATATTTGTAGAAAATGTAGAACGTAATATTTAGGAAAATATTACATCGATTTTTTGTTACAACTCAATAAATGTAAAACAGTTTCATGCAAGCTTGAGTTGTAAGCCAAATAGAAAATTAGGTATTAGGTACGTACCACGGAACTTGTATCACTTATTCTAGTGTAATGTGTAATTGGTGTACAATAAAGACGTCATTATTATTATTATTATTATTATTAGGTATGAAAAGTAAGGAGATAGTATACGCCGGTCTCAGACGAAAAGAATTATTCTTTTCGTCTGAGACGCCGGTATTTCCACCTAATTGAGTAGTCCGACTGGGGAAGGACCTCCGCAGTGAACTGCTCAATTGGGACGGAAATACCTTTGTGTCCTACCTCCTGGAAAAACTACTTTTCATACAGCAACAAATAATTAGAAGTTATTCTGGATAACCGACTTGAAGCCGACTGAGTCGGCGAAAAAAGCTCACAGAATGAATAATGATTGAAGAGAATAGTAGGTACACATTGAGATCATATACAGTTATTACACATAATTATGATTCTACCCTGCTTCGGTGCGCTTTCTGGTTGCCATACGAACATCTGTCGTACGTATTCGTGACGACTATTTTACGCGTAATTGGAGCCCCAACCGGTGCGACAACATGATCCCACTACAGAACTTTAGTAGGTCGCACTTAAAATTATAAAACGAATCATGTTACCATAAATAAAGTTACAGAAATAGAAACAGCGACTACAGTAAAGGATTCTTCAAGAAGGGAAAGAATTGGAAAGCTTTGAGTATCTTGTACACAGGGGCAAACGGCGAACCCCGTCGTCTTTCTTCCTCACTTCTGCTTCGCACACCTGCACATAGTTCTAGCTGCTATGATGGATCCTTTACGATACAAGCTGTACGTCTTTGGAACACACTACCTCACACCATTCGTGGTAGTAATACTCTGGCTGGATACCTTCAGGAGAAGAGCAAGGGAACATTTCCCAGCACAATAATGTAGTCTATAGTTAATTATTTATGTGTCAATGTAAATGTATACATTATGTTTATACATGTATGTATTTAATTTATATTTATCTCTGGGCTCTTCTTAATGAATAGCTTCTTTAAGAAAAAACCCGCGAAAGCGATGAAGACCACAGCGTCCCACTCACGCGCCATTACACCGAAGATATACCCGATTCAGACAACTAAAGAACAACAGGTGCCCAGGTGATGACAGAATTACAACTGAGCTCCTGAAATCAGTGGGGGCTCCAATCCTGAAAGAGCTAGCAAGCCTCTTTAATTCCGTCATCCAACAATGTCTAACACCTAGGGCATAGAGCGGGAGTGCGGTGATACTGTTCTTCAAAAAAGGAGATAAGACCATACTCTGAAGAACTACAGGCCCATCTCACTCCTGAGTCATGTCTACAAGCTGTTTTCGAGACTCGTCACAAATCATCGGGTAAGCTCGACGAGTTCCAACCACCGAAGCAACCCGGATTTCGAAAAGGCTATAGCACCATATGAACTTAAACTACCCCTCAGACCATAGGTTAATCAGATCAAAAGTAAAACTAACTAAACTAAAGAAAAGTAGAGTTAATTACAGTATTAGGCATGCAAACCAACTGAAATCTGAAGTAGAAATAGCAAATTACAGGGAAACCTTATCAGGAATGTTATCTAGGCAATGTGATGGCCACGGAAACACCTCAGTACAAATCCATTACGATAACATCACAAATGCAATAACTACGAGCTTAAAATCAGCCCAAACAATGAGAAAGGAGCACAGACGACAGAAGATACTATCGGAACGTACTTCATCTCTTTTACAAAGAAGGAAGGAACTTCAAAAAACTAAAAACAAATCGAGATCTACGAAAAATGAACTCTCCGCACTCTACAAGCTAGTCAACAAATATATAAGAAAGGACTATTCAACGTATAGACAAAGTACATTAGAAAGGCATCTAAACCTCACAGGCAGCACAAAAAAGGCTTACAAGGAACTCAGAACAAGCAAAACCTGGATAGAAGGTCTAAAAGAGTTTGGAAAAGACCTAAACAACCGAAAAGACATCATTAACACAGCAACTAATTTTTATAAAAACCTGTATAGCAATAAAAAACAAATAAGTACACTCAAAAATAAAATCACTATAACCATAAAGGAAAGCCACATTGAACAAGAAACCGAAGATTACATAAAAACAATTGACGAAATTGAAATCATAGATGCAATAAAAAGGCTCAAACTAGAAAAATCCCCTGGGTCAGATAACATAACAAACGAAGCTTTAAAAACAGCTTATCATTTACTGGCAACACCACTCGCTGAACTATTCAGTCTGATTTTGCAAAGCTCTGAAACGCCTGCACAATGGTCCGAATCCAACATTATTTTAATATATAAGAAGGGAAACCCAAAAGATATAGGCAACTATAGACCGATAAGCCTGCTACCAACTCTGTACAAGCTTTTCTCGGCGATCATGAACTCGAGAATCAGCCCCGCAATCGAAGCAAGACAGCCTGTAGAGCAGGCCGGTTTCCGAAAAGGTTTCTCTACGATGGACCATATACATACCTTAGAGTTAATTATAGAGAAATATCGGGAACAACAGAGGCCACTCTATCTCGGATTTATTGACTACCAAAAAGCTTTCGACACGGTTGCTCACGATAGCGTTTGGCAAAGCTTGAGAGAACAGGAGGTAAGTGAAGTGTATATAAAAGTAATCCAGAATATATATGACAACAACATGGGCCGAATAAAGCTAGACATACTGGGCCCGAGCTTTGAAATAAAGAGAGGTGTTAGGCAGGGCGATCCCTTGTCGCCAAAAATATTTATAGCCATACTCGAAAGCATCATCAACAAACTGAACTGGAGCGAACGAGGAATCTACATACAAAGAACCTTTCTGAGTCACTTGCGTTTCGCCGATGATATAGTAATATTATCCGAGACTTTCTCAGAACTACAGATCATGATCAATGATTTACAATCAGCTAGCGCAGACGTAGGACTCGAAATCAATCTCACTAAGACCATGATAATGACTAATAACCTCAAAAAACAGATAAACGTCAACGGATATCCACTAGATTATACAGACAAATATACTTACCTAGGAAAAACAATCAGTTTTGAAAAAGAAAACAACGAACTAGAGATTGAAAGAAGAGTACAGCGAACATGGAATAAATTCTGGAGTCTGAAAGAAATTTTCAAAAGTAACATGCCAATAACACTGAAAACTAAGACATGGAACTCCAACCTCTTACCATGCTTGACATATGGATGTCAAACATGGAAATTTACATCAAAAGCTAAGCAAAAAATATCATCCTGTCAGCGCGGAATAGAGAGAAGCATGCTAAAAATAAAGAAACTAGATAAGATTAGACACGTAAAAATAAGAGAAATAACAAAAGCCACTAATGCCTTAAACTACGCACAAAAGTTAAAGTGGAAATGGGCCGGTCACATAGCCAGGCTTAGAGACAAAAGATGGACACACAGCACCACCATATGGAGAGGACCCCAAGGAAAAAGAAAGAGAGGCAGGCCCTCATCACGCTGGGAGGATGAAATAAAAAAAGTCGCTGGTCCAAAGTGGTGGCAAACAGCTCAGGATAGAGAGAAGTGGACATCGTTGGAGGAGGCCTTTACCCAATCTGGGGACCTTGCTAACATAAATAATGTTATATTATAAAATAGCATAACCTAAATTAAGAATCTATGTAGCAGGATCAAATAAAGGCTTTTTTATTTTTATTTTTATTTTTATTTTTATTTTAATTTTTTATTTTTTTATTTTTTTATTTTTTTATTTTTTTTATTTTTATTTTATTTATAGCACCGTGGACCACATCCAGCATCCAGGGGCAGATTATCCACCTCGGTAAAAACAACTTCGAGAAAGAACTTGCCACAAGGATCCAGCTGGGTTGGGCAGCATTTCGCAAACTACGTCGAGTCTTCTCTGCATCCCTACCGCAATGCCTCAAAACAAAGGTCTTTGAACAGTGCGTCCTATCTGCCAAGACTTACTGTGCCGAAACGTGGACACTTACAGGCGGGCTGCTTCATAGCTTAAAAGTCGCACAGCAGACTATGGAGCGAACTATGCTTGGAGTTTCTCTGAAGAATAGAATTTGGAATTATCCGACAGAGAACTAAAGTTACCAACGTAGGTCACAGAATAAGCAAGCTGAAATGGCAGTGGGCTGGCCATGTTTTTCGAAGGACCGATGGCCGTTGGAGCAAACGAGTCCTAGAGTGAAGACCGCGAGAAGGTAAACGCAAGGTATGACGCCCCCTAGCCAGATGGACGGACGACCTGAAAAAGGTGGATGGGACAGACTGGATGCGGAAGGCAGAAGATAGCAAAAAAAGGCGCACATTGGCAAAGGCCAATTTCTAGCAGTTCTTCTTCACTGTCATTTGGAATGCGCTTCCCCTTGAAGTCAGAATGTCGCCAAATTTTTCCACGTTCACAAATAGAGTATGGCTTATCTACAAAGAACTATAGGCAAAATAATATTTATAAGATCTTATGATTCTTATACTTATACGGCAATAGGGTCACCACCTATCGAATACAAAGATTGGTGAAATGTGGGAGTTTATTCACCTATGCCTAACCCTCTGGGGATAAAGGCGTGATTATATGTATGTATGTTTGTATGTATGTATTATAAGTAATATTTCTAAGTAAAAGTATATTATTATGTTTAATTTTTGTAAGTTTACTGTTTACAACGCAGATACTTGATTAATATGTCGAGCACCTACCTCGACAAATCTCTGTTGACTGGCAGAAAATGCCCATGGTAATAATTAAGTCCGCCTTTGTACACTTTTTATATTTGTGCATAAAGCTTAAATAAATCTCCTCTCTAACCTTTTAAATCCTTCGTTTTTCTATACCCCTGATAATATTTTCAACTTCAAATATTTTCAAACTCATTCCTGTATTAGCAACCTAAGAAACACAGCTGTCCATTGCAACCCTTGAAAATTGCAAAATATCTGTAGTTATATTAAAAACACAAGTAAAAATATTTGCTTTTCGTTACAAAATAAAAAAATAAAGGATTCAAGAAGGTTTCTACAGGGTCGGCAGCACTAGTGTGACTCGACACCCATTGTGTTGCACACGTCCATATGGCTTCTCCTGCTTTGTATTCTACACTGATGGCACAGGAACTCTCGGTATGATAGGTCACTTTCTTCAGCTTAGCCGTGTGTTTGTCTTCCACCCAAGTGGTATAAAAAGGCCTTCTTAAACTTAACTAGGTTAACACACATGAATCTCTTACAACTCTTATAAATTAATGTACTTGTTATCAAAAACTTAGACCAAATTAAAACCTTATTTAATTTTAAAACAACATGACAATTATAATAACAAGAATTAGTTTTCAACCAGACTGGCCTACTCGCAAACCGCTTTACTGATATAGATCCTAAACACGTGAATATTTTGCATAGCAAATTACAAATTTATCAGTCATAAATTTAACGTAAATGTCAAGATTTTATAGACATAAAAATAAAAGTGCGAGTGGTTAGTTGTAAATAACTTTCATTGGAAAGATATAAAACAACTTTGTGAGAAAAAACCTACTTTCAAAAACTAGTTAGGTGAGCTATGTTTATAGGTAGGTAAACTCGACATCCTGAGAAAAAAATACTAACTAGAATATAAGAATTGCTTATTGTGTGCCTTATTTTCCACCATAGAATCGGTTATCACGACACAAGATAAGACGCCTATGTTCTTTCATAAGGCTTATCTACAACTACTAAATATCATCAAAATCGGTTTAGTGGTTTAGGCATGAAAGTGTAACAGACTATCGTACTTTCGTACAGAGTACTTTCGTATTTATAAAATTTACCTGACTGGTTTTAATAGGCAGCTGAATCGTTTCTGCGAGAGAGTTTCTTAGCTCAGCATACTCTCCATCTGATAACCGTATTTCAGTAGAAATACCTTTTCATAGATAGAACATAATACATGGTGTCCCAAAATTCAAGGATAAGCCGGCACAAGAGTGTGGACCTGCTTTTGACTACTCGAGTAAAATTAAGTGTTTTATTATACTGAGAGAGTATCATACTGTTGAAGACATCAGTGCCAATTTTTTAAATCAAAATCAAATCAAATTGGCACTGATGAAGACATAGGTGCTGGTGGCGCTTGGCAGCGTGCGGTAATGGACTGTATTGCGGGAAGTAGCTAACTGTTCTATTGACGCTTTACACACAAAACACAGGTGGCCGGGCTGCCGCGGATTCGATCCAGGCAGTGAATGCAGCCCGAGAAATTAGGAGAGGATGCACTAACCTTCACGACACACGTGTTTTCATCGCAGCCGGTACACGGATCTTCTCTTCCTTGCTCAGGAGCTGCCGTCAGCATCACTAGATCGCTTGAGGAACACACGAGAGGCACAATCCGATCGGTAAAGGTCTATGAAGCGGTAAAAATGTAACAAATATTATACATTTCTGAGAGACGCGAGCGCGGTCCGTCCGTCTTTACGCTGGCTAGTTCAAAGCGAGACTGAGTGTCTATATTTCACAAATGGCGGACGGAAGCCACATCTATGGTTAGTGCGGAAGAGGAGACGGGTATAAAAGGAGTGTGTTTCCGTGTCAAAAATACAGTTTCCACTTCGGCGCAACCAGGTGCCAATTTTTAAAATAGGATGCCATAGTGGTGTCCATTTTTTTTCACCAAGATGACATAAAGGTACTCGAAAGTAAAAATCTAGGCAAATGTAACGAAAAGCAAATATTTTTACTTGTGTTTTTAATATACCTACAGATATTTTGCAATTTTCAAGGGTTGCAATGGACAGCTGTGTTTCTTAGGTTGCTAATACAGGAATGAGTTTGAAAATATTTGAAGTTGAAAATATCATCAGGGGTATCGAAAAACGAAGGATTTAAAAGATTAGAGAGGAGATTTATTTAAGCTTTATGCACAAATATAAAAAGTGTACAAAGGCGGACTTAATTAATACCATGGGCATTTTCTGCCAGTCAACAGAGATTTGTCGAGGTAGGTGCTCGACATATTAATCTAGTATCTGCGTTGTAAACATTATACTTACAAAAAGTAAACATAATAATATACTTATACTTAGATAGTAAGGAAATATTACTTTAATACATACATACATAAATACATATAATCACGCCTTTATCCCCAGAGGGTTAGGCATAGGTGAATTAACACCCACATTTCACAAATCATTGAATTCGGTGCCACGTAATAGGTGGTGAGCCTATTGCCGTATTCCGGGCACAGTTGTTGACTCGAGTCATGTATCTGAAGTCAGTCTCAGATACATGGCTCGAGTCGAGAGACTCAGGTCTGGGCTGCATATGTCTGTCAGATGTTAAACAGCCTATCCGTTAGTCGCCTTGTACGACACCGCATGGGAAGAGATGGGTGGTCCAAATTCTACTCTGCCGGAAACCACGCGGCACTTATAATACATTTATAACTTATAATACATAAATAATACATATATACATATACCTAAATGTATACACAAATATTTTAAACTGTACATATATAAACCCGTAGACATTTATGCAATATATAAAAGATATACATACGGGAAGATCTTATGAATATTATTTCGCCTATAGTTCTTTGTAGATAAGCCATACTCTATTTGTGAACGTGGAAAAATTTGGGGACATTCTGACTTCAAGGGGAAGCGCATTCCAAATGACAGTGAAGAAGAAGATTGTAGAGGAGCGTGAATTTTTGTGATGGTTCGTACATGGAGATGGACTTTTAAAAAGGTCGGGGTGATGGGAGAATTTATTACTGTATTGACCAAAGTGACAGCTCGTAGACTGCGTCGCCGTCGTATGGGTAGCCAACCCAGCTTGCACGACCAGTCGAAACGTGATCGTGCTTCCTAAGATTGCAGGCGAATCGAATGCAATTGTTGAAAAGTTGGTCAAGTTACTTGAACTGATCTGCATTGAGGTCGAAATAGAACACGTTACCATAGTCGAAAATTGTAGATTAAAATCTGCGTAAGCATTGTCTTGGTTTTGGGCGGCAGTCACCCTTCACCCAAGCATCAATCCTAGTCATCATGGGGGAGTGGCTAGAGAGGCCACACGGCAGCCTCTCGTACCGTCTGACGCAGATGATCACCGAGCACGGGTGCTTCGGAAAGTATCTGCGTCGGATGGAGAAAGAGCCAACGTCCGAGTGCCATCACTGCGACGCGAGCGAGGACTCAGGTCCGCACACGCTCACCGAGTGTCCGGCGTGGGAGACGCCGAGGCAGGAGCTTGTGGCGGCCCTGGGAGTGAGAGTTCTCACGCTCTCCACCTTGCTCGCGGCGATGGTCCGCTGCGCGGATGCGTGGGCGGCCGGCGCCTCCTTCTGCGAGCAAGTAATGCTCGTGAAGGAGGAGGCGGGGCGGGAGCGGCAGCGGGAGCGACGAAGGATCGCGAGCCAAGCTGCCCGCGTACGAAGGCAACTCGGGCGTCGGAGGTCGATGAACGACCTTCGCCCCCCATGAGCGCCGGCCTGGGGGTGACAGGTGGAGCCGCCTGTCACCCTGGCAGAAGCAGGCCGCGGCGGTGGCGCGCGTGGCGCGCCTCCCCGTTTCCGGGGACGAGTTGGGGACTCTGTAGTCCCCACACCCGAGAAGAGGGCCAGATCGTGAGAGATGGCCCTGGGTCGGCCGGGGTGCGAGGGATATGCCTGTCAACCTCACCTTCGGCAACCAAAACGACCCACAGGCGGCGTGCGTTTTAGTCGGTTCGAGTCCGACATAACCTCCTCCACCGGCTCCGGTGGGGAGGTATCCGTGGGGATTTTGCGCACGTAAAAAAAAAAAAAAAAAAAAAAGCATCAATCCTAGTCACTCCCATTAGCAATATGACATTCGTTTTCCTGCAGTTAAAACAAACCAATTAAAGAATTATAGGTGACGCCGGGAAGAAAGCGTGCGCCGGAGCTTCGTCTGTCATGCTGCAGGTTGGTGAAGCCACGAGAGTCATCATAGAGCTCCAAAACCCCCTCATTCTTGATTAGGTGTCCAATAACACACACGCTGTATTATTTCAATGGAAATGACTTAAGTCGGATATATATCTCCCTCACATATTTACATATCTAATTTTAAATTAAAACCAGATTTGGATCATATACCAACCGGAAGAACCGCTTTTGTTGTTATTAAAGAAGTTTTTTGACCTCGGCAGATGTAAAAGTGCCGTTCGTTAACCTGTATTGTATATGTTAATAGATTTTATGAATATATCTAATTGTGAATACATTAGTATAAACAGAGGTGCAACATGCGAAGTGCCTGCTTCTCGACTATCTACATTTTTTATCTATCTTATACCTATGTAAGTAAAAAAAATAAATTGCCATAATGTACGCCACGTGTGTAACTTCCGAACGAATTCATCAAATTTAATTGCATTCAAGGCTCTGAAGCCCGAGGTTTAGTTCTCTCTATCTCGATTTGGCTTATCTTGGCTTTTTTTTTTATATAGGACACGTCAATTGGACTTCGCCTTGCCTGATGGTAAGCTGTGTTATGACAGCCGCCAGACGCCTAAACTCGAGAGGAAGGCCAGCCGCGTCCGTTGATCGGCAGGTGTACTAGCTAGCAGTTACTTTAGCCGTATATGGGCTATACTTACATCTTCTTATATCGTGTTGGAAGTCACATTTCATCATGATAGATGTCTTATTACGGTTCTAGGGCTCTGAGCAGCCGTATCAAGGCTAGGCTCCAAAGTTTTAACGCAATTGAGAAATCTTTCTCTGACAAAGATGATGACTCAGCAGTGCGATGTATATATACCACTTTTGCATAGTACGATTGTGAGCTGGTTTATAAACTGCTGCCCAGTGAACCAGATCGAGACGAGCACCCACCGAGTGCGCGTCACTGCAGCGAAACGAAGCGAGATTGAAGTGATTTTTACAAGATTAAAGAGAAAAAAAACCCGGTCCATACTGTTTATTTAACTTATCTACTTTGTTGTTGTTTTCTTTTCGGCGAATAGTCGTTGGTTTCTCCCCTTCTCATTGACATGTTAACCTAATATTTGACCTTTATGATAATTAAACCGAGTTTCACGAAATGAAATGTAATATAAAAACAACCCAACTTCCAACTTCGGGCTACAACCTGCTTGGTGAGACAGATTCTTTACCACACCTTTAAGGACTTGAGATTCTTTAACAGCACACGTGTTTCTTTCTTCCTACAGTCCCGGTTCAGTCAAGTGCGGCGTGAAAAAGTATCTGACGAGGCCACCGTAGTAGCCGTAGTAGTAGAGTAGTAGTTTAGACCTATTGATGTAAAATAGCATCAGGAAAGATGGAATCATATTGATATGACTATTATATGTACTTTTCCTGGAAGAAAGATACTCTCTTTATAACGTATGAAAATCATAAATCACACCCTATTCCCCAACAGGAATAAATGAGTAGGTCTGTAGCTGCGAAAATCGAACAATCGGAGTTAGAAAAATTCTGATTCTGATGCACCTACCTAAGTGTCACATCACTTCATTCAACTAGGTCAATACGAGTCCATGTAGATCAATATGATCAACACAAAATCCAAATGAGTAATAAATTAAAATAAACTTCGAGTCAAAAAACAAGGTATTTAAACGGATACACCAAATCTCTTATCTACGCGATTAACCGTTAAAGATTTCTTTATCTGAGGCCAGATTCAGTGAAAATACGTTTTAATAACTTGTGATTTTCGAAACTTACGATAATTAACTCTGTAATTTAAAATATCTACATAATTTACAATGATTCAAACTTTCAAACAACTTCAAAGGTTCTCAAACACTTAAGCAGATTTGTTTTGACAGATTAACCGGAAAGTCAAAGTTTTATACCATTTATTTTCTTATCAAATTGAAATTACTTGTCTTGAAAACGTAGAATTACAGAATTGGGCACCATACAATGCTTGCCATAAAAATTATAAGAAATTGAACCTCATCACCTCATCACGTTACAAGATTTGACCTCCGTAAACAAAAATACGTATAACCATCATGAAGGTCTCGAAGACTATCAAAACTTATTCATTAATTCCTGGTGCACTCTCACTCAAGTTCAGAATATTTGAGTTCTTGAATAAATAAGGTAGATGGCGAGGCAATGAGATTCCCCGACGTCTGAGTCGGTAAACTTACAAAGTTTCAAGTTATTCTTCCTGCTCTTATTAGGTTTAGTCAGTTGTAACTTTGCGCATTCGTATTAGCCGACACATTTAAGCCAGTTTAGTTTTATGTCAGTACTATCTTTTTTAATAACTAATTGGCATCCGCTGTCTACTCACGTTACGACTGCGTTAGAAACTCATTGTCAAGTAGAATAATGGCACCGAAGAGGCAGAGTTTGATTAGTTGTTGCGTTATTTTTTATTAGTTAGTTGATGAGTTTGTACCGTCAGTGGGAAGACTAAAGGCTTGTCCTGATTTGTCTTCTACTGACGGCACAGAAACTCTGTACTACAGGGTTGGCAGCGCGACTGTGACTCCTCTGGTGTTACAGACGTCCATAGGCCACGGTAACTACTTTCCATCAGGTGGGCCGTGTGCTTGTCTGCCAACTAAGTGGTATATAAAAAGAATTGCCTGTCTATGTGTGGATATATTTATAATTGTGTACCTAGTGAAATCAAAGCTTTACCGTACAAGAAATTTATAAAAGCGTTAAAAGACTGGTTGCTAAACAAATGTTTTTATTCTGTTACAGAGTTTTTATCCATAACCAGTAAAGAGTATAGATAAAAATGTGATTAGGTGGTTTAAAATGTATAAGCTTCGTTTTGACTTCGTATCATTTTGTACGCCAAAGTGTATAGATAATAAGGAAAATTAGCATGCCCAATTTAGGCAGAACATGATGTACCTAGTCATAAGACACAATTTGTAACATCCTTATCACACTGTTCTAGCAAATAAAGATCTATTCTATTCTATTCTATTCTATAAAAAAAAAAAGTTTGATTCATCGATCAGCTATGTATCTACAGCTATAGTCAAATTTAGATGAAGATTGCTCAAATCAAAACCGCGGTAGCCTAGTGGTATGGAACAGCGGTAACCTAGTGGTATGGGTAATGGACTGTTGAGACGAATTCTCGGGTTCGATCCCAGGTTTTACCATTGCACATACCAATAACTTTCGATTCTTTTCGTAGTTATGTGTGTATTTATCGCAGGTTTATAAGTCCCCGGTTAATATCAATATGCTCGCCACCTATTACATTGGGACCTAAACATAAACTGGCGAAATGTGGGTGCTAGTGCCTCTGCCTACTCCTTCGGGGATTTAGGCGTGAATTTAAGTTATGTAATGTTATTGCTCAAATTTCAAAATTAAAAATGTGTTTAAGATTGGTGAGACAGATTTTTTACAGCACCTTTAAGGAAGACCTGCATATGAACTGTTTATTAACTTTCGAAGGTTTTTTTGGAGATTCTCAAGAACTATATCAATACAATACTATTCGTGTTTTACCTACTTAACGGAGCGTTTAGGTTAGAATTGATGTGAAAATTTTGACGCCATCATCATCAGGTCGCACCCGAGGTCTTTATCTCTTTATCTTTCGAGGTCTACTTTGGCAGCCTAACTGTGAAATGAACAGTTTGGTTTTTAGGGGAGTGACTGTAGTCGTTCCTCTAAATACCGATAAAAAAGCTTACACCAGAGACTTACAGCCATATACCAGTGAATTTACACATAGGTTATTTTTATACCTGGTTGATAGGTGGGTTGATTTCCTACGGGATGTGGGAATGGATTCAGAATTCCACATCATAGGAACAGGTATAGGTAGCATTGAAATCATTAAATTTACCGTGATCATTATTTTACTGTGATCATTATTTTGTCTCTGTGTACAATAAGTATCAGGCCGATATTGACGAACGAATTACTCAAAATGATCTTAATGACTTGGTTTTCCCCCGTTCCTGTAGACTGATTATTCTAATATTTTATAGTTCGAAAAATAAAACAATTTAATATTTATATAATGTTTCGGGACATAAAACATGGAACTCATTATTTTTGTGGTCACGACTTGACTGGCTTGCGAGCGTCGAGAGGCGTGCGGGGAACATTTTGTGTGCGCCTACCCTCCATTACTTTCATAATGAATGGTAAGGCTTGTGACACACAGCACTCATTATGTCAGTTTTTAACGGCACTGTGTTTTTTGGTTTTAGTATCTCAATCACTGGATTTCCCGTCCCTGATAGTTTTGAATTCATCATAGCTATCAATTTTTTTTAAATCTCAATAGCTTCACGTAAAATCCGTGAATAGTAATGGCTATCAGTGGAGAGTACTTTGTTGATTAAGCTCAATCCAGTGATTGGTACACTCAAGATGTTCTGCTACTGCCGATTTATTGAACTGACAGTTTTCTGCAGCTGCGCTCTGACTCTCTGTGCAATGGTTCGCTTGGTTTGGTCTATGGCGGATCATCGGCAAAAATAGTAAGTTCCATGATTTAATCGCCAAAAGTCCCGAACCATTATATAATTATGAATTCACGCCGCGGTAGTTTGAAAATAACAATACAATTCAATCAATAAAACAGTTTGATTTGCTTCTAATACCTTTTTCTTTTTTTTTTACGTTCGCAAAAGCCCCACGGATTCCTCCTCACCGGAGCCGGTGGAAGAGGTGATATCGGACTCGAACCGACCAAAACGCACGCCTGTGGGTCATTTTGGTTACCGAAGGTGAGGTTGACAGCCATATCCCTCGCACCCCGGCCGACCCAGGGCCATCTCTCACGATCTGGCCCTCTTCTCGGGTGTGGGGACTACAGAGTCCCTAACTCGTCCTCGGAAACGAGGAGGCCCGCCTCCCCCTTTCCTGCCGTGGCCTGCTTCTGCCAGGGTGACAGGCGGCTCCACCTGTCACCCCAGACCGAGCTTCTAATACCTTGGTGTTAAGATTATTTTGAGACTTTATAGTCAAAATCGTTCTGATACTGACTGTACCTACCTATTATATTTATCAATATGAAACATTCATGTGCACTACGTGTGTCAAATCATTACCTACATAGTAATAACTAACTAAATGGGCAAACGAAATTCCCTAGGACAGAGCTTTTCTCAGTAAACACTTATCTTTGCCTCCCGAGTACTTACTTTCTATTTATAATGTTTTAGTTATTATTTTGACCAGGTTTGTTGATTCAGTCCAATGTAAGCATTAGAGTGTGGACCCAACGAGAAATAATATTATGTGACGTTTTTATGTATGAAGTGGACTCACTTGGGAGTTAGGATAGTTACTTAAGTTGTGACTACGTACGTCATGATTGTAGTTTTTTATACCATTTAGGTGGCAGACAAGCTCACGGCTCACCTGATGGAAAGTAGTTACCGTGGGCTGTGGACGAGTGCAACACCATGGGAGTCACACTCGACCTGATAACCCTGTAAGACGAAACTTGGCTAGGCTTGTGGTCTTCCCACTGACAGCACAAAATCTCTCAAGTGTTTTACAGTTAGATTGAGAGCACTTCACTTGCTAACTGGTACCTGTTGATTGATGAACTGACCTTGGCGCGGGGTTTTCTCTCGGGTATGGGTTGGTGGTAGCCCTTCCCGCTGTAGTCGTATAAACCAAAGCAAATAGAGGGAAAAGGAGTAAGCAGACGTCGCATTCCTCAGATGTAAGCGGAGACCATGTTACAATAATGATTATAATTATGTAGGTACTTGTTGTTTAACATTAAAAATACGATTTGGAAACATTTCGATGCGTTTAATTGGTAAAGTAAAGTGATCCAAATTAGTACTTACTTTAGGTCATACTGAACCCTAAAACATGTACAGTCAACGATAGCCGTGGTCGTGTGCCACGTTTCCGTAGAATGCTTTGTTAGACTAAGTGGCTATCGTTGATATTTTCTTGTTTAATATTTTTTAGAGTGTGATCTTTTCAGTAGTCGGGTTTTAGTTTTAAACTTATTTTTTATTTATATTATTTTGGGCCAAACAATAGGTATAATTTATACATATTTCAAATGTGCTAATTAACCCCTTTCAGTTGATACCAAACACGATATATTTATCTTTATTTTATTTTGTAATACAAAACTTTATGACCGCTAGAGGGCGCCACAAAATATTCAGTGACACGTTGTATACCCTATAACTAGCGGACGACTAAGACGCTTCTAACGATACCTCATTTGTCCAGTTCTAATAAGTGGTTGAAGAGCTACGAGGGAACAGATGAACCTACATACAAACTTACATACATAGCCTGTCAAAATCATAACCCTCCTTTTGCTTCGCCATAGTCGGATAAATAGTTGTAAGCATGCAGAGTAGTCAAAAAAATCAATTAGGCAAAAACAATCAATTCTCCATAAAAATCTAAGATAGCAGAGTGTTCCTATAAGCTAGCTATGTGCTAGCAGGTCGCTCAACGGTGTTGAAAAGCAGTGTTCAAAATTATTTTACTTACTTTCATTTAATAACATTTGCATCCGTATAAATGTGTCATTATGTAAAGATAATTTTGAACATCAAACACGTTTTTGATAGCTAAAATAAAATTGGAATTTTGGTATTAAGATTACTTTGAGAACCACAATTTTCACGTACAATCATTAGGTACGAGGAATTGTAAATTTCCTGTGTATATTGTTCCATTAAAAGTAAAAATAAATATCAAAAATGCCATAGCTACTTATTTACAAATTAATTACATTTGAATAATAACATATATATCTCAAAATACAAAAAAACTGAAACAGTTCTATTTTAAATTTGATTTATGTATATTACGTTACGTAGGTATTCATTTAGATTTGAATCGTATCGCATATATTCGATATTGTTGAACAGTCAGTGATAATACATAAACTCTCTATTACGCTAACCGTACACATCCGTAATGTCTCTCGGAAGTCTCAGAATCTGAATTTCATAATATTACAATACCAGCACTTTGCTTTACATGTTATTAAAAGTATCTCTTGTATTACACGGCTCATGGAAATGGCTCCAGCGACAGCCACGCTCATAGTCTGAATTTAGATAGATAGATAGATAGATAATTCTTTATTGTACACCAATAGATTACAGTAAAATTTGTAGTGAGCATGCATACAGTTTAATGTACAATGGGCGGCCTTATCGCTGGAAGCGATTTCTTCCAGGCAACCTTGGGATGGACAGTAGTGTAATAAAGCAAAAGATTTGGTGTAGTTAGCAAATAAACTAGAAACAAGGTTATAATATATTAAAAGATACAAAAAGAAAGATAGATATGAGAGAAGTTCAAATAAAGTTAAATAAATATACAACTTTAGCACATAAATAGATATACGAAGGAATTTAGTATGTATTGTGCGTGTCGCTTTGTCAAATGTATGGATTTATGTGCAACTAATTATGTGATGGATGTAGTTTATGTCATATTGCAAAATTGTCAAGATATTTGCCTGCACTTAAATCTAATTTTAAGTGTTACGCCAGTGTCTTATCACCTTTTTAATATAAGATCATTGATCTATACTGTTTATCTGAGTGTTCTATAGAGGCATGTAATAGCGAGAGGTTAATATTATCAGTACAGTTATTTGGTTCGTAATTTGGCAGAATGGCTATTCACATTATGTAAATTAGGTGCCGCAGCGTGATCATGGATAAGACTAAGTTGAGCGTAGATTAAGAATGACTAGATTTGAGTTTGAGTTTTGAGTTTAAAGTGATTGCGGTGAGGGTCAGATAAACCCGGCGTAGGTATTGGTGCAATTAGCCCTACGAATTTCACCTAGAACATAATTCATTTTAAATATGTTAGTATGTATTTTCGACATGCATGAATCCGATGGTCGTTGGCGTTACAAATAGGGCATTGCTTGCAATTGTTAATATCGCGTTTAGATTTTGACGATTGCGAAACTTGGTTTGTTGCATAGTTTGTCTTTGGAAGGTTTCGTTTAGAATTGAAACCTTTTGAAAATGATGGTTTGTTGTAGTTGCTGGGTTGAGAGGGGTGAGATTTCTGCGTGGAATTTTTCATCTACTTACGCGAAGTTCCTAGCATCATAAACTTGTTTTCTAAAGTTTGTTGTTAAATTTGTTTTCTAAGATGTCTTCAAACTCCCATTTTTCCGTGACGAGATCAAGGACAATATCGGAAGTAGTTCTCAAGAATGCAGAATTCAGAAGCAGCGTGAGATGCGAGGTTTGAGGTACCGTGGGAGGTTGGAATGTCAGAGGTTTTAAAACAGTGACTTGCGGTTTTTTCGCGAAAGCTTTAAATATCAGTTTTTATGTTGTTATAATTTTCTTTCATTTAATCGTATTGTTGACTACTGAAATATGAATAAGATTGATCACCAAAAGATAACAAAGTCATATGATAATTAGGGAACTCTGTAGAGATAGCAGGTGTAAATTTTTCCAAGGTTGCTAACCACCGAAGTAAGTAGTCTGAGGTCTTGCGCTGTCCACAATCCTTCTTGATGAATAGCTACATCTACGGCTCCGATAAGTTGTTGTTGAGTTGATAAAATGTCGTATGTCTGACATTTAAAAAAGATAAAAAGTAGACCTTACTTGCACTGAAGGCTTCTTTGGAGATCAAATGTCCTCGCGATGTCAGCAAGAATAAACATGGAGTAACAGCGCGATGAGATGTCGCGATGTGTTCTATAAACCGGGTTAAGCAGGATGATGGCACGTTTCCGACCGGAGCGCCAAGATTAAAAAGTAAATCCACTCAGTTCTGTTTGCAAGTTCGAAGCGACACACTCACACGGCACGTTTTGTAGATACAAGCAACGCGTAATTGTTGCGCTCCGATAGCTCAAAGGACCTATATTTGGGTTCAGTTCACGATAAACCACGGTTAAAGATTGTGAAGATGGTATATTTCAGTAAAACAATTGGGATAGCGATTTAAACTAATGAGTTGAATGGGATAAGATTAAGTCGCGCCCGATATACTATCCGAAAGCGTACTGACTGTTTTACTTAGGTAATACATAAAATGTTCAATGCATATTGCGCGGCGTAGCAATTTCGCTGACATGATTATTTGTTCGGTGATTGCCTCGAACACATACCTATAATAGAATATAACTTAAATTAATTATATTTGTTTTTGTATATAGTGTGAAGACACTATTATAAGTATAGTAGCTATTTCCTACGGCTCTGCCCGCAAAGATTTCTAGTCCCGTTTTGGACGGTATGAAAAGTATCCTATGTCCGTCTCCTGGTTCTAAGCTACATCCCCACCATATTTAGCTGAATCGGTACAGTCGTTCTTGAGTGTAACTGACACAACTTTCTTTTATATTTGTATATAGGCAGATTAAGTTTATGGTTTTTTTTTCATACAATTTAGGTGGCAGACAAGCACACGGCCCACCTGATGGAAAGTCGTTACCGTTACGTATGAACGTATGTAAATCCAGGGGAGTCACGCCCGTGCTGCCGGTACAGTAAGAACAGAGATTTTCTGTGCCGAAAAAAGTTTGAATACCTTAAATGACATTACAATAAAAAAGGTGTCAAACCTCTTTTATCTTATTTCTGCACCCCGTTTTAAATATGAAATTCAGAATTCATTCTCGCCTGAAATAAGTACAGTGACATTTAAATTAAATAGCTTGTTCACGGTATATCACGTAATGAAACTTGCCAGAGAATTTTTGCACTTCACTTATTTTTTTACATTTTACGTAGTATGCTGTACTTGGAAATATATGAGCTCTATAAGCATTGGACATTCGAAGAATATTTAAATCAGCTTTTCTCGGTAAACGTAAACCAATTGTTATGCGGGGGTTGTACCTGGTAAAGGCAGAATATACAATAATATTACTTCGAGTACTGGTAGCTGGAAGGCGATGAAATTAGGTCGATCACGTCTTAGTTCATCAGTTAGATCTTCTAAGGGTCGATCCTCACTGTTGCATAGCGCCCGAAATTTGTTACTAGAAATAGTTGCTAGAAGATTCGCGTATTCTACATAGCACTATCTATAATATATGGGGGCTCTTGACAGTCATTACTAAGTGGTAAACGAATAAGTAGTTTAACACATTAGGTTATGCCAGTCAACCGAGATGAATATGCTGCAAATTGCGGCGGGTGATGTCACGCGTCACGCACTCGAGGTAGCCTTCATTTCCGTGACATCGCCGATAAACAGTAGCCTTCGCTAATGCATCCATGTTCTGTGGCGACAGCGAGGCTACGAGGGTAAAAAATGTCTGGCCATGCTGCCTTCACCGGGTCCAAGCAGGAGGAGTGGTGACTGGGCGTCTTAGAGAATGACAAGCGTGTCAATGATCTCACTGTTATGGATGACCAAGACCGTGTGAAATGGAGAAGTGATAGCTAGATAGCGGTCCCCGGACTCCGAAGAAAGTCTCAGCTGCGTCTGGGACTAACACTAAAATGACGATATTTAGATTATGCTACTTAGGTCAGTTATAGGATGGGTGACCATTCTTAACACAGTGAAACCAAAGCACAGAACGGGAATCGAACCCGCAACCTCCGGCTTAGCAGTGTTCGACTCAACGACAGTTTGTAATTTTGTTTATTTAAAAATTACCATCTGTTTGGTACCTATTGTTTCAACGAATTATACGCCAGTGTATTTGATTTGGATGCTTTAGATGGAAGCCGGTGCCATGTTACGATTTAGTACTGTTTCAAATTTCATAATATTTTAAGTAACTGAAGTCCTCCAGTGCAGTCATATATCATAATATCACAGACTAAAGAAATTAATATCAAAAGACTTTAGCTTAAGACGGAGTCTTTGTCCAAATCTTCGCAGCTGCGAAGGGCAGGATCAGAGATCGTGGACAGGTTTTTAACCTGTTCTCCGTGAGCGCAGACTCAGCTCAATATGAGTTCTCTTCCAGCACACCTTTGAGTAGCAGAGAAGCCGTTTTAGTAATGAAGGGATGTGAAGTATACATTAAAAACTAGAAAACATAATTTCAGGTAATAGAAAGGGTACCTAAATAGGTACATATATATACACAAACATACGTACACGGCAAACATATTATACACATATATAAACATATTACGTAATTATGTTAGCTGTAAAATATTTGTGAGGGTTGTGAGTTGTGACGGTAAAAGTGAATGTGAAGTGCGCTGGTAAGCAGCACAGTGTCTCAGCAACTAGCACAAATAATATAATATAATTATTATAGTAACTACGCAATTGCCGAGACAGGTAAACTCATACATACATGTAAATAAGAGGATGACCCCACCAAGCTAATCTCACCTGCAATCGGAATAACTATTGATAAACGAACTGGTGGTTAAGAGGTCAAACGTTAGTTGCTCCCATAAAACCCTAATAAAGAAGATCAAACCCCAAATTCCAAGATGAAAGCCTCCGATATAATCGGGAACACACTAATATTATGATGATGTGTATAAACAAGACATATATCTCGTACCTACGGCTATCTCACCCCCCCCCCCTCCCCCATAGAAAGTAAAGCCTACACTCACCTGCTAACCTGACCCGGTTAACAGGTGAGGTGGGTTTGGGTCTAGATGATTATGGTGGGGGCCCCCTACACCATAACTAATAATGATTATAGGTAGGTATAACATTTTATTTAAAATAGATTTTTTTTATATTGGACACTCCAAAGTCTTAAGAAGGAGGACCAGCATTACGTACACGTAGCATGTTACAATGGTGGCACTCTGCTTGATGGTCTTATCAGATGTTGCCCTGTCTAAAAAACTAATAAGTATTACAAGAATCAATCGGCTAAGGCAACCGTTTACCATTAGTGGCACGTATGATTGTTTACTACCTTAGTAGGGTAATAAGTCCGGACAAGTATTTTTATTTTACTAAAATATTTTTCATACCTACCTGCATTTAAATTTTTGGAAAATACGTGCAGGTATTTTCCAAAAATTTAAATAAGGTGTAGGCAGGGTACCCTCTTCAGATTCAACAATCTGTATACCTACCCACAGTGATGTCATGCCATATGTACCCATAATCAAAACATTCCGTATAATTACAAATACGACGTATTAAATACTTTCAATTCGATTGTATTATCAACTTCGGCTGAAGATAAAAATAGTACAAACTGGTGTCACGTTAACGTGCGTTATCTCCTGTACAACTTGAACTAAATTATACACAACGTCTCAGTTTTCCTACAAATATTTCAGATACATCTTATTTATTATAATAAAACCCTTTCGCGTTAAGTAGGTGATAGTTTATTTAGCGCGCTGCCGAATGCACTTGACCTGCGTATTTCGAGACAATGTTTAATACCCGGATGGCGCTTCGCATGGCGTAGTCGTCACGGGTCAACGGTATCCAGGACTGTCAGGTCTTTCACAGAAAAGGAAAATAATGCCGGTGCCGAATCTTCTAAGTAGGGGTAATATATAAAGAGAATGTAAGGTAGGCGCGCGATTCAGTCGTACCGCGGTCGACAGCGCAGCAGCGGCCGACTCAACATCACCGGTTACCACCATACATATCGATATATAACAGATATTCAGGTGAGCGAAATTGCCACCGTGAACGACTACTCAATCGAGTACTCGTCGCTGACGAGTCCCTTTCGCGCTTTTAACTATCGGAGTTGTTCCTGGCTAGCCGCGCAGTCACAACACGGAGGGCAAACGCTAAAGCCGCCGATCGCGACTTCTCGCCTGCCTGTCGCCCGCAACGCTCGCGCTCGCGCTACGCTCCAACTGACATTGCTGGTGCCGCATGCAGCCCGTGCAACTTATCGCATCCCCAATACAACTACTTAACCAGGTTCAATGAGGTAAGTCTTACACTAGATATTAATTTAACATATTTTTAAAATTTATGTTGTATTTTGTTTGTGCTTTGCGATGCGACACTTACTTTTTTATCCTTTTGTAAATCAAATAGGCATTTTATTTTTTTAAACATTGATAAATCCAATCATCAACGTGTTTGACAAGCACTTGTAATCTGTACACTTGTGAGTGAGAAGAATAACGTGATGTGATAATAAATAGTTCACGTTTATGTTTTTGTTCCGCTACATTTGTTTTGTAGATTTCTGTACTTTTCTCACCACAGCAAATAGTAAAAGAATCAATATAAACCGATTTATAGTTATTGAATATCAATCTTGTGGCGTGTGTACCGAACAAATTCACGTGTGTGACGTTTTAATAACTTGTAATTTACAAACTAAACAATGGAGCTGCTTGAGATGTTTGATATCGCGCTTACATACCTATTATCATCATTCGTATCTTGGAGTCTCGTGTTTATTTCTGAGTTACATATTAATTTACTGATTTCTTATGTAAAGTTTTTTAATAGCGTGATGACGCACATAAGTTAAACTAACTAAATTGTTATAAGCTACTTAATTGATCACGTCAAGCGAATAACAAAAATAGTAATTTGTGCTTAGTGTGGTCAAATACAATTTTCGAGAGATTATTTTCTTAATGTATTTCCTCATTGACCGGAATTTGGTAAATATATTTTCGAATATACCTTCAAAAGTGATATTTTCTCAATTAGGTTTTGAACGTAGTTGCTACTATTGTAAAATAATAATTGTATGTATATTTTCGATTTTGATGGTGGTTAAATAAAATAATATAATTATTAAAACTATATTCAAGTAATAGTGATCTCTTGATAGATTTTAAAAAACAAACATTACGGCTATTAACGTCTTGTGAAAGTAACAAAAATAAACATAGGAATACAACAAACAGAAAGTATTACATTCTGTGTTATTATAAAACATAACTAGGAACAATCTAGTAGCTAATACTATGCTTTTTCTTTGTTTTTATTTGTCAATGTTAAAGTGGCCAGACTTTACTGACGCATTATGAAAGGCGATAATGAGAATAGTTCTAACAACTTATCAAATAAATACCTTATAGGGATTGCTTCTGCTTAAACACAACACATTCTGATCGTATATTTGAAGGTAAATTGTGTATATTGTTAGTTTACGCGTATTCCTATTACACATTGAAATAAAGCTCTCCCCGTGCAACACTCACTGCTGAATAGCAATCGAGAGCCTTAATATCTATACTAATATTATAAAGCTGCAGAGTTTGTTTGTTTGTTTGTATGTTTGAACGCGCTAATCTCTGGAAGTACTGGTCCGATTTGAATGATTATTTCAGTGTTGGGTAGTCCATTTATCGAGGAAGGTTTTAGGCTATATATCATATCGCTACTACTTAAGGGAGCGAAGCATTGATAATAAATGTTAAAAAAGCCGGCAATTTTTCATACATATTTTGAAGACTAAAACATACGGGCTCAATGGGATATGAAGCTTCAAAATATACCCCGGGCGAAGCTGGGGTGGGTCAGCTAGGCAGCATCTTACGATCGAAAGGTCCCGAGTTCGAATCCTGGCCAATACATTACCGACGTGAATCCATTACTTACACAAGCAATTTTGCTTTGCTAGAGGGGTTAGATGGAATATTAGTAACTTAAGTTCATTTATTCCTAAAACAATATTAAAATAACAGAAAATTAATCGCTACAGAATGCGTAAAAATAGCTTTTTACGAACTAATGATTTGTTACAGCTACGTTTCATATTTCATATTTTATCTCCCGACTGGAGAAAATAATTCCAACACATTTGATGATTGGGCGACAAATTGCCAAAGATCCTTTCCTTATTGGATGCTTACAACACAAAGGACATGTACCTACAGTCAAAGATTCGTGTTTAAGTTTGTAGGTAGGCTCCTCGTTGATAAATCAATGAAGACCGGCAATGTGATAAATTACGCCTACTAGGAATTCTAAGAACAATGCCTGTGCCGGATTCTGATCCGTTCCTGTAACCCGTGGGGAATCCAGGAATAAACCCTATGAGTTCTTCCAGAGTAAAATATATTTTGTACCAAATTTCAGCCAGATCGATTTATTCTCATTAAATTGCAAACATCGAAGCGTCGATAGTATAGTGGTTAAAAAGGCGACCTTACGATTGAAAGGTCCCGGGTTCGAATTCGAATCCTAGCCATTAATATACTACCGACGTGAACCCACTCCTAACATAAGTAATTTAGCTTAGCTGTAAGAGTTAGTGGAAGTATTAGTAATTTTGGTTCCTAATATTCTTTTAAAAAAAGTTATAGCGAATAACCCAACCTTGATCGCGCCTAGAAAAATAGTTTTCTCATTTTAATATTTAGTTAAATAACATTAATATCGACTCATAAAGTAGGTATCATACCAACTTAAAATTAATGTCACGTTTGCTCAAGAAATGGTAAAAATGCTTTTTTGCTTGTGTATTTCAAGGATCAGGAAATGGAACAAATTTCACATGACATAAAACTCGGCTTAGGTCCGTCTGCCAGTGGTTTATGAAATAACATAAATATCAATATAACATTTTTAGAGCCCTTAACTTGTTGAGAAGACGCTTTAGTACCTACTATAATAACCGTCATGAAATTTGAATACAGAATGTTACGTACTTTCTTATGTACTATTTTTCACTTAAATATTATGTAGGTAGGTACCTACCTTATTTTTATTATTAGGGTGTTAGTAACTATTTCATCAAAATTTGTATTTTAAAGTCTGCGGTTAACATTTCAGCCAATGTCTCGACATGGGTTACCTTGACGAAAGCCACTGTGTTCTTATCCCCCCAGTCCTGATATTTAGTACCGTATAGTAATATCAGGTATACCTGAAAGCCGGTATCTTTACTACATTTATGACAGCTGTACAGTTGTCTAAAAGTTGCTATTGTTGCTATTACTGATTGTTTCAGATCTGGTAATTCTTAGAAACCATTGATTCGACTAACATACAGTTAGGTATAGACAATATACTTTGACTACTTAGAGACTTTTCATGTAAATTATTAACATCAATCAATTAGTGTTTTCTGTACATTTACAAAAGAAAATAATATTTAACGCACATCAGTTTGGGTCTCAATAGCATTGCGTGTACTACTACACAGTTTGGCATTGAATAGGTACTATTAATATAATAATAATAATAAACGTCTTTATTGTACGCCAATAACATATTACATTACAATATGGGATACAAATTTTGTGATCCGTAAAGATGGCGGCCTTATCGCTCTGCGGCAATTTCTTACAGGCAACCATAAGATGGAGAGAAAAAGTAGGAGAAGAAAATATTTCAGGGCAGTTATATATGTATATTGCAGTCGTATTTTTCTCCATAGACTCTTCGCACTCCGTAACTAGTAAAAGGGGTACTTTCAGGTCGACAGTCAATCTTGTTTGGTGCGTCTTACTTTTGCCGATTCGTGGTAAATTATCAACATACATTCGTACATTACGTGAACAAGACACAAGCGAGATCCCTGAAACCCGAGTCAACCACATTTGCAATCCTGCTAAACAATAAACGAGACTTTAGCGCAGGCTTCGATTACGAGGAGAGGGCCTCAGATACGACCGAGGCTAACGCAAAGAAGATGTCTATTTTTAGACTTTAAAATGATAGAATATATTTAATTTTTTTCACTTTAAGCACATTAATAGCATATATGAACGTCAAAATTATACATTTTTATTATATCAAGAAATATTATAAAAATATTAAATAAGATAGATAAACTATTGGAAACTGATTCTTTCGCCGGTTCGGTAGGCTTGTTCTACTGAGTCTTCTCACAGAACAAACTCACAGAACTGTATTAGTACTAGATTATCTTTTTTAAATATAGTTTTGTTTACAATTTATATTGTGCGAGTTGTGTAGAGACTAGTAGAGTAGAGATTAGGATGATCATCCATTTTTATGAGATAATAATTTTAATAAGATAAAGATGAGGACAGTTCTAAGTTTATTCTTCTCATGGTTCAAGCACTTAGCAAAGTTACAAGTTTTCCATACAAGGATTTGCCTACACGTATTATTTACTCAATCAATTTTCATATTAGGCTAACCGGACGAACATAGTAACCGAACTTAATTCACTTTGAGCGCGTTTTAGCACAGCGTTATGGAAAAGTGAGCCAAGCGGCCAGTTATCACGGTTAAAATTCAATTACTGATATTACGTTATTGTAACTTTTTAACTTTCGCGTTCCACAAAACAATATTGTTAACGGGAATTAACGCGATCGTGACCTTTGGATTGCCTGACGTTTCGTTTATACCAGCCGTGGTCACAGGCTGACTTGCTCAGAGGTTATATAATATTATTTATTTATTTGTTACTCTTATTAAATGTGTTATAATTCGTTTTGCCAGTGTTTTACTTAAGTATACAGGTACAACTTGTTGCGAGATGTTTTGCAGTGGAAAAGAACTCCTGCATCCTGTACCACCTAAAATCCTGTACCAGTTAAAAACTGTATCACAGGATGCAGGGTCTCCCGTCTAGAATATGGGATTACAAACAAGAAACTATAATGATAGACTAGTTAGAGAAACATAATCAAAAGTAAGACAAGTCATCAGTAATGGGAAAGTTTGACCTACCAGGATATGATTTTGCTTAACGAGTATTACTGGTAATAAGCAGGCACGTAAAATAAAATGAGTAAAAGGTGGGAGCGCGTCGTCTTCGAGTCCGTGAGGTAGAAGGTTCTTCATCCTCCCGTTTACAGTATGGTATTGAAAACGATTTTGTTGTAATTCTTTTTTTATAAACTATACTATTTTACTACTTACTAGCACTATTAGAGTAGGGTAGCCAAGTGACTAGTAAAACGTAAGTTTATTTTTCTGAAATATTCTGGAAGTTTTATGCAGCGGTATCTTTTTTTTTATCTAGACCCAACGTTGCCATAGTTGAACTAGTTGAAACACTTAGACCAATACTAATATATACACAGAGCGGTAATCGAACCCGCGAACTTTAACTTAGTAGTTCATCGCTCTATCGCTCCGCTACAGAGGTTGTCAAGTTTATTTTTAAGTGGAAAAACGATAAGTTTTAATAAAATATATTTTTTGAGTACTTAATACAATAATTAAATAACATTATTTTTATAAGTAAGTAAAATTGGGGCATCATGTAATTTTCTTATTATATTATTTTGTCAAATAATTTACAGTTAGTGGATGAGTGGATGACTTAAACTGAATAATAAACACACCAGAATAAAAAAAATGGCGAAATTACTGCAAGTTTTTAACCTTTACGAGAGCCATTTAATATCTACGAGAGGGGAGGTGGAGAATAATGATTAGTTTTCTAAAACTATTATTTAAGATTCTGGGTAGGTTTTTTTTATATAGGACACGTCAATTAGACTTCGCCTTGCCTGATGGTAAGCTGAAAGCAAAGTCCCAAAAAAGAGAATAATACGATAGAAATAGAAAGAGAGAATAGTAAGATAGTGATAAAATTCCACTTGGTCTGAAATTAAATATTTATGAAAGATTCCTTAATATATTAAATAAATCGTAGATTTATTATGTGCTTCAAATCCGCGAAATTCTGCATTGTTTGAGACAAATTTTGTAATAAAACACATACTTATGTATCATCCGCTCCGGAGATAGCATTTTTTAAGAATACAATCCCGCACTAGCACCGTCCGATATCTGGGGCACTAGTTATTTATAATTTCCGCATTCGAGCATAGAAGCTATCTATCTATTATTGTCTTTTCAATTATTTGAAATATCAGGTCTCTTCTTTCCTCTCTTATTCATCTCCAATCTACCTCCACCAATATGAACATCTACCACATTTGAGGGGTTTTAATATACTTACCTAAATATCTTTTACATATGAAAAGCAACTCGCGCAAGGAATACGAAAAAAAACTGCAATCTATGAACAAAGCGCAAAAGGGACACGAACAAAAAACAATCACAAAGTGAAAAATTCCACGCATACATTGCTTTTACAATGAAAATTCATTATAAAACGAGAAAACAAAATTTAATTTACCTGGAAAAACTATAAAAGGCGTGTGGGTTTGGTAGAGATCAACACACACACACATATAGGTACACACATATAGGTACACATATACACACTGCCACACGTCGAGGTCTTTTATAAAATAATTAAAACGTACCTATATTTTGGTTATACGAGTATCTTCAGTTCTACTCAAACAATATTGCGATGGAATACGTTCGATGGCAATTGTTTAAGTATATTTGAGTATGCCATTTATGGCAGAATAAAAATCTGTGCAATGTCTTCTTTTTGCGAACGAACGGGCAAGAATTAAAAAAACAATCAATCAGAATCATTAATTTAACACTACTTTAGGGAGGAAGTTTTCGATGCCCAAAGTTGCAGTGCTTGCAGTCTCTCCCCTTTTTTGTTTCATTTTTGTGTATATGTGTATATATTGTTAGCATAGTTTTATTTGTAGGTATTAATTAATATAATAGGGTACTTGACTTATGTCAAATTGTAATAAACAAATATTTTTCTATTCTGCTCATACATAATTTTTCCATAATTTACCTACTTTATATTCTCTCTATTTTATCTCCAATGTACAGATACAACGAATTAACAATTTTACAATAGTAGTATTCTACTCGAATAAAGGTAAATAAATACATTTAATGCTGACTGGCGTCATTATAAATAGACCGTCATTGGGTTTCAATAGAAAGGGCTTAAAGCGGAAATTCAGTAATAATTCAATCGACTGCAGGCCGCTTCACGTACGTAAATAAATTTCCGATCGATATCCTAGATACCTTAGGGTATTGGTGACCGAACGAGTCTCCGTTTCGACAAGGTGACCGATTTCGCTTTTGTCTATGTCAGAATTTATGTCAGTTTCGATCTAGACGGCTTATTTCTTAACCGATTTTCCTCAAACTAGACACACATGTTCTATGATTTAAAACTCAACTTTTGTCGTTTTTTGACAGAAGGGAAAATAGAGGAGAAAAAGGGAAAAGTTTGATGCGCCGTATAAAAATTTATGAACAGATCTTAATGAATTTTGATTAAGGTTACCAGAAAAATGTGACAAGTGGTGCCCGTGAGGTGTACTGTTCACAGAACTTCTAGTTTTAACATTGGGTGCAAAACAGTGTTGTTACCGGTAACGTCCGAAGCCTCGGCGCCCGGAGTCTGATTACGTCCTTTTTCGTTTGGCTTATAGACTTGTACTTTCCGCAAATTTTAGATGAAATACAGCTGTGATTACTTTTCTCAATATAAACAGAATTATGCTTTGAGAACCTAATCGTGAGACAATTGAACTTGAGAGTGTCATAATTACCAGATCGTTTGCTATATTATATAAACATACGTTCATGTTGACCTAAATAAAGATCAACCAATAGGGTAATTTGTCAACCAGGTAAGTATTATCATTTAAATATATTTTTCTTGACAACTAATTACAACATTTACAACTTAGCAATAAAACAACAATGGCCAAACTGCAGAGTAGTTTGGGCATTTCGTTTTCTTAATTAATTAGGACAGTCAACATCAAAAGTAGATCACCATTTTTATTTTAAGAATTAGTTTTTGAGCAAGGTAAATTATAAAATATAAAATTAGTTTTTTGTTTTGTTTATTTACAATGGAGATCTAATCTATACTATGTAACTACCTACTTTAGATATATGATTTTTTTATTTAAATCTGTTATATATTAAAGGATATTAAATAAACACGGGGTACTTAACACTGTAGAATTTATTACATCTTATGGCTAAGGCAAATTTATCATTATCATCATCACAACGTTAGTCCAAGTTCATCACTAAAATAATCTTTGGAGTCTGAGGTTATTTCTCTTATTCTTTCTCTGGAAAGCCAAGGCCAGGGTATACTGTCTAGTAAGTGAGATTAGCTTGGGCCCTGAAGACCTAGCATTTGTTGAAGCTATCTGTCACACCCTCCGTCTTCGTCTCTGAAAACCAGCTCTGTCTGCCTGCACCACCACGCGGGCAGCATTAACCGTCATACGCTGAGAGACGAACATTATCCTTTACCGCTTACATTATGATCCTGTATATGTTTTTAATTTGACTTTTAATTTAATTAATTACCTCATAATTGTCAGTAGAATAAAATAAATGCTATGTTCCTTTCTACGTAGTATATTTACACTCACAATTTCACCAACTATATTTTGTTTTCAATCTCGTGGAACGAGCCAATCGCCGCTAATTGGGTCCTTTGTATTACACTGCACGTTTTCTTACTATCTTTACGGAACACTCACGGGCATACTGTGTTGTTGGTCTTTTGTTTCGGTCGTAATCCGATCAACATCTACTAAACTCGATGAGTTAGTTATAAGGAAAGGAAGTTGAGGTGCGATTTCAATTAATCAAATATTTGTTCTCGACAAGTTTTTCGTTCGATGCTGTAGTTCGCAGTTCGTAGAAGTAGACGCTATTTTTGTTAGTTTAATATATTCATCCGGTCCGACAACAGAGATATAATAATGAATGTTTATGCATCTCCTACTACGGGACGAATGGGCACTGATATGGGGACGAATGTACATATTTTTCTGCGAAGGGATGAATTTTAGGGGATCAGTGGGTTCGCAAGTATGACTTTACAAAAAGAAATCGCCCAGTATAGCTTGACTACTTAATCTGTGACATAACATGAGCATACAAATAACAATCATCGTCTTTCTCGTGAGTCTGTTCTCAACTTAGGGTCGGCTTTTCGTTCTAACTGTGATGCGGCTGAACTTCGATGTATTTCAAACCAATAATATCATTGTAAATATGGCGATCTAATTCTCATAGTATACGCATTTTATGTGAGAAAGATAAGTATGGGTGAGCCATAAACTACTATTACTAAGTTTATTTTCGCAGATTACCTAATAGTTACGGTAGTAGATAGTTATTATTCTATTTTATTAGCTTTATTCGTATCCACCATAACTTTCGCGCTCGTAACAATATATTTCAAAACTTTAAAATCGTTTCACGATGGCCGTTCCTATATATCGCAATAATATGTCCAATTACATAAAGTGTATTCCGAAGGTCGCGACGCAACAGATGCGATGTTCGATACACATAAAAATGTTCTACTATCTATACAAATAAATAAAATTGGAGTGTTTGTTTATTTGTAACGTTAAAATAACAGCTTTCGATGAATGTACACACAATACCTACAGCTAAAAAGCACATTTTAAGATTTTAGTTTGTCTGTCTGTTTGTAACTGTTGATAACATCCGAAGTGGCTGACCTATTTTGACAGGATCTTTCTTTAGATTCTTATTATTAAAAGGCGTAACTGAAGCTATTTTAATTTTGGGATAGGGTATTCAAGATGCACGCAAAAAAAATCCCTCAGATCGAAATCAACGCAGACGGAGTCGCGGGTACAGCTACTAATCAATAAATCTCCACAAACATACATCTCATAAAAATATCTTTATTTTCAGAGAGTTAACCATTCAATCATCGTAAATCTGACGATAGTAGTAAAAACGATGCTATAAAAGTATAAACTATAAGCTTCTTTGTACATTTTTCAAAGACATGTTCGTATTCAAGAGTAGGTAGGAATGTACTTAAAAAAATCCTCCTAACGCCCGCGGGACTTTGCAGTTACATAAAACATTTGGTCTGTGGCATAATTTGCAACCTTGTGTCATCCCTTTGAGTCATAATATACCCGCAATGTATAACATTTTCAAATAATATTGATTCTTTTTTTATTAAAATCGAGAGGTACCTTCGAAAATCGTAGAGATGGCCAGTGCGTATTTTATTTGTTTTGTGTGCACGAATAACACTAAAATTGCACGCACCATTTCAAATCGCGAACTGAATATTCATAACTACGGATATTCGTTCGTGATTTGAAATACATTGAAGTACTTACCTACACTGCGTATTATATCATCATCCAGCGCAGCGTTAATCCAGTTTGCGTAAAAGCTTTCACTTTTGAGCCTGATTATCCTACCTACAGCGGCATTTACTATTGTATTAAAGTCTCGATAAGCGAGGTTGTTTCACCCGCGACTTCATCTAATACGTAACCCGATCCCGTGACCCTTCTGACAGGATTGAGTCAAATACACTATCCGTGTTTGTGACCGTGATGATCGATTCTTCCAGCCATCCGTTCGTTCATTAAAACAAATAGTAAACAAGATACGCGTGAATAACTCTTCTTGGCAGTAAGACAAAAAGGGTGATAATCTTTTGAAAATATTCTAACATTGTCACCCTAAATAAAATGAAACCAACTAATAACAGTACCTAATCTTTTTTTCACACAAATGCTTCAACAATATTGTACTACCCGCTAAACTAAGATCAGGATCAAAATTATAAGTAATTGTTTGCTATGTACAGTCGTTAAAGGACATACGGTTACATCCACACATACAAATTTATATGAAAAAGTGCGACTGTATCTCTTTTTTCGACTGTATCTCAGGTTAACAGAAGAAGCACTACAATGCCTAGCTATTATCTCAAGCCCTACCAACGAACCTGTGTGTGGAATGTGGATATAATACGATTCAGAAGTTAGAATTGAGCGTTAGTATTTTTCCTATAGTTCCAGGTTCCAAACCGAACATACTATAGTCGAGTAAACACTACGTTACATAACATAAACTCAGGGATATAGGTGCTAGCACCCACATTTCGCCAGTTTATGTTTAGGTCCCAATGTAATAGGTGGGCGAGCCTATTGCCATTAACCGGGCACTTATAAACCTACGATAAATACACACATAACTTCGAAAAGCATCGAAATGTCTTTGGTGTGTGCCATGATAAAACCTGGGAGCGAACCCGAGACTTCGTCGTAGCAGTCCATTACCCATAACACTAGGCTACCGCGGTTCCTACACTGCAAATAATGTGTGAATTCAGCGCCATCTAGCGAGAAAATGGCCGGGAACAGCCCGCTTTCACCTTAATTTGAAGATAATTCTCTTTGTCAGGAACGAATACTAAGAATAGCCTCTTTCCGGAAAATATTAGGTATGTCCATGCATTGTCATAGGAAATAGAATAGAAAAACGTTTCCTTGTTAATACCGGAGCGCAAATCCGGTGCTTGTATGTTAGAGAAATATAACAGAAGCGTGATAACAAAAGCTTTTCGTCTTTCTAATTTCAACTGATACTTTGTATAATTTACGCTACTTATAAGAAAACCTCTTACATACCTACTTTACTCAAATTTATAATAAATTAATCATTTAGCTATTTTCCTACTTACTTCCGAGGACTCACGGGAGCCCGGATCCGCTTTCCATTGTCTATTTTGGCTATTACGGAAGCGACTTATCCGTTAATCAGCTGTTTACAAAATGGAAGGGGAGAAAGGCTTGCACCTTTGTTAATAGAGCTACATACATAATTATATTAAATAGACAGAGGTGAACCAACACCCACATTTAACTAATCATTGTATTCGGTCCCACGTAATAAGGGGTCAGCCTAATACCGTATTCTGGGCACTATGCATCTGAAGGTTACATACATACCTATATCTAATTGTACCCTATGGTCCACATAAGGTAAAATTGGGTGAATGGGATCCTATTAACATTTGACGTAAGTAAATTTTGTTATATAATATAACTCACTTATATAGCGGTATCAACAATGATGTATTTTTTTATTTATGTATAACTGTATAATTTATCTGTCGTTCTGTCTACATGCGAAACATGCAATTACAAAACAACAATGACTTGTTATATGATTGTAAAATTGCAGTTTGCACAATAATACAAATATATAATTATTATTTATCTTGGTGTACTCCCGCACTGCCTTTACTAACTCCCGGTACTGCCTTATCAGCCTCTCCAGATAAGTAGCAATGCGTTGGGATTTAACGTTTATTACATGCGTTGACGACTGTTAACCACGTCAAATCCCATATGGGAGAGTTCACTTTTGACTTGGACTCTGACATCTATTTTATCAAAAGACTTATAAAGATATATAGGCATGTGAAATAAAGTTTAATTTCTTGATTATCATGTGACAAAAGATCAATGTCTTGCCTCTAAATTAGGTTAGATAAAATGCAGTTTTTGCGGAGGTCTGCCACCGGTACAATTTAGCAGACTAGTTGTTTAAATTGTACCATAGGTATTTAAATTCTACCAGACAGTAAAATACTACATAAAAAGCTTATTTCGGATCAGTATTGCGTGCGTTTAGTTTCCTTTGCCAGAAACAAAAATATAGCCTACACATACATATACTTACAATTGGAAATCCCCGAAGGGTTAGGCAGAGGTATATTAACACCCACATTTTACCAACTATAATATTCGGTCACACGTAATACCGGGGCGAGCCTATTGCTGTCAAGCGGGCACATAAATATAGATAGCTAATTATATATATATAATAATTAGATTATATGTATTTGTATGAAAACAGTCGGGTTAGTATGAGTGGTACGATTTAACGAACCAGGTAAATTTTGAATTAAACAAATGCAACGACATAACTTCAAAACCTACTCATACCTCGCAAATGCCCAAAAATCAAAATAAAATTTGTAGTTATATAACGCAGACAGCGTAGTTTTTGTTTAAATATATTCATAAACCAGCATAAAAGTTATTGATAAATACCACTGTAAACAGTTTTATTCGCTCCCACAGTTCTCGTTCGATGTCAACTTAAAATAGTGGGTAGTTGGCGGCGACCCTAAGCATTTGGTGTTGCTAGTTTAGAAACAAGTGTAATTTAATGAGAAATCTAGAGGTGGCGATTTGAAAGGCGGTACAATTTACTCGATTTTACTCTACATTTGTCATTCTATTCTAAAATACGCCGGTGATCGAATTGCCACTTGTCTAGAGGAGCAGACAATTGTTCGCCTAGACAGTCAATAACACAGCGTCAATATAATAATCACATTGCCACCCTCTAATATAAAGGTGGGATTTAATAAAATTTTCGGGAGCCAAGCCACCCTCTATCATGAGACAATACACCTGCTGATGGGTGGATGAGACCCTAACGCAGCATTTCCTCTCATGATTGGGGATCAGATGGCTGTCGTTCTCGTTAATACCACAAATAAGCGACATCTGTAGGAGTGAGCGTAGGTGAACGGACCCTTGAGCTCCAAAGTGCATGTATTGAAGTTTTAATGTCAGAAGAAGAAGCTAAGGCCGAGGGGATATGCACACGTAGAAAATTCAGTTTCATATAATCATTCACAAGTTGGTCGCAATTCGATAGATAACCTGATCAGATCACTTTAATTAGTAGGTACATTTATACAATACAAGTAGGTGCAGTCGTGTATGTAACTTACCACAAAATAAATACATAGGTAGTATGTATAATACACACGTTTCATAAAATAGTAGCTTCTTATGTGAAAGACGCTGATAGAGCACTGTCTCCCAACACAGGCTTTGGCCTAGTTTGAGAGCCAGTAATAGTACCTCTTGTTGAATATTAATTCGCCTAGTTCTAAGACTATTATTGTAACATTAAGTTCTGAGACAATAAACATTTTTTTTTTCATTAATGAGAATGACATATGATATGGCCACCCACTCTTCCACTGAACGCAGAACCCCAAGATACCAGAACCTGTGTCTTAAACGCATTATGCGCCGGAAGCTAAATATATATAAAAATTCCGGGAACGAGTTGGGGTCTCTGTGGTCCCCACAGCCAAGGAGAGAGCCAGATCAAGAGAGATGATCCTATGATCCGATGACCGGGGTGCTAGGGATATGCCTGTTAACATCATCTTCGGCAACCAAAAACAACCCACAGGCGTTGTGCGTTTTAGTCAATTCGAGTCCGACCTCACCCACCGGCTACGGAGGCGGGGGTATCCAGGGGTTTCTCGCACATAAAAAAGGGGTCTAAATATTCATTATATCGTATTGCAATAGCGCCTACGTATACTTATATATATCTACTTCCTTTCATTCCCAGTCATGAAAAGATAACAAACATATTACAAATCAATATAGAGTTATTTTTGTAAATCTATAACCGTGAGCCGAGGCTCCGCAAACGTTGAATTCAGTTCCCTTTTCTACAATAAATGAGGTTGTGTTATTCCTAATTATAAACTATTCTTATATCAACAGTAATTCTATCGTGGTTGAATGAGTAATCTCAAAACATGTTTCAAACACTCCTTTCACATATACAATCTTTCATATTAATAGGATAGGATGGGACAAAATTTATTGTAAGATATTATTCAATTCTATCAATTCAATTTATTTATTTGTGGATCATAGGTTTGCGTACAGTTCTTTTTCTAGGTTACATTAAAGTGCACTATGTCCTACCATGGAATATGGTGTACAAATTAAATTTAAATTAACATTCATATAAATATTGATTACTTTACAATGTCATGCGAGAGAATTATCATTGAGGAATTCGTCAATGCTATAGTAAGCCTTATCTGTTAATTGCTAATAATAATTATGTAGACATGATAGAATTTGCCGTTATTAGCATGTTTTATAAGAAATAGAATTGTCATTATTGCGCTAAATATGCAAGTGTGAGTTTACATACAAACCTAGTCTATATTTTTTAACTGGGACAGTATGGGAAATTCAAAATCATATTAAATCCAAAGAAACTGTTTTCGGGAGATCTTTTTTGTCAAAACTTAAGCGTGCTGCATATAAAATAGACTCATTAAGTACAGTCAGCATCAGATCGATCTTGATGAACAGAGTAGGTACTCTTATCTCAGTGACTTCAATGCCTTGGTTGTTGACTGGTTATTCTGATATTTGGTACTCACCTTTAGTTCGGACAATAAAACAATTTAAATCATGGACGCTACTCGTGACCAGAGCGCTGGTTTATTCCTTACACAAAGGATTGGTATTGCCATTCAACGTGCCAATGACGCCAGCCTCCAGATCTGGCCACCCTCCTGGTTGACATCGATGGGGAGGAATTCTTTGACGCTTGAACCTGCAGGATTGTTTAGGTTTTTCTGTATTGTTTTTATATTTTAATTTAGATAATTTAAATCAATGAACCAGTTTCATTTGCTCATAATACCTCGGTATTAAGATCTTTTTCAGACTTTGCAGTCAAGATTGTTCTGACGCTGACTGTAGTGTCAACATCAGTTTCATATAAAGATCATTTCATTCTATCGCAAGAAAATCATCAGGACAATGGAAATGAGTCAATAAGTTTATGGAAACCCGCTCATCCGAAAATTAGTATGCCACAATCGTTCTTACGAAATAATACATCAGAGCCTTAAGCAGTTTCCTTGTATCTTACCTTTATGGTTTCGGATTTCCTCATACTGTTCCAGTTCAGAAAATATATAAGTCCTTATCCAAGTGAGTAGATTTAAAAAAACGATTTTACAATTTTCCTGCTACACATCTTTATGATAAAGGTATAATTCCGAGGTCGACCGCAGACTGCTGCAGCAGACACAGAGCGTACCGTGAAATAAACTGTATGATAATTTTTTTTATTGTTATACATTGCGGCTTCTCAATGTTGCCGTTTATCCGTTTACAAGTTTGACAAGTAATGTATGCGAAGAGACGTGATCATCGATGACACATAAATAAATAATCCATAGAAATAAAGGAAAATCAGTCCTGCAAACCGCTCATTTGTATAAAGATACATTTACATTTAGCTTTTTTTTCTTTTTTTTTTATATCCTTTGTATACACATAATACTTCAGCCCATACCAGAATATGAGATCCGACATTGTAATAACTTGAACTTGAACTTACCAAGATGTCATTTTGGTTTACTTGTGTCTCTCACGATAGCAGCCAAACCCAAGTATTATACGTACCTACCGTCTTCGTTTCCGATTTCAGGATAAATGTATGCTATTATGGAACCGATTGCCTGAAAATTCGATCCGCAACCGCGGATGTTTCATGGTAAGCCTTGCTATTCAGTTTCAGACTAGTGCCTTCAAACAAACAAACTCTTCAACTTTATCATTAATACAGAAGATATTATGAATAGATTGGTAATTAATAGATTATGCATTCAAATTGCCACATGTCAGTGTTATTACAAATATTACGTTACGCAAGTCGCGATGCGTAATACGGACCGGTAGTGGAAGCATGCTGTTGCATTTACACCTTTGTAAACAACAAACACGAGTTCGGACTTATTACCGTTTTGCGTGTTAGCAAATCACTGAAGTGAGAGTTCATAATGGTCTACATTTCAGGAAATAGAAACTGTGTGACATAACTATGACGACCTCTGTAGCATAGTGATTGAGCGTTCGTCTGCTAAGTCAAAGGTCGTACGTCTGTGCGTTACTATATAGGTATATTAAGTATGTATTTACAAAAAAATACAAATGTGATTATTTAGTCCACAAAAGAAAAGACCAGCTAGTTTGGTTATAAATACTCATTTTAGGTAAAGATAAAGTTGTGAAGAATGTTCTAAAATATGTATCTATGCCGCAACCTCAAAAACAATTTTATTTCTCCAATTTATTTATAGCATTACTAATTATATTTAAATTTAAGTCGATTAATACAACAATAACAACGGTAACATTTCGCTGAACGTTTCGGACGAAATTCCGACAATATTGTCAATATCTATCAAGCTCATATAATAGCCAAAATTTGGACAAAATTTGTGTCGACTGCACATAAAAGAATTCACACCTTCTTGTTAGATAAAAGCTTTAACCTAAGACGGAATGGAGAGGATGTGACGGTGTACGCGGCCGCAGTGAATTGTTTATGAAAGCAAAAGAGTTTTACTTTTATTTTCGGTTTGATTGAACTAGATATGGTTTTGTAGAGATTCATTTGGTGTTATTATATTATTTGCACTGATGCTGACGTTTCGAATGGTTTTCAGTAGCTATGGTCACGGATAGGGGAAGCAGAAGACCGAGGGACCGCAAAGAATAAAATAAATAGAGGATATCAAGTCTGTTGGACAATGGCATGTGTCTAACATGTTTAAAGAAAGACTAACTACTTACACCTTGTAATAGTTCACAAATTACCCATAACTACTATATTTGCCCACATGGTAATTATATTTTTTATTTGTTTGCATATAAAACCGCAACTCTGTATAACTATATTGACACATGGTATTTTGTATACGAGTACAAGCCAGGTGACAATTTCATCAATTATTTCCTCTCCATACTTATATTTACTACATCATATTCGCGTGACCAACTGACGTAAAACCCACCACTTTATAGTCAGATAATTTTCTTCCTTATGATTTTGCGTTAGCTATTATATACTTTGGTAAATTCTCAATCTCCCAATTGATATATAAATCTTTTATTGTCTACCACTGCAGCTCTAGCCCCCACGGCATCATCGCAGCCTACGTTCTCGACACGGGTCTCTGAAGCATTTTACGAGTATCGCCCGAGAAGGACTTGATCGTCACATTGACGCGAATATCTGTTGCTAACTCGCAGTATTATGAGTATTTTTGATGCAAAGACAAATTAGATATTAGCCATATTTTAGTTTATTCTTAACCGATGAGACTTTAGTAGTATAAGTAAAATATTATTCAAAGTCATTCCTAAGCAATGAATTTTAATATTTTACTTGTCGCAAGTTTTTCTCATATAGTTTTGAGGTCCGACAGAAGTCCCAGAAAAGCTGTATATGTCAAACTATCTGGTATACAGGTCAAGGTTGAACAGGCAGTGCTCATATAAATGCCGCGTAAACTAAAACTAGATGAGAAGATGGAGCAGGCGAACGCCAATTACTGAAGTGAAAGCCGATGCTTGAAAAATCTACGCCAAGATAATGATGAACACAAATCTACTAAGAATTATCTTATTTCTTCTAGCCAGTTTTCATATTCAGCCAGTTCGGTCTAGTAGGTACTAATACGGTCATACGGCAATGGGAAAGTTATAACTATGTTGACTCGTCGTAGCACTTGATCTTATCGGACGATAGAAAACTGACTAGACTTGTATGATTTAGTTTCTATTTATTTTTACGATGCAAGCTGATAGAGTATTTAGCTTTAGTGTATGTTATTAACTTTGAATGGAAATATACAACAGTAATTTTTCTGTGCTCTTAAGTCCGGAATTCACCATGACATACGTTCATGTTTAGGGGTAGAAAGAGAGAAGGAACTAATATAGATTGTATACTTATTGTTTGTTAGCTATACCGGGGATTTCTTTTTGAATGTGAAATCTTAAGCACTGTCAGTTTGCTGCCAATTTTCAGAAACAATAAAATAAGCCAAACAGCCAAGCTAATCTCAATTATGTCTCTTCAGCATAGATAAGTGTCTGGAGTAACTTAGCTTCCTATAACTACACACATACACAATTTCACAACACATCAAATGATTGCTTGTCTATTCAGCTAAAGAACGTTTTCATAGCATGTTACTTAAACCGAGCTCAGATAGAACCCTAAAATTTATATACCAGGAAATATAATCAATAGTGAATACAATAATGGATGCTAACTGTTAATTATCGATCGATAAATCGATTTGAATAGTGAACAATCTTCTGTAATTACATGGTGTGCGCATCTCTCTACAAACGTGTACTTTCTTAGTTACCGTTTTCTACAACATTGTAGTGCATTTCTAGAGTAATTGTCCAGCGTTTATCACACACACACATCTCGTTAACAACAGTTGCGTTGGATTTCTACAAAAACAATGTCTCGCATAATACGTTTGAATACTTTGAATCATTGTACGGTCGGCATCTGTGTTAGCTTAATACATTCCAATTCACCGACCACATTAACTCTAAAACTTTACATGAAATAAGAAATAAAAATGTACAATATCTAGATAAATTTGTCCTTTGGAGATTATAATATAATAGTTGTTGTTAGTGCTCCACCTGTGTAGAGCTGCAGTTCCTACGACTCATGGCTACCTATTTCAGTTGTATTCCCGGAATAAATATTAGCATTTCTGGCGATAACCTATTCTCTCCCTGTACCAAATTTCAGCCACATCCAATCCAATGTTTGAGCGTGATTGAGTAACAAACATCCAAACAACTAAATCCTCAAACTTCCACATTATAATCTTAGTAGAATGTCAATATAAAGATCGTTTGCAAAGTTGTGTTCAGCAATTTGTGAAGGTGACTGTACCACGGTAAGCACGTACGTTCATCAAGTGTAGTCAAGTTAATAATCAAAAAGCAAACTGTGTACCCAGGCGTTAATAACTAATGTTGTTAGTTACAAGTTTTGATTTGATGTTACTCCCTGATTTAGCTAATTCAGGAGGAGTCGAGTCATGGGCTGACGACGTTACTCAACAAATTGTGCGCATCCTACTTAATGGAGGGTAAAACTAATTTACTCCAGTTTCACCTTGTGCGGAACTTGTGCGGAATTTCTGCGTACACTTTACGCAGGCTATCATTGCGGACCAATAACTGTGAGAGATAGGGGTGTTGTAATTGAAATTTCGTGTTTAACAATTGTTAGGTAGTTAGCGTAATGATCGTTTGGAGAACTTTGGCGCTCATGCATATCGCAAAAGTCTTGTTTAAATGTGGTTTGTACAAATAGAGTACCTACTATGTCTTCTGTAGGTACATGAAAATGAAGCTTCAATTTCACGTATAGAAGTTTCTTGGTCATGCCATAACTTGAGAACGACTTTAGCTTTATCAGTCCTCTTTTCTCTTATAATATTTTATTTTTTATATATAGGACACGTCAATTAGACTTCGGCTCGCCTGATGATAAGCTGAAGACAAAGCCTCAGAAAAGATGGTCATGCAATGGTGATACTCAGCTTAACAGCCACATAATATACTTTTTCACACGCATTATTATATAGTTCTTATAGTAGTTTAGGTAATATGAAGTTGGTTTCAACTGCATTAAAATACATTATTTATGTACGACGTGTGAAATATATAAACATTATGTTAAAGGTGAAATCTCAAAATAACTACAATTGCTACTTACCAATAATGCCACAAAGGTGACCTTTACCTTCTGTATCTCAGATGCTTTTATGAGCTCCGTTTAAAGTACCCGGGATTCTATGAAAAAGGAATACGTGTATCGTTAGAGGATTACAAGTATTTATGACGCCCATAGCAATCATGAAGGTTGCATGACACCTGGATCCCGATTCTGCAAATTTTCAAGTACTATCATTTCTCAGGCACTGCCATTTAATTTTACACTTAACAATTATGTTGTTGAGAGAGAGTGAATTAAAAATAGTTATTTCTCATTTCATTTTGGATTTTAAACGTAAATCGATAAAGCTTAAAATATTATGGCATTTTTTAAGTGGTAGGTGGAGGTAGGACACTTCGGTATTTCCGCCCAATTTAGCAGTCCGACTGGGGAGGTACCTTCGCCCTACAGAATACCGCGGTTACAATACCTTCGTGTTGTGTTCCCAGCGGTGAGTAGGGTGCCAGAACTCACTGGAGAATTAGTGCTGTCAGTGGGATGACTAAAGGCTTGTCCTGCTTTGTCTTCTACACTGATGGCACAGAAACTCTGTGCTTACAGGCTCTTGGCTTCTCTGGTGTTACACACGTCCATAGGCCACGGTAACCACTTGCCATCAGGTGGGCCGTGCGTTTGTCTGCCACCTAAGTGGTATAAAAAACAGGCATTCAATATAAAAAAAAAATAATGTGAAGAGCCTAAGAGCTGCACAAAACTAATATTATTAGGGAAGGTTACACTGATCGCATATGAGCGTAAATGGATGATATAACATGCAGAATGCGCGGCAATTCAATTAATTCAAGCTGTCAGCTGCCATTGACTAAGGCCTAATTGATATTGAAAATCGGCATGATTGTTACCGTGTTGCACTTAGAGCTGATTTTAAAACTATTTTATTGATTTACATGTCTAGGTACTTGGGTTGTCAAGAGCCAGAGAAGCCAAGAGCCTGTAAGCACAGAGTTTCTGTGCCATCAGTGTAGAAGACAAAACAGGACAAGCCTTTAGTCATCCCACTGACAGCACTAATTCTCCAGTGAGTTCTAGCACCCTACTCACCGCTGGGAACACAACACGAAGGTATTGTAACCGCGGTATTCTGTAGGGCGAAGGTACCTCCCCAGTCGGACTGCTAAATTGGGTGGAAATACCGAAGTGTCTTACCTCCTCCTACCACTTAAAAAATGCCATAATATTTTAAGCTTTATCGGTTTACGTTTAAAATTCAAAATGAAATGAGAAATAACTATTTTTAATTCACTCTCTATCAACAACATAATTATCGTTATTATATAGGCGGTATCTGGGCTGTATAGCCCAGGCACCGCCTCAGATGCATGGAATACGGCAATAGTCTCACCCCCTATTACTTGGGACCGAATTGGTGAAATGTGGGTGTTAATTCACCTCTGCCTAAACCTCCAGGGATAAAGACGTGATTATATGTATGTATGTATGTTCTAGGCTAGGCTATATAACATCACACTACTACTTAAAGGAGCGGAACAGTGATCATAAATGTCAACAAATCTGGCTGATTCCTATATGTTATTTGAAAACTAAAGAAATACGGGTTCAAATACATGATTATGAGCTTTCAAAATATGCCAAGGGTGAAGCTGGGACGGGTCGACTAGTATTAAATAAACACGGTAAAACCTGATAGTAAACACCTTTCGTATAAAGTGAATAATATCAGTTTGAATCGATAAGTGACAGTAGGTGGAGAAAGCCGCTCGCAGTAATGGCACATACTTTGCATAAACAGTAGGGCGCTCAGGATAGTACGTGTCTACTGGCACAATATCAGAATATGTGTGTAAGGTAAACCGGTCAGGTGAGATACGAGTTGGTGCACCGTTGGTTCCGTATCATAACAAGTTTATATGAATACTGTTATGGTAGCTACTAGTATGATGTATTGACTGGAGATACATTGTTGTTACTTCGTCCTACTCTCGTTTTCGGAATCGGATGGGTTTACTTTTTTGATTTATAATAAGTATGCAGCCCTAAAAAATACACCAACATTGAAAGACATAGTTGGATTTTTATTTTTAATATTTAAGGATAATAATTGACATATCTGTTCAAAATGCAGACTCAAGAAGTTACAAGAATACCATTCTTGATATTTGGAAAATTGAAAATAGGTCGAGACTCACATTTTGACAGATCTGTCAATTATTGACAACTGATTTATGACAATTGACCGAGGTCTCTGACATTTGAAATTTAATTACCGGGCGTTTCGCTAACTAAGTTACTTACGTACAGGTAGACGTCGTCACGGCGGTTTCGGGACTCAAGGAACCCTAATTGAAATCGTTATTACCACTCACTTGTGAAACGCGTACGCACTCGAATATTTCGATGTTAGTTCAAAACGAGAGGTAAAAGTCTTTCTTTTGTCAAATTACATGCTGGATGAAGATATGTGAGTTATGTTACTTACTTTTGAGCATTTGGCATTAGTTTCTGATGTGTTTCGTTTACAACATATCTTCCTAATATGAATATTATGACCGGTATTAATGGGACACTTTGATTGGGTGTACCTACCGGTATTTATGTCCTTCTATATTTTCAATTTGCGGATATTAAGTATTATTTCATTGTACTAAATACAAATTATTTTCTGACGTGATTCCCGGCAGAGTAGAATTTGGACCACCGCATCTCTTCCCATGTGGTGTAGTACAAGGCGACTAAGGGATGGGGCTGTTTAACATCGGACAGATATATACAGCCCAGACTCAGCCTCATATGCATGACTCGAGTCAACAATAGTGCCCGAAATACGGCAATGGGCTCACCCCCTTTTTTTTTACGTGCGCTTTATTCCCACGGATACCTGATACCAGAGCCGGTGGGAGAGGTTATGTCGGACTCGAACCGACTAAAACGCACGCCGCCGGTGTGTCGTTTTGGATGCCGAAGGTGAGGTTGACAGGCATATCCCTCGCACCCCGGCCGAGGCTCACCACCTATTACGTAGGACCGAATACAATTATTGGCGAAACGTGGGTGATAATTCACCTCTGCCTAACCCTCCGGGGATAAAGGCGTGATTATATGTATGTATGTATGTACTAAATACAAATTAAGTATTATGATAAATACAAATTTAAATTTTTTTTATATCGGAATATAAAATTTTCTAAATGCAGCCAAAAATAGAGAATCAGTAGGAGAGCGGAGGAGGTTCTAAGCTAATATAGTGTAAGCTTTGAATGCAACCGCGACTCTGATGATGATGATTATGAGAGTCATTATCTTGTCAGTATTATTGCAAATAGGCACCTATAGCAGTCGTCTATAGTAAAAAAAATCGCGTTTGAATATTTTTTTATACAATTGTCACGAGTGCATAACTGATATGAATTTTGTTATTACGAAACAATGAATGAAATGAAATGAAATAACATTTATTTACGGAAAACAAGCATTGTTACAATATTTTTTCTTCTGCCAAACTGTATAACAGTTTGTTGGCAGATGAAGGTCCCTGATTTATTCACTAAATTTGCCATTATTTATTTACCAAAACTAGATACATTATATAAATTAGATATAAAAAATTAGACACATTATCATATTCATATGCCTGAATAAAACAGCGTATTACATTATCGTTAATATTTATAATTTATCCTGTATTAATTTATAAGTATCGTCTTTGTCAGCCGCATCCGAACGATACGGCTGACAAAGTAGGTACCTACCACAACAAAAGTACTCATCATGCTCACAGTCAAAATATCCGAAACAATGCATTCACGTGAAACGACAGAACAACAAAACTGTGCTTATTTACAAAACTATGTTTATTTCGTCCTATATGGATTATAAACTACTTTATACAATACTTTAGGTAGGCTATAATGCATTATAACAATTGTGCTTAGGTACTTTCAACCCCCTATGGATAGTCGTAGAAAGGTAGAACACCATGTGCAATGATACTTTCAACGATGATGTGAATCATTCGAATCATGTATTTTCGCATAATTTCAATAGTACTTCATATCCGATATCTGACGCAATAAAATGTTTGCAACCCATTCACGTTACAAATACGAAGTAGCTCTTGTAACCAGTAATTGATTTAATTATTCTCTGGTGCAGATTTTTCGGTCGAAATTCTGATTAATGTAAAGAACTGTTAAATTGTATCTATATGTTGTGTAACTCACTTGTAGTAGCTTTTGTGGTCGGTGTGTATAGTTTCTTGAAAGTTAACTGCTAAACAAATTGGAAGATATCATCATTCTCTGACCCTATTGTCAACTCAATTGGAGTCGCTTTCTATCTAAGATGAGGCTGAACGGAACTGAAAAAAATCTAAAATTTAATATGTATTACAACTTAACCAATGGAAATATATATATATATATTATAATTACCTTAGGATATAATTTTCTTAGGAGGTAGGACACGTCGGTATTTCCGCCCAATTGAGCAGTCCAACTGGGTAGGTACCTCCGTCCTACAGAATATCGCGGCGGAGTAGGGTAGCCAGAGCTAACTGGAGAATTTGTGCTGTCAGTGGGATGACTAAAGGCTTGTCATGCTTTGTCCTCTACACTGACGGCATAGAAACTCTGTGCTTAAAGGGTCGGCAGCGCGAGTGTGGCTTCTCTGGTGTTACACACGTCCATAGGCCACGGTAACTACTTTCCATCAGGTGGGCCGTGCGCTTGTCTGCCACCTGAGTGGATTAAAAAAAAATGAAACCGAACAGAGTTGTCTTAAATCTTTATTTACGGAGATTAGCTAAAACATTACTATGTCGCTTAGAATAGAGTTTTTATCGGTAAAGTTTGCCAGGGCACCTCTGGGACTAGTAAACGATGCCTCTGGCGTTGAGTTTTCAAAGCCACTTGTAATTACTCACCAACTGTAGACGATGTCTTTATTGGCCAATTTAGTAGAAAAAAAAGTAAAGCACGACTTCTCAGTGTGAAAGAAACAGGGTAGTTATGTGGACTGTACTTAGTATGTATATCTACTCCGTGCAAATGATTACCGTTGAGATTACGCCAGTCAAGCGTTTCAAAGTAGGAAACAACCCATTTAGTACCGCAATGCATGTGTTAGCTAATCTCACCGAAGAATTATAATATCGCAAAGTTTTCTTACGGCTAGCAGTTAATAACAGATTTCCTACGTCAACCTGAGTTTTATGACAGTTGCCGGTCAGTCAGATGTACGATAGAGAGAACACTATAAAACAGCAACAAGCCGATTTTATTTATTTATTTATTTTACACTTTATTGTACTGATTGTACACCAAGTAAGTAATGAATACATGATTAAAAACCAAAAATACGGAAACCGTACTATGGACGGCCTTATCGCTTTAAGCGATTTCTTCCAGGCAGCCTTTGGATGGTAACTATAGCTGCAAGATTGAGTGGTAGTTGTTATGTCGTACTTTGATAATGTTAATGTAATAAGTACATAATACACAGATATATTCATTCCTTATTTACATTAAATACATTCACCCATAAATATATCCCTTTATGTACATATAAATAGATATAATAATAATATATTTAGGTATTATATGATTTGTAAACGTATACATATATATAGTTATAATACAAACACAATATATATACATACACATACATATTCATAGTACACATATCTAGATATAGTGAACTTGCTATAAAAGTGCAATATTCAAATTGATAAATAGTGTTTCCTTACCCAAGTTTTGAACTTATTAAAATTCTGAGGTTCTCTTATATCCACTGGAATGGATGAAAGAGTTGTTGTAAAAATTTCTTTTAAGCGATGGCATCCTTAGTCTAAAGTTTTCTGATGACCTTAAAAATGTCGTATGAGTATCGTGAAGGAATTCAAAACGTCACTTAAGATAGGACGTAGTTGTAGATTTAAATAAAATGTTGTACAGCAAAGAAAGGATGTGAGCATTCCGGCGAAGTCGTATGGGTAGCCACTTAAGCTTCGTAACTGCGAAACATGATCATGCTTGCGTAAACCAAATATAAATCTTATACAGACGTTTTCGAGGCGCTCAAGTTTATCTAACTGGCTTTCGGTTACAACTCTTTTTCCTAATGTAGCAATCAAAACCCTAAATTGTGTAACGGCGATAATATTCGTGGGGATTATTGCACTAAATAAAAAAAAAAGTACTGTACTAAGATTGACATCTCAAGCAGAAGCGCCGGCTGTACTTGTAGATATTTTGATGACGAAAATAAAACAGATATTATATTCGAATATAAAATAAATTCAATAATATAATAGTTTGTACGAACAACTTGAGTCACAACATTGTATATTATGAAGGCTACTCAAAACAAGCTAATATTGTACATTTCATGGTAGGGAGCTCAATAAAATTTATAGGTAAAGGACAATAAAGGAAAATCGCCTCTCCATTGTTACGTGTTTCACGCCACTATAAGACAATAGTACCTACTTAATATAAAATTGCATGTGGATATTACACCCTGATTACCAATAACAAAGAGAGACACGCCACGCTGTCAATTACCAACCGTACATAAATACTTCCGTTTTGAATAACCAAACTGGTAAATAGATAGTAGCTTGATAGTATTTTAAACTTTTGTACAGAACCTATCTGGCTTTTGATTAGACATGTCGGGCAGATAGTTGAAATCTTGGCTAGCTTCTGTGAAGGTCGTATTACATGAGATCTCTTGTTTGAAACCTTTTTAAAGCAAGTAATACAGTTCATACTATCGGTCTGGGTCCTGACTTCCCCCGGGAATAAAATAGTCATAATTTTAAATGTAATTAACTCGATTGGACGATCGACAAACCACGCGGAATAAAAGTCGGTGGTATGTACTTACCTTTATCGTTTAAAATGTGAACTAGATGAATTGAACCAAACATTTTTATTATACTAATGCAATAACTTCAATACATGCATATTAATGTATTTTCTTTTCTCACTTCTCATTCACATTAAATTTTTTCTGACTATGAAAAATTTGAAACTTTTTTGTTGTATTGTTTGTTAATGTTGGTGTTAGTACCTATTACTTATATTACTGTCAGTGTACTACTATTATTACTAGCAGGGGCGACATTGACCAGATGGGTGATCAGCCTTTCTGCGTGAACTATTTCACTCATTTCTCATATATAATGACTGCCATACATGTTTGCATGGCAACCAGGACCGACGTCTTAAAGTACTCTAAGAATCCTGACCAGACCAATACAATTAACCATATACATGCAAAACAAATATTTGCACTGTGCGGGGATTGTACCCACACCTCCTGCGTAGCGGGCGCATTCACTGCCGCCACGCCACATAGGCTGGCAGTGTGTTATTACCTAACTATAAATTATATTATTATAGATTAACCGATTTTTCTTTCTTTTTCAGTGGGGAAGCAGGGTACACCCCAACAAACTACGACAACATGAGAAATAAGTAAGTAAAATTGTTCTATTATGATTACACTAAAATTGTAAAGTTATATTTAGAATTGTCCATTTTATTAACTAATCTAAAAAATCTTTCTACTTGTGTTCTAACTGTAAAATGTTCTTATGAGAAAACTTGGAACTAACACTCCAGATGAAGAAGCATAAAGTGTTTGGTGTTTATCCAGATTGTAGTAACTGGAAACATTATCATCTCTGATTACCCCCATGGGGTAGAGGCGTGACTTTAAGTATGTATATTCAATTACAACATTCGGTGGGTTGAATAATAGAAATTTCTCATTTAATGCTGTTGAATCTCTTAGTGGTATTTTTTTTTCATTTCATTTAATGATTTACCTACCATTCAAATATATTTATTTATTTATGTTTAAATTACTTTCGTATGTTAATTGTGGGAGGAATTAAACTGAAATAACTATTACTATAAATAGTAATTAAGAAATAAAAAGCGATAATATAAACAAACATAAAACGCATCATGGATTTCCTTCAAAAAATATAATGTAGGTACGTGTGTATTTGTACATTGCATATTTTAAGTTTGAATTTTAATTAATTCTGTTCACCTCCCAGTGAGACACCTAAATATCAGGTACTGCAAGGAAGCTCGGCTCTGTGGTATTTTCAATTAGTAAAGTTAGACAGTTGACGGGTGTAGAAACTATAAGGCTGGCTTATTTTAGTTTCTTCTAAACCATTGTATAATATTGTATTCATGTTGTGCGTGATATAAGGTCTTAACAAAATAGCTGCCAAGAATACCTCTAAATTAGTTTAAGTTTACAAGCAGTCAATGACGCCGGCCTCACGAGGCAGTTATTTTCTTTTTTCTTCATTGATATATAATATATTTAGTTGCATATTCTGAACAGCGTGTAAGAATTTGATCAGCTATTTTGTAAAGACCTTATAAGGTCTTTAGTATTTTGATGTGATGATAGCCAATTAAAGTAATTTATCCAGAAAACTAATTTAACTTCAAAGGCGAGCAATTTTTGTACTCGTGTCTTTCTCAGAAAATGTATTCTAAGAAATAAGCATTTTAAGGTTAAATCGCAATATAGTTTTCTACTAATTGGCCCAGTATATTATAATGATGGAATTTATTCGATTACTTAGAATAGTACCATTAAAAAGTACTACGCATAAAATTAGTTAGTACTTACGCACCATCGATTGCAAGTACTCGAGAGTCGAGACTTGTGTTTGCTTTGTTCTACAAGTATATGAAAAAGCGAAAATAACATATCATATCATGAAAATTTTAATAACAGTGAAAAAACTAACCGTGTTGGCTTTACGCTCGACCTGCTTCGTTCGTATGGCTGTCAGGTTTAATTTGGTAATTGAGACTCACATTTGTTACTTAATTGTTAGGTTTTCTTCAGCTGTTTATTTTTTTCCGAGTGTACCCTAGCTGCAAACCTGTAAAAGAGATGCGTGAGGTGTGCAGGTGAGGTGTACTCCCAATGGACGAGCTTCTGCCTTAAGCTTTTCTCTTGGGGTTGGGACGTTAGACATTCGGCTACCTGTCGCTCCCGTCCTTCAAATGGATAAAGCGTGAGCGTAAGCGAACGGTGATCGAGGTGATAAAAGCTACGGACGGATGCAACGCTAAGATGATAATAACTATTTGCATCTTTTCTTATCACTATCAGTCTATACTATCAGTTAATAGGCATGTACTCAGTGCGTGCGTACCCTTTGTTATCTACTACATTTCGTGGAAGCTCGTCTCTGGTATGTATCAACTACGTCACAATGTGATAATGTGATGTAAATTAGGTAAGAAATATTAAATAGTGCCAATTAAGGGAATTCACCCACTTATCTTGGATTTCCCACAATCTTTTCTTATTGAATACTCTGTTGACTGTGATGAGTATAATGAACGACAATCGACTTAACAATGCACTCTAACTGCGCAGATTGCATTTTTAGGTCTCGTTTGATGTTGTGTGAAGGTAGATGCGTGCCAATTTACTAATCTCAGAATATATTGACTAATCGCGGTTTCAAAGGACTCACATAATTTGTTAATGAGTCCTTTTATTTCATTGATATTTTGATTGTTACGTAGGTACCTATAGTGAGACTTATTCAAAATCTTTGCCAACACTCGTACCAAGGCAAATTTCCTTTGAAACAATTACTGTACCTAAGTGTATATTTAAAACATATACTTTTTTAATATGTAAGTATAATGCCATGTTTTTATAACATGAAAATATTAAATTGTTGTTCAAACAGATTGTGTTCAATTCAAAATATGTATTATGTTTCCTGAACGGTTCACTTACCAAGAAAAACATACGTAAGTACGTAGTTAATGTTTGTCATCGAAATAGTATGGATTGGGTTTGGGCACAGTTGTTATCGCTGAACTCTTAATAGCTACATCAAATGATTCTGTCGTCTTTAACCCTTGACTTATTTTACTAGATATCTACATACAAACATAAAGAAGTATATTATGTGTTAAATACAAATATTCACTTCTTTTCCTTCCGGGGTAGGCAGCGCCAACGGCGATAAACCACGTACGGAATATTGTTTGACGTTCAATAGCCCGTATAAATGAGAGAAGTATTTCCACCTCTCATAGTGGGATCCTCTATAAATATGACTATTAGGGCAACTTGGTAAATATAAAGTCACTATAAGTTGGTAATAAAAAATATAGGTTTTATCAGATCCCTTTTATACAGGTGTGAAACTTATACCTAACTTAGATTCGTGATTTGATAATCTGGAAATTAATTATCGTTATTCTCATAGCGATCCAAACTCTGCACTTTGGAGCCCAGGGTCCGGTAATATTTTTGATTAGTATACATCAGCAGGTTCAATAGGCTTGAGGCCCTGAGGTGCTGGTGAGGCCCTATGCAGGTTTCACTGTTATTATGTAGTTAGTCAGTTACGGTCTTTGTGGCGTAGCGGTAGAACGTTTGACTGCTACGCAAGAGGCGCGGGTTCGATTCCTGCTCAGTGCTAATAATTGTACAAATTAGTCTAGGTGTTTCTATGTGTAATATGTACGTATTTACAAAAAAAGTATCTAAGTCTGTTTATCCGCATTCTAGATTCCGTAATCCGTATTTATTTATTTATTATTTATTCTGGACGTGAAAATAAACAAATCTTAGCTAACTAATTCACGTACCTAAGTACAACTGGCTCACATTAGATTACATACCTTAGATATATTATATACCAGTTAGTACCTACCTTCTTAAATTAGAAAAGTAATTGGGTACTAAATTTAAAATATATTACCTCTTTTGCAATACTTTAAGACTGAATGCGTCATACTTGTGTTGCCATATAACTTTAGTACTGTTTTGACGTTAGTTAATTACAACCGACTAACGAAGCGATTATTTTCATTACATGCTTATATTACATGTCACGTAAAAACACTGTTAAGAGGTGTCATAGTTATAATAGTCTATGTAATATACATTAACCAACGTTATCTTGGCATCCTTTATCTAAATATAATAATAATAATAAATATTCTACAACATTCTACACAACGCTATCTAGACCCATGGTAAGCATAGTTTAACTAGCTTGTGTTATGGAATCTAGAATGCGGATAAACATACTTAAATACTTATTTTTTTTTGTAAATACATACATATTATACATAGAAACACCCAGACCAATGCAAATACCCATATTCATGCATACAAATATTTGCACTGAGCGGGGATCGAACCCGCGCCGCGCGTTCACTACCGCCACGCCACAGAGGCTGTCAATTAATTTAACTATAGTTTAACTAGCGTTCTAAAATGCTTAGAAACATATTCGAATATATTTTTTTGTAAATACAAACATTAGAAACATACAAAACAATTCTATTGGACATATACGACTGACGCGCGACGTAGCAGTTGAACGCTCAATAAGTGCGTTATTTCCTCTCATGACAAAAATGACTCGGGAGGTGACCGGAGCATTTCGAAGTCCAACTGGCTGCCAACACCGACTATGGGAAACAATGCCGGTTACAGAGGAAAATTAAAAGTAGATAAATCTCATAATGCCACTACGTGACATTTGAAATGCACACGACGCGCAACAAGTGTGGCAACGTTGCGCGACACGCGTTTTTCAACATTAATTTAAAGATCGTTTTTAAATTTGTTACTGAGGAGGACTGTATTATATTTTCTTCTAAATTTCGTATAAGGATTGAGTTCATGACAAAACTGTTAGCACCTAGTTATTATAGGCGTTGATACTTAGATGTTAATATAATAAAATGTCTTTACGTCAATATTTTTATCATTCAGATCAATATGACATAAGTACTACAAAGGTCATGAACATTCGGTCATTATTCGAAATTCAGTCTCCGTTCAGCTGATTTGTTTTAACATAGATTAGGAAACTATATAAATGATTATTTGAATTTGGGCACGTCTTTGTATAATCATAGCGCGCATCTGTGTAAAGTCATCGGTATGACAGCTACAAAGAGTAGCATTGTTGGTGGTCCATTTGATACGGCCGGGGTGCGAGGAATATGCCTGCGGCAATTTCACCTCCGGCATTCTATGACCCTCAGACGGCGTGCGTTTTAGTCGGTTCAAGTCCTACACAATTTCCCTCACCGGCTCCGGTGAGTGTATATCCGTGGGGATTTCACGCACAATAAAAAAGGTGGTCCATTTGATTAGTTAGTGTGTATTTGTACAGGTGCGTTGGTAAATTTTGACATTGATATTGCCATAATTATTTTGAAACCTCTTGATAGCGTTACCATTACTGTTACTGACACCTCTGTATATTATTATACTTAGATATTTACCATGTAAAGGAATAACTTTTTAAATCGATTAAGAAATAGAAAAAATACTTTTTAAATATCGTCAATTCTGGAAAAACTCCAACAGACTTGGAGAAATGGTGATAAAGTAGAATAATAATTCTTCTCCGACAACTAGTAGAAAAGTATTTTTTCTCTTGTAACTGGTTACGAGATTTTAGATAAAATCTCGTAACCAGTTACAAGCAATCTCATCTCTCATGCAATAATTGTGTCTTACTAGCAACCGTGTACAATGATTCAGACGCTGTATACGTGTGCGATAATTGATTAAGTTAGCGAGTATTCAAAACTGTAGACACAAATATTACATACATCGAAATGTTAATAAGCTGATATTTTAAAAATATGGTTCACTGGAGTCTGGTTCATACAGTACACTTTTTAAGCAGTGATCGCAACATGCGTTGCTTACTTAGAAAGTGTCTGTTCTATTACCTCAGAATTTCAGAGGGTTATATCTTAACGACTTTCCACGTTTATTCTATCAAACGGTTGATGTGTTTGTAATCTCTTTAAGCCTCGTTATATGATTGCTAATAGGTTAATTGGCAATCATGAGATCTTTGGAAGTTTTAGGCGTCGAGCTCGTATTTTAAATTTTTGAGATTTTCAGTAAAGCAATGATGGCCCTTAGCGAATAAAGTGCGAATACAGATTACACTGTTTTAATAATATTGTTTATTTTACTTTCCTACGATCGTGAACAAATACGATCGTGATACAATCTTTGAACGCGCATTCAACTAAAGACCTAGACGTAGAATCTTTCACAGAATATTCACACAAACATCGATTGTATGGTTTATATCTATAAATAACCATTTTATTCAATTGCTGTCGTTCCTCGTCACATTATTTGCAATGTTGCCCTGTATTACGAACTGCCTTTTAAATTGAGAAAATAATCTAAATAACTTATTGGAATGTTGCATTGAACATGATCACGTATGATTGCTTAGAGAACGTGTGCAGACACTTACGAACGTGTTTATCAGAAAACCAGCTTTATCAGTTAATCCTTCTCCTTACAGACCAGTTCTAAAAGAACCTTACGATGCCCTAAGGGAACTGGGCCCTCGACTGTACCCTAGGAAAAAAAATGTCATACATGGTTCTTTTAGATAGCGATTCGCCCTCAGACCTGCTTCGTGAAGGCCGAAAATCTTTAGTCTAGGCTTGGTTCAACACTCTCTGGAGCATATTGTGGCCTTTGTCAGAATAATGTCATACTTTCTGCCACCTATTTGTCGTATGTCACCGCCTTAAACTATTGGATATCTTTGAGTTGAGCTTACAGGGTGCCCCACCGAGATACTTTTTTTTTTTAAATATTCTACAACATTCAACACAATGCTATCTAGACCCATGGTAAGCATAAAGCTTGTGTTATGGAATCTAGAATGAGGCTAAACATAATTAGATACTTTTTTATTGTAAATACATACATATTATACATAGAAACATCCAGACCAATGCAAATATCACATATTCATGCATTCAAATATGTGCACTGAGCGGGAATCAAACCCGCGCCTCCTGTGTACCAGTCGAACGTTCTACCGCTACGCCACGGAGGCTGTCAAACCTGGAACCCAAGCCAACCTCACCTACACGCTGGATACACGTCTTTCTGCTACTGCGGCTGCTTTTTTTATACAACTTAGGTAGCAGACAAACACACAGCCCACCAGATGGAAAGTGGTTACCGTGACCTATGAACGTGTGTAACACCAGTGGAGTCACATCTGTGCTGCCGACCCTGTAAGAACAGAGATTGTGTGCCTATCTTTCCTCTCGGAGTTAAGAGGTCAACGGCAGTTGTACCCATAAAAGCTTAAACAAAACAAACAAAAGGAAGATCCTTGGTGGATGTGACTAGGCTTGACACTCGGATAAAAAGACTCAATAGAATGTTTGAATTTCACACACTCTTGCCACATAGATGTCATATTATACATCACATAGACCGTACAACAATCCGATAGTAATTGTGCTGCTGGTGATTCGCGAAATGTCTCAATTTAAATGTACCTAGCGCGCATACCGGTTGACGCAGGTAAACCGTGCTTATGTGGGTTAATTACATCAATAAAAGTGAGAGGGCCATCGGTATCACTTTGTTACGACTTCAATGGTCTATCGGCCTGCTTATGGTAACGGTTTTTAGTCGCATTGATAGCAGACTCCTGAGTGGCTTTGGATTAATCGATTCTGTGTTGTTAACATGTTGTTTATGTGACACAGTTTAAATAGGCTTACCATTTTCATTAAGAGATAGACATATGCTATCGCAGACTTTAATCTAGACCTTTTTAACTTATACACTTCCGTAGTACATTATCACAGCGCACGCAATGTAAGACGGTTTTTTTGTTAATTTTTTACACTTGGGATTGCATTTTTGGAGTTTCAGTAAGGATCCCTAATTCTTTGAAAATTTAATATAGCCTATATTAGTCAGTAATAACACAGCCGTTTACGGGTGAAAGGATTTTTGAAGTCAGTGTAGTAGTTTTTGAGTTTATTCGAATACAAAAATACAAATCTTTATTTTTCGAAAGATGTGTGGAAATTGCCGGATTTGCTGACATTTGTGATCACTATTTCGCTCCCTTTAGTAGTAGCGTAATGTTATATAACCTATAACCTCCATCGATAAATGGACTATTCAAAAGTATAATAATTCTCAATTCGAACTAGTTGTTCCTGAGTTTAGTGCGGTCAAACAAATAAACTCTTCAGCTTTATATATAGTATATAGATATATAGATATTATGTTTAAAATATTTCCTACAGGCATCAATCATAATAATGTCATGACTAAAACATCCATTGAGGCCGTTAAGGAACCCACTATTTTAGAATTAATAGCAGCTGGAATAACCTTTACATTTTTGGACATCGTCCAAGCTCACCATCAGACAGGGTGTAATCAAATTGGTAGAACATACATAAAAAATCGAGATTATTTATAAACCTCTTCGGCTTTACATCATAATACCACAGTATAACGAGTAATAAATATAAGTCGTTAGACTGTGATAATACTTTATACTCGCAGTCACGGAGGGGTAACTCGATGTTCCTATCAATAAACATAGTACCTACGAAGGGGTCAGACGGGATTGACTGCCGTTTGACTCCCTAGCCCAATTCACCATACTGAATTTAAATATTATTTTCAATGGCTCCTTCTCTATACAATTAGCCGTACCTACGAATGTTAGGTAACTGTACGTACTCAGGGGATATAAGTTATATCATCAGTGAATCACCCACAATTAATTAATGTGACCTGCTTTCGTTTTAACAGCTACATTTTTTTTGCGCACTTGGATTCCAATCAAGTTAAAGCTCCATTTATTGGTAATCAGTGTTCTTAATTAGATTAGAGACTTCATTTAAAAGAGAAGTTCGGGAAGTGGGTATGGATAAAAGCAGAGGCGAACTGCTCTGTCTACCCTAGAGGGGAAAAGACCTGAGCATATATGGATATGTATTATATATAGTACAGGGACCGATTTGATATTTTATATATTGATTTAGAAGTAATATCGATTTTCAGTATGCGATTCTCATAAAAGATTTTTCGAAAATTTGTCAGCATCTAAATTTGATTTATTCTGACTAGCTAGTAGAGTTTGATTATTTACTCAATTTCGCTATTTATTTTTTAAGTAATATTAATTAATAAAATCAGTATTTGCATTAAATAGCAATCCAATTTACTCATAACCATTAAGTTATATTATGACTAAATTTCTTTGCTCATAACTAAATTGAAGTTGCAATTTACAATGTTCAGTGGCAAAAGTAAATATTTTTTATTTAAAAATAGTTTAGGCAGTCACACACAATGCGGGAATTCCCATATCGTATAAGATAAGATATAGATAAAGCATACTTACAACACAAATGTAGCCGAATTTAATGTAACCGTAAACGTAATTACAGTAAATCCCTATTGCCCCGTTCTTGTAACTTCTAATAAGATTGCCATTACAGGAAAAGCACCTACCTAATCTTAATTACAGTTTTTTAATTACATTTTGCCAGCGTAAGATCGGATAATTATCTAATATTATATTATATATCGTGAAATAATGTTTATCTACCAATGGAGACGCAAACAAAAAGGAGCCAAACACCATTGGTAAAGCGGGTTGCATATCGTATCACAATTTGAGGTCAATGGACGCTGAAATTTTGAGTTTTTGAAGCATACACCAACTAACTTAACAATTATAATAATTAACCAAATGTTTATGTAAACAAAGTCTCGAGCACAGCTTGTTCTTAAGCACATTCTAAAATCGTGCGATGATGTCTCAAATTAATTTAAATTTGAAAGCTTTTAAAAGTTTATAATGTGGTCTTGGGTATCAGTGGCCAGTGCCGAGAGACGAGGAGCGACAAATTTAAATAGGGAATGCCCATTAAAATATTTATTACACGTCATCACTACTATATAGTAGTGAAATGTGATGTATTCTTACTATATGAGCAGATAGGTATTAAGTAATATGACTAATAAATTAATTGGTTATCTCTCGTACCTAAACACCATTTACGGAGACTAAACGCTGGCTGGTAAACGCGGAACGAATAGTTAATTTCACTATTCGCATACACTTTAAAATCTAGTATTCATATAGGAAACATTGTTTCACGCCGCGATGTTGATCAACATTGTTGCATGCACAACGTTGCACAACAACGACGCGCCTCAACACAGAATTGCGGAACAGTATTGTCTGTCCATGCCTCACATGATCAATCGTAGAACAAACAATAAGCTGCGCTTCATGTTGCGTTTACTAGTTGAGGGCGCCAGGCGCGCCACCGCTGCGGCCTGCTTCTGCCAGGGTGACAGGCGGCTCCACCTGTCACCCCCAGGCCGAAGTCCTATGTCTTAGACGAACGGTTGTAGGACAAAATACCGAACTTCTCTTTGAATGCATACCAAGGTTTATGTACACTTATGTACATTAATGTTCACATTTATTTGAACATCAAGGTTTACAAATGCATCTTTAATAACTTTTGTGTAGTCAGAAATCGTATCCACATTTATCAATGCTAATCGACTAAATGATTAATTAGTAATTACACACAAAAATGGATATGATTACCCAATCGCACAAAATCGCAAGTAACTGCAACTAATCGATATATGTATTATTTATTGAGTAATTCGGTTAGCTACTTATTGATGTGTTCAATTGACCATGGATCAGTGCTGGGGGTAGGCGAGCGCGAGTAGGGATGAACATTCCTGCAGTAAATACAGAATTGTAAATTGTTTAAATTAAACTATGTACTTAATGTCCCTTATGTCCTTACTCTGCTTAGACGCTTTAACTGTTTCTGCTCTAGATTAACGAATCTCTCTGAATTTCGGCACAGGGATAGATTATTATACTCTGAAATAAGATATTTAATACCGGAAGTAGATGGATCGTGGAAACGGGATTAGATTTTAATGAGGGTGGAGCCATGGGCAACTTCTTGTGTTTCATCATGCCAGTTAAATAATGACTAGTTGATAGCAAAACATAGTTTACGAACTATAGATAAAACTTACAATTATCTCTACGCTAAGAACAGAGTATAATTTTATAGTAAAGTATACAGGTACATAACCGCAATAGTATAGTAGGTACTCATCCAAGAAACATTTCCGAGGTTAACTGCTCCGTTGTCTTATGATATGACATATCAAATTATGAATCCGAAGACAATACAATTGTATCTTGATTCTCAAGAATAGTTCAACCATAAGGTTCATTCAACTGTTGAACTCATGCATCAGTAAATAACGGTCGAGAATCGTCCTGTCCCTGGCAATCGTACAAGCCAGTCCTCGATCGACCGTTACCTCCTTTGTACGATTACGCACTTATGGGCGTCATAACGTATAATCGAATTTTATTTAGTCTTTTCACTTACACAGCTATTGTGTTCAGTGCTTTGGTAATTACCAATGTATTCGCACGAGAAAATAGTTTTGTAATTCCCAATTTTTTTTACGCAATGCTAAGGTTAGTTTACATTTCATAAGCTGGTACAAGGTAGTACTAGTAACTACTATTAAATTACTTCTCCTATTTACTTCCTTACGGGCTCCAAGACAGTTAACATTTTTCTGGCACTTCCGGAGTGGTCAATACTAACTAGGTTTGTTCGAATGCCTTTTTTTCCCCACAATTTGAGGTCGGCTTGTCAAACTAATGTCGAAACGGTCGAACTTCGATATTTTCCATGAAGTCGCTGACTTCTGGCCTGCGCTACCCACTGGTCATGCCGAAATTCTATAGTTAGAACAAGTTGTCGAATGTTTTTGGGGTTTAACTACCTTTTAGGAACCCCATAGATGTATATGGCACCTGACTATAGGCCTAACGCTAACCTAACGCTATTGCTTTACGAGGTATGGAGGAATAGTCAATTATAATAATAAAGCATGATAAGACTGACCTGATTAATGTAGCAATATGCTGCGGGTTCTTTCTTTATGTTTTTATTTATTGTTTGAGAGCTAAGGTGGTCGTTGCTTGGGAAATGTTAAGCTACTTTCAATGGTAACTATTTTAATGCCCCGCAGGCACACATACTAGAGTAGTGCCCTTCATTGATTATTTCAACAGTACAAAATACATGTAAAGCACCCAACTGTGAACGAAAGTAAGAGTGGTCACTTAATTAATTTACCTTGACTTAAACTGTTTTGCTAAAATTAAAACGGTCAATAAGGTTTATCGACCTCAGTAAAGACAATGAACTTGTTAAACTGGTTTACGAGTAGATAAAATTCATGTATTCAATGACATTCGTGGCTATGAGTTACATAACAACTGCGATGGGTAGAAACTGCACCTCGACTGACCGGTATGGTAATCGCATTGCTTGATTATTACTTACGATGCCCGCGGTTACGTCCCCTTGGAATTCTGGCCCTTCACGAACCTTTAGGACCCCATTCCATGGATAGAAAGAAACTAATGCGTTATTAGAGAATATAATATTCTATATTCTACAACATTCTACACAACGCTATCTAGACCCATGGTAAGCATAGTTTAACTAGCTTGTGTTATGGAAATAGAATTAGGTATAGAAGAGAATACGGATTAACATACTTAAATACTTATTTTTTTTGTAAATACATACATATTATACATAGAAGCACCCAGACCAATGCAAATACCCATATTCATGCATACAAATATTTGCACTGAGCGGGGATCGAACCCGCGCCTCCTGCGTAGCAGTCGCGTTCACTACCGCCACGCCACAGAGGCCGTCAATAATCTATCCCTATTCAAAATTCCCAATTCTAAATTTATTGTAAATAATCAATTTCAAATTCAAAAATTGACATCTATAACTTCTGAAAGTACAACTTCGGAGTTCTGATCTTCAATTACCAAGCTAATCGTTAGACTGCGTCCCACTGGTGAGTATAAAATTAAGGGCACCCGTCAATCCACTGGCAGCTTGCTTCACCTATTTGTAGTTTGTAGGAGCTGGGGAAATGTGAGTTTACTTGTACACAATTATGATATCTTTGGATCTTTATATTTACTGTTATAATGTGAATATTAATTTTATTATGACTCAACATTAAAAAATTAAGTGCCGTTAAATATAGTTAGCAAGTAGTAGCTGAAAACTATTAGCACTTTAAATAATCAGACAAGCAAAATCCTTAAACATATTTAAAAGAATGGTAAAGGACTACTATCTATCATTGTGAACACTGTGACAGCTCACGATTAATATGTTCACTATTTTCCCTTCTTATTACTATGAACTATTTGCTTCGTATATCTATTTATGTGCTAAAGTTGTATATTTATTAAACTTTATTTGAACTTCTCTCATATGTATCTTTCTTTTTGTATCTTTTAATATATTATAACCTTGTTTCTAGTTTATTTGCTAACTACACCAATTTTTTTGCTTTATTACACTACTGTCCATCCCAAGGTTGCCTGGAAGAAATCGCTTCCAGCGATAAGGCCGCCCATTGTACATTAAACTGTATGCATGCTCACTACAAATTTTACTGTAATCTATTGGTGTACAATAAAGAATTATCTATCTATCTATCTATCTAAGACTTTTGTAGGTATCTATTTGCTTTGGTTTTTTATACCTTGTATAAATAGGTACTTATTAAAAATATGACAATGACGGCCTCCGCCATCGCCTTGTTGAGGTCCTCCATTGAGCAGGTATTGAGACACAGGGCTCGGGCATGATAGGAGGTGGGCAATTGTTATTGACGACCAAATATATTAATTAAAAAATAATAATTAAAAATTCTAAAAACCCTCGTCACAAAAAACAACCTCCAAAAAGTTGAAAATAAACATAACATAACATAAACTCACGCCTATATCCCCGAAGGGGTAGGCAGAAGTGCTACGGCACCCACATTTCGCCAGTTTATGTTTAGGTCCCAATGTAATAGGTGGCGAGCCTATTGCCGTTAACCGGGCACTTATAAACTTATAAACGTTGAAAATAAATTGTGCCCTTTAACTTTGATAAACCTAGCAACATATTTTTTCAAGCGTTGCCATTTTGGTGGACCTTCTAAGGAGAAACTCGTAAAGTCCTCCGTCATCGTAATGATTTTGTGAAGGAATAAAACTTGTCCGACCACAAACCACTTCCCACCAGGTGTGCCATGTGCTGGCCTGCCACCTAAGTGGTATATTTCAAAAAAACACCGCTTCCTTAGGATATGTAGTCCATATTTTTGATTTAAATTTGTCAATTAGAGTGTCGTTTCATCACAGCAAACAAATCTAATTGTACAATTCTATGAAAAGTACTAACTTGGCAAGGCTATTGTATTAAACAACACACAACGGATAACCAAAGAATTTTAATATTTCTTTCACAACTTGTTTTTAGAAGCCGTAGCAATTCCGTGAGTACGACTAAGGACTTAGATTTCTTAATGTTGAACTTTTATTATTTTACTACTATTGCTGCCATCGTTGTATTATATTAAAGGTTTGCAATCATAATTGTTTGTTTGCGTTAGCAAAGTTAACCAATGATGATAAACGTCAAAACCCAGTTTTTTTTTCAAATGTACTTTTACTAGTAAAAAGCAGGCCCTGGAAGAATTTGATTGAACTCTGATTCCGCCGTATTCCTTACGGTCACAATTCCTTTGCCTTTGATTTTCTCTTTGCCCGATTGTGTTAAAGACTTAACCGAATTTCGGGCACTCACGATAACGCTCACCGTAAAACTAATTAACTTACTCTGAGCAAACAGTAAGTTTATTTTATTTGTTCAGCGAGTGGCGAATAAACGTAAATAATCAAAGACGAAACAGAGACAATTAACCTGTCTACTTTATCCATTTAAAAGAGCTCTACAGCCAGGCACTTAATTGCCTCACTGTTTAATTTTCTTAAGACGCCCTCAGAGCATTCCGGGCCCAATTTATAGTGAAAAAGAGACTTTGGCTAAGTATTCATTGTTGTATTAAGTTCTTTTTTGTGTTAAGTGAGCATTAGTATCTTTATCGTAGGGATTTTAATCTAAATACGTTTTTGAATCATGTCGCATGTTTAGCATAAAAGATGTTGAGTTGGAATCAGAATAGATCGGGGAGACTGACACGGCCTTTTAAGTAACCCTTGCCGGTATAATCAGTATAACCAAAAAGTATAGCAGCTATATTCTAACTTATTAAATACAATTTTTCAAGCCACGGATAACAGCATTGCAAACTATCAATCAAGCCTGTTGCAGTCCACTGCTAGACATAGGCCTCTCCCAATGTTATGAGGCTTAGGCCTACTGTTTCAACGCTGGCCAGACGGGTTGGTAACAGGGTTTTATTTCCATCTTACCTTCGCTCGAAGTGATATCATCTGCGTATTTTTCCGTTAGTCACCTCTTACGACGCTATTTAGATGAGATGAGGTGGTGATACTTTATTCTCTTATCTTTATTTATTCTTTTTCCGTCACCACACAAAACTATATAATTGACATTCTGCAATATTTCATCCAGATACATTCAAACGTTTTGATGTAATTGAGTAATAAACATCCAACAGTGCATCTAAACTTCCGCATTTACTATTTTTAGCAGTAACATCTTCGTGAGTATTTCAATTTAATACTAGTAGTAATAATTACCTATTCTAACGAGTACTAGGCGACCAGCCCATAAAGATGTATACATTGTATAAATTCATTATTATCTACATACAATTTTGCACATGATGTATTTAAAGTAAAACAATGAAAAACGTTTACATATTACCAAACGGCACATCGGTAATGAGCAGTATAGCCTTCATATATCACGACCAATGTACACGACGTTGCACCTACAAGGTTTATCAACATTCAGCATTGCTTTAATAGCATTCACTAAGGCTAAATATTGCCATCGAAATTTCGAAATATTAATTGTTGATGACACTGTGACACGGTCAAATTAATCGCATTATTGCGGTACCATTTCCGCGGTCTGAATCACTCCATTCATCCGTTCTATGTTGACTTTCTTCTAGATAAATATTGATACTATTTTTTGTACGCCAGGTGCTTGTGGCTAAGCGGTAACCGAGCACATTGTGAAGTTAAATAATACTAGCCAGGTCAGTCATAGGATGGGTGACCTTACTTAACAGATTGAAATCTATCTGTGTTAACTAGCAGAACCGCACTCTTCGCCCGTGGCATTCTTCGAAAACTCATTTCACCCTTTTAAACACGTATTTTTTTAACCCTCAAATAATATATGGAAATCTACCAGAATCGTTGATGTTTATAATCACTGCTCCGTTCCCTTAAGTAGTAGCGTGATAACATATAACCTTTATCGACAAGAGGACTATTGAATACAAAAATATTTTTTCAATTTGAACCAGTAGTACCTGAGTTCCTGTGAGTTCAAACAAACAAACTCTTCAGCTGTATAATATTAGTATGTATTAGATCTCTAAAAACTCTGACATCTAATCTTTCTACAGAACTTAAATATCGCCAGAGGGTTTTAGAGGTCAAATACGATGAGATGACAACAATAATATGTATACATTATTGCCTAATGAATTACTGTGAGTCCCAATGCTGACAGTTACTACCGACATTATGAAGCATTTTACATTTAATTTACGTTTATTCGACAACCTCAATAAAATCTTTCAAACCATGGCATTTAACTTTCATGCTTTTATCTACTTACCCACGATTAAAACATGTAGACATTATCTTAAATTTTGTAATAATTTATGAAGACTGTTCTTTTAACACTTGAATAACATCCAGCCATACTTTTTAAAGTAACGATGCCGTCTAAATAATGTTATGTCCCCAAAAGACCCATTGCCAAGGCTACAGATGTTTGAAACATTCTACGAAGCTACTTTATAGATACTTTTTATCCATATTTATTAATAGTTGCTCGACCAACATCCTTGAGGCCCAAACCAGTTCGGGAACTCTTTCCTTTGTCACACATTAAGGCCTGGCATTCATTACCAGTTCACGTGTTTCCTTCTTCCTACAGTCCCGGCTTCTTTAAACGAGACATGAAATATCTCTCTCTCTCTCTCTCTCTCTCTCTCTTTGTGTGTGTGTGTGTGTGTGTTTGTGTACCTACCAACGAACGGACGAGGCTCTGGTGGAAGTTTCCTCTCTGGATTGGGAGGTAAAACGGCAGTCGCATCCGGAATTATTGTTATTCCGTATGACGAATAGGTATACAAAGTTTATAAGTATCATATAGTGTACAAAGTAGAACGACACTGTCTCAAGAAGGAAACGACACTGTATCAAGAAGGATACTGCACTGTATCCAGAAGGAAACGACACTGTATATTATCGGAAGGAAACCTGTGGAACGTTTGTAGTGTAAAGAATGACAAAGGATATTACAAACCAACACAGTTAGCTAATGAGGTTGTAAGTCTGTTGTGATTCGCGCCGGATGGAGTTCCGCCTGAGTTGTCGATATTATCTCCACATTTGTCTTTTTACCTGAAACAATCTAGTCTATAAATAGTTACCTACCTAATGAAAATATCGAAGTCTTTATTGTACACTTACAAGGCATATTAATTTTACAATCGTGTCAAGAAATAATATATAAATATAATAAAATTAAAATAACTATTATACAACTTATAGCTAAGAACAATTAAAATGCGTCGTGGAATTCCTCCGCATCGCATGCCTCTTGTGATAGCGTTCCCAGAAGACTGGCAGCATAGCCACGTTGCCGTTGTATGGCAATGCTTGTTATCAGACCTAAAAAAAGTCAGCCTTCTGGTCACGAGAAATTAAATCCTAATTAAATCTCTTTGTGCTTTTTTATATCACTTTGGTGGCAGACAAGCACACGGCCCACCTGATGGGAAGTGGTAACCATGGCCTATGGACGTATGCAACACCAGGGGTGTTACGCTCGCGCTGCCGACCATGAAGAAACCTTCTGATGCCCCTCTTGAAGAACCCCATATTGTAGGTGCTTGGGAAAACCACAGCAGGGAGGTCATCCCACAGCAGGGAGGTCATCCCACAGCTTGAGTGTGCGTGGAATGATGTTTCTTTTATACCGCGCAGTGCGCATCGTCTCAGGTCGCAATGTGTGAGGATGAATTCCCTGCATATAGCGAGGGATGCGATGATAAAATGTAGTTGTTGGCATCATGTCATACAATTCAAAAATTGTCACATAACTAAATTATATATCCTATTTTACTAATGTGTGACAGTTTGGAAGCATGCTGAATTCATTATATTTAATTTGTATAGTTTATTATTCAGTATTATTAATAATTTTATAACGCTACGCGGCTTTTTGCATTTAAATCATGGAAATTAGGACGTTTCGGATGCGTTGCAGCACCCGTGGTCATTACTTGACTCTAACCGCGAAAAGTGCCGCACCGTTATATAATTATGAATTTACACAGCGATGGTTTAAACATAACAGTATTATTTAGTTACAAATATGTGTTTATAACCAAATAACGTTTTCTGCTATCGAGACTTGTAATTAGCGGTCACGTGTGCAAATAGTTATACTTAGTCATTAAAAATACTCATTAATGATATCCAGATAAGTCATTGTTCTTAATCACAATCTTCAAGACTATCGAAGCGTTGCTTTACGGCAGGTACGTCATACGCAGTCGCTGTAATCAATGCTGATGTTATCAACAGTATTCACATATCGACTAACAATGTATATCAATCACAGCTTCTCACTTCATTACCTTCATAGCCGAATATCTTTAGTTTAAGAGTTCAGAGTCAATGACAAGCGTAGACTGATCGACAAGATCATCGATTATAATTTAGTAATCAGGGATTTTCAACCGAATTAATAAACGAAGGATGTTCTCAATTCCATTATATCTAGTTTTTTTTTTCATGTATGTTCGGGCATAAATATTTTTAGTTCGAAAGAGGTTTATTCTGAAATGGTCCTTATATAATAAGGTCCTGTCTGGATGGAGTCTCATTCAAAAATTTTACTTATTTACCTTTCTTTCTTATGTTTTCTATTATTTTTCATTGTTGTTGATACCACGACTTGGAGAGATATGGCGGAGCTGTGTTCATTCGTATGCCTGGAAGCGTATATTTGTACCCATGTGCGGGTTTCACATTGGAATTTTTTACAGAGGTTTTCTTACTCACAGCCCTGAAGAAATCCTGGAAGATATTCCACTACTTTCTCTCAGTGGAATTAACGGCTGGGTTAGGAGGCAGTCCATATCAAACCGGTCTACCAGTCCCAACGCTGAACTTTCGCAGTCACCTGCACAAAATGAGGTCGCCAGGTAGGGGCGATATTGCTGAAATATTAACTGTTGAAGATGTCACCCTCTCCAAAGGCAGACGAGAATACACGAAGCATCATCACATTGTGCGGATACTACCTGCTAGCACCCCACCCAAACCCTTAATGCTATTCCGATATACTGTGTAATCTTACCCAATTGTTTAGCTTTTAGCAGCCCTTAAGTGTGCTTATCCAGTAAACTATCATATACTACACTGTATTTGTATAGCTGTTGAGATAGTGGTACCACGTTCAAATAAAGTAAAAATCTTCTAATAATTCGGCTATTATTATTAAGACTGCTCTTCGACATTCCCGCTAAAATATACTAAATATTTCATTTTTTAATTTTTTTTAAATCATATTTACACATCGATTAAGATATAGAAAAAAACTAATTGGTTCAGGCGGGATTCGAACCTGCGATCTTTCCCTTAAAGGGGATCGCTCTGACCACTAAACCATCCAAATTCTTCAATACATATTATATCCGTCTTATGGCGACGTACTGACATTCCTACGAATGTCAGTAGAAAGCTCTTAACCGACGCAGTGAGACGAATATATGTATAGTAGAATTTGGATGGTTTCGGGTGAAAGTTCTGTGACTTAGTGGTCAGATCGTTCCCCCTTTAAGGGAAATATCGCGAGATCGATTCCGCCTGATACAATTAAATTTTTCCATATTTTAATCGACTTTAATTGTTAGCATAGTAAATGCTTTAAAATTTCATTCAATATATTTATACATTTTTACTTATCTTATTTATTATAATATATATCTACATTACATATCTATGAATAGATATTATAGGTACCTATGATGCCTATATCCTTATTTATATTTAGTATACCTTCCAAAGAAGTGGTCACGAGTAAAGCCCAAAAAATGGATCTCAAAAGAGGTTTAATGTTGTAAAAAAAGCAATTAACCGTGTAAACAATTTAAAGTGACTGTAAGAACAAAAGTTTTTAAATCTTCATAAGATCACAAGAAAGAATCAAGTTGGGATCCCTCGTGACTTCTTTTCGTTTAACACCAAGGAAAATTACCGTTACACGAAAATTGGGTTACCAAAACAAATTGAAAATTTGGAGGCAATTTTCTCCCTCAAAGAACAACCACTCTTATTTTTTATTTTCATTTTTGACATAGTCTAGTTAATTTAAATAGTAAAATATGAATCACTTTTTTGTTTTACAATCTTCAACAATATTGCTTAGTAAATGGATCAATCTTCTAAGCACCATACATACATACATCACTACACATTACATGGTATGAACATCAAAATTGATTACATATTAAAAATTTCAAATTGGCATGATGACTTACCTACTTTAAGAGAGTAGTACGAAAAAGGAATTAGCTTTACCACTAAATTGCAGCGAGAGCGGTCTCACTCGAAGCACCATTCAAATAAATGGAAAGCGCGGTACCACATCAGACTGCCCGAGCTTTTCACATACATAGAGTAGGTATTACAGTAAGCTTTCGACCGTATGCGCATGTTATTTGTATCCGTTCCATATATGTTAGCATACGATATTATGTCACAATGTATAGTGACGTACTTGTATTATTATGTCAATATAACACATTATAGTATTTTGGCATTTCTTTTTTTACTTACCTCCACTGTTAACGTAACGATTTAGAAGTATTTATACCGAAGCATAATATAATAAAAGCATAATTAATTATATTGAAGTAAAATAAACAGAGCGTCTAGTGAATACACAAGGTAAAATTTAGTAACTGTTTTGAACCTAGATATTTATTTGCTAGAGACTCATATTTCTGAGTGGTCATTTAAAAATAATCACAAAGTTTAAGCTTGTAAACTAATCTATTCGACACAGACTGCTCTGAGTAGAGGTGTTAATACTGATCGTTGTATCGATATAAATAAAATTTAACACCGATAGACGAATGAAATAATGTTTATGCCTCATAAGCTTATTAAACAGTAGGTATAGTATAAAATCAATATGCCAAACTATTATCATGTAATTGAAAGTTATGATGGATTTATTAGGAAGTAAAAACTTATGCAAATCAAAAGAACGCCATGTGTTATGCAATAAGTATTCAGAATTGAGGATAAGGTCAAATTGGCGGGATATAGATAAAAAAAACAATAAAGTATATGTATCTATTATTTACATGATTAAATACAATCCCAATTTTCTCCCAGCGTTTCTTCGAAGAATTCAATGTCATTTTCAACTCTAATACTCTTCAAGGCTCCTGTGTCTCTATTCTGCTAAAGAAAAACCCTTTTCATACCTCGGATATAGCTAAAAAATCCATTTAATTTTAGATTTTGAAGCAATACTATTAAAATTCAAAATCAAAAGGCTTTTTGGAGAGTGAATGAAGAAGTGTAACTCTTTTCATTTAATTTTAAACTTTAAGCGTATAGAAATAAAATCTAAAATTTTATTTGCAGTGTTTGTGGTATGATATTGGTTTTGCTTTAGTAGAATCGAGAGCCTGATCTTTTCTACGTACATCTATACAGTACTTTAAAATCTATCACAGATGACTAATTTTTTTTAAATATTACAGGCCGTCATTCTGGGGGCAGCGAACGAAGATGGAGGAGCGATTAATGCTGGCAGTCGGCGTGGCCGTATTGCTGGTCATCGCGTTCCTAGCTGCCTTCATTGCCACTTTAGTGCAATGCAAAGCGACGGATATTACCAACAGTCACGGTAACAGATTAAATTATTGATTCAGCTCGCGATTCCTTCCTACTACAACTGTCAAAATTTTATACTAACAATTTTATCCTTTGCCTGTGTACACGAAAATAGCTCTTTGTTTGTGATTGAGTTCATGTAGCACACAAAAGATTGAAAGGTATTATAGACTATTTATGATAGCATGAGTTTGGTTGCATTTCACTAATTCATATCCATCATTACATCAAAAAAGTAGATTTGAAAATTAATTCTAAAACGAATACCAAATGAAAAAGAAACGTAAAACGTAAACATTTTAAAGATTATTACTTTTAAGTCTCGGTATGTATTTAAAAAGAGACTGTTTGATCATGTTGTAATAGAAAGGTAAAAATGAATATTAGAAGCATGTATGGTGAATAGTTTCATAACAGTAGAAGAAGCATATATATAAATAGGACAGAAAAGATAATGAATGTTGCCGCCTTTCTCAGAGGAAGAAAGGACACATTATAATAATAGATATATGGTGTGTGTATGGACTAAAGAATGGTTATTTTCACTGCTTTCGAATTTTGTACCTAACTAATTATTGATGTTAGGACTAAATTATGCATTATTTCTGTGTCAAATGCAAAGGAACGAAAAGGATCGCTACCCACCTACAAAACCCAGTAATGCACGCGCTTTGGAGTTTTAATTGTTAACACATCAGGTTTTATATATTAAAAATAAAAACCAAATAATCTAATTGAATTTTGTTTTCAAAATGAATAAGCAGTGGCGTCGTTAGATGACCAAGGGCCCCGGTGCAAGAACAAATAATGGCCGAGCCCATAAGTTTTTTTTTTTGCGTAAGCTTCTTCGGGCCCTCTTACCGGTTAACGATGACGCGAGTTTATCTAGACGCCGGACGGCGCCGAGGTACTTACTCCTAGGTTAAAGATGTAAGTGTAACCGTTAGGATTCGAACCCGGGAACTCTTGGTTTGAAACAACCGAGAGTTATGTTAGTAAACAGAGAGGCACACAACTGTAACCTGTTTGGTATACATTTTCAATAGAGATCTACTAAAATAAATGTCTGTTCTATTAGTAACGAATCACTTGCACCCTCTGTTGAATATGTTTAATGCACTGTGGCTATAGCTGCCAAACACTCACATTTGATGTAACATTCCATTACGTCGGCTGCATTGATTTTGAACTCCAATAAATGAAATCGCCGCGTGGTCACCGGCAGCGTAGAATTTGGGCCACCCCATCTCTTCCCATGCGGTGTCGTACAAGGCGACTAAGGGATAGGGCTGTTTAACATCAGGCAGATATATACAGCCCAGAATCAGCCTCAGATTCATGGCTCGAGGTAACAAAAGTGCCCGGAAAACGGCAATAGGCTCACCCCCTATTACGTGGGACCGAATACAATGATGGTGAAATGTGTGAACATGTTAATTCACCTCTGCCTCATCCTCCGGGCGTGATTATATGTATGTATGTATGTATGTATGTATGTATAAATGAAATGTTTTTTTTTTATTGTAAATCTACTGGAGTAGATAACGTACCAGATTTAATTAAGATTGATAGAATGGAATACATCGTGACTCTATGGTTTACGACCGTAAGGTTAAATACGCACTTTATGCGAAGCAATCATTGGTTGGTCATCATAAAATTCGCAATTGAACAATGATGATGTCGATAGAATGTGTAATTAGAGAAAATTTTGAAGTGATTCAGTGCCTTTGTTCTGTATGACAACAGGAACAGGTTGTACAAAGCGCATGATATAAGGACACGGTGGTACACAATTAGTGGCCTGATGCCGATGAATGTATCACACACTCGTATTGTACGAACAATTTTGTATTGCACATAAATACAAATTGTATTTTACGATTCAGAACGTCAACTTTTGTAACTAAATACGGTCACATTCCAGTTTAAATCTGGAAAAAGTCAGGTCTTAAAAATATTACTGACTAACGTACCCCTATTATGTACATTGTACATACAAATAGTCCAGCCGCCTTCCTCTTAGTATTGCTTAGCGGTATCTTGAATTCATTTTACCTCGGAACTCCGGGATCGTTTTCCTGATTGTCCGGTCCTCAATCTGATTGACATACGCCTAAGTTGACCCTTACGAACCCGGTAAGGGTCAACTTACCGAGTTACCCATTTACCCTCGGTTCATAAATCTGTTTCATCAGTTTTTTATCGTTCATCCTTTTTATTTATTTAATAAGTCAATCTTTTTGGGGCTTATGTGTTTCTCACGTTGCTTGTTAATTCAGTTTGGGTAGCTAATACATAGATAAGTCTATATCTTCTGTCCTTAATACTGCCAGCAAGTTGAAAAGCATTATAGCTACAACTTGGTTGCACAACTTGAATTTCCGCCTTTTGATGAAACGGAACCGACATTTCCAACTACTTTCCGCTCCTCTGCATCGCAGAACTGCTGCATATATTCAAGAATTCTTATTTTAAATTTGTCAACCTCAGAACTCGAAATTCACAGAATGTGAAAATCATCTTTTATGAAAACGAGGTAGATATTTCAGTATATTGCAATAATACGTATGAAGTTACAATGAAGGAGAAGAATTAATGAAGTTAACTTACTTTGTTTACTTACTGACATGCCTCATGTCCTGTAGCATTCACGTTTGCGTTGAGTTCGGCAAACTAACCCGGTTATATGTGACCATTTTTGAGTGTAAATTATTTGAAAATCTGTATAGATCGAGGACATAACTAAGCGACTTGCCTCGTTAGTGAATAAAAAAAGAAGCAAATACTTGACCACGAAATTACTGAGCAGATGAGATAGTGGTCAAATACTAGTCTGGTACAAAAACCTTCACCCCCTATAGAAATGCGGATACGATCAGGATTAACGCGAAGAGGATAATCTTTAGTAATTAAGAAAACAATGTCATTGTCAGGTTTAATTAATAGTCCAAGTAATTGATTTTCGTCGTTTAAAAAAAGTCTTTTTAATAAATATTCGGTGTGATCGCAAGAAAACGTTGGAAAATGCACAAGCACAGTTCTGCTTACAGTCTTCAACTTCGGTTACAAAACATAAGATCACGTCGTGTGTCGAAACTGCTCTACAGCGCGGCTGCGCGGGCGCATGCCATGCTTCGGTGCACGCTCTTGCCTAATTTGACATTACACTAAATAATAACAATAAAAATTTTATTACAATACATTTAGCCGATCACATTTCACGCAAAATTGAGCAAAAGTGATTGAGAAAGGCCAACAATAGATCGATTTAATGACAAATAACAATTTATATATTTTTTGAGTGAGTGAAACCTTTTTTGTCTAAACTATTAGTGGTGTAGTGAACGTTATCCTTGCCCATGTTGAAACTGTGGCGAACAGTAAAAACAGTTAGTTATCCTACAATATTTCATGTGAATTTATAAGTTCGTAACTATTTCGTTTGTCATTCGATTACAAAAAAATGGTCAGACTACGTACATACATACATATAATCACGCCTTTATCCCCGGAGGGTTAGGCAGAGGTGAATTAACACCCACATTTCACCAATAATTGTATTCGGTTCCCCGTAATAGGGGATGAGCCTATTGCCATAAAAAATGTAAGTAATTCCGGGCACTATTGTTGACTCGAGCCATGCATCTGAGGCTGAGTCTGGGTTGTATATATCTGTCGGATGTTAAACAGCCTTATCCCTTAGTTGCCTTGTACGACACCGCATGGAAAGAGATGGGGTGGCCCAAATTCTACTCTGCCGGGAACCATGCGGCGTCATAGTCAGACTAATTTGGCTGAAATTTCATAGATAGCTACAGTTTAGCTTACTCGTATTCCCCCGCTAACCCCTCCAGGTAGCGGGATTGCGACTAATTTGGGTTACTGATATTCCAAAAAGAAATCCATGTATTCAATATATCAATGTAAAAATAATGCACGTCACAGCTAAGGACATTTGTATATGTATACAATACACCTTTACATGTGAAGTTCTATATACTAACTTGTCTTCTATGTACTTACAAAAGTAATCATAAACTTGTGTAATTACAATCCCGGCAATCAACTACAATTTCCTGACAAGTTACCATTAGAGATTAATACGACACCGATATAAATGCTTTATCGGATTCGCTGATATTAAATTACTGTTACAACGGTATGGCAGGTACAAATATGGCATTAATCTGCCTGCCTTCAAATATGGCTTATTTAACGAAGAATAAACGCAAGAACTAAATTATTTTAAAATATTGTTATTACTAAATTATTTTGAATCTGTTATAACCTATATGTACCTATTACATTGGAACCTAAACATAAACTGCCGAAATGTGGGTGCTAGCAGCTCTGACTACCCCTTCGGTGATATAAGCGTGAGTTTATGTTATGATGTTATATGTGTACACTCACACATAACAAAATTTCACGCAATTATTGAATGCTGGGCTTTGCAAAAGATGCGTGAAAGTAAATTGTACATTGTGGAAATAAGATGTCTGAGAAGCAATAACTGAAGTAACGCTGATGAACCAAGTGAGTAAGAGTATTATGGTAGAGGACATTTTGTAGTTACAAAGATACACTAAGAAATAAGTTACTTATTATATGTTTATAAGTACCAAAAAAGAGAAAGAGACGTTTAGATGTTTCTGACACGTAGAAATAATGGATGCAATGAAAACAAATGGTCCTTCTTCCCTTGCCCATTAGTTAAAGAGTTGTGTGTTTAGATAAACGTAACGAGTACCTACAGCCTTACTGCAATATTAAAGAAGCACTTACCTCAATACTTATCACAACAAAAAGTAAGGCATCAGTTCTTATAAATCAGGAAAAGAATGCATTAAAAGAGAAAAGGCCAAGTTTAAAAAATACATCTAGGTCAATAACAACAGGTTTGAGAACTCCGTTAAGATTCACGTGTCACAAGTCTTACTATTTATATCCGATCCTACGTAGGTATGTAGGTCTGTAGGTCTGTTTCGCTTATATATTGTTAATTTTATTGACTCCTAAATGTTGTCCCTTGGCCTTGACACACAACAATAAAAGTCTAAATAAATTAATAACTAATTTTGTTTTAAAGAAGTATGTTGTCGCGATACAGACTATAAAAATATTTTTGTGACATATACTTTAACCTTCATTGATAATGGCCTCAATGTTTGTATTGTAGTTACCCGTTTTATCTATGACACCACGTTTTTCGAATGCCAATCACATTTGTGTTAAGTAATTATTTAAGTTGAAAATTTGTATTCTATTTCTCTTCATGTGGTTTAAACTAACTGTGCCTACAACTACGCAGGACCCTAATAGGTACTGCAGTAACAATCCGGTCAAAATTGACTTCATCATTTCGGAGTTTACTCGGAACACATAAGCAGAAAGACAGACAGATAGATATACCTAGTTAAATGTCTAAAACGTGAGTGTAAAACTACTTTGTCCCATGTATGAAGTAGCGGTTCTGTTATCATGGATTTGTCAGATAATATATAATACTAACATAACATAACATAAACTCACGCCTATATCCCCGAAGGGGTAGGCAGAGGTGCTAGCACCCACATTTCGCCAGTTATATAATACTAAACAAAGCCAATTTCTATTGAAGTCAAAAAACTAAATTGATTCATTTGTTTCTAACATAGGTACGCTCCATATTATGTACAGTATTCGTGGCTGTTGTCTGTTGTGTCACCTTCATATAAATAAATTTGTAATGTCATAAAATAATAATAACACATATGAAAGTATCGCAATTTTCCTTTAATAATAACTACCTATACCTATAATTGATGTTAAGTCAATAAGTAGAGATTGAATAACACGTGGATTTTACCCACGACTTTTACTTTAGATCACTGGATACTCAAAAGCATTTGAACGAGTAGCTTAGTAAATTGATTTTCCACTATAACCAATGGTACGATACTGCCGCATTTACTTCTTTCTTTGAAAGCTATTTATGAAAATTACGATAGCAATAATAAAATTGTTATCCTTTGATAAGTTAAACTTGCTCATAGCTCATATTACCTATTGTTATCGTTATTCTCAGTGCAAAGCAAAAAGAATCATCCCGTTTAGACATTAATGAAACTACAGAACGTCAGAAACAACATCAAAATCATGATATTATAACCTAATAACGAGTGAATGTTAAGAAGACTGCAAATAGAGATGAATGGAAAAAACAAACATATTGTGATCATCTGATATTTAATTGGGATCGCCAAATAAATATTGGATGAGGTCAGGGAGTAATTAGGACGCCGGAAGCTAAGACGATGATGAAGGGCAACGGTTTGTTTTCTTTGAGTGGCTAGCTTATGAAGTAGTTACCTAAAGTTCCTTTGCATTTCACGACAATAAAGCAAACAAGGTCGATGTTAAGTAATTAGCTACACACTACACCAGTTCACCATACCTAGCACGCGACGATGTTATCAACAAAACTATTAATAAGAGTACCTATTATTAGTTCTGTACTTTTACAAAAAGTTGATTAAATTCTTATAAATAATGAGTATTATTGATTGTGATGCTTTTTCATTGCCCATGAAAAAGCTATTCAAAAAATGTGCATGAAATGTTATTTATTCTTTATTTGAAAAAAAAAATTTTAAGATAATGAATTAAATTTTTTCGTTTGACTCTTCTGGTTACGACTAGTTATTGGTATTTAAATGGCATTGGCTGAATAACTGTTTTAGATAAATTAATACAAAGCAAACTTTGAATACAACCAGGATTAGCACTCAAATGACGAGAAACAGTAGCAACCCCCTCAATAATTGTTCACTATGTTTAGTTTTTCCAACAGCATTTAATCAATTTTTTTTTTGCATTGTCGTGTTCTATGCAATTTCTGTTACGCTTTTAACACAACCTTCTGCGTTTATTCCTTGCACGAATGTTGTCGTAACCATTCATTCATTTAGCATGTGTTTGTTACCTGCTTTTTAGACAAACCACAGACTAGTGAACTGAAACTTTCTTCATCCATGCCGCCGGCAGTTGTCGCCAGAGGAGGAACATCGGGACAGGTTGATATGTGCAACGCGCCGGGATGTATTCACACAGGTAAATCACCTATATATGTAGACACATTCTGTCCAATGTTTTCTTTTTCATTTATTGAACTGAATTATACCAAATATTTTTTTTTAGTTTTATTAATTTGGTAGATTGTATGTTGCTGTATATTTGAACTCGATTTTGAAGCTCTTCAGAAGGTTCATATAGAAAAGCAACAAAAGTTTATTTTGAGTTATATTTTAGAAAGTAAAGTGAATAAATTTTTTTTATTTTATTGTTAAAAAATGTGTTGGGTTCTTACAACAATACACATCGAGTATCTTGTTTTTATTGTGCGCAATACACCCCACATATACCCACACCACCGGCGCCGGTGGGGGTGGTTATGTCGTACTTGAACTGAAACGCACGTCGATGCATCGAGCACCCAATACTTTTAATTAATTACTTTGTTTTGTTTTATTTTAACTAGGAGCTTACCACCTCTTTTCGACCTACTTATTAAGGTATTTATTTTGTATTTGAAGCACTTAATTTACAAATAGGCTAAATTTCATCAAAAACTTTAACTAATAAATCATACGAACTAGACAATATGGAAATATTCAGTGCAAGCCTAAATGGCCGAATATGAAATGACCCAATTACATGGAGAATGCTCGTGTGTAACTAATCGCGAGGTCAGTTTTTATTAGAATAAATAAAATCACGAGCGGCAAAACCTAATCATTAGGTCGACCTCAAGGTCCCAAGACCATGTTTCTATTACATACACCAGCTACAATTTTCAGCTGGAAACTTGGTATTGACCTGTGAAAGAAAGTCTGTACACAGTGCTCCACTGGTTAAGTCATTGTGTAACTTGTTTAACTGAGTTCTGAAGAGACCTTTTTGCACTTAGGTATAGAGGCTTTTCATTTATCCAGTTTTCTAAATACGCAGATTAACTTAACAATTGTATAATTTATATAGAGGGCTATTATGAGAGGCGGCAATGTTAACGAAAACCAATTGGCTTTTTATTAACAAACATGCTATGATTTATATTTTGCGCTATTACCTACAAACTCTTGATTATAGAGGGAAACAATGAAAATCTAAATATCAGGTCACAGTTGCAAAAAGCTTGTATATTCCCACTATCAGAGTTTTAAAGCAAACGTAATAGATATTCTCACATATCCAGGGCCATCCCAGGGCGCACGTAGCTTTAGTCAACAACTTACATATTTATAACATCCAAACTTATAGAATGAATTTTTAAAGCATTTAGTATGCTAACTATTAAAATCGTTTAACATAGTACCGAAGTTATGAGTCACTAGCTGTTCCCAATCCTGGTGTATAGGAATTACAGTACTTAATACTAGGTAACCTGTGGAATTACAATACAATTGTGAAAAACACAATTTTAGTACATCTAGGATTAAGTAATCTGTGGTAGCACGGCCACTTTGTTGTTTGTTGTTTCTATGTCTACCAAAACAATGTGAAAAAAGAAACATGATTTTTTCTCAGCGGCTAATCTCGCTAACCATTAGCGCTCGCAAATGATAATAGCCTCGTTTTTGAGATGCGTAAATTACACAAACATAACTCATCGCATAGATGCAAGTATGTATATGTTAGATATATCTTTTGCTACTTAATGATCCCGTCAAAGGAAACGACTCCATGAATTTAAGGTGCTTTTACTTTACGCGATTTTTATAGAAACTACTAATACATATAAGTTTACACACAATTCACTCTTATCTAAAGGAATTCTGACTAGTAGATCGAAATTAAGAACTGGTGAGATTGTAGTACCGAGACAGGAAGTTACAATTGATTTTATTAAAATTCACCTCTCGAAATATTGGTAAAAATTCTGCTGAATTATGTTGTGTTAAGTTTAAGTCGGTTGCATTTTCCGCAGGATCTATGTACTCGTAAATTCCACCGTTTTGTAACTATTGATATTACAAAATGGCGAAATTTATAGGCATCTGTTAAGTTTCTTGTCTTGTGGTAATTATGGGTATCAAATCTGTATCAAAGCTGGAATCGCAAACATCTTTGAAAATTTTTACTTAGGTATTTAAGGACTTAGCGATATTTTTTTAGGAATGATATTGATTGTTTTATTTATTTTCATTTAGCATCAAAGCTGCTGTCGAATATGGATGAGAAAGTAGACCCATGCGACGACTTTTACGACTTTGCCTGCGGCTCATTTGTGAAGAACACACGCATACCTGATGATAAGACCTCAGTGAACACCTTCTCCATCATCACCGATCAGCTCCAGGAACAGATACGGTCGCTACTGGATGCACCCATAGTTCCGAACGAACCACGACCATTTGTTCTCGCGAAGACTTTGTACCAGGCCTGCATGAACCGAAGTAAGTATGGGTTATATAGTTTTAGTTTTAGATTTTTCTGATATAGTACGTAGTATGTGTGAAACCCACTAAGATGTTCAAGGCCTAATAATGAATGATGATGAAGATATTCACTATCAAGCCGATACACCTGGCGATTAATGGACAACGCTCTGCGCAAGTTTTGCTTTCAAGGTAGTTAATATAGACTGGATACAATAGTCGCTCCCGTAAAAGCCACATTAGAAGTAGAAAGCATACCAGATCCTGAACTTTTAAACCGCTGGAAGAAAGATGGGATTTGGATTTAGTATTTATTAAACCATCTCGGTGAAATTTATTTGTACCTACATTAAGTCCACTAAGTAAGTAATAGTGTTCATTGCCTTATGTTTCGTGCAAATGATTATGTTTTTCGCACGAAATTCGCTCAATTTGATTTCTATTCATTTTCGTAATACTTATAAACTGGCTTCTGTATACATTCAACAGATAAGTATCTACAAAAGCATAAGCTGCTTACAAGAAGATCCTTTGAACGTGAACATTTAATACAAAATGTTATTTCTTAATTGAAAACAAATGTTTCGTGTTTACCTTGAAAATGGATCATCGTAATGTAATGTATTAAATAAAGCTTGTTGTTGAATAATTAAATTGCTAAATTGAAATTCAGTGGTGTACATAAGACACCGTAAACAGTTTTTTTTAAAGAATATCTCTAGTAGATATTCTTTAAAAAAAACTGTTTAAGTGAAATTATTGGACTAAGCTCAATTGCTTGTGTACCTAAAGAGTTTTTACACGTAGATAGTCTAATAACCAAGATTCAAACCCGGGGCAAGCATCTGTCAGTCGCCAAAACTAAGGAGATAAGTACCTACATCGCGCTACAGCCCCGGACTGCAATATTGTCTTATTTTAATTTTCTGACAAAGTGGTGATAACCCTAACACTCGAATTCGAACCCTAAAATTCGAAATTTCGTAGGTTATTAAAACAGTGATTTTTCTTAACATCAAAGGAGTGCAACTTCTGTATCTATTCTGTACCCGGGGCTTCTCGGTCGCTACTGTCGTACTGACGCGATCAATTAGGTATCACCTCATTCTAGAATATTCATAACGTATTACACGTGCAGTAATTACGTCAATATCAGCAACAAAATACTCATCAGTAGAAGCCATTGTTGCAGTAAACTTTTAATTATGTTTTTTGCGACGCGTATCGTATCGTGTCTTGCTCGTGTTAGTTTTAATACGCACTTATCACTTGTACACACTTTACTGTACGTTGAAATAACTTTGAGAGGATGGATCGCGGGTTTTATTTGTGTAAGATAAGATCACATTGCATTTAAATAGCAACCCTTATGGCTTGGTTAAGAGACTAAAACGACTGGGGAGTTTTTAGACAGCAAATGCGTGCTTTTCATGCGTGATATTTAACTTCCATCATAGGTACAGGATGGAACATTTTGAACTTACCTGGAGGGGGAGTACTCTTAATACTGCAGATAGCGAATTTCACTAAAAGGCAACATTCTTTTAGTTTTAAAAAGAAACGAAACTATTTTCGTAGATTTTCTCACTTGACACGGCCGGTAATCAAACCTACAGTCCCGGGGCCTTTAAGCGGGGCGTGAAAAAGCATCTGATGAGGCCGCCAAGCTGAGTGCCACCATTGTAGCACTTAGTGTCTGTAATGGTGACCCTCTTTCCTGAGACTTTGCCTTTAGCTTACCATCAGGCGAGGTGAGGTCAAGTTGGCGTGTCCCATATAAAAAAAAATTAAAAAAAACTAAATCCCGATAAAATTACACCTGTATTTTTGACAGTGACAGTTTCAAAATCTTCCACACTGCTGGACATAGGCCCCTCTCCTATATATCTTGGATGTTTCTTATATATATACGGCTATAATATTATGTTTATAAATTCTCACAAAGTATTATTAATTTTCATAACAAAACGTATTTAATTGTATAAAACTAGGTCAAACTAGCAACACAATATTTCGTGCACCTACCTTTGACATAAATATCATTTCATCACCCTATGAATTGACTGATGGAAAATGTCCATGGCATTACGTCCGCCTTTGTACAATCGTTTCGAAGGTATTTGTGCAAAATGTTTAAATAAAATAATACATACATTTAGTCTTTTATTAGTTGGATAAATCTTTAGATTTGATGAAAGATAAATCTATCTCTAGTCTGAGCTGTCACTAGCGTATAATAAAAAAATAATAGCGCCATCCGTAATGTCCAAACCTCCTTTCTATAAAAACAATAGTCTTTGCGTAAGTTTCAGTGAGATAAATACAAGGTGGCACGTAATAGAGAAACTTGTTCACCCTCGGTGAACAGTTCTATGTGGTGAGATTCCATTATATAAGAGAGTGCCCCAACAGTAATGCTGTAAAAAACTTACAAACCTGTTTAGAGAAAAGTTTTTTAAATTTAATTCACATTGTGTTCCGTTTGTATTATCTATATAGCATGTGTTATTTTTGCCCCACAATTTTCAGTAAGTACGGGGTAGTGCTTGTTCCACACCCTAAGTGGAAAAACTGCGCAGCAGGAGCCCTGAAGACCTTTGTAACCAATAACATATTATATTCATCGCGCTCTACTTTGAGAATTTTGTAACACTATTACTTCACCGTATTCAAGTTATAAAGTAATATAATATGGGATGATAAGTGTAACTAGAATCTTTGAATCATTATTATACCGTTGATGATGCGACTCGCAAACGAGTGAAAGTGAACTGAAGCGGAGCTATGTTGCATCCGCTGTTTACACAATCACCGTGACGTAAGTTATTGATAATCCGACAGAACTTCGTCATACTTGACATGAAACACTAGGATCATTCATACATTTGATTGTATTAAAATTTGAGTGTCCCACAACGATCTTTGCAGTGCAGGATCGCCTGCTAGTGTGTACTGCAGTTGATTGACGAATGAGGCTCTTATGCCAGCATTCCTCTCAAGATTGGGGGCTAGAAGGCAATCATTCCTCTCAAGATTGGAGGCTAGCAGGCAATCATTCTTGGAGTTAAGCTGACTTTGGGCAACTGGGAATAATGCCAACATTATGATGGTGATTTACATACCTGCGTCATAAAATCTGTCCCCATCGTACGTTTGAGCAGATGTTTCGTCTGTTTTACTTTGTAATTGTTTGTAATTCAGCTATTTAACATACGACAACAATATTTCTTTGTTAAAATTTTATAACTTTTTTACGATGACAACAAATAAGAATCATTTACGAAGCCAATTTAAATCAATTGGTTTCAAAGCTGTGTTAGATGAATAGTACTTTATTCTTTATATAATATTACAATATTGTAACTTTCTAACTATTGTTTCGGAGAGTAAAAAAATCTTTAAGAAAAAATAATAACGCCTTAATGAGGAGGGAATGCTTAGGACATTTCTAGTCACTAATACCAGATTGTAATGCGCTCCTGTTAGTGTTAGTTGTACTGTGAAGAGTATTTTTCGTGGCTTAATCCTGATATTTTAGGGTCCCACCAAGATCTTAGGTGACCAAGACAACCTCCCATAAAAAATCGTATAAGTCAAACAAAAAAAAGGAGGAGAATGTACTCATTCTCCTCCTTTTTTCTTGTGGGCAATGAAATACAAGTAAAGTGTAATTTTTAAGGCTAATAAGTAGGTAGATTTCAATGAAACCTTTGTGTGTGTGCAGCTGCCATTGAAGCCCGTGGAGTGCAGCCTTTGCTGGACATGTTGCGTCGCTTGGGCGGGTGGCCGGTACTCGACGGCAAGAACTGGGACGAACGTTCTTTCTCTTGGGAAAAGTCGGTGTACAAGTTCCGTGACGCTGGCTACTCTGTCGACTACTTCCTCGATTTCTCTATCAGCGTTGACGTGAAAAATTCCACCAAACGAATCATCGATGTAAGAATTACTGTAGTTTCACTGTTTTACTTGATGTCCCTTGGTCTCAGACAAAATATTTTTAACCTACGGTCGGCCGGCCTTGTGATAACAAATTAGAAGACTCATTACCCCAACTCGCGCTAACAGAAAATATCTTGCGAACGATTTTATACATCTGCGAATGATATCTTTTCATTACAGCGAATGTATATACTTTAGTGATAAAATCATATGAGCTAAGTGAATATTTTTTAACAGCTGGACCAGGCTTCATTAGGTTTGAGCCGAGAGTACCTGAACCGTGGCTTTAGTGATAAGCTTGTCCAAGCTTACTACGACTACATGGTCGATATCGCATCTTTGTTGGGCGCGGACCGCGCAAGGGCCGAGATTGAACTGAAGGACTCATTACAATTCGAAATGAAGCTTGCTAACGTAAGTAATAAGTATAAGCACACATAAAGTTCAAGCATAATCTTTTAATTGGCTGATTAGACGAGGCTCTGTGACGTAGCGATGGAACGCTCAATTGCTTCACAGAGGGTGCTGGTTCAATTCCCGCTCAGTGCAAATATTTGTATGCATGAATATATATTTTTGTATTGGTCTGGGTGTTTCTATAGATAAAGTATCTAAGTATTATAGATTCCATAACACAGGGTGGTTAAGCTATGCTTCCCATGGGTCTAGATGGCGTTGTGTAAAATATTATAAAAAAATAATTATCTATAGAAATAAAAGTGAATCGCTGAAATTTATGTCGGTATTACTACAGATAATATAATATAATTCTTATAGTATTACATAGCTTCCAAACGATTGCACCAAATTGCATTATTCTTTGTGTTCGTCATTTTAAAGAAAAGGTTTGTATGAAAGAAAAAAATAACAGCTCAACGGGTAAGGTGCTGCACTTGCACCGGTGGCTAAGTGAAGCCAGGGCGTGCTAATTCACAATAAGAAAGCAGTAACAGTTCCCCGAACTGTAAGCCAGCCTGCCTATATTTTTCTACGCTTTACTAAAGGCGTAATGGAACCTCACGGCCAGGGCCACTCTGTTAAAGCAAAACTACTGTCCTACTATGAACGCTGCTGAAGAAATCATTTAATTTTAGCCTTTAAAACAATGCTGTTAAAGTTCGAAATTAGAAGGAAAATTTTTGCAGCATGAGTGAAAAAGTGTAATGAAAATATATTCATTTAATTTTGAACTTTAATGTTATAGAAATAAAGTAAAATTTAATCCTATTTTTTACAGTGTCTATGGTACGACAACGGTTTTGCTTTAATAAAATCGATGGCCAGGTACGTGTAATAATTGCGCAGTAAAATTCGCAGAGTAAAATGAAAACGTACCTACTAAATGCAGTTTTGTTCAACTTGATGGCAGATATTTTCACTGAGGAAATTGGACTTTTAACCTTTTAATGACGGGGTCAAAAGCTCATCTAAATAGAATTAGTAATTAAAACATATACCAGTAGCGAATTTTTAAAAGAGAATCAACTGATGCAGAAAAATGGTCTTACGAAATTGAATGAACAGACACTCGAACTAGTGCGTATAGAAACATCTATGGTATGATCTATTATGACTCCTGTCAATAAGTGCAGTACCTACTTACACTTTTAACATCATGATTTAAGCTCAGATCAGAGGCAGATATGCTACGTGCCTCATTTTGATATGTCTGCAATAATAAGAAGAGCAATAGATATAGGGTCATGATACGACGTGAACATACCTAATTGTATTCGTTTCATCTACTTACTATGAAAGCTCAATTTTATGATACATTGATATAAATTGTCCCATTGACCATGACGGAGGAAAACCCAAGGTCTTCAGTAAGTATTTATCGCGATTGACCTAATTGAGTTCGCATCTTGGCCATAGATGTCAATCGAAAGGCATCACGGTTATTACAATATTTGCGATGCGCATGTATTAAGGCGAAATCACACTTTGTTGTGTGTTATTGGTCATTTAGTTGGTGGAAAAGTTAGACTTGTTTTTTTTGTAGAGCGTTCTCTCTTTCGTACATTGTAATGGCAAATAAACGATTAGTAAATCTGACTTTTAAGAGGAAAGAATAACGTTTCAAATTTTCCTCAGATTTCCCTCCCACTTGAAAAACGCCGTAACGCTACAAGCCTGTACAATCCGATGACTATTGCGGAACTACAGCAAAAGTTCCCTAAGTGAGTATTACAAGACTATAAACCATAATACCTCGTAAGGCTACATTCATGGAGTTCTTAGCACATTTGTCTCCTGTGTACACAACTAATTACGTGGCTATTGTGACAGGATCCCATGGCAGGAGTATATCAACCGCCTGCTTGCCCCTCACGTCACCATTGGACCTGAAGAAGTTACCATCGTCAGTGTACCGAAGTACATTTCCGATCTTGAGGTTTGTATAAATAGTAAGAGGCATAATTATTTCAGATACTTCCTATGTTAGGGGAAAACCTGGTATCTCCAGATAAAACAAAAGAACGGGACAGCAAGCTATCTCATCTTTCCGTTCCGTTTAAGTACAATCGCTTAAAAGTTACTGTTCATCCCCAAGGAACGGCACCAGTCTACTTTTTACCGTATGTAATACCTTTCAAATAGTCTCTATCTCCTAACAACTTGTACCTGTCTATGCAAAAATTCATAGTGACCGCTTGATTAGCGAAGGTGTGAAAGCGTAACCAACAAACAAACATACATATATACATATAATCACACCTTTATCCACGGAGGGTTAGGCAGAGGTGAATTAACACCCACATTTTACCAATCATTGTATTCGGTCCCACGTAATAGGGGGTGGGCCTATTGACGTCTTCCGGGACTATTGTTGACTCAAGCCATGCATTTGAGGCTGAATCTTACTTTCGTATTTATAAAATTAATTATGATTTACTTTTAGGTTTTGTAATGACTTCATTTCCTAGCAAGCACAACTGATGTAAAACTACTTTTTAAGCGCGATAACTATTGTCCCTAAGATATTGCTGGAAGCTACTCCGAAGCGTGTGCAAGCGAACTATGTGATGTGGCGCGTCGCTGGTGCCTCCGTGTCCTACCTGACCGACGATCTTCGCCGCAGGCAGCTCTCTTACGTCACCGCACTCTCTGGGAAGACCGAGCGGGAGAGCAGGTGGAAGGAGTGCGCCGACACCACCAGTGTCAGGTATGACAGAATTCTATAAAAATATTTGTATAAGAGATAAAAAATATTTCGAATGTTAGAGTTACCAAATATACAAAATATTGTGCCTTCTATTACACAATTTAGTCTATCTACTAGCTGAGCCTGCGAGTTCGTTTACTTGAAATTTGTTTAGATCATTTCATTGCAATATCTTACAATAAAAATAACAGTTATTTTAAAATCACAGACTGACGCAATCAGTTGTTTATGTAGGTGTGACTTCTATGTAGGTACACTGCGAAGGAAATAAGTAAGTATACCAAATAAAAAACTAATATTTACAAGAATATAAAATAGGATACAAAAGGATCAAATTAAGCATCGTAAAATTCCTCCCCATCGATGTCGACTGGTAATGTGCCCAAAAGGCTGGCGGCATTGCCCTGTTAGATGGCAATGCCAATCCGTTGAGCGAAAAAGAGGCCAGGACTTTGGTCACGCGAAGCATCGACCAGTCGTTTTGCTATTTCCAGTATACCAAAACATTTACATGTGGAGCAGTCATACAGATCACTTAAAACTAGTAATATATAGAAAAGCTTTACTATTTACTTACTTCGTTCTATGTTACAAGTAATAGAAGAAATACTGGTTTCTTAGGGTCTTTACCATTTGCGAAGGGTAGGAACAAAAGGAAAGCCGGTGAAAAAGCTTACCTCGATCTAGTTGGTCATGCACGACACTAAACATTGGGAAGCCGGTAGGAACCGGGTTATAGGGATCCTCGCCACTAGTATTCATTATGTTAGTATTTTTGTTGTGTTTTTTGGTATTTTGGCACTGTTACAAGTGCCGATGCACTTGTATATCGTCAACTTTGCATACACGGTAAGTATCTCAATAATAGCACAGATAAGTAATATAATATACTTCTTATAATAACTGATAGTTAATAATTATGTAATAATTTAATAATATTGTGTATTGACTATGTTAATATAGGTAATAGAATTTAGTATTTAATCAGTCAATTTACTCGTAGTATGCTATTTTATATGAGAAATATTTATCATGTCAACTAATAATACCACAGATACCTATACTCTCAAAATAATTTGAGTTCGTTGACCTATACATGCTTTTGTTTTAGTATGTCCATCGCTGTGGGGGCTCTTTACATCAGGAAATACTTCAACGAGAACTCCAAGGCCAATGCATTGGAAATGGTGAACGATATTAAGTGAGTACGATACGATTTTGACACCTCAAGGTCAAGCAGGACCAGACGCGGGCATGGGAAGTAGGACACGACGGTATTCCCGTCCGAATTGAGCAGTCCGACTGGGGAAGTACCTCCACCCTACAGAATACCGCGGCTATAATAACCTTGTGTTGTGTTCCCAGCGGTGAGTAGTGTAGCCAGAGCTCACTGGAGAGTTTTTGTGCTATCAGTGGAAAGACCAAAGGCTTGTCCTGATTTTATGGTCTGCACTGAAGACACAGAAAATCTCTATTCTTACAGGATTGGCAGCACGGATGTGACTCCACTGGTGTTACGCACGTTCATAGGCCACGGTAACCACTTTCCATCAGGTGGGCCGTGTGATTGTCTGCCACCTAAGTGGTTTAAAAAAAATGACGGGTGACCCAACTACCCCAGCATGGCACTATGTATTTTTTGTATGAAACAACACCCCACTTAAGAATTGGCGTGAATGACCGACCTGGTCGCCTACTCAAATCAGCGAACAACCGTACGCACCGTGTACATAACAAAACTGTCTGGACCTATCTAATTATAGGTACCTACTCCATTCTGTTAGGTACTTAAATAAATGTAAACTGATGATGACTTTAATCAAATAAACTAGACTAACACACTGACTAACTACATAACATAACATAAACTCACGCCTATATCCCCGAAGACGTAGCAGGCAGAGGTGCTAGAACCCACATTTCGCCAGTTATGTTTAGGTCCCAATGTAATAGGTGGCGAGCCTATTGCCATTAACCGGGCACTTATAAACCTGCGATAAATACACATATAACTTCGAAAAGCATCGAAAAGTCATTGGTGTGTGCCATGGTAAACCTGGGATCGAACCCGAGACCTCGTCTCATCAGTCCATTACTCATACCACTAGGCTATCGCGGTTGGTACTGACTAACTAGTGGTTTAAATTCGGTCTTTAGTCTTTAAAATGAATTTCTAAACAGAAAAATATTAATAAACTGAGTTTTTAAATAAAACATATTTAAAACGACACATCTAGATTGTCTATGTTTAGTTAAGTACCTAGCCGAATGGAGTATACTCGTAGGTGTAGGTGTTGATTTTCTCAAATCAAGAAAATAAACCATAATTAATTGACTTTTAAAATAAAATGTAAATGTTACATGCAATTTGAATAAGAGGTAGGTACCTACATTTGGCATGTATCTACCTGCACAATACATCAGTATTTTGTGGTCGGTTTACTGTCCGTTTATTTTCGAAAAAGATGTAATTACAACTATAGTAGGTAACGGATTTTCAGGAATGCAGTAAAATTTCAGGTACCTAATTAACGAATAGTTCTAAATTATTGCATAAGACCTACATAAAACATATGTTTACTATTCTTTCTTTAGGCAGCAGTTCCGTCAGACATTGAATGAAGTCGACTGGATGGACGAGCAAACCCGTGAGGCAGCTCTAGAGAAGGCAGACTCCATGGCATCGCACATTGCTTACCCCAGCGAAATGCTTGAAAACGATAAACTGACGAAATTCTATGATGGGGTATGTGTTTGAATTGAACATTTCCATTCCCGCAACTCATGGGAAACTATTTCGTGGATATAAATTAATCGTATCTTTTTTTCAAAACTATAATCTATGCTTACCTGTAACTACTTACCGAACTGTTTAAGCGTGATTGAGTAGTAACAAACATCTTCACAAACTTCCATATTCATAATATTAGTAGAATACCTACTGGCTGAAAAGGTCCTCTATCATGTTAACCTCAAGAACCTCTGTCAGACAACTAATTTAGTATGTCCTACCTTCTAAGCTTCCTAAAGAAAATGGTGCATTCACTCTGAATAGTATTAAAAGACTTTTATACTGTCTCTGTCCATTATGTTGCAATTTTATCAATATCTATTAAAGAATTTTATGCCTCATTTTTAAGAAACCACAGCGATCTACTTTACGGAGAATATTATTTTTTCATTTTACCTGATGTATTTTCTCGAAAGCTTTAAACTAATTGACCATGGAAAGTATTAAGTTCATGGAAAGGAAAGTAAAGCTATTCATTGACAGTAAAGCTTAATTGGAAGCAATATAAAATGTAAAGGAAAATAGCGAAGCTGTTGTTGTTGTTGTGTTGAAGGAGTTGATGATGAGTTGAAAAGCATTAATTAAGTAAAGCAAAATCGTTTATGTTACATAAAATAATTTTAATATGATTTATTAATAAATTTTATCGTTTATTCTTGCGATTAAAGGCTTGGAGGCTGATACTTGATAGGTTTTTGAAATATAAAAGCATTTTATAATATGCCCTTGGTCATATTATAGGCATAGGAATCATTATCTTATAATTTCTAGGGCCTCTCCATGTAGACGTCCCTGTTCAATACTTTAAGTCAAATAACGCTAGTATTGTGTTATTTGACTTTTAAACATGATGGATAAGATCAAAATTAATGACTGTACTCATATATCTACGACCTAAATCTTTGACGAGAGACAGGCACCTTACGTAAGTCATACTTTCAGTTGGAGATGTCGTCCGACAAGCTAATGGAGTCTGTACTGAATTTGACGCTCTTCGGCACGGAATACCTGTTCAGCAAGCTTAGGGAGCCCGTCAACAAGACCGACTGGATCACCCACGGCCGTCCAGCCATCGTCAATGCCTTCTACTCCTCAATTGAAAACAGCATCCGTAAGTTTAAGCTTATTATTTCTAATCCAATCCTTAGTTTTGCCCTACGCTAGGCTAGTAGCAAGTAATAAAAGACGATTTCGCGTCCATTTTACAATCGCGCCATCATGTCCCATTCCAAGACATCGTCATTAAGTGTATAATTATAGTTATACGGAGACGCGTAATTGACTTTCGCGGTATCCAATTGGGATATTTTCTGTTTTTGGCACACTTTAGAGGAATTGTGGTAAGGCATTGTGTGAACACCAGAGTGGTGATGGCCTACAGTTGCGAATTTCAGGACATGGTCTTTAATTGGTCACTGTGTAAGTACTGGATGCTTAAAATTTTACAAATTCTTAGTTGCGTTCTAGATAGGCACTTTGTTCGTATGATGCATCAGCCAGGTAACCCCTATTATAAATAAATAAATATTAAGTAAAGACTTAATAACCAGGCACCACCTACTGTTTACAAAAATAATGTTTCTCAGCAGTTAGGCGAGTTCCATCACATTGGACCGGAACAAAGTAAATACCTTTGTATTCGTACCATAAATGTTTTAGTTTAATTAATAAACATTGACCTTGTCTTATTTTAATGGTATAATGAAATAGGATCGAGCAAGAGCTAGGGGATTAATTAAATACAATCTTAGTAGGTACACTACAGCTACTTGTCCTCCTACAGAATTCCCTGCTGGTATCTTGCAAGGCGCATTCTTCTCCTCAAGCCGACCAGCGTACATGAACTACGGTGCTATCGGCTTCGTCATTGGCCACGAGATTACCCACGGATTTGATGATCAGGTAATCTTGTTATAAAATTTAAGTATTTCTACACGCACACGTTTAATTCTTACAATCTCGGGTTCTTTGAGCGGGCGTGAACAAGCATTTCAGTAAGGGCCACTATTTTATGATTGGTAGTATCTGTAATGGTGCCCCATATCTTCGAGACTCCAACATACCTACATATATATTGGCAGTGAAGCAATCAAATGGCCTAAATATCTGTGGTTATTCAACCAAAAAATAGGAAATGTTTTAAATGAGGAATTCTAATTTTGTACACAGAAGTTTTCAACGATAATTAAAAATCGGTAGGTAAATAATATACTAAATTAGACTGACTTAGGTACTTAATTAACTTTTTACACAGGGACGTCAATTCGACCGAAATGGAAACCTAGTCGACTGGTGGCAAGAAATGACCAAGCAGAAGTACCTGGAGAAGGCTAAATGCATCATCGACCAGTACTCCAACTACACTGTCAACGAAGTAGGATTGAAGGTGCGTACAGAATAAACTAAGAAATTTAGGAAGCTTACATCTATTCAAAACTACGAAATAGATGAGATAAATGCCTCTACTTGGTACGGTACCAGGTATTTGAGATGGAACTTCTTCGGGAATAAAAGTGAGATCCCGGCTAATAACGACTTGTATTAGTTTTGTAGAGTGCTTTATCGCACAGCATATGTCAACAGCTTGATATATTTTCAGAGTAGTTAAACCCGAACATATATATATATATATATATATTTTAATAACGGTTTTAATGACTCTATACGCACGCCGCCTTTGGGTCGCTTTGGTTGCCGAAGGTGAGGTTGACAGGCATATCCCTCGCACCCCGGCCGACCCAGGGCCATCTCTGACGATCTGGCCCTCTTCTCGGGTGTGGGGACTACAGAGTCCCCAACTCGTCCCCGGAAACGGGGAGGCGCGCCAGGCGCGCCACTGCCGCGGCCTGCTTCTGCCAGGGTGACAGGCGGCTCCACATGTCACCCCCAGGCCGGCGCTCATGGGGGGCGGAGGTCGTTCATCGACTTCCGACGCCCGAGTTGCCTTCGTACGCGGGCAGCTTGGCTTGCGATCCTAATGACTCTATACCTGCTATTACGGTACTGTACTGATTCTTTTGTTATAGCTGAACGGTGTGAATACCCAAGGTGAGAACATTGCTGATAACGGTGGTATCAAAGAAGCTTACTACGCGTACAAGGCATGGACTAATCGCCACGGTGAAGAAGCTCGTCTACCTGGACTTGAGAAATACTCCCCCAAACAGGTACGGCATATAACGGATAATGATACCTAACTAAAATTTATAAGTCAAGATCTCAGTCCATCCGTGACCCATGCTTGTAATCACAGCACGAAGCAATACCTTCGTAGAGTGAGCGTCCGCACATAGATAAAGCAGCAGAATGTTAGCCCTGTTCCTGGTTATATCGAAGTGTCCTCGACTTACAACCCCGAGAGAACAACCTGCCCCATAGCCCAGTCTGTCAATCAACAGCTTACAGATGATGTTTGATATCCAAAGGTCTTGATGAGGTGAGGATACGCGGCGAATTATAAAATCTACCATCAATTAAAATATTGCTATAACAATGCTTGCCTACCTTAAATAAAATAGGTATTTAGTGAATTATACATACATTTACCTACTTACCTACCTGTAATACCTCAAATGGATCGGAATTAATAGTTAATATTACCTAAAATATAATTATTTTTAATGTTAACACTATACAACATAAGCAGATAGTTTGTTTGTTTAGCCTTAAATTTCAAACAATAAACGTTTTCAATTTATACAGTAGTCATACATAATTTTATTTTTTAAGTAGGTAATAACAACATGTAGCAGAAAATCAGTACTTTTCCAGTAATTTTGTAATCTACGAAATCCAAGTATTCCACTCCACATGAATATAATAATACAACTTGGGACGGTACTGTCAGCACTAAAATGCGGCTTGCAGATAAGTGGCGAACTTTATCTATAATTGCCTCGAGAATCTGGCTGTCACTTAAATGTAGAAGAAATAATTGGACGTTTAAAAGCGTGACTTTGTGACCTACAAACATAACATTATTTGACTTAAAGATCAAATTTTTAATTGTTGCGCTTTACTTAACAACGAGGCAACACCAATTATTATCATTCAACAGAAGGTGCGTGTAGCAAAAATAAAACAAACATGCAAAATGTTACGTAATGTCGTTAATTTTATAACGTTGTTTACCTACATAAGTTATGGCCGACATTAGCAAATATTAGATACGTAAAAAATGTTCAGGAAGTTAGTGCATAGTTTAGATAATTACATTGTACGAATTGTTTACAGCTGTTCTGGCTGAGTGCGGCGAACACTTGGTGCGCGGTGTACCGTAACGAGGCGATCAAGCTGCGCATCACGACTGGCTTCCACGCACCTGGCCGCTTCCGAGTCATCGGGCCCTTAGCTAACATGGAAGAATTCGCCAACGATTTCAAGTGCCCCATCGGATCACCAATGAACCCCGCTAAAAAGTGCAAAGTGTGGTAGTGCGAGCTGCACTTCTGCCTTTTTCCTGAACGTTGAGACTATCTCCTCGGTGCAAGAATGTTACGGCGACTCGACTTAACCTGAAGAGCTGATTCACAAATAACGACGACTTCTCATATTATGATAAACTATTATAACAATAGAATATGATAACTTTTTGTACCTAGTGACACTTAAATGACTCTGGCAAATAGTATTCTGTCATTATTTAGCCAAACAATTTATTTCATGAAACTACGCATCAGTTTCTATAACTCGATTGTGGACGTAGGTCGATGTACCTATGCCTCGCAACTCTGTGGGTGTTATACTGTTATAAATGTTAGATGTCACCCAATATTTCGATGTTGTTAAACTTGTAAATAGAATAGGAGAATTATGTTTAGGTAAGTCTAGATAATTTTACTCATAATAATATATCACACGCTATTTTCAAATTATTACGTTGTTTGTTTGGCGAGATTTTAGACTGAGCACACATAATAGAACATATTTTGACGGGTATTCCGACCCATAATATTTGTAACGTTATGTTAACAGAGATTTTAGATATTGTATGTAACTTGTTAAAGTCTGCATGTTACAAAATGGTTGGATTGTTATAGTTAGTGTTTCATATTTATTCAAAGCCGCGGTCACAGGGCACCTCTCCGAACCCTCCCTTTGTTATTATTATGTTATTGATTGTATTTTTTTTAATTAATAACCTAAAATCTATTTATATATCGTACCTTACCTTCAGGGCCAGTTGCCGCGGCCACTAGTGTATTAATGTAATACTGTATCGAATCTCACTTAATGTGGTTAGGAAAAGATCAGTGATAATTTAATTTTAACTTAAGTACCTACCTAGTTAGTAATGATTTTGGATACAATCGTATTACTGTAAATCATTGAAACACAAATATAAAGATCATTTTTATGAATAATTGACTTTCATTCAAGTAAACCTATTAACATTTTCTAACTCACCCGCTTGGCTTGTAGAATTTATTTGAATTTTTGGTCTGCATTAAATCACCTAAGGGAAATATTCAGAAGCTTTTGTCTACACTGATTCCCAGGTAATTTATTTGATGGTAGCCTTTCACCAACTATGACAATAGCTGGAGGCTTTGTCCCTGGGCAGTTCTGGATTAGCTCATAAGCAAATTAAGTCATTGCTTAAGGGATCACGTTCTCGAGGCACCATAACCACACCGAATAAATGTCATAGGTACCTACAATGATGTATTATAAACTATAGATAGGTTGTATGCACTCTGAAACGGTGACAAAATAATGATGACGTTCATCATCATTTTAAACACCAATCAGTGATGCTGCAGTGCGCTACGCCAAAAAAGTCTTGAATAAATTCGTATAATTTAATCATATTGACGGATTATTAGTAATTATTAGGCTGTCATCTTCGTGTATGACGTATATATTAATATATTACCTTCGACGAAGGATCGCGAGACAAGCTGCCCGCGTACGAAGGCAACTCGGGCGTCGGAGTTTAATGAATGACCCCCATAAGCGCAGGCCTGGGGGTGACGGGTAGAGCCGCCTGTGACCCTGGCAGAAACCGGACGCGGCGGTGCGCGCCTTGGCAGCCTCCCCGTTTCTGGGGACGAGTTGGGGACTGTGGTCCAAACACCCGCGGAGAGAGCCAGATCGAGAGAGATGGCTCTGGGATGGCCGGGGTGCGAGGGATATGTCTGTTAACCTCACCTTCGGCAACCAAAAACGACCCACAGACGTCGTGCGTTTTAGTCGGTTCGAATTCGACATAACCTCTTCCACCAGCTACGGTGGTGGGAGTATATACGTGGGTACTTCCCGCACGTAAAAAAAAATATATTAACTTATTGGGTACCTACCAGGAAGGAAGAGATGTAGGTTTGTTTACTCAAAGAAGGCAATAGAAATAAAATCCAAGGTCATTTCATGGAAAAATGACGTAGAGAAGCGGTGATATAACTTTTTAACACCAATTACAGCTAAATGCAAACTATGAATAAGACAACTGTCTACTCGCTGTCTCTAGAATCATGCATATCTACGCCTCGCTGGTCAACCCAAACCCAGATGTCCAACGAATAGAAACAGGAAGTATTCGGGGCTGCGAGGACAACTTCTACAAAAAACCGTGCCGTTTCGCTGCCTGCGAACTCGGTCACAGATGGCGGATTCAGGTGAAATTGAAAAGTTTCCTAAAGGGGATTTTCTGAAGGAATTGCCGCAATTAAATAGAAGTGACTCCATTCAAAATTTAAGCTGGTTCGGCGCCTAGTTGCGCAACCCGTGAAGAAGAACGCCAGAGAAGGTAGCACATGTTTCTCGCCCGCATCTACGGCATCTCGAAAGGATGATGATTGTCTCCGCCTGACCTGCCGGGGGTAATTCCACCCCGGTGATAGATTTGATGCTCCAATTCATTAGCTGTTTCGTCTTGAACATAAAGTAAAAGAAGAATTAATCCAATTGTAGGTTTAGTTTTAAACACTTCTCTACTGCCTATAAAACAGCGGTTTCGCGTTTTCCTGAAACCACTCGCTTGCTACGCTTGCCAAAATCGAAATATATCATTTCATATTTAGATTTTGTCTCTAAAAATCTAAAAGTGAAAGTAAAGAACTTGTTACTCGCTATAAAACGAGAGACCATTTTACTTTTGTAGTGATTACCATACGGTCCGGATTCTATGTTCATTAGGGTATAAACTAAAAATGGGTTCACTGATCTAAGAATGAAAAGTAACGTGTAAATTCGCATTTACATTCTTATTAACTTCTAGAAAAATATATATCACATTCAAAGATGTCTATTACTAAGTATTCAGTTCACTAAAACCTCGAAATATTGAAACAAGAGGAAGTGCCACGCTGATATCGCTTGCAGTGCTTCAATGCTGTTGAAATGTTCATCTAAAGTTCGTTTGGCTATTAACACTGTTAGGCTTGTTCTTGATTAAAACCAAAATTAATATTCGCTCCGCTCTTGCATTATCTAACCTAACCTATCCAAGTCGGGGTGTGCAGTATTCGACTTGGACCAGTTGGGACCGTTTTGGAGTTTAGATCATCATCATTTAGATCAGGCATTAAGATCATTTTGAGCACTTTGCTGGTCAAGATAGATCTGATGACAATACACATTGAAGGGGAGCACCTAATCTTGTAAAATCAACAATAATAAACGTTACATGATTAAAAAAAAACAGTAGTAAATAATATCTGATGATCGTTTATTTGCTCAAAAAATGATTAATACATACATAAATGGAATAAAGTATTACACATGCACTGTTTGATAGATCCTGATTATTGTACGCGGCAAATCTACTTGTATTGAGTACCTATCGTACATGTAATAACGGACTGAATCGCGACTAATATTACACTGAATAAGTATTCATCTTTGACAACATTCCAAGTAAATACTACCTACCTGCAATTACTAGTTCAATAATTCTACGTATACTACTAGATTGGTTGGTATTGTGAAAGGCCGTAAACTGTCCATTACTCCTCACTCACGGGCAACTTTTAGTAGCTATTATACAGATGACATTACAAAAAGGCGATCTATGCCTATACAGATAAGTGTCACCACACGACACAATATTTGCACTAAACAGCCTGTCTTCTGTCAATCAGCCTAATGCTGTCCACAGCTGGACATGGCCTCTTCCAATCACATCACCACAGATGTTTATCCCCGTCCGTCTAGTATCATATATAGAAGTACTGTCTACTTTTCTATTACATATTGGTTGTGCGAGTATACCGCAGCTACTTATTACGTATAACATGAAAACACATACTACCTTATTATAGCTTACTTATATAGCAATAGTAAATGGAAATTAACCTATGGGGTTTATTGGAAGATATTTTGTGTGGAAGATTTTTAACGTGAACATTTAGATTAAACCCCTTGAAACGTTGTCAATACGGGTCTCTTCACAGTATATGCGTACTCCATCCTAATGTGACCTTATATCTTCTGATACTTACGCGTTAAGCAGCACCTAAACTACACTGTTCCCGAAACTGCGCAACATTACTGTGAAAAGTAATCTTACTATGAAACGTACATTCGATGTTACAGATCGTAGTTTCGAATGATTGGTACCACGAGACGTTCTAGAAAAATTACAAGGGTCTTTATGCTTATAGCTAACTGTACGTTCCACGGAGGCATGCCGAATTTGATTTTGGCACAATATAATATTGGTTAATAGACGGATCTTCCGAATGCACTTAACAGAAACATAAATATAATTAATTGTATAATTATATTGTGACGGAAATGTATTCTGCGAAAACCAGATAAGGCATAACTTCGGGTGAACATAGCGTATGGAGAAGAATACGGAGGGTATTCTTCTCCATACGCTATGTTCCTGCCCGAGTCTATGTTTCCAAAACCTATAATCTGAGAATTTCGACCACATAATTACCTGTCAATAGACAGTGGTCAAACGTGGCCTATTTTTGCTAATATAAGATAGACACGCGTTTACTCAAGATCCAAAAACGGATTCTGAAACTTCTTTATCGAAACAGATTCGAATCATGGTACCTAAATCCTAAATCTTTCGTTACTATACTAAGGGGCACGTATCTTGGACCTAAATCGTGAGACAAGCGAAGACCTGACACGCGCGAATAGGTATGAGTACAGATATGTATTCAAAATAAATCCTATTTCTGCAAGTTAACAAGGAAAAATAATACATTTTCAATTTGGCATCAAAACGCCAAAATAGAAATGACGTCTGTCTCTAATACAACCGCTACTCGACGTACCATGCGCTTAGTCGTATAAGTTGTAGCTCCCATTCTGCCACCACGTTCCTGTGGTGCCGGGATCACACGGCCTGAATTTATTCAGGCTCGGGATCGTGACACCGCTCTTGCGCCGCCTTTCGGAAGTGATATAGCTCCGAAAGGGATCTTACTTCCAGGATTCACGGTGGCGATTCGGCGAGGAGATTCGCCGCGTCAAACGATATCGTGTAGTACCCCCTGATGATTCGGCAGGCCATATTCCGCTGCAGACCGCGCAGCAAGGGCATGTGCCTGGCCTTCGGGGTGTCCGCCCATACGGGGCACCTGTACAAGGCCATGGACCGCACGATACCCGTGTAGTCTCCTACAGGAGTCGTTCGGGCCCCTCAAGTTGGGCAGCAGCAGCGCCAGAGCGTTAGCCGTGTCCATCAATTTGGAATCTAGACTTTAGGAAATGCTTCTCGAAGTCCCATCGATCGTCGAACACGAGCCCTAAATTTTTATTTGGGGCTTGATGTTCAGCATCAAGCCCCAAATATAAATGTAGGGCTCGTGTTCTTTTTATTATGGGGTTGGAACCTGGTAGTGGCGTACGCCGAGGTTCATAAAAGAACATGGCCTCGGATTTGTGCAGAGCTACCTCAAGGACCAGCCGAAGGATCCGTTGACAAATTAAGCAACCGCAGTTGTGGCCCTCAGGGTCGCTTCGCGGTGTTTCGCTCCACTCGCTGTCACTAACGTGTCGCGCGAATAGCACGTGACGGCGGCGCCGTCCACGATCTCACCGCTAAGTACCCAGTCGTATCCGATGTTCCGCAGGAGCGGCCCTAGGACCGATCCCTGTGGAACACCGCACTACATCTCACGCCGACCAACGCCGGTCGCACTTGGGGAGATGACGGCTTTCTCCGTCAGGTACGCCTCGACTATGCGGCGAAGGTAGACAGGCACACCGTGGGACACTTCCGCCGAGCACTTCCATAATGCAGCAACAGGGCAAGGTGTTGAACGCGTTGGAAATGTCCAAGGACACCAGGACACTGCCCACCTCGTCGAACAATACAATGGGCCGGTAGCCGGACGGTACGTCCGCTGGGCGTCCCTCCTTTTGGATGAAAACCAGCTATCCCGTCTTTCAAATCTCTTAACATGCGCTGAGGAACACTCTCAGTCGGGATTCGAGGCCGTCGGTTGCTAACACTGGCATGTTCAAACGTTATCAACGTTATACAAAATGACAAAATAATATTTACGAAGGCGTGATGTCACGCATTGAGATCACATTTTAGGTCCAAGATATATAAGGTCCCGTGCAATATTATATGCAAATACAAATGTTCGAATGTACATTTTCATTGTAGCTGCCCAGACCCTAGCGACACAGATGATCTAACACATAATAGATATATAAACAATAGTTTCACAACTAAAATTACAACCAAATGGAAATTAAATAAAGTAGGCGAGATCGTAAAAGTAATGCTTAAGAATTCAATTTATACAGCCTGTGGAGGATAAGTTCCATGACATATTTAAAAATTAGTTTAAAGTGACTAGTAGAATACTTTACAGTGTGTTTTGATCCTAAAGTGCTATAACTTAACACGGTTTTGTTCCGCACACCGAGGTTTCGATTTGGTTAAACCTAGAATACATATTTAATATAATATACTCTACTCAACGATACATCTCTCTTATATTTAATCTTCTTCATTTTCTTCTTGCTCTATCTTATGGTATTTATTGATCATGTTAGGTCATTTAACTTAGATAAAACTATGGTTTCGGCAGTAACCACAACCTACTTCATAAATTGATTTATTGTCACAACTACCAGTGATACAGAGAACCTTGTTCTAAGTATATTTATCAAGTAAAAACATGTAAACCTTGTATTCTAAACTCCCAAGGACCTTAGTACTAAACGTTCAGAACCACTACTTAAACTTCGTGATATAGACATGATTATTATATAACAGCGATGGCTTGCAAACACACCGTTTACAAGCACCAGAGGAAGTCTGTCTCTCATCTCAGCAGGTACATGCTGTAAGAACGTTTCGAACGATCCAATGAATTTAACAGTCGAATTCGTAATGGGATTTCAATAGTGCATATTCTAAATTAGGTGACGTCACCAAATTTAGAGCATGCACAATTGAAATCTCATTACGAATTCAACTGTCGAACAGCATGTGCCTGCAGAAGTTTGAATCCTCTTTCAATAATACTACAATCCGCTCCTCTAGACCAATTCGTTGGCTGGAGTATTGTAGAATAGAATGATGTATGTATGGGATTTGACGTTTGTGACATGCGTTGTCGACTGTCACTTACGTCAAATTCTATACATTTGTCTTTCTATTCTACAATACACCGGTCATCGAAATGCCTCTTGTCTAGGGGGGCAATTATCAATATTCGATCAAAGTACAAAAACCATACAAATAGGAAAATACTGAACTTTGAGATCAAAATACACTGCATCATGGATGCCATCTGACGGCTCATGACGAAAAATTATTGTTACATCACTATTCTAATAATTTAATACTATAAAAGACAACCAGTGTCACTTATCCAATAATATTATCGTACACGTTTAGTAATACCGCGAGAACATACATCTGTATGTTAGATAAAACGCATTGTTAAAGTTTATATAAGATAATAAATCACCGGAGTATAGGAACAACTTACACAGCCGCCATAATTATTTCAAAAAATTACATCTCCTCCTACTAAAATGTCTTCAGGCAATATTGGTGAATAAAGGTGTTCCTATCTAACTTTTAGCATCTTCATAGGTATTTAAACTATCATGGTCACTGACATCAGTATCAGAATAAACGGGATATTTACCATGTTTCATTATTTTGAGTTTCCGATATTTCGGCGCTGTAGTTCTTATATAGGACAAACAAAAAGAACGGTTACATGCCGAATCAAGGAACACATCAGGGCAGTCAAAAACAATGAACCGCATAAATCTGCAATCGTTCAACATTTATTGGAGTCCGGTACGAACCACTGGATCGAGCTACATAACCCTCAGATGCTTTCGACAGAACGCCACTATATACCAAGACTGGTAAGGGAAGCAATTGAAATAAAAAAGTATAAAAATTTCAATCGTGAGTGGTTGCGCCGATAGTAGAATTTGTATTTTTTTTGCTCAATAGTAGTAATTCAAATTGATGACACTGAACACACGCTCCCTATACCCATCTCCCTCCCGCACTACCTTTAAAGTGAGATAGCAATAGTTTTCGCACCGCTCAATTGTCAAAATAGACGCATCTTCACTTCCGCTTCGAACTAGCAAGCAACAATGGCCGGCGGCGCGCGCGACTCTCAGAAATTAATAATCTTTGTTGGATTTTAACCGCTTTCATAGACCTTTACCGATCGGATTGTGCCTCTCGTGTGTCCCTCAAGTGATTTAGTGATGTGGGCAGCAGCTCCTGAGCCAGGAAGAGAAGACCGGTGCACCGGCCCAGCCAGCACGTGGCGTAGTAAGGGTTAGTGCATCCTCTCCTAATTTCTCGGGTTGCATTCAATGCCTAAACCACCTCCGCGGCAACCCGATCACCTATCTTGTTTGTTGTGTAAAGTGTCATATGAAACATGTTAACTTCAATCCCCGCGAAATACAGTCCACTAGCTCAGGTGGCATGAGAATCGCGCCACCAGTGAGGATGGGTTTCAACTGCCGAACGTCTGGCATCCAGTGGTCCGTCTTTGCAAAAACAACCGGGAACAAGCTAAAACAAAATCGCGAGTGGATACAGTGAGCATCGTATGTCGTGAACGTGATCGAGATCGGGTTCGAGTTTGTAGTGAGAGTGAAACCAATAGTAGTGCAGATACGCGTAGTAAAAGAACTCGAAAGAGGGTAGATCGATATAATTACTCCTAGAAGAAAAAACTTTTTCTTTGTTCACCGCCAATACTCCAGTTCCTCCGTGATCATGGTGCTTGCAACAGCGCCGAAATATCGGAAACTCAAAATAATGAAACATGGTAAATATCCCGTTTATTCTGATACTGATTTTAGCATCTTCACTAATCTATTCCGCAATCATTTCCTTACCCCGCTGAAGTACTCTTGCGTGATCTGAACAATACACGACATTAGTTTTAGTACACAAAACTATAATTGATTCAAAATTCATAATCGAAATAGTTTTGTATATTAGATTTTGTTAAACAAACGTGACAAAGTTTCTTCAAGTTACCCATTGTCGTAGATATGTAAATTTTTAAAATTAAGTTATTGTGATGATATTTGCTACGTAAGCGAGCAGGCAGTGAGATTCGTTAACTGTGAGTTTTTACTATTCTTACTTACTTTTAGATCAAAATCTAATTGGAGTATTTCAACTTTATACTATAACTAATGTTGCATATAAATATATTCATAAAAATATTCTAAAATAGTCATTACAAAGTGCAGTTAATGCACGGAAAGTTTATTCGTCCAGGCTCGGTGGGTGATCTTCGTCGGTAAAAGTCAGGTGAGGCTTGAGATAGATCAGAAAAGCCAGCAGGCGATCGTGTTCAGCTTCAGAACCCCTTAAAAGAAATTAAACATTTTATGGCATACTTTCTCTAAGACACAATAAAATTTAACCATATAATCATCACAAAATAAAGGGTCCGATTTGACAGTTCACGCCAAGAAGTTCTCTATTTTCACTGATCGAAATGTTCTAAAGGTAATTTTTCATTGATGGGTACCGCCCACTCGGCTAAGAGCTTTTTTTTTTACGTGCATAAAATCCCCACGGATACCTCCCCACCGGAGCCGGTGGGAGAGGTTATGTCGGACTCGAACCGACTAAAACGCACGCCGCCTGTGGGTCGTTTTGGTTGCCGAAGGTGAGGTTGACAGGCATATCCCTCGCACCCCGGCCGACCCAGGGCCGTCTCTCACGATCTGGCCCTCTTCTGGGGTGTGTGGGGACTACAGAGTCCCCAACTCGTTCCCGGAAAACGGGGAGGCGCGCCAGGCGCGAGAGCTGTGCACAACGACCATAACACCAATAGACAACACATTACAGGCGACGCACTTCTGGCAATAATTATTAATGGCGAATAAGTCATAAAATAAGCCCGCATTAGAAATCGATCAACCAGTGCTAACCACGTACGTAGACCGGGAACACTTCCACGTTTGTGTATGAAATACTTATAAGATAAATATAAAAATGCCTACTTGCTCAATAAAATGGTGTGGTATTAATACTCAGATATCAAACTTTCGCTAAGACAGAATTTCATTTCATCGGTAAGTTAAATAAATAGATAATCCTAACTAACTTCGTGCCGTAAAAGAATTGACGGAGTTTTTTTTTGGTTCTCTATTTTTATTCCTACGATTTCATGTCATAATTTAACATTGCATAATGTTACTTGTCCTAACATTATTTACGCATAATAGTCATTTATCATAACTTTTTAATCATAATTTTTTTAATCCTATTTACTATAAGCACAATATTTTATAAGCATACTATCCCAAAGCATAAGTTTACTTAAGCATAACGACGCGTAACCATAACTATTATAAAATACTGTCACTACCAAGAACAGTTTTAAATTATATTTTTTTTAATTCAGACTGTTCATTTGACTAAATAAATTTCTACATGGTTATAAAAAAAACCTAATCTAACCTAATCTATCCAAGTCGGAATCAGGGGCTTTCTCAATAAATCTATCACTGAACTATTAGACAAATAAACAATATGCTTTACAAATTTATCATATCAAAGTTATGAATAAAAATATTGGGACATACAATATTTATGCTTAATAACAGAGTATGCTAAAAACCAATTATGGCACACTATTATTATGACAAAGAAAATTATGCCTAACTTATTATGATAATCTAAATTAGGGTTATTTCGTTAAATGGCAGATTCTGGAAACGGCAGATTCTATAAATGGCAGATTCTTTGAACAACAGATTCTTTAAACGACGGATTTTGTACAGTCGCCAGCTAAAAACAAAATTATTTATTAGACATGATCTTTATAGTTTTTCTTGACTACCTTTCTAACATATATTTTAAACAAATAGATGCTTATTTATAAAATTGTCATTTTCTAAATGCTACCTTTTTGTTTACTTACTTATTTTTTGTCTATTATTAGATCATGTGTCATTTATTACTCATTATTTTCGTTGTCATTTTCCTTTAGGTGTTGTGTTTTCTTTGGTCTAATTATGTGCAAGAATTAATAATTAAGACTTAAAAAATAAAGTGTTAAGTTTAGGACAAAAACCATTATGAGAAAAAATGGGATCCCTTTTTTTATACCACTTAGGTGGCAGACCAGCACACGGCCCACCTGATGGAAAGTGGTTACCGTGGCCTATGGACGTGTATAACACCAGAGGATTCACACTCGCGCTGCCAACCCTGTAGGCACAGAGTTTCTGTACCGTTAGTGTAGAAGACAAAGCAGGGCAAGCCTTTAGTCTTCCCACTGACAGCACAAACTCTCCAGTTCATTTTATACTCATAAGCGGTGAGTAGATGTAACAAATTATAATATTCCTATCTCTTTCTAACACACGTACGTTTGATACTATCTCTTTCGTTCGATCATGCACTAGTGATGTGGGTATATGTTAATGCTGCTATCGACAAATATGTTGTAGATTTTAAAATTTCATAAAAATGTCTGTTTCATTAAAAATCATTATAAAATTGGAATGTGAAAACTTTCCTTCTATGACTAAGGAGATGTAGATACATACCCCATTGTACATTGAACTGTATACGTGCTACCTACTTGTCCTACTGTAAATCTGTTGGGTGTACAATAAAGAATTATCTATCTATCTACGTTTTGATACATTCTTATTATTAATGCAATTTATAATAGATGTATACAAGGAGCACACGGATATCCTTTCTATGTACTACATTTATACCACTAAGTTAGTAAATATTATACGCCTAATCTAACTAAGACTTGATAACTAGACATCGGCTGCTGTATTAATAACCCTCGTGGTATATTGAGGTTTAGGCCAAATCTTCTTAACCGACTCTAAAAAAGAAGGAGATTTTGATTAGGGTTGTATTTTTTGATTTTTTAACTCCGTCATTTATGAACTGATTTTGAAAATTATTTTTATTTGAAAAAGTGCACTTCCAGATTGTTCTTATTTTTATCAAAATTCAGTTTTGATAATAGGATCCATATGGGTGTCTTGCCTGAAATGTAAGTTTGATTATAGATAGGTACCCACTTGACCCCAATAAAAAATATATAGATCGACCGAGCTAGATGAGAGAATTGATTTCCAAGTACACACAACTAATATAACCCTTATTTCATAGCGTACTAACAATGTCAATAATGTAAATCGTATCAATAAAACCCGTCCCATCCCTAACACATACATACATATAACCACGCCTTTATCCCTGGAGGGTTAGGCAGAGGCGAATGAACAGCCATATTTCACCAGTAATTGTATTCGGTCCCACGTAATAGGGGGAGAGCCTATTGACGTATTCCGGGCACTCTTGTTGACTCGAGCCCTGCATCTGAGGCTGAGACTGGGCTGTATATATCTGTCTGATGTTAAACAGCACTATCCCTTAGTCACCTTGTACGTCACCGCATGGGAAAAGATGGGGTGGCCCTAATTCTTCTCTGCCGGAAACCACGCGGCAAGCCGGAATCCCAATAACAAAACTTTTTAACGATCGTGCGTTATCGGAAAAATATTTGTTAGACTTATCAAAAAGCAGTACCTCGCCTCATTCCCGCTACTCCTACCTCAGTTAAATGCCAGACTTGATTGTTAGTTAATATGAAACATACATACATACATACATACATACATAAAATCACGCCCGTCTCCCATAGGGGAGATCGAACCGATCTCCATTTGCTACGATCCGTAGTCCCTTCCTCTAATATGAAACAATAGGTGTCTATTGGTTGTATGGTTCTTGACTGTTTCATATTGTCGATTATTTCATATTGTCCACAGAATATTATTAATCAGGTAAGGAAAAATATAATCGATAGATATATTTTTTAAGGCTGGCTCGCACTAGGCCGGTTATATTTATTTAAATATTATTGTTGCAGATCACCAGGTGTGTTGTGATCTTTACTGAAAATTATCAGCTTAGAGCTCAATGCATAAATAATGGCAACAGAGACGTCAATACTGACAACATAGTTGGAAATGAAGTAATTATAAATACAGGTGACGATGTTATTGTAACAAAAAAATTAAATGAAAGAAAATTAACCTTTCGTAACACTGCATCATTTCAAAATAACTACATCATCAAAGTTTAAGTTAAATTTTCTCATCAGACCTTCAATCCAGTGCACTTTATAATACATATTCAAAACAATGAAATACTCATGCAAACTTGAATCTTTTTATCGTGAGTATCAAATACCAAGTCGTATGGTTACAACACTAGTAACGTCACGAAACAAATGTCATTACGGGCCTTTTTTATTGTGATGACGATAGTAATCGTATAATTTTACTTACTCGACGTCAATTTCAATAGCCAGGACTGTATGGTGTGGTTTTCCTTCTTCGTCCAACCATCTGAAAAATCAATTTACTTCTTAATATGATTCAGTACTTACTATAAAAAAAATCTTAATAATATAGGTTGTTTACATTTTCTTAGTTTTAGGTGTACCAGAAATTAATTGCAAAAGGCAAAAAAATAATATTTTGGATTAATTTTTATTCTACACTTTTTAAATTGATCTATATTAGTCAAGCTCTTTGATTTGATACCCATATTAAAGAGCTGTGAAAAAATGTAAGTCGCCATTTTGTGGTGGCCATCTTGAATTTGAAATTGTTCATGGTGTATGGTATTTTACTAGTCAAACCCTTTCATTTGATACCTACACATATTGAGAGAGTTGTGAAAAAATATGTACTTCGTCCGTTTTGAAACGTTGGCCATTTTGCACAACTTTTTTCAAACATAGATATAAATCACACGCACACGCACGCGTACGACCAAAAATATTGTTAGAAATAAATTTCTTTGGCTTCAAATTTAATTGCAATAGTTATAAAAATATAAAACAAAGAAATACGTCAACTTATTTTCAATGATCTTTAGACCTAATAGTTTATTTACTTTACTAACTATAACTTCCCTTCTCTATGCTTTTACATCTTCTACATAGGTAGAAGATGTCTATTTGGCTTCTATCCATGAGTCTAACCAAAACCGACTAAAAGAAAATATCGATATATTTTTTCAGTCCCTCGCTACGTTTGTGTGCATTGGATGGTTGTACTTATCGATAGCTTACAAACAAATGATTCGCCCATTTTACGTAGGGTGTTTTTTTTTTATACCACTTAGTTGGCAAACAAGCACACGGCCCACCTGATGGGAAGCGGTTACCGTGGCCTATGGACGTATGCAACACCTGAGGGTGTCACACTCGCGCTGCCGACCATGAAGAAACCTTCTGATGCCCCTCTTGAAGAACTCCATATTGTAGGCGCTTGGGAAAACCGCAGCAAGGTCATTCCACAGCTTGAGTGTGCGTGGGATGAAGTTTCTTTCATACCGCACAGTGCGTACCGTCTCAGGTCGCAATGTGTGGGGATGAATTCCCTGCCTATGGCGAGAGGTGCGATGATAGATTGTAGCTACGGGCATCATGTCAAACAATTCATCCGAGCACAAACCATTGTATAGGCGGTAGAACACACACACAGTGAGGCAAAATCCCTCCTAAGGCTAAGAGGTTCCACTCTACCTGTGAGTATGGGATTGTCAACCAGCCTCAATGCCCGTTTTTGCAACGAGTCGAAGGGGTCAAGCTGGTATGCAGGTGCTCCAGCAAAAAGGTGACAGCAGTACTCCATGTGAGGCCGGACCTGTACTTTATAAAGTAGGAGTTGCTGCCCCGCAGTGAAATACTGCTTCGCCCTGTTGAGCACTCCGAGGTTTCTTGATGCCAACTTAACCTTGTCTTGCAAATGACTTCGGTATTGAACGTCACTGGAGATATCGACACCAAGGTTATTAAATTTGCGCGTGTGTGTAATACTTACACATCTATATTATGTGTTAACTATTTTAGTGGTAGATGAGTGGCGATATTAGAACTCTTAACAATAACGCATTTAAGGCCCATCTCTCAGCTTTACGAATGCAATAACGTCTCGTAGGTATACAGATACATGTTTGTTAACCAGGAAAAATCATAATAAACATAACCTACATTGTTGATCAATAAGGAATTCATTTCAACGCAGGTTCTTGTGTAACGTGAATCTTTTATACCTACTTCACGTAGGCACCTACTTATGTGTACTTTTGTACTTGGTAACTTGTATTACATATATTAATAATTCAATCAGCAAAGGGCTTTGACCTTGAAGACGATGAATTTTTAGTAAAATCTGGAAGTATTCGGCCCGAGGCGCGATACATTCATACTTTTACTATACATCGTGCGTAAAATAAAATAGCGACAGAGAACGCAGTATTTTGAAAATTTAAAAACGTAACTTTGTTTTTGGTTTATCTGGGTATTTGTATTATTGCAACTTTTTAGATATTTTGAACTGCATTTACAGAATTTGGCCATATCGTACAGTCAGCTAGAAATATGTAAAAGAAAAGTGCAAAAAAATTTATTCTTTTCATGTGGGTGTAAATGCTGAACCGTCTTAAAAATACACCCTGCATATAGTTAGGATTAAGTTGATTAACACAAGCATGATTATGATAATGAGAATGATGATACGTACATATCAGCAAGCGTGGGAGAAGTGCACGGGGCTCCAGTAAGAGAGCGGGGCCTGCGAACGGCCCCATGTTCGCCGCCTTGGACCTGCGCCATGCCCAGAGTTGAACGCACCACGTGCCAGAAAGCACGTTGAGCAGCTCCCACGCCATCTATACGCTCGATGCGAACCCACCCTGTAGAATTTAAAAATATCGTATTGTAAGAAATATTAAATTATGGTCGGTTGGTCTTTTTTTATGTGCGCAAAATCTCGATAGATACACGTTTAGGCACGGTCTAATATCCTATATTATACTACTTAAAAGAATATTTACTTACCCGCAAGAGGCGGCACTGCATCAGGTTGACATCTAGAGCAGTAACATCGTACTTGTCCCCAGGACACTGCCTGTCTTAACTCCGGGTACGGCAGAACTAAATAGTTCCAGTATTTTAACACCAGGTGCAAATGTTCACATCCTTCTCCTGAAGCTTCCCACTCAGATTCAAGACTCTGTCCTTCAATGCCCTCTTGATCTAAGCACAATACACGATTCAAATAGTGCAAATTCTCAACGGACAGAGTATCAGACCAGAAATCATCTCGACGCGTTGATTCATCAATTGACGACGACTGTTCCTCAGACAAGTCTGGCAAATTGCCTGGTTCCATGGTCAACCCATCCATGAGTTCACTATCGAGGTTATCTACATCACTAGCCTCGGGATAGCGATCATTGTGACGGATGTTAGTATCACAGAACTGCTCATGAATAGCTCTGTCTGAATCATCTCCAACATGTGAACCAGCACTAAAGGTATGACGCAGCCCTTTGCCATCATTCGCATTAGATACTTGACTGAAACTGTGAGTCGAATGGCTCTTTTGAATGGAATTGTTAACCATTTCATTATTATTTGCTGGGAGAGAGTTTTCTGATAAAATAAGACTATGATGTAATGAAGTGCGGTTTGGTTGTACTTTACGACATTTTATGTCTTTGCCTTGACTATCGCCTGCAACGTTCCCACTGGTTTCTGGTAACGGATCTGGTTGTGTACTCGGACCAGCCTCTATGATAATTGGAGGTAGGTTTTCTTCAACTAGATTGTCTTGACTGTACGCCTTGGGTTTCTTCTTTGGACGGGACAATTCTAAAGGTGGAGCAGAATTCTCGACGCTTGGTTCCGTTTCCTTATTAGCTTCTGCGTTCTCTTGTTCAGCAAACTCATCTTCGCAAACATTCTCAGTAATAATTGGAAGGTCAAGTGATGTACCGCTAGTGACAACGTATGGATGAAGTAGTACTGATACCTAAAAGCAAACATTATCAAGTTAATAGATCAAAAGAGAATCACTCATTTACGTCATAAGTTGTTTTAGTGTGAAATCCGTTTTACAATAGATATGACTTCTACAAACGATCCAAGTCCTACAATATCATGAATGGCAAAAAATAGAAGGACATCATTTTTTAAGTAGTTTTTTGCTTGGACTGGTGTGTTGATGGTGTTGATGATGGTGGTGGGTTAATATTTAATAAAATTGATGAATTATATTGTTTATCTTCAAAATTATTGCTTTTATTTTCTATTTGCAGAATTGTCGTTACCAGATTATAGTGAATTATGCTCCGACGGGAGTTTCCTTATTCCTATTGTTTTTTTTTTTGAGCGAGTGCCGTCCAATCAGTCAAACTCGAAAAGAAAAGTCTGCAGTAGAGCATCGACCGTCAGATTTACTAGTTTGAAAGTAAGCTAGGCTTGAATCCAAAGGCCATACATCCTGAAAGAGAGGTAAAATAAATTACAGAATACAGACCTGAGCAATTCTGCCGTAAAGATCTATGGTGGGGAATATGAGGCTGTATCTGCGCGGCACTACAGCAATAGCACCAATGATCTTGCCATCGATCTCGACGACTAGTTCGCTGTTAAAGCGGAAGTGGAGGGTCAACACCGACTGTTCAACCAGGTTGTCAAGCGCCATGCCCATCAAGGAAATGGTCTGTGAACAATTAAAATAATACAGTTTAGTATTTGCCTATTACCTAAACCGCGGTAGCCTAGTGGTATGGGTAATGAACTGCACACACCAATAACTTTTCGATGCTTTTCGAAGCTATGTGTGTATTTATCGCAGGTTTCCGGTTAATAATAAAAATAAGTGCCCGGTTAATGGCAATAGGCTCACCACCTATTACATTAGGACCTAAACATAAACTGACGAAATGTGGGTGCTAGCACCTCTGCCTACCCCTTCGGGGATATATAGGCGTGAGTTTATGTTATGCTATTACCTAAAGCTATATTTACATACATACATCATCACACCTTTATCCCCGGAGGGTTAGGCTGAGGTGAATTAACACCCACATTTTACCAATCTAGTTTTTAAACGTTCGTGTTCCATGATATACAATAATGTTTACGGGAATTAACCGAACTTTTTTTTCATGACTAGTTTGCGGCAAAACCGAAAACGGCGGTCGTGCACCACTGAGTCAGTCAGCATGTGACCACGGCCAGTGCAACCAAGTCGAAACATCAGGCAAATTAAAGGTGTATGTACCTACCGATACCATGATCGCGTTAATTACCGTAAACATTATTGTCTTTCACCAATCATTGAATTCGGTCCCACGTAATAGGGGGTGGCCTATTGCCGTCTCCAGGACATATTGTTTAAGTCATGCATGTGAGGCTGAGTCTGGGCAGTATATATTTTTCTGATGTTAAACAGCCCTGTCCCTTAGTCGCCTTGTACGACACCGCATGGAAAGAGACGGTGTGGTCGAAATTCTACTCTGCCGCAAGCTACGCGACAAACTATATTTAATTTATTGTAGTAGAAATACGAGTGAATGAAACTGTAATCCACCAATCCATTTTATATAAGAGTTGACAATTAATTTAATGTGTCAGTGATCAGTAATAATATTGTGAATGCTGTGGCTGCCTTAAAAGGTTAAACATCATGCAGGGAATAATGTGTTGTATCGAGTGACAAAGTTTTTGTATGTATTAATGTCCTACTAAATTAAATAAATAAATAAAATCCAATAAGGACTTTTTAGCGTTGTTTGGGTTAGGACCTGCTTGCTCCTCCCCTTATTGATTCACACGACAAACATGAGAGGAAAGCTATAACACAAAATCCTCTCCGTCAATCAGCAGTTGGTCACTTGGCCCACATTAGTCTTGAAAATGTTAAAATTGAATATAAAGTAATTTTATAAGACTAGACCTAGACCTCAAATTATGATCTCGTTCCCGCTAACCAGGTAAACTTGTTCCTGTGAGTAGCCTATGTGTTATTTTAGACTATAATACCAAATACACACATCAACAAAGTCTAGGGAACAAGGACATTTCTAGTTTTTATTTAAAAACCCTTTTTTGTAATAGTGAGTGTTTTATATCAATAGAAGGGTATTTTTATACCGTTTTTAATTTTAATTTTAATAAAAACATTCTCATATCATTTTTTTTTTTTTTAAGAAAGAATTGAATGGTGCCAATATTGAGTATTACAACCTTCTATGATTAGGCATAAAAATAACGAGGTAGTAAGAAATACAGTAATTAACCGTACTTTAAACGTTTTTAATAATCTGTAGGACCTCCTAAAGCATTAGCAACAGCTCGACAACGGCGTGGCATACTTAGTATGAGATTGTCAATCATCGTCTGTGGAATATGGCTCCATACACTGCGAAGGTGTAAAAAAAGTTGTTCTTCAGTGTTCAGATTTTCCAAAGAATCACTGAAAGCTCTTCTCTCAAGCAAATCCCAGGCATGCTCTATGGGATTGAGGTCGGCAGACTGAGCAGGCCATTCCAACGTCGTAATATTGTGCTCGCTAAACGCATTGACCACTACCCTCACGGTGTGTGACCGTGCATTATCTTGCATGAACATAAAATCTTGACCGAACTGCTGTCGATGAGGGATTACCATGGGGTGTATAACCTCCTGAATGTATTGGTTTGCATTCAAATTGCCCCGTATCCAAACGAGGTCGGTCCTTCCACCAAGGCGAATTCCAGCCGATACCATGATTGTTCCACCTTGGTAAGGATGAACTTCTTGCGGATTCTGGAGACGACTCCTACGCCCAGGAACTCGTCATATACGCACTCTTCTCGAATCAGGATGAAACCAAAGCGAGATTCGTCGGAAAACAGAACCCGTGCCCATTGATGGTCGGTCCACTGTAAATGTGCGTTAGCCCACAATAAGCGACGACCTCGATTTCCACGTCGAAGAGCTGGAACCCTAAGCGGTCTGCGAGCATGAAGATTGACTTCGTGTAGTCTTCTCCTGACAGTTTGATCGCTAATAACCACTTGATGCTGAGACTGGAGGCCTGCGACCAACTGACGAGCAGTAATTGTGGGTTGCCGCCTTGCGGAATTTTGCAAGAAACGATCTTGTCGCGGGGTAGTAACCCTATTTCGTCTCCTGTGACGTTCGGCAACATCCCCTGTAGACCTGTAGCGTGCCCATAATCTGCAAATTACGCTTGGTTGGGTGTTGACAGCATCCGCTACGTCGCGTTGAGTTCGTCCAGCTTGCAGCATACCAACAGCCCTTAACATCTCTTCGCGACTTAAATGACGACGTGACATGATGACTACAGTCACAAAAATGCACAAACCATACGTAAAAGACGTATTATTGATAATAAATGTTATTTACAATCAAAGAAAATAATTTTTATTTTGCCTCAGAGAAACTGCACAATCAAACACTTTTAAAAGTTTTCCCTCCATATTCGAAAATCATTACTTATTTAAATTTATTTTTAAATTTCGAACAACTCTGTAATCTACTATATTCTATTTTTATTTATTTGCTGCCAGTTATTTGCAAAACAAGATTTACACGAAAAAAAAAATTGGGGTCATCTTGTTCCCTAGACTTTGTTGAGGTGTTTATAAGCCAGATCCGTTCAGCCGTTCGAGCGTGATTGAGTAACAAACATCCAAACATACAAACTTTCACATTTATAATATTAGTAGGATGAGATAGGATACTAACAAAGGCACCATTATCGTTGAGCAGATCGCTGGTAAGTACCCAGCAGGGGGGGTCCAGGTGTATGCCACTCATTGGTAGCTCGGTGGGCAAAACTCCTACGGCACCAATCGATGCCGTGCCACACCAATCATAGTCTAGCTTATCCACTCGAAACTGTAACAAGAAAACATTAACATGAATATGACTGTTAATCTGTTATTTTTTAAGACGTTTTAATATTTTATGTTGACGAAGACATGATAGTGTGCAGACTTGGGAATGAGACTTTTGTTTTTTGTTGTTAGTATTAGAATATGATATTGACCTCAGAACAAATTATGACTTGTTGCAACATTTGCCCCCAATAATAACCAGTGTAAGAAACCTAATTCTTCGGTGCAAAAGATCCCAGTTCATGAAACCATAACACTTGAATACTTGCAGTTTCGATATTGCTCACAAGGAGGCTATTGTCAAAAGTCAAGGAGAAGAATATTACTCGATAAAACCAAAAATATTACTTTAAAACTAGATGATAATGTAAAGAAATTATGTTGATGTAGAGGTTCACATTTTCGTAGAATTAAATCAATTTATTCTATGAAATGCTTTGAAGAATGTTTTGCAGTTTATATAAATATTTGCAATTGGAAATGTGATCGCAGTCTTGACAATCAAGTAGCGCGCATGGCAGCAACATATCTTGTCATAAAAATATTTCAAAACAAAACCACCGCTTACATTGGAGTCGCAAATGCACACACAGCAATAAAAGTTTCCTACGCAAGCATTAAGGTAAACGGCACCTACCCTGAAATTATGGCCTCGTCGTATGGGGTGACTAACTACTGCTAGGCCCTCTTTATAACCCTTGTAGCGTACAGCCACTGTATCTGAAACAGTACAAGTCATCATTTTACATTCCAAGTTAACATTGTTTATTGATGACTATAAAATAACATAGAATAGCTTCCGCCCGCGTGGGAAATATTTGACGCAGAGCACATAAATTATTTCTATGTCAATATTTGAAAAATACTTTTGCATTCGCACAAAATATTACTATTATGATGTAGCTTTTAGTTTATTGTTATTAATTTAGGTAATGTTTTACTAATATTTTGCTTTACATAATTTCGTCTTTCTATACGTAAATACAATTATGTAAAAGCGAAATATGAAATATTACTAGAGCTTTTCCTATCCACATCACAAATATAAGAGATGTTTAAAATGTACGCCAGCAAAGTTAGTGTGCGACGGATATTCGGTTTCGATTTTGGGTTTTTCGGTCGGTTGCAACTAATTTCCTTTTGTTGAATTATTTCATCAATCAATAATGAGTGATGAAAGGAAAATAAAGTGTCGAAAAATAGCAGGTGCCAATTTTTCCAAAAAAAAAGTTCTTCTGATTCGTCTAACGCTTGTATTCACTAAAAAGCAAACTGTTACCGGTTCGAAGCTACACTATTTTGGTAGTCCAAAATTCTTTAAAATAGTGCATAAACAATATCTAAAACGTCACTTGGAAATCGATGAGCACAAATCTGAAACTACATTACTAAATATTGAAGTTCCGGTTTCGGCCAAAACTGAGAATGTTGCCGAAATTCGGTTTCGGTCGGACACTAAAATAAACAGCAAAGCTCGCTCAGCATGTCAGTGTTCTTATCAGTTACATCACAAAAATATTAAAATATTTACACGCCGATACTTCAAAAGCAAACATTCATTTATAAAGGGGGAAATTTAACTTTTATGGGTTCCATATGAAAGGTGTATCATCACTGAATCCCAAATATTGGTGACGCTTTACAAAACGGCTGTCCGTACATATTTTACGGTGCACACGCGTCGGGCTACCTTATGTATACATTTACAAACTAAAGAAGGTACTTACCAGAGCTACATAATCGTATATTGTCGCCGTGAATATAGTAGAACGTATAGGGCAGGTCATGGCGACGACGGCGTATATCGGAGGAAGACTCAGCGCCCTCGGGGTTCGGCTTTAGTGATACAATGGATGTAACGCCAGGAATATCACCCTCCCTAGGTAACTGGGTGGGTATCCTGATAGGCTCCATATCAGCATCTTCGAGTGGATCAGGACTGGGTGACGAGACTGGGGGAGCATTAGGTAGGACGTCACTTTGCGCAGTGGGTATCGGACTGGCTGGTGGACTGGGCGAGCGGCTGCGTACCACACTAGGTTCTGTTGGTGGTTCCGCACTCTCTCCCTCAATCACTTCAACGCTAGATCTCCCACTAGGCACCACGGGCTCCACCGTAGGTTCTGCAACCAGTCCATCAATGCTACCATCAGTAGACTCCCCACTTACCATGCACATGTTCGTTAAGTTAGCTGCAATCAGCCCGTCTATATTTTCTGTATAAATGTTATTTGTTTGATTTAGATTTGGATTTGGTTTTGGATATCCATTGCCATTCACTGCAAATTGTCACAAAATAATGCTACATTTAAAAATATCATAGTAAACAATGTCATAAAATTGATTCATCAGTAATATTATAATAGTTAGCTGAATTAACCCTTAAGGTTATATAAAATAGACGAAAGGAATCCTATGTGGGTAAAAACTGAAAACCTATAGGGGTGGTAACGAGCTGAAAAAATAATAAGGGCCACTACAATAATATCAACCATGTCCTGCCTAAATAATTTCTCACAGCAAATCTTAAAAACTTACTTGTGAGAAGCATACCAGCCGTAATAACAGCATGTCCTTGATTCATGGCATGTATCTTAGTTACATGCCCAAACATTTCAATGACAACATATACTTTCTGAAATAAAATATTCATTCATAAATTAGACATGAGCAATTAAATATATTTAAACTATATCTAGCACTGTCGTCTCCCAACTTAAAGTGTCAAAACCTCAATTATCTTGACTCAAAAATAAATAGGATAACTCACATCAGGAACGTTCTCGAAAGCCAATTCCAGCTGTTCAGAATTATAGTAGACCAGTACTCTAGAATCACTCGTCTTCTTAAGACCGACTCTGTCTCCTGGACGAAGCCATTCGAATGATGGCACGAATGATAGTAGTTCGTGTTCGCGTGTGCCAGGTTGAGAATATTTCATTAGCCGGCCTGCAATTTTCGTAAATATTAGTACCAACTTCAGTAATAAAACAAGAAAAAGTTTCGTTTCGTGCGGATATCCCCACGGATACCCCAGCGTGTTTGGTTATGTCGGACTCGAACTCAGCGCTGTCTTTGTCTCAATTACAGGGGTGTACATCCTGACAGGCACTTAGGGCAATCTACTGCTTTGAGATGGCTCTTTCGAATGTGAGAACCATCTTTTCCTTGAAAGGGATAGATATATAGACCAGAAAATAATTCCCAGCAACCAGTTTGACAAGGACAGCCTCTGTGGTGTGGCGGTAGTGAACGCGGCCGCTACGCAGGAAGCGCGGGTCCGTTCCCCTCTCAGTGCAAATATTTGTATGCATGAATATGGGTAATTACATTAAGCCGTCGGTCCCGGTTGCCACACGAACGTCTATGGCAGTCGTTACGGATAGATTGAGCTCTAAAAAGTCCAATAACTGGTCTAACTGCATTGCTTCGATACCGCCTTTGGATTGTGGAGGTCATGTGGCAGTCGCATTACGGAAAATGTCGAAGTTCAGCCAAATCCGCAGTAAAGCGGACCCCAGACTCCGAGGTGAAAGCTTCGGATGCGACTGGGATTAACGAATGAAGAAGAAGTTTGCCAAGAGAGAGTAGTAGTTCAGTAACTAACCGTCAATGTAAGCTGTATAATGTGGGAGACAGGACACGGACGGTGGAAGGCTTCGGTTCACATAAGCATTTAATATATTGATATCTGTGACGCCCATACGAAAGGAACCAGCATACTGGGACTTACACTCCGCTATTTTAATCTGCAACAAAATTCGTACTACATATTTAATGTCATATTTGTAAGCTTTTGATGACACAAGATATGTTTTCACAAGATAATGGAGAGGCGTATTCTTATCGCTAATGACTAAGGGCACGTCTAATATGGCGACAACTGTTGCTTAGTCCACCTCCTCTCTACGTTTGCTATATGTCTCGATAAGCTTGTGGCTGTATGTCACCTCCTCTCGGTATTTGTTCTATGACTTAGAGAGCTTGCTATTCCTTCAAGAGGTGAAAAGTATTGTGAAATTGCAAAACTTGATATATTATGATTAAAGTAATTTATTACAATAAGCTGTGTTCACTGTACCTCGAATATTTCTCCTACAGCAAGATGTGCTGAGCTGAACACAAGGTTCGAGTTCGGTTCATGTGTTATTCGCTTAGCCATCGAGTATTCGTGCATCAGACGAATATTATCGCCACAGTATTCTGAAAAACTCCTGTAACATACAATATTACTTACAAAAACATGTTTAACGAATATTAAATATGTATACTAGTAGAGTAATACGTACCAATAGGGCGGTGGTGGCGACGACATAGCCTGCGAGTTACTTATGACCGAATTGTCCGAATTTGTGCAACCGTTATAATTGAAAGCTCTTTCTTCATTCTGAAGTATAGTGACCTGAACATCAAAAATATAAAACCAGATTATGTTAATAGAAAAACACGAATTAAATAAAACAACAGCGTATTCAATGATGGAGTGTGAAAATAATATGACCTAAACTGAAATAACGCCCTTGCACATTCACATCATCTGTGTAAAAACTCCAATTGTTTCATGAAATTGATGTTAATAATTTGCTTGTGTGCATGTGGCAGCGCTCGTCATTTGGGCTTAAGCTATAATTCTTTATTCGTTTTAAAAAAAGTTAATTGAGTGCTTAGCCTCTCTCTACATAACGAAAGTGATGCAAAAAATTGGCATGACAATACATAGCGTTATTTCATTTGTAGACACGAAATTAATAAATTATAAGGTCGATTAGATTTTTATTTACGATTTAGATGTTGCCACACTGAACAGAAAAAAAACAATATAAATGAATAAATAATACGTAAACTATATGCTTTTATTATATTTTACACGTATAAGACAGTATAATCAGCATACTCACCTGGGTACACTGTCCGTATAGATCGACGACAGCGTAAATGTTGAGATGTGGGACATACCACGCTTTGCCCATGTCCATACCGTCCAAGTAATAATGGAGACTGCGGTCCGCATGCCACATCATACCTGATAGGCCACATTATTGGGATTAGTAAAGTTGGTATAGGATAATATTATAGGGAAAAAAAGTCGTCATCAGAGAAGTAATTTAAGACACTAAATGTACCAAAGTGTACCAAGCGCCTACAATATGGGGTTTTTCAAGAGGGACATCCGAAGGATCAGGTTTTACTGGCGTCATCGGCAGATGAGTTGCAGGAGATGGTAACAACTATGCATGAAGCTTTTGAGAGGAAAGGAATGAAAGTGAATGTTAGTAAGACAAAAGTTATGGTTTTTGAAAGAGATGAATGCGTGACAGAGTGTAGGATTTGTATAGATGGAGAAAAAGTGGAACAAGTGAATGAGTTCATATATTTGGGAACATTGTTTACGAGAGATGGAAAGCATGAAGAAGATGTTGAAAGGAGAGTGATGGCTGGAAATAGAGTGAATGGGGCACTACACAACTTTATGAGCAACCGGAAAGTGTCCGAAAAGGCACGACTGGCTGTACATGGAGGAGTATTGGTGCCGACTCTTATGTATGGTAGTGAAAGTTGGGTGTGGCAGAAAAAGCATCAGAGTAGAGTGAATGCAGTAGAAATGCGTGCGTTGCGAAGTATGTGTGGCTTGACCTTGAAAGATAGAGTGAGAAATAGCGTGATAAGAGAACGATGTGGAGTGATAGAAGATGTAGTGATGAGAATTGAGAGAGGAATGTTGAGATGGTTTGGTCATGTTGAGAGAATGAATGAAAGAAGACTAACGAAACAGGTGTATGAGGCGAGTGTGGATGGTACCGTCGGAAGGGGAAGACCTAGGCGCACATACCTGGACCAAATCGGGGAAGTTTTAGAAAAGGGGCAGGTCAGGAGTACTCTAAACCGACGAGCGTGCATGAAGAATGTAATGAGAGTGAATGAAGCGAGAGTAGTATGTCAGGATCGTAGCAAATGGAGATCCGTGATCTCTGCCTACCCCTATGGGAGACAGGCGTGATTTTATGTATGTATGTACATCCGAAGGTTTCTTCATGGTCGGCAGCGCGAGTGTGACACCCCTGGTGTTGCATCCGTCCATAGGCCACGGTAACCGCTTCCCATCTGGTGGGCCGTGTGCTTGTCTGCCAACTTAGTGGTATAAAAAAAAGGACACAGAGTTGCTGATATTACCCCTCGTTTTCACCTTAGTGTTCACTGTTTGTTCACACTAACATGTATTTGACAAGTTGCAATATGTCAAAGGCTTCAGTGTGAACTTAATTGTGTTTTATACTTGTTCACAACTTGTTGGCTATACATACATCGTGAACGAAAAAGTATCTGAGACAGTCTCAATACATGTATAATACAAGTATTGTGTTTTGACTAGTCTTCTATAAGTCTTCGACAAGTTTTGTATCAAACAAGTTTACAGAACAGAAAATCAGAAAATAATAGAGCTCTTAGACAAGATTTTTTACGACTCATTTTTATAAATATCAGCAAAAGGCATGAGACTCACAGTGCAAGACGCCGCCTAGAAAGGCGGCGTTTGGGCTTGATCACAGAGCAAACGTAGAAACGTTTGCTCTGTGATCAAGCCCAAAACAGAATTACTACATACACAAAATAACTGCCAACAAAAAGTAAGGCCCATGTCGATTTTGTATAAAATAATGTATAACTCTTTCCTTTGACGTTTTAAACGAATCGTATCTACTAATAATACACAGTATGTAATACATTGCTAACTGTCATTGGTACATAAGTTTACACCTTAGTGAAATCGAACAATGGAAAAGACCTTCAATGATAGTGCACATCAAAGACGAATGCCTATATTCCATTTAGTTTAACTAAACATTAACAATCTTGATGTATATTTGTAATTTGTTTTACGTAAACTCAGTTTCTTAATATAATTCTACTGAGAAACTTATTTTAAAGACTAAAAATCAAAATTGAACCACTAGTTAGTCAGTTGAAGGCCTAGTTTATTTATTTGATATGTGTTATTATAAAAAGTCGCTACAAGATTGTTTACCTTCAGCAGTTAAGTATTAAATTAAATGGAGTAAGTACATCTAAAATTAGGTACTTACCAACACGGCTACCAACAGTTAAAGTATCCAAATCTAGAGGGTATCCGCTTCGCACGCATTCACCATCTTTCATCATGGCCGCTCCACTGAGGATGTAGGTGTCCCAGTTGAGGTCTGTAGCCGTACCCGCTATGGCATCGACGCCTCCAGTCGCTTCAAAATCGTCAGGGCGAATGGCAGTGACACCTGGTTTTATATTTAGAATAATTGATATAGTGTGATTATTGGCAAAAACACCAGATACTATAATAGTAACGTTTCGAAACAAAACATATTGAACTATTTGGAAGAGGGGGGCATCAGGAGGGCCGTGTGCTTGTCTACCAAGTGGTATAATTTTTTTTTATATATTATGGGTATAAATGACATTATTAATTACTACTACATTTTTAATTGTATGAACAATATAGTCCTCGCGAGGACCCTTTGCCACATTTTTCTGTAGTCGAATCTTAATTTAAAAAACCATAAATATCTTCTTATTTAAATTCTTTTTCCCCGTTTCATCTTCAAAAAGTTGAGTTTTTAATCAAAGATCGTGTGTGCCAAGTTTGGTGAAAATCAGTTAAGGAATGCGCCCTCTAGACTGGAACTGATAAACATACTGAAAATCGGCCCCCTTGTCGAAACGGAGCTCTCACTCGCTTCACTCGATCGGTCAATTAGTCAGTGTGAAGACAACCCAAATTAATAGTATTAGATGTAAATTATATCGATTATTTTAAATATTTTAACATGGGTTGTATAAAGTTAAAATCTTTCATTTCAACACTTACAGATGGTAAAAAAGCACAAGGTTCGAGAAGACTTAAAATAATAAAATCTTTGGTTGCAAGGTGCTTGATGACTAATATTGTTACCCAAACCTTCGAAGATAAGAAAATGCATAACACTAAAATATTTCTGAGAAAAAACTCAAATAAATACCGATTTCGAGGCTACCAATCCAGCAGTCGACCATTTTGTCTATTCGCACTTCAAACATGTCGCACTCTCGAAGTGGTCGTGAACTGAACAGTACAGCATCGTTGAACTCAGAGTAAACCGTCGCGCGCCAAGCGGTCAGCCGGTTGCGACTGAGACGCGCGTTACGGCCGTGTACGCGGTGGAAGCACATCTCACTGAAAAATAAACACATTGTACATGTGCCGGCAAAGTTCGTGAACACGCGTCTGAAAACTTGTACATGTGCTAGTATATGAATCAATCAAAACACTAACAAAAGGGTCTGATCAAACTGATCAACTAATATCCTTGCGCCCGTGATTGGTTTAGTGGTGGGATACCAGCAAAAGGCCCGAGACCGTCGTGTACTGCGCAGTCAGACAGTTCCTCGCTAATATAACATTACTAAAAAATCGCATCCCATATAAGGTCAAAATGATGTTGTATAACTCCCTAGCTGAATCTTATATCCAATACGGACTAAGCAGTTACGGTCGCACATATAGCACATACCTGCAAAGCATATTTAATCTTCAGCGAAGAATTCTCCGTAAAATTGTATCCACAAACATCAAACAGCAGTTCGATGATGATGATTATGGTTTGTTCAATTATTGCAAGATATTACCAGTGCATATTCAAGTCAATAATTTGGTTCTCAAGGAAAACTTTTTTAACCAAGATTTTCGATATAAAATAAACCATCCTGTATGCACTCGGGCGGTGGCTCGAGGAATGTTGTGTGAGCCGAGTGACGCAAAAAACACCTACGGCGAGCGAACGACTGCTTACCTGGTTCCTCGACTAATTAACGCATTACCACCGGAATTACGCAATATTGATAGCATTGAGTCCTGCAGTGTCAGAATGAGACTCAAGTTGCATTTCCTAAAATCACTTGTTTAACATCTTTTTTTAACCGCTGAGGCATTGATTATAAACCGCATAGGTTTTCTTTTGTAAATGCTTATGAATCTTTTTACTGTATGTAATTGTTTAGATGATAAATAAATATTAAAAAAAAAAGTTAGAGTTGGTACACTTTCGTTGGAGAGTAGGTACATCTTTTGTATGTCAGGATGGTAACGAATAGAAACATGTGGTCTCTGCCTATTCCAATAGCAAAGAGTCCTGATTATAACTACATGAGAAAAAAGAGATGAAGAAAGTGAAACAATGAACATACGGAAATATCGTAGCATTTGATTCGGTGGAGAGCGGCGATTCAGGTGAATACAATGGCGGAGGTGTATAGTTGTCCACGATTGTCGCTTGTGCAGCGCGGCCGTACAAATCTGTAATAGACAAATGATATGAAAATACATAACACATAACATAACATAAATTCACGCCTATATCTCCGAAGGGGTAGGCGGAGGTGCTAGCACCCACATTTCGCCAGTTTATGTTTAGGACTCAATGTAATAGGTGGCGAGCCTATTGCCATTAACCGGGCACTTATAAACCTGCGATAAATACACACATAACTACGAAAAGCATCGAAAAGTCATTGGTGTGTGCCATGGTAAAACCTGGGATCGAACATGAGACCTCGTCTCAGCAGTCCATTACCCATACCACTAGACTACCGCGGTTATGAAAATACACTTGAAATTTTAAAACTTACCTAGACTAAAGTACCTAGTACAAATATTCTATATATGCAGCAAGCGAGGATGGGAACATTGGGACAAAAAATAAGATGTTTATAAAACGGGATAGTACAAAAGTATTTATTTTATATATCTTTCATATTTACATTCCATTCCATTCCAATACATTATTTTATATTTATTTGTTATATACCTTTCATATTTTGATAAATGCAAAATTTACACATAAAACTTACCGATTATTCCAAATATGTTATCTGGTATATTGAACGCGGCTGGTCCTTGATCTGCACCATTGATGAAGACATGCAGTATACCCAAATCAGTCCGCATAATACCCACCGTCTCCCCTTCCTACAATACATATTATGTTACATATCACACAACATATAAATATCAAAACTTCAGTGTTGAGATAGTGCAGCAATTATTTAAATAAATTAAAATTATTAATAATGTTTGATTACAATGTTAAAATCTCTAAATAGAAATCATTAAGTAGTAAACATCATTTAAGGTTTAAAATATTATAAGTTCCATTTGAAACTAATCATCTAAAAAAATAATCAACTACTTTTCACACTGACTCTACGATAACATCACCTCATGGGTAACAATTACGGGAGTCAATATAATTTACATTTCATCATCACAATGTATAGGGTAACTAAACTAACACTCACCACAAGCCTATTAAGATTGCGGACATATTGAGGGATTATGATGATACCATCCCGTATAACATCTTCTCCAGTAACAGCCCAGGTGCCGGCCCTTAAAAAATATCATAAATAAAGTTACGAGCACTCGAAACTAGCTTGCATGATATGTTTATTAATAGTAGATAAAGCTGGTAAGGTCTATAATCAAAACAGAAGCTAATGGCGGGTTGGTGTATCTACCAATCCCGCAGGGAATTAGACATGAACGTATGTATGTATATATTTGAAAATTAATGAAACGTAAAGTATATGCCAGAATCTAAGCTAGGGGAAAGATGTGGTTTCTGTCTAGTCTATTGGGACAGTGGTGTGACTTTATATAGACTGTATAAGAGTATAATATAGCTCCATTGTGCCATATTGCCTTACAATACAACTGTTAACTCGAGACTGCAGACAATTTAATGACTGCTAAATTAGCTACTGGAAATCAGGCGACTGGTTTTCTTTAGGTTTGATGAAACCTTCCAGTCTGTCGACCTTTACTCTCTTGCTAGCGTTGCGGGACAAACTGCGGTCAGAGTGGTCCTCATGAAGTTTCAGCGGATTTTTAAGAGGCATGGAGGCATTATATACCTTTACAGTTGGTGAAGATCGGTATGCTAAATATATAAAAATAATTAGAAAAATGACAATAATATGCATACTTAGCATTGCTCATTTTGAATGGAAACTTGATATCGTTATGGGAATGCTGCGTGACTCCAATTTCAATGCTTCCAGCCCACTTCGGTATAACGAGATCGATCCTCACTTGGAACAATTCATTGGTCCTCAGTGTACGGTTCGTCATTACGATTCCGTTATTGAAGTATTTGAAAGCACTAAAATAAATATTAGACATTAAGAATCACAATACAGTACCTGGCTATTGATGTACTACGTTCGGGAAGAACTGACCGCTTTATAAAACCGATTTAATCCTGTTTTAACCTCACATTAAGATTCAATTTTGTGAAGCAGTGTAAATTTGTCTTCAAAAGTATTCAAACTTTAAAATGAACAAAATAGTTTCAAGGTCAGAGCAAACACAGAGAGGAAGTGTTGTAATAGATTTCCTGATGAAAGAATACGAGATACTTTGTAGTGAGGGTGTGGTGAAGAGGGGTGTCCATTAACCGGACAATAGTAAAACTACTTACTTCATACTATGTCAATGTGATACAAAATGTAATAGGGACGTAATTAGAGCCACCGAGGCTAAGACAGCTGTACACTGGACAAATGACAGTACACTGACTAAGGTCACGCTTACTGCGTAGATATCATTTTAGGCCCTGACGTCATTGAGAATCACGCTACAGGCCACTCCTCTTTGTATTTGCCGAGTAGTTTCTACTACTCTATAAAGATGTTAAAATATCAGTTCAATATATAACATGCTAAACTTAGACAGACTTTCAATCCTTCCCAAATCTAAAGCCAGGTTATGTAGTACATTTTAAATGTCTTAGAGAATATATGTATATATAAAAAGGGTATACTTACTTAAGCCTATGAGCAGTCTTACCATCGTTAATAATAATAACATTCGAATCACGCAGCGTATGAAATAAAAGGCTGTCTTCGTCCAATCTTGGCCTGAACCTACCTGCAAATGTTAATCACAAGTTAAACAAAGGTGGAACTTCGAGATATAAGAACACATTAAGCACTTTAAGAACACATTAGCACTAAGGGACCGTTCAAATATTAAGTAAACAGACTTTTTACAGTTAATTAACCCCACCATCCCCCTTGTCATCAAAAGTAAGCAAAACATTGGTACCTATAAACATTGGTACTCATATGCATATTTGTTTTCAGGTTTCCAGTTTTTAGGGTAATGTGTGCATGCTATATTATGAGTAAAAAAAGTAAATACCTACTGCTTACGTAATCATTATCTAGAGCCCCCTACCCCATATCATCAAAAATAAGCAATGCAAAGACCCTCCCTCCCCCCTTTAGTGCTTATGTAATAATTGAATGGTCCTTTAAAATAATAAAACAATAATAAATCTTACTTGGTGCAGGTGAATCAGGAGAAGCAATCATTGGTGGATTGCTAACGATAATGTCAATATCTTCACAAGGACTTACAATAGACACCTGAAAAAAATACAATAATATATATATATTATGAATTTGATATATATTATCAATAAAATGAATTTGATTTGATTTGATTTGATTTGATATACATATAGCTTTTTCCCAACTCAGTTGGGGTCGAAGTTCCAGTCTAACTAGGATGTGGTCAAACCTCGATATTTTCCGTGATGCGATTGGCATATTAGCTTCACAAACAAGTAACACTTACATATCATATTCTTTTAGAATTCATATAAACACATTGTACATCAATTATGTGTTTGGTCACATCGGCATGTGTCGATTTTATTGCAGGGTCTCTAGTCTCTACCTACCATGGTGAGAAAGGCGAATCGGTTATTAACCATAGTCCACCTGCTTCAGAGTTCATGGATGATGATAATATTGTGAGGAATATGAGGATACTTTAACAATAATGAATATCAATTATTTCCAGCCAGCACCAATACCAGTTACATCCAAAATTACAATATTTTATTTTATTTTACAATTTTAGGGAAACTTACAGTAAAAAAGGTTCAATATTATATAATGAATAGTGTGAAGGCCAATTATCAGTTTCCACATTTAGGTAATATTACATATTATTATATATTACAACTTAACATTCTAACGCTCAAAAAACTCTCAAGACAAATTTAGTTATTTTAGAAATTGGGAAACTATATTAGAGATAATGGAAATCATTCAAAGTATTGATCACATAGTGCTTTCTTCATTTTAGTAACACTAGTGCAAAATAAATCCATATGGAGCCGTTCTACTATGGTTTCTCCTCTGAATATGACTTATTTGGACTTCCATAGGAACAACTGATAAATCAACTTGTTCTTTTTTAAAATTTTCCTTACCGATCAGTTAAATCAAAAACCAGGTACTGTATTTACCTATAGAAATGACTTACCTTGACTGTCATGCCGTACAGGTCGATGACACCCCATACTTTTGGGTCCACCTTATCTGTGGCGACACCCTGGTCTACACCATTGATGAAATAATGTAACTTCCCATTACTTTTTCGCATCATTCCAACCGTATCACCTTCCTAGAAATTAAATTCGGTGTTATTGCGGAATTGTAGAAATAATAATAATATTATGGTGTTGTCATTTAAGTAAGTTTCTGAAGTTTATCATTATGTATGCGATTCTTCCACTTTGGTCGGAGTCAGGGTCCTTCTCAGAGAGAGAGAGCAGAGCTCCTTATATGGCTTTTGTGGATGCGACTGCCACCTGACCACCTATCCTCGAGAGGAAAGTCTACGAGCCTCATTCAAGAATCAGCAGGTGTGCCGATTTGCAGGTGAGTTTGGTTTGTGAGTTCCTTGGTGAGGACCATATTGGGCATTTAAAAAAATGATGATTACTAAATGTTAATGTACATAACATAACAACATAACATAACATAAACTCACGCCTGTATCCCCAAAGGGGTAGGCAGAGGTGCTAGCACCCACATTTCGCCAGTTTATGTTTAGGTCCTAATGTAATTGGGCGAGCCTATTGCCATTAACCGGGCACGTATAAACCTGCGATAAATACATACATAACTTCGAAAAGTATCGAAAAGTCATTGGTGTGTGCCATGGTAAAACCTGGGATCGAACCCGAGATCTCGTCTCAGCAGTCCATTAACCATACCACTAGGCTACCGCGGTTGTTGTAATATACATTTCATATTAAAATCTGTGCAGCTATCGTCTACTTTTGACGCTGACTGTACCTAGGGTACAATAAGACACAAAAATAAATCTTACTCTTAGTTCGTCCAGGTTGAAGTTGCCGTATTCCATGCAAGTGCCGTGGCCGTTGATCAACACTTTACAACCAGACATCATTATAGTGCCAGACTCCATATTCGTCATGGTGGATGGAAATCGGATAGTTGCTGGATTGTGTGTTGTTACTCCCAGCTATAACACACCAAACTATAAGTACTATCAGTTTCTCACCATCTTAAGGAAAGACCTTCTCATGGAAACATTGGCTAGACGATGTAAAAAAATGAAAAAAAATCGTAATGGGTAATTTACATACATACTTATGATCACGTCTTTATCCCTGGAGGGTTAGGCAGCGGTGAATTAACACCCACATTTCACCAATCATTAAATTCGGTCCCACGTAATAGCGGGTGAGCTATTGCCGTTTTCCGGACACTATTGTTGACTTAAGCCATGCATCTGAGGCTGAGTCTAGACTGTATACATCTGTCTGATGTTAAACAACCCTATCCCTTAGTCGCTTTGTACGACACCGCATGGGAAGAGATGGGGTGGTCCGAATTCTACTATGCCGGGAACCACGCGGCTAATGGGTGTTAGAATTTTACACTGTTAGACACAATGTACTTAGTGCAAAATTCTTACACATTAAAGTTTAAAGTACTAAATAATTGGTTGTGATTTGAGAATGTAAATAAGTGTAATCTTGTAACAGAGCCATTGGTTTTTAGTGTTTATAAGTGTAATATGTAAACATGGATAAAGAGATAAGTAAACGCATGTAAAGGTGTATACTTATCTCCTTGGTCGTGTATTGTGTATATTGACGGCTTCTGTGGCGTAGCGGTAGACCATTCTACTGCCACATATGTGGCGCGGGTTCGATTCCCGCTCAGTGCAAATATTTGTAGGCATGAATATGTATATTTGCATTGGTCTTGATGTTTCTATGTATAACGTGTATGCTTTTACAAAAAAAAAAGTATATATGTATGTTTTACTTATTTTTTTCCATAACATTCCATAACACAAGCTAGTTAAACTATGCCGCACCGGCTTACTTACCTCAATGCTTCCACTCCACTTGTCCACAAGTCTGTCGATGCGTATTTCAAACAGCTCGTTATCGTAAAGCATTCGATGTGTCATAACCACGCCATTGTTGTAATCGTCTAACGGGCGGGCTCGTTCTGCGCTCCTGTACATACATACAAACAATTTTAATAATATTTCCTATTAAGTTGTATGTAAAGGTGCAACTGTATCTCCTTTGTTGACTGTACATGGATAATCAATGTGACTGATTTCTGTATCGGTTGGGTCTTTTTACTTTAACCATCGTTTGTGGCGATAGTGAACGCAGTCGTTACATAGGCACGCAGGCGTCATAGCCGCTACATAATATAAATATAAGTACTAACATAGATTTAAGTGAAAAAAATGTTAATAAAAAGAATGGATTTTAATTATCTGGTAAATAAATGAATTATTTATTATTATAGGAGGCGAGGGTTCGATCCCCGCTCAGTGCAAATATGTGTATACATGAATATGTGTATTTGCAATGGTATGTTCGTGCCTTAAAGAGCACGTTAAGCCGTCAGTCCCGGTTGCCATACGAACATCTATGGCAGTCGTTACGGATAATTGGAGCTCTCAAGTCTGACAAGTCTAACTACAGAACTTTGATATCGCCAATTGGTCGAGGAGGTCAGATGGCAGTCGCTTCATGGAAAATATCGAAGGTCAGCCGCATCTTAAGTCGACCCTAACTTAGTTGGGCATAAGGCTCAGAGAATGAAGATGGGTCTTTAGAGTCCAAGTCAACATCAAATCATTACACCAGCTAAACAACGTACGAAGCTCTGGCGCAGGCTTTCCTCTCGGGGTCGGAAGGTCACACAGCCACTCCAGAAAAAACCGACATAAAAAACAAGCCTCCTAATTGCCAACTTTGGACGCAATAGGAGTGATGACGTATATAATTGATGTATAATTAACGACCAATTAGTATTGTGATTAGACCTTTGGGATACATCAAGACATTCATTGATATAAACAGCTTGTGCTTTTCAAGCAGTGGAATATATTAAGAGAAGTAAATACGTACTTGTTGTTCGCAGACAGCTTCACTAATATACCACACCTTGGATGGAATCGTAGATGATCAGGGGTTGCTGCAAATATCAATATTTTTATTTATTTATAACTTTATTTATTTACTAAATAAAAATTTTTTTTAAAGAAAATTGTTACTGTTTGTTTGCAATATCCTATTTTGGATTTTACCCCTGGGGTAAAAAAACCAAAATAATAATATACATAATTATTATATTTTGACATCTGTGGTGTAACGGTAGAAAATTCGAATTTTGAATGAAATGTTTAAGCTATTCAAAGAATCAAAGAATCAATTTCATTTATTCAGTTTAGGCACATAAAGAGCACATATGAACGTCAAAATTCTACAAATATGTATGTCAAGAAATAATATAAAAATAAACCATTGGAAAATGATTCTTTCGCTGGTTCGGTAGATTAGTTCTACTGAGAAGATACCAGCAAGAAACTCAGCGAACTACATTAGAACTAGTTTATTTTTCTTTTATAAATTTGTTTAGTTTACAATTTATTTTGTGCGAGCAAGCAAGAGACTTATGTTGACCACGCATTAACATCATTAAGGTACTCATCCACTTTATAGTAACCTTTACTCATTAAAGTTTTTTTCACTTCTATTTTAAATTTATTTATTGGCATATTAATCAAGTCATGAGGAATTTTATTAAATATTTTTATGCAGCTGCCTACAAATGAATCACCAACCTTGTGAAGTCTAAGTTTTGGTACAGCTAGTTTATCTTTATTTCTCGTATTAAAGTTGTGTACATCAGATAGTTTTTTGAAAATATTAAGGTTTTTTCGTACATATAAGATATTTTCATAGATGTATTAGTAGTAGTATGCTAACTATTCCATATAGATTAAAATAGAAAAAATTTAAACAGTCCCATCGTCGCCGTAAGACGGTTACATGTAAAGAAGAATTAGGATGGTTTCAGGCGAAGGTTCTATGGCTTAATGGTATGAGCGTTCCCCCTGTAAGGGAAAGATCGCGGAACCAAATCCCGCCTGGACTGTTTCAAATTTTTTCGATAGAGAATTTGACTGTTAAGCCCAGGATTCGATCCCGCTCAATGCTAATACTTGTATGCATAAAAGTGTTCATTGGACGGCAGTTGATGCGAAAATATACACATTGGAATAGAACATAACATCGTGAATCATGATAGAATCCGTTTAAAAACCGTTATTTTTACTCGACCACGGCGGTGCAAGAAGGAGCGTTATTATTTACACATGTATTTTAGACCCACCCACAATTCGCCCGTTTATGTTTAGGTCCTAATGTAATAGGTGGCGAGCCTATAGCCATTAACGGGCACTTATAAACATGCGATAAATACACACATAACTTCGAAAAGCATCGAAAAGTGTGGGTGCTAGCACCTCTGCCTACCCCACCGGAGATATAGGCGTGAGTTTATGAGTTTATGTATGTTATGTTATTTTAGAACCAAAGAAATATAACTATCTGGAAGTGAATTACCATGTGTGCTAGCACCATCGGATGTCATCGGCATGTACGTATTATGGGGTTCTCTTGGGTCAGTAGGCAGACCGGCAACTTCCATTTCACTTGACGTCAATGTATCATCATTGTTCGGATCTTCTTCTACCTGTGAAATTAATGAACAAAACATCAACGTAGATTTCAGCATTGCCAATATGTGAGGTATTCCTCAAACTGTTAGGATTTTTGACTCGATTGAGAAATTTGTGGGGATTGCACTTATGTGGGCAAAATGCAGGGAATTTTGTCATTTACTCTAGACCTGAACTTAGAAGTAATAAGTGGTAAGTATTATAAGTATTGATACATTATTGTTTATATTTATTTACGGTTAAACGCAACATAACGGCATTAAGGTATTGACAGCATACATGAGCCTCAATAAATATCACAAGATTCACAAGTAGTGTGTTAAAAAAAATTTGTTATTACCATCAAAGGTTTAATATACGGCCTGCAGAATAACGCGGCCATAATTTTTTTTTTTTTTTTTTTTTTATATAGGACACGCCAACTTGACCTCACCTCGCCTGATGGTAAGCTAAAGGCAAAGTCTCAGGAAAGAGGGTCACCATTACAGACACTAAGTGCTACAATGGTGGCACTCAGCTTGGCGGCCTCATCAGATGCTTTTTCACGCCCCGCTTAAAGGCCCCGGGACTGTAGGAAGAAGGAAACACGTGTGCTGGTAATGAATTCCAGGTCTTGGTGGTGCGGCAAAGAAAAGAGTCTCCGAACCGCTTGGTTCTTGCTCGTATATTCTGCACAGTGTGAGGGTGACATCTAAGGCCTGCACGTGTTGTCCTATGTAGGAAAGGAGATGGTGGGATTAGTTGGAAGAGCTCGTCAGAACACTCACCGTGGTAGAGACGGTAAAATACAGCCAAGGAAGCAATATCTCTACGCATCTGCAAAGGCTCGAGGGTGTTCGTGACCTCAGGGTTCCCAATAATTCGGACCGCGCGTCGCTGCAACCTGTCGAGAGCATCTAGTAGGTATTTCGCGGAGCCATCCCAGAGATGCGAGCAGTATTCCACGCAGGAGCGAATTTGTGTCTTATAGAGAAGACACCGCTGCTCCGGCGTGAAAAAACGTCTCACTTTGTTTAGGAGTCCGAGTTTCCGCGAGGCTGTTTTGATGATGCTCTCGATGTAATTTCTGTTATTCAGTTTGCAGCGAATATCCATGCCTAGGATATAGAGATTGTCCTGCAGTGGAAGTGGCGTGCTCTGAAGAGTGGGAAGGGGAAGGAAAGAAGATACCTTTGCTGTGAACGCACAAGCCTGCGTCTTCTTGGCATTGAACTCGACCATGTTCTCGGAGCCCCATTGAGAAATGTGATTCAAGATCCGGTCCAGTTCAGTGACAAGAAGCTGTCTTTTTTCCACGATATCAGACTGTTTGGCCGCAGGTTGTCCGTGATAACTCCCGTGTACGGTGCTATCGTCTGCATAGCAATGTATGCTGCCGGTGGACAGCATGTCGTTGATATGCAGAAGAAAGAGAGTGGGGGATAATACAGACCCCTGCGGTACGCCAGCATTTATTTGCAAGAACTCCGAAGCCCGTCCATCACAGAGGACGCGGATACGGCGCTCCTGCAGGAAACTAGCAATCCAGTTGCACAGTCTAGGAGGCAGACCAAAGGCTGGTAGCTTGGAGAGAAGCGATTTGTGCCAGACTCTATCGAAAGCTTTGGCGATATCAAGACTAATTGCCAGTGACTCGCCGTGCTTGTCCATAGCCTCACCCCAAAGATGGGTAACGTATGCTAGAAGATCACCCGTTGACCGTTTCGGCCTGAAGCCATATTGCCGGTCATTAATTAAGGAGTGATCCTCTAGGTGACGCATGAGCTGTTTGTTAATGATGTGCTCGAAGACCTTGCACAGCACTGAGGTGACGGCTATGGGTCGATAGTTGGCTGGCTCTGAGCGATCCCCCTTCTTGGGGATCGGCTGTACATTCGCCTCTTTCCAAGCCGAAGGCACTGTACCCGAGCTGTAGGACAGTCGGTACAGCCGCGTAAGCATCGGAGACAACTCCGCTGCACATTTTTGTAAGACCACCGCTGGAATACCATCCGGGCCACTGGCTTTCCGGACATCGAGTGATTGAAGCACCGCACGAACATCGCATTGCCTGATACGTATTTCAGGCATTACGTGGTCACCATTGGGTAGTGTCGGCGGCTGTATACCGCAATCATCGACTCGGGAATTGGCCGCAAAGAGATTTACTAGCATATTGGCTTTCTCTTGCGGTCCATGGGCCAGGGATCCATCAGGGTAGCGCAGCGGTGGCAGCGAAGGCTGACAGAAGTTGGCCTGCACGGCTTTGGCCAGTCGCCAGTATCCACGGCTGCCCGTGGGATGTGCCACTAGCTCCTGACCAAGCCGCGCAATGCGCAGGGCATCCGCTTTGACGTAAGCCCTCTTGCAGACCTTTGTGGCTCTGTTGTACGCCGCCTTGAAGTGGCTCACATTGGGATCGTGCGTGGCACGCGCCCTTACCCAAGCGCGATACGCGGACTGCTTTTGATCAACAGCCCTCGCACACTCGCGCCCGAACCAAGGGCGCACTCCTCGGGCACCGGTGACATCAGTGTACGGAATATAGTATTCCATACCCAGACCGATCTCACCGGCAACAGCAGTAGCACAATCCGAGGGTTTCTTACCTTCAAAGCAGCGTTCAACCCACGGGATGGACGCAAAATAGTTGCGCAGCCCATCCCAATCTGCTGACGAGTAGTGCCAGAGACGCCGCTTCCCCTGCACGGGTCGTGAAGGCGCTATAATTGGCACCTTGGAGCAGACCAGACAGTGGTCGGAATTGCCTAAAGCGGCTTGTACCGAAACACTGTACAGGTCTGGGTGACTCGTCAGCAGAAGGTCTAGCAGAGAGGGTGCTAGGCCCGACCTTCTTGGTATTCTAGTGACCTCGTGTACCAATTGGGTCAGGCCATGCGCCAGAGCAAATGCATGGGCGGCTCTTCCCGCATGGTCTGTTTTGGAGGAGCCCAACCAGGTTTCGTGGTGGGCGTTAAAGTCCCCCAAAAATACCACTTCGGCGTTCGGAAACCGTTCCTGCGCATCATCTGCCGCCTGACTCAGATATTCAAAGAGTCGAGTTGTCTCAGCATCTCCTGTATGGGAACGGTAGAGGCACACATAGATCTGACTCGTAGAGCCATGGTCTACGTGTACCCATAGGGTTGAAAAGGATGGGTCCTCAAGGCAGCGCAAACGGCGACAACAAACATCCGCCCTAACAAACACGCACACCCCGGCTTTTGCACGGAAATTTTCCTCGATAACATAGCCGGGGTAAAGCAAGTAGGTCGTGTCATCAGGGCGGCCTATTTGTGTCTCCGTGAGAAAGAGCATATCTGGTTTCGCCGTCTCAAGGTGTTGGTGGACGGCGTTGAGGTTCGCATGGAGTCCACAGATGTTAGTGGACTCCACCTCAAATAGCGAGCTTGTGGGAGTCTGTAGAGCCGCTGTGTTGCCCAATACTCTTAAATGCGCTGCCATGATGAAAAGGAGAAAAGGGCGTGAAAAAAAAGAGGTGATTGTCGTCGCAGCACCGGCGGTGAGTAGGGTAGCCAGAGCTCACTGGAGGGACTTTGTGCTATCATTGGAAATACCAAAAGCTTGTACTGCTTTGTCTTTTACACTAACGGCACAAATTCTTAATGCTTGCAGGGTTGGCAGCACGAGTGTGACTATTGGTTTTGCACGCATCCATAGGCCACGTTGACCACTTTCCATCAGGCGGGCCGTGTGCTTGTCTGCCACCTAAGTGGTATATTAGAATAAACATTGTTTTTTTAACAATCAACTAAAACTTTAGTTTTTGAAGCAATTTACCAAAAAATATGTGACTAGGCTACTATAGATTTCCTAGAGTCATGACATGTAGTCAATTTTAAACAATATCTTACCTGATCTAAGCTTGATTCCATGATAGATCTCATTTCAGTTCCACGTATAATAGAAACCTGTACACATTGGCCATACAAGTCAATAACGGCAAATAATTTTGGAGGCATATCTCGTACTGCAATTCCAAGACAACGATTGTTCACATAGAACATTAATTCGCCCTGTAAAAACAAGTATATTTTGTGATTATTTTTATAAATACCGTCAATTAAAAATATCAAAAAAAACCGCCAAAAAAAGCCTACATAAAGATGAAAATAAAATGTGTTGGGTAGCCCTTTAACTTTGATATACCTAATAATATTTTTAATCAAGCGTTGTCACCTCGGTAGACCCTAGATGGTAAAGCACTCGTCATAGTATCGGAACCATCCAAGGACGACATATACACACACATTGCATGGACTCATCAAATTTATAATGTCTCATTGTTTTTGCGTCGGGGGTTAATAAAATAAGTAAGAAATATTTTACATATTTCTTACTTATTGGGTTCCACATCACTCCGGAACAATTTTAAAAAAAACCTATTAGAGCCTCAGCTGCCTAAGTGTGACTTTATATGTAAGTGACTTTATAAAAACAACAAATCTAATAAATATAAATAGTCTTACCTTGCTTGTTCGCATAACTCCTATACAGTCTCCTTCTCTTAAGGTGTCCAATTCTGGTCCATAAGAATTGACTAGAGTGACACCGTCTTTCACAATCGAGCTGCCGGACATTATCTAAAAGGTTGACATTTTAATTACACAATTATCGATGTGTAAAATGCTATTCCAGATCACAGTCTAACTATTCATCAAATGCACTTAGCTATTATTGCATAAAAGAGTAAGAAATATCCAACCAATACTAAATATTCATCCTCTTTGCATTAAGCCTCTGATGAGACAATTCCTGCAAACTTTTATAATATTTTTTATCAAAAGGTAAAGACTTCAAATATTTTTTTAGCTTTGGCTTTTGCTTTTTTATTTACATTAATAACAGTGTAAATCATGGACTCATTAATTGGAATCAATTACTTTTAGGAGAATTGGATGAAACACCCACAAGTCACAGGTGGATTGTCTACATTAGTGATTATTATTTCACTGTGGGTACATATTTATTTTTTACATATTTATTACATTTTATTATTAATATATATTAATAATAATAAGAAAAAGGGTTTAGTTACATAATCATGGTACAAAATGAGTTTTGTACAAAGAAAAAAGATCCACTTACCCATGCTGTATTTCTTAGTTTAGTTGCTGTTGCTGGTAGTTCCACATACTCAGGGTCTAGTGTTGTAACACCAATCTCCAGACTGCCATTCCAAACATTGACCTAAACAATCAAATTCATGTACATTATAATATACTGGATGATTATACTAAAACACTATTTTGTATACCTATCAGCACAAGGTTTATACTATAAGCACCCTGTAAACCAAGCTTGTCAATGAAATTAATAAATGAATTTAATTGAATTCGATTTAAAAAGAAATTGTTTACTTACCTACATAAATAAATAATCATACAAATGTTGAGAAACCAAAATTTAAATAAAATTAAGAAGATTTTAGTATCACCCATGTGTGATCAACATGTTAGCACTTATTTTATGATAAAATTTATATCAAAAATCATGTTATTTCACATATCAAGTTTCCAAACATTTGTCCCAGGGTAATGAACTTTACACAAGCACACCTAATATTGATCTGTTTTTTTGTTCTTTGCCTTACCTTTCTATCAATGCAAACTTCGAATATAACATCATCCTTCAAGGGGTCACTGCTTAATATCAGGCCATGGTTAAATTCAACAAAATTTCTTACAGCTGTAGAGTTTTCATTCAATAACGTGACCCGGTCGCCGCACCTTCTATGAAACCTCATTGTTTTCAAATAAATCTACCTGCGTTCGGCTTAAATTCAAATTATGATCATTCTGTACATAGTATCATAATAAAATCTTAATCTCCTCTTGTAATTCTTATTCACATAATATAACTGTATAACGAGAAAAACAGCTCAACGTTAATTATTGAAAATGATCATTCATTTACGCATGTCCCGGGTACCACTTTACTTAAAAATATGTGTTTTTTGGAAAACAGTATGGTCTTCTCCCCACTCATTATTAGTGATACAAGACTAAAATAACATTAATCAATATAGGTATGTACCCGATAAACAAATATAATAAAACCAAAAATATCGGGCATTGATTATCGCTTATAACAGTGTTATCAACTCTTAAAAATATTTACCTCTCCCTCCCTAAGACGTAAGGCAAAATTCAAAACCTCATGAAACCATAGTTAACCACGTACAGTTTCTTGGAAAACGCCCTAAATAAGAAATAAGTTTTCGAACGTTAAGTTTCTCATTTATAAATTATTTAATATTTATTTTCAACGATACTATCGTTTTCTTCAAGATCAATATTCTTTAATTGATGTATTTAGAAGTTTAATTAACAGGTTTCTCAAAGAATAAATGTACTAGATGATAATAAGTCAGAAATAAATTTGAGGCTACACTTGTAAATCAGAAAGTCTCTAAAAAATATAAACCCTTATAAAATCCTACCGAGTTATTTCTCCCTGAGTTTGGGGAAAGGTCACTAAGTTTGGAACCTTGGCAGCCTATGACAAATATAATTCAAAGACTAAAATACATGACGTATAACTTTTTAATAATAGACTATAGAGAATTACATTCACACTGTATAACTTTCAACCAAAGCTTCAATTTTACTGTAAAATCTGTAAATTGATGTGAATATTACTTCTAGTATACTTGTGCTATTTATCTTGATAACAGTTATGAATATTAACGACGTACTATATATACGTACCCAATTTTATTACGAGTTCGTAAAGAACTGTTATAAAATTGTGCGGAGCAGGATTAATGGTTTCAGTTTCTTTAGCCTAGATGGCGCTGAGTACATATAGAATCTCCGTTAGTATCGCTACCTACAGCATTTCCTGGCATTCCCCTTTAAGACCGTCGGTCGGAAGGGAGGGGGTGTCACAGGGGACATGACATCCCCCCCTCCCCCTCCCCCCGCTTCCTCCTTAAATCACAGATATCGAATTAATAAGTCCTCTTTAAATTTATAAAATAAAGTAGTACCTACATGTTTGTTTTTTGAAATGAAATGAAATTTAGAGAATTTATTTATTGTAGAGGACAAAGCAGGACAAGCCTTCAGTCATCTCACTGACCTACCCTACTCACCGCTGGGACACAACACGAATTTATTATAACCGCGGTATTATGTAGGGCGGAGGTACCTACTTCCCCAGTCGGACTGCTCAATAGGGAGGAAATTCCGCCGTGGCCTACCTCCTATCTACAGATACAGCATATCTCGCCTTCATTAGGCATACGATTTTTTTAGATAAATTGTATGATCATCATTAAACTAAATAATACTAAATGATAAATATATTCATAAATAAGTTACTTACTATACATATTTATGATTAAATTTATATTGTTAATTGCAATTGTGAAAGAAATGCCAATGTCAACAAATAGGAAATTGTCACAATTTAAAATTATCAATAAAAGGCCCAACTGCTATTCAACATATTATTAGATTCTATTATATCATACATTTCAATAAATAAGCATTTAAAACAGATATTATCAGTTTTCAATTCGTGCAAATTATAAGAGTAATAGAATTTTATTATACCTAATATTATACCTAATTATTAACATTCATAGTCACTTACAATCGAAAAATTCCTGCAGATTAAAAAAAAAATTCTCTTCCTTATAACAAAGGTCTTTGAACAGTGCGTCCTACCTGTTATGACTTACGGTGTCGAAACGTGAACACTTACAGTGGGGCTGGTCCATAGTTTAAAAGTCGTGCAGCGTGCTATGGAGCGAGCTATGCTTCGAGTTACTCTGAAGGATAAAATTCGGAACGAGGTTATCCGACAGAGAACCAAAGTTACCGACATTGGCCACAGAATAAGCAAGTTGAAGTGGCAGTGGGCTGGCCACGTTTGCCGAAGGACCGATGGCCGTTGGAGCAAACGAGTCCTAGAGTGAAGACCGCGAGAAGGTAAAAGAAAGGTAGGACGCCCTCTAGCCAGATGGACGGACGACCTGAAAAAGGTGGCTGGGACAGACTGGATGCGGAAGGCGGAGGATCGGAGAAAATGGCGCACATTGGGAGAGGCCTATGTCCAGCAGTGGACTGCAGTGGGCTGATTGATTGATTGATTGATAAAAATATTTAATTATTAATTTATATTTAATTATAACATTAAAATTGAGTTTTAGGCAGTTCCCTGATCACCTTTGGAATGTGATTGTAAATCTTAACTGTCATCATTAGTTCTGCACACCTCAAATTTTAATTTAGTGGGGTCTCGAGATTCAAACCTACATGTTTCACTTGCTTTGACAAACAAGTTGTTTTGGTTTCTCACAAACATACCTGCCTCTAATATGTAAATAGACACCAAAGTTCCATCATGGGGGAGTGGCTAGAGAGGCCACACGGCAGCCTCTCGTACCGTCTGACGCAGATGATCACCGAGCACGGATGCTTCGGAAAGTATCTGCGTCGGATGCAGAAAGAGCCAACGTCTGAGTGCCATCACTGCGACGCGAGCGAGGACTCGCGAGGACACGCTCACCGAGTGTCCGGCGTGGGAGACGCCGAGGCGGGAGCTTGTGGCGGCCCTGGGAGTGAGGGTTCTCACGCTCTCCACCTTGCTCGCGGCGATGGTTCGCTGCGCGGATGCGTGGGCGGCCGGTGCCTCCTTCTGCGAGCAAGTAACGCTCGTGAAGGAGGAGGCGGGGCGGGAGCGGCAGCGGGAGTGACGAGGGACCGCAAGACAAGCTGCCCGCGTACGAAGGCAACTCGGGCGTCTGAGGTCGATGAACGATGAGAGCAGAAGCAGGCCGCGGCGGTTGCGCGCGTGGCGCGCCTCCCCGTTTCCGGGGACGAGTTGGGGACTCTGTAGTCCCCACACCCGAGAAGAGGGCCAGATCGTCAGAGATGGCCCTGGGTCGGCCGGGGTGCGAGGGATATGCGTGTTTACCTCACCTTCGGCAACCAAAGCGACACACAGGTGGCGTGTGTTTTAGTCGGTTCGAGTCCGACATAACCTCCTCCACCGGCTCCGGTGGGGAGGTATCCGTGGGGATTTTGCGCACGTAAAAAAAAAATTAGACACCAAAGTCAGTACCTCTAGTCTCCTAAAGAGTGGCCTACATGTTTCCTACCCCACATACCGCTCTTATGCACTTTTTTTTGCTTCAGGAAGGCTCTGTCTATGTCAGTTGAGTTACCCCACAATAATACGCCATAATTTAGAATCGAAGCAACGTGGCCATGGTACGCTATAAGAGCTGTTTTTTCGCAAGTTGTGTTTCTAAGTTGGCGCAGAGCAAAGACAACTCTGTTTACTTTCTTACAAACGAAATCAACATGCAGCTTCCAGTTTTGTCCCTAATCATGCCTTTAAAGATAATGTAAGTTAATGCGAGAGCTCTACTTCACTCCCACCTTAGCCTCCTAACCTAACATATCCAAGTCGGATTGACTTGACATGGAGGTTGAAAATAAGCACTGCTTGTTGCTTATATATTAAAATTATCTACTTGAATGCACTAACGCACGACGCGACATAAATAAATAATGTAGACTAACAGAAACCAAGAAGTAATTTTACCCCCCCCGATGTAACTACCTACCCCATTGTAAAAAGTAACAATAAATATTAAACCAAAACACCTCCCATCTCGGCATCTTGAACATTCGGGATTCTAAACTTCGGTATTTCATACATCCGGGATTTTGAATTCGGGATTTTGTACTTTAGGATTTTTTAATTCGGGAGTTTGAATTTCGTTATTTTGATAGATAAACAACCTTTATACAATCGAGGCGGCGAGTGTCTTCGCCGAGAGGCCTTCCGGTACTATTACAGTACCGAAAGCTGGCTGGGAGCAGAGACGGGAGCCTGAGTCTCGAGGAATCGAGGCCGTGAAGTCCCAGCTTCGTCATAACGTGTGGTGCAGTGAACTGCGGTGTAAGCTACGTCTTGAGAAACAAAGCTCCGGGCACGCCTTAATAGCATCGGTAAGACTCTTCATGGAGGACTGGCTAGAGAAGCTATGTGGGCTGTACATACCCAATAGCCGGGGGTGGTCCGACTGAGGCCTATGACCGATGAGCGACTGAGGCGGAGTCATCTACCATGGAATGTGTTCCACCGACCACGGAGGGCATAGGGAGCCAATGTCGCCTCCGAGCAGCTCTGATAGAGACACCGGGTAAACGGCAGGGTCCGGGAACGCAGCTTGCTATAGGGAAAAGTCACTTAAGGTGAGACCTTGCAGATGTAAGGCCATCCTTGGGGGCAATTTGCCGCCGCTTGATGCTGATGCCTGGTGCACATGCCCCGGGTTGCCCACTCTCCAAGATCCGGCCCTGCTTCAAAGTGTCAACTTTGGATGCAACTTAGAAATCAATATGAGGATGATGATGATCGCCTTTAAATGCCTATGAAATAAACTTCGATATTTTCTGTGAAGCGACTGCGCCAACTGACATCCTCCAACTACCCGTAACGACAGCCATATATGTTCGTTCCTTCTTCCTACAGTCCCGGGTGCTTTAAGCGGGGCGTGAAAAAGCATAATATGATGAGACCGTCAAGCTGAGTATCGTCATTGTCACATGGTATGTGTAAGTAATGGTGACCCTCTTTTCTGAGACATTGCCTTCAGATTACCATCAGGCAAGGCGAAGTCTAATTGACGTGTTCTATATTTAAAAAAATAAAAAATAGTATGGCAACTGGGACCGACGACTTCACATGCTCTTCGAAGCACGACCAGACCAATGCAAATACCTACCTAAATTCGTGCATACAAATATTTGTAATGAGTGGGGATCGAACCCGCGCCACCTACGTAGCGGCCGCGTTCACTACCGAAACGCCACAGGGGCTGAGGGGTAGAAGTAAATTTACTCCGATAGGACTATGAATAGAGATTAGCGCTATAGATATTCTTATTTTAATCAAAAATACCTATCCGACGAAGTTTTGATTGAAGCTGGTCCGAGGGTCCATACATTTTGTTCATCGCCCACGTCGGGTCGGTCGGGTCATGTGCCATTCGGGTGAGCGTCCAGGTTCTGTTCGCAGGTGTACCGAAATACATAAAATAAATAATCACATCAAATTTGAACGGAGCCCTCGGTGGCCGAGTCCAACTCGCACATGACGGGCATTTTAACTTTGTTTTCCATTTAACCGATCTTAGCTGTTGAGAACACGGCACATTTTTGTTAAGGCGATGTGTATTGTGCGGCCCTTCCCTTCGCCCTCAGACCCTGTGCTGATACTTTGTCAAATTTCTTCGGTAAAGTTATAAAAGTTAGGTAGTGATATAAAGTGCATTCATTTGGGGATATTGATATCCCTGTATGAATTTACCCGAATTTATCCCATACACATGTGCAAAAAAATCATAACTACCTACTTAGGTCCAAACGAAATTAATAATATTTCCTCTAACCTCCAGCTTCTATATTTAAATTTCCAGCTAAGCTAAATTACTTGTGTTAGGAGTGGGTTCACATTGGTAGTGTAATTGCCAGGGTTCGAACCCTGGAACTTTCGATCGTCGGGCCGGCTGCTTAACTGCTAACCTGCCGACTTCTTTTATATTTACTTATAAAACCTTTTAACTTAACTGTTTTATCTGAAAAATAGGAATAATTCCGAAGTAAGTAGGTACTTAGGTATATACTTAGCGCAGGCGACGTAATGGCACACGAAGTTGATAAATCATTTCAATGTCAACCATGATCTCACTAACAAATATTTAAATAAAATTACTGCAAAATCACAAGAAAATAGATCCTAAATTGATATTGTTAAACTTCATTCTTACCTATATGAAAATATTTCATAGATTTTATGTGGTGTCATTCTTCAGATATTTTTTCTAAGTCACATTATACAGATAGTGTTTATTTGTAATACCTATTGATATTCATGATATACCATGTCATGGATAACGAACGATGTTTTTTCAACATTATTTATTCCACTGAATAAGCAATGTTGAAAAATCTAGATTTTTAGTTTCCTATTCCTACTTTATAGTCAAAAACAGCGACAACAAGGCCTGTTTAAATCATTTTATTCGTCTACGAGTGTCGTTTCACAACGTGACTAAAGAATTACGTATTCATAGTGACTAGGGCTGTCATTTTTGTTTTAAAACTTAAGGGGACCAAACCCAGACCTGCAAAAGTCCATCGCGCTCACGGATAAAAGGGTCAAACATAGGTAGGACGACCATTCTTAACCTATTGAGAGCCCTATTTGTACCATTCGTACGGGCAGTTTGCCCTAAATATTATAAATCTGATAAGTCTGATCGCCAATGGATTGACGAAAATAATCACGAAGTTCACAATTCTACCGCGCAGTTCCCAGCAAAGTCAGCAATGTCCGCCTCCGATATTTGGCTAAAGTCAACAATAGTGCCCGGAAGAAGGCAATAGGCTCACTCCATACAATGATTGGTGAAATGTGGGTGTTAATTCACATCTGCCTAACCGTAATAAAGGCGTGATAATATGTACGTATGTTTGACATAATTAGTCTGAAATCCAACCCCAAAAGAGTTGGGAAAAGACGTAAAGAAGGTGACTGTCCAAAACCATGTGAAGTAGTGGAGGAAATGCCGAAATGTCAACCCCGGGTTTCGGGGCGAAGGTGACTGGGACTCAACACTGAGATGATAATAGGGTGAATATCAACACGAACAATTTTTTTAAATTTTTAAAGTGCATTTATGTAGGTTTGATCACGATTTACCAATCAAAATTTTAATTATCACGATAAACTATAACATATTTTCTAAATTTGCCAAGAACCACAAAAATAGCTACAGAGATATTAATACAGTGAAACCTAAAGGTACCTGCAAATTTGTTTCACACTTATAGACGTATTCCACTTGCCCAGTGTGTCAAATATCCAGGTATAAATGTTTTTTGTTTCATTTACCGAGGGTTCCATTAATAGAGGTCAGAATACATGTTATATCAGTTACAGAGGTTCGATTATTAATTAAAATAACGCGTGATGTAAGCATTATACGCGAGTTTTAATCTTTATTAGGAATAAATAAAGACAATATAGGGCTATTAAAAGACACATTTTTTTGTGAACATAATGCTCAATTATAAAAATCTGTCATTTTAGTTGGATTTTTAGAAGCATGTTCAAATGTTTTTCGATGTTATCAATTTTATTAAATAGGTACCTATGCTTTGCATGGTCACCAATTGATGTCATTTAAGAATAACACTGTGCAGTAATAACCTTATGCATATAAACATCTGTATGGTAGTATAGAAAACTATAACTGAAGGTCATTGAGGTTCAAAATTAGTTAAATGCGAAATTAGTTAACAAACAAAGCGATGTTATCTCAGTTATAGAGGTAAATATGGTTATAAAATCCAAAGAATGATACCCAGATACAGAGGTTTGCTTCGTCCCACTAATAGAGGTAATTCAGTGCCAAAGTGTTAAGACCTCAGCACGAGTTCTAGTTATAGAGGTTTCTCACTTATCCCACTTAACCAATTTACACTGTAAATTACAGTGAAACTTAGTTGAGTGGGAAGTTGTCAAAACTGAATTTGGTCCACCGAAGCTGACACCAAACACACCAAATATGACCAAAATAAAACAAGTTAATATGAAAATATTTACTGTAAATATTACAAAATGGTTATTGTCTCACAATATTCACTGTTCATCAGTCTGATATTTAAGATTTATTTGCATGAGAATTAGTAAGCAGCGAATGTCCTAAGTAAAGGCCCTAATTGGTAGCTAGTACTCTTCCCCTAGGAAGATTACTAGCTACCAACGTAATTATGGAAACAACTTTGTTATGGAGATAGGTAAATCGAAAGGTACTAAGAGCGAAACTAGTGAAAGTGTACGATCTCTGCCTATGCCTACTGCCTACTCCGATAGGAAGGAGGCGTGTAGGTATGTAAAATCTGAAGTGATGACATGACCCTACTTTGATATGGACTATAATCTAGGCACATCTACTGTATCACATTATACAACTAGTAAATCATGTGACTGAGACAACCTCGGAATGACGTCGGTGATTTATTGTTAAAAGTATCTGTGAAATCTTTTATGAAATCATTTGTCCATTCTTTTCAACTACTTTACATTTGCCTAAGGTTTTTTATAGCACAATTTAGTGTAAAATAATTTAAAACCATCTAACTTTTTATTACCCTTCTTAGGTTAAGTACACTCAAATTCAATTTATTCTGCAGAGGTATATAAGAAAATGAGGACGCCAACTGGACAGGGGCGGATTCGATTTTTTGGGGCCCTGGACTAATACTGCTTTGGGGCCCTACCTAATACTCAACCAATTGCTATTTGGTCAAAAAACTGTTTTCTGTAGTGATGGTAGGTATTTGACGACCTCCATGGATGGCGTAGCGGTAGAGCATTCAACTGCTATGCAGGGGGCGCAGGTTCGATTCCCGCTCAATGCAAATATTTGTATGCATAAAAATGTATATTTGCATTGGTCTGGGTGTTTCTATGTATATTATGTATGTATTTACAAAAAAAAAGTATCTAAGTATGTTTATCCGCATTCTAGATCCCGTAACACAAGCTAGTGTGCTTACCATGGGTCTAGATAGCGTTGTGTAGAATGTCGTGGAATATATTTATTTATTTTATATTTATTTATATGTTAAGTACCTACCGGAAGAAAATAGGTACTCCAAAATATTTAATTTATAAAACATTATTTATTACACAATAAATTGACAGGTTGTTGTTATGTTATATACATTATAAAAAAACCTGTCTGCATTTTTGTGCTTCAAATTCTTTTATTTGCTCATCTGCACTGTAAGTCCTTTGTTAAATCGCAATTTATGGAAAGAGCTAATAAATGATTTACTCAATAGTTCGTTATTATTGTCCTGGATTTATTGACAATATCGTCTATTGTTTTCAGTTCAGGTTGGGGGCCCTCTGTTTCCACGGGGCCCTGGACTGCAGCTCAAAAAGCCTTTAAGTAGATCCGCCCCTGCAACTGGAATACGCTTTTTCGTGTGAAGGTTTGCTTACTTAAATTGACTAAGTTAGACGGCAGCTTGATGTGGACTTGGTGTTAAGATAACAAGTGTAACTTTCAATTGCGCCTATAGGTTGCCCTGTTAGATTGCTTAGATTACTATTAAGGACTGTATAACTTTTTCTTTGGTGTCAGGGATCCTCTCTACTTACTACTATTTGAAATATCTTGACTTTTATGTGAGTGAGCGACTGCTGTCTGACCAGCCAATTACTAGAGGAGAGATTCCGCAACTAAAGCGATCCACAGGCGGCGTGCGTTTTAGTCGGTTCGAGTCTGACATAATCTCTTCCACCGGCTCCGGTGGTGGGTATCCCCGGGGATTTATATTGCGCACGTAAAAGAAAAAAGTATGTAGTTGAAATACGTAGAGGTATAGTATAGGTACCTAGGAGTATTAGCATAATGGAGTAAGTATGCTGGTGTAAGCTGGAGAATTGCTGAGAGTAATAAGACTATGGTCTGGCATATCTAACAAGTCGTTTCTTCGAAGTTCCCGACTGTAACCAACTGTGTATTTTCCTGTACTGTTTGCGACAGAGTGAGTATATTTACACAAAGCTGTAGATTTTGTTTGTTTGTTTGAACACGCGAATCCCTGGATGAGGTAAGTCAGGACTGTTTATACAGATACTTACGTCAATAGGAAGTCCGTCTTTGAATTACTGATCCCGTTCTTGCGACTATTTATGTGCTAATCCTGACTGTAATCTTTGATGTACTAAATTTGTACAAGTCATCCAGTTATTTTCTTTTATCGCACGGGTTTAACTTGCGATATAGAAATGAAACTGGATGTTAGGATGGGTCGGGAGGCTTTCGGGACCGGAACCACGGTACTTACGAATTATTATTTTTGAGGAGTATTTTGGGACCGCAACAAAGAAGAAGTTAAAGTACAGTTAACAGAAATACTGATTTCACTACATATTATAAAAGAAAGTCCCCGTCGTTGTTGTCTGTCTGTTCACTATAGGCTTAAAATCTACTCAACGGATTTTCATAGGGTTTTCATTCAGTGATTCATAGAAAAGTTTAGGTGTACAAGTCATTAAAGTTTGTTTTTGATTACATTGAACATGCACATGATTGATGAATTTGTCGGAATAGAACAAACCGTCTAGGAGGTTTCATCGATGACGCTGCCTTCTTTTCGAGACATATCTATACAATATAAGCATCGGTAGCTTAGTAGTTAAGGAGTCGGTCTTACAATCGAAAGGTCCCGGTTTCGAATCCTGGCCATTTACACTACTGACATGAACCCACTCCTAACACAAGCAATTTAGCTTAACTGGAGGGATTAGAGGGAATATTACAAATTTCGATTCTAATGTTCTTTAAAAAAAATGTCCGACTGCGCCTGCGGAAGTAATATTCTTTTTATTTATAGATCTATACAAAAAGTATTTGTTAGGAATAGTATTTAACCAAAAAACTATCGCGCGAAAAAAATTGTTTAAAGGTGATGTTAGGTTAATTTTAATCAATTTGTTGTCTTTCGTAAGAGCTAGCGGGGTAAGTCCGTAGTACACTGCCACAACATCCCAATACACATCCACATCCACCTTGAAAGAATATTCTCTAAAGTAGCATGTCTCGGGGTTGTCTTTACCTTTAAAAAACCACGACCTCCTACACAAATACAACCTTAGTACTGAAGGACGTGGACGGTGCATTCGTTATGCGGTAAACAGTGTACGAACTCTTCTATCCAGGGCTCCAGCTTAGCCTGAATCCATCTTAGTATACCAAAGGAGTGGGTTTGGAGTGATATGACCCAAATTTTACCTTATTACCGAGACCTTGTGACATGAGATCTTCAGTACTAATCAGGCGGCAGAAAAAGCTCTCGCGTAACGATTATTTAATCTCGGTGATATTTACACCTAATTGCAGAGAGGGATCTGAATTTTTTAGTATCTGAGAATCTCTTCAGATTCCATAATTACACTGTTTTTCATATTCATGACCGCACATTTACCCAATTCAAACTCCATCCTGATGGAGTCACTAAAAACGTGTTTCCTTCTTCCTACAGTCCCGGGACCTTTAAGCGGGGCGTGAAAAAGCATAAGATGAGGCCGTCAAGCTGAGTGTCACTATTGTCACATGGTATGTGTAAGTAATGGTGACCCTCTTTTCTGAGACTTTGCCTTCAGCTTACCATCAGGCAAGGCGAAGTCTAATTGACGTGTTCTATATATAAAAAAAAAAACTTCTACGCGTTCTCGGTCCCGAAAGCCTCCCTACCCGCTAGAATGGTTTACCCGCACACGTATCTATTTCCTTCTTCATACAATGACTGCCTCTGTGGCGTAGCAGTAGTGAACGCGACTGCTACGCAGGAGGCGCGGGTTCGATTACCGCTCAGTGCAAATATTTGTATGCATGAATATGGGTATTTGCATTGGTCTGGGTGTTTCTATGTATAATATGTATGTATTTACAAAAAAAAAAGTATTTAAGTATGTTTATCCGTATTCTAGATTCCATAACACAAGCTAGTTAAACTATGCTTACCACGGGTCTAGATAGCGTTGTGTAGAATGTTGTAGAATATTTATTTATTAGATATTATTTATTATTAATGTCGCATCCTACAAATGCATGTGAGCATCTGTCGATGTTATCAAGGTAGAGAGCATCATTTTAATATCGTCAGCATCTGGTTTTAGGGGCTTGTTTCATTTTTCTCCACCCTAATTTCAAATCCAGGGAGACACAGTCGATTGACGGACTGGTTACTAAAAAAAATATTTTGACAATAAAAGTTAAGCTAAGCCTCAATCTCGAGAAAACCAATCACATGTCTACAATGTGGAACGTAAACATAGCGTTCCTAAGGGAATAGAAACAAGGGGTTTAATGAAAAGCACACTGTTCTGCACATTTGCTCAGTTGCTCTGAGTGTAATTACAGGAAAGTATTATTATAAACCAGAGTCAATAAATATTAGTTATAAATAAAGTACTATCTTAACAGCTATCCGCAGATCCGCCCGCCAAATTGTACCAACTAAATCTCATGTAAATTATTATCATCTTTTTCGCGTTTAGTCGCACCCGTAAAAGACAAGATAAGCCAAATCAAGAGAAAAGGTAGGGGAGTAGACCCAGTTTCTCCAAAAAGTTGGATCCATTCGCAACTAATGCTGTTTTGGATTAATTCGGAACGAATGATGTTGAACGTTTTTTAGCTGTCGTTTCAATGATAGATTAGTACTGGTTGACATGATGTTGCAAGTTCACCAAATGCAGAATAAAGTCTAGGTACTTTGGCACTCAGTTTCACTCAGCCCAAAATCATATAACATCATCGCACGAAACTTCCATTGTTAATGGAAAAATTGCGGGTAAGGTAATGGAAAAACGTACATGTCAAAAACGTGTTTTAATATTTCGACAAATAACATTCTAATTTCAAATAAGTATATAATATAAGGAACAGAAAAAGGTGCAATTCATGTAGATTATATATCACTTAAGGTATATAACTTTATCTGTTCTAGAAAATGTAAAATCCAAATGTGTTATTGCCAGACGAAATTGTATTCAGGTGCGATCGTAGCCTGAAATTTAAGAGGGGGTCTTTTTTTTGAAGTACGGCAAACGCTTGAGAGAATCCCCCTCTCCCCCTCCCCCTTCCCCACCCCCCTGTCCTACATACTACAAAAATCTTTTAATGTTGAATAGTCCATTTATCGACGGAAGTACATAATACTGTTATTTATTTTGTGACGGAAGTTATAGGCTATATAACATCACGCTACTACAAAAGGGAGCGGAGCAGTGGTCATAAAAGTCAACAAAGCCCGCAGATTTCCATTTGTATTTTTTAATTCGAATAAAGTCAAAACTTACTGCACAAATAAAAAAAAAACATTTACCATTAGAAAGCTGCTTAGTTACTGACTAATTTAGGCTTTATTGTATTTTTTAAATTAAGTATCCTTACTAAAACTTCAATAGGTAATGCAATCCAGGGTGTAAAAACATTACCTAAAAATTTAAGAATTTTTCTTACATCGCGTGCGCTGTGGAAAGGTAGAACACGGCGGTACTTCCGTCCAATTGAGCAGTCCGACTGGGGAAGTACCTCCGCCTTACAGAATACCGCGGTTATAATAACTTCGTGTTGTGTTCCCAGCGGTAAATAGGGTAGCCAGAGCTCACTGGAGAATTTGTGCTGTCAGTGGGATGACTAAAGGCTTGTCCTGCTTTGTCCTCTACACTGACGGCACAGAAACTCTGTGCTTATAGGGTCGGTATACCTAAGTGGTATAAAAAAACGATTGATGATAGAACAAAATAATATACTGCGGAAGTGTATAACTAAAAAAGGTCCACATAAAAGTCCGCGATTGCATAATATGTTTATCTCCTAATGAAAACCCACGGTCGCCGTTTTTATCTTTAACAAATTACAGAAAATTTGTATGTCATTTTCGAAGTAGGTATTAGTATTATTTTTAATCTAATCAAATACGTTAGATTTATTGTGTATTTGTTATAGATCACACTTAACAACAAAAACAAAATTTACGGGCACCGAAATAAATTCAAACAGAAAATCCATCAAAATCAGACCATTATATCTATACTTTCGAACAAATTCCTTTCCAAATAAATTATTTCTTATTCGAGACTGTTTAAATACTTGTTGATTACTTTTTGAATTATTGAAATCGGATATTCTATTCAAAAGATATTACGAAATTATAAATACCAAGGAATCCGGTAGATTCTTTCATGTCCCCTTCAACTCACCCTTCGGAACGCGCCTGGTTTTACTTCAAATACTCTAAGACTCAAGTTTCCAAAATGGCGTTTGTAAGAAACACTTTCAACAATAACTTAAAGTTTTGGAAACCCCTGAAAGTGTTCTATACAAACTGCAGTGTTGTACTGGTTGTAGCCACCTATTACCGATACTAACTTGAACAAAGTTTTACTGGGTTAGCATTATGTAACAACTTGGTTATAATTTGTTAAGTACTTATCTGTTCTTAGTTTGTTCTTACAAACTTTATAATAATTCAGTTTTTCTGTCAATCATTTACTACGAATTTTGGTATGAAGCTTCAGTTTCGAAGACCTGAATCCATGACACACCCAGAATAAACTCCATAAAAGAGAACTCTTCAGTGGTCACGCACTTTACCCAAGTACATTGGGCGCACAACGTGTTGTTTATAGGTTGGAATTCATGGCAGCGACTGCCGAGCTGAGTCCCTCAACCCCGAGAGGAAAGAAGGTTTCTTAATGGTCGGCAGCGCGAGTGTGACACCCCTGGTGTTGCATACGTCCATAGGTCACGGTAACCAGTTCCCATCAGGTGGGCCGTGTGCATGTCTGCCACCTAAGTGGTATAAAAAAAAGGAAATCCTCCACGGTGTCGCCTATAAACCAGCAGGCGTGTTACCTTGAAGGTGAGGTCGGATCAGACCCTTTACTTAAATCTATATTAATTTACTAATCTTATAAAGCTGAAGTGATTGTCTGCTTATTTGCTTGTTTACTTGTTTGAACGCGCTAATCTCAGGAACTACAGGTGCGAATTGAAGAAATCTTTTCGTGTTGAATAATTCGTTTATCGACTAAGGTTATAACCTATTTATCATTACGCTTTTAAGGTACCGGCGCAGTAATTATAAATGTCAACAAATCCCTCAGATTTCTGTACATCTATTTACTGACATTATAAAAAAGAAATCTGTAAATTTGTTGGTGTACAATAAAGAGTTATCTATCTATCTATCTAAAGATTCGTATTATTCTATTTTACATATAAATTCAATAATTACTGGTGGGCGAAGTTACGTCGGACTCGAACCGACTAAAACGCACGACACTTGTGGGTCGATTTTTGTTGCCGAAGGTGAAGCAAACAGGCATATATCCCTCGCACTCCGGCCGACACAGTGCCATCTCTCTCGATCTGGCCCTTCCTTCGCGTGTGGGGAGCACGGAGTCCCCAACTCGTAGCCGGAACCGGGAAGGCATGCCAGGCACAATGCCGCCGCGATCTGCTTCTGCCAGAGTGATACGCGGGTCCTCCCGTCACCCCCCGGCCTGAGCTCATGGGGGCGGAGGTCATTCATCGACCACCGATGTTTAAGTTGCCTCAGTATGCTGCCGCTCTCGCCCCACCTCCTCCTTCACGAGCATAACTTGTTCGCAGAAAGCCGACCGCCCACTCTCACCCCCAGGGCCGCCATCAGCTCTCGTCTCGGCGTCTCACACCCCGGATACTCGGAGAGCGTGTGCAGCCCCGAGTTCTCACTCGATGCTATCACTGACTAATATAATATATGCTATATTACATTTTCAAAAAAATACGGAATCAATACTAAAACTCCAGTAATATAATCCAAGGTGCAACCACTCCTGATGGCTGACGGGGAAGGTATCCGAGGAAACTTCCGCATGAAAACAAGCTGAAATGAAATCCGCATTTTGCTTTCCATGCAGGCGGAGCCACGGCAGCAACTATTATAATTATAAACCAAATTAAAAATGTATTTGTCCTCTGACGACTATTATACTTAAAAATTCTTTCTTCCCAGTCCCCCAGTACAGTCCCGGGGCATTTAAGCGGGGCGTGAAAAAGCATCTGATGAGGCCGCCAAGCTGAGTGCCACCATCAAGTAACACTTAGTGTCTGTAATGGTGACCCTCTTTCCTGAGACTTTGCCTTTAGCTTACCATCAGGCGAGGTGAAGTAAAGTTGGCGTGTCCTATATAAAAAAAAACAATCCTACATTAATGTATGATCTTTACGATTGTCTCGTATCGTCCCGGCAGAATAGAATTTGGACCTCGCCATCTCTTCCCATGCGGTGTCGTACAAGGCAACTAAGGGATAGGACTGTTTAACGTCAGACAGTTATATACAGCCCAGACTCAGCCTCAGATGAATGGCTTTATTCAACAATAGTGCCCGAAAGACGGCAATAGACTCACCCCCTATTACTAGGGACAGAATTCAATGATAGGTGAAATGTGGGTGTTAATTCACCTCTGCCTAAACCTCCGGGGATAAAGGCGTGTTTATATGTATGTATTTTTCAGCAACGTTTGAAGGGGACTTGTTAGAGTTATTTGATATCATTTGGACACAAAGATAGAACTTGCATTGATAATGGCAGTTAATATAAATGCTTTTAATTTAAAATAACGTTCGTTAAGTAAAAGTGTAATTTAAACTTAATTAAACGAATTTTCACTAATGAAATCTGCCCTAGACAAAGAGACAAAGACTGAAAGCTTAAAGGAAGCAGTGAGCCTATAGAAAACTTTCATATTCCATTCCCCGACATTATGTTGCGCATTCTAGAGCAGGGACTACTGAAGCCGTGTCTCATTCCGCTAAAACCCTTGTTGGACAACTGACAACTTGGACAATTACTACAGTTTGCGCGAGATAAAACGTAAAAAGTGTCGACAGTTGGGACCGGCATCAGACTATAGCATCCAGATTATTTATATAATTAATTTTATAAAGTTAGGTGAATTGAGCTAAAGCCAATAATACTGTGAAAGCATTACATTTAATATTTCAGCCAATAATATTTATTTTTTATAATACAATTTTTTATTGAAAAAAAAAACTGAAATTTCTACGACCTATCCTCCTTATATTCTGAATGTGAAAGTGAATGAAAATACGTGAAAATCCCAATATTATAAACAGATCCTCCATTCTCTGAAAGCAAAACCACTGTCACACCTCAGTTACTGCAAAAATAAGGCATTAAATTTTAGACTTTATTTCTATATGTTAAAGTCCAAATTGAAATGAAAATAGTTTCATTACACTTTTTCATTCACTCTGCAAAAAGCCTTTTAATGTGGGCCCAAATTTCCTTTTTATGCATGATAATGCAAGAGCCCATACGGTCGGCACCGTCAGGGAATATCTTCGGGATAGGAACATCACAGTTATGGACTGACCAGCCAGAAGCCCAGACATAAATCCGATTGAGCACTTGTGGGACGAGCTAAAAAGACGTGTTAGGGCTCGTCAGCCAGTTGCCCAGACGATGTCGGAGTTGAAAACTACCATAGAAAAGGAATGGGAGATGTTCCCTCACAATTTCATAGAACGGTTGATGCCTAATCGAATGTGAGCTGTCGTAGATGCACATGGAGGCAACACGTGTTAATAAATTAAACCTTTATTTGATTTTTTAAACCATTGTTTGATAAAACATGTTTTTATTAAAAAATCAACGGCCTTCATCAAGGCGCATACACGACTTGTTAGGCCATGTCATTAGCTCCATGTCTTGTGGTATTCTGAATTCAAATTTAAAACAATACAATCGAAAAGGATGGTAAAATTACATTACAGACACTAAGTGTTACAATGGTGGCACTCAGCTTAGCGGCCTCATCAGATGCTTTTTCACGCCCCGCTTAAAGGCCCCGGGACTGTAGGAAGAAGGAAACACGTGTGCTGGTAATGAATTTAATATTAGAATGTATTGTTTTGTTAGACTAAGTGGCAAACTACCACGGCTATACTTGATATTTTCTTGTTTAATACTTTTTAAAGAGTGATTTTTCAGTGGTCGGGTTTTAGTTTTAAACTATATTTTTAATGTAATGTGCGCGTATGCTGACAAAACACCACTGGAGCCGGTGGGGGAGGTTATGTCGGACATATCATCATTTCTGACGCGATCACGTAAGGAAATACCGAGCATAGCCCTCTCCATAGCTCGTTGAGCGACTTTGAGCTTTTTCAGGAGACCTATCGTGAGGGACCACGTTTCAGATCCGTAAGTCATCACTGGTAACACACATTGGTCAAAGACTTTCGTCTTCAGGCACTGAGGACATCTCGTAGCAGAAGTTTCCCTCGGCAGCTTTGGCGAGTGACCAAAATGCTCGACTGCCAGATGGGTAGCGCGCAAGCTGCTCGAAAATTCTGCCGATGAACTCAAACTTAGCCCTGGCCGTAGTGAAGTGAAGTCAGCAGAAGGTCCAGTATAGAGCTTCTATGGGTCTCTATTTCTGGTGTTCTAGTAATAGAATGCACCAGTTGAGAGAATCCGTAGGTCAGTGCAAAGTCATGAGCAGCCCTTCCCGCAAAATCAGTTCTAGGAGACCCCAGCCACTCTACGTGGTGAGCGTTGAAGTCCCCCAAGAATACTAAATCCGCGGTAGGGTATTGCTCAATTACCTTGTCCGCAGACCGCTGCAGATGCTCAAATAATTGAGCTGTACCTAAGTCACCGCTATGAGACTTGTAGATGCACGCAAAGATACGGGTGTGGCCACCGTGATCCGTACGTACCCAAAGAGTTGACAGGTCCCTGTCTTCAAGGCCTTGAAGACGGCGGCAGCAAATATCATCCCGGACGTACAAGCATACCCCGGCGCGACTCAGGAAGTTATGCTCGAGTTTGTACCCCGGGGTACATTAAGTAGGCTGTATCGGCTGGGCATGATATTTGCGTCTCCTTCAGAAAAAACAAGGTGGGCTGCACGGTCTCTAAATGGAGATGGACCGCGTTGAGGTTGGTGTGTAGGCCCCTGATGTTACAGAAATCCACATGTACTGTGGACGATGGTGCCGCTGTGGTAACGTTTTTCTTCTTGTTTTTTCCTTTCATGACCTATGTGGGGGTGGGGGGGAGGAAGGTATAGAGAGTTTCTGTGCTCCCAGTGCAGAAGACAAAGCTAGACTTCGTACCACCATTGACAAGCTGGGGTTGTGTGAGTGGCTGGCGCGGCGGGCGGAAGGGCCCCCGGTCCCCTCCCAAATACTGTAGCCGAGTCCACTCCGGTTTCCTCCTCCGGCACGACTACAGCATCGGGCACTTTACACAGGCTGCTGGTTCAGCCTCCTGGGGCGGAGATTAAGTGATCCCCAGGTTCGGGAACCGTACAACCTGCGGGCGGCCAGCGGATAACCGTTTCACCGGGTCTCCCTGACCGCCGCGCCAACATTTCACGCCCCTACAAGTCAGTGGTGTCAATTTAAGCCTACGGTCTATCCACTGACAGCACAAAACCTCTCCAGTGAGCTCTGGCTACCCTACTCACCACCGAGAACACAACACAAGGTTATTATAACCGCGGTATTCTGTAGGGCGGAGGTATTTCCCCAGACGGACTGCTCAATTTGAGACGGGAGATACCGTCGTGTCCTACCTCCTTCACCTAACCTTTTTCTTGTCCATATTTATCTTAAGGCTCACCTGTTGGGATACTCTATTAAGGTCTTCGAGCATAGTGTTTAAATCTGCCAGCGAGTCTGCCATAATGATAATATCATCGGCAAACCGAAAATGAGTGATATACTCGCCGTTTATGTTGATGCCACGTCCTTTCCAGTTCAGTAGCTTGAAGACGTCTTCCAAGGCGGCGGTAAACAGTTTCGGAGACTGTCCTACCTCCTGGCAATTCATGTTATTCTATATTATACATATATACATACATATAATCACGCCTTTATCCCTGGAGAGTTAGGCAGAGGTGAATTAACACCCATATTTCACCAATAATTGTATTCGGTCCCACGTAATAGGGGAGGAGCCTATTACCGTATTTCGGGCACTACTGTAGACTCAACAGCCCTATCCCTTAGTCGCCTTGTACGACACCGCATGGGAAGAGATGGGGTGGCCCTAATTCTACTCCGCCGGAAATCACGCGTATATATTATAATTTATTTTATTGTTTATTAATTTTAGTTTTATTTTCATTTTATAGGATAGTTTCGAAGCAAGACGGGTCGCTAGTTTAAAAATATAATGAGATTCACAAAACGGAGACTTACTTATAAAATGTCAAATTTCCTTTGAATCTACGCTTCTTTCTATTTGAAGACTTACAAGATCGCGTAGATTGTAAGTCGTTCTATGAAACCTTTTCAAGAACTTTGCTCGTGTATTGAACACACTTTACAAAAGATTTAATAAACAGAAAGATTTCTATTGAGAAAAAAGTTACTTACTGAGAGAAAATTTATTGTGAACAGTACAAAACAGTTACAATTGATTTGGTAATATTTGATTTTTACACTAGCTGTTGCCCGCGGTTTCGCCCACATGATATTTTGATAAGGTTACTGCAATCCATAGTAACCTTTTCTCATAAATTAGTTTTTCCACTCTATAATCTGTTTCCAGATCCGTTTCAGCCGCTTGGTTACCGGCAGAGTAGAATTAGGGCCACCCCATCTCTTCCCATGCGGTGTCGTACAAAGCGACTAAGGGATAGGGCTATTTAACAACAGACAGAAATATACAGCCCAGACTCAGCCTCAGATGCATGGCTCGAGTCAAGAATAGTGCCCGGAATACGGTAATAGGCTCACCCCCTATTACGTGGGACCGAATTATTGGTGAAATGTGGGTGTTAATTCACCTCTGCCTAACCGTTCAGGGATAAAGGCGTGATTATATGTATGTATGCAGATCCGTTTAGCCTTTAGAGTGTGATTGAATAACAAATATCCCAACATCAAAAGATTTTACAAATGTTCGCATTTTTTTGCCCGGGAGAGGATGAACGAATATAACGTAACGTGATTCCAGAAATGGGATCAGTTTGTAATTTTAGCGTATTGAGCCGCAGGCAACAACTAATAAGCACCCAATAGTTATTTACGGAGAAACTGTAAACAATAGCCTTATCTCCTGTTACGTGGTATTAGAAACACAGTAGATGAAATGTGACAACATAAAATCTTTACTTTGTGACCGATACCATCTAACGAAGAAGCCCGTGGTTACTTTGTGTTTTTATTATCACTTACGCTATAAACAAGTCTTAAAAATTCCAGTAAATGTTGTCATAGGGCAGTTCCTGTATATTAAGTACAGTATTCGGCTTTTAACCGGCACATCGAGAAGTCAGGACGTGTCGGTTCCAGGTGATGTACAATAGGGCCACTCCATCTCTTCCCGTGGGAGTCGTGGTAGGCAATTAAGGCATAGGGCTGTTCTTCTTCCGATAGTATACATATCTTGACAAAGTGCCCATTTGGCGGCAATATGCTCGGTCCACATAATAATGTGGAACCGAAATAATATTTGACAAAATATGGATTGCATATACATCGAGAAGATTGAGAGTCCAGAAGAGTTTGCCTCGGTTTTGTAAAGTGACAGTCTATAAATTGAATGCTGCACAAAATCGAAGAAACTCTTCTTCCCGGTGTGTCAAATCGAAAGCCGGGATCATTACGAAGGTGTCGTAGAACAACATTGATCGTCAAGTTATTCACTATCTGAACAATTTAGCGAGCCCTGTGGCAATGGGTTCGTTACACTGATAAAACGTAGAGTCTGGAAAGGGCGCAGGACAAGTACAAGGGTTGATGGGAGTAGCAACGGCTATCCTACATGCTATAAATAGTAAGTATGGTGAGTATGTTAAGTGCTCTGATATTTTCTTTAACCCTCAGATAACGATAAGATTAACGACATGAAATCTAGACAATCTTACTCTTTATTTCCAATCGTTACCTTACGTGTCACTTACAGTTGAATTAGTCATTCTGTATGTATGTTTCTGTAGGTAGATATAAATTGACGCAAAAGACGTACAGGAATAAACTACCACATAACTAAGCCTACGTAATTGTGTAGGGCTAATACGAAAGCGCGTGTTCAAATACGCAAAATTTACGGTGGACAGCGGCAAATAAGGGCCCTAAATAATTTAAATTAAGATTGAGGGCTGTGTTGCTAGCTTCGTTGGCTAAAAGAAACTACCTATTATGTTAGCATTTGAATGATTGACCCGCAGTAATGTGTTACAAAAACATCCTCTAATAACAAATTCAATAGCATATAAATTTCGTCTGGAACCAGGTCGCCACTCAAATTTAAAAAAGCTGAATAATAACAAGTTTTTTAAGGTCACGTCGACTAGTGATTCCAATAGTGTTTGATGGAAATAAACCATAAACCTAGTTCTATAGTTTTTTCTTTTTGAGATCGTCAACAATGGATTTTTCCACAAAAGAAGCAGACACACGTGTAGATTAAATCCATACTTAACATACAAACACGTGGCCGTCTACAAAATGAAGTCTAGATAATTTCAAGGTGTGAGTTTTGAACTCTGTACCTGCACAATGTAGTACATCTTAGATAGCATAAACATATTTTGTATTCAGATACTTGTGATATAAGGTTATGTATGTTAAATAACTCGTGTAGTTTTGAAAGTTGGTACAGTTATTCCCTAAGGTGCACAGTAGAACATATTAAAAGTTCCCGAGGGAGGATAACGAGCCGGCGGGAAAAGGGCGGGGGAAAGGTCCCTTTTTCAGTTTTTTGCTTGTATATTGAAATGTATGTAGTTTCTTCTACATTATTTATTTACTATAAATTATTTCTAAACATTTTACTGTAGAATCAATCCAAACTAATATTATAAATGCGAAAGTAACTATGTCTGTTTATACGTTACGCTTTCACGCCTTTATAATGAAATTTGGTACAGGGATGAATATACTCGTACAAATTATTATAATGGTGAAAAAAGGGGTTAAAAGAGGACATAGGGGATCAAAGTTTGTAATTTTTTAAGATATCCTGATAAGATTTTGAATTGATGTGGATTAGAGCTTGGGAACGAACATAGGCTACCTTTTATCGCGAAAATGGGGGATAAATGGGGGAAATAGAAAATTAAAGATTGTAAGAATGTTTGTCATTCTTGAAGATGTCCTGATGAAATTTGATACAGAAATGTATTAGTGAGGGAGGAATGAGGGAAAGTCAAGGGGTAGCGGAAGGAGAAGAGAGGCCAGTAGAGAGTCAAGTAGAGATACAAGTAGAGAGTTAGTTGCGAGGCGGGCAGAGAGAGAGACACGTGTAGAAGCGAGTAGTGAGTTGAGTAGGGAGGTGAGTAGAGAGTCGATTAGAGAGACAAGAGTTCGCTTTAGAGTACAATGCTCAAAAGTGATAACCGAACGCTCAACCCTCGTCTCATCGCCAAAATTTACATTACAACGGTATGAGTGACATCTACGCGAGCGGAGCCGCGAGCAACAGCTAGTAATTCAATAAATACGAGACGTCAAATAAACACCTCAACAAAGTCTAGGGAACAAGATGACCCCAATTATTTTTTTTCGTGTAAATCTTGTTTTGCAAATAACTGGCAGCAAATAAATAAAAATAGAATAAAGTAGATTACAGAGTTGTTCGAAATTTAAAAATAAATTTAAACAAGTAATGATTTTCGAATATGGAGGGAAAACTTTTAAAAGTGTTTGATTGTGCAGTTTCTCTGAGGCAAAATAAAAATTATTTTTTTTGATTGTAAATAACGTTTATTATCAATAATACGTCTTTTACGTATGGTTTGTGCATTTTTGTGACTGTAGTCATCATGTCACATCGTCATTTAAGTCGCGAAGAGATGTTAAGGGCTGTTGGTATGCTGCAAGCTGGACGAACTCAACGCGACGTAGCGGATGCTGTCAACACCCAACCAAGCGTAATTTGCAGATTATGGGCACGCTACAGGTCTACAGGGGATGTTGCCGAACGTCACAGGGGACGAAATAGGGTTACTACCCCGCGACAAGATCGTTTCTTGCAAAATTCCGCAAGGCGGCAACCCACGATTACTGCTCGTCAGTTGGTCGCAGGCCTCCAGTCTCAGCATCAAGTGGTTATTAGCGATCAAACTGTCAGAACAAGACTACACGAAGCCAATCTTTATGCTCGCAGACCGCTTAGGGTTCCAGCTCTTCGACGTGGAAATCGAGGTCGTCGCTTATTGTGGGCTAACGCACATTTACAGTGGACCGACCATCAATGGGCACGGGTTCTGTTTTCCGACGAATCTTGCTTCGGTTTTCATCCTGATTCGAGAAGAGTGCGTATATCGCGAGTTCCTGGACGTCGGAGTCGTCTCCAGAATCCGCAAGAAGTTCATCCTTACCAAGGTGGAACAATCATGGTATCGGCTGGAATTCGCCTTGGTGGAAGGACCGACCTCGTTTGGATACGGGGCAATTTGAATGCAAACCAATACATTCAGGAGGTTATACACCCCATGGTAATCCCTCATCGACAGCAGTTCGGTCAAGATTATATATTCATGCAAGATAATGCACGGTCACACACCGCGAGGGTAGTGGTCAATGCGTTAAGCGAGCACAATATGACGACGTTGGAATGGCCTGCTCAGTCTGCCGACCTCAATCCCATAGAGCAAGAAGAGCTTTCAGTGATTCTTTGGAAAATCTGAACACTGAAGAACAACTTTTTTTACACCTTCGCAGTGTATGGAGCCATATTCCACAGACGATGTTTGACAATCTCATACTAAGTATGCCACGCCGTTGTCGAGCTGTTGCTAATGCTTTAGGAGGTCCTACAGATTATTAAAAACGTTTAAAGTACGGTTAATTACTGTATTTCTTACTACCTCGTTATTTTTGTGCCTAATCATAGAAGGTTGTAATACTCAATATTGGCACTATTCAATTCTTTCTTAAAAAAAAAAAAAGTTTGGTATGAAAATGTTTTTATTAAAATTAAAATTAAAAACGGTATAAAAATACCCTTCTATTGATATAAAACACTCACTATTACAAGAAAGGGTTTTTAAATAAAAACTAGAAATGTCCTTGTTCCCTAGACTTTGTTGATGTGTGTATATCAAAGCTTATAATTCGCGACACATTATTTTTTTGGAGATAAGATGTTTCTACAAGCATACCTATAATCTAGTCTGAGATTAACAAATATCTAAATATCTATTCACTTCCTTCTTTTACACCAAATCCTGCTCCTGACTCGTTACTAAATTGCATTTCCAGTCGATGTTCCACTGGCAAAAATAGTTGCTCAAGTACCTTATATGTAAACCTGGAAAGAATTTTTGGAAATTTCACTGCTAAGGAGTTAAAATAGGGGAAAAACTTTGTATAGAAGCCCGTCAGTCTTAAAGTAAGCAGCACGAAATTTCGTTTTTAAATAAATGAAGACGTGTATAAGCGTTTTTTTTTTATACAACTTAGGTGGCAGACAAGCACACGGCCCACCTGATGGAAAGTGGTTACCGTGACCTATGAACGTATGTAACACCAGTGGAGTGGAGTACTGCCAACCCTGTAAGAACAGAGATTTTCCGTGCCTTCAGTGTAGAACACAAAATCAGGACAGGGCGTTTCTCAAAATTTCACTAATAAGGGGGTAAAATAGGCGATGAACGGCGAATGAATGAAAGGCTATGAATAGACTGATGGCTCTCCTTCTGAACTGCGTGCTCGGTATAGTATATTTAAAGACACATCTTATCACCATAAAAATACTTGAACACGCGCCGGTCTCTCCGTAGCCTAGTTGAGTAAATTGTTCGGATTTTATTAGCTTTGTTACATTTGACCTCTCCTATTTATTAATTTATTGATCCAACAGTAAAAAATGTCAGTATATAATTTTTTGTAAGTTTAATGTAGATATACAATTTTAATATACGAGTAAAAGACCGAACATAGGGAGCTTTTCCCCCCTCCCCCAATGTCGGCTCGTGTCACACCTTCGGGGATTTTTAGTAAGTTCATCTGGGTATTAAGGAATACTTGTATCTACCTACTTTTAAAACCACACGAATTATTTGACCTGATATCTTTAATCTTCCTGCGCTAATGTGATTTTACCGCATAGTCGGGTACCATATCAAAAGTAACTAATTTAATTTAGCATTGAAGTTTTCATGTTTAACTACCCTGTAAAGTTGCATCACCAGATCGCGATTTATTGAAATGGCCGCGACCTGAAGACGTGACCTACTTGTTCTATCCAAACTATATTAGGTATTGACGACATTTTCAGTAGATATATAGCTACTAAAACTGGAGAATGCGTGTGCTTGTTTCTTAAGGCGAATTGTTGTTGTCATTAGTGCTGCTTAGAAGATACCATCCTTTCCCATAACAAGCCTCTACACGTGACTGAATTGTTTTTTTATGGGGATTTTACTACTCATAACTCATTTATACGTTAACCATGGTAGCCTAATGATATGGGTAATGGACTGCTGAGACGAGGTCTCGGGTTCGATCCCAGGTTTTACCATGGCACACACCAATGACTTTTCGATGCTTTTCGTAGTTATGTGTTTATTTATAATAATAATAATAATAATAATAATGACGTCTTTATTGTACACCAATTACACATTACACTAGAATAAGTGATACATGTTCCGTGGTACGTACAGATGGCGGCCTTATCGCTCTGCGGCAATTTCTTACAGGCAACCATAGGATGGAGATAAGTAAATAGGAGAAGAATATTTTAGGGCAGTTAGGTGTACATAGAGAATATATAAAGAAAATAAAATATTAATAATGAAAAAGAAAACACAATAGCCATAGGTAAATACAATTATATATATATAAGCATACACACTATATATATCTTAGAAAAAGTCACAATACATTAACACAAACATAGTTATACTTCATTCTCCCTTGTCATTCCACTCTTTCATAGAGACAGGTAGTATTCCTTGACGAGTCTTTTGAACACAGGCAAGGACTGAGCTCGCCTGACATTCACTGGCAAAGCATTCCACAACCGAGCCGCCTGAACCGAAAAGGATTTGTCAGCAAAGTTGGTGGAATGGCTCGGTATTTTCAACCTTAGATTCTCCGATGATCTCAAAACCTTTGAGTGAGTGTCGTGTAAGAACACAAATCGCTGTTTCAGGTAAGAGGGAGTTAGTGGATTAAATAAAATGTTGTATAGTAAGGAGAGAATATGCGCATTCCGGCGAAAGCGTATAGGTAACCACTTGAGCTTTTTTCGAAGATCTGAAACAATCATATTTACGTAATCCAAATACGAATGGAGTCTCTCAAGCTTGGTAAGTTGGTCTTCAGTGAGATCTAGATATTATCGCAGGTTTATACGTGCTCGGTTAATGGCAATAGGCTCGCCACCCATTACATTGGGACCTAAATATAAACTGGCGAAATGTGGGTGCTAGCACCCCTGCCTACCCCTACGGGGATATAGGCGTGAGTTTATGTGGTGTTAAGTTATATTAACTCATTTATTCATAAGGATAATCATTACACGTCACATATCATTCCCAATCGTTACAGCAAGTGCGTTAACTTTCCATTATTATTATAAAACAGCCTTTTCCTTCTTAATAATAATACCTTGATGAGATCTGTTTGGTATCCTGTAGGAATCAAGTCAGCCAACTAAGATACCTGAAAAATGAAGTCACGCGTTCCGCAACTTCTTCAGATCCGGTTCTTTGACTCGACTCGACGAGAGCCTCTCCTGCAGATCACGCATGCATTAAGTTTTTTTTTTTTTTTATATAGGACACGTCAATTGGACTTCGCCTTGCCTGATGGTAAGCTGAAGGCAAAGTCCCAGAAAAGAGGGTCACCATTACTTACACTTACCGTGTGACAATGGTGACACTCAGCTTGACGGCCTTATCATATGCTTTTTCACGCCTCGCTTAAAGGACCCGGGACTGTAGGAAGAAGGAAACACGTGAGCTGGTAATGAATTCCAGGCCTTAATGGTGCGACAGAGGAAAGAGTCTCCGAACCGCTTGGTTCTTGATCGGATGTTTTGCACCGTGTGCGGATGACATCTAAGATCTGCACGCGTTGTCCTGTGTAGGAAAGAAGAGGGTGGGACTAATTGGAAGAGCTCATCAGAACACTCCCCATGGTACAGACGGTAAAATACAGCCATGGACGCAACATCTCTACGCAGCTGTAAAGGTTCTAGGGTGTTCGTGATCTCGGGATTCCCAATGATGCGGACCGCACGTCACTGCAACCTGTCGAGAGCATCTAGTAAGTACTTTGCTGAACCATCCCAGAGATGCGAGCAGTACTCCACACAGGAGCGAATTTGTGTCTTGTATAGAAGACACCGCTGCTCCGGCGTGAAAAATCGTTTCACTCTGTTCAGGACTCCGAGTTTTCGTGAGGCTGTTTTGATGATGCTTTCGATGTAGTTTTTGTTATTCAGGTTGCAGCGAACATCCATACCTAGGATATTGAGATTGTCCTGCAATGGCAGTGGCGTGCTCTGAAGAGTGGGGAGGGGAAGGAAAGAAGATACTTTTGCTGTAAACGCACATGCCTGCGTCTTCTTGGCATTGAACTCAACAAGGTTCTCAGAGCCCCATTGAGAAATGTGATTCAGGATCCCGTCAAGCTCAGTGACAAGAAGCTGCCTTTTCTCTGCGATATCTGACTGTTTGGCCGTAGGATGTCCATGATAACTCCCATGTAAAGTACTATCATCTGCATAACAATGAACATTGCCGGTAGACAGCATGTCGTTGATATGCAGAAGAAAGAGAGTGGGTGATAAGACGGACCCCTGGGGCACGCCAGCATTAACCTGCAGAAACTCCGAAGCTCGTCCGTCACAAAGGACGCGAATACGGCGCCCCTGCAGGAAGCTAGCAACCCAGTTGCACAGCCTAGAAGGCAGACCAAAGGCAGGTAGCTTGGAAAGAAGCGATTTGTGCCAGACTCTATCGAAAGCTTTGGCGATGTCAAGACTAATTGCCAGTGACTCGCCGTGCTTGTCCATAGCCTCACCCCAAAGATGGGTAACGTATGCTAGAAGATCACCCGTTGACCGTTTCGGTCTGAAGCCATATTGCCGGTCATTAATTAAGTAGTGATCCTCTAGGTACCGCATGAGCTGTTTGTTAATTATGTGCTCGAACACTTTGCACAGCACTGAGGTGACGGCTATGGGTCGATAGTTGGCTGGCTCCGAGCGATCCCCCTTCTTGGGAATCGGCTGAACATTCGCCTCTTTCCAAGGCAAAGGCACTGTACCCGAACTGTAGGATAGCCGGTACAGGCGCGTAAGCATTGGAGACAACTCCGCTGCACATTTTTTCAAAACTACCGCTGGAATACCATCCGGACCACTGGCTTTCCGGACATCGAGTGATTGCAGCACTGCACGGACATCGCGTTGCCTGATATGGATATCAGGCATCGCGTGGTCACTGTCAGGTAGTGTTGGGTGCGTACCACAATCATCGATTCGGGAGTTGGCCGCAAAGAGATTAGCCAGCAGATTTGCCTTCTCTTGCGGCTCATGGGCCAGGGATCCATCAGGGTTACGCAGCGGAGGCAGCGAAGGCTGACAGAAGTTGGCTTGCACGGCTTTAGCCAGTCGCCAGTAGCCACGGCTTCCCGTGGGATGCATCACTAGCTCTTGACCAAGCCGCGCTATGCGCAGGGCATCCGCTCTGACGTAGGCCCTTCTACAGACCTTTGTGGCTCTGTTGTACGCCGCCTTGAAGTGGCCCAGATTGGGATGGCGCGTGGCGCGCGCCCTTACCCAAGCGCGGTACGCAGACTGTTTTTGTTCAACAGCTTCCGCGCACTCGCGCCCGAACCAAGGGCGCACCCCGCGGTCACCGGTGACATCGGTGTATGAGATATAGTATTCCATACCCAGACCGATCTCACCGGCGACAGCAGTAGCACAATCCGATGGGTTCTTACCTTCAAAGCAGCGCTCAACCCACGGGATGGACGCAAAATAGTCACGAAGTCCATCCCAGTCCGCTGACGAGTAGTGCCAGAGACGCCGCTTCCCCTGCACGGGTCGTGGGGGCGCTATAATAGGCACCGTGGAACAGACCAGGCAGTGGTCGGAGTTGCCTAAAGCGGCTCGCACCGATACACTGTACTGGTCCGGATCACTCGTCAGCAGAAGGTCTAGCAGAGAAGGTGCTAGGCCCGACCTTCTTGGTATCCTAGTGACCTCGTGCACCAATTGGGTCAGGCCGTGCGCCAGAGCAAATGCGTGGGCGGTTCTTCCCGCATGGTCTGTTTTGGAGGAGCCCAACCAGATCTCGTGGTGGGCGTTAAAATCCCCCAAAAATACCATTTCGGCATTCGGAAATCGCTCCTGCGCATCATCTGCCGCCTGACTCAGATATTCAAAGAGTCGAGTTGTCTCAGCATCTCCTGTATGGGTACGGTAGAGGCACACATAGATCTGACTCGTAGGGCCATGGTCTACGTGTACCCAAAGGACGGAGAAGGATAGGTCCTCTAGGCAGCGCAAACGGCGACAGCAAACATCCGCCCTAACAAACACGCACACCCCGGCTTTTGCACGAAAACTTTCCTCAAGAACATAGCCAGGGTAGAGCAAGTAGGTCCTGTCGTCAGGGCGGTGTATTTGCGTCTCCGTTAGAAAAAACATGGCAGGTTTCGCCGTCTCTAGGTGTTGGTGGACGGCGTTGAGGTTTGCATGGAGCCCACAGATGTTAGTGGACTCCACCTCAAATAGCAAGCTTTTGGGAGTGTGACGAGCCGCTGTGTTGCCTATTTCTCTTAATTGCGCTGCCATGAGTTTGGGTGGGAGAAGGCGTGAAAAAAGAGGTGATTGCCGCCGCAGCACCGTGTGACAAAGCGCGGGATATTGGTTTTATCTATGAATGTGAGGCATGGCGAGAGCCGACGCGCCGAACGGAAGGGCCCCCGTACCCCCCCGAGTATGGTCGCCGGGCTCCCAAATCCGGTCACCAACCGGCACGACGAACCATATCGGGATTATGCGCGGCCTGGTGAGGCAGCCTCCCAAGGTGGTTAACCCCAGTTGGGCCCCTGTACTATACCGCGGGCGGCCAGCGGCACCACCGTTTCTACAGGTCTCCCTGTTCGGCGCATCGCCCCGCGCCATCCCCACTAGACTACGCCAAGACCCACTGGTCCCACTAGTGCTGCGACAACCACCACCTCTGCCCGGCTATGCACTTGCTGACCCCTGAACACAATCCAACCGAGATTGAATTGCTATAGAGGGTTTTTCGCAATAGTGCACGGTGGTACCTACCCGGTCGAAACTTGAGACAAATTTGTGCCACCAAGTTTCTACCACCAGTAAGTTGATTACTCAACTTCAAGTTTATCATACAATGGTTAATCAAGGATAGAGTAAGACAGGTTTTACATATAATGAAGGGAAAATTAGACGACCTCCGTAAATACGTCGCAATTTAAAAGATTTATCTACATATTTTGTGACTAACATAACATAACATAAACTCACGCCTATATCCACGAAGGGGTAGGCAGAGGTGCTAGCACCCACATTTCGCCAGTTTATGTTTAGGTCCCAATGTAACAGGTGGCGAGCCTATTACCATTAACCTTGCACTTATAAACCTGCGATAAATACACACATAACTTCGAAAAGTCATTGGTGTGTGCTATGGTAAAACCTGGGATCCAAACCGACACCTTGTCTCAGCAGTCCATTACCCACACCACTAGGCTATCACGGTATTTTGTAACTAGGCATACGAATAAAGAATTTTATTTAATCTCATCTTTTACCCGTCCAAAATAATAAGGGAGGGCTGCAGTATCACTAAACGTAAACAATATTATCTATAAAGAAATAGCAATAACTAAAAATAGGACTTTGTATTTCAGTAAAGAAAAAGAACTATTGCTTTGTCGCATCACTGCCGCCCACCTGTTGATCACTCAATTAGATACAAAGTAAAGAGTGTAAGATTCCCAGTACTTTTATCTAGACATTCTTATTTATAAATATGATATAACCAAACCAAATGAGATTTGAGGACAACCGCGGTAGTCTAGTAGTATGGATAATGGACTGCTGAGACGAGGTCCCGGTTTCGATCCCAGGTTTTACCATGGCACACACCAATGACTTTTCGATGCTTTTCGAAGTTATGTGTGTATTTATCGCAGGTTTATAAGTGCCCGGTTAATAGCAATAGGCTCGCCACCTATTACATTGGGACCTAAACATAAACTGGCGAAATGTAGGTGCTAGCACCACTGCCTACCCTTTCGGGGATATAGGCGTGAATTTATGTATGTAAATGAGATTTGATGAAATTAATTTAAAGATCATTCACCAATATTTCCAATTCCGTTGGAGCGGGCTTTTCAGTCTAACTTTGAAGCGACCGAACTTCGATAATTTCCGTGAAACGGAATATTTGATCACCACAACACATTTGTCGATGTTTAAATTCTATGGTTTAATTTTCATTTTTTGGGCTATTTATTGCAATAGATGTTCGTATGATGTAATAGGCAGATGGCTTAACGTGCTCTCTAAGGCTCAGAGGGGTCTCGGTGTGTGAAGAGCCAATTCCAAAACATCCCGTTGATCTGGCTATTAATTTAAAAAGATGAAGGAAGGAAGTAGGACTCGACGAATTTATAATCAGAATTTTGATCATGTAACTCCACCGAAAGGTGAAATGCAAATTGACCAGACTTGTAAAATGTTCATAATACACATTTTATCCCTGATAGAAGACCAAGAAATAAAATTCTAAAACCTCATTTGGCCATCGTTATTGTGCTATATACCCTCTTACAAAGCAACGATTTTTTGAAAATATTCAATGCGCAGTTTTTAGTATATTCATGGATTTGACTGGGTTACACGTGAAAGTAAGAAGCCAATAATGAAATATTCATTATGAATATAAAGTAAGGTCAGAAATTAACATGTAAAATTATTATATTTGATGCAATTTCCGCAATACTTACAATATTATTCCAGAGGCGGGCACATGGCGACAGACTCTAATGACGTCATATATCGCTTTAGTTGGCTGGATCTGGATATTGTGACCACTTGTAAGTACACATAACATAACATAACATAAACTCACGCCTATATCCCCGAAGGGGTAAGCAGAGGTGCTAGCACCCACATTTCGCCAGTTTATGTTTAGGTCCCAATGTAATAGGTGGCGAGCCTATTGCCATTAATCGGGCACTTATAAACCTGCGATAAATACACACATAACTTCGAAAATCATCGAAAAGTCATTGGTGTGTGCCATGGTAAAACCTGGGATTGAACCCGAGACCTCGTCTCGGCAGTCCATTACCCATACCAATAGGCTACCGCGGCTGTAAGTACACATGGAGAATTAAACAAAAGACTGAATTTTAAGAAGAAAAGAGTCAGTATTTGCATCGCCTGTAAAAAGTTGTCAGATAGTACAACAGATAATACATTACAATATGTTGGTACCACACATTACCAACCTAAGTATGGGGACACCGCGTACCCTAATACCTATAGATTAGGTCAGAAAGATATGGCGAATAAAAACCTGTAACTAAATGAGAATTTGTCGAGAACAGACACCTCCTCCACCCTTCGTGTTAGGCTAACTTAGATAAAGTAAGCATAGCTTAACTAGCCTGTATTACATATATATTATTAAATAGCCACATTTCTTTAATGCATACACAGATACAGCCAGACTAATGCAAATATTTATGCTGCATAAACAGTAGGTTTTCAGCAATTTAATTTGATGCCGGTAATTAATGGACGACCTGAGACGTCTCGTTTAGGACTCGTATGTTCTACGAACATGTTTGTTTTAGATATAGAACAAGCCAATTTGACTTCACCTCGCCTGATGGTAAGCTAAAGGCGAAATATCCTAAAAGAGCGTAACCATAAAGACTCAGTTGCACTTAGTTCGACCGCCTCATCAGATGCTTTTTCACGCCCCGCTTAAAAGACGGGACGCTTGGAAGAAGGAAACACGTGAGGTGGTAAGGAATTTCAGGTCTTAATGGTGCGGCAAAGGAAAGAGTCTCCGAACCGCATTGGTTCTTGATGCGATATTCTTCACCGTATATGGGTGACAACTAAGCCTTGCACCCGTTGTTCTGTATAGGAAAGGAGAGGGTGGGACTAATTGAAAGAGCTTGTCAAAGACTCACCATGGTAGAGACGGTGTCATAAAAAGATATACAAACTCAATATATAGAGCAGTGCAGCTACTGCTTGCATGCCACATACTGCGGAGATGTTCAAGTAGTAAATTGTCTAAGTGTTCAATATACTTAATTCAGGAATACATCTATGTATACTAGGTACTTGAAAGCCGTTCTCATCCAGTAGCCGTCGGAATGAATACTAATTTTGTATAAGTTTTAAGTAAACATGGATTAATAACTTTATTTAACTTTATTCGACTTCGTCAAACAACTTTGTCGAACAGAGGTATGTATTTGTGAAAAGTCAATCCAAAACTCGTCAAACTTAGTTATTTATAATGACTTTCTGGTTCACATAAGCCAATGAATCAGCGGTCTCGGAATATATACAAGATGGAAATGTTATTTAATGTTTTACAATAATATCGTTTAAATTGTGTGGTTTTGGGCGGTGAGTAGGGTAGCCAGAGCTCACTGGAGAGTTTTGGTGCTGTCAATGGGAAGACCAAAATCCTGTTTTATCTTTTACACTGACGGCACAGAAACTCTCTATGCTTACAGGGATGGCAGCGTGAGTGTGACTCCCTTGGTTTTGCCCACGTCCATAGGCCACGATAACTACTTTCCATCAGGTGGGCCGTGTGGTTGTCTGCCACCTAAGTGGTATTAAAAAAATGAAATAGCCATCTAGATACACTTAACTAACCTTGCTACATCGTATACCAATTAAGGAAACATATTTTTATTCTATAAAATACATATAATATTCTACGGCGAAAATGGACGTACATTAGAGGTAGCCCCTCTACTGTACTGTCCTCAACGAATGACGTGAATAAGGGTAACCTCTGTTACTCCTAATAATGTCACATATTGGGGACAGGTGTCAAACTGTCATAGAGATTATTGTATAACCGGGCGCGCTGTACAGTCAACGTCAAAAGTTAATGATCATAAGTAAGTGATTGCTAGAAATATCAAAAATAAGTAAAGCAAAGTTTCAAAAGCATGTAATGAGTACAAAGTTTCATACGTATATCATGATTGTTACGGCGCTCTAGTTTGAGAGGTAGTTTTATCTTCAAACGTGTGCTTGGTCCGGATCCTCCCCACGGTGCACTCTAGAAGACGAAAGCGCCTTTTTACCGCAGGAGACACGTCTTCCGCCTACGGCAAATACGGAAGTGGCGGGAGCCGTCCTGTGCAGGATTTTTTTAGAATGCGGTAATTCCTTAGATACCCCCGTCGGAGCCTGCGGGGGTGGTTATGTCGGCTGACCTAAGACCACCAAAATTGACCTCTCGGGTCATGTAGACTGTCAGAAAGCACGGTGAAGAGGAGACAAGGGCTGGTTACCCATGCGTAGGTGTGAGGGTTATAGGCCTGGCAACATTTACCCCTTTTTTTCTTAAAATCATCATCATCTCATCTTAAAATGGTCAGCCGAGGAGCGAGAGTAATGTCTTGCACCCCAGTAATTGAGATGGCGTGCAGTTTTAACCGATCCTGGTTAATCGCAACCCCTAATGACGAACGGGGATGGTATCCGTGAGGATTTCTGCACGATAAAAAAGGGTATCTCGTAGACTACTAGATGCTGCTGCATCATGTATACATAGGTTACACTAAAAGTTTCCGGAACTGGCCACTTACATAAACAATATTTAAAAATTTATTACAACATTTGAAAATAGAACTCTTTGGCTGTAGGCTACAGTTTGTTTCATCTGACTGTCTTTTGTTTTTACCTTGTGGCGCCATTTAAAAAATTGTATGTCTGCATCAACATGGATTTAACTCGGGAAAATTTTCGTAGTATGATTTTCTACGATTTTAAGTGTAATTTGACGGCTCAACAGAGCATCGCTCGGCTTGAAACAGCTTTTGGCGATGAAGCTCCATGCAAGACGACTGTTTATAGCTGGTTTGCAGAATTCAAGCGTGGTCGTATCAATCTCAGTGACGAATCTCGCGATGGTCGGCCGTCCACCGCTGTGACCAACAAAAACATCGATGCTGTGCGCCGTATGATTGAAACAGACAGGCATGTGACCTACCATGAAATTTGCGCATCCTTAGAAATAGGCATGAGTCAAATGCAATCAATCCTACACAAACATTTGGGTGTGAGAAAGCTGTGCTCGCGGTGGATCCCACATAACTTGACCGAGGATCAAAAAACGGACCGCGTCACTTGGTGCAGTGCCATGCTTACCAGATTCAACGAAGGTGCGTCAAATTTGGTGTGGGACATAGTAACAGGTGACGAAACATGGATTTATTGCTACGATCCCAAAACAAAGCAGCAATCGAGCGTATGGGTCTTTCAAGATGAGCCGAAACCAACCAAAGTGGCGCGCGTGAAAAGTGCATCTAAGCGGATGATTGCTTCTTTTTTTAATAAAACTGGACACGTGGCTACTGTTGCTTTAAAAAATCGTCGTACTGTGAATAGTGACTGGTACACGACCATTTGTTTGCCGGAAGTTATTGACGAACTCCGTAAAAATAACCGTAAACGCCGTATCATCCTGCACCACGACAATGCTAGTTCTCACACGGCCAGACAGACAAACGACTTTTTGAAGGCGAAAAATGTAGAACTCATGAGTCATCCTGCATACAGTCCCGACCTGGCACCTTGTGACTTTTATCTGTTCCCAAAAATTAAGAACCAATTACGCGGCCAACGATTTTCATCACCAGAAGAGGCTGTCGAGGAGTATGAAAAACACGTTTCAGAGGTCACCACAGAGGAGTGGCACAAAAGTTTTCAAAACTGGTTTGATCGAATGAAAAAGTGCATAGACGCCAAGGGAGATTATTTTGAAAAACAATAAATTAATTTTGTACCTTTAATAGTATTTTTTCAGATTCATTCCGGAAACTTATAGTGCGCCCCACGTAGTAAGATCCCTTCAGCAACTAAGAAAGTTCTTATGATCTTCAAAAGTCTGGACAGGTTTTCATAATTTATAGCTTCCATGAACCATCTTGATTATGGCAGCTTTCAAAAAATAAGCTGCGTTAAAATCGGACAGACAGACACTTGATTTCTTACCAGAGGTATAAGTACGTGTATAAAAGAGAGCTTAGTTTCTCTTTAGGAGTGAAATTTCCGTAAAATCTTATGTAAAATATAAAAGGCATCTAGTGCCGGAATTATAAAAGGCATCTAGTGCCGGAATTATAAAAGGCACCTAGTGCCGGAATTACACTTTGGAAGCTATTTTAACTCTGCTTTAATGAATCAGTCCATCAGTCGGGACAAGCAATTACTTATATAGTCCTAAGTGGGCAATAATAATCGTGAGTGGACACGCGAGTTTAGTATTAAATACACCCTTTATGTGAAAAACTAGCCAACCCACCCCGGATTCGCCCGTGGCATCCTTCGAAACCCACCACCTCTTTTGAGCCATATACGCCCGCAATTTATTAATTTTCCATAATATGTAACGTATGGGAATCTGCCAAATTTGTTGATACTTTTGATTACTACTCCGCTCTGTTGAGTAGTAGCTTGTTGATAAATAACCGAACCGGTGTTTCCGGAGATCAGCGAGTTCAACCAAACGAACAAACGCTTCAGCTAAAATAATATTATAGTAATATAATATTAATTTAACATTACAGATATTATAATTTTACAGTATATTTTATTTTGTTTGTTTATTGAATTACTAGAATATCATAATAAAAATAAATGCTTATTCATCAGCGGACCAATCCCGGTAACATCCAAAAAGGCTTTAGTTTCAGTAAACAAGTAGTTAATCTACCTGAATACCTGTAAATATTACAGCCAGCGGTGTCTAAATCCCATTGGATTAATAAGAATTAGACCAGAGAGTTTATTGGATTTTATCGAGATGGTTGCAATGGTTGTAGCCTAGATAAACAGGTTTGCGATTTAGTTCTTATAGCACAATCCTTGTCTTTAATAGGATTCCATTTCCTATGTTCTTTCCAGGGACTTAGGAGGCGCATCGCTGGTCGGTTTCCATCTACTAGGACCTAAAGTTTCGCGACCTAAAGATCGCATTAGACCTAAAGTTTCACATATATCAACAAAATTGCCCGCAAAACTTTTAAGCACCAATCGGGAACAAAAAGCTCTATACACAGGCGTCTGTCACTAGCCTGCGCCCTAAGGAATGGGCCAGGTCAACCAGGAGTTGCTGACCGTGATCCGTGGGGTACCTTATCGTATGGTGCGAGGGAAGTAACGGCCATGGGTGCTTAGTGCCCAGGTGAAGCAGGCAAAACAGGAGTATACTATCGCCAACTTCAACTCAAACGTCTTACATAGTAGATTACATCGCATCCGTAGTTACTATTTTTTTTATATACCACTTAGGTGGCAGACAAGCACACGGCCCACTTGATGGAAAGTGGTTACCGTGGCCTATGGACGCGTGCAAAACCAAGGAAGTCACACTCGCGTTGCCCACCCTGTAAGAACAGAGAGATTGATGTTATTACATTATATTTGTTAGCTATTTAATGTGTATGTACCCTACTAAGAGCTTCAGTCTTCGACCCCAGCCATCCTCACTTGAAAACCGATTCAACTGCGGACTGGCGACGAGGTTCGACAACAAACTTTCCTCTCAGGGTTGGGGGGACAGACGGCAGTCGGTTTCACAAAAGTCGTATAATCAACCCTAAATTAGGAAAAGAAGCGAACTTGGTAATGGCGCAGGAAACAACGCTATGACGATGATGGTCACCTAATAGATGTAATATAAATTTTCTGATGAATTTATCTAATAGGTTTTACACAAACACTAAACTAATACAAAAGTCCTTAATATCATTCCACATCAAATCGAATATGTACTTAATACAATTTCTTATCTGATTGGTTAGTGTTTGGCACATCATGTCATTCCTATATAAACCTTAAAAGCGTGCATTATGGTTTAAATGTATTTCTGTGTCTAACATTAACCACCTTAACTTTGCAACCTTACCATATAAAGCATTTTCAAATAAGATTATAATTTGTAAAAAGATTCGATTTGACAGATGCATTCAATTGGAAATGGACTCTATACCTTTCGACATATGCACAGTAATTGACAGAATAAGACGAGATGCGTTCATGGTTCTAATGTCAGTGATAATACAAGGCATTAAAGTATAACAATAATATGTTAAAGTTAGGGCCTTTTGTAAGTGATGATAAGAAGTTTTGATGTGGGTGGGATATCGATCGGCGCCGAGGATTGCGCGCTCATTCACTTGTCTGCCAGTAAACACACAGCACGCTCACTGTCGACCTGACGTTCAGAGATGCACACGTTTATCTGGTTGTTAGTTGCTGCGGCCGCGACATGCGCCACCGCAATGCCCCCTGGTAAGTTAAAAAAATAACACAATATTTTATAACAATAATTACATACACACTCCTTTTATAATAACTCTATTGTCACTGATATGCGTTTCCTGTCCACATGTGATTGCGAAGTTTTTTTTAATTATAATGGACTTTGCGGTACTTTTATAAAATAAAATAACTAATAGTGATTTGTGTTATTATAATTAAATTTTGATTATTATTACTATATCGAAAATATTGCTACAAAGTGAATAGTGGCTGACACCTGTTACATGCTCCAAACTTAGGTTGTGACAAAAATCTTTAACGTCATATGTTGCTTTATAAATATTTTTTATTCACTTAAAAAGTTGTAGAGTGAAATAAAAATAATCAAATACAATGAACTATGTTGAGATTCCTTAAAAAGAAGACTGGCGGCAAAGAAAAGCTTAGAGCTTAAAAGTTAAAGTGGCTACGAATACAGCCTGATAAATGCAATATTTATGTTATTGTACACTTGTGTTATATCTGTTCTCTTAATTGTGATAAGCTGGCAGTGAATTAATTTGTGCATTGCTAAATTTTGGTGAATTTAAATTTAAATATTTAATTAACTGAAACAAATTATGCCTATAATTTGTTAATTAAACTATGCATATTCCAGGATGCAGGGAACCCATATTACCAGTTAATTGAGCTATGCTTAGATAGCGCTGTGTAATATTTCGTAAAAAAAATATTTTGTTATAACAACAGTATGGTTTAGATTTCTGTGTACATTGTAGATTTTATATAGTTAATATTTACCATGTGTAGGAACATATTATAAGGGAATTAAATAATAAAGCTGTAACAGGTGTGAGTCTTAAATGAGGTCCTAAATCCTATTATCTTTTTAAACAGTCTTTTGGATTTTATAGATTTCGTTAATCACATGGGACTGGAAACATTAAAATAATTAGATATACTTTAATATATCTTTTCATAGTTAAAAGTTATTGCCTACCGATATTGAGTAAAAAAATATTAATATTTTTACATAATATGTGAATATTGTATAAAAATATTAACTTTCGTAACATATACTATATTTACTATGCGTATACACATAATTTTATTGTTATGATCATTATGACTTCAGCCCAAATCGCATCCGAGGCTCTCACTTCGAGGTCTGGGGTCCGCCTAGATCTTGTATCCACTATATCTTGTATCCGCTCTTGTATCCACTATATTCTGTCAAATAAAAGATATAATATGTTATTACTAAAATTATATATACAGCCCAGACAGCCTCAGATGCATGGCTCGAGTTAAATATAGTGCCCGGAAGACGGCAATAAGCTCACCCCCTATTACGTGGGACCGAATTGAATAATTGGTGAAATGTGGGTGTTAATTCACCTCTGCCTAACCCTCTGGGGATAAAGGCGTGATTATATGTATGTATGTATTGTATTACTAAAATTATATTTTTTTACGTTCGTAATGTCGTAATTAACAAAAAAGAATTACGGGAGAATTTTTACGGATTACCACTGGGCATCGCTGTGGTAAATAACCACCATGTTAGCAAGATATTTTTTAAATTGCTACCTTTGTGGCAAATTTAAGATTACAGAATATGATTTCCTTCTCCATTGGGAAAATAAGTACCGAACCGTTGAATAGACGTCTGTCAGGAATCAGGAAATTACAAATCCTGCTTCTGACTACAAATAAAATGTCGTAATTGCCAAATTTCGTTATTTTCCTAATAAGAAAAACTAAATTTCATGTACAGATGTCTACTTATGGAGAGAAATAAATGTACACGCGTAGGTATATTGTCATTTTTTCAAATAAGAGTATTCCTAATTTTATTCCTCATTTATCCCAAAGGCGGCAAATGAGGTAAGCGTTTATGTGGTACTTCGTAATACGATAAGTGTACTTTTTGATTTATGAAATTAAATATAAAACTTCTGCTGTACAATTACAATTGGACCGGGAAGGTGGTATTGCAATCGAATTATAGCATTTGTACGAGCTTATGCTCGGGTGAAGTGGAAGCGAGACAAAAAATGGATTTCTGTGTCTCTTGGTCACGCCATAACTAGAGAATGACGTAACCAACATTTTTTTAAGTTTTCTCATATTCTATGGAAGGTTCTTACGGACAGAAATATTATAGGTGGCACACCCGTAACTAGAAACGTTACGACCGTTTGTAATGTTTAAATTGCTCTGATAATAAACGCGTAGGTATGTTCTTGAAAAATATAAAAGCTGTACAGTTTTTATAACATACACGTATGGATTTATTGTCATAATTTAAATAGTACGAGGTAACAATTTCATTCATTACATTCGAGTAACAATTTTTCAAAGCGTGTCTCATGCGGACAGAGCCGTGGGCAACAGCTAGTCGTAAATATAAAAATTAGATACTGGATTTTGCTTTTATAGTGTTATCAGCAAGAAAGCAGACAGCGATAATAACAAAGCCGTCTCTATGACATTGAAGCGGCGCGCTATATTGTAAATGTGGCGGCTCTATTAGCTCTATGTCAATCACAGTACAATCTGTAGGAACAGTACCCGACTTTTCATTTGATACATCAGAAAGAAAAGTAGAAGTCTCCGGTTAGAATCGGTTTGCTTCGGTCTTAACCCACATCTAAATCCACAACTCTCTGATGTAGTAGGTAAACCGTAATAAACGTGGATACGTTTATTCTACCGAATGCACTATATATTTGAAGCAAATCTTATGTGGAGTAGTATATTTTGCTTAACTCCAAAAACACACAATAATATACCTACCGAATGCTTAGTTGAAAAAGAATACTGATTTGTTTAAAAATTATTTGTTATTATGATAAGTTTCATTTTGTTATTGTCAAATTTTTGAGCTCTCTCTTCTCTTACCTGTGGCAAATGATGGCAAGGTTGTTACAGCATTCGAGTTCTTTGTCATGAAAGAATACCCAAACCGCTTGGTGCGAGATGGCATCGGCTCCACTATATGTGGGTGGCACCACAGGCTAGCACGGTTGACATTTATTAATCATGTTAATTGTATTGTATTTCCATCAATGAATCAATTAGTCCATTGCGATACACTACTGGACATATGCCTCTCCCAACTCTTTTTTTTTTTTTACTTATTTTGAACTAAAAATACGTAATTTGTACACCATAATAGACAGAATATGATCTGACATTGTAATGCAAACATCACTTTTGTATCACATTTAACAATAAAGAATTCGAACTTGATCTTAAAAACACGCATTTATTAACTTGGTTTGTTTGTATGTAATGGAATCTTTGAACCTTTTTTGGAGCATTGAACGTAGGATTGATTTGAAATACTTAGTAAGGGGCGAACCTATTGCCATCAAGCGGGCACTTTGTCGTGGGCTGTATGTTTACTGTTTAAGAACCACACTATCTCTTAAGTCGCCCTCTACGATGGCTTATTCCCATGAAAATGACAATAGTATTTTCTTGTGTACTGCGACCTTATTTAGAATTTAGTGTGTACGTAAGAAAATTGGTGGGACGCGTCAATTCGGCTTACACAAGCACTATGTGTAAATGAGTTTGCATGGTGGAAAGTCTTGTTGATTTCTGTTCTTTCTGAAATCTATACCTACTATGTAGCTAAAGATTTTGTTTGTTTGGTTGGTTAGACATGCTAATCTCAGTACAAGAACAGTATATTTTCATTGACAATTCTTTTTGTGTTGAATAGTCCGTTCATCGAGGAAGTTTATAGGCTAAAATATCATTTAGTTGCTGCTCAAGGGGCTGTACCTAGATTCAATAGATTCTCATACTTTATTCACTACATAGTATAATACGAAATCACTTCCCGCTGTCTGTCCTTATATGTATGTTTAGATCTTTAAAACTACGCAACGGATTTTGATGCGGTTTATAATAAATAATATAAAAACTGTACACCATGCAAACTCATTTATTAGTCACGTCATTGCGCAGGCCTTCTTCTGCAGAACGACAGGCGGCCGTACCTTTTAACTCCAAGTTTGTGACCAGAGAGCAAGTCACATTTTTCTTCATATCTCAAATACAAAACTAAGAATTTAGGCAACAAATAGGTACAGTCGACGCCTAAAATATAATTTGCGAACATGGTAACACAAACTACTCGTTAAAGTTACTCGAAAAGAGAACACAATACGAGTATGTTGAGCTGTAACATATCAATCCTTCCTTATTATGATTTCTTGCTGGGGGTTCATATTTGTTATACAACATTTTCACTGTTAACTCTGAAAGACCCCCGTGACGTTCCCATAAACTGTCCTCAATAGTTTCTTTGATATTTTAACGACACTAATAATCTTTCTGTACACTTAATAACTATGATTTATATGTCCCTAAGTGATACGTTCGTGCCCTTTCAAACAAATCCATTTACTATGGCTACTAGTAAACAGCACCGAAACCAGGGTGGATACAAGTGACACTCGACCCCAAGCTATTTTCGGTACGAGGATTATGTAAACAATTTATTTAATAAAGCTACGAAAGGTTTAGGGTTTGTTTATTCAAAGAATTTCGGCAATTAAATTCTTCAGATATACCCAGAATTTAATTTGTGTCCATTAAAAAATATCTCTAAGCAGTGGCGCGATTCAGGAAAGTGATTTTTAAAAAAGACATGCCTTCGTTTCCATTAAAAAGAAAAATACAAAATGGTCTGTCAAAACAAAATCGTAATTTTCGTTAGCTTAAAATACCTACATCAGGCATCGCTCACGGTTTGATTGTGTTTTAATTACAATTTGATATAGGTATAAAATTTTAAAAGTCCTCGTTAGTTTCATAATTATTAGTTTTAAAAACGTATTTCAGCGTGAGCGTAGCATTAAGCGTAGCGTTAAAAACGTAACACCAATAATGGCACTGGTCACAGGTTTACTTTTCTGATATAAATTTATATTAATGTCGTTAAAATATTCAGTGTTCAGCCTCTATCTGGAGCAAAGAAAATCATGGCCACGCGTACAGATTGCGTAGGTGTAGAATGGCAAGGCGGCTACGATAAGCTACTGCTTACCGTAGCCGACGTTTATTACCGCTACGAATAAAAATGTGTGTGTTGAATAACTTTTCTAAGGGTGTAATTCACCCGTTCAACTAAACTGGGCCATGACATTTTACTGCACGTTACATTCTACTCCTAGAGCTAGTTTATAATATTACTATATTATCAAGCTAAAGCTATAATAATATTATTATATTATCAATATAACTATTATAAAGATGCAAAAAGGATGTATACCGTCTCGTTACGTCGTACATATTATAAAGCTAAGATATTCATCCCCTTTCTGTAACCTAAGTTTAAGATGTTATTATCACAAGTTACCACGTATTCGCTTTCTCTATTTGCACCGACCGAACAAACTTTTAATAGATTATGGATTTTTCCATCTCGTCTGTCTAACTTCGTCCACATTATTAATATAAGTTGTTCGACTCCTATACATATTCTATGTTAAAGGTTTTCACATACTCTATTTTCCATAAACGTACAAACTTCCCTTTACTTACGATTTTTCCCTTTCTAGTCTCAAACTTTATACATAATGTTCAGTTAAAATACCACTAATACGCATCTTTTACACAAACAAATGCTCAAACTTGAAACAGATTTGCAATGTATGTTTCATGCAATAATATGTATACCAGTAAGTACGTGTAATAAACTGCAACAAAACAACATTTTGTCAAATTATATTGCAATTAAATACTTTTTATTCTTTTTTTTTATGCTTTGCACAATTTAATTCACATAGTTACATAATTTGAAATTCGGATAGGTATATGGAGAGACGTTATCGATGGGCCAAAGATCCGGAAAGTAATTAAAGTGGCTGCCGAAATAAGAAAAACATTGGTTTTCGGATAAAGTTAATTTGGTTAAGCTTTAGATCCACGTTATGTTCAGAATAAATCAAGATTAGTTTAAGCCTTGTATCCACTCAATACGTGACGCTCGAATAGTGCAGCAACGTTGCGCAACATCCGTATAAACATCGCGATCTAGGATTGCGTAGATCAGGATATAGGTATATAGGGTAGGGCCCTGCCGTTATTCGGTCGCGGGTAGGAATATGACTAAAAATTACTTGTTGGTGTCGTTAATGATTTTAATGCTAATAAACATTTCTTATCAGATTCAACACCATTACTGTCACTCCTTCCAGAACCCTTGCCCGATGGACCAGATTCAGATAGATATGTGAGAGACTATCTGCTCCCTCGGATGCTAACTCCCGGCCGCTTTTCTGACGATGAGAACCTTCAAGAAGATTCAGGCGACCATGAGTTGCTGAATGAGGTAAGAATATTCACATAATCTAAGTGATGAGTTTCAAATCTAATAATACTTGCAGTAATTTCATGGTACATAGGTAGATGCATATCGGTGTATGGTACTGATATATTGATATCAGTAATAATAAGTGCGTTAATGACCGTTAGCCATATTGTATGCACTGAATAAATTCTCTCCTTCCTATATAAAAGTGTATAATATTATTTATTTCAAATAAAATGAAATTATTACAAATAGAAAATTTATTAAATTAATCATTTCCATTGTTCATTAGTGAATCGGGTTAACATAATATCCAAGGTAAGCTTTTACCCGAAGTATTTTTGTCCATATTACTTTATTGCCATAGTTTGTATGTCTGTATCGCTGTTAATCTCCTGATTTGTTGAGAAAAGTAGCGATTTTATTCCATTTTCTAACTCCTTCAATTGTCTGAAAATTAATTTCAATCCAATACGAGAAGAGATTAATTGTCAATATGCAGTGAATTATGAAACAATTGGTTAAGAAATTTTTCACAGCATATTAAAATATAATTTATTGATAAAACAGATGAATCAAGAGTCTGAAAAAACAGAAACGCACGCTCTGAACATTTAATTATTGAACTGTAAGATTTTGATACAATTAGTTATGCAGACTAAAAACGCGTATTTAGACATTCGCATTAAGACACAAGATAGGGAAATGAATCACCGATTCAACATACCTTAACCAAATCAGACACGAGTAACAACAATAACATCGTAGTTTGCATGTTTGCTTATAGGTACATAGGTGATTTAATGGTTGTATTTTATTCAATGTAGGCATTGAATGTTGTCAATAGGTACAACTAACTGATTGACAGACGCTGCTCCGACCCAAGCTTGCTTGTCAGGATTTGCAAGCAAGTTAAGTCAAATTTTGGAAACGAGGATTAGGAATGTGGATTTTTGGTACCATATTGCAAGCTTAGGAACCGGTATTATTTTTGGTGTTTCAGTCAGTCAGTGATAACGTATATATATAAGAGTTATTGCAGAAAACATGCTTTTTTTCCTTATGGAAACTGACTAAAACACACGACGCCGGTGAGTTGTTTTGGTTGCCAAAGGGGAGGTTAACAAGCATTTCCCTCGCACCCCGGCCGACCCTTCCCTGTGTCGTCATCTCTCTCGTTCTGGTCCCTGGATGTGGGACCACAGAGTCCTCAACTTGTCCCCGGAAACGAGAAGGCGCGTAAGGCGCACCGCCGCCTCTGCCAGAGTGACAGGTGGCTCCACCCGTCACCCCCAGGCCTACGCTCATGGGGCCAACTCGAGCGTCGGAGGTCGATGAATGACCTCCGCGCGGTCTTTCATCGACCTCTGACGCTCGAGTTGGCTTGCGATCCTCCTTCGCTCCTGGTGCGCTCCCGCCCCGCGCAGAAAACATGCTAACATTCAGTTCATTTTGACATAGGAAATTGATCGTCTAAGCGAAATGAAAGCTAAGGAAGAGGCAATTGCGCAGCGACTTTTGTTAGATAAAGAAGTGCTGAGCTGGTTATCTGAAATCTCTTACGAAGAAAAACCCTATGAAGGACCAATGGGAAGTAGTTTCCGCCGTTTCGTGCCACGAGTAAAAAATATTGGGCAAAACATCAAAAGCATGCCAGTGTTACCTAAAAATCATATCTTTACAATGCCTGAATCAGCACCGAGTAAACCAAAAGAAGAACCTAAAGACGGAGAGGAAGAAGAAAAAAGTAGAGAGGAACCAAACGTAATAGGGGAAGAAGAAACAAATAGAGAAGAATTTAAAGTCGAGGAAGACGAAAGAAATAACATTGAAATAAAAGAAGTAGAAAGAAATAGAGAAGAACTAAAAGTAGTAGAGGAACGAGAAAGAAGTAGAGAAGAACCCAATGCAGGTATAACACAGAAAAAAAATGAGATTTTCGCAATGACTCCTCTTGAAGAGGGTTACTTTGAACCGGCACCGAAGGTTGTTGCAGAAAGTGAGTATTAAATTGTTATTTTTTTAGTGGCTTTAGCTATGTAGTGTGAACTTGTAAATATTTCTTTTTTCTCAAAGTGACCATTGTAATTTAAGTAACATCAACAACAAGTTTATCTTATAAACCAAATGTGTTGAAATTAAAAATTAAAATTAATATCAATCGAATTTTGCAGAATCTAATGGACCACACGAAGGAGGTGAATTTGAATTCATAGAGTTATCACCACCGCGCGAAACTCGACAGAACCCTAATTTAGGACCTAGGACGAAGAATCTCGTTGCCGAGAACGTTGGCCATCTGCGAACTGGACTGTGAGTTCATCTATTATTATTTTTTTGAGATAATAATATATAAAATTATTTATATTACAATTATTCAATTTGTTATTGTAGAAAGATATAAAGTAAAATTTACAAGAATATAAAATAAGATACAAAAGGTTCAAGCATCGAAAAATTCACCCGTTTAGTGGTTCGTGGGGTATGAATCCCCACGAACCACTAAACGGGTGAATTTTTTCCAGCATTTCGACCCCAAACGGCTTAAATATATAATTGTTGGTTAATTATCATATTTTCGCCGTTTGAGGGTCTCCACAGATGCCGCAGCAGCACAAGCGCAATCTGTCGTACTAGGAAGATGGGAAGGCGCAAGGGTGTCGACACATGTTGCGTTCCACATCAAAGGCCTATATATCTAAGAAATTTCATATTCTTGTATTTAAATAAGTAATAATAAATTTAATACTCTCACGAACTTATTTGAGAATTTTGTTGCTTTAGGCATTTCACATAACTTTTAACACATTATTAGTAACGTTATACATATTGCAAACCTACTACAAAGTTGAACTCTCTCAAAAGTATAAACAATGCTTTTGATAAGTTTGGATTTAAGTATACCAGTGCAATATTCAATTTTCAAGTAATTATGACCGTAAGTATCGTATTAAATTGGCACTGAGTTTACGGTCTTAATTGTTAATATCCAATTCAGCGATTTGATATTATGACCACTAGGCAATTAGCTGTCTAAAATAAACTACAAATGAACAGTCAACGATATATGTACACCATACAAGTACTCATAGAAGTATAAATATGATCTATTTGCAATGCTTATGAATTCCTCATTTTATGTGTGTTATTAACTTGGGTTCTACTTTACGGGCATTTTTATTCGAAGATTAATTATTAGTAACATGGGTGATCAAGGATATTTTACTACAGACTAAATAAACTTACACTAACACAGCAGTGTGACCTTTTACACCGTCGTCGTAGGTGTCTCTAACACTCACGACAAAGTGTCGACAGCGCTCACTGTCTGTATATACATCTAACATGTTTACTGAAGAATAGATTGAAAATCGTCTTGATTTCACAGGGCGATTCCTAACCTACCACATTACTGAACCAGACTAAACAGGAAACGTAAAAGGTTGCCTCGAGCCTCAAACCGTTCTCGAAAAAGTGATCGAGAAACGAGTTTATTAGGAAAAAACTACTGATTTTACAATATCACTCACAACTAGAGAGTTTCGACAATTTATTTAATGCGAAATGCATTATATTTTCGTAAAATTTGCTTTAAAGTACTTTCACTTTATTCTAAAGAAACGCAATTTTCTTCCAAACATTGTACTGAAACTTGCTTACGCAGGAAAACTCATATTGTAATAGAAACAATTTATTTCTGAGTGAGCTTAGAAATAGCTCGAACAATTTACTTATTGCAATTAATTTCGAGTATGCTTTTAAGCCACTACAGGATTGTATCAAATTATCCAGACTAAATAAAGATTTGAGCTTGCATAAATTTGTATAATGCTGAAAATTGAATGGTATTTAAGGCTCCCTTAAATACACCGTAATACAAGAAATAACAAAAGTCCCCATCGATTGGACCTGTGAATTCTTTTATTCAAGGTCAAAGGTGGAAATTATTGTATTCTTCCATTTTTCTCGTAAATAGCAAGTGCTGTCGCAAAAGTAGATTAGACAAATTTGGTAGGTAACTACATGATCTACAACTTTGTCCTAACTTCTTTTGAGATCGCACTTTCTGTTTACGATGATAATGCGAAGATACAATCATATGAGCTAGAATGGACTTTTCATATTTCTTTTGTACTAATGATATATTATTAAGACTCCCACCAATTTCCAGCTCTACGCGAATTTATATAGGTTAACATTTAATTTCTTCTATTTTGACTGGATTATAAAAGGTACTATCGTGCCTACGCCGCCGCCGCCGCTGTGATTATAACTTGAAATACGAAAAATGGGGCATTGCAGATTCTTGTAATAAAACTGTGCCAACATTTTTAGAACAGAATTTTTGCCATAACGAACAGTAGCTTTGCAGTAAGATTCCACAGGTGAATAGTCTGCCCCCTTTAGACAAGTAACAATACTTTTGTAGAATTGTATGGCATAGATTGATCAATGTATAGGACTGATATACGTTGACGACGGTCATTAATGTCAAAATACGGGTCAATCCCCAACATTCATCATTCTATTCTACAATACGCCGACCAACGAATTGCCACTTATTTACAATTTTTTTTCTGTTACCACAGATAAATTTGCATATTAAATCTAAATACCTATGTACTTAATTATATAACGGTTGGGGAATTTTCGCGATTAAGTCATGGACCTTCCTAGTTTCGAGTGCGTTGCAGCCCACGTGGTCACGACTTTCCGGGCTTGTTAGCGTCGAGAGACGTACAGGGATAAATCTTAATATTTTATACTTCATCTAGTATTCAAGTTAAATTTTGTTAATTATAAAATAACAAGAGAAACAAAAGTTGATGTTGAAGTATTAGCTCGCAAGTAGGTGAAATCATACGTATTATTTTCTAGCTGGCTGCTTGTAAAAAGTAACTAAAACGAATTGTTAGAATTAGATTTCTACATCACTTCTTGTATTTTCTTTCCGATCCGCCGTTTTTGTATTACTAAACTGGTCCGATTTACTTGCAGATAATTCTTATCCCTTTCAAAACGTATAGCTGGTTGTCGTTGACCGCAGGAGGTAAATAGGTCAATGTGATTTTATACAAGTACTTAGCTAAATAGGAATTATAATGTAATGTCGACAGTCGATGCCCCTCGTCATACAGTCCTTGTTAGTCATATTAACATACTTAAGTTCGTTGGACTACTATTTACCTAATAACAGCGACGAGTTTGACAAACCAAGGCAGATTCTAATAAATATAAGTGATGACACGACACACGTTTGGATTCGACATAGCCGTAGGCAAAAAAAAAAATTGGTAGTAAAATCATATTAAAGACAATATCAAATTACAGTCTGTTTTTGAAACTATGTATCGCATTGCATGAACACATTCAATTAAGTATATTATTATTTGACTAACAAATCATTAGAGAAAACTTTAAGTCTAAGTGAGGAAAAACTATTTCCAATATTGCCATTGTTTCGAACAGAGGGGAAACAATGTACGCTTAGTGTATTTAACATTATTTTTCCATTAAATACAGTGCTCTTCATTCGAACTACTTATATTTTCCATTTCAAAATCGTTCGAATAGGGAGTTTTATGCGTGGAAGTATTTCAAAAGTTAGTTATTATAATGAACCAATCAATAGTCTATTACCTACGTTGAACTCAGTTTTCCTCTCTGACAAACTAAACTGAAATGAACTACTGTAGTACATACCGACGCGATGTAAAACCCTCAAGTTCTTAATTCAAAGTTCACAAGCAGTAAATGAAACTACTTAGTATTTTTATACTATAACTAAAAAGAATATATACATAGAAATAAATCATTTTGAGCGATTGATGATTTAATATCATAATTTAACATGGAGTAAAAATTACTCTGTAATGAGAGTCATCAAATTACTCTATATGTATATAATATACACAGTTTACACTTAAATTAATACGATTGTGAGTAACAATATTTTGAAATGTATGGAATATACAAAAAAAAACAATAAAACTAAAATAAAAGAAGAAATTAATAGCTAGAAATAGAACGCGTCATGGAATTCCTCCACATCGCATGCCTCGTGTTTATATTTTTAATAATTATAGTTTTATTAATGAACAAATAGCGTTTAAATACATGTTATGTATCTTTGTAATTGTAAATAAAGGACAGTAGCTCATGATAACTTAGCTCTTAAGTAGTCATCATCATCTTTCTCGTAGCACATATCCCGGTTGCATCCGAGGGTTGTTCCTCGCAGACTGGAGTTCACTTACTGGCTTTTTCTTCGACAATATAGTATTAATTACAGGACAAATAAGGAATACCGAATACCCGTCTCCTTACTGCCAACCAACCTGCGCTGGTTGAGACTAGTTCACCCGACCGGTGAGACGAGGTGAAACTATGTAACTACATAATGTAACAACACTTAGACAAATCCTAGCTCCACTCCTAGGAGACCTTAGTTGCGCATGGAAATAAAATATGTTATGACTGAATGTTACAACATTTTTGTTACATATTGCATTGCAACATTGGCCGTGGTCGCATTAACTATTATTAAATGTCCACTCGTTTAATCGGATATTTTAAATTTTAATCAGTCATCAATGACTTCTATGTATATTTCTGTCACAGTTCCGACCGCGAGGTGGGAATGGGGAGGGGTCGGAACGCAGTGACCTACCTAATAAATAGGTTAATGAATTTTGACGCCCATCAGTGATATGAAAACGGCCCGCCTTTTTGTATTACTATGTGTATGACAGCTGCAAAAACTTTTACATGATAGATCATGTCCAACTAAGAAAACTTTTTGTTACGTACAACCAGTTTAGTAGTATTACATAGAAGTCATTGTGAACCATAATATTTATGAATAGTTTTTATAGTTGGAATTAGCACGGTGATAGTCTCTGTCCCATGTTGAATGAACTCAATGTATTTTAATTTATCAGTCGGCAAGATTAAGCAAAAGCAGACTGTAAAGGTAGATACTAAATCACCGCTAGTAATAACTGTAACATAGTACTTTTTTACCAGATTGTACCTGTAATCTATTACAGGTACTCAAGACACTACAGTTTAATTTGGTTATAATGAATGAAAATGTTCTGCATAGCCGTATTCTAAATAGGCGAATACCTAATACAGATAGTACTATACAATATCGCTAGCAGAATATTGAACATTATATAGTGATATTACATATTTCCGCAATACAAAGAATAACATTTAATTATCTACGCCGCTGACATACCTAATGATATATTGAAGGAAATGAGGTATTAGAAGTAGCTCGCCATTTGCAGATCTTCTCAAATCACATCACGTCTTTCAGATCAAACTAAGTTTCGTAACAACACGTGCAGTTACTTGATACATTTCTGATGAACCACCCGACAAGTACCTATCCGCTCCACATAATATGTGAGGTGCTAGGGACAGAATTTGTTATTAAAATAGTTTCATTAAGCAAGTATTTTGATGTAGGAAGTTATTATTTTGGCTGACCTAACTTATCTCTAGGCTATTTTTCATTTCAGTAAAAGCTTATCAGTCATAGATCACAAACCATAACCATTGTAATATACAAGTGTATTCTTTGTTAATGTTATACGTTCTAATAGAGATTTTTACTCACGTAGTTTGCGAATAGAGTAGCCCTTTTGGTAGTAACTCATTAGTATCTACTCATTATGCACTTAAACACTGCAGCCGTCCACTGTCCTGCGTGTGTGTGCAGGCACTTGTTTTGTGAGAATTTCAAAGAATACGATGTTATACTGAATTTCGAACTATCGTATTGGGAATACCTTCGACGATGTTTGAATCGATGTGAAATAATTTCGCACTGACATACTTCGCAATGACAAACATTTAAAATGATGTGAATCTATTTGGAATACTATCGCACAAACTTGCGTCGCGGTGGCAAACGTTTGAAATAATGTGTATGGATACGGTGCTCTTTCGCATTAACGTGGCTCGCATTTCCGTACTTATGGGCTACAGTTCATCGCGACTTTTAACTTTGAAATTCAATATGACAGTCGATGAACACGACCTGCATGAAATAATGCACCAGCGCCCGCATGCATGCACATGCAAAATGGACCGGACGGCCTAGTACTCAGATATCAGATGTTAGAGTTTAATTTTGAAACATAATTTAATATAATGATATGTATGATGGTGTGCAGGACTAACCAGGTACCTGACACCACGGACAAGTCGCACCACAACACTGTGTTGGACGATAATCCCATCGATCCCATCTACAGTATGGCACTCATCACTGCCATAGGCAGCGGTCTTGCAATGACAATCGCTGGTTTTTCGTTCGGTTGGTACACGTAAGTACAGTTTTATCATATCATACGCTTAGAGGCTCTCTTTTCTTTATACCATTTAGGTGTCAGACAAGCACACGGCCCACCTGATGGGCAGTGGTTACCGTGGCCTATGGATGTATGCAATACCAGGGGCGTTATACTCGTGCTGCGGTCCCTAAAGAAACCCTCCGATGCCCTTCTTGAAGAAGCCAATATTTTAGTCTCTTAGAAAATCTACAGCAGGGAGTTCAATCCATAGCTAAGTGTGCATGAGATGAAGTTCCTTTCATAACGCACAGTGCGCATATTACAACGGTGCGTAATTCTACGAAAAAAGTCAGATCAGCCTTCGTAACAGATCAATACACTATGGAAAGCAATTCATACCCGGTGCGTGGTTGTACGTAGTCATGATACCGTGTATGATATCCTGCAACGTAGAAACTGCCATAATAAAGATGTAAACAACGGTGTAAATATCCTTAACACTAATTTACAGGCTAGTACAAAAAGCAAAGGCTGCCGCAGAGGTTGACTATCCCGCCTACGGAGTTACTGGACCGACTGTAGATCCATCGGGTGACAGAAAACTGGCCCACTCCGCTCATATGTACCACTACCAACACCAGAAACAGCAGATCATTGCCATGGAAAGGTAAAAAGCTTAAATACTAGTCACAGTCAAAAAAAATCTTGTCATAAAGCTCAATACCTAATTCATTAAACGTCTTCATCCAAGTTACAAAAAGCTACTGGTGCTGGAATCTTGTATAACTTAATTATTTAGTTTTATTCTGGGTTTTACGGGCGTGACTGCCGCTTAGCCTTCAATGCTGAGAAAAAAGCATGCACCAACAACGGCACCAAAGTTTTTGGTACGGCTAAGATGGTATTTGCAAAGCGTTCTCTCTATCTCGCATCTTACGTAATAAGTTCATAGTTGAAGCCAAAGCGGGCGACTTGTCATCAATGTCCTTAAATAAAAGTTATATGGATGATTAATGATAAAACAACGCTTACAGCGAGTCAATCTTAGGCCGAGTCACAAGTATAATAAAAATGTAAAACAAAATCTTTATTAATTTACAGGAATGGTTTAGAACAACGTAATGGCTCCGTGTCGGACCCCGAGTCTGAGGAAGAAAACGAAGAGGGCGACTACACCGTTTACGAATGCCCCGGATTCGCTACGGTAATTGAATTTCACATTATTTTTTCTTTAAGTCACGAGGCGACTTCAGCCGTTGCGAAACCTTTTTACCCATTAGTAATGAAGTAATGAATTTAAGGAAATCGGTAACAGAAGATACCAAACACATATTCTTCAACTTGCACGTGATAACTTATACCTAATTCATTCACGTATTAAGGAACATAATTTGTTATTTTGTTGCTTGAAGTTGCGGAATATTACAAGGAATAAGATCATAAAGAGAAAACCTTGTCCTAGTGCAATTAAAAAAAATGTGGTCTCACATTTCCTTCGAAAAGACCCCAATCACAAATTAAATTATGCCTAAATCTAAGTTTGGCCAAGAAAACAGGAGAACATGAATTATTCAGTCTTAACTGACATATTCCAAAGGTATTATATTTATCTTGATTAGAAAATATGAAATACCAGGACTTGCGAGGAATTTCCTGTTAAATATAATATAATAAAATTTGCCAGTGATAGTTTTCGATTTTATTTCTTTACCTGTGAAAAAGTAGCACCAACTAAGACATTGACCGATATTTTAAAAGCATCCTTAAAAATTATGCACCAATGCAGGTAATTTAAAGAAATTACCTTCTTTAAGCCTTTATTAATTTTGAAATCTAAGATGATGTTGGGCTGGAAAATCAACGCTCAACGCATAAGGCATAAAGAAAAGGGACAGAATTAAGGATTGGAAAAATGGATCAGGGACTGAGAAAATTGATGATAAACCAAAGTAAACAAGGAATAGTATTTGAACGGGGTTAGCGGGCGTTAAATTGGTTGGAACGATAGCCAAGTTTTATAAGAAAATTGTGATCTAATGCAAGTTTGAAGAACCTTTTAGCAAGAAATTGTTTATGAATTGAAAGAGGCGGATCGCCACATTCTACCAGCATAGCATTTATGGGAGAAGACTTCATCGCTCTAAGAATAATGCGAAGGCATTGTTATTGGATTTGAAAAGTTTTTGTAGTCTATATTTTTGTTAACTTTTGGAGGCGATAAGAATAAACCGTAACAAAAAATCCATTCTGATAAGTATTTGAGCGCAGATGATAGAAGACGCACCACTACCTCAATGGACACACTGGATACATATGAGGCTACATTGAACATACGAACATACATACATATGTGCCTCACGCCTTTATCCCCGGAGGGTTAGGCAGAGGTGAATTAACACCCACATTTCACCAATCATTGAATTCAGTCCCAAGTAATAGGGAGTAAACCTATTGCCGTCTTTAGGTCACTACTGTTGACTCGAGGAATGCATCTAAAGCTGAGTCTGGACTGTATATATCTGTCTGGTGTTAAACAGCCCTATCCCTTAGTCGCCTTGTACGACACCGCATGGGAAGTGATGTGGTGACCCAAAGTCTACTCTGCCGGGAACCAAACGGTGCACATTGAAGAAGATAACAATTTGGCTCAATCACTAGTTCTAGATCATACATGTACAGACTGTATAAGAGAGGACTAAGCACTGACTCTTGCAGTAAAAAATATTCCTTGCTTTTATCAGATGCATGAAAGATGAATAAGGAATTCCATCCACACCAAGAGCAGAATCTCGTAGTCTGTCAAGAGTCAACTGAAGTTCAGAAATTGTAAATAATTGATCAAAACTATTCCGAGTAGGACAAGGAAGGGGAGGAGAAGGAAAGTGATCTAAATTTGAGACAAAAGTGGAAGATACTTCATCAGAGAAACTCTCAAGCCAGACCGAGGGATTATTGGCTGAAATATCAAAACTGTTGCAGGAACTATTATCAATTTTTTTATTATATTCATCTATTGAGGAGGTAGGACACGGCGGTATTTCCGCTCAATTGAGCAGTCCGACTAGGGAAGTACCTCCGCCCTACAGAATACCGCGGTTATAATAACTTCGTGTTGTGTTCCCGGCGGTGAGTAGGGTAGCCAGAGCTCACTGGAAAGTTTTTGTGCTGTCAGTGGGATGACCAAAGGCTTGTCCTGCTTTGTCCTCTACACCGACGGCACAAAATCTCTGTTCTTACAGGGTCGGCAGCACGGATGTGACTCCACTGGTGTTACACACGTTCATAGGTCATGGTAACCACTTTCCATCAGGTGGGCCGTGTGCTTGCCTGCCACGTAAGTTGTATAAAAAAAGGAACCTCTAAACCTTTTAATTCGTTTATTTTTCACCTGAAAATCTAATAAATTTTCAATAGACATAGAAGACTTGTAAATAAATTCTGCTCTTTTCTTATCATTAACTAAAATACGTATAGGGAAGACCCTGTCAAAAATGGTACCTGAAGTGAGAGTCAGATAAAGTATTCCAGGAGAGAGAAGATCCATTATCGATAACTCTCTACTAACTGCTAAATCATCTAAAATTTCAAGAAGAACAAAAGGATGGTTATAATAATAGCGCCAAGAAGTGGTGAGCATTAAAATCATCCAGTAAAATAATTGGAGAACGGACTGCAGTCATAATTAGAATATAGAGAAGAGATATGAACTAGTTTTTCGGCAACATTGGATGGTAAAAAGGATTTATCAAAGAAAATATTAATTAAAGATAATAACAATTCTAATGAGTCATCAGAAGCAGGAGAGGATAAATGAGAAAAAAGAAGAGAAGAGCCATTTGGCAATGAAGAAGCCTCATTGGCGATAATTGTCTGATGAGAAGATTTGTCTAAAGATTTACCTAAAGGAGCTCTCGAAAGAGGGGAAGAGAAAACTATTTTTTGTATGAGACACAGAAGCAGGAGGATAGGATAACAAGAGCTAAGCTCTTATAGAAAAGGTTCTCCCGAGACATTAAACGTTTGATGGCAAAATGGTTGTCATGGCAGTGCAAACACGAAAACTTGGCCTCTTCTACAGAGCATGATTCCCCATAGTGGGGTTGAGCGCAGCGTTTGCCCGTGGAATGTTAAAACAACAATCTGGGTAGGAACCCAGACCGACTTCCCTTTATCTAAAACTTTTCTATTCAGCCTTCTGGATTTAATTACCTCACACTAAACTCTACAAATTCGTCCATGGACCAGTCAGTAAGACCTGACGAACCACACCCAAATTAGAGATGACGTTAGAAGGCATTGATGCCGAATAATTGTTTTCACATACGATTGGGTTGTCCAGAAATTTATTGACGTTATCTGCAGAAAAAAAGTCAACAGAAATTCTACTTCTGCCAACCTTCTTTATGCCATCCGCACGAATATTAGAAATTTTATACTTGAATAAATAATTTTATACTTGAATAATAATATTGACCAAACTTAATTGGAGGTACAGATAAAGCAGAAGAAAGCTCCAAGTCAGTCCGAGCAACGTGGACCACTAATGGGCCTTGGGCCTCAGAAAGTTTATACACCTTAAACCCTAGGACAAGGTTTGGGTGAATAAAAAATATTTTGAACCAGAGAGAACGCAGTTTCCCTTCGAAAAATAGACATCTTGGCAGCAATCCCACTAGAATCATCAGAGATGTGGTGACACTTACCATGATTAGACACTTCAATGACATCAATATCCATATACGAATTTTTATAAGGATCCGGCGGATCAGGCGGGATTGGGGAAGGCGAGGCCCACAATGGAACCCACCTAATAAAAGAAGCAAGAATTAAAAAATAGAATTAAAATTACACCAGCTACAATACTAAATGCAATAATATATAAAAGATACTAGTTTTGTTAAAAGAAAGAAGAAATCTTTAGTGAAAAATAAGTAAATTTACAGATCAAGTGACAGGTGACCAACCGCATCGAACGTTCTTCAGGCGAAACGTAAGTCAATGAAAAGGAGTGGCGGGCTATGAACTCACTATAGTGGGCTATATGGCGGACAGACCTACCTCCTAGTTACCTGTATACCTGGTCAATAAGATAAGTGTTGGCCTTTACATGTGAAATTGTGTGTAGGGTGTGCACTTGTCTCTTTGGCCGCGTGTACCAACGTCAGTCTTGGATTGTAAATCAACTCATTTTATTTAATAATTTATGCTCGTATGGCGTGTGATAACACTTTACAGTAATATTTGAATGTATTCAAATGCAATCTGTTTTAATCCACAGACGGGCGCGATGGAAGTGAAAAACCCGATATACTCCGAAGACGATCCGACTCCCGCAACCCCAGGCAAATGCGAGCTGGTGAAGCCTCAACCAAAGGATTAAACGTTCAAAAGATCTACCTTCCCGTGGCCTCAAACATACCTGGCGAACTATAATTGTCACATTCTTACATATGTTCTGGTAAATTTAATCATTTTTTCACAAACATCACAATTATTGTGAAGCAGGTATGTACAAATAGAGCTTTATATCACTGATCGACTGTTGCCAAATGAATAAGGAATGCGTACGTAAAGTAAATATATGATTTAAGTACATAGTTTTCAGTACTACCCAATCTAGTATTAAATTCATTTGTTTTAAATACATAGTTACAGGTTAAATTGTTTTGTTTTAGAAATAGCTATGTAACGTTGGCAAATGTACAAATATAGAACATTGTCATTATCACATGCGCTGTCAAAATTATATTATTTCACAGGGTAGAATAGGTCGCGTGCAAATAAGTAACTTCAATGGCATCTTTAGTTTTCGCATTGTTCGGCACTGTACCTACTACTTTTTTTTTAAATGACTGATATTCCCTCTAACTCCTCCAGCTAAGCTAAATTGCTTGTGTTAGGAGTGGGTTCATGTCGGTAGTGTAATGGCTAGGATTCGAACCCGAGACCTTTCGATAGTAAGGTCGTCTCCTTAACCAATAAGCTACCGCTTCGCCACTGAAAGTTGCTTTTACTATAGCAACTTAAATGCCCGTTACCTATGTACTTAATTCAAATAATTTACTTTTCGCCTTTAATTAATAATATAATACATATATCTTAATCAAGTAACGTTAAATGTTTATCTAGAGAAAGTACAACCCATGCTATATTACATATTTTTAAATCTAAAAATAGGTATATATTAGCAATCCACGTTCAATTACCCCCGCTGGACAAGGTGGTTATGTCAGACTCGACCCGACTAAAACCACACACCTTCTTGGGTTTCAAATGCCTGGGTGTAAGGCGGTCTAATAAGACATTTTCCTCGCACCCCTGTAGTCCCTGGTTTCGAGATGGCACCCTCGAAACCATGAAATCTCCATCTTGCCCTGGAAATGGGATGGGGCACATTGCATCGCACAGCCCTTTCCTGTTTCTGCTAGCTTCCCATGTCTCATGTCGCTCATGGAGGCTTGCGGTCGTAGAGATACATCCGACGTCTGTGTGTCGAGCGAGAGGATTCCTACTTTAAGAGCTGCCATGAGTTCTCGCCTAGGTGCCTCTCACGCTGGATACTCCATTAGCATGAGCAGCCCTGAGTCCTCAGTCGCATAACAGTAATGGCACTCAGACGTTGGCTCCTTACTGAATCAAACCAGGTGGTCCTCGAAACAACTTTTCCCAGAGATCACCTACGTCAGCCGGCACGAAAGGCCTTCGTGTCGCCTCTCTAACCAGTCCTCCATGATCGTTCTTATCGCCGCTACGGCTGCACGTTCAAGTTTCTGTAAAGTCTATTATTTTATCCCAATTGTATCTACGTAGTGTAAACTTCTTACCAAATGTTACCAAACAGATACCATAGCACGTAACTACAATATACAAAACGTACTGAGTAAACCCTTATTGCCCCTTAAGAATATAATAAACACATTAATATACATATTAGAACTCCTGTTTATAAACAGTATTCTATTTAGTAGACATTTTTATCTACTTCCATCTAGCAATCCACTTAAAGTAAAACATAGTTCCTTCCCAAAGACTTTTGGATTTTAATTATTATTACACAAACTTGTTTCTGATTAAGAAGAAACTCGTTTCTAAATAGCTTCGGCCTAAAATTGTAAAATAAGTTTTTAATGAAATTACTTCATTTATTCATTAAAATTTTGGTGTTTTAGGGCTGAATTGTTTTTAATCTTAACATGGCAGAATATGATTGAACATAATACAATACATTTTATAACACCTCTGTATCAATCTAAACCATATTCTAGCAAATAAAGAATTTCAATGGAATCAGTTTGAGGTAGGTTACACATAATACATAAATTATGGAGCTTAGGTAAACTCACCCCTTTTACAAATTTGTTAAATGTCTTTATATCGTAATACCTATCCATTCAGTGAACACTATAATTACTCTAACTTTTAGTCTACAATAATGTTTATAATGATCCTGTAAAAGTCCATGACGATTCACGAAATTACATGAACCTACGCCTCTGATTGTATTCCACTTCTCTATTCGTATTTTAAACATTTACATATTTGAAAATGTGATGAATGTGTGTGTTTTTTAGATAGTAATTAGTTGTGTTTTTTTATTATTTAGTTTACTTTATATATTTACCTTTTATATTAACCTTATATATTTTGAATACCTTTTAAACTTACATTTGAATTTACCCGTACAAGTTACATCCCTACATATCTTCTACTATTTACATATGTACAATTTCATAAAAGTTTATTAATACATTATGATAAAATATATTATAAATATTATATAAATGTATATATGATGACATGACGCAACACAGAAACCTCACCGTAGAAGTTGATACACACTCGTATCACGATCTACATTGTAGTAAAAGAGAAATATTATATCTTATCAAATAGTTGTCACATATTATCTATATAATCTATATATCTATATAATATAATAGTGTTGGGTGTGGCAGAAAAAGCATCATAGTAGAGTGAATGCAGTACAAATGCGTGCGTTGCGAAGTATGTGTGAATTACTCGTCAAATGTTTTCTCTATGCGGATGATCAGGTTTTACTTTCATCGGCAGATGAGTTGCAGGAGGTGGTAATAACTGTGCATGGAGCTTTTGAGAGGAAAGGAATGAAAGTGAATGTTAGTAAGACAAACTTTATGGTTTTTGAAAGAGAGTAAGGCGTGACTGAGTTTAGTATTTGTATAAATGGAGAAAGAGTGGAACAATGAATGAGTTCATATATGTGTATTTGGAAACATTGTTTACGAGAGATGAAAAGCATGAATAAGGTGTTGAAAGGAGAGTGACAGCTGGAAATAGAGCGAATGGGGCACTACACAACTTTATGAGCAGCCGGAAAATGTCCGAATAGCCGACTCTTATGTATGGTAACGGAAGTTGGGTGTGGCAGAAAAAGCATCAGAGTAGAGTAAATGCAGTAGAAATGTGTGCATTGCGTAGTAAGTGTGGATTGACTTTGAGAGATAGAGTAAGAAATAGCATGATAAAAGAGCGATTTGGAGAGATAGAAGATGTAGTGATGAGAATTGAGAGTGGAATGATAAGATGGTTCGGTCATGTAGAGAGAATGAATGAAAAATGACTAACGAAACAGGTGTATGAGGCGAGTGTGGATGGTACCGTCAGAAGGGGAAGACCTAGGTGCACTACATAACTTTATGAGCAGCCGGAAAATGTCCGAAAAGGCATGTCTGGCTTTACATGGAGGAGTATAAGTGCCAACTCTTGACGACTTCTAACGGAAGTTGTGTGTGGCAGAAAAAGCATCAGAGTAGAGTAAATGCAGTAGAAATGCGTGCGTTGCGAAGTCTGTGTGAATTACTCGTCAAATGTTTTCTCTATGCGGATGATCAGGTTTTACTTTCTTCGGCAGATGAGTTGCAGGAGATGGTAACAACTATGCATGGAGCTTTTGAGAGGAAATGAATGAAAGTGAATGTTAGTAAGACAAAAGTTGTGGTTTTTGAAAGAGAGTAATGCGTGACTGAGTTTAGGATTTGTATAAATGGAGAAAGAGTGGAACAAGTGAATGAGTTCATATATGTGTATTTGGAAACATTATTTACGAGAGATGGAAAGCATGAAGAAGGTGTTGAAAGGAGAGTGACAGCTGGAATTAGTGCGAATGGGGCACTACACAACTTTATGAGCAGCCGGAACATGTCCGAAAAGGCACGGCTGGCTTACATGGAGGAGTATTAGTGCCGACTCTTATGTATGGTAACGAAGTTGGGTATGGCAGAAAAAGCATCAGAGTAGAGTAAATGCAGTAGAAATGCGTGTTTTGCGAAGTATGTGTGGATTGACCTTGAGAGTTAGAGTGAGAAATAGCATGATAACAGAGCTATTTGGAGAGATAGAAGATGTAGTGATGAGAATTAAGAGAGGAATGATAAGATGGTTCGGTCATGTTGAGAGAATGAATGAAAGAAGACTAACGAAACAGGTGTATGAGGCGAGTGTGGATGGTACCGTCGGAAGGGGAAGACCTAGGCGCACATACCTGGACCAAATCGGCGAAGTTTTAGAAAAGGGGCAGGTCAGGAGTACCCTAAACCGACGAGCATGCATGAAGAATGTAATGAGAGTGAATGAAGCGAGAGTAGTATGTCAGGATCGTAGCAAATGGAGATCCGTGATCTCTACCTACCTCTATAAGAGACAGGTGTGATTTTATATATGTATGTATGTATGTATAATAGTGTTATATTTTACCACGTTTTTACTACGTTTTATTTACTTGCTTTCTTGTATGTTTGTTTTCGTAACTTTGCGGTAAACCAGACAAGAAAAATTTTGGACATAAATAAATGCAAGAAAGTTATGTGAAATAAAAAACGTAGTCCGTTTTAAAACGTGGTACATATTCAAAATTATATTTCTTATTAAAGAGACATTGAATACTGTGCTTGAAATCCGTGTTCAATCTATACTGTAGGTATATGAAGAACAAGGATTTGTATGAGCGCAATTATACAGTAAATATATATATGGCGGTTCTTGAGTTTGGATCCTGTAGATTGAGCATATTGATACATTATTGCTGTAAAAACGCGATTTGTGCCTATACTAGCTGTTGCTTGCGTGCACGCCCGCGTAGAATTTTGATCCCATTCCAATTTTTTTTCTTGCAAAAGTCACCTCGGATACCAGATCGGCCATCGAGGACGTTTTTATCAGACTTGGACCGACTAAAACCACACATAGTCTCGGGTCTTCAGATGCCTGGGTATAAGATTGTCAGCATATCCAGTAGTTTTAAGACCTCCCCGGTTATCCAGTAGTTTTTGCGTTTATTCTGAACATACAAAAATTCAAATCTGTCCTCATTCAAATATTATAGTATAGAAAACGATACTGGATCGCGGTATTGGATCGCTATATATATTGACTGTATATACACGCCCTATATATATTTTAATATAATTATGTACTTAAGTATTGGAAGTCTAATCCCACTGAACTAAAAGTTTATTGGGAGTTTACAATCATTTAGTTAGGAGATTCAAAATTATCCGTAAATATTAAACAACGTATGTACTACATCTAATGTATTTTAAACTATATAGATATATATATATATATATACATATATATACTTAGCACATATAACTTAGAACCCGGTTATGTGTGTGCCGACAATGAACTCACAGGCAAAGAATAGGTATATAATAGCACCGCGTACGTAGGTTGGAGTACGTTATACGTCACAGACATACCACTCGGAGAATCACCATAACCCAGTACTTGCCATCTTGGCCAATATTTTATCACTGTAATTAGTACTGTAAATGGTTAGAATTGTGAATGTGTAACATGTAATCCAACTTCAATTGATGTTAGCTACTAATAATAATGTACCCAAGTAGTACATTCTATACTATACGTGTATTAATCTAGGTAGGGTAGAGCGGGGCTTGTTGAGCATAGGGGCAAGTTGGGCAATCGAAATATCTCGAAAACTATTCACCGTACGTATTGGCATCGTATGGCGGAAAGAGGGTGGCGCGGGAGGGGTAAACATCACGCGATCGCTAGTGGCTGCTGGGTAAGCGAGTGAGGCGCACGGACGTTTTATTTATTTTAAGACCAAAAAGTAAAAACGTCATTTATCGCAAGTTTTCGTCTGTATTAGTCAAATGTTATTTGTTTTTATTCAGGTAAGTGTTAATCTTCCATATAATTATCGTACTTTTGATATGCAGAGAGGTTCTGGGTATAATTCTCACGGTTTTTTTATAACATCACTTTTATTTTGAAATTCTGGTTTGGGGTTAGTTGAGCATAGTTGCTCAACTTACCCCATGATTCAAACAACTAAACTAATAAATGTTTTTTTTTTGTTAGGATGCGGACTTACAAGAGAAAAACTACAAGATGTTCTAACACTACTGAAAATTTAAAAAATGTTACAAAAGGCTGTGAACGATGAAGGTAAAAGTGTTAATGCTACCGATACAGAATTCGGTATCAAACGGATGACTTTGACAAGATATCTGAAAAAATTAAATGAAGGTGTCGATTCATCCATGGGCTATGCAACACTGAGACAAGTATTTTCTTCTACACAGGAAGATTCATTGAAAAAATACTTGCTACAAATGGCATCAATCTTCTACGGATATTCTCCAAAAGATGTCGGTCGCCTTGCCTACGAATGTGCTGATAAATTCCGCTTCACTTCAGCGATGTTCGGATCCTTATTGGTAAGAGCCGAGGCCCAAGCCTTGTATGCAGATTGCTTGCGGTCTCTAGCTTCCCTGCAAGGCCTATTAAACCACGGGTGTTTGCTCGCTCCGTTATGTTACGTTATTGTTTTGTTGATTCTACTTTTGGTTAATTATTCAAAGAAAATTACTATAAGTTTTGTTGTCTCTGTCACTAAAAGACTATAAATAAAGAACTGATTGTTAAACACTTATTTTATTTCATCACTAGTCAACATTGAACCTATAGTTTCATTATACTTTCTTAGTGCTCAACTTGCCCCATACCATTGCTCAACTTACCCCACCTATGGGGTACATTGAGCGTACTTGACTTTCTGCATTAAAACAGCTGTAGCTCTTAAATTTTACTTATTACAAAAAAATACTATTAACACTTTTGTTAAGCGATAAACAACAAATCCATCAAGCCGCAGAACAATTTATTGAGACGTATCATTAAGCAGCTACATCCGTTCAAGTAAAAATTTGCTCAACTAGCCCCGCCCTACCCTACACTGACTTTTATCCTAATACCTAGACTGAATGTACGATACAAAAATAGTAGGTATCACGAAAGACCACTTAATGGCTGTCATACAAATGACATTACAAAAAAAAACAGTTAGAGATCGCGCCAGCAAATAAATTCCGCGGCAAAAATCGTAACCAAATGTGACATCGCCACCAAACTCGGCTATACTGTGTGTTGGTAGACAGGTAGGTTTAGATTTGCCAACACATTTTTTTTATGATGTACTAGTGGGCATTGTAGTTCCTGGTATATATATTAATCCCAATCTCGTCACAGCATGTTCACTATAATATGCACAGTACGCGTTTTTTGGAGGATAGCACTCATGCTATATATATATATATAGTACCTCAGTACTACGACAACGAAGGACCTTAAATCCACTAATCACATTAAAAAGTGTATTGCTGAGAGGTTTCACAACACTCTCGATGACTCAAGATTTCACTCCTTTAACTTCTTAACTTCAGCAGTTCATCTATGTACTAAACAACCAAAAATAGATTTGATAACATAAAAGACGATACTGACAAGTCTGGCAACATTACATATTGCAACAGCCACGCCGCGGCCAACGGAATTCTTTCGTGGTGCGTACTCTAGCTAAGTTTGACACCTGTCAAAATTCATTGCCATATTGGACCAACGGGAGCGCGTGTGCGATACCGCCATGAGCACTGGTGTCGACTAGTGCTCTATCTTTCTCTTTTTTTACCTCGTTCTCCGCCACGCCACGCGTACCATGGGAACGGTACAGCGCTCGGGGTTGGTCTATACTCCTATATTGTGCCACATTTGTCTCAAACCAGTAAACAATTGCAGTCATTAAAGTCAGTACATCATCATCCTACATGTTTTTCATGTAGAAAATTTCTATGTACTTATCACTAAATAAACCACGAAGGGCAGCTAATTAATTATAAAATAATATCAAGCAGATATAACCTAGTTATTTTTCGAATATTTTATGTACTTACTTACCTATATATCATACTGTCAATTGAAATTGACTAAGGTCTGAGGTCTCGCGTGCCACATATTCTAAGTATCAACTAAAACCAGATGCCAAATAAGTAGTCAATATAACATAATTATCTAAACTTATTGTAATTCCACTTCTGTTGCGCTTCCTTATAAGTCTGGTCTAAGTAAGATGAACATTAACACCTACTGTACACGGTTTTTGATTTGGCATGATCATGCGTCAGTAAGAACAGGAGAGTTCGGCTAAGACCGCCTTACTTCGATTTTGTAGAGCGTTCTCTTTGTTATCCACCGAACCACACGTTTGATACCTTTATAGAGTAGTTAGAGCTGTTTGTATTTAATAATATTAAATACAAACAGCTCTAAAACGGTAACTCTTTTAACTACTCTGCAAAGATATGCTCTGTGTAATAGAGAAAATGCTTCACAAAACACATATATGCAGAGTCTTGCTCATGTTTCCGACGTGCCACACCTGAAACCGAATATTTTAAAGTCATTTAATATAATTAAATATACACTCGCTACGACAAATCATTACGATCGCAACGTACCTCACCGCTATACCGAAAAATCGATGCGAGTGTGCTAGAAAACATCTAAAAACTGTACAGTTTTTATACATACTCATGAATTTATCGGTACAATTTAAACGGTACATTACAATGGTAATGATTTCTCGTAGAGTACACGCATCCGTGTGTCATGTTTCAGAAGTTACCGTAATAAAATAGTAGAGTCCAAAACCAAGACCTTATTCGCACACTTTAGCGTCGGAAACTGTATTAAACCAACGATTCACAAACATAGCAGCTATATAATATAGGACCCAATTCAGAATTTCAACTTATTAAAAATATATGAAAGTACGATGTTAATTGTAACATAGTGTTAAGTTTTGTGTGCTTAGCTTATTAATAAAAAATATAGAATTATTATCGTTATATATCAAATGTACCAACCTATTATAAATATATATGCAACTTAATGTGTTTTGTTATACAAGTAGATATTATATTGATTTGTTATTTATGTCAGCTTTTACAACCAATTTAGCTTTTGAACAGAATGTAAAACATATTGTCAATCCACTGTTTCAAATCATAATATTGCTAAGAAAGTATCAAAACCACCTTTTCAAAATCATGTATCATAAATAAATATATTATTCACGTATTGATGAATAGATCCTATGCTCTATAGATTTAAGTATCGATCAAAGTATAATCAATATAAAAATTCAAAAATAAATTGGTGTTTCTATTTTATTTGTAGTTTATATCTGAGAATATATTTAGTTTATAATGGATTGATGTGATATATTATATTATATTGTATTGTATTAAATATATAAAAATATATAAATATATATTCAAAGCATGTCTTGTTATTTTGATTCTACGAATCTGTCCATCCATAACATAACATAAACTCACGCCTATATCCCCGATGGGGTAGGCAGAGATGCTAGCACCCACATTTCGCCAGTTTATGTTTAGGTCCCAATGTAATAGGTGACGAGCCTATTGTCATTAACTGGGCATCGAAATCATCGAAAAGTCATTGGTGTCAATCAATCAATCAATTAGCCCACTGCAGTCCACTGCTGGACATAGGCCTCTCCCAATGTGGGCCATTTTCTCCGATCCTCCGCCTTCCGCATCCAGTGGTGAGTGCTATGGTAGAACCTGGGATCGAACCCAAGACCTCGTCTCAGCAGTCCATTACCCATACCATTACCTACCGCCTTATATCTGTCCATCCATAATGGCTCTTAAGTCTTTAGAATTCAAAGTCTGTCGAGGATAATGTCTTAAATGTGGAAAGAGTAGGACCCTGAGTTCCGAAGAGAAATCCCCGCATGTAACTAGGGGTAATGCTGAGACGATTATGATTCGATGAGAATATTTAAAAAAACACAGTCGAGACCGAATATAAGGAATATAACCTACAAAAATAACGTAAATTTGTAGTGACCAGAAATTATGTTATAGTGGTATTCGCCCTTTTTATCTGATCCAACCGAAATAGCAATAACTGCGGTAGCCTAGTGGTATGGGTAATGGGCTGCTGAGACGAGGTCTCGGGTTCGATCCCAGGTTTACCACCACGCCAATGACTTTTCGATGCTTTTCGAAGTTATGTGTGTATTTATCGCATGTTTATAAGTGCCCAGTTAGTGGCAATAGGCTCGCCACCTATTACATTGGGACCTAAACACAAACTGGCGAAATGTGGGTGCTAGCACCTCTTCCTACCCCTTCAGGGATATAGACGTGAGTTTATGTATGCCAACCGAAATATTGACGATCGAACTCTTAAAAATATCTATCTGACAGTATAAACATCTACACAAATATTATATGGAATCCGACCTATAAATACCACAGAATACTGTGTCTACCGCCATCTAGTGAAATAAAGGTGAAATACTTTGAAACTACTATCCGTGCCAGAAGAATTGAGAATGAAATTGCAGTATTGACAACAAAAACAAATTTTAAGTCTAAAGTCGGTAACGCTAAAAAGTAACATTTTGAGACAAAAAACTGTTTTCTTTTTAACTTGAGAGTAAAAAACCTGATTAATATATATCTTTAAGTTATTCTCTACCATAGTGTATGTAACTTTTTTAAATGATTAAAATCACGTCAAAATGGTTTAATTTGTTGATGTATTGGTCATTTAAACAATAAATAATTATCTATCTATTTATCTATATCCATTAATTAAATCTATTATTGAATATACATTTCTAAAAAAACGAACACTACATGTAAGTAAAAGTTAAATGGGTCGTGGAATTCCTCCGCATCGCATGCTTCTATTGGTAACGTTCCCAGAAGACTGGCAATATAATGGTTATTCACCGACCTAAGAAAAGGCCAGCCTTCTGGTTACGAGAAGCGTCCACCATACACTTCACAATCTCCCTGAAGAGATTGCGGGCGCTCGGACCCCACGGCCCAAATGTTTCTACTCCAAACGGCACAAATTCATAATCACCAATGAGGTTGGAGTATTTGCACCTCTTAATAGCCTCTGCAGAAGCTGCATCAGCACCGGCACAGCCAGCCGTGACAGGTATAGGGGTTAGAAGTAATGGTGTCGACGCATGTTGCGTCTCACATCATACTCCTACCCATTTCCTTTTCTTAATCTTTCTTTTACTGAGCATTTTTCAAAATTCGTTCGTTTTTTAGTTTAATAAATCTTAATTACCTATATATATATATTATATATATATATATTATGTTGGTAAGTATTTTTATTACCCCTGCAACCAGGAGAGGTAAACACCTTGGTAGAGGTAGGATACGACAAGGAAAAATTGAAATAACTAGGCCATGGACTGGGACAGGCACTCTGAAGGACAAAAATTAAAACTTGCAAAGAAAACACGGATGAAGTTAAAAATTTATTAGTTTCCAACATGACTATAAAGTGAACTAATGTTGGAGTGCAATATTATACACCACATAGAGATCAGAACACAATTTTAATAGATTTTTACGAAGAAAAAACATGAATACTCTTTTTTTTAAACTATACACACGTTTAATAATATACCTAATTATGTAAAATTATAACATATAAAAGTATGTAAGTATAATAATTAACATATTAACTAACTATAAAAATACTTACGGCTAGTACAAAAATAATTTATCTAATAACAAATTAGAATATATCATCAATCAACTTCTTTAGAAAAATATGACAGGTAAAACACACTGTTAAACAGCATTTAAATCTATTTTTATTAGTAAGACTGTACTAAAACAAAAAAAATACTAAATGCTATAGATACCCATTCCCAGAAAACGATTTTACTTCTTAACTTCAGCTGGTGGTTTTCGTTATTTGCCTTATTTGACAGTACCAATAGCATAGTATGGAGAGCACTCTCGTCAAAGGATTTACTTTATGCGCACGTATAACGCAAATCATGAATAGCAAATGCATGCATATCCTTTCATATATGCATATCCTTTCATATATTTGGTTCTTATGTTCGGTACATCCGTCGTCGGTACGAAGTGTTCGCCCTGAATGACAAATATATAGGTGATACAACCTAACCTATCAAATAAAATATGATAAGTGATTGTGTTTTCGGCCACCTACTACCGGACTACGAGGCACTTTTTTGCAAGCCGCGGTAGGCTCACTATTTATATACTCTGTGCCACGGTAATATAAGCAAAAACAGCACAGTATATGCAGCCGTCAAGTCTACCGTTAAACGGATCTTTTGGGTATGACCCCATCCCCCCTCCCCCTCTCTACGGTACCTAGAGAGCAAAAATTCAACAGGAAGAGGACTGGAGAATGAGTAGAGCAGACATTCGTAACAATTAAATGAATATAAATATAAAATTTGTGCATAACTAACTGAATAAACATTACAAATTCATTAAAATTCAAGTACTTACAACACTAGATAATTTAGGCATATGTACAATCTTTAACCTTTATTTATATTAGCTTAATTAATAATTCACTTTTTTGGCTTTTGATTCCGATAAGCAGAAAAACCAAACATGATCAATAGAGAAAAAGGATGTCACACAATTTACTTTTGGAATATCATTTTTATATCAGTATCGTCATGAACTCAAAGGTTCAATTAAATGTAAATACTAACTTTTACTCAAATTATTATAACGGTTTTGAAGATAGTATCTAGTGCAGGGATGGTACACCAATAGTGATAACCACGAAATTGGCATTAGATACGCCCTGATCACACCTTAGACACTAGAAAATTAAAGAACAGACGGACAGTTTTAAAAAAATCATGTTATAAAGAGGTGGACTATGCCATATCGAATACAAAATAATCGAACATCTCTGTACCCTTAAAAACTTGTTCATTAGATTTTAGTTTCAAAACGAAGCAGATAGACAAGAGTTACTTTCGCGGCTACTTCATGAGTAACTGAGTATGGATTATTATTATACTTATTATTGGTTGTTGATTACTGCCTTAAGTTTGCGCGAATATTACTTATTGAAATAAACTACTTTTTCGCGATATATTTAGTATAATTTACCCAAATGTAAATTTTTTCAACAGCTATAGTTGCAAGTTCAAAGTTGCAACAATTATGACAAATTCTTGGTGTTACTATCTGTGTCGTTAAGTTTTGCTTTTTCCTAATTTTAATTAAGCAAATGACTGGATCCAACTATCTTCTCTATCAAAATATATAATACCACAGAAAAGATAATAATACCAACGATCTATGCATGTTGTAGTTACAACGCGATAGTTTTCGAAAGCTGCCTAGCTGTGATATTATAGTTAGGTGTAAATAACTATATGCACAATGGTTCGCCCACCCCTGATGTAATGTATTAATTTATTTATTGTGTACTTATAAATACATATCATGTTATACTTACAAAGATTGCTCGTTTATTTTATTGCTGTACATAATTGCTATATGGGTATATTATTTTGCTTTTATAATATAAAGTACAATGCACGAATGTACAAAAGTTCAATGCATAGGAAAATTGTATATATAACTTTGTCAGTTTATAGTTAATAAAACAAGTCGTTTACAGAGAAAATAATAGACAGTTCATAAGAATTTGAACCACAAAGTTATACGTACAGGGGTAATATGTTGCACGAGTAACACTTTTGATCTGTCGCTCTAGACAGGTGGCACGATCGTCAGTGGAATAGAATATTCAATGTTTTGGGATTGACATGTATTTTGACGTTTAAATAAATAAATATTCTACAACATTCTACACAACGCTATCTAGACTCATAATAAGCTTAATTTAACTAGCTTGCACTATGGAAGCTAGACTACGGATAAACATACTTAGATGCTTTTTTGTAAATGCATGTAAACACCCAGACCAATATATATTCTGGCATACAAATATTTCACTGAGCGGTAATCGAACCCACGCGGCCTACATAGCAGTTGGACGTTTTACCGCTATGCCACAGAGGCAGTCGTTTATGACGTATCTGATAGTCGTAAACATAATTATGTCAATCCCAAACATCGATTATTATATTCTGTTCTACTAACAAATATAGCCACTAGACCATTTAATAACATCTTTAATTTATAACATTAAGTTTCATACATACATGTATTTACAAAATACAATTTCCTTAACACTACTACTTCATTCATAATTCCACTCCTAACACAAGCAATCTAAGTAAACTAGATTGCTTGTGTTAGGAATGGGTTTGATATTAGTAATTTAACTTAGTAATATTCTTTATTAATAATCTAAACCGTAGACGTTATCGATCTCGTTATTCTTTTATGGTAAAAAGAATAACGAGATCGATAACGTCTATGGTTAGTGTGACACAACGCGACTATAAACTCTCTCTAACTAAGGTAACGTTACGATATACTAAAAAAAGGACAAGACAATAGTACATTATGGTACTAGTGTGTAATGTTGGTGATTACCGCTGAGGCACCATTGAAACCCGAGCTGTCAAGCGATGTTCTTAAGAGAGCCGAGGATGGTAATCATCAATACACACTTGTATCATAATGTCTTGTTCTTTTTTAATTAATTATAATGAACTATTTTATTGACATAGTTTTCTTTATTAAACACGCACAAGATGAAAGTATTTTCTATTTTAATACGAAATTGCGTAATATGAGTAAGCAGTAGGTATATTAATTTATTTGTACTATTTAACATGATCTTTTATGATTGAAACTTTTTTAAGAACAAAGCAACTCAACCAATAAAATTCAAAAATAGCTATAACTCACTAGTGGGTTATAACCAGTAAAAAGTCACAGCTTGATTATAGATGGCATAATGTGCCTTATTGCGGTGATATAAGAGCCACTTTATGAGCAAATGTGTTGAAATTAAATTATTTAACTGAGCTTATCAAATTAAGAATGGTAAAAGAGCGGTAAAAGTTGCGTCGGTTCTTATTTTATCGTTGTTATTTCACACATATAATCATCCATCCAACCTATAATAGTAAATAATTTGACTGTTAAATTTTATGACGTCACAATTAATCATTTCATACAAGTTTTTTTATACCACTTACGTGGCAGACAAGCACACGGCCCACCTGATGAAAAGTGGGTACCGTGGCCTATGGACGATTGCAACACCAATGGGGTCACAGTTTCCTTATAACTTGCCGTTTTGATGTTTATCCAATTTTATATGAATATCGTTTAGATCGACATTTTTATATAAAGTCGTGTGTAAAGGTATATATGCATCTAGCTTATACTTACTATAAGTTTAAGCCTTACTCATTCAACCACTCTTTCGTTCTTCCATCACTTATGCTCCCATCTTTACCCCCTTCCCGCACATATGTCCCCAACCTTTCCCTACGCCTTCCCCCACACTTTGCCTTTCCTTAACATTTTCCCCTTGCCCGGTCTTTCCTCGTTCCCTTCCCCGTAGTCTATCTTCTCTACTCGATAAAGAAATCAGGGATTTTTTAGATTCGGAAACTCCCTCTTTAGAATCATACAAACTGTGAACGAGATAATTATTTAAAAAGTCAGTGAAACAGTTTTTACTTTTTAACAATGAACGTCTGAAGATTATATTACCTTATTATTGATAAGCCTCCAATAGTTAGACTAAAGTCGGCAACCTCGGCAATTTAATAAGACAATGACATTATAATCCAACTGTAACCTCAAATACTTAAATAAATATTTCTACTTACATTAAAACATACACATATTTAACTACTTTATACTCCTAAGGTCTACTTAGAAATTCAATTATAAATAATAATCTTAAAAAAACTAGTTAAACAATTCCTACAGATAATTAGAAAAGATTGTAATGAGGTATGTATTCGGCAGAGTAGTACACTAAATATATACAGCTTAGATTAAGTACAACTAGATGATAGTGATTACAATTACCGTGAACATGATATGAGGTTTATTGCACATAGCAACGTGTTTACGCCCAACATAAACACATTATTGTCAAAATTATTAATAAGACTAAGAATTAATAAACTGCTAAGCCCACATTGATAGGTACCTACACAGTTATTACGTACTATTCATAAATAAACTCTTGAATATATTTATATTTTACACACTTATTCTATTGACACCGAGTCTGGGCTGTATATTTTATATACAGCCCAGACTCTGCCTCAGATGGGTTTATTAACCGCAGCACTACTGCTTGGCACTACCAGTAGTGTCATGGGAAATTTTACTTACCCATGGCACTACTTCTCTGCATGACTCGAGACAACAACAAGTGCCCAACAATAATACGGCAATAGTCTCACCCTTTTATTTATTTCTTTTTACTTTTCGTGGGACCGAAAACAATGATTGGTGAAATGTGGGTGTTAATTCACCACTGCCTAACCCTCCGGGGCGTGATTATACGTATGTATGTATTGACACCTACTAATATACAAGAGTGGCATTTACACGTAATTTATTAAATTACAAAATATCTTTGCCGCTTCATATCGAGACATTGTAATATTTACCGTACATACAGAGTGTAAAACTCCAGTAAATTTTGTTTATATCCTATGACAAAATATATGTAAAAATTAGGAGGAGTCTACTGTTGGGCCAGGTATCTAAATCCATTATATAGGCATTACTCTCAAAATACACAACTCGTTAACATTTAGCTAAGGATTTACATACCTGCCAACAGGTGAACTCAGTCATCATTGTCCATCCCGATAAGCTCAGCTTGCAAACGCCCTTTGCTACGGCAACAAGCTGTCAAACACAGTATTCTAAGAGCTAGCCGAAATTGCGGACTCAGAGATATTAATATAACAATCTTCCAAAAAGAGTTTAAAATTCCTAGCCACACAATACCAAAATGTAACATAGGAACTTTTATTTCTTCATCGGTAAAGAATTCGTAGAGCTTCACAACGATATATGGCGTCCAGCTCAGCCAGAATACAGTGACGAGCACGAAGCTCATCATGTGACTCGGGTTCGATAAGTTCTCAGCTAGGGCTGTAGCGTATTCTTTGTCGTGGATAGGTATACCACTGCTCAGTTTGCGTTTCATTGAAAATATGTAGGAGTAGTTGTAAACGATAGATATGACGCTAGGGCCCAGCACCAATATGGCGAGCGTGGCGGTGTAGGCGTACGTAGTGCCCCAGTCGAGCATGCAGATAAACGTCTCCTTGTCGAAGCTAGCGTCCTTCTTGTACCCAAGGAGAGGCGGACAGCAGAGCATCGCAGCAGATATCCATGTGAAAACCATCCAGCATTGACTCCTAGTACGAGTTTGTACCTGGTCCAAACATGTTATTAATAACTCATAATAAACAGTTTTGCCTAACCCTACTTTACATTGCATATTAGAGAAAACTTATTCATTATAAAATCTATTTTTATTCATTGTACTTTTATTAATTATTAGTACTCAATAGTAATTAGAGAACCTTATGTGTCCTTAATCAAGCACATGATACATTTTGGTCGATATATCTTCAAATTCGGTTGAGTAGCGTGATAGTACAGAAGTTAAACAATAAAAGTTAGTCAAGTATAAATCATTTATTAGTATGAAATTCGAATAAAAATCAACATGCTTAAAGACTAGCAAGTCAAAGAAGATATTTATTTACATAGACTGAGAAAAAATTAATAGAAGTCGAAAACTGCTTAGAAACGTGTAAGATAGGATAAAGAATACAGTCCCAACGATTCTATTCAAAGTAGAAAAGCTTTCATTATACTGAAATGAGCAATCTCTAAATGCAAATGCGTATTTATAAAATGCAAGCTTCTAAGAAATAAAATATTGAAAGGGATAACTACCGTCGCACTAACCGTCTCATATCGGAGAGGTTTCCGAACAGCGAGATAACGGTCAACTGATATCCACATGAATGTGTACACGGAGACGGCCCAGAGCGTAACTTCCACATAGCCTGCCAGCCGGCACATCAGGTCCCCAAACATCCAGCGACCAGTGATGGCCGGGTACACTGACCACGGTACCACTAACACTCCATACAACAAATCTGCCACCGCCAGCGAGAGTAAATAGTAATTGATCACCTCGTTCGATAAGCCTGCAGATAAAAAGTATCAATTAACGTACATAGTTTACAAGTTTAATTGTACATAAATTGAATTCTATAAGTTATAGGATGGTTATCTAAATAACGGTTTGTTTATTTTGCAGGTTTGTTATAATTACTTTGTGTTTTTTTTTCTAAATTCTATTAAGAGAAGCGATATTATAATATCATTATTAGGTATATATACAATACAATAATAATAATGTAATTGCAGAGTTACCGCGTTACCGAGCATTGTTTACTTAAAAGGAGACCCCCAATCACAATATCATCATGTTATATCTGTTTAATTCAATTTAAAACTAAAAATCTATTAGTAGGTTGTAGTATCAGCAGATCTAAAAAGGTCATTTTATTAGAATCGTATTATGATAATATTTTGTCTTTCGGCGATATTTGCACGATGGCTATATTGTCATGATTCGGCTCATATTAGTGAATATTTAACGAATTTCATAGGAATCTAATAGATCTTCTGGAAATTCATTAATTTACTAGTAGTTTTATGCAGAATCGCCCAATGTGGCCTTTTTAAACCCGCAGGTTTTGTGTTTTACTACAGTAACCGATATACATGTTCAAAAGAAACCTGAAAAGTTCACGAGCTTATCCACTTCTGTGTGGATTATATTCCAACGGATAAAGAGCAATTAGGAATTACTTAAAATACGTTGCCCTAGTTTTATTCAAGGTGGATCGATCGTACAAAATAGTATGACATAGTAATAGACCTATTATGAATCATGTAAATCTGATATTGCGAGTGGGAAGTCTCGAATCAATAATATTAATTGGTTTGCACATGGCTTTTATTTCAAGTTATTTTTTTATTTTCGAGTTTTATTTCGCGGTGGCCTAGTGCTATGGGTAATAGACTGCTGAGACGAGGTCTCGGGTTCGATCCCAGGTTTTACCATGGCACACACCTATGACATTTCGATGCTTTTCGAAGTAATGTGTGTATTTATCGCAGGTTTATAAATGCCCGGTTAATGGCAATAGGCTCGCCACCTATTACATTGGGACCTAAACATAAACTGGCGAAATGTGGGTGCTAGCACTTCTGCCTACGCCATTGGGGATTTAGGCGTGAGTTTATGTTATGTTTTAAACTTTACCGAAAGTAATTATTTATACGAGTAAATAAAATTGAAGTGTAATAATTGAATACTGTTTATACTAATGATCGATGGCGAGACGAAACCAGTCAGGTTAATAAATAAAATACTGTAGAAAAATACAAGTGTCTTATCAGAATTGCATACGGTAAAGTAATGATACAACAAAAGTGGGAAGAAGTTATACGGCATAACTTAAGCAATTTTTTAAAAAAAAGGGTGATATGGTACTGTGCAAAAGAATTAAAACCCCTATTGAAATCTACGGAAACCGTTCATCTATCGTTTGGATTTTATATGTTTCATGGTAGTCCCCCAAATCTCATACGTACCTTTGAAATTAAGAAATGATGCTATGATAAGTAGATTAGATATGACAATAGCGCCTCCCATCACGGCAATGACGGTGGCCTGCGTAAGTGACTCAAACGTTGCAAGGGGGGTGTCCGTCACGCTCACGTCGACGCCACTCGCCGCCCCAGTCCGTGCACCCATCATCTTAGCTGGCATGTTTCACCAGTATCTTATTGAAATCTGAAATAGATGTTTCTATGAAAGGACTTTTAAAACATGCATGTTTATACAAGCGCCAAAATGTTCGATGAGTGTAGAACCATTTGATTATGATTTACTGGTTGTGTTCAAAATAAACCCTTTGGACCCCGGGGTTCATATCGCTTAATATAATATATTAGTCGTAGACAGGATTCCTCCCAATCTTAAGGGCGACACCATAACTATGCTACGGACGCTTATTTATACAATTTATAAAAATCGCACCGCTCGCCGTAGGCAGGGAATTCATCCCCACACATTGCAAATTGAGACGGTACGCACTGTGCGGTATGAAAGAAAATCATCCCATGCACACTCAAGCTGTGGAATGAACTCCCTGCTGCGGTCTTCCCATGCGCCTACAATATGCGGTTCTTCAAAAGGGGCATTAGGAGGTATTTTCAGGGTCGGCAGCGCGAGTGTGACGCCTCTGGTGTTGCACAAGTCCATAGGCCACGGTAACCACTTCTAATCAGGTGGGCCGTGTGTTTGTACTTAAGTGGTATGAAAAAAATACTTACCATTAATTACCAATGTATGAAATTAGCTTGAATATCAATCGCCATGTTTTATAATACCTGTAAAGAAGAAAATTATCACATTATTGTTCAGAACTATCATCATGTTAATAACTCTCAGTTGCGCTCAAGGTATGATTGGTATGTTAAATTTTTCGAAAGCGACTACCATCGGACCACCCAATCGCGAGGGAAGATTCCTCGTCCGTTGTTTGGCAGGTGCATCGACAGGAGCAAATTGGGTTAGCTACGCTCTCAAAAAAGTCGGTAGGACCCTATACCACTGTAAATGCGTTCAAGAACAGACTTAACCGTGTCTTCAGATCGAAGGATACACACGCATCAGCTCAATGAGCTGCTAGTGTGATTAAATTAAAAAAATAATAATAACATGCGTTGAAATTCTAAGTATAATAACTTAGAATTTCAACGCAATTAGTTTGCTCTTGTAAATTCTGTGATTAAAACTAGTTTCCAAGCAGAATTATATTATTTCCAAGTTGTTAATCACAAGAGACGTGACCGCTAGGACACTATAGTTTCTGTTTGAGTTAGTAAAGCTGCACATATAAACTTTGTTGTCACAAAATAGTTAATTATCGTTAAAACGTTGCCATGCTTGGCTTAATGGTTCAGGAATTATACTGATGGTAGAAAATTTTCACAAATTTCGACCGGGTGGGTACCACCGTGCACTATTACGAAAAACCCTCCATAGTAATCCAATCTCGGTTGGATTGCGTTCAAGGATCAGCAAATACATAGCCGGGCAGTGGTGATGGTGGTTGTAGCACTAGTGGGACCAGCGAGTTTTAGCGTAGTCTAGTGGGGATGGCGCGGAGCGACCCCCCGTATCAATATGTACAGCCGATCCCCAAAAAGGTGGATCGCTCAGACCTAACTAACTATATATACCGGTCACCTTAGTACGGTACAAGATCTTCGAGCACATTATCAACAAAGTAGATATGGGTAATTTTCGTTACCGCTACAGAAATCTGAGACAGCCCCACTTAATTTAAAATATAAAATATTAACGTGCAACGCGGACCGAGATTGAAACTGGGTTGAATATTTCATCGGAACAAATTCGATACATCAACTATTTGGCCTATTTACACAGGTCGCGGGGTCGGGGGCCATTGGACAAAGAGATGGGGACTTCAATCATTTTTATTCATAAACGATTTTAAGTATTGTGTTGACTGGGATAAACTAATTGCGGAAAACGTACAAACAGGAGTTATGACATACAATAGGAGAGTTCTATGTGCATTAAATCAAAGAATCAAAGAATCAATTTCATTTATTCGGTTTAGGCACTTAAAGAGCACATATGAACGTCAGTATTTTACAATTATTTCAAGAAATATTATAAAAATATTAAATAATGTATACAATGTATATATTATATTATATAAATAAATATATTAAGTAATGTGAACAATAACCTACAGAATACCGCGGCCATATTAGCCTTGTATTGTGTTCCTGGCGGTGAGTAGGGTAGCCAAAGCTCACTGCGCTTATGCGCATCATTACAAATTAGTTAGCTAATATAATAAAAAGGCTACCCTACTCACCACTGGGAACAACACAACAAAAAATATTTAGAATAATGGGAGTGCGAAAGTTCAAATATTTCAACATAAAATGATTAAATATTTCAGTTTTCTTAGCATTACTTAGCTAACTATTTTGTAATGATGCGCATAAGCGCCGAGCGTTGTTATATTGGGAGATCTATGTACTAGACATTACTACGGCGTAGACTGTGCTACGTGACGTCTACAAATTACTCACTTTCACATGGTTTTTTTAATATAGGGTATGAGCACCTGAATTCGTCAAACTTCAGTCTACGCAACTGCGGATATACCCACACCCAAGGAGATAAGTTTTTTTTACACTGTACACCATAATTGGTTATACGGTTAAATCGACCAAAGTTTCAAAAGGTGAGTACCTCTATATTTCATACCAAAATCGTCGCTACTGAGCTATTTTTTTCAATTCATGAAATATATTGTTTTGTATGAATAAGGGTGGAAATTCACGAATAGAATAATATAAACACGCCGGGTAGCCGCATTATGTGGTAACTGTCCGGAGACCGCAGAGACCACGGCCAGCCGCATTAGTCGAGGTAAGATATAAGGGCTCTTATTTCTGAGCTTATTTTTTCCCGAAGCACGAGATTACTTGATCGAGAATTCAGCATAACGATTTTATAGCAATCTATTTCTTTAGGCATAAGTACTAATAATTTTGAACTAATTTATTTTTGCCTAATTTCAAATAACCTCATAAGATATTGAGACACAAAGTGTCATGAAAGAAAGTTATTTCACCCAAATGTAAACTATAACTTTTTAATTATCAACAGATTTACATTATTGGAAATTATGTTGCAGCGTGTCTCACTTATTAAGAAAGTATTGAATATTTTTCAATTAAGGTGTTCTTAACGTACTTCATTGATGGCCACGCTCATCTAGTGACGTGCCATAAGTAACAGAATTACCTATCGATACTGCAGCTTATATATATATATATATATATATATATATATATATATATATATATATATATATATATTATTTTGTATCTTAAGTAAGTAAATAAGGTGTATAGCGCTATACATATTAATGATTTACAAAAGTATTAACTTTGCTCAAGTATCGATACTTTTTTGATACCACATCTCTAAAAACACGGCTAGTCGTTTGACTATGCCGCTAACTAGCTGACGCATGCGGTTCATTTTCATACAAAAATAGACGTGTGGGCACATGTGCGGCTGCCCGCAATGTGGCAACCCGCAAGTGCGTTGTGAGCTTTACATAATATCATTGTGGGCACATGTGCGGCTGCCCGCAATGTGGCAACCCGCAAGTGCGTTGTGAGCTTTACATAATATCATTGTGGGCACATGTGCGGCTGCCCGCAATGTGGCAACCCGCAAGTGCGTTGTGAGCTTTACATAATATCATTTTTATAAGATATTTTAAAATATGCTTAGTTTGTGAATGATAGCTACACGAGAGACAAGTGTAAGAGGCATAAACATAGACATTTTACCTCCAATCTTCACTAACAGCAGCTTAAAATCGTGTACTTCACTTTGCAGAACCCTAATTGCCTACGCCACACTGTAGCTACGACGAAGACTCTACGCCGTAGCGCACGCTACGAGCATTGTGCTTATACATTTTTGTAAAGATTGCACGAATATATATTTATAGAATGCACTCTCTTAGTAACTACTAAATAACAGCATTATACCTCCTGTAAACTCTCTTTGTAGTTTACAGGAGGTATAATGCTATAATGAAACGGATAGAATTCAGAAATCTAGTTATTTATCAGAGCCAGTTTTTTTTAATCCTCAGAACTATTTGGTCAAAGTATGATTCACTCTCGTTCCCATATGAAGAGATAATAAACACTTAGAGAAAGAGAAGATTATGTACAAAAATATTTTTTAATACAATTTTGCAAAAAATACCATTACTCTTACAGAACTGAAACCACATTGAAACTAATATCAAATTGCTCTATATGGACATCATATCCATCATTTATTCAACCTTCATAATGACTACCAGCTGATGCCAGCGGCTATGTCCACCTGCATGTCAGCGATGGTCTAACCGCACTAGCGCAACACTGCAGTGCGTGTCATGCAAAATATTCTTGCCCCTGTTTCTTATCAAGTAAAACGCACTATAGCGGCACGGCGCATCGTGGCTTAATTGTCTCGAGGCACGCCACGCCGCTCTCCTGCAATGTCTCGTTAGTGCGGATTGACCTTAAAGGTCAAACCGCGCTAGCACAATACTGCAACGGAGAGGCGCGGAGTGTCTAGCAAAATATTCTTACCCACTGTTTCTTATGCAGTAAAACGCACTATACTGGCACAGCAGCGTAGCAGCGCGGCGCATAGTTAGCTAGCGCCCGGAATTCAAGCGTGTGTGAGCCCAAGATAAGACCCCGCTTTTTCTGTAATTGGCAATTCTGTGCAAAAATTGCACAAAGACACCATAACAGCTTTGGTTAATAAATGTGAAACTCTTGGAGTAGTTTATTCCTGCAAAATAACTAAGTATTTGAATGTTGTTTAGCTGTATTTGTTAGAGTCTCATAACTTTTTAGTTTGGCCTAGCCTGAGTAGTAACAAAATTAGACTTAAAACATAGATAAATTTAATTTTAAATTCCCGCCAATTGATGCAATGCTGGTACACATCTATTAATAATAATAATAATAAAATATTTATTTGACTCCAATGGTTATTTACAATGTGTTTACAAACAATGCTGTGCTAATATATTTTTACAATTTATGTCGATACTGATTGTAGGTATATTGCAATAATTGCAGTCCGACACAATATCCAATTTTACATCCACACTACCTACCTATCAATCTTTGATACTCTTTGATGTACAAAGATTCGAATTAATTTAATTAATGAAATTAGTTCTAATAAGATGCTCGAAATATTTTTTTTTCTCGAAATTGCTGAAACTGAAAATGGCCATGCCCGTGCGATTCGCACTTCCCTATAAAATTTCCATTACTAGCACTAAGAGGGTTTCACAGAAAAAATGTATTTATAGCATAAATACAGGATGGAGGTGTAAAGCTCCTGCCCACGTACCAACTCCAGAGTGGGACGTATCGCCATTTTGTGGTCGCTTACTTAGGTGACGTAATTTCTTCTTAGTATAAATATTACGTCGGTGAAGCAGCGACGTTTGACTCGTCTGCTCTCATCAAGTTTTATTGATCGCGGTGAAATATTTGTTCAAATATGGTGTTACAGTTAGGAAAAAAGTTGTAATAAGGCCAAATTATAATATAGAGACTATACCCAATTAGAAAGGTCTCCTCAGGAACAATCCAGTGATACCAAATACGGCTTAGTGACATGAAGATGTGGAGCCAGCAACGTAGGAAGCAAGAGGCTGATGAACGCGCCAACATATCAGAGCATGAGTTCGCCATCCCCTATCCACACGGGTTAGAAATTAAGCTTAGTATTTTAGGATAGTTGCGATAGTATTATTATAAACATCGTTAAGATCACATATATTTTTGGAGGCTCCACCCGAATTTTAACGGGAAAAAATTATAAAGAAAATCCTACCACCCAATTACAGTGCCTCCAATCGGATCCAGATATGAACATAGACCATCCAAGGACCATTTGACCAACATATTCATAAAGATATGGTAGTACTATTATCTATTCTGTGATATGGTGCCACTGCCATCGATTGGGTTAATGCCCAATCGATGGCAGTGGCACCGACAGATTCCAATTATGACATGAATGATCCTCACACACGAAATTTCGTCAGCTTTAATATAGCATGCTTCTTCCTAATTCCCCCTAATTAATTTTGGGGATAAAGATATTAAAAAAAGACCAATGGCGTACGTTTATTCATGAAAGGAGATATTTCTTTTGTTAGAAGCTTTGGGAGCGCTACAAATTTTGGCAAATGAAACGAGTATTGATTTTTTTATAATTTTATCTGGATTACATTGCTTCATGTTATTTTTAAACTTTCGCGATGTGAATTCATAATTATACTAGGTATTGGGACTTCTCGCGAATTATATCTTGGAACTTACTATTTCTACTAGTCTTACTAGTCTTCGAGCGTAAGTATTATTATAAACATATAGTAAGTTCCAAGATATAATTCACGAGAAGTTTCAATACCTAGTATAATTATACATTGCTTCAGTTTTAAGTACGAGCATGAGCCATTTTTCACAGTCTATATGCTTTTCGGGTATAGAACAGCAGGATTTCCTCTACCAATTGAGCGTTTAGATGGCAGCCGCTGCCATAAAGGGCATATTTCCAAACCAAATAAGAGAAGAGAAGGAGCAAGCAGCCGGGGAAAGTTTCGGTTGCACCTAGGGACAGCGCTAAGATCATGATGCATACTTACACCATAAATGAAACTAGGATCAGTACATCCAATGGAATAAAAACAGAAACACCGTATTATTATTGTGCTGTCAGTGGGAAGACCAAAAGCTTGTCGTGATTTTGTAATCTGCACTGAAGGCACAGAAAATCTCTGTTCTTACAGGGTTGGCAGCACGAATGTGACTCCACTGATGTTACATACATTCATAGGTCACGGTAACCACTTTCCATCAGGGGGACCGTGGGCTTGTCTGCCACCTAAATTGTATAAAAAAAAATATGTCAATATTTATTAGATACATAAAGTTTATCACATTAAATCGTCTCATACAAATTGTATATTGTCTAAAAAGTATGCAAATCATAATAAGTAATTACTGAATGAGACCTAGTAGGAAAATAAAATACATTTACTTAATACCTTAATTTCTGTTAATAATTTATCTTTAATAATACTTCTACTTTAATATTACTTCTAGACATTATAATACTCCGTTCATCATTTTTTTCAATAGCAACTGTCTGTGTTACCTCTGTATTACTTTAATACTATTTTCTTCAAGTTCATCAAATGAATAATAAAGAATATTCACTCAAAATAACCTCAAACGTTAAATAATTTAAATCAGTTTTAAGATTGTATTGCCATTTGATATAAAACAAGTAAATCGAAAGTGGAATCGGTATGTATTTATAAAATTAGTATATATACAAAAAGTATCGAATCCACAATCGATTACACTAATATTATACAGCTGAATGGTTTGTTTATTTGTTTGAAGTTCCTGAGATTAGCGCTCACAGGAACTTATTTGAATTTCGAGTTCGGATTGAAAAAAATTTTTTTCAGCTAAATAGTCCACTTATCGGAGGTTATAAAATATAAAACATCACAATACTACAAAAGAGAGCGGAGCATTGATCATAAATATCAACAAATCTGGTGTATTTCCGTACATCCACTGAAGAAAGTATTTTTGTATTCTATTAAACTGAAAAACTATATATATACGATTTAAAAATTCTTCTTACATTACTGACTAACATAGACTGTATGATATTTACAAAAAGTTAAGGATCTTTGCTAAAACTCCAATAATGTAATCCATGGTATAAGAAAGTGTGAAAACTATTACTGACAGAACCAAATAATGTACACTTCCTGTAACTTAAAAGGTCTACATGAAATTCCACGATAGAATATGTGTATCTTCCAATGGAAACCCACAATACCCATTTTATCTTTAACAAATTACATAAAAATAATGTGACATTGTCGAAGCTACTTTTCACAATACAGTATTATTCCTTATCCAATTAAATACATTAGATATATTGTGCATTCAAAATTGCAATTCAAACTATATAATTATAATAACTAACTTCAGGGATACCGCAATTTATAAATATATGTGCACCGAAATAAATTCAAGCAAAAAAACGATCAAAATCAGACCATGTTATGTATACCTTTTAACTAATTCTTATTCAAATTAATTCTAGACAGTTTAATTACCTGTTGATTACTTTTTGAATCTAATACAAAAATACAAATCATTCCTCTTCAATGTATGTATAGAAATCTGTTAATATTTATGATTACTGCTCTGCAACCATTAGAAGTAGCGTCATGTTATATAGCTTATAACCTCCATCGAGTTGGGGACTCTGTAGTCCCCACACACCCGAGGAGAGGGCCAGATCGTGAGAGATGGCCCTGGTTCGGCTGGGGTGCGAGGGATATGCCTATCAACCTCACCTCCGGCAACCAAAACGACCCATAGGCGGCGTGCGTTTTAGTCGGTTCGAGTCCGACATAACCTCTCCCACCGGCTCCGGTAGGGTCCTTGGGGATTTTACGCACGTAAAAAAAAACCTCCATCATTAAATGGAGTATTCAACAGAAAATAGATTTTTTAAATTTGATCTAATAGTTCCTGAGATTAGCGCGTTCAAACAAACTCTTCAGCTTTATAATATTAGAATAGACTTTAAAGCCTCGATCGAGAATTCGATATTTTGTGGTATATAATAATGTTAAAATACGTACCGATTCCGTTTTCGATAAACTTGTTTTATATCGAATGGCAATACAATCATAAAACTAACTAAAATTATTTTACATTTGAGGTCATTGAGGTTAATTTATCACTATCTTGCAGAATGTTTTTATATTAAAATATTTTTAAGTCGTGTGTGTGATTTGTAGCGGCATGGACCTACATTTTTGCTAAACTCTAACATAGAATGGGAACAATTGTTTTCTGATATCGTTGTTATGATATTAGCTCCGATGAATTACCTGAGTAAAACCTATCAAAACTTCAGCGCTAATTCAGATAAGCTCAGAATTTTCTTTAGTTGAACACTTTTCCTGTTTTAATCGTTTGCGTTGCGTTATGGCATACATTATTCAGTTTATATATAACAGTCGTAAATAAAAATCACAATATACACAGCGTCAGACAGGCTGTCTGTCAGTGGATGAATTGAATTATTCCGTTAGAACATTAACGAGAATAGCACAACAGCAATCCTTTACAAACATTTATGTCAATTTATAGCAAAATCATTCATTGAAATGTCCACGCAGTATTTCTAGTTAGAATATATTTTTAGATGAACATAAGAGGTATTGTATCGCAATTTGAATCGTTTACCTACGATAAAAAACATCCTTTGTGAGCTCGCCACACATTTACTCGTCTTTTATCATCGCATCACAATAAGGTCTTATTACACGCTGGACCTCAATTGTTATTGGGTACAATACGTGAAACTTGGTGACCTATTAGAGGTCGCAACAGTGCATAACTGCTTAAAATATAATATTCGATCTAAGCCATTGAAGGTACGATGGGAAGCTTACATAGAGAGCGGTTGGAGCCTATTTGTACGTTGTGATGTTAATTATGCTGGGCCAATTTTTGTGTTAAATCGTGGGGGTAGCGGTGCACGGTTATTAAGTGTTACATATCTTTATTCGTGTGTTTCACAACGCGTGCAATACATTTAGAATTAGTAGAGATCGCCAATGATGTATATTTATTTACGTTGCGATGTATCTCTCGATGCGGCAAACCATTGCAAATTTACTCAGACTATGGGAAAACATTTGTCGTTGCTTCAAAGAAATTTTCGAATTTTTCAAATGTTATAAATTTCACGAGTAATAATCACGAGTGTGGATGGTACCGTCGGAAGGGGAAGACCTAGGCGCACATACCTGGACCAAATCGGGGAAGTTTTAGAAAAGGGGCAGGTCAGGAGTACTCTAAACCGACGAGCATGCATGAAGAATGTAATGAGAGTGAATGAAGCGAGAGTAATATGTCAGGATCGTAGCAAATGGAGATCCGTGATCTCTGCCTACCCCTATGGGAGACAGGCGTGATTTTATGTATGTATGTATGTATGTATAAATTTCACACGTGATCAATTAATAAATTTTACATCTATTCCGCCATATTCACCTCATTTTGGTGGTCTATGGGAGGCAGAGGTTAAGTCCTGCAAATGTATATGTACCGTAGGAAATGCACATTTAACATATGAGGAGTTGAGTCCGGTGTTAGCTCAAATTGAGGCTGTCCTTAACTCCCGACCTAAATCCCTCATGTCCACAGAACCAAGAAACCTGCTTCCCATAACTCCTGCTTATTTTTTGATTGACCGGCTGCTCACTGCACCCGCCAGCCACGACCTGATGACGACAGCTTCGCAGTGACCTCTATGATATGATTGTATAGAACAGCAGAACTCCTGGCATTGCTGGTCAACCGAATACATCACTGAACTGCAAAGGAGAACGAAGTGGCAGCTCAACCAGGACACACTCACTTCTGGCACCTTAGTTGTAATCATGGAGGACCATTTACCACCACTGAAATGGCGATTAGGCCGAGTTCTGGAGATATTTACTGGCAAAGATGTTATCTCACGTGTGGCCACGATTAAGACGGAAACAGGGACTATTCGGCGGTCTTACCCCTACATATGTCCGCATCTAGATCCACAGGCTTTTTCATTGAAACCAGGTACTTCCAAGGTTGAGGTCATGGTAACGAGTAACTCCATCTAGCGGTAAGAGGGAGCAAATTAGAGGCGGCGGCGTGGTAGAACGCAGCGGTGGAAGGACTACAGACGGACGACGAGGACACACAAGCTTTTCGAACATCAAATCGATTTAGATTAAAAACTATAACGCGGCTACTGAAAAATCAAGCTCTAAAAAGAATTAAACGAAACAAAACTATCAAAGGTAACCGAGATCGAGTGCCACTTTACCCTTGAATGTATAGTTTTGTTATAGTATTTGGCATACGACCACGGCTATCTTAGATATTTTCTTGTTTTAATACTTTTAAGAGCGTTCTTTTTCAGTTTTCGGGTTTAGTTGTATTTTCGGTATGTTATATACGTATTTGAAATGTGCTAATTAAGTAAGTTTACATAGTATTAAGTATATGAATACTTAATACTAAACACAGCATATTTAACTCAAATTTATTTTCTAACACAGTACTTTATGATCGGTAGAGCGCGCCACATTTGATTCAGCTACCCGTAATTTAGACTTTAATCAATGGACAATTAAGACGCTTCTAACTATTTGTCCAGTTGTAATACTTAACTAGTTCAGGAGCTATGAGGAACAGATTAACAATCATACATACATATGTATATAGCCTGTTAAAATCATAACCCTCCTTTGGCTTCACCGTAGTCGAATGAAAAAGAAAACATTGGTGTAATATTGTAATGGGTGGGTCACTCTTATCACTTAAGATTTTATTTTTTATATATAGAACACATCAATTAGACTTCGCCTTGCCTGATGGTAAGCTGAAGGCAAAGTCTCAGAAAAGAGGGTCACCATTACTTACACTTACCGTGTGACAATGGTGACACTCAGCTTGACGGCCTCATCATATGCTTTTTCACGCCCCGCTAAAAGGACCCAGGACTGTAGGAAGAAGGAAACACGTGAGCTGGTAATGAATTCCAGGCCTTAATCGTGCGACAGAGGAAAGAGTCACCGAACCGCTTGTTTCTTGATCGGATGTTCTGCACCGTGTGCGGATGATATCTAAGACCTGCACGCGTTGCCCTGTGTAGGAAAGGGGAGGGTGGGACTAATCGAAAGAGCTCATCAGAACACTCACCATGGTACAGACTGTTAAATACAGCCATGGACGCAACATCTCTACGCATCTGTAAAGGTTCTAGGGTGAAGACAGCCAAAAAAGTCGTTTCTAGGGAGAATGATTACAAACATTGTAACACGAGCACTTTATTACATATATAACATTTAATATCTTAATTTTCCGCAGACGACCTCTATGTCACCGAATACTCAATAAAAATGTCTTTTGATTATTTATATTTATTTATGTGATTATTTACCTGTAATTGATTGACGCTATATTTTTATGCACACGTCTTGCACACTAATGTACTTATTTCTACCTGCCTACGTAACAGTTTTGACGAGAAAGGTAATCAACCTAACATTTTTTAGCGTAGCTTTATGCTTTCAGTTGATATGTAATTCTTTTTATTAAAGAAGTTAGTGTAATTTTAAAAATAAATTATGTATTTCAAATAATTATACCCAGACAACCTATTCGCAAGCGGTGAATAATTCGGAAAATGAGTAGTTCCAAAAATATAAATTCACGGAAATGGACGTTTCCGAAGTTATGCATAGACAGAACGGACTTTCGAAAAAATAGACTTGAGAGTTAACTGGCCATGACGAGAACTAGACCTGAGAGACCTAAAGGCGTTAAACTACTTAAAATAGTAAATAGTAAATTTCATATAAAATACTTTCCATCCATTGAACAAATTGACGTAGGTCGTTGTATACTCGGAATCACAGCTAAAAGATACACTTTAAGCTTTCTCAAAAAAAAGTTCAAAGTTCATTTGAGTAGGTAATTTCGGTATTTCTTATTACATATTATATATGTACTTACTTTTTTTTCTATAACCTACATTGAAACACCTAGACTACTGCAAATATACATATTCACGCATATAAGTTTATAAAACAACATTAGTTGATAATGACAAGTGATGATAAAAGGTGTGATTTTATTAGTGGTGTGACAAACAAGAAAGAAATTCCTGATTGTGACACTAGTATGACAACCTGATGTGACCACGAGTCGGGCACCATATTAGCAATGAGCGGGAATCGTAGCAGTCGAATGTTCAACCGCTACGCCACCATTTATTATCAAACCTTGCTTTTAATGTAGTAGCAGTAACTTCAAAAGAGAGATTATTACCGCTATAAAATGAATGCATACACATATAAAAATTAGGTTAGACAAGAGCGCACCCAGAAATTAATAACACATACGCACAAATGGCAATAGTAGCTAATAATATAACGTCGCATACAGCAATAAACAACATATTTATAATTACGCTAACGCTATTTTTAAGATATTTCACATTATACTTACATGCTATCGTTTCGAAAAATACTCAATTTTTAAATGTTTATGTACGTATAGGTATAGCAATCGAAAGTCATCGATTGCTTACAGAGTGACGCTCAGCAAACGTAAAACACTGAAAATCGAGAGTGAAAATAACATCATGCACTCAAACAAATATAAAACACTTTTACTGGTACTATTTCAAGAACTTTAGTTTATGAACAAACCGATAAGTGGATGTCATAGAAAGCTATGAACTAGCTGCGACTAGGTGCGGTATAATCTGTTAGGGCGGGGAAGTCTCGCGCACTCGGCAATGAAGAGTCAAGGTCTAACCTTGGGAGCTTCGTTAGCGGCCGAGCTCTTCAAGGTCGTCTAGTTCCCAGCAGCTTCTTACCTCTCTCTCATACAATCGATACTAAATTATGAAACGCATTAGATTCACCCCGCTCCCGCTCTATCTAATTCTTATCTTGTACACAAACATGCTTGCTCTCTCTCGCAATCGGATGTGTTATTTCAATATGCATTTTTTTAAATTATTGACGAATACACACAGACTTCCGCAAATGTCCGTGGTTAGAGTAATAAGCCAAGGAGGGATACGAGGGGATAGTATGTCATACAAAGAACGCTGTAAGTTCCGACAAGTAAAAAAAGATAATCTAGCATGTCTTCCTCCAAACCACATTCACAGATCGAGTTATCCTTAATCCGAATATTGGCAAAGTGAACGGGTGTTCCCAATAGAATGTGCCTTAGGCTCTCGAAATATCCCAATCCAGACTTTGTTTAGGCTTTTCTAATAGCCGGCAATAGATTTTGATAGAGTCGATTAAGTATGCTCACTGGAACCTACATGACTAGCCTGCATAACACAAGAGTCGGCAGTTTCATTGCCTGGTATGCCTGAATGCCCAGGAATTCAAACAAGTATCACCTCCAGAGAGGAAACATTCACATTTATATAAGGCCTCTCTTATCCAGTGTATATTATATGAATTTTTGACTTGGAGACAGCTTTTAGTGTCAGAAAAAATAAGCTACTTGTTAATGTTGTGAGACTTAACAAACAGGATGTCTTCGAGAATAGTAGCACACTCTCCAGATAATACGGAATAAACCGAGGGGCATTTTTTATACCACTTAGGTGGCAGACAAGCGCACGGCCCACCTGATGGAAAGTGGTTACCGTGGCCTATGGACGTGTGTAACATCAGAGAAGCCACACTCGCGCTGCCGACTCTGTAAGCACAGAGTTTCTGTGCCGTCAGTGTAAAGGACAAAGCAGGACAAGCCTTTAGTCATCCCACTGACAGCACAACTTCTCCAGTGTGTGAAACTCTACTCACCGCTGGGAACACAACACGAAGTTATTATAACCGCTGTATTCTATAGGGCGGAGGTATTTCCCCAGTCAGACTGCTCAATTGAGCGGAAATACTGCCGTGTCCTACCTCCCTAAGAAGGCATTTCAAACTTAGAACAATTTTAGAACTCAATATTCACACAGGAACTCCGACCGCAGCGCAGTACTGCATTTCAGCAGCATCCGTGTTAATAGCAATCTAACCAAAGAATTCTGCTTGGATTTTGATCTTGAAAATTTTTCTATGGTACCTGATATACAGTGCGCACCTGAGGAGCGTGAGTAAGAGAGCCTAGAATTAAAGGCCACATTAGCTATATCAATGAAATCTGCGAGCCACTTTATTAAACACATGCGAGTTGGAATTTTGAAAGATTTTATCAAAATATTTTTTTATACTACTTAGATAGCAGATAAGCACACGGCCCACCTGATGGGAAGTGGTTACTGTGGCCTATAGACGTATACAACACCAGAGGAGTTACACTCATGCTGCCGACCCTGAAAAAGCCTTCTAATACCCTTCTTAACGGACCCCATACTGTAGCCGCTTGGGAAAACCACCGTAAGAGGGAGTTCTTTCCACAGCTTGAGCGTGAGTGGGATGAAGTTCCTTTCGCCTCAGCTTTTGTTATTATGTGGTATTAAAGAAATATTGTTAGAAAATCCTATCACAGGGGGCGGTTATTAGTGGCTAATGCTCTAAAGTTCACCTCAGGTTTACGGTATGAGGACTAATAGCGGTGTTAAATATATAGGACAGGCGGAATTATATTGAGAGTTACCTTTATTGCCGCGCTTGGAGTGGTTTTCATGCATCCGCAGATTGATGAGCAGGCCATCCTTTGGAAAGATTTCAGCCAGGTAATTACGGTACACAGCTCAGTTCCAGTCCACCATACCAAGGCTCCGTAAGCTAGCATGGGCTTGATCGCCGCTGTGTATACCATAGGGTTGTTTTTGGTGAGAATCCATATTTGTCTCCCATCATTCTTTTACATTGGTAAAAGCGATTGTGCATTTGTTTAGTTTGTGGTTAAGTTGTTTGTTCCAGAGCAGTTTGCTGTCGAGAGTAACTCCTAGGTATATGACTTCCTCCCTAAGTATCAATTCGGTCGCGAAGAGTTTTCGGACTAATTGTATGTATAGTGTGTAGTTATCGTTGTTCAACTGTTTATTTTATTAATATATTTAAGCCGCAAATATTTTACTAATGATAATAAATAATTTATCTTCGCACATAATTGGATTATTAGTTAGATTTGACCAAACTCTGCTAGGTAAAAAGCTAGTTCTATTCTGGATTAACGATCCACTTACAGCTAGCTAGTGAGTAAACAGCTGTAGAGAAAATTCTATTTACCTACATATTCTACCGTGTTCGTTTATTGACGTATTATTACGGCCTCTGTCGCGTAGCGGTGGAGCGGTCGACTGCATCGCAGAGGGCGCGGAGCGATTCCCGCTCAGTGGTAGGTAATGTTTGTATGCATGAATATGTATAGGTATTTCGATAACAGTTGAACAGTTATTTTGTACATCAGCTGACTCTACAGACTTTGTCCTGATCAAAAGTTGATTGCAGCGACGCCCATATATATATACCTACACCATTCGGTTAGGTACTAAACGTAAACCATCTTTATATATATTTTTAACTAGCTGACCCACCCCAGCTTCGCCCGGAGTATATTTTGAAGCTTCATATCGCATTCAAACAAACAAACTCTGCAGCTTTATAATATTAGTAGGTATATATGTAATAGGTATTTTAAAGTTCATGTTATAAATATTTTTCTGTTTAGATACTTATTTTGAAGACTAACAATTGAAATTTAACCACTAAATACTTAGTCATTAAGTTAACCTAGTTTATTTGTGTAATCTGTTTTTATAAAAAAAGTCGCTACAAGATTGTTTTGTACTAAGTCAAGTCCCTAACCAAATCGAATATGGGTTCAGAAGCATTATTCTATTTAGAAACGTGTTTTATTCACAGTCGTAACGTAAGTACAATCTTTCAAGTAGATACCTAGTCGGTTAACATAATAAACAGAATTTAAAAATTAAACCAACTTAAATTTGTCGGCTAATACGAAAGCGTACGATGGCGTAGGTTCACGATACGGTTGGCCAAATTGAGTAAGGGGCGCTACAAGGAAACTTACGTAATTTTATCCGACACAAAGAATCTGGCGAAATTTTCCATTGAGAAACTGTATGACAAATATTGTAGTAGGCGGGTATATGTGTCAGAAAGTATTTTATATTACTTACCTTTATCACCTGGTATCACTAAATTGGACATCGATACAAGATACCTGCATTCTGTTATATACCTTCTAAATATATGCACTCTCTATCCGAAAGTTTGTCTTTTAGAAGTCACTATACATTAATTATAATGTATAGTGACTCTAGAATCCTAATTACTTAACATTGGAAAATAGCTTCATTATTATTTTTTTGTTTCAGGGCAAGTGCAACTGAAATCACGTGAGTGCTGTACACTTAAATAAACTTATAATATTTTGAAACATTATTTCTTTCGTTAACTGAACTTTATTATTAGAATAAAATTGAAACATAACTTTAATTCAGTACTTACATAAATCGTTCTGGCTAGGGCGTCATGATGTAGGCGGGACGCGTGTGGATTGCGTCTTTTCATCCCTCGCCTGCACGAACGTCTTACGATCGCTAGAGCTATCTATTGTCTCGACGTGTCGTGCACTTGTTTCAAGCGCGACAATTCTCGCACGACTGTAGTATTCGCGTACTGCGACGTAAGAGTTAGGCGCGCGCAAGCCCCCACCCACCCTTCAACAGCCCCCAAGCAGTTTGTTCACCATCGATTCACTGTTCAACTGGATTATTTCACCAAAACTTAGAGGCTAAACTTAGAGGCCTATACCAAAAATTGGGTCACCAGCCGTCCATGCACTGCCGAAATACCTTAAAACGAGGTGAATAGATATCAATAGGTGAATAGAAATAAATGCTGGTTAATTTTTTTTTACCAACTTTTAATTATCTAACCAATTATTTAATGATCCTGTACATTATTGCACTAAACTAGTCCATAGTTTCACTTCATTTTATTTCTATTCACCAATTGATCTCTATTCAACCAGTTTTACTTCGGTACACCGAAATGCGCCGTAATTTGAATAGCCGTACCGCGTGGTATAGCTGTTCACTTTCGGGCGCTTCGTAGAAATAATCACAGCCATTTGACCTGCGTACTGTATACAAATGTAAATTGCACGCGTCCACTACTGAGTTAAAGATAACCGAGATAAACTATCTGTAATTCCCACAAATTATCGCGAAGCGCAAAGGTCACTTAACCGTAGAAGTAGGAATATTTAAAAGTTATTATAAAAAAAATTGTCTCGACTGCACTTAGCAGGGGCGTGGGTCTCGATTCCTGCTGGCTTCCCTTTGCATAGATGTAGAGATATTTAAATTTGATAAACTAGATCGAAATAAGAACATTTTAATTTTCACCCTTTGCCACTGGCACTTAGTTTAATTGTTAGTGTTCCACTACGTTTAGTATCTACTTTAGACTCTAGATTGAAGGTAGAAAATAATACTCGACATTTAACTTTCATAGGAATTTTATTGAACACAAGAGCACACAAGTGCTATAAAATACACTTAATAGTAACGTCGTACAAAGCTTAAATATAACGATATTCGTTCCACGAGTAAACAGCGTTAATCATTACAAGATTGTTCGAAGTATATTAATCGCTAGTCAATCATATAAACAAAAATACGTATGTCATGGCTTTACGCTAAAATGGCATTCATTTTGAAATCTAAATATATCCATGGTACAAAAAGTTATCAAACTAGATTGATAATATTTGCATGGAATTTATTTCGAGAAAACATAAAGTACATAAAGTTCGAAACTAGTCAAACATTATAGCCTCCTTAAAAATTATACCTAAGAAAGGTTTACACAACTTTGGTAATAGTAAGAAATATATTATTATTTTTGAGTAACATTAGCATTGTGCTCAAATTATACTTCATCAAATCAGTGCTTAAATTATACAACTTCAACACAGAGTACAAAATATTACATAACTAGATATCTATTTTAAAGTGTCGGTACGTTGAGTTTCGTACCTTTTTTTAAAGTAGTACAAAATAAACCATACGAAAGTTATTACCAAACCATGTTAAGAGATATTTTTGCTTAAAGAGTTCAATGCCAAAAAAGGTAAATTATTTATTAACGTACACAGCGAAACGAAAGAAGATGAACAATATAGTATGTACCTGCTTATCTGTAATGGCTTTCACAAAACTAGACTATAGAATCGTAAGATAACATCGAATAGTCTTGCTAATTGTTGCTATTTGACGGATGTAAGTGCTATTACAACAATTTGTTTATTAACATAGCGTTAGCTAGCTATATCAATTTGTCAACTGCAATGAATGATATTACAATTAATAAAAATAATTAGTGCGGCAGGCCACCACTGGTTTGAATACACCAGTTTTTGTCCAAACGTATATAAGAGTACCTATAGCGATTTATTTCATTTATCATAAGAACAACTTGAGATTTTTATCGTATATTAAATTCTATTAATAGAAAAACCGTGTATTGTTTCCTAATATGTGTGATTGAATTGCTCACGTATATTTTGCTGGTAGACTGCATGCAAGAGGCCTAACGTAGCATTGGCTCTAGGATTCCAACATGCTAGTGTACTTCTAAAAATTAGTAAGACGATCTGTATAAGAACAAATAGAATTGGTGCGAGATTCTATATAGGGATATTCATACTTCATCAGAACACGTAGCATGACGTAAAGCAATTAAAATCTAAGTGTTTAAGGTGCTATTTGATACTCAGTAATAAATATTTAGTAGTGGGACGTTATAACACACCCGTAAATCATCATCCCTCCGAGCATTGGTGCGATTCAGTTCGAACGAAGGAACTCCAATAGATAATGTCCGTGAAGCGACTACTTTCAGAAACACGGAGTCTCCAGGTTTTAAAACGGCGATGGTGACATATGGCGGTAAACAAATACGCAAATGCATAGCCTATAATTTGAGTCTCACAAAACCTCCTGGTCGAATCTGTTCGAAATTAAAATACCTATGCATATATAAAAAAAATATTTAAACGTTAAATTCAATATTACCTACTCTAATTATCAGATCTGAACCCTTAATACCTATCTTTTTCAGAGATATTTGAACCCGTATGTATATTATAGCTGCAAATGTTTGTCAAGACAATTTTAAAAGTCGTATAGGGGCTGTAGTTATTTATTATCACTACTAACTACCTTCACCAAATATATCCATTTTCTTTGTAGATACCTACTTACTAGTGGTTGATGACTAAGATTCGGTAGGACTGACTGCAAAACTCAGATCAACTTATTTGACATCGGGCCCGATTCAGTAAAGTTACGTTTCTAAAGTTTTATTTTAAAACAAAAGGAAATGTATAACATTTAAATCTCAAAATGGAATTATTGTAAACAGCTGAAATGATGAGATTGAGATTCTCAAGGTATAATAAGTTCACGAGAACGTAAGTAGATTTTGTCTTGGCAGATCATACCGAATACCTTAGTTTAGCTTTCTAATCCAACTGAGATAACACCTTTTTATAAACGTAGCTATACAGAAGCGGATCCCTGTTACTGTACACACGAGTGTACATTCATTTAGTGTTGAGTGTGTGCAGAGTGTGTTTCATTTAGTTATGTTTGACCACCAATAGAATGTTACTAGCTATAGGCCCTGCTCAACTATTCGTTAACGTCATGAAAAGCGATAAAATAATTTGATGCAATAACTACATAGTATAAAATAAAGTCGCTTCTTGCTGTCTGTCTTTTTAATATATAGAGTGATTCAAGAGGAAGGTTTTTATGTTTAATACATACATATTATTGTACGGAATGTCTACGCGGGCGGAAAGCTGGTACTCAAAAACCGCAACTTCCCACGAAACTATTTTAACTTACAATTGTATTTTCTAATGTAGTTTAAAGTATTTTAAATGATCATCATTTCTTCAGTTAAATTTCCATCAAATCGTTATTCTATTAGCTGAACGATTCAATCACAATCTTAAAGATTTAGAAAAATATTAATTAGCGTATTTACTTATCGGGACATACACGACAATTTGTAAAATGTTAACATTTGTCTATGATGGCACGTGTCTTATTTAGGCAGCGTTATTGCAACAGGGCATTATTAAAAATATATCAATCTGTTATTCATTACCATAATCTAAAAGTTTCTGTTATGAGGCTATTGATAAAACTGGTTTCTACGCACGCACTTGCATTGTACTTTGCTTATAATCTATGTCCGCGGTACTGTCGCACGGGACCATATGACAGTCAATGGTATGTAAATTATAATTAGATGGTTATTCTTATTTTACCTTTGTTTAAAACCTCTTTATAGATTTTTTTGTACTTCTAATTAGCTGTCTTTAAAAAAGTTCAGTTGTTTTTTTTGCTGTTACAGATTTCTAATGTATCTTTGAGAACAAAGTACATTTTTTCGGCATTAGAGGCTTATTTCTCAGAAACCCCCTCTGGTTATTTCTTTACATAGAATCGAAAATGTGAAAATGATTTTTTTTAAATGATACGTTACTTCTCTTAAGACGTCAAAACAGTGCAAAATGAAGCAAATAACATTACTGACATAAAACATATTTTAGCATTTGTATCTTTAATAAACATGATACTAGAATTTCTTTTTGAAATGGATGACGTTTCCCTTGGTCATGATAAGACTTGAGAAAGACATTACTTATTTCATTCAAGCTTTTTTTAAGTTTTCGCGTTAAGGTACATGATGGAGTTATTTTACACAAAAGAAAATTAAGAAAATTTGCAGAAAATTGGAATGTTGCATAGCACTTAGCTTCTGTTCTAGTAATGGGCATATGCGGGCTTGCAGACAGCTTCTTTTTTCTATAAAACCAATGTACAGTACTGAATAGGTACGTAATACAACGTAGACGCATATCCTTATTTCTTCATAGACGTGCAAGTGCGAATATAGAAACTAGTAATAAACTAGGCGCATTATTTTACGTGTGTAATTAGAAAATTGCAATATTGTACAGTACCTGTAACTGATATTATTGGTATTCCTATAAACCCCTCTGTTAGTGTGCTCTACCAACTTACCTATGTAGCTGTGCGTCCCTAATATCTTATTGAATTATATTGCTGTAGTTAGCCGTTAAAAGACATTAATTTTGTTACGAATAAATGGACTTGAACACTGAAAGCTCTATTATATCTTAACAAAAATATAAGAGTGGATACATTATATTAATGACTAATACATAGATACTTAACTATTATTTAGTCAACAACTATTGCTACATCGCGCGTAGCTATCATCATAGATTAAACTACGTATTATATAGCACCAAGCTAAAAATAACAGTTCAGTGTGAATGCATAAAATGACGAAGTCAGCACTTTTAATATTTCAAGACCGTCTTATATTAGCTGTATTATAGTGATTGTTAAAATACGATGTGGTCAATTTGTATTTACACTACACAAAAGCAAATTTTATTTGAGCAACACCGACTGAGTACAAAACAGTGATATTCGTATGTGAGAACAGAAAAGGCGATCTTCTTATTACATCTACCTAGACAGTAACAAGCCAATAAAGCACTATGTAAACAACTGTTTGCTCTTAGTTAATAACTAACAAATTACATGCAGAGATTCGCTACCTACTCCAAAATAGAGCATTTCGACAAAACGGTGGATGCACTGGCAAGAAATTATAAAGCTTTCAAACAGACCGAGCACGTAAAATGCAGGCAAATATTTGACATTATTTTATTTGTTCGTGTTATATTTCTATAGTATGTTCAATTACATAAAATTGCATGTCAGATGCTGAGTGTTTTACGAGTATGTATACAAAATATGTCCACATTTGGTACCAATGATAATAATTTCTAATGCGAGAAAACCATCTAGCTAAATAAAACAGTGTCCCGTTGTCAATATAAACACAGAATACTTATTATAGAAAAATAAAAACGTAACTTACCGTATTATGTATCTTATGATATGTTTTAAAATGAATCGATGTACCGTACATTTTATTTTAGCATCTAGATACATATGGTTACACTTCAAACTATTTTTGTGTTACCACAAAAGTATATTTAAAGAGATAGAGAGTATGAATGGACAAAAGATCTCCTGGACAAGGAAGTCTATATGAAAATAATTATCTTATGTTTTGTTAAAATCTGTCTACACGTACCTACAGTATACTATGTCACAATATTGAATAGATTCTTCTCAGCTGTAGGTAAGGCTGTATATCGTATTAAAAACTTGTAACTATAAAACGGTTAAAATGCAGAGCCATATCGTTTAATATCTACATATTTATATAATAACATCTTTGTGTCCAAGTTTAGAATGATAATTAGTAATAATTACTAATGCTGAGAGGTGTAAAAGTAGCACAGGTTTGGCTTAAACCATTATATTTTATAACTATTTAAATACCCGCATCTACATTTCCGTTAAAGAAGTAAAATATGAAAGTATTAACGCGGTATTCGATAAGATTGTTCTTTTACCTAATTATATTAAATGTAACTGATTTTGTTATGAAACTAGCTAATACACGAAATGCGTTGCCATGATTAAGTGCTTTCAAGAGTGCCAACAGAAGGTACTTTCTATACAGATGTGTCACACAATGTGCCACGAGACACCGATAGGTCTCGTGGCTCGTAGCAGTATCGCTTTGTTTCATGCACCTAAACAAGTGAACACTTCAAAACCGTACCCAGAAACCATTCACAATAACGTATGTAAATCCATTGCCACCTGAGGGCTAGTATTGGAACGCACGTTTAAGCAAGTACAGTGCGCAAACCCTTGGCTTAACTACATCATTACCCTAGATCGGCCAGATGGTTTTGCGCTCTACCAATTTAGTTAAAAACAGCCAATTTAACAGCTACCGACCACCGCCCAATCAATGTAACGTAATGTTTATTTCTTTGTACTTTATCGTTTGTTGAGCTTTTGTACGTAGACGTGCGCAAAAAATTATTATTACATACTTATTTTTTATATGAGAGTGCAAAGTTGATTTTAAACCGCGTGTTCAATTTTGATGACCGAGCCAGCTAAGCATTTTAATATTCAGAACCTTAGCGTTAACAGTGCATCAAAAGAGTACAAGATGAAAAATCTTTGCACTCGAGTGCAAAGATTAACTTTTCATCCCACCTCAGCGAGGAAAAAAATTGGCGCGCGCAAAGCAAACTAAAAAAGTAGACCTTAGTCTTAGTCAGGTATTTGAGAAATTAAAAAAAGTTAAGTTGTATGATAAATTCGGCATCATGGGAATAGAATATACCTAATCGGTCTTATTACAAAAAACGGAATTAAGTCTGGTTTAAACCCAAACTATAAAGTCTGGGCTTAATCTCAAGACCATGGTTTAAACTTCTCCTTATTACAAAAGCTGAATAATCCGTAGACTACTTAGTACCATAATTTAAACCTTGGTTTAAATAAAACCACAGATTATTCAAACTATAGTTCGTTCATTATGATACCATTCAATCACAACGTTCCGTTTCCTCCGAAAACAAAAATTATCTGAAATCATTAATAAATAATATTTACTAAAAATGGTGAAAAAAAGATTTAGAAAATACATTTTCAATAAATTAAATTTTATGAATAATAGTTATACTTTATTTTATAATAAAATATCATTATCATGCCTTTATTTAACAATCATTGTTATGATATTGGAAGATCTATGGACGATAAATGGAACGAACTATTCCGTTCGCGCTGACTAGGTATCAAATTTTTCCCAATTTTTATACCTACTTAAAAGTATATTTATTGCAAGTTATTTAAAGCAATTAGTAAATCTATAGTTTGCCTAAAAAGCTTCTTCCATAAAGGGGTTTACTCGAATACGATGTCTGTTAGGTAAGCGTGGTATGTCCAATGACTCCACGATATTAATATCTGCGATATCCATCAGATCAACTGCGTCAATATCCATTACGAGCATATAAGAAAGTAAACGAATTTATCTGACGCTAACCGGCTAACTTCAAAATGGCAAGTTTGACATATTATTATTGTGATTTACACTTTTAACCAACGATAAACTAGGTGTCACGCAGGTTTATCCTTAGACCAGAGATAGTCCATGGTTTAATAATAAAACCCTTTTTGTAATAAAAATTTCTTTAGACCATGGTCTAAAGACGATTTAAACCTGGTTTTAGAGTTAGTCCGTGTTTTGTAATAAGACTGAATAGGTTTAATGAAATTTTGAGTTCACAAACTTAGTACACACGATGTCCTAAATTCAATTTATTTTATCCTCTGGCGGATAAAAACGACTTTTGCACTCAGATATCAGATATCGAAGAACATGAAACGAGATGAGTGATGAAAAATAAATTGCATTGTATCGCATACCGGACTTTAGAAGGTAGTTATTTTCATTATAACTTGAGTACGTCTTGCTTGCTTCCAAATCAGGAAGATAATCATAACTGTATAGGAGGACACAGTTCGGTGTTGCATTTAATTAATTACACCGCTTGATAGCTTTAGGATTAAGGAATTTGTTGAGTTGATTGAGGACGGCGGCAGGGGAGAGGGAAGGAGTGCTACCTTTATGTACTTGTATTCACCTAAAATACAAGGCTGTATCTCACAACACAGCCACACCTTAATTGGTTAATGGTTTAATTTATGCAACTGCGTGACTCTGGCAACACCGGGAATATAAAATTTGGCATAGATATTTCTAGTATTCTGTTGCAGCTGTGGTCAACATACTCGATGTATGTGAATGTCTAAAATTGATATATATCGTCGCTAATTCTATCTTATTTCGAAACACATGGCGGTAAAATATTGTTTGGATACTACCTCTCTTTGTACGTTTATTAACTTTTAACAACTTTAAAATCTGATATCGCTTATAGAATATGACAATTTATAATGGCATTTAAGGCTTCAAAAACGATTAAATAACAAAAACTCACTAACGTGTTTGTAAGCAGTTACATTGATATTTGCAGGATAAAGAACCTGATGTAAATGGTTACACACATACTTAAAACCTGCTAATTACAATATTTTTTCAAAGGCTTAGTAACTTACATATTACAATAAAGAGACTTAGGGTCAATTCATACTAGAGCAGAGTCGAAGCGCAGCTAAATGAAATTATTCCAACCCAAAAATCAGCGTTGACAGTTCGCACGCGCGAAATCATGCATGTTTTTCTTATCTCAGAAATTGCTATTATAACTTTTAGATTAAATGCTTCGATTCGACAGGTATGAATAGACCCTACACAAAATTCGCTTTTTCCTGTAACTGGTCGCATCACGCGTGTTATTAGGCCTACAACTCACTCTGACAAATTATTCGAACGACATGAGATTTGCTGGTAAAGGCTCCTCCATCTTGTTTGTGACTTCTCCTATCACTCTGACCCACATCTTGGCAGTTACATCCGTCATAGTCCTAGAATCATAGATAACATTTAACGAATGCGCGAGATATCATCATGTTTATAGCGATTTCCCAGTTGTGTCCAAAGCTTACACTTTAGAGCCCCAGGTTCGCTTACGTTTCGTGATTGGTATTATAGTTTTTCCGGGAACGACTGCCGCGTCTGATCTCCCAATCCCAATCAATACATACGTCTTTCTTGCTACAGTCCCGGGTCCTTTAAGCGTGGCGTGAAAACGTATTTGATGAGGCAGTCAAGCTGAGTGCCACCATTGTAATACGCTACATATGGTATTCCTCTTACCTGAGACTGTGCCTTTAGCTTACCTTCAAGGGAGGTGAAGTCAAATTAGCGCGTTCTATATAAAAAAAATCCCGAGAGGAATGCTTGAGCTAGTCCTGAGCCAGTCTCCACGTCTGTCAATATATGTCAATCAATATATGTACCGAATAGCATGTGAAGCTTTGCTTAACCTTGGTCTCTGTACACGTACCATACACATACAACATACAATAATGGTAGACTGATGTCACAAATATAGAAGGTTATTCAACATAGGTACATAACTTACTTGAACTTGTAAACGGTGCCAGTGTTTTGGTTGATCAACTGAAAGGCGGCGCCGCTGAGTCCTTCGACTGCCTTGGCCGACCACCCTTCAAGCGACAGCACCTTGCATCTCTCTTCTCGGAAATCGTTTCTGCCAATGCTGTGACAAACCAGTTACAATTTTCATTCATAATAAGAAATGGTAGGTTCACAGCATTCATTAGAATTGCTGTAGGTAAAATAAATCAGAATTGATATTGACATAATCGAAATAGCTACCACGAAATTTATATTTTTTTTTTAATTGTTACATAATATATTTTATAAATTACTATCGAACCAGTTTCCAGCTCCACCCGAAAGTATTAATCAAGATAAAATAAAGAAATCCTATAACCCGAGTGCGATGTTGCGTTGTTGGTTCATATTACCCTTAGATGAATTAAAAAAGGAAGATACGGTACTCGATCATTTTGTGTGGGCATGCCAAACTAGGTCCATGGACCTAGTTTGGTTTAGTGTATGTCGAGTGACCGAAGCGCTTACATGTGTGTGCTCTTCTTTCAAGTGCTGAAAAAACCCGTGATAATTAACAAAACTGCCTTCATGTTCATTTAGAAAAATGCCCAAATCACTCACGAAGCAAAAACAAAACACAAGGGATTACTTTCATTCATAATTACCTAATAAATATCATTAGAACTTTAATTTAATAATTTATTTTTTACTCTTCATACGATTTTGGCTGAAGGTGAGACAAATATATGAAATTCCACGAGAGAGAAAAGGATATCATGTAAAGTGTTAACAGCGACGTCTGGTACGGCACTCAATGAACACGACGCAAGCCGAAACTTTTACGAACTCGCACGAGTACTAGAGCAGTAAGCGATAACGCTTCTTGTTCACTCTTATCTTAATCATATATTGATATCACTTTCGCACATTTCTTATTAATTACAAGACAATGTGTGAGTGAGTATTTGTGTGTAGTTATGTGCGAGCCATTTTTTTAAGTACAATGCATAGAACGTACCTTATCTTCCCTTTTTTAATTCATCTAAGATATTACCTATGTTTTTAAATTCCAAGCCAATATACAAACCAACTTTTTGAATATGTAAGTATATGTATAGATAGATATGTGCAGTAGACATCCGACATAGCATCAGCTACGATAAACAAATTAAATGAACCCATGAATCAAAAAAATATCTATCTATATACATAAATATTAATTCCTGTTGCCCTTGGTCATCACAGTTCGGCCGTTTCGCAATTAAACAGGAGGTGCCAATCCCAACTAAGTTAAGAGACCCGTTCATATTTTTTACTCTTCAAATTAAATATTGACAATTATTGGATTTGTGATCACTGCTCCACTTCCTTAAATAGTAGCGTGATGACATATAGCTTTGTCGATAAACGGAATATTCAATACTAAAAGATTATTTCAATTCGAACTAGCAGTACCTGAAATTAGCGCGTTCAAACAAACAAACGCTTCAGCTTTATAATATTGGTACAGATAATTTGATATTCTAAATATCCCATTACTTAACATCCTATTATACCTACATTTTTAATATATCTATTGGTACTTTGTAGAAGGTTTTTACAAATATTTTCACTATACGACACAAACGCCCTGTGATATTAAAATTTCTTACTAAACTTACCCTTTGAAAGATTTTGAAGCATAGAATATCAGGATATTTCCTGTAATCTGCATCCAATAACGCTGCCACGATGATAAAGATATTTTTCTTCCATCTTTTGAAATTGTCTTTCTCCTCACAAATCCTTGGAAGTCGCATAGAATCACTTCCTTATCGCACAAAATGCTACAAAGAAAAATATTGTAATGTCAATCGGCGTTCAATAAACATGAGCTTGTTTCAAATGACAGTTATGTACCTACTGGCTACATAATTGCGTATGATTGTAAAATTAAATTTATCATATAATGGTTGTTATTGCCAAAGTCTCGGTATTACAAACCGTCTTTGTACTATAAAAACTGGAGTCACCGAAGAATATGATATCACTACGTGCGATCTTAATAACGAATATCATTGTTTACATTTAATTGTGCCTAGCCGTATTATCAGCATTGTTAATGATACGTATATTTAACTTTATTGTAGCCTGTGTCATGGCCAGTTGAGCAATTTCACTATAGTTAAATTAAAAAATCGAAGTCCGAATACCTGTGTGGGAGAGATCTTGACATTTTGCTTCCAGAAACAGAACAAGGCGACTCTAGCAACGTATCGTCAAGCAGGTTTACCGAGCCTGCAGGTGTCTTGTCTTCTAGTTTCTCGTCTGTATGACTTTTGCCGAATATACTGGAAATTAAATATTATTTTCACAACGAAATCACACTAAGCTGTACAAGACAGGAAGGTTCAAATAAAACTGATGCAACATATTTTTAAGCATTTGAGACACTATGCCAGTAATATTATACTAATTTATTTAAATGTTTGGGCATATATCTGTCTGGGTGGGATGGTCACGTGTATGTGACAGGACGTGCGTAATAGCGATGTAGGGGCATTATTCAGTTTGAAAATGAATTTTGATCAGTGTTAGATCGTTCGAGTAGTCAGTGAATTTCAATTGGTTACCATTAACATAGAACACAACTGGCACAATAGCACGAAAAATGATCGAATTCGTAACGTAAAGGTATCGAGAGAGCGGAGCATTGCGATTGGTAGGATTCACACACACAAGTTCACTGTAGGCACGCTTCCTAGTAGTGCTCCGCTCTCTCGGTACATTATTTATGTTACGAGTTCGATAATTTTCCGTGCTCGGGGCACTGGTCTAAAAGTTTGTACATTATACTATTTTTAAACTAAGGTAAACAAGATTAATACAGTCTTGTTCGATCTTAACCTCATGATACATTAGTTTGGAATTGTTTATACCAGCAGTAAGTATGTTATGGATGTAGAGTTGGCGTGACGTCGGCATTGACAACATGCATTGCTTCGGCAACGACGTACAAAGTTTCACCCTATCGGATGTATGCCCAAGTCTTATTTGCTGTGTCACACTATCTATAGTTTATTCAACTGTACTTGAAACAACCGAATGAAAACATACCTATAGTTATTGCTTATATTTTATCAAGCCCCGTTGAATAGACTACTTGTAGCAATAGAAGGAAATATAAAAATTTTAGGACCTACTTATGACAGATTGAAATCAATCGGTCACGCAATAGTATGCTTATTGGCAGTAACGTATTGCTAACAACGTACTAAGAATACAGAGTAATGTAGAGTATTCACAAGCTATTGCACGCCGCACTCACCACACCACTACTTACGTCAGCAAAACACATGACATGATGCATACGTATAAAAATAAAATTAGTAGATAAATAGACTAAATGGAGAATAGGAAAAACTGTGATTATGAATAGCACTACTGTTTGGTTAAAACGTTTCATAATAGATGAAATAATATATAGTTTTTATATTAGGTAAGTAAGAATGTACTGTATAGTATGATGTGTAAAAGTAATAGCGGGCTGTTTTTGTATCATAAGAAACGTCATTGGCATAACAAGTTTGAAATTCAATCATCTATTTTAGCAGTCCAATTGAGTTGTGAAACCTTAAAAATAACAATTTGCGTCAACTGAAAGAAATACAATTTCACCGATCGTAAATAATCACGACAAGTAATGGCCAAGTAAAATTCAATGGGGTAAAATTCTTTTCGGCGTGGTACTTTTCTGAGCGTTTCGATACGTTCAGAAAAGTTCACCTAACTCAAGTTTGCCCCACAACGGGTACAAACGAGAGGTCTTAGGAACTGTGTTACCCGCTATAGCCCGAGCGGAGTTACTACCTCAGGAATCGTTAGAAAACCGGGCTCAAACCTTCACTCAAACGACCCGTTTCTCTGAACGATAACAGGAAGATGTCTTTGAAAATTACCCGAGAGGCGGCCGCTTTCGCCACCAAAGTCAACGGATTTGACCCTGCACAGATCACCGTCCGGCAACCGGAAACAAATTAAGTGGCTAAAAGGAAAGCAGCCATACTGTTTAGTTGGCTGCAAGAAAAGCCCGGTTTACGAATAACTGACTAGAAAAAACAATATATTTGTGTCTCACACATCCGGACGCTTCTTCAAAAACGAAAGGTTCTGGTATCGTCCGACAGAATGGTCAAAAATAGCCGCCGAATTTGTAGTGTCGCATAGTGTGTTCTATAATACAAATATCTAGTACGTCATTTCCTGAATCTGCTTAGTTTATCAATTCTACTGAATTTATTTAATTGAAATTAACGCTCATCGACATCAAACTAATTACGCAGTAATATTTAGTTAGTTCTACAATAAGCACATACATCATTATTATCTTACAATTGAATATGCAAGCACTATTAACAATTTTAGACTCGTCCACATTTGGTCACAACATGAGAGATAGGTGAAAAGGCAGAGTAGATATCTACCTGCCATAGACGGTCTTGTGTCAATGTGGACGAGTCGATGACAAAGCCAATAGTTTTACTGTAAATGCTATTGGTGTCTTGAGACATGAAGTATGTATACCTACATATCAAATGATAAATGTAAACAACAATGAAAGCTAAAACATGCGAGCTAAAATTATAAAATTAACAGATCATTTTTCCAGCTATGCTACAGATACTTTACAGTTTGCGTTTGAAAACGATTAATTATATAACTAATAATCATACTTCGAGTTTGGGTGTAGAGGACCTTTACCAATAGCATTGAGGCCCTAGACAACCCCACCTGTAGGTCGACTTTTCTCTCAAGATTGGGAGGTCGTATTTGCTCCCGAAAAATCCGACATATTAACAGTTTACGTAATAAATAAACATATAACATTTATACGCAAATGACTCGATTTTGATGATGATCAAACTCAGGAAAATAAAAATATAAATTTTGCTGAGCTCTTTCCTTAAATTTTTGCTGAACATACTCCATCCAGTATGTATAATATGTATTTCCAAGTTCATTTAGTATTTATGTAACCAACAGTTTCTTGATGGCGTTAGATATTTAGACATCAATTAGTTCGACACTCTTAATGCGTTTGGTAGGATTAAGCTCAGAGATAACAATGATTTACTGACGGAAACACTATGGGCAAAATGTACCACGTCAGATCTAATTAGGATTCTTAACGATTTTTTAGGTTACAGTTCATTGACATGCCAAGATAACATTAAATAGAAGAGACTATACAAAAGAAATAAATAAAAATTAATTCGCTAGTACCTTTTTATAATGTAGGCGTTCCAAACCAAGACATGCCAAGCCAATAACAGAGTAGAAGCTAAATTGAAGAAATCATTTGAAAATAATTCATACAATACAGCTCATAAGATGTATTGTACTTCAAATAAATAACACATGTCAAGAGAAAATAAAAAAAGATGTACAGTGATGACGATGGTGATGCCTCAAAGCCGTATTCGGCTACAGCAACAGCTTTCATATTTGCAAGTCGGTTTCAGTCTGACTTCCACTCTTCTGCTAAATCAAAAACCAGGTATGGGAGTCATTAAAAATAAACTCCTATCATCAAATTTTATATATTTATTCACTCCGATTTATGCTATGGAATTTACGTACACATCTAACTAGCATTTAAAATAAATCTTTTGCCTATGTGTAATAATTGCTAACTTGCAGTCGAGTGTAGCGTGCACGCATATGCCTCCGTTCCTCTAAACTCCATGACCAGTAGATATACTCACGTCTGACCGACAAACTGTAACCCTGCGGGTAACGGATATGTAGGACCGGTGGCGGTGGCTCGGGGCTGTGAAATCAATCATGCAGGGCGGACGGATTTGGTCTGATACGCTTTACAGACGAATCATTTAGTGGGTACATATGCTACATATAAATATAATGAATCTACCGAGCCGGTTATACACATATATGATTCTCAGAATATTGTTAAAAAGCAGCATTTGTAATTTCCGGAAAACAACTTAAGGTACGTTAAAATTTCACGAGCTTTGAACCGAAATTGGAATCTAAAAACGCTTTAAAATATTTTTATAGTAGGTACAAAGAATACTATCAAACTAGTAGTGGTCCAGTGTGGTATTCCAAACCATATAAATAACAACTAAGTAAACTACATATCCGTAAATTCAAAAATCATTCACACAAAAGCTATACCCTCGCACCGTAAGGCGGTTCGCCACGCCGTTGTTTTATTTATCTAAACGCTTCACTGGACCAAACTTAAGAGCGATGTTAATTGAAGATGTAAGTCTGGATTTAATTAGTCCACATTTGTCAATATACTTTATTCATTTTTCTACTCTATTTTGGCCTTTGAGCTAAGTATACAAACACAAGAAAATATGAACAGAAAACATGCTCTTAAATTACTGGTTATTTCTACACTGATTGTAATATACATATAAATACAATCGTTGTCTACATAAAATTATATCGGAAGCTTTCGTGTCCATTAACTAGGAAAAGACTCACCCCATCCCAAAATTGACCTTGTGAAAATTTCTTGGCAAGCTCGCGCTACGAAACCTATGTACCAATTGCAAGAGTAAAAATACACTAATACAATTAAAGTTTCACAAAAAAAAACATGATTGTGTCTCGGCGACTCAGTTTAGTCGGAATTTAGATATCTTGCAAAAACTTGTGCCATTGAGATTGATTGAAGAGAATTTCTTCGAAATATGTAAGTAATTATAAATAATGAATTGAAAGTGTATAAAGTGATTATTAGAAATGAAAGATGCGCACTGAAAAATTAATATACACATGTACAACATTACTTATTCATGTTATGGCTGTTAATATTTCGGAGTAATAACTTCTAATTAATTTTTCAGTAGCTCCAAATCACAAACAGGTCTCTACTTGATAGCACGAGTGTTACTCAGTAATATTAAAAATATAAGACATCACTATTTTTTTAGAAGAAGTAAGCTGTTTTACTTACTTGGATCCCAGCGAGCGACATTTTCGATGGGTCGGTATGAACTTGCCTTGGTGGCATGTTCCTTGGAGCCGCAGAGAGCCAGAGCCCACCTTGTGAGAGGGTGATATAATGGCGACGTTAGATGCGCCTTGTGAAATAACTTCTTTCACAGACTCTTTAGAGCCGCAGCAACTGCCAGGAGGCGACGGAGGCTCTAGCTTTTGCGATAATCTATAAAAAATGCATATTTTATACCGAAACTTAATCTAAACTAATTGATCTCATTTAGGCTATTACAGTGGACTGCTGGCCTCCCCTGCTGTGGCATAACTAATGGGGTATATTATCACCCCATTCCAATACAGGCCTTTCAATGTGTTGTCATTGTAGACTATACTATTATAGCCTATTAATAAAATTCGTTCAAAAAATGTCTCATTTATTGTTACAGCGCTTCTTAATCATCAAATGCGAACAAACTAACATTATTTTCCTGTATGCCTACTAGCTACTCTTGCTTTACTTTCTAAAAATTCCTTCCATGCAAACTTTGTCCTGAAAAATACGCCAAAAGCATTAGCCAAATAAGTTACCCGCTTTGAATTGATGCGCGGACAAATATGTGTGGCAAATTATTTTCATTTATATATTCACTATCGACATTCATCACCTTCTACATTCGTCATCGACAATTGCAGATAAACAAATAGCCTTCCTGTTTAACACATTTAAATTTAATCAAGGCTCATCGCATGGCGTACGTCATGTCATAACTTGACGACGATTGCACAGATTTGAAACTTAATATTGACAATATGATATTGATATTTGAATCAACATCACATACTACTTTAGAGGGCTCTATTAACTATATATATAAATTGATCGTACGTATATGTATAATAATATCAAAAAAAGTGTAGAAACAAAATAACGTAAAATTATCGCAATAAATTAGTCTCACCCTCCATTACGTCCTACTGTAAATCTATTGGTGTATAATAAAGAATTATCTACGTGGGTCCAGAAATACAGCAGAACAATATAACCATGGGCGTATAACACAGATAACAAGCCTGTGCCTACTCTTTCGTAGATGTACCTACAGGCGTGATTGTATATGGGATTGATCACATAATATCTTTATTTGATTCAGTTATTCCTTTTAAATGGACATGTCGCTGTGAAGAAAAACTGAATAAGATTTATTTGATTCAGTTTTGGTAGCCGTGCGCGAATCGTACATCGTACCGACAGTTTGATACCTTTATAGAGTAGTTCAACCGTAACGTTTATAAAATATTGAAACTATAGCTTCCGTTTTAAAAATTGAAGTAGCTGCAGATACAGAAAAATTTCTACAAAACATCATCGCGCCTTCACAAAACTTTGTGCAGAATATCATTTTGTGAAATAATTTCAATAACCTGAGCTATTCCGATTTCTGATTCCTTTATGCTGTTGTAAATAAAGTTACCAATTAATGGGGTCAGTATCAGTAGTCACTGTCTGAGTACGTTGTGTTATCAAAACACTGTATGATACTCATACATATACTTCTTATCGTTGCCGTTGTGACAAACAAGACAGAAAATAAAATATTTATGAGTTATTCGTGCACAGTACCTAACGTTTTATTTTCGCCAGAGGATTGACGTCATAAAGGCATGATATTCAATCAATTGTTTAGAATCGTTGAATAAATTGCTATGGAAATAGGAGCTCTAACGGCTATTCTTATTATATATTTATTATACAAGCTATGCCTGAGACTTAGTCCACGTGGACTTTTGTCCAGGTTTTAAATTTTTTGCGCGCTACATTAATACTTTTTCTGAAATAAAAGTAGCCGAAGTTACGCTTTTGAACGGCACCTATCGGTAGAAGATTTCCGTAAATATAAGAGGTGAGACCTAAAGGGATCTGCAAATTTGTCTCACTTATAGAGGTGTCTCACTTATAGAGGTATTCCGCTTACCCAGTGGCTCAGATATCTAAGTATAATTTTTTTTTTGTCTCATGTACCAAGGGTCCAATGGCAGAATACAGGTCATTACAGTTACTGAGGTACGATTATTGAGTAAAATAACCCATGATTAACATTATACGTTGGTTTTAATCTATTTAAGGCATCAAAAAGAGATAATAAGGACATTAAAATATATTTTTTTTTATAATTAGTACAAAAATGTGAACATAATGTTTAAATTATAAAAATCATTTAGTCATTTTGGTTGGTCTTTTGGAAGTATCAGCCATCAGATTTTTTTACGATGTTATCAATTTTATTAATTAGATACCTACCTATGCTTAGCATTGTCACCAATTGACGTACTATAAGAATAAACATCCATATGATAGTAAAGAAAATTATAACTGAAAGTACTTGAAGCTCAAAATTAGTTAAGTGCGGAATTAGTAAACAAAAAGACGATGTTATCTCCGTTACGTTAGAGGTTGTGGCATATAAAGTCACTCGCTGTCTCAGTTATAGAGGTACCTAACTATAATATAAAATAAAAGTCCCACTAATAGAGGTAATTCAGTGCCAAAGTGTTGAGACCTCAGCATGAGTTCCAGTCATGGAGGTTTCTCATTTTACCAAGTTTCACTGTATATATATATATATATATATACTATCGCGAAAGTCCGGAACCGTTACATAATATTATGAATGTGTAGATATAAAAAGTATTTATTAAGTGTTATAAAACCGGAACACCTGGCGTATTCCCGTGTCTCTCGATAGGGGAGGGGAAATTGAATCTCGAGTAAAGCGTCGAGGTCACTAACGTTAGCGGCCAACCGGTCGGGGACTCAGGTTTTTTTCTAGGGCGCACCTGGTTTCCCGCCATATGACGAACATGAGAGACACCGGTTTTAATCGGATTAATCCCGACATATCCAGAAACACTTGTTAAATAATAGTAATCTTATACATTTAAATGTTTTTATGTCTATAATGACGTGGTGTACTGCGTCTAGAACACTGCTTGAATTTTTGAAAAGAAGTTACCTTCGCAAGTTTCAAATGAAGTTATTCGCCATTGAAACAAATTACTAACAAGCATTCACAACAATGTCTTCCCAACCTCAGAATAAAATTTTAAGTAAAATATTGCCCTACGTGAATACTTTTCTCATATTTCGTAGGTAATCGACATACGACAATAATATACCTAGGCTGCTATAGGTAACTGTCGAAGATCTAATTACTCGCCAAGCATCGTCGCTCCGATATCTTATTTCTATAATGTTTACATTATTGAAGTTATTTTTTAATGTATTGTAATCATTTACAGAATAAAATTTAATATTTTGAACTTCGTACATTACAATCATAGTTTTACTATAAATGGTCCCTTTATGCACAAAGTATTGTACTGAATATAGGTCTAGTGCCGCAGTCACTAGGCTTCATAATATGATAACTTCATCACGATTCTTCATTTATTGTGGTTTACATGTATAAACATTGGAAATTCATGTACTTATCATATTATGAATATGAAAGGGATAGGTAGTAAATCGACTCACTTATATTGATCATCCTCTAGAAATTTCTGAAGCTCTTCAATATAGCGCACACTATTCAAATAGTTGCCTACATGAGGCACTGTTGCAATATCATACTCTGACGTTTGATATTTTTCGAGAGCCTTCAATACTACGGCCATTTTTGTGGCACGGTGGGGAGATCCCGCAGGATGCGCAATATCTATATAAACCAGATCTGTTAAGAAAATACCTGCAAGAAAATATTACGGTAAATTTTGGGAGAATTCATCCAGCGGTCAGGAGTGAAAGTAAGAAGTAGCTCACGCTCATCCTACATCCCAGCCATGCCAGTCAAATGATTTTTTTTATTAAAAAAGTAACTCACCAAGATATGGTATACATGGCAAAGGAATACATTTTAAATATTCCCTTAAGGCAGTCCAGTTATCTTTTTCACCAAAAAGTTCTGCAAGTTTGTCAAACTGCTGTTTATCTTTCTTTGATAAACATGCCCAAGTTTTTGTCAGCCTGTGGTAAAAGATGTGATCATTATTTCGCAAAAATACACTTATGTGATAAGTACTGGCATGAAATTAAAAATAAAATTGGTAATGCCATTCAAACATAAATTTTGTGTAACTTACATAATTTATATGTAAGTTAGAGACCACTGAAAAGCTGTTAACTATGTAGACAGTACTGTATCTTCGTCCGAAGTATGTTCAATTCAAAATGTTCTTACCTGTATATACTAGCACTGTGCAAGGCAGAAATAACAGCAAACAGAGAATGTAAATTATTCAGTTCATGTAGTTTCTTGCCTACTTTAATAAAATGTGCCAGTATTTCTGCTCGAGCTTTCGGAGATTTACCATTTAATATTTCCTGTACTGTCCAAAAACTGACCTGGTAACAAAATATTGGTTTTTAGAGCAAGTGGGCTTCGAAAATATTTTGGTGGGTCGATAAATGGTCAGCCAGTGCACCATAGAGAAACATAGTACCAGATCTTCACTCTTCAGCTCTCTTCCATACTATAGTGGAATACTATTGTATGTGTTTTGACTGACTTTCACTGTTTTATCTAAATTCGAGTTTATATGCCATTTGGACTAACTAGCTGTTTTTATATTCCTATTTCTCCAGGATATGAAAATCCATGTGTAATTATTTTTTTTATATATAGGACACGCCAACTTTACCTAACCTCGCCTGATGGTAAGCTAAAGGCAAAGTCTCAGAAGAAGAGGGTCACCATTACAGACACTCAGTGTTACAATCAATTTCACCTAGATCCATTCAACCATTTAAATATGATTGAGTAACAAACATCCAAACATCTTAACACAGTCTCACATTTATAATATTAATATGGATAGGATTACTGGGTAAGTTAGAGGGTTACAACATGTGTCTTTTGTGTAAACTGACTTTTCTGTAATTGTACATAATCTATATCACCTTACCCTATTAAATCTCTTGGTGAATGCCACTACATTAGGAGCAACTGTCAATTTGTTCAACTTATTCCATCCACATGTAGTCAATTCCTCAGATTTAATAGATTTGAAACAAGGTAAATCGAGAAGAGTCAATTGGTTTGCAATATCCTCAGGAGTGATGCGAAGTGCTGAGCAGACTATTTCATCCCACGATTGATTAATAGATGAGGCAGGTGGTAAGCTGCTTGTTTTGTATTGGTATATAGAATCATGCTGTCTGCCATTTCCACTGTCTCCATGTCTGTATAAATTAAAAGATTACAGACCATTCATTTTGTAAATAATCAAAAATATATAATTTCACTTTGAATAATTCAACATTGATTAACATTTAAGAGGCTTCCACAGAGAAATCAAGAAATGTTAGCTAACATCTATTGGTGAAGATTTTATTGCAAGATATTTTATAATGAATGTTTTTAAATATTTCCTTGTAAGTAATTCTATGATTTAAGTTTTGAAAATATCTAACAATAGTTAACATACTCCTGATGTTGAAAACATTTATATGATTAATAAATATTATGTAATATCTTCTAACATTTTTAAATATTATGTGGAAGCACCTTTACAGTACTTAGCGCTTTTAAATTAATCACTTAGGTGCTTATATAAAATTAGACACAATGTGACACATTACATATTATAATTTGCTAAATATATTATATTTAATCAGAAATAACCATACCCATAGTTATAATAACATGCACAGTCATCTTTAGTTATGGATTTTTGACTGTTCAAAGGAATGTTAGATGTTTTTTTATTGTTGTGTTTGCATGGGGGTTTATTTTCAAGTGGCCAGTTCTCTTCATCTTCATGCTGAAACATCAGTACTAGATAGAAAAAACACATAATTTATATACGCTGCTAGTTCTATAATATATTAAAAAATGTTTTCATTTATAAAAAATATGTTATTGCTAACCCATCATTAATACATATTTATAAAATCAGTACCTCTAAATAATCTGAAAAGTGATGGTGAATATTGTTATTACTGTGGAGTATTTTATAATGCTATACTGAATAGCTTATAACCACCTCATCAAGAAAACGAATGATATCATAGGTTGTTACATATGAAAATGCAGTTTTTTTGAAGAAGTTGGATGAAACACAATTTTCAGTAGCAACATTTTTGCTTTTTTTTAGGAATGACAAATCCAAATTTTATGTTTTTTTTTGTAAATGAGACAATATTAAGTTTATAAAATCTTTTATTACATTTTTGAAAAGAGACAGATGTAATAGATAATAGACTGCTGAGATGAGGTCTCGGGTTCGATCCCAGGTTTTACCATGGCACACACCAATGACTTTCCGATGCTTTTCGAAGTTATGTGTGTATTTATCATAGGTTTATAAGTGCCCGATTAATGGCAATAGGCTCAACACCTCTTACATTAGGACCTCTCTAGACCTCTTACATTAGGACCTAAACATAAACTGGCGAAATGTGGGTACTAGCACCTCTGCCTACCCCTTCGGGGATATAGGTGTGAGTTTATGTTATGTTACAGATGTAAATAATTAATACGAAATTTATCATCAAAATGGATAGCATTTAGGAAGTACTGTTTTTGAAGCTAGAATTTAATTTATCAAGCTGCCAATGAAAACAAAATTTAATACAGAGTTGAAAAATCTTGAAATCAACTTTCAAACAAATATATTACGGGAATAACAAACTCATGAATCTGTAAGAAAAATTCTGCAATTTATAGGTAAAGACCTAATATTATCTAGAACTTTAATTCTGCAATCGTCTTTAAGCATCACAGTAATAAGGCTTTGGGTAGGCCTACTTACCATGTATCAGTTCCACATCACCAGTACACATTAAGTATATCAGAATCATGATTTAGACAGAAGTAGAACTAACCAGGTATTGTCATCAGTCATAATATACACTCAACTAAATAACAATTTTTATGACATATTGTAAGGTAATTAATATTATTAATTGACAATAAACCTACCTCAACAATTCTAAGGACAGCCAAACTATCACTCAAAATATCTCGCGGCATGCTGGCCTTACTATAGCATGTACCTACTGTGAGAAAAAATATTAATGAGAACAAGGAATATTGTATCAACTTAAACTTATACATACACACACATATTTTTTAATTATAAAAGTTATTAACACCAGTTATTCATTTATTACATTCACATTATCTTTGGAATACTTAACACATTTGTTTTTAGTAAATTTCGAAGCAATACATTTTGATAACAAATTGTTGTGATATGACAAAAATACAAATATCTGTTTACCTGCACTCAACCTTCTTCTGTATTTGAATTCGATTGTATATTGTCGTAGACTATATGTGAAATTAATTGCTTAGTTCTCAACCACAAGTTAACAGCAAACCATAATTAAATTAGCGCTCCTTACTAAGTCTGACCTCTAAGATCATTCCTTGTTAGTTTCCTTCATACATATTTGTTTTACATATTATAGGCTATTTAACATTACTTACCATGGCATGTGTGACAATATTCAACATGTGATGAAATATCCAAATATATTATTATTTACACCACATAAAAAAACGAAAATCTATTCTTTTAACATATAAATATTGGATTTTGCAGTAAAAATTGAACAGTGTGGATTGGATGGATGAACTGTGTAGAATGTTTCCAGACCAAAAAATGGTTGACATTGTAAACTGGTTTCTATAAAACTTATATTATAATCGATTTAAAATAATATTTGCAGTGATCACGTAGGTTTAGTTTAATGTTTACTCGGGAAGGCAGTTGAAACTTTTTGAAATTGTATTTAATCTTATGAAATAGTTATGTAGCATAATTTGCATAAAATTACAAGGTAATTTTTAGCGCCAAAATCCATTTACTGATCGCGCATTCGTGTTGCGCCACTTCCACCACAAACTATGAAGCAAAAATTGAGAAAAGTATATTTATGTAATTATTTAAAATTTATTTTGAAAATCTATGCGTAAACAATGTCATTAAAGTTGTTTTTAAAATTTTTATGTTTACATTTCAGTATGAGAGTAGGTAAATAAAATGATTTTTAGTATCATTTTATTCGCTACGTTGAAAAATATCGTACGATACACGTGTCTATTGATGATTACCGTCTTAAGTGGTCTATCGGCTCGGATCTCAATGGCGCCACAGCGGTAATCACCAACTTAACACACTTATACCATAATATACTACTATGTACCTATACTATTAATAAAAAAAATTTTGACCAATCTTACGTAGTATTGTATTCTCTTTGATTGTGACCACTGAAATGGTCACCAAACTGAGGTCACATGTACTGTAACCTTGAATGTATTTTTTTTTTCATAATATAACGGCTATTATCCATGACTTCTGACAACGTTGCCATGTAGAAAGATAATAAAATTAAACAAAAATATAATAATCTAATTACGCAGAAAATACCTCAGAAACTGGGAATATGGTCACATATCTGGAATGAATATTTGGCACCGGATTACCTCGTATGAACACGTCCTCTTCACTGGTTTTTTGTGGAGACTGACTGTCCAAAACCAACTCTTCTGGAGGCATAGCAGCTTCGCAAGTATGAAATACATACCTAATTACCGCGAAGAACAAGATTTCAAGTTTAAGTTAAAATAGTTTATTTTTCATATATTATGTAATGAAAGTATTCTTATATTCAGAAGTAATTTATTATAAAAAACTCAACAACAAATCAACAAAAAAGGTACTTTTCTCAGAAAAGGTTGCAAGAATCGCTATTTTATAGCTACACTTGAGGGTGGGATATTTAAAAAATACATGTTTTACCATATTACAAGTAGTTTAATTTAATCAAGACAAGTTTTGTTTCGATACTTGTAATGAAAACATTAAAAATAATAAGCATTTTATTTAACTTACATTTAAACATATGCAATCAGACTTCCCATTTTATTACATAATTCAAATGAAATCGTGGGACAAGTCGAAACTTTTGTGAAAATACCCGCGGTATGGCGGGGGAAAAAAGAGAAAGTCTAAACTATAACTGTACACTACCAAATACCAAGCTGATGATCATACCCACGGGCCGCGATTGCACCCGCGTGACTGTTGGTAATCGCGACCATTATTGCAATCCAAACTTTTAATCCAGAACTTTCTAATAAAAATCGGCATCAAATTCAAAGCAAAAACAAAAAGACAATAGGAAATATTACACAAGTATTTTTTACAAATGTCTCTAACTAAAGTTATATCTTATACAGAATACTGTCTGAAGTTTACGCGAATATCACTCATTGTTTCTTAATTCTATCGTGATTTATTTGGTATTATTTACATTTAGCCCGATGTGTCGTCTACTTTTCAGCAGCCATGGTTGTGGGTAACTTCTGACGGTAGTTGCCAATTGCCACATAGTTTGAAGTGCAAGTCATTTCAATCTCCAAGTACCTATTCTAGTTATGATCCGCGCGTTCAATAAAGTATACAAATTAGATTACAGATACAAATAATTTACAACCTTATAATAATTAAGCAAAGATAATGCTGCGTACACACTAGGCCAACAAACGAGAACAAATGCTAAAAATAGACAATCGAGGGGTCGATTTGGGGGAATTTTTTTTAGCGACATAGCTAATGACTTTTGGAAACAGTTCTAGAACCAATAATTTTTACGTTTTTGTCAATTCAACATATAATTTTAAAATTATTTTTCCACAGACCAACAGTGATACATTATGGAAATCAACAAACATGCTGCCATTTGAACCTGGTTATGAATTATGTGACTTATTAAGTGACGATTAATAACTGATTTCATATTCTAACTTAAATAGGCTATTTGTCAATATTTTTTATTGTCGTAAAATGAGCACTATAGTATATAAACTGCTAAAGATACATTTTCTTACGACAAATAGTTTTAAAAAATTTTGATTTTGAAAATTCAGTTTCTCAAGCCGGCTAAAAACGCTTCATACAACGTACTTGCGAGGGACGTCACGCGCCAGTTGCGGGTAGTATAAATGTATGGAGTACAATAGAATATCGCATTTATCACGGTCCACGTTGCGTTTACATGTGTATAGTTCATAATAAAAGTAATATAAATGTAATGAGGAATCTAAAAATTTAAAATTGGGACTGAATTTGATTTTTTGATTTATATTTTTACACATTTTGGGAATTAAAAATAATGAAAAGTCATACTTTCAGTTGGAATAGGATTTTTTTTTTTTATATACTACTTAGTTGGCAGATAAGCACACGGCCCACCTGATGGGAAGCGGTTACCGTGGCCTATGGACGTATGCAACACCAGGGGTGTCACACTCGCGATGCCGACCATGAAGAAAGCTTGGGAAAACCGCAGCAGGGAGGTCATTTCACAGCTTGAGTGTGCGTGGGATGAAGTTTCTTTCATACCGCACAGTGCGCACTGTCTCAGGTCGCAATGTGTGAGGATGAATTCCCTGCCTATGGCAAGAGGTGCAATGATGATGACACAAACCATTGTATAGGCGGTAGAACACACACAGTGTGGCAAAATCCCTCCTAAGGCTAAGAGGTTCCAATCTACCTGTGAGTATGGGATTGTCAACCAGCCACAATGCCCGGCTTTGCAACGAGTCGAAGGGGTCTAGCTGGTATGCAGGTGCTCCAGTAAAAAGGTGACAGCAGTACTCCATGTGAGGCCGGACCTGTGCTTTATAAAGAAGGAGTTTCTGCCCCACAGTGAAATACTGCTTCGCCCTGTTGAGCACTCCGAGTTTTCTTGATGCCAACTTAACCTTGTCCTGCAAATGACTTCGGTATTGGACGTCGCTGGAGATATCGACACCAAGAATCCCGATACTCGAGAAGATGGTAAGCGATGTGCCCAGAAATTGCGGCGCTACAATGAATGGGGTTTTCTTAGCGGTGAATACTCATACTTGTGTCTTATACTGGGGTAGGTTTAGTCATCCCCAATCAGATACTCCAGAGAAAGTAGTCTCGATTTCAGACACAAGTTGTTCGCGACTCTTCTCCACCTCGGACTGAGGGATATTTGCCCGGCCCGTGTAACAAGTGTCCCCGGTACTGTCGTCCGCATAACAATGAATGGAGCCATCAGACAGCATGTCATTGAAATGCAGCAGATACCTACAGCGTCGGAGACAACACGGAGCCTTGTGGAACACCAGCGTTTATGTTCATGCGGTCCGAGCAGCTGCCGTCGACGATGGCTTGGATGCTTCTGTTGGACAGAAAGCAGGAGATCCATTCGCACAATCCCTCGGGGAGTTCATAATATGGCAACTTCGTAAGAAGACCTTTGTGCCAGACAGGTCTTCGCTATATCGAGGCTGACCGCTAGTGCCTCACCCCGACTCTCGATGGCTTGCACCCACCGGTTTGTGAGATACACAAGAAGGTCACCGGTAGAGCGATGGCGACAAGTCACTAACTTGGCAGCGTATGTGCCTTCTTGAACATTATGTATGTATTTAAATAAAGCATTCAGGTTGTTGAATCTGAATTCCTGCTTAGGAAACCGAGTCGGAAAAGCGTGCGTGTGTGACCAGCCTTATTTGGATCCCAGCACTGATCCTTTTCAATTTCTATTGGCAAATTAATATCTATAGTTTTAATTAAATCAATATCGATATTTAATTGAGTGCGTGAATCCGTCAAACACGTTTTTTTTTAAATGGGCTTCATATTCTGTTGCTTTTCTATGGGGTGGAAAGGAAGTAAATTAATCTGCTCTACAATCGTTGGTTTTTTTGACAGTACTGACACTCTTATATACTCTTTGGTACTGACAGTACTGGCATTAGTTTTGAGACATTTTAATAATTAACCTCACCAAAAACCTTTTTTCCAATCTGAAGATAAAAATTCTAAGTTGTGCTTCCAAACATGGCTAAACCAGTTGATATGGAATTGAGAAAGGCATTCATGGAATTACAGCTAAAAATGGTTGAGACCAGTGAAAAAATTCAGATAATAGACTCGCAAATAGACATGTTAAAGCGGGTGTTGCTACATGTAGATGTTACTCAGCGCGAGATCAGTACATTCACATCCGATACAAAAACTTATGAATCCGTGGGCAGAATGTTTCTTCTAACAAATTTAGACGAAGTCAAGAGCAATCTCAAGAACCGCGAAACTCAACTAACAGCGCGCACGACTGAATTAGCAAACAACAAACAGTATTTAGAGAAGAATCTAAAAGAAAGTGAAGACAACATCAGAGAAATGGTGCAACAAAGAAAGGAACAAAGTGAATCAAAAACCAACTAACAGCCTTTTCTGTTATGGATGTAAAACTCCCACGAAATGACTAATATACCTACTTGCTTGTGATAATTCACGGAGTTATATTCTAAGCTTATTACATATTTAATCTTGATTTCGAATTAATAAAACCTTTCTACTATTTCGCGTTTTACTTGTAGCCCTTTTCAAGAACAATGCCTAAAAGTAAATTTTCAACCCAAAATTGAAAGTTTATACATCACAGTATATTGATGTATAAACTTTATAAGTAGTCAAACCTAACTTTACTTAGTGAGATAACACTAGACTAGTCAAAAATTAACAAATATGTCAACAACTATTTACCAAAACAACTGTACTGAAGTTTCAGTGGTGATAGTATAGAATCCAATGTAATATTGACCAACACCCATCTGTTTCAATCAATTAGGCCATCGTAGTCCACTGCTGGGTATAGGCCTCTCCCAATGTGTGCCATCTGTTTACCAAATGATGATATTTTAGTGAATAAAATGTCATCATCACTATTATTTCAAAGTTTTTCCAGTTTCACTGCCTTATCTGCCAAAAAAATGAACCTCCAATGAAAAGTATACAATGTATGGTACATGCAAAAGCTCTGTAGCCTCCTTTTTTCTGCTCCTTTCTACCTGGTTGCTGACAACACACATACAGACAGGTAACTAGATTTCATTGCAAATTCAGTAATATAGGGTTGCGTTTGAAAATCTGGTCAAGAATAATGGGAGCTCATCTTTGAAACCCAAAAATGAGTGAAATTAGAAAAAAATTTGCATAATTAATTTTTTGCCCATGTTTTTTGAGTCACCTTCTTGGTATGTGTTCAGCAACACATTTCATTAACTAAAAGATATTTTTGATCTGGTAAAAAGATGGGTGAAGGTCGAACCTTAGACTGTGATGCAATGGTCAATTTAAAATAATGAAGTTAGGTCATTGTTATAAATTAAGCTTGACAATATAATGAAATATTTCATAAATACAAGGTTTACAAGAAAAAGTAATTTATGAACTACACCTCGTTCAATCAGCCGCTTTTGTCTGTGACATAGATAACAAAGAAGTACGAACTGACGAGACGCCTTGTCACTCGACTTAGAGACCTACAGATGCCAGAAGTAGCCAGGCGTGCGCCGCTGGCTACGTCACCATGTGGTCTTAGCGAGGCAGGGCACTAAAGCTTGGTACTGCAAATGCAGTCATAATGAACTCACAGCTCCTCAATAAGGTAGGTAGAGCAGATGTTTGTTTCCACATGCTACCCACACCACACCTATCAAAAACCAATAGGGAAGGTAGAGCAGATCCTTTAGAAGTTTCCACTTGCTATTCACACCTCTTACCCAATAGGGTAGGTAGAGCATATCATATAGAAGTTTCCACTTGCTCTTCACACCTCTTACCCAATAGGGAAGGTAGAGCAGATCATATACAAGTTTCCACTTGCTATTCACACCTCTTACCCAATAGGGTAGGTAGAGCAGATCATATACAAGTTTCCACTTGCTCTTCACACCTCTTACCCAATAGGGAAGGTAGAGCAGATCATATACAAGTTTCCACTTGCTATTCACACCTCTTACCCAATAGGGTAGGTAGAGCAGATCATATACAAGTTTCCACTTGCTCTTCACACCTCTTACCCAATAGGGAAGGTAGAGCAGATCATATAGAAGTTTCCACTTGCTCTTCACACCTCTTACCCAATAGGGGGGGGGGGGGGGGATGATGATCCCTCGTGCAACTCATCACTTGAGCATGTACGAAAACAAAGTAGAATAAATTTCACAGGTGTGCGCTATCGTATCTATATAGTGTATCAAATGATACATTTATAGATTTCCCTTTGGACCATAGAGCACATATTGCACCAAGCAAAGGTCTCTGTTGAAGCATAGGTTATTTGTGAACAATGGTTAAATCCATACTACATTAATTAATAGTATATTAATAATAAGCCGCCTGGTTTCCGGCAGAGTAGAATTTGGACCACCCCATCTCTTACCATGCTGTGTCGTACAGGGCGACTAAGGGATAAGACTGTTTAACTTCGACGACAGATATATATAACCCAAACTCAGCCAGAGAGGCATGCCTCGAGGCAACAATAGTGCCCGGAAAACGGAAATAGGCTCATTACGTGGCATATTACGTGGGACCGAATACAATGATGGTAAAATGTGGGTGTTAATTCACCTCTGCCTAACCCTCCGGGGATAAAGGCGTGATTATAAATATGTATGTATATTAATTAATATTATAATGCTTTAGACTTTGTTTGTTTGAACGCGGTAATCTCAGGATCTATCGACCGGTTCGAGGTGAAAAAATATTTTTCTGTTGGATAGTCCATTTATCGACGACAACATCACGCTTCTACAAACGGAAGCGGATCAGTGATCATAAATGTCAACAAATCCAGCAGATTTCCATACATCTACATCAAAATTAAATGTTCTAAAAGTTCGAGTTCTAAACTATTTTTAACTACATAATATTCCCTATACAAATAAATACGTTACATAGGTACGTTCTGCATTTAAACTTGTCATTCAAGCTATACCTACCTATAATTACAAAATAACCTAAATGGTATCAGTAGTTGTTTTGCGTCCATCGTAAAACGATGGACACAAAACTACTGAACGAAGATTTTGGCCAGACTTCATACCTACTGCATTTGATTTCAATCTGTTAATAGAACCTGAACAAAAGTCGCGATAACCGAACGGACATCCACGCGGGCGAAGCTAATATTTATTAATTACCACGGTCACGGTCGAAACTATAGGCAGTTGGAGCCTAGAAGCTAGAAAACTGATGGAAATTAAAGGGGAAAGCCGACGACAATCTCTTCGACTTGTACCTAGACTACTTAGATGTTGCAATCTAGTGCGAAAATGCGGCCAATGGCCCATGCCCTAGGCTTCTTTACACCAGATACGAATCGTTGCGGGTTGTTTAGCTAACAAAAGCTTTGGCTGCAATATGTACCTTATAGTATTTTTCTAAATAATGTAAATACTTACCTACTACTACTTTACCAATCAATGGATGAGGCTTTAGTTCCTGCTTTCCTCTCGTGGTCAGACTGCAGACAAGAACAATAAAATAGTTACACCAAAGATAAAGCAACAGTTTACGTCATGCGGGCAAGAGTTGCGACAGAACTATTTTCTGTGAGAGTAACCGTGTCCGCAAGAGGGTAGACGCTAAAATTCGACTGCTTGATCTGATAGGAGTGAACTCTCGAGGTATATCTAGGTTATGGGTCCCGCCTTGTTCACGAAACTTATATTATAATTTATTTATTTCAGCAACAAATAAGTAAGAATATGAATACAAAATGATTACATTCAAGTATACATTTAGGAGTTCACATTTGGATACCTACTATGGATCCTGTTTCTGTCCTAAGATTGTCGAACGCGGATAAATACTTACAGAATGAAATATAATATGTTGTACCGCCTGTTTGACACTATTGGGTTTACGTTTGAAGACCATATCTGAGTACTCAGAATAAATCAAATTTTATTTTGTCAAATAAATCTTTTATTCTAAGCAGTAACGCCCAATAAAGATTTGACTCCACGTCCAAGTCCCAAAACACCACCTTACATGTAGCGCGATTTCGATTACATGGTTCGGAGTTCGGACTGCCACTGTCGTGCTGCAAGCGACGTCTTTACTACCGTACCCTCTCACACTCTTCAGCGTGCTATAATGGCCGTCTTGTCGATTTCAGATGGCTGCACGCTGCCATTGAAGTGCCAGTCGAACTTAAGACGGTCACAGTAATAAATTGAGACAAATTAGGGTTATCCGAGATCTTAAGCCAGGGGGAGGCCACAATAACCCCTGAGCCTGTCAACTTGTGGTACTTCAGAGATGATAAGCTCATCCAGGGTGATTGGGTAATATATCGAACAAAATAGCATACCTTTTGCTAAGAAGGTGACTCACTAAACCATCGCTCCGAGGCCTGGTATTATCAAGACAATAAATTACACTGCCAAGGCAATGTGGATTGGTGAATGCACTTGTTTTACTTTCTGTACAAAGAATACTAAGAAGGACGCTTAGCTTAAGCAGCTCTAAGGTGAAAGGTTCCAAGTTACAATGGCAGCATTGATGAGAAAACCGACACGGTGTCGGTGATCAAGACTAGGAAAAGTTAAACAACATCCACGACACACTCTCATTGGTTAAGTTTTCTTGAGCAGTGTGCAATGTTCGAAGATGAGCGTTGTGTGTGTTAAATCTGGGATGTGCTGACCACACAGGCTTTGTACACTACAGACTCGATGGCACAAACTGTGTCTTTGATGTTGCACGTTATGCAACTGAAATGTCTGGTTCGACCGGACAAAAAAAAATCGACTTTAAAGGTAGGAAATGCGGAACAAACTGATTGTTTTCAAAATGTTTATTTTATTTTTGCACAAGAAGAATTGTTTTCATTAATTCTTATATGAATTTCTTAATACTATTTTCAAGAATTTAATTATTAACTGATTTTTCCTTAACGAAAATACTTATAGTGCTACAAACGTTGATCGTAAATAAAATAGTGAAATATTTACACAACAATCTAAATTAAGTAGTATAACGTAAAATTTAAATTTATATAATAACAAATATTACTTAATGTGACCTTAAAAATGGTAATAATAAAATTCAGTAAATTAAAGCTCAAGAAGCTTACAAGCATTGTTAAAAAGATAATTAAATAATATTAACATTAAAGTATTTATATGAGTATAAAATATCTAGTGATAATGCATTAAGACTGCTTCATTGTAATTGATATATAAATACAAGTAGTGATATATTTAATAACCTTATAGACAGAACCATTAATATGTTAAAAACCAGCACAGGCTAAAGTAGTGCTGGGAGATTGAGTGCTGAACGAACAATACAAATATGTCTATATATCGAGTATATACTACACAAGGATTTCATATATATACCTTGAGAACACGACGATTAATACAACTATGCGATTGCCACTTTCCAATTATTAACAGATACTTTAACTAAGCCTATGTTTATGTGAGAAGCAGTCTCATAAACAGTGATCTCCAGTTGTGTCAATACATTTATAAAAATTAATAAAGCATAATATTAATTACAGTCTATCGACGATAAACTTGTCATGATATAAACTAAAAATTGCCACTATGATATACGGTAAATATAAACTCATTATAAAATATCTTCACAATAATGCTACTTGTAACGCTACAAACAATATAAATTACAATTTCCTATAACAATTGTCACATTTAATGATTATTTATAAAAGATTCCACGTTATGAATCTATTATACTGGGGAGTTGTTTAGAGCCACGAGGGTCGGTTAATGTCGTACGCTTGGCGAGCGCTGAGGCTCGACGGGTATGCAGCTGGATACAAACCCATGATTTGCGCACCGGTTTGTCGCAGAATCTCTTCTTGGTGGCGCTGGAAATACTGTTGATACAATGGCGGTGTCGCTTCTGCGCCAACAAATGGATAACCAGCTCGCACTTGTGAATGGCCAATGAAAGGAAAAGAACTTGCGGCATGAGCCGTGTTCTGATGAGCGGGTTTTGCTAACTTCTCTGCGTTTGACTCGGCGTTTGTACGCTGCTGATGAGCAACTGCAGCAACCATGTAATTTGCTGCCATTAGTTGATGCTGAGGATTATTGCGAAAATCTTCTATAGAAAAGCTGCCGTTATCACCATACAATCCACTACTTAAAGCCATATTAGTTGAGGTCCCAAAATTAAATGCATTTCCCGGCATCATGCTTGACTTAACAGATGACAAAACGTCGGTGTTGCATGAACTTTGATGGTAGGCTTGGCTACCTACCATCTGTGTTGGTTGCTTAGCCTCTGCGGTTCTCTTTCGTTTGTTCTTCGATTTAGTATCCATTTGTGAATTCGGTACACTGGATGTTTTGTAAGTACTGTTGTCTTTACTCGTTGAAACTGATGGCTGGGAATATATACTGACTGAGGTGCTAACTGGATGAGTATCTGAAGAAATGCTTTTATTGAACATTTGCGCCATCTGATATTTATCATGGTACAAAGATGTGCTCGTATTTGCATATGTGGTCAAGTACCTGTCATCCGTCGAGTATCGTTCTAGTAGTTGCAAATTACGTAAACCATCGATTGGAAGCGACGCAGGAGTACTGTATGGAGTCTTGTAAGGATTTGAACTTACCAATGGGTGATTTTGTACCAGTTTATCTGTTTTTTGTGATTTAGCATGCATATCTATGTTTTTAGATATAACATCAGCATCACTTATTGAAGATGAAGTAGGCATATGTTCACTCCTCTGGAGTCCTCTGGGGTTTGGTATTCTTAATTCACCTGGCAGGTTTTGCTGCATCTCCTGAGCTCTTTGCAGGTTCGGTCTAGGACTATATGTATTATATTGCTGATGTTGTAAACTCTTATTATACGAAGCTGCACTAGAGCTGGCAGCGTTAATCTCATTTTTCAATTTCTCGGCCGTACTTGTGCTGTATGCTGTTGAGTAGTCAGACGGCATTAAATCTTGTTTACGTATCTGATTCGTCATTTTCCAGTTACCATAATCAAGTGCCGTACTGGAAGGAGTAGGATTACAAGCATACAGCTTTTTATTAGCCAAATCTATGTCACTTATAGAAAAGTTACTAATACCTTGTCCTCCGGTAATCGCATCATATTGGCTGTGATGTGCATGAGCTAAATTCTGATTTAAATTCATTTCACTGTGTGATCTATCCTGACTGTGAGCGGGTGGTATATTTGATGAATGCATAGTTTTTGCGATTGTCTTTTGGAGGGCTTGGCTATTTAAACCTAAATTAATAGCAATCGCATCAACATCATAGCCTTTGTGGTGTGAGTTTGCATTAGATTTAGTAATCTCTCGTGGTAAATATTCGACTTCGTGTGCATGAGTATTATTACTGCTAGTTCTTCTATCATTATCTGCATTCAAGTAGCCCATGTTCACCATATCAGTTGGTTTGTTATTATCAACACTAATACTCTTCTTAGCATCCTGTATAGAGTCACTATTATCATACTTTGTGGTATCTCTATTTTCTGTAGTGTACTCTACAGTATTTTTATCACGTAAGCTATTTAACTTAGCCATTTCGGATTTCTCACTTAATGCTAACGCTATGTCATCTACTGACGTTGGCGTTATTGAATGCAAAGTAGAGGTCAATTTTGGATACTCATTCTTACTAGACACTGTTGCAGTGATTTCTTTATTTTCTGGCGTTTTCAAGGTGGGTATTGATGTATGATCTGTCTCATTGTATGTTCGTTTTTTAACCGGGAACAATTGAGCTTTAGAATCAACTGTTAATGGTGTTGTCGTACTGGATGTAACTACATTACTTGGCGTGGATGTTTGTGGCGAATGTTGTACTTGAGAATAATTTACAGTTGTCTGTGGGTACGGAGAATATGCGGGCGAATATGGACCCGTATACTGATTTTGTTGATATGAATCTGGAGCCATACAAGTGTAATCTTCATGACTTCGCGTAGATTTATTTACTGTAGTAGTTTTCGAAGAGTCATAGTATGGAGGGGGATGTTGATTGTACGTGGGCAGGGGACTCTTAGTATGATCGACGAAGTAATTAGGAGTAGAGGAGCCCGTGATATTATTCGATGCATAAACATGTTGAGAGTATGGAGAATAAGGTGATTGAGGAGCCTCCCTCGGACTACAACTCTTTTCAGGGCTACTTTTCATAGATGTTGTATCTTGATAAAAGCCTGCTCTCACTGTACCATTTATTATAGGATAAGTAATCTTCTGGAATTCCTCTGTTCGTGGCGATGCTGGTGATCGTAATAGAGGAGAAGTGTGTGACATTTGATGTCTTGGTGAATCCAGATCTTGACTGAAAGAAGATCTTTCTGAAACTGAGCTACCTGTACTGGTTCGTCTTTGCCTTGGTGTAGTGCTAACATTCGGCAAAGGACTGTCTCCTCCGTCAGGATTAGGAGTGTCAGGACCCTGTGGAGAATCATATTTGACCGCATTCTTTGGACTGCTGGGTTTAACATCACTAGTAACCGGTTCTGGTGCTTTTTCTGGTATCTCAGAATCAAGTTCTTCAACTTTCTTTTTAACTGGGGTTATAATGGGAGCAGTAGTGGTAGTCTTTGGCGCTCCAAAAGCTTTAAACCAAGCACTGAGGTTGGGTGTAGCTTTTTCCTGACTTGGCTTCGTTGGTATCTGGAGTTCAGTTTCTTCCTCTACATCTTTTTGGCACGCTTGAACAGCTACCTCTTCGGTTTTCTTCTCTGAGGGAGCTCGTTCAACTTTTTCCTCCTTTTTCTCAACTTCGGCCGTTTTAACCGTACCAGTCGTTTCTTCCTTTTTTCCCTCATCACTATTCGCAAAATTGTGATCATTCCCTAAAGTGAATTCAACTGTTGGCAACACAGATCCGAGACTTAGTTTTGGGCTAGATTCTCCTGTCTTTTGTGTGTCTCGCACCTTATTCTGTGGGCCTTGAGGCGTAACTTCTTCAGTTTTTTCCGTATTTTTATTAGACATATTAGTGAGCAAGTTACCCTTACTCTTGCCTGGTTGAAGTCGGTCGATAGTTCTTTGGATTTCTCGTCTTTTTACCAATTTCGGCTCACGTGACGATGGCCGTTTACGAGAAAGTTCCTTTCTGGTTAAGGGTTTTTCGCCCTGAGAAAGTTCATCATCGAGACGGCTATTATCTTGCTCTTCAGTGGAAATAGTTTGAGCTGGGCTATCACAAGGAGAACTCAAGGTAGACCCTTTAGGAGCACCATCAAGCCACTTGCTAATATCTTTGACAGCCTGTTCAAGAGCCTCAGATGCCGATTCATTCTTGGCCGAATTCTTTTTATTACCTTTCTTAGGAGCTGATTTTACTGTGAGTGGACTGTCTGAAGGTTCATCTTCAGATTCGTCTCTTGAGAAATCATTAGTATTACTGGATTCAGACATTTTATCTATGCTATTGTGATTAACAGCAAATAAAGTATTGAAAAGGGACCCGTCTTTATATTTTTCATTTTTAGCCTTAAGTTTTTCAATAGTCTCCCGTAACTTTTGATTTTTGTCTTTTTCTGGAATATTTAGGTTTTGCTTCTGTTTATCAGCCATTTTTTGTTTGGAGTCAAAAAGAGATTCCCAAGCATCCTTGTTTGTGTATCGTCTCCTTTCCTTTATTTTGTCGTATTTATCCTTCACAAAATCAGGGTCATTAAGTTGATCCAATGTCTCTGTTTGATCCAACTCACTTGGAGAAGGTGTAGGTGTATGAATCGAAGGTAATGGACTGGCACTTCTGCTTCTATTAGAGCTCTCTAAAGACTCCTGTGAGGTGCTACGTTTGATAATCTCAACTGGTTCTGGGTCTTGATGTTTGGTCTTCTTTTTCTTCTGTTTCGACTTCTTTCCTTCTCTGTCTTTATTCTTACTGTGCTTTTGTTTCTTGCTGTGTTTTGTTTTGGTTGATTCAGCATGATCCGATTTATGTGAGTCCCTTTTGTGGTTCTTGGAATGTTTGCCATGACGATGATGGCTCTTGTGTTTCTTCTTTCCTTTACTCTGTTTGTTCTTGTGAGATTCTTTTGTCTTATTCGATTCCGGTTCTAGCGTATCTTCTTCCTTGTCTTCCTCTTTATCTTCTGGCACTACATCCGATGAACTTGATTTTGGATCACCTGAAAAATAAATAATAATGTTATTAATTATTATTAAGAAGAATATAAAATAGGATATTTATTATTATTTCAAATGTTACTGATTATTTTTTCAAATGTTACCTTACTTTACCCCCATAAATGCAATGGTGAAAAATATTTAGAAACATTTACATGTTTCATGTTTCTTTTTACAAAAACCCTACTTCTTTTTTACACGTTTACGGAAAATCTATGATTTGCCGTGAACGCGTAAAGAAGGGGTAGGGTACATGAAAGTTCGTCATTTTCTTAAAAAGAAGCACGAAATACATAAATGTTTTTGTGGCACTGGATTCAAATATACCTGTATCCGAGTGAGATTTTCGTTTTTTCCTCTTGTGATGACTGGGAGATTCGCTTGTTTTCAGTTTATGTTTTCTTGATGGGGTTGGTAATTGATATTCGACAGCTATTTCTTCGTCTGACGACGATAGTCGATGCATATATTTTTCAGTCAATCTATCAAACGCTGTTTGTAGGTTATCTACCATCACAGTGTACTCTACAAGAAAAATGATTAGGAAAGAGATATTATTCATTCATTTTGTTCATTAAATAAATTAGGGATGATGATAAGGTCCTTATATATATATATATATATATAAATATATATATATACATATAAGGTTTCTAACCAAAATCGATTTGTCTAAATGTTATTTTCAGCACAATTAGATTGTAAATTAAAATATTACCTCAATAAACTGAAAGTATGACTAAATTTTGACCCAAAAATGTCAAAATAGAAACAACCAAATGAAGGCAAATTTAATAACTTTTTAGATTTCTTCTTATTCAATTGGAAATCCATTTTATTTTGCACTGTGCATGTGTAATGCAATGTAGACTGAGATAAATGCGATTTTCTCTTGCACTAAAATAGCCATTATTTCTATTAAAAAGAAGTAGATATGGGTATAGCACCTTTAATATGGTCACATGGAAATTAGGCGAATTTGTCTCTAAGCTTGTATCCTGTTGCACTCAGGATTTTGCACTATTTCAGTAAATGTTAATGAGAACAAAATATAACAACTGTTAAACAACGCTATACATTTTTGACATTGTGATGGTAATAAGATTACTTTTCTACCTCACTTTAATATAAGATCATTATATGTTTAAAATGTATAAAAGCATAAAACAAAATTGTTTCCCTGAGCCTGTTAGCTAAAACTTCTAAACAACTAGTAACATATTCAATGTAAAACTAACCATTATCTTGGCCATTATACAAGCGGCAGTTGTTGACAATGAGTTTAAAATCTGCTTTGAACATTGAAAAGTCTGAGTAATAACCGGCGTCAAGACGTTCTTCCATTTTGCGCAAATCCATAGGTCGTCTAATAACAGCATAATAATTTGGCGCATATTCTTCTTCTACTGGATCCATAAAAGGCCAAGCATCATCGTGGGCAGTCAGTTGTTTTAATACTTTGTACATATCCGTTTGGATATCTTCTTCTGTTTGACCAAAACTGAAAAAAAGTATAACAATACAATCATTTACAAATTAATTATGTAGAAATGGAACTGAACAGTAAGTACTGTGCAACCTGGATAAGATAAAGCTTTACTCACATTTGCGATGTTTTTAATTTCTTTCGAGTGCTACTGACTGGCTCATCATTGTCTGGTATCAAAATTTGACCTGTAGCTGATGCTAGTGAATTATTAGTCTTTCGTCCAGTCTTCATAAGAGGTTCTGGTGGAGGTTCGCCTTTTTGAGTGGCGGACGAGTTTTTTGACGGTTTGTCCTGACTTGTTGACTGTTTTGATGCTTTCTGAGGCATTTCTTTATTTTCTTCTTCTTCCTTCGCACTTGTAGCACTTTCAGAGGAATCAGAAGATTTTGATCTCAATCTGTAATAGAAGATAGTTTTAATTAAAATAAATAGTCGAAATTTAAGTACGTGCAAACTGCACGAAATTGAACAACTGCACCAAATTTGATGATTTCTTTTTTGTTCTGTTAGTTATTACCAGAACAAGACTAACATATGGGTAAAGTGTTATTGCACCGGGGTGGAGCCAGTGCGTGCAGCTTAATTTATGATAATAGAAAAATTCTCAACATTAAAATAATTGTTTGTTTTTGTATGTCAGTAATTTCTGTCTCATTATGGAACCTAGGATTATTATGAAGGACAATATAAATTGCGCCCCATAAAATCAATAATGACTGTATTAGTAATATACTAGTACTAGTATTCATTTACGTATTCTTAACAAAAATAACAAATTATCAAAAAGATTGAACACTCCCAGTACGACGTCATCCATGGCACATTTTACGAAAAAGACACCTTCATTGGCGTTATTGTTTTCATTTTAAATTGTAAAAAGCATAAATAGTAAGGCTAACAGGTCAAGACTAAAATTGTGACGGCAATACGTGGCTTCCTGTAACTACCTATGATTATAGTCCTTGTCCATCATCCATTCAAGGTCAACCATTATTATTCTCACGTGCAAGAACATACGAGAATGCACACACATATATCATGGATGATAATTCTAGTTTGTAAACCTTGCATTGTATTTATAAATACTGTAATTCTTTTGGTACCTTACAACTTTGTATAATAGACTCGATAGATTCACTAAGGTTTGAGGAACGAGTAGCTCTTATTGTACTGCAATTTATGCCTGAACAAATTCTCCAGCTCAACGATTAGCTCGTCGATATTTGGTGTATGGAGCCGCTGGGGGTGGTTAAAACTAACGGACTAAAACCGCACGCCGTCTTGGGTCATTTTGATTGTCGAGGATAAGATTGCCTCTGGCAAATTCCTCACGCTCCGACGAGCTAGGTGGGACGCATGAGAGAGACCTAAGTCCCCGCCGGTCCCATTTCCCGTCTCCTTTTAGAGCATTACATGCTCGCACAAGTGAATGTCTTCAAGGTACAAATCTGATGACGAACTTTTGCTGTTCTTACTGACGTGCTTTCGAACAAACATGATTTGTGCCCGGACCTATATGAGAAGAGTGACCTGCGACCAATTTGGGGATCTAACAGGCCATCCTGGCCAGGCTTTCTTCATGTATCTTTCGATTATCAGTTGGCTAACAGCAATCCTTAAAGTTGAGATAACGACTTCGCAGTGAACTCGAAATGATGAAGAGATTATTCTCTTAACTGTGACAGCTGCTAAGTTTGTGAGTAATTGTAAGTTTTTGAAACTGTCATAATATTGAGACAGCTGTGTTGCCGTTGATGATGACAATGGACATTTTTTTTCATACCACTTAGGTGGCAGAGAAGCACACGGCCCACCTGATGGGAAGTGGTTACCACGGGCGTCACACTCACGCTGTCGACCCTGAAGAAACCTCCTAATGCCCATTTTGAAGAACCCCATATTATATGTGCATAGGAAAACCGCAGCAGGGAGTTCATAACACAGCTGAGTGTGTGTGGGATGATTGTCTTTCATACCGCACAGTGCGTACCGTCTAGGGTTGCAATGTGTGGGGATGAATTCCCTGCCTACGGCGAGCGTTGCGATGATAGAATGATGCTGTGGGCGTGTGTACCGTTGTATAGGCGGTAGAACACACACAGCGAAGCAAAGTCCCTCCTAAAGCGACGAGGTTCCACATCACCTGCGAGTATGGGATTGTCAATCAGCCTCAACACCTGCCTTTGAGTCACGGAGTCGAGTGGGTCAAGCTGGTATGCAGGTGCTCCAGCAAAAAGGTGACGGCAGTACTCCATGTGGGGCCAGACTTGTGCCTTATAAAGAAAGAGTATCTGCCCCGCAGTGAAGTACTGTCTCGCCCCGTTGAACACACCGAGTTCATGATGCAGCCCCAACATAGCTGACTTCATCATTTTCCCAATTATTTCTTCAATTACCAGCGGCGCCTCGCAACTGAGTCAGTCTCCGATGTACAGCATAGATCAGCATCCGCTCTACTGTATTATGGGCGTCCTCTATTAAAATTGATATCAAATTATCATGAAATCTTGTGATAACTTTTTCTTCACTTTCTGGTACTTCCAGACAGAGTAGAAACGCGGCTTTAAGATAATCAGAGCAGTCTTCCACCTAAGTGAAATAAAAAAAACGTGCACAGACACATGACGAGTTACCTCATCCTGAGTGTGACACGAGTTGTGAAGTTTGCATGTGAGCACTTGAAGTACATATTGAGCAACCGAGGAGCCATGGTTCTCCACTATAGCTCCGTGAGGCCACCGCTCGACTAGCAGCTGCCTCTAATAAGATCATGCTTAAGACATGAGTTTATAAGTAGGCATACCTTAGTAAATTCCTGCGCCTAGCTCTGTTCTCCCGTGCAAGATCAGGTGTTTTTTTGCTCTCCTCTTCTTCTTTGCCGTCATGCGTCGGTTTTGTTTCTTCTTCTTTTTGTTTGATCTTTTGTAACACTCGACTCGATGTGCGTCGAGGTGCTAATTCTAATAACCTTAAACATAATATAAAATATGCTTAAATTAATAATTGTGTTGCGCCTTACATAAATAACTTAAGTCTGTTTGTCGTATCTATTTAACATCACTTGGAAACTGCCAGTATATCGAACCGAACACCTTTCCTTCATGATGGAAACAAGTTTTAGGATTTTTTTGCCAAAAGCGTTAGTTACCTATGTGGTCAAAAGCAAATGCAATATATTGTATTTACATATAATTCTTACAAAATAGACTACTTGTAACGTGGACCACTCGTTACGTGTTGACATCTCCAGCGGACATACATTGAAAGAAAGAAAGAAAGAAAATATTTTATTTGCGACCACACACAATGCATGAAGGCTACATTATTCAAAGTATTGTATTTATTAATTTACTTTACATTGTGCGAGCCCCAAATAAGGCCCCATCTCAGCATAAGATGCTGCGTACACCGCAACGCGAGTATACGCAGCACTGGCTTTCAGTTGGGGCCGCTAATTGGCGCTGACGCCAGGCACATTGCTTGTGTTCGTATACGCAGTCGTTTAATTTATAAGTCCAGCGCCTTAACTATTATACCACCGCCGCGCCGCTTTACGCGTATATATATAGATATATATGTAATATATATATGCTCAGAGCTCGCATATTTCTTATATACGCTCGCTTAGCCCAGCTAGCGGATATTAAAAATATAGTCTTTCGGTTATTGATTAAGCATTATAAAGAAATTAATATCTTATAGGATTTTAGATATCATTTATTATAAATTCCCCTTTGTACCATAACAACATAGCATAAACTCACGCCTATATACCCGAAGGGGTAGGCAGAGGTGCTAGAACCCACATTTCGCCAGTTTATGTTTAGGCCCCAATGTAATAGGTGGCGAGTCTATTGCCATTAACCGGGCACTTATAAACCTGCGATAAATACACACATAACTTCGAAAAACATCAAAAACCTGGGATCGAACCCGAGACTTCGTCTTAGCAGTACATTACCCATACCACTAGGCTACCGCGGTTATATTTGTTTTTAATTTTTATAATGATTATAAAATATTATAATAAATGATTTGTTACTAACAATTTTGTCTTATGTCTACTGTTAGTACTTAATATGTTTATTACACTAAATTTATATGAAATAAAAAAAAAATCCTAAATCTTTTGGCAAATTAAATATTTGATCCATATTGCGCCAGCTATTTTGGATGCCTACATAATTCGAATTGCCATCAACAGGCATTTTTATCCTGAATCGCGACTGTTACTGAGAAATAACCCTTCACCCGTCTGAGAATCGAACTCAGTACCTCCAGCAGAGTAGTAACACTCGCTACCGCATAACCAATAAGTTTTTTTTTTAAATTTTTGCACCATATTAAAGATCTATTTGGTCTTTAACATGGTGCAAAAAATTTTCGAAATAAAATTCTAGGCCCCGGATTATATATAGATCGCACAGCCCGCTTTTAAAAATAAAAGACTGTATTTAGACCTGCACAATTGCCCTCAACGAAGAATGTCATTGAACGCAAAGGTAAGATTTTATTTTATTGTGGTCTAAATACTTATTCTCTATTTCAAAATACGTCAAAATCAAAATTACCATTTGTTCGCCCTTTGTTTGCACAGCTTAATTAAAACACTACCCAATTCTCACACTTAAAGCTCGCTTCTATAGAAATACTCAGCTATGTACACACAACAAAGGAAATATGTATACACCACACCATTTTGCGAAAATGTATGTAATGGCGTATACTTATTTCCTTGGCCGTGTATACATTAATAATAACATAGGTATATTTCGCTCGATAATAAAAAGCTAATCTGGTATATCACAGATCACACACTATTGCTTACTGCCAATATTAAATATTGCAACAGAAATGCAATGCATATGAAATACAAAGTAACATGATACCAAGATGACAAAGTTTAGTTTTAAAAACAGTAATCAAATTTTTATGTGTGGCTGATGTCTCACAATTTCATAATCAACATTATAAAATTATTGATGACTGTGTGAAACACTTTTAACTAATAGAGCGAATATGTTCAGAAAGAAACATATTTTCACTGGTGTAATCCAGTCTATTTTTATATCTTCATTTTAGACAATGACTCTTAGTTAAGTTAAAATCGGATAGGTGATAGTGGCTGTAGTCCAGTTTTATTAAGATAGAAATATTTAGATCAAATTGTCTGCTGCTTAAAATTATGTTTGAGTACTAAAATGGTTATATTATTTACTCTAGTCTGGTCTAGTTTACGACAAATCATATTACGTAGCCCAGTTAAGCCCAGTATAAGTCCAGTTTGTAATATGGGTTCTACAATGCAGATAATCAAATATTATTTAGATACATGTTTTAGTAGATATAAACACAGCACACTTAATTATGTCATATAAATAAATACACATTTCTTCTGAACACAAGGACTTGAAATAGAGTGAATGGGGTATTTAGACTTACTAGACAAATTATTTACTTTTTACTAAATGTCAAAATGGTAAGTTATAAGGAAATTTGTATGAAATAATATATTGTGATGTCATAATATTTAAAAGTCCAATCATTTACTATTATAGGTTAAAATAAAATCAATATAATAGTACTAACACAACTTATATGTCTCTTTTATCACTCTTAATTTAATAATCCTAGTTATATCATTTATTTTAACTACAGGCAAATACCCAATTTTAGGATGGTTGTTTTTGGCTCTAAATTTATAATATAAGATGCAGTTGTTAGTTTTTTATGATTAAAACATATTTCTTCATTAATTTTAAAATAACAGACCATATAGAAAGTACCTAATGATTAACAATTTAGAAAGGGGAGCCGGTAGGTACTGTCATATGGACTCTTTGTAATAACAATATGCACACTATTAAGGATGTATTTTTACTTTAACAAGGATCTAACACAAAGCATAATAATAATTATAAATAGAAATGCTAGGTTATTCCTGTGATTTTGGCCCACACCCTAGGAACACGGAAGTACCTAATTATTTAAACATATATCCTATTATGTAAATTTGTAAGGATAGTATTTCTTATTGTTATTATATATACATTAGAAACACTAAAGTCAAACACAAAGATACAAAATTTTAGTAAGGGAAGTAAACAGTACCTCCGCTTTTGGCAAAAAACAGGCTTACAATAATATTTAACAAGCTGTGATATACTGTAAAGTCTACCATCATGAACACGGACCTGATATGAAAAATTAGTATCAAGACACCATTTAGAACTTGAGAGATGTTAAAACCAGTAAAAATACATAGCAAGAAATGTTAATTTCACAATAATACCTGTTAACTGTATAAATTTACCCATGTTACAATTAATTTAGATAATTATGTTATATATTTCCAAAGTAACAGACTAAAAATTAAAATTTATGATTTTTCATATATAAAACTATCTCTATTTATACAAAAGAATATACCACTCATGGTATCAAATAATAAGTCAATATGTAATTTACCTCTTCCGTTGCAATCGTTCCTTCTCTTGAAAGAGCCTAGGTATTTCAGGCAAAAAATTTTGGGAAAGTGAACGATGGAGCTCCTTCTCAACTTTGCTAGTAGCTCTGCGAAACTTCTCTGTCAGGTGGGTCCAGTCGTCTTCTGTAAAGCAAACCACTTGCCAAACTCGTTCAGTTTCATCATCTTCAAGCCAATCATCTCCGTAAAACCAACCACGTTTTCTGTTTTCTTTGTTCTTCTTCCTTTTGCTTTTACTTTTAGGTTTTTTGATTACATCTTCTCGATATAATCTAGTGCCATAAAAATACCAGTATGCAGAGTAATTGTCATCAAAGCTGAAATGAAAACAATGTTAAATCAATGAACAACTGCTGCTGATAAGACATCTGTACCAAAAAAATAAGCTTTTTGATTAATAGGGTTATTCTTAGACAATTAAACTTACCCAAGAGGTTCAACTCTCAAGCTATCAGCTTGAAGGTTTTTAAACAAATCAAAAACATCTTCAGCATCTAGACGAAATTCACATAAGGAATACAGAATCTCAACTTTAGTACGGAGGGGTAAAAACTGAAAGTCTATGTCAGTGTTGAAAGGATTACATCGGCTTGTTTTTTGGCATTTTGTTCTAAACAGCCGTCTCAGGTACATCTGAAAGTAATGAGATATCAGTACATAGCTGTGGTGACAGTTTAACACATTTCAAGCATTTTTCTACTCTCATTTAAGTATACCTGATAATTAAAGGCTGAGACGTCATTGTTGCCCAAACAACCGTTCAATAGGCGCACTATTAGTTCAGTCAGGAGGGAACTGGCCGATTCTTCCGTGCCATCGGTTAATAGGGCCTCTTCTAGTTCCTTTAAATCGAGAAAAAGCAAATTAATTTGATAGAACCAACAGGCAACCATTTTTTCGTAGGAATCTTTAGCTACTTACTTCAATGTCAAAATCCAAAAGGTTGAACGCTGATCTGAATAAAGAACAAAAGTACGCGATGCTGGGCACTTCCCACCATGACTGAATATCTAGAAACCGTGAGAAATTCATTCAGACATCACTTATAGGGACACTTTCTTCAAAAAAAACATGCAACTGATCTCTTGTCTCACTGAACTGAACCCACCTAAAATCCCAATAAAAGATGGAAACATAACCTAAAAACGGTACGTTTTCACTATTTGTGACGTTATAATTACAGAATCAACATTTTTAAACAGTTAGCAGATTATTGAATTATTTACTCATAAAAAACAATATCCTACATGAAGTAATTTACGAGAGATACGAATATGCGTTGTGTATATCGAGACACAAACGCCATAACAGTTTATTAGATGTACAACTGAGTCACTCTTAAAGTTTTAATTTTAATGTAATATCAAAATATTATGGTGCTTTAGTTATCTCATTTATTTACCTTCCATTTTCAGTTCATATATATTGACATAGAATACTTTATTTAGAACATTTAATTATTAAATAGAAGAAAATCGTTTATAATTTGAACGGAAGTTTGTTTTTTTTTCTCTCTTTACTTTGCTAGCAGTTGTGGTGATTGATGTAGTCCAGTCATATTGTCATATAAAAAAAACATGAAATTAAAGATTTATAAAATTTTGCCATCAGGTTCTTAGCATCGAACATTAGTTCAGATTCTTTTAATTTTAACAATTTTTTTTTACATATTAACCTATTTTTTTTTTAATTGTGTATTCACACTTCTTAAATCAATAATAGTTTATGTAATGTAAACTGGCCAACGTCTCACAAGTTGGACATCATGTTGGATACTTATTCTTCAAGTTGGATCAAAGGAAACTTTTTTATTGATTCATTAATTAGGTATTTATATCATATTAGGTATACAATGTTAATTACATAAATTTATTCATTGGATTATATCTTTCCTATGTAATATAATATTAGGCTCTAATCTAGTGCAGCTGTGTTTATGCAGCGGTGCTTACACAGTTACGGAGTATTCAACCCCATCCAACTAATGTTTGTACAAGCTGTGGGAGGTTTTATCGTTCGCCATCTCTTTATTTTGCACTGTTAAGAGACGACACTCAACTCCAAAATTTGATCTAAATAAATGCCATAGCAAACAGGCGCAGAAAAGATAAAGTCTGTACTGTACGATACCAGCTCCTGAACACAAGCTTATCTCAACAATTTTTCGGCAATCAAGGCAATAATCTATACAACAATGTAAATAGAGTATTATGTATTTCCAAATTTACAAAAACTCAATGTAAACATGCGGTGTTAGAGTGGCTAAAAAATTAAATTATTCATTTGTGAAAATGTTACATACTCACAGACTCTCTCTCACACACATACACACACATTAGCGCGCTTTTGCTTAACCTAGTTCGGACACCAGCTCCTCACAAAGGACAAATGTATCAGGAGTATCACTTGTGCCTCGATCATGTATCTTTTTATTTCTTGTCAGGCACCATTGTTTACTTTTTTGTGAGGAGAAATATACTATGGTAACGAAAGTTGGGTGTGGCAGAAAAAGCATCAGAGTAGACTGAATGCAATAGAAATGCGTGCGTTGCGAAGTATGTGTCGATTGACCTTGAGAGATAGAGTAGCGTGTTAAGAGAGCGATGCCGCGATGTGGAGTGATAGATGTAGTGATGAAAATTGAGACAGGAATGTTAAGATGCTTCGGCCATGTTCAGAGAATGAATGAAAGAAGACTAACGAAACAGATGTATGAGGTGAGTGTGGATGATACCGTCGTCGGAAGGGGAAGAACTAGGCGCACATACCTGGACCAAATCGGGGAAGTTTTAGAAAAGAGGCAGGTCAGGAGTACCCTAAAGCGACGAGCATGCATGAAGAATTTAATGAGAGTGAATAAAGCGAGAGTAGTATGTTAGGATCGTAGCATATGGAGATCCTTGAGAAATTCGCGGTGCGGTACTGCACAATTACCCTGCCCGCTGACCGCTGCAGGTGCTGAAACATTTGAGATGTGCTCAGGTCACCGCTATGGCCACCGTGATCTATTCGTACTCATAGAGTTGACAGGTCCCTGTCTTCAAGGCTACGAAGACAGTGGTAGCAAATATCATGCCGGACGTACAAGCATACCCCGTCGCGATTCAGGATGTAGTACTCGAGTTCGTACCCGGGGTATATTAAGTAGGCTGTATCCGCCGGTCATGCCATTTGCGATTCCATCATATAGAATAAGGTAAGCTACGCGGTCTTCACGTGGAAATGGGACGCGTTGAGGTTGGAATGTAAGCCCTTGATGTTGCAGAAATCCATATGTATTGTGGATGATGGTGCTGTGGTATCGTTCCTTTTATATTTTTTCTTTTCATGACCATATATAAATAAGGGGGGGGGGGGGGGGGGGTAAAGAGAATTTCTCTCAGCGCCGAAGACAAAGCTAGATTTCGTACCACCACAGACAAGCTGCGGCGGCGGCCGGCGCTTCCTTCTGCGAGCAAGTAATGCTTGTGAAGGAGGAGGCGGGGCGGGAGCGGCAGCGGGAGCGACGACGGATCGCAAGCCAAGCTGCCCGCGTACGAAGGCAACTCGGGCGTCGGAGGTCGATGAACGACCTCCGCCCCCCATGAGCGCCGGCCTGGGGGCGACAGGTGGAGCCGCCTGTCACCCTAGCAGAAGCAGGCCGCGGCGGCGGCGCGTCTGGCGCGCCTCCCCGTTTACCGGGAACGAGTTGTGGACTCTGTAGTCCCCACACACCCGAGAAGAGGGCCAGACCGTGAGAGATGGCCCTGGGTCGGCCGGGGTGCGAGGGATATGCCTGTCAACCTCACCTTCGGCAACCAAAGCGACCCACAGGCGGCGTGCGTTTTAGTCGGTTCGAGTCCGACATAACCTCTCCCACCGGCTCCGGTGGGGAGGTATCCGTGGGGATTTTGCGCACGTAAAAAAAATAAAAAAGGAAGGCCACCAATGGGGTTTATATCCGAGGGGTTTTCCGCACGAAAAAGGAAAGTTTATGTACGGATTCAAAATTCCACCCGGGTGAAGCCGGGAGCAACAGCTTTTCAATACATACTCATTTAATTATTAATATATATGTACAGTATTGTTAGTATGCCAATTATTCCAATCTTTAACAATAAAGATAAACGAGCAATAACAACAAGTTACTTTAACAATTTTATTGGACTTCCACCATAGACACAAGGTTTCTATTCTATCATCATCAAAGCGTCGTCGATAAAGGTTTTGTCTCTCTCTTTTCAACATACTGGCTCTTTCTTGCTGGGTGTCTTGAATGTGACATGGCGTCCATCAAGATATATCACGGCCTTCTGTAAAACTGTTTCTAATGACAGTGCTTTCATTTTGAATTTTATTACTGAGGCCGTAATAAATCGTACATTTGCATTGATGGTAATGCATGCAAGGAAACCTCAGCGAATAAGTGATGGGTATGATATGATTTTGAATGCTTCGGCTTTCGTCTTTAGATGGCGGTCGCCGATTAGAGTTTTGCTATAATTTAGGTGAATGTAATAAATATTTCTATCTCATTTCAGGTACTTTGAGAAGCATCAGTCCCATCCTTACCAGGTAAGAGCAAATAAACTGATTTTGTACGTGGTAAGGTATCTAACGATGATGTTAAATGAATTAGGCTAAACTTTGCTTAAATTAAGTAGGTACTCTACGTAGTAACTGTTCCCGACTATTCTTTTCCTGTTTATCGAACAAAGCCATAACCATGAATACATGACAGTCATTTCATATTTACTTTACAGCACTTTTTCGTTGGGATTATTACACTCGAAAACAACTAATTCAATTATGTATGTAATTGTCAGATAATAATGTGTTTTGTTAAAGAAGTACCTCAGTTTTCTGTTGTAATGGACATAGGTATTTCTGGCAGAGTATTATCGTTCTATTGAACCTGAATATAATATATTTACATTTTGTTCTCCATTATTACCTCAATGGCTATCAGTAATATACATATTATATGTATTTTATTCACATTTTATAATCTCAGACATTGTTTACATTTTCTAAACTTGTCAACATGATACACAAAATTTGTAAGAAAGTATTCCTACAGTTATATTCACAACATATTTGATGTAAGTTATTTACACCAAGTTCCTCCTACTGTGCATTGTTATAATATTTTTCTGTAAACAGAAATACAATTCAAAGAGTGAAAGAAGAGCAGCAAATGATTATGTCTCTTCTGAAAACCGGTACACCCCTCTCCGATCACCCAATGGCAATGTGTCACATGGCCATGGAACACATTCAAGTCAATCTAGCCATGGACACCACCACTACAGTCATGTGGCAGATGACAGAGGATATCCAACAGCCAGAAATGCCTACATACAGAAGATTTCTGACAAGGAGAGAGATAGAGACTACAAATCCTCTAGAAATAAGTATACAGGTATGTTTTAATATCGTTAACTCTACTATGTATGAATAATAAGTTTATTAAAGAGAAATAAGATCATTTTCAATTTTAAACAGAGTTATAGGAGTATAATGTGACTAATGAAATTTTATTCACCTCATATATTGTGTTTTCTACCTGTCGGGGGTTGTTCTCAATTTTAAATTAAATACATAATTTTGACAGGAATGCTTACGAAACTCCAACAATATATTTTTACATGTACTGTCTGTAAATTTTCCAGTCTTAGATATTATCTTAAAACCCTATTATTCTTTTAAGAGAATTCCTACTTATCCATAATACAGTTTGCCATTTTTAATCTTAAATTCTCAGTTAAAAAGCTGGCTACAATAATATTTACCATACAAAGTTGAGTGATTGGATAAAGTCTGTGAAATGTATTATTGAAGGTTAATGTTGTCTATAATATCTCACTTTACTACCAAACCGTTTTAAAAAAAAATAACATATAATTAACTCAAACATTTATTTCTCATTTATCCAATATCTAATAACACATTATAGCTAGGGTGATGAGCAATTGCGATTGATTCAATGAACATAACTATTATGACAATTACTAAAAATATGGCATTATGCGAATGATAATAAAGTGTCTATAATTAGTGTAAATTTTGAAAATAATTACAGACTAATTATAACCTAACACTAATTTAATTCCAGATAGTGTCAGATCACCAAAGGAACGCAGCAAAGATAGTGAAAGGGAAAGAAGTAATCATGAGCGAAATGAACCCGATAAGAAAAGTAGGACTAGTGGCATGAACATTAGTGTTAGTAGGAGTAATAAATATGACAAGAGAAGTAGTGCGCCTTCTGCGAGCGTTTCATCTGGCCGTGAATGGTCAGAGCATATTAGTTCATCTGGGAAGAAGTATTATTATAACTGTATCAGTGAAGTGTCACAGTGGGAAAAACCTAGAGAATGGGATTCCAGAAGGACATCATCCAAAGATTCAACATATTCATCCAGAAGTAGTGAGTACATACTTATTATCTATAGTCTGGCTTTTACACTAAATCATATAATTTCTTAGTTTATCTGTTTATAGTGCCTGTTAAATATATGCATGAGTTCATACTTAAAATAGATGTGTTATCAGAGAGGTATTGAACTGTTGCCACGATTAAAACTGTAAATTTGTTACCCTAAATTCCAACTCACTGATTAGAAGACCAGAAAGTCATTATTAATTACTAGCTTATTATAAATAATGCAATAATAATACATAATATAAGGTGAAACTTGCAAAGCTTTAGAAAATACATAGCTCTGGAGGAAATAACATATAAATCTCACCACTCATACAGATTTCCTGTCGCATTCATTGTGTATTGCATTATATCACAAAAGCTGTATATATATACCAGCAGCAATTTGCATTGCTAAGTAGCATCTTCCCTGCAATCTACATACATAGGTCACATACAATACTGTATGACATCAATAATAGAGGCGTCTGAAAGTTAACCTTACTGATGTATATCACATCAAAAGCTATCAGTAGAGTCATCTGTCAACATGCTACAGCATTGTTGCATTGTAACAGTTTAACTTAAATTTACCTAGTTAATTGCAATTACAGCCCTTATTGTCCTTTACTGTATTCAGTTATTCTACTAACTAGCTTTAAGTATATTTTTTTTACTTAACATTAGTTACAGCATTTATTTTCTACTAGCACACCCATTTTTGCATCATGCTGGGAAATGGCTTATAAAATTTCCTATAACCCTATTACAGGACTAACATAGGTACCCAGTTTAATAATTTTATTAAATAATGTAAAACAAAAAAAAAACATTGATATTTATAAATTGGGTTAGATAGGGTTATACAATAAATAGGTCTATAACAATTATCACCTTCCAAATTTGAACTAGCATATTTTATTCTGTCTATAAACAAGTCATTACTTCTTAAGTAATTTTGTTAGTGAGCTTGTGAGGTGTTACATGATTTTATTTTTGTGATGCTCTATTGTGAAACTCAGTAAAATGTGGAAGGTTTTATTATCGTGTAAGAAGGTGCAATCTATACTTGCAAATTGTATGTCATTTACCTACATACAGTTAGATTATGCTGGTTTTAACTATAGTGGTAACTATTCACATCAAATAAAATGGAAATAATTGAATGGGTTCAACCAGGAAATGGAATTCACGATCTTATCCTGACAGGGGGAACGCTCTGACCACTAAACCATTGAACCTTTGCCTGAAGCCATTCAAAACATAAATCCGTCCCAGTAAAGGAATGATCATTATACCAATTAAATTTTTTCTATCTTAATTGATTTGAATTGTTCTATTTTGTTGTAATTGTACAATAATAAACAATAGAATGAAGTAAGAGTAATGTAAAAACTCATATGATAAAGTGAAGAGTATTGTTGAGTCTTTGTTACCTTTTATGAAGATACATTGTGAACTTGCTTAAGTTGTAAGTCATGGTTTGGCTAGTTCTGTTTTTTGTAGTCATGCTATAAACAGTAATAGAAAATAGTAACATAAAAAAGCATGCAATAAGTTCTTTCACAATTACCAAATGTCCATGCAGGTATTCAATCATTCATCAGTCATTATTTGTTCATAAGCTAGATTGGTGGCCAGGTTGGTGATAAATATATTATATTTATCACCAAGACTTCAAATTCTAAACTTCAAATTACTATTATGTGCTAGTAAATTAATGCTTAAGTAACAGAAATGGTGTCTGTTACTTATTACGAGCGTGCATGCATGCGTGCGTGCGTGCGTGCGTGCGGGCGTGCGTGCGTGCGTGCGTGCGTGCGTGCGTGCGTGCGTGCGTGCGTGCGTGCGTGCGTGCGTGCGTGCGTGCGTTCGTGCGTGCGTGCGTGCGTTCGTTCGTTCGTGCGTGCGTGCGTGCGTGCGTGCGTGCGTGCGTGCGTGCGTGCGTGCGTGCGTGCGTGCGTGCGTGCGTGTGTGCGTGTTTGAAAAGAGCATAATTTATTATCAACATTTTGGAGTTTTTGGCTGGCATTAAAACCTATTACTATTGTCTGTTCATTATAGCATGATTCGTTCATTATAGGCTTTTTCACTAACAACAATACAATATCGAAACTTACATAAATATTATATGCATTAACACGATAAAGCATAACTGATTTATGGATAAAATATGATACCAAATTTAAGTAAATCCAAATAATTACGCTCATAGAAGATATGTCACAAGCGCAAAATTATAGGGATGTAGTCACTTGATTATCAAATGGAGAATCTAATAATCAAACTGTGTTGACACAATTGAGTATGTATTACTTAATAATTATTTTTATATGTATTTTTAATTATGTATGTAAATTTCGACTTTTGACGTCATGGTCTTATGGCACTTTTGACATTGCTTTTTTCTTAAATAGTGCTTATTACCAGGATATTCATCCATTTACCGAAGTAATACCAATGATTTGAAAGATTTTGCTCAAAGATCAAACTCATAAATATTCAAAAAACACAAGTGGCGTATCGGCCTCATGTTGTTTGATAGTACCTGCCTCGTTTGATGCAATGTGTGATCAAGAATTACTTATTAATTTGCAAGATTGCACTAGTAATGATCATTCCGAGTAGGAGGATAACGATATCAATAGTATTTATTGGCACTCAAGCTATATAGGTATCAACCTATATGTCTTGAGTGCCAATAAATACTTAAAATAAATTTATGGTTTTACTGTTTTCAAAATGGTATGTAATTAATAATCCATAAATAAATCGATTTAATCAATAATGTCCCATCACTTGTTCTTACTCAGTGACAGCTGTCATGCGGATCATCCTATAATGAACAGACTATAAGACATGATTTTTATAATCAAATGAAGGCATTTCTCTGCCGATGATTGGTTGCTGACTCCTAATTGGAGGCAAGTCCTAGTCTGATCCGAATATTGACACCAATACAACATAGCTATTTTTTAAATCAAGTTTTATCTAAACAGATTCAAACCCATTGTACCTTATACCAGTAGCACTTCTTTTTTTGCAATTGTTTACAATTATTAAAAGAAAAAATCCCACTAATATCCACTAAGTGTCCCAAAACTCTAAACTCCAATTCAAGCCTGGTGTAAACCAAACCTTGGCTTACAATCAAGACACCTTTAAGTTACTCTAAACCTCACTGTTGGGAACTGTCGGCAGATGTAACCAAATGACATAGCCTTCTGGCCTTGTCGGAGTTTGGATCGGGCGGCACAGACTGAACCCAACCCACATTCAGCTTCATGTCACTCACCAGTAACACCCTCTCCACTCCGTTCTGTACACACTTTTTCAGCAAATGTTCCACATCAGCAATTGGGTATTTGACAACTATTACAAAAAATATGATAGCTTATATGTTAATAATAACTATATAAAATGTATTTCACAAAAAGATGAATTTTAAATATTTTATTTTTACAAAATGAAATAGAGATTTTTTATCTGTATTTCTAATTGTAGTAATTTGGAAAGTCAGCTTTCTCCATCAGGAAGATAAACTTTGTATGATGGAGCAGTATGACTTAAATTCAATTCACTTGATACTGACATCATGTAATTATGTCGGTATCTGGTCACCACTGATATGTCAGGGCTTTCATAAAGCAGCTCTAACAGTTTTAGAACTTGATTTAGACATTGAAACAACTTGATTAGAAGCCAAAGGAATGTCATATTCAGTAGAAGATAGTATGATGCCTTTGGTATCTGTTTATAATTATACTAAATTTAATTAACACACAAAATTAATTCTGTCAAAATATAAAATTGGGCCCTAAATTTGCGTTTTACAAGGAAATAGTTTAAATAGTTAAGCCTTGGGGAGAATGGTGTGGGAGACATTCCAATTGCAGCATCTCTATAGAAGCAAACATGTATTATGAATATTAACAAAAAGATCAGGCTGTCTGTAATTACTTGATCAAATCTTTATAAAGTTATAGTGGATGACAAATGGTCCATGGAAATATTCACTAGTAGGTACTTGAGTCAAATATCAGTTTATATTTCGAGAATCCAAAAGTTTGATGAAGGAAATCCCAAAACTATGACTTTGGTAGCAGTGTAGGGCACAAAAAGCATCAGTATTATGGGGAGAGTCAGCTAAGGTATCTAACTATGTAGATCCGAGCTACACAATGCGAATGCCGCTTTTCCAACTGATACGAGCCCCAATGCAAAATAGTTCGTCTAGTATGGAAAGTAGTGCCAAACTTTAAATATAGAAAGTAAATATTGGTACAATATGTAACAACATTTAATAAGAAGTAAACCGCAATTTGAGGAGCATTTAAAGTTTAATTTACCTTAACTAAATTTCTGTCATGACTTTGCATAATATAAAAACATTTAAAAAATATTCTAAAAACATAACGTCTACCCTTGTCACTGGCGCAAAATAGGGCTTAGCTACATAAAGTCCATTTTATCAAAATGTGTACTGTCTAAAATGTCTACTGTACCAAATTGACCATGTGTCCATGTCTACTTTATCAAAATACCCACATGTCTATAAGGTCTATAATGGTGGAGCAATCAACAGGAATATGGGGTTCGTCGTGGTTACCCTGGGTATTACTACTAGGTAGTGGGTGACCAATGTTTTTGCAAACTTTTTCAAAAATACTCTGCTCCGCTACCTAACTAATACAAAAAAAAATTATTCATAGTGGAACGGCAGTTCCAGAGATTTCAAACGAACAATAAACTCTTTAGCTCCAATACTTATAGTACTTATATCACTCTTCTACCTATAACATGGTAGGTATAGATTTTTTGCTTTCCGTTTAGCCGTAGGTACATACCATCAATTCAGTATATTTTACTTTTATTTGTTTAGTAGTATGTCTTATAATTTTGATTGTGGTCATTATGAGAAAGGCAGTAGTCATTATGAAAAAGTGGTCATTTTGATGATGTGGACATTTTGTGTGAAAAGCAGTAGTCATTAAGATGTGGTCATTTTGATAAAGTGGTCATTTCGGTAAAGTAGAGTTTAAAGTATTAAAGCCCAAAATAGTTCGTCTACCACTTAGTTGTGTCGCCTTTGCTCTCAATGACAGCTTTAATGCGCAGGGGCATAGTTGCAACCAACGCTGCACATTCCTCAGGCGTAATTGTCTCCCACACAGCCAAGAGTAGCCTTTAAGTCGCTCTTTGATCTTGATTGGACTTTCTTGATTGGACTTTTACGGAGAACGTTTTTCATTTTCCACCATAGGGTTGCGATCGGCGACATGTCCAGGCTTTTAGATGGCCATTCAATTGTAGGGATTCTTTTCGCCAGTAGCCACGTCTATGTTGTTCTTGCAGTATGACAGGAAGCACCATCCTGTTGAAAAATGAAGGAATCTTGATGCTTGAGTGACGAAATAGAGGGCAGTAAACTCTCGCAGCATTGATAGAACCATCCACAAACACCTTGTGCAGACATGCCTCCCCATATCATAAGAGACGCCGGAAACTTCAAATTTGGACTCGTCACTACAAATAATACGACGCCACTGATCGGAAGTTCAATTTAAATGATCACGAGCAAACTTCAATCTCTTTTTCTTTTATACAGCAACCAACAGTGGTTTCTGCCTAGCGGGATGAAATGCGTAACCCATTCTTTTTAGGACTCTTTTGCAAGTATCAACTGAGACTGAATCATGTCCTTCCATTGCACCATGAGTTCTCCAGCTCAAGCAAGACGATTATTTTCGATTATTTTTGTTAATTTTCTTCAGGACTCTGTTATCTGCTGCACTTGTGATGCGTGGTCGACCAGTTTTCTTTAAACAAGAAGTGGTTCCATTCTTTTTATAGTGCTGAATGATGGATTGGACTGTAGATCTGGGAAGTATCAATTCTTTAGATATTTGGTAACTTGATGTACCAGCATCGACCCCACAACTATTCGCTTTCGAAGCTCTTCACACACGGGTTTGCAACGACCCATTGTTATGTGAAAACTGAAATTTTTAGCATTTATACTGTCTCACTTGACAAAATGACACAGAATTACTTTTACTAATTTAAATTATGGACCATAATTGTACAAAGAAGGTATAATCTTACTTAACTCAATGATAGACGAACTGTTTTGCATCAATTAACAATTAGACGAAATATTTTGCTTACAACTTCTTCAAATTTAAAACAGGATGTCTATGAATTTAAAAATATAAAATAGTTTCTTGGTTCATAATTAAAAAAGGGCATAAGTAACGCGACATGCGATAGTAGAATAGCTTAATATTTTATATAGACAGACAAAAATAATGAAGTTAAAAAAATCCTATAAAGAAAATTTCAGACTAGACTTTAGACGAACTATTTTGCATTGCATGAGCCTAGCTCTGAGTTTAGATGTTTAAGTACGATTTCTTAGCTTTTTTTGATTGCTTTTTGTTGTATTATAATAATATTTTTGAATAATATGTAAGTACTCGTACATTGCTTTTGTCAGAACTTTAGGCGATTATCACACACATAGAAATGATATAGTTTTATTAGTTTTATTTCAAAATAAAAGAGAACTGGAAATTGACAAATACAACAAAAATGTGTTAATGATCTTACATCTTATACATAAGAATTTATTAAATTACCTACGTATCAATTAGCGAAGAAAACCAATTTTAGTTTGAAAATATAAAGACAAAATATTATTTTAGTTAATAATGCTCATTTTCGTGACATAATCGGACATTCCTCTTAATAAGTTATAATCGCTGAAGAATCGCCATAATTTTATAATTATGGCGATTCTTCAGCGATTATAATTATTATCGTTGAAGATCTCAGTTTACTAGAATTACCTTAAGTATCAAAAGACTTGTAAGCTGTCCCGGCTTAATTTTTATTGCTTTTATTAACCATTGTTCCAATATATTGCGAAAATTTTCATTGTTTCTTGAAAATGTAAGCTCACAAGATTTTTGAACCTTAATAAAACCGACCCTCAGTCCCTCAGCTTTGACACCATAATAAAAAAATATAGTAAGGAAAAGCTCTAACAGAATAACGTATTTTGTTCTTTGGGCCGGCACTTTCAATTTTGAACCAAAAATGTATGGAGCGTGAACGATGTCCTTTCCCATTACATACACGCGTTCCTTTTCACTGTGGATTTGATGGCAATTATTGAAAAGTTCCTTTTGTATGGTTCCGGTCATGTCTACTCTTACTTCCAATCTCTTAAAATTGCGTCCACATTTGTCTCTAATGCATGCGTTTAATTAATGCTCCTTCCTTCCTTAATGTTTAACCAGCTCACGTGTTACCTTCTTCCTACAGTCCCGGGTCCTTTAAGCGGGGCGTGAATAAGCATATGATGAAGGCCGTCAAGCTGAGTGTCACCATTGTCACATAGTATATGTAAGTAATGGTGACCCTCTTTTCTGAGACTTTGCCTACAGCTTACCATCAGGCCAGGCAAAGTCTAATTGACGTGTCCTGTATAAAAAAATGCTTTAAAATTTCATTAAATTAGTGTAGCGTAGAAGTACACGCCACATTATAAGTCCCTAGGCCGTGCCATGGCAGTCGCAGCATGTAATGTTGCCAGTATCATCTTTTTGTTTTACTTGATCTTTTATTGTTCAGATATGAATGTATTAGTACTTAATTGAACTACTGAACTTAAGAAGTTAAAGGGAGTGAAACATTCAGCCAAAGTGTATCAACAGATAGTCTTGGATCATGTAAAACCTCTCAATGTGACTAATGGATTTGAGCTCCTCAGCCGCCGTAGCACCTCGTGTACATGTTGTGACGAGATTGACATCAATACATATGCCGAGAGCTATAATTCCCACTAGTACATCATAAAAAAATGTGCTAGCAACTCTAATTCTCCCCTGTCATGGCCAGAACCAACCAACACACAGTATGACCGAATATGGCGGCGATTTCTTTTTTAGTTCCGCGGGACTTTATTTGCTGGCGCGAAATTTACTAACCAAAACAATGTTTCTGGTTCTTCAGAAGAATGCCAATAGATGGCTCCGGCGTCGCCCTGAGATTTGGTATAAGGATAATTTCGAGTATCAAGTACTATTACAGGTAGATCAGTTGGTTTGGTCAAAGCATTTCCCCCTATAAGGGACAGGTCGCAGGCTCAAGTCCCGTCCTGGACGTTCACTTTTGCCGGTCTAAATATAACTAAATTCACAATTTTGTACCTTAAATGTTCTTTGGCACGATTTATTTTCTAGTTAAATGATACTTAATTTCGTCTAAGTAATTTTTATATTAATGTTTTTTTAGGCAAGGCAGAATCTATGTTGATCTCACGTACATGTAACCTTTATTTACATCTACGGTGTGTTTAGCCTTGTGAGTCTGGAGATGGACGTCTGTTTTTTACAAGATCGCGTTAGATTTCGAACAAAGTGACGTGTTATTATTTTACCCATACAATATCCTCAAGCCTGTGAGCCCCTGAAGGGTTATTCACAAATGTCTTAACACTCGAATTTCACCAGCAATGTTTGAGAACTGCGCATGCATTTTCTTCTGGCTATAGGTTTATTTGTTAGAAATTTCATCGTTTATTGACCCAGCATATTTTGTCGATATTTTTAATTAACTGAAAAATTACTTATCTATATCTGCATATCATACGTAATAACGCTACATGTCATGGGTCCGCTATATTCATAAAGATAATTAAATATGATTGACGAGCTATCTAAAAAATGTAAAAGGATATAAATATTCATTACACATTAATATCTCGTGGATAGGTTTATAACATATATTATATTTATATAATATATAATAGCAATTTAACTGAAATAATTAGAGTACAATACATAAAACAATCATGTTAAATAAATTACAAACTAACAAATGTTTTATTTTTAAGATCGAGATAAGAGATCAAGTTCAAGATCAGGAAGAAGAGAAACGGATAAATCTAGTAAAAGAACTAATAGTGCATCAGAAAGATATTGGAATAGCGGTGGAAGAGACGATGAAGCACATGAAAGGACAAGACCAAAACATTCAGTGCCTCCTCATGACGGTAAAGGTAAGTAATATAGACAGTGATGTTATTTTATTACCATTATATAATTCCACCACAAAATGGATATTTATTATGTATTTTTGTTGGATAGATGGCCAGTCATTACAAGACATGGATATCTCTCCTGACAGGAGTACACCATTATCGGAAAATTCGTATGGCGCCAGGGAAGCCAATTCAACGGTACGAAATAATTCCGACATTAATGCAGTTCCGCCTGTTGTCGTACTGGACAACTCAAATCAACCGGTATGTTTATATTTCTCAAGAGAATTTATGTTTTAACGGGCAAAGGTGATACTACGGATTGGTATAAAATTGATTCATATCTTTTACAGAGTGGTTCGTTACTCGCAGCAGCCTTGCCGCGTATCGTGGCAGCGCCGCCGCCGGTGACAATGACGGCAAACAATGGCGCAGCGTCGCCTGTTTGTGAATCTGGCAGCCGGTCTGGGACGCCGCAGCGAGACGCCGGGCCTCCTACACCAACGCACTCGGAGAACACCGACCCTCATGCGCCGCCTCTACATCTAGATACAGCCTTACCTAGGAAAAGTTAGTCCCATGCTTAGTGTTCGCAGACCACTAAATGATTTTGTAGACCCACTGATGGTTATAGCTTAAATGATAAATATACGTTGTTTAGGTCATCTTTTCGATTAGTAACGTCGATTGCATAATTGCCATTAAACAAATAAATTGCTAGCGTCGTATTCATATCTGTATCAAATTATATTACGATGTCCTTATACATTTCTCTGTTTTTCAGTGGAGTGCCTAGGAAGTTATTCTTCTGTGGTTGGCGGCACTCTTCACCATGCGCCTCCTATGCTGACGCCTTCCCTTGTTAACTACGTTCGGTCGGACCTCACTTCACACGTCCTTGGCTGGCCTGCTGATATTTTAGAAAAACAGGTGACTACAAATATTTTGCATATTCTACCCTAAATTAGTAGAAGTTAGATTGTATGAATTGTATTGTGTATGTAAATAGTTGGTATCAATATAATTTTATTTATTGCACCTTTTAGAGGGGCTTTGTGATCTTTTGGACTGTAACCTAGCGACCCTGACACGTTGTATGGGGAAGAATTTTTTTCTATACTAGGAGGCATACGCGGAAATTGCCCATCGCCAACTATGCCTGCTTCTGCTAGGACGACGGTTCTGACTGTTACGAGGTTACACCTACTCCATCTACTCTGGGCACTCTGCCAATGTATGATGCAGTGTTCTTTGTAATATACCCGGGCCACACAAGTCGCGCAACGCCCCTATTTTATGGAGGCAATACTTTTCAGGCTCTATTTTCTCCCGCTTTGCGCATTATAGTAGGACCCGGGTTCGTCTTATCTATCAATGGATCTTACAATCCTAAAGACTACACGTAACGTTACGTGTACACTGAAAATAAAACTTAGTATTTGTTTTTAGTTCCGGTTTATAGGGCATATTTCTGAACCGATATCTTGATGAGTTTTAGCTGAAACATAGATTGTTGGGAAAAAAAATGCCTGGTGAAGGTGAACTTTGTTATATAAAAACAGACAAGAAAAGAGGGAGGTTAATTTTACTGTAGCTTTTTTTTAGAGCGGATTATCATTATTTTTTGGCAAAATATTCAGGGCTTTCTAAAATAAGAAAATAAGTGTCATTTTATTTTATTTATAATTTCTTGTTTATAAGAATGCCAGACTTGATTAAGGGTATCAGAATAATTTGGCAATGGGTGCTCGTGAGGTCTGCTGTTCACAGAACTACTAGTTTACATAAACACCTCAACAAAGTCTAGGGAACAAGATGACCCCAATTATTTTTTTTCGTGTAAATCTTGTTTTGCAAATAACTGGCAGCAAATAAATAAAAATAGAATAAAGTAGATTACAGAGTTGTTCGAAATTTAAAAATAAATTTAAATAAGTAATGATTTTCGAATATGGAGGGAAAACTTTTAAAAGTGTTTGATTGTGCAGTTTCTCTGAGGCAAAATAAAAATTATTTTTTTTGATTGTAAATAACGTTTATTATCAATAATACGTCTTTTACGTATGGTTTGTGCATTTTTGTGACTGTAGTCATCATGTCACGTCGTCATTTAAGTCGCGAAGAGATGTTAAGGGCTGTTGGTATGCTGCAAGCTGGACGAATTCAACGCGACGTAGCGGATGCTGTCAACACCCAACCAAGCGTAATTTGCAGATTATGGGCACGCTACAGGTCTACAGGGGATGTTGCTGAACGTCACAGGGGACGAAATAGGGTTACTACCCCGCGACAAGATCGTTTCTTGCAAAATTCCGCAAGGCGGCAACCCACGATTACTGCTCGTCAGTTGGTCGCAGGCCTCCAGTCTCAGCATCAAGTGGTTATTAGCGATCAAACTGTCAGAACAAGACTACACGAAGCCAATCTTTATGCTCGCAGACCGCTTAGGGTTCCAGCTCTTCGACGTGGAAATCGAGGTCGTCGCTTATTGTGGGCTAACGCACATTTACAGTGGACCGACCATCAATGGGCACGGGTTCTGTTTTCCGACGAATCTTGCTTCGGTTTTCATCCTGATTTGAGAAGAGTGCGTATATGGCGAGTTCCTGGACGTCGGAGTCGTCTCCAGAATCCGCAAGAAGTTCATCCTTACCAAGGTGGAACAATCATGGTATGGGCTGGAATTCGCCTTGGTGGAAGGACCGACCTCGTTTGGATACGGGGCAATTTGAATGCAAACCAATACATTCAGGAGGTTATACACCCCATGGTAATCCCTCATCGACAGCAGTTCGGTCAAGATTTTATGTTCATGCAAGATAATGCACGGTCACACACCGCGAGGGTAGTGGTCAATGCGTTAAGCGAGCACAATATGACGACGTTGGAATGGCCTGCTCAGTCTGCCGACCTCAATCCCATAGAGCATGCCTGGGATTTGCTTGGGAGAAGAGCTTTCAGTGATTCTTTGGAAAATCTGAACACTGAAGAACAACTTTTTTTACACCTTCGCAGTGTATGGAGCCATATTCCACAGACGATGATTGACAATCTCATACTAAGTATGCCACGCCGTTGTCGTACTGTTGCTAATGCTTTAGGAGGTCCTACAGATTATTAAAAACGTTTAAAGTACGGTTAATTACTGTATTTCTTACTACCTCGTTATTTTTGTGCCTGATCATAGAAGGTTGTAATACTCAATATTGGCACTATTCAATTCTTTCTTAAAAAAAAAAAAAATTTGGTATGAAAATGTTTTTATTAAAATTAAAATTAAAAACGGTATAAAAATACCCTTCTATTGATATAAAACACTCACTATTACAAGAAAGGGTTTTTAAATAAAAACTAGAAATGTCCTTGTTCCCTAGACTTTGTTGATGTGTGTATATTCACGTTGGTAGGAAATTATATTCAGTATTTTTACCCTTGTGAATAAATGGTAGTAGATCCGCGGTAGCCTAGTGGTATGGGTGATGGACTGCTGAGTCGAGATCTCGAGTTCGATCCTAGGTTTTACCATGGCACACACTAAAGACTTTTCGATGCTTTTTGAAATTGTGTGTATTTATCGCAGGTTTATAAGTGACTGGTTAATGGCAATAGGCTCGCTACCTATTACATTGGGACCTAAACATAAACTGGCGAAATGTGGGTGCTAGCACCTCTGCCTACCCCTTCGGGGTATAGGGGTGAGTTATTTTATGAATAAATGGTGTTTTATGGCAATATGTTCTCGTTTCAGGCCAACAAGTTTACGGAAGAAGCATATCAACTCGGGTGCTTACAATGTACGCGGGTTTCAGCGGAACTAAAGTGCTCACGATCACTTGTCCGACACACGGAAATAAGGGCTACATTACAGGAACAAAAGTGAGTATATACTGTCTTGTGCACTTACGAGGGTGCGTTTTTAAGTTTGCGGAATAGGTGGGTCGATTATTGGTGAGGGTACTTACCAATTTTTTTACGAAATAACTAACTCGTTACTAGTATGAATACCAAGTTTTATCGTAATTAGGTCATTAGTTTTTGAACTATCGTCGATCAAACAAGTCAATCGGGAAGAAATTGTGAAGTATGGAGAAAATCGAATACCGCGCTGCCATAAAGTTCCTTATCAAGCAAGGAAAATCAGTTCAAACTATACTGGAAGAGATGTTATCTGTTTATGGAGACTCTTGCCCGGGTAAAACTATGGTTTACAAGTGGCAATACCTCAGGGACTCACTTGAAGACGACCAGCGGACAGGACGGCCGATTGAGGTGAATTCAAAAAGTGGAAAAATGAATATTGGAAGATGCCCCTCTGAAGAACAAACAGCTCGCAGAAATGGTTGGAATATCAGATAAAACCATTTTTAAAATTCTTCACGATCGTCTTGGCATGACTAAAGTGAGTGCAATATGGGTGCCGAGAATACTCACGCCGCCTCAAAAACAACAGCGCATGGTTTGTTCTCGCGAGTTTTTGCACCTCTGTAATGAGTACAGAGAGGAAGTATTGACTCGAATTGTTACTGGGGATGAAACTTGGGTTCATCATTATGAACCTGAATCCAAACAGGACTATGCAGTGGCACAAAAAAGGCACATCACCACCGTCTTTTGGGACTCAGAAGGGATTCTGCTGATCGATTACAAAGACAAAGGTGTCTCAATAACTGGACTACGCTTCAATTCTAGAGCGGTTAAAAGAAGCCATCAAAGAAAAAAGAAGGGGAAAATTTACCAGAGGTGTCCTTCTACACGACAACGCGCTTGTTCACAAGAGCCGTGTTGCGATGGCTGCACTGCAGAAAGTGGGCTTCGAAATTTTGGTTCACTCACCTTTACAGTCCTAACCTGGCTCGCAGCGATTATTATCTATTCCCAAACTTGTAAAAAGAACTTAGTGAGAAGAAATTTTCAAGCGATTAATAAGTGAAAGATGCAGTTTCTGCATATTTTTCAGACAAAGATCAAACATTTTTTTTTTAAATGGGTACATAAGTTAAAGATCTGAAAAATGTATACGGGTTGCAGGTGAATATATTGAAAAGGAAAAATAAATAAATATTTTTATTTCTATTTTTCAACTCCCATTCCGCGAACTTAAAAACGCCCCCTCGTATGTAAGACGCACTATGTCGAAACGACTAGTGTGCCTTGCTTTTGACATGAATTAGTCGTATAGTTTCACGATGATTTCCGTCTCTGAATTACATCAAGTGATTTAATAAGATTATAGACTCATCATCCTATTATTTCGTATGTCAAGTCATACATACATAGGATTTGTAAACGCAATTTTAGGAAAAGGTGCCAGTGAGTTTGAGAGTTGCCATCATTGTTCACAGAATAATGTACCTGCGGCAGCAGATCTCGCGGCTAGAGGAGCTGAAGTCGCAGAACTCGTTCATGTCGGAGGACTAGGAAACGTGGTGGGGGCAGACGCGTGCTCACGTTGCCCCCACGGTACCACAATCCCCCATGTCGCCTCCGAACTCTGAATTCAACATCCCCTTTTTGTGGAAACGTTCACATGTCAATGCTAAATAAACATTGTTCATTCCGTTCATTTTTTATGTAATTTAGATCGAATGATAACTCTTGTGTTGTGTGATTTGATGTTAAAATTTAAGCAATGTCGTGCGTGAGATTTCTATAAGATTGGTCAATTTCAATTGAATTTATTTCAATCGAGATTTAAAGTCTACGGCTACGGATTTCTGTGAAAATGTGGAATCCATTTTATAATATAATTGTAACACAAATGTAAGTATGTTTGATGTAGGTAGGTTAAGTAGGCTCGATTCGATGACTAAAGGTGTAGCGCGCATCACTCGCTATGATCCTATATTGATCACGTTCCTTCCTCTTGATGCATTCAACACACAAAGTACTAATACTACGTATTCGTTAAATACACTGGTCAACATTACGCGGCCCCGGGCTCTCAGGCGAGCGCCTCGGATGCAAATATGACAATGATACTGGTCACATGTTACAAAATTGTAATTTTTTTACCATACATTGCAACACGATCTGGATAGTTCACCGATCGGATTTAGAATGACAAGTTGTTTAAAATTTACTCCTACTCCTGTAAATTTCATTATAACCCTTTTCCCAGAGTGGCCACTATTCTGAATGACTACTTTTTCAAAATGAACACTTATAAAGGTTTATCTTGTAATCTGACCTCTGCTCCTTTAATACCCAACTAAAAAGTAACCAAAATATGATACTGTCTGCTTGTTACCTTTTTGAGACTTACAGCTGATGTTATAATAATAAAATGGCAGAGGAGGAATAACGAGATATTTAGCACTTTTGGTCACACTATATTGCACCTTATTTTCGTGCGGAATTTTACAGGCATGTCCGACACGGACCTGTTAAAACCGCCGTCTCGGGTCTCAATTACCAGGGTGTAAGGTGACCCAAGATCACCCTCTCGGGGGTGGGAAGTGCAGTGTCCCCCAGAAAGAGGGGGAGGTGGGAGTCGCGTCGATAATGAAAGGGTAATCCTGTGCGTGTTCTCCATTGTGCCCTCTGCTAGTCAAAGGGACACGTGGAAAGCCCATCAAGCAGCCCTCTACAGGCCCAATCCCGCCGCGGCCGGTATTAGGAGGCAACGTGAACCGTGATGATATTGTTGCCATTTGGGGAAGTTGTCATTCTGAGTCATCAAGTAAATAATAAAATATAAAAACAAATAATGAATAAAAATATATATTTACTTTACTTTCTTTCACTTACTACAACCTTACACACATTGGGCGTGCGAAGCCTCTTGACTTCTTAATCTGATCTAGTTCTGCACCATTTTCTTTTAGTCCAAGATGTTTCATTGACTCTTAACAATTGACATCTTAATAACTGTACACGAATGTCTGTAAATACACTTGTGAATATTCTGTCATTCTAAAATATTAAGTTTTGATGGTGCATGATGTTTGTTATTTCACATATGATAATTTCAGTGCTTCCACGTAGTCAAACTATTTTGTCAAACTGGTTTGACCACGAGGAATTATGATTCCTCGTGGTCAAACTAATCGAATTATTCACCCTGTGTTAATGTTTAATTGGTGTGTACAGTCGTAGTCAAACTATTTTATCCAATTGATTTGACTACGAGGAATTATGATTCCTCGTGGTCAAACTAATCGAATTATTCACCCTGTGTTAATGTTTAATTGGTGTGTACAGTCGTAGTCAAACTATTTTATCCAATTGATTTGACTACGAGGAATTATGTTTCCTCGTGGTCAAACTTCATTCACATTGCGGCCTCTTTTCAAAACGTGCATGCAGTTTATGTATTCATTATACAGTCATAGATAATAATATAAGTAATAAGTTGATGTCTAATGTCAGGTACAGCGACGCGACGTTTGTGAAATTGTTTTCCTTATCATATTAGTACCTAACTATTATTAGTAGTATTATTAGTAATATTATTATTATTAGTAGTAGTTAAGATGAATTTAAAATATGTGAAACGTAAAGGTGGAACAGTTCTTCTACTGGAAGGCATGGGGGATGGTACATTCTTCAGCTGCCCAAATCCTTTTTCTCAGTTATATACAATGCATGGTGATCTATCTACTTCGATAACAACAACGCACGTGCTCCCCGTTATTTACACTTTAATGACGGATAAAACTGAAGAATCGTATACTATCTTGTTCTCTATGTTACAGTCAAGAATACCCAATTGGACTCCTAAAAAAATTCATCTTGATTTTGAAACTGCTGCGAGCACGGCCATTTCAAGCATTTTTCCCGACATTCAAATCATAAACTGTTTTTACCATTTCACTAATTCCCAATGGAGGCGGGCAAAAAAACTAAAAATCAAGAGCAAAGATGGAAACAGAGCTGTTGGACTATGTTCAGCACTCGCTTTACTCCCCGATGACAGAATTGCGGAAGGGTGGTGTTACATTAAATCTGATACTCCTAACACAGACAAAATTCAAAAATATTTTAAATATTTCGAGAATACGTGGCTAAAAAATGAATTCTTCATTAAGCAATGGTGCGTATACGGACAAAGACATCGCACAAATAATGTTGTGGAGAGTTGGAATGCCCAACTAAATAAAGCGATGAAAAGGCATCATCCAATAACAGTTGCACGTTTGCTCACAACATTATTACAAAAAGAAATAAGTTTCTGTGAAGAACCATCTCCTCGTCGGAGTGAACATGTGTATAGAGATGATTTCATAACAAAATGCCAAATGGAGTTGATCCATAATGAAATAGATGTTGGTTATTTTTTAAATAAAGTGCGATAGGGATTATTTTTGAATGAACGTCTACAAATAAATGAACATCTACATAACAAATGAACGTCTACAAAACAAATGAACGTCTACAAAACAAATGAAAGTCTACAAAACAAGTGAACGTCGAAAAACAAAAGACAATCGTAAAGTGATCTGACAACGATTGCGATTGTATAAAATGGGTGCATGCAATTTTCGACCTTATCGACATTGCTCAGTTTCCTATTTTTTTTACATATTCATGATCAGTGTCATCTATATTACCCAATAAAAGTGTTTCTAAAGTTTTGTCGATAAGGTCGAAAATTGCATGCACCCATTTTTTAAAATCACAATCGTTGTCAGATCACTTTACGATTGTCTTTTGTTTTTCGACGTTCATTTGTTGGGTTATGGGGCTAATCGTCCGAGCCAAGACTGATCCTCGGACGAGTTGCCTCATTCGTAAAACGTACGTATGTATTCGGCTACACTACAGGATTTAAGTTAAATCTAATGGTATTATTGGTAACACTTACTTGCATAAATGTACACATTTTTAACTTAAGATTGATACAGGGTGGGTCGATGAACTAGTTTGACCACGAGGAAACGTAATTCCTCGTGGTCAAACCAGTTTGACAAAATAGTTTGACTACGTGGAAGCACTGGATAATTTAGCTCATACTGGAACGCATATTAAATTGTATCAATTGGATAAAGGTTATTAGTAAACTAAAAAACGTTTTACACCTAATTTATTCTTTGGAAATTTAAGCCAGTATTTTATCTGTTGGCCAGTGTTAGAATGTAAAATTATTTTTGAAAAGTCCTTAGTTATTTTGTTATCTGTTGATTCAATTTTAGATTATAATTATTTGTCCATGTAAGGGTACTACTGTGTTTTGTAATGTGTTTACTGTAAAAATTAAATTATGGAATATGTCTTTCGTAGCGAATGATTTCGATTTCTATAGTTGATATGCAAGTTGTTACAATAATAAAACATTGCAGTTGATTATGATGTAATAACAGCAATGGTGTACAATATATTCACTAATTGGCTACTATTGACTACTTATTGTTTGAATACGTCTACAGCTGGAGAAAAAGTGCTTGTCGCTGCTGATGTTAATTTTTGACCAATCAGTGTATAATATGTAAAGAACCAAGTATATTTAGTAATTTAATAAACAATTTCAAGCCGTAATATTGACTTGATTGAAAAAATCTTTGGAGCTTAAACAATGTTTAATAATGTACATTTTAAGCTTTGAAGTGCAAATACAGTGAAGTGAGATCAAACCAATTTGTTCACTTACATGAGTAACATAGTGAATCATTAGTTAGGTATAAAAACTCCGGTCTAGGTCTTTTTATTTTTCTAATAATATAGGGCTAATATATTTTAATTGAACTGCTAAAATGACACCAAGCTATGTAATATAAATCAAATTAATGGAAATGCTGTGATATTCATTCACTTTCACATGTAATAATAGTCGATAAACTAAAGTATGTATATAGGCCTGTGTGGAGATGTAATTAGGTGCACGCTGTTTATAGATCACTTAATTTATATAATTTAGGGCCTCGAATTACAGATACTCTACATTGGCAATGGACCGGTAGTGTCGTACTGTGGCAACCTCTTAGTATTTTAGCGTCAACTCGAATCGCCCGCCGTAAACATTAGGATAATATTTGAAGTTTCGCGACTTGGTACGTCGCCTCCACGCAGGACTTCCCTTTTAAACTTCTCACATACCTATTGTAATAGCGTTATTACGTTTATTATTTTCACATAAAATATGACAGTTTAACCGGATTAAATAAATCACTTTCTGATAACCATGTGTATCACTTATGTTTGTTTGTTAAAATGAAACGATACATCATATCACCAGCATATTTAATCATTAACAAAAACACCCTCAAGTACAATATACATATACAAAAGAAATATTCTTAGAAACGTTTCATACATTTTCATTCAACCTGCGACTGAGTCATGGACAGAGGGTATATTAGGCACCTTGTTGGCTCTTGGCACCCACAGAACAGAAAGATCTGTAGAATATAAGTCACAAGTACGCAGACTATGCATAATATATCTAGTTGCGCTGTGCGGCACATATCATCGGCTTCTGTCCTTACATCTTTGTAATTGTAATTAGACAAATTAAGTTGACGTTATTTTTTACTTTTAATCTATTTTCTGCTAACATAGTTCATTTGGTGAATAGTAATGACCTCGTTATGCTGATTAATCTCGACTCAAAAAGGTTAAAACAACACAGATTGATATGGTCATTCACATTACTAGTGTAATACTCGCTGTGATATTTACCATGTTTATTATGTTTACTGAGCATCCTATATTTCGGCGCTTGTACCATGAATGGTTGCTCAACAAAAATATTATACATAGTAAATATCCCGACGAGTATTACACTAGTAATACTAACAATAGACAATAATCTAGTTTATCGTCGATGTTTACATTGTTCTATAATTAGACGTCGACCAGTACATTGCCTACTTCGACACATTACTTTACCAATCACTATTTCTAACCCCTCGTTTTCAATGTGTTTTCAACTTGTTTACAACATGTTGGCTATACCTACTGGCCCCTCGTTTCTACTTAAGGTATAAAACATGTATTTGACAAGTTGCAATATGTCATAGGCTAGAGTGTAAATGAAAATGTATTTAATACTTGTTTACATCTTGTTTGCTATACATACTATGTGAACGAAAAAGTATCTGAGATACATGTATAAAACAGGTATTGTGTTTTGATTAGTCTTTTACAAGTCTTTAATAAGTTTTATATCAACCAAGTTTACAACTTTTTTTACAACTTGTTTTGTGGTGAAAACGAGGGGTAAGTAATCGAAAAGTATCTGATACAGTCTCAATACATGTATAAAACAAGTAGGTATTATGTTTTGACTAGTATTCTACAAGTCTTCAACAAGTTTTGTATCAAATAAGTTTATAACTTGTTTTTTAGTGAAAACGAGGAGTTAGCATACGATTATCTTGAATATTGGGTGCGCCGTGTCTGTTAATATTGAAGTGTTATGCTATTCTGGGGATGTACCATGTTACTATTTTCGATGCCTAAACTGACCCCTACATTCTAAATTTGAAATTGGATTGATATCCGATAACTTGTCAAATGCGTTCCTTACATATTGAGTATAATTATATTGTTGGTACGGTCCACGTACGCATGTTTCATGCTAATATGTTTGATATTTATAATTGTGTCTCATTGCGAGTTACGGGATATCAATCAATATAAGAAGTTTGACTAGATCAACAATTGCTTATCATATAAATAATACATGACTCTAGTTCGCATTGTCTTCAAAATTGTTCAGATCGTTTATGTTTCGGCCCCTTTACTTAAGGGCGCTTTTTGCACTAGCTGTGCTCGAATACAATATTCTAGCAACATTTAGTGCGAGTTATAAATCATGCAGACAATATGAACTCACCTTAAAACATTTCATATAAAGTAGTTTAAAGAAAAATATGTCCGTAAAATGATTCATTGAATAGAAAAATATCTTCAAAAGTAAATAAAGTAACGATGTCAATCTGAATTGATCAACGAAATGAAAAATCAGTATTGTAACATACTTACTTAACCATAAAGTTAAATTTTACGCATGTAATAAAAATCTTCACAATTGTGTGTGCTACTTACATCAAACCTAAGATCAAATAATTTAATCAGTGATCTGAGTAAGAAGGGCAGTGCCACGAATGATCCAATAGCTGGAAGGTTGATTTGCGGGCAAAAGCACAGGCAATACAAAGTTTGTACTATGTCCGGTGGTGGACAAAACGCCCGCTCTTTCAGATGTCTTGTACATTGGCGCCTCATACCGAGGGTCTGGCTTGGGCAACGATAATACAGGCTGGAACCATATCACAGGTAGCGGGGGATTCGTTTGACCTGTTCAAACAGTGGCACATCATTAACATAACATTGCTGACTGTTACTTAGACGATATTGTAAATAACTAGTCTTATAGAATGCCAAGTCCTATGTGGCAAGGGCTGCAATAATCGTATAAAGCTGCTTGGACCTTGTCGGGAATTTAACGCAATACACTCTAAAAGAAATGGAACGAACTGACTGTAAGATGAGACGACCGCAGTCACCTCATCACAATTTTATTATATCTAGAACGATTAGCGAAAATCATTTACTACCCGATTTAAATAGTGTTACTCCATCTAACTACTGTGACAATACGTCACAATAGATTAGTCACAACACATTTGTTATTTTTGTTTTTGATTATTTTAAGGTGGATCTTAATAATCAATCTAATCTATCTGCCTAACTTTGTAAGGCTCTTCGGTTAGACCTTTTACGACCGTGACCAAAGTTATAATCTGAATGTGTCATGAAATCGGAAATATAAAGATTTTGGGTTAAATTGATTATTAAATTAGCCATTAGTCGGATTTATAATATTCCTAAAATTATATTTTGATTTAAAAATGGTTATTATTTTATTTTTAAATATATAAACTAGATGTTACCTAAGAGCTGCATTGCACGCAGTGCTTTGTTTGTAAGGAAGATAATTATAGCGGGAGCAACACAAATAAATACTTAATTATATAACGGTTCGGGATTTGTTGCGATTAACTTATTTTTGCCGACGTTTCGGATGCGTTGCTGCACTCGTGGTCACGACTTGACTGGCTTGCGGACGTCGAGAGATGTGCGGGGAACATTTTTTGTGCGCCTATCCTCCATTACTTTTAAAATGAATAAGGCTGGCAACACACAACACTCACTATGGCAGTTTTTAGTATCACATTTTTTGTTTCTGTATCTTTATCACTGTATTCCACATTCCAGATAGTTTGAATCCATCGTCCTTATTGAAATTTGTATTTTTTAATTTCAATAGCTTCACGCTTAATCCGTGAATAGTAGTGGCAATCAGGGGGACGACTGTGGGTAGATGAAGCTCAATCCAGTGATTAATGCACGACTCAAGATCTTCTGCTACTGCTGACTTATTAAACTGACAGTTTTTCACAGCTGTTAAGTTTCTAACTCTATGGTCTAGTCAAGACTTGACCACGGGTGTTGCAACGCATCCGAAACGTTGGCAAAAGTAAGTTCTATTATTTAATCGCGATACGTCCCGAACCGCTATATAAGTATGAATTTACACAGCGATAGTTTAAAAGTAAATAAATTATTCTTCGACATTTTACATAGTGTTATCTAAAACAAAACATAATTTTATAGTGTTGGGTCTGGATGAACAATTACGGCAAATCGATTAAGATATAGAAAAAAATTAATCAGTTCGGGAGGGATTCGAACCCGCGATCTTTCCCTTGCACTGAACCCAACCAATTTTTTCTATATCTCAGCATACTAAATGCCTTAAAATTTCATTTAATTATGGCAAAGTTTAAAGAATAAATAGCATAGATCCTTTACCACACATTTTTAAGGCAAAGTTTTAAATTCAATAGGCACGTAACAAGATTGACATGTTTATGTACCTAGTGCTGCAGTTATATATTAGTGATCAACAAACCTGGTAACGCATCTACAAGAAGATTCTTTTGTAAGTCCCAGCGACCAGCGTCGATAAATAAACCGTGAATATTAACACCGTCTTCAGGTTTTTCTAAATCACCGTATACGGTTCTTACAACTTCTTCGCCCTCCTAAAATTTTACGATTTCACGATATAGTTATTTGTGCAACAAGTGGGCAAAATTGTGTTCTGATTTTGAATCCAGAGCGTGGTGAGGGATTCAAATTCACGAGATGCAAATAGTTTTGCTCTCATGTGGCACATCATTATCTACTTTTCAATTCAGCAGCGAGAACACATACTTACCTAATAAGTATTACTTAAAAGATAACACAATGAACAGGAATACATACATAGAAATTGCGTTTATATTTATTATTAATTAAAATAGAGCTGAACATTTTAAAATTTAAAGGTGCAATTATTGCAGTTCATTTGGCATAGTTAAGATCTATTGACTTGAGATTTTATGGTAACTAGATTCCGCATAAGTAACTAGTTGTTTCAATTCTTCTGGTCTTATAATACTGTCTTCGTGTCTGGTGTCGCTCATCTTTTATGTTTAATCTTAATTAACAAGTTTTTCAGTGAAGTTTTATTCCCGCTATTTTTAAGGTGCGTTCAGAAACATAGAAATAATTATGCATTAGTATGAATGATTTAAAATCGAAATTTGCACACTATTTTTACGCAGCACAAACATGATCAAGCTGCTGAAGTTAAAAATAAATGGTAAAATAATAACACCATATTTTACCTTAGGCTTTTTCTTATTTTCAATAAAAACATCTTCCTGTGACAAAAATACTTTTTTGGGGTAAAAATCAAACATTAATGCGTCAATGGGTACATGATAGCGACGTGCATACGATTGTAGCGAGCCTGTGAGCAGACCTTGGGGAAAAAACAGCCCCGACACCCAACTGCTCGGCTGCAGACCCTCTACCAGCCATTTCTGTAAATATAATTGCTTATGTTGGTACTTAATTCTAAGTGTCTGTTTATTATTAGTGAACTAAGAACCAAAATTCCTCTACGGTCATATTAATAAATTCCGGATTGCCTTTTTGCATTATCACTGTCTTTGCTCTTTTTATAGCAGTATGCCAGACTCGTCCTTCGCTAGAGTGATCATGTTCATCAGTACTTAGGTATAAATTTATAATAATATGTTCTCCCAGTTCAATCTAGACACAAGTTTCTCACTCACTAATTCTACGTTTTGTTGGTTGGTTGTTTAAACTATCATGGTCACTCACATCAGTATCAAAATAAAAGGGATATTTACCATGTTTCATTGTTTTGAGTTTCCGATATTTCGGCGCTGTTGCAAGCACCATGATCACGGAGGAACACATCAGGGCAGTCAAAAACAATGAACCGAATAAATCTGCAATCGCTCAACATTTATTGGAGTGCGGTACGAACCACTGGATCGAGCTACAAAACCCTCAGATGCTCTCGACCCTCTTTTGCCCGTGGTACTACCGGCTGTACTACCAGTAGTACTACGGGCCATATTTACTTCCCATAGTACTACCAGACCGCTAGGTAGTACAACGGGAAGAACATTTTACCTGTGGTACTACTGTCATGTTTTAAAATTATATTGTTATTATTATTATTATTATTATTTCATTCATAATTTTATTATAAAAATTAAAAAAATATACGTATTTTATTCATGTTTAATAGTGATAATTAAACATTAGAAGCTAAACTAACTAAAATAGAAAAATAAAATGTCACTTTCCGCTGCCAAGTTTAGAGTTAATAACACAAATAATAATTCATTATAACTGTTAAATAAAATCTGTACATTTTAACGCAATTTTTCCAGTGCATTACCTGTTGAGATCTCACCTGTGACCAATTGCATTAATATATGCCGAATATTGTCATCATTTTTAATATCACTGTTTCTTCTTTTTTGCTTATTTTTTGAATTAGAATGGATCAAAACCCAACTTCTACTGACACCTTGGTTTAGAGCGTTCAGTAACCGCGTTACTGTTACTGTGTTTTTGTTTATGAGCTTATTTATTTTGGAATGGTAACCCTCCAATACATTGTTGGTCCGATGTCGCATACCGTAAACGCTCAGTAGGTTGAGGTATTTATTCTTTATCCACGTTTGCTTTATATAATCTAAAAAAATCTTCATATCAAGGTGTTTGCTTTCTGCTTGCACGTAACACCAACCCTCTAGTATTTTTTCTTTTGGCAGGAGGGGTAATGCACTACACATTCTTCATTCATTTCATTCATTCCCGACTTTTTTGGCTTTTCTCCAAAGACACCTGTGCCAATGGTAATAACAACCTATTATCTGTACCTCAGGAAAAATAACATTAAAGTCGTTAATTGTTGCGATTTCAAAATCGCAATGGTATTTTTTTGGTACAAATTGAGGTAAAGTACTTTTAATTAAATCAAACATTACTTCATAAGTTGACTGTTGCTTGTTTGTCAAGAGTGCATAGATCAAAGGAACGACTTCTGTAGTTTCTGCGGTACTACCAACATCTCCAAGTATTGTAAATAATTGTGCAAAAGGTGGAGGACAAGACTTGAATGTAGCGTCTCCGAAAAATTCTGATATTTCACATATTTTTTTCTTGACATCCGGAAAGCAAAATAGTAAAATTCTTAGACCATCCATATAATAATCGGACAGAATGTGGTGATGATATTTTTCAGGAACTTGCACTTCTTCTATATTGTTAAACACAGTTTTTGTTACATTTGCTGCCGAATTACGCGTATGATACAAACAATGTTGTACGCTAGATAGTGGAAGTATATTAGAAACCAGGTGAACACCTTTATCCCTTAATTTGGAAACAGTTCTGTCGTACAATTGTGGTATCGGTTTATCACTACTAACAACTTTTTCTTTTAAATTTGATAAAGCAATATCCACCGTATTCTTTGCTTCGTTTGGTTCGCACTTGTGCGTTGTCCTCTGCAATATAACTTGGCCCTATAACGAAAGTACCTGGTAGTAGTACTACGGGCAATATTTCCTTCCCATAGTACTACCAGACTGCTAGGTAGTACAACGGGAAGAAAATATTGCCCGTGGTACTACTGTCATGTTTTCTCAGAATAAATTTTCTCCAAAGACACCTGTACAATGGTGATAACAACCTTTTTATCGCTACCTTTTTTTAAATTAGAACTCTTTGATATTTGATTTAAGAAAAAGTAACATTGACATTGTAAGAAAAAATAACATTGACATTAGAATTTAATATACCTACTTATTTACCACGTATATGCGTTTCATCTCATATATAATTACGAGTATTATATTTTTAGTATTAATTAATTAGCTAGATAATTTCTAGTGCTTAAAGGTCAAATACAGAACGTGTTGCAACAACTCCACGGAAATGTGTGAAGCAAACGATTCAAAAATAACATTCATTAAAAGAAAAGGCGGCAATGTTCTTGTTGACGATGGACACCAGTATTATAAATTAAAAGAGTATAAAAACGGTTCCTCGATATGGAGGTGTATTTTGTTTCGGAAATCGAAGTGCTCAGGAAGTTTGACAATAAAAGTAAGTATTTTAGTAACTACATAAGTACCTTATGGATTTAATTTATAATCTTTGATAAAATCTAATTACTTACATAATATTTCGTTATAGGGCCAAGTTATATTGCAGAGGACAACGCACAAGTGCGAACCAAACGAAGCAAAGAATACGGTGGTTATTGCTTTATCAAATTTAAAAGAAAAAGTTGTTAGTAGTGATAAACCGATACCACAATTGTACGACAGAACTGTTTCCAAATTAAGGGATAAAGGTGTTCACCTGGTTTCTAATATACCTCCACTATCTAGCGTACAACATTGTTTGTATCATACGCGTAATTCGGCAGCAAATGTAACAAAAACTGTGTTTAACAATATAGAAGAAGTGCAAGTTCCTGAAAAATATCATCACCACATTCTGGCCGATTATTATATGGATGGTCTAAGAATTTTACTATTTTGCTTTCCGGATGTCAAGAAAAAAATATGTGAAATATCAGAATTTTTCGGAGACGCTACATTCAAGTCTTGTCCTCCACCTTTTGCACAATTATTTACAATACTTGGAGATGTTGGTAGTACCGCAGAAACTACAGAAGTCGTTCCTTTGATCTATGCACTCTTGACAAACAAGCAACAGTCAACTTATGAAGTAATGTTTGATTTAATTAAAAGTACTTTACCTCAATTTGTACCAAAAAAATACCATTGCGATTTTGAAATCGCAACAATTAACGCCTTTAATGTTATTTTTCCTGAGGTACAGAAATAGGTTGTTATTACCATTGGCACAGGTGTCTTTGGAGAAAAGCCAAAAAAGTCGGGAATGATATGTGTAAAGCAGAAAGGCGCATTGTTGCATTGTGTAGTGCATTACCCCTCCTGCCAAAAGAAAAAATACTAGAGGGTTGGTGTTACGTGCAAACAGAAAGCAAACACCTTGATATGAAGATTTTTTAGATTATATCAAGCGTACCTACGTGGATAAAGGATAAATACCTCAACCTACTGAGCGTTTACGGTATGCGACATCGGACCAACAATGTATTGGAGGGTTACCATTCCAAAATAAATAAGCTCATAAACAAAAACACAGTAACAGTAACGCGGTAACTGAACGCTCTAAACCAAGGTGTCAGTAGAAGTTGAGTTTTGATCCATTCTAATTCAAAAAATAAACAAAAAAGAAGAAACAGTGACATTAAAAATGATGACAATATTCGGCATATATTAATGCAATTGGTCACAGGTGAGATCTCAACAGGTAATGCACTGGAAAAATTGCGTTAAAATGTACAGATTTTATTTAACAGTTATAATGAATTATTATTTGTGTTATTAACTCTAAACTTGGCAGCGGAAAGTGACTGATTTTACTTTTCTATTTTAGTTAGTTTAGCTTCTTCTAATGTTTAATTATCACTATTAAACATGAATAAAATACGAATACTTTTTTAATTTTTATAATCAAATTATGAATGAAATAATAATAATAATAATAATAACAATATAATTTTAAAACATGACAGTAGTACCACAGGTAAAATGTTCTTCCCATTGAACTACCTAGCGGTCTGGTAGTACTATGGGAAGTAAATATGGCCCGTAGTACTACCAGACTACTTGGTAGTACAACGGGAAGAAAATATTGCCCGTGGTACTACTGGTAGTACCACGGGCAAAAGAGGCTCTCGACAGAACGCCACTGGTTAGGGAAGCGATTGAAATAAAAAGTATAAAAATTTCAATCGTGAAATTTCAACTGCCGAACGTCTGGTTTCCAGTGGTCCGTCTTTGCAAAAACAACCGGGAACAAGCTAAAACAAAATCGCGAGTGGATACAGTAAGCATCGTGTGTCGTGAACGTGATCGAGATCGGGTTTGAGTTTGTAGTGAGAGTGAAACCAATAGTAGTGCAGATACGCGTAGTAAAAGAACTCGAAAGAGGGTATATCGATATAATTACTCTTAGGAAAGAACTTTTTATCTGTTCTCCGCCACTACTCCAGTTCCTCCGTGATCATCCGCTTGCAACAGCGCCGAAATATAGGAAACTCAGAACAATGAAACATGGTAAATATCCCGTTTATTTTGATACTAATGGTTGTTATCTGTTAGTGTTCATATCACATTCACCTATGAAGAGGCTCAAAACTTACCTCAACAAAATCAATCCTTAAGGTGAGATCATGGATCCAGCTACCAAGTGATTTTAAAGAATTATATCCTTTCTTATGCCACATAGCAGGCACTCTATTGTTTATGAAAGAATGGAAAACTGCTTCAAAAGCCTCTGACATTACAACCAGACCCTAAAAGAAAAGATGTTGTATTTATGAATTTACATTATTACCTTGTAATCAAACCCCTTTTTTGTAAGTATTTTTCAAAATCTATTTGCCTTTACATACCGCTGCGCTGGCCAGCGGGGACTTGACTTGCTATTTTTTATCTACACCGATTACTCTTTTTGTTTTTACGTGCGCCAAATCCCCACGGATACCCACCCGTGCTGGTGGAAGAGGTTATGTCGGATTCGAACCGACCAAAACTCACGCCGCCTGTGGGTCGCTTTTGGTTGCCGAAGGTGAGCCAGGGCCATCTCTGTCGATCTGACCCTCTGCTCGGGTGTGGGGACCACAGAGTCCCCAACTCGTCGCCGGAAATGGAGAGGCGCGCCACCGCCGCGGCCTGCTTCTGCCAGGGTGACAGGCGGCTCCACCCGTCACCCCCAGGGCTGCGCTCATGGGGGCGGAGGTCATTCATCGACCTACGACGCCCGAGTTGTCTTCGTACGCGGGCAGCTAGACCTGCGATTCGTCGCTCCCGCCCCGACACTTACTCTGATTATTATTACTCTGAGATTTATGATCCGCTTTATCAGAAATTGGTAAAATTTGTGAATTGTACATGTACTTCTGGTACATGCACAATTGTACATGTACATGTATGGTACATGCACAATTGTACATGTACATGTATGGTACATGTACAACCTTAAAATCACTCACTGGGAGAGTTTTTGTGCTGTCAGTGGGTAGACCAAAAGCTTGTCCTGCTTTGTCTTACACGTCCATAGGCCATGGTAACTACTTTCCATCAGGTGGGCCGTGTGCTTGTCTGTCAACCAAGTGATATAATAAATTAAGGCATGTAATGGTTCTTACTTTGATAGCTTTTTGAAGTTCATTAAGTGAAGAATGCAGTATTCCTAGCAAAGTATTAAACCGGTCAGTTTCGTGTATTAGTACAGTAGTGAGCGAGTGTAACTGCCCCATGTCATCTGGTATCATAAGGTTTGGATTCATTAGCCCTTTGTCGACACTTTTCACGATCTTAACTCGTATCTGGTCACAAATGCGCCATACGATTTGATCAGGTGTTTCACCACCTTCACCGCCTCCACTTCGCGGCTGCACATCTACAATTGTTTGTATTAGATTGCTTGTTTCTTTGTTCTAAAAAAAAACACTGCATATAATATCTACTTATGAAGTATGTTAGTTGAACCAAATACATACTTAATACATATAAAACGCTACAAGTACTTTTAGGATACAGGTCATAAAATATGGCCGTTGCTTGCCCCAAAATAATATAAAATAAAAAGATAAGTTTAATAACTGAAATTCAACAACTGAAAAATTACGCTCTAAAAAGTATTAAACAAGGATAAAATTATCAAGTATAGCCGTGGTCGTATGCCATTTTGCCCCAGAATGTATTGTTTTGTTAGAGAGTGACGTTGTTCGTCGGGTTTCAATATTTTTTCGAAGAGGAACTATAGGTACACCATTTTGCTTGTGCGTGCAGCAAGTAGCAAACACACAGCTTTAGTGTTCCTATATCCTCCCTTTAGTAGGTATTCACACTCATAGCCAGTCGAACCACTCACTCTTCGAGACCTTGTTTTTTAAACAACTACTTAGGTACCTACTAACTAAAAACACTTACTTAGGTACTAGCTAAAAAAAACTACAAGGCCAATCTAACTAACAACTTAATTTCCTACGATATTAAAATACCAACCTCGAATGCTATATTCGCATTGTCGTGCATGCCAAAAACTTCAGGACTTTCAATTACGGGCAAGGTGTCAATATAATTACGAATATCTTCTATTTTGTCAGTCCTCGGACAGTAGTATATACCAGATTTTGAGTATCTGTATGTATCTTCGAGAGTTGGTGGTGAGAAGAATACTTTTAATATTGTAGTCAAACAACGCTGGTCCCACATGTCAGTTACTCGACCGCCGTACGTGATTAAGCCTGTAAAACTTAGCTATGATAAACTCATGCCATAATATCGCCACATAAATAAAAGAGTACATGCTATAAGTGGATAGGTCTACCTCTAGGTCTGTTCCGCACCTATAGGCGCAGTATAACGAGTAATCTTACATACAATAGTTCATCGCCTTTGATGTTTGTGGAAATGCCGCCTCCGTCTAGGCATTTGCAATTTTGTCAGGGTTGTGACATTACCTAGTTTAATTTTTAATGTAATTTTTGGAATATTTTTTAACGCCTATTTAATCTCTTTGTTCTTTCAAGGCACATTAACGTACGCTACGCGGCTGCACACGCGTGTATGTCGACTATCGCGACTTTTGGTCATAACTAGAGATGGGCCGAGTACTCGGTTGATACTCGGTACTCGGCGTACTCGGCGGGTTTTAGATACTCGTACTCGGCCCGAGTAACTCGGTTTGAATGCCGAGTATACTCGGTTTAAGAAAAACAATATATTTAGCTAGATATAATTGAAACAAGTGTTAATCGAAAACTAATTTAGGAAATCTATGTCAATCGCGATTAATATAATCGAAATCAAAATTATGCTAATGAATAAGTAGTAAATTACTTGTATGCTATGTGTTTTATTTTAACATGGTTTAACATTGCCGTCGTAGAAGCCACTATGTGAAATCAGAGAATTGCATAAAGTACATTTTACTTTTGCTTTATCTTCTATAACCTCGTCGTAATACACACAAATTCGGGATCATTTACGTGAAATCATTGTCAACAATCACATACTACGTACTACACACAGTCAATCATTAATTGACAATCTTTTTTAATTATTTATCTCCTATGACGGACAACATGAAGTATTTGTTGGCAAACTATCAAGCATTATTATTCTCACATTTAATAAAGTATTCTGTGCTATCAAGCGACTGGTAGTTGAAACTGACTGGTGTTGGCAGGGTGAGGGTACATCAACACGAGCCGGCCGCTCGACAGGCGCGACCCTGTTTGTACGTGTTTACGCGCGTGAAATGGGAATTTGATTGTACCGAGTTACTCGGCCGAGTACTCGGTCGAAAAAAAATTGAACCGAGTAAAACTCGGTATTCGTTACTCGGCAAAAGTGTTACTCGGCGCATCTCCATAACTCTGGTTCTACTCAACCAATTACGATCAAACAAACGTAGTATTATAAGTCTGTCCAAAAAAATTCTTCTTCTTTTCTTTTTGATGACTTCTGCTGCGAATTGCTGCAATTTTGCTAATGTCAAGTAAATACTGTTGTGTGCACGGGGTACAATTAAATGCCGTTTACTCAACGAAGAGATTTATTAGCTCACCACAAACTAGACAATTAAATCACTAGTACACACAGTACTCTTCAACAGTTCCAGTCGCTTGGTAATTCACAGTTGTAGTCCACAGTCGTTGCTCAGGTCGCAGGTCGGGTCGCAATCTTCTTCGGTCGCTTAAGCTCGCTGTGTTCGTTACCGATCTCAAAGACAGAATGAATCGTGTAGCTATGCGAGCGTTTATACCTCTCAATTAGGAGGGTCGAATCATCTAGAAAATTCGCGAGCGATAAATACCTATTCTCTTTTTTGAAGTTCGCCGCCGTCGCTGACCCTTCGAGTTCATTCTCGATATTTACCTATTGTTTGTTTTTATTCAAGAGAGTAGGTACTCGTAGGTAGGTTGTGACTTTTTGTTGACGATTCTAGATTTTTCTATGCCAATCGGTAGAGTACCTCGTCACTAACAGTGCGTTTTTATTTCTTGAAGATTCGATTATTAGTTTTCGAGATATCGACGTCTGTCATAACGTTACCCCCCTTTTAGTAATGCTCGTCCCGAGCATCATTTGTTCCATGATGACGCGTCAACCTATCCACATGGACTACCTTTGGTTTTCCCCTAACCCCCTTTCTAATGCGGTAGGTAATGTTATTGATTCTCGTAATAACCGTATAGGGCCCTTCCCAGCGAGCTTGGAGTTTTGGAGATTTCCCCTTCTTGCGTAGCGGATTATGAAACCATACCAGTGTTCCTTCTTCAAAACCGTTGGTGTTTGCATTTCTATCGTACCGGGTTTTCATCCTTTCACCTGTCTTCAGATTGTTTTCCCGTACTATTCTGTGCACCTCGTCCAGTCGGTTTCGAAATTCACTCACGTAATCCGTCACGGGCTTAGGACTATCAGGTGGCGTACCGGTTATTGCATCCACTGGTAGCCTAATCTCTCGACCAAAGTTCACTTTCGCTGGGGTGTGTCCCATACTGTCATGTACGGCAGATCGATAGGATATCAAGAACAGTGGGATGTACTGGTCCCAATCTCTTTGGTGTTCATCAATAACTTTAGCCAAGTGATTTTCCAATGTCTGGTTAAACCTCTCGTCCATTCCGTCTGATTGCGGATGCGCTGGAGTCGTACGGGTCTGCATTGTTCAAGGAGTTTGCACATTTCTTGAAATAGAGTAGACTCGAAGTTCCGTCCTTAGTCAGAGTGGTTCTCTATAGGTGCGCCGTACCGGCAGACCACTTTCTGAACCAGTTTCCTTGCCACAGTGACTGCTTCCTGGTTGGGTGTCGCAAATACTTCCGGCCACTTAGTGAAGTACCTAATCTTGCACTACTATGATGTATTTGTTACCTTCTTCAGTCATTGGAAAAGGTCCAGCGACATCAATGGCGATACGTTCCCATGGTGCTCCGACATTATACAGTTGCAATTTTCTTTTGCTTCTTGTCGACGGTCCTTTAACTGAAGCACATGCAGTGCATTTACGGCACCAATCCTCGACATCTTCCCAACAATGAAGCCAGTAAAACCGCTGTCGTACTTTAACTGGGTTTTCTTGACTCCGAGATGCCCGCCAGAGACACCATCGTGGCTGTACCGTAAGAGTGAAGCCACCTTGCTTCGTGGTACCACTACTTGTAGGGTCACCTCTTTGCCGTCGTTGGATTCCCATTTCCTATACAGCACATCGTCTATCAGAGTTAAGCTGTCCCACTAGGCCCAATAATTTTTGGTAGTGGAACTGTAAGCAGACATATCACTCCATTGGGGTTTGTATCCAAGCTACTTCCAGTGCAGTATAGGCTGATCTTCATCATTATTCTCTTGCGCCTGCTTCATACCGCTTTCGGTCCATTCGTCGTCAAGTCCATTCACCTTTATGACTTTAATATTTTCACGGGCTTCGTTCTTCTGACAATGCTTGCAAGCTTGTGGATATCACATGTCCAAGATAGCTGACTTCCCTTTTAAATAAAGCGCACTTCTTTGGACTCAGTTTAAGGTTAGCCTCACGGATTTCCAGGTTCTTCAGGTTTTCTTTGAAGCTGCGTCCTATAACTATGACATCGTCCAGGTAAATCAGGCAGACGTCTCCGAGTAGACTCACCATTACTACATTATTACATTAAGCTCGCTGTGTTCGTTATCGATCTCAAAGACAGAATGAATCTTGTAGCTATGCGAATGTGTTTTTATACCTCTCAATTAGGAGAGTCGAATCATCTAGAAAATTCGCGAGCGATAAATACCTATTCTCTTTTTTGAAGTTCGCTGCCGTCGCTGACCTTTCGAGTTCATTCTCGATATTTACCTATTGTTTGATTTTATTCAAGAGAGTAGGTACTTTTAGGTAGGTTGTGACTTTGTTTTGACGATTCTAGATTTTTCTATGCCAACCGGTGGAGTACCTCGTCACTAACAATGCGTTTTTATTTCTTGAAGATTCGATTATTAGTTTTCCAGATATCGACGTCAGTCGTAACAATACCTTTGAACGAGACGCTAATGTCAAGTTTTTCAAGTTGCGGTCCGTTAGAATGATTGTTGATAATGACGATGAGTTGATGAACTTGTCGATAATGATGATGCCTTGTGAGGATTTTACTAGAAGTTCCCTAGGGAGATTAGGAACCAACACGAAAAGTCACTATTCGCTGTAATATGCCACTTTCCTAGTTGTGTGCATTGTCAAAGACGTTATGTCTAAAAATCCACAATACATTTAGATATATATAAAAACTCGAATTCACACTAATTTTCTTCGTGTTGGCGCCAAAAAAACCCATCAGAACATTTCAAACTAATAAAAATCCAATCCTTAATAATAATTAAAATATTTTAGATTCCAATCAATATAAGTTCTAGTTGCAAGTCCATGGCGAACAAACAAATTATTATTATTTAAAAACAAATAGAATATTATATTTCAATTCTTTTTTAAGCTTGTAAGAAATGTATAAACACAACTAAATTACAATTTTATAACAATACTAGCTAATACGTGTGGCTCCGCCTGGATGTGGTTTATCGTTTTTGGCCAATATTTCCGGTTCCACTAAACCAATTCCAGGCAATTATAACCAAACTGTAAATGTATGTATTTCAAATAAGAAATAATGGAGACATTGCTGTCGGTAAATTCTTTTATTTTAAAAATTAATTAAAAATAAAATAATTTAAAATTTTGTTGAAAACTTGAAACCCGGAAACCCTTGAAAACGATTTACCATATTGATAATATTCGAGTACGCCGTACCTTCCGAGAAAAAATAACAATTGTTACAAACAAAAATTTATGATTGTGGCGGGCTGATTGTCCCCGTACGTCGATCAGCGCGCTGCGGGTGCAGTTCAACAGCGAATTCGGGGCGCTGATGAGGTTGCCTAGGTACTGCAGTGCGTCGGGGATGTTTGCAGAATCGCGGGTTGACTGCTTTAATGCCACTTTACGGAAGCGGTGCGCTTCCCTGGCGCAAAGGATGCAGGGTAGCCGCAACCGTATCCTGTCTACGATAGCGAGTCTGCAGGATATCTGCTGGGGTTGTATGAGCTGAATAACGAATAAACTGCAAAACGTATTTATTATTCAGCTCTCATATAATAACATAATAATACACTTAATAATTGGTGATTTATTGAATATTATTATAACGTTGTTACTAACATTACAGATAAGAAAAAAGCGCCTAGTTCGGAAAATACAACTTATGCAAAATACCGTCTACGTATAACACCAACTTTTTCATAACCGGGTGTTTAATAAAATAAAAAGTGGGAACAAATTAGACAGTCCTGAATTGTTGGTACCTAGTAAAATGTATGGCTACTCAGTACGGGCCCCGTCCACGATTGCTCTGTCTAGACTAGACTTCTTCGACAGACTGTATGAAGTATGAGTCGTTAGATTCTGCTATAGGTCAATATGAATCTAAAATTGTATGAAGTGACGCCACATGCCATCTGGCAAGTAATGCACAATAACATAACATAAACTCATGACTATATCCCCGAAGGGGTAGGCAGAGGTACTAGCACCCACATTTCGCCAGTTTATGTTTAGGTCCCAATGTAATGGGTGGCGGAGCCTATTGCCATTTACCGGGCACTTATAAACCTGCGATAAATACACACATAACTTCGAAAAGCATCGAAAAGTCTGCCATGGTAAAACCTAGGATCGAACCCGAGACTCTCAGCAGTCCATTACCCATACCACTAGGCTACCCCGGTTCTATATTTTATTCTGTTAAATTAGATTTAGGTATATACCGACCTATGCGGACTTTGGCAGTCCACTGTTTACAGATCGGGATTAATTCCTTAGGAGGGATTTTGCCTCACTGTGTGTGTTCTACCGCCTATACAATGGTTTGTGCTCAGATGAATTGTTTGACATGATGCCCGTAGCTACATTCTATCATCGCACCTCTCGCCATAGGCAGGGAATTCATCCTCACACATTGCGACCTCAGACGGTGCGCACTGTGCGGTATGAAAGAAACTTCATCCCACGCACACTCAAGCTGTGGAATGACCTCCCTGCTGCGGTTTTCTCAAGCACCTACAATATGGGGTTCTTCAAGAGGGGCATCAGAAGGTTTCTTCATGGTCGGCAGCGCGAGTGTGACACCCCTGGTGTTGCATACGTCCATAGGCCACGGTAACCGCTTCCCATCAGGTGGGCCGTGTGCTTGTCTGCCAACTAAGTGGTATAAAAAAAAAAAAATTAAGTACCTATATATTATGTTCGTATGACAATTGGGGCTAGCGGCCGCGGCTTAGCAATGGCTATGCTAAGCCGCGGCCGCTAGCCCCAATTGTCATACGAACATAATATATACCTACTTATGACAGTCGTTACGGGTAGTTAGAGCTTGAAGCCCTCAAGGCACTGAAATACTTCGATATCGCCAATGGGTTGTGGCAGTCACTTCACGGAAAATAAGGAAGTTCAAGCGCGTCGCATTCAGACTGCAAAAAGCGGGCTCTGGACTCTGAGATGGAGACAACGGATGCAACCGGGTTTAACGCAACGAGGATTATGATAATTGGTAGATATCGATGTAATATGTGTATGGTATGTCTTACTAGTGATATACTCCAATGCGTCCCAGGGCATATGGCCGTCTTCACAAAACATTTGTAGGTTTAGCATGGCGCACTCTCGATCACTATTGTTAAACTCATAAGTAATATTCCAACCAAGCGGGCCGAACTTCTTTCGTTCCTGAATGATGGCGTGGAACATGCAAATACCGAACAGCATAGTACGCCAATCTTGACCTAACACTGTAAACATGATCAATAAAAAAAATATATTAATAGAATAGTAGTTCTGTACCTAGAAATGTACTAAATATATAGATAATAATATGTATTAAAGGCGTTAATATACGTACCATGCTTTTCGAAAAAATCATCATCCATTTCTATAAAAGCTCTTTTCACATTAGCCTTTAGACCTTTCGGCGGTTCATTAGTTACTTTTACTGAATTTTGCAATACAGATACAGGAAATTTAGCTGTGGGCATTGAACTCAGATATAGACGGAAATCACTATGTAGCATTCCACCTTGATCCGTACCAAGATTAGCTACTATTAATTCCAAGCCTGACATCCAAGAAGCGGCCAAGTGACAATTCTGTAAATTAAGTAAGTAGGTAGTTAAATAGTGCTTAAATATTTATTTTACATATTGTACATACACGAGAATTAAAATATAAACAATACATAGTATACCTACAAAAATCTACAGGTTCAGGCATCAAAGAATTTCTCCCCATCCATGGATGTCAACTGGGAGGATGGTCAGAAGGCTGGCGGCATTGTTGCGTTGAATGGCAATACCAATTCTTTGCGCAATGAATAAACCAGCCCCGGTCACGGATAGCGTCTATTAAACGTTTAGAAATATCTCTAAACAAAAACGGGCACTTGGACCCCTTAATCACAGCGTCTCGACCCCAAACTGCTCAAATATGTAATTAAGCACTCCTTAAATTACCTAAAACATTTGGGCCGTCCGAGGGACTCTGCCGATGCAGCAGCAGCGCGTTTGTGTAAATATGTATAAATATGTATATGTAATTTTAATAAAATTAATATTAAAATTGTAATTTTCGTTTTAATTATCTTAAAACATACCTGTAAGAAAACCCAATCGCCTTTTGGTTTTGCATTATTTATCATCTTTTCAGCAACAGGACCTTGTCCCTGACCAAGCGAAATGGAATGCAATCGCTCACGCATGTTCATTTCAGTGGCAAATTTTTGGAAAGCTCCGAAAGGATCTGAGCCCGTACTTAAAACAAATACAAGAGGTATGTTCGAAGCTGTGTCCATGAATCTATAAGAAAAAAAAAATTATATCTACCTAATAGTACAGAACAGAAGTCAAGGTGGCTTGGGTTGCAACTTATGTCGGATGGAGATCAGAGACCATCTCGGCACGGGCAACCGCAGCTGTTTGGTACTTGAAAGCTTTTATAGGTAGGTATAAATGATCTACAAATTTCGTGACAAGTCCGCATCGCAATATTTTCTAAATGTAAAAAGCTCCGTGCCAGTCGATAACTATAGTCTCTGCCTACCCCACTGGGAAAAAGGCGTGACTGTATGTATGTAAAAAGCCCAAGTAAAGTTATATACTTACCACTACTTTATTGGTGCGTTGTGGACATGGGGGAAGGGGGGGAGGGGGTGTCACTTATTTTTGAAGTACGGAAATTCCTAGTGAGAACCCACGGCTATCTCTCTGACTGACTCCCAGTTTGACCTAGGACCCCCTTCTGGTGTCGGTGTCCCCATCTAGCCCCCTTGTATAGCAAGGTGCGTTTTGTGGAGGTCGTTCTGCTACCTCCAAGCCCCGAGCTGCGTGCACTCTTCGCGGGCTGTGCGGGCCGAGAGTCGGGCGGAACCGCCCTGTTTCCTTTTCGAGTATTACGTGCTCGCAGGAGACGGCGGCAGCCGACGCGGTCGCACAACGCACGATTGCTTTTTGAGTAAGACGGTGAACGCGAGTGGGAGATCCCACTTTTAGAACCGCCGCTAGGTCCGGCCTCAACGTTTTCCTCGTCCACGTCCGTGTGCAGTCCCAAGTCCTCGCTCGCATAACAGTGATGGCACTCGGACGTTGGTTCCTTCTGGATCCGTCGCAGGTAGTCCCCGAAGTACCCGTGCCCGGTGATCCCCTGCATCAGACGGTACGAGAGGCTACTGTTTCTTTCTAAACAGTCCCCCCTAATGGATCCTACCGCTGCTTTAACGGCGCGCCCTGCGTGTGGTCGCCCAAGTCGTAGCAGTCCCTGGCATGTCCCTGTGGAGCTGGAATTTAACGGCACGGGTATCTCCAGTACATGTCCCCATTCCCACGCCTCTCTACGGTATCGATGTAGCACCGAAAGGGCTCTTGACTCCAGGATCCATAGCAGCGATGTGGCGATGCTACTCGCAGCGTCAATTTCGTCAGTACCCCCTGAGGGCCCTGATAGCCATTGTGCGCTGCGGAGTACGCATCTTCTGCATGTGTCTGACCATCAAAACCCATATTGGAAACTCGTGTAGGGTCCGCGTAGGGCAGCTCTTGCAGCAGTCATTCGGCCTCCTCATGTTGGGCAACAACCGCCGTTAACTGTGCCCTTTAATTTGGTAGTCAGACTTCTGAGACACTTTCCAAAGTATCCGAAAGCTCTCCGAAGTCTCACCGGCCGTCGATCATGAGCCCAAACTATTTGCATTGGCCAGATCTAGGTGTTGCCATACGAACATCTGGCAATCGTTACGGGTAGTTAGATACCAAAAACAAAGTCCGCCTACTATAATTACAGAATATGAGTGTTAATATCAAAGTCGGACTCAAACGGACAAAAATTGCACGACGTCTTGGGTTATTGTCATTAGTTGCCTAGGGTGAGATTGTCACCGGCGGCATACCCAGAGACATCACAAGATGGTCCCCTTGGGTGTGGGACCACGGTGTCCCCCATCTTGGGATAAGGGGAGACACGCATCGTGCCGCCGTCTTGGCTAGAATAGCAGTATGTGAATATGAGAATTAAAGTTTAATATTAAACTAAATGAGGAAGACATAAAGATTAAAGGTTTTGTAACGGGACTGAAAAACATTTCAAAAAGATGTTAAGTTGTGCAGACATATAAAACAAGAAGGTTAAGATGGCCCATATGGACCTATAATAAGTTTAAAAAATATATTTAAAAGCTAATTCATCATAAGTGTTGCCAATTTAGCGACTTTTTCGCTAGAAATGATGACTTTTGCACAAATCTTACGCCTTGCGACCAGTAAAAAGTTTTACTTTCTTAACCAATATGCTGCCATTTGAACCTGGATATGAATAATGTCACTATAGTGGCGATCAATAACTGATTTCATATTCTAATTTGAATTGGGTATTTGACAAATTTTGGAAACCTATCTTAACGCATTTTTACTTTGTTAACTTGAAAAGTGCGCGAAAAACGGTCGGTCACGTCAAATTCGGGTGCGTTAAAAGATATAATAATATCTGACCAAAAGACGACTGCGACTCACGGCGACAGACGAGTAGTTGTTACAGGACATGTTTTAAACAGTTAAGGCAAGTTTTTCGATTAGGACACTCAAATATTGATCTTTAACGTAGAAATCAGTGGTTACAGTTAGCACGCAAAAATCCAAAGCTTACGGTTGACGAATCTGTTGTTTTAATTTTTAGGACCACTTTGATCTGCCTAGTTAAGTAAGAAATTAATTTAACCTACAACCCCGCAGAATAATAATTATAATTGATAATAACTGACCAAATCTTTTTGTAAGGTTAACATTAGTATAGCGCTTCCCATAATCACTATCTCTGGTACCTACCTATATTCTATTTTATTTTTATACCACTTAGGTGGCAGACAAGTGTACAGCCTACCTGATGAAAAGTTACCGTGGTCTATGGACGTGTAACAAGCCACACTCGCGCTGTCGCCCCTAAGCACAGAGTCTCTGTGCCGTCAGTGTAGAGGACAAAGCAGGACAAGCCTTTAGTCATCCCACAAATTCTCCAGTGAGCTCTGGGTACCCTACTCACCGCTGGGAACACAATACGAAGTTATTATAACCGCGGTATTCTGTAGGGCGGAAGTACTTCCCCAGTCGGACTGCTCAATTGTGCGGAAGTACCGCCGTGTCCCACCTACTTATTCAAGGTAATCGATATAAATATATATCTTACAGCTCCCTAATGGTATGAATAATTATGTATAAACAATATATATAGTGACAGCATAATTTGGCCTATAGAAACTTATCGCACCCATTATAAGTAGATAAGTAAAAGGAATATGTAATTCACAAAGTATTCCTTGAAAACGATTTCAAGTCTTTGTATAGGTTACTAGGTTAGAATTACTTTTTTGTTTTGTTTTGTCTAACCAAACCGAATTCACCATCTCCAGGGTTCTAGTGCATGCACACTAAAATTAGTTTTAACGACTTTCTAGCGACTTTTGACTGACTGACTGACAGGACCTACCGCTCGGCGTATCGTCGACGATGCAACTGGGCAGAGGCAAAGAGGGCTGCCGAACGCCCGCCTGAGCGCTCGCATTGCACTGCACTGAACTGTATCCCGCGCTTACGCTTCGAAATGCCGAAATGGAAATAATTAGTGGTTTCGGCATAAACCACTAATTATTGAGCAGTGGATGGGTGTAAAAATAAAAATATTTCGTTTTAGTAAGTAGTAGTAGTATTTTAAATCTCATCTATATAAATGGTGTCACTATTTTTTCTTTGAACATAAGTAATAAGTATGTAAATCGTAAATTAAAAGTTTTTTGAGTCAGGTATTACAGAAGTGTGAATATTGTAGTTAGGTACCTAGTACTTACGCAATAAGTAATGTCCGTTAATTTTAAAGTTCTTTGATATTTTAGCTATCGGTAGGAATAAGCGTCTATATAATATATATATTGTTACGTGCACGGGGTACCTACAATTAAATGCCGTTTACTCAACGAAGAGATTTATTAGCTCACCACAAAATAGACAATTAGATCACTAGTACACACAGTACTTCTTCAACAGTTCCAGTCGCTCAGTAGTTCACAGTAGTCCACAGTCGTTGCTCAGGTCGCAGGTAGAATCTTCTTCGGTCGCTTAAGTTCGCTGTGTTCGTTATCGATCTCAAAGACTGAATGAATCGTGTTGCTATGCGAGCATGTTTTTATACCTCTCAATTAGGAGGATTGAATTATCTGGAAAGTTCGCGAGCGATAAAAACCTATTCTTTTGATCTTGCCGCCGTCGCTGACCTTCGAGTAATTTCTCGATATTTACCTACTGTTTGTTTATATTTGAGAGTGTAGGTACTCGTAGGTAGATTGTGACTTTTTGTTGATGATTCTAGATTTTTCTATGCCAATCGGTAGAGTACCTCGTCACTAACAATGCGTTTTTATTTCTTGAAGATTCGATTATTAGTTTTCGAGATATCGACGGCGGTCGTAACATTACCCCCCTCTTAGTCATGCTCGTCCCGAGCATCATTTGTTCCATGATGACGCGTCAACCTATCCACATGGACTACCTTTGGTTTTCCCCTAACCCCCTTCCTAATGCGGTAGGTAATGTCATTGATCCTCGTAATAACCGTATAGGGCCCTTCCCAGCGAGCTTGGAGTTTTGGAGATTTCCCCTTCTTGCGTAGCGGATTATGAAACCATACCAGTGTTCCTTCTTCAAAGCCGTTGGTGTTTGCATTTCTATCGTACCGGGTTTTCATCCTTTCACCTGTCTTCAAATTGTTTTCCCGTACTATCCTGTGCACCTCGTCCAGTCGGCTTCGAAGATCACTCACGTAATCCGTCACGGGCTTAGGACTATCAGGTTATTGCATCCACTGGTAGCCTAATCTCTCGACCAAAGTTCACTTTCGCTGGGGTGTGTCCCATACCGCAGATCGATAGGACATCAAGAACTTTTTACTGGTGGTAGAAACTTGGTGGCACAAATTTGTCTCAAGTTTCGACCGGGTAGGTACCACCGTGCACTATTGCGAAAAACCCTCCATAGCAATTCAATCTCGGTTGGATTGTGTTCAGGGGTCAGCAAGTGCATAGCCGGGCAGAGGTGGTGGTTGTCGCAGCACTAGTGGGACCAGTGGGTCTTGGCGTAGTCTAGTGGGGATGGCGCGGGGCGATGCACCAAACAGGGAGACCTGTAGAAACGGTGGTGCCGCTGGCCGCCCGCGGTATAGTACAGGGGCCCAACTGGGGTTAACCACCTTGGGAGGCTGCCTCACCAGGCCGCGCATAATCCCGATATGGTTCGTCGTGCCGGTTGGTGACCGGAATTGGGAGCCCGGCGACCATACTCGGGGGGGTACGGGGGCCCTTCCGTTCGGCGCGTCGGCTCTCGCCATGCCTCACATTCATAGATAAAACCAATATCCCGCGCTTTGTCACACGGTGCTGCGGCGGCAATCACCTCTTTTTTCACGCCTTCTCCCACCCAAACTCATGGCAGCGCAATTCAAAGAAATAGGCAACACAGCGGCTCGACACACTCCCAAAAGCTTGCTATTTGAGGTGGAGTCCACTAACATCTGTGGGCTCCATGCAAACCTCAACGCCGTCCACCAACACCTAGAGACGGCGAAACCTGCCATGTTTTTTCTAACGGAGACGCAAATACACCGCCCTGACGACACGACCTACTTGCTCTACCCTGGCTATGTTCTTGAGGAAAGTTTTCGTGCAAAAGCCGGGGTGTGCGTGTTTGTTAGGGCGGATGTTTGCTGTCGCCGTTTGCGCTGCCTAGAGGACCCATCCTTCTACATCCTTTGGGTACACGTAGACCATGGCCCTACGAGTCAGATCTATGTGTGCCTCTACCGTTCCCATACAGGAGATGCTGAGACAACTCGACTCTTTGAATATCTGAGTCAGGCGGCAGATGATGCGCAGGAGCGATTTCCGAATGCCGAAATGGTGTTTTTGGGGATTTTAACGCCCACCACGAGATCTGGTTGGGCTCCTCCAAAACAGACCATGCGGGAAGAGCCGCCCACGCGTTTGCTCTGGCGCACGGCCTGACCCAATTGGTGCACGAGGTCACTAGGATACCAAGAAGGTCGGGCCTAGCACCTTCTCTGCTAGACCTTCTGCTGACGAGTGATCCGGACCGGTACAGTGTATCGGTGCGAGCCGCTTTAGGCAACTCCGACCACTGCCTGGTCTGTTCCACGGTGCCCATTATAGCGCCCCCACGACCCGTGCAGGGGAAGCGGCGTCTCTGGCACTACTCGTCAGCGGACTGCGATGGACTTCGTGACTATTTTGCGTCCATCCCGTGGGTTGAGCGCTGCTTTGAAGGTAAGAACCCATCGGATTGTGCTACTGCTGTCGCCGGTGAGATCGGTCTGGGTATGTAATACTATATCTCATACACCGATGTCACCGGTGACCGCGGGGTGCGCCCTTGGTTCGGGCGCGAGTGTGCGGAAGCTGTTGAACAAAAACAGTCTGCGTACCGCGCTTGGGTAAGGGCGCGCGCCACGCGCCATCCCAATCTGGGCCACTTCAAGGCGGCATACAACAGAGCCACAAAGGTCTGCAGAAGGGCCTACGTCAGAGCGGATGCCCTGCACATAGCGCGGCTTGGTCAAGACCTAGTGATGCATCCCACGGGAAGCCGTGGCTACTGGCGACTGGCTAAAGCCGTGCAAGCCAACTTCTGTCAGCCTTCGCTGCCTCCGCTGCGTAACCCTGATGGATCCCTGGCCCATGAGCCGCAAGAGAAGGCAAATCTGCTGGCTAATCTCTTTGCGGCCAACTCCCGAATCGATGATTGTGGTACGCAGCCACCAACACTACCCGACAGTGATCACGCGATGCCTGATATCCATATCAGGTAACGCGATGTCCGTGCAGTACTGCAATCACTCGATGTCCGGAAAGGCAGTGGTCCGGATGGTATTCCAGCGGTAGTTTTGAAAAAATGTGCAGCGGAGTTGTCTCCAATGCTTACGCGCCTGTACCGGCTATCCTACAGTTCGGGTACAGTGCCTTTGCCTTGGAAAGAGGCGAATGTTCAGCCGATTCCCAAGAAGGGGGATCGCTCGGAGCCAGCCAACTATCGACCCATAGCCGTCACCTCAGTGCTGTGCAAAGTGTTCGAGCACATAATTAACAAACAGCTCATGCGGCACCTAGAGGATCACTCCTTAATTAATGACCGGCAATATGGCTTCAGACCGAAACGGTCAACGGGTGATCTTCTAGCATACGTTACCCATCTTTGGGGTGAGGCTATGGACAAGCACGGCGAGTCACTGGCAATTAGTCTTGACATCGCCAAAGGTTTCGATAGAGTCTGGCACAAATCGCTTCTTTCCAAGCTACCTGCCTTTGGTCTGCCTTCTAGGCTGTGCAACTGGGTTGCTAGCTTCCTGCAGGGGCGCCGTATTCGCGTCCTTTGTGACGGACGAGCTTCGGAGTCTCTGCAGGTAAATGCTGGCGTGCCCCAGGGGTCCGTCTTATCACCCACTCTCTTTCTTCTGCATATCAACGACATGCTGTCTACCGGCAATGTTCATTGTTATGCAGACGATAGCACTTTGCATGGGAGTTATCATGGACATCCTGCGGCCAAGCAGTCGGATATCGCGGAGAAAAGGCAGCTTCTTGTCACTGAGCTTGACGGGATCCTGAATCACATTTCTCAATGGGGCTCTGAGAACCTGGTTGAGTTCAATGCCAAGAAGACGCAGGCATGTGCGTTTACAGCAAAAGTATCTTCTTTCCTTCCCCTCCTCACTCTTCAGAGCACGCCACTGCCACTGCAGGACAATCTCAATATCCTAGGTATGGATGTTCGCTGCAACCTGAATAACAAAAACTACATCGAAAGTATCATCAAAACAGCCTCACGAAAACTCGGAGTCCTGAACAGAGTGAGACGGTTTTTCACGCCGGAGCAGCGGTGTCTTCTATACAAGACACAAATTCGCTCCTGTGTGGAGTACTGCTCGCATCTCTGGGATGGTTCAGCAAAGTACTTACTAGATGCTCTCGACAGGTTGCAGCGACGTGCGGTCCGCATCATTGGGAATCCCGAGATCACGAACACCCTAGAACCTTTACAGCTGCGTAGAGATGTTGCGTCCATGGCTGTATTTTACCGTTTGTACCATGGGGAGTGTTCTGATGAGCTCTTCCAATTAGTCCCACCCTCCCCTTTCCTACACAGGACAACGCGTGCAGGTCTTAGATGTCATCCGCACACGGTGCAAAACATCCGATCAAGAACCAAGCGGTTCGGAGACTCTTTCCTCTGTCGCACCATTAAGGCCTGGAATTCATTACCAGCTCACGTGTTTCCTTCTTCCTACAGTCCCGGGTCCTTTAAGCGGGGCGTGAAAAAGCATATGATGAGGCTGTCAAGCTGAGTGTCACCATTGTCACACGGTATGTGTAAGTAATGGTGACCCTCTTTTCTGGGACTTTGCCTTCAGCTTACCATCAGGCAAGGCGAAGTCCAAATGACGTGTCCTATATAAAAAAAAAAAAAAAAAAAAAAAAGAACAGTGGGATGTACTGGTCCCAATCTCTTTGGTGTTCATCGACAACTTTAGCCAAGTGATTTACCAACGTCTGGTTAAACCTCTCGACCATTCCGTCTGACTGCGGATGCGCTGGAGTACGGGTCTTGTTCATTCCAAGGAGTTTGCACATTTCTTGGAATAGAGCAGACTCGAAATTCCGTCCTTGGTCAGAGTGGATCTCCATAGGTGCGCTGTACCGGCAGACCACTTCCTGAACCAGTTTCCTTGCCACAGTGACTGCTTCCTGGTTGGGTGTCGCAAATACTTCCGGCCACTTAGTGAAGTAATCTTGCACTACTATGATGTATTTGTTACCTTCTTCAGTCGTTGGAAAAGGTCCAGCGACATCAATCGCGATACGTTCCCATGGTGCTCCGATGTTATAGTTTCAATTTTCCTTTGCTTCTTGTCGGCGATCCTTTAACTGAAGCACATGCAGTGCATTTACGGCACCAATCCTCTTCATCCAACAACATCCAACCATCTTCGCGACAATGAAGCCAGTAAAACCGCTGTCGTACTTTAACTAGGGATTTCTTGACTCCGAGATGCCCGCCAGAGACACCATCATGGCTGTGCCGTAAGAGAGTAGCTACCTTGCTTCGTGGTACCACTACTTGTAGGGTCACCTCTTTGCCGTCGTTGGGTTCCCATTTCCTATACAGCACGTCGTCTATCAGAGTTAAGCTGTCCCACTGGGCCCAATAACTTTTGGTAGTGGAACTGTAAGCAGATATATCACTCCATTGAGGTTTGGTTCCGAGCTGCTTCCAGTGCAGTATAGACTGTAGATCATCATCATCCTCTTGTGCCTGCTTCATACTGCTTCCGGTCCATTCGTCGTCAAGTCCATTCACCTTTATGACTTTAGTCTTTTCGCGGGCTTCGTTCTTCTGACAATGCTTGTAATCTTCGGCACACGGCCTTCGTGACAAAGCATCAGCATTGCCGTGCCCTTTTCTACTCCGGTGTTCCATTCGATTTCGGTGTTCTTCGGAGTTCGGTGTCCCGGAGTCCGTGACCCTCCTCCGTTTTCTCGAAGGACACTCTGATTGAATATGGCCCCTTCATCTACAGGAATAACACGTTGGGACATACCGTGGCTTCCTCTCTTCTGCAATCACCTCTTTGACCTCCCTAACCTTACTTATTCTGGCATTCTGCCGCACAGTTTCCACCTCGAGAGCATAAGCCAGTGCTTCCTTCAAGGTCTGATGGTGACGCAACTGTACACTAGCTTTCACTTCTGCGTCTCGTATACCGTTTAGGAAGGCCTCTAGCAAAATGGTCTCGATCATCATGGGAGTCGATGAGTAGGCCCGACGAACGAGTCTTTCAACCTCCACAGCCCATTCCTGGAGGCTTTGACTAGATTTTTGTTTCTTCTCCCGAAGCTGCGCTCGGTAGGCATTCTCCAGGTGCTTGTCACCGTAACGTGTGTCTAAAGCTTCCATCAAAGACCCCAGAGTCCTTCCTTCAGGCGGCAGGTTTTCCAGTATTATTAAGGCATCTCCTCGTAATGCAAGTGTCAAGGCCATAAATGACTCCTCGTTGCTCCAGGCTTTAGTTTTTGCCAATATCTCGAATTGGTACTTGAAGGCTGTCCACGAGGAAGTTCCATCAAAATGTGGTAGGTCGAACTTTGCTGTTGATGGTGAGGTCACGGTAACAGGTCCGCAGGTTTCCAGCCTGACGATCTTCTTTTCGAGAACTTGCAAGCGGTCGTCCACGGTCCCAGACTTCAAAGCCACTTCCTTACTCAGCATTTGCAAGCCATCTTCGAGGTTCCTCACTTTATCTCCCAGTGCATGTATGCCTGCGTCGATTTTACCCAGGACGGCTTCCTGGTTGGCCTGCATCTCTTGCCGGGAGGCCTGCATCTCTTGCCGGGAGGCCTGCATCTCTTGCCTGGAGGCCTGCATCATCTGCTCTATAGAAGCCTGCATCATCTGCTCTATAGAAGCCTGCATCTCTTGCCTGGAGGCCTGGATCTCTTGCCTGGAGGCCTGCATCATCTGCTGCATAGAAGCCTGCGTCTCTTGCCTGGAGGCCTGCATCATCTGCTGCATAGAAGCCTGCGTCTCTTGCCTGGAGGCCTGGATCTCTTGCCTGGATGCCTGCATCATCTGCTGCATAGAAGCCAGCAGCGTCATCATGTTGGTATCTGACGAGGTTCCATCTGGTGCTGCTGTAGTTCCCGCTGAGACAGCACCATCGGCCTGACTCCCTTCCTCTTCGAGGCTCCGTTGACGTGCGCTATCCATTTCCACTTGACGTCTGGTCCGTGGAGTACGCCCTTCGTCTTCACGTGGTAATATCGGCATTCCGCTTCTGACACCAATTTCCTTGCCACGGTGACTACAATTAAATGCCGTTTACTCAACGAAGAGATTTATTAGCTCACCACAAAATAGACAAGTAGATCACTAGTACACACAGTACTTCTTCAACAGTTCCAGCCGCTCAGTAGTTCACAGTAGTCCACAGTCGTTGCTCAGGTCGCAGGTAGAATCTTCTTCGGTCGCTTAAGTTCGCTGTGTTCGTTATCGATCTCAAAGACTGAATGAATCGTGTTGCTATGCGAGCATGTTTTTATACCTCTCAATTAGGAGGATTGAATTATCTGGAAAGTTCGCGAGCGATAAAAACCTATTCTTTTGATCTTGCCGCCGTCGCTGACCTTCGAGTAATTTCTCGATATTTACCTACTGTTTGTTTATATTTGAGAGTGTAGGTACTCGTAGGTAGGTTGTGACTTTTTGTTGATGATTCTAGATTTTTCTATGCCAATCGGTAGAGTACCTCGTCACTAACAATGCGTTTTTATTTCTTGAAGATTCGATTATTAGTTTTCGAGATATCGACGGCGGCGGTCGTAACAATATGTATACCTACTCTGAACTATTTCGTAATTTTATACGAATGGCTGATAAAACTGACTTGAACAAAATAATTAATTTAAATGCATTCCGACAAGGGAAAAAATACAAGAAGGGAAAGAAATATAAATCATTATAATAAAACTTAAACATATTTCATTGCCTAATAAAAACATGAATCATTCTTAACATTCGTTTTATTACAATAATCATCATAGGTACACGTACAACCCTAGTGCATTCTTACGATCACGTCACTCGCACAGCAGGCAGCACTGTCTCGACTCGTGAGCGCCTGTTTAAGGTTTAATACTTTTCGTTAAGTATTAACGACTAATGTACAGACTACGGCCCCTGGGCAGGTATTATTATTAAAATTTTGTAGGCTAATATAGAGTAGATATTTACCACAGGGCGGCTCTATTCAACCTATACAATTAATTATTAAAAAATCCCAGTAAGTAGTCATGGACACTTGTGTTGGGAATGCCTCGCTCTTCCTGCGTAACATATTCTTGGATTTATTAAAAGTTATAGCTTAATCTAGACAGATGTGGAGTTAGTAGTTATTGATATTCATATATGTATATATGCTTATTATATGTATGTGTGTGTGTGTGTGTGTGTGTGTGTGTGTGTGTGTGTGTGTGTGTGTGTGTGTGTGTGTGTGTGTGCAAATGTGTATTTACAAATAGAGAGATTTGCCATCTTACCTAAGTAATTCTTGTTAAAAGTTCTTTAACTTTTTCATAAGTAAGCGTATGCAGCCATTTTGAAATGGAGACCTTGCTATCATGAAGTAACATGGGGTATAACTGATGAATTTTATTTACATACATACATACGGCCGGCGCTTCCTTCTGCGAGCAAGTAATGCTTGTGAAGGAGGAGACGGGGCGGGAGCGGCAGCGGGAGCGACGACGGATCGCAAGCCAAGCTGCCCGCGTACGAAGGCAAATCGGGCGTCGGAGGTCGATGAACGACCTCCGCCCCCCATGAGCGCCGGCCTGGGGGCGACAGGTGGAGCCGCCTGTCACCCTAGCAGAAGCAGGCCGCGGCGGCGGCGCGTCTGGCGCGCCTCCCCGTTTACCGGGAACGAGTTGTGGACTCTGTAGTCCCCACACACCCAAGAAGAGGGCCAGACCGTGAGAGATGGCCCTGGGTCGGCCGGGGTGCGAGGGATATGCCTGTCAACCTCACCTTCGGCAACCAAAGCGACCCACAGGCGGCGTGCGTTTTAGTCGGTTCGAGTCCGACATAACCTCTCCCACCGGCTCCGGTGGGGAGGTATCCGTGGGGATTTTGCGCACGTAAAAAAAATAAAAAAGGGAAGGCCACCAATGGGGTTTATATCCGAGGGGTTTTCCGCACGAAAAAGGAAAGTTTATGTACGGATTCAAAATTCCACCCGGGTGAAGCCGGGAGCAACAGCTTTTCAATACATACTCATTAACATACATACATACATACATAAAATCACGCCTGTCTCCCATAGGGGTAGGCAGAGATCACGGATCTCCATTTGCTACGATCCTGACATACTACTCTCGCTTCATTTACTCTCATTACATTCTTCATGCATGCTCGTCGGTTTAGAGTACTCCTGACCTGCCCCTTTTCTACAACTTCCCCGATTTGGTCCAGGTATGTGCGCCTAGGTCTACCCCTTCCGACGGTACCATCCACACTCGCCTCATACACCTGTTTCGTTAGTCTTCTTTCATTCATTCTCTCAACATGACCAAACCATCTCAACATTCCTCTCTCAATTCTCATCACTACATCTTCTATCACTCCGCATCGTTCTCTTATCACGCTATTTCTCACTCTATCTTTCAAGGTCAAGCCACACATACTTCGCAACGCACGCATTTCTACTGCATTCACTCTACTCTGATGCTTTTTCTGCCACACCCAACTTTCACTACCATATATAAGAGTCGGCACCAATTATACTCCTCCATGTACAGCCAGTCGTGCCTTTCGGACACTTTCCGGCTGCTCATAAAGTTGTGTAGTGCCCCATTCACTCTATTTCTGGCCATCACTCTCCTTTCAACATCTTCTTCATGCTTTCCATCTCTCGTAAACAATGTTCCCAAATATATGAACTCATTCACTTGTTCCACTTTTTCTCCATCTATACAAATCCTATACTCTGTCACGCATTCATCTCTTTCAAAAACCATAACTTTTGTCTTACTAACATTCACTTTCATTCCTTTCCTCTCAAAAGCTTCATGCATAGTTGTTACCATCTCCTGCAACTCATCTGCCGATGACGCAAGTAAAACCTGATCATCAGCATAAAGAAGACATTTGACGAGTAAATTCTTCATTCTTAAACCACATTCTTTATCTTTCAAATCTTGCAAACAACTGTCCATGAATAAGTTAAACAGCCATGGTGACGCTACACATCCCTGTCTAACCCCCTTTTGGATACTAAACCATTCAGTGTATGACCCATGTATCCTCACGTAAGCTCTGGAGTCCTCATAGAGAGATTTCACAGCTCGAATAAGGTTGCTGCTCACCCCATACATAGACAGTACCGACCAAAGTTCGTTCATACCGATCAAAGCTCACCACTTTGTCATAGGCCTTTTCCAAATCCACAAATGCGCAATAGACCTTTTGACTCTTGGCCAAAAATTTCTCGGCTATGCTTCGCAATGAAAAGACCTGATCCGTACATCCCATTCCCTTTCTAAAACCCGCTTGTGCATCCCATATTTTCTCATCGGTTTCTTTCAAAACTCTCTCAATCAACACTTTCGCATACAGTTTGCCGACGACGCTGAGTAGGCTAATGCCCCTGTAGTTTTCGCAGTCTTGATGCGAGCCCTTTCCTTTATAAAGCGGAACTATAACGGCCTTACACCAATCACTTGGTACACGACCGCCAACCCAACATATGTTGAAAAGGCGGCACAACTGACTTGCTACAAGGCCCTGTCCAGCCTTCAGCATCTCGACTGTCACCTTATCATATCCCGCTGCTTTACCAGCTTTCATACTTCTTAACGCACTCACAACTTCATTCATCATGAATTTCATTTATCTTATTATATAAGTATGGGGCTTGGGCAACATACTGTCGTTGTGCAAACGCTGTACGCGTGGGGCAAGGGGTGGCTACCAGATAATTTCGTCTCTTCCTTAAAACATTATGGTCGTAAGGTAGGTGTTTGTGGTAGTTTAAAATTATGCACTGAATATATAGTTTACGAACTGATAGTAGATTGCTAATAGTGTACAATTCAGTAGTAGGAAACCTGTATGGTTTGGAGTGCATAACTTTGATTAAAGATCTTTGAGCCCTTTCAAGCTCCAAAAAGTTAGTTTTATTTACCCCACCCCATACTGAGGTGCAGTATATTATCACTGATTGTACCATAGCTACATAAATATTTTTTAGTACGTCTATACTCATCAATTGTCTTAATGATTTAAAAATCCAATTAAGTTTCCTAACTCTGCTCATGGTTAGTTCTAGATGTGCGTGCCAGGTCAATTTCTGGTCTATTATAATCCCTAGATATTTTACACTATCAACCTTTTGGATGAGTGGACATGTACAGTTTGTGGAGCTTGTATGTTGGTGATTGTGTAGTGAAATACTGAAACCAGGACTTGGCTGGGAGTTTAGGTAAGGGCCGAAACAGATGTAATTTGTTTTGAGGATGTTAAGGGTTAGGAGGTTATTGTTTAGCCATTCTGAAACCTTCACCAGTCCGTCTTCGGCTAATTTTCTTGCCTCATCCCAAGTTTTACCACTAGCACTAATAGGTACAAGCACGCGGGGCATGGTGTGCGTGTCCACTGGACGCTTGTCGCGTACGCGGTGAGACTGGAGAAAACCAGTTTGCGCTGGCACAGCCAGTTGACATTCATAGGGATGGTGCGACGCACGTTGTTGGTTTTGTCAGTTTTATGTTTTGTTAGTTGCAAGTTTTAATATTTAATAATGGTTGTTTATTGTACTGTGTGTATGAATAATACTAGAAAAAATAAAAACATATCATACTTTAACCATCCCAAAGTGTACAATAGGTAAGTAAATATTTGATTATTACTTTTTCAATGACCACTTTAACGTCCGGAAATTTCGTGACGCTAAGCACAAATTCCCTTTTTGTCAAAAAAAGCTTATTATCTTACAAACTGCTACTAGCTATACCAAGATATCAATAGTATAAATACCTAAAAAAAAAAGCCAAAAATCTACAGATGCTATGTACCTAACTACATTTATACAAATAAATAAAATAGAAGTGTCCGTTTGTAATATTAAAATATTATGATATGTATGATACTTATCATCATCATCATGTCACGATCACGTAAGAAAATACCGAGCATAGCCCTCTCCATAGCTCGTTGAGCGACTTTGAGCTTTTTAAGGAAACCTATAGTGAGGGACCACGTTTCATGATGATCCTCATACTTATTACCATTTCCTCGAGTATTGGGTCCAACTAATGAATGGTCGACAAAAAAGATCTATTTCATAAAAATTGTACCCTTTTTGAGAAAAATAAAATTAATAAGTTTGTAATGTCTTCAACTTTTTCTTTTTTATACTACTGACAGAAAAGCACACGGCCCACCTGATGGAAACTGGTTATCGTGGTTTATGGACATGTGTTACATAAACCGCAAAATTATCATTTTCTTTTTGACATTCAAAGATTGGATATCGACAAATATGACGATGATAGTAGGTAGTGCCCTAACATAGTAACCGTCGGTCAAACTTTCATTCATGAAAATGGAACGTAGGTACTCTAGTTTTAGCGCCAACATGAAGAATGGGGCATCGCGGTATTTTTTTATTTTCTCCAATTGGTGTAAATTCGAGATTTTATGTATAAAAATGGTGTATTTTTAGAAATAATATCTTTGACAACGCACACTAGTGTGGAAAGTGGCAAATTACAGTGAATTGTGACTTTTCGTGTTGGTTCCAAACCTCCCTAGGGAGCTTCTAGTAAAGTCCCTACAACTTTAGGTACTGACGACCGTGACTTGAAAAACTTCTAAAATCTCGCCATTATTAATTCTAAAGACATTTATATATATGCTTATATTACTACTACTATATTACTTGACATTGGCGTATATCAATTACTTTCCAAAAAGAAGAAAAAAAAACGTAGGTACCACGCCTTAGAGTTTGCATAGTTTTATGTATACTCTGAGCTACATGCTAATTCCGTAGGTATGGCCTATCCCCCCTTTTCTTTGATCTATGGTATTTACGCTTTATTTATTAATCTGTGGTCTAGGGACTCGAATCTTCAGAAGTTGGCAACACTGTGCGTCATGTTTGATTCTTGTCACGTCATCTATCATGTCATCACGCCATGTCAAATGGTGCAAGCAAGCAAGTTTCGTCGTCGTCCACTCCTTTCCATTCCATTTCTGATTTTCGTAACTGAAGCACCTAAAAGGACGTAATATTTTTGTGACAGAATATTGTACCTACTTGTCTTGTATCTACTAAGTACAGTTCTTAATTTATTTACTATCACTTAATCTTGTGAATTGTTTCTGAACACGGAAACTACTATTGTTTTTCTGTACTTCACGCAGGCATCGTGTACTGAAATAATATTGGGTAGTTTAAATGATATCGAATATACTATACATGTAGTGATTAATAATTTTCAGTGTCGTGGGGTGGTTACTTAGATAGGATATTTATTTGTTTCAATTATATAAAATTACGTCTTGTTCTGTGTGGTAGTGGAATAAAAATATATTAAGTTGAGTTGTGGAGTAAAAATTTGTTTATATTCGGTCGATGGTGTGAAATAAGAAGAATGGCGACTGCACTCGATCCAGCCTCAGTTACTACAAGGAAGTTTGGTTTAAACCATGGTAATGCCATGCCAGCTGTAGGATGTGAGTAGAAATTATTCAGTTTATAATATGTAATAAAATATAAAGTGTTCAAAAAGTTACAAACAATACTTAATCACCTGATGCATAGTTTGTTTTGTTGGACTTGGAAGTCTTTGAATGAATGAGGGTTTTATACAACGCCACTGTAATACTTGTGGCTATGTGCAACCAGTTGTGCTAGAGTTTATTTAAACTTACTCAATTATTTCAGTCCACCCCCAACTCTTAACAAAAATTAAAAAAAAACCCAGATTATTTGTACAAAAAGAACAAGAATCACAAGGGTAGTGCTAAAACCCAATTGGAGCAAATTCCCTCTGTTGTTCAGTTTCCTATTTTCAAAAGAACAATTTTATTGTAAACCACCACATACATTATTGTTGATGGTTTGTAAGGTGCATCTTAAATGAATGTACATCATGTATTGTTACTCTTTTTAACCCCTGTTTAGTTTTTTGTTGACAACTCAAACTATAAATGCTGGTGCAAAAGATTTATTTTAACAATATAATAGTATAAATTAAATGAGCGGCACTCGCCGTTGTCTAGCCGAGATGTAGAGGTGCGGGCACAGAGGGCCACCTTGCTTCCTGGGCGTGTCACTGCCCCTATGTGGTCATCATTATTGGTGGAGCTCTTAACAGCCCTGATGCAAATAACCGGGGAATATAAGTTTGATGTATATGTGTGTGTCTGTCTGTAGTATTGTAGCTCTTGAACAGATGAAACGATTTGGATTTCGTTTTTTTGTTTGAAAGGTATATTCGTAAAAAACTCGGTACAAGATGGCCGCCGCTACAAATTAAAGGAGTACATATTTTTTCTCAACTTCCTCAATATGGGAGTCAAATCAAAGAGCTTGACTAGTTGAATACCATACAGTTCGACAAATTTTAAATCCAAGATGGCCTCTCGGCCATCAGTTCAGAAAGTCGAAAATAAATATTATTATTATTAGATCACTTTAAAAAGTGTAAAATAAATATTAAATAAAAAATTTAAAAAACACCATCACAAAAAACAACCTTCAAAAAGTCGAAAATAAATTGAGTTAGTTAGCCCTATAACTTTGATATACCTAGTAATACATATTTTGATTCCAGCATTGTCATCTCAGGGGGATCTTGGATCGTTCCAATAACATGTGAGTGCTCTACCTGTTAGGGTCCCATGATATGACAAGGCTTGAATCAAAATATTTATTACTAGGTATATCGAAGTTATAGGGCTAACTAATACAACTTATTTTCAACTTTTCTTAAGGTTGTTTTTGTGACGGAGTTTTTAATCTACTGTGTGTGGATGTAGCTGTAGGCTATAGGTATATGACCATATTCTTTGTGACAGAGCGGCAAAGAATTTTTGTTTCAATGATGAAATTGATTTTGTGAGCCACTGGTGGACAGTATTATCTGAAATAATTATCCAAAAATATTTTGTAACAGCAAATATATTTTTTACAGTTGGGACTTACAGAATAAGATGTGAAGAATCTATTATGAAGGTGGTTGATGAGGCTCTTAAAGCAGGTTATCGTATGTTTGGTAAGTTTTAAACTACAGTTTTTGAACACCTGTTTGGTTTCAAAGCAATTTTATATTAATATTAGCAATTTAATTGTTCGGTTTATTTGTGTTTCATAGATACAGCAGCAGTCTACCATAATGAAGTACATTTAAAAAATGCATTTAAAACATTACTTCCTAAATACGGGCTAGATAGAGAAGATATCTTTATTACCACTAAGCTTTGTAAGTACTTTGTTTTTGCAACTGTTCTCTAATGAATTATGAAATTGATGATCCAATTTATAAGAGTTTATTGTATCTGAACTAATCTGTTTCTTTTTGTGTACAAAACATCATAAAACACTGACAACGGAGCTTTGTATTTCATGCATGATATGTCAGGTTTTTTGGTAACTTTCTAGCTAGCGACCAATGAAAGAAGCTCAGCCAGGATATTCCTATAGCAAAGACTTCGCGTCCCTTGATTTCACACATAATTAGACCTGGTCGCATGTGAAACAAAGCATGTCAGTGTATTAATAATTCTCGTTCAAATGTTATTGCTTATCATTTAAGTCATGAATATGTATTATTTGCAGCTCCTTCTGATCACGGCGATATTGACGTGGTTAAACGGGCGCATCAACACTCTCTTGACAATCTGGGATTGGACTATGTGGACTTATATTTGATCCATTTCCCGGGCACAGCCAAATTAGCGTGCGATGATAAGCGGAACGTGGAGATCCGCAATACAACTTGGGCAAGCATGGTTGAACTTTATGATAATGGACTGGTAAATGCCATAGGTGTTTCAAATTACACTGTTAAACACTTACAGCAACTGATGAAATGTAATCATGGCATTACACCTGCTGTCAATCAGGTATTGTAAACACAATTTACACTGAAATACATATTTTATTATGTCGTTAACAATTTAAGTGATTCAACTCAATTGATTCCCAGGTCGAGTGGCATCCATTTTACTACCAAACTGAACTTCTCGAGTACTGCAAAGAGAATGATATACAGTTACAAGCGTATTGTTCGCTTGGTGGGACATCTGCTAAGAATGACGCGTTGCTTAAACATCCTGCTGTGTCTAAAATTGCTGCCAAGTTAGAAGTGTCTAACGCACAAGTACTCTTGGCATGGGCTTTACAGCAAGACGTGGCTGTTATTCCGAAGTCAACAGAGCCTATGCACATTCAACAGAACATTTCTCTGAATTTTACTATCGCTAATGAGGACATGCGCATTCTTAATGATCTGGGATCCCACAAAATCAAATATGCTTGGGATCCTAGTGCTGTTGTCTAGCGGTCAAGATTAAGCACCAAGAAGAATAAACATTAAATTGGTGCTTGTCGTGAAAGTGTCGTCTATGACAGTTAGTATAATACTTCGTCATACAGGAAAAGGCAATCAAATTATATTGAAATGAATTTGCATTATATACAAGAATTTTGATAGTGCATATAGTTCAAGTGAATCAAAATTATGAACATTCAAGATAATAATATTAGACCTAAGGATCTCTCTTAGACTCGAATCATTCTTACTTATTTGAGGAATCAGCCAGCATGATTAGAGTGGAAGAGTATAGAACAATGATCTTGTGTTAAAGCAAGGTAAATATTTTACGTAATTATATAGCGATTTTCATAGTGTTACGCGTTGTATAACATATGTCATACGTACTTTCTTCTAAGTTGCACTTACTGTTTAGTGCATATTCTGGAGGCACTAGTACATGCAGTGCGGTAGGCTAATTAGCCTAGTGTCCGTTTTTAAGTGTCATTGCCGTACCTATTTTTAATATTACATATTTGGTAAGGAATACATAATAAAAATTAATTTTTATTTTACACTTTTTAAATTGATCTACTCGTCAAGCTGTTTGATATGATACTCATATTGAGGGAGATGCGAAATAAAATGTGATTCTCCATTTTGTGGTGGCGGCCATCTTGTATTTGAAATTTGTCATATTGTATGGTATTCTACTAGTCAAGCCCTTTCATTTGATACCCATATTGAGGGAGTTGAGAAAAAGCATGTACTCCCGTCATTTTGTAGCGGCGGCCATCTTGGACCGATTTTTTTTAAACACAGCTTAGAAAACACACATACACACAACACACACACTCATGACACCCCGTCGTTTTTGCGTCGGGGGTTAAAAATAATGAAATTAATGAATCAAATTAATTTAAATAAATCATTCAATTGTTGTATCCATGTTTATTTGTAAGGTAGGTACATATATCTAGGTTACGGTGTCAAATTCGCTATAATGTAAGTGTCAATGTTAAATATTAAATGTTTTATCTAAAACTAAATCATACTATGATTTACCGTAACACTAATTATTCAAGATTACCGACGTAATTAAATTTTAGGCAAAGCCAAATAATAAAATGTATTTTGATAATAGAAAATTACTTAAATTGTTGTTATTTTGTCTATTATGATGACAGCCAATGAAATTAATTTGGCTGTGTTAGCTAATCATATTAGTTTATAACAAGTACATATATAAAACATTATTATATATTTGTATATATTATATAATATATACGCCAGACTTTATGTACAAGTTCTACGATTCTGTATAATGAGAGTGGACCACAATCGAGCTTAAAAGAGACAGGCATTTGAAAGATGTTCTAGACTGATGTTTCTAAATTTATAAAACATCGTTAATAGAGAAAAAAAAAACAAAATTATGTAAGTATAAATTATATATGAATTATACACACATTAGGGAATTATGCGAAAAGGTAAGTATGCGAAAAGGTAAGTATGCTTGATGGTCAAAAGTGTAGTAAATGAATCTGTCTACAAATGTGTAATGTGCAGGTACCCCCTCTCTCTTTTCTTAAATTAAGGTGCGTTCCCAACGAAATTATAAAGTACACTGATGTATTATTAAACGATTTTCATTTTTGAAAGTTGCCATTTCAAAAATGGCGTAAACTAAGAAATTAAAAATTATAGCAAGTCCTAATAATAATACGTCATTATTATTAATTTATATGAATTATATTACTTATATCAACTAATAGGTATTATTCCTCTTAATTAATATTAAAATTGTATAAATTATATTTTTGAATACATATTAACATATTTTAATAACAATTTTTTATTCAAGACGTTTTTTGCGTAGCGCACTGTCGCATGAAATGATGACGAACGTGATCACTTTTTAGTCACTATTTTCGAGTGTGAACAACATATCTATAGTTTATAACATATAATTGGTTAAGTATAATTTATTAACTCTACATATTATAGTCTATAAGCAGTAGGCCTAAAAGGCGTAAGTTTTACTATAACAGTTGCAAATATGGTTTTCTGAAAATGACGAAGTGACCCATTTTTACCGCCATGATTAGGCGACATTGTTTTTTTGTCAATTAATAAATTAAGAAAATGACGAAGTGGCCCATTTTTACCGCTATGATTAGGGGACTACAAGGCAAATTCAAAAAGTTTTTAACATAAACGAATGTTATAGCGACCTTAGCAAATACTTTCCTTAAAAAAAGGTGTCAAAAATATTTAATTTGGCTCAGCTTTAGCGGAGAAAAAAGGGGCGACGAAATATCGATTTGGCAAAAAGTTATAATTCCGGTGAATTTGAATGGGAGACCTATTTATTATAGGTAGTTTAATTTAACTGGTGCATTACGTCAGCTCTGTTGTAGTCTAGGGTTGAATGGCTCAAATCGATTGTGAGAATAATCGATTCAGGTAACAAACTATTAATCGTTTTAATATAGCTTATATTGACATTAGGATTAGGATATGTGTTAGGATTAATGAAAACATAAAAACAGTGGGGGTAGGACGCCTTGCTTTGTTTTGCCTTGCCTTGCCAGACTACCGCCGGATTTAGGAGAAGACCGATCTTTTGGGTAATCTCTTTGCGTCAAACTCGACTATGACTGACGGGAACACCGAACCACCCATCATCCCCAGCTGTGGTACTTCCATGACCGAAGTTAAAATCACGCAACGGGTGGTCCGACGCGAGCTTAAGTCCCTAGATGTTCGGAAGTCGAGTGAGCCGGATGGTATACCGGCGATGGTGCTTAATCAATTTGACCCCGAGCTGTGCCCTGTACTAACGCGCCTTTCCGCACTCTCATACTCCGCGAGGCAGATCCCGGCCTCGTGGCAGACCGTATTCGTGCACCCTATGCCTAAGAAAGGTGACAGGACAGATCCGACCAATTACAGGCCTATCACTATAACCTCCCTTCTCCCGATGGTTATGGAGCGTGTTCTTAAGACACAGCTCCTGAGATACCTTGAAGGAAACTAATCTACTGAGCGACCGACAGTACGGCTTTAGCCACTGTCGTTCTACCGGTGACCTTCTTGTGTATCTCACAAACCGGTGGGCGCAAGCCATCGAGACTCGGGGTGAGGCAGCGGTCAGCCTCGATATAGCAATTTCTCCTCATATTGGTCAAATAAACTGTCTTTTCTCCTAATATGGATTACGTGTTGTACATATACATGTGCTCACACCTATTTCTCTCTGGGGTAGGCAGAGACAAGGGCCCGCCATCTGCTTCTATCTTTATTTACCTATGTTGTGTTTGTATGTCGACATCTATGTGTGTGTTACCAGTATATGTCAGCTCTTCTTCATGAGCTCTTTTATCATTAAATGTTTCTTGCAAGCGCCGGTTTCGAGTATACCTCGTGGCACATATCTTGGATGCAAGTAGCTCGCACGGATTGTCTTAATAATAATCTTCTATGATTGCATTAGAGCTCGTCTACCGCCATATCATCCTGTGCTATCCTCAAAATACTCCCAAAAATGCGTACGTATTGCGTGTAGCTATAGAGGACAATTTGAGTCCAAGATATATGCCCCGAGGTATCTGTATGATATATTTTGCTCAATGTATGGTCTGTGAGGTCGACCCCGGCTGGCCTGCGTAAATGTATTAGGTGTTGTGTTATAAAGTCATATAAGTAAGTAGTACCTAGCTATCACATACTCAATGAGATTTAAACATTATGAATGTCTAGATATAAACGAGATTACCTATGTACCTACTTGTAATAATATTAAGCATTTGTTCGTCCATTAAAAATTTTATTGTATAAATTTCCTTGATGTATACATGTCACTGTTAGAAATATATCAATAAATAAAATACATATTGAGAACTGTTTTTTATTCTGTAATTAGAAATACTTTTTTTTAAGAATGTTATGAATCGAAACTACTAAGTAGTATTCACTCTAACCCCTCCAACTAAGCTAAGCATCTCGTTTGATAAAACCATTCAACGAGAGCTATTTTAAATTAAAATTGATTATTCAGTTCTCCTGTACTACTGCCAACCTGTTGATACCCGCTTTAATATTAAAAAAAATACCAAATTATAATTAATTTTTCACCACATTAAATACATGGCAATACCATGCAGGGTATACAAAATTGGGTATTTTCCTGAAGTTAAATAAATTATTTAAGTAAGCTCATCAAGAATGGTAAAAAAGCGAACCAAGTTGCGTCTGTAGTAATTTTATAGTTTATTTTTAATCATCCACCCAACCTATAATAATAATATATTATTGGTTGGGTGGATAATATAATAATGATTTGACTATTACATATTATGATGTCACGATGCATTATTCCATACAAGTTTCCCTATAACTTACCTTTTTAAGGTTTGTAAAAGTAACCAAAATATCTTGTCAGATAGTCAAATACCCAATTGACGAAAATCGTATGACGTTCCTGCCATTTCGCGGAATTAGTAAGTAGGTAGGTACTTACAGTGTATTCAGTTGTACTGTAGGACTTTCTATGAATACCGAACCCAGGGTATTGGCGACATACTGTGCTATTGCGAATACCAATTTTTCTTCTTTAAGACACTTTATGAACATCAATTTTTCAAAGTTAGTCAGTTTCTTATTCCAGTCTACTACTGGCACCTCCGTATTCTTAATGTCGATATGAATTACCTGAAAAGTATTATAAAAGTTTAGGTATAAAATAGTTGGGGTACTTAGTCTTGAACTGCCTTTTACTGGTGGTAGAGATTTGACGGCACAAATTTGTCACAAATTTCGACCGGGTTGGTACCACCGTGCAATATTGCGAAAAACCCTTCATAGTAATTCAATTTCGGTTGGATTGCGTTCAGGGATCAGCAAATGCATAGCCGGGTAGGGGTGATGGTGGTCGCAGCACTAGTGGGACCAGTGGGTCTTGGCGTAGTCTAGTGAGGATGGTGCGGGGCGACGCGCCGGTCAGGGAGACCCGTAGAAACGGTGGTGCCGCTGGCCGCCCGCGGTATAGTACAGAGGCCCAACTGGGACTAACCACCCTGGAAGGCTGCCTCACCAGACCGCGCATAATCCCGGTATGGCTCGTCGTGCCGGTTGGTGACCGGAAGTGGGGGCCAGGCGACCATATTCGGGGGGGTACGGGGGCCCTTCCGTACGGCGTGTCGGCTCACGCCATGCCTCATAATCATAGACAAAACCAATATCCCGCACTTTGTCACGCGGTGCTGCGACGACAATCACCTCTTTTTTTTCACGCCCTTTTCTCCTTTTCATCATGGCAGCGCATTTAAGAGTATTGGGCAACACAGCGGCTCTACAGACTCCCACAAGCTCGCTATTTGAGGTGGAGTCCACTAACATCTGTGGACTCCATGCGAACCTCAACGCCGTCCACCAACACCTTGAGACGGCGAAACCAGATATGCTCTTTCTCACGGAGACACAAATAGGCCGCCCTGATGACACGACCTACTTGCTTTACCCCGGCTATGTTATCGAGGAAAATTTCCGTGCAAAAGCCGGGGTGTGCGTGTTTGTTAGGGCGGATGTTTGTTGTCGCCGTTTGCGCTGCCTTGAGGACCCATCCTTTTCAACCCTATGGGTACACGTAGACCATGGCTCTACGAGTCAGATCTATGTGTGCCTCTACCGTTCCCATACAGGAGATGCTGAGACAACTCGACTCTTTGAATATCTGAGTCAGGCGGCAGATGATGCGCAGGAACGGTTTCCGAACGCCGAAGTGGTATTTTTGGGGGACTTTAACGCCCACCACGAAACCTGGTTGGGCTCCTCCAAAACAGACCATGCGGGAAGAGCCGCCCATGCATTTGCTCTGGCGCATGGCCTGACCCAATTGGTACACGAGGTCACTAGAATACCAAGAAGGTCGGGCCTAGCACCCTCTCTGCTAGACCTTCTGCTGACGAGTCACCCAGACCCGTACAGTGTTTCGGTACAAGCCGCTTTAGGCAATTCCGACCACTGTCTGGTCTGCTCCAAGGTGCCAATTATAGCGCCTTCACGACCCGTGCAGGGGAAGCGGCGTCTCTGGCACTACTCGTCAGCAGATTGGGATGGGCTGCGCAACTATTTTGCGTCCATCCCGTGGGTTGAACGCTGCTTTGAAGGTAAGAAACCCTCGGATTGTGCTACTGCTGTTGCCGGTGAGATCGGTCTGGGTATGGAATACTATATTCCGTACACTGATGTCACCGGTGCCCGAGGAGTGCGCCCTTGGTTCGGGCGCGAGTGTGCGGGGGCTGTTGATCAAAAGCAGTCCGCGTATCGCGCTTGGGTAAGGGCGCGTGCCACGCACGATCCCAATGTGAGCCACTTCAAGGCGGCGTACAACAGAGCCACAAAGGTCTGCAAGAGGGCTTACGTCAAAGCGGATGCCCTGCGCATTGCGCGGCTTGGTCAAGAGCTAGTGGCACATCCCACGGGCAGCCGTGGATACTGGCGACTGGCCAAAGCCGTGCAGGCCAACTTCTGTCAGCCTTCGCTGCCACCGCTGCGCTACCCTGATGGATCCCTGGCCCATGGACCGCAAGAGAAAGCCAATATGCTAGTAAATCTCTTTGCGGCCAATTCCCGAGTCGATGATTGCGGTATACAGCCGCCGACACTACCCAATGGTGACCACGTAATGCCTGAAATACGTATCAGGCAATGCGATGTTCGTGCGGTGCTTCAATCACTCGATGTCCGGAAAGCCAGTGGCCCGGATGGTATTCCAGCGGTGGTCTTACAAAAATGTGCAGCGGAGTTGTCTCCGATGCTTACGCGGCTGTACCGACTGTCCTACAGCTCGGGTACAGTGCCTTCGGCTTGGAAAGAGGCGAATGTACAGCCGATCCCCAAGAAGGGGGATCGCTCAGAGCCAGCCAACTATCGACCCATAGCCGTCACCTCAGTGCTGTGCAAGGTCTTCGAGCACATCATTAACAAACAGCTCATGCGTCACCTAGAGGTTCACTCCTTAATTAATGACCGGCAATATGGCTTCAGGCCGAAACGGTCAACGGGTGATCTTCTAGCATACGTTACCCATCTTTGGGGTGAGGCTATGGACAAGCACGGCGAGTCACTGGCAATTAGTCTTGATATCGCCAAAGCTTTCGATAGAGTCTGGCACAAATCGCTTCTCTCCAAGCTACCAGCCTTTGGTCTGCCTCCTAGACTGTGCAACTGGATTGCTAGTTTCCTGCAGGAGCGCCGTATCCGCGTCCTCTGTGATGGACGGGCTTCGGAGTTCTTGCAAATAAATGCTGGCGTACCGCAGGGGTCTGTATTATCTCCCACTCTCTTTCTTCTGCATATCAACGACATGCTGTCCACCGGCAGCATACATTGCTATGCAGACGATAGCACCGTACACGGGAGTTATCACGGACAACCTGCGGCCAAACAGTCTGATATCGTGGAAAAAAGACAGCTTCTTGTCACTGAACTGGACCGGATCTTGAATCACATTTCTCAATGGGGCTCCGAGAACATGGTCGAGTTCAATGCCAAGAAGACGCAGGCTTGTGCGTTCACAGCAAAGGTATCTTCTTTCCTTCCCCTTCCCACTCTTCAGAGCACGCCACTTCCACTGCAGGACAATCTCTATATCCTAGGCATGGATATTCGCTGCAAACTGAATAACAGAAATTACATCGAGAGCATCATCAAAACAGCCTCGCGGAAACTCGGACTCCTAAACAAAGTGAGACGTTTTTTCACGCCGGAGCAGCAGTGTCTTCTCTATAAGACACAAATTCGCTCCTGCGTGGAATACTGCTCGCATCTCTGGGATGGCTCCGCGAAATACCTACTAGATGCTCTCGACAGGTTGCAGCGACGCGCGGTCCGAATTATTGGGAACCCTGAGGTCACGAACACCCTCGAGCCTTTGCAGATGCGTAGAGATATTGCTTCCTTGGCTGTATTTTACCGTCTCTACCACGGTGAGTGTTCTGACGAGCTCTTCCAACTAATCCCACCATCTCCTTTCCTACATAGGACAACACGTGCAGGCCTTAGATGTCACCCTCACACTGTGCAGAATATACGAGCAAGAACCAAGCGGTTCGGAGACTCTTTTCTTTGCCGCACCACCAAGACCTGGAATTCATTACCAGCACACGTGTTTCCTTCTTCCTACAGTCCCGGGGCCTTTAAGCGGGGCGTGAAAAAGCATCTGATGAGGCCGCCAAGCTGAGTGCCACCATTGTAGCACTTAGTGTCTGTAATGGTGACCCTCTTTCCTGAGACTTTGCCTTTAGCTTACCATCAGGCGAGGTGAGGTCAAGTTGGCGTGTCGTATATAAAAAAAAAAAAAAAAAAAAAAAAAAGCGGTTCAGTCTGGGCAACAGAGGCGTTAGCGCCTATCTCACGCAGGGGATACGCTGACGCCAATGGCAAATACCTCTAGCTGATCCCTTAATCAAAAGGAAAGCGCTGGGTCAGGCAGGGTGCGAGGGAAAAGCATTATGGGCCACTTTATTCCCTGGCATTTGTGACCTGAGACGACGTGTGGTATTAGTCGTTTTGAGTCCGACACAACAGATCCAGCCGGCTGGCAGAGAGGTATCTTTGGGGATTTTCGCACGAAAAGAGGGTGTTTTTGAATTACGAGCTTACCACACTGAAAGAGCCAAGTGTCATTGGAATTCTCTTCATACAGTCATTCAGCAATCCGGCGAAGCTTTCATCAGTTTCATCCAAGTGGTTGACGCCTAACCACATAGCATCTGTCATAGTTTCAATAAGTGGTTTCTTGCGTGGTACCTATGAGTATGATATGAAGTATAGTGAAATGTATTATTCTTTATGTTATTTTATGAATGTAGTGGGCTGGAGTCCTTTGTCAGGAGCATCCACGCAGTGCACTCTGGGTAACTGAGACAGCAGCACCTTTTTTCCATGTGGGGCAGCCGAGGGCGGGCTGATTTATGGAGCACAGGCCTGGAGGTGACGGTACCAGCGCGAACCCACCCTTTGCACGGAAACACGGAAGCTGATTTAATTAGCCAGTCGCCCGCGACACCACCCGCGTGGATCTCTTATCTTCAATTCTACTCAACCGATTGCAATCAATCTTAAGATTTTAAGTCTAACTTAGACCTTTCTAACAAAAAAAGCCGCATAAAAATCCAGTAGTGTTTGCGTCCATCGCGAACTAACATTTGCAATTAACACTTAAGTAGTTTAAATATAAAATCTCATTCTTTCGTGCGCAGTAGTGCAGTGCAGCCCTTCGATGAGCAGTAATGCATTAGAAATTCACGAAATTATTGAATTTAGTGTGCAATGAGTGCGCATTGGTTTTCCATCCCAATGTAAGTAGTTCGATAATATTGTCTATTACCTATATATGTATCGTGTTTATGAAGCAGAATGACACAATGGTTTACTAATAGGGAGCACGAAGCAATTAGTCTCGGACTATGTCCATCTTGATTACAGATTAATTGCTCCGTGCGGATAGAATATTGTAAAGGATTTATATTGTTATTTGTAGGGAGAAATAAGACGGTTTATGTATATAGAGACCTTTAATAAACAAAAAAATACGAATCATCGTTTTGGAAAACCGTTCGGGTTTTCCTGTAGCTAAGTAAAGGAAAATCAGATGGTTTCATAACGTTGTAATTGTTTTATTCACCGTGCTTTAGCCACGTGGTTTCCGGCAGAATAGATTTTGGACCAGCCCATCTCTTCCCATGCGGTGTCGTACCGGCATGAGAAGTTGTCCTTTAATCGGCTGGTGTGCCAGCTTGCCGATGCCGACGAGATTAGCCTAGGCTCATCATCAACATCCTAGCCTAGGCTAGGATGATCTTAGTGACCGAAAATAATAACCTCACCCGAATAGTAGGTACCTACCTATATTTATTCAGTATTCTCGAACCTACTTCGGATTCAATAAGCCATAACACTCTTATGCCGTTATTTTTCTATGAAAATCGGTATGTTTGAATAAGTAATTATTTTCTGAACGAAATGTTTTACTGGCTCTAAGTCATTCAATTACGACGGGAATGTTTGTTGTAAGTCCCTACGTCATTTGTGGGGTCGGACGAAGGGCAAAGATGAAAGGAAAGGGAGGGAGGGGGGGGGGGGGAAGGGTGGGGAAAGCTTGGTCACTTTATCTAGGGGATCAATGTGCTACACTGTACCTACTGTCGTTCGGCTTTAATCAATCATTTTATTTCCGTATCGGTTGTAAAAACGAATCTGAAAGGATGTGTCATATTTTATGAATGATATGCAATTTAATTATTGTACCTATTAAATCAGTTTCCAGCATATACTAACAGGTAAGTAGTTATATAAATTTATCAATTAACTTACCACTTTAGTGCCCGCAGGCCCTCTTAGTACAAAGTTAAACTGATCGGGTACCACAAGACCCGCATGTAAATATACCGCCATATTCAGCAGGAAGCTGAAAACCAACTTGTGTCGCTCAAATAGTCCCCTGGATACGTTTTCATACACAGAGAGTGTAATAACACGCCGCAAAATGTCCAGTCGTGTTTCCAGTACAGCACATTTTTCAGATTTCTCTATTACTTGATTGAATACCTGCGGCATAAATTGCTTTTAAAGTACTTAGGCATTATAATGTATTCTTATCTAACACATAAGAAACACTTGATACAAGATTGTGTGCCGTGTATTGTGCGCTTCATGATTCGGACGTTAAATCCAGAGTTTTATAATAAGAACTAAGTAAGTATCAGAATAGGTATATTACCTCAGAATCTCTTCTAAATTATTACCTGGTTGAAATATTTCAAAGAAAATTGGTACATGGGGTCAATGTCTGCTAGTTGAGCTACGGCGAAATACAAAACGGCTCCTCTCGTAGCAACGGTTCGATACTTTTCTCGAGCTGCCGAAATGCTCACTTCGGTAGCTTCCGTTTCTTCTAGACGAGCGTTTATTATTTCCGACGTTTCCTGTCAAATCAATGTATCTATATATGTATCATATTACATTATTTAGAAAAAGATATTATCTATAACACTTATTTATATCTTCATTTCTTTTTCTTCATCCCAGTCGCATCCGATCCGTAGCTTTCACCTCGGAATCTGGGGTCTACTTCATCAGTCTAACTGCGAATTTGACTGAACCTCAATATTTTTCGTGAAGCGACTGCCATATGACCTCCACCACCCAAAGGCGAAATAGAGAAAATGCAGTTAGACCAGTTGTTGAACTTTATAAGACTCCAATTACGCGTGACGACTGCCATAGATGTTTGTATGGCAACCGGGCCCGACGGCTAAACGTGCTCTCCGAGGCACGACCAGACCAATGCATATACCCAAATTCATGCATACAAATATTTGCACTGAGCGGGGATGGAACTCGTACCTCCCGCGTAGCGGCCGCGTTCACTACCGCCACGCCACATCTCTGTGGTAAAAAAATTACAAAAGGAAGGGAGATTTTTTTGGACGATTTATATCTTCATAATATTGTGTACATAAATCCATAGATTTAAGTACACTAGTGATTGTCTTTTATAAATATCATCATATAGTGAAGACAAGAGATTGTCTTTTATAAATATCATCAAATAGTGTACTTAAATCTATGGATTTATGTACACAATATTATGAAGATATAAATCGTCCAAAAAAATCTCCCTTCCTTTTGTATTTTTTTTATGTAATGAATTAAATTCGGAATAGATTAAGGTATGTTCACTTCTGTAACTCGAACCTCTGTGTGTTAAGTTAATTCCTTGTTATAAGTACCTGCTTTAAATTATTTATGTTTTGAATAAAAACAATTTCGAGTACTGACTAAATAGAAATACATGCAGGGCTAAACTACCGAGAAATACAAAATAAGACAGACTTCTTCTAAGCCCTGATAAGCACTGAGAAAGGGTTTTGAAAAATTTAACCTTTTGGTGAAAGATCCTTGACCAGCTCTAGAACGTAGATTTTTAACGTGAAAGATTTGTAAAAATATGGATTAATAGATGCAACAATGGATAGGTTCATCATCGCGACAGCGACACCTCTTTATTGATACAGGGTACGTTCACAGTTCTAAAGAAGCTGCTCAAGTGTTCGGAAACGTACAATGTGGACATCACCCTGGCCTCCTGCGTCAGTAATGGTTAGAGCGTGTCATAATCAAGGCGTTACAAAGCTACATTTTTACTGTATCAAGAGACTAATTAATATGATTTGTGGATTTAGGGTTGCCGTATGTATGACACGCTCCTCAAAAGACATCCAAAAACGCCTGTGCATATTATAGGTATGTAGTGTACATGTTTTGATATGATTGGGATCAATATACATGCCAGGAATTACCATTCCCACTTATAATTAAAAAAAAAAGTGGCTGACCGCTCCAAACCGGACCTAGTGTCATGGCCTGAACCAACCAATATACAGTATGGCTGAGTATGACGACGATATCATTTTTAGTTTCTGGCGTTGACTCTGACGTTGAGGTGACGTAACGAATAAGCTAATGTAGGCTAAGAGAAATTCAGTATATCGTACATCGGTATTTCGTACATTCAGGATTTTGAAATATAGGATTTTGATTTTCAGTATTTTGATACGTAACCATAGTAGCAGTAGTATGTTGAGCTATTTTCAAGTAATGCTCGAAGTTCAACATAAATAGCAGCCAAACAGAAATAATAGCTATGGTTAATGGCAATAGGCTCGCCACCTATTACATTGGGACCTAAACATAAACTAGCGAAATGCCTCTGTCTACCCCTTCGGGTATATAGGCGTGAGTTTATTTTATGTTATGTTATATAAATCACATTTCAGCATCAGTATTGCTCCAAGAAATAACTCGTTTTACTTTTTTGATAAAATATCCAATGAGAATTAAGTCTCAAAATTTTTAACAGATATTTGCATTGCACCAATCTTTTGTGTTATTTCAACTTGTTTTTTAAATAAAATCGGACTGAGTTTTCACATATGTGTCAAAATAAAACAATTAAAATTTAAAAGCACTCACACACAAACCAAATTGATATCAATTTCGAAATAAATCACTCCCAAAATAACTATCTACCCCTTTTGAATCCCGTTAGGGAAGAAAGTTTTATATAATAAGTCACGTTTTCTATTAATTCTGTTAAAAAAGTTTGTGCATTGTTTAAAATAGATTGGACCAAGGAATCACGTTGAATGCTCCAAGCCATCGAACCTTGCCTGAAATCATCCAAATCTGCCGATACATCCGTCTTTTATAGAAATATTTGGATGATCAAGCTAGGTTCGGTGGCTCGGTGGTCAGAGCATTCCACCTGTAAGGGAAAGATCGCGGATTCGAATTCCGCCTGAACTGATTTTTTTTTTCTAACTTTTGAATCGATTTGAATAGTTAGCGTACTAAATGCTTTAAAATTTCATTCAATATGTAGGACATAGACAAATAATATTATTTATCCTCAAGTTGACCGCTTAAAATACAGACGTGGCAAATGCCGTAAAAAGAGGTACTTACAAAATTTTCGAGTGCGTGTGCGATACTTTATTTTATATTTCGTATAAACTATCAATATGCAAAATCCCTTCTACGTGCCCAGTATTTTCGTAAAAAGAGATTTAAATTTTTTGTATCACGTATTCATACATAGATAGATATATAGATACGTATAGATTGATATGCTTTGAACATAGTACAATATTTAGATAGGAAAGAGAGAAGATTTGATAAGAAATTTGTTCGTAGTTTAAACTCACTTTACTTTCATTGAGCGTTTCTATAAGTTCCTCATCATCTAAAATGTTGCCTGTAGAAGCATACAGCAGTCTCAGAATTTTATCTTCAATCTCGAGTAACGTTGCCTTGTCAGTATTGATACGGACAATCAATTCTGAGCGCAAGACTTCCAAATCTGGACGCTCCAGTCTTACCACGTCTCTGATAAAGAAAATGGTTAATAATGTTAAAAATGTTACAAAGAATGTGGCCGTCTATATAATATTTATCTGTAGGTCTCTTATTAGGTCTTTACCTATGAAATTGCCGAAAATTTTTAACAGATTCATGAGTTTGTTATTCCTGTAATCCATTATTCCATTCCATTATTTATATTATGTTTGGCCACTAAATAAATTTAAAATAGAAGTGAAAAAAACTTTAATGAGTAAAGGTTACTATAAAGTGGATGAGTACCTTAATGATGTTAACGCGTGGTCGACATAAGTCTCTTGCTTGCTCGCACAAAATAAATTGTAAACCAAAACAAATTTATAAAAGAAAAATAATCTAGTTCTAATGTAGTTCGCTGAGTTTCGTGCTGGTATCTTCTCAGTAGAACTAATCTACCGAACCAGCGAAAGAATCATTTTCCAATGGTTTATTAAATATTATTATATTATTTCTTGACATACATAATTGTAAAATTTTGTCGTTCATATGTGCTCTTTATGTACCTAAACTGAATAAATGAAATTGATTCTTTGATTCTTTGATTCTTTGAAATTAAATTCAATCTTAAAAACAGTACTTCCTAAATGCTATCCATTTTGATGATTAATTTCGTATTACTTTTTTACAGCTATCAATTTTCAAAAATGTAATAAAAGCGTTCGTTAGCTATGGTCATTGATACACAAAAAAAACATAAAATTTGTATTTGTCATTCCTAAAAAAAATGCAAAAATGTTAGTACTGAAAATTGGGTTTCCTCCAATTACTTCAAAATAACGGCAATTTCATATGTAACGGCCTATTATTTTCCACGGTGAAAATTACTAGGTATTTGATGGGTCCGGTAAGGCGAGCCTTACCGGAATATATAAAAGCTTATGTCGCGGGACTAAAAAGTAATTTGTTCCAGATAGATTTTTTTTCAATCAGAAAAAAGTTATACTCCGGTCAATATAAACCAAATTATAGTAGTGAGGGTACAACAATGATTGACATTGAATCGATGAAGACTATTTAATTTCACTAGCTGACCCGCTCCGGCTTCGCCTGTCGTATATTTTGTAACCTCATACTACCCCTTTGAGCCTAGTTTAGTCTTTAAATAATGTATGGAAATCTGCCGGATTTCTTGATATGTATGACCACTCTGCTCCGCTCCTTTCCATAGTAGCGTGATGATATATATCCTAAAACCTTCGTCGATAAACGGACTATTCTATTTGCTATTCTTTTTTTTTTCAATTCTAACCGGTATTGCCTGAGATTAGCGCGTTCAAACAAACAAATAAACTCATCAGCTTTATAATATTAGCATAAATTAATGATGGTGTTTTGAACAATCACATCAACTTTCAGCTGGGTGCGAATTGTTGTAGTGTCGGATCTGTACATACCTACTAGTCCTAGTACATACCTACTTGGCGCTTTGGTTGGCACATTGGACAGGAGAGTAAGACAGATACTTGTATATTTTATACTTTTATAACGAACTGTCAGTTTAATGTGTGCTAGAGAGAATGCTCAACAAAACTGACGCAATCCAGAATTAGCAGCGGGAGTCTCTCTTGCTAGCGAGCCAACTCGAGCGCCGAAACTTGTAACCTAATGCATTAAAATGTGCTTACGCTAGCAGCTGATCTTCGAGGCCGGTAAGCGTGACGGTAAAGTTGACCAGTGTTACTTGAATACATATCTCTGGCAGATAGTGTGGATTCGCGAGCTTCGTTGTCAAGTATAGTCTGAAGTTCAAATCATACTCTATGTCGCTGTCTCCAAGGCGAATGAGGAGTCTGCCAGCCTGGACAAGCACATATAAATTGTTATCTCAAAAATCTTTGTTATTCATCGTGTTATTCGATGTATCAAACCTATTTCACTCATAAGCTTTCTACCATAATAGGGGTCGAAATTTACAAAAATCCTTCCTTATTGAATGCTAACTGCATTAAAGGCATAAACTGCCATTGTAAAAACATAAAAGTTTTGTGTTAAACGGTTTACGCTTGACGTAAGTCAGTCAGGACAAGTAGGTACCTAATAATACCTTTATGCATAAATGAGATGACGAAATGGTCTTAGCATCATAATCACCTGCAAAAAGGTTTGTTTCAATAATACTGGCGCCAAAGTAGCTTCAAGAGTTTCGCCTAAATCCTCAATCAGCATCGGCCAGCCAAGTCGAATGGAGTTTTCTAGTACGCGTAAATAACCGGCATCGGTCAGTTTTGTGATCATCAAACCATTTTCTCTTTCCATATTTTTTATCCATCTGTTAGCCTGTGGCATTAAATACAGCGTATGAATTTAAAAGCTTAAAAAAGGTATTAAGAGCAATATTATAAAAAGGGCTTTATTCTTTTTAATTTTTGAGCCTATATATGAAGAAGACGTTTTTTTATACCACTTAGGTTTTTTTTTTTTTTTTATACCACTTCGTTGGCAGACAAGCACACGGCCCACCTGATGGAAAGTAGTTACCGTGGCCTATGGACGTCTGTAACACCAGAGGAGTCACAGTCGCGCTGCCAACCCTATAAGTACAGAGTTTCTGTGCCGTCAGTAGAAGACAAATCAGTACAAGCCTTTAGTCTTCCCACTGACGGCACAAATTCTCCAGTGAGCTTACATGGCCCATCTGATGGAAAGTGGTTACCGTGGATTATGGACGTGTGCAAAACTAAGGGAGTCACACTCGCGCTACCAACCCTGTAAGCATATACCTTCACCTATTTCTATCTCGTTATACACAAAAAATATTTTATTTATTTATTTATACTTTATGCACAATGTACATTGGCGGACTTAATGCCGTAGGCATTCTCTGCCAGTCTACCATAGGGTAGTGCAGAGCTAGTACGAGGTAGGCGCATATTAACAAGAGATGCGTTTGGTTCTATAAGGACTATAGAACCAAAGACTATTTTAGTGTGCATAATAATAGGTACAACTCCGTGTGTCCTCCATTGGCGTGTTAGCCAGAATTCCACCGTAGAGGTGCTCCGAGTGGCCATCTTCGTTTGAATAGGACGGCACACCTGAATCGTAGTGCGTTGAGATTCGTAGAACTAGAAGACGTCATAGGCGTCGTGCGTAGCGGTTTGTTGGTTCATTCCTATACCTCTCGGGCGCTAAGAGTGGTAGTCTCACATAGTCATAGTCGTCAGCACAATATGCGTATTGAAGTAGACACATTTTGTCAAACAGAATTGAAAGGCACTTCTTATTTAAGTAGTGGGCTACCAATGTCAAAAATCAAGAGGTACACAAGTGGCTCATTGGAAGCTACATCATTAATAATAAATGAAGCAGCTCTTTCTACATAATATCTGTAAATTATGTAAAGCTGTATTTAAATGTAATTAATGGTCTAAAACTAATCTGTCCGGTAATATACTTAGGCACGTTTGTTGAAGTAAAGTTAATCATAATAATTATGACCTGCTCCTGTGGATCAATGGTGAGCGGCCACCGGCCAGCTCTCGTCACCAGAATGCCATTTTCCGTCGACACCGAATCACGGGGCAGTCCTTGAGCATTCCACGTTCGGATGGTGTACGGGTCTGCCATAACTGTTATCAGACTGAGAACAATGGACAACTACTTTATTTTTACTATTTTGAAAAAAAAAAACGTAAAAAATTTATACTATAATCAGCTCGGCGAACCTTGATCCCTATGACACTGACAGTTATTCCCACGACACAACCTTGTAGTAGCGTCACCGTTATATTATAATCGAATTGGCGGTGTCTAAAAATGATATTTATTAATTTTAGGCAGATATATGCAATTACAATAATATCCCGTTGGAATTATAATAATTATTAACACTTACAAGAAATTATCTCAATCAGACTTTACGTTGACGTCCTGCAAAAGTTACTCCGTTTGGAAGATATCGACTAGTGCGGAAAAGTATCGATAAACAAATATCGAAAATGGAAACGAGTGTACAAAATACATCAATAGAGCACCTACGCTCTTAGTGTCAGATTTATAATCATTTAAGTTGTTTGCGATAATAAAATAAAGGAGATTTAACAAATTTATTGTATATACCTACTCAAATAAAACAAAAGCGGTTTATTTATGATTTTTTAATATACATTAATCTGAATCTGACAATGGTGTCACCGATTGCGTCTCAGACTCGGAATCCGAACTGCAGCTGCTTTCTCCTATGTTTATGATAAACGGCTGGTCTACTATATTGTCGTATCGCACGTCTCGATTCCAATCATCTAAGCATAGCTTTTTCGTCTTTTCAACCACTTTCCTCCAATTGTCCGGAGTCACTTGACTACATGCCTCTTGTAGCAACGTAAGCATTTTATTAGCTGTGAATGGTGGAGTGGTGTTAAGCCTGGCTGCACAACCTGAAACAATAATGGTTTAGATTGAAAATGATGCAAAGTCAAAGAGCGAGATCGGGGTAAGTACATTATAAGTACATAATTTTGTACGTTAAAAGTGTGTAATTGATATAAGCACATGGATAAAAATAAAAATGCAATTTGCTAGTGAAATAAAATAGCTTTAAATAGTACTAGCCGACTAGACAGTCACCAGTGACCTAAATAAAAACATGTTAAAATAAATACAAATCAACCCACCTTTGATCTGCGCCCATATCATTTCGATTGCATTATATTGGCAGTGGTAGGGCGGTAGCCGAATCACGGTGTGCCCTTTTGATTTTGCCATCTCATCCAAGAAATATTTCTTCTTTGTTTGCTGTTTATGAAGGTTCAACAATCTAACTAATTCCTTTTTCAGCATTTGAGTATTAGCTGCCACACCATTGTTTTGCAGCCACTCTATTATTTCGCCTTTATTGTTGTTCGCGGTAGGCGCTTTATTAATTTGCACAGAGTGGTATGGGGCGTTGTCCATTAAAATGTAGTGGGGCTCGTTTAAATTGTCTAATAGTTTTGTGAACCATTTCTTGAAATTCTCAAAATTCATCTCTTCGTGATAATCACTTGTTTTCACGGATTTGAAGGCCCACAAGCAGTTAGGTACAAAACCTTTGGCTGTGCCAGCGTGGCAGATAATCAAACGCTGGCCCTTGCCTTCTGGTGCTTTGGTACAGGATTTCTCTGTGTCGTCTGTCCATGTTTTGGAGACTGAGTGATTGGCGTTGAGCCACGTTTCGTCCAGATAAACCACCTTGTCCCAGTTCTCGATGTTTTTTATTTGTCGTAGAAAATCACACCTCATCAATCCAATGTCCTTCCGCTCCATTATCACTTTTCTTTTGTCACACTTCCCATAACGAAATCCACATTTTTTTATAACTTGTCTGAGAGAAGTGAATCCACCTTTAAATAAATCAGCCGATTTCAGCGACGCTAATAATTTTGTGCAAGTCGGCAGTTCACCTCGAAAATAATAGCCGTAAATATGGTTTCGTATCGCTGCCATGTCGAAATCATCGGGGTTAGTTACGGGTGGTGCCCTACTATGTTTTTTCTTCTTTGGAGTTGATAATTTGTTCTCCTCCATCGACGATTCGCCGAACTTCTCCTTTGTAATTCGGGAAACGGTAGCTTTGCCAATTCCCAAAGCATCAGCAACACGGTCGCGTACGTTGTCAAGTGGCAACAAAGGTCCGCCATTTTGTAGTTCGCGAGCAAAATAGTCACGCAAGCGTACAACAAACTCCCGCGTTTCACTGTTGAGTACAGTTTTTCTCAGTCTTTTCGGCATTTTGAAACACCAACAAACACAAAACAGCAACAATAACAAAAACAGAAAACAACAATAGTAACAAACAAAGGATTCCGTTGACACAAGAAAACACGTGGCGCATACAAGGCGTTAGCACTCGTACTGGCGTAGCGAACTGACAGTACTAGCGTAGTGACAGATCAGATAGTGTTGCTATAACTAAAATTTTAATTCACATTAAAATTATACAGTCCGACCATGTTACCTCTGCATCGGAATATTGGCAACCCCATATACAAATACACGGATACTTGTAAATATAACAAGCATTATAATTATAGTAATGTAGATTATATTTTAAAAACATGTTTATCGATGTGGCTGAATGCAAGTCACGCCTTTGCCTATAAAAAGTTGCGATATATCGACACGACCCGTCACTAGTATGAACTGTCATAGGGATCAAGGTTCGCCGAGCTGATTATAGGTGTATATCGGTTTAGAACAGAATGTCTGGACACATCTCACAAGCGGAAGTTTGTACTTGTACGGAAGAGGAATCTACATTTTCATTAAAAGCTTCCATTTTGACGCGCGTTTGTATTCAACTAAATAGAAAGATAGCGCATAGCCGTAAGTATTGAAAAGGAATTGTGGCTCTTCAGAGTTGCGAGGACGTAAATCTCTATCCATTATATTTTTTTTATAATATTTACTCAGAAAACATTACCAAGAAAGCTTTCGTTTTTCCTTTCATGCTATGATAAGAGGAAAATTATTTCAATCAAATAAAATTAAAAATACGCCATCAAAAATATACCTTGAAGTAGCTTTTATTGATTTGGTTTTCTAACAGGAAAAAATGTCCAACACATTTCGTATCGTCGACGCTGATATCAAAGCGAATAAATTCTAACAACGAAATATAATCCTGTGCCTACCTAAGTGCTCGTCTCACGAACACATGCGCAACATCAGAGGGGGCCATTTGTAATCCCTCATCCCCTAACTCAAATGTTGCGTAGCAACCGCCCACTGGGATCTATTCAAGTACATTTTTCTGATTTATCACGACAGCGACGGTTAGTTTCGAAATGCTTTATATTTATAAGTTGTCGTTTGGTAAAATTTGCAGATTTCTATCTATTGTTAACAATATTATTGATAAAACTGGTGAACAAAAATAGATGCAAGTTGCATCCAAATCTTGACTTGAATTTGGGGACCGTCTCCTACTCCTCATTTCCTTATAAAATGGTTTATCTTGGTTTCAATTCAGAGAAGAAAGCTTGTGTCTCTACAACCCTGCGTGCTTTGAGCCCTAAAACCTTGAATGTACTTACTCAAAGGTGTCCGAAGCCGGTATCTCCAAAATCGTACATTCGGCAACCCATTTGGTTTCAAGTTCTCGGCGATAGTGCGAAGGGAATGCACCAAAGTAGGCAATGCACCCAGACGCAATTATAATGTCTCCAGTAGTACAAAACAGTTGCTTAGTCGCCGACTGCAAGGCAGAAGTAAATCAGTAAGTATATTATCGAAACTCGGCAACATGCGAACTTACCTGCAAGTTGTCACGCCTGGTGACGGAAAAGGCTCTGACGCAGGCATTCTTCTCGTTGTTGGAGGATCAGACAGCAGTTGCTACTGTAAAACTCAAGATAAACTGACTTGGGCTACAAAGCTTATAGGGTCTTATGTTGTGACCAGGTCCGTTACCTGGACAGTAAATTCCCATCTCGTCTTCTCATCAGCCAGAGCTTGTGTTAAGCGCCCAGCCCTACTTATTCGCGCTGCGGCCAAATCGACATCAGCTTGCAACTTGATACGGTCTTCTTCAACGGCCTAGCGACAAAATTATCATTATCTTTACATGCCACGGTGGAAATCGCATCTTAGAAACGACGAAACCGATTTAATGTAATATTCATCTATAGGCAGGGTGATTCAAGAGGAAGCTCAATATGTATACTTACTTATTTTAATATAGTTTTGTGTTAATTTATAATAAGGGGTAATACGACGATAATATTGTTCAATATGACGAAAGAAAGACAGCCAATAAACCGCTCGAATGCACTGCCAATACCCCTGAATCCCAAATTCTAATTAATTCTAATAGTAAAAACAAAATAAGTCTTCTTTTGCAATCATACTACATTCTGCCAATTCGAAGATGTGACGGTGATTGAATTTTGCTTTGTGTGCGAAACGTGCTCTGTCGTATAGGTACTCGGTTTAAACAGATTAGACCTGAATAAATATAACGCAATGCAACGAAGTGCACCTCTCATTGGCGATGCCAGTATTGATTAAATTATATTGAATTTTTATTTCATTGATTAGGAACGTACTTTGAGTTCATCCAACATTTTGGCTAACATTGCTTCGATAGCCTCTACTTCCTTTTGTTTAGCTCGAAGTACTGCCATTACACTTTTCAATATTGCGGCTGCCTCTTTGTGTCTGTGGAAATGAAACAAGTTAATGCATTAAAACATCCGCACACCTGTAGCAAATATCCGTAGCTCTCATCCGTAGCACACATTCGTACCATAAACCCGTTACACATAACCGTAGCATACATTCTTCCATTATTTTACTTTATTGAGTAACCCCCGACGAAAATTCGATGGGGTGTTATAAGTTTGATGTGCCTGTGTGTGTATGTTTGTGACATTGTAGTTCTATACCGATTTTGAATTTGTTTTTTTATTGTTATGTTTGAATGGTGAATTAGTCGGGCGTTTCTTTGCAACATTTGATGAAAATCGATCCAAGAAGGCCACCATCACACAATGGCATGGCAATTTGACACTGATTCATTGACAAATTACCTACTGATAAACTATTCAAAATTGACTGTTAACTTAATTCGAATTTTCTGGAGTGAATATCTGTTCAGTTTATCAGTTTTGACCATAGAACTAATAAATACGAGGTACTTTATAAGTTCTATGGTAAGTTATTAGTTCTATGGTCCTAGCTGATTTGACTAAGATTTTAATCCGAAGCACGCTGTGTCAGATACATTTTGTCTATGTGCAGTTTGCCACGACGTGTAGTGTAAAACATTTCAAAATAAGACTTACGCTAGGATTTTGGGTTCTACAACCCTGAACACCTTTGCGTACATATCTATAGCTTGCACCCATAAGACCATGGAACGGCATACCTGCAAATATTTAATCAAATACAGTCAAATAAGTAGAGAAGTATGATGTCCTATTGAAACCTAATTGATGTAGACAGTAGATAAACATACTCAGATCCTTTTTTTTTGTAAATAAATACATGTATGTAAATATACAATATAATAAATATACTTAAGCTCAGTTAAATCGTTTATTGTAACTAACTATTTGGAAATATTCAATTCAAAAATCTGCTATCAACATCTTGCCAAACCAATAAATAAAAATTGCATGTCTTTGTTGAAGAGGATAGGTCCTGTGATAAGTAGTTTATTTTACAGTTTTGTTGTAAATTCGAAAATTTGTCCTAAAATTAGACTGGCTGCGCGGGACAGTCGAGATAATCGTGATGTCGGCTTTTTATTTAATTCTATTCACGAAATGTTTAGACGTGTACCTACGTGTGCGTAATGTGAATATGACGGAAATATGAATTTTAATTCCTGTTTTTACAGTTCAATTTCCTTTACCACATTGTAAAATACGGTTTAGCCCGGGGCTCGATGTTTGCCAATCTGCATGATTCGTACGTTCGTTCATACAATCCATTGTGTTGAAATATACAAAAGCCGGTCGTATCGCCAAGAGGGCTCTTATTGTTGAAAGCTTAATATGGACAACAATGATGGTATAAATACCAAGATTTTAGTAAAGCAATTTATTGATGTTATATAGAATACGTAGACAAATATCAATAGAAAAAATATTCTCAACGTTCATATTTTTTACTGAATAAGTGGCTCAAGAGTATTGATTCCTGGACCGGAGAACGTAAGTATTGGGTTTATTATTCAAGAAGGTCTCATTATGAAAGTTTTCAAGTTTATCGTACGTACAGTCACCATTAGATTGATCTTGACGAACAAAGTACCTACTTAAAATGATCTTAATGCCTTGGCTTTCCTCACTTATTGTTGACTGATGGTTCTCATATTTGGTATATTTGGAATTAAGTTCGGACAATAATACAATTTAAATCAATAGAACATTATGATTTGCTCTTAATACTTGATATTAAGATAATTTTGAGACTTTGTCGTCAAGATTATTCTAACGCTGGCTGTACATGTAAGTTCTTAAGAAATGGCTAAGGACTCGGGCAATGGAAAGGGTTACCTTGGACACTTTAACAACAGTGTCTGGATTGAAGTCCTTGTGTGTGAGGTACGCTTTAATTTTTTTCAGTGTGCCATCTGAGATGTGATCCTTGTCAAAGTCCTGGAGTTTGCCGAGGAAGTTCACGTCAGCTAACACCTTTTTGGTAGAATCCCAATCAGGTCTGTAGGTAAAGTTACAGTTCAATCTTTTTCTAGACGATACGACAAATCAAAAGCAACGTACAGTTGGTACCTACTTAGGTATTTAAGTAATTATCAAATAATAATAATCATAACATCTTTATTCATGTTGGTCACAAAGTAACACTTATTAATGTTAAGATTATTTTATTATGAGTTTTCCATTTACGGCAAGATAAAGAAGGCAATAGGTTAAGGTAGTGAGAAAAAATTCAGTCAATAGAAATAAAAAATCTCACGACCACTCGTTCTTATTTATAAAATTTATAACAGAAGATGCTACTACAACTAATACCCAAATAATGCTCACTTCACACCAAGAAGTATGCACACGGGTTCCATAACGAAGCGCACAAGAGCAGGCGGCTTCTGAAAGGCCTTTAATTCATTTATGTCCGCTTTGTTTAGTGATTTCAATGCTTCTTGGGCGGCATCCATAGCGGGCATAGCCAAGGCCAAGTCTGCTTTAGCTTCATCCGCTATTGCCTTCACCTCCTCTGCTTTTATCTAAAAAAAAATATTTGACATAACTAGCACAGCAGTCCCTACCAGTACCTACATCAAAAACAGATAATAGAAGTCATTACGCCTGCCCTCTGGGTATATCAAAGGGGAGTTAACGTGGGCGCGTTCCCCTCTCGACTTGCCAATTTGTACGAGTAATGGGTAACTTAATCCCTCACTGAAAATGGCACAATAATCTCTTTGCGCCGCGGACTTTTAAGGCGTGGCCCGTCATATTAACTTATAAGAAATATTACCTTAGCTTCGGCCTCGTCTTTTTTGACTAATTGTTTGACTTCATCGGCTGCTTTTTGCTCGACTTTCAGGCGATTTACTAGAGCGATACCCTCTTCAGCTTTCCTTGCTAGTATCGGTTCCATATCACGCACTTGTGCCTCCATAACACCAACAACTTCGTAAGTTTCATACAGTTTCTAAATAGTAAAATAAAGTATTTAAATGTAATAAATGAACCTAGTGCTTGTGTGAGCAATCATGCAATGAAAACCATGGTTCTAAATATAGGATTAGCGTAGCTATACAGGTTTTAGGGTTCAACCCCCATAGCTATGCTAAACTATAATAAACACCTCAACAAAGTCTAGGGAACAAGATGACCCCAATTATTTTTTTTCGTGTAAATCTTGTTTTGCAAATAACTGGCAGCAAATAAATAAAAATAGAATAAAGTAGATTACAGAGTTGTTCGAAATTTAAAAATAAATTTAAATAAGTAATGATTTTCGAATATGGAGGGAAAACTTTTAAAAGTGTTTGATTGTGCAGTTTCTCTGAGGCAAAATAAAAATTATTTTATTTGATTGTAAATAACGTTTATTATCAATAATACGTTTTTTACGTATGGTTTGTGCATTTTTGTGACTGTAGTCATCATGTCACGTCGTCATTTAAGTCGCGAAGAGATGTTAAGGGCTGTTGGTATGCTGCAAGCTGGACGAACTCAACGCGACGTAGCGGATGCTGTCAACACCCAACCAAGCGTAATTTGCAGATTATGGGCACGCTACAGGTCTACAGGGGATGTTGCCGAACGTCACAGGGGACGAAATAGGGTTACTACCCCGCGACAAGATCGTTTCTTGCAAAATTCCGCAAGGCGGCAACCCACGATTACTGCTCGTCAGTTGGTCGCAGGCCTCCAGTCTCAGCATCAAGTGGTTATTAGCGATCAAACTGTCAGAAGAAGACTACACGAAGCCAATCTTTATGCTCGCAGACCGCTTAGGGTTCCAGCTCTTCGACGTGGAAATCGAGGTCGTCGCTTATTGTGGGCTAACGCACATTTACAGTGGACCGACCCATCAATGGGCACGGGTTCTGTTTTCCGACGAATCTTGCTTCGGTTTTCATCCTGATTCGAGAAGAGTGCGTATATGGCGAGTTCCTGGACGTCGGAGTCGTCTCCAGAATCCGCAAGAAGTTCATCCTTACCAAGGTGGAACAATCATGGTATGGGCTGGAATTCGCCTTGGTGGAAGGACCGACCTCGTTTGGATACGGGGCAATTTGAATGCAAACCAATACATTCAGGAGGTTATAAACCCCATGGTAATCCCTCATCGACAGCAGTTCGGTCAAGATTTTATGTTCATGCAAGATAATGCACGGTCACACACCGCGAGGGTAGTGGTCAATGCGTTAAGCGAGCACAATATGACGACGTTGGAATGGCCTGCTCAGTCTGCCGACCTCAATCCCATAGAGCATGCCTGGGATTTGCTTGGGAGAAGAGCTTTCAGTGATTCTTTGGAAAATCTGAACACTGAAGAACAACTTTTTTTACACCTTCGCAGTGTATGGAGCCATATTCCACAGACGATGATTGACAATCTCATACTAAGTATGCCACGCCGTTGTCAAGCTGTTGCTAATGCTTTAGGAGGTCCTACAGATTATTAAAAACGTTTAAAGTACGGTGTAGAGTGTCTACACTTGTCTGCTCGTTAAGCTTGTAGTTGAGGAGTGCTTAGAGAAAAGATACCTTGATTCACTTTAATCACTTTAATTCCGTAGTAATGTAAAGGTTATAAAAGTAATGGTGAGTTGGCGTTTCCTTTCTCGAATGTGTTTACCGCGTGGCAGTAATTGCACTACTGAATTGTTTTATACATGAAAATGTAATGATGACACAGGCAGGTTGCTGCGTCAGCCAAATATGCACAGTACAAGACTGTACATACGGTTAATTACTGTATTTCTTACTACCTCGTTATTTTTGTGCCTAATCATAGAAGGTTGTAATACTCAATATTGGCACTATTCAATTCTTTCTTAAAAAAAAAAAAAATTGGTATGAAAATGTTTTTATTAAAATTTAAATTAAAAACGGTATAAAAATACCCTTCTATTGATATAAAACAGTCACTATTACAAGAAAGGGTTTTTAAATAAAAACTAGAAATGTCCTTGTTCCCTAGACTTTGTTGATGTGTGTATATATGTTTAAAGTTACTCAATGGAATAAATAACTGCTAGACACATGCATCATACTATCAATAAATGTTATGTACCTGCAAACCGCAAGATATTCTGTCTCTTCCTCTTATGATTTGTTGTTGCTTCTTATCGAGCAGCACAAGGTACAACTTTAACAGATCCAGATAACTGCTGGGCGTGGTGTAGAAATATCGTCTCATTTCCTGGTACAGGCGATCCGTCATCACATCCACGTCCTTCAAAATAAGCATCAGATGTTATACCTAAAATCTTCAACTATAAGTCTGATTTACTTCAGTCCATTGAAAAGTTATATTTGGGGTTGCATTTGTAAGAGGAGTGGGGGTGAGGGATAAACTAACTCCTTTGATGTCTAAAAAATAAAATAACATGCTCTGATAAATGCAAACTCAAGATGATGAACTACTTCTATTGCCTTCGAAAAGAAACTTAATAGGGCTTACGACTTGATATATAATTACCTGATGCATAGTGACACAAATATTGGATATTTTCTCGATGATTGATTGGTTCCCAAGCGGACTAAGGCATTGCAGTGCGACTGAGTGTAACGCTTCTGGAGGCCATTTGGTGAACCAGTCAATGGTACAGCAGTTAACCAAAGACGGGAACATACGACAGCGGCGTCTGGATATATAAAGATATTTAGTATTTAGTGTAGCTTCTGAGCTATAGCTGCTTCTGCGATACCATCTTCTGAGATATTATTACAAAATGTCATTTTTTTATTTCTTTATAACACTTGGCACACGGCCTCCTGATCTAGGATTGAGTGGCCAAATTACGAAGAAAGAACATTAAAGAAAGAACATTATCATTATTGATCCAGTCATTATCCTTATTGCGTCTAAAGTTTGCATTTGGAAGTGGTGAGGTTCATTTATGTTGACTTTTCCGGGAGCAATTGCTGTGCGATCAGCCAATCGTGAGATGAATGCCTTCATTAGACATTCGTCTATTGTCAAGTATGTGCATTGCTTTGCAGGTAAGATTGGTTTGGGCCTTATGTATGTTTGTAGCGTTCGGTACACCTCTTCTACAATCTCTATCAACGCTAACCCAAGACCTCTAACTACACTGACAATATCCGTTAAAAATATCTGTAGTCTGAATAGTGGTTTGAACACTGTATCAATTACTTACGAAAATAAAACTATCTTTAAGGAATTCCATTAATTTCAATGAACTAAAACTTCTATACGTGTCACATGTAAAAGCACCTTACATTATATGAGGCACGTGTAGAAATTTGAGGCAAGCAAGTCGATATATAGATGTAATTTAATAAGCTGTTCTGAAACTGATTGCTATGTCGGTACTTGCCTGAAAGCTTCACCGACAGGACTCATACAAAAGCAGAGGTGCAGTTTGCTACGCACTCTATTTATAAAGAAGTAATAAACTGCATCGCGATCGGCAGGATTAATGCCTTTTTTGCCGGCCTCACCGCGACAACCAGTTTGTACATTCTCATAAGTATCGCCTTCAAATAAGTTCGGCACCTCACCTGAAAAGCACCAAAATTGTTGACGATATATCGTCAACTACATCTTTATACCTCTGTGGCGTGGCGGCAGTGTACACGATCGCTACACAGGAGGTCTGGGTTTGAACCCCGCTCAGTTAAAATATTTTTATACATGAATATGGTTATTTGCATTGGACTGTTCGTGCCTCGGAGAGCACATTAAGCCGTCAGTCCCCATTGCCTTACCATACGAATATCTAGCGCAGTCCTTACGGGTAAAAGGTGCCCTAAGGAGTTCAACAACTGGTCTAACTGGAATGCTTCGATATCGACAATGGGTTGTGGACGCCAGATGGCAGTTTTTTCAAGGAAAATATCAAAGTTCAACCAAACCCGCAGTTTCTTGGGTCTTCTTTTACCAGTATAACTAGACTGGTAAAAGCGGACCCAAGGATACACCTCGGAGTCTTGGGTCCGCTTTTACCAGTCTAGTTATACTGGTAAAAGAGGACCCATGACTCCGAGGTGAAACCTTTGTATGCGACCTGCATTACCGCTAGCATGAAGTATTACCAAAAATTACAACAATGGTCACAAAAACACATTTCATTTTGAACTATTGTTTCACTTTACTTTCAAAAATTTGTGTAATTTTTTTTCTTTTTCGATTTTTACTATAGCAACATTTTTTTACGCGTGTAATCATAATAATCTTTTAGCATTTCTATCCTCTAACTATGGGTGCAAATACTAAATGTTTTAAAATTTCAATCAATATACTATAACTAATCATGTATTATCATTCGTAAATATGTAGTAAAGTCAGTTGACATTCACGCTCGTAGCTAGGCAATGAAGTCACATCGCGAATACTGATAGGCCACGTAATACCCTAAATAAATATTCACATAGAAAATTTCCAATCGATCGATTGCAGCCTTGATGCAGTCAATAGGATGACCTAAATACCTATTTGGTTGCGGTGAGCTAATACACTTGACTTATTTCTGTTAGTGTTTATTCAAAGTCAAAAATAATTTGTTCTGCATAGATCAGAACTTACAAAACGTCAATATAAAAAGAAATATGAAAGACTGTTTAGCAAATGGATCTCGGCCCCGACTTGAGAAGACAACTGCAAGAAACTCAGCAGGAATTTTTTTTTGGTCTATTTACAAACATTTACTAAGTCTACTTAGTCTAAATACAATAATTTACCAGAGTCACATAGTTGAGCGAACAGCTCATTTCCAAGCATGTTTATCATAAAAGAAATTATGTTGTAAGTAGGTATCCACTAAGGTGGAATATAGCAAAGGGGATTGGGTAACTGTGTATGGACTAGTGGCGTCTTTTATTTTTTCAGCGGCCATCAATACTTTTGATATCATTTCACTATCCTGTGTCCAACACATGTATAAGTATATTTTTTTCGTTGTAAGTTATATCGGAGATGAAATATATAGGGTGGAAGATTTCGTCCGTCCTGGACGGAAAGTACTCTAAATACAAGAGATAGTCAATTCCACTCCAAAGAAACACTATCTTATTTTTAAAAAGGAATAAAACTGCATTCAAAGATTTACCTAAACCTTATCTTTCATGGATTTTCTTAATTTAAATTGCCAGGTCTGTTTAGAGAGATGTCACCCTTATAATTGACATTATCGATTGGTACAATAAAAGTACATAATGTTATTTTTTCGGAATTTAGTCGCTTCGACTATCGAGAGTGGCAAGCGATATTTCGAAAATCTTTAAATGTAGTTATATCTCTTTTTAAGAATAAGGGAATGTTTCTTTGGAGTGGAGTTCGCCATTTCCCGTATTTAGAGTACTGTGCCTCCAATACACCAATGCAATCTCGGCACCCTCTATCTAATATTGACATATGGTTCACAAGCCAAAACTAATGGACGGGATCCTGAACACTATTAAAGCTCTCTGAGAGAATTATTCCATCGGATTTAGTGGCATAGGCATTTGAGTGCTCTGGAACCATCAGGGCGTAATTCATGCTACATATAAACCAGTAGATTCAAAGTCAAAATGGTTCAAGTTAGCTAGTTGCCAAGTTTTGTTTATAATAAAGGGTGTCTCAGTAAGAGTGTACTTTTTCATTTTAAAATAAAAACAAGTATTTTACGACAGAGTTGTGATATTTTTATTGTATTATAAAGAAGACATGTTCCGAGAGGCACAGTACCTCTGGAATCGTCATAGTCTTGTAAACGTGTCGAGAGAACGGAGCATTGCGATTGGCCGGCTGTACACACAAAAACAAGAAATAAGATTCAAAGTAGGCTAGCGTTACGTTACGTGTACTATACGATTACGACAGTTTTTCGTGCTAGGAGTGCAGAGGACGCATTGCGACATATTAAAATGTTCGTGTTCTGGCCGTGAAACAGGGAAGGAGCTATATAGGGTGTGTATAGAACACGACGGTATTCCGGTCTAATTGCGCAGTCTGACTGGGGAAGTACCTCCGCCTTACTGAATACCGCAGCCGTAAAAACCTCGTGTTGTGTTCCCGGCGATGAGTTAGGTAGCAAGAGTTGACTAGAGAGTTTTTGTGCTGTCAGTGGGTAGACTAAAGGCTTACCCTGCTTTGTCTTCTGCACTGACAGCACAGAAACTCTGTTTTTATAGCTTCGGCAGCACGAGTGTATCTCAGGGGAGTCGCACTCGTGCACACGCCCATAGTTCACGGTAAGCACTTTCCATCAGGTGGGCCGTGTATAAAAAATCCTTCTTTCTCGTCCGGAACACGAATACTTTAGCACGCCATGGTGAGCCCTTAGTAGTTAATTAATTAAACCAGGACGATAACTAACCAGATTTCTAATGGACAATATTAAAATTTTCAATTTATCTTTTAGAACCGGTTATGTCTGCTATTTATAGACGTAGGACCGAAAATCATAGTTGGTGAAATCCTCTGCTTACCCCTTCGGGGATTTTCTGGTGTATATTTATGTGCATGCTATATTTTTGTTTCACTATTACGTGGTTTCTGGCAGACCGACGCGTGGTTTCCAGCAAAGTAGAATTAGGGCCACCCCATCTCTTCCCATGCGGTGTCGTACAAGGCGACTAAGGGATAGGGCTGTTTAACGTCAGACAGATATATACAGCCCAGACTCGGCCTCAGATGCATGGCTCGAGTCAACAATAGTGCCCGGAATACGGCAATAGGCTCACCCCCTATTACGTGGGACCGAACACAATTATTGGTGAAATGTGGCTGTTAATTCACCTCTGCCTAACCCTCCAAGGATACAGACGTGATTATATGTTTGTATGTATTACGTCCAATTGACACTGTATACCTTACATATTCCATCTTGCTTTTTCTCAAACAATAATACTATATCGAGACTTACATAAACATTATGCATTAACACTAACTGATTTAGGAATAAAATACGAAACCTAAACATTTCAATGTATGTAAATCCAAATGATTATGCTCATAGAGGGTTACGCAAAGTTATAGGAATGTAGTCACTTGATTATCAAATGGAGAATCTAGTATTTAAATTCGACACAGTCGAGTACTTATTACCTAATAATTATTTTTATATGTATTTACTAGCTGTCCCGGCAAACGTTGTTTTGCCATATAATGTTAAGGGTGGACTACCCTTAACATTTAGGGGGATGAAAATAGATGTTGTCCGATTCTCAGACCTACCCAATATGCTCACAAAATTTCATGATTGAAAAAACATTTTCCAGTAGACCAAATTGTAAATCTAAACCATTCTCGAATCTCCACGAACACACACAAAAAATTTCATCAAAATCGGTCCAGTCGTTTAGGAGGAGTTCAGTCACATACACACGCACACAAGAAATATATATATTAAGATAATTATATTATTTATGTGTATTTCGGCTTTTGGCGTCATAGTCTTATGGCACTTTTGACGGTGACTTTTTCTTAAAAAATGCTTTTAGCTAGGATATTCACCCATTTACCGGCGTAATACGATTTGAAAGATTTTTTTCAAAAAAACGTAATTGGCGTATAGACGAATAATAGGAGGATAACGATATCATGATACCTATATAGGTTATGTGCCAATAAATACATAAATAAATATTTATGGTTTAATTGTTTTCAAAACTGTATGCAACTAAAATCTGTAAATAGATCGATTTAATCAATAATGTCCCACCACTTGTCCTTATTCGGTAACAGCTGTCACACGAATCATCCTATAATGGACGAACTGTAGGTATATTTAAAGATTTCCAATAAATGGTTTTGTTGTACTATTATTGAATATGTATAATATTAGTTTCTACTTGCTCGCAAACTTTGAAACTTATCGTAAAATCTTAATGTCATAAAGTATTTATATTACACTATAATTCCAATGACCAGTGCTAACAATGGAATACCTGTGTGACATAGATATGTTTCAGCTTAGCTGTATATCCTAAACTCCCAGCAATAACAATGAATTTCATCAAATTGCCAACAGACTGTTAACAAATAACACTACAAAGATTATCCCATATATTCAAGGGTTAAATAGGGTAGTACCTGTTAATATAGAGATAGATAGAAGATACGGTATAGAGTAGTTAAAACCATATGTGTGTCGGTATTGAAGTGTGAGATCGGAAATTCACCGATCTTTATCAAATCTATCTTCTAATTTAAAATGAATTCAATGATTGATTATTATGTTAATTAGGGTAAGTGGGGGCAAGAGCAAAAATGGGGTAAGACAAACAATTGCACACACTGTTTCAGCATGGTTTTTGCGATGCATGTGACATTGCTATGTCCGCCATGTCTTTACGTCCCTAACCTCAGTTATCGTTTGTCGGTAGGATTACTTGGATTAATGTGCACAACCCCTACCGGGTTGTGAACAGTAATCCAAATTAGGCGACATTATATTTTTGCACAATATTCGAGTTATTTAATCTAAAACCATGATATGTAACTTTCACAAAAAGGTAGGTACGAGTATTTTATTAGAATTTCTAGTTATTACTTAAATTCTTGGAAACGTCATTACACCTAAATATGGCTATCTAATTCATACTTTCCGTTTGAACCCATTAAAATTTACGGCGGTAGTTGAACGTATAAAAGTTTCAATGTTACCCCATCATAATAATAGGTCAGATGTTCTTAAATTGTATGTGATGGCATAATTATTATGTATGTAATGGGTGTCTCAGTAAGAGTGCACTTTTTAAAATTGGATTTTTTTTCATGCAATTGGCAACTCTGAAATATGACAACTGTCATCTCTAATTAAAAATTATTCCGGTTATTAAACATGGAGCACATTTCGAAAGAACAACGCATTATAATTGTGCAAACTCATTACAAAAATGGGGAAAGGTACGCTGAAGCCGCTCGCAAACTTCGCCAAATTTTTAACCGAGAAAGTGCACTTGTCAAAAATTCGAAGAGTGGTCAAAAAATTTGAAGTAACTGGGTCGTATGGATAATAAGAATTCTTTGCGTTAACGTTACGTTCAGTCTCTTGAAAACATTGCTGCTGTAAACGAGAGTGTCGCCGAAATCCCGAAAACATCAATTCGGCATCGTTCTTAACAACTTCAAAATTCACGAAGCACTACGCAGCGGATTTTGACTAAAGACCTTCATGCGTAAAAGATTCAGCCAACACAGGAGCTCAAACCAGCAGACCACGGAATGCGCCGGCAATTCATTCAATGGGCAATGTAGCAAAGTGAAGTCGATGCCAAAGCAGGACAACGCAATCTGCCACACCGCTTTTCACCGTTTTCAACTTAAATCGCCGTTAACCACGCATTTTCACACCGATACCGACCGGAAAATACTCTTGCGATTCAAGATTCCAGCTCCAACATAAAGTTGACCTTGAAGATTTCCCTGTGATGTAATGTATCTACCGCTGATACTCCCACGAACCCGAAAACTGCGTGAATGGATCCCAACAAATGCAAATCATGTTGCAATAGTCATGTCTCCTGCAGTGCATCGACATTGGCGCTATTGCATAATGACACACACTCTTTGGCGCTTACAACTGAAGGAGATGAGCTTCACTGTTGATGGTAAATATTATCTATAAAATTAAATGAAAGTGAAACCGCGAGCAATAGCTAGTCTACTATAAATACAATCGGTTTTAACTACTTTATGAAATTATCAAAGTAAGGTTTATAGTAGTGTTCTGTTTTTTTTTTCTTCCGAAGCGAAGACAAAGATGGGGACATAAATTAGTATCAAAATCATTTATCTAAGTTTTTGTAATAACAGGATTGGTATCTCGGTCAGATTTGACTTGATCACTAAAGGTGGTGGTGAGAAAAATCACGCTGCCTAGATCGAATATTCATCATCACGTCACATTCAGTGTTGCCAAAATACCAATAAAGAATCAGCTAAAAGGCTGTTAAAATTATGTCAATTGCTTATAATAGTACTTTTTTTATTCTATGGCGATCCCAACGATTCCACCAAAACTAGTAGATACCTACTAGTTTTGGTGGCACGTAGGACAGCGGCTAGCGTTAAGTTTTTGTCGCATGGCATCAAAACGAGTCGCACCGCTTTCGTAGCCCACGTAGGACAATGGGTATGGTATAATATAAACGACTAGTCTGCTAAATTGTACCGTTGGCAGACCTCCGCAGAAATTTCATTTTATCCAACCTAACGTAGAGACAAGAATTGTTCTTTTGTCACATGATAATAAAAATATTACGGCATTAAGTCCGCCAATGTACATCGTGCATAAAGAATAAATAAATAAATAATAACTTTATTTCACATGGCTATTTATATTTATAAGTCCTTTTATAAACTACATATCCAAATCCAAGTCAAAAGTGGTCTAATATAACCGACTCACCCAATAAGTCACGTTAGACGGCCAAAGGATGTAGGTACACCAGGGCCCGTACCATGAATGCTTAAAACGGGTAAATAATTGAACTGCTGTCATACTACCAACTGTAAATGTAATAACTATATATTTATATGGGATTACATAGTTATTTATGCATTTTGTAAATGACAGCCGTTCAATTATTGACCTGTTTTATGAATTCATGGTGAGCCCAGTGCAAAGTAAAAACCCAGAGCGGGTATACAACGATAAACTTTACCTGAGAGGGTTCCTCAGCGCATGCCTGGAGCGGGGCCAGTTTCCGAAGATGTGGAAGACGGGGAAACTGGTCCTCATCCGAAAGGAGGGTCGCCCGGCGGACGAACCGTCCGGCTACCGGCCCATTGTGTTGCTCGACGAGGTGGGCAAGCTCTTTGAAAGAGTTATTGCGAAGCGCCTCGTCGAGCACCTCTCTGGTAGGGGGCCGGACCTGGCGGATGCCCAATATGGCTTCCGCCGGTGGCGGTCCACCGTGGATACCATCATGCGCGTGAGGACTTTGGCGGAGGAGGCAGTTGCCCGGGGTGAGGTGACGTTGGCGGTGTCCTTGGACATCTCCAACGCGTTCAACACCTTGCCCTGGAGTTGCATCAGGGAGGCACTCGTGTACCACGGTGTGCCTCTCTACCTCCGCCGCATAGTCGGGGCGTACCTGACGGAGAGAGCCGTCATCTACCCAAGTGCGACCGGCGTCGGTCGGCGTGAGATGTCGTGCGGTGTTCCACAGGGATCGGTTCTCGGGCCGCTACTGTGGAACATTGGATACGACTGGGTGCTTCGCGGTGAGCTTGCGGACGGCGCTGCCGTCACGTGCTATGCGGACGACACGCTAGTGACGGCGAGCGGGGCTACACACCGCGAAGCGATCCTGAGGGCCACGACCGCGGTTGCTCAAGTCGTGGAACGGATCCGGCGGCTGGGCCTTGAGGTGGCTTTGCATAAATCCGAGGCCATGTTCTTTCATGGACCTCGGCGCACGCCACCACCTGGTTCCAGTCTCACAGTGGGAGGCACTCTCATCGGCATCAAGCCCCAGATGAAATATCTGGGGCTCGTGCTCGACGGCCGGTGGGACTTCGGGAAGCACTTCCGAAGTCTGGGCCCCAAATTGGCGGGCACAGCCAACGCTCTGGCGCGGCTACTGCCCAACCTGAGGGGCCCGGAGGACTCCTGCAGGAGACTCTACGCGGGTGTCGTGCGGTCCATGGCCCTGTACGGGTGTCCCGTGTGGGCGGACACCCTGAGTGATCGGCACATGCTCCTGCTGCAGCGTCCGCAGCGGAAGTTGGCGTGCCGCATCATAAGGGGGTACCGCACGATATCATTCAACGCGGCGAGTCTCCTCGCCGGATCGCCACCATGGATCCTGGAAGCGAGATGCCTTTCGGCGCTATACAAGTTCCGAAGGGCGGCGCGGGAGCGGGGTCACGATCCCGAGCCCGAAGAAATTCGGGCCGTAAGATCCCGGCTCCACAGGGAAATGGTGGCAGAATGGGAGAGACGACTTGGGCAACCAAGCGCAGGGCACGCCGTAGTAACGGCGGTAAGACCCATCATGGGGGAGTGGCTAGAGAGGCCACACGGCAGCCTCTCGTACCGTCTGACGCAGATGATCACCGAGCACGGATGCTTCGGAAAGTATCTGCGTCGGATGCAGAAAGAGCCAACGTCCGAGTGCCATCACTGCGACGCGAGCGAGGACTCAGGTCCGCACACGCTCACCGAGTGTCCGGCGTGGGAGACGCCGAGGCGGGAGCTTGTGGCGGCCCTGGGAGTGAGGGTTCTCACGCTCTCCACCTTGCTCGCGGCGATGGTTCGCTGCGCGGATGCGTGGGCGGCCGGCGCCTCCTTCTGCGAGCAAGTAATGCTCGTGAAGGAGGAGGCGGGGCGGGAGCGGCAGCGGGAGCGACGAAGGATCGCTAGACAAGCTGCCCGCGCACGAAGGCAACTCGGGCGTCGGAGGTCGATGAACGACCTCCGCCCCCCATGAGCGCCGGCCTGGGGGTGACAGGTGAAGCCGCCTGTCACCCTTGCAGAAGCAGGCCGCGGCGGCGGCGCGCGTGGCGCGCCTCCCCGTTTCCGGGGACGAGTTGGGGACTCTGTGGTCCCCACACCCGAGAAGAGGGCCAGATCGTGAGAGATGGCCCTGGGTCGGCCGGGGTGCGAGGGATATGCCTGTCAACCTCACCTTCGGCAACCGAAACGACCCACAGGCGGCGTGCGTTTTAGTCGGTTCGAGTCCGACATAACCTCCTCCACCGGCTCCGGTGGGGAGGTATCCGTGGGGATTTTGCGCACGTAAAAAAAAAAAAAAAACGATAAACTTTACGTTGTTTTAGGAAAACTTGAGTTATCAGTACCAATAAAGCCCACAGCAAGTGCCAAAGGGCGTTATAAGGTTATCTTTCGATAAATTATTCATTTCGCTTTAGAACATAAATGAGCTAAATTCGGCTTCGGGGCCGTGTCTCCCCTGGTGTCTCCCCTGGGGGAGACAAGGAGAAACTTCTTGTGGCCATGTCTCCCCTGGGCGGGGGAGCCAAAGATACTACATTTATTAACTACTTTCAAGTGTTAATGTCTCCACCAGATATATTCTACGCTTACCGGAATTGAGCATATTGTTGATGTCTTCAAGGAATTCCTCTTTGATGATCTGTGTATCAGTGAAGAGGAAAACAGTATCTTCGTAGTTGACTCCAGCTCGCATGAACATCTTACGCAAGTCATCGTGAAACTCCGGTGTTTCGTACGTTCTCTTTAGTTCCATTCCCATACACCTATACGATTTGTAAGTATTAAACTCTAGATAAATACATGCAGCGAGTTACACACTGTATCTTAACAATTGGTTGTGCAGGTCCTGTAAGATGCATTGGACCCAAAAGAATGTTACTTGCAAGCCGGTATACCTACTAAAATGACGTTTGAGGGCTCTAAAGCAAGCTTCTCTCTCAAGGTTGGGTTGGTTGGTTGGTTGAAGGTCGGACGGCTGTCTCTCCTATAAAAAGAAGGAGAAGGAGTAAGCAAACCCCAAGCTGTGAGGTGGAAACAGAAGATTGAATTTAGAAAGATTCTGACGATGTAGTTCAGGTATTCATTTTTTTTAAATCTTTTTTTACGGTGCTTAGCCACAACATGACTATGTCGCTCCGGTATTCAGTTGTGATTTGTGATATTGGACACTGCCATTAACTATGATCTGTTCCTCTATCTCCCAAAACAACCTTTTCGAGGTTTCATTTGGATGTGTTCTTACTTGCACTCGTTGACGTGTCCAGCGAGCGTGGCCACGCTCCTGCGGCCAGACCCGCCAGGGCCCACAAGCAGACAGTGTCCGCGTTCAGCTCGCAGCACGCGAGCCAATCGCACCACGTGTTCAATCGCATCCTGGAATAACACCAGGTGCATTTCTGCGCGGGCCGTAGCATTGTACTCAGCAAGATATTCCTGGGGACAAACACAATTTGCAGATAGCGATATACCTATACTTAATTATACAATTATTGAATTAAATCGACTTTTGTTATTTGTATATGTAGAGAAAATACTTTTTTTTATGTAACTTGAGTGGCAGACAAGCACACGGCCCACCTGGTGGAAAGTGGTTAGCGTGACCTTCGAACGTGTGCAACACCAGGGCAGTCACACCCGTGGTACCGACTATGTAAGAAGAGAGCCGTCAGTGCAGAAGAAACAATCAGAACAAGCCTTTAGTCTTCCCACTGACAACACCAAAACTCCAGTGCCAGTAAAAAATATTCGAACACGCTATCTACACCCAAATTATACCCTAGCTGTAACAAGGTCGTGTTGTGTTTCAACATGCGGGTGAATATTCTTAAATACATTTTTTGGTTAACATGTATCATAGAAAAACTTAGATCAATGCAAATATACATATGTCATGCATACAAATATTTCGAACTCGCGACCACACACGTTGCAGTGTACCGCTATACCGCACTACATAACCACTGCGATTTTTTTATTCATCACTTACAATACTTACGTTATACTTATAAGATACATAAATAAAATACATAAGCTACGCGATCCATAGAGCACGAATAACATTTATTAGAAAAAAGTAACAGAACAAAATATACGATCCACTTGCCTTTAGAACTATTAGAAGTTTGTGCATGTCAGGAATTTCAGCGTACTGTCTATTTTCTTTAGGAATAGATGAATTAAGGAAATCTCCCCATAATAAGTGTGGTGGATGTAGTATAATGGGATCATCGGGCACATCTAATATTGGTGTCTTGAAGAACTTCTCGCAAACAGAGCACATCAGATGATAGAAGTAGCTCTTGTCTTCGATGTTGATAAGGCGATCGTGAAACACGCGTAGGCACTCGTGATAGAATAATCTGAAATTGATATTGAATTAAAAAATACGGTAGAGGTAAATGAGCTAGGTACTTTTTTTTTTTTTTACGTGCGCAAAATCCCCACGGATACCTCCCCACCGGAGCTGGTGGAGGAGGTTATGTCGGACTAAAACGCACGCCGCCTGTGGGTCGCTTTGGTTGCCGAAGGTGAGGTTGACAAGCATATTCCTCGCACCCCGGCCGACCCAATGAGGTAGGTACTTGGAAGAATCTGTTTGCAATATTTCATTTCTCATTTTTTGATACAAAAGAAACAAAGAACTGTACCACTTTTATCGTGTGAAATCTCCCCACGCAAACCTCCCGTCGGTGCAGGTGGGGGAGTTTATGTCAGACTCGCAACGACTAAAACGCATGACGTCTGAGAGCCGTAGTTTGTGAAGTTGCCTGAGGTATATCCCACGCACCCACATCTCTTTCGAGCTGGCCCTCTTCGGGTGTGAGACCATGGGTCCCTATTTAGACCTCGGTTATGAGGAGGCGCGCGTCACGCCGCCTGTCCTTCACCCTAGCACAATGTCAGGGTGACATGCGGCTCCACCCGTCACTCCGAGTCTCGCGCTCATGGAGGGCGGAGTAATTCTGCAACTATAGCTAAATAGTTTCGTATGCGAGGAATACATTTTCTATGATAGGTCCCAGTAGGCCAACAACATTTGCATCATGGTCCAATACATCTTACGGTTTAGTTCACGTTCAGTCTATTAATTTACGTCAAAACGTTCACCCTTCCACCCAGCAACAACTGGTAAACAGTAGATAACAGTTTTTTAAGATAAATAATAATGTTTTACTCTTTGAGAACCAATTTACCTAAGCAATCCTTGAGGTGCCTTCATAAAACCAGCATCTGCTTGCAATACTCCTTGCATACATTTAGACAGATCTCGTAAGTTAAATACGTAATGAGACTTGGCAGGAGTCGGCAGTAACTCAGCACAAATCTTGATATACACTTCTACTGCCGCATACACTATGGAATCGCCCAATACTGATACTTCTGTTACAAAATCTTCCAAATGCCCTCCCAATATAGACTGAAAAACCAAGAGTAGTACCTAAGCAACCTGGCTTTTGATAGGGACTCGGACTATTCTTTTTGAGGTCGTCGTCGTCCGGAAGAAAAGTGAAAGTCCTTTTTAGAACGACATGCTTTGATGATGTGCGTTTTCCCTATACCACGCCGGACTGGCAGTTTGACACCTTTATCATAGAGTAGTTAAAACTGTTTTATGTGTTTATTTATTGCTAGCTAACCTGCCCCAGCTTTGCCCGTGTTATATTTTGAAAGCTTGTATCACCTCCTTTAAGGCCGTTTTTGTCTGTATGAATGGAACTCTGCCGGCTTTTTTGACATTTATGATCACTGCATGATATATAGCCAAAAATCTTTATCGATTAACGGGCTAATAAATACAAAAAGATTTTTTCAATTCGAACTAGTAGTTACTTAAAATAGGCGCGTTCAAACAAACAAACTCTTCAGCTTCATAATATTAGTATAGATTCAAAATTGTAGTTTGTAACTCTAGTGAACTACTACAGATTGATGTCAAGCTGCAGATGTCCGCCGTGCGATAGAGAGACCGATCTACAAAAAGGACACTTCTTTTCAATGACGATAGCCTAAAACAAGAGCCAGGCTCTAAGGCCGACAGATGACACTGTCATGAATTTCGTTTTATCAGAGGACAGACTGGACAGACAGATTGTCTATGCAATCTGTCCTCAGATATATCGAGATACAAAATGAGTACTATACTAGAATAAGGGCCTAAGTAGTAATGAGCTAAATTTTACATTTCAACTCTACAGTCTGCAGTATCGTCAGTATACTATTAAGCATAAACGGAAATCCAGCGGTGTATTTCGGGCTTGCGCATCGGTTTCTTTACAAACTTAAGCTATGACAGCACTAACGAAAAGATAACTTTTTTTTTTAATAAGAAGTTCTACAAATCATCCTTCTGTTATTTTTCATGTTTAATTATGTCATGTGTTTTCTTTTCTTAACGCGCCGATGAATTTTAAATCTCTCCCTGAACCTAGTTTGAGTCTTAACCCATTGGTATGAGGTTTCAGACATTCTACACGAAACTAAAACCTAGCAACATTAAACACTCTTTGTCGTAACAGTTCTTACTTTGAAAATAACTCGCATGGCGTCCGGGCTAGGGGCGGATATGAAGAGCATCGCAAAGTGTCGTACGAAGCGTCCGGTGAGAAGGTTTCGCCCGCCACCGGGGGGAGCGCAAGCACAGGACAACACCACGTCTAATATCTCCTTCCAGTATAACTTGTCACGATCGTACAGCCCACCGAAGTCTAAGAACTGTCTGTGTATATAAAATAGGGTATTCTTTACTATTACAGGTGTAAATCATAAGGGCGTATGATTATAAAATTTGTACTTAATACACTACAGTAAGAAGGTATGAAGGTATAACAATTTTAAATTCAATTTTCTCTTAAGTAGTGCCTTGAAATAAAAAACAACATTTAGAACAGTTTAAAAAATATTTTTCTAACATAACTTTATTTTATTTATCTTAATGTTTTTAACCTCAATGAAACAACAAAAGTAGCAATTTTCACAGAATGGTGAAAAAAAAATGGTGAAGCTGTGATCAGAGCCAGAGGTTACTGAACTTTGGCATACTGAAGACGAGGTTTCGGACACGATATTGGGGGATATTCTCCCATTCTTCCATTATATGGCCTGTTTAAGATCATTGAGGGTGACAGGAGGTCGTCTGTGTCGTCTGACCAGCTTTCAGAGATCATCCCATGCGTCTTTGATTGGGTTCGGGTAAGGAATCCTCGGTGGCCAGGCCAATTTCAGTGAATGTACTCTTGTACGACATGCGCGGCGTGTAGCCGGGCGTTATCTTGCATTACAATTGATCCATCACCTAGACCTATGTCCAGCAGTGGACTGTGATGGGCTAATTGATGGACATCACTAAGGATCTCTTGAGCATATCTCATCCCGGTCAGAGTGCCATTTTCTATGGCCACTAACCCAGTGCGACCTTCTGAAGATGCCAGTCGATACGTGTACAGAGCCCCCGCGCCATATTGGACTCTTTCTGCAAAGCATGGTTGAGCGCATCGCTCGCCAGGCCACCTGTACACTTTGCCACCATCCGTCATGAGTGAATAATGAGAAACGTGACTTATTCGTGCACATAAAATTTGCCCATTCTTCAGCATACCTCAATATGTTAAACCGATACTCTGCCTCGAGTTTGAGACCATTTGCTGACACGTAGGACCTCAGCAAGTCTTCTTCTGACTGTGTCTTCCCTAATGTAATCATTCCTCATCGGAGATGCTGCTGATGGATCTGAACTGCATTGAGGTGACGATTTCTCAAAATAGTGCTGGCAATATATGCGTCTTCACTTGTTGCAGTTTCTGGGACGGTCATTACTAAATCCATTATTAAATCATCTCAAAAGACTATTCTGAGATGATTTTCGGTTTCTTTGTACATTTCTTTCACCTTTTCTTTATGTCTCATTCACAATTCTTGTAGTATACGACGCATACTGATGCCTATATCCAGTTGTGGTTAGTTCTTGCACATTCTTTAGGTGAAAGAGGCATGAAAATTGATGTTTGTATAAGATTAAGATATAGAAAAAATTTAATCGGTTCAGCTGGGATTCGAACCCGCGATTTTTCCCTTACAGGGGGAACGCTCTGACCACTAAGCCACAGAACCTTCAAACTATCCAAATTATACATATATCCGTCTTTGTATTACGTGCTGAAGACATCTTGGCTTTTGAATGAAGTGTAGATAATCAATAAACAAATGCTTCAATAAAAGCACAAAGTTAAAAGTAAAAAATAACCGCATTTGAAAACAGCGTTTTACTTTATTTTTAAAAGGAGGTTGTCAAAAAGGAGTTTTAATACAACTTAACATTTTCTAACATAAATAGTACCGCCCTATAAAATACCGCGGCCATAATAATCTCGTGTTGTGTTCTCGGCGGTGATTCGGGTAGCCAGAGCTCACGAGAGTTTTTGTACTGTCAGTGGGAAGACCAAAAGCTTGTCCTGCTTTGTCTTTTACACTGACTGCACATAAACTCTGTGATTACAGGGTTGGCAGCGCGAGTGTACTCCCTTGGTTTTGCACACGTCCATAGGCCACGGTAACCACTTTCCATCAGGTGGGCCGTGTGCTTGTCTGCCACCTAAGTCGTATAAAAAGAAATAGGTACAACTTCTGTGTTCTTGATCTTGTTTATGTTTAATGTATGGCCCGAATGAACGCTGTAACGAGGATTGAAAAGTGTATGCTACCGTGGTTTGGGCAAGCTGAACGAATGAGTTCTGAATGAAAGACAAACCAAATGTGTAAGACCAATCGGTAAATGGTCAGGCCAACCGGGGTCAACCTGGCAGAACATTAATCAATCAAATAGCCTTTGCCTAACAGAACATACACATACCAAATTATTGATGTATGAAGATTTTCCTTAAATGAAAGGTTTAAGGACAGTTGAGGAAACTCGTAAGGACGAAAGGAAAAGTATCTGCCTACCCTGGAAGTAAAAAGATGTGAGCATATGTATGTAAGCAATGTATGTGGACGTACAGTATGTACTACTTCTTTGTTACCTGAGTAGTTCAATCGTCGGTTGTGCTCCGTAAACATCCAATCGTGGCATATTAACATCGTCTATAAATATCACCATTTTCTTTCCTAAAGGTGCTCCTAGTGCCTTCCGTGGTCTTTTATCCAGACGACCTTCAATTACTTCCTGTGAAGAATACATAAAGAAATCAACTAAATAGTTAATTTCATAAAATGAAGACGTTCCTGGGCTAAATGTATTTACTTTCTCAAAGTTAACAGCAATATGTACTTATTTTTTAAATATTTTTCCTAAACTACTTAAGTATTAATTAAATAAACCGGAATTGGAAATAACCAATATCCAGTCGGCTCTAATGGTTTATCATAGTCACAAATGTTCTGTTTTAAGGTACGGTATTGTGTTATATGGGGAAATTCCAAGGATTTCCAAAGAGCTTTTATGGTCCAGAAGAATTGCATCAGATCTATCTTTAATTTAAAATGGATGGACTCGTGCCGACCTCTATTTATAAAACATAAATTACTAACACATCCGTGTTTATTCATCTACGAGATATGTAAATTTGTAAAAAGTAATTACTCGCTTTTTCCAAAAAATTCATTCATTCAAAAGGAAAGTTGTTCAAAAACCACTACAAGTGCCAAGGAACCGGCTAATTCTTAGTAATAAAAACTGCTATGCGATGGCGATAAAAATATATAACCAATTTCCAATTCAACTTCCGGAACTAAATGTTTTTATTCAATTGATGATTATTCAAATTTTAAGGAATAGCAATTTATAAAAGAACTTCCCTGCTTACATTGCATAATGATACGTATCTAGCCTATTTGTAACTCATTAAAGTGTACAGTAAACTTCTTCAGAAAATAGCGTCGATTGTTGTTTGTAATCGATTAGGTTGTGTGTGTGGACAAAAGTATAACTATTTGACAATTTTGATACTACACTTGTGGACACATCTATTGGCCCACCTTGCATTTTCAGTTTCGTTTAGTCCTAGCTAAAAATTTGTAATAGGTCGAGCAAAAAGTTTTTATGCAGTTTTTAACCAGCACATTCATAATTTTATTCAATAGACTTTTTTTGAATTTTGAACATAGAATTTAAAGAAACAAGACGATTTGGAGCCAGTTCGTTGATATCAAACAATCGAATACTAAGAAAACTTGATTTTATTGGTTTACTTGGATTGAATTCTTGAAAGTGTGATGTTTCTCTTTGGTTTTCAACAAATATTACTTATTCTTAACATTAAGGTGAGGTTCTATCAATAACCTATGGCCATGGCTGGATACTTCGCCTGAAGTCGCCGCCCAAGCTGTGGCACTTAAACAGGCCGGATACAGCCAAAGAAATGTGAGTGCTCAACTTAATTTAAGTCGATCTGCGGTCCGAAATGTTTATCGGAGGTACCTAGAGCCTGGCGGCATTGTTCGTCCCAAGGAAGGCCACGATCTCGGGTCACAACTGAAAGGCAGGATCGATTCATCATGACGCCCAGCTTGAGAAATCGTCATTTTACCTCCATTGAGATACAAAGCCAACTTTGCGACTTCCACTAAGTATCTGTGAGCGCTCGAATTGTTCGGAGTACCACACAAACTAGCTAATGGCCCCAAACTAACACGAGACCACCGAACAGCGCGTCTACTTTTCGCGCGCACTCATTTAAATTGGACTCGGTAGCATTGAAGCCTTGTACTCTTTTCAGATGAGTCTAAAATTGCGTTACATGGCAATGATGGAAGGAAGATGGTCTACCGACATAAGGGAGAGCGTTTTGCACAATGCTGCTTTCAAGAGAGGGTTGTTTATGTCGGTGGCTCATGAACTGTCTGGGGCGGTTTATCCGAGAGCGGCAAAATTCAACTTGAGGTTGTTATGGGACCACGGCTGCCAACATTAAATGCTGAAAGGTACATTCGTGAGTGTTTAGAACCTCACGTGATGCCATACGTGGACCATGTGGGCCCAAATTTCCTTTTTATGCATGATAATGTAAGAGCCCATACGGCCGGCATAGTCAGGGAGTATCTTCGGGATAGGAACATCACAGTTATGGACTCGCCAGCCAGAAGCCCAGACATGAACCCGATTGAGCATATGAGGGACGATCTAAAAAGACGTATTAGGGCTTGTCGGCCCGTTGCCCAGACGATGCCGGAGTTGAAAACTGCCATAGAAGAGGAATGGGAGGTGATCCCGCAAAATTTCATAGAACGGTTGATAAATTCTATGCCTAATCGTATGAGAGCTATCGTAGATGCCCATGGAGGCAACACGCGTTATTAAATTAAACCTTTATTTGATGAAACATGTTTTTTATTCAAAAATCAACTGCCTTCATCAAGGCGCATAGCCGACTTGTTAGGCGTAGCTTCATGTCGTGTGGTATTCTAAATTCAAATTTAAATCAATACGATCGAAAAATATGGTAAAATGTATCAGGTTCAAAACTGCATCAATACTTTTTGTTCAATCTAGCAATCATATTTAGGTAGGGCCATCGAAACCTAAACTCTAAGGTGGGCCAATGGATGTGTCCACAAGTGTATAATTTTTATTCGCATGCATTCAAAACCCTTAAATTTTACATTTTAATCGACTTTATATTATTATTTATATTTTAACTGACAATTTATTTATATGCTAATTTTAATTATTGTAAATATTATTCGAATGTTAGAATTGTATATATTACTTATCTAAATCTAATAAAATGTAGGTATTACTTTGCATGCAGAAATATTTGCGAAACATGCTGAACCTTAAATATTGAATTGACACCATTGTAACTTACCGTGTTTCAGGCTATAAATGATTATTATAAAGGAAACAGTACCTGAGTTCGGCCACTACTGGTTTGAGCAGAAAAGTTCAGAATACATGGTATGTAATAGCCACCGACTGCCATCTTATTTAAGACCCCCACCGCGACGACTGTTTTACCAACACCTGCAATTAAGGTTTATACGGTAAAATACAATTTAAAAAAAAAATAGGTAGTACAGCACCTGGATTTTGATTAAGCAAGTGAGATATTTTTGAACATTCTCTTTTCAAGTAAAAAAACCAACACTAAAACTGTAATATGTTATATTCCTCATACACGACCGACTAGGTGCCAAAATGTGCTACAAAACATTGAACCCCATATCAGAAGTAGATTGTATTTCGTGTAAAAATTTAAACTTAATATGTGGAAAAATCAACATAAAATTAATACTATATAAATGACTTAAAATGTACCAGTATCTCCAGTAAACATGACAGGTTTGCAAACACCCAGGAACTTCTCAAACAGGTACCCGTACCGCACCGTATCTATAGTCGGTACCAGGGTCTCGAAGAAAGGTTTATTAGGATCATATATGAATTCAGGGATTATCTCCGCCCATACTTTTAATTTTCTTTGCTTCGTGTCCATATACATATCGTAGAAATTAAAACCATGCGGGAAACTGTAAACATTTTCATATAAAATAACTAAATTTTGTCTTTTGGCTTTGGAACCTACTGTAAATAAGTAATTATAATGGTGAGTGGCACATTTACTGCCGTTATAGTTTTTAAACAAAATTATTTTACACTTTATTTTTAGGAATAGCCGTGTGGTTCCTGGTAGAGTATCATATGGGCCACCCCATCTCTTCCCATGCGGTGTCGTACAAGGCGACTAAGGGATAGGGCTGTTTAACATCAGACAGATAGATACACTATATGCTAGTAAATCTCTTTGCGGCCAATTCCCGAGTCGATGATTGCGGTATACAGCCGCCGACACTATCCAATGGTGACCACGTAATGCCTGAAATACGTATCAGGCAATGCGATGTTCGTGCGGTGCTTCAATCACTCGATGTCCGGAAAGCCAGTGGCCCGGATGGTATTCCAGCGGTGGTCTTACAAAAATGTGCAGCGGAGTTGTCTCCGATGCTTACGCGGCTGTACCGACTGTCCTACAGCTCGGGTACAGTGCCTTCGGCTTGGAAAGAGGCGAATGTACAGCCGATCCCCAAGAAGGGGGATCGCTCAGAGCCAGCCAACTATCGACCCATAGCCGTCACCTCAGTGCTGTGCAAGGTCTTCGAGCACATCATTAACAAACAGCTCATGCGTCACCTAGAGGATCACTCCTTAATTAATGACCGGCAATATGGCTTCAGGCCGAAACGGTCAACGGGTGATCTTCTAGCATACGTTACCCATCTTTGGGGTGAGGCTATGGACAAGCACGGCGAGTCACTGGCAATTAGTCTTGATATCGCCAAAGCTTTCGATAGAGTCTGGCACAAATCGCTTCTCTCCAAGCTACCAGCCTTTGGTCTGCCTCCTAGACTGTGCAACTGGATTGCTAGTTTCCTGCGGGAGCGCCGTATCCGCGTCCTCTGTGATGGACGGGCTTCGGAGTTCTTGCAAAAAAATGCTGGCGTACCGCAGGGGTCTGTATTATCTCCCACTCTCTTTCTTCTGCATATCAACGACATGCTGTCCACCGGCAGCATACATTGCTATGCAGACGATAGCACCTTACACAGGAGTTATCACGGACAACCTGCGGCCAAACAGTCTGATATCGTGGAAAAAAGACAGCTTCTTGTCACTGAACTGGACCGGATCTTGAATCACATTTCTCAATGGGGCTCCGAGAACATGGTCGAGTTCAATGCCAAGAAGACGCAGGCTTGTGCGTTCACAGCAAAGGTATCTTCTTTCCTTCCCCTTCCCACTCTTCAGAGCACGCCACTTCCACTGCAGGACAATCTCTATATCCTAGGCATGGATATTCGCTGCAAACTGAATAACAGAAATTACATCGAGAGCATCATCAAAACAGCCTTGCGGAAACTCGGACTCCTAAACAAAGTGAGACGTTTTTTCACGCCGGAGCAGCGGTGTCTTCTCTATAAGACACAAATTCGCTCCTGCGTGGAATACTGCTCGCATCTCTGGGATGGCTCCGCGAAATACCTACTAGATGCTCTCGACAGGTTGCAGCGACGCGCGGTCCGAATTATTGGGAACCCTGAGGTCACGAACACCCTCGAGCCTTTGCAGATGCGTAGAGATATTGCTTCCTTGGCTGTATTTTACCGTCTCTACCACGGTGAGTGTTCTGACGAGCTCTTCCAACTAATCCCACCATCTCCTTTCCTACATAGGACAACACGTGCAGGCCTTAGATGTCACCCTCACACTGTGCAGAATATACGAGCAAGAACCAAGCGGTTCGGAGACTCTTTTCTTTGCCGCACCACCAAGACCTGGAATTCATTACCAGCACACGTGTTTCCTTCTTCCTACAGTCCCGGGACCTTTAAGCGGGGCGTGAAAAAGCATCTGATGAGGCCGCCAAGCTGAGTGCCACCATTGTAGCACTTAGTGTCTGTAATGGTGACCCTCTTTCCTGAGACTTTGCCTTTAGCTTACCATCAGGCGAGGTGAGGTCAAGTTGGCGTGTCCTATATAAAAAAAAAAAAAAAAATTCAGCCCAGACTCAGCCTCAGATGCAAGGCTCAGATGTCCGGAATACGGCAATAGGCTCACACCCTATTACGTGGGACCGAATACAATTATTGATGAAATGTGGGTGTTAATTCACCTCTGCCTAATCCTCTGGGGATAAAGGCGTGATTATATGTATGTATGTTTTTAGGAATTAAAATGAAATCAAAATATATCGATGCTAAGCTTAATGTATAAAAATACTGACTATTCAGCCTCTTCAAATTCCTCGAACTGTCGTTTGATGACTTCTTCAAAAGGTTTCCTGTTTTCTTCGAGAATATTTCCACCGATACACCAAGTGTAACAGAATATAAAGCAGTGTGCAATATACGTTTTGATAGCGGCCTTTTCGGGGAACCTCTCACCGGGTTCGGCTAATAGCGCAGATAGAAGATTACATACAGCTGATACTTTGCTTATGTCTACCTGTGGATATTGAAAATTGTGAATATTGGATTTTTCCAGACCCAATAACACAAACTAGTCGAATGCGCTCTCATTTTTTTGTGCATACGGGAAAAATCCATTTCATCAATCACTGTCGACAAATAAAATGGTGGATTGGCGGCTGCTAATCAAAGAATTTCTCATCAAAGCTTTATATCAATGTTGATATAAAGCTTCTGTTGAATAATTTTATCATCAGTAGCTTGTTAAATGTGGGTTGGTATTATTTACATACCTATATTTCAGAATATAACTAAACAAATAAATTTGAATTTCTACAACTAATGTACTAATCCGTGTATAATAAATTGAAAATCCACCAGACACATACACACGATACAGTTTATTTGAAAAGCTTGTCAGTACCTGGTAAATACCAACTCTGCATTTTTTGTTGACGAATAAAAGTCCTTCCCTTAGCAAATGAAATAGTTCGTAAAGGAAATCTGAGTTCTCATGATTAAAAAGATTCTTGTCTATGCCTTCTTCCAACCAGGACCTAACAAAGGGTAAATAGCCCATCTCATTGGGGTCTATGTAGACCATACCACACCGCGATACCGTAGCCGGTGAAGCTTGTGCCAGATCTGCTACCTGGAAAAAAATCATCACCTTTAGTGCATGCAAGTGCACTGTTACTGTTTCGTGTCCTACCCTGGGCTTCCGAGTAATGTCCCACAGGTTACCACAGAGCAAATACAGAAAGGAGATGTTGTAATTCAGTGTGGGGGTTGCGTGGTGAAGAGTGGTTATATCCAGCACACTTCTTCATTGCCCTGCTATCTAATACATTTTTTTTTATTTAATCACTTTGGCTACTATCTCATCTATTTGTAAGTGACGAAGTGGTCGACGATCTAGCACTAAATATAACAGATACGTACTCGGGTTTACATTAGGAACATATGCAGCAGTGTACTTTACCTCGAACAGCATATGGACGTATGGTGTTAACTTGATCCGTTCAGAGTTGGAGAGGCATAACATTTTGTTATCGTCGAGCACGGTGTTCATATTTTCTATCCACACAGCATCCACAGGTCCATCACAGATTAGCCATTGGTGGTCTGGTTTTTCACACTATACAAAAACCAAATTAAATATTATACTAAACATTTAACGGGCTCAAAGTGCTCGCGTCAATGGTTGATCAGTATTTTTTGCTCGAACCTGTACATGTGCGCTTTCACCTCTTCAACGCCTTTTGTTAGATATTTCACAGTATGTGCACTAGTCAGATGACAAGAACCAGTTATTTATCTATACTTACTTGCACGGCAGTCCGCAGACTGAGGGGCAATATTCCATCATGCCATTCAAGAGTTTGTAGATTCACTTCACCGTACAGTTCACCAATGGTGAGACTCTTTGGGTTCATAATGTAACTGCGTACTATTTGATTTTGCGGCCCTGGGATTTCTCTTTCACATAACCTTGTATACGTACCTCCTAGTACCTACAAGAATATGGACAAGTGTATTAATAAGTACTTTGTATTTCGCACGCTAGTGTTCGCCTAACTATTCACGATAATGTAAAAAATACACAGTGTCCTGGTATCGGATGATACCCTTATCTGTTCACTGTCTTGGATACTTACATGCAAAACTACTGTTTTTCCACCGCCTGTGGGCCCAACCAACATGACGCCCCAGCGCACAATCATAGTTTCATGCAGTTGTATTACTTTGGTGATCTGACATTTTTCCACTTGAAGCTTCCTTTCTAGAAGAATCTCCTCTGTAGGAATAGAACTTTTTGTTATTTATATTAGTAAAAAAAAACATGTCATTTTCTGTAACGCGTTATGTAGTTTGGGAACTAGTCTCTCATATGCTATATCGGTCTTAACGAGAAACTTGTGTATATTGTATTAACAGTGGAAATGCGATATTATTAAAATCTAAAACTAGAGTGTGCAAAGTCGATAAAGCTTACAGAAGCAACATTACTTTCATTGAGAAACATCTATTAGATACCTACCGTTCGGGTAAAACCTATTCGTATGCCATGATAATGTACTATGGTATGTACTAGGCACGCGAATTTTTTGTACTTTACTTAGGGTAATTAATAACTTAGGTTAAATATTATATTCTAAGGTATTTTTTCTTTATACTATTTAATTATCTTGACACGAGACTAATGTAAATTCATTCATATTTAGCCTTATGAAAATAGTATTGTAAATTGACGTCTCGAAAATGCGGCCGAGGAGTTTCTTGCGGCGTTTCTTCTCTACTAGCGCCTAGGAAGCGGTGGTAAACTTAATTTTAAGCAGAATTTGACGTCAACAAGATGAAGTATTGTTACAATATTTAGAAAAAAAAAATGAAATTTTAAATATAGACAACTAAATTTACACTTACGAATAACATCCACCATGATCCCGTAGTCTCGTTCGGGCAGGTGCACTCCGGGGAACAGGTCGGATAATATACCGGCGAAGAGTACGGCGTCAGCCGCCAAAAACTTCGGCAGATTACTGTCGTTTAATGCACAAAGCAATGTCATCTCCTCATGTTGGTCTGGACTGGCGCGCTTAAGAGCACCGGCCATTACCTAAAATGTTTTAATGTCTGAGTATTCAAACATAATTATTATTATGCTAATATCAGATATGTCTTTTGAACTCTATGAGATGTTTTTGAACAAGATTATACACAGCGTTATCTAGACCCATGGTAAGCATAGCTTAACCAGCTTGTATTACGGAATCTAGAATGCGGATGAATATTACTACTTTACTTTGTTTGTAAATACATACATATTATACATAAAAATAGCAAGACCAATGCAAATATACATATTTATTGCATACAAATATTTGCACAGACCGGGAATCGAACCCGCGCCTCCTGCGTAGCAGACGAATGCCACAAAGGCGGTGTTATTAAATCTATCTACAGCATAAATGTATCGGTGAAATGATAAAAATTTTCTTATTGATTTGTACAAATCAAATTTTGAATAAATTCAATACCTAGTTTATAATATTTTATACCCTTGCCTTGTATAGTAACAAAATGATTTAAATATATTTCATCGGAAAATTATAGTAAACCTGAAACACAAAAATGGAAGGAATTTGAAAAGCTTACCAACACACTTTTTACTGCCCTCATACCAAAATCGTAATGATCCTGTTTTGACAACTGCTCGCTGGATAATTTGTACATTTGCACCATTTTCTTGGCCAAACCCTTCGACGATTCAAATCCTTCAGAGTAAAGGATCACTTCGGCGATTAGTGCTTTAAAACAGACACAAATATATAAAGAAGTAGAATCATTCAGAAAAATGTACAATACCTGCATAGAAAAGTAGAATGAGCACTGAGCGAGAATCTAATCTATCTATCTAATCTCTCGTAGCCGTAACGTAGCAATCAAGAACTCTACGCGAACGACAAAGACGTTCAAATTCATTATTATATTTGTTATTAATTAAAAATAATGGTTAACCCAAAAGGCACGTCTTCTTATAAGTAACTAGCTGTCCCGCCCCAGCTTCGCCCGTGGCATATTTTGAAACCTCATATTTATCTATTTGAGCCCGTATATCTTTAGTTTTCAAATACTGTATGGGAATCTGCCGGAATAGTTGACATTTATGAACACTACTCCGCTCCCTTAAGTAGTAGCGTGAAGATATATAGCCCAAAACCTTCGTCGATAAATGGACTATTCAGAACATAAAATAATGTTTCAATTTGAACTTATAGTTCCTAAAGAACCTCTTTAGATTTATAATATTAGTATAGATGTGACTCTTACACGCAGCGATATTTTGATATTTTGTATAATGCAGTGATAGGCAAAGTACGGCCCGCAGGTCAGTTCCCGCCCCTAAAAAGCATTTAATCCGATCCCACCGACGGTCCTTGCATGAATAGTTTGACAACAATCTCTAATATGTTCCTATCGTGCTTACTGAGTGAGATATTTATATTTATATCCCACTTTGTCTAATAAAACAATACATTCTAGGGAAAAGTGGCATACAACCACGGCTATCTTAGTTTTGTTCTTGTTTAATAGTTTTTAGAGCGTGATATTTCAAGTTGGGTTTATATTCATCTCAATTCGGAAACCGGCAATTTATTTCTTACTACTCATGTTATATTTACCATAATCCGGCACCATCATAGATATAGGACGGAACAATGCCTTAAGATTGTCGGGTAACTCAGTTCTGCCTGCATAGCCTGGATTCATAGTTATGAAAGCAGCACACGACCTTACTAATTTGATTTCCCGGCCTTCAAACATAAACCTGTCACAGAATGAAGTACGAGTATTAAATATTACTCTCAAATTCAATAGATTATATAAAATTGTGAGTTTAATGAGACAGAGGGCCAAGTCTCTTAAAAACAATTCAAAATTCAATCTCGATGTAATTTAAATCTCCCAAAATTCAAAAAAGGGAAGTTATTCTTGATAAACATTATTTTTCATTGACATCGTGTTCGTTTTTGACATTTGGGACATTGAGACTGAATTTTGAAAAGATTTTTAAAACGAGAATTATGAATTTCATTTTATGCTATAATTACCTATTTTGTCTCGCGACTTTTGCATTTCGAATTGTGATGAGTTGCTGTGCAATTACAGACAGAACTTCAATGTCAATACGGTTGAACTCATCGAAACAACACCAGGCGCCAGAAGTTGCCAAACCAGAGAAAAACCGCCCCATCATCTTGTAGTCAAGTCCTTTGACACAAAAAAATATGTTTGCATGATAGCTTTTTAATAATTATTTGTGCAACAAGTGAGCAAAATTGTTTTTTTGCTGCGAGTGTTCATTTTCAGTCCCGAGCAAGCGAGTGATTCGAATGCACGAGATGCTTTTGTTCTCGTGTGGCAGATATTACTTTTCACTTCAGCAGCGAGAACACATTCTAAGTATTACTTAAAAGATAACACAAAGAACAGGAATAGATAGAAATTGTATTTATATTTATTGTTAATCAAAATAATTCTGAACATTTTTAAAGTGAAATAGCCGCGTGATTTCAGAGAAGGCTTTGGACCACGCCATCCCTTCCCATGCGATGTCGTACAAGGCGACTAAGGGATAGGACTGATTAACATCAGACAGATATATAACACAACCCAGACTCCGTCTCAGATGCATGACTCAAGTCAATAATAATGCTCGGAAAACGGCAATAGGCTCACCCCCTACTACGTGGGACCGATTACAACGATTGGTGAAATGTCGGTGTTAATTCACCTCTGCCTCCTCCGGGGATAAAAGCCGATATGTATGTATATTTTAAAGTTAAAGGTGCAATTATTGCAGCTCTGCAAATTTAAAGTTAATGTTTTATTTGGCATCGTTATAGTTATATAGACTTGGGATTGTATGGAAATTTAATTCCGCAAAAGTAACTTGCTGTTTCAACTCTTCGGATCTTAAAATACTGTCGCCGTCGCTAGTATTTCTCATCCTTTATGATTTATTATTTTTAAACTTATTTAACTAGTTTAAAAGCGAAATGTTATTCAAATCGATTAAAATATAGAAAAAATTGAATCGGTTCAGGAGGGATTCGAACCCGCGGCTTTCCCTTATAGGGGGAACGCTCTGACCGCTAATCCACAGAACCTTCGCATGAGACTATCCAATATTCTCGCTACGTTTAAGGTGTGTTCAGAAACAGCGTCCGCGACGTTTTATTTTTTTTCAATAAAATGTTGAAAATATAAATAATTATAAGTACTAGTAGTAGTACTAGTATTAAATATTAATTAAGAATACTTATGCATTATTTTCGTATACATTAAATATTTAAAAAAAAAACATAGTTTATCATTTTAGAAAGGATGGTATTTAAACGGATATCAAAAAGAGTACATTTTGTACGACAAAATAATCCAAATTCACATCAAAAATACTGATTGAGCACCAACAAACTACTGCAAGTAAGTAGTTAGTTAGCAACCAACCAACCAACCAATTATAAAAAAAATTACCACAAAGACATAAGGCGGGAGCTCCGCCTCGCTTCGCTCCCGCCTTAGTCTTCTAACCTAACCTATCCATTTCAAGGTGGGTGGTGATCATTCTGAACTTAATTAGATGCACAATCAGTATTTTTACTGAACGCGAAAATATTATCTTTTTAGAAATAGGTATCTTTCAAATTTAGAATTTCGCAAATGGATCAAATTATTTTTGTTTGTCACACTCTTTTTTAAGCACGGGGAAGAGACAGTGCTGAAAATTCTTCGTGGAACAATTCTTGCCAAATCTATGGTAGCCACTCTTTATTAGAAAAAACTCACGCAGTGAGCTAAATCGCATTTTGCACACTGTTTTTACGCAGCCGTTCTCTCGATACAATAGTTTTTCGTGCTACGGTTACTGATTAAAATAAGAAGATAGGTACGTATCGTTTTTAAATGTTTTTTAAGGATATTAGAATTGATCAAGGATACCAGAAAAATATTCACAAAACTGCTGCTGAAGTGAAAAAAGTATTAAAATATTTCGGTGGCAACAAATTACAAGAAATAAAATGGAACTAAGCACATTGTATAGATTGTAATAAAAGAGTTTTTACTTTACTATATGTATTGGGCTGATTGGGCCCCACTAAAATCTTGGCTTCTTTGGCCTCTTTGGTTGGCTTGGGCCAACCACAACTGCAAAGCCGCTACATCTGTTGTTGACGTACGCGACTGTTCTCTTGGCTTCGCCCTTATGGGAGACGGCGATGAGGAGATAAACAAAGCCATAAAGGATAGAGAAGTGGGAGAGTGAACCTCGGTCTTCAAAACGTAAGCCTTGGAAGCAACCAGGATTGGTGCCCGGTTGTTGATAAGTTAAAATTAATGTAGAAGTGAAAGCAATAGAAGATATTACCTTCGGAGCAATTAAACACAACGCACTGTATAGCCAACGATTTAGCCAAGTCTTTAGTAGTCTCTGTTTTGCCGGTACCAGCAGGACCAGCCGGTGCTCCTCCCAAATCTAACTGGAGAGCACCCATTAAACACAGATAGCATCGATCTGTAAGCGGCGTGATCACAAGGACACCTAAAAATAGGTATTACAGTTAAAACTTAAGTTATTTTTGCGGTAAAGTAATAAGTAACCAAGGCCTATTGACAATGTGACAGGCTATCTACTAGCGGATTTACTTGAAAATGCTATCTTTTCGCGGATGCGTTTCCATTCGTTATCAATTATTATCGCTTCGCTGATTGTATTTCGACTAACAAAGATTCAGTTAATTTTTACTAAGACTCAGTTGATTCGTTTTCCTCTCGTGTTATCGTTGCTAGAATGCCACTTTGTCTTTAGGCTCAAGGCTTTAGGTTGATACCTCCTGCTCCTAAATATTCGTGCCCATAAACGTAATATGCACTGGACATTTTCGCTACACAATTATCGATTTCTTCTTCCCAGTAGTAACGAATCATTTTCAACCACTCAAAATCTGTTCTATAAATAAAAGAATAAATTAAAATATTGACAACAACAAGCATAAATAAGGCTTAACTTCTGTATTGAGATCTAAATTGAAGTTGTCGTCCTCGCCTACTTACGCCCGCGGCACGAAATTGTGCTTAAGTAGGCTTTTATCAGATTCAACGTTAATGTCTCAATTCAGAAACCGACTAATAATAATACTGGTACTAACGCTTTCTGAACATGTTTATCGACCATCGCTGTGATAGTGTCTCTGGCGTGAACGTCAATAGTAATGAGAGCGCACAATACTTTTCTAAACAAATTAGGGATATCTGATCGAGTGAGCGCTGCTAAATCATTCAAATCAACGATACATTTCTTCTCATACTCTAATAGACCCGTGTCAATACGGAGAGGTATCCCGTAGTTAAAAATTTCGTGGACTCCTTGTGCCCACATTATTTGGGACACCGTCAGAACAACCTGTTACAACAAGACAATATTTATTAATAATAGTTTGGGCAGATTATAGGTATTATATAATATATAATTGAAAAAAATAGTGGTTAGCTATATAAAGTATACATGGTTCCTAGTGTAGTAGGTCGAGGTTATCATATAATAGAAGGCATAGGGCTCCTTCCAACAGTATCAAAACAGGGCTTATAAAAAAGTGGCTCTCTAATTACGAGAGTCCAGTAAGATGGCAAAATAATTCTTGAAATATAAAAAAGGGTACCTGGTTTGGATGTAGTTGAACCCAAACACATCTAGGGCGCATCAAAAAGTCCCGAAGTGCGAATTTCATACATCTCTTAACAGAGGCAAACATAGCCTCTTCTACTTTTCCCAGCCAATCTTCAACATTACCGCGAGCTTTCAGACCCTATTGCAAGGAATTGATATTATTAATTATATACATGCAAAAGTATTAAAAAGACAGTATGAGAAATCTCAAATAAAAGGTATACAAGTACAGTACAGATCGGCATAATATATCCATAAAGTAGTTAAAACCGAAGTAATAGTATGTTTTATTCAGAGTTATCAAACTGTCGGTTCAATGAACAACTCGTATGCTATAAATTTGGACCTGGCCAAAAATAGTGCCCGGAAGACGGCAATAGGATGATTGAAGTGTGGGTGTTGGTTCGCCTCTGCCTAGCCGTCCGGGGACGGAGGCGTGATTATATGTATGTATGCATGTAGGAGTTGTACAATAGAGATAACTGAAGCACCGAGCTAAACTCAGCTTTCACTATTCTTTCCGATGTGCCAAATCAAAAGCCGTGTATAGATGAATGCAATGTAGATAGTAATACGCTATTGTCAGGGTGCATACCTTTCCTAAATTAATTCTCTCCGTTTCGGGTGACAGCATCGCTATTATGTCTGTAGTCAGATCCTCTGGCTTGGCAGTTTTTGCAAGTTTAGCTTGAAGTGCATCCCTTGTAAAGAATGACATTTCTTTCTCGACAAGAGTGCCTTCTTCAGTAATATCCATTTCACTTTCTGGCAATTTTACACCGAATTCTAATTTTGCTATCGCATCGAAACATTTGCGTAGATGCGGTTGCACGGCGTGTGGATTTCGTGTCTAAATATCAAATTAAGTATAAATTATGGTAAAATTATGTACATAACAGAAATGATTTTTCTGAAATTATTGGTTGTTTCGATGTATGAGTGACATAGAAACAACCTCGTATATATATCAGTTAACAACGGGGTCGACACCACCGGGGTCAATGAAACAATTTTTCTCAATTGTTAATGGCGTGGGACGACCGGGGTGTAAGGGATACAAAAGGTCGTTACATATGAAAATGCCGTTTTTTTTGAAGAAATTGGAGTTAACTCAATTTTTTATTACTAACATTTTTGCATTTATTTTAGGAATGACAAATCTGTTTTGTTTTTTGTATGAATGAGACAACATTAAAGCTAACAAACCCTTTTATTACATTTTTGAAACAAGATAGCTTTAAACAAGTAAAAGAAGTAAGTAAGTAAAGGAAGGAAGTAAAGGATACGAGTATATCCTGCACAAAGACGAAAGGAAACATAGTACCTGAGCTAATATCTCTAAGAGCTCATCATTGGATAAGAAGAAGAACCTCGGGAATGCCACTCGCTTTGTTTCCAAATATGCTTCAAGGCACTTCATAATTTGGTCCAGCATTTCATTGTTTCTCACAAACTCCTCGTATAACTTCGGTTGAGTAGCTGCTGGCATTGCCAGAGGTACCTATTACAAAGAAATCATGATACCAAGGTAAACAATATATACCTACACTCGAACACGCAGTTATTTTATACAACTATTTGAAAGTATACCTTTGCTAATTTTCGCATAATATCCTTCCAAGACTTGTCCACGATAGTGAATAATCTTGTCTCATTTGGTAACTGCCTCTGAATATCAGGAGCACTGAATATTACCTCCAGGTATATCCAGGTCTGTTGACACGCGTACCATTCTTCCTGTGTATCCATAACATTTGCATTAATCAATCAATGCAATCAATCAATCAATCAATTAGCCCATCGCAGTCCACTGCTGGACATAGGTTCTCACAATATTGGGAGGCTTTAATATAATTAACTATTATATGATTATTATTATGATTATATGAAAAAGGATACGTCAAAATTACTCGAAACCGTTGGTCTTGCAAGAAAAGATTAATGACTGTAGATGAAGTTCGTGAAGTATGTAAGGATAGAGTCCCTGTTGTCTCTGCCTACCCCGCAGGTAAATAGGCGTGAGTGTATGTATGTATAATCTATATATAGATATATATAAAAGAAAGTCGTTTTAGTTTATAACTCAAGAACGGATATTTCGATTTAGATGCAAAATGGGTGAAGATATAGCTTAGAAACAGGAGACGGACATAGGATACTTTTCAACCCGTTCGACCTTCATCCTGTTGACGCTTTCCTTTGTGTCGTGACAGAAAACCTCAAAGAGAATATAAGTTTCTATAAAATGTGGTATAAAAAACGCATCTGACTTGGAATAAAAAAAAAAAAAAAAACAGCTAAACGTAACTTTGTCTATGTTGTAATGATTGAAAATTCGATAATTATAAATGTTTTTTTTTATACAACTTAGGTGGCACACAAGCATACAGCCCACCCGATGGAAAGTGGTTACCGTGACCTATGAACGTGTACGACACGAGGGGAGTTACACCCGTGCTACCGGCCCTGTAAGAACAGAGAGTTTCTGTGCCGTCAGTGCCGAAGAAACAATCAGGACAAGCCTTTAGTCTTCCCACTGACAGCAAAAAAACTCTCCAATGACCTCTGGCTACCCTACTCACCGAGAAATCAATAATCAGTATTAGTCAGTCACTCGAAAAAACTTGCATCACAATATGAATAATTATATGAAAATAGGTATAACACATAGGTTCGAGTTACAGAAGTGAAAATATCTTAATATATTCAGAACGTAACGCGTACAAAGTCGCGGGCAAAAGCTAGTATATTTATAAAACAAAGTCGTGTTTGTTACACTTTTTATAACTCAAGAACGGCTGTACCGATTTGACTGAAAATTGGTGGGGATGTAGCTTAGAATCAGGAGACGGACTTAGGATACTTTTCATTCCTCAATAATACTTCGAAGTCACTATAAAACGTGATACGAGTTTAACAAAAATGCATCTGAATTGGAATAACAAAAAGCGAATGACAGCTAATCGTAAATATATGAAAATGGAGTACGCGTCACGAAATAAGTCCCATGGCCGGGCGTGGCAGTCGCTACATGTACTGGCGTTAGTATCATCTTTTTATTTTACCATATCTTTTATTGTGCAAACTGTTGAACTGCTGAACTTAAGAAGTTAAAGGAGTGAAAATTCAACCAAAGTGTTTCTCCCAAGAGTCTTGGGAGACCTCATTTTATCCTCCAAAAACTCGCGTAATGTGCATATTATAATGTACTTGTTGTGACGAGATTGGGATCAATATATATGCCGGGAACTATAATACCAACGAGCACATCATAAAAAATGTGAATAGAATATTTCTGACTTATTTGCCCGTACGGACTCTATAAACATAGGATAAACATAGTTATAGATATAACATATAGGTTCGAGTTACAGAAGTGAACATTATTTTATAATATTCCGAACGTATTGCGGACGAGGTCGCGGGCAAATGGTAGTTAATTATGTTTTTTTACTATTCTCTCGTACATTTACTTGATTATATAGTTTATGCAATTATTGTAAAAGCATTCCAATTTGAAGGATTGTGTATTTCATGACTGAAGTGATTAATTGCAATGGAAACAAACATGCAACATATTGTAATAATTAAAAAATATTTGTTATTACAAAGTAAAAAAAAAAAAATTGGTTCGCAAGCGTCAGATGTAATAATAAAAAAATATGTGTCATATGACAATGAAAGAAGTAAGTGTGTAATCTCCTATTTAAAAGAAATATAAATAAAATTGGTTTGTAAGTACATTACCATAAAAGTTCGGGCGCCTTGGAGATACACATGCCTAAGATAATCAGCGGATATTGGAAACTTTTAATCTTCCGGAGGTGAGCTAAATGAAACCAAACTGTGAGGTTTAAGGTTTTATTGTCCACTCCAGTGTGCATTTAGAAATAGTTGCAAGGATACATTCCTAATGTATATCTAACCTTAAATTTAAAATTAGAGTTTTATAAGCTAGGTCAAAATGATCTTATGTCACCAATGCATTTTTAGGTTATTTTGAAGTTTAGATTTAAAATATAATTAAAGTAAGCTCACGGCATCCCTCGGCGAGTATATGTAAACACAGCAGCGAGAAAGCTCGTAGCAGGCGAAGTTTTCAGTTTAAGCCCATGCGGTACATCCATGTTTGAGGTGAAAAGTCCAAACCCTCCATAAGGAAATGCAGTTGACCGAAGACAAAGAAACGCCGAAAAAGGTCCAAAGAAAAGAGAAAAGGCAAAGACAAAGGAAAAAGAAAAAGTCCAAAGGAAAAAGAAAAAGGCGGTTCCAATTTGGAAACCTGTAATAAAATTGCATGTCATTAGAACAAACTCCTATACGGACACGAGGTCCTAATTTTCCATAAATTTGCGCGACTTACCGCCTCAATTTGCTGGAACAATGCCAATAGCAAAAGAAATCATAATATTTTCAGATTAAGAGCTGAAACAATAGAATTTTAACAATTATTTTTCAAATTAGGAGCGTGGCGATTTCCATCAGAGTGAATCTTATTAAAAAATGACAACTCACCAGAAATAAACTATAATTCCACAAGAGGATAGTTGTGAAGACACAAACTATTATCCTTTAGGCCAAAATACTCTCATTTTTATGAGATTTATTGAAATTAAGTTACGAAGCCATGAATATCGACCATCCAGCCTCAATGCTAGGAAGAAAGGTGCTTTGACAGGTATACGTCAAAATGTCATTCACTCCGCGTTCCGAAACTTTTCGTTCAAAAATAGAATTAAAACCGGTGTGACGACGTTCGCAGAGCGCGTCGTTACAATATTTGATACGAGATTGAAATCGTAAATCAGAATATTTCCAATATTATTTATACAATAATACTAAATAATCCATTTTCTTGTATACAGAGTATATTTTTGAAACAGTTATCTACTTATAGTACTTTTAGTAACGGCAAAATCCTCTTGGGGGATCATCCATAACTTTTAAAATGTTTCGAACTTTGATAAAATCGTACAGTCAGCAAGAAAAGTGGTTAAAGTCTAAAAAATATTTTTGTGCTAATCGATCCTATTTTATGTGGGGATCAAAAGACTTTAATACACTATTTTTGGTGAGGTTTGATACTGACAAAAATAGCTAAAAATTTTTCGTTATTCACTACATTTTGTAGTGTAGAACGAAAAATCTACTTAAATTTTAATTCTCGACAAATGATAATCAAAAAGCTCTTTAAGACCAAGTGATGTTTGAGTGCAATTAGGGATGATCTCCTGATGATGAGAGATGTTTTGCTGTAACTATAACGGTTAAGGTAGCTGCCCTTACTGCCCCGTTTCAACAATACACCTGTAAATTGTTATGCAATTATTAGGTATGTCAAATATTGAATATTTTGCAAGCGATATTGCAAATGTATATTAAAATGGTTATTTTATAATTACCAGCGTTTTAGAGAAAATTTCCAAGTTCTTAGCCCATTCTTCAACTCTGCTTCTTATTGGACCACAATTTCTTGAGCTTAGGATAGTGCTGACGTGAATGTTACTTTCATCAAAAGCTGCTTGGACTTCTTCCAGGCCGCCCAATACAAAGACATCCTTTGCGCCTTTATGTAAAAGCACTGGAAACTCCAATGTGGCCCAAATTTCTTCCACCTTACAAAATTAATCAGTTCACATTAGCGTTAATTTATGTTAGTATAAGTCATGAAACGTGAAAGTTTAAAACTCAGTAAGTACACATCAAGTATTTTACTCTGATTAATATAGTAGTGGTTACCTTTTTTAGTAGTGTTTCAAGACCTGCTTCAGAACTTGCCTGACCAGCTACCTCCATAAGCTCCTCCGCATATTGGAAGGCATGCAATTCCTCAAAAACGTGTAAGGTTACCGGTGCACCGGGAGCAAAACGAGTGTGCAAGATATCTTCTATTTTAACCCAATGCCGCGGTTTCAGCGCGGGGTTGCGAAGATATGATAAAACAGGTAGCTGTAATATGGTATTTATAAAATATGTTAATATAATTATTTAGGAAAACAAATTATAAACGATTAGTTCTGTAAACATTAGACCTCGCGAGCACCCTTTTAAATCTATTATCCTTAAAAATAGCGATACTTATGCTTTTATTTTAAACTGCCCACCAAACAATATTGACGATCTGTTCTTAAGAAAACGCTATAGCAAACCTCTTCTCCCTTTTTGGGTAACTATATGTAGATCTGTTTTATGTGTAATTAAATTCACCTTTATGAGACATTTTTTTTCACAAAACCTGTGAGGAATCATGTCATTAATATTTCAGTCAAAAATCATCAAATTCTGTTCATAAATAACACGACAACAAACTTCCCCACTTTTCTTTCTCATTTTTCCTCCTATCAAAAACCTCCTCCTTAAATCAAAGAACACGTGTGCCAATTCTGATGAAAACGGATCGGTCGGACAAACAGACATGCGAGTAAAAGCAAAATCGGCCACATTGTCGAAACGCAAACTCTTGCTCACTCCGCTCGCTGGGTCAATTAAATTATTACATAACATAACATAAACTCACGCCTATATACACGCCTATGTAGGCAGAGGTGCTAGCACCCCCATTTCGCCAGTTTATGTTTAGGTCCCAATGTGGCGAGCCTATTGCCATTAACCGGGCACTTATAAACCTTCTATAAATACACACATAACTTCGAAAAGTATCGAAAAGTCATTGGTGTGTGCCATGGTAAAACCTGGGATCGAACCCGAGACCTCGTCTCAGCAGTCCATTACCCATACCACTAGGCTACCGCGGTTACTTTATTACCTAATACAAAAATAGTATGTATATTATTTGATTTAATAGTTTGCACTGAATAAACTTGCCTTTTCTTTGATTATGTCAACAGTAGCTTTACACTTTGGAACAATTTTATTAGGTGGTAAGCCTTTATCCAGTTGATTAAACATTTTACCGAAATTGATAGTGGTTGTTTGTATTTCCTCAATATCTAGAGAATGGAATGGCGCTTCATACCTATAACAATGTAAATTGCCAGTTAACATACTCGAAGACTAAACAAAAATAAACTGTTTCTAGCAAATTAATGGCTTACCATTGAGCGTACAGTTCATTCCATTCATTAGAATTTTTCCAGAGTGATTGTCTGAGTTTCACATCGTTTATAGCTTCATCAAGTTGTTCCAATCGTACAGGTGGCATCTAGAATACATAAGCTACTAGGTTGAAGTATTATATTACAAGACACATCGTGACATTTAGACCCTGACATATATACGGTTGAAGGTTCGAATCCGACATTGCCGCCTCCTTTAGCCGGCGCCGGCGGGGAGTACCTATCCAGAGGGAATTCTGCACGAAAAAAAGGTACAGCAAAGGCCTTGGTACATTTTTTATACGTGTTTGTTTTACCTTGAATATCTTTTGCCATTCTCGAATAAGTTTCTCCCTCTCAGTACATGCTTGAAGCTTCTCTTGCAATTCTGCTAATGTCTCTAATACCTTTTCGTAGTCAGATGTTTCATCGTACAACCATTTTTGCTATTAAAAAAGAACTTCAATATAATAACATAAATAACAATATTTAAAAAAATATTGATCAAACATAGTCTACACACGTTTGATCAAATTTTTTTTGATGTACGTCAAACAAAATGAAAAAAGATAAAGTCAGATCTATCAGATTTAGAAGAATTAATATTTTCGGAAATAACAGACTGAAAATATTCAACATTGATCTTCAAGAAGCGATAGGTAGATTATTTTAACGACAAAAATGTATATTACGTACAGCGACATCATCTCTGAGTACGTTGACATCCATCATGAGAGTCATTATATCTTTTCCTATTTGACTAGCAAACTGCCCGGCGAGTTTGCTTCGTTCCTCAATTTTAGCATCCACATTAGTCCGTAAAGTTCCCAAAGCAACGCTCAAACCTGGAAAATTATAATAAGGTAATCTCATTGATTAATGGAGTTAATTTAGCATTGGATGTATAAGTTATAAATTAATTAAAATAAGTAAAAAATATTGAATTAATTGAGTACATACGAATTTTGTGACATTTCATCGTTGTTTAATGAATTAGGTACCCTTTTAAGAATTAAATTTAAAGATGGCACTAATGAACTTTATACGAAATAGCTTAGCTTTCATCGTTTCCCAAGTTAAGGTATGAAAAATCATAATCTAGCTGCATTGCAATATTCATATTAATTAGCCTATTGCAGGCCAGTGCTGGATATAGACCTCTCTCTCTATTTGTGCCTCAGCATCCCATTCTCCGCCTTTCAGGCTCACCTTCTTACAGAAGTATATTATATACCAGTATAACTATATAAATTAAATAATGCATCAAACCTAAGTAGTCAGTCATGTCATCAGGTGGAATCGCAATATTGAATTCTCCCATGACATCGTAAAGCTCGCGAAGATATTCAAGCCTCTCCTCAAGGGCAGCTACACGAGATTCAAGGCCATCCAACATGAAATTAAATGCGACGAGCTCGCCAGCTGTCTCCGGTTCCTTCATTACATCGTTTTCTATGTTTTCTATACCTTCAACTATCTCTTCTATACAGTTATGCCCGATACTGGAAAATAATGTTTCATTCACATTCGTGATGTTACTTAAACCTATATACTTCCTCGATAAACGGACTACTCAACACAAAATCATTTTTTACAACACACTTGCTCATGAAGTGACTCTAATTTCACCACAATTAACTACATAATGGCACCTATAATCAAACTGTGACTTTTTCCATGGTATTATTATTCAGAAGTGAGTTATAGCTTTTTTTAAATATTGGCTGGGTTACTTTCTGCTTAAAAAGTTTGGTTCAAAAAAGATCATGTTCAGTAGCACAAATAAAGTAATTTACCTACCTACTGCCTACTCATTTTATGCAACTTCGTATTTAAATAGATAATTTCAACTTGTATGTGTTTAATAAACAAAACTATGCCATTAAAAACAGTCCATTATAATTTTACTAACATCACGTTTACTAATTTGTTTCTCATAATAAACTTTTTATCTACTTTTTATGAAACTGTTGCATAATAAGGGCTCTTAAGCCTAATTGTGTGCGGTTTTATACACTATTTTATTTAATCTTATCAAATAATTTGCGTAAAATTACAGCTATTTTTAGCACTAAAATCTATTTTTTGACCGCGCATACGTGTCGCGGTGCATGACAGACTATGTAGAAAAAAATCTTTAATACCTTCTTGTCTTGAGCCCAGTTGAAGTTGTATCGCAATAAAAAAAAGTTACATAATGTAAATTTTGAAATTTATTTTGAAACTGTGCGTGTAGATATAATGATTTGTTAGTAAGTATTAGGTATTTTCTTCGCAAGTGTGTTGCAAAACGTCGTATGATACACGTGTGTATAGATAATTATCGTCCTTCGGCTCTCTTAAGACCCTCGCCTTACAGCTCGGGTTTCAATGGCACCTTGGAGGTAATCACCAACATTACACACTTGTAGCATAATGTACTATTAAATTCAAACCTGTAATTCCCGAGATATTTAGTGAGACTTGATGCAGCTGTGCCGAAAACTGAGCTTGCGAAGTAATGCAAAGTCACGCGCGTTTATACGAGGGCCTATCGCCGCGCACTCTATTTAAAATTCTATATCTTGGAAAACTAATTGACAATATTAGAATTATTCTTTCAAAAATATATGTTGGCAGCACAATCGGATAGGACATTCTTATCCAAGCGTGCTTTTATGCTATTAAACATTTAATGTCGGACTTTACGTGATAAAGAAACAATGTTTTTTATTAAATATTAAAAATAAAGTTATCTATATATAAGTATATAAAAATGAATCCCTTTTTCCCTTGGTCACGCCATCACGCGTGAATGGCTGGACCGATTAGACTTCTTTTTTGTTGTGTTTGTTATTATCGGGAGAAGGTTCTTATGAAAGAAAAAATAATAATAAATTGCGCGGAAAATTAGAAAGTTTAAGAATACTTAAAAACCATATATTATTATTCCTAATTTAACTTGAGCGCTTTGGACAATGTAAACATTAAATAGTCATCGTTAAGACAGGACAACGTCTGTCGGGTCAGCTAGTAATAAATAAAATTGACTTACTCAGGCGTAACAGCAGCTACAACATCAAGTAACTTTCTTGGTTGAGGTCTAAATAGTTCTTGGAACGGTGACAGACATAGGAAGAGCATACCCAAAGGTTGATAACTGACAACTTCTTCTATAGATGCAATTTGCGCCATGAAATGTTCACACAATTTTTTGAACTGATTAGTATCTCTTTCGGCTTTAATTACTCCAATATCCATAGCACAGGCTTCACGATAATTGTCCATAAAATGTTGAAACCTATTAAGAAACCTTCGAACGCATTCATATCCATATTTTATTGCGTGTGGAATATACGCAATGTCATCCAACATGCCCTTATCCTGATTCATCAAGAAATACAGGTTCGGTGACACTCCTGCTGACCATTCTACAGCTTTGCCCATAATTGTGGGCTGTACAAAAATTTGTAAAGCTTCTTCATTCAAAAAATTATGGAATGTGCGCACGTATTCCTCCCAATAGTTGGATATCTTTTCCATGTAAGTAGAAACAATTTCTTCACTGGGATTTAATTCTATATCTCCGTTAGCTCGAATATATGCGTCACATTGAAACAACGCCCACTACAACATAAAACACATTTTTAGTTAAGTGTGACAAGAAGAGTAAAGGTCTGATATAACGTGCAATAATAAAAATTAGGTGTTTCCTTGTACAGTACAGGGCCTTGCTGTATCGTTAAGGGTCATATCAACCTCACATGCAAAAACATGCACAGTGCTAAATAACGGACGACGACCTCCCGTAAAAGTCAACATTTGAATTGAAAACGATGAAAGGACCTCGGGATTCCATTTTTGATGATGGTTCAAGATTTGAGAATATAATTTCCGTTCATTCCATAGAGCCTTTGATTCACTTACTTTTTTTGGAAATTGTAATTATCCACTAAAATTTCTTTTCAACTACACTACTATGAAATAAAACTATTTTCAACAGATTTCATCATGATTTATTTGGTTGGCTTTAAATGATTATTTAAGTGTCCGATGTTTCGGTGGTTTTTAGCAGCCATGGTTTTGGGGAGACTGCGCGCCTACCTAATACCTACTCGCATTAACTCCCTACAATTTACTAAACAAATAGAGGTAGGTAGTAGTTATTTATGTCAATTAAATTAATTTTGCTCGGGTAACACAGTAGATTTCGGGGATGCAGGGTAATTAGTTATTATTTACCTACTAATCTTCCATAATCATAACTTAACATTCTATGAAATATGATGACAAGATTATAGATATCTAAATATTAATAAGCTTAATAGCAAAATCACGATGATTTTGTTGCAGATGCCATTAACCAAAGAAGTGAACTAACCTTGCATGCATCAGTGGGCCGCGGAAATATCTCGAGAACTTCGTCCACATCGGTCCCATCTAGTAACTCATCACAAGGTGTAAAGCCAACGTGTACACGGAACATATTCGCCATCATGCTATTGGACCTTTTAGTTAATCGATATAACATGTAATTGATCATGTAGTCAGTATATTTTATGAAACTGTAAAATGAAAGTATTATTACGATGGTAATAAGTTTATAGTCCAAATATGGTGACCTCGCATCATAAGGGGGTACCGCACGATATCATTCAACGCGGCAAGTCTCCTCGCCGGATAGCCACCATGGATCCTGGAAGCGAGATCCCTTTCGGCGCTATACCGATGCCGATAGGTGGCGCGGGAGCGGGGTCACGATCCCGAGCCCGAAGAAATTCGGGCCGTGAGATCCCGGCTCCACAGGGAAATGGTGGCGGAATGGGAGCTACGACTTGGGCGACCAGGCGCAGGGCGCGCCGTAGTAGCGGCGGTAAGACCCATCATGGGGAAGTGGCTAGAAAGGCCACACGGCAGCCTCTCGTACCGTCTGACACAGATGATCACCGAGCACGGGTGCTTCGGGAAGTATCTGCATCGGATGGAGAAATAGCCAACATCCGAGTGCCGGGGGTCACACGCGCTCACCGAGTGTCCGGCGTGGGAGACGCCGAGGCGGGAGCTTGTGGCGGCCCTGGGAGTGAGGGTTCTCACGCTCTCCACCTTGCTCGCGGAGATGGTCCACTGCGCGGATGCGTGGCCGGCGCCGGCGCCTCCTTCTGCGAGCAAGTAATGCTCATGAAGGAAGAGGCGGGGCGGGAGCGGCAGCGGGAGCGACGAAGGATCGCAAGTCAAGCTGCCCGCGTACGAAGGCAACTCGGGCGTCGGAGGTCGGTGAACCACCTCTGCCACCCATGAGCGCCGGCCTGGGGGCGACAGGTGGAGCCGCCTGTCACCCTGGCAGAAGCAGGCCGCGGCGGTGGCACGCCTGGCGCGCCTACCCGTTTCTAGAGACGAGTTGGGGACTCTGTAGTCCCCACACCCGAGAAGAGGGCCAGATCGTGAGAGATGGCACTGGGTCGGCCGGGGTGCGAGGGATATGCCTGTCAACCTCACCTTGGGCAACCAAAACGACCCACAGGCGGCGTGCGTTTTAGTCGGTCCGAGTCCGACATAACCTCTCCCACCGGCTCCGGTGGGGAGGTATCCGTGGGAATATTGCGCACGTAAAAAAAAAAATGGTGACCTCATTAGTGAGTTGGTTTATCAAATTTCATTAAATCTTACTTACTACTTAATTACCTACCCTATCTACACCGTGGTTGCGGTCATTACAGCCGAAGTGTCTGTCAACTTGTCATGTCAGTATTATGACAATGAAAGGTGACCATGGTTTCCACAGTCTCAACTCCATATTTATAATACTCTTCTCTAATACTATAATAATCTAATAACACTTTCAATAAGAAAAATGTGCAACTCATTTGCTCATCTTGCATGGTGCACAGATGGATTAGCAAGCAGTTCGATTTCAATTATTATTTCTGTATTCAACTTAAGACAATTTTTATTTCGAAAATTAAATTAAAAATTTAAAAAACCCCCGTCACAAAAAACAACAACACTAAATGTTAATAAGAAATTGTGTTGGTTAGCCTGTTAACTTTGATATACCTAGTAATTTTTTGATTCAAGAGTTGTCATGCCGAGGACCCTAACTGGTAAAGGACTCCTTCATATTATCGGAGCGAAACTGAGTGCCTATATCTCGTGTAAAATTGCTTGCTGTTGTAATGTGCCCAGCTCAGACAAAGATAGTTTATTTAAACTAATGATCACATCTCACACAGGCGGGTTTTTGTATTCTTATTTCTCGGGCGAAACTCAAATGTATGAGGTTGATAAGACAATGATAGATAATACTTAATTTAATTGAAAATGTCATGTTCATAGGGTTCTGCCGAATGCACAGGACTTCAACCAAGCTAAAATGCTAATCGGTGCAACTACAAATCAGGCTTTGCTCTTGGTGTCGGAGGTACAGACGAGACGGCAGTCGCACCCAGAATGTCGATATACCAATCAAAGCCTATATGCGGAGAATGACATTTTGGACGCAGCTGGGAAATCGTAATGAGGATGATGATGATGACGCGACTTCATTTTCATTGTTTTTTAGTTTTCTATACATCATATTAATTGATTTTTCGCCGCGTGGTTCCCGGCAGAGTAGAATTTGGACCATCCCATCTCTTCCAATGCGGTGTCGTACAAAGCGGCTAAGGGATAGGGCTGTTTAACATCAGACAGATATATACAGCACAGACTCAGCCTCAGATGCATGGCTCGAGTCAACAATAGTGTCCGGAATACGGCAATAGGCTCACCCCCTATTACGTGGGACCGAATACAATTATTGGTGAAATGTGGGTATTAATTCACGTCTGCCTAACCCTCCGGGGTTAAAGGTGTGATTATATGTATGTATATATGATTAATTTGTCGTTCAAAATCGAGTTTCATTAAAAATAAGTAAAATAAAAAAATATTTTAGGGTAGTTCTTCGAAGACAAAATTTTCTATTTCTGTGGGTGTATTTCTGTAACCAACTAACATAATTGCCTGTGAATTTTTGTTTTGGATACTTTAGCTATGTCTCTAACTTGGTCAAATGATATTTTAGAAATAGTTGTTGTCTAGGTACAAAATAAAAACATTTGAACCATGTTCTTCTGATTCATATGACGCGTCCGTTTGCCATTTTCCGGAAGAAAATGTTTGATCTGGCGTTTTTCATTTGACAAATTCACATAAATATTATTTTTTACGGAAAGGAAATGAATTGTCCTTTTATAAAATAATGCATTGTAGTTAAAACTACTTATACTTTTTTTATAAATAAGTAAAACATAAGTGTCCGGCGTATAATACTGACTAATATGGTGCAAGCTGCGCTTGACCATAGTTGACCGGGTAATACTGCTAGGAGAGTGATTTTGCGCGCGGGAGGAACCAATCGTGCAACGAACAAGCTAGGAGGTGAACATGCGGCTGGCAGCCAGAGAACCTGGTGATACGAAGGTAAATATATGATTCATCTGTGTTTGGTACAGGTGACATTCTGATTACAATGCCTACTTTATCAGATTTATTTTATTGTTTTAAAACCTCAATTTGCGTTTGCCGTGATGCTTTTAGGTAATATTTTAATGTGGATTTTTTTTAATACTGAAGCCTGTATGAATATGGAGTTATGCATAATTAAAGGCAAAATCCTGATTCCTCTGTGCCTGCTTCATATGGTCAAAACACCATATGGATTAGAAAGGAGCGGTTTTATAGCGTCAATTTGCTTTTATACATACATAAGTATTAAAGTATAGCTGCTACAAGTGTATAGCCGCTTATAGAAACTCTACATTTTATGGTCCTTCGAGCCGGATTCTGTTAAACCTTATACTTTCATTGGTACATAGTTTAAATATTTTAATTTGCATTTTTGTTACATTGTACTATAACTATTACGCTATTAATAAAATGGCAATTTTAAGATTAATTTTCCCTAATAAAAACGTGAAAAGTTATTTATCTTTAAATATCTGTATTATTTTTTTCTTTTAATATTGTAGTTGTTGTACAATGCTACGACCTGGGGGTAAAAAAGGAGAAAAAAAGTCTGGGAGAACGCGTTATGGAAAACATGAGAAAAGATCCAGACAAGTATACTCTGTGCAAATTTAAATTAAAGAAACATATTTGAAAAGAAAGAGAGAAGGTTCTTGCAGAATTTAACACCTAAACAAGAAAAAATAGCTAGCTAATGAAGGGTTGATCATCAGCAACCTTGGACCACTCAGATTCAGACGATCGGGGTTTTTCTTATATTTAAACGGACAAAAGTGTCTGACACCATTGGGGAAAATACGATCACTCCATCTTCATCGAAAAATTCAGGATCTTGTCACCAAGAATTTTTTTTGAGGATGAAATTGAAAGCAGCTCGCTCCCTTGCAAAAAGTCAAGAAAATATTTCTTTTAGTAATGTTATTAACTTTCTTACTTGTGTATGTTTGTTTTGATAGTTGGACACACGATACATTACTAAGACTGATGTCAAGTGCCATTACTAGAATTAGTTTATACTGTGATTTTTTAATTGTAAAATATTTATCTAATTGATAACAGCTATTTATTTATCTATATACATTTAATGTATATTATATCTATGTTATTATTTACATTAATAAAAAAACAAAATTAAAATGCGTCGTGGAATTCCTCCGCATCGCATGCCTCTTGTGGTAGCGTTCCCAGAAGTCTGGCAGCATTGCCACGTTGTATGGCAATGCTTATATCTCTGACCTAAGAAGAGGCCAGCCCTCTGGTCACGAGAAGCGTCGACCATATGCTTCGTAATCTCCCTGAAGAGATTGCGGGCGCTCGGACCCTATGGCCCAAACGTTTCTACTCCAAACGGCACAAACTCATAATCACCAATGAGATTAGAATACTTGCGCCGCTTAAGAGTCTCTGCAGAAGCTGCAGCAGCACCAGCACAGCCAACCGTGCCAGGTATATGGGTCTAATTGATTAAGTATTAAAGTTTTTTAATTTAATTTTTTGTTTCTGATTTATCTGTTACCAATTCTGATTCCTCTGGGCACAAAATATTTAAATGTCGATATCTTGAAAACTACTGTATAAAAATGAGTCCCTCATTCAAATATATGATCTTTGGAATCCATATTTTCATATGGATATGTGTTACAAAGCTTATAGTGTAATTTAATTTTGGCCAGATGAATCAGTTGAAGAATGAAATTTCGAAGAAATACCCTTTACTAGGTTACGATATAAAGATTTTAACTAATTTAACTTCTAAAATTCTTAAATTTTCGTGTTGTCGTACTTATTTCTAGATAAGTAAGTGCTTCTCAATGAAATTGATAAGGTTAATGCATTGAATTAACTCGTTATCCCTCGGCGAAATTCAGCCTGTACGTACTGTACCTACTACGTGCTGCATGCCCAAAAAAAAACTCATGAGCTCCTCTGAGAACACAATAAGGTAGAGGCCCCCCCCCTCCCCCCCGTACCGGCGGGTATATCGAATATACCTACAGTAAAACATCGAGTAATGAATGATATTCTATAAGCATTACCAAGCTAATCGTTCACAGTATTTCCTTTTATTTGCCTTTTCCGTATATGACATGCCACCCGTTGGCTTGCCTCTAATGATCTGAAAAGGTGGTATATTCCTATCGTCGAAAACGAAGCCTTGTTGATAGAGTGCGGTATGACACGCTTGAGTAATTATGTCCAACACTGCTGTACGGAACTCGATCAATTTCTCTCTCAGATATTCCACCCGTTTTATCTGTAACATAATTATAACGTTAGATAGGATAGTTAAATAAAAGATATATTCACAATCTAGATATTGTAGTAGTATATCAAGAATATCAAACAGATGACAAGGTAGGTAGATTAGGAAAAAAATCTACAGGCACAGGAGGGAGGGGGAGAGAGATATGATTCCAATACACCACGGGCTACCATCACCAGGGCTGGCGGCCAAGGCTCAACCTAGACCCCGGGTATTCCCATGGCTCTGCGTTAATGCAGGAAGACGTGATGGAACATACAACCATTTTAGTCGGTTTTATGACGATATTCCAATCACGAAACCGGGTTTCAGTATGTAATGAACGTACAAAGTGTACCTACCGAGTTGGGTTAGTATGATGGTACAGGACTTCGTAGGAAAAAGGGTGATAATTACCTGATTTTCAAAGAAGTAAAAGAATGCTGTGTCCATATCTCTCGTTAGGTCCGCGAACGTTTTCATATACATTTCACAACACATTGTTTGAATGCTAAGCAGAGCTTTACCCAAAACAGGAGTCAAAATAAAAAGATTCTTAGCAATTTTGTTTCTAATCTTAGAGTACTTCCGAAATATAATTGACTTCCTCCAAACATAAAATGCTTTCCAGTATCTATATACCTTAAAGAATTTGATCTAAAACAATTGATTTTTATTAGTCACTCCCTACAACTATCATCATCACCCTATCCCGGACAAAACGTGCACGACCCCGTGCGATGCAAATTGATGCTATAGTGAATCAAGCGGCTCGGCAATTACTTCCTTTGCCATGCGATAAAGAACTGCGCTTAACACAGTCAGGTTGTGTTCCCGCCCTTCTACATTCCCAGGTAAAATCCGGGCATAAAAAAGATCTGTCGGGGCCGTACAAGGTCGATACCACTATTTTAGCCATGGCATCTGGAACAACGTCACTACTTTTTGGACTTTACCTATTATCAGGCGGGATGCAATCAAATTGTTGAATCCAACATAAGAAAAAGAAATCGGTCATCTTCTAAAATTAGTCGTTTATATATTTAGATAAACTTACATCAGTCAATTTAACAAAAATTGTGTACTCTTGTTCCCAAGCAGGCAGCTTTGTGAAAACCATTTCATTGGAAAACTGTGTCACTCCACACGGGCTGATAGTGAAATAGTTTTTTCTATCAAGTTTGTCATATGGCACCACTCTGAAGAAATAAAGGTAATCATATCGCTATGCTCAGTTTGAAAATTAAACAGAAACTAAGTAAACAAAGGACCTGTGTATTTTATTGAATAGGTACGAATAATTAGTATATATAATACAATATACAATTTACATTACAAACAATATATCTTATAGTACAATGTTACTGTGCATAAAGTTAAATAAATATATAGTGTAGAGTGTAATATTGTCTAGAGAATCCCACGCTCACAGGATGACTCTGGGTCATCCACTGTTTAAGATGACCTCCTCAGAAGTGAGAAGCACGGTGTCCCTATCGAACCACGAAGGGCGGGGTGGTGGAAACGAACCGCCCGCCCCTTGCCTGTTCTCTACTGTACCCTCTGTTCAGCTGACCCTCCTACTTCAACTTCATACTTCGAACCCCCGTTGTACTCATTTAACCCATGCCCGTAATTTAATAGTTTTCAAATAATGTATGGGAATCTATCGGATTTATTGACATTTATAATTTGGTAATAACTTTTGAATAGAACGTCTGATTTCAATCTTATATATAAAATTCTCGTGTCACGGTGTTCGAACTTGAACTCCTCCGAAACGGCTTGACCGATTCTCATGAAATTTTGTGAGTAGGTCTGAGAATCGGCCAACATCTATTTTTCATCCCCCTAAATGTTAAGGGTTGTCCACCCTTAACATTATATGGCAAAACGACGTTTGCCGGGACAGCTAGTAATTCATAAAAGTAATCAACAAGTATTGAAACAATCTTAAATACCAAATAATTTATTTAGATAACAATTAAACACAAAAGTATAGATTCCATGGTCTGACTTTGATCGACATTTCCCTGCAATTTATTTCGCCTCGAAAAAATTAAGCTATTTGTTGTAATTATCTATATATATGTGTATATATATCGCGATATCTATTAAATTATTTCTTGTAATTATATGGTTTGAATGGCAATTTTGATTCACATTCAATCACAGAGTACTATGTAATGCACAATATATCTAACACATTCAATCACAGAGTACTCACACATTCAATTAGATAAGGAATAATACTGTATTGTTAATTTTTTTGTAGGTAATTTGTAAAAGATAAAAATGGATACTGTGTGTTTTCATTACGAGATAGACATATACTCACGGACTTTTACGTAGACCTTGTTAAGATAATAGATTATTGCAGTACATTATTTTGTTCTATCAACAATAATTTTCACAGCGCACGCAATTTTAGGGCATTTTTTACAGCTTGGATTGTATTTTAGTGTTTTGGAATTTTAGTGAGGATCCCTAATTAATTTGAAAATATAATATAGCCTATGTTAATAAGTGGTAATGTAGCTTTCAAATGGTAAAAGAATTTTGGGAATCGGAGCAGTAGTCTTTGAGTTTATATAAATACAAATCTTTCCTCTTCAAATGGAAATCTGCTGGATTTGTTGACACTTATGATCACTTTTTCGCTTCCTTGCGTAGTAGCGTGATGTTATATAGCATAGAACTTCTGTCGATAAATGAACTATTCAACAGAAAAAGAAGTTTTTAATTCGAACCGGTAGTTCATGAGATTAGCGCGTTCAAACAAACAAATAAAGAAACTATTCTGCTTTATAATATTAGTATAGACGACAGTATATAGTATGATAGTAACTATATTGAGCACACAACTATGAAAGGTATGAAAGTTAAGTGATAGTCCCGAGCCATGTTTAAATTTGGTCAATGACTTCCTCCCGGCTGATAGGAGAAGGCGATTGGTCATGCATACCAGTCGTTGGCTTGTAGACCATGAAGAGCAAGCAAGACGAAAACGATAGCTTAACCAAGATATTTAAATTACTCAACATGATTCTAAAATAATATACATGCAAAATATAACAGTGTTACACTTACTTGAGGTAATAAGGGGTGAAATACACATTTTGCGGGTGTACAGCATAAATCATATAAAGGAAGCCACAAGACGGATTATTTCTTACGTAATCGATAACTTCCTTTTGTGACGCTACTTCCGGTTTTATTTTTAACGGGTCCTGCGTTACATAGTCCTTGATGCCCTCATCGCTTTCGCGGATTTTAATAGTCTTCTTTTTTTTTATTTGTGCTAAATAAAATATACAATAATTATTTATAAATATTACAAGTGGCACTAGACATTAGGTACCTGGCCTGGGGGTGACAGGTGGAGCCGCCTGTCACCCTGGCAGAAGCAGGCCGCGGCGGTGGCGCGACTGGCGCGCCTCCCCGTTTCCGGGGACGAGTTGGGAACTCTGTAGTCCCCACACCCGAGAAGAGGGCCAGATCGTTAGAGATGGCCCTGGGTCGGCCGGGGTGCGAGGGATATGCCTGTCAACCTCACCTTCGGCAACCAAAAGGACCCACAGGCGGCGTGCGTTTTAGTCGGTACGAGTCCGACATAACCTCCTCCACCGGCTCCGGTGGGGAGGTATCCGTAGGGATTTTGCGCAGGTAAAAAAAAAAAGGCATTAGGTACAGTTGTAGTCGCAATTAGAAATTGCTGTCAATCAATACAATTAATTAGCCCATCGCAGTACACTGCTGGACATAGGCCTCTCTCAATGTTGGGAGACTTTGCCCTACTGTTTCCACGCTGGCCATTAGGGTTAGTACAAAGTTTTATTTCGAGATTTCCTTCTCTCGCAGTGATATCGTCTGCGTATTTTTCAGTTATTCGTCTCTTGCGACACCCATCGGATCAGATGGGGTGGTGATACTTGTATTCTTTCTCCGTCACCACACGAATAGAACTTGCTGAACACTAATGATATAATAAAGGGTCTTTATATGGAAATTTAAATCAATAAAATATGTAACTGAATAATGTATTTTTTTAAATTAGATTATTTATTTAAATGTACATAAATTACACAGTACAAAGTAGTGTCAACAATATCTGCGAAATTGCAAGTATAGAAATACCTACCATACAGACTGATTACGTAAGCGGCGGCTTATTATGAGATTACGTACCTATGTCATATGTAATGAAATGGCTTTTACTTCACCAAACATAAAAAGCCACTTCCGGAAAGTGGCTTTAACCTGGCCACTTTGCTGGGTCTTGGGCATCCATAGTAGAGAAACCTTTAGAAAGCATGTCCTCCTCTACGACACCAAGCCACTTTTGTGTCTACCGACCGCCTTTCTGGTATCGTTCTCCTAACTACTGATTCCGTTATATATGAACTTTAAATATGCATAACATAATACGTACTGCTTGATGGACTCTCGGTAATTGCTAAAGGCACTGGTTTCCTTTCTTTTATCGCTCGATTTTGTTGAGCTTGCAAAAATCCAGTCTAAAATAAAGTATAACCAGAGATATTAGATAATTAACAATATTTAAACACAGGATGGCACTTAGAATGTTATCAGTGCCTAACAAGTTAAAATAATAGATGGAAATATGTATTTTTGATACAAATTACTTTTCTTTCTTTTTACCCTACTACGGCGAAGCAAAAGGAAGGTTATGATCCTGAACAACTAATTAGAACTGGACAAATGATGTATCGTTAGAAGCGTCTTAGTCGTCCACTGGTTATAGGCTATATAATGTGTCACACTAATGTGGCGCCCTCTAGCGGTGATAAAACACTGGGTTAACAAAATATTTAAGATAAATATGTCGTGTCTGATATCAACTGAAAGAGCTTAATTAGCACATTTCATATATCTAAAAATTATACCTATAGCTTGCCTCAAAATAATATAAATTAAAAATTAAGTTTGAAACTAAAATCCGACTACTGAAAACTCACGCTCTAAAAAATATTAAACAAGAAAATATCAAGGATAAATGTCGTAAAAGGTCGTATGTCACTTAGTGACAAAAATATATATTCTAGGAATAAGTAGCATTTAGGGCGCTGGTTTTCAGTAGACGGGTTTTAGTTTTAAACTTATTTTTTTATTGTCTATCATCATATCGTCTATCATTAAGGTGTGTGCAGATCGGTGTGGTGTTACACAGCATAATGCGTTGTAATCCGTAAGCATTATACCGTGTAACGAAAACCTCTGTAACACGTGCGTTTCCCTTAATGGTAGGAGTTTTAGGAGGTAGGACACGACGGTATATCCTATTGAGGAGTCCGACTGGGGAAGTACCTCCGGCCTACTGAATACCGCGGCCATAATTAATAACCTTGTGCTGTGTTCCCGGCGGTGAGTAGGGTAGCCAGAGCTCACTGGAAGGATTTTGTGCTGTCAGTGGAAATACCAAAAGTTTGTCTTCTACACTGACGGCACAGAAACTCTGTGCTTACAGGGTTGGCAGCGCGAGTGTGACTACCTGGGTTTTGCACACGTCCATAGGTCACGGTAACCACTTTCCATCAGGCGGGCCGTGTGCTCGTCAGCCACCTAAGTGGTGTGAAAAAAAAATAGTGCTGACCGTACAGCTTACGCACTTTTTAGGTGTCTTTTGAGGACAGCATGCACGGGGTGCCTCGATAGTCCGTACAGACCAAATCGTATGCTCCGTGTAGGCGATTTAGTTCTTATGTCGAACTGCCCCGATTAGCCATCGTTCTTTATTGAGATAATATAATCGACAGAATCGACCTATTAAATTTTCAGTATATATCCCTCCCTAATTATAAAATTTGAGTTACCAATGGTTCGGGATCCTTCTTCACATATTCGATCTTTTCCAACAATTTTTTATGTGGCCAGTGAAAGGGGACTACTCTTGCTTTCCTGAAAAACAATGTATAAATAGACACAGCTTATTATTTCCCAGAACTTGGGTCGGCCTCGATAGGTCGGGCTAATAAATTCGATTGCCTATTCTATTATCATCAATCTTATATCGAAATTACCTACTCTATTAGATATTAGACTTATTTTGTCCTTTTTGCCGTTTTTGTCATTTTAAAAATAAATTCAACTTCAAATTACACCTATAAGTGAATCATTAGTGGGTTCATTTTATTCAATTCGACTCTCTCGGATCTGCCCATTAGGGTGGCGTTTTAATTCCCTATGGGATTTATTCAGATTTATTGTATTTTTCAGTTCTCTGGAGCACTTATTTTTGATTCACTCGCAAATAAATAGATACCCTAGGGCCCAGGGGATCTATTTATTTGGATTTTTAAATGAAAGGCGCATCTATAAGAATTCACCGCGCTTGATGGTAAGCTAAAGGGGAAGTTACAAGATGCTTCCATGCCTCAATGTTCCGCGCAAAATAATTAAAACGCAGTACGAAGTCTATGCGGGTGAAGTCACGGGGAGCTTGTTTCTATACAAGCTCCAATATTTTCATTGTAATGTTTAATTTACCTTTCATAGTATTGCGGCACTATTTTGGTTTGTCTATTTACAGTATCCAGTGCCGGTAGAAGTGTGGACGACGTCCTACGCCGTGGATTAAAGTTTCCATTTAGCATGATCTTACGCCCACGTCAAACATAGATGGGCACGTAAATATATCTGATAGTAAAATTATACTGTAGATGGTTCTCTAACAGTCACTTTTTTTAATTCACAGTCTCAAATGTAATTCAAATAGACTACGATGCTATGCGATAATCAATGACAAAGATAAACAGTTTTGTATTTCCATGGTAACCGCCAGAGAATGAGGACAAACGCATGGAGGTCAAATATAACAATAGCAGAAACTACTTCTTATAACAAACTTAGGTATACCTACATAAGTGGGTAGGTATACAAAAAATTGTTCTAGGTACTTTTCTGATCCGTGGTATACATATATAATATATGTACTCCGGTCAATATACAAATCAAAGGCTACAATAATTAGCACCCAGCTGAAAGTTGGTAGGATTGTTCAAAACACCTAAACACCCAAAAAGTCTTCATCGATCCGACACCTGTTTTTTTTTAAATCGGTCTTTTGGGTACATAATAAAATCGATGAATTCGCAATTTGCTGATTATGGTAAGTTTTATCATAATGTCATCTAAAACAAAGTTAAAGATCATGTACCTAATTATCTATTAAAATTGGTCAAGTGCGAGTCGGTCTCGCACACTGATGGTGGTTCCGTACGTAACTGAATTGGCGCATTTGTGCTACATAAGCGGCAATAGGTAAACTTGGATTGCGTTGAATTACAAATTTGAATTTAGGATACTTCCCGTAGAGCTAGAATCATAGAATTTGGGAAGAAGCAAGATCTTATAACACAAATAAAAGGAAAGCTACATATTTACGGTTTTCAATCGTCTTCCTTTACCTACTTGTGCTATAAGATCTTGCTTCTGCCCACATTTCATCATTCTAGCTCAACGGGAAGTATCCTAACTTAACCACACTTCTAATTTAACGCAATAAACGTAAATAGGAGGTATATTGCCGTTAACGTAAGCACAAGTTAGTGCCTCAATTCATGTTTCGTACGGAATCCTTAGTGCGCTTGTACTTAGTCGAATTTTATAGATAACTAGCTGACCCACCCCAGCTTCGCCCGGGGTATATTTTGAAGCTTCGTATCCCATTGAGACCGTATGTTTTAGTCTTCAAAATATGTATGAAAAATTGCCGCCTTTGTTAACATTTATTATCAATGCTCCACTCCCTTAAGTAGTAGCGTGATGATATATAGCCTGAAACCTTCCTCGATAAATGGACTACCCAACACTGAAAGAATCATTCAAATAGGACCAGTAGTTCCAGAGATTAGCGCGTTCAAACAAACAAACAAACTCTGCAGCTTTATAATATTAGTAGTATAGATAATCGCATGGTCTTTAACTTTGTATCAGTTTCCTTCTTCCTACAGTGCCAGGTCCTTTAAGCGGGGTGTGAAAAAGCATCTGCTGAGGCCGCCAAGCTGAAACCGCCATTGTAACATTACTTAATGTCTGTAATGGTGACCCATTTTCTTGAGACTTTGCCTTCAGCTAACCATCAGGCGAGGTGAAGTCAAGTTGGTGTGTCCTAGATAAAAAAATATTGCGAAAGCCGCGTTCTACCTAATGATCTTTGACCCCGAATAAAATATCCAGGTGTCGGATCGACGAAGACTTTTTATATTTTATTTAAGATGATGTTTTGATGAGGCCTTTTTATATTTAATTTGTGAACTCACACCAACTTTCAGTCGGCGTCGAATTATTGTAACCTTACTCCTTTAATTTGGTTTATATAGACTGGACTTATATAATATATGAGATATTCCTTGTTTAGTAAACAGAAACACCTTTGGGCCCCAAGTTAACCTCCAATCTCACCTACAATTGGGCACCTCCTAGGGTTGGGAGCTCAAACTATGTTATGTGGATCCTAGAACTGTTGTTCGGCGCGGGGTGTGCGTGTACAGATTGTTTTAAACAGAAAAGTGTAGAACAAACGGTCTCTCTCTGCGCCGATGGCAACCTACAACTCACATTTAGCTGATCTCGATATTTTTGCGCTTTCTGAGAACCAATTTAAGAAAATGGTTTCTGAAACTCTCGCTAATGACTCCTAATTGGATGTCATTCTTATACCTATCATACTATTTCGGAGATTGAGTTTTTACTACGCGTTCGTATTTTAAAACACAATTATAAATTCTTGGACGATTGTACGTTTTATTTTATTGTAACGCATAACTTTAGTCTCTAATAAATAAAATAAAACAATAGTTGCTTCCGAAAAAGCTGATAGGAATACCAGTCAAAAATAATAAGTGGACCCTGGAACGCTACTGGAAAATTACCTACTAAGAGAATGGTGAGAGGAAAATATTCATTGTTTATTCATTTCCTTTGCATAACCTGATTATGTACTTAGGTAAGTTACGAAGGAGATACGGTTGCACTATAACCTATTTCTTATAAAGTATGTATATATAGTAAAGAGGGGTCATGCCCAGACATGCTTGCCGCGTGAATTCCGGCAGAGTAGAATTAGGGCCACCCCGGTGCGGTGTCGTACAAGGCGACTAAGGGATAGGGCTGTGTAACATCAGACAGATATTTACAGCCCAGACTCAGCCTCAGATGTATGGCTCGAGTCTACAATAGTGCCCGGAATACGGCAATAGGCTCACCTCCTATTACGTTGAACCGAATACAATAAAATTATTGGTGAAAGCTGGGTGTTAATTCACCTCTGCCTAACCCTCCAGGGATAAAGTGATTAAATGTATGTATCTATTTATTTTGGCGCCCACTCGGACGACTAAATCCTTTTCTCATGGTCCCACTAAACCACAAACTTGTTAATGTCGTTCGGCTCACTCGGTTATCATTATAAATATAGTGTAAATATAATAATAGTTCAGTAAATTTAAACATACCTAGGATCTATGACGGAATTTTACGCGAACTACTTACCCTACGTGAAGGAAGAAAAGTTATCGTCGATCTATGTTTTCAGTATTTTCATTGGTTTTCATTTCAAGGTTTTTATTAACTGAGACACAAAATACCTACATATTAGTAAATAGCTACTATGCAACAATACTGACATCAAAAGCCTTGTTTAATAACATTATTTTAGTTGTTTCAGGTCAAAATTCGCAATAACCGACATTGATAGTCACATGGGTGGAGCTGCGGGCATCGTTATAATAGCTCAGTAATTTTAACAATAGTACAATTATTTCTTCGAATCCTAGGACTTGTTCCATTGGAAGGTTTCTTTTTTTTAAAGTGTACATAAGGTACCTAAGGTACCCCTGAACATATCTGGAAAGTTCCCCGTAAATGTAAATCCCATGTACGCTCCCCCTCTCCCCTCAAACGTCTTCCTAAATGTGGCTTTTTTCTATTTATTTCAGAAACAGTGAAAGCTACACGAAATTTGTCAAGGTACAATATAATTCATTGTTATAGCCGCATTCGTTCTCGATTTACAGAGAGTAGTATCTCGGATATGTCCCCATTCATAACTAACATAGCAATTTTTGTACCAGACTACTGAGATGCTCCACGAAGTCATAAATAGTTTTTGGAGCTTGATGTAGATAGGAATGCCTTCCATTATGAGGCTGGATCCCTCCGGGGACACACTCCGAGGTCTATTGAAGAGCACAGTCTCGGCTTTATGTTGCCACTGTTGGGTAGATGATGGCTCTCTCCGTCAGATACACCCCCGGCAATGCGTCGAAGATAGCAAGGCACTTCATGCTAAGTGGTTGCCTCCCTAATAAAACTCCGGGGCCAGATGTAGAACGCGTTGGCGATGCCCAAGCCAACCGCTAACATTATCTCACCCCAGGCAACCGCATCCTTCACCAGAGATCTCACGCGCATGATGGCATTTACGGTGGAGCGCCTCTGGTTGATGCTATTTTGGCCATCCGCGAACTCCAGCAATACTCTGGGGAGGTGCTCGATGAGGTTCTCGACACACAACAACAGAGCCACAAAGGTCTGTAGAAGGGCCTACATCAGAGCGGATGCCCTGCGCATAGCGCGGCTTGGTCAAGAGCTAGTGATGCATCCCACAGGAAGCCGTGGCTACTGGCGACTGGCTAAAGCCGTGCAAGCCAACTTCTGTCAGCCTTCGCTGCCTCCGCTGCGCAACCCTGATGGATCCCTGGCCCATGAGGGGTGCTGGTCGGGTAACCTCCACGTTGGCTTCCTCGTTTCTTCTTCCTCTGGACCACGGTCCTGGGGATCGGAAGCGGGGGGGCTGGTGCATCCTGGACGGCGGTTAATAGACTCCCACTCCAAGGAGTAGGAGCTCTGCTAGCCGTTGATTAATAACCCGGCAAGCCAAAGCCCTTTTCAGGGCTAGCTGACCCCATTGCACGAGGGGGTCGTGGGATGGCGGGCCTGCAAGGCCTGCGAGGAGGGATCCATCCTCAGGAGACCTCCAAGCCCTTTTCAGGGCTACTCCAACAGCCCTTTTCAGGGCTAATCCAAAAGCTTCAAAAATCGCTTAAAACCTACGGATACCAGGGGACCTCCGTAGTATGTACCCCGCTTCCCGGAATGGCCGTCACCCGGGGAGTGTAATTTTATCGGTTCTACTCGTGGGATAAGATATGGAATTAAATAACTTAAACCAAGACGTGGTGGAGATGACAGAGGAGACATTGGAGATCGAGACGGGAGTCGTGAGACCCCCTGGCTCTCTCGCAGAGGCGGTGGTGGTGCTTGAGAGGTTGGAGGCCAACGCTCGGAGCAACACCGCAAGTGTTGGTAGCTCGCGCTCTTCTTCTCCTGGGAGGTTGTGGAGGAAGCGACTTCCAGAAAAGGAGTCAGCGGAGACTTCTAAAAAGCCCCGTGGTCGCCCCGCTACAACGGGGGAAAACGTCGGTCAGGCATAAGCCAAGGCCGATGTAAATCCGGCCACAGAACGGGAGCTTAAGCTCCGCGCGGTGAAGGAGCTGGCGGAGGCCATGCAGCGGCAGCGACAGAGGAACCTGTACCAAAGAGATTCCCCTAGTTCGCAACCTGGACCCAGCCAGCAGTCTCAGGGAGGAGTGACATCCACAGCCCCTGAGCCCCTCAGCGCGGAGCGGCTGACGGGTGCGATCGAGGCAGCGGTGGCGGTGGTGCAAACCGTCGCCACCAAGTCCTCGAGCCTAAAGGGGCAGTACGTGCGGGACCTAAAGCTAGCATGTTCCTCCATCTAGGAGAACGTGCGCGTGCTTCGGTCCCGCACGGAATCAGGGGAGGTGGCCCAGCTCCAGACCGAGCTGGCCGCTGTACGGGCCGAGATGCGGGCCTGGCAGCAGCAGGCGCAATCTGCGCCTATCCCGATGAGCCGCGATGAGATCGGTTTTCTCATTGACGCGCGGCTCGCGGGGATCACGGACCGGCTGTTGCCGGAGACCCGCATCCGTCCGCCTCTCGAGGTGGACAGGAGAAATGCCGTCGCCTCCCCCCTCCTCTCTGGACAAGGGAGTGAGGAGAAGAGGAGGAAGCCCAAGAAGCAGTCAGCCGCTGCTAGGGAGGCGGAAGCTGCCCGCAAGAATCGGGAGCCGCCCTCCTCGGCGCCTCCGGCAGCGTCGTCGTCGGCTCCCTTTGGCGGGTGGAATAAGGTCGCGGCACGGCCCAAGGCCTCGAGGCCGGTTCGGGCCCAGGCAGTTGCTGCCCCGCTGACGGCTGCAGCTCCGGCGACGCCAGCCCCCAAGAAGAGGAAACGTGGTGCCCGCAAGCCTCGAAAACTGCGTGTCCCGCAAACTGCTGCGGTGTGTTTAACTCTGCAGCCGGGCGCGCAGGAGCAGGGCATCACGTATCGTGATGTGATGTCCAAGGCTGAAGGGGTCATTGACCTCAAGACCCTGGGCATCAACAGCCTCCGGATTCGCACCGCAATTACCGGAGGTCGGATCTTGGAGGTGGCTGGCGACGACCGAGTCCAGAAGGCCGACATCCTCGCTGCCAAGCTCAAGGAGGTACTGGAGGAGGTACGGGTCGCTAGGCCGGAGAGGTGCGTGGAGCTGCGCATCTCTGGCCTGAGCGACACGGCCTCAAAAGAGAGCGTGGTGGCAGCGCTGGCAGCAGACGCCATCAAGGTGGGCGACATTCATCGCCCACCTGGTCGCCAGGGCACTGCATGGCTGCGGTGCCCGATTGAGGCGGCCAAGCTCCTGACCGACGGCCGACAAATTGCAGTCGGATGGTCGGCGGTCAGGCTAACCACCCTAGAGCCGAGGCAGGCGCGGTGCTTCCGCTGCCTGGAGCCGGGGCACGTCGGGGCCAAGTGCACTGCGGGTGTAGACCGCAGTGCGCTGTGCTTCCGATGTGGGCAGGCGGGCCATAAATCAGCCACCTGCTCCGCGGAGCCCAGTTGCCCCGTCTGTGCGGCGGAGGGGTTGGCGTCGAGTCACCGGCTGGGATCCGGTGACTGCAGGGCGACCTCCCGAAAAAGGGGGGCCACCCGAAAGAGTAGAGTTGCGGGTGGTGGGAATCCTACTCCCCCCTCCACCCAGCAACGCGAGGAGGAGATGGACACCGCCCAAGGATAATGGACCATCCCATCTCCATACTGCAGGTCAACGTCAACCACTGCGTCATCGCCCAGGACCTTCTGGCCCAATCCATGGCGCAGTGGCAGACAACAGTGGCAATAGTCGCCGAGCCGTACTACGTTCGCGACGGCCCGAACTGGGCCGGCGACCAAAGCGGCTTGGTGGCTATCGTCGCCCAGCGGGCGACCCCACCCTTCGACAGAGTGCAAAGGGGCCGTGGGTGCGTACTCGTTGTGCTGGGCGGTGCTGCAGTGGTTGGGGTGTACTGTCCTCCTAGCAGGAGTCTCGCCGAGTTCGAGCAGTTACTCACAGAGGTCGGGGCTCTGCTGGCGGAAGTGCACCCCACCCCGGCTGTCGTGGCCGGGGATTTCAACGCTCATTCACGGGCGTGGGGATCTCCGGCTACCGATGCCCGGGGGGAGATGATGGTAGAGTGGGCGGTGTCCCAAGGCTTGGTGCTGCTAAACCAGGGGGCGGTCCACACACTTGTGCGGCCGCAGGGTAGCTCGATTGTTGACCTGTCGTTCGCCAGTTCTGCCCTGGCCCGACGCATCAACAATTGGCGGGTCGTCGAGGGGGTGGAGACCGCGTCGGATCATCGGTACATCCGGTTCGACGTCGTCCCCGCCGCCTCGGCGGTTCGAGTGGAATTTGACCGCCCCTTGGTGGGGCAGGGTCCGCGGTGGCGCCTCGGCACTCTGGACGGAGAGCTGGCCAAAGAAGCGGCTATCGTCGAGCGATGGGCTACTGTTGACGGTGGCCTGGACGTGGACGCGAGGTGCGAGCGGCTCGTCGGAGCGCTGACTCGCGTCTGCGACGCGGCGATGCAGAGGGCGGGGCCTGTCCCGCCTCGGAGGCGGGTGTACTGGTGGCGTCCCCACCTAGCCGGGCTGCGTACCGCAAGTTACGCGGCCCAGAGGCAGTACACCCGCAGCCGAAGGCGGGCTGTCAGAGATCTCGACCGGGAGGAGCAACTGCACGCTGCGTACAGGGCCGCCCGTGAGGCCCTGAGTTCGACGATCAAAGCCGCCAAGGAGGAGTCCTGGAGGGAATGGCTCGAGAGCCTCGACCGAGACCCGTGAGGGCGCCCGTACAGGGTCGTGAGTCAAAAACTTTGGCCCTGGGCGCCTCCCCTCACCCAAACTCTCGAGCCGAACCTCCTGGACCGAGTGGTCAGCTCCCTCTTCCCGGTGAGAGAAGAGTGGGTCCCGCCGCGGATGGTAGCACCAAGCCAAGTGCCGGCAGACGAAGGGGTGGTACCTCCCGTGTCCGAGGCCGAGTTAGGGGCCGCGATCCTGGTGCTCAAGTCCAGGAACCGCGCCCCGGGCCCGGACGGCATCCCAGGGAAGGTGATTGCCACAGTCATGCCGGCACTCGAAGAGGAGATGCTGTCCCTCATGTCGGAGTGTATGGTGTCGGGGAGGTTCCCGCGACGATGGAAGACCGGCAAGCTCGTGCTTCTCAAGAAGCACGGGCGCCCAGCCGAGTCGCCGGCGGCCTACCGCCCCATCGTTTTGCTCGACGAGATGTGCAAGCTGTTTGAACGGGTGCTCGCTGCGCGTCTCGTTGGTCACCTTGAGGGGGCGGGGCCCAACTTGAGTGACGGCCAGTTCGGATTCCGTCGCGGGAGGTCGACCCTCGGCGCCATATCCCGGCTGCGGGACGGCATCAACGAAGCGGTCGCCGGGAGGGAGGTGTTGTTGGCTGTATCGCTTGATATAGCCAACGCCTTCAACACTCTCCCCTGGGCGACAATTGCGGAGGCGCTGAGGTACCACAATGTCCCGTGGTACCTCAGGCGCATCCTGGTGGACTACTTCGTGGACCGGGTTATCATCTACCCGGCCCAATGCCGCAGGGGTCGGTCCTTGGGCCGCTTCTGTGGAACGTCGGGTACGATTGGGTCCTGCGCGGTGCTACTCTTCGGGGGGTCGGCGTACTTTGTTACGCCGATGATACCCTAGTTACCGCGCGGGCCCCAACGTTTAGCGACGCTGCCGTTATCGCCACGGCAGGTGTCGCCCATGTCGTGCGCCGTATCGGGGCGCTGGGACTGAAGGTGGCTCTCGAAAAGTCCGAGGCCCTTTTCTTCTATGGGCCTCGGCGGACGCCGCCTCGGGATCAAGCGATCGTGGTGGGTGGCACCTCCATCGCTGTCGGGAGCAGCTTGAAATACCTCGGGCTCGTTCTCGACAGTCGGTGGCGTTTCGCGGAGCATTTCCGGCGGCTGGCACCTAAACTGCTAGCGTTTGCTGGAATGCTCTCGCGATTGCTGCCCAACACTGGGGGTCCGGGGTCTGCCTGCCACCGTCTCTACGACGGTGTGGTGCGCTCCAAGGCGCTCTATGGAGCGCCCATTTGGGAGGAGGCCCTCTGCCGTACGAATGTCGTGCTGCTGCGGCGACCACAGCGCGTCATCGCACAGAGGGCCGCACGGGCGTATCACACCGTCTCTTATGAGGCGGCTTGTTTGATTGCGGGCAGTATCCCCTGGGATCTCGAGGCTGGCGTCCTTAAGAGGGTCTACGAGGAGGGCGCCCTGATGCGGCGTGTTGCAGGAGGTCGGCCGCTTCCGGAGATCGATCGCTGGAGACAGGAGGCTCGCGATGTTCTATTCCGGAAGTGGGCCGATAGGCTGGCCACGACAAGGAGTAGCATGCTGCTTGTGGGGGCCGTTCGGCCCGTCCTGCGTGAGTGGGTAGAACGGGGTCATGGGGCTCCCACGTATCACCTCATCCAACTTCTCACGGGTCATGGCTGCTTCGCCAAGTACCTGTGGGAGGTGGTGGGGGTGGAAGCGGAGCCCCGGTGCCGAAACTGCACCAGCGGCGACCCCGACACGGCACACCACACTTTGGCCGTGTGTGACGCGTGGGGCGGCCAAAGAGCGGCCCTCACAAACATCATTTGTGTGGACCTCTCGCTGTCGGCCGTAGTTTCAGCTATGGCCGGCAGCGAACAGTGTTGGGCCGCCGTCGCCTCGTTCGATAGCGAGGTGATGGCGGCCAAGAGAGAGACACTGCGGGAGCGGGAGCTAGCTGGGCTCACTCTTCCGCCCCGCAGGCCTCCGGCGAGGGGACGCCGGCGAACACAATTCGCCCGCGTCCCCGAATGAGAGTGGCCACGGGCAGCGGATCGGGGGACCCGCTGCCCCTATGCTGATGTGGCGGAATGCGCCCCTGTGTGTTCCTGGGGTGCATTCTTGAGGTGAAAAACCCCCACCATTCCGGCCTGATTGCCGGGATAGTGGGGTCTTGAGTAGCTGGTCTACCAAGGGCGCCCCTAGCCGAGTCGCGGTGAGCAGACTATCCCGCGGCTCGGCTTAGGCGAAGGAGGAACACCGAGGTGGTTTAGTGGGTAGTCTGGCCTTTGTCCGAGGCCAGGAGTCCCACACGAAGCGAGCCCCCTGCCCCCGCGGGGGGTGAGCGAAGTGCGTAAATGCATTCCACCACGTAACCAAAAAAAAAAAAGTCCCTGGCCCATGAGCCGCAAGAGAAGGCAAATCTGCTGGCTAATCTCTTTGCGGCCAACTCCCGAATCGATGATTGTGGTACGCAGCCACCGACACTACCCGACAGTGACCACGCGATGCCTGACATCCATATCAGGCAACGCGATATCCGTGCAGTGCTGCAATCACTCGATGTCCGGAAAGCCAGTGGTCCGGATGGTATTCCAGCGGTAGTTTTGCAAAAATGTGCAGCGGAGTTGTCTCCAATACTTACGCGCCTGTACCGGCTGTCCTACAGTTCGGGTACAGTGCCTTTGCCTTGGAAAGAGGCGAATGTTCAGCCGATTCCCAAGAAGGGGGATCGCTCGGAGCCAGCCAACTATCGACCCATAGCCGTCACCTCAGTGCTGTGCAAAGTGTTCGAGCACATAATTAACAAGCAGCTCATGCGGCACCTAGAGGATCACTCCTTAATTAATGACCGGCAATATGGCTTCAGGCCGAAACGGTCAACGGGTGATCTTCTAGCATACGTTACCCATCTTTGGGGTGAGGCTATGGACAAGCATGGCGAGTCACTGGCAATTAGTCTTGACATCGCCAAAGCTTTCGATAGAGTCTGGCACAAATCGCTTCTTTCCAAGCTACCTGCCTTTGGTCTGCCTCCTAGGCTGTGCAACTGGGTTGCTAGCTTCCTGCAGGGGCGCCGTATTCGCGTCCTTTGTCACGGACGAGCTTCGGAGTTTCTGCAGGTAAATGCTGGCGTGCCCCAGGGGTCCGTCTTATCACCCGCTCTCTTTCTTCTGCATATCAACGACATGCTGTCTACCGGCAATGTTTATTGTTATGCAGACGATAGCACTTTGCATGGGAGTTATCATGGACATCCTGCGGCCAAGCAGTCGGATATCGCGGAGAAAAGGCAGCTTCTTGTCACTGAGCTTGACGGGATCCTGAATGACATTTCTCAATGGGGCTCTGAGAACCTGGTTGAGTTCAATGCCAAGAAGACGCAGGCATGTGCGTTTACAGCAAAAGTATCTTCTTTCCTTCCCCTCCCCACTCTTCAGAGCACGCCACTGCCACTGCAGGACAATCTCAATATCCTAGGTATGGATGTTCGCTGCAACCTGAATAACAAAAACTACATCGAAAGTATCATCAAAACAGCCTCACGAAAACTCGGAGTCCTGAACAGAGTGAGACGGTTTTTCACGCCGGAGCAGCGGTGTCTTCTATACAAGACACAAATTCGCTCCTGTGTGGAATACTGCTTGCATCTCTGGGACGGTTCAGCAAAGTACTTACTAGATGCTCTCGCCAGGTTGCAGCAACGTGCGGTCCGCATCATTGGGAATGCCGAGGTCACGAACACCCTAGAACCTTTACAGATGCGTAGAGATGTTGCGTCCATGGCTGTATTTTACCGTCTGTACCATGGGGAGTGTTCTGATGAGCTCTTCCAATTAGTCCCACCCTCCCCTTTCCTACACAGGACAACACGTGCAGGTCTTAGATGTCATCCGCACACTGTGCAAAACATCCGATCAAGAACCAAGCGGTTCGGAGACTCTTTCCTCTGTCGCACCATTAAGGCCTGGAATTCATTACCAGCTCACGTGTTTCCTTCTTCCTATAGTCCCGGGTCCTTTAAGCGGGGCGTGAAAAAGCATATGATGAGGTCGTCAAGCTGAGTGTCACCATTGTCACACGGTATGTGTAAGTAATGGTGACCCTCTTTTCTGGGACTTTGCCTTCAGCTTACCATCAGGCAAGGCGAAGTCCAATTGACATGTCCTATATGTTAAAAAAAAAGGTGCTTCACTTTAACTCTTTCAAAGAGTTGCACACCACGTCAAGTTATACTATGAGTCGGTAGGCGAAAGGTGAGTCCGCTAGCGTCCCTCCTTTCAGAAGAGGACCAGTTACCCCGTCTTCCACAATTGTTGAAACTGGCTACGCTACATATATGCGCTGAGAAGCTCTGTCAGTCGGAACTTGAGAGCACCTTCCTCTAAAGCTAGGACACACGCTCGACCTGGATGATCCCAGCGTGGTGTTCTTAGCATTACACCTTCGCACCGCCAGATGAAATACCACCTCATGAGGCGGGCTATCGTCTGCAAAGATTACATTTGCGCCCCTCGATGCTGCCACCCAATGCACGGCCCAGGATTGATCCCAACAAACATTTTCTCGATGAAATACTGTAGGTATTATTTTTATACAACTCAGGTGGCTAACAAGTACACGACTCACCTGATGGAAACTGGAAACCGTGGCCTATGGACGTGTACAACACCAGAAGAGTTACACTTGTGCTGCTGAACCTGTAAGAACAGAGAGTTTCTGTGCCGTCAGTACCTACAGAAGACAATCAGAACGAGCCTTTGATCTTTCCACTGATAGTACAAACCTCTCTAGTGAGCTCTTGCTATCCTACTCACCGCTGGGAACACAACACGAGGTTATAACAGCCGTGCTATTTTGTAGGATGGGGGTACTTCCCCTGTCGGACTGCTCAATTGAGGCAGGAATACCGTCATGTCCTACCTAATTACTCAACTGTGGGGACACGCTGCCGACTGGAATCGCGCGTTCCGTTACAGCAGGACTCTTTAGAAAAATCTTTTTTCTCCCAGTTGGGAATCCTCGCCGTACCTTGGATTGGATAATAATATATCAATCAGGTCGCAACCCACGTGAAAAATTCTCAAGGTTAACCATCTTGAGAATTTTTTGACATTTAAATGGTTTATTTTCCTTTTGTTATTTTATTTCTTTGACTCGAAACCTGACATTTTTAAATGTGAATGACACGTTTTGGACATTAAAAGTTTATGTATTATGATAATTTGTTAGAAATGTATTTTTTGACCCGAAACCTGGCATTTTTAAATTGTGACATAGGCTGTCGGTGTTAATTAAGTATCATTATTATCGTGAGCGGCATGCGCCTCCTGCGAGTGAGTAATGCACGTGAAGGAGGAGGCAGGGTGGGAGTGGCAGAGGGCGTGACAAAAGATCGCAAGCCAAGCTGCCCGCGTAATGAGGCTACACGAGAGTCGGAGGTCGATGAATGATTTCCGCTCCCCATGAACGTAGACCTGGGGGTAAAAGATAGAGCCACCTGTCACCCTAGCAGAAGCAGGCCGCGGCGTTCCGCGCCTCCCCTATTCCGGGGACGAGTTGGGGCACTCTGTGGTCCCCACACCCGAGAAGGGCCAGATCCAGAGCGATGGCCCTGTATCGACCGGGGTGCGAAGTATATTCCTGTCAAACTCACCTTCGGCAACCAACAACGACCCACAGTCGCCGTAAGTTTTAGTCGGTTTGAGTCCACATAACCTCTCCCACCGGCTCCGACGGGGGGTATCCGTGGGGAGTTTCGCACGTAAAAAAAAAGTGTCAATATTATAATTTGCTGACATTGTAAACTTTCTAATAATTACCTGACATTTTCATTTTTGTTTTTCTTTAGTTTAAATTATGATCGATACGTAAAATAGATAGATAGATAGATAATTCTTTATTGTACACCAACAGATTTACAGTAGGACAAGTAGGTAGCATGTATACAGTTCAATGTACAATGGGCGGCCTTATCGCTGAAGCGATTTCTTCCAGGCAACCTTGGGATGGACAGTAATGTTATAAAAACAAAAGATATGGTGTAGTTACCGACTAAACTTAAATAGATAGTGTATTAAAACAAAAGAAAGAGAGAAAAGTAAGTAAAATAAACTATACTGCATATAGATTATTATACGGCTTTACACTAAAAATTATCAACGTAAATACTGACATACAAATACATATACATGTACTAAATAAATATATACATAAAGTAGATAGTTCATACTAATACGAAGGGAAAATAGTGAGTGAGCACATAATTTTATTGTGACCTATTACCTACTGTGCACAACATAATAGGTAGTGGTTCTTGACCATTAATTTAAATACATTTAGGAATTTTGCCCGTCCGATGTTCAGTGACAACTCGTTCCATAAGCACACCGCCCTGACAGTGAAAGACTTTTCAGCAAAGTCAGTAGAATGTATTGGCATACTCAGCCTCAAATTCTCGGACGACCTCAGGCATTTCGTATGTGTGTCATAGAGGAACTGGAATCGTTCTTTGAGATAAGAGGGCGTGTTGGGATTAAACAATAGGTACATTTTATAACAATGTTAGTATATGGGCATTCCTGCGAAGTCGAATTGGGAGCCACTTGATTTGTTTACGGAAATCAGACACGTGATAATACTTGCGTAGACCAAAATATATGAATCTTATGCAAAAATTATGAAAGTATCTCAAGTTTATCTAGTTGCTCCTCTGTTAGATCAGGATAGCTGACATCGGCGTAATCAAGGACAGGAAGAAGAATCGATTGTGCGAGCGCAGTTTTAGTGGCAATTGGGAGAAAGCTGCCGAGCCTTCGTAAGGCACCCGCTGATGCGAAAAGTTTTCGACTAGTTTCCTGTAACTGGATATTCCAAGAAAATGATTTATCCATGAAGATACCCAAGTTTTTGACACTGTCACCAACTGGCACTACTACTCCACCTATAGTAACCTGAGTAAGCTGGGTCCAATCTATTTTAGAACTCAACCTTGGACTACCAATAACAATTACCTGTGTTTTGGACGAATTTAGGGTGAGTCCATGGTTTTTGCTCCATTCGCAAATCCGCTCCAAGTCGTTGTTGAGTACAGCAAAAGGATCGGACAAGTTGTTTGTAGAAGCTTGGGAGTAAATTTGTAGGTCATCAGCATAAAGGTGGTAGGATGAAAGTAGTTTTTCGGAGATTGTATTTATAAACATGGCAAAAAGTAACGGAGATAAAACGCCACCCTGCGGTACACCAATGGTCACATCACACCAGGAAGAGCTCAATTCGACGCGAATACGCTGCTGGTGACCAGACAGGTAACTACGAAACCACTCAATAGCCGTTGGAGATATGTTTACAGAGCAGAGTATACCGAGCAGGATGTCGAAATCAACGGTATTAAAAGCATTGCTAAAATCAAGTAAGGATAGTAACGTAAGATTTCCTAGTGGAAATCTTACGTTACTATCCTTACTTGATTATCCATGCCCAGTCTTATATCATCCATGATATTTACCAATGCTGTCGCAGTACTATGTCCAGATCTGAAGCCGGATTGTAAAGAGTTTAGTAGCGCATTTTTATTAAGAAAGGAGCTAAGTTGCGAGTGTATGAGGCGCTCTTAAGCTTTGGAAAGAAAAGGAAGGATGGATATAGGACGATAGTCAGAAAAGGAACATGGCTTAGATTTCTTGGGTAAAGGAATTATCTGGGCATTTTTCCACGACGATGGGAAGATAGCCGAAGAAATGGAGTAGTTATAGACGTGACATAGGATAGGAAGAATTTTCTCTAGAATTGGCACAAACATGTTTCTACTAACGGCATCGCTACCAACAGCATTGGATGAAATAGACAATATGCTCTTCTTAACATCACAAGCGGTCAATTGGTTGAAGATGAAAGGTGCATGTTCAGGAGTTGGAACAGATGAAAGATATTGCAATGTATTGGTTTTGCTATAGTATACATGTAAGTTACCCAGTAAGAATCTATTTCTTCAATGCAGTACGTTTAGGCCTGGTAGTACTCTACATATTTCAGAGACTATAGCTCACATTGAAATGAAAGAAGTGTCGATTGGTAGGGTATTTTATAACAATTATATTGTACCTTGACAACTTTGTTGTAGATTTATAAAAAAACACATTTAAGGAGACGTTTGAGGGGGGATCGTACATGAGATTTACGGGGAACTTTCCAGATATGTTCAGGGGGACCTAAGGAACTCTTTAAAAGAAAAAATCTTTCAATGGAATTAGTCATAAGTTTCGAGAATTTTTTGTTAAAATTACTGAGCTATAATCTCGATGCACACAGCTACAGACACACAGCTCCACCAGTCAGTTATTGCGAATTGGCCTGAAAAACTTAAAATAATGTAAATAACTAAAGCTTTCAATGTCATTATTTTTACATAGTAATAATTTTGCATTTGTGAAAGCCAATGAAAATATTTACTGAAAATATCGAATGGCGAAAACTTATCTTCATGGTAGGTACTTACAAACATAGAGTAGTTCCTCTTTTCTTTGATCTATGAGTAGTTCGCGGATAATAGTCGCGTATAGATAGTCTATGGTTTAGTAGAATTAATAAAAACCAAATATATAATCTATGGGTTGGCTAAATTGTGATTGTGTGATTGGCGCTAAGTTGCGTATTACTTTTTATAATAATTGTTAAATAAACTGTATAAATTATGATAAGTGTGTATTACGTTTTAACTGTTAGTTGCCTTGAGTTTTGTTGAACCACAATATAATTGACACTCATGCTAGGTAAGTTAGAAACCAGTAAATCATATGGAAAGCAACTTTCACCTCTCGCCTCTGTGAATTCTATCGTTATGTATTAGAATAAGAGAAAATCAATTCAAACGTATACCCCTTTTGAATAGGAAAAGTTATTGAATTTTTTAATATATATTTGGTTGTTATTATTAGAAAGTATATTTCCTAATCTTGTTTACTTTACGTTCCATACAAGTATGGTAGACAATGCACTAGGACACAACAGACAGCTTGTTTTAGTAAAAGCGGGATTCGCATTATGTTTATTAAATTGATTTGTTTCAATATTAATGTAAATTTAGTCAATATACCATGCTGATTAGATGTAGTAAGTTCATGGATGATCCTTTTGTGAATCCCCAGGTAATGTCAATTCTTTACACATTTAAATTGTATTCTATAGATAATCTTTGGTTCTTTGGTAAATGGCAGCTAATTTCATTTATGAAAACTATATTTTCTGTAATGAACTCATTCAGAAAATGTTATTGAAAACATCTGACCACTAACCATACTTATACATATTAGTGTCTGTTCGCAGACAATTGTGTTAAAATGTGGTTGTGGATTGAAAATAATGCCAATGTTATGGGTAGTGTATTATAAGTATAGGTATTCAAAAATTATTGTATAAATGAAGGCCTATGGCAGTGTTGGTTTTTGTTTTCTGTGTGGACCTTCAGGGTACCACTTGATATAGGGCATGACAGGGACTGAAGTATAGGAACATTTATTGTTGCAGTGATATACAATCAAGGACAGTCAATCTAGTTATTAACATGATCCAGACCACCTTCACACCAACAGGGTAATTTTTTAAAGAAACTTGGTCCTCAAACCCCAGCCCGATATCTGTTTTTAAAACAGGCTACTACACCCTCCCTAGAAATGTAAAAAGGACACTCTGATCTCTCTGAAAAAACTGATTGTAAATGCACAGATTTAACCAATATTTCTCATTTATTTCCAGATTTTTCAATGAATTAACTTAACCAGTCAGTCAGCTTCCTTTGAAGCCTATAGTGTAAGTCGTTATTAAGGAATTGAATGGCTATGTATTATTACGCAAGCAAACTGAATGAGGCCTCATGTAGTGGCTGTAACATGAAAGTGCCACCACCACCTACAGAGCCAGCACCGGTACCTCCGCCACCCACTGATCTTGCTCCGCTTCCTCCTGATCCGGCGCTCCTGCATGGCACCGGGCTTTCTTATTATGATGTAAGTTACTGCCCACTTCATCATCAATTTGAAATGGTATTGTTTTACTAGATACTTATTCAAATCATTATGTAGATAGTACAGTCAACAACAAAAATAGCTTTATTCTAATTTATTGGTTACTGTCACTATTAAACCCCACATAAAATAATGAACCAATCTAGGTATTTAAACTATCATGGTCGCTCAGTATCAAAATAAATGGGATATTTACCATGTTTCATTCATCAAACCTAAATTCAATGAAATATGGTAAATATCCCGTTTATTTTGATACTGAAATGAACCAATCATTAAATACATTAACTTGGTCCTTTGGTGATCATACAACCACTTACACATGAATTATTATTGTTAATCAACTTATGCCATTGAAGTACTTCTGTTGTCTTGTGTAAATACTATATCAATAATTTGAAATTCCCATATCCTTTTATGAAACAATAGGTGTCAATCCAATTGGCAGTGACATTTGAAGTGTTAGCTAGATAAAAATAAAGCCAGTTTTACAGGCATTTAGCTCTAATTATGAGATTAAACAAATTAAAGAGAATTATTCTGTAACTTTCAGTACTGGCAATAGCAATGTCAAAGTATCATATAATATAAATTAACTAATAATTCATTTTCAGAATGATGATTACTACTCTATGATAAGGGGAAACAAATTCTTGAGTGAAAATAGTTGCAAGCATATAGTAATGAATGGAGGAATTAACTTTGTTGCTACTCAAAACATGGATGGTCCACAGGTACATATTTTCTGGTTACTATTAATATTTCTACGGAAAACAGAGGTGTGAGACTAATTTAAGGTATTATTTCAGTTGTCAACAGTACTGCCACATGGAGTGAAGACGATAACAGCTCTACCTTACGTGAATTGCCCTGTGGATAAATCCGATGTTGAGTATAGGGATGGGCAGATAGTGAGTGCAACATTAGAGGCGTTGGTGGAGATGCTCAGGCCTGGAGCAAGCAAAGTTTTTACCTTCACATTTCTGCTGTGTTCACGACTATTTGTCAAACCACATGAATTGTTGAACAAGCTCTGCAAAAGATATTTCAAGAACTATGAGAAAATTGTAAGCTTTTTTATTAAAGTTGTAGTTTTAATATCTATCTACTATAACTAAAAATGTACCATAATCACTATGGACACTCCATAGTGATTATGGTACATTTTTAGTTATAGTACCCCATTGAAAACATACTGTTTGTGTGAGCAAGTACTTGTGGAAATACATTTAATATATTCTAGACAGAGAAAGACCTTACTCCAGTGTCTAATTTATGATTTAAGTGAATGAGTTAAGTAAAACAATAAAGTTCAGTGATAACTGAACAATATTTCATTGTTCTTCATGTAATTATTATATTAATAAAGTGGCTGCGACCGCCGTACTAGGTGCACTTGGTGTGGTGGGGGATGGGGTATAGAAATAAAAAAGAAGTTGAGAGCAAGCGAGATACTGGACTGACCAATTCTGTCGTCGATACTCCTCCGTCCCGCCACGCACATGCCCAAAACGCAAAACAGTGGCGGCTATGGTCAAATTATAATACTTATATTTGGATATCCCAATATTTTTATGTAAACCAATAATGTTTTTTTCTTTAAGGGCAAAACTGAAGTAAAAGATATGGTGGAGAAGGAAGTAAATGACATGTTTTCATTAGTGAGAGTTTTGAGTCAGTGGACGAGTGTGTTCCCTTACGATTTCCGTGACGATCGTGTGATGGCTCTTGTTCGCAGTATCACGCAGAGGTAAGTAAACAATATTGTTATAGAACTGTAACTCATGTAGATTTTTGGGGCTCCACCAAGCAAGCCAATGCTCTTACTGCTTGACGGACAAGGCTCTGGCACTTTCCTCTTGAAGTTAGAGGCTTACGGTATTCTCGCCCATTTTTTATAGCACTTAAACGTCATAGAAGTCAAAATAAAATAATTTGTATAGGAGAGTGAACGCTATGTTCCAAATTACACAGTTTGGTTGCGATTGTAAATGGCGCTCAGAACATTTTTCGGTTCTTCAATTTGTAAATCAGACTACGGAAAGTTAGTAAGTCTACTGTTGTATTTATCTCTTGCAATGTAGTAAATATTTGTACACTTAACTATCTATCTATCAAATGTGATTGATCCCATAGGTGTGCAGCTGACCACATGGCTTCAGTAAGAACCGAAATGTCAACTACTCTAGAAAAGCTTCTTGACAAATTAACAGCCCTTGAACAATATGAAGCGACTTTAGTAGAAACACCACAAGTGTCATCGGTGGACCAACTTGCTCAGGTAATAACCATTCGCTTTTTATTGAAACCTACTTCAATGTTTACGAAACGAAAACTTTACCCCTTTCCTTTTGCTGGCGTTATTATTTAAACAGGGCGGCTATTAGCAAAGATAAAAATATTAGTGAAAAGCGTTATAAGGGGCCGTTCAAATATTACGTAAGCACTAACGGGGAGAGGGGGTTCTTTGCATTGCTTATTTTTCTTTGATGACATGGGGGTGGGTGGATGACATGGTCTAGATAATGATTACGAAAGCAGTAGTTATTTACTTTTTCACACATTACTCTAAAAAAAACATGAAAAGAAATCTAATCGGTAAATCTGCTTACGTAACACTTGAACGGTCCCTAAAGTAAGCTAGCGAGCGTTGGTATCGTCTTAAAAACCAAAGAAACAGATATAATTAATTCTTTTCACATCAATATGTAGAACCCTAAGATGATGATAGTAACTGATCAGATCAGCAAACAGTGAAAAAATTAAATTTCTGAATAAACAGTGAAAGGATACGACTATTTGCCTCACAAGACGCGAAGTCAATTCTAATAGCATAAGTAAAGGGAACAATCCGAAAGCCACATATGTATTTACATCACAAAAACACCATTAGAATTTGGAAACCAATTGAAATGGGTAAATTTTCATTTCCCGCTTTGCGCATCTAGTTTCGTCCAGTTCAGTGGTTAGTTTCATTTGTTTATCGATTGATAGACTCCACTCTAGGACAATCATAGTTCGCTCTGCGACTTTTATTATGTGTACTAACCCCACCATCAATGCTCACAGTTTGGCACGGTGTTTATGCAGTACGCTTTGGTGGTGATAATGTTTTGCAGTTGATAAACTACCAGAGACCTGTTGTTGTATAGGTACTGCAGTATTCCATTAACCAAAACCATTCAGATGGTTGTGCTATGCGCATATCCGTAAAATTAATAATTAAAAAGATAATCTAGTGGTCTTATTATTACAAATATTTTCCGCTTTATCATTTTTAATCTCTCACCCAATTAGCTGATGATACTTACCTTTAAACAGCAACTGATACATTTTAGAGTTATTAATATTTGCTGAATACTGCCTCTGACAATGTCATCTGCTTGTTCTATGCTGTGCGTTGTCAAGAAGTTATCATGAGTTCATGACATTTTTCTTGGGGATATCTGCTCTGTGAAATTTGTTGTAAATACTACATTTCATTTTAATAAGTCAAATGAATAAATAAAAATACATCAACCAAAGTTAGCTGAAACAAAAATACAACTTTCTGTAGAAATTCAAATAATTGGCGACCTTATTGCGATCTATCTATTCAAGGCAACACTTGGGTGGAAAAAAATTATAAAATTAATAGCTGCGCGCTGTGGCTTTGCTCTGGTGAAATTATAGCACCTTATCTGTGGACTCCCAAAAATGTTGTTTCATACAGATCTTATTATCCGATTTGGTGCACTGCGGATGCTATGCGCGTATTGGATTCAGAAGTCATTTCGGCGTTTAATTTTTATTATATTTCAGAAAGTTATTGACGGTTGTTTTGTATTAATTATATGAATTAATCTCTTACAGGGAGACATATTAACATTGGGTCTAACTCCAGTTGAATTGGCAAATCAGTTAACGATTGTAGAACTACATAGATTATCGTTTGTCGGCCCTGAAGAGTTCGTGCAGACCTTCGCGCCGCCACAGCCTCCGCAACCGACGTCCTCGTGTGGCAAAGGCTCCATTAGTTTACACCACATGGAAACCAAAAGCACGCGAAACTTGGAAGCATACGCTGACTGGTTCAACAGACTCAGTTATTTAGTGGCAACTGATATAATAAAGGTACAGAATCATAGATAAAACTATATATACTTTTTATATAAATAAAACTAAAATAAAGATAAATTCTAAGGATGGTTCTTGTATTATTACAGGCTGTAAAAAGCAAATACCGTGCTCGAGTTATAGAGCAATGGGTAATGACTGCAAGAGAATGTTTTAATCTTGGCAATTTTAATTCACTTATGGCTATCATAAGTGCACTGAATATGTCACCAGTGATGAGGCTAAAAAAGACGGTAAGATACAAATATTTAATTAGTCTAATGATATCTTCTTTCTCTTTTTGTTATCATCATCATTGACGCTGGATGCATCCGAGGCATTCAGTCCGGATTCGGGGGTCCGCTTACTAATGGCGTTTGGCCTTCCATCCTCAAGAGGAAAGCCTGAGCAAGAGCTTTGTCCGTCTATCAGCAGCTCTACTGGTTTATAGGTGAGGTAGTTTTGGCAGGTGGGGATAGCAGGGCGAAAACTACTTTACGCCTTCTTATTCTCATATCTGATGATGATGCCCCCGACAAATTTCGGCCGTGGCGATCACTCGGCACTGATGCGCTCGAAGATGGCTAACATAGCCGATCTTCACGGTGAACTCTCGTGCACACCGAGGGCACGTGAGAACACCACTTACGTAATGGTACTGAATGACAGCGGCTGGGCGGACTTTCAGCTCATCGCGTTTAGCGTCGAAGTTTGCCATTCGCTGTTCCTGGAAATCGCTTACTCGTCTTTGCACCATTCTGCGCCGTTCTGGACGTTGTGCTGCCAAACCTTCCCATTGAGACGGCTCAGTGTTGCATCTTTTCATATGACGCTTCTGAACATCTTTATACCTGAGGAGTTGGCTGCCATGTTTCCGCATGCCCTCCTCTAGTTCAGAGTACAAGATGCGTTTCGCCACAATTTCCACAGTCATACGTGACTCGTGACTGCACCACCGAAGGCACCGCCACGCCGACGCATTAAGTAGGCCTCAATGCCACCGACATTGGCTCGTCGCAAAACTTTGGTGTTACGCTCTCGGTCGGACCATCGGATCTTCATGATGGAACGTAGGCATTTGTGGTGGAAACGATCCAGAGTGCGTATGTGGTGCCGATACACACACCATGTCTCGGAGGAATATAAGAGGTTTGGCAGCACAATTGCTATGTAAACAGGCATTTTGGTAGCCAGCTTACGGTCAATCAAAACAGAAAACCTTGGAACGCAGCTTTCCAAATGCCGCAGCTGTAGTACAGATCCTGCTGCTGATGTCATCATGTAGGTCACACTTGGATGTTATAGTGCTCCCCAGATAGCAAAACAGTGTCTCGTGACCATGTGTGTCCAGGGACATCGCCTCCATCTTCTTGACACTGATTTTTAGGCCGAACTTGCAGCAAGCTTGGTGAAAATATACATCAGGCAACAGCTTTTCAGACACACCTTCAGCATATTTCTCCCTCATCTCGAGATTCCACGTTCAAAGATGCAGGCTTTGTAAGTATGAATCTACGAGGTCGACTGAGGCGGAGCTGTAGCTTTGTGTTAACAAGTTGGTGATCAGTCCAACAGTGAGCACCACGCATAACGCTAGTGACTTTGACTTGACCAGTATTTATCTGCCTGACAATAGCATAATCAATCAAACGTCAGGGTTTGCCAAATCAAATGCCACATGCGGCAAGTCTGAACATAGTGTTCGATATTGCAAGCTCATATTGAGCACAGACACTGAGTAGCAACTGACCATTGCTGTTCATGTTGCCGACTCCGTGTCCACCCAGGACTCCAGGCCAAGCCTCATTGTCCCGTTGGACGGCATTGAAATCGCCTAGCAACATAACGTGCTCTCTTGCGTTTATGCTGTCAAGGCATCGAGATAGTTCCTCGTAGAATTTATCCTTGATGTCATCAGCCTTGTCTAGCGTAGAGGCATAGACACTGATGACATTAAGGTACTTGAATTTGTCCATGTAAAGGCGCAGTGTGGTAACGCGGTCTGAAGTATGCACAGGGTGCTCCTCAAGTCGCTTAGCTATGCGATTCTTGATGGCAAACCCTACGCCTGAATCTACCTCTCCTTCATCGGCAATATGAGTTTTGCTCAGAGCAGCCACACCCACGTTATAGGGATGAAGTTTCCGAGCTACTAAGGCGGTTTTGCGTTCAGGGCAGACGTTGCCATCGCGATCAATAAGCGTTCTCACGCTCTACGCGCCGAATGGTATGCTTTTTGTTCTTTCGACCTGGTTTTAGTATGATGCAGTGACAGCCGCGGTTACTATCACCTTCCGAGTTGGAACGAGTATTTTTTAAGGGCACCTTTTTCAGCCCCCTCCCCGGCTGAGCGAGGAGAGCAGTGCCTCCCTAAATAGGGCTGCTCTGTCAACCCAGGTGCTGCTGAATTCGCGCTGTCGTTCCTAATATGCAGTGCGAAAGCAACCACGGCGTGTACTCACACCTCCAGGACCGCCCATGTGCAGGAATCAGACAAAGACTAGCTAGCATCAAACTAAACCACTCTACCTCATCCTATCGCCATAGGACTTAAACGTATTCGGAGTCCAAGATACGGAAGCGTTCGCGCAGACGCAGGCGCACACACTCGCCTCTCCCCTCCTGAACCGCTACGACTGGAGGAGAGGTCGGATGATGTGTCTGGCCGACGGTAAGTCGCCCTCTATCGCCGCCCTAGGCCATCCACCTTGCCTTGCTGAATTACCGAGTCCGCCAAGTCCTTTTGCATATCTATGGTGGGTCGCCTTCCTCGCCGAATCAGGCTTTATGCGCTATGCGGGAAGGATCCGCAATAACCTTGCCACCGAGGTGACAAGCCCCCTTAACCAAGTTTAGCCCGCGAGCCGATGGGGTTTACCGGAGTGTGGTCGCTGCGCGCATGACAACTCCTTGAAGCCACAGGTGAGAGTTTATGGTCCAACAACGAAATTAACACATCTCTGCCTACTACTATAATAGAAGTCGGCTGGCAGAAATAGACGCTATTACCCCACTACACCCTAATCTCATATCTACCAATCATCAAAAACGGTTTAGCCGTTTCGGGGGCGTTCTACCCCAAAGTCTATAAATTCTGTTAATTGTTTTGCAGTGGAGCCGAACGTCAGCTGTCTGCGGTCAACAATTACGACAGCTAGAACTATGTGTGGAACCTAGTGGAAACCATGCAAGGTATGTACTGTGGTTATAGTTTGTAATAAATATTATTATGTAGTCAATCAGCAGGTGAGGTTGGCTGATCTCGCTGGTCTTAGCAGGGTCCCATGAACACCCCAATTATCGTGTAAAGAGTACAACAGACTGAGTATTACACTCCTTTAGGTTCTTTCAACTATCTGCCCCTTCCCACTCTTCAGAGCCCGCCACTGCAGGACAATATCAATATCCTTGGTATGGATGTTCGCTGCAACCTGAATAACAAAAACTACATCGAGAGTATCATCAAAACAGCCTCACTTAAACTTGGAGTCCTGAACATAGTGAGACCACCGGAGCAGCGGTGTTTTCTGTACAAGACAGAAATTCGCTCGTGCGTGATATACTACTCGCATCTCTGGGATGGCTCAGCAAAGTACTTATTAGACGCTTGTCGCAGGTTGCAGTGACGTGCGGTCCGCATCATTGGGAATCCCGAGGTCATGGACACCCTAGAGCCTTTGTAGATTTGTAGAGATATTGTGTCCTTAGCAGTATTTTACCCTCTGTACCATGGTGAATGTTCTGATGAGCTCTTCCAATTAGTCCCACCCTCCCCTTTCCTACACAGGACAACACATGCGGGGTTAAGATGTTATCCGCACACGGTGCAGAATATCCGTTCAAAAACCAATCGGCTCGGTGACTTTCCTTTATCGCACCATTAAGGCCTGAAATTCATTACCAGCTCACGGGTTTCCTTCTTCCTACAGTCCCGGGTCCTGTAAGCGGGGCGTGATAAAAGCATATGATGAGGCCGTCAATCTGAGTGTCACCATTGTCATATGGTATATGTAAGTAATGGTGACCGTCTTTTATGAGACTTTGCCTTCAGTTTACCATCAGGCCTGGCGAAGTCTAATTGACGTGTCCTATATAAAAAAAAAACGCAAACACACACATTGCCATCAATTGACTCGTCATGTTGACATTGTCGACAGGTACAGAGCAGCTCTGGCGGCTGCACCCACGGAAACAGCAGTACCTTTGCTGTCAGTTACTTGTAGAGATCTGCATTTTGCTAACCAGGGCTCTCCATCAAAGTAAGTTTAATAATAAAATAAATACACACATCAAAAAAGTCTAAGCAACATGCTTAATGTTACATAATTCTGGAAATTATATGGGTCAATTATTCTACTTTTTTACTATAGGTGAACAGGTATGTAACCTTTTTGGTTCCAGATTACCTATAGTATGGTTAAAAAAACTCGATTGTTTTGTTTTTTTTTTTCATAAAATTGAAATCTGATATATTAGTACCAATTTAAATGTGTTTTCTTTTGATAAATAAGTAATTTGGTATCGATTGAATTTTATAGTTTTAACCAAGTCTTAATAGAGTTTTAGATAAAATTGAATTGTGAGATATTCTTTACGTTACGGAGCGACGTCATTTGACCGCTGATGAAATGCAAAGAGCTGTGTGAATGATATAAGCGGGAAGAAACCGATCTGAGGTATCTCGCCATTTTTATGTGAACAGGAGCATTATCTGCCGTCTGTGGCAGCGTTACACTACGACAGGAAATCCCGCTGAGCAGCACCCGGGCTGTGGAAGGATTACAACTACTCGGCAAGACCGATAGGTTAGTTGTATACTAACCGCAAAATGTCAACCAATGTTAACCGCCAGAAAGATAGGTCTAAGGCTACAAAACTCAAGTGGTGTTGTTGTTAGCCCCCAAACCGTGCAAAATCGACTGCATGAGTACGGTCTACGAGCGCGACGTTCAATCAGGCCCGCCTATACGTCACGAAAAACGTGCTCGTTGAAATGAATGGTGTAGGGAACACATAACATGGACCCAGGAACATATACATACATAACATTTTGCGACGAGTCTCGATACGGGTTTAGGCCTGATACGAGAAGGGAAAGAGGGTACCGTCGGCCCCGCAATACTGAAATACTGAGGTGTGTTTAGAAAGTTCATCCATACAACGGATCAACAGTAATGGTATGGTCGGGTAATATGAAGAACAGACGAACTGAGCTCGCCGTAAATGAACAAACATGAACGCTCAAAATTGCATTGAGGATGTTCATCCATTTGCACAAACCCTTGACTTGATTTTTAAGTTAATGCATGACAATGCACGTTCTCATACAGCTATGCGGACTAGGGAGTATTGGTATACTTTTAATAATATAAGGGAAAAAATATCAGATTTTTTTTTTCTAATCAAACAGGTTACATACCTGCCCACTTATAGTAAAAGTAGAATAATTTACCAATTAATTTATAGAATATGTAACATTAAGCATGTTGCTTATACTTTTTTTGTAGTGTGTATATAAATAGATTCAAAATAAGCATAGCTTGCATAATACTAATTAACCTAAACATATTCATTCACATTCTAGAACTCTTATCATAAGTTAGTTATGCTAGAATTACTTTGTGCCTTTAATTAGTGCTGTATAGTATGGTAGGTCGTAGAATATTAGAACATAAAAAAAAATACAATAATCTTTACAGGAATTAACGCGATCATGGTATATCTTTGTTCTTTACATTATTGTATATCATGGAACGCGATAGTTTAAAAATTAGTATTATAAAACATGTTTTAATAACCTCGGTAGCCTAGTGGTATGGGTAATGGACTGCTGAGACGAGGTGTCGGGTTCGACCTAGGTTTTACTATGACACACACCAATGACTTTTCGATGCTTTTCTAAGTTATGTGTGTATTTATCGCAGGTTTATAAGTGCCCGGTTAATATCAATAGGCTCGCCACCTATTACATTGGGACCTAAACATAAATCGGCGAAATGTGGGTGCTAGCACCTCTGCCTACCCCTTCGGGGATATAAGCGTGAGGCTATGTTAAGTTAAAACATGTCAAATTAATATTTTGACCAATATTTATATTACTCCAAAAATTACTATTTCATAAACATGTCGTGATCACGTTTTAACTATAATAATTTATATTTATAGACTCCCTGGCAATCGCGTGAATTTTGAGAAGTGTTCACTGTTGAGTCGACACGTGTGCACACAGTTGGCCGGCCGGCGACTGATCAGCGAAGACAGTCCCACCTCATCCCACCAGCAGCCTCACTTACCCGTGTGGCGATTCCTTAACGACAGACCAACCCTCACTGAGCTAGGTAAGGCGAAAACACGATGTTATAAGTACTGGGTACTAGCTAAGTATAAAAAATAGTTAGGGACTCTGTAGTCCCCACACCCGAGGAGAGGGCCAGATCGTGAGAGATGGCCCTGGGTCGGCTGGGGTGCGAGGGATATGCCTGTCAACCTCACCTTCGGTAACCAAAGCGACCCACAGGTGGCGTGCGTTTTAGTCGGTTCAAGTCCGACATAACCTCTTCCACCTGCTCCGGTGAGGGAGTATCCGTGGGGATTAAGCGCACGTAAAAAAACGTAGAAAAGTAGAAAGAAAGGAGGATGGGTAATCTGTTACCCCGTCCAATCAAGATGTGTCATACATTGTTAGATAGTTCTTCACAAGAGGACAAAAAATACTATGACGACCACACCCGAATATTAGTCCGTTTTGAACCACTGTAGATATACTGAGAACGTGCACTGTACACATAATGTAAATAAATAAATAAATTTAAGTACAGAAGTTTGTCTACATTGGATACGTTTATGTTCAGAAGATATAAGATTTTTGGATTTAAAAACTATATCTTGGTTCAACTTGATTAATTTTGATGATTTTTACACTGATCTTAACTTCATTAACCGTGAAATCACAAATACAACACTGCAATAGGCATTTTTAAGTTAGATGTCTATTGTATAAATGGTAAAGGGGTTGTGTCTGTATGTCGAGATAATTTAAAAAAAAATAAACACTTGGATTATTAAATGTTATATCAATGATCGTAAACACAATATTTATGTTTTGGAATTCTTGTCTGTTTGTTGTCTGTTTCGCTATGGGCGCAAAAACTATTGGACCTATTTTGACGCATTGTTTTCTTAAAAAGGTCTTGATCACTATTAAAATCTTATCTTTGTTTGATCGCGATCGGTTGAGTAGAACCAGGCTGAGTTGCGGCCATGTGTTAGTGATTTAAAAAATAACGTTATAACAATCTTATATGACTGATTAACGATTAGATTGGAGTAGTTGTTTGTGATGGAACGTTTCCATAAATGGTTCTTTTGCCCATAGAGTATCTATTGCGTATTGTTTAGGATATGCTGGACACGATGTACTGAACCAGCATTATTTCTAAACAGTATCGTAATAGACAATGAATACACGTTTTTATTGTTTATCTGCAATAATTTATAAAACTCACTTCTATTTTATTTTACTGTTCAAACTCACTTTACTTCTATTTTGTTTTGTTGTACAATAACACTATATTGAAACAGTAAAAATGAAATACCTTTAGAGGAAATGGTAAAAATACTTGTACAATATCAGAACCTTTAAAGTAGATTTACTCCGATTGCACTATAAATAGAGAGCTTATTATACGCGAAAATACCTTTCCAACGATGTATCACTCATTTTGGCTGGTACCAGCGTCCATACACTTTGCCCATGCTCCTTTCAAAGTTACGCGATAATTCATGAAAATGATGTCTATTCAGTTAATGGCGATTGAAATTGTATTCTCCACATAAAAATCGCCATAAAATTAAAATAGGGTCAGAAGACCTATAGAATTGTCCATGAAAAATATTTCTCGTCATTTCTAACATATTTTCTTAGTACGTTGCAAGTATACGTAGAATTATGATCTTTACAATATTTCAGTATTCATTGTTGTTTTCAGCTTTGGAGATAATGTCATTCGACCGCGAACCGCCCGTCGACCATCAGGAGAAAGACCGCTTGAAGCGTTTACGTGGAGCTAGTTAAATTGTTCTGTAACAGTAAGTCACAGTAATAGTAATTCAAATATGACGCTCTCTACCCAAAACTGACAACGCCTTTCCTGTCCGGCGTTATGTGTTCTAACTGGTAAAATCTATTCTCTACATTATTATAGGTTAACAAAAAAAAAAGGAATAAGTTCATTATACGTTTTGCATATCACGAGTGCGCGTACGTAACCTAGAGATGTGCAAAGAAGGAATATCTGGCTGGGTTGATTGGACAACTTTATCTTATTAATGACAATAAGTTGATTTATGCGTAGATTTTTTTACATTTAGGGCAGACAACAGTTGTAATTATTGTCATAAAAGCGTTCATACCGACTAAATCGTAATTAAGATATTAGTAGATTCTATTGATACTACTAAAATAACTCCATGACGGTTTCCACTATACTTTGATAGACATGGAGATTATATTAAAATATTATATAAGTTGCGCGCTCGTGTGCTGTAATTCTGCTCCCGATAATTTTACAACAAATTAGTATTTATAAAACGTTATAAACATTTTTGTTTAAGATCACACTAAAGATCCGTATGTCATGAAATGTTTAAATATTATTACTTGTAAAGTAATTATCTCCCTAAAGACTATAATGGCAGCTTGGTAATTGGTTTTATTTAATGAAATTAGTTTACCACCAGATACAACCTATGTTATATTAATATTTTATTTTGTTGCTAATTAGTTTACGGCTGGCATGCGTTGTAGTGCTATTTATATTCGGGCATGTGACAACAACGTTTCGTAACAATCGGTTGTATGGTATAGGATCGCACAATAAATCAACATGATTATTTAGATATTAAAAAAAAAGTAACCGACCAACGATTACCATATCAACAAAGTGCTCAACATTTTTAAAGCAATTTCGTTTGGTATGCTATATAGCAACAATCTGGTGACCATTTAATATTTATTCTCGATGTATTATGATGTATTTAATGTGTAAGATTTTGAAACTTAATTTAATCATGATACATTTATGTGTATTAAACGGAGTGCCAGACTCTTGAGAAAAATAGTCTTCGCATATGTTGTATACGAGACTATTGAATATACTATTTTGAATGTTATAAACAATAACGCGTGATTTGGATGTAAACAAACGAGGCCATTAAATCTAAGTTCCTTACTCACCAGTATTTAGCTACTTAAAATCTCGCCATTATGATGAATCTCGTAACGTAAGTAAGTACTTAATATTTATTAAACTATTTGCATTTTGAAAATTGATCTCATTTTTGATTGAATTTATTTTTGTGTGGGTAACTTGTATTAAAATATTTAACTTATACTCAAACGTGTATATGTGTGGATATATAAATAAAATTATGGTGTAGCGTTGTGCATTATTGTGCAGACGTACCGAGTACCTACTCGGTCGCAGCGGAATAGATTTATGCTCATCAATTAAATATAACGGAACTTAATAAAGTTCCATCGTGTTACTATCTAACAGATACATTTCTACGATAAATTATACAAAGGCAACTTAAACAGCAGTTATTTATTGAGAGCGGGAACACACGTATATTATTCGATCTAAATGTGTTTTAGATGTCGTAACGTGTACGTCTTTTTAATATTTCGTGTCATATCACGTATTGCGCTAGAATTTATACCATGATACTTTAATTTATTAAAAAATGTGTTCATGATTATACTTGTAAGTATTGTTTGTACTTAATTTTATGCAACAATTAAGAATCGCGTCAGTCTACTAACAATACAGGCTGACTTCAGCAATGATCTGCATTTCTAATTTGTTTTTATTCTTTGGGGTTCAGTGATGGCTTGAAGACATCGTAAGTAATATAACTAAAGTTGTGAAAGGGTATTGTATAAGGGGTCTATAAAGATATAATTTTGAAGTAGAAAGTATGAAATAACTTATACTCATTTTAAAGATTCCATGAAAAACTCATCTGTATTTAAGTTTAGTGTTCTTATCATATTTGTTTAGTATGCTTGCACTGTACTAATATAAATTTTTGTTATGATTATGTACAAATGCATAGTTGCCATGTTAGTATAAGTATTACTTATTTTACTACCGCAGCTGTATTTTCCTACTTTTTAGTAGTTTTTAATACTTAATTTAAAAAGAGGTAGTTTTACCGTTTTATAAATTATCGGATTCAATAGATACTCAATAAGTGACACGTGTGTATACACCAAACTAATTCCCAAATAAAAGGAAAACTACAATATGCCCCATAGTTTTGTGCCCTAGTAGTATAATAGGATAATAACATTTATATACAGCAAGTTCCATTAATATTAATATTAAATATACAAGTTTTATTTAAGTTGCAGTGGTACTTGTCTATTCGTTAGTAAGACTTGATTCTCCATAAGCAATTTTTAGAAGAAATTTCCAGAGTTACTACCTTATTTAGTCATTGTTAAGGCATATTATTGTTCGCTAAGTGAGTTTACACTTGCGTTATGGGTTAAGTAATATACTTACTTACTTACTTACTAAGTAAGTAAGTAATATAACTAGCATAATGATGCTAATTCTGTTGTTGTCATCTCTAAAACTTAAATTTCTCGAAAGTTTTCTTATTTTAGCTAAGTAATTGTCATAATGATATTCTGTTGTCAAGTCCAACTACATTTAGTGTTCACGAAGATAACACTAACCTAAATAAATACCGTTTTACTCGGTTCACGTACAACATTTGACAGGACTCAAATTTATAAAATTTAGTTAGTAGCTTAGTTTACTTGTATTGTGACACAACAGAATTGGCATCTATTAAATAGTTACTTGATTCGTATTCTTAAAATTCTTAATTCCCCCTAAGAACTTTGATATAAGATATCCCGTTTAGTTTATGTGGAATTCGTTATGCTATGTACAGTCGACAAAGGAGATACGGTCGCACTTTTATCATGTAAAGTTCTGTGTACAGGTGTTACCGTATCTCCTTTGTCAACATGTTTTACGTGGCTATTATACAAACGTTAAAACCTAACTTAAGTCAACTGGTTAGCCATATTGTGGCCTTATTTTCATTACTAAGCGGCCCATGTACGTTAAAATTTTTGTAATTATTTGTAAAAATAAGGAAATATTTTTTTAATTTATTTACTTGAATATTTTTAAATCTCCTTACCTCGTGCCGCTGGAAATGAAAACGCGATATTTGTAAATACAACAAAACGTACTTACTTTTGGACGTCAACTCTCCTAGGTTTCATTGTTTAGAATATCGACGAACTGGTTATTCGAACCTCTAAGATTTTTCACCCACCTAAACCGTACTCTCATATATAACTACTTAATACACTCACCGATTAAAACTCAAGTACATCAAAGTTGTAGATTAGGAGTATTAGTACATATACATAAGTACAATTATTGAATTTTAATATTGTATGTGTGTCTATTAGAGGCTGCGGGTTTTAAATATCACGTTTTTTGTTTGATGGCAACAAATATTCGCGCACCTGTACTTAATTCATAATTTAGATTATCATTGTTACCTGAAACATTCCATTTGTAGACTGAACTCACATTGTATGTAGTAAATCTGTTTTACATTGTAACAATTATCAGTATTGGCTTTGCTTTAACATTTATCTATAGGTAGATATTTATTCGACTTTTGTACATTGTTAAGGTGTGTTTACACCTCATATTTTTCACGATAAAACCAAAAAAAGCATAGAGATGTAAATCTCTATAACATGCATGTTTTTAGTGAAAAATATGAGATGTAGCCGCACCTTTTGTAGTAGTACTAACCTAATCAGAATCGGGTCTACCCACTGTTGGCATTACAGGTTAATTTTGCATCGCTTGTTTAATGCCAATTATGTATGATTCAAGAGAACAGGTATTAAGTGATAATTTGTTTCTTACTAAATAAGTTAATTGGCTTTGTAATAATCTTGTTTGTTATTTTGTAAGTCTGTACGAATATTTTTCAATTTGAACTGAATACTAATGAAATACGTTTACCCTGTGATATGTGGTCTATCACACCTGTACTTTACATTCCATTCATACACTCACGTTTTGTAATCTCCTCATACAAGTTTTCATTACATGTGTATGGATATTTTACGATATGTGTTAACACTTAATAGCTAATAATAAAAGATGTTTGTAGTTTTCAAGTTATCTGTTTAAAAATTTACTTGTTACTATCGTAAATTATCTATCTTTCCTAGTGCATGTTTTGCCATTGTCAAATATTGTTGCCTAGATTTGGAGCTAGAAACGACATCATTATATTAAACCTGTCGGGTAACTTTCATTGGTAGTGGTGAAACAAGCCTTAAATGTGAGAAATTCTAAAATTATAAATTTAATCATAAGATCAAAGTATTTAAAGAATAAAACTGTCATCATTGTATAAATAAATATTGTGTTTCTTTAACTTGTGCCCTTATTCACAATTACAAAAACATTATCCCAAATATTTACTCCTCGCTATTATTAAAAGAAATCTCACTTTTAAACTTTCGCGTTCCATGATATACAAAGGCAAATCAAAGATATGTACCATGATCGCGATATTACTCCGAAAGAATAAAACCAGGTACAATTAAACTTTTTTTTATTTAAGACAAGCTAATTTGAGTTCACCTTGCTTGATGTTAAGCTAAAGGCAATATCTCAGGAAAGAGGATCACCATTACAGACACGTAGCATGTTACAATGGTGGCACTCGGCTTGACGGCCTCACCAGATGCTTTTTCACGCCCCCCGTAAAGTACCCGGGAGTGTAGGAAGAAGGCAACACGTGAGCTGGTAAGGAATACCAGTTCTTAATGGTGCGGTAAAGGAAAGTGTCTCTGATCCGCTTGATTCTTGGGCTGTTAGTTACTAAACGCAGCTTTTAAAACATATTGTCGTTATTAAAATGCATTATAATATAAACTTTTTATTTTATCACATACAATCACTATTCTCATTCATAAAGGATTATAATACGATACATAACTCGAATTAAGTATGTCGAAATATACACGCAGCATGATCGCTTACACTCATACGATTATTATCAACTTTAAATAACAAATAATAGTAGGAAGGTACTTTAACTTATTTATTTATATCTATAACTAGGTTTTTATTATCAGAATGCAATACTACAATGATTTTATTGTAAAGTTTCTTAATATAATCGTCACTAGAAAAAGATATTTATGACATTACGTACTTAACAGAATTGATCCGTACAAATAGACAAGTTGGCATTTGTTTAAAAGGGAAATACAATATAATTTTATTCAACTTAACATCTTATCGGTGTCCCATCGGGATTAAGTGGTATTTTTGGTTTGCATACTCTTTTCTTTCCTTCGGCACTGCTTACCATTGTGCAAGTAAATGTAAAGTAACCACAAGATGAAGACTTGCTGTAATAAGTATGGGAGTACTGCTTCCGAACATTATTATCGTTATCGAGATCACGTGTCACTGATTTCGATACAGATACATACCTATTGTTTTCATCGGTCTTCGAATTATAAAGAGATCTTAAATTTTTGGGATTAACGTTTCTTCCGTATGGTGGGTATTTATATTTTACCTTACCGCTTCCGGGAGTAAGTGAAACCGTTTGTGCTTGCGATGGAGACTCTTTTGTGCCGACAACGTATGTTTTATCTTTGGACGCGACAGATTTCACACTGCCTGTAAAACCTCTCGGTATAGTGTAACCACCAGTGCCGGGTATACGCTCTCCGGGTTGATAGATTCTACTTTCATCAGGTCGTTCAGAATTCTTTTGGGTAATTACCGCATCCTGGCCGGTCAATGAACCTAATAATATATGCTGTGTATTACCACCTGTTGTCTGCCTTACTTCAACGCCTTTTCTTTTTGGAGTATGTAACGATTGATGTGTTAAATCTGCATCTCGAGAAAATTCGTTATAACTGGTATTAATGTAACCCTGTTCATTTTCGGCGACATCATTCCCTTCGGTACCGAAACCATCATCTATATCATACTCGTCGGGTGGATTGTCCTCTTTATCTGTCGCATATTCGTAGTCACCAGTGTTAGTGCTGTATGTTGGTTGGAAAGATCGTCTGCTTTCAACGGGTGGTCCACGAGTAGTTGCTAATGGATCACTTAATGGATGATGATCGGAATGACTATGTTGACCGATGGTGTCATCGGGACTGTTAATTGTATCTTCTTTATTTAGTTCATCTGTTCCAACGTTTGCATCAAATGGAACTTCAGTTGTTGTTTCTGATGGAGATTGCAAGTATTCAATTTTTTCCGTATTGTCCGAAATGCGTTCGTCGTTAACGTCGATATTTTTGTTATTTTCGTCAAAAACATCAATTTTATCAAACGCTAATCTGTTGGGAAATACAGCGTCTTTATCCAAACTAGCACCGGCCTGTGCCGCTCCGTTATAGGTAATACCATATTTGAAGGTACCATGCAGCTGTGATTGCGACATACCAGTGCGACCATTTGATTGAGCTGACGACACTCCACCACCAACAAAAGGAGCTTTCTGTAATTCATGTGATTTGTCCCCTTCTTTATACGGCGTAAATCCTATTTGAGCCTGAGAAGAGGTGCTGCCAGGACCCCTCGCTTGCGCGTCAGCCATTCCTCCTTTGACGCTACCTTGAACTTGGGAATTTGACGAGTGTAGTAAGCCTTCACTTTGTGAACCAGTTAAAATGGAACCAGTTTCTGAACCGAGTTTAACATTAGCTTGTGACTTATTATTTCTTCCACTGCCTTGTGCTGTGCTAGAAGCACCCTTTTTATCTCCATTAACTTGACTGTTTGCCGCTTTATTTTCACCAGTAATTTCAGCCTGGGCTGAAAAAGAGCCGCTACCAGTATAAGTACCGGTGACGTGAGTTTGAGCGCGGCCCTTATCATTACCTCCTTTAGAAGACGCAGAGGCTACGGTGCCGTTCGCCGCTTGGGAAACACTTGCTTCGGCTTCAGAGTCATCACCATCTGCTATCGAATTCGGATCAATCACGTTTTGAGGTGGTACTGTAATCAAAAAAAAAATTATGATGATATGAAAAAGTTATGATAAGAGTAAGCTAGTTACTCTTACAGCTCCACAATTAATATCACTCGCTACCTGCTGAAGGTATGGATGGATCCTCAGCAGATATAGCTATCGGCAAACTTCATGAACAACAGTCAAAAATAAATTGACTGTTCAATCAATGACGATAACCGTTTGAATCCATGGCAGTTGAATATAAGCTGTGATTGGCTGGATGCGACCTTCGCCGTCGCGTTTACCAGTAAAGTGACCTAAAAACGCACTTCGTGTAACCTGAGTACATCCTCAGGAAGTTTGCAGATAACTATATATTAACGCGTCTTGTCAACATGAACACAGCACGTACGTACAGTACGAATACTGCACCATCATGCACTGAAAAATACATGTTACTTTTCATTGAAATCTTTGTATTAGATTTCCATATTGATTTGTAAAAACCTTTAACCATGATTGTAAAGTGAACTTTACCTGGATTTTTAAGTAATGCATATGGGCAATAATCTATCAGTTACTAATTAAATAACTTACCCTGACTATTGTCGCCGCCCTGAAAATAAAAAATACAACTATAAGTAAATTCTTACATCTTATCATTACATACAGCAGCTATATGAATACCATTCTCTTTAAAAGTTTGGTAAACGTTTAGCCGAGAGGAAAGCAGTGGCGAAGGGTGAAAAGTTTCAAAAGGGAAGCCGGTTGAAAAATTTACCTACCTTGATCTAGTTTATCATGCTCCATGCGTCCCATTAGGAAGCCGACAGGAATCGGATTATAGGGACCCTTCGCCACTGTTGTAACGTGAATTCACCTTCATCTTTTGGTGTTTTTAAACACAGGTACCTACATACCTATATAATATCTATATCTATATAATAGTAATAAGATAGACGTCAACTAGGCAGTATTTCACCCAACATTGGGTACCTCGTAATAGAAGTGAGACTATAGTTTCCGCCTCCGGGACACTGACAAAAGATTGAAACATTTTGTAGCTATTATCCAATTTCATATTTTCAGGTCCCATAGATAAATAAAGATGGTGAACTAAATTATCCGAAATCGAAACCTACCTAAAAAAAATATAGACGAAACTAAAAAATAGATGTACCATTTGATTATCAGGTCCAGCCCCTGGGACTCCGGATACTCCAGGACCGTTTTGCCCACTAGTGCCTTGACCGCCTGCTGCTCCCGGACCGTATTGACCTCCAGTGCCTTGACCGCCTGTTGCTCCCGGACCGTATTGACCTCCGGTGCCTTGACCGCCTGTTGCTCCCGGACCGTATTGACCACCTGGCCCTTGACCGCCTGGTGCCCCCGGACCGTATTGCCCACTGTTGCCTTGACCGCCTGTTCCTCCCGGACCGTATTGACCGCCAGTGCCTTGACCGCCTGTTGCACCAGGACCGTATTGGCCACCCATGCCCTGACCACCGGCTGCACCCGGACCATATTGACCTCCGGTGCCTTGACTACCTGTTGGACCAGGACCGTATTGACCACCCATGCCCTGACCGCCGGCTGCTCCCGGACCGTATTGACCACCTGGCCCTTGACCGCCTGTTCCTCCCGGACCGTATTGACCGCCAGTGCCTTGACCGCCTGTTGCACCAGGACCGTATTGGCCACCCATGCCCTGACCGCCGGCTGCTCCCGGACCATATTGACCTCCGCTACCTTGACTACCTGTTGCTCCCGGACCGTATTGACCACCTGGCCCTTGACCGCCTGATGCCCCCGGGCCGTAATGCCCACCGTTGCCTTGACCGCCTGTTCCTCCCGGACCGTATTGACCGCCAGTGCCTTGACCGCCTGTTGCACCAGGACCGTATTGACCGCCAGTGCCTTGACCGCCTGTTACTCCTGGACCGTATTGACCGCCGGTGCCTTGACTACCTGTTCCTCCCGGACCGTATTGACCACCTGGCCCTTGACCGCCTGATGTCCCCGGGCCGTATTGCCCACCGGTGCCTTGACCGCCTGTTCCTCCCGGACCGTATTGACCGCCAGTGCCTTGGCCACCTGTTCCTCCCGGACCAAATTGACCTCCCGTGCCTTGACCGCCAGCTGCTCCTGGACCGTATTGACCACCGATGCCTTGACCGCCTGTTCCTCCCGGACCGTATTGACCGCCAGTGCCTTGACCGCCTGTTGCACCAGGACCGTATTGACCGCCAGTGCCTTGACCGCCTGTTACTCCCGGACCGTATTGACCGCCGGTGCCTTGACTACCTGTTCCTCCCGGACCGTAATGACCACCTGGCCCTTGACCGCCTGATGTCCCCGGGCCGTATTGCCCACCTGGCCCTTGACCGCCTGATGCCCCCGGGCCGTATAGCCCACCGTTGCCTTGACCGCCTGCTCCTCCCGGACCGTATTGACCACCGGTGCCTTGACCGCCTGTTGCACCAGGACCGTATTGGCCACCCATGCCCTGACCGCCGGCTGCTCCTGGACCGTATTGACCTCCGGTGCCTTGACCGCCTGTTGCTCCCGGACCGTATTGACCACCTGGCCCTTGACTGCCTGGTGCTCCCGGGCCATATTGCCCACCGGTGCCTTGACCGCCTGTTCCTACCGGACCGTATTGACCGCCGGTGCCTTGACTACCTGTTCCTCCCGGACCGTAATGACCACCTGGCCCTTGACCGCCTGATGTCCCCGGGCCGTATTGCCCACCGGTACCTTGACCGCCTGTTCCTCCCGGACCATATTGACCTCCACTGCCTTGAGTACCAGCACTGCCTGGAGTATATTTGCCTCCGGTTCCTTGACCGCCTATTGCTCCTGGACCGAATTGACCACCTGGCCCTTGACTGCCTGGTGCTCCCGGGCCATATTGCCCACCGGTGCCTTGACCGCCTGTTCCTACCGGACCGTATTGACCGCCAGTGCCTTGACCGCCTGTTACTCCCGGACCGTATTGACCTCCGGTGCCTTGACTACCTGTTCCTCCCGGACCGTAATGACCACCTGACCCTTGACCGCCTGATGTCCCCGGGCCGTATTGCCCACCGGTGCCTTGACCGCCTGTTCCTCCCGGACCGTATTGACCGCCAGTGCCTTGACCACCTGTTGCTCCCGGACCAAATTGACCTCCCGTGCCTTGACCGCCAGCTGCTCCTGGACCGTATTGACCACCGATGCCTTGACCACCTGGGGCACCTGGATATTGCCCTACTGCACCTTGGCCGCTGATACCACCGGGAGTGTATTGCCCTCCTGGACCCTGGCCGCCTGCACCATATTGACCACCAGGACCTCCTACACCGGTAAAGCCTGGTCCGTATAGTCCGACATTCGGATTAACGACACAACAGATATAGTTCAATCCATCGGGCCCCATAAAAGAACCTGATACTGTAGGCCATTTAGATCCAATGGGATACGTACCGGACATTCCTGGGTATCCTACTCGATTACCAGGCTGTAATGGGTAAATTGCCATGCCTGGAGATCCCGAATTACCATTTGGAGTATATTTTCCAGCAGCTCCCTCCCCGTTGTATCCTGGCCATCCATCTGGACTAAACGGTCCGTTGCCCCCTTGTCTACCGTTTCCACTTGGAATATATTGACCTCCAGGACCTTGACCGCTTGTACTACCTAAGCCGCCTGGTCCAATTGGGTGGTATTGACTACCAGGGCCACTACCAACGGGGCCATATTGGCCATCAGATCCTTGATTACCTGTATTACTTGGATCTTGTCTGCCTGTACTACCTGGTCCGTAATTTCCATCTGTCTTTGTACCACCCGGTCCATATTGGCCACCAGGTCCATAATGGTCACCTTTTCCAGAACTGTGTGATCCTCCCGGACCGAATTGCCCACCCGATCCCCCAGGTCCGTATTGTCCACCTATTCCACCCGGTCCGTATGGTCCAACTGATCCTCCCGGTCTGTATTGTCCACCTGATCCACCTGGTCCATATGGCCCACCAGACCCCTCTGGTCCATATTGTCCACTTGATCCTCTGGGCCCATATGGCCCACCGGAACCACTAGGTCCGTATTGTCCACCTGGACCGCTGGGTCCATATTGTCCACCTGGACTACCCGAGCCATATTGTCCGCCCGTACCTCCTGGTCCATATTGTCCACCTGAACCTCCCGGTCCATGTTGTCCACCTGAACCTCCCGGTCCATGTTGTCCACGTGACCCTCCCGGGCCGTTTGGCCCACTGGATCCACCCGGTGGGTATGGTCCACCAGAACCGCCAGGTCTATATTGTCCACCCATACCTCCTGGTCCATATTGCCCACCTGAACCTCCCGGTCTATATTGTCCGCCAGGACCTCCGGGGCCATATTTACTACCTAAACTGCCCGGCCCATATTGGCCTCCTGAACCTCCCGGTATATATTGTCCATCTGATCTACCTGGTCCGTATTGTCCGCCTGATCCTCCAGGTCCGTATTGGCCACCAGCGTCACCGGCACCTTTACCTTCAGGCCCACTGGGACCATATTGTCCACCAGACCCTTTACCTACTGCCCCAGGTTGCATTCCATCATCCCCTCGGGATATCCCATTTTGATTTACTACATAAGGCGGCCTAATACCCCCAGTTGTTCCGTCAGGATTTGTCACATAACCTGGTCCTTCACCATTCCAATCTCCGTTGGGGCCGCGTCCATTTCCGACTTTCCCTACTGTACCATCTGGACCCATGCTGTAACAAACAATTTTTATAATTTCACCTACAAGCACCACTACAATCTTAATATTTGTACTTTGCTACTTGTACTTTAATTCCAAAAAAATTTACGTACATTCCTCCGGGATCACGTTTCAAATTTTCTGCTCCTATGTCAGGTCGTCCTAAGCAATCATCACAGCTTGGGTCGTACATTGATTGACTCTGAGCTTGCCCCATACCACTATTTCCACCTGTAATGTCTTTGTTATTATTAAAAGTAAGTAGTAGTCAAACTGACGAATCATAAAAATTCACGGGGAAATCGACTAAATTGAATGTGAAATTTGCAAATGTAAGCTAATTTTTAGTTATTTTACAAAAAAATATGTAGATACCTATAAAAATAATTACTATCTTTCAAAATTTAGGTACAGTTAGTTAAGGTATCGTGCATTACGTGCATTTTCAATCATTACTAAATCATTTTAAAGACTAGGTACACAAATCCAAAATAACGAAAAACTAGTCAAGTGCGAGTCGGACTCGCGCACGAAGGGTTCCGTACCATTATCCTATTAGCCTGACTGATGTTAAGCCATCAGCTTACAAGTTAAGCATACAGTTAGGCAAATGACTTGAGTTGATGTCGTTTCATTACTTGCCTAGGCTAGTACGCTTCCATATTACTCTTCTAACCTAATCTATCCAAGTCGGGTTGCGCGGCTGTTCTCAAAGAACCTGTCACTAACTTCCTATCCTATTTCTGTCAGTTGTTGTAAACAGTATTATGACTGTTTACAACAACTGTTATAAATAGTATTATTTGAAAATTTTATATATTAAAAAGTTTATTCTGTTGATTGATGGCACTTGGTGGAATTTGTTGTTACGTACCTACACATATTGAGAACACAAAGTATATTCTCAATATGTGCAAATAAAGGTTCTTTTTAACCTACCTTAAAAAATATTTTATTTCGTTTTTAGAACTTGTTATGATAGCGGCAATTGAAATAGGTACCTACATAATGTCTGAAAGCTCAGCTGTATAGCTATCACGGATTATTAAATACAGCCTGGTGAAAGACAAAAGGAGAGTAACACAAATAATTAATGTTTGTTCTATGAGAGCCCTCTCAAACAAATATTTTGTTCTGTTTTTAGCTTTTGTTGTTATAGCGGCATCAAAAAATCCTTAAGTCCTTTCATTTGATACCAATATTGAGGGAGTTGTGAGAAAATATATAGATCATTTTTAGACGCGCGGCGGCCATCTAGGACGGATTTTTTTCAAACGTAGCTTTCTTACACTTCCGACTAATATACCTACCTTGTAAACATTAAAAACTAAATCCAAACCGGTTCATTAGCTTAGGAGGTACGATGCCACAGACAGGCACACACATAGAGACGTCAAACTATAATACCGTCGTTTTTGCATCTGGGGTTATGCAGTTACTTGTCATAGCAGGGCACGCCGTAGTGACGGCGGTAAGAACCATCATGGGGGAGTGGCTAGAGAGGCCACATGGCAGCCTCTCGTACCGTCTGACGCAGATGATCACCGAGCACGGATGCTTCGGAAAGTATCTGCGTCGGATGCAGAAAGAGCCAACGTCCGAGTGCCATCACTGCGACGCGAGCGAGGACTCAGGTCCGCACACGCTCACCGAGTGTCCGGCGTGGGAGACGCCGAGGCGGGAGCTTGTGGCGGCCCTGGGAGTGAGGATTCTCACGCTCTCCACCTTGCTCGCGGCGATGGTTCGCTGCGCGGATGCGTGGGCGGCCGGCGCCTCCTTCTGCGAGCAAGTAATGCTCGTGAAGGAGGAGGCGGGGCGGGAGCGGTAGCGGGAGCGACGAAGGATCGCAAGACAAGCTGCCCGCGTACGAAGGCAACTCGGGCGTCGGAGGTCGATGAACGACCTCCGCCCCCCATGAGCGCCGGCCTGGGGGTGACAGGTGAAGCCGCCTGTCACCCTGGCAGAAGCAGGCCGCGGCGGTGGCGCGTGTAGCGCGCCTCCTCGTTTCCGGGGACGAGTTGGGGACTCTGTAGTCCCCACACCCGAGAAGAGGGCCAGATCGTGAGAGATGGCCCTGGGTCGGCCGGGGTGCGAGGGATATGCCTGTCAACCTCACATTCGGCAACCAAAACGACCCACAGGCGGCGTGCGTTTTAGTCGGTTCGAGTCCGACATAACCTCCTCCACCGGCTCCGGTGGGGAGGTATCCGTGGGGATTTTGCGCACGTAATAAAAAAAAAAAAAGTTACTTGTCATAGCCAAAGTAAATTTAATACTTACTAACGGTTGCCCTGGACGAGTCAGCAGCAGAATGTGCCTCTGCTTTTCCTTCATCCTTGCCTGAGCCTCGATCTACGGCTAAGTATTGTGATTGGGTTTGTCCTCTATATCGACCCCGGGGAGCAAAACTAGAAGTACGGCGTACTCTATTTAAGCCTTTGGACTCTCCTACAAGGAACATCCGACCGAGGTCTTCCTCTTTCACAATGTTAATTGATTTACAGAGTATTCTTCTTTTTGATGCATTACCAAATCGATTGACCTGTTGTAAAAGAAGCCATTAGGTTACACCTTGACACAATAAATTGTTTTCTTTGTTCCATTTACGATAATATAAATTGTGAAATATGAGCCAACCTTGACTATAATTATCTTCTAATAAGTATATACTCAAATGATAAAATTAAAATGCCTACTTGCTGTTAGCAGTAAAGTTATTAATATAAAAAGATAAATATGCTAGAATTTATATTTAAGTAGTTTTGTAAAGTTTAGGCGTCTCAATATCAATATGAAAACTTTATGATATCATTTTTGTCATGGGAATACTGATTGAAGTAGGTACAGGTAAATGATATTATACCAATGGGTCAAAGATTAGGATGAAAAATATTGAGGAGAGCTTTAGCCCTTTCCAATATTTATGATAGGTACGAACAATAATTTTCCAACTGCAACGTTAAGTAATTCTTAAATTCATTTTTGCACGGAACCCTCAGTGCGCAAGTTCGATTCGCACTTGTAATATATTAGTTTACGAGTATATTCTGTGATAAAACCCACATTTCACCAACTAAATATTTTACGTTTTATATAATGAGAAGTGATTGTAACATCACTTTGTCCGAAAAGCGCCACTCAAAGCAGGCAAAAGGTGAGGAAGCTAGAGGTATGAGCAGAGTGGTGATGTTACTAGTGTCGACAGTAAGCCGTTCAAATGTGCCGTCCCTAATATCTGCCAACCAAGGTAGGCCTAGTGATAAATTTGCTGCTGTATAGCCGTATATTCCATATTTATAAATACAAAGTAAGGTCTAATTTAACAGAATAAAATATAGAACCGCGGCAGTCTAATGGTATGGGTAATGGACTGCTGAGACGAGGTCTCGGGTTCGATCCCAGGTTTTACCATGGCACACCAATGACTTTTCGATGCTTTTCGAAGTTATATGTGTATTTCTCGCAGGTTTATAAAGTGCCCGGTTAATGGCAATAGGCTCGCCACCTATTACATTGGGACCTAAACGTAAACTGGCGAAATGTGGGTGCTAGCACCTCTGCCTACTCCTTCGGTGATATAGGCGTGAGTTTATGTGTATGTATAAATAGACAATATAGTATATCAGCTCCGTAGTTGACATTCCATAGGGGAGTTAATTGAAACCATGAGTATGTAGTATGCTAATTCCAGGCTGGGCATCTAAAATGAATTACGCATATAGAGGTAATTACCTCGAAAGTATGAAAATATTACGATAGGTTACAAATTTCTCCAAATTACGAGATTACAAACAAAGAAACTGTTAATACACACAATACAGGCACAATATTCTATCTATAAGCTTATAAGACGGTAGTACAGTCAGCATCTGATAGATCTTGCCGAGCAAAGTACTCACAATGTAATTAAGTCCAAAAAACCAATTGTATATTTACTATCACAAAGCTCAAGTAGTTGTAAGCATCCAGAGTGATCAAAACATTTATTCTTTATTGCACGATGTACATTGGCGGACTTAATGCCGTAGGCATTCTCTACCAGTCTACCATTGGATGGTGCAGAGCTAGTACGTGGTAGGCGCATATTAATGAGGGATAAGTTAGGTTCAATAAGATAAATCGATTTGATTGTTCGATAGCATGTAGATGATACTATAGATTAATTACATACATTTATATAAACAGTAGGTACATATACTTACATACCATAAATCATGCATATCTGATTAATATACATATATAACATAAATACAATATTATACATATAAATATACAAGAGTGGTAAAAACATTATTGTTGAGCCGATAACTCTGCCAATTCCGTGGTGATCAACTGCCGTACCCTGGACTTGAACACATCGCGGCTTGTGTTCTTCCTGATCTCCTGACATCATCTTAGTAATCAATTCTCCATTAATGTATGATATAAGTATGACACCTACATATATGTACATAACATATATGTAAGTGTATTAGAAGACTTTAGTCATGTTGGAACACACTAGTTAATAACGGTAGTTTTAGTCATGCAAAACATTATACCTAATATAATGTTTTGCATGCCTAAAGTATTCCTTAACTACCTACGTGTATAAACAAAAAGGGTCACTAACCAAGACTTGTCCTAACGTATCGTCATTAGTACCTACATTTAAAGATACTGCTTCCTATTTAGCGCTCATCGTTAAAATATAACTAGGTCACTAGTCATTATGATAATGTATTCAGAGAAGTAAGTAATATTAAAGCTTTATGAGGATGCTATCAGTCTTATCAATCATTATATTTGAATTAATTAAGCACACTCGTACGTCTATACGATAAACTTTCTATGATAGGTAATATAAGTTCCTATTATTAAATCAAAAACTTTACAAGTATCGTAAACAGACAATAGGAAATATCGCACAGCGTTCATTTTCAATCTTAGCAAATCTTGGTGCTTAGAAGTCTAATACGCAAAGCAATTTACCTATCCCCCAGTTATATATAATTCTATAGAAATAAAAACTTACCACAAGAAAATTTTGGTTCGCCGTGTATGGTTTCAAGTCGCTGATAAAACACTTTAGCTCCCTGTTCCACTGCGGTATGTGTCGTCCAACCTCATCATCATTGGATTCGACTGACCATACAAAACATCTATGAGAACTTGAATGTTTGCACACAACATATTTCTGAAATAAATTTATAAATAATACAACTCTCAATTGCCTCAAAAACCACGAAGTCACACAAAAGACCTAAGTTTAAGAACACAAATGTAGTAAAAGGCACCATAGTAATATCCTTACTTGTTGGTCAAAAGCAATAGTCGGTTTAAGGAACGATAGGAGAAGAGCGATCGTGATTGTAGAGGCAGCCGCGATTTGCAGCGGGGTGTGCCACGCGTATCGACGCATGCCGAAGCGGTGGTGCGCGCCGACGCTCTGCCACTCTGTGATCGCCGTAAGCGCACTGTCCGCCATCTGACCCTTGGCCTAACTCAGAACCCGCACTAGATATAAGTTCACCCACCTAATTTCGGCGATAGCAAACGAATTTGCCACAGTTTACTAGTGATTTGAGCAAGCACAATTCTCATAAGATAAAGATACAACCCAAATATATCATGACGTCTATCTAACAAATTGCAGTTAAATATTTAGCAAAATAGTCCACATCCTAATCAGGACTGCCTACCAGTCATGGACCGACCACCTAATTACCTGTATAAGACAGCTGTGATAAATTAAATGCGGAAAACGGGGGATGTACTGCTCTAAAAATGCCACACTGAGCGATTCTGCTAAAGACGAGTTAGGTACATACTCGTTTTCGATTTCGATTTTATGAATTTCCAGTACATCTCAATAGATTAATATATACTCGTAAAATGGTCACTTACATGAGCAGAATTAGGCAACAATTCAGCTTCTTGTTTCGAGTAAATATTGCCTCAATGACAAAATATTATCCCAAATCGATTCCAATGAAGTGCTATTTTTAGGCCCGCTGAGATGAGTGCTACTTAGTTCATTAGGGCGTCTTATTTAGGTATAATGTTTGTTCACATTTATATCTATTTAGGGTGCAAGTTTCATCAAAACCGGAAAATTTGAGAATATGGGCGTTTAAGTCTTCTTCTAAGTGTAATGGCCTGACTCATTGATACGACCCCGGGTGTGTTTAAGAAATAAGTAGTATAATATTATAGTAGTAATGTAGGTAAATGTTATGCCACATAAATAATATTAATGACTTCTGTGTAAGTAACTAATCGTTGTAACTTAAACTTATGTTATGTAGGTACCTCAGTAAAGTTTCTTTGTGCACTTACATAATGGTAATATCATTTCGAAGCAGTGTCAGATTTATACTTTTCTTATGTAACTAGGTTGTATCGCTTAGCCTAGCCTTCGTCTTTTTTCTCTCTTTTAGGGTATAGTTACTGTGAAAAACTGGCAGTGCCACTTCTTAACATAGTTCTTACCAAACCAAGTGAGTGCTTTCTTAAATATCCTGTACCTTGGCTGAAGCATGTAGGCCGTATTAATAAAGCTAACACTGTATCGAAAAAAATGCCTGATGAGAAATTCATCATAAGAATTGAATTGTTATTGAATGACTTCTGTGTGCTGCCACAACTTGCCAATGTCAGGGTGTTGTGAAAAGTTATTCAGTGAAGAGAATAACTTTTCACGACACGGTCTGTTGGAATGGAATGGAAAGAGACTCTTTTGTCCGCACTTAGCCTCCTTTTTGGACCATTGTGCGTGCAGAGTCAGTACTCTGCACGCACAATGGTTCAATGGTGGCGGAGCTAGGCTGGCTAGAGTCTAGCTCCGCCTAGAAACGCAGAAGCTTACTGGGAGCTTCACAGGCTTCGCGAAGCAACCTCACTGTATCAAGGCTTTGTGAGGTTGATGCCTCGCATTCCAGTATTGCGTGGGCGGCCGTTTCCTCGGCAACAAAACAAAGGGGACTGTTTGTAACACTGACGGTGTATAGGTGCTTGTGGAGGGGGCAGTGGCCCGTTATTGTTCTCAGACTTGTTCTGTCTAGTTTTAGGAGAAGTTTCGTGAGTCGTTTGTTTACCCATGGCATAGCCATTTTTGACCGCCTGCCGGTGTTTGTATCCATCTTTGGTTATGTAGTTCCGCGGATCTCACGCGTATTCAAGTACGAAATTGCAAGACCCTTTCTTGATCGGTAGTAATGGTAGCGGTCCAGCAACGGTCTCCTTGCGAGCTACACTTACATACATAAACAGGTGTGACATTTACATAAATGTCGGCTGGTGTGAAATGTGCATCTAAATGGCCACAGTTCAGCTAAATGCTACAGATTGGGTACAATCTGAAACACTGGTTTTCAACCGTAGCCCAACACAGTCAGGCAACTTGCTGTACCTACACATTGATCAATTATTATATATCACTCACGTAGGCATTATGCACACAAGAAGTACATAGGTATGCCCGCTGACATATAAACCTATAAGTTCAGATCATGTTGGGTGTATCATATCACATATAAATAAATAACAATTTACACAATTTTTAGATATTTTTATACTATAAATATTCATCAGTAGTTTTCCGATTTACCTACCTTACAATTTTATGTTCATACGTGTGAAATTATTTCGTTTAGTCATTATATTTCTATAAATAACTACACATTTAGCAATGGTTTCTCAATTTTACGGTTCCCATGCAGGGGCACAATAATAATAATAATAAAATTTTAACAGTATCAACAAAGCACTTCTCGAGCAAGACGTGCCTTGAACATTTGCCGAATGGATCGGGCGGCTCAAACAAAGGGCGGTGCAACTTACAGTCAACTCCACAACGCGGGGTATTGTAGCCAGGGGATGCCCACGAGGTGGAGTACTCTCTCCCCTGCTATGAAACCTGGTGGTAAACGAACTTATAACAGATCTAAACGCAAATAACCTCTTCACTGTAGGTTATGCGGACGACATTACGATCTTAATATCGGGGTAGTTCGAAAGTGACATATGCGATCGCATGAGACAGACCATTAAAATAATTAAAACCTGGTGCGCGAAGCATGACCTATCAGTCAACCCCCAGAAAATTGAACTAATAATGTTCACAAACCGAAGAGTACCGGACCCATACAAGCTCCCAAAACTCTTTGCATCCGAACTAACACTTAGGGAAGTTTTGAATGTGCTGCTTTAAGACCTTAGCTGTACAACCAACACCACAAGGAAGGTCTTCCTTGTGGCCTCGGTATCCATGTGTTTAATCGAGATTTTATTCTCCTCAAGAGCTCTCCACCCACCACGACGGAGCCCTCACGTCGAAAACGTCACTTGATTTGCAAGTGATCGATAGACAACGAGATAGGACTTGGTGTTCCACAGCATGAGGCAGTGCTGCTTCCATCCAAGCCATGCGACTGCCCTTTCCTAACTCATGAGAACTCGCTTAAGCAGCCCGCTTATGAGGTGCCACAGCCGATCGATCGATCCGATCACAGAAAGCTACTCTGTGACCTCCCGTGTGAGAGGAAATCCGGACCAAAGTGGCGTGTTGCTTGTAGTGTGCAACTACTCCGGCCCTCTGCTAACTCAACCACCAGGACTCCTTCATTCCTCGTTACGGGTCCCTGCGCCCGGCACAAACACGCGAGAGGTCATTGCTATCCGCCACCTGCTTTTGTTCGGTTATGAACACGCAGAAACATAACCTCTACATTTCTGCGTTGTTGTTTCTGGAGGTTTATGTTGCATCTATTTCTTAGGTAATTAGATCAAAAACAGGACGACAACCTCGAGAAGGATAGTCTACCAGACTTGTTTTGAGGATCTACACGATCTGCGCTCTCCCTCAAAACCACGTCACCCTATCCCTCAGAAGGAGGGGGAGGGTAGGTCCATGCTAAGGTTTCTGGTAGTGATACCGTCATAGAAAAATTTGCACACCCCCGTTCCAACACCTACCGTCCGTTTTACTACCGTCCGTCTGTTTTAATAATCCTAGTGAATGTGGTATTAAGTCATATAGGTACGTCAATGTCATACATTCTGGAATGAAAGGCATATTTTAGTTCTTTATTTATTATATAAAAACTAAGAATCGTAGATACGTAAAAAGCGAATAATGGCGACTTATTAAAATTACAATTAGCTTCTACAGTAAATAGATGAGTAAGGTAATATTCGATTTAGGCCTTATGGTTGAGCAGTGACGGTTTCGTTTATTGCTTATTTAATTTCAATTTTTCATAGTCTTGTTATTTCTGAGCTCACATTAGAATCCTTTTTTTTGTACGAATGCGTCGGATAAATAAAATGTTGCGTGTAGTAGGCTGCAGAATGTGTATCCCCTGGACTTTTGCTGCTACTGATTCTACGATAGTATTCAATAGATTCAACACAGTCGCAGGCCAGCCTACTCTCCGAACCGCTACTTTCCAATTGGTACTTGGGCACCATGATGAGACTCTCTGTTGACTTTGTAGGTGCACAGTGGCTATGACTTCTTGTATATACAGAATAATGATGCGGTGCACTTTGCCGGTGAGAATGTTTCTCTTGTGAATGATGTTGATACTCGTGATGACTTTGCGTACTGCGACTGCTGTGGTTTCGCCCGTGACTTTTGGAACGGTTCGATTGTTTAGTAGTGGTATCTAAATATCCGTACCCAAAACCATATCCGCCGATCGCCTTGGTTGTTAAATTATCCCAGGACTTCGGTTTTACGTGTTGGTGACTACTTTGATATTGAATTTTGGGCGACGATTTGGCTTCAGAACGATCGTTATCCCAAAACAGCGTGTCGCTGCTCAGTGACGTGCTGTAACTGGAAGCCGAATTATCACACGGCACAGTCACATTACTCGTTGCATACGACTGAAGACTGCATTGACTTGTCTGTGTAGATTCTGTTGTTAGATAACGATAACGACTGGAGCAGTGTCCTGATTGACATACTTTTTTAGTTCGTATTTGTGGACCACTATCTGGTTTTTGTGTACATTTATCAACTTGTTGACATTTTTCTTTCCTTTTGTGTTCTTTTGAACATTCTCTCTTTCTCCGTATTTTTTTCCTGGTGTTAGGAACACAATGCGGATCACAACAGGGGCTAGCAAGATCATAGGCCTCGAGACTGTTGGCGTCTTGATTATTATAGGCTGGCATGCAGGGAGTACATCCGTGACTGTGACTACTTCGGTGGCCTTTATTGTGTTTTCCACTATTAGTAGTTTTATAATTCTCAGACGCCCTATGACATTCGTTAGGAGTTTTCACTACATAGTGATGACAATCTCGTCTGTTCCTTGGGGAACCAACGGTTATGACAAAGCTACCTGTTCTTAGGTTTGGTTGTATAAAACACGCTCCATAACGCGGGTCCAGGTATTGGTACATAAACACATTGGGTGGGGGAGGCTTACCTGCAGTCACGTTCTCACTAGATAATGTAGGTCGACAATACGTGTTATTTTTATTGTCACCTATGTTATTTTCTTCGGTGTCAGAATTTACATCAGATGGAGATGTTTTCTTTTTTTGTGATGGTAGGCTGTGAGTCTTCCAGTTAGAGTCAAATAGCTGTCTCTCGCGGACTGTAAGCTGTTCCAACACTCTCATTTTTGACTGCAATGTGCGTTGAAGATTAATGTATTTAAGATGCAGTTCAACTTTGCGCACGCAATCTTCAAAAATAACCACCATGCGCATCCTAGAATCGCAGTGGTTTATTGCATCGACTATCGCTGCATGGTCGGCGCGTTCTACATCAGTACCGTTAATGGACAGGATCACATCACCTTCCCGCATGCCAGCCGCAGCCGCCGGCCCCTCTCCTTCCACGTGGTCCACGTAAGTAATCACCTCGATCTCTTGTTCCTACAAAATTATATTACATTAAAAAAAGCCGGTCAAGTGCGAGTAGGACTTGCGCACCGAGAGTTCCGTAACATAAGCTATATAAACCGTAATATATTTTGAATGCGTTGACTTAGAATTAATGAAATTTTAAAGCATTAAAAGATTAAGGGAAAGATCGCGTGTTCGAGTCCCGCCTGAACTAATTCAAATCTTAATCGACGTTGATTCAAAAATTTGAATTTTTTAACGTTTCAAAACGTTATAGACCTGAGTATTTGGTATGAAAAACTTGATATCTCCACGCATTCCTGAAAATAAGGTCTTGACAGACAGACAGACGGACAACGAAGTGATCCTATAAGGGTTCCGTTTTTCCTTTTGAGTTACGGAACCCTAAAAAGAGAAAAGTTTTACTCTTCGCTCACGAAATAATTTGCTTTCTTTCATGATATTTTTTACTAATTGGCAAAAATATAGTTGAATATCGCATGTCTTAATTTTACCGCCAAGCATGAGATCAGTAGGAGAGATTATCATAACCGATAATTTACCGCCTTACCATATCGACAATCAATGTATGACATTTAAGGCATGTTAATGTTAAACATTATAAATTCAAAACATACCTTTTTGTAATGTATGCCGTAGCTTTGTAGGGTGAACCCGTAACTGCCGCTTTTCTTTTCCACGATTATGGTCCGCCGCCGCCAGTCCTCCTCATTTTTCCCTGGTCTTTCTGACTTCATGGACTCCCTAATCTGTAATGATTATTCCACACTACAATATTTTTGGCTGTTACATAGCTATAAAACCATTCATTTAATATAATGAGTCCACTAAAATATTCTTAATACAAAGAATTAAAATACAACCTTCAAAGTTTCAAAGGTTATAATGTCAAGTGGCCAATGTGTTCACTAATCTTATTAAGATATTACATATTGTCGACATGACGGAGACATGGGTATAATACTTAAAACAAATTGTATTAAAATATACTCACAGAATTGTCTAAGGAATCTTCCTTCGAATCACTGTTGAGCAGTTTCTTGCCATTGCTCATGGAACTGGGACATCTTTCAGTTAACTTTGGCGAACTCATACTGGCGGTGGTCAAGCTGGCTTTGGGAGGTACGGTTTGTGTTATAAACAAGAATGTGTAAGCTTCGTGGACCTCATTATTCTATTTAATAATTATCCTTTTGTGTAAACTACACATCGCCCATGTTTCGTGAGGTGCGACAAATCATTAAATTGTTCGGAGCGCATGCGTGACTTTGACGCGTGCGTAGTTAAGGTAGACTACACCTTGCAGAAAAGCTTTTGATTTGAAAGTTCAAGCACTTAACCTATTTTCATGAACACTGCACCAACTTGGTTTGTTTAAATATAGTTCTGCGTGAAGCATTTAAATATAATAAAATACTGTATTGGTATTAGTATTTTATTACATTTAAGTGCTATATTTTATTATACCCATATTATATTATTAGGTCCCTTTTAATTATTTATGGCGCTCGCCCATTATTCTTATTTATTTATTTATTTATTTATTTATTTATTTATTCATTTTGCAAATGTAGGTCGAAAGTTGGTACATGTTTGTTAAAAAGGTATCACTACATTTGGCCTTGCGGCATGCAAATTAGAGCCATACAAATAATTAGTGGACATGCATTTATACTACACTTCCTTACAGTTCATTCGAGATACGTACATTATGTCAATAGTAACTAAATATCACATAATCAAAATAAAATCAAATGCGTATGTCAACTGTAATAAGATTTCACATAATCAAAATAAAATAAAATAGGTATGTCAGTAATAGGAAATAATACATTATGAAAATAAAATCAAATTAGAAAATGTCAATTACATTAATTATTAATTAAATAATGATAGTAACAAATGATACCCGTGTTCAATTTAGTAAACTCAATTAATTTAATTTCAGTGAAATACTAATTTTATCTATTTCAATGACTTGTCATTTATGTACTCTTCAACAGAATAGTAACATTTCTCCAGCAAAAGGTTCTTAAGGCTACGTTTAAATTCATTTATGTTTGTGATATGCAAAATAGAAATTGGTAGTCGGTTGTAAAGCCTTGGAGCCATGCAGAACACACTACTGTTAAGATATGTGGTTGCATTAGCTGGAAGACATATCTTCATGTTATGTCTTTTACTATTAAGATTTCTATAAAGCTGCATATTTTTCCTCACGAACAACACGGTTTCCAAAATATATATAGATGGCAATGTCAAAATCTGTAGTCCAATGAAACTAGGTTTACAACTATCAGTAGATTTCAATTTACATATAGCTCTTACGCATTTCTTTTGGGCTATGAAAATGCTTTCCACACCAGTTGAATTGCCCCAAAATATGACACCGTAATTTAAAATTGGAAATACATATCCATAGTACGCCGTCATAATAGTGGATACACTGGCTGTCTTAGACAACATATACAGAGAGTAAGAGTGTTGATTTATTTTTGAACATAACACTTCTAAATGCATCTTCCAATTCAGACCTTCATCTATATTTAGTCCTAAAAATTTTGTTTGTTGTACCTGTTTTATTTGTGTTCCATTATATTGTATGTCCAAGTCTGTCAGTTTATTCGTCCTATTTCTAAATGTCATTATGCATGTCTTATTTAAATAAATTTTCAAATTATTTGATGTCAACCATTTAATAGAGTCATATAAAGTACTAATTATTTCATGCTCAAGCTGGGATTTATTATTTCCAGTAAATACAACTGTGCTGTCATCCGCAAAAAGTATAGTTTTATAATTTGTTGCTTGGGGAAAGTCATTTATGTAAATGATAAATAACAGTGGTCCCAGCACACTCCCCTGAGGTACTCCAAAAGCAACTTTCCGCGGTTCAGACGAGTAATTTATTAGCTTTTTAGTAGAACTACATATTCTAGAGATCTGTGTTGTCTGTGTTCGGTCACTTAGGTAAGATCTTATCAGTTCTAGCACATTTCCCCTCACTCCATAAGCATATAACTTATCTAATAAAGTCACGTGATCCACGTAATCGAACGCCTTGGTTAGATCCATGAAAATGGCGGAGGCTTGGTTCTTTTGGTCTACTGCGGTCATAACTGTACTGAGAAAGCTATAGAATGCTATATTGATATTTTTATTCTTACGAAATCCAACTTGCTCCTCAGCAAATAGGCCATTCATTTCAAAGAAATTGTACAGACGCTCGTAGATAACCCTCTCAAATATTTTTGATATGACAGGAACAAGAGCTATAGGTCTGTAACAACCCATGTCAGTTTTGTCATCCTTTTTAAACAGGGGTTTGATTACAGTAATTTTCAGGTCATTAGGAAACACACCATGAGATATGCATAGGTTAATCAAGTGACTTAAAATATGTGATAACCTAAAAGATATGTGTTTTAGTATCTTTGTAGAAATTTCATCGTATCCAGTGCTATTTGTCGTTTTGAGATTAAGGATGATTTTATTAATATCTTCAGGAATAGTAGGAGGCATAAACAAAGAGTTAGATTTATGACTAAAACTTATTTTGGACGTAGTTTGTTCTAATTTCGTAATTTGATCAACAAAATAGTTGTTAAACGAATTCGCTATTTGTATAGGATCACTAATAACCTCATTATTCACTGTTATGCACCGTATATATTCCTTGGGAACATTAAATTTATTATTGTTAATTACAGCCCAGGTAGCCTTACATTTATTTGTTGCGTTACTAATGAAGTTGTCATTCTGCGTCTTCTGTGTTAATTTTATAATCCTATTGAGCCTAGACGATAGGTTTTGGAAAGCTTCTTTATTTGTATTTGTACGGTTTTTCCGATACTGCCACAGAAGTTGACGTTTGCGTTTACAACATAGTCTTATGCCTTTCGTAATCCACTTTGGGCGTGTTTTTGCTGAGATCTTTACACGTACTATTGGAAAACATAGGTTATAAAATAGTCTAAACAGTTCATAAAACCTACTAAAGGCGATATTAGGATCTTGACAATCGTACACTTCCTGAAAACTGAGTGAGTCTAAACATTCCTTAAACTTTGTAATATTTACCATTGAATAGTTTCGTTTTTCAACATACCAGTAATATATTATATTATTACATTAAGAGTACCTGGCTTGTGTGTATGAAAAGAAGCATGAAATTGGAAGAAATGTACACCGTGATCGTAGCAAGTAGAAGGATGTCATCTCTGCCTATCCCAATAGGAAAGAGCCGTTCCTTTATATGCCTATCTGAATCTGAACATATTTGCATATCATCTGTATTTCTGAACAATAACCTATAGTAATAATAGATTTTAATATTATAAACGTTAATTATTATTTATTAATTACTAAGAACTTGGAAGCAGGAATCCAACTATCTTCACAATAAAAATCATTAAATTTAAATAACTTTAATCATTCATGTCACAAAGTAACAGTTATGACAGTCTAGATTAATACTTAAATATCTCTATTATAATAACTACTAGCAGTACCTACCTACCCTGCACGCTTCGCTGTGGCACATTGTGATTGAATGGTTGCGAAATGAGAAACAAAACAAAGAATACATTTTTTGAGGTCACGGATATGTGCCTGATGCAAAAATTAGATAAAAACAATCCTTGACGCGGATTATATATCATGCTAAAATTTCAGCTCGATCGGTGCAGAACTTTTTGAGTTTATGAAGCGTACACAAACCAACATAACATTTTTATATAATAAAATAAAATAAAAAATAACTATTATACAGATTGTATCGACAAGCAAGATGGTACAATAAATACATCAACCTCGATGAATTAATAACATCGCATAGGTAGGCACATGGTAAAAATGGTGCCTACCATTGTTTATGTTTCTATCTTAACTACTATTATATGCAGGCAATAAAGGGGCTAGAGTAGGTTGTGTGGGAGAAAATTTCGAAGTAGTGAAATCTAAAGTAGAAAATAACATTGGATGAAACTGATTAAGGCGATGGTGAAGTTAGAAGCGTGTTAATTTTTGCATAATGAACAACAGAGGTATTCGGTATAGGCACGGGTATTTGAGACATGTTACTATTGAGGGTCAACAGAGTTGGTATGGCGATAGACTGAACATCAGCTGTTTGCGGTATGAATGCAGCTCCCTTGAGCATTTCTATCGGCGTGTTCCCCTCTGAAATTTCTCGCTTGAAAAAGCTCTTGTAGATGTTAGCAATTGATCTTTCCGTGCTATCTTCATAGTTAGCGTTTACTTCCCTAACAATTTTTTTAGATGGTTTGGTACCTGAAAAGTAACAATATATCTTATTACCACGTTAATTTAGCATGCAATATTAAGTCCACGAACTAGTATTTTTGTACTTCAATCATAATACCTCCAGACTAGAAAACAAGAATCTGTTATTTGTTTTAGTTCTATACACATGAACTTTCCCTATCTAAAATCACTCTACTTTCGATTATTCCTTAGGCGTCAAGGCGAACACAGGTTTTAAAATCCTTTTATTACAACTTCAACCGCTATTAGGCACTCTGTTATCTGGTCTCACCCCTGGTTTAAGCTGGGCTCAAATCAGCTTGCTTGTATATAATACTTTTAAGAATCTAGTTACCTACACACTTCGAACACTAAGTAAATTGAAAAAGAAAACACTTACCTTGTTCCAACGTTTGTGAAGACGCCTTATTTGTTAATTGACTGAATGTACTCCATGGTAACTGATTAGGAGAGTTACTTTGAGATCTAGACACCGGCGCTACCCCCACAAGACTCTGAGCCGTAACATTTGTAACCAGAGGTTCTGGAAACTGACTCAGGTCTACTTGAGAACCGTTGTTTTTGAAAAACGTAAAAGCCTCTTGATTTCCCCTATAACAAATAAGAAAGAAAAAAGATTGACATTTTATGAGCGTATGACTCAGAAGTTAACGGTAGCACTACATACTTTACTATTAGTAACGTATCTGTCCTATCCAAATAATAAGTAACTACTAACATTAATTAATAACGTATCAGGAGATAAATGACTATTAGAGGATCTCAAATACCCAATAACAAAACATGTCTTGTTCATTTGAGCTCCAATCCAGTTGCATCCAAAGTTTACACTTCGCTAAACCGGGGTCCGCTCGAAATCCAGTATATTTAATGCAACTGTGCGCCACACCGGAAATTACCGACCAAACATAGCACGTGCACGCAGAATAAGTAATACTCCTACGTAGCCTAGACTGCAACTAGTTGAATAGGTATCTATAGTAAGTAGGTACTTGTTGTCTACCTGCTATATCTAATATAGCAGATCGAGTCGTTTACTTTTATTCTGTACTCACAAATGACAATTAATATACTGCCTCACTAAATTAAGACTATTTTGTTTGTAATGTTATGAGTAGTTAGTTGATAAAAAGTCGATGAGCTCGTCTATTATGTTTTTAGTCAAATCTTCAATGTTTTGAGTACCAAAATTCAATAGACAATATATATAAGTCACTGTTTGATTACAGGTGCCATTATGAACCTAATTGCGATGAAATTAGAGCCACGTTATGAGCAAGTTCGTTGAAAAGTGTTTTACTTCAATTGTAAGTAGATAGGTCTTTGTTTTAGGAATATATACCTGTAAAAAAAATTATCTTACATACGTACTTATGGAAGTATATATATCTCCTCACACTTATCTTCCTTTGGGGTAGGCAGACACATGATAATGTATTTAAAAAGGTTACATACATTTTTGTATCAAACATTTCATATATTTTATTTATGGTATTACTTAAACCCAATTTTGTACGAAAAATCAATAAACATGCGTAATTTACTTCCTTGTATACCAATGTTTCGAATATCAATTCAACTGGCTCGTTGGTCTAGGGGTATGATTCTCGCTTAGGGTGCGAGAGGTCCCGGGTTCAAATCCCGGACGAGCCCAAACCTTTTTTGAGGTAAAAATAGCTTTTATAATTGATTAGATAATTTTAGAATAGAATTGCCACTTGTCTAAAGGGGCTGTATTGTGTCTATACTATGTGGTAGATATGTGGTAGATATATGGTAGATATATGGTAGATATATGGTAGATATGTGGTAGATATATGGTATGCGATAGAGACCTACCTATTTACTCTATAAATTGAAACTAATGTTGCACGTACTTATAACAAGTACGTAGCTATATTATTGGTACTTGACAGTTTTTTTATCCTACTTAGGTTGCAGAGAAGCACACGGCCCACCTGACGGAAAGTGGTAGCCCTCGCCTATAGACGTATATAATACCAGAGGAGTAACATTCGCGCTGCCGACCCAATAAGCACAGAGAGCCTCCGTGCCGTCATTGTAGAATACAAAGCAAGACAAGCCTTTGGTTTTCCCACTGACAGCACAAAAGTCTCCAGTGACCTCTGGCCACCCTACTCACCACCGGGAACACAACACGAGGTTATTATGGTCGCGGTATTCTGTAAGGCGGAGGCATTCCCTAAGTCAGGCTGCTCAATTGTACGGAAATACCACCGTGTCCTACTGTAGTATGTATTTTATTGTCAGTTAATTTGACTAAATGTGTGCGGTGTACCTTACATAAAGTATTTTGTTACAACCTATGCTTACTATGAAAAAGAAGATATGTTTTATTATGTAAAAAGAAGATAGGAGAAAGATACCTCTTTATACTATACCTACTAAAAGCGCGGCGCGGCGTGGGCATGGCGCGGCGTAGTTCACCAGCACTACACGCGTAGCACGCGTCGTAGCACTTAGTATGATGATGTTCATCATCAAAAATTTTTCTTAGGTACCAAGGTACTTCAGGGTATTAAATATATTAAACTTCTGCTTTTAACTGTCTTTAAAATTCGATCAAAGGTAGCTTAGGTTTATTAAGATCACTAAATCTATCGCGTTGAAAATAGCTTTCGATTTTCAGGTGTAGAAACGTCAATCTCGTTTTTTAGGCGTATATCCAGAGGCAAATTACTTTTTATTTGTGTACGCAGTTGAAAACTGTTAATACTAGATTATTTGTTGGTTTCTTGGCTACACATTGAACGATTGTTGTTTTTATCACTTTATAATTACTATATGAAATTCGTTACCAAAGAGAAAAGGTCCCTCAAAAAAAAAATTAAACGGTAAGAATTGGTAATGTGCTTTTTTAACAAAAAATCGTCTGTTTTATACAATGATTTTTAAGTTACAGGCTAAAATTTTGTGTTTGTCGAAAGCCTATGCAGGGGCCGGCCAGCCGGCTATTGTACGGGGAGGTTGTGCTTCATGTTTTCGCAACTTTGATATTTTCACGAGTCGAGATTAATGCACAAGTGAACAAATAGGACACAGCTTTTAGACGCCGATAATAAATTATGTACAGAAAGCTTTAAACTTTCAAGCAATACGTGACAATTTGTTGATTATTTCATTCACAACTTGTTACTAGCTGTTGCCCGCGTCACCGGCCGCGTGAATTTCTGTTCCCGTTCGCTACTGAACCTTCCCAATAGTGTGATGATATTTAGCATTATATAACACTCACAAATAATGTGGGTGTCTATTGGTATAATATATTTACATATATATTTATAATATATACAGTCTTACACAATACTTCAGAAATAACTAGTGTAGGTGCAAGGATTTTCCTAGTTATTCTTCCGTACTGTGGACTGAAGACAGGAACGCTGGTTAGCTGACATCTGAAATTTTGCGATGCCCACCCAAGCGAATCGGTAGTGAAGCTCGGTCATCCAAGACCACAATTAATATTTTCTATAATATTGTCGATGTTTTTCAAAATTGACATATGTTTAAAAAATGGCATTTATCGTAGGGCCTGGGTGAATTTTGGACCGAATAGGCAATACCGAAGATTGTAAAAGCCGAGTATATATTAATTTTGCGTAGGCGATCCGAAATGTCACTAAAATTTTGATTTTTTTCTCTATAAATGAGGTGTTAGAGAGAGAGTAGGTGTAGTGAGATTCTAGCAATGGAGACCCGAGGAGACGTAAAGAGTCTTTTTCTAAAATTTTGATGTTGGGAGCTATGGAATTGAATTTAGAAATAGTAGAAATTTTGTCCAAAACGTCGTTTAAAAAAATCTCACATTTGCTATCATTTAGTCCTAAACCAATCAATCTAAATTCATTTTTAATAAATGCCAAATCTTGTGAAACTGTCTCGACATCTCTCCTTTAGCTGCCGAATAATGGGTTGAATTCAATTCAATTTCAATTTATTTATTTCTAAACAAACATAGCTTGTATTGAAATGTCAATTTTAACTAATAAATACATACAATCAATCAAAATACACTATAACGTCAAAATGAAATAAAAAAAAAAAATATTTAGGTACAATTAACTACAACTTTACATTTAGTGACAAAAACATTTTAGTCATCATTCACAAATTCTTCCACTGTGTAGTAACACTTTTCCAACAGCAAGGACTTTAACTTTTTCTTAAAGGAATAGGTTTTATAGACATCAAGCTTTAAGTCATTAGGCAGACTATTAAATAGTTTTATTGCTTGATGTTTCGCACTATGTATCACGACGTTAATTCTCGGATTCAATGTAGCTTTGAAATGGTTCCTTCGAGTGCTTTCACGTGTTACTCTTTCATCTTCCGTTTCATAATCCCTTATGTGTTTTGCAAAATCACTTAAAACCATTAATATATAGAGGCAAGGCACGGTTAGTATAGACAGGTTTTTAAAATGCTCCCTGCAAGATTCCCACTGTGGAATACGGACTATTGTTCTTATAGCCCTTTTCTGCAATATAAATGCCTTATTACAGTTATATTTAAAGCTATTACCCCAAAGCTGAATGCTGTACCTTAACCTGGACTCCACTAATGCAAAATACACCATCTTTAGGTGGTCAACACTGACTTCATCTCTTAAACTTCTTAGAGCAAAGCAAGCTGATGAAATTGATCCATCTATGGCATCCAGTTCATCTTTCCAATTTAGTAACGAATCAATGTGAACGCCCAGAAATTTAACAGTATCTACAGAATCTACCCTATCGCCGTTTAGCATAATGTTGATAGTGTCGCAATTACGTGATGTAGTTTTAAATACCATAACGCTTGTTTTCTTTCTATTTATTATTAAGCTATTAGCTGCAAACCAATTCTGAAAATCAGTCAGCAACGTATTTATTTTACAGCTCAACAATTCCACACTACCGGCACTGACTACTGCATTTGTATCATCTGCAAAAACTACCAATTGAGCATCCGCGTTCAACCGCTTCGTGTAATCTATCATATCGTTCATAAAATAAGGAAAAGCACAGGTCCAAGGATCGATCCTTGTGGGACACCAGTCATCACGTTATGTACCTTGGATCTATAAACCCGTTGACAACCATTTTCATCAATTGATTTAATTTCCACATACATTGTCCTATTGCCCAAATATGATTCAAACAGCTGCAGGGCCCTGCCTCTCACGCCATAATATTCCAGTTTTTTAAGCAGCAACGCATGATCAACAGTATCAAATGCGGAGCTTATGTCCAAAAATATTGCAGCAACCTTCTGTTTTTCATTAATTCTTCCTATTAATTCATTGGTTAAACTATTTATAGCATCTGAAGTGCCTACAAACCTCTGATACCCGAACTGTTGCCTGTTTATAATTTGATTTGTATTGAGATGGGACACAAGACGAGTTTTTATTAATTTTTCAAAAATTTTAGATAGGGTTGGCAAGACAGAGATGGGTCTGTAATTCTTTGGATCCATCGCATCGCTCTTTTTGTGAATCGGCACCACTTTGGCCAATTTCAACTGTTCAGGAAAAATTCCAGCTTCTCAACATTGATTGAAAAAACATGATAGTGGGAAAGCTAATATCTTTATATGATGTTTAATTACTGTAATGGGTATTTCGTCATAACCAGTTGAAGTCTTGTTAACCATTCCTCGCACTAACTTTCCAACTTCCTCCGGTGTAATAGAAGAAAAGACCATGTCCTTAATGATCCCGCGACCACTATCGTGAAGAAAAGTATTTGAATCATTGTTTTGTCTGTCATTTGTAGTATGTCTATTATTATTATTAAACTGTTCAGCAAATATACGTGCAACCTCTCTGGGGTCCTCGACCTTTTCCATATTATTATTATTAATACTAAAGTTCTTAAACGCTTTTTCACTAGTTTTGTTTCTATGGCGATTAACAACTTGCCAGATTTCCCTACTAACATTTTTAGCGTTTTCCAATTGCCTAACTACAGCATTTCTTTTTGCCGCCTTAATAACCCTTCTGAATAACCTAACATAGTTTTTTCTATAAGTTAGAACACTATCATTAATACAATTTCCATTATGCATGCAGAGAAATCGTTTCATTTTGCTAGAAACTCTTATGCCTTTTGTTGCCCATGGAATGCAAGTATGTTTCCCACCATTATTTATTTTTCAGATTTTTTTCCTGAAGCTACTTTTAAATATATTATTAAATTTATAAAGAAAGGTGTTTATTGCCATTGATGACCATTCGGCGTTCAATATGAATTTTTCAAATGTTTCATGACTTCTTTTATTAAATACTCTTTTTTCTACCCTAATTGTTGCATTCCGTGCAGATTTTCTATCTGTTAATTTTGCTAGCGATAACTCACACATAATACCAGCATGCCCGTCCGATAAACCGTTGTGATCCACATTTATTTCATGTATACTCTGATCGTTCACATTGGTCAAGAAATTATCAACACAGGATGTTCTACTGTTTCGGATGAAAGTAACATTTTGCACAAGAACCTTAAAATCAAAACATCGTAACAATCCCAAAAATTCAGTGCGATGTTCATGTTCCTTGAGTAAATTCACATTAAAATCTCCACAAATTAAAGCCTTTCTGTTGAAAAAATATTCCAGAACCTTCTCCAGACGCTGCACAAATATATCGAAGTTCCTGTCCTCCGGCGTTCGATAAAGACTACATATATATAATCCACTATCTACATCCTTTACACAGCATATCTCGAAAGAATCCCGAGCATACAGATCATTTATATGTGAACACACATTGCACTCTCTATCTGCCTTGCCTAGAATAAGACTACCACCTCGAGTCTTCCCAACTCTGGTGTTGTACGCAACATTATTGTATCCGCTCAAACAAAACAAGGGAGCCGACACCTGGTCCAGAAAATGTTCAGTTATACATATATAGTCTGGTTTTATGAACGATTTTATATAAAGCTCAAATTCATCCCTTTTCGAGTTCAAGCCGCAAACATTCTGATGAAATATTTTCATTGAAATATTACTAGAGAACCCATTTTCTCGTATTGTAACATCATGCACATCCTGCGAAGTACAATTATTATTCACGAAAAAAATCATCGCCTCTCCCTGTACTGACATCGTCAGGTTCAGTCTGTGTGATAGCATCAGCAAAATTCAATTCACAACATGAGTTAAGTTCCATCTGAGTCTGAGTATGCGTACTACGATAATTCTTTATTATACTCCGGCATGTACAAGCAATATATACAACTCATGTCTGTAATTAAAATAACTGTACTTATACTTTAGTCGCAATATTTCCCTATGGAATATACTACTTATGTAAAATTTATTAAAGGATTCACAATTTTTTAAGAAATGTGCATTACTACAGCAATAACATATATGATTTAGAAGATTATTAAATTTATTTACATTCAAATATCTATTTCTACTAATTTCTGTAATTAAAACATTTGTGTGATATATTTTACTAAGCACGAATGTCTAAACTAAAAATTACAGGTCCAAGAGGGTCTCCTTGTTGACAACCAACAGCAGATTCTAAAAGGTTGTCCTTATATAATAATTTAGAGGGGTATCTGTAACATTGCCAAAGGTAATTATACATTTTGGGAGTTTCTAGTTTAGCTTGGTTTAACAAGGTGTCCCTGTTCACCGAGTTAAAAGCATTCTTCACATCAACCTTGAGAATTACTTCACTTTTCCTGGAGTCAAGGTAGATTGACAAAGCAAATATATATATGGTATAATAATAATAATTGTACAGTTAATAAATATTTTCCAACATTCTACATAATGCTATCTAGGCCCATGGTAAGCATAGCTTAACTAGCTTGTGTTATGGAATCTAGAATGTGGATAAACATTTAGATCCTTTTTTTGTAAATACATACATATCATACATAGAAACACCCAAACCAATGCAAATATACATATTCATGCATACAAATAATTGCACTGAGCGGGAGTCGAACCCGCGCCCCCTGCGTAGCAGTCGAACGTTCTACCGCTACGCCACATAGGCCGCAATGTATAGTATTACAATACACCGCGGCGGTGCCGGGCCTGGCGCGCCTCCGTTTCCGGGGACGAGTTGGGGACTCTGTGGTCCCCACACCCGAGGAGAAGGCCAGATCGTGAGAGATGGCCCTAGGTCGGCGGGGGTGCGAGGGATATGCCTGTCAACCTCACGACGACCCATAGGCGATTTGCGTTTCGGTCGGAGTCCGTCATATTCTCTTCCACCGGCTCCGGTGGGGGGGGAATTCGTGGGGAATATGCGCACGTAAAAAAAGTATCACAATACTAATTACAACGTACATCATCACTATATTTATACTTAGGTATAAAACTAAGTCGCTTCCGGCTGTCTGTCCAACCCCATGGTAGAGATTAGATCTTTAAAACTACGCAACGAATTTTGAAGTGGTTTTCTTTAATACGAGTGCGAGTAGATATAGTGATTCAAGTGGTAGGTTTATATGCACAATACATGCATAATATAGTAGAGTTGTACTCATAATTTTAGAGGTTACTAATGTGATGTCATAAATAAAACACATACACACATTTTTTGCACTTACATTGCCAACGCTGACACTACGAAAATGTGTAATGTGATTATTTTTTATGCATAAAGCATGCTTGCTTTTATAATCTCCTACCTCAACGTATCTACGCAATAAACACCCTAATCAATGACAATATACGTATTTATGCATACAAAATATATGCATTGAGCGGAAATCAAACGCACAACCTCTGCATTAACAGCCAAACGCTCTACCACTACGCCACAGAGATCTTGTTTGTGCCTAATAATATCAATAACGTATTCATATCTCAAATAGCTTCCCAATAACTAAATACCGAAATTGAAACCATATTTATAGAACCTGAAATGGCTATATCAAGCTATCCTTAAGAAACAGATAATGTAGATATTCTTTGCTTTCTTTCGTCAACTTGAAAAATTTGTCATAAATTTACAAAATAACAAAACAGTATCAAAGATCATACTATTGAATTTAATCTTCATTCCCAGGCTAAACGTTAACGTGTTTCATTTTGTTATCTATTCTATTAAATAATTTGTTACACTGCTGTGTCTATACTTTGGATATTAAAAAAAAAATACTTGAACTATAAAATATTTTCGTAATTATTGTCTGTTTGTTCGAGATGGACGTAAAAACTTTTAAACGGACTACTTATTACACCTAACCGGTTTCGCCTTACGGCAATATGTGTAACAACAAATTCCACCAAGTTCCATCAATCAACAGTATAAATAGTATTAAACGGATTTTAATGCGTTTTTTTGCTTGAAAGGTCTTGTTAGAGAGGAACCAGAGATAAGACTAATGTCGCGATAACCTACATCCCCGCGGCCCGAGTCGCGGGCATAGGCTAATATATTAATGCCAAAATATTATCGAATCAGATACGTGAAGTTAGGCATAAAATGTTGATCCATGTGTCCACTCTGTACCGTTTTTACCTATATCTTTTACCATATTTTTATATTATAATCAATCACTTTAGTGACGTATGTGCGGGGTGGAGCGGGTCTGCGTTTATTACATTTGTAAGGCTCTACCCATTCGTTCTAAGGCATCGTCTCTAGTAAAGACCTTAATGCTTTATGAATAGACTCGATTGCATTGTTAGCGTGATAGTGTTAGGAAAATATGCAGCGTTACAGGAGAATGGGTAGTGTAGGTACATACACTACCTACATACTAACCTACCTACTTAGTAAATTAAATAGTTTATACCTAAGTTTTTAATTGAATGGTGTGGGAACACCTACCATATACCTAGGTGTGTAGGTTAGATGCATCTGGACTACCTAGGTACACTTTACACTTGTAAAGTGTAAGTGTATGTAAATGGATTTATAAATTTTAAAACTTATATTTGTTGTAGGAAAAATATTGAAAGAAAAAACACTCACGTAGTATTCATATTAGCTGTTTCATTGTCCGTTTTGTTTGTGACGATACCCACTTGATACACCATGGCGTTTATAACATACCTGTAATAATAAATATATAAAATCAAATAAAAGTACATGCCATAAATATCTACCCTTATGCTCTTTAAAACTTACAGTGAGTAGTCGCTACTCATCAAAGTGGGAAGTTTGCACACAAAAAAGAAAAATAATTTTAAATCCTGGGACCGTTCAAGATTACGTAAGCACTAAAGGGGGAGGAGGGTCTAGATAATGATTACGTAAGCAGCATTTCTTTTCACACATAATATAGCATGCATTACTCATACTATACCCTAAAAAAAAACATGCATATAGGTACCAATGTTTACGTAAGCATAAGTTGGGGGGTTAGAGTTTCGCTTACTAACGACAAGGAGGAGGTGGGGGGGTTAAATAATTGTAATAAATCTGCGTACTTAATACTTGAACGGCCCACTTACATTTTTATGAAAAAAAATAAGGTTTACTTACATGTCTTTATTTGAATCTGAAGAGTTACCCTGCAGCTCAGTGTCGTTGTCACTGTTCAATCCCGTGGCGAACACAGCCCACGATACAAGACACAAGATCGCCATCTAGAAAGTAGATAGGTATTATAAGTAGGTAGTAGATATAGTATTTATACTTTAAGCTTCTTTTCTAGGTATATATAGTAATATCGGACCTATTCGCGAGAATAATCCTAATCGTGATGATGGACTGCACTATAACTATCAAATAAAATGACTCCTATAGCACACGACTCGCCTAATGTACCTAACCAGTACGAGTAAGGTACTCATTAGAGCTCGAATTTTGATTACTGTTGTTTATCTCAATAATTATAAAAACATTACTAATATAGATCTGTATATAGGAGAAAAATTACTGACCAGTTTCTGCATGATTTTGTCTTTGAAAGCAAACTATAGATTTCACTCGGTGCAAGCAATCGAGTACCTATATATCTCCTGGATACAATTACCTTCTACGTGTTAAACTGGACGCTAATTAAGGCAAATAATTAACATCAACATTATAATACCTCACACTATGATATTGGCGATAGGAGCAGCACCTGCAACCAAGTAACATCTACTGTACATAACTGGATAATTTGTATACCTATGACTCTATTAGGCGATGAGGTTAGCTCTAAAAAACAATAAGTACCTTATTGTACTTACCTTTCATCAATTCAAGCTGTATATGAGACATAAATATGACGAAACGAGTATGACTGAAAACGAATTTCCTTGCCTCATGTTCACGAATTAATTTATCAGTTTACAGAGTTAAAAGTGCACATATTTCTGGTCCATTTCATAGATACCTACCTACTATAAAAATTCGTAATATCCAATGTAAGATAATAGTAGATTACGAGGCTTGAAAATCAAGATATGATGACGTATATATGTATCTCACGATGTCTATACTCGATAGGTGATGTGTTATCTCAGTGAAGCCCTCTGCTTCGCTTCTTTATCAGTGTAATGCTGGACCGCCGCAGGGCACAAGATATATGACGTGTTGTCAGTCGCTGTCCGTTATATCGGATACACTCGTGTACCAATTTTCGGCAGACTACTACCACCGAATGCCTTGACATCATGGCGTTGAACAGAATTATGGTGAGCGCCGGCATCATAACACTGGTAAGTGTTTATAAAATGCATATCACGTTATTTACATCTAAATATACGATGTTAATATAAGCTGGCGACTCTAAAAGTTCTTATGCACCTACCTATCATTTTGTCATTGCTAAGCGAATATAAACTTAAAGTCCTTACTAGATACCTTCTAAGATCCCATATTACGACTCTCGTTAGCAGGTAGGCATCAATAAATTGAGTGCTCCGGTGTCAATGTAGGGACGAATAACGTTTACACATCAATAATCTATCAACCTGCTAACCAACGGACTAGGCGCAGGCTTTCCTCTCGAGGTTGGGATGTCAGACAGCAGTCGCCAAGCCGGAAAAGTCAATATACCAGTCTAAAACCATAAGCGACCCCCGGACAAACTGGGGTGCGACTGGCAAATAGCTATGTGGATGATCTATTCCGTGATTCTGGTGTATTTTAAATAAGTACCTACATACCATACCTATAGCTGTAATATGCATACAATGTAGGTACCTATAGTTAGGATTGAATAAATATCTAGTGAAATACAGGGAAATTAAACACGTCTGTGCATTGCTATATTTGTAACAATATTGAATCTGGTCAACGAAAGATGTACAAGTCAGTTTGTTTATTATAGTCTTCGAAAACATCTTGATGATACTAATATGATTTTATCATTTTCGGATAATTCTCAAACGATAATTTTAACGTAACTTTAGATGTGTGTGCCGCAGCAAGAAACTGGGACTGCGTTGGTGAAACCACATCAATTGATGAGATTACAACATCTACGCGTCCACTAGGAAATTGAGAATAAAACCTTGCGCCAGCGCCTTGGTTAACGGAAGAGGTACGAATCGGCAGGACGAGACGTGGTGGCTTTTCAAGTCTGCTAGGAATCGGTGTAGTCAGTTGATACTTAATACAAAACGCCGTTATATTCATAATAATTTTACTTAATCTTCTTCTGCCAATATCTGGAAGTACCTAGGAACAATGGGTATATGAAAGCAGCGGAACTCTGAATCAAATTCAACGCTATGGGCTATGATGGTGTCAGTCGTCGTATGATTACAACAATCTTAGACCATCTCCTGGAGGAACCCATTCCATCTCAGTCATTTCCGGCCCATTAGTATTTTACCTTTCTTCTCAAAAGTGTTCGAGGTCAATGTGCACAGCTCTCCCCTTTTATCTACAAGAACAACTTATTAAGCCCCCTACAATCAGGGCTTAGACCCAGGAATAGCACTGTATCTATGCTTTTGAAGGTGACCGGTGACGTTCGGCCTGTATTGATGACACCAAGGTCACGGTACCGGCACTGATTGATTTTTTAAATGCGTTTAATACTGTCAGTCACGATCTTCTTTTGTCCATCGTATCTTTCTACATGATCTCACCGGATGCCTTTGTGCAAAACTGGAGATAATAAGATAACCACCAACCACCAATCTTGGTTTCATTCAAAGACCACTCTCCTTTTTTCAAAGCTTTTCGTTTACTTTTATTTCTACGGAAGTGACTGCTGTCTGACCCTCCAACCCAAAGAGGGCAGCCTGCGACAGATTGATTGCGTTACGATTCTGGCTGGCTAAGCTATAGATGTTGGAAACCTTGTCGTATATAACAGACATAGAAATATATAAAAGAAAATCGTGTTCGTTACACTATTTATAACTCAAGAGCGGCCATACCGATTTGGCTGAAAATTTATGGGGAAGTACCTTAGAAACAGAAGACGGGCATAGGATACTTTTTATCCCATTCAACCTTCATCCCGTTCGACCGCGTTCACGGGAAGGTGACGTGACATAAACTCCAATGAGAATACAAGCCACTATAAGTCGTGGTATAACAAAAACACATCTGACAGGGAATAACAAAACGCAAATGAAAGTATGGTTGAAAATGTGATAATTATAATTTTTCTTAGAAATCAATAATAAGTAAAAATCAGTATTAGTCAGTCACACGAAAAACACTTACTCCACAATATGAATACATATATGAAAAAACACATAGGTTCAAGTTACAGAAGTGAATAAACCTTAATATATTCTGAACGTAACGCGGACGAAGTCGCTGGCAAAAGCTAGTAGTTACATAAAATCTTTGCCATTGTAGAGACAACCTTTTTTCACTTTCTGTTGCTTTATAATCCTGTTTCTACTAATATTATACGTGTGAAAGTTTGTAAAGATGTTTGCTCTAACCGCTGAACGGTTCAGAATGAAATTTGCACGGCTAAAGATTATAGCTTGGAATCTTTATCTTCCTCTTAGCGTTAATCCCAGATGCATCCGAAGTTTCTACCTCGGAGTCTGGGGTTCGCTTTACCAGCGCTCTAACTGCGGATTTGACTGAACTTCGATATTTTCCGTGAAACACAGCTGTTTCACAATCCTTCTGACGCCCACAACCCAAAGGCGATATCAAAGCATTATTGTGAGGCCAGTTATTGGATTTTTATGGCTCCAACTACCCGTAATGACTGCCATAGATGTTCGTGTGGCAACCGGTACCAACGGCTTGACGTGTTCTCCGAGGCAGACCAATGCAAATACCCATATTCATGCATGCTAATATTTGCACTGAGCGGAAATCGAACCCGCACCTTCTGCGTAGCGGCCGCGTTCACTACCGCCACGCCACATACGCTATCTTGATTATAACAGAGTATAGCCTGAAATAACACAGGTTATTTTTCATCTTTGGAATAGGTTCCCAGGGCTTGCGGGAACGGGATCATAAGTCCATGCAGGCGAAGCCGCAGGCATCAGCTAGTCTTAAATAAATAAAGAATTTGACCTTGACCTTGGAGTTTATAAATGTAGAGCTAAGTTTTAAAATTCATAGCTTACTTACTTACTTATAACATTGATAATGTTAAAAAGGCTTGCATACGAGTATTACTGCTTGGATCTTATTCAATAAGCCTGAACATAAAATCACAGACAAGGTGTTTTTGGGGTCCTACCAAATATTTTGGGCTCTAAACCGACATCAGCATGCCGGAGCACCTGTTGATTGAGGCACAGGCATTCCTCTCGGGGTTGAGAGGTTATACAGCAATCGCTTCCATAAAGGCCGTTTAAGCGAAACTGAAAGGGGAAGTAGAAGTAAGTGGAACCCTGGCCCGGGCTCCGAGATAAAGTCATTCTCAAGTGAAAATATAAAGTCGTCCTTAAGTGAAAACATCCTCAAATGACTTCTTATCGTGCGACAAAAACCTTACCACTGACTCTTAAAAGTAATATTATTTTAATCTTACTTTACTTTTTAACGACAACACTAATAAATTCTACTAGCAATATTGTTACAAGTAATTTGATCTAACTTTGAGGCGTAGTTGCTGTCGTTTTTAACATTATTAAACATATTTATTTCAAGTTATATAGTGCTAATCAATTAGCGCTAAATTGCGCTAATTGAAAAGCACATTCATAAAGTAAGCTAAACCTTCAAGTGAGGTGTGAAGACCGAAACACGATTCATAATATTTGACCCAATAGAAATTAGCGTCAAACATGGCTCTAAAATGCTCCAGATCGCTATTTTATTATTAATCTGTGACCTTTAACTTCGACATTATGAAATAACATATATACATACATAGGTACACAAGACAAAAACGATAGCCTGTCTAGTGATATAAGTATTATACATATCTTTATATTGATTTTGGCAAGCAGAAAAGGTCACCAGTATGTTCTACATATATGTGTGTGTAACAATAATTCGTTTCCTCATTCACACACACTTACACACTTGCAAATTACAATTGATTCAAAACCATTCGTATTTATTTATCATCCATCAGTTAAACTTTCTTTAGTAATAAGAATAACTCATAAAATTCTTATTACTAGGATATGAACGTAATTTTTGATAGAGTTTTAGTAAGTCTCCGTGACCTCTCGGGGTTTACAGTTTCGTTTTATAAGATTTAAAATATCGCAAAGTTTTGAGTTCGATTCACGGTCAAATTTTACTTTTTGAACTTTTAAATATTTGTATATCTTCATGTTAATTACTTACCTATTAAGGGAATGTTGAGGTAACATCACAAAAGTATCTTGATATTTTAGTTATAATTTTATAGCAACTTAAATCAGTAGTATTTTTATTATTACTGAGCGAGTATTGTTGCACACACATTGCATGAATGTTTCTCGTATTGGAATTTATGCTACCCTCATTCTCATGATTAAAATAACATGATAATTTTATTTTTATCTGTCAACAATTTCATGCGTTGTGCTTTCCACGCGGTTAATTAACAACTTTTTTATTTATTGTTTTTTATTTATAAAAATGAAATCAACAACTTACAACTATTATGAGAGCGCATATTATTACTTTGCATGAGCAAAATATTTGAATACATGAAATATCTCGAAAATTGAACATATCGGTAAGTAGTGTTTTCTGCAATTTATTATTATGAAAGTTATTTGATCTTATAATCATCATCATCTTGGAGAATCTATATATCTCCCAATACTAATAATAAACAAAAATATATAAGTAGGCATATAAATTTTACAGAATTTTAACAAGGAATTTTATTACTTTTTTTCCATTACAGAGCAGCGGTGGGTGCGCCGATATGGCGATTCAGGCACCAGAGACCGTCTTCGGCCTGGCCCCAAAGCCTTTGCCTACACCGATGCGTGTTCTTTGCATAAAGAGGTGGTTGAAAAACATATTCAAAACCCCTTCCACCCGTGTTATGGCCACCAAACACCATGTTACATTGCAAACAGTAAGGAACACCATGTTACATTGCAAACAGTAAGGAACCATCTTCGGGCAGCTGGGATCAGATGTCGCAGACCGGCAAGAAAAATTTTGACGTGGGATCTTCATCGTCGAAGTAGGTTTAGGTTTGCCAGGGGATATTTAAATTTTGACTGGTGCAACAATATAGTAATATTTAGTGATGAAAAATATTTTAAATCAGACAGGGATGGACGCAAAATTTTATGGAGAAAAACAGGTGAGCGATATTGCCAAAAAAAATATTCTACCGTGCAGTGGTCATATTACTTGAATTATTTCTGTTTAATTATATTGCAAATCTGAATTTTAGTGGTTTCAATTATACTTGGTATATATACTTCGGTATAGGTAACTTGGAATAATTAAAACCACTATATACTATCTAATATATAGGCAAATTTAAGCAAATAAATGACTATTATTATCTATAAGTATTATTTTATAATTCATATTTATAATAAAAGTTGGAATTTGTTGCGCCATTTCTTCTCCACTAGTGCTTAGGAACTAAAAGATGTAGGTAATTATGTGGCATCATTTTGAGAAATAAAGAAATTGAACTGAAAATAAGTGAGTGATGTTATTGTTAACGAAATGAGAAGTTATTATATTTGCATATAGTATAATTTCTAAACGTTAACATGATGATTCACTACACTTTAGTTACTAAAAGTTAATTAGTTTACCTGCGTCCATGCTTGTCTGATTTAAACATCCAGAGGGATAATATTGAATAACCTATTTATTAAATAAAGAATATGTAATGTATAAACCTAAACCTGTGTTGCACTCGGCTACGACCACATGGATTTCAATAATTATCCCGAACAATAGTATATGACTATTCTTAGGTCTACTACTTCAATACTATTTAGCAAAAATGTTTATCAAAATCTGTCTAACTGTTTAGAAGGAGTTTAGTTACAAACATTGTGACATATATATATGTAGTTCTACGACACAACACAATTAAATTATTTATTTACTGAACAATCTTACTTTATTATTATATCGTTGAAACAATGATGTTGTTTTATTTTCCATATTATTTTTGAGACTACGGAACACTAATTATAAAAGACAACTGTATGGTTCCTTAATATAACAAACAAAATAAAGAACAAAAACAAAACAATATATTAAATCAAAACTACTACATCAATACAGTTGCGGTTCGAACTCGCTACCTTTATAATGCCATTACGCCTATAATACCACTCAACTGCGTGAGCCTGTGCTAGTTTAACGAAATTTACCTTCTCATTCGATGGCAGGCAAATCACTCACTAACACATATTCAATCGTTCACGATTCATGATCGTACACACTGGCACACATAAACATAATACACTAATACGCCTGTAACGATGACGCACACATGTGACTTCAAAGCAATGGAGTTATTGTTTTTGACTGTTCCCACACATATGTAAAACATACGGGTGTTTCCACTTGACCCAGATGATAAATAGATTTTATTAGATGGATAGGCCAACGTTTTTGTCTTGTGTACATATAATCACGCCTTTATCCCCGGAGGGTTAGGCAGAGGTGATTAACACCCACATTTCACCAATCATTGAATTCGGTCCCACGTAATAGGGGGTGAGCCTATTTCCGACTTCCAGGCACTATTGTTCACTCAAGTCATGCATCTGAGGCTGAGTTTGAGCTGTATATATTTGTCTGATGTTAAACAGTCCTTAGTCGCCTTGTACGACACCGCATGTGAAGAGATGAGGTGGTCCAAATTCTACTCTGCCGGGAACCATGTGGCTAATCAAATTTGTAATGACGAAATTTATATAAAAAAATAGAGCAATCAAATATCTAGTCCCTGGTAAAGATATATTTTATTTTACCAGACCTAGCTTTAAAACATATAAATAATCTAAATCGCTGCGTTTGAGCCATAGTTCATAGTAGCCAAAGAGTTCATTGTGAGAGTGTGCTTATTGGAATTATTGTTAAAGTTTCTTGTCACAATAAAACAGCTAGCATTTGGACTATTACATTGCTAATAATAGAAATAGTATGCTAAGTAGTTGTGGGTAGATAGGTACCAATACCGCACAGACGACTCTCTGTTTTTAAAAGGTCGGCAGCACGAGTGTGCCTCCCCTGATGTTCCACACGTCCGTAGGCCACGGTAACCACTTTCCATTAGGTATGCTGCGTGCTTGTCTGCCACCTAAGTGGTATAAAAAACTATTAACTAAAATCACACAATTAGTTTTCACTGGGGAATTTTTCAATACTTATACATTCTTTATCGAAGTAAGTCTTCGCTGAATTCCTGTTATCTTTTAGCCATGAAATCATAATTGATAATGTTTACAACTCAATACTAACTTTCTTTAACTAAAACCTGCCAAACACATTATTTGGTAAAAATATGTCTATTGATAAAACATCTTAACTTTTGGGAAATAGGACGCTAATATTGTAATCTACAGTATCCGCTATTTTAGTTGGTGATAACGAAACAGCGTCAAACATTTGTATCAATAACGCTCTGAGGAAGATATGACGGTCGCTAAAGATACCGTACCTAATCATCTTTATTATATTTAAAAATTAAGTGCCTACGTGCGATAATTTCAGAATATGAATCAAAAGCAACATCGTAAACATTTTAGGTACATTGCATTATTTCAATGGGATTTGCGTACCATTTTAGGAAAAATATTTATTGTTTACGTGGCATACAAGCACACGGCTCACTTGATGGAAAGCTACTGTGGCCTATGGCCGTGTGCAACATCAGGAGTCACACTCGCACTGCCGACCCTGTAATGTAAGCACAGAGAGTGTAGAAGACAAAGCAGCACAAACTTATGGTCTACCCACTAAATCTCTCCAGTGAGCTCTGGCTGCCCTACTCACCGCCGGGAACACAACACGGGGTTATTATGGTCACAGTATTCTGTAGGGCTAGGTACATCCCCAGTCGGACAGTTCATTTTCCATTCTGCAATCATCAACCAATCGTCAATCACAGTTCTTGCATGGAAAACTTGCCTGTGTTTATAAATAATTATGTTAACAACTAATCCAGAAAGGAAATGAGTGTAATGTTCTTATTGAAGTTGACCCCAATTCAAACAACTTATGACTTGTCGTCAAATAACTTGAGTTATTGAGTACAAAAGATTATACTAAAGTGAACCCTGTTTTTTTTCTATAAATAGCGGAAAAATTTGTGGGCGTGGTCTGAAAAATAATTTGGCATAAAAACGTTATTTTTTCATTCCGCAAATTCCGTATGCTCATGGTACAATGTACATTTTTATATTTAATGTATAAAATACGTGTTTTTTAAAAGGCAGCCCGGTTGTCATTCGTTTTATTGTATTGTGGATGAGGAAGTGCTAATCTATGTCCATAAAGTACTGTTCAGTTATTTTTGGCGCAAACATTACTTCGATTACATATTTGATGCATGATCAACACCACAAAATATTAGTGACTAATAAAGTAAACATTCTCTAAATATATCTTATAGATAACGAATACTTTAATCTTATCTAAATCGTACACTTGTAATAATATATGATACAAAATTTGTCTAGCTAGTAAGTTGGTATATAACATCTACAGTAATTCATGTAATGATTTCATTAAATTAAGGACACCTTGTCAAAATTTAAAGATGTTTGTCCTTGGAACATTCGGTTTTAGAACGTTATCACGATTTTCCGCGTACCTAGATATGTGGTTGGAACGGTATGCCTTAGTGTCAACTGAAGAAACTAATACGCGCCTTATGCCTCCCGGAGCGTGGTACTGCGTGGATAGGATATGGTTAACCCTACTTCTGCTGTCGAGGCATCCACGAAGATGCGGTAGATACATTTGTATTTGGATATCGACCAGTTAGCAAACAGAGTCCATCCACCTCTTGAGAGCTAGTACTAAGTGGACCGTTCATGACGTAACGCTATAGTTCCGTTGATGCCCTTATTTATATACACGGAGGATAACCGACAACCACACAGGTGGAGCAATAGTAGCTGTAATTTAGTATATCTAGCGCAATATTGTGCTTTTTATAAAAAATGACTTTATATTTTATTATAGCTGCAAGCCATAGGGCAGATGGTCTTCACAGCGTTATGTTTAGCACAGCACTTCTGCCTCATAGACTTTCTCAGGGAGTTGCCGCTTCTAATCTACTTGAAAATTCTTTACTTTCATAGTAAGTATACCATTGAACTTACTACTTATATCTATATCAATAGCTGCATAGTCTAGGTAAATGACAGTATCTATAAAATGTCTTCCTCGTGGCAACCTCAGGTTACCATCCCACAAGGCTATAATTAGATTTTATGGCGTTCCATAGTCGAAGGCATCCTTCGGTTTACCAGGTCTTACCTATTTAGGAATAAAGTATGTATCTTTTTTTTATCTAGGGTCACCATTATAAACACTAAGTAATGTTACAATGGTGGCACTCAGCTTGGCGGCCTCATCAGATGCTTTTTCACGCCCTGCTTAAAGGACCCGGTACTGTAGGAAGAAGGAAAACGTGATTTGGTAATGAAAGCTGAAATGAAGGACTCGGTGGTGCGGCAAAGAAAAGAGTCTCCGAACAGCTTGGTTCTTGCTCGTATATTCTACACAGCGTGAGGGTGATATATAAGCCCTGCACGTGTTGTCCTGTGTAGGAAAGTAGAGGGTGGGAATAGTTATTGAGTATTAGTTATTAGTTATCGAGTAGACTGTACAGCAAGGTTTATTTACTATCTGGTCAGTATAAAGTGATTCACACTCCTGCTCTTTCTTTTGATTTAACTTATCTTGGCTATAGCCCAAGCACCTGCCGTCTAATCTCTCAACTCCGAAACTACTGCGTGCGCCAAAGCCAACAAAGTCTGCGTTCAGCAAATGAAGTTGACTAATTTCCGAAGGTCTTGTGGGGCTCAATTCACCCGAAAAGAGAAATAAAATATGACTTAGAGGATATATATATTCCTTAAGTGTCTTTATGTTTACTTGATAAGAGTCCTATTATTTTAGGTTGCTTTTTACAGACCCAGAGACCTGCGGCGACACGCGGATCAACATCGGTCTTGCTATAGACGGCATCGCCAACCAAGCTTTTGTTTTAATTACTGATCTCTCCCTACCATCCTTCAGGACGTTTATAATAAATTGCACGAGCCTCAGCCTCAGTGTGCTATGGATAATAACAAGCGTAGTTATTATATGTAAGTAGATTTTTACGCACTTGCGTAACACATAAAATAACACTTATTCTTGAAGGATATTTTTAAGGACACAATTAGACTGTCAATAAATATTGCTTTCAATATCGTGTTCCGGTGCCAACAGGTAATACGACTATCGTTTGCACATCAATAATATCAAAGTATTGACGGTCTGATCACTCCTTACAGGTTGAATACAATAGTAGGGAAGGTGAGGTGGAGGAACTTGTCAATATATAGACCAAAAAAAATGCCCGCTGAGTTTCTTGCCGGCGTCTTCTCAGTTCGGGGCCGCGTTTCGAACCGGTGCTCCATTTACTAAACTGGTTTCCATGTTCCTTTTTTATTGAAGTTTTGTAAGTGCCGATTTAATAGTCTATACAGAATAAATGATTTTCGAGATTAACATTGTAACTGGCCTATCTTAATCTGACGCGCTCGCGTAGCTACCGAATTTACTTCTAAGCCTCCCCTACTCCAAAGAGTCAGCTACTAACTTCAAATATGAGGAAGTCAGGACTTAACATTGACGCGACAGTATTGTATGACTCCTAACAGTTTACACGCTGTCAGTAATTGGTTAACACTGACTTGCCTCGAATTTGAACTATGTAATTAACCCTATGTAAATTAGCCTTAAATTTCAACATGTGGGTTGTTTGAAAAAATATAAGCATGTTTCAGTGGGTGGAGCTAAAAACAAACAGTCGAAGAGCATGCGTTGGCCATGGATCATCGTCACTGTAGCTGTCTGTGGGCTGGACATAGTGGCTACTGTTATATACACCAATGACACATTTCATACGAGGGTAATATTTAGAACCACTTATAGACTTACAATCATACAAGAACTTTAATATTGTATTGATAGACTTTATGAGGGATTGAAAGTGGCAGGTCTTCACTTCACTATATTCACTCGTTTTTATAACACGCGTGAAGCTCGCATAAGGAATTCTCAATTATGTGGCAGCCTTCATGCCCGTCACATTGCAGATAAAATGCAAGAGAGCCACCTTCGCTAATGCGATCGTGTCTTATGGAAACCGCCAGGCTATATGGATAATAAATGCCTGGTTTGGCGCCCCCGCCGGATCCAGGTAGAAAGGGTAGGCCCAGGAAGTCCTGGCTTGACGTCGTGGAGGGTGAAATGCGTACCAATACCTTTACTACTATGAACGTCCAAGATCGCGCGAAGTGGAGGAGTAAGAGCCAGACGGCGGACCCTGAGCTCCGAGTCCAGCTCGGATGCAATCAGGAGAATAGGTTTCTAAGATGATGAGATTTATAAAACATCCAAACATTTTCACAAACTATAATATTTGTCATAATTTTTGTAGCTATTTCCTGTGAAGTATAAGTACGAAAAGTTTATTTCAGTTTTAATTCTTTTCTTCCCTTTTCAAATCTCATAAGTGATTTTCTTCCAGACTTTAAGTGATATGATGAATTTCATCGGTGCTGTGGCGAGCGGCACGTCGGGTGTGCAACTGGACACGTCGTGGACATCTTGGACCATGGTCATCTTATACTCACGATTCGTCATTCTGTTTCTTCTTAATGTTTTATTTCTTATTCTAGTGATCGTTAGCCTCAATATAAAACCTGAACCTAAAATAGATAGAGCGGTAAGTATTCAGTTTCAATGTTCACGTATTTCCAATTTGTTTTATTGAACTCGAATAGTAAAATTAAAAAAAGCCGACTACGAAAACTAAAATCTATAAAATAACATAATAAATATAAGAGAAAAATTGCTGAATTTACAGATTTATTGATCTGTTAGAAGCCGGTGCCTAGCACGAGAGGCCATATTATTTCAATTGACTGGATCATAATAGTTTAGGCTCAACAGACAAAGTAGACCTGTAAATTCAGTATTTTTTCTCTTTAGTTATAAGTTATTTTATAGTTTTTAGTATTTGAAGTCGGTTTTTTGAACATAGTTTTTTAAATTCTTTAGTTTTAGGTTTATAGGTTTTTTAGATTTTATGAATTATGTCCCCCTTTTTAAAGGCAGTCCGACCTTAATTTTCAATTTAATGCTCTTAATAACTTAAACGAGACATTCATGCTATAGCGTGAATGGCAGATAATATTATGTATACATAATTAGGAAAATCTATTATATTATATTATTTTATACTTATATATTATACTTAATTATAATATATTATAAATAATAAATTTTTAAATTATGTATACATAATTAAGAAATTCTATTATCTGCCTCTATAGCTCAAGACTTGGTAATTCTTGCACGCCCTTGACCATCGCTTACCGTATCACACACGGCAAGCGACACGATAAAACTAGCTAAATTTTTCATTTCCTATTTGATTTCGAGGAGCTCTCTAGTGTATTTCTGGAGTCCGGAGCATAAATGGAACTTTAGTAGAAACGTATAAAATGGCAGTCTAGATATTATTTTCTCGACACATATACCGTACGGGGATAGCATCTTTCACAAGGTTGTTGTAAAAGATAATTATTATTAAAAATGCTTTGTTTTTACAAGTAATTATGTTGCAGAAACAAAATAACAAACGTATTTTCTCTACTTACTATGTGTCTACTTAGAAACCATATAACAAAAATCCTAATAACTGCATTCGACAGAACCTATTAAGTGTCCGTTGCTTTCAGGAAGTGGAAGCCCCGGCGCCTGTAGTGGAAGTTGCTGCAGCTGTTCCTCAAGTCGCCGCACCAATTCAAGTTTCCACCGGTGTTCAGTCATCACCGATACCTACCCCACCCCTTCCACCTGTCGCCACAGAGCGAGATTTTAGTGAAAGAGACGAAGAATCCCCCAGTGTCCTAAGTGAAAGAGAACCTTCTACGAGGATCCCTCGCGCTGGACTAAGCAAGTCGTTTCACCGTATGAAATCATTTCTATTCAGAAGATCACTTACACCTGAGGTCCATCGACGTAGATCACACCAAGAATCTTTGGAAGCGGCACCTGATATGTGAGTAATATACATTTAAAATACTTCTTTTGTAAGAGATAGTCGCGGCCATAATAACCTTGTGTTGTGTTCCTGACGGTGAGTAGGGTAGCCAGAGCTCACTGAGGAGGTTTTGGCCATAGTTGACTGGAAATTCATATTTAATTGAAAAAAAAAGGTTCTTATTTCTACCACATCGAGCGATAATAAATTTAACCAGACTATCGAACACCAAATACTTTTAGTCAATACTGCAATTGATACTAGCATAACCACTCTATCCTATTATGTACAGTGCAAACGAGTAGAATACGTGCTAGTACGCTACGTCAACATTTCAAATAAGAATTTTGTTTTCTAGATCGTCCTACGCGCAACATGTTGACATGAAAAGAACAGTTAATTTCCCTAAAAGTTTACATACTTTGCCGCAACACTTGGAGAATATCATCGCAGAGCAGCAACGTCGACTGGACAACGCAGTGATTAACACCTCGGGGCGTAATAGCCCGCCACGTGCTTCACAGTCCATGCCACATCTTGATACTTCCATACCACCAGTAGATGGACGAGGGTTAGTTTCTCTTGCCGAACATGGAGTACTATTGACTTGCAATTTCCGTGCACGCCTCTCTTCAAGCGAGGAGGATTTTGATCCCAATAATAGATCGAGGTCCCCTGCAAAGGTGACAAGACCGTTCGGGGTCTCAGGGATACCCTTTCTAGGGTAGGTACACCAGATCTGGAGTTTCTGCAAGTTAAAATATCATCAATTTTAAAAACACCTTTATTTCTCACAGTAGAAATAAAAGTCTTTGAATAGTTAAATGAATGGTTTGATTAAATAAATATGCATCGTTATGGTTTCAGTTTGAGTGAGTCTTCTATCTCGGTCCGACAATTTTTCGGTAAGAATATTTATCTTCTGTAAACGTGACATATCATGTTAACTATTTCATCTTCCTCGTTTCATTTTAATGATGTTTCTATACGCTGCTGGCGTTCTTTCACAGTTCGATTTTCAATGCACACAGATTAATAACATATTTATTAGGACGTATCCAAAAGGGATCTCATCGTTGCGTACATTTTCCAAATGCATTCCGTATACAGATTCGGTGTGGACGTTGGCAAAGTCTTTCAATTAGATCCCTCTTGAAATGGTTTGTCATTAACCAACTCAATGCATAGTATATATAGCATTTACTTACGCAAAGAAATTTAAATAAAAAAAATCTTTATAACACTTGCATAAGTAATTACTTATTTACTGGATCCATTCTTCGCACCTATCGAATTTATTTTGTGTAACGTGTGTTAGCAGTCATGAACTCGATTCCACTAATAGTTAGTGATGCTGCCGTGCTCATTAGAAGCTACAATATATACTTTGATTCAACACTTATATACAATAACACGTACCTATGCTATCTGCTCGCCTATACGGAACAGGGCAATTTCATTTCATTGGAAAGATGACACCACTTTGCTAGCACAATGGTAGTGGCGTACAGACGAGACGTGCACACATCAAAAGTACGTTCGCCACTGTAGATGAGTCACATGAGTGCGCACGTGCAATTTGCCCTTGTCGTCATTATAATATGAAGATGTTCGCTGAATGATTCTTGTAATAACCAAGAGTCTATTGCTTTTATTATAAGATTGTTCAACAGTTAAACTTATGTCGTATTTAGACGGCGTGGAACTACGGCCGAACTCCAGGGCCAGCTTCCCTGGGCGTATATACCCGCGCCCGCGCACAGCATGCGGGACCAACTCCCTCCGGACGAGGACCTCCCTCCCGTCCCACTGCCAGACTACACCGCCCTCCAGCCTGTTAAAAAAGCATGTAAGTTTGTAATGATTCATGATCGTTTCTATAGTCATTTTAGATAGATTAATCAAGAGTTGCCAAAAATGTCATCACACTCATCACCTTAAATCCAGAAATATGGTAAAAAATAATTATTAATTCATAAATTTTATATTTTGAGGTAAACACAGCGTGGCTGCCTTCTGACCTTCAAACCCCGTAAGCCTGCAACAGAGTCTCATCCGTCAATCTGCAGGTGCACTGATGTACCTACAGGTCAGGTTGGCTTGACTTGATTAGGTCCCTTCTTATGATATGAATGAGTACTTTAAATTGAAAACTATTGCCCACGGCTCTGCCCGCAAAGATTTCTGATTCCGCTCCTGACGGGATGAAAAGTATGTCCATCTCTTGGTTCTTAGCCACATCCCCACCAATTTTCAGCTACATCGATACAGCCGTTCTTGAGTTTTTAATAACACGACTTTATATATTATTATATGTAGTATACATTATTATTATTTGTTTCATTGTTTGAACGCGTTAATCTCTCACGAACTGCTGGTTCGATTTAAAAAAATATTTTTGTATTAAATAGTCCGTTTATCGATGAAGGCTATACAGGGTGATTTTTTCAAACGGGCTTGGATGGCCAAATATGATCCTTAATAGCAACAATATAGTATAATAATATAGAGTGTATACTTTTATTCAAAATAAATGAATTCTATTCAAACTAGGATTATTGATTTTTCAAAAATTTCTAATTGGTTTTAAGTATCATTAAAATCGGGCTCTTGACGCCTTTGATCTGGCCATCCAATACCTTTTGAAAAATTCAGCCTGTATATCATGACGCTATTACTTAAGGGAGCGGAACTGATCATAAATCTCAACAAATTCTGCTAATTTCCATACGTTATTTAAAGACTAAAAATTACTAGCTTAAAGGTGTCTGAGGTTTCAAAATAGTCAGGAATACCTAGTTAGTTATATATTTTGTATAAGCTGTTTTACTTTTCTAGCCGTCCATAGAGCTGCTTCCAGCTTAAGTTCATTAACACAAAAGAAACATTACGTGGCATCGCAGTCCTTGCGTTGTGAGTATTACACATACAAGTAGCTTTAGTTTCACCATCATCAGCATTTCTCTATCTGTTAAAGGTAAGCCGACTTAATATAGGTACTTATTTAAAATAGGTACAATTTATAAGATAAGAACATTTTTTGCTGCTTAGTCACGTTATTTTTTGTTTATTTTTCATGTCGATTCACTTTATAACGATTGACGCATAACTCTACAATTCGTAGCAACTTATTAAGACTTGTAGGGAATCAAATCTTGTACAGTCATCTTCAGATGTGGTTGAACAGTAACAAATTTAGAAACGATCTTTACATTAAAATACATCATAAAATGTATGAGTGTATGGCATCCCATTAAGATCTGTGGGGTCTAAACCAACCTCACGTGCAGATGAGGTGGTTTTGGCCTCCAAAATATTGTTGAGATTTCAAATACAGTAATGTATACATAAGTAGATACTCATGCAAATAAATAGGTACTAAGTACACTCTGGCGATCAGACCCCTAGCCCAGAAAGCGCTTGTTGATTTACTGCGTCATTTAGGCCATCTGATAAGGCTGGCATGTGATATATTTAGAGGCAAATGGGCCATATAAGTTAGATGTGACTGAGTGGCTACATTACAGATCCGGTACAACAAGTCTCGTATTAGTACTGACATACTTATTTAAAATTGTAGATCTGACCGTTCCAAGGAGCTCAAAGTTCAAATGCATAGTCATTATAAATGAACACTGCATTATTATTTTAACATAAAGGTCATCTTTTTCAAATTAAGCCCCAATAGTTTATTTATATGTTAGTGAAATAGGAAAATATTTAACCAAATAACTTGTTACTGACCCTAATTAATTAGGACAAGGGCAGGCCGATAATGATAAGTAATACAATATGTTTGTATCTTAATTTTTTTATAGATGAGATAAAAAATAAACATAACATTTATATTAAAATCTGTTCACATCGGATTGAATAGTGTATGTTAGTTAAGTTAGTAGGGGGTGTCTGGAAACGTAACCAGTGGACGACATGCGGTGCGTCTATCCTATGGCCTTATAAGGTGTGGACATAGAATATAGCCCGCTAATAAATATGACGACCATATACATTTTTTTTATACCACCTAGGTGGCACACAAGCACACCGCCCACCTGATGAAAAGTGGTCACCGTGGCCTATGGACGTTGTCAAAACCAAGAGAGTCACACTCGCACTGCCAACCCTACAAGCATTGAGAGTTCCTGTGCCGTCAGTGTAAAAGACAAAGCAGGTCAAACTTACCACTGACAGCACAAAAACCCTCCAGTGAGCTCTGGCTACTACTCCCCCTCACGCCCTACTCACCAACGGGAACACAACACGAAGTTATTATGGCCGCGGTACTTTGTAGGAGTTCCCAGTCGGACTGCTCAATTGGGTGGAAATACCGCCGTGTCCTACCTCCTCAAAAATCCTTAATAAATCTGGTGTTACTCAGTCCATAGGCCACAGTAACTACTTTCCATCAGGTGGGCCGTGCGCTTGTCTGCCACCTAAGTGGTAAAAAAAAATGGACCAACCCGAGACCATGGATTTATCCAAGTAAGAGCCTTCCCACATCGAATTAGTTAGCCCTGGCACTTTCCGCCGGATACGCGCCAAGCACCGCCGGTTGTTATAATATGTAAGCAGCTTAAATGACACCAATCTGATAATGACGTTATAGTTTTCTTATAGTTCATAGGTTAGTTTCCTTATCGCCTTTGCCGGATTGATTTTAACTTGATCTTTTTTTTTTCAGCGCCGTTGAATAAGTCTGACGTTCTCTATTAATATGCAAAGGATCGACATCACATTGTGACGACTTACTATGTGCGTATTATTATAACTATTAATGCTTTGTACATAAGAAATTTGAAAGACAAACTAGTAAGTTTATTGATGTGCTGGAAACGTGCAATTTAACTTAGATTCGAGGAAAACTGGTTAATTATAACAGTACAATGTGTGTGTATTTACTAAATTTGACGCAATAACTTCTAAAAATTTTTAACTTGAATTATGTACATAATTGACATACAGTTGACAAAGGAAATACAGTTGCACATTTTCATAGAAAGTTGTATGTAAAGGAGCAAATCTCCTTTATCGACACACTAACGATAATAGTTAATAAATTAAATTACTCTATATAATTTCCAAACGAATTTTTTTAGTATGTTATAAACCCCAGAGGCACAGTATAATACTGTGCCAGAGGACAAATTTAGTATAGGTATTACATATTGATGGTTACATGTAAATTAGAATTTTTCAAACTAGTTTTGTCGTTGGCTGTACCTATTCGAACGAGAGTGCAGTCTTTCACCTAGACGTTCACCTGGTGAAAAACTTAAAATGAACCAGTGCTCTCGGTTCATGACAATATAATGTAAGATAAATAAATTAATTAATTAATTGATTATTGTGTAAATGAAATCTGCTCAGTGTACGTTTATTAACTATAAATCTCTTTCATACGAAAACAGACTATAAACGTTGAATAAGTGGTTGATAGAGTTCTATTGATCAGCATTGATTTGTATTTTGGATGACATTTAATTAAATGCACCTATTGTGTGTCAGACGTTGTCATTATAGAGAGGTTTGCTTTCACTCTAACACTTTTCTTCTATATTCTAAGTACCTTGGTAACGAATATGTACGGACCTGCTGACTGTGGGATTTATATCCCACCTTTGATTCGAAACATTCGAATATTGATATACATTATAGCAATGTATAATCATCACAAAATAAAAGGTCCGTTTTGAATAGGAGTGGTAAAAATATATACCCTCCGTAATTTTTCAAACATAGCTAATACTGCCGACTAATACAAAAAAACACAAAAAAACTAAATCCAAATCGGTTTATCTGTGCAGGGGCTATGATGCCACAGACACACACACACACACAAATTTGTGTGTGTACATACATACACAAGCACGTCAAACTTATAACACCCATCACTAAATGTCATAACGGGCCTTTGTGTCATACGGATGCTTTGGTTCCCTTCCCATTCATTAGGTACAGTAGCCCGCTTTTGATTTTGCCATCGAGTAGAAAACTGAGAGTGCATCTAAGATTCATTTTTAAGTAGACCACTTCTTGTCTATATGATAAACTGAAGGTCCACCATCAGACTAGGACCAACAGTGTTACAATGGTGGTCCTTATTTTGACAGCCTCACCAAATGCTTTCGCGCCTGCTTAAAGGATTCGTGGACTGTAGGGTGAAAAAAACACGTCTGCTGGTATTCCAAGCCTTATTGCCAGCTAAAGAAAGAGGCGCGATATTATTTCTTGATAGGATTGTTTAATGCGTATGAGGTTCTTATGAAGCGTACTTGTGAACTTTTATCTCCTTGGAGAAAGCACGAATGGTTCTAACTACCCTATAAATGTGTCAAACTGTCAGTCCGTTGTGCGATAAAGATAACGCTCTACAAAACCGAAGGAAGCCGAGTTTTAGTGCGACTCTCACTTTCACCAAATGAAATTGATAGGTATTTAGATAATCTTCCTCTCTCCTCTCTTCCTGCCGTCATGTCGTTGCATTATCCCAAATAAATTTATTAGAGAGGAACAGGAAGATGACAATTAATTTACAGATAAAATACACATCGATGTTGATTTATGGGGTTTTACACAAATTTCACCTCACAATTTTATTTATTTACCATTATGTAATGTGTGTATGTGTGTGTGTATTTTCCGAAAAAGATGTACTGATACTACCATAAGTTTAGTTGATAATGTTAATATAATTTTAATTTTAATCTAGATATGAACTGGAACATAAATATGTAATACATAGTTAATGATTAATGAGTGTTATCATATTATATGTATGAGTCTTGGACGGTTGATGTCACTATTTTTGTAAATAATATTTTTTTATCTTATTCGTAGCAAGTCTAAATAAGTTTACTCTTTTAAACTATATGTATTACTAGGATACTCTTTGTAGTTTTTGTCTGTTAGTCTTTATAACTCCATGTATTAAAAGTACATTAGATACTTATGTTTAAGGGCACTTATTTTTACTCGGGACTGCACTACTTATATGGCAGACCTTAATTGTAATTCGTCATTTATCTAACTAATATATACTTTAATGCATATGAAAAAGATTTATGAAACCGTTTTTAAAAGTATTTACTGTTGAATTATATCAACGTTACTTTTTTTAAATAAATATATCAATACGAGAAATCTTTTATATAGGTATTGAGAAATTGTAATTTTGCGAAGACTATCTCTCAAATAACATAATTTAGGCCAACAGATGTTACATTCTTAATCTGTAAGGGGTTAAGAGGGCTTTTAATTAATACGTGACACAATGATAGTTACTAGTAAGTAAAACATTCATTTTAATGATCAAATCATTGTGAGGCGGTACGGTACAGTCGCCCTCAGACGTTATTGAACACTAAAAAATGTAAGGGTGGTCGGTAACTCGAAATATATTAAACTAATACCGAGGGAGACTATACCTGTACTTACTTGCAAATAATACCAAAGAACACCATAAGTCAACAGTGGGCACTTTACCTCTTAACTTCATCTGTTTGAAAACTAGCAACTACTAAAAACAAACAAAAATACAAAATATTTTTTCTCTCAATCTGTAACTTTGAGCATAAATGTTAATAATTATTTTTATTTTTTATCAATAGCAGTACTGGTTATATGGCGTCATAAGAGTATGCCACATATGTACAGTCGACAAAGTTGATACGGTCTCACTTTTTCATACAAAGTTGTATGTAAAGGTGCAACCGTATCTCCTTTGTCGTCTGTACATGCACTCATTTGAGTTAAAGTAAGTATATTAAGATTATTGAATTTATTCGTAATATCACACTGCACTGGTGGCTACTGAATTTCTTTACAGAAAGTTCTTACGCAAAGAGAAATTAAGAAAATTGCGAAGAAACTTCAAAAAGTTAAACTACTAATATTCCATAACTTTGAAGAAAGTTCTTGTAAAATATAGACATTTATGGTCAAAATTAGTCAGAACGGTTGGACATTCAATTCATAATACATATTATTACTTATATAAATAACCAATCTTTGAATATAAGATTAGTTGTGTATTTTGTGGTATTATCTTAAATAAGACGCAGGGAGCTTCCTCACTTCAAGCACACTGTGAAATGAGTGTAAGCGACGTGCCGTTCGACAACTAGTTATTAATACAGTTTTGTTTAACTTATTTGTATCACATTTTGATTCAATAGTAGGGTTACCTACATGTTGTATATTTTACAAATTAATACACTTTTTTATCTAAAACAATTCAGCGTCTATTTATTTTAACAATGCCTTCTTTCTGTTTGTCACTGGGAGCACATGGGATTTTATTATTCGCACTGTTCCTGACGTTTCGCTTGCTTTTTCCATGTTCACGTGAGACTAAAGAATGAAGATGGCATTTTTCACAGTAAATAAATAATAAATAGCTATAGGATTGTTCAAAAAATTGTTTTATTTAAATAACATTACTAGAATAATTATGAACGAGTCAGCAAGTAGCAACTGATTTGCATAATCGATTTCCTCTCAGCTGATAACGATATAATTTGAATTACACGGGAGGAAATTACTGACGATCTTTTTTTATATCTAGCTCATGAATAAGCAAGCTGAAGTGGCAATGGAATGTCCATATCTGTCGATGATGACCGTTTGGTTGGAGCAGTCCTAGAGTGGAGACCACGAGAAAGTAAACGGAAGGTGGGAAGTCCCATAGCCAGACGGAATGACGACTTAAAAAATGTTGTTGGGACAGCGGGAAGTGGAGGATCGGTGGCAACCAGTTCTGTACGTAGATAAAAAGCTTATCGGGACGTAATATTTCTAGGATCCTAGGCATCTCCACCTATAAACCGGTACACCTTTTGTTGACGCTCAAGACAGGCTTTCCTCTTGGGCTTGAAAGTTCAGACGACAATCGCTCTAATAATTAAGATGATAAAGAAACATTTATTAGTCTGTACTAATACATGTTTCGTTGTCATTTTATACATGTAACTGGTACTGTTACCAGTTGCATGTATAAAAACACATTTTTACCTTAGTATAGATAAAAAGCATGTTTTCTAGTTACAATACTAACTAGAACAAAAGGCGGATCAAAAACATTCTGAACAGGCGCGCGGCGGGCTTGCATGAAATGAGCTTCATGCCTGCCTCGGAATAAAAAAGGTGTGAGTGTAAGTATCTCTATACAATAAAAAAAGAAAACAAGAAATATGTAAGAAACGACGTGACCATCTTGGAAGTATAATTCTTCATAATACAGATAAGGTATTTGAGATTGAGGTTATCGAAAGCGTCATCAGTTCATTAAATACATATACTCGTAGATAGCTCTCAGCTCAATTTAAGGCGAGCTCCGACCTCAAAATCAATAAAAAGTGGGAGATTTTCAGGAGTTTTTTTTTATACCACTTAGGTGGCAGACAAGCACACGGCCCACCTGATGGAAAGTGGTTGCCGAGGCCTATAGACGTGTGTAACATCAGAGGAGCGTCATCACACTCGCGCTGCCGACCCTGTAAGCACAGAGTTTCTGTACCATCAGTGCAGAAGATAAAGCAGCACAAGCCTTTAGTCTTTCCATTAACAGCACAAATTATCCAGTGAGCTCTGGCTACACTACTTACCGCTGGGAACACAATACAAAGTTATTATGGCCGCGGTATTCTGTAGGGCGGAGGTACTTCCCCAGTCGGACTGCTCAGCTCAGAACCTTAAAAGAAAGAAGCATGAAATTGAATACGAGATACGAAAGCGCCTCACAGATGTAAGCCGTGGCTGCCTGGAGAGATTAAATCAGGAGCTGCGGAAACATTTATCATTAATATAATAGAATAGGTAGATATATCTTACATTGAAAAGCCGTTTATATTTCGATATTTATTTTAGTTTTCATATGGAGAATTACTAAGACCATTATTTACCACACAACAAGTTATTCACAAGATCTTGAAATACATTTAAACTATCACATGCTCATTACATTGCAGAGTTATAGGATTACGGAGAATAGGTATGCACGATGGCCGACAGGACGGCGTAGAGTTATTCTTATCCATTCTATGTAAATCCAGTAAAAAGTAGCAAAAACAAGAAGTAATGCTATCATGTAAATAAATATTGGGTGGCTGAGGGCCGTCGGTAGGTATTCGTGACGAATGCCATTGAATGTGTTCACTTGCGCCGGTATGCTAACCATTGTGCTAACAATATTAAGAAATGGCGACTGGTGTAGAGGTGTTACATGCACGACGGTAGATATCACCCACCAACCGAACTCAAGGATTTTTCTAATCTTTTCGCGAGCTGTTTCCTTACTTTTGAGTGTCTTTTCTGTTTTTTTCTTTGCACATACGGAAGAGAAAATTCGCCATATGCGAAACACATAAAGTAATAGAGTATTACAAAAACCCAACTGCAACACTTCGTCCTGTTCTTCATTTGCCCGTGGAATTTCATTTACCCGTGGCACTTCATTCGCCGGTGGTTCTTCATTTTCCTGTGGCACTGACGTCACTTGTACCTCTCTGTTTTCCTGTGAATCTACATTTACCTGTATCTCTCCATCCTTCTGTTCCACGTGCTTCACACTTATCACTGCATTCGCATCTTTTTCTTCATTCTTCTCATTATCCAATTGTTGCTCTGCATTATCCAGCTGTGTCTCTACTTGGTTATTATTCATTATGATTAGTACGATCTGTAAAGGTTAGATCTGAGGTTTATATTTCAAGGATGATGATGGCTGTCAAATCACTTCATTATCTCATTATAGACATGAAATGAGCTGGTAGGTATTGATCGGGATTGTGAGATACAACATGATGAGTGTTAAAATTTATTAGAATTTACAATTAAGGATTGTTTACAACGATCGCTGTTTGACGGCATTATGTGACAATTAAACTATTGTGTTGACATTACATCATAGACATACTTATTTTACGTCTGTTGTATCTTCAAGCACTATGTCATTACAATGGATCTGATTGCATCATGAACTTTTTTGTATTTTAATGTTTAATTATTTTATTTTAATAAGAGATGACCGACATAAAACACCGCTCTTAAGTTTATAAAGAAAGAAATAAGATTATAAATATATTAACTTGATTTAATTTCCCTTTGTATAACATTTATATACTTACTTATAACAAAGTTATAGGAACGCTGTCGCCTACGGTCTATCCCGGTCTAGGCGATAGCGGCACTGTAGAGAAATGCTCAGAAGCTATCCACGTGCCCCTCTAAAGCCTCTCTTGGAGTGTATAGCAAGCTAGGTACCGGCTTGTTGTCCGGGTCTGGGTGTAGGCCTGGGGGTACAAGGAACGGCCGGCTGTCACCTCAACAGTAGCAGGCCTATGCAACGCGATAAGATTTTATTCTACCACTTTGTCGATGTGATGAAGATGTATGTGCTTTCTAGAACTAAAGGCGTTGGAGCTAAACTGCGAACTACAGTGTAAATAAAGTGTTCCATATTGACTGCGGAACCCAAAAAACGGAATTCTCTTTTATGTTGCGAGTTTTAAAATTTTGATCAGTGCAAGGGAACCCGACAACCCTTATTCCAAAGGCTTCTAAATACTTGCTCATATTGATGGCGACTGTAACGTTGATTTCAAATATTTTCATAGTTGGTACAGACGTGCTCAGTGGTACTCTGTCCATGCCTATACCCTTCATCATCCTACATCGACTCCTTACTCCATATAGCCTAGTTATTTTCGTATTCACACGGTTGTGTTGGTACTTTTCTTGCTTTTGTCTTATTTCAGACATGAATCACAGATAATAGCAGTGATTCATTTCATTTTATACTTTTAATATTTTCGTACTTTGACAATCGGGTATTGTGTAATGAGTACCATTGTCTAAAATTGTTTTTATTTATGTTTTTATTAGGATGCGATTTTGATGAGCTGTGCTGTGAGTGATTGTGCCTCAATGTATGCTTGCGTGACTAGTGTCCCTGTGTGATCCGAGTGTACCTGCGCTAGGATTATTATAGAACTTCGACGTACTAGTAGATAGTGAGCGTTAATATCGATAACAATTATCATGACGCGATTAAAGCTCCGATAACTACTCGCTTCCTTCATAAACGAGCGACGATACGACATGACGTGTTCACTTTTATAAATAAAAGTAATTAAGCATACAATGAATTCACCGACGAATATAAAATATCACCCGAACCTCGTTTTAATTGCTGTCCTGTCTGGCGGATTAACCATTGTAAGTACATTTCATTTTTATACGCATGACAGTAATATAGGTACCACCTCCTAACCCGCTAGATCGATAGCATTATGACACACAAGGTCGTTGAATAATTGATTTTTTGAATGCCTCTGTCTAGTCGTAGTTTTATTGAATATCTAGCTCAATCAAACTAGCTCTGCGAATTAATTTTACGTACTTGAAGCTAAAAGACTGCATCTATATTTTACTTTTTACAACCTTGCAAACAACCCATAATCTTCAATAATGAGGGCCTATCTCAACCTTCCCCTAACTAGTGCAATAGTTATGAATACTACCATTCTTAATATTTACTTACATAGTGTATTATTTTCAGGTCACCTCCTTGGTGTACATACTGCTGAGCGTAACTCTCATTGTTTTTAGATTTAATTGCGATGGTTTGACGACTCCAACAGGAGCAGGACTGTTTTGGCATACAATATTCAGGATTTATATTCAAAGTAAATATACGATATTTGTTATTTTACTTAATATAGCCGAAGCGAAAATAAAATAACAGAACTTCAGTCATGCTTATGCCTGCACGTTGGTACTGCCGAGTTCAACTCGGCCGGGGTGCGAGGGATTTGTCTCAGATAATCTCACCTCCGGCAAACCTGCGGCCCACACAGTCGGCGTGCGTTTCAGTCGGTTCAAGTCCGACATTACCTCCCCACCAGCCCCGGTGGTGGGGTTATCCGTGGGGATTTTGCGCACACTAATCAAAGGGCTAGTTCAACTGGGGCAACACTGTACTTGCATTTAGCTAATATGAACATTTGGTCAATGAACACCAATTCATTTAACTATATTAAGTACGATTTTTTCGCAGTCTGTTCTCACTCTCCACTGGTCCGTCTCGAACCAAACTGGTTTGGTACTTGCTTTTTTATCCTACGTTAAAAAACTGGAATGCTCAGCCCACGTACATGATCTTCCTACAGTTCTGGGTACTTTAATCGGTCAACAAGCATTTGTCGATGCTCTCAAAGTAGAGTGATGGTTACCACCATTTTAGATGTCAGCAATGGACGGTATTACTTTTTTTTTCACTCAGTGGGGTCCAGTCAATAAACGGACTGAAAAACAGGATAACATCGAGCCTGTTGCACTCCTGTGCCTGTAGGGTAGTACTGTATGCAATTCATGTCTTGGTAGGTAAAGGTATTTTTCATCAATAAAACGTGCCGTTTGAAGACAGCATCTGTGGTGTGGCGGTAGTTAACACGGCCGCTACGCAGGAGTCACGGGTTCGATCCCCGTTCAGTGCAAATATTTATATGCATATCGAAGTTTAGCCAAATCCGCAGTAAGACTGGTAAGGTGGACCCCAGACTCCGAGGTGAAAGCTTCGATGTATCTGGGATTAACGCTAAGATGAAGAAGAAAACGTGTCATTTGATCACGAAAAAGATTTTTCTATCATTAATGGTGAAAAGATTAGAGTCGTTCCCATAAGGCACGGTCACCGTTTACTATTAAGAGTTGCCAATTCGCAAAATCCATTTATCCGAGACAGCACTCGGTGACATCATGCTTTATTGCGAAATTTTTGCATGAACATCATATTTTTTTATAATAAAGAAACTGCATAGGTATATACTAACTCGATGATGTGTTTCAGGTAGCTTATGCCCAGTGCCGGACCCATTTGCAGGAGACGCAGAGTTACAGCCAGTGTTCCTGACACATGATTCTACGGTGTTGACTCTGGCAGCACTTATATTGACTTTCTCCGTCATCTCCCTAGTCGCTGCCATCACTCTAGTTTCAAGTAATTATCTACCTAATTATTATGTTTTCATCAAATTCATTTATTTATTGTGAAATTCGAATTAATTTATTTTTATAAATAATTATCTATTCTATTTAAATACACATATATTCACTACTTAAATCTATTATACTTAATACACTAATAAGTAAAAGTTAAAATGCGTCGTGGAATTCGCATGCCTCTTGTGGTAGCGTTCCCAGAACACTGGCAGCATTGCCACGTTTTATAGTAATACTTATTCTCTGACCTAAGAAAAGGCCAGCCTGTGGGTTACAAGAAGCGTCGACCATACTCTTTGCAATCTCCCTGAAGAGATTGCAGGCGCTCGGACCACCCGGCCCAAATGTTTCGACTCCAAACGGCATAAATTCATAATCGCCAATGAGATTGGTATTGAGATTGGTATTGGTATTTGTGAGTATTTGCGCCGCTTAATAGCCCCTGCAGAAGCAGCAGCAGCACCGGCACAGCCAGCCATGCCAGGTATACGGGTAGGGGTAATGGTGTCGACGCATGTTGCGTCTCACACCAGAGACCTACCCATTTTCCATGGCATTAATGATATACCATCCGGTCTCTTGTCATCGTCGCACGCCAAACCGTTTGGTTCAAGCACAGCTGGCACACCGGCGGTGACAAGAGCACGGCGAATTATGTCGTTGAGGCTGGCATGCCGAGCAATTCGCCCAGCGCTCCTGCGGCACGATAGGCCACGGTCAACTGCTTCTCCACAACGGGATCGATGCGGAGGCGAAGGCGCATCTAAGCGAAGGCTCGTCGCGATGCGGTAGTGTCATCTAACTTAGTTCCTACGTTAGATGACGGAAAAGCTTGTAGCCAAAGACCCAAGTCCCACATTTGAACTGTCAGTCAACGAGCACTCTCAGCAGCATTAGAGCACGTATTTAAAAATTTTGTCTCTACTAACCTGCAGAGCGACTTGTCCCACTGACGCTGTGAAAATAGGTCCCTTAGGAGATCAGTGTTTGGACATGCAATTATCAAGCGTTCACTGCATCAGTCATTTGTTTGCTTGTAATGTGGTACTTTAAAAGATGGAAATAAAAAATATAATAATCAAGCACATTTTATCATAAAGTTGGCATGCAAACACAGATAATTAGGTATCATCGCATACCATAAATATTGCAGTCACAATAATAGCAGAAACGCGTTATAGCCGCTGGCTTTAACGCATTTCTGCGGTGGTAAAAGTCTTCCACTGTATAAAAAGTCTCGTCCACCAACTATTTATGAAATGCAACACAAATTTTTATGAGGTAGGTAGGTCCATAATCAACCCTGGCAATGAGTTATAAATTAGTGGCGTCATATCAACACAACTACGTTTAATTATTTCTATCGTAGGTGCCGGCATCTCAAGTGACATGTGTATAACCTTCCTTTTATTAAAGTTGTCCTTTTTATTTAACAGTGATAAATACATGGTACAGATAAAAGTTTATTGGCTTCGAACACAGAAACAAGAGTCTGACCAAGCCATACCAAATATAGTTCTGATCCCGTGAATGTGGGATAGATAGATGGGACACCATTAGTCAGGGGGGAAGACGCTTCCACCTACCGAGAGGGGTTTAAATATATATAAGCCTTACTATAATATAAGTTCTTAATTAATTATTTTAATAAATATTATTTTATTCTTCTGCTGCCTCTGTGGCGTGGAGGCATTGAACGCCACCGCTACGTAGGAGGCGCGGGTTCGAACCCCGCTCAGTACAGTACGGGTACGGGTATTGGCAATGACCTGGTCGCGCCTTGGAAAATACTTTACGCCGTCGTCGGTCCCGTTTGCCATATGAACATGAATGGTAGTCGTTACGAGTAATTGGAGCTCTCAAAAGTCCGACTAGTCTAACAAAAGAACAAGCCAATTGGTTGTGGAGATCAGCCATATCTTGGTTACCTAGACTATAAAGCCAAACCAACCATAACAACTAACCATCAAGATCTGAGCCTTTTTTAACTGAGTTGAAAAAAGTGTCAGAGAATGATGATATTTTACTCATCAATACCACAGTCAATACCTAACATGTATGTCTCTATGTAGACACCTACTACAATGTGTACTAAATAGGTAATATTATAACTAGCTGATAACGTAATCCTATACCTACTTGATTGCAGGCTCTGTTTACAGAAAAAATACACAGCTATCTTATATTAAGTTTTGTTATGTTAATATTAACGATACTGAACAGAAAAATGTTTGTTTCGAATTCTTGTCTGTTTGGTCCGCGAGTGATGCAAAAACTCAGTGCCGGCATTACGTGGGGGGGGAGGTCGTAGGGCGGACGGACGGAATGTATGCTGTCCTTAAGTGGGCGCCACAATATTTTTGCCAGGGGCGCCAGTGCAAAAACTACTATTTTGATGCGGTTTCTATTGTTTAAATGAACTTGTTTAGATTTCAAATCTTACGTAAGTTTGCTCGCAGCCGGTTGAGTAGCACTGGAAAAACCAACCAATGTCCACGCTGCACGCTGGTGGTGCCACGGCACAGATTAATAAAGTTCATTAAAGACTGTACTACTTTAACGTTACAAAAATATTTTTTATTTTTGTTTTGTGCTATGTATGTATATGTACATATACCGGCTTTATTACATAATTCATTTTCCAGTCATACAAGATGTAAAACAATCACGCTACCTCAGCTGGGCGGTATTTGCCTATGTTGCTAGCTGCTTCGCTACGTTGATCGTCGACATAACCACGGCGTCGCACTTCGGTGTCGACCACACTAACATGGTGGCAGCAATGGTAAGTGCTTTTAATATAACAATACTTACTAAATGCGGGAATATTCTATAGGCTTTTTACTTAATTTCATATACCTACTTACCCGAACGCTAATTCTTCCAATAAAAATTCATGTGTTTCAATCTCAACTTCGCAAATTCTTGTTCAGAATCCTCAGTGTCGACATTCACAATCAAAACTATAGACATTATACTACACTGCAGAGTCAGCATCAGATTGATCTTAACTAGCAAAGTACACAAAATGATCTTAAATCCAATAATTTTGAGGCAAATCAAACTGTTTCATTGTTTCCTTATATTTCCCGGGTCCTTAAAGCGGGCCGTGAAAAAGGCCGTCAAGCTGAGTGTCACCATTGTAACATGGTATATGTAAGCAATGGTGAACCTCTTTACTGAAACTGCCTTCAATTCACCATCAGGCGAGGTGAACTATAATTGATGTGTCCCGAATTGTATAATCGTCTGAACTAAAGGTGTGTATCAAATATCAGAACAATTAGTCAATAGGAAAGGGGAAATTAATACCAAAGCATTAAGATCATTTTGAGAGCTATGTCTGTGTGTGTGTACACGTACTTATTCTTAATTTTCAGAGGATATTTTCACCAGCATCTGAAGGCCTTCATCTGTACCTTCTAGAAATATTACGACAAGGTTCCTTGTGGCTCATGGTGATATCGATGAAAGGTTTCGTCTACCCTGCAATTAACTGTATATTAATTATACTACTAGTCATTTATCTTACACAACACCATAATTCGCTAAAAAATGAACAGGTGAGTGAGGCCCTACCCGAAATTGTAATTACTTGGTTGTTCCATATGAGCTATCTATTTATTTTACAATACTACGACTGAAAATGGATTATGTTTCAGCATCCCATTCACAAAGTAGGAGTCCTGAATGCCTTTGAGTAAGTAAAATGTTATAATTATAATTTAGATTTAATTATATTATCCTTATGTATATTGTAGTTGAAACATGTTTTTTTTTGTTTTTATTTATCAGAACGAAACATTAAATACATATGATTACACAGTAATAGCATCAAAAAACCACTCAGGTTTATACCTGTGTTTTATAGTTGTCGGCACAATTCTAAATATATATACATACAACAAATTATACAAACCGAATACAATCCACCACATTATCTAATTCTAAATAATATATCTATATAATAACAATCTATGTTACTCCTAGGAATAGAACATGTGTAGGTTTAGTCTCCTACCAAAAAACTGGGCCACGAGTCTACTAATTCTACCTCTGCCATACTACGAAATGCAAACAATTCCATCCAATTTAAGACTTTGCTGTTAATCTTAAATTAAATGACATCTTGTAGAGTGTATTAGTTAAGAAAAAATCCTTGTTTTGTAAACATTACTTATTAGTTTTGAAATGAAATGAAATATATTTATTTGCTGAAATATTGTAGGTACAGGGTTTTAAACGTCAATGTGGGAATCATATATTTCAATGTTCTGACATGCAAAATATAGTGTAGCTAAAATAATGCTTATTTGAAATATTTGGATTAAATCGCCATGTCTAATGTCTTCATAAATTATAGTCAAATTAAATAAATTATATAACTCCGAACAAAATGAACAATAATCCATTAAAGACAGAATAAAACATGGTATTATGTCATAAATTAATCACAGTCAAATAAATAAATTCAATTTAAAAATTAATCAGAGCTACCAAGATTGAATTCAAAATAAATAATAATCAATTGAACACATATTTGATATTGGTGGATTTGCTATTTCATTATTGAGAGTGTTGTTGGACTTTAGAATTTTATCAATAAAGTTTAAAATTTAATGATACTTTCTGCAATCTTCGTGGTAGATATAAGAGTGGATTTGCTATAACATAAAAAAAAACTAACATAAAAGGGGGCCTGGAGGTCAAAACCAACCTCACATGGAAACAACAGACCAACCAATTAAAAATAATAAGCGGAAGTTAGACTCTAAAGAGCAAACTTTGTGCGCAACTCGGAAATCGTTGTGATGATCATGATTGTAAAGTATCCAGGTCAGAGGTACACCTATTGAACTGTATATTTACTATCCACAGCTCAAAAAAACCTGAAGAAACGTGGGCACATCCGGATGTGTACAGTACTTCACCGTTTTCAAGGGGGTAAGTCTTGAAAGTCGGTGATAAAATTGAACAAACATAGAAGTAGGTGTCTGTACACACTGTACCTTATACCGCAATTACAGCGTTAATGTATATATACCTATAGGGTACCATAGAACCAAGATGTACAGCGCCCACAACCAAACTCACCTCCCCTACTATTATAGATGCATCTTTAATTTGGCAAATAAGGGTCGGTGCAGTGTTTACTGTCGAGGTCAGGTCAGACAGAGATAGTGCTACCCGAAAACGGTACTCACACTAACGCTGTGATGATGATGATGAGTTGATGACTATAGTTACAATGACGTGGCTGTCTATTCGTCACCTCTATACTAATATTATAAAGCTGAAGAGTTTGTTTGTTTATTTGTTTCTTTGTGTGTTTGTTTGAACCCACTAATGTCAGGAACTACTGGTTCGAATTGAAAAACTCTATTTGTGTTGAATAATCCGTTTATCGACAAAGGTTATATATTATCACGCTACTATTTAAAGAAGCGGAACAGTGATCATGAATACGGTAGATTTCCATAGGTACATTATTTGAAGACTAAAAAATTATGGGCTCAAAAAGGTGGTATGAAGTTTAAAAACATCATTGGGCCGTCATCATTTAGTACCTATCAATATTGATTTTAAGTCAGCTCCTCAATCAATCATCCGACCATCTGCCAAATCGTAGAGAACGGAACATTTTCGTGACTATATTGAAGATTACTGGTAGATATTGAGCATGCATATCATTTTTGACTTTTCCTTTTACAGAGCGCAGATTAACAACGCCTTTGTGGACGACTCGCCACCACGCACTCCCCTCAGACGTCCGGAGCCACCACGTTCGGATTATTACTCAAAGTAAGTCATTACTTTTTGCTACACCTTTTTATAATGTTTAGTGCAAACGAAACTTCGCCGCTTATAATTATATTAAAAAAGTAAATTTTGTACATTCGGATACAAAGTTGTAGGTATATCATTAGGTACGACACTAATCCCTTTTTTTCCATTTCCAGCCGATCAGATTCGTGGCACCGTCCTCAAAGTAGCACACCACAAAACGCACGAATCTTCTCATATTTGGAACCTGCTTCACCGCAGACTCCTCAACCGTCATCGCCCGCGATCGACCAGCCTTCCTCATGGCGTCGAGATCCTTGGCCCCAGGTACAATCCCCTCCCGTTCCTGCACCGGACTACAGCCCCACTCAACCCCGTCGACTGAAATCAGCTCTGAAACCAGGGTATTTGTAATGCGTACATCATAGTATACAAAACAAGAGGCTCTTAGCGTTTAAAGTCATAAAACTGCGACTACACATCTACGAAAGACGGGCAGACCACGAACGGAGCACAAGCCGAGTACAAATTCGTGTAGTGTGGACTGACTTACCAGTGTCTAACGAGCACACGTGCGAACGAGCTCGACTGTCCGACTGTATTTGTAGGGCTTTTGACAAACTCAAAGGGGAGCCACACTGCAAACATGCGGTCCAGGACAGGGATGGACAGGTTGTACACCAGACTAACCGACAACACGGTTAAGTCTGGTTGTACCTACGTCCTCGTAGAACGACAGCAACGCTCAGAACGGCTCTGTTCGTGTTTGGCTCGTCTAGCGTAGACGCAGCTTAATAGTCTTAATATAATACTGTATTCTATATATAACTGTGTATTTTTTTATTTCTAAATAAACAGAACTTGTTCGCAAGTAAGTAAACTTTCTATGTTTTATTTATTCGATCAACTAATATCTAAGTACGGTAGGCGAGGCACTAATCGCGGTGATAAGTAATGAGTAAACTCCTAACACGTTTTCCTTATCAATTTAAACTTTAGTTTCTTCTTAATTTCGCTAAGTCCATACCTACCTAAATAAATATGAACTATGTACCTAGTTTGAACTACGAGCGGTTTGGATTAATAATCTTATATCACTATTGCATCGCTCCTATCGGGTCCAATATAGAATTAAGAACGTAGGTAATTAAGAAGCTTTATTTAATACTAGCACCGCGCCGCGGTTTCACCCGCGTAAATCCTGATCCCATGGGAATATCGGAAATAAAAGTCACTGACGAAGAATGTAGCTTTCTAATGAAAAAAGAATTATTGAAATCGGTCCAATACTTTTGAGTTTATTCGTTACATACAAAAATACAAATCTTTCCCCTTTATAATATTATATATAATATATATATATATATATATATATATATATATATATATATATATATATATATATATATATATATATATATATATATAGTATAGATTTTTTAACCGAAAATTAAATTTATTAACATTCTGTACCTTATTTATCTATCATTTTTATATAACATGTAAACTAAAGTAATAAGATATAAACTAATATTTACAAGAATATAAAATAGGATACAAAAGGATCAAATTAAGCATCGAAGAATTCCTCCCCATCGATGTCGACTGGTAATGTGCCCAAAAGGCTGGCGGCATTGCCCCGTTGGATGGCAATGCCAATCCGTTGAGCGAAAAAGAGGCCAGCCCTTTGGTCACGCGAAGCATCGACCAGTCGTTTTGCTATTTCTTTGTATAGCGACCGTGCGCTTGGACCCCACGAACCCAGCGTTTCAACCCCAAACGGCTCAAATATGTAATTGTTTGTAATGTTATCATATTTTCGCCGTTTGAGGGTCTCAGCAGATGCCGCAGCAGCACCGGGTACAGTTTATTAACCTCGATATAGTAACTGCTCCTGCAAAAATTCAAGACGCTGCGAAGCCAAATTAAACGATTTTTTCAACAGTGCGGTAGGAAGCCTATATACCTTAAATGTAACCTTTTACTGGTGCGTTTAAGGTATTTAAACCTCTTACCGAATTTGATAATTGAAATGTCATTTTCCTTTCCTTCCTAAATCATAAAAAATCTAAAAATAATTGAATAATTAGAAATAATTGTCTTATAGGTAAAGAGCTATTCTGCTTATTTTTACGTTCGCCTGCGTTATTTCATAGATGTTATATATCGATAGAAGTAGCGTTACTCTTACTGATTGCAAATAATATTGATCGAACACCGTTTGGTGTTGCCAGTGTCAATTTTCAAATTACCAAAAAATAAACAAATTGTCCATTTGATTATCTTTAAGAAAGTCATTAAAAATTAACTTTTTTTTATAATTACAACTATTCTCTGGTTTTAATCGGTACGTTACTAAATTTGTTCAGGCCATGTTGTTCTATAATTATATACATATCATCCCTTTACTCATCACCATCTAGGTTTGCGGTTGTTCGCATCCGAGGCCCCTTGGTGCCCAATTTCTTCTTTTTTACAGTCTCACTGGGAAGTGGCAAAAGTCCTACATAATTAGTGTTGCTTAACCTTGCAATGTATTATCTACTTGGTTATCACTTAGTGAGCCCTTTTATACTTTTAGTCTCCCAGGAAATTGGGAAATTACCCGTAAGTTAGCAACACTGAACACAAAATGCTGAATCTCAAACGACGATACCAGGATAGCAGAAATTACAAAGATAAACACCGATAAACATCGATAAGTTTCAATTTTTGACGAATGGGAGCTCGTCACTACCGTCCGTGTTATATGTTGGCTTACTCTGTGTGTGTAAGCACTCTATGTTGTGTAAGCAGCTGCAACAGTGTGAGTATCTGAGTATGCGTATTGAGTTGTAGGTTTGCGCGTAGTGCGTGGCAGAGAATAAATACTACTATGTACTTCCCTAAATCTTTGGGTGTGTGCGTTATTTTGTTACGGATGCACACAAACATAATATATTATTTACTATGTGGTATATCGATTGTCGACATAGGGTGCGCTCTCAGAGAGATGAAAGTTGATGAAAGTCAAAATCAGGGTTGCCATCTCGTAATTTTAAGTTGCCGTGTTTTGGGATCTGGATTGCCGTATTTTGGAATAAATACTACAAAATTGCCATGCTCATTTTAATTTGTATTAAATTAGCCTTCCACCCGCGAGGTTGTCGAATATCACGATTTTTTCATATCTCTGGTCTTACTGTATTTTTTATGCCAATTAGATGGCAGACAATGATGGGAAGTGCTTACTCAACCAATTGCGATGAAATAAACGTAAGATTTGTAAGTATGACTAAGGCCTTTAAAAAATCACATTAAATCTGTTTAGCAGTTTTTGCACCTACCGCGAACAAACAAATAAAAAGACAAGAGTTATTAGGCAAGGTATTAGACTAAACATTCTGACTCTGCCATGTATTTATATTTTAGAAACAGTACTGTATGTGAAGAGGCATGCTCATATGTTCGTAAAATTTACAATCAGTAGACATAATTTAAAAATCTGTATTCCTTCCAACACCACAGCTTATTTAAACAAGAGTATCTTCTGCAAGGCTCCCAGAATATATAACCACTTACCCAAGTTAATTCTAGAGGAAGCTAATTATAAAATTGTTAAATATACACTTAAGAAAATATTGTTGCAGAAGTGCTATTATTCTGCAAAGGAATATTTATGTGATGAACTGTTATAAACTAGCATACCTATTGACATTTTATGTTATTACTGATTTTTTTTTGGACATTTGCTATATAGGTACCTACCTATTATTGACTCCCACATTGACATGTATTAATTATGCATTTTTTAACTTATTTTTTTATTGATAAAACATTGCACGCCGCAAGGCTAAATATAGTGTTACCTAATTGTACGAACATAACATCCCATATACCTGTATTTGCAAATATAAGAATGAATAAATAAATAAATAAAAGAATTCTAAATTTTCGTGTTCAGTATCGTTAATACACATAACGTTATCCAATTATTTTTTAAGTTTCTCAATGTACATGAAATATCAATTATTATAAATTAACATGTAAGATTAAGAAGAAGAACAAAAACAATAAGAATAATTTATTCAATAGGTAGACTACAAATTTCTCCTTATATCTCGCTCTCATTGTGCTAATCAATTTTTCTGTTTTTACATCTGCACTGTATTTATATAATGATATAAAAATCTAGTGTCAATGTGTTGGTGGGGGTATTAATACAAACCGTCTCTACCGATTTTAATGAACTTTTGTCGTATATTTGCTCTACACGCCCCTTATTTTCTACACGGTGTTAATACTTTGTATAAAAATGTGTGTCAACAACAGTATTCGGAATACAGCAATAGGCTTACCCCCAATTACGTGGGACAGAATTGATGATTGTTGAAATGTGGGTGTTAAATAATGGACTGCGTTATGTAAGAACGAATTAAGCGACAAAATCGAAAAAAAAAATTTATGAATGCAGTTCGATTATAGGCATGATAAACAATATGTTCAGTTACTTTTGTGTTCAAAAATTACTCTTATGGCCTTATAATAAGGGGGTGAATTAAGCGACATACTGAAATTTGTTAGAATTTGTGCACACATTCGTTATGTATTAAAGAATTATGCATCAAAGTAACGGTTACAGATAGTTTTTCAAATTGCATAAACGAATGAAATACGCCCACATTGAAGATATTCGGTTTTGCCTTTTGATTTAACTACTACTAAACCGCAGTATCGAATTAACCACGAAAAATGGTATGTAATTCGTTAATCGTGTCTTACGTAATTACGGAAGGATGTTTTGTTACTATCATATTTGTTGCTATTTGTGAAATTATTTAAAAGCAAACGGTAAAATGGATAGATTTAATAAGAATATTTGTGGTTACCGTTTCATTGCTTCGTTAACAAGCTGTGATGCAATTCAAAGTTATTATCAGTATCAATACAGTGAGATGATGGTGGAAGGTATAGCAGGCAGGGGAGCACAAGAAGTAGGCTCTACTTTACGCAACCATATAACTTTAAATCTAGACTCAAAAGTCAAAGAACTCATCCTGTGGTCAGGCTCCTGTGGTGGTCTGAATCGTAATATTAAGTTAACTTTACTCCTATTTGCAGTGCTCGAAGAAAATAACAACCTAGGGAAAATTACCCTCCGATTTATGGCTCCTGGGCATAGCTTTTTAGAAAATAATAGCGAGTTTAGTGATATTGAATCAGCCTTAAAAACACATACCCGGCTATTTACTCCACAAGACTACATTGATGTGATGACCAGTTGTCGTAAGAGAAACAAGTTGATAGCTACTAAAATGGAGAGAATAGACTTTGTAGGAGTTTCTAAAATGTTAAAGACAAGTAGTAAATAGAAAAAAGATATAGAAGGAAATCCTGTAAGTTGGTTGAAAACTAAAGAAATTAACATTTATAAGAATAAACCTGGTCGGATACTTCTTTCAACCATTCATGGCGATCAAACCCAGGAAGTAAATCTCAATAAAAGACCAAAAAGAGGAACATTATATAACCCATTGAAATTTTCAAGGCATTATGAGCAACTTTGGCCAGAAGGAAAACCAATTTCTCAACCAAAGCTGTATGATATAAAATCCCTCCTTCACCTGATTCCCTATGGATGCGAGAAAATATTATGAAAATTTAACTGGATCTCGTGATTTAGAAGACGATATAGGTTTTAATGGATCTATTGATTTTGAAGTAGAAGACGAAGAATAAAAAATAAAGTACTGTTAATGAAGAAAAGATAAAAGTTTTAACCGGTTTTTAAATAACTAATTAGAAGTAGAAATTATACATTGTTTTGTTTTAATTTGAGTTAATCTTATTAAAATATTAGGATTTAATCCGAAAGTCTAATTTATTTCATCCGAAACTAATCGCAATAAAGTATTAAGCGACAATTATGTCGTATAGTACGTTATTGATAAATTAAATTGGTCTAAATATGGTTATTATGCATTAACAAACTAAGCGGAAAACTGGCCATAACTCCAATAGTTTATTATATAGCCTTATTTATTTTTAACTAATGTAATCTCATACAGATTTTATATCTTCAGAATAAAAATCATACGCTAAACATAATAAATGTATGCACAGCGACAATTTTAACTTTGAAATCTTTGAAGCTCATTTTCTCAGTTTTGTCTAAGTGGCGCTTAATCGTTTCTTACATAACGCAGTCCTTATTCATCTTCGCCTAACCCACCGGCGCGGCGTGGAGATGAAAATTTCACTTTCATACTTAGGTACTTACTTTGACATTGTATACTTACGTACGTTCTTTGATAATTCATAATTATACTAAGGCAGAACAACGTTATTATACCGTGTTATGTGGTATGTGCCTACTTGTTTTATAAAATGTGTAGGGGCTGTCACCAAGTTTAGATTGGTATTAGGCTAGGTCTCTGTGACTGCCTATCATCACCTGGATTGAATAAAGGCATTCGCGTGTCTTTTTCTTACTTTCATGATTATTGTTTTCACTAGATGGGTGTACGGGGCAAGGAACTTCGGTCTTTTTCTTCTTCCTCTTTATCGTGTCAATGGCAATATATATGTACTTTGTGGCATTAGATGTGGGCAGCCCAAAACTAGGTGACCTGTACCGCAGTCTCGTTTGACCTAATACTACCCGCGAGCCGATATGCCTGCTGATCGACTGATCAGACTTTCACGCAGACTTTTTTCTCGAGGTTAGAACTTTAGACAGTATTCGTTCCCATAACAGCCACATAAGCTAAACATATAGAAGGAGAAAGAGTGAAGGGATCACAAGCTTTGAGGTAAAAGCCTCGTATGCAACTGTGTCACGATAATGATATTGGCTCACAGGCTGATTTGTCGTTGTTATCAAAAGATAATAATATAAAATTTGGCAGATTGTAGTGTGCGGTCAGAATCTTATACACTTCTATCAGATCGCAATAAAGTCTAATTGCAGAACTTCGATATCTCAAATTGGTTGTAGAGGTCAGATTGCAGTCGCTTCACGGAAAACATTGAAATGCAGCCGCTTCACTGTAGGTTGGAAGCCGCCCCAACTGAGTTGGGAAAATGGTTCAGAGAATGATATCTGTTATGAGATTACTTAGTTGTGCAGGTCGCACACCAAGTAATTACAATTTAGAGCGTCACTCACCTGTTAATTTTTTAGCGAATTATGGTGATGTGTAAGGTAAATGACTAGTAGTGTAATTAATATACAGTTAATTGCAGGGTAGACGAAACCTTTCATCGATATCACCATGAGCCACAGAGAACCTTGTCTTAATATTTCTAGAAGGTACAGATGAAGGCCTTCAAATGTTGGTGAAAATACCCTCTGAAAATTAAAAATAAGTACCTACATGTAGTACATAATGTACAGTCTGCATTAGATCGATCTTGACTGGCAAGGCAAAGCTCTCAAAATGATCTTAATGCCTTGGTATTTATTTACCCTTGCCTGTTGACTGATGACCCCCAGGGCTCCGAAGACAGGCCATTACTCTTTTCATGAAATTTTTCACGACTTTTACACAGAGATGTGACTGTATCTCACCGATGATGTGTTGGTTTTCCGATTTATGATCAGTTTTTTTTTATGAGTGTTGAAATACCTGAAAAGTGGAGGCATCATTAAATAAGACACAATGTTAAGGGGTAGAGCAAACGAGCACAGTTTTACAGGGAATTGACATAAGTCAGGAGGAGATCAGAAATTGTTTCAGGATTATTCACATAAACCCGAGATTTCACGAAACCCTCAAGAAAATATTGCACGGCGTAAAAGCACGATCTTGTAGGGCAGTTGACATCAGAATTTTGTCAGATAATGTGTTCTAGAAATCGTTGCAGAAATAAGTCGATTGTTTCATGCACGGTGTGGCAAGTTACACCTGCTGAAACTACATGTTGTCCAGATTCATGCCGTCCAGTTGAGTTCACAGGAAGTCCGTTACATAATCTCATAACGAAAGCCGTGCATTTGTTTAACATGAATTAGATGTTGATTTTCTGAGTCCTAAATTCGACAATTCATATGGAAGCCATTCATTTGGCAATACGCTTCATCGAAGACATTTATTTTTCTTGAAAAATTGGCATCGACTTCACTTTGCTCCATTACCCCTTGAACGCGTTTTCCATGGTTTACTGGTTTGAGCTCCTGAGTTAGCTGATTCTTGTACGCATGAAGGTGGAGGACTTTGGTCAAAATTCGCTGTGTGTGCTTCGTGAAATTTGAAGTTGTTGAAAACGATGCCGAATCGATGTTTTCGGTGACACTCTCGTTTACAGCAGCAATGTTTTTAAGAGACCGACCGACCGGTACGTTGACGTAAGGGATTCTTATTATCCATAATACCATATTCTTCACATTTTTGACATATTAGGTCGCTATCTCGACTGAAAATTTGGCGAAGTTTGCAAGCGGTTTCAGGGTAACTTTCCCCATTTTTGTTACGAGTTTTTACAATTATAACGCGTTGCTCTTTCGAAAAGCGGTCCATTTTACTGAGACACCCGTTATTTGAACGAACTGAATATTGGTATGAAAATGTATACATAATACATACTTTATATGCATACAAGAAATATTTTCATACAAAAGAGACCAAAAAAAAGTGCCACAAAAGGCCAAATTTAATCAGAGTCTTCCGTACTGCTATTTTCACCGTCGTCAAAACTGCTATCATCACCTAATTAGTTCATTTTCTAAAATATTGTCTATCTTCTCATCTCTTTTATAATCTTCCCTTGTTAATTTAATAGTTCTATTCACCTTTTCCCAATCTACTTTAGTCACATGTTAGCATTTAAATTTTTTAGCATTTTTGCAGTGGTAAATGGGGGTTCTGTATTGTCTTGCCCACACCAACTCAATTGCATTATATTCGCAATGGTAAGGTAGTACAAAATATATATATATATATAACCGTATGACTCTGTGTCCATGTGTTAGAATAAAATTTGCAGGCGTAACGACTGACTGGCTGGCTGGCATGACAGAACGATGGATGGTTCGAATAAACGGGCAATTCAACTAAGCTAAAACTCAAGGAGGTGGAGCAGTAACTATAAATATCAAAAAAATCCGGAAAATTTCTGTATTCATATTCATTCATATTCATTTATTTATTGACAGAATGCAGGCACAACAAGTGTGGTCTTATAAATAAAATAATGTACCTTCATTATTTGAAAAATAATCAATTGTGGTCATATAATATGTTTCAAAGGGGTGGTACGGACTTTTTAACAATACCACAGGCGAAGTCGGGGCGAGTAGGTTTATTATTAATAAAAATGTTGGTCATCAACTAAATTGAGCAACACTATTATAAAATGCTCAGGTTGCTGATTTACATACAACGATACCAGGATAACAAAAGCTTCAAGGAACCAAAAGCGCCCAATCCGATTAACATCGATACTCATATTTTTTTGATTGCACGTTACTAGTCTTGTTTGTGGTACTATATTCATAGAAGCCAATAAGCAACACAACTATGGTAGTGTGTGACTATTGTGCGTATATCACACATATACGCACAATAGTCACACACTACCATAGTTGCGTTTTTGTAGTAAGTAAACTAAACATTTCGGATACATTTCCCGGTTATCATAGATATTTTTATAAAAAAAGACTAAAAAGATGACGAATCGTTATCCATAAAATATTTATAATAAATGCAGATTCACAATTGTTTTGAATAACAAAAATAACAATATTTTATGCCCTATAGGTAGAGATAGTAAAGTAATTAAATGATCTGTCATGTGGCTCAGTATTTGGAACCTTTTGTTTTTATCTTATACCAAGTAATTACGAACACATTTCTTTAAACAAACATTTATACCATGGTGGTAAATACTTTAAACAAGTAAGTTTATAATGATAAAAACTAGATCGCGAAAATACCTGTTAATAGTTTCGGTTATTTCATAGAAATTCTATTTCAATAGAGGTAACGTCACTAGCAAACGCAACGCAAGCAACAAAATCAATAAACAATGTTGCTAGTACGTATTTACCGTATCCCTAAAATCGGTAAAAGTCGATCTTAAAAAAACCAATGAAAAATATTTATCTGAATTTTTCCTTGCGAGCTGAATTTTTTGCCAGTGAAGCCCTATTAAAATCAGCTAAATTAAAATATATATTATTATTTTTACATCTTATAATATAGCGCTAGTCTCCATGAAACTTGGTAAAATTACCCCAATAACTGGGCAACATTGTGTTCAAAATGCTCAGAATTTCATACGATGCTACTAGGATAGCAGAAGTTGTTAGAAGTTAAACCGTATAATACCGAAAATGTCGATAACTTGAGTCACATCACTAAATTTGTTGGTGTGTTCTTACACACACCAACAAATTTAGTGATGTGACAACAGTCAAATTTTTTTGCCTGTGTTATGCACAGAGCCACACACAAAATTATTGTGTATGTGTTTATAATTGCTTTTGTGTTGTATGTCATTTTATTGTGTTATATTCTAAAGAGTGTCACTAGTAAACGCAAAAGCTGGTAACCAGTGTTGCTAGTGCCTATTAACCAATTTCCCAAAAACAAAATAAGGCGATCTTAAAAAATATCAATAAAAAATATGTTTCAGATTTTTTCTTTGCAAGTAGAATTTATAGCAAGTGAAGCCGTTTTAATATTTGTACTTGTGGGCACATCTATTGGCCCACCTTGCATTTTGAGTTTCGTTTAGTCCTAGCTAAGAATTTATATTAGGTCGAGCTACAAGATTTTATGCAGTTTTGAACCAGGCACATTCATAATTTTATTCAATAGTCTTTTTTTGAATTTCAAACACAGAATTTAAAGAAACAAAAGACAATTTGGAGCCTGTACGTTGATATCAACCAATTACTTATTTAAAGTGTGATTTTTCTCTTTGGTATTGCTACAAACATTACTTATTTAACATTAAGGTGAGGTTCTATCAATATTTTATGGATACTTAGCCTGAAGTCGCCGCCCAAGCTGCAGCACTTATCCAGGCCGGATACAGCTAAAGAAATGTGAGTGCTCAACTTAATTTAAGTCCATCTGGGGTCCGAAATGTTTATCGGAGGTACCTAGAGACTGGCGGCTTTGTTCGTCACCAAGGTAGGCCACAATCTCGGACCACAACTGAAAGGCAGGATCGATTTATCATGATGACCAGCTTGAGAAATCGTCACCTTACCTCCATTGAGATACAAAACCAACTTCACGACTTCCAGGGAGAATCTGTGAGCGCTCAAACTGTTCGGAGAAAGTTAAAGGAACGCGATATGGTACCGCACAAACCAGCTAATGGCCCCAAACTAACGCGAACCCACCGAACAGCACGTGTTCTTTTCGCACGCACTCATTTAAATTGGACTCAGCAGCATTGGAGCCGTGTACTCTTTTCTGATGAGTCTAAAATTGCGTTACATGGCAGTGATGGAAGAAAGATGGTCTATCGACTTAAGGGAGAGCGTTTGGCACAATGCTGCTTTCAAGAGAGGGTTGCTTATGGCGGTGGCTCGTGGACTGACGGGGGCGGTATATCCGCGAGCGGCAAAACTCAACTTCAGGTTGTTACGGGACCACGGCTACCAACATTAAATGCTGAAAGGTACATTCGTGAGTGTTTAGAACCTCACGTGATGCCATACGTGGACCATGTGGGCCCAAATTTCTTTTTCATGCATGATAATGTAAGAGCCCATACGGCCGGCATCGTCCGGGAATATCTTCGGGATAGGAACATCACAGTTATGGGCCAGAAACCCAGACATGAACCAGATTAAGCACATGTGGGACGAGCTATAAAGACGTGGTAGGATGCGTCAGCTAGTTGCCCAGACGTTGCTGGAGTTGAAAACTGCCATAGAACAGGAATAAGAGATGATCCCTCAAAATTTCATAGAACGGTTGATAAACTCTATGCCTAATCGTATGAGAGCAGTCGTAGATGCCCATGGAGGCAACTCGCGTTATTAAATTAAACCCTTATTTAATAATTAAACCTTTATTTGATAAAATATGTTTTTTATTCAAAAATCAATTGCTTTAATCAAGGCGCATACTCGACTTGTTAGGCGTAGCTCCATGTCGTGTGGTATTCGGAATTCAAATTTATAACAATACGATCGAAAAAGATGGTGAAATGCATCAGGTTTAACCGATAAGTGCCGAAAATGTCGGTTTTCTGATGACTTAGTCACATCACTAAATTTGATTGACTGTGTAAGATATACTGTTTAAATTTAGTGTGTGTCACTCACAAAATTATTGTGTATGTGTTCGTAAATGCTATTGTATTATACTCATGGACGTATTGTACTTACATCCATGGTGGTATGTACTTGGCGTATTTGCATACAGGCATTCCCGTAAACTAAGCAACTGTGTGAGTGGTACTATTTGTATTTGTACCCAAAGAGAATACAATACTACGTAAGACTACTGTTTACCACTTACACAGTTTCCGTGTTACTGTGTATGCGGTATTTTAGAAAACAGATTTTAAAAAGTTCACAAGTGATTCTTTATCGTCCATCTCCCTTATTCAGGAGATACAAAATATATTTACGAACCCGAACATTGAAATAATGATTTGAGAAAGTTTGAGGTTATATTTTCATTTCTCTAGTGTACTGTTCGAGCCGAGCACCTTAGTGATGTGGACTGACTTAGAAGTCTCAAACGAGCGCTCTTCGAGTGTCGAGCGTTTGGAGCTCAAGCTATGCACAGCCTATTGTAGGATTTTAGATGAACACTGGGATTTGCATCGCCATGGATAAAGTGACCGACGTACAGCCCTTCGCTCGAGAATCATGAAAAAGCGTACGTACCTATATCAAAATAATCCAAAGTTATAAGATCTGAGACATGAGGATTACTGTAAGAAATGGGAATAATGGTGCATTGTCTCTTAAATTTTGGGTTAGGTACTTATGGATGTGGAGAACAAGAACATATCTAGTGTAATTTATTGACTTCATATCAACGATCAACATGAGAGGAAAAAAGAGTCAAATATTTATAAGATATATGTTAACCGAATTCCAATAATTGTTTCAAAGAGGATGAATGACCATTGGAAAATGTATTTAACAATAACTTCATATAGGTATCAATCCATATAATTTTATTTGTTATTGCAGAAATAATTTCGATAGTAATTTCAAGTTTGTTTTTATTTAACAATTTGTTACTATAAATACTGAGACAATGCAAAAACTGCCGAACTGCTTTTGATGCGGATTTATAGTATCTTGGAAACATTTTCATAGATCTTGTTCAGATTTAACATCTGGTGTAAGTTTGATCACCATTGGTTGAGTATGGAGATATGATCAGAAGCCTTGATAGTCGACATTGATATTTATAAATATAAAACTAACTACTACATTTGGAAATAGCAGATCAATGAGCTCCAATACGATGTGGGAGGCTCTATATGTTGCTTGAAAGGTTTTACTAAGTTTAAGTCATTTCTCAAGTATTTATCTAACCAATCAAGTATGATTATTAAAAATATATTATTTATTTTACAGGTATTAAGTGATATATGCCGGCTCTGGGCTACGCAGTAACGGATACGACAAGACAATCCAAAGGCAAGGGCAAGGCATCATGAAGTGGTTATCAAAAATCAACATAAGAGGAAAAAAGGGTCATATATTTTTAAGACACATGATAACTGAATTCCAATAATTGTTTCAAAGAGGATAAATGACCATTGGAAAATGTATTTTAATCCATATAATTTTATTTATTATTGCAGAAATAATTTCAATAATAATTTTAACTTTTGTTGTACTTAGGTAACCCTGACATTGAAAAATTATTTTCTGCATGTCATAAATAGGTACACTATTTATAATTTTGCAGGAAGGTATAACAAAACTGTCTCAGGCCGGGATGGTGAGGTGAGCTCATATCACTCAAGACCTGTATTTTCAACCAACAAAAAATTAGATCAAGTCATATTGATGATTTTTTATTCTGAACAGCCGGTCTAGTTTTATAGAAATTATTGTAAACAATGTTATGTGCCATGTATACACAAAATATTTCAGAAAAATCGGTAAAACTGATTTGTTACTAATACTGAGACCAAAAACTACCGAACTGCTTTTGATGCGGTTTTTATAGAATCTTGAAAATATTTCCATAGATCTTGGTCAGATTTAACATCTGTTGTAAGTTTGATCACAATTGGTTGAGTATGGAGATATGATCAGAAGCCCCGATAGCCGACATTGATTTTATAAATATGAAACTCACTCCTACATTCGAAAATAGCAGTTCAATGAGCTCCAATACGATTAACCACTTAGGTGGCAGACAGGCGCACGGCCCACCTGATGGAAAGTGGTTACCGTGGCCTATGGACGTGTGTAACACCAGAGAAGCCACATCCCTGTGCCGTCAGTGTAGAGGACAAAGCAGGACAAGCCTTTTGTCATCCCACTGACAGCACAAATTCTCCAGTGAGCTCTGGCTACCCTACTCGCCACTGGGAACACAACATCTGATCTGAATCTGAAAATTGATAAAATCAATCACAAGACGGACAGGGATTACTCTTCATTTAGAATCGGTGTTCCTGAAAAAAATTTTCAGACCTTGATGCATTCTGATGCATGGCCAGTAAATACACAATATAGCGAGTGGATTTGGTTTCGAAAATCGTCAAAAAACTCGGACAGAGAATATGAAAACAGAAATACTATTATACTACCAAAATGTTGCTGGCCTGCGTACAAAATTAGATACCTTTAGAAATAATATAAGTTTAGTTCACGCGGACTTATACGCAATTATGGAGTCTGGGTGCAATGAATCCATACATGATACGGAGATAGTCCCCCCGGGATATCAAATACTGAGATGTGATCGAGCAGATGGTCGGAAGCAGGGCGGTGCATTTCTACTTGCCACACACCAACTCGAAATACGACGGATACAATTGGCCGGAGACGGAGGGTGCAGTTCACGTGCTGCTTCTACATCTACGAGTACTGTATGTATTGATAAGTGTGCATTTGAAATAATAGGTGCTGAGGTATATTTAAAAAATAAGTTTTTGTTTGTATGTTGCGTGGTTTATATTCCTCCAGCTAGTTCTGAGAATGATTACACATTGTTATTTAATATAATAGAAGTGTTATGTACTAGGTACAAGGAAGTCATTGTAATCGGCGATTTCAACTTATATTCTGCTCCGTCTAGCGTTCATGGTTATTATGAGTACATTTTATCCTATTGCGAGTTCACTCAAAGTAACAAAATACCGAATTGTATGAATCGTCAACTGGATTTGGTACTGGGTGTAGGCATACCCGGTGAAGTGGCAGTGGTAGCGTCGGACGAGAGTATAGTGCGTAAGGACCCACTTCACCCGCCACTGATGGTGAGCGTGTGCCCTACAACCACACCTTTGACTGTTGCGGTCGCCGGGGATATCACTGCTTCACCCACGCGCAGTGAATCCAGTTTACGTCCGCAATGGAATTTTTTTAAGGCTGATTTCCATTCATTGTATAATAGTTTAGCTACAGCAGATTGGAGTGTATTATATGAAATTGAAAATATTGAGGATGCAATTAATTATTTTTACACTACTTTTAATAACATGTTAGATGAACACGTTCCGAGAAAAAAGCAGATTCGTAAGCAAACAAGCTACCAATACCCAGAATGGTACACAAGTGCCATTATAAAAGACCTAAAAATCAAGGCACGGCTCCACAAAAGGTTCAAACAGACTAAATTAGATAGTGATTACAGGGAGTTCGCTAGGTATAGAAAAAGTATTAAGGTGGCTATAGAGGTTGCATACAAACAATATGTAAATAATATAGAAAATAAATTTAAAAAGGACCCTAAAGCCTTTTGGGAGTTTTTGAGAAATAGGAAGGGCACGGCTCATAAGCAGGCTATTTTGAAAGATGGTCAGCAGATTACTAATGAAGAATGTGCTGAACACTTTGCTGATTTTTTTAAGTCCGTGTATAATAGCTCACCGCCCCAACTTGATGTGAAAGCGGCAATGGCGCAGCCGCATGGAACATCTGGTATATGCGTGCATATCGAATCTCTTAGCTTAAATAGTGTTGGAGAAGCACTCGTGCGCTTAAAGCCAAAGCGATCGACCGGTCCTGACGGCATTCCCCCTTTTCTGCTTAGGGATTGTAGTAGAGTAATAGCGACACCTCTTCATTACATATTTAATATAATATTAAAAACAAAAATATACCCTGATAGATGGAAAACTACTAGAGTTATCCCAGTTCCTAAAGGTAAGTCAGGACCAGATGTCGCAGGATACAGACCGGTGGCTGTGTTGTCTACTCCAGCCAAAGTATTCGAATCTGCCATTCAGCGCCGCATACAAGAACAGGTGCAAGGGCTAATATCGGACGCACAGCACGGATTTCGTCCAGGTCGGAGCACTTCCTCCAACCTTCTAAACTTTATGGCTCAAGTGGTGCCCGCTGTTGATTCTGGTGTGCCGGTGGACGCGGCCTACTTTGATATAAAAAAAGCCTTCGATACGGTCGATAATGACGTATTACTAGCGAAGCTTGCTGCTGTCGGATGCACGCAACACTTGCTAGAGTTCTTTGCAAGTTATTTCAAAGATAGGCAGCAGTACATTGACTACAATGGGTGGGTTTCTGAGCCGTATTTCACTAGATCTGGCGTAAGTCAAGGAAGTAATTTGGGACCACTTGAGTTTCTTATAATGATAAACGATTTACCGGAAGTAGTAAAACATGCAACGTGTCTACTCTTTGCCGATGATCTGAAGTTACTACTCGAAATAAAAAATGACTCTGACTGCGAAAATTTGCAGCGCGATATAGATAGAGTAGTGAGGTGGGTAGAGCAAAACAAATTAACTTTTAATGTCTCCAAAAGTTCCACTATAACTTTCAGTCGGGCGCGAAAACCGATAATGCATACATATAGAATAGATACGGAACCTATGCAAAGAGTAACGGAAGTTCGAGACCTAGGAGTACTAATGACAGCTGAATTATCATTTTCGAGCCATATTACCAATATTTGTAAAAAGGCGTACAGAAACTTAGGATTCGTACTAAGGCAGTCACGGGATTTTACTAATATCAGCGCGGTAAAGGCGTTGTATGACGCACTGGTCAGGAGTCATCTTGAGCATGATGGCATGATATGGTCTCCACATGAAGCGAAGTATACACTCATGATAGATAAAATTCAGAACAAGTTTACGCGGTACTTGTATATGAAATTATACGGAGTGTACCCATTTTACCCTCTAATGTACCCCACATTGTTCGTACTGGGTATGGTGGGGTATAATCAGTTGAGAGTGCGGCGGGAATTTTTTCTTACGGCTTACCTAATTAATCTCTTGAGAGGGAAGGTATGCAATCCAGGTATACTTAAACAACTAAGTATCTGCGTTCCGGATCGTTACGTATGGAGGCGGAGACGTCCACCATTACTGGTTGTGCCTGCAGCCAGGACCAACTTGCTTCAAAAAACACCTCTTAGCCGATCCATAAGAGTCATAAATGACATAGGTGACAAGGTGGATATATTTTCGAGTAACTGGAGTGAGCTTGCAAGGATTTTGTTAAATGACATAGCTTACAATAATCCATAGTTTGTATTTTTTTATTTTATTTTTTTGTTTAAATTTTATCTTATTATTTAGTGTTTTATATACTCGTACCTAGTTGATTTGTAGTTATATGTGTGATTTTTGTGTTTGTTTTAATTACTTAGTAAGATAATAGTTGTATATTTTGTTATGTAAGTCCATTTCTGTTTTGGGGTTGTCCCTGTCAAGGTGGTGGATAATATTTATAATACTAAATAAATAAATAAAACATGAAATTATTATAGCCGCGGTATTCTGTAGGGCGAAGATACTTCCCCAGTCAGACTGCTCAATTGGGCGGAAATACCGCCGTGTCCTACCTCCTATAAAGGTTTTACTAAGTTTAAGTCATTTCTCAAGTATTTATCTAATCAATCAAGTATGATTATTAAAAATATATTTTGATTTTTTACAGGTATTAAGTGATATAACAGGCCGGTTCTTGGCTCCGCGGTAACGGCTACGACAAGACAATCCGAAGGCAAGGCCAAGGCATCATGTAGTGGTTATTTTTATTAAACTGAACTGCAAAGATGAATCAAATTGATAGTTTTATTTGAAACCACCATTTCACAAAAATGTTTAGGGTAGGTATTTATTTGCAAGGACTTTTTGTCTTATTATATTTTAGCTTTTTTTGATAATATCCTTTCTCGAATGTATGGCGCCTCCAACAGCCTGTCTCACTTTCGAGCTGGTATATCCATCGTTATTTAAATTAAATCTTATATTTATTGTTCTTCAAATATTTTTATTAACAGATAATTACTAGTATTCCCTTTAACCCCTTCAGGTAAGCTAGTGTTTGTGTTATGGTTGCTAGGTTTTGAATAAATTCTTTCAAGCCATCAACAGATATGGCTGACCCAATTCCCTCTCAAATAATATCTCGTTCAGAGGTATTTCCTTTAGGTTGAAAATTTGTCAAATTATAGCTGAAAGTATCTTGAATGCTTATAAGTAGGTACTCATAGGCCAATAAGTACATTGAACTCAATAAGTATCCTGTGACCGCAAGACTCATAAAAACCTTATACCTACAATAAGAGGCCAATATGAAAATAACAACAATGGAAATAACGATAGCCTCCGTGGCATGACGGTAGTGCAAATATATATATGACCAGACCAATGCAAATCATTGGCATTGGCTCAATGGCAGACCAATGCAAATCATTGGTCTGGTCGTGCCTGAGAGCACGCGCACGTTAAGCCGCCGGTCACGGTTGACATACAAACATTTGCAGTTGTCATGTGTAGTTGGAGCCCTAAAAGAGAGACCTTTAAACGAGGGGAAGGGAGCGTACACAGGTTTTACGGGGAACTTTCCAGATACGTTCAGGGGTACCTAAGGAACACTTTAATGAAGAAACCAACTAACTGGCATTAGTCCTAGGTTCCAAAGAAATTATTACTTAAAATTACTAAGCTAAATTATAAACAGCTACTTATTTCTTAACTAATCTTTAAAGGTAATAAATACCTATATATAAATGAAATAGCTATATGTAATATAATCCATCTTTACTGCTAACAGCTATTCACAATGTACTTACAAAAAATTCATTGTTATTTAACAAATAAAGGAACCTTTCTCGAAAAGTAAAACACAATTCCAGATATACCTCAAAAAATAGAAATGCGTGGTGCCAAGCTACGGTGGCGGTGAGACTCAGGCATGTGGGCATTCATCACCAATGAAATTTGTGTGTGCGGAACAGACCAAGACAGCAAGTCAATTCAAACGGGCAGACATGTTGGGATTGACGTAATTGCCAGTCCTCTTTACCCATATTCTACTTGTTTAATATATATAAATTACTATTCTAATATTACTATTTGGGACGTGGGGTCCGAGCGCCCGCAATCTCTTCAGGGTGATTGCGAAGCGTATGGTCCACTCTCTCTCGTTACCTGAGGACTGGCCTCTTTTTAGGTCAGTGAATAAGCATTGCCATACAACGTGGCAATGCTGCCAGTCTTCTGGGAACGCTACCACAAGAGGCATGCGATGCGGAGGAATTCCACGACGCATTTTAACTTTTGTTTTTTATTTATTAATTTTTATGAATGTAAAAAAAATTATATATATCCTAGTGGTATGTGTAATGGACTGCTGAGACGACGGCTCGGGTTCGATCCCAGGTTTTACCATGGCACACACCAATGACTTTTCGATGCTTTTCGAAGTTATGTGTGTATTTATCGTAGGTTTATAAGTGCTCGACTAATGGCAATAGGTTCACCACCTATTACATAGGGACCTAAATACACTCGAGAGCAATGAATCCGGGTCACTTAAAGAATCCTAAAAATCTCGGAAACTAAAAATGCTAGGTTAATGCAATAAATTGTATTTAATAGACAATGTAATACTCCTTAAATGAAGGTATTAAAACTTCTTAGTTATTGTAAAGTTATATCATAAAAAAATCAAATTTGAAAAAGGGCCACTTTCGAAGATGGAACTACGAAATTACAGCATTTGGTGTTGCTTTTGTTTGTAATCTGTCATTTATGTGGGTACATAAACCATGTTGATAGTGCTCTATATTCATTAATCAAGCTGAAATTATGTCGCTTACGCCTGAAGAATGCACCAGAATACTTACAATGCTGGAAACCGGCCGGAGTCAGCGCGATACAGCCAGGACTGTCGGTGTGTCGCTGTCAACAGTACAAAGAGTTCTCCGACGTTACGAAGAAACTGGTTCTAACCTACGCAGACCAGGAACGGGCAGAACCAGGTGTACCACAGCACGAGAAGACCGATACTTGGTGAACACCATGCTTCGAAATCGCTTTCTCACAGGAACTGAACTCACCAATCAGTTTCGACGCCTCGGAGGAAGTAACCCAAGTGCATGGACAGTAAGACGTCGGCTTGCTGAATCTAACTTAAAACCCCTTAGACCTGCAAACGGCCCTAAACTGGAGCGTGGGCATCGTATTTCGAGACTAAGTTATGCCCAGAGCCACGTAAATTGGAGTATTGAAGATTGGTCAAAAGTTATGTTCTCCGACGAATCAAAATTTATGCTCTACAAGCACGATGGAAGACACAGAGTGTATCGAAGACCAGGGGAAAGATTCAAGCAAGCATGCATCGAAGAAAAAGTAGCCTACGGTGGTGGGTCTGTACTTGTGTGGGCCGGAATTTCTTCTGAAAGTCGCACAGAGCTGGTGATCATAGAAAACGGCTCTTTAACTAGCGTAAGATATGTGGAAGAAATCCTCAATGATCACGTTGGTCCATTTATGGTCAATTTAGGTGAGGATGCTATATTTATGCATGACAATGCCAGACCTCATACAGGTAGGATTGTGAATGACTACCTTCAAGAGATGAACATTACTCGTATGGAGTGGCCAGCGCGCAGCCCGGATATCAACCCGATCGAGCATGCTTGGGACGAGCTAGGCAGATGCGTAAAACAACGAAACCCTCCCCCAATCACGCTTCGTGAGCTCAAAATTGCTCTCACAGAGGAATGGGAGAATATTCCCCAAAATCGTATAAGGAACTTGGTGTACAGCATGCCAAACCGCGTAAACGCAGTAATGGAAGCACGAGGAGGCAATACGAAGTATTAAAATTCAAGAAAATCGTAATAAAGTTCAAAAATTTCATGTTTCCTATTTTTGTTTTAAGGAGAGATCAGCAGTTTTTTTCTTTATGTAATTTTGTGTTAATAAAATGTATGGTGACTCATATTTTTTTTACTTTCATTTAAGGAGTATTACATTGTCTATTAAATACAATTTATTGCATTAACCTATCATTTTTAGTTTCCGAGATTTTTAACATTCTTTAAGTGACCCGGATTCATTGCTCTCGAGTGTATAAACTGACGAAATGTGGGTGCTAGCACCTCTGCCTACCCGGATATAGGCGTGGGTTTATGTTATGTAAATATTAGCATAGATTTAAAATAAATACATTAAGTGTAAATAGATAAAATTACTTGTCTAGTTATTTAAATAGTTTAATTATTGAGTACCTACCTAATTTCTACTTTCTGATAACCTTTATTCATTAAAGTATTTTCCAATATACTTACTCGTATATAAATGACCCATGCTATGTAAGGGCAAAGATATTATTATTTCTATTGCGGACGATACTTCGTTAATATTTTAAATTAAAAGGCAACAAAATAATGATGACGAAGTGAATGTGCAATCACAAGATTGGTTTAGTACCTACAAATAATCTTTGCCGTAATGGGAACAAAACTAAATGTATTAAATTTAGTCTACCCAATGTTACACAGATGGAAACCAATGCACAACTCAATGAACAAGGGTTGAACTTTGTGGAATCGACAGTGTTCTTAGACTTAAGTAAGTATTGATGCTAAACTACAGTGGCGATTACATTTTGAAAAAATAGCCAATAGATTAAGTTCGGCTCCATACGCTGTGAAAAAGATTAGGATTTTGACAGACAAGGATACGGCTAGAATAGTTTATTTTAACTAATTCCTTAGTACTTTGAGATACGGAATTCTCCTTTGGGTTAATTCTGCAGATTTAAACACAATATTTGTGTTACAAAAACGGGTTGTGCGAGCTAGGTATTTATAATTTTGACCCAATAGTATCCCTCCGAGAAAAGTTTAAAGAAATAGGTAACCTAATGTACCCATGTAAGAAAAATATCTGAAAACATAAATACCAGACACAAAAACAATCTCGTCTGTGATAGTGGACTTAAAAAAATTAGTCATTCTTTCCAGGGCAACCGTAGGTATACCTACGCTCTTTATCAAGCTGCCTAATGAAATTAGGGATTAACCTGTGAATATATTTAAAAATGTAGTAAAGTGTAAATCGTGCCAGAAAAGCTATTATTATAAAATCCAAGAATACTTAAATGATAAACAAGCTTGGAAATGAGCTGTTTGCTCAACTATGTTACTCAGGTAAATTATTGTAGACTTAGTAAATATTTGTAAATACCTAGACAAAAAAATGCGTTTATCGCCGGGGTATTCTCGGTTCGGAGCCGCGTTTCAAACAGGTTTCTTTTTATATTGACGTTTTGTAAGTGACGATTTAATGATCTATGCAGAATAAATGATTTTTGACTTTGAATAATTTCTTACTTTTCATCGCACAGCTGGAAAAATGCACCGAAAAGTAAGTGAATCTACTGAAGTAGATAAGCACACAGCGTCGAACTCAGCGCTGCGATAGCCTAGTTAGAGATTTTCGTTGGTTGGACTGGGTGAGGCACTGGTGATCTCTATTAAAGGATGTCGCAGCGCTGTGCTAGACACTGTATGCTTAGAGAATTGCACAGCAGAAATAATTTAATCACTTTGTTAAAAAATGCTTGTTTTTCATTCTTTTGTGAAATTTAATTCACTAAAAAGGGAAAAACAAAATACCTAATTAATCAAATAATTTATCAACATATAATTTAATCAAAATAATTAATATTCACTACCTTAACTACCTACAGTGAATTATACTTATTTTGAACGTAAACAACTTATAAATGGACATTCGTGAATGCGAGCTTACAATAGAAAACTTTGAAGCACTGCATAAACTAGAAGATTAAGATGATAGACCGTTGAAAATTGGCATACTGCTGGCATCCTTAATAAAGTAGCTGTATGATCAATAATATTCCTACAATAACTCAAACGAAGCAATCATAATATTTATTGTAAAGGAGTTCGATTATATACCTGCGTAGTCCAAATCTAGAGTATTTCATTTATACTGTAGGTACCTACATTACTAAGAAGTTGTGTTGTCCGTATTTGTAGTCCAAGTCAAAGTTTCAGAATGTCTTTTTTTTTTTACGTGCGAAAAATCCCCACGGATACCTCCCCACCGGAGCCGGTGGAGGAGGTTATGTCGGACTCGAACCGACTAAAACGCACGCCGCCTGTGGATCGCTTTGGTTGCCGAAGGTGAGGTTGAGTTTCAGAATGTCTTGACCACTGTCCTGTACCTGTACCGTGGTACAGGATTGTCATAAATATAGCAATATTTCGCTCATTTCACACTTCGATTTGATTTTGAGGAGTCCCCATATGAATCTCCGGTATCCAAGGTTCAATACTAAACGAATTTAAAAAGAATTTTGATATCGATGCATAAACATCAAAAATATAGTTGAATATTATGTACCCTTCTGCGTACCTATTCAAAGAACACGGGCGTGATGTTATGATGTGGTTTTGCATAAATAATACAATAATATGCGACTGCAGCAATAGCAGCTGATTTCTGGTATTTATTGAAGACTTCTGTGACCTGTCTCTGAAACCCTTCATCAGATCATGTTCGATATTTCTCTCCGCGTAGTTCATGTATCTGTCCTGTTTTATTCAAATTATTGAGAAGAAAAATCATGTCAATCGGTCGCTCCGTTTCGAAATGAAAGTAGACACAAACAAACAAATAAAAAGGCAATAGACACACTTTCACATTTTAATAGGTATTAGTAATTCCTAGATAGGTAATTTTCGTACATAATAGACCGCGGGTCTCTTCTATGTCTAAAAACATTTTCGAATGAAGGAATGAAACTGTAAGATCATTCGAATAAAATGTATCTAGATAAGAAAGACAAGAATGTAGCATATTTTCAAGACCTAGAGATGAAGCATAATACTCAGCCAAGTGTAACAAAACTATTTTCGGCAGCTGCTAAGCAAGATGACGACGGACTTCGAGCTTCGTACAATATCTCTTTGTTAATTGCTCAAAAAGGCTAACCACACAACATCGGAGAAGAGTTAATTTTGCTAGCAATAAAGGAACTACTGTGCTTCATAAACCGGCCGCAGATATTATCCAAAAAAAATCCTTTGAGTAAGTAATAATTCTGTGATAAGACGAATTAATGAAATGGCTGAAAACATTGAAGGATCGTTGTGCAATTATGTCAAGACTAGTCAATTCTCAATTCAGCTCGATGAGTTCACTTTACCTACTAATGAAGCATTGTTGCTGTCTTACGTGAGGTTTATTAAACTTGAGAAAATATATGAAGAACTATTGTTTGCTAGAAATTTCGAGACCGATACAAAAGGCGAAACCATATTCAATACATTGGCAAAGTTTTGTGATGAGAAAGAGATTCCCTTGAAAAATATTCTATCAGTTGCTACGGATGGCGCTCCGGCTATGACAGGGTGCCATAAAGGCTTCATAGTGTTACGACAGACGTCGATATCTCGAAAACTAATAATCGAATCTTCAAAAAATAAAAACGTACCCTTGGAGGTAGCTTTGCTACACACAAAGGTCTTCTTACGAAGTTACCGTACTATAGACTCCCTGAGGGACTACGTGAATGGATCGCCAGCTTTTTGTCCAACAGAAACATCCAAGCTGTCGTCGACGGCAGCTGCTCGAACCGCATGAACATAAACGCTGATGTCCCAAAAGGCTCCGTGTTGTCTTCGACCTTGTTTTTGCTGCATATCAATGACATGCTGTCTGATGGCTCCATTCATTGCTATGCGGACGATAGTACCGGGGACACTTGGTAAACGGGCCGTGCAAATATCCCTCAGTCCGAGGTGGAGGAGAGTCGCGAGTAACTTGTGTCTACTCTGTCTGTCTCTACTCTCTCTGGAGAGTCCGATTGGGGACGACTAAACCTAGTCCAATTCAACCCCATAAAGACACAAGTATGTGTATTCACAGCTTACTGTCTCCTCGAGTATCGGGATCCTTGGTGTTGATATCTCTAGCGACGTTCAGTACTGGAGTCATTTGGAGGACAAGGTCAAGTTGGCATCAAGGAAACTTGGAGTACTTAACAGGGCGAAGCAGTACTTCACTGCGGTTAGCAACTCCTTCTTTATAAGGCACAGGTCCGGCCCCATATGGAGTACTGTTGTCACCTTTTTGATGAAGCGCCTGCATACCAGCTTGACCCCTTCGACTCGGTGCAAAGACGGGCGTTGAGGCTGGTTGACAATCCTATACTCGCAGGTAGTGTGAAACCTCTTAGCCTTAGGAGGGACTTTGCCTCGCTGTGTGTTCTACCACCTATACAATGGTTTGTGTTACGGCAAACTAAGATAGTGCGCACTGTGCGGTATTAAAGAAACTTCATCCCACGCACACTCAAGCAGTGGAATTGACCTCCCTGCTGCGGTTTTCCCAAGCACCTACAATATGGGGCATCAGAAGGTTTCTTTGTGATCGGCAGCACGAGTGTAACACCCCTGGTGTTGCATACGTCCATAGGCCACGGTAACCACTTGCCATCAGGTGGGCCATATGCTTGTCTGCCATCTAAGTGGTATAAAAAAAAAGATAACAGCCCATAAATTAATCTAAACTACTAATTGTATTATTTGGATTCGAATTTTTTTTTATTTGTTAAAATAAGTGATTTAGATACCATGGCATGGTCGTAATAAATCATATAAACCGTTAATTTAATATAAAATACTACTTTTAGGTACAATTATTTTATTATCTCTTTACATAAACCGTAAAATTATTATTTTCTTTATGACATTCAAAGGTTGGATATCGACAAATATGACGAAAATAGAAGGTACAGCCCTAACCTAGTAACCGCTCGGTCAAAGTTCATTCATGAAAATGGAACGTCGGTACTACACGCCAATTCTGTAGGTATGGCCTATCCTCTCTTTTCTTTGATCTATGATTTTCACCTTTCACGGAATCGCTGTAATCAATGAGCAATACCGGTTTACTTAGCTTGCCATACCGAATAAATTTATTGGCTCGAACGCACACTTACAACACATCTAACTTCACCAAAATAACATACACTTCCTACTACAATGTCGTAATCCAACACTCGATCGTTACACACACATAAGTTATAGTTAGACATTTCTTTGCTTGCCATATCAAAAAAAAAATTGACTCGAACGCACACATACAGCACAACGTTCACCAAAATGACAAACACTCACTACTACAACCTTACCTACAAAGTAAGTAATATGCTCTCTCTCTCTCTCTCTCATTACATACACATTAGACACGTATTCTACACACGCACACACACACACACACACATACTCACTGACTGGCTAGACGATAGTAACGTGTTAACATTCAATAAACATCGAAATTTATCGATGTTTTCGTCTCTTTGACATTTCTGCTATCCTGGTATCGAAGTTTGAAATTCAGTATTTTGTTCAGTGTTGCCATTTTGTAGGGAAATTTCCTAATTTTCATGGAGAACAAACACTGTGTGGGTAAATAATGAGATTTTATATTATCTCTTGATAACAAAGACAAATCAGCCTGTGAGCCTATATCAACATCGTGACACAGTTGCATACGATGCTTTTACCTCAAAACTTGTGATCCCTTCACTCTTTCTCCCTCTTTTTGTTTAGCTTATGTTATGGGAACGAATACTGTCTGAAGTTCCAACCTCGAGAAAAAAGTTTGCGTGAAAGTCTCATCAGTCCGATCAGCAGGCATATCGGCTTGCGGGTAGTATTAGTTCAAACGAGACTGCGGTACAGGTCGCTTAGTTTTGGGCTGCCACAAACTGCACTGTATCAAAGTACATATATATTGCCATCGACACGATAAAGATGAAGAAAAAGACCGAAGTTTCTTGCCCCATACACCCAACTAGTGAAAACAATAATCATGAAAGTAAGAAAAGGACACATGAATGCCCTTATCCAATCCAGTTGATGATAGGCAGCCACAGAGACCTAGCTTAACACCAATCTAAACTTGGTGATAGCCCCTACCCATTTTATACAACAAGTAGGCACATACCACATAACCCGGTATAATAACGTTCTGCCTTAGTATAAACATGTAGGAAGTACCTAAGTATGAAAATGAAATTTTCATCTCCACGCCAGAGGGTTAGGTGGGGATGAATTAACACCCACATTTCACCAATCATCAATTCTGTCCCACGTAATAGGGGGTAAGCCTATTGCTGTATTCCGGACACTATTATTGACTCGAGACACGCGTTTTTATACAAAGTATTAAAACCGTGTACTAAATAGGGGCATATCTACCAAATATGCGACAAAAGTTTATTAAAATCAGTAGACACGTTTTGGATTTATACCACCACACATTGATACTAAATTTTTATATGATTATACTAATATAGTGCAGATGTAAAAACAGAAAAATGATTAGCACAATGAGTTCGATATTTTGTTCTATGTATATTATATGCTTTGACGACTACACGATCAAGAATTTCCAACTGAAATTACTAAATCTTTGCTCAACCAATACTTATTGTTAATATAAATTACGATAGTACTAAACTGGATGAAGTGACGAGTAGAGAGTTTACGCTAAAGAGACGACTTCAAGAGTATGTTTTTAAGGGTTTAGTCCTATTCGTACTTAATAAAATTATTAATAAAAAACACTTTTATCAACAAACTTTTCTTTAAAAATCAATTATACTATATATACGTAAATAATTATTTTCTGCAAGGGTTGTGCGTGATACCTACATACCTAAATCTCCATGGGTACAAAAATTCCACACAGATAAATCAGTACAACCCTTGTAAATCAATTGTACTAAAATAAAAATAATAATTTTCTTCTTGTGGGAGTGTGGTGGGATAACATTGATTATTTTTCTAATATTCTTCATTTTTTGGTAATTTAGAAAATGGATACCGGTAACACCGCTGACAGAACAGTTCGATATTGACTTTCAGCAACTTTGCCTCTCAGAGTGCGCACCCTATGTCGACAATCGATATAGCACATAGTAAATAATATATTATGTTTGTGTGTATCCGTAACTAAATAACGCACACACCCAAAGATTTAGGGAAGTAGTATCTACTACTACTCACTACGCACAAACATACAACTCAATATGCATACCTACTCAGATACTCACACTCTGGCAGCACACAACATAGGGCGCTTACACATGCAGAGTAAACCAACATATAACACAGACGGTAGTGGCGAGCTCCCATTCATCATAAATTGAAACTAATCGAGTTTTCTCTTCGTAATTTCTGTTGTCCTGGTATCGTCATTTGAGATTCAGCATTTTGTGTTCAGTGCTGCCAACTTATGGGGTAATTTCCCAATTTTCAGGGAGAATAAAAGTATAAAAGGGCTCACTAAGTGATAAGTGATAACCAAGTAGATAACACATTGCAAGTTTAACCAACACTAAATATGTCGGACTTTTGCCACTTCGCAGTGAGACTGTAAAAAGAAGACATTCGTCATTATTTTCTTAATCGTAAAATCTGGTGTAAATGTTTTTTTAAGGACTGTTTCGTGTTCTGTATGAATAAAACAAACAAAATACTTAAATATTTATATACTTGTATATCGATATGTGCATCCCTTCATTAATGACTAAACTTTGACGTAGAGATCACTAATAAATATTATTTAATGTATTGTTATTCTTTTTAAATTCGTTTAGTATTGGACCTTGGATACCGGAGATTTATATGGGGACTCCTCAAAATCAAATCGAAGTGTGAAATGAGCGCAATATTGTTATATTTATGACAATCTGTACTATTGACAGTATTTATAAAATGCCAAAGCTATTATTTGTTTTCAATGTGCTGCCCCTGGCAACACTTTTTACCGCCTTTACTTATGTCAAAACAAAAACACTATTCTTACTTCTCCATATACTCTTTTCTTCTCCCGTGTAATAATGTAAATATGATGTTATTCGTGAAGTAAACGACGATTACAAAGTCTATATGTGTTTCTCAATCCAACAAATGGTAGCAGAGCGTGGTTCAAGAAGAAATGCCAAGAAAAATGACTTTGGTATCGTCATATCGAATCGACGCTCTCACAAAGAACGACTTCGACACTTGATGCCTACACGCCCAAGCCGTTTTAATATAGAATGATATGTAAAAGGGACGAAAACCCTTTCAGCTTCAGCTACGCCAGAGGTAAAAGCAGCTTTTGAAAAGCAAGACCTTATGGCAAGATCAGAACTCTTCCTCTTTATATCACCATCAGAATTAAAACAAATTAAGGGGTGTATCTCTTCCAAACAAGTGTGGGATAAGCTTAAATTGACATATCAAAGCACTGGCCCAGCCAGAAAGGCGACATTGCTCAAACAATTGAAGATAATAACCTTAAATGAAGATGTCAGAGACCATTTGAACAATTTTCTTGACATTGTGGACAAGCTAACCGATATGGATGTCAAAATACACCCATAGTTATTGGGCATAAAGATGCTTTACAGCCTGCCATTGAGTTTTGACAATTTTAGAATCGCTATTGAGTCCAGAGACTTGCTACCAAGCCCGGAAGCGCTAAAGATCAAAATAATACAAGAAAGTGAGGCTAGAAAGACTACCAAAATACAAGAAGGTGCTTTTATACACAAAAGAAAAAGAAATACTGCACTTTTTGTAAAAAGAAGGGACACACAACAGAAACATGTGGGACTAAAAATAAAATTAACAACAAGGAACGGAAAGATGAGAAGAACTTTTACATTACACCAACCTGCTTAGCCATCTCGCCAAATACATGGTGTTTGGATAGTAGATGCACATCACACATGTGTGCTCATGACGATCTGTTTGAAACTCTGAAATCTGAAAGTGATCTCTCAAACTGGCTTCCAACAGTCATCAAGCAAAGGTTGAAGGAAAAGGCACAGTGAAATTAAATATAGGTAGTTAAATATATAACTTACATGATACACTGTATGTGCCAACACTCTCTACTAACTTGTTGTCAGTGGCCAAAATCACTAAAAAAGGAAATAATGTTGTCTTCTCAAAAGAATAAGCGGTCATTAAAGACAAAAATGGACAAATAACACTAACCGCTACAAAGTAAATGGCCCTTACACAATTGGTAAAAGAGAACATCAAGCATGCACTGCTGATGGTAGTAACAGAAATATTCAGTACTGGCATAGAAAAAAGGGTCACCTAAATGAAAACGATCTCAAACTAGCTGCCAAGAATAACCTTGTGATAGGTATGAAAATTAAAAATGAAAACCTGCTTGATTGTGAGGTATGTATTAAAGGTAAAATAACATGACTACCTTTTCATTCAGTAGTAAGCCCGCAATCAAATAAACCATTGGAATTGATTCATAGCAATGTCGGTGGACCGATATAGCCAGAAACACTTTCAGGAGCAAAATACTTTGTGACCTTCATTGACGACTATACACAATACTGTTGTATTTGCTTTATTAAACACAAAAATGAAGTCTTTAAAAAAATTCAAAGAATACAAAACTGAAGTAAAAAATTTTCAAAATTAATAAATAAATAATCTTCAATCTGATAATGGCATGGAGTACTGTAATCGTGAGTTTGATGATTACCTGAAAGAACATGGAATTAATTGAAGACTGACATCACTATACACCCCGCAGCATAATGAACAGGGCGAGCGCTATGTTTAATAACAATGAATCTTTTGTACATTGTGTATTTTGGTAGTAAAGATGGATTATAGTACATATAGCTATTTCATTTATATATAGGTTTTTATTACCTTTAAAGATTAGTTAAGAAATAGCTGTTTATAATTTAGCTAGGTAATTTTAAGTAATAATTTCTGCCTAACCTAGGACTAATGCCAGCTAGCTGGTTTCTTCATTAAAGTGTTCCTTAGGTACCCCTGAACGTATCTGGAAAGTTCCCCGTAAATCCCGTGTACGCTCCCCTTCCCCTCGTTTAAAGGCCTCTCTATTAGGGCTCCAACTACACGTAACAACTGCCATAGATGTTTGTATGTCAACTGTGACCGGCGGTTTAACGTGCTCTCTCAGGCACAACCAGACCAATGATTTGCATTTGTCTGGTCATATATATATTTGCACTACCGTCATTCCACGGAGGCTGTTATTTTCATATTGGCCTCTTATTGTCACTACAATGTTTTTGTCTACCTATAAGGTTCTTATGAATCTTGTGGTCACAGGATACTTATTGACTTCAATGTACTTATTGGCCTATAAGTACCTACTTATAAGCAATCAAGATACCTTTAGCTATATTTTTACTTATAAGCAATCAAGAATATTAAGATACCTTGCCTTAAAAAGTCGTGAGGTTATTTATTCAAAATCTGGCAACCATAACACAAACACTAGCTTACCTGAAGGGCTTACGGGGAATACTAGTAATTATCTGTTATTATAATAAAAATATTTGAAGAACCATCAATATAAGATTTAATTTAAATAACGATGGATATACCAGCTTGAAAGTGAGACAGGCTATTGGAGCGCCATACTACTAGAAGGATATTTTAAAAAAAAATGAAAATAGAATAAGACAAAAAGTCCTTGCAATTAAATACCTACCCTAAACATTTCTGTGAAATGGTGGTTTCAAATAAAACTATCAATTTGATTCATCTTTGCAGTTCAGTTTAATAAAAATAACCACTACATGATGCCTTGGCCTTGCCTTCGGATTGTCTTGTCATAGCTGTTACCGCAGAGCCCAGAACCAGCCTGTTTTATCACTTAATACCTGAAAAAAATCAAAATATATTTTTAATAATCATACTTGATTGATTAGATAAATAGTTGAAAAATTACTTGAACTTAGTAAAACCTTTATAGGAGGTAGGTATTTCCGCCCAATTGCAGTCCGACTGGGGAAGTACCTTCGCCCTACAGAATACCGCGGCTATAATAACTTCATGTTGTGTTCCCAGTGGCGAGTAGGGTAGCCAGAGCTCACTGGAGAATTTGTGCTGTCAGTGGGATGACAAAAGGCTTGTCCTGCTTTGTCCTCCACACTGACGGCACAGGGATGTGGCTTCTCTGGTGTTATACATGTCCATAGACCACGGTAACCACTTTCCATCAGGTGGGCCGTGCGCTTGTCTGCCACCTAAGTGGTTTAAAAAAAAATAAACATATAGAGCCTCCCAATCGTATTGGAGCTCATTGATCTGCTATTTCCGAATGTAGTTGTGAGTTTCATATTTATAAAATCAATGTCGGCTATCGGGGCTTCTGATCATATCTCCATACTCAACCAATTGTGATCAAACTTACAACAGATGTTAAATTTGACCAAGATCTATGGAAATATTTTCAAGATTCTATAAAAACCGCATCAAAAGCAGTTCGGTAGTTTTTGCATTGTCTCAGTATTACAGTAACAAATCGGTTTGACTGATTTTTCTGAAATTGTGAATATACGGCACATAACATTATATACAATGATTTCTATATAACTAGACCGGCTTATTTCTACAATAACAAATAAAATTATATGGATTGATATATGAAGTTATTGTTAAATATATTTTCCAATGGTCATTTATCCTCTTTGAAACAATTATTGGAATTCAGTTAACATGTGTCTTATAAATATTAGACTCTTTTTTCCTCTCATGTTGATCGTTGATATGAAGTCAATAAATTATACTAGATATGTTCTTGTTCTCCACATCCATAAGTACCTAACCCAAAATTTAAGAGACAATGCACCAATATTCCCATTTCTTACAGTAATCCTCATGTCTCAGATCTTATAACTTTGGATTATTTTGATATAGGTATATACCTATAAGATCTTATAAGATCGCTCGAGAATCATGAAAAAGCGTATATACGCTTTTTCATGATTCTCGAGCGAAGGGCTGTACGTCGGTCACTTTATCCATGGCGATGCAAATCCCAGTGTTCATCTAAAATCCTACAATTGGCTGTGAGCTCCAAACGCTCGACGCTCGACACTCGAAGAACGCTCGTTTGAGACTTCTAAGTCAGTCCACATCTTTAAGGTGCTCGGCTCGAACAGCCCCCTAGAGAAAAGAAAATATAACCTCAAATCAATAGTTCAAAGTTAGGGTTCGTAAATATATTTTATCTGTACCTAAGGGATATGGACGATAAAGAATCACTTGTGAACTTTTTAAAATCTTTACTGTATTAAGGGCGACATTAGTAACCGATTAGCGTATAAGAGCTAACTGAGGTACTATTCATTCGCTTTGTTTACTAAAATACCGCACACATGGGAACACAGAAATTGTAAACTAAGCAAGTGTGTGAGTGGTACAAACACAGTTGCTTAGTTTTCGGGAATGTTGTTTTTACTTTACTCTGTGTGCAAGTACGCCATGTACATACACCCATGGACGTAAGTACCGTAAGTACAATACGTCCATGTATACAACAAGACAACAACAACACAATTGCATTTACGAACCAGTGTTGCCAACCTCGACTAAGCGTCCCCCCCTAGCGTCGTCTCGAAATCCCCCTCTTTCCCCCTAACACTAACTCAAGATCACCCTAGACTATATTGGAAAAAAATTCTTATTCGAAATAGGCATCTTCATCTTCCATCTCTGAAGCAAAATATTAAATAAAACGCAAATTTTCATTATTAAATATTTTTTATTCCTTTCATTCACTAGTAAGTAGGTCACACGATCGCGAAAACAAAAGCACTTACTTTAGAAATTGTTGAATTTCACACACAAAAAACACACGTGGTACGACACTTCGTTCTTTGCACTCTCGCAGTTTTGTTTATTATTTTGAAGATTTCGCTCGGTCGCTCGTCTTTGTTTCTTCGCCACAGCGATCTCACTGACCTCTAATAACGGTAACGGCTCTAACACTAACGAACCACATCTTCGCTTTTTGCTCAGTCGGTTACTCGTATTTCACTCGTCGTCCAATTGTTTGTCTTATCATTTCAGTTATTATGCCCGCTTGAGTATTCGCTGGTATCGTTTAATTTTCATCTTAATTTACAGAAAAGATTTTTCTGCTGATGTCTATGAGATTACACACCTTCATAAAATTTAATTCATCAATTCAATCAATCATCTTCTAATTTACGTTACAAAAACCGCTACAAAAGAATTTCCCCCTAGAAAATACCCCTAAAAAAGGTAACTCATGAAAAATGCGTAAAAAAATTATACCCCTAGTGTATGCCCCTAAAAAAATATGGCCCCTAAAAATACCCCTCTTCATCTAACTTATCCCCAAATTTAGGGGGAAAACCCCCAAGTTGGCGACACTGTTACGAACACATACACAATAGACACACACTATCGCATTTATCGGTTTAACTTCTAACAACTTCTGCTATCCTAGTAGCATCTCGTGAAATTCAGTATCATAGAGCAGTTTGTAACAGTGTTGCCCAACTTTTGGGGTAATTTTACCATGTTTCATGGAGACTAGCGTGATAATATAAGGTGGAGAAATAATAATATAATATTTAAATATTACAAATATTAAAACGGCTTCACTTGTTTTAAATTCTGCTTGCAAAAAATAATTATGAAATATATTTTTTATTGATATTTTTCAAGATCGCCTTATTTTGTTTTTGGGAAATCGGTTAATAGGCACTAGCAACACTGGTTACCATCTTTTGCGATTACTAGTGTGTAGTGACACTCCTTAGAATATAACACAATAAAATGACATACAACACAAAAGCAATTATAAACACATACACAATAATTTGGTGTGTGGCTTAGTGCGTAACACAGGCATAAAAATTTGACTGTGTGTCTTACACACACCATCAAATTTAGTGATGTGACTCAAGTCATCAGATAATCGACATTTTCGGTATTTATCGGTTTAACTTCTAACAACTTCTGCTATCCTAGTAGCATCGTATGAAATTCTGAACAGTTTGCAACACAGTGTTGCCCAATTATTGGGGTAATTTTACCAATTTTCATGGAGACTAGCGCTATATTATAGGATGTAAAAATAATAATATAATATTTTAATTTAGCTAATTTTAATAGGGCTTCACTTGCTAAAAATTCAACTTGCTAGGTAAAATGCAGAAAAATATTTTTCATTGGTATTTTTTAAGATCGCCTTAGGAAGATTCTAGGGATTCGTTAAATAGGTACTAGCAACATTGGTTTGTGATTTTGTTGTTTGTGTTGCGTTTGCTAGTGACATTACCTCTATTGATATACAAATTCACTTGCTGGATATTTCATTACATACTTAATCAGAACATGTGTCCTTTACAATACAATAAAAATGTCATAAAATACTTGATTTTTATTTGAAAATGAAAAATTGCACTGTCAAACTGAGACACCCTTTATATTAAGTAAACATTAATATTTTTTTATTAAACCTTTTTAATCAGATACATACTACTTGTAATAAAACTTGAGTTTATGTTATGTTTGATTATATTATTTTTGAGAATAAATTTATATTTCACTCCACTTCCTTCCACCCAGTACTCTCTACCTGGGGGCCAATTCGCCTAATAAAATAGTGTTTGCATGGTGTGTCGTCGTAATAATTTTGCACTTTTCGTATTCTGCTAAAAATTTAAAGCGATGGCTTGTCGGTAGTCATCGTAGTTGTGGCTTCATAGTGGTCACTGATACAAATTAGGGGCAAGTCTGTTAATGAAATAGTGTTCCGGTGGTGTGATGACGCAATAATTTTGCTCTTTTTGTAGCTCATTTTGGTCAATGTTACAAATTGGTAGTCTACTAACTAATAGCGGCCCAATATCTTTGTAATAATTTGATAATTGGTATTCTACTAATTATTTGACAGCTGTTTCAACCGCTGCATGTCGACCATTTCACATTTCTGAATTAATAGAGATGCCACTCTGCAGATGCACCTTTTTCGTGTGTGTTTTCGTGTTTAATATAGTTCGATTAGTGATGTATCTCTTGATTAATTGCCGCCACTTCTCATTTCAAGCGATATTAGTACGGATTTACTTTTAGTAGTATTCCCGTTGAGTTTAAACAATGTTTCCCTTCAAAACAATAAACATTACGCACGATGACAATTGCTAGAAGCAGCTCACGACGAAGATCATATCATCAACACAAATCTCCAAGGAATTGCTGCCGAACTCGTGCTATTCTTAGACACAGTAACATTTTCTATATACCGCCCGAAGAAGAATTTAGTAAAAGGTTTGTTTGAGCTCATAAACAGCCTTAACATTATTCCATCACAGCAAAGAAATGATGGAATATCTGTGATGAAGGTAAGATTTAAGAAATTAAATTAAAATATCAATCAATCAATTAGCCCCCCGCAGTCCACTGCTGGACATAGGCCTCTCCCAATTAAAAAAAATTAAAATATTATTAATGTGTAAGTAAATGTTCTAACAATCACTTAGAAGTTTTCTGATACCTACTTTTTATTTCAGCTTCTAATATTCCTGTCATTTATGCAGCAGGGTCTATCAAATCCCACACAGACCACAGTGTCAAGGGCTGTGAGGCAAGTCATGGAGGCATTAAACTATCTCTTCATATACTTACCTACTTTAATATGTTAAATTTCCATTGGAGCAGCAAGAAAGGATTGCATAAAGACCAAGTGAGTTGATTATTTACACATAATTCATATTCTATTGGTTCTAGATATTCATTATCTATTTATTATTATAAGAATTGCATAGTATAGGTGTTTATGGCGGTAAGACATACCTTAGCACTGGCCTATTATGACCACTATTTTATCCTCACTAAACCTTCAGTGATTAATTTGAGTAGATTAATGTGAGTATTACCTGCATACCTGTACAAACTTCATAGTATTAACATAAGTTGTGTTTTGATAGTCTATCCGATACTCCAATTAAAGCACAGGATAACAACTTACATAATCATGGACATTGTAGTAATCTCACTATACCAAAAACTTTCTTGCAAGTGTACTTACTAACTTGACTAGGTTTTATCACATTCTAATGAAGAGTACAGCAGCACATGAAATATGGACAACCAAAGTTATTATGTTTATATGAGACATATCATAATATAATCCTTTGTAGGACTGTCCTATTTTTTTTATTGATTATAAAAATAATTTAAGTCTGAATATTTGTTTCAGTTGAATGGACTATAGATATATTGGACAAGAATGAAGGCTAGGCCTAAACTAAGCTAATATTAACAAATTGTAGACACTGAGTAGAAAGTGAAGAGAGATGACACTAGTGTTGTTATGAAAATCCCATAAGAACAACAAAACCGTGCGAGAGAAGCTCAAGATAGTAGTCAGAAGTACAAATGGTTTGATTTCTTACAATAAGGATAAGCCCGATGAAGATGTACCTATGAGTGTGCATGCATGTGTATGCATGCATCTCATATAAATGAAAGTATACCTGATGAAGAAGCGCTACCTTCAACACAAGAAAGTACTATGACTACAAATTCCATTATTAATAATGAATAAAAAAACATTACAATCATGCATGTATTTTTATTTTCCAATATATCTAAAATTGTTTGAAATTTAGGTATATTTTTCCCAAAAATCTTCAGCAGATGGTATCATTTTTTTTAACATGGTCGTCACATTTCAATCCAGTACTTGTGTAATACCTCTTAGTGCTCAGCTATACAAAAGAGGTCTTAGATTTGTGTACACCATACATTTGCACCATAATTTGAGCTTTAAAATTGTCTTGCAGTTGTCTGTCTTTTGTATAGTTTTTCATGGTTCTTTGGCTTATGGGGCATTCTAACTTAATGACAAGTCATTCGTAATTCTGTCAGAGATCACACCTATGATGGAAGATTATAAAATTAAACCAGTCTTCTTTATGCTAATTTTGGTTTAATCCAGTAACTCACAGTTGAAGTAACCATTGATTCATCGAAATGCTTAAAGAGACACTTTGCTAAACAAATGGCATATTTGCATCTACTTGCAGATGAACACTACACTTTGGCGATCTTAGTTAATGTTTCATCACTGGTAGCAGTCACAATGAACAACTTCTCCGAAATATTTGTGTTCGAGTGTTAGTATACATTTAACGTGGTGGTTCAACGTAAGCCTCACGTTAACTTACGTATGCCAACATTGCCAACAATTTCCACAACATTATAACATTAGGTAGATTTCTGATGTCTGTAATATGATAGCCCTCGGAAACTTTTATGGTTGAAGAAATTTAAAGATGGAGAATAAATTAAATCGTAAATAAAAAGATAGAGAATAGAGTTAGACAGTGAGCGAATAATTATTTCTTTCTGCGAATAAATTGTTTGTTTACACTTGTTCTTCTTCTTCTTATTTTATTTAAATGGCGCCTTGCATCGGTTATATAGATACCGATGATTCTGCCAACCTCAAGGTGGAGAGTAGGTTTAATCGTTTATAGAGGTCTCCAGGTATTCATGGTATTCTTAGTAATTTGGGTTTATCCTTATTGGTCACTGAAAAAGGGGACATCACAAGTGTTAGTAATAATAAATATGTGGATATATATATATAAATTAGAGGTCAGGGTTAGATTAGTTATATAGTAGGGGAGAGGGAGGGTTATTAGCACTATATTTGTTTACACTTGGCTTTGCAATAAAGTAATATGCCATTGTCAATGTCAATAAACCTGTAATTTTTTTAAACGTAGCAAGTAAAAATTTTTTTTTTTTTTAGTATTTCTAAGGTAAAAGCACCAATACTAGACACTTACCCAATAGTGGACACTTTTAAATAAAAATCTCTATTTTAAGAAACTGACCTTTTTTTCACATAATTCTGACTTAAAAGACGCCTAATGGCATGTATAAGACATTTTCAAAACTCACAACACTGTCGTAAGTTTATTTTGAACAGTTGTTTCTTAAGATTTTTGATAAGGGCGAAATTTTATTTTCAATAATGATTATTACCAAATTTTGGAAACCTATCTTAAAAGTTATAGATATTTACTTTATTCCTATTCCAATTTTTTTTCGCGTAAATACATAAGAAATAAATAAAAATTTGTTTTTAATTTGTTAGCTTAAGAAGATCGTGAAAAACTGTTGAAAAACGTCAAATTCGGGTGTGATGTCATTATAAAAATGTGATATACATAAGTGCAAAAGATATAATAATATCTGACCTAAGACGAGTACTGCAACTCACGGCGACGGACTAGTGTCGTTGTTACAGAACACGTAATAAATGGTTAAAACTATTTTTTTTATGAGGACACTCAAACGATCTTGCTCAATGATCTCAAACGTAAAAATCAGTGTTTACAGTTAGCACACCAAAATCTAAAGCTTATGGTTAATGAATCTGTTGTTCTTATTTTTAGGATAACTTTAATGTAACTAAATAAGTAAGAAATCAATTCAACCTGCAACCATGCAGAATAATAATTATAACTGACCAACACTGACTATAGCTTTTTACAAGGTTAACATTAGTACAGCACTTCTCGTAATCACTAGCTGTGGTACCTTTCTAGGCATAAATACTTACATTCCTAGATATTCAAGGTAATCGATATAAATATATCTCTTACAGCTCCCTAATGATATAAATAATTACGCACACACAAAATATACATACAGCTTAATAGACCCATAGAAACTTCATACCCATTGTAAAAAGTAGTTTTTTTTTATAAATGTAAAAAGGGTGTAGATATGTAAAAGAATAAGTATTAACACTTAGGTGGCAAACAAGCACACGGTTCACCTAATGGAAAGTGGTTACCGTGGCCTATGGACGTGTAACCGAACCCTGAAGAAACAGGAATGTTCTTAACATGGAAAAACCACAGCAGGGAGTTTATTCCACAGCTTGAGTGTGCGTGGGATAACGTTTCTTTCATACAGCACAGTGCGCACCGTCGCAGGTTGCAATGTGTGGCGATGAATTTCCTATCTATTGCGAGCATACCATGATAGAAGTAGTAGAACACACACAGCGAAGCAAAGTCCCTCCTAAGGCGGATAGGTTCCACATCACCTGCGAGTATGGGATTGTCGACCAGCCTCAATGCAAAGGCACTGAGTCGAAGGAGGCAAGCTGGTATGAAGGCACTCCGGCAAAAAGACGATAGCAGTACTCTATGTGGGGCCAGACCTGTGCTTTATAAAGAAGTTGCTGCCCTGCAGTGAAGTACTTCTTCGCTGTGTTGAGCTATGTTCTTTGATGCCAACTTAACCTTGTACTCCAAATGACTGCGGTACTGGACTTCGCTGGAGATATCGACATCAAGGATCCCGATACTCGAGGAAATGGTAACCGGTGTGCCCAGGAATTGCGGCCCTACAATGAATGAGGTTTTCTTAGCGGTGAATATACATAGGTCTTAGTGGGGTTGAATTGGACTAGGTTTAGTCGTCTCCAATCGGATACTCCAGAGAGTGTTCGTGATTGTCACCGACCTCAATCTCACCCTGACTCTCGATGACTTGAGCCCATCGGTTTGTGAGATACACAAGAAGGTCACCAGTAGAGCGACGGTGATGAAAGTCGTACTGTCAGTCGCTCAGTAGATCGATCGATTCTTCAAGGTATCTCAGGAGCTGTGTATTGATAATACGCTCCATCACCTTCGAGAGAAGGGAGGTGATAGCGATAGGCCTGTAATTGGACGGATCTTGCCTGTCACCAGCCTTCCACGAGGCCGAGACTTGTCTCGCGGAGTAAGAGAGTGCGAAAAGGCATGCAAGTACAGAGCACAGCTCGGGGGCGCAGTGCTTAAGCACTATCGCCGGTATGCTATCTGGCCCACTCGACTTTCGAACATCTAGGGACTTAAATTCTCGCCGGACCACCCGTTGCGTGATTTTTACTTCGGTCATGGAAGCACCACAGGAAATAATAGGTGGCTCGCCATTCCCGTCATCATAGTCGAGTTTGACGTGAAGAGATAACCCAAGAGATCGGCTTTCTCCTTAGCGCCATGGGCCAGACTACAGCCGGGTTTTTGTAGCGGCGATGGAGGCAAGACTGGCAGAAGTTTTCCTTGGCAGCTTTGGCGAGCAACCAAAATGCACTACTGCCAGAAGTTACTCGCCAACTCTGTACTTCTGAAACTATTCTGTAAAAACTATTTAAAATCTTTTTAACCCCCGACGCAAAAACGACGGGGTGTTATAAGTTTGACATATCTCTTTGTATGTGTGTGTCTGTCTGTGGCATCGTAGCTCCTGAACATTTTTTTTGTTTGAAAGGTATATTAGTCGGGAGTGTTCTTAACTATGTTTGAAAAAAAACCGGTCCCAAATGGCTGCCGCTACAAAATGACGGAGTACATTTTTTTCTCAACTCTCTCAATATGGGCACTTATCAAATAAAAGGGCTTGACACGTTTTGCTTCGTGCGAAATACAAACTAAAAATTGGCAACTTTTTTTGTTAAAATAAATTATTTACAATTCATATTTGAGTGAAATCCATTTACAACATAACTAGCTGACCCACCCCAGCTTCGCCCGGGGTATATTTTGAAGCTTCATATCCCTTTGAGCCCGTATGTTTTAGTCTTCAAAATATGTATGAAAAATTGCCGGATTTGTTAACATTTATTATCAATGCTCCGCTCCCTTAAATAGTAGCGTGATGATATATAGCCTAAAATCTTCCTCAATAAATGGACTACCCAACACTGAAAGAATCATTCAAATCGGACCAGTAGTTCCAGAGATTAGCGCGTTCAAACAAACAAACAAACTCTGCAGCGTTACAATATTAGTATAGATATAAACTCACGCCTATATCCCTGAAGGGTTAGGCAGCGGTGCTAGCACCCACATTTTGCCAGTTTATGTTTAGGTCCCAATGTAATAGGTGGCCATTGGGACCCGGTTAATACCGGGCACTTATAAACTTGCGATAAAATGCGTGTACACATAACTTCGAAACCATCGAAAAGTCACGGTGTATGCTAAAACCTGGGATCGAACCCGAGACCTCGTCTCAGCAGTCCATTACCCACATCACTAGTCTACTGCGGTTTCACAAAGGGAATTAATTGGTTTTAACCTTAATGACACTTGCTTAACTAATAACTAATGACGACCTCCGTGGCGTAGCGGTAGAGCATTCGACTGCTATGCAGGGGGTGCGGGTTCGATTCCCGCTCAGTGCAAATATTTGTATAATATGTATTTATTTACAAAAAAAAAGTATCTAAGTATGTTTATCCGCATTCTAGATTCCATAACACAAGCTATTTAAGCTATGCTTACCATGGGTCTAGATAGCGTTGTGTAGAATGTCGTGGAATATTTATTTATTTAAAACGTGTCTTTTCGCGTTAATAGATGACGCTCATCACGAATATAAGAAAGAACAATTTTACATTTTTTGGCACCCATAGAGAACATGGCTTAAATCTGCTAGAAAATCAAACCAAAATACGTAGGTAGGCAATGGGCCTAAGTATTAAAGAAAACATCCATACATTTAACAATTAAATGATCACACCTGTTAAAATCAGTACCCTTAACAAAAATCTTAAGAAACAACACGACCGTGTTCACTAGCTCACATTAGTTGATGTCAACCGTCAGCAACTCAAAATTCAGTTGGAATAGTGTTACGAATTTTTGAACATGTATTATAGATGCCATTAGGCGTCTTTTAAGTCAATAGTCTGGTAAACCATGTGGTTCCTATCTTAAAATAACGGATTTATTTCAAAAGTATTCATATCCATTGGGTTAGTGTCCGCTATTGGTGCTTTTACCTTATATGCATGTTGAAATTTTGAATAATTGTCAATTGACACATTTAATTTCGCTAATATGGCAATATGGCTATTTTGGCCGTTTAGGTTGGCACCAATACGAATCAACGCCGCTGAGATAATAATACTCCAGTGAATTTAAGTTAGCAGACTACCGTTTTTTTGACAGCTATTATAGTATGTCAATCGTACCGCTGCGACTTGTACGTCAGGTATACCTGCGTACACATATCTTGGACTTGAGTCGTGAGACAAATAAAGCCTAGGCGCGTGCTGATAGTATTGTAATAATCTATACTCGAGTTGTTTGGTGAATTTGAGCAAGTCCACCGTCGTAGCACGCCGTTCTTTTCTCAGAAGACGCCTAAGTATGAAACAAGTGATGCGTGTATAGAACACATTTTAGGTCCAAAATATATGTCTCGAAGTATACCTAACATAAAACAGCAATCTTGGCTTTGCTTATTATAGTTTGATTGAATCATAGATTAATTATATTAAAGAAGTTTGCATCGAATAAAGAGGAATGTATTAAAACGGTTAAAAGCTCATAGCTCTGCGAGACAAATTGCATCACAGGATTGTGAGGATAGTAGTAACCGTAACATTATTCCATCAGAGCAGAGAAATGATGGAAGTTCTGTGATGATGGAGATAAGAAAGAAATTAAATTAAAATGTCATCATGTAAAATGCTTTTAAATTTAAATTATCTAACCATCACTTGGACATTTTCTGATACCTACTTTTTATTTCAGCTTCTGATATTCCTGTTATTTATGGGACAGGGTCCTACCAAACATTATTAGGTCACAGTTCATTTCATAATCCACACAGACTGCAGTGTCAAAAGCTATACCTACCATATCCTATACCTACCATAAATTTGTTAATTTCCCATCGGAGCACCAACCAAGGAATTCCAAGTCAGTTGGTTATTTACACATTACAAAAAACCGCGGTAGCCTAGTGGTACGGGTAATGGACTGCTGAGACGAGGTCTTGGGTTCAATCCCAGGTTTACCATGGCACACACCAATGACTTTTCGAAGCTTTTCGAAGTTTTGTGTGTATTTATCGCAGGTTTATAAGTGCCCGGTTAATGGCAATAGGGTCGCCACCTATTACATTGGGACCTAAACATAAACCAACGAAATGTGGGTGCTAGCACCTCTGCCTACCTCTTCAGGGATTTAGGCGTGAGTTTGTGTTATGTTATGTATGTAATTTTTCATATTCTATACTATATATATATATATTAACTTCTAATTATTATAAGAATTACATAATATAATGGAAGAAGCACTCTCATGTGCATATTTCCATGATGTTGATGATGAAGTACCTAAACACTGGTCTATTATCACTATTAGTTTGTCCGCAGTAATATTATAATAATATATTCTTACGACGAACAGTCGCTGTCTGACTATTCTTACTACAGATCTTCAATATCACCAATTATTTGTGGAGGTCTGATGGCAGTCACTTCATTGAAATTGTTAAAGTTTAGCCATATCTTAGTTACACTAGAAAGCCGACATCAATTGAGTTGGGAATAATTATATATTTATATATAGTAAGTAGGTATTTACATATTTTTTCAATACATATAACTTTATTAGTGACATTGTCCAGAAATCATTTGTATATCGTAGAACAGTTACAAATGAATTTTTAATCTTACTTTTATAATATCAGTAACCAAGGTAAATAGTATTTAAAAGTAAAAAACATAATGGCTGATGTATATTTTTATATTAGATATAGCTTAGATAAATTATCAAAAATCAGTCTTGTATATTAGTCTTGGATACCTGAAAAAAAAGAAGGTATTACAGTTAATTTATATTTAGGTCTCTATTTAAACATAGGTACTAAGAATGTACAAAGAAAACTTATAATTTATTGTGTTAACATAATATTTCTTTCATTGTTTCTAGGTTCAAGATCATTTGAAAACAGAGGATGAGAGTTATTCATCACCTGCAGGAAAGCCAGGCGTTTGTTAAGCAGGCACTTGTTAATAAATAATGGACAGAGTGACAAATATTATAAATATAAAAAGTCTTTTTTGTTACTCACTTTTAATTTAATCAGAGGGGTTTAGTCTGATGAGACTGGTGCTTTTTCGTACCTTGGATCATGAATTCTTCTGCAATGTCCTTAAAGATACGGACTAACGGCTCCGACTGTCCCAATCTTATTATTTCCACCATATGTATACAATAATGCACAAATATCTTTTGTGTTTCTATATAACTCTATCCATTTTTCTCTATTAGTCTATCGCAGTCCACTGCTGTACATAGGCCTCTCCCAATGTTGAGAGGCTTTGGCCAACTATTTCCACGCTGGCCAGACAGGATGAAACAGGGTTTTATTTCGAGTTTTCCTTCTCTTGCAGTGATAGCGTGTGGGTTTTTTCCCGTTAGTCGCCTTTTGCGAGTCTTGCGACACTCTGCCGATGAGATGGGGTGGTGATACTTGTATTTATATTCAACTATATAACATCTTTTGTTTATGAAAATGCGTAGTAACATCTCAATAACATTCGAAATAATCTTAGATGAATCCAAAGAGTATGTAAGAGGATGAATCTAAGGAAATAACGCATATTACGTACGTCAGTAATGTCATTAGTCAGTGTCACTGTTTTTTATAGTGGCAAGTATATACTTAATTTCATTTTTAAAGTGAATTATGGGTAAATTAAGTGGTCATTGCCATGTTTGTACATTTGTATCAACAAATACGTTTATAATGAGCTACTATAAGAAAGAAAATAAGAAAGCACGTGCATTTTGAATTTATTTCATGTGTCATTTTAATTTCACTGATGATGTGGCAATTTTTGGCTTTATAGTTTCGAACACCACACCGGTGAGACCACAGTAAAGACACTACGATGAGATTAATCAACTTGGCGCACAAAATTTTCTTTGTCAGTCAAAATCTCATATCTATGGTGTCGCTACAATCTTGTACGTTAACATAAAATAGGCGAATTGGCCCCCAGGTGCGTGTTGACAGAACTGGTAAGGGTTGCGGTGGGGTTGCTATGTATCTTCGTGGGGATATTTCTCATAAAGTTGTTGATCAGTCTCCAGGTGTTTATTCAAATTTTACTGAATATCTTTTTATTGAGATTGATTTTAAGCACACCAAAACACTACTAGGGGTATATTACAGTCCTGTTAACAACATTGATTATTTCTCTGCCTTTGAATTACAACTTGAACATTTCTCGTCAATATATGAGCACAGAATTATCCTCGGGGACTTCAATACTTGTCTCCTAAAGAATGATCATCGCAGCCGTAAACTCTGTTCCCTTGTCTCTTCTGTGGACATGCACATTCTTCCTCTACAAGCCACACATAAGGTTCCCAATACTCAGCCCTCGCTACTGGATCTCATTCTAGTCTCTGATCCTCACAAAGTAGCCTCACACGGACAGTTATCTGCTCCCTTTTCATATCATGATCTCGTATACCTATCCTATAAACTTCGTCCTCCGAAACGCAAGAGTAAATTTCTATATCTTCGTAATTTTAAAGACATTGATCTGGAGCGCTTGGGGGTTGATGTGAATGGTACTGACTGGTCGTCTGTTTATGACTGCAATGACCTGGATGGGAAAGTGACTTTCTTTACCAGCAAATTGTTGACCATCTATGAGGTACATGCCCCCATTAGGAAGGTAAGAGTTAGACATCTCCCTGCGCCATGGCTTTCTCCAACAATCAAAAACATGATGTCGAAGCGAGATAAGGCCAAGCGTAAATATATGAAATGTCCATCTGTAGAGGGCCTCAATTTGTATAAAAAGCTGCGTAACCGCTGCAATCGTCTGTGTAGGGATGCGAGACGGGACCATATTCACAGGTCAATTGAAAATCTCAACACCTCTCAACAATGGCAGTTCCTGAAATCTCTGGGTATTGGTAAAGTCGTCCATGACAACTTTACTGATATGGACCTCAATGCATTAAATGCACACTTCTCAGCGCCTCCAACTACTATACCTAGTGATGTTAAATCTTCTACCCTAAATTTTCTCTCTTCTCTTCCACTTCCATTAAATACTTCCTTCCAATTTCATCCTGTATCAGAGGTAGAAGTTAAGAAACATCTAAAATCCATATCCAGTAGGGCGGTTGGTGATGATGGCCTTCAACTCCAAATGCTTCTCCCCATAGTAAATATGATTCTTCCTGTCCTCACCCATATTATAAACTTCTCCTTGTATTCCAACTGTTTTCCTTCATCATGGAAGAAAGCTTCTGTTATACCCCTGCCAAAAGTATCCAATCCTACAACACACTCCCAATTCCGCCCTATTTCAATTCTTCCCATCTTGTCCAAGGTACTCGAGAGTGTTGTGCATGATCAACTGAGCTATTACCTCTCCTCTAATGGTCTGCTAAGTCCTTTCCAATCTGGCTTTCGCCGTGGCCATAGTACTGTAACAACATTAGTTAAAGTAACTGATGACATAAGAATGGCAATGGAGAACAAACAACTGACAGTTTTGGTCTTATTGGATTTCAGCAGTGCCTTCAACTCAGTTGATTTTGACATCCTCCTGGGTATTCTGTCCTCCATCAATGTTTCTACCTCTGCAACTACATGGTTTAAATCCTATCTCCAGGGACGCTCACAGTCTGTTAGAGTGAATGACGCTTCCTCTGATTGTTGCGACTTGGTAGCAGGCGTTCCACAGGGTGGCGTTCTTTCTCCTCTCCTTTTCTCTATTTTCATAAACGCCGTAACTCGGGTTCTAACCTCGCATTACCACCTCTATGCAGATGACTTGCAAATATATCGGCATTTTAAAGCTGATGAACTGACTGGGGCTGTGGCTGCCATCAACAATGATCTTGACAACATCCATACTTGGGCCCAATCCTTTGGACTGCTGGTCAACCCAAAAAAATCTCAAGCACTTATTGTTGGTGGTAGATACATGCTCCGCCTCTTGGATCATGATTCTCTTCCTCCAGTAATGTTTGATTCAGTGGCCATTGATTACTCAAAAAGTGCAAAAAATTTAGGCGTGCACATCGACTCCATGCTTGCCTGGGATGTTCACATCGCGGAGGTAAGCAAGAGGGTATACTGTTCATTTCAATCCCTCAAGCGTCTCCAGAAACTCCTACCTCTTCAGACTAAAATTACTCTTGCACAATCTCTACTACTCTCGGTTTTAGACTACGCTGATGTCTGCTCTCTAGATGCATCGGAGGAACTGCTGAACAAACTTGAGCGCCTGCAAAATTTAGGAATTCGCTTTGTGTTTGGCCTTCGCAAATACGACCATGTCACGCAATATCGCAAAAGACTGAACTGGCTCCCTATTCGACAGCGCCGTGACCTTCACATCCTAACTCTTCTCTATACCATACTTCATAATCCTAATGCTCCAACTTATTTGCGGGAACGCTTTGAGTATCTTGTACCCAGGGGCAAACCCTGTCGTCTTTCTTCCTCTCTTCTGCTTCGCACACCTGCACACACTTCTTGCTGCTACGATGGATCGTTCACGGTGCAGGCTGTGCGTCTTTGGAACGCACTACCTCATACCATTCGCGGTAGTAATACCCTGGACGTCTTTAGGAGAAGAGCAAGGGAACATTTCCTATCACAGTAATGTAGTTTGAATATATTTATGTGTCTATATGTATGTATTGTGTGTATGTATGTATGTATATTTGTATGTATGTATGTAGGTGTAATATGTATGCTGTGTATGTATGTTTATGAGTATATATATGTACCTGTTTAGGTACCCTTCTTTTATCTGAAAATTAATGTACACTTCACGTCCCTTTATTACTTTAACTGCTTCTCTGCTACTCAAAGGTTTGCTGGTAGAGAACTCATACTGAGTTAAGCTCGCCTTTGTACATATTTCTGATATATTTATTTTGTGTTTGACCTCTGTACTGTTTGTGTGCAATAAAGAATTAAGAATTAAGAATTCTATGTCAAAATGGCCATCATAATGTGCTCCAACAACAAATGCTTACCAATTAAAATAGCTGTAATAGGCTTCCTTTCCACAAGCTCCATGGTACCAAGTTCATACGTAATATAATACCTACCTACATAATGCAATCTTTATAAACACAATGAGCAGGTACCTACTTAACCGCAAGTATTAAGTAACAATCCTAGTATACTCACCCACTAATGAAAAATGGACATAATTATTTAAGTCCCGTCCCTATATTATATTAAGCATGCAGCTAGTTAAGATCAATCTGATTTTAATTGTACCATATAGCTAGCTGGTCATGTACAGCTCTAGTTTCTTCACGATAATTACCAGGGATGCGATGACACCATACATACAGACTTGTGTCGTTCCAACACTATCTATGCTTCATCCTTATGTCTCTGAAATGCTATTTAGTAAATTAACGGGCATCAATTATTATATGGAGCACATAAATAACCTGACAAGGCAACTGTGCCTGCAATGACTTCTTGTAAAGAGTGATTAGAAGGTGAATAGGAATGGTAAGACCGATTTTGAGTTCTGTTCCTTAATTTTGTCCATTATTAATACCACTTAGTTTTTAGGCTCATTTGTAATACCCTTTCTATTTAATGTAGGACCATGAGTCAGAAGTCGTACCCAATATGATAGAGAAAGTATTCATGTCTCAAATAAAAGAAAATGTGTAACATATTAATTTATTTACACTCTTTTACGAACTATATATATATAAACAGAAGTAATCAAAATTTATTTAATCCTTTCAATAGCATCTGTTACATAAATTATGATAAAAAGATGTTTTAGGATCAATATATTACACAGTTTAAGATATATAGATAAATTAAAATTGTTATAGAAATAGAAAAGGCACAAATTTATTTTATTCAACAATTAACAAATAATATGTACACAAAGTTTGTACATCTAGCACATCTATTGTCTTTATTTACATTAATTTGTTGTACAACAATCATGTATAAAACGTATTTTACAAGTTCGTGTTCTATTATTTATTTACAACTGTACAGACACTGTCTAAAGGCAGTCACTTTAAAGTCTTACATTTGTTCCTGTGAATATATACACATTACACATGATCTTAATTTTACTAGTTTGATTCGGCAATATATTCAACCACAAGACAAGTAATGATCTATTATACCAATATTCACTAGTAAATGACATAAGCCTTAGCACTTTTCTTCAACTTTAAGATCAGATAAGTTCACTTGTGGTCTACTCCCAGTTCACAATCTTCTCCGGATAGGCAACGGTCAGAAACCATCGCGAACATCAGTATCAAAGCCAATCTTCTCCTTGTCTGGATCAGTGGCCTCTGGACATTTTGAGTCGGGTTGCGCCGTATCATCCTTGGCTGTACCGACATGGGAAACTCCTACTTTGATCTCTTCAGTTGTATATTTGTCTTTCAGAATGTTAATTGGCTCTGTGTCATCTCTACAAGTTTTAGGCGCCGCATTTTCTTCGTTGGAAAGCGATAGTTCGAACTGTGCCACGAGCTGGCTGAGTACTTTCTTCAGATGATCGAAAGATTCCTTATCAGTTTGAACACCTTGCGGTTCCAAGACAGCTTCACAGTGGCCTCCGTCGCAGTTATTCTCAAATTGTTTTTTCAAAAATTTATGATCTCCCACTGTCACTTCTAGATCTGGTTTTGATAAAAGTGATTCCGTTAAGTAGTGGCCCTCTTGTGAAAACAAGAACACGGCAGGTATTTTGATGTCGTCTTTTCCATCACCGGACATAGCAAACAAAGCTGTGCTTTCGTGCGTCGAGTCCGGTACATTGTCCAGGATAATAGCTAAACTTACGCCAGCCTTCTGCATGTTACGAACTTTTTGTGCAAAAGTACATTGTCCACGTTTGGCTATGCCGAATTTACCCTCGACCTCTTGTTTATTTTCTATTGATGTACAAGCGTCGAACGGTATGACGAATGCGACAGTATTCGTGTAAACGTCTTGAGCAGTGATCTCCTTACCGAAGTGACCTGGTCCAGCAGGGAAAAGCTTATCGTTGAACTTAATAGCGGCCGGATTCACGCCGTTCTCCATATCACTTAACGAATTCCACTTGGACATTTCTCGCATGAACGTCAGACCTTCTGCTGCGTCTTTTGATGATTTGGCCTGGATGCAAAAAGGTTTGTTATTTTTCAATTTGATAAATATTTTTATAAGGTTACTTAATAGAGGTTGAAGATTATACATAGGTAAGGATTAGACAGTCGATATATTTCGCAATTCTCGCGATCCTATCAATGTACATACACGCATATAGTCACGTGCACGTCTGTAAATCCCCGCAGTGGTGGGCAGAGGTATTAACATTCACATTTCGGCAACTATGCTTTTCTGTAATATTGCCCTTTGTCAAAATACTTTGGGTTATTTGTAAAAAAAACCGCGTGTTTCCCGGCAGAGTAGAATTTGGACCACCCTATCTCTTCCCATACGGTGTCGTACAAGGCGACTAAGGGATAGGGTTGTTTAACATCAAACATATATATATATATACAGCCAGCTTGAGTCAACAATAGTGCCCAGAAGACGGCAATAGGCTCTCCGCATATTACGTGGGACCGAATTCAATGATTGGTGAAATGTGGGTGTTATTTCACCTCTGCCTAACCCTCCGAAGATAAAGGAGTGATTATATGTATCTAGACTCATGGGCAGCATAGCTTAACTAGCGTGTGTTATGGAATCTAATGTGTGGATTAACATACTTAGGATACTTTCTTTTGTAAAGACATACATATTACACATAGAAACACCCAGAAAATGCAACTATACGTATTCATATGTACAAATATTCACACTGAGCGGGCCCTGCGTAACAGTCGATAGTTCTACCGCTACACAGAGGCCGTCGAATGTGAACTTGTCTTGTCTCTTGAGCCCTATTCCTGAGTCGCCTTCTACTTTTCGCAGAAGGCGACTCAGGAATAGGGCTATTTCACTTGAAGAGATGGGGAGGCCCCATTCAACTCCACTGGGCACTATTTTTACATAATAGTAGTAGTAGTATTTAGATATGATTGATTGACACCAGCAGGTCTAAAAACTCCACATTGAGCGATACTAGTCAAAACTAATAACTTTATGAATTGCCAGTTGATCTCAATAGATCCCTATTAATAATGTTAAGGGTAATTGACCTTTGGTTTGTCTGACATTTCGACGAGGCTACACCGGCCTATACCATGATCGCATTATTGTATATCATGGAACGTGACAGTTTAAAAGTTATTAGATTCCTATTAAGTTAGTAAAATGGTCACGTACGACATATGAGTAAAATTTAATTTAAGTATTAAACAGATTCAAATTTAGTGTAAATATAGCCGCATGACAAAATATTATCGTAATATGATTTCAATAAAGTGGTATTTTTAGACCTACTATTTTAGATCACGATATTGAATCGCGATATTTATTGGCTATCTAATCCCCGTCACTTATATGGGTATTGTACGGTATACATATAGCGGTAATGGTAGCCTAGTGGTATGGGTAATGGACTGCTGAGACGAGGTCTCGGGTTCGATCCCAGGTTTTACCATGGCACACACCAATGACTTTTCGATGCTTTTCGAAATTATGTGTGTATTTATCGCAGGTTTATAAGTGCCCCGTTGATGGCAATAGGCTCACCACCTATTACATTGGGAACTAAACATAAATGTGGGTGCTAGCACCTCTGCCTACCCCTTCGGGGAATATAGACGTGATTTTATGTTATGTTATACATATAGCAAGTGATCTAGTAATACGACAGCTAAAAAGTAGACTCAACATCAAATCCAGCACATGAAAGACATTTAAAAAAGTAAAAAAAGTCAGAATTAAAAGCTTTACAACTTAAACAAATAGGAGGTATATTAAGCAGACATAATGATGTAATGTGAATCCTTTCACATTACTTCATTATGTATTGTGGACTAGTATTTACTAGTAGTAAAGTTGAATGAACGATTTCAATGTAGTCCTTACCGTAGAAGTGGTGTACAGTAGCTGTACCCTGCCATCAGGGAGGGTTAAAACTGATATGCCCATATCCGAAAGTGCGTGTATCTGTCGAGGGTCATTCAGGGGTCTGAGGCGGGCGGGGGGCCGGGCCGCCGTCGAGCCAAGCAGTTGGCGCATCGGCTGCCTGACTTTCTCAGCGACCAATGACGCTGTGTTAGGGCATGTCCTGGGAATAGAACATAGTACTGCTTACTGCTAAGGTATATTAATGAGGATGCAGTACATTCTGTATACAGGTTATGCAGTCAGCATCAGAACTGTCTTGAGTAGGCCTCAAAATGATTTTAAGAACAAAGTATTACAAGCAAATCAAACTGTTATATTATAGATTTAAATTATATTATGTACCAAAAACAGAACAATCAGTCAACAGGAAGGGGGGGGGGGGGGGCAGCGTGAATAGCCTGCTGGCAGAACGTCAGCAATGAGTTGGGGTGGATCAAGTAAAATGCCCACCCTCACGCAAATACCGCGCCTAAACGTGGACTTGCGGATACCAACCAAATATACAGTCTTTGCGTTGAAATAAATAAATTGATTTTTATAAAATTAAGTTATTTTAATTAAACCAAATTTTAACGTATTCATTCTATCACGATTTATTTCTTATTATCTAAGCAGCCATGGTCGCGGGTTGACTATAAACCGCAATAGAATCCGCGCAATTAACTTCGTAATCTTGAAAATACAAATTAACAATATATTTATAATTTTTGAAAGCTTCAGAGCAAGATGGTCTACAAATCAGAAAGTGTGAAGTTTAGGTACTTACTTTCTATATTTATCTTCGTCCTCATCATCAATTTTAAGAGTTAAATATGTAGTATTCTTGCCGTCTGTGGCTAAAGAAAGTGGCAAGAAATGTGCCTCGGTGGTCAGCACATAATCTTCCAGTTTTACGGGCAGATCTTTGTCTTCTCCAAAGAGCATGTAGAGGTACTTGAACGTTTCTGCTAAAACGAACGAGTCCATTCTGTCCTCGTGAATGCGTGTCCTGACGTCGTTCACGGCGGCGTAGCCACAGGGGACTCTGGTGTACTGTTGTAAAGCTTTCAGTACTGTTTTTCCGACTTGTAAGTAGTGATCGTCCTCCGTAGCTCGATGCAAGAAGTATGTCGATTCTAGGAACTCAGGCCGCAGAGGATGCTGACCCCAGTGTACCTTTGCAAAAAAAATACAGTCTCATTAAAATATTAATCACGTCCAAAGCTTAAAGGATGCTAGAGATAAAGATTTATTTTTGTTGTTATTATATCTATGATCAGTCCTTTCTTTTTTTTTTTACGTGCGCGAAATCCCCACAGTTACCCCCCCACCGGAGCCGGTGGAAGAGGTTATGTCGGACAAAAACGCACGCCGCCTGTGGGTCGCTTTGGTTACCGAAGGTGAGGTTGACAGGCATCCCTCGCACCCTGGCCGACCCAGGGCCATCTCTTACGATCTGGCTCTCTTCTCGGGTGTGGGAACTACAGAGTCTCCAACTAGTCCCCGGAAACGGGGAGGCGCGCGAGGCTCCACCTGTCACCCACAGGCCATCTATGATCAGTCCTTGGACTTGAACGGATTTGGTGGTAGTGTATGTTAGTTTGTATCAATGGCCAACTAGCAGGTGAAGTTTGTAGTACGGACTGCATACACCAGTTTGACAGATTTTATGTGATACTAGCTGTACCCTGCCACGCTTCGCTGTGGCACATTGTGATTGAATGGTTGCGAAATGACAAACAAAACAAAGTGGTACACAGCTGATCGTTAAAAAGAACTGCTTTTCGCGTACACGGATATGTAACTAATGTAAAAATTAGATAAAAACAATTCTTGATGCGGATTATATATCATGCTAAAATTTCAGCTCGATCGGCGCAAAACATTTAGAGTTTTTGAAGCGTACACAAACCAACATAACATTTATATATATATATATATATACATATATAGAAGATAGGAGATTAAACTAAAAGGATAATATTGCTATATTGTTGAAATTACGAGTATAACATACTTAGTAAATATATTTTTTATCGACCATACGTACTTGGAAATCAGACGTGAAGGCCTCTGGTATAAAAGTGTGCCTCTGCATAACTTGGTACAACATCTCGTGTGTCTCTACTGCTGGTCTGACGTCGCCCAGTAGCACTTGCAAGCCTGGCCAGAACGCCAGCAGCGCATCCATAAAGTTCCGCGATTGAAGGTGAGGCCTGCAAAGAAAAACTATCTTCAGAGCGGCCGACCCATTATAATTTTGATATTGTCACAAGTTTAGTTATACATTTATCTTTATAATTACACCCATACTATACATGATACTTTCTTTTTGTAAAATATATACATATTATTGGAACCAAAGTTACCTGTGCATATGAACAGCTAACATAACAGGACCTCTGCTGATGTACTTCATGACCGCGTTGTAGTGTCTATTGAACCTGGCCAAATACTTTTCGTCCCCAAGCAAGATGTAAGCCTTCAAACAGTACTCGTAGTATGAATCAATGCCGGCACCAACGCCCGAGTCCTTCCGTACCCAGTCGCCTGTCTGTATGTTTATAACTGTACCCATGAGATCTGAAGTTCTGAAACGAATATATATATTTATTTTATTTGTTTATTCTACACTTATCATTATTAATCACGTATTCTTTACTTGGTGGTTGGTTTATCGAAAAATTACGGAAGCAGTACTGGATAGTAATGGGGTAGAGGGGGGAAGTCTTCGCTTTAAGCGCTTTCAGCCAGGTATCCTTTTAATGGTGACTTTGGCTGAAGGATTGAATGCTAGTTGTTTTGGCATACTTTTACAACACATTTGTAACAAAAGAATAAAAAAAGCAGAATCTCTTTAGTTATCTCTGAAAATTTGCTATTACCATCTTATATATTTTCGCTTACATTTATTTCTGTGCCATTATGAATTAACCCTTACTTGTTCTCTGGGGTTTTTACATAGCAATGCACAGACATTCTGATAAATTACTAATCACATAGATAAAAATATAAATGTAGCTTTATTTTTATTTTGAGATATTAACCCTGCCTAATCATTTGTTCAATTTATATTTATCGCACAGAAACGACTATGAAAGATTTTATTTTAGGTATAGTATCAACCAATACCTGGGTTACAAGTTGGTATATATTTTATTTCAATTTAATGCTTTAGTTTGGCTTGTATGCTCAAACTAAAGAATTTAGCAATCCTACTCATCCCGGCAAAATTATAACAAAAATTATTTATTTCTTTTAGTAACCTTATACTATGTCCAATATACCATTTCGTATGTTGGGGGTTTAGTAGGTGGATGTAGGGCTCAGTCAGTCTCAAACAAACACACAAACTCTTTAAGTAGAATAAGAAACATAATTAGATGGTGCATTACCTATGTCTTATCTTCCAAAGTCTATCCATAGCCTTATGTGCCTTTTGCTCAAAGATGGGATTCCCAGTCAGACGCGATAGTGCCGCCATTTCTAGTATCATAGTACCGGCACAGGCTGTACAAGTCTCCCTCGACTCCGATAGACCTCGAATGCCATTCCGCAAATTTACCTGTGGAGACAAAAAATATTATTTTGTATCCTGTAATAACACATAATAATCGTCCGAGCTTTTTCCCAACATGGGGTTCGTTTTCAGGCTACCTACGAAACGGTCAAACGGCGGTATTTTCCATGAAGCGACTGCTATCTGACCTACACAACCCACTGGCGATATCAAATCAATGTAGTTATACCAGATGTCGGAATTTATAGGGCTCCAACTATCTACCCGCGACGTCTGTCATAAATGTTCGTATGGCAACAGGTACCACTGTAAGTGTAATGTGTTTAATTGAACGAACAATAAGATTGAATAATCGTTAAGTACGATTCGACATAGGTGTACGTACTGTAAGTATGTCAATCAGATCGAGGATATATTGAAGAAAGGTCAAATTAGAGTTTACAAGCTGCAAGCATGTATGAAAATAATTATGAAAGTAGAGAAGGCGATACCAGGGTCATAGCCAGTGGAAACATGCGGTATCTGCCTACCCCATTGGGAAAGAGGTGTGAATATTTATGTCGTGATTTATTTCTAATAACTTAAACGATGTGATTGTATGGTTTATTGTCAAAATCGATGACGAAGCACTGTAATAAATCACGGACAGGAAATTTTATGAGATTTATTCTCATAATTTTCCTGTAACATGTTGTTTAATGTTTCATAATACCTACATACATTACCAAACCTAGGGCTGGTATGAGAGCTCAAATACAATATTCACTTACTTTGCCGTGAGGTATTCCAGTTGATGTGTTAAAAGAGGGTAACAATCTTCTTCCCAAGTCCTCTGCCATCGCTAGTAATTCCCCATTATACCATTGCAACGCTGGCACCTCGAATTTCAACGTGTTCGCCAAAATATGAGCGGATAATAAACCCCTGTAATAATACAATAAACTATTATTATTATCAATATGTATTTATATTAGATGTTGTCCGCAACTCCGCGATTATACAGAGATATAGTTTTGAGCTTGGGAAAGAATATAAGTCAAAATTAACATCGAATCGCACGAAATTCTATGGAATAAATTATATACCTAATATCAGTACGGATATCATCATATGAGACATCAGAAATGCATGTACACCTAGGTGGGCCGTGCGACCAACACGAACACCCTTTTGGGCCGACATTCATAACCATTAGGCTTTTGGCAGTTGGCTTTGCCGTGAAAAAAAAAACGTTGTTTGCAAGCAACTACACGTGACGAGTTGATTTTGTTTCATCGTACTGGTACCTACTACAGGCAATTAACAAATATCCATAGTTATGTTTCGATAACCGACTGCAATAAAAATGTGCTAAGCAATAAAATAACACCAACAAGTGAAAAAATGAGATTTTTTTGAGGCACTAAGCTGTATCCTCAATCGAGAGGAGCGAAGGATTCTATAGTAGAATCCCGAACGTAGAGAAGAATATAACTTAACGCCTCGAAAAGAGTTCACATTTTTTCACTTGTTGAGTAAGTTACTATTATTGGATTAGTTTATACATTTTTGTGGTGGTGTGAAATAATGAGGACTGTGCATATAATTAAAAAATTGGCTAAGGTCATACTTTCACTACCACTATAAACCAAAGAAAAACTTACTATAATCGCGCCTGTTTCCAAAAGTATTAGGCAGAGGTGAATAAACACCTGCATTGTATCAGTCTCGGTACCGTGGACCAGGAGGTGCGGTGAGCCTATTGCCGTTTAATAGCAATTGATTTATAAATCAATCGCTGTATAATAAGTTACCCACAAGGAAAATATTTTCTTTTATAATATAATACAGTTTGATGAACGCTGAGGGAAGACCGCTCTACCGCGATCCTTGAGGCCTAAGTCAACTTCATCAGCAGAGCACCTGCTATACAACGAACGACAAGCTTTCTTCCCAGGGTTGAGAGGTTAGAGTCCAACCGGTTTCCAGGATCAACTGTCAACCAACCTAAGGACGGCACTCGCTTCCGGAATAGCCAATATAACAATCAAGAAAACAAATACCTCAGGGTCCAAATAGCAAACTTTGAGGTTCATTAATGATGATAAACGCTAAGATTTACGATGGAGCGTATAGTAATAGGACTGATTAAGGATATTTTATAAATATGTGCTAGAATCTTAAAGATTCTTCTCATAAATATCCTATAACGGCACTGACATAGTAACCCTGACCATATCTACATAATTCATATATGGAAAGCACCGACATCTTGCATCAGGAATAAATGTTTATGATATGAGATCTTGTAGCCATAACATTATTTTAATTCATGACGCTGAAAACATTGATTTACATTACTTACCCTAACATTCTGATATTGGTCTCGAACACGGACACGACAATGTCATGGTCGAATGTCACATCCTTTATGACCAGTTTGATGGCGGCACTAAATTCTGAGAAGTCTCCCATTATAGCTAACGTGTCCAGACTGTCCACCAGTGTTAGAGAAAAACTGAAACGAGAATTAATATTTACATATAAGCACTGAGGCGAAATTTATGACAAAATGTCTTAATTATCAGGGTGTAAGGTTACCCAATAAGTCATTTTCCTTCCACACATATACTTATTTTCACACATATTTTCTACATAATGCATCCCTTGACGTTGTAAGTCTTGACCAAAATAATGTTGATCTGGAAACTGTTTATGTATGTATAGAACTATCCATTTCGTGTTCTTTAAAGTAGTAAGGTGTTAGTTTATTAAGCTATTGACCTAGAGATTTTGACCAACTTATTGTTGACCTAATGACTGTTGAGCTCATCTCACGTATTTATTGCATCCTATATTCCAGTACTATGTAATACAAATAATTAGCAGTGTTCTGAATCGCCAATTCGCTATAGAACTAAAATTTACCAGGTACATATTCACCGGTCTTATCAAATAAAATTACAATAATGTGTGGTTATCAGAAAATACGACGTATGTTAATACCTCTAGCTAGTAGCAGCACTGATAAAGATAAAGGTTATGTTATACCTATTCATACTTTTCATTATGCACCTGTCACACGTGGAATTTTTTACACCACAATTTGAATTGAATTTGAATTAAATTACGTACAGAGCGGTTTTTGTTAAAATTAATTAAAGTAAATGATGATATGTATATATTTATATAATTATAAACTTTATTTACCTCCCCTGACTACAGGTAATGAAATAGCTGAACTTGAATGGGAATTTAACCAATATTCTTGTCGTTTATGAATCGACAAGAACAAATACAATATGTGTATTTAATGCAACTTGAGTCCGCCTATTTTGTTATGTCTTTTCATTTTATCCTTTCAGAGTAGCTTAAACATATTAGCCTTATGGCAAGTGCATTGCATAGCATAGCTTTAATCTAATCTATTTTGTTTGCACCATTCTAGAGATATATCTACACTTTTTGAGATGACCCAAATCGGTCCAGCTACTTGAGATTATCCAAACAGACAGACAAAGATTTTGGAAACCGTTTATACCACCAGTAAAATATAGTATTAACTTACTTGCCAAGGGCGTCGTCCATGTCACCTCGGCTTGGTGTAACGCCTTTCCATCGCCCTTTACAACTCAAGGGCATTAGTTCATCAGCAGGATATGCATTTTCCATGTATGCATTATATGCATGATAAAACATCTTCCGTGACTCTTCCCTAAAAATTACATGTCTATTTTAATATTTGGGGCAGGTATTGTGCAGCATACAAATAAAAAGTTTATCTCACATGGGATGTGATGGATTTCGGCAAATATCACATTTTTTCAGGCAAGAAACAATTTTAAAAAATCACCTTCATTTAAAGTAAAACTTGTTTAAAGATTAAAAAACCCCCGTCACAAAAAACAACCCCCCAAAAAGTCGAAAATAAGTTGTGTTAGTTAGCCCTATAACTTTGATATACCTAGTGATACATTTTTTGATTCAAGCCCTGGTAGAGCACTAGGTACGTCATATTATCGAAATGATACAAGATCCCCCGGACAATGACAACGCTTGAATCAAAATATTATGTATTACTAGGTATATCAAAGTTACAGGGCTAACTAACAACTTATTTTCAACTTTTTGGGGGGTTGTTTTTTGTGACGGGGGTTTTTTAATTTTTTAATTTAATTTTTATTTTACATACATACATATAATCACGCCTGTCCCCGGAGGATTAGGCAGAGGTGAATAAACACCCACATTTCACCAATCATTGAATTCGGTCCCACGTAATAGGGGATGAGCCTATTCCCGTATTCCAGGCACTATTGTAGACTCGAGCCATGCATCTGAGGCTGAGCCTGGGCTGTCTGATGTTAAACAGCCCTATCCCTTAGTCGCCTTGTACGACACCGCACGGGAAGAAATAGGGTGACCCCAAGTTCTACTCTGCCGGGAACCACGCGGCTAATTTTTATTTTACACTTTTTAAATTGATCTACTCATCAAGCTCTTTGATTTGATACCCATATTGAGGGAGTTGTGAAATAAAATGTAATACGCCATTTTGTGGTGGCGACCTTCTTGGATTGTATTCTTCTAGTCAAGCCCTTTCATTTGATACCCATATTGAGGAAGTTGAGAAAAAATATGTACTCCGTAATTTTGTAGCAGCGGCCATCTTGGACCAATTTTTTTCAAACATAGCTAAGAACTGTCCCAACTATTATACCTTTCAAACAAAAAAAAATTAAATCCAAATCGGTTCATCCGTTCAGGAGCAATTGATTCAATATACAAAACTCTAGAAGCAATAGATGATTTACAGTGCATCAGACTCTACACAGGATGTGGCTAATAAATTTATATTTATTGTCCTTGAGTTGTCCTCGTTTTCTATTGTTAGCACATGTACATGACTGGTAATCTGTGTGACAGGATTTTGCTAGTGCAGATACCAGTCTCCTACAAAGGATTGTGACTATTATAGCATGGTATATTAATGGTTTTTGGGAATGTTGTGGAATAAACTAAATAAATATGACAGAAAACAGGCACAGAAAATATTTAATAACTTTGTTATAAAATATTTAGTTTTACAATATTAACTAATAAATGATTATTTACACCTATGCTATGTCCTCAGATATATACAGGCCAGACTCAGCCTCAAATGCATGGCTTGAATCAACAATAATGCGCGGCAAACAGCAATAGGATCACTTCCTATTACGTGGGACAGAATTCAATGATTAGTGAAATGTGGGTTAATCTGTCTAACCCTCCGGAGATAAAGGAGTGATTAATGTATGTATGTCTACAAAAGGGAGTTGGTTGCAATACACAGGGAGCTAGTTGCTAACCTTTTATTACTGTAACACAGCTATCTGAGCGCATTGCACATCAGATTAAATAATCATTTTTATAAAAAATAACAATGATTAATGTAACACCAAAAGTCAGGGCAGTTTATGCGATGTTACAATACCGAAGAAGCTGGACTTTAGTGTCCAAGGTTGCAAGGTGTTTTTGAATAAATTAGGAAAATATTTTTTTTTGTTGATCTGTAATATTATCATTTAATTTTATTTGCAATAATGGTGTCAATTATATTGTAGATTATAATCTACTTTAAGTATTTGTGTAGGTTTTAAAATAATCCAATATACTATTTACAAAATGACACCTTTTGATCCAATACCATGTAAATGACACGATTGTTTAACTAGCTGATACTAATATAGATGTAATTGTCACAAAACAATTGAAATTTGATTTTGCATTCAAATTTCAATGTATTAATTTAGATCCGATCAAATGCCATCAGACGTATTTACTATGAAAAATTTCACTTTTTTATATTGGACTCTTAAGTCCTACTGTGGTTGAATAAAACCATTACTTTTTGTTCAGGAAGAAGTTTTTCAGGTTGATTTTTCTATGAAACACATGCTCTTTTTGATCTTTATCATTGTATATTTGGATAAAAATCAACTTTTTGAGTGGATTAAAAATAAGCCAAGAATAGTTAAATACATAAATGACACCTTTTGTTCCTTATCTCCTCAAATCTATTTGAACATTAAAAAAGCAAGTGCTCTTCATAATTTTACCGTAAAACAGTACATTGACTCTCTGTCTTATTTGAAAATCAGCCCTAGTTTTATAGGAGTAGAACAAGGCACAACTAATTATGGCTACCTAGTTGATATGCAAAAATTAGTGGATGCAATACCAAAGTTATTTAAAATGTATGTTAGGAAACCTCCAAAACACAATTAGAAGACCCATATATTTATTCAACAATAGCTCCACACAGGCAGTGTACTGTTATTGGGAGATTGATAAGAATTTTATAGGTGTCGACTTTATTGCAAAAGCTAGTATAAATACCGATGTACATTTTCACTTATCAATGAAAATTAAAATTGCGATGTTGTTTTGTTTCGTTTGGTTTAGAACTTTATAAACCTATTTGATGACATTACAGCTTGCACCTGATAGTTTGTGTGGATTTTGCAAACAAACCTACAACTGCAATGGTTTTAAGGTCAACACAATTACAATTAGAAGATTTTAGTTTAGTTTCTAATACCAAGGGCTAAATAATTTAAATACCTATAATATTTCATTGTCGTGTAGGTTTGTACCTACCATAACAGTGCAACAGTAAAAAAGTATAAGTATAATTTTCTTTCACAGTTCATCCACGTGTACTATGTACACAAAAGAAAAATTATTGGCAATAAAGACCATTAAAATCGGCATTAACGGTCATGTAATCGTTAGCTTATGATTGAACAGTAAATAAATTTAAACTGTGTAAAGACGACCTATAAAAAGCGGATTCCTCACATAAACAATACATGATTTACCTTAGATTCTGTCTTTCCACTCTAGACATACGCGACACAGTTTCCTCTTCTGTTCTTACGGATATTATTGCTAAAATAAAAACTAATAAAACTCGATATGCCATTATCACCATCATCACAATATTTTCAAATGACTAGTACTCTTAATTACGAATATAGGAGTATAGATAAATAGGGTTAAAATTTTAATTAATAACTGTAGAAAACGATATTGAATTAAGTTTTAAAAATATAAAAGGAAATAAACTTCGCCCTATGAAGAGCTGCTACCAAAAACTTTGCAATTGCAAACCTCCATGACAGTTGTCAGCAAGTCGCGTTCCATTGACGTAACTAATAATAAATGATACTTAGCATCAGCCTTACAAAATGGAAGGTTCTTTTTAAAATGTAACAAATTAATAAGTGTAGAAATTTAGCTGCTTCCCAGTTGTCATGAAATGGAATCAATCAAATATATACATATTAAAAGTATAATACACCTTAAAATTACTTTTGAAGTGTTTTAAAAAGGAATGTGAAACAGTTTTACTTATTTTATTGTATTAAGATATGCTGCCATGTAACAGGTATGGAACGCAATATCATCTTTTTACTGCGGTTTGACCACGTATTGTCTTTTCAACCAACTTCAAAAAGTAGGAAGGTTCCCAATTCGTCAGAACCTTTTATTTTTATTTTTTTATATATAATAGACATTTTTATATTGGACTGACAGGTTTTTCATCCATTTATTCTCAAACTAATCAGAAAATTTTACAAGAAATTTTGGTTCGCACTTGCAAAAAATTAATGATCTAATATAACTACCTACTTAATAAAAGTGCTAAGTAACTGTGCAATCGGCCCAGCCACTTAGAAGATTACCCGGAACAAACAGCTAAAAAGTCAGACAACATTTTTAAAAATGGTTCTTTAAATTGGTACGGGGCACCCAGTGCAACGTAAATAACAACGTCCTTCTTTCGCACGACGGACTGGTTCACCAGGCGCAGGCACGTCTGTCTGTGTATTTGCCCCGAAATATGAATTCAATAAAATATAAAATCGGCACAGCCATTCTCGAGATATAAATGGTGCAATTAACGTTACTTTATTTATCTATTTTATTAGATAAATTATATAAGAGTGAGCCCTTTATCTTGAAGTACACTCGTAAGTACAATCTTGTACTCCGGTAATTGAGACCTAAGATAGTATGCGTTTTTAATCGGTTCGAGTCTGACAGTGGTCGGTGGGGAGGTATTCTACCTCGATTAAGATATTGAAAAAATTTAATCGGTTCAGGCGGGACTCGAACCCGCGATCTTTCCCTTACAGGGTAAACGCTCTGACCACTAACCTTTAAATTCTTCTATACATAAGCGAAAAAAAAGATCGTGGGTTCGAATCCCGACTGAACCGATTAATTTTTTTCTATTTAATCGATTTCAATAGTTAGCATACTAAATGCTTTAAGATTTCATTCAAAAGGATTTCTACCTATCAACTATCATCGTACTAATATTACAATTAGATTGAAATATGATTGAAAAGTTTAGCACTAATAATACTTAGCTACTTATCTACTAACTAGGTCCAAAATTACAGTTAGTTGCTTGTCAATTTTTGACAGGCGCAACAGTCACACCATCCCTTATGACCGGCAAATTCTCCCCGACCTAAGCCAGTTCAAAATTTCGGCAGACATTTCCTCCTAGGCGATTATTAATATGAACTTCTGTGCCTAAACATCAGTTGTAAGACCATTGGTGGGTGAAGCAGCGGTATTAAAAATCTAATTATAATTATATAATCCACTAGCTGTTGCCCGCGGCTACAGTGGAATTCCGCGTGTAATTCGGATTCTGTAAAAACTTTTGGTAAGCTCCCTCGGATACCACCCCCGGGTGCACTGCATGTTCCGGACCATGCATTCGGATCCCGTTCCCATTGCAACGGGAATATGCATATTCTATTCAGCTGACTCTCTCCGATTTTGCTCTTGTTATTCTTCGAATCCCCGTTGGAAGTTTAACCCATGCCATGACCGTAATTTAATAGTTTTCTATTGATTTATTGACATTTACAATCCCGTAATAACTTTTTAATAGAACGTCGTCCGATTTCTATAATTCAAAAGTAATCAACAGGTTTATTACTCTATTGCAAAATCTATAGTTTGATTTAACCCTGAAATGCATGACTAACTAGTGAAAGAGAACAATGGTTCCAATATGGTGCGGTGGATCAATAACAAGCACTGAACCACTGTAAGATCTCTATTGGCCTTGGTGGCCAATTCCTTCAGGGTGATACCGATCAGATGGCCAAGCAAGCACCACCTTTTAGTATTAATGGGGTGGAACAATAACAATACTATTTATGGTGAAAACACAGAATGTTTGTTAATAGGCTAACCCAGGCACAACAGGGACTAATACCCAGTTCTATACTGACACAGTACACAGTAATAGCATATGAGACATAAGAGTACATTACTTAGCTATACAGAGCTATATAGTGTACTATCATACAAATTTCCGGCCCGTGATGAACAAGTTGGAATGCATTAACACTTGTTAACAGTCCCCCCCGGCGGCCCCGGCACGTCGACGTTTCATTCAAAATATTACTAGGTATATGAAAGTTAAAGAGCTACCCAACAAGTTGTATTTTTTACGGTAGGTTTTTTTATTTATTCAAGTGGTGTGCCGAGAGTAAAAATTCATATAAAATGGTAAAATAATTAAGATAAACGTTTAAAAATAATAATAATATATCTCTTTATTGCATGTATACAAAGAAGGGATACAGAAAAATACAATAGGTACATCTTTGTGGGATTACAAGTGGCGGCCTTATTGCACAAGGCAATCTCTACCAGGCAACCATGGGATGGAGTGAGATAGATAAATAGATAGACATAGATTAAAAATAAATACTGCAAAAGCTATTATAAGTATAACGAATTTTTTTTAGATATACGTTGCAATTCTACATCAGTCTGTAATTACGGGTTAAATAATAATTTTGTAAAATAGTGGTACCTGTCAATAAAGTACAACATTAACTTACTGTGACACTTATTTCATTTTTCACCGAATTCAATATAAAACTTCGTAGGTAAGGTATAGAGTAAGTAGTTAAAACCTTGTAACCTTGTTTCTATCAATAAAAATAAACTTATATACAGTTACGCCTATTTCCCAGTGGGGTAGGCAGAAAATACAGTTTTCCACTTGTCACGATCCTGGCATACCTACCTCTTTCGCTTGTTTTACTTTTATAATTTGTTTTCATACAAATAGTTGAATTTATTGTAGAATTAAATACAGATTAACGGACGACCTGAAAAAGGTGGCTGGGATAGACTGGATGCGGAAGGCGGAGGATCGGAGAAAATGGCGCACATTGGGAGAGGCCTATGTCCAGCAGTGGACTGCGGTGGGCTAATTGATTGATAAATAAAAATTCTAGAACATAGTATTGAACAGCGCCATCTTTACACTAAGCAGAGCTTTGTCGTAGGGGTTCTACAATGCGGATAAACATCTTAGTTACTTTTTTCTAAATAAAAATATTATACATAGAAATATCCAGACAAATGCAAATCAGGTGGGCCGTGTGCTTGTCTGCCACCTAAGTATATCGTTCTATCGTTCTACCGCTACGCCCCGGGTCCTTCCTAAGACTGATATAGGAGGTTGCCATGAACCTTCCGAAATTTTGGGTTCAATTCCCACTCTGCGCAAATATTTGCATACATGAATACATCTCTTAGCATTGGTATTTTCGTTTCTCGACGGGCACGTTACACGATCGGTCCCGGTTTTCATATGAACATCTATGACAGTCATTACGGGAAGTACATACATACATATAATCACGCCTTTATCCCCGGAGGGTCAGGCAGAGGTGAATTAACACCCATATTTCACCATCATTGTATTGAATCCCACGTAATAGGGGATGAGCCTATTGCCGTTTTCCGGGCACTATTGTTGACTCGAACCATGCATTTGAGGCTGAGTCTGGGTTGCAGGTATATTTCTGTCTGATGTTGCTGAATACAAATACAAAATCACGTAAATCTGTTGATGACTCACGGATCAATATTTTTATAGGAGGTAGGACACTACGGTATTTCCGTCCAATTGAGCAGTCCGACTGTGGAAATACCTGCGCCCTACAGAATACTGCGGCCGGTGGTGAATCGCGAACACTGTTGTGTGACCTATGAACGTGAGTAACACCAGTGGAGTCACATCCGTGTTGCCGACCCTGTAAGAACAGAGATTTTATGTGCCTTCAGTGCAGAATACAAAATCAGGACAAGCCTTTGATCTTCCCTCTGACAGCACAAAAACTCTCCAGTGAGCTCTAGCTACCCTACTCACCGCCGGGAACACAACACGAGGTTATTATAGTCGTGGTATTCTGTAGGGTGAAGGTACTTCCCTAGTCGGACTACTCAATTCGGACGGGAATACCGTCGTGTCCTACCTCCTACATGGTAGGAGTTTAAGGCAGAATCGGACGGTGGTCATAGGAATACCTAACAAAATAAACCAATCTAGTTTGGGCTTATTTGTTTTGCCTCAGCACGGAAAATATAACATTATTCTTATAATCTTGGCAAACACTCGGGTATTATATGGTATTCAGGATATGAAGATGAAGTCAGAATGCGGCCATAGGAACTGAACTAAACAAGAAAAACAAATCGAGTCATCATCGCTCTCTTAGCCTTTTCCCAACTTAGTTGGGGTCGGCCTTCTAGTCTAACTAAGATGGGACTGAACTTCGATATTTTACATGAAGCGACCGCCATGTGACCAATGTGCGATATCAAAGTTCTGTAGTTAGACTAGTCGGACTTTTGAGTGCTCCAACTACTCGTAAAGACCCGTAACCGGGACTGACGTTACATAATACTTATGTACTATTATTAAATTTATTCTGTGCCGACGGGTTAACGTGCTCTCTGAGGCCAGACCAATGCAAATATTCATGCATACACATTTTTGCACTGAGCGGGAATCAGGATTGGGCAGTATTTGAATTACTTATGATTAAAATACATAATTTGAATACAAATACGTATTCCTTAAAATTTAATTTGTATTCTAAATACCCGACGTCGTGGTATTTTGTTATTAGTATTTAAAATAGGATAGGAAAAAAAAATGGAATAGGTATACTTGCGTAAGCATCTTAGAAGTAAGTGAAGAAGAAGATGATTTATTTAAAGGTTTTAGAGATTTATTCATTTTTCTTTATAGAACTTATGTAGCAAACAAGCACACGGCCCACTTGATGGAAAGTGGTAACCGTGGCCTGTGGACGTGTGCAACATCAGGGGAGTCACACTCGTGCTGCTGACCGCTGTAAGAACAGAGAGCTTCTGTGACGTCAGTGCAGAAGACACAATTAGCACAAGCCTTTGATCTACCCACTTACAGCACAAAAACTCTTCAATGAGCTTTCGCTATCCTACTCACCGCCGCGCCGTGAACACAACGCGAGGTTATTATAGCTATTTTGTAAGGCGGAGTTACTTCCCCAGTCGGACTGCTCGTCAGATCAGAGGCATTGATCAATCACATGTAAAATTGAGTTAGTGTTGATCAGTTCCCTGTTTAAATGATAGAAGCAAACGTTGGACCTGCTGAATTAGGCCACGGTAAGGACTTGCCACCAGGTGGGCTGTGTGTGTGAACAGCATACCTAGGTAAGCAATTTAGCTTAGTTGGAGGGGTTATAGGGAATATAGTAATTTCGGTTGTTAATATTCTTTAAAAAAAGCCAGTCAAGTACGAATCGGACTCGCGCACCGAGGGCTGCGTAATATATTTTGATTCCTTTTTTTTTAAGTACCACTTAGGTGGCAGACAAGCACACGGCCCACCTGATGGAAAGTGGTTACCGTGGCCTATGGACGTTTGTAACAACAAAGGAGTCACAGTCGCGCTGCCAACCCTGTAAGTACAGAGTTTCTGGCCCGTTAGTGTAGAAGACAAAGCAAGACAAGCCTTTAGTCTTCCCACTGACAGCACAAATTCTCCAGCGAGCTCTGGCTACCCTACTCTCCGCTGGGAACACAATACGAAATTATTATAGCCGGAGGTACTTCCCCAGTCGGACTGCTCAATTGGGCGGAAATACCGCCGTGTCCTATCCCCTAGTGCAAGGTACGGAGCTAAAAACAGTATTTCGTATTTATAATTCAAACAAAGCTAGGTACCTTACTTACTTAAAGATATTTTGTATTTTACAATTATTATTTACATATTATTTGTTATATATTATTTGCGATACAGTATTTTTATATTGTATTTCAATTCCGCAATAATATACAAATATTCTACAACATTTACACACCAAAGTATGTATTTTATCCAGTTATTAAAGTAGTATAGTTAAAGTTACGACTAGCATCTATGATTTTTTTTTAATTGTAAAATTTGATTTTAGTAGGCTCTGGCATTGCAAAGAAGTGACTCTGGTTCTGGGCCCTCACATGTCAGGGCTCATTAGGAGAGTTTTCCTTCTCTAAATAATTGTGTAAAATTATTTGTTAGGTACTTACTAGGTACAATTATAATCGACAATACTTATAAATAATTGTTCGGATAGCTACGAGTAGGTACACCCAAATTTAAATATATATATATATATATATATATATATATATATATAAATCTTGAAGGACATGTTGCGTCCTACATGGCGTTATTTACCGATGATGCCGCGTCCGACTGACTTTGTGCGTCCGAAATACGGACGCAAGATTAACCGACCCTCATTTTCAGCCCAAATGTTCCTTATGATCAATAGAATGCTAGGGCGAAAAATTGGCATGGACGTAATTCCATCACTACAACGCCTTTTAGCGTATAATATAGTTCGGCCGTCGCCCGACTGAAATTTGGAGGGCACTAGTGTTCAGCGTATACTTTACCACGTATACTTTGAGTTCAGTTCACCGATCTTAATGTGTCCATTGAATATCGTACTTAATTTGTAAAGTTTTTATCATGTTTTCGTGACAACAATCTTGCGTCTCTTAAATATCCTTAAACGGGCACTAGGTACGGTGTCTGAGGGGTCTATTCGGGGTTCACGAGGGACGGCGGGGCGGGCGGCGGGCTTCAGCGCGCTCGCGTGCCGAAGTTTTTAAACAAACAGACATGTGCGGGCCGTGATGTATGTTTGTCACCAAAGTGAAAGCTTTAAAAATGGTTATTTATTTGATCTATTATTACCTATAGATAGTTTTTTTTAAATCTTCAGTTGTTATTGAGGATTGAGGTCTTAGTCATAGCGTGACTATGTCGCCCTCATTGGAATTGTTGAATACATGGTGTTCAATCAATGATCTATACAGCAAATCTTAGCTAAGGAATACAATTTTTTCGGCTCCTCAGAAGTTGGACTAGCGAGGATACTGTTACATAGGCCCATATTGTTATTACCGTTACCATATTGTTACGACAGACGTCGATATCTCGAAAACTAATAACCTGATCTTCAAGAAATAAAAACGCATTGTTAGTGACGAGGTACTCTACCGATTGGTATAGAAAAATCTAGAATTGTCAACACAAAGTCACAACCTACCTACGAGTACCTACTCTTTTGAATAAATGAAAACAATAGGTAAATATCGAGAATGAACTCGAAAGTTCAGTGACGGCGGCAAACTTCAAAAGAGAGTGGATAGTTATCGCTCGCGTATTTTGTAGATGATTCGACCCTCCTAATTGAGAGGTATATGAACACGCTCGCATAGCGACACCATTCATTCTGTCTTTGAGATCGCTAACAAACACAGCGAGCTTAAGCAACCGAAGAAGATTATACCTGTGACCTGAGCAACGACTGTGGACTACTGTGAACTACTGAGCGACTGGAACTGTTGAAGAGTACTGTGTGCACTAGTGATTTAATTGTCTGGTTTGTGGTGAGCTAATAAATTCCTTCGTTGAGTACACGGCATTTATTTGTACCCTGTGCACGTAACAATATAATTGCTTTCTTTGAGCCTCATTCCGGACACACTTCATCAAAATGTAATTGATTGACGTTACATAAGCTACAGTTAAGCGAGCCCAACTTACCCTTTAAAGATAGACTGTAGGCACTTGAGGTGGAAACGATCCAGAGTACGTATGTGGTGCCGATACACACACCACATCTCAGAGGAATATAAGAGGATTGACAGCACAACTGCCATGTAAACAGATATTTTGGTGGCCAGCTTAAGGTCATTTGAGCAGAAAACCTTGGAATGCAGCTTCCCAAATATCGCAGCTGCGGCATAAATCCTGCTGTCGATCTCATCATAAAGGTCATACTTGGATGTTATAGTACTCCCCAGATAGCAAAACTGGTCAACCTGCTTGAGCATGTCCTGACCTAGCTGTATAGACAGTGTCTCGTGACCATGTGTGTCCAGAGACATCACCTCCGTCTTCTTGACGCTGATTTTAAGGTCGAACTTGCAGCAAGCTTGGTGACAACTGGACATTAGCTGTTGCAGGCCATCAGGGGATTCTGCCACAAAGCATAAGCATACATGATTTTTGTAATCATTGTATGGGGAGACCTTAGTGCGCGCCTTAAGTGTGGCCAAATTGATAAGACCATCCTCCGCCATCTGTGCGGAAGCGGATGCGTACTCCCTCAGAAAGAGTTCGTAAAACATCACTGACTACTACGGCAAAGTACTTGGCGAACAGTGTGGGCGCTAGAACACACCCTTGTTTCACACCACATCGCCATCGACACCGACGCAGCATTGCATATCGTTATGCAGGAGTCTAAGAAGTCTCACAAACTTCTCCGTGCACCCTAGCTTCCCAAGCATCATCCAGAGAGCTTCCCGAGGCACACTGTCGAATGCCTTCTCCAGGTCAACAAAGCGGAGATAAAGCGGACGACCCTGTTCTCTGCTATTTTCTTGCAGTTGACGCACAGAAAAGATTGCTTCAGAGGTGGTTCGTTCAGGTCGGAAGCCAAACTGGGTTTCTGGCAGTATCTTTTCAGACAGAGCTTTTAAGCGGTTTAAAAGGACGAAATACCGCGGTAAGAGTTGCAGTCGGCACGGTCACCCTTGTTTTTGTAGAGGGTTTTTTTTTTATACCACTTAGTTGGCAGACAAGCACACGGCCCACCTGATGGGAAGCGGTTACCGTGGCCTATGGACGTATGCAACACCAGGGGTGTCACACTCGCGCTGCCGACCATAGGGAAACCTTCTGATGCCCCTCTTGAAGAACCCCATATTGTAGGCGCTTGGGAAAACCGCAGCAGGGAGGTCATTCCACAGCTTGAGTGTGCGTGGGATGAAGTTTCTTTCATACCGCACAGTGCGCACCCTCTCAGGTCGCAATGTGTGGGGATGAATTCCCTGCCTATGGCGAGAGGTGCGATGATAGAATGTAGCTACGGGCATCATGTCTAACAATTCATCTGAGCACAAACCATTGTATAGGCGGTAGAACACACACAATGAGGCCAAATCCCTCCTAAGGCTAAGAGGTTCCACTCTACCTGTGAGTATGGGATTGTCAACCAGCCTCAATGCCCGTCTTTGCAACGAGTCGAAGGGGTCAAGTTGGTATGCAGGTGCTCCAGCAAAAAGGTGACAGCAGTACTCCATGTGAGGCCGGACCTGTGCTTTATAAAGAAGGAGTTGCTGCCCCGCAGTGAAATACTGCTTCGCCCTGTTGAGCACTCCGAGCTTTCTTGATGCCAAGTTAACCTTGTCCTGCAAATGACTTCGGTATTGGACGTCACTGGAGATATCGACACCAATTATCCCTATACTCAGGGAGATGGTAAGCGGTGTGCCCAGGAATTGCGGCGCTACAATGAATGGGGTTTTCTTAGCGGTGAATACACATACTTGTGTCTTAATGGGGTTGACTTGGACTAGGTTTAGTCGTCCCCAATCGGATATTCCAGAGAGAGTAGTCTCGATTTCAGACACAAGTTGTTCGCGACTCTTCTCCACCTTGGACTGAGGGATATTTGCACGGCCCGTGTAACACGTGTCCCCGGTACTGTCGCCCGCATAACAATGAATGGAGCCATCAGACAGCATGTCATTGATATGCAGCAGAAACAGCGTCGGAGACAACACGGAGCCTTGTGGGATACCAGCGTTTATGTTCATGCGGTCCGAGCAGCTGCCGACGACGACGGCTTGGATGCTTCTGTTGGACAAAAAGCTGGAGATCCATTCGCACAATCCTTCGGGGAGTCCATAATATGGCAACTTCGTAAGAAGACCTTTGTGCCAGACCCGATCGAAGGCCTTCGCTACATCGAGGCTGACCGCTAGTGCCTCACCTCGACTTTCGATGGCTTGCGCCCACCGGTTTGTGAGATACACAAGAAGGTCACCGGTAGAGCGACGGTGGCGAAAACCGTACTGTCGGTCGCTCAGTAGATCGTTTCCTTCAAGGTACCTCAGGAGTTGTGTATTAATAACACGCTCCATAACCTTCGAGAGAAGGGAGGTTATAGCGATAGGCCTGTAATTGGTCGGATCTGTCCTGTCACCTTTCCTAAGAAAGGTGACAGGACAGATCCGTACCTAAGTACAGGGTGCACGAGTGCAGTCTTCCACGAGGCCGGGACCTGCCTTGCGGAGTATGAGAGTGCGAAAAGACGTGTAAGTACAGGGCACAGCTCGGGGGCACAGTGCTTAAGCACCATCGCCGGTATGCCGTCCGGCCTACTCGACTTCCGAACATCTAGGGACTTAAGCTCGTGCCGGACCACCCGTTGTGTGATTTTAATTTAGGTCATCGAAGCACCACAGCTGGGGATGATGGGTGGTTCGGCGTTCCCGTCGTTCATAGTCGAGTTTGACGCAAAGAGATTACCCAAAAGATCGGCCTTCTCCTTAGCGCCATGGGTCAGACTACCGTCGGATTTTTGCAGCGGCGGAAGGCAAGCCTGGCAGAAGTTTCCCTCAGCAGCTTTAGCGAGCGACCAAAATGCACGACTGCCAGATGGGTAGCGCGCAAGCCGCTCGCCAATTCTGCCGATGAACTCAAACTTTGCTCTAGACGTTGCCTTTTTACTGGACCTTGAAGCAGCATTCAACTTCCGCTTCACCTCAGCGATGTTCGGATCCTTATTGGCAAGAGCCGTGGTCCAAGCCTTGTATGTCCAAGCCTTGTTGCAGATTGCTTGCGGTCTCTAGCTTCCCTGCAAGGCCTATTAAACCACGGGCGTTTGCTCGCTCCTGTCGCGACCCAGCGGTTGGGGACGTAACATTCCATACCCACTAGAATCGCGTCAGCGACTGCTGTTGCACAGGAGCTTGGATCATCAGAAGAGAAATAAAGCTGCCTCCACGGGTACGACGCGAAGAATTCTCACAGTCCGTCCCAGTCTGCCGACTTGTAGTGCCACACATGCCGCCACTGAGGTGGCCGCGGTGGTTCAGGCCGCGCGAGTGACACTTGCGCCCGGACGAGGCTGTGGTCCGAATTACCGAGAGGTGCTTCCACCCTTAAGGGTATTCATCCGGGCGCGTAGTCAGCAGAAGGTCCAGTATAGAGCTTCTGTGGGTCTCAATTTCTGGTGTTCTAGTGATAGAATGCACCAGTTGAGAGAGCCCATAAGTTAGAGCAAAGTCGTGAGCAGCCCTTCCCGCAAAATCAGTCCTAGGAGACCCCAGCAACTCCACGTGGTGGGCGTTGAAGTCCCCCAAGAATACTAACTCCGCAGTGGGGTACTGCTCAATTACGCTGTCCGCCGACCGCTGCAGATGCTGAAACAGTTGAGCCGTGCCCAGGTCACCGCTACGAGACCTGTAAAGGCACGCATAGATACGGGTGTGGCCACCGTGATCTATGCGTACCCATAAAGTTGACAGGTCCCTATCCTCAAGACCCCATGGTCTTGAGGATAGGGACCATAGACGGCGGCAGCAAATATCATCCCGGACGTACAAGCATACCCCGGCGCGACTCATAAAGCTATGCTCGAGTTTGTACTCTGGGTACATTAGGTAGGCTGTATCGGCCGGGCATGATATTTGCGTCTCCGTCAGAAAAAGCAAGGTAGGCTGCGCGGTCTCTAAGTGGAGATGGACCGCGTTAAGGTTGGAGTGCAGGCCCCTGATGTTACAGAAATCCACATTCACTGTGGATGCCGGTGCCGCTGTGGTAACGTTTCTCTTGCCTTTTTTTGTTTTCATGTTTGAGATGGGGGGAGGGGGTGGGAGAAGGTAAAAAGAGATTCTGTGCCTCCAGTGTTGAAGACAAAGCAAGGCGTCCTACCCCCACAGACAAGTTGGGGTTGTGTGACTGGCTGGCGCGATGGGCGGAAGGGCCCCCGGTCCCCTCTCAGATACTGAAGCCAGGTCCACTCCGGTCTCCTCCTCCGGCATGGCTACAGCACCGGGAGCTTTACACAGGCTGCTGGTTCAGCCTCCTGAGGCGGAGATTAAATAATCCCCAGGTTCGGAAACCGTACATCCTGCGGGCGGCCAGCGGATAACCGTTTCACCGAGTCTCCCTGACCACCGCGCCAACATATCACGCCCCCACCAGTCAGTGGGGTCAATTTAAGCCTTTGGTCTTCCTACTGACAGCACAGAACCTCTCCAGTGGGCTCTGGCTACCCTACTCACCGCCGGGAACACAACACAAGGTTATTATAACCGGGGTATTCTGTAGGGCGGAGGTACTTACCCAGACGGACTGCTCAATTTTGGACGGGAGATACCGTCATGTCCTTCCTCCAAATAAAAATACAAATAAAGGTACAAATACGAGACACTTTAAAGTCATCCGGGACTCGCTCTTCCTCCCACATACGAGCAAAAAGTTTCCAAACCAACATTTACAACTCCCCGCCGCCGTATTATAACAGCTCTCCCGGTATAAGGTCAATACCAACCGCTCGCTTCTGTTGCTGCCTGATAGCAGAGACAACCTCATCATATGACAGGAGCTCATCCAGCTCAATGGAAAGAGGGAGTTGAGGTATTAGACTCACATTTTGTAAATCAGATGATCGATCTACGTTGGACTTGGACTTGACCAGTATCTCTCTGCTTGACAAGTATAATCAATCAAGTGCCAGTGTTTCGGATCAAGGATGCATCCACGTTGTCTTGTGCTTAGCGGCAAGTCTGAACATAGTGTTCGATATTGCAAGCTCAAAATGAGCACAAAGACTGAGTAGCAACTGACCATTGCTGTTCATGTTGCCGACTCCGTGTCTACCCAAGACTCCAGGCCAAGCCTCATTGTCCCGTCCAACTCTGGCATTGAAATTGCCTAGCAATATAACCTGCTCTCTGGCGTTTATGCTGTCAAGGCATTGAGATAGTTCCTCGTAGAATTTATCTTTGATGTCATCAGCCTTGTCTAGCGTAGGGGCATAGACACTGATGACATTAAGGTAATTGTCTTTGTCCGTGAAGGCGCAGTGTGGTAACGCGGTCTGAAGAATGCATAGGGTGCTCCTCAAGTCGCTTAGCTATGTGATTCTTGATGGCAAACCCTACGCCTGAACGTCGCGGTTCGGAGGCTGTGGTACCTTTCCAAAAGAAAGTATAGCCGCCACCTTCTTCTACCAGCTCTCCTTCATCGGCAAGGCAATCCACGTTATATCGATGAAGTTCCCGAGCTACTATGGCAGTTTTGCGTTCAGGGCAGGCGTTGCCATCGCGATCAACAAGCGTTCTCACGTTCCACGCGCCGAATGTCATTATAGGTATTATCATTTTTGTATGCTAACTATTAATTATTTAATATCTGTGCCTGGAGTCTTTATGAGCCCTTATATAGATGGAAGCCTCTTGGCTGATAAGCTGGATACAATAATTCAAAAACAGTATTCGGAACCAATCTGAATTCAATAGTAGATAGATGTCATTTAGTTATTATAATCATTATGATATATGCAGAGCATTATACGGAATTGATTTCAACATGCAGTTGGATGGAGGCGGGAATGTACATGCAGTGTTTTGAACGTATACGGAGATATTCAGTGTGCAAGAAAGATTTAAGAGTGAACGGACGAACTAATTCAGTTATACGGAACCAATCTCAATTCAATAGTAGATGGATGTAATTTAGTTATTATAATCATTATGATATATGCTGAGCATTATACGGAATTGATTTAAACATACATTCGGATGGAGGCAGGAATGTGCATGCAGTGTTTAGTAGGTATACGCAGGTATTCAGTGTGCAAGAAAGATTGAAGAGTGAACGGACGCACAAATTCAGCTAGAAATATTTAATTTGAATATCACCATTTAACGTTTAAATGAAATTTGACGTCGACTACTGATATGATACTGATTAAAACATCTTACATACGCATTGAAAACATTAAAAATCTCACTACATTCAGTGGACGCCGCCGGGTGGTAGTTTGTAAAGACGCAAGAAGTCCTTCGCGATTTATATATATATATATATATATATATATCTTATCTTATCTTAAAAGCAATGCAGTTCCGTATATTCATTAGCTCGTCTCACTATACGGAAATCAATTTTGCCTTCTCATGTTCAAATGGCAAGTGTGATCGTAGAATAAAAAAAATAAAATATTAATAATTTTAATATCGAGAATTTCCCGCAGAGGGCGCCCATAGAGCGATCACGTGACTGACTCGTCTCCGCCATATTGGATTTGTACGGTGGCGAGGGCTCATTTACTTTCGCACAATTTATAATGTTCTAAATACCTAAAATATTTTAGTGCTCAGAACTGTTCGGTTTATGTATATATAAGAAGACTGTTTTTATTTTAAGTCAAGTTTCAAGTAATATCCAGCGTGTTGTGTTTATAAAATTATATAAAATTAATCTGGGTTCCATCATTGAACTAACCAAGTAGTGACCGAGTACCAGAAAAGGTTCAACGACGGCGTTTTGCAGCCTGGAGTAGGTACTGTATAATATATTGATTTGAAAACTATTACGGGGCTTAGTAATAAAATGTGTATGTCATTGTGATGGTACAATTGATTTACCGGCATAGTTGTTTACTAAAATCGTAGAATAAATTGATTTATAAAGTACTACCAAATGAGATACAATTTCTACTGGTTTGCTAATATAAGTTTTCTTTAATATTCTTCAAGTATATTAAGTGGAATAATTTTATTTAGGTCTCCTACTTGCGAGCGAAAGTGATTGTGTTTATACGTTGACAACTTCACTCGGAGATTGTTTTGTGTACATCAACAGTAAAGTTCGACGTTAATTAAACGAGTGCCCTATGCCCTACTGTGATTTTAAGATGTGACCTTTAGAGTCGTAGTGTATTATGTACACGTAGCTTTAGACAGCTATAGGTACCATGGAACCGCCATTTTGATTGCTAGCGCCTTGCCAGGGGGGAGAAGGGCGGGGAGGAGGGGCAGTGCTTACTACAAAAAATGTGACGCTGAGACACTTGGTGTCTTGCTATTATGACCATCATAGAAGTGCTCTACAATACTGACCCCCTGTCACTTTGATAATCCCTACTCTTTGACACTACCCCATAGTACAAAACAAAACAGAAACATAACCTCTGAATGTTGTTTTGATTTGACAGGTTGTTATCCACATGGAATGTAGATTTTAATCAACATGAATGGCGAAATGAATGGTACAATGGAAGCACCCATGGATACTGCAAGCCCAGAGGCACCGGACAATATACTAACCCAGAAGAATGTGGTTTCGGATAGCTGTGAAAGTTCTACTGATCCCCTAGAGGATAGCAATGTCACTGAGGATAGTAATGATTTAGGTACAGAAAGTACCTATGAATGTAAAGCCGCTGATACAGCGGAACATTTGGAAAATGAACATAGTAATGATAATGAAAAGCAATCATTAATAGAGTCCACAATTGTGCCTGAAAACATTATTAATAGCGATAATATTTTTACTGAAAATCATTGTAATAACAGTAATCATTCAGATGCTAACTCCATGTCTAGTTCTCAGGCAAAGTCTGAGGCAACAGACCAACAGGTAATGCAGAATAATGATGAGAAATGTATGTACCAAGAGTCTGAAAAAGATTATGAAAACAACATTAATCTTGAACCACAAACAAATGATGAGGTAATTTATTTTTTATTAATTTTATTAAATCTAATGATGGAACTCTTTGCATGGATCCACTGGTAGGTAGATAGAGATAACTGCAAAGATTGTTAGTTGAATATTTTACATGTACATATTGTACCTGTAACAATATTTTAAAAGGTATGTATAATCCAATAAAATTATTTTCAAAATCTTGAGATATGTTCTGATACAGGTATAATTTAAAATGATCAATTAACAATCTGTTGTTCCCTCTGCCTACCTAAGCATTTCAAAACCTTATTAGGATGACCTAATGAACCAATGTTAAGTTTGTCATGTCTCAAACTGTTGCCCGAAAATTACTCTTATTATAAGTTTATAGTTAACTAAAATAATACTAAACATACTTTTTTCATGACAAAATATTACAGCTTTATTAAATTTATTGAGTCCACAGAGCCTTACCAACTATAATATAAAAAATAAAAATACCCCCTTGTTAGACAATAAATGTCCATAAAAATATGAATGCTGGTGCTACTTTCTGCCACCAAATTAGTAATACTTGAACTTGAGGTTACCCACAATCAAACAACAAAGAAATATCAGTTCAATTTTCTTTAGTAATCTGTTTCTGTAAATGGTTCATAGATGAGAATAAGGACCCCCATATGTATACCTGCAGACCTCTGCAGGTTCATAGACTATGGGTTAAGAAATACTCATACTTTTATTATTATTTTTATATGAATTTATTTTACATTTGGTAAAAGGTATTTTGTTTAACTTACTTATTCTCAGTAGTTATTCTGCTTGTTATTGAAGTATTTATAGCATGTTCATATATGTGCTTACTAAAGTTGTTGATGATCATCATTAATATTTGACCTCTTAACAATTGCTTGTATGCATTATTTTATAAGAGATTGCAAGTATTTTAATAAGGTATTTAAAAGCTAGTAGGTGTGATAGAAGTTTTACCCTAATGTGATTTTTCAGAATTCTGATAATGAAGCAGGTACTGAAGAAGAATCTTCAGATGATGAATGTTCAGAGCTAGAACCCAGAGCTGAAGATACTGTGAGTATTAATTCAGACAGTGATCGAGGTCATGAAGACTCTTTACAAGAAAACCAAATGAGAAATAAAGATAATAATATAATAATAGTAGAAAATACGGAGCCTCTCAGTCAAAATGGAAACTCACATGAATCTCCTAGTCCAGAAGAAGTTCATGAAATTATAAGTGAAAATGATGATTGTGTTGTGGCTGATGAGGAAAAAGTAAAAGCAAATAATAGTGATAACAAACAACAACTGCGGCGCAGCAGCAGGGCAATCAAACGTAAAAGATACACTGATGATATGGAAAACGGTGACATTACATCTGATATTGAGGAAGTAGCTATGGAAGCTCCATTCTATCGCAAAAATAAACCAATTGTTATAAATGATACTAAAGCCTTAGTTGAAATGGCTGCAAGACAAATGAAATCTGGTCAAACTTATAATCAAAAGAAGGAACCAACTTTTGTTATTATAGATACAAATTCTGGGTCTGAGAAGTCAGTAGCACATCATAATAAACATTCTGGCCCATCTTTAAACTCAAGTTTAAGTGCACAAAATCTCTATCAAAGCATTGTTGCTCGAGGCACTACTGTTACACCAATAAGCAGCAAGTCTAATGCATCCACTCAAAGTTCTACTGCATCACAGACACCCCAACCATCCATACTACCTTCTCTAACAGATGACATGTTTGTTGTAGAAGCACCTTCTTTTATAGTCCCTTATGTCTATGAGAAACCTTCTGTAAAACCCTTTAGAGAATTTGTAGACACATTAGGTAAAGAACTGGATGAACAAAAAGCCAAAGAAGATAAAGAAAAAGAACGAAAAGAAAAGGAGAAAAAAGATGCGACTAAATCAGAAAAAAAAGAACATGATGCTGAAACAGGAGAGACTATTGAAGAGACATCAGAAAGTACTGCAGAAGCTGCTACCACGCCACCAGTCGACAATAAACAAGAGTCAGGGTCAACCGCAGAAGCAGAGGAAAAGAAAAAGAAGAAAAAGGGTATGTCAGTTTAAATATATTGTTTTTTTTGTTATTGAACCAATTTTTTAGATTTATTATGTAAATAGCTATACTCAAATATTCCTGTGTTTGAAAGCAACGGATTAGCACCAGATTGCGTACAAACACAAGACGTAGCAGCTGTAACGGAAATGTGTGTAGGATATTTTTTATTACCTAATTTTATTTTTATTAAAAAAACACTTTTTTTTTTAGAAAAACGAAAACGAGGTGATGATGATGATGTTTCTTGGGATGGTGAAACTTCTACAGACTCTGACGATGAAATATTAAGTGATGAGGAAGATAAAACTATTATTATCAAAGATAAAGTTGACTCAATTGAAGAGATAAAAGATGTTTCAGAACTGACTGCAGAAAAAGTGTGCTCAAATAAATCAGATAACTATTTTGACTGTTCACTTGGGAAGTTTTTTATCAATATTGGTTTAAGTCTAGTGCAAGAATATGTACAAAGTGATTTATTAAAACAACAAAATCGCAAACTATATAGGGAAAAGAAACAAGGACAAAACACTAAAGCCACTGAAACTTCTATTGCATCACTTATGAAGAATATAGAATTTAGTAAAGAAAATAATGCGCCATATTCTTTTACTCAGTTAAAATGCGACTTTTGTAGTTTTAAGACTGAATCTAAATTGGCGATGGCCCACCATTTGGAGACTCCACATATGAAAAATAATATTTATAAATGCAATTTCTGTCCATTTGAAATCCGAAGCCCCCATGATATTTTGTATCATATGGAAGCAGAACATAATGTTAGGGGTAAGTTAGAAAGGGCGCCGGCATATCACCAATGTGCCAACTGTCCGTTTGAAGATAACGGCAAGGGCAAATTGGCTCGCCATTTAATACCTTGTGCCAAAAAATTCAAACCTGAATCGAATTTAGCCCCACCACTCGATTGGGAACCGCCTGCTAAAATACCAAAGGTGAGTGCTTTTGTTCTTATTTTGATATGTTTTGTTTTAGGATCTCAGGCGTGTGAGTAACAATGACTTTAATTAATTACAGATAGCGAGATCGCGTAACAATATGATGGGTTCATACCAAAATTCGTTTGGTCGAGGTCATATGGGTAACAACTTGGGTCGGCCGCCTATAAACGTGGCGAGTATAATGCCGGGGATGAATCCGTACCGGCCACGTGGGCGTTCGCCACTGGCCGTGCCGCCCCGCTCCACGCCTGTTCACGGCGCACCGATCATTCGTGGTGGAGTCATGGTTCGACACAACGCACCGTCTCTCGCGTCTTCGAACTATCCTGTGGCGGTAAGTGTACTTACTTTATATTGACATGGTCATTCACATAATTATAATAAGAATTTTTTTTTTTTTGTGTATCCGATATTTCGGCGGTTGTAACCGCCATGATCACGAATGTACTGACGTCCGCCGAACTAGTTGTGTGCTTAGAGCAAACTGTGTAGATCTGCCCTCTTCCTCACTCGTTTCTCAAGCGTGTCAGTACTATTGACTGCTTTCTCATTTTTCACTTGATCACGTTTTGAAGATACAGACCGTTTAGGCCTTCTGAACATACAAATCACTGAATGCCAGACACTCGTTAGTTGAAACCCATTGTATTGGCTAAAGTTCTTGTAGTTTTTAAAATTTGCATTGCTTCTTTTACCATTCTGGGTAAAATTCTGCCTGGTATAATTCTATCGAGAGAATCTGTAGGTTGTGTAACTCAGTTCAGTGTTTCATCCCTTCCTCAAACAGATTTTGTTCATTGTTCTTCACTGCCATGATGTTTTCTTTGATTTGGCTTCAGACAGTACTTTTGGTCTATCTAGGAGCTCCCACTGCTACAGTCAACATTATAAACACATGGACTCCTATTCTGGTAATATTAATGTTATACCACTGACTGCAACAAATGCCATTTTAGACATTATTGATATGGACTTCAATTACATTTTTACATTCACTCTACAAGGATGCCATTTGATTTTAGACTAGCATAGCAGTAAAATCTAAAATCTTAAGTTTGCAATATCTGTGGTGGTTGACAATTAGTAAGATCCAGATATTTTAAGGGAAATCTGTCTTTGTCTGTATGTTTTAGTGGCAATGTGGTGCACACCATATTACCAATAAAACATAAAAACTTGTTAAATAGCCCGTTGATATTAATGACATTAAAAATAATATGAAAATAAAAGAAAGGTTTTAACATATACGTTTTTCTCAACGAAATTTTAAAGGTGTGAAAACTGCAATACTTGAATCGTAAACAATTTGCATTAATCAGTACTTGTTATTACTTACCAAATGTTTATTTTTTATTTTAGAACAATGTTAAAAAGTCTCTACATCAACCATCAATTTCAATCACGCCGTTGCCACGACAACCGCAGCCTGTGCAGCCGCAGCCGTCACACAACTCAAAGAATACGTTTGTCATCTGCGAAATCTGTGACGGTTATATAAAAGACCTCGAACAGCTACGAAACCATATGCAGTGGATACACAAAGTGAAGATTCACCCTAAAATGATCTATAACAGACCTCCACTTAACTGCCAAAAATGTCAATTTAGGTAAATATTAATCTATACTAATAATATAAAGCTGAAGAGCTTGTTTGTTTACTTGAACGCGCTAAACTCAGGTCCGTCGGCTACTATTGAAATAAAACCACTTTCGTGTAAATATCCGACTGAATCAAATGCCAATAATTCATCGAATGGGCGTGCTTATAATACAGTCAATTTATACAGCGATCCCGTTAGCGCGATTTGTGTCTATATTATTAGATCACGATTCTGGAACGTGGTGTATATTTTGTCTAAAAGCGCGTATATGTTTCAATTATCATAATATATATACAGTTTGTTGTGTTTATAGCTGAAGCTTAAATCCTCTTGTATATTAAAAAAGTAGGAAGATAGATTAGCATTTGATTATTGGGGATGTAAGGATAGATGTAGAAATTAGTATAAACAGTAACTCGTAGTGTAGACACACTTTATGAGACATTGGGTGCAAGAACCCATCTGATTTTACTAGTTTTACATCGCATGATCTTGGGCATCCATGATATATAGCTTGATTTTATCGGCTATATTGGATAGACCTCCCAGCCTGAGTTGTGACTTTAAATGAGTTCAGACTTCTGTATTGACCTACAATGTTTGTCAGCCGGGAGTAACTTTAAATATGCTTTCCGAAGCATGGAAGCCCTGTGATGAAATACCACAAAGCGGGACACCCATCTAAATGGCAACCATGCACTTTGGGACAAGCTCTTCAATTATGTACTTTAATAGAAATATTTTTGCTTTATATAGGTTTTTCACTGACCAAGGACTTGAAAGACATTTATTGGGATCACACGGTCTTGTAACCAGTTCGATGCAAGAAGCTGCAAACAAGGGCAAAGATGCTGGCAGGTGTCCTGTTTGTGGACGGGTAAGTACTACATCTTAAGAGCCTTCTTAATTATTACAAGAAGTCGTTGCCCATAGACATTAGGTAGTTAAACATTAAACACTTCATGCAACAACTTCTTGTTGATATTTAAAGTACAAAGCAAGCATTAAAAGTTTTCATGTTTGTGGATTATTTATGTGTGTGATTTAAACTGTCGCTAAAGCAATAGAGTTTTTCCGCAAATTAGGAATATCGCGTTACGCTTACGACCATAGTACCTTTAAGGTTTATGGATGGAAAGCAATAGGAGTAACCTAATAGGTATTGGTCATGGAAAACTTATGTTTAAATAATTTGGGTTGGGAGAGTGTAGATAGATATTATTATTTTTTATACTACTTAGGTGGCAGACTAGCGCACGGCCCACCTGATGGAAAGTGATAACCGTGGCCTATGGACGTGTGTAACACCAGAAAAGCCACATTCGCGCTGCAGACCCTGTATGCACAGAGTTTCTGTGCCGCCAGCGTAGAGGACAAAGCAGGACAAGCCTTTAGTCATCCCACTGACAGCACAAATTCTCCAGTGAGCTCAGGCTACCCTACTCACCGCTGGGAACACAACACGAAGTTATTATAACCGCGGTATTCTGTAGGGCGGAGGTACCCAGTCGGACTGCTCCATTGGGTGGAAATACCGCTGTGTCCTACCTCCTACTATATATTAATAATTATAAACATTATATTGAATTTTATACACAGTTACTTAAATTATTACAGTTAAGATAATAAGCTATTTGCTGTTGATTTACAGGTATACCAATGGAAGCTGTTGAACCACGTAGCAAGGGATCATAACTTGACACTCAAACCGGCGCATCTCTCGTACAAATGCACAGTGTGCACTGCCACATTTGGGATGTACAAACAGTTCGAGAATCACGTTTATTCAGCACACAGTGTGGTGGCCAAGCGAGTCATGGACAAAGGCAAGACCGCCACGCCTCCCGCTAAGAACAATAGCGAAACACTCCTAAAACCACTGAAAATTAATGATGAGATTACCATTATACCACAGCCGGTGAAAACGCCTGCTGCTGCTTCTAAAGTTGAATAAGGTAATTTGTCTATTCCTGCTTTCACCTTGAAGGTGTATTTTTAAGTCTAGCATTGGGAATTTTGGTTTACAAAAATGTGAATAGAGTATTTGTTTGTAAGTGTTATAATGTGAATAGGTTTGATTTATTTTATCAAGTAAGTATATCGATCAAATCTTCACAGCAATTCAGTAGATGCTATGATTAAATTTTGAATTTCAAATAGATAACATTTTGTATTCCTCATCTGATTTATGTTACATGTGTGATCAATGTGAACATAGTGAACATTAATAAACATAAGTAATAAGTATTGCCAGGGTCAGCTAGGGTGTGAGGGAAATACTTTATCAGGCCCCTTACGCGCTAGCCGACTACCCCACTAGCTGGGGGCATCTGTGGGGATTTACACTTGACAACTTGCGTAATAAAGCAGGACCTGAAAGTTTATATTTTTACGGAACATAATCATTGGCTGGGTGTATCGAAGGAATTATATTGAAATTTGTTTGCCTAAATAATAATTGCGAGATTTTATATATTTTTGTAAAGATAAATTAGCTATCATTCAAATTCAATCTATAAAAGCAAATTATATATGATTAGTTTCTGCTCGCGGCTCTGCTTGCGTTAATGTGAGACAGTTTCTATTACTTTCTTATACTCTCATTTTATTTTCTCAACATAAAGCAACCACACTTCTGTACCCTGACAAGCTGATATAACAGTAGTTAAGGCGTGAAAATGTAACAAACAAACTCACTTATTACTTACTTATTGTTATCTAACAATTTTCTAATACTAGTTGGTTTAGTGCCTACCTCACCGAGAAAGAGGCGTGACTGTATGTATGTATGTACTACATTGGAGAACATTACTAATTGACTACCTGTAGTCTATAGCTTTATTATTGCTATTGTGCCAATGAAAATAAAATGCAGATCAGGGATATTTAATAATACCTATATAGTACATATTATTATAATAAAATGTTAAGTTGATTTGTGTATGTATACCTCAAAAAGTAAAATTAAAATAAGTAAATTAAAAAAAAAAAAAAAAGTAAAATTTACAACACGCTGCAGAGATGGATAGATCGATGGAAAGAGTACTCTTTTGTCTGCACCTAGCCTCTTTGCTACGGCCGTTGTGCGTGAGGACCACTGGCTAGAGCAGTCAGCGGTACTCCGCCTATAAACGCAGTAGTCCACTAGGAACTACACAGGCTTCGCGGAGTGACCTCACTGTGCCGAGGATTTAATATAGTTGGGAGGACGCTGCAGAGATTATTGTAGCTACTTTTTTCGCATTTTTAAATGACGCTTCAATCAGGCTGGATTTTCGATTGGCCGAATCCCGGGCCGCGACTACTGTAGCTGAGCGATTGCAGAAACTAAATGCCTTTGTGCACTCTCACACTTTAGTCCCATGTTGCCAAGGCTTTATAATATATATTACATATGCTAAATTGCTTGCGTTTTTATATTCACACAAATTGTCATAACCAGGCGCCTCTTTAAATCGTTGTCTCTTATTAAAAAAATGTTCGTTCGTGAGAGTATTCCCCAAAGAAAAGAACTGGTTACGGGTACAAGTCCCGTTCAGGAGGTTGACAGTTTTGAATTTAAATTTCTAAGAAAGTGCATACTAAACTTCAAATATAATAAAATAGGTATTCCGTTAATATTATTTAATTTTTCAATGATTGATGAACTGTGGGTTTTAATTCACCTCTGCCTAACCCTCCGGGGATAAAGGCGTGATTATATGTATGTATATTTATGCTAGCGTACAATATCTTTCCTTATTTGTTTGTTCCTTAAGTCTATAAAGTTGTGCGTGCGATAGGTAATAAAATACCGTATTCAAGATTTATGTGCTCCAGCAGTACTCACACTAATGCTTTAACTTTTAATCCATCATGTAATTAGGCTGTGCGAGCTATCAATCCGCCAAGGATGTTACTTATTATAACAAGTTCCAGTCCCAATCTTTTATTAGCGAACAGTATTTCAACTTTAGAAATAGACAGAATAGGCACTGGTACAGTTGTACAATAGAATTGGCAGTAGGTGGCAGCGTCTCCCCCGAGTCGCTGCTAACCACAGTGTACTTCGTGGAGGTGCACTCCAGGGTAACCTATTACATGTCAAATTTCCTCATTACACAATTAATTTATACTAAACTAAGTACTTAATGTTAAATGTATTATTTATTATTTAGTAAATGTAACTCTATTAGTAACTCTTCAAACAGCATTCAAATTACAACCATGGACACTCATAAGATGGGATTCTCTTGTTACATGTAACGATTGATATAAAACACGCCTAATGTTATTTGTTACAGATTGTAATGTCGGCGTGATTGGGCGCCACATATCTTGGATGCGAGCTTGCCGTTACCTGCATAGAGGGTCTTGAGACACGTTTAAATTTTGCGAGGAGAGGCGAGAGGTCTGGTAACCTCGGACACCACTCCAATGTTAGTGTACATTCCAATCTAGCCATTGTCTTAATATAAACTCAACATTGAGATATTAAACATGAAATGTTTATAAATATTATACATCGATTTTAGTAACAACGTCTTATGGTTACGTCAACCTCGGTTAGTACACTGCCCAGGCTTCGGAAAGCCAGTGATATAATCTCGCGATTCTGCTTGTGATTTTGAGGATCGTCACGTCATAGAGATATGCGATACACGCGGTCGATATTAATTTAATTAAAATAATTAAAAGTAAGGTAAATTGTACTTGTTGGAATGTATACTGATCGTTTGAAGTAATACGACTCACGTAAATGTTAGACATACCTCAGCGAATCTTAGTTATGAGATATATTGTAATTTTATATTAAGATATTCGTCATATTCCGAGAATATTTGAGTGGAATTAGAACATATTTGATTTACGGAGAAAACAAATAGGTGCATGTGAAGCTGCGTTGGGTTTCAGTATCCGTCTTTGATTACCTTAAGGAAATGTGGGCGCGATACTGTTTAATAGTATACTAAATATAAGTCACGGTAAGCAAACCCTATCAACATTTGTTACCAATTTTGATCAACGCTTTATAACGTCTAAGCACAGCTTAATTTTCTACTGATAACACAACTTGATAATCTACATACTATGTAGGTAGATGAAGAAGTCTGGTCGTGTACGAGATATGTCATTAGAATGAAATTTATTGGTAATAAGGAGTTTAATTTTGTTATGCACAGTTGGCTCACTATATAATATACCATAGATGTGTGTGACAATCGATAAGGATGCGACTGTGCTGCAGTGACTAAGAATATTTATGAGAATAAATAACTAGAACCACAATTGATTACTTCGACACCTACTTCAAGCTGATTAAAGGGCACAATTGCATATAACTCCGCTTTATTTATTACGATGACAGGGAGTAAAGGGAGGAGAAAATGTTTACTAATATATTTATTAAATTAGCAAAGTAAGTGAATGTCGTGTTTATTTGTGTTTATTTGTGTACAGCAAACTATACTCCGTTCGGTTAGCTACTTAACTAAACGTATACATTCTTGCCATTTCTTTATAATTTAGGATTTACTCAATTCATCAATATTTTTCAGTTTAATAATTCATTTTAAAGATTTAAAACCGAAATTGAAGTTAGTTACCCCAGTTTGTTTGTTTAATATGCGTTTTTATAAAATTCGCCACAAGATTGTTTACCTTTTTTTTTTTTTTTTTTTTTTTTTACGTGCGCAAAATCCCCACGGATACCTCCCCACCGGAGCCGGTGGAGGAGGTTATGTCGGACTCGAACCGACTAAAACGCACGCCGCCTATGGGTCGTTTCGGTTGCCGAAGGTGAGGTTGACAGGCATATCCCTCGCACCCCGGCCGACCCAGGGCCATCTCTCACGATCTGGCCCTCTTCTCGGAGATTGTTAACCTTTAGCCAAGTACCTAACCGAATGCAGTATAGATGATTACTATTTAATATGATTACTTATCTATATTTTAATATCTACTTGCGTACAAGAACATAAGAATAATGGTATACAAATACTCTTAATTTGTCATCTGAGCGTGCTCAATTTGGAGACCTGAATTAGCTACATCGATTTTACAAACAAACGAAACGAACTAAACTGTGTTATCTCGTTTTATTGAATGAAATTCATCGGAATTAATAACTTGGAGAGTTGGACGCCATAACTTCGTTTAGTTGATTGATCGCAATTGCCTTCATTGGCGACATCCGCCCTGAAGCTTTGATTTCCTAGCTTATATGGTTAGTGGTAATGCAATATATATTTAGCCTGTCGCAATAATATTTCTAGTAGATATTGTTAACTTTATATATTATAGTTTATCGTAACAGTTTTATACATATGCCAATATGTATTGGCTCATAGATAGTTTATTCCTGGTATTACGACTAATAATCAAAATCTGGGGTGCATCGGTACTATGGTACTTTTACTATCACGCTATTGCTGTTATTGATTAGTGTATAAATAAGCAACGTGTTACTGTTAGATGATATAATGGATGTGTGAGGTTGACGGTGATTGGTACACGTTCGAAAGTCTCTATATTTCATTATTCTTATGGTGAACAATCATACGAAAGTAAATATAATAAATTATGTCGAATATTGAAATTAAACCACTTTTAACGTATTCTATCGAGATTCATTTGGTATTATATTATTATTTACACTCAGCCCGACGCTGCGGATGATTTTCAGCAGCCATGGTCGTGGGGTGGCGTTAGAGTCTGTTAAAAGTGGTTATATTTCAAAGAGATTTCGCGTAAACTCTGGCAGTATTATGTCGAATATTTTTTTTGTTATCGAACAGATAATTGCGTTTTTTTTTTTTGTTAAATATTGTGTATTAACTAAATATATGACCATATCAGAATATCAGCGTTTATGGTGTTAGTGACCTTAAAGTATATGAAGCAATCTTGACGATAGTTATATTCATGTTGTGACTATTGCGGACATAGAGTAGGAGAAGTTGTTTTAGAAGTGCCTATTAAACGTTATATCCAGTACATATAACAAGCAAATAGTTTAGCTAGTATTCCTTTGATGTGCGTACCATATAATATTTTTGTAGATTTTATTATAGCTTGTCAGACTGTAACTATTGTTAAAAATTTAATATGAGATTTAGTTTTGGTTTATTGTCAAACCAGGACCATTGTACAAAACGTCAATAAATAATAAGCAATTAATCTGCCTATTTTATATAAAAATACTCAATCAAATGATGTTGTGATTTTGTATTAAAAATTAAGGCTGTAGAAAAAATAAAACAGAATCAGAAAGCAGGTATTATTAAACTACTCAATTGTGCCGCATCTGCACGTTTAGTGAATTTGACACCAACTCAAACCAATTTTATTTTGTATTGTCGTTGTGTATCACAATTTTGGATAGGAGCTAGGTGTCGAACTATTGTATTATTATTTATTCAAAGTATCTCATTAGTTTTCGGATTATTTTCAGTTTTGATGTAAATTGCTTTCTGAAACTACTATTATTAGCATATTGTTTTTGTTAAATATGTTTGAAAATGTGAGAAACTGGCATGAAAATTGAAATTGAATCCCAATTTACATTGCTTACTTCATTGAAAACGAATATTATAGAGCGCCGATTTTCTTAAAGAGAATGTTCACTCCGTACCTACTATAGGCGCTATGTGATTTATTGAAATGTTTCGATTATAATAATATTCTGACTTTATCGACATAGTTTTATAGCAATAGCTGCTGTGTTATACTTATAAGTTTAGACACATAGAGTAATTAATATATTTACGATTGCCCGGCTATTTTGATATAATAGGGCTTATATGTTGTGTTGGAGTGAGTGCGGCGAAATAATACATGATTGTGTCTAGGATGAGACATTCCTAATGAATTAATAATTCTTTCATTGTAGCAATATCGGAGGTGCGTGGTAAATATTTATTATTTAAACTTAGTTGGTTAATTAGCTTTTAGTTGAATTGAAAATAAAACGGAGTAACTTACAAAAATATTTTCACGCTATTGTGTTTTTCTTAGCTTATTTCAGATTTGTGTGATTGCTTTTGGAAAACCAAATATGGTTCTCGATCAGGAATTCGATCATAATATATACCTACACAACACAATTTAAAAGATTTGTATAATTTTTTTGTTATCTTGTACATAACAGGTATCGATTAAGCACTTGTAATAAAGATACCGTACCATTATGGATGTTTTAATTTATAGTCTTCTATGTCTGATTGATTGATCGAAAAGTGTGTGGGGCTCCACAAATTAATTCGAGGCCCAAGTCAACCTCACAAGCAGGTTAGGTTGCCTATACGTTAACCCCCTTTTTTACATTAAAAATCTTTCAGGCGACGTGGGTTGCGAACTATCGTTGTTGTGATATCGCCAAGAGTTTTTCACACACATTCCCGACTTGCGTCTCAACAAGCTTCGGTAAGATGGAGGGAACAATGTAATATTCAATTTTGTACAAGAAATTGAGAAAATATCTTAGTATTCAGTACCTAGCGTAATGACTTGTGTTGCGAACAAGACCCGTTCCCATAATAGGTGACTGGAATATCGTTTGGCTTTCTAGTTATCTAATGTAAGAAGGAAGTGTTGAAGGACAGTGGAAGATCTGGATAAGGAAAAACGTACGAGAGCAGGCAAGTCCGGTGCAGATGAAGATTGGCTAACGATCTGAGTTTGCCGTCTCGATTATGTGCAAGGTAAACAAAATCACCAAATGGATGGAATACTAACAATAATGTTTCTATTTCAAATCTTGCTCCTCTCTTATAATAATAATAACAAAGTCCATGCAGTCACATTATGGCCGAAATAAAATCGGCATAACAGCTAACTACTTAGGAGCTGATATGTATTGAAAGTTGCTCCTTTCAAACCTTCAAATTTTAACTGTATCGTTTTGTCATCTTGCCCACCTGATGAATAATTTTATAGCATGTAAGCTGTGCGCTCTGAATTTGACCTGGGTTATTATTTACTTAAAAAATATTTAATACTGATCTTTCCCTGACAAACGCAAAAAATAAAGATTTTTGGGACAGTTGTTCGGAAGTTAGCCGTAATAGGTAATTCTTATACCATTTAGGGGACAGTAAATTACCGAATTGCAGCAATTATATGATAAATAATCAAATTTTCTATCGCGTTATACGTATATTCCTGTATGTTAATATATAGAAAGAAAGAAAGAAAGAAAGAAAAAAGATTGCGACACAGCATACAGTACAAAATATAAAAATAAAAACAGAATGCAAAAAGAGAAAATAAAATAAAATACAATATAATTTTTATATACTGTGGCGGTTTATATGCCAACTTGCTATCGCTAGATGGCGCTAGATGGATCACTCGCATAACATTTGTATTGAAACCCCATCACGCTACAAATTTTATATAAGTGAGAAGAACCGTTTATTTAGTTTCGTTTAAATAATAATTTTAGGCCATGGTAACCACTTTCCATCAGGTGGGCTGTATGCTTGCCTGCCACCTAAATGGTATGAAAAAAAATCATAAAATATACTATCATATTTATTTTTTAGCATCCAGCTGCAAACCCTTATAATAATTTTTAGTGCTTTGATCTTTTACACATCAATAAGTCTTTGTGCTTGAGAGATGAAGAATAATATAATATATGTGTATATGTACTAGATAAAGATTTATCTAAATAAAATGTAATAGCGCCGGGGTCATCCATGTTGCGAACTTTGACCTTTTAAAAGAAATACATGCACAATAGTACCATCATTGGTGCCAGATAGACTGACTAATTGAGGAATACTTATGTACCTATTTCAGAACCACACTTAGTTAGACAGCTATATACAGCCCAGACTCAGTCTCAGATGCAAGGCTCGAGTCAACAATAGTGCCCGGAATACGGCAATAGGCTCACCCTCCATAACGGGACCGAATACAATTATTGGTGAAATGTGGGCGTTAATTTACCTCTACCTTCCGGGGATAAAGGCGAGATTATATGTATGTATGTATGTTGTTAGACATCTAGAGTACAATCTTTACTCAAATCTAGTTATAATCTAGATTTAGGATTCAGTATCGTCCTGAAAAACGGTTAGACGTTTCACATTGATATGTACACCTACACCCAACAACCTTCCTCCTCCATGAGCGCAAGCCTGGTAGGTGACAAGTGGGACCGCCTGTCACTCCGACAGATTCATGCCGGGGTGGAAGCGCAGCTTTCTGGAGAAAGATGGAGACATCATGGTTCCTATACTAGGCGGGCAGGTGGGCTACCTCACGTATCTCACTTGGCATTTGAGATCCAACTTTAATAGGATTATTTTAAAGACTAAAATTATGGATTTTTCAGCAATGTCCATGATGGCAAGACAGACGAAATACTACTATCTCAGCTTTTTAAACAACTGTTTAAGTAAACTGTGCCTCAACTTCTGAGACTGTGAACATTTAGTGTCACCCGAAATTACCTTTAAAAGACCCATTCTGTTATGTTTAACTGATTGGGTCTTTTAAAGGTATGTCGATGTGGTCAGTGAATGAGAGTGAGGGTGAATAGTTGAGAATGGTCTTGCCATTACCAGAAAATTATATCGAGCCTTTGTAGTGATAGTATTACTCAGCCAAGAACCTGCGTTACCGGGTTTAACTGTTCCAGTTGCACCGCGGGAGGCTTCTTGGATTCTAAGAAGAAGGGTGAGTAGGAGTTACCAATGTTTATTTCTGGTGCGTATTTTTTCATAACTTTTGAAGTCCTATTATTATCGAAAGTTCGAAAATGTTTCTCATATCATTTTACATCATAATGTAGGCATAACACTTTGGCGATTGGCGCTCATAATCAAAATTTGATAATATTACTTACTTATAACCTGAAGAATTGAGCTCTTCTCTCCTCTCAGTTTCTGTGGTGTGGCGGTAGTGAACGAAGCCTCTACGCAGGGGGCACGGGTTCGATCTCCTCTCGGTGCATATATTTATTTGCATGGTTATGGGTATTTGCATTGGTCTGGTCGTGCCTCGGAGAGCACGTTATGCTGTCGGTACCGGTTGCTATACCAACATCTATGGCAGTCGTTACGGGTAGTTGAATCCCTAAAAGGTCCATCAACTGGTCTAACTGCAATGCTTTGATATCGCCTTTGGGTTGTGGAGGTCAGATGAAAGTGACTGCCGCCTGACCTCCACAACTGAAACTAATACCGAAAATGTCGAAGTTCAGCCAAATTCGCAGTTATACTGGTGAAGCGGACCCCAGACTTCCAGGTTCGGATGCGACTAGGATTAACGCAAAGATGCAGAAGATAACCGGAAGAAAATGATGATAATGATGGAGATTAAGATGAATACGCAAAGAAACCAAAGCTGAGATGATGATGACGCATAGGAAACATTTAATCTAATAAATAGTACCTATATCCGAACGCCATTTTGGACAATCTGGGTGTTGTGGTGGTAGGGCTCTTGATGTGCTCCGTCAAGGGATGTGAGTTCACTTCCTACTTAGTATCAAGCAGGAATAGGTATGCCTGTTTGCATTAGTTATTTCATCTCTTCGTTTCTGGGGAGTCCGTTTCAAAACGGCAATATATGCAAGATCTCAAAACAGCAATATATGCAAGCGGAAATAATATAGCTTTCGCGAGCGGTGTCTGTGTTGATATTAATTGACCGAGCAAGCGGAGTCAACTCGCCTGATGGTAAAGGCACTGTTTTAGGAAAAAGGGTCACAAGTTTAGACGCGTAGCATGTTACAATAAATGGTGTCACTCAGATTGGCGGCCTCATCAGATGCTTATTCACGCCTCGTTTAAAGGACTCGGGACTGTAGGAAGAAGATAACACGTGAGCTGGCCGCTTGGTTTTTGATGAGAGTATCCGTCTACACCGTATGAGGATGACATCTAAGCCCTGCACGTGTTGTCGAGAGCATCTAGTAACTACTTCTCGAAGCCATCCCAGAGACGCGAGCAGTATTCCAAGCAGGAGAGAATTTGTGTATTGTAGAGAAGACACCGCTTCCCGGCTTGAAAAAACGACTCACTCTATTCAGGACTCCTACCTTACGCGAGGCTGTTTTGATAATACTCTCGATGTAGTTATTGTTATTCAGTTTGCAATGAACATCCATACTGACGATATTGAGGTTCTCCTGCAGTGGCAGTGATGTGTTCTGAAGAATGGGAAGAGGAAGGAAAGAAGATACCTTTGCTGAAAACGCACATTAGTACATCTTGTCTTCTCATAGCCCCATTGAGAAATGTGATTCAGGATCCGGTCAAGTTTAGTGACAAGAAGCTGCCCTTTTTCCGTGATATCAGACTGTTTGGCCGCAGGATATCCGTGATAACTCCCGTGTAACGTGCTATCGTCTGCATAGCAATGTATGCTGCTGGTGGACGGTATGTCGTTGATATGCAGAAAAAATAGGTAAGTAGGTAAAAGTAGAGAGTACGAGATAAGATGGACTCCTGCGTCATGCCAGCATTTACCTGCAAGAACTCCGAAGCTCGTCCATCACAAAGAATACGCGAATACGGCGCTTTAGCTGAAAAATCAAGGACATGATTCCTCACAGGTGTTTGTGAAAAAAAAAAAAACTATGTATAGATGAATATCGTTTTAAAAAAACAGACAGGGAGAATAGGGGGGAAGTTTGCAGTAGCGTCTTTTACCAGCATATCGTCATTATTTTTTGACGAAACATCCAGTGCTAGGAGAAGAAGATATGTAGGTACTATCTTTTTAATAATAACAGATTCGATTATGTGTACCAGCAAAATGTGGCAAAGGATGCTCGCGAAGAGGTGGTAGGACATGACGGTATTTCCGTCCAGTTGAGCAGTCCGACTGGGGAAGTACCTCCGCCCTACAGAATACCGCGGCCATAATAAACTCGTGTTGTATTCCCGGTGGTGAATAGGGTAGCCAGAGCTCACTGGAGAGTTTTTGTACTGTCAATGGGAAGACCAAAAGCTTGTCTTGTTTTGTCTTTTACGATGACGGCACAGAAACTTGTGCTTACAGGGTTGGCAGCGCGAGTGTGACTTCCTCGGTGTTGCATACGTCCATAGGCCACGGTAACCACTTTCTATCAGGTGGGCAGTGTGCTTGTCTGCCAATCAAGTGGTTTAAAAAAAACATAACTACTAGTAAAACACCTATAATAAATTGGATTGATGACATGTTGATAATACTTGCCTAGTAAATAAAAGCTGATTTTGACATTTTCCTTTTTGTCTGTCGTGTCGCTCAAGTTGCGTGCTGCGTGCCTATATACTTAGTGCCTACAGTAGTTCCGGATAGTGCTACCGCCTTGTTGGTAACCCCCCTGTTCCACTAAGACGGGCCCGCAAAGCACCTTTAAGAGCAAGCACTTGGCTGATCCGCTGACGACGAGAGCGTAGTGTTTTTGACGGTTACTTAAAAAATCGCGGCGTATTGCATAAGGCAGGTTGTATTAGTGTGATAAAAGCCCGGCTTCCTCGAGCCACATTATCCACCGTCTAAAGAAATTAAAGTACTAGGTATTTATATGAAATATGTTTATCGGAATTTTAAAATCCATAGGAAGCCTATTTGAACGAATAAAATATTAATAGAATTTTATTCTGTTATTTATCTCAGCAGTGGGATGAAACTTTCGCGGGATTATTCAAGCGCCCTAACAAATCTAGTCGAAATTAATTACCACTCGAGTTACCTTTTAGATGGAAATGCTCTCGGAGGTCGCAGGTCATTCCCTACCAATCAGGGAAAACGGAAAACAAATTAATCGCCAATATTGTCAATGATACCCTTATTCCTTTAAGATGTTTACTTCAGTATTTTGGTGCATGATTTCTAGAAGAGTAAAAAAGTGCTGCGACTGTCATTGTTTCCCCTACACCGTCAGTGGTGGGGCCGTGTACGTACAGTGGCAGGTGGCAGTTAATAATACGACCATGTGGTGGCAGGTGGTGTTCCAGGTTACGTGTGTAATGTTGACCGCAAGCATGCCTGTCATGCATGATCCGCTAGCTACTAGCGCAACAATAGGGGTAAGTGCTTTAACTAAAGCTTTTCAATTTTATTTCTACTTTGTACTTTTAAATTTAGGTAACATAATTCGTTACAATAATCTCGTTACGCATGTATAATTATATAAAACAATGTGTATTTTTGTTTCGATTTGTTTCGACTGGTATACTTAGTAACAATAATTTAGATAGATTTGCAAAGCGACTTTGACAAAGATTAACTATAGCATAGTTTAGAGTATATAGAGTCGTGATAATAATGACTGTCTAAAGCCTATGGATTGACAAATAGTAATTGATAACCCATTAAATAAATACAAGGAAAGGTATATAGATACCTACGTTTACGATTTTATGTATGTAGGTCTCGCATTTCGGGAAAACTACATAACAGTAGTAATAGTAGTTATCGAGGAAGGCTATAGGCGGTATATCATCACGGTACTACTTAAGGGTGCGGAGTAGTAATCTTAAAAGTCTACTAATCCAGCATCCAGCATTTCCAAACATTATTTAAAAATTACGGGTATATCTATATATGCGTTAAAGAGATAATACGGGGTAGCAAAATAAGCCACAGGCGAAGCCGGGGTGTAGTAGTAGTAGTTTTACTATGATCATGCCTATTATCCACCAAAGTAGGCAGAGACAACAGCCCATCATCAGCTTCTATCCTTACATATATTACATAAGAATTATATCGACGGTGAACAGCAAAAAGGTACAAGCGACATCGAAAATTCATACAAAAAAAGGTCTTAAAGCACATGAAACACTCTTTACAACACAGTGTAATTTGCGCATCAACTGTTCTTGTCGCTTACGGCCTTTAGCCTTTCAACCGTCGATATTATATCATCTGTGATATTACACTATCTTTTTGTTTATTTTAAATGAAGTTAGTAGGTAAGCACCTCGTTAAGTAAGGATCACCTTGGTCATTACTTAACAAGGTAATTACGATAACACTAAAACCTGAAACGGTAAAAAAGTATTTTCATTTCAAGTTCAATACTTCCTAATTAATGTACTTAGGTAATAACGTGCGTGTGAAATTAACTTTTTCTTTATGAGACCGTTACATAACAAAGTATACTTATATTTGTTTTTACTAACAATACGTCATGAGAGATGGCATCACAATTATATGCCAAAGTGTGCGAACTGTTTTATTACAGCGAAAAGTTAATAATTTAGATGCCTCAAGCGAGTTACATGTAAAACTTTTAGTTTATCGCTATTATGTATTGTCATGTATGTATTATATTACATCTGTATCCAAAACCTGTTTAATCTAACATTCATTAATGTTTTTTCAGGTAAACTGTGTCGACTACAGTAACGAAAGATTAACTGCAATTTTGAATGAAGGTAATGATATAACTGTAAGTATTATTCATTTAGTAACTTTCTTGGGTGTATTTAATTATCTTAATTGTAAATTTGTATAGGTTGGCGATCAAAAACTCCTCTTGGCAGAAAAATCCTCAGAAAACGATCAATCCCGGATGTACCCGCTCAATTTATGCTGAACCCTCAAGGAATGCCTCGGCACTTAAATCGTATTAACATCATTGAAAATTTAATACCGAGAGGTGACTATTTAGTAAAAGAACATGCTAAATTAGTGCACGATATTAACAGTTTAAGTCAAGTGGTTCTCGTGAGGCCTTTAATCGATGACAATAGAGATTACGACGATTCTATATTTCACGACACTATTGAGACGGCTACAACTTCAACTATTAGACCGACGTTATCCAGTACGTTTACTAGTTCTATGAGACCATCCGGTACCACTATGAAAGGTGCGATACCAATAGTTTTGGTAGGTGGGGCTAGTCAGCGGCAAGTTATCAAGAGCCAGCCTCTCAATTTTGTAAAACCAACAGTTAGCCTAGTTGGAACATCAGTGTCTCCAGTGGTTAAGCATCCCTACCCTTTCGTTATGCACCGACAGCCTGTTAAAATATGTGTTACCTCTTTACCACAAATGCCTACACCAAAGCCGTTAACAAAGACAATTTGGGAGAGATTTTTAGATTACTTTATTCCACGACGAAATTTGTTTAGTTAGTTTTAAGAATACTTACTATGGGAAGGAATTATTAATACTCTATGGATTGTTATTTCGTGTTATTGCATATTGGTGAAAATTAGGTAAATATGACCACGAGTAGGTAAACTACGAGTATTGAAAAGTTCCCGTGTAATTCCTAGGTAGTCCACGGGTATCGTGGAACACCGAACCTTTTAGAACGTTACCCAAGTGATATCATGTTATACTGTCATTTGCATAGTACCTAGGTTATAACATAAGTTAACGTGTATTATGAAGTGAGCAAGATGCATGAACGTAAGATAGCTGAAGTAGCGTGAGTTTTTATGATATTTGTGTAGCGACATGCGTGCCGGTGTGCCGCCGCACTGACTACCGCCACTCGCGTGTACTCCTTAATTACAGTGTCGATTATGTATTGTCTTCTTTTTTACACTTTTACGCGTCGGAATGGAAAAGTTGAACGTCTTATGTATTATGATACAAAATAATAATTTTCCAATGTACGTTATGTCATCACCACCTATTGTGTTCCAGTACGATGTTTACTAGCAACAATGAGTTCAGATTTTTTTTAGCTCAATGTGCATGTGTATGTCAATAGCTTTACTACTATCGATGTTTTACACTCATCGTTGAACAATACGAAGATGATTTTGGTTAGTCGTTTGTGTAGATGTTAATTAAAGCTGGAGCTAGTACACTTCCTTGACGGAGTCCATTTTTTTGAACACACAATCGCGCGAACACTGCTTTGTGTGGCTCACAGCGTTTTGTCTATCCGGGTGCCTAGTTTCGGAAGCTGAAGCAAAACTCACAGCCGCATTGAACTCAACACAACGAACACTACACAACAACAACGCCTTTCGACCTAATCCGTCAAAAACTCCTTTGCGTTCCACCTTCGCAATCGTGGCGAAGCTTCTACATTAAACTAAAAAAATCTATAAATCTGTCTAGGATCACACCGATGTTGCGTGCTAGCGCTGACTTTTCGACGAAATTATTATAACACCAAGTAAAAGGTGGGGACCAGGAATAATCTGCTGAAGCGTATCACTGCATCATTCTGGGAAGCGGCCTCTCATGTTTTCTGTACAACCAGAATGTCTTTAAACCGCTTGCGGACTGAAGTTGGCCGCTGTAGGGAAAAAATTATCACAAGAGTCCCGCAATTGCGGAGTCTAATCCCAGTCATTTGTCACATTTGCTCTTCTGCTCGCTGTGCCCTTCATCAGTACTACCAACGACATTTGCCGTGCAACAGAAAACGCTATAGCTGTGGCCACTTTTCGGGCAGATAAAATTTAAAAACCTAGTCACTATATGCAAGAGCTAGCCATTGACTCAAAGAAGAAGAATACGGAGGTACATTGCTCTTCAGCCTTTCTGTAAGCTGCGAGCAACTTTCCATCATGTGCTGACTTAAAAGGAGTGATTGCATTATTTTAGTCTCTTTCTTGATAGTCAGACCCGAATGATGCTGAAAAGATCGAAATTAGTTTGATAGCAGGTGGTACCCATTAATTTTCTTTCAGTTTATGATTTGCAAGTGGGTACCGCATGGTATCAAACTTGTTTCGATATTTTCAGCATCAGTCGGATTTTATATTTTTTTAAATTTATTTGTTTGTTTTTTTTACTATCATTAATAATTTTTCAGTGTGTGTGTAATGTAAATGGTAAAAACGGTTTCTTTATTTCTTTATTTCAAGTATTTTTTATAGTGACAAATAAAACAGCTGGCTGTAGGTTTATTTATATTGAACTATTTCTATAATTAAGATTATAGAATAAGAAAATTATCTTAAATGTTAGAACTAAAAGGGGCACTAATGTTTATATCAATGTGGTGTTTACCAACCTAATATTGACAAGTAGTCCACTGGCTGGAGATTAATTTTAGAAGCAATCTTAGTTCACTAGGATACCAAGAAGGTCGGACCTAGCACCCACTCTGCTGACGAGTCAACCAGACCTGTACAGTTTTCGGTGCGAGCGGTTTTAGGCAACTCCAACCACTGCCAGGTCTGTTCCAAGGTGCCAATTACAGCGCCCCCACGACCCGTGCAGGGGAAGTGGCGTCTATGGCATTATTCGTCAGCGGACTGGGATCCGCATTATAGGGAATCCTGAAATCACGAACACCCTCGGACCTTTGCAGATGCGTACAGACGTTGCTTCCTTGGCTGTAATTTACCGTCTCTACTATGGTGAGTGTTCTGATGAGCTCTTCCAATAAGTCCCACATTCTCCTTTCCTACACAAGACAACACGTGCAGCGCTTAAATGTCCCCCACACGCACACGGTGCAGAGTATCCGATCAAGTGGTTCGAAGACTTTCCTTTACCGCACCGTTAAGACTTCAAATTCCTTACCAGCTCACGTGTTTCCTTCTTCCTACAGTCCCGGGTCCTTTAAGCGGGGCGTAAAAAAGCATCTGATGAGGCCGTCAAGCCGAGTGCTACCACTGTAACATTCTACGTGTCTGTAATGGTGATCCTCGTTCCTGAGACTTTGCCTTTAGCTTCCCATCATGCGAAATGAAGTCAAATTGGCATGTCCTATATAAAAAAAGCAATTGCCTTACTTTCGTCGAACAAAATCAGTTTTACTCAGGATTGGCTTGAAAAAACATAGAACTAAAATGTTATATTAACTCATTACCGATGCCACTGAGTGTATTTTGCACAATCTTTTTTGTCATACTTAAATAGTTTGTAATTCGTTTTGCAAGCAATGCGTAACCTCTGTTATGTTCGATATAGTATGTTATAGTAGGTTACCTACACAAATAGGACAATTAAAACCAATTGTGTATATAGAATAGTAGCTGTAGCTTGTAGAGTAGAATTGGTTTAGGCATACTAAACCGTGGCATCGGATGTTCGTTTCTCAGACTGAAAAACTTATAAAAATATGTAGCACATACGAGTATAAATGCCGAAATCAAAAGGATAGGCAAATCAAGATCTACTTTTGGCAAGGTCACTTACAAACCCGTTGCAAGGCTGTCAGGGAATGGGAAGACAGGAGTGAAAACAAACAACTTCAATTGTATACGTTTTGTATTTTGGCTAGTTAGTGAGTTCTCAGATCTAAACAATACAATGTCATTGCTTTAGCCAAAGGTAGATACCGCACATAAATAGGACAATTAAAACCGCTTTTGCATATAGAATAGTAGCTGGTTTAGGGATACTTAACCGTGGCATAGGATTTACGTATCTCAGAATGAAAAGTTTGTAAAAATAAGTAGCACATATAAATTCCCAAAGCAAAAGGATAGGCAAATCAAGATCTACTTTTGACAAGGTCATTTACAAACCAATTGCAAGGCTGCCAGGGGGAGTGGAAGACCGGAGTGAAAATAAACAACATCAATTGTATACGTTTTGTATTTTGGCTAGTTAGTGAGTTCTCAGATCTAAACAATACAATGTCATTGTTTAAGCCGAAGGTACCACACTAATACAAAGATCTTCAGTGAAAGTTGTTTATTTTTTTAATCTGAGAATAGGTATTCATTCACGCATTTTACAGTAGTAAGTGAATTGCTTAGATTTCTGTAGCCCATTATTTAACTCTTATACAAATGTTGATTATATTTTAGGTAGTAACACATTTCTACTACATATTTAGACGATTTTTACTAGTTTGTACTATCGGCTTGGGGCCATAATACCAGTACAAGTTTTCTAAGATATGAATGTGTTAAAACCTAAGATATACATAACAATAATTATCAACAGAACGTTCATGCATCATGCAAGGAGAAGTTTTTAGAATTACTTAACTTTAAGTTGGTATTTAACTAAACAAATATATTATTTATTTAATATCTATAACTTATAAAATACATAATAACTATTAAGTCTTACTAATACTTGATTTTAGTGAGACTAGTATTCTATTATTATAATAATACTAAATTACGTTAGCACACTTATCGCAACAAGTGGCTCGCGTGTAGATACTGTTTATAAATACAAAATTGTACATTGAATGAATTAAGTATGTATGAATATATCCTATACATGATTAGCCTCGAGAGTGCGAAGTAAGTAAAGTTTTTGATATTTGCCACAGAATCAGGCAAAGAATTATCAGAAATAGCTTAGTGAATACTAAAGGGGACTAATAGAATGGTCAGGACTGCATAAATTACTAAAGTCCACGTCTTGTCTCCTAATCCTACCTGGGACTCCACAACTAGTGTAATGTACAATTAAATAATAAAAAAAATATCGAAAAATAGTCAAACTTAAATTGAAGGTTTATAAATATTTACAATTGACTAATATTAGACACAGACATGTAAAGTATGGGGTAATCTGGCACTAAGACTTTCCCTATACGTTCGAAGGTAGGTACCCAAAAGCAGATAGATACTTAGTACGATGAGAAATATTATTCAAGATTTTAGACAAGAAGTATCCGTGAAAAATGTCGATAACAGAGCGAAGTGAGGGAGAAAATAAGTAAGGAAGGCTGACCCACCACCTAATTGAGACCTCATCATAGACAGAGAGTCATGTATGTTCAACCATGCGTTATATTGGGACCTGATAATTATAAAATGGAAAACATAGGAATATTCACAAATAAGAATAGAACTGCGTAACATATTACTGGCATTTGATTACCTATATAGTTCTTTATACAATATTTTTAGCTACACATAAACAAAATTATTGTAAGTATATTCTCCCTAAAAAATAAAAATAAGATATGTACATAATCAGTAAAAAAGTACTCTTATTCAACCATGCGTTTTACTTAGACCTAATAGGAAAAGAAAAATGTAAGAATATTTAAAAATAAGATCTAAAACATGTTTATCTAAAGACATGTAAACTAAAGTATTGTAAGTATATTCTTTCTTGAAATAAATCTAAGATATAATTTCTAAAAAATATTTTTATTATTTTATTCAACCATGCGTATTATTCACCCCCCCCATACCTGGTAAGTATCGGAACGGAAAGTAGAAGAATATTTTTTGCAAATGATAACTGAAAATATTTTCATCTAAACACACATAGATGGACATAAACTCAAGTTGGTATTGTGGGTATATTATCTCATAAAATAAACATACTGATCATGAATTTATAATTCCGGTGGCAAAGACCCATTCGAGCAACAAAGGATTGCTATGATTAGGTTGGTTACTAAACATGCTACTAACTAACTAGAGTAACGTATATTTTTTTCACAAGAATTCCAGTGTATAATTTTAAGCAACTATTATGTTCTTCAAGTACTTAAATTCAGACCAATCAGTGGTTAACCATATCCTAAATTATTTACAAAAAGATTTTAACATAATCAGCTGAACTTATCTTTATCATATTTAATTTGATGTAGGTACTTAGACTATAATATTCTTAAGACTAACTTAGCTGTATGGACTGTAATACAATTTTGAAGAAATTACCATTAAAAAGTTATAATCAAAGGACACTGATAATCGAAGTGTGTTATGAGGTGACGGTTTAGTGTGGGCATATGGGGAGGTTAACGACAAAGAATACGTTAAGCTCAATCAGTGCCGCCAAGATTAAGTACGCCACGTACACTACAGCGCAGGTGATCCCAATTCGCCAGTCCAACTGGAACTTGTTAAGCAACAGGGAGCCGTACAACACAAAGAGTGTGGACAGCAAAGAGATCGCACTGTAGGATAGGCCACTGGAGTTTATTGTTACCTGAAATATTAGAGACAAAAGATAGTGAAATATTCACTTACTATATATAATTTGGGGCCCATTTTAAATTTTAGTGTATCGCGAACCACAAATATTATCATGGACTTTTTGTAGCTGTTATTTAGATTTTGCGTCCCATTCCGAAATCGAAATTTAAAATTTCTGCCCACCTTACACTCCTGGATGACGGTTCCTACCGTGACACTATTTTTTTAAATTTATTACCCAATACACTTTTTTTTTCTTTTGTACGTGCGCAAAATCCCCACGGATACCTCCCCACCGGAGTCGGTGGGAGAGGTTATGTCGGACTCGAACCGACGAACTCGAACGCACGCCGCCTGTGGGTCGTTTTGGTTGCCAAAGGTGAGGTTGACAGGCATATCCCTCGCACCCTGGCCGACCCAGGGCCATCTCTCACGATTTGGCCCTCTTCTCGGGTGTGGGGACTACAGAGTCCCCAACTCGTCCCCGGAAACGGGGAGGCCAGGCGCGCCGCCGCCGCGGCCTGCTTCTGCCAGGGTGACAGGTGGCTCCACCTGTCACCCCCAGGCCGGAACTCATGGGGGGCGGAGGTCGTTCATCGACCTCTGACGCCCGAGTTGCCTTCGTACGCGGGCAGCTTGGCTTGCGATCCTTCGTCGCTCCCGCTGCCGCTTCCACCCCACCCAAGACACTTACTCAACTGCGGCAAAGCCAAAGGTTTTATTGTAAAACAGATTGTCAGTAAATGTCGCAATGCAATGGTGTCTTTAGTCTGCCTAATAACAGCTGTTATTAGGCAGACTAAAGACACCATTGCATACTGATTACTCTATAGTAATATGTTGGTAACCCAGCTAATCCCTCAATATAAACCAAATTATATTAGGGAGGGTACAATAATTCGAACCCAGGTGAAAATTGGTAGTACTTACTGGTCAATTTACCACTATAAATGAAATATAAAAAGTTTCTTTAATGATGGTGTTTTAAATAATCCTACCAACTTTCAGCTGGGTGAGAATTATTGTAGCCTCGTATATGTATATTGATCGGAGTAAGTGTCGTTTTGTCATTGTAAAAATATAAACAATAAAACAACAACACTGAAATTTACAACTGGCACAATTATGCCTTTAGTCGCAAAATGTCCAACTGTCCAATTCTCAATAGGTCCAGTTGGCAATTGGTCCAGTTCGCAGTTGGTCCAGTTCGCAATTGGTCCAATTCGCAATTGGTCCAGTTCCTAATTAGGGATCCTCCTTGATTACGAGAAGCGTTTTATTTTGTAAACGTGTATTTATATATTGTTGTGTGTGAGTATTTGGATATGTGAGCTATGTCAACGGAGCTCCGGAGGCTCCTATTACTTCTTGCATTACACAAGATACCTAACACTACTATCTATCCGTGTCGGGGCACGCAATTTAGGGTTTAAGAACGTTATGAGACTGAAGCGTCAAAAACGCCTCCCGTAATCAAGCACGACTCCTATTTTACAAACTGGGCCAATTGCGAATTGGACATTCTGAGAATGGGACGTTGTGAGAATTGGACAATTTGAGTCCGCTGGACATTTTGCGAATTGGACATAATGCGACTAAAGCCAATTATGTTGATAAAGGAGATAAAAATGTTCATAATCTTATTAACAAAAATGCTTCTTCAATATGTTAAGTTCAGGTTAAAGACAAGCTTTACTCGTTTTAAAAGACGTTAAAACACGGAGGTTTTGTGAGAAGATTCTCTTAACAGTTTTAATTAGATTCATTTATTATAAAAATATACTTAATAAAAATGTTGATCTATCCTTACATGTTTTATTTTGCCTTTTAGATTATACTCACTTCAACATTATTCGTTTAGTCATGTAAGTCGTGAATTATACAAAAAGTGTATAATATTTCCTGTATATTTCATTTTGTTTAAATTCGTCTATTTACGTGACGAGCCAATCTACATTAAATCTTGTACGCCTCCAAATCAACAAACGAGCTTCAAAAACAAGCTTCTATGATATGATATTCTATGATCTATACTACTATTATAAAGCTGAAGTTTGTTTCTTTATTTCTTTAAACGCGCAAATCTCGTTCGAATTTACAAATTCTTGTTGTATTGCATAGTCCTTTTATTGACGAAGGTTTTAGGCTATATACTCGTATCATTACCCTACTCCTTAAGCAGTGATCTTAAATGTCAACAAATCCGGTAGATTTCCATACTTTATTTGAAAACATAATAAATACGGGCTTAAAGGGGTGATATGGGGTGATATAGGGGTTTTTAAATAAGCCACGGGCGTAGCTGGGGTGGGTCAGCTAGTTAAGAAGACCTCAGGTTTTGAAGTATCAACTTAGGGTGCAATATAGGAAATTGATTTGAGTACAATAAAACAGAAATATTTACCCAATGATTGCCTGGTACTGTAGGATCAGCTAACGATTTAATCAGCCAAGGTAGACCCAAACACAGCAGAATGTCGAAAGTGTTCGATCCGATTGAGTTGCTGATTCCCATTGTTCCATGACCTATAGAGACATACAATTAATAAAAGATTGGCACGCACATGCTTTACAGAGATTTTATGACTACTATCGACCAGCATTTAATTTGTCATCCGGAAAAAGAGTGAGTATCAGAAATAAAATCATCCTGTTTAAATTTTATAAAGTATTCTCTTTTTTGCATGTGAGGTAAGTTTGATAAGTTTAATATAAATAAAGATATCAAACTAACAGTCTGCGATAGAGAGAAAGAAAACTAAGTAACTAGACTTAAGAGATGAACTACAAATTAATTAAATAGCAATTGAAAAAGGATTATTTTTGTATTACCTTGAACAGTAACTAATACGCTGGATACAGCTTCTGGCAGACTGGTGCCTGCCGCCAGGATCGTGAGGCCCGTGATGCTGTCTGGCACATTCAGAGTGTCACCTGCACAACACATTACAGTTTACTACTCACTCGGAGTATACACAAATCTTTCATACTAATTTATTTATATTACAAATTAAGGTCGCTGGATTCATGGTTACCCTGTTTTGTCACCCCAGGGTGACTATGAGGATGTTTTTACTCGTGGTTACTATGAAAAGAATCGTACTTGACTGAATCGTAGGACACGGCGATATTTCCACCCAACTGAGCAGTTCGACTGGGGAAGTACCTCCGCCCTACAGAATACCGCGGTTATAATAACTTCGTGTTGTGTTTCCAGCGGTAAGTACGGTAGCCAGAGCTCACTGGAGAATTTGTGCTGTCAGTGGAATGACTAAAGGCTTGTCCTGCTTTGTCCTCTACACTGATGGCACATAAACTCTGTGCTTACACGGTCAGCAGCGCGAGTGTGGCTTCTCTGGTGTTACACACGTCCATAGGCCACGGTAACCACTTTCCATCAGGTGGGCCGTGCTCTTGTCTGCCACCTAAGTGGTATAAAAAGAATATCGAAAAAGCCGATAAATAAAATATACTATAGTATGTAATTGATGTAATCGAGTTATTGAAGAAATTCCTCCACTAATACAACCAACGGAACAAGAGGTCTGTAATTATGGTGGTTATGTTGCAGAAACCATAAATGAAGGGTTGAATTCAATAGGTTGGCAAGTAAACAATGACCATATTGCTTAACCGTTAACGCGTAAGTATATTGCATTGAATGCAACAGGAAATGCACTAAACTATGCTGATGATTGGTTGGCCGTTAATCAGGCAATGATTGTAGACACCGCAAAAATAAGTATAAAAAAACAATTGTTCATAATTACCAAGGACAGTAATCATCCATGCTACAATGTACGAAACTCCACCTATCCAAGTGATGCACATCAGAAAAGTGAGGGGGTACAAGCTCGGCCGCCGGCGGCAATCAGGTATGGTCAGCCATAGTATCAAGCTAGTGGGCCATGTTAAAATCCAGAACAGTTTCTTCCAAATTGTTGTCTTTTCCCCTGGCCAGGACCATACCGAGCTTGAGCTTGTATCTGAAATACAAATGAAATCTATACTTCTATATATTATAAAGCTGAAGTATTTGTTCGTTTGTTGAACGCGCTGCTCTTAGGCACTACTGTTCCGAATCGAAAAATTCTTTTTATGTTGAATATTTCGTTTACCGATGAAAGTTTTAGGCTAAACGATTATAAAATCACCCAGATTTTGTAGTCGTTTAGTAACGAAATATACTGGACTTTGCTCTTTTAAATCGTCTGAAGTATCTATTAATCTGAAGAGAAAATATTTTATTTTACAAGGGTGTATATCACGCTACCACTCAAAAAAGCAGAGCAGTGATCATTAATCGCAACTAAAACTAACACTTGAAGACTAAAAATTATGGGCTCAAAGGGGGGATATGAGGTTTCAAAATTTACCAGGGTCGGTCAACTCGCGTAACTATAAAAGCGGGCAAGTAATTCAAAGGTTAGTTGTAAGTCGCGGTTGTCACTTTCATTATCCTCATGTTGCCGTTGTTTCAGATTGCTCCAAGGTTTTCACCTCATAACCCCCGCTTATTCCTTATTCTTTTGATTTGAATTATAAATCAATTAGTCTGCATCAGAGCCTCGTTCAGAGCAAAGTCTATCATACGGCATATAAGTACTCTTCGTTTCGGTACAATGGCGTTCAGTTAATTTTTCAATATCAAAGAATCAATTTCATTTATTCAGTTTAGGCTCATAATGAGCACATATGGACGTCAAAGCTTTACAATTATGTCCAGAAATATTATAATAATATTAAACAATATATAAATAAACCATTGGAAAATGGTTCTTTCCCTGGTTCGGTAGATTAGTTTTACTGAAAAGATACCAGCAAGAAACTCGGAGAACTATTAGACCTAGATTTTATTTAAATATGTTTTTTTTTTACAATTTATGTTGTGTGAGTAAGCAAGACTTAGGTAGACCACGCATTTTTATCATCAAGATACTCCTCTACGTTATATTAACCTTTTTCATTAAAGATATTTTTACTTCTAGTTAAAATTTATTTACACATACATACGTCATTGACATACGTCAACCAAATCCTGAGGAATTTTGTTATTTATTTTTATATAACGTTTCGTTTTTGTTATCGTTTGTAGGAAACGAATCACCAACTATATGAAACCTGAGTTAGGAGGTAATAATTCCATTAACATGTTAATATAATGAGATAGAGATATGATATCTCTCTCTTATATTATGATGTCACAAAGTTGGTAAGGTATATAGTGGATTATTACCTGAACCGGTCGAATCGTGGCGTCTCATTTCCACCATTCCTTTTTCTAAATCGTTGCCCTGGACAGAGTGACTCATACGGGGTGCTGCGTCCAAGGGATGGATTTTCTCTGATTCTATAAACATAGTTATTGATTTAGATAAGTGAAGAAAGTTATTGAATGCGATACATAAATATATATTTATCATTTTGATTGACTGATAGTCGTACTTGCACCAGTATCAGTCAATCATTGAATGCAGAGCCGATAGGGAAATTTAAATAGTTGATACTTTCGATACAGATATTGAAATACACTTGTACTTTTCCATAGTACTTTTTATTATTACACCTTTGGGGATGCCATAAGGCAATTGCAATTATAATTACAAATTCCAATTCCAATTGTAAGTCTTCCAGGACGTCGGCGTCGCAAGACGAAACCGGTCAGGTGTAACAATAAAAAATTCTGTGGAAAAAGTACAAGTGTATTTCAATATGTGTAATAACAAATAATAACCAACAAAAGTAGGTGATGTGGAACCTCTCCACCTTCGGAGGGACTTTGCTTCACTGTGTGTATTCTACCGTATATACAACGGTTTCTGCTCAGATGAATTGTTTGATATGATTCCCACAGCAACTTTCTATGAACGCACCACTCGCCATAGGCAAGGAATTCATCCCGACATATTGTAACCGGAGACGGTACGCACTGTGCGATATGAAAGAAATATCATCAGTGGGATTCACACTCAAGCTGCGGAATGAACTCCCTGCTACGGTTTTCCCATGCGCCTACAATATGAGGTTCTTCAAAAGGGGCATTAGGTTTCTTCAGGGTCGGCAGCGCAAGTGTGACGCCCCTGGTGTTGCACACGTCCAAAGGCCACGGTAACCACTTCCCATCAGATGGGCCATGTGTTTGTCTGCCACCAAAGTGGTATATAAAAAATTCCACCAAGTGCCACTAATCAACAGTACAAATAGTCTGATACTTTAAATGTTTAGGCATTAGTAATCAGAAATAATTTATTTGCATTGAATGTATTTGTTTTATATAAAAGATTATCATTGCATAGCACTGCCATAGCATGCAATATTGAAATCAATGATTTCAAAAATGAAGTCGGTGAATTAATTGAAACCCTCGTAACCTGACTAATGGTATGGAAGGAAGTTCTAATTACAATACCTGCTTACCTTTGGCAATTAACGGCGTTGTTTCAGTGTATGGTTTCGGTTTTTTGAACGTCCAGCATCCACTTTTGACAAAAGATCCCAAACGGCTGTTGAATATCATAGCTAAAATCACAATATTTAGATTAGCAACTAAACAGGCATTATCATAGTAATATTCAAAACATCCTATATATAGTTTGGCTATTTCATGGATCAAGGATCATCAATCATTATTCATCAAACATTATTAGTACGTAAGATTAACTATAAGACGCCTACATACTTCCTCAGCTTACCATTAGGCGGATTGTAGTTAATTTGGTGACATGAATATAAAAAAACCGGTCAAGTGCGAGTCGAAATCGCGCACTGAGAGTTCCGAACTTAAGCTGCATAAATCATCATAAATTTTGAATGCGTTGACTTAGAAGTATGATTTTTGAGCAGATTTAAGACGTTACCGACGTGAGTTGTAGATGATGTATGAATTTCAACTTGATACAATCACGCATTCCTGAGAAAAAGGTCTTGACAGACAGAGAGACGGACAATGAAGTGATCCTATAAGGGTACCGATTCTTCTTTTGAAGGACGGAACCCTAAAAAACCAACGATTCCGTGAAATAGCGATAATAAAAACTACTTTTGTTGCTGTCAAATTCAAACTAAAACAAACCAAATTCAAACAAATCAAAGAAAGCATCAAGTCATCAAGCAAGACATTATTGAAGGAAAAGTGGCGGCCTTCTTCAGTTCACGGAAATGTTGGTTTTACTATACATAAAGTGAAATATCAATTTACCTAGGATGTAGAAGGTGTACATGAGAACCAGGAGCAGTGCTTCGTGCCAATATATTACGTCGTCCAGTAGCGTGAGTATGAGCGCGATCACCGCCACGGCGTACATGACGCAATCCCTCGACACCGACCACCAGTCCAGATCGACAACCTGCAATTAAATTATCACGTTATTTTAATTCCGGAAGGATTATGCCAGATCTGAGGTGCTTAGAATCAGAGTACTCAGAATCTCATGCCAACGGTAAGGCTGCCTTTCCACTAGAGATGTGCTTTGCTATGTTGCAATGGATGCGTTCGATATCCACCATTCAAATTCATTGGTCCACATAGCATAGCACTGATGGAAAGGATTCAGCAGCAGTGCTATGAATGGGTGCTGTGGATGGAATAGATTCGAATTTTGAACATTTGTAGGAAGTATTCATTGATTCGTGTGATAGATACATCTCATAGCTCGAGTTATGCCTCTTCATAGTACATCATACTCGTTACGCTACATAGTATAGCACAGTGCAAGCGGGCATATACTTTCATTGGTTAGCTTTTACATCATCGTAACATAACTGCATAGCACTCCTAAGGCGATGAATCTGAATCTGGGTGTACAGTCCCTAACAATAACTTCAGACGCAGCAGGTACTTATTTATTCTGTGCTTCAATACCCTTTTTTAGGGAGGAATAAATATACCTTCCGCATTTCGTGGGCTCGGGGAAGCTGCGCGGAACACTATAATAACCTGTCGTATGCTGTTAGTGAGTGAACCTTCGGAAACTACGCACTCGTCGACGGATAACCCAAACGCTGGCCCGCAAGGTGCGATGCGTCTTCTCATTGGGTGATGTCCAGACACACGAGAACATCGCCCCTTCGCGGAAGGCCGCTGTAGTGCTGAAGAGGCTAACCCTGAACCATCCACCCACGGCCATCCTAAGGCGGTAAGAAGCGCAAGAATGCGCGAAGGCGCCGTGCTTCAGGGCACAATTCAACCTCATTTGCCAGTCAGTGCACCTGCTAAACGGACGGGTGTCTGGCACAGACTGGTCTCTCAGGTTTGGAAGGTAAAATGGCTGTTGCGTTCGTAAAAGTCAACAAACCAAATCTAGTACCAGTATACTAGTGATACAAAAACCGAGCCATGACGTGGAGTTGCGGTAAACAGCCTGTCACTGAATTGGCAAGTCTGGGATTCGCAATCCTAATATAGTACTTATCTAATATCTTGATTGCAAGTTTTATTGACGATTTTATTATTATTTAGGTCAATCCTTCCAAGGTGAAGAATATGCCTACTGTCCTCTATTTTTCCTACTGTTTGCAGGTGTCGAGATAAGATACGTACCTACCTACCGGGTTCCTAATCTGAGGTATCCAAATACGAATAACGGTCGTACCGCATTGACCGCGAATCATATTTATTGCAAACTATTTGAATGATTCATTTTTTTTTCAGGTAGTTAAACCAATTTTTTTTTGGACGACATGATATAAATAATGTCACCGTAATATAATGTCTGTACGACAGACTACGATAATGGAATAACCATCCTCTAATTGCTCCCAATGCCAAGGTGCCATCATACTTGCCGCGTTTACTCACCGAATTGCGATTTCCAGCCTATGCACCAGAAATGATCCGGAGCGCAAGTCACCAGTAGCCTTTACGAGCCTTACATTTTTTATACCACTTAGGTGGCAGACAAGCGCATGGCCCACCTGATGGAAAGTGGTTACCGTGGCCTATGGACGTGTGTAACACTGCTGCAGACACTGTCAGCACAAAGTTTCTGTGCCGTCAGTGTAGAGGACAAAGCAGGACAAGCCTTTAGTCATCCCACTGACAGCACAAATTCTCCAGTGAGCTCTGGCTACCCTACTTATTGCTGGGAACACAACACGAAGTTATTATAACCGCGGTATTCTGTAGGGCGGCGGTACCTCCCTAGTTGGACTGCTCAATTGGGCGGAAATACCGCCGTGTCCTACCTCCTACAATGGTTACAATCACTCCCGGATAATGGCGATATCAAGCGGTTCAATGTACTAACTATGGACTATGAACTTGAACTTTTGAAAACCTATAGCGAATCGGTTCCAAGATGTTACAAAGTACTAAAGCACTTGTTCAATATATAATTGTACGTAATATTGATAAATAACACTTGATATTTCAACACTTGTTGTCTGAAGAACCTACTTTGAGTATTTATTATTTACCTATAGGTAAAAATGTTATATCTGTACCTAAAGGTTTCTAAATAATAGATCCAGTGATTGGCATTGCCATTATTAACACGTGATGCCCAACGAAGTAATCCATTATGATTAGTTAAACGTGTTTTAAGTCTGAAAACAAACCTAATTATAATCTATACTAATATTATAAACCTGCAGAGTTGGTTTGTTTGTTTGAACGCGCTTATCTCTGGAACTACTGGTCCGATTTGAATGATTCTTTCGGTGTTGGGTAGTCCATTTATCGAGGAAGGTTTTAGGCTATATATCATCACGCTACTACTTAAGGGAGCGGCGCATTGATAATAAATGTTAACAAATTCGGCAATTTTTCATACATATTTTGAAGACTAAATCATACGAGCTCAAAGGGATATGAAGCTTCAAAATATACCCCGGGCGAAGCTGGGGTGGGTCAGCTAGTACTAAAATAAACGCGTTTATAGTTTCTGTTAAGTCAAACGAAACTTTAAGTATACTTATATCACTTAACAGATTTATCATAGTTTTTACTAGTCCAAATGCGTCTTATGATGTACCTACCTATTTTTTTTCATTACAATATCAATTGATTTAGTGGTTTCCGGCAGAGTAGAATTTGGGCCATCCCATCTCTTCCGATGTGGCGTCATACAAGGAGATTAAGGGATAGGGCTATTTAACATCAGACAAATATATACAGCTCAGACTCAGCCTCAGATGCATGGCTCGAGTCAACAATAGTGCCCGGAATACGACAACCCCCTATTACGTAGGACTGAATACAATTATTGGTCAAATGTGGGTGTTATAAGGTACTCTGGAGATAAAAGCGTGATTATATGTATGTATCTATAATATCAATGAAAATGAAAATAAATGAATTTAAGCATACTTATTTACTTCATAAAATGATTTTATAACATAAACTCACGCCTATATCCCCGAAGGGGTAGGCAGAGGTGCTAGCACCCACATTTCGCCAGTTTATGTTTACGTCCCAATGTAATAGGTGGCGAGCCTATTGCCATTAACCGGACACTTATAAACCTGCGATAAATACACACATAACTTCGAAAAGCATCGATAAGTCATTGGTGTGTGCCATGGTAAACCTGGGATCGAACCCGAGACCTGGTCTCAGCAGTCCATTACTAATACCACTAGGCTACCGCGACAGGATTTAAAGTTATAGAAATATCAGAACGTTAACCTTAACTTGATTTGATATGATAAATACAATAACAACTTAGGTACTTAGGTACACGACTAAATGAAAATAATTACCTACACGTGATAAAATTTACTATCACATAGATATGATTAAAGTATTTGTTTATTAATATTGTAGTATTCCATAGTATAGGTATGTTTGAAGTACTCATTTAATAAGTACCTCAGTTAGTGATGTTTACAGACATCTTCAAGTCCCCTAGGAGATAGACCGGCAAAGGAGTGGCGAGTTCTCAACTGGAGTTGTAGCAATTATTCTCAATGTATTCAACTCATAGTCATCCTCGTAGCCAGTTTGCACTTTGGAACCGAGTCGTCCACTTATTGACTTTGATTATAAGGTAATGTCGACTTTTCACGAGTCATTATCATCTTATCGCCCAATCCAGAGAGGAGGTTTGCAAGCCTCTGTTGAGCAGGTGCACCGACGAGTTTGGGCAATTACCCGTAGCACGTATGCGCAAGAGTCGGTGGACGCTGGTTAGTTCCAACTGAAAGAGTGGTATAGCAATCACAGAGTCTCCGTCTTGCTCCGGGAAGGGAGACCTTGGCCTAGGTGGGTGACAGGCCTGCATTCGTAGATATAGGAATTGGCCCTAAAACTTACTCTGCCAGCGACGAGGGCACAACAGGCGGGCACTGCCAACACGTTGAACACTGCAGAGCCGACCACGGCGCCCACGCCCAGGTCTCCTTCAGTCACGAACGTGCCGACGCAGTTGATGAACAGCTCCGGGCTTGAGCTGGCTGCAGCCATGAAAGTCGCCCCTGCTATATCCATACCCATATCCAAACCTACAAATAAACCAATATTTACATACATACGTACAGTGTGGGTGTAAGGCCCACGAAGATCAAACCAATCAGTACACCTGCTGAGTGCCAAACGATGTTTGGCTTGGGTTTTCCTCTCGTGGATAGTGCCAGCCAGGAGGAGAAACACTAAATGCGCCCTCAACCGAATAGATAGATAGGTTATAGTCTTTTTTTTATGCGGGCCAAATTCCCACGGACACCTCCCCACCGGTGCCGGTGGAGGAGGTTATGTCGGACTCGAACCGACTAAAACGCACGCCGCCTGTGGGTCGTTTTGGTTGCTGGAGGTGAGGTTGACAGGCATATCCCTCGCACCCCGGCCGACCCAGGGCCATCTCTACCGACCTGGTCCTCTCCTCGGGTGTGTGGGGACTACAGAGTCCCCAACTCGTTCCCGGAAAACGGGGAGACGCGCAAGGCGCGCCACCGCCGGGGCCTGCTTCTGCCAGGGTGACAGGCGGCTTAACCAGTCACCCCCAGGCCTGCGCTCATGGGGAGCTGAGATCGTTAATCGACCTCTGACGCCCGAGTTGCATTCGTGCGCGGGCAGCTTGGCTTGGGATCCTTCGTCGCTCCCGCTGCCGCTCCCGCCCCGTCTCCTCCTTCACCAGCATTACTTGCTCGCAGAAGGAGGCGCCGCCGGGATAGGTTATAGTCTAAAACATAGGTATGTCACTTTTTATCTTCGGAATAGACACCTCCGATCTGAATGGTTAACGAAACGGGATCAGATATCTATGCGATCTGAGCCACGGACAAAAGCTAGTTATACTAAAAGAAATCAAATAAACACTCACGTTCGCAAATCATCTCGATGGCCGGTACGAAGTACTGCTCGCACACGCTTCCTAGCAATATAAAACAATATATAGCCAGGATGCAGTGAACGAATATGAATCCCTGAAATAATTATACAATGTTAGATGTCAAAGGAAAGCATAATTCATCTCTGTAGAGAATAATATGCAAGGTTTAGGTACTGTGTTTACAAAAAAAAGAATAAAACGCCCCGTTAGTTGTAATTAAATATTCAATGTATGGGATTGACATAATAAACGTTTACGCCTGTCATAAACGTAATAATAATTGATTATTCTATCGTACTAACGATTGTGCCACTTCTCAAGGAGGCCAGGACAGTGGTTTCTAACACAAAACTTGTTGTAACTTTCTTATTTATCTTTTACGCTCTAGGGAAATGATTCTTTAATAATTTCCCTAGAGTCTAAAATAAAAGTAGAGAAAAAAAACAAGGAATTCAAAATTATATGTAATGTGATCTGAATGATACCTAAGTTACTAAAATTTACGCAAAGCGACCTTTCCTGAGCAACAAATAATTAATATCTACTTCTAATTTTTTTATTTAGAACTTTGACTTCTCCTCGCCTGATGGTAAGCTAAAGGCAAAGTCTCAGGAAAGAGGGTCACCATTACAGACAGTAAGTAATGTTAAAATGGTGGCACTCGGCTTGACGCACTCATCAAATAGGAAGGAGGAAGAAGGTAAGTAGGAACATGATGTTGTACACGTACATAAGCCACGGTAACCACTTCCCATCAGGTGGGCCGTGTGCTTGTCTGCCTCCTAAGTGGTATAAAAAAACATGAGCTGGTAATGAATTCCAGGTCTTGGTGGTGAGGCAATGAAAAGAGACTACGAATCGCTTGGTTCTTGCTCGTATATTTTGCGCAATGTGACATAGAGATAATGTATCTAAGATGTCACACTGTTGTCCTGTGTAGGTAAGGATAGAATAGAAAAGGATAATCTTCAAAGTCATATAATTTCGAGAATTTAAAAAATTTGGTGAGTTATTTCAACAATCAATCGTCAATAATGATTCTTCTTGTCACATATTGTGGGAAATCTTACACACACACACACACACCTAAATATTACTAAAATTTGAACATAAAAAATAAAATGTGTCCTTCTTAGATCAGCAGATAGTAATGAGAAATTGCTAAAATATTTAATAGGTAACCATGCCAAACGTTCTAATAATTTCTAATAATAATGACGATGATGAAACAACAGTCATGATCAGACGCAAAGCAGAATAGTAGGTAAGAACCTATTTTAAATCGATTTACAATTTATTAAACTGCCTTAAAAACATTGTCTAAATTTACTCATTTATTAATTTATACGCATGCCATTAGATATGATCTGTAAGTATAGGTACAATATGATTAGTAAACAGATAATAGTCAATTGCAAATGCCTTTTAAAAACTGCGTAGTAGCCACGTGGTCGGATAAAAAGATCAAATTATGAATAAAATACAAGAAGGAAAGTATTAGTGCTTTTTAAAAACTATGTAGTTACATATCCACGTGGGCGGCCATTGCGAAAACTAGCAAATAAACTATTTAAATGAAAACAAAAAAACTGTGACAAATGTAATAAATAAAAAAACAATAACAGTATAGCAGTTTTAGAAATGTTACAAATAATACTTACATGTTGTCTCTGCTGCCGCGTGAACCCATCTGGGGGAAATTCTAGGATCGCCGCATGTGTGCAGTTTTTCTCCAACTTTTCCACAACGCCTAACAGCTTACGCGAAACGTACGCTTCATTTACATCTATTATTAAAAAAGTATAAAATAAAATTTTATAAAAGGTTAAATAACTTTTACCGAGCTTTATTTTACGTTTTTATGTTAAGTAAATTAATAGTTGAAAATTCTATTTCGAAATTACACATATAGATAAAATATATAATGATCGAGATAAAATATATAATATTTAAAATAAGTTATATATAATTAACGAACGAAAACGGTAGAAAATTTGGACTCAACTTACCTTGAGGTGATGCCACATTCGTTTGATCTCGCTCAACGTAACCATAACCAGTCGTAAATAAAAAATAAACTGAGGGTATACCGAAGAACAATATCACTCTTACAATTATTGCAATTCTGTAACACTTGAGCCGACTAGTCCTTAATAACATGTTTGCCATTTATAAATAACTATATATTATAAACAAATCTTTACTATATTATTTAACTTAAGGTGAACAATGTTATTTTTAAAATAATTGAGCGTTTATCAAATGAAGAATTCAAATAATTTGCTGTAGAAACAGCTGAATAGCATTAGTACGGATCTATTATGGCGTACATTCGAAAACATATACGTGTACTAGCACCACAAGTCACTTAAATACTGCACACGTATATTCCCCACAGTCGTTGATGAAAATAAATAAATTATCAATAAATTATTATTATTACAAATATACAATGTAAACATTCATATCGCTGTTATCGACGTTAATGTAAATAAAATAGGTTCTTTTGATCACCACAGCTAATCTACGGTTAGATTAAGTACTTTATTTTTTTTTTCAATCGCGTATCCAGGTAATTTAGATATATTTTACTATCTAGTACTTATAAGCATTAACTAATACGATGACAGATATTTATTACTGAATGGTGTGTTAGGAGATAGTGACTAGTTTATTAAGTACACAATAAATAATAAACGATATATAATACATAGAAATATGTAGTTCATACCTTGATAAGAAACAGATTCTCTCTTTGAGATCTATTGAAATTGATTTTAATAATTTATAATTTTGGTAAAGACTGCCAAAATTATATGTCCTACATCCTATTATATTCTACTTGTATTATAAATGTGTAAGTTTGTCAAGATGTTTGTTTATTACTCGATAACGCTCATACGGCTGAACAGGCCTGGCTGGAATGTAATACAGGGACAGATTATAATCTGGAGTCTGAAATAATATATAGGCTACTTTTTAATCCTGGAACGGTATCCCATGGGTTGTGGAGCAGGATCAAAATACCAGACGAGCGAGGCCGCGGGCATCAGCTAGTACAACAAAGATAGATAAACGCAATGATATTATAAATAAAAAGAGGGTAGACGGTACAAAACTATCTATCAGGAAATGTTGCCAACAAATAAAATTACTGTTGATGACATTTTATTGAGTGAATGATCAAAATAAAATCAATATAATAATCATTCTCTCATCATAAGGAATAATGTTTTTTTTTAAATCATTCATTTATATGAAAGTCATTTCGCGAATCTTCTTTCTATAACGTTGTTTCTGAAAATACAGTTTGGGTAACTTTACAATATATTCATTTAAAAAAAAATTATTAGTAAGTATTATTCACAAAATGCTTTTTAATGGAGCTTGTTATATTATGTAGCTTCATTCCGTGTGTAGGTAATTACAATTACAACAACTCCGAAACGCAGGTATTACCTACTTATTTACTTTTGTAAAACTGCTGGCAAAATCAATTGGAAATGTTTGGAATTCTGATCGGGATCGGGATAAAATGTAGCCTCCTACTTCTAGGACTTTTTAGGGATCATCAAAACAGCTTACCATCTGGCAAGGCGAAGTCTGATTGACGTGTCCTATATATAAAAAAAAAAATTGAGAGCCAGAGTTAGTGAAAAAGTGGCAATTTCCATTTTTCATTGACTGTATAATTTTGTCTTCGCGTGGTTTCACAGTTCCAGCTACGGTAAACAGCTATAAGTATTTAAACTATGAATAGGTTGGTACTTCAGTCTCATTCTAAAATAAGGATGCTAGAGTCTGATGCGCGCACTTTTTTTTCTTGCGACATTCTCCACGTATACCTCCTCCTCACCTGCCAGATGGGGCGATCGCACTATCGATCGTGTCAATTACAAACACTTGCTTTAAATTTAAATGATTTAACATTAAATTTAATTGCTTTAAAATTAAATTTTAATTATTCGACGCTACGAATAACGTATATTATTCGTAGAATCGACATCTTGTAAAGTCGTACCAATACGGTAAACGGCTCCCATTGTCGCCGTTAGACGGATATATGTATAGAAGAATTTGGTTTCGGGCGAAGGTTCGGTGGCTTAGTGGTCAGAGTGTTCCTCCTGTAAGGGAAAGATTGCCGGTTCGAATCCCGTCTGGACCGTTTAAATTTTTTCTAGCTATGTTTTGTACTTAGGTGTAAACGAGGGGTTATGATGGATGTGACGGATTTGTTGTATTATATTTTAATATCGACGCGATAGTATGATATAAATATTATAAACCACACCTATATCACAGAATTACTACTTTATATCGATACTGAGTCACGCGAATCGTATAGTATAGATAAAGATCGTATTAAATGTGCCTACTACGTACACCTCGTCTCCATCCCAACACGTAGATATTACGTTTACCTACTACATATTATTATCTATCTATACTAATATTAGATTATAACTTATTGGATTATAAAGAGGAAAGATTTGTATTTTGTATATGTGTATGTTTTGTGTTTATTGAATAAACTCAAAAACCACTGAACCTATTTTAAAAATTCTTTTACTATTAGAAAGCTATATTATAACAACAAACATGCCTACATTATATTTAAAAAAATATTATAACGCAGGTTTATAAGTGCCCGGTTGATGGCAATAGGCTCGCCACCAATTATATTGGGACCTAAACATAAACTGGCGAAATGTGGATGCTAGAACCTCTGCCTACCCCTTAGGGGATATAGGCGTGAGTTTATGTTATGTTATGTTAAAAATATTAGGGATACTTTCTAAAACTCCAATAATGTAACCTAAGGTGTAAAAATTACCTTTAATAACTCCTTAGGTCGCGTGCGCTGCGTAAACTATTAGTGGTAGAACAAAATAATGTAAAACAGAAATATGTGGCTTTTTTTTATACCACTTAGGTGGTAGACAAGCACATGGCCCACCTGATGAAAAGTGGTTACCGTGGCCTATGGACGTGTGTAACACCAGAGAAGCCACACTCGCGCTGCCGAACCTTTAAGCAGAGAGTCTCTTTACCGTCAGTGTAGAGGACAAAGCAGGACCAGCCTTTAGTCATCCCACTGACAGCACAAATTCTCCAGTGAGCTCTGGCTACCCTACTCACCTTAGGTTTACAATAAAGTCCACGATAGCAACCCACAGTTGGTAAGCATTTTTATCTTTTAGAAATTTTATAAAATAATGTACCATATTCGAAATTTTTTAACAATATATACATCTGTTATTCCTAATTCAATTAAATACGTTAGATACGTAATGCATTTAATGTATATTTACCATTCAAACTATATAAATACAATGAAAATCATACCATGTTGTCTATACCTTTTTATCTTAAATCTTATAAAAATAAATTATTCTGTACTCAAGACTGTGTCAGAACCTGTTGGTTACTTTTTAAATTAAAGAATTCGAACGTACCATTCAAAATATATTACGAAATTATAAATGTCAATAAATCCGGTATATTGCCGTACATTATTTCAAAACGATTAAATTACCGCCATGGGACGGGAGTTCGGATCCGCTGAACAAAAGATGTAGCGGGTACAGGATCGGGGAGCGTGGTCGGGAACCTCCATGCGGTGCACCCTGGGCAACTCTGGGTGACTACCAGAGGGTACAATGGAGGTCAGTTTCCCATCCCTGAGGTATCTTAAAACCAAAAATGGCCCAGATAATTATCCAGTCTTGTTAGGATTTCATCGATTAAATTCGTAAAATGGTGCCGATTCTGTTGCTCATATCAGAAAATAAAACTATCTCTAAATTGTGTTTACTTGGACTTTGAACCTTCGTTCTATCTGGCGTCAGTTTACCTCCAGAGTCTCCGGACCACGCACCCCGATCCTGTTCCCGCTACATCTTTTGTTCAGCGGATCCGAACTCCCGTTGCACCCCAGAATTTTTAAAATAGGCTCAGTGGTTTTTGAGTTTATTCAATAAACACAAAACATACACATATACAAAATACAAATCTTTCCTCTTTATAATCCAATAAGTTATAATCTAATATAAGTATAGATAGATAATAATTTGTAGTAGGTAAACGTAATATCTACGTGTTGGGATGGAGACGAGGTGTACGTAGTAGGCACATTTAATACGATCTTTATCTATACTATACGATTCGCGTGACTCATTATCGATATAAAATAGTAATTCTGTGATATAGGTGTGGTTTATAATATGTATATCATACTATCGCGTCGATATTAAAATATAATACAACATATCCGTCACATCCATCATAATAACCTCTCATTTACACCTAAGTATAAAACATGTACTTCTGCGAGCAAGTAATGCTCGTGAAGGAGGAGGCGGGTCGGGAGCGGCGAGCGCGTACGAAGGCAACCCGGGCGTCAGAGGTCGATGAACGACCTCCGCCCCCCATGAGCGCTGGCCTGGAGGTGACAGGTGGAGTCACCTGTCACCCTGGCAGAAGCAGGCCGCGACAGTGGCGCGCCTAGCGCGCCTCTCCGTTTCCGGGGACGAGTTGGGGACTCTGTAGTCCTCACACCCGAGAAGAGGGCCAGATCGTGAGAAATGGCCGGGGTGCGAGGGATATGCCTGTCAACCTCACCTTCGGCAACCAAATCGACCCACAGGCGGCGTGCGTTTTAGTCGGTTCGAGTCCGACATAACCTCTTCCACCGGCTCCGGTGGGGAGTTATCCGTATTGTGTTTTGATTGGTCTTCTACAAGTTTTATAGAAACAAGTTTACAACTTGTTTTACAACTTGTTTCGAGGTGTAAACGACGGGTTATGTGTATTGTAAAATTCATGCAAAGTGATAGAAACACGAGTATGTACACTCATCACGGACATCAAAACTGACATCAATTAGTTTAAGTAAGCCGTTTCTTTGAAGTGTGAGGGCAATCGAATTAACCCTTGCAAAATAAGATCGATTGTTGTTCCTGAGTGGGCGTACATGTATTGCTTGTGAGTAGTAGTACAAAATGAAAATCTAATTGTACAATCACGAAGGTGCACTGCTTTGATCTTCAACGAATATAGATGCTTATATATTTACATAATCAGCAATATTTGTGGAAGGTTACTGATCATCACAGATAATTTATATATTTATCTAAATTATTTCTTTTGTTAAAACATCAAGTTTGAATTGTAAGTAATGTAACGATTGTTTACCTACATAGTTTGTGGGAATTAGGTAGGTACTTTGAAGTAGGTTAATAAAGTATCAGCTATTTTTTAAATTAAAAAAAACTAGTTTAAATAGTACATGCAATTTGTTGTGTATCTACTATATATACTACATATATACTAATAAAAAGAAAACTATTTGGAATCTCCGACGGCTGTGCGGCAGCAGTGTGGCAGGGATGTTCCGGTCATGTCTATCGTATCTCTTCAAACCCAATAGCAGAAAATCTATCACGTGAACTAATAGAGTTATTTCATTGGTCGAAGAGCAATGAAATTTACCCAAAAAGTAACCCAAAGGTATACCTGCACCGGATTCTCATTAGTTTTCAGGAGGTCTCAATTATAACTGCAGGATTTCGTTAGATAGATAGATAATTCTTTATTGTACACCAACAGATTTACAGTAGGACAAGTAGGTAGCATGTATATAGTTCAATGTGTACAATGTGCGGCCATATCGCTGGATGCAAGTTCTTCCAGGCTACCTTGGGGTGGACAGTAATGTGATAAAAATTGAGCTATCACAGTGTACACGATGACAGGTAGTGGTCCTTTACCATTCTTCCAAAAACGTTTAGGGATTTTGCTCGTCTGATATTCAATGGCATAATAATAAGCGCACAATCTTGACAGTGAATGACTTGTCGACAGTCAGTGGAATGCATTAGCATCCTCAGCCTAAAATTCTCAGATGACCTCAGGCACCTCGTATGTATGTCGTGGAGGAACTGGAATCGTTGTTCGAGATAAGAGGGGGTGGTGGGATTAAACAATACATTATATAACAGTGTTAGAATATGGGCATTACTGCGAAGCCAAATTGGGAGCCACTTGATTTTGCTACGTAAATCTGACACGTGATCATACTTGCGTAGACCAAATATGAATCGTATTGAAAATTTTGAAGTAGCTCAAGTACATAATTATGTTCATCATGTCTATAACGTTTATCACGTTTTGCCTGTACGTACAACAGGTATGTTTTCGAATAACTACGTTAACTGAGAAGTCTTTTTGCAGTTTCTAGAGATGGCTGACCCCGGTATTTGAAATTAGGCAATCTTAACTTGATCACATCGCTAGTGGATTCAGCCAGGCGCAATTTGGTGTGCCGTGTGAATATGTGAAACCGGAGCTTCAAGACGGCGCTGCGCGACGCGGCGCGGCGCGTTGGCTTGAAGCTAAATGTGGTGAAGACCGAGTTCCTTGTGTGAAACGGAACCCTAAAAAGCCACTTTTTGTACTACCACTACTTATAATGCCATTAATCAGCTCTAAGATACCAAAACTACGCATATTTCTCACATGGATCTACATTATCAATATTATCTACGCCTATATCTGACTGAACAAATGAAAAACATGTTTTTAATACTACAATATAAGTAAATAAGCACACGTTCCACATAATGTCTAACGGCGCGATAATCATCAATTAATTCTTTTCGAAGGTGATATCTGGTTGTAACTTAGGTAGTAGTACTTCAATAAAAATATTCCATTAAAACCGTAATCCGTAGATTAGACATCGAATACTCGAAGCACTTACAAAACTTTCCACTGTTTGCGGTATTAAACATTGGTAGGTATATCGTGTACCTACCTAACACGCGTATCAATAGCAAATAAGGTCTGATATGATGAATCGTAAGAATATATTTGAACTATAGTATTTAACTTTGACTGAATGTCTCATTGTATGAATGGGTCCACTATGTTATTAAATTTTAGTTCTGCAAACTATACACAATTTAATAAATAATTTAACATTAAACTATTATAATATATAGAAAAAATATATGCAATAACAAAAACTTATAAAATTTATACAAAGCTATGCCAACTATACAATATACTCGTATACAAAAATGAAATAGAGAAAAAGAGGGAGAATGCAATTTTAAGCGTCGATAAATGCCTCCCCATCGATCTCTATTGCTACTGTACCCAAAAGGCAGGCGGTAGTGCCACGCTGAATGACGATACCAATTCTCTGAGCGAGGTAAAGGCCAGTCCTATGGTCACGGGAAGCGTCGCTTCGCTATTTCTTTGAATAGTGCGCGCGCGCGCGCTTGTACTCCACGGACTCAACGTTTCGACTCCAAACGGCTCAAAAATATAATTACCAGTTAAATTGGTGTATTTGCGCTATGTGAGTGTCCGCTGATGCATCCGCGCATGTTATTTATATTTTAAATTAAAAATATATCACTCACTCCAAGCACAATACTGAACAAGACTTACTGTATGTCTTTTTACACGTGCAGTCTCAAAAGGCGCGCGGTGCCCTCCGGGTTCAATACAATAACGCATTCAGGAGGTTGGGGGGACTATCCTGGCGCGAGTAGACTCCTATACTCGTACTACGATGCGGAAGCGCGCCGCCTCATTCGTGCGTAGGGTCAGGACGAGTTCCAACTCCCTCCTGAAGATGATTGCTGCCGATTAATCTACCCGGATTAATCGTACATAAAATATTGCTGCAATGTATACCGCCCCGAGGAAAAATGAACCCGGCGAAATTTGGCGCAAGTATGACAGTGGGAGCTGGTGTGACGAACACAAATCATGATTCGTTACCCACCACTGTCAAAGGAATTTTTAATAATGTTTACCGGCTGAGATTCGGTTAGAGCCGAATTCCCATTTTTACGATTGCACCCGTAAAATTAAGTACCATTTGTGCTTAATCGGGACCAGTAATAGAAAAATGATCAAAAAATTCCGAAGCGGATAGTTTCCTTACTCAGGAATATAGTGAGTTCAAAGAAAGGATATAAAAGTAATCATGTATTTTTTCAATTACATTAAGTATCAGCTGTACAGTACCCTATCAATATCCTTGAGGCCCAGGCCGACCTCACCTGCAAGTCGTGCACCTCGTTTCCTATCAGGGTTGGGCGGCAGACGGAAGTCGTTTCTGGAAAATTCGACATATAAATCAATAAAAATAAGCAGGACCTCTAGCTCTGTAGTGCAAACCTTGGATACACCCTTGTTCGAGGGATATGCCTGTTAACCTCACCTTCGGCAAACTAAAACGACCCACAGGCGTCGTGCATTTTGTCAGTTCGAGTCCGACATAATTTCTTCCACCGCCTGCGGTGGTGGGTAAATACGTGGGGATTTTTCGCACGTAAAAAAGAAACCTTGGATACACCTGGGACCTATTTACCTATACAAACCTTATTATTTAATGAAAACACCAAAGCTTCCTTTTGTGTTTCAATAAATACATTTTACTTCTTTAATAAAGTTTTTAATATTATTAAAGCTCTGTCGGAGATTTCATCTCTTACCTCTTATAATAATCGAATAATCAATAATGATATCAATTGTCCCGAGCTGTTATCAAAACTTTCATTCAATGTACCATGTAAGTCAATTCGATTTAATCCACTGCTACGAATTCCGAATGCTTCCACAAATTACAGGCAAAACAGCTACATAATGAGGGCTACTCGTAACTTTAACAGTCTATGTAAGCAGCACGACATGGACCCATTCTCGACTAGTGTGCCCGCGGCAAGACGGTGCTTGGGTTTAGCATTTTTCAAATCCAGAAATTTATGTACTATGTTGCTTTTTTTTCTTACATAAGGTTTGTGCAATGCGTGTTTTTGTTTACAATATTTTATCTACGCAGCGACTATAAGTGAAAACTTCTTATTGGCTTTCTACTACCTAATCCAACGCTATTCATGTTTTTATGCTGTAAGTTTTCCATGTACTAAATAAATAAAAAAATAAAAAATTGTAAAGTGATGTTTCATGTCTGAAAATTTTCCAGTATCCGTCATGTCTAAAGATATAATGTGCCATCTGTTGTCGGCCCGTTGTCTTGAATAAATATAGACACTAAAATTACTGATAACATCTTACTTACAGAATGCAACCATTCCATAATGCAATTCATCTCTTTTATTAGATTGAATGTATAAAATCGTGTACAAATGAGTGAAAAATATTTGAGTCCTCAATTGTAACTTCCATACATATTCCACCAGCATTTCATAACACACACTTCAGTCCTTAAAATTTAGAAATTTGTAACAAATTCTAATTTTCAATCTTATATACACCAGGTGAATGACGTAATTATAAGTTTGATGAGGGAATAAGTGAATTTTATTACAGATAAAGTGATAACAATTGAATCTTATTTTAATGCGCGGTTTCTGCACCGCTTACGTACTGATGTATTCTAGTTGAGGTCCTAACAAGGCTATTGGTATTTACCTACTTACGTTTTATATTTCTCCTTTCAACCTTCCGCCCTTTCATTTCAGTCCTTTTATTTTAATTTAGACAAAACTATGTATGTTTCTATTATATTCACAAACAGTTTCTTTGCGTACTTCATCATTGGTTTATAGGTTGTATTTAAAGTACACACATCAACAAAGTCTAGGGAACAAGGACATTTCTAGTTTTTATTTAAAAACCCTTTCTTGTAATAGTGAGTGTTTTATATCAATAGAAGGGTATTTTTATACCGTTTTTAATTTTAATTTTAATAAAAACATTTTCATACCAATTTTTTTTTTTTTTAAGAAAGAATTGAATAGTGCCTATATTGAGTATTACAACCTTCTATGATTAGGCACAAAAATAACGAGGTAGTAAGAAATACAGTAATTAACCGTACTTTAAACGTTTTTAATAATCTGTAGGACCTCCTAAAGCATTAGCAACAGCTCGACAACGGCGTGGCATACTTAGTATGAGATTGTCAATCATCGTCTGTGGAATATGGCTCCATACACTGCGAAGGTGTAAAAAAAGTTGTTCTTCAGTGTTCAGATTTTCCAAAGAATCACTGAAAGCTCTTCTCCCAAGCAAATCCCAGGCATGCTCTATGGGATTGAGGTCGGCAGACTGAGCAGGCCATTCCAACGTCGTCATATTGTGCTCGCTTAACGCATTGACCACTACCCTCGCGGTGTGTGACCGTGCATTATCTTGCATGAACATAAAATCTTGATCGAACTGCTGTCGATGAGGGATTACCATGGGGTGTATAACCTCCTGAATGTATTGGTTTGCATTCAAATTGCCCCGTATCCAAACGAGGTCGGTCCTTCCACCAAGGCGAATTCCAGCCCATACCATGATTGTTCCACCTTGGTAAGGATGAACTTCTTGCGGATTCTGGAGACGACTCCGACGTCCAGGAACTCGCCATATACGCACTCTTCTCGAATCAGGATGAAAACCGAAGCAAGATTCGTCGGAAAACAGAACCCGTGCCCATTGATGGTCGGTCCACTGTAAATGTGCGTTAGCCCACAATAAGCGACGACCTCGATTTCCACGTCGAAGAGCTGGAACCCTAAGCGGTCTGCAAGCATAAAGATTGGCTTCGTGTAGTCTTGTTCTGACAGTTTGATCGCTAATAACCACTTGATGCTGAGCATGGAGGCCTGCGACCAACTGACGAGCAGTAATCGTGGGTTGCCGCCTTGCGGAATTTTGCAAGAAACGATCTTGTCGCGGGGTAGTAACCCTATTTCGTCCCCTGTGACGTTCGTCAACATCCCCTGTAGACCTGTAGCGTGCCCATAATCTGCAAATTACGCTTGGTTGGGTGTTGACAGCATCCGCTACGTCGCGTTGAGTTCGTCCAGCTTGCAGCATACCAACAGCCCTTAACATCTCTTCGCGACTTAAATGACGACGTGACATGATGACTACAGTCACAAAAATGCACAAACCATACGTAAAAGACGTATTATTGATAATAAACGTTATTTACAATCAAAAAAAATAATTTTTATTTTGCCTCAGAGAAACTGCACAATCAAACATTTTTAAAAGTTTTCCCTCCATATTCGAAAATCATTACTTATTTAAATTTATTTTTAAATTTCGAACAACTCTGTAATCTACTTTATTCTATTTTTATTTATTTGCTGCCAGTTAATAAAAAATAAAATAATTGGGGTCATCTTGTTCCCTAGACTTTGTTGAGGTGTTTAGTATAGGTATAGACAATTTGATATAGTTATATATGTAGATGATAAGAAATAATATATAACTATATATTTATATTATCGTAGGCTTTTACTATATCTGTTATGTAATCTTCTATATATATACAGGCTGGAATTTTATAATGCCACCTGAAGGGGCTGTACTCTTAATTCTGTAGATAGAAAATTTTACTCAAAGAAAACATTCCTTTATTTTTGAAAACAAAACTGCAAACAATGTTTTTTTTAAATTCGCTTGCCGCATCTGTTAAAGTGGCACCCTGTAATTTTATTGCATCGATCGTTAGGGTCAATTATAAGGATGAAATCTCTCTAACAAACTTCATAAATTAAATGAAAGGAAAACAATGTACAAAAGAAAGTCGTGTTAGTTACACCGTTTATAACTCAAGAACGGCTGCACCGATTTGGTTGAAAATTGGTGGGGTGTAGCTTAGAACCAGGAGACAGACATAGGGTACTTTCATCCCGCTCGACTGTGTTCTCGTGTGACGTGGCATAAAACCTTAAAGAGAATACAAGTCACTATAAGTTGTATAATAACAAAAAGCAAATGATAACTAAACGTAAATATGTCTACGGTTAAGTAAGGTTCAAAATCCGATACTTAAAAATTTTGACAGATATCAATAATAAGCAATAATCAGTATTAGACAGTCACTCGAAAAAAACTTTCTTCGCAATATGAATATATGAAAACGTAGGTTCGAGTATCGGAAGTGAACATATCTTAATATATTCCTATCGTAACGCGGACGAAGTCGCATGCAAAAGCTAGTTTTTGATAAAGTTCATTTTAATTACAACACCTATAGAACAGATACAACTGTGAACTAGACAGTTCCTATAGACAAGTGGCAATACGTTTGTGGAATAAAACCGAATAGAACAGATTAATCAATGTATGGGGTCGACATACGATGACGACAGTCATAATAAACGTCAAAATACGTGTCAATTGAATATATTCATCATTTTTTTTCTTTAACCCGCGGTACCCTGTGCCATATCATACCACTGTGCTACCCATAGGTAATGGACTGCTGAGACGAGGTCTCGGTTTCGATCCCAGGTTTTACCATGGCACATACCAATGACTTATCGATGCTTTTCAAAGTTATGTGTATTTATCGCAGGTTTATAAGTGCCCGGTTAATGGCAATAGCTTCGCCACCTATTACATTGGGACCTAAACATAAACTGGCATAATGTGGGTGCTAGCACCTCGGCCTACCCCTTCGGGGATATAGACGTTAGTTTATGTTTTATATTTATTCTATAATACGCGTGTCAACGAATTACCACTTGTCGAAGGATTGGCAGATATAATCCCCTTTCTTAAAATGTTCTAAGACATGCACTACTCAATACATCACGCTTATACACCACATTTGAGTGTAAAGTGACTAACAAGGAAATTCCGTGGCACCCCCAGCTGACCTTGGACCATCTACGGCTTTTAAGATGACACCCTGTGGGGACCATGGGGTTTCTATGTTGCTCCGGAAATTGCTCATCGCTACTTATTCCCGGTAGAGTAGAATTTGGACTACCCCATCTCTTCCTATGCGGTGTCGTGCAAGGCGACTAAGGAATAGGGCTGTTTAAAATCATGCGATGCGTGGCTTGAGTCTAGAATAGTGCTTGGAAGACTCACCTCCTATTACCTATGGGTGTTTATTCACCTCTGCCTAACCTTCCGGTGATAATGGCGTGTTTATATGTATATATGTACATGTTTTTCTTAGTACGTCTCATTAGATAATCCATAACTTAAGCACAATAGTATTTATGACCTGTGAAATTCAAAGGTAAACGATTATTTGTGTGAGTTAATTTTTATTAACGGACAGTCACTGATGCGACGGACCAGTGATGCTACAAAGTAATGGCTATTATCTGTTCTGTGGTAACGGTAAGGATCGTACTACGCCTGTACCTGCGCCAGATCCTGTTCAGTTAAATTTAATAACATGATTGTTCAATTAAATCAATAGTGATTTTTTATTTATATGCTTTGATTAATGCTTAATAACATTTGCATGTGATTCAGATTTTTTGCAGTTTTTTAACATATTAGAAAACCTAGTATGTTGTTAGGCATCTGCTATCGTTTATACTAGTGTCTGTGAAATGAATGACTACCGCGTGGTTCCCGGCAGAGTAGAATTTGGACCACCCCATCTCTTCCCATGTGGCGTCGTACAAGGCGACTAAGGGATATGGCTGTTTAACATCGGACAGATATATACAGCCCAGATTCAGCCTCAGATGCATAGCTCGAGTCAACAATAGTACCCGAAATACGGCGATAGGACCGAATACAATTATTGGTAAAATGTGGGACGTCTGCCTAACTCTCCGGGGATAAAGGTGTGATTATTATATGTTATATGTATGTATATGCAGTGCTTAACGCTCTATATGTTGATAGGATAGAAACAATATAATAAGTGTACTTTCCACGTCTTCGGATGCTAGAATCAGTTGTATGGATTGAATGTCGCACGTTAGATAAAGTTCTGTACGGTCACGCGTCCTCGTAACTAGAAGTTTCCAAATTAAGCGAAGTTAAAAAGAAAGCCTATTCTTCAGTAACTGGGATTTTTTTCTAAATTTCTATGCAATTTAATGGACAGTGATTGACAGTGGAGTTTCGTATAACATCAATCACTGTTCATTACTTTAGGTAATAGTGGTAGGAATTCTAGGAATGTCACTGACAATTACTGTCAAATAATTAAGACAATTGATTTAAGCAACAATGGCAGACAATGTGGACAAATGATTTCTTTTTGCAAGGCGATTTTTTTAATATAACAAGACGTTCGGGATGCTTGCCCCTTATTTTTTTAACGTGGGAGAATTCTCTTCGGATACCCCTTCCCGCTGGAGCCAGTAGAAGAGGTTATATCGGACTCGAACCGACTAAAACGCACGACGTCTGTGGTTCGTTGTTGGTTGCTGGTGGTGATGTTGGCAGGCATAACCCTCGCACCCCGGCTGACCCAGAGTCATTTCTCTCGATTTGGCCCCCCATGGGTGTGGGGGGATGCTGTCCCCCTAGACGAGTGGCAGTATGTAGGCCGGCCGACGATTGTTAACGCATGTCATAAACGTCAAATACCTTACATTTGTCATTCTAGTACAATACCTACATACATACAGACATATAATCACGCCTTTATCCCCGCAGGGTTAGCCAGAAGTGAATTAACATCCACATTTTACCAATCATTGAATTCGGTCCTACGTATACTCATAGGGGTGAGCCTATTGTCGTCTTTCGGGCGCTATTGCTGACTCAAGCCATGCATCTGATACTGAGTCTAGGCTGTGTATATCTGTCTTATGTTAAACAGCCCAAGAGTAGAGACGCCTTGTACGACACCATATGGGAAGAGATGGGGTGTTCCAAATTCTACTTCTAGTGCATTACACCGGCCACTTTTCAAGGGGGGGCTAAATAGACTGCCACGTTTCTTCAGCTTATTTGGCATGTTCGCGGATGCAAATGATATCAATCAATCAATCAATCAAGCCTATTGCAGCCCACTGCTGGATATAGGGCCCTCTCAATATTGGAGACTTTTAGTGTAAATAATAGATAGGTACTTATTAATTTCTATGAAGAAGTGAATGAAAAAGAAAAAGTTGTGTTACTTACAATTATTATGAAGAAAAAATACGATGTTTCCATTGTTTGCATTGAAAAAATATGTCAAAGTAGGTATGTATATCCGTATTCTAGATTCTAGAACACAAGTTAGTTAAGCTAAGCTTGCTAATTGCAAATGCAAGGGTTGTCCTGCATTGTCTTCAGCGCTGTAGGCATAGAAACACCCTGTTGTCTATCTTGCAGGGTCGGCAACATGAGTGTGACTCCCCTGGTGTTGCATACGTCACGGAAACCATTTTTCATTAGGTGGGTCGTGTGCTTGTCTGCCACCTAAGTGGTAAACAAAAATATTAAGATATGAGACAAGGCTGGGTGACTAACATACCATTGCGTGGTAATGAACAATAGGCCACATCGCTGTAGCAATGTAACGTATGTTTTTATTTAAGTGGCAATATAATTGCCTGGTTGAATTAAATATGCGCATGTTGCGTCCATGGCTGTATTTTACCGTCTGTACCATGGTGAGTGTTCTGATGAGCTCTCCCAATTAGTCCCACCCTCCCCTTTCCTACACAGGACAACACGTGCAGGTCTTCGATGTCACCGGCACACGGTGCAGAACATCCGCTCAAGGACCAAGCGATTCGGTGACTATTTCCTCTGTCGCACCATTAAGGCCTGGAATTCATTACCAGCTCACGTGTTTCCTTCTTTCTACAGTCCCGGGTCCTTTAAGCGGGGCATGAAAAAGCATGTGATGAGGCCGTCAAGCTGAGTGTCACCATTGTCACACGGTATGTGTAAGTAATGGTGACTCTCTTTTCTGAGACTTTGCCTTCAGCTTACCATCAGGCAAGGCGATGTCTAATTGACGTGTTCTATATATAGAAAAAAACAAAAAAATAGTTACTGCGACGGCCCATGCGCTCGCACTACTCCCCATGGCTGCATTCATGGTGACGAGCGAGAGGACTTTAACCCCGATGCCATGAGGTTCCAAGCTCTACCCAAGTGTAGGTAGGTACTTTGGCACCTACTGTTTTGTTACCTGTTGCTGAAGTAAAGTATCTGAGTCAAACAATCTTGGTTTCTAGTATGAACCTCCGTAATTGCAATATTATTACTAATAGTTATATAATAGTAACAGTTGACCTCGCGAGCACCTTTGGCTATATTTTTCTAGTAACTGGTATCCTGAAAAATGATTAATAAAAAAAAACGGTACGTAGGTATCTTCTCATTTTAAACAGCCCTGGATGGATGTTCCACCAAAAACTATGACAACTATAGCAACCTTCCACCTTTCTTGTCATAAGATTTTTTAATATCGAAGTAAATACATAACACATGATTTCTCACTGGATTTTGTGAAAACACCAGTGAGAAATAATGTCCTTGATATTTGAGCAAAATATCAAAATCCATTTATATACAACGTGACATTAAAATTCCTCTTAATTTCTTCTCCACCATTTTCCCTCTGATCAAAAAAACTTCTCTACTAAAGTTTAGTTTTAAAGCAAAGAACATGTGTGCCAATATTGATGAAAATCGGTCAAGAAATGCGCCCTCTAGACCGGAACTGACAAACATACTGATATAGATACGGACAAAAGCAACATTGATCACCTTGTCCAAGCGGAGACTTACGCTCGCTTCGCTCGCTCGATCAATGAGTCATCATGATGGTTGGTTTACTACGAATGTCTCTGCTCAAATCTTTTAATTAAGTCTAATTGTAAAAGGCGCGTGCCGACGCGGGAAGGGCTAGTAAATTGACATTTGACCTCACGGATTATTAAAATCAGAGCTCTTTACCTTCGTTCGAGTACCGAAACTATACCTTGGGTGTATGTGGAATAAAATTTTGATTTCTAACTAGTAGAATTTCTAATCAGATGCCTTTAATTTCTTATAATTTTTTGTGTACAACTAGTGAGGCAGCAAGTAATGGTGCAGGACTATGAGTTCACTCCGGGAGTTACTCCCGCACTGCGCCAGAGCGCCGGCTTACGTACGTGTATTGTATGGAAATAAATAATTGGCTCCCGTATTCTTCTTTTGACGAGCTCTCCGGCGGGTCCATTATATCCGTTTGAGCGTGAGCGGTGGCATTCGGACGCCAGTGGCGACGTCCTCGGTCGCCTGCGTCGCGCTCCACACAATACATCAATATGAATACCTCCGATCGAGGTACGAGTCCATGTCTTACTTTTTATCGAGGGTTCCTATCGAGAAATGTGCTATATTTCTAGAGTTCTGGAGATTGAGTCTTCATGGCATTCATCGTGGTGAAGTGCGCTTACCAAGACGGCAAGGTTATGTAGAAGGAGGTCGGAAGTGCGTCCAATTCTCGTTGAACGGCTAGGTCACTCACTATCAAATGGAGTAGCGAAGAAGGTTATATCAACGATCCAAGTGTTCAAAGTGATTATGGTGATCATCGCAGTTGTGACAGCGCGGGAGCAGGTTTCGAGACGGTATTTTGCGCAACTTGTAGTAAGTATGGAAGATTAAGTTCCACGATCATGTCTTCCGGACTACCAGGTACGGGTATCACTTATAGCGTCTTATAATTGTGTTCAATCATTTACAAAATCTACTGTACTTGTTTAACAGTAAATATTAACAAACCTGCTCCATAATGATGAAATAAAATCTTAAATTCCAAATAAATAAATATCAGAAACCAAACTACCAGTAAGTGTATTGTTTGCTGAACATGTGACGAATCCTATTGATGAAATTGTCGAAGTACGGGCGTGGCTCTTGGCTCCACCGATGACCATTGGCCTTACTGTTAACGAATTAGTGTTGATTATAGCGCAACAACATTAAGGTACCTAGCAACCGCACCTTCTTTTCGTACTTGACTTCATCTATTGTATTATAGCAGTCAAATGAAGACTGACCTGCCTCAATAATGGCAAAAGACTGAACTTCTAAAATTTTTACAACTTTTTGTGCACCTAAATACGCCAAAAATATTTACCTCAGTGTAAGAATGTTTCGTACCTTTAAGTTGATAAACAATCATAGCATACCATTTATTTTTTATATAACGCACTCGATCTCCAAATATATACCTAATTGTTTCAGCAGACATTCACCATCACACGTGTATAAGCAATCTTATCTCTTATGGGTACATTGAATGTCCATTTTAAGAGCTGATGTTGTACGAAATAAATAGCTGTGATACATTGTCCATTGTACATGTGTGTTATAAGGTTTGATTAGGTAAATTCAATATTATAGCCATTTGCCGCAGTTAGGCCGACGATCTTAAAATTAGAAGGGGGAGGCATGAGCTCCAACACGGCGCCTCATCCGGTCACTCATCGCGCAAATTGTCAATTGGCCGTTGTCCATTCAGGGCTGTCAGAGAACAAGGTTGAGCCCGGGTGTGTTCACGTGATTTCTCATTGGTATCTTCAAAAATGTTATCAGTCTGTAGGAATGTTTTGACACATTTTCTTAGTTAGCTTAGTATAAAATGTAGCAAAAATGTTAAATGGTAGAGTACCTTATGTAGTTATAGTATATCCAGCAAGATATCTAATGAGTGTGACGAAATCACTAAATAATTTGCTTCATTTTGTATTTCGTTCCTCGTGCCATAGGTTTATTCCTACTTGAAGTTACAATTCATAGAACTAAACGCAAAGGATGCCGGGAACGTATCTGGTAACGAATGCTTGTTAGAAGATGGATAGATCCACTAACACTATATAACAATATTTTTGTCAATTCCTTGTTTGTAATTCGGAAATCCGTTATTATCCATAGTTCGTTGGGCAATAGTAAGATAACTTACGCGACGCTAATGCGGACTTCCTGCCATCTTGATCCGTCAATTTCCTTCATAGTGCACTCAGAGATGAGCGAGTGTCTAAACTAACGAGATATGACATGCACAATTTGGCACAGAGGTACCTACATTAACACGCACCAGGTCCTTGTCCTTGTACCTGGCTCAGTAACACGGCCGGGCAAACAACACGTATATTTTAAAATCAGTTAATTCGGTTAAACAGGTTAGTGCAGCAGTAATTTGAGACAATTTACGCCACGATTGCTTGTTGACTTTGCTATTTGAAGGAGTAATTTTAGAGTGGCGCAGGATGTGCCTTTGTTAATCAAGCACGCCATGGCACTTACCTAAACTCATGTATATGTGTCAACTCAATGTACGTTTTAAAATAAGACTAGTGGGCATAATACATACCTAAATGTTTATTATAATAAATACGAATTTTGGGCGCCCGGGATTATTTCTTATTTATTTTCTCCTACTTCTGAGCATATATCCTAATCGTATTCAGAGCTCGTATTTTGGAGCCCTGCTCTCTTGCTCCTCTCATTTTTGTTTTGTTTTAGTTTTTACGGAAGCGACTGATTTCTGAACACCCATGGTCGAGACGAAAGCATGCACCAGAGCCTCACTGTCTTCTCTAGGTGTACAAGCATACAGATCAATGTGTTCTGTTCATTTGGGTGGACATTTTTGCTCGTTCTTTTGGAGAAATTCTTCGATTAAGTAGATATCAGCTACGATAATATATAAAGCCTTGATGTCTTTAGATGGGTTTCTGGGATTACTGGAATTACTTACCTGGGCAACGCTGCGGAGCTGCCATTCCTGAGTCATTTTAGTAGCCGGGATCTACTGAATATTTCAATGAGGTTTCAGAACGCGTGCTTGCGGCTAAGTATATGCGTGTACCTCCTGGTGCACGCAGATATTGCCACCGGCGGGGGGATAAGCAGACCCTTTAACTTAAACCTTCAGTGGTACTCTGGATGATACGAGGCGTATAATCTGTTGTCATGAAGGAGTGAACTAGAGTTTTATTTATCCATCTTGTTCTTCTGTTTTCTTCATTTAGTAGTTCTTCACAGTAGACTTTTAGAGTAATTTAAGTGTACGTTCTAAGGAACCTATAATGGAAATGTACCCAGGTTTCCCAGACACTCACAAGAATCTTTTTTTTTTTTTTGTGTTAGTAGTGTTTGTAGTTCAAGGTTTTCTATTTGTATGTTTCCTTAGTGCATGTCACGATGTCACGATGACTACTTGAACACGTTTGTATAATTTCTAGGTAACAAAGTCTGCATCAAAATACGTTCATTACTTTTTGGGTCCAACGCGAAGAAACAGATAAATTTGAATTTCAAAAATATTTTTGTGTTTTGAATATAATCTCTTTTAAATATCTCCAATGTACTGATGTGCAATTTTATAGAATATTTATATTTATAGGTATAGTTTTAAGGTAGATCAAAATAGTGCTCAGAAGAAAATCGTGAGATCGTGAGATTCGTTTATCGAGAGAACATTTATCTTGTTACTACGTTAATACTAACTACGTAGTAAAAACTAAAAACTATAAAATTACTTAATGAAGATAAGAGAAAAATTACTGAATTTACACATTTACTGGTCTGTTAAAAACCCGAGAGGTCATATTATTTCAATTTATTGCATCATAATGGTTAAGAAACAACAGATAAAGTAGGCACCGACTTCTAAGAGATTAGAAAATCTGTAAATTCAGTATGTTTTCTCTTATCTTTATTACATCAATTTACTGTTTTGAAGTCGGTTTTCTAAACGTAGTTTATTATTTATGTTTAGAGTGACTGTAATAGGTTGTTTTTAATTATATTACATTTTTCCTCTTTTTAGAGGACAGTCCAGCGTGCCGATTATAATTTTCAGGGTTCTATGTTTAACCGAAAAGAAATTGAGAAATTATCACTACCCAAAAAAATGTTGCGCATAATTTCATATGCGGTCAAAGTCTCTTCGTAAATAACTGCAACACAAACATTATGTCTGGGTAGTGAACGTTTTAACAATAACTTGTTTACCAAACTAGTACTTTTAACAATTTTAATTTAGTCAGATGTATGAGTTAAAATAAGCACAAAGGATAATGCGAGCGTTCCGCTTCCCGCATTAGCCTTCTAACCTAAACAATCCAAGTCGAGGTGCGCAGTATTCGACTTGGAACCGTTTCAAAATTACACCATCGAAATTGATAATTAAATTGGAGCATCGAGAGACCAAAATAAGCACAGTACACGGGCATCTGCCTACCTTATGTTGACTCCGAGACATAGAACCTCGGCATACCGAGGAAGCTTCAAGTTCGCGGCCAGCCGCATATGGAACGACCTGCCACCACCAATACGATCTGCAAAAACATTGAGATCATTCAAAAATAAATACCAATTGCATCTGCTGGCTGCACAGAAGCGGGATTGTACTCACCCTGGGAGCACTCCATGATACAATTTAAATCCGAGGTGACGTTCGGTAAACCTTGGTCGCTCGTGGTTATCAGTGGGTGTGGTTGTTGTCCCTGAAGATGCTCCGCGTTGCACTGGTTGCACGCCGTGTGCTTGTTTGCATAAACATGGCTTAAACACTGAACATGTACACTAAAATACACACATCACATTGCACTAATTTATTCGTGATCACTGTTCTTGCACAGCGATTATTATTGGCGTATTGCACAGTGAATATATGGCATTCTTACGGACGGAATGGTGTAATAATAGATTCTTGCTTGTCGGCCATCTTATGATGTTGCGCAATTGTATGCAACGCATGTTACCTAAGATGTTACTCAATAACAAAGAGTTTATGTCATCATTGTCATCGATAACTCGTTGAGTGAACCACAGACAACCACAGATTATCTGTGATGATTTAATTTTATAGAAGATATTCCGTTATGCATTTTTTTTCTTTCATTTTTGTTTGTTGTTTATGGTTTGGTCATTGTGTTCTCTATTTTTAAGTGTTTTAAGTGTTGTGTGTTCATGCGTCACTGACTCGTTGCGTGGCGGCGGAGCCACTAGCGGCGCCATCTGAAAACCAGCGCTTCGCATACTCTGGTGTGCGGGGCATTCATGCTGAGATGGTGGCCCATTTGGGTGCGCACGATGTGCAGTGAGAGTGTTCTTTTGTGATATCTTCTTGTTGTGTATATATATATTGTCTGACTCTCTGTACGTTGTGTGTTCGTGAATAAATGTTTTTTCTTTCTTTCTTTCTTTCTTTCTTTCTTTCTAATAATATAATTTCCAAAAATTCTTACGTTTTGTAATAGCAAATAGTTTGACCATAATTTTATTGTCTAAAGATTGTTTGCTTTAACATTTGATTAAAGATGAAATGCCATAATGATTTTATCATTTATTAAATTTGACGAAATGAAAAAATGCGTACTAAAATTATCTCAAACATTGTGTTGGTATAAAAAAATTGTTTGGGTAGTGAAATTTTGACAATTTTTTTTCGGCAAAATGGCAGAATTCATCATTAGGAAAGTCGCCTATACCATCCGTCACAGGATCGTCATATAACTAGCTAAAAGCAATAATTAACCATTTCTTAACTGATTTCGGGTGATTCTTTGGTGTGTTGCCGGAGTTCAGGTCCAGTAACCTTGAAATTTATATGGAACAACTAGTGAGCTATCGGTATAGCTCACCGAACAGCTAACCGAATGCAAAAATATTTTTTAAAATCGGTTCATAAACGACGGAAATATCGAAGAACATAGAGAAGTCGGTTAAATATATACATATCAAAGTACACATAACAAAAATGAAAACTACTGATCCAAACTATATCAAATTTTTATGGAATCAAATAGCAACTATTTTGCATCAAACTAAAAAAAGAAGCACGCAAATCGGATCATGAATCTCAGAGTAATAGGTTTACACACATAAAAAAAATACCATTTAAATTGACAACCTCCGCCTTTTTGAAAGTCGGTTAAAAATGGAAGTGTTTGTTTGTTATATTGAAATAACAGCTTTTTAGATACTTTAACTTTTACTGGCAGCCGGTATTATAAAGAGTAACTAAGGATACTTTTTTTTAATAATTAGGGTACCGTTCAAATTAATAAAAACCAGATCTAAAGTCCACGCAGACGAATTCGCGGGCAAAGTGTAGTTACAAAAGAAACACCACAGAATACATAATAATCAAAATTCAATTATATATTGTACGTAGGCGTATATAGGATACAAAATTATAACACGGCATGACTTTGCCAAACGGATCGAAGTTAGAATTGAAATGAACTTGACCTGAACCATTGTAATTCAAGATTACTGAATGGCCTGGTTAAAAATAGTTAGCTGAATCGCTAACATCAAGGCAGGAGTGAATCGTGTAACATAACACTTGGAGTAAGTTGATACTCAGAGAAACATTTTATTTACTATTCAATGGAGCAGCGTAATCAAGTAAACAGATTTTTTTGTAAGTGATGTATTCTACTGAGTGTAATAACGTGTACTAAATACCTTTGGACCTTTGTGTGAGATGCTATATTTCTGTCAGTTCATTATTTAATTTCTAGAAGGTGTCATGCGCAGATTCTTCCTCGGTATACTTATGGGTTCAAGATTAAAAGTAATTTACTATTATTTATTATTCCTCTTTATTCATTAAAAAAACTTGCAATTCATATTTTACACATATAAAAACATATATTTAAAAATATGAACAATTTGCTACCAACATCGGGTACAGGGACCAAACTGCTGGGGATTAGGATTCTGGAGAAAGGAACCTCCTCATAATTCGTACCGTGCTGTCTAATGTGAGTCTCTCGAGATGCTGGTTGAGACGCTTGGCATTCAGTCCGTGAATCGACACGACTATCGGAAAAATAATCGCCGAATCCTCATTTCACATCTCGACAGCCTCCAACAACATTAATATATTTGGATTAGCTTATCTTTTTCGTTTTTCACAAGATTTTCGTTATGCCGAATGGTGATATCGGTTATCATAGCGCGGGGCTTTAAGGTTTCTATCACTATTATATCAGACTTATTAGGTACAATAATCCTGACAGTGATGATAGGTCAATCCCAATACAATGTGACACGACCATCATTAAGAACTGGGTCGGGCACATACGGCACCGCCGCATTCAACTTAGGCGGCAGACAAGCACATTGATGGACAGTGGTTCCCGTGTACTATGAATGTGTGGAACATAAGTTATATTTAAGAGCAAGTTGCTGATGCACAATCCTGGCCTACAATGCAATCTATGCAAATACTCGGCGTTGACAAGACGAGAACAATCATAAATTATATTCCTAAGGAATACTATTATAATTATGGATACGCAGTTATCATGGGATCTCCCCGTGACCATGGTTAATGTAAACATTTGAAACGTTGGGTTAAGTGTTAATATTACAATTATACAAAATAGGTTCCGTTCAAAATTGTTTATTTAAATGAGTGATATTCGTGTAAACTGCCGACAATCGACAGTACATAATAATACCTTAGTAGAATAAGTAATCTCCAATTTGAACATTCTGAAATTCGTCTAGCAAATTCTAACCAGCAATATCAATATGTATATCATATGAAGTTTTCAACTGGTCACATGGCAAACTAATCTAATTTTGTTGGCGTCATCGACACTAATTTACTCCCCGGTAGCGCAGGTCACGCCATGAGATTGCTTTATAACTATGTTTCGCGGTTGGGGGCGTTGCGGTGCAGAAAATTGTTAGTTGGTATGAAATAGACTTTTTTATAACAAGATTTATAGTGTAAAGAAGCAAACAAATATAACAACGTTACAGGGAAAAGTTTGCATAGTGTTTACTTCCAATTTTCGGAATTTATAAGTCACAAAATGGTAATAAAAAGAAATTTTATCAGTTCTTAGTGGACAAGTGAGCCTTAGGCATACACATCATCATCCTCATAACGATTTTCCAGTTGCGTCCAGCGTTTGTACTATGAAGAGCGAGATCTGCTTATTGTTTACTATGAATGGTACGTAGCTTTTCCGGAATATGACTTTGCAACCCCGTTGCGCACCTCGTAACGCCTCGTCCATTGTTGAGCAGGTGCAGCTGGCAGATAAGGTTGGCTTGAGCCTCAGATGGGTTGTAGGTAGAGTAATACACCGTTGGGTATTTGCATATTTTATTTGTATAGTTAGATATTTTAATAGACGTGAATTTGGAACTATGGCGCAGGCATTCGTATCTTGATTGAAAGTCCCGTGAAACTCAGATAAATCAAATATGGACAGGAGGCTAAAAGATAGAAGCGTAGCTCTGTTTCCAAAGTACCAGTTTTGGATGCAATTGGCATGACAGAAATCCACCGACACTTTTCCTGGTACAGATAAACCACAGCCGGTATGGTACTACTTTAAATGCAGTTCGTATTGGTTGCAAGAGTATTATAACGTTTATCGTTCGAAGTTTGTACTTTGTACCTACTGTTCGCAGGTACGCAGCATGCGGTTACATTAATGTTGCTCAATGCCAATAACCAACGACCGCGACCCTAACCGTTAATATTGATGCCGGCGGTCCTGCGACTCACGGGGATCTATTCATGCGAAAAAATTAGGCAGTACCGTATTTGTAGTCTACACGTATGTACAATTTTCACGGAATACATATAGTTGTTCTTGCGTGTTTGAACAATCAAACCCCGTTTATGCTGGCACCTAACTTGAATACAAGTGACAACTCAATTGATTTAAGCATATTTCAATAAGAACACATAATAAGTATATTTGGTTCGGTCAGTGTCAAAGAGTTCATTATAAATGGTTTGAACTCAAAGCTTATATTTCAGGGGCATCCTACGTGTACCAGCCGCTAAATGTAAATGAAAATATAAAATCATGATTAAACTGCAATTAACTGTATACTAAAATGTTTTCATTATAAACAAGTTAAAAAATGGTGTGACTTGTTTTGCCTAAAACAAGAGAAGGCGCAAGCATTTTGAACTACCACGTGTTCCGTCCGACATAATTCAAAAGAAAGTTATTTAAAAATGTTAAGGACAAAATCACATTAAGTATCACTTCCGTCCCACCCGAGGGGCCTTCATCACCCGAGGGGGCCTTCTATGACCCTAGGTCAGTCGAGACGCGTGAGGGATATACCAAAGGCTACCTCACTTCTGGCAACTGATGGCCCGAGGCGATCGTGCGGTTATAGTCGGTCCGAGTCTGACATAACAGGAAGTATCTGAGGACATTCCCGCACGTTAAAAAAAGTATCACTTGCAAAGTATGGAAGTTAGGTCTACCTAATCATCGTCCTCTGAGCTTTTTCCAATCTCAGTTGGAGTCGACTTTCAGTCTACGATTAGACTAGTTTCTCAGACCCCAATGATCTTGGTTGAATACACCCACGATGTCTTAGAATACTAAACAGACTTACCAAACTGTGTACAGGCATTTCGTAGGCGACATTGAGCGACTAACCGATCCTGCAGTGTAGTTGAAGTTGTTACTTACACAAATCACCACAATGATGTCTATATAATTATACAGTATGAGTGTTAGAGGGATGAATACGAAATAACTCAGCTATTCATTCATTTTTAATTTCGTACATATAGGATGCTAGCTGATCCCGTCCTGTATTGAGCAAAGTCGGGTCATACAAAGCATGAACCCTTCGCTGGAGGCTCTTAAGTCGCAAGCGTCCACTTTATTCAAGCCACGGGTGGTTTTAATAGGCGGCGTGAGTACACCAGCGAGGCCTACTGTAACTCTACCTACATATATTGATTCTTAATTGGCGTTCGAATGATAATTTCGATTTGTTATAGAAGCGAGTTATTTTTCATATTTTTTTCTCCTGCCATAAATTAACATTAATTTTGGGGACGTATTTTATTAATAAGTATATTGTACCTATGTATATTGTTCTTTTTCTCCATCTAGGTCCTATGGGTCAATAGTTCAAAATTAAAAAAACTAAGTAGGTATACTGTAATTTACATAGATTCTTGAGCTAGCCACTATTGGGTTCAGGGTAGAAGGGCAAGATAAAAAATTGTGTCATTGTCATTGGTATCTAATTGTAGATGTTGAAATTTCCTCACAGAGTTGAGAGGCGAAACGGTAGCCTTTCCCATAAATAACGTATGAGCTAAACGAAGAGGGACAGAAGGAGTACGTGGACCCCGGGCTCCGAAGTGGAAGCAATGATATCGATCCCTTGAATAATTCAAGTAGCTTTTTCGGTGCAGTACCAATTAGATAAGAAACACATTGTGTCTGTAATAATAGACATACCTATTTAGCATTACATTTCAATGGCATTAGATTAATCGACAAACATTTAATGCTAGTAATTATTGACAAATTCCGATAAGAAGTTACATTGTTTAGTATTTGCAACTCTAGTACCATGATTACCTCAAGGATTTGCTGTCGCGTGACATATAAAGTAACAATGAAATAATTTTAGATTCATAACCTTCAAAATGTTTCTATCAATAGGTTTACAATAATATTTTTTTTTTTACTTATTACATATTTAGACAACTTTTCACTTCCTAACCCACCTGAAGCAAATGCCTATACATATACGTTTCCACATATTTTGTGTCATTACAATAGTGTTTATAATTTTTATAATTACTAAAGTATCTTAAATTAAAAGAGTAGGTCGCTGATCTCTTAGGCCTAACGTCACACATGACGGTCTTATCCTTCCCATCGAGTGTAGTGCAAGTTTTTTAACCTGACGTCGTGAAGTTACATACATAAAACCTTGTTCACACCAACAGTAACCCATTTTGTGTCTTGTTACGCTTTTATTTACTTTATGTATGTATTTACAAAAAAAAAAGTATCTAAGTATGTTTATCCGCATTCTAGATCCCATAACACAAGCTAGTTAAGCTATGCTTACCATGGGTCTAGATAGCGTTGTGTAGAATGTCGTGGAATATTTATTATTATTATTATTTTACTTGGTATGTAACGGGACTTTGAGCTAGATTTTGAACACTTAAATGTCGGATTGATTTGAAATTTTGCACTGTATTTACGCGTGTATTGTAATACGCATATCGCCCATACTTCATGAATATATAATGCGAGAGAAAAAATCGACTAGTTCCTTTTTTAGTCTAAGAGGATTTATCTTCATTAAAAACAAATACTTAAAGAAAACTCTTTATTTAGCATCATTGTAATTAATCTCGGCATCTTATGCACAACTGTTACACTACGATGTTTTGAAGTGTTCAAAGATAGTACATAATCGAAAGATCAAGATGTCTTGGGTTCGAATCTTGGTCTTTGCACTATTGATGTGTGTTCATTTTTTAGTTACTCCTAACGTTGGCAATTTAGCCCAATTGAAGGGCTTCAAATCAAATCAAATTTATTTATTTGCAAGAATATGGTACAAAAGATGTTACAATATTATATTTGCGTGTACTCGTATGTAATACTAGTATCATATATGTAATCTTACATTAATTAAAATTTCAAAAAATATTGGGCATAGCTCACGTTAAAATTAGCAACGTATAGTAGAAAATAAAGGTAATCATATAAAAATCATTAAACTAGGTATCTACTTATTAAAATATTCTATAACCTTTACTAAATACACTGACGGACTCATAAACTGCATCAAAGTAATAGACGACTTTGAAATAAATATTTTAACCAAGTATGCATACTTTCTATGCAGATTTAAATTGAAACCTCTAGATTGGTTCGTGAACTTTAAAACAGCGTAGGGTCATATCTTTAAGTTTAAGTTTATGTACTGGAAAGGACCTTAAGACTTTTATTGAAGAAAAAACAGAAATTTAAGAAAAATTGGTTTAATTAAAAAATTGGTTTTAACAATAGACACAAACTTTATGCAAGGGTTTATTTGTGTTTTAATAAGGTGTATTACCCCCACGTGCCCTTATTACGGATTCTAATCGGTTCCGCATAGATTTTATAAGGGTTTTTAAAAGATCTTGCGGAATATTGTCCCATTCTTCTGAAAGTGCTGTTCTTAGTGCTGCCACTGTCGTGGGCGAAGGGTTTCTCGCATATACAGCTCTTTTTAAATTGTCCCAAACATGCTCGATGGGATTAAGATCCGGGCTGCGTGCTGGCCAATTCATTGTACGTATCCCAACCTCTTCGCAATAATGTTGAACTTGTGCAGCTGCATGCGGCCGGGCATTATCCTGCATTAAAGTAAAATTTTCGCCTATGAATCCCATGTAAGGCACCACGTGATCTTCTAATATCTCTGTTATGTAGCGATGTGCTGTCAAACCCCCTCTATTACCGTTTTGACGGACCATGTCTATGAACACAAGTTCGGTTCGCCCGTTCATCGATATGCCACCCCAGACCATACATGAACCGCCTCCAAAAGGAACACGCTCCTCAATGCAACTTTGAGCATATCGCTCCCCACGTCGACGATAGACTCTTCTGCGACCATCTGCACCATATAAACATGTCCTACACTCGTCCGTGAACAATACAGAGGCCCACTGCTCTTCTGTCCAATTCAGGTGATGACGCGCAAATCTTAAGCGAGCTTGTCTGTGAGCTGTAGACAACTTTGGACCATTTGCTGGTCTAAAAGGGGTGATATCCGCTTCCTTTAACCTTCTTCTTATTGTTCGTGCACACACGTTTACTCCACGCACTTCATTAAGCTCGGTTTTGATGTTAACTGACGTGAGGAAACGATTTCGCAGGGAAGTTATAACAATAAATCGGTCATCACGACCTGTGGTTGCTCGAGTTCTGCCTGTACCACGTCTCCTCCTGTAAGAACCTGTCTCTACAAACCTTCTGTATATTCTAGAAACCGTAGACTGGTTTAAATTTAAATTTCTACCAATCGTTCGTTGATCCAAGCCCTCCCGCACCAATGCTACAATTTGTGCCGCTTGTTCGGACGAAGTATCCATATTATGGTTCAAAAACTCTCGATGTGTTAAAAAACTAACCCAACAATTATGCTGGTAACAATAATTCAATTGACAAAACAAAAAAAATCAATGAGAATCAATTTAAAACTTTGCTATAAATAACACGCAAATCTGATACTACAAGTAAATTTTCTTTCCCGGCTATATTCATTTGTTTTACTGCAGTTCTATTTTTAAATTAAATTTTTTTTTAAGATTAAGAGCCAGTCTTTCCATATTTATATAATTTAATCTAAAAAGTTTGCATACTTATTATAAAAAATCCTTTTAGAGTAAACCTGAACTTTGATGCAGTTTATGAGTCCGTCAGTGTAGTATGTCTTTTCTACCAGAATAACATATATTTTTTTTAAATATAGTTAAATGACTTTCCTTTCGTAAAGCTAGTGTAAGCTTATTATATATTTTAGGAAGGTTTAAGAGGGTCTTTGGATAATTTTCATATATGATGCTGTCTTGAGCGATGCTCAAATAAATGAAGATTACATTTTACAAAAAGCACTGTTTCCTATATATAAATACGGTAAAGTTAAAAGATTTAATTTTTTGAAGTAAGGTTTGCTTGAATCTGTTTGTTTCAAGCAGGAAATAGCTGTAATGCACCGTTTTTGTGCTCTGAACACACAATCTATAATTTTATGTAATATACTAACCCCATAATAATTACATTGGTGGGAATACAAAGTACAAGATTATATTATACTTTTCCTTGTTGAAAATTGGCATCGATTTGTAATTACTATTATATTTATTAATGTTTTATTTCTTCAGTTTCAGTTACTCTTTAATTTCAAGAATGCTTTTTCAAAGGACACAACCTTTGTTAAAGCTCATTGTAACATTTATTTTATCAACGTTGCTGCCTTTGCAAAATATTTCCTATTCCATCAAAAGATATTTTGTATGTATTTTGTGTTTTTAGTTCAAAATAATAAGAACACGGACATCATCTGTTAGAATTACTCATCTATATCTAAATACCTAAATATTTATTTAACGGAAAAGGCTGGATAAGTCTAACATACAATAGTTGAAAATCGGGTATGTTCCTTATTCATCCCAATAAAACCAAAGCCTGGATTCAGCGTTCTGAGACAACTCTTTAGTTGCCGCACCACTAAGACCTGAAATTCTTTACCAGCTCCAGTGTCTCCTTCTTCCTACAATCCCGGGTCCTTTAAGCAAGGCGGGGAAAAACATCTGATGAATGAGACCGTCAAGTTGAATGCCACCATTGTAACAAGCTACTTGTCTATAATAGTGACCCTCTTTCCTGAGACTTCTCCTTTAGCATACCATCAGGCTAGGTGAAGTCAAATTGATGTGTCGTATACAAAAAAGCCCTAGTATAACAATATAGGTACAGTGATTTCCTAATAGGTACATTGATTTCTCTTTAAGCTACGACAAGTCCCAAAAACTACTAACATTGAAATTGCCACGGTTCCAATTATCACCCTATTATAGTGGTTTTAAGTCCCTACGTACGTCATGTGTGTTTGATTTCATCAATAGCCGGTCGAACAAACAAAACAAAGACCAAACAATATATGTATTTTATAACGAATATCCATTAGATAGACGGTAGACCAGACGATGGACATAAAACAAAAAGTATACGTATGCAAAAAGTTTACAGAGTCGGGAAAGCGTAGGCTTGGAGGCCGTGGGGTGCAGTGACGGGTGGCATGTGACGCGATGGGGATGGCGATGCGTGTACAGATTTCATCTATTTATTATATTTTGACATCGCCTTTCATGAATACTACTTAATTTAAAGATAAAGTGTATGTAAGCTAATCTGTAAGTCGCTCGATCGCAGCCTTTCTACTCTGGTTGGGATGTCTGACGGAAGTCCCTGACATATGCCGCGAATCCAAATCTAAAGGACGAGAAGAGTCATCGATCCTGGCTCCTGGGACCTGGGCTTGGAAGTAATATGCTATGATGATGATGAATTAGCACATACTACTCAAGGACATTTTATACAGCTTTATCTACACCTGACACAAATGATATGGAAAATATTATAATCTTTATTTCTTTATTGGTTACATCTATTGGCACTACAACTAATGTTAGATAGGGCTGCAGTTAGTATTCATTATAATGCAGATTAGGACATAACATTATTTAGCTAAAAATCTTATCAGTGGTTCCTTAGAAAAATAGATACTTTTCATAGACCATTGAGATAACGAGGTAACGTTAGTCACCCCATTTCCAGTTATGAAATTTTTTATTTACTATAATTCAGTAACGTCTTTTATCTGTACGCTGCAATTACATAATAACGAAAAGGTTTCAATAGGTACAAACTTTTAACGAAGTTAAAATAAATTTATTTTAATAAGGGGATTTTAATGCATATTAAAGTTCTTTAGTACGATGCACCCTTCAGGTCACAGTTACGTTATGATAATGCACTTACATCGAATTGTGATTGAAATAGTGCAAATTGATATTTTGAAGAAGACTTTGTAACTGATATTGAAAAGTGCATGAAACGTAATATATTTCTTATTCTCTACTCTTTTCTTTAAAAGAAAAAAAGATAACGTGTTTGCTCTCTTCTTATTTGTTTGCTATAGAATATGTTTCTGTTATTGTCATAGCGGAGTGAAAGGGACTGTATACCACGACACAGGGAATCCTAGTGTGGGATCCAGGGAACAACGTACATTTCTTTTGCGAAAAAAAAAAAAAATCTACTTTAATTTAATACAACGTCAAATTTGAATGAGACTAGTATGAGATTAGACTAAAGTCGAATAAATTCATAATTTAATCTCAATTCAATCACTTTTCTTTCTGTAAAATGGTGGATTGATTAAAAACAAACGCGTGGTCACGTTGGGGAGAGCGGGATTCCGGATAGTCGCACATTGATGGATGCATGACAATTGTGTCGGATTTTCAGAGAATGTCCGAATATTAATTCGGAAGGGAATGCTGTCGATAAATGTTTTACATGTTTGTTAAACACAGACTCGAATGTTACTACTTTTCTCTACTTTGATTTTATCATAACATAACATAATATAAACTCACGCCTATCTCCCCGAAGGGGTACGCTAGCACCGACATTTCGCCAGTTTATGTTTAGGTACCAATGTAATAGGTGGCGAGCCTATTGTCATTAACCGGGCACTTATAAACCTTTGATAAATACACACTTAACTTCAAAATGTCATTGGTGTGTGCCATGGTAAACCTGGGATCGAACCCGAAACCTCGTCTCAGCAGTCCATTACCCATAACACTAGGCTACCGCGGTAACTATGATTTTATTACCTAAAAATAGTTTCAGGAATGGACTTGTACGTATTCTGTTTAATGCTAAGAATATCATTAGCACAAAGTTATGGTGGTGTATTGCATATTTCTTATAAAGAGTATGGTTTTAGTTTTTAACTAATTACAGAGGCAGTGGGTTTCTTATTCGCAGTCTCAAAAACTTTAATGAGGTCTCGATACCTCTAGACATAGATTTCTTCTGTACAAGCTCGAATGTAATTAAAAGACGCATGGTTTACGAGTTCTTTGGGGAAGGCTAGCCACCGTCACAGAACTCATTCATTGTAGTGACACCTACTGCAGACTATTCTTGTCCTTTTGTATTTTGTATCTTCTTATATATTTTCTTTTCTTTTGTTGCAATATGTATCGTATTTTAAGTATCTTTTATTTATTTATATTATTGTACAAGCAAACGTAATAAATAAATATTTATATGTGTAGACTTGTAATTAGCAATATGTTTAACATAGTGTAATCTATATATTATTGTTATTAGTCTGTAAGCCTTCCTAAAAGTAATAAATAAATAAAAAATAAATAAATATTTATTGGTTTCAGAGAGTTATTTGCGCAACTGCACGCCGCCGGCTATCGATGACTTCCCGGCGGGCATCTTCACGGAGCAGCAGCGGCAGCACGGAGCCATCGTGCTGCATGCCTTCATATCTCTCTATCTCTTCATAGCTCTCGCCGTAGTTTGCGAAAAGTTCTTCGTGCCAGCCGTGGAAAGGATATGCCATGGTGAGAATTTATTATTCCTGTTAGGTATACTAGGTACCTCCTATCTCTTCTTTATCTTGAATTTATAAATTTAGTGTAGGTACCTACGTAGATGGTAAAATAATTGTTAGATACTAAACAAACATACTGAATCGAAAGAATCGTAGCTGTGCTAGACGATGGGCCTTAAAACTATATATAACATTTTAATAAAAAATATAAATCGCCTTACAAATAGAAGAAGATACTGCAAAAGGAAAGACAACCAAATAACAGATTTTATTCAGAGTGGCAGTGAACCTGTCACGTATGAATAGTCTTGGCACCGCCTTAAAAAACTTCCTTAAAAATCTTTTTTATTTTTGATTTATTTACTTTACACTTTATTGTAAACCAAGTAAGTGAAGAAAACATGATTCTAAAAAAAATAAGGAAACAGCACATGTAGAGAAGAATTGAAAACTTCCTCCGTTTTTAAGACGGGTAAACTACTGCCTCCATCAGCTCCATCATTGATTATTTACGACAGAAGCTATCATATTGAGATCATAGAAGATAGAAGAAGTATTATCTACTTCTATTTTGATAAATATTATATTAACTTAATTCAAATTAAAATTATCTCCTACTTCTATAATTCACTTTATTTGATATCAGCAGCTAAAAAATAATTATTAAAAATTAAAATCTCGACCGATGTTGAAATGATCGAGATAAGTTTGATAGCAGGCGGTACCCATTTGCCAATAATAAACTGAAAGAAAATTAATTGTTGTGTGTTAAACTTGTGTCGGTCTTTTTAGCAATATCCGGGTTTTTAAATTTAATATTAAAAATATATATATATAATGGGGTCATAATATACCATTTTTAAATTATCATGATAAGCCCTTTAATTTGATAACCATATTAATGTATACAATTTATTTTTATTTTTTTCCCTATAGCGTATTACAGCGGCCATGTCCGTTTTTTTCACCTATATAAAAACAGTGGGTTATTGAGACGAATCTAACGATATTTTATTTAGAAAATCTGTCCCATAGGTTGGAAAATATGAGGTAAGATATTACAAACAGATATCCTAGATACGCGTGAAAAACATAACCCTTCTGACAGTCAGTTAAAAATTACGTACATTCATCCATTATCCCCGGAGGGTTAACCAGAGGTGGATTAACACACACATTTCACTAATAGTTGTATTCGGTCCCACGAATTGCCGTATTTCGGGCACTATTGTTGACTTGAGCCATGTATCTGAGGCTGAGTCTGGGCTGTATATATGGGCTGTCTAGTGTTAAACAGCTGTCCGTTAGTCGCCTCGTACGACACCGCATTTGAAGATAAGGGGTAGCCCAAATTCTACTTTGCCGAAATTCATGTGGCTACAAAATTACGGACCATTAAAAAAATCACTGGCACAAAATAAAGTAGCCGTCTGGCATTAGCCTATAAATAATGCATCGAGGGATGGTCATCGCATAATATGGGGAGATAAGCGGGTTGACTACCTGCCCCCTTGAATCCCCCTGATCTATCGTGTTATTTGAACTTGGCTATATGGTTGGGGAGCGCACAGCATGTCTGTATTTGTATTTGTGTGTATGCCTATAAATCAATAAACAGTTACTTACTTTATTTTTATTAAAAGCGATGAAATTGTAATATGATGTATATCGGAGTTCTCGTGCTAAGTTTTTTTATGGTCTATAGAAGATAGTCAAGTTGAAATTATGTTTCTACTTTAGTTGAGTTCATTATTGCAAATATGTCATGGTGTTGAACAAAGGTGACTTTATAAATATAAGCACATGAAGCCGACCGACCGAAAAGTCGTAGGTAGTCAACATGCGTTTAAATGTCTGATGAAAACGAAGGAAAACGGGCAATCAAATTGTATCCTTGCGACGCTAAGACCGGTCACTAACATATTTTAGTATTGTTCTGTGACCTAACCCATTCTCATAATCTCCTCTATGTTATCTCTCCTGATCTATATAGTAAGTAAAGACCTTAGCATATTGCAACTGTTCAAAAAGTTGTATCCGAAACGTTGCCAAATTTGTGTTACAGTGTACTTACTAAGAATGATCCGATTTTCGAGCGGTTCATGGTGTCAAATAACACACACAGAGATGTTTGCAAAGAATTGCATTTGTTGGATGATAAAAAGCAATAAGATAAAAGTAACTCTTGCTAGGACTTCATGCTTTATCTGTGTGTTGGTAAACATAATATCCACCAGGTTATTTGTGTGTTGCAATGTTTATAAAGGAATGTTTATAAATATCATTGTAAATCTTTGAGGATGCCGTAAGGTGAAACCAGTCAGGACTAATAATACTTAAAATAATGTGGAAAGTACAAGTGAGTTCCCAATATGTGTAGGAATGATCAAACTAGTTGTCGGTTAAATATGTGAATCGGGTATAATATTTACTCTTTTATGTGATTAGGTTAAGAAATTGAATCACACTTTTTTACTTAAAGTTAGGAAATACATAATAAATTAAGGGCTTTAATTGTGACCAATAAGTACTACAGTACTGCACGTGAACGACAGAACTACATAAACACGGTGTTTGTTTCTAAATACTGCGATCTATAATGATACACTTACGTTCACTGTACACAAACCTCAGTGATTTTGAAATCAATGGTTTTCTAAAATGGTAAATAAATTAAGAAACAACTCAGAAACTTTTTATTGTTTGAAATTCAATTTCTCTTACGAAAGTTACTTTGACTGTCGTAAACCAAATAATTGTCAATTAATACTTTTGAAGTTAACCCCACTGCGGAACTTTTCAACAATTTTTTTGTTAGCTTCACTGAATTAATAACTGAAATAATGGAGCAAGAACTTGTGAAACCTCTCGAGTTTAGGTAGATTGCGTAGGTTTAAATAAATAACCCTTTAAATGATTTTCTAAGGATTTTGAAATAAGGCATTCTGTAAAAAACCTTACAAGTTGAGAGGCCACTTTTCAGAGGTTATACCACAGGTTTACTATGTTTATTTTGGGTGGAAATTCGGAAAACGAACTAGAAAATGTAATAATATGTCCTCATGGTTTATAGATAATAGAAGCACCCTTTTTTAAAATCTTCAACCTTTTAAAATATTTTGCCCAACACTATTTCTTTTAAATGGCAGGCAATACAGATCAAATATGAAGATCAGTAGCTTAATATGCTACAAAATACAATGCAAGACAAATACATGAGTTTATTGTACTGTTACAGCGTTGAATATGACCAACGACGTAGCTGGTGCGACTTTCATGGCTGCGGCTACTTCAGCACCAGAGTTGTTTGTCAACGTCATCGGAACCTTCATCACAGAGGGAGACATCGGTGTTGGTACCATCGTCGGTTCTGCTGTGTTCAACATACTAGCCGTAGCCGCATGTTGCGGCATCGGCGCCGGAATGGTAGGCATGAGTGGCAAACGTCTCGAACAGAAGTCAGAAATTACGTGCATTTGCACACTTAACAGACCTACCAAAAAACCAATAACTGATCTACTGATCAATTGATAGTGCGAACTGTGATCGTTATGCCTCGCACTGCCTCAAAAGAGACCTATAAATACTTTCTGCGCAGCTTGTCAAGATGTTTGCCGATTACTATACACCAGCTCTTAGGAATTCTAATTCTATATTCACATCATCACAATTAACTAATTAATTTTGCAGGTTGTGCCGCTGGATTGGTGGCCGTTGACCAGGGACTGCCTGGCATATGGCATCACAGTTTCCATATTGATTTGTATAATGCACGACGAATATGTGCAATGGTACGAAGCTTTACTGCTTGTAATGCTTTATGGCGTTTATATTTGTATCATGTATTATGACAAATCAATACAAAATTTTGCCAAAAGTGAGTACTCATACATTTGTCCATCTATTGTAGAACATAATATTATTTTGTCATAGAAAATTCTTACTTCGCAGGGAGTTGGAAATGTGTGTCTGATATGTTAAATAAAAATGAGGAACAACAAGTCAATGCTATTGGAATCGAAAATGGTACGTATAATTTATAGAGTGGCATTCAAGGGCTCCATAAATACTTCTAATGACAATAATACTTCTCTCGTGTTATTGTTTAAATTTGCAGAACACAAAGATGTTACACAAGCTTCATCCATAAACAAAACTGACTTATCTTTGGACCACCACCAACACAATGGGAATGTAAAAAGTACGTTATCTCTTTACTCAGATAAAAGTGGGAAGAACAGTGAAATTGACATTTCACATTCTTTGAAGTTACCTGCTGTCGCGGAAGATGATAAGGCTAATAATACTTGCGTTGACGTCGAGTCGAAGGCAAATGAATTGGAGATTACGACCTCGGACGAAAACGTACAACAAGCAAACTTGGATGACACTAACAAAGCAGTAGACGAATATGAGCATTCACTTTGGAAGTGGCCCACCGGAAGAAGCTGTTTTACAAAGGTTCTATTTTTCTGTTTTTATAATAATTATATATGTAGATGATACACATACTGATAACTCACTTGTACTTTTCCACATTACTTTATTACTTATTACACCTGACCGGTTTCGCCTTACGGCATCCTCAAAGGTTTATAATGACATTTAAGAACATTCCTTTAGAAACATTGCGACACTCAAACATATTTCACATGTGGGTAGGTGTAAAATTATGTATACCAGTATAATTTTTTTCCCAAAATTTAGGGAAACAATATATATATGGTCCTAAAGATATGTTGAATTTATGAATTATTATTATTATGTATTTAAGTTATAATGCCAATTAAACAATTATATAAAATTATAAGAAATACTTATAAATTTATATCATCAATCAACAGTATAAGTAGTATGTAGGTGATACTTTTCTATATTTATGTTTCTAAATTATGTTTACAGACTGCTTGGATAGTAACTTGGCCGATACATCTTGTGTTCTTGTTCACCATTCCTGACTGTGAGAAACCACGATTTAAGAGCTGGTTCCCCTTGACATTTATCATGTGCATCGTATGGATAGGTTCTTTATCCTATATTGTAGCTTGGATGATTACTATAATTGGTAAGATCTATACTTAACTAGCTACCTTTTTATTAAAAGAGTGCATATAAATTCATATTTAAACTTTTAGGTGATACATTAATGATACCAGACTCGGTGATGGGAATAACATTCTTAGCAGCAGGCACATCGGTACCGGAAGCTGTATCTAGTGTTATAGTAGCAAAACAAGGTATTCTGTTTATTTTGTTATTATTATTATATTTTCTTTCTTTTTGTATCTAATTATTCACTTTTACTCAAGTATTTTGTTTTATATAGGTCACGGATCAATGGGCATCAGCAATTCAATTGGATCTAATACATTCGACATTTTACTATGCCTTGGCTTGCCATGGCTCATCAAAGCATCACTCACTCCAGCCGAACCTGATCACTACCGGGTTAGATTTTTTACTACAATATAAGTTTATTATGCGAATGTCACTCGTCATATTATATGATAGAAAAAGACCGGGCGAGCATTGCGAAATTGCGACATTCATATGTGAATAGCTTAGCGACTTCAAATTTATTTGCAAGCCATTTTGATCGTCTAGTGATATTATAATAATAATATAATGTCTACAGGTGAAGATTAACTCGATGGGGCTGGAGTACTCGGCGATATCCCTTCTGTCTACCCTGTTGCTGCTGTATTTAACGTTCTGGTTCAATAAATTTAAGCTGGACGCGGCTGTAGGGCGCGCTTGTCTCGCCATGTACGCCATGTTTCTCGTGCTCGCGACACTTATTGAACTCAACGTATTCTTCCCCGTCAATGTACGCACGTGCAAGAGAAGTGAACTAAAATCTTAAACTGTAGTAGTGTTCTGGACATAATGACAAGAAGTGTAAAAAATGATCATCGTGTACCTCTTGCAGACTGTTTCATAACATGTAATGTGTGTTGAAACTTATACGTGTACTTTTAGAGTATTCGGTTTCATATTTGAAATCTATTCGATCATGTTTCAATTTACACTTATCATGAAAATCGTAGTTCGAACATATTTTAATTAGTTTAATTCTTATGTTTTCTGTAAGTTAGATATGATGCAAATTTGAATGTTTTTGCAAAGTTGAATTTATTGTGTAACTAGCAGCGTTATACTGTTAACATTAACGAAGGTCAAATAAAGGATAGTGATGAAGTAAATACAGTGAACTTCTGGAATAAATGCAAAGTCGCAACGAGCTAGAGCATGTTTACAGATTTATAATTATCTCTAAACTAAGGAAGATGAGACACGAATCTAATGCTTGTAAATGCACTGGCGATAAATTCTACCTGATTTCTATATTTATTAAATCTAGAATTGATTTTGATGACAGTAACATAAGTAGGTTTGAACGTTCATGATTGCCATAATTGTCCTGCTGCTGGTGTACAGCTTTTATTAGCCATATAATATTGCAGTCAGTGTTTCTCAACCAGTACTTTCGGTATAACTAAGTTGATGTAAATACATAAATTGTAACTGTCTCTAAGAGTAATTAAATATATCTTTAGATTTTAATTTCTTTTATTGTCCACATGATTAATTCTTTCCTCTGTTACTCTGCTGCGGTTTCCACAGAGAGTACCTAAATTAATAATCAACCCAGCAGTTTCCGAACATGTTGGCGATTAGTGTATGGAATGCATTGCTGCGTATTATCTGCCAGATATATATGATGCAGATATATATAGGTATATTAGGAAGGGTGAAGTCATGTCGGCATAAGTAATGCAAATATGGATGGGTAATGTATAGGCACACTGCATTCCTGGGCATCACTGATTGTGATCTCTGGAGATTATAGATTCCACTGTTTTATCTTCAAAAAGTGATCGATCTTGAAAAAATTTCAATTCGGTAGGTACCTACCTTTATATTCATATTCTGATTTTCAAATGTATACCTATTACATCATGCTATAGGTGAGTAGCGTTGTCCAAACATTGTTATCTACAAACCTCATACATCAATTTATACCAATAAAGTTGCACAGGTGTATTATGTGTATTATACAAATATACTTCTACTAAATAAACTCAGAATATCACCGATGATTGCAGATAGGTGCCTATAGGATACATCAATTAAAAAATCGACTTAAAAATTTAAAAGTACTAATTCACTCAATAAAGATAAAGATAAATAACTGAATTTAGATATTTACTGATCTGTTAGAAGTCGGTGACAACATTGTTTATTCTGACACAACGGTATTTCCATCCCAATTGAGCAGTCCGACTAAGGAAGTACCTCCACACTACAGAATACAACGGCTATAATAAACTAGTGATGTGTCCCCGGTGGTGAGTAGGGTAGCCAGTGCTCACTGTAAAGTTTTTGTGCAGTCAGTGGGAAGACCAAAGCCTTGTCCTGATTTTGTGTTCTGCACTGACGGCACAGAAACTTTCTGTTCTTACAGGGTCGGCAGCACAGATGTACCTCTCGTGATGTTACACACGTTCATAGGTCACGGTAACCACTTTTCATTAGGTGGGACGGGTGCTATTCTGTCACATAAGTTGTATAAAAAAAATGATATTATGTCCTCTCGGGCTAAGCACCGACTTATAACAGATCAGCAAATCTGTAAATTCATTTATTTTTCTCTTCTTTGTTAATTATTTTATACTTTTTAGTTTTGTAGTCGGTTTGTTGAACGTTTTTTTTTTACTTTTTTATTATAGGACTAACTGGTGACTATTCCGCATCAAACAAAAATAACACAGAAATCGGATCATAAATCTCGGAGTAATCGTTGTACATACATAAAAAATATCCATCAAATTGAGAACCTTCTCCTTTTTAAGTCGGAAGACAGATTATTATTTGAAGAGATTGTCTCATTAATTTGAAACATATCGTTTTCAAATGAAATAGACACGTAGGAACGCTAGTAATATTATCTGTACCAGGACGTAGGTAAAATGCAATAGTATTGTTTGTTTAAATAAACAATAAATTTCGCGATTGTCTGTCTAATCGTATATATGTTGAGATCGGATCACGTGCCATTTTAAGTACGAATGTCGTGTGCATATCAATAATGTAATATAAATCGTGAAAGATATAGACTATCTTTTTATTTATCTATTATAAGGCTGAGTCTCCGTTTAAGAGTTAGTTAACTCTGAACTCTTTATAAAGCTTTTAAAGTACAAAGCTGTCAGAAATTGATTAATATACCTAGGATGAAATTGGGATCTAAAGTAGCCTTATTTTAGCAGATTGCTCTTCAATCCAGGGTATATAGACTAGGATCTGGTTTTATGTGTAGGTAATTTAGACATATTTATTATACTTTTCCAAAGTATTTTTTAATAGACCTGACATTTATATGTGTAACAACGAATTTCACCAAGCGCCTTCAATCAACAGTACAAATAGGGAAGGTAACATATTCTTGCAAGAATAATTTGAAAATAGAATAAAATTAACGTCTCGGACGTAATTTCACCTCCTTGCTAGAGAATGACTTTACACATTAAGGTGAATTTATTGAAATTTTCGTCTTTCAAATCGTCCAGGATAATTTATGATTTAAAAAAATGGACTACCAAAACAATGGGAGTCTTAGTAACACATGTTCATTTTTACTATACGATTATATGAATACTCATATTTTGATAATTTATTTTGAAGTGAGAATCACATGGGTAAGTCAAAATCAGGTGGATCAGATTTTCTAGTTGGTAAGTGAAACATTGCTATAGTTCAAATAGGGGAGCAACGTTGGGGCCAGCTGACCACAGGTTCTGAATTCATATAATTTAGGTGATGTAATTGATATCTGAATACCTAAAATCAAACAATTCTTGTTTTTCATTTCATCTTTTGGAATCTGATTGTTCATAACATAGTTGTAATCATTCATGATCGTAAGGGGTCTTATTGAAATTACTGTTTCTATATAAACTTTAATTTTAATAAATTATGAACACTTTACATTTATATTTAAAAGACTAGGTGTATGTCTACGAGCATCTTATTACTAGATGGCGACACATTGTAATTATTTTCTCAGCCTTATTCTTCACCATTGTCCACCTTCTGAAACATAAAGAACAACACTAATATAGCATTATGTTGTGTTAATATCATGTACCTATGTACATATTAACATTAAAAAAATATATGAACTAAAATATAAAAGGACCTAACTTTTTCAAACCGTTTACGTTGTCGATTAGTTCTAAAATATTAGAACTACAAACTTTTATTTTCGGTATAGGAGGATCATGTAAAAATTCAATCTTAATCACATTTAATGTCACATCGAGCATGTCTTTAACTATCTTATTTGATAAGGAACGCAAACTCAATAGATGTATTGAATTAACGTTTCTTATCAATGTAGCAGTAATAGGTGACAAATACTGGCAATTGTAAATGCAATTGGATCGAGTTGACATTCAAAGGTTGATTCCTATTACGCGTAATACGCAGTAATGCATGACTCTATATATTGGCTTGTTTTCTATTACCCCGTTTAAATTAACGTGAAAATCAATAATCAAAACAAATAATTCATATAATTTTGAAAATTGGCACAGTTATTTCCTAAGGTACCCAGATGGACAAAAATAGTTTGTATGTAAGTGCGTCATTCTTGAAGTAACCAGCAAGAAATTTTGTACATTAACGTCTGTTTAAATATATAAATGAACACTTGTATCGGCGTTTTCCAAAATGTATCTACTTAAGGGGTAAAATAGGCATGAACAGCAAATGAACTATGGGCTTCCAACACCTTCCTTGAAATATCTAACGGCTCTCCTACTTTACTGGGTGCTTGGTATACTTAAATAAACATCTTATCACTAAAGAAATACTTGAACATGCGCCGGTCTCTCTGTGGCCTAGCTGGGATAATTTTGTTGGGAATTATAAGCTTTGTTATATTGCCCCACCACCCCACCCCACACTCGGGTACTTTTAGTATGTTCATCTGGGTACCTTAAGAAATTACTGTACTGACTTTCAAAACTAGGTGAATGATTTCCCTGATTTCTTTAATCTTCTCATGTTATATTGTTTTCATATATTTTTATGCGATTGTCGAGAAAGGTTATGCTTTAAATTCCGAACTACAGGGGCGTGAATGTTCTCTGTTTAACCCGCACCCGTGTATACACCTCAAAACTTTGATATTGTCTCTTTCCTAGAGGTATCATAGTGCTAGACTCCAGGATATCTCATTTGCATCGTTATTTGTATTTTATTTTATACTTTTTGGTGGTTCCGCAATGGAGAGTGGTGTAAATAATATAATTCACATATGTAGATTGTACGTGTATACCTACAATCTATATGAACTTTACCAACCGAAGTAATTTATTGTTATTGAACTTTATTGTCTACAACTGAAAGACATTTTATTTATTTACAAAAAATAACTGGAGTGGTCTTACGAACCCAATATAGTGGCTAGTATTAAATTAATTATTACAAGTGGGTTATGCTTATGTCTCTCGTGAAACTTGCGTTAAACTTCGATACGGGTTAAAGAATTAGCTACATTACGTAATATCTCCTTAATGCTGTATGCTGATGCTGTATGCAGACGACTACGAACTTCGTTCCTTATAAATGTGCTAGTTTACCGAGATGTTGATCCAAGGTTACGCTAAGATCTGGTAGCTAGTGCTGTAATCAAGTTATCAACACATTTTGTATTTGTGGAAAAATTGATTCATGTTCGCAATGTACTCGTAAGTATCCGATAGTCGTGATCGAGTAATGAATAAATAAGGACCAATAATGACTAATATTTGTTTACGCAGGTGAGACTGTTGGCAAGTTGGCAACTACTACTAATATTTATGCCAAAGGAACACTAACTGTCATGTAGCACCTGTTCCGATTTTTGTTAAAATTTGGTACAAATACAGACTAGAAGAGAAAGGACATATGGCTATGTTTAGTTGTGATAATCGACATTCATGATTTCCCGATAGTGTCCAATCATTTTCACTTTGAAACCTGGGATTCGATTATTATTTTTGATTGGTTTATTTTACAACAGAGGAAAACCTGCGATAGATAATTATCTGTTGTATAGTAGGTGCACCGACTATCAGGTGATGTTCACTTGGGCCTGAAGGTGTTGGTAGGGATTTTTAGCACTCTATTCTATGAGTACGTATTTAAAATGATTGTCAGTTCAATTCAATTAACTATGATATCAATTTTTAATCTAGGAAAAAGAATAGTCAAAATTCATAAAAACTAAGGATATACAAAAAGGTAGCAAATGACAGAATTATTTACAGACCACTATCTATTCATCATGATTTGCTACAGCATTAGGTCCTCAGTAGGGAATGCAGGCCCTTTGCATAGTCCAGAAAACCGTCAATTACCAGTGAATACCATTTGTCGGTTAGTGACCACAGACCGGAAAGTATAGCGTGATTTTTCTCTCTCTAGATGGACCGGTGACCTAGTCAAAGCGGCAGGGAGCAATTTCCGCTTGTTGACGATGCGTTTGAGAGTTAGCTGTATGTTGTATATGTATTCAACAACTGAGTTCATAGCGTTAAGAAATCGTGTTAATGTTTAAGTAATTCTGTAGTTATACATTATAAAGTTTTTTGCCTTTCTTGTTGTTTTTCCCTTTGACGGGTTTACCGTCATCATCATCATCGTATCGTTCTCCCAGTTGCGTTCAAAGTCTGCACTTCGGAGTCCGAGTGCACTTACTGTTTAGTCAGTCTATACCTGCTAAGGAGAGGTGATTACCTGAAAGATATGATTCCGAGGTCGAGCGCATACGACAACTTCAGACAACAGCAGCCGAAAGTACAACATACACAAGTGATAAAGAGTTATACGTACATTCCTGATGGTTTCAGCTTTTATTCGTAATTCTTCGAGATCCCTCGCTTGAAGTTCTATGTCGTGTTGAGTAAGGCGTGGTCGGCGGCAGTGCGGATGCTGTTCCGGCAGCCACCGGTGAATAATCGGCGTCAGCAGATCCCGGTGAACCTGACCATTGACCCACTTACACGTGAATAACAATTTAAAACTACTTGCCTTGGTTACCAATTTGGCTAACCGCCTATTAAGGCACCATAGCAATCTTACACGCGAGATCTTTATTGGTCACAGTAGACACATTAAGCCGCAGTTGACACGTGAAACATGCAATATAAATTACCAACATTCGTGTTAGTTATGAATTTATATCTTGCATACATATTTTGCATATTTGCATATCTTGGCAGTATTTAAGGTCAAAATATTTTAGGTACATCATTTATGTTAGATAAAAATGTTCCATATTCTTGTACCTCTCCTCTTTCTTCCTTAATATTTTAAGGAATTAGAGCAAAGGTTTCAACTATGCGCGTAGACTGTTACAAAGGAAGAGGAAACCTAAGAGAAGATGGGAAGATAAATGGATTGTATGAAAGATGAAAGGGGGTGAAGATTAAAATGACTGCAAATAGTGCAATAAAATGTATGTAGCGCCAACTCTACACTACGTTACTAAACACTACTAAAGGTCAATAGGTCAATAGGAATGTGCAGAAGGACATTAAAAGGTTTTTACAGGATCAGCAGCGTGAGTGCTGAGTGATGCCTCTGGAGTTGCACACGTACTAAGACCTCGGCAAGCAATGCCCATCTACTCTTTAAGTGGTAAAAAAAGAAGGTACTTATTTAAGAGTCTCACCATAGCAGGGTCATTAAGCTGCGTGAAGTATGAGACGATGGCGCCGATTATGATGCACACTATCATCCCGAAGAGCGTGTAATATAAGTAGCTTAGTCTATACAGGAAGAACGTTCCTGACCTGCGAATAAATAAAACAGAATACATGTCACCTACGATATAATAGTGATGTGGAATAAGTGTAGTAAATGTGATATAAGACTTTATAATGCTGAGGCAGTAGGTAAAGGATCGGATAAAATTATGCACATTGAGGGTGGCCTATGTCCAGCAGTGGAATGGAATGGAATGGAAAGGAACCCCTTTGTCCGCACTTAGCCTCCTTTTGGGCCATTGTGCGTGTAGGGTACTGGCTAGAGTAGGCAGCCTTTCTCCGCCTAGAAACGCAGATGCCTACTAGAGGCTTCACAGGCTTCGCGGAGCCACCTCACTGTATCGAGGATTGATGCTACTGCCTTGCATTCCATTATTACGCGGGCGGCCGTTTCTGCCAAGGGGACTGTCCGTAAAACCGATGGAGTATAGGTGCTTGTGGAGGGGGCAGTGGCCAGTTATTGTCTCCTAAACCTTTCTGTCTATGTTTAGGAGACGTTTCGTGAGTTGTTTGTTTACCGATGGCATTGCCATTTTTGACTGCCTGCAGTCGGTGGTTTGTATGCATCTTTGGTTATGTAGTTCCTCGGATCTCTTGCTTATCCAAGTGCGGAAGTAGGAGAAAGGGATTGGTAGTTCCAGAAGTATTGTTTGAAAATTCTATTGGCCATTGTGGGGTGGGAACTGTCATAATAGTTGCCCCAGAGTCGCAGGTGCCAGAACCTAATAGCGATGATGGTGGCCTCCTGTTGGATGAACAGGTCAAGCGGTGTATGTTGAGGGCTACCTTCATAGCAGCGGTTGGAGTGGTTTTCATGCATCCTCAGATTGATGAGCAGGCCAGCCTCTGTAGACAACTCTGTTCAAGTCCACCATACTAAGGCCCCATAGGCTAGCATGGGTCTGATCACTGCTGTGTATAACCACAGAGTTATTTTGTCCCTATGTATTACCCATCATTCTTTTGCATTAGTAAAAGGCAATTGTGCACCTGTTCAGTTAGTGGTCAAGGTGTTTGTTCCAGAGCAATTTGCTATCGAGAATAAATCCTAGGTATTTGAATTCTTCTCTAAGTGTTAGTTCGGTTGCAAAGAGATTTAGGAGCTTGTTTGGGTCCGGTGCTCTTCGGTTTGTGAACATTATTAGTTCGGTTTTCTGGGGGTTGACCGATAGGTCATGCTTTGCGCTCCAGGTTTCAATTATTTTAAAAGTCTGTCTCTTGCGATCGCATATGGCACTTTCGAACAAGTCCAGCAGTGGACTGCCGCGGGCTAATTGATTGATTGAAGCTGAAGTAACACTAACGGGGAATACTGTTAATTCACTTATTACAAACTTGGGTTGTAACCGGCGACTAACTAAAGCAGGTATAATGTTGAATCAGTTACATGATTCTTACAGGCAGCGCGATTATGAGGCTTTTAGTGTTGCACAAGTCCGTAGGTCATGGTAACCACTTCCCATCAGCAGGCCGTGTGTTCGTTTGATACCTAAGTGGTATAAAAAAACATTGCTAGGAAGTAAATACCTGTTAAATACTGCATTATTATAAGACTCTGGAATTGTAGTCGGTAGCGTGGTGTTCTCCGGGCAGCCAGCTACTGAAACTGGTTTTGGAATTACGATGATGTCACCACTAAGCATGGCTGCCTGGGTGCCGAGAGAGATCCATCCAACGAGTACGGTTGAAATAATTCCCCCTGTTAAAGCACCCTGTAAAAAGTTGTAACAGTTAAATATTATTTCCTTTTTCAGTCTTAAATAACCTTTATGTAAGCAAGTTCTGTAAGACTGAAAACGCGGGTTTGGTTTACGGAACCATTTGGGGTAGGGCTACTGGTGTGATTCAAAATGTATCTTGAATGAGAGATTGTTATTTTTTAAATATCGGTAGCGGGGTGTTTGAGGTTCCACCAACCCCTTCTGAAATAAGCTAACGACATCTGTAGGAGGGTAGTAGTCTGTAGGGTAGGTCTACCTGCTGATTGACAGACGAGGTTCTGACGCAGGCATTCCTTCCGGGGTTTGTAGGTCCAACGGCAGTTGTTCCCATAAAAGCTGTAACCAAACCAAAAGGAGCAGAAGAGAAACAGACCTCGAGCTCCAAGGTGGAATAACACTAAGATGATCATGATTAGCCATGTAGGTGAAAGTTAATCTACAGTCACTTCAAGTGATAGACAATCAATGTAAGCTAAAATATTTACAGTGGCATTAATCCAGGGCAGAAATAGGCCCATGGAAAATAGGCCCAGCAGGCTACCAGCAGTGATGCCAGCAAGACTTTTCCCAGCTTGGATCAAAGCGCCCATATGTTCTACTAAAAACACAAGTGCGACGCAAGTGGCACCTGTAAGAAATCAAATTGTTAACTTTTATTATTGTGAACTTTGAAGCTATCCATCTGGATTGTAGATGGACCAATATTCTATGAATGGCTGCACACTCGCACCGAGAGCAATCGCTATGTCTCGCCCGAGAACTGTTTTACAGACGCATATCAACAACAATGTACACTCTCGTCAGGTTGAGTAGTGGTTGCAAATGCTGAGATTACCAAGAGAATACACCTTAGAAACTGCATCCACACTTGCGCTATCAGCTGCTAATTATTATATTTATGCACGAACGTATCACGAAAGTATTCTTCTAATTTTTTTTCGTGATACGTTTAGAGGCGCAAAGGAAAATGGTGGATAGAGTTTATAAACTGAAATGTACCTTAGGGGTTCTGTTTGACATATTTTTCATTTTTTTTTCACTTTCGCTGTTCCTGATTTTGCTGGTTGGTTTGTACGTTGTAGTAATACAATCCAATACGGTATCGTGCTATGCACTGAAGCGCGCAAGAGTGTACAGCAATGCTTTTGGCATTCCTCGTGGGAAATACCATGACCCTTTGACGTCGTCCAAAAACTGCCATGTGAGCTAGAGCAGGCGAGACACATCGAGGCCTCACTAAACGAGTGCTACCAAGTACACTCTCGTACAAGTGTACTAGACACTCTCGCGTGAGTGTACAGTCACCATTGGGGCGAAAAGCGGAATATCGTATGGCAAGTACTTTAAAACGAGTAGTACGAATAATTGACCTGATTTGTGCTATAAAATATTGTATGACACAAAACCATTTATATGTATGTAGGTTTGAACTACGTGGCGTAGCGGTAGGACATTCGACTGCTACTAACAGAGGGTGCAGGTTCCATTCCCGCTCAGTGCAAATATTTGTATGCATGATTAAGTATATTGGCATTGGTCTGGGTTGTTCGATGTATAATATGTATGCATTTACAAAATTCCAGATACCATTATACAAGCTAGTTAAGCTATGCTTACCATGGATCTAGATAGCGTTGTGTCGTGGAATATTTATAGATGCTTAGACTTTCTTATACACCCCTATTACCTATTACCCTGTCTTAGACAGTGGTGTCTAAGACAGGGTGCGTGTCATATGACATTTATTTCTTAGATCCCACAAATGTACTACTTGGACGCGTGGATTTCGGCAGAGTATAATTTGCTCAAAGCGACTAAGAGACAGGGCCGTTTAACATCAGACAGATATATACAGCCCAGACTCAGCCTCAGATGAACGGCTCGAGTCAACAATAGTACCCGAAATACGGCAATAGACTCACCCCATATTACGTGGGACCGAATACGATTATTGGTGAAATGTGGGTGTTAATCTACCTCTGCTTAACTCTCCGGGTATAAAGAAGTGTTTATGTGTAAGTGTATGTATGTATGTATACATTTACATTATACGTTTTAAGTACCAGTAAAGCGGAAGGGTTTGTATCAGGTACCGGTTTACAATCGTTCACTTATCCACTAATAATACAAATCACAAAAAACGCTTATCTACTACCCCGTAGGTATGTATGTACTTATCTATTGCTAGTCGTTTACAAGCATCGGCTGATATTAATTTTGTTCAAGAGGGCGTAAGTGTCATAACTGCACAAGTGCGTTCCTGTATCTAACCGGGTCGTGTTAGGAAGTGGGACTCAAGTCAACACGTTGTTGGTTGTTTATTGTTATGATGGTACTTCACATGGCTATTTGTACTTGCGTATTTGACATATTATTTGACAAACAATAACCATATGTGGACACTGGCCAGTCTATTTGACAAAGCATTTGCCATATTGCCTATTTGACTAATATGGCCATTACCAAATACATACAATTGACAAATATTTAGTTTCATTAATTATTTACGGCTAGTAGAGTACTTTTTAAGAGAAGACAAAATGCGACACCTCATTTGGTCTATATCCAATATCACATAATATCAAATATTTTGCCAGATCAACAAATGCCCAATAGAAAACACAAATAGCCATGAGAAGTGACACCATTATAAAACCCGTTGTATTTTATTTTAAAGTTCTTATCATTAAAGTCTTGTAGGTGTTTTTGGTTATTTCTTGTGCCAATTTTGTGAGATACGGGTATTCGAATATTCCTTTAGATTTTCGTTTAACTGAGGAGTATGTTGCAGTAAGTACAGATTCTAAAGGGGTTTTCTTTGTGTTTTTGCGTTAGACGTTAGACTCATTTTGGTGGTATTGTTGACACAATAGGTTAAGGCAGGGGTAACGCAGAGCTTAGACTGTTTGGAGTACAAAATTGAAATTCGGTCAGCTGATGCCGTTAATGTTGTAATTAAAAAATATTTTTTTTGAAAATTAAGATAGCATGCTTTGTATGGAGGGTCTATTTCGTAATATATGAATTTCGAATCGAACATTTACGTACGTAAAAACCAGAAACTAGTTCTAAAAACCCAGACATCTCTTTAGGTCCTTATATAGGGGAAGGCAAAATTTCCATACAATATTTTAACATGTATATATTATGTAATTTTTAATAATAAGGGCCCCAGCCTTTAACGGCTGTTTATATGTTTGTGAAATTCTTTAAAATATACATCTACGTGTTCTTAAACTCAGGGAACACTTAACCGAATTATTGATTAAATATTCTCTTTTTCTCTTCTATCCTCAAGGAGAACTCGAGACGTTCAATATAAGACGATGTATGTCAAGGTCGTTTTATTTGGGATAACTCTCGGAAATTGGGGTGTGTACACTGTTTGCACGACCTACATAAATAAAACTAATTATTCGTAAGTAAACTTTACGAACAAGTATGGTTTATGAAATACTAGTTGATTTAATAAGTAGTGTCTAGTGGTAAAGGATGAAATTAAGCTTTTGGAAATGCCACAAAATATAAAAGTTACATTGAAATACTTTCTATAAATTGTGGACCCCTAACTGAGAAAGCACTCCAACATGTTGTCAAAACGACCCAAGGTCACCCGGTACGACAACACTTGATACAAATTATTAGATACTAGGTATATCAAAGGTGCAGGGCTAACCGACACGATTTGTTTTTTATCTTTTGGACGTAGTTTTGTTGGAGTTTTATTGGATTTTTAATTTTAACAAGGGAAATCGAGTTGTAACTAAATTTTGATTTCAACTGTAACATAATTAATTATACAAATGCAGTCTATGCGCTATTTATCATGTCAAGAATAAATAAAACACGACAATTCACAATGTTTAAATATATCAAACTGCTGTCGCCGTTGATATGTAATTACGCTCTGTCTCACTTAGTTACATTGTAGTTAAATTAAAGTAGGTAATTGGATATTTCTAGTCTAAGTAGATAGTTACATACTATGGGGCGTTCATTTATCACGTTAGATAATCTTACTTATGAACTCGAACTCGTTGAAAAAATCTATTAAATCAATGATAGGATTTTTATACAGACGCATGGGAAATCTATTTAATGGTTTGTTTGTTTGTGTTGATTGCTTGCCATATAAATAAAAACTAACCAGACAGTGGTATTCACAGAATGAGTGCCTCAAAACGTTTAGTTAAGTAATGAATACATTTTTGGGATACTTAAGACGACTGCTTCTGAGCTGCTTCATTGTTCTCAATGTTACTTCATTTCTAGAATAAACTCATTGAAATTTAGTGGATTTTTGGTGGAGTTTAGTTTAACTTCAAAAAGGTAGTAGTATTTTAGTTTATTTGTCCACTGAAATTCATTTTATTGGTCTTAAACTATCTAGACCTAAGTAAAAATATTTTTTACTATATTTTATGTTACACTTCACTCTTCCAAGGCACACCGGAAATTGCTCTAAAGAAATCAAATATGAAGTAATTTTTGATGATCGTGTCAAATTTTTTGTAATTTTGTATCATCTACTATATTTCAACTAAAATTAAAATAATTTCAATTTTATATCCTTTGGTTTGTTTTAGAAATATTTTAAATTACTCAATATCATTGCGACCAACAATATATTTATTGAAGGCTTTATGAGAACAACCTTTAAAGGCAACATAAATTTAGACCTATTGGTTTATTTTAGTGAAAATGTACTACTGAATCGATACAAATGTGAGAATAATTATGAACTATTTTATATACACTACTGAGCTGTAACATCATGAAACGCGTCGGCCATAATTAATCCGAACTTTACGCCCCTCGACTCATTACGCTCACGTAATTATTGGATGCCACCTAACTTACCGGAATAGGAAATTTTTGTATAATATACAACTATAGCTAATTAACATCACGATGAACGATACGTCGATCAAGATACAGAAACGGTAAAACCTAGCGTGTGCTTCACATAGTACGTACCGATTGCTGATGTGCGTTATTAAATAGCATGCATAAGGAGACACGTGAAGTATGACAAATGTGGAGAATGTGCCTTGTTTCTTCACAAGCTATTACTGTGATGTGTTATATTCGTAACATGCAGGTGAAATTAGTTGCGCAACTGAGAAATATTTTCAAGTATGCGGAATCACACATATGTATTATTTGTGATATACTCGTATTAGGTTGGGGAAAAAGTCTTTTCGCATTATATATTAGATAGGTTGTTTTCATCCAAATATTTGTCATTTGATATTTGCTGTTCGTGCTTATGTGTTGTGCCTTCGAGTCTCGACACTTTGTCTTCTGCGGCCCAATAATTCAAATGACAGGTACAACAGGTACCCAGTAGCTGCGCGAGACCTTATTGGGTCTCCTTACAAATGAAGTTTAATTACTCCACGGAAAAACATGTACCCAATTACGTGTCATTCTACACACCAATATCAATACTTACCGATTACTACGACAATTATCTTCATTATAAAACTTGCAGTTCTCTCAGATATAGGTTTATTGTAAATTGGCCTAATCAAATCTTCAAAAATTACTCCACACAAAGAATTTAGACCTGTTGACATGGAACTAAAACAAAGAAAAGTGTATAAATACGCATTATATAACTACTTACAGACAAATTCTAATGTTTATTTTCCGCTGGGGTAAACAGACCACTGCCCACCTTCTACTTCTAGCCTTACACACTAAATGAGCCTTCTTTACCATCTGTACTGCCTTTCATGCAACAATAAATGTAATTCTTACTAAGTAATCTGCATTAATCTCCGGGTTTAATTTAGAATGATACTTGATCGTCTCCAGTACAATTATTTGATTGCACTATAGACTCTGTTTGTCTAGACATCGTCTAGACGTTCGAGGGGACTCTAGTTCAACAAGTTGCTATATCATAATACTGAACATTATTTGCACAGGTTAAGTCAACCAGACAACTAACTTTGAGTAGGTACGCATTCAATTGAACTACTTACACCTTCCACTCTGAATTTATGAACAGATGAGCAGAATTGAGGAATATAAAATATTTATATTGATGACTTGTATTTGGTGGTATGGCTAACGGGTACATATTCGGCATGTATGCCATTTATTTGGATGATTTTAATATTTGCATTGAGATCGACGTTTCATTTGCTTTTTAACAGCCATGGTCACGGGTAGCGGTCACAACTACAATGTTCACATAAATACTATAGATAGTGATAGAAACCGTTCAATGGTTTTGTTTAAGTAAGTGAGCTTTTATAAATAAATACTGTAGAACAGTAATTCTATAAAATAAAATGTGTCTGTAACATGTTTACATTATACTTGTGTCTACCTCCGTACCTAAACCTACCGTACGTACCTAAATCGATGTACTTAGGTAAAATGTGTGATAAACAATAAAAATACACCTTATGCTTAGACAGAATTGGTCTACAGAATATGCATGTGTTTGATGTATATGTAATTTTTTGCTCTGAAATTAAAACGAGCACGTAACTTATGGCGCTCTGCTGCTACGCTACATCACAGTGCTACGTCAGGACATATTACTATGTCCTAGCGTAGCGCTTCATCTTAGCGGTAGCATTATTACTACAATTTAGCAGTATTACTGTTTAAGGAAACATGTAGTCATCGGTAACAGTATGGCACGCTGGTAATTTTTCCGAACCGAGTAACACTGTAACTACTTTATCTGTTTACACTATCACAACGAGATAAAAAGTTAGATTGGTTATGTGACAGTTTCTTATTATATTATATTTTAATAGAGGAAGAATGTGAGAGAGAAAGAGAGGAGGAGGAGAGAAAAGTAATAAGGAAGTTAATTAGTTTTCTTCCTTATTACTTTTTCTCTTACCAGTGGGATTTCATACGATTCGGCAGAGAGCGGAATTCTATCTTCTTTCCCTTTATAATTTATAGTACCTATGCAATAATTATATATACCTAGATAATAATATAAACGTATATTAATATTACAAAAAAATGTCCGGTTCCCGGGTGAGGCGAAATGAATTTCGAATTTGGAGGACACAGAAATTAGATAAATCAGAATAAAGTACGAGTAGTTTAGATAATTTAAAACTATAATAGAATAATATAATAGAACTATAACGGGTCTTCTCAGGTCGGGGCCGCGATTCGAACTGGTGGTTCATTTGCTAAACTAGTCTTTCATATTTCTTTTTATATTGACGTTTTGTAAGTGCCCATTTAATGGTCTATGCAGAATAAATGATTTTTGACTTTGAGGTTGCTATTTCACACAGATCCATTCATAGATTTTATTAATAATCAGGACATATATTGATTAAATTTTGTTCATGCTCATACATGAAGTTCATGAATACTCATATTTTTACGTCTACATTGAAAGAACATGATGAAACTCGTAATGCATCGAGTATACTTTGTAACATCATTTGTACACATGTTTCTACAAATAAATTTATCTTTATTTTTATTCTCATCCATCCATCGTCTCACACTTTGACATTAGTAATTGGTATTACAAAAATTTACGGCGTTTGTCACCGGACCGGACGTACCTTAAAGCGGCACTGAAGACTCCGCTCATGAAGATCCCGGGTAGTGCAGGAATTGAACCGGTGATAGTCATCACAAAGTAGGGCAGGAGTTGATCGCTCTTCTTGATTGCGCCTGTGGTTAGAGGGTCGCAGGTGGCGAACGTGGCATAGATCACCAGCCCAGTGTAACAGCACAGTGATACGATTATGAATATGCCGGCAGCCATTATAAATATTGTTCTAAAACGTAAATGGTTAGTTTAGTTCAATATAATATATATTTTATTTTACACAGCGCTATCTAGACCCAAAGTAAGTATAGATTTATATGATATAATATTTACGTTGTGAAACATTTTTTCGAGTACAGACTATACATGCAGAGCTAAACCAGCAAGAACTATAAAATAAGATAGATTTCTTCTATGGCCTAGGCAAGCACCGAGAAAGGATTTTGAAAAACTCGACCTTTTGTTAAAAAATCCTTGATCCTTGTGTATCCACTTTTAACAATATGCATTAGTTATTAACGGAAATTTGAATGAGAAGGTATCAAGGATAACTTAGGTAGGTAAAGGAAATGCCAATACCCATTTTTCATTTTTTGGAGATAGTTGAACTTCAGGACTTCTCGTGCTCGAGAAATTTGTAAAGATCTACCTTGTATTAATAATGTTATGTTTTTTCTATTTCTTCAATAATTGTAAACGTAAACGTTTAGATCGATTTTACAACTACTCCTATCATACGTATAATTATTAATTTACATTTAATTTACAAGATTTTCGGTCTCCAATGTGTTCTCTATATCGATAATCACGTATCAAACATTAGATTTTAATATCACAGAACATGAGTTCACAAGTTTTGGTATCAAAGGTGAAGAAAACCTTTCTGAAAGCACCGATTAGGATCTCAAAATATAAGGGGCTATATCCCGCGACACCTTTGCCATCAGAGCTTGTGATGACGCAGGGGGGTTCATGGCGGATAGCGGTTGCATACTACCCCGAGTATTGTAGTGAATAAGAATAGTAGTTTAGGCGACGTGTTCTACCGCCTATACAATGTTTTGTGCTCAGATGAATTGTTTGACATGATGCCCACAGCTACATTCTATCATCGCAGTGCTTGCCACATTCAGATAATTCTTCCTCACACATTGCGACCTGAGACGGTGCGCACTGTGCTGTATGGAAGAAATTTCATACCTTTTCTTTCAATGATTCCCTATAGTTTAATTTACCAAGTTTGTTAGAGAGATTTGATCCTTATGATCAACCATGGCAAAAAATACAGATGTTATTTTTTCAGACTTTATGTGGTTCGAAAACCGGGTACAGCAAGCGATTTTTCGGAAGTCTTAATATGTAGTATTGTTTCTTTTTAAAATAATTTCCTTAGAACGAAATTAGCTATCTCCATTATATAAAATACTTTTCCCATATTAAAATAAAATAAAATAATACTATTGTAGTATTTATTGCTATGAACTTAAATTGAAATCGACGACAACTTTACGCAAACCCCTTTTCAGCTGAATCCATTGAGCTGTTTTCAAGTAGGTAATGCTCGAATTTATTAATAAATAGCACCTGAACCAATATAAAATTCTATAAATTTCAGCATCAGTTTTGCTCCTAGGAAGAACTCGTTTTTACTTTTTTTGGCAAAATATAATTCTCAAAATATTTAAAAGTTTTGCATTGCACCAATCCTTTGCGTTATTTCAACCTATTTTAAATAAAATCAAACTTTACAAACATGTTTCAAAATAAAACACAATCAAAAGATTACAATTTACATCAAAAGCACACCCACACAAACCATATTGATATCAACATTGAAGCAAATCAATCTCAAATATACTTTCTAACCCTTTTTAACCCCGTTAGGGAAAGAAATTCGATTGAATAAGTATCACATTTTCAGTCAATTCTGTTCAAAAAAGGTTTGATAATATTTGAAGTAGATTGGTCCAAGGAATCAAGTTGTTCCATACAAACTTTGCCTCCCTTTTTCACCCCTTTATGGGTGGAATTTCGGCAAATCGTTTCTTATCGCAGATACCTATCTCATACAAAGTCAGTGGTTTTTGCAGTGCGTTGATACCACAGTCATTTAGGTTAAACAATCATAATAATATAGATATGGATAATGCTGCGCAAGATGCTTTGTAATTCAACATGCTTCTAGGAACAGGTCATGGAAGCTTGACGTGAATAATATAAAAATCTATGATTTTGATTTTCCTGAGTAGGTTAGTGCGGTACTTTATTTGTATCGCAGTTATTTACTGTTGTCATTAGTTGTTGCTACCGTGGGCCGACCCGATCCGAGGTGGGATCTAAGAAGTGTTGATGAAGATAGAGTGTTAAAATACATGCAACAGATTAAATAAAAGGAATAAAACACTTACATTCTAGCTCGCCTTAAAGAGGATAATGCCAGGCACCTTTGTACCATCGCCTGATTGACCGAGCATGATGCTAGCCAACTGAAGTAATTGCCGAACACAGTCGACCAGAAAGTATGCCGTATAGTTGGGTCTGGATCCATGCTATAAAAAAAACATACGTCAGTGTTGAAAATAAATATCCTTAAAGTTATGTAGTGTGTGAATAAATATTGTAGGACATTACTAAACCGTACTTACTAGACCCAAACTAAGTATCGCTTAACTAGTTCGAGTTTCAAGCCCTAAAATGGAGATAACATACTTAGATAGATGCGTGGTTCCCAGCAGAGTAGAATTTGGGCCACCCCGTCTTTTTCCATGCGGTGTCGTACAAGGCGACTAAGGGATAGGGCTGTTTGACATCAGACAGATATATTAGAGCCCAGGCTCAGCCTCAAATGTATGACTCGAGTCAACAATAGTGCCCGGAATACGGCAACCCGATATTTCGTGGGATCGAATACAATGATTGGGGAGTAGTGGGTGTTAATTCACCTCTGCCTAGCCCTCCGGGGATAAAGGCGTGACTTTATGTGAGTTTTGTTTTATGCATACATATTATATATACTATGTACCTGTTAGGGACTTTTATGTAACGTATTTTCAAAAAACTCTCACGGAATGTTATTCTTCCTGTCTCCATTATTTCCTTTTACAATGTAAAGATGCATACGGAAATATTCAAGTCGAGTGCCACGACGTTATCTCGTGGCCATGGTTAGATAAGGACCGTCTTTATTCTATTGTTTCAATTGCACCAAATAAAGATACTTATGCAATATTATACTGAATTATATATGTATGATCTTTCAAGTCCAAGCCTATCGAAAGAGTGTACACACTTCCGATTAAGAAGGTTACAAAGAATCAAAGAAAATCAAACAATCAATTTCATTTATTCAGTTTAGGCACACAAAGAGCACATATGAACGTCAAAATGTTACAATTAATATAATGATATGTCAAGAAATAATGTAATAATATTAAGTAATGTAAAAATAAACCATTGGAAAATGATTCTTTCGCTGGTTCGGTAGGTTACTTCTACTGAGAAGATACCAGCAAGTAACTAAATTATTTTTCTTTTTTAAATTTGCTTTAGTTTACAATTTATTTTGTGCGAGCAAGCAAGAGACTTATGTCAACCACGCATTAACATCATTAAGATACTCATCCACTTTATTATAGTAACCTTTACTCATTAAAGTATTTTTCACTTCTATTTTAAATTTATTTATTGGCATATTAATCAAATCCTGAGGAATTTTTTTTTTTTATACAGCTGCCTACAAATGAATCACCAACCTTGTGAAGCCTAAATTTTGGTACAACTAGTTTATTCTTGTTTCGTACACAATTTGAATAGGATCAAATTGTGTACATCAGATAGTTTTTCGAAAAGATTTAGGTTTTTTCGTACATATAAGCTATTATCATAAATGTATTGAGAAGCAACTGTTAAAATATTAATTCAAACATTCAACATTAGTACAAACCTTCTAAAAAGGTTTGAAAGAGTAGGAAAAGTGCAAGCTTTAAGTGCAACTGAGATTAACGCTGGGTTGATGATGACTAGACTGAGGTAACCAAATCATCATTACGGTTCAATCACGGCAACGTTTAATTCGGCACAAAATCTGCTTAAAATTATGTTTTAAAATTGCTGAGCTGTATGTTAGTCCCTTATCTACATTATAGTTAAGGTTGCCTGCAGATTCTAAAGGTTAATTATTGAGACTTAATTAAATACTGAAAATGTTTATTTCTCGGATAAGCATAAGTACTTATTATTCGCTTGATTGTGATTAAACATGATAATGTGTTGTGCTGCATGAATAATGAATTAGCTAATTTACTATATTCCTGTTAACCTATCCAGCTAAGATAAATTACTTGTATAATTGCAAGGACGTGAACCTAGGACCTTAACATTTTGATTGTATGGTGGACTTTCTAAGTACTAGGTTACGACGCTTTTAAGTCAGATAATAAACTACACAGTTTAGGTACTTAAAGACACAAATTTAAAGTTGTCTAACTCACTTGAAAAAGTCGAGTCGATCTCCTTGTTTGTTAATAGCAAACACATTTGATATTCCGCCCAGCCGCCAAGTGCCGTATCCGAGAACAAATATTACACCAAAATACATAAGCACTGTTTGCAAAGTGTCCGTCCAGACAACGGCTTTGAGTCCTCCCTGTGAAATGTAAACTTTATAATGTATTTACAAATGTATCAGTAATATAAGAAAAACAAAATTAATTATTCAACAAGATGGTTTAATTAATTATACATAAATGAATAGATTATGCTAATACTATTTTTTAAAATTTAAATCGGCAAAAAAGAATTTATAACTTAAAAAATAAAGAAATTAAGATAAAAAGTTCTTTAACGTTTAAGATACACGATTATAAAAAGTGAATAGCTAATTATAGTAAATAGCTAATTACAACTTTTTAAATCAATGCACTTGCCGTTACAATAAAATGTTGCTGTGGGGGAAATGTTCACAGGAATTCAACGTAATATAGGCATATTTACAATAAAAGGCCCAAGTATTGTTTCGAAAGATAGAAAGCACCCAACTGACTGTAGAACCAACAAGCGTTCAAAAAGAAATTATCATTAAAAAAATCAAAACAAGTCCTACAATCATACTGCAACTACAAAACATCTGGCATAGCCGACATCGATCTCAGATGCTTCTTCACTATAGTAATTTATTTATTATAGCGAGGGATACAATGGGGTCAATGAAGCGAGAAGTGACACAAAGATACTTACGAGTGTCGTGTAAAATATACAAACTATACACACTATTGGTGTAACCAAATGCAAGTTTATACCGGTCACTGGAAATAATAATATCAATGATTAAAAAAGTATCTACGGGACTTGGTTTAAGTTGTGCATTTCCCAAAATCTATGATTTAGATGAGCAGTAACAAGTGCAAATGTTGATTTAATTAATTATGTTAAATAAATTTAACCAGTAATTTCAATCACTACTTACTAGAAGTGATTGAAATGACTGGTCAACATCAACACACAACGCTTTTTTAGATTTTTGGAAAGATATCCGGGTGGATTTAATGACCATTTGCAAAACATTTTCAACAAACTGTTTTATGAGTAACATTCTAGATAACGTGCTCATACCACTTGGGAGTAACATAACCTAAAACCAAGCCTGTCTGTTTGTAAAACTATTCATAATTTAAAAGCAATTATGAAAGAATATTTTGAGGTTTAGTACCCAAATTTAATTTAATACCGACAATAGGACTTCGCATAGCAGCATCAAATGAAAAATGATAAGCTAGGATAGCTAGGTTATCATTGCATTCATAAAAAATAATAAATGATTGTAGGTATTTGTGGACTATCAGAATAACTATGATAGAACACTTGGTTGCATTCATATAGTATAGTATTCAGTGATTTGTTAAGTTAGTATCAAAAACGTACATACCTTGACTGAAAGCTAACGCAGGTACGTAGATAACTATAGGTATATATAACATCATTTTGATGATAAATATAATGGAACCAAGTAATCGCACATTGGGACTAAATCTTAGACGGAGATACTGCAATAGAACAAAGATGACATAGCATGTTATGTTATGTTTTATAATAATATTCTATTCAATAAAACAATCTGTATAAATGAATATCACATAACAAAAAAATAAACTATTTTTTATGTGTTTAGTTTATATTTAAATCGTCTGCATCCAAATTATTTATTTTTCCACGGAAATACTTCCAAAAATAATGGTTACGAAGCGAAACCTTATGCAAGAAGTACTTCCTGGATGTTATTAAAAAATCCAAAAGAATATTACCTCATACGTAGAAGTGATTTGCAAATTATAAAATACAGGCAAGTATATAATAGCTATGGTCAAGGAAACTGCCCATTCTGACAATACAATCGTCCACAATTGAGTTCCGTATGTATACATTTCAGCTGGCAGGCCCAGCAGCGATATGCCCGATATGTAACTGGGGAACAAAATTTAATTCTAGCAGAACACCAACTTTTACATTCGCAATATTTACAAACCTACTAAACGCATATTTATTGTTCTGAAATTAAAGTAAGTAAATATACCTACCTGGCTATCAGCGACATTGATATAGGAAACATTCCCATAGTCTTGCCGCCCATAAGGTATTCGGCGGTAGTATTTTGTTTTTTGCTTGCAAAGAAAGCAAAATAAACTCCTATTAAGGCGGAGACTAGAAGCATCGCCCCGAAGACTAGGTAGTCGAGCCAGTCGAAATAAATGACCGTCATGTCTAAGTTGATGTGATGTGCGCAGAGCGAAGTCGCGCGTCCGTTCACTATGACACTTAAACTCAATCTCGGTATACAATAGCCATTTACTGAGCGAAACAAGCAGCTGGACGATGCTATATTTATCCTTGGCCCTCCAAGGATCTCGGACCGGCGCGTCGGAGGGATGAGGACTATTAATTGAGCATTTACCGGTGTAATCGCATCTGACTTACTGTTAGCCCACACAGTAGTAAATGATACTTCAAATGAATGACTTCGTGTTACAATTGTTGAGTAAAACTAATACTACTTTTATTGTTATTATTAGTGGTATTAGTGTCAGTAACAACACTAATACAACTATTATTATTAATAATAATAATATTAAATAAAAAAGAGACCTCATTATATAAAAATAACGTATTTATATTGGTCGAAGAGGTTTTTATATATTGTAAAGAAAAAAATCATTTCTTTGGGGAACTTTTCCAGAAAATACGATAAACTGAAAATATATTCAAAAGTTTTGTTAAATATTATGAAAATTATACAATTTTTGCAATAAAAATCCTTATAAAGCTATTGTATAATGTTATATTAATCAATTATGCTATAATAAATAAACCACATATGGCTCTTGTTAAAAAAAGTGCGCAAATAGTTAATATATTAAGAATTAAATTTTAGATTGAAAGTTTGCGCGGGTTTTAAAACTACGAGATGATAATAGTTAACTATTATTATGTATAACTTTATGTTATTTATTTTAATGAACGATAGTAGATATAAAACAATTAGTGGAATTGATTTCTTATATTCCAATAAGGATAATAATGATTTCCATTGTAAAGTATGAATAATTGTCATAACATTTTAACGTAACTTTTGAGATCTAGTATTTTCAGTTTATAATATCTCCTGGCATTTTTTTACAGAAATGTATTTTTTCCTTGTAATATTAAACCATAAGTATACCATTCGACCCTATATAAATATGTCTAATTTATAAAATATGGAATTTTTGGACTTGAACATTTTTATTTGAAAATGAGGTCTCTTTATATTTATTAGAGGATCAAAATAAGGCACAAATTTAAATATATAGATTCAAAAGCAATTTGATTATGTTTGAAATATGAAAAGGTAATATTCCACCAAATTTTGTGGAAAATAAGAGTTTTTGTGGCAGATAAGAACAAAAATCAAAATACCACTTTGCTCAACAATTTTGCTCGAAAACTGTCAGATATGTAAAAGACGTTTAGTATAAAATTTGTAGACCTTGTAAATACCCACACCTTTTGTTTTAACTTTTTTCGATAAGTGGTTTAATTTTGCTACATATCTTGGCAAACCATTTTTCACTCTTAAAATGCACAGAGTGCAGGATAGAAAACCTCCACGCGGTGCACCCTGGGCAACAGAAGCGGCAACTCCTCCCTAAATTTAGGGGAGGAGTTGCGGCTCCTGGCCGATATTCTGCCGAGGTCGGAAAGACCTCAGAGAAGGAAAACTCGCGAACAAACCCTGTGCCAACCCGTCTGGCCAGCGTGGCAATCGTCCCAGTCGAAACCGTCCCAGATGAATAGACGCCACAACAAAAGGCCCCCAGTTCTCGGCGGTCCCGCTATTCTCAGCCAAGGTAGCGGTTCGGGTAACGGCGGGGCGGGGGGTGCGAAGAATCTCCGGGCTACGGGAGGCTACCGAAACCGACGACTACTACTGGTAACGTACAATTGCAGTACACTTCGTCTGGGCGAACTGGGTAGCATACCTTATCGTAAAAATCACGAACAGTCGTTCCATGAAGGTGATACAGGTATATGCGCCAACCTCGCTTCACCCCGACGAAAGTGCCGAGGCTGTATATGAGGATATTGCTAAGGCAATGAATCACACCGCCAAGGCCACTTACAATGTTGTTATGGGAGACTTCAATGCTAAAGTGGGAATACAAGAACGCGGTGAGACGAAAATCGGACCTTATGGAGTGGGGTGCAGAAATCACAGGGGACAAATGCTAGTCAACTTCCTCGAGGCGCAGGGGCTCTTCTTAATGGATAGTTTTTTTAAGAAAAAACCCCACAGACACATTTGATAACGGACAGTAAGCACATATTTAGAGACGTCTCTGTGACCAACAAGTTTAAAACCGGAAGCGATCACAGACTTATCCGAGGCTCTCTAAATATCAACATCAAGGCTGAAAGATTCCGAATGATACGGTTTACTCTCCGACCTACACCACTCCACGTAGCTCTAGGGTCCGAAAAGTTCCAATTGGAACTTCAAAATCGTTTCGCAACGCTGGAAACCACAAACGGCATTGACGAGAAAACCGACACAGTGGTCAAAACATTACAGGAAGTGTCTCGAAAGTTCTTTCCCGGGAAACGCAAACAGCGAGAGTCCAAGCTCTCTCCTGAGACTCTCGAACTTATGAGAAAGAGACGTAAGCAGTCATCCACACAGTCGTCTTCGTCAGATGAGAGAGCCTTAAACCGACTAATTAAAAAGCTGATTAGACGCGACCTCTGACGCTACAACACCCACATCGTCCAGGAGGCGATTGAGTGAAATAGGGGGTCGAAAGTGTTCGCTCAGCAGTTGGAGAGGCCCCATCTGACGAAACTTAAAACTGCGGATGGTAAAATGACTGCCTCGAGGTTCGAGATTCTCGATGAGATCGAGAAATTCTATGGACAGCTATATGCATCACGGACGAGTAAACCGACGGGACACAGCGATGAAGACCACAAAGCCCCACTCACGCGCTATTACACCAAGGAGATACCCGATATCGAGCAATGCGAGTTGGAGGCGGCTCTCAGACAACTAAAAAACAACAGGTGCCCAGGCGATGACGGAATTACAACTGAGCTCCTGAAAGCAGGCGTAGCTCCAATCCTGAAAGAGCTAGCAAGCCTCTTTAATTCCGTCATCCTACAAGGTCTAACACCTAGGGCATGGGGCGGGAGTGCGGTGATACTGTTCTTCAAAAAAAAGGAGATAAGACCCTGCTGAAGAACTACAGGCCCATCTCACTCCTGAGTCATGTCTACAAGCTGTTCTCGAGAGTCGTCACAAATCGTCTTGTGGGTAAGCTAGACGAGTTCCAACCACCGAAGCAAGCCATGTTTCGAAAAGGTTATAGCACCGTGGACCACATCCATACTGTTTGGCAGATTGTAGAAAAGGCCCAAGAATACAATCAGCCGCTGTGTATGGCGTTTGTGGACTACGAAAAAGCCTTCGACTCCATCGAAACCGGGGCACTTCTGGATGCCCTGCAGCGGTATCGTGTCGATTGGCGATACATCGAGGTGCTGAGATGCTTGTATGACACTGCCACAATGTCCGTCCAGCTCCAAGACCAGAAGACGAAACCTATTAGCCTCCAGGTTGGAGTGAGACAGGGAGATGTATCCCCCAAACTATTCACCAACGCACAGGAGGACGTCTTCAAAACTCTGGATTGGACTGGGCGGGGTATAAACATTAATGGTGAGTACATCTCACATCTTCGGTTCGCCGACGACATCGTCATAGTAGCGGAATCGTTGGAAAAAAACTGGGAGAAATGCTGCATAGCCTAGATGGAGCTTCTCGACGCGTCGGCCTCGGTGTCAACTTGGATACAACCAAAATTATGTTCAACGAACATGTTGCACCGAGACCGATTGCCATCGAAGGGGCGACACTCGAAGTTGTTCGAAAAATCTATCTACTTGGGGCAGGTTATCGAGCACGGTAAAAACAACTTCGGGAAAGAACTAGCCAGTAGGATCCAACTGGGTTGGGCAGCATTTCGCAAACTACGTCGAGTCTTCTCTTCAACCCTACCGCAATGCTTCAAAACAAAGGTCTTTGAACAGTGCGTCCTACCTGTTATGACTTACGGTGCCGAAATGTGAACACTTACAGTGGGGCTGGTCCATAGCTTAAAAGTCACGTAGCGGGCTATGGAGCGAGCTATGCTTGGAGTTTCTCTGAAGGATAGAATTCGAAACGAGGTTATCCGACAGAGAACTAAAGTTACCGACATAGGCTACAGAATAAGCAAGTTGAAGTGGCAGTGGGCTGGCCACGTTTGCCGAAGGACCGATGGCCGTTGGAGCAAACGAGTCCTAGAGTGGAGACCGCGAGAAGGTAAACGAAAGGTAGGACGCCCCCTAGCCAGATGGACGGACGACCTGAAAAAGGTGGCTGGGACAGACTGAATGCGGAAGGCGGAGGATCGGAGAAAATGGCGCACATTAGGAGAGGCCTATGTCCAGCAGTGGACTGCGGCGGGCTGATTGATTTGATTTGATTTGAAAATGCACCGTACTTCACAGCGAGTTTAATTTATTTTTCAAATATTTATTTTCATTTACAACGGGTCTCATGCAGCTATTAATTATTTACCTAATATTTTATCTGCATCCGTCAATTCTGCAAAGGTAATTATTTTTTATCCGCTGCTTTGAATCGATGCTATCTAAGTGAGATTTGCTACGAATACGTTCCAGGCGCGTGAAAATTTGATCATGATTATAAAGAAATCTGTTTTTAGACACCAGACTTCAGTCATGCGCTTACAAAGTGTGCAACTTTTTGCATGTGACAATGAAGTGAATTCTGTCAATATTGGAAGAAATGGATTAGTGTTAGATGCTACTACGTAAACTTTAAACTGACCGCTTACTGAGCTGACGTGTTAGCTATGTCAAAAGCTACCTTTGTATCTTACCAGATACTACTTGTGGTTCTTATACTTACAAAATTTTTATTGCATTTCAATAGCGCAGGTACCATCTAAAAGCTCTTCTAGTCATTCTCTTGATTTGGATTATTAAGAACTTAGTGGGGCCCCAAAACAACCATCATGCTTAACAAAGGTATGACACCGAGCTCTGCAGCATGCGGCACTGCTCGACAGTACTGCACTGTGCTGTTGTTTATTCAATACCTGCTACACCGACATTGCTGCGTAGTTCCGAATGTAATGTCGTGTAAATTTAAAGATATTATAAAGGGACCAATAATGCTGTGCAGCACTGTCATGAAGCACTGCTGTGCAGCACTATTGTGCAGCACTGCTGCGAGCTGCAGATTTAAATCATACCTTAATCAACTTGAATACCTCAGGGAGGTAAATAAAAATACAAATATATTTATTGACATTTTATTTTAGAAGTGTGTTAATACATGTTACTGGCCTAAACATGTAAAATTGTAGATTAAAATGGGCTGTGCAATCTTGCAATATCTATAGGTACATTTAAAAGCTTAATACTATGAGATAATTTCACATATACAATATTTAATTAACATTAATGAGAATGAAAACGATCATATGATATAGGTATACCTTAGAAATGCGGTTACAGGCTTAGTATTAGAAGTGAGTATAAGATTTTATATTTGATAGGATAATGTACATTTACAAGTTATGTGCTTATATTATATATATATATATATAGGTATTTCTACCAAATCAGAGGTTATTATTGATACTTTCTACTAAAGTTGCACAGAAGATTTCGATCTGCATATTTATGTGTCTTATTTTTATAATAGAGACGAATATGTGTATACGTCCATCAAGCTATTACCGTTTCAATGACATGTCAGCCGTTGAGTGATAAGAGTTATTATGTCCTGTAGACTGCAGATTTGCTGAGAGTAGACATTACTGTTCGAAATTTGGGTATGTACAGTGGCACTTCGGGAACGCCGACAAAAGTGAAAACTTGGCCAATATATACTGATAGGTTCTTATATACACAGATGTATGACGCACTGTAACAGTGACGAGAGTTTAATTACTTTTTTCCAATTACAAAAATACTCGATCCGCCTAAATAAGCCTCGACTCCAAAAATTAAGCCACCAATAGCGGTTATATGTATTAAATATAAACATCAATAAAAATATCAGAAAGAAGAAAGAAAAATGATTATGTTACTACATTATTAGATTCTGTGCCTTAGGATGGTAATAAATCGTTTAAGTTGTCTGGTTACTAGTCTTCAGGTTTGCCAGAAGGATATAATACAATTTTTACAATGGTTATCTACTAATATTCTGTTTTAATTACGACCCACCAAAGAATGATAGAGTTGAACGCAAATTGTACCCATGCAGCAGATTTGTCTGTATTGTGATAAGTCATTCATTTGATCGACCTCCTTGTTGTATTTTAACGTATATTTTAAGCATGTTTCATTTAATGATATGTGTAATGAACCTCACAAAATTTGACAATCTTCTACAAATAATTAGATGCAAATGTAAATTAACTTTGATTATTTTATTTGCAGTTAATGTCTTGTTATCATTTTCAGATGTTATCTGCTCGTATATCTCACAATTATACATATGTATGTGGGTATATACTATACAGCTGAGAGCGAAATGGCTTAGTTAATAACTATTACCATGCCACGTACCTAATAATGTTATTTCTCTTTAATTAATTAATATAAGAATAAAGAACATTTAAAATTGATTCTCTAACCTCTATTAATCGCAATAAACATTGATAAATAGCATCATACTATGCTAATTATTCCAATTTAAAATGAATTATAGTAACTTCTGGCTATAATTTCTGAATATAACATTAAGTCCATCAAGCATCATACGTATTTGATTATATTACTTATTAATTCGTAAGACTTACCTAACATATTAATCATATCTGCCTGTACAGGAGCAAAATATTATGAATCCTTGATATTTCCATCATATTACGAGTATTTCAGGATTTATGTGCAATACTTTTAATAGGGTTATCTTTGCGCTAACTTCGTTTCCAATATATGCTACATTACATATTGATAACCACAAAAGGTTATTGCCATATGGGGCTATAATGGGCACAGAATAGAGAAAATTTCTAAAGACTTAAAAACTAACTCTACGTAATTTACACTTGAATAGTTTCCTATCTGAATAAGATATAATCAATATAATCTTAAACCATGTTACGACAGATTAGGGTAATATTTAATACGATATTTATAATAATATATAGTCGTTATATAATCTCATCAAATGTACAATTAATGCTAATACATCAACTGTATGTACAAATTTCTGGAGGTATCTCTGGTGTATCTCATGAAAATTTTTACACTATAACTAATTACATTCTATATTAGCCTATAGGGACTGCAGGGAACTAAAACCATCATTCGATGCGGACTAATAGAAGCACACCAAAAGGATGAACTACTGAAACGACATCTTATATATATATATATATCTATATCTATATATGTGTTGCAAAAAAAAGAAAAAGAAAAAAAAGAAATAGTAGAAAAAGAAATATTACTTTTTATAACAAAAGAAAATTGTTAGAAAATAAAATTAATTCGAACACATCGGTCATGAAACACCATAGGTAAGGTTAAGTTACAGAAAAATACAGTGATATCTTCAGTGTGTATTTTTCAAACTGAGGTTTTATCGATTTTGTATATAACAATTTATATTGTCGCATCATTTTGAAAAATACTTCATGAATAAAACAATACATTTTGGACAAACATAAAAGGTTTTATGATTTTATAACTTTGTGATTGCTCAAAGTTATGAAATCATAAAACCGTTTGGTGTACGTAATAATAATAAGGAGAAATAAAAATAAAAAGTTACCTACAACCAATATATTTATGGTGCCGCTCTAAATATGGGCTTACGCTAATGTATGTATATTCGAAGTGCCGTTCATGAAATGTTTTGAGAGGTTCTATAGACACTGAAAAAACGGCTTTTGAACGTAGTGTACCTAATAAAAATTTCAGTTTTTCAATGCCATGGTAATCTGACTAAAATACACACATTTATTTTTTCAAATTGATTTGACTTGAAATTGAAAGATATCATTTTTAACAATTAGGAAAGTTTTTCAATGAGTATCCGGTAACTAGCACATTTTATATATTTTATTGAATGCCGAGTATACATTCACCTGTAATAATTATATTACTCACAGTATATATCAAATAAATATATATTTATCAATATCGATTATACAGATTTGTACATAATTTAGAAAAGTATATCTTTACAATATGCCAAAGTGAACATAAATATCTATATTTCCATGTACAAGAATTTAAATAAATATAGTACTTTTCCAAAGGTAAATAATATGTATTTATAATAAAAATTGCTTTGCAATGCAATTATACACCTACATAATAACATTAATATCAAAGTATTTTATGATACAATAAGCCTATAATTATGTAAATAATGCAATAAATACATATTTACACGTCATTTATAATTTAAATACTTGATATTCATAAACTATATTCATTGTGATATAATATAAGTACATTGACATCAACAAACAACTCATCATATAATAGCGTAATAATATTTTTTGACAATACAAAAATATTTAATAAAAATATTATATTTGCGACTTATCTTTTATTTAAAAAACTATAATTAAAATAGTATTCAATATATTAGATGAATATATTAAATATATCCCTTTAAAATTCAGAAGCCCCTACAACCCTACCTGTCAAATCTTATCTCATGAGATAAATCAGGGATAGACGAAAAAAGAATAAAGTATATATACTTCTAAACAAAATCAAATTAAGGTTAAAAAATATAGATATATTTACTTAGTTCCACAACAAAATATTAATGTAAGTACTTATACATATAAATATTATAAATTTATAAAAATATAACTGAAAAAAATTCACATTTTCATGTTGTAAACCGAGTTTATTCTTACTTTAAAATACATCTATTGGTAACAAGCTACCCACACAGCGCTGGACAATTCAACGTCAGCTGTTAAAAGGATTACAATGGTTACAGACAGTTATGTTGAAATCAGTCCTATTACGCACACGAATATATATATCTACATCCGAATAATAGTCCGTGTGCTCATTTCGATAATGTCGCTTAACTATAACGAGCAAAAAGTACTTCAAATACCTTAGCCTATCAAAAAATGGCGGTGTTAGCAAAAAATAAATACCAAATGTTATGTTTAAGCCAGTTAATTTTATAAAAGAGACGCAGATCAGTGAAAGCGATATCTAGGTTAGGGAAACATTTGCTTTGCTTTTTAAACACTCAACTTCTAATATCAGTATTCAAAGGAATCATTTTAATCCATTATCGCTTAGAGATATTGCAAATATCTAAGTTTTAATTTTAAAAGAGGTTCTTCCTAGAAACTTTGAATGCCAAACACCGTACTAAGTAGAGCGACTTTGTTTTTTATATGAGCTGACTACTAATTGGGAGACCATGATTTCTATACATAGTTGTATTTCAAATCTTTACACGTTACGTTTATTTAAGATAAAAATAACATTTTTATAACGTTTGCTAACTCTCTATTCGTACTTTAACCTTATTTATCAGAAGTACCGTCCGTAATCTCGAGAGAACCGATATCTTAATTGTCATACATAATTTCTACTTAGCGTGTGGCTTAATCATTATAAACCTACAGCGTATATTAGTTGTCATCTAATGATTTCTATTTAATTTGTTTCTTTTTTTTTCACAGGATATTTATTTATTTCTAAGTGTTTATACCACTACAGCCTAGAAGTAAACTGTACGATTTAATCTTCGTGATGTTACAAACACAAAATTAAGGATTACATCCATCGTTTATACTTTTTTTACTTTCAATACATTCCTAACGATCACAGTCCTTTTTCAATCACCTTTAGTTCTTTCCATTTTACTGTACACTTTTTGTTTCGTTACTAATCACTTTTATTTTCCAACGTTAATTTAGTTATATTTTTTTTAAATATTTTGGCAATAAAATTTATATTCTAAAATATTAATGTTTTTGATTACCTCGACAGTCGAGCATCTAGTCTAATCCGTGCCAATAATTGCCTACTAGACATTCATAATATTCTGTAAGATGGTACCACTCTTGATTCTTCGAGTAAACCTTCGAGATAATATTGTTTTTCAGATTTCAGAACTGCATCACAATAACTTTTCTCCCTTTATTCAAAATCTCTACACTCTTGTTTGGCGTTGTTGACGTTTTCACACAAATATGCACTGCACACTAGTTGTTTACCTACGTCCATTACCACTGCTATTTACAAATCAGCTGGAGAAGACAAATCCAGTCTGGATCGTCTACGGTCTCTAGCAATGGATAGCTGTCCGGAAGAAGATCTCTGCAACGAAGCAGACCTCGGACGAGCCGTGTCCGACTTGGACTTCTTCACCTTACTCCCTCCGCTAGCTGGCTGTTTACCTTTTAATGATGATACTGATACCACGACGTCAGTAGAAACTCCATCTTGTTCTGAACACAAAGAATTATAGTACATAAAATTATCGCCTATATAATACCACCTTATATTTGAGCAAAAACAATGACATTTACACTCACCAGTGCGTTTTATGACTTCTCCGGCATTGTTCAAAAAGAATTTAGGCTTAACTTCCTTAATTTCCTTGAGTGATTCCTACAAAAATAAAAATTCACATTAATTATATTGTAGTAGGCAATTTATTTTCTTTAGTCAGAAATATAATAACACTGGTTTATACCTTTGATTTACTAGATTTGGAAGCAGTGTCAGTGCTTCCGCGCCACCACGGTCACTGGATCTCACAAAAGGCTCTCCCGGACTCCTTACCGGGGGTCGACACCTCACCTTCAGCCGCAGCTTCACCTTCCGGCTTCGGTGTTCCTGCCCCAGATGTGGTGGCTCCTCTGTTATAATGAAAGACAGAATATATATATACGACCCCACGCGAACTGAACTTATTAAGACAAGACTTTCCTTTCATTTATCTTACAGATCCGAAGAAAATGAAGAAATCAAGTTAAGTACTTAGATTTAAGTCAAATAACAAATAACATTAAAAGGCCTTTACACAGTGCTATGTATACTTACGTCATATCAACCCGTACGGTGTTATTGTTTTGTTGATTGCGCATCGCTAGCGTAGACACCATCGGGGGCCGTTGTGGTTTGTTTGCGAGGAGCCTCTCAATTTCCACCATCACAGAAGGAGTCAATTGCGGTACAATCTGATCAATAAAATGAAACACAGTAAATTAGTTTTGAATTCGGTTAGAAAAAACTCAAAATGCTTTATTTCACATTAACAGGTTTGTTTTGTGACATAGGAACAATTCAAAATGGATACCTGTAGCGCGTGAATGTTTTGCTTGAACTGTTCAATGCTTGTTGCTCCCAGCAGGAGGCAGTTCACAGAATCGTTCTTGAGACACCAGGCGACGGCTAGTTGACTCATTGAACAATCTGTTGTTATGATGTTAAAAAAACATTGATGAAGACGGAAAATGAATAATAAAGTTAGAGAATGTAAAAACATACTCAGTGAGTTTGCTAAATTGGACAGGTCGCGAAGTTTGTCGCCATAAGTCCGTGGTTCTTCTCCTGTGACCTGTTCTTTACTACCAGAGCTACGCATCTGTATAAAGCATGTCAAAGAATATTTATTAATTCGAATGCACCTTGAATGTGTAAGGAAATACAGATTTCCTTTATCTTTGTTCAAAAATACCATCTGAAACTTTTACATAATTTAGAAAGAGTATCCCCCTAATATATTGATGTTACTTATTTGCCCTAGGAGGCTTTAAGATCCTTAAATATGGGCGTTAGTTGGTCGTGAAACCTGTGAAAATTGGAAATCATTAATATTAGTAATTATATTATACATACGAATATTATACCCGAAGAACTACTTAAAATCACGTTTTATACGCTTGAACTAGTTGTGTAGTTAACCATATTTTAACCCTGATCCTGGACCGACAAAACATTGTACAAAATATGTACGTATCAATCTTGTAACGAGTACTACTTCATATTAGTATGGTTTATATACTTCAGGGACGGCAAGATCCTCTTCGCACCAGCTGAATGTGCTATATTTTCTGTTAAACCGCGATTTAGCAAATAGCCCGGTAATCTCTTCACGACCTAGTCCTTTCCCAGTCGTTATAGCAGACCACGCCATCATTCCTAAAAAATCAGACAGCATTGTTTATACAAATTGAATACATTTTTAAAGGCGATCCAGTTGTACTTTATGCATACATACCAACTCCAATTTTGTGATAAAGTTCAGGCATATAGAGTTCTGGTTTTTCTCTGCAAAACATGTGGTACTCTGTTTGTTCCACTATCGGTGTAATACAATTAAATTGCCTGCAGTTAGTATACGCATCCATAATCTACAAAATAAATCTTAATTGTTAATAATATAATTGTTAAAAATAATGTACAGTTGCATATATAAATAAAGTATTTACCTCGGTGGGCGACCAGCGAGCAGTCCCCCAGTACATCACCCAGCCCTGATTTATCACGAAATTCATAGCGCGGACGAGTTCTGAAACATAAAGGTCCTTTAAAACTGTTATAAATATACTATGATACATTACAATTGAATAGTTTTGCAATATACTGACCTTCCATTGGGCAGACAGGGTCAACTTTGTGCAGGAGCACAACATCGATATACTCCACTTGGAGTCTTGCCAAAGAAGATTTTACGCTTTCAATTATATGTTTACGAGAGAGGCCTCTTTCATCTGACCTGTTATTAGTACGAGCAAACCTAATAAATGGAGAGTTCAAAATATGTTAACGACTAGCCAGCGACAAGCAAATAAGTTATGCCTAAGCGTCGGTGTATCTGAACATAAGTAGCAAAACCACCCTAATAGCGAAGAAAAAGCTTCACTCAACTTTCAATTTGCACATATTACATAATATTACTCCATGTATGTAAGCTATACTAAAAAATATAATGAGAAATAATTAGTACATTACATTCATATTATGGTAATATGAAAAAACTATTTCGGATCCATTGTACTCCAACGCTCGACTACATATAATTGGTTATATTTTTATACCCAGATTTCGCTAGGTGTTCTACGAATATCTTTTAACCGACCGACCGGAGTATGACCGTTAACGACCAATAGTTTTATATTAATGTTGTATAAGTTAAAGTCAAAGTCAAAAATCATTTATAACTTACAAAACGTAAATTAAAAAAGAAATATATAAGACGAGTTTAGCAAATAGACCGCAATGCAATTGAATGAGCTACGGTTGCTAGGTAAGTATATTTCATGTGGATATATTTGGCCTGTAAACCCGTAAGCCCGTAGACCCGTAAGCCGTAACCATAGCTTATGTCTTTTTTTATACCACTTAGGTGGCAGACAAGCACACGGCCCACCTGATGGAAAGTGGTCACCGTGGCCTATGGACGCGTGCAAAACCAAGAGAGTCACACTCGCGCTGCTAACCCTGCAAGCATAGAGAGTTTCTGTGTCGTCAGTATAAAAGATAAACAATGAAAAATCTTAGAAGTTTAAAAGAAAACCGTGGAATATCTAGGCAATTTATGTCGGTGTAATGTTAAGTTGGTGTACCACAAATCCAAAATGATAATACAATTATGCTGTTAATGTGATCCATTCTACCTATAAATAAATAAATATCCTAAAGTTGCAAATGATTGTAGTCGAATATAATGATGTTTGTTATTTTTGGTGTTACTTAAACCTTATATAGATTAAAAAAAATAGCGCTACAAAGATCTCCACAGTCTCATTACGTTTTATTAATGTTTAACTATTTAATTTACAGTTAATCTCCTCTATGCTATAGGAGGTCATCTATTGATATTTAAAGTCTATCGTGCAATAAAGTAGATATGGCATTGTAGTAAGTAGGTGGTGGTGTTATAATAACAGGCTATCAGAAAGACCCTACAGGTATTACGTACTTGGTGCTCCAGTATATTTTCGAAGTAATTATTATGCTGGTCCTCCTTACATTTCTTTTCTTCAATATTTTACCAAGTTCCGCTTCACCTTTAGCTGTAAACGTAAATTTCTGTTAATCTAACATTTTCAAAGTTAAAATAATATAGGTACTTTAAAAAAATAACAAACCACAATGTGCTTCAGACAAATCAAATAGATTGATGCCATTTTCTAATGCCGTCATTATAACATCTTCAGCACTTTCTTCATTCAACATATTCCATATACCAAGGCCGATATTTGGTACCCTTAATCCCGATTTTCCGAGGTTCTTGTAGCGCAGTCCAGGAGTAATAGCCGATGCCATTGTTGTGTGATTTCCCATATAAGTCGACATGTGACGAGATATGGTGACGTCCCCAGCTGCGTACAAAGGAAACATATATATTTCAACACGTTCAGTTCGCACACTGTTTCTTGAAAATTAACATGAGTTAAGAGCGAGCCAACGTTTTAAATGTTCCGTATAGCATTTTTGACGTTATTGATGTTTATCAGTCGTAACATTGTTCTGGTATACAAAGAAATATACATATGACTGTAACTAGCCGAAAGTGAGTAACTATTTCAAGGTGAATGCGACATTTTATGTTTTATTTATGTGGAACTATAGTCATCTGAGGGTCAGTACTGACCGACACCGGAGCAGCGGTGAAAAACAGTTTATCGGTAGCCCAGACACCATGTGACATCAGACTTTAAGTCCCAGTCCTTGTGTCAAAGACGTTGGCGCATGATTCTTAAGAAGAGACGAACTACTAATGATTACTATAATAAAAAAAGATGAACCCAGAATGAGGTGGGGAAGTGTAAAAGCGAACTAACTCTTATTAAAACGTTTACAGTCTCTCTCGTGCCGCTTTATGAGTTTAGTGCGGGTGCACGCAACCCTTAGAGCCTAATAACATCTTCAGGCACAATCGAACCTTCTAGTTGCCCGATGTGACCCAAGCTATAATGTGCTCTAGATATAATTTCTATTCTATGTAATATATCTACGTTTTGAAGTAAGTTAGGGCTTACTACATCTATAAAAGTATCTACCACTAAGGAACACTAACATAAATAAACATGAGGTTTCATTTCATTGGCGTCATTGTGTTTTGATTTAGATCGAAGATTTCAAAGCACTGAATACGTTATGCTGATTTACGAAAACAGAACTCAATAACATTCTAGAATATCTGAAAGACTTTTGCATTATGGAACAGGATATATCTCAACTTGCAAATCAAAGACGAAATGATTTCTAAAATAATCGAGGTTATTCTTTGTTTACGCTTCTCAGTCGATATTCTTGCGTCGCGATTTGAAACAGAGATAAATATCATTTGAATAATTTAAATAAAAAATATCCAGTCATTCTGTCACAATGTTCCTATTTTAGTAGGTAACATTTTTAAATTGCGATCCGTAACAAAGTGAACATCGGAAATAGTCTTCTTACTATTTCCGAACAGTGACCACAGTCACTAATATTCCCGCCAACCATTCCAGCTAAGCCAAATTGCTTGAGCTAGGAGTGTCGCGTCGGTATTTGATGTGCACCTAAACGAACTGGGACTGTGTGAATAAAAAGTACGACGTTACACTTCGTTATTGTCAAACAATTTAGTGTTGTTTTGGTGAGTACTAAAATAATGAATTAAAGAGACAGAAAGGACCTAATTTTTAAAGCTCTTTTAAAATTTCTGTTCACTACGCTTAGTTTAATAATTAATCATGTTATGAAAGTGTAAAATTTATGATACAATTACGAATATTATTGACTTACCTTGATCCAGCATCTGTTGAGAATTGGCACTAAAGTCGTCCATACAATCGAGGGAGGCGATTGGAGCCCGACATCTAGACAAATATAAACATTTCAATATTACGTTCTGCACTTCTTGTGTCAGTACTAACGGAATATTTTTGTGTCAATAACTTTTACACTATTCAATGGTACGTTCCAGTCATTTTTACCATTGACTTGGTTTCTTTCGATCTTCGCGTCGAGACTAAATTAGAAAACCAATTTAGTTTTTATTTAATACGTGGCATTGTTTTATAAATAAACCGCCATTTATAGCGCACTACTAGACCTACTGTTCATATTCTACGTACCTTGCAGCTTTTATAGCAATAGACATAATATTTTTATAGCAATATGCATCATAATTTTTTCCTGACATATTTTTTGCTTTCTATGTTTTTTCTTTACAATTTTGTGCATTCTTCTTTTTAATATAATTTATTAGGACAGAAGCTTTAATTTTGTATAGCTTTCATGTACATAGTTTAAAATTCAATTCAATATTTATTAATATCATGAACAGATACATCTGGAGGTTTGGGGATTATAATTCAACTAAACTAAAACTAAAGATACTACAGTTTATGAGCTAAGTAATAATTTTAGTGTGTATTATCTATCGGTAAAATGGAGTGGTATCATCTAGAGCTTAAATAATAGTAAAAAATTGTTCTTTAAGTACAAATTTAGTAAAATATGACGCGTGATCTTCTATTCTGATGTCTCTAATCTTAATGAAACAAATCTGTACATAGTACTAATTGTTAACATTTTTTCATGAAGCTACCTACTATAAATTAAGGACATGCAATGAATGCCTTAAATATATTGACAAGATAAAATCTTTTGAATATTTTTTTAAGACTCTATTCCATTCTAAATCTATTATTAGGTATTCGTAAAACTGGTAAAGAGGAAACAAAGAAGCCAAAAAGCAAGGAAGTAGGTTGTGTAAGGCCAGGTGGTGAAGAGACATTGTGACACAAATAACTTAAAATATTACCTGTGTGTCCCGGGTCAGCCCACTCTTTCTCGTCGACCAGCATGAGGCAAGCCAAGCTATTGTTCAACTATGTCCACTGTTATCTCAGACAGTTGTCGGGACTTATCGAGTACGATGAAACATTTTCATAGGAATACTGTAATTTGTAAGAATTCCCAACTCCCATTTAAGATAACAGCGTTCAGTGATACCTACTCGCATGCGACGATCGTGGTGCGCGATGCGGCGTAGTGCGCTCTCAGCTTTATTTGCCTCAAGGACAAGACATAACAGTAGTTATCTTAAGTCTTATTTGGTTGTATAGATTCTATTATCGAGAAACATATGTAGCCTAAGCCAAAAATCATTTGCACCAAATATAAGGCGCAAATCGCGGTACATCTTCTCCTTGTATGGCGATGTTCGGGTATACGGTTACCGATATATCGTAGGCATGGGGTTGGAGTCGACGCTCACGCTGTCCGGGGGGCCGAGGGGAGTATGCGGAGTGCATCGGCTGATGGTGGACTCGCTGCGCGACATTTGCGAGCCCTCCTTGCCACTGCCGACCTCCACCCCTTTGTTTTGCATCTCGTGTCTCCTCATTCTGCTCCTACGCTTAGCAACGGCATCTTATCTCTCTACAAACATCTAATCTGTAACGAAACGTTCATACGTCTCCGCACACCAACACACGAAGTCACCCAACTGGGATAGGACACGGCAGGTTACTTGTTAATTTACACACTGAAGGATAGTAAGGTTACACAGAAAAGCATGCATGCCCTAACACTAACATCTAGTTAGCTAACAGAACACGAAGTTTGGATGATACACACTGTTTTATAATCTAGGCACTGAACTAATCACGTTTAAAAGTAAAAAAATCAAGTCAAAACTGTAGATTAGTCAACGCGAGTACCAGGACCGGAGCCGTGTGGAGTATCACACTCACCAGGATTAGCCTGGAGGTTCTACGTACTCAACATTTGCGGCGTTGCAGTGCTACACGTCATGGGATAAACTGCGTAGATAGTCGACTGTATTGCGGTTGTGAAGGCACCGGCGATAGGACGCCTGTCGGCGCAGGGTGGTTGCGCAGTACGTTCCTCAAATTTGCACATGCGCCCTGCGCTCTGTACATCCATGACCTATTTTTTAGACTTTATTCAACACCAACAAAAACAAATCCGCTAATTCTTATTTCATACTCCGATCTGAAAAACTGCCAGTTAAGACTAAACGTTTTAAAAACTTTAGATTTAGCAATCGCAGTTGTTTTCTGATTTCTCAATAAATATTCACATTTAATGACTGATTACGTTTTATAACAATTCGAGCTCTATATCAAGCCTACCAAGGCTTTACAATGTCCGCAAATCCAGTTGCTGTAATATTGATTACAAAGAAATTTCCAGGCACCAATAACATGATGTGTTTAAAATTTAATAACTCCTTGAAGCTGCTGAACGTTAATGGTAACCTAGTAAATCAAGTGGTTTAAACAACAACTCACAATAGGATAGTTTTTTTCGGTATTATTTATATATATATTAGTTAACCTACCTCAAGAATGGTGAACAAATCACTATTCTTGAGGTAGGCTTCGTTTTTTGTTTACATAGCGTATATAAATAGTTGACTATTCCAAATAAGAAAATTGATTATTTACAGTTAATTATTTTGAAATAATCCAACTGATAAGGAATTTACAAATATAAACAAGTGCTCGTATACGGTAACAAATGTGGCTTAACGCAAATCTCTTTCCAGCAAGTACCTAAGTGAAGGTCGCTAACGATGGATGTTATTGATGAAAGTATAGACGATTCGAGGTTTGAGTTAAATGAAACCTTTATAGAACATATCTCCTGTCAAAATGAAATACGTACAAAATACTCAACATCATTCAAGTTGCTTCGAGTGATCTTCCCCTAATTGCTCTCATACACCCCCTGCGTTACATTTGCCTGTAGCGAGTATTCTTACCTTGGCCTTAACCTTGGCAACGCCCTCGTTTCGCTCAGATTAATCTTTGCTGGGTTGCTCATTCACCCTCGCCTCATTTTGTTTTGTCAATCTTCTATAAACATGTATATATATATATATATATATATATATATATATATATATATATATATATATATATATATATATATATATATAATATATAATATATATATATATAATAAATATATATATATATATATATATATATATATATATAATATATATATATATAATATATATATATATATATAATAAATATAATAAATGTTGTAAATCTCAATTGCCTTCAAATCTTTGATGAAATTTTTCACAAAATTAATGATACATTGGAATAGAGAATTAAAATCGAAAATTTATAATTGTAATAATGATTTGTAATAAAATATTTTTATGTAGTTTATAGTTGTTTATATTTTAATAAATGTTATATGTTTATTATAAATGTTTTAGTAATAAGACATACTGACCGAACTTTTTAATTGTTTTTCAGCTGCCATGACCTGGCCATGAGGAGATTAAGATTTGGTTATCTCGTGTTTAATATTTTAGATATATTAATATTATTATAACATCAAAGTTAATCTAACTCTGTCTCATTTTGATTTTACTATTTACATAATATTGGTTGTCGTGTGTTTCAAGTGTATAATATATCATAATCATTTATCAAGGCTATGTCTATTGATGGTACTATTTACGTAACATTAGTATGTATTCAGCGTGTAAAATTCATGTATTATAAAATTTTAGTGCTAATCTTGATCACTCTATCATTTACTTTCGCGATCGATATCTCAACAACGATCAATAGGTGAGAAATTAATAAGATTAACAACAATTGTTGAAAAACAAATTATACAGAAGTTAATGACCACAATTGCCGTAGCACGGCGTAGAGCCAAGTTATTGAGGTCAGATAACAAATTGTCAAGCACATTTTCTCACGCGGCGAAAGTTCAAGAGACTTCTTGATCGACAGAGGGCCCTTAGCCGTCGGTCTATCGTCAAGAAATTTCATAAAAGTTCAGTTCTCTTTCATGTGCAAGGTTTATGAAAAATATACCTTATGAGTAAGCTGTAAAGTTCTGGTATAATCTGCGCGAAGCTAATTTTTTGAGGCATGTGCTTAATATGTTTCTCATAATTTTTATATTTGGTTTCTATAAAAATTTATATAGAACAAGATACCTATTAAGTCAAAAAATCAAACAACATTACAATTAAGCACGTAGTACGAGCGTTTATTAATTGTTGATAAGCTATGACCAACTTGTTATTGAATTGATTTTGGAACAAGGTTGATCGTAGCTTTTCTGAGCCTCTTCTACAACGTAGTAAGTATGTATAATCTTTCTGGGTTCACTTGTATTTTATTACCTTACCTTTCACAACACAGTGTTGTAAGTTATTGCTAAATTACAACTATTGATAACTTACGATATGCAGAATAGTAGTCAAATGTTGTTATAATCTATAGATAGTACTACTAGTAATATCTCCATATCATTCGCATATTGAAGTTCCTACAATTTTTTTAATTAGGTAGAGCGCTCAGCACTTTCATTGCTAGGACATTCTTTCCTTCCTTCTATTTAAAGATAGGTATAGTATCCACTTCATCGGTTTAATCATGTTTGTCGTGCATATACCATAGGGTACGTTTTTTTATTTACGTCAGCACCAGAGCTGCAATAGCCGTCGGTATAATTCACAAGTTACTTCGTTTTAAAATATATATACATAAATACAGCCAGTAAGTAGTATCTGTTTGATATATTGACATAGAATATCTCATCATCATCTTCAACGTCTGCCTCGGTTACGTCATACCTAGGAGCCCAGGATTCTCTCTCGTATTTTTCTGACCCTCCAACATTGAAGAGCTTAGCTTAGTTTTGTAAGGAAGTAACTGCCGTCTGCATCACAAAGCTTCCGTCAGAGCCTCTTAGCAGTTACCATATGAGGTGAGTTGATTTATACAAACTTAGAATATCCTTTGCGTGAATGCCTAATGTGTTAGGCATTTCGTCAACTATGCTTTTTGGTGCCACGTAATAAGGGGTGAGCTTATTAATATTTTTGCCATTTCATTGCAGTCAATGAAAGTTGCGACTGCTGTTATGACTTGTGAATATGTTTTTCCTTTCTTGTCTTCTTATCCTAGACGTCCTCTAAGTGGTAAAGCTTGACTGCTATATCAAAGGTCATGGGTTCCATTCCAACTCAGTGCAAATATATTGTATAAATATTGTATTTGTATTGCTCTGGGTGTTTCTATGCATAAACATGTAAGTATTTACAGAAGAAAATGTATTAAAGTATGGTTATCCGCATTCTAGAAGCCACAATACAATCTGATTATTTTTGGTCCAGATATTGTTGTGTTGCGTAGATGGTCTTTTCCTTTTTTTTTATAGAATATCAGTAACTAGTAATTATTAGTAAAACCCGCCAGCTTAGTTAAACTGCTTGTAAGTATTAAGAGTAGTAGTTTAAGTCGGTGGTATAATGGCCAATAAGTTATGAAAATTATAAAATCATAACAATACAAACCCTGGACAAGATGGCGGGCGATCCAAATCTTTCGATGAATGTGGAGTAATATCGCTAGCTGAAGCTCGCCAGGGACGTAGTTCTTCGTCGATAGAGCCAGCCGATGTCTGACAGGCGCCGTCGCTGTCCAGCGATCCATCTGTAATAAATAGAAACGAAATATTTAATAAACGTATTAGAAGTATCTGATCTTGTGGGCAAGTGTGTGTGAAAGTATCTGTATTTGTCATCCCCTTCGTGTTAGTTTCGGTTGCATGCGTACCATTTCGAAGTCTGGGGTACACCTTTTATTTACACTGTCTTTGGCATGCATTGTCGTTAAACCATTGAAATTGAGAAGGTTATATATCTTAGTGAAACCTGGTTAGATGAGCTCGGAATATGTGGGAAATCTATACATGGTTAGGCAGAGGTGAAATAACACTCACATTTCACCAATCAGTGAGCCTATTGCCTGCTTCCGGGACCAACTGTTACTCAAGTCATGCATCTGAGGCTGAGTCTGGGCTGTAGGTATATATCTGTCTGATGTTAAACAGCCCTATCCATTAATTGCCTTGTATTACATGGGAAGAAATGGGGTGGTCCAAATTCAACTCGGCCGGGAACCACACGGGAATCCTCACTCGAATTGATAATCCCATTGACACCACTCTCCCTTTGTAAGTGAGACGTTATCTATTAGGGAGCCTGGACCAATTAAACTTTTATAACAATATGGGTCTTTTCAGATTCCATTCACTGTACCTACCGTACAGTATTCGCAGTAATGACATACGTCGTCGACAATTATCTTTTCCTCTAAGTGAAATCACGACATCGTCTAACAAATTGTGATATGACCTGTTGGAAAATAATTCTCAGACGAGTGGTATTTTAAGTCTAAAAGCACCTAATCGCACAAGTGAGAGATGAATAAGTTATCCGTCTCTCGCTTGTGCTATTAGGTAATCGTAAAAACGTATCTACGTTACGCATGAGTGCCTGTTGAAATGTTACGGGCAAAAGATCAAAATATGAAAATTCATCACAACGTGATAAAGGAATTTATGTCTCATGATTTTGGCTTTGTCCCCAGTTGCATGCGAAACTTTAATCTCTCAGCTTACAGTTCGCGTATTCTATCTCCTGTTTTAGAAAGAGAAGAAAGAAAAAAGTGCGCTGTTTTTTTTTACAGTATTTATCGAAGCTTGCGCTGGAGTCTCGTCATCAATCAACATGCTTGCTGGGAAGTTCATTTGGTCCTGATAGTTTTACTAATGCCCTAATACTTAAATAAATTTTAATTTTAATAAGAAAACTGCAGATACATACCTCGGCAAGGGCCAACGCGGGATAATTTGATGTAAATGCCGTCGCTTTCTGAGACACTTTGGCTCGATTGTGGCTTAGTAAGATGAGAACTGCTAGCCTTGTTCAGCATACTCTGCATCATTTTTGGAAACATTTTAAAAAGCTGTACATAATATATCAATTTGTGTCATTTACGTTTGAACCGCCGGTATCGGCGGCTACCCGCTCGAGACATATTGCCCGGCTGCAAGCTACTTGCGTTTCATGTTTTATACACGATCACTGCCAATTAAACGTATAATTGAAACTAATGTATATTACATGATGTTTCATAAGAATATTTCACTATTAATTACATATTTAATAGATTTTTAGCTTGTAAACAAGCGCACTTGAAGCAACAAGGTGCAAACTGCGACGCACGCATCGTCGACAGAGGCTTTGCACCTTCCATTGCACCGGTCTTGTTCGTCAGCTGCGTGCAATTTTATAGGTCAATATATTTGCGCATGTGTCCAATCACAGTAATTTTTATGTTATTTATGTGATTTCAATGTTGTAAATATTTTATAGTATGAAATATCTTATGAAATATTATGTTAGAGTTTCAATATATTTATTTTATTTAAATAATCAAAAATTAAAATATTAACAGAATGACCTGTCTGCTTTGTTTGAATGGGGTGGGGATGCAGTTGGCGATGGACTTTGTCGATAGACGTACGTCATTGAATCCAACATTTTTGAGTGACAACTGAAATCATAACTAGTGCTGTACAAAGCTGACCCCAATGATGCAACAAATCAACAAGGTACACTCAGTTCGACGTTTGCTATTACATTTTTATGTCATGTTAAATTATATGTGTGGTTGGCGTGAATACGTTGACGTATCTGAAAATTGCAATTTTCAGGACCACCATTTTAAAAGCTCGAACTTGTCTTGTAAATTCTCTTGTACATTGGTAAATTACTTTAGTTGTTTTATAACTAATTTCATACCCTAGTATAAAAGACAATAACAAAGAAATGATATTCTTCTTAGTTTGCATAATAATAGACATGTTCATTTATTCACTAACAGTTTTCTGCAACAGTTTCAATTGAGTACAAAAATAATAGAAACAATGATATATCTTATTTCTTAGTATCTTAGTGGTTATACTAACACTGTAATTGTGAGACTGGTGCCTAAACTAGATTCAACAGTTTGTATCTCTATTTATAGGTAACCAGGAATCTACGCAACTAGTAAATGTGTTTGATCCTAACTTGACATCTGAATTTGTTACAATGTAATCAACAAGACATTAATTGAAATGATAAACCTAGATTTCAGTGCTACCGAACATCACATATTTTCTGACGTAAGAAATGTGTGCTATTGAGTAGTATTAGTACGTACAATGAACGCAAGCCTACCTACTGTAGTTTGACCAGGCGGGCAATTTACAAGTGTCAGATAATCTTCTGTCTAGCTATTATGGTTGATTAGATAGAGCCTGGTGAAAGACAAACGGATAGCGTTGAAAATCACGTTTGTTCTACGAGAGCTCCTCTTAAATATTTATTTTAATCTATTTTTAGTATTTGCATTTATAGCGCCATAGAAATACATTATGTGTAAAAATCACAACTGTCTAGTTATCACTGTTCATTAAATAAAACTCAGTGAAAGACATTCGTATAGCAATAAAAATAACGTTTGTTCAATGAGAACCCCCATAAATATATTTTATTCTGTTTTTAGTGCTTCTTAGTAGCGGCAGCAGACATACATCATCTGTGAATATTTCAGCTTTCTAGCTATCACGGTTCATGAAATACTGCCTGGTGACTGACAGACATATGAACAGACGGACAGTGAAGTCTCTGTACCAAGGTTCTGTTTTTACTCTCTGGGTACGGAACCCTAAAAAAGAACATAGAAGTTGAAATATCAACATATTCACGTCAGCCACGAATATTATATATATTATGTGAATATTTTTGTGTCTTTAACCAATATATCTGTAGGTACATAATACACCTACGGTATTTGATTATATTATTGTTTGATAGTTTCGTCTATACTCTTTCTGGTTCATTTGAGAGAATACCTCATAATTTTCATATACCTAGTAGGACCTACCTTGTACCTACTTTATATTTATTTCAAATAATTGAAAAAGTCCCTGTGCAGCTTTTTATTAGTTTTGTGTACGGGCGTATCATAAGGTGCTTTAAGTGTCGTGGGACGCGGCTGACATTCAGAGGGAGAGGGATGGAGCTATAACCTTATTATGGTTCCATACCTTGGAATTTGTATCATGGAAGCATGTTGTGGTACCGATACTTTCACTGTTAGATTGTGTCGCACAGCATCAAGCAGCACACATCCCTCCCACATATTTTATCACGTCATCGTGACAAATACTGTGTTAATTATTAAGCGTAACATTGTGCCCACTCTTAAACAGTCTACGCCGTAGACCCTCTACGTAAATGCTTATGTTGTCGCCTAAACTGCTGGGGTTTTTCCAAGCACCTACAATATGAGGTTCTTCAAGAGAGGTATCAGAAAGTTTCTTCATGGTCATCAGCGCCAGTGTAACGCCCCTGGTGTTGCATACGTCCATAGGCCGCAGTAACCACTTCCCATCACGTGGACCGTGTGCTTGTCTGCCACCTAAGTAGTATAAAAAAAGTCTAAGTGAATACCGTTGTCAAAAAAGCTTTGATAAATTATTCACTTGAACAAGTACAATACAGTCACTATACAAAACTAACCATTGAAGAATTAACGGAAATAAATAACGCGTTCATACATACAAAGCACTTATGATTAAACTTGGGTCTGGGTATCATTTTTAATGCTGTAACGACCTTTTATTAAAATACTGTTCTGAGAATATTGTAATTATAGCCATATCGTGAGCGATGTGCCATCCCCATGGGGCGCGCGGCGTAGAGGGCGAATATCAAAGAAGAGCATGAATCGACGAAATCTATGATGTCTGACAGATCTTACCATATCATTTAGTATATAGGTATAGTAGTTTAAAATATATAGTTTAAAATAACTACTATACTAAATGATCAGTTTGAAGGCTGGATTTTATCATTGAAATGTAATTAATTAAATAATAAGAAATTTGATAATGAAATAATTAAATAAATAATTCATATCATCAATAAAATAATTAAATCAATAATTAAGTTTTGTTGCAAATCGTGGCCATTTTTCACCCTTAAAAGGCACCTCATTACACCCCCGTACTTCAGAGTTCAATTTATTCTACCCGTTGTTTGGACCATGTTTCGTTTCATTTACTCATCCTGTTAAGGACTCATGCTGTTATTAATTATTATATCAAATGTTTGACATTATCTGCAATGGTCTAATAGAAATGTGGAAGTTTGTGAAGATGTTTGTATGTTTGGATCGTACGTTGTTATAGATAATAATAAAATATTATGTTAGTCATATTAGTGTATGCTTAGATTGCCTACTCTGTCGTGTTAGGGTGTACCCTGTAAAGATGGATGTAGAAGAGATAATAAATAAATAATAAATTTAAGCCCTGTTTATCCTGATTACTACGGGCTATATCACGAAATATTTCATGATCCATCTCAGAATTACAATCTCATGTGCGTCTGACATAGACTGTTCAAATACACGAGATATCGCCGTGAGCGTTTAATAAGGTAGTTAATAAGAAGGGGTAGAAAGTTTTGTGCCTTTGATGACATTTTATGGACACGTGTTGGATAAGTTAATCCGATTTTATTCAAAAAAGGTTTAGTTGATATAAAGGCTTAGTGCAATACAAACGCTGACTAAATATTGTGATGATGATTTTCATTGGATATTTCTCCAAAAGAGGAAAAAACGATTACTTAGTGTACAGTCGTTATAAAATCAAGTTATTATTGGCAGTGATGGGCAAATTATAATTGCAATTTAAACATATTCAGAAATAAAAATCCCGACTTTCTGTCTAAAAGATAGATAAAGTAAACCTGACTGTTATTTAAAAGATCGAAACAAGTTTGACTGTAGACTGTACGTATTGCCAATCATTACCGCCTGCTGTCAAACTTGGTGCGCTAGGTACGATAGGAGTGGTCGCAAAGTCGATATAAACGTATATAAACCATATAATATTATTATTAAAAGATAGATTTTAACAAAGTTCGGAGAAGTAGAAGGTGAAAAGCCGCACCGCAGCTTGAAAAGTTCTGAAGTTCAATCACCTCCAAAAATGCAAAAAGACATCGACAGTTTCCATTAAGTAGCTAGGCAGCACCAATTTTCATGCTTTGCGTTGATTAATCAAACTATGGGAAGAAGAAACTTTGTATTGTGGGGAGGGGGGGTAGGGCGGGGCAGTTTCATTTTTAAACATAAAACATAAACTCACGCCTATATCCCCGAAGGGGTAGGCAGAGGTGCTAGCACCACATTTCGTCAGTTTATGTTTAGATCCCAATGTTATAGGTGGCGAGCCTATTGCAATTAACCGGGCACTTATACACCTGCTATAAATATCTTATCGCAACTATATATATAGTTTTTTTTCACATTTAAAATATCTGACGATGGTTGTAATTGTGTCTTATGCAATTTTATTTCGATTAACTCGTCTTTTGTAACACAGTTTCCTTTAATTTCCGTAATGCCGTAAATTATTGTTAGTATTAAAGGTTTTTTTTTGTTTACAAGGGATAGAAAGTACGAACTGGCGAAATGTGGGTGCTATCACCTCTGCCTACCCCTTCGGAGATATAGGCGTGTGTTTATGTTATGTTATGTATATTTTAGAAAGTGCGAAGAAGATATTGAATGGAATATGAAATATGAATGCCTGAAATAGCGTTATTGGTGCGATACATTGCACTTTCCTTTATAGAATTCCGAAAGAAAATTGCTACTAGAACTTTTTCAAGGTTTGTCGCCTTAATTCAATTAATTTTATTGTCCTACAAAAGGTGTGGCCTGAAAGAGAGTGTTGTAACGAGGGTTGAAGAGGGTGGTTTGAGCATGTACGACGAATGAATATGAAGCGAATGACTTATCAAGTACATATACCTATGGTAGACTGGCAGAGAATGCCTACGGCATTAAGTCCGCCAATGTACATCGTGCATAAAGTATAAATAAATAAATAAATAAAGCACAGGTGATTGGGCGGGTCAGCCGGCGTGTACCTCGCGTTTCATTACATAACCTAAACAAATTGGTAAAATATTGAAAAAAGGACAGTAGGTCTACCATGAGTTGTTAAACGTGAGTCGTAAACGTACACGAGAGTGGTAATGGGACCACGTGGTTACGTTTCCGTATTTTTGACATGTCCAGCCATCTCTACCGTGAGATTATTTCACGTTACAGTTTACGGTCTCGACGTTACCGTACCGTGTATACTGTGCAGTATAAATGATTGCAGAAACAATACAAAGTAAGACACAGTCATATTTCGATAAAAGAGGCTTTATTCCGTTTAGCTAAAAGTTGCTTTTGCTTTGTTGGTCGGACGAGATGACACGAGAGATTGACCGGTCGTGTGTCACGTCACCCGTCAATTGTGTTTGTGCGATTATGTGGTATTTTAAATATTAATGATGAATAATCGCCGAACAAGAAATATACTATTAATACTGTTGATTGATGCCGTTTGGTCGAACCTGCTACACTTTGTACTTTTTCCACTATATTTTATTTTTCACTTGACCGGTTTCGCAATAAATGTGCCTAATATGAAATTACAGGAATATGTGTACTACAAGTTTAAGGGACTAGTGACCCGGATGTATCTTCTATTATAATAAAAAGCCGTAAAGAAAATGTGGCCACTCAAAGTCAAAGTCAAATTCTCGCATCATAAGGCACGATATTCAACGCGGCGAGTCTCCTCGCCGGATCGCCACCATGGATCCTGGAAGCGAGATCCCTTTCGGCGCTATCCCGTTTCCGAAAGGCGGCGCGGGAGCGGGGTCACGATCCCGAGACGGCAGCCTCTCGTACCGTCTGACGCAGATGATCACCGAGCACGGGTGCTTCGGGAAGTATCTGCGTCGGATGGAGAAAGAGCCAACGTCCGAGTGCCATCACTGCGACGCGAGCGAGGACTCAGGGCCGCACACGCTCGCCGAGTGTCCGGCGTGGGAGACGCCGAGACGGGAGCTTGTGGCGGCCTTGGGAGTGAGAGTTCTCACGCTCTCCACCTTGCTCGCGGCGATGGTCCGCTGCGCAGATGCGTGGGCGGCCGGCGCCTCCTTCTGCGAGCAAGTAATGCTCGTGAAGGAGGAGGCGGGGCGGGAGCGGCAGCGGGTGCGACGAAGGATCACAAGCCAAGCTGCCCGCGTACGAAGGCAACTCGGGCGTCGGAGTTCGATGAACGACCTCCACCCCCCATGAGCGCAGGCCTGGGGGTGACAGTTGGAGCCGCCTGTCACCCTGGCAGAAGCAGGCCGCAGCGGTGGCGCGCCTGGCGTGCCTCCCCGTTTCCGGGGACGAGTTGGGGACTCTATAGTCCCCACACCCGAGAAGAGGGCCAGATCCTGAGAGATGGCCCTGAGTCGGCCGGGATGCGAGGGATATGCCAGTCAACCTCACCTTCGGCAACCAAATTGACCCACAGGCGGCGTGCGTTTTAGTCGTTCGAGTCCGACATAACCTCCTCCACCGACTCCGGTGGGGAGGTATCCGTGGGGATTCTGCGCACGTAAAAATAGAAACAAAAAAAAAGTCAAATTCTATAAGAAAAGTGGCATGAAAGTAAGTAGGTACTTTTAATTCAGTATATAGTAGTCGGCATCATAGTAGGTACACAAGGGTGCTTGGTCCGGAATCCGGAACATCCTTGCGTCGCTTCCTGGACAACGGACACGATGCGGCAATGGCGACAGGGGATCAATCAATGGCAATCTCAATCAATCAAATCAGGGGAATCAATCTCGCAGGGGAACCGCTGCCGCTTACGGTAAATTCCGGCCGAAGTGGGAGCGGCCCTGTAGTGATGCTGTCACCCCTACTATCACACCGGTGGCCTCCAGGTCTAAAAAGGCCACTTTATTGGAATCATATTAGGATAATATTGTCTTGCGGCGATATTTACACGAAATTAGAATCTGCTTAGTACTTGAATTATTGTAATTCGGCTCAAATGAGTAATCATTTAACGAATTTTATAGAAATCTATTAGATTTACTGGAAATTCATGAAGTTATTAATTTTAAGTACAATCGCTCAACGTGGCCTTTTTAGACTCGCTGATGTTTGCTTCCATATTATTTGGTTATTTCTTGATATTGCTATACAACCTATTTTACTAGTTTTATGAATATAGCCAAATATAAATGTTGAGGTGATTTTTTTTTATATTTTGACATCAGATGTCACTTAAACATACAAAGGATTTTTGATGTTCGGTGAGATATCTAAGAATTTGGAAAATGTATGCTATACATACCTAGCCTATACGAAAAAAGACTGTTTTCAGTAAGTCTAACATTATTTCAGAGAAGACTGGTTGAGATCTATTAATAGAGGTATGTTAAAGACTATCTACGTCGTGTATCTTTCCTAACTTACAATAATAAAAATGACGTCTTCTCCATCTGAGTGCTAATCCCAGTTGCATTCAAACCAAAGTTCGCACTTTGGAGCCCAGGGTCTTCTATTCTGTCCCTATTAATTTCTTTAGGTTTAGTTTGTTCTCAGATCGTGTATGAACACTGATAATTGCCTTCCAAAGTATTCCATATTAGTATGTCACAATACGGTGACTTGAATGATTTTAACTTTTGGAAAAACAAGCCTAAATTTTGTAATTTTAATTTAATGAATCTTATTTTTTACAGTTGGAACAATAAATAAAAGGAAAAGCCATATGAATAAAAAATGATAACAAAATCGATGCCAATACTGATGAATAACTTCTGCAATATTCTAACCTGACTGGCTATGTTATGTTGAATTCTATAATTATAGTTAATAAACTTTATTTTTTAGATTTATTTTGGTAAACTTCTATTTTAACAAAATTTTCCCTGTTTTCTTTTCGAAGTTAATCACCAAATTTATAATATATTAATAACAAACATCTGCTAGGCAGTAGACCTACTGCTGATTAATGGACGAGACTCCGGTGCAGTCTTTCCTCCCGGGGTTGGGGAGTCACACGACAGTGTCACACTCGCCCCAAAGAGCCAAGATAAGCGAAAACGTTTCATCGAAAGTACAAGCTTTGGATGTAACCGGAACGAGTTTTGAATTTTGAGTGATACGTTACCGTGAGAGTGTTTTGGTTTATGGTATTTATCAATTGTATATACAACATTGTAGGTACTCAATCATATTAAAAAAACTCTAATACTTTTTCATATTTTAAAAATATTTAATAATATAATTGAGTTTAAATATGGGTCGTTTGATAATACAATATTGTATCTAATATTATTTCATAATAAAAGACAAGTATTTCATTTTGCTACGTGACAGCTATCCGGCCTCCTTTCAAATATGTGCAGTAGAGTCAACTCTAGAAAATGAGCCCCCCAAACTTGAAACTAAAAATGACATCGCCGCCATAGAGCCACACGGGAGAACGTAATGGTATCCTATTGGTTAAGCCATAATTACCATAAACCAAAACACTCTTACGGTAACGTATCACTCAAAATTCAAATTTTCAAATAGTGCAATGACAGCCACACGAGAGCACGTAATGGTTTCCTATTGGTTAACACATGAACTCCGAAGTTTATAGTTTACTGTAAGAGTGGTTTTCGTTTATGGTAACCATGGATTACCCAATAGGGTACCATTACGTGCTCTCGTGTGGCTGTCACTGTACAATTTGAATTTTGAGTGATACGTTACCGTAAGAGTGTTTTGGTTTATGGTAGTTATGGATACCATTACGAACTCTCGTGTTACTGTCACTGTAAATATTTGAAAGGAGGCCAGACAGCTGTTTCGTAGCAAATTGAAATGCTTAGACTTTTTATTATGAAATAATAAAAACAATATTGTAGCATTAATTAAACAAACCAATATTTATTCAATCATATTAAATATTATCAAAAATGAAAGAGGTATTGAAAATGTTTAACATGATTTATTATATGTATAATATATGTTATACAATAAAATTCATGAAATACTTTATCAAAAAAACGGTTAGCGTTGCATACATAAAAAATCAGTGGAAATAATAATTGATCGGGAGAGCCGTTCGACAATGTTGCGGATTTTGCTTTCATTCGTATGTCTGTTTGTTTGTTTATTTTTCACCAAACTTGGCACACATGTTCCTTGATTTAAAACACAACTATTGTCGAGAACTTTTTTGATAACTATAGGAATAATGGGAGAGAAAGTTTACTGCCGCGCTATGTATTATTTATATTATCACGGATCACGGAATTTGATGACTTTTGGCCAAAAAATCAAGGCAATCGAACAATCCAAAGTCCCCCAACATGGAATCAAATTATATTACTGAGTCAGTATATTAAAGTTAAAGGGCTAACCAACACAATTTATCTTCTACTTTTCAAAGGATTTATTTGACGGCGGTTTTATTTCAAATCGGTAGGTATACATGCAGTAGCTATGTTGCCACAGACACACACATACACACAAACAAGTCAAACTTATAAGACACGGGGTTAAACGTAAATTTACAAATCATATTGGAGTATGTATATGGTTAATGTGGCCCCCGGACTCCGAGGAAGCTTCGAAGTTTGTTTCGTGATAAAGCTATACAACCTATTTCAAGTATGTATACGAATGTAACGTTGAAGTGATGTTTTTAATTTTTGACATGAGATGTCAGTCCTACATGGATAAGACGGTCTGGAATTTTTAATATTTAATAAGTCGATGAATCTGGAAATGTATGCTATATGTACTAAATAAACCTTTTATAAAAATCTTTCATTATTTAAGCGAGGACTGGCTAAGATCTATTAATAGGTATGTAAAAGAATATCTAGTCCTAACATACATAATGTCTTCATCTGAGTGACAATCTCGCTATTTGGAACCCGTAGTTGACTATTCTGCTCCTCCTTTTAGATTGTTAAGGTCTTTGTGTGACTGCCGTCTTCTTGTCCTCGAAAGGAAACACATACATACACATACACAGGACAACACGTGCAGGTCTTAGATGTCATCCGCACACGGTGCAAAACATCCGGTCAAGAACCAAGCGGTTCGGAGACTCTTTCCTCTGTCGCACCATTAAGGCCTGGAATTCATTACCAGCTCACGTGTTTCCTTCTTCCTACAGACCCGGGTCCTTTAAGCGGGGCGTGAAAAAGCATATGATGAGGCCGTCAAGCTGAGTGTCACCATTGTCAGACGGTATGTGTAAGTAATGGTGACCCTCTTTTCTTGGACTTTGCCTTCAGCTTACCATCAGGCAAGGCGAAGTCTAATTGACGTGTCCTATATAAAAAAAAAAAGTCTGTACCAGAGCCTGGGCCCGATTATTTAGTGGGGCTCATATCCAGTCAATGTGTGGGTACATATCCAAGGTAAAGTGAAGAAGTGTTCTGAAACCTCATTGTATGAAATCTAATCTTAGCAAACAGTCACATTTTAAGAGATATGAAATAATAATAAATTCTATTTACAGTTGGAGCTCGGAGCAATTATAAAAGGAAAATCATTTGAATAACAATTTATAACAAAATCGATGCCAATACTGATGAACAACCTCTGCAATATTCTAATCTATTTCATAGCGAATTCTTTATAATCACATGTGTGTACTTTAAATAACAATAAAAAATGTGCATTTTACTTTGCTTTATTTAAAATAAAGTCTCACACGTCCATTTTAACGACATTCTCTTCAAATGCCATATATTTTTCCTATAGCAAACTTTATTTGCTTTACATACATACATACATATAATCACGCCTTTATCCTTAGAGGGTTAATCAGAGGTGAATTAACACCCACATTTCACCAATAATTATTGTATTTGGTCCCTCGTAATAGGTGCCGTATTCCGGGTACTATTGTTGACTCGAGCCATGCATCTAGGGCTGAATCTGGACTGTTCATATCCGTATGATGTTAAACAGTCCTATCCCTTAGTCGCCTTGTACGACACCACATGCGAAGAGGTGGGGTGGCCTTAATTCTACTCTGCCGGAAACCAAACGGCAATATTATTTGCGTTAGGAACCTTCTCGGTGGAGAAAAATATGTAGGACTATCCCATCTCTTCCCGTGGGTTAGAAGGTGGCTAAAGGATAGGGTGGTTCTCCATACATAGTAAACATCTGTATAATCACAGTATTCACTCCCTTTATATCGTTCACCAGCGTTATGTCGTCACTATTCGTCAATACCTAATTACTTTCAACAATACATGGATATAAATATAAATAGGTACCAAACCATACGCCCAACAGCTGATTATAAGAAAGCCGCCATTTTACGGTAACGATACTCCGTCACTCAAAATTCAAACAAACACCAAAACTGTCAAGTATTCTAGGAAATTATACTTATACATCAGCTATTAGTTCCGTTAACACGAGAGCCACTACGGTTTACAAAGCTCATGACAGCCCAACTACCGTAAACGTAACCACGTGGTCCCTTTACCACTCTCGTGTACGTATACGACACACGTTTAAAAACTCATGGTAGACCTACAGGTCAGAAGCACTCGTCCCCAGTGGGCTTGTATGAAAAGTTTAATAACAGTAGACTGCAAACATCGTGAGTTATGTAAGTTTGGAAGCAAGCGTCAGGTTGTTGTCTCTATCTACCCCGGAGGGATATAGGCGTGAGCATATGTATGTATGTGGCATAGCGGTAGAACGCCCGATTAGTACGCAGAGGGTGCGGGTTCGAATCCCGCTCAGTGTAAATCTTTGCATGCATGAATGTGTTTTTATATATATAACTAGCTATACCCTGCCACGCTTCGCTGTGGCACATTGTGATTGAATGGTTGCGAAATGAGAAATAAAACAAAGTGGCACACAGCTGATCGTTAAAAAAACTGTTTTTTCGCGGTCGCGGACATGTAACTGATCCAAAAATTAGATAAAAACAATCCTTGATGCGGATTAGGTATATATCATGCTAAAATTTCAACTCGATCGGTGCAGAACTTTTTGAGTTTTTGAAGTGTACACAAATTAACATAATATTTATATATATATACATGTACGTATTTACAAAAAAGTATCTAAGTATGTTATGTATTCTAGATTCCATAGCACAAGTTAGTTAAGCTATGCTTATCACGAGGTTGAGATGGCGTTGTGTAAAATATTGTAGAATATTTATTTATGATTTATCAATCATCATAAATCATAAATAGAGTTATTATTTTTTACTGTACACCATTTATATTATTTAGGATTATCTAACGTGAACTGGCTGGTGCAGAGAGCTCTACCAATAGCCTGTATCATTGACTCCTTGACTCTGTAGCCGAGCATGATATCATATTCATACTATAAAAATGTTTATCGAATAATGGCGGTGCCACGTATTCAATAGCTCAATGAATCAAATTGGCAGTCCGACGCCAACGACATAACGATAGAGAGAACGCTCTATATAATCGAATCACATCGAGTTTACCCGGACTATCTTTCTCTCTCTTTCTTAAGCTTCGATAACACATACCGAGTGGAGTGCCGAGACAATTCGCTCGGCCGATGTTCAGTACGCGTGAACATATCGCCGAGTACTTTGCACGTACATCATACTCGGCGGAAAGCAATGTGTCGCCACACCACTCGGGGCGTGTAATCAAGACATCACTTTTGTTCCCGAACGAGCCAACGGCCGAGTGATTATTGACGTTTTACGACGTACACTTGCGCAACTCCTACCAATAGAACCAAAGATTTCAAGAAGTGGCTAAAAAGGCTAGTTGACTATTTTTTGAAATAGGTATTAAATGGTGAATAAAGGTTTCATTTGAATAAAAAAAAATTATACGTATTTATTGGGGCAGAAAAAAAAAATTATAACAATTTTATGAAAGCATTAAAATGCTGTCATCCATGGTGACCTGTACATTACTCTGTACCGTAAATCCTGTAAACTTTAAGAGAGAGGATTAACAATAGTTTTCCCCATAATGAGGGTAATAAAGCCTCATTTCATTCGTAGATAGTTTCGTATGCGGTAGTTGGGTCTGAAATTATCCACCTTTCACTGAAAAGTGAATATAAAAAAAAATTAAGAACACTGGTGGTATGATTATGTAAACAAAGGTCTAGTGCAGTTCAACTGTCTGCCTAAGCTATTCCTTTCAGGCGGATAGTATATTATATGTCAGTTTTTTGGCTACTGCTATTGGCACTATGGTTGTTTGCGATAAATTGGCAACATTTGAGCAGTGTGGCCATGTTGTGTTTTCTTACATAATGTCAACATAATGTTAAAGCACCAATGGCGTACATTTTAAGTATAAATCAAAGTCTCTATAAAATTTAATATATTTATTAGTCGTTACATCCTTTTTTAACTGTTACAGCAACATTTAGACATTAACTTTTGAAGACAAAATCTTTAAAGACTAACATACTTATTTTAAATACAATGATAGTTTACTTTAGAACCAATAGTGGACAATCATTTAAAACTAGCGAAAAATTTAGGCAATAATCAACAAGTTACATAAGATAAAATTGTCGTCAATTCAAAATTTACTTACGACAGTGTTCCGACTTTTGTCTTATATGTAGATGCCATTAGGCTTCTTTTAAGTCAATAGTCATGTAAACAAATCGGTAACTTTTCTTTAAATAAATGGACTTTTTCGAAAGTGTCCACAATTAGACTAGTGTTCACTATTGGTGTAATTACCTTTGTCAAATTAACTATATATATTTTAAAGTAAATCATACATAACCTTTACACAAACGCACACGCACAAGCTCACGCTCACGTTCACGCATACAAACACTCGCGCGTACACACAATTATTATATCCTGTAATATCAATTACCTACCTAAGTGCCGGTTCCTCAGATGAACGAGGTTATCTTTTACGAGATTTTTTGTGTCAAGTAAGTTGTAAATGTGTATAAAATTATGAATAGCAAGACGTTTTTCAAAAAAAAACCAGTGTCTCGTTAACCACGTCAGTAAATTTGTTTCCATCATTCACGGTGATCCATGCTGACCCACGAGATTCAGGTAGTCGATCAGGGCCCACCAGGACGTGTGGTTGGATTTTACAGGGCTATATGTTAATATTATTTATAGATTTTCGATTTCACATCATTGAAGCTTTAAATGCTTGAACATGTTTTACACAAACGCTGATTTGCCAGCTAACCCATCTTCCCGGAGACAATGGAACGTACCGCTCTGCAACATGCTAAGAAAACATCTAATTTCTACTTCTACCAATGTTGCGGAGCATGCTCGCCGTTTCGCTGTGTGTATCGCTGCTTGCATCGTTTCGGTGGTCCTTACTTTTCTCCGCATCGATATCGCTGTGGAGAAGAAGTTGGTAGCCTTAGCCACCATGGCCTCATGCAGCAGGAGCGCAGGACGGCTGTTACCGCACAGGTATATCAATGACATAATCCGTCGGGTTCTTATCACCGCCGGCATTCCAGCCGTATTATAAGCTACTCGCTTAACGCGCTACGATGTCAAGAGGCCAGATGGGATGACATTGGTGCCTTGGAAGATGGGAAGGCAGTTTTGGTGTGAGATGCAACAGGTGCAGACACCATTGCGCCTTCATATCTTTCGTGGACTGCAGAGACCCTCTATGTAGACCCTCTAGTATGGTAATTTAAGTGTTAATTACATATTTGTGCCTTTGATTAGAGACATCTCTAAACGTTTAATAGACGCTACCCGTGACCAGAGGGTTGGTTTATTCCTTGCTCAATGGATTGGGATTGCTATTCAACAATGCAATGCCCCCACCTTTATGGCCACCCTCTCGGTTGATATTAATGGTGAGAAATTCTTTGATGCCTGAACCTACAGGTTTGTATAGGTATATTCTGTATTGTTTTTATATTTTGATTCAGGTATATCCCATGTACATTATCTCAATTAAACTAACTCATTACATTTAAGTTATATTATAAAGTAGTTGTATTTAATGTACAAATATATACAATGAATTGTAATGTAATTATTGTTTATTTTTTTAATAAGCGATCTGTGTTTTCATCATTCAATCAAAATTCTAAAATCAAAATGGGTACCGTTGTCAAGGTATCTCATTATGAATACATTACATATTTAACGATCCAAGATGGTGGGCTTGAGATTTTCAACAAAGCCAAGTGAGTATCGTTGTTGCTACGTTTGAACAAACTTTACGTTTACACATTTTACTGTCAGATTTGTAAGGCAATATTATGAAAATGAAATCGTTTGAAATGAAATGGTTTATTTTAATTTAAAATTACATCTTATTATTCTAAACATCTGTCAAACTGCACACCAGTAGGTACAGCTAGAGTAAATGGCAATATAAAATATGTGCCATCGTAAAACATAACTGGGCACAGGACATGAAGTATTTGTAATTCTGCGAAAAAGTTATTAGGTGGCAAGAACAGGATCAATAAATTGCGGGGACTGTTCTAAATTTAGATCTAAGGTGGGGTAGTAATTGTACTCCCATTTTACGTGGGAAGCCGTTATTTTCAATCAAATTTGTGTCTGAGTAATTGCGCAGGTTTCTTTTTTGACGTAGCATAAAACAAGTACAAACATGTGAAAATCATGCCCCTGGTGATAGCAAAAGAAAAATGGAATGCGTTCACCTATACCTACACATTCTTCCCTACAATCAATTATTGGGCCATTTGACAAGTCGCCCCCGATAGAAAGCATCAGGATCGGTGAGTTCTTGCTAATTAATTAAGTTATTGTAATTATCTTACATATTTCTATTTGTATTAATTTATTGTATTGTGTATGGTACATCGTATATGTATAGTGGATATTGTGTTGTTATTAATCAGTGAAGACAAAACCACAAACATTTCTGTCTCAATATGAAGCAGATTTTGAGGTTATTCTGGAGTAATTTTTTGTACAAGCTTTTATTGAAAACAGAAAATATGAAATATTGTTTATTGTTTTAACTCATTGCGGCTTTCCATGATGCCGTTTAAACGTACCACATTTTAAACAAGGAATAAATATGTGAACTATGTCTTTTATTTCTATGGACCATATGTGCGGAGGAGGGATGAAATGTCGTCTTTTCACGTTCAATAATCGATACGGATAAATGGCGCCTTTGAGAAGCCGTACTGAAGTAAAACAATAAACAATATTCTCACATTGAAGTCCATATTACGGAACTCTGTATCCGTTGTTCCGGTCTAAGGTTGGTCACGAAATAATATACCTTTCAATATAATTTTAATTTTGTATTACTGTGCTAAATGTATTTTATGACATCAATCGGTAAATTCAATCATACGGATCAAATCTCTCTAACAAATATGGTAAATTAAATGAAAAGCAGTCCGTAAATTCTGAACTTGGAAATTGAATTAACCAAAACAAAATTTTATTCACTTTTAAAAGGTTGTTATAAAGATCATTATGAGACTTTGTTATCGAGATCGTTCTGGCGTCGACTGTACAAAGGGGGATGCTGCCAATTCATTTTATTAGCACCCGTTGGCTGTCTGACATACTTTGTAATATTGTACAAAAAATCGATTGATTGGAGGGTCAGGCGGGCGTAAGGTTTGATTTTTATCACCAAGATTGTTACGTGTTGTTTGTGAATAACGAAGTTGCGGTCTCTTCTTGTTTTTATATTTCGTTAACTAATTAATAGTAAGTCATCTGAGTGTTTCTCAATGTTTTTAACATTAAGTTGTATTAGTTCATTAGTTCGACATGTTCCGTTTATACCAATAATATAATAACAACCTGTTAAGTAAAAAGTAGGTACTGGACAGTTTTGTGCTGTTAGCGAGAATACTAAAGGCTTGTCCTGCTTTGTCTTCTACAACGACGGCACAGAAACTCTCTATGCTCACAGCGTCGGCAGTGTGAGTGTAATTTCAGGTGTTTCACACGTCCATAGGCCACGGTAACCACTTTCCATAATCCATGATGTGGTACCAATCTTTTGTGATTTCAAGATTGTTAGTTATTGCCTACAAAATGTATGAGAATTTGTGCCGTTTCTTGCACTCAAACCTCAAATGGCCTCATAAACTCTTGATCCCCACATGAAATAGGGTCGATTGGCACTAAAAAACAAATTTAGACTTACTGCCTTCAAAAATATACCCTATGAATAATAGAGTGATTGATTTCTTGGTCTCGGATAATTCAATAACTTAATAAACTTACCAGCAAAACGTTTTCTGATAAAGTTTTGACTCCTTTGTGTAGTCGCCACGTGTTGAACATATCAAACCGTTTCAAATACCTACTTCTCATGTGATTGTTAAGGGAGAAAGCTCATTTGCGCATTATTGATAGTTTTAGTCAATCTGTTAAAATAAACTTATATATATATATTAAATCTGTCAAATAAACTTATTCCTTACTAAAATTTGAATTCACTAAATTATATATTTATCTAATATGATGTAGGTATGAATAATTTACAGCTTATTTGTCATGTAGTTGTAGTGTAGGTACACTTAGTTAACTGTCATAATGCACCTACTTTGTTAGTCACCTATAAAGGATGACTGGTAGAGAATACCTATGGCATTAAATCCACCTATGGACATATGTGAATGAAGCTTACATAAATAAATAAATAAATAAAATCATTTGTTTTAGATTTTTCACTTGTTTTCAAGTATCTTGTTTTTAAACTAAGGTTTTAACAATAAGTCGTGAAAAGAAAATTCCGCGTCCTTAGCAAATAAAAAAAAAAATTAATGAGGATTCGAAACTGAGACTCGAATCATCCGAGTCTCAGTTTTTAACAAATTAAAAATAATTGTATGATTAATTAATTGGACACCACATAGGTAGAAGTAAAAAAATAGGTTGATTGATGTTTTGAATTCACAAATAAGATATCCTAAATTCAATTTACCTACTTTATTCTCTATATATTTTACTTTTCTCTTTATATATATATATATATATATATATATATATATATATATATATATTTCTAATTTCTTCTCCACTAGCGCCTAGGGAGCGGTAGTAAACTTGGCTTATGTAGAATTGACGTTAAGGAGCTGTAATTGTATGGCACTATTTTAAGAAAAATTAAGTTAAATTAAATTGACCCAATTTCATCTTGTACTATGACGTCTAGTTTTCAGTAACTAGGACAATTGTAAATAACCCGGGCAAGCTCGGAGGCTCGCGCTTTTAATAGAGTGCATCTGGACGCGCATGTGCATTTTGTAAAATCAATAGGTAGATATATGTAGCTTCAATTAAAGTAATTACCCTGTATTGCTTCGTTGTGTCTGGTATCGAGGGCCGGCTGTGACGTAGTCGCGCTGCCTGCCGCTGAAGATCGCAAAGCCGGTGATGAGACCAAGAAGTATTCATTCCACGGAGTGTTTCAACAGCGTGTACTGCTTCCGCGATCTGCGTAATATAACGAGCAACTGAATTATAATTATCAACGTTGATAATTATTAACGCTTCGGGTAAATACAAATATTGATTAGTAATAACTACATATAATGTGTATATATAGAATTAAACTGCTATTAAGGCAATTTTGCGTAATTGAGTATATTTTTTGTATTAGTAAACATATTTTGTATTAATGTATCACGTGCATTTACACATTCGGCGCCAGTGAGTGGAAATTTTAATATTCTTGACATCGCGCCATTCAACTGTTTGAATTGTGTAGTTCTTATCGATGCAAAGTTCTTCCTGTTATTTTTGTCTTTGTGTGGCTCTCACATAACTTAAGTATATAAATATGATTATTTTGTTATTATACCTGTGATTTACACATAATGCTGCCCCTAAAATATGTAGCCTACTGATATTAATCTGAGCTACATAAAAAGAAATACTTTGAAATTTCTAACTCTCAAAGCATTAGTTTTAGACGTGCCAGTAAAAAATTAACAGTTTTTAGTAAAAATGTTGCAGGATAACTTTAAAACCTTGTTGTACGTATTAAAAACTTCTTAATTTGAATAAATATCATCATTGTCTTCTACGGCGTAGAGGAAAGATAACATAGTGATTTTTTCAAGTAGTAGGTTCTACGCATTAAAAAACGACAAACCCATAACATAACGGATTTCTACTGTCATCATCATCATCATCTTAGCGATATGCCTGATTTTTTCTGAGGCTCTAACCTCGGAGCCCGGTATCCGATTTCTGGTATTTACTCCCTTTTTTAAGTTAATTTCAGAGATGGTATACAAACAGGTGCCAAATAGCACTACGCGTGTGATTTTTATTGCAAAGTTTAGGGGTCTAATTTTCGCTTCGGGTCTCTAGAAAGCAGAAAGTGACGTATGACCCCAAAACCCTGAAAGAAAAGTCTGCACCAGAGTTTCATCTGTCGTTTTGCAGGTGCACTGACTTATAGGTTACTTTAGCTTAGACCTCAAGTATATTGGTAGAGCCCTGTACACAGTGCTCACCCAGTTCGTGGCCAGTCAATGTATATTTATTTCCTAAATTTGGACAGGACGATGCGGTGTCGACGAGGAACGTGCAGTGGCGGCGCGTTGACTTCTAGTCTGCACAGTTACTCTACGCGGTGGTGGCAAGACAACAGCACCGTCTACGCGTGCCCTAGACCTGCTGCATTCGGCCGTGTTACAGTAAGTACCTGCCAGTCAGGCCAGCACCAACAGCTTGTAACGTGAACGCTAAAAACTAGATCAGTTGAGTATATTCCATTACTAATATGTTACAATTTCTCTCATATTAAATTATTAAATATGCAGGAAGATAGTTACACACATAGTTACATTTTGTACCTTTGAAAATAATATTATCATCAATAATTAGTAACACTAAGTAATCGCACCAAATAGTAATTACGGTACCTTAACAAAAGCTTACTAGCAGAACCGAATCCCAACTTAAAATAAATAGAAAACTCATTAGAGACAAACTTCCCCCTTTCATCCCCTTTCTCAATCTATACATACCTAGGTACTTGAACAGTGTGTATTCGGGGTGGTGGACGATGGACTCAGACTGCTCACCCACCCTCTTTTTTCGCTCAGAAAATACAGTTCTCGTCTGTCCTAAACTTGCCTCAGCGTGCATTTTTTAATTCAATTTGCATTTCTTTTTTAAACGGCTACTTCAAAAAGTTCGAGGTTTTCAATTCGATTGTTCTTTTTTGCGTATGTATAGAATATTTTTCCTTCTCCATGATATAAAGCTATTACTCTGAGATTCATGATCCGATTTACGTGATTCTTTTTTAGCTCAATGTCGACATTTGGTCCCATAAAAAATTAACATAGTTTTGCCTTGTAGCTATAATTTTATGAATATTTTTGTGTTTTTAATTAGTAGGATTATTTATATTACTTAGTCTGGCCATAAATACTGTTCCAATTAAAAATTATCAAAATTTTACATTTGAATTTGGAATCTGTCATTATTATATGATTGTTCATTGTGTTTTCTCATTTTCGCGCCAATATATTGTAATTTTGCAATTTTAAAATAGAGAGGGGTGGTAAAGAGAACCGAATTGGTTATTTGGTGAAAAAAAAAAAGGTGCATTATGCAAAGGATGCAAAGTAGGTATGGAACCAAATTTCTGTCACTGTATTTTGCGGATTGTAGAAATAAATGGACCATGGTGGTTGTGCAAACTGGAACGAGGATAGTTTTGAGAAAAAGCAATTTTCGTTGAAAAATGTTGTATGTTATAATTGGTTGTTACTTGAATAAAGTTTATTAATTAAATTTTAGGAGGTAGGACACGGCGGTATTTCCGACCGATTGAGCAGTCCGACTGGGGTAGTACCTCCACCCTACAGAATACCGCGGCTATAATAACTTCGTGTTGTGTTCCCAGCGGTGAATAGGGTAGCCAGAACTCACTGGAGAATTTGTGCTGTCAGTGGGAAGACTAAAGGCTTGAGAGACTAGAGGCTTGTCCTGCTTTGTCTTTTACTGACGGCACAGAAACTCTGTACTTACAGGGTTGGCAGCGCGACTGTGACTCCTCTGGTGTTACAGACGTCCATAGGCCACGGTAACCACTTTCCATCAGGTGGGCCGTGTGCTTGTCCTGCCAACTAAGTGGTACAAAAAAAAATTGTAGCAAATAATTTACTCTATGTATACAAATAAAATAATGATGAAAATCATAAAGATATTTTATAAAAATAAAAGAAATACTTAATGGTTCCCTTTTTGCAAAACTATCTGTAGGTGAGTCGGTACTTTGTTGCTTTAGCATAATATGAAAAAAAAAATGAGAAATACTATATATATTTAGAAAATTTTCATTTAATATAGAATAATAAAAGAAACACAATTGCTGAGAATGTTTAAAAATAAAATAACAAAAAATGCTTACTCTAAATCTAAATCAAATGATTCTATATTAAAATCAGGTTGGCTGGAAAATCCCTCCAGATCGTCATTAATGTCTCCATTTCCAACAAGCTTAGTATAAAAAGCATGAGCATCTTTTAGAATCAGATGCTACATGCTTTTTAGGTCATGTAATTTGACTTCAGGTACAGGCTTTGCTGATGGCCAAAGTGGCTCCATTAAAGCTTTACTAATATTAAGTTGACTTCCTCGATAATTTTTTGTTATGTCTTTAAATTCCTCATACAATCCTTTCCTCATGTAAATTTTATGTGTCTCATCCCATCGAATCATTATTTTTTTAGTTTTTAACCAAGTTACCTTTTCCCCATCCATCTTTTCTTTCTGTTTATAATATTTTTTTCTAATTTTACTGACGACTTGAAATCTTCTGCTTTCATTCTATGTACATGCATTGGTTTAACTTTTTTGCAAGTTCTCATGATTTGAATGTAATCATCCGGTGTATAGAGCTTCTGTTGGCGTTTTAAGGTACATTCTATCTTTCCGAAATCTGTATCATTTGGGAGAAAGTTATGCCCTGATTCAAGGAATTTCAAATTTATTTGGTCTAAAGTTGGATGTTCATTCAACATAGCTTTCAGTATTAAAACCAATTTTGTGTTGCGATTCTGACCTCCACAGGAATCGCTCCATAAAATAAGATATTTTACGTTGCCATCAAGCCTTTTTGTAATATGTTTCATGAGGCAAGACCCCACCTCTTGAGCACCTTTGCCAGCCTCTACTTCTACCCAAACATTACAGTGAGGTTCGTCTTTGCTCCCAGTATGTACTCCTAAATTGTACACCCAGAGTTGTCTTTTGTAAAAGACTATATTTGTGGGTATACGCGGTAGAGGTAACGTTTTTTGGAGACCAAAAGTTAAAGTTTCAACAGTGGGATCATCTTTAGCTTGTTTTATGTCACCCTTAATTGTTTTTGCATAGCTTCTGCGATTTCTTGATGCGCTAATCGCTTCTCTTCAATATCGACCCTATTTTGACCTGAAGACACGTAAATTTGACTTTCAAAAAAGTCACATTTGTTACATATATCTTTTTAAGAGGCTTGGTGCGCAGGTTACATTTTGTAAAAAATATTTTATTTACTGTGGAAGCAGACAATATTTTCACACCAGCTGTTTTTGATTCATCCTTGTACAGCTCATATATTTTTGATAAAGTCATATCTGCTCTCAAAAACTTAGCCTCTCTTTTCTACTGGTATATTTTCGTGGCACTTTTTGAGGCAACTGCATTGAAAATCTATAAATGATTTAGGACTGACTATCTTTTTTCTTGAGTTACATAAGACATATTTGCGTATTTTCGTTTCTTCCTTTCTTCCCGTGATAACCCACTATACCTGTCTTTCTACCTTTTTTGGCCTTCCCATCGGCTGTTCCTCATTTATTAATGATTCTGTTTCATAAACAGAAACAGCTCCAGCGTCAGACCTACTATAATTAGCATTACCACTATCAGAGATTATATCAGCCTGTAAAATAGAAGCTATCTCCTTATCAATTTGTGCAATTTCCCGTACTGTACGATGAGATTCTAAGCTTACAGGTTCTGATTGATGACTCACGATCTTTTTTATTCTATTAGGTATTTGGTTAATTTCAACTTGTGCTGTACCAGATATCAGAGAAAATGAATCATTAGAGCTAGTATCAGTTGAATCACAATTCGTATTAGTACAGTAGTCAGGATCTCTTGCTGAGTCATCGCTATCAAAAAATAAAGGAGTTTCGCCACTTCTTAAACTTGCAATAAATGTCGTTTCAGATGCATCTTCGGTGGTCAGATTATAATTATTATCCATTGAGTTAGCTCAAACATGATATAAAGACTCCGTTTCTGGAGACATAGAAGGAAGTGGTAACACACTCTTATTAGCAAAAGTCTCGGTGAGACATCTTGAAGTAACTAAAGCGTTTGTGGGATTGTTAGGTGCTCCTAAACCGACCGAGAAAGAATGGTGGCGCGATTCTCATGCCACCTGAGCTAGTGGACTGTATTTTGCGGGGGATGAAGTTAACATGTTTCATATGACACTTTACACAACAAACAAGATAGGTGATCGGGTTGCCGCGGAGGTGGTTTAGGCATTGAATGCAACCCGAGAAATTAGGAGAGGATGCACTAACCTTTACTACGCCACGTGCTGGCTGGGCCGGTGCACCGGTCTTCTCTTCCTGGCTCAGGAGCTGCTGCCCACATCACTAAATCACTTGAGGGACACACGAGAGGCACAATCCGATCGGTAAAGGTCTATGAAAGCGGTTAAAATCCAACAAACATTATTAATTTCTGAGAGTCACGCGCGCCGCCGGCCATTGTTTATTGCTAGTTCAAAGCGGAAGTGAGGATGCGGCTATTTTGACAATTGAGCGGGGCGAAAACTATTGCTATCTCACTTTAAAGGTAGTGCGGGAGGGAGATGGGTACAGGAAGCGTGTGTTCAGTGTCAATGATTTGAATTAATACTATTGAGCAAAGAAAATACAAATTCTACCATCGGCGCAACCATTCCCCCCGGCTTGAAGGGTTACCTTCAAAACGAAAAATGCGGAACAAATCTAAAGTCTAATCTAAATCTAGGTTTGGGAAATAACAACTAAAATTTAAACCTAGATTTGAACTCGTGCCTACTGCTGGCTAGGCAGAGGGCAGAGGCGAACAACCGGGCGCAGATACGATCCGGTTGCGGTTTTAACCCGTACAACACGAGTTATCCCGCGGGAATCGGGAAAAACTTCCTCTACTACCCCTAGAGGCCAATGTAAAGGAGGCGCATTCTCAGTCATAAGGACTACCACCGTACCTACAGTAATTGGGTTGGATGGAGTAGATATTCCATTTTTGACGCGACTGCAGCGTGTGCAAATAATCGGTTCTCCAACGATTCCAAAACGATTGGACTAATTTATCTAAAAGAGCGTGACGAGTTAGAAGGTGCATTCCATCGTCATCAACATCTATTGCGGGCAAATATTTTTGCGTACTTAAATCACCGGTCAACTCTATATGACCGCGCGTAGATAAAATTCTCAAAAATCGGCCTACATAAACAACACAACGCAACAGTCTCGACCAAGACGAGACGCGATTAGCCAACAACAAATAAGGGACTCTTCACGCGGGACCGATACAACAAGCGAGTGCTTCTTCTCCTCGGGTGGTTCGGAAACCGTAGTGGGATTGAATTGACTAACTGGCCACTTATCTAACGCGGCATGAATCCAGGACGGTCCACCAAACCATAACGGGTGATCTAAAATTTGCGAAGGAAGCAATCCACGAGAGAGACAATCGGCTGGGTTGTCGGTGCCAGCAACGTGAAAGAGATTTTGTGGCGCTAATTCAGATTGAATTTTTGCCACTCTATTAGCGACGAATGTGTCCCAACGATGGGGCGAAGAGTGGGCCCAACACAAAGCGACTGTTGAGTCCGAAAAAGCTAAAATTCTACTAATATTAATGCGAAAATTTACAATTATGTCAAATAAATTACCTTAAAGATTTTGACCACAATACAAAATGTCATCAAGCGACACGGAAGTGCTAGTCTTAGCACTGCCATCCAAAACTACGCGGAGTTTAGTAGTAAGCTTATCTTCTCTAATAACTCCGTGGTGCGGGATAATGTACGAAGGCTGGGTCCCGCCAGTGTCCGCAGGCGCAGGTGAGATGCAACCTTTATCTAAATATTCGTTAACAACCTCATCACAGGCCCGCTTCAACTTTGGAGACGCCTGCATCTTTCGTTCTAAACAAAGAAAGCGTTTTTCAGCGGATACACGGGAGTCACCGAGCGAAAAAATATCTCCCTTGAAAGGGAGCGCGAACAAATTTATAACGATCACTAGGCGATAATTTTAGGAAACCCGGACACTTGTACAATTGCGAATGATGAGTATTACACAAAGAGCAAACAGGTGATTGTACATGTGCTGGTGCGGTATTAACATAAGTATGAGTTGACCTCAGTGACCTCGATGACGCATCTATTTTGCGTTCCGAACTAACAACTTTCTTCGCGCCTTCATGTTTCGATGAAGAGCGTTGCAATATTTTTATATGCTCGCGAACAAAACTTTCTAAGTCTTCGAACTTAGGAATTTTATTGCCGCGGTGATCCGATTCAAATAATCGAATGGTTTCGGAATCTAATTTCTTTAAACCCATATACAAAAATAAGAAGTCGCAGAGGTCTTCGATCTTTAGGTTCTTTACGGCGCGAACAGATGATGCGAAAGTATCTAGAAACTTCTCTAAGTTTTGATCGTTACATGCCGTAATGGGTTTCAAGTCAAACATCTGATCCAAATATGCGTTAGCTACCGATCTTTTATCCTCATACTTAGCTTTCAAAGTATTTAAAATTAAATTATAATTTTCGGCACTAAACGTAATTCCAGCGCAAACGGTTATAGCTTTACCATTTAATTTTTCAACGAGATAATGCAATTTTTCGTGATCGGTCAACGAATCGTTCTTATCGAAATCATTACTTTTAGCAATAGGGTGAGGTGTCAAAGGTGAGTAAGGAGGAGGTTCTATGCTTTTTTCAGCAGCAGATTCAGTATCAACTGTACTAGTAGTTGATACGGTGTCATTTTCCTTCACCAAACAAGCAGACAGCGTACACTTGAGCACTTCAGTAATCTGGCTAAGTGATTTAGCACACATATTAGTATCAGATATTACTTCATCAGCCCCTTCACAAGTCATATTTTCATGCAAATCATTAACCACACCATGCGTACTAAATTTTCTTCGTTTACTCAGCAAATTTAGAATAATAGCCCACTTTTAATCACGACTTACATTACATTTTAATATTTTAGAATTAAAAATGATGATATATTAAAATATATGGGATACATAAATATAAACGTATTAAGGAAAAATCGTTAAAATCCAAAATAATTGTATTATAATATATAGGGATTAAGTATAGACAAAAAATAACGAATGCATAGAAATCTTTTCCCATATGACTTAAGAATTACCCACTAAAACATCAGCATGTAATAAAAAGCGTTCAAAATGCATATGTACGTTATTAAATTTAAGAAATACCTTTTTTTTTTTACGTGCGCAAAATCCCCACGAATACCGCCCCACCGGAACCGGTGGAGGAGGTTATGTCGGACTCCAACCGACTAAAATGCACGACGCCTGTGGGTCGCTTTGGTTGCCGAAGGTGAGGTTGACAGGCATATCCCTCGCACCCCGGCCGACCCAGGGCCATCTCTCGCGATCCGGCCCTCGTCTCGGGTGTGGGGACTACAGAGTCCCCAACTCGACCCCGGAAACGGGGAGGCGCGCCAGGCGCGCCACCGCCGCGGCCTGCTTCTGCCAGGGTGACAGGCGGCTCCACCTGTCACCCCCAGGCCGGCGCTCATGGGGAGCGGAGGTCGTTCATCGACCTCCGACGCCCGAGTTGCGCCTTCGTACGCGGGCAGCTTGGCTTGCGATCCTTCGTAGCTCCCGCTGCCGCTCCCGCCCCGCCTCCTCCTTCACGAGCATTACTTGCTCGCAGAAGGAGGCGCCAGCCGCCCACGCATCCGCGCAGCGGACCATCGCCGCGAGCAAGGTGGAGAGCGTGAGAACTCTTACTCCCAGGGCCGCCATAAGCTCCCGCCTCGGCGTTTCCCACGCCGGACACTCCCTCGCATCGCAGTGATGGCACTCGGACGTTGGCTCTTTCTCCATCCGACGCAGATACTTTCCGAAGCACCCGTGCTCGGTGATCATCTGCGTCAGACGGTACGAGAGGCTGCCGTATGGCCTCTCTAGCCACTCCCCCATGATGGGTCTTACCGCCGCTACTACGGCGCGCCCTGCACCTGGTCGCCCAAGTCGTAGCTCCCATTCCGCCACCATTTCCCTGTGGAGCCGGAATCTCACGGCCCGAATTTCTTCGGGCTCGGGATCGTGACCCCACTCCCGCGCCACCTTTCGGAACCGGTATAGCGCCGAAAGGATTCGCTTCCAGGATCCATGGTGGCGATCCAGCGAGGAGACTCGCCGCGTTGAAGGATATCGTGCTTATGATGCGGCACCCCAACTTCTGCTGCGGACGCTGTAGCAGGGGCATGTGCCGATCATTCAGGGTGTCCGCCCACACGGGACACCCGTACAGGGCCATGGACCGCACGACACCCGCGTAGAGTTTTCTGCAGGAGTTCTCCGAGCCCCTCAGGTTAGGCAGTAGCCGCGCCAGAGCGTTGGCTGTGCCCACCAATTTGGGGCCTAGACTTCGGAAGTACTTCCCGAAGTCCCACCGGCCGTCGAGCACGAGCCCCAATTTAAGAAATACCTGAAGAAAGCTGCATTGGACTGCTTGGTCGAGAGTCATCAACAAAATCTGAAAAAGTAAATACCTATTATTGTTATGTTACTCGAAAGTCGTTCCACAATACTATCTATAAATAACTACTTACATTTCTATCTACTACTACTACTAGTTACTTTACCAGTTAGTTTGTAAAAACATAATTTACTTCTGTTATACTGATAATCGAGCAACAAACCGTTAAAAATAACTCAAGTCAAAAGTTTCAAGAAACAACACAAACTTTAAAAATAACCTCAAAGTTATTTACATACCTTGATTGTCGTTTTCATTGTTATCCGAGTGGCCAAGGCAGTGTGAAATCATAGTTTGTATCCTGGTATTCACTCTCTTCATTTTTTAACAGTGAATCAACTTACAAGTTAGTTCAAATTACACAACGTACCGAGCGCTTTATTTTTTAGACATGGGGTTGCCATTGCAAATACTAAAATTACTTACTATTTAAACATGTTCTAAAAATAGTTGCCATATTCAAAGGACAAAAATTGTCCACCCAAGTGGTCTGTCCACCACAGAGATTCAAATAGCTCTCTTTAAAATAAAATAGTTACTTTAAAAAACTTATATCTATAAGGAACCAAGCAAGGTGAATCTTTGTGAACATGTAGGATTATGCTTAGTTTAATTTGCAAACAAGGAACAACCCGCATGGTTCTAGTTATTTGAATAAAAAGTAAAGATAGCAAGGAATTATGTGATTTGGTTCCTTATGAAAAAAACAAATTCAATATTTTTTTAGAATTCTTGGGTGACTATGAAGCTTGATTCTTTTTACTTTATTTAATAACTAATGTGATGTTGGTTGATAACTTTGTCACAGAAATGTTTTGTTCAGTCAAAATTGTCAGATCAATTTGATATTTATAGGGTCGATGGAAGGTTCAATTTTAGGAGTTTCTGTGTACTTAACTCAATTTTAGCATTTGTGTGGATTGGTTCCCGTTTGCATAAGTAGGTCCAAATATGTCTTTCTTTGTTTCTTTCAATTTTTAAAACTACATTCGCTTGATATTAGTATAATGTTTGTGTTCCGGGTTATTAAAAGGTACAATGAAACCTCCTTTGTCTGTGGAAGTAATTTACAGAGTGAAACGTGGCTTTTAACAAACTTCAGTAATGATTTGGTAGAGTATTAGCTACAAAAAAGATACTGAGCCATACTTTTGTGAAAAAGTTATCAAAACATCGGCTCCAATGTATCAAGATATCTTTCTTGAGTAGGTAGTAAAGCCCCTTAACAAAACCATGTTCAATGACCAAAAATGTTCCTTCCAACAAAACTTGGCGCCGGGTTATCAAGCTCGGTCTACTCAGTCTTGGTTGGAAACAAATGTTTCGAACTTCATCAGAGCTGAAGACTAGCCGACGTCTATTCCCGTTCTTAATCCGTTGGATTATGATTTATGGTTAGTTTTAGAGAGTGCGACTTGCTCTAAACGCCATAATAATTTGGAGTCCCTAAAACTACCAATACGTTTGGCAGTGAAGAATTTTCTCATGGTAAGAGTGCGTGCTTCTATTAGTATAACTGGCCTCCACGTTTAAAGGACTGTATTGCAGTCAATGGAGACCACTTCAAAAAACGTTTAAAAAAAATAATTATGTACTAAACTAACACACGGTAAAACTAAATAATGTTTTTTCCAATAGAAAATATTTTTTCTTTGTTACAGTATTTATGGCAAGGTATACAGAAAAAATTAAATCGGTTCAGGCAGGATTTGAACCCGCTATCTTTACCTCTGATAATTCGAACGAATGTCGGTAGATGGCTCTTAATTGTCGCCGTAAGACGGATATGTATAGAAGAATTTAGATGGTTTCGGGCGAAGGTTCTGTGGCTTAGTGGTCAGAGCATTCCGCCTCTAAGGTAAACATCGCAGGTACAAATCCCACCTCTGAACCGAATATTTTTTTGCTTTAAATTTTATTCAAAATACTAGATATGTACAAGAGTGACTTCTCTCGTATTCTTTCCTTCCTACTGACTGATTATAAATCTATGTAAGTGAAGTAAGTATCTGTATGTACTAATTCTAGTATTATTATATTCACAGTTGTAGTTCGACAGCAGCGCGGCACCGTGCCAGACTTCAAGGGCTTTAATCGAAGGGTATCTACTAAATAAAACTTGGTGAGTTATGTTTTATTGTGTCCAAGTACAGTCAATGTTCACTTTCAAGGTGTCATTAGTAACATGCTTTATTTGTTTTTATTTGTAAGCAGTTTTTAACCTCAGACGCAAAAACGACGGGGTGTTGACGTGTGGGTATGAATGTGAGTGTGTGTGTTTGTGTGTGTCTGTCTGTCTGTGGCATCTTAGCTCCTGAACGGATGAACCGATTTGGATTTAGCTTTTTTGTTGTTTGAAAGGTATGTTAGTCGGGCGTGTTCTTAGCTATGTTTGATAGAAATCAGTTCAAGATGGCCGCCGCCTCTTGTCGGGGGATCTTTGATCGTTCCTAAAATATGACGGAGTGCTTTACCAGTTAGGTTCCCTCGACATGACAACGCTTGAAATAAAATTAACCAACACAATATATTTTCAACTTTATGGAGATTGTTTTAAATTATGCACACACGAAACTGCAGTTTCGTACTAACGCTTAATTATTATGTTTGTTATGATCTTTGAGCTTGTGTACATGTTATCTGTACTATACGTGCCTAATATTATTAAGTATAAACTTTTAAACATTAGGTCATGAATAAAACCAAATAATTCTCCTAATATTCCTAATATGAAATGTTGATCGTACAGACTCGTATAATGTTAGGGATTCACGTCAATGTTTGATCGTTATGTAGTGAATGCGTATAATAGTAATATTTAAACAAATTTCACGCACTGGTCTCGGCGTACTCTTTGTAAAACTATTTATTACACACGACATTGTTTATGTTGCGTTTTCGGGCATCTCGAGAAATTGAAATTTGTAAATCAAACATCTTTAAAACTATTTGTAGTAAGAATATTTCTCTTTAGCAGCTAAATATTATCTAGGTATGTCTACTGCTATATATAAAAACAAATTAAAATTAAAGTATCAAAATAGTGTCGTTCAATTTCCCCAGTATTGCACTTTAAAAAGAAAATTCCAATTATAAAATTTTATTATATAGTACCCATCTACTTACATTAAATGTATATGTGGAGAAATTGTTAGTAAATATGCAGTTAGACTGGCCAACGAAATATGAACAAATCATTTTTCAAAACTTTTATATGGCATTAGTTTCTTCCTATCAGTTAGTATTTTATAGTCTTCTTCTTTCTTGACACTTATATAAGTTATTATTTGCGGATAATTGTCGAAGTGAATAGATTATTTTTCATACTGGCCAAATTGTATGATTAATAAATTATTGATTTTAAATAATTATTCACTACTTTACCGTAATTGGCCAATAATATTTTTTTAAATATGGGGTATTGAGTCTAATGTTCATAAAGGTAAACTTTAAAGGTCCTGATTTATTACTCATGAGTATTAAAAAAAAATTGTATTGTAGAGTACACGTTTTTGTGGTAATACAAGTCTGCAATTTTTTTTCTTAATTTATCGTAAGATCTTTATACAAAAACTACAATAAACACATGCCATTAGATCCATGTAGACTGGTTTTTATGCATATCCAATAAAAAAAGCATTGTATTAACTCCGTTTCAAATTTGCCGCCATTTAATGAACCATCTTTCGCTGGCCAGACTAGTAAAATTATAAGGAACTGTTTTGTGCAAGTTAAAAATATTTATTTAAATACGAACTTGCATAAAATGAGTAAGCAGTGCGTATTCTTTGTACTATTGAACATGATACTTTAAGGATTGAAACTATTTTTAAGAACAAAGCAACTCAACCAAAGAAGATTAAGAAAGCCTATAACTCACTGATGAATTATAGCAAGAAATAAGCCACAGTTTGTTCATTATAGGTGCCATTATGTGCCTAATTGCGGTGAAATTAGGGCCACTTTACGAAAAAAATTATATTGGAATCCTCAATGTATTAATATAATACAAAGAAAAATGTGGAAATTTGAATTCTTTTTCGAATTTCATTAACAAATAATATTAAAATATGAAAATCCCGACTGTTGTCGAAAAGATCGAAATAAGGTTGAAAGCAGATGGTACTCATTTGCCAATCATAAACTGAAAGAAAAATAGATAGATTCAATAAATCAATCAATAAGCCTATCGCAGTCCACTGCTGGACATAGTTTTCTCATAGTTTGAGAGGCTTTGGCTTAATGTGTCCACGGTGGTCAGACGGGTACGTGCAGGGTTTTATTTTGAGTTTTCTTTCTCTAGCAGCGATATTAGCGCATTTTCCCGTTAGTTCTTCTTACAATGCCCTTCGGATGAGATGGAGATAGAATATATATATTCTTGTCTGTTTGTTTGCGATGGATGCTAAAACTACTCAACGGATTTTGATGTGGTTTTTTTGTATGAATGGTTTCGGTCAGACTTCATATCTCTTACATTTATTTGATCGTAATCGGTCAAAAATTAAAGAAAATAGGTAAATTTGCTTGCCAGAGGAGGTCTTGAGAGGAATAAAAAGATTGATGAATTGAGACTTTGACTATATGCAACTCATTTTTACACAACTGTCCCGTGTTCTAGAACGAAACTAAGTTCTGAATATCGATTTCAATTAGATACTACGTACATAGCTCTCACAAATCTATATTATTTTCACAATTTGCTTAGATACTGCATAGATTTTATTTGTAAAGTATTTGTGTTGTTACTTCTATCTTCTGTTTCTATAGGCAATGACTTGGCCGAGCTCACGGACCTGGTTAAGTACATCTGGCATCTGTACTTCCTGCTACTTGTGACATCAATTGCGACGTCAAGGCACCGCGTGGGCTTGAGGTGGAGGGAGTAACGGCATTTGTTATCCTAAAAGCCGACTAGGTTGAAAGGGCAGGTCTATAAAACCATCATTCGGCTTGTCCTTTTACAATGCTGCGAAACATGGCCATTGCTAGAACGACTCAAGCAGGAGGTGGGTGTCATGGAGATGAATATGCTATATGGAGTCACGCTAAAAGATCGCGTCTACAACATCCGCAGCAACTTTCATGTCCATGACATTGCAGATTAAAGGCAGGAGTTGTCTTTGCCGGCGCAACATTGTTTTGTTGACAAATCTCTGGCTGTGCCGCCTCCACCGGGCCCCGGTAGGAACTTTAGACCTACGAAGTGCTGGCTTGACGTCGTAAAAAGTGACATGCGTGCCAATGATCTTAATATTAAAGATCGTACGAAGTGGAGGAATAAAAGCCGGCAAACGGATGCCGGGTGACGAGGCGGAAGCCCGTGATGCGCCTGGGACTCTACTCTAAAATGACGAATGAGTTACAGAGTGGTTCCATATTCAGTCATGTCCATATGAGTTGGAACTAAAGGAAACACAACGCTATTATCTCGAGTTCTTACTATTATATAAAATGCTATTTATTCACAATTGGTTACTTTGTACCACATTCGTCCTACAACTAGACAACGACAAAAGCTATTTGACAAAATAAATGTGAGTGTCTGTGTGTAAATGTGATGTAAAAGTAAGTAGTTTTATTTCACCTATGTACCTCCGCAGCAACCATAAATAAACGCCTCTTAATTAGTACCACTCTAGTAGATTGCATGGCATTATTTGTAAATGTGTTTGTATTGTTACCTCTCTCCTCTGTTCGTCCTCAGCTTCAATGGCTCGTTGATGAAGAAGCTCTATATCAAGCTGTCTGATTTCTTCAGCTTCACGCGCCTGGCTTTTTTTTTCCTTAATCAAAACGTCGAACTATTATAATAAGCGCAATGGTTTTATAAGTTCATTACTAAATCTAAATATAATAAGAAATATGTAAAGGTGATGTAAGCCTCAAACGGGTAAATATAAAAAGTGGTAACACTAAATATTTTCTGGCTGTAACTTTTGGCTTTATCCTCTAGAGAGTGTATCTTCTATATTTTTTATGTGCATATTTAAAACGTTATGTGTAAAATGAGATAAAATCAATTCAGTTCATGCCTTTACTTCATGTTTGGTCTAGGCGTTGTCGTTGTTGTTAGGTAGACATGGTCCAAGCTCAAATTAAAAGGGCTGTAATAATATATAACGTAATAACCTATCATTCACAACTTTTGTTTGTTGGTAGATATGTACATACAAACATACATACATACAGTCACGCCATGTTCCTGGTGGGGTAGGCAGAGACTACAGTTTTCCACTTGCTACGATCCAGGCATACATCTATCGCTTCTTCTACTTTCATAATTGTTTTCATACATGCTCGCCGGTTCCGTGTGCTCTTGACATATATGTATGTGTATATAACTCCGTAGATACCTTTTTCATGTGAAATTCCCATGATTCCCTCGCGGGCCCCGGTGACATATCGGTCTCGAACCGACTAAAACAATACGCCATCTCCGGGTCTCAATTGCCAGGGCTAAGGTTTCCCAATATGACATTTCGCTTGAGCCGCAACTGACCCTGTAAGGTGGTACCATCCTATCCCGGAAAGGACGAGAGACGTCGACGTTGCACAGGTCTGCTTCTGCTGGGGTGACAGGCGGTCATATCTGTCGCCCCCAGACATGCGCCTTGAATCCGTAATAGTTGTAAGTAAACAGTTTTTAAAGTTTTCCGGGCAGAGAAATAGTGCTGAACCTTTCCAGTAAGGCCCAAGCGTTGTTCATCAACAATTGGGAACGACCATAATATAGGTATTATGGTCATTGTAAATTATCCTATGCAAGTACCTATACTTGCATAGGATAATTTACAATGAGTAGATAAGTTTAAAAAAATATTTTTTTTTTTCGCCCGCATAATCCCCACGGATACCCCCTACCGGAGCCGGTGGAAGAGGTTATGTCGGACTCGAAACCTCGCACCCCGGCCGACCCAGGGCCATCTCTTACGATCTGGCCCTCTTCTCAGGTGTGGGGACTACAGAGCACCCAACTCATCCCCGGAAACGGGGAGGCGCGCGAGGTGCGCCGCCGCCGCGGCCTGCTTCTGCCAGGGTGTCAGACGGCTCTACCTGTCACCCCAGGCCTGCGCTCATGGGGGCCGGAGGTCGTTCATCGACCTCTGACGCCCGAGTTGCCTTCGTAGTTCTAAAAAATATTAGACAACTCCATCGGGATCCAAACTAAATATAGCTTGTAGTACTTATGGGTTCAAGAATGCGAATATACATGTATAGATACTTCTTTACATTTTTTTTGCGAAGACATATAGAACATAGGAACATCCAGACCGATGCAAATACACATTAAATTCATGCATACACATATTTTTGTACTGAACGAGAATCGAACCCTCGACGTCGATAGCAGCATACGGACAGTACGTCAGTTTGGTACTACCGAGGTTTGGTGCATCAGTCATAGTGACTCAGGTCGTCAGACACAAAATAATTCATGCTAGCTTTGCCATAAACTAGCAGGGTACTCACCTGCTCTCGTATATATTTCATTTTACTAACTAGAATTCGGTTTCTCCTTTCCTATGTATTCGCGTATTCTATAGACATTTATTCTATATACAGAGATATATAGAATTAGGTAGGTACATGATAAATTGAAATTAAAATCATGTTTTTCTTATTTCTCTACTCTTGAAGTATTTTTCATTTTTAAAAATGATTTTTAAAATGTCTCTAGATGATAAAAAAAGTTACAGCACATTTCAGGTAACACGTAAGTACCTATTTGAAGTAAGTAGGTAGGTACATTAGGTACCTACCTACCCACTAATTTGAAAACGCTGTTCGGTAGAGATTTTGCCCAAGTAAATTATCGATGGATAGGTCGATATGCTTATTCTAATATGAACAGATATAAAGCTAAAGTGAATACCTTTTGAATTTGTTTTTCATGTTCAATTTTTTGTTGTTCGAGTTCTTCTTCCGGTATTGGAGGAGTTTCATCTCCGCTGGAGGTATGCTTTGCTCCTAGCGACAACGTTACACACAATTCATCATTCAAAACAGATACAAACGTGCTATATACATATGAATTGACTTTGGCCAAGAACCTACCAGTAGGTGGATGATAAGATATCCAAAATTGGTGAGCCAGCTTTACAAATCACAAAAACTATTGGATAAACTCTTATTGCTAAAAATCCGATTACGGCTCGAGAACTCCAAGCGTAGACTGAAGAACGTATAAACCGTATGAAAATTTATTCATAGACGTTTATTTTCATGGCAGATTCAGAGTGAAGTTACGTTGTATGGAATTGGTTGGCAGCTGGCCAACACACCACAACGTCGTAATTTAGCCATTCCAATGCCTTACACTAAACTTACAAATTAAATCTAGGTATTAAAGTTTTTGATAACTAAATAATTAGCAAAAAGCAACAATTTTGTCATCTGCAGTCTTAAAAATAGATAAAAGAATAATAACTACTATATTGTAATCGAAATTATAAGTATTGCCATATTAATATATCAATAAATACTGTTTATATATACACATATATATAGTATTTGTGCATATGATATTGCCCATAATACCTCCAGCTAAGCTACATTACTTGTGTTAGTAGTGTGTGGGGGTTCACGCTCGTTATAGAATGGAATAGTCCGTTATCACAATACAAAAACGTTCTTTGTATTTCGGAACTCTTATAATTTGGTCACACAAAGTGCATTAGTGATTTGTTAGTAAGTCTTTAATGAAATATACGCAGACGAGGATCCAATTTTCAGGTCTATCCCGATATCGAATCCGAAGATAGTAAATGACATTTCGGTTTAAACTCTAATGGAAGAAAACTGAAGTGAGTTTATGGTAGATATATGGTTAAATGCTACTCCATCTTACGTTCGTGTTTCGTATGAGCCCGAGGTTTGGGAGGTTTCAAGGTAGCCTCTATGATAGCATTTTATATAATTAGGTATCTAATATAATAAAAAGGAGTGTAATGTTTTCAGGGTATGTACCTACGTAAGTAGGTAGGTAATTACCATAATTTAGAAACGGCTTTCTAGTCTGACTGAACGTTAATATTTTCCGTGGAGCGACTACCATCTGACCTCCACAACAAATTGGCAATATCGAAGTTCTGTAGTTAGACTAGTCGGACTTTTGGGGGGCTCCAACGCACCTTCGCGTTGTAACATGGACAACATCGAATTCTGAGAAGTCGTCTATACAGTCGACGGTAGTAGGTACGTAGATCTCAACCATTGTTATTTAATGGAAATGTAAATGTTCTTTCATTTTAGTGCATGAACTAGGTACTTATCGACGTGTCATTATATATATGGAAGCATCCAAAAAACCAATGTTGAATTCACCTGATTCCCCTGGCACATATTTTAAAAGATTTGTACAAAAATTAAAATTATGCAAACAGTTTGTGAATCTTTGCTTACCGGATTTTGCTTATCGGAGTTGATAGAAATTTTTTTTAGATTGTTGCTAATCTCTTTTTGCGAGTCGAAATTGATTGAATTCGAGTCGAATGAATCCCCTTACTTTTGAGCCAGAGAAAATACTATTCTGGTAAGAAACAATACAAATTAAAACTGATTTTCCTGGTATAATTGCCACGAGAATCAAGCCTTAGGGAATCAACAAATTATGTTTCTTGTCTATTGATTTAAAATTACAAAAAAAGACTTTAAAATACCTAGATCAATAGATATTCATCTAAGAAAACATTGTTTATATCTATCTATACCAAAATTGTTCATAAATACAATCAATAACATTATTCTAAAAAAAAATGATAAATTCTATCTGATCAGAGCTAGGGGAGTCAACCATGTAGTGAAACAAAGTAAGATCTCATCTCAAGTAAGGTCGTATTAACACTACGGGTACGTTATTGATAATAAATATTTTTTACGTCGATATGTTGGTAGGTACATATAGTTACCTGTAAGAAAATGCCGCAGAGCGATAAGACCGCCATCTGTACGTACCTACCACAAAACTTATATCTCATATTGTATATTATAGGCGTCGGTAGCTTAGAGGTTAGGGAGGCCTTACGATAGAAAGTTCGGATTCCAATTCTGCTCATTACACTACCGACGTGAACCCACTCCTAACACAAGCAATTCAGCCTAACTGGAAGGGTAGAGAGAATATTAGAATTTCGGTTCTCATATATCCTTGGTTATGCATATATCCTTGGTGTACAATAAAGACGTGTAATATTATTATTATCATTAATACACATCTTATTATTATTATTTTCTCTTTATTCATTTAGAAAACATAAATAATAAATTGAAATACATATTACAGTTAAAGTTATTATTATTATTAAAATATTAATATTATTCCCTTTATTAATTAAGTTCCATACAAATTACATTTTTAAATACATTCAGATAAAAAATATAAAAATATAAAAAAGAAATCAGAGCCTCATCGGCATCGGGTACAGGGATCAAGCTACCGGTGGTTAAGGCTTCAGGGAGAGGAACTTCCTCACTATGGGTGCCGTGCCTAGTAGAACCACCTTCTGCATCAAGCATCAATCCTAGAGGCAGCTGTCCAACGAGAGTCTCTTAAGATGTTGATCGAGGCTCTTGGCTATAAGTCCCTGGACTGAAACGACAATTGGTGCAATAATAGGTGAGTCTACATTCTACATGTCGACAATCTCATGGGCTAAGTCCTGATATTTAATTTCTTTTTCTTTTTCTGCCTTCACGAGATTCTCGTCATGAGGAATAGTAATATCAACTATTACTGCACGGCGCTCTAATCGATCTATTATCAATATATCAGGCTTATTGGCTACAATATCCTATCAGTGATAAAAGATCGATCCCAATACAACGTGATATGCCCATTTTAGAGAACTGCACATACCTGTAGTACGGTACTTCTGATTCCAAAAGGTTGTTTTTACTTTTTGCTTTCGTACCTATATCATTAATTTTGAATTTCAAGATTCACCCATATAATTTATATAATTAATAATGCGTGTATTACATACACACACTCGTAAGTATACACAAAATTCAAAGCTAAATACACATACATATTTTCAAATACGCTTTCAAATCCAATATATAATCTATTTCCTAATTCATTTTTAGATATCGTACTTAGGTATTTATCATATTTTTAACATATTTTTTGTTTTTTTCCCACATAAGGTACCTTCTCAATCTGAGCATCAAAATGGAGTCAAAACCGAAGCGCACACGGGCAAACCATAAAAAGTCTGAGGAGACTCATATAGGAGACACAGATGTGAGTACTGGTTTCAGATGATCTGCTATACCCCTACTTTTTAGTTCAGTTAATTATTTTTTTTACATAAATACATGCAATCACGCCTTTATCCCCGGCGCGGTAGGCAGAGGTGAATTTAACCCTGAATTTTCCCGGGCACGATTGTTGACTCAAGCCATGCATCTGAAGCTGAGTCTGAGCTGTATATATCTGTCTGATGTTAATCAACCCTACCCCTTAGTCACCTTGTACGACACCGCATGGGAAGAAATGGGGCAGTCCAAAAGCCAACTTATTTTATTTTTTTATTTAGGACACGCCAACTTGACCTGATGGTAAGCTAAAGGCAAAATCTCAAGAGAGAGAGTCACCATTACAGACACTATGTGTTAAAATGGTGGCACTCAGCTTGGCGGCCTCATCAGATGCTTTTTCACGCCCCGCTTAAAGGCCCCGGGACTGTAGGAAGAAGGAAACACGTGTGCTGGTAATGAATTCCAGGTCTTGGTGGTGCGCCAAAGAAAAGAGTCTCCGAACCGCTTGGTTCTTTCTCGTACCTATATTCTGCACAGTGTGTACCTATACTCTGCCTGGAGCGATGCGGTTTTTCTTATAACGGTAACGACATAATGGTCGGCAGGGCCGTCTCTACTGCACAGTGAAAGGGGTGCGGGGCATCTAGGCGTAGGGTCTTCAGAGGAGTTAGCTGACCCGATTAGATCTAAACTTTAATGGGCAACAATCAGTTTTAAAAACATTTTAACATTCACTATACCTGCCTAAATAGCACCAAAAATTGTTATAGACAACAAAAAAGGATACATACAGTACTTAGTACCTAGTGTTATTATAGCCAGTGCCCATGGAAATGGGTCAGCCAGGAGTAGACGGAGACTACGGATAACGCTTGAAAGCCATCAGCAACGTAATATGTTGCGAAGGAAGTGACATCCATGGGCACACCCACTAACCTAGATAGAGAGATTTCCCTGGCTAGAGCCACTTCACCATTTATGGCTCCAACTCAGGCACCCTACGTAGAAAATGACGTCGCAGTTTCAGTTAAGTAAGAGTCACACAGCACAGTATGTTTGAAAAAAATCCGTCCAAGATGGCCGCCGCTACAAAATGCCGGAGTACCTACATATTTTTTCTCAACTCCCTCAATATGGATATAAAATGAAAAGGCTTGACTTCTACTAGAATACCATACAATATGACAAATTTCAACTCCAAGATGGCCACCACCACTAAATGGCGAATTGACGGAGACTATGGATGTTAGGCAGGGGTGTATTGCCACCCACATTTCACGAAACATTGAATTCGGTCCCACTTAATAGGGGTGAGCCTATTGCCATTTCCCGGGCACTATTGTTGACTCAAGCAATGCATCTGAGGCTGAGTCTGAGCTGTATATATCCGTCTGATGTTTAACAACCCTATCCCTTAGTCACCTTGCAAGACACTGCATGGGAAGAGAAAGCCAGGAGCGAAGCGGTTTTTTTAATAACAGTAACGTCAATATGGTTGGCAGGGCCGTCTCTACTCGGCAGTGAAAGGGGTGCAGGGCATCCGGTCGTAGGGTCTTCAGAGGCGTTAGCTGAGTTTAGTGAATATAGCAGGCAGGTATAGTGAATGTTAAAAAGGCCTAAATAGCACCAATAATTGTTATAGACAACATAAAAGGATACATCCAGAACAAAAGTGTATAGTACTTAGTATTATTATAGCTGGGGCCCCTGCCGCTAGCCAGTGCCCATGGAAATGGGTCAGCCAAGAGTAGACGGAGACTACGGATAACGCTTGAAAGCCGTCAGCAACATAATATGTTGCGAAGGAAGTGACGGCTATGGGCATTCCTATTCTCCCAGCACATTCTCCGGCTGGAGCCACTTATCAGCTCTGAAGCTCTCGAGCTTCTTCACCGTTTATGACTCCGACTCAAGCACCCTACGTAGAAAATTACGTAGAAAGTGCAGGTCTTAGATGTCATCCGCACACGGTGCAAAACATCCGATCAAGAACCAAGCGGTTCGGAGACTCTTTCCTCTGTCGCACCATTAAGGCCTGGAATTCATTACCAGCTCACGTGTTTCCTTCTTCCTACAGTCCCGGGTCCTTTAAGCGGGGCGTGAAAAAGCATATGATGAGGCCGTCAAGCTGAGTGTCACCATTGTCACACGGTATGTGTAAGTAATGGTGACCCTCTTTTCTGGGACTTTGCCTTCAGCTTACCATCAGGCAAGGCGAAGTCCAATTGACGTGTCCTATATAAAAAAAAAAAAAAAAAAAAAAAAAAAATGACTTCACACCCGAAGTCACCTAAATATAGTAAAAGGAAGTGGAGAAGCTGTATTACGGCTCAAAACCACTTTTGGTTTCTGGTTTCTGCTTGGGGATCTGACGATACTCTAGATTCGAACAGTTATGTAGTTCGGTAGAAGGTATTTGGGTGGCCAAAGTCTACTGACAGTAAGAGTCCGCATATTCAAGTCATACACACAATACAGTAGGTACTATTATTTCTGTGACAGTATGTATCTATGTACACAGAATAGAAGATTTAATTCAGAACTAGAAAATTTACACAGTATAGCAGAGAATTTATGCACGACAAGTAACTAAGTTGTGACGAAGGCACAAGGAAAGAATATTTAAGACGTAAACAGTGCATATCATAAAAATCCTTAAAATTAATTATAATTGTTAGTCCCCGAGCAACATTATAATATCCCAAATAAGTATTACAATTGTTAGTCCCCAAGTAACGTTATTATATTCCTTAAAAATTGTAATATTTGATAAAAGTGTTACAATTGAATGAAATGAGTATGCTAATTATTGAAATCGATTTAGATATAGAAAAAAAAATCAATTCAGGCGGGATTTTTCGCGATATTTCCCTTCGCTCTGACCACTACGCCACAGAAAAATTGTCCGAAACCATCCAAATTCTTCTGTATATATTATCCATCAAACGGCGACGGTTAAGTGCCATCTACCAACATTCGTACGAATTATCGGAACCAATGAATGAAGTTGCATTACCATTTTTAAACATTGATCTTTGATGACTCCGCACAAACTATTAAATGAAATTTTAAAGCATTTACATATACCACTAAGCGACAGGGTACAAGTGTTAGACCCCGACCCAATATTGGAAGGTCTATTAACGCATGCTTCGAAGACGGGGAAACTGGCTCTCATTCGCAAAGACTGCCGACTCACTACTCGCCTTCAACACCTTGTCATAGTCGTTATTTACCCAAGTAGCCTTACATGGGTAGATTGGCAAGATCCGGTTGGCAATTACGCCAACTTATTTTTTGAGAAATGTAGGTAGGTAATTACCATAATTTTGAAACGGTCGGAAACACTTATCAAAAAAACGATTTTAGTAACTCTCAAAATATAACCACGAAGTATCCAATATTTTTTTTAATAAGTAGAGGTCATATATACAGTAAATATAATTCATAATGTATCTTGAATCGATTTGTACATTTTTTTAAAATTAAGATATATTTATTATTTGGTAATAATAAATATTTTTTATATCGATATCTTGGTTTTATGTTTGCCTGTTAGAAATTGTCGCAGAGCGATAAGGCCGCCATCTGTACGTACCTGCCACAAAACTTGTATCTCATATTGTAATTGCGTGACCAAATTAAAAGTCTCTTAAAGCCTAAAAGTCTTACTTTCAGTTAAGTAAGTCACACAATACAGTAGATACTATTATTTCTGTGACAGTATGTACCTACATACACAGAATAGAAGATTAAGTTCTGAAGAAGAAAATTTACACAGTACAGCACAGCAGAATTTGTGCACGACAATTAGTTAGTGACGAAGGCAGAAGGATACAATATTTAAGGCGTAAACTATGAATATTATAATATTCCATATAAGTATTACAACGTCTAGTCTCAGAGCCACGTTATAATATTGCATAAAAGTATTACAATTGAATGAAATTTGAAAGCATTACGGAATGCTTTAAAATTTATTTCAATTGTTTTAATTATTGCCAATTATTCAAATGGATTAAGACATAAAAGTGAATCGATTCATGCGGGATTAGAACTCGCGATCTTTCCCTTACGGGGGCACGCTCTGACCACTAAGCCACAGATCTAAGCCACAGAGTATTACAATTGTTAGTCTCCAGGTCACGTTATAATATTCCATAAAAGTATTTCAATTGTTAATCTTCGAGCCACTTATAATCTATACTCTATCTATCTTTCTATTTATTTTATCATTCTGTGTAAACTTAAAGTTCGTCCGAAACCATCCAAATTCTTCTGTAGGTATGTATTTTCTAATACTAAAGTATTTTGGAGGCGTGAAGTGCGAGGGAGTTTCGAAAGTGATAGTGGGTTCTTATTAAGTACGTCATCTGAGAGCTTCTTCGGAATATTCACAAAATAGTCATTTACAACATTGCATGACTGAGCCGGAGACTCCGAAAGTGTTAAAAGTTGAGTACATGGGTGTTTATTTTTAGTCGTGCTTATGATGTTTTTTATACTGTCCCAAAGTGTTTTCGGGTTATTTTATTTTTATTTTATTTGGAAAACAAACAATATTTTAAAACTATTCATAACCATATTCAGTTTGTGTGTGTCGTATTGTCTTTTTGCTCTTTTGAGTATTGCTGTGCAATATTTTCTGTACCTTTTATATGTGGTTAATATTATAATGTTACCAGGTGATTGTTTTACCTTCTTATGATATTTTTTGTACTACAGTACTTTTGTCTATAGCAGCTTTTATCCGGGTTTGACATAAAAAGTATGGGCTCAAGGTTCAAGTCCCTCATTTCTAAGTCAAGGGTATCATAATTTGTCTTTTTAATTGTGTGCATACAGCCCGGTTTCAGGAAATTAATCTCGAGGCACAACAATGATGAGCAATGGTCTGTTAAAGTCGAATCACATACAAGTGTCAAAGTTTTTAATTTAGTGCGAAGCATGATGTGATCCAAGCAACAAGCCCATCAACTAGCCCATCGCAGTCCACTGCTGGACTAGGCCTCTCCCAATGTTGGGAGGCTTTGGCCTACTGTTTCCACGCTGGCCAGACGAGTTGGTACAGGGTTTTATTTCGAGTTTTCCTTCTCTCGCAGTGATATGGTTTGCGTATGTTTCCATTAGTCGCCTCTTACGACACCCTTCGGATGAGATGGGGTGGTGATACTTGTATTCTTTCTCCGTCACCACACCGATTATGCGGTAGGGTGCGTATGTGCAAGTAACCGTGATAAGCTAGGGCATTTAGGTACATATGACTTTCCGTGTCGGACGAACCTTGTTTAATGTCAATATTGATATCTCCTGTTACGATTACTGTTTTATACCCAGCGAGTGACCGAAGTATGTTACTAAGTGCAGATAAAAATGGTTGGGTGTCGGCATTTGAGGGTGAGCGGTATATGCAGAGTATAATTGTGTCAGTATCCACTTTTATACTCAGGCCTGAAGCGGACCCATTAAAATCCGGTTCTTCGCAGGTAGATACAAGATTAGATTTAACATATACAACTACACCATTGTTTTGCAGCAAATTTGTGTTTTTAATGTATGATTGTGTTTGTTCAGGAGAGCATACGTAACAATTAGACACAGAAAAGTTGTCGAAGTTTTCCATTAAGTCATTATTTATATTAGTCATTTTTACAACTTAATATTTTGTGAATATTACGAACAAGCAGTAATTGTTCTGGAAAATTTATATACACGATGAATACAAGCACTATGCAGATAACACTATGCAGACCACGTGTATTGACTGTCAAAACAATTGCCAATTTGCAATGAAAAACAAAAACAAAATAAAATGACAACATAAAGAGCAATGCAAATAAATAGAGTTAGGTAAGAAAGTAGCACTGGTACTTTAATTTTTTATTTTTTATTTTAAAGCATTACGGAATGCTTGTTGCTTGAATTGTTCTAATTATTGCTAATTATTCAAGTCGATTAAGACATATAAAAGTGAATTCAGGCGAGATTAGAACTCGCGATCTTTCCCTTACGGGGGCACGCTCTGACCACTAAGCCACAAATCTAAGCCACAGAGTAGTACAATTGTTAGTCTCTAGGTCACGTTATAATATTCCATAAAAGTATTTCAATTGTTAATCTTCGAACCACTTATAATCTATACTCTATCTATCTTTCTATTTATTTTATCATTCTGTGTAAACTTATAGTTCGTCCGAAACCATCCAAATTCTTCTGTAGGTATATATTATTCGTCTTACGGCGACGGTTAAGTGCCATCTACCGACAATCGTACGAATTATCGGAACTAATGAATGAAGTTGTATTATCATTTTTAAACATTGATTTTTGATGACTCCGCTCAAACTATTCAATGAAATCTTAAAATATTTAGTGTGCGGGATTGAAACTTGCGGTCTTTCACTTACAGGGGGAATGCTCTGACCACCAAGTGACAGGGTACGATTGTCAGACTCTGACCCAAGTTAAAATATTCCATAATACAATTGTTAGTCTCCGAGCCACTTATAATCAATACTCTTTCTATCTTTTTATTTATTTTAATTGAACCAACCTTCTTCCAACCAAATCTTCTGTTTTGTGTATGTGTTGTGTGCGTGACCTGAATGACTGTGAATAGACTTTTAAATTCGTCGCGTGAATACCTATTACTAGATTGACCGATCATAATACCCTCGTCAATGCATCGCTAGAGAGTTATGATGGCCACTGCTGAGGTTAGGTACTCAAGTTGAAGGACGTATTTGGTAACTGGGTCTCAAGGATGGAAATCTGAGATATAACAGGTTCGCTAGCCATATAGTAACCGAAATAATAAGTATTGTGAAGAAAGCAAGTGACACTTCGGCTTCGGCAAGAAAACCGAAGTGAGTTTATGGTAGGTATCCATTTGATGATACTTGGGTAAATGCTCCATCATACGTTCGTGTTTCGTGTGGACCCGAGGTTTCGGAGGTTTCAAAGTAGCCTCCATGATAGCATTTTACACAATTAGGTATCTAATAATAAGGAGAGTAATGTTTTTAGGGTACCTACGTAAGTTTAGTATTTTCGAGGAATGTAGGTAGGTAATTACCATAATTTTGAAACGGTCGGCTTCCTAGTCTAACTTAACTTTAATATTTTCTGTAAAGCGACTGCCATCTGACCTCCACAACAAATTGGCAATATCGAAGTTCTGTAGTTAGACTAGTCGGACTTTTGGAGGGCTCCAACGCACCTTCGCGTTGTAACATGGACAGCATCGAGTTCTGAGAAGCCGTCTATACAGTCGACGGTAGTACGTAGATCTCAACCATTGTTATTTAACGGAAATGTAAATGTTCTTTCACTTTAGTGCATGAACTAGGTACTTATTTACGTGTCATTTTAAGGAAGCATCTTAAAACATGTAATTGAATTCAGCTGATTCCCCTGGCACATTATTTTAGATTTTTACAAAAATTATAAACTTATTTTTCACCTGGGCACCTTTTTTGTCCGAATCATTTTAAACTGAAATAAATTTTGTGTTATAGCGCATACAGTTTGTGAATCTTTGCTAACCTTGTTAGATAAGATATCTAACATTACAATAATTTCATGTCCGAGGAGGATCGGAATGAGAAATTGGATGATAGATAAATTTAAAATATCTTCAGGACCATGTATATATTGTTTTCCTAAATGTTGGGAAAAAAAAATATACTGCTGTACATAATTTTACAGCTACTTACATGGGAAATATTGAGTGTCGCAATGATTAGAAAGGAATGTTCTTAAATGTCATTGTAAACCTTTGAGGATGCCGTAAAGCGAAACCGGTCGGGTCTAACATATACTAAAAGTAATGTGGAAAAGTGCAAGTGAGTTATCAATATGTGTAACAATAAAATCCACCAAGTGCCATCAATCAACAGTATAAATAGGGTATTTAACATAATTTTCGCTTCTTTTCCTATCTAGATACCTACCCTGCTGAAAAAAGATACTCAGGGAAGCATCGAATTGGGGTCAAAACGGAAGCGGAAGGTCAAAAATCTAATTACTTCTGAGGAGACTCATATGGGAGATACAGAGGTGAGTACTGGTTTTTGATGATTTGCTGAGTTCAAATAATTATTATTTTTACATACATACGTACATATAATCACGCTTTTATCCCCTTGAATGAACACCCACATTTCACCAATCATTGAATTCGGTCCCACGTAATAGGGGGTGAGCCTATTGCCGTTTTCCAGGCACTATTGTTGACTCAAGCCGTGCATCTGAGGCTCAGTCTGGGCTGTATATATCTGTCTTGTTAGTCGCCTTGTAAGATGAGATGGGACGGTCCAAATTCTACTCTGCCAGGAGTGAAGCGTTTTTAAATAACGGTAACATCAATATCCGGGCGTAGGATCTTCAGAGGCGTTAGCTGACCGGATTAGACCTAAACTTTAGTGGGCAACAATCAGTTTTGAAAACTTTTTAACATTCACTATACCTGCCTAAATAGCACCAAAAATCTGTACTGTGTAAAATTTCTCCTTCTTAACCAAATCTTCTCTTTGTGTATTTTGTTTTGAGTGTGTGACCTGAATGACTGTGAGTAGACTTTTAATTTCGTCACGTAACTACCTACTACAGGACGATAAAATAATGGTGACCGACGCATCCTCTAAAGAAAGATACTCTTTCGCATAAAAAAGCCACAGGTCCAACGCACCCCTGCATTGTAATATGGAGAAATCCACAAATGTGTTATCTGATAAATTACTCATAAGTAACATTATTCTAAAGAAAAACATGATAATTTTTAGTTGATCAGAGCCAAGGGAGTCAATATATATAGTGAAACAAAGTAAGATCTGACATGTTAGTCACGTGAAAAAAATGTATAGGTCATATTAACACTACGGGTACTTTATTGGCAATAAATATTTTTTGTGTCGATATCTTGGTATTTATGTTTGTTTGCCTGTAAGAAATTGTCGCAGAGCGATAAGGCCACCATCTGTACGTACCTGCCACAAAACTTGTATCTCATATTGTAATTGCGTGACCAAATTAAAAGTCTCTTAAAGTCTAAAAGTCTAACTTTCAGTTAAGTAAGTCACACAATACAGTAGATACTATTATTTCTGTGATAGTATGTACCTACATACACAGAATACAAGATTAAGTTCTGGAGAAGAAAATTTACACAGTACAACACAGCAGAATTTGTGCACTACAATTAGTTAGTGACGAAGGCAGAAGGATACAATATTTAAGGTGTAAACTATGGATATTATAATATTCCATAAAAGTATTACAACGTCTAGTCTCAGAGCCACGTTATAATATTCCATAAAAGTATTACAATTGAATGAAATTTTAAAGCATTACGGAATGCTTTAAAATTTAATTCAATTGTTCTAATTATTGCCAATTATTCAAATCGATTAAGACTTATAAAAGTGAATCGATTCAGGCGGGATTAGAACTCGCGATCTTTCCCTTACGGGGGCACGCTCTGACCACTAAGCCACAGATCTAAGCCACAGAGTATTACAATTGTTGGTCTCCAGATCACGTTATAATATTCCATAAAAGTATTTCAATTGTTAATCTTCGAGCCACTTGTAATCTATACTCTATCTATCTTTCTATTTATTTTATCATTCTGTGTAAACGTAAAGTTCGTCCGAAACCATCCAAATTCTTCTGTAGGTATATATTATTCGTCTTACGGCGACGGTTAAGTGCCATCTACCGACAATCGTACGAATTATCGGAACTAATGAATAAAGTTGTATTATCATTTTTAAACATTGATCTTAAAATATTTAGTGTGCGGGATTGAAACTCGCGGTCTTTCACTTACAGGGGGAATGCTCTGACCACCAAGCGACAGGGAACAATTGTCAGACTCCGACTTAAGTTTAAATATTCCATAATACAATCGTTAGTCTCCTAGCCACTTATAATCAATACTCTTTCTATCTTTTTATTTATTTTAATTGAACCAACCTTCTTCCAACCAAATCTTCTGTTTTGTGTATGTGTTGTGTGCGTGACCTGAATGACTGTGAATAGACTTTTAAATTCGTCGCGTGAATACCTATTACTAGATTGACCGATCATAATACCCTCGTCAATGCATCGCTAGAGAGTTATGATGGCCACTGCTGAGGTTAGGTACTCAAGTTGTAGGACGTATTTGGTAACTGGGTCTCAAGGATGGAAATCTGAGATATAACAGGTTCGCTAGCCATATAGTAACCGAAATAATAAGTATTGTGAAGAAAGCAAGTGACATTTCGGCTTCGGCAAGAAAACCGAAGTGAGTTTATGGTAGGTATCCATTTGATGATACTTGGGTAAATGCTCCATCATACGTTCGTGTTTCGTGTGGACCCGAGGTTTCGGAGGTTTCAAAGTAGCCTCCATGATAGCATTTTACACAATTAGGTATCTAATAATAAGGAGAGTAATGTTTTTAGGGTACCTACGTAAGTTTAATATTTTCGAGGAATGTAGGTAGGTAATTACCATAATTTTGAAACGGTCGGCTTCCTAGTCTAACTTAACTTTAATATTTTCTGTAAATCGACTGCCATCTGACCTCCACAACAAATTGGCAATATCGAAGTTCTGTAGTTAGACTAGTCGGACTTTTGGAGGGCTCCAACGCACCTTCGCGTTGTAACATGGACAGCATCGAGTTCTGAGCAGCCGTCTATACAGTCGACGGTAGTACGTAGATCTCAACCATTGTTATTTAATGGAAATGTAAATGTTCTTTCACTTTAGTGCATGAACTAGGTACTTATTTACGTGTCATTATATGGAAGCATCTTAAAATATATAATTGAATTCAGCTGATTCCCCTGGCACATTATTTTAGATTTTAACAAAAATTATAAACTTATTTTTCACCTGGGCACATTTTTTATCCGAATCATTTTAAACTGAAATAAATTTTGTGTTATAGCGCATACAGTTTGTGAATCTTTGCTAACCTTGTTAGATAAGATATCTAACATTACAATAATTTCATGTCCGAGGAGGATCGGAATGAGAAATTGGATGATAGATAAATTTAAAATATCTTCAGGACCATGTATATATTGTTTTCCTAAATGTTGGGAAAAAAAATATACTGCTGTACATAATTTTACAGCTACTTACATGGGAAATATTGAGTGTCGCAATGATTAGAAAGGAATGTTCTTAAATGTCATTGTAAACCTTTGAGGATGCCGTAAAGCGAAACCGGTCGGGTCTAACATATACTAAAAGTAATGTGGAAAAGTGCAAGTGAGTTATCAATATGTGTAACAATAAAATCCACCAAGTGCCATTAATCAACAGTATAAATAGTCTTATATAATAATTACATTCAGGGTATTTAACATAATTTTCGCTTCTTTTCCTACCTAGATACCTACCCAGCTGAAAAAAGATACTCAGGGAAGCATCAAATTGGGGTCAAAACGGAAGCGGAAGGTCAAAAATCTAATTACTTCTGAGGAGACTCATATGGGAGATACAGAGGTGAGTACTGGTTTTTGATGATTTGCTGAGTTCAAATAATTATTATTTTTACATACATACGTACATATAATCACGCTTTTATTCCCTTGAATGAACACCCACATTTCACCAATCATTGAATTCGGTCCCACGTAATAGGGGGTGAGCCTATTGCCGTTTTCCAGGCACTATTGTTGACTCAAGCCGTGCATCTGAGGCTCAGTCTGGGCTGTATATATCTGTCTTGTTAGTCGCCTTGTAAGATGAGATGGGACGGTCCAAATTCTACTCTGCCAGGAGTGAAGCGTTTTTTTTACAACGGTAACATCAATATCCGGGCGTAGGATCATCAGAGGCGTTAGCTGACCGGATTAGACCTAAACTTTAGTGGGCAACAATCAGTTTTGAAAACTTTTTAACATTCACTATACCTGCCTAAATAGCACCAAAAATCTGTACTGTGTGTGTACTGTGTAAAATTTCTCCTTCTTAACCAAATCTTCTGTTTTGTGTATTTTGTGTTGAGTGTGTGACCTGAATGACTGTGAGTAGACTTTTAATTTCGTCACGTAACTACCTACTACAGGACGATAAAATAATGGTGACCGACGCATCCTCTAAAGAAAGATAAATTACAACCATGTTGCGTCGTCACTCTTTCGCATAAAGAAGCCACAGGTCCAACGCACCCCTGCATTGTAATATATATAATATATATATAATTATTCATAAGTAACATTATTCTAAAGAAAAACATGATAATTTTTAGTTGATCAGAGCCAAGGGAGTCAATTTGTACCTAGTCTAGCCATAAATATTGTTACGAAGAAAAAAGTTTTTTTTTTATTGCAAATAATTTTTATTACTTTTACGGTGTGTTAGTTTAATACATAAATATATAACAATTTAAAATATAAAAAGCTTATTCGAAGTGGTCTCCATTGGCTGCAACACAGTCCTTTAAACGTTGAGGCCAGTTATCAATAGAAGCACGCACTCTTTCCATGGGAAAATTCTTCACTGCCAATCGTATGGATTGTTTTAGGGACTCCAAATTATCATGGCGTTTAATACTCAATACATTTATTGCGTTCCATAATGAAGTACAGTTGTTCAGGTTAAAATTATTGTTACAATTATGGACCCTGTCGGGCACAGCACAATGTTTGGAGAGAGGAAGAATTTGTCATACACAATATGTTCACTCTTAATTACAGTTTGTTGATATTACTTATTATATTAAATTAAAATGATTTTTAGTAGGTATAAATTTCATTTTACTCGTTTTGGTTCGGCCCAAAAAGACAAGGACAAAAATGTAATGAAAATGTCAATATAGAATGTTAAGTGATACATATACAATATATACAATTTGAAAATACATTGGGTTGATATTTTATCAGTTTAATATTAGTATGATATGTCATAAGTCAATATGATGTCAACATAGGGTTAATTAATTAAAAGTAAGAGTAAAAATAAAAATACGGCAGTACGAATTAATGTCAGTCAATATATATATACATATTTTAAATTAATTAAATGATATATTTGAAATTATTATTATAAATTATTAAATATATTTATATGACGGCGCCTTGGTGTTTCGAGAGTCAAGAAACGTCAAAAGGGACATGACAGTTGACAAGTGTCAGTTTGAAAGGCGCGTTCTGACGTTTCTTCACTCTGACGCAACTCCGAACTCGTTTGTACGCAGAGGCAAAGAGAAGAGAATCCATTTGCATCTCGCGAAGACAAGACGTGTTCGGTGGAGTGTCATTGCAATATAATTGTATAGTGATTAGTGATTATATTAACGGCTATATTTCGCTGAAATAATAATTTAATTTCGAATAACATCTAAACACGTGGTTTTAATTTCTCCTCGCCCGTCTACCCACATTCGCTCAGCATTCACAGATGGATCAAATAAACAAGGATGTGCCTTTATCAGAAGTGGGATGTGAAGGGCTTACTTCTGAGGAGAATACTCGTACCAGATCGTCAGTGCCGGCACCGCACCGGTACAAAGCCTGTCGCAACAGATGGAGTTGTTTTTATCCCGAATGATGGCTTTATCGCAGCCGCAACCTTCGAGCAGCGCGTCTATCCAGTTGATTGAGTTCGATCCTGATAACAACGAAGCAGACATCGAAGGTTGGTGCAACGTAACCGAAATCGTAATCAACGACCGTAAGTTGAGCGGGGCAGACCTACTTTTGTTACTTACACGTGCACTTAAAGGCCGAGCTAGTACCTGTTTAACACGACTACAAGCAGCGCAGCTGACATGGCCTCAAATAAAGGAACTATTGCTCGCCAAGTTTGCCAAACCTATGACGCCTCAAGATTATTTCGATGAAATTCTACGTTTCCAAGTTGGTGCTAAAGAAACCGCGAGTGAGGCAGCCATACGCCTTTGGAACATCATCGGACGTATACCGCGGATGGAAATGCCTGAAGACATAACCACGGGATTCGTATCGTCAGTTTTGTGCCAGAAAGATGGAATGATTCGTCGTGAGCTCCACTCTCACAACCCGACCACTAGATCTCAACTTCTGCGAATTCTCAACGGTATATCGCTGAAACGGAAGCACGAGGGCAGTGATAACCACGATCCGGATGTTAAGAAGACCCGATTTAATGAATGGCGCTTCACGGGAACATGTCATCGCTGCGGTGTTTCGGGTCACAAAGCGATAGACTGCCGCAAGCGAAAAGAAGAACCTGCTGCTTCGGACAAGACGCGTCCCCAAAGTTCCAGAGCCGCTGCTAGACCAATCACCTGCTTCATGTGTGGACGACCAGGACACGTGGCGTCGGCGTGTCCAGATCGAGCGGGCAGCAGCGGAGCAGCGGTGGTCAAAGAGGTCAATGTGTGTGAACGCAAGGCGTCGAGCAGCACGTTGACTACATCATCCGGTGAGCCAGTTTCCTTTCTTTTTGATAGTGGATCTGCTTGTTCTTTAGTAACGAATAGCTACGCGGATAAGTTTCCTGGCACTGCGCAGTGTGAATTAGTGTATCGGACGGGCATCGGTAGCGGTGATGTAGAATGTGTTTCCCAGGTCATTAGTCCCATCAACGTTCAAGGCCTTTCGCTCTCAGTATTGTTTCACATAGTACCTGATGGCACTAATGCTGAACCGGTAATAATAGGTAGGGATATATTAGAGGGGAACGTGCACGTACATATCGATAATGATCGAATCACCTTTTCTCAGCATAAAGAAGTTAACATAGCTGACAAGTCTAGCGGATTTAATTTTGCGAATATTAATACGGACTTACAAGGTGATGCAAAGTTGGCCTTGGTTAGAATTCTAGAGAAATATAGTGAGTTTTTCATCGACGATATCCCAACGCGACGAGTCACGACGGGCGTTCTCCGGATAGATCCTATTGATCCGAACAAGACCGTGCAAAGGCGTCCTTATAGGTTAGCACCCGCGGAAAAAGAAATAGTCAACGAGAAAATAGAGTCCCTATTAAAAGCGAACGTTATCCGAGAAAGTAGTTCTCCTTTTGCGAGTCCCATTTTATTAGTTAAAAAGCACGACAATACTGATAGGATGTGCGTAGACTATAGGGAACTCAATGCCAACACGCGTCCCGAGCATTATCCGTTACCGCGTATTGATGAACAAATTGACCGTCTCCACGGCGCGCACTATTTCTCGTCACTAGACATGGCGTCGGGCTATCACCAAATACCAGTCGACCCCGATAGCGTGGCGAGAACGGCATTTGTGACACCGGAAGGTCAATTCGAATATTTGACCATGCCGTTTGGGTTACGAAATGCCGCTTCCGTGTACCAGCGGTGCATCAATACTGCTCTCGGGCCCTTAAAAGACAAAGTAGCGCTGGCGTACATGGATGACGTCATGTGCTACTCAAACGACGTCACTACAGGGCTAGAGCGTCTAGACTCTACTTTGAAAGCTCTTTCTGAAGCGGGTTTTTCAATGAACTTCAAAAAGTGCAAATTTATGAAAAGCGAGATAGATTACCTCGGTTATGTCATAAGAGCAGGAGAAGTAACACCAAACCCCAGAAAGATACAGGCTTTAGTTGATGCTCCCACCCCAAAAACAGCCACTCATGTTAGGCAGTTTTTAGGTCTGGCTTCTTATTTCAGAAGATTCATACCGAATTTCACCCGTGTAGTAGGACCTTTGTACCCTTTAACGAAATTGAAAGGTCCTATTAAATGGACAGACGCTCACAACGACATTCACAAAAAGATTGTCGATATTCTTACGTCAGAACCGGTACTAACAATATTTGATCCAGACTCCCCTGTTGAACTTCACACCGATGCGAGCTCTGAAGGCTACGGGGCCATATTAATCCAGAGAAAAGATAGCGCTCCTCACGTGGTGTCTTACTTTAGTCGTCGAACGTCTGACGCGGAATCGAGGTATCACTCATACGAGTTGGAGACCCTGGCGGTTGTTCGTGCGGTTGAGAACTTCCGACATTATTTGTATGGCCAGCATTTTACGGTCTTTACAGACTGTAACTCTTTAAAAGCATCCAAGTCAAAAACCGATTTAACTCCACGCGTACATAGATGGTGGGCTTTCTTACAAGCGTACGATTTTGATATAGTCCATAAACAGGGTATTAGCATGAGCCATGCCGACTATTTATCTAGAAATCCCATTTTGGAGCCCATATCCAGTGCGCAAGGAATTAATGACGCCAGTGACTCAAGTAAGAGGAACAAGGAAGTTCATTTTATAGAGTTACATCAGGGTTGGCTGGCCGTAGAGCAAAAGCGCGATAGCGAAATATGTGACCTTATCAGCAAACACGAAAACAACGAGTTGCCAGAAGCGATTGCACACACGTATGACGTGCGAAGAGGTATACTGTATAGGAAAATTGACCGCAATAGAACCAGCTCGTGGTTACCGATTGTTCCTAGATCCCTCACGTGGACACTTATAAATCATGTTCATTCAGAAATTATGCACCTCGGGGCAGATAAGACACTCGACAAAATATATGAGCAGTACTGGTTCCCACAAATGTCCAAGCAGGTGCGTAAATTTGTAGATTCATGCATAGTATGCAAAGCTTCAAAAGGATCCTCAGGGGCACAGCAAGTTCGACTTCATCCGATACCCAAAGTGTCCGCACCCTGGCATACAATACATATAGACATCACGGGCAAACTAAGTGGTAAGAGTGATAGGAAAGAATATGCATCCGTAATTATCGATGCGTTCACTAAATATGTTCTCTTAGAGTACACACCTTCCCTCGATGCTGCAAGCGCAATCCAATGCCTCAAAAAAGCAGTTTGCTTATTTGGCGCACCAAAGCGCATTATAGCGGACCAGGGTAGATGCTATATTAGTGCAAATTTCAAACAATTTTGTAGCGAACATAGTATAGAGCTTCACCTTATCGCCACTGGCTCTAGCAGAGCTAACGGTCAAGTTGAGAGGATAATGCGCACCTTAAAATGCCTGCTGACAATAGTAGAAAATGACCCAAACAGAACGTGGCGAGATGAACTCCCCAAAGTCCAGCTCGCGTTGAATAGCACCAGATCCAGAGTAACGGGTTACTCTCCCACAGAACTAATGTTCGGTATACGGGCACAATCATTAGGGATATCATCCTTATCCGTGCACGAAGAACCTGAGCCCCGTTTAGATTTAGATACTATACGGCATAACGCTTCTGAAAATATCAAAAAGACAGCTTCAGCGGAAGAAAAACGCTTTAACCGGGGTAAAGCAAAAGTGAGGCCATTTAGTGTAGGTGACTATGTCTTTATCAAAAGCAGTGAACGTAACCAGACTAAACTACAGCGAAAGTTCAAAGGTCCTTTTACTATAGTCAAGGTATTAGATCACGATAGATATGAGCTGCGAGACATTGATGGGACTAACCGAACCTATAAATACGCCCATGAAAACTTACGTGCAGTGCCCGGGGGCATCAGTGGGCTAATAGAAGTAGCTACTTCCTTAACTCATAATGCAGAAGGGTCCGAGACGGCGGCAGTCCATAGTCTTGAGAAGGGAATGGCAACATCTGATGATGATAGTGATACTGTGTCGGTATCTAGTTTAAACACTTTGACTGCCGGTTCTGACACCCTCTCTGCTTCCGAACATGAAGAATAGTAAATGGTGAGTGTATAATAGTGCGTAAATCCTGCTCTTCTGCCAACATCAGATCTAGAGTTCATGGTATTGTTTCGGCTGTTGGGTGCGGTGTAGTTGGCCAAGTGGGCTGGCCTAAACCGGGTCGATGCCCATGACCAGACTATGTTGTCTTATGTGGTGTATGGTGTAGCTGATCGACTGGGCTGGCCTAAATCGGGTCGATGCCCAGGGTCAGATCACTACATCTTGAGTGTGAGCTGAGTGGCAAGGTACTGGTCTGGAACTGGCCTATGGGGTCGACGTTTCGGGTCAGTGAATTGCAGCAGCTGTGTGTGATTTTCGTGACTGGCGGAAGGGGCGCTGACTGGTTGTCCGGTCCATCTCACCATGTGACTTGGTGAGCTGGTCGAAGGGACGCCTGAGGTCCGTCCAGTGTGTGTAGTTAAAGTGAGAGATGAGAACTCGGATCTGTTTAAACAGGTGACGTAACTGAGTAGCTGGTTAGGGATGGGCGAGCAGGCCTTGTAGTGGACTACAGTGGTATTCTGTTTTTGCAGGTAACACGGGGCGTACGCTGTCGCACGAGGACGTGCGAATGTCAGTCCGGCCGTGACGGCGCCTTGGTGTTTCGAGAGTCAAGAAACGTCAAAAGGGACATGACAGTTGACAAGTGTCAGTTTGAAAGGCGCGTTCTGACGTTTCTTCACTCTGACGCAACTCCGAACTCTTTTGTACGCAGAGGCAAAGAGAAGAGAATCCATTTGCATCTCGCGAAGACAAGACGTGTTCGGTGGAGTGTCATTGCAATATAATTGTATAGTGATTAGTGATTATATTAACGGCTATATTTCGCTGAAATAATAATTTAATTTCGAATAACATCTAAACACGTGGTTTTAATTTCTCCTCGCCCGTCTACCCACATTCGCTCAGCATTCACAGATGGATCAAATAAACAAGGATGTGCCTTTATATATATACATTTTAAATTATTAAAATTTAATTAGATTATTAAAATTGCATTAGATTATTAATATTATTTTTTATAAATTTTGGTTAAGATAATATTTAACTATTCTAGATTGATTTTATTAATTTATTTGCCAAAGATATATTTGTATATATGTCCGTACGTATGTTTATTTATCATTTAGATATTCCTGTATGCTGTAGTAGGTTTTGCTTAGTAGGAAGGTTTTTAGTTTGCTTACAAAAAGTTGTAATTTTTTTTCTTCTTTTATGGGCTCTGGTAATTTATTGTTTAAAGCAAGCCATACTCTCTTTTCTTTTTACGTGCGCAAAATCCCCACGGATACCTCCCCACCGGAGCCGGTGGAGGAGGTTATGTCGGACTCGAACCGACTAAAACGCACGCCGCCTGTGGGTCGCTTTGGTTGCCGAAGGTGAGGTTGACAGGCATATCCCTCGCACCCCGGCCGACCCAGGGCCATCTCTCACGATCTGGCCCTCTTCTCTGGTGTGGGGACAACAGAGTCCCCAACTCGTCCCCGGAAACGGGGAAGCGCGCGACGCGCGCCACCGCCGCGGCCTGCTTCTGCCAGGGTGACAGGCGGCTCCACCTGTCACCCCCATGCCGGCGCTCATGGGGGGCGGAGGTCGTTCATCAACCTCCGACGCCCGAGTTGCCTTCGTACGCGGGCAGCTCGTCTTGCGATCCTTCGTCGCTCCCGCTGCCGCTCCCGCCCCATACTCTCTAAAACTGACCATAAATCATAATCCAGCGGATTGAGATCGGGACTAGACGACGGCCAGTTTTCAGCAGCTCTGATGAAGTCCGAAATGTTCACTTCCAACCAAGACTGCGTGGACCGAGCTTAATGACCCGCTGAGTCTTGTTGGAAGGACCATACTTGGTTATTGAACATGGTGTTGTTAAGGGGTTTAACTACCTTCTCAAGAATGGTATCTTGATACACTTGTGCCGATGTTTTGATACCTTTTTCACAAAAATGTCACTCCTTCATAGCTAACACCCCACCAAACCATCACTGAAGTCGGATAATGCCCACGTTGCACTCTGTCGACTAATTGGGAAGCTTCCTTAGAGCTTTGAGCATAAATACGGTTATTTTGTTTGTTAAAATGTTGCTCAATTGTAAAGATTTTCTCATCCGTAAACAAAATTTTTCTGTGACCTCCCTTTGCGTACCGCTTCAGTAGTTGCTTCGATTTTACCACCCTATTCTTTTTAAATTATCAGTTAAAAAATGAACAGTGCGTCTCTTATAGGCTGCAAGTCCTAATACATCTTTTAAAATGCGCGACATGGTTCTGGGTGCTATCTTCATCTCGCGAGATAAAATCTTTTGCTTTCCCTTACTGCTTTGACCATCTTTTTCGTACGAACACTACGTGGACGGCCAGATCTTTTTCTGTCACAAACAGAGGAGGTCTCATTGTACCTATTAATAGCCCGGTACATAAAAATTTGACTAATACCAAGCGTATGGAGAGTTTTAAAAATTACATTCGGCTCCATACCAACTTTGTGTAATGCAATCACAGCGATTCGGTTTTCTTTATCACCCCACTCCATTTAAATATAGCAAAATATTGTACAATGTATTGGCGCCAAAATTAGAAAACACAATGAACAATCGTATAAAAATGACGGATTCCAAATTCAAATGTAATATCTTTCTTATTTTAATTGTACCAGTATTTATGGCCAGACTAAGTATAGTGAAACAAAGTAAGATCTGACATGGTAGTCACGTTAAAATAATGTATAGGTCATATTAACACAATTGGGTACTTTATTGGCAATAAATATTTTTTATGTCGATATCTTGGTATTTATGTTTGTTTGCCTGTAAGAAATTGTCGCAGAGCGATAAGGCCACCATCTGTACGTACCTGCCACAAAACTTGTATCTCATATTGTAATTGGGTGACCAAATTAAAAGTCTCTTAAAGTCTAAAAGTCTAACTTTCAGTTAAGTAAGTCACACAATACAGTAGATACTATTATTTCTGTGACAGTATGTACCTACATACACAGAATACAAGATTAAGTTCTGAAGAAGAAAATTTACACAGTACAACACAGCAGAATTTGTGCACTACAATTAGTTAGTGACGAAGGCAGAAGTATTCAATATTTAAGGTGTAAACTATGGATATTATAATATTCCATAAAAGTATTACAACGTCTAGTCTCAGAGCCACGTTATAATATTCCATAAAAGTATTACAATTGAATGAAATTTTAAAGTATTACGGAATGCTTTAAAATTTAATTCAATTGTTCTAATTATTGCCAATTATATAAATCGATTAAGACATATAAAAGCGAATCGATTCAGGCGGGATTAGAACTCGCGATCTTTCCCTTACGGGGGCACGCTCTGACCACTAAGCCACAGATCTAAGCCACAGAGTATTACAATTATTAGTCTCCAGGTCACGTTATAATATTCCATAAAAGTATTTCAATTGTTAATCTTCGAGCCACTTGTAATCTATACTCTATCTATCTTTCTATTTATTTTATCATTCTGTATAAACTTAAAGTTCGTCCGAAACCATCCAAATTCTTCTGTAGGTATATATTATTCGTCTTACGGCGACGTTTAACTGCCATCTACCGACAATCGTACGAATTATCGGAACTAATGAATGAAGTTGTATTATCATTTTTAAACATTGATTGCTGATGACACTGCTCAAACTATTAAATGAAATCTTAAAATATTAAGTATGCGGGATTAAAACTCGCGGTCTTTCACTTACAGGGGGAATGCTCTGACCACCAAGCGACAGGGAACAATTGTCAGACTCCGACTTAACTTAAAATATTCCATAATACAATCGTTAGTCTCCGAGCCACTTATAATCAATACTCATTCTATCTTTTTATTTATTTTAATTGAACCAACCTTCTTCCAACCAAATCTTCTGTTTTGTGTATGTGTTTTGTACGTGACCTGAATGACTGTGAATAGACTTTTAAATTCGTCGCGTGAATACCTATTACTAGATTGACCGATCATAATACCCTCGTCAATGCATCGCTAGAGAGTTATGATGGCCACTGCTGAGGTTAGGTAATCAAGTTGTAGGACGTATTTGGTAATTGGGTCTCAAGGATGGAAATCTGAGATATAACAGGTTCGCTAGCCATATAGTAACCGAAATAATAAGTATTGTGAAGAAAGCAAGTGACATTTCGGCTTCGGCAAGAAAACCGAAGTGAGTTTATGGTAGGTATCCATTTGATGATACTTGGGTAAATGCTCCATCATACGTTCGTGTTTCGTGTGGACCCGAGGTTTCGGGGGTTTCAAAGTAGCCTCCATGACAGCATTTTACACAATTAGGTATCTAATAATAAGGAGAGTAATGTTTTTAGGGTACCTACGTAAGTTTAGTATTTTCGAGGAATGTAGGTAGGTAATTACCATAATTTTGAAACGGTCGGCTTCCTAGTCTAACTTAACTTTAATATTTTCTGTAAAGCGACTGCTATGCCATTGTTATTTAATGGAAATGTAAATGTTCTTTCACTTTAGTGCATGAACTAGGTATTTATTTACGTGTCATTATATGGAAGCATCTTAAAATATATAATTGAATTCAGCTGATTCCCCTGGCACATTATTTTAGATTTTTACAAAAATTATAAACTTATTTTTCACCTGGGCACCTTTTTTGGCCGAATCATTTTAAACGAAATAAATTTTGTGTTATAGCGCATACAGTTTGTGAATCTTTGCTAACCTTGTTAGATAAAATATCTAACATTACAATAATTTCATGTCCGAGGAGGATCGGAATGAGAAATTGGATGATAGATAAATTTAAAATATCTTCAGGACCATGTATATACTGTTTTCCTAAATGTTGGGAAAAAAAAAACTGCTGTACATAATTTTACAGCTACTCACATGGGAAATATTGAGTGTCGCAATGATTAGAAAGGAATGTTCTTAAATGTCATTGTAAACCTTTGAGGATGCCGTAAAGCGAAATGGTCGGGTCTAACATATACTAAAAGTAATGTGGAAAAGTGCAAGTGAGTTATCAATATGTGTAACAATAAAATCCACCAAGTGCCATCAATCAACAGTATAAATAGTCTGATATAATAATTACATTCAGGGTATTTAACATAATTTTCGCTTCTTTTCCTACCTAGATACCTACCCAGCTGAAAAAAGATACTCAAGGAAGCATCGAATTGGGGTCAAAACGGAAGCGGAAGGTCAAAAATCTAATTACTTCTGAGGAGACACATATGGGAGATACAGAGGTGAGTACTGGTTTCTGATGATTTGCTGAGTTCAAATAATTATTATTTTTAAATACATACGTACATATAATCACGCTTTTATCCCCTTGAATGAACACCCACATTTCACCAATCATTGAATTCGGTCCCACGTAATAGGGGGTGAGCCTATTGCCGTTTTCCAGGCACTATTGTTGACTCAAGCCGTGCATCTGAGGCTCAGTCTGGGCTGTATATATCTGTCTTGTTAGTCGCCTTGTAAGATGAGATGGGACGGTCCAAATTCTACTCTGCCAGGAGTGAAGCGTTTTTTTATAACGGTAACATCAATATCCGGGCGTAGGATCTTCAGAGGCGTTAGCTGACCGGATTAGACCTAAACTTTAGTGGGCAACAATCAGTTTTGAAAACTTTTTAACATTCATTATACCTGCCTAAATAGCACCAAAAATCTGTACTGTGTAAAATTTTTCCTTCTTAACCAAATCTTCTGTTTTGTGTATTTTGTGTTGAGTGTGTGACCTGAATGACTGTGAGTAGACTTTTAATTTCGTCACGTAACTACCTACTACAGGACGATAAAATAATGGTGACCGACGCATCCTTTAAAGAAAGATACTCTTTCGCATAAAAAAAGCCACAGGTCCAACGCACCCCTGCATTGTAATATGGACAAATCCACAAATGTGTTATCTAATAAATTACTCCTAAGTAACATTATTCTAAAGAAAAACATGATAATTTTTAGTTGATCAGAGCCAAGGGAGTCAATATATATAGTGTCAATATATATTATAAGCATTACGGAATGCTTTAAAATTTAATTCAATTGTTCTAATTATTGTCAATTATTCAAATCGATTAAGACATATAAAAGTGAATCGATTCAGGCGGGATTAGAACTCGCGATCTTTCCCTTACGGGGGCACGCTCTGACCACTAAGCCACAGAGTATTACAATTGTTAGTGTCCAGGTCACGTTATAATATTCCATAAAAGTATTTCAATTGTTAATCTTCGAGCCACTTGTAATCTATACTCTATCTATCTTTCTATTTATTTTTTCATTCTGTATAAACTTAAAGTTCGTCCGAAACCATCCAAATTCTTCTGTAGGTATATAATATATTATTCGTCTTACGGCGACGGTTAAGTGCCATCTACCGACAATCGTACGAATTATCGGAACTAATGAATGAAGTTGTATTATCATTTTTAAACATTGATTGTTGATGACTCTGCTCAAACTATTAAATGAAATCCTAAAATATTTAGTATGCGGGATTGAAACTCGCGGTCTTTCACTTACAGGGGGAATGCTCTGACCACCAAGCGACAGGGTACAATTGTCAGACTCCGACTTAAGTTAAAATATTCCATAATACAATCGTTAGTCTCCGAGCCACTTATAATCAATACTCATTCTATCTTTTTATTTATTTTAATTGAACCAACCTTCTTCCAACCAAATCTTCTGTTTTGTGTATGTGTTGTGTGCGTGACCTGAATGACTGTGAATAGACTTTTAAATTCGTCGCGTGAATACCTATTACTAGATTGACCGATCATAATACCCTCGTCAATGCATCGCTAGAGAGTTATGATGGCCACTGCTGAGGTTAGGTACTCAAGTTGTAGGACGTATTTGGTAACTGGGTCTCAAGGATGGAAATCTGAGATATAACAGGTTCGCTAGCCATATAGTAACCGAAATAATAAGTATTGTGAAGAAAGCAAGTGACATTTCGGCTTCGGCAAGAAAACCGAAGTGAGTTTATGGTAGGTATCCATTTGATGATACTTGGGTAAATACTCCATCATACGTTTGTGTTTCCTGTGGACCCGAGGTTTCGGAGGTTTCAAAGTAGCCTCCATGACAGCATTTTACACAATTAGGTATATAATAATAAGGAGAGTAATGTTTTTAGGGTACCTACGTAAGTTTAGTATTTTCGAGGAATGTAGGTAGGTAATTACCATAATTTTGAAACGGTCGGCTTCCTAGTCTAACTTAACTTTAATATTTTCTGTAAAGCGACTGCCATCTGACCTCCACAACAAATTGGCAATATCGAAGTTCTGTAGTTAGACTAGTCGGACTTTTGGAGGGCTCCAACGCACCTTCGCGTTGTAACATGGACAGCATCGAGTTCTGAGAAGCCGTCTATACAGTCGACGGTAGTACGTAGATCTCAACCATTGTTATTTAATGGAAATGTAAATGTTCTTTCACTTTAGTGCATGAACTAGGTACTTATTTACGTGTCATTATATGGAAGCATCTTAAAATATATAATTGAATTCAGCTGATTCCCCTGGCACATTATTTTAGATTTTTACAAAAATTATAAACTTATTTTTCACCTGGGCACCTTTTTTGTCCGAATCATTTCAAACTGAAATAAATTTTGTGTTATAGCGCATACAGTTTGTGAATCTTTGCTAACCTTGTTAGATAAGATATCTAACATTACAATAACTTCATGTCCGAGGAGGATCGGAATGAGAAATTGGATGATAAATAAATTTAAAATATCTTCAGGACCATGTATATATTGTTTTCCTAAATGTTGGGAAAAAAAAAAATACTGTTGTACATAGTTTTACAGCTACTTACATGGGAAATATTGAGTGTCGCAATGATTAGAAAGGAATGTTCTTAAATATCATTGTAAACCTTTGAGGATGCCGTAAAGCGAAACAGGTCGGGTCTAACATATACTAAAAGTAATGTGGAAAAGTGCAAGTGAGTTATCAATATGTGTAACAATAAAATCCACCAAGTGCCATCAATCAACAGTATAAATAGTCTGATATAATAATTACATTCAGGGTATTTAACATAATTTTCGCTTCTTTTCCTACCTAGATACCTACCCTGCTGAAAAAAGATACTCAGGGAAGCATCGAATTGGGGTCAAAACGGAAGCGGAAGGTCAAAAATCTAATTACTTCTGAGGAGACTCATATGGGAGATACAGAGGTGAGTACTGGTTTTTGATGATTTGCTGAGTTCAAATAATTATTATTTTTACATACATACGTACATATAATCACGCTTTTATCCCCTTGAATTAACACCCACATTTCACCAATTATTGAATTCGGTCCCACGTAATAGGGGGTGAGCCTATTGCCGTTTTCCAGGCACTATTGTGGACTCAAGCCGTGCATCTGAGGCTCAGTCTGGGCTGTATATATCTGTCTTGTTAGTCGCCTTGTAAGATGAGATGGGACGGTCCAAATTCTACTCTGCCAGGAGTGAAGCGTTTTTAAATAACGGTAACATCAATATCCGGGCGTAGGATCTTCAGAGGCGTTAGCTGACCGGATTAGACCTAAACTTTAGTGGGCAACAATCAGTTTTGAAAACTTTTTAACATTCACTATACCTGCCTAAATAGCACCAAAAATCTGTACTGTGTGTGTACTGTGTAAAATTTCTCCTTCTTAACCAAATCTTCTGTTTTGTGTATTTTGTGTTGAGTGTGTGACCTGAATGACTGTGAGTAGACTTTTAATTTCGTCACGTAACTACCTACTACAGGACGATAAAATAATGGTGACCGACGCATCCTCTAAAGAAAGATACTCTTTCGCATAAAAAAGCCACAGGTCCAACGCACCCCTGCATTGTAATATGGACAAATCCACAAATGTGTTATCTGATAAATTACTCATAAGTAACATTATTCTAAAGAAAAACATGATAATTTTTAGTTGATCAGAGCCAAGGGAGTCAATATATATAGTGAAACAAAGTAAGATCTGACATGTTAGTCACGTGAAAAAAATGTACAGGTCATCTTAACACTACGGGTACTTTATTGGCAATAAATATTTTTTGTGTCGATATCTTGGTATTTATGTTTGTTTGCCTGTAAGAAATTGTCGCAGAGCGATAAGGCCACCATCTGTACGTACCTGCCACAAAACTTGTATCTCATATTGTAATTGCGTGACCAAATTAAAAGTCTCTTAAAGTCTAAAAGTCTAACTTTCAGTTAAGTAAGTCACACAATACAGTAGATACTATTATTTCTGTGACAGTATGTACCTACATACACAGAATACAAGATTAAGTTCTGGAGAAGAAAATTTACACAGTACAACACAGCAGAATTTGTGCACTACAATTAGTTAGTGACGAAGGCAGAAGGATACAATATTTATGGTGTAAACTATGGATATTATAATATTCCATAAAAGTATTACAACGTCTAGTCTCAGAGCCACGTTATAATATTCCATAAAAGTATTACAATTGAATGAAATTTTAAAGCATTACGGAATGCTTTAAAATTTTTCAAATCGATTAAGACTTATAAAAGTGAATCGATTCAGGCGGGATTAGAACTCGCGATCTTTCCCTTACGGGGGCACGCTCTGACCACTAAGCCACAGATCTAAGCCACAGAGTAATACAATTGTTGGTCTCCAGGTCACGTTATAATATTCCATAAAAGTATTTCAATTGTTAATCTTCGAGCCACTTGTAATCTATACTCTATCTATCTTTCTATTTATTTTATCATTCTGTGTAAACGTAAAGTTCGTCCGAAACCATCCAAATTCTTTTGTAGGTATATATTATTCGTCTTACGGCGACGGTTAAGTGCCATCTACCGACAATCGTACGAATTATCGGAACTAATGAATAAAGTTGTTTTATCATTTTTAAACATTGATCTTAAAATATTTAGTGTGCGGGATTGAAACTCGCGGTCTTTCACTTACAGGGGGAATGCTCTGACCACCAAGCGACAGGGTACAATTGTCAGACTCCGACTTAAGTTAAAATATTCCATAATACAATCGTTAGTCTCCTAGCCACTTATAATCAATACTCTTTCTATCTTTTTATTTATTTTAATTGAACCAACCTTCTTCCAACCAAATCTTCTGTTTTGTGTATGTGTTGTGTGCGTGACCTGAATGACTGTGAATAGACTTTTAAATTCGTCGCGTGAATACCTATTACTAGATTGACCGATCATAATACCCTCGTCAATGCATCGCTAGAGAGTTATGATGGCCACTGCTGAGGTTAGGTACTCAAGTTGTAGGACGTATTTGGTAACTGGGTCTCAAGGATGGAAATCTGAGATATAACAGGTTCGCTAGCCATATAGTAACCGAAATAATAATTATTGTGAAGAAAGCAAGTGACATTTCGGCTTCGGCAAGAAAACCGAAGTGAGTTTATGGTAGGTATCCATTTGATGATACTTGGGTAAATGCTCCATCATACGTTCGTGTTTCGTGTGGACCCGAGGTTTCGGAGGTTTCAAAGTAGCCTCCATGATAGCATTTTACACAATTAGGTATCTAATAATAAGGAGAGTAATGTTTTTAGGGTACCTACGTAAGTTTAGTATTTTCGAGGAATGTAGGTAGGTAATTACCATAATTTTGAAACGGTCGGCTTCCTAGTCTAACTTAACTTTAATATTTTCTGTAAAGCGACTGCCATCTGACCTCCACAACAAATTGGCAATATCGAAGTTCTGTAGTTAGACTAGTCGGACTTTTGGAGGGCTCCAACGCACCTTCGCGTTATAACATGGACAGCATCGAGTTCTGAGAAGCCGTCTATACAGTCGACGGTAGTACGTAGATCTCAACCATTGTTATTTAATGGAAATGTAAATGTTCTTTCACTTTAGTGCATGAACTAGGTACTTATTTACGTGTCATTATATGGAAGCATCTTAAAATATATAATTGAATTCAGCTGATTCCCCTGGCACATTATTTTAGATTTTTACAAAAATTATAAACTTATTTTTCACCTGGGCACCTTTTTTGTCCGAATCATTTCAAACTGAAATAAATTTTGTGTTATAGCGCATACAGTTTGTGAATCTTTGCTAACCTTGTTAGATAAGATATCTAACATTACAATAACTTCATGTCCGAGGAGGATCGGAATGAGAAATTGGATGATAGATAAATTTAAAATATCTTCAGGACCATGTATATATTGTTTTCCTAAATGTTGGGAAAAAAAAAAATACTGTTGTACATAGTTTTACAGCTACTTACATGGGAAATATTGAGTGTCGCAATGATTAGAAAGGAATGTTCTTAAATATCATTGTAAACCTTTGAGGATGCCGTAAAGCGAAACCGGTCGGGTCTAACATATACTAAAAGTAATGTGGAAAAGTGCAAGTGAGTTATCAATATGTGTAACAATAAAATCCACCAAGTGCCATCAATCAACAGTATAAATAGTCTGATATAATAATTACATTCAGGGTATTTAACATAATTTTCGCTTCTTTTCCTACCTAGATACCTACCCAGCTGAAAAAAGATATTCAGGGAAGCATCGAATTGGGGTCAAAACGGAAGCGGAAGGTCAAAAATCTAATTACTTCTGAGGAGACTCATATGGGAGATACAGAGGTGAGTACTGGTTTTTGATGATTTGCTGAGTTCAAATAATTATTATTTTTACATACATACGTACATATAATCACGCTTTTATCCCCTTGAATTAACACCCACATTTCACCAATTATTGAATTCGGTCCCACGTAATAGGGGGTGAGCCCATTGCCGTTTTCCAGGCACTATTGTTGACTCAAGCCGTGCATCTAAGGCTCAGTCTGGGCTGTATATATCTGTCTTGTTAGTCGCCTTGTAAGATGAGATGGGACGGTCCAAATTCTACTCTGCCAGGAGTGAAGCGTTTTTAAATAACGGTAACATCAATATCCGGGCGTAGGATCTTCAGAGGCGTTAGCTGACCGGATTAGACCTAAACTTTAGTGGGCAACAATCAGTTTTGAAAACTTTTTAACATTCACTATACCTGCCTAAATAGCACCAAAAATCTGTACTGTGTGTGTACTGTGTAAAATTTCTCCTTCTTAACCAAATCTTCTGTTTTGTGTATTTTGTGTTGAGTGTGTGACCTGAATGACTGTGAGTAGACTTTTAATTTCGTCACGTAACTACCTACTACAGGACGATAAAATAATGGTGACCGACGCATCCTCTAAAGAAAGATACTCTTTCGCATAAAAAAGCCACAGGTCCAACGCACCCCTGCATTGTAATATGGACAAATCCACAAATGTGTTATCTGATAAATTACTCATAAGTAACATTATTCTAAAGAAAAACATGATAATTTTTAGTTGATCAGAGCCAAGGGAGTCAATTTATACCTAGTCTAGCCATAAATATTGTTACCAAGAAAAAAGTTTTTTTTTATTGCAAATAATATTTATTACTTTTACAGTGTGTTAGTTTAATAACATAACATAAACTCATGCCTATATCCCCGAAGAGGTAGGCAGAGGTGCTAGTACCCACATTTCGCCAGTTTATGTTTAGGTCCCAATGTAATAGGTGGCGAGCCTATTGCCATTAACCGGGCACTTATAAACCTGCGATAAATACTGTTAGTTTAATATATAAATATATAACAATTTAAAATATAAAAAGCTTATTCGAAGTGGTCTCCATTGGCTGCAACACAGTCCTTTAAACGTTGAGGCCAGTTATCAATAGAAGCACGCACTCTTTCCATGGGAAAATTCTTCACTGCCAATCGTATGGATTGTTTTAGGGACTCCAAATTATCATGGCGTTTAATACTCAATACATTTATTGCGTTCCATAATGAAGTACAGTTGTTCAGGTTAAAATTATTGTTACAATTATGGACCCTGTCGGGCACAGCACAATGTTTGGAGAGAGGAAGAATTTGTCATACACAATATGTTCACTCTTAATTACAGTTTGTTGATATTACTTATTATATTAAATTTAAATGATTTTTAGTAGGTATAAATTTCATTTTACTCGTTTTGGTTCAGCCCAAAAAGACAAGGACAAAAAAGTAATGAAAATGTCAATATAGAATGTTAAGTGATACATATACAATTTATACAATTTGAAAATACATTGGGTTGATATTTTATCAGTTTAATATTAGTATGATATGTCATAAGTCAATATGATGTCAACATAGGATTAATTAATTAAAAGTAAGAGTAAAAATAAAAATACGTCAGTACGAATTAATGTCAGTCAATATATATATACATATTTTAAATTAATTAAATGATATATTTGAAATTATTATTATAAATTATTAAATATATTTATATATACATTTTAAATTATTAAAAATTAATTAGATTATTAAAATTGTATTAGATTATTAATATTATTTTTTATAAATTTTGGTTAAGATAATATTTAACTATTCTAGATTGATTTTATTAATTTATTTGCCAAAGATATATTTGTATATATGTCCGTACGTATGTTTATTTATCATTTAGATATTCCTGTATGCTGTAGTAGGTTTTGCTTAGTAGGAAGGTTTTTAGTTTGCTTACAAAAAGTTGTAATTTTTTTTCTTCTTTTATGGGCTCTGGCAATTTATTGTTGAAAGCAAGCCATACTCTCTTTTTTTTTTTTTACGTGCGCAAAATCCTCACGGATACCTCCCCACCGGAGCCGGTGGAGGAGGTTATGTCGGACTCGAACCGACTAAAACGCACGCCGCCTGTGGGTCGCTTTGGTTGCCGAAGGTGAGGTTGACAGGCATATCCCTCGCACCCCGGCCGACCCAGGGCCATCTCTCACGATCTGGCCCTCTTCTCGGGTGTGGGGACAACAGAGTCCCCAACTCGTCCCCGGAAACGGGGAAGCGCGTCACGCGCGCCACCGCCGCGGCCTGCTTCTGCCAGGGTGACAGGCGGCTCCACCTGTCACCCCCATGCCGGCGCTCATGGGGGGCGGAGGTCGTTCATCGACCTCCAACGCCCGAGTTGCCTTCGTACGCGGGCAGCTTGTCTTGCGATCCTTCGTCGCTCCCGCTTCCGCTCCCGCCCCATACTCTCTAAAACTGACCATAAATCATAATCCAGCGGATTGAGATCGGGACTAGACGACGGCCAGTTTTCAGCAGCTCTGATGAAGTCCGAAATGTTCACTTCCAACCAAGACTGCGTGGACCGAGCTTAATTACCCGCTGAGTCTTGTTGGAAGGACCATACTTGGTTATTGAACATGGTGTTGTTAAGGGGTTTAACTACCTTCTCAAGAATGGTATCTTGATACACTTGTGCCGATGTTTTGATACCTTTTTCACAAAAATGTCACTCCTTCATAGCTAACACCCCACCAAACCATCACTGAAGTCGGATAATGCCCACGTTGTACTCTGTCGACTAATTGGGAAGCTTCCTTAGAGCTTTGAGCATAAATACGGTTATTTTGTTTGTTAAAATGTTGCTCAATTGTAAAGATTTTCTCATCCGTAAACAAAATTTTTCTGTGACCTCCCTTTGCGTACCGCTTCAGTAGTTGCTTCGATTTTACCACCCTATTCTTTTTAAATTATCAGTTAAAAAATGAACAGTGCGTCTCTTATAGGCTGCAAGTCCTAATACATCTTTTAAAATGCGCGACATGGTTCTGGGTGCTATCTTCATCTCGCGAGATAAAATCTTTTGCTTTCCCTTACTGCTTTGACCATCTTTTTCGTACGAACACTACGTGGACGGCCAGATCTTTTTCTGTCACAAACAGAGGAGGTCTCATTGTACCTATTAATAGCCCGGTACATAAAAATTTGACTAATACCAAGCGTATGGAGAGTTTTAAAAATTACATTCGGCTCCATACCAACTTTGTGTAATGCAATCACAGCGATTCGGTTTTCTTTATCACCCCACTCCATTTAAATATAGCAAAATATTGTACAATGTATTGGCGCCAAAATTAGAAAACACAATGAACAATCGTATAAAAATGACGGATTCCAAATTCAAATGTAATATCTTTCTTATTTTAATTGTACCAGTATTTATGGCCAGACTAAGTATAGTGAAACAAAGTAAGATCTGACATGGTAGTCACGTTAAAATAATGTATAGGTCATATTAACACAATTGGGTACTTTATTGGCAATAAATATTTTTTATGTCAAATCAAATCAAATCAAAATGTTTTTATTTTTTCTACTCATACATTGTTATAACATCCATATATTGAGAGAAACCCCAGTAAGTTAAAAAATACTTGTGACGGGATTTTCTCGCTGCTTCCCCTAGGTTTGAGTATACAATGCTGAGAACTTGATCTAGCTGCTGCAATATAAAGATAAATTTTATATAATAGTAAGCCCGGTCGCACATTACAACAGTGTTAACATAGTCGGTACTTTGATGTACAAAGTGATTTATGTGCGAGGGAGAAGATGTGTGTGTGTGTGTGTGTGTGTGTGTGTGTGTGTGTGTGTGTGTGTGTGTGTGTGTGTGTGTGTGTATGTGTATGTGTGTGTGTGTGTAAATGTATGTATGTCTGTATATATGTGTGTATTTATACTGTGTGTGTATCTGATGCTTGGATATCTGTGCGTGTTTCATGAAAGCCTAACTAGCATTCTTTCAACGTCATTGTAGGTTAGTAAGCTTAGCCATTTTGTTAGGGCCACTTTACAATCATAAAGCAACATGGGATAAATGTATACTTCAGAGTTTACTTTATTGTATATGTAGGTGGATTGTGTGGTATACTGTCGTCTGGCAAAGTCAGTGCGGACCACAGGAGAGAAAGCCACACAGTCCTTGCGTCTTTTATTCCGTATGCAAGAGTTATAGGTAAGTGTTTTATGTAGGTCCAAGGTAATGTTAAGAACATAAAGTTTCCTGACCGTTAGCAATTTACTTTCTCTGTACAGGTCCTCAGTAGCATACCTATAGGATTTGAGGTACATAACCTTAATTAGTGACCGCTGGGCTCTTTCCAGGTCTAAGAATTTAGTCTTAGTGGCACCCCCCCATACCGATATGCAGTATGTTATAATCGATTGGGCCAATGCAATATAAATTTTGTTGAGTAACGGCGGATTCATAACATGACGCAGAGTTTTAAATATATATATAAGTTTTCTGACTCTACTCATAATACATTCAAGGTGAGGATGCCACGATAGTCTCTGGTCAAGCGTAACACCAAGATACTTTACAGTTGTCACTTTTTGTATGCTTTGACAGTTGCAACTTAATTCCGATGCATTGGCACACCCATGGATAGGGACTCCGAAATCGGAACCTGGCTGTGATCTGATGTTTGGAGTGAAACAAATGTAGTAGGTTTTTGAAACATTAAGTGTTAGAAGGTTTTCATTTAGCCATCTAGCCACCTCTAACAGACCACGTTCAGCGATCGATTTCACGTCGCCCCATGAGTCTCCCGAGTAAACCACCGCAGTGTCATCAGCATAAGAGAAGATACGGCCGCCGCTGCTTCCAATATTACATAACTCGTTTATGTATACTAGGAACATCGTCGGACCAAGCACGCTTCCCTGCGGGACACCGTATGTTACCTTTTCTTCATTACTCCTTAGATTATTGATTTTTACTTGCTGATATCGATTATTTAAGTAGTCTTTAAAAAGCGAGAGCGCGGGCCCCCTTATACCAATGTTTTCAAGCCGCTGCAGAAGGATGGGAACGGATACGGTGTCGAATGCCTTTTTAAGGTCTAAAAACACTGTCATACATTTCTTTTTGTTGTCTACTTTGTTTGCGATCTCTTTAGTCAGTGCCATAATAGCATCTTGTGTGGATAATCCTTTTCTAAAACCATATTGTGCTTCTGATAAGATATGGTATCTATTTAGATACTTTATCAGTCTGTTATTTAATAACTTTTCTATTATTTTTGAAATGGATGGTAAAACTGATATAGGTCGGTAATTATTGACATCGTTCAAGTCTCCACCCTTGTGCACCGGAGTAACCACAGAACGCTTCAAAGCAGACGGAAATTTTCCACTTTCAAAGCATATGTCGATATCTTGGTATTTATGTTTGTTTGCCTGTAAGAAATTGTCGCAGAGCGATAAGGCCACCATCTGTACGTACCTGCCACAAAACTTGTATCTCATATTGTAATTGGGTGACCAAATTAAAAGTCTCTTAAAGTCTAAAAGTCTAACTTTCAGTTAAGTAAGTCACACAATACAGTAGATACTATTATTTCTGTGACAGTATGTACCTACAAACACAGAATACAAGATTAAGTTCTGAAGAAGAAAATTTACACACTACAACACAGCAGAATTTGGCACTACAATTAGTTAGTGACGAAGGCAGAAGGATACAATATTTAAGGTGTAAACTATGGATATTATAATATTCCATAAAAGTATTACAACGTCTAGTCTCAGAGCCACGTTATAATATTCCATAAAAGTATTACAATTGAATGAAATTTTAAAGTATTACGGAATGCTTTAAAATTTAATTCAATTGTTCTAATTATTGCCAATTATTTAAATCGATTAAGACATATAAAAGTGAATCGATTCAGGCGGGATTAGAACTCGCGATCTTTCCCTTACGGGGGCACGCATCTGACCACTAAGCCACAGATCTAAGCCACAGAGTATTACAATTGTTAGTCTCCAGGTCACGTTATAATATTCCATAAAAGTATTTCAATTGTTAATCTTCGAGCCGCTTGTAATCTATACTCTATCTATCTTTCTATTTATTTTATCATTCTGTGTAAACTTAAAGTTCGTCCGAAACCATCCAAATTCTTCTGTAGGTATATATTATTCGTCTTACGGCGACGGTTAAGTGCCATCTACCGACAATCGTACGAATTATCGGAACTAATGAATGAAGTTGTATTATCATTTTTAAACATTGATTGTTGATGACTCTGCTCAAACTATTAAATGAAATCTTAAAATATTTAGTGTGCGGGATTGAAACTCGCAGTCTTTCACTTACAGGGGGAATGCTCTGACCACCAAGCGACAGGGAACAATTGTAAGACTCCGACTTAAGTTAAAATATTCCATAATACAATCGTTAGTCTCCTAGCCACTTATAATCAATACTCTTTCTATCTTTTTATTTATTTTAATTGAACCAACCTTCTTCCAACCAAATCTTCTGTTTTGTGTATGTGTTGTGTGCGTGACCTGAATGACTGTGAATAGACTTTTAAATTCGTCGCGTCTCTCATACCTATTACTAGATTGACCGATCATAATACCCTCGTCAATGCATCGCTAGAGAGTTATGATGGCCACTGCTGAGGTTAGGTACTCAAGTTGTAGGACGTATTTGGTAATTGGGTCTCAAGGATGGAAATCTGAGATATAACAGGTTCGCTAGCCATATAGTAATCGAAATAATAAGTATTGTGAAGAATGCAAGTGACATTTCGGCTTCGACAAGAAAACCGAAGTGAGTTTATGGTAGGTATCCATTTGATGATACTTGCGTAAATGCTCCATCATACGTTCGTGTTTCGTGTGGACCCGAGGTTTCGGAGGTTTCAAAGTAGCCTCCATGATAGCATTTTACACAATTAGGTATCTAATAATAAGGAGAGTAATGTTTTAGGGTACCTACGTAAGTTTAGTATTTTCGAGGAATGTAGGTAGATAATTACCATAATTTTGAAACGGTCGGCTTCCTAGTCTAACTTAACTTTAATATTTTCTGTAAAGCGACTGCTATGCCATTGTTATTTAATGGAAATGTAAATGTTTTTTCACTTTAGTGCATGAACTAGGTACTTATTTACGTGTCATTATATGGAAGCATCTTGAAATATATAATTGAATTCAGCTGATTCCCCTGGCACATTATTTTAGATTTTTACAAAAATTATAAACTTATTTTTCACCTGGGCACCTTTTTTGTCCGAATCATTTTAAACTGAAATAAATTTTGTGTTATAGCGCATACAGTTTGTGAATCTTTGCTAACCTTGTTAGATAAAATATCAAACATTACAATAATTTCATGTCCGAGGAGGATCGGAATGAGAAATTGGATGATAGATAAATTTAAAATATCTTCAGGACCATGTATATATTGTTTTCCTAAATGTTGGGAAAAAAAAATATACTGCTGTACATAATTTTACAGCTACTCACATGGGAAATATTGAGTGTCGCAATGATTAGAAAGGAATGTTCTTAAATGTCATTGTAAACCTTTGAGGATGCCGTAAAGCGAAATGGTCGGGTCTAACATATACTAAAAGTAATGTGGAAAAGTGCAAGTGAGTTATCAATATGTGTAACAATAAAATCCACCAAGTGCCATCAATCAACAGTATAAATAGGGTATTTAACATAATTTTCGCTTCTTTTCCTACCTAGATACCTACCCAGCTGAAAAAAGATACTCAAGGAAGCATCGAATTGGGGTCAAAACGGAAGCGGAAGGTCAAAAATCTAATTACTTCTGAGGAGACTCATATGGGAGATACAGAGGTGAGTACTGGTTTTTGATGATTTGCTGAGTTCAAATAATTATTATTTTTACATACATACGTACATATAATCACGCTTTGATCCCCTTGAATAAACACCCACATTTCACCAATCATTGAATTCGGTCCCACGTAATAGGGGGTGAGCCTATTGCCGTTTTCCAGGCACTATTGTTGACTCAAGCCGTGCATCTGAGGCTCAGTCTGGGCTGTATATATCTGTCTTGTTAGTCGCCTTGTAAGATGAGATGGGACGGTCCAAATTCTACTCTGCCAGGAGTGAAGCGATTTTTTATAACGGTAACATCAATATCCGGGCGTAGGATCTTCAGAGGCGTTAGCTGACCGGATTAGACCTAAACTTTAGTGGGCAACAATCAGTTTTGAAAACTTTTTAACATTCACTATACCTGCCTAAATAGCACCAAAAATCTGTACTGTGTAAAATTTTTCCTTCCTAACCAAATCTTCTGTTTTGTGTATTTTGTGTTGAGTGTGTGACCTGAATAACTGTGAGTAGACTTTTAATTTCGTCACGTAACTACCTACTACAGGACGATAAAATAATGGTGACCGACGCATCCTCTAAAGAAAGATACTCTTTCGCATAAAAAAGCCACAGGTCCAACGCACCCCTGCATTGTAATATGGACAAATCCACAAATGTGTTATCTAATAAATTACTCATAAGTAACATTATTCTAAAGAAAAACATGATAATTTTTAGCTGATCAGAGCCAAGGGAGTCAATATATATAGTGTCAATATATATTATAAGCATTACGGAATGCTTTAAAATTTAATTCAATTGTTCTAATTATTGCCAATTATTATTCAAATCGATTAAGACATATAAAAGTGAATCGATTCAGGCGGGATTAGAACTCGCGATCTTTCCCTTACGGGGGCACGCTCTGACCACTAAGCCACAGATCTAAGCCACAGAGTATTACAATTGTTGGTCTCCAGGTCACGTTATAATATTCCATAAAAGTATTTCAATTGTTAATCTTCGAGCCACTTGTAATCTATACTCTATCTATCTTTCTATTTATTTTATCATTCTGTGTAAACTTAAAGTTCGTCCGAAACCATCCAAATTCTTCTGTAGGTATATATTATTCGTCTTACGGCGACGGTTAAGTGCCATCTACCGACAATCGTACGAATTATCGGAACTAATGAATGAAGTTGTATTATCATTTTTAAACATTGATTGTTGATGACTCTGCTCAAACTATTAAATGAAATCTTAAAATATTTAGTATGCGGGATTGAATGATAAGTATTGTGAAGAATGCAAGTGACATTTCGGCTTCGACAAGAAAACCGAAGTGAGTTTATGGTAGGTATCCATTTGATGATACTTGCGTAAATGCTCCATCATACGTTCGTGTTTCGTGTGGACCCGAGGTTTCGGAGGTTTCAAAGTAGCCTCCATGATAGCATTTTACACAATTAGGTATCTAATAATAAGGAGAGTAATGTTTTAGGGTACCTACGTAAGTTTAGTATTTTCGAGGAATGTAGGTTATTTTTTTTTTTTTTTTTGGTAATTTTTTTAATTTTCAAAATTATGGTAATTTAAAAAATTACCATAATTTTGAAACGGTCGGCTTCCTAGTCTAACTTAACTTTAATATTTTCTGTAAAGCGACTGCTATGCCATTGTTATTTAATGGAAATGTAAATGTTTTTTCACTTTAGTGCATGAACTAGGTACTTATTTACGTGTCATTATATGGAAGCATCTTGAAATATATAATTGAATTCAGCTGATTCCCCTGGCACATTATTTTAGATTTTTACAAAAATTATAAACTTATTTTTCACCTGGGCACCTTTTTTGTCCGAATCATTTTAAACTGAAATAAATTTTGTGTTATAGCGCATACAGTTTGTGAATCTTTGCTAACCTTGTTAGATAAAATATCAAACATTACAATAATTTCATGTCCGAGGAGGATCGGAATGAGAAATTTGATGATAGATAAATTTAAAATATCTTCAGGACCATGTATATATTGTTTTCCTAAATGTTGGGAAAAAAAAATATACTGCTGTACATAATTTTACAGCTACTCACATGGGAAATATTGAGTGTCGCAATGATTAGAAAGGAATGTTCTTAAATGTCATTGTAAACCTTTGAGGATGCCGTAAAGCGAAATGGTCGGGTCTAACATATACTAAAAGTAATGTGGAAAAGTGCAAGTGAGTTATCAATATGTGTAACAATAAAATCCACCAAGTGCCATCAATCAACAGTATAAATAGGGTATTTAACATAATTTTCGCTTCTTTTCCTACCTAGATACCTACCCAGCTGAAAAAAGATACTCAAGGAAGCATCGAATTGGGGTCAAAACGGAAGCGGAAGGTCAAAAATCTAATTACTTCTGAGGAGACTCATATGGGAGATACAGAGGTGAGTACTGGTTTTTGATGATTTGCCGAGTTCAAATAATTATTATTTTTACATACATACGTACATATAATCACGCTTTGATCCCCTTGAATAAACACCCACATTTCACCAATCATTGAATTCGGTCCCACGTAATAGGGGGTGAGCCTATTGCCGTTTTCCAGGCACTATTGTTGACTCAAGCCGTGCATCTGAGGCTCAGTCTGGGCTGTATATATCTGTCTTGTTAGTCGCCTTGTAAGATGAGATGGGACGGTCCAAATTCTACTCTGCCAGGAGTGAAGCGTTTTTTTATAACGGTAACATCAATATCCGGGCGTAGGATCTTCAGAGGCGTTAGCTGACCGGATTAGACCTAAACTTTAGTGGGCAACAATCAGTTTTGAAAACTTTTTAACATTCACTATACCTGCCTAAATAGCACCAAAAATCTGTACTGTGTAAAATTTTTCCTTCCTAACCAAATCTTCTGTTTTGTGTATTTTGTGTTGAGTGTGTGACCTGAATAACTGTGAGTAGACTTTTAATTTCGTCACGTAACTACGAGACTTAAAGTTCGTCCGAAACCATCCAAATTCTTCTGTAGGTATATATTATTCGTCTTACGGCGACGGTTAAGTGCCATCTACCGACAATCGTACGAATTATCGGAACTAATGAATGAAGTTGTATTATCATTTTTAAACATTGATTGTTGATGACAGGGTACAATTGTCAGACTCTGACTTAAGTTAAAATATTCCATAATACAATCGTTAGTCTCCGAGCCACTTATAATCAATACTCTTTCTATCTTTTGATTTATTTTAATTGAACCAACCTTCTCCTAACCAAATCTTCTGTTTTGTGTATGTGTTGTGTGCGTGACCTGAATAACTGTGAATAGACTTTTAAATTCGTCGCGTGAATATCTATTACTAGATTGACCGATCATAGTACCTTCGTCAATGCATCGCTAGAGAGTTATGATGGCCACTGCTGAGGTTAGGTACTCAAGTTGTAGGACGTATTTGGTAATTGGGTCTCAAGAATGGAAATCTGAGATATAGCAGGTTCGCTAGCCATATAGTAACCGAAATAATAAGTATTGTGAAGAAAGCAAGTGACATTTCGGCTTCGGCAAGAAAACCGAAGTGAGTTTATGGTAGGTATCCATTTGATGATACTTGGGTAAATGCTCCATCATACGTTCGTGTTTCGTGTGGACCCGAGGTTTCGGAGGTTTCAAAGTAGCCTCCATGATAGCATTTTACACAATGAGGTATCTAATAATAAGGAGAGTAATGTTTTAGGGTACCTACGTAAGTTTAGTATTTTCGAGGAATGTAGGTAGGTAATTACCATAATTTTGAAACGGTCGGCTTCCTAGTCTAACTTAACTTTAATATTTTCTGTAAAGCGACTGCTATGCCATTGTTATTTAATGGAAATGTAAATGTTCTTTCACTTTAGTGCATGAACTAGGTACTTATTTACGTGTCATTATATGGAAGCATCTTAAAATATATAATTGAATTCAGCTGATTCCCCTGGCACATTATTTTAGATTTTTACAAAAATTATAAACTTATTTTTCACCTGGGCACCTTTTTTGTCCGAATCATTTTAAACTGAAATAAATTTTGTGTTATAGCGCATACAGTTTGTGAATCTTTGCTAACCTTGTTAGATAAATATCTAACATTACAATAATTTCATGTCCGAGGAGGATCGGAATGAGAAATTGGATGATAAATAAATTTAAAATATCTTCAGGACCATGTATATATTGTTTTCCTAAATGTTGGGAAAAAAAATATACTGCTGAACATAATTTTACAGCTACTCACATGGGAAATATTGAGTGTCGCAATGATTAGAAAGGAATGTTCTTAAATATCATTGTAAACCTTTAAGGATGCCGTAAAGCGAAACCGGTCGGGTCTTACGTATACTAAAAGTAATGTGGAAAAGTGCAAGTGAGTTATCAATATATGTAACAATAAAATCCACCAAGTGCCATCAATCAACAGTATAAATAGTCTGATATAATAATTACATTCAGGGTATTTAACATAATTTTCGCTTCTTTTCCTACCTAGATACCTACCCAGCTGAAAAAAGATACTCAAGGAAGCATCGAATTGGGGTCAAAACGGAAGCGGAAGGTCAAAAATCTAATTACTTCTGAGGAGACTCATATGGGAGATACAGAGGTGAGTACTGGTTTTTGATGATTTGCTGAGTTCAAATAATTATTATTTTTAAATACATACGTACATATAATCACGCTTTTATCCCCTTGAATGAACACCCACATTTCACCAATCATTGAATTCGGTTCCACGTAATAGGGGGTGAGCCTATTGCCGTTTTCCAGGCACTATTGTTGACTCAAGCCGTAAATCTGAGGCTCAGTCTGGGCTGTATATATCTGTCTTGTTAGTCGCCTTGTAAGATGAGATGGGACGGTCCAAATTCTACTCTGCCAGGAGTGAAGCGTTTTTAAATAACGGTAACATCAATATCCGGGCGTAGGATCTTCAGAGGCGTTAGCTGACCGGATTAGACCTAAACTTCAGTAGGCAACAATCAGTTTTGAAAACTTTTTAACATTCATTATACCTGCCTAAATAGCACTAAAAATCTGTACTGTGTAAAATTTTTCCTTCTTAACCAAATCTTCTGTTTTGTGTATTTTGTGTTGAGTGTGTGACCTGAATGACTGTGAGTAGACTTTTAATTTCGTCACGTAACTACCTACTACAGGACGATAAAATAATGGTGACCGACGCATCCTTTAAAGAAAGATACTCTTTCGCATAAAAAAGCCACAGGTCCAACGCACCCCTGCATTGTAATATGGACAAATCCACAAATGTGTTATCTAATAAATTACTCATAAGTAACATTATTCTAAAGAAAAACATGATAATTTTTAGTTGATCAGAGCCAAGGGAGTCAATATATATAGTGTCAATATATATTATAAGCATTACGGAATGCTTTAAAATTTAATTCAATTGTTCTAATTATTGCCAATTATTCAAATCGATTAAGACATATAAAAGTGAATCGATTCAGGCGGGATTAGAACTCGCGATCTTTCCCTTACGGGGCCACGCTCTGACCACTAAGCCACAGAGTATTACAATTGTTAGTCTCCAGGTCACGTTATAATATCCCATAAAAGTATTTCAATTGTTAATCTTCGAGTCACTTGTAATCTATACTCTATCTATCTTTCTATTTATTTTATCATTCTGTGTAAACTTAAAGTTCGTCCGAAACCATCCAAATTCTTCTGTAGGTATATATTATTCGTCTTACGGCGACGGTTAAGTGCCATCTACCGACAATCGTACGAATTATCGGAACTAATGAATGAAGTTGTATTATCATTTTTAAACATTGATTTGCTCAAACTATTAAATGAAATCTTAAAATATTTAGTATGCGGGATTGAAACTCGCGGTCTTTCACTTACAAGGGGAATGCTCTGACCACAAAGCGACAGGGTACAATTGTCAGACTCCGACTTGAGTTAAAATATTCCATAATACAATCGTTAGTCTCCGAGCCACTTATAATCAATACTCTTTCTATCTTTTTATTTATTTTAATTGAACCAACCTTCTTCCAACCAAATCTTCTGTTTTGTGTATGTCTTGAGTGCGTGACCTGAATGACTGTGAATAGACTTTTAAATTCTTCGCTTGAATACCTATTACTAGATTGACCGATCATAATACCCTCGTCAATGCATCGCTAGAGAGTTATGATGGCCACTGCTGAGGTTAGGTACTCAATTTGTAGGACGTATTTGGTAATTGGGTCTCAAGGATGGAAATCTGAGATATAACAGGTTCGCTAGCCATATAGTAACCGAAATAATAAGTATTGTGAAGAAAGCAAGTGACATTTCGGCTTCGGCAAGAAAACCGAAGTGAGTTTATGGTAGGTATCCATTTCATGATACTTGGGTAAATGCTCCATCATACGTTCGTGTTTTGTGTGGACCCGAGGTTTCGGAGGTTTCAAAGTAGCCTCCATGATAGCATTTTACACAATTAGGTATCTAATAATAAGGAGAGTAATGTTTTAGGGTACCTACGTAAGTTTAGTATTTTCGAGGAATGTAGGTAGGTAATTACCATAATTTTGAAACGGTCGGGTTCCTAGTCTAACTTAACTTTAATATTTTCTGTAAAGCGACTGCCATCTGACCTCCACAACAAACCGGCAATATCGAAGTTCTGTAGTTAGACTAGTCGGACTTTTGGAGGGCTCCAGCGCGCCTTCGCGTTGTAACATGGACAACATCGAGGTCTGTGAAGCCGTCTATACAGTCGACGGTAGTACGTAGATCTCAACCATTGTTATTTAATGGAAATGTAAATGTTCTTTCACTTTAGTGCATGAACTAGGTACTTATTTACGTGTCATTATATGGAAGCATCTTAAAACATATCATTGAATTCAGCTGATTCCCCTGGCACATTATTTTAGATTTTTACAAAAATTATAAACTTATTTTTCACCTAGGCTCCTTTTTTGTCCGAATCATTTTAAACTGAAATAAATTTTGTGTTATAGCGCATACAGTTTGTGAATCTTTGCTAACCTTGTTAGATAAGATATCTAACATTACAATAATTTCATGTCCGAGGAGGATCGGAATGAGAAATTGGATGATAGATAAATTTAAAATATCTTCAGGACCATGTATATATTGTTTTCCTAAATGTTGGGAAAAAAAAAATACTGCTGTACATAATTTTACAGCTACTCACATGGGAAATATTGAGTGTCGCAATGATTAGAAAGGAATGTTCTTAAATGTCATTGTAAACCTTTGAGGATGCTGTAAAGCGAAACCGGTCGGGTCTAACATATACTAAAAGTAATGTGGAAAAGTGCAAGTGAGTTATCAATATGTGTAACAATAAAATCCACCAAGTGCCATCAATCAACAGTATTAATAGTCTGATATAATAATTACATTCAGGGTATTTAACATAATTTTCGCTTCTTTTCCTACCTAGATACCTACCCAGCTGAAAAAAGATACTCAAGGAAGCATCGAATTGGGGTCAAAACGGAAGCGGAAGGTCAAAAATCTAATTACTTCTGAGGAGACTCCAATGGAAAGTACAGAGGTGAGTACTGGTTTTTGATGATTTGCTGAGTTCAAATAATTATTATTTTTACATACATACGTACATATAATCACGCTTTTATCCCCTTGAATTAACACCCACATTTCAATAATCATTGAATTCGGTCCCACATAATAGGGGGTGAGCCTATTGCCGTTTTCCAGGCACTATTGTTGACTCAAGCCGTGCATCTGAGGCTCAGTCTGGGCTGTATATATCTGTCTTGTTAGTCGCCTTGTAAGATGAGATGGGACGGTCCAAATTCTACTCTGCCAGGAGTGAAGCGCTTTTTTTTAACGGTAACATCAATATCCGGGCGTAGGATCTTCAGAGGCGTTAGCTGACCGGATTAGACCTAAACTTTAGTGGGCAACAATCAGTTTTGAAAACTTTTTAACATTCACTATACCTGCCTAAATAGCACCAAAAATCTGTATTGTGTGTGTACTGTGTGAAATTTCTCCTTCTTAACCAAATTTTCTGTTTTGTGTATTTTGTGTTGAGTGTGTGACCTGAATGACTGTGAGACTTTTAGTTTCGTCACGTAACTACCTACTACAGGACGATAAAATAATGGTGACCGACGCATCCTCTAAAGAAAGAAAAAGTACAACCACGTTGCGTCGTCACTCTTTCGCATAAAAAAGCCACAGGTCCAACGCACCCCTGCATTGTAATATGGAGAAATCCACAAATGTGTTATCTAATAAATTACTCATAAGTAACATTATTCTAAAGAAAAACATGATCATTTTTAGTTGATCAGAGCCAAGGGAGTCAATATATATAGTGAAACAAAGTAAGATCTGACATGTTAGTCACGTGAAAAAAATGTATAGTTCATATTAACACTACGGGTACTTTATTGGCAATAAATATTTTTTGTGTCGATATCTTGGTATTTATTTTTGTTTGCCTGTAAGAAATTGTCGCAGAGCGATAAGGCCACCATCTGTACCTACCTGCCACAAAACTTGTACCTATCTCATATTGTAATTGCGTGACCAAATTAAAAGTCTCTTAAAGTCTAAAAGTCTAACTTTCAGTTAAGTAAGTCACACAATACAGTAGATACTATTATTTCTGTGACAGTATGTACCTACATACACAGTATACAAGATTAAGTTCTGAAGAAGAAAATTTACACAGTACAACACAGCAGAATTTGTGCACTACAATTAGTTAGTGACGAAGGCAGAAGGATACAATATTTAAGGTGTAAACTATGGATATTATAATATTCCATAAAAGTATTACAACGTCTAGTCTCAGAGCCACGTTATAATAAAATAAAAGTATTACAATTGAATGAAATTTTAAAGCATTACGGAATGTTTTAAAATTTCATTCAATTGTTCTAATTATTGCCAATTATTCAAATCGATTAAGACATATAAAAGTGAATCGATTCAGGCGGGATTAGAACGCGCGATCTTTCCCTTACGGGGGCACGCTCTGACCACTAAGCCACAGATCTAACCCACAGAGTATTACAATTGTTAGTCTCCAGGTCACGTTATAATATTCCATAAAAGTATTTCAATTGTTTATCTTCGAGCCACTTTTAATCTATACTCTATCTATCTTTCTATTTATTTTATCATTCTGTGTAAACTTAAAGTTTGTCCGAAACCATCCCAATTCTTCTCTAGGTATATATTATTCATCTTACGGCGACGGTTAAGTGCCATCTACCGACAATCGTACGAATTATCAGAACTAATGAATGAAGTTGTATTATCATTTTTAAACATTGATTTGCTCAAACTATTAAATGAAATCTTAAAATATTTAGTATGCGGGATTGAAACTCGCGGTCTTTCACTTACAGGGGGAATGCTCTGACCACAAAGCGACAGGGTACAATTGTCAGACTCCGACTTGAGTTAAAATATTCCATAATACAATCGTTAGTCTCAGAGCCACTCTACTCTTTCTATCTTTTTGTTTATTTTAATTGAACCAACCTTCTTCCAACCAAATCTTCTGTTTTGTGTATGTGTTGAGTGCGTGACCTGAATGACTGTGAATAGACTTTTAAATTCGTCGCGTGAATACCTATTACTAGATTGACCGATCATAATACCCTCGTCAATGCATCGCTAGAGAGTTATGATGGCCACTGCTGAGGTTAGGTACTCAAGTTGTAGGACGTATTTGGTAACTGGGTCTCAAGGATGGAAATCTGAGATATAACAGGTTCGCTAGCCATATAGTAACCGAAATAATAAGTATTGTGAAGAAAGCAAGTGACATTTCGGCTTCGGCAAGAAAACCGAAGTGAGTTTATGGTAGGTATCCATTTCATGATACTTGGGTAAATGCTCCATTATACGTTCGTGTTTCGTGTGGACCTGAGGTTTCGGAGGTTTCAAAGTAGCCTCCATGATAGCATTTTACACAATTAGGTATCTAATAATAAGGAGAGTAATGTTTTTAGGGTACCTACGTAAGTTTAGTATTTTCGAGAAATGTAGGTAGGTAATTACCATAATTTTGAAACGGTCGGGTTCCTTGTCTAACTTAACTTTAATATTTTCTGTAAAGCGACTGCCATCTGACCTCCAACAAATCGGCAATATCGAAGTTCTGTAGTTAGACTAGGCGGACTTTTTGAGGGCTCCAACGCACCTTCACGTTGTAACATGGACAACATCGAGTTCTGAGAAGTCGTCTATACAGTCGACGGTAGTACGTAGATCTTAACCATTGTTATTTAATGGAAATGTAAATGTTCTTTCATTTTAGTGCATGAACTAGGTACTTATTTACGAGTCATTATATGGAAGCATCTTAAAATATATCATTGAATTCAGCTGATTCCCCTGGCAAATTATTTTAGATTTTTACAAAAATTATTAACTTATTTTTCACCTGGGCACCTTTTTTGTCTGAATCATTTTAAACTGAAATAAATTTTGTGCTATAGCGCATACAGTTTGTGAATCTTTGCTAACCTTGTTAGATAAGATATCTAACATTACAATAATTTCATGTCCGAGGAGGATCGGAATGAGAAATTGGATGATAGATAAATTTAAAATATCTTCAGGACCATGTATATATTGTTTTCCTAAATGTTGGGGAAAAAAAAAATACTGCTGTACATAATTTTATAGCTACTCACATGGGAAATATTGAGTGTCGCAATGATTAGAAAGGAATGTTCTTAAATGTCATTGTAAACCTTTGAGGATGCCGTAAAGCGAAACCGGTCGGGTCTAACATATACTAAAAGTAATGTGGAAAAGTGCAAGTGAGTTATCAATATGTGTAACAATAAAATCCACCAAGTGCCATCAATCAACAGTATAAATAGTCTGATATAATAATTACATTCAGGGTATTTAACATAATTTTCGCTTCTTTTCCTACCTAGATACCTACCCAGCTGAAAAAAGATACTCAAGGAAGCATCGAATTGGGGTCAAAACGGAAGCGGAAGGTCAAAAATCTAATTACTTCTGAGGAGACTCATATGGGAGATACAGAGGTGAGTACTGGTTTTTGATGATTTGCTGAGTTCAATAATTATTATTTTTACATGCATACGTACATATAATCACGCTTTTATCCCCTTGAATGAACACCCACATTTCACCAATCATTGAATTCGGTCCCACGTAATAGGGGTTGAGCCTATTGCCGTTTTCCATGCACTATTGTTGACTCAAGCCGTGCATCTGAGGCTCAGTCTGGGCTGTATATCTGTCTTGTTAGTCGCCTTGTAAGATGAGATGGGACGGTCCAAATTCTACTCTGCCAGGAGTGAAGCGTTTTTTTATAACAGTAACATCAATATCCGGGCGTAGGATCTTCAGAGGCGTTAGCTGACCGGATTAGACCTAAACTTTAGTGGGCAACAATCAGTTTTGAAAACTTTTTAACATTCACTATACCTGCCTAAATAGCACCAAAAATCTGTACTGTGTAAAATTTCTCCTTCTTAACCAAATCTTCTCTTTGTGTATTTTGTGTTGAGTGTGTGACCTGAATGACTGTGAGTAGACTTTTAATTTCGTCACGTAACTACCTACTACAGGACGATAAAATAAAGAAAGATAAAGTACAACCACGTTGCGTCGTCACTCGTCGTTCTGACATGTTAGTCACGTGAAAAAAATGTATAGGTCATATTAACACTATGGCTACTTTATTGGCAATAAATATTTTTTGTGTCGATATCTTGGTATTTATGTTTGTTTGCCTGTAAGAAATTGTCGCAGAGCGATAAGGCCACCATCTGTACGTACATGCCACAAAACTTGTATCTCATATTGTAATTGCGTGACCAAATTAAACGTCTCTTAAAGTCTAAAAGTCTAACTTTCACTTAAGTAAGTCACACAATACAGTAGATACTATTATTTCTGTGACAGTATGTACCTACATACACAGAATACAAGATTAAGTTCTGAAGAAGAAAATTTACACAGTACAACACAGCAGAATTTGTGCACTACAATTAGTTAGTGACGAAGGCAGAAGGATACAATATATAAGGTGTAAATTATGGATATTATAATATTCCATAAAAGTATTACAACGTCTAGTCTCAGAGCCACGTTATAATATTCCATAAAAGTATTACAATTGAATGAAATTTTAAAGTATTACGGCATGCTTTAAAATTTAATTCAATTGTTCTAATTATTGCCAATTATTTAAATCGATTAAGACATATAAAAGTGAATCGATTCAGGCGGGATTAGAACGCGCGATCTTTCCCTTACGGGGGCACGCTCTGACCACTAAGCCACAGATCTAAGCCACAGAGTATTACAATTTTTAGTCTCCAGGTCACGTTATAATATTCCATAAAAGTATTTCAATTGTTAATCTTCGAGCCACTTGTAATCTATAAGTACTCTATCTATCTTTCTATTTATTTTATCATTCTGTGTAAACTTAAAGTTCGTCCGAAACCATCCAAATTCTTATGTAGGTATATATTATTCGTCTTACGGCGACGGTTAAGTGCCATCTACCCCCGTAGTATACTTAAAGCACTCAGATTGATGCACCTAGGTGAATTAAGTAAATTATAAGTACATTTAGTACACTTAAAGCATAACAATAAATTTTATAGGAAATTTTAAGTAAACATTGTGCACCTGTGAAGATGTATTAAGTTTACCGATTTATTTTAAGTAAACATAAACTTTATATATTTATTTTAAGTAAACGTAAACATAAAGAAATAACAAAAGATATCTGGAAAATGAAATGATTTTCGACCTTATGAACATTTTTCGGTTTACGTTGTTCTGTTATGCAGCAATTAAAAGTTTATAACATCCCAATGTTTACAAATGTCAATTAGGTCCAAAATCGCTTGCACGTAAGTATTTTTCTTGATAAGTTTCACTATTTTTTTATTTTTTATACCACTTAGTTGGCAGACAAGCACACGGCCCACCTGATAGGGAAGCGGTTACCGTGGCCTATGGACGTATGCAACACCAGGGGTGTCACACTCGCGCTGCCGACCATGAAGAATTTTGATGCCCCTCTTGAAGAACCCCATATTGTAGGCGCTTGGGAAAACCGCAGCAGGGAGGTCATTCCATAGCTTGAGTGTGCGTGGGATGAAGTTTCTTTCATACCGCACAGTGCGCACCGTCTCAGGTCGCAATGTGTGAGGATGAATTCCCTGCCTATGGCGAGAGGTGCGGTGATAGAATGTAGCTACGGGCATCATGTAAAACAATTCATCTGAGCACAAACCATTGTATAGGCGGTAGAACACACACAGTTAGGCAAAATCCCTTCTAAGGCTAAGAGGTTCCACACTACCTGTGAGTATGGGATTGTCAACCAGCCTCAATACCCGTCTTTGCACTGAGTCGAAGGGGTCAAGTTGGTATGCAGGTGCTCCAGCAAAAAGGTGACAGCAGTACTCCATGTGAGGCCGGACCTGTGCTTTATAAAGAAGGAGTTGCTGCCCCGCAGTGAAGTACTGCTTCGCCCTGTTGAGCACTCCGAGCTTTCTTGATGCCAACTTAACCTTGTCCCGCAAATGACTTCGGTATTGGGCGTCGCTGGAGATATCGACACCAAGGATCCCTATACTCGAGGAGATGGTAAGCGGTGTGCCCAGGAATTGCGGCGCCACAATGAATGGGGTTTTCTTAGCGGTGAATACACATACTTGTGTCTTAGTGGGGTTGAATTGGACTATTACTATTTTCTGGCAATAAAGCCAAACTGCGGCATAGAAACACAGCGGCGACTTTGTTTAGAGTTAAATAGCTTTAATGACTTTGCCTTTCTCACAAGGCTCTCTTGAAAGTGATAATAACACCCTTTTACTAAAATTTGAGGGGATACGTCATGAAGTGCCTTAACGGTGCTTTATTCAAAATCACAAGTGTACTTCTTCGGTTTCCAGTTCGGCATTATAGATTTCAGCATTTCAAATAAAACCTTGTAAAAAAGATTGTACTTATAGTATTCACGTTTATTGATAGATAAAGTACACCAAAAGTTGACTTGATGCACCCATGCCCGCTCCCGAGTGCATCAAGTCAACTTTTAGTAATCTTGATGCACGTACTGGGTGCACAAAGTGAATAAAGGTTACTATTAGTGTAATTGATTCACCTAGGTGCATCAATCTGAGTGCTTTAAGTATACTACGGGCATCTACCGACAATCGTACGAATTATCGGAACTAATGAATGAAGTTGTATTATCATTTTTAAACATTGATTGTTGATGACTCTGCTCAAACTATTAAATGAAATCTTAAAATATTTAGTATGTAGTATATCGCAGAGAAAAGGCAGCTTCTTGTCACTGAGCTTGACGGGGTCCTGAATCACATTTCTCAATGGGGCTCTGAGAACCTCGTTGAGTTCAATGCCAAGAAGACGCAGGCATGTGCGTTTACAGCAAAAGTATCTTCTTTCCTTCCCCTCCCCACTCTTCAGAGCACGCCACTGCCGCTGCAGGACAATCTCAATATCCTAGGTATGGATGTTCGCTGCAACCTGAATAACAAAAACTACATCGAAAGCATCATCAAAACAGCCTCACGAAAACTCGGAGTCCTGAACAGAGTGAGACGATTTTTCACGCCGGAGCAGCGGTGTCTTCTATACAAGACACAAATTCGCTCCTGTGTGGAGTACTGCTCGCATCTCTGGGATGGTTCAGCAAAGTACTTACTAGATGCTCTCGACAGGTTGCAGCGACGTGCGATCCGCATCATTGGGAATCCCGAGATCACGAACACCCTAGAACCTTTACAGCTGCGTAGAGATGTTGCGTCCATGGCTGTATTTTACCGTCTGTACCATGGGGAGTGTTCTGATGAGCTCTTCCAATTAGTCCCACCCTCCCCTTTCCTACACAGGACAACGCGTGCAGGTCTTAGATGTCATCCGCACACGGTGCAAAACATCCGATCAAGAACCAAGCGGTTCGGAGACTCTTTCCTCTGTCGCACCATTAAGGCCTGGAATTCATTACCAGCTCACGTGTTTCCTTCTTCCTACAGTCCCGGGTCCTTTAAGCGGGGCGTGAAAAAGCATATGATAAGGCCGTCAAGCTGAGTGTCACCATTGTCACACGGTATGTGTAAGTAATGGTGACCCTCTTTTCTGGGATTTTGCCTTCAGCTTACCATCAGGCAAGGCGAAGTCCAATTGACGTGTCCTATATAAAAAAAAAAAAAAAAAAAAAAGTATGCGGGATTGAAACTCGCGGTCTTTCACTTACAGGGGGAATGCTCTGACCACAAAGCGACAGGGTACAATTGTCAGACTCCGACTTGAGTTAAAATATTCCATAATACAATCGTTAGTCTCCGAGCCACTTATAATCAATACTCATTCTATCTTTTTGTTTATTTTAAGTGAACCAACCTTCTTCCAACCAAATCTTCTGTTTTGTGTATGTGTTTTGTGCGTGACCTGAATGACTGTGAATAGACTTTTAAATTCGTCGCGTGAATACCTATTACTAGATTGACCGATCATAATACCCTCGTCAATGCATCGCTAGAGAGTTATGATGGCCACTGCTGAGGTTAGGTACTCAAGTTGTAGGACGTATTTGGTAACTGGGTCTCAAGGATAGAAATCTGAGATATAACAGGTTCGCTAGCCATATAGTAACCGAAATAATAAGTATTGTGAAGAAAGCAAGTGACATTTCGGCTTCGGCAAGAAAACCGAAGTGAGTTTATGGTAGGTATCCATTTGATGATACTTGGGTAAATGCTCCATCATACGTTCGTGTTTCGTGTGGACCCGAGGTACAGTCAGAGTGACAGTCTAATCTATTAACCCGCCCCTCATCGTACCTGGTGCAAAGGTACCCATGACACTGGCGGCATTGCCCCGTTGAACAGCTATGGCCAACCGTTGCCCCAGGTACGAGCCGGAGCGGGAGTCACCGGTTTTGTCCCTCAACCGGCGCCCTAATTTGCTCACCAGATTCTTGGCGTCGGTACCCCAACTACCCATTGTCTCGACCGCAAAGGGAGCGAACATATATTGCTCTGTCAACGCCGCATACTTCTCTCGTTTTTTATCCGCTGCGTCCTCAGCAGCAGCTGCCGGAGACCGGACAGTACGGCTCAGGTGACTGGGCGCAACCGTGCTGACACACGTGGCATCCCACAGAAGGCACTTACCATTTTTCCATGGCACCAGAGTCATACCGTCCGGCCTTTTGCCGTCGGATCTGCTGAGGCCAGGTGGTTCTAATAGGCATGGGATATCCGCCGACACAAAGGCTCTCCGAAGTATGTCGTTGAGAGCATGGTGGCGCGGAAACCTACCCGTACTTCTACGACAACTCAGTGCGTGATGGCCATCGCTCGCCACCATGGAACCGCAGGTGCATCTATGGGGTTCACACAACCCGCAGCCCAGGCGGAGGGCCACCGCCACCCGCAACGAATTGTCATCCAACAAAGTGCCCAGGTGAGGTGAAGGCAGCGCGTGCAACCACGCTCCCGATTCCGGCTGTGACACTGCTCGGAGCCTGGCCATATCGGCTCCCGAAGCAACCTCCAATAACTGCTCCCTAAGCCTTACAGCAATGCCCTCGTCCCAAGCGCGCTGGACAGTGGGCACGGCTGGTCTCGACGCCGCTGAACTGCAGGCGAACCACACTGTCTCGGCGCCGGGCGCAAAGGGCACGGTCACTCTGCCACCATTATTATGGAGGATTACAGTGACGAGATCCGCTACCCCATGCGCCGACGCCAGGAAAGCCGGCACACCCACATCCCGCGCGCGTCGCACCCCGATACCTCCGTGACGAATGGGAAGAGTCGCCTGTGTCCACTGAGACTCATTGAGAGATACATTTAAAATTGACTCAACAGTGGATCTAAGGCTGTCGTCGAATGCTGCGACTTCCACTGGACATACCCAGGTAGGCGTAGTCCGCAGGAGATACGTTAGCTTAGGGAGGGCAAAGCACATGCGCAATAAGGCCAGCGCCACGTGCGCAGAAAGGTCTTTGAGACGTTCTCGAGCGGTCAGGAGAAGCTTAGTGCGGGAAGAAATTGCTTCTGGCACTCCATCAGGGAAGATAGGAGACCCTAAGAGGGTGAAGGAGTACGGAGAAAGTTCTTTGATACCAGGCAAAAGGGAATTGAAGCGAGAAAAGCAAGAACGAGCTTCAGCACTGCAAGGGAACAATTCGCATTTAGAGGGATTCACCTCCAGACCCAGATTCTTGAGACGAGGAATCAAAGCGTTCAGATCCTGGTAGACGTCTTCCGGTGAACCCCCGAGGGTCCCATCGTCAAGATACCATAAATTCAGGTCGGATTTAAGCTCCGTAATGACTTTATGGATTGCCAGGCTGAAAATGAGGGGCCCCAGCGGATCCCCTTGCTGAGCACCCACCTGCGAAGAGACTAAGTTATTATTGAAGAAGAGATTAGAGGGATGATGGTACGCTTGAAACAGAAAAGGGTAGAGAGAGGGAACCTGATCCTTGACCTCACTCAAAAGAACGTCTCTCTCCAATGTGTTAAAAGCATTTCGTATATCGAGCTTCAGCACCACGCAGTCCAAACGGTCAGGGTCCATGACAAACGCGCGCGTTGCATGGATAGCCGCCTCGCATCCCCGACGCGCCCCAAAACCAAGCTGGTGCGGCAGCAAATACTCCGTCATCGCTTCCCTCACTGATCGGCACGCCAGCTTGGCCGTCAGTCTACGGAGTACGCTCCCGATCGCTATTGGCCTAAGCCCGCCGTCCTTCTTCGTAAGCGCACACAGAGATGCCCCATAGAGATAGGGACAGACGGCAGGATTCAGCCGTCTACTCAGCAGAAGATTTGCCAGCCTCGCCAAGCACCCCAACAGTCGCTGCCCATTCTCCCCCGCCGAACCCGACGTGAGCTCCTTCAAGTGCCCAGGACGTATACCGTCCAAGCCCGCCGCGGAGCCGCTATAAAAAGTACTCAGCGCGAGCGCCACGTCCTCCGCGGAAACCGTCACCGCCGAAAATGACGTGTCCGGCTCCGGCGGAAAGCTTAGCGGGCGCGATGGGCTCGGATGTTTCGCACGAAGCGCGTTAAGCGTATCCGTGTCGTACCGTGCGAATGAGTCATCAGAGATACCCATGCCTCATGATACCCACCAAAGTGAGGAGCGTACGCGGGGGTAAATATAAACTCAATGCCTTGCTGAGCTGCGAAGGCCAACATAGTACTGCGATTATCCTTAGAATCAAAAAACTCTTTTATTTCGCGAGTTGCGGCAATAAAATTTGTGCCATTATCACAGAATATTTTCTTTGGCAAACCCCTGCGTGCGATAAAGCGCTTGAGCGTTAACAAAAAGGCTTCCCTAGAAAGCTCACTGACTGCTTCCAAATGAATACATTTATAGTTAAAACATATAAAAATGCACAAGTAACATTTAGTTATTTTATCCTTTATCCCCAAGATTACACATGTCATCATTTTGCGACAAATGACAGTGCACCTCCATTTTAGATGACTGTTTCCTGGGAAACATGGAACCCGCTACCAGCCATCCTAACTTAGAACTTCTTAAAACCGGACTATTCTCTCCTAGTGAATGTTGTTCGGAACCTAACAGATCCCAGAACAGATCGGCACCGATGAGCATGTCAACGACAGAAGACTTATTATAGTGTAAGTTCAAGTGCCTTATGCTAAAAGAGGCCTTAGGCATCTTACCGGAAATAACCGGCAGAATTAGGCACGATAAAGTAGCGTTGAATGAGCTAACCTTCGACTGAAGATGAACGACACACCGTTCAGGAATAATCTTCAGTGGAGCTTCGCCGATCCCGACGACCCTAGTACTGGAAGGCTGAGGAATCAGATGCAGGGTTTGCCTCACGCGCTCTGTGACGAAAGACGACTGACTCCCGCTGTCCAGCAGCGCTCTCACTGTCATGTTTACATTATTAGTGGGATTTATTAAGTTTATTTCAGCCATACACAACAGTACCTCTGTAGACGATAAAGCAGACAAAATGACGGCCTCACCCTGAGGACCTTCACTATCAGTGCCAGCTTTAAACAAAGCTTCATGAAGCAAATAGTTGTGACGCTGTTTACACTCCTTACACACACGAGGGAGCCTACAGCGGCGAGAAGGATGGCCGGTCCTGAGGCAATTGTGGCACAACTTCAGAGTGTTTACTAGAACCATTCGATTACTAGATGATTTAGCCATGAATACAGAAAAATCATAAATGCGGTGAGCACCCTTACAGCACAGACACAGCGGAGAAGACGGAGCAGATGGTTCCTTAGAGGAACTAGAAGAGACTGTCATAACCTTCGTTTGTGTTTTATGACGTGTATTAGACTGCTCTGCTTGTAGGGTGTGTTTAGACGTAGCCTTATTACGACTCATAGTCTCGATTACGTTAGCGCGACTTTTCAAAAAATTGAAAAACTCCTCTAGTGTTACAATCTCACCTAACGAGTTCTTATGCTCATCCTATTTAAACTGCGTTTTTTAATCCAATTTTTCTACAACTAAATAAATTATAATCATATCCCAACCATCAGTGGGCAAACCCAAAGACCTAAGAGCCCGTAAGTTCTTGGTCACGTGGTCTATAATAAACCGCAAAGACCTTTCAGTTTCCCGCACTGATTCAAAACTAAGCAAGGATCTTAAATGATTATTCATTAACTGACGTTTGTTGTCATAGCACTCACGTAAAAGTTGCCAAGCTTCGCTATAATTCTGCTCTGTAACCTCCAAATTGCAAATAACTCGCGCTGCTTCGCCTTCTAAATAAGAATTCAAATAGTAAAATTTGTGAATATCTTTAATTTTAGGATTTTTGTGAATCAAGGAAGAGAACGTGTCCCTAAACTCAAGCCACTTAAGATACGTTCCGTCAAAATTAGGGATCCTTATAGTGGGTAGCTTGAACCCGAGAGGCCCACAGCCATCGTCATGATTACAACGAGAACTAGAAGAATGCGACTCACCGTTGTTGTCACGATTAGGGGCATTACTCTCAATAAGTTGCTGAGACAAAGCTATACAGTGGTAAAAATCCTGTTCCAAGCAATCCCTAACACAGAGTTCAACTTCCAAAGTAGGCGCATTGATCACTTCTATTTCATCTTGTACTTGACTGAATTCAGTGAATAATTCCTCAAATTTATTCAATTTGGTTCTAATTCAAAATAATCGGGATATTTACCATGTTTCATTGTTTTGAGTTTCCGACATTTCGGCGCTGTTGCAAGCACCATGATCACGGAGGAACTGGAGTAGTGGCGGTGAACAGAGACATTTTTTTTCCTAGGAGTAATTATATCGATCTACCCTCTTTCGAGTTCTTTTACTACGCGTATCTGTACTACTATTAGTTTCTCTCTCACTACAAACTCGAACCCGATCTCGATCACGTTCACGACACACGATGCTCACTGTATCCACTCGCGATTTTGTTTTGGCTTGTTCCCGGTTATTTTTGCAAAGACGGACCACTGGATGCCAGACGTTCGGCAGTTGAAACCCATCCTCACGATTGAAATTTGTATACTTTTTTATTTCAATTGCTTCCCTAACCAGTCTTGGTATATAGTGGCGTTCTGTCGAAAGCATCTGAGGGTTATGTAGCTGGATCCAGTGGTTCGTACCGGACTCCAATAAATGTTGAGCGATTGCAGATTTATGCGGTTCATTGTTTTTGACTGCCCTGATGTGTTCCTTGATTCGGCATGTAACCGTTCTTTTTGTTTGTCCTATATAAGAACTGCCACAGCTACAGTCAATCTTGTACACTCCCGGTCATTCCAATGGGGAGCCATCTTTGGGTGAGCGCAGGCATTGCGACAGCTTTTTAAAAGGAGTGAAAATAGTTTTGACAGATACCTTCTTCAGGATGTTAGCGATCTTATCTGTCACTCCTTTGATGTAGGGTAAAAAGGCTGGCTGTCTTTCCACCTTATAAATCCACCATATATATATCGGAAACTCAAAATAATGATGGAAGATGGGTAGGACTCTGGTGTGGGACGCCACATGCGTTGATACCATGGCTCCTACCCATATAACTAGCACGGCTGGCTGTGCTGGAGCTGCTGCTGCTTCTGCAGAGGCTCTCAAGCGGCGCAAATACTCCAATCTCATCGGAGATTATGAATTTGTGCCGTTTGGAGTCGAGACTTTGGGGTCATGGGGTCCGAGCGCTCGCAACCTCTTCCGTGAGATTGCGAAGCGTATGGTCGACGCTTCTCGTGACCAGAAGGCTGGCCTCTTTTTAGGTCAGAGAATAAGCATTGCCATACAACGTGGCAATGCTGCCAGTCTTCTGGGAACGCTGCCACAAGAGGCATGCGATGCGGAGGAATTCTACGACGCATTTTAATTGTTCTTAGCTATAAGTTGTATAATAGTTATTTTATTTTTATTGTATTTAATATTTATAAATTATTTCTGTATAGATTACTTAGAATTGAGATATTGTTTCTATTTTATATTCCATGTCAAATATGTATAAAATAATACATTACACATCTAGTTAATAAATGATAATGTTAAAATAATGAAACATGGTAAATATCCCGTTTATTCTGATACTGATTCAATGGAAGATGCAAATGTTTATAGCTAGTTATGGGCAACTGATAAACTTAGGTTGTTTACGCTATGCAGTGAAGGAATAGGCACCTTAATGAATTGAATTCAAAGAAGCATTGATATTGATAATAAACACTCAGTTAAGATGCATTTAAATGGAATAGTCTATGCAAAACTAAGGGGATAATAAAGATCAAATGATATTAAATATAATTTAGGCAGACAAGCGTGCATGGGGTACAAATAAATATATGCAAAATTGTACTCGCAGCTTATCAAAGCGGGAGCAATAGGCTAACATAATAATATGACGGTAGCACGAGTAGGCACTAAATATTAAGTAAAAACTAAATAGGTAGGTATTATTTAGGCAGACAAGCGTGCTATGGGGTACAAATATGTGCAAATAAAGCTCGCAGCTTATTAAAGCGGGAGCAATAGGCTAACATATGACAGTATAGCACGAGTAGGCACTAAATATTAAATAAAAACTAAATAGGTAGGTATTATTTAGGTAGATAAGCGTGCTATGGAGTACAAATATGTGCAAATAAAGCTCGCAGCTTATTAAAGCGGGAGCAATAGGCTAACATATGACAGTATAGCACGAGTAGGCACTAAATATTAGGGAACCAGTCCCCTGAAATCACAAATCAATAGGAACACAAAGGAATAGAAAAGGAACGGGCTCACTTTATGATTAGGCAGACGATGCGTAGGCAGGTCCGTCTTCTCGGAGCTCACGATCCGCTTGATGACGATGCCGAGGGAGCTGGACGCCTCCCGTTGAATAAGCCAAATTCTTCCTAGGCGAGAACGGGTTCAGACTGCACGCACTTCACACACGAAGCTGGATAGTCCTTACAAACTGCGTCCTTACTAACTGGAACTGCGAAGCAACGTGGCACGCGTGGCGGTCGACCTTCGTTCACCTTGTTCGAGAATATTCAACCTGCAACGTAACTTCGAATTCGCGTTTAATTAGGCAGGTCCTGTCACGGTCGCCAATTTGTTCACCACGTGAACAAGGTGGGAAATAAAAGCAGATAATTGGTTTGAGGTCTACTTATTTCCAGAATAACTGTTGGCACAATATTTCGTAAGATAATATATAATTAATGGAAACATGTGCCAAGGAAGGTGGCTAGCGGCAAAGTGAGTTGGTACCTACATTGAGAAGCCAAGGCGCGCGTGACCCGCTGGAGATGGCAAACTAAGCTTACACAAACAACAATGAATCCTAAGAACTATGACATACAAAACAGTGTTAATGACGCAGGCGCCGCGAATCCATATGATTTATACAAATCAAAATAAATAGTTTGTAAGGCGCGGGGACAGCTAATTTCTATTTAACAAAAATAAATATATACGGCAAAGGCGCCGCTAAACTATGTAAAATAAACTAAAACACTATCCGTAATAATTGTTATACATATTACTACTTAAAATAAAAGTCTTATAAGGCGTAGGCGCCGACAAAGCCACAGATCCAACGCACCCCTGCATTGTAATATGGACAAATCCACAAATGTGTTATCTGATAAATTACTCATAAGTAACATTATTCTAAAGAAAAACATGATAATTTTTAGTTGATCAGAGCCAAGGGAGTCAATATATATAGTGAAACAAAGTAAGATCTGACATGTTAGTCACGTGAAAAAAAATGTATAGGTCATATTAACACTACGGGTAAAGTACCCGTAGCAATAAAATTGGCAATAAATATTTTTTATGTCGATATCTTGGTATTTATGTTTGTTAGCCTATAAGAAATTGTCGCAGAGCGATAAGGCCACCATCTGTACGTACCTGCCACAAAACTTGTATCTCATATTGTAATTGCGTGACCAAATTAAAAGTCTCTTAAAGTCTAAAAGTCTAACTTTCAGTTAAGTAGGTCACACAATACAGTAGATACTATTATTTCTGTGACAGTATGTACCTACATACACAGAATACAAGATTAAGTTCTGAAGAAGAAAATTTACACAGTACAACACAGCAGAATTTGTGCACTACAATTAGTTAGTAACGAAGGCAGAAGGTGTAAACTATGGATATTATAATATTCCATAAAAGTATTACAACGTCTAGTCTCAGAGCCACGTTATAATATTCCATAAAAGTATTACAATTGAATGAAATTTTAAAGCATTACGGAATGCTTTTATTTTATCATTCTGTGTAAACTTAAAGTTCGTCTGAAACCATCCAAATTCTTCTGTAGGTATATATTATTCGTCTTCGGTTAAGTGCCATCTACCGACAATCGTACGAATTATCGGAACTAATGAATGAAGTTGTATTATCATTTTTAAACATTGATTTTTGATGACTCCGCTCAAACTATTAAATGAAATCTTAAAATATTTAGTATGCGGGATTGAAACTCGCGGTCTTTCACTTACAGGGGGAATGCTCTGACCACCAAGTGACAGGGTACGATTGTCAGACCCCGACCCAAGTTAAAATATTCCATAATACAATCGTTAGTCTCCGAGCCACTTCTAATCAATACTCTTTCTATCTTTTTATTTATTTTAATTGAACCAACCTTCTTCCAACCAAATCTTCTGTTTTGTGTATGTGTTGTGTGCGTGACCTGAATGACTGTGAATAGACTTTTAAATTCGTCGCGTGAATACCTATTACTAGATTGACCGATCATAATACCCTCGTCAATGCATCGCTAGAGAGTTATGATGGCCACTGCTGAGGTTAGGTACTCAAGTTGTAGGACGTATTTGGTAACTGGGTTACAAACAACAGGTTCGCTAGCCATATAGTAACCGAAATAATAAGTATGGTGAAGAAAGCAAGTGACATTTCGGCTTCGGCAAGAAAACCGAAGTGAGTTTATGGTAGGTATCCATTTGATGATACTTGGGTAAATGCTCCATCATACGTTCGTGTTTCGTGTGGAACCGAGGTTTCGGAGGTTTCAAAGTAGCCTCCATGATAGCATTTTACACAATTAGGTATCTAATAATAAGGAGAGTAATGTTTTTAGGGTACCTACGTAAGTTTAGTATTTTCGAGGAATGTAGGTAGGTAATTACCATAATTTTGAAACGGTCGGCTTCCTGGTCTAACTTGTCTTTAATATTTTCCGTGAAGCGACTGCCACCTGACCTCCACAACAAATTGGCAATATCGAAGTTCTGTAGTTAGACTAGTTGGACTTTTGGAGGGCTCCAACGCACCTTCGCGTTGTAACATGGACAACATCGAGTTCTGAGAACATGTGTACAGATGATGTCACAAAGTATATTACAATGCATTGCGAGTTTCAACATGTTCTGCCAAGGAGACGTACAAATATGAGTATTCGTGAACTTCATGTATGAGCACCAGAAATATATTCTACAATGTTCCTTTACTAATTACATAATTTATAGTTATTTCCCAATCATATGTTACTCATTCTTAACAAGGTTAAATTTATCATTATCTGTCAATAAAGAATATAATTTAATATTTTAATGTCAGTATAAAGAAATATATTTAGTCAAAGGGATATTATTACAAATCAGAAACAGATTGATGTCAAATAAATACTACGTAATTTTATATCAGAATCCCAAATAAACTGATGTCAAAATCTTATAATTATTTAATTATGTCAAAGTGCTGTATGTCAATAAAGAGTTAATAAAAAAACAAAATCGTATTAATAATAATTATTATATATCGTAATCAATATATGTCCTGATCATTAATAAAATCTCTTATTGTGTAGTAGCACTTTCGAATTAGTAGCGTTTTTATTTTATGCCTAAACATATCTGTATTCATATCTTTGTAGCTATTTGGAATTTTATTGTATATTTTTGGTGCCATACACAATATACTGTTCCCCATGAGTGCTGTTCTTGCGCCACGCATGCACAATCTATACCCATCACGACGACTGCGGATGACGTTGTCGGATAGTCGGGGAAATAGATGTGGATTACGTTTGACAAATAACACTGTTTCATAAATATACAGTGATGGTAAGGTTAGGATGTTGTATTTAATAAAGTATGGCCTACAACTATCGGTCCCTTAGTCCAAACATAGCTCTAATGCACCGCTTATGCTGTTTGAAAACTTGATCTTTAAGGGTTGAATTACCCCAAAAATTTATGCCATACCTAAGTAACGATGCAACTGAACCGTGGTAAGCTGTTAACAACGCCGATGTACTTACAGTGGGAGAAAGTTTATAGAGTGCATACGAACGACTACTAATCTTTTTACATAATTGTTCTATATGAGCCTTCCAATTAAGCTTACTGTCCATAATTATGCCCAGGAACTTGGCAGTATCGACTTGATGTAGTTCATATCCTTCATATCTAGCATTAATTGGATTTGTTTGGGGTTGTCGCTGACTAAAATGCATTATGTGGGTTTTACCCAGATTAATTTTAAGGTTGTTATGCTTTAGCCATTTTATAACTGTGTGTATTTATCGCAGGTTTATAAGTGCCCGGTTAATGGCAATAGGCTCGCCACCTATTACATTGGGACCTAAACATAAACTGGCGAAATGTTGGTGCTAGCACCTCTGCCAATCCCTTCGGGGATATAGGCGTGAGTTTATGTTATGTTATGTTATGACAATGAATCGAGAAAACTCTGGACATTGAAATTATCTCATTTTTTGTGTTCAGGTCAATCCTCGATATAGCAGTTACTTGTTTCCTATTCGTTAGGTACGAGACTATCTTATTTTGTATATTACCTCTATACCACAGCATGCGAGCTTGTCTTCTAATATGGAATGTTTGACATGATCGAATGCCGCGGTCATATCACAGTATATTGTACATACTGGATTCCTTACATCAACATTAGGTATTGTTATTTGTAAAAAATCGTAAATGGCCATATTTATTGTTATATTCTTGCGAAAGCCCTTTTGTTCGTTACAGATGATTTTATTTGTTTCAAGGTAACCGTACAGCTCCATATATATCTATTTTTTATCGTGATATCCAAGTCGGTCGCTTGTAAACTTTAATTTGACAAGCTTTAGTGGAAAACATAGTTTGTAGATTAAACTAAACTGCTCTACAAATATATTATACGCAACGTTAAAATCTTCTGTGTTATAGATAGAATTCAGGATATTTTCAGACGCAAAGTTACGCTTTTAGGTACGTGTACCAGTGCTTTAAAATACATTGTTTGTTAACTGGACATGTCAGAAGTTGTGCTGTGTGATCCAATAATTCAAGCTTTAATATCTCGGCTGTGCATAGTTTTTTAAAATCATGTGCAAAATTGTCTAAACAAGTTTGGTTTATTAGCCTTGTTGGTTGTTCTATGGCTAATTTTAGGTAAAAGTTTAGTAATGTACACTTAAAGTCTAAAGTAATAGTATTGTTTTTCATAATGTCAATGTTAAAATCTCCTGTCACTATAATGTTTGATTTTTTTTCTCGTCACAATTGATAATACTTGGTCTAACTTCTGGAAAAATATATTTACTAATTGTGTACCATTCCTGTTTTGTGGTATTCTGTAAATACAGATAACAGCTATATTATACTGAGTTAACACTATTCCGCTACATTCGAAAATGCCACTGATAGACAATTGTTCGATACCATCGATTACACGCCATAAGATGTCCGTTTTTACCAATATGGTAGGTTGTCTATTCATTACATTATTTTATGTTCGTAATTGTAAATTAAGTATAAAAGTTATTATAATTGTAACTACACATACTTACACACGCTACACTATACACAAAAACAACCCTTATAAACATAAACCCCCGAAAACAACTTTATTATCTACATATTTAAGCCTACTTTACCTAACGATATTCACGACCCTCTATAATGATTGCCTTATTCCAAGAGTGTTAGTGTACATTCATCTTAAATATGACTAATATTATAAACGATACTATTGACTGTGTTGATGATTTTTCTGTATCGGACTGTTATGTATGCTTTCCAGAACAAACACGTACATACATGCAAAACACTGACTATGAATTGAAAATTCTTACACAGAACATCCGGTCAGTAAATTGTAACATTTCGGAGTTACATCTACTACTTCATTGTATTAATATTGACTGCGATGTCCTGGTTTTAACGGAGTGCTGGTTGGACTGTGGCAGCAACAACTTGCTCCCTACCATACAATAGTATACTTCAAATAACACTAAGGAACACTTAAATAAAAACGACGGCGTCATGGTCTTTGTTAAATCTAATCTTGCGCCTATCTTTGAAAAGCCGAACTTCAGTGGTTCAGCATCAAGCTTAGTTGTTAAAGTAGATGCTGACACAGAATACTTTGCATATTTCGCTCACCTTCAAACACGGATATTCAACCGTTTTTCTCCTCACTTAATAATATACTCCAGTCACTCACTCATCACAAAACAGTGATTATAACGGGAGACATTAACATCGATATTAAACCTGAAACACTGGACAAACGGTATATCTTAATTATCTTGCTTCTCGTGCTTTATTACCAACACTCATGACCACTTACTACTTTGCACCAAGTGTCCGGCCTTAACCCTTGTGTATGATTCGACCATAACAGATCACTGCTCCTCTTTGTTGTGCCTTAAAAGTAACATTGTAAATATGAACTGCCAAAAAACTATCAATAAGATGGACTTTTTGGCCCTTGACACAGTAATGGAGAATGTCGATTATATACCCATTCTGTACACGTCGGACCCAAACCACGCGTTAGACTACTTTACAAAAATAACAAAAGACGCTATAAAAAATGCACCAAGAAACTAAATTTACCTAGAAAAAAGCGAACGGTGAAACCCTGGATAGCACCAGGATTGCTCTGTTGCATCAAAAACCGTGATTTTTTCCACAAAAAAAATGTAAACAGTCACCGGATAGTTCCATTATACTAGCTACTTATGGGAGATACAGAAATTTTTTTCAAACATTTTGAGAAAGGTAAAAAGGCAATATGATTCCCAAGAACTTAATAAGGCCTCGAATAACCCAAAAAAGCTTTGGGACACTATAAGACATTACAAATACTACAAAACCTAAGCAGTCCAATAGTCAACCGTTAACTATTTCAACGAACCCTACTCGGTCCTGGAATGCTGTTAATGAATATTTCGTTAATATTGGTAAAAAACTTGCAGATAAAGATAACCAATAGAACACCTCAACCATTATCGCAAGCCTCAATATCTCCTCAGCTTATAAAATTCCCTTGTACTCGAATAAAACTGACCCAGACGAAATTCTTTTATGCATAAAGTTACTGAGAATAAATGCAGCTATTGGTGGGATGGCATATCGCCTCTATTTTTGAAACGATATTCCCGAATTTTGGCACCTACACTGACCCATATATTCAATCTATGCCTTGGTCGGGCATATTCCCATCTGCCCTCAAAAAGACAATAATACATCCTATTTTTAAGAATGGTAGCGGACGTTTGGTAAACAATTATCGGCCCATTGCTGTACTTAGTGCTCTATCTAAAATTCTAGAACGCCTAATTAAAAATAGGTTAATTAACTTTTTCGAGCACTATGATATACTATCGTCACAGCAATTTTGCAAAAGCAGCAGCAGGCTTTTGCAAAAATAGGTCCACAAATGATGCAGTACACAAATTAGTAGACTATATTGAAAAAGAGAGAGTGCTGACTATATTTGTGCTTTTGATACCGTCCCAATTCAGACCCTCTTTTTTTTTTTTTTTTTACGTGCGCAAAATCCCCACGCATACCTCCCCACCGGAGCCGGTGGATGAGGTTATGTCGGACTCGAAACGACTAAAACGCACGCCGCCTGTGGGTCGTTTTGGTTGCCGAAGGTGAGGTTGACAGGCATATCCCTCGCACCCTGGCCGACCCAGGGCCATCTCTCACGATCTGGCCCTCTTCTCGGGTGTGGGGACTACAGAGTCCCCAACTCGTCCCCGGAAACGGGGAGACGCGCCACCCGCGCCACCGCCGCGGCCTGCTTCTGCCAGGGTGACAGGCGGCTTCACCTGTCACCCCCAGGCCGGCGCTCATGGGGGGCGGAGGTCGTTCATCGACCTCCGACGCCCGAGTTGCCTTCGTACGCGGGCAGCTTGTCTTGCGATCCTTCGTCGCTCCCGCTGCCGCTCCCGCCCCGCCTCCTCCTTCACGAGCATTACTTGCTCGCAGAAGGAGGCGCCGGCCGCCCACGCATCCGCGCAGCGAACCATCGCCGCGAGCAAGGTGGAGAGCGTGAGAACCCTCACTCCCAGGGCCGCCACAAGCTCCCGCCTCGGCGTCTCCCACGCCGGACACTCGGTGAGCGTGTGCGGACCTGAGTCGGACGTTGGCTCTTTCTGCATCCGACGCAGATACTTTCCGAAGCATCCGTGCTCGGTGATCATCTGCGTCAGACGGTACGAGAGGCTGCCGTGTGGCCTCTCTAGCCACTCCCCCATGATGGGTCTTACCGCCGTTACTACGGCGTGCCCTCAATTCAGACCCTCTTATACATATTAAAACATGTAGGTGTCAAAGAATCAATTTCATTCATTCAGTTTAGGCACATAAAGAACACATATGAACGTCAAAATTTTTCAATTTAGTATGTCAAGAAATAATATAAAAATAATAAATTTTAATAATGTAAAAATAAACCATTGGAAAATGATTCTTTCGCTGGTTCGGTAGATTAGTTCGACTGAGAAGATACCAGCAAGAAACTCAGCGAACTACATTAGAACAAGATTTTTTTTTTTTAATTTGCTTTAGTTTACAATTTATTTTGTTCGAACAAGCAAGAGACTTAAGTTGACCACGCATTAACATCATTAAGGTACTCATCCACTTTATAGTAACCTTTACTCATTACAACATTACAACTACATTACAATTACACAATTACAATTACATTACAACTAGTTTATTTTTATTTCTCGTATTAAAATTGTGTACATCAGATAGCTTTTCAAAAATATTTAGGTTGTTTCGTACATATAAGATATTTTCATAAATGTATTGAGAAGCAACTGTTAAAATATTAATTTCTTTGAAAACTTCTTTAAGCGAGTCACGGGGTCTGAGGCTATAGATCGCTCGTATCGCTCGTTTCTGTAGTACAAATATACTTTCAATATCGGCAGCTGAGCCCCACAGCAGCAGACCGTATGACATAACGCTATGTCCGAGGTATAGCACTCGATTTGCTTAGATGTTACCTCTCAGACCGCTGCCAATTTGTCAGTATCAATGACTACACCAGCGAAACACTTCCTATTGAGTACGGCGTGCCTCAGGGCAGCATTCTGGGTCCCACACAATTCCTAGTATTTATTAATGACTTATGCCATATAAACTTACCGAATGCTCAAATTGTGCCCTATGCGGATGATACTGCAATCACATTCTGCGCAAACTCATGGCCTGAATTGGAAGCTGTTTCGCAAAAGGGCTTCAATACTGACCTAAAATAGCTGACATCACACACCTTAACCTTGAATGCAACTAAAACAAATTTTATAACATTATCTATAACCTCGATATCACAACCATCTACACCCCTTTTATTAAATGCTCACTCTTGTTCGTCTTTACCTCACCCAAATTGCCAGTGTCCAGTTTTAGGTTCAGTTGCCCAAACCAAGTACCTCGGCATAATCATAGACAAAAACTTGAACTTCAAGAACCATTGTATAACTCTCACAGGCCGTATTCGAAAATCAATTTATGTTTTTAAATCATTGAGACAACTGGCAGCACAGAAACTCTCTTTACCTGGCAATTGGTCGGCAGCACGAGTGTGACACCCCTGGTGTTGCATACGTCCATAGGCCACGGTAACCGCTTCCCATCAGGTGGGCCGTGTGCTTGTCTGCCAACTTAGTGGTATAAAAAAAAAAACTGGCAAGTTCATCTATCATCCAAAAGGTTATAGTCTATCTATCAATCTTAGATTACCTATTGTATCTGTAGAAATTGCACAACGAGCCATCCTTAAAGTTGCCACCTTTCGACCTATATTGTTCCCAACCACTGATCTTTCTAGAGTTTGTAAAGTTTTATCTATTAGACAATAATATATATTGCACATAATCCTCTTCCAACATTCTAGAATACCATGCCGTTTTATTATCCACAGGCGGAAAGACAGAATCTGTTCCATCCCACCACCACGCACCTCTTTTATAAAGAGACTGCCGACTTATCTTGCACCATAACTTTACAACAAAATGAACTTAAAATGCCCTATTTTTGGACTCACACACTTCAACGCTAAGAAAGGGAGTTTCTTCAACAGTTGAACTACGATGAGATGATTAGTGAAGTGAAATCACATAGTTATAGAATGGAATAGTCCGTTATCATAATACAAAAAGTTCTTTGTATTTCGGAACTCTTATAATTTGGTCACACACAGTGTATTAGTGATCTGGCAAGTCTTTAATGAAATATATGCAGACGAGGATCGAATTTTCGGGTCTATCCCGCTATCGGATCCGAAGAGAGCGTAAATGACATTTTGGTTGAATGCTACTACATTTTACGATCGTGTTTCGTGTGGGTCCAAGGTTTCTATGATTTCAAGGTAACCTCCCTGATAATATTTTACACAATTAAGTATCTAATGAAGGTATGTACCTACATAACCCATCTTCCGTATCTTCCGTCTCAAATTGAGCAGTCCGTCTGGGGAAATACCTCCGCCCTACAGAATACCGCGGTTATAATAACCTTGTGTTGTATTCCCGGCGGTGATTAGGGTAGCCAGAGCTCATTGGATAGGTTTTTTTGCTTCAGTGGAAAGACCGTAGGCTTAAATTGATACCACTAACTTGTAGGGGCGTGAAATGATGTCGCGGCGGTCAGGGAGACCCAGTGAAACGGTTATCCGCTGGCCGTCCGTAGGCCGTATGGTTCCCGAACCTGGGGATTACTTAATCTCCGCCCCAGGAGACTGAACCAGCAGCCTGTGTAAAGTGCCCGGTGCTGTAGTCGTGCCGGAGGAGGAAACCGGAGTAGACTCGACTACAGTATTTGGGAGGGGATCGGGGGCCCTTCACACAACCCCAGCTTGTCTATGGTGGTACGAAGCCTAGCTTTGTCTTCTGCACAGAGAGCACAGAAACTCTCTTTACCTTCCTCCACCCCAACCCTCATAGGTCATGAAAAGTAAGAAAAACAAGAGAAACGTTACCAAAGCGGCACCATCATTCACAGTACATGTGGATTTCTGTAACATCAAGGGCCTACACACCAATCTCAACGCGGTCCGTCTCCATTTAGAGACCGCGCAGCCCACCTTGTTTTTTCTGACGGAGACGCAAATATCATGCCCGGCCGATACAGCCTATTTAATGTACCCCGGGTACAACCTCGAGCATAACTACCTGAGTCACGCCGGGGTATGCTTGTACGTCCGGGATGATATTTGCTGCCACCATCTTCAAGGCCTTGAAGACAGGGACCTGTCAACTCTATGGGTACGTATGGATCACGGTGGCCACACCCGTATCTTTGCGTGCCTCTACAGGTCTCATAGCATTGACCTGGGTACAGCTCAATTGTTTGAGCACCTGCTGTGGTCTGCGGTAATTGAACAAAACCCTACCGCGGATTTAGTATTCTTGGAGGACTTCAACACTCACCACGTGGAGTGGCTGGGGTCGCCTAGAACTCATTTTGCGGGCAGGGCTGCTCACGACTTTGCACTGACCAACGGATTCTCTCAACTGGTGTACTCTATTACTAGAACACCAGAAATAGAGACCCCACAGAAGCTCTATACTGGACCTTCTGCTGACTTCTCGCCCGGACTGGCAGACTGGAACGACTGCGAGAATTCTTCACGTCGTACCCGTGTAGGCAGCTTTGCTTCACTTCAAATGATCCCAGCTCCTGTGCAACAGCAGTAGCTGATGCGATCCTAGCGGGTATGGAATGCTATGCTCCCAACCACTGGATCGCAACAGGAGAGAGCAAACGCCTTTGGTTTAATAGGCACTGCAGAGAAGCAAGAGACCACAAGCAATCTGCATACAGGGCTCTTGCCAATACAGACCCAAGCATTGCTGAAGTGAAGCGAAAGTTGAATGCTGCCTCGAGGTCTAGTAAAAAAGCAACGGCCAGGGCTAAGTTTGAGTTCATCGGCAGAATTGGCGAGCGGCTTGCGCGCTACCCATCTGGCAGTCGTGCATTTTGGTCGCTCACCAAAGCTGCCAAGGGAAACTTCTGCCAGTCTTGCCTTCCGCCGCGGCAAAAATCCGATGGTAGTCTGGCCCATGGCGCTGGGGGCAGCATCGTTGCATATGCTGACGATATCACGGTCCTGGTCGAGACCACATCGCGAGCCGAAATTGAGCGTAAAAGCGCCGTTTCGATGGGCTTGCTAAGTGATTGGGGTTCGCGAAATCGATTGTCCTTCTCGCCCAGCAAGTCATCAACGATGACACTGGGCGGCAGGCTCCAACGGCCTCCCATTATCAAGATGGATGGCACCACGATTGGGTCCGTGAAATCCACAAAGGTTCTGGGGGTAGTACTGGACTCTGGCCTGTCCTTTGCACAACATGCCCTTGATATTGGCGAACGAGCAGCCAAATGCTTTGGCAAAATGAGTAGGGTATCGGCATCATCATGGGGTGTTAAATATAGGGGTCTGTTCACGGTGTATAGGGACACCTATGTCCCCACGGACACATATACTGCGGCCGTTTGGTACGAACGAGCCCTTTTGCATGCTGTTCGCAGCCCCCTGTTACGAACGCAGCGGTCTAGTTTATTTCTGTTCACAAAGGCCTATAGGACGACTAGCACGAACGCGCTAGCAGTACTTGCGGGAGTGTTGCTGGCTGACCTGGAGGTAATCCGTGCTGGTTCGCTGGAGAAAGCTAGGCTGAGTCTTCTGGCTGAGCATGGGGAATCGAGTAGGCAGCTGCAGGAGGAGCTTAAACAGTGGTGGGAGACCACTAGGGCTGACGCATTACGAACCTGGCAGAGACGCTGGGATACAGAGAAGAAGGGAAGAACAACGTATCTTTTCTTCCCTTTGGTAGAACAGCGGCTTGCATGGCATTAGGTCGAGCCGGACTATGAGCTGTCCCAGCTCCTCACTGGACATGGATGTTTTCGAAAGAGATTGTATGACCTTGGCCTTGGTAGCGAAAGTGTATGTTTCTGTGGTTTGGAAGATGAAGACCTACACCATACGGCTTTTGCCACCGTCGCTCTATCGGTGACCTTCTTGTGTATCTCACAAACCGGTGGGCGCAACGATCGGGTCTGGCACAAAGATCTTCTTACGAAGTTGCCGTATTATGGACTTCCGTATTATGGACTCCCCGAGGGAATGTGCGAATGGATCTCCAGCTTTTTATCCAACAGAAGCATCCAAGCCGTCGTCGACGGCAGCTGCTCGGACCGCATGAACATAAACCCTGGTGTCCCACAAGGCTGCGTGTGTCTCTGACGCTGTTTTTGCTGCATATCAATGACATGCTGTCTGATGTCTCCAATCATTGTTTTGCGGACGACAGTACCGGGGACACGCGTTACACAGTAACACACAGTACGTTACAAGTAATATAAAAAAAACATAAGTTACGTTTTTTAGGAATGTAGAATGTTTTAGAAACGACTGCCATCTGACCTCAATAACAAATTGGCGATATCGAAGACTGGTTGGACATTTTGAGGACTCCAACGCACCCTCGCGTTGTAACACGGACAAATCCACATATGTAATACAATTCTGTGAAGAAATCCATGATCTCAAGTGAAAGACAATATGTTCATGCTAAACACTCACCTAACGAAGCCGATACAAAAAAGGTGACAATCACTACTTCGAGTTCCGAGAAACCGTCTATACAGACGACAGTGGTACTTAGACCTCAACCAAAGTTATTTAATCAAAATGTAAATATAATTAAATAGCCACATGTTCCCGGCAGAGTAGAATTTGGACCATCCCATCTCTTCCCATGCGGTGTCGTACAAAGTGACTAAGGGACAGAGCTGTTAACATCAGATAGATACAACCCCGACTCAGCCTCAGATACATGACTTGAGTCAACAATAGTGCCCCGAAGACGGCAATAGGCTCCCCCTTATTACGGACCGAATACAATTATTGGTGAAATGTGGGAGATAATTCACCTCTGCCTAACCCTCCGGGGATAAAGGCGTTATTATATGTATTTATGTTCAATCATTGGTGAAATGTGGGTAATTCACCCTCTGTCTAACCCTCGGGGATAAAGGCGTGATTATATGTATGTATATATGCATGTAAATAATCTTTCATTTTAGAGCATAAATTAGGTACTTATGTACGTGTCATTATATGGGTGCATCTTAAAATACAACGTTGAATTCAGCTGATACCCCTTTTTTTTTTACGTGCGCAAAATCCCCACGGATACCTCCCCACCGGAGCCGGTGGAGGAGGTTATGTCGGACTCGAACCGACTAAAACGCACGCCGCCTGTGGGTCGTTTTGGCTGCCGAAGGTGAGGTTGACAGGCATATCCCTCGCACCCCGGCCGACCCAGGGCCATCTCTCACGATCTGGCCCTCGTCTCGGGTGTGGGGACTGCAGAGTCCCCAACTCGACCCCGGAAACGGGGAAGCGCGCTAGGCGCGCCACCGCCGCGGCCTGCTTCTGCCAGGGTAACAGGCGGCTCCACCTGTCACCCCCAGGCCGGCGCTCATGGGGGCGGAGGTCGTTCATCGACCTCCGACGTCCGAGTTGCCTTCGTACGCGGGCAGCTTGGCTTGCGATCCTTCGTCGCTCCCGCTGCCGCTCCCGCCCAGCCTCCTCCTTCACGAGCATTACTTGCTCGCAGAAGGAGGCGCCGGCCTCCCACGCATCCGCGCAGCGGACCATCGCCGCGAGCAAGGTGGAGAGCGTGAGAACTCTCACTTCCAGGGCCGCCACAAGCTCCCGCCTCGGCGTCTCCCACGCCGGACACTCGGTGAGCGTGTGCGGACCTGAGTCCTCGCTCGCGTCGCAGTGATGGCACTCGGACGTTGGCTCTTTCTCCATCCGACGCAGATACTTGCCGAAGCATCCGTGCTCGGTGATCATCTGCATCAGACGGTACGAGAGGCTGCCGTGCTCTAGCCACTCCCCCCAGCTGATACCCCTGGCACATTTTTAAAAAAATATTTACAAAAATGAGTTGTCGTCGCTGCACGGGCAGGTTGCCGCGCCACAATGCCCTCAACGATATAGTTCGTAGGGCCCTTATATCGGCAAACGTACCGTGTAAGCTGTAGCCCTCGGGTCTCAGCAGATCGGACGGGAAGCGACCAGATGGGCTTACTTTGGTGCCGTGGAAAAACGTCATGTGCCTGTTGTGGGATGCCACTTGCGTCAGCACTGTCGCAGCTACGCACCTGAGTCGCTCCGTCAGTGCTCCTGCGTCGGCGGCTGAGAACGCGGCGAGCAGAAAAAAAAACGAAATTCGCCACAATGGAGCCACAATATTATTTTGAGCCCATTGCGGTGGAGACTATGAGCAGTTGGGGATCGGCGAAGGGCTTAATCGCTGAGATTGGTCGCCGTATCCACGAACAAGGCGGTGACTCCCGCTCCGGCTCATTTCTGGGGCAGAGGAAGGCCATCGCGAATTAGCGAGGCAACGCTGCTAGTGTCATGGGCACCTTTGCGCCGGGAACGATACGGGGATTATTTGATTTGACATAGCAATTGACAAAATCTATGATTGCAGATAATGATTGGATATTTGTATTGTAATTAATACAAAAAATATAAACTTATTACATAGTCATCATTTTGTGCGAAGACGGAGTCGGACTTGGAGCTCACCTTGACCGACTCCTCTTCCACCAGCAGCAGTCACGACGGTGACGAGACGCTGCATCCACCACCGCCGAAGCTGCTAGCGGTCAGCCGCACGCAGCTGCAGCGTGGTGATAGCCTCAGGGCCCCGGAGGATGTGGAAGCGCCGCCGAGTTCCTCCACCTCGGCGGCGTCCTTACCCTTGCCTCGCGCCGACATAATATCTAAGGAGGTGATAGAAGCCCTAGAAGGTTGGGCCGGGGCCCGCACCGATTCTCCGACGCCGGAGGAGCACCGGGTCACGCAGGCGACGACGCGGCTTGTCGAGCTGTTCGACCTCCTGAAGGCGGAGTTAGCCGAGTTGCAGCTCGACAGGGCTCATTTGGGCAGGAGGCACCTGGAGCTCCTGGAGAGCAATGAGCGGATGGCGGCCGATTACCGCAAGGAGATGGGGAGGATGGCGGCCGATCTGGCGAGCCTCCAAGCGGTCGTCGCTGGGCTGCCGGCGGAGCGCGTTACGCGGTCGGCGCGGCGGCGACTGGTGGCGCAGCCGACGCCGCCGGCGCATCCGCTGTTGCCCGTGCGATCAAGGTCGCCACTGCGGCCGGAGCCGCTGTTGCAGCCGACGCCGTCGGGACGGCCGGCGCGGCCTCTGTTGCCCGTGCGGTCGAGGTCACCGCTGCGGCCGGAGCCTATAGCGCCGTCGGAGTCGCCGCGGCCGGGGCCGCCGAAGTCGCCGGCCCGACCAGCTCGGCAGGAGTCGCCGGTGCTGCGGCCGGCTCGGCCTGCGGACCCGTTGGCGCTCTGCATGGCGGCAATAGCTGCCATGGAGAAGCGCCAGGAGGAGGCGCTGGCGGAGCAGCGGGCGTGGCGGGTGGCGCAGGAGGAGCGCACCCGGAGCTGGCTGGAGTCCATAATGGACTCCAGCCGCCGACCACCCCTGGCGGCTCCGGCCGGATATGCCGGGGCAGTTAAGAGAGGCCCCACCTGTCCGGTAGTGGCGGGATCCCCGCAGGGGTCGGCCAGCAGCCCGTCCGCTGCGTTTGCCGCCCATGCCGCTCCGCCCGCTCGGGCTGCTCTCGCTGCGGGGGCTGTGAGCCCCCCCCAGGATGCGCAGGTCGCGCGGCCCAGGGGAAGGGGAAAGGGGAAGGGCAAGGGGAAGAAGTCCCCAGCCCTAGCCCCGGCCCCAGCTATGGCCCGAACTTCGGCGGGTATAGCCGCCACGAGCTCCTCGCCGGAGGGGGGCTGGGAGGTTGCCGGCGCCTCAAAAAAGCGGCGCAAGGCGAACCGAAAGGCAGCCAAAAAGGCCAGGAGGGCTGAGGCTGCTGCGAGGGGAGTGCCAGGGAGGCTGCGCGTCCCCCGCTCAACCGCCGTCGTCCTTACGATGACGGCGGAGGCGGCGGATAGGGGCGTGCAGTACGCCCAGATTGTCACGCAGGCGAGAGCCTGCGTTGACATGAAGGCCCTCGACATGCCGGGCCCCATCCGGGTGTAACCCACTCGGACGGGTGCTCGGCTACTCGAGATCCCAGGCGCTTCGAGCGGTCCCCAGGCTGATGCCCTAGCGGCTAAGCTTAGGGAGACGCTTGACGCAGCCGACGTCCGGGTGTCCAGGCCCAACAAGTGCGCCGAAATGCGCATTTCGGACCTGGACGACTCCATCACGGTGGAGCAAATCCGCCTCACCGTGGCGGAGGCCGGGGGCTGCCCCCTAGAGGCGGTGAAGGTCGGAGCAATCCGCTTCGGCCGCCGTGGACTGGGGGCGGCAGTTGTCGGCTGCCCCATCGCAGCAGCCAAAAAGGCTGCCGACCGGGGGTTCCTCGCCGTTGGAGGCGTGGTGCGGGTGCAGGTCCGGCTCCTGCAGGCTCGACCGACCAGGTGCTTCAGGTGCCTGTCGGTCGGCCACGTGGGGGTGCAGTGCACGGCGGCGGTGACGGTCGGTGACCGCTGCTTCCGCTGTGGCCAACCCGGCCATACGGCCGGTGGATGCGAAGCTCCGCTGCACTGTTTCAGGTGTGCAGCGGGGGGCAAACCGGCCGACCATAGGGTTGGCAGCAAGGCCTGCACCGGGGGGGAGCCGAAGCCGCAAGGCGGGAGCTCCACCCAAAGTTCGCGGCGGGATGCGGAGATGGTTCCATAATGGATCCCCAGCTCCGCATCCTGCAGGCGAACGTGGGCCACGGTGCCGATGCTCAGGGTCTTCTGCTCCAGAGCATGGCACAGTGGTCCATACACGTCGCCGCTGTCGCCGATCCGTACACTCACCGGCCCCTTGGGCCTGCCTGGGTGGTCGACCTGGACGGGTCGGCGGCACTGGTGTACAACGCCGCTATGGGTGCCCCTCCCCCTGTTGTCGTGGCAAGGGAGCATGGCATCGTAGCGGCGCGTGTGGGGGAGATTGCGGTCGTGGCCGTCTATCTCACGCCGAGCCTACACCGACGCATAGGGGAGTACCGGCAGTCGCTGGAGCGACTGACCGACGTCGTCAACGCCTGTCATCCTCATCCGGTTCTTGTGCTCGGGGACTTCAACGCCTGGTCAGTGACCTGGGGGTCCCGGCACACGAACCCACGAGGTAGGGCTCTGGAGAGCTGGGCCGCTAATCACGGTCTAGTTCTCCAGAATCGCGGGGCCGAAGCCACGTTCGTGACCGCGGAGCGCAGTTCGATTATCGACCTATCGTTCGCAGGCGCTTCGCTGTCGCACCGTGTGCGGGACTGGCGTGTTGTTGTGGGGGTGGAGACACTGGCGGATCACCGATACGTTCGGTTTGATGTCTCCCCGCCCGCGGGTGATGCGCCGGTCATACCGGCCCCACGCGAGCCACGCTGGGTGCTTGGGAGACTGAATCGGGAGGTCCTCCTGGAGGCCGCCATCGTACAGGCCTGGGCCATTGCGCCGGACAGGCCTGTCGATATCGACGATGAGGCGGTGTGGTTCCGGGAGGCCATGACTCGTGTCTGCGATGCGGGTATGCCTAGGGCACCACCCTATAGTCCGAGGCGTCGGGTCTACTGGTGGTCTGCGGAGATCGCGAGGCTACGGCAAGCCTGCGTGATCGCGCACCGCCGGTGGACCAGACTCCGTAGGAGGCGTAGCCGAACCGCAGATACGGAGCCCCGAGTGGCGGAGCTTCATGTGGGATACAGGGAGGCCAGAGATGCCCTCCGAGCGGAGATTAAGCGGGCGAAAGCCGCGGCTTACAAGGAGCTCATGGAGACGCTGGAGCGGGACCCATGGGGGCGGCCTTACCTTATGGTAAGAGGAAAGCTGCGCCCCCGGGCCCCGCCGTTGACCCGGGTTCTCCAGCCAGCTCTGCTCGGTGGAGTGGTCGAGTCCCTGTTCCCGGCGCGAGCGGAACACGTTCCGCCGCAGATGACTCCGCCACCTCGGTCGCCTGTGGCGCCCAGTGTGGTAGTTGACGACGAAGTCCCCGAGGTCACTTGGGTAGAACTGGAGCTGGCGGTGCGAAGGCTTAGAGCCAAGAAGAGCACCGCCCCGGGACCCGACGGCATTCCAGGCCGCGCGTGGGTCCTAGCTCTGGGAGAAGACGGTCTCGAACCCCGGCTGAGAGGGTTCCTCAGCGCATGCTTGGAGCGGGGCCAGTTTCCGAAGATGTGGAAGACGGGGAAACTGGTCCTCATCCGAAAGGAGGGTCGCCCGGCGGACGAACCGTCCGGCTACCGGCCCATTGTGTTGCTCGTCGAGGTGGGCAAGCTCTTTGAAAGAGTTATTGCGAAGCGCCTCGTCGAGCACCTCTCTGGTAGGGGGCCGGACCTGGCGGATGCCCAATATGGCTTCCGCCGGTGGCGGTCCACCGTGGATGCCATCATGCGCGTGAGGACTTTGACGGAGGAGGCAGTTGCCCGGGGTGAGGTGACGTTGGCGGTGTCCTTGGACATCTCCAACGCGTTCAACACCTTGCCCTGGAGTTGCATCAGGGAGGCACTCGTGTACCACGGTGTGCCTCTCTACCTCCGCCGCATAGTCGGGGCGTACCTGACGGAGAGAGCCGTCATCTACCCAAGTGCGACCGGCGTCGGTCGGCGTGAGATGTCGTGCGGTGTTCCACAGGGATCGGTTCTCGGGCCGGTACTGTGGAACATTGGATACGACTGGGTGCTTCGCGGTGAGCTTGCGGACGGCGCCGCCGTCACGTGCTATGCGGACGACACGCTAGTGACGGCGAGCGGAGCTACACACCGCGAAGCGATCCTGAGGGCCACGACCGCGGTTGCTCAAGTCGTGGAACGGATCCGGCGGCTGGGCCTTGAGGTGGCTTTGCATAAATCCGAGGCCATGTTCTTTCATGGACCTCGGCGCACGCCACCACCTGGTTCCAGTCTCACAGTGGGAGGCACTCTCATCGGCATCAAGCCCCAGATGAAATATCTGGGGCTCGTGCTCGACGGCCGGTGGGACTTCGGGAAGCACTTCCGAAGTCTGGGCCCCAAATTGGCGGGCACAGCCAACGCTCTGGCGCGGCTACTGCCCAACCTGAGGGGCCCGGATGACTCCTGCAGGAGACTCTACGCGGGTGTCGTGCGGTCCATGGCCCTGTACGGGTGTCCCGTGTGGGCGGACACCCTGAGTGATCGGCACATGCTTCTGCTGCAGCGTCCGCAGCGGAAGTTGGCGTGCCGCATCATAAGGGGGTACCGCACGATATCATTCAACGCGGCGAGTCTCCTTGCCGGATCGCCACCATGGATCCTGGAAGCGAGATGCCTTTCGGCGCTATACAGGTTCCGAAGGGCGGCGCGGGAGCGGGGTCACGATCCCGAGCCCGAAGAAATTCGGGCCGTGAGATCCCGGCTCCACAGGGAAATGGTGGCAGAATGGGAGAGACGACTTGGGCAACCAAGCGCAGGGCACGCCGTAGTAACGGCGGTAAGACCCATCATGGGGGAGTGGCTAGAGAGGCCACACGGCAGCCTTTCGTACCGTCTGACGCAGATGATCACCGAGCACGGATGCTTCGGAAAGTATCTGCGTCGGATGCAGAAAGAGCCAACGTCCGAGTGCCATCACTGCGACGCGAGCGAGGACTCAGGTCCGCACACGCTCACCGAGTGTCCGGCGTGGGAGACGCCGAGGCGGGAGCTTGTGGCGGCCCTGGGAGTGAGGGTTCTCACGCTCTCCACCTTGCTCGCGGCGATGGTTCGCTGCGCGGATGCGTGGGCGGCCGGCGCCTCCTTCTGCGAGCAAGTAATGCTCGTGAAGGAGGAGGCGGGGCGGGAGCGGCAGCGGGAGCGACGAAGGATCGCTAGACAAGCTGCCCGCGCACGAAGGCAACTCGGGCGTCGGAGGTCGATGAACGACCTCCGCCCCCCATGAGCGCCGGCCTGGGGGTGACAGGTGAAGCCGCCTGTCACCCTTGCAGAAGCAGGCCGCGGCGGCGGCGCGCGTGACGCGCCTCCCCGTTTCCGGGGACGAGTTGGGGACTCTGTGGTCCCCACACCCGAGAAGAGGGCCAGATCGTGAGAGATGGCCCTGGGTCGGCCGGGGTGCGAGGGATATGCCTGTCAACCTCACCTTCGGCAACCGAAACGACCAACAGGCGGCGTGCGTTTTAGTCGGTTCGAGTCCGACATAACCTCCTCCACCGGGTCCGGTGGGGAGGTATCCGTGGGGATTTTGCGCACGTAATAAAAAAAAAAAAAAAAAGTCATCATTTTGTGCGAGTGCGTGAGCGTGTGTGTATATGTGTGTCAACTGCCTTAATATGGGTATTAAATGATAGGGCTTGACTAGTAGAAAACCATACAATATGACAAATTTCAAATCCAAGATGGCCGCCACCACTAAATGGTGAATTAAGTAGATCAATTTCAAAAGTGTAAAATAAAAATTTAAATAAAAAATTGAAAAAACCCCCGTCACAAAAAATAACCTCCAAAAAGTCGAAAATAAGTTGTGTTAGTTAACCCTGTAACTTTGATATACCTAGTTCCGACTAGTACCGACGCATTCTCTAAAGAAAGATAGAGTACCTACCTACTAGTGTACTGCCGTACCTCTTCCATTCCAACGCCTATTTTGCGTACAACCACGTCGCGTTGTCACTCTTTCGCATATCAAAGCGACAGGTCCAACGCACACTCGCGTTGTAACATGAACAAATCCACAAAATGTAATGCAATTCTGTAGAGAAATCCTTCTCCACAGAATTGCATTGCATTGGTCTCAAGCGTAAGACATGGCCATGCTAAACACTCTTATAACGAAGCCGAAACAAAAAAGTTGACAATTGTGTGTAAGTACACATATACCTATATGTATTTTTGTTAACTATGACGGGAATAAATAATGAAGTTGGTAGAAAACATTTTAGATTGTTGCTAATCTACGACGCACGGAAGGCATTTTTCTCTAGTCGATTTCGAATTGGGGTGCGGGTTGGGTAACCTCCACGTTGGCTTACCTGTTTCTTTTCCCTCTGGACCGCGGTCCTGGGGAACGGAAGCGGGGAGGCTGGTGCACCCTGGACGACGGTTAGTAGACTCTGACTCCAAGGAGAAGGAGCTCTGCTAGCCGTCGACAAATAACCCGACAAGCCCTTTTTAGGGCTAGCTGACCCTGAGGGGGTCGTGGTATGGCGGACCTGCAAGGCTCGCGGGAAGGGATTCGTAGAATCCCTTCCATCCCAAACAACCCTTTTTAGGGCTAGCCTGTCGCTCCCGGTATCCCTCTGCTTTCAGAGGGGACATGGGAGCGAAACAAGGATCCATGGGATCCAGGGACGGGCCGGCCTACTGCTCGCGCAGAGGCTGGCAGGCATTCGTGCCACCGTCGGTGTTGGGAGAGTTGGCTGCTCTCCCGCGTCGCGTAACCTCCAGGATATCGACAACGACCTGAGTGCTAGCCACACTTGGGAAGCCGGTATCCTGAAGGCCGCGGGGCTTGCCTTAATTGGCCGGCCCGCGACAAGGAAAAGTCTTGAAAACCCGACAGCGAAGTCGCTTAAAACCTGTGGATACCTGGGGAACTCCACAGTATGTACCCCGCTTCCTGGAATGAGCGTCACCCAGGAAGTGTAGTTTATATCGCGTCATAATCGTGGGAACTACATGGACAATTCATACCAAAAACCCAATCCCAAACCTAGTGAAACAGTCTGCGCGGAGGTCGCGCAGCACCACAACGCGGAGGTCGCGTCCCAAACCGCGGTGTCGGAGGAATTCGACACCGCCACGGAGAAGAGTAGGGCGAACAGCCCGGTGGGCCTACAGACCCGGAAATCTGTACGGCGGAAGAGGAGATTCAGGAAGAAGTCCTCCTTCACCTCCACCACAGAAGACGGAGTCGGACTTGGAGCTCACCTTGACCGACTCCTCTTCCACTAGCAGCAGTCAAGACGGTGACGTAACGCTGCATCCACCACCGCCGAAGCAGCTAGCGGTCAGCCGCACGCAGCTGCAACGGGGTGATAGCTTCAGGGCCCCGGAGGATGTGGAGGCGCCGCCGAGTTCCTCCACCTCGGCGGCGTCCTTACCCTTACCTCGCGCCGACATAATGTCGAAGGAGGTTATAGAAGCCCTAGAAGGTTGGGCCGGGGCCCGCTCCGATTCTCCAACGCCGGAGGAGCACCGGGTCACGCAGGCGACGACGCGGCTTGTCGAGCTCTTCGACCTCCTGAGGGCGGAGCTAGCCGAGCTGCGGCTCGACAGGGCTCATTTAGGCAGGAGGCATGTGGAGCTCTTGGAGAACAACGAGCGGATGGCGGCCGAATACCGCAAGGAGATGGGGAGGATGGCGGCCGAACTGGCGAGCCTCCAAGCGGTCGTCGCTGGGCTGCCGGCGGAGCGTGTGACGCGGTCGGCGCGGAGGCGACTGGTGGCGCAGCCAACGCCACCGACGCGGCCGCTGTAGCCCGTGCGGTCGAGGTCGCCGCTGCGGCCGGAGCCACTGGCGCAGCCGACGCCGTCGGAGCGGCCGGCGCGGCCGCTGTTGCCTGTGCAGTCGAGGTCGCCGCTGCGGCCGGAGCCTCTGGCGCCGTCGGAGTCCCCGCAGCCGGAGCCGCCGAAGTCGCCGGCCCGACCAGTTCAGCCGGAGTCGCCGGTGCTGCAGCCGGCTCGGCCTGCGGACCCGTTGGCGCTCTGCATGGCGGCAATAGCTGCCATGGAGAAGCGCCAGGAGAAGGCGCTGGCGGAGCAGCGGGCGTGGCGGGTGGCGCAGGAGGAGCGCACCCGGAGCTGGCTGGAGTCCATAATGGACTCCAGCCGCCGACCGCCCCTGGCGGCTCCGGCCGGGTATGCCGGGGCGGTTAAGAGGGGCCCCACCTGTCCGGTAGTGGCGGGGTCCCCGCAGGGGTCGGCCAGCAGCCCGTCCGCTGCGTTTGCCGCCCCTGCCGCTCCGCCCGCTCGGGCTGCTCTCGCTGCGGGGGCTGGGAGCCCCCCCCAGGATGCGCAGGTCGCCCGGGGCAGGGGCAGGGGAAAGGGGAAGGGCAAGGGGAAGAAGTCCCCAGCCCTAGCCCCAGCCCCAGCCCTGGCCCGAACCCCGGCGGGGATTGCCGCCACAAGCTCCTCGCCGGAGGGGGGCTGGGAGGTTGCCGGAGCCTCAAAAAAGCGGCGCAAGGCGAACCGAAAGGCAGCCAAAAAGGCCAGGAGGGCTGAGGCTGCTGCGAGGGGAGTGCCGGGTAGGCTGCGCGTCCCCCGCTCAACCGCCGTCGTCCTAACGATGACGGCGGAGGCGGCGGATAGGGGCGTGCAGTACGCCCAGATTGTTGACATGGAGGCCCTCGACATGCCGGGCCCCATCCGGGTGAAACCCACTCGGACGGGTGCTCGGCTACTCGAGATCCCAGGCGCTTCGAGCGGTCCCCAGGCTGATGCCCTAGCGGCTAAGCTTAGGGAGACGCTTGACGCAGCCGACGTCCGGGTGTCCAGGCCCAACAAGTGCGCAGAACTGCGCATTTCGGACCTGGACGACTCCATCACGGCGGAGCAAATCCGCCTCACCGTGGCGGAGGCCGGGGGCTGCCCCCTAGATACGGTTAAGGTCGGAGCGATCCGCTTCGGCCGCCGTGGACTGGGGGCGGCAGTTGTCGGCTGCCCCATCGCAGCAGCCAAAAAGGCTGCCGACCGGGGGTTCCTCGCCGTTGGAGGCGTGGTGCGGGTGCAGGTCCGGCTCCTGCAGGCTCGACCGACTAGGTGCTATAGGTGCCTGTCGGTCGGCCACGTGGGGGTGCAGTGCACGGCGGCGGTGACGGTCGGTGACCGCTGCTTCCGCTGTGGCCAACCCGGCCATACGGCCGGTGGATGCGAAGCTCCGCTGCACTGTTTCAGGTGTGCAGCGGGGGGGCAAACCGGCCGACCATAGGGTTGGCAGCAAGACCTGCACCGGGGGGGAGCCGAAGCCGCAAGGCGGGAGCTCCACCCAAAGTTCGCGGCGGGATGCGGAGATGGTTCCATAATGGATCCTCAGCTCCGCATCCTGCAGGCGAACGTGGGCCACGGTGCCGATGCTCAGGGTCTTCTGCTCCAGAGCACAGTGGTCCGTACACGTCGCCGCTGTCGCCGATCCGTACACCCACCGGCACCTGGGGCCTGCCTGGGTGGTCGACCTGGACAGGTCGGCGGCACTGGTGTACAACACCGCTATGGGTGCCCCCCCCCCTGTTGTCGTGGCAAGGGAGCATGGCATCGTAGCGACGCGTGTGGGGGAGATTGCGGTCGTGGCCGTCTATTTCACGCCGAGCCTACACCGACGCATAGGCCAGTACTGGCAGTCGCTGGAGCGACTGACCGACGTCGTCAACGCCTGTCATCCTCATCCGGTTCTTGTGCTCGGGGACTTCAACGCCTGGTCAGTGACCTGGGGGTCCCGGCACACGAACCCACGAGGTAGGGCTCTGGAGAGCTGGGCCGCTAATCACGGTCTAGTTCTCCAGAATCGCGGGGCCGAAGCCACGTTCGTGACCGCGGAGCGCAGTTCGATTATCGACCTATCGTTCGCAGGCGCTTCGCTGTCGCACCGTGTGCGGGACTGGCGTGTTGTTGTGGGGGTGGAGACACTGGCGGATCACCGATACGTTCGGTTTGATGTCTCCCCCCCCGCGGGTGATGCGCCGGTCATACCGGCCCCACGCGAGCCACGCTGGGTGCTTGGGAGACTGAATCGGGAGGTCCTCCTGGAGGCCGCCATCGTACAGGCCTGGGCCATTGCGCCGGACAGGCCTGTCGATATCGACGATGAGGCGGTGTGGTTCCGGGAGGCCATGACTCGTGTCTGCGATGCGGGTATGCCTAGGGCACCACCCTATAGTCCGAGGCGTCGGGTCTACTGGTGGTCTGCGGAGATTGCGAGGCTACGGCAAGCCTGCGTGATCGCGCACCGCCGGTGGACCAGACTCCGTAGGAGGCGTAGCCGAACCGCAGATACGGAGCCCCGAGTGGCGGAGCTTCATGTGGGATACAGGGAGGCCAGAGATGCCCTCCGAGCGGAGATTAAGCGGGCGAAAGCCGCGGCTTATAAGGAGCTCATGGAGACGCTGGAGCGGGACCCATGGGGGCGGCCTTACCTAATGGTAAGAGGAAAGCTGCGCCCCCGGGCCCCGCCGTTGACCCGGGTTCTCCAGCCAGCTCTGCTCGGTGGAGTGGTCGAGTCCCTGTTCCCGGCGCGAGCGGAACACGTTCCGCCGCAGATGACTCCGCCACCTCGGTAGCCTGTGGCGCCCAGTGTGGTAGTTGACGACGAAGTCCCCGAGGTCACTTGGGTAGAACTGGAGCTGGCGGTGCGAAGGCTTAGAGCCAAGAAGAGCACCGCCCCGGGACCCGACGGCATTCCAGGCCGCGCGTGGGTCCTAGCTCTGGGAGAAGACGGTCTCGAACCCCGGCTGAGAGGGTTCCTCAGCGCATGCTTGGAGCGGGGCCAGTTTCCGAAGATGTGGAAGACGGGGAAACTGGTCCTCATCCGAAAGGAGGGTCGCCCGGCGGACGAACCGTCCGGCTACCGGCCCATTGTGTTGCTCGTCGAGGTGGGCAAGCTCTTTGAAAGAGTTATTGCGAAGCGCCTCGTCGAGCACCTCTCTGGTAGGGGGCCGGACCTGGCGGATGCCCAATATGGCTTCCGCCGGTGGCGGTCCACCGTGGATGCCATCATGCGCGTGAGGACTTTGACGGAGGAGGCAGTTGCCCGGGGTGAGGTGACGTTGGCGGTGTCCTTGGACATCTCCAACGCGTTCAACACCTTGCCCTGGAGTTGCATCAGGGAGGCACTCGTGTACCACGGTGTGCCTCTCTACCTCCGCCGCATAGTCGGGGCGTACCTGACGGAGAGAGCCGTCATCTACCCAAGTGCGACCGGCGTCGGTCGGCGTGAGATGTCGTGCGGTGTTCCACAGGGATCGGTTCTCGGGCCGGTACTGTGGAACATTGGATACGACTGGGTGCTTCGCGGTGAGCTTGCGGACGGCGCCGCCGTCACGTGCTATGCGGACGACACGCTAGTGACGGCGAGCGGAGCTACACACCGCGAAGCGATCCTGAGGGCCACGACCGCGGTTGCTCAAGTCGTGGAACGGATCCGGCGGCTGGGCCTTGAGGTGGCTTTGCATAAATCCGAGGCCATGTTCTTTCATGGACCTCGGCGCACGCCACCACCTGGTTCCAGTCTCACAGTGGGAGGCACTCTCATCGGCATCAAGCCCCAGATGAAATATCTGGGGCTCGTGCTCGACGGCCGGTGGGACTTCGGGAAGCACTTCCGAAGTCTGGGCCCCAAATTGGCGGGCACAGCCAACGCTCTGGCGCGGCTACTGCCCAACCTGAGGGGCCCGGATGACTCCTGCAGGAGACTCTACGCGGGTGTCGTGCGGTCCATGGCCCTGTACGGGTGTCCCGTGTGGGCGGACACCCTGAGTGATCGGCACATGCTTCTGCTGCAGCGTCCGCAGCGGAAGTTGGCGTGCCGCATCATAAGGGGGTACCGCACGATATCATTCAACGCGGCGAGTCTCCTTGCCGGATCGCCACCATGGATCCTGGAAGCGAGATGCCTTTCGGCGCTATACAGGTTCCGAAGGGCGGCGCGGGAGCGGGGTCACGATCCCGAGCCCGAAGAAATTCGGGCCGTGAGATCCCGGCTCCACAGGGAAATGGTGGCAGAATGGGAGAGACGACTTGGGCAACCAAGCGCAGGGCACGCCGTAGTAACGGCGGTAAGACCCATCATGGGGGAGTGGCTAGAGAGGCCACACGGCAGCCTTTCGTACCGTCTGACGCAGATGATCACCGAGCACGGATGCTTCGGAAAGTATCTGCGTCGGATGCAGAAAGAGCCAACGTCCGAGTGCCATCACTGCGACGCGAGCGAGGACTCAGGTCCGCACACGCTCACCGAGTGTCCGGCGTGGGAGACGCCGAGGCGGGAGCTTGTGGCGGCCCTGGGAGTGAGGGTTCTCACGCTCTCCACCTTGCTCGCGGCGATGGTTCGCTGCGCGGATGCGTGGGCGGCCGGCGCCTCCTTCTGCGAGCAAGTAATGCTCGTGAAGGAGGAGGCGGGGCGGGAGCGGCAGCGGGAGCGACGAAGGATCGCTAGACAAGCTGCCCGCGCACGAAGGCAACTCGGGCGTCGGAGGTCGATGAACGACCTCCGCCCCCCATGAGCGCCGGCCTGGGGGTGACAGGTGAAGCCGCCTGTCACCCTTGCAGAAGCAGGCCGCGGCGGCGGCGCGCGTGACGCGCCTCCCCGTTTCCGGGGACGAGTTGGGGACTCTGTGGTCCCCACACCCGAGAAGAGGGCCAGATCGTGAGAGATGGCCCTGGGTCGGCCGGGGTGCGAGGGATATGCCTGTCAACCTCACCTTCGGCAACCGAAACGACCAACAGGCGGCGTGCGTTTTAGTCGGTTCGAGTCCGACATAACCTCCTCCACCGGGTCCGGTGGGGAGGTATCCGTGGGGATTTTGCGCACGTAATAAAAAAAAAAAAAAAAAGTCATCATTTTGTGCGAGTGCGTGAGCGTGTGTGTATATGTGTGTCAACTGCCTTAATATGGGTATTAAATGATAGGGCTTGACTAGTAGAAAACCATACAATATGACAAATTTCAAATCCAAGATGGCCGCCACCACTAAATGGTGAATTAAGTAGATCAATTTCAAAAGTGTAAAATAAAAATTTAAATAAAAAATTGAAAAAACCCCCGTCACAAAAAATAACCTCCAAAAAGTCGAAAATAAGTTGTGTTAGTTAACCCTGTAACTTTGATATACCTAGTTCCGACTAGTACCGACGCATTCTCTAAAGAAAGATAGAGTACCTACCTACTAGTGTACTGCCGTACCTCTTCCATTCCAACGCCTATTTTGCGTACAACCACGTCGCGTTGTCACTCTTTCGCATATCAAAGCGACAGGTCCAACGCACACTCGCGTTGTAACATGAACAAATCCACAAAATGTAATGCAATTCTGTAGAGAAATCCTTCTCCACAGAATTGCATTGCATTGGTCTCAAGCGTAAGACATGGCCATGCTAAACACTCTTATAACGAAGCCGAAACAAAAAAGTTGACAATTGTGTGTAAGTACACATATACCTATATGTATTTTTGTTAACTATGACGGGAATAAATAATGAAGTTGGTAGAAAACATTTTAGATTGTTGCTAATCTACGACGCACGGAAGGCATTTTTCTCTAGTCGATTTCGAATTGGGGTGCGGGTTGGGTAACCTCCACGTTGGCTTACCTGTTTCTTTTCCCTCTGGACCGCGGTCCTGGGGAACGGAAGCGGGGAGGCTGGTGCACCCTGGACGACGGTTAGTAGACTCTGACTCCAAGGAGAAGGAGCTCTGCTAGCCGTCGACAAATAACCCGACAAGCCCTTTTTAGGGCTAGCTGACCCTGAGGGGGTCGTGGTATGGCGGACCTGCAAGGCTCGCGGGAAGGGATTCGTAGAATCCCTTCCATCCCAAACAACCCTTTTTAGGGCTAGCCTGTCGCTCCCGGTATCCCTCTGCTTTCAGAGGGGACATGGGAGCGAAACAAGGATCCATGGGATCCAGGGACGGGCCGGCCTACTGCTCGCGCAGAGGCTGGCAGGCATTCGTGCCACCGTCGGTGTTGGGAGAGTTGGCTGCTCTCCCGCGTCGCGTAACCTCCAGGATATCGACAACGACCTGAGTGCTAGCCACACTTGGGAAGCCGGTATCCTGAAGGCCGCGGGGCTTGCCTTAATTGGCCGGCCCGCGACAAGGAAAAGTCTTGAAAACCCGACAGCGAAGTCGCTTAAAACCTGTGGATACCTGGGGAACTCCACAGTATGTACCCCGCTTCCTGGAATGAGCGTCACCCAGGAAGTGTAGTTTATATCGCGTCATAATCGTGGGAACTACATGGACAATTCATACCAAAAACCCAATCCCAAACCTAGTGAAACAGTCTGCGCGGAGGTCGCGCAGCACCACAACGCGGAGGTCGCGTCCCAAACCGCGGTGTCGGAGGAATTCGACACCGCCACGGAGAAGAGTAGGGCGAACAGCCCGGTGGGCCTACAGACCCGGAAATCTGTACGGCGGAAGAGGAGATTCAGGAAGAAGTCCTCCTTCACCTCCACCACAGAAGACGGAGTCGGACTTGGAGCTCACCTTGACCGACTCCTCTTCCACTAGCAGCAGTCAAGACGGTGACGTAACGCTGCATCCACCACCGCCGAAGCAGCTAGCGGTCAGCCGCACGCAGCTGCAACGGGGTGATAGCTTCAGGGCCCCGGAGGATGTGGAGGCGCCGCCGAGTTCCTCCACCTCGGCGGCGTCCTTACCCTTACCTCGCGCCGACATAATGTCGAAGGAGGTTATAGAAGCCCTAGAAGGTTGGGCCGGGGCCCGCTCCGATTCTCCAACGCCGGAGGAGCACCGGGTCACGCAGGCGACGACGCGGCTTGTCGAGCTCTTCGACCTCCTGAGGGCGGAGCTAGCCGAGCTGCGGCTCGACAGGGCTCATTTAGGCAGGAGGCATGTGGAGCTCTTGGAGAACAACGAGCGGATGGCGGCCGAATACCGCAAGGAGATGGGGAGGATGGCGGCCGAACTGGCGAGCCTCCAAGCGGTCGTCGCTGGGCTGCCGGCGGAGCGTGTGACGCGGTCGGCGCGGAGGCGACTGGTGGCGCAGCCAACGCCACCGACGCGGCCGCTGTAGCCCGTGCGGTCGAGGTCGCCGCTGCGGCCGGAGCCACTGGCGCAGCCGACGCCGTCGGAGCGGCCGGCGCGGCCGCTGTTGCCTGTGCAGTCGAGGTCGCCGCTGCGGCCGGAGCCTCTGGCGCCGTCGGAGTCCCCGCAGCCGGAGCCGCCGAAGTCGCCGGCCCGACCAGTTCAGCCGGAGTCGCCGGTGCTGCAGCCGGCTCGGCCTGCGGACCCGTTGGCGCTCTGCATGGCGGCAATAGCTGCCATGGAGAAGCGCCAGGAGAAGGCGCTGGCGGAGCAGCGGGCGTGGCGGGTGGCGCAGGAGGAGCGCACCCGGAGCTGGCTGGAGTCCATAATGGACTCCAGCCGCCGACCGCCCCTGGCGGCTCCGGCCGGGTATGCCGGGGCGGTTAAGAGGGGCCCCACCTGTCCGGTAGTGGCGGGGTCCCCGCAGGGGTCGGCCAGCAGCCCGTCCGCTGCGTTTGCCGCCCCTGCCGCTCCGCCCGCTCGGGCTGCTCTCGCTGCGGGGGCTGGGAGCCCCCCCCAGGATGCGCAGGTCGCCCGGGGCAGGGGCAGGGGAAAGGGGAAGGGCAAGGGGAAGAAGTCCCCAGCCCTAGCCCCAGCCCCAGCCCTGGCCCGAACCCCGGCGGGGATTGCCGCCACAAGCTCCTCGCCGGAGGGGGGCTGGGAGGTTGCCGGAGCCTCAAAAAAGCGGCGCAAGGCGAACCGAAAGGCAGCCAAAAAGGCCAGGAGGGCTGAGGCTGCTGCGAGGGGAGTGCCGGGTAGGCTGCGCGTCCCCCGCTCAACCGCCGTCGTCCTAACGATGACGGCGGAGGCGGCGGATAGGGGCGTGCAGTACGCCCAGATTGTTGACATGGAGGCCCTCGACATGCCGGGCCCCATCCGGGTGAAACCCACTCGGACGGGTGCTCGGCTACTCGAGATCCCAGGCGCTTCGAGCGGTCCCCAGGCTGATGCCCTAGCGGCTAAGCTTAGGGAGACGCTTGACGCAGCCGACGTCCGGGTGTCCAGGCCCAACAAGTGCGCAGAACTGCGCATTTCGGACCTGGACGACTCCATCACGGCGGAGCAAATCCGCCTCACCGTGGCGGAGGCCGGGGGCTGCCCCCTAGATACGGTTAAGGTCGGAGCGATCCGCTTCGGCCGCCGTGGACTGGGGGCGGCAGTTGTCGGCTGCCCCATCGCAGCAGCCAAAAAGGCTGCCGACCGGGGGTTCCTCGCCGTTGGAGGCGTGGTGCGGGTGCAGGTCCGGCTCCTGCAGGCTCGACCGACTAGGTGCTATAGGTGCCTGTCGGTCGGCCACGTGGGGGTGCAGTGCACGGCGGCGGTGACGGTCGGTGACCGCTGCTTCCGCTGTGGCCAACCCGGCCATACGGCCGGTGGATGCGAAGCTCCGCTGCACTGTTTCAGGTGTGCAGCGGGGGGGCAAACCGGCCGACCATAGGGTTGGCAGCAAGACCTGCACCGGGGGGGAGCCGAAGCCGCAAGGCGGGAGCTCCACCCAAAGTTCGCGGCGGGATGCGGAGATGGTTCCATAATGGATCCTCAGCTCCGCATCCTGCAGGCGAACGTGGGCCACGGTGCCGATGCTCAGGGTCTTCTGCTCCAGAGCACAGTGGTCCGTACACGTCGCCGCTGTCGCCGATCCGTACACCCACCGGCACCTGGGGCCTGCCTGGGTGGTCGACCTGGACAGGTCGGCGGCACTGGTGTACAACACCGCTATGGGTGCCCCCCCCCCTGTTGTCGTGGCAAGGGAGCATGGCATCGTAGCGACGCGTGTGGGGGAGATTGCGGTCGTGGCCGTCTATTTCACGCCGAGCCTACACCGACGCATAGGCCAGTACTGGCAGTCGCTGGAGCGACTGACCGACGTCGTCAACGCCTGTCATCCTCATCCGGTTCTTGTGCTCGGGGACTTCAACGCCTGGTCAGTGACCTGGGGGTCCCGGCACACGAACCCACGAGGTAGGGCTCTGGAGAGCTGGGCCGCTAATCACGGTCTAGTTCTCCAGAATCGCGGGGCCGAAGCCACGTTCGTGACCGCGGAGCGCAGTTCGATTATCGACCTATCGTTCGCAGGCGCTTCGCTGTCGCACCGTGTGCGGGACTGGCGTGTTGTTGTGGGGGTGGAGACACTGGCGGATCACCGATACGTTCGGTTTGATGTCTCCCCCCCCGCGGGTGATGCGCCGGTCATACCGGCCCCACGCGAGCCACGCTGGGTGCTTGGGAGACTGAATCGGGAGGTCCTCCTGGAGGCCGCCATCGTACAGGCCTGGGCCATTGCGCCGGACAGGCCTGTCGATATCGACGATGAGGCGGTGTGGTTCCGGGAGGCCATGACTCGTGTCTGCGATGCGGGTATGCCTAGGGCACCACCCTATAGTCCGAGGCGTCGGGTCTACTGGTGGTCTGCGGAGATTGCGAGGCTACGGCAAGCCTGCGTGATCGCGCACCGCCGGTGGACCAGACTCCGTAGGAGGCGTAGCCGAACCGCAGATACGGAGCCCCGAGTGGCGGAGCTTCATGTGGGATACAGGGAGGCCAGAGATGCCCTCCGAGCGGAGATTAAGCGGGCGAAAGCCGCGGCTTATAAGGAGCTCATGGAGACGCTGGAGCGGGACCCATGGGGGCGGCCTTACCTAATGGTAAGAGGAAAGCTGCGCCCCCGGGCCCCGCCGTTGACCCGGGTTCTCCAGCCAGCTCTGCTCGGTGGAGTGGTCGAGTCCCTGTTCCCGGCGCGAGCGGAACACGTTCCGCCGCAGATGACTCCGCCACCTCGGTAGCCTGTGGCGCCCAGTGTGGTAGTTGACGACGAAGTCCCCGAGGTCACTTGGGTAGAACTGGAGCTGGCGGTGCGAAGGCTTAGAGCCAAGAAGAGCACCGCCCCGGGACCCGACGGCATTCCAGGCCGCGCGTGGGTCCTAGCTCTGGGAGAAGACGGTCTCGAACCCCGGCTGAGAGGGTTCCTCAGCGCATGCTTGGAGCGGGGCCAGTTTCCGAAGATGTGGAAGACGGGGAAACTGGTCCTCATCCGGAAGGAGGGTCGCCCGGCGGACGAACCGTCCGGCTACCGGCCCATTGTGTTGCTCGACGAGGTGGGCAAGCTCTTTGAAAGAGTTATTGCGAAGCGCCTCGTCGAGCACCTCTCTGGTAGGGGGCCGGACCTGGCGGATGCCCAATATGGCTTCCGCCGGTGGCGGTCCACCGTGGATGCCATCATGCGCGTGAGGACTTTGGCGGAGGAGGCAGTTGCCCGGGGTGAGGTGACGTTGGCGGTGTCCTTGGACATCTCCAACGCGTTCAACACTTTGCCCTGGAGTTGCATCAGGGAGGCACTCGTGTACCACGGTGTGCCTCTCTACCTCCGCCGCATAGTCGGGGCGTACCTGACGGAGAGAGCCGTCATCTACCCAAGTGCGACCGGCGTCGGTCGGCGTGAGATGTCGTGCGGTGTTCCACAGGGATCGGTTCTCGGGCCGCTACTGTGGAACATTGGATACGACTGGGTGCTTCGCGGTGAGCTTGCGGACGGCGCCGCCGTCACGTGCTATGCGGACGACACGCTAGTGACGGCGAGCGGGGCTACACACCGCGAAGCGATCCTGAGGGCCACGACCGCGGTTGCTCAAGTCGTGGAACGGATCCGGCGGCTGGGCCTTGAGGAGGCTTTGCATAAATCCGAGGCCATGTTCTTTCATGGACCTCGGCGCACGCCACCACCTGGTTCCAGTCTCACAGTGGGAGGCACTCTCATCGGCATCTCCAACGCGTTCAACACCTTGCCCTGGAGTTGCATCAGGGAGGCACTCGTGTACCACGGTGTGCCTCTCTACCTCCGCCGCATAGTCGGGGCGCACCTGACGGAGAGAGCCGTTATCTACCCAAGTGCGACCAGCGTCGGTCGGCGTGAGATGTCGTGCGGTGTTCCACAGGGATCGGTTCTCGGGCCGCTACTGTGGAACATTGGATACGACTGGGTGCTTCGCGGTGAGCTTGCGGACGGCGCCGCCGTCACGTGCTATGCGGACGACACGCTAGTAACGGCGAGCGGGGCTACACACCGCGAAGCGATCCTGAGGGCCACGACCGCGGTTGCTCAAGTCGTGGAACGGATCCGGCGGCTGGGCCTTGAGGTGGCTTTGCATAAATCCGAGGCCATGTTCTTTCATGGACCTCGGCGCACGCCACCACCTGGTTCCAGTCTCACAGTGGGAGGCACTCTCATCGGCATCAAGCCCCAGATGAAATATCTGGGGCTCGTGCTCGACGGCCGGTGGGACTTCGGGAAGCACTTCCGAAGTCTGGGCCCCAAATTGGCAGGCACAGCCAACGCTCTGGCGCGGCTACTGCCCAACCTGAGGGGCCCGGAGGACTCCTGCAGGAGACTCTACGCGGGTGTCGTGCGGTCCATGGCCCTGTACGGGTGTCCCGTGTGGGCGGACACCCTGAGTGATCGGCACATGCTTCTGCTGCAGCGTCCGCAGCGGAAGTTGGCGTGCCGCATCATAAGGGGGTACCGCACGATATCATTCAACGCGGCGAGTATCCTCGCCGGATCGCCACCATGGATCCTGGAAGCGAGATGCCTTTCGGCGCTATACCGGTTCCGAAGGGCGGCGCGGGAGCGGGGTCACGATCCCGAGCCCGAAGAAATTCGGGCCGTGAGATCCCGGCTCCACAGGGAAATGGTGGTGGAATGGGAGATACGACTTGGGCAACCAGGCGCAGGGCACGCCGTAGTAACGGCGGTAAGACCCATCATGGGGGAGTGGCTAGAGAGGCCACACGGCAGCCTCTCGTACCGTCTGACGCAGATGATCACCGAGCACGGATGCTTCGGAAAGTATCTGCGTCGGATGCAGAAAGAGCCAACGTCCGAGTGCCATCACTGCGACGCGAGCGAGGACTCAGGTCCGCACACGCTCACCGAGTGTCCGGCGTGGGAGACGCCGAGGCGGGAGCTTGTGGCGGCCCTGGGAATGAGGGTTCTCAAGCTCTCCACCTTGCTCGCGGCGATGGTTCGCTGCGCGGATGCGTGGGCGGCCGGCGCCTCCTTCTGCGAGCAAGTAATGCTCGTGAAGGAGGAGGCGGGGCGGGAGCGACAGCGGGACCGACGAAGGATCGCAAGACAAGCTGCCCGCGTACGAAGGCAACTCGGGCGTCGGAGGTCGATGAACGACCTCCGCCCCCCATGAGCGCCGGCCTGGGGGTGACAGGTGAAGCCGCCTGTCACCCTGGCAGAAGCAGGCCGCGGCGGCGTGGCGCGCCTCCCCGTTTCCGGGGACGAATTGGGGACTCTGTAGTCCCCACACCCGAGGAGAGGGCCAGATCGTGAGAGATGGCCCTGGGTCGGCCGGGGTGCGAGGGATATGCCTGTCAACCTCACCTTCGGCAACCGAAACGACCCACAGGCGGCGTGCGTTTTAGTCGGTTCGTGTCCGACATAACCTCCTCCACCGGCTCCGGTGGGGAGGTATCCGTGGGGATTTTGCGCACGTAAAAAAAATTATCGATCCGAGCTTTCTTGATGACAACTTAACCTTGTCCTGCAAACGACTTCGATATTGGACGTCACTGGAGATATCGACACCAAGGATCCCGATACTCGGGGAGATGGTAAGCGGTGTGCCCAGGAATTGCGGCGCTACAATGAATGGGGTTTTCTTAGCGGTGAATACACATACTTGTGTCTTAGTGGGGTTGAATTGGACTAGGTTTAGTCGACCCCAATCGGACACTCCAGAGAGAGTAGTCTCGATTTCAGACACAAGTTGTTCGCGACTCTTCTCCACCTCGGACTGAGGGATATTTGCACGGCCCGTGTAACACGTGTCCCCGGTACTGTCGTCCGCATAACAATGAATGGAGCCATCAGACAGCATGTCATTGATATGCAGCAGAAACAGCGTCGGAGACAACACGGTGCCTTGTGGGACACCAGCGTTTATGTTCATGCGGTCCGAGCAGCTGCCGTCGACGACGGCTTGGATGCTTTTGTTGGACAAAAAGCTGGAGATCCATTCGCACAATCCCTCGGGGAGTCCATAATATGGCAACTTCGTAAGAAGACCTTTGTGCCAGACCCGATCGAAGGCCTTCGCTACATCGAGGCTGACCGCTAGTGCCTCACCGCGACTCTCGATGGCTTGCGCCCACCGGTTTGTGAGATACACAAGAAGGTCACCGGTAGAGCGACGGTAGCGAAAACCGTACTGTCGGTCGCTCAGTAGATCGTTTCCTTCAAGGTACCTCAGGAGTTGTGTATTAATAACACGCTCCATAACCTTCAAGAGAAGGGAGGTTATAGCGATAGGCCTGTAATTGGTCGGATCTGTCCTGTCACCTTTCTTAGGTACAGGGTGCACGAATGCAGTCTTCCACGAGGCCGGGACCTGCCTCGCGGAGTATGAGAGTGCGAAAAGGCGTGTAAGTACAGGGCACAGCTCGGGGGCACAGTGCTTAAGCACCATCGCCGGTATACCGTCCGGCCCACTCGACTTCCGAACATCTAGGGACTTAAGCTCGCGCCGGACCACCCGTTGTGTGATTTTAATTTCGGTCATCGAAGCACCACAGCTGGGGATGATGGGTGGTTCGGCGTTCCCGTCGTTCATAGTCGAGTTTGACGCAAAGAGATTACCCAAAAGATCGGCCTTCTCCTTAGCGCCATGGGCCAGACTACCGTCGGATTTTTGCAGCGGCGGAAGGCAAGACCCCAGAAGTTTCCCTCAGCAGCTTTAGCGAGCGACCAAAATGCACGACTGCCAGATGGGTAGCGCGCAAGCCGCTCGCCAATTCTGCCGATGAACTCAAACTTCGCACTAGACGTTGCCTTTTTACTGGACCTTGAAGCAGCATTCAACTTCCGCTTCACTTCAGCGATGTTCGGATCCTTATTGGCAAGAGCCGTGGTCCAAGCCTTGTATGCAGATTGCTTGCGGTCTCTAGCTTCCCTGCAAGGCCTATTAAACCACGGGCGTTTGCTCGCTTCTGTTGCGACCCAGCGGTTGGGGATGTAACATTCCATACCCACTAGAATCGCGTCAGCGACTGCTGTTGCACAGGAGCTTGGATCATCAGAAGAGAAGCAAAGCTGCCTCCACGGGTACGACGCGAAGAATTCTCGCAGTCCATCCCAGTCTGCCGACTTGTAGTGCCACACATGCCGCCACTGAGGTGGCCGCGGTGGATCAGGCCGCGCGATTGTCACTTGCGCCCGGACGAGGCTGTGGTCAAAAAAGATTTTCTCATCCGTAAACAAAATTTTTCTGTGACCTCCCTTTGCGTACCGCTTCAGTAGTTGCTTCGATTTAACCACCCTATTCTTTTTTTAAATTATCTGTTAAAAATGACCAGTGCGTCTCTTATAGGCTGCAAGTCCTAAGTCATCTTTTAAAATGCGCGACATGGTTCTGGGTGCTATCTTCATCTCCCGAGATAAAATCTTTTGCTTTCGGACAGGATTTCTTCGAATTCTTTCCCTTACTGCTTTGACCACCTTTTTCGTACGAACACTACGTGGACGGCCAGATCTTTTTCTGTCACAAACAGAGGAGGTCTCATTGTACCTATTAATAGCCCGGTACACAAACATTTGACTAATACCAAGCGTATGGAGAGTTTTAAAAATTACATTCGGCTCCATACCAACTTTGTGTAATGCAATCACAGCGATTCGGTTTTCTTTATCACCCCACTCCATTTTAATATAGCAAAATATTGTAAAATGTATTGGTGCCAAAATTAGAAAACACAATGAACAATCGTATAAAAATGACAGATTCCAAATTCAAATGTAATATCTTTCTTATTTTAATTGTAACTGTATTTATGGCCAGACTAAGTATATGAATATTTTTGAAAGCAGTGACGCGCATCGACCACGAATTAACATCATTAAGGTACTCATCCACTTTATAGTAACCTTTACTCGTTAAAGTTTTTTTCACTTCTATTTTAAATTTATTAATTGGCATATTTATCAAGTCCTGAGGAATTTTATTAATTATTTTTATGCAGCTGCCTACAAATGAATCACCAACCTTGTGAAGCCTAAGTTTTGGTACAACTAGTTTATTTTTATTTCTCGTATTAGAATTGTGTACATCAGATAGTTTTTCGAAAATATTAAGGTTTTTTCGTACGTATAAAATATTTTCATAAATGTATTGAGAAGCAACTGTTAAAATATTAATTTCTTTAAAAAGTTCTTTCAGCGAGTCACGGGGTCTGAGACTATAGATCGCTCGTATCGCTCGTTTCTGTAGTACAAATATAGTTTCAATATCGGCAGCTGAGCCCCACAGCAGCAGACCGTATGACATAACGCTATGAAAGTAGCTAAAATAAACTAGTCGTGCAGTTTCCTCATCAGTCAGTGGCCTTATTTTTCTAACCGCATAGGCAGCTGAGCTAAGTCTTCCTGCCAAGGCTGTGATATGAGAACCCCATTGCAGTTTACTATCTAGAGTTATTCCAAGAAAAACTGTGGTATTGACTATTCATTATAGATTCGTTATTCATTTTAATATCTGCCTGTCTTACATTTGGCATAGTAAACTTTACACATTTAGTTTTCTTCGCATTGAGCAGCAAGTTGTTACTTGTAAACCAATGTAATATATCAGAAAGGGTCAAGTCACTTCGTCAAGTACTACTTCATGTCTATCAGTCTTAAAAATTAACGATGTGTCATCAGCAAATAATAAAATTTCACAAAGATTTGTCGCGAAGTAAGGAAGATCATTAACATATATCAAGAATAGAAGGGGTCCTAATATCGAGCCCTGGGGTACTCCCATAACTAATGGGGCACCAGAAGAGTCAGTGCCATTAACGTTAACTTTTTGAATTCTTTCCGTGAGGTAAGACGTAAGTGAGTGTAAGTGAGCCGCTTGAAACACCATAATATTCTAATTTTAGTAACAACGTCTCATGATCAACACAATCAAAAGCTTTTGATAGATCACAAAAAATACCAATGGCATCCTGCTTCTTCTCCCATGCATCAAATATATGTTTGACAAGTGCAACTCCTGCATCTGTCGTGTTTCTACATTTAGTGAAACCAAACTGTTTATCATGAAGTAAATTCTTTTCTGTAAAATGTGAAAGCAGTTGATTAAATATTATTTTTTCAAAAATTTTACTTAGAGCTGGAAGTATTTAGATGGGTCTAAAATTTGAAGGATCATTAGGTTAGAAAATTGGTTTTCATCTATGCATTTATTGAAAATGAATGCCAGGTAAGGCGCGATAGCGGGAATTATTGATTGTATTATATTGATTGAAATGCCCCAAAGATCCTCAGTCTTTTTTACATTTAGTTGCTTAAAGGTTTTAAGTATAGTTTTAAAATCAATATACTGAAAATCAATGTTAGTACTACATTTATCAACACTAGATTTAAGAAGAGAAGCAGCTATATTTTTTGATGAATTTAATGAATTTGTAGTGGTAATTGGAATATTTGTGAAAAAAGATTCAAATGCATTAGCCACTGCAGCATCAGTATTAATGTGTTTACCATATTTTTCTAACTCGAAGGAACGATCACGTGACCTTGTCTTACAGGTTACTTTGTTAATAACATTCCATGTTGCCTTAATATTACTATCGGATTTTTTTAAATTAGCCCGAATATAATTAGATTTGGCTATTGAACAGACTTTCTTAAACAGTTTCGAGTATTTTTTAATATGTTCGATTACTTGTGGCTCATTTGTACATGTCTTTGTCTCATATAATTCATACAATTTTTTTCTACTTTTAAAGATTCCAGGTGTAGCCCAATCACTAAATTTAATTTTGAATTGATTAGTGTTTATTGTTTTTTTAGTGAAAATGTTATTAAATTCGTAATTGATTACTTCGAACAAGTCTCTGTAAAGAACATCCGGGTTTTCATTATTATTTAATTCCAAAAGAGGTATTTTGTTGTTAATATTTTCTTTAAATTTCTCTAATCGATAAGTTGTGATTGGTCTACATACAATATTTTTGGTAATGAAACATGTTGGTGTTCAAATCTAGCTAACTGACCTGTATGATCTGACTTTATAAAATTAATTAAAGATTTCTCATTTACATTGTTATCAGAAAAAATATTATCCAAGCTGCTGTGGATGTGATGCGAGTTGGTTCACAAAACAGATTTTGTAAATTAAAAGATTTGAAAAGATTGAGGAACCTTAACGCGTTCTGGGAGTTTTCGAGAATATCAATATTAAAATCGCCACATACAACTACCGTCTTCTTACATTTACATACTTTTTTTAAGGTTTCTTCCATAATAGACTCAAAAAGGTGGTAATCTCCAGAAGGAGGTCTATAGACGCTAATAACAATATGTTGCTCAAGCTCTGCACATGATAGTTCAATATTTCGCTCACTTGAGAGTGCTACGATATCTTTTCTCTCTTTGGATTTTAATTTGTCATTAATTAAAATGAGTGACCCACCTCTTATAAAACTCTAGTAAACGAACTAATGATTTTATAATTATCAATGTTAATTAATAATTCATGTTTTTTTAGCCAGTGTTCAGTCAAACAAAGTATATGAATATGCATTTCATTTAAAAACAATTCTAGTTCTAACTCTTTGCCAGAAAAACCTTGAGTTGCTAGAGATCTCCCCTATTGTCCTAGAATTATATTTAAATGATTGTCACACTTTTTTGGAACAGATTCCAAGGTCGCAATACAAACATTGTCATTTTTCTGCTCAAAAGGAGCAGCTTGGGTAGCCAAGTTCTTGGCTGAACAAGTAATATAATATGATAGTAAAGATGCTATCTGTCTCTTAAAATAAATATTCAAATAAAATTTATCTTTTGTCAATAATAATTTATTTTCTAAATATATGTTTATGTCAACTAAATGAAATTTATTTTGATTATGAAATGCCATTGTATGTAAAGTTAGATTGAGCTTATGTCTAAGATTGTTTTCTGCCTGTGACAAGCTACGGCTATAAGGAAGTGTGTATAGTATTATATTTTGAACATTTAAGGACTTCAGTGATTCAAAACAATTTATAAGTGCATTTCTGTCTGCATTTCCCCTGTCTCCCACTAAAATGATAAGCGTATTTTTGCTGTTTAAACTATAATTCTTAATTTTTTTAATGATGTTACAGTAAGTTAATCCCGGCATTCAATAATTAGTAATCTTATGTTCTAAATATGAACTTAGTAACTGGCCCATTGATTTCCCCAATTCATCACAATACATCACTATTTCAGGTTTTACATTACTTATTACATTGAAGGAACCACTGGTATTTTCATTTAAATCAACTAAAGGGCCAATGTGTGAAGTCAGTGAGGACTTACAGACTGGCTCAGGACTGAGTAAATTGATGTTCGATGTTAATGTGGAATTTGGGCTCATCAGATCCTTCATAGCCAGAACATACTCCTGATACTCACTTCTCACATTACATATATACATTACATATATATTTTATACATTACAATACATTTTAGTTACGTCAAACTTCAGCATCGACTCCTTAAACATAACACTACTATAAACCTTACTCTGATACTTTCAAAAAGTAGTTAAAACTATATTATATTTATAGTAGACTAGATGTTGCTCACGATTTCACTTTCATTAAATTTTATGGATAATTTACCATCAACAGTAATGCTCCATACTACCATCTCCTTCAGTTGTAAGCGCCAAAGAGTGTATTGTGTCATTCATTATGTAATCGCGCCTATGTCGAAGCGCTGCAGGAGCCATGGCATATAGACATGCATTTGTTGCCTGAATGGATCAGGCAGATTTCGGGTTTACAGGAGAATCAGTGGTAGATACATTACATCACAGGGAGATCTTTAAGGTCAACGTTATGGTGGAACTGCAGTCTTGAATCGCAAGAGTATTTTCTGGTCGGTATCGGTAATCAAGTGTGAAAATGCGCGGTTAACGGTGATTAAAGTTGAAAACGGTGATAAATAAATATTACTTATGTTCTTTTTAATATTTTTTTTTACACTTTTTGAATGCGGCTATCTTGAATTTGAACTTCACCATACTATATGGTATTTAACTTGTCAAGCCCTTTCATTTGGTACCCATATTGAGAGAGTTGTCTTTTGTGGCGGTGGTTTGATGATTTTCAAACATTTTTACGACTGAAGTTCTTACACATAATCTGGAAATATCATAATAAATTAAGAATAGGGTGTCTCAGTAAAAGTGCACTTTTTCATTTTAAAATATAAAAAAGTATTTTATGTCAGGGTTGTGATATTTTTATTGTATTATAAAGAAGATATGATCCGATTGAGTATGGAATAAAATATCCAGCTAATGACCCCCACGGCTCCGATGACAGGTCATTACTCTTTTCATGAAATTTTTCATGACTTTTGCACAGAGATGTGGCTGTATCTCACCGATGACGCGTTGGATTTCCGATTTGAGCTCAGGAATTGTTTCGGGTTTATTCGCATAAATCCGAGATTTCAGAAAACCTCAAAGTAAAAAATTATCGGTGAGGGACGTAAAGACATGGTGAACATAGTAATTTCACAACATAACATAACATATTAATCAATTAATGAATTAATTTTAATTTAGGAGATAACATTGATAAAGATCGGTGAATTTCCGATCTCACACCGAAACACTTCAACTTGTGTGTCGAAAACATATATTATGGTTTTAACTACTCTATACCGTATACTTTGTACACTTTGTCCCTCATTGACAGGTACCGCCTCTTTTTTAACCCTTGAATGTATGGAATAATCTTTTTAGTGTTATTTGTTAACAATCGGTTGGCAATTTGATGCAATTCATTATTGCCGGAAGTTTAGAATATACATCTGTACTATGAAACATATCTATGTCGTACAGGTATTAAATTGAAATGTGTGAATATCATTTAGGTTTCGTATTTTATTCCTAAATCAGTTAGTGTTAATGCATAATGTTTATGCAAGTTTCGATGTGGTGTTATTCGCTATACCCCGTATTAAGGGTACTTTCCCTCCAAAACTCCGGCGTCATATCATCATCTACACAACGTTCTCAAACAAGAACCAATGGCCTTCCATTGGTTCTTGTTTGAGAACGTTCATGTGGGATTAATTATTTTAAGATCCCTCGGTGAATTGTTACATAGGATTTAGGGGCATATAAGAGCATTTGAGTCATCTGAAACCATCGGGGCGCTATTCATGCAACAAATCGATCTGTTGATTCGTCGTAATCCGTGCTGGTTCGCTGGAGAAAGCTAGGCTGATTCTTCTGGCTGAGCATGGGGAATCGAGTAGACAGCTGCAGGAGGAGCTTAAACAGTGGAGGGAGACCACTAGGGCTGACGCATTACGAACCTGGCAGAGACGCTGGGATACCGAGGAGAAGGGAAGAACAACGTACCTTTTCTTCCCTTTGGTAGAACAGCGGCTTGCATGGCATTGGGTCGAGCCGGACTATGAGCTGTCCCAGCTCCTCACTGAACATGGATGTTTTCAAAAGAGATTGTATGACCTTGGCCTTGGTAGCGAAAGTGTATGTTTCTGTGGTTTGGAAGATGAAGACCTACACCATGTGCTGTGGGTCTGCCCCCTGTATGATGACATCCGCGACAACATGATGGGAGGTGTGGTAAGATCGGAAGCTGGGCCTATGTATTACTCGGACCTTGTAGGTACACCCCAAAACTTCGGACGGCTGCGGAGCTTTGCGCGCGTTTGGCACGAGAGGCGCAAAGCTCGTGAGGTCTCTAACGGCGACGAAGCCTGGTAGTGTGGCGTGCTGCCCCAGAAAGGGGAGAGAGCGAAAATGGTGGGGCACATAAAATAATTTGTAGGAAGTCAAGAAATGCGCGCCTGAAAGAGAGCAGACGCCAGTAGGGTGCGCATCTTCCAAGATTCGGCCCGTTATAACCAAGATGGTTGGTAGGGCCATGGGAAGGAGGTGGGAATAGTGTTGATTCGTCGAAAAGGTAACAAGTCATTATTATTTAGGTTATAATAGTAGTATTAGGAGTAACTTTTGGTTACTTTATACGATACTTTCATATTATTTTATTCTAATTAATGGCTGCTCAATATCAAAACAACGCGAACTTTACCCATGCTGTTTTCAACAGATGGTGAAGATATATTTTTTTCGCGTTCTACATAATATATGTATTTATGATCTATCGCCGTCGCTTCTCGTCGAGTAATAATTAAATACGCACATGACAACATTCGAGAAAGCGATCACGTAGGACACACTGAACAACAGTTTCATCGAAACGCATCGCAAAAAGCTCACGTAGGACAATGCCTCAGATATGATATACGGATTATTGTAACGCGTCGTATTAGAGAGAAACTAAGCCGTACCGACTATAATACTTTCACGGAAATGTTACATCTGACTCGAAGATATGTATGATGAAGGTCGCCACATTTACATAACCCGAGTACTAGGGTACGCGAGCCGTTAAAAACGCAGGCTGCGCATGCTCCGCTCGCGGCTCCCGCGCCTACCGCAATAACGTACTAACTGCTACGTCAACCATGTAGTAAAACAAAATTAGATCTTACATGTTAATAATGTAAAAAAAATGTACCTATAGGTCATATTAACACTACGGGTACGTTATTTATAATAAATATTTTTTATGTCGATATGTTGGCCCATATATATATAAGGCCACCATCTGTACCTACACAAAACTTGTATCTCATATTGTAATGTAGGTACCTATATATTGATTGTGTACAAAAAGACGTGTAATATTATTAATAATTATGTACGTCTTATTATTATCATTTTCTCTATATTCATTTAGAAAATATGTAAATTATATATTTAAATACATATTACAATTAAAGTTATTATATAGATATTAAAAATATAATAATAAAAAATATTAAAAAAAATATTAAAATATTATTATTATTCCTCTTTATTAAAGTAAACATTAAATAAATTATATTTTTAAGTACATATAAAAACATCTATTTAAAAATATAAAAAATAGTGCTCCATCGGCATCGGGTACAGGGATCAAACTACCAATGGTTAGGGCTCCATAGAGAGGAATTTCCTCACAATGCGTACCGTGTCGAGAAGTACCGCCTTCTGCATCAGGTCCTTGACCCAACTGTCTAATGCGAGCCTCTTAGGGTGCTGATCGAGGCTATTGGCAATCAGTCCGTGACCCGACACAACTATCGGAACAATAATCGCCGAATCCACATTCCACATGTCGACATCCTCGTGAGCTAGATTTAAATATTTTATTTGCTTATCTTTTCAGGCTTTTACGAGATTTTCGTCCTGCAAAATGTGATATCATTAATTATTGCGCGACGCTCTAATCGATCTATCACCACTATATCAGGCTTATTGGCTACAATGGTCCTGTCAGTGATGATAGGTTGATCCCAATACAATGTGACTCAACTATCGTCTAGAATGGGTCCCGGCACATACTTGTAATACAGCACCTCCAAATCTACAAGGTTATATTTAGGAGCAAGTTGCTGATGGACAATCCTGGCTACTTGGTTGTATCTGTGTAAATACTCACCAATAGCTAGACGAGAACAACCAGAAATCATATGCTTGAGTGATTCGCCGGGACGGTGACATACACGACCGAGTCAGTCGTACCATCCTTAAGAATATATCTCCAGTAGTTGTTAGTTTTTACAACTTCCTCAGTAATTGCACACCTTCGGTTTTTCCAAATGGATCACCAAAACGTAACCAGGAAACAGATGCTTTTAACTCTATATCGGGCCCATATAAGGCCCTATAAAAAGGTCCGTACAGCTCTTTGCTGTTCCATATTTCCTTGCGATCATAATTATTATTACTTTTTGCTTTCAAACCTAAATCTTCTTAAGCGGGGCGTGAAAAAGCATGTGATGAGGCCGCCAAGCTGAGTGCCACTTAGTGTCTGTAATAGTGACCCTCTTTCCTGAGAAAGCCTTTAGCTCACCATCGGGCGAGGTAAAGTCAAGTTGACAAAAAAAATCATTAATTTTGACTTTCAAGACTCTTCGCTTTTTCATTTCGCTTCTATTCTCACATAGGTACCGACTGAGCTGCAAAGACTCCTGAGCGTCGACATCGAGTCAAAATCTGATGAGACTCGTATAAGAGATTCAGAGGTGAGTACTAAATCAGATAATTATAATTTTTACAATATAATCACGCCTTTATCCCCGTTAGGCTGAGGTGAATTAACACCCACATTTCAAAAATCATTGAATTCGGTCCTAAGTAATGGGGGTGAGCCTATTGCCGTTTTCCGGGCACTATTGTTGACTCAAGCCATGCATCTTAGTCACCTTGTACGACACCGCATGGGAAGAGATGGGGTGGTCCAAATTCTACTCTACCGGGAACCATGTGGCTATTTTATTATATTTTCATTAAATAACTTTGGTTGAGGTCTAAGTAACACAGTCGTCTGTATAGACGGCTTCTCGGAACTCGACGTAGTGATTGTCACCTTTTTTTGTATCGGCTTCGTTAGGTGAGTGTTTAGCATGAACATAATGTCTTTCACTTGAGATCATGGATTTCCTTGCAGAATTGTATTACATATGTGAATTTGTCCATGTTACAACGCGAGGGTGCGTTGGAGCCCTCAAAAAGTCCGACCAGTCTTCTATATCGCCAATTTGCTGTTGAGGTCAGATGGGAGTCGCTTCACGGAAAATATTTAAGTTCAGTTAGAGTAGAAAGCCGACCCCGTTTCAAAATTTTGGGCTGTATATATCTCTGTGATTTTAAACAGCGCTATCCCTTAGTCACCATGCGCGACACCGTATGGGAAAGAGATGGGATGGTCCAAATTCTACTCTGTGAGAGTGGGTAACGTCAATGTGGTCGGCAGGGCCGTCTCTAATGCGCAGTGAAAGAGGTGTGGGGCATCCGAGCGTAGGGTCTTCAGGGTCGTTAGCTGACACACACAGCAGAATTTCTAATTGCACGACAATTAGTTAGTGACGAAGACAGAAATATAGAATATTTAAGGCGCAAACTATGAATATTATAATGTTCCCTAAAAATATTACAATTGTTAGTCCCCGAGTCACGTTATAATATTCCATAAAAGTATTACAATTGACAACATTTCATTTTCCATATTAAGGTAAAACAATAAATCCATTTAGAGATGTTAGGTTCATAAAGACAATATATTATTTTCAGATTTTTCGGTTCACTAATTTCGTAATAAATGTAAAAAAAACGAAAATACCAACATTTTGATGAAAGATAGGCTTTTAAATCACTGTAACCTTTGCATTAATTTAAAAAAAAAAGAAATCGCACGAGTGTTGTTCCCACGACCAATATATTTATTATCGATATATGATTTTCAAAAGCTCTCTCTATCTGATAGTCCTATCGAAATTTTAGTCACTTGGGAATACAATTGAATTGACGCTGCAAAATAGATAATACTAACAAGTTTAGAAATTACTGTCGATCGAACCTGATTTTCTAAGCCAAGTATCTCAATACCATCGATAAATTATAGCCAATGGAACAACACCATAGTTTACGTTGTGGTTCTGATTGACCTGACTGGACAGTGACATACAAAACAGATTGTTAGTTGTTGCATCATTGCATCGTTATTTTCAATTGCAAAATTTAATTAAGTATATTTAAAATGAAGACTTCCGAAGGCTTTTATACAGCAGATAGTAGAAATTTGCCAAAAGTTGAAATGATCATGTTTCTAGAACACATGAGCGACAGTGAAAATTTCAACAAAGCAGAAATTCGAGGTGCCAAAGTTCTCTTATCGTCCAGAGAAGATTACGTTGATAAATGCATAGGTTATGTAGAAGTTAAACGGGAAGATGGACTGTGCTATGTGCAAGGTAAAGTTACCCCAGAGCATAGAGTTCGAACAAAACTTTATACTGTCAGCGTAGTTATCAAAGAAGCAGAAGAAAAAATAGTTACCCTTAAATGCAATGATTGTATTGCTAGTGAAGGTGGATGTAAACACAGTATTTGTTTCATCATGTGGCTAGTCAAACGAAGTGAAGAACCTTCTGTCACCTCTGTTTCTTGCTATTGGAAGCAACCAAGGTTATCTGAAGCTGTTACTAAAGAAAAATTTGTATTGGCTAAAGAAATATGTGCAAGGAAAAAATCTATTCTAGTCCAATAAATAGACCAACAGTTTTCTCATCTTTTTTAAAAGAGTGTAAAAAAAGGAAAATTGATGACTCACTCATTACATGTTACACTAATGAAAAAACAGCATTAGATAAGTACAGTGTATACAACTTAGTTTTAGATTTACAGAATACTACGCAAGTGAATTTTAATAATTTAAAGTTGTATGCCGAGCAATTATTAACTGCAGAAGTAAGAATGCAAATAGAAACCCAAACAAGAGGTCAAGCTGACAGTAAACTGTGGCATACACTGCGACAAGGTCGGATCACAGCTTCTAAAATATATGAAGTGTGTAAATGCAAGACTGACAGTATACGTGTATTAGTGCAAACTATTCTTGGTGGTTACAAAGTACCTGAGACTAAAGCTATTAAAAGAGGTAAAAGGCTTGAAAACAAAGTTGTAAAAGAAGTTGAAGCTGAGCTAGCAGTTCCAGTGCAAAAATGTGGGTTTATTTTGATTTCACCATTTGTTGGTGCTTCACCTGATGGCTTGTGTGATGATTTTTGTGTGGAGATAAAATGTCCCATGAGTAATACTTCCATGGATAGACATGTTAAGGATAACTCTGTATCTCAAAAATTTATAGCTCAAACACAACTTCAAATGCATGCTACTGGCAAAAAGAAGGCTTTATTTTGTGTGGCAGACCCAATGTTTGAGTTAAATAACATATATACAAAGTACTGGTTGTACTATGATCAGTTATATGTACGCAAATTAATTAGAGAAGCAGAAGCGTTTTGGGAGAAATTTGTTTTACCTAAAATAACAGAAAGTGCTAATATTTTTTTTTTCTTGTGTATTATTAAATTTTTTATAAAATACCTTGAAATATTCCATAAAATTATTAGTCCCCGAGTAACGTTTGTATTACAATTGAATGACATTTTAAAGCATTTAGTATGCTAACTATTCAAATCGATTAAGATATAGAAAAAAAAATCGGTACAGTCGGGATTCGAACTCGCGATCTTCCTTCCCATACAGGGAGAACGGTCCGACCACTAAGCCACAGAGTATTACACTTGTTAGTCACCGAGCCACGTCATAAAATTCTATAAAGATGTTACAATTGTTAGTCTCCGAACCACTTATAATCTATACTCCATCTATATTTCTATTTATTTTAATTGTACCGTGTAAACTTTCTCCTTCTGAACCAAATCTTCTGTTATGTGTATGTGTTGTGTGTGTGAACTGAATTACTCTACACTACACGTGATTACATACTACAGAACGATACGATGTCATTAAAAGGCGGGTCCCGATTAGAGGGTCTAGTCACGCATGCCTCGAAGACGGGGAAACTGGTTCTCATTCGCAAAGACTTCCGACTCACTGCTCGCCTACCGTTTTATTACCAACGCCTTCAACACCCTGTCATAGTCGTTATTTACCTAACCTAACCTAACGAAGCCGATACAAAAAAGTTGACAATCACTACGTCGAGTTCCGAGAAGCCGTCTATACAGACGACAGTGGTACTTAGACCACAACCAAAGTTATTTAATGAAAATGTAAATATAATAAAATAGCCACATGGTTCCCGGCAGAGTAGAATTTGGACCACCCTATCTCTTCCCATGCGGTGTCGTACAATGTGACTAAGGGATAGCGCTGTTTAATACCAGATAGATACAACCCCGACTCATCCTCAGATGCATGGCTTGAGTCAACACTAGTGCCCGAAAGACGGTAACAGGCTGACCCCCTTCGTTCATTAAGTGGGACATAATTCAATCATTGGTGAAATTTGGGTGTTAATTCACCTCTGCCTAACACTCGGGAGAAAAAGGCGTATTTAAAATAATAATAAATAAAAATTAATTTAATGATAAATAGTATGTAACAATGTTAATTATTATACTGTGACAGGGACAGGCTTTGCCTAGTGTGGGACTAGGCAAAGCCTGTCCTGTGGGTGCCAAATACGTTTACAATTTACGTAAAAACATTGTTTGTTCGGGCGAATCACAGTTTTTGGGCATAACGCACAAATTAGAACTATATCAATCTGTCAACAATCACCAATGACCACAACATTTATGACACATGAGTAATTAAACTGTCGGTAATATCGTACGATAAGGAACTGAGCCATTTTGTGAACCTTGCCTCTTTTACCGAACATAGTTTTGCATCGCGCTATTTGCCAAATTATAAATGTGGACATCTTTAAATGGACTAAAGAGTCTGGCAAAACTTGTGTTGACTTGGGGTAGTCATAGTTTGTACACTCGTCGCTTAGCTAAATCTTTGTAGTCTTCTGAATTTATTGTTTTTTTATAAATGTTTAGAACTGTCTTTAGAATATGTAATTGACGCACATTTAATAATTTACTTTCTTTGTACAAAGTTTCTGTAGGATATCGGAAGGGTTTCCAAAACAGTTTTAATTACTGCCCTCTGAGCTCTTTCAATTTGCATCATTGCTGTTTTTGGAGCACTTCCCGAACATGTTATGCAATATGTTATCAGCGATTGACACAAGGCATAAAATTTTAATATTTTTGCTGTTTTCCGGACTTTGTTGTACAGGCCGTTTATGTGTGCATGAAAGCTAAGGTGCTCATCAATGACCACACCAAGGTACCTCATAGTGTCGGTTTTTGATAACTCTTCGCAGTTACATCCTTACATTACATCTTCGCAGTTAGTCCATCGCCGCGAGCAAGGTGGAGAGCGTGAGACCTCTCACTCCCAGGGCCGCCACAAGCTCCCGCCTCGGCGTCTCCCACGCCGGACACTCGGTGAGCGTGTGCGGACCTGAGTCCTCACTCGCGTCGCAGTGATGGCACTCGGACGTTGGCTCTTTCTCCATCCGACGCAGATACTTTCCGAAGCACCCGTGCTCGGTGATCATCTGCGTCAGACAGTACGAGAGGATGCCGTGTGGCCTCTCTAGCCACTCCCCCATGATGGGTCTTACCGCCGCTACTACGGCGCGCCCTGCGCCTGGTCGCCCAAGTCGTAGCTCCCATTCCGCACACATTTCCCTGTGAAGCCGGGATCTCACGGCCCGAATTTCTTCGGGCTCGGGATCGTGACCCCTCTCCCGCGCCGCCTTTTGGAACCGGTATAGCGCCGGTATATCTGATCCGAACACTCATGTATTTTAATACTTAGAATCATATTTGGAGCTGTTTCCCGAGTTTTATGGAAGCAACTCGGAGTGCTCAACAGGGCGAAGCAGTACTTTACTGCGGGGCAGCAACTCCTTCTTTATAAGGCACAGGTCCAGCCTCACATGGAGTACTGCTGTCACCTTTTTGCTGGAGCACCTGCATACCAGCTAGACCCCTTCGACTCGTTGCAAAGACGGGCATTGAGGCTGGTTGACAATCCCACACTCACAGGTAGAGTGGAACCTCTTAGCCTTAGGAGGGATTTTGCCTCACTGTGTGTGTTCTACCGCCTATACAATGGTTTGTGCTCAGATGAATTGTTTGACATGATGCCCGTAGCTACATTCTAGCATCGCACCTCTCGCCATAGGCAGGGAATTCATCCCCACACATTGCGACCTGAGACGGTGCGCACTGTGCGGTATGAAAGAAACTTCATCCCACGCACACTCAAGCTGTGGAATGACCTCCCTGCTGCGGTTTTCCCAAGCGCCTACAATATGGAGTTCTTCAAGAGGGGCATCAGAAGGTTTCTTCATGGTCGGCAGCACGAGTGTTACACCCCTGGTGTTGCATACGTCCATAGGCCACGGTAACCGCTTCCCATCAGGTGGGCCGTGTGCTTGTCTGCCAACTTAGTGGTATAAAAAAAAAAAGCATATATACTTTTTTTTTTTTTTACGTGCGCAAAATCCCCACGGATACCTCCCCACCGGAGCCGGTGGAGGAGGTTATGTCGGACTCGAACCGACTAAAACGCACGCCGCCTGTGGGTCGTTTTGGTTGCCGAAGGTGAGGTCGACAGGCATATCCCTCGCACCCCGGCCGACCCAGGGCCATCTCTCGCGATCTGGACCTCGTCTCGGGTGTGGGGACTACAGAGTCCCCAACTCGACCCCGGAAACGGGGAGGCGCGCTAGGCGCGCCCCCGCCGCGGCCTGCTTCTGTGGTTCCACAGGCGGCTCCACCTGTCACCCCCAGGCCGGCGTTCATGGGGGGCGGAGGTCGTTCATCGACCTCCGACGCCCGAGTTGCCTTCGTACGTGGGCAGCTTGGCTTGCGATCCTTCGTCGCTCCCGCTGCCGCTCCCGCCCCGCCTTCTCCTTCACGAGCATTACTTGCTCGCAGAAGGAGGCGCCGGCCGCCCACGCATCCGCGCAGCGGACCATCGCCGCGAGCAAGGTGGAGAGCGTGAGAACTCTCACTCCCAGGGCCGCCACAAGCTCCCGCCTCGGCGTCTCCCACGCCGGACACTCGGTGAGCGTGTGCGGACCTGAGTCCTCGCTCGCGTCGCAGTGATGGCACTCGGACGTTGGCTCTTTCTCCATCCGACGCAGATACTTTCCGAAGCACCCGTGCTCGGTGATCATCTACGTCAGACGGTACGAGAGGCTGCCGTGTGGCCTCTCTAGCCACTCCCCCGTGATGGGTCTTACCGCCGCTACTACGGCGCGCCCTGCGCCTGGTCGCCCAAGTCGTAGCTCCCATTCCGCCACCATTTCCCTGTGGAGCCGGGATCTCACGGCCCGAATTTCTTCGGGCTCGGGATCGTGACCCCGCTCCCGCGCCGCCTTTCGGAACCGGTATAGCGCCGAAAGGGATCTTGCTGCCAGGATCCATGATGGCGATCCGGCGAGGAGACTCGCCGCTTTGAAGGATATCGTGCGGTACCCCCTTATGATGCGGCACGCCAACTTCTGCTGCGGACGCTGCAGCAGGGGCATGTGTCGATCATTCAGGGTGTCCGCCCACACGGGACACCTGCACAGGGCCATGGATCGCACGACACCCGCGTAGAGTCTCCTGCAGGAGTCCTCCGGGCCCCTCAGGTTAGGCAGTAGCCGCGCCAGAGCGTTGGCTGTGCCCACCAATTTGGGGCCTAGACTTCGGAAGTGCTTCCCGAAGTCCCACCGGCCGTCGAGCACGAGCCCCAGATATTTCATCTGGGGCTTGATGCCGATGAGAGTGCCTCCCACTGTGAGACTGGAACCAGGTGGTGGCGTGCGCCGAGGTCCATGAAAGAACATGGCCTCGGATTTATGCAGAGCCACCTCAAGGCCCAGCCGCCGGATCCGTTCCACGACTTGAGCAACCGCGGTCGTGGCCCTCAGGGTCGGGAAGCATATATACTTGGTTTTTCTAGCATTTAATGTAAGCAGATTGTATTGACGCCATTTATTTATTTGCTTCATTCCATTCTCTGCTTTCAGAAACCCCTACTTCCAAGTTAGGCCTTGGTAAATAATGGCATATAACGTCCGCATCAACACTATCGTGTATATCGTTAATATACATTATGAATAAAGTTGGTTCCAGGATGGATGCTTCCCTGTAGCACGCGTAGCTCACTTTTATGACTTTCTACGCTTACACACTGCGTTCTCCCTCTTAAATTATTTTTGAACCAGTTAGGGCAACACCGTAACCCCGAAATGGTTTTCTAGCTTCCTTGTTAATATGGGAATTAATATCGTATCGAACGCTTTTGCTAGGTCTAGGAAAACGGCAACGCAAGCTTTCTTACGGTCGAGATGAGCTGATACGGTCGCTGTCAGGAGCGTGACAGCTTCTTCGGTTGACTTACCTTTTCTAAAACCAAGCTGTCTTGCTGAAAGAAGATAGTTGGTTTCTATATACTTGACAAGTCTGTTATTAACAATCTTCTCTAAAAGTTTCGAAAAAGCAGTCAAGAGTGAAATAGTTTGATAATTTTCCGCTGAGTTTTTGGGTCCATCCTTATCAATAGGTGATATGGATGCTATTTTCCATGCATCTGGAAATGCACCCACTTCCAGGGTGGTGTTAAATAGTGTTTCTAGAGGATTTACAATAACATCCTTAATATACTTTAAAAGTACATTGGTGATTCCATCAATAACTGGGGACTTATCATTTTGTAAGGACATTATGAGCGAATCTATCTCACATACATCAGTAGGCTGCAAAAAGAGGGAGTTTAAAATTTTCTTACGATTGATTTTTGCAGCAAGTGTTTCTTGGTTTAACCGCAGTTTATTAAGAGTGTTATCCGCTAATTTTTTACCGACAGTTGAGATATAGTGGTTGCATATGTTCAAAGATTGTTTGGGACTTGTACTATCCTGTAGTATAAGAAGTTCTTTTGGCTGCTTCTTTTTATTCGTCATATGGCAAACAGTTTTAATTGTTCTCCACATTTTTCTATCACCAATGAATGAGAAAGAAGGAAGATTGCTATCTGATGACTCCATTCATTGTTATGCGGACGACAGTACTAGGAACACCTATTACACGGGCATGCAAATATCCCTCGTTCCGAGGAGTTGGAGTGTCGCGAACAACTTGTGTCCGAAATCGAGGCCACTCTCTCTGGAGTCTCCGATTGGGGACGGCTAAACCTAGTCCAATTCAACCCCACTAAGACACAAGTGTGTGTATTATTATATTTTTGCTGGAGCGCCTGCATACCAGCTTACCCCTTCGAGACGGTGCAAAGACGGGCGTTGAGGCTGGTTGACAATCCTATACATGCAGATGATGTGGACCTTGCTTCGCTGTGTGTGTTCTACCACTATACAACGGTTTGTGCTCAGATGAATTGTTTGACATGATGCCCACAGCATCATTTTATCATCTCAACGCTCGGCGTAGGCAGGGAATTCATCCCCACACATTGCAACCTGAGACAGTACGCGTAGTAGCAGTAACTTCATCCCACGTACACTGAAGCTGTGGAATGAACTACCTGCTGCATTTTTCCTATGCGCCTGCAATATGGGGTTCTTCAAAAGGGGCATTAGGAGGTTACTCCAGGGTCAGCAGCGCGAGTGTTATGCCCCTGGTGTTGCACACGTCCATAGGCCACGGTAACTTCCATCAGGTGGACCATGCGATTGTCTGCCACTTAAATTAAAAAAAAAAAAAAATTGAGCACTTTAATAGTGAATTCAGGGTTAGATTATAGGTTACGATGAGATGGTCAGATATCCCACCTGTTTTACATACATAATTTAAAGTTATTCTTCCATATCAATCCTCAATTAATGGCTTTACTGAAAGTAACAGAAGCATTCAGTAACTCTTTTAAAATGAAATTGTGTGTGAATGCGAATGTGGACAAATGCTTGGAAACTTGGAAGATGGGAAGGGTCAAGGGTGTCGACGCATGTTGCGCAAAGGCCTACCCATCTTCCAAGGCACCAAAGACATACCGTCCGGTCTCTTGCCATCGTTGCGCACCAAGCCAACTGGTTCAAGTATAGCTGGAACACCAGCGGTGACAAGAGCCCGGCCGATAATGTCATTTAAATGTGCATGACGTGACATGCGGCCTGCGCTCCTGCCGCATGATAGGCCGTGATGCCCAAGGCTGTCGACTGCCTCACCACAGTGACATAGATGAGGAGAAACACAGGGAGCACCCAAACGAAGACAGGCTGCAATTCAAAACGTCGTGTCGTCCAGCATGGTGCCAATGTTGGACGACGGAAGAGCCTGAAGCCACACACCAGATTCCCACTCTCCCACAGCCAGAAGGCGAGCACGCTCTGCAACATTAGAGGACGTATTCAGTAACTGTTGTCGTAATATGCTGCAAAGCGGCTCATCCCAATGTCTCTGGGAGCTTAGGTTGGTGGGCAAAACAGTGTTTGGGCAAAACATTTTCCAAGCATTTATAGCTTCGGCTTTGCCTGGCACTTCGGAATAAACCCGTGTGGGTATCAAGATTTTCCTGGTTAATTCCTCTGTGCCATGAATCGAACCTAAAAAAGCTGGTAAACTTACATCGGAAATTTTACGAACACCGAGCCCACCCCAGCGCACCGGGAGCGATGCTTGGAGCCAGTTGGTCGTTCAAATCTACATTCAAAATTTTGCATAGGGTATTTTGAATAATTTTGTCCATCTTACCTAAAAGTGCCAAATGTTTAAAAAATTGTGACGATCGTAAAGCATGAGTTAATTTTGGGACGAAAAGACAATATCTAATAATGGTAAAAGCTGAATGTATATTAATTTGGAGGAGTCGGTCCGAAACTTCATTAAAATTTAGAATTTTATCCTCAATTAAGGCATCATAGGCTTCTTCAAGAGCCCCTAGGAGACGGAGTGAACTTTTATCTAACACTTTCAAATTAGGGGCCAAAACATTAAATCTCGAAATTGCCAAAGATTTGTTAATATTACCGTTAAGGAAAATTTCACATTTTGAGGGATTTAGTTTTAAACCAATAGTTTTAAATTTATCTTTCAGAAAAGCCAAATCTCGAAGCACTGTGTCTATATCCCCTCCTAGAGTACCGTCATCAAGTTACCAGATGTTAAATTTCGAATTTAGTTGCCGAATGATTGGATGTATTGATAAACTGAAAATGAGTAGCCCAAGAGGGTCGCCTTGTTGACACCCGACCGCCGACTTTAAAACATTTTCCTTAAATGGTAATTTGGAAGGGTGTCTGTAGCACTGTCAAAGAAATTTGAAAATTTTGGGGGTTTCTAACTTGGCCTGTGTCAACAAGGTATCCCTGTTAACTGAGTTAAAGGCATTCTTCAAGTCAACCTTAAGAATGACCTCTCCTTCGCCGCAGTCAAGGTACGTGGACAGGGCATGTACAGCAGCCTCACAGCCCCCTTTAGACCCAAACCCGAGTTGTAGGGGCACGAATTTTTTGGCCATATCTGTACTGTAATATTTACAGCATATTTTGGCTGCCATACGCCTGTACGTACAACCTACGGCAATGGGACGAACGCCACCATCTTTTTTCCGCAATGCGCATAAATTTGCGCCATAGAGGATATCAATAATGGCTTCGTCCACATTGCCGGATAACATTAAGTTCATCAAACCTGTAAGCTCCCTCAAAAGTGCTCCACTAGCATCCCCAACGCCTGGACTCAGAAGATCTTTCAGATGTTGTGGAGTCAGGCCATCGATGCCGCCAGCAGAACCATTCCGGAAGGAGCCCACAGTCGATAACACGTCCTTGGCTGTTACAGTCAGAAAGTTAGTGTCAGAATTTGGAGCATCGGGGAAGGCAAGGTCATCACCTGGCACTGGGTGCTTGCTCTTTAGATCTGCAAGAGTCTCTGGAGAGCAAGGTGCCACTAAGTCGCAGCTGAATAGTAACCTAGCTGCACCACTGATATCACCTTCTCTCAATTTAGATTCTACATAACGGAAAATAGTATTTTTACGAAAAGCAGTGAATTTAGGGTCGAAAGTACTGTTCGAAATACAGTTGTCTTTAATTTGTGATGTTAAACTTTTGGGGGTTGCCTGATTTTTTGAAATGTGTAAAATCCTATAGGAGAAGGTGAATAATTGTTCCCAAGCTCCAGTAGAATTTTCCCGTACTACAAGGCCAATGCAGTCTGCCAGATTTTGCGCCACTAAAGGCCTTGCACCACGGGGAATCCTCTTTAAAATTGGTATAGAATTTTTTAATTTTGCAAGGTTCTGCCAAAAGGGAATTTGGGGATTGGACAACTGTGGTGGCATTGCGCTTGGAAGCACATTTTGGAGCTTATGTACCCTCCCAAAATGTATTTTCAAACCACGCTCACTGAGAAGTAACAATTTATTTATTCATAATTTTAAAGTACATTTACAAACAAGCGTTCAAATTCGATAGAAAATCTGTTTCCTAATTCATTTTTGGTTCTCGTACTTACTTAAGTAGGCACATCCAGGTATTTAACATATTTTTCGCTTCTTTTCCCACATAGGTACCTACTGAGCTGCAAAGATCCCTGAGCGTCGACATGGAGTCAAAACCGAAAAGTAAATCGGAAATGTCTGAAAAGTCAGAGGTGCCTCGTATACGAGATTCAGAGGTGAGAACTAGTTCAGATAATTATAATTTGCACATTTCACATTTCACCAGTCATTGAATTCGGTCCCACGTAATATGGGTTGAGCCTGCTGCCGTTTTCCGGGCACTATTAATGACTCAAGCCATACATTTGAGAGTGAGTCGGGGTTGTATATATCTGTCTGATAATAAACAGCCCTATCCCTTAGTCGCCATGGAGAATGCCACGTGGGAAGAAATGGTATTGTCAAAACTCTACTCTGTTAGGAGTGAAGCGGTCTTTTTCAAAACGGTAACGTCAATATGGTCGACAGGGCCATCTCTACTGCGCAGTGAAAGGGGTGTGGGTTAATGGGCAACAATTATTGCTGGGGCCCCTGCCGCTAGCCAGTGCCCATGGAAATAGGTCGGCCAGGCGTTCACAGAGACTACGGATAACGCTTGAATGCGTTAGCGTGCGAAGGAAGTGACGTTCATGGGCATACCCATTAACCCAGCAAAGTTCCCCCGACTGAAGCGCCCTACGTAGAAAATGAAATCGCACCCGAAATCACTAAAATAGTGTAAAAATGAGTGGAGTTGCTGTGTTATGGCTTAAAACCACTTTTGGTATCTGGTTTCTGCTTGGGGAACTGACGGCACTCTTGTTACGAACTGTTATATAGTTCTGTAGTAGAGACATGTGGAATGTTCACTCAGCAATCATTGTACCAATGATTTGATTGATTTAACTTATTAAACTTAAATATTGAGTTGCAGTTACAATTTGAGAAGACTCTGCCTCCTAAACTAGGGTTACCCCTGTATCATAAGAGTCGTGTCAGTCAATGGACTAATAGCAAAGATCCTCGACCAACACCTACAGAGGCTTGGGTTAGATGGTTGGGTCAAGGGTTATATGCAGATAGCTGTGCTTTTAGATACGGCGGGCATCGTGCGGAAGTTCCTTTCTCTGGAGCTCTGACCACCGGTAGCTTGGTCCTTGTACCCGATATCGGTGGACCACTCTTTTTTATATTTTTAAATAGATGTTTCTTATATGTATTTAAAAATTAATTTATAAGTTGTATATAGGTATATCAATATAGAGAAGTAACAATTTATTTATTCATAATTTTAAAGCACATTTACAAACAAGCGTTCAAAATTGATAGAAAATCTGTTTCCTAATTCATTTCTATTTCTCGTACTTACTTAAGTAGGCACATCCAGGTATTTAACATATTTTTCGCTTCTTTTCCCACATAGGTACCTACTGAGCTGCAAAGATCCCTGAGCATCGACATGGAGTCAAAACCGAAAAGCAAATCGGAAATGTCTGAAAAGTCAGAGGTGACTCGTATACGAGATTCAGAGGTGAGTACTAGTTCAGATAATTATAATTTGCACATTTCACATTTCACCAGTCATTGAATTCGGTCCCACGTCATATGGGTTGAGCCTGCTGCCGTTTTCCGGGCACTATTGATGACTCAAGCCATGCATTTGAGAGTGAGTCGGGGTTGTATATATCCTGTCTGATAATAAACAGCCCTATCCCTTAGTTGCCATGGAGAATGCCACGTGGGAAGAAATGGTATTATCAAAACTCTACTCTGTTAGGAGTGAAGCGGTTTTTTTCAAAACGGTAACGTCAATATGGTTGACAGGGCCGTCTCTACTGCGCAGTGAAAGGGGTGTGGGTTAATGGGCAACAATTATTGCTGGGGCCCCTGCCGCTAGCCAGTGCCCATGGAAATGGGTCGGCCAGGCGTTCACAGAGACTACGGATAACGCTTGAAAGCGTTAGCGTGCGAAGGAAGTGACGTTCATGGGCATACCCATTAACCCAGCAAAGTTCCCCCGACTGAAGCGCCCTACGTAGAAAATAAAGTCGCACCCCAAATCACTAAAATAGTGTAAAAATGAGTGGAGTTGCTGTGTTATGACTTAAAACCACTTTTGGTTTCTGGTTTCTGCTCGGGGAAATGACGGCACTCTAGTTACGAACTGTTATATAGTTCTGTAGTAGTTAGTTGGGTGACCAAATTAAAAGTCTACTGACAGTAAGCGTCCGCATATTCAAGTCATACACTCAATACAGTAGGCACTATTATTTCTGTGACAGTATGTACCTACATAAACAGAATAGAATATTTACTTCAGGAGAAAATTTAAACAGTACAGCACAGCAGAATTTCAAATTGCACGACAATTATTTAGTGACGAAGACAGATGGGTAAAATATTTTAGGTGTAAACTATGAATAATATAATATGCCTTAAAAATTTTACGAGCCATATTATAATAATCCATAAAAGTATTACAATTGTTAGTCCCCGAGTATCGTTAATATTACAATTGAATGAAATTTTAAAGCAAATATTAAATGTTAACTATTAAAATCGATTTAGATATCGAAAAAAATCAATCAATATATTGTGGGATTCGAACCCGCGATCTTATTTCCCTTACAGGGCGAACGGTCCGACCACTAAGCCACAGAGTATTACAATTGTTAGTCACCGAGACACGTCATAATATTCCAAGAACACATTACAATTGTTAGTTAAAATATTCCATATTACAACTGTCACAACAATTGTTATAATGTTTTTATTTATTTTAATAGTACTGTGTAAACTTTCAACTTCTGAACCAAAACTTCTGCCTTGTGTATGTGTTGTGTGTGTGACCTGAATGACTACGAGTAGACTTTTAATTTCGTCACGTGACTACCTACCACAGAACGATATGACATTGTTAAAAGGCGGATCCCGATTAGAGGGTCTAGTAACGCATGCCTGGACGACGGGGAAACTGGTTTTCATTCGCAAAAACTACTGACTCACTGCTCGCCTACCGGTACGTTACCAACGCCTTCAACACCTTGCCATAGTTGTTATTTACCCAAGTAGCCCTACTTGGGTAGTTGACGACTCTCTCAGGGCAAGATTCAGTTGGCAATCACCAGATTGACCCGTGATGATTCCCTCGTCAATGCATTCATATAGAGCTATAAAGGCTACTGCTTTTTTTTTTTTTTTTACGTGCGCAAAATCCCCACAGATACCTCCCCAGCCGGCGAAGGAGGTTATGTCGGACTCGAACCGACTAAAACGCACGCCGCCTGTGGGTCGCTTTGGTTGCCGAAGGTGAGGTTGACAGGCATATCCCTCGCACCCCGGCCGACCCAGGGCCATCTCTCACGATCTGGCCCTCTTCTCGGGTGTGGGGACTACAGAGTCCCCAACTCGTCCCCGGAAACGGGGAGGCGCGCCACGCGCGCCACCGCCGCGGCCTAAAGGCTACTGCTGAGGTTACTCAAGTTGTTTGACGTATTTGGTGACTAGGTCTCAGGGATGGAAATTTCAGACATACCAGGTTCGCTAGCCATATGGCAGATTTGAAAATCTCCGCGCAATTTTAGGCGACCAAGTTTGACTTCACCATTCTTGTAATCAGCTCCGATGAGGTGATGTTTGCAAAATCTGCCACTGGGTGCTGGTAGAGGAGAATGGTTTCACTACTATGGATGCCCAAACAATGCCTCAGAGGTCGGGATTAACGCAATGACGATGATAATGAGGATGATCGTGATGTTAATGAAAAAGTCTACACTGACCTTCGTAATGGTACAAGGCCAAATGCAATTTTGTATAGTCTGCTTTTCTTTATTCATCTCATATCACTTTTTTAAACACGTTCTTGTGGTCCGGTTTACAACTAAAATAATTTAAAGTGCAATATTAATACTTTCTAATTTATCAGATGGCTGCAGTGAAGAAATGGGGTGATGGGTCCAATAACGACATATTTGAAATGATGACAAGTTTCGGAGATACCAGTTCTTCTCTTGTGCAGGTGAGATGTGCAATTTACAACTTACTTTAAATGCAGCGATGCTGAAGCGATTTGTCAGTGTAGTATTAAGCTTTAAGCTAATATACTTACATACATTAACTGGGGTGCCGGTATGGGGAATTTTGTCCACAAGCGCCTCATTTGTCAAGACACTGGGTATCAAAAACTTTTACAAAGGTCAAACGTTGCCGTCTACGGTTTATAATTAAAGTATTTTAAATGCAGCTATGCTGAAGCCATTTATTACTATAGTATTAAGCTCTAAGCTAATATACTTTCATACTTACAGGAAACATCATGGGATCAATGGAACGCTGAATTAGAAACGAGTCTGGGTTTGGAAATCCCTGCTATTTCGTTTACGCAGGTGAGACATAGCCGCCGACAGCCAATTCTGAGTGAGTTTAACAACTAAAGTAATTTAAATGCAACAATGCTGAAGCGATTTATTAGTATAGTATTAATAATAATAATAATACTAAAAACTACCGAAAATATAATTAAAGACCCCACAGCTACAAATGATAATTGTCGCAAGCGCACATATAATCAGAAACTAAACTATGTACATATAACCGGAGCATGAGTAACACTCACTTAAACAGATTATACACAAAGACATATTCAAATAACTAACATTATACACCAAAGCTTAGCACTAAAACACAATCTGATGCAAAATACTAATACGCCATATTATAACATATACAAGCATGAAATAATTTAAGAAAATAACTCACACAAATTATATTACGATCGCGCCAAACTTACTGATGGACCATCCACTACAACAGACCAGATATCACATTACAAGATAAAATAAACAAAACTACTTACCTGATTGATGTCGCAGTCCCAAATACCCATAACTTACAGAAGACCATTAGTGAAAAAATTTATAAATATTCTGACCTCAAAGGTGAAGTCATGAGAATCTGGAAGCAAGACAAAGTATATCTAGTGTCGATAGTCGTAACCACCACCGGAGTCATCCCTAAACATCTTCACCATAGCATCAAACTGATAGACCTTGAAGATAACATCTACACCCGTTCAAAAAGCCGGTAAATTGAATACATGCAGAATTGTGAGAAAGTTCTTGCAAATAGAAGACACTGAAAACACACACCCACTAACACACGATATACACAATTACACACACACACACCACATTAATTGACAAAGGTCGTGTCACATTATATTGGAATCGACCTATCGTCACTGACAGGGCCATTGTAGCTAAAAAGCCTGATATAGTAGTGATAGATCAATTAGAGCGCCACGTAATAATTATTGATATCTCCATCCCGCATGACGAAAATATCGTGAAAGCTGAAAAAGATAAGCAAATAGAATATTTGGATCTGGCTCACCAGGTTGTCGACATGTGGAATGTGGATTCGGCGATTATTGATCCGATAGTTGTGTCAGTTCACGGACTAATTGCCAACATCTTAAGAGTCTCACATTAGACAGTTGGGTCAAGGACCTGAGGCAGAAGGCGGTACTCCTCGACACGGCACGCATTGTGAGGAGATTCCTCTCTCTGGAGTCCTAACCACCGGTAGCTTGGTCCCTATACCCGACGCCGATGGATCACTATTTTTTATATTTTTAAATAGATGATTTTATATGTATTTAAAAATATAATTTATATGATGTTTACTGTAAAAAAGACCCTGTTTCAGCTGCATGTCAATGACATGCTGTCTGATGACTCCATTCATTGTTATGCGGACGACAGTACCGGGGACACGTATTACACGGGCATGCAAATATCCCTCGTTCCGAGGAGTTGGAGTGTCGCGAACAACTTGTGTCCGAAATCGAGGCCACTCTCTCTGGAGTATCCGATTGGGGACGGCTAAACCTAATACAATTCAACCCCACTAAGACACAAGTGTGGGTATAATTATATTTTTGCTGGACCGCCTGCATACCAGTCTGGTGATGTGGAACCTCTACGCTTTTGGAGGGACTTTGCTTCGCCGTATGTGTTCTACCGCCTATAGAGCGGTTTGTGCTCAGATAAATTGTTTGACATGATGCGCACAGGATGCTGTTCGCATCATGTCATATTTTGTCATCGCACTGGTCGCCGTAGGCAGGGAAGTCATCCCCACACATTGCAACCTGAGACAGTTCGCGCTGTGCGGTATGAAACAAACTTCATCCCACGCACACTGAAGCTGTGGAATGAACTCCCTGCTGCGGTTTTCCTATGCGCCTGCAATATGGGGTTCTTCAAAACCACTTTCCATCAGGTGGACCGTGCGCTTGTCTGGCACCTAAATGTAATATAAAAAAAAGAAAAAATTAATAACTGAGCACTTTACTTTTTAATTTTTTAATATTAAGACTACATAATCGCGAGGTGTGCAATCTTAGATACTATTGGATATGCATCGTGATGTAGTCAACGTAGATACCGGGCTCACCCCGCTCAGTCTGGCTAAGGAGAACTGGCGGAGGCCTATAGTAACTAGGGTATGGCAGAGTAAGGAGCTACATTGCAGGTTTTATTGGGCCCGCCACAGGCCTTAAGTAGACATACTGGCATCCGTGTCCTAGCTACGTTTCGTTGACCTTTTAATTTTGGGGAAACTGAAAGTTTTGTCTGTGCAATTGCTGACGAAGTTATTAAGGCGAATAACTACCGGCAGTATACTGGTGAATCCCTCGGGCATATTACTTCCTGTTCTCGTCTGGCTAACGGCGAGTACTTGCATATACATAATCAAGTAGCCACGATAATCCATCAGCAAATTTGTTTTAAATACAACCTTGTGAAAGTTGAGATGCCGTACTCATGTCACATTGTACTTAACATATTTTTCGCTTCTTTTCTTATATAGGTACCTACTGAACTGCAAAGATCCCTGAGCATCGACATGGAGTCAAAACCGAAAAGTAAATCGGAAATGTCCGAAAAGTCAGAGGTGACTCGTATACGAGATTCAGAGGTGAGTACTAGTTCAGATAATTATAATTTGCACATTTCACCAGTCATTGAATTCGGTCCCACGTATAGGGGTTGAGCTTATCGCCGTTTTCCAGGCACTATTTTTGACTCAAGCCATGCATTTGAGAGTTAGTCGGGGTTGTATATATCTATCTGATATTAAACAGCCCTATCCCTTAGTCGCCATGGACGACACCACGTGGGAAATAATGGTATTGTCAAAATTCTACTCTGTTAGGAGTGAAGCGGTTTTTTTCAAAACGGTAACGTCAATATGGTCGACAGGGCCGTCTCTAATGTGCAGTGAAAGGGGTGCGGGTTAGTGGGCAACAATCAGTTTTAGTCACTTTTATTGCACCAATCATTGTCATAGACAACAAAAAAGGAAACATCCAGAACAAAAGTACTTGGTACATAGTATAATTATTGCTGGGGCCCCTGCCGCTAGCCAATGCCCATGGAAATGGGTCGGCTAGGTGTTAACGGAGACTACGGATAACGCTTGATAGCGTTAACGTCTTCGACTGAAGCGCCCTACGTAGAAAATGACGTCGCACCCGAAATCACTAAAATAGTGTAAAAAGGAGTGGAGGAGCTGTGTTATGGCTCAAAACCACTTTTGGTTTCTGGTTTCTGCTCGGGGAACTGACGGCGATCTAGTTACGAACTGTTATATAGTTCTGTAGTAGTTAGTTGGGTGACCAAATTAAAAGTCTACTGACAGTAAGCGTCCGCATATTCAAGTCATACACTCAATACAGTAGGTACTATTATTTCTGTGACAGTATGTACCCACATACACAGAATAGAAGATATACTTTTTTTTTTATACCACTTAGTTGGCAGACACACACGGCCCACCTGATGGGAAGCGGTTATCGTGGCCTATGGACGTATGCAACACCAGGGGTGTCACACTCGCGCTGCCGACCAGGAAGAAACCTTCTGATGCCCCTCTTGAAGAACCCCATATTCTAGGCGCTTGGGAAAACTTCAGGAGAAAATTTAAACAGTACAGCACAGCAGAATTCCAAATTGCACGACAATTATTTAGTGACGAAGACAGAAGGATAGAATATTTAAGGTGTAAACTATGACATAACATAACATAAACTCACGCCTATATCCCCGAAGGGGTAGACAGAGGTGCTAGCACCCACATTTCGCCAGTTTATGTTTAGGTCCCTATATAATAGCTGGCGAGCCTATTGCCATTAACCGGGCACTTATAAACCTGCGGTTACTCAAGTCGGTCGACGTATTTGGTGACTAGGTCTCAGGGATGGAAATTTCGGACATACTAGGTTCGCTATCCATATGGCAGATTTGAAAATCTCCGCGCAATTTTAGGCGACTAAGTTTGACTTCGCCATTCTTGAAATCAGCTCCGATGAGGTGATGTTTGCAAAATCCGCCAGGATACGAGGGTAACAAATGTTTGGCAACACCACCCCCACTGGGTCTGGTAGAGGAGAATGGTTTCACTACTATGGATGCCCAAACAATGCTTCCGAGGCCGGGATTAACGGAATGACGATGATAATGTGGATGATCGTGATGTTAATGATAAAGTCTACACTGACCTTCGTAATGGTACAAGGCCAAATGCAATTTTGTATAGTCTGCTTTTCTTTATTCATCTCATATCACTTTTTTAAACACGTTCTTGTGGTACGGTTTACAACTAAAATAATTTAATGGGCAATATTAATACTTTCATACTTAACAGATGGCTGCAGTGAAGAAATGGGGTGATGGGTCCAATAACGACACATTTGAAATGATGACAAGTTTCGGAGATACCAGTTCTTCTTTTAAGCAGGTGAGATGTGCAATTTACAATTTACTTAAATGCAGCGATGCTGAAGCGATTTATCACTGTAGTATTAAACTTTAAGCTAATATACTTACATACATTAACTGGGGTGCCGGTATGGGGAACTTCGTCCACAATCGCCTCATTTGTCAAGACACTGGATATCAAAAACTCTTAGAAAGGTCAAACCGTCTACGGTTTATAATTAAATTATTTTAAATACAGCTATGCTGAAGCCATTTATTACTATAGTATTAAGCTCTAAGCTAATATACTTTCATACCTGCAGGACACATCATGGGATCAATGGAACACTGAATTAGGAACTAGTCTGAGTATGGAAATCACTGCTATTTCGTTTACGCAGGTGAGACATAGTCGCCAACGGCCAATTATGAGCGAGACAGGTTCGCTTTACAACGTGTGGTATTGTAGTGTAGTATTAATAATAATAATAATATTAAGAACTACCGAAAATATATAATTAAAGACCCCACAGCTACAAATGATAAATGTCGCAAGCGCACATATAATCAGAAACTATACTATGTACATACCGGAGCACGAGTAACACTCACTTAAACAGATTATACACACAGACATAATCAAATAACTAACATTATACACCAAAGTTTGCTAAGCTTTGGTGTCTGAAACACAATCTGATACAAAGTACTAATATATACCTACAAGCCATATTATAACTACAAGCCTGAAATAATTTTAGAAAATACCTCACACAAATTATATTACGATCGCGCCATACTTACTGATAGGACTGTCCACTACAACAGACCAGATATCACATTACAAGATAAAATAAACAAAACTACTTACCTGATTGATGTTGCAGTCCCAAACACCCATAACTTGCAGAAAACCATTAGTGAAAAAATTAATGAGAATTTGGAAGCAAGACAAAGTATATCTAGTGTCGATAGTCGTATCCACCACCGGAGTCATCACTAAACATCTTCACCATAGCATCAAACTGATAGATCTTAAGGATAACATCAAACACACCCGTTCAAAAATCCGCTATATTGAATACATGCAGAATTGTGAGAAAGTTCTTGCAAATAGACGACACTGAAAACACACACCCACTAACACACGATATACACAATTACACACACACACACTACATTTACTTGGTTTCGACCTGTAAATGTGGTTATGTGATAGATCGATTAGAGTGCCACGCAATAATTATTAATATTACCATCCCGCACGGACTGATTGCCAAGAGGCTCGGGTTAGATGGTTGGGGCAAGGGTCATATGCAGAGGGCTGTGTTTGTTGTCCTTTCTCTGAAGCCCTAACCACCGGTAGCTTGGTCCTTGTACCCAATACCGGTGGAGCGCTCTTTTTTATATTTTTAAATAGATGTTTTTGATATGTATTATAAATTTAACTTATACGTTGTATATTTCAATGAAGAGAAATAATAATTTATTTATTAATAATCCTAAAGTACATTTTTGTGTACATCACTCAATGGATCTATTAAGCTTAAGTTATTATACTTACATTAACTGGAACTTCCTCCACAAACGACTCATTTGTCACGACGTCCTGGGTATCAAAAACTCTTAAGAAGGTGAGACGTTGCCACCTACGGTTTACAACTGCAGTTTTTTGAATGCAGCGTTCTTGAAGCCATTTTTAGCGTAATATTAAGCTCTAAGCTAATATACTTTCATACTTACAGGAAACATCAATAGTTGACTGGTTAACAAACGCTGAAGCTGGAAAGAGACTGGGTATGGAAGTCCCCGCTACTTCTTTTACGAAGGTAAGACATTGGCACCTACGACCAGTTCAGGGCGAGGCAGGTTCGCTTTACAACTAAAGTAATTTAAATGCAGCGATGCTGAAGCAATTTATTAGTGTAGTATTAAGCTTAGGCTAATATACTTAACTGGGGTGCCGGTATGGGGAACTTCCTCCACAACGACCCTGGGTATCAAAAACTCTTAAGAAGGTGAGACGTTGCCACCTACGGTTTACAACTGAAGTTTATTAAATGCAGCGTTGTTGAAGCCATTTATTAGTGTAATATTTAGCTCTAGGCTAATATAATTTCATACTTACCGGAAACATCACGGGTTCAATGGTTAGCAAACGTTACATTAGGAACGATTTTGGTTCTCGAAGTCCCCGCTACTTCTTTTAACGTACGCGGCAATGTCTCACCTGCGAGACATTGCCGACTACGGCCAGTTCTTGGCGAGACAGGTTCTGTTTATAACTAAAGTAATATATATGCAGTGATGCTGAAGCTATTTATCAGTGTACAGTCCCTGCCAGGTGAATTGATAATAAAGTTTGCAGTCAAGTTCTGACAGCAAGAACAAATTTAAAGTCTAAAGTCGGTAACCACTTATTAATGACTCTTTGACTCAAAGAGACAATCCGTAAAAAATAGTTACAATGTAAATAAAAACCTGTTCATTAAACAAGTCTGAAATAAATTAAATACTTACTTTATTTAATTATAAAGTAACTTTTATCTAACCTTAGTCATTTTGAGCATTGAGTAATATATATAGGTAATGATTTTTGTGTAATAAAAAGGAAGGTTCACGCGGGTTCAGTTGGTTTCGCTTCAGTGTGAAAAATGTCTACAACCACTAAGTAACAGGTCCAAACCAGTTGCAAAGTCAACTTAGTCAACAAAATTTATCCTCAATCTATTTGGCACACCCTTACAGTATTATGTTAATGTACCTACATTGTTACTGTAACTGGGGTACCGGAATGGGGACCTTGGTCCGCAAACGCCACATTTAGCGGGACCCGGAACATTGGCGACTATACTGCTTATCTTATGCAGGAGAGACCTTGCCGCCTACCGCCAGTTCCGGATTGGACACCATCGTCCCCAAACGCCACATTTGGCACATTTGGAGATAGACAAACCCAGGACATTGGAGATGGATACAACGCTGCACCGCATACGCAGGTGAGACGTTGCCGCCAACGGCAGCGGCCCATTCTAGCTGCTTAGTATTGATTTGTAAGATGCGATGAGATGAAACAAGTCTGAAATAAATTCATTACTTACTTTATTTAATTATCAATTAACCTTTATCTAACCTTAGTCATTTTGAGCATTGAGTATTTTCTAACATATCGTAATATATAGGTAATAACTTTTGTGTAATAAAAAGGAAGGTAGACGCGTACGCCACGTAGCGCTGCCGTCGGTTTCGCTTCAGTGTGATAAATATCTACAACCACTAAGTAACAGGTCCAAACCAGTCGCAAAGTCAACTCAGTCAACTAAATTTATTCTCAGTCTATTTGGCACACCCTTGTAGTATTAACTTAATGTACCTACATTGTTACTGTTAAAAAAAATCCGCTATATTGAATACATGCAGAATTGTGAGAAAGTTCTTGCAAATAGACGACACTGAAAACACACACCCACTAACACACGATATACACAATTACACACACACACACACTACATTTACTTGGTTTCGACCTGTAAATGTGGTTATGTGATAGATCGATTAGAGTGCCACGCAATAATTATTAATATTACCATCCCGCACGGACTGATTGCCAAGAGGCTCGGGTTAGATGGTTGGGGCAAGGGTCATATGCAGAGGGCTGTGTTTGTTGTCCTTTCTCTGAAGCCCTAACCACCGGTAGCTTGGTCCTTGTACCCAATACCGGTGGAGCGCTCTTTTTTATATTTTTAAATAGATGTTTTTGATATGTATTATAAATTTAACTTATACGTTGTATATTTCAATGAAGAGAAATAATAATTTATTTATTAATAATCCTAAAGTGCATTTTTGTGTACATCACTCAATGGATCTATTAAGCTTAAGTTATTATACTTACATTAACTGGAACTTCCTCCACAAACGACTCATTTGTCACGACGTCCTGGGTATCAAAAACTCTTAAGAAGGTGAGACGTTGCCACCTACGGTTTACAACTGCAGTTTTTTGAATGCAGCGTTCTTGAAGCCATTTTTAGCGTAATATTAAGCTCTAAGCTAATATACTTTCATACTTACAGGAAACATCAATAGTTGACTGGTTAACAAACGCTGAAGCTGGAAAGAGACTGGGTATGGAAGTCCCCGCTACTTCTTTTACGAAGGTAAGACATTGGCACCTACGACCAGTTCAGGGCGAGGCAGGTTCGCTTTACAACTAAAGTAATTTAAATGCAGCGATGCTGAAGCAATTTATTAGTGTAGTATTAAGCTTAGGCTAATATACTTAACTGGGGTGCCGGTATGGGGAACTTCCTCCACAACGACCCTGGGTATCAAAAACTCTTAAGAAGGTGAGACGTTGCCACCTACGGTTTACAACTGAAGTTTATTAAATGCAGCGTTGTTGAAGCCATTTATTAGTGTAATATTTAGCTCTAGGCTAATATAATTTCATACTTACCGGAAACATCACGGGTTCAATGGTTAGCAAACGTTACATTAGGAACGATTTTGGTTCTCGAAGTCCCCGCTACTTCTTTTAACGTACGCGGCAATGTCTCACCTGCGAGACATTGCCGACTACGGCCAGTTCTTGGCGAGACAGGTTCTGTTTATAACTAAAGTAATATATATGCAGTGATGCTGAAGCTATTTATCAGTGTACAGTCCCTGCCAGGTGAATTGATAATAAAGTTTGCAGTCAAGTTCTGACAGCAAGAACAAATTTAAAGTCTAAAGTCGGTAACCACTTATTAATGACTCTTTGACTCAAAGAGACAATCCGTAAAAAATAGTTACAATGTAAATAAAAACCTGTTCATTAAACAAGTCTGAAATAAATTAAATACTTACTTTATTTAATTATAAAGTAACTTTTATCTAACCTTAGTCATTTTGAGCATTGAGTAATATATATAGGTAATGATTTTTGTGTAATAAAAAGGAAGGTTCACGCGGGTTCAGTTGGTTTCGCTTCAGTGTGAAAAATGTCTACAACCACTAAGTAACAGGTCCAAACCAGTTGCAAAGTCAACTTAGTCAACAAAATTTATCCTCAATCTATTTGGCACACCCTTACAGTATTATGTTAATGTACCTACATTGTTACTGTAACTGGGGTACCGGAATGGGGACCTTGGTCCGCAAACGCCACATTTAGCGGGACCCGGAACATTGGCGACTATACTGCTTATCTTATGCAGGAGAGACCTTGCCGCCTACCGCCAGTTCCGGATTGGACACCATCGTCCCCAAACGCCACATTTGGCACATTTGGAGATAGACAAACCCAGGACATTGGAGATGGATACAACGCTGCACCGCATACGCAGGTGAGACGTTGCCGCCAACGGCAGCGGCCCATTCTAGCTGCTTAGTATTGATTTGTAAGATGCGATGAGATGAAACAAGTCTGAAATAAATTCATTACTTACTTTATTTAATTATCAATTAACCTTTATCTAACCTTAGTCATTTTGAGCATTGAGTATTTTCTAACATATCGTAATATATAGGTAATAACTTTTGTGTAATAAAAAGGAAGGTAGACGCGTACGCCACGTAGCGCTGCCGTCGGTTTCGCTTCAGTGTGATAAATATCTACAACCACTAAGTAACAGGTCCAAACCAGTCGCAAAGTCAACTCAGTCAACTAAATTTATTCTCAGTCTATTTGGCACACCCTTGTAGTATTAACTTAATGTACCTACATTGTTACTGTTAAAAAAAATCCGCTATATTGAATACATGCAGAATTGTGAGAAAGTTCTTGCAAATAGACGACACTGAAAACACACACCCACTAACACACGATATACACAATTACACACACACACACTACATTTACTTGGTTTCGACCTGTAAATGTGGTTATGTGATAGATCGATTAGAGTGCCACGCAATAATTATTAATATTACCATCCCGCACGGACTGATTGCCAAGAGGCTCGGGTTAGATGGTTGGGGCAAGGGTCATATGCAGAGGGCTGTGTTTGTTGTCCTTTCTCTGAAGCCCTAACCACCGGTAGCTTGGTCCTTGTACCCAATACCGGTGGAGCGCTCTTTTTTATATTTTTAAATAGATGTTTTTGATATGTATTATAAATTTAACTTATACGTTGTATATTTCAATGAAGAGAAATAATAATTTATTTATTAATAATCCTAAAGTGCATTTTTGTGTACATCACTCAATGGATCTATTAAGCTTAAGTTATTATACTTACATTAACTGGAACTTCCTCCACAAACGACTCATTTGTCACGACGTCCTGGGTATCAAAAACTCTTAAGAAGGTGAGACGTTGCCACCTACGGTTTACAACTGCAGTTTTTTGAATGCAGCGTTCTTGAAGCCATTTTTAGCGTAATATTAAGCTCTAAGCTAATATACTTTCATACTTACAGGAAACATCAATAGTTGACTGGTTAACAAACGCTGAAGCTGGAAAGAGACTGGGTATGGAAGTCCCCGCTACTTCTTTTACGAAGGTAAGACATTGGCACCTACGACCAGTTCAGGGCGAGGCAGGTTCGCTTTACAACTAAAGTAATTTAAATGCAGCGATGCTGAAGCAATTTATTAGTGTAGTATTAAGCTTAGGCTAATATACTTAACTGGGGTGCCGGTATGGGGAACTTCCTCCACAACGACCCTGGGTATCAAAAACTCTTAAGAAGGTGAGACGTTGCCACCTACGGTTTACAACTGAAGTTTATTAAATGCAGCGTTGTTGAAGCCATTTATTAGTGTAATATTTAGCTCTAGGCTAATATAATTTCATACTTACCGGAAACATCACGGGTTCAATGGTTAGCAAACGTTACATTAGGAACGATTTTGGTTCTCGAAGTCCCCGCTACTTCTTTTAACGTACGCGGCAATGTCTCACCTGCGAGACATTGCCGACTACGGCCAGTTCTTGGCGAGACAGGTTCTGTTTATAACTAAAGTAATATATATGCAGTGATGCTGAAGCTATTTATCAGTGTACAGTCCCTGCCAGGTGAATTGATAATAAAGTTTGCAGTCAAGTTCTGACAGCAAGAACAAATTTAAAGTCTAAAGTCGGTAACCACTTATTAATGACTCTTTGACTCAAAGAGACAATCCGTAAAAAATAGTTACAATGTAAATAAAAACCTGTTCATTAAACAAGTCTGAAATAAATTAAATACTTACTTTATTTAATTATAAAGTAACTTTTATCTAACCTTAGTCATTTTGAGCATTGAGTAATATATATAGGTAATGATTTTTGTGTAATAAAAAGGAAGGTTCACGCGGGTTCAGTTGGTTTCGCTTCAGTGTGAAAAATGTCTACAACCACTAAGTAACAGGTCCAAACCAGTTGCAAAGTCAACTTAGTCAACAAAATTTATCCTCAATCTATTTGGCACACCCTTACAGTATTATGTTAATGTACCTACATTGTTACTGTAACTGGGGTACCGGAATGGGGACCTTGGTCCGCAAACGCCACATTTAGCGGGACCCGGAACATTGGCGACTATACTGCTTATCTTATGCAGGAGAGACCTTGCCGCCTACCGCCAGTTCCGGATTGGACACCATCGTCCCCAAACGCCACATTTGGCACATTTGGAGATAGACAAACCCAGGACATTGGAGATGGATACAACGCTGCACCGCATACGCAGGTGAGACGTTGCCGCCAACGGCAGCGGCCCATTCTAGCTGCTTAGTATTGATTTGTAAGATGCGATGAGATGAAACAAGTCTGAAATAAATTCATTACTTACTTTATTTAATTATCAATTAACCTTTATCTAACCTTAGTCATATTGAGCATTGAGTATTTTCTAACATATCGTAATATATAGGTAATAACTTTTGTGTAATAAAAAGGAAGGTAGACGCGTACGCCACGTAGCGCTGCCGTCGGTTTCGCTTCAGTGTGATAAATATCTACAACCACTAAGTAACAGGTCCAAACCAGTCGCAAAGTCAACTCAGTCAACTAAATTTATTCTCAATCTATTTGGCACACCCTTGTAGTATTAATTTAATGTACCTACATTGTTAACAGTAACAATGTAGGTACATTAAGTTAATACTACAAGGGTGTGCCAAATAGACTGAGAATAAATTTAGTTGACTGAGTTGCGGACCAAGGTACCCCATTCTGGTGCCCCAGTTACAGAACTAGGGTACCAGAATATGGACCTTGGTCCGCAAACGCCACATTTAGCAGGACCCGTAACATTGGCGACTACACTGCTTATCTTATGCAGGAGAGACCTTCCCGCCTACCGCCAGTTTCGGATTGGACAGCATGGTCCCCAAACGCCGCATTTGGCACATTTGGAGAAAGACAAACCCAGGACATTGGAGATGGATACAACGCTGCACCGCATACGCAGGTGAGAAGTTGCCTCCAACGGCAGCGGCCAATTCTACCTGCTTAATATTTATTTGTGAGATGCGATGAGACGAAACAAGTCTGAAATAAATAAATGACTTCTTTATTTAATTATAAATTAACCTTTATTTAACCTTAGTCATTTTGAGCATTCAGTATTTTCTAACATATCGTAATATACCTATATGAGTAATAATTTTTGTGTAAAAAAAAGGAAGATTCACGCGGGCGCCACGTGGCGCTGCAGTTGGTTTCGCTTCAGTGTGAAAAATGTCTACAACCACAAGTAACAGATCCAAACCAGACGCAAAGTCAACTCAGTCAACTAAATTTATTCTCAATCTATTTGGCACACCCTTGTAGTATTAATTTAATGTACCTACATTGTTACTGTAACTGGGGTACCAGAATGTGGACCATGGTCCGCAAACGCCACATTTAGCAGGAGCCTGGGGGTGACAGGTGAAGCCACCTGTCACCCTGGCAGAAGCAGGCCGCGGCGGCGGCGCGCGTGGCGCGCCTCCCCATTTCCGGGGACGAGTTGGGGACTCTGTAGTCCCCACACCCGAGAAGAGGGCCAGATCGTGAGAGATGGCCCTGGGTCGGCCGGGGTGCGAGGGATATGCCTGTCAACCTCACCTTCGGCAACCAAAGCGACCCACAGGCGGCGTGCGTTTTAGTCGGTTCGAGTCCGACATAACCTCCTTCACCGGCTCCGGTGGGGAGGTATCCGTGGGGATTTTGCGCACGTAAAAAAAAAAAAAAAAAAAAAAAAGTCTATTTGGCACACCCTTGTAGTATTAAGTTAAAACACCTACATTTTTACTGTAACTGTGGTACCGGAATGGGGACCTTGGTCCGCAAACGCCACATTTAGCAGGACCCGTAACATTGGCAACTACACTGCTTATCTTATGCAGGAGAGACCGTGCCGCCTACCGCCAGTTTCGGATTGGACATCATGGTCCCCAAACGCCGCATTTGGCACATTTGGAAATAGACAAACCCAAGAAATTGGAGATGGATACAACGCTGCACCGCATACGCAGGTGAGACGTTGCCGCCAACGGCAGCGGCCAATTCTAGCGGCTTAATATTGATTTGAGAGATGCGATGAGATGAAACAAGTCTGAAATAAATTCATTACTTACTTTATTTAATTATAAATTAACATTTATCTAACCTTAGTCATTTTGAGCAGTGAGTATTTTCTAACATATCGTAATATATAGGTAATTACTTTTGTGTAATAAAAAGGAAGGTTCACGCGGACGCCACGTGGCGCTGAAGTCGGTTTCGCTTCAGTGTGAAAAATGTCTACAACCACAAGTAACAGATCCAAACCAGACGCAAAGTCAACTCAGTCAACTAAATTTATTCTCAATCTATTTGGCACACCCTTGTAGTATTAATTTAATGTACCTACATTGTTACTGTAACTGGGGTACCAGAATGTGGACCATGGTCCGCAAACGCCACATTTAGCAGGACCCGTAACATTGGCGACTACACTGCTTATCTTATGCAGGAGAGACCTTGCCGCCTACCGCCAGTCCCGGCTTGGATACCATGGTCCGCAAACGCTACATTTGGCACATTTGGCACGACTCAGGATATTGGAGATGGAAACAACGCTGCACTGCATACGCAGGTGAGACGTTACCACCAACGGCCAATTCTAGCTGCTTAATATTCAATTCTGAGATGCTCGGCTCTCTACATGGCCCTCTGAAGCCTCCGTAGCAGAGGATAAAGTGGAGAGCTGATAAGGGACGAACTGGTTCTCCGGGCGCAGTTCTCGACACATCGTGCGGTTTAGTCAGTTCGTGTTCGAGATAACCACACCTTTAGGTCTACCATGAGTTCTTCAACGTGAGTCGTAAACGTACACGAGAGTGGTAATGGGACCACATGGTTACGTTTCCGTATTTTTGACATCTCCAGCCATCTCAACCGTGAGATTATTTCACGTTACAGTTTACGGTCTCGACGTTACCGTACCGTGTATACTGTACAGTATAAATGATTGCAGAAACAATACAAAGTAAGACACAGTCATATTTCGATAAAAGAGGCTTTATTCCGTTTTGTTAAAACTTGCTTTCATATAATAATAAAACAATACATGTGACAACTACGTTGAAGATTGTATTTGGTACCGTGTGCGTTTAGATTTTTAATCTCTATGCTATGAAATAAAAGGTTTTTTTTATACCACTTAGTTGACAGACAAGCACACGGCCCACCTGATGGGAAGCGGTTACCGTGGCCTATGGACGTATGCAACACCAGGGGTGTCACACTCGCGCTGCCGACCATGAAGAAACCTTCTGATGCCCCTCTTGAAGAACCCCATATTGTAGGCGCTTGGGAAAACCGTAGCAGGGAGGTCATTCCACAGCTTGAGTGTGCGTGGGATGAAGTTTCTCTCATACCGCACAGTGCGCACCGTCTCAGGTCGCAATGTGTGACGATGAATTCCCTGCCTATGGCGAGAGGTGCGATGATAGAATGTAGCTACGGGCATCATGTCAAACAATTCATCTGAGCACAAACCATTGTATAGGCGGTAGAACGCACACAGTGAGGCAAAATCCCTCTTAAGGCTAAGAGATTCCACACTACCTGTGAGTGTGGGATTGTCAACCAGCTTCAATGCCCGGCTCTGCACTGAGTCGAAGGGGTCAAGCTGGTATGCAGGTGCTCCAGCAAAAAGATGACAGCAGTACTTCATGTGAGGCCGGACCTGTGCTTTATAAAGAAGGAGCTACTGCCCCGCAGTGAAGTATTGCTACGCCCTGTTGAGCACTCCGAGTTTTCTTGATGCCAACTTAACCTTGTCCTGCAAATGACTTCGGTATTGGACGTCGCTGGAGATATCAACACCAAGGATCCCGATACTCGAGGAGATGGTAAGCGGTGTGCCCAGGAATTGCGGCGCCACAATGAATGGGGTTTTCTTAGCGGTGAATACACATACTTGTGTCTTAGTGGGGTTGAATTGGACTAGGTTTAGTCGTCCCCAATCGAATACTCCAGAGAGAGAGTAGTCTCGATTTTAGATACAAGTTGTTCGCGACTCTTCTCCACCTCGGACTGAGGGATATTTGCACGGCCCGTGTAACACGTGTCTCCGGTACTGTCGTCTGCATAACAATGAATGGAGCCATCAGACAGCATGTCATTGATATGCAGCAGAAACAGCGTCGGAGACAACACGGAGCCTTGTGGGACACCAGCGTTTATGTTCATGCGGTCTGAGCAGCTGCCGTCGACGACGGCTTGGATGCTTCTGTTGGACAAAAAGCTAGACATCCATTCGCACAGTCCCTCGGGGAGTCCATAATATGGCAACTTCACAAGAAGACCTTTGTGCCAGACCCGATCGAAGGCCTTCGCTATATCGAGGCTGACCGCTAGTGCCTCACCCCGACTCTCGATGGCCTGCGCCCACCGGTTTGTGAGATACACAAGAAGGTCACCGGTAGAGCGACGGTGGCGAAAGCCGTACTGTCGATCGCTCAGTAGATCGTTTCCCTCAAGGTATCTCAGGAGCTGTGTATTAATAACACGCTCCATTACCTTCGAGAGAAGGGAGGTGATAGCGATTGGCCTGTAATTGGTCGGATCTGTCCTGTCACCTTTCTTAGGTACATGGTGCACGAATGCGGTCTTCCACGAGGTCGGGACCCGCCTTGCGGAGTATGAGAGTGCGAAAAGACGTGTAAGTACAGGGCACAGCTCGGGGGCATAGTGCTTAAGCACCATCGCCGGTATACGGTCCGGCCCACTCGACTTCCGAACATCTAGGGACTTAAGCTCGCGCCGGACCACCCGTTGCGTGATTTTAACTTCAGTCATGGAAGCACCACAACTGAGGATTTTGGGTGGTTCGGCGTTCCCGTCGTTCATAGTCGAGTTTGACGCAAAGAGATTACGCAACAGATCGACTTTCTCCTTAGCGCCATGGGCCAGACTACCATCGGATTTTTGCAGCGGTGGAAGGCAAGACTGGCAGAAGTTTCCCTCGGCAGCTTTGGCGAGCGACCAAAATGCACGACTGCCAGATGGGTAGCGATGACCGATGAACTCAAACTTAGCCCTGGCCGTAGCTTTTTTACTAGACCTCGAGGCGGCATTCAACTTTCGCTTCACTTCTGCGATATTTGGATCTTTATTGGCAAGAGCCGTGGTCCAAGCCCTGTATGCAGATTGCTTGCAGTCTCTTGCTTCTCTGCAGGGCCTATTAAACCAAGGGCGTTTGCTCTCTCCTGTTGCGATCCAGCGGTTCGGAATATAACATTCCATACCCGCTAGGATCGCATCAACTACTGCTGTTGCACGGGAGCTGGGATCATTTGAAGTGAAGCAAAGCCGCCTCCACGGGTACGACGCGAAGAATTCTCGCAGTCCATCCCAGTCTGCCGACTTGTAGTGCCAGACATGCCGCCATTGAGGTGGCCGCGGTGGAGGTAAGTTCTTGTATGATATAAATGAAATGAAATATTTCAAAGGGTTCATACAAATAATAGTTTGAACTATTTGTAACGAAACTATTGAAATATCTAAAGGGAACAAAATAAAAAATGGAGTAAGATTAAACGAGTGCTCACAAAACTATCGGAGTATAGCTTTTAAGTACATTTAACTGAACGCACAATGAAAGCCATACTATGTGTCTGGTAAGAATTTCCGCCAGAAAAAAGTACCTACGGTTTGAATCCTGACTGCTACACCAGTAAACATGAACCTACTCCTAACACAGGCAATTTTGCATGGCTAGAAATTAGGGAGAATACTACTAAACGCATAAATACTACCTACTATTTGAATGAAATTTCAACCAATTAGCCCACTGCTGGACATAGGCCTCTCCTAATGTGCGCCATTTTTTCCGATCCTCTGCCTTCCGCATCCAGTCTGTCCCAGTCACCTTTTTCAGGTCGTTCGTCCACTTGACTAGGGAGCGTCCTACCTTTCGTTTACCTTATTACGGTGTCCTCTCTAGGACTCGTTTGTTCCAGCGGCCATCGGTCCTTCTCGCTATGTCGGTAACTTTAGTTCTCTGTCGAATAACCTCGTTTCGAATTCTATCCTTCAGAGAAACTCCAAGCATAGCTCGCTCCATAGCCCGCTGCGCGACTTTTAAGCTATGGACCAGCTCCGCTGTAAGTGTCCACGTTTCGGCACCATAAGTCATAACAGGTAGGACGCACTGTTCAAAGACCTTTGTTTTGCGGCATTGGTAGGGGTGTAGAGAAGACTTGACGTAGTTTGCGAAATGCTGCCCAAACCAGTTGGATCCTTCTGGCTAGTTCTTTCTCGAAGTTGTTTTTACAGAGCTGAACAACCTTGTCCACAAACGCCATACACAGCGGCTGATTGTATTCTTGGACCTTTTCTACAATCTGCCGAACAGTATGGCTTGCTCGGGTGCAGTGGTTGGAACTCGTCGAGCTTACCCGGAAGACGATTTGTGACGACTCTCGAAAACAGTTTGTAGACATGACTCAGGAGGGAGATGGGTCTGTAGTTCTTCAGCAGGGTCTTATCTCCTTTTTTGAAGAACAGTATAAACGCTCTCCCGCTCCATGCCCTAGGTATTAGACTCTTTCAGTATTGTAGCCCCGCCTGCTTTCAGGAGCTCAGTAGTAATTCCGTCATCAGGTGATGCCCAGGTGACCTGTTGTTCTTCAGTTGTCTGAGAGCTGCCTCCAACTCGCATTGCTCGATATCGGGTATCCCTTCGGTGTAATGGCGCGTGAGTGGGGCCCCGTGGTCTTCATCGCTGTGTTCTGTCGGTTTATACGTCCGTGATGCATATAGCTGTCCATAAAATTTCTCGAACTTATCGAAAATCTCGAACCTTGAGGCAGTCATTTTACCATCTGCAGTTTTAAGTTTCGTCAGATGAACTGCTGAGCGAACACTTTCGACCCCCTATTTCGCTCAATCGCCTCCTGGATAGTGTGAGTGTTGAACCGTCGGAGGTCACGTCGAATCAGTTTTTTAATTAGTTTGGTTTAATATTAAGGCTCTCTCGACGAAGACGACGGTGTGGATGACTGCTCATGACTCTTTCTCATAAGTTCGAGAGTCTCAGTAGAGAACTTGGACTCTCGCTGTTTGCGTTTCCCGGGAATGAACTTTCGAGACACTGCACTCTCTTTTTTTTTCTTTATTTATGAAGCTTAGTCACAATGCTGACTACGTCGCTCCGTTGTAGCCAATTACATATCAAACTTAACTAAAGTACCTATTTCAACCCATGTTTAAGTACATTGTATATAGTGTTTTTGCAGCATCTGACATTGGATTCGCTAAAACACTGTTTAACTGCCCCAAATTACACGCCGTGGTTGTGATTAATTGTATGAATATAAGACAAGGCTTCGCTAATAGCCATTAATTCCACGTGCATGATGGATAATCTTGAACTTATATTGAAAAAAATCTAATTGGGGATCAAAGACTGCGACTCCAGTATCACCCCTGTCTTTGGACCCATCTGTAAATATTCTGTAGAATTCCGCAAACTGACTATCTAAATAAGTGCAACATAGTTCTTTTAGAGCTGTTGGACGGTCTGCTTAGACTTAGTCATGGGCTTAATGTTGATTTTAATGTTATATTCAAGATTCAAGTAACCAATCCATATCTCCAAACGTTGACTACATTGAACATGTATTTCTTTTAGTTGATCATAGACCACAAAGAGAATGGGATTTTATTTCTGCGCCATGAATTAATCCCAACAGAGAATTCGTTCAACAGTTTTATACCGATTTTATTATCTGACAAGGATCAAAATTTAAATTCAAAATAAATTTGCCAGCTAAGTAGCATCTCCGCACGTGGAATGGCTGTATACCGAGTTCACTGCCTATGACGTGAACAGGTGTTGTTTTAATAAAACCTCCTATAATTCTCATCCCCCGGTTTTAAGATATTTCCAATTTATTGTGATTGGCTTGACTGCTATCACCGTATAAAAAACATACATAGTCTAGTCTACTTCTAATAAGTGAAATATACGCTCTTCTTAAGTGTTTAGGATGGATGCCCCAATTACTACCAGCTAGAAATTTTAAAATGTTCAGCAATTTGGATATTCTTTCATTCATTTCCTTTATATGTTTGGCTCATCTGAGAGAACAGTCTAACCACAAACCCAAATATTTAACGTTTTCCACAACCGTTAAAACTGTGTTATTCATTTTAATCTTAACCGTCTGTCTGTTGGGGCCCATTTTGAAGACACATATCTTGCTTTTAGATGGCGAAATTTCTAATCCCATGTTCGTTAAGTACGCTGCAAAATCATTTAGAGATAGCTGTAACTGGTCAGTAGATTTTTGTAAGCTGCTATTAGTGCAGTAAATAACAAAATCATCTGCGTACTGTGACACATGAATTAAATCATTGTTAATTTTGTTACATAATTCAACAGTCGCTGCATTAAATAACAATGGTGACAAAGGATCGCCTTGGGCCAAACCACGCCCAGCACTTCGCACGAAGGGCGTGTTATTTGTTTTAATCCTTAAAAAACGCTCTCGGAGAAACTGCCAAAGGTAATTGCAGATTTTGTGTCCTACCCCCAAGGCATCTAATTTATTCAACAATTGATTTATATCTATATTATTGTAAGCGTTTTCTATGTCAATAAAACAACCCACAGAAACGAAATTATTACAAAAACAAAAAGCCTATTGTATCTATAGAATATATGTGATTTCTCTCGAAATACCACTCCATTCGTCTCTATTATTGTATGAAATACTTTACATAGACATGATATGAGTCCAATAGGTCTCAAAGCTGTAACAGAGTTAAGCTCTCTGCCCCAGTTTTGGGATTGGTACTATGGCAATCTCACGCCATTGATGGGGGACGAAACCTGATGAAAATAAAGTATTATATAAGTTTAGAAGAATTAATTTGGCATTTTTTGGAAGATTTTTTAACATACTATTTGAAATGTCATCGCATCCGGGAGCAGAATCTTTATCTTTTATATTTTTATTTAATTCATCTGAAGTGATTTGTTTATTGAGAGATGGATTATTGGATGTAAATGAGGGTTGACAATAAGAAACGTGATCAGGGGTCAAGTTATGCAAAAAGCGATTGACTTGACCTGAGTCTATATACTGTATTTTAGATTTATATCCCTTAATCAATTTAATTTTGCGCCAGAGATCGCTAGCAGAGGTGTTTTCGTCTATTGAAGAGCAATATTTGTGCCAAGAGTCTCTTTGGGCTTGTCTGATGAGTCTCTGCGATTCACTTACACTTTTTCAAGATATGTATTTTCCACAAGATGAGTACCGCGTGATATGTTCTCATTCTCAGGGCCTGCAGTTCCTGGAGAAGGTTCGTTAATTGAATCCTGGGAGTTTGTGACAGATATATCAGCTATAACATTATCGGCTATGTGTATAGGTATCTTTCTTTTTCTTTTGCGAGTCTTTTTTGTAGGAGTTTTCTCCAAAGGCCGCCTTAAGCTCGAATGTATATTGCGCATCTCAACAGGTGGTGATGAGACAATCGCTGGTTCTTGGAGTGACCACATACTGTAGCCTTTACTAGGAGGAATATAGGTAGTCTTAGCCCTTACGGGAGTTATATCAGGTCAGCTGCGTGGGGTAGGAGGTACATATATGATGGAGGCTTTTAATATGTGTACCTAAACTCGACCATGAGCTCTCGAATCCGTTTTTCCTTTTTGAAAATAGGGCATTCTTTCGACAGAGCCATATGCTTACCTGAACAGTGGACTCATCTAAAGCTAGATATATCACAATTTGCATGTTGGCCACTACATTTTGGGTAAATAAATTTGACTGACGGGCATACCTTTAATGAATGACCATATCTCCAACACTTGGAGCATTGCGTAACAGGGAACTCAAATGTCTGGACCTTGATCCTAAGGTTTAATAGATAAACATGAGTGGGTAGACATGATCCTCTGAAACCTATATGAACTGTTTCACTTGGGGTCCATCCATCCTCATTTCTCCTACTTAGGCGTTTAGCGGTGACCACAGTTTTGTCACAGGAAATATGTTTCAAGAGCTCATCTTCTGAAAGGTCTAAATCAATATCTTTGATTATGCCGTAAGAGAGACCCACTTCCCAAGTCTTCTGTCTACGCCATTCCCTGCCGTCAAATGCAGCACATGACACAAAGATTTCGGCACTATCTTCATTATTGAAGGTTATTGACAATTTATATGGATTGATGTACTTTACTCTAATGATATCGGTTATGTCATTCTGTTGTAATAACGTGGCTAGTGCAAATTGCTTAGGTAACTTCTCTTTAGAATAAATACTGACCTGTGGCCCACTTTCTTCCCTTCCTGTTATACTTCCAAGATCAGTAGATTTTCTTTTAGACCTTCTCGATACTGTCTGCCAACTTTCGTCATCTTCACCTTCCATTCTCGAGCGTTTATTTGTTGGTTCTATGATCGTCTCCATTATATTTTCGTTAGAATGATTTTGTGTTGGTTCGTCTACAATTTGTTGTTCAATTATTGTAACATCACAGGTGTTTGTCTCTTCCTCATTGTTCCGAATGCACCCGTAATCCATTCAGAATATAGTCCACTTTAGCGCAATCGACGGCCGACTGATGACACGCCGGCCGATAACAAACCGGTTTTATGTTTATAATACTGAATACAAAAGACGCGTTCTACACGTACGAGGTGTGGTTGCAAAGTGACACTGCACTCTTACACTCCTGCAATGTTTTAACCACTGTGTCGGTTTTCTCGTCAATGCCGTTTGTGGTTTCCAGTATTGCGAAACGCTAAACCGCTATAGTAGACCGTATCATTCAGATTCGGCATCTTTCAGCCATGATGATGATATTTAGAGAGATGATATTTGAATAAGTCTGTGATCTGTGACAGAGAGAGGTACACGTCTAGACGAAGTGTACTGCAATTGTACGTTGCCAGTAGTATTCGTCGGATGCGACAGCCCGAAGATTCTTCGCACGCCCGCCCCGCCGTTACCCGAACTGCTACCTTGGCTGGGAATAGCGGTACAGCCGGGAACTGGGGGCCTTTTGTTGTGGCGTCTGTTCATTTGGGAGCGTTTAGACTCCTATTGCCACGGCCAGACGGGTTGGCAAAGGATTTGTTCTCGAGTTTTCTTTCTCTTAGATCGTTCGAACCTTGGCAGGATATCGATATCCTGCCGAAGTCGGAACGACCTAAGTTTTAAAAGTGAAAGTTTAATATTATTTGCGGCACCTCTTTTTTTTTACGTGCGCAAAATCCCCACGGATACCTCCCCACCGGAGCCGGTGGAGGAGGTTATGTCGGACTCGAACCGACTAAAACGCACGCCGCCTGTGGGTCGCTTTGGTTGCCGAAGGTGAGGTTGATAGGCATATCCCTCGCACCCCGGCCGACCCAGGGCAATCTCTCACGATCTGGCCCTCTTCTCGGGTGTGGGGACTACAGAGTCCCCAACTCGTCCACCGCGGCCTGCTTTTGCCAGAGTGACAGGCGGCTCCACCTGTCACCCCCAGGCCGGCGCTCATGGGGGGCGGAGGTCGTTCATCGACCTTTGGACGCCCGAGTTGCCTTCGTACGCGGGCAGCTTGTCTTGCGATCCTTCGTCGCTCCCGCTGCCGCTCCCGCCCCGCCTCCTCCTTCACGAGCATTACTTGCTCGCAGAAGGAGGCGCCCGCCGCCCACGCATCCGCGCAGCGAACCATCGCCGCGAGCAAGGTGGAGGGCCACCACAAGTTATTTGCAGCACCTGGCATCGGCCAACTCCTCTCCTAAGGAGTTGCCGCTTCTGTTGCCCAAGGTGAAGCACCGCGTGGAGGTTTTCCAGCCCGTACCCCTTCTTCTTTTTTTCTCATTATTGAATGAAAAAAAAATATTTGTTAAAATAGACGAGGCCGCACAATGTGTAACTTAATTAGTACATGATTATAATAAAGGAAAGTAGGTACTTAGTAAATGGTAAGTACCTTATTTTTCGGGCGAAATTTCTGTCAGGTTAGATGCCGGAGATATGGTGGTGTGGCATTTCCCTCGCACTCTGCTACTAGCTTATGCCATCAGGTCCGCTTGCGCGGATTTCGGTTATCGCGACCAAACATAGCTTATGTCCTTTCTCAAAGTCTAATTTACCCCGATATAAATTGTGCGCATTAACATGACAGCTAACTATCGTAACAAATGAAATCAAAAATAAAATCCGATAATCAATAACTACGAAACTCAAACTAAGACAAACGTGCGAAGGTCTCGAAGCATGTGAGCGGGGCCTCGCGCGGGGATGTGAGAGGAGGGTTGTTTTCGAGCCGGTGCCATGTTAATTCGCACGAGTTGCAACAAATTTCGTGAAAATTGGTTCAGTGGTTTAGGTGTGAAAGCTTAGCTTACGGATTTACTTGTAATGTAGGTAGGGTAATAAAACTATTGCAAATATTCTTTTATTTTCGTTAATTTTTTTAGGTAGGTAGGCATTAATTTATCTATGTATCTATCTACCAATGTGCTTTGTATTTTATAAAGGTTGTTCCGCATTTTCACTTAATCTTGTGTATGTATTGAACAGGCATTCTCTTCGTTTTTACTTTTTAAGTTTGACTTGTAACCTACCCACATTATTAGGTGCATGCACAATGTAACGTCAGACATAGAAAAGAAAAAAAGACCCAAATCCAAAATACCTATATTTGATTAGTGTTCCTAATTCTGAAATCCAGCACTTAATGAAGCCGGAGTCGGCGCCGGAAGCGAAGCCGAATCCGGAGCCGCAGCCGAAGCGTAAGAGAGGCCGCCCAAGCAAGTCTGAAGTTGCGGTACGATCACCCTTGGTAGGTATCTATAAGTTTTTCTGTTTAGTTCATATTTTCTTACAACTAAGTATACCTATTCATGTTCAAGGTAGGTAGATATGTTCTATCTGTCATTTTTAAAAAAATAAGTTTTTCAATCCAGAGTCACCAACCTACGTACCTACCTACTATGAATTCATTTCCGAAGTACCTACCTAATTATGAATATTGTAGGGTACCTACGCCCTATTCGTGTAAATCTGATTAATTGATTAGAATACTGTCATTTCAACTAAGTAACGAAGTATACTTCGGGACACATATATTAGATCTAAGTCACGAGACAAACGAGGACCATGCGCGCGCGTTTTGTTTTATAATAACCTAAGCTTGGTGAATTTGAGCTCGTCCACCGACATAGCACACAATGCTGTTCTCAAAAGACACGTAATGTATGGTGCCTATAGAATAGAACACATTTTGAAGGAGGTTTTAAATCTACGATATTTGTCCTGAGGTATAATAAAACAAGATCTGCATTTGATATTGACAACCGTAGTTCCCTTGTTTACGCCCTTTTACAAATCCTTGTCTGTTAAAGTTTTGGAGCCTTTTTGTAATGTCATTCTGTTTGACAGCCAATTAAATGATAGAGTACGAGCCTCAAAATAAGTCCCTTGGCCGCGGCATGTAATGTTGCTAGTATCGTCATTTTGTTTTAACAGATCTTTTATTGTTCAGATATGAATGTAATAGTATCTACTTAGTTCAACTGCTGAATTTAAAAAGTTGAAGGAGTGAAAACTTCAGCCAAAGTGTATAAAGAGACAGTCTTAGATTATGTTATGAAACTTCCCAGCAATATACTTTTAATGTGATTAGTGGGTTTGAGCTCCTCCGCTGCCGTAGTACCTACCTCATGCTATCCTCCAAAAAAAAATGCTATTAATTTGTATGCCAAGAGCTATAATTCCCACTGGTCCATTATAAAAAAATGTGCTGGCAACTCAAAACCGTACATCATGGTCTAACCAACACACGGTATCGCTGAGTATGGCGGCGATGTCATATTTAGTTCCGAGTTTGACCACGGGACTTATTTTCTGCCGTTGACTCTAGAGTCTATCGCTGCGCTGCCGCGGCGCCATACTCAGCCATACCGTGTGTTGGTTGGTTTAGACCATGACAGTACGGCTTAGAGTTGCCAGCACATTTTTTATGATTTACTAGTGGGAATTTTAGTTTTTAGCTTGTATCTTGATCCCAATTTCATCACAACATGTTAGGTACAAGGTATACAGAGGCATTTTTTGGTTTATTTAACGGATAGTATGACGTACATATGGCAGCGGTGTAGTTCAAATCCACTAATCATTTTAATAAGTCTCTTGTTACTTGGCTGAAGTTTTCACTCCCTTTTGTGACGACTTAATTAAGACACGCCCCACCAACCATTACTGAAGCCGGATGGCATAATGATGACCACGTTGTACGTTTCCGAACACTAAAATTCAAGAGCAGTCGCTGTCGCCATCACTATCTCTATCTTTTGCTATAATGACCCTATCCATAGTTGCATTATATTTAAAAAAAAATCACCTAAGTGTTTGACATGATCATATTCTGACGTTGTAACGTTGGAAACGGGCGAATAAAACCAGTAGCCAGTCTTACGTAGTATTGTATTCTCTTTGAATAAAACTTCATAAGATCTGCGGTTCAGCTACTATTATTTGAAAATTCTAAGATCTGGTAAAATAAAAAGAAAATACAGGCAACATCACATGTTGCGACAGCCGCACCGCCGCGGCAAAGGGACTTATTTATCATGGCACGTACTCTATTGTTTTGGATCCTTATTGACCGTAAGCACAAGCAAATACCTACTGACTATCCCACAGCTTTTTTGTGTAAAACTAATTTGCTAAAAAACTTTCACTATAGACCAGAGCTGATAAAAATATTAGGGAAATAATTAATAATACATGTACATAAACTCACGCCTATATTCCCGAAGGGGTAGACAGAGGTGCTAGCACCCACATTTCGCCAGTTTATGTGTAGGTCCCAATGTAATAGGTGGCGAGCCTACTGCCATTAACCGGGCACTTATAAACCTGCGATATATACACAAATAACTTCGAAAAGCATCGAAAAGTCCATGGTAAAACTTGAGATCGAACCCGAGACCTCGTCTCAGCAGTCCATACCCATACTACTAGGTTACCGCGGCATAATTAATAATAGCATAAGACCAAACAACGGGAACAATTATATTTAACTCGCTATGAAGAACGGGGCTGTAATGGGGTACATTTTAAGGTTGAAAATGCGGTTGCCAATATTATATTATACACCATTTGCAGTGAAACTAAACCTATCGAAAAAAAAGTTAAGTACAAAAGATGTAGGTAATAACAAGGTGTAGACCTTGTTATTCCTACAACCTTGTACTTTTGTATGAACCGTTTTTCACATTACCTGACATTTTTTAAGCAAAGTTAGATAAAGTGGTTTTTAGTTTTTATCTGCCACAAAACTCAATTTTTACTCAATCTTCGGTGGAATTTTACTTCTACATGTTTGAAACATAATCCAATTACATTTTAATCATTACAACATTTCGTCGATGAAGTACCAATACCTCCTATATGTTGAGAACCTAATTTTACACCAGAAGAAAAAAACTGTTTTTAAAAAAAAGGTTGTTTTAATTTTTCATCTATTGATTGTAAAATACTTTTTAATGCATTACCTTTTTATTACTTACGAAGGGATATGATTATGATTATGTTTTATAGGGATTAGGTCAGTTAGGAGATATTGATTCTAGAACTTGAGTATCCCCATTAATGTTAGGAGTTATTTCTTGTAAATAATGTGTTTTATTTTTTATTCATACTTAAAGGATGTTTATTTAAAAATAACAAGAAAAAGAAAACAATAAACGACTTAAAATTAAACATGAAACTGCTTCAAGAAATAAAATAATCAAAAATAAAATAAAGAAATACTAAAAATCTTCTGAACTTTTTATTTGCCTTTTTATTTTGGTTATGAATCAACTTATTTGTTTTTTTTTTTATTAAATGAACAGATTAATTTTTAGGTAATGAATCGTAATACGTGTGGCAATCTTTTGGTAAAACGTTTTTCATGCTTCGCAAATGATTAAATTTTGTAATCGTTATAGGAAGAGGTGCGTTATTCAGTTGTAAATAGGTATTAAAACCTTCAAAAATTTTAGGCCTAGTCGGTAAACCAACCCAGTCATCGTCAAAATTCAATTTTATAGTGATTTTTCCATCATCAGTATATCGGATGGCCCGAATGTTTGTTACAGTCGGGTCCCCCGTTTTTCGACCTGGCCGAATACTTGAATACCGGAAAGTTGATGCACTTTTGTTGAAGTTTTTCGAGATACAGTAGAGCGTTTGACTAAACTTGCAATGTAAACTTTTCTTTGGTCCCATTTGAGACTATCCCAATTTTTTTTAAAAATAAGCTGACGAGATTCATCACTAACATCCTTACATTTCCTATTCTGGCTCTTCTCGCAGAATTTTGATTTACATCTCTCTTTTATTTGTCTTGGAGGTCTAATTTTATTGTGTTCCATTTTGCTGTTTGCCGCTTTTGTGTAACCAAAGTATTCTTCACCTTCCATTCTGAGTTTTTTATTCTTTAACTTCTTCCATTCATTGCAATCTTTATTTTTTCGTCGTTTTCTACCTTCGGTTAAATCACCATGGAATACATTTTGCGAAGTAGTAGGTAATTCTTGAGCAGCTACTATGGTTTCTTCATCATCATCACTCGAAGACGACGGCTTATAAGAACTAGAGGATGAATCGGCATATATATCAACTTCATCTTCACTGTTGTTCTCGTGAGGAATATCAGAAAAAAATATATCAGCTGGAACAATCGAAGGGGAGCGCGTCCGAGTGTAGCCGGTTGTCAGAGCAGTTAGGAGATATTTCCATAAAATACATACGAAAGAATGAATTCCGTAACTTAGTAGATATTTTCACGTAGCTCTAGAAGCTTTTTGGTAAAGAAATGTTGGATAGGAGTAAATGCAATTCATGCGAATATGAGTTTTATGTCTGTTGTAATAAAAAAGTAATTTTGGACTAAAATGTCAGTTAGGAGGTATTGGTACCTACTTCATCGACGATTTACGTCTTATTTTAAGTCTCAAATAAAAAGAGACCTCATTTTAATGCCAAACTATAATAAAACCATTTCTTTTTTAAAATTAACATGTTAATATTGGTCTTAATGGACTATTTTTATAAATTATTGTAAGGAAAAATTACAGTTTATGGGGAAATCTTTCAGGAAATGCGTTAAACTGAAAATACTAGATTTGAAAAGGTACGTTATAAGTATATTTTTTATTATGGCAATTATTCATTATTTACAATGCAAATCCCTTTGATTTATATATTAGACTAGCTAACCCGCCCCAGCTTCGCCCGTGGCATATTTTGAAACCTCGTAATATCACCCCTTTGAGCTCGTATTTTTGTAGTATTCAAATAATAGTGTATGAAAACCGGCCGGATTTGTTGATATTGTTATGATCACTACTCCGCTACCTTAAGCAGTAGTTTAAAACCTTCGTCGATAAACAGACTATTCAGAACAAAAAGATTTTTTCTATTTGAACCAGTTCCTAGTTCTTGAGATTAGCGCGTTCTAATAAACAATCTCTTCACCTTTATTTATTCATAAAATTAGAATCAGCAAAATTGTCAAGTGGACTCTCCATAATAGGCCAATATCTTTAGAAGATTTGGACAAGACTGCAAATTAATTACGTTTCTACAAAAAGAAGTGAAATACCACCAAAAATATTTTGGAAAAACTAGCCAAGTCTCGCTTGTTTATCTCTAAAAAGTAATGAAATATAGATAAAGTCGTGTCAAGTCTAAGGTTAATTACTGCGATTTCTTTGTTATAGTTAACGTTGAGTGACTTCAAAAATGTAATAAAAGTGTTTGTTAGCATAATGTCTCATTCATACACAAAAATAAAAGAAGTTTCGATTAGTCATTCCTAAAAAATATGCAAAAATGTTAGTAAAAACGGCAATTTCATATTTATGTACCTAACCTATTATTTCAAATTATTCTTTTTCGAGAACTAAAGATGGTTGGCCGGTTGGCCGATGGCCAAACTATAACAATATAATCCCAAATACGAAATAATTTATTTAGATATACCTAATCGACACCAAGGTATTGATTCCTTATAGATTCCTTGGTCTGACTTTGATCGGCATTTCTGCTTGAATTTATTTCGTAGCGCATAAATTTCAAATTACGATACCTCTGAAATTATTCATTGTAATTCTAGTTCAAATTTTATAGTTCTCAAAATGTAATTACATCTTTGTTAAGTCAAATAAAATTCTGCTTATAAAGTGATTTTTTAAGACTAAATATGGACCAATGTACATTTTTGTCTTGTGTTAAGGTAATTGAAGGTACACGTACATAAAAAACCTTATAAAAACAATATATAAGTAGTAAAATAAATAAAATAGTTTGAATGGCAATTATGATCTACAATCTACACTAAAGACACAACATATCTATCGTAGGTATTTAATTTGTTAGGGAATAACACCGTATTGTTAAAGACTGCTTCGAAAATGACACATTTTTTTGTGTAATTTCTTATAGATGAAAATGGTTACCGTGGGTTTTCCTTAAGAGATAGAAATATGCTATCGCGGACTTTTATGTAAACCTTTTTAAGTTATACATTTCCTTAATACATTATTTTGTTCTGTCCTGTCCTGTTCTGTTGTGTACTTTCGTACACCTGCACCACGCGGTTATGCCACTACATTTGGGATCATAAATAAACGTTGAGTATGAAATACGGCTGCTGTCAGAAATAGAGTACGGCACTAGATATGCTTCTTATAATATTACGAGCTGGCAACACATGTCTAAAATTCAAGCAGATATGGTTAGTTAAACTAGCGAGAATATCCTACGTTAAACTTTATCCACGCCCTGTCATAAAGGCCATTGCGCATGTCAGTGCAATGAAAAAAAGACGACAAAAATGTCTACGGTTGACGCCTTGACGCTAGTTAATGAATTTTTTCAATTTTTATTCAATTTACTAAAAAACTTTATCTAATATTCGTGATTTATTCAATTTATCAATAAACATATTTATTTACATTGACAAATGACTTACTTTCGACCGTGTATGACGCCTCATAACTGTGAAAAGAACTCTTGCAAAGCTATAATGCGCCGTTTATCATTTTGCATGTGCGTGAAAGAAATGTCAGAATAAAATAATTTCTCGCTATTTTGACAATGTGAATGCTCTTGAAGAAGTTTGGACATTGATTTTACTAAGTGGTAGTGTGTGACTTAGTACAGATGAATTTAAAGAAACGGAGAAAATTGTAGGGTCGGTTAGTTGGTATCTGACAGCCGGTCTGGCTCGTCATAGGTGACTTACAATTGGCTCCCTATAAAAATGAACAATCGCAGTAGTGTCAATGAATCGAATTTGGTGAATCTCTCTGCGAATCTGTCGACTATAGAAACATTAGACACAAAAGACTCGTTGTCACTGAGTTTCCCGTTTGACCATATCTACGCTTGTCATTCGGAGGACACAGATCGCCGTCAAACTCTATCTCTGGATAAAGATGTTGAGATCTCCACTCACTGTGTTGTTACTGAGCAAAAAGACTATGCAGTGAGTAACAATTCAGAGATCAATAAACTCTCAGAGCGTCTCACAGCTTCTGAAAATCAAAACAAGCAATTGAAAGATCTTCTTGTCTATCATCTAGATTTAATTCAACAGCAAAACGATGTTATAACTAAGAGAGAAAAATTATATCAAGCATTGAAACAAGAAAATGATTCGGTGAGTTCTTTTAACATTGAAATTGGTGATCATTACTGTAGCAAATATACACTGAGTGCTAAGCGTAGCTGAAATAATTAAGATTATTATTTATCAGAATCAAATAAGTATAACATCCAGCAGCAGGTACATAAATACATTAAATGATCTTTATTGATGCGAATATTATGATTTTTCTTTTAGTGTGAATTAATCGAAATTTAAATTATGGATTTAATATTTTTGAATACATAATAGATTTTTGTATGTTGTATGCAATATAATTATTTTATGAAGGATTATGTTATTTTTCCTCCCATTACTACTTAATGGTTGTTGATTGTTAGGTTAGGTTTGTTTTTCCTTTGATTTGATCTATATCAAGTCAAAGGAAAGATTATTATATATATTCTTTAAGCACTGGGACCTGTCTGGGTTTCTTATTGAATATTTAATAACAAAAACACATTCATAGTCAGTCTACTCAATTCAATAGTTAATAAACAAATAATAAATTGCAGAGAAAATATTTTTGAGTTCAGAATTGTTAATTTAACATAACCTAATTTTTTAATTATTTACTATGCACAGCTTGTTTATCATTTTATAAGAGTAAGATAACACCAGGAAGTGTGGTTGAAATGTAATTTTATAGAAAAATGTTGACTCTTAATTTAAAATCTTTAAAGGTATTTGCTTAATATTTGAACACTGTAACTTCAGTGTGTGTATTGTATGAGACTATCACATAGTTAGGATTGACTTGATTTAGGTAGATAATGTTGACAGCATACATGAACATTCCATATATAAATGAAAATGTTTTTGATTGATCATGATAGAAAACAGTAAAGTAGACACTTTCTTTGCATTGGGTATGCAAGCTGAAGAAAAATAAATTAGTCCTATGATTTATGAGGTTTTTGCAGTCATACTGACTGTCGTTTTGATTGGTCTCAAAGTATGTCAACACTGGGCCATCAACATGAATCAAAAAGGAATCCTTTGATTTCATACATATTGATTTACTAGCCGGTGATCAGCATGCGGTCAGTATGACTGACAACCAGCCTTGTAGCTATTTACTATGACAAAGCAGTAATTATCATATACCAGTTAGTCCCAGCGATATCTTGGGGTCACTTCACTTTAAAAATATCACTTGATTTTAACATATTAGTATTTTGCCGGCAAAATACTAATATGTTGAAGTCAAGTGATTATACTATTATAAAATTTATAATAGAGATATTTTGCAGTGTAACTAGCTTGCGTAATGCATTGCGAGTATTATTCATTCTATGTTAGTGCCATAGACTGTTTCATCCTTTTGTCTTTATTTTCTTCGTAAATGTATGACCAACATTGAAACTATTGATTAAAATTAATAATAAGTTTGTCGATGTGGTTTTGATATTTAAATTTACACCTTTATTAGGAAGGTTAAGTGTATGAAATCTAGAGTAGAGAACTCTAGATTTTCACAAAAAAATGTTAAAGTGGGCTTTCGGTAAATGAATCTTTATCTGCACTTCGCCTCTTCGGAAAGTGGGCAAAAAGCTTTTACAGTCGAACCTCTATAAGTCGAACATCAAGGGAGACGCCAAAAATTTCGAGTTATAGAGTTTTCAACTTATGGAGGATTTCGACTTAGGCGGATTTTGATTCGACATAAAGAGTTTGAGGTTTATTCTTATAAATTTTGAGTTAGAGAGGTAAAATAAATAAAAATTCAACTTGCAGAGGTGAGAAACATATTTTTATTTATTATAAATCAACATTATTTCAAATCATTTTAAAATAAAAAATATGGCATTAAAAAAAGTCAGTAATTTTTTTTGCTTTAGATAATTTGGTTGTTCTCTATCTATAGCATTGTCTAATCTATAAAGAGCAGAAAAGCAGTTGCAGTAGCAGTTGTTCAGCAACATCTTTCTTTTTTTGATACCTCTTCACAGCTTCGAGCACTTCTAATTTTTCAGCAAGACTCAAAGTTTTTAGTTTACGTTTCACAGCACTCATCTTAACTGTTGTACTAATTGATGTGTATTGCAGTAAAACCAAACTGCATCTGACAGTATTTAAGTCGAAAACAAATGACTTAGCTAAATTTCAAAGGAAATCAAAATTGAACACCTGACACCAAGCAAGCAAACACGTGTTTACGTGAGTCATAAATTTATTATCGTATACTCCTAAAATGTTTTCTAAGAAACAATAGTGTACCCACATTTCGGCAAGTTCTTAAAGTCGGTAACTTATTTTTGTTCGAACAATAGAGGTAATAAATTCCAAATGATCAAGTTGTAAAGGTTGTAAAATAAAACGTTGCTATGTTCGAGATACAGAGGTCAAATTTAATTTTTCGAGTTATAGAGTGAAAATATGTACCAAAATGGCTTGGAGGGACTCGGTGATTATTTCGACTAACAGAGGGTCAAGATTTCAAGTAATGGAGGTTTTGGTGTTTGAAGGGAAGGGAACAAAACATTTTTTCGAGATTTGGAGGTTTTTGACTTATCGAGGTTCGACTTAACAAGGTTCTTCTGTATATTAATTGCTTGCATTCAATAATCAGATTTTAAGGACACCTACAATCCATATAAACAAATTAAGAGTCTCTGTGGACTAGCACTGATTCTTTTACTCTTTGCTATGGTTCAAAGAACATATTATTTAGATGATAAACTTGAATTTGAACTACATAAGATTTACAAGATTTTCTAAATAGATCCTATGATCTGTGATATGTGTCCTAGTGATGTGTGAAAATAAATTTAATTTGTCAGCAAACTATGGTATCTATGGGTTATAAATACCATGGTTGTCATAGTTCTTAATAACAAAATATATTACTCTAAATAACGATTATTATTCTTAAAATTACAGTTGGGAAATATAATACCTACTTACATAATTATTGCATATCCATAAGTAAGTAACTAAATAGGGAATATAAGGGAATCTTTTTTATTCCATTATGTTGGTCATCTTGTTTGTGATAAGCACCCACAAAATAACACTTAATGTGTAAATACCATTGATTAATTTTAATTTAAGACTTATTTTTAAATTATCTGTGGCATTTACCCTTAGCCCACGGTAACCACTTTCCATCAGGGCTATCACCATCAAGGCTTGTTTGCCACCTAAGGGGTATAAGAAAAAAAGTTGGCTTTTCATTCTATAATACCATATCAATATTCTTTGTAAAGACATATTACCATATTACAATATTTATGCCTTTCAATTGCGTCAGACCATAAGATTGTATCATCTCATTATATGACACTATTCACGATATTATAGTGACAAACCTTTAAGGAAATAGTGTTTAACATTTTGAACCTACCACATAATGCGATTATCATCAGTATCAATCAGTATTTTGGCAATGCTATTGTATTCTGACATCTTTTTCTTACTTGACTTTGTCTCTACAGATTCACATTTAGATATTACTTCTGCATATGCGATTTAGACAGAATGTGATGAATTTATGATTTTCTTGTAAAAATACTAACCCGCTGGCGATTAGTAGTGTTTACAGTTCCACTTGTTAAATGAAATGAAGTTTTAATTCATGTATGAAATGAAGTTGTATGTCAGGGAACATGGTTACCCGAGTAAGCATATTCCCGATAGTTAAACTGTTATCTACAGATCCAAGTAGGATTAGTGGTTGGCAAGCTATAAATGCTTTCCTCAGCAAGATAGAGTATGTTGTAATGAGTGTCAGTAGCAATAAGAGTGATGGAAAGAGACTTGATACACTTATGTTATCTCAAATGAACCATAAACTGCCAATAAATATGTCCTGAGCAGTTTATAAAACACCTCTAAATCCTAAACTTTATTCAATTATATAAGGCTTGCAACAAATAAATAAATTCTTATTTACAGCTTAAGTCAAGGGTGAATCGTATCGACAGAAGGGGGTCGACAACACTCAAGCAAACTGCTATCTCTTCTGCTCCCTTTATTCGTGCGCCACCTCCTATTGTCACTAAACCTGTGATCAAATCTGATCCTGGTACATCTTCTCAGGTAACTGCTAATAATAATTTTTATTGTCTAATTCAGATTGTTAGATTATTTACATGTTAATAACTATCTGCGATGGGTTTTAAACAAAGACTGATGAATAAATATGTTGCTAATTGCTTATTTAGTCTCTCCCTAAGCAGCCAAGCGACACTACTCATCAGCATCTACAATTCTAATGTTTAGTTTTGTCAATTGTTAGATCAATTGTCAGTCTTGGTGTGACTTGGTGGTTCTATATTCAAATGGGAAATTGTACTACTATTAGTTGTATAATATTCAAGTAATATTGAATTCAAAGATACCAGTTTCAATTATTTAAGCAATACTAACATTGTATTATTTTACAGGCCATGTTGGATAGTATTACTGAACTATTGCTACCAGAGAAAAGAACAAATCCTTATGTCTTTAACGAACCCAGTAAGCCAAAATCATATGATACAGACCTATTTGGCATAAATAGGCGCCAGGAGGCCGGTAAAGAATTCTAATCTATTAAGTTCTTTTTTTTTAATTAGAGTGGATTTCACTGTATTGTATAACTACATTGGACGAGTTGAATTTCACTTATGAATGTAAACACCATTTTACATTTTCTCTCTCATGTTCATCACTTTAACAACAGATTTTTAGAGGAATCCACTGTTAAACCATCATTAATTTCACTGATTAAATGTAGCAACTCAGTTTAGTTAACGGATTTATACTGATGAAATCCAACCTAATTGTTTTTCTAGTTTACACCATATCCGCTCAGGGTTGTTTATGCAACATTTAGTTTTAAAAATATGGCTAAACCATTGGTTTTGTTCCATTATTAAACTAACTTATAATAATATTTCATAATGTTAACTCCTTGTGGGACATGCATGTACAAGTCGCTTTTTAAATTTAAGTTTAATTAATGCTTTTTGGGTATTTAATAAAATTATTTAGTTACTTTTTTATAAATTAATAAATAATTATTACTTTTATAACCAAGATAAGATTTTTGATCTTTGTACTAGTACTATCGCTTGCAAATACTTAAGTTTTTACAGTCACATTAAGAACATTTCATATAGAAATATACCAGTGTGAACCTAGCTTGTAGCCAAAGAGGATAAATATAAGCTTGTAGCTTTTGATTTGACAGGCCGGGAGGAATAGTGAGGGTTTGACAGTTTGATACCTTTATAGAGTAGTTAGAACGGCGTAGTACTAAAACTAACTTCGACATTAACTTCTAAATATATATCGAACTGACACTCTGTATGATGGAGGAATTTTTATACAAAATCATTTTAGCTTAACTCTGTTACTGTACTCAGCATTTGCTTGCAGCTTCATCCGCCTATGTATGTTTTGTAAAATAGTTATGGCTTCTACGATCCTAAATCCCGAAATATACCTAGTCTAGCCATAAATATTGTTACGAAGAAAAAACATTTTTTTTTATTGCAAATAATATTTATTACTTTTACAGTGTGTTAGTTTAATACATAAATATAAAACAATTTAAAATATAAAAAGCTTATTCGAAGTGGTCTCCATTGGCTGCAAGACAGTCCTTTAAACGTTGAGGCCAGTTGTCAATAGAAGCACGCACTCTTTCCATGGGAAAATTCTTCACTGCCAATCGTATGGATTGTTTTAGGGACTCCAAATTATCATGGCGTTTAGAGCAAGCCATACTCTCTAAAACTGACCATAAATCATAATCCAGCGGATTAAGATCGGGACTAGACGACGGCCAGTCTTCAGCTCTGATGAAGTCCGAAACGTTCACTTCCAACCAAGACTGCGTGGACCGAGCTTTATGACCCGGCGCTGAGTCTTGTTAGAAGGACCATACTTGGTTATTGAACATGGTGTTGTTAAGGGGTTTAACTACCTTCTCAAGAATGGTATCTTGATACACTTGTGCCGATGTTTTGATACCTTTTTCACAAAAATATGGCTCAGTCACTCCTTCATAGCTAACACCCCACCAAACCATCATTGAAGTCGGATAATGCCCACGTTGCACTCTGTCGACTAATTGGGAAGCTTCCTTAGAGCTTTGAGCATAAATACGGTTATTTTGTTTGTTAAAATGTTGCTCAATTGTAAAGATTTTCTCATCCGTAAACAAAATTTTTCTGTGACCTCCCTTTGCGTACCGCTTCAGTAGTTGCTTCGATTTTACCACCCTATTCTTTTTTAAATTATCAGTTAAAAAATGACCAGTGCGTCTCTTATAGGCTGCAAGTCCTAAGTCATCTTTTAAAATGCGCGACATGGTTCTGGGTGCTATCTTCATCTCCCGAGATAAAATCTTTTGCTTTCGGACAGGATTTCTTCGAATTCTTTCCCTTACTGCTTTGACCACCTTTTTCGTACGAACACTACGTGGACCGCCAGATCTTTTTCTGTCACAAACAGAGGAGGTCTCATTGTACCTATTAATAGCCCGGTACACAAACATTTGACTAATATCAAGCGTATGGAGAGTTTTAAAAATTACATTCGGCTCCATACCAACTTTGTGTAATGCAATCACAGCGATTCGGTTTTCTTTATCACCCCACTCCATTTTAATATAACAAAATATTATACAATGTATTGGCGCCAAAATTAGAAAACACAATGAACAATCGTATAAAAATGACAGATTCCAAATTCAAATGTAATATCTTTCTTATTTTAATTGTAACAGTATTTATGGCCAGACTAAGTATACTCACAGACGATGTTACAGATATGGTAAACCGAAATTAGGCGATCATACTATCTTAGAGGCAAATTTCCTTTATCAGCGCTCGAATATATTTGTATTAATGCAAAGTCTAGTAGCAAGTTTATAAACCGATTAAGATATAGAAAAAATTTAATCGGTTCAAGCGGCATTCGAACCCGCGATCTTTCCCTTACAGGGTTAAAACTCTGATCACTAAGCTACAAACCTTCGCCCGAAATCATCCAAATTCTTCTAAACATATATCCTTATTACGGCGACGGTTAATCGTTTGAACGAAGTTATCAAAAATCAATGTTTAAAAATGATTGCAACATCATTCATTGGTTCGGATAATTCGTACGAATGTCGGTAGATGGCTTTTAACCGTCGCCGTAAGACGGATATATGTGTAGGAGAATTGCCATGGTTTTGGGCATAGGTTCTGTGGCTTAGTGGTTCATTCAAAAGTTTATAAACATTTGACGTGAAATAATATAATATATGATAATAGATTCTGTAGCAAAAAAACAATATGGTTAAAAATTACCTCATATTACTCTGACGACGTCGACGACAGAAATGAGGTAATTTGATTGATTTGATTGATTGAATTATAATGAGGTAATATATATGTATAATATTATATAGGTTTAGGTCAGTGATGAGCAAAATACGGCCCGCGGGCCAGTACCGCCCTGCAAAAAAAGAAAAGCATTTAATGTGGCCCGCCGACAGTCCTTCGACATAAATAGTAAATGGCCCGTGATAATTCTATTTTACGATTCAAAAGTGTATAGTACATTGTGGTGTCACAATAGCTGCTTGAGTGTCATCTACCTCGCACTGCTTGACATCGAGTATGCCCTCAGTATAATGGCGTGTCGATTTTACCGCGATTTATGTGCTGTCATTTTATTATTTAAAATTATTCCGACGTTTCGAATGCGTTAAAAATAGGTTTATTTCAATTATAATTTTAAAGGGCAATCGTGAACGTACTGTTTGCCCAACGTAGGCGACCATTGGTTGGTTGGGTGTATGGGGTTCACCAAGGTTCATGGGCCTAGCAAACTTACACTTCTTTCCTTTCCTTTACTTCACAGGTTCTTTCGGGGGATTTCTTTTCGGAATTGAAAGGTCAGGGTAGGCGGTCTCTCTTAAGTTAATCGCGGGTATTTACTCTTAACTGGCCGTTCTTTAATACCTTCTTCAGATACACGCACTTATATACTAATGAGTCCCATACACATTATTCATTCATAAATTAACGCTTGTATAATATTTGTCAAATCATGCAAAGGTATAAATAAAGTTTGAGGTTCAACTTTCCTTCCCAACTAATGCAAAATAACTAAATTAAAGTAATGTACGTCCGGTTGGCGTATGTCCCACAAATCGGCGAACGTTTTACCTCGAATGCGATCCGTTTTGGACTAAATTAACTCTGAGCGCTTCGTGTAGCTAGAAAAATCATATTTTATTTAATTTGACTAGGCAAATCGGCTTAGTAGCATAAAGACTGGATACGATAAACTTAAGTAGGCAAAACTTTTCTTTGTAAAAAGTCTAACATGGTAGACAAACCAATTTTTAGATTTCATCAATTTCGCTTTTCTTTTTAAATAATAACGTGTGTAAAATAACGAGTTTCGCGTTTTCAGGCGCACGAAACTACTTGACCGACTATTGTGTGCCTTCAATTTTGGAAGATAGTATACCTCCTCCTAATAATCCAACCATGATTGAAAACAAACGTTCGCCCTTCATAAAGAAGGAAATCAAAACAGAACCTCGACCTGAACCTCTGTATACAATTACATCTACTAGGTAAGTGCTACTCTCTTGCTTGTATCATAATTAACAAGGTAACTCCGCCTGCATGACATACTGATTTCATACCCGCAACCTGATTGAGTAACAAACACGCAGATGGATGTAAACATTTCTATCGTAAACTATCGCATTTATAGTAATTAGTATAATAATGTATATTTGGTTAATATACCCACCAAATTTAATAATTATGATATTATTTTGCAGTGGCAATCCAGTTATACAAAGAATTCAAAGAAATCGAAAGCGACCTGCCACAGGAATAGGCAGTTTAAATCGAATGCCAAAGACCCCAGTTGTAAAGTCCGAGCCTCCGGAAACCAGCTGTAAGTTTTTAAACCATTAAAAATAAATAATTTGTCATTAAAAAGTAATGTCTAATATCATTGTTTTTATTTAACAGTAAATTTGTTTGACGATGGCAATGTATTCGGAGATGCCTTCAGCGTGAATAAACAGTCAAAAATGATTAATACATATGGCAAATCCAAGACATCAACTATGCCAAAGAGAACAACACTTTTCACGGGCTCGCTGTCGGATAGACTGAAGTTGATTGATACCACACCTACTGGTGAAGACCCTTATCAACTAGGTGAGGCTGACATGCGAGAGCAGTCTCCCATTCCCAAACTAATGTTACAAAAAACTAATCATGGTAGGATGAGAATTTGCTCCGATCTCATGGGCAATAATACAATGACACGAAGGCGTATTTACGATGCGCCAGTAACAGAAACGATTACATCAGCTGCAATTAAGTTGGAAAGCAGATATGATCTACCTAGTACGATAACACAACCAATCAATCAATCGCACTCCACCGCTGGACATAGGCCGATAACACACCCGAATATAAAAAAAGAAGTCGAACCAGTTGCAGATCTATCCACCTTTAAAACCACAATCGTGCATGAACCTGATTTGGATATAGTAAAAACGGAAACTGAGATAGATTATCGGACGCAATTTGATTTTGCGTACGGTGACTCAGATGCCTCTCAAATGTTGCCGCGTATAAATCCAGAAGATTTTCGGCGGATGTTGGAAACTGAGATAACAGATGAGGCTAAAAGGGCAGTCGACGCTTTCGAGAGCATGGATTTGAACACCCTGGATAGCCTGGAAAGTGGCTCAGTAGCAGAGAATTTACAAAGTGAAGAAACTGACAACGTGACGACACGAGGACCGCAAAGTACGAGCTTGTTGCCTCAACATGACTTACTCATACCTGTGAGTATACCATAAACTTAATATATACTAGCGTTAATAGACCAACGGTCCCTTCAATAGAATACGCGCCACAAAATAATTCCCCTCATCGGCATGGCAGTCGCGTCATGTAATGTTGCCAGTGTCGTGTTTTACCAGATCTTTCCATCAAACCAGTACTGACGCAGGATGGCAGGATGATGACCACGTTGTACATTTCCGAACACTTGAACAGCTTCTAAATAACTGTGAAAGTACTCTGTAACAGTAAAGAAGAGTCGCTGTCGCTATTACGCTGATATGATGAAACTATCCATTGTTGCATCTAGGTGTTTCGCACGATCATATTCTAACGTTCTAACGTTGGAAACTCGCGAATATAACTTCTTAAGTTCTGCGAACTTCTTAAGACCTCCCGGCTTCGCCCCCTTCGATTCCCCACATCATCCTTGCCTTTAATCCATAATATTGGGTGCTTTTTTAAAGGTTCGGTATAAACCTACTTCTTCATCCTAATATTAATCCCAATCGCATCGATTATCTATCGATATCGATAGATAATCTTTGTGCTTTTAGTCAATCACTTTTCTATCTGAATTTGGTATGATAGATTTATAAGTTGATAAAAAACGCTTCAAGCTATAATGTACTCTTGTCTCTTTCTCACACCTAGGTTTTTGTGTATACGTATTCTTAAGTTTATAGACTATACATAACTTCATTAATCATTAATCCTATATTTATATATTTATACTTACATTTATTTATAAAGTAAATTGCACGGTCCATTGAGTCCATAAAATTGTTGTAGTTTCTTAAATGACGAACCAGAACAATTTTTACCTATCAATTAAGGATTATAAATGCATGTATATGTGTTTGTATCTTTATTATTTCGATTATATTTCAATCCATATTTAATCAAATTATACTAGACAATGGACTTAGAGCCCGTGAACGCCAGACCTTCGTCATTTTATGAAAGCTGAAACTTTTTCAGCGCATGCTCCCAACACAGGTACGAACGATGGCCTATTATGAAGTTTGGGTCATAGTGGCTTTGGCAGGTATACGTTACTAAAGGTATGAAAAAAAAAGAGATATCATTCAACGCGGCGAGTCTCCTCGCCGGATCGCCACCATGGATCCTGGAAGCAAGATGCCTTTCGGCGCTATACCGGTTCCGAAAGGCGGCGCGGGAGCGGGGTCACGATCCCGAGCCCGAAGAAATTCGGGCCGTGAGATCCCGGCTCCACAGGGAAATGGTGGCGGAGTGGGAGATACGACTTGGGCGACCAGGCGCAGGGCACGCCGTAGTAACGGCGGTAAGACCCATCATGGGGGAGTGGCTGGAGAGGCCACACGGCAGCCTCTCGTACCGTCTGACGCAGATGATCACCGAGCACGGATGCTTCGGAAAGTATCTGCGTCGGATGCAGAAAGAGCCAACGTCCGAGTGCCATCACTGCGACGCGAGCGAGGACTCAGGTCCGCACACGCTCACCGAGTGTCCGGCGTGGGAGACACCGAGGCGGGAGCTTGTGGCGGCCCTGGGAGTGAGGGTTCTCACGCTCTCCACCTTGCTCGCGGCGATGGTTCGCTGCGCGGATGCGTGGGCGGCCGGCGCCTCCTTCTGCGAGCAAGTAATGCTCGTGAAGGAGGAGGCGGGGCGGGAGCGGCAGCGGGAGCGACGAAGGATCGCAAGACAAGCTGCCCGCGTACGAAGGCAACTCGGGCGTCGGAGGTCGATGAACGACCTCCGCCCCCCATGAGCGCCGGCCTGGGGGTGACAGGTGAAGCCGCCTGTCACCCTGGCAGAAGCAGGCCGCGGCGGTGGCGCGCATGGCGCGCCTCCCCGTTTCCGGGGACGAGTTGGGGACTCTGTAGTCCCCACACCCGAGAAGAGGGCCAGATCGTGAGAGATGGCCCTGGGTCGGCCGGGGTGCGAGGGATATGCCTGTCAACCTCACCTTCGGCAACCAAAACGACCCACAGGCGGCGTGCGTTTTAGTCGGTTCGAGTCCGACATAACCTCCTCCACCGGTTCCGGTGGGGAGGTATCCGTGGGGATTTTGCGCACGTAAAAAAAAAAAAAAAGGTATGAAAAAAGAAAATCTACTTTCGTCAAATAGTAGTGTGTGATTTTTAGGTATTAACCTGAAAATATTAGTATCACGTCATTCATAGCCAGATACTTTAATATCATGGTAACTCCTTGTCCTTGCCACACACCTTTAATATTCATGAAAGAATGTGTTATACGTGGGGCGCACTATAAGTTTCCGGAATGAATATGAAAAAATACTATTAAAGGTACAAAATTAATTTATTGTTTTTCAAAATAATCTCCCTTGGCGTCTATGCACTTTTTCATTCGATCAAACCAGTTTTGAAAACTTTTGTGCCACTCCTCTGTGGTGACCTCTGAAACGTGTTTTTCATACTCCTCGACAGCCTCTTCTGGTGATGAAAATCGTTGGCCGCGTAATTGGTTCTTAATTTTTGGGAACAGATAAAAGTCACAAGGTGCCAGGTCGGGACTGTATGCAGGATGACTCATGAGTTCTACATTTTTCACCTTCAAAAAGTCGTTTGTCTGTCTGGCCGTGTGAGAACTAGCATTGTCGTGGTGCAGGATGATACGGCGTTTACGGTTATTTTTACGGAGTTCGTCAATAACTTCCGGCAAACAAATGGTCGTGTACCAGTCACTATTCACAGTACGACGATTTTCTAAAGCAACAGTAGCCACGTGTCCAGTTTTATTAAAAAAAGAAGCAATCATCCGCTTAATGCCCTTTTCACGCGCGCCACTTTGGTTGGTTTCGGCTCATCTTGAAAGACCCATACGCTCGATTGCTGCTTTGTTTTGGGATCGTAGCAATAAATCCATGTTTCGTCACCTGTTACTATGTCCCACACCAAATTTGACGCACCTTCGTTGAATCTGGTAAGCATGGCACTGCACCAAGTGACGCGGTCCGTTTTTTGATCCTCGGTCAAGTTATGTGGGATCCACCGCGAGCACAGCTTTCTCACACCCAAATGTTTGTGTAGGATTGATTGTATTTGACTCATGCCTATTTCTAAGGATGCGCGAATTTCATGGTAGGTCACATGCCTGTCTGTTTCAATCATACGGCGCACAGCATCGATGTTTTTGTTGGTCACAGTGGTGGACGGCCGACCATCGTGAGATTCGTCACTGAGATTGATACGACCACGCTTGAATTCTGCAAACCAGCTATAAACAGTCGTCTTGCATGGAGCTTCATCGCCAAAAGCTGTTTCAAGCCGAGCGATGCTCTGTTGAGCCGTCAAATTACACTTAAAATCGTAGAAAATCATACTACGAAAATTTTCCCGAGTTAAATCCATGTTGATGCAGACACACAATTTTTTAAATGGCGCCACAAGGTAAAAACAAAAGACAGTCAGATGAAACAAACTGTATTCTACAGCCAAAGAGTTCTATTTTCAAATGTTATAATAAATTTTTAAATATTGTTTATGTAAGTGGCCAGTTCCGGAAACTTTTAGTGTAACCTATGTAGTACAAACGCTGATCTTTATACAACATTCCCCACAATTCAAGGCATCGGCACCAAAGGGTGGGCGCGCTCACATTGAGCCATCATCCCTCCCCTTTGAGAGCATACGCTGACAAAGTTTCAGCTTTTATGAAATGACGAAGGTCTGGCGTTCACGGGCTTTGGGTCCATAAGATACCTAACGCGTTTGGGCTTATATTTATCTATTTGGTATATACTTAACCGATATAGTTTTTGGAAGATTCTAGGTATTAAAACCAAAATTAAGCCTGTATTATATTCACATTTTTACTTCATTTTCATTCATAGTCTGCTGCTCCTGAGCAGTCAACAGAAAAACGCGGCACCGAAAGCAAACGTGGCAGGAAACGTGCTCTCTCCGCTACCGGGGTTGCCAAGGCAGGGAGGCAGTCTTTGCCGAAAGCTTCCGCTACACCAAGGGCACCAAAGACACCAAAACCCAAAGGTAAACACATTACATACCTAAATATGAATGTTGTTCTGTCAATGTAACTTTTTTTTTAAATTTTATCTGCTTCAATCCCTCAATTATGGAGCACGCATTCAGAATATTTTGTAATCGAACGTACTGATATAATTACTCTTTAGAAATTACTGGGTACCTATCGTGGCCGTGCAAAGTTTCATAAAATAATCCTGTGATTCAATCAATTGTAGATACTATAGACCTATAATCTTCGCGCTAATACAATCTACAAAATATTTATCGCAATTGGCAGCGTATAAAATATTTCGTAATACGGTTTTTTTATGTATTAGACTAGCAGACCCGTTTCGGCTGGCATAAGAATATCACCATGTAACTTCTTTATACAGTCGAGATTATATAAACTGATTGTAGCGGCACTTATTAAGTACCAATGATGCCTAATACCTTCGCGCAAGTATTAACTATGGGTTAACAAAGTTTTATCGCAAAACGAATAAATAAGCTTCAGTTTTATATATTAGATAATAATCTATTTAAGAACAAAGTTAGCAGCCTAGCAGTTGGTTCTGTAATATTTATCGGAATAGTTAGTTTTTTTGGAAAATTGTTTCCAAATATATCATTGACTATTCATTATACACCGGCAACATCAGAAACATAGGGTAAACTATACAATGATTGGCACTTTAGGGATATGATGTTCATCAAATATTCAAAATTTAACTAATTCTTGAACCTATCTAATTTATCCAATAACATAGTATATATTTTATAACAATTTATAACAAGTAACAATACATTGTTTTTTTAAATATAGATAAATGCACCACAAATGTGTTTTAAAGCACAATTATTAATAATAAAAATAAATGTATAGGTCATACGAATCAATCGTTAGCACTTAGTGTATAGTGTACTTATTATTGATATCGATAACGAGGTAGTGTACGTTTTGTTTTATATACTGACTTATTCTTTACTGAATTGAGTATAATCATAGTTCTTTTTTCAATGTGATATCACTGCAACTAATGGTCAGCTGTATGTGAAGTTGAAGAAACTATGGTAATGTATATCTGTATCTCTTTGTATTCAACTGGACTACGTTTTCGTTCCATCATTAATAAATGCGATACCAACTACAATATAAAACCGAAAATAGGGCAAACACGTGTCGGGTCACGCCCAATGTATGTAGTTGCTTGTTTATGTGTGCTTTTCACTTTTCTTAGCATATTTTATGTAGGATAAGTGTTGTTAGTTGTGATCGTTTTCTTTTAATTTCGTTATATATACCTACTACTATCGTTACTTTTTCACACATCGAAAAGAGAAAATTCAGGTGACCGAGGGGGGGGGGGGGGGCAGTTTATCTCTATAAAAAATTGCACCATAAAGTTTAATCATTCTTATTCACCCTTATCGAAAAAAATGTTTTAGTTCTCGCAACAGTTTTTGAAACACCTAGTCAACGACATGCCACACTGTTTGATAGACGAAGAAAAACCACCCCACTTACCGGGTAAGGCACCCTACAATTTTTACTATTATTTACCACTCTGATATTTTGTTTAAAAGATAAATCAAAATGAAAGGAAAAAATATCCACATGACAATAGACAAGTAAGAACTCGATCTGATTTGTAAAATGTCCGTATCCTTCGACAAGATTACATCAAAAATAACCATAAAGGGATGATAAGTAAAATTTATACTGCGTCTAAGGAATAAGCTTACTTTTGACAGTTCCATGTAGTTATATCCCAATGAGTAAACTGATCTATTTTTGACCGAGCGAGCGAAATTCTCCGTTTTGACCAGCTTTCATAAGTTATTATCAAATAATTGCTAATGGCGGATGGGCAATCTGGCACCCCGCCCAATCAAGATGTGTATACCATTGGCTCTTCTCAAGGGGACAAAAAATACTAAGACGACCAGAGAAATCTGTCATCAAATGACATAGGATTATTGGATTTAAAAGCCATATTGGGTTCAACTCGATTAATTTTGATGTTTTTTACAGTGATCTAGGGTTAACACTGAATTATAAATGTTGTTCTGTCAGTATTATATTTTTTTAATTTGTTGGTATCTGCTTCAATCCCTAAATTATGGAGCACGCATTCAGACCATTTTGTAAACGAACACATATGTTATAGACATAGAATAACGTACTTGTATAATTAATCTTAAGAAATTAATCATGGGCGAAATATGCATCCCGGTGGCTCTGAAGTGGCTTATTAAAATTTTATCTTACTACCTTCTAAACGACCCTCTCCCACCAATGTAATGTAGCAAGATAGGAAAAAGCCGCCGTAAAGTGCTGCTATACTTATGGAGGGACGATATGCACCGCAAGGCACTTACTGGTGGGATGCTGGGTGCTCCTCAGTAGGGGTCACTACACACATGACCATGACAATGTACTCTAAGTTATGCGTGAAGTCATAAGCCTCTCCGTATCTAGAGCCCAAAAAGGATTGACTTCATACAAAAGACAAATCAAATTTATAAAAGAAGGTTCAATTTCAAACTCTAAGACCAAGCCTTACTCAATCTTGGGTACAACACCTGAATAGACCGTTTTAATGACCAAGTTTGAGATGCACTATACAATCCCAGAGGACGTGGGTGTATTGTCAAGCAGACTGGATATTGAAAGTTTTTCAAGAACAACTAAACGCATAATTATACAATGGTTCGAAATTTTTGCGATTCAATAATGGAACTTACTATTTCTGCCGATGTTTCGGATGCGTTGCAGCACCCATGATCACGACTTGACTAGCTTGCGAGTGTCAAGAGATATGCTAGGAACATTATTTGTGCGCCTAAACTAAATTGAAGAATAATGATCTACCGGATAGTTATGCGACACTACTACAAAGTTGCCTCGAAGGAAACTACTTCCTTTATCATGGCAGACCTTTGGCACTAGTCATGACTAATATTTGGATGGAACACATTGAAGAAAAGATTTCTCATAACGCCCACGCCCAGATTAGGCTATGGAAAAGGTAGGTAGATGATATAATTTGTATATTTAAGGGCACAGTGAGCAGTGGTTCGCTTTACTGAGTATCTCAACTCATTACATGTGAAGACACAGTTTACGTATGAGATTGAGAACAACAGAACATTGTCTTTTCTAGACAAAGTTGATGGTGAGAACTGCTGATGGCTTCTTGACCCACACTGTGTATCGTAAACCCACTAACACAGATAAATACCTGCACGCCTCCTCGCCTCTACTTGTAATACTTTTTAAATACCTGCACGCCTCCTCGCCTTTACTTACTATAAGTTCGACGCTCATCAAGCGAGCTAATGACCTGTGTAACTGAGCACCTACAGCAGGAGTTAGATCATGTTTAGGAGGTTCTTGAAGTGGGTATGTTACGAGATCTAGAAAGCCGCGACGTGCACCGTTGACCGCCAACCGGCATACATGCCGTATGAAAAGTGTAACGAACAAGATCGGATCTTGCTTAAGGAAGTTTTTCCATCAAGACTATTTTTGAACCTTTCTCCAAAGTAGCGAAATACGTGCGAACATTGTCAGACGTCATACCTCTACGAACACCGGGTGTTTATAAAGTAGATTCCAGTTGCGGTAGTTCCTACATAATGTCAGACCAAGCGAACCGTTACATAGAGAGTCCGAGAACATCGCAACTGTGAAAAACCTCTAGTTCAACAAATCTGCAGTAGCAGAACATCTCGAGTCGGGTACCAATCACAGGATTGAGCTTCATCAACCCAAAGTCCTCTCCACTGATAGCCACTACTTGTGCGTGAACATATCGAATATATGAAATTTTTCATAGAGAAGATGGATTCAAACAATCCTCCGTTTCGTGGAATCCAGTGATTAAGATACTAAAACAAAAAAACACAGTGACGTTAAAAAGTGACATTGAGTGTGGTGTGTCGCCAGCTTAACCGTTCATAATAAAAGTAGTGGTGGGTAGGCGCACAAAAAATCTTCTCCGCAATCCTCTCGACACTCGCAAGGTAGTGCTGCAACGCATCCGAAACGTCGGTAGAAATAGTAAGTTTCATTATTTAATTACAAAAAGTCCCGAACCGTTGTATAATTATGAATTCACACCGCGATAGTTTAAAAATAACATAAGTTAACACATAATCCTCTTGGAACTTACTATGCCGTGGGAAACTAACACACTCGAAACCGACCATGCTATGAAACAACATAAATATTTTGACCTTCTAAACGAACTAACAGAAAACGGCTGTGATACGTGAAATGATGCGTGATATATTATGTGAAATGGAAAAATACGCTGTGGAAGTAGGCGTGCGAGGTATATCAGCAACATCTCTCTTATAGCCTGCTAAAAGACCTTGGCTTGCCCAGAAATGCATTCAGCTCTGTATGTAATTAGTATATAAATATAATTTGTAATTTCTTTTGAAGTAACCTAAAAAAATGTTATGTTTATTTTGTGTAGGTATACATGAATTTTAAATTAAAACATAAAATAAAAAATAGAATGAGTATTTATAGATGCACTCTAGTAGGTTATATAACATCATGGTACAAAAATGTACTTGTTTGAATTTGAAAAATCGCGGGAAATTTAATGAAAACACGGACATGTCAAATATAGTTTTAATATTTCGTCATAATAAATGATACATGACATTCAAATTTCAAATAAATAAGGAACAGAAAAAGGTGCAATTCATGTAGGTTCTATTTTTCAAATTTTCACATCTCAAAACTTTCCTAAAGACCGCGCCAGCAAATAAGTCCCGCGGTAAAACTCAGAACTAAAAATAACATCGCCGCCATACTCGTCCATACTGTGTGTTGGTTGGTTCAAGTCATGACAGGGAAGGCTTAGAGTTGCCAGCACAATTTTTATGATGTACCTACTAGTGGGAATTATAGTTCCAATTATATTTATAGTCCCAATATCGTCACAACATGAATACTATAATACACACAGTACGCGTTATTTTTTAGAGGATCACACGAAGTGTTACGCCGGCGGAGGAGCTCAAATCCACTAATCACATTAAAAATGTATTGCTGAGAAGTTTCACCACACGATCCAAGACTCTCTCTTAATACACTTTGTCTGAAGTTTTCACTTCTTTAAGTTCAGCAGTTAGCTAAGATCTTTTATTTTTCAGATATGAATGGTATACTTGTACGTACAAGTATACCATTCATATCTGAAAAATAAAAGATCTGGTAAAATAAAAAGACGATACTGGCAAAATTACATGCTGTGACTGCTCTGCCGCGTCCAAGGGCCTTATTTAGTGGCGCGTGTCTAATCACCTAACGTATAGTTAAAAATTTTACCTTTCAATGGACAGCATCAAAACGTAACCGTTGTGTTGTGTAGGGATTAAAGTTGTCATTGTATTATATTTTTAAAGTACTAAATACCTATTTTAACGGATCCTATCGTATGCAAATGAAATATTAGGACCAGTACAAATAACACCGCAATACGTTAAAAATGGTCTTACTTTATTATGTAACATTCGTGTAGTAAAACTACCGCGGCAGCCGAATGGTATGGGTAATGGACTGCTGAGACGAGGTCTCGGGTTCGATCCCAGGTTTACCATGGCACACACCAATGACTTTTCGATGCTTTTCGAAGTTATGTGTGTATTTATCGTAGGTATATAAGTCCGGTTAATGGCAATAGGCTCGCCACCTATTACATTGGAACCTAAACATAAACTGGCGAAATGTGGGTGTTAGCACCTCTGTCTACCCCTTCAGGGATATAGGCGTTAGTTTATGTTTATGTAACATTCGTTTAAAATCGATTGAAACTTCTTCGTGTAAAGTCGATTATTACTTGAAATCGAATAGGTAACCTATTGGTATATCATACCTATTTGACGTTAAACCATCCTTCAAAACTTATTCCTTTGACAGACTATAGGCCCGAATTCTAGAATAGAACTTTGTCCTGAATCTCGATTTATAACTCGATCTGAGGACAGATTGTTTCTAGATGTCAGTTGTGATGTCATGGTGAGTATCGATTTACAACTGATCGTTGTTCAGTACGAAGAGTACCGAGTCATGGAAATATAACGAAATTATGCGAAACAAGAAAAAAATGGCTAAAAATATTTTTGAAAATGAGGAGTAGAATCTTGGTTCAGCTAAGAAAAGAGAAATCGACACAGCATTAAGAAAGTTAGACAAATTGGTAGTCCAGAAGATACAGGTGTGCACCGAGGCAAAATAAAGATAGGGTAGTTCTATCTCACTCTAGCCAACTACTAAAATTGTAAGCGTCCAGTTGACAATTAAGAAAATTAATGCTTACGAACCTTTTCGAATGCCTTTTAACCTTTAAATCAATTCTTTAATGATTAAAGGTACAAAGCATTAGCTTTCTTAATTGAAGAAATTAACCTACTTTCTGTTTAGGTACCTTAAGTCAATTATTTAAAACAAAACCGCTAGAACAAAGTTAAAAACAAGATAGATGAAGCATATAATTATTACTATATTTGTTACAATTCTTCAAAAATAAATATAAACTCAAAGTAACAAAAGGAACTCATAGAAATTTGTACAAAAAAACATCGTTGAAAGAAGAATGAGTATAGAACATAAAAATATATATGTGTAAAAATATATGAGTATAGAACATAAAAAAATATGTATAGAACAAATAAAGATAAACTCACTAGTAAAGAAGAAGAATTGATATCAGATGTAAATAAGTAAAGCAACAATTTAGTAAGTAAAGTAAAAAAAGGAACGCATAGAAATTTGTACAAAAAAAATCGTTCAAAAAAGAATGAGTGTAGAACATGAAAAATATAGTAGACACAAAATATAAAAAGAACAGACTTCGTACAAACTTTAAACACACATTTATAAGAAACTCTTCTCAGCAAAGGATAACGAAGAAGATGTACTAACAATTCTGCTTTCAAAAACAGAGCAGACAAGCAGAGCAGGCAAGTAAAAGAATTGAAAAAACCCCTGAATTGAATCATAACAAACGAGATGATCAAAATGTCAGCTTCAGTGAACCTAAGAAAACTCACTCGACAATTTCAATATTATATTAACTATTCATCTTGGACAATATTCTCAACCTTCACAATGAGACAGAAATATCAGAGACAGAATTCGTTTTAAACCTTACATCCAGCGTGTATTAAATATTTTCCAAAATGATCCCACAAGGAGAGGGGAACAACGTCGCCGTTAGAATGAATTAATAATAATAAATACTATGGAGAGTAACAAAATCAATACAAGAACAATTATCAACTCAAAAAATAAGTCGGTCAGACTTAACAAAAAAGATTAAAGGTATGATTAGAAACATACAAATAACACTAATTAAACTAGAAGCAACATGTGAAGAATTAACAATAACCAGGATTGTAAGACATGGAGACCTGCTCCTGGGAAAGGCTCAGGTCTCTTCCGATCTGCAGAGCCTGCTATGCACAGTGGGCACTCGGGCGTCGAGGGTAGCTAAAGGTAACGTCTCCCTTTTGTAACGATTTTGGATTTTGTAAAGAGCGTTTTCAGGTGGTTCGAGAAATTGAATATTAAAAACTATTTGTTGTAATAAAAATTTACTTTACAAGATCATCATATTAGTATAAACTGGTGATTTTTCTAAAATAAAAATAAAATAATCATTCCTATTGAAATGGGCGCAGCTCTGCGGCTCTAAAAAGGCCACACTGAAATTTATGAATTATAAGTAGATCTCGATCGATTCCTAAAAATCGTTAAATGGTCACTCGTTTGGGGCAGAATATAATAAATCGTTAACCAAGCCGATTCTACTATCGTGTAAATATTTCCGCATGACAAAAATAAACTTACTGTGCTGTTTTTACAAACGAAGTAGGTTATTTTATACAATATGTGTGTACATGACAATAAAATTATGAAATATCAGTTACCCGCCATAGAATCATCACAAATAATATTATAAGAACGAAATCAAAGAAGACTTACCATTGTCTGTAGTTTGTCTGTCTCCTATCCGTCAACATTTAGGTACTTCCTCTTTTCCGCTAAACGGAGTCGGCACACTTTATTCTCTATTAATCTAATAATATCTATTAATTTGATTAAATTTCTCTATTTCGCCAGATGGCGCCTTAGGTCAATACTCTCAAATAAAAGTTTAAATAAGTAATAATGATTAATTATTGAATAAAAGTTCATACAAAATGTAATTCTTTTCTTCCTTTATATTGTACCGTATTTTTTTTAAATAAGCAAAAGGAGTCTTTCTAGTCTGCTAAACAATTCATAATTTGTAAACGTTTTTTACGCATTTCTATACAAAACTGTCAACTAATTGAACTGTGGCATTTGAATCGAGTGCATATTACTCATATTATTTTCCTAATACGATTACATTAAAGTGGCCTTTTTAGACCTGCTGGGCACATTATAAGAAAAAACAAATTGAAATGATCGTCTCAGAATCACAACCTCAAGATGGAAGAAGACGAAGACACGGCAAGAGAGACACATGGGCAACAAGAAAAGCTAAAATGGAATAGAATAGAAACAGCTGAAAGAAGACTTCATGTCACAAGTCACTCTGATCACTAATACATACAATGAAACAGCCAATGTTAACTAGAAATAAAACTGTAACAAACATGAAATGTGCTATACTTAAGCAATTAAGGCTGTATTATACAATCAATTATAGCACAGTGCAAATAAATTTTAGAGGGCAAAATTAATAAGAGCATGGGACCTGTTGAAAATGAAAGGAAATATAGCTAAATAGAAAAAAATAACTAAACTCGATATGTAGTATGGGAGCAAAATGGGATGCCTTTTTAAGAGTGAAAATAGGTTTTCATACGTGTTTGCAGCGAAACTAGACTTTCTATGAATATTTAAAATAAATAAATTATTAAAATTTTACTTCTCTATTGTTTCTTTATATTTAAATTTCATCGTGAATAAAAACAGTTTTTATGGATGTTCGGAGCAATTAAACAAAAAACGGGTTTTCGATTTTTCTAGACCTTACCTACCACTTTTGTCGATAGGAAGTCTAGTTTCGTTGCACACCGTAAAACATTTTTCATATAGAGTTTAATTTACCTTTCCCTTGGTTTCTATATTCACTATATTCCAATTGATTTCCAACAGGTCACTTACTGTTATTAATTTTTTCCATGTTTTGTAATTTTTTGGGCTATCTGCTAGGTAGGATGCTGCCATGCCTTTGCAGAATGTGCGAAAATATTTTACTAAGTTTTCGACATCTCAGTTCTTAGTTTGTATTATGGTGGAGTGCCAACTATAGTATAGGTTACTCAATAACTAGTTAGGTGAGTGTGCCCATATTTTGGGTTACTAGATTTGTCGTGTCTTATAGCAGAGGCCTTTTCCGGCCTATTTATTATTCCTATACATGAGGTAGGACAAACGGAATTTTCGTTCGCATTTAAATTAATTATAACATTTTCTACTAGTTCAAGCCCGCGGCTCCGCGCTCGTGAATGTTGGTTATCGTGCTATTGGTCATATCTTTGATTCTACCAATTGCGATCAAATAAACGCCAGATTTTTAATCTGTACACATTTCAAATAAAAAACCGGATCAGAACCTGTATTGTAGATTTTACAAGCGCGAACAAACGGAAAAAAATCCAAAGACTGTTCAGAATCTTTAAAATAACATAACCTAAGTTTATAATAATATCTCTGATGTACAGTTACGACTAACATATCGATATCTTAATACGAAATTCTCTCAACTCTATTCGACCGTATGGTGTTACGAGGTTTACGTATGTACGCCTACGAAACCACGTTTCGAAACCAGCAGGTACATGCTGTAAGAACGTTTCGAACGATCGAACAAACTCGGTAGCTGAAACCGCACTGAGAATGAATGATGGGTAAAATGTATGGACCTTGCGACCAGTTCCAATCAAAATGAGTCATACATTGTTGGAAATATATTTTAAGTACATTAAGAATATGTCTATTCGTAGTCCAATCGGAGTAAATCTACTTCAAAGGTTGGGATTATTTATAAGTTTTTTAAATATTTCCTATAAAAGTATGTCATTTTGGACCTGTTTTAGTATAGTCTTATTGTGCAGTGAAACAAAAAAGAAGTTTGTACAGCAACATAAAATAGAAGTGGGTTTTATTACTTCTTGCAGATAAACAATGAATACTTGTATTCATTATCTATTCTATTACGATGCTGCTTAAATCCTTCGTGTCTAGCATAATCCTAAACATTACACAATATATACTATATGGACACCAGAACCTCCGTATATACCTCTATGCAGCCCTCTTCAGCGTAGGTATTACACACTTGTGAAAACGTTCCATTTCAATCAGATAAGATTGCTATAATATTTTATATCACCAACCAATACAATAGACATCTAACTTAAATAAACTATTGAAGTGTTGTTGTGATTTCACCGTTAATTAACAAATGTATTAACTTCAGATTAAGATCAGTGTAGTCATCAAAATTGATTTGGTTGAACCAAAGAATGACTTTTATATCTATATCTTCCGATGCAGTATTTCAAAATCAAGATGACATTTGGATCCGGTCATCACAGTATTTTTTGTCCTCGTGAGAAAAGCTAGCCAACGATGTGTGACTCATCTTGATTGAACGGGGTACCAGAATGCCCATCATCCTTCTTGGTGTCGACACGTTGTCGAGCACATAAACATAATATGACTGTCGACTTGTAATCGACACCGTGACGCCATCAAATGTGAAATTGAAATATCACCGCGGATTCGGCTGTCGGGTTTGTTGGATCGTTCGAAACGTTCTTACAGCATGTGCCTGCTGTTTCCAAATAAAAATAATAGTTCTTCTTTCAAAACTAACTCTTATATCAACGCATAACCCAAACCGTTGGACCTAGAGACTGAGAGCTTAGCACATAGGTTCTTTATGTGGGGGGCACTATTAATAATTGTAATAATGCGACACGCGGTCCTAGGCTAGTTTAATGTATTCTAATGAAAGTAGTACAGATTACTTTGATATTTCGTTTATATCGCGTGTAAGTGGACAGTGAATTGTTTCTTTAACATTCATCAAAAAAGATTTTATTTAGAATTTGAAAGATGAAACATTGATTTTTTATCGAAATAAAGTTCAGAAGAAGAAATATTATTCTTATTTTGAAATCGGTTTCGAAACGTGATTTCGTAGAGAGCCGAAGGCGCATACCTCGATATTAGACTTAAATAATAACAATAAAAAGATATTTATGCTCATATTTTATGTTTTAGCTGCGTGCCGTGGCAAAAAGTCACCTGTGCCGGGGATGGTGTCTAAAAAACCATATCACACGCTAGTTGGTGACCCAGACTTGTCGTGGTATTTTGGTTTAGACTCGGAGATAAAGATGGAAGACATTGATCAGCCGGCAGATCCCACGATTTCCACCGTTGAGGTATACATTTTTTTATCACAATGTCCTCGAGCTACAGGCACTTTTTGGCCACCATCGCTGGCGACCCCGCCTTCTTGGATCTTCCCATCTCAAGAAGCGCGCATGAGATATTATTGCGCCGCACCACTTCCTCTGCCGCCTTGTTTCTGCCGCAGAAGAAGGCTGATCTGTTATCTTCCATAAGGGTGAAAAACAGGTTACCCTTGTCAATGCAGTGCGAGTTTAAACTAACCGTAACCAGCTACCGCACCGGTAAAGCGCAAACGGAGTAGGGTGTGTGTAAATGACTTTGTATAATGGATAATTTTATATTTGATTATGGTACGTATGTCTTGTTGATATCCTTTCTTATTGAAATCCATACAATGTATGTATTATTATTATAAAGCTGCAGAGGTTGTTTGTTTGGCTGCTGTCGGATTGACATGTATGATAACAGCTTCTTGAGCAGCAGGATGATGATATTTAGCCTCTAACCTTAGATAAACGGTCTACTTAACACGAAGAGCTTTTCCATGCGGAAACTACTTATTTATTCATTTTGGTGGCGGATGATTATCGCTGATATGTATTGTTATCAAATTTCATACAAATTGTCAGTAAATTAAGGAAATAGTATTCTGTGGAATACTATTTAACGCTAAATAATGACTATAATATGACGCTGACGCATTGTAGTGATATGTGTTGATAAGAAAAGACGGATGAAAAAAAAAGCGCATCAAATACTGGATACCAAATTCGTTTGTTAGAATATGTAGCGACCATTGCAATCCAGATGATTTTTATGTATGGAAGCATTTCTCTTCAACTCTTCTTTTATATTCGCATGACAATGCAGGAGCAAATTTTTATTAATAAGTTCACAAACGAAATGTTATACTCTGATTGCAAATATCAACGACAAGATTGACCAGCACCTCTGACGTAAGAAACATAGGATTATAGACTCTAAGAAAAGCACCAGCGAAGGTGACGCCATCTGGGATTAGTTTTACCTATACCTCCCCATTAAAACCTACTATCCTTGTACTGAGCTTAGCGCAAATCAAACAAACAAACAACCTTTCAGCTTTATAATATTAATGTAATACATAGTGGGTATAAATTTCAAAAAGAACAGAATACAACAAGATTGTCCACCATGTAAACACTATTAAACACACACCCTACAAAGTTTAAACAAGCGCCGATCGATTTTTCAATCGATCGAACTTTTATCCTTATTTTTATCTTTTATCTCAAAATAGCATGTAGATAATAGAAACTACTAATATAATATGGACCTTACTAATAAAAATTTACACAGGATATATACAGTTGTTATGTCAAAATTGCCATACAAAATATTGACTTGACAACTGTATATACTCTGTGTATTTTTTTAATTAGTAAGAGTCTAGGTTTTGATGCAAGTAATAAAATAAATTAAATTCTTAGCACATAGTAGTAGATGATTTAGAGCAACGCAATAATATATATATATCATATATATCGTGGGACTGGTGACATCCTAATATGCACACTGTATTTATAGGTCTTGAATCAGCCGAACGTTTTAGCTGCTTTCTTAATTAGCTGAATGCTTAGGCCTCACACTACAGTTGGAAGAATTTAATAGGTGCATTTTCACAGTTGTAGTTTAAGGGTTGGAGTCTGGAGTCTAATGTGAACTAATGTGAGAATTATCGATACAGGTACCAAACAATTAATCATTTTGATATATTCTAGTATTGATATTAGGATTAGGACACGTGCTAGGATTAGTGAAAACATGAAATGGGTATCAACAATAATTATTTATTCACTTTCTGTGTTACTTTCCCTTTCAGTATCATAAACTATCTCTAAAATTATTTCTGCGAAACGCTTTCCTCTAACACAGAACTAATAGTAGTTATAAACAGTGCCGAACGTGGGGGGGGGGGGACTACGGTAATTACCGTCGGCGGCAGTATCTCCCCTGGGTGAGAGGCGCTAACGCCACCACAAATTAATAGTTTAGAAAAATTTATGGGGATCTACCGGATTTATTAAAATCTATAATTATTTTGTAATGTAATAATTAATACAAAGCTCTTTGATCGTCATTTCTGCTTTAATTTATTCTGGCCCGCACAATTATCAAACTACGATATTTTTAGTTATTTATTATAATTAAATAGTTCTAATGGCAATTTTGATCTTTTAAATGCACAACGTATTTATTTGGATAAGGTATAATATCGTATTGCTAAAAATAGCTTCGAAATGACAATATATTTTGTAATTTTTAAAAGTTATTATTAATTACTGTTCGTTTTCCTTACGACATAGACAATAAGCTGTAAATGTATAACTTATTGTCTAATAATTTCAAAATCAAATAATTTGTTCTATCATCAATAGCTTTCGCAGCGCACCCGATGTAAGGAGGTTCTAGGTAAATTTTATACACTTTCGTTGACATTTTTGGAGTTTTAGTAAGGATCCCTAATGTTTTTGAAAATATATAGCATATGTTAGTCAGTGGTAACTGATAATAACGCTTTCTAATGACAGAAGAATTTTCAAACTCGGTCCAGTAGTTTTTTAGTTTATTCGTAAACAAATCTTTCCTCTTTATATTATTATAGTGTCTGTAAACTGCCGGATATTGACATTGATCACTACTCCGCTCCCTTTTGTAGTACGTTATTATGTTATATGGCCTATAACGTTCGTCGAAATAGACTATTACAGAGAAATAATATTCAATCCGAACCGGTAGTTCCTGCGATTAGCAAGTTCAAACAAACAAACAATCAAACTCTTTAGCTTTATAATATCAGTATAAATTATGTGTTTACAAATTATTTAACTTAAATTATAATAGTTTTGTTTCGTTCAAATTTTGCCAAGCTACTTTCTATGGCTTGAGACATTTTTCAAAATGCACCTATTTAATTATTTCAACTGTAACCTCTATTAAGAACGTAACTACTGTTAACGACAGCATGGGAAATGAATTTTATTCTCACTATGGGGTTTTCCGCATCAGCTGACTTTAAAGTATTGTAGGCTATAGAGTGAGTTCACCATCACTTTGATCAGGGAATCTACAAAACCGTAAGATACGAAAATTTAACTAAGTATAGTCAACGCTGAGAAATAAAGAACACGTTGATTACTTCACAGTTGATAAATACCCTATTTATTAAAAGTCCCTAATCAGCCCTCTCCACATATATGGTCACCATCATAAGGTTACGCTCACAATATTACCATCATAAGGTTATCAGCAGAAACGTATACCTTCACAAGGTTACTATCATAATATTACCATAATAAGATAACCATCATAAGATTACTATCATAAGACTACCATCATAAGATTACTATCATAAGTATACCATTATGAGATTAGCAGCATATGATTACTATCGCAAAGTTGCTACTTGCCAATTTGATTACTCTTAAATTAATATAGGCCCCTCAAGCGTTACTATAGATTGCGAGCAATGCGAAATGGAGATTTTATGTATGCTTAAAATTGACGTAGTATAATAGCATTCAATTGTAGTTGAATCAGCTCAATACTTCAATTTCATTGTATGACTCGCTTGCTACAACGGCCCTCGATTCTTCGGCCGTTATTTAGGTTGTTTATTCTTCAGCATAACGTTGCTTCAGTGACTCTGTCGATGTTGGCAAAACTCACCGTTTATGTATATGTCCAGCCCAGCGCAGTGAAGAACTTTGAAATACTTTGATGAATAGTTTGGAGGGTAATGACATCTCCTGTCTCACTCCACGCTGTAAATTTATGTCATTCGTCTTCTGCTCCTGGAGTTGTACGGACATGCATCTGATCACTTCAATATATCGCTAATCGAAATCGTTGCAAAACGATCCGAACTGACCATGTCTCGATGTAGCTTTTGTGGACTACGAAAAAATATATTCTTAATTGTACACAAAAAATCTATGACCCTTTTATCGTAGTTCACCAAAGCTATATATGTCTATGCCTATGGTCGTACTCATCAGATTTTTGTACAGTAGACGATTCTCGTCTCTTGAAAACCGTAAAAGCCAAACAAATAAAACAATAAACTGCCTTATGAGGCTGTTGACATTGGAATGGTTGATTTGACAATTATTTTATTTTTATGCAACTTAGGTGGCAGACAAGTACCACCCGATGGAAAGTGGTTACTGTGTCCTACAAACGTGTGTAACGCCAGGAGAGTCATACCCGTGCTGCCGACCCTGTGGGAACAGAGTTTCTGTGCCGTCAGCGCGGGAATGTTTTTATAGAGAGAGGGAGGTTATTATAACCGTTTGAGACCAATAATTGGTCTCATTAGGTGGCCTAATGAGACCCTCTTAAGGTGTTGATCGAGGCCCTTAACCCAGATGGGGCGCCTGGTGCAGAAGGCAATTCTCCTCGACAAGCCCGCATGATGAGGAGCTTCTGTCCCTGGAGCTCTAACTACCGGGTAGCTCGGTCCCTGTAGTTCATACTGGCCGTGCACTACTTTTTATAATTTTAATTATATTTAAAATGGGATCTGTATGTATATTCATCGTTGTTCATAATGTTCATTGTTATGCAGACGATAGCACCTTACATAGGAGTTATCATGGACATCCTGCGGCCAAGCAGCCAGATATCGCACAGAAAAGGCAGCTTCTTGTCACTGAGCTTGACAGGATCCTGAATCACATTTCTCAACGGGGCTCTGAGAACTTGGTCGAGTTCAATGCCAAGAAGACGCAGTCATGTGCGTTTACAGCAAAAGTATCTTCTTTCCTTCCCCTCCCCACTCTTCAGAGCATGCCACTGCAGGACAATCTCAATATCCTAAGTATGGATGTTCGCTGCAACTTGAATAACAAAAATTACATGGAAAGTATCATCAAAACAACCTCGCGTATACTCGGGAGTCCTGAACAGAGTGAGACGATTTTTCAGATTTTTCAGATTTCAGATTTTGCAGCGGTGTCTTCTATACAAGACACAAATTCGCTCCTGTGTGGAACTGCTCGCACCTCTGAGATGGTTCAGCAAAGTACTTACTAGATGCTTTCGACGGGTTGCAGTGACGTGCAGTCCGCATCATTGGGAATCCCGAATCCGGTTACGAACACCCCGGAACCTTTAAGCTTTAGCTAATTTGTATCATGTACAAAAGACACCGCTGCTCCAGTGTGAAACACCGTTCAGAACACATTGTTCAGAACTCTGAGTTTGCGTGACGCTGTTTTGTACTCCCGTTGTAGTTCTTGGTTGTTGCGTTTGCAGCGAATGTGGTCCTGACGTGCCAGTGATGTGCCCTGAAGAGTAGCGGGAGGAAGGGAGAAGCCTTGTGTGAACGTACACCCTTGTGTTCTTGGCATTGAACTCGATCTGATTCTCTGATCCCCATAGGGAAATGCGAGAAGAGAAGACCCAGTCGAGCTCAACGACAAGATACTATTAGCCTGTTTACCTGTGTAGGCTCGTTTGGCCGCGGGATGTCCGAAATATCGCCCATGTATAGTGCTGTCATACTGAGATACTGAGGAGAGGTGATACTGAAGAGACCCTTTACGCCAACCATCGTAGGTGCGTAACGTGATGAACCAAAGAATAGGACTGATTAGGAAATGTTATATGTTTGCATATCGAACGCACCAACTAGGTTTATCCTAATGTCATGGGGGAGTGGCTAGAGGCCACACGGTAGCCTCTCGTACCGTCTGATGTAGATTATCACCGAACATGGGTACTTCGGGTGGTATCTGCGTCGAATGAATAAAGATCCAACGTCCGAGTGCCATCACTGCGACACGAGTGAGGACTCATGGCTGCACACGCTCACTGAGTGTCCGGCGTGGGGGACACCGAGACGAGAGCTAGTGGTGGCCCTAGGAGTGAGAGTTCTCATGCTCGCCACCGTGCTCGCGACGATGGTTCGCTGCGTGGAGGCGTGAGTGTTAGTCGGTTCAAGTCCGACGTCCGACATTTGGCGCACTAAACAGAAAAAAAAAAGATTTATCCTAATAATTATGTTGTGTGTAGAGGACGTCCTTAAAATTCGACAACGAAAAGACGACGAAATCTTAAAATTCAGTTCGCTTAACGGCACTTAGATGGCACATTCATTTTTAGCAATATTTACATACTTACACACCAACTCAATTAATACACATGTTCATGAATACAAATTATATTTATTTTCACTGAGCGGGACCAAACCCACGACCTTTGAAGTAGCTGTTCAACACTACAGCTACACTACAGAGGTTGTAACTGAAATTTGATTTTCTATTTTTATTTTTGATTTTCTATTGCATGTATATGTATTTTTTATTTTGTATTAAAGCATGTTTATATAGTTAATTATACCCTGCTTAGCTTTCCCCTTTATGTATTTTTTTTGCTCAATTCTGTCTTATTCATGTTCTTGTGTAAATAAAAAAAATGGAATGAAAAAAAAAAGAAAATAAATCGAAAGCAACAAAAATGTTTGAAATTCAACTACATTTAATATGTGTATTATTATGATGATTTACAGGTCCCTAGATGGCGAGAAAAGCCGTATACTAGTTGTTACAGTTTAGAAGGCACAGAAAATTTAGATGATAGGGTTTTTGAAAAGAGACATCAAAAGCCCGAGGCTGAAGAACGCCGACAATTAAGGTAACATACAGTAAATATATCAGTTTTCTTTTTATTAACACAAAAGACTAGTTTTCTTTTCTTAACAACTGAAAGCACAGCGATTTTAATCGCACCTTTCACTTCGTCTCAATGCGCAGTGGGACAAATCAATGGGTAAAATGTACAACTTCTAAAAATATAATTTCTGAACTCGTTTGTCTTTTTGTTACGTCACTTATTTATATTACTATATAAGTGGCACGAAATCGATATAATTACTATTTAATAAGAAGTTTACGTTTGGGTATGGGTCGTCTCAGGGCCGTATTGCGAAAATCCAGATGCCTCCCCCACCCCCGTTCTATTTTAAACGCGCGGGTATCCCTGACTGGAGCTAACGATTAGGTGGGTGATATCAAACCCAAATTGCACATGGTGTTTCATCACATCAACCTCTGTGGCCGAAAAATTTGAATTGCCTTATTGAGGATATCATAGAAACCATAAATAGGCTTGGCCGTCAACAAGGGCAACCTCTATTTTGTTTCATGAAAATCTACCTTACGTAATCACATCCGCGCGCCATGGAGTACAGAGATAGACTACGACACGACGGACTGTTACCCCTCGTTTCCACAAAAAAACAAGTCGTAGATGACACACATTTAGTTCCCGGGGTATGGGGAGACGCGTATCATGCGCCTCCGCCTCGGCCTGCTTCTGCTAGGGTGACGACCATCAGTGACATGGGAATACCTTCCAAAAGCAAACCGCGATACATCCGGTCGTAGCCTATTTCCACAGGAGCATCCGAGCGACATATCTGGCCTACTGAATTTGATAATCGCCAACTGAATTTTGCCCAAGCCTTGCTTATGGCAAGGTGTTGAAGCCGGAGTCTAGTGATCCTATCTTTGTTGATGAGAACCAGTTTCCTTCTACATAGCATGCGCTAATAGCCTTTTTTAATCTGGACCTTTAATTAGAGTCTAGAGTACCGTCAGGTCCCGGAGCAATGTTTTTGGCTTTGAACCATAACACATCTTTTCTGCTACCTTTTACTCTACCTTAGTGATTTCGGTCGCAACGTTATCTTGTTCGAAGGGCGCTTGAGTCGGCGCCATTATAACAAGCAAAAAGAATTCACCAACATCTCCTTGAAGGTGCTCTGGCTGGTACTCCGGGTTATTGGGGATGCACATGGTTTCCATCAACTTCCGACCTCTCTTTTGACAAGCGCGCACCTTTTGCACTTCTGTTAAAGTCGGCCCTGAGTCGTCATACTGTCCGACGTGTCAACAGTGCCTTAAATCCTTTTATCTAACAAAATCTAACTTATTTTTTTATATATATTTCAGGTGGCATATGCGGCGAATTCGAGAACAAAGGCATATGGAACGTCTTCGTGTGCGACACAGGGAGTCTTGGTGCGGCGGGCTGACTTCGCCCGCTTACCATCATCCGTCAGTGTACACGATATGGCCGCAACCGCAACGCGACGTGCGAGCGATCGAGATCACTGATACACTTCCTGTGATGGCATTCGGAGAGGAATTACCTGAGCTGCCACCTGCGTAAGTACTCATTTACTACCTTAGCAGATACTTTGATTGAATAACTTATCTTTTTTTAACTAATCATTATGTTAGTACATATTTAGTTACGGTAGGTATTCAATGTAATAAGGAACTAATAGACACATATTAAAATAGATTAAATGGATCTTTTCAAAACAATTTGCAAATCTATTTGACCAAGTTGTATGTTTCATTCGCTACAGAAAACTGATTGTAATTATTATATTAATTAAATTTCAGGGATTTTATGCTTCCCTGGGTGAGAATTTCAAAGGCCTTGAAGAGGTCTAAACGTTCCAAGACCCTGCATTAGCAGATGGGAGGCTTACAATCTCCGCTGACATTAGTACATTGTGAAGTGTTGGCATACCCAATAATCTTGTACTTTATGGACGGTTTTAACGAATATAAGATTGTCACAATATTATAGTTACGTGAGCCTAGAGATATTGAGAGATCTTACAAGCAGGCGTTTGTTATACGCAGACAGCATTGACATCGTTGATATACTATGAGTGAAATCGTTTATAGTAGAAATAATTAATAAGTTATAAAACTTCAATGAAACATCCGTTTTCTAATTCGAAAACGTTAAAGATATACCACTGACATGCTACATGATTATTTATTTATTTAACATTTTAAGATTAGTTATCCCAAAACTTGATGATGGATGAAAGAAAATGAAATTATTCATCCAGATATAAACATTTTCAAATACACCTTGTATTGAAACGAAGTTGCTTCCATTTCTATTAAAAGATATTTCAAGTTTCGTCAGTCACCTATAAATAATAATAATAAAATATTATTTACTTTCACACTAACGTACATAGGTGCTCTTCTGATGAACTAAAATATTTAATATCAAGTTATATAGGTAGTATCAAAGTAAAACAAACTGCCCTGAAACATTCTCCTATTTTTTCTCCATCCTATGGTTGCCCGTAATAGATTGCCGCGGAGCGATGAGGCCCCCTTGTGTTCGTATCCTACCACATGGTACCTCTATAACTGTTGTGTTATATCCTTAATGTACAATAGTGGTATATTTATATTATTATTATAAAATATTTACATGTATGTTTTTTACACGACTTACATTCACGGGCAAAGATCTTAGTAATGAAGTATGGATATATTTTAGTTCTTTACAAAAAATAGAAATTACAATTTCAAATTGCTGATATACAGTTGGTGGTGGGGGAATGAGAATTTCGCAGCCAATCCCTTTATTGTATATCAATGGCGTTCAGACTCGATGTTGAACTATTCTTATATTAAATATGCCTGGTATCGTTATATTATGAGCTCTCTAAATCTCTTGGTCGGTAAAGTATGTTTTCTATTTTGTAAATAAGTATGAATGAACTGATTAATGTAAATATCGGACATATAGGATATGTTCGAGTCATTATCTTATTTAATGGTTATTTGTAAGTGTGCTAGTTGATAACTAATGTTAAGTATTAGTGTTGAATCAGCATTTATGTAATTTAATTTCAATTAAACAATTTTAGTGTAAAACACATTTCAATTAATTATAATTAGAAAATCTTTAAAGTGTTTAGTAATATTAATGTATATTTCTATTTATGTAATCATAATACATAAAATGTGTATTTTGAACCTTTCAATGTTTTGTCTGTAAAATTTGGCGAACTGGTATACTTATTAACATATAATACAATATAATATTTCATAGAATACAGTAACAATAAACTACTGAATCTTGCAGGGGCATAGTACTTTAAAATTATAAACAGATTTTTTTGAAATATTACTAGTCGTGTAAATATGAAAAATTAAATTTAGATACTCTTCTAATAAAATTATAAGAACCCGTTTTATACCGGCACTTCAGTACATGTTCCAATTCCCAACCGACACATCGACTAAAACATTTTGATCTTGATTAGTTAAGTTATCGCTGTCGACATAGTATCTGTAGAATTGTAATCGATTTAATAATGAATTCTATAATCATGTAATTTTTTAACAAGCCAGAAGTTGTACTAATAATAAGATTCTAGTTTGTAAGCTTAATTGCACTTGAAGAAAAGTCACGTTTGGGAATATGAATTGTTTATGCCAAGTTAATTTATGCATTGGCCTAAATTACATGCGAACATAAAAAATATATATTACCATAGGGAATTGTGAAGGGGGGAATGGGAACGGTGAACCCAGACGGTAGTCGAGTGTAGACGGTAGCACTGTATTAACATTAAATCGTATTGTACGGTGGATACGGGTTTGATTATATGACGAAATTAGTAAAACTTGGAGTTAGTGCTGTACAACAAAGCAGCTGAGATGACTGTTTAACGTATGTCAAATCTCTGTATATTTCAATCTACGTGTGTTCATACCGGCAAATCGTCGTTATAATAATAATTTCAAAGGGATACAAGCTCGCAAAATATGTCTACAAGGACACAAAATTGTCGTTTAAAAAATAATTTTAAAGGGATACAAGCTCGCAACGTAAGACACAAAATCGTCGTTTAAATAATAACTTTTGAGGGATATAAGCTTGCAACGTATGTCTACTAATACACAAAATCGTCGCTTAAGTAATAATTTTAAAGGGATACAAGCTCGCAACGTGTCTACAAAGACACAAAATCATCGTTTAAATAATAATTTTAAAGGGATACAAGCTCGCAACGTATGTCTATAAAGACATAAAATTGTCGTTTAAATAATAATTTTAAAGGGATACAAGCTCGCAACGTGTCTACAAAGATACAAAATCGTCGTTTAAATAATAATTTTAAAGGGATACAAGCTCGCAACGTATGTCTACAAAGACACAAAATTGTCGTTTAAATAATAATTTTAAAGGGATACAAGCTCGCAACGGGTCTATAAAGACACAAAATCGTCGTTTAAATAATAATTTTAGAGGGATACAAGCTCGCAACATACGTCTACACAAAATCATCGTATAAATAATAATTTTAAAGGGAAACAAGCTCGCAATGTATGTCTACAAAGACACATAATCTAAGTTTAAATATTAATTTTAAAGGGATACAAGGTCGCAACGTATATCTACAGACACAAAATCGTCGTTTATATAATAATTTTACAGGGATACAAGCTCGCAGTGTATGCCTGTCGTGAACAGGTGCAGTTTATTATGTACTTATTTAGTACGTCCTGACCTTTTGCTCTGGTCGCGGTCTGCACTTTTTTTACTGTATATATGTATATGTGTATTTTATTAATTGTCTGAACAATATTCTAGATGTTAGATTTTCTTACGGAACGCGCAAATCATGCGCGTCAACGGTTGTACCTACAAGTTTATTGTTTAAAACAGACGGTGTGGGGAGAATTCGTTGCCAGTAGGATCAATCTACACGTTATAATGACGCTGCAACAAAATGTTGCGTACTACAGAGTAAATAAGCACCACATTTTCATTACGACTGGGTTTATTTCACGAAAAACTTTATCACAGGCGAATGTCTTTACATTTAATCTTTCTTGTGACATGTTAGTCCATATCTTTACATTAAAATGAGATAACATATGCAATCTGGGCACTAAGGTGGTTTGCACACTGCCCTGTATCACGCAGTATAGCGCGGGAGTGCATATTCGTGATACTCAACACTGCGCTTGTATGCATTTTCCGTACGTTGTACACGCTACGCGTGATTTTAATGTAAATCGAGATAATTATTAACATTTGAACATTTACTCTTGTTTGGCAGAGTACGATACTGTATGCTATGCAACATTCGACTAGTGGGCACTGGGGATTGCTTGACAATGAATGTACCATATTTTCACAAGAGTCGTACTTTAAACCTGCAGATTTTGACGTACCAACATTTTGTAGCCGTTAAAATAGATGTTAAATAACCTATATTCTATAGTAGTGAATGTGTCTTTTTAAGAATAATATAATCGTCTAATTGTAATGTCAACACAACGTAATGAATGTAACTCTGTCTTTCCACGCACAAAGTTCTACTGTCGAATCCTCGCAAATCTCCGCAGTATTTATTATTATTATAACTCGGCACTCATATACCACTATGGCGATTTGAAAAGACATGAAAAACCTAGCTGTTATAACAAATCTTTTTTATAATTGGAATTTGGTGGGAAATATGTATATCTACTACAGTAAAAATATGACCAAAAAAAAAAATTCCATGGTTCAATAAATGTATAAAATGTACCTACACTACATAAATCAAATAAATATTTAACTTCATAGTAGATTAACGATCTATTACTATATAGATTATTACTATATAGATGACTGGGAGTACATATGCAGTGAAATTTGTATAAGTGGGACCTGGATAAATGGGGCATGAATATTTCAGAAACCTCTGTTCCTGCTAAACTACAATGAGGTGCTGACATTTTCGCACCGAAATAACGTAATTACTTACTTACCGGGAATTTCTAACTTTTGAACAGCTTGTCTAAGTCTAAATAACACGCCCACCGCCTCTTTTACGCACACAAATATTGACGCTCAAGTTCATGAAACAATTGGAGTTTTACACAGATGATCTGAAGTTGTTTGTAGGTGGCGTCATTTCAGTTTAGACAAGGTATAATTGAAATTTCATTTGTTAGATTTTTCGAGGTTTACCTTTTATCTTCTATGTCTATCCGGAGATATCAGATATTATCATATACAGTGATGACACTCGGGCGTTGACTCCTTTTTGATCGATGCAGGTAACTCCCGAAACATCCGTGTCCAGTGATCACCAGCGTCAGCCGGTACGTATGGCCCCTATGAGGCCTCTCTAGCCAGTCCTCCATGATGGGTCTTACCGTTGCTATCACGGCGTGCACTGGGCGTGCTTGCTAAAGTCGTAGTTTCCACACCACCTCGTGTACCGGTGGAGCAGGGACCTCGTGGATTTCTCCAGGGTCGGTTTCGTGTCCACGCTCCCGTACCACTTTTCGGTGCTGATACAGCGCTGAAAGTGCTTTTGCCTCCAGATTCGAAAGTGGGGTTCCGACAGAGAGACTCACCGCCGCTGTAGAGTCTCCTGTAGGTCTTTATGGTTGAATAGCCCATACGAGTGAGACAATTTATCAGGGTTAGATACATTTGTTTAAGTACAATATTATTTTTTAATTAGCATCCCTCATGACAGGATTCGCTATAAATGTAAAAAATCTCATACCTGCCTAATTTAGTAAATTACTAAAAAATATAAAGGATAGTAAATGTGGGTCTCTTCAGATCACCACTGTACACTGTGGTTTCACTGTATTATTATACCTACCACGTTAGAATAACATACTATGGTTATATTTTGTCAAGATTACAATAAAAGTTAAATCATATTAGTCTTAGAAATTATAACGAGCTTGTGTATTATTATTATTATTTAGAATTAATTAACCAATAACAACGTCTTATATAAAATCTAATCATGATTCATATGATATTATTTCATTCGGTTTTGTCACACTTTAATAAAGATTTACTCGCGCATTTATACTAACAATTAAAAAATAATTTATTAAATACAATTCTGTAAAAAATGTTGCAAAAATCTTAAATAATTATGTTCAACCAAATGAATTAATATTTTTTTAACGTCTGAGTGCTGCGTGATGGAAGAGTTCAGTATATTATTTTTTGTATTAGGTTACAGCCCGTTCGCCCTATTCCAAAAAATAAAACCAAATGTAGACTTAATGCGATCGAAATACAAACTAAAAGACGTAGAGAATAATGTTGTATCAAAAGGTACTATGTAATTAATTCAGCATTTATGAAATCCCAATATTACATTGTTCTGAGGATCAAACGTACTAAGTACTACTGTTATCCTCGTATTCGATTTCGCCAAATATGTTTTATACAATTATACTACATCATGTATCTTAAACACTATTTTCTTCTATGTAAGGTAGGTATAGTTTTAAACTAAATAGGTATATTGAATTTAAGCAGCGCATTTTCTCTTAATGTCAAATTTTTGTCTTGCCTGTTCCGAGTACAGTATGTTTCATACCTTTTTGTAATTATGTAAATTGTCTGTTCGTCCTAATGATACATACATTTAAAATTTAAATTATCCATTTGTTTCGAATATTTTTGTTAAAATTATTTTTAATGATATCGATAATATTGATTTTGTTATAATTACGCTGTGAACTTTCTAACTAATGAGTTGTAAATATTTGTTAATGTTAGATGACATTTTATAATATGAATGTAATAGAAATAATGTAAGGTATTAAGTGACAGGGGTGTGTGAATATTTGTCAAATTTTTGAATTGTTTTTAAGCGTTCGGAACTATGTTATTATGTTGAGTTAAATGCACTATTTTGGATTAAAAGTTACACATATTATATAAAAACGATACAATGCAAGTGAAAGATAGTTGCTATATACGTAAAAATTTCCGTTTCTCTCAAGTTTCCGAGAGCGAATCCAGTATAACACTATATTGACATCATCATTTGGATAATTCAATAATATCTGCCCTGGAATTAGTGATTCCGGCAGTTTACGAACGGGATCCGAGCTTGCGAATCTCTAAGTAGAAATCTGTCTATTATTTAGAAAAAAAAAATGAAATTTACTTACATCATTTCAATATAGAATGTGAATTTAGGTCTGTTCTAACTCTCAAGTTCATCCACTGCCCTGTTCTACGCCCAAACGATACATGAAATATACCATTTGCAAAGCGTCGAGTGCCAAATGCCCTTCATGTTTGTATTACGTACTAACTAAATAATAATGGGGAATAAAGGGAAAATAGACGAACAGACTTACAAGATATCGAATGAGCAGAATGAGGAACTACGAATAGACCTAAAATCAGCATTTTGTACATTAAACATTAATTTAATGAACTAAGGGTTTGTCTCACCACTAGCAAAACAAAACAAAAAAAGGAACAATAAAAATAATCTTCAGATGTTACATTTCTGTTGTACTTTAGTTATAAATTACGTTAAAAATTATCTCACAATTTTATTCGGTGCGTCAAGTGCTATTTCATATCTGTAATCTATTAATATTTATTCTTATAGACGCACTACATCACTTAACGTTTTCTGTAAGGTGGACCCTCCCCAGTCGGGCAAATTGACAAACAGTAAAAGAGTCAGTAGTGAGACAAGCTCTAAATCAATCAATCGCTTAGCCTATCGCAATTGACTGCTAGATATAGGCCTATCCCACTGTAACTTTGAGTAATACTTTTTTATGATAATCTTTTCGTATTCATTTCTTTTACTAGCCACAAGTAAATAAATTCCTCATTGATTTTAAATTTTTGAACAACTTATATGTAAGTTGCAGTTTCAATGATAGTACCAGTACTACTAGTATATTTATTTGCAGATAACTGTACGTAATTTATAGACTTACCACGAAACATCTTCAATTGGTTCTATTGAACTGAAACTGAAATTTTTCGAAGTCGGACACGAAGATGGTATTTGCCACTTCGTATCGGCAGCCATAAGAAAACCGAAGTCTATTTGGCTAAATGTTACATCTATCGTTCTTGTAACATTTGGACCCTAAGTTGCGGGTGTTTCATGGCAGTCTTTATTTATTTTCATCGGTTTGGTCGCAAATCTAAATTGATACATACATACATACATATATATAATCACGCCTTTATCCCCGAAGGGTTAGGCAGAGGTGAATTATCACCCACATTTCACCAATAATTTTATTCGGTCCCACGTAATAGGGGGTGAGCCTATTGCCTTATTTCGGGCACTATTGTTCACTCGAGGCATGCATCTGAGACTGAGTCTGGGCTCTACATATCTGTCCGATGTTAAACAGCCCTATCCTTTAGTCGCCTTGTACGACACCACATGGGAAGAGATGGGGTGGTCCAAATTCTACTCTGCCGGGAACCACGCGGCGAGAATTGATACAAATTAAAAATATAAGAATTTATTAAATTAAATATCAGAATAAACGGGATATTTACCATGTTTCACTATTTTGAGCTTCCGATATTTCGGCGCTGTTGCAAGCACCAGTGGTCCGTCTTTGCAAAAACAACCGGGAACAAGCTAAAACAAAATCGCGAGTGGATACAGTGAGCATCGTATGTCGTGAACGTGATCGAGATCGGGTTCGAGTTTGTGGTGAGAGTGAAACCAATAGTAGTGCAGATACGCGTAGTAAAAGAACTCGAAAGAGGGTAGATCGATATAATTACTCCTAGAAGAAAAAACTTTTTCTTAGTTCACCGCCACTACTCCAGTTCCTCCGTGATCATGGTGCTTGCAACAGCGCCGAAATATCGGAAGCTCAAAATAGTGAAACATGGTAAATATCCCGTTTATTCTGATACTGATGTCAGTGACCATGATAGTTTAAATACCTATATTAAATTAAATGTTGCTTGTGGCTGTCAAGTGGATACAGCGGACTATGTTATTTAAGTATTATGTAAAGTTTGATTGTTGTTTGACTGTCTTTTTATAGCGGTTAGTAAGTAGTAGGGTAACAGTGCAGTAGGCGTTGTTCCGTGTCACTTTAATCACATTGTTATGAACATGTTTGTTAAATAGTAATGGTTATACCTACATCTACTGCATTGTCTAATATAATAAACATTAGATCTCATTAAGATTTAAATATTGATTTACTGTTCTAAAATTGTGGAGTCGGGCGTGATCTGCGCAACATGTTGCAAGGGCTGATATAAGATGTTATTTCTTTCTTGTAATGTATTCAGTTCATATGTTTGTCTACCGGCTATCAACTGTAGAACATCGCATATCAATTTTGGTGAAATCTCGATGACTCCATTAAAATCTGAACATTGAATAGTTGTTTCTATTGTAGGTGTTATTTTTTTAAATTTCAATAAAAATGTGTTATTTTTGAAGAAATTTGCATTTAGTATCTCATATAAGATATTGTGTATACAAAAACAGTAGGTAGCTTAAATATTTATCTTTCTTATATTTAAGTATCCCAACTTTGGTTTAGTTATGAATTCATGTGATACTTCAGGCTAAGTTGTATAAGTACATGGAAATAAAGGAACTTTGTCTTTACATTTGGTAATTTAATGTTAACAAGATGAATTTGATCCTCTTATCTTGTACGGAACCCTAATAGTCATTCTAAAATAGAAAAGTAGCCTAAGTTACGACTTATAACATCAGCTATTTACAGTAAATATCCTGTCAAAATTGACCTTGCCGTTTCGGATATTACACGAGACAAACAGACAGATTTTACGGGCCCCAATAGTCGTTACATGGGTACTTTTAGAGTATCGCGTAGTGGATAGCATTTACTAGTTCAGTAACCAAGCATCATCATCTTAGCAATAGCTCGTATCCAAGGTTTTCACTTCAGAGCCCGAAATTTTTCTTCTCTAGCCTGCTAACTGCGCGTGGCAGCCAAGAAGATGATGATTAATGCATAAGACGCTAATACAAGTATGTTTGTTCAACGACTATAGTTGCGGCACATTAGGGCTTTTTTGACACGACTGTTTTTGTTCCTTTTTTTTTATTTTTGGTGCACACTAAATATCTTCAATTGGTTCCATAATAGTGCACATAATATTGGATATAAATGTGGGTGCTAGCACCTCTGCCTACCCCTTCGGGGATATAGGCGTGAGTTTATGTTATTGTGATGTTAATATTGGACAACGAACTGTTAGACGAATATTAAAGAAAAATGTGGCAAGACTGGCACAGGAGAAAATAAACTTCACACACTAAAAAAGAGAAAACAAGCAAAACCAGCCGTGTCAAAACGGCCATCATAGCGTGTCGCAACTATAGTATAAGGAACCAACACCCGTATGGAAGATATTCTGCCGAAAATTCATCAATAAAATTGATCGCAGAGCTAAAGGTGATAGCAAGCAACGACGATGAATGCTTAACGGAGCACTGCCAGTGCTAGCGTATTAAAAGGTTTTGTACTGACAATATTTGCTTGTGTGGCTACACCAACACGTGCTTCAGTGCATTCCACACACAAACACCATCGATTCTTCGTCGAACGTGCATGATGTTCGTGCCTTGGTGGTTAAGGAGTTGGTTTTACGCTCTGGTACTAATGTAGCCTCAAAGTTAAGCCACCTAATGATGAGAATACTAGATAGATATCTACCCCAAGAGCTGACAAATGGAGTTCTTTGTTTCAAAGTTAAAAGTCTGTGCCGTTAACTTTCCGGCCGTTTTGTTTTATTTTTCCCAACCAAGTAGCTAGTGGGCGTAAGTACTTGAATGAAATATTTAATTATGAATTTTGTATTTTCAATACCTAATAATACTGTCGGTGGTCGTGGAGGAGAACGCTTCGGAGGCAACCGAGATGCAAAGAATTCAGGATGAGTAATATATTCATGGATTATTTTAAGTAGTGGGCGGTAGCGTCTTTCATGCACGAGAGAGGTGCAGCCGTCTCTAGCTGCTGGAGGTTATGGCCCAAGCAAAAACCCCTTCAGAAGCTTTTTACTAAGTATAGCTGGTAGTTCAGGTCCCGATTTTATAATAAGTAGGAGGAACCGCACCCGGCACGGTGGGGTGCGTTGCGAATCTACAGAGCGTAACGGAAACAGGAGGTAACCCCGTCAGAAACCGGCGGGAAGTCGCAAGTACATCCGGTGCGACGTTCCATAGAGCACGCTCTATATTATTTAGCTTCATTGTTGTTGATTTACATAAATGATTTACGAGCCGGATGCTTTCTTAGGTAAAGTGTGGGCAAAAGTATTTTAATCGACGCATAATAAAATTGCTTGCAAGTAAGTAAACGTGGTTATTTATTATTGAAATTAGGTCTATTATAAGCAGTAGGTAGATATTTTTTTGTAATTAGGTATCTGTTTACTGTACCTCCGTGCCGTGGTGGCAGTGAACGTGAATGTTACGAAGGACTTGTGGGTTCGATTCCCGCTCAGTGCAATTATTTGTATGTATGAATATTATGGCTAATTGCATTGATATGGGTGTTTCTGTGCCTCGGAAAGCAGGTTAAGCCTTAATGGGAAAAGGCTCGGAGAATGTTGATTTATACCTACTAAGCTTCTCAACTATTCTTTTAACCGACTTCTAAAAAGGAGGAGGTTCTCAAGTCGATTTTTATGTAGGTACCTAAGTATATACACCGATTACTCTGAGATTTATGATTAGATAGGTACGTGATCCTTTTTTAGTTCAATGCATGATAGTTTCCATTTGATTTGGACCAGTAGTTTTAATTTTATCAACATTTTTTCGTGTGTTTTGTTAGGTACCTATACCTATATTTTAACCGACTTCTGTATATATGTTCTTCGATATTACACTTGTTTGCATTAAGTTCAGTAGGTATAACTCCTTACTGTACAACATTTTATTTAACCCACTAACTCCTTCTTACTTGAAACAGCGGTTTGAGTTCTTACACGACACTCACTCAAGGGTTTTGAGATCATCGGAGAATCGAAGGCTGACAAATCCTTTTCGGTTCAGGCGGCTCGGTTGTGGAATGGTCTGCCAGTGACTGTCGGGCGTGCCCAGTCCTTGCCTGTTTTCAAAAGACTCGTAAAAGATTACTACCTGTCTCTCTGAAGGAGTGAAATAATAAGGTAGTGTGAGGTTTTCTGGGATATTTATGGTGTGCATGCTTATATTTAGTTGTATATACATGTTTTTATGTGTTTTCTTTTTCATTATTATTGTTTTATCTTCTTTATATATTCTCTATGTACCTACGCCTAACTGCCCTAAACTACTCTTCTCCTATTTTTTCTCTCCATCCTATGGTTGCCTGTAAGAAATTGCCGCAGAGCGATAAGGCCGCTAACTGTACGTACCACAAAACTTAATTAATCTCATATTGTAATGTAATATGTTATTGGTATGAAGTTTTTGAATAAAAATAATGTCCTAGCCCCAAATCAATTTGGATTTCGATCGGGGAAGTCAACATGTGATGCGGTAGCCTCTCTTGTTGACGAGTTAGTGGCGTGCCTAGATGGCAAAGAAAAATGCTTAGGCATTTTCTTAGACCTCAAAAAGGCTTTTGATACCGTCTCTGTCCCACATTTATTACAGAAAATGAAAAGACTAGGTATACGTGGATATGCCCATCGGATATTTGAAGATTATCTCTTGGACATAGAGCAATGTGTGAAGGTGGACTCTTATGTGAGTAATAACGTACCCCTATACTTTGGTGTTCCTCAGGGTTCGGTGCTGGGCCCGACCCTCTTCCTCCTCTATATAAACTCCCTATGCAAACTCTCGCTTTCCAAATGCTCAATTTTAGCTTATGCGGATGATACTGCATTACTAATCCGTGGTAAGAATTGGCCTGAAGTTTTTAATAGGGCTGAGGAGGCTTTAAAGCTAGTCATGCAATGGCTATCAGCTATCCTCCTAACACTGAACCTTAGTAAAAATTCAAACTAAGAGCACATTCCTGCACACTAAATTCTCCATCTACACCATGTCACTGTCCTGAAGTGAACAGACCTACACTCATCAAGTACCTGGGTGTATATATTGACAATCATATCACTTGCAATGTCTTGTAAGTCGAGTACGTAAAATGATGTGTATATTTAAAAAGATACGCCACTCTGCAGACGATAGCACTAAAAAAATGATATACACTGCGCTATGTCAGTCTATTCTAGCCTATTGTATTTCGGTTTGGGGTGGAGCAGGGAAAACACACTTATTACCCCTGGAACGAGCACAAAGAGCTGTGCTTAATGTAATGACTTCCAAGTCCTTTACACATCCCACAGACAAACTGTATAAAGAATGTCAGATTCTTACTGTGAGACAGCTCTTTGTCCTTATCTTGTACCATCGTTAGGAAACATAGGTCTATATGTTACAGCCCCCAAAATGAGAGAAAGCGTCTCTCATATATAGTATGATATGCCCAACGCAGAAATTTAGAACTACACAAGCTGAAAGGCATTTTAATGTTCTGGGTGGGGACCTCTATAATGTAGCAAATAAAGATTGCAACATTTATCCATTTCACAGATCACACTGTAGAAGGGTGGTCACAGAATGGCTCTTGAACAAGTCTCATTCAGAAACTGAAGACATTTTAGAACAGTCAGTAGGGTCAAGTGGGGGACAGTGTAACAAAAAAGTTATTTTTCTTTTTAGAAATAAAACCGTTTATTGTAACGTCTCCTTATTTTTTACCTTAAAATCAACAGTCTTTACCTCCATATTAGGTTTGAAATAATATCAAAATTATACATAGAAACAATTTTTTTTTTAGTTTTCTGAGATCACAATTTTGTTATAGTATGCCCCAGGGGTGGGGTACAGTTTAACAGCTATAGGGGTACAGTATAACAAGATGGGGTACACTATAACAGTGAACTAAACAACATCAATAAACATACAAATAAAAAAAGCAACAAAAATATAACATTCTTTGACTTCAATTATGATCTAAACATATTTTTGGTAATCAAAAACAAACATAAAAAAATATAATATTATGAAAAATCTTTTCTTAACATAGATTAAACTGCCTTAGAATTTTTTCTGGGAATGAATAGAAGTCTGCCTGACGTTTCGTTTGTTTTTTCATTTCAGGTAATGGCAATATAAGTTCAATATCATCCTGTTTGACAATAGCAAGATCCGGTTCTAAAGGAAAATAAAAGACATTATCAACTTTGCTACTTTTGCGTAGATAACTGACATCATATTCATCTAACTCATTATTCGTCAATAATTTTCCTATATAATGCTTTGTCTTTTTTCCCATAAATTTTACAACTACAAAATCATCTTTTTCTGGAGTTTTCAACAAACAAAGAGGGATATCATCTGAACCGCTAGATACAATATCTGAATCTTCATCTAAATTTTCGGAGCCTTTCTCAGAACTAGCAAATAAAACCTTGGTAACTTTTTCGACTCTCTTTGGTTTTCTCTTTATTTTTATATTTCCCTCATTTGGAGTTTTCTTTTTACGCTTCTTGTTTTCTCTTTCTTTGGCTGCTTCTTCAAATTCTTGTTTAATTGGCGTATCGGTAGCGATACAACTTTTCCCTCTTTTTCTTCCTTTTTTAGAGAGTCTGGGACCAGCCTTTGGATATTGTCTGCATTCAATTGGGCTGGCTAAATTATCTTCCATTCTATTAACATCATTTATTCTTAAGCTTAAATTTTCTTGCTGCTTCATCGGATCATTGACTTTCTGTGTTTCTTCGAAATTTTGTTGAAGCGATGACAAAGTTTCAGGCGCCGTATTTTGATTTGAGAGCTGTTTGTTCTGTTCTTCAGAGTTTTTAGATGTCGAAGGCCGGTTTAGAGATTGCTCATTTTCCTGAATCAAGGAAATTTCGGAAGCCGTAGTCTGGTTTGCTGTCTGTTCATGTTGCAGAAATAATGAAGCTGAAGATTCTAAAGGTCTGTTTGTAATCTCGCTTGGCATAAAATCTTCACTGGTGAAAATGTTCCTGTCAAAAGGAAATATGCCGGTTTTCCTAAAACCCGATTTTATGTTTATGGGTGTCATTGCTTTTTCAAATGCTTCACCTAGTAGTTCTGCAATATTGTATATCGTCACAGGTACTCCCGGATGACGCAAAAGCCATGAATCTATTGCGGCGTTGTAATAATTCTGTAAAGGACCAAACACTGACACATCGAGTGGCTGTAATTTATGGCTGGAATGAGGCGGAATGGTAAGCAGAGTCATGCCGTTTTCTTTAGCTATGTTCAAAGCCTCCAGAGCTAAGTGACTATCGTGATTATCAAGTATAAAAAGCGATGGGTTTGTTTTTGAGCTTCCAGTTACTTTTACAAAATGCTTTATAACCTGAGGGAACAACTCGGTGTTCATCCAGCCCGTAGGTTGCGCTAAGCCCAATGTACCAATAGGGGCGCCCTTCAACATGGGAGATTTGAAATTTTTCCGAGGAAATACCATCGCCGGTGGCAGGGCATTACCTGTGGCAGAAACTGCGCAGCATGTTGTCACAAGGGTTCCTCGTTCACCACTTGTTACTTTATTGAGCTGTTTTGATCCTTTTAATGCCAAAACTCTTTTTGGTTTTTGTACTGTCGTCGTACCAGTTTCATCAAGACAAAATAGTCTAGTACCGTCGCCAAAACTAGGACACCTTTTCATTACCTCTTCCAAATTGTTATAAAACATTTCAACATTATACCGGTTAAATGATGTAGCTCTTGAAAGGCTACAGGCTTCTGGTTTGCGCAAAGTTAAATCTGGATTCCTTTTTCGAAACCCATCCAACCAATCTTTTCCTGCGATTTTTTTAGCTTCCCAAGATGCTGGCATCTTTAGCTTGTGGTATGTAGCCATTTCATAAGCTAGTTTTCTAGTTTCAGTCGTGTCAAGACCGTAGCACATTTTTGAGCACGTTATAAGATATTTTTTTAATGCTGATTCTTGATCATTTGAAAAAACTTTATTAACCACGTAATTAGGAGTCAACCGCAGATTTTCAGTTTCCTCGGCTGAACAGGCCTTTTTTTTTTTAACATAACGATATAAAGTGCCATAATTTACGTTCTTTCTTTCGGCTGCTTTTCTCAAGGGTAATCCATTTTCAACCAACTCTATTGCTTCTTTCATATCATTAGCATCGTGTAGACCAATTTCCGTCTTCCTTTTCCGATTCCGAACCATCTTATTACTCCGAGCACACCTCGAAAAAAAAAAGATGTTAAAAGGGGGCACACTATAACATGTTACACTGTACCCCGTTACACTGTACCCCACACCTTATTGTTTAAAAGTAAAAATGAATAAAAATTTATAGGTTAGAAATTGCAATTCACTTTGTTTTTTATTCAAACACCAAGTAATTAAAGATTAAATGAAACATATATTTACTTACCAGATATTATTAGTTTTCCAACAAGAACAAAACTTCAGTAGTTAAATTTTTCACGTTTTTTTTCCACAAAACATAAATTCTATGACTATTCCGTTAACTCGGCAATTCGAAGTCCGATGACACTTGATTAAGATGGCGGCACATGAGGTTGTCAAAACACGAAAAGAGTTGCCATGACAAATAAGAACAAGACAGAGCTAACCTTGATGTTATACTGTGCCCCTTGTTACACTGTCCCCCACTTGACCCTACTATAATACAATTAAAGAAATCTACGTACACACACACACACACACACACACACACACACACACACAAACACACACACACACACACACACATACATACATACATACGTTTTTACGTAGGTACCAGTTTGCATCCACGATGAACGAAGGATGTAATTGGTTTATAGTCATTTTTCTCTATTCTAAGTATATACCTACTATTGTTTTCATTTATGATAATATGTTTACTTAATTGAAATGCTTCTTTGACGAGGTACTTGCTGGCTTGTACAAAGACTCATGAACACCGAACTAATGTGTATTAAATAATTGTATATTGTTTGTTAATTGTGATAGGTTTCAGGAACCCTGGTATCCTAAACACAAGTTTAATCTTAATTTGGGTACTTACCAGACTTCATCAAATTATGCTGTTAAACTATCATCAAATCGTATTGTAATGTGTTCACTAGATTGTAACTACAGATTAAATGAATTTTGTTTTTTTTTGAATAAAGACGTTATTATTATTATTTTCAATTTCTCAGCTTTTTCGTCCGGTGTGTGTGAATCTATCACGGGCTTAAGCCAAGTGAGTCGGTTAATTTTGAATTGTGGTGGGTTTTTGTGTAGTGGATGTGAGGAATCGCCTAACTATGGAACATGTATCTATTCCTAATTAGTAATAGTATGACCTAATTCTGTGAGTGATGTGTGTAATGATTTTGGAATGAGACATGTGGATGAAAGAATGATAGATATAATTTTAACTGTGTGTTGATGCCACATTTGCCGTATTTCATCAGCAAGTGGTATGTATTTTTGTATTTTTTCTGTGTATTTTTTCTTTATGTTTTCAGAGTTAGGAATTGAAATATCTATTAAATATGTATATTAAATATTATTCAGCTTTTAGCGTTAGTGTTATATCTGGTCTATTGTTTGTAATTGTTTTATCTGTTATAATCGCTCGGTCCCAGTAGATACAGTTTTGTGGTTTCATTATTCAAGACATCCTTTGGTTTATCATTATTATTATTACATACATTTCATGAGTACTACACCTTGGACTCCGGAAATATACCAGAGAACTCCTCGATATCAAATGGGAAATGATTACTTTTAGCTAGTTTTATGGCAATCCTGTGGCACTGTAGGCATATTACGATGATTAAGGGCGTGCTAGCATCAGAGTCTTGAACTATGAAGGCATTTAACAGAAAGTCTTAATGATGTATAGCATGAATGTCTCGTTTGAGTTATTGAGAGCAGTAAATCGAAAATTATGTCAACATGCTGGACTACCCACTAAAAAGTGGGACAAAATTAATAAAATTTAAAAACAAGCTTTATAGAGACTAAAAAGTAAAAAATTAAAAAAACCGACTTAAAAACTAAAAATTCTATAACAAAATAAAAATATGGAAAAAATTACTGAATTTACAGTTTTACTAATCTGTTAGAAGTCGGTGCCTACTTTGTCTGTTGTGTCTGAACTATTATAATGCAATCAATTAGAATAATATGGCATCTACAGTTAGGTACCAGCTTCCAACATATCAATAAATATGTAAATCCACCAATTTTTCACTTATCATGTTATTTTATAGTATTTACCTACTTATTTAATTTTTGATGTCGGTTTTTTAAACTTAGTTTTTTATTACTTAAAGTTTAGCAGGTAGTGCCTAAAGGGATCTACCTACCTACATATGTCATGGAAATGAAAATACCTACATAAGTAGGTAATTAAAATGCGTTATTTTTCATAAAGCGACTGTTAACGACAACCCAAAGTCGATATCGAAACATTGCAGTTAGGCCAAAGGTAATCGTTAATAATGGATTTATTTTAGATGAGCAGTTGCATATTATATATACATATATATTTATACATATATACTTGTATATTTTAGAAATCATTTCAAATGTTTCAATACCTAAAAACTTTCGAAGTAGAAGAGAACCGTTTGAAATGTTAACAGATATGGAATTTAAATCTAGGTAGGCCGCTTTGATAAGAACACTGTGACGTACATGAGCGATCTCATTAGCCGTACTCTAGCTAATGTTAGGTATATACTTATCGTATGTACTCTTCTTCTTTTTTATTGTATGTACTCTTATGTGTCACTTTTTTTGGACAGGCTATGCCGCGTGGTTCCCGGCAGAGTAGAATTTGGACCACCGCATCTGGTGTCGTACAAGGTTAACATCAGTCAGATATACAGCCCAGGCTCAGATTAGAGTCAACAATTATGCCCTTAAGGCGACAATAGGCTCCCCTATTACGTGGGATTGAATTCAATGAGAGGTGGAATGAGGGTATTAATTCACACACGCAAAAGTGTCATAATATGTAGGTATATATGTTTTGAGGACGGCTTCACCACTGATTTATAAATTCTACCAATAGGTACATATAATTTTTTATACTAGTTTATGAAGATAAACTGTTTATTTCGTAATAAATTTTAGAAATTAGAAATTTATAAACATATAAACTCACGCCCATATCCTCGAAGGGGTAGGCAGAGGTGCTAGCACCCACATTTCGCCAGTTTATGTTTAGGTCTCAAAGTAATAGGTGGCGAGCCTATTTCCATTAACCGGGCACTTACAAACCTGCGATAATCACACACATAACTTCGAAAAGCATCGAAAAGTCATTGGTGTGTGCCATGGTAATACCTGGGATCGAACCCGAGACCTCGTCTCTGTAGTCCATTACCCATACCACTAGGCTATCGTGGCTTTATTTATGTATTTAAGTAATAAAATATAGATTCTTTACATAATATATAACCATACAGAGGTGAGAATGTGAACTACCTATTGGTTTGATAGTTGAAGAACCGTGATTTGTGCACTCAGAAACGCAATGCCAGTGTTAACTGAAGTTTAACTTGAACTTATCTTTACTGATTCAATTAAATAGCTGTTGGGATGTTAAATGGTAACTTCAAAAACCGGGCATTAGTGAAAACGACAAAGTCAATCTAAAAACCTACATTTCAACACTCACCTGAGTGATCCTGATCATAACGTTTGTCAGTGTGCCGAAATATCGGATATTATGTGCTCTGAAACACTAGTATATATTGTAGATAAATGCTATAGGTACCTACTAATGACTGTTATAAGTGTCAATGGGGCCATTCCCGTTGACTTTATAACAATTGTAACCGAAGTTGATTGAACCCCCCCACAGCTGCGGCTATAGATATTTGATAGATATCTATCTTCATATATATCAGAGAGATGATACATAACAGAAGTATCATCTGAAAGCACAAATGTTTTGTGGTTGGCACAATGCACAATGCTTCGCTTTTGTTAAACTTACCCGACAGCTTCACTTTACTTTTTTGCGCTGCTCTGTCCCAAGCAGCATAAAAAGTATAGAGGTACGTCACAGTCCAGCAGGTACATCGTCGCTTCAAAATTCTTTGAGAACATTGTAGAGAATGCTAGAGAATTCTGTCACATGGATTTATCTTCATGATCTTTTATGAATAGGTACAAGTTCTGTGATCTCGTGAGTAGGCCCTGCAATTACCGTAGATTTTTCGAAAAAAGAAAAAAGAAAATCGGTATTAGACATTTTTACCGGTAAACTTACCGGCGCAACATGTTCGTCGAACTTCGTTAGAATTGGTTTCATCCAAGTTTAAACCGAGGCCGACGCGTCAAGAAGCTCCATTAAGGCTGTGCAGCATTTTGAAGAGTTGTTCCAGGGACTCCACAGCTATGACGATGTCGTCGGCGAACTGAAGATCTGAGATGTACTCACCGTTGAATGTTAATACCCCGCCCAGTCCAATCCAGAGTCTAGAAGACGTCCCCAATGTAATGGTGAATAGTTTGGGGATACAACATCCCCTTGTCTCACTCCACGCTGGACGCTAAAGGGTTTCGTCTTCCGGTCTTGGAACTAGATGATAATCAACACGACACTGCTGCAGGGCATCCAAAACTACCCAGGTTTCGATGGAGTCGAAGGCTTTTTCGTAGTCAACAAACGCTATATACAGCGACAGATTGTACTCGAATCATTTCCACAATCTGCCGAACAGTATAAATGTGATCCACGGTGCTATAGCCTTTTCGAAACCCGTACTGCTCCGGTGGCTGGAACTCGTCGAGATAACCCGCGAATCCCGCGAGGCGATCGGTGGCGACTCTTGAGAACAACTTGTAGACATGGCTCAGGCAGAAATGAGATGGGCCTGTATTTCTTCCATATTCTGTCATATAGAACTAGTACAAATTAATTAGATTTATTTATGAAGTTAACTAAATTGTTTATTGTCATAAAGTAAATTATTTTGTTACCTGCGTCAATGCAGTGCGTTAAGGTCGTCCGATTATCCCCAATACCGCTTAATATGTTAGTTTATTCTCATAAAATATGCTTTACACTAAATAAAATTACCAGTAAATTACCGGTTTTCCATTTTTATTGCCAGTAAATTTCAGATGGCCCTAAACGGCAGTTTACCGTTATACGGTAAAAATCGGTTAAGAAATGCACCCTGAAGATCAGCACTTACAAATTGACATAAATACGGACAAAAGCACAATCGGCCATCTTGTCGAAACTTGCACTTGCTTGGTCAATGATTAAAAATAAATTACCAAAAATAAGAACTAAAGTTTAACCTGAAATGCATCATGGCATTCCTCCGCATCGCATGCCACTTGTTAACGTACCCAGGAGACTGGCAGCGTTTACTAATTAGGTACCTACATGAATAATTATTATTATCTATTGTATTCGTTATTTTCATGATTTATGAAAAAAGTATCTAGAAATTTGTACACGTTTGCTCCAATGTAAAGTCTAATAAATTTATGATCTAATTCCAATCGTCCATTGGACCTACCTACGCCAACTAAGGCAAATATACGTAAACCATATTTTAAGTTTTTTTTATAAATTTACATACATGATATCTGTTCGAAAGCTTATGTGTGATGAATATTGGTATTTTATCAATTATTTAATGTTCGAAACGAATTCTTCAGTTTTCTTTAGATTTTATTTTTATATTAATTTATTGGTAAACCCCTTATTCGAGGCCTGATTTGTGATATAATTTGGCTCTGTTCGTAAGTAAGTTAGTGATCTTGTGACCTCTGTTTCGGGATAAAGATTTTTACAGGAAGTTACAATAATTTATAAGGAAAAATTCACAAATATTTAAAAAGTCTAATTAAATATTTTAGAAATAATATTATTATATTTTTTTGAGAAATAATGACAGCGTTACCTCAGTTAATCGTGATGGTCATCCTTTGCCCCATGAACGAGTCGAAGTGGTTAGTCCCCACCTTGGTCGCAGATACGTCCAATAGTCTCCACAGTAATGGGCACAAAATAGTAATACCCAATTGTGATGAAGCCCCTTCGTAAGATCCGGGAGTGGTTATGTCAGCCTTGAACCGACTAAAACCGAATGCTGACTCCAGCCTCAATTAACGGAGTAGGTACCTATAAAGTTACCTTATAAGGTATTTCCCTCGCTCCAAGGCTGACAATGTATACTCTCTACGGTTCAGAGGGGAAAGTGTCTTCGGCAGTAGGAAATTACCAGTCCTTGGTGAGTTCTTGATTAAGTATGGCAGCTTTTGCAATCCCACCGAGATCTTCGACGTCCAAGCCAATTCCTCTTGCAAGTTGGTACACCTGCTAACTTACGGACTAGGGCTTTCTCTCGGGGTTAGGAGGTCAGTCATCATAAATCATTGTCTCTCTCATAAAAATCCAATAAGCCAAACCAATAGAAGGATAAAAAGGTATCAGACCCTAGGGTTTCGCATGGTAAACTTCAGATGTGACCAGGAACATCGCTAAGATTATGAATATTATGATGGAGTCGGTTCTTGACAATGCACCTTTATAATATTTATCCGTTTTGGTCAAATAAAAAAACAATTTCAACTAGGTAACCACCGGATATCGTAAACTTTTGTACCAATGATGGAGTTTTTAGTAGGACTGATTTATTCATGGATCATTTATCATTCCGAAACTTCGGATTGAAGATTTGACATTCTTGACAGGCCTCATTTAATCTTCTTAAATGTCTGATACACGCTCTAGTGAACTCGCAGTCAGTTCAGCAGTGAACTTAACGGATCATACAAAATATAAACTGTAGGTATAAAAACAATTTTTTATAACAATAAAAATAGAACGGAAGAAAAAGAAATTACGAAAACCGAGAAGAATTGCCGGCCTAATTAAAAAGCGTGGTTTATCAAAGAAACATTAGTGGTTTACATTTCCATATAATTTTCATAATAGAGAATAAAAAGCATTTTATTTCTGCCGAGTGCAATTTCTTTAATAGGTAGATAAGTATAATCGGAGCTTATTACCTTTTGATTCCACTTTGTAGCAAAATGTACTAGTATAAAAATGTTTGTTCTCATACTAATTCATTATCCTATTAGCGATGCTCCTAGTTGCATCTAGGTTTGACGTGGGACCTCGGGGTCCGTTTCTTCCTTCTTTTGATTTGGCTTAATGGCTTTGACGGGAACGAGTACCGTCATGAAAGTCTACCCCAGTCTCGTCTGTTAATCAGCACGAGTTTGGCTTGGGCTCAGACAATTTAATCCGACTCCATATTTATTAAACCATAAATCAATTAAAATTTGTAAATTCTTCACTATATCTTTTTGTATTAAGGTTATTGGTACGTATAGGTATAATTTAAATTTCTTTTACAGTCTAGCGAAATTTTAGTATTTTAGTTGTAAGTTATTTACCTACTAACAAATTTATGGAAGAAATTCTGAAATAAAAATTCCCCCTGTAAGAGAAATATCGTGGCATAGCATTCCCCCTCACGTCACATTCACGAAACGTCTCCTAAAACTAGACAGAACAAGTCTAAGAACAATAATGGGGACTATAACGGGCCACTGCCCCCTCCACAAGCACCTATACACCATTGGTGTCACGGACAGTCCCCTTTGCAGGGGATGTTTTGCTGCCGAGGAAACGGCCGCCCACGTAGTACTGGAATGTGAGGCAGTAGCCTATCAACGATCACAAATCCTCGGTACAGTGAGGTCGCTCCGCGAAGCCTGTGAAGCCCCCAGTAAGCTTCTGCGCTTCTGGGCGGAGCTAGGCTGGCTACTCTAGCCAGTACTCCACACGCACAATGGCCCAAAAGGGAGGCTAAGTGCGGACAAGGGAGTCCCCTTTCCATTCCATTCCATTCCATTCCCCCTGTAAGAGAAATATCGCGGCATAGCATTCCCCCTGTAAGAGAAATATCGCGGCGTAGCATTCCCCCTGTAAGAGAAATATCGCGGGTTCGACTCCCGCCTGAACTTATTAATTTTTTTTCCTATCCTAATCGATCACTACGCTACTCTATTCTATGCATAGGTCGGTTTACGTTTATCGATAGGTACGTCTATTTATGATTTGGGTGTTTCAGGCGTGGTTCGATGGCTCAGTGATCAAAGCATTCTTCCTGTAAGGAAATGATCGCGGGTTCGAATCCCGCTTGAACAGATTCAATTTTTTTCCTATCTTAATCTATCACCATGCTACTCTATTCTATTCATAAGCTGGTTTACGCTTATGCATCGGTAGGGGAAGTCCGGGAGAGTTGAACCACTTTTAATATAAAATATCATAATTACTTGTTTATTGGGTTTAGAAAATCGATTATACACTTATGCGATGCATTACTTTAGTAGGTACATTTGTGCTTAATTGTATTGCTAATAAATGCGCACGTAAAATTTTATTGACATTTTACTAAAAAATGAGATATGAGTCAAGTCTCCCCAACACTTGAGCCGGAATATGGGGAGAGCTGACCATATTATTTTTGTGGAAAATAAAAATCATTTTTACTTCAATCAGTTTTATTATCTTATCTTATACAATAATTTACTGGTTTTTAATACTGCCATCAAAGAACAAACACATTTTTGTAAAATTGTTCCAAAATAAACAAAATCACAATACCTAGTAACTTTTTATATAAACAATTAATAAAAACATAATTAAACTTTAGCAGTGTTTGTAATATTAGCTTTTTACCAGTCTTTATATAGTTTAAAATTTTCTTGTCATCAAATAATTGACGAGAAGCTTTTCCTCGGCTGTTGTAAATACCTGTGATGCTTTTGTATTCATTATTTTTTTTTTCAAATTTATGATTTTTATCTTCATTTAATTTATACCGTCTCAAAGCACTTCTATCTATGCCATATTTAGTTGAAGTTTGTCTCATAGAAGCGCCTCCCTTAATTTCATCTATGGCATTTTGCAACTCCACTTTTGTGTTGTCGTTTGCGTGCATTTTCAGGAGGCTTGTATTGAAACGACTTTGTATAAATTGGCACTGCAAATACAATAAATTATATTAAGACAGATTTAAAAAACAATTAAACAAAATGTTGTATAATTTCCCAGCACAGGGAGTCATGAACCACTGAGTAAGTCTCCCGCAACCTCTCTGGTGCAACTCTCCCGCTCGCACTAATTTCTCATTTACGTTATGACAACGAAAAACCTCCGAGAAAAAAAAATTGCACACGTCAAACTACATTTGTCTGGCAATTTAATAATAGCAATACACAGTACGTACCTCAATAAATACGACAGCAATCACAAAAGTACTTAAAACAAAAAAATATACTCCGCAACAACAAAAACATGTTTTACATTGTCATTTTCGAACAACACTGCTATGGTGCAAAATCACTGCATACTTGTGATTGGCCTCTTGCGTGTGACCAATGAATGCTTTGACGTTACGTTCGCGCTAAATTTAAATACAATTTTGAAAGGTGGCTCAACTCACCCATCTGGGCAAGTCTCCCGGTTTTCCCCTACGTCTACTTATCGGTGGGTTAATGGATTTGCTCAATCAGCAATATGGTGCAATGCGGTGTCATGTTCGTGTTCATGACAACATACCACCCAATGAATGTTAAGTTCGTCGTGATATGTCTGTATAGTGTGTACGTACACTTGTACACAGACATTCCTGTCTGAGTGCTAGTGCAGTTGTATTCAGTGTCACTCTTGATAATAGCAAGTCAAAGCGTAGGATGATCCAATTGCGAATCGGCTTATCCGCTTCGCAGACCTTAGTAATTGGATTGGCGTATCCGGTATTTACGTAGGTACGTACGTCGTACTCTCAATGCAAAGAGGAAGGGAATGTCAAATATTTCTCCTCAATGATAGAGCTCTATAAAAATTGTGCCTATTTTTGAAAAATGTTCAGATTTTATAACCTTATTTTTTATCTAGGACACGCCAACTTGACTTCACCCCGCCTGATGGTTAGCTAAAAGCAAAGTCTCAGGAAAGAGGGTCACCATTACAGACACTATGTAATGTTAAAACGGTGGCACTCAGCTTGGCGGCCTCATCAGATGCACCTTCACGCCCCGCTTAAAGGATCCATTACTACAGCCCCGGGTCCCTTAAGCGGGGCGTGAAAAAGCAGGAAATTTCCTACAGGAAATGGGAACTGTTTCCTGTAGGACAGTTCCTACAGGAAATCAACATCATCTAGTGTTGTTTCTGGTTGCATCCGATACTTTCAGTCTGAGCTCTGCTTTCTTACTCCTTTGACTCTTTTTTCATTTTCATTTCAATTATACTTACGGGTTTTTATCTATTTGATCGCTACGGCACTCTTAACACTATTTGGACAGTAGCTTGAACTGGAAGGCTATGGTGGCACCTCAAATACGCATTTTTTTTTGCAAATTACGAATCGGTTGAATGAACCCATGGGCCCGCAAGGCCAATTGGGCGGTGATTGTTGGAGTCTACAATAAGCATAGTTGAGGATAGCCACTGTTGTGAATGGAAGAACGAAAGAAGTGTATGTAGGGGATCAAGAAGTGACCCTTACTGATCAGAACGTCACATCACCTTAGATCTTTTTCATGCAGCATCCAAAGCTAATTGGTACTTTAGACCCAGAGCTCTACTCCCTGAGCTTTCTCCTTCTGGTGTGGCTTATCGTTACATCTATGAAAGCAACTGACATCTGATCCTCCGACCTTAACATATAAATCTACGCTAGAGTTTCGTCCGTTAACTAAGGAGGTCTCCCCGATCGCAAGCTAAGGTTGATTTGAATCCTAAAGACCAAATTTTATAGGTTTTAGTTAACTTATTTTATAAATTATGCCATATGAGTTGCTTCTGCATAAACTTCTTCATAATACGGCCATACGTTAGCATTAACTGCGAAACTCGACGCGACACTCAAGATGCCCGTGGCGGGCCGTATCTCTATAATGGAGCCCTAAGGGTATAATACTCTTTGAGAATCATTTCTTCTACAAATTTGAATTGGCTCGTACAATATTTAACCATAATACCTAAGTAGGTATATAATATCATATAAATAAAATAAATAAAAAAAGCCTTTATTTCCTTATCCTTATTGTCCATTTCAAATTTTGGTGTTAGTATGTTATTGTTAGTTATATTTTGCTTATTGTCTGAATGTTAGTAATAGTTAGTTTGTTGGATATGGACCCCTCTAAGGGTGAAGGCCTCCTCCAGTCTTTTCCACTTGTCTCTGTCATGGCCAATAGTTTCCCAGTTCTTTCCTATTAAATCTGTAATATCGTCTGCCCATCGTCTCCTCGGTCTTCCTTCCCTCCTTTTCCCGATTGGCCTTTTCCACCTCGTGGCATTGATTGTCCACCTTTCTTCTGTGTATCTCGATACGTGACCTGCCCATTGCCATTTCAATTTTAAGGCTTGCGTGAGAGCATCTGTTATCTTTGTTTTATGTCTGATTACTTTGCTTCTGACTTTTTGTATATTTCTCTAGTTTAGGATACTTCTCTCCATAGCTCTTTGTGTTGTTGTGATCCTTTTTTAATATATATTTATGATGGAGAGATATTTGTAACTCACGCCAGAATTTTTAGTTAGATGATTAATATGAATATGGATGAAAATTAGAACGTACAGAGAGATTGTAGGGTGGTTTAGGCCAAAGTTAGATAGATGACGGTAGTTTCAAGAAAACCTGTTCAAGCCGTCGCCAATAATCAGAACGAAGTGAAGGTAAGCCTGAGCGCAAAAACTTAGATCGCGTCGATCTAAGATGATAATGATGATTTGTATTTAGGTTCGTGATATCTAGTAGGTACGATTCGATCATGTTTTTAATGTGCAGTACAGAGAAGGAAAATAATATCATTCTGCTACATTATCATTTTCTTTCCTTTCCTTAATATCACTTTCCTGATAGAACTATTTTGGATAGTTAATGGCATTCATGTTCCTTAATGTTGGTAAATGTAGTTAGTAAATACGTACACAGATAAAAAAAACCTTTTGACCTCGGTTAATTAAGTGTTATTCGACCTTTCTTGTTTCGTAGCCACAGTTACGGCTATATTATAAAACTTTGTCAATTATTATGGCTCATTTACCGTTTCTCGTTGATGTTTATTCCGAACCATATATATTGTTTTGTCACTGTTAGGGGCCAGTAATTTGGGTACCTACTCCGTTATTTCTGCTAGATAAATGTGGTCAAAATATCGCCTTAGGACGCTGATTAACATGAGAGTGGATCGATAGATAGATATTGTATATTGCAGATCATACATAGGACACAAAACAAACGATAGTAGGTGATACATTAATAAATATTCCACAACATTCTACACAACGCTATCTAGACCCATAGTAAGAATACCTTAACCAGCTTGTGTCATGGAATCTAGAATACGGATATACATACTTAGATTTTTTTTATCAATACATAATTATACATGACAGTTAATTGTACCAGCAATGGGTGGTAATTTTGTTGTCTAATCATTTATCAAATACTATCGATATTTACTTTTCTCGCTCTATAAAGGTACTGTACCCCACCTGTACACCCACAGTTAAACCCAAATTCCCCATGCAACCACCAGTGGGAGAAGCTAGTGGGCGAACGGGTCGCGGGTTACTCCACGTTTACAACGACTACCAGTGAACCACGGGCTCCAAAGTGTAAGCTTTAGGGGAGAAGGATTGGCTCTCGTATCATGGTGGCACTTTATTAATTTACTTATATAATTTTTTTGCACTAATATGAAATAAGTGTACAAAAGCGGACTTGTTTGCAGCATTTTGTCAAGGTAGGTACTTACTAGTATTTGATTATTAACGTAAGTATTGAATATGAGCTTGTGGTCGATCGTGATTTTTTGGGATTTTGATATCTTTGGAAATGCCAATGTCTATCGCGCCCATACTGAGGCGTAGGACATCGTACTTAAGCCTCCGCGTGATCGTGCAAGATTGTGCGACTTGTGCGATGGTACAGGTTTTGTGCGATGCTAATTTCAGCTTCATCATGTGATGGGGCATCCCCCACTCCTGCACATGCTCGAGAAGGCGCTATCACTATCGAACATAAGCACCGCATCGTCCGCAAAAGACCGCACGCAAGCCGCCCCACCCTCAATATGATGTAGCAAGGGATCTAACAAAAGGTTGTACACTCTGCTAATCGAGCTCTGGACGCAACCTTTCTCCGTAGGGCGTCTGCGCTCTTCGCCCGCATACCTTATTCTTATCCTCATGTCGCTAAGGTAGCTGCTGATAACGCATATCAAATTTGTTGGCCACCAGGCGATCTCAAAGACGCCCTCTATGCTCAGGGACACCATAAGAACTATTATCAAGTTTCGCCCTTATGTGACCCATGAAGTCTTCAGCACTTTTCTGAGACATAAAGCCGTACAGGAGCATCAAATAAAAGTTGAGACGAGCTACCAACATTCTCTCATACACATTACCCAGAACCGGTAACAAACCAATAGGTCTGTACGATTTAGGAACGGTGTACGCGTTCTTGCCAGGCTTCCTTAATGCCACGACCACGCCTAACTTCCATATCTTAGGAAAGTAGCCATGGTGAAGGCACTGTTTCAGCAACTTCAAGAAGAAGGGCCCAATGGCATGGGTGCAGATATCTGCCATGAAGTCATCCGCCCCTAGAGTTTTCTTGGGGTTGAACTTCCGAAGGGCATAGAAGGGTTCACTTACTGTAAAAGTTGGGTTATCATCAGGACGACGCTCATCCTCATCCAAAATTCTGCCCTTTTCCCGTATCCTCCGATGTCCCTCGTTGTACTCCCGATGAACAGGGTAAAAGGTTCGGGCGAGTAGCTCAGCCGAACCCTTTGCATCCAAGTAAGACCCACTTCCAGAGAGCAGACTGTCCTCTTTCCTTACTGTGACCTTACCTATCACCCGGTAAGGTACTTTTCTACAGTCACTCACTGTCCTGCTTTACGCAGAAGTCCTTCCAGCTCTCGTCATGTCCCTTTCTTACTTTACTATCATACATCTCCTTTTGGTCCAGTTACTAAGCTATCACAAACTCCCGGCGGACCGGTGCAGCATTCCGGATGCGATACTTGTAAGTGACCTTTTTAAGGCCGGTGAGTCTTTCCGACCACCACGGCGCAAAGATCAATCTCGCCGGCTTTTTGACTGGGATACTTTCCCGGCACGCGCTTGTGAAAGCCCCCGTATACGCTTCAGCCAAGGCATCTATGGCAGTCATGATCAGGTGACGTGATTTCTATAAGGAAATAAATTCAGTTCTTATGTGACACAAATAAGAAATCACGTCCTCTGCCATAACAACAAAAGCGCAACGATGCACAAACCTATGTACGTGACACTTGTTGCCAGCCCCCACTCTATAGCTATAAAATAGTATAGTATATAAGGTCTAGAAAGGTAAATAATAAAAGGAGGAATAAACAAATTAACAAACTGTGGTGTCTTACATCCTCCTCCGCAATAGCATCTAATTTGTTTGTATGGCTTGTCTCACATATCGCAGTAACTGAGAGCGGCCGTGCGCTGTATGTTAGTGCCGCTCGCTTTAACCATGTTGAGGTTGAACACTATGGCGTTATGGTCTGAGCTCAGACATAGACTTGTGTCCACCTTCCAAGCATCGATTCGGACAAACGCGTTGTGCGTGCAGGTCGTTATGTCTACGGAGCTCTGGTTCCTCTGTCCACCCCTCGCATAGTCGAAAGTTGGAGTACCTTCGCTGTTCAGGACATGGAGGTCCATTTCAGCGAGTACCCCATTTTGTAACTCGCCTCTGTCGTGTTCAGTCGAATGCCCCCACCAGGTGCTATGTGCATTGCAGTACAGGCCTGGGCCATTGCGCCAGACAGGCCTGTCGATATCGATGATGAGGCGGTGTGGTTCCGGGAGGCCATGACTCGTGTCTGCGATGCGGGTATGCCTGGGGCTCCACCCTATAGTCCGAGGCGTCGGGTCTACTGGTGGTCTGCGGAGATCGCGAGGCTACGGCAAGCCTGCGTGATCGCGCACCGCCGGTGGACCAGACTCCGTAGGAGGCGTAGCCGAACCGCAGATACGGAGCCCCGAGTGACGGAGCTTCATGTGGGATACAGGGAGGCCAGAGATGCCCTCCGAGCGGAGATTAAGCGGGAGAAAGCCGCGGCTTATAAGGAGCTCATGGAGACGCTGGAGCGGGACCCATGGGGGTGGCCTTACCTTATGGTAAGAGGAAAGCACCGCCCCGGGACCCGACGGCATTCCAGGCCGCGTGTGGGTCCTAGCTCTGGGAGAAGACGGTCTCGAAATCCGACTGAGAGGGTTCCTCAGCGCATGCTTGGAGCGGGGCCAGTTTCCGAAGATGTGGAAGACGGAGAAGCTGGTCCTCATCCGAAAGTAGGGTCGCCCGGCGGACGAACCGTCCGGCTACCGGCCCATTGTGTTGCTCGACGAGGTGGGCAAGCTCTTTGAAAGAGTTATTGCGAAGCGCCTCGTCGAGCACCTCTCTGGTAGGGGGCCGGACCTGGCGGATGCCCAATATGGCTTCCGCCGGTGGCGGTCCACTGTGGATGCATCATGCGCGTGAGGACTTTGGCGGAGGAGGCAGTCGCCCGGGGCGAGGTGACGTTGGCGGTGTCCTTGGACATCTCCAACGCGTTCAACACCTTGCCCTGGAGTTGCATCAGGGAGGCACTCGTGTACCACGGTGTGCCTCTCTACCTCCGCCCCATAGTCGGGGTGTACCTGACGGTGAGAGCCGTCATCTACCCAAGTGCGACCGGCGGCGTCTGTCGGCGTGAGATGTCGTGCCGCGTTCCACAGGGATCGGTTCTTGGGCCGCTCCTGTGGAACATCGGCTACGACTGGGTGCATCGCGGTGAGCTCGCGGGCGGCGCCGCCGTCACGTGCTATGCGGACGACACGCTAGTGACGGCGAGCGGGGCTACATACCGAAAAGCGACCCTGAGGGCCACGACCGCGGTTGCTCAAGTTGTGGAACGGATCCGGCGGCTGGGCCTTGAGGTGGCTTAGCATAAATCCGAGGTGTCCATGTTCTTTCATGGACCTCGGCGCACGCAACCACCTGGTTCCAGTCTCACAGTGGGAGGCACTCTCATCGGCATCAAGCCCCAGATGAAATATCTGGGGCCCGTGCTCGATGGCCGGTGGGACTTCGGGAAGCACTTCCGAAGTCTGGGCCCCAAATTGGTGGGCACAGCCAACGCTCTCGAGCGGCTACTGCCCAACCTGAGGGGCCCGGAGAACTCCTGCAGTAGACTCTACGCGGGTGTCGTGCGGTCCATGGCCCTGTACGGGTGTCCCGTGTGGGCGAACACCCTGAGTGATCGGCACATGCCCCTGTTGCAGTTGGCGTGCCGCATCATAAGGGGATACCGCACGATATCTTTCAACACGGCGAGTCTCCTCGCCGGATCGCCAACATGGATCCTGGAAGCGAGATCTCTTTCGGCGCTATACCGGTTCCGAAAGGCGGCGCGGGAGCGGGGTCACGAATAGTCACGATCCCGAGCCCGAAGAAATTCGGGCCGTGAGATCCCGGCTCCACAGGGAAATGTTGGCGGAATGGGAGCTACGACTTGGGCGACCAGGCGCAGGGCGCGCCGTAGTAGCGGCGGTAAGACCCATCATGGGGGAGTGGCTAGAGAGGCCACACGGCAGCCTCTCGTACCGTCTGACGCAGATGATCACCGAGCACGGATGCTTCGGCAAGTATCTGCGTCGGATGGAGAAAGAGCCAATGTCCGAGTGCCATCATTGTGACGCGAGCGAGGACTCAGGTCCGCACACGCTCACCGAGTGTCCGGCGTAGGAGACGCCGAGGCGGGAGCTTGTGGCGGCCATGGGAGTGAGGGTTCTCACGCTCTCCACCTTGCTCGCGGCGATGGTTCACTGCGCGGATGCGTGGGCGGCCGGCGCCTTCTTCTGCGAGCAAGTAATGCTCGTGAAGGAGGAGGCGGGGTGGGAGCGGCAGCGGGAGTGACGAAGGATCGTAAGACAAGCTGCCCGCGTACGAAGGCAACTCGGGCGTCGGAGTTCGATGAACGACCTCCGCCCCCCATGAGTGCCGGCCTGGGGGTGTCAGGTGGAGCCGCCTGTCACCCTGGCAGAAGCAGGCCGCGGTGGTGGCGCGCCTGGCGCGCCTCCCCGTTTCCGGGGACGAGTTGAGGACTCTGTAGTCCCCACACCCGAGAAGAGGGCCAGATCGTGAGAGATGACCCTGGGTCGGCCGGGGTGCGAGGGATATGCCTGTCAACCTCACCTTCGGCAACCGAAGTGACCCACAGGCAGCATGCGTTTTAGTCGGTTCGAGTCCGACATAACCTCCTCCACCGGCTCCGGTGGGGAGGTATCCGTGGGGATTTTGCGCATGTAAAAAAAAAAGGTGCTATGTGCATTTGTGTCGCCCCCAAGAACAATAAGCCGGGTTCCTTGGCTTCCTCTCGCCCCTCTGAACCGCTCCAAGTAGGGAGCCAATGGTGTTAGACTCGGTTCAAAATATAAGGATACCAGCGTGATCTCCCAGGCACCTCCGGATCTCTAGCACCGTGATGTTATCGGTGAGATGCGGGTATTGTATAGCATTCAAATTTGAATTAAAGACATAATTAAAGAAAGACACACTGAATAAGGAGAAGGGCCTGTGAAGGGCTTATTCTGTGTGCTGGAAGACCCTAACGCCCTGATATTCATTCTCCCGGTGTTGCCAATATATGGCTCCTCTATTAGAGTAACTGTGGCCTTGCGTCCCGATCCTTCGAGAGCGAAGGTTTTGATTGCCAGCTTTTTCCTCTGGAGGTTAGCCTGCATCATCTTGTGTGGATCCTCGGAACAACATTAGCACTTGTATTAAGTGGTGGTCCTCGCTATCACATCCCATCACTGGCGTACTGGGCACAGGTGACTGAATACACTGTGACATGTGCTGCTCAGTTTCTCCTTCTGATTACGGGTCAGTGACCGCTACAGCTAATCAGCTGACTACTCACCGAGCTAACACGGCTGATTTGTAATCACAAATCAGCCGTGTTAGCTCGGTGAGTAGTCAATTGATCCATAGTTCGGTTATGTAAAGGCCATAGACCGAGAAGACCATTAGTAAAGTTCTTATTGTACGCAACATACAATGCCTAAAATACGCATGCCAATCATTCACGAAAATGCGTCAAAAATGTCTGCATGTTGAGACATTTTTCTTTGTCATTTAAATACAGTGGAGTCGGTTCGAGTCCAACATAACCTTTACCACCGTCTCAGGTTTGGGGGGGGGTTTCCGTGAGGATTATGTATACGTAAAAAAAATGCAATTCCAATAAATACCTTAGTTACGGTACTGTTTGATGTTATAGAATTCGTATAGAAAGAACGGTTTCCAGGATGTTACTGATGTGTGGATCATGGGTGCCATCACTACAAAAAGCATGAGGCAGTTGTGATAAAGAACAAAACTAGAAATTGTCTCGATCATTTTAATTAAGTAGATATTTAATTTGTGTTGATGGTTAAAATAGTTGCAACAGCGATTAATTTAATAGTTAGCCCAGCCTACAAATATGTTAATACTGTTATACCTATTCTTTATTTTAACATCGTGTGAGCTGAAGTGTGTAGTAGATATACGAAATCTTTATGAGAAATCCCTAGACTATCAATTTTTATGACAATAGGTAATAAAAGTGAGGTAGGTATAAAGTCGCCCTTGGAAGTTGCTGAACATTAGATATCTAATATTTCTATAGGTAGGTATTATATGATTGTAAAGTAGTCGCATTTGCACATTTGAGGCAAACAAACGTAAGGTTTTACCTTACGTTTGTTTGCCTGCAATTGACTAAATAGAACCGGGGACTGGAAATATGACCAAAAGTTGTAATAATCGCGAGTGGAGCCACGGGTATTACTTATATTTATATAGCTAACTTATTTTATTAAAGTTTTAAAGCTAAGGTGGTAGTATATCGCAGTTTCAGTGTAATCAGTAATATTATAAGTATAATATTACGAAAAATATACATACATACATATAATCACGCCTGTATCCCCGGAGGGTTAGGCAGAGGTGAAGTAACAACCATATTTTACCAATCATTGAATTCGATCCCACGTAATAGGGGTTGAGCCTATTGCCGTCATCCGGGAACTATTCTTGACTCGAGCCATGCATCTGAGGCTGAGTCTGGGCTGTAAATAACTGTCGGAAGTTAAACAGCCCTATCCCTTAGTCGCCTTGTGCGACACCGCATGGGAAGAGATGCGGTGGTCCAAATTCTACTCTACCGGGAAGCACGCGGCTATGTACATACATAGTTATTATATTTTAATTTATTTTTAACAATAAATATATTTTTTTACAAAATTAAACTTATTAAGTTGCTATTTATAGTACTATAACTACATAATAACTCTCGTAGTAGGTATTAATTCGTTATGTATTCGCGTGCTTGACTATCGACCACATACCACATCATCACTTACCAACAGGTGAGATAGTAGTTAAAAGCAGGCTTAGGCACCTGCTGTTATAAATAAAATTATGTTCATACTCTAAAACAATAGATGTATGCATGATTCAAGTTAACTTTAAACGTCACTCACTTATGGTGAGGGGACTCCTAATGCAGAATTATTGACTGTTTTCATTTTCCTTCACTTGTCTCAAAGGACATAAGGATGTAAACACTGCTTGATGTTTTAGGACGAGACCCATTAAAATCTACAGACGGTAGATTCAAGGAGTTTCGAGGTCTTTTGTTTATATGCACATATAAGTAGATTAGTGCAGTCGCGGTTACCGTCATATAACTTGACCAAAAAATGTGCTCTATCTGCCTACCTATTCGATTTTTGAAAGTCTGTTAGAATAGTACCTACGTAGTGTATAGATTTATATCAAAGCAACCCACACTAGAACCACGTTTCTCTCGCTATTTTAAGACAATATGTAGGTATGTATATGCCAGGAACATTCTCGTCCTCATAGGCAAGTAAAACCTCAAAATGCCTTAAATGCTAGACGACCTCCGTGGCGTAGCGGTAGAGCATTCGACTGCTATGCAGGGGGTGCGGGTTCGATTCCCGCTCAGTGCAAATATTTGTATGCATGAATATGTATATTTGCATTGGTCTGGGTGTTTCTATGTATAATATGTATGTATTTACAAAAAAAAAAAAAAATCTAAGTATGTTTATCCGCATTCTAGATTCCATAACACAAGCTAGTTAAGCTATGCTTACCATGGGTCTAGATAGCGTTGTGTAGAATGTCGTGGAATATTTATTTATTTATTTATGCTAATTTTTTGCATAAATTGCATAAATGCTAATTTGCATTAAATGCCTTTTACGTTAAAGACATTTGCTTCTATACATGTGTTATGACGGTCGTATTGCTAACTAGACATCATAATACTTCGATTGCGGACGTTTTTTGCACGGCGAATTGCTTTATAGCATTTACAGTCATATATCCAAACAGGACGTTTTACTCTCAGTACAAAGGATTAGTTGTTCCGTGGCAGTGTTTCACATTCGGGCAAAAGGAATAAAGATGGACTGGCATTTTCCTGTTAAAAACTTGTTGATACCGGATTGTAATCATTGGTATCCGATTACGTCAGGATATATTTGCCATTCTATCTCATATCCTTGGCGAATCTTTGTAGTTACAATATTCGTCCTTTTCTAATAATAACTCACAGATAAGATTGGTTAGGTATACTTTTATGACGATCCTTTAATATTTTTTATGTTATAAGGAATATATTGTAGGGTTATCTATTCTCTAAAATAATTACTTGAACGCAAACTTTGCAGGTTGCTCTACGCTTTGATTTAAGAAGGATCATATTTTAATCATGGTTGATGTATTCACACAGAATAGATGATGGCACTGTCGTACAGAATGGTCTCTCACTCAAACTCACCCTCTCTCGCTGACCGCATAACCTCAACCCACCCGGATAAATCTGCGGTTCTTACAAATAAGACACATTTGTAAGAACCGCGTTATGTTTTTTTGTAGAAATAAACCACAGAATAGTTATCGGTTCTCATAACCGACATTTTAAACACCTATGAGTCCAGTTAAGATCTGTGAGCTTAAGTCAACCACACCTATGAATGGGTACACCTGTTGATTGAGGGATGAAGCTTGCGTGCAGATTTTGAAGTTAATGTTAACCACACCAGGAGGTCAATGCGTAGGAGAGCGGGTCCAGGGTTCTGGAATAATCGAGATTATCACGTCACATAGATGTCAACTAAACGATTGTTCTTTGCTACATCTAGTTCCTTAGAACTAGATTTTATTAGTCTATCAAAATACTCATACGTTTCATATTTGTTGTTTTTAGATCAGTAGGTACCTACGGATATTTATGGTACAGTTACTTACCTATGTATAAAGCGGTATTTGTACAAACAGTCGAAATGTGCGCGTTTCAACCGAAAGCCTACCGTCCCCATTTGTACGTATAATCACATGCAATCAACGACATTAATCAACGTACCTACATACATAATATTGATCGCTGGCTTAATGTATCTAACTGCCATGATCAATGGCTTTTATGTATACTAAACAAACTTTTTAGAACAAGAATTGTATTACGGTTCGAGAGCAAAAGAGGAATGAATTTTAAATTTCGAATAACGAACGGAGAATCTTCTCAGTCAGTAGACTAGCATTTCGGGTCCTCTTCTAACACCACCTGCCAGGAATACGTCGAGGAACCAGTAACCCTGTAAGTAATAAATAAGTTCTTAATTAATTTTGACACCTCTCTGTAGAGACATGGTGTGCTTACGGAAAGTTACTTCTGATATCATTTTTGTTCTAAACGGCTTGTCTTAATAGTTAAACATGCAAGTCATCGATGTGCATTTGGAAATTACAAAAACATAAGTACATAGTCAATTTCAAGTGATACGCAGGCGTGGCGGCCGACAAGTCGCGGTGACATACCTAGTTAAAAGGCACTTCGCTCATCTGACAGTAACGATGATCGATAGCTTCGGGACTTCCCCTGTAATATCCGACACCCCAAACCCACTAAGCAGATACCTCACACCCTACGAACTCCAGTGAGACTTAAAAAGTTGCTTAAGCCCGTTAAATAAATATCACGACGGTAACTACCGCAGTTTAAGCAGAAGTATATAAAAACTGCGATTTATCAACTGACAATTATGGATAGCTAGCTGTTGCCTGCGGCACCATCCGCGTGGCTAACTAATCTCGTACTCGCTACCCACAGACACCTAATATTCCCGGTATAAAAATAGCCAGGTGATAATCCATTGATGATATAAGAGTGTACTAAATAAACATAACATAAAATAAACACACGCCAATATCCCCGAAGGGGTAGACAGAGGTGCTAACACCCACATTTTGCCAGTTTATGTTTAGGTCCCAATATAATAGGTGGCGAGCCTATTGCCATTAACCGGGCACTTATAAACCTGCGATAAAAACACACATAACTTCGAAAAGCATCGAAAAGTCATTGGTGTGTGCCATGGTAAAACCTGGGATCGAACCCGAGACCTCGTCTCAGCAGTACATTACCTATACCACTAGGCTACCCCGGTTATTTTATACAATTATACTTAGTTAGTATTTACCAAGTAAATAGTGTAAGTATACGAGAATAACGAGAACGAAAGCGACACAATGCCATAAAAGTGTTTCCATGAAGAAAGCGTATCTACAGGAAAAAAACAATAATATTATACGAGTGTTCGTTATAATTAATAACACAAGAACAACACAGAGTAAGTGTTGACACTGACATTGAGAAAAGAAATATAAGAATCATTAGCCGCCAGCAGGGCCTTTACCTATGCCGGGGCCCTGGGCGCACGAGTATTTGGGGGCCCCATTTACTTTTAAGAAAAGCTAATTATACAAAAAAAAACATACTATAATTGATTATGGAACATCCAATGTATATATATATCTATATATTTATGTATACAATTCATTTTTTTTCTAACTTCAATTGCATTTTTGCATGTTTACTGAACTGTCGTATTTTGCGGCGTCGTCGGTCCGTCAGTATCATCGGGCTTTCGGCAGATAATATGGTCATCCACCTTGTTTATTCTATATACTTTTTTGGAAACTCTAGTCTCTCTCGACATCATATCCTTCAAGGAAACCAACCCTAATCATAACTCTCACTAACAATAAATTTTTGGTCGCGGACTAGCCTCATTATCAGTTTACTTTTCAATCTACTTACTCTTCGATCATACCAACTGAGCTTATATACATATGTCTACCTTGGGCAGCTTGCCTTAGGTAGACCTTTTGGCTGTGACTAGTCCGTGTGAAAATGTACCCAATAGAGATGTTTCAAGCTTGTATGATAGAAAATGTCATTCCTTCGGGTGGCCCCCTGAGGAAGGGTCCCTGGGCGCGTGCCCCGTGTGCCCTTATACTAATGACAGCATTGGCCACCAATAAAATATAATTACGAAGGAGGGCAGAGGTCTTATCTTCATAACACCAATATTACTTGTATAAGGGATATATCGGTGTTAAAATAGGCGAATTTATGTATGAATAATGCGCAGTAGAGATAAAGTTTTGTTCCACACTGGACACCAGTGTCTATTTACCGGACTTTATTCAACCAGATAGCAAGTGTAGGTAAGTACGACAAAATTGTAGGCTTTTAACCAGACTATATCTGTGTGGTATAACTGGCACGCTTGGCACGATAAAAAATATATAATGTTTGTCATGTCTGTTAATGTGTATGCGCAAGTTTGAAGAACTCACATTTTTATCTTTTCTAGGATTTAAACCAAGAAATCAAAACACTCGAAACACCTGTACCCAAATATAGGAAATCGCACGATTACGTCTTCAACTTCCTCTTGTTCTTTCAACAGTTGTTCTTTGACTCTCTTTAATTCGTGACATTTTGCTTCCATGTCCGTCTCTAACACTCTCGTTTAGACAAGGACGGGTATTTAGGGATTTACCTTGTCTCTCGCAGACCCGATCTTGGTTGGTCACTCATTAGTTGTCGTTGGCCCGGGGACAAATATTTCATCATCATGCATAAGTATCACTTATATCAATAGACAGACTGGTTATCTGACGCGTGATAATTAAGTTTGCCAAGACCACCCAGTAAGTTTCGAGACTCAAACGGGTTAATTCAATCACAACTTTAACTTTGTTACAATTAGATCATTTGTTGCGGAACCGACCTTTATTGACTTAATTCAGTCATTGAATACTATTCCAAACTAGACCTATTGTTCTGGGAAAGTTTTGACTGCCAATTAATATGTATTTATTCAAATACCTTATTATGTTATAATATAATAATATTTTCACACTTTATTGTTAAATATGTAAGTGATCTCCATCTTATAACTATTGATGCCTAATACCAAGTAAAATGGAAAGCGTACTTCGGACCCCGAGGTGAGGGCTGGCATTAACGCGAAAATTATTATGATGACACAAGGTAGCTGCAGACATTGTGTTGCTCCACACATAATTTGAAGTCACAGCTGTCTCAAAGCATACTGAGATGAGGATATGGCTAGAAATTATTATTTCTAACCCACTGTATAGCAATTCAAGTGCTTTTTAGGTAGAAAGATTTAAAACTATATAAAAGTTATAAACTCCAATACTAATAACAAGTAAAATTTTCTCATCGGTCTCGCAACAAATTACTCTTCAACAATTGAAGTTTTCCTAATCAAACTTCGATGGTACAATATCGATATTGATATTTATGTGGAGTTTCAAGTTTCCATTTGCACAAATTGAAAGTTTTAGCATAATTTACTGAACTTTTTGTCTGTAAAGGTACTATTAAAGTGTGCAAAGTATTAAGACTTTGATGAAACTTAACATGGCCGAACCGAATATGGCTATTATCATCTAGTCATCATGCCAACGGCCTTTACTCAGTATATTAGATTTATAGGTACCTACTTATTTGTCTAGAGTCTGGATGAACTTTGAAGCCATCAATATCTGCCGGATGCGGAATGAGGATACAAGAGCCGTGTATGCCATTGTGTGACAAATGCCAATCCGGAGACATGCCGGATCTGATTATTGCAGGATACGTCTTGTTGAATCTTAGTGCAGTAGTCTCAGATTCAGCGTCTTATTTATGATTATAACTTATCATATGTTTTATTTGCTTCGTCAAATGTTTGAGCTGCCAAAGTTCAAACTGTTTCTCAACACTTCAAAATCATTCATCGACATGAAAGCTGTCTAATCTTTAATAAAACACTCTTAGGTATTTATGATAAACATGCTCCACTGGAGCCAAATGCCATGCAAAAAAAATGGAGTAAAGTATTCACCCGCGCCCTGGCTTTCAGGGGATATATAATAAAAAGGCTATGTCTAATTGAGACAAAGCCAAAAAACTTTAAAATTGTAATCCCTATTATGAGAACTAGTCTACCTGTAAAATCATTCTGAATCGCTGCAGTCATCTGTGTAGAGATGCGAACAGGCGCCAATTCACGATTCTATTAATAACTCTAACACATTTTAGGTATGGAAATTTCTGAAGTCTCTCGGTATCGGTAAAGCCCCCCGTGAATTCACAGTTAATTTTCACATTTCAATCACAATCACATTTCTCTAGGCCTCCAACTTTTCTAGATGACGTAAATAAAGCTTCTACTCTTATTTTTACTTTCAGTCTTCACCTGCTTGGATGTGCCTCCTTCTAATTCAACCCGGTAGCGGAGATATATGAAAATATTTTTTTCATTTTCATATCAACAAAGCCGATGGGTAATGATGGCATTCAACTACAAATACTGATTGGTATTATATAATAATGCTGATTGGTATTATATAAATAATAATTATTATATTCACTTAGACTATTCTAAGTGAACCCCTCCCAGCCATTACATATATAATTAATATTTCACTTGAGAATAGCGCTTTTCCATCAGCTTGGAAAAAATACTTATCATTCCTTTCCCCAAAACCACCAATTCTTCCATTGCATCGTCGTCATGTTTCGTCCTATTTCAATCCTGCAAACTCTTTTGAAAGTCCTCGGTGTGAAATCAATTAGCTTTTTACCTCTCCTCTCATGGTCTACTGACTCCGTAACAATCTGGCTATCGTTCAACCCATAGCACAGTCACGGCACTAGTGAAAATATCCGATGATATAAAACTGGCCGTGGAGAACAAACTCCTGACAGTAAGGTTTTGCTATATTCCAGGAGCGCCTTCAACTTTGTTGATTTCGACATCCTCCTGGACGTCTAAATCCCAGGTACTCATCACAGGTGGTAGATACTTCAACAATAATCTTGACCATGCGTCTCTTCCTCCGGTTTATTATAACAACACTGATAACGTATACCACGGTCGTTAAACATCTAGGGGTTTATATTCACTGCAATTTGTCCTGCACTAGGCAATCACCGAAGTTAGCAAAAAAATTTTTAGTGCACACCACTCTCTTAAGCGTCTTTAGAACTATTTTTCTTTTAAGACTAGAATCTGTCTTGCTCAATATCTTATCCTTCCTCTTTTAGACTATACTGATGTTATCTTTCTCGATGCTACTGAAGTACTCGGGAACGACCTGGAGCTGTTGCTAAATTTATGTTTCCTGTTCATATTTGGTCTACGAAAGTACAATCACGTTTCAGAGCTCCGAAAGCAACTAAATCGTCGAGATGTACCCATTGTTTCCTTACTCTTTACTGTTATTCATAATCCACCCTCCTATTTACGTTTAGCTGTCTGCGCACATCAATAATTTATATAAATCTATTCTCGGGTCTGTCCAGTCATTTGGTCCTAATTTGGAAATCGAGATAATAATTAATGGGTATCGAAACGGGAAGCAAGATACTTCGAAACTATGAGTAAGAGTTGTGAAATGTTATCTGTGAATTCTAACTTAATTGAATTAGTAGCGACCCTAATAGTTGTACCTACTTGTTGTGACTTCCAACCTGGTCAGAATAAAAAAATGTGTCACGGTTTCGGGAGTGATCAGAATGAATTTGGAACAGCTCAACGGTAATAAATCAAAGAATCTAATAAAATGGATGTATGATTTTTGTCACCTATCCGTATTGGCATAGCGCGCCTTTTGTAGTCCTCAATATAATTCTTATTTTTTGTTTTGTACATACAGTTTATCTTGTAGTAACAAAGAAGTAAAGGTTTTAGGTATCTCTAATTTCTGCTAACAGGTAGATACCTAATATCACCTTGTGTTCCTGTAGGATGTAGTCCCTTCCACAGGCTCTTTTGAGATAAGAGCGGAAATGCCTGTGCTCTACCAACTGCGATTAAAGGAAAATTGGAGGGAAACATTTTGGGCATAAATATTACGGAACATGATATAACTAAATATATATGAAATAATGGCTTGCAGTAGGTACGTAGCGTAGCCATATGGAAGGAAAACGACTGTAGGGATCACTGTACAAAATTGGTGCGCTTTTGTTTCAAAAGTAAGTTTTCACAAACTAAGTAGGTTAATTTGTAAAATGTGTGTTATTAAAACAATAAAATGATTAAATATCAATTACCCGCCATAGAATTATCGGAAATAAAATTATAAGAACGAAATCACAGTATAAGTGTTGCCATTATATGTTAGCTTCAGCAGCTTGGCTTTAGTATTATGTTATCTGTGATATACTCTCGGGCTTAACTTTGAATTACTCTATTTTCACTAGATGATGCTACAACCCAGCTCATATAAATAATGGTTTAAGATTTTTTCTTTATACAACTTAGATGGCAGACAAGCGCACGGACCACCGAATCGAAAGAAAGAAGGAAGAAAGAAGAAAGAAAGAAAGAAAATAGTTTTATTGCGGATCACACATGCACATACAACATAAAATTAAACAACAACAATAACAACATCAGCAACAGCACCGTCGATGATGTCTCTACGGCATGGCGAATATTCATTTCAACACGTTCATAAAAACGTCACCAGCGGACCTGCAGCTGTTACCTGCAGTGGTTACCGCGACCTATGATCGTGTGTAACACCAGGGAAGTCACACACGTGCTGGCGACCCTGTAAGAACAGAGAGTTTCTTGTATCCTCAGTACAGAAGACATAGTCAGGACAAGACTTTGGTCTTTCCACTGATAGCACAAAAACTCTCCATTACGTTCTGGCAACCCTACTCATTGCCGGGAATATAACATGAGGTTATTATAGCCGTGATATTCTTTAGGGGGTACTTATTTATTTATTTATTTATCACCTTTAAAACACAATATATACATAATCATTTACAGTGCATTTAGAAACCACTGAGGTTTGTAGTAAATGCATCACGTTATTTTTCAATAAGAAACTGAGTAGGTACACTATACAACAATAAAATTATATATGATGGAAATGGAGTTATACAGGTTACAAAAAATAATTACTAGAAATCACAAAGTAAAATATAAAAAAATATAAAAAAACTCACTTCTTCAGTCGGACTGCTCAAATGGGACAGGAATACTTATTAATTTGTGGACAAAATTTAATACAAAACGTTATTTTTTTCTTTCTTCCATTATATTATAGGGTATATATTAGGAAATAAGCAAAATGGATTGAAGATGTTGGTGCTTTTGATTCTGCTAACTGACATCAAAACAATACATAATTTGTGGTCCCTTTTACGGATTTCCATACAAAACTGTCGACCATTTGAATTGCGGAATCAGAATTGAGCGCCGTTCATATCAATGTATGACCTTTTTACGATTTTCTATATGATCCATATTATTATCCTAATACGATTCGATGACAGCGGCCTTTTTAAACCTGCAGGAGTCCATATGAAACGGACTGCACGCGGCTTCAATCTGTCTAGAGAGTCTATTTATGTACTGTGCAGAGTTATCCTACGAATGAGAAAATATTCGAAGCAGAAGTAAACCTATGCGTTTGAGTATTATACTCATAAATATTTCATGATGTATGGTAAATTCTCACATCTTTTCAACAAAATCTTGAAGTTGTCAAAAATAAGGCTGTACATAATGAGATAAGATAAACTTTTGTGATATGTTTCCAAACTTAGTGGAGGAGATCATTGTGGGTTGAGTCTTATTTGCAAATATACAATTTATTACAATATACTTACAAATATCCTTACAAACATCCGAAAGGATATGTAAGTATAACCTGAGGGTAAACACTCTTAGTCGAAGGCAAAGACGAAACCCCGTCATCTACGCCTATACTTAACACCATTCTACTTATCACTTCTATAATAAACCTAATAAAAAGTAAGAGGTAGGTAGTTACTCGTATCTTCTTCATCCTAGAGTTAATTCCAGTCACATCCGAAGCTTTCTGGGGTCCACTTTTCCAGTGTAACCGGTTTTACTGATCTTCGTTATTGTTTGTGAAGCGGCTGTCATTTGACCTCCACAATCCATTGGATGTTAGACCAGTTGTTGGACTTTTTGGGCTCCTACCACCCGTAACGTTTGACTTAGATATTCATTTGAAAATCGGGACCAACGGCTTAACATGCTCTACGAGGCACATCAATGCAAATAAATAGTCAAGTATTTATATTTGTATTTCTTTTTATTAATATTTTAAAGTATTTTACAGTTTAAGGTCAAACTCGCTAACACTTGAAATAGGTATATGTATATGTATTTGAAGTAGGTTTTATCGAGCGACATTTGAAACGTGTAGTACTGTTCTACTTACCTATCTACATGAGTTAATTACAAAGATGAAATCCATTATCATTGTCTATCTATAAACTCAGTCCAATTTATTACCCTCAATGATGAAGGATGTAGGTAGGACACGACAATATTTCCAACCAATTGAGCAGTCCGACTGGGGAAGTACCTCTACCCTACAGAATACCGCGGCCATAATAACCTCGTTTTGTGTTTCCGGCGGTTAGTAGGTTAACCAGAACTCACTGGAGAGTTTTTGCGCTGTCAGTGGGAAGACCAAAGCCTTGTCCTGTTTGTCTTCTGCACTGAAGGCACGTAAACTCTCTGTACTTGCAAGATCGTCAGCGCGAGTGTGACTCCCTTGGTACTGTATGAGTCCATAGGCCACGGCAACCAGTTTCCATCAAGTCTGCCACCTAAGTGGTATAAAAAAAGATGACTTGTTTTGTGTGCTACTCAAATTTATGCAGCCCCTGACAGGGCATAATACGTATTAAATGATTGATAATGATGTTAATTCCATTCTCATTTTCACTAAACAGGTTAACTTTAAAGTCAATTCAGTTGTTGTTTTGTTTCTATTTACAGAGATCGTATTGGATTAAGTTCTGAATTATACAAAACGAGATGAAACTATTCAAAAAATAGAATGCCTTTAATGGTACCATGTATCAGACAGGTCTCATTTGTTTTTCAACAAAACTTTTAAAGGCATTTTCTGCTACAAATGCCACACTCTAGAGATAAGATTTGTAATAATTCAAAGCAAACACAAGTGCCAAAAATACATTTGCCCTAATTGCGAATTTTCATTCAATTTCTTTAGGGAATAATAATTTAGAAACATGTATTACTCTTCAAAACGTATCAATATATAGCTATACTATTACTATCGTCAGTAGGTATCCACATATAACGAGGCTTTACGTTGACCTCAATAAGGGCGGTTTAGGCTTAAAACGTAGTTAAATGGTCTAAGTTTAAAACCAATCAAATTGTCAAGAATTGATTGATGTGACAATTCCCATTTAATCTTACATCTTTCTTTAGCAATCAGGCAAGGCTGTGTCCAGATAATATGTGAAAACTTTTCTGTGATTAAATACTTAGGTACTACAATAATATAAATTTTTCACGTTCTTCAGGTCTTTCATTAACAGTTTTTACATTAATGTAATTTATATTGGTATTTGGGCAATTTAGTAGCAACTTAAATTGCTACTAAATTGCCCAAAATTTAAATAGGTATACTTGGACTGCGATTGATTAATTGATTGATTGATAACTAGAAGAATTCAGAGCTAAATTATTCTCTGTGCCTTCTCAGAACAAACTATCATAATCATTTCAGAGTTGAGTCTCAGTCGCATCCGAGGTTTGGTCTTCGGCATCATCATATGTCTTCTATTATGACGTCATGCCATGTTTGAGTCTGTCACCTTAGGCCCTTGGGCCAAGGTGGTAAATACTCGGAATATAGGATAAAATAAATACGATACAATTTCGTCGTACAAGACGACATTGATTTTTGTATTTGCCAAAGATTTCTGTGAATGTGACCTTTAAGGAATATTGACTTTTGACGCTGAAATCTAGAACTGCTTTTAGGATTTCAAAATCCAACAGATTTAGTAATGATAAAAATAAATGAAAAGGAAACAGAAAATATTATAAACCAATTCAGGTCGTATCGGAAGCTATCATCATGGAGTTTAACCACTAACTCCATAGTCTATCGATCTCCTATTTTTTCTCTTCCATGAGTGCAAAGTCTTTGGCATCCCTAAGAGCATCATTCTTAGATACATTCATTCTTGATCAAATATTTGTTGCCTATGTAGGTAAGTCGTTTTCGCTGGGATACAGCAAAAAGTGTCCACCATTAGGGAGCGTGATCCCTGCTCACTACGGTACCTATCACCGCAGAAATTTTTGTTCTTCCTCTTTACCTATTTGCAGTGTTTTTATCACAGTTTATGTGAAGGTATGGACATCTGAGCAGAAGGCTTATCTCAATTCAACACGTAGGTAGGTATGATTTTGATTGATAAGCATATATTTATTATTTTATAGTATAAACAACAACAATAAGGCGAAACTCCGAATGGATGTCTTCAGTCATCCATCAACTCTCTGTTCTTTTTATACGGATTGCCTACTTTTTTTGCTCTTTTATCACTCGTCTTGTTAAGGAGGCGAGGGAATTTCTTTTGTTTCAATTCCTCCAATTTGCTTCTGTTCAAATTAAAATATTTCGGAATTTGTAATAGAATACGTTTCAATACAATATCTACAAACGTTTAATTACCATTTCTAAAACAAAACCAACTTGAAATTGAGACAGATATTAAATTCGTTTAATATTGAAAGGAAATAAAGCTGTAATACCTACGTTAGCTACTCATTTTAACTGACTTAAGGCATCTGTTAAATTACTGAGCTATACAATAAAACGTATTTATTAATAGATTTAGAATTTTGATAGATTTCAGCAATTAAGGTACGAAATTTTAATATTTAGCTCAATGAATTTCATTGAGAGTTCAACTTTAAGTTTGAGTTTAATAAACTAAATAAAATTTAGATATCTATTACCGTAGCATATATTTTGCATAGTAGACATTAAAGAAAAACTTCATAAAGCAGAATAATGCAATGTAGTATAGTATGCAGGGTGTGTTGGCGTTCCTGCTGCATCTACAGAGAGCCTCAAATAGTGTGTGTAGGTAGTCTACACTTAGTATGGAATACCATACTAGGCTCAAAAACATTATTATGTTCTAGACAGCATTTAGAGGTTGAGATATTAGGTTATGGGGTTCATATGCCCGTCTACAAAAATTAGGGGAAGTCCATCGAAGCTCCATGTGACTAAAAGGCTGCACTTTATCATGCACATAGAATTAGCGTTGTTATTTTACCAACTATTTATTTAAGTTAATTTTTAAGCTATATTTACCAGTTATTTATTTAGTTGATTTATATTATATATTTTATTTTAAATACGTCTATATTTAAATTACACTTTACAAATACTTTTCATAATTTACCTTGGCTCGGATGTAGGTACCTACTGCTTCTTCATTACTAATGCAAATGTTTGATCAAATTAATTCGAACGCCTCTGCCTAAGGTGTTTACATATCATTTGAACACATATCAAATAATATGTACTTACGTACCGATTGGAATATAAGCAGTTATTACAGAACCGTAACGATGCTAGTAGTACGGGAAAAATAACGTGAAAATTGACGATCAGACCAAATAATTCGTGTAGTTTTGAAAATTGGCATAGTTATTCCCTAAGGTACCCAGATGAACATATTAGAAATCCCCGAGATAGGACATGAGCCGCCGGTGGGGAGTGGGGAGAAGAGTCCCTATTTTCAGTCTTTTGCTTGTATATTGAAAACGATTTATAATATCTCTTTAGTTATTTCTACATTATTTATCTACATCAAATTTCCTATAAATTACGTACGAACATTATTATTGTAGGATCAATACTTTAATAAGTTCGAGAGGTCAAATGTAACTAAGCTTATAATTTGCGACAAAATCAACTTAACTTGGCCACAGAAAAGATGTTTCTTCAAGTGTACTTAGCAACCAGTACCCAGTCTAAGATAAACAAATACCGATTCAGTGCCTTTTTTACCAAGTTCAAACCTGATCTTTATTCCCTTCTCCCCTACCAGTGGGTCACCGGAATATCGCGCTTACAGAGAATTCTATCAAGTGCAGAAGTGGCTTGGGAATCAACTGCACCTTAAAATATGGAAATAGAAATGAAGAGTCTATGAGAACTTAGAGCCAATTACGAGTTTAAATCCTCTAGCTCCTGACGTGTTGCTAAGTTCCATTTCCAGCAAATATTATAGGGGTTTCAATGGAAAATGCAGTTTTTTTAAATTAAGCAGCACGAAATTTCGTACATCTACTTCTGGCTAGAAATAAATGAACACATGTATTGGCGTTTTTTAAAATTTTTCTATTAATGGGGTAACATAGGCAATAAACGGCGAATGAAAATAAGGTGATCAATAAGTCTCCAACGCCTATCCATAAATGTCTAACAGTTCTCTTACTATACTGGGTGCTCGGTACACTTGAAGGAACATTTTTTCATCAAAAAGTAATGGAACAACCGTCGGTCTCTCTGTAAAATCTAAATATTAATATTAAAAATGTAAAATATTAAATTTCATTTGCATTTCGATAACTTTTAAGTGAAATGTCGAGGAGCTGTCGTACACACTGGACACCCCGTCCGTTGAGCGCGAGACGTTCGTGGTTCAATACTATTTAGTTATAGCTTCGATGAGTACTATACTCATAACTAAACGTAGGGCATGCTTTCCTGAGAAATGTTTGAGAAATGTTTTACCTTTTACATTTCAAATTCTTTGTTACTTTCTTTCTAAAATATATAGATGAAATTTTATAATAGATATAGCTATTCCATATTATATAATACAGGAATATTCAGTACAAAGCAAATAAAAATTTTCATGCTCAAATATTTGCACTGAACGGGCATCGAACCCGAACAGCCGAATGATCTACGGCTACGCTAGGTAGAGTTCGTGTGATGATGATAATTATTTCGACTCTGTAAGTTCTCACGAATGTTATTGAAATGAAATTATAAATATCACATTTATGTGATATGAGAGGCACCCGGAAACGCACCTTAAAGATAATAATAGGTACGGACGACATTAAATTTGCGTAATTATTTAAATAAACGTCTCTAAAATGTGTTTTGTTACAATTAAGAATGTTTAAATATTCCCTTGTTCCTCAGGAAGCTTGTACTTATTATGAAAATATCAAAATTTCGTGAAATTTAGCATTTAGTTGGTATTTTAAAGTCCATTTCAGACTTCAATTTAAGTCGAGGATAAACGAGTCCGCGAGCCCGTTGCACTGTTTATTTGTTTTTGGAGTAGCGAGTGTTATAATGACTGTCATTAATTTTGAGCTCAATAATCCGCGCCGTTTTGCTAGAGCTGAACTTTTATTGTATTTGGAGAAACTAGAACGATGAGAAATATTTAATGTTATTCTTCTTTCAGTCGCTTTATTTGTTTGTGCATTAGATATTCTGAGTCGAATTAAAAAGTAAAAGACTTTTGAATAGCAAAAAAACTGATGTTACTTTTTCTTATATTTCAATATTCTGTTTGTTATATGTAGCTATGTTATTGCATTGGACATATACTATATTTTTTTATGATAATCTATTAGGGCTTTCAAGCAAAATATAGGTGCGAATATGTATTTTTTGTTATAGTTGCTATAGGTAGGTATTTCAGCACGTATTGATAAAGCAGTTGAATTAAACGCATTTATTTTCATCGAAATAAAGATAACCTACACTTTTCGTGTGCTAACCAGCACAATTTATTATCAACTTTTTGGTAAGTATTCACAATATCATAAATAATTTAATATTAAACTATTATCATATACAAAAAAGATATCCAATTTCTTATAAAATTTATACAAAACTATGCTAACTATACAATATATATAAAAATGAAATAGAGAAAAAGAGGGAGACTTCAACTATAAGCATCGAAATATTCCTTCCCATCGATCTCTACTGGTACCGAGGCCAAATGGCTGGCGGCATTACCATGCTGAATGGCGATGCCAATTCTTTGAGCGAGGTAAAGGCCAGCCCTATGGTCGATTAGTCGCTTCACTACCGCTTGGACCCTACGGTCCCAACGTTTCGACTCCAAACGGCTCAAAAATATAATTACCAATTAAATTGGTGTCTCTGCTGATGCAGCAGCAGCAGATGCGCAATCCATTGTACTTGCAAGATGGGAAGGAACCAGGGTGTAGACGCAAGTTGCATCCCACACCAAAGGCCTACCCAACTTCCAAGGCATCAGCGAAATACCGTCCGGTCTCTTCCCATCGTCGTGTGCCAAGCCAACAGGTTCAAGTAACGTGCGTGCCAGCTAACGTTGGCGGTGACAAGAGCTCGACGGATAATGTCTTTAATATTGACATGTCAGGACATGCGACCTGCGCTCCTGCTGCAAGATAATCCAAACTTTTCATGTTAAGTAGTTTGTACAGTAATTTGTATACTTATCTCCTTGGCCTTATGTACTTACCTAAGCATATTAACGGCCTGGTTAATTAATACAGACTATAGTCTGTATTAATTAACAGACTATAGTCTGTATTAATTAACCAGGCCGTGAGCTAGTTTCGCTTTGGTTTAAAACCTATAGGTTTTAAACCAAAGCGAAACTAGCTCACTTTTTCTCCAGTTTCTAGTGCATTAGAACTAAAAAATGTTAAATTCTAATTATATCTAATTTATTTATTATTATTTTTTTTATACCACTTAGTTAGCAGAAGTTAGCAGAGAGAGTATTATATCAATATAATACATTAGATATATAATATCTAATTATGGTGTGTATTTATCGCAGGTTTGTAAGTGCCCGGTTAATGGCAATAGGCTCGCCACCTATTACATTGGGACCTAAACATGAACTGGCGAAATGTGGGTGCTAGCACCTCTGCCTACCCCTTCGGGGATATAGGCGTGAGTTTATGAGATGAGATGAGATATTTAATTATAACTAAATTATATCTAAATATAATCTAATTATAAGTTAATATAGGAGGTAGGACACGGCGGTATTTCCGCCCAATTAGGCAGTCCGACGGAAGTACCTCCGCCCTATAGAACTTCGTGTTGTGTTCCCAGCAGTGAGTAGGGTAGCCAGAGCTCACTGGAGAATTTGTACTGTCAGTGGGATGACTAAAGGCTTGCCCTGCTTCACCTCTAAACTGACGGCACAGAAACTCTGTGCTTACAGGGTCGGCAGCGCGAGGGTGGCTTCTCTAGTGTTACACACGTCCATAGGCCACAATAACCACTTTCCATCAGGTGGACCGTTTGCTTAATTTTAATACGAGAAACAAAAATAAACTAGTTGTACCAAAACTTAGGCTTCATAAGGTTGGTGATTCATTTGTGGACAGCTGCATTAAAATATTTAATAAAATTCCTCTGGATTTGATTAATATGCCAATAAATAAATTTAAAATAGAAGTGAAAAAAACTTTAATGAGTAAAGGTTACTATAAAGTGGATGAGTATCATAATGATGTTAATGCGTGGTTAACATAAGTCTCTTGCTTGCTCGCACAAAATAAATTGTAAACTAAAGTAAATTTAAAAAAGAAAAATAATCTGGTTCTAATATAGTTTGCTGAGTTTCTTGCTGGTATTTTCTCAGTAGAACTAACCTACCGAACCAGCGAGAGAATCATTTTCCAATGGTTTATTTTTACATTATTTAATATTTTTTATATTATTCATAGACATACGTAATTGTAAAATTTTCACGTTCATATGTGCTCTTTGTGTGCCTAAACTGAATAAATGAAATTGATTCTTTGATTCTTTGATTCTTTGCTTATCTGCCACCTAAGTGGTATAAAAAAAAATTAATGTTATGTCTTAGTATATGTTTAGCACATCTTGAAAGTGTAACAAAAGAAACTCTCGGGACTTTGTATGATTACTCATTATCAGCAAATATGTGTAGGTAAATATATCAAAAACATATGGTGAGCTAATTCTCTAAAATTCAGTTTGCAAAGATTTTAAAAATTTACATCTACTCGTATGCCTATGCTAACCGCACCACATCAATATGTCCAACGGATTGCAATTATCAGCTGACTATTGGAAGTCAATGACTGGTGGGTATTTCGTAGGTAAGGTTCATGAGCCGATGCGCGCGTATCGTGACTCAAGAGGCCTCGAATTCCGAATCACGGCCCCGTGTTAGAGTTAGCATACAAACATGAGCGTTATATTGAATAATAAGTGAAAGTAAGCATAGCATTTTTTATTTTATTTTTTATTTTGATCAACCGCTCTAAGACCCGAAGGTTAATTTTGTTCCACCTTATATTGTTCGAGCGCAAATATAACGAAGTTAAAGTGAAACTTGGAAGCTGGGATTAACGATTGTATTTGACAGTAAACCCCACAGACAAACTCCGTTTTATCTAGAGCAAACAAATTCTAAATGCGCTGAGAATAGGTATTCATCTTATCTTATGATGTTGCAGTGCGGAATGCCTAGACAATGATGTATTGGTGTATATAATATGAAATTATGTACTTACCAAGTCATTTTTAGTTTATTACTGCAGCAGTGGACAATACGTTATATTTAGGTATGTGATACTCTGGGGGTGACAGGTGGAGCCACCTGTCACCCTGGCAGAAGCAGGCCGCGGCAGTGGCGTGCCTCGCGCGCCTCCCCGTTTTCGGGGACGAGTTGGGGACTCTGTAGTCCCCACACCCGAGGAGAGGGCCAGATCGTGAGAGATGGTCCTGGTTCGGCCGGGGTGCGAGGGACATGCCTGTCAACCTCACCTTCGGCAACCAAAGCGATCCACAGGCGGCGTGCGTTTTAGTCGGTTCGAGTCCGACATAACCTCTTCCGGCTCCGGTGGGGGGGTAAAAAAAGAAAAGGTATGAGATACTTATTATTGGCACCTTCTACGTTGAACCCTATTGCAGGGATCTAAAGTACCCTGTGTGTTATTCTACTGTATGTAATTTATCCCTGTAACAAATTTAAGCCAAATGACTGAATAGCACACCCTCTCTGGCGCGGTGGTAGTGAACGTGACTGCTCAGTGCAAAGCAAATATTGCCAGTAGTTATGGGTAGTTGAAGCCCTAAAAGTCCAACATGATTTAACTACAGTGATTCGTTTTTTTATGCCGCTTAGGTGGAAGACAAGCACGCGGACACCTAATGGAAAATGGTTACCGTGGTCTATGGACGCGTGCAAAACCAAGAGTCACACTCGCACTGCCAACCCTGTGAGCACAGAGAGTTTCTGTGCCGTCAGTGCAAAAGACAAAGCAGGAAAACCCTTTTGGTCTTCCCACTGACTGCACAAAAACTCTCTATTGAGCTTCGGCTACCCTACTCACCGCCAGGAACACAACACGAGGTTATTATGGCCGCAGTATTCTGTCGGGCGGAGGTACTTCCCCTGTTGGACTGGTCAATTGGACGGAAATAGCGTCGTGTCCTATTTCCTCGAATATTCAATATTGCCAATAGGTTGTGGAGCAATCACTTCACGGAAAATATTGAATTTCAGCCAAATCGATAGTTAGACTGGAAAAAGCGGTCCCCGGACTCCGAGGTGAAGGCCTCGGATGCAACCGGGATTAAGCCAGCATGAAGAAGAAGATTGAGTAGCAAACATACAAGGATCAATGTATTATATTAAGTATATATGTACATAATATACACTATGGCTATTATATTCAATTGTGATGGATTATATTTTTAGAGAACCAATATTATAAATCACTTTTGATACATATACATTTCCATGTCAATTTTCTGAATTCCTCATAGTAAATTATAACGCTATTTTATCGAAAAGTGAATCCCATTGAGTGGGTACCATACTAAAATAAAGTCAGTTCTCCTTTGTAAATTACTGTCTTAGTTGAAAATATTTTCGTGTTACGTCGAATTTACCGGTAATCATTTACGCAGTAAGATACGAACAAACTTCATATTATATACGGGTACCTATTATAAATACTGATCAAATAAATGACGTATTGATCCAGAGGAGAGCTTCATTCATCTCTTGATGTGGTATGTTAGACCTGTTTTCGTTTATGTATTTAATCAGTAGTTTGGCTTTTGCCATAATGATCTTGGTGGGCCTCCATGCATCCCTACGATAAACCAAAATGATTAAACAAATTGTAAAATGCATAAGTTCTGTTTTAATGTTTTATTCTAAAGGAAAATACCTACAAATGTATACCTGGACTTTGACCCTAAGGCATGATTATATTATTAACAGTGCTATGAGGATTTTATACCGCACATCTAACGTTGTTACTTAAACATCAGTGCTCCAACTAATTCTTGTCGGTATACATACTTATTTAATCTTAATATTACCTTGTACTAGAAAATATGGAACATCCCGAGTCTCTGCGTCTATTTTCTTAAAAGATAAATAAACAGACTTGAAGCGTCAGAAGTAAAAAGCTCATAAACGGGGTGCTTCCATTTTTAAACATACCTACCTACTATTTTAGAATTTTAAAATACGTATTCCATTTTTTGAAAATTCTTATTTTTTAACTAGTTTTTACTTACGACTTCGTTCGCGTAAATGTCTGAATAGATTAAGTTATGTTCACTTCTGTAACTAAAATCTGGGCGTTTTCTCGTTGTACCTATTTCAAATTATTTATATTGAGAAGAAAGTTTTCTTACAGTACTGTAGTAGTACATGCAGAGCTAACCTCCCGGAAACTACGAAATGTCTTAGGCAAGCGCTGTGAAAATTTCTACCTTTTGTTGAAAAATAACCTAAATATAATCATATATTCACATTTATCAATGTTCATTCGTTAACGGTTTTAATATCCTTCCTTCCTCACACTCAACATTAACAGGTTTGAAATGGATATTCGCTGTGCGAGAGCGTCATGAAAATAGCTTGTCGAAAACTCGGAGTCCTGTTTAAAGTCAGAAAGTTTTTAACGCCGGAGTAGCGTTTTTTTTCTGTCATAAGACGCACTTATCACTGGTATGCTTTTTATTCATATTTATAGACTGAAGCAAAAAGATTTCAGCGTCATCTGATGAGAGTCTTCAAGGTAAGTACTAACACAGAATCGTTGTAATCGTTACCTCTGTAATAAATATTCTACAACATTCTACACAACGCTATCTAGACCCATGGTGAGCATAGTTTAACGAACTTGTGTTATGGAATCTAGAATACGGATAAACATACTTAAATACTTTTTTTTTGTAAATACAAACATATTATACATAGAAACACCCAGACCAATGCAAATACCCATATTCATGCATACAAATATTTGCACTGAGCGGGGATCGAACCCGCGCCTCCTGCGCCACGCCACAGAGGCTGTCTGTGGTTGTATTGTACCACTACCACACCAACACGGCGAGTGTTTTGATGAATTCCTCTAACGAATCTCTCCTTCCCCCTATATTACCTAAAACAACCTACCACACTCGCCCCTCCCCTCATACATAATATGTAGGTACCGCGACGGAACGCTGTGCGATTTTGTTCGGTTCGATCAAAATCCCGTAAGTCTAATGAAAACATAAAGAGAAAAAAAAAACAAAATGTGTGAAGGTATGGTATAGCTTAGGTAATGGAAAAGCCAATAAATCTGCCAACCCAAAGCTAAATTTATAGAGGCACGGCGTCAGCATTGACAATGTACCCCAAATATCTGAGAGTTACATTGGACAGATCCGGTTAAGAAGAGCTATGAAAATGTCAACCAGAAGATCTCGGCACGCAATAACATTCTTAAATAGCTGACCAACACAAAGGGGTGTCGAAGCACCCCTTTGTGTTGGTCAGCCAACGTACCAACGTACCAACGCTTATGAAGAACAATGTTCATGCCATATTTCAGCTGAATCTATTCAGCCATTTTCAAGTGATACTACTACCTACTGGAACTTCAAAATAAACAGATATAAAATTCTGTAAATCACATTTTTGGCATCATCATCATCATACTGCTCCAAGAACGAACTCGTTTTTCCTTTTTTGGAAAAATATCCACTGACAATCATCTTTAATTTACGTAACATCAAGCCTTTACATAATTTTAAGCTTTTTTTTATATAAAATAAATTGATTTTTGAAATATGTGTCACAATAAAGTCAATAAAATAATTAAATTTAAATCAAATGTACACTATACACGCACTAACCGTATTGATATCAATTCGTTTTGTGTGTGCGAGTGCTTCGAAGCAAATCACCCACAAAATAAGTTTCTATCCCTTTTTAACCTCGTTAGGGGGTGAAATTCTATATAATAAGTAATATGTTTTCCATCAATTCTGTTCAAAATAGTTTACGCAAAAATTGAGGTAGATTGGACCAAGGAATCACATTTCGGAAAGTATCTGCGTCGGATGCAGAAAGAGCCAACGTCCGAGTGCCATCACTGCGACGCGAGCGAGGACTCAGGTCCGCACACGCTCACCGAGTGTTCAGCGTGGGAGACGCCGAGGCGGGAGCTTGTGGCGGCCCTGGGAGTGAGGGTTCTCACGCTCTCCACCTTGCTCGCGGCGATGGTTCGCTGCGCGGATGCGTGGGCGGCCGGCGCCTCCCTCTGCGAGCAAGCAATGCTCGTGAAGGAGGAGGCGGGGCGGGAGCGGCAGCGGGAGCAACGAAGGATCGCAAGACAAGCTGCCCGCGTACGAAGGCAACTCGGGCGTCGGAGGTCGATGAACGACCTCCGCCCCCCATGAGCGCCGGCCTGGGGGTGACAGGTGGAGCCGCCTGTCACCCTGGCAGAAGCAGGCCGCGGCGGTGGCGCGCCTCCCCGTTTCCGGGGACGAGTTGGGGACTCTGTAGTCCCCACACCCGAGAAGAGGGCCAGATCGTGAGAGATGGCCCTGGGTCGGCCGGGGTGTGAGGGATATGCCTGTCAACCTCACCTTCGGCAACCAAAACGACCCACAGGCGGCGTGCGTTTTAGTCGGTTCGAGTCCGACATAACCTCCTCCACCGGCTCCGGTGGGGAGGTATCCGTGGGGATTTTGCGCACGTAAAAAAAAAAAAAAAGGGAATCACATTGTCCCACACAAACTTTGCCCTCCTTTTTCAACCTTTTCCGGCTGGAATTTCGGAAAATCTTTACTTATCGGATGCCTACGACGTCATACATATAACGCATCCTTCAAGTTTCAAGTCCCTCTGATCAGTGGTTTAGGCTATGCGTTGATACCTCAGGACATTAATATATATAATATGTACATTAATATTCTCATACAAACATGTTCTCGACGATGTTACAGAACCGAAAATTGTGTAACAAATATAGCACCTGCGAAGGTTTTTAAAGCAATATTTTCACAACTTTGGCAACAACAACAATGGCTAAATTAGACACGATTCAGTAATGTCATGTCTATTCAAAACGCGTGATATTCGATTAGAAAGAAAAAGTAAAAAGTATTCGCAACGCTCGCCACAATGAGTGAATTTCTGGAGTCCTCACAATTTTGCAACTCAAACTGTGGAATGATCTCCTTACCGTGAATATTTCAAGCGATGATAATGTGGAGTTTCGTTCACTGACTCAGTAAGACCACCTATTGTATTAATGCTCTTTAGCATTAAAGTATAAGAAGATTTTTAATGAGTCGGTAGTTTAAGTGTGACGCCCCTGGTGTAGCATACTTCCATAGGCTACGGTAACCGCTGCCAGTATCCCGCAGCAAGAGGATCGCGTACTTGTTTACCATGTATAAAATATCTTTTACAACATAACGTTACTACATTTTAAGAGGGTATTAAAATTGCAGAATTAAAATAAAGTGTGATTTGGTTGTCATTAAATATTGAAATTGGATTGTAATTTTATTACAAAAAATATACATACACAGGGAAAAGTATTATACACACGTTATAAATAAATGTGCGATGATATTAGAGCGAATATGATGGGTGTTCATCATAATAATAATATATCTCTTTATTTTATATACACAAAGAATACAGAAAGACAAAATTTGGTACAGCTTTGTGGCATAACAAATGGCATCTCTACCAGGCAACCACGGGATGGAGTGAGTTAGATAAATAGATAGATATAGTGGGCAGCTTCCGGTGTACATATATTATTTATTTTATATTATTATTTATACTCTGATATATTATATAGTTATAGATATAATACATACTACTAAACTTACAAATATACTTACTACAAACATAATATATAATGAAACAGTATTTACTACTAGGCACCTACATATTTTACTTATACTTAACACACCCACACATAATATACCAAAAATAGCGTAGACATGAATAAAGGAAATATAAAAAGAGGAGAAGAAAGATAATTATTATTATCATTCATGCAAATAGTAGTCTTAAACCAGTTTTTTGAAGACGGGCAGAGATTGCGCACGTCTAACGGTTACAGGTAAGGCATTTCACAATCGGACAGCTTGGACAGTAAAGGACTTATCCATGAACCTCGTAGAATGCGCTGGCATTCTCAGCCTCTGATTCTCTGACGATCTCAATTCTCTAGAGTGCAAGTTTCCAAGGAATTCGAAGCGTTCTTTTAGATAGATAGAAGTAAGAGGATGAAATAAAATATTATACAATAGATAAAGAAAGTGAACATTCCGGCGAAGGCGTATGAGTAACCACTTGAGTTTTGCACGAAATTCTGAGATATGATCATATTTGCGAAATAAAAATCGTATGCAATGATTTTGAAGTCTCAAGTTTATTTAGTTGGTCTTCAGTGAGATCTGGAAAACTCTTCTCTTTCCCATTCTTGATTATTCCGATGAATAATCAAGAATGGGAAAGAGAAGAGTTTGTGCAAGCGCAGTTTTCGTGGCTATGGTTAGAAAATTTTGAAGCCTACGCGGGGACGCCGCAGAAGCAAACATTCTGCGGGTAATCTCTTGAAGCTGAGGACTCCAAGACAAGCTGCTGTCCATATATATCCCCAGATTTTTCACCTTACCCATACGACTTACTCCAGTTACTTATATGGACCATATCGTTGTTAATGATGCCGACAGCATCCGAAAGTTTATCTGGGGTAGCTCTGGAGTAAATCTGTAGATCAGATGGTCTACAGATTGTATAGGTGATACGCAGATGCGTATAGGTGGTAGGAAGAAGTGATATGGTTTGAAATGGACTTTATAAAAACAGCGAAGAGTAGGGGAGATAAAACACCACCCTGAGGGACGTCAGCAGTCGTTAAGCACAACAGGAAACAGTGTCATCTATACGGATACGCTGCCGTTGACCATACAGGTAACTTCGAAACCAGTCAATCACTGCCGGATATATGTTAAGGGAGCACAATATCCCGAGTAATACATCAAAGTCAACGTTATTGAGGGCATTGGTAAAGTCTAGCAGTGCTAGGACTATTAGCTCACCGTTCTCTATATCCGATCTAATATCTTCCGTAATATGAACTAGAGTAGTCGTGATACTGTGACCTAGAGGAAACGTGTGACAACCAAAGGCTTGTCCTGCTTTGTCCTCTACACTAACGCCACAAAATGTCTGTTCTTACGGGGTCGGCAGCACGGATGTGACTCCACTGGTGTTACACACGTTCATAGGTCATGGTAACCACTTTCCATCAGGTGGGCCGTGTGCTTGTCTGCCACCTAAGTTGTATAAAAAAAAATTAGAGTTTTAGACGTTCAAGGATTTTGGAAAGGAAGGGTATAAGGGTAAGTATCGAGATAGGTTGGTATTCGGAGAAGGATGAGGGATTGCTCTTCTTAAGAATTAGGATTATTTGGGCATCTTTCCATGCGGATGGGAAGGTGCTGCTAGTTGCCAAAAAGTAGAAAATATGACTAATTATAGGGAGGATTTCGTCAATGATAGACACAATCTTATTGCGCCTGACACAGTCGACGCTGACCGCATTGGTAGTGATCGACATTACGCTCTTCTTAACATCACAACTAGTGAATTGAGTGAAAACAAACGGAGAGCAGTCTGTAGTAGCTGTAGATGAAAGATTGTTTATAGTATTATGTTTAGTTGCCGCGTCAAAAGTTAATGGGGAGAATATATATATATATATATTAATAAAGCTTTCAAAGCTTTCGCAATAACATAATTGATAATATTAAGAAATAATGTACAAATCCAAAATAAAAACAAGCATGTCTATCGACAATGTTCGATCGATGTAATATGTAGAGACAATATTGAAATTGAATCATGCTTGAATCATATTCGATCATGTTTAGCAAATTATACATCGTATTGTATAGTACGAGTATAAAAGCTGCCAGCCTGACAATTTATACTTTATTCAAATGTGCATATAAGGCAAGGTGGAATAGACATAATGAAAAGTTAAAAAGTTAAATTTCTCTCGTAAAAATTATAATTGATTATTAAATTTACTACCAGTTCTAGTAGTACTAGTTCTCGAAGTAGCATTACAAAAGTACCAATATGTCTCGTATTCAATTAACAACTAACAATTTACACACAAATACACGTATGTAGCTGGTTTTACAATTTTTAACAATTTTGCTATGTCCTTAGTGTTGCATGTTTATATTTTATACAAAAGCAAGTTGCGACACATTATAAATAAATTATTATTTGACATTACTTCGGTAAGATTTGGTTTCTATTACACAGAGATCCACTTATTATTATATTAGGGTGTAAGTACAGCAATTGCAGATTTGTTTCAATTTAAAAAAATACCATATCTTTCATTATTTAACCATGGCTAGCTAACATGTCTTAAAAATATGAAAAAGCACTGGAATTCTATTTTAATTAATTATTTATAAAATACAGCAGCGACACCATTTAATTACAATAAGTATTTATTTTAAATCAATTTCAATATTGTCTCTAGGTGCACCGGGAAAGAGCGCACTATGAAACACGCCGCAGCCTGCTGTTAAGAACGTCCTAACTGTATCATCAAACACTCACTGTCCAACAAAATTAATGAAAAAGCGCACTATAATTAGTAACCAAAATTTCTTGGCTCTTTCGCACACACTGTGCTACTCCGAATATGATTCTCTCCATACGCAGTGTCAACATAGCAGGACTTTCATTTTTTCAGGACCAGCGTAGAAATAATACTGATGAGAAAGTGGTTTCCACTGTGTGGACTGGCGCTCACCTTTCTGACGCCTTCTCATAACCCCAGTTGGCATCTCCAGGTTCATGAAGTATTATATGCACACCTCTCCATCCTTTTCAATATTTCGATGCCATATTTCAATAAGCCGCGTGGTTCGCGGCAGGTAGCTGTGTGGTCCCGGCAGAGTAGAATTTAGACCACCCCATCTCTTCCCATACGGAATTGTACAAGGTGACTAGAGGATAGGGCCGTTTAACATCAGACAGATATATACAGCTCAGGCTCAGCCTCAGATGCATGGCTTGGGTCAACAGTAGTGCTCGGAAGACGGTAATAGGCTCACCTCCTATTACGATTGACCGAATTCAATGATTGGTGAAATGTGGATATTAACTCAACTCTGCCCAAACCTATGGGGATAAAAATGTGATTATATGTATGTATGTATTTCAATAACAAATTTCATCCGGGGTGGCCTCAAACATTGATATACAAAAAAAAACCCATATGTCTGGAGGACCAATAATAAGGACTTCATGTCATTCTTATCTACCAATCCAGTAGAAAACCCTTTCACTGGATTTTTGTTCAATTCAGCTATCCGCTGTTTTAATAATTGCGAAAACTGTAGCTCTGACATTAATTACAATTGTGAAAATTACCCTTACGACATGAAACAAATATTTTTTCCATAAAAGATCTTGGAAGATTATTTTCTATCCTCCTAATTCTAAATTATCCCAATGACAGGCTTTCAAAACGTAACCCTGAATCAGTCCCTCGTCTTGCTTCGTTAGTGGTAGGTATAGTTTAACATTATAATTGTGCCTAAATTTATTTTACAAGGACTCATAGTCCATTAATTTTGTCAATAAAAGTTGAATTTGATCTTTACATTTTAACTTGAGGAGTAAGCTTATCATAATAATAATTATGCACATTTGGCAACATTCCACACAATAGCCAACGCTACCGAAAGCACGTGGTCCCGTTAATTTATCCTATATAAACATAATAATGTATTAGGACATATATTAATTTAATTTTATAATATTAATAATTTACCTATTTACACTTGATGTATTTTTTTATACCACTTAGGTGGCAGACAAGCGCGCGGCCCACCTGATGGAAAGTGGTTACCGTGGCCTATGGACGTGTGTAACACCAGAGAAGCCACACTCGCGCTTCCGAACCTGTAAGCACAGAGTTTCTGTGCCGTCAGTGTAGAGAACAAAGCAGGACAAGCCTTTAGTCATCCCACTGACAGCACAAATTCTCCAGTGAGCTCTGGCTACCCTACTCACCGCTGGGAACACAACACGAAGTTATTACAACCGCGGTATTCTGTAGGGCTTTTAAATCGATGCTAATATTTACATTAATACATTTAAATTTAAAAAACTAGGCTATAATGTATTCATATAACATACCTACCACTGAGCAATTTTTTAGAACCTAGTCAAAAGGCAGTTGCTCCGGTAAAGGTCATATAAGCCGAATCAAAATGAAAAGAGGATAGAATAAGCAGAGTTTGAGCTCCGAGTTGAATATCTCAAATTCATATTAAATTTCATTAAATTTCAATTTCAAATATGGTTCGAGTGCTTGTTTGTTAAAATGCGTTATTCTTTGAAATTATTTAACTTATATTCTCCATACTAACATAATAAAAGCCATGAAAAATAAACACATTTGTTCATTTCATATTAACACATATTGCTCCAAATCAATACAAAAATTGATAAATAATATAAAACACGATATCTCAACCGATAAATGCAGCGTCATGACATATCCCGTGACGTCAATAAATACTCTTCATCTTCCTACGTCAATCTTGTCATGTCACGTCAACTCGGCGCGTCATGCCACGTCATTTGCGACTGCTACACGCGTTGTTGACTTACCAAAATTGCCTTGTTGTGATGAGCCTGTGACTTTTACTATAAGGCTATTTTCTTCTTTAGAATCTCTTTTATCGCTAAGGATAGGGCTTTGAAATGAGCGCTTTATGTAACGAGTGGTGCAACGCTGTTGATTTTTGTATAGCGTAGGATAATACATTGAGTGGTAAGGGCCTCTAAAGCCTATATATTTTGCCAGTGCTAGAAAACTGAGTGTTGCGAGCTTTGTCAACATCCCTAAATCCCTAGCCAACGTCGCCTGCTAGTCAGTACACCTGGTAAACAACAGGTGTTCTAAAAAAGTCACTTTATTGGAATTAATTACAAAATTAGAACCTGTTTAGTCACTGAATTGTTGTAATTCTGCTCATATGAGTGACCATTTAATGAATTTTATAGAAATCTATTGAGATCTACTGCAAATTCATGAAGATGCTAGTTTGTTTTTTTTTGTTTGTTAGTTTTAATGTAACCTTTTTAGACCCGCAGATCATCTGTTGATACATATATAACCTGAGATTGTAATAAATTACAATAATATGCATAATAATTATATTATTACACACATACATACAATCACGCCTTTATCCCCGGAGGGTTAGGCAGAGGTGAATTAACACCCACATTTCATCAATTATTGAATTCGGTCCTACGTAATAGGGGCTGAGCCTATTGCTGTCTTTCGGGTACTATTATTGACTAAAGCCATGCATCTGAGGCTGAGTCTGGGCTATATATATCTGTCTTATGTTGAATAGCCCTATGCATTAGTCGCATGAGAAGAGATGTGGTGGTCCAAATCCTACTCTGCCGGGAACCACGCGGCAATAATTATATTAATATAATATATAAAAATAATATGAATCGAGCAAAGCAAAGGTATGGTTGCCTTATCTCAACTTGTGGACGATTCCAATCATTCTGACATTTTTTTAAAAGTTGTTTGAATTCTGTGTGAGATTAAATACGTATTTTCTGTAGTTTCGCTACTGTACTAATTCAGTCTTCTTATCCATGATGTCGAAGACCCCATGTTTAATCTTGTTATGGTTTCGGTCAGTGACCATTGCCAGACAATATCATCAACAAATCGCTCACTTCAAAGCCCCGAAGTCAACCTCTTGAAGGATAAAAGAGGTGAGATGAATATTATCGTTGTAGATTTTGCGAAAATGATAACAACTGCTGCGGTATATCAATCTCTGTTTCCCTTGGTCATGCCATAATTTGAGTACGACTTTAGTGATAGCAATTCTATTTTAAAGTTTTTTGTAGGATTTGACCACTTTACTGTAGTCTTACTAGTAGAGGTCGAAAACGGAGGCTACGTAGTGTTACAATGAGAAAAAAAAATGTAATTTTCATTTTTATTTTAAATACCACTTAGGTGGCAGACAAGCACTCGGCCCACCTGTTGGAAAGTCACACTCGCGCTGCCAACACTGTTAGCACAGAGAGCTTCTGTGCCGTCAGTGTAGAAGACAAAGCGGGACAAACCTTTGGTCTTCCCACTGATAACACTAAAATACGAAAATGATCAATTTGGTACTATCAACGCTGACTAAGTATAGGTACAAAACGTTGTGATTCGGTCACTAGGCCTAGGTCATAATACATAGTAACAATATACCTATATCAATGACGCTACACGGACATAATACGGTTCACTGACGGCGTTGTATACGGCTTTGATACCTTGTTGATTAATGTCCTAAGTATTAATCACAAGGTTGTATTGGGCACAGTATCTACTATAAATAGCCGAGCTGTCTTATCTGATACGTTCATGACACGGTCGGGGTATATCGATGGTTTGGGGTGACGGCTGCATAAATACAATTCGATTTTCATGAGATCGATCCAAATATACTGTCAGTATCAGGACGATTTTGACAAAGTTTATTTATTTATTTGATTACGTTATTTGATTACGATATTTACGTGATCGCGTCAGAAATGATGATATCCGTAGGAGAACAAAAGTACCCGACGTAGCCCAGCGGATTAGCTCGTTGAAGTGGCAATGGGCGGGACACATAGCGCACAGAACAGATGGCCGATGGAGCAAAAAAGTTCTGGAATGGCGACCGCGTACGGGCAAACGTAGCGTAGGACGCCCAACGGCCAAGTGGAAGGACGACCTCATGAAGGTCGCCGGGAAGCACTGGATGCGGGCTGCTTTAGATCGGTCATTCTGGAAGTCTATGGGAGAGGCCTATGTTCAGCAGTGGACTATGTGTGACTGACATGATTGATGATTGTCCTAACTAAAGGTGTGTACCTACCAAATAACTATCAGGAAAATCAGTCAACAGGAAGTGAGGGAAATCAAGGCATTAAGATCATTGTGAGTACTTTGTTCGACAAAATCGATCTGATGCTGACTGTACCTATTAATTACTATTATATTATTATATTCTGTGCCTATACAATATATTTTAAAATTATTGTTAACTGTTTAGTATGTTTAATTTTCCCATAACAACATTACTTCATTAGTGATGCATGCTGTATTCACCTGTAATTGGTTATGCAATTAGTTATAAGCACCAAACATGTTTCAACCCCAAAATTTATATGAATTGTATTATTGTATATAACTGTTGGTGAATCTAATAAATAAATAAATAAAATAAATATTTTAACAGGGTAGCTCTGTATTTTATGTAACGAAGGATTTAAAAAAAAAACTTTGTAGGTATGTTACGGATTCTTTGAACACTATTGAGCACTTCTTATTTAATTCTTGTGTGATTTATTCGTTTTATTTGTAGGTATTTGATAGACCAGTTTCCCAGTCTTAAGTTTTATTTTACTGCAATCACACCATCAATCATAGTGCTATTTAGATCCAAATGGATCTAGAAAGCGCCGCGTAGTATGTCATATAATATTACTTTTATATAAATAAACACTTAACGTACTTAACTTAACTTAGAGGAGGTAGAACACGACGGTATTCCCTACCGAATTGAGCAGTCCGACTGGGGAAGTACCGCCACCCTACAGAATAACAAGGCTATAATAACCTCGTGTTGTGTTCCCGGTGGTGAGTAGGGTAGCCAGAGCTCACTGGAGTGTTTTTGTGCTGTCAGTGGGAAGACCGAAGGCTTGTCCTGATTTTGTGTTCTGCACTGAATTCACATAAAATCTCTGTTCTAACAGGGTCGGCAGCATGGATGTGACCCACTGGTGTTACACACCGTGGATCACATACGTGCAACCACTTTCCATCAGGTAGGCTGTGTGCTTGTCTGTCACCTAAATTGTATAAAAAAACGTTAATTAAAGTAGAAGTCAAGGACTTATTAAAAATAGCACAGCATTAAATGATGCTCATTAAAAAAGTAGGTACACCATATAGAAAGTAAGTGAAGTAGAAGAACTTGATTACCTCTTTCCTTCAGTTTTCCCAAAGAATACAATATACCTGTCTGTACGTCTAAAAGCTCTTGCTTTCTTACTGTTGTTCTTTTGTTTAGTGTTGATTGTGATAATAGATTGCATGCCTGATACAGAAAATCTAGAGGAATAAGGCGTAAGGTAATAGTAATAATCAAAGCAAAATCATATGTTGTAAGTAGTTATCTCCAGAGTCTTGCTGTGACACGTTCGAAATCACGAACTGGATTTTCGATTTTTAAATGTTAGAACAGAATTATTTTATGCCTCAGCCAATAACATGAATGAAAATACTACATACAGAATCATAGATACAATAGACTCACAATTAGAATGATCTCACACACATCTCATCACGGCCCCTCTAGTGTAAAATTGAAATAAAAACGCAAGTATACGATAGCAGCGGTTATATAATGGCGGCAATCAAGAGGTTGCGTGTTTAATCCCACATTTTGGGGCTAGTGGAAAATAATAAGAGAGGTCAGTTCTAATATTATATATAAGCCGGGTATGTCAGGGTCCCTTTTAGTATTGTCAGGACCCAAGTTAACCTCAGCTGCGAGTCGGGCACCTGCTGAGCTATTCCTCTTAACGTCGCACTTGTGAGGTCGTATAACTCACATAATGATAAACCAAATCGAAAGGAAAAGAAAGAACACAGGCACAGCAATGATACACTATAGATATGTTGTCCGTACTCGAAAATGGCGACAATAGGATGATGACGCAGGTTATTATTTAATGCACCAATCAGAGACGCGACAGTGCGCTACGGAAAAAAGCCCATTAATAATACATTCGTAACAATAATACTTAGTAGGCATTGATTTTAATAATAATATAATTCATAATTTACATCAACAATATTGACGTTATATTACGTAAGTAGCTTTAGTTTTTTATACTTAATGTTTGCGCCATTTTTGAAAGTCGCCCTTTTTCCTTCATGACGTGTCTATAAGCAATACGTCATTAAGCCACATCCTTATTTTTTTTTCACGTTCTGTCCGTTATTGAACACAAATTTCCGATTCTGATATGCATGTATATGTATAAAAATTAATGCATAGATAACGTGAAGGGGATTCACTTATTAAGTGTATTAACTTGACAGAGCAAACTTCACTTAATTCCTTAATTTATTGCTATGATAGGATCAGCCGTCACGTTATTGGTTTCATTAGTTTAAAACGCCTTCAAATGTAATTTCTATTTGTTTTTGCAATGAAAGGTTTCATAATTGACATCATTTATTTAAGCGTCCCCAATCCAATGTCGGCGGCTTTACTTATTCACGTTACCCGCGTTGGAGAAGTATGGTAAAAATGGGAGAGAGAAGGAGATACCTGTGCAACTAATAATATATATTCTACTGTGCATTATCTGAGTGAAACTAAAATTCAATTTGCGTGCAAATTCTGCTGAAAAATATATAAACTAGTAACATCGGTAAGTGAATAATTTACTCTTTCGACTTTGAACTTAAATCAATATCAATAGATACCTAAAAATAAGTACATATTTTTTATTTGTATCAAGTCCTGCAATTGTCGTATGTGACAAAACAAAAATTTGAGATTGCATAAATCCGCATAAAACTGAAAATTGGTAAGGGAGTTTTTTTTATCGAAGACGCGCCAATTTGACTTCCCTTGCCTAATGGTAAGCTAAAGGAAAAGTCTCATGAAAGAGAGTCACCATTACAGACACGTAGTATGTTATAATGGTCGCACTCAGCTTGGTGGCCTCATCAGGTGCTATTCCCAGGAATGTAGGAAGAAAACACATGAGCTGGTAATGAATTCCAGATCTTGGTGGTGCGGCAAAGGAACGAGTCTTCGAACCGCTTGGTTCTTGTTCGTATATTCTGCACCGTGTACGGGTGACATCTAAGCCCTGCATGTATTGTCCTGTGTAGGGAAGGACAGGATGGGATTAGTTGGAAGAGCTCATCAGAACACTCATCATGGTAAAGACAGTAAAATACAGCCAAGGAAGCAACATCTCTAAGCATCTGCAAAGGTTCCAGACTGTTCGTGACCTCAGGATTCCCAATAATGCGAATGGCGCGTTGGCATAATTGCCACCTGTCGAGAGCATCTAGTAGGTATTTCGCGGAGCCATCCCAGAGATGCGAGCAGTATTCCACGCAGAGTTTGTGTCTTGAAGAAAAGACAGTGCTGCTCTGGCGTGACAAAATGTTTCACTATGTTCAGGACTCCGAGTTAACGCTAGGCTGCTTTGATGATACTCTCGTTGTAGTTTTTGTTATTCAGTTTGCAGCGAACCGTGGATATCGAGGTTGTCCCGCAGTGGCAAGGGTAAGTTCAAAATAGTGGGAAGAGGAAGGAAAGAAGAAACCTTTGCTGAAAACGCACATGCCTGCATCTTCTAGGGATTTAACTTGAACAGGTATTCAGAGCCCCATTGAGAAATGTGATTTAGGATCCGGTCAAGCTTATTGAGAAGAATCTGCCATTTTGCCGCGATATCAGACTGTTTGGCCGCAAGATGTCTGAGATAGCTCCCGCGTAAGGTGCTATCGTCTACATAGCAATGTATGTTGCCGGTGGACAGCATGGCGTTGATATGAGAGAGTGGGTGATAAGACGGACTCCTGCGGCACGCCAGCATTTGCTTTTAATTCTGGCTTTAGGAGGCAGTGCAAAGGAAGCCTAGGAAGCTAAGAATGAAGCAATTTGTGCCAGACTCTTTCTAAAACTTTGGTGATGTCAAGAGTAATTGTCAGTGACTCGCCGTGCTTGTCCATAGCCTTACTCCAAAGATGCTAGAAGATCATACGTTGACCGTTGACGATGTGCTCGAAGACGTTGCACAGCACTGAGGTGAAGATTATAGGTCTATGTTGTTAAAAATGGCTTTGAAAATGACACATTATTTTTTGTAATGTGTAATAATATTTTAATTTGTAATATAAATTGATTATTGTGGGTTTTCTCTAGGAGATAGACATTTTGTAAAAGAATTTTTGAAATCGGTCAAGTAGTTTTCGAGTTTATTCCAATATAAAAATACAATTTTTCCCTTTGTAATATTAGCATAGATGTATAGAAACTTACCGGATTTGTTGGCATTTATGATCCCTCCTCCACTCTTGTTTGTTGTAGCGTGAAGTTATATACATTCGTCGATAAATGGACACAACATATACAACAGAAAAAGATTTTTACACGTACAAACAAACAAACTCTTCTGCTTTAGAATATTAGTATAGAATTTCACGTAGTTTCGGCTCGCAAAAAATTAAGATGACTATTCAAACACAAGCCCGTACATGTCATACATATGTGTATCTTTTACATGTCAAATCTACCATATACAGGTATTATAGTGGTTTAGACATGTTCCTTGACTATTTTTATGTGCGGAAAAATGTCAAGCGGTGTTGTTCATCGACTTTTTTTAAATATAATTTAAAACTTTATAGCGATTGATCGATGTGGAAATATTACAGAAATGTTGTATCTCTCTTCTTCTCGTTATAACATCCTGTGAATAGATTTATAATTATTAAAATATATTTAAAATAGCTATTACTTTTATCTGAAAATAGTATAGTTAATAAAAAAATCGATAAACCATTTTCCACTAAATAAAAGTTGATAAAGAACGCAAGATTCAATTGTGAATATCAATTCAATTAACTTTTGCAATCACTTTGAATGGACACTTTCAACCTTCAGTGTTTGCCGCAATCGTTTCAATTTGTTGATTGATTACTTTATATTTAACATTAAATTGTTGTAAACAAAGTTGAAAGGCGCTAAACAGCTCCCGTAGAAGCCATGATAAACTTAATTAATAATAAGAGAGTCCCCGAGAGATCTCGAGCTCCAAAATCAGGCACGATGCTACCGGCATAGGCGCGCAAATCAAAAGGAAATAAAGTTAAAATTTCTTATCTTTGTAATAATTATTTTTAGTTATTTTATTATACAGTCTAACTAGCGATGCGTTAAATATGGGTTTGAATGAATATCGAGAGAATAATCTCACTAGTTCTATAGGACTATTGATACTGTAACTTGAGAGAACCATTCAAAATCAAAGCGTAGAACTTGTAACAGTTATTGTAAATAAGTTGTCTATTGAAAACATACAATAATGAAGACGGTTAAAAAGGCCCGTCCGAAGCACACGGCAGATCACTTTGTATGAAAGGCCTAATTACATAAGAGGAAGTTCATTAGCAGTGTAAGGACAGAAGTAACCGGAGGTAGAAAATTGTGAGTAGTACAAGTAAAAGCATCGGGTTTTCCTGACGAAGTTGAAATGTTAGACGATAAAAATCGCCCCCATAAAGGCCATAAGCTAGACCTAAAGGCAAAGAGCCTGGAAGATATGCGATTGCAATTATGAGAATTTGAACTCCTTGATCCCACATTGAGATCCTGTATCTTAGGTTTCTGATATTATGAAATTGTGAAAAGAACAAATGTGTCGATTGTACCACAATTTTACGAATTTCAAGCGGTTTGTGTTCAATTATTTTGTTATATTCAATGAAGCCATTCTATTTAAACCAAACAACATTTCCTGATAGGTCACCATAATCAAATTCCCAATCCAACATTTTAATCAACCAAACTTAATATGGATTCAATATATCAACATTTATTTCACCGGTGATTGCAAAACACGTTCAATGAATACTAATACTACTAATGGTAAATAGAGAAATTGTTCTTAGCTATAAGTTGTATAATAGTTATTTTATTTTTATTGTATTTAATATTTATAAATTATTTCTGTATAGATTACTTAGAATTGAGATATTGTTTCTATTTTATATTCCATGTCAAATATGTATAAAATAATACATTACACAATAGAGAAATAATATATTTAAATATAGTTTAAATAATACCTATCTATATACAATGCTCTCATCTCATTTATTTAATCAGAATTTCGAAATTAAGCATATTCGTAGGAATAGTCATATTATGACATTCGTTTGGAATATATTTATTAATATAGAATAGATCAATTGAAGCGTCGTCGGTGGCAGGAGGTAGGACACGACGGTATTCCCGTCCCAATTGAGCAGTCTGACAGGGGAAGTAGGTACCTCCACCCTACAGAATATCGCAGCTATAATAACCTCGTATTGTATTCCCGGTTATACATTGAGGTATTTGTTGTATAAAGCTTTTTGCAATTTCCAACGTCCATAGAACGGCCTTTTCTGTTTTCAATCCACGATTTCTTATCCACGAGATGAAAGAATAATAATTATTTCGTTTTTTACCACTTACCAAGTTTTCTAACCTGAATTATTGTAGCTACGCATATCGCTCATTCCACACTTAACCTCCTTAGGGGAGAGATTTCAGATAATCCTTATGAAGTGCGCGTGAACAACATATAAGGCCACTACTACTTAAGGTAGGTATAAAATTGCATTTTACTCCACTTTGGTACAATATTTTAAAAAGTATAGGCCTTAAAAAGTATTTATTTCATATTAGATCATAAAAGTCATAAAAGTATTTTACGTAGACGGCTTTAATTGCTGGCGTTATTCATGGCGGCGGCATTATCCGTCCGAGCATTGTTCTTTCGGCGTATGTAACGAAAACTCTTCTTAAAATATATTTAATTTTACGAGAAATACTTTTTGAACCATTTTAAAGACTTTATTTGAAGCACTGCACTTCATGATATAGCTACACTAAAGCTTGAGGTAGCATTGTGGATACTTTGATAAATATTACCAATTCATTTCATTAACGAATTCTTTATACGATATTAATAATATATCAAAGTAATAATGAGGATGAAACTAATTCTAGTGAATTTCTTCATTTTCAAAGGAATCACCGTATGGTCAAAAATACCCGTAAGACACTATTCTATCTCATAATTAAAATCAACCCTTAAACGCTGAATACCACGATTTGTGTAGAATTTATTTACTTAAATTACCGAAATGTTGTGCGAGTCTTACGCTTAGTCCTTTATACATAAAATCTGCGAAAGGCCTTTGTTAACCGCAACCACATCCCCACACACGCAGGTATAAAGAATGCTGAAAAATATGCAATTTTGTTCGCTAATCTTTACGAGAAATTTCATGTTTCTGTTGATTTTCGGTGTTTAAAAATTGTTTCTATCTGCAGCTCTGCCTGGGCTACCACTACTAAGCTGGATGAGGCAGAGTATCGGGGTATCGGGTGTATCGGGCAGAGGGGTATTGGTATACCCTAACCTTCTTACTCCCATTTTGATTCCCACATGGATCTCCATCTTCACAATCTACTCAATATAGTGTTACATTTAAAATATAATCTACAAAAGACGTAAATAAAATGAATCTAATCTTATTATTTAATCATGTTTTCAAATATTCTACAGAACGGATAGCTCTTTAAATATAAATGAAATTGATTATTTTCGCAATTATTTAACTGGATTGCGGTTGCTTATAATTCATAAAATCCCAGGACACTACTAAATTATTCACCGACAAGAAAAGCCATTTTAAAGCGACATTCTAAGCTTAACCCGAGAGTATTTTGCGCAATGTTTAAACGGTCGTAACAGTGTTTAGCATTCATGCAAAACGGATATATGAATGTTGGTACCAAGATATTTGTGTCAGTTCGTAGAAACGACTTATAATATCTTTAATTTGAGAAAAACAGGTACACAGCATCTTAAGCATTATTTCATACTAGCGCAGAATCGAAAGAGGTTCTTCAAAATAAAAAGCAAATCCACCAATCAAATTTGCATCTACCAGTCACTTGCAGTTACTAGTTATGGAATTTGATTTATTTTTGGCTCAGTAGAGTTAATCAATTTTATGGTTAAGATAGATAGATAGATAGATAGATAATTCTTTATTGTACACCAACATATTTACAGTAGTACAAGTAGGTAGCATCTATACAGTTCAATGTACAATGGGCGGCCTTATCGCTGAAGCGATTTCTTCCAGGCAACCTTGGGATGGATAGTAATGTTATAACAACAAAAGATATGGTGTAGTTACCGACTAAACTTAAATAGATAGTGTATTAAAACAAAAGAAAGAGAGAAAAGTAAGTAAAATAAAATTAATATACGGCTTTACACAAAAATATCAACATAAATACTGACATACAAATACATTCGACGGGTAAAAGGAAATAGGGCATAAGCGACATTTTGGTCAAAAATGAGTTATTATGCCATTGGACTTAAAATTTTCTGCTCTTTCGAATGCGCTTACTCCCATGGCTCTACGATGACTTTTTTGGCGTTTATGCCCAAGCAAAACAAATACAATTTATAGTGTTATTTTTGCTAACCGACGAAAATTCTGGTCATTTTTGCTATAAATGTCGGTAATACTTTTTTACTTCACAAGGGTGCCAAGCTTTTGGTTGTTTATGCCTTTTAAGCATTTCAATTGAAAAGTACAAATGTTGCTTAAAGCTTACTTCCATTTCGTAATTTAACAGAGCTATGGCGCTTGTGCCCTATATACAAAATGCAACCTTATATTACTCTGGCGGTTATCCCCTATTTCCATTCAGTTCTTAATGACAGCCAAGTCGGTTATGCTCTATTACCTAAATTGATTTTAATATGACACTGGTTATATACGATTCGTGTTTTTATTAGTAAGGGGGTTAATTTTGATTTTTCTTGATTAAAAAGTATTAAAAAAACTCCTTTTTTATTTCAAGAAACATCACACTATCTGCTCGTTAGCAAATATGAAATGACAAGCTATATCTTTTAAATCTACCATTTAGTGTAAAATTATAGCAGGGTATACTGTAATAGGCTTCTTGGTAAAATAGATCCTTAGTATGTTTCTGTGAAAATTTACTCCCAAGCAATTTCACCCTACTTTAGAAGTTAGAGACCCAATTACGTGTCTTGTAATATCTGTTTTAGATATTTTCCTGATGAAGGATTGCGTTGGTTGCGCTACTTCATTACTTTTGGGGCGGCTTTTCATCCATATTTCTTTGCTTCGTAGCGACATTGTGTGTTACTAATGTCGTATATCCTGGTATTGTTTTGAATGCCGAGTGTTTCTTGTGCCCTATTACCTTTTATACAACCACTATGAAAAGTACCTTATCCTTCTTTTCCTATAATATTGATTGAACGGTCTAGTCGCTTATACCCTTTTACCTTGCGAAATGATAAATTGGAATGTCGCATAATGCTTCTTATCCTTTAATATTTGATTTTGTCATTTGTATCTTATGCCATATTTCCTCATTCAAAAATTATAAGCTGTGGTTATAAGCGACAAAAACTACTTTAAATAACGTCAAATCACTAAAACTAAGAATACCAGTAACTGTTCCATTTCTATTTGATTTTATAACTGTTTCGCTTTTCACAATATCTTAATAAATGACAAAAATACGTCAGTTTTTCTAAAATTTAAAACTTTGAACGGCTCTCCTGAACATTTCATCTTTTGTCGCTTATCCCCTATTTCCTTTTAACCGTCGATATACATGTATTAAATAAATATATACATAAAGTAGATAGTTCATACAAATACGAAGGAATAGTGAGTGAGCACATAATTGTGAGCACAACATGATAGGTAGTGGTTCTTGACCATTAATTTAAATACATTAAGGGTTTTTGCCCGTCTGATGTTCAGTGGCAACGCGTTCCTTAAGCGCACCGCCTTGACAGTGAAAGACTTGTCAGCAAAGTCAGTAGAATGTATTGGCATACTCATCCTCAAATTCTCGGACGACCTCAGGCATTTCGTATGTGTGTCATGGAGGAACTGGAATCGTTCTTTGAGATAAGAGGGAGTGTTGGGATTAAACAATACATTATATAACAATGTTAGAATATGGGCATGCCTGCGAAGTCGAATTGGGAGCCACTTGAGTTGTTTACGGAAATCAGACACGTGATCATACTTGCGTAGACCAAATATGAATCTTATGCAAAAATTTAGAAGTCGCTCAAGTTTATCTAGTTGCTCCTCTGTTAGATCAGGATAGCTGACATCGGCGTAATTGAGGACAGGAAGAAGAATCGATTGTGCGAGAGCAGTTTTAGTGGCAATTGGGAGAAAGTTTCGGAGCCTTCGTAAGGCACCCGCTGACGCGAAAAGTTTTCGACTAGTTTCCTGTAACTGGATATTCCAAGAAAATGATTTATCCATGAAGATACCCAAGTTTTTGACACTGTCACCAACTGGCACTACTACTCCACCCATAGTAACCTGAGGAAGCTGGGTCCAATCTATTTTAGAACTCAACCTTGGACTACCAATAACAATTACCCGTGTTTTGGATGAATTAGGGTGAGTCCATGGTTTTTGCTCCATTCGCAAATCCGCTCCAAGTCGTTGTTGAGTACAGCAAAAGCATCGGACCAGTTATTTGGAGAAGCTTGGGTGTAAATTTGTAGGTCATCAGCGTAAAGGTGGTAGGATGAAAGTAGTTTTTCGGAGATTGTATTTATATTCAATTGCGAACTTGAATAGTTAGATACTTGGTGCCTGCCAAACCCACATACATTTTCCATCCATAGGATGCCTACACATTGGAAAAAAAAAGTACATCGAGAGGATTTGGCACAACTTGCAAAAAGCATAAGATAGAAAGTGTAGACTTGGCACCCAGTTGATCTTGGACTTAGTGAAAAATACAAAACCTTAGTTACATTCAGAGCTTGTACTTTAGAACCTGTAATCCGCTCTTCTACGGTTTTTTCAGGAGCGGCTACCATCTGACAATCATCCGTCTATCAGCAGGTATGCTTGAGGGTAGAGTTTATTTATATTTTATACACGATGTACATTGGCGGACTTAATGCCGTAGGCATTCTTTGCCAATCTATCATAGGGTGGTGTAGCGTCAATACGAGGTAGGCGCATATTTATGAAGGATAGGTACGTTTGGTTCAATAAGGTACATTTAGATTGTTGACAGTTCGACAGCATTTAAATAATTGATTAATTACATATACTTACATGAACATTAATAAATATTCATATTTCAATAAGAGTAGGAATATCAATATTCTGCCAATTCAGTGATGATCAATTGTCGTACCCCAGACTTTAACACATTGCGGCTCGTACTCTACCTGATCTCTAGAGGAAATGCGTGCTACATATTTAGACTAATAATATATATAGACAGGCTCAATTAAGAAAGAGAAGCCTAAAGAGTAAGTTCTATGAAAAGAAAATGCGAGGAACTGGTTGTCGTTAGAACGGAGATTAGTATCATTTTTGAACCAATGTAGCTGAAAATAAGAGGCTAAGTAAGTAGGGACAGTGAGAGGGTTGAGGATATTGTAAAGAGTAGTAAGTGCGCGCAACTTAAGGCGAGGACGGATAGTTAACAGTGCAGTTATTGAGAAGACGATCTAATTTATCAGACGCTCTGCATTCAGGTCAAAATAGCAAACATCACCATAGTCTATCAGAGGAAAGATTAAACTTTGGGTCAGCATAATGGGCCTTGTTGGTAGGAATTCTTCAGGCGGTACAGAACTTTAATCCTACCTGTAATTTTCTGGCTCATGTTCGTTACCAGCACACGTCCGTCGAAGTTGGAATCGAGGTAGAGTCCCAGATCCTATACTGAAGAGCTGAATGGAATTGGAGTGTTATAGTAGTGCCTCCATTTGTCGAACCTATTAACATAGGCTTGACTGGGATCCCGAAAATATTTATGCCTTAAGATAGTGGGGTGTATGCACCCAACGATTAATAATAATTAATATTAATAATGAGGGTCTAATTGTACACCTGATGGCAAATCTTCGTCTATAGCGAAGAAGTTATAAGCAAAAATTGCTGGTTTTACTTAGAATCGGAAAACAGATTGCTCTAATAAAGATGGAATTTTGCTGACGTCCATCAAAAGTGAAAACGAATGGTCACCATAAGAAGGCTGACCATTTATCACGTTTATCTAGATTTCGCACCGGACCGCATCATTTACCTCACGAAAAATCTATAACGGGTACAGTTCAAATACGATTAATAGGTGTCCTGCGAATATTTTGTTCCCATGTATAGCTGCGGAAGCCCAAGAGAATTATTGCGGTTGAATATACCTACCTATACTACAATCGATTCAGACTTTAGGATTTATAATTATGTTTTTAGCTAGAGCAAAACATTTGGTTTCATTCGCATACAAGATAAAATAAAATATATTAATAAAGTATGAAAAGGTCTTGAATGTTTTCATCATCATTAATTCACCTTGGAGCCCACAATCGTACATACGTACACCCCCTCCTCTTTAAGATTTGATTTAAACAGTTTTCATGGAAGCCTTGCCGTTTGAACCACGGGAGATAAGCCTGTGCCAGAGTCTCGTCCGCCAATCAGTATGTACACTCGATCTAAAACTACCGAATAAAAATACAATTATCTGTACAAAGTTCACGTACTGTGTTCACCTTCTGCCTAACATCAAGATCAAGTTTCGGCAGCACGAGTGTAACGCCCCTGGTGTTGCCCTCGTCCATAGGCCACGGTAACCACTTCCCTTCATTTGGGCCGTGTGCTTGTCTGCCACCTAAGTGGTATAAAAAATGAGTTTAAACAAAAAGCTACTAAAAGTAAATTAAATCTTCAAGTGAGTGTTAGACCCACCGTGGAAAAAAAATCTCTTCATAAAAGCCTCCAATGACTTCATAAAAAGAAGATAAAGTTTTATGAGAGTAAAGTAGTCTTTAAAATATTCAAATAAGTTTTGAACAAGCAGAGTCTTGCTTGCATATTGCTTGATTTTGGTTGTGTATTTTTGATATAAACTTGATATTAATATTTTTTAACACATTTCAGGAAGATATAGTAATGTTGTGGTTTTTTTATAAATCAAATCAAATGAATACTATCGGCCCAAATATGTAGATACCACTTAAATTACTATACTTGCGCCGTTTGAGGCTCTCTGTCCACACAGCAGCTGTGCAAGCGCAGTCTACAGTCTCTAGAAGATGAAAAGGCGCAAGGGTGGCAGCACATGTTGCATCCCACACACAAATCCCTTCCCATCACGAGGTCCAAGTGCCCGACTTTTGTTTAGATTTCTAAACGTTTAATAGATGCCACCCGTGACCACAAGGCTGGTTTATTCCTTGCGCATAGGATTGGTATTGCTATTCAACGTGTCAATGCCGCCAACCTTCTGGCTACCCTCCCGGTTGACATCGATGGGGAGGAATTCTTTGACGCCAGAACCTGCAGGTTTGTATTTTTTAATCCCATGCACATTATGTAAATAATTAAAATATATTTGTTTTTAAACCTTCAAAAAAGTCCATCAAATATCGATATTTTAGTAAATTTCTCGGGCAACCTTCACCGGGGTAAGTCACTTTTAACCCCGTGGCCAACTGCTGTCGACTCCGGTTAAGTTCTGAGATCAATATTTCCTACTTCTCTCTACAAGTGAAGACTGCGCGGCGGTGCAGCTTAATGCCTGCTAAACTGCATGGCTTACCATTATTTTATTTTATTACTTTTATCTGTTTGCTATTTCAGCCTCCATTTTAGTGCCAAGAGGCCGATGACCTCTACAGTCAGAGGTCGTGTCACCGGCTTGCGCTGCCTGATTATTTATTTTATTTTTAGTATTTAGCTATGCTTTCTGCCGCTGGGGTTGTTATTTTCACCTGCTGTATTTTAGCTAACCAATTGGACGTATTTACCTAGTGACAAACTGACCCGCGCTCTTTCTTTTTCCAGACACTTCGCACCGGGCTTTGCACCATCATTACGGTAGCAAGGCACACCTGTGAAGACCCTGCTACGTTATCACTATAACCAGTGCCGTATCCACTAGCTAAGTGCATATACCATCTTTGCAAAACGGATCAATCAACGCCACGGTAGAATATTGATTGTGAATCCATTCCCTAAGATACACTATTATGATACATATCATCTCATAAATTGATGTAACGCAATTTTTATCTATTATAAATTGTTATATCAATTGATATTCAAACTTTTGTCTCACCGTCAACCATTATCAGACATTATCACATTTGTTAGTTATTTTTACACAGCTATCATATTCATTGATTTAATTCGCGTTAACTCCATTAAGAACCACTACAAAAGTTTTACTTGTTACAATGTAGGTAATATTACTAAAAAATATTATAAAATGTTCAAGATTGTTAAAAAAACTAAGTAGCAGAAAGATGATGTAACTATAAAAAAATACGCTTAGCTTGTATGTAAGAACCATTTCTACCCCTATAGATTTGCGATAGACAAAAAAAACAAAAAGCGGAAAAGTGTTGTTCTGTCTAATTATTTCCTTGTTTTGTAAAACTTTTGTAAAAACACGAGAAACTCAAGGTTCAAAAATATCAAATAATGTAAACAACCCAAAAAATAACATTTCCTTCTGTTCTAAAATTATTTTTTAATTAGTTAATAGGATGATAAACAATTCAGGTATTTGTTTATCAGTTTTTTTTGGAAAAGTTTAACAGTATAAGGGTTTTTTCTTTACTTAAATTTAATCCAAAAAGCAAAATATTATCCTTTAGTTTTATAGTTAGTATGGATTATACACTACTAGCTGTTGCCCGCGGCTCCACTCGTGTGTGTCGGTTATTATTAATGATTTCTGAGAAAATTTATAACTATCAAATTTTCAACTACACTTAATCATAGACCAAATTACTTTTATTTTCATTTCTGGTCCTATTGGTACCGGTTATGGTACTATGACCATGCCGTCATCAGGTTTTTAATTTCTTAGTGGGGATGATTTTTGACGATAAAGAGTCGATAATGTCGATGATGATGATGGCGATAAATGATGATTGCTGCCTCATTGAATTTGTGGAGACTTTACTACAGGTTTTCTAGGGTGATTTGGAACCAACACGAAAAGTACACACACAATTCACTGTAATATAAATGGTGTAACCAACACGTTCTTTCATTTCACGTTCTTTTAAATATATATAGATATAGTGTCGATAATATTTTATATATTATTATGTTATGATTAGTCACGTAGCCAACCGCGAACGAGTTTTGTTGTGTTGAACATCTTTTCAACATTAAGACACACATAATACCTGCACGTTCTTTAATTTATTATTATGTTCTGAGGTTTTCACAGTACAATATAAATATTGCTTTGAATGTTTCAATTTTTTTCTTTTTCATTAAAATTCTTGAGATTTTACCTGTGACACGAGGTTTGTGATGGTAAAAAGTAACTATTATTTAATCTGTAGCTGTATGCCCCGCAACCGGCCATCCGATACCAAAAAATAATTTCAAATTCAGAACGCGTACAGTTTTGATGTGTAGAAAAAGTGTTGGTTTAGTCACATAAAACAGCCAGTACTTCAGTTTAGTTGCCCATGGCCGCACCGCAATGAATTATAACATAACTTGTTCCGGTTCTGGTTTCCATACAATTAAGATACAATAGTAGGTGAAAAACTAAGATGTGTTTTATAAGTACGAGCGATACTTGTGGATATTAAAATTGGAGCATCATTTTTAGATAACTAAATAAATCAATACTTGTTTCTAATATTATGTAAAAAAGGACAGTTTCATTGTAAATAACATTTCTTGTAACTGTAACTTATAGTATAGTTCATGCTCTATACACACAATAAAAATAATACACTTCCTTAGTAGCCTTTGAATGGAATGAAATAAAATAAGAAATTGGGAGCTGAATTACAAGTTTATAATATATATTTTTAAAGTTGCGGTGTAGATTCATAATTACATAACAGTTCGGGCCTTTTGCGATTAAATAAATAATAGAATATTTTTGTTATATCATTAGATCCAATTGTTTTTTCCGGGCAAGCAGATTTTTATTGTACACTGAGTAGGTTCTTACATTAGACATGTTATTTATGTTAATTTATTTATTCTTACATAAATACGTAATAGTCATGCGTAATTGTCCTCCTTCCCATTTTGATTAGCAGAGACAACATATTTGTATTGCAGAGATGCTGGCAAACGCTTTTCGCTTCAACTATCATATCAATTAGCCCACTGCGGTCCACTGCTGGACAATTCTATGTCGGTAACTTTAGCTCTCTGTCGGATAACCTCGTTTCGAATTTTATCCTTCGAAGCAACTCCAAGCATAGCTCGCTCCATAGCCTGCTGCGAGACTTTTAAGATATGGGTCAGCCCCACTGTAAGTGTCCACGTTTCATCACCGTCATCAAGTCATAACAGGTAGGATGACCATCATAAATGTTTACATAGAGGCACGGTGTTTGCAGGTCTTGAGTATTTCATGCGAACAGCGACATCATCTTTCTTTATTTCTAAAACGACCTTTACATTTCAACTTAACTATTTGTTAAAATAAACCTCCCATATACCTTTAAAAGTGATGTACTTTCACGACACTCATAGGTAATTTTATGTCGGCAATTTTTTTCAGTTAGATGGTTTTGGAGGTCAGATGACAGTCACTTCTCGGAAAATGTTGAAGTATAGCCTAATCCTAAGATAGACTAGTACAGCGGTCCCCAGACTCCTCGGTGAAAGTTTCGGATTCGACTGGGATTAACGCTAAGATGAAGAAGATTTCCTAGTTGCGTCCAACTTTGCAGTTTGTAGCCTGTGGTACTGGTCTGCTTATTATTTTTGGTGGACCCTGAGCTCCAAGGGTACCGTAACCTCAGATGCTATCAGGGAAATACGTCTCCATGTAGATGATGATGATCATGGTTGCATTATCATTCCAGAATAAATTGTAAAAATAATCGAGTTAAAAACTAACATATAATGCATATATTATATGTTAGTTTTTAACGCATTATATGTTAGTTTTTAATCTGTTCCAAACCGTTTCGGTATGTTAATAAGTGGCTTTTTAGGAAATGTTTGCACAATACACTCAGATAAGATTATAGACTGTGGCATCTGTTTGAACCTAATACAAAAATAACAGCTTTCAATAAATACATGTGAATGTACGAGTATATGCGATAGGTATGTACTTACTTGGACAGAAACAATTGTTCTTTCTTTGTCTGTCTGTATGTTTTATACGAAATATTTCCCGTACAATGTACTTAAAAGAATAAAAAAAATGAAACGTTAGAAAGTCGTGTGCAACTATAAATAGAAATATGATTACTTTAGACGCTACTGAGTTTCTTTCAGTTTTATTGAACCGCACACTTCAATGCACTCAGCGCATTCCGATTCTGTAATAAATCGGGACAGACTAGGTACTAGAAAGAATTGCATTATTTGTTTATTTTGATGTATTACAGCTTAAAACTAGGTACCCACCTGTAGTAGTAGTAGTTTATACCACAACTAAATACACAAATAAACAACTAAAGGTAAATTTAGCACAGCAATTAATGGTTAATGTGATGTTGGAGGTACCACATCAGATTAACGTTTCACCCTTTCTTTCCATTCATCCATCTATCCAATTTTCTGCCTTCCACATCCATTACCTCAATCAGGTCGCCAGTTCATCTGTCGGAGGCGCATTCCAACTTGCGTCTATCGATTCGACTCACTCTCCAATGAATCTTGGTGGTGCGAAATGGCCAGTGGCTAGCTAATTGTCAAATTGAATTACCTTATTTAGCAAGTTAGTCACTACAGTGCACACTTAGTCGAGTTACCACATACCGAATTTTGTTCTCAAAGAGACTTCTATCAGAGCTTGCTCCGTAGTCTGTAGCGCAACTTTTAGAGTATACTTTTTGGCAAGTTTGGCCAATATGTCTTGGTCGAAGACAGCAAAATAAAGTTACAACGAAATGAAATCAGAATCTGGTGTCAAAAATAGCAATATATAAATGTTTACACACCAAAATTAATAAATACTTTTCTAAAAATGCAGCTGACAAAGTTTCAAAAACCTAAAACATGAAGATTCTGAACTGTCCGGATTGTTCATTAGCCGACAGAATGCTTAACTTTGTAACTCATTAAAGAGCTTTATGTTCGTTTAATTTGAATTGTTTTGGTAATTATACACTCCACTTTGACAGACTGATTACATTAATGTTTAATTTATTTTACCCAAATGTATAAACATGTGTTGTATGTACCATCTGAAAAAATACATCGTTACAAAAAGTTTTAGAATAATTGAACTAAATTATGACTATCAGACACAACAAGTGAATCAAATACAATAAGTGGACTTTGGAGCCCGAAGGTTTCATAGCTAGCACTGCCCAGTTCCATGCACACTATCCTAAAATATAATCGAAAACAATGAGTTCATTCAAAAATACAGAGACCTTTCTATTATACTATTACTATTATTTTTATTATTACTAGCCATTTCTACTAATGATATTGTCTATTCTGCGCTATTATAGTCAAAAGTGAGAGTATTTCAAGATTACTCTGTATTCAATTTCATAACAGTAATACTTCTGATTCAATACATAGGTACTATTTGCATATTAAAAGCTGTACGACCATTCTATATATAGATCTATCTATTTTGTGATGAACTGTATGAATGTGTGCATCTTAACTTGCTGTTTCTACCTACTTATATGTGACCTAGTTAGGCAGTACTTTGTAAATTTGTAATTGTACTCATTAATCAGAACTCAGCTTAGGCGCTTTTATTACTTATCATATCCTGATCGAATAAGTATTCAAAGTACATTCAGAAACAACTGCTAAATAGCTACAGCGATAGCAATTTACCAGTTGTGTCTGAATGTATGGGTAATGGACTGCTGAGACGAGGTCTCGGGTTCGATCCCAGGTTTTACCATGGCACACACCAATGACTTTTCGATGCTTTTCGAAGCTATGTGTGTATTTATCGCAGATTTATAAGTGCCCGGTTAATGGCAATAAGCACGCCACCTATTACATTGAGACCTAAACATAAACTGGCGAAATGTGGGTGCTAGCACCTCTGCTTACCCCTTTCGGGGATATAGGCGTGAGTTTATGTTATGTTATCATATAATGGCTATCTCAAACCTGAGTAATATTAGAATCCGTGTCTACCATAACAAGAGAGCTATATATATATAAACTTCAAGTCTGCTAATGCGTTGCAAGTTTGGAGACTTGTACATCGTGGCTGTCGCGCATCTGTTTCAGAAATAGGCAACGCAGAACAGTACCTACCATTTGAATGACATCAATTTATATTGATTCAATTTCACTACTGAAGCCATAGTTATATGAAAGTTGATTAGTACTGAATGTGTAGGATTTCCTCTGTTCAATAGCTTTGTTAAACACCTACAACTTATAGACCCCGAGTATAGTATCCACTACATAGTAAGTTGGTGCTAGTTGTAGAATATCTATTGTCAAGTCTATAAGATACGAGTATTGCAAATCTATTACCAAATATTACTAAAGGTATAATTTTAGATGTCGGCAATTGGTTTAATTTTCTAAATGTAAGGCTTATTGCCAAAATGGTAGATTTATCTCTAACCAATATAAAATAATGTCAGTGTAAATCACCTAATAATTGTATATCAGCAGGTGGGCCGTGTTCTTGTCTACCACCTAAGTTGTGTAAAAAAAACGACCCAAGAGGTATATAGCTTCCGATATGATGATATTTATAGATTTCAATATCGTTTTAATTATTATTATGCATCAAAAAAAGATATCAATAAAATATCAAAATTATGTTAGGTACATTAGTTTAGACCAAATATACTATGAGAATTCATAGATCAGGAGATGGTTTGAAGAAACAATACTAATAAAATAACGTTTGACATACAATGGATCTAAATAATAATTCTCAATGCACATTTAAACTGAATCTGCACATTTTTCACCATAGAACAAGCATTAAATTATACAATATATATATTATGATAAATTTGTTTAACTGGCAACAGTGCAACGTTTATTTTGCTTTGTATATTAAGTAAAATTTCACGAGTAGTGCGGTGCTATCTCGACACTTCGCTCCAATCCTTTCATAATGTGTTTAATGTTTATATAAATGAACATGAAGCTATGTTAAAAAAGCTAGTACTAAGTTTTATAAGTTAGACCAGGGTCATGACTGCGTTCATAATAATTTAACATTCGCTGAATATAAAAGTAACTTTTTGAAACGGATTAACAGGGTATTGAATTTTTCACGAGATTTTCAGATTGGGTAGGCTGTGTATATGCAGGCATGTGTAATAAACACGTACATAATATACACATGCAATTATGTAGGTGTGTGTTTGTAAATTAACTGTTAATTTAACTATCTATTTAATTCTATTAGATGCATTTACTTTTTGTCTGTTATGCAAGTAAGTGTCTTGTTGATGGTCAAAGCGATAACTCTCACTCCTGTAAAACTCGACTGAAATGAGGTAAAAGAACATGAGAGCAAATCCCGTACTACCAAATGCAAACTCGTTACGGACAATTTGTAGTTTCTCATATACATACATGTACCGGTAAGTAGCAAATAGGTAATTATTGCTTAATTAGTTTCAGTAATTACTGTATCTATAACTGCATGTGAGTGGTTGACGTGTGCCTTTCTGTAAGTAATGAACTGTGTTGTGCGTGGCCAAATGTACTCATAGTTGGGTAGATAGTGTTTTTGTGTCTAATTGAGCCCTATTTGTCCTGTGCTTATTGGGCTCGAGACGATATCGTCAGGGATGAATAAAGAAAGATTGATAGGGAATACACCACAGACAGATGAAACCTGCTAGGTTATCGCAATTTTTAGCGTAGGTATCTATTGTTCTACTCGATAAATTACAATAAAAATACGGTATTTTTTTAGTCTGAGCAAGAACTTCCTCATAAAAATAGTAATTTTCCGTCTAAATAGAACAGCTTGAAAAGACAAGAATTATAAAAAAAATACTTTTAGATTCGAAAATTAAACATCACATTACTATATTTGAGAATTTTTAATGTACAGATACAACTGTTTCCATTTTTTTAAAAGCACCGTAAATATTAGCATTTTAGCACTCGCTTTGTAAAACAGAACTAACCAAGTTACGTTTTTATGAATTTAGCTCCTATCGTAAAATTTAACTACTTCACTATATTTTTATATGAGGAATAATAATAGTAGGTAACTAAATTATTTTCTGCTTGGAATATATTTGTACTCGATAAAAGTAGCTAAGGTACTTTTATTTGGACCGAAACTTTGCAGGCATCATTACAATAACTCACCGAAGTTTCGTTGTCATCGGATAAATAGTCTAGGTATCCATGGAACAAATACATGTTAGGTAATTATCATTATATTGGATCAAACTATCATTATTCTGGATAGTTTGTTTTCCTTTTGTTTGTCTATCTTTCTTGGTATTGAAACGAAATTATAATTTTGAGATGAATGCTTCACAATCTTTTGGATTTAGAATAAATATGCCACAACATTCCACACAACGCTATCTAGACCCATGGTAAGTATAGCTTAACTAGCTTGTGTTATGGAATCTAGAATGCGGAAAAACATACTTAGATACAAATTTTTTTTTGTAAATACATTCACGTATCACGTACAATCAAACCCGCGCCTCCTTCGAATCTTTATCATTTTAGACATTCTCTGTACTCTGAATACTTCTTAGACAAAATGTATTGGGGCGGATGCTGTGGAGGTTGCTGTGGAGGCTGCTGTTGCTCCTCCATAACCATCTACGCCTGTTGCATAAAGATCTGCTAGTTACAGCTGCGGCCGAGCTCTTTTCGTGGCAGGGGTCTAGACGGTCGTCTTGTCTGAAGATAGGGTCCGATCCTTCATTTCTGTGGTCGTTTCCGTGCCATTCTTGGGAAATATACTCCTATAAATTAGCGTAAAAATAACAATATGACTGACCTTATTCTTGAGTGCCATACCCAAAGGGTAAAACAGAACCCTATTATTATGGTGTATTCCCATCCAGTAACATCCAAACGAGTAGCACTGTAACTGGTTGGTAAGAAAATGCCTAACGTGTCACACGTGTTATTGGATGCAACATTTTTTGTTGCAACTTTATCACTTACAAACTTTACAAATTCCACTGTCCGTTCATTTGTTCATCTGTCTTTCACCAGGCTGTTTCTTATGAACTTTGATAGCTAGACAATTTAAATTTTCTTAAGTGATCGCATAGCAAGTAGTTCTAGTATTCGCACATGTTTCTCAGCATTAATTTTTATGCGTGAGTACGTTTATAAATTATCTAATTTTATAATTATTTAGTAGGTACTACAGAAAGTACAACTCAGTGTGTAAGGAGAATAACATTGCCTCGTTATACACTCTGAGTTCATGATTTAAAAATCTTTGGTAAATATGAAGTTGAGAGAATTTTAATTTCCAATTTTAAAACGCTCATTCTTCATATGAATACAAAAATGTATTAAAATTATTAACATTTCACCAGACACGTAGGTATTCAATTATTGTAAATAATATTCATAACACACAATATTTTACTGACGGATTATTGTTGTATTTAAAAAAGAAAAAGTATTCATAATTTTATTTCATCCATAAAAGATTATGTTCCCGGGTTAATTAGTGAGATATCGTTGTGTACGGCATCCATCGGTGCAGTATAGCACTCAAGCTGTATAGTTTGGCTCAATGTGAAAGAAAACCCGCACTGTGAAGTGTCCACAACAATTATGCTCGCCTCAGAGTAAGAAATTACTCAAAATGCAAATAATACACCGCACATAAAACGTTGTTTACTTGAAAGTGATAATAGTATTTCACAGATTAAATCTCCCTGCTGAAAGGTTCTTCCGCTTAATAGATAAAGGAATCGGTGGCTCGGAAAAATCTGTTAATGGTTCAATAAATATTCCAATACATTTCTATTCTACTCCTGATATTACCATTAACGTTAATTCCCTTATGTGAAATGTATTACAGGGTCGATCGCTGCCGGCCGCACAAATTAACATCTCTTTACTTACTCACCTGAAAACTTTACCTGTCTCATACCCAGCGGCACATACGCCATATTGATGTATTCAACAATGTGTTTATTTCCCCGCATTTGGCGCTACGTTGTATAATGTATAAAATAATATACCTCTTGATATTGAGACATTATGTCATGGATGTCATGTTATGTTACATATGTTAAGTACGTATGTATATCTAAATATCGTCTATATACTGCCAAAATATTAGATATATATCTATATACCGCCAAGATATTAGATATATGTATATATATATATCTATTATCTTGGCGGTGACACTGACGAGATGGTGGTGGCTGATAATAGCGTAGCTGCGTAGCACTGCCATTTTGATGCAAACTTTTTCACTGGCAAACTTTACTGTAAGTATTCTTATTAAATAATAGGTCTAATAATATTAATCTTTATTCTTCATCAATTTACAAAATGATTACAATTTCTGAGGTCTCCTTTTAAGGTTCTTCACTTATTTGTTTATTTTTAAAGAATGTTAGAACTGTTATTACTAATATTCCCTCTAACCCCTCCAGCTAAGCTAAATTGCTTATGCTTGGGTTTACGTCGGTAGTGTAATGACCCGGATTCAAACTCGTGATCTCTCGATCGTAAGGCAGCCTCGTTAACCACTAAGCTATCTGTTTCATGGTACGTGGAACCCTACAACAAATGACGTGTGGCATTTATAATACCATTATATGCAAGATTGTGCAAGAAAAGGATAGGTTAATAACGTATTTCATCACGAGTATTATATCTTGCGTCACAATTCTCAAAGACGAGGCCTCCACTAAAGGTTATATATTTTTAAATAGCAGTACTTAATCGCACAGCACCCGATATTTGATTAGTTAAATAATTAATGTCATTTTCATACATGCATTTATCTACAGCGTAACTGATTTAATATTATGATTATATTTTGTTTTAAACCTGCTCTGTTGATTATCAGCAGAGGCTTCTTAACATCAGCGTTTGAATAAACTGACTGTAGATTGCATCTTATCTTAATCTAATTGAATAAAAATGAGTTTACAATTCAATCGAGTTTATTTTTAGTTCAATCTAGTCGCTACTTTGCGTAACATTTGGTCCGACAGTTGATTACTCAGAGAACTTCTCGTTGCTAATATTACTGCTTTGTGCTAAAGCCGGAGAGGCTTTGTATATGGATGGTGTTGTTTGCAATGTCATATGCGCAATATAGTTTCGTCAAGAACCTAATCACCATATCAAATGCGGTCCATTTGACTCTATCAAGAGACGGTCACTCCAGTTAAACGGTGTTCTATATGTATAAAAACAGAAAGCAAACTATTTTTTTTTTTTTTTTACCACTTAGTTGGCAGACTTCGGTATTGGACGTCACTGGAGATATCGACACCAAGGATCCCGATACTCGGGGAGATGGTAAGCGGTGTGCCCAGGAATTGCGGTGCTACAATGAATGGGGTTTTCTTAGCGGTGAATACACATACTTGTGTCTTAGTGGGGTTGAATTGGACTAGGTTTAGTCGACCCCAATCGGACACTCCAGAGAGAGTAGTCTCGATTTCAGACACAAGTTGTTCGCGACTCTTCTCCACCTCGGACTGAGGGATATTTGCACGGCCCGTGTAACACGTGTCCCCGGTACTGTCGTCCACATAACAATGAATGGAGCCATCAGACAGTATGTCATTGATATGCAGCAGAAACAGCGTCGGAGACAACACGGAGCCTTATAGGACACCAGCGTTTATGTTCATGCGGTCCGAGCAGCTGCCGTCGACGACGGCTTGGATGCTTCTGTTGGACAAAAACTGGAGATCCATTCGCACAATCCCTCGGGGAGTCCATAATATGGCAACTTCGTAAGAAGACCTTTGTGCCAGACCCGATCGAAGGCCTTCGCTACATCGAGGCTGACCGCTAGTGCCTCACCGCGACTCTCGATGGCTTGCGCCCACCGGTTTGTGAGATACACAAGAAGGTCACCGGTAGAGCGACGGTGGCGAAAACCGTACTGTCGGTCGCTCAGTAGATCGTTTCCTTCAAGGTACCTCAGGAGTTGTGCATTAATAACACGCTCCATAACCTTCGAGAGAAGGGAGGTTATAGCGATAGGCCTGTAATTGGTCGGATCTGTCCTGTCACCTTTCTTAGGTACAGGGTGCACGAATGCAGTCTTCCACGAGGCCGGGACCTGCCTCGCGGAGTATGAGAGTGCGAAAAGGCGTGTAAGTACAGGGCACAGCTCGGGGGTACAGTGCTTAAGCACCATCGCCGGTATACCGTCCGGCCCACTCGACTTCCGAACATCTAGGGACTTAAGCTCGCGCCGGACCACCCGTTGTGTGATTTTAATTTCGGTCATCGAAGCACCACAGCTGGGGATGATGGGTGGTTCGGCGTTCCCGTCGTTCATAGTCGAGTTTGACGCAAAGAGATTACCCAAAAGATCGGCCTTCTCCTTAGCGCCATGGGCCAGACTACCGTCGGATTTTTGCAGCGGCGGAAGGCAAGACTGGCAGAAGTTTCCCTCAGCAGCTTTATCGAGCGACCAAAATGCACGACTGCCAGATGGGTAGCGCGCAAGCCGCTCGCCAATTCTGCCGATGAACTCAAACTTCGCACTAGACGTTGCCTTTTTACTGGACCTTGAAGCAGCATTCAGCTTCCGCTTCACTTCAGCGATGTTCGGATCCTTATTGGCAAGAGCCGTGGTCCAAGCCTTGTATGCAGATTGCTTGCGGTCTCTAGCTTCCCTGCAAGGCCTATTAAACCACGGGCGTTTGCTCGCTCCTGTCGCGACCCAGCGGTTGGGGATGTAACATTCCATACCCACTAGAATCGCGTCAGCGACTGCTGTTGCACAGGAGCTTGGATCATCAGAAGAAAAGCAAAGCTGCCTCCACGGGTACGACGCGAAGAATTCTCGCAGTCCATCCCAGTCTGCCGACTTGTAGTGCCACAGATGCCGCCACTGAGGTGGCCGCGGTGGTTCAGGCCGCGCGAGTGTCACTTGCGCCCGGACGAGGCTGTGGTCCGAATTACCGAGAGGTGCTTCCACCCTTATGGAGTATTCATCCGGTCGCGTAGTCAGCAGAAGGTCCAGTATAGAGCTTCTGTGGGTCTCAATTTCTGGTGTTCTAGTGATAGAATGCACCAGTTGAGAGAGCCCATAAGTTAGAGCGAAGTCGTGAGCAGCCCTTCCCGCAAAATCAGTCCTAGGAGACCCCAGCCACTCCACGTGGTGGGCGTTGAAGTCCCCCAAGAATACTAATTCCGCAGTGGGGTACTGCTCAATTACGCTGTCCGCCGACCGCTGCAGATGCTGAAACAGTTGAGCCGTGCCCAGGTCACCGCTATGGGACCTGTAAAGGCACGCATAGATACGGGTGTGGCCACCGTGATCTATGCGTACCCATAAAGTTGACAGGTCCCTATCCTCAAGACCATGGAGACGGCGGCAGCAAATATCATCCCGGACGTACAAGCACACCCCGGCGCGACTCATAAAGCTATGCTCGAGTTTGTACCCGGGGTACATTAGGTAGGCTGTATGGGCCGAGCATGATATTTGCGTCTCTGTCAGAAAAAGCAAGGTAGGCTGCGCGGTCTCTAAGTGGAGATGGACCGCGTTAAGGTTGGAGTGTAGGCCCCTGATGTTGCAGAAATCCACATTCACTGTGGATGATGGTGCCGCTGAGGTAACGTTTCTCTTTCTCTCTCACTAATAACATCTAGATAATAATGCCATTAACTTAGGTAGTTTATAGAACGCTAAACTAATAAAAAAAAGTATATAACACTGATATCGGGTTAACTTTTAAAAGAAATAGGTAATAGTGGTATTATAAATGTAATACTGGATAGATCGATCATAATGAGAAAAAGTTGCTAGTCCCTTTAACTTGATAAACTGTAATTAACAGATGTTTATTTCGTTTAGATAGCAATTTGTTAAATACCGAGATTAAGTGCTCTTGGGGTGCTAGGGTCTAACGTATTTAGTAATTTTAAATAAATTATTCAGCTCACTTCATCCACTTACACACAGCCGTTTCTTAGGTATCATTCATATTGACCTGTGCGAAACGGGTGGATACGCAGGCCAAAATTCCGTTTAGCCATCACTCAATGTGACAGAAATCATCATCATTCTCTGTGTTTTTTTCCAACTCAGTTGGTGTCGGCTTCCTAGACTAACTAAGATGCGGCTGAACTTCGATATTTTCTGTAAAGCGACTGGCATCTTACCTGTGGAGGTAATAGTACCTATGGAGGTTCGACTAGTCAGACTACAGAACTTTGATATCGTCAATTGGTTGTGGAACTTCGAGTGAGAACTGAATCTTCGAGCGCAGTAGCGCCGAGCCGACCAGGAGTCGAAGTGGTCGCCATGACCGAAATCGGTCGGAAGCATCATCAGTCAGACTAGTCAGACTTTTGAGGGCATACAAATATTAGCATCGGGCGGGGATCGATCCGGCGCCTCCTGCGTAGCGGCCGCGTTCACTATTGCTACGCCACAAAGACTGTCACTCAATGTGACAGAAATTTAAACTTGAATTCCTGTTTACACAATTCACTTTCTTTTTACCGCATTGTAATATTCCGTCCGCTCGCAGTACGACTGTCGGCAGGTGATGGCTCTCTTCCTACGTTCCTGTCGCAAAGTCACGTAGAAGCAATTTAAAACCTTTACAACACTCCTTTGTCACGATGAGGTATAAACAAATGCCGGCAAAAGCGATCGCCAGTATAAGGGTGCAGTACCTGATAGAATAAAAATGGACGTCGTGAAAGCTTGGACTGTACATTGAGATTGTTATCGTAGTTATTTAAAATTATTTTAGTAGGATTTTCAGACACTTATCCTGAATCTGTCAGGGCAAGGTTTTACCTACAAAGTGATCACTAACACCCTGGGATTCAAAGTTTTTCAGCAAATCTATATGTCGTGAAAAGTTAGGTAACGACATATTCATTTGCGAAAACGTGTGCATTAGGTGTTACAAAATTTATTACTAAGTTTTCATACGTTTTCTCAATATACAACGCACAAACGCAACGATAAAAGCCATCCTTCGAAAACACATATATTCCATGTATTGTTTAGAAATATCGACAATTCCTAACAATACATGGTAAATATCTCGATAGCTCTAATAATTATGTGAGTGACCATGATATTTTGAATATCTATATTAAAGCTCTTTATTATAAACTAACTGTTGCTCTCGGCTCTGCACGTATGGATATCGGTTATCACAACAAAATATAGCCTATATCCTTTCTCATGGTTTAATTTACCCCTATAACAAATTTCAACAAAATCGGGACAGTAGTTTAATCGTGAAAGCCAGACAGATCATTACTTTCGCATTTATAATAGTAGTATAGATCCGAAATGTAAATCTTAATTCTCTTAGCCCAATGCTCATTGTCATCCTATCGCTTGGATGAATTAAAAAATAATCATCTAAGTCCTATCGTTATAATTTAACAATATTAAGATAACTAGAATAACAAAGCACAAATTATGCCCACAAAATATTTTAGAAAAACAAACGTAAAGAAAAATTTTGACATTTCTCTTTTAATTTTAAGGTGCTCCTTTTAATATTTACCGAGCGACTGGTTACTGTAATAGCCGTGCGAAAGTGTCGTAATCAATCATCAATGACTATCGACTGGAGGGAGGTGAGACGCGGCCGGAGTCGTTTTGCCATTACTGAAAAATGAGGAAAATACACGCTCCTGAACCAGATAATGTTCATAAGTGTCAATAAGACGTAGCGATACCTCGTTTAATGACAGGGTAGCGATTTAACAAATTGGAAGCGAACTAAACTGTACATCGTAAAAGTGCTATTATTACATTTTTACGATGGTATTTCAGTTATCAAAACTATATATTCGGATTCCAAATAACATTGTTATTACTGATGTGGATACATTTTCTTGACTCATTTTCCACCTTTTGTTTGAAAGATTATGAATGGTAATAATTGGCGTCAAGTAGGCTGGTATTTCTGAAATACTGTTATTGATAGATATTGAACAGTCGGTATCAGCGTAGTCACCAGTGCGGGCTCCACCCGCATGGAATTCGAATTTCGTTCCAACATTTTTTTCGTGCTGGCTACCACCCCCGTCGGCCATCAGGAGTGGTTGTGGCGACGAAAGCGACAAGCCCGCCTCTTGACTGCTCTCCACTGTACCCTCTGGTCAGAGGGCTACAGGATCGCTCCCGTTAGGACCGGTATTTGCCGTAGGCGCAGCTCCTCCCTGGGTGAGCGACGTGGACCAAAGTGCATCGTATGCACGTTCCAGACCACGTATTCGGATACCGTTCCCGTTGCATCTTCTGATCAGTAGACCCTCCTACTTCAGCTGGTATACTTCAAACCCCCGTTGGATTCCTGTAACCCATGCCCGTAATTGAACAGTTTCAAACAATGTATGGGAATCTACCGGTTGTATTGACATTTATAATTTAATAACATCTTTTGAAAAGAACGTCCGATTTCAATCATTCAAATAGTAGTAAATACTTATTGAAACAATCTTGAATACGAAATAATTTACTTAGAAAACAATCAATACGAAAGTATTGATTTGAAGGTCTGACTATGATCGGCATTTCTTTTATCAAACTTTCAAATAAATTGTTCGAGTGGCAATTATTTAATTAGATAGGAAAACAACTATATTGTTTAAAACAACTTCGAATATGATTTATTACTTTTTTGTTATTAGTAAAAGATAAAAATTATTACTATGGGTTTTCGTCAGGCGATAGACATATGCTATCTCGAGCTTTTATGTAGACCTTTTTAAGTTGTATATTTTCGCATTACATTATTTTGTTCTATCATCAATAGTTTTCACAGCGCACGCGATATAAGGAATTCTTTAGGTTTTTTTTCTACACCTTAGATTGCATTATTGGAGATTTAATAAGATTTTTTTTTTTTTATTATAGTATAGCCTATATTAGTAAGTTTTGAAATCATTTCAATAGTTTTTGAGTTAATTCGAATACAAAATATCAATCTTTCCTCCTCTTTGTCGAATTTGTTGACATTTATGATCAACGCTTCGTTCCCTTTTATAGTATCGTGATGTTATATTCCCGTCTATAAATGGAATATTCAACAGAAAAATAATTCCAACATACTTTTCAAATTATATTTTAGTACAGATAGTATAGATGTAATCAGTCCATTTTCCGATGAGGTAGGTAGAGACCACATACTTCCTCTTGCTATGATCCTGACCTTTCACTTCTTCTATTTCCATAATTGTTTGTATACGTGTTATCCGGTTGAGGTTACTCTTGATCTTGCCTCTCTTTAAAACTATTGACATACGCTGCCAAGACGGAAGCGAGGGTCAATGCCCACTGACCCTCGCTTCGTACAGTAATCTACTATCGAAATAAAGTCAGGTTTATTTCCAGGCACGACCCATTCATATAATAAATCTATTTCTACATAATAATATAATAATATAGCCATTTTTCCGTGAAAGAGTAACAAATATCCATCCATTATATATTCCTTGGTAAGTTTCACACACTTTTAAACCTAGATTACGTATGATAAATCGGAGAGAAGCTGACGAATTTACTCTGCGATAAGATTTAGTACCCACAATATCATATAACCAGATAGAACAGAGAGGTAAAATATACTTTTAAAATGAGACAGTCCGGTGTATTCTTCTGCACGGAAATGCAGGCGCTGGGTTTTCCGAGAGATAAAAGCCTTCCCGCTTCACAGGTGCCGTTTATCAGTAAACCACTTAAAGCAGCGCTTCCCGCTGTTAAACTGTTTTCACTTGAAAGAATACTTCTTGAGAGTTTGCTTTTTTGTAAAACACTGTAAGTGAGAAACTTAAGTGTTAAAACTTCAAGAGTGCTAAGATAATTGATTCATAACTCGAGGAGTTGGGCAACTAATTTTGTCAATTGGGTAGTTGATACATTTCTGTACAAGTCCATTGTATAATTATGGATATCAGTTACATGAGATTTATTGTATATTTAAAAGAATATTATTGACTGAAATTACCATCGTCTAATACCGCTCTAGTTAAGCTAAATTACTTATTCAGGATTGAGTTCACGTCTGTAGTGTAATGGCTTGGTTCGAATTCAAGCCACTACAGACGTGAGCCTAGACCTCTCGATCGTATGGCCAACTTATTAACCTCTGAGTTATCGAAACTAAAAATTACATACATAGTTATATTTATATCGAGAGAGGTGTGATCGCGGAAATTGGCCGCCGCATCCACGACCAAGGCGGTGACTTCCAATCCGGCCCGTTCCTGGGGCAAAGGTTGGCTATTGCGATTCAGCGGGGCAACGCGACCAGCCTCATGGGCACCATTGCGCCGGGAACGATGCGGAGTGGATTGTTTGACGCGACATGATCGCGAGTTTGTTTCGTACATATATATATATATATATATATATCAATCCCCACTCAGTGAAAATATTTGTATGCATGAATAATTTTTTTTTGGTATTTGTCTGGTCGTGCTTTGGAGAGAACGCTTAACCATCGGTCCTGGTTGCCATACGAACACCTATGGCAGTGGTTACGCGTAGTTGAAGCCCGAAAAAGTACAACAGCTGCTCTAACTGCAACTTTGATATCACCTTTGGGTTGTGGAGATTAGATGGCAGTCGCTTCACGAGGAATATCGAAGTTCAGTCAAATCCGCAGTCCCCCCCCATTACTTGTACGCAGGAGGCGCTGGCCGCCCACATGATCATTACACTTGCAACATTGTCGACAGTCAAAACAAAACAATTGATAAATATCCATTCACTCTAATAGTAAACATCTCTTAGTTGTAAAAACATAATAAATTACTCAGAGTACTTAAACAATATAACCACTCAGATTATAAATGACAAGCAAAATACAGTGTTTCCTATGCAAAATAAGTGCTACATAAGTCAGTCGCATGACACTCTTATACACATACATCAAATGTGTTTACCGATTTGAGCCAAGGTTTAATCCAGGTAAATGGATCTATGGCAAAACAATGCCGGCAATGAAATGATATCTAGTGGAATAATACTACACCCATGGCTAGCGTAGGTGCGTATGGGAAAACAAGGTTGATTGTTTCCCCGGCTTGCCTGATATTCGATTTACTAATGCTATCTGACATAGGAGCCCGATTCATAGATTTAAGTTTTAGGAACGCATGATTTCCAAACTTACGAAATACTTAAACTTTCAAAATATATAATTGAAAATGAATAAAGCTAGAGTGATTTTGAAGGGTGATATGAGTATTTATCTTTGAAAAGCTTACAGAGTACCCAATTAACACATTTTATAGCAACAACAATGTGTATCTATATTGCTGTCAAGAAGGCCCCATAACTACTTAATTAACATTGTAGAATGTAATATCTAAATTCGGTAGGTAAGTAATGCGCACTACTAGTTGAACTTAGAACAATAGAGGTCTTATTAAAATAATATATCATAATGTATACCGATTTTAACGCTTTTCTTCTTTATAGAATTTAAATTACGCGTTTTGTAAACGTGGCTATACGTAAAAGGGCCCCAGAATTGAATAGTCGGAAATAATTTAATTTGTATCCACTGGATATATCAAAATCGAATAACAAATATCTCGTATGATTTAAATATCACATGCTCAAATAGACAAACAAATGCAAAGGAAAACACAACATACATTATGCAATATGAAGTTTCTAGAAGAGTGTGATCACGTAACCTGTAAGATGTAAACTTCTTCATAATTCATAATCCATTCAGGGACAGTTGTCTCTGCCTACCTCAAATAGAAAAAGTCATGAGTATACATATGTATGTGTGTTCGGATGATTAGATACGTATCTATAGATTCATATAACTATGCATGTCATTCAGATCGTTGGTTTACTTAAGTAGTGTAAATAAATCCATTGAAGCTAACACACGTCTCTTTTACTGCATTTTCTGTAGCAAAGTAAAATCAACCTTATTACATTCATCATATGGTCCAAACGAACCGGATTAGTAAATTGTTGCAAAAAATACGTCGGCCGCTCGAAGACAAAAGAACTGCATTCCTGCGCGATAAGAACCGGGCGCATAATAGCCGAGATTGAAAAGTTTTATAAAATCACAACTTAACGACTACGATATTATCAGATGAACTTCGTGATTTTTGGGTCAAAATATATAGTTTAAAGGTTACTTTTTACGAAAATGAGTACCACAAGTACCCAGTTACTGGATGTTTTGGAAGAAATTGCTGGGAAAATGCAAAAAGCGCAAGTAAACTTGAAAAAATGTCCTAAAGCAAGATTAACAAAGGGATACATTGAAACTAGGTTGCAATGCATTGAAAAATACTGGCAGTCCTTTAAAAGTACGCATCAAGAACTTGTGAAGTGTACACCGAAAGAACAACGTACGAACATTCCATATTTTGTAAACGAAGATTACTACGTGATTGAAGATTTGTACATTTGTTTACACGGTGATTTAAAGGATATGCTATCTGCATTGGCAATAAGAACTAAAGATACCGTGAGTACTATCCCGACTGAAGTTATACTACCTAAAATTCATCTTCCCGTGTTTAATGGTAAATACGAAGATTACTTATCATGATTTGTTTATATCACTAGTCCATACGAATAAGTCGTTGAGTATGGTACAGAAATTACAATATTTGAAATCAAGTATCACGGGTGAAGCTGAAACTTTGTTAAAAAACGTGAAAATTACTGAAAGCAATTACGAGCAAGCATGGGACATATTGAAGCACCGCTTTGGGAATAAGCGAGTTATTGTAAAAACCCTTTTCAAACGACTTACCGAACAGAAAGTTATTAAGACACCGACAGCAAGCCAGATAAAATCCTTACTAGACACTACCACAGAATGTTTACATAGTCTACGAAATCTGGACATATCTACCGAGACTTGGGACCCCATCATTATATTTTTGGTAGTTCAAAAATTAGATACTGAGACCCATAAGGATTGGGAGGAGCATTCATACACTCAGGAGTCTGATAAACTGCCTACCTGGAATGAATTCGTTATATTTTTGGAGTGCAAGTTTCGTACGTTGGAGTCGACTACACCTACTAGTTCTACAGTCATCACAAGGGAAAAGGCTACCAAGGAGAAGCTCTGTCATGTTTCTGCGACCGCACCTGTGAAGACGTGTATGATGTGCAAAGATATCACAAGCTTTGCCATTGTAAAGATTTTATAAAGCTTCAACCTATAGAGAGAAGTGAGTTTGTACGAAATAATCGCCTGTGCTACAATTGTCTGATACCCGGGCACACCACCTGGAAGTGTTGAGTACCTGTTCATTGCCGCGTATGTAAACGACGTCACCACTCGCTGCTACACGAGTCTAGAAGTACCAAGCAATCAGACAATTCACAAACTCAAGACAGCCATGTCGAAGGTAAAGAGAAGGAGAAGAAAGATGAGGTCTCAGACGTCGCAATATCCTCACACTTTGCAGCAAAGAAGTCTACAGCCTTGCTGGCAACGGCATTGGTTTATGTAAGAGATAGTAATGGATTGACTACAGTATTGCGCGCCTTAATTGATCAAGGATCTCATGAAAGTTTCATTAGTGAAAGAGCAGCACAGAAGTTAAAGGTGAAACGAAAGTCAAGCAAGGGTACAGTTACAGCAGTTGGAGGGATACAAACACAGACAAATCACGTTATTGAGTTTGATCTTTTTTCAAGATGTGATGAAGATTTCAACATATTCATGAAGGCATATGTAATACCCACCAAGATAACCTCCAACTTGCCTCCAAGACATTTCACCTACAATATCGAAGCCTGGCCACATTTGCAAGGACTCACCCTGGCCGATCCAAGTTACAATACACCAGGGCGAGTAGATCTTTTGTTAGGTGTCAAGGTATATGACACAATATTAAGAGATGGTCTGGTTAAAGGTCCCCTAGGCTCCCCAACTGCTCAAAACACAAGCCTAGGATGGATTCTTTTTGGAAAGGTGGAAGAAAGCACTTCCTCAGAAGACATTACTGTTATGCATCATCATATGAATATAGAAGATAATGTTGGAATCCTTTTGGGAAGTAGAAGACAGTAAGAATAAACTAACACAAGATGAAGAATTATGTGAGAAAATATATAAAGAAACATATACAAGAAATTCTGAAGGAAGATACGTGGTAAAATTACCATTTAAGGCTGAAAATCCTAAATCACCTGAAGGGTATACAAGGGATATAGCACTAAGAAGATACATGCAACTTGAACGACGTTTAGAAAATGACCAAAACTTAAGGACAGAATACACGAGAGTAATGAAGGAGTATATTGATTTGAATCACATGGAAGAAGTTCCACCACATGAAATAGAAAACCCTGCAGTATACTTACCTCAGCATCCAGTCCTTAAGGAGAGTAGTGAAACCACGAAGGTGAGAGTGGTGTTCAATGCATCGTCTAAGGGTTGTAATAATATATCTCTGAATGAAGAATTACTTATAGGACCCCAATTGCAGGAAGATATGAGATATTTAGTAATGAGATGGAGAATGAAGCCTATTTGTTTCGGAGCAGACATCGAAAAGATGTATCGGATGATATTAGTAACAAGGGTGGATACAGATTATCAGCGTATACTCTGGCGACATGATGTCAATGAACCAATTAAAGACTACCGCCTATTAAGAGTCACCTTTGGTACTGCTCCAGCACCGTACCTAGCCGTTAAGACTCTCCACCAGTTAGCAGAAGACGAAGGCTCAGATTACCCATCTGCAGCTGCAATAATCAAAGAAGACTTTTTCATGGATGATATGCTTTCTGGTGAAAATACGGTGGAGAAAGCTATAGAGTTGGCAAAAAATGTCAGCGATATTTTACAAAAGGGAGGCTTCACGCTGCAGAAGTGGTCGTCAAACAGCGTAGAATTTCTGAAACAATTCGATTCATCACATCGTAGTAAGCAAGTTGCAATAGATATGAAGTTGCACGGTACAGTTCGAACACTTGGTTTATTCTGGAACATGGGAAAGGATACAATACATTACCATTTAGATTATACACTGAAAATGGAAGCGATCACTAAGAGGAAGATATTGGCTGACATACATCGCCTATTTGACCCACTGGGATGGCTGGCTCCTGCTATTGTACCTGCAAAGATGTTGATTCAGAAGTTGTGGTTAAATCATAGTGCTTGGGATGATGAAATAGGTCCTGAAACAGAAAAGGAGTGGATTAGTATACGACAAAGCTTTACACATTTGAAGGATATAGAAATACAAAGATGTCTGCAATGTTCAAGCAAAGACATTAAAAGCGTTACTGTTCATGGATACTGTGACGCTTCTAACAAAGCATATGGAGCAGTTGCTTACCTGAGAGTACTGGGAGATGATCTTCAATACAAAACGTCCATAATTGCTGCAAAATCAAGAGTAGCACCTGTAAAACCGATGTCACTACCACGACTTGAACTGTGTGGTGCTGTACTTCTTGCAAAATTATTGAAACAGATAAGCGAAGCAATGCGAATTCCTACCAGTCAAATATACTCGTGGACAGATTCCACAATAGTTCTATCCTGGTTGCAAGGAGATCCTACTAGATGGCAGACCTTTGTGAGGAACAGAGTCATTACAATTATCGATAATATCGGCAGTAATTGGTTTCACGTGGATTCAAAGAATAACCCTGCTGACGTTGTATCACGAGGTATGCTGCTACCAGAGTTAAAGAAGTGTCAATTATGGTGGGAAGGGCCAGAATGGCTGAAACAAGAAGAAATAGCATTTAAAAATATAAATACAACAACAGATTTGGAAATAAAACGGAATATAAGTGTGAACGTCGCCGTCGTAACAAATCAGATTATGGAAGAGAAACCGTGGTCTACCCGCTTTGAGGTCTGTGACACGCTGATTGAGTTGATGGGAGCTGTGACATACTGCAGACAATACTTAAACCTGAAAAAAGAAAGAACACAAATTAATTTGACAACAGAAGAGCTACAACTTTCATTACATAAATGTATACAGATAGCACAAAGAGAGTGTTTTGAAGAGGACTTAGAAGACTTAAGAAATAAAGGAAGGTTTAAGAACATAAGTCGACTGAAGTCTCTCAACCCATATTTAGATCGAAATTATATACTCAGGGTGGGCGGAAGAATTCAACATTCCTGTTTAAGCGATGATAGAAAACACCCTATAATTCTAAGTGATAAAGGATACTTGACGAAATTAATTGTTGCTGATGCACATATCGCAACATTACATGGAGGCGTACAATTAATGATTAATTACATTCGATCTAAATATTGGATATTAAAATGTAAGCTATTAGTAAAAACTGAAATACACAAATGTCTAATCTGTGCTAAACAGCGTGCAAGTGTCAGAACCCAGTTAATGGGAGACTTACCTAAGGAAAGAGTAACACCTGCTCGTCCTTTTTTACATTGTGGTGTCGATTTCGCTGGCCCGTACAACATTCTCATGTCCAGAGGAAGAGGTGCTAAAACTATTAAAGGTTATATCGCCTTATTTATATGTATGTCAACAAAGGCCGTACATCTGGAGCTGGTTGGAGACTTGACATCAGAAGCCTTTAGTGGAGCCTTTCGGCGGTTCGTTGCACGTCGAGGAAGATGCGCTCACATGTGGAGTGACCAAGGTCGGAATTTCATTGGCGCCAATAAAGATCTTCAAGAAGCCTGGAGGGCAGCCAGATTAGAATTCGAAGGTGACATCATAGAAACTCTGTCCGAATTTTGGAGGCCTTTGCGAGGCCGGCATAAAATCCACAAAGTATCATCTGAAACGAGTTTTAAACGGACACATGACCTTTGAAGAATTCAGTACACTTTTATGCCAGATTGAAGCGTGTCTGAATTCACGTCCTTTATGTCCGATAGATAGTTCAGATACGGAGAACCTGAATGTACTAACTCCGGGTCACTTTTTAATCGGAGAAGCGCCTATTACTCTACCTTCACCCAGTTTGCAAAACGTTCCAGTAAGCAATTTAACAAGATGGCGTCATACTCAAAAGATATTGAACGATTTTTGGAGGCGCTGGCAGGATGAGTACTTATCTAGACTTCAACAACGACCGAAGTGGTTAAAAAAAAACTGAAGAATATGAGATTGGACAGATAGTGCTCATAAAGAGTGATAATGCTCCACCAGGCAAATGGCCTCTTGGCCGCATCGTAGATAAACACCCTGGCCCTGATGCAGTTACCAGAGTCTACAGTGTGAAGAGCGGTAGTAGTATAGTTAAACGATCTGTTAGTAAATTATGTCTTTTGCCTGTAGATATCAAAGTTTAAGTAAAATAGGTAGTAGTCTGAGTTCCAAGTATCAAATGCATGTATAATGCTTAATAATCATTAACTATCTATTCGATTGATTTACAATTTGTTATAGTTTTGACTATTATACAATTTTGTATCTAGTTTAGCGAGTAATTTGTATAGTTGAATGTTATTTTGTGAATTTGCATGATGTTTTTAAAGAACTAGCCGTTCTTTGGTGGGCGGTATGTTCGGATGATTAGATACGTATCTATAGATTCATATAACTATGCATGTCATTCAGATCGTTGGTTTACTTAAGTAGTGTAAATAAATCCATTGAAGCTAACACACGTCTCTTTTACTGCATTTTCTGTAGCAAAGTAAAATCAACCTTATTACACTCATCAATGTGTATGAATCGTTCGCTACTGTGTCTCGATTAATTTCAGCTCCGGCATGACAATCATGTCTATTTGTGATATTTCGTGTTTATATTATTAGTTACCATTGGTGGTTTTATATAGTACTTTGTTTATATATGTGTGTTAGTTTATAAAACCGCGTGGTTCTCAGCAGAGTAGAATTTGGGCCACTCTATCTTTTCCCATGCGGTATCGTACAAGGCGACTAAGGGATAGGGCTGTTTAACATCTGCTATACACACCCCAGACTCAGCCTCAGATTGAGGCTCAACAATAGTGCCCAGAATACGGCAATAGGCTCACCCCCTATTACGTGGGACCGATTGATGATTGGTGAAATGAGGATGTTAATTTACCTCTGCATAACCCTCCGAGGATAAAGGCGTGATTATATGATACACAAGAATAAGGGTGAACGGGGTTAACCAGTAGTCAGTTAAAACGTAGGCACGAGGCTTAGACCATTTAGTACATAGAAATCTTTTTCCTAAGAAAATGTTTCGCAAAAACCGACGTGACAAATGCGTTTTGTGTGAGTAAGCTAATGTCTATATTGTTCTATAAATTGTCAATATATGCGTGTTCTGGGATATACATAATATATCCCTATTATGTCAATTTAAGCAGAAATCGTAAAGATTTTTTACGCCGCGTAGTAATCACACATGCGGTGTCTATGGCGTTTGTTTATAGTCTAAGGTACGAGCACTTACACATCCACCGTTGTGTTGCGCATCTCACTAAATTAATCCCTAGAATGTTCTATTTGGATTTCGAATCTTTATTCTATTTTACATTAGAATAATTTCGACTTTAGGAGCATAAGCAAAATCATAATACTATGTACCTATTCTCCAATTTATCCAACCTATTATGGTTGGATTAATTGAAGTGTAACTTGACAGTTCTCAAAGATTTACAGTATCAGTGAGACAGACGCTTCCTAATTGTGTGATGCGAAAATCGATATACAAATTATGTGACAGCTTACTGTGCTTTTTATACCTTTATTTCGCAAAACTTGTCAAGTGGCTCGTTGGTCTAGGGGTATGATTCTCGCTTAGGGTGCGAGAGGTCCCGGGTTCAAATCCCGGACGAGCCCCAAACCTTTTTTGGGTTTTGAGATGTCTGTATACTAAATAGATTTCGGAATTTAATTTATTATTTCTGTTCGTATTTCCGCAGATTATCCAGGGAATCGGGATCGTATTCATACAGCAATTCACAGGAGGAGGCGGGCGGAAAAAAATCCTGGAAAATCTCACGACAGGATGTCTTCAAACTATACCTATCTAAATATAAATATCCCATGTCACGGTATTTGTAATCGCATGCTTTCGAAACGGCTCGACTGATTTTCATGTTTTTTTTTGTATATTTAGTAGATCGTAAAGGTTTTTTTACCTCCTCCTTTTTATCTACTCTTCTCACCGCCCATTTTATATAAACAATATTATAGTTTAACGGTTTAACCGTCGTTTATTCATATGATGCCATTCATTTATATGAAGCACCTCGTCACTTTGACATTTCATTGTGCATCTTAGTAGCGATTGATTTTTTGAAACCTTTTGTAGTACCTAGGTACAACGTTTATTGGGTCAACTAGTATTTAAGCCTGTATAAATAAAAATCAATCGCTACAAACGTTTGTCCGCGCATCACTTGAGAGCGGGTCCGCCGTCGGCCTGATTTATTTTTTTGTGTTCGTAATTGTTAGGATAACGATTGTATGAAATAAAATTGGCGGGTCCAATTTTCTGTTGAGTGTGAAATCTTACGTTAGATATTTCGTACAGAAGGAACTCTCTTCTAAATTCTGTAGGACGTCATTGTGTTGAGTTCAAATTAAAAATAAATCTATTGCGTATTCCAGTATCCCGTAGCACTGTAGGTACAATATTCTTACAACACGTTTCCCGGGTGCAATAGAACATAACAACGTACACATAGCTTTAATATAATTCATTTAAAATCGTTTTACCTGCTACATTTTAACAGTTAATGGCCCACAGACCGCACCCTCACACCTATGCAAAACTCACAAAATTCGCATAGTCACGGTCATTCAGGGTCACAAAAGTCTTAACCATGATTAATTGAATGTGAAAGATCTTTTAGCTACTAAGTATTTATTTATGAAAACTCTTAAAAAATAAACATAGCATCCAATTAGGTACTCTAGTTTGAATGTACACGGGATTTAAACCCCCGTGCAAACCTATTAACTTTTTTCCTCAATAGTACAATATCATCGGCTATAGGTAAAGCAATTATATAAAATAGTTCTCTATAAAATTGTATTTCTGAACGATGTTTTCGTTTAGTGCTGAGTAATGTCAAAAAATGTGATTTTCGATATACGAATAATTTTTGCTTGGGGTGAAATGCGATTTTGTTACGACTTTTTACGTATCAAAAGTGCCTTTTATGTAAAACTATATTTATTATTTAGTGAAAAAAAAAATGTTTCATAATATTTCACATTGGAGGATGATATAGATTCTATTTTTATTAATATTTTTTCCTTTATTATTTGAATAACCGTATCCTCATCATGAAAATACATATTTTAACAGGAAACTTACATTTATTGAAAGGTTTTCATAACATTGAGATAAAATGTATTTTAACTTGTACCTTAGCTAAAACAGATACAGTTGTCTACAGGTTCGTAGAGTAATTAGTCGGTGGTTTTAGAAATTACGCTACGTGAAATCGTAATGTTCAATCTGGACTGTTCAAACTACACAGATAAATCTTTTATTTATTCCCTGGACAAGGTATTTTCTAACATTTACTGGTTCAAACCTCATCCAACACGACCTGAACCCGTTGTATATTTCGCTTAATTTGACGGGCGAACAAGAATATATTATTATTGTATGATCCATATTTATCGTAATGTTTTCTAAATGTGAACATAAATATAGTACTTCTGCCGAATGAAATTCTAATAATAAATAGAAAAGCTCTGTAACGATTTTAATAAATTATTCATAATTAGAATGCTATTTTCTTTTCTAGTATCTAACATATTATAATAAGTTACTTTTCATCTCGATATTCTCACAGATAGTAGGATTTACGGCGGTGAAATACTTATAACAAAAAGGAGGGGATAAAACGCTTCTGAATTAAAGACCGAAGAACTAATGTAAAAATTGTAAGATCGAAACAAGCTTGATAGCAGGCGGTACCCATTAATTTTCGTTCAGTTTATGATTGGCTGCTATCAAACATGTTACGTTCTCTTAGAAAGCACTCGGGTTTTTTATTTTTCAATAATTAATTTTATTTTGAACTTTTTAGTTACTATATAACATGTATTTTTGATATCTCCTTCAAAATCCCTTCATTTAGATACCCCACTCGATAAATTTGATTGGATTTTTTTTGTATTTTGACACTTTCTTTTTTGACATTTTAAGTACTCTATGACACGAAGAAGATGAATACCTTTTATTTGAGACCCTATTCATCGAAATCCGTCCAGCCGTTGGCCTTGTAGAGGGGAACAAAGAAAACTACGTACATACATACATACATACACGCGTAACACATTACCCTTGCTGGCGCTAAAAATTGGCATAGAAGGTGCGTATGACAACCGGGATCAATGAGTTAACGTGTTGTCCGAGTCTCGACCACCATACCCACATTACATGCTTACAAATATTTGCACTGAACGGGGATCAAACCCGCGCCTCCTGCATAGCGGCCGTGTTCACTACTGCTGCGCCACAGAGGCTGTCAGTTACATCAAACATCGTCAGAAGCAAAATTGTTGTGTCTGTTATTAATCTTAAATATTATTAAAGTCTGTCATCTTACCGCAGACAAAAAAGATTAAAAGTACATTTTGAGAATAAAAACTATAACAATAGTGCTTTATTCAGTTCGCCACGACTTCATGGCAGCGTAAGTAAACGTAGCTCGAATACAACAATATTTTCTGTCTGTACTTTCAACTAGACACCGAGAAATTATATTTCCATTCCATTAGGTAATGCTAGCTTAATTGGTACCTACGGAACTCAGTAATAAAGACAGATGGGCAGGGCAAAAAAACCTAGGTACTGTGTTTTAATTGTGTAGCTGTACAATACAAACGAACGTTGACAATGTTATTTGGCTGGAGATATGTTAAGGGTATTTACCAGCGGCGACTATTTTTTGATCCCCATCCCCCTTGTCTCTAAAAAGAAAGCCTGCGTCAAAGCCTCGTCCGTTAATCAGGAGACATACAGACTTCAGCTTAGGCGGGATTCGCAGGTTCGAATCCTGCCTGAACCGATTCAAAATTTTTCTATTTCTTAATCACTAGGAGATTGATGATGGCACAGACAGAAGTGACTTATTTCACGAGCTATGTTTATAGAGTTTGTTAATTAGAGAGCTTATTCAAATCAAGTCGGCTTTACGATCGAGAGGGTCCGAGTTCGAATCCTGGCGATTACACTACCGACGTGAACCCACTCCTAGCACAAGCAAAGTTTAGCTTAATTGGAGGGGTTAGAGGGAATATTAGTAATTGCGATTGCCAATATTCTTTTAAAAAAAAAATTAAAAAAAAAAGTTAGGAAAAAAATTTAATCAGTTCAGGCGGGATACGAACCCGAAATCTTTCCCTTACAGGGGGAACGCTATGACCACTGAACTGATTCATTTTTTTTCGTATCTTAATCGATTTGAGTAGTTAGCATAGTAAATGCTTTAAATTTCACTCAATAGAGAGCTTATGGCCCTCTTCAGACCGCTTTCAGACTTTGTGTGGAACAGAAAAACTCAATAAAACATTGAGTTATTATAGCATGTAGATAAGATATGTTTTTCTACTTTGATCTTCCTCTGGATAAATTGCAATTGCCGATCAATCGAAAACCTTCTAGTAGATTGTTGACTCTTCTTCGTGTTTACTTCGGCTCTGTGAACGATATTTCCCAGATAAGAAATGTGTATATTATAATTGATACGTTCTACTAACATATATAATATTTTTTGTCTATTTAGTGTAGATAAATATAGGGAGAGCAGTGCCATGTTCGACAGTGAACTGGGCAGATAGGATAATTCTACCAATAATCCTTTATGAGATGTTTGTTTAAGATTGTAAAAATGCAGTTAGTATTTCAGATACAAAACGTTTCAAGAGTATCATTGAATGAATGACAACAATCTTTTTTCAATCTAATTGATTTATTTTTATATAGAACACGTCAATTAGACTTCGCCTTGCCTGATGGTAAGCTGAAGGCAAACTCTCAGAAAAGAGGGTCACCATTACTTACACATACCATGTGACAAGTAAAGGACCCGGGACTGTAGGAAGAAGGAAACACGTGAGCTGGTAATGAATTCCAGGCCTTAATGGTGCGACAGAGGAAAGAGTCACCGAACCGCTTGGTTCTTGATCGGATGTTCTGCACCGTGTGCGGGTGACATCTAAGACCTGCACGTGTTGTCCTGTGTAGGAAAGGGGCGGGTGGGATTAATTGGAAAAGCTCATCAGAACTCTCACCATGGTACAGACGGTAATATACAGATATAAATTAAACACTAAAAGATTTTAATTTTTGAAGTGGATTTATCTCTTTCTGTTGTATTATTTATGTATTTCTTCGTGCCATTTCTGTTTATTTAGATAACACTGCTGGGGTCATTGCATTTCATGTACTTCAGTTCAGATCAAACTCCTTTGTTTATTACTCTAACCTCGGACATTGACGGAAGTCTGTCTGGATGAATGTCTGTGTTCGCCAATATTAAAAAAAAATGATTACTCTACACTGATTACAATGGTCAAAGAACTTCCGGTTTTGACATTTAATAAAAAGAAAACTAATTTTACTTGATAGCCATCTACCCCATAGTAGTAAACTTTTTAAATATGTCTAGTAATAAAGATACTTTAGTAATTCGTTTTGTCTCATATTAAACTAACATTAAACAAGATTAATTACTTGATAAGTTCATAATAGTAGATTTAGAAAAGAAAACAAACATGGATAGTTTTCGTGCTTATAATTGCTTTTACTATTAATGACTTCTAAAATCGTTATATTTATTTATGTATTAGTGCAGACACGATATCTTGTTTATATAAATACCTATTTCTATAATAGGTATTAAATATTTTTTATATACCTACGCTTGCTCACAACGAGTCTTTTAAAATTATTCACTTTTTATTGAATAAGCTAACCTCGACAAGTCGACGGCGAGCTATTTCTTTTATTGATCTACTGGCTTTGGTTCTAGTTTTAACTTTGGAACCCGAGGTCCATTCTCCTATTTTTCTTTTGTTTTGAATTGAACAAGATTGCACATTATTAGTTATTATTAATATTTTCAACACCTTCTCTTATCAATAAATAGCTCACTGGAGAATTCGTGCTGTCAGTGGGATGACTAAAGGCTTGTCCTGCTTTGTCCTCTACACTGATGGCACAGGGACTCTATGCTTACAGGGTCGGCATCGCGAGTGTGGCTTCTCTGGTGTTACACACGTCCATAGGCCACGGTAACCACTTTCCGTCAGGTGAGCCGTGTGCTTGTCTGCCACCTAAGTGGTATATAAAAAATGAATGGTAAAAATATAGTGTACAATATCATTGATAAGTCGTGATACGAGTAGGTATGCTGGTAGGCAAACCATTTTTATACGTTTTTATAACCCATTTAGACAAATATTTCCATCACTTAAGCACGGTTTCTAACTGTCTATTTCCAATAATACATGTTCGAAAATACCTTTGAATTCTTAAGGTGGAGGCATCGAAAAGGCATTCTCGGCAAATATCGATCCGTAACCCCAAGGAGAAGACATTTTTAGCTATTTAAAAGATGCTATGCAATTTGAGTAGATAGAATAATAACAATAATATCTAGACTCAAACTTGTCGAAATCAGATAAATGAGAAGAACTATACAAATACGATACAACCCTGATAAGAGTCATTCTAGTGAACTATAAAATAAGATACCAAAAATATAATATACAGTTAAAGGAGTTATACTGTATATAAGTTTAATTACATAATTATCGTATGAAACATATAAATTGGATACATATTATTATTTTCTTTTTTGTTTCGGGCACACGAATTTTACACGCCACCTCACCTGATGATAAGCTATAGGCAATGTCGCTGGAAAGAGGGTCACCATTACTGACACTAAGTATTGTTACAATGGTGGCACTCAGCTTGGCAGATTCATCAGATGCTTTTTCACGCTCCGCTTAAAGGACGTACACGACTTACATTTGGATGGCATTACGTCACAACATTTTATTTGTATTTGATTGAAACAAAACCGATACGAAACGAAATTATTTAATGTGTGTCTCAGAGGATCATGTCAAAAAGTGTGTGTGGTGTGGAATAGAAATTTAATAATACTTACGTGTTTTTGTAATCTGGAGATAACTTAAAACACAATAATTTTTCTTTATTATTTATTCAAATTCCTTTTGCAAATTCCTTTCAAATTTCAAATTCCTTTAATAAAAATTTCTTTACGAGTCTAGTATAATTCTTCTATTCCAACTGTTAATCCAATATCTAAGTAAATAATGATTATACGCATTGGAAAAGAACTTAACGTGATAGAAAAGTACGAGAAATATTCATTACATAAAAATATAAATAAGTACACCTTGTATTTAAATAATGAAGATAACTCCGACCGGACCTGGCTGCAGACAGCTGATGTTATAAGGCATAATTTAACTACTTTAATTTTATAAAAGTATTAAGTCAGTTACCAACTTAACACAGATTTAAGTCCACGCGGACGAGGTGGAAGAATAAGCTAGTATCAGATAATTTCAAGAAAAATGGTCCACCTGATTTCCCAAGGCAAGGTAACAAATCAACTGACCTGAATTCTTGAAATGGACAATCCGTGTAAGTTCCTATTTATAGTGCCCCTAAGCGGCTTAACACTTCGACAGTTTGATTGTGCATCAAATCTATCTAAATAGTCTGTGGAGTATGTCAATTGCTTATTTACAACTTTGTGTTCCCACACTTCCCGCAGCATAGAATAGTTAATAGTATTCTAGTGTTTTCAAATGTTGTCACTAGAGAGAACTTAGGTATTTTATTCTTTTCTCCTTTAATCAAAGGCCTAATAACGGGTTTTACAATAATTATGAATCTACAGAGGTACCTGGTTTCCCCTGTTTTTTCAGTATGTTCACGATACAAGAGAAAGTTTGCAGGATAATGTGAAATACATTACGTTTAAAAAATCGATTTACCAAACTAAAAGCTGTAAAATAACATAATGAAAATAAAAGAAACATTAATGAATTTAAATATTTATTGATCTGTTCTGTTAGAAGCCGGTGCCTAGATTAAAGTAGGGACAAGATAATAGGTCACTTTTGACAGATGTCAGTTTTATATTCATAGTGAGGTGACCTGCTTAAAAACATCGATTAAATGAATGAATCGATACAGACTTGAAACATATGTGAATTTTAAAAATGATCATGCGAATCCCTGTCCCATTATTATTTTTTCTTTCATAAATTAAAGGAGCAAAATAAGACAAGTACCTAAGTAATTTAACAAAAAAATTGCTTTTATTCACTTGAACTATCGGAACTGCTATCTTCATCACTGCTGTCAGCACTCAGAGATATTATTAATTCATTTTCAATAATATTGTCTATTCTCACATCTCGTTCAAAATCTTGTAAAATTATTTTCTTTGTCTTCTCCACGACTTTTCGCCAGTCTTCTGTAGTGACTTCTGCACATGCAGTTTGTAGCAGAGTCATCATTTTAGCAGTACTGAAGGGTGGTTCAGTATTGTTCCGCGCTGCATGACCCTTTATTTGTGCCCAAATAAGCTCGATGGCGTTATACTGGCAATGGTAGGGAGGCAATCGAATAACTTCGTGTCCATGCTCTAGGGCTAGTTCATCGATTACATAGCGGAGCTTGGACGGCTTAGTTGCTTTTACCAGATTTAACAACTCAACTTTTAATAAAGTTGGACTTGCCTCCACACCATTTCTTACCAGCCATGAGACAATTTCTTGCTTTTTATTTGCTTGAGTTGGTGGTTTATCAACTTGTACAGAATGATACGGAGCATTGTCCATTAAAATTTTCGATGGGTTTTCTAAGCTGACTAGCAGCTTCTCAAACCACTTTTTAAAAACATCAAAGTTCATTTCCTCATGGTAGTTTTAGAGGCGAATGCGAGGAGGCAGTCTGGAATAAAACCTTGAGAAGCTGATCCCGCGTGACATATAATAAGTCGGGCTCCTTTTCCCGATGGAACTTTTGAGGTGGAGGCCGCTGTATCATCGGTCCATGTCCGCGCAACCGTATGGTTCGCATTCAACCATGTTTCGTCAATAAACACGACATTGTCCCAATCCGTAATTTTATTTACCTGACGTAAGAATGTTATTCTCTTCAAAATAATATCGTAGCGTTCTAGCAGGATTTTCCGCTTGTCGGATTTTTTAAATCTAAAGCCAATCGATTTCAAAACCTTTGATAGAGACGATTTGCCTCCAAAAAATAAGCCTGCGCCTTTTAACGAACTCAATAGCTTTTCCCGTGTAGGATATTCTTTTCTCGAGTAATATCCATAAATGTGGTTGCGAATTGCAGCAGCATCAAAATTATCAACGTCAACAATTTTCTTGTCCCTCTTTCGTTTTTTCGGTGTACGTAAAGTATTATCTTCTGAGCCTGATGGTCCGTATTTCTCTTTCAGAATTTGAGTTACTGTCTTCTTCCCTATTCCCAATGCTTCGGCAACGCGTTCTCTCGGTGGTTTCAATGGTAAAAGAGGCCCATCGTTAACTGATTCACGTCCAAAATAATTGTACAATTTCAGCACTAGTTCGCGAGATTGACTGTTTAGAGTTTTCCCCCGTTTCGACATAGTAAGACTGTAATGTTTTTCTTGTTTAATAATCGTTAAGCAATCGGAGTCCAATTTATAGCCAGGTAAACGTAGTCAGTAAGATCAGTTCAATGAAAAAGCCGGATCAGAAGAAAATAACAGAGAGCACACCAAAAACGCACAGTCACTTCGCACAACAACAAAAGACTGCGTCATCATCATGTTATGGCGACATGACATGCGTCATCGACAGGCACTGGTGTTGCCAGCAACATCCACCTAAATTGCACCCAACATCAATGACCTTTCTATTTAGTTATTTTTTTGTATTTTTATAGTTAGTTAAAAGAATAATAAATATGTATAATTAGGTTTTATTATAATCACAACGTGGTTATAAATTTATGGTGATTTTTCTTCACAAGTAATCATTGCATTCGATTCAACTTACAATCCTATCAGCTTTCGATTATTAGAGTAATATCCCTAGTGTTTAAAAAGAAAAAGGGTTGACTGACGCAACATTGTAACGACGTTCAGTTCTTTAGATCAGAAATTGTTTATTATGTTTAGAATGGTTTATTAGTGAAAGCAAATCGTAAAATTACTCGTATCGGTCATTATTACAATAAATATGTAAACGTAATTGAAAAAAGTTAAGCAATTGTGCAGTTCTTATTTTATGCCCGCCGTTACAAGGTTACGTTGTTGAATTTTGATGAAATGTCAAAAGTGACCTATTATCTTGTCCCTACTTTAGTGACTGTAATAGGTAAGATTTTTAATTTTATTCATTTTGTACCCATTTTTAGTAGACAGGCTAGTATGCCGAACATAATTTGCGGTTCCGGCTTTCAAACCACTTTCTATCTGGAGGGTCGTGTACATGTTTGCCACTTAAGTTGTATAAAACAAAACTATACAAACATAAGGCGCAAGTACAACCCAGGCACTGTCTCTAAACAATGCGACGTGAATGATATGCAGATGAACTAGGCGGACTAACCGATGTTTGCGGTTAGTAAAATATAGGTAGGTACTAAACTTATATACTTACGCCGTGTTATACTTTATAGACCCTTGATGCATTTGACTTCTATAGTATGGAAAAGGCTCCTTCCACATCAATAAAATTAGACGTCAATGTAATATTGTTAACTTGTAATATAAAGAAATAGGTTTCTTTAGCACTTCATAAAAGGTTGAATTATTTGTACGGAAACCTTACATTTATTAATGTCGTCAAATTAAGCCGCATGCCTGTGACTCATAGTTATAACAAGCACATTTACGCCTATTGTTAGCAACCTTAGTAACTATAAAACATATTCTAAAATCTTCACTCTAATGATTCTACACAAAGCAATTGTATTTTCAGTAGATGGTATTCCACAATTGGTGGCGTATAAAAGTGGTTGAACACAGTACTTGTGAGGTTTAAACGCACGTGCTCTGACTACATCTAGTTTTTGAAAAGCAATATGCTACTTTGGGTATTTTAGAGGGGTGTCAGGAGAGATAGCTTCAAATAAAAACAATTCATATAAATTTAAAGTGGCGGATGAAGTGGTCACTTGTTATTATATTTACTTTCCAACAAGTTTTAACACACACACACACACAAACAGCACAACAGGATCTATTTTTCTTTTGCTAATAATGTTTAGTAATGCCATTTGATACATTATTAGATTATCGTACCAGAGTTTGAGAATTCTTAAACTTAGTATTATGAAATAAAGTATTGCCATCAAATCATTCTAAATACGCGCCAAGTGACCAAATAAGGCATTTGAATCTTGGACCAATGTTAGTTTATATGCCATGTTATAAGAAAAAAATACTCATTCCGATCAATGATAAAGAATCACGTTCATTTTACCAAGCGGAGTACTGGGAATAAACTGGAATAAACTCCTCATTATTATAATTTCGTTCATTCGAGGAAGCGAAACGCCATTTTATTTAAAGCCAATAGAAGTATGAACACATTTCACTGTAGAGATTATTATTTCGCAGTACTTGTTATTTCACTGTATTCTACAAAATAATAATTACACTGAATATTCCTGTCATTTACTGTTCAACAAACATAATTATTAGGTTTGTCTTAGTCTGAAACACAAGTCACGCTGCTGTGTCTTCGTAATCATATTTCGTATTACGTGTATATGTTGAGTCTTTATGTGTGTACGTACGTAGCTTACGGCACCGCGGCATCGTGTGGTCCCTTTATTTATTTTTACAGCCTCGTGTCAAGTCCACGTTAGAGCATTTGTCTTTCACTTGAGCGTATTATCTGTAACATACGACGGGCGCCTGTCGCTTTATGTTAGCTACATTTTATCTGTTTAAATCATACGAGAGAGTCTAATCCGTATTTACCTGAGCTAAGTATACAACCATACAACGTGCTGCTTCTTTATTCCAAGTTTACAAGCAAGTAAGTGTACTCGTTTTAAGTGCCCTCAATTTATTATTAGAAACACGGAATGAACGTCAGCAATGAAGCAATAAATTTATGTCTAGGCTCTCGTCTCGTCTAAGTTTCCTCATATAATAGGTCGGTCGTCGACATAATGGTCTGTCTGCATTAAAATGTGGCCACTAAATTATCAGCGAGCTTTAAGACAAGACATAAGGCTATTTCGTAGATCTCAATTAGGTAGATAGTGTCCTTCTACTGCAGTCTTCATCATTCTTGTGTTTATCTCGATTACATTCAAAACGTTCATTTGGAAGTCAGGCCACCGCTTTTTTTGGTAGGCTTTCATTCAAACTCACTGAAACCTAAATGAGTGAACCTTGGATATGTGAAAAACATCTGTTATTCATAATTGCAATGAGTCTATATCCGAGACCCAAAGCTTAAACATAAATATTAAACTAATCAAGGCTTTAATTTCATTGATTTATTGTAAAATGTCATCCAGACCTCTAAGGCCGTTCTGACATGATTGAGTAATAAATATCCAGCCATTCATTTAGACTTTTGCATCCATTAATAGTAATACCTAAGCTTACCTAATATTTTAATTCTAATTCGATAGATATTCGACAGACATTCACTTCTAATTGCAAAATACAACAATCACATATATACGATTATGGGAGATTTTTTTAAATTTCTTAGTGTCCCCTCACAGTTAATCCACCTTGAGGGGAGCTTATTATATAAAAGTGCATTCTGCCATTTGATAAAGAAAATTTGGGTGTGTGGTGTTAGTGGATTCATGAGAGTGTTATGTGTGTTGGTATTTTGATATGGATTTTGCGAGTTAAGAAGTGAGAAAGACAAGTGTTTTAAGTGAGGAAAATTTGGGAGCGTAATGTTTTGTTTGTTGTGCATGTGTTGTTGAATTATAAATGTTGTGTTATTGAATTTCTTAAGTGTTTTAACTATATGGGTGATGTGTGTCATAAAGGTGCGTAGCTGGAATGGTAGCGTAGCTCGTCATCAAAATTGTTAAATTGTATGGGTCTAAGTCATCGTAGTGACAAAGATGTTTATGTTCTAGCTTTGTACGAGTGAATCGTGGGCATTCTGTAACGAGGTGTGTAAATGTCTGAGTTGTTGTGTTGTCAGAGGGGCAGGTGTCGTTGTCAGTTATAAGAAATTATGTTAGTGCTAAAGTTTTTCTGTTATGTCGACGAGTTTGTGACAGGCACCATGTTTTAATAATCATTTGTTTAATGTTTTCAGTATGTTTGTCGAGCACTACGTTGTTGCTATGTGTTTTGTCCTTATTTATGACTTAACGAGAAGTGCATGAAAACAGCTTCGGAAGCCGCCAACTTAGTTGCTATGTCTGTAGCCTCATTACCGTGTATGCCTGTATGAGGTTTGACACATATTGAATTGATTTTTTTTTTTTTGTTTTTTTATTGATTTGGATGTGTGTTTATAAAACTTTTGTAAATTAGCGGTTATTTGATGTGTGCTGTGGGTGTAGCTAATATCTTCCAGAGCTGATCTGGAGTCCGACATGGTGAAAGCTTAACAACCTATTGCTTTTGCAGCCACAACGAGGCTTGGTTGATGCTACCAGTTCTCGTGGCCTGGAATACAGTACACGATGATTGTAACTTGAAAGTTTAGGTGATACAGGTGTTTTATGGAGTGTGTACCACAAAGGCAGCTCCCACCAGGTCGTCATATTTACTGCCAATACGAGGCTCACCTGGCACTTGAAATTCCAACAATATGATTGTTTTTGGCTGTACAGGGCCCGTTCAGCCGAACACAATCACATTTGCTGCTTGACCAAGCGTCACATGCCCGTACTTCGGGCATGTCAAGCATGTTGATCCGAGATAGCTTGAACGAGTAGTGCAATATAGGTACATCTATTGCTTAAGGTGATATGTAATCGGCACACATCGATCGTAAGAATGGCATGAGATAATGCCGGAATCTTGGGTAATCTACAGACTGATAGTAAAGCATGTTCATTACTCATCACCGATGATGAGGTAAACATAGCCATTTTAATCGTAACACATCAGTCGGTACAATGAAACGGCAAAATTTAATCTAACTTCCCACTAACAAAACTACTGTATAATAATGTGAGTGTAACAGTAATCTAATAAAATACCTACCGATCTAATTGGTGTATGGGACAAGATCCTTTGTGGCACAAGTAAACCTTAACCGGTATACCTGCTTGGGCCCTGACTTTTCTATTGGGGTAGAAGCATAGAACTCTAAATAATAAGACAAATTACTTATTATTGACTTATTGAATTCAAATTCAAATTTATTTATTTCGTGAAGCATAGGTTACATAATAGATGTTATATAAATAATAGTAAAAAATATGTTCCGACAATGGCATACAAAATATTGAAATGAAATCATTTAAAATAGATAAAATGTAGGTACATGCAGATTGAAATTAAGTTAATTAGGTCAAAAGCGTAATCGCAATAAATAAATGTCAGCATAATTACATCCATGGAAAAATTAAAATGTCTAAATATGAGGCTTGTCAAGTATTAAACGTAATTTCAGTCAACGTAAAAATTAAAAATGATTGTTTAGGTATTCACGAATAGAATAATATGCTTTGGTACATAGTAATTTGAAAAGTTTTGATTTAAGTCCAAAAATATTCGTACAATGTTAAATGTCAATCGGTAATTTATTGTACATTTTACGTGCCATTACATATACGCTTTTATGAAAAAAAAAATCGTTTTTGATGGCACCAAATGCAATTTCTTGGAGCGACGTTGACTTTCTACACGCTTGAATAAGCGCATATTAGTCCTCACAAAAATACCCACTTCGTAGATATAGCTAGATGGCAGGGTCAAAATATTGATGCTTTAGAAATGCGGTTTGCAAAATTGTACCTCAGGCTCTAAAGTGCAAACAATTGGATGCCACAAGGACTAACGCTGTGAAGATGAAGTGAATACCAATTTCGTCATTGATTGAATGAAATTTTAAAACATACTTTACTAAAACTACTTTAAAGCACAATACTATTTAAATCGATTATGATAAAAAAATAATGATGGTGATTCATGAATGATTTCAAGCGAAGTTCGGTGGCTTAGTGGCCAGAGTATTTTCCCTGTAAGGGAAAGGTTCGAATCCCGCTTGAGCTGATTCAATTTTTTTCATATCTTAATCGATTCGTCACTGATGTGCACACCAGAGGGATGCAGGGACAGAAATAAATGACTGGCTAGGTAATTACCTCTACCAAAAGTGTTAGGTACCGGCAACGGCAACCAAAGAGAGTAGGTGAGGAGCTTGCGCGCTCTTTGTGCATTTAAACTATTCAACTGAGCTGTGAAGTCTTCTACGATTGCTAGCTAGTAGACCGTGCTTAATAAAATTGCATAATATACTCTCATATTATGACACAGCTGCTGCTTTTCCAGTGCAATGGTTTTAACATTCGCCACTGTATCGCATGATGTCCTCATACAATAAAATAAGTAACGACTTGGATTTTTTATTTTTTTTATACCACTTATTTGGCAGACAAGCACACGGCCCACCTGATGAAAAGTAGTTACCGTGGCCTATGGACGTCTGTAACACCTTGGATATTTTCGACACAACGTCAGCTACTATAAAGAAATTCTTTTATAACCAGATCTACAGCAACTGAAGCTCACATGTTAGGTACTCGATACCACACCCGATCATCCTGTACAGGCAGCTTGACTGGGTGATCGAGAATAGGATCATGACAATCATTCCTGTTTTGTGGCTTTTGTCTCCGCTTTGTATTTACTTTTCTTTGTATGTTTGAAAAACGCATGTAGTGTTCACGTCTAGAAGGACTTTACATCGCTTTCTAATGGATTGATTATGTAATGAATATGCCAAATGTATGGTCCAGTTTCGTGAGCCATTTAAAAAAATGAAACATTGTAAATATTTTATTTTTTAAAATTATACTCTATGCTACGCCTCCACCGATATCGTCTACGTCGAATTTATTTTATAAACATTCTCATGGGTTTTACAACTAAACTTTTTTAAGGATAGAGCAACTCAACTAATAAATTTAAAAAAAAGCCATAACTCATTTGTGAATTATAGTCAGAAAAATTCAGTTTCATTATAGGTGCCATTGCAATTATAGCTCCTTTATGAGCAAGTGTGTTGAAAAATAGTTTTATTACTCCTGGAATAAATATTGCAATATTGGTACGGACACGCGACGGTAAATACTTGTAAACATGTTGAAATACACTTGTAGGTACTTACAGTATTTTTAATACTTTTTTTATTCAAAAATACTGTGGATAAAGTACAAGTGTATTTCAATAGGTGTGTAACAACAAAATCCACCAAGTGCCATCTATCAACAGTAGGTATAAAAAAACTCGCATGTTTCCAGTTCTAAAATCCTGAATTCATAGGTTTTAATACATTCAATGAAATAATAATTATGTATTAGTTAAAAATATAATAGTTACTTTATTATAAAAACTTTCTAGGAAATCACTGATTTCAAAATACAGCTTAGATATATTTTATATGAACACTTCTAACAAATAAACCACTATGACTACTACGTATAACATTTTTTAGAATTAAAAATGTTTACGCAGTTGGTGTTGGCTTTCCAGCCTAACAACAATTCTAATCCAATAATAATTATTATACTTAAACCTAACAAAGTATTCAATGCTGATGTCAGGGGCTTGCACTCGATTTTTGCCGTTTCGACGTCAAATTATACTCTTATACATTGCAACCAATTCCATACAGGACGAAACGGTTAAGCACCTATTTAAATGTAGTTACCATACATTCTTGTTCTCGTTCATCACATCACATCGTTCAGTTTCTCGTTCGTCTTGACGTGCGGTGCCAAGTTATCCCTACCTAGAAGTCTATCTGGTGATTGACGGAGGTTTTTTCAGGGTTGAGGTTGGACGGAAGTAAGAGAATAAGAGAAAGAAAAGGAGCCTCAGGCTTTTTCGGAAACAAACAGAAAAGTGGAGTCACACCCGTGCTGCCAACCCTGTAAGAACAGAGATTTCCTTCAGTGCAGAACACAAAATCAGGACAAGTCTTTGGTCTTCCCACTGGCAGCAAAAAACTCTCCAGTGATCTCTGGCTACCCTACTCACCGCCGGGAATACAACACGAGGTAATTATAGCCGAGGTATTCTGTAGGGTGGAGGTACTTCCCCAGTCGGACTGCTCAATTGGGACGGAAATACCGTCGTGTCCTATCTCCTATAATGTTGAAAGGTGTTAAAAGATGATGATGTATATTTTTTTTACGTGCGTAAAATCTCCACGGAAACCTCCCCAGCGGAGCCGGTGGAAGAGGTTATGTCGGACTCGAACCGACTAAAACGCACGCCGCCTGTGGGTCACTTTGGTTGCCGAAGGTGAGGTTGACAGGCATATCCCTCGCACCCCGGTCGACACAGGGCCATCTCTTACGATCTGACCCTCTTCTCGGGTGTGGGGACTACAGAGTCCCTTACTCGTCCCCGGAAACGGAGAGGCGCGCAAGGCGCGCCGCTTCCGCGGCCTGTTTCTGCCCTCTTTTCTGGGATTTTGCCTTCAGCTTACCATCAGGCAAGGCGAAGTCCAATTGACGTGTCCAATATAAAAAAAAAAAAAAAAAAAAAAAAAAAGGGTGACAGACGGCTCCACCTGTCACACCCAAGCCTGCGCTCATGCTCATGGGGGGCGGAGGTCGTTCACCGACCTCCGACGCCCGAGTCGCCAATGTACGTGATGAGTTGTATTTGCTAATAAACTAAGGGACACAATTAAAAAAATACCATTTTTATCCAGTTTTACATAAACCGCATTACGCATGAACTCTACTGAGGCATTAAAAGTACGATTGCGTTTTTTATCATGTCTTGATATTTGCAGTCCATTAGTTTGCTTTTTGTAACAAAAAGTTAGTTGTTTTGTCAACCCACAATCGATGCACAGAAGGTATCGTCTATTTTAGTTGCTATACATTTTTTAATATTTTTAAGTGACACCTCAACATACTTATTGTCAGGCTCGACGGCAAGTTGCATGATTTAACACTTTCGTGTTATTGATTTTCTGTTCTTACTGTGCTTTAGTTAATTAGAGGACAATTGCGACGGTCCAGCTGTCATCCCGTTGCTGACGCAGAGTACCGCGTAATGAGTGGAAATTCGTAAATTGGTCCTAAAGTGATTCAACCCGTTTATACTGTAGGTATTTCTTACAGTATATTCGTAACCCACACATACTTCAATTTGTTAATAAACTTGTGTGTATTAACAAAGGCTATGGAATACAAGCGAGCTTATGATAAAGATAACATTTAGAAAAAAATAAATATCTATCAATGGTCAGCGAAGTGTGCGATGTAGCGGTGGAACGTTCGACTGCTACGAAGAAGTGTCGAAGAGGAATCGATCTATATCGAGTGTACCTATGCCTGAATTGTGTCGATGTATGTACATCAAGGCGCAAAATTGAGAGGCCTATGCCGAGCAGAAAACTGTAATAGGTTAATTGATCGATTGATGTACACCAGTCTCAGCGATTTAAAAAAATATAGTATATATATATATAAAAGTATATAAGTATGATAATAGAAGTCGTGCCCTACCCACTGTTACAATCTACACTAAGTATGAGCCTAGATACCACTACTGTATACTGCCACTATTATATTATACCTCGTTTTTTCTCTGCCCAAAAGTACTAGGCTCGTAATAATTTATCAGCGCACGTAAAAGAGTCATTTAATTTTTGTATGAGGCTCCAAGAGCAACGAAGCCTGCCGTCAAAGAAGCTTAGCCGCGGTGGGAAGTCTCAGCTGCCAGCAATTCCACAAGGGTTACAGCTAGATCCCATTGTAACAGGCTATTCTACAAAACATTCCGAGTTTGAAGGCCCCAGTAATCCCGCTAATACCCAGCAAACCGCACGTACACAACTTCTAAATCTGATCTGACCCCTACAATAACGGCTCGTATTTGTAGATACTCAATGTTCCATGCCACAGCTGCGTGCGAGGGAACATCTCAAATGACATATTCAAATAAATGTTTACTTTTTGTGCCAAAATTGTCTCACATTATGATTAAAAAGTTATGCCAGTGTTGTTAGAAATATGGTATTGGATTGGAATAGATCAGCTTAAGTTGAACCATTTTGATTTTTAAATAACGCTGGCGACATTACACACATGAAACAAATAATTAAACAATATTTGGAATTCATTTGTTGACATTGTGACAGCTGAACATAAATATGGCGTATGAATTGTGTGTATATATTATATAATTTCAGTTCATTTATTTCACATCATACACAAAGCACACATAGAAACATATCAAAATTAATTAATTCAGTCATTCATTTCCTAATATAGTCCATACACATACCTAATCGTAAAAGTAATGACATGCGTCATTTAGAACAATTCATTAGAATCTGTTGATAGGTTCACAAAGTCACACACTTAACTTGTAACTTGGTGAATCACAGCTTCTACCATCCTGCCTGCGAACACCTTCAAATGCTGCTAGGGCTTGCCCACAACCTGTGCACCAATCAGGCTTCTCTTTTTTTATAATAAATAATAATAAATAAAATTGTGTATTGTCTCAGAAATTAATGTTACAATAAAAGTCTTAGAACTAGGCGTATCAATATTCAACAAGAGGTACTGTTACTGGCTTCCAAACTAGGCTAAAGCCTGTGTGTTGGGAGACAGTGCTCTATCGGTATCTATCACATAATAAGCTACTATTTTGTGAAACGTGTTTCAGATACATACTAAAGACAAGATAAAACAATATTTTTTCTAGTTATTTTTTTTAACATAAATTGTGTGTGTGCGCGCGCGTGTGTGTGTGTGTGTGTGTGTGTGTGTGTGTGTGTGTGTGTGTGTGTGTGTGTGTGTGTATGTGTATGTTGTAACACACGACCCACCTGATAGAAAGTGGTTAACGTGGCACGTGACACACGCGCTGCACACCCTGTAAGCATTGAGCGTTCCGTGCCGTCAGTGTTAAAGACCAAAAGCTTGTCTGCTTTGTCTTTTACACTCACAAAAACTCTCCAGTGAGCTCTGGCTACGCTACACCGCCGGGAACACAATACGAGATTAATAGGGCCGCGATATTCTGTAGGCATGAGCGCAAAAATTACATATGTGCTTCTCGCTGCAAACATTTCAGATGCACTACAATGTCGAGGGAGCCCCAACAAAATACATTATATTACATTATTATTTTATGGTACATTTATATTATATTGCACACGCAGAGCGCTGTATATACTATTACTTGTTACTATATAGGCAACTTGTTTAAAAAGTTACGCAATAAACCTTGAACAGCATGATTTTAACTTGTGTAGAGCATCTGATATGTTGGCTCGCAGGTTTACTAGATTATAATCTATTCTATCACTAAAATTACCTATATGAATTATTAGTAGGTAGAGGGTAGTTCTAATATTTAGCTCTGTATCATCGTCAAGTATTATAAAGTACCATATTTGTATTACAATCGGGAATCTCCTCTTAGAATAGACTAAAATTCCATTCCACAATCTCGACAACATCAATTTATCTTCAAATATTATATTAATAACTCGATAAGTGTCTAATTAATATCATTGTGTTACGCTCACAATAGCGATCGACTTTGTCAACTAATTAATAATAGGAACGCAGAGGACAATAGCGAACTTCTACATAAGTGTATATACGTATGTATGTATTGAAAACAATTATTTATTAATAATTATGTAAACTGTCATTGTTTGACGTTCATTGCGAGTAGGGTTCTTGTTCAGATGTGCAGTATTACAGCGCTAGTACTAACCAGCGCTTGTTCTAAACCTTGCTCTAACTAGCACTGTAATTCTGAACAGCTTTAAAAAAAAAACCGAAACTTGTGTGCTGTGAATAATTTTATTTTAATTCCTTAAGAATGACACGGATGAACATCATCATTATCGCCATCGTCCCAGCAATTACTCTATTTCAATCCCAAGGTCACATTTCAAAGCCCGGGGACGATGCTATCTTCTTTTGATTACCATGGCTTTTTGGAATGGCTGTTGCCTAATTGCCCAAAAACGAAAGAAAAACTTACGCCAATGCTTCTGCTTTCAATCAACAGGTGTACCGGATTGCATATAGGATTTACTTGTTTTATTCTACTTAGGTGACAGAACAAGCACACGGTCCACCTGATGGAAAGTGGTTACCGTGGCCTATGGACGTGTGCAAAACCAAGAGAGTCACAATCGCGCTGCCAACCCTGTAAGCATTGAGAGTTTCTGTGCCGTCAGTGTAAATGCAAAGCAGGACAAGCAGTGCAATCTTTTGGTCTTCCCACTGACAGCACAAAAACTCTCCTGTGAACTCTGGTTGCCCTACTCACTGTCGGGAACACAACATGAGGTTATTATGACCGCGGTATTCTGTAGGACGGAGGTACTTCCGCAGTAGAACTGCTCAATTGGACGGAAATACCATAGTGTCCTACCTCCTCTAAACCTCTATTCTGGCTTTGGAGATCTTAATGTGGCCTAAATAAACTTCTATTAAATTCTATAATATTTTTACAGTTGAAAAAATATATCTCTACATTATTTCAGCAGTTACTGCAAATCTTTTTGAACTATCCACATAAAACTAGTACAAGTATACTGCCAGATATATGTTGAGATTCGCTTTTGCTGATGGGCGCCAAAGTGGTATATTGGCAATCAATCTTATTAATCTTGCGAAAGGGCCAACAGTCGTTAAAGATGCCAAGTATCTAACACGTTATCCGACGTACATAATTTAGGACCCCTAGCAGACGATATTCGATCAATTGCCTTTTCCCTAATGGAGAAAGTCTGGTACGGTAAATAAGTACCTAACTGAGCTTCGGAAAATAACAGAATATACTTAAACATATTATGTATATTCACCTAATAATTAGGTTACCTACATATTGTGATAAATTAATTGATCTCATGGAGATCAATTAAGTTATCCCAATATGTATTGTATAGTCTATATATAAATAGTACTACATAAACCTGATTCCAACAATTATAGTATATATACCTATAATTTTGGAACCAGGTTTATGTAGTACAATTTATTTACTGCACAGTAAAGTTAAAATGAATAATAGTTACTATATTAAGCTGCAAGTGGGACTTAACGTTATAAGCTGCCGACGTGACGTGGCTTCCGTTTTACAGTTGGTAGCTACCAGTTTAGTTTGAAACGAGAAGTTCAGACGTACTAGGAAGTATGAGTGCAAATACCATGACGACACTCGACACAACTCTCGACTAGCTAGATTAAAATAGCAGAGTGACTACAATATTGGTTCTTCATTCAGGTCATTAGGTGGTTCTTACAGGTTAAGTAGCACGAGGGTGGAGCCCTTGGTATTGCACACGTCAACAAGTCACGGGAACAACTTTCTATCAGTGGGGCTATATTCTTGTCTGCCACCTAAAAACAAAACGATAATTATGGTAATTGTTTACTTAGAGGAAGGGTATATGGAACCTTACCAAGATCTTTGAAGCCCAAGCAAACCTCACGTAAGTCGGGCCAAAGTTGGTAAACCTATTAATTAATAACGGATGAGGCACTGTTGTTCTCTGGGTTTGACGATCAGACAGCAGCCGCACCCGTAAACGTCAAATCAAGAGTAAGAGTCGAAAAAAAATTCAAGCTTTAGGTGCAACCGCAACTAACGCTCTAATGATGATGACACGAAAAGTTATGAGCAAGCAATTTTTTAGTCTTTATTTTATTTTATACATCATCTTATCCTACAAATATAATAAATGCGAAAGTTTGTATGAATGAATGGGTGTTCATTACTCAATTACGCTTTCGGCGTGATTGAGTAATGAACATTCAAGATAGGCGATGGTTCTGGCGTATATTACGTAAAAATGTGTTTGGGAACTAAAAGAGGCAGCCGTAAGGTATTTTTGCTAGAGTTACTGCTTATATCATTTATGTGATACAGACACATGGATAGCGAAGAAGCTCTTAGGTGTTTTTACGGTTTTAACTACTCTTAAAAGATATCAGGTTGAACTCAGGGGTTATACAGAGTTTTGAGTTAAAGCGTTCGTGTTCGGAGCAAGAAAGACGAATGCAAACATTTTCAGAGTAAGGTGGTTTCTATTAGAAAGAGAAATTTGTTGTCATTTCACCGAACAAAATATAATACCTATCTATTTTTGTTTCAAAAATTTACTCCTCTTGTCATTAAGTGTACTATACATCGATCTTCAATGTGTATGTTATATTGAAGATCAGAGTATCTGATTCGTAATCCGATCATGGTTTGCTTGAAACGAATCATTAACGCAAGATACTTTCCTCATGCATATAAATGCGTAAAACTAGCCTTGCTGCTTTATTTCCTTGCCGCAAGCATATCTTTTGGTCCACGAAACTTATTGTGGGTTCATCTTGATCCATGATTTCCCCCGGGACACACAAAGATTCACTGCTTGAAGTCAATTGTGGTCAGTACTGTATAGAAGTCCCGCCAGTATAAAATTAAAGGCGAATAAATGTATAATTAACTAAAACACGATCAATTTCTCACTAAAAGTTAAATTTATGGTTATAATCGGTTATTCAGTAAGGGTTTTCCTTATTGATATATATGACAGTATCATGGTTGAAGCGTGATTGTTTTCATCGAACGGTTAAGATACAAACGAGGTACGCCTAGAACCTACCCTACCCTCTTTATTCATTCATAGACTCCTTGCTCATTTCTATAGAAATCCTTCTCAGTTCTACTTAAGCTTTAATAATCTTAATCACGTATAAATGCTGATAATCTCCAAGTAGGCATACAAGTATCAACAGTTTTAACATGTAGGTATATTGTCCTCGTTACGTCGTCATGGAGATTAATAAACATTAAGAGATATCATCTCTTCAGCTTCAGGATATAAAAATGTAACTTTATACAGTAAATAGCGTAACAATAACAAACGTTAATCCAAACAATAACTGTATGAAATCTGAGTAGCAGTCGTTGCTACTAAGATTTATTAAGACGCGTGACGCACCAATTAGCCGCAATAGCGATTAAATTACATCGAAAATAATAATAGAAAAACAGTTTTGACACAGGATATTAGCTATACATAAGTTAAAGTTGTGTGTTGTACAGCACCAGAATGAGGGAGGGAGGTGGAGCAGCGGAAGTAATGGGTGCATAACGGGTAGGTCTATGTGCAGCTTGGCCTGTGGTAGTTTAATTTATTGTACAGAATATTTTTGTAGGGTTTATGATTATGGGGACCTTCGGAGCCTAGCAAACCTCGTGTGCAAGCTGGTACTTCTGCTTATTGACGGAAGGGTTGTAGTATGGTAGGTTTTTTAAAGCCTGCGATATCGTGTCTCTCTCAGTATTTCTCTGCTTTTAGAGGAGACAGGGGAGAGACACAGCGATCCTTTGGGATCAAGGGAACGGTTGTCCTGCTGCTGACTAGCTGACAAGCACTCGTGCGTCGTAAATTCCGGCATGTCGATATACCAAGAAAGAAAGAGAGAAAGTAAATCTAATATATATATATATATATATATATAAAAATAAAATAATATACATATTAACTAACTTAACTAAAAGGAATGAAATCGATGTCGATACTCAGGCTTCTGCTTCAGAGCCTGGCACAGTGGTCCATAAATGTCACTGCTGTCGCCGGTTCAGCGGCACTGGGGATTAACGCCCCGCAGACGGCCCCCTCTCCCTTGCCGTCATTGCAAGGGGGCTGCGTGGCCACACTTGTGGGGAAAATAGCAGTCGTGGCCGCTTCCTTCACGCCGATTCGAAACCGACGCATAGCTGAATTCTGGCAATCGCTGGATCAGCAAACCGTCGTCGTCAACGCCTGTTACCCTAATCCGGTTCTTGTATTAGGAGACTTCAACCTGGAGGTCCCGGTGCACGAACAGGCGGGGCAAGGCGTTGGAGAGCTGGTCCGATACATTCAGTCTAGCCTCATCGAGCACCTCTCCAGCGAGGGGCCGGATCAGGCAGATGCCTTGTATGGGTGTCAACGGAGGCGTTCTACCGTGGATGCCATCAAGCGAGTGAGGGCACTGGCGGATTTGCGGTCGTTTGGGGCGAGGTGATGTTGGCGGTGTCCTTGGACATCTCCAATGCGTTCAACACTTTGTCCTGGAGTTGCACTAGGTACTCGTGTATCGTGATGTGCCGCATAGTCAGGGCCTGACGGAGAGAGCCGTCATCCATCCAAGTGCGACTGGCCTCAGTCGGCGTGATATGTCGTGCGGTATTCCGCTCCTGTGGAACATCGGATACGACTGGGTGTTTCTCGGTGAGCTTATGCTATGCGAACGATACTCTTGTAATAGCGAGCGGGCTTAGGTACATACTGCGCCACGGTGTCCCAAATCGTGAAACGGATCTGGCATCTGAATCTCGAGGTGGCTCTGCACAAAACTGAGGCCATGTTCTTTAATGGTCAGTGGCGTGTGCCAGCGATGGGATCACTGGGGGTGGGAGACACTATCATCGGCATCAAGCCCCAGTTAAAATATACAGGGTTCGTGCTCGACGGCCAGTGGGACTTCGGGGAGCATCTCCGAAGTCTGACTGCCAAATTGTTGGTCTCTGCTAACGCTTTGACGCGGCTGCTGCTGAACTTGAGAGGGGCGGATGACTCCTGTAGGAGACTCTACTCAAATATCGTGCAGTCCATGGCCCTATACGGGTGCTCCGGAGGGTGCGTGGTCCGCACCAGAAGATGGCCTCCAGGGACATCAGGGGTTACCTCACGATTTCCCTGGATCCTGAATTCGAATATTACCAAGATCAATGCTAAAATAATGATGAAGTACAGCAAGAATTTTTTTGTATTGAGTATTATAAAAATATTATTGGTATTGAATACGAATAAAACGTTTGCATGCAAATTTAAAGCATGCAGGCAATATAGATGAAAATTCAAATGTCGAAAGTGGAAACGGCTCATAATATTTAATCCTTATTTAAACTATGCGTAGAATAAAATGAAGTGCAGAGTTACTCACTAAAGCCAGTGCTATATTTTATTTCCCAAAAATAACACTAAAAGGAGGAGGATTGTTTTGTTCAATGATGAAGAGAATTTATGAAAGAGATCAAAATATATCACATCACGGATGCTTGTAAAATTATTCTACCGGAAAATTGTGTACCGCGAGGACATGGTAATGGGAGTTTGAATAGCGTTTTATGCATTCCACTTTATTGAGCTTATTCATAGATATATATTTCTCTTCGTCGCTAGTGCGGGAATCACGGATATCTGTGGCGGGAATAGTTGAGGATATTTTGGGACTTATATTTAAGTTGCGTAACAGTAGGTATGTGAGTCAAATGGTAATAAGTTTTTCTTGTTCCGTTTCTTTTCGGCCTTCGTGAGTGTAGCTGTGCATTTCTTAAACCAACAAGTTTTAGGCAGCATACGGAACCAACATAAATGGAAGTAAAGTGAAAGAAAAGTTTCCCGGCGGTCCGTAATAACATAGCCGCGGTTCGTAGAGTAGTTTGGTACGTGTATTTGTCGCCAAAGCAGACGTTCATGTTACAATACTATTATCACCAGCCAGTATCTTGTTACGTCACTTTCCTCGCACTTTAACTACAAGTGTATATTATGTCCTCGTGTTTACCAAAACAACATACCTAACAAATGATAGTTTTTAGTATCGATGTTCAGGTCAAATATATAAATCTAAACATCGAGACCAAATACTATGATTTGTACTTTACTTGTATTTTATAGAACAGACAGTTGAATACTTTTATTTATATCACAAAGTAGTTAGTTGCTGAAAGCGGTATTGCCAGACAACTTCACAATTAATAAGAACGCACAGAAGTGAAAGAATAGTAGACAGTATATTATTAAAATGGTTGACCTCACCTCGCTATATAGGTGGTTTACTTACCCCTCTAGACAACGGGTAATTTGTTGGTCGGTGTATGTAAAATATTAGGTATTGACCTAAGAAATTGCCGAAATTTTCTTACAGATTCATGAGTTCGTTATTACTGTAATTTAATAGCTATTTCTATTATTTATATTGATTGAAAGTTGATTTCAAGATTTTACAACTCTGTATTAAATTATGTTTTTTATGACCGCTTGATAAATCAAATTCGATCTTCAAAAACAGTACTTCCTAAATCCATTTTGATGATAAATTACGTACTACTTTTTTACAGCTGTCTCTTTTCAAAAATGTAATAAAAGTGTTTCTTAGTTTAATGTTGTCTCATTCATACACAAAAATCATCATAAATTTTGAATTTGTCATTCTTAAAAAAATGCAAAATTATAGTACTGAAAATTGGGTTTCCTCCAATTTATTAAAAAAAAACGGCAATTTCCATTGTAACATATGTATATATTTGACGTAAATGACAATCGTCAACGTATGTCATAAACGTCAAATCCCGTACATTCGTCATTCTATTCTACAATACGCCAGTCAACGAATTACCACTTGTCAACAGTGGCTGTGATTTAACAGAAGTAAAAGCGTCGGTTATTACAAAGAATCGTGTAGTATAATTGAACCTATTTGGGTGCAATTATATTACACTAATAATAAAATGTACTTCAAATATCAAATTTCCAATAACCTTAACAACATTAATATGTATCATGAAGGCACTTGAACCTTCGTTGAGAGATTAGAGATAGGCACAAGGATTAAACAGATAACCTACAATACGAGTAGGTATTATTTACTTGAGTATTACGGAATTTTGATATAACGTGAACATGCCTTGTAGGTACGTATAAAATAATGCTAAACAGAATATTACAACACATTCAATGAGCGTCACTTAAAATAAATATTTACATGTTGTATTAGTTTTTGTGCTGTCTGTGGGAAGACCAAAAGCTTGTCTTGCTTTGTCTTTTACACTGACAGCACAGAAACTCTGTGCTTACAGGGTTGGCAGCGCGAGTGCGATTCCCTTGGTGCTGCATACGTCCTTAGGCCACGGTAACCACTTTCCATCAGGTGGGCCGTGTGGTTGTCTGTCAACCAAGTGGTATAAAAAACAGGTGTTTCAAAATCTAATCAAATTATCAAAATGATGAAACTGCTGAAAATAATCTATTTTTTATTAATTTAAGCAAACAAACAAAGAAACAAAACAAACAAACATAATTCTTCAGCTTTATAATATTAGTATAGGTATACGAACTTTTAAATACTTGTTTAGGAAATTAATCGCCGGTTTAAGATGTAAGAAGAAGTCGGTAAGGAACAATTTCTTTTTTCCACATTTGACTGTGCCTGTGAGGCCTAGCCTTCTTTATAGTGAGTCGCTAAATAATTTTGTAGATAAGGCCTTGGTAGTTCTTACGAGATTCTATGTCACAACTACTCTCCTAATATTATTTGTCTGCCCTATTTACCAATATAAGCAAACTGTCGGGAAGTACTAGGTACGTCATTTCAATAACGTTTCTAGTACGAATTTTGTTAGATTTTCAGTGCTTGCTTCGTATTAACCGAGTATTTACTATGGAATATATTTACTACCCTCATCGAGAACGACCTTAGAGATGAAAAATAAGTAAGATGTCAACAAACGAATTTCCTTTTAGTAGAAGTGATTTTCACTAGGATTTTATCTATTCGTTTCTAGCTTTATGTTTGAATTTTTTACTGATTTTCACTACTTTACTCATGGAACAGAGAATTGAAATTTGAAGTAATTTAAAATTGCAGTCTTTGGCAACAAAAATGCAGTAAAAGAAGATGATCGTTTTGAAACATGAAAAATTGAGGACTGTTGGCCCAAATGGTAGTCACTGGTATGATTTGTATGGTGGTAGAGATTTGACGGCACACATTTGTCACAAATTTCGACCGGGTTGGTACCTATGTATGACCGGATCTTGAATCACATTTCTCAATGGGGCTCTGAGAACATGGTCGAGTTCAATGCCAAGAAGACGCAGGCTTGTGCGTTCACAGCAAAGGTATCTTCTTTCCTTCCCCTTCCCACTCTTCAGACCACGCCACTGCCACTGCAGGACAATCTCAATATCCTAGGCATGGATATTCGCTGCAAACTGAATAACAGAAATTACATCGAGAGCATCATCAAAACAGCCTCGCGGAAACTCGGACTCCTGAACAAAGTGAGACGTTTTTTCACGCCGGAGCAGCGGTGTCTTCTCTATAAGACACAAATTCGCTCCTGCGTGGAATACTGCTCGCATCTCTGGGATGGCTCCTCGAAATACCTACTAGATGCTCTCGACAGGTTGCAGCGACGCGCGGTCCGAATTATTGGGAACCCTGAGGTCACGAACACCCTCGAGCCTTTGCAGATGCGTAGAGATATTGCTTCCTTGGCTGTATTTTACCGTCTCTACCATGGTGAGTGTTCTGACGAGCTCTTCCATCTAATCCCACCATCTCCTTTCCTACATAGGACAACACATGCAGGCCTTAGATGTCACCCTCACACTGTGCAGAATATACGAGCAAGAACCAAGCGGTTCGGAGACTCTTTTCTTTGCCGCACCACCAAGACTTGGAATTCATTACCAGCACACGTTTATCCTTCTTCCTACAGTCCCGGGGCCTTTAAGCGGGGCGTGAAAAAGCATCTGATGAGGCCGCCAAGCTGAGTGCCACCATTGTAGCACTTAGTGTCTGTAATGGTGACCCTCTTTCCTGAGACTTTGCCTTTAGCTTACCATCAGGCGAGGTGAGGTCAAGTTGGCGTGTCCTATATTAAAAAAATCAGAATTGCAATACCATTGTCTTATCATGACAGAAATATTTTTACTATTTTGTAATAAAGGTATCAAGCGATGGTAACACTTCAGAATTCATTATAATTGTTTATGTAAGATCTACGGCAAACGCTCGCCACTGCCGCAAACTTGGAGTTGATTAAGGCAGCTTGCAACGAGGAATTCAGAATGCACACAAATGAATCCGCATCTGAATGTTTAAACGAAAACTTCTTGCAAACTGCTCGTCGCCGCTACTTAGGATTAACAAAATTGTTTATATTATTACTTCGTTTTATAAGTCAAAACGTATATTATAACATTGTGTCAAGGGGCGATATATCCATGTTCAACAATATTTTCTATGCATTGTTCTTTTATATCAGTGGCAGGCAGGCACATGGTTTACATGATGGTAAGTGGTTAACGTGAACTATGGACGTGTACAATGCCAGGAGCGTTATACTCGTGCATCCGACCCTGCAAAAACCTTCTAATTTGTTTAAAATAAACCAAAATTGTTACCGCCGCTTCTTAGAAAGGAGTCTGTTTAACTGTAGCTTTTACTTTGAATAATATATTTTTAGAATACGTGAGGTATCATCGCTAATGTTTGGCGACATGATTCTTAGTTGTGTTTTGTTGTGAGGTAAAGTCAAATTGGCGTGTCCTATGTAAAAAAGTAAATCAGTACCTACCTGTACACTTTAAAAGCAATCCTAGTCTGATTGGTGAAGTTTTTGAAAGAATTAATAGTAAGTAAGTAGTACTTCTTCGACCGGGGGTTGAAAAAAGTACTCACTAAGTTTCAATAAAGATATTTCATGATTGAGGAGAATACAAAACTCCCTCATGAATTGACAAACAAATCCGTCTAATAAATATTTTTTCATACCACTTAGGTGGCAGAACAAGCACATGGCTCCCCTCATGGAAAGTGGTTACCGTGGTCTATGGACATGTGCAAAACCAAGGGAGTCACACTCGTTCTGCCAACCCTGTAAGCGCAGAGAGTTTCTTTGTAGTCAGTGTAAAAGACGAAGCAGGACAAGCTTTTGGTCTTCCCACTGACAGCACAAAAACTCTCTAGTGAGTTCTGGCTACCCTATTAACCGCCGGGAACACAATACAAGGTTATTATGGCCGCGGTAGAAGTAAGGCTGAGGAAGTATCTCCGTCCTATAGAATTATAGGACGGAGATACTTCCCCAGTCGGATTGCTCAATTGGATGGAAATACCGTCGTGTCCTATCTCCCGGCACATGCATACATATTAAAACCACGCTTAATTCGTATTTGTTTTTCATAAGATCTTCCGTTTTGATTAATAGTAACTTGGACACGTAGTCGTCAAACCAATCCATTATGAAAAAAAAACAGGAGAAGAATAGAATGAGGACTCGAAAGAGCAAACTTTGGACACAACTGAAATTAACGCTCCAATGACTGACATTTTTGCATAAAATAAATCTTTTGTATCGAAATTCAGCCGCTTCGCAGTCAGATTGGAAAACCAGGACTCATAGATATGCGACCGATACTAGAATAAATATGATTATAACGTGTTATTTTAAAGGAACTTCTTTCCTTTCAGGGTTGTGAGGGCAGACGGCTGTCGCTTCCAGAGAGGCACACAAACCAATCAAAGACTTTGGGTTAAAAATATTTTATTGAAGACTGACAAGGATGGAACTAGGTAAAATAAAATTTACTTCAGTAACAGGTTATTTAACAAAGTTTATACCCATAATTACAGCTCCATAGCAGTGATTAAAACACCAGACCTGTATAAAAAGGTAAGAGAAGATACTTAAAATTCAGGGAAAAACAAAGCGTTACATCTCTGTTAAACCTTTAATTAATACCCTATCACAGCTTAAATAAGGCTCACTTCATTTCGTGGCCTCTTAAGATGGATTATTAATAAAGGAGCCTCTTGAAATCAAGTTAAAATGTTTTTCGTTTTAGTGCACTGTTTACGAGATATTAAACTTGGCATTAATTTCCAATTTTCTTCCTTATATTCTTTTATATTTTCCTACTAATACTATAAAAGTTTGACGATGTTTCTGTTTGGAACAATCACGCTCAAGTAGCTGTATAGATCTGACTTAAATTTAGTACAGGTATAGATTATAAACTGTTTTAACACACAAATAAAATATAAATAATCTTCATTTACTTACTACTTAGTATTTAACATTTTTTCGTTTCCACCTGTATTTCAACTTATATAAATTTATAAATTGTGAAATTAACTTTTTGCTTATATCATTATTATATAGTATCCATCTAGGTGTCTGTAGTTTGTATAATAACCACAACCCTATCTCTACATAATTATATATATATATATATATACAATGGAGGAAAATATTCAAAATTTTAGTGACATTTCGGATCGCCTACTCAAAATTAATATACACTCGGCTTTCACTATTCTTCGGTATTGCCTATTCGTTCCAAAATTCACCCATGCCCTACGATCAACGCCATTTTTTAAACATAACAATATTGAAAAAAATGGACAAAATTTTAGAAAATACCCTCACCAAAAATTTTAAAGATGATCGAACTTCACTACAAGCGTCTCTACCGATTCGCTTGGGTGGGCTCGGTATTCGCAAAATTTCAGATGTCAGCTTACCAGCGGTCCTGTCTTCAGTCCACAGTACGGAAGAATTAACTAGGAAAACCCTTGCACCTACACTAGTTATATCTGAAGTATTGTGTAAGACTGATGCAGTGAATGCTTGGAAAATTGCATGTCCAAACACCGATCTCCCAAGGAACCTTTTCTCACAGCGTCTGTGGGACGGGCCGCTCTGCAGCTTAGTTAGAAAAAATATAATAAATACATGTTCCAATGCTGCTGAGCGTGCCCGTTTACAGGCAGTTGGAGTGTGGGAATCGGATATTTGGCTACAAGCTCTTCCATCGTCTAACGTAGGGACTATGTTAGATGACACTACCTTCCGCATCGCAACTTGTCTCCGTTTAGGTGCGCCGTGTGTTTCTTCGCATCAATGTCGCTGTGGAGAAGCTGTTGACAGACTCGGACACCATGGCCTGTCGTGCTGTAGGAGCGCTGGGCGAATTCCACGGCAAGCCAGCCTCAACGACATAATCCGCCGTGCTCTTGTCGCCGGTGTACCAGTTGTACTTGAACCAAACGGTTTGGCGCGTGAAGATGGCCAGAGACCGGATGGCATGTCGTTAATGCCATGGAAGATGGGTAGGACTCTGGTGTGGGACGCCACATGCATTGATACCATGGCTCCTACCCATATAACTAGCACGGCTGGCTGTGCTGGTGCTGCTCCTACTTCTGCAGAGGCTCTCAAACGGTGCAAATACTGCAATCTCATCAGAGATTATGAACTTGTGCCGTTTGGAGTCGACTCTTTGAGGTCAGAAGGTCCGAGCGCTCGCAACCTCTTCCGTGAGATTGCGAAGCGTATGGTCGACGCTTCTCGTGACCAGAAGGCTGGCCTCTTTTTAGGTCAGAGACCACAAGAGGCATGCGATGTTGAGCAATTCTACGACGCATTTTAATTGTTCTTAGCTATAAGTTGTATAATACCTAGTTATTTTAGTTTTATTGTGCTTAATATTTTTATATTATTTCTTGACATGATTGTAAAAATAATTTCCACTTAGATATGTAATTAGGAATATATGTTATATTGTATGAAAACTATAAGTTGATTAAATAATAACCAATTAACTTCAAATTATATATATATATATATATATCAGATATATATATATATCTGCAAAAGAATATAAATATATATTTCTCTTTCTACAGGAACAACACATGGGCTACTTTAATCCCTGGAATACTTTCTCATGGGTTTGAACGGGATAAGAATTCGCTAATCGCAATATATTAACTAGCTTACAGTCAGACTAAGTTTTATTAGTATGAAGACACCTTATAAATCTCAGATGATTAATTGGCATCACGTAACAAAAACTTGCTAGAACCGAGTTTGGTAGGATTAATGAAGTTTATCCGGCGTTTGCCAGCTGTCGTCAGCGTCACTCTTTGTTTCCGATCGCACTGTGTCGCACTGCACCGCATCGCATCATGCCGTCGCCAAACTCTCTACATGTGCTTGTCTATCGACTATTCTACTGTCTGTTTATACAGAATGACTTCATAAATGCACCAAACTCGTATTGTGCATACTCATACTAGTCATGTACTCGTATTAAGACAATAACAATTATCATTTTTCACTTGTTCCATGGGATTGTTACATTTTCCCCCATCTATTAGCAGGCCCGCTTTTAACTAGGTGAAGCTGTGGCCACTACAAGGTTAGTAGGTGTGTACCGTGTGTTCACTCCAAGTCACAAAACAATATTTTCACGTATTCTGGTTATATATATGAGGCACCACTAAGATTCGACCAACTTCACCTGCAAGACCAACCTGACGACAGACACGACGTTATGATGATGATGATGACATATTATTTATGCGCTAGCTTGGTACCGCGAAATCGTAAAATTCTTACTAGTTCCAGTTACAATTTGTTCCACGGAGCAAGTGAGAATTTAATTCCGTTTTAATATCAAACGAGTACGGAGGTTAAATTTATATAAAAGCGACATAAAATAAAGGGTTCATAGTTTCCAACTTATATTTATGCTAGGCATTTAGAGGCCAGCGTCCAAAACTTCCCGAACATCCGATATTGAAATCAGATAAACTTATTTTTGTTATTCATCTATGACTTTGCTGGTAAGATATTGTTTTGTTATCTAAAAACTTATACCAATTTATCAAAATATTCTGTGCATGTGGTGCTTCGGAAACTAAATCTTAACTTAGTCTACACGTAACTCCAAGATTTCGTTTTAACACCGCAGTGCAGTATACAGAATTCTTCACATTATATAATAATAATTGGAAGGGCCTCATAAATAAAGTATTTATATAAAAAGGTCTGTAAATTACAAGCTATGCTAATTTTGGGTCTAGACGGCGGCGCTGTGTAATTTATGTTTGTTAAATATAATGAACTTATGTTATTATGATACTAGTGGTAATGTTGGTGCTTTATTGGTTTATGTTTCCACAGTATCTTGGATGCACATATAATATTTTTAACATAATTGGAAAACTGATTCCTTGATCTCGTAATAAATATTTGTTAAAGGACGTAAATCTTAGTGACATGTTTTTTCTTATCTTATCTAAAAGATTGGATTAGGTTAGGTTCTTATCATTGAAATGCTTCTGCAGGACTACTGCATTACTTTCAGAGTTGGGAAAGTGCCAACTGCCAATTTTTTTTTACTATTCGCCATAAAACTCTTGTATCTTTAAATCCAACAGAATATTTTGGGAAGAATAGTATTCATTTTTCAAATGCGCACTCAACATTGTTTTCGGTGCGGAGTAGCCACGCCCTTTATAAAAGCAAGGTTTTAGTGCTTTGAAATATTTTCGAGCAACATAAACGTAATTTCTTAGAAATCTTTTTTTATAAATACGTGTGTACGAATATTTTTCATACGACCTTCTTACGTTATCATTTTGTTTGAAGTAATTGAAGTACTTTAGTAAAAAACATCCAAGCAATATATATTTAGATAGCAGCTACCTACACAATTTTCTTGTGTCTATTTATTGCTAAATTGTAAACACGATTTAGCATCATATAATGGAAATCGGAAGTTAATGTAGAAATTTTAAATGATTTTTAACAAAGACAAAGAGAATAAGAAAATAACGAGAGAGAACGGTAAAGAGAGAAAAGAAGCAGAAGTCCTTAAATCTCTCCGATGAATAACTGTCGAACATAGATTAGATTGATGTGCATCAAATAAACGTGCATTTCTCATATTTCTTTTTACAATTCTGAGCATAAAATTGCCTGATGAAACGTTTCTATAGTAGCTACCATAGCTTTATTATCATGTATTAACTATTGCTTGAGCCATAATTTAGGTCACCTTAAGCCTTTTTAAGGTAAAGTGGCCGGTTGACACCACAGAAACACAAACCTGACGCACTTCCCAATTGAAAAATAAAGATGTCTAGCCACTTTGACAATGCCACGAGAAGCATAGTTTGAACAAAGAATATTAATCAATTTGATTGATCATATGTGTCATACGCGTATGAAGCCGCGGACAAAAGATAGTACTTACATAACATCTTGGTTGACCAAAATGATAAGTTTTTTTTACTATAAGAAAAAATCCCTGATATTTATAAGGTCGCCCATGGGAAGTACATTCAAAAGTTTACATAGGTTAATTATGTCTCTATTGTAAACGATTTATGTACAATAAACGTTATAAATCTATATATATTTTCTCCCTGACAATCGACTGTCATCTGTGGAGTTAACTATTTAATTTATATTTTAGTCTGTTAATTTAGCCGCACTCAACATTGCAAGTTTCATAAACACACATTTTTTCCTCTATTTATTAAGCCAAGAACAATGGTTTGATCGCGCAGCGAGCGCATAGCTCACAAAAACCGGTCCTAATTCTACTATAGCAAAACTACTGTCATACCACAGACAATGCAAAAATGACTTTAAATTTTAGACTTTTTTCTATACGCTTAAAGTCTAAAATGAAATGAGAAGAGTTTCATTATACTCTGCAAAAAAATCTAAAAGTCTAAAAGTCAATTAATTTGTTAGACTTTAACAGTGTTTACTTAAAGTCTAAAATTAATTAGATTTTTAGCAATAACCTAGGTATGACAGTGGTTTTGCCTTAGCAGAATTGAGGTCCAGTTCTATTGTGCATAAATATGAGAGTTTCACATTCACGACCTACGTGGTACGAACTGCTTGTGGATGAATGGAGAAAACATACTCGAAGTTTATTCAACCGAACATACAGTAGCATCTACAAAAGATGCCACATGTCACACATGCATGTGATTTCGTAGCCAGTCTTGGGCTGAAAATTCTGAATTCTGTATATAACCATACTGTATATTGCTTAGTATCTTACGTCTGAATGAACTCCGAACATTTTATTTGTATAGGTACAAATAATATCGAGAACTATGTTTCTCCTAATTGTAATTTGGTAACTTGGAATCTCGTAATGTGGTGTTGAGTTGAGGCGCGAATATGCAAGAAACTACATAATTTAAAAGTAGGTACTCCCTATTATAAATTGTGTATATGTAACACGTTTGTTCCCAGTGCGTGTGGTCAAGACTTGTGGTCAATAGTATGGATATTAACAAGGAGACGCGTTGGTGGTCAGTGTTATCAACAACAGAACCATACCCACAAACCACAAATTCAGGCTGTGCAGATTACTTGCACAGCACTTAGCAGATTTCTTGGTTCAATCAATTCGCTAGTGGTTACTTTTGTTTTTGTTCCTTGTCTCTTTGTATTTCTGAGGAAATCATTTAGCGACAATAGCGAGAAAGTAGATCGCTTACTTAGGTTGACCGAGGACTCGTGATAATTGAATATTACTTAACATTTATGTATCTTGGAATAAATGTGTTATTTATTGGAAGGATATGATAATGTTTATGGAACAATCTATCTTAAATCTATATACCCAAGTAACCCAGGGAAGAAATTTAGTGGCTGTTAATAGCACTGGAGTATTTCTCGAGGTCGGATTTCAGCAGTCCCAATAATTTCGTTTAAGTTTCACTACAGTAGGTTCTCACACAGTTTTCCTCCGAGTATTGTCCTAACTCAGTTGGAGTTGGCATACATGCTCACTTCGGAACGGCGAGCATCGGAAACTTTCGTAAGGCGACTGCCATATAACCTCTATAACCTTTTGGTGATATTGAAGTTCTCATGCAGTAACGCAGTTTAATTCCACCATCTCGTAGTCTCTCAATGGAGAAATATGACTTTAGTTGTAGGTATAAGCTGCACGAATATGAATTTTGTTCACAAATTACAAAAAAGGAATATTTAACTAACAAAATGAAAATTGCATTTTAATTTCATTAAATACTTTAAAGCACTGTATGAACTGAGTAATTGGTTTTGTGTTGTTTAATATTAAAATTATAGCATTATTATAATAAAATAGTACTGTGAGCATAATGTGAACATCAGAAAAGCTAACATTATAAAATGATAACCGGAGGCTACCTCACCCCCAACGACTGATGGCCCGAGATGCTCATGCGGTTATGGTCGGTTCGAGTATGACATAAAATATATGGTAATATCGAAAGAGCCATTGTACTGGGATCAAACCGGGTTAGCAAGCATTTATATATAGTTATCGTTTTATAATGTTAGCTTTTCTGAGAGCGTTCCTATTTGATATCTGAACCGGATGTTGGTAGTACCCTGTGCACCACTGCTCCATATATAATGTAGTACTTACATGCAGCTCCACAGCCGTTTCATTCTCTGAGTTCAGCATAAAGTATCAAATAATCTTGTAATGTATGTAGTTTCAAAATGCAGTGTGAACTTTTTACAAGCTCACGTAGACTTTTAGTTTTACATAAATTAAATACTTGCTCCTTTTATTACTAGTGCAATAACAATGAAGTAAGGATAATCTCATACATTTTGCAAAAACAGACAAATTTTTATTGGACACTTACGAGAATAAGCTAGATCTAATTTTATTATGAAGTTATAAGTACTTTTGTTCTTCTTTGAATAACACGCTGAATCTTCATTCCGTTTAAACGACGTTAAGTAGCATTAGATAGATTTTCATTAGGTAAAACGTCAAATCTCAACAATCATTCCCTTGAAATTTGTCAAAAAATTCTCGTCATTTACTGGTTGTTGATCAACATGGTTACATTTTTACCAACGTCAAAAGCAGATTCCATGTGACGCGAACATCAAATCAAATGGACCGCAGCGGTGGTGGTGCGGCGCGGCGGTACGGTGCGGCACGGTGGTACGGTGCGGTGCGGCGCGGTGGTGCGGTGCGACGCGGTGGTGCGGTGCGGTGCGGTGGCGGCGGTACATCAGCGGTGCTTGCGGTGTACACGCGTACTTCCACTCCGCGCCTTCGTACTCCATACAACATGTGAAATAATCTTTTTGCTTTGACTGTTTCTATTATAGGAAAGCAGAAGCGAGACGATAATTCTATGTTGGTGATATCGAGCCATATTAACAAAGCTTGCTTACATCACAATAACATTATTGTGATTTTATAGTGCTAGTCTTTGTGAACGCGACGATCATGGAAAATTCAACTGAGTACAATTAAGATAGCAATACGTCTGTAGTTTTACTATATAATAGTATAATTATGTCTCTCATTTTCATTTCTGTTTCTTCAATTCAGTGTGTAGAATTGCTAATAACATTATTTATTAGGTACAACCTATATAAATACAACTAAACTACCTATTTTTTTTGCAATTATTGCTTTTTTTTATGTTCTGTAGATACCTCTATTTACTTAAATACCCACAGACATAGGTACAGAACTCGACATGTTCAACGATTTCAAAGCTAATAAGGTTTTATAAGTTTGTGAAAGGAATGCCGGGCCCTTTTTCGCCTTTAGTAATTTTTTTGAATGATTGATTTCGGTTGTGAAATAAGATAAGCCTTTGGATCGTCAATGTAGCAATTTGGCGATATTGGATATGTACTGTACTGTATGTTTAAGTTGAAAGAAAAAACTCAGATTCGGATTTGACAAATCTGATTTACCAGATTTAATCCACGAATTAGGTAGGAAGGTATGTATTACAACAATATTCTTTTATTCGACTACCCCATGTAAATCTTATTCTTGTAGGCAATGGCCAAGTCCTTTAAATATTGCATTTATAATCAACATCCGCATAGCGACTACCGAGTTGATTTCAAAGTTTACCGAGATCTGCGTATTATTTTTGATTGGCTGTTGGTCTTTTCTAGAAGCGACAACCTCCTGACCTGATTGAATCCTGAGAAGAAAGCCTAAGCCAGAGTCTATGTTATGTTTATTTATTATTATTATTTTGATTTGGTTGCCTTTTATTTTTTATTTTGTTTGATGTTTTTATTGTAATAAATTTCATATTTTTTCTTTTCTATCATTATTTCAGGGCCCTCTTAACCCTGGCAGAGCCCTCTTCACTTCAGTAGTGTCCTCTATATCCGAAATACGTTTCGCATAGATTATTTAGTTTTTTGACTGTGTACAATATAAAATAGGCATGCAAAGTTTTACATTTGCACTGAAATTTATTACATTTATTTTAACGCTTCTAATTGCTTTTATTTGGTTATTAGATAACCTATGCTCAAATTTCAATGCATGTGTTGGTAGTAGATTTAGGTCGCTGGTGCGCTACAGTACAACGGTGACCTAATACTTAAGGTATTATATACGAGTATAATAGTTTTTAAATAATTATATGACACTCAGAGTACTAATTCAGAATTTACCACGGCGGAAATGTAGAATTAATTACAGCGCCAGATGCATCGTAGTTCATATCCTCATTTGTATTTGTGTGTATGTGTGTGATGTCTCTAATTGGGTAGACGTGAATATATCCACACACGTAAAAAGTTTCCTTTTAACTTACTATTCACAATGCAGCAATAGGTAAGAGGAAAATCAGCAATAACGGCCTTCGAGGATAGTTTGATATAACTTTTTACAATATGTATTGTGAAGATTTTTTTCTTTAACACGTCTGGTTGCGCCGATGGTAGAATTTGTATTTTTTTCGCTCAATAGTAGTAATTTAAATTGATGACACTGAACACACGCTCCCTATACACATCTCCCTCCCGCACTACCTTTAAAGTGAGATAGCAATAGTTTCCGCACCGCTCAATTGTCAAAATAGACGCATATTCACTTCGCATTGAACTAGCACGCAATGGCAGGCGGTGCGCGCGTCTCTCAGAAATTAATAATGTTTGTTGGATTTTAACCGCTTTCATAGACCTTTACCGATCGGATTGTGCCTCTCGTGTGTCCCTCAAGTGATTTAGTGATGTGGGCAGCAGCTCCTGAGCCAGGAAGAGAAGATCGGTGCAACGGCCCAGCCAGCAAATGACAAAACAGCACGTGGCGTAGTAAAGGTTAGTGCATCCTCTCCTAATTTCTCGGGTTGCATTCAATGCCTAAACCACCTCCGCGGCAACCCGATCACCTATCTTGTTTGTTGTGTAAAGTGTCATATGAAACATGTTAACTTCACCCCCGCATAATACAGTCCACTAGCTCAGGTGGCATGAGAATAGCGCCACCATTCTTTTTGGTCCTGGTCGAGCCGGATACTTAGTCGTAGTTCGCAATTTTGTTACTATTCTATTGGGAATAAACGCACCGCACCTAAATACCTAGTTATTTTAGTAGAAAACCCCGCATCTAGGCATTTAGGTTTAGATCTTAGGTATACTAGACACCCTAGTGCATAGGCACAGTGTAATACCTAACGCATTTGGCTTTTGTTTATTTGTTTCAATTTCTAAGTTGTCCGTTCGCCGCTGGCTCGCATCGTGTTTACCTGATACCTACATAGGTTATGTACGTGGCTATACCTCGCTCGCATTTCTCTTATCGTATCGATCCTTAGTCGTAGCTCGCTTTTGTTATTTATTCCACAGGGAATAAACGCACCGCACCTAAATACCTAGTTATTTTAGTAGAAAACCCCGCATCTAGGCATTTAGGTTTAGATCTTAGGTATCCTGACACCCTAGTGCATAGGCACAGTGTAATACCTAACGCATTTGGCTTTGTTTTTATTTGTTTCAATTAAGTTGTCCGTTCGCCGCTAGCTCGCATCGTATTTACCTAATACCTACGTGGGTAGATACGTGACCAATACCTCGCTCGCATTTTATTCAAATTCATACGAAAGTATTTTAATTTGAATAGATATTACGCAATACTTAATCCCTGAAATAATAGTTGAACCTAGACAGCGATCTAGCTCGCGTAGGTACGATCTGGCTGTTGCTATGCGCGTTTGTTCAAGCTTGCACTCGCAGTAATAGGTACCTACCTACCTACGGTTATCGCTCGCGCCGCGTCGCTGTTCTATAGGTACCGCTAAGATTAAGTCATTTCATTTGTTGCTTACCGCACTTTGGTTTGATATTTAGTTGTAAACATGCCCCCAAAGGTTAGTAGTACCGATAGTAAAGTTCAATTGAAACTTTTATACGCTAAAAGAGAAATGATTTACTCTCGCGTACAATCGATTTGTGATAATGCACTTAAAACCTCTGATTTGGCCATTAGAGATTCGTTCTTGTGTTCTATAGAAAACTTAGATAGTTTACGCGCGGATTTCGAAACCTTAGTACATGACATCAACGTTTCAGAGTTAAATTTAAATCCCGATTACTCAGTGAGTTATCAGGCCTTGTCGTCGTTTGACGATTTGTATTGTCGTATCAAACTCGTCGCTAGGAGTTTGGAGAAACCGTCTGACCGACCCAATCCCACTCGCGACCGACCTAAGTTGCCACCAATTCAAATACCCGAATTTGATGGTAACATTCGCAATTGGTGTTTATTTATAGATAGTTTTGAGAATACAATAGATAAGAACGATTCGTTGACAGATCACGAAAAATTGCATTATCTCGTTGAAAAATTAACTGGTAAAGCTATAACCGTTTGCGCTGGAATTACGTTTAGTGCCGAAAGTTATAATTTAATTTTAAATACTTTGAAAGCTAAGTATGAGGATAAAAGATCGGTAGCTAACGCATATTTGGATCAGATGTTTGACTTGAAACCCATTACGGCATGTAACGATCAAAACTTAGAGAAGTTTCTAGATACTTTCGCATCATCTGTTCGCGCCGTAAAGAACCTAAAGATCGATGACCTCTGCGACTTCTTATTTTTGTATATGGGTTTAAAGAAATTAGATTCCGAAACCATTCGTTTATTTGAGTCGGATCATCGCGGCAATAAAATTCCTAAGTTCGAAGACTTAGAAAGTTTTGTTCGCGAGCATATAAAAATATTGCAACGCTCTTCATCGAAACATGAAGGCGCGAAGAAAGTTGTTAGTTCTGAACGCAAAATAGATGCGTCATCGAAGTCACTGAGGTCAACTCATACTTATGTTAATACCGCACCAGCACATGTACAATCACCTGTTTGCTCTTTGTGTAATACTCATCATTCGCAATTGTACAAGTGTCCGGGTTTCCTAAAATTATCGCCTAATGATCGTTATAAATTTGTTCGCGCTAATAATTTTTGTTTTAATTGTCTCGGTACTAAACACCGCGTTGTTTTATGTAATAGTAGAAATAGTTGTCGCAAATGTCAAGCGAGACACCACACTTTACTTCATTTTGAAAATAGTAATGCCGCATCCAATGTGAGCACAGTTGGTTCGTCAAGCGGTGGCACACGGCGGCCTGCGCCACAGCCGCAGCCCGCGCTCGCGCGCGCTCCGGCCCGCCCGGAGACCGCTGCGAATGACGTCACCTTGTGTTCGTTGTCCGCTAGTACTGCGCTCACTACTGTGGTTCTCGCGACTGCTCGCGTTATTGTTGTCGATGCATTAGGTAAACCGCACATTGTTCAAGCGCTATTAGATGGCGCTTCGCAAAGTAATTTTATTACTCAAGATTGTTGTCAACGTCTTGGTTTCAATGTTAATAAGCGTTCAACCCGCTCAGTGGTGAAGGGTTTTGGAGGTTTACAGTCAGCTGTTCATGGCACCGTTAAAACAAGGTTTGGATCTCGTTTTAATAATAATATTTGGTTTGACATGGATTCGCTCGTTATAGATAAAAATAACTGAACAGTTGCCTACCGTCCCGGTTGACACGTCTTTATTAACGAAATTTAAAGACTTGCCTTTAGCAGATGAGACTTACGCTGTTCCTGGAGTCGTCGATATATTGATCGGCGCTTCGATTCTCCCGCACCTCCAGTTATCACGTAAGGTTCAAGGGGGACCGACGTACCCCGCTCCGCACGCACTGGAAACAGTTCTAGGTTTTGTTATAATTGGTTCCGCACCCGCTTCTATAGATAGTTTTAGTCACTCGACTGCTTCGTTCTGTTGCACCGTCGAGCTGCCACTGGAGTCTACCATCCGCAAGTTTTGGGAAATTGAAGAGGTCAATGTCCCACCAATCCTAAGCCCTGATGACAAGATGGCTGAGGAGATTTATTGTCGCACGACTACTCGTGATGAGCAGGGTCGTTATGTTGTCGCGCTCCCTTTCAAGGGAGATATTTTTTCGCTCGGTGACTCCCGTGTATCCGCTGAAAAACGCTTTCTTTGTTTAGAACGAAAGATGCAGGCGTCTCCAAAGTTAAAGCAAGCCTATGATGAGGTTGTTAACGAATATTTAGATAAAGGTTACATCTCACCTGCGCCTGCGGACACTGACGAGACCCAGCCTTCGTACATTATCCCGCACCACGGAGTTATTAGAGAAGATAAGCTTACTACTAAACTCCGCGTAGTCTTGGATGGCAGTGCTAAGACTAGCACTTCCGTGTCGCTTAATGACATTTTGTATTGTGGTCAAAATCTTTAAGGTAATTTATTTGACATAATTGTAAATTGTCGCATTAATATTGGTAGAATTTTAGCTTTTTCGGACTCAACAGTCGCTTTGTGTTGGGTCCACTCTTCGCCCCATCGTTGGGACACATTCTTCGCTATTAGAGTGGCAAAAATTCAATCTGAATTAGCGCCACAAAATCTCTTTCACGTTGCTGGCACCGACAACTCAGCCGATTGTCTCTCTCGTGGATTGCTTCCTTCGCAAATTTTAGATCACCCGTTATTGTTTAGTGGACCGTCCTGGATTCATGCCGCGTTAGATAAGTGGCCAGTTAGTCAATTCAATCCCACTACGGTTTCCGAACCACCCGAGGAGAAGAAGCACTCGCTTGTTGTATCGGTCCCGCGTGAAGAGTCCCTTATTTTGTTGTTGGCTAATCGCGTCTCGTCTTGGTCGAGACTGTTGCGTTGTGTTGTTTATGTAGGCCGATTTTTGAGAATTTTATCTACGCGCGGTCATATAGAGTTGACCGGTGATTTAAGTACGCTAAAATATTTGCCCGCAATAGATGTTGATGACGATAGAATGCACCTTCTAACTCGTCACGCTCTTTTGGATAGATTAGTCCAATCGTTTTGGAATCGTTGGAGAACCGATTGTTTGCACACGCTGCAGTCGCGTCAAAAATGGAATACTCCATCTAACCCAATTACTGTAGGTACGGTGGTAGTCCTTATGACTGGGAATGCGCCTCCTTTACATTGGCCTCTAGGAGTAGTAGAGGAAGTTTTTCCCGATTCCCGCGGGATAACTCGTGTTGTACGGGTTAAAACCGCAACCGGATCGTATCTGCGCCCGGTTGTTCGCCTCTGCCCTCTGCCTAACCAGCAGTAGGCACGAGTTCAAACCTAGGTTTATATTTTAGTTGTTATTTCCCAAACCTAGATTTAGATTAGACTTTAGATTTGTTCCGCATTTTTCGTTTTGAAGGTAACCCTTCAAGCCGGGGGGAATGGTTGCGCCGATGGTAGAATTTGTATTTTTTTCGCTCAATAGTAGTAATTTAAATTGATGACACTGAACACACGCTCCCTATACACATTTCCCTCCCGCACTACCTTTAAAGTGAGATAGCAATAGTTTCCGCACCGCTCAATTGTCAAAATAGACGCATATTCACTTCGCATTGAACTAGCACGCAATGGCCGGCGGCGCGCGCGTCTCTCAGAAATTAATAATGTTTGTTGGATTTTAACCGCTTTCATAGACCTTTACCGATCGTATTGTGCCTCTCGTGTGTCCCTCAAGTGATTTAGTGATGTGGGCAGCAGCTCCTGAGCCAGGAAGAGAAGATCGGTGCAACGGCCCAGCCAGCAAATGACAAAACAGCACGTGGCGTAGTAAAGGTTAGTGCATCCTCTCCTAATTTCTCGGGTTGCATTCAATGCCTAAACCACCTCCGCGGCAACCCGATCACCTATCTTGTTTGTTGTGTAAAGTGTCATATGAAACATGTTAACTTCACCCCCGCATAATACAGTCCACTAGCTCAGGTGGCATGAGAATAGCGCCACCAACGTCTACTGCGAACTATCATTTTAAATAACATGTGTGTTTAATAAACATGTATTTTAAAATGTTTATAATGTATTAATATAAAGTAAGCAGGAAATATGTTTAGCAGGTGACTCATAAGATTATGGATATCTGGAATATTAATTTAGCAATCATTGTACCTATAATCGTTTAGTCAATATACTAACAGTCAAGAGACTCGACCAATATCCAAAGACGCTCACGTTAGATGATTGGGTTAAGGGTTTGATGCAAAAGGTCGTGCTCCTCGATACGGCACGTACAAGTAGTGAGGAGGATTATCTCTCTAGAGCCCAAACAAACGGCGGATACCTCTGTCCCAGTACCCAATGCCGGTGACACTCTGTTTGCTATATATTCTATGTAGTTTGTGATCATTACAAACTATATAATCTATGTAGTTTGTGATCATTACAAAAATAATTACGAAACTATAGATAAGAAGTAGGAAAATGTAAAAAAAAGTAAGTGATAGAGGAAGCAACAATTATTTTTTTCAATTTCCAATATCTTAAAGCAATATTAATTAACCAATGAGAGCTACTAACACCCAAATCTCTAGGATTAAGAGTAGTATTTCTGTTAAGTTCAGCGCATACGTTGAACTCCATATCCATGTGAAATGGTTTAGGAAAAGCCGAAAGATGCCTTTCGGACCTTTAGGTTGAATTTTTAAAATATCAAATTCCTATTGGGGGTCAGTGGGCCTCATGGCTTCGGATACAATCGGGACATAACTCAGAATTGGTAATGATTAATGATATTTGTGGTAAACAGTTTTGTGTAGTTGGACAGAATTTATAATAATGACGTCTTTATTGTACACCAATTACACATTACACTAGAATAAGTGATACAAGTTCCGTGGCACATACAGATGGCGGCCTTATCGCTCTGCGGCAATTTCTTACAGGCAACCATAGGATGGAGATAAGAAAATAGGAGAAGAATATTTTAGGGCAGTAGGTGTACATAGAGAATATATAAAGAAAATACAATAATAATAATGAAAAAGAAAACACAATAGCCATAGGTAAATACAATTATACATATATAAGCATACACACTATATATATCTTAGAAAAAGTCACAATACATTAACACAAACATATATATATATACTTAATTCTACTTTGTCATTCCACTATTTCATAGAGACAGGTAGTATTCCTTGACGAGTCTTTTGAACACAGGCAAGGACTGAGCTCGCCTGACTTTCACTGGTAAAGCATTCCACAACCGAGCCGCCTGTACCGAAAAGGATTTGTCAGCAAAGTTGGTGGAATGGCTCGGTATTTTCAACCTTAGATTCTCCGATGATCTCAAAACCTCTTTCTTTTTTTTTCTTTTTTTTTTACTCTGACTTTTAACATTCACGCGGTTAATTAATTGTACGAAAGCCAAACGATTCGTTGGTCGAACCGAGTAGTTAGTACTACTTTCGATCAGAATTATAGAAGTCAAAAATTTTGATGGCGGCCTTTAATTGGAAAATCATAGCTTATGAAAAAAAAAGTGCACTTAGAAATATAGAAAACAATAATAAATTAGTATGTTGTTATTGGGCAAACGGAGCGTAGGACGCCCAACGGCCAAATGGAAGGACGACCTCATCAAGGTCGCCGGGAAGCGCTGCATGCGGGCTGCTTTAGATCGGTCATTCTGGAAGAGTGGGAGAGGCCTATGTTCAGCAGTGGACTATGTGTGGCTGAATGATGTTGTTATATGCAAAAACTACCATGTTGCGGCCTGCTTTTACAAACACAGGCAAAAGAGGAGCTGATAGTATAAAATTTCAATCAATTAATATAAGGTCGGGTAAAAGAATTTTTGTATGTTTCATACTGAATATAATATTTTTTAGGTATAATTTTTATTTATTTATAATTTGTATGTGCAGTTTTGATCGATGACTTGTTGCAATCTTGTGGATAATGCCATGATCCCATTGCTGTAAAAATTTTGAGATTTTTATTTAAAAAATCTGACAAGTTTTCACAGTGTTCTTTTGAGGTTCACTTTATGGTTCCTAAAGACTTCTGATGTGACCGAAACAGGTTGAAATGTCAGGGCTATACGGAGGATGCATCAACACATCTCACCCAAGTTCTCTCAATTTTAGCTGAGTGGCTATAGATGAGTGCGGTGGCATTGTTATGATGGACAGTTTTTCTCAGTTGATTCTTTTAACCTCATCAGTTGCTGACAGTAGAATTTAGAATCGATAGTTTTATCCAGTGACAAAAGCTCATAGTGTACGATTCCTTTCTAATCCCACCAAATACACAGCACGTTGCAACAAAGAATACGTTACATTGTTTTCTGATTTATTTCTGATTGCGGTTTCTCTCAGTGAAATCTTGTGATACCCAAAATTCAAGTCTTTTATTATAACCAGACTTTTGTAAATGACGTAAAACTGTTTTGTTATTAACATACAGTTCTTCAGTTATATCATAACTACTAATACGTCGATCTTGCTCCACTTTTTCAAAGATGGCACTGATTTTATCCAGAGTGAACCTCATCTTGCACACTAAAACATCCAGACTTGAAATACTTGAACCATGTTTGTGCTACTCATTGATACTGCATTAGATCCGTAAACCGCACAAATTTAATTCAGACGTTCGTCGTATTTTATGTTTTTTTAATAAAACTTTAAAATGTACCGAATTTCTTCTTCACTTACATCCATTTTGCTTGATTGGAAAATAATTAAAAATTGACGAGAACTAGCTTTTTTATTTATTGCATCTTCAAAATGTCAACATTTAATTGTATTTAAACCACTCAGTTACATTCATTACAGCTAAAGAGATTTGACTACTAATAATACATTCAAAATACGAAAATACCTTTACCCTACCTATTATTTCAATTATATTATCAAATCAAGTTACTGTAACTTCTATCGTGTAAGTTTATTCAAAGAACAATATGAACTGTTGCAAGTTATGTTCTTATCTTCCATCAATTTGTTAATACAGCGAGCAGTCGATCAATCTGGTCACGAACTAACAAAGTCCTGAGTTTATGATTAATGCCACCTTTAATAAAGTAATACAGATATCCAGACTTCAATAATATTGTAGCACTCACGTTATATTTGAAAAGAAAACTTACAAAGTGAGAATTATTTTTCTAGATGATAACAAAAATATAACAAAATGTAGTCATTACGCGCTTGTCCGAATTGAATGCTGACGCGAGCGTAACGCAGCCACAGTTGTTATCCCTGATTATGTACCTACCTATCTATCCCTACAACACTGTTGTATACATAGAACCGTTATGTGCGTACTTACAGGGGTATGTAAGCTTTTCTTACACGACCTGAATACGTTCCGCTTCAAGGAAATGTACATGTATGTATACCTACAGTTTTAACACCATTTTCATGCTTCACTTTCCTGGTACGAATAGGTTACTCGTATATGCGTAGAAAATATTAGATTTTATACTCGAATCTGTTTATTTTTAAATATTTACAAATCTTCCAAACTTTCTGGTACCTTGGGAAATATTTGTAGATAGTTGCCCAAATAATACACATTTCCTAATGGAGTAGGTGTTTCCACTATCTACGATCCTGTCATACGCCTTTCCCTTCTTCTACTTTATTTATCGTTTTCAGACATGCTCCACGACTGCTTGTGTCCTTGACCTGACCTGACCTTTCTTTGAAATGTCCTCGTTTTGAACGCATACCCAGGACAAAAGTTAATAGGTTGATTCACCCTCGCTTCATTCATTTGTTTCGTCAATCTTCTTTTTTTTTTTAATCTATCGCCTATATAGGTTGAAAAAAGAAGATTAACCTAACAGTACTAAAGCCGATAACACTAATTTTAGTATGGTCAGATTGCCAAATCATATATCATATCCCATATGGAAATTCTTGCAGAAATTACTTGTACAAAATTGTGAAAGGCAATAAATATTTTATTTTTTATTTATTTCTTTAGACGCGTCTTGAATTGTAGAATACGAAATGGATACCAATCCAGATAGATAACAAAAATCCATTATAAAAAATAAAATAAATGACATTATCTTATTACGATAAGATTACCAGAGAAAACCCGGCTCATCTGAAAAATTATCAAAATCTGTGGATGAAAAACCACTACCACAATTCCAAAACACTGGCGAAAGTGGTGGCAGCAACGTTTGAAGGTCGCAGAAAGCACCTGTTTTTCTAAGTTTAGTATCGTCTCATCTTATACTATGAGTCTAAGCACTCCTTTCTTTGTTTTGGTTTGCTCCTTCTGTGTTACCACTATCCGAGAGTGTTGGATGTTGGAACATTTTGTAGTATAAAATACCATAAAACTACGAGTATATAAAGAGAACAGTTAAGTCAGTCATTAAGTTCCAATCTTGATGTTCTACCCGATGATAACCGTGAATATCATGCGAGTGGCAATTTAAGAAAACAGGTCTTTAAGGGTACAAGTGCTACATGTAAGAAAACATTCATAGATTTCTATGTGAGGGTAGTGCTTACGCTGTCTAATAATTCGTAGCACTATCTTATCTAAAACCTACAGGTCTGTGAGAAAAAATCTGTAGCTAATAGAATGGATCACATGAACTGGTGATAGTGGGTAAAACTGAAAGCACGGAATAAATAATAGCACCACGTACAGTCGACAAAGTAGATACGGTTACACCTTTACATACAACTCTATATAAAAAAGTGCAACGGCATCTCCTTTGTCGACTGAACGTGCCGAAAGGCATAATGAACCACACTCTGGAGCAGGCTTGTTTACTAAACAAACAAAAAGGATTAATAAGCGCAATGCTACCATTCAGATACCATCAGAACGTGGCTGATCTGTTATTATCAGCTATAATCCTACAGTACTGCAAACTGCCAATAATGGAGTCGCATTGCACTGTTTCATACTAATTAATATATCATATTTATTTAACAATATAATTATAGCATTTAATTTCCCAATAAATTATTGTCCATAAAATTTAGTTCTCGAATTTATATTTCAAATACTATTGATTATTGGCTATTCATTAAAGTAAAATATATATATCATTCCAGAAAATTGTAGATGAACCACAAATTACTAGAATGAAATATGTATTTTACAGAAACTCAATTGAATGAATTTTATAATCACGTTTTTGATTTAAGAAACTAAACAATTATTAATCCTAATGAATATTGCTTTTTCTGTGTTAATTTCCATCTGGGCCTCGATTCTGCTAGAGCAAAACCATTGTCAAACCACGGACACTGCTAAAAAATTCATTTAATTTTCAACTTTAACTCAATGTGGTTAAAGTCCAAAATTTAAAGGCTTTTTGAATTATAAAGTGTTATGAAACTCTTTTTATTTAATCTTGAACTTTAATATGAATGATGACGTATGAATATAAAATCTAAAATTTTATGTCATTTTTTGCAGTGTCTGTGGATCATACCAAAATGGCAATAAATGATTTTGCTTTAGTAGAATTGAGTGCCTGATTGCAATCAAAATTGAATGTCAATATATTGTTCTACAAAATCTAGTTACAGAAAAGAATCACTGCAAAACAGACTCCCTCCACGTAGTTCTTATTTATCTGCCCCACTCAGCACATTCAACAAAACATATTTAATATATATGATACCTACAGTTAAAACTCTTTTTTCGTTAGAACCCGTTTTCCCTAAGAAGAAGTAAGAAATAGTTTTACTAAATGCATGGTCAATATGTTAGAACTAACTTTTAATTATTATTATTTTTCATAAAACCACTTAGTTGGCAGATAAGTGTACGGTGGAAAGTGGTTACCGTGGCCTATGGACGTGTGTAACACCAGAGGAGCCACACTCGCACTGCCGACCCTGTAATTACAGAGTTTCTGTGCCGTCAGTGTAGAAGACAAAGTAGGACAAGCCTGTAGTCTTCTCACTGACAACACAAATTCTCTAGTGACCTCGGGCTACCCTACTCACCGATGGGAACACAACACGAATTTTACACTTTTTAAACTGATCTACTAGTCAAGCCCTTTCATTTGATACCCATATTAAGGAAGTTGAGAAAAAATATGTACTCCGTCATTTTGTAGCGGCGGCCATCTTGGACCGATTTTTTTCAAACATAGCTAAGAACACTCCCCACTAATATAAATTTCAAACAAAAATAAAATAAATTCAAATCGGTTCATCCATTCAAGAGCTACGTAGCCACAGACAGACACACACACGCACACACACATACACACACATATATACATACACACAGGCACGTCAAACTTATAACATCCCGTCGTTTTTGCGTCGGGGGTTAGTAAAAAAAGAATAGGCATTGCAACGCATGAAGGGCATTAGCTAGAAGCCTATAAATTCGTATATACGTGACATTTCCGTGGTCCGCACAGATTCAGCGAGTTCTAAAAATCGTTTACTGAAGGTTGGCCGCTATACATAGTGTGATTACTTTAAAAATATATCTACAGATATTACCTGAAATATTTTGCATGGATTAATTTAATGGAGATATTAAATAACACAGAAATTTGATTAAAATATATACCTACAATAAAAAATATTTCAGTGCTTGAATTGAAACATATATTTTAAAATATTTATTTTTCCTTTCACCGTAATATTCAAATATTTGCGTTTTCAGCGGATTTATCTTTGAGTTGCAAAATCGTGTGCATTTTGTTATTCGATACTGTTGCCCTTTAACGATGGTACTCTACACACGACCGGGCCTCCTTCAGCGACGAACCTGGTACTTGTGTCACGTTCCCCACGGACAATGGGAGTGCCACTATTTTAATTTATATGAATTTACCAGGCTATTGTTTAATGAACGCCTCCAAACCGTTTTCCTCAAAACGGTCTGTTCATTCAGACAAGATTTTAATGGTAACTAAAAATGTACAAAGTATTGTTTATTATATAATGTAATCTAAAGAGTTATTTTGTCATAAAAATAAGTATTTTTTAACGTTTTCGTAACAAATATAAAAATACAAAATTATGGGCAATGATTTAGATTTAATAAACAGTGCTAAAAATTAAAAATTACGTTAGGTAATCTTTATCACGCTTTTTAGTTTCAAATTAAATAAAAAAATGTATCATAATTAAATAAAGAAAGTTATGACTAAATAAACCGGTAGGAAACTAATATTACGATAAATCAAAAGTACAAAAGCATGCATTGGCAGCGGTAGATATATCATGCTCAAAGTATATCAATAAATGTTATCCTTAGACAGTTTTGAGGTGCGTATTCAAATGCTTATTTATTTATTTGTTAAAAGTGTTTAAAGTGAATGAAATTTAATTTTAATTTTGTTAAAATATTTTAAACCTAAAAAGGTTCACAAAAGGAAATATATTTATAAATGTAAATATAGATGAAGTCGTACGCCACTTTGCTGCGCTCTTGCAGCGAATTTTTATTCAAATATACCAAAGTAGCCCGGCATTTCAATCTACTTACCTAAGAAAATGTTACTTTGCGTATACTATCTATCGATTTATCTCAATTTGCTAACAAGATCCTGTCTGGAGCATGTTGAATGATTCAGAATATTCTTACTATCTGAAGAAATCAGGTCAAAAGAAAATCAGTATTCTACTGGCTTATTGATCTCCATTTAATGCACTAACTAAGATTCATTCTGTTGATAGGGATAGAATTATTCTAGGCTATGATCCCGGTTCCGTTTGAGACTTTCAATTCGGAACAAAGAGTCCAATTCTTGTCCATTATTTTATTTGTTTTATGGGTTCGGGGCGTAGCTAAAACCCTTATTTCCTTTCTTTATCGCTTGATAAAAAAATTCTAATGGTCTGGCAATACACGTGTTTCCTTGTTCTTGTAATCTCAAGTGCTTTGAGCTGTTCAAGAAAAAAATAGCATCCGTCTAACGTAGAGACCAGCATTTCAGGATTGTCAGAATATGGAATAGGCTCTTGGATCGTCAGAAATTCACCCAAATTTCTCAATGTATAGCATTTAATTAATGAATTCTGTGTACAAATTAGAAGATCCGTAAGTATCCTCAAATAAATATATATGTTAAAATATACAATAAGTCAAAAAGTCACGCGCCTGCTCAAGAAGAGAAATGCCGAAAGTGTGTCTGTCTTACCCGATAGGCCGTTAGGAATTCCTATTTTATCTTTCTTTATGTTTCCGTCTTTGAATTTCCGTCTTCCTACAATCCCGAGTTCTGTGAACGGGGCGTGAAAAAGCAATTCTCGGGGCCGCCAATCTGGAGACCACCATTTAGCCTTGGTGGCTTCTATAATTGCACTTTTCGTTCTTCAAACTTTACTTACAGCTTGTCATAAAGCGGGATGAATTTATGTTGACTCGTAAATTAAAGCCACAAACATCTTTATGAACGATAATAATGACGACTAAAACTTTTGATTTACCTATAAAACCATATTCATCACATTCAACATAAAATTAATTATCAGCAGAATCATCTTTGGGTTGCAATATCATGTGCATTGGTTATGTGCAACTGTACTTGTTTACACTAAAATCTGTCAACAGGGACAACGCATGACTGACGCTCCTGTAAAGCAACTTCAGCTGTCCACGCTCTTTTTAACCGATTACAAAAAAGACTACGAATGTGCTCCCCCCGGCTGCTCAATGTTGACTGGACCAGCCGGAAAAAAAATTGTATGAATAGGTTTACTTTCCAGGTGGTCACGATCTGATGATTTATAACATAAAAGGAGACCTCAGAAACAGTAATAACTGTGTATAACATTTATGAAGAATAGAGATTAATTATTATTCCGATGACGCACAGTAGAATAGTGACTTGATTATTTCTATAATACTCATGGACTTGTTCTAAGCACAATTTGGTGAATTGATACTGAGGATAGTGATCAAAGTGGCCACTGAAACTGCTCTGCTTAGCAATTTACGCTCATTACAATGCATGAAAGTAATGGTTAAGTACCACGAAATAATACTCAGCTGTTACCGTCCGTACTAAACCTATATTTCTAAGAAGGGGCAGTTGGCATGAAGCTGTTATAAAACATAGTTATGCTATTATATAAATGTTTCAAACTTTTATCAACTATAACCTATTTAAACACGAAGTGAACGCCTCAAATGCCACTGAGAAACAACGCTGAGAATGATAATAAGTCCTGGCAAAATTGGATAGCTCAATATTATTTAGCAATAAGGTAATCAAGTTATTATTATTAAGGAAACCACCTACACGTTTTGATTGAAATAACTGAGCTTAAATGTACAATTAAAGGCAAATACACCCACGGATTTAGTTATATAGACGATTAAAATATTTTTTTCTTCAGTAACAATTACGCCAATCATAATAATTTCCCAGTTACACTTATATATTTCCTTCACATCTTAATAGCTTTCAGGCTAAAGAAATATTTTATGTTGTTCACAATTCAGCTGGATTAACAATTTTTGTGTTTTAAGTGGTAGGTATACAAACAACCTTACGTATTACACTCAAACTCGTCCCATACGGTCAAGTACGCGATGGGTCTGAGTTGTTTTCTTTCATAAATTCCCTGATCCATTTGATACTTCGTTATCTCAGCATCTATGCGTTTTATTCGATGTTTACTTTTAGCAAATTTCCTATAGCCCAGATATCTTTAGCTAACTCATCACGAACTAAATTGACCTAACTAAGCTATAACCCTACTTTAGTTTTGTCGGCCAGATTGGTGCGTTAAATAAAAGAAATAAAACTGGATAACGTCAAATGAAAAATGAGGCACAGCCGTTTTCGTGTTTATTGTTTATTTAAGTCGAGGTCTAAACTTTAATAAAAACACATTTGCTGACGGCGATAAATGAAACTGGCTGTAGATATAAGCATAATATTCAAGCACAAAATTCATAGAATAGACTGCTACGGCGGACTATTATTAGTCGAGTAAGGCTAATAAATTGTGTCGGCATCCATTTTGATATTTTATTTAATGTTTCTTAAGTAATTATAGTTATGAAATAGGTATTAAAACATCTAAACACCTTGTGTTTTATTACTGAGAATCAAAATGAAATAATAAATTTGTCAGTTTGAAGAAAGATCTTACTAATAACTCTTTTTTAAGTAATTTTTTTTATCTAGGACACGCCAACTTGACTTCATCTCGCCTGATGGTAAGCTAAAGGCAAAGTCTCAGGAAAGAGACAGACACAGATACTGAGTAATGTTACAATGGTGGCACTCTGCTTGGTAGCCTCATCAGATGATTTTTCACGCCTCGCTTTAAGGATCCGGGATTTAATAAATATTTGTTACTTTTTGTTTTCATTCGCGTCGAATCTTTGTTACTTTGTACTACGTTTCAGGTACTTTCTACGATCGTGACTAAATTCTGGTTACATACAAAGCTTATAATTATATATATAAACTTTATGGCAGCCATCTGACCACTTTTTTTTTACGTGCGCAATATACCCCCGGATACCCCCCAAAACGGGGCCTGTGGAAAAGATAATGTCGGACTCGAACCGACAAAAACGCACACCACCTGTGGGTCGTTTTTGGTTGCCGAAGGTGAGGTTGACAGGCATATCCCTCGCACCCCGGCCGACCCGGGTGTGGTGAGTCCGAGAGTAAAGCTTACGTTAGAACTGGATCTGTAATTCAGCATGTGTAAGCTTACAAGTTGAAAACCTTAGTGAGCCCTTTACGCCCAGTTACAAAAGCGTACTACCACGAAAAACCTACAAATTAAAGAAGTTTTATAAAACAAACCTTTTAAACTTCAATTTGAATAAAAATGATGACTTCCGGAGGGTGTAAGCAGCTAATTTAATTTTTCTTTGTCATTTAGATAAACATCAACTGTATAATATCCACAGCGTAAATGATATTAAACGGGAAACTTGAATTTGTTGAAAGCCATTCATAAAAGTGAGAGAGAAAATATTTATCTTTGAAAGTTATTTAAGCTACATAGTGGTAGGTTAATTGTATAAATAATAAGTATTTTTTTTTTAAAGCATCGTGTTGTACAAATTTTATCTAGCACGTGTACTTGTGTGGTAAACACCGTGGGCAGATGTGTATGATATTCTAGGTAAAAGCGGTGACTTTATATGAAACTGGTGCATTCTTTCTTCCATGCAATTATAGCGCCTTTTTCTTAGACTTCAAAAAAATTTATATCATACAAACCCTGACATAGACAAAACACAATTTTTTTATCCATTTTCGTGAATTCGTTCGGAAGTTATTGCATTTCGGCGATTCATTTATTATTTATTTTGAAATGTATTCATTTTGCATATATGTATGTATACAGGTAAAATAATTATTACAATATATGTTGACTCAATGATAGAACTTTATTCTTTATGCTCTCTTTAAATAGGATACGGTAATGAATAGATAAAATCGCAGATAAAATCTACAGTTTTCTTTCTTCACTCGTTCCTTATAATTAAACTTTTTGCGTAGCGTAATATAAATCGTATATTTTTTGTAAGTCAGCAACAGCAGGGTTGAGATATAGGTATCGAAGTAATATTGGATAGCCAAACTGTCTAGACTCTTTTTCAATAATACTTACCTAAGTAATTACAACGCTTTGTCCGAAATTACAACTCCGATAAGTGATCGTAAACTATCCTTTTAAATACTCTCGAAGTAAATACAACATGTATTGTATTTACTTCGAGAGTAATTAGAAGTACTTATGAAGTATATTAAATCCAATGATGTATTATAAACTATAGATAGTATATAATATATCGGAGCCGATTCGGGCGTCGGAGGTCGCAAAATGATCTCCATCCCCCATGAGCACGGTCCTGGGGGTAACGGGTGGAGCCACCTGTCATCCTCACAGAAGAAACGCGCCTCTCGCGCAGTCCCCATCTCATCCCCATACCTAGGGAGGAGATGGGGACTCCACGGTCCAATACGTGCCATGTCGAGGAGTACCGCCTTCTGCATCGAGCCCTTGACCCAGCTGCCTAACGAGAGCCTCACAAGGTGTTGATCGAGACTTTTAGCAATCAGCCCGTGGGCTGATATGACAATCGAAACAATGATTGCCGAAGCAACATTACACATGTCAACAACGTCATAAGTGAGATTCAAATATATTTTTTGTCTTTTTCGGCTTTCATGAGGCATCGGCCGTCATGAGGAATAGTGACATCAACAATCATTGCAAGGCACTCTAATCGATCTATTACTAGTTAATACAATGTCAGGCTTTCAAGATAATGTAATTCGTAATGATAACAATATTATCATTACGAATTTTTGTAATTATATATATTATAATTTGAATGACGTATTTTTATGTACTGATCAGTCACGTCATGTCGCACTGTCACGTCTCCGATTAGGGCTACTTGGACTTCTTCGTCTTGGCTTCGTCATCATTTATTGTAGCCAGTTTAAAGTTTAGACAAAATATCTATAGTTTAAAATTATTGATGAAACCCTATTTATTTCTTTATACCGTCAGATCTTCGTCTATCAAGGTGTACCGTCTGGCAGGTGTGGTTGGCTTTCGCCTAAAGGTCAATTTATTAAATGGAGATAACTGAAAAACCATTGAGTCGAAAGCTACTTACCCTGAAAATAAAATTAATTCAACATTTTTTATTAAAATAATGAAGTTGAGAACGTGAGATCGACTTAGCATTAAGAACAGAATGAACGAAGAACATTAATTCAATCCTACTCCGATAACACATGTTATATATTTGGTGAACTTTCGCATGAGAAATCCACCTTATTTAAGTAAAGTCGGTCTCCATTTTAAATAAAACCTCACGTTTCGACTTGGAAACCTTTAACATGGATTATTTATATAAAATTTGTTACAAATTTTACACTCAAAGATAAACTTTTACACCTACCGAAATGTGAATCTAAATAGAAGTGGAGTGTATATTTGTCAAGTTAAAATAGCAAGATTTTAATTATTGTGTATTATTATACAATATGTATTATTAGACTGACTTCTTTTTTTGTTATTACTACTTCTTAGTACATTAACAAATTTTCTGTTTGTCTGCTCGAACTCGCTAATCTCCGAAATGGGACATAGATTGGGACACTGGCAGCTAACTTTTATAATTCGTACCTATATAGCTTTTATAGACACGACGGTAGTCCCGTTATAATTGAGCAGTCCGACAGGGGAAGTACCTCCACCCTACAGAATACCGCGGATATAATAACTTCGTGGTGTGTTTCCGACGGTGAGTAGGGTGGCCAGAGCTTTTGTGCTGTCAGTGGGAAGACCAAAGGCTTGTCCTGTTTGCATTCTGCACTAACACACAGAAACTCTGTTCTTTCAAGGTTAGTAGCACATGTGTGGCGCCCTTGCTGATGCACCTGTCCGTAGGTCGCGGTAACCACTTTCCATCAGATGTATAAAAAACTTTTATTTTAGAAAAAGAATTAAGGTTTCATGTATAAACAATAAAACTCATGAAATTGTGAGGGAAAATAAGTGTCCATTCGCATATATATTTTATAAGTTTCCGAAATATTCGTTACCTACCTTACCCGTTACTTTTATACATCGCATTTGACTTCTATTTCACTTGTTGGTAAGTGATTATGTGGTAACATGTTTGCCTCGAATTAAGTTATTCACTCTAGACTCGCAGGTCATAGCTTTTAGGCAACTCAGACCCAGATAACCCTATCTGGGTCTGTGTTGCCTAAAAGCTATGAACTCTCTTTAGCAGAAATTATAATAACCGTATTGCATAAATGTTTTCCGCGTTTGAGTGAACATTACAATTATGTGTGTTTAAAAACACAAGTTTGAACGAGCTCCAATGTAGTTCTAAACTAGTAATGAAATGTTTAATACAAACTCAAAGTACCGTGATCGTATTTGAATCAGTGAATTAAATTTAAATATCGGATTCATTTTGAATCTGTAGGTATATATTTCTTGTGAAACTTTTTTCATATACACAACGTGAAGTTTACTAACTTGACTAGAAGTTTACAAACTTGAATACTGACTGATTGATTCTAGAATAGTAAAAAATGCATGGATATTTTTCAATTTGCAAATTATTAAATACAGGTTTTATTCACCTAATTCATTGAATCTTTGACCTAAACCTTCTAACACCGAATGCCTCTATTAAGTCGATGTCATGTAAGGTGATTTTTTTTTAATAATAAAAATTAATCTACTAAATGATTTACTCGTCAAGCTCTTTTATTTGATACCCATTTTGAGGGAGTACACAGACATGTCAAACTTATAACACCCAGTCGTTTTGTGTCGGGGGTAAAAAATAGTATTAAACGGTAACCGCAATTACTGCACCATTATCAACCCCTCCATCTTACTGTTTTCACAATTACTCCTTATGAATTCAGACACGATTCGCTATCTGTTTTGTATGACGTCATCATCATTTCAGTTTAGAATTTCGGTTGCATTCGAGGCTTTCACCGGACAGTTTAGTAATATATCTGCACTAAGAAGACATGCGGTGAGTTGTTTGATGAATCTCTGCGTCGTATTATGTTCATGGGAAGTGAGTTACAATTTCGCTTGCTAGTCCAACAATGCGGCGACAAAGTAAATAAATGTATCATAGTGAGGGATATTTGCGGCCGTATCGCGTAGGTATATGTAGACACACCTTCATATACGCATTTGTCGTAACGATATGAAAAGAGTAACTGCTGCACATAAAAAGTTTGCGTAATGCGATATAACTAGAGCCTAGAGTAGGATCTAGTTTTCAATGTAAATGATGAATAAAATAATTACATATAAGTACCTATTATACAATCGGTCTTGTAGTTTTGAGTTTATTCGATGCATACAAAAATAGCAATCTTTCCTCTATATAATACCTATAGTTTTACACGCTTCCTTAACTTTTTATTAAGAAAGACAGACTAAAGTATTGCAAAGCTCCTAATATAAGTTTGACAAACGAGTCCAGACGTAAATGTCCCTGTGTATGAGCTAAATAATACTGCGGTTTTGGATTATTTTGTATTAGATTTGTACCTACTTATGAAATTAAAAATCACAAGTAATTTTTGCCTATATAGTGGCCGTTTATTAATGTTCTTGAAAAAATCACAAGAGACAGCAGATTCTGCTAAGTAGTAATAGATGATAAAATTAATCGATTTTATTAATACATTTTAATTCATCGATTAGTTTATAAAAGATTTAAGAACTGAGGTGCCCAATAAATTAGAATTCGTTAAGCTTTTGTAGTTGACTGTAGTCAAAAAAAATAAGAATATCGTACTAATGCTATTAAATTACTTAAATAAAGTCAATAGTTGTGCAGAACTGGTTATAAATATCACTGTGAATTATTTTAGCACAGTAACCACATCTATGTTGGTAACTCAGAGTAGACAACTATTAGTAAAACCACAGTCGATCAACTCTCCCCATCCACTGTAAAGAGGTATATTCAGATGCACAAGTTTGCTAGTTTGTAGTTACTTGCGTCTTACGTTACATGCTTGTACTATACCGTAACCAACAGTTCTGTAGCTTGGCTAACTGTGCAACAAAATTAAACTTCCCTTCTTCATGAAATAGATCTAAAGGAAACTGATGGATAACTCTCTGAATGCTAACTTTCATTAGCCGCAGAAATTTCACTATCCAATGTGATTTCTATCGATTCTGCTGGAGTTAGTTTGCTGAGAAATTGTTTGAGAATAATGCTCTCGGCTATTTCCTAACATCGTTCCAATAGCAAGTGGCACAATGTTTACACTTCACAGTTAAAAAGCTAAAAATGCTAACGTACTTCTGCTCGATAGGAATTTCCTTGATTCCTGAAAAATAAACATAGTAAATGTTTGCCAAATTGTAAAATATTACCGGTAGTACGAATACAAAAACTAAAAATTTGGTACTGATTTTCTCTGAAATAGTTGTACTTCCACAGATAGTTTGAATTTCGAATGCGAAATCCTATTATACCCTTTTATCTTCCCTTGAAACGCAAGACTTCACAATAGCTACGAGTAGTATTTACACATACTGCACTTAAACATTAATAGATAGACCATGGTTTCACATTAGCAAAGATGTAGTGTGTTAGTAGTTTTCAATTATTGTAGGACGTCATGGAACATCGTTTGAGGAGTCACAAACATTTGTCATCGGTACGTACATAACATAGGTAGATGGGTGGATATACAGAATATTGTAAAATATCTTCCAATCACACATTCGTTAGATTATTAAAGATCAATAAGAACGATAAAATTAGAATAAAAGCAGCTGCTTTTGTTCTAATTTTATCGTTAAAGACCTCTTTTATCAGTAATTAAGTAAACTCAAATAAGTTAAAAACAGGAAAGGAACCAATTATATGGTCAGTGCAATGAATGTTCAAATCGCTGATAGCAAAATCTTCCCGACGACCTTCCACTATTTTAGGATGGGGTACCAGATGAGGTGTACTACCAATTAATTAAAGTTAAATATTTATATTTTCTCATAAAATATTGGTACTCCAAATATTGTCCGCAGAATATGACACTGTGAACGTTTTAACATGCAAAGAAATAGGCGCCATTGCCTTGGGCCATGGGCATTAAATTACAAAAATTGTATGTATACCAAATTTTCCAAAAACTCGTGTTTTTTCTTTTGATTTTTAACATTTCCAGTTGTCACTTCATTAGGAGAAACTAGGTAACTACTAAAGAATTTTTGTGTATTTGATGGTAGTCACATCTTACATGTTTTAAAGTGTTATAATATTTTAAAAGTAAAGTTGTGTGAACAGAATAATTGTGATATACATAATTCCTTAACCACTTTAAGTCTAGAAAGGCGTTTAAACTAATTGGAATGTCATAAACAATTCACATGCAACTTGAAGTAGATTAAATGCATTATTTAAATGCGAACAAATTCACTTTTTATGTATATTTTGTTGTGCTTGTTCGATATAGAAACCTGCAATTACCTGGGATATAATTGCATGAAGGTGTGTTATCTGATTTTGATTCCGCCTACTGCAACCCATAGGAACCTTTTCGCGAGCCTATATCCTGTAGGTAACAAATTAATAACATCTTTACAAACATATTTATATTTTGACAAAAAGTATATATCACACTCAAATTTTTCGATTAACCGATGTGAAAAACGGCGTAAAAACTGATAAGCCACTAACCCCTAGCAAGATGGCTGTATCCGATAACCTGCAACAAATCTAGAGAGTGAAGAATTGGAAACAGATACTTGACGACATGAATCAAATAAAAAGACATCAATTTTAAATTTATAGGATAGATTTGTGTTTCGCGGACTATCCGTCCACGAAACTCTGCGTTTCTATGACCGTATTCTATTAAATATAATTGATAGGAACGCATATCTGAAAATTGACAAGAAAATAAGCTCTAATTCTGTATTTCTCTTTAGATAGGCATCTCAGAAACTAGATAGTTAACTGAGTTTAAGTTAAACTGAGCTGACGACAAACTGTAACGTTGTTCCCGATTGTCTCTGAGGCTTTCAGCTCTGATCCCGGGATCCGCTATTACCTGTTACGTTTACTAATAAATACTGATCACCGAACATATACATACACAACATTTTAGTAACGCAGTCGACTTTTTAGTTACATACATTTTTTTTAAATGCCTATGATGAGCCTTTAACACTACCATCTGATCGTTCAATCCAAGAGGTAAGTCTACGCCAGTGCCTCCTCACTTATTTAACAATTGCACGGCCTAACAGGTGAGGTTGGGCTTGGGCCCCAGAGGTATAATAGGACCTGCACACAGGACACACCCAGTATTCTTCATGAAAATAAAAGTAGTCTGGGGTCATTCCGTGTATAACTGTATATCCTTGTGACAAATAAACACTGCCGTAAAATTTAATTGAATTCCACGTCACGACTGTTAACCCGTTAATTAGTGTCGCAGTATTTGCAAATTATTTAACGTGCGTTTTTTGGAGTTGTTCAGGCTTATTCATGTAAAATTGAAAAGTTTTCATTCTTCGAATCATTTCAGTTTACTGTTGTGTATGACATTATCTATATTTATATCTATACTCAATATACTTAAAACTTAATTTTATAAATAAAGTGAAAACATTTGTATTTTTGTATGTACTGAATAAACTCAAAAACTACTTACTTTACGATAAACTACCGGTCTCAAAAATTATTTTATTATAACAATGCTTTAATATAACAAAGCCTATGGTAGTCAGTGATAGCGTGATAGAATTTTGAGGAAAATATAAATATTATAATTTCCCAAAAAATATGGATCCCTTCTAAAACTGCAATAATGTAACCCAAGGTGTAAAAACATGTCTGTAAAAATCCTTATATTGCGTGCGTTACGAAAACTATCAATGACAGAACAAAATAATGTATTACAAAAATGTATGTCTTAAAAAGGCCGACAGCCAAGTTAGCATTAGTATTTGTCTATCTGTTAAGGATAACCCACAGTAAACAATATTATCTTTTACAAATTACAAAATATTATGTGTAATATTCGAAGCTATTTTTAACAATACATCTGTTACGCCTTACTCAATTAAATACGTTGTGTATTCTATGTAGATCATAATTGCTTTTCAAACTATATAATTACAATGAACGGCTTGAGAAAACGGCGTGACTGATAGAAATACCGATCAAAATTAGACCATGTTTTCTGTACTTTTCATTCAATGTTATCCAAATAAATTATTCGAATATTTCGGTACATATTAATTACTTTTTAATTTATATAATCGGACGTACAATTCCAAAGACGTTATGGAATTATAAATATCAATTATTCCGGTAGATGCCGCAACATTATTTGAAAACGATTAAATTACCGGCATGGGTGCAACGAGAGTTCGAACGAAGTATGTCACGATCGAAGCCGGGGAGGGCACACAGCTGAACAGAAGGTGCACCTTGAGCAACGGCAACGGTAACGCCTTTCTTCCAGGGGAGACGTGGTTTATATCTGCCGCCTAAGGCAGATACAAACCGCGACTGGAGCGGCCCTGTAGAGGGTTGGTCAAAGGCTTCCCACATCCCTGATCTCCACATGTCCCTTTGACTATCAGAAGGCACAGCGGAGATCAGGCAAGGGGCGGGCTGGTCGCCGAGTGCAGGCGAGCAATGGCATGACGTTCGCCTTCACCCTTATTGGGGTTCGATGGGGACTTCGGTTTCCCACACCTGAGGGGGCCATCTTAAAACCATAAATGGCCGTGGGCCAGCCAAGGAGCGAGGGATAAAGTTTAAACAATTGTATATCCAATCTGAAGACCTGACACGGCGTGCGATTTTAATGGGCCGGAGTGCGATACAACATTAGGCCGTCATGGTTGGTATCCGAGGGGAATACCGCACGACACAAAAATGTTTACAGGATCAATATGTCACGCGGTCAAAGCCGTGGGCAACAGTTAGTCATATTAAATATTAGCTGACCCACCCCAGCTTCGCGTGGGGTATATTTTGAAGCTTCATATCCCTTTGAGCCCGTATGTTTTAGTCTTCAAAATATGTATGAAAAATTGCCGAATTTGTTAACATTTATAATCAATGCTCTGCACCCTTAAGGAGTAGCGTGATGATATATAGCCTAAAACCTTCCTTGATAAATGGACTACCCAACACTGAAAGAATCATTCAAATCGGACCAGTAGTTCCAGAGATAAGCGCGTTCAAACAAACAAACAAACAAACTATGCAGCTTTATAATATTAGTATAGATAAGTCATTACGTTGTTCCAAACAGGCTACTGTATAATTATTATAATCTCGTTTTAAGTCACTATCAGTGTCAGTCGCAGTTGCTGATGAATTATGTCAAAAATTGTTAAAACGATATTCGTGAAATGTTTGTAGGTCTATTCACTTCTGTTTATCTTTTTTTATACAACTTAGGTGACAGGCAAGCACACGGCTCACCTGATGGAAAGTGGTTACCGTGACTTATGAACGTGTGTAACACCAGGGGAGTCACACCCGTGCTGGCGACCCTGTAAGAACAAAGAGTTTCTGTACCGTCAGTGCAAAACACAAAATCAGGACAAGCCTTTGGTCTTCGCACTGATAGCACAAAAACTCTCCAGTGAGCTCTGGCTACCCTACTCACCGCCGGGAACACAACACGAGGTTATTATAGCCGTAGTATTCTGTGAAAGGTTATCTATTCTGCGATAACATGCATGAAAACACGTAACTATATATCATCAAGGTAATCATAGCGATTCTCCAGTTGCACCTTTTATGATACATGTGTATAGTTCGTTACCATAGTTGATCAGCTGTTAACGCGAGTCATTCACGTGAGCAAACAGGCGTCGCGTCATAAAAATATAACATGATATTTAACATAGCATGAAAATTCAATAGACATGCGAGTCGTCTTCAGGAGTAAGTTGATACTCATGTCAATCAGTTTGTATTACTCGCTGATTGTAATACCCACTTGAAGTAGCTATTCATCCTTTGACGTCATTGTTATAACTGATACGGCTCTTGATTGTGCTAGGATTGAAGTCTAGGCATTTCAAATACAAATACGGAGCATTAACTAATTGACGACTAGTACTTACTTGTCTAGCTAGCATAAGTAAAGTGGATTATGATGAAAACGAGTTTAACATGGAATAAGCTAATGAGTGTAAATTTAAAACCACCTGAATTTCCCAGTTGCGTAAAGGTGTGTGCAATTAGTAGCCTGGTGTGTGGGGTCACTTTTGGTTTTGATTGTTATGCCAGCTTTTCTGAGAGGGACTGGAGTCTGACATCCCAACCCCGAGAGGAAAACCTTCGTAATAACTTCATCTGTTGCTAAGCAGGTGCACTGACTTGCAGGTGAAAATGACTTGGATCTCAAGGTGATAGCACTGTACAAAATGTATGAAATTTATCACAGTTGACTTTACCTAAACATAAAATATATAAGTATCTCCATAGCTGTACAAGTTTGAGTCCTCTACGTGAAATTAAAAATTAAATATTTAAACGTAGCGAAAAATAAGTTCGTACCCAACTCTAATTAAAGGACACAGTTTTGAGATAAATAAATATAGGCACAACGTTGTATACCTACAAGAGATGGGCTAGAGAAACTTTGATTACGGGAAGGTTGCCTGTGGTTGCCGGTCACGTTTATGTAGGTACTCTTCGATGAATAGAAAATTAAATAATCAAAAGTGAAAGGCATCGGTATCTTAGTGGCAAAGAAGTCGGCCTACGATCAAGAGATGCGGGTTCAATTCTTAGCCATATACACTATCAACGTGATACCTAATACAAGCAAGTTAGCTCAGCTAGAGGGGTTAGGTTAATAGTTATACTAAGTATACCATTGAAAGTTTGATCATACAAGTACTGTATAGTTCTATAGCTCTAGTATTATATTAGTTAGATATTCTATCTCTGTCCCATGGGAATGCCCAGAACAGTCGGCTCGAACACCCACAAACAGTGAAACAGCTCGTTATATTGTACTACAGATTTCGACACTAAAACGGTCCCCAATGAGTGTTATTTGTTTTTGCTCCACTCGCTTAGCATCTCTTGTCCTGTTCAATTAATTGCACGGCCGTTGCTTTGTTGTGACGGTTTCAACAATTAAATTGTGAAAAACATTTATTTGTAACTTATGAGAAATCATTGTTACACAGAAATGTTTTTACAATCGAAACTCAAACTCATTTAAGTGTTTTATATCACTTTTTTATTGTAATTCTTATTTATTGATTCAGAAATCCTTTAAAAATGCATGGTAAAGTGTAGCTGAAACGTTAATTCGACAATGTAATAAATACAGCTATTATCATTTCCATGCAGTACATTAGTAAAACCGTCGAGTAAAAGATATTATGAAAAGTGAACTAGCAAGGAACAAACAATGAGAAGAAAAATGGTTTAGTTTTTATTATTTTTAGACAAGCACAGGACCGTGACCTTTATAAGGATTACCTCTGTTCGTCCTACTTTTACCAGTTTCCAAGTTGTCCTATTTACGCTTCATTTCATACTGGCTAACTGTAACATATTTATCAAAAGTGTTATCTACTATTATTTTATTGTCACATAAACTTTACCACATAAATGTTTCGTTATTACCAAAAGTAGGATACTTTGCAGTTCTTCCCTAGGTGGATTTAAGTAAAACTTAGTAACTTACGGCTTATTTATTTACTTAGAACTTCAGTGCACAGCTTTAAGAGTTGAGAAGTAGATGTCGGTTGTTACTACCAAAAATAACTTTCATTCTATTTTTGGTCATATCTCCGGATCTACTCAGTCAATTGCAATAAACATATAACATATTGTTATTACAAGGAGGGGTAGGACACGTCGGTATTCCCATCCCAACTGAGCAGTCCGACTGGGGAACTACCTCCACGGGTATAAAAAAGCTCACTGGAAAGTTTTTGTGTATCTTCTGCATTGACGGCACAGAAACTCTCTGTTCTTACAGAGTCGGCAGCACGGGTGTGACTCCCCAGATGTTGCACACATTCATAGGTCACAGTAACCACTTTCTATAAGGTGGGCTGTGTTCTTGTAGTTGTATAAAAAAACTTTGACCAAGGCCATTCATCATTCATCATTCGTCATTCTAATAAAAAACACATCACAATCCGTTGAGTAGTTTTTGACATTTATCGCAAACAAATATATTTTCGAGTTCAGAATAACATTACTCAATTGTTTTTTAATATGTTCAAACTTCAATGTACAGACACCACAAAGGAGACGGAGATTTCTGGGCCAAATTGTAATGAGTTGAGATATGACTTAAAAAACCGGTCTATTTTTCTATTAAATTTTTTTAAAAAAACAGCTCATTTGAACATCAGGAAGACGAGAAATCTTATAACTAAGTTTATTCCACGAATATGATTCAATTTCGATTACTGTGATCGATTCAAACAATATTGTCAATAAAACACTTTCATCGTAGTATTATTTCAGTTAAAGTAAACAAAACCTAATAAAAACAATAATACACATTTAAACAATAATAACAGTGAAAAATATAATAACAGTGAAATTATAATAAATTCAGAATTTATTTTCGTTAATCGATTAAATAATTCTCGTGTTTATCAACTGTATAAGTCGTATTAACCTGAGCTGTGACAACTGACAGCTGCCTGACTTTCAGACTTACGTAGTAGTCAAAGAGAATACAATACTACGTAAGAGTAGTAGTATTGTATTCTCTTTGTTTCAGTCAATCAGTTATTACAATTACGGTTCACAATGATTTTCCACATGCTGGTCCACTTTATCTCCGTCGTTACCACGGGACATTGGCCGAATTGCTAAAAGCACAGAGCCATTGAAAAAAATTATTTTCCCCAGCTTACAGAAAGTGAATTAATTCTAATATAATTAGGGACATATCAAATAAAGCAGGCACGTTCATACTATGTTGAGCATCTAAGAGGTAATGAAGACTTCATTATAGAAGTGTGTTGTGAAGGGTGATCAGCAGCAGCCTGCTTTGAGACTTGTCGGCTTCTAATTCTGCATGGATGCTAAGGGGACGCATTCAGATCAGACATATAAGTCGCAAAATGTATTTTGTATACATCTTAGTCGACAACTCTCTACGAGGTAGAGAAGCAATCCTCGTATATTACTGTAACTGTATTGTATGTAAACGAACTGTAGGCCGCTGCGCACACATAATATCAATTATATGGTACCTTGATTGGGCTAGGTATCAAGGTAATGTAATTCCCCTTGCGCACTTCTTAGACGATATTCTAATTATTTTTGAAGAAAAATAAAATATAATAATTATTTAAGAGAGTTTTTTTAACATGACATCTTTGTATTACATATCTTTAAAATCTATTTGTAAGTTTTCTTATATTATTCCTGAGTACAAAATAAATCTTTTACAATAATAATAACTACTTTCTATAAAAAAACATATAAATGATAGTTCAAAAATGTTAATTTCTTGTATAACCTCACTTACTAAATCTCTTATAGCTCTGCTCTCTGATGTTCAAAATCTGCAGATTTTTCAGGGATGGTTTAATAATATATAAGCTCTCACTTGAGGTCACTCTCAACTTTTTACATTTAGGCCCAAGAATGTATGAAAGCGAATCCATCTCCTTTACAATTATAAAATAATAAAGATATCGGTCCTTTATTGAAGCATTCGCACAGCAAATTTTAATAACCAACTAGAGGAAAATAGTAGATATTAAATATTATTTTATTAAGAACACTAAAAACATTCATCAGCTAATGAAATATTTTAAAACTTGAAAGTATTTAATGGAACTGTTACTCTTTTCAATAAAACTGCACTACGGCACAAACTGGCCCACTGCCATACTTATCAGGCATTTATCGTTGCCAACACATCTAGCATTTTAGTCACGTATACTAAATCTATATTTTCTACGAAGCGTGAATGTAAGCAAGTTTTAGGAACATATGCTCTCGAGGTCTGCGTCCCTTACAAAACTGAAATAACATTAAGGGAATTTATACGTCTAACAATAGATGTATAACCGCATAACATATAAATTGAAGACGCGGTTGTCTAAAATAAAATATCATAGCATAAATAGTTATGTTTGTTCTGCCCTAGCTCCGGTCTCATACGTGTACCGTCAGTTTTATTCAATCACTATCAATTTTGCAGTTGCGTCCACAGTTTCCACTTGGGAACCTGAGGGAGGAACATTGTTTTTGATAGGTATGGCTGCTTTAAGATCGATTGCCGTTTGACTTCCCAATCCAGAGAGCAAAATTAGTGCTAGAGCCTCATTAGTTGTTTAACGGGTGCACCAACTGGTAGATGTCTCAAAGGTGTAGGCTGGGCCGTCTACGCCAAATCAACATTATACGGAAATTATTTAAACTTTTGATATTTCTTACTCGTTCACATTTTCCCAAGTGGCCGCTGCGGGTTATGTTTGCATATGTCTTTCAATTTAATATACTCTTTATTGGGGTACATTTCTGTGGCAGTTTCTAAAACATTTGGTTTACGTTTTATTTGCACAACTCTCAAATACCACATTAATATTACAATCTCGATCGGCTGACTGAATCTTTTCTTTTCAAACCTCGGTATATGCAGGCTTCAGGAGAAATAAAATTGATACCGAGTTAAGAGATAATTAGAAAATCCAAACGGGTAATTGACTTTTCCCGAGCATTTCGGAGCATTCAATATGTAGATAGGTAATTAAGTTGAGTTTTATAAATAGAATAAAATTATAGAACAATCTGAGGTCTCTCCTGTATTACTTACCTTTGTTGGGGTTGCGTGATTATCCTTGAGGTCCAAAGTAACCTCACCCACTAATCGTATTCGCTGCTCCTGCTAAACCACAGACTAGTCAGGTGCAGGCTTCAAGGCTGGGAGGTCAGATGATAATAGTTCCCGGAAAATACAACATAGCATTCAAAGGCAAAAAGCTGACTCCAGGTTCTAAAGTGCATACTTCGGACACAACTGGGTAATCGGTATGACGTCGATGATGATGATGATGATGACATATTGAGTAACTAGCACAAAGTACCTTGGAGTACATATATATAGTAGATTAAAGTGGGATGAACAGGTCACGACAGTAAAAGGTAGAACCAGGCATTTTATGTTTATTTAAAAGTGGTATATTTAGCACTGTGCCAATCGGTCATACAGTACTGTATATCTGTGTGGAGGGTCTTGGATCTGGAAAAATTGCAGAGAGTTTAGGCTGCAAAATGTATAATTATGTAAATAAAACATTAAATATAGTCATAACATACACACAACAGTCGCTTGTATTTATGAGTAATAAGTTAACAGTTACTTAACAGACAAGTGCACTTTCAATAAATGTTTCTATGTTATGTTGTTGTGTTGTGTTAAACAACCCTATCCCTTAGTAGCCTTGTACGACACCGCATGGGCAGAGATGAGGTGGTCCAAATTCTACTCTGCCGGGAACCACGCGGCTTCTTTTCATATTTAACTTTACCTTTACCTTTCTATATGTAACGCCTTCAAACGCTAGTATTAAGGTTAAAACTTTATTAAGATGCGTTCAGCATCACGGCACTCGCGTCATCCTTGCTGAAGGCTTGGGTCGTCATCGAACCTCATTTTTATATCACGACGACACAATTCATAAATTGCTTTACTCGCCAATGATGGGCAGTAATTTGCATAATTTTTTCAAACCTATATACTAGTGTTAAAATCACTGTGGAGGTCAATTGATTATATTATGAACATTTATTTATTTTTTACTAACGTATATTAGAAATCTCGTAGTTTGAGGTGTATATCACGATTCTGGGGATAGCCGCACGGTTCCCGTATTTTTGTCCACCTAGTCTCTTCCCATGCGGTGTTGTACAAGAGGACTAAAGGATAGGGCTGTTTAACATCAGACAGATATTTACAGCCCAGGCTGCCTCAGATGCATGGCTGGAGTCAACATTAGTGCCTGGAATACAGCAATAGGCTCAACCCCTATTACGTGGGACCGAATACAATGATTGGTGAAATCTGGGAGTTAATTCACCTATGCCTAACCCTCCAGGGATAAAGACGTGATGTATAGAGCTCTGTCAAGATTCTGGGGGTCAAGCTAACCTCTTCAGCAATCCAGTAGACCTGCTGATAGACGAACTACGCTCTGGCGCAGACGTCCTTGGTGGATTGGGAGGTCAGAGTACACGTTCTCATAATAGCGTAGCCAAACAAAATCGACACAGAAATACTAAAAAGACGAGCCTCCCTACGTAAGCGGTAATTTGTTGGCCGGCGTATTGTAGAATAGAATGACATATGTACGGGTTATGACGTATAATGATAGGCGTCAACGTATGACATATACGTCAAAATTCTACAATACGCCTGTCAATGAATTGCCACTTGGCTTAAGGGACTCAGGTTGAGTGATAACCGTGATAAATAGTAATTTTTTAATTGAATTTGCGTTTAAAGAGAAAACGCGGATAAGACAACATACTAAGTAACCAACGTTTAGTAAAAAGTAAATATGTGTATCTCCTATAATGTGTGTACACATAAATACTAACGTGGAATAAAACGACGCAGTATACGAAAGCTTTATAGCATGATAAAATGTTACCGTACGACTTAGGAACACTAAGAAGATTCGAAACTCTATTACAAGTGAGACACAGGTGAAGGTTGCCCAGAATAGAATTGCAGTTTGCAACTTAGTTATAGCTATTTATCTTACTGTTAGTATCTCTAACTACTATTATAAATGCCAAAGTTTGAATAGATGGATGGTTGTTTATCAATCACACTAGACCAACGCGTGTATGTATGCATGTATAATGTGTAGTCTGCTATATCACTTTGATAACACTGGCCATACGTACATCTGTGGCATCCGTTACGAGTAGTTGGAGCCTCACACGGTCGGATATATTATTTTTGTTGTATCTGGTATAGCGATCCACTGGTTGTCACAGAATATAACCCATACGGTATGTCATTCTCTGGGCCTTATTGAGGATCCTAAAATTATCACTTGCCCGCCGTGGATCATGGTCGCCTGAACTCAGATATTCTCAAATAGGTGACATCCAGACACGTACGTCTACGAAGGCAACTCGGGCGTCGGAGGTCGATGAACGACCTCCGCCCCCCATGAGCGCCGGCCTGGGGGTGACAGGTGCAGCCGCCTATCACCCTGGCAGAAGCAGGCCGCGGCGGTGGCGCGCGTGTCGCGCCTCCCCGTTTCCGGGGACGAGTTGAGGACTCTGTAGTCCCCACACCCAAGAAGAGGGCCAGATCGTGAGAGATGGCCCTGGGTCGGCCGGGGTGCGAGGGATATGCCTGTCAACCTCATCTTCGGCAACCAAAGCGACCCACAGGCGGCGTGCGTTTTAGTCGGTTCGAGTCCGACATAAACTCCTCCACCGGCTGCGGTGGGGAAGTATCCGCGGGGATTTTGCGCACGTAAAAAAAAAAAGGCACGTACGTCATCTCGTAGTAGGATGGCTTGGAATTGAACAGGAGATCTCCTTGTTTGTTCCCAGGAGTGGATGGCTCAAAGATTGAATTAAATTAAATATTTTCTAATTCATCGCTGAACTCCAGTCTTAGTCAACAGGTTGATGGAAGAAGCATTTCCGAAGCCTGGGTCTCAAATTGGTGGGTACAGCTAACGCTCTGGCGCAGCTGTTGCCCAACTTGAGGGGCCGCGTAGGACTTCTGCATGAGATTCTACGCGGATATCGTGCGGTCCATGGACCTGTACGGGTGCCCCGTGTGGGTGGACACCCTGAGGGACAGGCACATGCTCCTGTTGCGCGGGCTGCAGCGGAAGATGGCCTGCATGATCATTAGGGGGTACCGCACGATATCAATTGACGCGTTGAGTCTCCTTGCCAGATCGTCACCGTGGATCATGGAAGCGAGATCCTCTTCAGCGCTTTACCGGTTTCGAGAGGTGGCGCGGGAACGGGGTTACGATTTCGAGCCTGAAGAAATTCGGGCCGTGAGATCCCGGCTCCACAGGGACATGGTGGCAGAATGGGAGCTATAACTGCGACACGAGCGAGGACTCGGGGCTGCATACGCTCACTGAGTGTCCGGCGTGGGAGACGGGAGTTGGGTGCGGCCCTGGGAGTGAGAGTTCTCACGCTTGCCACCTTGCTCGCAGCGATGGTTCGCTGCGCAGATGCGTGGGCCGTCAGCACCTCCTGCGAGCAGTGAATGAATGACCTCCAACCCCCATCAGCGCAGGCCTGGGGGTGAGAGGTGGCGCCGCCTGTCACCCTAGCAGAAGCAGGCCATGACAGCAGCGCGCGTTGTGCGTCTCCCCTATTACGGGGACGAGTTGGAGACCCTGTGGAACCTGCACCCGGGTAGGGCCAGATCGAGAGAGATGGCCCTGGGTCAGCCAGCGTGCGAGGGATATGCCTGTCAACCTCACCTTCGGTAACCAACAATAACTCACAGACGCCGCGTGCGTTTCAGTCGGTTTGAGTCCGACATAACCTCTCCGACGGGGAGGTATCCGTGGGGATTTTTTCACACATAAAACAAAAAGTCGTAGTCAACAAACAGCTTAACAAAACCGAGCCTATAAAAATAATTCAAATAAATAAATAAAATACAAATAAGATCATTCTTGGGAATTTTCTTTTTTGAAAGCTTCCTATTAAAGTTGTCAAGAATTACTAATAGGTGATCGAAATCGTTTCCTTTAAATATCGTTTCACAAATCATTGCACTCTAATTATCAATTCAATTATATTTGCTTGCACTTCAAAAGCGTGCAATTTATAAATTTAATGTTCGAGTTTCTGTCAATATCGGAGCAATTCAAAAAGAAGCATAAAGTGTTTTCTCTTCTTAGATTGCTTTTTAAAACATAGGTATTTATAAACTGATTATTATAGAAAAGACATGAAAATGCGTTATATAGGGCGTTTTACAGGAGTTTTAACCAAAGTGATGTTGTGTTAAGAGATGTCATTTAAGAAACATCACTAAACGATGCAAGAAGAAGTTTCTTCTCCTTCTAAGAAGGTTGTACTGTTGGAATGGAATGGAATGGAAAGGGACTCCCTTGTCCGCACTTAACCTCCCTTTTGGGCCATTGTGCGTGCAGATTACTGGCTAGAGTAGCCAGCCTAGCTCCGCCCAAAAGCGCAGAAGCTTACTGGGGGCTTCACAGGCTTCGCGGAGCGACCTCACTGTACCGAGGATTTGTGATCGTTGATAGGCTACTGCCTTGCATTCCAGTATTACGTGGGCGGCCGTTTCCTCGGCAGCAAAACATCCCCTGCAAAGGGGACTGTCCGTGACACCAATGGTGTATAGGTGCTTGTGGAGGGGGCAGTGGCCCGTTATAGTCCCCATTATTGTTCTTAGACTTGTTCTGTCTAGTTTTAGGAGACGTTTCGTGAGTCGTTTATTTACTGATGGCATAACCACTTTTGACTGCCTGCAGTCGGTGGCTTGTGTCCATCTTTGGTTATGTAGTTCCGCGGATCTCTCGCGTGTCCAAGTGCGGAGTTGCGAGAAAAGGCTTGGTAGCAATGGTAGCGGGCCATCAACGCTCATACCAGAGCCTCTCTTCGCAAGCTCGTCCGCGGCATCATTGCTGTAGGACCCGCTATGCCCCTTTATCCACTGCAGCGTTACTGCATTTCGGGTGGATAGCCTGTTCAGGGCAGTTTGGCACTCTGCTACTAGTGTGCTGTTGGTTATTTGCTGGTCCAGCGCTTGTAAAACTGCTGTGCTGTCGGTTAGGAATCTTATATTTAAGCCCTTCACCTTCAGTTCGCTTATTGCTGTCGCAGCAGTTGTTAGGGCAACACATTCGCATTGAAAAATCGAGCTGTGCTTGCCTAGTGGTAGGTGGATGTTCAAGCCAAGGTCTAGGGAGTGTACGCCGGCTACTGAGCCATTTTTTGTTTTGGAGCCGTCAGTGTATACGCGTACCTCTTCAATACCGGAGTAGTCTTTTTCCTCGGCCTGTTTTGTTACTTGGTATTTTTTGTTCCAGGAATATTGTTTAAAAGTTCTATCGCAGGGGGCGGCCATCAGTGGCCGATGCTTTAGGGCTCGTCCAAGGATTGTGGTATGGGGACTGTCGTAATAGTTGCCCCAGAGTCCCAGGTGCCACAACCTAATAGCGGTGATGGTGGCCTCCTGTTGGATGAACAGGTCAAGCGGTACTATGTTAAGGGCTATCTCCATAGCAGCGGTAGGAGGGGTTTTCATGCATCCACAGGTGGATGAGCAGGCCAGCCTCTGGAAGGATTTTAGCCTGGCAATCACGGTAGACAACTCTGTTCGAGTCCACCATACTAAAGCCCCATAGGCTAGCATGGGTCTGATCACTGCTGTGTATAACCACAGAGTTATTTTGGGTGAGAGTCCCCATGTAGTGCCCATCATTCTTTTGCATTTGTAAAAGGCAATTGTGCACCTGTTCAGTTTGTGTTCAAGGTGTTTGTTCCAGAGCAATTTGCTGTCGAGAATAACCCCTAGGTATTTGACTTCTTCCTTAAGTGTTAGTTCGGTTGCAAAGAGTTTTGGGAGCTTGTATGGGCCCAGTACTCTTCGGTTTGTGAACATTATTAGGTAGTTCTGTTTTCTGGGGGTTAACCGATAGGTCGTGCTTTTCGCACCAGTTTTCGATTATTTTGAAAGCCTGTCTCATGCGGTTGCATATGGCACTTTCGAACAACCCCGATACTAGGATCGTAATAGGTTGTACTGTTAAGATCCATGAGAAAGTAGCGAAGTTACATAATCTCATACACCTAACAGCTTGCGAGATATTCAACCAGTTAGCGGATATCATTAATTCAAACACAGACTCCGGAATTCTCATATAAACATTTCAGAATCCATATTAGACGGCTGTTTTTTCCATTTAGTATAATTTAGAAGCATTAGGAGCAGACACTCAACCTACCTACGTACCGTAGCTCACAAATGCTACAGTGCTACGCCGTAGACGCTATAATCTTGCAAAACTACGTAATAACTTACTCGCTCGTGTACTGTTACTTAAACCGACTTCGAAAAAGGAGGAGGTTCTCAATTCAATGAGTATAATTTTATGTATGTTTGTTACTCAATATTAAAGCCAATTATGGACGTACTTTTATTATTCTTGCGGTGTTCGATAGGGTTTACTTAGATTATTAGAAATCCGGATCTGATGCTGAGATACTGGAGAAAGCCTCAAAACGCGCCTGCCTATTGGCATATAGCAGCATCAATGTGATCAAAACAAAACAAATACCGGGCGCTTTCTATTAAAATTATAGCATAGTGAAAATTAATAAAATACAACTTAATAATTCGTTTTGTTGTTGTTTCGTACAACGGCTTTCATAACAAGACAATGGCTTTTATCAGTCTTAAGTACGTGTTCTAAGTGGCTCTGGTAGGGAGCATATTCTCCAGTAGAGTAATAAATTAATACATGTAATAGCATTTTTCAAAACTACACTACTAAGGGACGTAATAGGCGACAAACCGATATATGTGTAAAAGCCGTATTTTGCGAACTGGATTATTTTCTAGCGTCGGATGACGGAATTCAGAGAAATCCTTAAAATGTAGACAAATATACTGTTTCTGTTACCTTCACACTAAATTCGCCTCTAAAAATCATCTTCTTATGATGTTAAACTGATTGACTAAGCAAACAATGAAAGATGGATCGATTATAAGCTTATAGCTCACTAAAAAGAAAAATAAATACTTGACTTCTAACAGATCAGTACATCTTCAAATACAGTTATTATTCATTTTTCAGGGCAGCTATTTTGATTCTTAATGTCGGTTGTATATGTAATTTCATTTATTATGTTTTGAACAATTTTTGCCCGTGTGCAATCATCACATGTATTACGCATAATAATTTAATTTACTAATATTAAAAAATGTAAAAATGTATGCAGATATTGGTCATATTCGGTACAATACAATTACAAAATTCGACAAAGGTTATGGGCTATATTACATCACGCAATCACAAAAGAGACCGGAGCAGTGTTCATAAATGCCAACAAATCCGGCAGATTTCCATTTAAGATTTGTATTTTTGAGTTTGATTTTTTTTCCTTCAATACATTGGCTTAACTGTAATTTAACCAATTTTCAGCCGGAAGGAAATGACTGACATCATTTCATTTTGTATCATATTTGAGCGATCACCGCTGCTTACCCCACCAAAGTGGCAGCTGACAAACACTAAAATTGATAATTTACCTTCCCTAACCACTGTACGAAGTATCAACTGGGAAGCGATTGGTCATGCAAACCTGTCGCGGCTTGCGGACCATTAAGGGATATTGCAGTTTGACATTAATAAATTGAAGAGAAATGCCGATCAAAGTCAGGCCTCTAGGTCTGACTTTGATCGGCATTTCTCATCTTTGGGAAATAATTTATTTAGGTAACACAAAGGTATACCTTTGTGGTATCTAAATAAATTATTTCGTATTCAGGATTGTTTAAATACCTGTTGATTAGTTTTTGAATTATTGAAATCGGACGGTCTATTCAAAACATATTCCCAAATTATAAATGTCAATCAATCCTAGATTAGATTCCTATACATTATTTGTAAACTATTAAATTATGCGCATGGGTTAAAGAGGTGTAACGGGAGTTTGAAGCATATAAGCTGAAGTAGGAGGGTCTGCTGAACAGAAGATGTAACTGGACCGGGATCCGAATACGTGGTCTGGAACCTCCATGCACCCTGGGCAACGGATGTTCTTATCCATGGGAGGCACTGCCGCCTGCAGCAAATACCAACGGGAGATACTCTGTAGAAGGCTGCTTGGAGGCTTCCCACGGGTTCACTGCAGTACTACTGTGCTACCCACTCCTGAGGAGGTCATCTTAAATAGTAGGTCAGCCGGGAGGCGCGAGTTACTCTATACAATCTTACACCATTGACCCGAGATGGCATGCGGTTTTCGCCGGTCCGAGTTTGACGTAACCATTCCTGATGGGTGTGGAGTCCAAGGGAGCTTGTGCACGAACAAAAGTTGGACCGGATTTCTAACACCACGCGCGCGAAGCTGCGGGTGACAGTTAGTTCACAATAAATTTAAATATTTATATAAATTTCAAGAAAATTGATACTTGGCAATTCGTTATTAGTATGAATAACTTTTTGATGGTAAAGTGGTTACCTCAAACTTGATAAAGGAGCACTTCACTTTAACAAATTATATTATGCACAATTAAATTGAAAGTACTAAAAGCAAGTTCAAATTCTGTGTTTACTTTTAGAAATCAGAATTGTCGGAATTTTCCATCGACGACGGCACTTTTGGATGAAGACCTATCCTGAAATTGGCGAAAACCGCTATTATTATATATTTGACTTGGCTGTATATTAAAAGTGTGTGGAACCGCTCTCACACTCCAAAGGATCATTGGATCATTAAACGGCACTTAAAGACGTCAAAAGCATCAAAACTAATTGAAAACAACCCCCGTCCTGACAAGACTCCGGCAAGTAATGCTGCGTTACTTGTCGGAGTCTTCTCAGGACGGGGAATGTTTTCAATTAGTATAGTTTGATGCTTGTGACGTTTTTAAAGTAAAGGGCATTATTAAAACAAGTGTACTTAATTTAATTACAATATTTTGTTTGAGTGGCATAATAGACTCGGGTCATGTCAGTTGGATTTAAAACCACAACTTCCCTGAAACCGGAAAATTACAAAAGCCAATCCACTGTTTCACCACAGCCACTCTTAAATTTATCATTTTTACACTGACATTGCATGGGCATACGTAAGTATAGGTTGATATGATGAAGTATAGCTACCTATGTTTGACCGAAAATAAAATTGTCAAATTATTACTTCCCAAAAAATATTTCGCCAAATTTCATATGCCAGATTATTACTTAGCCAAAAATATCTTCATAAATAAAATGTCATCAAACGTTATGTTTGGATAGTGAACATAATAACTTGTTTACCAACTATTACTTTTACCAATTTTTGTAAAAATGTTTCTTTTAGTTATTTTATATTTAGTAAAATTTGTTATTCCAATAACAAATTTTACTAAATATAAAATAACTTGTATAAAATGACTTGGAACCGTTTCGGCGTTATATCATCGAAATTGATGTTAGTGTTGGATGGTTGTAAAAAAAATAATCAGGAAGGCCAATACGCATTAGCCTACGAACTATTAAATTGGAGGCTGAAGATTATATTTACTCAAAAATTCTTACTTTTATGTCATACCAAATCGTTTGACCAAACTTTTGTTGTCTAAAGATTGTCTGCTGTAGTAAATCATTAAATTAAAATCAAATGCCATAATTATATTATCTTTGGTAATATTCTGCCAAATAAAAAATTGACGTAATGAAAAAATGCGTACTAAAATTATTCCAAACATTGCGTTGGTATAAAAAAGGTGACCAAACTTTGTTTGGGTAGTGCAATTTTAGCAAAATCTCGTCGGTAAAACAAGAGGCGAGCCATAGCTTGATATTTAAAGAAGGTTATTGCAAGCGAAACTTTATCGTTATTGATTTTAAAAAATATGCATGAAGACTATAATTTTTACCAGTTTACCAAGTATACGTTTTTACCCTTTTAAAAACTATTTTTAATGAATTTCATAAAATGAAGTAATTTTCTTTACATAATTAAAAAAAAATCGGTGCGTAGGGATTCTATAACTCCCTACTCTGAATTTCATCAGAACCCTTAAAAATATTACAAACGATATTTTAACATAAATTGCTCAAATTTAAGAAAAATAAGTATATGTGTGTTGGACAGAAAATTGTTTGGATTCCACACCTCATGGGAAATAACACGCGAACAAGATTTTAGAAGATTGTCTTTGGCATCCACATCCACACATCAACCGAAATGAAAGAGTTAAACCAACATTGCTCGCTAGATAGTTCTTTACGGTCAAAATATTTACTGAGTCCCGGCTACCGCTGTGCAACTATCGCATGCCAGAGAACACTTTTCAATTATGATGGTTAAGAGGTGCACTTGTTGTGAAGTAAAATTGTTGTGCTTTCAGTGTACACCGTGATTTTTTAAATATTCTTATTCTTCATTCTACTCGTATTATAAATGTGTAAGTTTAAGAAGATCTTTGGATGTTTAATTGTTTGAATTTATGAGCAACAGCTGAAATTTGTAGTACATTATGTAAAGGTATATGAATGGAAATAGTCTGGTATATCACACAGGCTACTGGTTAACGGTGGAATAGGTATTTATGCATTGTGGATCAGACCAGGCAAGATCAGAAATAATGCACACGGAGCAGCAGGTGACTCCTAGTTTATTTTAATATATATTCAGATTATTTTCTTACTGTTATAAGTAGAGGTAGCGGATAAGGGAGATAAGCACCCACAAGATTTGAGGTAGGTATTTATACACCATTTAAGAAGTACGATTGCGTCCTAGACATGCGTAGGAAGGCAGGGATTAGTACTGATAGTATTTGACTCCGACCATAGACACACTGACACGAGATTGCGTGTAGCAGATATATCGTGCGACTGTTCATTTAAGGTGAAGTATCAAACCCCCCCCCCCCTCCGGTACGTGCCCCACCCAGCACTCGTCTTCTAACGAAACTTGTTTGTAGTACCTACATGTACAGTCCTGATTGGCAGGGTGCAACTTTGTCTGTCAAGATCGATCTGATGCTGATAAAATAGTAAGTGCATTTTATTTGATAACTATGCATTATACGTATTCGTGGTTTTCTATTTAAGATCTTCTATCTTCCCTATTAAGATTACTTACCCTCCAGGTAAGGTAAAAATCTTTCACCCTGTAGACTCACAAAGGATATCGGATACACTTGAAGAGCAGTGAGCATTAACGTAGATTGATAGCAGTCGGTTTCTGGGCTGATGTTACACTACAATATTGATAGTTGGATCGTAAGCAGTGATTTAAGAGAAATATTGGGTACGTTGGGTGCCAACAGTTTGTAATACCTACTTCAGTGATCATCGCTTTTCATTAAGGAAAAGCGGTGTTGGCAATTTAAGCTCTTACGTCATTAAAACTTAACGTTGGCTACGAAATCTTCTCCAAATCTAATGAAATCTTGAGCATCATTGTGGTCATGCCAGAAATAGTTAAATCTCGCTGAAATTTTCTGTACCCCGTATTATTTGTTTACGATTTGGAATACCTTTGCCTCGCATGTCTCTAGGTGGTCCAAAAAGATTGATAGCACTGCCTTATACTTTAAATTTAAACAGCAATTATTTTTCTTTGGGCCCAAATATATCCAGCCTTATGGTCATGAGAAGCATCGAGTCGATCCATTTGCATTTTTAATTCTAGGATTCGATAAGCCTCATATCTGGACACCAAATGGCATAAATTTATAATCATGATTGAAATTTCCACGGCTTAGGTGCTGGCTAGACTAAAAACCAGCGAACGTGCTCTTATTATTATTGTCATTCGGTTGCATTTTGTCCGCACATGTCCTCCAAATAACATGAGCTATTGCTCGAGCAAAGAGCACCTTATTCTAGCATTAATAAAAGCGCCTTAAAATATTTGCAGAAGCAGTAGCAGCATCGGTGCAGCAGCCAGCTATACTAGCAATATATAATAACACGTATACAATTCCTTGCCAAAGTAAATCTTTGTTATTTGAATTTTAAAAATGCTAAGAACAGCAACGATTTCGGACACAAATTTTCCTCTTCCAATAAAGCTTCTCACGGGACTGAAAAAAAAAACAAACAGTTAATGAGAAATTCAACATTAAAGGTTGGGAAAGCTTATTAATTAAGTCGGAGTAAATGTCGATTTCTCGCAGGTAAGTTAATTATGATTCGCTAAAAGCTTGTCCAACCAGTAGTATTTACTTAAGGAATTCTTATCGGTACAGTCACGGATATAAATTACTAAACGAAATTAAATAGTAGAATGTAAAGAGTAATATTTTTAGCACTGCTAATATTTTTTATTACTCACCAAAAATGTACAATTGTCAATATTGTCAATATTTGAAATGATCCCATTGTTATAGCATGCATAATAGAGACAAGTAATGCATTCCATAGGCATGTTACTTCAACAGGAATTAACTTTAAAGCGAAATATGTAGAACTTACAAGTATTTACGCCTTCATATCCCATAATGGTTAGTCACTCTATCTCGAACCGATTTTTGTTTCAAGAATCTTGATTAAGTAGCGAAGAAAACTAACAGATTTTTCCATGTTGGTGATATCTTATAGTGACAGTGCCCCTCAATTTGTGAAACACTCACACTGTGTAATTAGCATAAAGCCCTGCTGGAAGCTTGCCAAATGGAAATGTAAAAAAAATACTTTAGATGTTGAAATAACGATTTTTACGGTAATATTATGCTAATTCATTTGTTTGAAAGTGTTTACAGGCGCTTTTATTTAATTTTGAATAGATAACCATCATCAAATAATTATTTAAACTGACTGATTGACTGATTTAACACAAAGCCTAAACCTAGAGCTACAGATTTGAAGTTATTATATTGTCAACTTAAGAACATCATTTAGACGCACATTGACAAATATGCTTACTGGCCAATACGTATAATGACCAATGAAAATACCACGACATTTTAGAAAATAGGTAAATGGATTTTCATGTATGACTTATGATAAGAAAATTATTATAATTACACTTTAGATGATATTTGAAGCTATGTTTGATACAAAATTTATAAATGACATTTTTGCACTCACAGTCCGTATATGTTTCCGCGCCTGAGTTGATGACAGCCAGGTTGCCACTTAGAATGGTAATGCACACTCCATGGGACAATAAATATTAGTCATCTTTCATGTAAGGTATAATCAGTTTTTAAGTATTATAAAGGCAAACGCATAGTTTTAAGTAAAAAAAATACAAAGCTCTTGTTTGCACCTAAATGTGTTTCGTCATAAAATATGAATGAACGCAATTTATCAAATTGTAACATGCATTAATGTTAAACCATAAGAGTAAAATTGGATTGGAATTGACTTCGAAAGCTGTGAGTGCGGGATCCAGTGTGCACTGAAAATATTTATTTAAACTTTAGGAGACACCTTGAGGTTACTTGTACAAAAATATTTTCTGTTATTACATATAGCGTCATTAGAAAATATTCTGTAAAGTAATAGAAATAGTATTGAATATAGTTTTGATATAAGACTCAAACGCCTAATATATTCTTTTATACTTGCGCTGGTGTGAAATTATTATAACTAAGAACATTTGGATGTTACATACTGACGAAGATCCTCCAATCGATAAGACATTAGAAGTTGAAATCGACTTCCATGGTTTGACCATTACTAACAAAGCAAGTTAAATAAAAGCTTGTAATGAACAAATTTCAGAGGTCCTTAGAAACGATGTTGTTCGTGACTTACAAAGCGGCAAATGCGTCGCCAGTTGCGCTTGTAAAAAAGCTATAAATAGTACTTTTGTGTTGCCTTTCGCAAATTGAATACAAAGATAGTGACAGATAGTTACCCGTCACGTCCATCAAGAGCTTATTAGTAAACATATTTTTATACAACTTATGTAGCAGACAAGCGCACGACTCACCTAACGGAAAGTGGTTACCGTGGCCTATGGACGTGTGCAACACCAGGGGCATCACACTCGTGCTGCCGACCCTGTAAGAACAGAGTTTATGAAAAATAATTGGCAGATTTGAAACATTTGGGCTTTACAAGACCTTTGGGTCAAGTTAACTTCACCTACAAGTCTCTGTATCTTTGATTCTCGTCTATTAGACAGCAGTTGTTCCCTTAAGAGCTATATAAGGTGGAGAAGGAGTAAGTAAACCGCGAGCTGTAAGGTGGAAGCATCGAATACAAACAGGAACAAACAAGATAATGATGATGACTTTGGAACAACATATTTTGATCTACCGAAATCGGTGGACTGTCAGATATGGCTTGCACAAGAAAATAAACATAAAACTGTGTTCACAATCCCGCCTTGGAGATACCAATTCAATCAGTTCCCCGAGGGATTATGGATATCTTAAAATATATTTCTGAGGACAATTGATGAAATTCTCGCTACCATAAAGTATTTATAAACAGGCGATCGGCTGCGTTGATAATATTCACGTATACGAATATGTACAGACACACATTTACACAGTTCTGTATGGTTTATAAATTAGATATTAGCATACATATTTAATATAGAGATATTCCATTTGCACCAGTTACTCCATTTGATGCCGAAACTATATTAAAATATGGGTATAAAATAATTTAATGAAACCTAAGTAGAGTACATTTAAATATATATTTTAATGAATGCAGTAAAGAAAAAAGTCTAAGGCATAAATCGATACAGTTTAAGCCTCCTCGCAGACTTTACATTATAGACTCAAAACCTGAAGAGGTTACTAATTAAGTTAGCTTTCAGACTTTGTGGTATCACAATATCATATAATAAGCTTTGAAGCTAATGAATAAATCTGACTTACGATATGGTCTGACTTATAGGAAGGTTAAATTTGTGCAACATTTGCTAAGGGAGAATGTTCGAAACGAAAACATAAATATAACCATATTTTTTTAACTATAATAAAGATCGTGGTAGAAAATATAAAATCAAAATAACTTTTGAACAAAATAGTTTGGAAGCAGAACGAACTTTTACTTGTTAATTTTATTTTGAATTAAAATCATAACAGAAACATTATAAAACACAGCTTCCAGAATTGTATATTTGTCAGACAGAATACATTTACAAAACAAGGTATTTATGTGTTTTGGTAGAAACCTGGACTATTCAAAGTCTATCGCCACTGAATGTCAGCACTCAAAGTAAATGTTAACTGTGCAGTCCCAGTGAATTGGTTATACTGTACCTTTTATCTGTTTTGTTATTTGTACCAAAATTGTTTCGAACAAAACTCTTTAACGTTCTGAAAATACACTTACAATAGTTTAAAAAAAATGGACCATGTTTTCATTCATGAAATATACACTACATACATCTGTTGGTAAAATTATGTTAGTTCTTTTTAAATGTTACTGGCACGTTTCACCAGTCATGTACTATCTAACTTATTCAATCGCCAAACTTACGTACGTACACTTCATGGGTACATAATCATAGTTGAACACAAGCGAAGTTGTAGCAGACCACAACACAACTTGTCATAAAATGAGCACAAACCATTTTGTGCGCGTAGCTATTCAGCTGAGAGATTAGAGCCAGCGGAAATCAAAGTTTGCAGAGCACGGTATGGATACTGTTGGAATGAGTTATATATGCAGTTGACTTCCGCTACATCGGCACCGGGGCGGCTCGTAGACGGCGCATAGTGATTAGATCATGCGATGGATTTTGTGTCGATAACTTTAATGGTGCACGTAATCCAGTTTGATCAAACCTCGTTATAATAAACAGCTTGCGCCTTTTAAAGCCAGGCCAACGAGGAAAGTAAATTCAACACCCATCTGTTGTTTAATGAATGAATCTGAAATGTTTCAGTACTTTGCAAGTGAAGACCTACTGTAATGAACTGTACTGAAATTTATTATTTATGGAGGAATGCAGAAAGTTACAATATTATATATTTAGCCACTTTTCCCTAGAATGTACTGTTTTGTTAAACTAAGTGGCATATGACAACGGTTATTCTTGATATTTTCTTGTTTAATACTTTCTCAGTAGTCGGGTTCTAGTTTTAAACTTATTGTTTATTATATAATTTTGGTGCAAACAATAGGTATGAAATATACATATTTGAAATGTCCTAATTAAACCCTTTCAATTGATACCAAACACGGCATGCTTATCTCAAATTTATTTTTTACGCAGTACTTTATGACCGCTTGAGGGCGCCACATTAATGTCAGTGACACATTATATAGCTTATAACCAGCGGATGACTAAGACGTTTCTAACGATACCTCGTTCGTCCAGTTCTAATAAGTGGTAGAGGAGCTATGAGGGATCAGATGAACCTACATACATAACATATCAAAATTAAAACCCTCCTTTTGCTTCACCGAGAGTTGTAAAATCTTGAAATCAACTTTCATACAAAATATAAATAATGGAAATAGTTACTAAATTACAGGAATAACGAACTCATGAATCTGTAAGAAAATTTCGGCAATTTCATAGGTAAAGACCTAATATAATACTTGAAAGCACTGATAGCTGTCAGATTCCAGCATATAAAATTATTATATTCCTTTGTGTCAAAAAACAAAGGTATTGTTGTCATTCGAAGACTGTCAGAAGGAAAACAAAGAGTCATTAGCCTAATTAATGACAGTGAAAAGGTGTAAGTAACGTTAAATGTGTTTATCGGAAGTTTGTATTCTTGGGTAATATTTTATACTTGTTAGAACTACTCTTTGTACTTGAAGTATTTGAGAGCGGAACGTAAAAGTTGTTGAAGTCTAATTAGTAAAATTGGAAAGTCCTTGTTCAACTTTTATACATATTTGGTTAATATTTAGGTAAAAAGTTTTTATTGTTAGGCACTGGTAGCCTAGCCTAGTGGTATAGGTAATGGACTGCTGAGACGATGTCTCGGGTTTGATCCCAGGTTTTACCATGGCACACACCAATGACTTTTCGATGCTTTTCGAAGTTATGTGTGTATTTATCGCAGGTTTATAAGTGTCCGGTTAATGGCAATAGGCTCGCCACCTATTACATTGGGACCTAAACATAAACTGGTGAAATGTGGATGCTAGCACCTCTGCCTACCCTTACGGAAATATAGCCGTGAGTTTATGTTATGTTATGTTATGATAGGAAATAAAATCAGTGATTTGATGTGAACGCTTTGATAGATGGATGTATGAATGGATGGCTGGTTGGATAAATGGATGATAAACTTGGACTAAAAGTTATAGTATCGGAAAGAATAAATAGATTCACCATCGTCCTCAGATCCTTTTCTCAACTCGGTCGATATTAGCTTTTAGTGTAACTACGAAGCAGCCAAAATTCTATTAAACTAAGAAAAAATTACATTACATTATTATTTTTATGGCAATGAAGACAACGTAAATATAGCGCGAAAATCTACATTGTGAGAAAAATATTTGATTTCGCCCACGCGTCTCGTAAGCGACATAGACAGAGATGAGTGATTTTCGCCGATACATTTTTCAAACGCGGCGTAACTAATGACTACATTATCTACCATGTAAATAAAATGAATGTGTCTGTTTTTAATAAAAAATAACAGCATTTATATAAAATAGGTACCACTCAGTAACTATCTCAATAAAAAATCTTTAATTCTTTGTCTGTTCGAAGTGGCTTAATTGAATTTGAGAGAATTAATACTGCAGATATATTATATTTAATATTATAAGCCAGGCTACTTTTATTTTAGATAAATATTAGAGAACTGGGCAAATTAAAACCCAGATCTAAGTCCACGCAGACGAAGACGCGAGCAAGGCAAGTCTATGTCATAAACAAAAATCAATTACCAAAAGTGTTTGTCCACACACTACTGAAGACAAATTACTCACATATTGAGCGACCTACAAGTTTCTATGTTTCTAATTATATTGAAGTAGTAAATTGCCTGATGTGTCAACAGTACGGTCATGTTACTAAGTTCTGTACAATGAAGTCAGCTAATTGTTGATATTGCGATGCGGAGCATGATATACGGGAATGTACACACAAAGTCGGCCTGAGTTACAAGCCGACTGCGGCTACGTTCAGTTTACTATAATAGTAATAATACATATATAAGTATTTTATTTCATTTTCCAATAATTTTTTACATGTATAAATCTGAGACAGCCCATTAACTTATGCACGTACTTGTGCTGGAGCTGTCTCGCATCTGATTTTACATTCAAAATCCGTTTTAAAGTATCAACTGCTTTAAACTAAGTACATGCTGATAAAAAATAATAGTGAAGTATTCTGCTGTTTTTTTCCTTTTATTTTTACTTTTTTATTTCTTTTTTTTTCCAAAGGTTAGAAATTCAAAGACAGTTGATAAGTGTGAGTGTCTTCGTATAGATATAATAGATTCAATTTTGAAGACAGTGTGCAAATATTTCAACATCCAGCACCATATTGTAGAATAGAATGACAAATGTATGGAATTTGTCGTTAGTCATACGTTGACGACTATCATATAAGCAAAAGTCGTGTAAATTGTACTGCCTTTTAAATCGTACCGCCTCTAGTTGTCTCATTAAACACTTTTTTTCTAAACTGGTATCACCAAACTATGCTTTAGTGTCGTCTAGTTGGGGGCGACACTAAAGCATAGTTATATTTTTGTGCCCTCTTGACGACAATAGGCTCGTCCCCTATTACGCGGGACCGAAAATCATAGTTGATAAAATGTGGGTGTTAATACACCTCTGCCAACCCGGGGATTTATAGTCGTGAATATGTGTATGCTATATTTTGTTTCACTATGGAAAAGGCAAAAGAAACCAAACGTACGCTAGCCTTTTTAGATGCCATTTTATGTAATAATCTACACTGACTCGTAATATTTTAATGTCTTTTATGGTACAATATAAATGACAGTCTGCTAAATTGTACCGGTGGCAGACATCCACAAAAACTACATACGTGAAATTCCATACATTTGTCTGTTCTACAATACAGCGGCTAACGAATGGCCACTTGTATAGAGAGGCTGAATTTCATTTCTACATACGTTTCACATTGATATAGTGATTCATAGAATATATCTTTTTAAACTAGGCACCATAACTTTAATTTAGTTTTAACATCTTAGTATTTGTAGTAGGGTTGGACTTCATTATAATAAATTTTATAGCAAGAGGCGTAATGATTTTTGTAACATGTGTAATGTAGTGCTAGGTAAAATGTCTAGAACCATTCTTACGCTCATGAGTGTTACGTGGGAAAACACACTTAGCCCTTTAAATAAATTACGGCTAATGTTAACAGATATGTCGATTTCAAACATATATAGCAGTGGTAATAATTAAACTTTCAAAAATATGCCTTGCTTTGAACCAAAAGCGATTATTTATTATTTTAGTCTCACACAAATAATTAAGTAATAATCCGTCGTCCATGTTGCAACAAAAACGGAGCCAGTTCAGTATAATGCTGGGCACGAGTACCTGGCACTGGTACCAAATTTGGTTGGTTGGTGCGGGCGCCGTATTCCTATGTACCTACTTAGTAGTTAAATACTAAGTTTTTTTAATTTGTCTTTATTTTATTGTAATGTACGGTGTTTCCGTGTGTAGTGTGTGTAATAAACGGTTTCTAAATATTTTGAAACGGCTTCGAAAGGACATCTAACATCTATTTATGTTTACTTATCGTTACTTTTTTTCAATCGCTATCAGGCAGGCGGTGTACTTGTCAATCACCTGAGTAGGTAAGTACTTATCCATAATAAAAACTGGGACAAACAATTTACATAGCTATTGTGAAAAGAAAATTAACTGATAACAATCAACGTCAACTCTAGAAAATCTCCAGTAAAGTTCTCCAGTTTGAATTATTACTCTCGGCAAGGTTGCTAATGAGGAAAGTGGAGGCATTACAAGTAGCTATTGAGGCAGAACCTTTATAGATTATCGATAGATCAATGCCCTCTCAACGACACTGCAATTTATTGAAATAGAAAAATATAAGTTTATTATAAAGAAGTTTATTTTAGTGCCGCTGTTCCACAATAGTGTTATAGTTTCCTTTTATCAGTGCCTACCTATTTTAGCTACCTAACGAAGTTATTGGCTTTCGATAAAAATGATAACGTCATACCTTATACCTTTATTTATCGTTGTGCGCAATATCCTCACGGATACACCCATCACCGGAGCCGACAGTGTAGTTGGGTGGACATTATGTCTGATTTGGCGAATAAAACACACGCAGACTGTATAGACCGCAGGTTGCCAGAGGTGAGATCTGAGACATATCCCTCACACCCGACTGGACCAAAACCGTCACTAATGAGACGGCCCTCTTTGGGTGTGGGAACCACGTCCCCATCTCGTCCCCGGGCATGGGAGGCGCGCATCGCGCACCGTCGCCACAGCCTGTTTCTGCAAGAGTGACAGGTGACTTCACCTGTCACTCACAGGCCCTCGTTCATAGAACACGGAGGTCATTTTGCGACCTCCGACGCCCGAACCGATTTCGCTCGCGTGCCGCGTGGTTTGCGAGTCTTCTTCGCTCTCGCTCCTCCGTTTCCTTCACGAGTATTACTTGCTCGCAGAAGGAGGCAGCCCACGCATCCGACATCATACCAAATAGAATACCTGTGAATGTACATACCTACCTAATACTTCTATGTAAAACCTGCTACAGTGTTTTAAATGATATTTGACATGTACAATCAGAGTTAGAACGATCTTGATTACAAAGCCTCAAAATGATCTTAATACCAAAGTATTAAGAACTAATCAAACAGTTTTAAATATGTATTATTGCCCAAAATAAAGGTGTGTACCAAATATTTAACAAAAAGAGGGGCAGACTGAGACATTTTGACTTTCTTGTTCGTCGAAATCGTTCTGTTGCTGACTGTACACGTGTGCGGCATGTCACAGAGTTATGTATCTTGATTTTAAGACCTATTTATATACCTAGAAATGATAACAATAAACAAGCAATTATATGTTATTCGACAGTGAAATATATCTTCTTAATTAGAACAAAAAAGTAATGTGTACCTATATAAGTATATATGTATAACATAAATTCCTATATGCCTAACTGTAGTTTAATTACTTACTTGGATGAGTACAGGTGGTTCTGTATCCACTTTGCAACTGCTTTGTTATACGTCCTTGAATATTTATTATTATTTCACATATTCAATTGTTTCCGGCAAAGTAGAATTAGGGCCACCCAATCTCTTCCCATGCGGTGTCGTACAAGGCGACTAAGGGATAGGGCTGTTTAAAATCAGACAGATATACAGCCTAAACTCAGCCTCAGATGCATGGCTCGAGTTAACAATAGTGCCCGGAATACGGCAATAGGCTCACCCCCTATTATGTGGGACCCAATACAATTATTGATGAAATGTGGGTGTTACCTCTGCCTAACCCTCCAGAGATAAAGGCGTGATTATATGTATGTATGTATGTTATAATTAATACCTTCAAATTCTAAGAAACATATTTTTTAATGATAAGCAATAGTTAGTTTTAGTCTTATTACAAGACCTGAAAGGCAACAAGTTAGTTTTATGATTGAAGTCTTTATTCGCAGTACATTTTTTCTTTTATGAAAGTACTCCGTAACGATAACTAAAAAACATAGTCAACCGATGAAATATCCCGTTCAAATAATAAACGCTTGGCTGAAAATTCGGTAAAACATTTTTTCGACCTTCAACGGGCCCGCCAATTATCGTCTAACTAAAAAAATTTGCTACCCACTTTCCCTTTATGGGAAAAAAGATCCGGCAACCTTAGCGAGCAAGCCACTGAGCTCGCGTCAATAAGCCTTAAAATGCCAGCCGGATTTGCCGCCAAGTGTTGAATCCATTTTGGGGACAATGAGTTCACATATTTTTCTATTAAAGCAGAAAAATGTAAATAGTTACCTTTGTATAGAATGCGAAGTAAAAAGATGCACAGTTGTATGGGATTCATATGTTAACCCTGTTAATTGTTTTACAGAATATCATAGGTACTCTTCCCTGAAATCATCACGTTAAACTACATCATAGAGGATAGATCTTATATATAAGACACGTCCAATTAGACTTCGCCTCGCCTGATGGTAGGCTGAAGGCAAAGTCCCAGAAAAGAGGGTCACCATTATGTACATATACCATGTTGCAATGGTGACACTCAGTTTGACGGCCTCATCATATGCTTTTTCACACCCCGCTTAAAGGACCCGGGACTGTAGGAAGAAGGAAACACGTGGGCTGGTAATTAATCCCAGGCCTTAATTGTGCGACAAAGGAACCTCTCCGAAGCGCTTGATTTTTGATCGGATATTTTGCACCGTGCGCGGGTGCTATCCGGGCCTTGCACGTATTTGTCCTGTGTAGGAAAGCTACAATTCAATACAAATTTAAAGGTCAGTAGCCAATTTCTAATGAGTGCTTTTCATAGGAGTGGTACACTACAATTTTGAGGTGTTTTTATTTTTTCCAAACTATTACTACACCTGTACGTAGCTGATCTGTGTCATAGAAGTGAGTTGTTTTTTACAACTCACTTCTACTAATCAGAGAAGCACGTTTAAATTATCACTTAGCACGATTGTAGAGCTTCTTTATAGCTGATCTAGGTACATATCATTTCACCAAAGGAATAAGTAATAATTTTCTAAGATCAAGTTCTTATGCTAACCGTATCAGTTTAATGCGAAATGTATACCATTACACTATGTAAACCGATCATTAATTAGCTTCCACGTCATTAGTTCGATACAACAAATAAACGCGCCAGAACATGAGCCGCAAGTAAATAGAGATAATTGGAGAAATTATGTGGTGCGCATACAGTCTATACGCAATCAGGGGCTTTATTCAAGACAGTCTCGAAAATATTCTGAAAAGATTTAACTACGTAGCCAAGAAATAAATGAAAGCTGGTCAAGCGTGAGTGGGATTCTGGGTACCATACACCATTCAGAATATAAACCTATCTACTCTTGTAAGACCAATGAAAAAATGGTTCACGTTAAGTATTTTTAATAATAATAATATGTTTATTTAAGTAACACAGACTCATTTTATGTTAGTCATAATTCTCTTATTCTATGTTAGTACAAATTGAGCTTAAAAGATTTAGTTGCTATCTATGTATTTTAACGGTACTATCCCAGTTTAGTTGATAGTGAACTGATAGAAATTTAGGCCTTGGGGTGACTGGTGGAGCCGCCTGTTACCCTGGCAGAAGAAGGCCGCGGCGGCGGCGCACCCCGCGCGCCTCCCCGTTTCCGGGGACGAGTTGAGGACTCTGTAGGAGGACTCTGTCCCACACCCGAGGAGAGAGCCAGATCGTGAGAGATGGCCCTGGGTCCGCCGGGGCGCGAGGGATATGCCTGTCAACCTCACCTCCGGCAACCAAAAACAACTCACAGGTGGCGTGCGATTTGGTCGGTTCGAGTCCGACATAACCTCTTCCATCGGCTCCGGGGAGGTTTTTAGGGTTATCCACCCCAAAAAAAATAACCCTAATCTATCGTAAGTGAAATGAAACTGTAGGAATATTTCGAAACTAAGACACTTGTAATATATAACTTACTTTTGATGTTATTGCTTATGGTACGTCAGTTTTATTATCAATTTTGTGGTTATGCTGCCAAAAATGGGAACTTTCATTTATATATATGGGCATATTCCTTACTTTGTACTCTTTTTTTCCTATTTATGTTATACATCTGTGCAGTCTGTTATATAGACTTTACAGTTACAATCTAATGCAATTCAACTGACTCCAATTTCATAATTCATGTAGTAGTTAATATTACCATTATTTCTGTTTATTTTGTCCTGTCATTCATAAGATCATATCATTCACACTTAGATATACAGAAACTCCAATCTTCGATAAGTTACGAAATAAATACTTGACAGGGTGAGAACTGAGAACGTTATACTATGATAATGATTTATTATTAAACCGTAGTCACGATAACATTATTACTTAAGATTCGTCTTTATTATATCACTTAAGAGGCAGAAAAGCACACGGCTCACTTAATGGGAAATGGTTACCGTGGCCTATGAACGTATGCAAAACTAGGGGCATTACATGCGCTGCTGAGTCTGAAGAAACATTCTTTACCCTCCAAGAGAATAAATATGACATTTATCATACCTAGTCACACTAGGCTTCAGTCAACAATAGAGCCCGGAAGACGGCAATAGGCTCACCCCCTATTACGTGGGACCGAATTCAATGATTGGTGTAATGTAGTTGTTAATTCACCTCTACCTAACCTTTCGGGGATAAACGTGTGATTATATGTATGTATGTATGTATTATAACTATCTTCATAACTTACATCGGTGTATATAACATATGAGCACTCATACATATACTCATATGTTAAGCTAGTTATGAATTCTTGTTATACTATGGTTGCCTACAGTAGAATTCCAGCTTCCTTCATACGAAATTAATGTCCACCGTAGAAAACAAACTAATCATAGCTTAACTAACTTGTGATATGTGAGTTCTAGAATATGAATAAACATAGAAACATTTCATTTTGAAAATAATTATTAATCTACATTATACAATGATGTTTACGGGTATTAGGTGGTATGGGTACCTATGATTTGCCTGACTGGCTCAGTGCTGCATGACCGCCGTATTCAAGTCCGTGACGTAGTAGGTTCTTCGTCTACCCGCACTTTCACGATATTATATATTTTCTTTTCGACATGTACCGTCAGATACCACACTCACTCTGTCCCTACACTGTAAGCAAACTGTCTAGTGTTTATCCGACTGCGCAGAAAATCGAGGTTGCATATTGTGAATCACTGGATTCCATGTTGCAAATAATTTAAGCCTATCTTTCTGATTGCAATTTTTATAGTAGGTACATTTAAAAAGCTAGACCGATATATCTATTTCTCAAGAGGGTCATTAACAACGATGCACCAGTTGAATATAGCTTTAAAATTAAAAATCGGCAAAATTGCAAACCTATCGAATCATTTCGCAGACGGTGCACTAGAATTATTCCACAACCTGGTACTTCAGATCCGAACCCTATCCGCTAACGAACGACTAGATGCACAGCGACAACCACTGCATGGTGGATATTCCACTCAATCATATACACGAAAACTTTCATCAAATCACTAATTAAGCGTAGTACCTTACTGAGTTTGTGTTTCTGGCAAGCTATAAAGTTTTATTTCTAAAAATCTTCACGTCTCGAGTGAATTTGTCTCTTCTAGTCCCCTCATCACATCAGCTGCTGTATTCTACATTGTACTTGATAGTTAGTTTTAAACGCAGTTGTACCATAAGTAGACCGTTGATTTCAATTAATCATTAGTATTAGATCTTAGAACTTAAGGTTAATACGGTCACGCATAGTTTACAGTACGGTTATACAGATAAAATATGATTCAATCAGTGTTAAAAGCAATTGCTTTTTAAAAAATAAATTTATAAAGACATTCTTATACACTGCCTTTTTACATGAACTCTTAGTAAGATTGTTATGCGTCAAGGAAATAATAAAAAGGACATAAATATGTACAATGGGTACTTTATGTTTCTGAATCTAATAAATAGAGATATTATTATTGAGTTAACTTCCCACACAATAACAACAACTTCATTAATTCTTCGAAGTTCCGACGGGTAAGTTTCCATTATACTGAAAATAGATGACATCATCATCTACTTTTGTTCGGCATCGATTTCCCGACAGTGTCTCAATCCACTTACCACATAATTAAATTGTACGTATGTGGTTGTGAAAAAGCTTTCGAATGCTAAATGAGCGGTCGCGAGGTCGGTTCCGCTTGGTGTTTTCATTTAAATTATATTGATTGATTGAACAGAAATTATTAGTAACCCGATCAGCTACTCATAACAATGGCTGTGTTAAGAATGGATGCATTTCGGTATTGTAATGGTCTGCTTAATTCGGATACGATGGTGTTTTTTTGTGATTTCAAACGAAAATTATTTTGTCTCAGAAGTTTCCCTGAGGCGGTGGAAAATGATGTTAAAAAGTTGCCTGAGACGGTTGTAAAAAAGGGTTGAACCGATTTTTAAGAAGTACTTTTCCTAACTCGTAATTAACTAACAAGTAAACAAAAATGTCACGCGAATAAGCAGGCTTGTCTACTCAGATTAAAATAAAATAATAATAAAATAAAAAAGGCTTATTCACACCAGTAAAAATCAGATTTTCCTGGGCATTATTTTAGGGCAAGGTGAGACAGAATGAGTAACCCGATAAAGATTACTTATGGGACATATACCACTATAGATACATGTAATTAATTTCAATTAATCTATATATTAACTACTAATATTAATTAATTGACTGTTACGTTACAATTATAGTTAAACTTACACTGACTTGTACAACATAAGCTTGTAATGAATTTACAGGCGGTGTTCTGTACGCCACAGTACCAAAATAGTTTGTTAGCTAAGTATCAATAAAGATTATAAACTTAACTCTCGCTGAGTGATTAAATCTGATGTATAATTTATAGTCCGACCCTTGGAATTTACCAGAAAGACGTAGACGGATCTGGATCAAATTTGACACACAGGTTATAGTCTGGAATAGTTTAAATACTTTCAATCTACCTTTTTCTTCCGGGAATGAATTCCTGCAGATCTCAGAAGACTTGGACCGCTGAAGGTACTTAGATTGAACTTCGATTGTTGGTATGAATATTATGTTCATCTGCATTGGTCACTGCATAATAATATATGTAGGTAGGACTATCTCCATCCAATTGAGCAGTCCGACTAGGAAAGTACCTCCGCCTTGCAGACTACCGGCGGTGAGTAGGGTAGCTAAAACACACTGGAGGATTTCTGTGCAGAGAGGGAAGACCAAAGGATTGTCGTGCTTTGTCTTCTTCACTGACGGCACAGAAACACTCAATGCTTAAAGGGTCACCAGCGCGAGTGTGACTCCTCTGGTGTTGCACACGTCCATAGACCACGGTAACCACTTTCCATCAGGTTTGCTGTGTGCTTGTCAGTCACCTAAGTGGTATAAAATAACATGCTTACAAAAAACGTTCTAAGTATGTTTATCCGCAATCTAGAAGCCATACCATAAGCTACACTTTCTTTAGGACTGTAAACCGTTGTGTAGTTGATTCTGGCATATTTATTTATTTATTATTTTGTGTATTTTTTCATTGGATGTTGTTTTGTATCCATGTTGGTGGAAAATATTATGTATTATTCCGGTATGTATACTCTGTACTCTTGTTACTCTGTCTCCTACTTACATAGCTATAACAAATAAGTGAAACGAATTATAAGAAACGGATTTGCGGTGATATTATCATCTCCGGTTCGTGTGCATAATTTAGTACTGCGAAGCTCCCACATTGTTTTGTGCAAACATTGCTAACGCATCATAGCACGGATCCATGGCTGCATTCCTTCCTATTATTGAGATTGCTTAGTGGTAATGCAAGAGCAAATGTTACAACCCGTAAATGCCACGTATGGCACGCGTCTCTATAATTCAACATAATATTATGCTTTGTTTTATTAATTTCGTCTGTTAGGTTCAGTTTTTTAAATTGAGCAGTTCGACTGGGGAAGTATTCCGCCCTACAGAATACCGCGGCTATAATAACTTCGTGTTGTGTTCGGTGAGCGGTGAGTAGGGTAGCCAGAGCCCACTGGAGAATTTGTGCGGTCAGTGGGAAGCCTAAAGGCTTGTCCTTCTTTGTCTTCTACATTGACGGCACAGAAACTCTGTACTTACATGGTTGGCAGCGCGACTGTGACTCCTCTGGTGTTACAAATGTTCATAGGCCACGGTAACCACTTTCCATCAGATGGGCCGTGTGCTTATCTGCCACCTAAGTGGTAAAAAAAAGGACCGCAAGACAAACATTGTAAGTATAGTTACTTACACTGTTTATCTTGCGGTCAGTTGAGAAGGGTCACTCACGCCTCGGCTGGAATTGGCCGTAGGCATCATCAGGCTCATTGGAATGAACAGCATCTCTCCTCCGAGAGAGAGGCGCTGCCGTTTCTGTAGCGCATCGTGCACCGCGTGGAGGTTCCCGACTAATTACCCCAATACATTTCATTTCTAAGAGTTGTATGTTTTTATTTTTATACTGATAAACCATATTCAAATGTACCTATAAATATATCCTAGGCCACTAAGCATCACTTGTAGAATAATATTACATATACCGTATTTACAAATTTGCGATAAGAAGATTATTGCAACACTGAACGAATGACAGGAGCTATCGCATCTAAAGGCGGCCTGATATATTTTAGTTTATAATAAAAAATATGGGCGCATATTGGTATCATAGCCCTCTTTTCTGTTACTTATTCCGAAACTAAAACTAGTTCTGGAGAAAGAGAGCCTTTAAAAAATGAAACGAGAAAAGTGTGTACGAGATAACAATATTATTCAACTGAAAACTAACAAAAGTTTGATTTGTAGAAATTATTTTGAATTTCGGAAGGAAAAAGTAGGTTGAATCTCCAAAACACCCTCCTTGGCTACGGCCATGGTTCCATTACGTATTCAAAATGGCAAGACTACGCCTATGGTTTTATTATTCAAAACAACAGTACACTTAACGAATCTTTTTTATCTTTACGTTTTATTTTGCGTGGCGATTCAGCAAATATGTTATAAGTATGTAGCTGATACTTAACGTGCTTCCAATATGTACGTACAACGTATCAATAATAATTAAGAGCAATTTCATCCAGCAATATCCTCTATAGCCATTGTTAAATAATAAATCCAGAAACTCAATAAAAAAGTTTACTGAGTGTTTGTTTCATAAAAGTATATTATGTTCCATATTTAAATAGTGTTTTGATGTAAAAAAAGTATTAATGAGATACGATATCGCTCGACTTATAAACGGATTTCACCAAGGAAATGCGACCAAGGCTAACTAAACTTGCGAGGGATATGCCTGTCAACCTCACCTTCGGCAACCAAAGCGACCCACAGGCGGCGTACGTTTTAGTCGGTTCGAGTCCGACATAACCTCCTTCACCGGCTCCGGTGGGAAGGTATCCGTGGGGATTTTGCGCACTTAAAAAAACAAATAAAAAAAGGCTAACTAAACTACGTTATCACATTTGCCATAAAACATATTAGGTATAGAAAGTGGCGTACTATAAATTATGAATTGTGAACTTTTTCCTTTCTTAATAATTTCTACATAATGCATAATATTATAAAAATCTGTTTTCGCAGTTTTACAGTAACATCAGAGTTAAATTATATCTTACTGAACTTATAAAGAAATTACGAATGTTGTTAAAATTTAGCTAAACGTTGTAGTAGATTTTCATAAGCCAATTGAGAAGAACGTAATTGGGGCTTAATTCAACGTAATCGAGGACATTAGATGGCGGTATCACAACGCTGCTGTCGTTCCCCTAATGGCCTTTTACCAACGCAATTACATAGTGAATGACGGATGTTTAGGATCTTACCAACAACATCTTTGAGACCTAAACCAACTTGGAAGTCGTTGTACACTGACCCATGTTTCTTCTCAGGGTTGGGAGGTCAGCGGCAATCACTCCAGTTAAAGCCTCGTATATTGACTATAAACAACCATAAGCGAACTTTGGATGCAACTGGCCAATCGCTATGATGATGATGAATTGCATAACAAGTGACCCGGGTGTCAGACGGCAGTGGTAGGTAAACTCGCCGTCACGAATGCATTAATACGTAGCCTGAAGTTCAATATCCGTCACATGTTCATTATTCATACCGACAAAATTAATCGTGTTGTTTCAATCCGCTACATTTAGCTTTTAAATAAAGTCAACTATCGAGTGAATTGCAAATATCTGGTTATTTATGTCTCTGATAATTTTCGAATTTATAAATATATTATGGTTATTTGGATGCCTGATACTACGAGCAATCGTAATAATAAATTGTAAATTATGAAGGTAAAAGTTTGTTACTGAGTAATGCTTCAATTGATGTACAGATTTGTCTGAAATTTAGGACAGTGATAGAATTGTAATCGATATCAGAATTCAAAGCGGGTCAAACCGCGGGAACAGTTAGACATGTTTAAAAGACAGATGAAAAGAATCTTCATTTCTTTTAGGCCAAAGTTTGTATAAAAGATGTTTTTAAATCAAACAGATCTTTAAAACTGGGTCACAATTCTACACGTGGGCCTGCGGGCAACAGGTCGTATAGAACAAAGGACTCGATGAACAAAAATAAACATTAGGTAGGTACCAAAACAAATTATATGATAATGTCGTGAGATTGAACCGTTTAACTAAACTAATTTTAGTTTCATTTTCATTTCGAGCACAAAATTTCTCACTAAATATTTCATATGAAAATTGCCCACTTTTCACAAAATACTTACGCTCATCAGAACTTTGACTGTTACTTTTACTTTCTACAACCACGGAATTTAATTGGTACAAGTTAAAGTCATATTAGTTTGAAAATTGGATATTTATTTGATCAGAAGACCAATTCTCTAATGAAAGTTTGATTTCAACTTGTTAAAATGATAGAAAAACCCGTTTTCGATTTTCAAGTCGAAAGTGACTTTTTGTAACACAATTTTGAAGAAAGAACACTAATATCGTGATCATTGAATTTATAACGTTAGTCGAGATAAAACATAATAAGAGAAATAAACCTCTTTTAAAAAAAGTCGTGATCGTTTTGTATGCATAAAACTAACCTTACAAAGATCAACAAAAACACCTTTATCCTCGTGACGTTTGTTGCTCGAAAAAATCAATATCCACTACGGGACAGGAACGTACACAAGTTCAAAGGCTTAAACTTTAAAATGTAATTAAAATAAGTTAGTCTACTTTAAACTACGTAACACGAAACGTTGAATTTAAGTACGACCTCTGGTTGCGCCGATAGTAAAATTTGTATTTTTCCGCTCAATAGTAGTAAATTCAAATCGTCTCTCAATTGATTGACACTGAACACACGCTTCCTATACCCATCTCCCTCCCGCACTACCTTTAAAGTGAGATAGCAATAGTTTTCGCCCCGACCAATTGTTGAAATGGCCGCATCTTCACTTCCGTTTTGAACTAGAATCAGCAATGGCAGCGGCGCGCGCGACTCTCAGAAATTAATAATGTTTTGTTGGATTTTAACCGCTTTCATAGACCTTTACTGATCGGATTGTGCCTCTCGTGTCCCTCAAGTGATTTAGTGATGTGGGCAGCAGCTCCTGAGCCAGGAAGAGAAGACCGGTGCACCGGCTCCGACAGCACGTGGCGTCATAAAGGTTAGTGCATCCTCTCCTAATTTCTTGGGTTGCATTCAATGCCTAAACCACCTCCGCGGCAACCCGATCATCTTTCTTGTTTGTTGTGTAAAGTGTCATATGAAACATTTAGCTTCACCCCCCGCAAAATACAGTCCACTAGCTCACGTGGCGAGAATTGCGCCACCATTCTTTTTGGTCCTTCGAGCCGGATCCTTAGTCGTAGCTCGCATTTTGTTAATTATTCTATTGGGAATAAACGCACCGCACCTAAATACCTAGTTATTTTAGTAGAAAACCCCGCATCTAGGCATTTAGGTTTAGATCTTAGGTATCCTAGACACCCTAGTGCATAGGCACAGTGTAATACCTAACGAATTTGGCTTTTGTTTTTATTTGTTTCAATTTCTGAGTTGTCCGTTCGCCGCTAGTTTCGCATCGTATTTACCTAATACCTACATGGGTAGGTACGCGGTTATACCTCGCTCGCATTTCTCTTATCGTATCGATCCTTAGTCGTAGTTTCGCATTTTGTCATTGTCATTTATTCCATTGGGAATAAACGCACCGCACCTAAATACCTAGTTATTTTAGTGGAAAACCCCGCATCTAGGCATTTAGGTTTAGATCTTAGGTATCCTAGACACTCTAGTGCATAGGCACAGTGTAATACCTAACGCATTTGGCTTTTGTTTTTATTTGTTTCAATTTCTAAGTTGTCCGTTCGCCGCTAGCTCGCATCGTATTTACCTAATACCTACGTGGGTAGGTACGCGGTTATACCTCGCTCGCATTTCATTCAAATTCATACGAAAGTATTTTAATTTGAATAGATATTACGCAATACTTAATCCCTGAAATAATAGTTGAACCTAGACAGCGATCTAGCTCGCGTAGGTACGATCTGGTTGTTGCTATGCGCGTTTGTTCAAGCTTGCACTCGCAGTTATAAGTACCTACCTACCTACGGAATATCGTTTGCGCCGCGTCGCTGTACTATACCGCTAAGATTAAGTCATTTCATTTGTTGTTTACCGCACTTTAGTTTGATATTTAGTTGTAAAAATGTCCCCAAAGGTTGGTTGTACCGATAGTAAAGTTCAATTGAAACTTTTATACGCTAAAAGAGAAATGATTTACTCTCGCGTACAATCGATTTGTGATAATGCACGTAAAACCTCTGATTTGGCTATTAAAGATTCGTTCTTATGTTCTATAGAAAACTTAGATAGTTTACGCGCGGATTTCGAATCCTTAGTACATGACATCAACGTTTTAGAGTTAGATTTAAATCCCGATTACTCAGTGAGTTATCAGGCCTTGTCGTCGGTTGACGATTTGTATTGTCGTATCAAACGCTTCGCTAGGAGTTTGGAGAAACCGTCTGACCGACCCAATCTCACTCGCGACCGACCTAAGTTGCCACCAATTCAAATACCCGAATTTGATGGTAACATCCACAATTGGTGTTTATTTATAGATAGTTTTGAGAATACAATAGATAAGAACGTTTCGTTGACAGATCACGAAAAATTGCATTATCTCGTTGAAAAATTAACTGGTAAAGCTATAACCGTTTGCGCTGGAATTACGTTTAGTGCTGAAAATTATAATTAAATTTTAAATACTTTGAAAGCTAAGTATGAGGATAAAAGATCGGTAGCTAACGCATATTTGGATCAGATGTTTGGCTTGAAATCCATTACGGCATGTAACGATCAAAACTTAGAGAAGTTTCTAGATACTTTCGCATCATCTGTTCGCGCCGTAAAGAACCTAAAGATCGAAGACCTCTGCAACTTCTTATTTTTGTATATGGGTTTAAAGAAATTAGATTCCGAAACCATTCGTTTATTTGAGTCGGATCATCGCGGCAATAAAATTCCTAAGTTCGAAGACTTAGAAAGTTTTGTTCGCGAGCATATAAAAATATTGCAACGCTCTTCATCGAAACATGAAGGCGCGAAGAAAGTTGTTAGTTCCGAACGTAAAATGGATGCGTCATCGAGGTCACTGAGGTCAACTCATACTTATGTTAATACCGCACCAGCACATGTACAATCACCTGTTTGCTCTTTGTGTAATACTCATCATTCGCAATTGTACAAGTGTCCGGGTTTCCTAAAATTATCGCCTAATGATCGTTATAAATTTGTTCGCGCTAATAATTTTTGTTTTAATTGTCTCGGTACTAAACACCGCGTTGTTTTATGTAATAGTAGCAATAGTTGTCGCAAATGTCAAGCGAGACAACACACTTTACTTCATTTTTAAAATAGTAACGCCGCATCCAATGTGAGCACAGTTGGTTCGTCGAGCGGTGGCACACCGTCGCATGGCTCGCCCGCGTCGGTGGCGCCTGCGCCACAGCAGCGGCCCGCGCTCGCGCGCGGTCCTGCCCGCGCGGAGACCGCTGCGAATGACGTCACCTTGTGTTCGTTGTCCGCTAGTGCTGCGCTCACTACTGTTGTTCTCGCGACTGCTCGCGTTATTATTGTAGATGCATTAGGTAAACCGCACATTGTTCGAGCGCTATTAGATGGCGCTTCGCAAAGTAATTTTATTACTCAAGATTGTTGTCAACGTCTTGGTTTCAATGTTAATAAGCGTTCAACCCGCTCAGTGGTGAAGGGTTTTGGAGGTTTACAGTCAGCTGTTCATGGCACCGTTAAAACGAGGTTTGGATCTCGTTTTAATAATAATATTTGGTTTGACATGGATTCGCTCGTTATAGATAAAATAACTGAACAGTTGCCTACCGTCCCGGTTGACACGTCTTTATTAGCGAAATTTAAAGACTTGCCTTTAGCAGATGAGACTTACGCTGTCCCTGGAGTCGTCGATATATTGATCGGCGCTTCGATTCTCCCGCACCTCCAGTTATCACGTAAGGTTCAAGGGGGGCCGACGTACCCCGCTCCGCACGCACTGGAAACAGTTCTTGGTTTTGTTATAATTGGTTCCGCACCCACTTCTATAGATAGTTTTAGTCACTCGACTGCTTCGTTCTGTTGCACCGTCGAGCCGCCACTGGAGTCTACCATCCGCAAGTTTTGGGAAATTGAAGAGGTCAATGTCCCACCTATCCTAAGCCCTGATGACAAGATGGCTGAGGAGATTTGTTGTCGCACGACTACTCGTGATGAGCAGGGTCGTTATGTTGTCGCGCTCCCTTTCAAGGGAGATATTTTTTCGCTCGGTGACTCCCGTGTATCCGCTGAAAAACGCTTTCTTTGTTTAGAACGAAAGATGCAGGCGTCTCCAAAGTTAAAGCAAGCCTATGATGAGGTTGTTAACGAATATTTAGATAAAGGTTACATCTCACCTGCGCCTGCGGACACTGACGAGACCCAGCCTTCGTACATTATCCCGCACCACGGAGTTATTAGAGAAGATAAGCTTACTACTAAACTCCGCGTAGTTTTGGATGGCAGTGCTAAGACTAGCACTTCCGTGTCGCTTAATGACATTTTGTATTGTGGTCAAAATCTTCAAGGTAATTTATTTGACATAATTGTAAATTTTCGCTTATTCGCTGTTGCACTCTCTGCAGATATTCGACAAATGTTTTTGTGCCTTGAAGTGCGCAAATCCGATCGTAGGTTTCAACGATTTTTGTATAGATTTTCACCGCAAGAACCTTTAATGGTTTACGAATTTAATCGTGTTTGCTTCGGGCTTAAATCTAGTTCTTTTCACGCGCTTCGCACCGTCAAGCAGTTGGCCGCTGACGAGGGCGATGCATTTCCGAAAGCGAGAGCCACCATTGAGACTGGCTTATACATGGATGACTTCGTGTATAGTGTAGAGAGCGAGGCAGAGGCTGTCGAGACGGCCGCTCAAGTTATAAGTCTCATGAAGGCTGGTCAATTTGATCTCGTGAAATGGACGAGCAACTCGCAAACTGCGTTAGAGTCGATTCCACCGTCGCACCGATTGTCTTCGGTTAAGGAATTCGATGAAAGTGATACGCACAAGGTGCTTGGCTTAAGCTGGTCGCCCGCATCTGATATGTTTAGTTTGAAAATTAGTTCGACCCCGCAAACTTGTACTAAACGCATTATCCTGTCGTGTGTGGCACGGATATGGGACGTAATGGGATTCGTAGCTCCTGTCGTTTTGTACGCCAAGCTACTTATAAAAGAGCTTTGGCTTTCCAATTGTGATTGGGACGACACCGCGCCCGACAACATTGTTAAGTTGTGGGCTCGCTTTAGAAAAGAACTTTCTGTGCTTGACCAAATACAAATTCCGCGTCATGTAGGTATATCGCAACATAGTGTTGTTACTGTAGTAGGCTTCGCGGACGCTAGTGAGAAGGCGTATGGAACGCTTTCTTTGTTTAGAACGAAAGATGCAGGCGTCTCCAAAGTTAAAGCAAGCCTATGATGAGGTTGTTAACGAATATTTAGATAAAGGTTACATCTCACCTGCGCCTGCGGACACTGACGAGACCCAGCCTTCGTACATTATCCCGCACCACGGAGTTATTAGAGAAGATAAGCTTACTACTAAACTCCGCTTCGTCACTTCACCTTCAGTCTACCATCACGCGTGTATAAAATAAAAATATAATTCGTTTTAATTTCCATTTATTTGTATATTATAATTACAATTCAAAAAAATAAGCCTAAATCATCTTTTCATATTAATTATATTAAATTCATACCCTCAAGATGAATAAATGTGATAAGTGCAATAAAAATATCACGGCCAAAAGCCCTGGACTAGAATGTGCTGGATGTGAGAAGATTGTTCATAGCACCAAGCTCTGCTCCGGTCTCTCGAAAAAGCAGATAAGTGCACTTCGTGCTGCGGAGACTCTAGAATGGACGTGTCAGGAATGTCTAGAGTTCTCGGGCAGAAAGTCATCATTTATAATCCCGAATGAAGATGAAGAAGGGAATGAAGAATCGTTTACAGAACCTAGTACATTAGTTAATATTGATGCAAATAAACTCCTAAAAAATATAACCTCAGAAGTACAAAAGGCTATAAACAAGGAGATGAAAGATCTGAGACAGTCCATGCAATTTCATAGTGACAAGATGGATGAAGTGCTTGAAAGCGTTCACGCACTTAAGCAAACAATTATTGACGTAAAACGGAAACTTGTGGAAGTCACTAACAAAAATACTAATTTAGAAATTCGTATAGGCGCTCTCGAACAACATATCCAACAGATGGAACAAAAACAACTGTCTAATCACATCGATATAAATAACTTGCCACAACAAGACCAAGAAAATGTAATAGATATAGCGGAAACACTGGCCAAAAAACTATCGATGCCTAAAGCAGACATTATAAGTGTGAAACGAATGAGTGGTAGAAAAGACCACCCTGGCCCCGTTCGAGTCATAGTGAAGGACGACAGTACGCAGGAGAAATGGATAGTTGCAGCTAAAAGCATCCCACTGCATGCAAAGAATTTCATCTCCAATGTAGCAAATGGGGTCGGTGAGCAAAAAATATATGTTAACGAAGCTCTCACACCACATAACAAAAAACTACTATGGAACGCGAAGCAAGAATTAAAGAATACCTATAAATTCATCTGGTGCAAAAAAGGAACAATATTAGCTCGAAAATCTGAAAATGAGAAACCGATAATAGTAAGATCTTTGAGTGACGTAAAAATAGCAACTAGTGAAAAATAGGTAGGTATCTGGCAGGCTTTATTTTTTTTTTTTTTTTTTTATGTTTTTTTGTTTCGTTTAATTTAGATATATATTATCATTATGTAACTTTTCCACATCCAAAATGACTTCTTTCGAAGAAGATAATGTGTTTGAATTAAAAAATTGCTCAAATATTCCAAATTATTTAAAATCTATACCAAAGGGACTAATGAAGTTACTATGTCTTCATATAAATATTCGGTCAATAATTAAAAATTTCTCAACATTAGAACAATGCATTAGCTCATGCCCACAAAAAATAGATGTTGTCATATTAACTGAGGCTAATATTTCAGAAAATCTTAGTTGCTTATACAATATCGACGGCTATAACATGATAACAGAGTTACGGAATGCTCGAAAGGGTGGGGGTATAATAGTATATATACATAACACACATAAAATATCAAAACTTAAAATTAAAACAGAACACTTTGAATGCCTCACTTTTAAAATACATACACAACTTCACTATTCCGCGACTGTGTGTGCAGTGTATCGGCCACCGAAATATAGTAAACACTTGTTTATAAATGAATTGCAGCATACTCTGTCTAGTATTGATGCGGATTGTGATCTATACTTGCTGGGAGACATTAACATTGACCTAAAGGTTGACTGTCCTGTGAAACATAAATACAAAACTTCTTTGTATGGCTGTGGTCTTGTGAGTGGGATATCCGATTACACACGAATTGAAACAAAGGACGGTAAGATAAGCAAAACATGTATCGATCATATTTTCGTGAGATCTCACTCACAGGAACTGTTTACGGCCGCACTCGGAACTGTACTGGCCGATCACCGGGCGACAGCGGTAGCTTGCATTGGACCGATGATACAGGATGTTTCATGTACTTCTTTTAAAACAATAACAGATTCTAAAAAATTAACAAAACTATTACATCACATTGACTGGCAATCAACTAATAACATGTCGTGTCCTACACAGATATACACATTTATAAATGATAGTATAAATAAAAGCTATAGTCAAGCAGAAATCAATATTAAATGTAATACCAGATCGTCTCGGCAAAACAATACGTGGGTTAGTAAAAAAATAAATAAAGCATGTGAATATAAGGACAAATTATTTATCGAGTGGAAAAATGATTCAAATAATAACATATTGCGTTTGAAATATAATAAGGCTAGAAACTTTGCTAATAATTTAATAAAGAAAACAAAAAATAAACACATAAAACAAGAAATATATGAAAACAAAAATAATATAAGACGACTCTGGCAATTACTGAATAGATTAACCGGAAGAATTAAAACATCCATTGACAAGTCTATCGTTGCAGCATTTGAAAAAAGCACAAGTGGGCCGAGTGATATAGCGAATAAATTTGCACAGACATTTGAGAGAAGTGTGAAGTCTATCTCACCAAATTGTGATAATCCATTGCTAGATAAATCAACATACAGTATGCCTAAAAATGTTACAATGTACTTCACTAAAGCCCGATCAGAACTGGTGCAACCCCTTATAAAAAATCTGAACAATCAAAAAGCACCAGGTTCAGATGGCATACGGGCAAGTGATATAAAGCGCATAATTGACAAAATAACAGCAACTATTGTCAATCTAATTAATACGAGCATAGTCACCGGTAGATATCCTGACCAGCTGAAAACCGGAATAGTTAGGCCAATATACAAAAAAGGCAGCCATACAGATTATGAAAACTATAGACCTATCACTATTCTCCCCACAATTGATAAAGTTGTCGAAAAATTTATAGGAAATCAAATGTATTCATACTATAAAAAGAATGACATCATTTCATCAAAACAGTATGGCTTTCAACCAGGTAGGAACACTACACAGCTACTTTCGGATTTTACGGATTCTGTCAATAAACATTTAGATGGCAAACAACATGTAATTGCAGCTTTCATTGATTATAGTAAAGCGTTTGATACACTCCGCCACTGTAAAATAATAGATAGTATGGAAGAAAGTGGGATTCGTGGTCCGTTATTGGAATGGTGCAAAAATTATTTACAGGACCGCACTTACCAGGTGAAAGTTGATAGCGCTTTCAGTGATAAGGTACACGTTAGCGAAGGGACAGCACAAGGCTCAGTACTCGGACCTTTACACTACATAACTTACGTTAATAATTTAGGAAACGTCATAAAAAACTGCGAAGTCTATCAATTTGCTGACGATACTTGTTTACTCTCGGCCGACTCGGATATTGACATGGCTCTTGGTAAATTACAAAGCGATTTTACTTTTCTGTCTAAATGGTCCCATGATAACGGACTCGTCCTAAATAGTAGTAAAACAAAAGTTATGTATATAAGTACAAATCAAAATAGGAAAACATCTCCTATTACAATAATATCGCACAGTCATAATTGTTTACATAAAAATATAAATTGTGACTGTGAGGCCCTAGAAGTAGTGGATACACAGACTTACCTAGGTGTGATTATTGACGACAGATTAACTTGGTCTAATCACATTCAACATGTATGTGATAAATTGCGCGCAATACTGGCCAAATTCTCTATACTAAGGCATAAAATTCCATATCCAATTTTGCTTTCATTATATAAAGCATTGGGTGAATCAGTGATATCTTACGGATTAAGTAGTTACGGGCGCACTTTTAAATCAAAAATAGACAGAATCTATGAACTACAGTTACGTATTCTGAAAACCATTGTTCCCCGGAAGGTAAGGGAAGAGTATAAAAATAATCAACACGAATTGTTCTCATACTGCTCTTTGATGCCAGTTCAGGATAAAATAAAATATAATATCTTAACAGAACAATACTTTAACGAGGACCTACAAATAGTTAATTCTCACAATAAATTAACCAGAAGCGTGACCAATAAAAAGTTGATAATACCAAGATTCAATAACCTACATGGAAAAAGAACATTGAACTATATGGTCCCTAACTTATTAAACAAATTACCTAAACTTTTAAAAAGTAAAATAAATTGTAGAAATCTAAAAGCTACATTAAAAACCTACCTTATTAATACACTAAAATAATTAAGTAGCTAGAAAATAAAACAAAAAATCAAAGAAAAGAAAAAATCGAAAAGTAATGAAACATCCTGTAAGCAGATCGGTGAGTCGCAGCGGCAACTTATTCATATTGTGAGCCATTGTGCGCTGTAAATTTACCAATCTACCCGCACATTATTTTACTATACACTTAAAAAATATTATATTACGAACACAGAACGAAAGTAAAATTATATTGTTGCAATAAACATATATGTACCCACAATGTAACATATTTTTGTTGTGCAGATTTAATTCTGATATTGTTATACCTAGATTTAGTGCTTGCCTACCTGATGTACAGAATTAATATTATATAGACTCGACGACGAACGTAGTGTACGGACAAACCTTTCTGGTTTTTGTTACACTACTAAGGCATTAGACCCAATGTATTTTTTTCTGGTTAAATAAAAAAATAAAAAAAAAAAAAAAAAAAGAGTAGTTTATTTTCATGTCTCGAATGCAGGTAAGGTTTCAACTAGCCTTATAAGCGCGAAATCAAAGGTCTCTCCTCGTAAGGTCGTCTCTCTGGCGCGCCTCGAGCTATGCGCTTTACTATTGTTGGTTAGATTGATCACCTCTATCGTCAATGCTTGTAGTAGTCGCATTAATATTAGTAGAATTTTAGCTTTTTCGGACTCAACAGTCGCTTTGTGTTGGGCCCACTCTTCGCCCCATCGTTGGGACACATTCGTCGCTAATAGAGTGGCAAAAATTCAATCTGAATTAGCGCCACAAAATCTCTTTCACGTTGCTGGCACCGACAACCCAGCCGATTGTCTCTCTCGTGGATTGCTTCCTTCGTAAATTTTAGATCACCCGTTATGGTTTAGTGGTCCGTCCTGGATTCATGCCGCGTTAGATAAGTGGCCAGTTAGTCAATTCAATCCCACTACGGTTTCCGAACCACCCGAGGAGAAGAAGCACTCGCTTGTTGTATCGGTCCCGCGTGAAGAGTCCCTCATTTTGTTGTTGGCTAATCGCGTCTCGTCTTGGTCGAGACTGTTGCGTTGTGTTATTTATGTAGGCCGATTTTTGAGAATTTTATCTACGCGCGGTCATATAACCGCCGCTGTTTTAGATAAAGCTGAAGCTGAGCAATAGATGTTGATGACGATAGAATGCACCTTCTAACTCGTCACGCTCTTTTAGATAAATTAGTCCAGTCGTTTTGGAATCGTTGGAGAACCGATTATTTGCACACGCTGCAGTCGCGTCAAAAATGGAATACTCCATCCAACCCAATGACCATAGGTACGGTGGTAGTCCTTATGACTGAGAATGCGCCTCCTTTACATTGGCCTCTAGGAGTAGTAGAGGAAGTTTTTCCCGATTCCCGCGGGATAACTCGTGTTGTACGGGTTAAAACCGCAACCGGATCGTATCTGCGCCCGGTTGTTCGCCTCTGCCCTCTGCCTAACCAGCAGTAGGCACGAGTTCAAACCTAGTTTTGTATTTTAGTTGTTATTTCCCAAACCTAGATTTAGATTAGACTTTAGATTTGTTCCGCATTTTTCGTTTTGAAGGTAACCCTTCAAGCCGGGGGGAATGGTTGCGCCGATAGTAAAATTTGTATTTTTCCGCTCAATAGTAGTAAATTCAAATCGTCTCTCAATTGATTGACACTGAACACACGCTTCCTATACCCATCTCCCTCCCGCACTACCCTTAAAGTGAGATAGCAATAGTTTTCGCCCCGACCAATTGTTGAAATGGCCGCATCTTTACTTCCGTTTTGAACTAGAATCAGCAATGGCAGCGGCGCGCGCGACTCTCAGAAATTAATAATGTTTTGTTGGATTTTAACCGCTTTCATAGACCTTTACTGATCGGATTGTGCCTCTCGTGTCCCTCAAGTGATTTAGTGATGTGGGCAGCAGCTCCTGAGCCAGGAAGAGAAGACCGGTGCACCGGCTCCGACAGCACGTGGCGTCATAAAGGTTAGTGCATCCTCTCCTAATTTCTTGGGTTGCATTCAATGCCTAAACCACCTCCGCGGCAACCCGATCATCTATCTTGTTTGTTGTGTAAAGTGTCATATGAAACATTTAGCTTCACCCCCCGCAAAATACAGTCCACTAGCTCACGTGGCGAGAATTGCGCCACCAACCTCATTTTAACAGCTTTAAATTATAAACGATAAGTAAGTGATAGTACGTACACCTACGTATTCTAATTACATGCGAGACAGGGACTGGCATGACGCGTTAAGGTATACTTCAGAGCTTAATGCAAATTTAATGTGTGTGACTCCGTATTATAAGCATGTTTTTTTTTTCAATACCGAGTGATTTTACGTGTTGAATAAATTCTTTGCCGTCAGTACACAAAGAATGTCTTTCGTTAATAAAACCATCTGAACAATCTGTAGGTACGAAAAAAATTGCGGCATTTTTCTTTAATCTTCAGTTATTTTAGGGCGACCGTGTATTGAGAAAGATAGCTTTTGATGAAATTGATTACTTAATAAGTAGTGTACCTTCGATGAAGCCCTGAATGTTCCAATCCAATAAATTATTTTCTCATAAGACGTCTAATTATTGGGTGACCTAATTCTCTGAAGTTGCAAAGATTGTAAAAATTGACATCAATGCCTATGCTAACCGCTCTACATCGATATTCCCAGAACATGGGTTACAATAAGCAGCTGACTTTTAGAAGTCAATGAACGGTGGATGCTTCGTAGGTAAGTTTCATAAAACTTGTTAATTGTACGTATTTGGTATTGCTAATATTTTTCCAATAGGTAATAAGGTAAAAGTTTTGTGAATTACGCTATCTGGTTGCGCCGAGGTAGAAGCTGTATTTCTTGACGTGGAAACACACTCTTTCTATACCCGTCTCCTCTCCCGCACTAAAAACCATAGAATAGGACTAGATAGCTTCCGTCCGCCATTTGTGATATAGACACTCAGTCTCGCTTTGAACTAGCCAGCGTGATGACGGACCGCGCTCGCGTCTCTCAAAAATGATTAATATTTGTTACATTTTACCGCTTCATAGACCTTTACCGATCGGATTGTGCCTCTCGTGTGTTCCTCAAGTGATCTAGTGATGCTGACGGCAGCTCCTGAGCAAGGAAGAGAAGATCCGTGTACCGGCTGCGATGAAAACACGTGTGTCGTGAAGGTTAGTGCATCCTCTCCCAATTTCTCGGGCTGCATTCACTGCCTGGATCGAATCCGCGGCAGCCCGGCCACCTGTCTTGTTTTGTGTGTAAAGTGTCAATAGAACAGTTATCTGCTTCCTCCGCAATACAGTCCACTCGCGCACGTTGGCCCAAGCGCCACCATTTTTGGTCCTTCGAGCCGGATTCTTAGCCGTAGTTCGTATTTTGTTATTATTCTAATGGGAATGAGCGCACCGCACCTAAGTGCCTGGTTATTTTAGTAGAAAACCCCGCATCCAGACACTTAGGATTAGATTTGCTGTCCGTTCGCCGCTGGCTCGCATTGTACCTACCTAATACATAAATAGGTTAGGTATCATATCAACACTTAATCGTAGTTCGCAATTTTCGCATCGCACCTAAGTGCCTGGTTATTTTAGTAGAAAACCCCGCATCCAGACATTTAGGCTTAGATCTTAGGTATACTCAGACACCCTAGTGCATAGGCACAGTGTAATACCTAACGCATTTGGCTTTGTTTTGTTTTTTTTCAATTACGTTGTTCTCGGCTCGCGTCGTATTTGCCTAGTACCTGCGTGGGTAGACACGTGGCTGTACCTACCTCGCTCGCATCTCATCCCAATTCATACGAAAGTATTTTAATTTGAATAGATATTACGCAATACTTAATCTCGGAAATAATAGTTGAACCTAGACAGCGACCATCGCGTAGGTACGACCTTGTTGCTATGCGCGTTTGTTCAAGCGTGCATTCACAGTTGTAGGTACCTACCTACCTACGGTTATCGCTCGCGCCGCCTCGCTGCTCTGTACCGCTAAGATTAAGTCATTTCATATTTGTTATTTACCGCACTTTAGTTTGAGATTTAATTGTAAACATGTCCCCAAAGGTTGATAAGACCGGTAAGGTTCAATTGAAACTTTTATACGCTAAAAAAGAAATGATTTACTCTCGCGTACAATCGATCTATGATAATGCACTTAAAACCTCTGATTTGGTCATCAGAGATTCGTTCTTGTGTTCTATAGAAAACTTAGATAGTCTACGCGCGGATTTCGAAACCTTAGTACATGACATCAACGTTTTAGAGTTGAATTTGAATCCCGATTACTCAGTGAGTTATCAAGCCTTGTCGTCGTTTGACGATTTGTATTGTCGTATCAAACGCGTCGCTAGGAGTTTGGAGAAGCCGGCTGACCTACCCAACCCCACTCGCGACCGACCTAAGTTGCCACCAATTCAAATACCCGAGTTTGATGGTAACATTCGCAATTGGTGTCTATTTATAGATAGTTTTGAGAATACAATAGATAAGAACGATTCGTTGACAGATCACGAAAAGTTGCATTATCTCGTTGAAAAATTGACTGGTAAAGCTATAACCGTTTGCGCTGGAATTACGTTTAGTGCCGAGAATTATAATTTAATTTTAAATACTTTGAAAGCTAGGTATGAGGATAAAAGATCGGTAGCTAACGCCTATTTAGATCAGATGTTTGATTTGAAATCTATTGCGGCATGTAACGATCAAAACTTAGAGAAATTTCTAGATACTTTCGCGTCAGCTGTTCGCGCCGTAAAGAACCTAAAGATTGATGACCTCTGCGACTTCGTATTTTTGTATATGGGTTTAAGGAAATTAGATTCCGAAACCATTCGTTTGTTTGAGTCGGATCATCGCGGCAATAAGATTCCTAAGTTCGAAGACTTGGAAAGTTTTGTTCGCGAGCATATAAAAGTATTGCAGCGCTCTTCATCGAAACATGAAGGCGCGAAGATAGTTGTTGATTCTGCACGCAAAGTAGATGCGTCATCGAAGTCACTGAGGTCAACTCATACTTATGTTAGTACCGCACCAGCACGTGTACAGTCACCTGTTTGCTCTTTGTGTAGCACTCATCATTCGCAACTGTACAGGTGTCCTGGTTTTCTAAAATTGTCGCCTAGTGATCGTTATAAATTTGTTCGCGCTAATAATTTTTGTTTTAATTGTCTCGGTACTAAACACCGCGTTGTTTTATGTAATAGTAGAAATAGTTGTCGCAAATGTCAAGCGAGACACCACACTTTGCTTCATTTTGAGAATAGTAATGCCGCATCCAATGTGAGCACGGTTGGCTCGTCGAGCGGTGACACACGGCGGCCTGCGCCGCAGCCGCAGCCCGCGCTCGCGCGCGCTCCGGCCCGCCCGGTGACCGCCGCGGATGACGTCACCTTGTGTTCGTTCTCCGCTAGTGCTGCACTCACTACTGTGTGTCTTGCGACCGCTCGCGTTGTTATTGTTGATGCATTAGGTAAGCCGCGCATTGTTCGAGCGCTGTTAGATGGCGCTTCGCAAAGTAATTTCATTACTCAAGATTGTTGTCGGCGTCTTGGTTTCAATGTTGATAAGCGTTCAACCCGCTCAGTGGTGAAGGGTTTTGGAAGCTTACAGTCAGCTGTTCGTGGCACCGTTAAAACAAGGTTTAGATCTCGTTTTAATAATAATATTTGGTTTGACATGGATTCGCTCGTTATAGATAGAATAGCTGAACAGTTGCCTACCGTCCCGGTTGACACGTCTTTATTAACGAAATTTAAAGACTTGCCTTTAGCAGATGAGACTTACGCTGTTCCTGGAGTCGTCGATATATTGATCGGCGCTTCGATTCTCCCGCACCTCCAGTTATCACGTAAGGTTCAAGGGGGACCGACGTACCCCGCTCCGCACGCACTGGAAACAGTTCTTGGTTTTGTTATAATTGGTTCCGCACCCGCTTCTATGGATAGTTTTAGTCACTCGACTGCTTCGTTCTGTTGCACCGTCGAGCCGCCACTGGAGTCTACCATCCGCAAGTTTTCGCTCGGTGGCTCCCGTGTATCCGCTGAAAAACGCTTTCTTTGTTTGGAACGAAAGATGCAGGCGTCCCCAAAGTCGAAGCGGGCCTATGATGAGGTTGTTAACGAATATTTAGATAAAGGTTACATCTCACCTGCGCCTGCGGACACTGGCGGGACCCAGCCTTCGTACATTATCCCGCACCGCGGAGTTATTAGAGAAGATAAGCTTACTACTAAAACTCCGTGTAGTTTTGGATGGCAGTGCTAAGACTAGCACTTCCGTGTCGCTTAATGACATAATCGTAAATTTTCGCATTAATATTAGTAATTTTTAGCTTTTAGGACTCAACAGTCGCTTTGTGTTGGGCCCACTCTTCGCCCCATCGTTGGGACACATTCGTCGCTAATAGAGTGGCAAAAATTCAATCTGAATTGGCGCCACATAATCTCTTTCACGTTGCTGGCACCGACAACCCAGCCGATTGTCTCTCTCGTGGATTGCTTCCTTCGCAAATTTTAGATCACCCGTTATGGTTTAGTGGACCGTCCTGGATTCATGCCGCGTTAGATAAGTGGCCAGTTAGTCAATTCAATCCCACTACGGTTTCCGAACCACCCGAGGAGAAGAAGCACTCGCTTGTTGTATCGGTCCCACGTGAAGAGACCCTTATTTTGTTGTTGGCTAATCGCGTCTCGTCTTGGTCGAGACTGTTGCGTTGTGTTGTTTGTTCGCCTCTGCCCTCTGCCTAGCCAGCAGTAGGCACGAGCTCCAATCTAGGTTTATATTTTAGTTGTTATTTCCCAAACCTAGATTTAGATTAGACTTTATATTTGTTTCGCATTTGTCGTTTCGAAGGTAACCCTTCAAGCCGGGGGGAATGGTTGCGCCGAGGTAGAAGCTGTATTTCTTGACGTGGAAACACACTCTTTCTATACCCGTCTCCTCTCCCGCACTAAAAACCATAGAATAGGACTAGATAGCTTCCGTCCGCCATTTGTGATATAGACACTCAGTCTCGCTTTGAACTAGCCAGCGTGATGACGGACCGCGCTCGCGTCTCTCAAAAATGATTAATATTTGTTACATTTTACCGCTTCATAGACCTTTACCGATCGGATTGTGCCTCTCGTGTGTTCCTCAAGTGATCTAGTGATGCTGACGGCAGCTCCTGAGCAAGGAAGAGAAGATCCGTGTACCGGCTGCGATGAAAACACGTGTGTCGTGAAGGTTAGTGCATCCTCTCCCAATTTCTCGGGCTGCATTCACTGCCTGGATCGAATCCGCGGCAGCCCGGCCACCTGTCTTGTTTTGTGTGTAAAGTGTCAATAGAACAGTTATCTGCTTCCTCCGCAATACAGTCCACTCGCGCACGTTGGCCCAAGCGCCACCACTATCCATGCGTGGTAATTGTTTATCAAATATGTCAAAAACGCAATTACTAATAGCCATGTGAAGTGCCACCATTATATTTAATGTTTGTTCGACGAAACGCTTTGTGACCCGAAAAACTGTTAATTGTGATAATTGATGAAAATAATTACAGATGCTGACACAGATTACTGAGAACGTCCGCTCTTTGACAAAACTGTATGGGTATCTAATTAGTGTGTGATCGATGCAAAAAATACATTGATACGATTTGCAACAACTGACAAATGAAGCAGCAGACGGCCTAAGAGTCCTACCATTCAACGTGCTTATCATATAATGTACGTAGTGCGAATCACATAGTTTTCGATTTTCGTGAATAAATATGCCTACCTAAGTTTTATAACTTTGGTAAATAACCCTGTTTCTCAACGAATAAAGGTAGTTCTAAGGCGGAAGCTTAATCAAGGGTTTTAATGGTTCTCCTCTTTTAAGTGATTGATACGGTGGTATTAATGTTTAATTGAGGTCTGAAGTAATTAACTGCCAAATTCAATTCTTTGAAGGAAAGGAATGTTTTATTATTTAACGTATACTCTAAGTATTTCTACATAAGAAGAGGGCCAAATCGTACGAGATGGCCCTGGGTCAGCCGGGGTGCGAGGAATATGCCTGTCAACCTCACCTTCGGCAACCAAAACGACCCACAGGCGTCGTGCGTTTTAGTCGGTTCGAGTCCGACATAACCTCTCCCACCGGCTCCGGTGGGGAGGTATCCGTGGGGATTTTGCGCACGTAAAAAAAAAAGAATTTCTACATACAGATTTCCAAAATTAGCCGATTTTCCTTTAACACTCTAGATATTACACTTAATACCCGTTTGCGTAAGTCAAAATTAAGCTCTTAATTATTAGTGTTTTGTTGACTCCTGTAAAGGTTTTAAATTTAAAGCAAACTCACTTATGTCTTTTTAGCTACAAAACTACATACATACAAATTATATTAGACAATACAGAATACCAAATGAAATTTAAACGTAAAAGTAACTATTCAAATTGATTAACATAATAAGAAAGTCTCGCCTGAACTGATTCATTCTTCAATTTTTTTCCCATCTCATTTTCAAATCGATTATTTGAATAGTTAGCATGCTTTAATATTTCATTCAATAGTTTGGGCGGAGTCTTCAAAAATCAATGTTTAAAAATGATTGTAACATCATTCATTAGTGCCGATAGAGTATCGGTATATGGCTCCCACCGTCGCCGTAAGACGGATATATATAGGAAGATTTGGATAACATCAGGCGAGGTTCGGTGCCTCAGTTATCAGAGCATTCCCCCTGCAAGGTGACGATCGAGGTACGTATACCGCCTCATTGATTCAAAAAAATTCCTATCTTAACAGAATACCAAAATTGAACTTTCATATCCTCCATAATGAATGAGACTAACCGAAAACGTTAAGTCAAATGACTTCAAAAGGTTAGAAGTAAAAGTTAGATCAACTTCTGAAACAAAGTTTGTGACCAAATACTTTTAATTAAGTATTACGAAAGAGGTTTAACGTGGCTACTAATATTTAAAGTTAAGACTTGATTCTCTCGCCGTAGCATGATGACATCTCTCTTCCTACTCGAAGAAATCATTTTAAAACTCTTGGGCAATTATGGAACATTTCGTAAGCGGAGATTACAAAAGTACATACGTCAGATTTTCACAATCAAACGAGTTGAAGATAAAAATAGGTACAATAGGAAGAATAACTTATTATTTTTGATTGGTATGTTGGTTTTTCTGAGTTCAACTGCTGTCAGATCGCCCAGTCCGCAAAGTGAACCTGCGGTGGTCTCAAACATTGTTTATCAAGTATATCAATTTTCAGGTCCTAAAGACGCTGGCATGATCCTGTATACCCTCAATGGTAATAGTATTTCGTACACCAGCACCAATAGCGTTTGCCTGTTGCCTAAGATACAGGCCCTGAGCCTAGTTTAGGTAACAGGGTTTATCGTTACTCGTTACATTTCGTTATTGTAATATTTTATCATTTATTCACTTGTGTCAAACATAAACTATGTTTTTCTTGTTCTTGTATACCAATTTGTATCTATCTACTGTCAAATAAAAAAAAATATTATTATTATTATTATTAGTACCCGTTTCGTACAATACCTTGGCTAGTTCTTCTTCTGCTATTTGACTGGACGCCGACGACGTTTAATTAACAGGCGTTTAATTAACTATCAGGCTTAATCAAAAACTGCGACATATTGATAACATCATGTGATTCGTTTCACACTTGACACTAGCTTCCATACCAATAAGATCCTAGGTTTTACACCTATTGTTTACTCCTACTTCAGGGTGAACATGGTATGACATGTATTCTCTATCAATGTGTACACGCAGGTTGAACTTATTTCTAAGTGAACATTTTTAAGTTTTATATTTATCAGACAGATATTTATTTTTTATATAAGTATTGGAAAAATATATGAATTTACGTTTTGTTCAAATATTTTGTGTGTGTGCGTGTGTGTAAATGGTTATATTTTCTACGTACTCAGTACACTTAGTACCGAATTCTTTAATACATTTTATTTAAACTACCTACGCGATAAGATACTAGTATGGACGAACACTTACCGATGTTTTATCAGAAGTATAAGCATTTGGGTACTAGAAGCTTTTCTATATACGCGATGGCGAGTTATGTCTTCTAATAATCGTGGCCATTCATGTACAATAGTACCTTATATTGGTTTAGATTGTAAAACCCTATATATTAAAAAACCCCCGTCACAAAAAAACGCCCCTCAAAAAGTAAAAAATAAGTTATGTGTGTTAGCCCTATAACTTTGATATACCTAGTAATACATATTTTGATGCAAGACTTGTCATGTCGGGGGACCCTAACTGTTAGAGCACTACGTCATATTATCGGAACGATCCAAGGTCCCCCCGACAATGACAAAGCTTGATTCTAAATATGTATTACTAAGTGTATCAAATCTATAGGGCTAACTAACACAACTTATTTTTTACTTTTTGGGGGTTGTTTTTTGTGACGAGGGTTTTTATAATTTTTATTTTACACTCGCCGCGTGGTTCCCGGCAGAGTAGAATTTGGGTCACCCCATCTCTTCCCATGCGGTGTCGTACAAGGCGACTAAGGGAGGGTGTTTAACATCAGACGACATACAGTACACATACACAGTCAGTTAGTCAGTACAGTCGATATACAGCCCAGACTCAGTCTCAGATGCAAAGAACAGCATGTAACGTCCTAAATTAATATTTCGCTGTTTCTCATTAGAATCTGCAATTCTTCTTCTCCATCTTTACTTCTTCAATTTCACTCAACGCGTCTTTTTTAACCCCCGACGCAAAAACAATGGGGTATTATAAGTTTGACGTGTCTGTGTGTACGTGTGTGTATGTCTGTCTGTGGCATCGTAGCTCCTGAACGGATGAGCCGATTTGGATTTAGTTTTTTTCGTTTGAAAGGTATATTAGTCGGGAGTGTTCTTAGCTATGTTGATATAAACAGCCCTATCCAATAGTCGCCCTGTACGACACCGCACGGAAAGAAATGGGGTGGTCCAAATTCTACTCTGCCGGGCACAACGCGCCTAGTAATATCGTGGCTATGCAATGTTACGAAAAGGCGCCTAGCAACTGAAGGATTTATAAGTTGTCGATGTTTTATATTTTTAAGATTAACCCAGCTCCGTTGCCTCACTCTGGCTGTTCGAGGTCGCATTACTCGCATTGCAGACGGTTGACATCCCTGAGATACCAGGATCAGATGAACATCCTTACGCTTTCCAACGTCCAATTAAGCCACGTAATTAAGGTAATGACTGTAATACTATACTGAACAGAATAGATAGAACACGAAGAAATTACGAAGGTCGCTCATCGGTATGTCAATTTCAATTACCAACACTTGCGGCTTGTGTCAACGAGTAAATTTGGCGACAAAGTAAACTTTGCTTGTTATGGGCGATATCAGTTACAAGCTACGTACGTAATCTATATAATTTATCAATCGTATCAGCACATTATTTTACTGACATTATTTTCTCGCACATTATGTATTACGTTTACAAGAAAAACAACAGAACAAACACCAAAACCATGGCTGCTGGAAAGCAACCGAGGAATCGGGATCTTACTCTCCATGAATTCCGTTAAAAATAGTTATATGTAATATATTTCAACTTCAATATTGTAAAACCCAGCAACGTACATGATATTTATAGAGTAACGTTCTTGGAAGCACATTCGAACTATCTATAAATTTAATTATCGATCTGTCGACCTATAGCGTATGCAAGTACATAGGTTACACTAAAAGTTTCCGGAACTGGCCACTTACATAAACAATATTTAAAAATTTATTACAACATTTGAAAATAGAACTCTTTGGCTGTAGAATACAGTTTGTTTCATCTGACTGTCTTTAGTTTTTACCTTGTGGCGCCATTAAAAAAATTGTGTATCTGCATCAACATGGATTTAACTCGGGAAAATTTTCGTAGTATGATTTTCTACGATTTTAAGTGTAATTTGACGGCTCAACAGAGCATCGCTCGGCTTGAAACAGCTTTTGGCGATGAAGCTCCATGCAAGACGACTGTTTATAGCTGGTTTGCAGAATTCAAGCGTGGTCGTATCAATCTCAGTGACGAATCTCGCGATGGTCGGCCGTCCACCGCTGTGACCAACAAAAACATCGATGCTGTGCGCCGTATGATTGAAACAGACAGGCATGTGACCTACCATGAAATTCGCGCATCCTTAGAAATAGGCATGAGTCAAATACAATCAATCCTACACAAACATTTGGGTGTGAGAAAGCTGTGCTCGCGGTGGATCCCACATAACTTGACCGAGGATCAAAAAACGGACCGCGTCACTTGGTGCAGTGCCATGCTTACCAGATTCAACGAAGGTGCGTCAAATTTGGTGTGGGACATAGTAACAGGTGACGAAACATGGATTTATTGCTACGATCCCAAAACAAAGCAGCAATCGAGCGTATGGGTCTTTCAAGATGAGCCGAAACCAACCACAGTGGCGCGCGTGAAAAGTGCATCTAAGCGGATGATTGCTTCTTTTTTTAATAAAACTGGACACGTGGCTACTGTTGCTTAAGAAAATCGTCGTACTGTGAATAGTGACTGGTACACAACAATTTGTTTGCCGGAAGTTATTGACGAACTCCGTAAAAATAACCGTAAACGCCGTATCATCCTGCACCACGACAATGCTAGTTCTCACACGGCCAGACAGACAAACGAGTTTTTGAAGGCGAAAAATGTAGAACTCATGAGTCATCCTGCATACAGTCCCGACCTGGCACCTTGTGACTTTTATCTGTTCCCAAAAATTAAGAACCAATTACGCGGCCAACGATTTTCATCACCAGAAGAGGCTGTCGAGGAGTATGAAAAACACGTTTCAGAGGTCACCACAGAGGAGTGGCACAAAAGTTTTCAAAACTGGTTTGATCGAATGAAAAAGTGCATAGACGCCAAGGGAGATTATTTTGAAAAACAATAAATTAATTTTGTACGTTTAATAGTATTTTTTCATATTCATTCCGGAAACTTATAGTGCGCCCCACGTATTAACCTAATATCGCCACAGTTCGTCGTATGCCACTTTTACCTAGAATCCATTATTTTTTTAGACTTAGTGGCATACGACAACATACGGCTATCCTTCATATTTTCTTGTTTAATACTTTTTAGTCCGTGATATTTCAGCAGTTGAGTTTTAGTTTTAAACTTCATTATTACAAACATACTTATACAGATATTTCAATCCACGAAGACGCGCCCCTCCATTTCTCCGATCAGTTTACAGTACATGTGTGCACGCTTAAGTCAATGTCTGAGTGTTATCCGTACACACTAATAATCTATGTGTGCACGCACACACTATAATTAATAGACTAATCAGGAGAGAGCGTCATAGTCAAAAAGAAAGATGCTCTACTTCAATTTTAAATTTTATACCCGACTGCGAGAAAAGGGTTGTTTTATTTTTAGGTGTAGATATTTTATGTGATTCTTTAATATAATGATAATATTACCATTTTTACTATAGGGGTAATTATAGACATACGTGAAATTTTTTATAGAACTTTATTAAGAAATAAAATAGGTAGTCAATCACTCGTTTCAGAATTATCTAATTCAGAGTCTGATGTATCGCCGACATTTATAATAAAACTAAAATCAAGATCACAGTGTCTCAGGTATTCGTCTTCTATTTTTTCCACGTGCTTACAAGTATTGAACCAGACATCTTTATTTACGCGATCAAATGCTTCATTTAAAATGGGCATAATCGAAGTGTAATTTTGACTGATATTGCGACTAGCAACGTCGTTTTTTATAATACCCCAAATATTTTCGATTGGGTTCAATTCTGGATGATAAGGAGGCAGCCGAAGCACTGTGAATCCATGCTCTTTCAATAAATCGTCCACTTTGTACTTGCGAAAGTTTTCTTTGTTTTTTAATATAAGATTATAAAGTTCAGGTTTTTTGTAGCTTGGTTCAAAATGGATATTTTTTGCATTCAGCCAAGTCTGCATGTCTGATTTGTTGGAGTTGGATGTTGGAATTTTTTCCGAACTCGTATTGTGATAAGCTGCATTATCCAAGATTACCACGGCATTAATTGGGAGATTTGGTATTAGTTTCTCCTTAAGCCACTTTAAGTAATTTTCTGTGTTCATGTTATCGTGGTAGTCTCCAGATTTGATCTCTGCTCTATATGTCAACAATGCATTTGGAACGAAACCCTCTGCACTTCCACCATGTACTATAATTATGCGCACTCCTTTTGATAAATTTTGTTTTATTGCTGTATTAGAATCTTTTTCGGTCCATGATTTTTTTTGCACGTGATTGGTATGAATATATGATTCGTCTGTGTAGACTATAGGTCTACCTGCATTACGAAAAGACTTTACTTGTTTTAAATATTTCAATCTTAACATCTGCATATCATGTTTTTCGGTTAGCACCTTCCTGTTATTCTCAGTTTTTCTCCATTTATAATCAAGTTTAAGTAACAATGTCCTTAGGGTTGTTAAACATCCATCAAATTGTATGCGGTCTTTTAAAACAATATTAAGTCGTGATAATGTTGGAAATTGACGATGTTCTATATGATAATTGTGAATGGTTCTTCGGATTACACCTATATCAAATTCGTCAAAATTAATTTTTCGTGGTCTTACCCTTCTCTTCTTCATAGGTGATGTAAAAATAGTAGCACTTCTGCCCACTAAATTAGAATGCGACGTGCTCGTTTCATTTTCACACTCAGTATCCACTTCCGTAGTCAGCTCTGTTGTACGCTCCACACTTGGGACTATGGGAACTATACCATCCGTCTCCATAGTTATATTGGATTCTATAGTAGGAGCTGTAATAGGCTGCATTGTATCAGTATATTCCTTTCTTTCGCGTAGAATTCTAGTCACTGTGCTTTCAGAAACTCCAGCAGCCTGTGCGGTTCTCCGTCGTGCATCAGTGAGTTTTTCTGCATATTTGTTACTTGCTTCTTTTTTCATAAAATCATAAACTTTAGAAATAATTTCTCTCGCCTAAAATTAAAAAAAAAAAATATTTTTACTTATTTATAAAAAAATCCTTTATTTATTTCATGTGTTTTAATAACTATAAAATTATAAACAATCATTTACATACCTGGCTTTTAAGTACAATACGCTGAGATTTTTTCAACATTTCAAAAAAAATTTAAGTGGAGCAACTTTCGTAATGAGTCTGGAATTTCGCACCATAGATTTTACTACCCGTCTGCATCGAACCGCTGACGGTTCGCGACTGAGGCCGGAGCAAACTCCCCGCACCCCGCAATCCCCTCAACCGAAAAGAAGTGGGGTGCGTCTTCGTGGATTGAAATATCTGTAACATAAATATATATAATCACGTCTTTATCCCTGGAGGGTTAGGCAGAGGTGAATTAACACCCACATTCCGCCAATCATTGAATTCAGCCCCACGTAATAGGGGGTGAGCCTATTGCCGTCTTCCGGGCACTATTGTTGACTCGAGCACTGCATCTAAAGCTGAATCTGGACTGTATATATCTGTCTGGTGTTAAACAGCCCTATCCCTTAGTCGCCTTGTACGACACCGCATGGGAAGTGATGGGGTGGTCCAAATTCTACTCTGCCGGGATCAACGCGGCTTATTTAATTATTAATTTGTATCATTTTGGGGCAAGCAATAGGTATAATTTATACATATTTGAAATGTGAAGTTTAAAATTAATTCTTTTCAGTTGATACCAAACACGACATTTTTATATCAAATTTATTTTAAACACTGTGCTTTAACACCGCTAGAGAGCGCCACTTTGAATTCAGTGACAGCGAATGACTGAGATGCTTCTAACTGGTCCAATTCTAAAAAGTAGTTGAGGAGCTATAAGGGCGTAGATGAATAGATACATACATAGCCTACCAAAATCATAACCCTATAATAAAAGTGATCATGTTTTATTAAATTTAACCTAATAAAGCTTTTTTGTTCAGGGCCATTACAGTAGATAGCAATTACAGAGTGCACTCTCGATGGGCGTACCACTCAAGAAAAGTAACTATCAAAACAAATATTAAAGAAACTAACTCTTAAACTTTTGCGTCCCATGATATATATGTACCTACAATAATGTTTACATGAATTAACACGATCATGTCAGTCTATGACCAACGTCAGGCAAATCAAAGGTGCGAGGGAGGAGTCGGGGCCGCACAGGCTCATCGAGTGACCGGCGTGGGAGACGCCGAGACGGGAGCTTGTGGTGGCCCTTTGAGAGAGTTCTCAAGCTCTCCACCTTGCTCATGGCGATGGTCCGCTGCGCGGATGCGTGGGCGGCCAGCGCCTCCTTCTGTGAGCAAGTAATGCTCGTGAACGGCAGGCAGGAGCGGCAGCGGGAGCGACAGAGGATCGCAAGCCAAGCTGCCCGCGTACGAAGGCAACTCGGGCGTCAGGGGTCGATGATCGAGCTCCGCCCGCCATGAGCGCAGGCCTGGGGGTGACAGGTGGAGCCGCCTGTCACCCTGGCAGAAGCAGGCCGCGGCATCGTCGCGCCTGCCGCGCCTCACCCTTTCCGGGGACGGGTTGGGGACACTGTAGTCCCCCCACACCCGAGAAGAGGGCCAGATCGTAAGAGATGGCCCAGAGTCGGCTGGGGTGCGAGGGATATACCTGTCAACCTCACCTTCGGCAACCAAAAACGACTCACAGGCGGCGTGCGTTTTGGTCGGTTCGAGTCCGACATAACTTCTTCCACCGGCTCCAGTGGGGATTTTGCGCACGTAAAAAAAGGCAAATCAAAGGTCAATCAATGTATGTATATACATATATACCATGATCGCGTTAATTCACGTTAACATTATTGTATATCATAGAACGCGAATGTTTAACAGGAGATTGTAATTACAACCTGGCGAGGACACATACGGGTACGTGTAATTATTCGTATTGTAAGTTTTTTTGACTTGAATTTATTATTGTAAACTTGATATGTAGGTAATAAATATTTATTTTAATTAATTATTAACATTATGTCGTTAAAAATGGTTGAAAAGGTGTGAACGGAATTCATCAAGATCCTAATCACACTTAGTAACCAATCATTAGCCAATCTAATAAAATTCAAAAAAGAAGAATCTTCTTTTATATCATGTTGTCTGATATACCTATATAACGATCAGATGTCCGCCACCACACGTACCAATAGGCATATATTTTCACATTCTAGCTCCATTTTAATTTAATTTTATTATTATATACATTACTGTACACCATTAATTTATGTCATTATTAAAGTTTATAACAACGGAATCAGTACAATGGGCGGCCTTATTGCTTTAAGCGATTTATGCCAGGCAACCTTTGAATGGTGATTAAGGTTGTAGGAATGAGTGGTGTTGTTTGGCGTACTTTTACAATATAATTATAATAAGTAAATACATAGCACAGGTACATTTATACCTAATACACATATACATAAATACATTTTATACAGCAGTCCTATCTAATACTTATATATACATTAATAGAATACACATACATAGGCACACCCTCGGCATAGTTTTTAATTTATTTAAATTCTGAGCTTTTCTTATGTCTACTGATAGCTTATTCCACCGGCGGATCGCTGTAACTGTGAAGAAATTCTCGTAAAATATTATTTTATGCAACGGCATCCTTAGCCTTGTTTTCTGATGACCTTAGTTGTCTCATATAGGTATCATACAGGAATTCAAAACGAACCTTTAGAAAAGATGGAATTGTAGGTTTGAATAATATGTTGTGCAGCAAAGAAATGATGTGAGCATTCCGGCGAAGTCGAAGTCTTAAGCTCTGCCTAATACCTGCGTAAACCAAATATAAATCTTATACAGACATTTTGGAGGCGCTCAAGTTTATCTAACTGGCTTTCCGTTAAATCAAGATAACTGATGTCCGCATTATCAAGAATGGAAGTAACAATTCGTTTGCAAATTTTGGTTACAACTTTTACATCTATCCCGTTGCACGTTTCGCGAAAGAATCTACATACTCATACAAAATAATGACACTTTATCTAAATACATAACGATTTTAGCGAAACGTCGTGCGAACATTTCAAAATACGAACGACAAGACGACTCGCGACATATCAATATACTTACACATATGTCTCAAGAATCACCCACACAGCGCCTTTACTTTTGCACGTTATTCACTAATTGCCTAGTATTGTGCTACTTGATTTTGTGACAGCGCCCCTAATATTATGTAAATACAGACAATTAGATTGAAAATGTTATTACCGTGTTTTATGTAAATTCCACGTTTGTTTACACATAATTTAACACATTCATTGCGTTATGTATTTCTGTTATGTAATTTGTTTTAACGTTGCTCCTACAGGAGAGACTGCCCCCTTACGACCCCCATCCCTAGAAAAACGGTTGCGCCAGACTCGAGTCCGTTAAACAGCAGGTATACCGTCAAGCAGGTGAACTTGGATCCTAAAGATCTTGGTGATGCCCTATACCCCAAATACTTTCGTCTAATGTATCTACTTAACCTTTACCAGTTTTCATTGTAACGCACATAAGCTACATACCGAGTTGCTCCTGATTACATAGAACTGTATTTCTCGATGAACACAATGTTATTACATGGCTACAGTCTGTAGAGTTCATTAAAAGTTTGGTGAGTATAATTAGTCTGTAGGTAGATACCTTATTAATTCGTATACCATATTTGTACCTTCATAGAATTTATTGGAAATTCACAGTTCTTGATGTGCCTTTGTCACGGATACCTTTGTTCATCAAAGGAACTGGTTTAACATATTGGAATAGTCGATGATGTTTTTGAATAGTTGGTAGTATAGGTACTTATTCTTAGTACAGCTTAAATTATACCAAAAAGTATGATTTTAATTTTAAAAATGGAATGTCAACACTATTCCTTGGGTAATTTTAAAGAAAACTCATTTGAGAACTATTTCATATCGTGTACCGTCATACGCGTGCACATACTTATGAGGAATGTAGGATCGCCATTTTATATGCAAAGGGAAATGGTTATTTTTTATTGTCCCACTGCCTTGTATAAGTATTTTTATAAATTTATAAAGTGCTTTTACAACACCCATAGGACTTCTTTACTTGCCTACATCAAACTAGTAAAGTGCACTGTATTTTTGCATTTAGAAGCATTGGCTCTTTTATAGAATATTCGTTCGATAAAGTGACTTTTTCGCATAAATAGCTGTTTATCATTTTTTTCACAACTATCAGCATTATACCGTCATGATTCGTTTGTCAGTAATATGTACGTGTAAAAATCTATTATTTTCTCTTCAAGCATTTTTGAGAGACTTGGCCATCGGTTCCAAGATTGAAATTATAATTGATTGGAAAATTTTCAGACGCGAAACTGGCTTTCTCTCTTGAGAAACGAAGTACAAAAAATATGTAAGAGAAACTGAATTTGTGAGACGCCTGTTGTTTACTTATCCTCCAAAACTTGTGATTCTTACTCTTGGTGAAACAAAACAGGTTGTTGAAATTTAATCAAATTTATCGAATTCAATAGCGTTGATATTCTGTGTACTGTGTTAATAGTGTTTATCTAGAACTCCTTAGAAAGTGCGTTGCTATTAAATTTATTAATTCAAAAACGGTTCTAAAAGTAATACTTTATTGTCTTATAAATATCTACCTATACGGGCGCTATGTGAATATGCTATGAAAAGTGGGCGGTAATTCACCACTGCCTAACTCGCCTGGGATAAAGGCGTGATTATATTTTATGTATACATATATATGTCTGCGGGTGAAGAAATATGAAAATCCATCACTTTCTTGCCGTTTTGCATAAAATTAAAGGTTCACGTTGCAGCAATAAAACAAGAGGATCACTTCTGCATGAAGTGCCTACTGATCTCATAAATCTTTTGTGGCTCAGAAATGGCAATGAACCGAACTTATTGAAAGCTCTCGATAGATTGCAGCGGCATGCGGTTCACATCATTGAGAGTCCTAAAATCATTAATACCCTGGTGTCTTTACAATTGCGTACGTTGCGTACCTATAAGGCAGTATTTAATAGTTCATTCTATTATCACCACTTTCCGATCCAGAACAAGATGCATTGGGATGTCACTCATAAATTGCAAACAATTGTATATAAAGGTAAATTATTCGGCACTTCTTTTGATAGTTGCACTACGCACTATAAAGATTCAGAATACAGACGTGTTTCCTTCTTTCTTCTTTTTTGGATTCTTCTATAATCCCTTCAGTCGAAGCATGCAAAAGCATCTATCTAGGATGTCAAACTGGAGTTCAATATTTTAGGATTGTTGATATTTATAGTAGCCTTCGTTCTTCTTAAGACAGCATTAGGTGGGATGAAGTCATACTGTCGAGCTTTGCATAAAATAATGACTTACTTATGTAAAATACAAAAGTACACGGTTTGTTTTGTTTCAGAATCTGGTAAATCCTCAGCCACGTCACTGAATAATTGAAATCCTCTTTCGATCACGCCTGGCACGAATAAAACATAATCTGTATTACACAAGTGGTATTTATTTGGATTGAATACCATTTCGCCCTAATATACATTTTAAATTAACATTTTATTTTACAAGCTATGTTTACGAAACAATATATAGAATAAAATTAGATTTGTAATATGTAAAGCCGCCAGTATTAGTAGAATGTTTGTAAATTAGTAGAATTAGTAGAATGTTTATCGATTTAAAAAGTGTTTGAATGTTTGTTATCTACTCGACCTTGCCTAAAGAGCTGAATGGATCTGGTTGAAATTTGATATAGGGATAGATTATAATGTGGAATAACGCATGGGCCTACTTTTTATCCCTGGGATTGGTATCCATAGGTTGCTAGGACGGTTTCTAAACACTTCGCGGGTGAAGTCGTAGACGACAGCGTTATGTATAGTAACAGAATTCAGTTTAGCATCACAATTTTGGTTTCCAATAATGCAGTTTATTTTCTATTTTAACTCTAAGCGTAGTTATAACACGACAGATGATAAAACAATTTGTGATGCAATGAAATGATCGCAGGCGTCTCAAGGCTATTAGCATAACGACCAGCTAACGATGACGGTACTCAGCACGTGATCAAACTTTCTTCGATAGTATGGACTCAGCTAACTCGACGGTAAGATCGTGATAACGCCCTAACGTTTCCAAGAGTAATGACGAGCTTGATATTAAACTATTGAGCGATATTTATATGCATAGACGATGTGCTCAAAAAGAAATGATCAAAGTTTATCGAAGCCGCAACTCTGTGCCGTAAGAGAGATCGGTGATTAGAATTCAGGAATTGAGAGTTTAAAAATATATGCCGTAGGTAAAATTTTCTTGATTAAATTGCAAAAAGTGCACTATCCAGATAATAATACATAATATTGAATAAAATATACTAGCTGTTTTTTTTACACCACTTAGTTGGCAGACAAGCACACGGCCCACCTGATGGGAAGCGGTTACCGGGGCCTATGGACGTATGCAACACCAGGGGTGTCACATTCGCGCTGCCAACCATGAAGAAACCTTCTGATGCCCCTCTTGAAGAACCCCATATTGTAGGCGCTTGGGAAACCCGCAGCAGGGAGGTCATTCCACAACTTGAGTGTGCGTGGGATGAAGTTTCTTTCATATCGCATGGTGCGCACCGTCTCAGGTCGCCATGTGTGAGGTTGAATTCCCTGCCTATGGCGAGAGGTGCGATGATAGAATGTAGCTACGGGCATCATGTCAAACAATTCATCTGAGCACAAACCATTGTATAGGCGGTAGAACACACACAGTGAGGCAAAATCCCTCCTAAGGCTAAGAGGTTCCACACTACCTGTGAGTATGGGATTGTCAACCAGCCTCAATGCCCGTCTTTGCACTGAGTCGAAGGGGTCAAGCTGGTATGCAGGTGCTCCAGCAAAAAGGTGACAGCAGTACTCCATGTGAGGCCGGACCTGTGCTTTATAAAGAAGGAGTTGCTGCCCCGCAGTGAAGTACTGCTTCGCCCTGTTGAGCACTGCGAGTTTTCTTGATGCCAACTTGACCTTGTCCTGCAAATGACTTTGGTATTGGACGTCGCTGGAGATATCGACACCAAGGATCCCGATACTCGAGGAGATGGTAAGCGGTGTGCCCAGGAATTGCGGCTCTACAATGAATGGGGTTTTCTTAGCGGTGAATACACATACTTGTGTCTTAGTGGGGTTGAATTGAACTAGGTTTAGTCGTCCCCAATCAGATACTCCAGAGAGAGTAGTCTCGATTTCAGACACATGTTGTTCGCGACTCTTCTCCACCTCGGACTGAGGGATATTTGCACGGCCCATGTAAAACGTGTCTCCGGTACTGTCGTCTGCATAACAATGAATGAAGTCATCAGACAGCACGTCATTGATATGCAGCAGAAACAGCGTCGGAGACAACACGGAGCCTTGTGGGACACCAGCGTTTATGTTCATGCGGTACAAGCAGCTTCCGTCGACGACGGCTTGGATGCTTCTGTTGGACAAAAAGCTGGAGATCCGTTCGCACAGTCCCTCGGGGAGTCCATAATATGGCAACTTCGCAAGAAAGGCCAGACCCGATCGAAGGCCATCGCTATATCGAGGCTGACCGCTAGTGCCTCACCCCGACTCTCGATGGCCTACGCTCACCGGTTTGTGAGATACACAAGAAGGTCCCCGGTAGAGCGACGGTGGCGAAAGCCGTACTGTCGATCGCTCAGTAGATTGTTTCCCTCAAGGTATCTCAGGAGCTGTGTATTAATAACACGCTCCATTACCTTCGAGAGAAGGGAGGTGATAGCGATAGGCCTGTAATTGGTCGGATCTGTCCTTTCACCTTTCTTAGATACAGAGTGCACGAATGCGGTCTTCCACGAGGTCGGGACCCGCCTTGCGGAGTATGAAAGTGCGAAAAGACGTGTAAGTACAGGGCACAGCTCGGGGACACAGTGTTTAAGCACCATCGCCGGTATACCGTCCGGCCTACTCGACTTCCGAACATCTAGGGACTAAAGCTCGCGCCGGACCACCCATTGCGTGATTTTAACTTCTGTCATGGAAGCACCGCAGCTGGGGATTATGGGTGGTTTGGCGTTCCCGTCGTTCATAGTCGAGTTTGACGCATAGAGATTACCCAACAGATCGGCTTTCTCCTTAGCGCTATGGGCCAGACTTCCATCGGATTTTTGCAGTGGTGGAAGGCAAGACTGGCAGAAGTTTCCCTCGGCAGCTTTGGCGAGCGACCAAAATGTACGACTGTCAGATGGGTAGCGCGCAAGCCACTCGCCAATTCTGCCGTTGAACTCAAACTTAGCCCTGGCCGTAGCTTTTTTACTAGACCTGGAGGCGGCATTCAACTTTCGCTTCACTTCAACGATATTTGGATCTTTATTGGCAAGAACCGTGGTCCAAGCACTGTATGCAAATTGCTTGTGGTCTCTTGCTTCTCTGCAGGGCCTATTAAACCAAGGGCGTCTGCTCTCTCCTGTTGCGATCCAGCGGTTCGGAATATAGCATTCCTTACCCGCTAGGATCGCATCAGCTACTGCTGTTGCACAGGAGCTGTGATCATTTGAAGTGAAGCAAAGCCGCCTCCACGGGTACGACGCGAAGAATTCTCGCAGTCCATCCCAGTCTGCCGACTTGTAATGCCAGACACGCCGTCATTGAAGTGGCCGCGGTGGTTCAGGACGCGTGAGAGCCACTTGCGCCCGAACGAGGCTGTGGTCTGAAGTACCAAGTGGTGCTTCCACAGTTACTGAGTATTCGTCCGGGCGCGAAGTCAGCACAAGGTTCTGTAGGTCTCTATTTCTGGTGTTCTAGTAATAGAATGCACCAGTTGAGAGGATCCGTAGGTCAGTGCAAAGTCATGAGCAGCCCTTCCCGCAAAATCTGTTCTAGGAGCCACTCTACGTGGTGAGCGTTGAAGTCCCTCTAGAATACTAACTTCGCGATAGGGTATTGCTCAATTACCTTGTCCGCAGACCGCTGCAGATGCTCAAACAATTGAGCTGTACCCAGGTCACCGCTATGAGACCTGTAGAGGCACGCAAAGATACGGGTGTGGCCACTGTGATCCGTACGTACCCAAAGAGTTGACAGGTCCCTGTCTTCAAGGCCTTGAAGACAGCGGCAGCAAATATCATCCCGGACGTACAAACATACCCCGGCGCGACTCAGAAAGTTATGCTCGAGTTTGTACCCGGGGTACATTAAGTAGGCTGTATCGGCCGGGCATGATATTTACGTCTCCGTCAGAAAAAACAAGGTGGGCTGCGCGGTCTCTAAATGGAGATGAACCGCGTTGAGGTTGTTGGTGTGACAGATGAGAGGTGTTGGTGGTAATGTTACAGAAATTCACATGTACTGTGGACGATGGTGCCGCTGTGTTAACGTTTTTCTTGTTTTTTTTTTCTTTTCATGACCTATGTGGGGGATGGGGGGGAGGAAGGTAAAGAGAGTTTCTGTGCTATCAGTGCAGAAGATAAAGCTAGGCTTTGTACCACCATAGACAATGGGGTTGTGTGACTGGCAGGCGAGGCGGGCGGGCGAAAGGGCCCCCGGTCCCCTCCCAAATACTGTAGCCGAGTCCACTCCGGTATCCTCCTCCGGCACGACTACAGCATCGGGCACTTTACACAGGCTGCTGGTTCAGCCTCCTGGGGCGGAGATTAAGTAATCCCCAGGTTCGGGAACCGTACAACCTGCGGGCGGCCAGCGGATAACCGTTTCACCGGGTCTCCCTGACCGCCGCGCCAACATTTCAAGCCCTTACAAGTCAGTGGTGTCAATTTAAGCCTACGGTCTTTCCACCGACAGCACAAAACTCTCCAGTGAGCTCTGGCTACCCTACTCACCACCGGGAACACAACACAAGGTTATTATAACCGCGGTATTCTGTAGGGTGGAGGTACTTCCCCAGACGGACTGCTCAATTTGAGACGGGAGATAACGTCGCGTCCTACCTCCTTAATCGAGTCCTACCTCCTTAAATTTGTCTGTTGCCCGTAGCTCTACCTATGTAGTTGTCGGTTATGGTGACTTAACTTAGTTTATATCTCGGTAACCTAACAGATAGACCAAGTTTACATTTATGAAGATTTATTTTTAGATCTTCATCCAGAGAGACTAAGAGCGTTTTCATATTATCCGATCCGATATAGGTGTCGGACTACCATAGCCGACAGACAGGAAGTATGATATATGTATCTCTCTTTCACATCGTCCGACCCGATATCAGATTATCAGGAGCCGACACCGCTGTTGGCCCGATATCGGAATATTGAGTATGACTCTGGTTTAGATGAGACAGTCGTCCACCTATTGGTGAACTGTCTCATACATCAAAGGGCACCTATAAAACAAGATTAATTTGAAAATTTAATTTAAAAGACTGGTCAAGGAGCACTATTTGTCGATGGTGTCACTTGTAACTTAGTATATCATCATATCTGTTTAGGTTTATGTATATGTATATGTATATGTATATGTATATGTATATGTATATGTATATGTATATGTATATGTATATGTATATGTATATGTATATGTATATGTATATGTATATGTATATGTATATGTATATGTATATGTATATGTATATGTATATGTATATGTATATGTATATGTATATGTATATGTATATGTATATGTATATGTATATGTATATGTATATGTATATGTATATGTATATGTATATGTATATGTATATGTATATGTATATGTATATGTATATGTATATGTATATGTATATGTATATGTATATGTATATGTATATGTATATGTATATGTATATGTATATGTATATGTATATGTATATGTATATGTATATGTATATGTATATGTATATGTATATGTATATGTATATGTATATGTATATGTATATGTATATGTATATGTATATGTATATGTAAATGTATATGTATATGGTGGCGCAATTCTCGCCACGTGAGCTAGTGGACTGTATTTTGCGGGGGGTGAAGCTAACATGTTTCATATGACACTTTACACAACAAACAAGATAGGCGATCGGGTTGCCGCGGAGGTGGTTTAGGCATTGAATGCAACCCAAGAAATTAGGAGAGGATGCACTAACCTTTATGACGCCACGTGCTGTCGGGGCCGGTGCACCGGTCTTCTCTTCCTGGCTCAGGAGCTGCTGCCCACATCACTAAATCACTTGAGGGACACGAGAAGCACAATCCGATCGGTAAAGGTCTATGAAAGCGGTTAAAATCCAACAAACATTATTAATTTCTGAGAGTCGCGCGCGCGGCCGCCATTGATGCTTGCTAGATCAAACGGAAGTCAAGATGCGTCTATTTCAACCATTGGCGGGGCGAAACTATTGTTATCTCACTTTAGAGGTAGTGCGGGAGGGAGATGGGTATAGGGAGCGTGTGCTCAGCGTCAACCAATTGAGACGATATGAATTTACTACTACTGGCGCCACCATTCCCCCCGGCTTGAAGGGTTACGTTCAAAACGAAAAATGCGGAACAAATCTAAAGTCTAATCTAAATCTAGGTTTGGGAAATAACAACTAAAATATAAACCTAGATTTGAACTCGTGCCTACTGCTGGCTAGGCAGAGGGCAGAGGCGAACAACCGGGCGCAGATACGATCCGGTTGCGGTTTTCATGCACCCCGATCTTGTTCCCGCTTCTGCTTTTTACAATAATAAATAATGTATACTATCTTTATACCTCTGTGTTGTGATTAGTACGTGGTTCGTAAATCATTGTGTATATATAAAAAACCCTTGTCACCAAAAACATACTCCAAATAGTTGAAAATAAAGTGTCCTTTAACTTTGATAAAACAGTCATTTTTATTCAAGCGTTGCCATGTCGAGGGGACCGCGATCCAAGGTAGACACTCGGAACGGTATTTTCGCGTGTGAGCTCTATACAGACAAATCAAAAATCACGCTATCATGTAAGATGGAGCAATCAGAAGTCTGAGTTCGCACATGCGTTCTAGACGGACCAATAAGATTTTTTTTTATACAACTTAGGTGGCAGATAAGCACACGACCCACCTGATGGAAAGCGGTTACTGTGACCTATGGACGTGTGTAACACCAGTGAAGTCACATCCGTTCTGCCAACCCTGTGCAGAACACAAAATCAGGACAAGCCTTTGGTCTTCCCACTGACAGCACAAAAACTCTCCAGTGAGCTCTGGCTACTCTACTCACACCGCCGGGAACACAACACGAGGTTATTATAGCCGTGTCATACTGTAGGGTGGAGGTACTTCCCCAGTCGAATAAAAATAGAATAATAAGATATATTTACATGCTCGATAAACCATAAATGTTGTAAAAATTTGGTGTAAACTCACGGTAAAGCTTTAGAAGATCGGACTACTTAACGTCGCATAAAAGTCATAGGAACGCAGCGTAGCTGCCCCTGTGTTCTCATAACTTTATATACACCACATAGACGTCTGAGTTAAATCATGAAATGTTGTGAAAATCCAAGTCTCAGTAGGTACATTAAGCAGGTATTTAATCTAACTATATACTGATCATAAATCTGTCTTGTTTCAATGTATATCAGCTGAAGTCCGCTATCTCCAGTTCTAAGTAAGCAACTGCAATCAAATATAATAAGGCAGTTTTAAAACCTAATAAAAGTTTTTCCACTTAAACAATCATTTCAGTAGTTCTTTTTCTTCAACATCGTTCATCTCAGAAAAGCTGACAAACAGACAAGAACACAGTTTTTTATTTAGAACTGTTAATTTAACCCGCAATCATTTTCATCATCAAATATATGTATAGACTCGGATAGAATGAAAATGTTACTCTTATATTTGAAAATTCTGTTCAATATAAGTATTCACGCGATTCGTCTGTTTGAAGACATTAAAAATAAAAGTGCTTATCGAAGAAATAAATAAATACACACATCTGAAGGTTCCAAATAACATTATTTTTGATTTCATCGCATCTTACGATTCTCAAATAATTAATTAAAAGATGTTTAATCAAGGCAAGATGGCTTACGATTGGTGTGTCTAAAGATTTCGGAGTAGATTGGATGTTAACTTTCATAATTAGAACATTGTAAAGATATAAATTAATATTTTCGCGGCAATATTATAGGTCTTAGTACAAATTCTAAGGACTTAAAGGATAACCTACCCCAGAGCCTTGTCGTTGTGGCTCGTAGATATATGGTTAATTTTGGCCCCAAATTGCCAACTGGGTATGTGGCCATGGGTTACACATACCCAGTTGGTAAGAATGTCATAAACCACATTAATTCATCTCTGGCCTTCGATTACCATTATTTAGTTTCACTAATCAACACATTGAACAAGATTAGCGTTCATCGAATGATTAAATACATACCACTCTGAATCTATATTCCGACCGAGATACGCATAGATATTATAGCATCCCTTTACACGGCCTTTACGAACATCCCTTGCCTCAATTATAATATATCCATAAGCTTTTCATACATGCCCTTTTATAATTTTCATTTCATTCTCCGATTTTTGCGAGAACGTGGCTTATTTGATTCCGAGAACGTTCTTCCAGGGCAAAAAGTTCACAGCTTTGTACATTCGCATTATAATTTTTATAGCGTCTTGACTCATACGTGACCAAAAAATGGTGTAATCTTTTTTATGTTTACTTCATTTCAACTTCTTTGGCAAACAACATAAAAAAATAGTTTTGTGTAATGAAGTATCAAGATCCGAAGATATCTCAGATATCACACAAAGAATTTGTATTAGATCTCTAGACTCTGATCTGGAAACACATGTTTCTCTTTATTACGTTCTAGACATACACCTTCCGTTACTTGTACTTACGTATTTATTTCCATTTAGAAGCAATACAAATCAAGTGACAAAATGCTCGAGCAGTTTTTAAGAATTCATCAACAAGCCATAAAATAATAGAATTTATTCAGTTTGTTTAATGCTAATTCAGTTCTCTTGACGAGCGCTAACCTTTTGTTGAAAAATTATGCCCGTTTCAAGATTTGTACTAGGTACTAAGAGACATTTAAGTACACAATTAAACCGTTGTATACATTGTTGATATACCTACTGTACGTAACCAATGCCTGTGGAATAAATTAAGAGGTCACACACACGTTGATGCAGTTTTAGAATTGTTCTGTGAGGTTCTTCTTTTTAGGAGCACATTATAACTCTCTGGCTTTTAGAATACTGTACTGTTCGGTAGGGTATTTTATGGGTCTTCTGCTAGCAGGTATGCTCGCGAAGGAGGAGGCGGGGCGGGAGCGGCAGCGGGAGCGACGAAGGATCGCAAGCCATGCTGCCCGCGTACGAAGGCAACTCGGGCGTCAGAGGTCGATGAATGACCTCCGCCCCCCATGAGCGCAGGCCTGGGGGTGACGGGTGGAGCCGCATGGCACCCTGGCAGAAGCAGCCGCAGTGGCCTCACGCGCCTCCCCATTTCTGGGGACGAGTTGGGGACTCTGTGGTCCCCACACCAGAAGAGAGGGCCAGATCGAGAGAAATGGCCCTGGGTCGACCGAGGTGCGAGAGATATGCCTGTTAACCTCATCTTCGGCAACCAAAAACACCCCACAGGCGTCGTGCGGTTTTGGTCGGTTCGAGTCCGACATAACTTCTCCCACCAGCGCCGGCGGGCATCCGTGGGAATCTTACGCACGTAAAAAAGAAGGCTATTTAATGGGCTTTTGGTTCATTACTCTAAGTGCAGGTCTTTAAGCTCTATCTAATCCAATTAATACGTTACATAGTAGAACTAGTAGCATACCTAGTTTTTATGACCAAACTTAGCGGCGTTAGTACTTTTTGAATTCAATGGCCTATCAACAATAAAGATATCGTGTTATCGAGTCAACATAAAAAATATTCGGAAAGAATTCATTTGGTAATTATCATGGTTTTGGTTTTTCAACTTCTACATACTCCAATACATTTCATTTGACTACGATTTGAACTTTAGTAAGAAGTTTTGAATTTTTCGTTTGTCATAAAAATAACGAATGACATTCGACGACAATTATTTTTATGCGGAAACTTTACGATATCACTTCTCTGAGAAATAACTAGATATGTCGTAATCGAATTGATTTGAACTGAACGTGACTGTCCTGGCAAGGCTAATCGGCAACGATAAATATATTTTTTTTTTTATCGTTGCGTTTATTTTTTCACAGCCTTAGTCAATAGAAATAAAATATTAATAGATATTTAGAGTAGCAAAACGACAATTTGAAATATGTAAGTGTGGATTGAAAATGGCGCTTTTGTATCCGGGAGGGTAATAGATGTATGTAAAAATAATAATTGACATCTAAATATTAAGTGCCAACGTATATTGTGACGAACGACGGCCCTAGTGCTAAATTGGGCGCTATCATTTAACTTTTAGATACGTAGGTACTTAGTTATTTACTAAAAGTTTTAAGTACGGGCAAGTGCCGCTTGTTAACGGGCGAAAAGAGCTAAAAAGATTAGAGGTTAACTCAGACTTTCACAAAAGGTCAGACCTTTTGAGGACCAATGAGGGAGCGTATAATATATACAGTTGATACGGCCACTTTCTATTCAAGAACATTTAGAACGATAGAAATTATAAATGGTAGTGTTATGGGAAAGATATTCAATGCACAAACTGTGTAAATTGAATTTTGACAAAAAGGATTCATAAAAATATTTCATGTACGCATAATAAACTTAGTCTAACTTAATAATTATGGGTGCTAGTAAGTCCACGCGAAGGAAGTTTTGTATAAAAACAATTGTAATTGAGTACCATGATATACAGATAAATTCTTTGAACGATGAATGGTTCAACGAAATTTCCCGGCATTCTTAAGCAGACTGTTGCTCGAACTACACATACCCGAGCTCTGCAAAAATTTAGACGATTCCCCGCAGCCGCGCTTGTTCGACGTTCTACTCTCCATAGTGCCGTAATTATTCCATGAGCAGAAGCGTGCAAATTGCGTCGTTGCACTTATGTCGCGTAGTGCTAATTGACGAATTTAATCCACTGCAGACTTGTGGAAAGACATTAGTAATACGCATTAATTAACATGTTTTTTTTTTGTACGCGCATATATATGTATAGTTTTATCCTACTGTGTACATGACCCCAAAATCTTTGAAGTACAAACTGAAGAATGGCATACCTGCTGATGGGGATTTGGCGCAGATTTTACTCTCAGGATTGGGGAGTGAGAAGGCACTTATCCCGAAAAAAGCTAGCATAAATATCTGCAACAGGGAAATCGGTATATGGATGAAGATGAATATTTTTCCCCCCTCTGTTACTACAAACATAACCTAATTAATCATTACGAAATTAAATTGATACTATTCTACTTTTTATAAATCTACAACCTCTTATATCATCATTCTTTACCAACTCATTTGGGGTCAGGTTCTAAAATCTAACTACGAAGTGCTAAACCATATTCTACCCGTGACCTCTCGATCGTGGCTTTAATGTTGCGATATCACAAAAGTGAACCACACTTGATTGAACAAATATAACGATCAGCTCCCCGAGGTACGTCCCCAGTGGCATATATTTTAGTAGTGATTGTAGCCCTACTTCTCCCTGAGCTTTTGCAGTTTATGCAAAGAGAAATATAGCTAACACGTCGTGCATGTTCCTCAATAGTGTCATTAAGAGACCTTGCAACTAGCCATGAATGTTCCTTAATTAAATTAAACTGTTCCAAATGACGGCCAGCCATTGCGGTATTCAACTAATAACTGCAATCATGCAAGTTGCTAATTTTATTAAGTGGTTACTAACCGCAATCAGATGTGTATGAGCATGAGCTAAAGAGAAAATTATATATATATATATATATATATGTATATATATATATATATATACATATTTATATATATATATATATATATATATATATATATATATATATATATATATATATATGTATATATATATTGTCAATTAGAACAGTTTTCACATAAAATCTAGCAAGTAAAAAAGTAATCAACTATCAGTACCTATTGACTAAATAACTACCAACAAAGTATTTTCTACAGCATTACTTCCAATTTAAAAAAATCATTTCAATTGAGACAGCAACACAGTCTTTTATATATACATGTTCCGTAAATTAATAACAAAATTTTCCGCTTTCATTAGGTATTCAGTTTACGTATTTAGGTATATCTAGTCAAACATTATCTTGAGCAATTTATAAAATAAATTTTTTGAAAGTGTACGCTACGATAACATAAAATAAAGGTTTTAAAACTAGAAAAATAACCACAGCATCCCAAACCTCGACTTCGTATAATATAAATCAGACACCAAAATCCATTTTTTTTATGTGTCGACCCTTCGTGAATCCAAATCATTTCAAAGTAAGAGCTTTTACTAGGGACACCGGTATTCATTTCATAAATCGGTATCTATTTCGAAATCGGAGCAACCGTAATAAATTAAATTGCATAATACTAATAGAACGAATGAATATGGAGAAATAATCTGGAATGAAAGAGCACTGAGTTAATGAAACACCAAGTATGTAAGGCACGTGTAGTTGACTAGACAAGGGTCGACCTCGTAGAACATACTCTGATCAGATTAATCATATAGGTGTAGTAAATGCAGCCTGAAAGGTTAAACCATAAATAGTGGAATAAATTCGTGAAGCATATAATCACTTGCCTAATATTTTCACCCGATGGAATGGGTAGAGACAAAAGCTTGTCACCTGCTTCTACACTAACACACTTTGTACACAAAATATAAACATAATGGATAAAAAATCATAAGTTATAAGTAAGTTTTTCTTGTGACAAATGATTGGATATCATTGGTTTGGATTTTATTAATGTCGGCTGTAAATGAGTATCATGTCTCGATCTTTAAAGCTCGTTAAATATGAATTGTGGTTGAGTACATTTTTAGTCATGTCTCTGTGATATAAATGAAACTTTGTTCAAGATTACTTAACTTCGCAAACTTTTTTATCTGTTTTGTTAGATTAATTTTGAAACATAACGGGGTACATAATCTTGAGTTCACTTATATGGCCGTTGTCCATCGTGAAGTAATGAATAGAGAATAAACTACACTTAGTTCGCCAAGGTTTAGTTGATTTATTAGAAATTTCCATTCATTTCCCATACACATTTTAAGGTTACCTAAAAATTTTGATGTGTCTCTCGATCCTAATATTCCAAGATCCTTGATTACCTGATACCTGGAAATTGGACACCTTGTCAAGCTAGCAGGTAGGCTTGCTATCATAGTTCATACTAACATTACTCAATCACACGCATTTCGTTCGTCAGAAAATACGTAATGCCTGGCAGCACTGGAATCTCGCAGTATAAATTATGTTGCTGCATATTAATGTGAGTGGTAACTATGCAAATCAATTTTATTTTATACCACTTAGGTGGCAGAAAAGCACACGTCCCACCTGATGGAAAGTATTTACCTTGGCCTATGGACGTGTGCAAATCCAAGGAAATAACACTCGCGCTGCCAAACCTGTACGCACGGAGAGATTCTGAGTCGTCAGTGTAAAAGACAAAGCAGGATAAGCCTTTGGTCTTCCCACTGACAGTATCAAAACTCTCCAGTGAGCTCTGGCTAACCTACTCACCACCTGGAACACAACACAAGGTTATTATGGCCGTGGTATTCTATAGGGCAGAGGTACTTCCCCAGTCGGATTGCTCAATCGTGTCCTACCTCCTAAAAAAATCTTATGAAGCAAATTATAAATGTTTACATAACGACCGAAACGATAATGTTCAATAATAATAATAGACCGTTATTAAAGTCAATATTTTTTTGAAATTGCTAGGTATCTAACGATACCTTAGTATAGACTCTTTTCATCTGACGATGAAATCCGATTGGACAAAATATTGGCTCAGTAATATCCAGGTCAGTGATACAATACAGAATGCTTTAGTTTGTACAATGCTACCCTTTGTGTAACCTGTAGCATATCACATCTAAGCTGAGCTGTTGACAAAATGCTCGGATGTGCCGCTGCACCGCGCCCACGGGATACAAAGAACAAGTGGAAAGGAAACTATCGATTGTCATATTACAATGCTATGCCAGATATTCTAGTCGTTCATACACTATTGGCTGCCAATTGATGGTAATTTTAAACTTGCTCTCTATTGAAAATTATAACGCCGCGTTGCTGTTTCATATTAACGAGATTTACGAATATAACTATATCTATATATATTTTATTATAAATATTTTTCATATCATGTTGTAGTTTAGTGGTTAAAAAATCGGTCTTAAAATCGAGACGTGCCGGGTTCAAATCATGGCTATTATATATTACTTCTAGGTGACCCCACACTTAACACAAGCAATTTAGCTTTGCTGAACGGCTTACGGGAAATACTTTAGTAATTTCATTTAATATTCTTTATAAAAATACATTAGAAAAAAGATATTGAAACAAGCCATAAAGATAATAATATTATCTATACTAATATTACAAAGCTGAAGAGTTTGTAAACGGAGAAAGCAAATACCGGTCCCAATGGGAGCGATCCTGTACAAGGCTTCTCGGAGGATACCCACATGTTCCTATGACCAGAGAGCACAATGAAGAGCAGGCAAGGAGCAAGCTAATCGTTTCCGCTGCCCCGCCCTTCACGTCCGCCTTCCCCTCTCCGGGGTTCGATAGGGACACTGTGCTTCCCACTTCTGAGGAGTGATCTTAAACAGTATGATGCGTGAGATGCTCTAGGCAATCCTACACCCCGGCATCTTAAGACCCACGCGGCACGCGGTATTCGTTTACCGACGGGGGTGCTATAAAATAAATTGGAACGGAATTCGAATTCCACGCGGGCGGAGACGCACGACACCTAGTAAATTTAAAAAATACTATGTCAAATTGCCTGGGTACATTTAGAGCAAATAAATAATCGGTTGATTCGACTATAATTTGCACTTAATGTCTAGGTATATCATGGTTTCGTAACAATTTTAATATAAGAACCTACGAAAATGGCTAAGTTATACATTAAGTTATGTAAGTTAATAATTCCATTTAATTTTACGTTTTAAGTCAAAGGACCTTTTTAGATTGATAGAACGTAGGTACCTATTGAAGCGTATAACAATCATAATTATCTTAGCGTTGTTTCTAATTGCACACGAGGATCCACTTCCTACACCTCCTCGTTTTTGTTTGGTATAATCGACTCATATAGGAGCGACTACCATCTTCCAAGCCTCGAGAGAGAAAAGCCTACAGTGCCTCGTCTATCAATCTGAAGGTGTACCATCCAGGTTCGCGTAACCCCTTAAGTCTTAATTGGGCCCTATATATCTACCCCAACGTAGTATCTACAAAGTTTTAATATTGTATGATCCACCGAACTACAAACTAATCTTTAATTGCCTCTATGAGACTGATACCTACTAGTAATTTACCAATTCTGTATTCAAAATTGAATTTAAACATTCACTAAATGAACCATTATTGGAGTTTAGCAAACAGGGATATAAAGTGCCTACCAAAACTCATTTAAAAGTAAAGGAACAACAAATAAAAAAGCCAGTCAAATGCGAGTCAGACTCGCACTCACGAGGGTTCCATACAAAAATGTATTCAGGGATAAACTTATGCTTCACAAACTGTAATATATATTGATTACCGGATTATAGATCTTGACTTAGAATTTTGATTATTACACAGATTAAAGAGTAGGTATATGGTATGATTTTCAGCTTTATACCTCCACACAATCCTGAGAAAAAGCTCTAAACAGACAGACGGACAACGAAGTGATCCTGGGTTCAGATTTTGCCCTCTTGAGGTATGGAATCCTAATACGAACTAAACATCAAACTGCTACATTGCAATCAACCAGTTCACTGTAATTACCTACAGACATATAGGTAGAATCAAGAGGTCTTTGTTTTGAACAAAACAAACAACAACTAGCCCAATGTTGGAAGGCTTTGGTCTACTGTTTTCGCGATGGCCAGACGAGTTCCTTCTCTCGCAGTGATATCGTCTGCGTATTTTTCCGTTGGTCGCCTCTTACGACACCCTTCGGATAATATGGGATAATGATACTTGTATTCTTTCTCACCACACATGTTTTGGACAGTTGACAACCTATATTCTAGATTTCACAGTGTGTAGTATCTGTAGATAGTTCCACCGCGAGAGTAGTAACTATTTTTTTTGCTTAGAATTGTTTTATATATAAATAACCAACTGATATCTGTGGCTCGGTGACTTTTTGTCATACCTACGATTGTACTCAATCAATTGCAATCAAACCAACGGGAGATTGTAAGTCTGATCGAGACCATCCTAATGAAAAAATATCGCATCAAAGTTCGTTCAACAGTACGAGGTTCAAATCGATGGTCGCGAACAATAACAGGTAACAGGAAAATATTCCAAATAATTGGTTTTGGAATTAAAATTTGACGTATGTCTCTCCTAATATGCGCCATTGCGCTTAATCCTACGCCTAGCGTAAAACTCGAGCATTTTTCTAAATATCTCCACACAATACATTTTATAGTAGTAGTACAGATATTGTGACGTTTTGCCGTTATAGATTAGAAACTGGTGGTTAAACACCAATGGATACAGAATGATAACACTACTAAGTATTACAATTACTTTGGTCATTGACGCACCTCTCATAAGTGACTGCCAAATTGGCTGACTACATTACATTCACAGAATGTGTGTCTAGACAACTCACTACACAATCTATTTAGGTAACGTCACCAAAACTATATATACACCAATATAACATTACTGAATATACTAATGAGAATCTAAGTATCCACTAAACTGAGTTTTTACAATTCACTTAATTATACTCTGGGGATGCAGTTTAGTTCACCATGATCGCGGTTCCTATCGTTAGTGAAATCTACTCTTCTCAAAACTATATAGCTTTAAAACAAAGTATTGAATATAAACTGCATTTTGTTAGGGTCCATACTCACCTGCAAACATTCCACCTGTTTATTGACAGACGAGGTTCTGAAACAGGTTTTCCTTTCGGAGTTAGGAGGTCAGACAGTCTCTCTTATACAAGCCGTATAATTTTAAAGTGAGAAGGAAGAGAACCCGACTTCTAGGTGAAGACCTCGGATGCAACAATGAACGCAGACTGAAGATGATGATGACAAAACGATAACACCAGATTAAAAACAAAAGAATAAAATATATTTGCAAGCTCACAAAATAAATAACATTACAATTTAATTACATGGTGATATTCACATTGACATTGAATATTACTTGTATGTATAATCACAAACATATACTTGTTTCAAGGTTCCTTCAAATTATTACCTTTAGACATGGTTTTTGAATCTGTGTCTCTTATTTAAATCCAAATGACATTACATTCCATGAAACAAATATATTCAATACTTACTACAAAATGGCAAAGTTGGTACAACCGGTGAAAATACAAAAATACCTTAGCGATATAAATGATTATCCCTTATATTGCTTGCGATTTCGGGCTCCCAGCGGTCCCCATTTGAAAGTAACTTTTCTTTATTATACAAAAGCTCTTCACGAGTTTCAGTACAATATTCGAAATTTGGACCTTCTACAATGGCGTCGACTGGACAAGCTTCCTGACAATATCCACAATAAATACATTTGCACATATCTATGTCGTACCGCGTGGCTCGACGTGAACCATCGCAGCGTTCCTCGGCGTCAATGGTGATGGCCTGCGCCGGACAGATCGCCTCACATAATTTACATGCGATGCACCGCTCCTCGCCAGTGGGATACCTTCGTAATGCATGTTCTCCTCTAAACCGTGGAGATAATGGACCTTTCTCGAACGGATAGTTTATAGTCGCTGGCTCTTTAAAAATGTGCGCTAAACTTATTGCAAAACCTGAAATGAAATATTTATAAATTAAATGAATATAAATAAGGAAAAAGACTACGAGACACGACTGGGGACTATCGATCTGGATCGTACCTGGTGCCAAGGCTGACCATCGCAATCCAGCGTGGAAATGCGGATTGTGTGATGAACACTTTTGTAACAGGACTGGTTAGGGACGAGCTCAGATTAACTTGAACGAAATGTACCTATATAAATAGACTTATATTTATATTTTGAAAAAAAAAAAAATTTTTTTATTTATATTTGAAATTTTTATATTGCATATTTATATTAATAAGTAATATATTATTAATAAATTAATTAAATGTCATTGTCATGTCGGAACGATGCATTGATGCTGTTTTCAGCTCCCATAGTCACGTGTTCTGTGCATTACATGCATGCACTGATTATATTATTACTTACACCAATCCCGACGTTTTGCTTAACAATAAAATAAATCGTGATAGAATCCTTTAAAATAGTTATATTTCAATAAATAGAATTTATTTCCTATAACGACAAGGAATGATAAAGGAAGAGACATAAGCCGCTAGTAGATAATATGATTCAAAGGGTACTTTAATCCACATATCAAATTAGTTTTACCCGCCGAAACATATTATATCCGACAGATGAATTGATTTTTAGGGAAAAGATGAATTTCTGTTCAGGACATGTTTGAGTAGACAATCTTTCCAAGGATTACCTCTTTCTGAGAATTCGTTATTTATGTACTGTATTACAGTACCGTAGTAGGCCTAAAATGAGGTGGATGGACTGTGTGAATGATGATATGGTTAAGAAGGGAGTGAATGTTGAAATGACTGCAACTAGAGATGAATGGAAAAAGAACACATGTTGCACCAACCCCAAATAATCTTGGGATAAGGGCAGGAGGATGATGATGAATACAGAGACCGTGACACAAGATTTTTATACATCCGACTCCTCTTATGCGATAATCACACAAAGGGATATAATACTGTTAATAAAATCTTAGAAATATGATTGCTTAACAGAACTATTGTTTTAGGCAGGAAATAGGCTGTAGTTCAAAGCTACCTAACTTTTATATTCTCTAACACTATTTATTATTAGATCAAACATTAGTGGACTTCTATCAATGGATATCTAACAATACATAATGTAAAAGAAAGATTTTGACGTATTATTTCGCTGTGAAAACTTCACGTTCCTATTTGAAAAGTGGTAGATACATATTTCATTTTACTACCGTGACGGAAACCGGAGATGTCGTATATGGGTGCAGGAGTAGGTAAAGATATGATGTATAGTTCTGGGTACCGTACTATAACAAAAAATTACTTAATGTACCTCAAAGGCTCTAGCGCAGGCTTTACTCGACATGCATCCCAACTTCGAGTTGGGATGTCAGATGGCAGTCACTCTCTTACAACTTCACCGGGGACGCTAAGGCCCGACGCTTAGCGGAGAGGAGAAATTTGTTGATTAACTAATCAGATTTACATTTCTCCATTCCTCTTAGCTTCGATAGAAACAAATAAATCTGATAATATAATGTATTCTGTTCATAGACAGCAATTAAATAGTTTCAAGCTCACACAGCTCACATGTCGGCTACAAACAGCTCGAATCTCCTCTCCGCTACGAATCTCCTCGTAGACTAGAACAACAAAAAATGAGTAGTTCGTGCTGGACAAATACTACGATATATTTTTGTGTTATATATGTGTATGTTTTCATAACTATTATTCTATACAACTGCTGTGAGACATTAGATAGTATAACAGTAATTCACCAACCTTAGTAAATTAACTGATAGATAAGTGGCAGAAGCAAGATAGTACTGATTCACAGCGATTAGAGATACTTATGGTTCGAATCCAGCTTATAACGACTTTTTATACTTATGACAAAAATATAATTTTAAATATTGATAAAGTAATTTTGCATGGGATTATGAAAAGAAATGATACAAAATGTTTGATTCGTAAATAAATATATTTCATTTTTACCATCTACCAACCTACTCATTGTAAATTTTATTGAGGTTTATAGCTTAAGTATTCGTTTCCTCAAGGAAAACAGGATTGAAACTTAAACTCAATCTTACAATCTTAAACTAACTTGTCTTATAGCCAGCACGTCCCCTTTTCACCAAATTCACAAAACCTACTTCTTCTTACTTATCTGGGTTATTAAATATATCTTTTGTAATAAATGGAAAGGTCATTAAGTATAGTTTACTTACTTGTAAGTTATGTAACAAAAGTATTCTTTCTTTACAGATTTAATACAACAAGATTACTCCTTTCCAAATACCCAATTAAGTATAATTAGTATTGTAGGCTGACAAAATATTAATAATTAATAATAGTTTTGTGCTAATAATTATTAATATTTTGTATGACCTCCCTTGTTCTCAATACAGCTAATTATACGTAGGCGCATGGACCCCACAACATTCTGACAAATATCTGTCCTACGTAAATTGTCCCATATTTGCATGCAATGTTGCTTTAATAATTCAGGACATCTCTCGTCCCGTAAGTCCCATCTTTGGACCATTCTACTCCATATATTTTCTATTGGGTTTAAATCAGGGGATCGTGCTGGCCAAGGAATAACGTTGACCTCTGCATGTTCCCTAAGCCATTCGCAAACTATGACGCCACGGTGTATGGGACCATTGTCGTGCACAAAACTAAAGTTATATAGTATCAAACATAAACATTGCGCACTGAAGGTAGCATTATATTATTTAAAACGTCCACATAACTCTAGTGTGCCTGGACAGTGATCCATCCCCACATATTAACACTTATTCTGCCTGACACCGTGTTAGCAACAATGTTACTGTCAGACCAGCGTGTATTGTTCCTACACCACAACTGCATCCTTCCCTTCTGACAGGACTTAAAAGTTTTTTCGTCCGAGAATATAGTCGTTTCACAGTTAAAATCAAGATATTCCCAGGCAAAACGTAACCTTTCGTATTTATGCCGTTGCGTTAAAAACGGTTTTATTGCTAGCGTCCGGTGATGCCAGCCTTCGGCATGGAGTACGCGGCGAACAGTCATCAATGATGTGGCAAACTCATTGGCCAATCGTCGTATTGGTATGAAACCATTGGTTCCATACTCTGCAACCATATAGCTTCGCTGGTTGTGGTTAATCAACAGTGGCCTTCCACTTCTTGCACAAACCTTCAGGCTACCCTCGTCCTCAAACCTCTTTACCCAACGGCTCGCGGTATTCCTCTAAAAAGAACGTTTTTACACGTTAATGTAAGCAACGGTTTATTAACTTATTTTAAACACCAGATTTATTTTAATGATTATCCTACTAATATTATAAATGTGAAAGTTTGTGAGTATGGTTTTTTTTATACCACTTATTTGGCAGAGAAGCACACGGCCCACCTGATGGGAAGCGGTTACCGTGGCCTATGGACGTATGCAACACCAGGGGTGTCACACTCGCGCTGCCGACCATGAAGAAACCTTCTGATGCCCCTCTTGAAGAACCCCATATTGTAGGCGCTTGGGAAAAACGCAGTAGGGAGGTCATTCCACAGCTTGAGTGTGCGTGGGATGAAGTTTCTTTCATACCGCACAGTGCGCATCGTCTCAGGTCGCAATGTGTGAGGATGAATTCCCTGCCTATGGCGAGAGGTGCGATGATAGAATGTAGCTACGGGCATCATGTCAAACAATTCATCTGAGCACAAACCATTGTATAGGCAGTAGAACACACACAGTGAGGCAAAATCCCTCCTAAAGCTAAGAGGTTCCACACTACCTATGAGTATGGGATTGTCAACCAGCCTCAATGCCCGTCTTTTACACTGAGTCGAAGGGGTCAAGCTGGTATGCAGGTGCTCCAGCAAAAAGGTGACAGCAGTACTCCATATGAAGTCGGACCTGTGCTTTATAAAGGAGTTGCTGCCCCGCAGTGAAGTACTGCTTCGCCCAGTTGAACTTAACCTTGTCCTGCAAATTACTTCTGTAAATTGGACGTCCCTGGAAATATCGACACCAAGGATCCTGATACTCGAGGAGATGGTAAGCAGTGTGGTGGTGGTGTCAGTTTCCAGGAATTGCGGCGCTACAATGAATGGGGTTTTCTTAGCGGTGAATACACATACTTGTGTCTTAGTGGGGTTGAATTGGACTAGGTTTAGTCGTCCCCAATCGAATACTCCAGAGAGAGTAGTCTCGATTTCAGACACAAGTTGTTCGCGACTCTTCTCCATCTTGGACTGAGGGATATTTGCACGGCCCGTGTAACATGTCCCCGGTACTATCGTCCGCATAACAATGAATGGAGCCATCAGACAGCATGTCATTGATATGCAGCAGAAACAGCGTCGGAGACAACAGGAGCCTTGTGGGACACCAGCGTTTATGTTCATTCGGTCCGAGCAGTTGCCGTCGACGATGGCTTGGATGCTTCTATTGGACAAAAAGCTGGAGATCCATTCGCACAATCCCTCGGGGAGTCCATAATATGGCAACTTCGCAAGAAGACCAGTTGTGCCAGACCCGATCGAAGGCCTTCGCTATATCAAGGATGACTGCTAGTACCTCACCCCAACTCTCGATGGCCTGCGCCCACCGGTTTGTGAGATACACAAGAAGGTCACCGGTAGAGCGACGGTGGCGAAAGCCGTACTATCGATCGCTTAGTAGATCGTTTCCCTCAAGGTATCTCAGGAGCTGTGTATTAATAACACGCTCCATTACCTTCGATAGAAGGGAGGTGATAGCGATAGGCCTGTAATTGGTCGGATCTGTCCTTTCACCTTTCTTAGGTACAGGGTGCACGAATGCGGTCTTCCACGAGGTCGTCGTAAGTAGGGCACATCTTATGAACTAATGCATAGTTGGGCCTGTAGTTCTTCAGCCAGGTCTTATTACCTTTTTCAAAGAACAGTACCACCGCACTCCTGCTTCGTGCCCTAGGTGTTAAAACCTGTTGGATGACAGAATTAAAGAGAGCCACTAGCTCTTTCACCTACCGTTTTCCTGTCACCTTTCTTAGGCACAGGATGCACAAAGGCAGTCTTCCACGAGCCCGGGACTTGTCTCACGGAGTATGAGAGTGCGAAAAGACGTGTAAGTACCGGGCACAGCTCGGGGGCACAGTGTTTAAGCACCATCGCTGGTATACCGTCCGGTCCACTCGACTTCCGAACATCTAGGGACTTAAGCTCGCGCCGGACCACCCGTTGCGTGATTTTAACTTCAGTCATGGAAGCACCACAGCTGGGGATTATGGGTGGTTCGGCGTTCCCGTCGTTCAGTCGAGTTTGACGCAAGGAGATTACCCAACAGATCGGCTTTCTCCTTAGCGCCATGGGCCAGACTAACATTGGATTTTTGCAGCGGCGGAAGGCAAGACTGGCAGAAGTTTCCCTCGGCCGCTTTGGCGAGCGACCAAAATGCACGACTGCCAGATGGGTAGCGCGCAAGCCGCTCGCCAATTCTGCCGATGAACTCAAACTTAGCCCTGGCCGTAGCTTTTTTACTAGACCTCGAGGCGGCATTCAACTTTAGCTTCACTTCAGCGATATTTGGATCTTTATTGGCAAGAGCCGTGGTCCAAGCCCCGTATGTAGATTGCTTGTGGTCTCTTGCTTCTCTGCGGGGGCTATTAAACCAAGGGCGTTTGCTCTCTCCTGTTGCGATCCAGCGGTTTGGAATATAGCATTCCATACCCGCTAGGATCGCATCAGCTACTGCAGTTGCACAGGAGCTGGGATTATTTGAAGTGAAGCAAAGCCGCCTCCACGGGTACGACGCGAAGAATTCTCGCAGTCCATCCCAGTCTGCCCACTTGTAGTGCCAGACATGCCACCATTGAGGTGGCCGCGGTGGTTCAGGCCGCGTGAGAGTCACTTGCGCCCGAACGAGGCTGTGGTCCGAAGTACCACGTGGTGCTTTCCCAGTTACTGAGTATTCGTCCGGGCGCGATGTCAGCAGAAGGTTCTGTGGGTCTCTATTTCTGGTGTTCTAGTAATAGAATGCACCAGTTGAGAGAATCCGTAGGTCAGTGCAAAGTCGTGAGCAGCCCATCCCGCAATATCAGTTCCAGGAAACCCCAGCCACTCTACGTGGAGAGCGAGTCCCCCAAGAATATTAAATCCGCGGTAGGGTATTGCTCCATTATCTTGTCCAGAGACCGCTGCAGATGCTCAAACAATTGAGTAGTACCCAGGTCAACGCTATGAGACCTGTAGAGGCACGCAAAGATACGGGTGTGGCCGCCGTGATCTATACGTACCCAAAGAGTTGACAGGTCCCTGTCTTCAAGGCCTTGAAGACGGCGGCAGCAAATATCATTCCGGACGTACAAGCATACCCCGGCGCGACTCAGGAAGTTATGCTTGAGTTTGTTCCCGGGGTTCATTAAGTAGGCTGTATCGGTCGGGCATGATATTTGCGTTACAGAAAAAACAAGGTGGGCTACGCCATCTCTAAATGGAGATAGAGCGCGTTGAGGTAGGTGTGTAGGCCCCTGATGTTACAGAAATCCACATGTACTGTGGACGATGGTGCCGCTGTGGTAACGTTTTTCTTGTTTTTATTTCTTTTCATGACCTATGTGGGGGGTGGGGGGGAGGAAGGTAAAGAGAGTTTCTGTGCAGAAGACAAAGCTAGGCTTCGTACGACCATAGACAAGTTGGGGTTGTGTGACTGGCTGGCGCGGCGGGCGGAAGGGCCCCCAGTGCTGGTTTAGCCTCCTGGGGCGGAGATTAAGTAATCCTCAGGTTCGGGAACCGTACAACCTGCGGGTGGCCACGGATAACCGTTTCACCGGGTCTCCCTGACCACCGCGCCAACATTTCACACCCCTACAAGTCAGTGGTGTCAATTTAAGCCTCCGGTCTTTCCACTGACAGCACAAAATCTGTCCAGGGAGCTCTGGCTACCCTACTCACCACCGGGAACACAACACAATGTTATTATAACCTCGGTATTCTGTAGGGCGGAGGTACTTTCCCAGACGGACTGCTAAATTTGAGACTGGAGATACTGTCGTGTCCTAGGATGTTTGGATGTTTGTTACTCTTTCACGCAAAACAATAATATAGCTTATACCACAGAATAACACATAGGCTATATTTGGTCGCGATAACAGATATCCATGCGGGCGGAGCCGCAGGCAACAGCCAGTATAATATAAAAATAAAGTGGTATAATAATATACTTACGGATAAGCTAGTTTCATTTGCTATTTCACTTATATTTAATGATTTGATAACGATTTATTTCTCACCAACAACCAAGAAATTACAATATTTAGACATTCACAGTTTAGGGTACCCAGAATTCGGTTGTGGATCGCTGATGCCTGTCGTAGGTAATTGATTACCTGTATTACTGGTCACCAGGATTCCACGATAGCAACAATGACTACACTATTGGTACTAACTATACAAACCAAGTGCAAAAATCTAAATACAGGAATACTGTAAACCATATTCATTAATTAACATTCCAATCATTAATTAAGATTTCATTCATTAATTATTATAAATTGTGTGTGTGTGTGTGTGTGAGTGGGTGTGTATGTTTGTTAGTCGAGAGTAATTTTAAGACTTTCAGTAGAATTTCTGTATCAGAATATGTTTGACAGAGAAGCCATTCAAAGAGAACGGCTTTGCACTTATACCCATTTAGACCATAAAGACACAACTGTTTGTGGAGTTTATTGTAAAGGTAGGGTCCCAGTAAATTGAAAAATCTTTGGCTAAAAGATGTCCTGACCCTCGTAGATACCGCTACAAGATGATTACGGCGAGTAGAATTGGGAATAAACTTTGTAAAAGAGTGCTGCTTCATAGCAGTAGCCAGCACAAAGAGGTGTCTGACGGTCAAAACCTGACAGTAATCATAAAGCTCAGTTGTAGGAAAACGGCGAGGTTTAAAGTAGCTGAGTTTTAACATAGCCCTCTGAGCTCGCTCCAGGGTATTAAAATAGGATGCATCAGCATCAGGGGTACCCCCACGTCGTAATGCAGTAACTTAGGATAGATTGGCAAATCGCAATATAGACAAACTTCATCACATTGGAGTCAGCTTAGTAGCGTAGTTGCCGAAAAACGTAAATGAGTTGGCGGACGCGACCTGCCAAGCCGTCAACATGGGGTTTAAAGGTTAAGTTTTGATCCAGAGTAATCCCCAAGTATTTAATGGATGAGACCCTCTCAATGCAGCAGTGGACATCAGCGGACTGACTGTCGGTCGGTAAGACAGTGATCTGTAGAAGGCTATCCATGGGTACATCAATGTTGCGGATTGAGAAGTTAATAACCTTAGTTTTGGTTGATCTTAAGGTCAGAAGGTTTTCCCTCAGCCACCGGTTAAAGAAATCAAATCCGTTCTGAGCGATACCATAGGCATTAGTTCAGGTGTCGGAAGAGAAAACTAAAGCCGTATCGTGTGCATAAGAAAATATTTGGCCACCATCTAGTTCCACATTGCATAGATCATTTACGTACACCAAAAGTAAGCTAGAGCCAAGAATACTCCCCTGGGGAACGCCATACTCGATGGGAGCATCAGAACTGGTGTAGGCGCCAATCTTTACATATTGAGGATCTACCAGTTAAATAACTTTGGAACAAAGACAGTTGCCTCCCTCTCACACCCATGTACTCAAGCTTCGATAGCAATAAGGGAATTGAAACCGTATCGAACGCTTTAGCAAGGTCCAGGAAGATTGCCACAGATTTCAGCTTATTGTCAAGTTTCCCAACTATGTGGCCTACTAAATTGTGAACAGCATCAGCAGTGGAGCAGTTCTTCCTAAATCCATATTGATTCGCAGATAGCAAATTACACGATTCCAAGTACTTGGTAAGCCTGTAATTAATAATTTTTTCAAGTACCTTCGACATAGCAGGTAAGACAGATATGGGTCTGTAATTTTCAACACAGTTATGATCACCTGCTTTGAAGACTGGATGTATTATGGTTCTCTTAAAAGCAGTGGGATATATGCCCGTGTCAAAGCACAAGTTACATATGTATGTAAGGGGTGGTACAATGACACTCCTGTGCTTCCTTAAAAACTCTGATGAAATACCATCCCAACCCAATGCACTGTTGGTTTTTAATAACATAATGGTGTTTTCAACTTCAGATGCATCAGTGCTGAACAGGACGAAAGAGTTAGTAGTAGGGCAAAATTTACTGGACGCATTGCACGGCAAAGGAGAATCACTGTGAATAATTCTCTCTACCAGTTGCCTGCCAATGTTGGCAAAATAGGTATTCACCCCCTCGACACACAACCGTCTGTCCTGCTGCAAGCCCAAAAGACCATCAGCCATAGAGCTAACCTTGGTGGTATTGGTAACTGATTGGACAACCTGCCAGACCCGTCTTGAATTGCTACCAGCCCTCTGAAACACGAGCTTCTCAAATGCGGTTTGGGCTTTGCGCAATAAGTTAACACAAAAGTTACGATATCGCCTATAGGAGAGTTTCACTATATCGTTTGATGGTTCTCTATTCATTTGTTTATATAGTTTGTCTCTGTGACGCATACACCTCAGTAAACCTGTGGTAATCCAGGGTTTTATAGTTCTTTTCCTTCGTGACAATTTTATTGTTTTACTGTTTGTACAGACAGAACGAAGAATAGGCTCGTATAGGAGTTTCAAAGTGATATTAGGATCAGTGGCCGTGTAGACAGTTTCAAAGTTAATGACGAGCAAGTCGTCTGTCAGTTTATCTTCGTAAATTTTTGTAACTGAGATTTGAGAAACAGATTTCTTGCCCCTCAGAGACAGCATACCCACAACCGTGAAGTGGTCGGTGATTGTCGATTCAACCACCAATACCCGGACAGGGAGTTCGGACTTCAAATTAAAGTGATCGAGGCACGTCAGGCAATCATGGGTACGAAAGGTATGTCCAAGGAAAAGACCATGATGGGCCAATACATCCATGTAGTCATGCGAGTACACGTTCAATTGGCCATCAGCAATGTCAATGTTTATGTCACCCGCAAGAACTACATTACTATAAGGCCTGAACCCGTGCAGGAGGTCATCCAGTGACTGTATGAATCCAAAGGGGTCTCTGAAAGCGAAAGGTCTACAAACACCAACAATAGCTAAGTTAGCCCCCACTGTGACCAACAGAGAGCTTGAATCCTATAAAACCGATTTAGTGACCGTCACGTGAGATAAAGTTGTCTTAATATAAGTCACTACACCATCATTCGATTATGTGTGATTAGTGTTAAATAAGAATTGTAACCATCTAGCGTCGGAATGATAGGGTTTTGTGACAAGCAGCATTCTGTCAAGATGATAATGTCGGGATAATTGACAAGTCTGTGTAATAAAGACAGAAGACTAGAAAAGTTCGCATTAAAACATATTCATATGTAAAGCCACAATATTAGCTTTGACTTTCATACTTATATTACATGAGGACATGTTGAAATTAATATTGAATCGAATCACGGGAATAACCAGACTCGTAACTAAGTCCACCAACCAACAACGTCACTTTATTTTCTCTAAGCCAGTAATTATTCCATTTTATTTCAAATCTACCTTCATACTTTTTACATTTTATGTTGATCTTTGCTAAAGTTTAACAAATAATAAATTCTACTTAAGAAACATATTTTATTCATCAACCTGATATTAACTTAAATAAATAAAACACAAAAAGTGTTATAATATGCCAGATCGTAGGATTTGAATCATCAACCTTTGTATTGCCGTAGACCTCATGCTAGAACCACTCGGCCACGGGTTACTTAAGCAGTATAATCAAAATTATCTTCCTACGGAAGAACAATTTATGTGTGTGTGTAAATTGTCTTAAAAGAAAAAGGTCACAAGTAGCGCTAGAATGTTGACGCTATAATTACGTAGGATTGCTACTTATTTATTTATTTCTTAAAGGTACGCTTACAGATATTATATGACTTACTACTAGCTACTGTATTTTTGAGTTCTACTGTACCTCGAAATAGTTCAGTCCAAAATATGATTTGCGCTGCTCGATCAAAGAAGTCGGATACCCGAGTCTTCGGTGGTTTGTCATTGACGTAAACCCATTTCACAGCATACTGATTTCTTGGACATTCGTAAAAGGGTGGTTTAGGTATATCGTATACAGGGTAGCATGGTGGGCACGGATTGCATGGGCCTGTATACACTTGTGGTGGTTGCTCGCCGGGTCCTGGAGGGCACGGGCAAGGTGCTCCCTGCTCTGCTGCACCGTGACACCGAATAATTACTGTTAAAACTTTAAACTTTCTGTGAGAAAATACCAATGATGCACTTCGATTAAACATTTTTGACAGCTGTCCGAAAAATGACACTACTAAAGTATAATGAACGTAGTGAGTTTATTATTAGTTAAACCTTCAATAAATCCGTGAACTGAAGGAGGTTTAATACTACTGAAATGCCTAAAAAACCGCAGTTAACCAAATTCATAACAGTACCTATACACAAAACGCTACCTACTACCGATACATTTTAATAAAAACAAACATGTTATACGGAATATTTAATAATAATAATACATATAAATACCCAGACCAATGCAAATAAACTTATTCATGCATACATTTGCACTGGAATCATTCCGCTGATCTCTGTGCGGTACAGGTCATCAATGACAAATGTGTTCACATTTCGAGATGTATACGGTAAACGCTTGTACATAACATGATTTAGTAGTTGATATGTTTATTTATATTGATCCACAAACACAAAGTATCGGCCCCAAGGCCCTTGGTGGGAACCATAGGCCTTGAGGCCGATATACCTGCTAATGAACGGACGGGGTTCTACTGTATGCTTTCCTCTCAAGCTTAGAGGGTAAGACCGCATTAACTCCCAGGAAACTACGATAAGTCAAATTCGAAGAAAAAGTCATAGGAGATCGAACCCGGGACTCCAAAAAACAAGCTCAGGATAATGACTGATTCGTTGACGTCAGAATGTACAATTCCACAACTCATATTTGAAACGCATTTTCATTCAGCTAGCAATTCATTAGTGATGATAGTGGGCTCTTCACGCTACGTTATCTACACAGCATAAACTATAGGGATTACTTAGAGTGGTCAATATCATATCTTCCTTTGAAAGTTTTGCTTTCAGCAAGTGGGCAATCTTCTGCAGACTACACTTCAGTGTTCAAGTAATGAAAAATGCTTGGTTGTTTATTATCAAACAATTCAATATTGTTGCAATATTTCTTTATTTTTATTTCCTGCAATTATAGAGACGTAGGGTGTGTGTTGACAGTCAGTACATACATATTGCGATTTGTGGCACGATAATAATCGATATACAGACTGTTTTTTGATGTGGAATTCCCCATGGACTTGGTTATGTTGGCCTCGATCCAACTAAAAGCGCATGTCGTATCGAGTCTCAAATACCTAGACGTAAAGCACCCCAATAGCGTATTATCTATAATACTATATTAATAACTATAAATAATAGGTACCTATAGAAGATAAATTTTATAATGATAGAAATAACAAAATTTATAAAAATAGTTAAACTATTTTATTTCATGTAAGGTTTTCTTTATTTCATCACAGATAATACGATTGTAAACAAGTTGTTGCCCATAATAGCCGCCTACATGAAAATATGATATATACCACATCCCACGGGGCCAGCCCACCTATTTTTGAGAAGATAACCTGTATTTACAATATATTTATATTATATTCTGTTTTCAAAATTCATCCAATATCATTCAGTCATCCCTATCCTGGCGTGATAGAGTAGTAAGCACCCATTTATCCAAAGTTTTGCATCTGTTCTAGATATGATCGTAAACTGGTGATGTCTGCACATTGGAGATATTTTTTTTTTTTTTTACGTGCGCAAAATCCCCACGGATACCTCCCCACCGGAGCCGGTGGAGGAGGTTATGTCGGACTCGAACCGACTAAAACGCACGCCGCCTGTGGGTCGTTTTGGTTGCCGAAGGTGAGGTTGACAGGCATATCCCTCGCACCCCGGCCGACCCAGGGCCATCTCTCACGATCTGGCCCTCTCCTCGGGTGTGGGGACTACAGAGTCCCCAACTCGTCCCCGGAAACGGGGAGGCGCGCCACGCGCGCCACCGCCGTGGCCTGCTTCTGCCAGGGTGACAGGCGGCTTCACCTGTCACCCCCAGGCCGGCGCTCATGGGGGGCGGAGGTCGTTCATCGACCTCCGACGCCCGAGTTGCCTTCGTACGCGGGCAGCTTGTCTTGCGATCCTTCGTCGCTCCCGCTGCCGCTCCCGCCCCGCCTCCTCCTTCACGAGCATTACTTGCTCGCAGAAGGAGGCGCCGGCCGCCCACGCATCCGCGCAGCGAACCATCGCCGCGAGCAAGGTGGAGAGCGTGAGAACCCTCACTCCCAGGGCCACCACAAGCTCCCGCCTCGGCGTCTCCCACGCCGGACACTCGGTGAGCGTGTGCGGACCTGAGTCCTCGCTCGCGTCGCAGTGATGGCACTCGGACGTTGGCTCTTTTTGCATCCGACGCAGATACTTTCCGAAGCATCCGTGCTCGGTGATCATCTGCGTCAGACGGTAGCACATTGGAGATATTAAAAAAACATGGGTTATGTCATTTAGAAAAAAAATGCTCTTGTTCTTGTTTCTTTGCGATGGACGCAAATACTATTGAACGTATTTTGATGCGGTTATTTTTGTTAGAAAAGTCAAGTTGGACTTAAAATTTTACTTAAGTTGATGGCAATCGGTTGATTAACAACGGATAAATGACCTAAAAACGCGATATCCGATACCTACGCGGCAAGACATCAACTAGTTGAGTATGATATAGCTCATACTTACACGTCGTACCGTGTCCTCGCCTCTTCTATACTTACTTCCGTTGTTGCTTTTCCCTGTGAATATTTTTTCCTGAATTTCTTCCGACTAATAATACCTTTGATTACTGTGCAACTATTTAAACTACACTATACTAGTTATAGTCGTCAAAGGTTGGAATCAAAAATAATGTTTTATTTTTTTTCTTAAATTTCTTTTGTGTGTTATTTATGGCACATTATAAAATGTAAGAACTCTGCCGATTCCAATATGCATGACATTTACAATTTATTTACAGCACGTACGTTGGTTTATTTAAATATTAAATTTAATAGTGTTTAAAATTCGATAGAGAAAGGTCTGTAAATAAAATACAAATGCAGCTCGGAAATGTGCAAGCCAAAGTAGGCTTGCACATTTTATTTGTTTATTTGACCACTACAAGTATCTTGATCCCCCTGAATGATCGCAAATGCTAATCAACACAATTGTATGATTCAATCGTATCCGCACCTTATTCGTATCATATTCGTGTCGTATCGATTCTGTACATTTTGTTTTTCTTTGCTTAGGTTTTTATTTTGAATGAAAGTACACCAACTAGTTGATAATGCATAATAGAATCTAGTGAAGTACCGACGCATTTTCTTACATTTATGTTCTACATAACTTCATTCTCCGCACGTCTTCATGAAAGATCACCCATAACACTGACCTGATAGAATTGACCCAGATAGTTCATCGCTGTCATCTCCCTATATTTTGTTCGCCACCATAGTAGTGCGAGAATATGAAAAAGAGTGTAGGAAGTATTTTGACCTGAACTGCATTAATATATTGTCTTGAGTGTTTGATACATACATACATACATAAAATCACGCCTGTTTCCCATAGGGGTAGGCAGAGATCACGGATCTCCACTTGCTACGATCCTGACATACTACTCTCGCTTCATGCACTCTCATTACATTCTTGAGTGTTTGATGAGTCAATAAAACCACGTTTACCAATGTTTATCCTTTATTAGTTCATTAAATAGGAGATTACATTGACTTTAGTACATCCAGTAAAGTGCAGTATAATATTAATAATGAAATCATAATCAGACAGCTTATATCAATACGCGATCAGAAGAGTAGGATAGTTCAGAAAATACATTTGATTTATTTTCTAATACAAACATGAACACAAAGTAATAGTTGCGCGTATTGACACAATTTACAGATAACGAAAAGTAACTCTACTCACCTAAGAGATATTACTTAAATCATACTGATCGTTTTAAGATAGTTACACTCATATAAATAAGTATTTCAGATTGACATTATATTACAACTATTATTGATATAAGAACACAAAGTCAGACTGAGATACTGTAAATGCAACTACAGGAAAAGACTGTTAACATTCCACTGCTCCTTACCAGGTAATTCCAACTGACCACGATGCTGTATTTTATCTGTAAGTCATTAAGCTATAAGCCAATGCTTAGACTGTTACCTTCTCACCACATTCCTCTTTTGATACAAATTAAAATTACCCGTTGTCCTACGTGAGCGACAAGCGCGACAACGCGGCAACGCGACGCGATGCGTGATATATTCTTCCATACCTCACATGATATATTCACGCGAAACAAAGTAGGACACAATAAAGAACAACGAACATTTGATATTTACGCGTCGCATCGAAACGCGTCGCGTTGTCGCACTTGTCGCTCACGTAGGACAACGCCTTAGTCTTGGAGACTCAAAATGCTATCACGTCTGTATCGAGCAAATAAATATATAAATAGGTATATATATATATATATATATATATATATATAGGTATATTTACGAGTAACATAGTACTGGAAAGGTAAATAAATAACACATGACTCTTTCTTCGCATAATTTTTATCTATTCTCATGATATTTAACTAAGTAGGTATTACCTATTAATAACTTATTGTGTTTTTAGATCAATTATCAAATTATGATTCATTTTCTTTCCTAAACGGTTAGATTTAAGTATCGCATTAGATACCTAATTAAGCGAGTACCCGCTGGTGTTGCACACGCCCATAGGCCACGGTAACCACTTCCTATCAGGTGGGCCATGTGCTTGTCTACCACCCAAGTGGTATAAAAAAAATTGCGCCACACAGGAACCTAATCCAAGGTTAAACATACTCGTACTGTATAACAACAATTTTAACATTTATATATAATTATTTTAACATTGTTAAAATTATATAATATACCTATATAGTATGGATACGTACAGTTTTGGTAAAATGTATATTAAGTTCAGTTTATTTTCACCAGGTTTTTGAATGAATACTGTTTTTCGATAAAAAATTCAAAAGTTAATTGCAGAACTGGATGGTCAATTTTGTAAAAACCCCCAGGCTAAGAAATAGTGAGCAACTAAATGAATCCGTCGGGAACTACCGTTCGCTGCCCGAAAATAAACTAACCTATCGTAATTTTTAAAGTACGTGAATGAATGAAACCACGTTGGGTGTGTCATGAATATATAGTATTTAATTGATATTCTTCGATATTATATTCAGGGCAGAGAATAGCATTAATAACGTGAATCACCAAAGTTTTACAGCAGAATCAGAATCATAGCTTAATAACTCACACTAACACTTTGCAATAATTTTGCTTTTAATCATTTATAATGACTTGGTAACCTCAGTAACCCACGTCCTCTTGTCACCCTGCAAAACATCGTCAGCAAAATGTGTCCATTATGAGCTTTTAATTGCACAAGCAGAGAGAAGTTCACTTTTGCATTGTGAAATGTTAACAGAGAAGCGACGGAAATTGTGAGAAAACGACTATTACTTAAACATCCAATTGTATATAAGCATGATTAAAAAATAAAAGGTCTACTTACATGTCACTTAAGTGAAACACATGGTTACGATATTCCAATTCAAACAATTACTACAACTTCCATTATGCTTTCGCCCCTTGAGCAAACATTTAGTGTGTTATGTAAATCGACCTTAATTAAATTACAATATATTATATTGGTGAAACTGATTGATACATCTTTGGCTACAAGAGGATTAAATACGTTATACATACACACTAACATTTCTTAGTCTTAGTTATACTCTACTTAAATTCGGGACGAAATAACAGTTACGAGAGACTACATGTATACAATACATGTTTGAATGGAATTTTAATGTCCACGACGTCAAAATATAGATATGTAGTTTTATCTTATCACACTATGCGCCTATTTAATAGATTTATTAACGCAATACACTAAACATTCATAGACGATTCGTAGCTACGAAGTAAATAGACGAAGATTTTTGATCATATTGGTCGTACATTTTAACGGTCCTTTATACACAATTTTTAATACTAACCTTATTCGAATACTCCATCAAAGCTATAATCAAAATTAAGAACAAATTTAGACAGTGTAGCTACATCTTTTAAGCCCTTTAATAAGACATCCACTCAGAACGAAGCCTAATGCGTTGAAAGGATTACACGTTCTTGTATATAATATAAACATCGAATGTAACACAGTGAGACCGTAATATGCGAGACTGTGATCAGATTTACAGCGCAATTTCGCGCTTCACACAAATTATGTACAAACTTTACGATTAATATAATAGGACCTCTGTCAGAGGGTATATTATGAATATGCACTGCTTAATTAAAGTAACATCAAGACATTCAAGAATATATTGCTAACATTTATATTACTGCTGCTAATACGGTCGGTCTACTTATACAATTTAAGATCAACCAGTTTGATTAAATGGAATCAATTTTTATAAGTATTGATACGTATCTTTCTACAAGTTTGTAATTTCATTGATAATAGAGCATATTAATAAATACTTCCTCGGAGACTTAATGAAGTCGCCAAGATTGTACCAAACGTCAATTTATTAGACATTAATAATACAACACATCAATAACACATATTATGAATACAGACATCTTCTTAATGTGAGTAAAATATATTAACTAATTTTTATTTACAACTATCATTATTTGGTGTTCGATCTTACATAGTAGTCACCTCATGGGGCTACTACTTGAAAAAACTAAAAGTTCCTATATTTAACATCCATTTTTAAAAATAACTTAGATATAATATCTTTTACTTTATTTGTTTCCTAATTTAATTATTGCTTATTGAAATGATATATTCCTTACTACATTATAACGACTAGTAGGTAAACTGATTGCAAGTGTTGGTATAGTTTAAACTTAATCTTAATACAACAATGTTATTCCCAAAATTGAGTAAGTATCAAAAACGAAAAAGGTTATTTTGGCGCATAGTTGTGAGAAGGCTTTTAGTTAATTACTTTATTGCATGTTCTGTGTGCGGCAGTCAAAGAAAATGGAAGAGATTTTATATATTTTACTTAATGAAAGGCCTCGCGCACACGCATAGAAACTATAGTGGTCCTCTATAGTTTTAAGTCTATAAATAAATTAATATGTATACGGAAACCATCAGAAAGGAAATATATCTTACAGTTAGAAACTCCTAAAAACTAATTTGAATAAATTAATGACGTAACATTATCATAAGAAATACGCGAAAACAAATGTTATATACTCTACTAAAAGTCATATGATCGAAACACTCAATATATTCAGTTGGAGTATTCTCTATTCAATTGGTCTTACTCTATTATTAAAAGTACTAGACCGTAATTCGAAGCTTATAATGAGATAGGCATATCTATTTCCCGTAGTCTTTACCTCTTTTAGTTCCTTTTGATGACGTATTTCCGTTGACTCAACAGGCCGTGGCGCCATCTGTGAACTTATACAACCTAACGGGCGCCATTTTATTCTCATTGGCGTTTTGATTCCCGTAGCATAAGGTTCTAACCTAAGCAATATACTGTTTCTTCCGCATAAAAATACGTGTGTACTTGTGTTAATAATTTAAATTCAGAGTGTAATTTGCAGTTATTTGTGTAACAAGTGAAGTAACTACTGAAGTATTAAAAATGTGAGTATTACAACGATTGCTCTTGCTCCTACCTGACTTGTATAAGAATAATATTAAACGGGTTTTTCCGTTCGATTAATCGTAAATTGAATCCTCATTTGATGTTATATTTTATAATATAGTCAGGAATAAATACCCTCATGTGCTAGTATAAAACAAAATCTAATTTACATGGATTGATTCATCAATTCCTAATATTTAAATTATTTTATACTACCATATAAGTACCCACATTGCAGAATTTCTAATACAATCGAAAAGAAATACATGAAATTGAATATTGCAAATAACTTCATGTATTGAAGGTACCTATGACCCTTACTAATATGTGTCCTTTTCAGAATGAGTGAAGTTAATCCCTCTCTCCCTGAGGATGAGCCAGTTGCTGGACCGAGTGGAATAGCTAGAAAACGCACTCGCAGCACCAGCAGCAGCTCATCGAGTAGTTCGAACTCAAGCTCATGCAGCTCGGGCTCTCGCAGGCGATCACGCCGTCATCGGAAGAGCAAGAGGAGCCGACGTGCGTTGAAACAACTAAGGAGGGAGGTTAGTGAGTTACGCAGCGCTATTACTCAACCTTATTATAGCGATATGAATGCGGACCAGGTGTCCATATGTTCGAGAGTCAGTGGTGAGCTCTATGATAACATATCGGTCACTGATACAGAGCCTCATTTCATGTTTGATTTAGAGACCAAACTAAAAGAACCTTCGGTTCCTAAGGCCCCTGATCATTTTGCTAAGATGCTAGAAAATGTGCAGCATTTGGGCAGCCGTAACTGGACCGAGGTTAGGTATGCGGATGCCCAGAAACTGTACAATCACAGCCCTGGATTCACAGACCTCGAAACAAACATTGAAATTAGGCAATACGACACCTTATCTCACTTGGCAAAGGCAGACAAGGCATTTGCTGCAATTACCTTTTGCATTTTAAAGCAAAAAGAGTCGCTTGAAGACAATATACGTAAACTCTTATTGTGGTCAAAGTCTGAAACTGGTTTTGAAAAGTTAAATGAGAAAATAGCAGATTTATTTTTAAAAGGTGATTTTCATAAAATATCTGCTGATCTCTTACAAATGGTCTGTGGTCACAGATCGGAGATTATCCAGGTCAAGAGAGATCTCATCCTCAAGAATGTGAGGGATGCTGCGGTTAAAAATTCTCTAAATAAAATACCGCCTTCGGCTACCCACATTTTTGAAGCTGACGCTTTTTCAGCCGCACTAGAAAAAGCGGGCGGGGTACGCAAGACCTTTTGGCCCCTAAAAGATGAAAAATCAAGTAAAGCGCACGGCCCGCCTTCGAAAGGCACAGGCTACAAAAAATTTACGGGCCCATCGAGTGGAGCCCAAATCCCTTACTGTGTACCTGCACAGAATTTACCACTCTCGAAGGGTACTTACCATCCTAAATATCTGCCATACGATAATTACCAAAATGGTTATTATGATAATAGCGCAAGGGGGTCATTTCAGCACCGAGGCTCGAAGCCTCGTGGTCAACAAAGAGGTGGAAGAGGACGATCTTCCTTTGTCCATGTTCCCAAAGGTAAGTCGAAACGATATGAGCAATGACTCGGAGACATTCAAAGCCGGTCGGTTAGTACAGCATTACAAACGCTGGAAAGAAATGGGAGCCCCAGAAATTTTACTAAAACTTATAAAAGGTTATCACATTCCTTTTATCCAGAGACCTCCTCTGTCTATTCCAAGCGCAAAGTGCCCATTTCAAACACCGGTTTCACAGGAAATGACCACATTGGTTCAAAAAATGAAAGCTCAAGGCATTCTAAAATCAGTACATTGGTCACCAAGTTTCGTGTCCCCACTCTTTCTGGTGCCGAAAAACGACGGAACATACCGTCCTATCTTCAATTTAAAGGCATTGAACGAGTTTGTGCAGGCCGAGCCATTTCATCTTTTAAACATGTTTCGGGTGCCCGAGTTCCTTCAACCACGAGATTGGATGTGCAAAGTAGACCTCAGTCAAGCATACTTTCATCTGAAGGTCTCAAAAACACACAGATGCTTTCTCAGGGTGCTATACAACCAGAAACTCTTGGAAATGACTTGTCTTCCGTTTGGATTAAGCACGGCCCCAAAAACATTCTCAATCCTCACCAATTGGGTGGCTCAAATATTACGTCAGAGAAATATACGTATTCTAGTATATTTAGACGATTTCCTGATTGTACATCAAAATCCTACGACTCTTCACAAACACGTACAAATAACTTTAGATACCCTCCACACTCTGGGGTGGTTAGTAAATCTGGAAAAGTCAGTAACAGTTCCACAAAAGAGCCTTACATATTTAGGTATACAATGGAGGACATGGGACAATCTAAAGTCATTGCCGAAAGAAAAGGTTCTCACCTTAAAATCAAAGATACAACAAATTTTAAGGCAAAAACATGTTACGTTAAAAGAAATTCAGAGCCTGGTAGGCCTGCTGAATTTCGCCAGTTTTGTTGTACCACGAGGCCGATTACATCATCGTCACGTGCTAAAATTTATGAACACTTTACTGGGCCAACCAGTAAAGGCAATACTGCCCGAATTGGCGCTAACAGAATTGAATTGGTGGATGCACAATTGCCAACTTTCAACGGTTCTACATCCGCCTCCACCAACACATTTTCTCACCACGGACGCGTCGGACCTCGCCTGGGGCGCACAATTGGACAACATTCCTCTGAGAGGCTCTTGGTCCGTAAAAGAGCAGAAACTACACTGCAATCAAAAGGAAATGTTAGCCATCTTACATGTTGTTCAGAGTCATATCCATCTACTGAGTTGCAGCTCTGTGCTAATACAGTGCGACAACAAAACTGTGGTAGCCCATCTTCGCAAAGAGGGGGGGAACATATCAGTCGCACTGATGGATATAACTCGACAACTTATAGAATTATTCGACCAGCATCGAATCAGCTTTTCCATCCATTACATTCCGGGACGGTACAACAACCATGCAGACCACCTATCAAGGTATCGGTTGCCCCCCGAATGGCATCTAAGACCAAACTGCCTGAAGGTGATATTTCTGAAATGGGGCACGCCCATGATAGACCTTTTTGCATCGGAGAGAGCCCACGTGGTTTACAATTACGTGTCCCTAGACCTGAAAGACCCGAAAGCACTTTTTCACGATGCGTTCAGCATAGCCTGGCATTACCCTCTTGCGTGGTTGTTTCCTCCTCCGTGCCTAATACCCAAAGTTCTAGCACATCTCAATCAATCAACAGGAGTGTTCCTGTTAATAGTGCCACGGTGGAACAAAGTATTCTGGCGAGCGGACCTCAAAGCGAGAGCTCTCGAAGCTCCATTTGTTCTGCAGAACCTGAGGGTCAACCTGATAGACACCTCGACAGGTCTCCCACCCCCCAACGTGGAGGACCTGACACTAGAAGTCTGGAAATGTGGGGGTGGACCGAGGAGATAAATAGCTGGAATGACAGTCAGAGAATTTTGTTAAAAAATTCTTGGAGACCATCCACCTTAAAAACGTATAAGGTAGCATGGGAGCGCTGGCTATCGTGGACAAAATCAAAAAATATAGACTTTAATAAACCTTCAGGGTCTCAACTTGCGCAATTCTTAGCTGATTTACACCTGGTTCATGGATTATCATACAATACAGTTCTTCTACACAAATCTGTGGTATCGACTCTCTGTAATGCAGAGACGGCAAGCCATCTAAGTTCTCATGTCTTAGTAAAACATATTTTGAAAGCAATCTCCTTGAAAACCATAAAAAACATTAAGCCTCCAATTTGGGATATCGATAACCTAGTTCATTACATATCCACATATTCAATAGATACGACTAATATTTTCCAAATATCGTGTCATACCGCCATTTTGTTATTGTTATGTTCTGGCCGCCGTGTCCATGACTTAACTTTACTCAAAGTTGATCCCGAACATTGTATTAAATCTCATGACTCCATAATTTTGTGGCCCGAGTTTGGCTCTAAAACAGATAATGCCGACTATAGACAGTCTGGTTGGAAATTAATGTTTAATAATGACAATCCTCAGCTGAATCCCATATTTTGGATTGAAACCATGCTATCAATGTTGAACGCTCGGCGCGAGGCCGCTAAGTCTTGCAGTTTATTTGTGACTGTTAGGGGACATCCCAAGCCCGCTTCACGAACAGTAATAGCGGGTTGGATAAAACATTTATTTAAAAATGCAAACATTGACTTTAGCCCTGGCAGCATCCGGTCGGCAGTGGCTTCAAAAAATTGGTTGAACTACCCTTTGGATGATATTCTTGCACGAGGGAATTGGCGTTCCGCCAATACCTTTCAAAGATTTTATAGGCGTGAAATTATGCCAGCTACTACTAACTCGACTAATATAACTCGATTGTTTAACCCAATCAATTAATAGTTTAGGAGGTGTATTTTTGTTGATAAATAATTGTATTATGAATTTTTACGTTTTCAGTTGATCGCCTAGATTGTAGATGGTCAATCTCAGGGTGAATTTAATTACATATTTGTTATATCAATAAACATAATTGCAGTCACATTGGCGTTATTCTTTATTATTCTTTCCGTGTCTCACCAGGCGAAAACAAACACATCTCATTATAAGCTTCGAATTACGGTCTAGTACTTTTAATAGCAGCGTTTTCCCTGAAAGAAAACGCATATTAAAATACTTACCTAATTCGAAGCTTACTTTATAACTCTGCCTGGTGAATAAAAGCCAATGAGAATAAAATGGCGCCCGTTAGGTTGTATAAGTTCACAGATGGCGCCACGGCCTGTTGAGTCAACGGAAATACGTCATCAAAAGGAACTAAAAGAGGTAAAGACTACGGGAAATAGATATGCCTATCTCATTATAAGCTTCGAATTAGGTAAGTATTTTAATATGCGTTTTCTTTCAGGGAAAACGCTGCTATTAAATGAGGAAAATAGTATCTTAACCTACAATTGTCTTAACAGTATAGTTTAATAATTATGGCCTTTGATAGAACTAAATATTTTTGATACTTTCTAAAAGTTAATAAATGAATAATAATCTTTATGATTATTAAATGAATAAAATATGTCTGTTCGAATCTTGTTAACCGTATAATAATCTATCACTGGGTGACCACTAGTTCAACCTAATGGAGAATGTAACTTAGTACAGGTACTACGTATCTTCGTATTTGCAAATGCTTCGTCTCATCCAGATGAAGAAGTACTTCAAAGTAAATAGATTAAAAATGCGTATCTTCTCGTTAATGATAAAGAAATTCGAGTTTATGACGTAAAAAAGTTAATGGAATGAAAATGAACGTCTTGTTTCTTGGAACTTGTTTAAAGTACTTTTAATATCGCTGGGTTAAATCAACTCTTCCGAAAAATAGAAGCCTGTGTAAAGTCAAAGCTAAGCAGTGTCAAATATAAAGATAATGGTTAACTGACAATGCTGAAATCAAGATGAGATGGAGATAGCCCAACTTAACAGTGAGCTGTGGTTGGTATGATGTATTTAACAGATAGACACGAAAGTTTGAATAAATATAATTAGGAACGAAATATTACGAACTTGCTTTGATTTTTTGGTCCTGAAATATAGACTCATTTAACTTGATTTTGATTAAGATTTAGAAACTCTCTTTGACTTCTAATGATTACCCTATTTGCTTGTGATGGTTATGTACTTCATAAAGACATTTAGCAAATAAGTGTCATTACTACGAATGCACGGCTGCGGCACTGTAATGTCATATCACAAAAAAATGTTTGTATTATACCTGATCGTAAATTATTATTAAAGACTCATTAATAAATACATACATATTATCACGCCTTTATCCCCGGAGGATTAGGCAGAGGTAAATTAAGTCTGGGCTGTATATATCTGTCTGATGTTAAACAGCCCTATCCCTTAGTCGCCTTGTACGACACCGCATGGGAAGAGATGGGGTGGTCCAAATTCTACTCTGCCGGAAACCACGCGGCTGATTTTTATATATTTATAAACCAAAATATATTAAACATGAAATAATGTGTATTTGAGAAAAAAGAGTGGAGTGATAGAAGATATAGTGATGAGAATTGAAAGAGGAATGTTAAGATGATTCAGCCATGTTGAGAGAATGAATGAAAGAAGACTAACGAAACAGGTGTATGAGGTGAGTGTGAATGGTACCGTCAGAAGGGGAAGACTCAGGCGCACATACCTGGACCAAATCGGGGAAGTTTTAGAAAAGGGGCAGGTCAGGAGTACCCTAAACCGACGAACATGCATGAAGAATGTAATGAGAGTGAATGAAGCGAGAGTAGTATGTCAGGATCGTAGCAAATGGAGATCCGTGATCCCTGCCTACCCCTATGGGAGACAGACGTGATTATATGTATGTATGTATGAGAAAAAAGATTACAAAATGTAAAAATTGTGGTTGGAACTCGAATAATCGACTAGTCCAGTGGTCTAAAATCCGATTGTACTCAAGCTAGTAAATTCCCATTCATCAGTAATCTGCTAATAACGCTTTATCAAATTCTTTGAATATTTACAGTTACTTAACCCTTATACTTAAATTCTACGTATATTTACTACTGCAATTTGTAACTGTACATGGATATTATTTGGCATTATTAATCTATATTCATTGGTATATTACGAAACATACATAATCTTTTTATATTCTTCTTATATACATCTACAATTGATTGGTGTTTTATCCTTACACATGCAGCCATCTGATTGGATGACTACATAAAAGAAATTAAAATTTCTTAACATTAAATCAAACAGTATTAGACTAAAATATATTTCTTTTATATTATATGTATTGGGTAAATATTTTTTCTTATAAATTATGTGCGTTATTGGCAGATTACTTAAATTAGTGATTTAGAATAATTACACCCAAAATATGCATCATTAACTATCGTGAACCTTGCTTTGTGATGGACTTTATAACAGAACCTATAAGGTTTTTTTTGATGTACTGATTTCTAAAATAGAAAATATAATTTTATCTACAATTAAAAAAATAGAATTAGATTGGAAGTAAAATTAATTATCGGTAAAAGGCTCCCACAGTCACTCCAAAATGGTTGTATAGGCAAATTTCTAAGGCTCCAGATGTGGTTCAGTAGCTCTGTGGTATGAGCATTCCACCTGTAAGGACTTGATTGCGGGTTCTAGACCCATCTGAGCATTCACTTTTTTCTATCAAAATCTATCTGAATAGTTCGCATACATGGTTTGAAACTGCATTAAAATAAGAAAAATTGTTTAATCATTTTTATAAAATTCATCATGTTTAAATATAAATATAAATATTCTACAACATTCTACACAACGCTATCTAGACCCATGGTAAGCATAGTTTAACTAGCTTGAGTTATGGAATCTAGAATACGGATAAACATAATTAAATACTTTTTTTTTTGTAAATACATACATATTATACACAGAAACACCCAGACCAATGCAAATACCCATATTCATGCATACAAATATTTGCACTGAGCGGGGATCGAACCCGCGCCTCCTGCGTAGCAGTCGCGTTCACTACCGCCACGCCACAGAGGCTGTCAGATGTTTATGTGATGTTTATGTATGAACATTAAAATTTCTGTTTAATTTCATTATTACGTTGTATTAACGTTTTCAGCCAGTAGTATTTTACAATTACGTTTATGCAAAATTAAACATTATAAGGCTGCATTCACAAAATTGTTTGATTCTGAATTTCGGTGTGTAAAATGTGAATAGATTTTTTTTATAAGCTCATGATTTCAAAACTGATTGGTCCAGTAGACTCATCACAGTTAAGACATTAATTTGTGATGAGAAATAAAAAAAAAGTTGGTTACGAGAACATATTTTGAATAAATAAAATTTAGACGAAGATAGATTATTTTGACCCACCTGAAAGGAAGCAGCTACCACGGCTATGGACATGTTAGAAAGATAATATTACAGATAATAAAAAGTTGAGTAACATTAGTTACAGTTAACCACTGGACTAGGAATTACATTGGCCGAGTAACCTGCCAATAATGTGATATCAAATCCCACAAATATTTACAAATACTTAGCTACTTAAGTCATGCATCCTGTTTTCTTTATATTATATTATTATATTTGACATTATTATTCTAAATTCATTAATATAATCTCTTCTATAATCTTATTATTTACATCTATAGTTGTTTGGTGTTTTGTCCTTACACATGCAGTCATTGGATGACCACATAAATAAAATTAAAATTGTTTAACATTAAATAAAACATTGTTAGATTAAAATATATTTATGTTTATATTATTTGTATTAGGTATATTTTGTGTTGTCATATAGATTATGTGCATTTATTGGCAGATTACGTATGCTGTTGTTTTTTTTTTTTTTGTGAAATTTGTTTAGTGACACCCAGTGATAGAACCAAATAATATGCTTACGTAAATGTTATTCTAACTGCAGATCTGATTAAGGTAAAACACAAAAGATACCATATATATATATATATAACCGTTCATAGAGATACTGTTTGGTTGAAGTCTATTAAAGTTCGGCAGTGGAAGAACGCAGTGGACAATTCGTTACAGAAATGAAATTTATTAAAATCCTTTTAAGAAATCTGTAATGTCCCGCAATCATTTAAAACATATTAATAAATATATTAAGCGGTAGTTTTTACTATATTGTTGAGAACCGATATAATGATGAAATTACAAAGGCTGTTAAAGTCAAAGCTAGTCAAAAGTCTCCTGCGTGTAGTGTTTGATATTTCGGCACTGATGCAAATGCAGTTTCTTCTTGATCATAGCGCTTGCAACGGTGCCAAAATCGGACACTCAAAACAACGTACCTATGATAAATATCTCGATAACTCTCATAGTAGGTATAGATAGTGACCACGATAGTTTAAATACCTAAATTAAAATAACCCCTCCTTATAAATTACAGGCAGTTTTCACCACACACTACGTCGACATTTAAATGATGAAGAGAATCCATTTGTCTTGGTCAATATGGGAATGGAACCAAATTTCGGTAATCGCACGACCTTCGCGAAAGTTCGCTCGTTCGTACACAAATCATCAGATGCCTAGAAGAGCCTGCTGATGCCACCGGAGCTCCACAAAGGACATTTATCTCGATCATTAGTTGAATTTAAGGTATAAGTTAATTTTTCAATGTTTTCTCACCCATTATATGTAAATTTTATAACCCTATTGTTCTATTAATTTTTCGTACTCTTTTCGTCTCATCTGTTTATACCATAGAGGTGGGAATGTTAGGCTCTAACCGACTAAAACCGCACGGTGTTTTGTCATATCAGCCTGTCTGGACGAGCATTGTGATACGCCCTAGAACCTGTAAACTTTTGTTGTAGTATCTCCGATGGCGACTTACTTTTTATACATATGCACGAGATATTCAATTACTTTCGCCTGATTCCCATTTCTAGTCGGTCTTTTACAAACGCATTTGGCAAAGCAGGAAAACAGTGAATACTCAGTGTAATAAATTGGGGATACGAACGGTGATAAGTGCCGACATTAAACATGTTCTACGTCCAGCTACTCTATTATATAGACTATACAAAGGCGAAGACTTTATTGAGCGGTAACATATTTGTACATAAAATACACAACATGAAACAAACATGAATGTATTATAGCCTCTCGTTATAATATTAAACCCATATGTTAGTTTTGTACAGTAATGCGACACGAATGTGTAACAAGAATTGACAAATTTATATATGGAAAAAGGTGATATGGAATACGTACGAGGTTGAACCGGCTATAAACTCTCAGAAAGGTTTTATTAAGAACAAACAATTTACAACATTAACTACATACCTACTGTGTAGGTAACATTTTTATAAATGCCCATACTTGAAATTCTGATATAATCTAAAATTCGGTTCAGTCTTAAGATAACTTTACAGAATATTGGAATTTGTATGAAGATGTTTTCCTTACTATCAAAGGGATACATATTTTCATCGAAATTCCATGCATCCACAGTAAATTTTCACTGCTGAACTCATGTTTGAACTGCCGTCGTCAGTATAGATGACGTAATTTACACATATACTTATCTACCTTCTTATAACTTTTCACCATATAAATTCTTAAGTAACAGTACTTAAGTAATTGTATGAGGCTATAATCTAGGTACTGCTAGGAAGTTATGTTGTTATTAATGTGAAAGCTGTACCTATCTTGATGACTCCGAGATTTCTACCATGATGTGTTTCGGGCCATAAAGAGAGATGAAGGGATGCCTATTGGGTGCGCAGTTCCACCGCCATTCTCACCCGGAATTTAGACCAGATCTTTATTATAAGACACTCTTAGGTCTTTCAAATTAGAGGTGATTGTTTAAAATAAGCATCCAGTTTAATTCGAAGGATTATCTATCATTGATGATTTATACGTTTTCAATTTTAACACCTATTGGTTCTATTCATATGTTGAGATTAATTTGCATTCTGACCACGGCAGATATAAAAAAAATGATTACTTTGATGCAATAGTAGCGAATTCATAGCCTATATGTAAATGTACTCGTACTCCACAACAATACCGCAATCAGTGTAGATACACGTCACAAGGGACAACAGATATTATGTGTTTTATACAGTAGTGTGTTGCGTGTGTGCAATATATACACGCGGATTTAGCTGCTATTGTTTGAAAATGACATATTACTCCATGATTACTGTTTAGAATACAATGGCACTCAATCAAGGTTTACCTGAAAGAGTACATTCCTTGATAGTGAAGGTATCAAAAATATTTAGAGCATATTCAGTTGATTAAAATGTTGGAAAATAACATTAAAGTAAATTTATACCTACGAGTACTTAGTAATAGAAACGTTATTCTAAGGTCTACAATGTGTATATACAAACTAGAATGTAGATCCAGTCGAATTAATTTTAAGCTAATTTATTTTTTAATCCCAGAAAGGTGCATTTGTGTTCTTCACAATTACTTGTAATTCAAAATTACGAAAACTATTCACTTTTCGTTTTGAATTCCAAAAATTATAAAATTTTATGCCATCAACTATTAGCGACATGGAATTTGAATTAGTCTCTGTAGCTTATTTTATGTCTTTGGTTATTGCTTGAAGTGCGAAGAAGGAAACCTATGTAAGTAAAACATAACATAAAGAGAGAGTTATTCCTTATTAATGAGAGGATAGGAAAATCTACTAACCTCTGCATTGACGGAGTCACCAGAACGAGTGCACATCCATGTGCGGGCAAATTACTTTTCCCAGTTCTAAATCTGAAGAACAGCGTATTGTTTTCAGTAATTTAACCCGCACACAACTTTGTCGTTCTCTCAGTGAAGTGGTGCTCAAAGACCACACTGTATAGTGTTTCATAAGCAAAATTAATAAAGGTATGCTATAATATCAGTAAACGAACTGTTAATAAGTACAGGTATGGTGTCTAAATATAAAACCATTAAACATACGGTTATACTGCGTGAACACGGGAGCGGTAGTGTCAAGGAAATTATTTATGCTTATTTACAAACTCATAAATAACTCACATAATTAATATTAATTATACTGCTTATTAGTTAACCTAAATATTTTACCTTATTTAGTAAATTGTACGTGTCTACGATACTTACATAGATTGATGAATTTAACGCCTATAGTGCCTATTTAATTAGGCCTAAAATTATCTCTGATTTAACTTACAGACACTTATGTAGACTTACATAGACTTACTTTTATCAAATCAAATCAAATCAAATTTCCAGATCAATATTTACAGATGTTAAGCTTCCTTTCAATTGTCAAGAGTCTTTTGACAATGAGTCGTAATATTATATACATTTAAATTAATTTTTTTATAATTACTCTCATATACCTAATTTTTATAACATAAAGCTTAATTTTGGTTTGAATTTCCAACGTAACATAACATAAATTTTGTTTTTATAAACTATATCAGTGATCAGATCTTACATAATATAATAATTTACGGTACATGGGTACTCCTTGTAACAATGCAGAACGACGGAATTGTAACGTACCTGTTGTTTTCCGTAGAGTTGCCAAAGGCGAATCATCATTATTATTATCTATAGCGCTATAAAACGATTTTGTTCGTTAAACTTCAAATTATATTCTAAGTCGTATAGTATTTCATAAATAATAATAAGAATTAAAACCGGCTATACGTTGACAAGAACATTTTATGTAACATTTACTTGGTTGTCGCTAAATAACGTAATTAAAATCTCAGCCGCATGGCTTTGTCAGTCGTTTAACAAAATGGTTAATTGTGAAAAAAATGTTTTCGTTTGTTTTGTTTCAGCTTTTTTACTTTTGAAAGACTATATCAGCGGCTTGAAGGGGTTAACTTCACAATTAAAAGTTTTCCTTCTAAATAGATGGTATTTAGATGATTGTATCTGTTTATTTTAGATTTGTTTGCCGATACGCCCCTGTAACCCTATTAAAAGTGGACCTCTTACAAAAATAAACATTTGGATTACATTAAAGTGCAATTAGTTAGTTGTAAAGTCTTGCTTGCATTCCTTAGTAAAGAAAAATATACGATATATATTCAAAGTCTCTATTCAGATATTTTTCTATTTAATTATTTTAATACGAAAACAACTGTAAAACCTTTTAATTCGAAAATCCAAGTGCAATGTAGGTACTTAGCTTATATAATACAAAGTGTTGTCTTATCGCATATCTGCCGATTTTATACATCTTAAACTATTCGTTTATTATAATAGTTTTCTTACATTATACCTGTTTTAGGTAGAAATTGATAAATTTCGATTTACAAAATTTTACTTGTAGAAAAATATCGTTTGCAATTTCGTAGATGTCGCCTAACTACCTAATCCAAATATTTACATAAAACTTCTGTTATTACGGAGAAAATGTTTTAAAAACACATTAGAGTTTCTTTGGCTTACACAAGATCGTCTTCATACTCGTATCACATGTCCTTTGTATCAAACAGCGGCGGTGGTGCGAGGGGACGTGAAAAGTAACGGTGTGAGGTGGCATCACATACGGGGTCTGACGCTGGAGGTAAAGGTTGTGGGAGAACGAGGGCCACACACGGTACGGCGTGGTGGCCTGCCGGTGGGGGCGGCGAAAGCGCACGGCGTTAGCTACCTTTCGACACCAGGTGGTAAGGTGCGTGAATAGTAGCCACACTGCCTAGCTCTGTGTGCCCGAGCAGTTCTTCCGGGTGATCGTGCTCATGTTCGCGACGCTTTTCTTCATTTGTATAATAGTGAGCTGCACGACGGCGAGTGCAGCATAGAGCACCTGCGACAGCTGCCAGTACAGCCACACACAACAACATCAGTCCAGCAATCACGCTCATTTGTGCTTCATGTGTACTGGGACAAGGGTCTAATCGATCGATTGTCATTTGGGAAAATTCTAACCCACGCAGTCTCATTGGAGAGTAACATTTTAAATGACGTAGCGTTCCATTCAGTACAGTAGTAGTCATATACACCAGCATTGTTCCTGCCGAGCACTGATCACAACGCCAAGTGTTTTTTGCTAAATTCACCTGCGCTATGGCTTCCAATCTTTGCAAATCCAACTCACCCAATGTTTGTAACTTGTTGTGCGATATATCCAACTTTTGTAAAAATTTTGTCTTTGTCAGAAGTTTATATGGAAAATTAATCAATTTATTCCAAGATATATCAAGAGCTATGAGACGTTCATTATAAGTGAAAAAATTTGGTGGTATTTCTGGAAGGGACAGATTTGCAAGCCCAATGCCATGAATTTCAGGTAAAATCTGAAGCATTATTGCAATCTCGTTGAGAGGTAAATTATTGCCGCTTAAATTAATGATTTTTAACGAATCTACCACGGGTGCAAAGGTTTGCAAATGAAATCTGTCAATTTTATTATGGCTTATATCCAAATGCATAAGGGAAGTTAGATTGGCAAGTGCTGCTGGCGCCAAAAGGGCTAGACGGTTGCGTGCCAGGGACAGCACACGAAGTTCTCGGTTTCTCCCAAACATATTGTCGACAATTACGGATAACTGATTGCCATCGAGTTTTAATTTTTTAAGTTTTTTCAAGCTTATGAATTCGTCTGATGTCAAATATTTGAATAGATTTTCCCCCAAATCTAATTCTTCCAAATTAGGTACTAAATGATAAATTTGGGTGTTTACTCTTCTCAAAAGACATTTTCTGCATTTAAATATTCGTAGATGTTGAATATCTTTGAACACTTCGGGGTTTAAATCGGTGAGAGGGTTATCACTTAAATCCAAGTATAGTAGCTTCGCCAACATCCTGAAGAGCCTCGGAACTAATGCAGTAATTTGATTGTTTCCCAAATGCAAAGTTTTCAAAGAAGTCAAATGCCTAAACGTTTCACTTGGCATTTGCTCTATATTATTATGATCAAGATACAGTTCGGTTAAATTAATGAGTCCTCTGAAGTTATCAGCCCCGATGCTAGTGAGGTTATTGTATGTTAAGTTGATTAATCTTAAATTTTGGAGGCCCCAGAAAGAGTACTGGCCGATGGAAGGAACATTGGAGTTCACAATGTGCAGTTCACGAAGATTAACGAACGGAGTGGGTTGTGTGAATATAGGGCCGATAGTGAGTGAGTTCTGCTGTTCAGGTGGAGCGGATATGATGATCACATGCGCGTTGCGGTCGATGTAGTCTACCGGGATAACGTGCATGTTGCCGGCTGTGCAGGCCACTCGCAGCGCTATGCCATCATTGGGGTCAAATGTGTTCTTGCACGAGCACTCTTCCGGGCAAGCGATCTCTGCCCCCGAGCCCATCAATGCTGCACTCGTAGACCATATCAGCAGTATAAGATGACATTTTGTATTTCTGAAACAAATGAAAAGAAAATTAAAGAAAATAATACACTATAAGTTAAATGTTTGAATTGCAAAATTGGCGCAAAAACTAGTCAGTTTTGCACGAAGCCTATCAAGGTACCATAATAAATAAAAGCATTTTTTTATTGTTAGTACAGAAAGAAGAAGAAAAATTTCATCAATTTTATATATATTACTGGTACCGGTACCTATCCCCCGGTTGTATAGTTGTATTCTTATTTTACTGATAGTGTAAATTGATATTAAATATTTTTGCGGGCTTTATTTTCATAAACAACTCATTGACTACATAAAAAGGATTCAATAAAAATCTTTTGAACCGTCTCAACATCCCCGTTTTCACCCATACTTCATAAATCTAATGAAACATTTTAACAAATTATCTAACAAGCCGTAAACCTAATGACAATTATCGACAGTAGCTTTGTTGGCTATATATATTAACTGTTATCATTCTGGAGACTTCACCTTAAGTTTACCATCAGAAAAGGTAAAATCACGTTGACGTGTCTCACATAAATTAATTAACAGTAACTTTATGGACAATGCTGAGTTATTCGAATTTAATTTATTTTATTAGATTAGCAATGACACTGCTGACGAAAGCGCTTTTAGAAGCTCATTGAGCGCTCGAAGCACGAAATGTTCCCGTAACTACCTCGTAATTTATCGACACTAAAACTATGTTAAGGTCGGCAATCGTACAGGTATTATTAATACGCCCATTACCATGTACATTGTAAAAAAGTTCTCAAATTCTGTGAACTAGGAACGAGATTACAGTCTTGTGAAATATGTGACTCGCTTTGTCCGCGGAATCCAAACCCCTGAAAAATAACGCGCAGATAACAAAAGGCTTTTTGACGCGCCGACTAAGCGCCATCCATTACGCGAATTCCGAAATATTTATTCGCACCTTAATGAAAAAAATAAATTCTTTACTTCGTTCTATAACCAGGCATGGTTTAGTTCAATTTATTTTTTTATTTACATTACAATAAAAATGATTAAGGTTGACGTTACGCTGCCCGTTTAAATTTAAAGAGAAGCCTTTTTTTGTTCATCCTTTGTTATTTCATCCCTTTGCTTATACAATCAAAGACATTATGTAACATAAAAATCTAGGTGAACCCAGCGTATGACGAATTATTCTAATACACAAGCTAATGAGAACATCTCATTCTACCAATTTTATAAATGGTAAACTTTGTGAAGGTATTTCGGTGGCTGAATGTTTTAATATTTGTTTGTTCAGGAATAGACTATAGTTTGGTATAATACGTTATCATGATTCTCTAAACCTTTTCCTAACTCAATTGGGGTCGGTTTTCTAGACTAACTAAAATGCAGCTGAACTTTGATATTTTCTTGAAGCGATTGCTGTCTGACCTCCTTATCCAACTGGCGATATCAAAATTCTGTAGTTGCTGTAGTCTAGTCTAGAATAATATATATACTACAATTTAACTCTAGAATAGGTTCATATGCGATTAAGGTTAACCGCGGTAGCCTAGTAGTATGGGTAATGGACAGCTGAGAAGAGGTCTCGGGTTCGATCCCAGGTTTTACCATGGCACACACCAATGACTTTTCGATGCTTTTCGAAGTTATGTGTGTATTTATCGCAGGTCTATAAATGCCCGGTTAATGGCAATAGGCTCGCCACCTATTACATTGGGACCTAAACATAAACTGGCGAAATGTGGGTAGCAGCTGTAGGCTAGCACCTCTGCCTACCTCTTCGGAGATATAGACGTGAGTTTATGAGTTTATGGGATTGAGATGAATAGACTCACCGTATACTGTAAATTCCATTACCTTATACAGTGGTGTAAGCAGACGTTGGCATCGACTACCGAGTTCTCTGAATAGTTTTTAATAATATACGTGTATGGTGGACTTTTCCGGTTCAAGTTCGATTTAATGCATTAATAATTATTGTTTCTTTGACCTAGAAGGGTGTTACGTACCGAAATATTATCTAAACGAGTACCGTTTGTAGATAAGCAAATAAGCGGTTTGTTTGTTATTATTATGAGATATCTTATTGCTGCAGTGTATTTATTGACAGTGGAAATATTATTTATTGATCTATGTCAAAATTGTACAACAAGCAATGCTTAATCCAGTAATAATTGATCTAGTAAAAGAACACATTCTATGATCCGTATTGCTAGTTAATTAAGTTTTACTCTTTGTCTCAAGGACCGTCGAAGGACCGATGGCCGTTGGAGTAAACGAGTCATAGAGTGGAGACCGCGAGAAGGCAAACGGAAGATAGGACGCCCCCTAGCCAGATGGACGAACGACCTGAATAAGGTGACTCGTACAGACTGGATACGGAAGGCAGAGGATTTGACAAAATGGCGCACATTGGAAGAGATAGACCTCTCCCAATGTGCAGTAGTAGACTGCGGTGGGCTAATTGGTGATGATGATTTAGGGTATGTTTAATTTAACGACTAATCCTTTTATAAATCATCCCCCGACACCCGACCTTTCACGACTCTGTTGAGGTTGGCTTCTCAATATAAAGACTGAACCTCGATTGACTGAACAGACACCGTTCCCATATTATTAAAAAAACTCACAACGAAATTCTAAACTAATGTACAAACTTACACATATGTACTAGCATTACATAGAAAATACCAAAACATTTTTAGTTTTAACATCCTTTAAAATTGTAGCTGTGAGTAAAACCAATACTATTTACATATAATAACAGAGTACGTATTTCTGAATTAGAAAAACAAACGAAACTATTCTAAAGAGAGGTCGACCACTGCGATCCTGGCACGCCTTCTGAATATGGATCAGGCTTTAAAAGAGCACCAAATGTTGACACTAAGTTAAAACAATTGGACCAAAATGTCTACCAATTTCGAACAAATTAGTCTACTAAACCCTTACTAGAACCCTATGCCTAACGATTAACGTCACCGCCATCATCTCAGCGTGGTTCCCATTTGAGACTTTCCCTTTATGATTTAACATCTGTGGTAATTAAGGGACGGACTTCTATCTGACCTCTGAATCCCAAGACGAAACTTTGTGCCTGTGTGTCGTCCGTTTTTTTACAGGTGTGCCGGTTTGCAGGTGACGTTTGCAAGGCTTGGAAACGAAAGTTCTAGTTTGTTACCATAAATTACAATTTATAACGATAAATATAACAAAAAGTGAATGCTATTTCCATTATGAACAAGCCAATTACTTGTAACTTATTTTATTAAACCCGTACTGTTTAGCAATTCTGTGCTATGCTAATGGAAAGGTGAAAAAGTTGGGTCTCGGAAACACTTATTATTCTAGGCGTGTTTCAGATGATGGCAACGGTATGTAACAGAAACAGGATTGGATGAGCAATCCAGTCTTGTTATCGTGTGGCTCATATGTTACTACCGCTACTAAATCCTTATTTCATACGTAGCTTCGACACAACGTGCCAACGCATGTCAATATATAGTTTTCTATGATATACGTAAGCAACGTTTGGGGATGTGATTTCATCTTCGTACCCTATGGCTGTTGTGAATGACTTATCAAGTATTTCCCTCCTCGAAGGAAAAATGATTTGAGTTAATGTGAATGGCAAACATAGCTATAATTTGCACAGGGCTGGAGTGAAGCCAGGGTCCGCAACTAGTTTGTTATGCTTTATTATTATCTGAAGCTGCGAAGCATCGGCATTACACGTCTGAAAGGTTTTAGTATTGAATTATTTGATAAAATATTATTGGAATAACTTCATGCTAAGCAATGTGGATTTCAACGGTTCTTTTAATACAAGGAGAGGAAGAGAAACACATCTCTTCAGATAAGGTTGACATATAAATCCGTCCTAGATTCCATTTTATGAATCGTTCAAAATCCTGAATAAAACTATTCATCCAAAGAAAATCATATATTTATTTAACTTTACGTTGTCAATTCAAAACTATTTTATTAGGTACTAGCGACCAGGCTTCGTCCGAGAATACATTCGTCGAAAGATCATATAACCCGATTGCAGTGCCATCTACCGGCGTAAAAAAAGTAGCTACAACCATTTTTGAAGCGGGTTCTACGTGTATATTGTGTCAAAATTTGAGCTTATTCGATGCAGGACTTTTTGAGTTACACATCTTAATATGATCTCGGTGATACTGTCCGGCGTTAAAAAGGAAATTGGAGGATTACACATCTAGGAAAATATTTTCTAGGTGTGTAATCTTCCAATTCCTGTTTTTTCCGAATTTTCACTTTATACATTTTCCTTTTACCTTACATTATATTTATATGTTCACTTGTGTACAAGTTCTATATTAATCCACATTCTACTATTTTCCTTACATAAGTACAGTCATACAGTCATCTAACAATACCAAACATATTTTTATAGTTTTTAATGTCTGGATTCATTTAGGTAGTCATACCTATACATATAGATTCGCTTAAATACGCATTCTGTCTTCATTTTAGTTGACCTAATAAAATGGTAAGGTCATTTGACCTCGGCAAGCAACTAAGTTTAATAAAAAATAACGTTACCGTTTTAACGGACATTTGATAGAATCGCTATCAGAGTTGAGCTAAATACGTATTATGGTTGGATTTTTGTACAAATGCCGACAAATGTGCTTAAGTACGTACCAAATTCGTTTTAGATGGTGTATTGTATACCATTAGAATATAATTGTAGGTACCTTACATAACCATTAGTTTGGTATTTAAGTTTTATAGGATTGTAGACTCAATTTGTATTCAGTAGATTAAATATGTAGGTACATAATTAGATAAATAGGTTAAGAACTGACTCACTACCGCTTTTGGAAATCAAGCTAAATGCTATATCTATATAGTTTATAGGAACCGAGGTTATGTACTCAATGATATAAATGTACTAAAAATATCTTTCTTTATGAAATCATCATCATGTTTGTAAATGAGAGTTAACCGAAACGCACTGTAACGAAATAGTATTAGGTAACTAGATAATATAGGCAGTACATTTTGTAATTCCCTATGGCCTAATAAAAATACTATAACCCGATTGCAGCGTCATCTGTCACAAAGAATAGATGATACTATTTTTGATGCGGGTTGTATATAACTAAAACGAAGCAAAACTCAGTTTTTGAACCGTGCATACCAACTACCTGATTTTCATAATTCTGTCTGTCTGTTTACCTGTCTGAATTCACTATCCATCTGTCAGTATGAGCGTGAATAATGAGTCAAAGTATGTAATTAACGGTTCAGTTAGTGGCAATAGCACGGCCGTCCGCATCAGCAAGTAAATTACCGGTACCGTCAACAAATACACCTAGCTGTTTACATGTTTTGTGTTATTATATTATTACTTCATATTTACATGTACAGTATTCCGGACCAGCTCATGTGGCTTATGGTTTGCTAACTTTCTATGTTTATAAGTTGTTTGTGAAATGGTAACAAATAAAAATCAAAATAATATCCATGACGTAATCATGGTTCTTTTAGTAGAATAGTGACCGGCAAACTCTTGATCCTCATCCGTAAATCAGCAGGTGTGTAGCAAGTGAGGTAGGGACCCGAAAAGCTTAGTGAAGCCCTACACTAGATAAACGAGTATTTTCTCTTCACTTTACTGTCATGTAGCTATCAAACATATACCTAAGACATATAGCGCTGACAGAGACAATTACTGACTAAAGTGAAACGGGTGGCACGAAGCGAATCCATATAAATAACACGATCATTTGCTGCAAGACCTCGGGAGTAATACATTTAATTCAAAGTAATTTGTATAATATTTCCACAGAATTGCCAAATACTTGCCACGAGACTTGATAAATGTTGAAATTATATGTAGGCTGTATCATAACTTATGATACACCATTAATTTAACATTTTTAAATTTAAAAACTATTGTTTTGTTACAAAATAATATATTTAAAAAAATTTAATTATGAAGATCGTTTTATGAAGTATTAAGATCTATGAAGTTTTATTAAGATTTTTACAATTCAGCAGCTCAAACATCTAAGTTTTGCTCCGTAAAAACAGAGTGCAAAATGCGATTTGACCCACTGCGTGAGAAAAAGTAACTTCTTAATTATTATTTTTTTCAACAAAAAGTGCCAACCATAGATTTAGAAAGAATTGTTCGGCAAAGAACTTTCGAACTACACTGCACTCTGTATCTTTCCCGTCCTTAAAAAAGAGCGAGTGACAAACACAAGGAAATGAAGACCCAATTTCGAAATTCTTAATTTGAAAGATATTTGTAAAATGAATAACCCTGTGTTTGTTTAAATTATTTAATGTATTATTGTATACGAAAATAAGAAATGCATAAATCTTGGACGATTTTTCTGAACGCACCTTAAAAATAGCGGGAATATAATTTCACTGTTAAACTTGTTAAATAAGATTAAAAATATAAAAAATAATTATAAAAGATGAGCTATACCAGCGACTAAGACAGAAGAGTTGAAACAGCAAGTTACTTATGCCTAGTGAAGTTTCCATAAAACTTGCAAATTTGCAGATTTACAATAATTGCACACTAAACTTTTAGAATGTTTTATTATTTAGACGTGAAAGTGTTTCAGGAAAGTGTATCACAAAAATCGCCTTTCTCTCACAAAGTGTTTAATTAAAACTAAGTAAATACATAATATTCCATTGTAATTATTTACAATAGTTCCTAATTGCCATAAATTGCAGTAGAACAATAGAAAGGGGAAGTTGCATACTTTACTTAAGGATAAGTTTGTTTATGAAGCTAGTGTAAATACGTTCTGAAGCACCTGAAGTTCTTTGGAAGCAATTTAGATCTCTTGGTAGATTAATTAGTACCCTTGTAGCAGTACTATGGAAACGGATTTTTTATTAAAGAGATAATTAATTAGTAACTATATATTTAATAAAATTTTGTAGTGCAAAAAATGCTATGAATAAGGAGTGATACCGAATCGAATAATATATTGTTAAGGATTTTAGCTGTTAGTCTTCAGGTTACCGATATTCAAACGTCACGTAGAAACTGTTGAACAGATTCTGATGAAATTCTAGGTTTTTTCAAAAGCTTTGCCATACTTCAGTATGCTATTATTTTCGATGATGTAGTATGTACAAAGATTTGAGCTTAGCCTAACCTTAACTATTATTAATCATAATTTCCTTCCCAGTAGGAAGTTCTACAGAAAGACGATAGAATCCGGACTATAAAAATCATCTTGTGATATCTAAAAGTTATAAGCAATAAAACATAAAATTACTCCAATTCAATCAATATCAGTCACGCGAAAAAAGCTTTCCTCTTTATAGTATCAGTACAGATGTAATCAAAAATATAATGATGCAATTACTTAATACGAGTTATGGTCGGGACTGTGAAAGGAAAAATACCTTCAAATATACTGAACGCAGTCGCAGATAACATCTAGTATATTCACAGGAGACGGGGGATGTGCAATATTTTCAAAACATCAAATAGGTGCTAAGTGTAAATCCTTAAGCAACCGTCTATTTTATACATTGAACAACATAGATACTGGCATCTTTGAAAGATTTTTTTTATTGTACTTTAATGAGTAGGTAAGTGAAAGAAGATGTAAAAAAGAAGATTGACGAAATATATTTTAAGGTGGGGATGAATGAACATCTCAGCAAGGGTCAACTTTAGTGGTAGGCTTCAGTCAAGAGTATGATGAAAACCACTTTTGAAATAGAAGAGGCGAATGATTTGATATAGGACCTAGAACTAGAAGTAAAAACTTGTGGTTTCTGCTTACCCAATTGCGTTATTGGTGATTACGTTGAGTTTTTACTAATAATCATAGTGAATGAGTACCAGCAGGAAGCCTGTTAGCGTTTTGCGGTGAGTTATCGTAATTGTCTCTTTAGCACCCCTTTTGTCACTTTGCCCGCCGTCCGAACCCACCACACTAGACTCCATAAAAGCTAGTCTTTAAACCACTGCGTATATTTATAGCACTGAATTCATATCAGTTTTCATTTCGACTTTCGTAAACAAAGAACTCTAAAAAACTCGCGTGACTCGTTCTAACTGTGTGCGTGTACTTTTATCTAGGCGCTTAAAATCACTGCCTACAAATTTTATCGCTTAAATTTTCATGAAATCATCTACCTATATAAAATTTTATTATTGGAACTAAAAACGAGCAGTAAAAGCTATCCATTATATCTCACAGTTGGTATTGGAATACTGTAATGTGCAAATATTCATATCTATGCTAGCCGTGTGAACCTAAATTATCGCAATAGGTACACCTATATTTTGGTACATGCGATTTTTTTGTAACATCACGTAGTGAAGCGGTGCGTCCCTTTCTGTCCCACTGTCACGTACTAACTCAGTACATACCGCCCATAAAGTCGGGAAATCGCTGCCCAAGCCACGGCCATTGTCGTCACTTTTATGGATAAAGGGGACAGGATACGTAATTATACACGTAGATTTATTTTACTGTCAATTGGTGAACAAAATTATACTATACCGCTTTATTCTGTGTATTACGTGTGTTGAATTATTTTAAAGTCTCATTTCACTATTCTGATGTAACATTACAGTCGTGAAAAGTATAAGGAGATAAAATATCTACTGTACAAAAACAGAACGGGAACACGCGACAGATCTAGAAGCTTATGTGAGGGACAGCTGCGGAACAGACCATTACTTCTCTACGTATTATCAGAGGCGGTAACAAAGGATACAACGATTCTAACAATAGCTAAACCCGCCATAGTTCCACTCGCATTTGCTTCGAAATTCATCGTACTTTTAAAATGTGTGTAGCGTCTCTCTCTCTCTGAGGAGTTCTTTAAGAAAAACTATTGTTGAAACTTAGGGCTTGCACATTTTACTAAGATATAATAGGTAGTCAATTAGGTATTATATTGATATTCAAAATTTTAATAAATAGTGTGTTTCTTCAAAAAGACCAGATGCTCCGTTTTGTTTTAATGGTGACGATGTTTTGGCAAACGTTTGTCGTGCTTGGTTCCGAGTTCAATTTCTTGCCCGAATCAGTGTTTCCAAAATACTCTTTTAGTCTAGAGTGAATTACTTATATTGTTCACACCATCGCTTGCCTATAAGTGAGTAGCTGCTCAATGGCAGACCTATTGGTAATTGTAATAATTTAGAAAAGAAGTGATATTAAATAAAGGTAACATTTCTTTTTAAATACTGTAGACGCTCCACAAATATTATATCTCAACAATACCGTCACACAAAACTACCTAATCGATTAGAACAGAGATACCATAAATAGAAAATTTAATCAAGTTTAATGTGATATAAGTAAATTTTATTCTGGTATCAAGTATTAAGAAATTCGATCGAATAGAACCTAATAATGTAAACCATACACACGAAGTCGAAAGCAAATATTTACGTAGGTGGTTTTATAAAAATGATCCCAACTTGGCCTTGTATTTATACCGGCAATGTGGAGCCTGCCTCGCATAATTTGTATCATAAACAGGTAACTTTATACTAATTATGTATTCCATATTCCTTTTATTGCGACCCACGCAACAGGAATAATAAACAAATGAAACCTAAATGGAAAAATAATCATATAACTTAATTATCCTCATAGTGAATACCAATTCGGTTTCAAAAAACTGTCAAATAAATGGTGAAAGGGGGGCTCACTCATATATCTAGTATTTATTGAAAAAGTTCTAGAGAAAGCATTCATTTCAGAGTGGAGAGGTTGGGAGAATCAAAAGAAGAAGTAAGCGAACCCCGGACTTCACGATAAAAGCTTTGATTGCATACAGGTAAATCGCTTAGATGAAAATGATGATCTCTGATATAAATTCTTGGCAGGCGACTCAAAGTGTTGAAGAAAATCGTTTAGTAAAATACTTTTTCTTCCGATACTTAAATTCATGAAAGTTTACTACATTGAGGAATCAGTTTAGGTCATCTTTACGAGTTGACCAACCATGAAAAATGCATTGCAAGATTTACGAGCCTTTTATGCTCAGATTCCGGGACACCCCAACAAAAATGTAATTTGTCAGGCCATTCATCTTTGAAAAGCGAAATGTAGGTAGGATTTAAATAAAAAGTACTGCCAGACGCTCGAGTCTCTGCGTAACCCTCAGTCCCTTACTATGTTATAAACGTCTGAGAGGGTAGTGGCTATTATACTGAACGACCTATCAGTTATCATGATATTGGAAAGCTCGTTTTACAAAGCAAAATGTTTCGAAGGTTTCTTTAATTTACATTTTCCTGGTCACTGAATTTTTCTATGGTAGGTTCTATTGTTTTTAAACTATGGTATGTGATTAAAGGTGTAGTATGTACCTTTAATTACGCAATACGTCGCACTTGTAGTTTTATCTAACAACATTTGGCGTAAATTAATTATTTAAACTGAACCTTTTCGGGTACCGATCTCCACCTGACCTCTCAATCCCGAGAGAAACGCCTGTACCAGACTCGTCCGTTATTTGGTACCAACTTACTATTAACACGTCTAGTAGGTGATGTTGGCTTGGACCCAAAAACTTTGGTAGGAGCCTGTACAAATCTATAATAATATTAAATGTTGTACAACATTCTACACGCTATTTAGACCTGTGGTAAGCATAATTTACAAGAATTGATTCATATAACTCATAAAAACAATAATTTATCGAAAATAAGTACAAAATGTATCCTATTTCAGGTTGTTCTTAGCTAGTATGTACCTATTCTCGTTAGCCCCTTCAACTAAGCTAACCTACAACTTCTAAATAGCAATTACGACGCCATAACCATTACGCTAACACCGTTTTCGATATAATTAGCACCTCTACAGTATCACGGAACTTGAAAGTCGTATAAACCACTTTAATTTATAGGACTCTATCTGTTGCCCTCGGTTTCGCGCGCGTGGACATAGATCGAGGTTTAAATATTTACGGAGAACTTCAAGAATAAAAAGTAGCCTTCATATTATTACAGATCATAATCTATTCTACTAAAATTGGATTCAACATCCAAACATTTTAACAATGTTTAACTTTTACAATATTAATATGATCTTAGCACTTTATAGGTAGGTACACCATCTGTCTGATAGATAATAAAAATGCTCCTAACAAGCCAGTCTTGGTACTCGGAATTCAATACATTGTTGAACGCTAATGATTTATTCATTTCTTTTAATACAGTTCTCTAAACTTGTACGTGTTAATTTACTTTTGTTGTTGACTGTGGGTACGGAACTTTGTAACTTACGGAAACTTTTACACCTATACCTAAAGGAAAGCTGCGGTTTTACCTGACGTGCTCGCCATTCTACTGTAATTAATAGGTACTAAGTAAAAATATTGAAAAAAACATTTGTTTGCTTATGAGGTGCTTAACAGCAATCATCGCGAACCCTAAACTTTTTAACAAAAACATTAACTTTTTGTCATTCACTCCATTTTCTAATCTGAAACTCATTAGCAATTTTACTATTTTTAACCCACGACGCAAAAACGACGGGGTGTTATAACTTTGACGTGTGTGTGTGTGTGTATGTGTCTGTCTGTGGCATCGTAGCTCCTGAACGGGTGAACCGATTTGGATTTAGTTTTTTTGTTTGAAAGGTATATCGTAGGTAGTCGGGAGTGTTCTTAGCTATGTTTGAAAAAATTCGGTTAAAGATGGCTGCCGCTACAAAATGACGGAGTACACATTTTTCTCAATTCCCTCAATATGGGTATCAAATGAAAGGGCTTGACTAGTAGAATACCATACAATATGACATTTTTTAAATTTTTAATAAACAGTTAGTTTATTAAAAATTTAAAGCATCCCCCAAAAAGTGAAAATAAGTTGTGTTAATTAGCCCTATAACTTTGAGATACCTAGTAATACATATTTTGATTCAAGCGTTGTCATTATCAGGAGACCTTGGATCGTTCCGATAATATGACGTAGTGCTCTACCAGTTAGGGTCCCCCGATATGACAAGACTTGCGTCAAAATATGTATTACTAGGTATATCAAAGTTATAGGGCTAATTAACACAACTTATTTTCGACGTTTTGGCGGTTGTTTTCTGTGACGGGGATTTTTTAATTTTTTAATATACTAACTGACTCAATAAACCCCTTAATTTGGGGTTGTTTTTTATGACGGGGGTTTTTAAAATTTTTAATTTAATTTTTTTCCTCAATGAAAGCGTGTTTTATAGTTTTTTATTAAATTTAGTATTTATTATTTTATGATGTTGTTAATAAAAAAATTCTAAATATTTTCATCGGTCGTTAACTCGACGTTATGAAGTGATCAACAATCAAGTTTAAGGATTGACTTACGTTGTTGGGGCCTCGGTGGGACCCACATTCGAGGAAAGGGCTAGATACAAAGAGATGGCCCTGGGTCAGCCGGGTACGAGGGATATGCCTGTCATCCTCACCTTCGGCAACCAAAAATGACCCACAGGCGTCGTGCGTTTTAGTCGGTTCGAGGTAATCTCTCCCACCGGCTCCAGTGGTGGGGGTATCCTTGGGGATTTTTCGTACGTAAAAAAAGGATTAACTTACGTACTACATTACCTAGTACAGTTCCGAAACTAGCAAATATAATAATAATTTTCAAAACGTACCAGCAGTTGCAAAGATTATCATAAAATAAACTTTCAGCTTTACTATTACTTTAGATTAAATTGATAAAATAACTTATATCATAACACGGATGAGATTTGGTAACCTTCCTATATGTTATATTTATATAAATAAATTCCCAGAGAGAATATTTCAGTGAACTTAAATGGAAGTCAAGTGACTGACCAAGGTATATTTTAGCGTGTTACCCTTACGTGTATCATAAGATTAAACGAGATTGTTATTTATGTAGGTACCTATCCTCGAGACTCACCGTGCAAGTTTGGTTCTACGAATAACAAAGCCCGCCAATGGTCTTTTTTGTGCGCGGCTCGACTACAATGGGATAAGGCGTTATATAAAGAATCTTCTCCGTGGGTCAAATCGAGGGACTTTATCGTTATTATTTATCTCCAAAACACATTTGTAGGAGATTCCCTTTATATCCCTTTATTTTACATGACGACGATGCGGCTCAAATTGATTTCTCAGCAGACCCTTTGGGTATGTGTTTGATGGAAAACCACGTAGTCATGTCCTAATGATATTGGCCTAACATCTTACACTGTCCTTCAATATTATTGACCGTGCACTAGCTGGGCCCGTTACTTCGTTCACGGGAACATGCATCAGAGTTTTAATGGTTTTATTTTTTTACGTGTACTTATAAACTTTTTACAAAATAATAGGAGCTTAAGTTACTGCAGTAAATATTACAACCAATACGCCCCAGCTGCTTCAGAGATAGCTCTTAAAAATCAGGCTGAAGGAGAGACAGATCGACAAACAGTAATTATTTAAATATTGATCGCAAGTATAGCTACGTCAGCAAAGTTTTGTGAAGATACAAGTGTCAATCGCATTTTTTATTTCAGAATTTCATTTGCACCTTCGTCTCAGGTTTACTGTAATAAAATTTTCGGTCTATAATGAAAAAAAATAACCGGATTACTTTGATACTGTTGTGAGCGACCATGATAGTTTAAATACCTATAATGAAATAAAATATTCTAGGTGGAAAAGGTAGAAGAATATAATTATGTACAGGCTATCGTATTATGGCTGTCATCATTTCTACGATCGATGTGGTTACTATTCATCTTACTATTCATATTTACCTATATAATGAGAGTTCAAATACGGCTTGAACGTTTGTTTGAAAGTTTGTCCTTTTCGAAGATTACACCTCGAAAAACATACATTATGCCATGTCTGTGTGCGATTGACCGAAATCCATGTGGATGGACAACAGCTAGGACAATACCAATATTATTAATTTGGCTCGTGAATATTTCAAAAACTTAAAAGATCTGCATCAATTGAGGTTATATTTTATCTATTTTGCGCGTCGGCAAATGTTTCTGCAATCGGTTTATGAGATTATATTTATTTACGAATTTATCCTCGTCGGAACCGGACCACCAGTATATTAAAATTAGAATAAAAGAATACATATAGAATTCCTTTTTAATGTATTAGTGGGACAGAACAATGGAATACCAGCTACAGGTGGTTTGGATTATGAAAAGTGTGTTTTGTGAAGCACCTAATCAAGTAGGTACTTTATCTATGGTTATTAAGAAAAATAATCTAGGATATGCCACAAAGCGCTGTCTAGCTTATGTATAGTAAGAATGATTTATCAATCAATTGTCTTTCAGGATTCTATTCTCTAGCTGAAAATTATACTAATCCAACTAGAGTGATGGAATGCGACCTAAATTTTCAAAAATATCCTGGATATGAAGATCTTATTACATATTCACATGTGTACAAGGTCCTACCAGCACATTTAGAGCCAAAACTAATCTCAGTGCACTTTCTAAGGAACGGACGAGGTTCTGATTCAAGCTTTTCTCTTGAGTCGAGGAGGATAGACGGCAGTAGCTTTTGTTTAGACAACTTAGGCGGCAGACAGGCACATGGCCCACCTGATAGAAATTGATTACGTGGCCTATGGACGTATGCAACATCAGGGGATTCACACTCGCGCTGCTGACCCTGTGAGCACAGAAAGCTTCTGTGCGACACTGACAAGTGTAGAAGACAAACTATATGTGGAAAAACTATTAGTGAAAATCTGGTTTCCACAGTGCAAAGTTTGGACGCAACTAGGAAATACCTAAGAAGATAAGTATCAGAATAAACGGGATATTTACCATGTTTCACTAGTTTCACTAGTTTCACTAGAGGGTAGATCGATATAATTACTCCTAGAAGAAAAAACTTTTTCTTAGTTCACCGCCACTACTCCAGTTCCTCCGTGATCATGGTGCTTGCAACAGCGCCGAAATATCGGAAGCTCAAAATAGTGAAACATGGTAAATATCCCGTTTATTCTGATACTTATGTCAGTGACCATGATAGTTTAAATACCTAAGAAGATTATGATGAGTACATACTACTGTTTATAAATACGAAAGTTTGGAAGGATGTTTGTTACTCAATCACACTAGAAGGACTGTTAGACTATAGTCTGAAATAGCTCCTCTATGTTTATAACTACTCTATACTTTTTATTCTAGGAATAAGTACCCAAGGATTGCAGGAATGGGTTCGGAATTCTTCGTACTCGATAATAATATAATAAACCATGGATAATCCTGACTTGTGTATATTATGTTTGTAATATAAAAAGGCTATTCATCAGTCTCATTCACTTTCATGTACCGCCGTCATTATTATTACGCCTTTTAGTATTGCTTTTTATTATGCAAAGCACGACACTCCTTTTGTGTACGAGGTAACCCTAAGTAAGATAGCCAGTTTACTTCAATGCCGGCGATGGAAACAATCTGTACAACACAGCTGCCCCGAGGGTTCTAGAATCACACTCCAAATTGTGTTGTTGTTATAGCGATATATCTACGTACATGTTTTATACGACTGGACATACACAATATCCCTACGCACTGATAAATAAAAGGTTGAACAGCTTGAATAGAAATAAAAAGTTACCGAGTGCTCACGACATAATACACGTATATTATAGCGATTTCTAAATACATTTTGCAGGAACATTAGGGACCAAACAATAATTCAATTGGATGGTGAATTGAACGAGAGCAATAGGATTCCTTTCGCACCCATTCAAGAATGGGATCATATTATAAAGGGTGACATACACGTGTGAGCTTTTGTAGGCAATATTTTTCTTTTGTCATAAAGAATTATAGGCATTAAAATGTTTTTGTGCTCGGTCGGAACATTTGTTGAATGAAATTACATAATTGTTTTTCCATTTTATTGAGGTTCACATAACAGTAAATAATGTATACGTGTGCTACGTAGGTAAACCGTAAATTTGACTTTATGTTAGCAACATAAAAAAATGTTTATTGATTGAAATAGTCATAAAATATTCCAAATAATTAAACCTATTTCAGCTTCAAAATGATTGCTAGAATGTGAATATAGAGTGTGAACTTTAATTCGTGTAATATAACAACTATTAAGTAAGGTTATCTTAAAAGTCTCGTTCTCAGTTGCATCCGTGGCTTCAACTTTGACCTTCTCCTCCACTTTTATGAGAGAGAGAGAGTGCCGTTTGAGGTGTGGTTAGATTACGACGCAAAAAACCGTGATTGACCCCCCATCAGTTCCATTATTCTCTAATATTGTCATCAATTTTACATGTAAGAACATCTTTAAATAAAAAATTTAAAGCACCGTCACAAAAAATACTCTTCATAAAGTGGAAAATAAATTGTGCTCTTTAACTTTGATCAACATAGTAGATAATATTTTTATTCAATGCCATGACGGGAGGACTTGGTAAGGGGAAGCTGGTAAAGTATTCCGTCATATTATCGGAACGATCCAAGGTCACCCCGACATGACCACACTTGAATAAAAATATTATTACATTTATCAAAGTTAAAGGGCATATTTTTTTTTTTTAAATTGATTTTTGTGACGGGGGTTAAAATTTTAATTTATTTTTATTGTACACTTTTTAAGTTGATTTACAAGTCAAGCTCTTTGATTTGATACCTATATTAAAGGAGTTATGAAAACAAAATCACAATTATGTGGCCATCTAAGATTCGAAATTTTTCATAGTTTTTTTTTAAAAGAATATTAGCAACCGCAGTTACTAATATTCCCTCTAACCCCGTCAACTAAGCTAAATTACTTGTGATAGAAGTGGGTTCACGTCGCTAGTGTAATGGCCAGGATTCGAACCCGGGACCTCTCGATCATAAGGCCTTAAGTACTAAGCTACCGACGCTTTGAGGGAGTTGTGTAAAAATATGTACTCCGTCATTTTGTGGCAGCGGCAACATTGGACCTTTTACTGACCATTTTTTTTTAAACAAAGAACAGAACACTCCCGACTTTCAAACAAAAAAACTAAGTCCGAATCGGTTCACCCGTTCAGAAGTTACAATGCTACAGACATACATACACACACACAGACACGTCAAACTTATAACACCCTGTCGTTTTGGCGTTGGGGGTCGAATACAAAATATTTAATATAAAGAGTCCTAAAAACTGGTTGATACTTTGTGCCAAATATAACCACATTAGTACCACTTGATTGCATGTGTAAGGTACATTTTAAGATACGAACTACCATTGTAATTCAAAAGATTTCAAATAGGATCAAGTTGTTTGTGCTATGTCGCTCTGGGAGCAAGCGACGGAGCCGGGAGACTACTGCGGACGACGAGCAACCAATTGAACGAAGCTTCCCTTATTACGAATACCGTTAAGGGTAATAGGGTAGGATTTGCTACGCAGAGAAAAGATTTCCTACCCGCCAGAGACTTTTGCAGTAACCGCAGCTCTGGGTTTGTGTATGACGCTGCTACTACGAACAATGGACCTCACTTACGTTTAACCTCATTTAACAATACACTTTATAGAAATGTTCTCGACTAAAATTAGTGTTTATTTTCCTTTCGCACCTCTAGTCAACTGTTTGTATCATGAAATTTAAAATACGTAGCTTACGTTGTTTAGTCGTAAAAACAGAAAAATATTTTTTGTTGAGTTTCATTTCTTTAATATGCGAAAAAAGGACCAATTTATTTTCTTATTTTAAAACAGTTCTTTACCTTTTTTATGTGCAAATACCTATACCGTTGATTCTAGTGAATCGTTATCAAATAAGGGAAACGTTGTTTTGCCATGCTAAACCAGAGATCTGATATCGATCTAAAATATAAATTATTTTGATATCCGGTTATTCTTGATATTCAGTGTCGATTTGGAAACTTCCAACCCTAAAATTGCGGCAGTTAAATTACACCGTTTAAATTATTTAGACCAAAAATGATAATGGAAAAGAATATAGGAGGAGTACAATATAGCTTCGGAATAGTATCATAGCACAAATATTTGTTTTGTACAAGAGTCTATACAGCTGGTGAAATGAAAATAAAACGCTTTCATTTGCACCGTCGCGTAGGCTTAATTTCAAATCGACGCCTCATGGATTCATTAATCATTAACAGCTAAAATTTATTGACGTTGAGGCATAAAAGGGAAACAGAGTAGTTTAATGAAAGACTGTCTGTTACCGACTTCAAAAAAAAGAGGCGTTTCTGTGTTGTGTCTATATTCATCATATTTTATTTGTACTTCTTTATTTATGAATTGATTTTGTTTATTCTTTTTGTGTTAGGTTCAGAAGCTCTGTAGACTTTGTATAAGATTCTTTGGTAATATATATTGGTTTTAAGGGACATCAGTGAACTCCCAAAATCATAATAGGATGTAGTCAAGTCAGTGTGGCTACTGACGTAAACGATATCAAAAATCACCTAAGATTTCAACCCCAGTGATAAATTACCGGGATTCTGATAGGATAATAATAAAAAATAATCGTGAATGCATTATTTTTTTTAAATATCATTTATTGATATAAATGATGGTTTAAAAAATGTCTTCCATTACAGACAGCCATTTATTCCTTATTAAATAAACATAATAAAAAACCTATATAAAATCAAGGGGCTAAGGAACAAGACAAATAGTTTATTGGTCTTGTTCCTTAGCCTTATTAACGAAAATAATAGCTTACACAACTTTTAGCGTGAAGTGGTTAAAAATCTTCGTTGTAATAATAATTATAACTCGATTTATTCAAAGCAGAGTCCTGATTGCTAATAAAAAGAGAACCTGCTGCCAGTGCCAATATCTCTCAGCTAAAGTAAATTAGTTTTAATATTTTACTAGCTGACCCGGCAACCGTTGTTTTGCCATGTATATTATTTCTAGGACACTTTTTTTTTAGATCAATAAAAAGGTTAATCATGGATGGTTGAAAATTTAGGGTTGTGTGTATCTTCTAATGCTGGATAATAAAAAAATATCTAAAAATTAAAAAAAAACCTTTAGGCACCCTTAACCTTTAGGGGGATGATAAAATAGATGTTGTCTGATTCTCAGACTTACCAATTATGCACACAAAATATCATGAGAATCGGTCAAACCATTTCGCAGGAGTTTAATGTAAGTACATTAATTTCGTCATCATCCTGCCCAAGTTTATTTGGAGTCGGCACAACATTCCATTCATCTCAAAAAAAGAATTTTTATTCCCTTCTTAACCATATCATCATTCACACAGTCCATTCACTACATTTTAGGTCCCCCTCTCCCCTTGTAGCCATCTACTTCCATAGTAAGTGCCTCCCTTACGGCATTACTTTCATCTCTACGCATTCCATGTCCAAACCAGGACAAACGATTTACTCGTAGCTATTCCGTAGCTATACTTTCAAACTTCCTCTAATATATTAATTCCTAATCTTATCCATTCTTGTCACACCACACATCCATCTCAACATTTGCATATCGGCTACATACAACCGTCTTTCATTCGTCACCTTTACGGGCCAGCTGTCCGATCCATACAGGACTGGAAGCCGGATCATGTTCTTATAGATTATTCCCTTAAGTAGTACTGTAAGTACACTAACCTACTACATTATTTCATCGTAACTGTATTTAAACAAGGATACATTAGACTAGTCGTTATGCAAACAGTAGACCTCACGAGAACCCTTTACCACATTTTCTGATACCCTCAATCAAAAATCATCAAGATCTGTTCATAAATAACGCGACAGTAAACTTCTCCCCTTTTCGTCCTCATTTTCCCTCCTATCAATAAAAGCTCTACCACCTTGTCGAAATGGAAAGTCACGTTTGTTTCGCTCGCTCATTCAATAATAATTTCCAAAACCTGTTGTTAGATATTAATAATGACAAGAAAAGCTAGTAGAGTTAGCTGTGTGGCTTCCGGCATAGAATAGGACCACTCCATCTCTCCTCGTGGATGTCGTAAGAGGCTACTAAGAGAACACCAAAGGATGGTCAGCGGCGTCCTTTGTGATATAACCTTACTTAATACCGCACTCGCCAACCCGTGTGCCAAGCGTGGTGAGTATGGCAAAACCTCCAAATGGTCACACAGAAAAAGACCAGGCCCCTAGTCCCCGGCAGCCCCGCTATTCCTGTCTCGGAGTTTAGTACTCCACGTCTGATTTACATGACTCTGTTTGAAATATAGGTTGTACAGATTACCTGAGTGACGAGACATCAACACGATAGAAGATTAATAAAAAATAATAAAAATGATTTATGTTTCCTTCGTAGAAAAAGAAAAATTAATAAGTCTGACAAGTGATTTGGGCTTTGTTAAGGAAATGTATTAAGGTTTCCATATGTATACACCTATTCCTAAAGGGGTTAACTTTGCCCTATACAAACTACACTTCAGAGTATATTTCCCATCGCTACCGATAAATAAACTCAATAACGTTATGCTGGACCGGGGTAATCGAATCAAGTACCGGTACCTAACACTCACGTTAACATAGCTAGACTAGTATATATGTGAGCACAAACGTGTGGCATAGAATCGACTGGCGAGAAATCTTGATAACGAGGACCAATGACGAAGTCACAAGAAAAAGATAGTGGATGTATAAAATCAATCTGACTCTGAGAACAACAATCGACCAATCAACGCCTTCATGTTGTAGCACCCACACTGGGTCTCCATATCAATAAATGTCGCCAATTGAATAAATTATTACCGGCGGACCGTTGACCCCCATATAGATATAAATTTATGAGCAACGATTACTTTAAATTCATGTGAATGAATATTGATTTCAGGCATATTCTGACTGCGTTAAAATACATTTCCATTCTCAAGGCGTGTCTGTAGCTTTCGTCTTTTGTTAACAAACACTCTATTTCTCACAGAAAATCTATTAGAAATAGAGTATACAGAATTATCAAGAGCAGCGCAACTAAGAAAGCACATTTATAAATAAATGTGAAATCTGAATCATTATGTAACTAAAATATTATATACATTGTATTTAGAGTTCCAGTTAAGAAAATAGAAAATGATTTTTTGAACAATCCTTTCACTAAAACAAGTATACGATCAGTCATCGTATCTGTTCGTGCGACTAGGCTTTGGCCGTAACGCAAAAATCTAGTATAATTTGATTCAACGTGAAAACCCAGTTTTTGTACGAATTGATTGCAATTTTCACTGTTGACTCTTAATATGAGAAGGAATAACGAAGAAAATCATTATTAAAGTAATTTTGACTCCATATTAGTATAGTAACACAGCTCTGCTGATGTTAGAGTAACTAAATGTGTTTACATAGAAGTAATGAATGTTTACCGCAAGCCTCCCCAGAGATTGAAGACTACATAGTTCAATTTATTATTCTTCTAATTAAATGTTATGATACATTAAGATACCGTGTGATTGATGCCCGCAATCGTGATTTCTCTTGATGCGTTAAATAAGCTCCAATAAACCTATTACTTGTCTACAGATGACGACGGAAAGGAACTTAAGGTATTGATATTCGAGCAATATTTGATCAAAAAGTCCACTTTAACTTGAAACTAATTATTAATATTTGAAATCTTTGGCCAAGTACCTACTTGATAAAGGTTCAATTAAGGGAATGCTGTTTCTAATTATAAGTTTATGTATATACCTACCTCGTGACATTTTAATCGTCTTACAATGTCTTACAATCTGTTGATGATGAATTTCTGCGATTCATCTATGGAATGAACTCTTTTCAATAATGTGGCCAGCATGAGTGGTGAACTATTATGGAATGGTAGACATTCTCTGGAATGGTAGATAGTTTTTAGACTTAGGTACGAGTATCCGATCTAATACCACAGGTTAAGGTCGGATATTGTATCTTAAGAAAAAAGTACACAGCACATGACCTAGGGAACCGTGTCCTATCTCTCTGCCTCATGTAAGAACATAATCTATTCTGCTCAGTTAAATTACCGTATAAACTTTTTAATTAGTTAGTTTTAGTTTTGATAATTAAATGTGCTTAAGATACACTTATAGCTAGATATTCAAAGGTTTGCCAGGAATTATAACCTTCCTTGGAATGTGCAATATTAAAACGGCCCTCGAAGGGTAAAGAAGCAGAATGAAAATTTTAAAGCAGAACAACTACTACAAAGTGGACATGATTGAACGTTTTTATTCGTTGCTGAACTACGACGAACAAGTACCTAGCCTGGAGTATTTATTTGTACGTAATATGAGACATTATACACGGATGTGTGACATTAAGGCGTTGGGTATCTTCAAAGTCACGGAGAGAACCGTGCGAGGTTTTATCGTCAGTTTACCCTACCATATATCATAAAATATGACAAAAACAACTACCGGTATAAAAGATTTACTTCTAAGTTGCGTCATAAAGCCCATCCTTTTGCTCAAAATTATATTCTTGCGGCTTTTGACAAAATATACTTGCTTTACTTTTACCTTTATATTGTAGCTAACTTTGTGTTTAAAACAACTATAAACTAAAATTCAATGTAGTTGTCTTGCGAGGGGTTAAATAAAATAATTGTATGATTTTTTACTGTCGTAGTCATATAATTGGACATCCTTGATATTCAATCCACGACTGCAGCGAGTAATTTGTCAATAACATAATTATTATATTTGACTCTGTCGTGTAGCGATAGAGCGTTAGACTTCTACCTGTTCAGGGCAAATATTTGAATGTATATATAGTATTGTCTATGGATAACGTTTTTACACAGTAATACCATAGTCTAACGACTCATACTTCGTAAGTAAGATTACTTGTTATACTGTGGTATTACTATCAAATATCAAAAATTACAGAACACTGGTGTTCGAAGCAGTGATTGTAAAAATATAGTTCTTAGTTTGGACTTGTTACATTTGATAGTATTTTACGCCTATATTCAAATAGCGTGAATTTTGGTGCAGTAGCAAATGGTTATGGAGCCACTTCAACCACTGTGATATCACTCATATCCACCTACGGTTTCTAATCAAAATTTAATGTAAGTGGGTGTTCAAGGGGATTTAAATTTTAACTCATACCTAAATTTGTACCAAAGTTAATTGAGAGTTTGGTCTTTGATCTTTAAATAACGTAATGATATTTACGAATGAAGTATCGACGTTTCAAGTGTTCCTGGCGCCTCGTACACGATGTCAAGGTATTAAGTGATACAGAAATAGAAAAGTTACGTCCATGGATCGAGTTGCTTACGTATATTGTGGTCAAGTTGTGGCTGCGGGTCATACTTAATTCCCTATATTACAAAGGATTTAAAACCAAATATGATACAGATGGGTTTGCAAAGTAATGATAACCTTTGACTTAGGTCCTTATTGTTTTAATGTTTGTTTAACATTTCGTAAGTAAGTTGACTTAATTCGAAATAAAAACCCGACTGCTGTTTAAAAAATCGGAACAAGTTTAGCAGGCGGCACCCATTTGCCAATCTAAAACCGAAAAAAAATTAATGAGTACCGCCTGCTATCAAACTGTTTCTCGATCTTTTAAACAGCAGTCGGGATTTTTCAAACATATATAAACCGATCAAATTAATTATACATTGTAAAAAGGCTAGGTCATGCGGTGGAACCTGAATATTTTTCATGTAGTGGCTGCCATCTGAACTCCGTAACCCATTGGTGATATTGAAATTCTATAGTAAGACCAAAATCTCTGTTCTTACAGGGTCGGCAGCACGGATGTGACTCCACTGGTGTTACACATGTTCATAGGTCATGGTAACCACTTTCCATCAGGTGGGCCGTATGCTTGTCTGCCACCTAAGTGGTGTAAAAAAACCAATGACTTTTATTGGATTTTTAGGATTTCAACGGATGTTTGGAGCCCAACAAACATAGTTTTAAAGGGGTTAAAGTTACCATTATCATTTTGCAAACATATAGCGACAGACGTTTATGTCCTAGAGCTCGTCTCAAGGCCAACGAAGAAAAACGGTGTGTAATCTATTCTTTATTGAAGATTAAAAATTCGTTACAACGAAAAGGGTTGTGGTGACCAGCTGTTACTTATCTCTTCATAATTGTTGAAACTGAATACTTTTTACCATAGGTACCTACAGTACTATTGTAATTTGCGTAGAAGCCCACCTGCATTTTATTAAGGTCTCAAGGCCAACGAAGAAAAGCCCTCAAGAAAGGCCCTCGCACGCGTTCACACGAGCAAATTTGTAAAACTAAACCTTTGCTTCAAAGCTGGTAGGAACCAGATTATTATTTTTCTAATATAAAAGTAGCCTAGGTTACGCCTTATAATATCAGCTACATTTCAGAGAATAGTCAATGTATAAATTGCGACATTCAAACATATTATTGAAAGAAATGTGAACGATAAGAAAATTCAGATCATACACGCAATTAAAATTACGTTAATTACATGTATTTATGCATTCTCGTGAATTTAGTAAACAGCTATTATTTGTAATATTACAAACATTCATTCAATTTATAGTTATTTGTGTTACTGTATATTTTTGTACAGCATACACTTTGTTTACCTATTGCCGAGCCTTTTTAACAGCAAAACGTATAGATTACAGCACCACAGTCGTAAAAGAGCACGTTGATATCTTGACATCGATATTCTATCAATCAATCAGCCTATTGGAATCAACTGCTGGATATAAAGCTTAGCCAATTTGGGCCGTAGCACCCGGCCATTCCACCTTGCGCCTATAGAATGGAGATGATTTATTAACTGTGTGAAATGAGAAAAAGTCTTATCCAGATAATATCAAAGTCTTTTGAAGTGTATGTGGTTTCATATTTGTCTAATAATATAATCAAATGATATTTTTATTTAAATCAAAATCATTGCTTCTATGCCTTTAATTTATCTTATTCATTTTTATTATTTTCGTTATTGTGGCTTGTGATATATTGACAGAAATTCTGACTTCCGTTGCGGTAAAGCACATTTTTTTAATAAAAATACTACCTTTCACTATTTCTATTGAAGGCATATATTTAAAAAGACAACGAATTCACTCTAGTTTTGAAGACTGCCCAAAAATTTCTGGAAACACATACTCAATCTGAATGGAAATCTGTCATTTTTGATCACACCTTTAGAAGAAAATATACTGTTTCTTCATAGACACCGTAATAGTACTAGCATATTAATTGTAGATAAATATCTACTGTTCGTACTCTGAGCCACACCACTGGTAAATTATCTCACTCTACAGAGAACCACTGTTAGTAATTATAGTGTAGTGTGTCTGCTGGTAAGAAGGGTCGCCAGGGTTCGGGGGTGGATCGCAATGTGCAAGTGACAACTCTGGTGTTGAAAATGTATAGTTCATAGGTAATTGGGACGTTGCGGCACAATGCGCACCTCCTCAGGCTGAGTGCGTGTTAAAATATTAACGGGCTATACACAAATTGTCTTTTTTGTATTCTTTTTAATTGTTAATTCTGGCATCCATTTTGTAAATTTTAATGAAGGCGCATTTTTGTTATGTCCATTTCATGTCTTGAATGCTTAATCCGAATTAAATATCCATGGAATAATTTCCACATCGAAATTCATTCATGAAAAAGAATATATATTTTGAACACATATAGAAAGACGAGAGTGTTGAGAAATACATAGATAATAATAATGTTTATTTCTCACCAAAACGTTTACATAACAAATCTCAAATAAAATACAGTAGAACGTAATTAATAAATAAAATTAGTACAAGGATCAATCAGAATTATGGCGGGCTGGCACCTGAACTAGGAGAATCCTGTGTCTCAGGCTACCAACCCTCCACCCCTGGCCAGAATCTGAAGATATTGAAAAATTTGGGCCAGCTCCTCAAGCACTGGCTTACTGCGTAAAACAGGACCACCATATACCGGAAAAAACTAGATAAATGCTGTTTTACTTTAAAAACAGTTTATAAGCAGTATACATATATCAATATGTAATTATTTTATCTTTGAAGATAGAATGTTACATAAAAGATACCTTGAGGTTGGTACTTATCGAGACTTTTGTAGATACGATATACCTACTATACCTAGCTGAAACCACTCATAACTACGTCATTGAAATCTTTAATACACTACCATGTTTCACCTTATAAAAGATCACAGCTAAAATGACCTTGTGTTTGAGTGGTGAGACCGATCGATTAAATCTGTAGACACCTATTCTAGAGATAGAACATCAATGCGTGACCGTGCACAGGACATCCATATGATGGTTCTGTTGATATAGTTGAATTCATTTGATAAATATCGATATATTTTAATCAATCATATCTAAAAGCATAACATTTTCAATTTCATCTATGTATAAAGTCGATGTATCACGTGATGTAATACTTTTAATTTTATAATGTCCGTACTTTTAATAGTCGATATAAATTTATCGATTATTAGTATGTAATCAATCAAGTCAATATAATATCGATACTATTGATGTATTTTGTTACCTTCAGTAATACCGAAATTCCGATCAAGTCACGCAAAATTGCGTTATCATCTTCTGTTCTGAAATATTATTTGATGAATCATGAAAACCCTGTTGAATTGAACTGGTGGTATCCAGCCTGGGTAATCCTGTCCTTGCGTCTTAAGGGTAGTGCCCAATGAGCCCCATACTCGCGAGTCAAGGCCAAGGCATGATCGGCGGTTGCAACCGTCAATCAGGTAGACTCGTTTACCACTTGTTTCAATTTTTCCCTCATGCGCCTCTACCTGAGTAGCACAATGAATAATGTGTAACTTTTAGTTTTATAAAGATTAATCATCATCATCACATCGTTAGCCTCCTGTTGTTAGTCTCATACAGATAATATAATAATATATTTGCTTCAACGATAGTTTGCTTATTATATCTACTAACTACTCGCCAGATTGTTTGGTTTCCACGCCTCTACAGAGATACAAATACAGAGAAAAGCAATACTATTATTTTAGTGTTTATGGATAATAATATTGGTTTGTGTATGTATTGTAGAAGGTATAGATAGCTTCAAAAGTATATGATCACTTGCAGACTGATATAAATAGTTTCTGAACAAAAGAAAAAGGCGGTTTTAACTTCTTTTTAATTTTGATGAAAATTTAATTGTGATTGTTAATGTTGGAAATTGGAATCTGTGAAATGATCATATACTTATGATGCCAACTGTACGAGAGGGATGACTGCGGTGTTGAAGTTATAGTTACGTGTTTTAGTAAATATTATCTAATCTGTGGTGATAGCTTTGTAGCCTGATCAAAGGGCGCGATTAGACGCTCAATAAATATCATGATCCAATATCCGGCAATGAACCGATATTGGAGCAATCGTTTTTGTTTGCATCAATAATATTGATAATAATATTTTATTTAAATGAATCAGTATTATATGGACAGGATCTCAAAAATTATGATATATATCGACTAATCACGGCCAGAGAAATACTTACTTCTTTACAACGTTCAAATTTATTTTACTTGCTAATAAATTCTAATAAAAGTCTCATATTTTAAGTTGTTTGTGTACAAAAGGGTAATCTGTCCGTGATTTCACTGGCTAAGAATTCTTGTAATTATGAAAGCGCTCTGTCGGATCAATGTTCTCTCAGATTGTTTTTTCTTTTAGTGAAAAAATACTTTAGGTATTAGCTTTCCAGTCACTAATATCTTTCTGTCTTCTTTTGTCCTGAATGCTATTGTTCGTCAGTTACCTTCCTCTTTTTATTCAAATGTGGTTAACATGTAGCTGCATTACCATAAGAAAGCCAACAGATATCTTTTGTACAACTTATCTTTTTCGGCTCCCTTAACTTCTACATTGATTCATTATACTTATTCAAAAAGTTTTTTGAAAAGTTCTAACTATATTACATAGATATCTTTGTCGCACGTGTTTCCTTCTTCTCACTTTCCTTTTAGCGGGGCGTGAAAAGAATCCATCACAGTCTAACTACGAAAAACCGCGATTTCATAATCCATGGCATTTGGAATGACAGCATTTACGTGTCAGACTTTACCGTAGCCTAGTTATAGTAAGCGTCAGAATGATCTTGACTGTATAAAGTGCCAAAATGACCTTAAACTAAAATAATAAAAGCAAATCGAATATCAGAACAGTCAGTCAAGAGCAGGGGGAAAAACCAAGAAATTAAAATCTTGAGACGAGGTCTCGGGCTTACCATGGCACACACCAATGACCTTTCGAAGCTTTTCGAAGTTATGTGTGTATTTATCGCAGGTTTATAAGTGCCCGGTTAATGGCAATAAGCTCGCCACCTATTACATTGAGACGTAAACATAAACTGACGAAATATGGATGCTAGCACCTCGGCCTACTCCTTCGGAGATATAGACGTGAGTTTATGTTGTGTTCATCAAGATCGATCCGATACTGACTGTATCAGGTAACGTAATTTAGATTGACAAACATGACAAATGATAAAAAAAGAAATGTTATGAAAATGTAGTGTTATATCCGCGTCGGTTCAACTGGAACAGATAGAATTAGTACAAGCTGGGCTAGTCAACAACTAAGTCATAATAACCAAACCTCAACTTTAAGCGTCACACTTTTTGACATTTTAGGGTTCCATGCCTCAAAAGGAAAAAGACGGAACACTTATAGGAACACTTTGTTGTCCGTCTGTCCGTTTGTCTGTCTATCTGTATATATCTGTTTGATGTTAAACAGCCCTTTCTCATAGTCGCCTTGTACGACACCGCATGGGAAGAGATTGGGTGGTCCAAATTCTACTCTTCCGGAAACCTCTGTCTCGGTAACCCAAGTATTGTTAGATAAGTGATGCGAAAAAAAACAACATGGCCGCTGTAATCACGCTATAGTTTAAAGGGAAAAAATAAACTGTATGCTGCAATATGGGTATCTAATCACGAGGATTTCAAAGTAGTATATCGTGCCCACATTTTAATTTAATAAAATAAATTATTAATAATAAAAAACCCGACTGATGCTGAAACAAATTTGCTAGCATACGGAACCCATTAATTTTCTTGAGGTTTATGAATCCTTTTATGATTCGGCCTGCTATCAAACTTGTTTCAATCGTTTCAGCATCAGTCGGGTTTTTTATTTTTGCAATTTTTTTGTGATGTTTGTTTTGTTTAATGTAAGAACTAACTGTACCAAATGTTATTATCAATGTGTATTGAATTAATAAATGCAAGACTGGTGTTGCCCACGTCCATAGGTCACGGTAAGCATTTTCCATCCGGCGGGGTGCGTGCTTGTCTGCCACCTAAGTGATATAAAAAAGATGGCGGTCTGGCCAGTTACATGTGTGATATGGACAAGTGCATAGAAATATACGTAATAAACCTACATAAACTTTCCAGAACGATTGTATTATTTTATTTCATTAGGCACTATCACTAACAATTAAGACCTAATACTTATCGAAGTAAATTAAACGGAGCATATCCATGAACGTGCAAGCGTACCGTTTAATCTTATAAGCTACTAATAGTCGGCGGAAGGCAGGTACTCGTATTTGTCTCAACAGACGAAGAGACTAGCGATTTGGAACAAAGAGCTCTAAATCCACTCCGTTATAGGCTAAATAAATGGATCCCCGGCGAAGAATCTCAGTTTTTAACTTAATCCTTCTGTTACAGGGAAATGGACGACACTGGTTTTGTGACCATACACTGGCCTGGACATCTGATAGGCCCCGCTCGTCTTAGCAGTTAATATACAAGCTTATGTTTTAACGGCTGAGATTTACACGGTACTTTTCTTGTTTCTAAGGTTTAACGCGCTATCGTAGAATTTTATCTACTTACGAGTATGCTACCATGAAGTTAAAATATGCAAGTAGGTACTCATAGTCATCTCGGGTATCCGAGGTCCAATACAAAAACAAAAGTATTCAAATATTACTAGGTGTTTCAAACATTTACGAAGTATGCTATTTTTTATATTTATTATTTGTTACTTAATCTCGCAAAAACTCGTATAGGACAGGATATTTTTGGCGAGGAAATTTACAGCATTATATTTCGGTCAATGTTCAACACCTGATCCCTGTCTCGAACAGTATGTCCATCATACCTGCCTGTACCTACCCTCTGGGAACATTTAGTCTTTAGCATATCTAATGACCGTAACACTGCTTAATAGTTTACAGGCGACATCTGGGACAGTGTATTACGCGGATCTTCTCTCTATTAGAGTGAATTTTCGCGTGTAATGTACGTAAAACGTACTAGATTGTACATTTTAATGTACTAAATAGTACATTTTAATGTACTAGATAGTACATTTTACGGAAGGTATAATAGAAAAGTATTCGAGACAGAAGATAGATCCGTATTCGTGATTTGTTCGGCGGATGTTGATCACAGTCTGAGCGACAATCCTGGTTGCACTATGTAACAATACCTTTGTTGGTTTATCAACCCCGAAAGCGAAGCCTTTTTTTATTTAACTTAGGTGGCAGACAAGCACACGGCCCACCTGATTGAAAGCGGCCCCCGCGACCTATGAACGTGTGCAACACCAGTGAAGTTACGTTCGTGCTGCCGACCCTGTAAGAACAGAGATTTTATGTACCCTCAGTGCAGAACACAAAATCAGGACAAGCCTTTGGTCTTCCCACTGACAGCACAAAAACTCTCCAGTGGCTACCCTACCCTAGGTTATTATAACCGTGGTATTCTGTAGGGTGGAGGTACTTCCCCAGTCGGACTGCTCAATTCGGACGGAAATACCGTCGTGTCCTACCTCCTCCTAAATCCGCCTTTGCTAGGACCTTGTCTGTCAATCAGTAGATGTACTGGCTCACAGGTAAAAAGTCTTAGACCCCGAAGATCCTGATAGAGGCAGTCTCTATACACCCTCATATTTGTCTAGTGAAACTCCAGTTCGATCGCGTTCGCCCCTAAGTGTATTGACTTCAATGACTAGTGGTACTATGTTTTTTAAAAACCATAGAATTGGATAACATTTTTATTGAAGGCACAATAATCGTTTGACTCAAAAGAACCGCGTTGTAACCACTCCAATTTAATGTTGCTGAAACTGCTGGACTGCTCGTTTGATACAAAAGTGCTATTGTATTCTGCTAAATTTAAGAACCTATACAAATTGACTACACATTTCTTTGTTCGTAAGTATGGCGTTTGCCCCAAAATAGCTGATAAATAAGTCCATAGTTCGCAGTTATTGCGGACAAAAACCCTCGCAACTTCAAAGATGTCACGTCACTCGTCCGATGAAAACCGTTGCCTAAGCACATCTCCCTATCCTATATACTAGCTGGAATACATTATGCAAATTGGGTGGCTAAACTAGAGACTGGCAGCTAAGACGTGACTGTCAAGGTAGCATTGGGATCTCGGCAGTCGCGACTCGGCAGTTGCGACAGGCTACATCACTGCTGTGTGGCGCTGCCAGAACTTTGAAAAACCGCGACCCGAGTGGCGACTGTCAACATGCTCTAGTACAAATTCGTCATTTTCATCTGTTAACGTTGCCATTTTATCATAGTTGGGGCAGCGCTGCCAAAGTCGTGCTGCCCGGCCTTGCTGCACGGTCACTTGCGTCGGAAACTGATGCATACAAATCCAAAACAAGCGGTGCGGCGCGACCTAGCGGCGGCTGCAGGGCCGCGACTGCCAGGCTGCAACTGCCGAGGTCGGGATACCTTTACACGTAACACCTATCCTACATTCCAAAAAATACTGACGGCACCTGGGTAATCAATCACTACTTTTCTAAAAGAGTTGAGTACCTATTATAATTTTATCAACATCATCCATTATTCTAGCGATATACCTGTTTGGATCTGAGGTCCGTTTACCCCTTCTCTTCCTTTTGGTTTATACGACTTTTGTGAGACTGACTGCGGTCTGAGTTCCGGATAGGAAAGCCAACCCGGTTAGGAAAGCTTGGTTCGTTAATCAGTAGGTAAATGGACTTGTAGGTGCAGTTGGCTTCTTCCTAAATGTTTTAGTGGAACGCCATGAGGTATGCATAAAGTTTCTAATATGATTCTGGATTGAATGCGAAGTACCACCCTTTCACTTAACAGAAACAGTGCGTAAATAGCAGAATTAAAAAAAAAAGTACTAGATACAAGACTTATTTCTTTTTTCTCCACAGTCTTCAATTACCCTTTCCTTGGGTTTTTTTTACAACATTTCAACAACTAACTATTAGGCTACAATTCACATCAAGTTAAAAAAGGAGCTGTTACATAGGACATTTGTAATTAAAAAATAAATTATACTTAATAGGACAATATGGTAAGCGAAAATTAATGGCACAAGCTCCACTTGTCTCTCAACTTTATAACAAGATGAGAGCGAAGCGGACGGAACGTCATCAGCTAGCTAAAAGCAATTTAGCTTGTCTACTCGATTATCCGAAACGTGAAACAAACCACTCAAACACCAAGTTTAAAAGAGTTTTTCCAAACTAAAGTGCGTTATTTTTGCAATGTTACTTAAAACATCGCCATAAAATAGTGAATACAACCCTTGGGGCGTAAAATGGTTATTTTCTTAACTTGTGCATTTTTCGTGTAATTCTAAATAAAGCCCTGTAAAGATGTTTTGGTCCTTTAAGCCGTCTTTCCGCGTTACAGATGATTACTTATGTATGACGCAATTCATTTTATTTACCTTAAGCCAAGAGAACAATCTGTACCGAGCTTTTTGTGGGTCAAACCTAGTTAAAATTATTATTTTCGTAATTTTAAATGAGCAAATGAATAATTAGATAGGAAGAACGTAATTTGTTTCCGACAATTTACAAAAAACAAATTGTCATTCCATGTTTTAATTTCATCCATTATTCTCAAAGGAAAGTTGAAGTTGTCATTACTTCTGGTTTTATTATTTATGTCAGTCCGCCGAGTTGCATCTTCGTGAAGCGTAACTGCTCAACAAAAGAGTTTGCAGTTATTTAGTGCTAATTTACTTCTTTGTAGTCCTGATTGTTCCAACTCATTTATGAATCTTCAAAGAGATATCTTTGAAAATAAATACTATCGCAGATCTAATTATTTTAAACTAGGTATTGAACATTACACAGTCCGAACTTATATCACGCTTATTTTAACATCATAAAAAAGAAAACAAATTATATATAAAACCTCACAATCTTTCTATTTTCAAACACGCGTTTTGTACATCTTTACATGCACTGATAAACACATCGTTCTTTAAAAAATCTGAATAGCCAGTTTCGTCAATTTCGTGATAAAGGCTTTATATAGAATTCTCTTTTTCACTATTGAACTATATCCTACCCCAGAATAAAACTCCAGAGGAAATGTTTCAATGTTTAAGTGCTTTTTTTTCTTTTCTGAGGAAACGGTACAAGTACGCCCCAGCGCGGTAAGAAAGTATTAACAAAACTTTTTTAACGTTAATAAATCCGAGCGAAGACCGACCGCCGCAAAATACAACTACTATTCAACAACTCTAAATTGGAGTTTATAATCGTAAAACCGTTTCTATAAGGTAGTACGTACGTACTGCACCGAGGGCGTGGGCTCGATTCCCGCTCAGTGCAAATATTTGTTTGTATGAATATGGGTATTTGCGTTGGTCTGATCGTGTCTCGGAGAGCACGTTATGGCTTAACGTTGTCATACGAACATATATAACAGACGTTACGGGTAGTTGTGAGTGTTCTGATAAGCTCTTCCAATTAGTCCCACCCTCCCCTTTCCTACACAGGACAACACTTGCAGGTCTTAGATGTCATCCGCATACGGTGCAGAACATCCAATACAGAACCAAGCGGTTCGGTGACTCTTTCCTCTGTCGCACCATTAAGGCCTGGAATTCATTACCAGCTCACGTGTTTCCTTCTTCCTACAGTCCCGGGTCCTTTAAGCGGGGCGTAAAAAGGAATAGGATGAGGCCGTCAAGCTGAGTGTCACCATTGTCACACGGTATGTGTAAGTAATGGTGACCCTCTTTTCTGAGACTTTGCCTTCAGCTTACCATCAGGCAAGGCGTAGTCTAATTGACGTGTTCTGTATAAAAAAAAAAGTTGGAAATCTAAAAAGTCCAACAATTGGTCTAACTGCAATACTTCGATATTGCTAATCAGGGGGCCTTAGACAATGTTAATTCGCTCCGGAGCGAATCTATGGCGACATTCGACTTCGCTTTGACGTTCACGAATTTCGACTGGTAGACAAAGTTAGTCACATTTCGTATTCTTATATGCGATTCGTTGGGTCGACACCCTCTACTTTTTGTCTATGAACTTTCGTTTTCATGTGACCAATTCCATTTGTATTGTCACTGTCAACAGCGTCAAATTATTATTTCAACGCGGGAGATTCAAAAGTAAATAAGTAATTATAAAAAAATACTAGAATTAGAAACGTGAAAGTTTGTGAAGATATTATACCTAAATAAACATATTCTACATGAAGAATTCGTCTTTCTCCCATTTTCAGGAATGGACTCAAACTATAGACCGAGAGCAAGTGCTGAGCAATTTTCCACTCTCTTGGAGTATATGGAAAGGTGCAGCAGTTTAATGAGTGAAATATAGCGGTATTAGTTAAATTAAAACGGATATTATGTGCTGAAAAAAAGACAGAATCTACGACGTAAGTAGTTTACAATAAAGTATTCAGTGAACTCTTTTATCAATCATATTCCAGCCTCCGTGATCTATCCCGGCCACAGCCAGAACTTCAAGATCGCATAAGGGCGGACCAGCTTTGGTAGGAGTTGGAACGTATACTAAGTTCCATTAGCAGCGGTGCCAATAAGACACCGGATAAACCAGTATTAATATATCCTCTCCTATTTATTAAATACCTTGAGTAACGGCTAAACATCATTTAGGGGACTAATATTTAATCTTATTTTTGAATAATTTTATCAATAATCACAATGTTACATAAAATTGTCATAATTATATTGTAATTTATCACTTTAAGGTGTGGGCTGACTGGAAATCAACAGAAAAAGCATTGATCATACGTCAGCATGCTGGCGGCCCTGGAGGTGGTCCTAGCAGCAACGGCCGACTTACCCCTAATCTAAGTTATCGTACCTACCTACCTGAGAGGAGTATAGAAAATATCAATATAATTTAGTAAAATAAAAACTCGTCAGATTTCGTGTACTGTACGTATGTAAGTCTGAATTAGTGTAATAAAAATTAACAGATTTAATCTAATATATATTATTACGTCTATAAATCCCCGAAAGTATCTTATTTAGTGAATTTTATTTTCAAAATTAAAAAAAATTGTTTATTTCACTTTTAATCATGTTTTCTTTAATTTACATAATTACAACATACATTTACTCATTTACTACATTGTTTAATACAAATAAAATTTGTAACATCGCTCTTCCCTGAATTAGCTCATTTTCGTTTCCTTCGGAGGGCGCAGGTTGTATCATCATTCACAGCCATAGCTTGGATATCGCTTGGGGCTGGTAATGCAGCCTTAATAGTAATGTTGTGCAATACAAATCACCTGAAATAAGATTAATAAGTAAGTATAATAGGTAAATTCAAAGCATAACAATAAAACTTAACAAGTGATATCGTTCAATTCCGCACTGTCTTACCTTTGTTTCCAAAGGTGTCTCCCGAGGTCCTTTCAATGGAGTGGAAGCTCTTAATTCCACGCAAATATTTAAAACGTTAAATTTAAGTTGGATATTATGCTTGACGAATAAGCTAACTCATCAACCTTTTCCAAGTCTCGCCGGGATATATACCTAGCGCCTTTGCCGTCTCTGTCAAACATATTCATTGTGAGCTGTCCACAGTAAGCGCAACGCATGTATTTTAATAATTAAAGGCGAATTACTCAAAAAGGTAATGCAGAAACAAGTAGTAAACTGAATTAAATGCAGTTCGGCATCACGATCACTCACCTAAGCATACGCAAATCGACATTTTATCCGCTAGCGATAGGGGTTTGGCATTCGCTGCGGTTTCCATCAAGAAATTCGAAAACGAGCGTTAGTAGCGGTCAAAATATGCAACTTGTCTACGCATTTCTATAGAAGTAGTCGTTCGAAGATGTCGATTCGATTAATGGAATCGAATGATTTTAACATTGTCTAGCAATTTTGTGTTCGTTATCCGTGGATCACGTGATATTTCCACATATAATGTCACTTCCATACATTTTAGAACTTTCCATTGACGATTTCGCTAATGGAATGTAACTTTGTCTAGGGCCCCAGTTGTGGAGGTCAGATGGCAATCGCACTATCGAAGTTCAGTCAAAATCCGTAGTTGCGAAAGGTTCGGATGCGACTGAGATTATTATTATTATTATTAATATTATTAAAATTATGGACGAGCAGCATGTTTGCTGATATGTCCACTTCATGGTGTTGGAGTACAGTTCAGTTCAGATTAACGCTTGGATGAAGAAGAACTACTAACCGCTGAAGTTGTAGCTCAAAGTAAGCTTGTATAGACCTGTGCTCTCAGTACAAATAGCAATGTGTTCGAGTTGGCCTACATCTAGTACAAGAGAAACACAGATTTAACATCACCATACAGCTACATTTGAACGGGAATGTTCCTTTTATCGGTTCAGCATCTCTGAAGTGATAGAAAAGAAGTTCGGGACTTTGAATATTAAACATTATTTATAAAGTCAGTGTCCTGTTTAGGTCTATAGAAGTGTGTTAGTAATACGTTAGTGTACCTAATATTGTGTGCAACTGGGCAAGTCACGACCAGGGCCCATCACGAAACATTGCTACTAAACTACCATTACGAAAAAGCTCAGTAAATATTTACTCTTAAGCTTCTAGGAACTAAATAAACCCTGTTATCCCTACCTTTTGTTTTATACTGGCTAGTGGCAGACAAGCATACGGCCCATCTGACATACCTACAAAACAACATGAAATACATAAAATCGGCTACAAATTTCTAGACATGCTTGCATGTTGATAATTGTAAATAAATACATTTTTTTTTAATTTATAAAATTGTTTTATATACTTTTTGAACCTTTGTTAAAAAATAGTTAACAGGTTGTTGTCCTCGGCTCCGCCCGCGTCGATCACCGTCCCGTATTCGTAATTTATCGCAATTCAGGGATAAAAAGCTTAAGTCTAACAATGTGTTATTTATTCTAAACTTAAATTTCAACCAGATTGATCAACCGTTAGAGCATATTGAATAACAAGAATTCAAACAACTTCACATTTTTTTTACTTTACGAAAAGTTGTGATGTGATAAAGCCTAAGGAAATGTTAACATGTTTTCCATTGTGTAACTGGAATCGTAGAATACCAATAATCATTCTCTATGCTATTACGAGAATGAAGCCAAGTAAGATACGGCCAGAGAAATTCCATCTTTGTAATAATTGCCAACGAATACTTTGCACAGGATGCAATTAACTCACTAAGGCTGGATTTTACCAGTGCACATGGATTCCACTATTGGGTTCTTACGTTTGACTCTGTGATATACATTGAGTAAAATGTGAGAAAGCAGTTAAGTTTCGGATCTCGGTCACATTATTTCCTCTACTAAAGCTATAGGAACTTTTATTTTTCACGTGCGAAAAAATCCCTACTGATACCTCCCCGCCGGAACTGGTGGGAGAGGTTATGTCGGACTCGAACCGACTAAAACGCACGGTGCCTGTGGGTCATTGTTGGTAGCCCAAGGTGAGGTTGACAGGCATATCCCTCGCACCCCGGCTGACCCAGGACAATTTCTCTCGATCTGGCCCTCTTCAGTTGAGAGAAACAGGGAGACGCGCAATGCGCACCGTCGCTGTGGCCTGCTTCTTCTAGAGTGACATGCGGCTCTACCTGTCGCCCCAGCTCATGGTGAGCCGAGGTCATTCATGTTGCCACGTTCCAGTTCTTCAGCCTTCGTACGTGGGCAGCTTGGCTTGCGATCCTTCGTTGCTCTCGCTGCCGATGCTGTAGGCACCTCAGGCAACATGTACGTGTTGCCTGAGGTCCTTTGTAAAAAAATGAGCGAATATAATATACGTTCTTTTTGTTTTCTATTACTTGAAGTCTAGGATATTGAATTTCCAAGCATTTTTGCAAAATCTTCCTTTTTGTACTCAATATTTCTTTTGAAATCAGCAACTATACCATGTAATACCAAATAATGAACTACTGGAATCGTTATTTACTAGAGCCCTTAAAAGGTATGACAACCAAGGAAACCCGCTAAAAGATACCGGTTGGTAACAAATTTGTCACCCTACCTAGTACTTTTGCCTAAATATCTATGTTTCTTTCATACCTACTGGTCCAATTCATATAAGTACTACGCTACGTAATACACAACTGATACTGTATCACTGTTTACTAAAACAATAACATAACCATCCTTTTCCTTCAACTAAAGCAAATATCAAGATGTGACGGATAGTTAAGTTTAGTTTTAGTCATAATATAAACGAATGTTACAAACGAAGGATCAGCCAACTCGTTATTAAGGTACTATGCGACTTATACAAGTTTTCTTTACTCAGACTTGATATCTGACTCCTAGCGGCCGAAGCTAAGGCATCATTATACCCGGATCTCCACCTCCCGTCCCTCCGAGCCTCCGACAAAAAGACAAATTCAAACTTGTAACAATGAACCTTCTCTGGTTTTATCCGTCGCTTTTTGTTAAAAGAAAAATACTTAATAGGAATAATTAAAATGTGCACCTAGTTAGTAAGTTGGAGTTTGACTGGTTATTAAAACAATAGGTAAGCATTATAAATAATTTTTAAAGGCAGAATGTAGGCATGCCACGACGTGTCTCATTAATAAAGCTTGACAATATTTTCACGTGAGTCGAAACCTCTTGAATGCACTGAATGCATGCTAATACCTAAATTCTGAATTTTGAACGAAAAACACAAAGTATATAGTTTACCAACACTATTTGCAGTGTCAATATATGATATTAAATACATATGTCAATATATGATATTAAATACATAATATATGTATTTAATATCATATATTGCATACATATATTATAATATAAGATTTTCATTGTTGTATCTACTTATTACTGCGCTTATCAAAGTTCTGTAGTTATTCAAAGAATAAAGTTTGATTAATCTACATAAAACGCTAAAACAATTTGATAAGACGATAACATAATAATACAAGGCCTCAGGCAATGAATATCGTTTGGTAAAATAATAATAATAGTCTTTCTAAAAGTATTCTTTGAAAAGAATAAGTGCTATATACCGGTACAGCTTGAACGAAAGAACTAAACAATTTTCAAACCATATTACCTAGCCTGCACTCACCAAAGCGCAGCTCCGCATCCTTTGTTAATCAGCCCCTTATTAGGATTGATCAACCGTAACGAAATCACGCGCGTTCGTTTTAGCCGACACTTCCAAATTGGTTTAGTTATACTTCAGTCCTTCGACGTTAACCGAATGAAATCCATCAAGTTATTTATGTTATAGCTGTGAAGTGGTAATATGCAATAGGTACCGAATACTAAGTTCATTCCTTAACAGAATAATGTCGGTAGGTTCCTGTTCGACATACTCGTAGAAATTACGAAGTAAGCCATTGGCCATAAACAGAAGGGTTATATAAAATTAAACTCTAACGTAATGATAAAAAAGTGACACATAAAATAGTCATGGTGAACGCACTTAGGTTTGTCACATATGAAGCATTAATGGGGTAAAGGTAGGATATTATAAATAAATCAAGATATATTGTATTTAATTGCACTGACTTGTAAAGCAGATAGCGGACCGCCATCTCCGCCAACCCTAGAGGGAAAAAAGTGTGAGTATACCCTTAACCTAGCCTAGAACTTCCAAGAAGTTTTATCATTCTAGAACAATTCCACCACGCTACGTGTAAATATGACACATTGCGCGAAGTAGCTTACTGAAATCCTTTTACAGTCATGTTCATTCATCTACGAGAAGCTTTAAACTTTTAAATGAAATGAATTTATTTTATTCAGCCGTCTCACCCTTAGGGAGCTCCCAAAGTGTAGACTCTCGTATAAAACATATTTTTTACAGCAACCATAGGGACTGTCATGGCCAATGGTGAGTCCCCATCAAGTAATATAAATGCGGTGCGGTTTGATGTGAGATTGTGCACGACATGGACTTGAGTATTTAGAAAGTTTAAATGCCCTCACAAATGAAAATTTTGTTAGTTCTAAGATAAATAACCTCTCATATACAGATTTCTTTCTGTTATTTGTTATAAGTAACTTCAAATATTATGTTTAGAAGATAGTAATACTACGATATCATATTGATAACCACCACTTGACCTGCAATCTACATTCAAATTTGTTTCTCCAACTTTTTGTGTAAAGTAGGGAGGGAACTCCTCAAGCACTCTCATAATTTCACATACTGCTAATTATTCACTACTTAACTTCGCAAGTTCTTTAAAATACACTCTATAAGTACCCTAGGCGCTACTGGCTTACCAAAAATATCCAATTTGATACAGTCCTTTAGTAACGATGCATAATGAGGTAGTTATATACAATTAAGTGTACATTTTTATTTATATAAATTACGAGCTTGATATCCGCGGCTCAATATGCGTTTTTTAGTGTGGAACCTAAACTCTTCTTTCTAAAACGCTAGTCTAAGCTATGCTTTATATGTATATAATACTAATCAGCTGGCAGTGGAAATTTTATCAAAATCGTTTTCCAGTCAAAGACACTTTGGAGATAAGCCTGAACAAACAAACAAAAACACAAGCATTTTTTTTTTGTTACTGCGTTGTGTAGTATCTAATGTTCATATTATATTCATTAAAATGCTGTTACTTGACCATTTCAACTTTTTCGCAATTTTATATATTTTGGATTCAATCAATTCTATTTTCATTATTGACTTTCACTCTTCGCGTTCTATATGTGTGTATTAAATAAAACCGCAAAAGTGCGGTGAAATAATACCGCGGAAGCATGAGACTTTAGTCTGCAATCGTACTTACGAGACCACCCAAATGAGTGTTTCCTGCGTGGTTGAAATGATATGGGAACCAAGGAGCTGCTACGTGATTAGATTCTCCAATTATTTGTGCCTCATAACAGACATTTTGTGCCGCGTTCTGCATAAATTTCTTTTGACATAGCGGTCACACATCCTCATTCCTCGAATGAATACGTACTGTTTAGTATTGATATTTCAAGGAACGAATGGTAATTTTCATTCTAATCGGCATTACTACAACTGGTAATAAGAAGCGGATACGAATCGTATGATACAGAAAGAGGTGGATATCTGGAGTAGAGAGAGCTGATTGATGAAGATTGCATGGTGGTAAGTTTCGGGAATTATAGCACGTTCCTATAATAATATTGGCTGCATCAGTAATAATAAAATTACCCTGCCATGAATATACTTGTACGTATCTATGCTTGAATTTTAGAGGGTAAGTTACCTAAACTTATGAGAAAATAATCAACATATCACCCCTCGTTATCTTGGATTTTACGTACCAAGACTGTTAAAGAATCTTAGGATACAAAATGCCTATACCAGTTTGTTAGAAAGTTAAAAGTTGGTTAGACTGTATATGGCCTTTTGTAAGATATTTCAAACTTGTATATACTCTGCAATGTGTTTTACTTTGCAATGTACAAACCTACCCAGATTAATATCTATTGTCTTAGTTAAATACTATTTCAAAATATTTTACATTTAATGAATATTTAAAAGTAAAAAGAAATCCATTTTGCATAATGGTTGCATATGACTACAGACAGTCGACAATTGACAATAGACAGTGGTCACCCCTCGTATGCGAAACGGCAACGTAGCGAGCACACTTCTCCACTAGGGTGTAAACAGCAGAGGGTTCACTAGCAGGGGTGCCGTGGTCTGAATTTTCATTCCCTACTTTGATTCCATAGAAGCAATATTAATCAATATTTTCTGATCTAAACCGATACTCGCGACGAATAAACATTAACGTCAGATTTTGATTTAGATTTGCGAGCCGTTCAGGAATGGTAAGATACATACAGAAAATTAAAGATATTAAACTTCTTAGTTTTAGGATGGTTCACCACTGTCTGTAATTTGGAGAATTGCTGTTTTGTAACAAAAAATAAGTTCCAGCTCCAAGTGACTTGGTAGTTTTCCGACTTGGTTAAAGTGGTGTTTTTTATAATATTAGTGGTTGCGCCGATGGTAGAATTTGTATTTTTTTTGCTCAATAGTAGTAATTCAAATCATTGACACTGAAACACACGCTTCCTGTGCCCATCTCCCTCCCGCGCTACCTTTAAAGTGAGATAGCAATAGTTTTCGCCCCGCTCAATAGAATTTGTATTTTTTTTGCTCAATAGTAGTAATTCAAATCATTGACACTGAAACACACGCTTCCTGTGCCCATCTCCCTCCCGCGCTACCTTTAAAGTGAGATAGCAATAGTTTTCGCCCCGCTCAATTGTCAAAATAGCCGCATCTTGACTTCCGCTTTGAACTAGCAAGCAACAATGGCAGCGGCGCGCGCGACTCTCAGAAATTAATAATGTTTGTTGGATTTTAACCGCTTTCATAGACCTTTACCGATCGGATTGTGCCTCTCGTGTGTCCCTCAAGTGATTTAGTGATGTGGGCAGCAGCTCCCGAGCCAGGAAGAGAAGACCGGTGCACCGGCCCAGCCAGCACGTGGCGTAGTAAAGGTTAGTGCATCCTCTCCTAATTTTTCGGGTTGCATTCAATGCCTAAACCACCTCCGCGGCAACCCGATCACCTATCTTGTTTGTTGTGTAAAGTGTCATATGAAACAGTTAGCTTCACCCCCCGCAAAATACAGTCCACTAGCTCAGGTGGCATGAGAATCGCGCCACCAATTAGTTTTTTTTTATTATATTTGTTTCAATGGTATTACATTAGTTTTCAAAACATACACTTAGCCCAAAGTCCACGTAATTATTATTTTAGGTAGGTACCCTATAATTTGGCATTTTTTATTATCGTTTTATATGTGTAATGTATTTACATAACCTTATGAAGCTTGCAAATAATCGGACGTAACTTTCTAATTAGAAGGGGTAGTTTCAAAATAGTGTGTTACGCGTGAAAATGATATTCGTATCAACCCTTTAGTAATTTCGTGTACATAAAAGGCATACGAAGCATTGTGCACACCAGTTGGTGATACAAAGTTTTCAAAATAGTTTATTCAAACTATATACCATGTTAGTTATCACTTAGTTTTTGAATTCAACATTTAGATTTAATTGATTGATTTGCGAGAGATGCAAATAGATTTATATAATATTATATCACCCCAAATCTCAATAGTTCGGTGATTAGTCCAGTTGAACGGACTGCTGAAACAATAGATAAAACTGTCTCATTGTCCGGCTATAGACTTCACCCGGACCATTAAGTTAAGACTTTTTTTGTTTCAGTAGTTTGGTGTTAACTAAACACATTAAACATTACAACACTATAGAGGTACGACTTGTACATTACATCTGAATTTCTTTGCAAGACACAGAAAAGACAGTATTTGTCGATAGAGATACAACACTATGCAAATATGAATGTTTAGTAGCGGGTTCTGTGTGACCCCAAGTTGAAAGAGAAATCCCGATATACCCGAACCGCCTAAAATCCCTACCAATGTTCAAATATGCCATTTTGTGTGTGTACAACAAGTACCAAAACATATAGAAGGTACATCTTCCGTGGTCCAAATTTACGTAATCACTTTGAGTTCCTATTTTAAATATTCAATAATCTTAACGCCTGTAGTAAATAATCGGTTTTAACATTTTGCTTCCTCAATCTCGTTTCTACTTTAACTCCAATCCCAATAGAATATTTTATGTCGGGATATTTAGTATTACCATTATAGTGAACTAACTATACATCGCAACTCGCATAACCTAGAGTTAACAAATATTTTTATTGAAAATGTTGTGTCTCAGCGGTATTATATAGGCGACGTTAGGGCATCAAAGGCATTATCGGCTTTGTATCAGCCCAAAACTGATAGTGATGTTTTAATGAAAGACTGACTGCTGTGAGCCCATCAAACTGAACTAGTTGACCGTCAAGAGACCATACTAACGTTAAGATCAAACATAGAAAAGTAGTAGTAAAAGTTATACGTAGCCCTCAGGCCAAAGTTCAGGAAGTCGCTGCGTCATAAAGACTTATATAATCCTTTCCCGTTTCATTGCCACATCCGATTTGTCTCACTACGCATAAATCCTTAACCCCAAACTAAGAACATTTAACTATACATCTTACGTACTTAGTATTCTCATGAGTATCCTTTTCTATAAGATTACTTAAACTATTAGTTATGTTATATAATACGTACTGGTTTACGTAAAAGTTGAATGGAGATGCATAGAAGTACACGATAAAAGTGCATTTAGATCCTCCTACGATGGCAAAGGTTGCCATACTAATTAATAGCGACTGTGATTCAAAGGACAAGTTGCGCTTCACGCCTCTATTTAAATTGATCCTGCTATAGTACACAAACGGTGACGAGAACCAGTTAGATTTTGTTAGTAGAATTTGCTAACAAAATCTAACGATGTACCTCAAAGGCTTTAGTTTGTTCTGAGAATTTGCTACTGCAGTAATAAACCGGTCTGTATATACATGGAAGTCTGGGTATAAAGGGATACCATTGTGTTCCCAGCATTAACCATATTATTATTTCAAAACCTGACTGGTGTTGATACTACTGACAACTAAAAAGTCAGGGAATGACATGGATTGCCATCATCATTCATGTATCAAATTTTATACATGGTCGTTGAAGGATAGTAAATTAAGTATTAATGAGGAGTAAATCTATCATTAATATTTTTAGTTAGGATCATCAGGCATCAAATAAAAAACAGGTAACCTGTCTGTAACTGTAGAGAGCGATATTAGAACTATAACAAAAAGCACGTATGATGCTAGTATAACATTAACATATTGTCCAGTTATAAATATTGTATATACGATATCTAATTTATATTCAAATAGATATCTTTTTATTCCTTACGCCGAAGGCAATAAGCGGACGCAGCCGCACTTGTAATGTATTCACGTTACAAAGGAGTTTCGGTTTACATAGAGATATGAGTATTAACGTTTCAGTTGATTTTTTTAGGGTTCAGTATGTTGAAAGTGCTATCAATTTAAGTACACATACAAGAAATTGAATATGTCTCTAAAATTCTATTATATTTCATGATATTATTTCGAATAAAATTAGTTCAATTGGTTTTACACACACCCTATTCATAAAGAGAAGAACCGCAATGATGACAATAGACAAAAATAATGTAATTAAAAAATTGATATTAAATAAGCACTAAACGTCTAAAGTGTATTTACACAACTGTCAGTCTTTAATGTATTTGATTATATGATTTATTGGTAGATTACATCTGGATTGACATAAAATCTAATAATTCCAAAAAAAAATCACCCTTCGTGTTATATTTCACTAGCATACCCAGAATTCTCATTTCTCATGCAACAATATATATAGTAACTATAAAGTGCAACTAGTAATCCTGAAGTGCTATTACTTGAACTACAAATCCTACTAGAGGAAGCGAGTCTTCGGAACTTGTCTTCTCTAGCAGGATTTGTAGTTCAATAACAACACTTAAATTTATGCTATATGTTGTACTAAAAGCGAAAAAACAACCATGTCGAAAATAAACGACTTCCTTTATCTCCTAAGGCATTGTCTTGTCAAACATTACTTCCCACTAAAATTTGTTATCTAAACGCAACTTGGAAGACCAAACTAAATTACAGCACACTACGTATAGAAGTATTTGACCACTTCTGTAATACTATGATAGTCCCTCACCCGCGCTACAAGCCCTGTTTCAACGAAAACTTGTACATTGGAGCCTAGAGTTCATTCTCCATTCTTTCAGTCCATAATGTAATTTCTACTACCGTCTGCTATCTGCCTCAAAAGGATTGTTAGGTATTAGTTTGGAATAAATGAATAGTCTCAAAGGAGATACATATACTTTTACAGAAAATTAGAGCAATTATATAAGTATATTATTAATTAACTATAGGCACGCTTTTTCATTTATCATATACATACATATCTCCTTTGTCGAATGTACAAAACCGAGTGTAATTGTGACCTAAAAATATAGACTAAAATAATAATGGAAATATGATTATAGATGGACCATTACATCGTCGAATATTAAACATGCTATTAAGCAACCTAATTTGCGTCCAACAGTCCACTCATATATGCAGTTTTAGCTAAACGTTCAAAATTGATATTAACTTACACGTACTGTCCAGCAGATTGAAACTGTGTGCTTTTCCTGACACACCTAAATGTATGTTTATAAATGGGCCAATCGCCAGTTACTGCCCCAGTCCGTAAACTATGAAGCGTCGAAACGGTCAAGACAATAGGATAGTTGGCTGTTTGACTCTCGAGTCAAATCAGTTCATTGTTATTGAAAGCCACATGGAACGTTTTGTGGAAAGTGAAAACTTGTATGAAATAATGGGGTATATTGTATTGTAATTTATGATTACCAAATAATACCTATACCATTATTGAGAAAGTAAATGATTAAAAATGAAGGAAGTAAACTTATGAAATAAGGATACACTTTTTTTTAGTTTTTTGCTGTTGTTGTTATTTTAATAAGCGAGTAAAACTAAATTGGCACACTCAATGTACCTAAAAAGAATGCAGGTAAGGTACAAAAATAAATGGTATCATGATGTTTGTACCATTTATGAGTTCTCCCCAGACTCAGTATGTGACTTTATTGCAGTGAAAAAAGCTACATTCCTTTCAAAGTTAGGTTCTGATGTTGACCTGATATAAACTAAACTGCGCTGTTACATTTTTAATTAATTTCATTTAATGAAAGGTTTTTCTTTATTGAATTCCATGCCAATAAGTTAAGGCATGGTGCACAGAGCAAACATATTATTTTTTAGTATGGTTTGGTATGCTGATTCACGGGTGACCGGCCATAGAGCAGGCATCGTCTCGGAATTGGAGCGTAAGATGGCAGTCCCACATGTAGAAAATGGTAAGTGAGTGAACGTATAGAGTACGTCACAGTAGGGTAGTACAGTTTATTGTGATAAACTGTAGCGAAAATGTGACTCACATAACGCGAAAAAGCGCGACACATAATGCACTTTTGTGAGAAATTATTCCAAGCTGCAACCTGAATTAACATCGTGATGATGATCATATTATTTTATCGATAAACAGCTGAATATACCCACAATTCGGCAATTAACACGATTATTTATTCACAACTTGCTTTATTAGTTATGGTGTAATTAGTGAGGTAGATATTATTAGTTGACCGAACAACAAAGTTTTGTAATATTCTGTGGTAGGGCGTGGGCAATCAACACTTGAACATTTAGGGATCCGAGTTCCGTATCCAACCCATACCTAATCGATTGTCCAGATCTGCCTTTTCCGCCTTATATAGTATATAAACCAATTCTAATTAAATGATTACCTTAGCAGCTTTAGTTGAACCAGTCATATAATTATAAAAATATATTAATTTTATAGAATTAGAAATAGATTACTTTTACATCTATTTATCATAGGTACCATTAATATAATTTGTAGTTTGGAAAATCTTGTCAAACTATCTATTGATAGTAATTTTTATTATAAGTTATATCGTATAGTGTATATACAGAATCAATTGAAGTTCAAACCACCCGCTTAAAACTTAAATAAGCTGTAGCATTTCTAGTGGTATCAATTTTTTAGTTAAAGTTGAACTATTAGAATTTTACTAAACGTAAATACAGGGCGACTTCAGGAGGATACGATTTTGCGTTAAGACTTATCATGTTATATTTATGGAATTAACTGTGTGAATGATTATTGTTTTAGTGTGGGACACTAGTATATTTTCGAATTTGTCTATGTTACACTATGTGCCAGTAAAATTTCCGGTTACATTGGTCTAGCCAATTCAGAGTTTAGCTGAAATAAACAGTCGGCCAGACAAAATTGTTAAAACTTACTTTTTTATTGTACTTCGTATGCATTGCGATTTACATTAGTTAAAAATCGGTTCTTTTAATATTACAAAGAAACAATTTAGTTTTTTTTAATTTGTTTGGATCGGCACAAAGCAGGAGCGAACATTAGCGTGACATCATTTCGATATATATATATAATGAGAAAATGCCCTATTTCACACCCTAATAGAATGATCAACGTGGACCCAGAAAAGAACACAAACTTCGCGATAACCGTCTATATGGGCATTTTACAGTGGAAAATTGATTTATATGCATTATTGGCAGTACCACGGTCTACCGCCGAAATAACCAAAAATCCGTCTACCATTTGTTTTTGTGAGTAGGTGACACATAAAAGAGGTGGCATCAAAGTTATGCAAATGCCGATCTTGCAGAAGACGCTTCAGAGTACGAGAGCACGATCTATTGCTATCATTAGCGTCGGCTTACAGACTATGAATGCGGCTAGTCGTCGTCGTTCCAACTTAAGCAAAAACGGTTCCTCTTTTCATTGCAAAGCCGCGGGGCAATCTCACCGCTAACCCCAGTAGAAACCAAAGAAAATAGTAGACACAAAAAATGTTGTTATTTGACAGAAAATGTTTATTGAGTAAAGTTAAGTACTTTTAAAATGTTTTAGTTTTGTTTTCAATGACTGCTAGTAACCGCAATTAGGTACTTGTATTCCTGAAAGTAATTAACCTATCCATTTAAATAAAAGACTAACTTTTCCAATTAAGTTAATTTGACTACGTCAGAAAGGAACTCACGACAGTGGTTTACTGGTAGAACTCCTTAGCACACAGTATTCCTACTCCTAGTTTCGATCTAATGGTATGTTGTTATTGGTGATAGAAGCTAGCTTTCGAAAATAAAGACATTGCAAGCATATTGCTGACGTAGTCACTTTCTTCCAAGAACTGTACTTCGCAACAATCTTTAGGTTGCTAGTAATTGGGCGTCACTTTATGCTATTCGTTTTCTAACATTGCTAGTGTAGACGTATTTACACCAGGAAATTAACGGTACTCTTGTTTGCAACATTTAAGTGCCATCCCCTGTTGTATTCGAAACTTGTGTTTTGGAGTTCGAAATCTGTTGACCTGGGGAGTAGATCCGTTCACCTGCATCAAATTGATATCTTGACAGTCGTCTTATCTATTAACCCCGAATCAAGTCTCGTCCGCTAATCAATATGTGTACCGCGTATGGCAGATGAGGTTAACTTTTATGGATCCAAATACCGCTAATTTTAGTATTTCACTCACTATAGTAATACAGTCATCGTCAGAACGGTCTTGACTACGAAGTCTCCAAATGATCTTAAAACTAAGGTATTAAGAGCAACTAAAACTATATTGATTTAAATTGTATTACGGTCCGAATTAAAGGTGTACCAAATATCAGAACAATCAGTCAACAGGAAGGGAAGGAAACCAATTAATTAAGATCATTTTGAGTACGTTATTTGTTAAAATCAATATGATGCTGACTGTACGTAGTACTACTAATTTAAAAAATAAACCGTCTAACATTTTTAGTCGTTATAACTAAACAATTTTACTGCGACCCTTATCATAATATCTGAATAATTAGAGAAGCACAGCCCACCAAAGAAACTCTTAACATTATAACGACTTGTATAATTCTTTCATCCTTATTAGAAATTCTTTCAAATTTGTAAAATGTTTCTTTAACAAACTTTGTTGAAATAAAGATCCGACGGTCTACACTGGCACAGTAGGTATATCGCATTTTGTTAGTAACAATGTTCTGTACTCGACGGTGGGTTTCCGTCGGCTTCCAACACAATTCTACATTATATAGTAATGTGCTTACGTACCCAGACAGTCTGGCCGCAGTACGATACGAGTACCAATTGGTTACAATCAGAGGCATCGCCATCGTGGGAACGTGATTCATCAATATATCATTTCAATGTTCAACAATAAATTTCAATATGAAATTCGTACAGAAATATTTAGAATTAGGCAGATTTACCCTGAAACAGTAGGTATTCTGTGCGAATTGAGACCCATTTTTTGTTTAAAAAATGTATAAATTATGACTTAATTACTAAAAAATATTATCACATATTCCGATACGCATCTCATTTTTACTAAATTACGATATTTGATATAAATGAAATAATTTATATTTTTCACAGTTTGCGTTATAGGCCGCAAGGTTCTCGGCAGAGTAAAATTTGGACCACCACATCTCTTCCCATGAGGTGTTACACAAGGCAACTACGGGCTAGGGCTGTTCGACATCAGACAGATATATACAGCCCAGACTCAGTCTCAAATGCATGACTCGAAGCAACAATAGTGCAAGAAAGACGGCAATAGGTTCATCCCCTATTACGTGGAACCGAATTCAATGATTCGTGAAATGTGGGTATTAATTCACCTCTACCTAACCCTCCGGGGATAAAGGCGTGATTGTATGTATGTATTAAAGGTAAAGCTTAATATTTTCAAACTTTGTTTATGTCCTTTTAACAGCACTGAAGAAAAGCGATTTTTATTTTATTTAGAGAGTTTTGTAAAATCAGAATTACTATTGCCTATAAAATAAATATAGTTGGTACAGAAGCAAGATTGAGCTTTTGTGGCATAATATTTGATAAAGAGGTTACAAGGGATAACCAAGGGAATATGTGGGTGGTCCCAGAAGGCAAAATTTTACATAACTTATTTCACGGTTGGCCCCATATGTTGGTGGACTTGATAACATTCGAAATGTATCTACCTACCCACAAATAACTCTTGACATTTATAAGAAAAATAGAAAATGTGGACTAACTATGAAGAGCTGCAAAGAATTCAAATAAAACTATATGTATATATAGGTATACTACCCAGTGACTTTCCTATTTACAACTAACAATGCTCGCGACTTCGTCCGAGTGAATTTAGATGTGAGTTTTAATACTTTTGCTCGGTACCCAGGGCTTTTCCTGAAATAAAGGTAACGTAAGTTACGCCTTGTTATAAGTTTCTGCCGGTAAAATCTACTCAAATCCTCGATCCAGCTGCTTAAAAATCGAGATCGAGAAGGTTACTACCAACAAGGAAATTAAAAATCTTTACTAGATTCGTAAACCGTTATATTAACTGGTGAGATGTAGCAGAGATAAATATGAACTAAAATATTAACAAAGAAAGCAGACAAATTGTATTTTCATTCTTTCATAACAATTTTTCTGTTTGCCCATAGGGACTGAACCTTGTTTCGCGAGACGTAATAAATGTACATTTAACATTCGATTTGATCTATGGATCACACATAAGTTGGTCCCATGTGGGGAATTAACTCACAATACTCGCAAGATAGAATATGTTCGCTGAAATTCAATCATGCTCTCGAACGTACATTGATTTCCTTTTGTTATAAAAGAACTAACCTAACTCTTCCAGCTTCGATAAGTTGCATGTGTTCAGAGTGAGCCGATTCTAACCCGTAACATCACGATCGTAAGGCCCACAACTTAACCACTAACCTATCGATGCTAAAATGAAAAGATATAAAGCTCCAAATATTAAAATAATATAAAACTGAAGAACAAACGAACAAAGAAAAATAATATATACGTTTTCTTTATTGGCATCTTTTGTTATCACGATGAGGTATTTCCATTGTAGTACGTAAGTAGGTACCCAGTATCGCTCTATCAAGGTTGATTCAAGTATCGGATATTATTTGTTAAAATGTAAAGCGAAAACTGCTTTCCGAGCGGTGCCATAAGGCACTGGCGTTTGGTTCCCCGTACAAAAGACTCCCCGGCTAACAATAAATCGTCATCCTTAGACTTCGTCATCATTTTTAAAAGATATTATCAACAGTCACAATCAATATGCAAATAAACACATAAATATGATGTACTATTGTTTTGTTGTTGTGTGCGTGTTTCGAAACATCAACGTATTACAACTCAATGAAAGTTAATTTATATTACGTTTATTATATGAAACAGTAGGTTCTACGTAGACCGGTATACCTTATACTTAGGAAACAGAGAGTCGACGAATGTCACAAAGTTCTAGCTAGCGGACTCCATCGTTAACAGTATCTTTCAGAAGCATCCATTTACAAAAATTACTTCCTCTTTTGTTTATAAAATAGGATTATTACATGTCTTTAAAATAAAATAAATTGAACCACATCTGAGGTTAGGGTTGGACCGGCATCGTATGATTGACGCCTATGTTATTAACGACCTCTGTAACGTGGGGGTAGTGCGTTCGACGGCTACGTCTAGAGGGCTCCGGGACCTTTCAGGGCACTTAGTGCAAATATTAGTATGCATGAATACTATTTGCATTAGTTTGGGTGTACTATGTACCTACGTATTTACAAAAAACAGTAAATAAATATGTTCATCCGATTTCTTGAAATCATAATATAAACTTTGCTTAGTATGCTAGATTGTATTAGTTTCTCAGGAAATTTTACCCGGCATCGGTGGTATAACCGGTACTCGTTTGCCACTAGGTGGGCTATGTATTCATTGCCAATTTGCTAGTATAAGATAATTTCTACCCTTCAGTCGATCTATCGCAGACTACAACTGAAGGTTGTGGCCCACAGGTCGCTCCAGTATGCAGCTTAGCAGTCGGTCTACTACTTATAGTGCCCATTCAATTTTGTTTAGTGTAGAAGTAGCTTAATATTTGTGCCACCAGTAATTGTGAGAACCGTCGCATTTTTTATTCATCAGCACGCAAATAATTTAGCTAAAACCTGAAAATAGATGACTTTTATTTTGTTATTGACTACCTCAGAGAGAGAACGTAACGCCAGTAGACGTAAATCACATAAATTATTAATATTTTATTAAGCATACCTACATAAGAGTAAGCTTACCCGAGTCAATCACAGAACCTATGTCAATATTCATATAAACATATAGGACTGACGAAAATATTGCCTTGTACACAATATAATATTAAGCTGAGAAAAACGATCTTCAAAGAAATCTTTCGAGAACTTAACATAAGAAATATATATTTTGAATTCAAATACAAAACAGCCGATTGCAAGAAACGCTGGTATCGAAATGTTAATTCGTAAAGCCCCTTCTTTCATCGTAAGAAATGTGTTCGAGACTTTTACGAGTAGGTTGGTGTAGCTACAAAGGAAACACCTTAGGAAAATAATATTTTATGGCTTCTCACAGCTCTATTAATTAAATTATGAGTTTTGTAAGCGATTTCTTAATAAGTAATTCAGCTTTCTTTCAATTGGCACTTAAGATATAGGAAGTGATAGAGTAGAGATGTTAGATGGTCCTGAGTTCGAAAGAAGAGAGATAAAAGAAGATTGACGATCAGATTTTTGCGGTAGAGGTAAATTGAATGATCATATTCACGCCTGTAAATCCTCGAAAAGGTGTAATAAACACACATTTCGCACATTATGATTTTCAGGCAAGCTTACTGCCGTCCAGAAGGTACTTTGTCATGGGCTGTATTGCCGGATCAAGAATAGCCCTATCCCTAGTCATCTTGTACGACACTAACAATGAGATGGGGTCCCTCTATTCTACTTCACCGGGAATCAACATGGCTGACTGAGGAACCCGCAAGGAGCATGTATAAAAGTAGATGATGTGTAAGTAGAAGTGGTAGCGTTTTGCTAAATACGTATTGCAATCTCTTCCCACTCCATTGAGAAAGAGCTGAGGCTGAAAGTATGTAGGGTAGGTACCTACTTAAGATATTATACAGTAAACTGACCAGTAGGTAACTTATCGAAAATTAGTCTCAGGTCTATAAAATTGCTTGTCATTGAAATTTAACTGATTTTCGTGCTTCTGTCGAATGGCGTTTGTCACGAACCGCTGACATTATAGTAATATTTAATTGAAATTATTTACAAAAAATAGAATTATTAAAACTGAAATATAGAATAATCTGTGGTCGGCCGCGGTCAGCTACCAATTTGTACCTGTAACTATTAAAAACGACGCTTTCCTTCCTAAGTTTCTTTCTTTATAAATTACACTGTGTAAGAAATTGATAGAAAAATAGCCTCTGTGGCATAGCGGTAGACAGCGTAACTGCTACGTTTTGATTTTTTCCCGCCCACTGAAGTCCACTAGTCTAACTGCAAACCTTCTATAAACGCTTCACTAAAAATATAGAAATTTCATCCGCATCACAATTAGACTGGAAAGCCGGCCCTAACTTTTGTTAGATATTAAACAAGTTATATTTAGAATATGTTTTAATAATAAAGGACTTCGTGATTAAGCGATAACCAAGTTTGCTTTTCGATCAGATTTAGGATCGCCCATCCTAAATCCGATCAATAAAGCCATTCTTAAAGGTATTGATTTTGACCACAGTTTTTGATAACAAATGGTTATGGATACTAATTGACCGAGCAAGTGAAGCGACCGTGAGTTTCTGTTTCGACAAGGCGACCTAATGTGCTTTTGTCCGTATATCTGTTTGTTTGTCAGTTCCGGTTTAGAGGGCGCATTTCTTAACCGATTTTCAGTAAACTTGGCACGTAATATTCTTTGATTTTAAAACTCAATTTTTGTCGATATCTTTTTTTGATAGGAGGGAAAATGCTGGAGAATATGGGATAGTTTGCTGTCGCGTTCTTTATGAACGGATCTTGATGATTATTGGAGGAAACATCACGGACTTGATACCTCAAGGTTGTTAAAAAAAAAACAAGCTTCTTAATGTGAAGTTCCTTATAACAAAATATGAGAACAAAGGAGGGAAATTTGTTGTAGCGCTTTTTTAAGAACGGATCGTCTTTATTTTTTGGTGAAAAATCCACAGGCTGTATAAAATAAGAAGATACGGAACCTTCTTTTAAGTTTTTATTTTTACTACAAAAATGTGGCAAAGGATGCTCGGGTCTACTGTTCACAGAACTACTAGTAATATGTTAATCCGATATATGATTTCTGAGATGAATCTGTAAGCTAAGAGTTGACGATTTTGCCTACCATGACGTGCTATAAGTGTTCGTGTTCCAAACGCGGCGAAGGTAGAGCTATACCTTCATAGCATCATCCCTTTTCGCACCGAATGGTTGTAACATGATTAGAGGGACGAGGGACAGAATAATAACTATATGAACCTAATTTTTTATTGACTCATACTGAACATAAGTCACAATAAGGTAGCCGACCAATTGTTGCTATACCTATTAAAAACGAAACATTAATAGCCTGTAATAAACTAAATTTAACTTAATACGTTCCTTGTTCAGTATTTTTTTTAATATTCTAGGAAAATTTTAAAGAGCAGTCAAAAAGCGCTAGAAACCTGCATGGGAGAGTTTATTGACAGTAGAGGAATCTCATGTTATGTGCAAGCAGTCGGACTGTCCTCTCTGTTTATCCTGGAAAGACAAAAGAGGGAACGAATACGTTTGTATATCCTATTAAACCGCTTCATCTAAACTCAATCGATGCAGAACTTGTCATGTAGGTTCTAAAAAATGAAAAAAAAACCATTTTATTTATAAATACGTTTTATTTAAAACATATATAATATAAATTAAAATAAAATGTATTTAATATTTTATTAAATACATTTTATTTAAAAATAGGAATGTATTTATAAAAAAAAAAATTTTTTCACTCCGTAACAGCCAGGTGAAAGCAAATATACATATTCATGTTCACAAATGTCTCACAACGGGTATCGAACCCGTGATTCCTGAATTGACAGTGGAACGCTCATCCGCAACGGCATAAACGTCTCATAGTAGACACCTATAAATATTACTCATATTAGAATAATTTTACTACTCACTAACCCGTCACCCGTCACCCGTCGGCTCATGTAGAACTCTGTACCCGTTATCATAACCCACAGGACCCTATTCCCGGGATAAAAGTAACAAAAAAGAAAACCGTTCTTAAGCTTTGCACCTAGAAACCAGATTCATTTTTATTTATATGTATTAAAGGAGCATTATTATTAACGTAAGTAGAAAAGGCTGGGCTTGAACATGTATCCAACTTATGCACTGGTGTACACTGCAACTGTGCACTCTATTTTATTTCAGGCTAAAACAAACACGGAGCTTAGACACGCAAAATAATAAAATAGGTCACGGTAACCACTTTTCATCAGGTACACCGTGTGCTTCTCTGCCACCTAAGTTGTCTATAAAAAAATTTAGAGCCTTTTTAGACAGTTCTATTTGCATGCCTAAGATAAAAAAATGTTAATTATTATTAATTAATTAGTGATACTTTTCGCGCAACTTTTTCGAATTAGACTAACATTTTAAATGTATTACGACAATTCTTTTCAATTAGGTTTGTCAAAATTAATATTAACCATAATAAAAACAGACGCTTGAAAGATGTACGCGTTGTGTTGTCGGCTCAAACAACCACAATAAACATAAGAAAAAGGTCGTAAAAATCTTTTGTTTTTCATCTCTGTTGATTTTACCTATTCCGTTATTTTATTTAGTTTCCGGTATCACTTCCTGCCGTCGACGATAAAATCTCCTCAAAGTTATTTATTATATTCCCTAACAAATGAAATTTTACAGACAAAGTAAATACAATTATTATCCACGCCGAATTGTAAATGTTTTGTATATTTAACGCACAGCTCCGCCAGCGTCAATAAGAATTCGCAAACGATGAATCGTCTTTGTGCAAAGCCGGAACTAATATCAAATTATGGAAGTTCAATAAAACTATTCCCAATAATATAAATAAACAAACATACCTCAAAGGACGCCACACTGCCTTCCCTTTGCGCCAATTTTCTTTTTTCATTTTGCACTGTTAAATTTATTTAAAGTCTGAATAAACTTTGTCCGAACACATGGTAAGCACAGTTCGTATTGCCAGAGGGCCGTGAGCAACGCGTGGCTGCGGCGTGACGGTCGCGTTCGTGACTGACGGCCATACCGTACCGGCAGCGGGCTAGTGGATAGGGTGGCTGTTGGCATCCCTCGCCCCGCACTGCCATAGCCCGCTACCCTCGCAAACCATGCACCCTCACGAGCCTCTAACTTAATCTAACCTTTAACGGACATGTAACGAATGCTTTAAAGAATTTATGAACACACTGGACACTACTGTGTATTTAAAAAAATAACCACACATATATATATATATATAACTCTTCCCAAAATCTGCCTGAACGGATAATATTAAAGTAATACTGTGGCATATATTAAACTATGCAAATATTGTAATATGCCGTATATTATATGCAGCATAATATGCAATATTTAAGGGAACTTTATAAAAGTTTAAAAGAAATGTATAGTAGTAATGCAAACATTTATAAAAGTAATTTATAATGTTATCCTCAAACTCTATATTATGCATGTTTAAGAATAAAATCATAAATCTAATACTTGTAACATTCGAACTTCTAAGTGGTAAAGGTCAGTAATAAAATGGAGAGGAGATAGGTCATGGCGGTATTTCCGCCCAATCGAGCAGTCCGACTGGGGAAGTACCTCCGCCCTACAGAATACCGCGGTTATAATAACTTCGTGTTGTGTTCCTGGCGGTGAGTAGGGTAGCCAGAGCTCACTGGAGAGTTTTTGTGCTGTCAGTGGGATGACCAAAGGCTTGTCCTGCTTTGTCCTCTACCCTGACGGCATAAAATCTCTGTTCTTACAGGGTAGGCAGCACGGATGTGACTCCACTGGTGATACACACGTTCATAGGTCATGGTAACCACTTTCCATCAGGTGGGCCGTGTGCTTGTCTGCCACCTAAGTTGTATAAAAAAAAATAGATATATTAATAAACATAACGTGATTTCTGATGGTTAGAAATTAGGACAAACAATAATGCTCTGTGCATTATGGGAAACTAAATTGGGTTACACTATAACGGAAAATAATTTTCCCAATACCAACGCTTGTCATGAAAAGTGTTTCTCGCAAGCACCCGACTTCTGAGATCGTTTCATAAGAAAAGCATGCAATAACTTGAAACTAGCAAAGAAGAAATTATTTGCTGCTTGTAGGGATTTCAATAATAATACTTAAGTTAGTATTACTTAGTCTCTTTTTTGAGACTTTGCCTTAAGCTTACCATCCAGCGAAGCGAAGTCTAACTGACGTGCCCTATATACAAAAGTAAAAAAATAAAAGTAATAAAATAAATAAATTTTCTTCGTACATATTTCCTTATGAAACTTTCCTGAATCATATAAGGTAAGTATAATATATAATTAGGTATAAGTAAATTCTGACCCCTGTTTGATCACTAGCTTGCTATTGATGATTATTGGAATGAGAATTTAATTATAATTTATAATATAGTTAGATAAATTGGTTTCAATTTAAAAACTGTCGAATAAAGCTGCGACAAAGAAATATACAGGTAGCAATCTTGTCGTGCGTAAACAGCTAAGGTTTCACCAGCGAGAAACCAATTAACTATACCTACTGAGTTTTCACGTTTTACGTAATAATATTAAACCTAAATCGAGCACCAATTTTGTAGTACCGCAATTCAAAAATGTCCTTAAAATTAAAATAAACTATTAACAATACACGTTATGTTTATTTCTTAAATGTATTAACGCGAAAGATTAAAGAAATGAGGCCAAATAAATAAATAACAAGTAAAGTTTTTAAAATTGGTACAATTATTCCTTAAGATACCCAGATGAACATACTAAAAGTCCCCGAGGGTGGGAAATACTAGCCGGCAGTTAAGGTCCTCCTAGGCTGTGCAACTGGGTTGCTAGTTTTATGCAGGGGCGCGGTATTCGCGACCTTTGTGAGGGACAAGCTTCAGAGTTTCTGCAGGTAAATGCTGACGTTCAGCAGGGGTCCGTCTTATCACCCACTCTCTTTCTTCTACATATCAACGACTTGCTATCCACCGGCAGTATTCATTGCTATGCAGGCCATAGCACCTTATACGGGAGTTAACATGGACATCCGGTGGCCAAGCAGTCAGATATGGCAGAAAAAGCAGCTTCGTGTCACTGAGCTTGACCGGATCCTGGATCACATTTCCCAATGGGGCTCTGAGAACCTGGTAGAGTTCAATGCCAAGAAGACGTAAGCATGTGCGCTCGAAGCAAAAGTATCTTCTTTCCTTCCCCTTCCCACTCTTCAGAGCACGCCACTATCACTGCAGGACAGTCTCAATATCCTAGGTTTGGATGTTCGCTGCAAACTGAATAACAAAAACTAGATCGAAAGTATTATCAAAACAGCCTCGTGTAAACTCGGAATCCTGAACAGAGTGAGACGTTTTTTCACGCCAGAGCAGCGATGTCTTCTGTACATGACACAAATTCGATACTGCGTGTAATACTGCTCGCTTCTCTGGGATGGCTGCGTAAAGTACTTACCCAATCAAGAACCAAACGGTTCGGAGACTCTTTCCACTGTCGGACCATTAAGGCCTGGAATTCATTACCAGCTCACGTGTTTCCTTCTTCCTACAGTCCCGGGTCCTTTAAGCGGGGCGTGAAAAAGCATATGATGAGACGGTCAAGCTGATGTCACCATCGTAAGATGGTATATGTAAGTAATGGTACCTATCTAATGGAAATAACTATATCTATCTATTTATCTAACTCACTCCATCCCATGGTTGCCTGGTAGAGATTGCCTTGTGCAATAAGGCCGCCATTTGTTATGCCACAAAACTGTACCAAATTTGGTCTTTCTGTATTCTTTGTGTACATACAATAAAGAGATATATTATTATTATTTATGGTGGCCCTCTTTTCTGAGACTTTGCTTTCAGCTTAAAAAAAAAAGAATTATCTACATTAAATTTCCCGGTGTGCTTGTCAATGTTCACGTCAATTTAAACGGGGGTATATATTATTCTAATTTTACGTTACTATGGCGCACTGATTATTAAGCCTTTTAGTAAGCTTCCGTTAAAGGGAAACCTTTTTAAATTTAATTGAAGTAAGGTGAATATTAAATCAGGATCAAACATAGCATTTTCTGAAGTATCTTAAGAAATTATGCCCAATAGTTGTTTTTATAATAACCCCTTTTTTATAAACCACTTACCAACTGGCACTTCCTAACTTTGCACGGGCTAAATTCCCGAAATAATTCTTAAACTCGAAACCTATCCAGTCTAAAGGTGCGTCTACAGCTCATATTTTTCACAATAAAAATAATTTATAAATATATAAACACATTTCTATGATTTTAAATTTTTCTTTATGATGGTTGGCACTTTAGAGTGCAAAACTATACGTTGGCAAATCTTTAGCGGAATTTCCATGAATGATACGGTACAGCAACGCATAAAATACAAACAAAAAAACAAAAAATATAGTAAATATATAGTAGAAAGTATACCTAATATTTATAGCAGAAAAATGTTAAGTTACATTGTAACCCTCGTTAGCACATTGCACGTAGGTACCTATTCGGTATATTTTAGGTGTTCACATTTCTAATCAAGCTTAAAATAAAATTAGCATGTCAAGCTACAATAAACGTGAAACATCTAAACTAAAGTGAAATATACTATATAGAACATGCTCAAAAATCCATATAATTTACAATGTTTGAGAATATGTCGCATGGTTACTCCAATAGCCAGTACAATTAATTCGGTAACAATTGGCATGTTTATGTATTTAATATGTAAGGTAACAAACAAACGGCACTAATGATGGTAATAGTAGAAAACCGGTAAATATTTAAGGCCCTATTTACGTGGTTGTTAATTCTACCAGGTCTAACAATAGTTGAAAGGTTTAACTATTTGAAAATAGTTAAACCTGCTACATGTGCTGACATAAGGATGTCAACACATGTGCCAGTTATGCATATGTCAGCACATGTCCCTGGAAGATGTGAAGGCGCAAGGACAGACTGCACACTGCACTTGCACTGCTGCTGCATCGGCAGAGACCCTCAAATGGCGCAAATATAGTAATTCAAAAAAAAATCAAGATTTATTTATTTATTTGCAGAAATATGGTCAAACATGAATTTACAAAGATTATTACAGTTCAGCACATCTACCATTCAATGGCATGCAAATATTAACTTAGGCTCTATTTAAGTCTTTACATGTGCATTCTTAGCTATTCAAAATAAAATGGAAATTAAATCTGAAATAAGATTATGAGAATTAGATTAAAATACAAAATGCCATAGAATAACCATAGTCATAATAGGATGTCAACAATGTCAATTTCAGTGGTAGTTATATATATTTGAGCCATTTGGGGTCAAGACGCTGAGATCATGGGGTCCAAGTGCCCGTCTTTTGTTTATAGATATTTCTGAACGTTTAATAGATGCTACCCGTGGTGGCTAGCGGGCTAGTTCATTCCTTATGCAAAGGATTGATATTGACATTCAACGTGGCAATGCTGTCAGCCTTCTGGCCACCCTCCCGGTTGAGTTCGATGTGAAAGAATTCTTTGATGCCTGCACCTGTAGATTTGTATAGGTATATTCTGCATTGTTTTTATATTTTAATTTAAATAATTCCCATGTATATTATGGAATAAAATACGAGTATATAACATAACATAAACTCAAGCCTATATCTCCGAAGGGGTAGGCAGAGGTGCTAGCACCTACATTTCGCCAGTTTATGTTTAGGTCCCAATGTAAGTAAACCTGAGATAAATACACTCAGAACTTTGAAAAGCATCAAAAAGTCATTGGTGTGTGCCAACCTGGGATCGAACCCGAGACCTCGTCTCATCAGTACATTACCCATACCACTAGGCTACCGCGGTAGCAGCTTAAAAAACGTTTGTAAATATATAACCGAACTATGTAACCATGTGGGGTTCTATTGACATTTTCGGTCTCAAGCCAACCTAAACAGTTATTTGGGATATAACTTGGTATTCAACCTACGAGGCTTTAGCGTAGTATTTGCACCCCGGGTTGAGAGGTCAAACGGTAGTCACTCACGTAACAGCCAAAACAAGACAATCGAAGAAAAAAGCAGCCTCCTGACTACATCCATCCGGATCTAGATAGAATTTTCGCTAATGTGACAGCAATATCTATGTAGCAATGTGTGAGATCAAAACGTACTTATACATTTCTAAATTGAAAAGGGTCAACGTCAACGCGGGAGTATATTAAGACTGACAAACACAAACTCAATAATTCTTAGTAATAATATCGGTACGTATTCTGTTCCAATACACAATATTGTAATGGCAGTTCTCTAGCGAGATCAACCACTACCGGTTGGAACTCATTAATTATATAACCTCTCTTAAGGTTAAAATAATATACATGTAAGGTAGCGTAAACAAGTGGCTGATTCATCAACACAGAGCCTAAATCGCTTAGGAACTTGAAATTTTAGAATTTTCGAAGGACAAGTTGTACGGAAGTCTGTCACTTTCAAAGTAAAGAATTATAAATTTTCATATAAGTTTATGCTATTCTTTAAAAATAAAATTACCTACCGCCTATATCGATTTTTTTTAATGAAATAACTTGGGTAGAACTATACTAAACTATAAATTACTGTATTTATTAAATTATTGAATATACATAGATTTTACAGAGATCTTAAAATAATAGATATAAGTGCATGTTCTTCCACTTAAGTACATGGCGTACAAATTAAAATTAAATGTCATTATATTATTTTGCTTATCTTAAAAAAAATGTATTACAAGATTGAACTACTCATAAAAATATATTGCTCATAATGCTCAAAACAATAACACTTTAATGTCTATACTCATATAATAGTAATAATGTCAACATAATATATCAAATAAAATATGAATTAATAACAATAAATTATTAAAACTTTACTTGTAGATACGCATTGATCGAATAATAGGCTTTCTCTAACAATAATATGAGCTATTTATTATTACACTCTTGTAAAACCTCAAAGGAACTTGTATATTTTTTAAGCAGTTATAGTATTATACATACACTGTAGGTGCCATACAGAAAACACTATACATGATAGTTTTAGACGCTACCACAAGGAGTTTACCTGCTCTACCTCTACCGCTACTACTTACAAACGGCATTGTTAATTGCGTACCTTAGTGTAGACGCAACTACCGATTATATTATCGAATTATTTAACATGTATAATGAAAAGAATGTGGAAAATGAAATGAACGCGCATACGCCATGCGCGCTCATTTCATTTTCCACATACTTTTCTGATCTGTTCTTTTTATACTACTTGTATTACACATTTAAAATCGAATCGATTATAAAGAACCGGGTCATACTATTCCCACAAATTTGTTCCTAAGCCAAACTAGAGTCCAGGCCTCTTATGTTTAATGATTAACTATTCCATTACAAACATATTAAGCGCAAGAAGGATATCCTATTTCATACTTCACAATGGAGATGTAACGCAGACAGGCAAAATTTATTTATTTCATATGTTACACACATAAACCTTCTCATGACTTTAGATCCCCAAAGGGGTACACAGATTTGTACTAAAACTCATTTCACTATCTATGTTTTTCAGTCTCGCGTAATAGGGGTCGAGCGTATCGCTATCAATCGGTCACTTTTTATGAGCTATGCGTTTACTGTCGGATGGAGAACAGCAATATTATTAAGTAAACTGTGTTCTATCCCTTAATCGCCTTTTACATAACCATCGGGGAGAGATGGGGTGGCCATTGTGTTGTTCTTCGCCAGGGGTATTCAAAACGTCTTCGTACGGTGTGAGTATAAATAAATATTCACCAGCATCATCATATCGATCGTCGATATACTCGAAGCTTGCACTTTGGAGACCGAGGTCAGCCCTCCTACTCTGTATGAGTGTGGCACATAAGCTGCAAAAAATCGTTACGATTGCCAACGCACGGTGAACCAATTTGCATTTGTTGTTTGACCTATGAAGATCTTTGTGGGTCCCATACATTTCATACACGCAATATTGACCCTCAGTGGCTACAGACTACTTTAATTTGGGTAACAACGACGTAAATTATAATATCGGTTAACCGAACTGTATGGATGTACACGGTATGGAAATTCATTACGAGTAGGGCATCGAGCCCGGGTTTATCCGGACCGAAAAAACCCGGGTTTTCCCGGTTTTAAGGATTACAAAAAAACCCGGGTTTAATTTTTAAAACTCGGGTTTTTCGGGTTTTTCAATAAGTAATTTTGTTTTTGTTATTTATTAAGTTTAAGCAACTTCGAATGCAACAATAAGTAAATAGAATAAAAACACACTTTGATAAATTATTATTTATAACGTAAAACGTAACTTCGTTGCTACGTTCCTAGTCCTACCAATAAAACAAGCCATGAAGTTAAATGGAACGCGCGCGTCCATCTCAGGTTATGAATTGGGTGAAGTGTGGAGCAGTGGAGAGGGTTACCTATCGCTGGTATATAAACATTTAAAAGATTCACTATCCATTTGCATAAAAAAATAACCATAAAATTTTTTGGCACATGGTAATTTAGACTAATGATATTTATGCATTTTTTTTTTATCCATAACAAATTTAGCAAATTTGTACTTTGTCATAATTAAATGTTCAAATATTTGTACTAATATTTGTACTTTGGCATAATTTAATATTCAAATTATGCCAAAGAACAAATATGTTGGTATGGATAAAAAAATTGTGCATAAATACCATTAGTCTAAATTACCACATGATAAAATATTTTATTGTTATTTATATATGACATAAGAATGGCAATGGAGAACAAACATCTGACAGTTTTGGTCTTATTGGATTTCAGCAGTGCCTTCAACTCAGTTTATCTATCGCATGTCTGTCATTGGCGGAATTATGTCGTCACCGACATCTCTCGCTATATAGAGAAATTGAATTGAATTGCACTCAGTTGATTTTGATATTCTATCGTCCATCAATGTTTCTACCTCTGCAACTACATGGTTTAAATACTATCTCCAGGTACGCTCACAGTCTGTTAGAGTGAATGATGCTTCCTCCGATTGTTGCGTCTTAGTAGCAGGCGTTCCTCACGGTGGTGTCCTTTCTCCTCTCCTTTTCTTTGTTTTTATAAACGCTGTGACTCGGGTTCTAACCTCGCATTATCACTTCTATGCAGATCACTTACAAATATATCGGCATTTCAAAGCTGATGAACTGACTGTGGCTGCCATCAACAATGATCTTGACAACATCCATGCTTGGACCCAATCCTTTGTACTGCTGGTTAACCCAAAAAATCTCAAGCACTTATTGTTGGGGGCAGATACATGCTCCGCCTCCTGGATCACGATTCTCTTCCTCCAGTAATGTATGATCCGGTGGCCATTGATTACTCAAAAAGTGAAAAAATTTAGGCGTGTACATCGACTCCATGCTTGTCTGGGATGTTCACATCGCGGAGGTGAGTAGAAGGGTATACTGTTCGTTTCAATCCCTCAAACGTCTCCAGAAACTCCTACCTCTTCAGACTAAAGTTACTCTTGCACAATCTCTTCTACTCTCGCTTTTAGACTACGCTGATGTCCGCTCTCTAGATGCATCGGAGGAACTGCTGAACAAATTTGAGCATCTGCAGAATTTGGGAATTCGCTTTGTGTTTGGTCTTCGTAAATACAACCATGTCACGCAATATCGCAAAAGACTGAACTGGCTCCCTATTCGACAGCGCCGTAACCCTCACATCCTAACTCATCTCTATACCATACTTCATAATTCAATTTATTTGCGGGAACGCTATGAGTATCTTGTACCCAGGGGCAAACCCTGTCGTCTTTCTTCTTCTCTTCTGCTTCGCACACCTGCACACACTTCTTGCTGCTATGATGGATCGTTCACGGTGCAGGCTGTACGTATTTGGAACGCACTACCTCACACTATTCGCGGTAGCCATACCCTGGACGTCTTTAGGAGAAGAACTAGGGATCATTTCCTATCACAGTAATGTAGTCTGAATATATTTATGTGTCTAAATGTATGCATTATGTTTATGTATGCTGTGTATGTATGTTTATGTACCAAAACAATTCATTGAATGTTAAAACTAATCTCTGCAAGTCATAATTTCAAAAAGACTACATAACTTACTAAGTTTTAAGATATTCTGAAGAAAAATAAATCTTTATCACTTTTTTAAACATTAAAACTGTTTTGGTAATTTGTAAAGTACTGTTTCATTTATTTATATTCTTCCTTATCCTTTAGATTTTGTACACATTGTAGGAAATCGATATATAAACGCAGATTAGTGTATTTAAAAAAAATACAATAAAAAGATCGAAATGCTCAAAAACACCGGTCTAACCGGGTTTTGATTACTCTTAGACCCGAAAACCCGGGTTTTCAAAATTGAACCGAGTTTCGGAGCCTTAATTACGAGTATACAGTGTACGTCGATCTTCACATTATCGTGTGCACCGTCTGAGTTAGCACATGTTGAGACTATTTTATTGTGCAAATTTTTAGCAGCGCGGTGCAGTCTGCTAGAATTACGCGAATATTTGTATAACGGACTCAGCGCGTCGTATGTATTACAGCATATTAATAGCATAAATTCTATTTTTACAAACCAAAAAGTACGCCGCATGATTAAAATTGCTTATATAGCCAATAGACATGTGAATCCACTCATATAATGAGTGATTTTCTCAGTACAATAGGCAGCCAGTTTCATGGGTGATTTACCACATTCAATGAAAATGTCCCAGGTCAAGGGAGAATCGATAACTGTTACCAATTATATGTGAAATCAAGCAACCTTTATTTAGTTTTAATATTAGGGTTTTTGAAGATCGCTGTATACGGAACCATTATAGCTTCTCCAACTGGAATGAATAAGTTTCATACGAGTAGTCACGCCTATTTCTCATTGAGGTAGACAGAGATCTTTTTTTTCAATTGTAGCGATCCTAGCAATAGCATACGCCTACATTAAACACGTAAAATTCACTTTATTTATTTTATATTTCATAAAAAATTACAGCTAGTATTAAAAAACACACACACATGAACTCACAATTCATATATACTCCATATATGAATTGTGAGTTCATGTGTGTGTGTTTTTTTATATAGAACACATCAATTAGACTTCGCCTTGCCTGATGGTATGCTGAAGGCAATGTCTCAGAAAAGAGGGTCACCATTACTTACACATACCGTGTGACAATGGTGACACTCAGCTTAACGGCCTCATCATATTCTTTTTTAAAGGACCCGGGACTGTAGGATTCTTCCTTCTGGAAACACGTGAGCTGGTAATGAATTCCAGGCCGTAATGGTGCGACAGAGGAAAGAGTCACCGAACCGCTTGGTTCTTGATCGGATGTTCTGCACCGTGTGCGGATGACATCTAGACCTGCACGTGTTGTCCAGTGTTGGAAAGGGGAGGGTAAGACTAATTGGAAGAGGTCATCAGAACACTAACCATGGTACAGACGGTAAAATACAGCCATGGACGCAACATCTCTTCGCATCTGTAAAGGTTCTAGGGTGTTCGTGACCTCGGGATTCCCAATGATGCGGACCGCATATCGCTGCAACCTGTCGAGAGCATCTAGTAAGTACTTTGCTGAACCATCTCAGAGATGCGAGCAATATTCCACACAGGAGCGAATTTGTGTCTTGTATAGAAGACACCGCTGCTCCGGCGTGAAAAATCGTCTCACTCTGTTCAGGACTCCGAGTTTTCGTGAGGCTGTTTTGATGATACTTTCGATGTAATTTTTGTTATTCAGGTTGCAGTGAACATCCATACCTAGGATATTGTCCTGCAGTGGCAGTGGCGTGCTCTGAAGAGTGGGGAGGGGAAGGAAAAAAGATACTTTTACTGTAAACGCAGATGCCTGCGTCTTCTTAGCATTGAACTCAACCAGGTTCTCAGAGCCCCATTGAGAAATGTGATTCAGGATCCCGTCAAGCTCAGTGACAAGAAGCTGCCTTTTCTCTGCGATATCTGACTGCTTGGCCGCAGAATGTCCATGATAACTCCCATGTAAGGTGCTATCGTCTGCATAACAATGCACATTGCCGGTGGACAACATGTCGTTGATATGCAGAAGAAAGAGAGTGGGTGATAAGACGGACCCCTGGGGCACGCCAGCATTTACTTGCAGTGTAATAACTAAGTTTACATGTATCACGTAAGAGTTTAATTAAAGGTATCTTCATAGTCCAACTTAACTACCTATGATTAATTATTTCTGTATAGACTACCTATGTACATTTGTACAATTCTGGGTCGTTGATGTGGGGCATGTAAAAGCATCTGATGATGTCATCAAATTGAGGGCCTCATCAGATGCATTTCTCCAATTTTACGTTATTTAGAACTTCATATTCCAATAACAGTGATTCATGGCTATTCCACAAGTAACACAAAGTTTGCCGAGCTTTTTTTATTGCATGTCATATTGACACACAATAAAATTATCTGGATTTCGGCTAGGAAAGATATCGTCAGTTTTTGAGCGTACCTAACTGATAAGTTGAAAAGATTTACTATTACTTTTGTAATTTTAACGTCCAATTAGTATTTAGGTTTGACTTAAAACACAAATAGTAGCTGAAATTCGAATTCGGCTTAAATCTAGTTTCGGTCGAGTTCTAATTAAATATGTTGGTACACTAGGTATGCTGATCACGTTGCACGATGGCAGTTGCCAAGAATTACCTGGAGAAGTGGCGTGGGAATTTCTCCTAAATAACACAGTAACACGGCTCTGTCAGCAACTAACTGTAGATTTGGAGTTGTGACTCTCTAACACTTGTTTGGATTGTGGCATACCTATGTATCTACCTATTGTTCACGGGGATTACTCAAAATGTGGTATAATCTGGTATAACAAGCATACTACACTAGGCCTCAGTAAAGTAAATACTTAAACTAAGCAAAACGTCTAATGTTAGGTTCTAGAGTTTTGTTTCTCTCTTCAGAAACAAAAATCGGCACTCATAGATTCACTTCTCTGTCCGTCTGTCTGTCAAGACCTTTTTCTCACATAATCAGTTCTTCTTATTTTTAATTGAAATAGAATCAAAACCTATAAACCTGTTACCCTAAAAAAAAAGTTCATAACTGCGATTTGCACCAACATCCTTCCTGTTGCCTGATCTTCCTCACCCATATCTAACACCTGCACCTTTGATCCCAGGGTTAGCACTCCTCCTCTTTCCATGAATGGTTAATCCTCTTTACGGGAACTACTGCCATCTAGCCCCCAACTATAACAGAAAAGCCTATGCCTGAACCTCGTTCTTCACAGATGTACCCACCTTGCAAACGAAGTTGGCTTGGTCCCGAAAAACTTATTGCGTATTTGGTACCTCATAAATTGGTTTAATTCAAGTTCAATGGGGTGATACGATACATAAAAGCGTGCACCACACCGCAGAACTTTCTCATCCTTAAAGTGTGCCCTGAACAATATAATTTTCCACTCGAGAAATACTCTGTCCTCTTAACCACTTAGTAAAACTACCGTTACTACAAACAATATCGCCTTAAATATTTATAATCCTTAATCTGTTATGTGTTTACGGGTAGACCCAAACCTATTTTGAAATTCTTGCCAACCCGTTACACTATATCTACTTACCTAAATAATTTTATAGTTCTACATCACTCTCATTCACTCAAAATGGTGTCTTGATACTACTTGATATGATTATTTAACTAATCACATAAAAGTAAAGTAAGTACTTAATTTCTGTAACATGACGACAAAAGAAACTAATGAATTTGAATATTGAAAACTTTTAGGGTAAACTAGGTGGAAAAAATGCAGAATTCATCAAATTTATGTTTTTTTTTTTATATAGGACAGTAGTATACATCAAATTCGCTTCTAAATATATTGTTTTAAATATAATAATAAACTTTTCGATTGGAAATATGCCCAGCAGAGGACTGTAAAAGTAAAATCGATAAAATTATTTGTGTCTTTATAGAGTTTCGCACCAAAGGTATAAATGAAACCTTGATTGATGATGTATTTTTCTCAAATCTACGTAAATACCCAATCAAACCATACTATCTTTATGTACTTAGTATGGTAATGAAAATAAATTTATCCATGCACAAGTGGCACATTAAGAAACACCGTATCATTTAACACCCATCAATCCTCGAAGGCTTATTCCTTTTAATCACATTTATAGGTATAGATGAGAAGTCTGTCATGTCACTGAAAACCCTGCTGAGTGCCACATTACCGCGGCCAAATGACAAGTGTTTCTTTTTCTTCCTAGCCATATTATTGCCAACTACGGTCAGTTTAAAGTCTAACTAGTTTCGATTAAATAACAGTTTGCCACGACAAAACTTTACAAGACCGAGAGAAAGTTTTTTACGATAACGAAAAGTTTCGTTGAAACATAGTACACTGTGTTTGAGCCAAGTACAACATTTTAAAAATAAAGCTAGCGTTACTTTCTTAAATAAATTAATATGGTTCATGTAACATGTAAGAACCTATTACATAACATAACATAAACTCACGCCTATATCCCTGAAGGGGTAGGCAGAAGTGCTAGCACCCACATTACGCCAGTTTATGTTTAGGTCCCAATTAGGCCTATTGCCATTAACCGGGCACTTATACGTCTGCGATAAATACACACATAACTTCGAAAAGCATTAAGTCAAAGTCATTGATGTGTGCCAAGTTAAAACCTGGGATCGAACCCGAGACCTCGTCTCAGCAGTTCATTACCCATAACACTAGGCTTGAACTTCTACTAGAGTTTTGTCTCCAATTCAGCTCTCTTTCTATTGACATACTAGCCACCTCCCGGATTCTTTTTAATTCTTTGTCACATTATATTGTGCGCTTAAACAAAGCAGGAGATTATAGAGACGACCATAGTTATTATCGTTTCATCAACCACACCCCATGGCGGGTCGTATTATTATAATAGAAAAAATATAATTATATTTTTCGTACTTTCTTTTTCTATAATATTTTGATTTGTTACAAATATTGCCTAAATTACTCAGAGTCATGAAATATTATGCATGCCAAGGAGAACATAATATAGTGTTTACATGTAAATCATTAAGTAGCCGTCTTTCTACACCTTTGGTCAGTAGTAAATCATTACAATGAAATCCAATCCTTTAACAAAAAAATAACCAATTTTCATTTGATAAACAACGTTTGACACAATTATACTTGATAAATTAATGATTTTACAAACTATGTTTCATAAACTACTAATTAGACCAAATATTTATATGGGAAAAAATCATTTTGCCTTAACAGCATTTCACAAATTAACCGCGAAACGTCCTGAACCGTTCCATAATTATGATTTCATAAGGGCCCGTGTTTTTTTTATACAACTTAGGTGGCAGACAAGCCCACGGCCCACCTGATGGAAATTGTGAATTGATTATTTTAAAAAATGTTAGTTGGCAAAACAATCTCCAGTATATATAAAAAATTACAAATTTAAGTACAATAATAATAACAAAAAAAAAATACCAAAAGCAAATAGGATGTTTTATTTTCAGCACGAAATCATATGTAAGGTTCCTTCTTCCTGCAGTCTCGGGTTCTTTAAGCGGGGCGGGCCACCATTGCAACTACGTGTCTGTAATGATGACCTGAGACTTTGCCTTTAGCTTAACATCAGGCAAGGTGAAGTCAAAGTGACGTGTCCTATTTAGATAAAAATTTAAAAAAACCCTCGTCACATAAAATACTCCAAATAGTCGGAAATTAATTGTGCCCTTTGATTTTGATAAATCTAGTAATATTTTTATTTAAGTGTTGCCATGTAGGGGGGACCTATTAAGGGAGAACTGGCAAGGTCCCCCGACATGGCAACGCCTGATTAATAATACTACTTGGTTTATTAAAGATTAAGGGCACTGTTTATTTTCAACTTTTTAGAGGAATTTTTTTGCGTGGTTTCATTCGTTCAGGAGCTATGATGCCACAGACAGACACACATACATACACATACACATCAAACTTATAACAGGCGTGTTTAACCCCCGTCGTTTCTATGTCGGGGGTTTAACACCCCGTCATTTTTTGCGTCGGGGGTTAAAAAAGGTCAACTGAAACGAACTGACTAGGTTAGGTTATGTTGGAACTGCGACCACAACAGCACAACGGAGTTCTACTTAAATAAGTAAGTATATTAAAAATATATACTGTCTTAACTAAGCGAAATCGCGTAGTTAAGGCTATATAATAAGGTTAAAAATTTGTAAAATGACAAAGTATTCATGGAATTATTATTAGTACAAAATTATTACTTTCACATAATTTATCTACCGACTTTATTAAGACAAATTAACATTTATAAAATAAAAAAATCCAATTTAATTTATTCTTAATATATACATTTGCAAAACATGTAAAATGATTATTTTTAAAGTAATGTGCTTGCGTTATAAAAGTTTGAAAATAATTAGTTTTTCAAACGTTGTTTATAACATGATCGTTGAAATATTTTTTACTAAACAATAGTATACCCATTATAATTGTTATTTAAAAGGAACGTAATTACTGAGTATTATAAATAACTGACTATTATTTTCTATCCCCATATAGATAAAAGATTACAAAGAACACGCCCATTTCGTGCGAAACTACCATGAATTAAACCATACACGGCACTGATAACAGCACACATGACTGAGTGTTATTTACTTTATACACTCGCACATATCTACTAAGTGCTTTGCTTGTTACACGACCAGTTAGCGGCCTTGTAATTTTGTTACAAAGCACCATATTATGTGCTTTGTAACTATATTAAAAGTCTATTAACGGTTAACGGTATATGTGCCGACAAACTTGGTCAGAAAGTTTACGCGAACACATAAAATAAATGAAAGGACTGCCGATCATCCAATAGCACAATGCCCTGTGTCTTTTTTATAAAAGTTAGGTGGCAGACAAGCTCATGGCCCACCTGATGGAAATTGGTTACTGTGACCTATAAACGTGTGTAACACAAGGGGAGTTCATTATTCTCATAATTGAATAATCCGACGGCAGTCGTTGCCATACAGCCGCACAAGCCTAATTAAAAGAGTGCAAGGAGCAAGCGGACCCGCATTTGACTGGAATGGAGTGGACCCCATACTCTGAGGTGAAAACTTCAGATGCGACTGGGATTAACGCTAGCATAAAGAAGAAGAAGGAGCCAGCGGATCTCGTACCTGGTGATGATGATAGTAAAATAAAAATAATTCATCACTGTACTGTTTATAATATAGGTACTTACCATACTAGTACGCACTATAAGTTTCCGGATTGAATATGAAAAAATACTATTAAAGGTACAAAATTAATTTATTGTTTTTCAAAATAATCTCCCTTGGCGTCTATGCACTTTTTCATTCGATCAAACCAGTTTTGAAAACTTTTGTGCCACTCCTCTGTGGTGACCTCTGAAACGTGTTTTTCATACTCCTCGACAGCCTCTTCTGGTGATGAAAATCGTTGGCCGCGTAATTGGTTCTTAATTTTTGGGAACAGATAAAAGTCACAAGGTGACAGGTCGGGACTGTACGCAGGATGACTCATGAGTTTTACATTTTTCGCCTTCAAAAAGTCGTTTGTCTGTCTGGCCGTGTGAGAACTAGCATTGTCGTGGTGCAGGATGATACGACGTTTACGGTTATTTTTACGGAGTTCGTCAATAACTTCCGGCAAACAAATGGTCGTGTACCAGTCACTATTCACAGTACGACGATTTTCTAAAGCAACAGTAGCCCGTGTCCAGTTTTATTAAAAAAAGAAGCAATCATCCGCTTAGATGCACTTTTCACGCGCGCCACTTTGGTTGGTTTCGGCTCATCTTGAAAGACCCATACGCTCGATTGCTGCTTTGTTTTGGGATCGTAGCAATAAATCCATGTTTCGTCACCTGTTACTATGTCCCACACCAAATTTGACGCACCTTCGTTGAATCTGGTAAGCATGGCACTGCACCAAGTGACGCGGTCCGTTTTTTGATCCTCGGTCAAGTTATGTGGGATCCACCGCGAGCACAGCTTTCTCACACCCAAATGTTTGTGTAGGATTGATTGTATTTGACTCATGCCTATTTCTAAGGATGCGCGAATTTCATGGTAGGTCACATGCCTGTCTGTTTCAATCATACGGCGCACAGCATCGATGTTTTTGTTGGTCACAGCGGTGGACGGCCGACCATCGCGAGATTCGTCACTGAGATTGATACGACCACGCTTGAATTCTGCAAACCAGCTATAAACAGTCGTCTTGCATGGAGCTTCATCGCCAAAAGCTGTTTCAAGCCGAGCGATGCTCTGTTGAGCCGTCAAATTACACTTAAAATCGTAGAAAATCATACTACGAAAATTTTCCCGAGTTAAATCCATGTTGATGCAGACACACAATTTTTTAAATGGCGCCACAAGGTAAAAACAAAAGACAGTCAGATGAAACAAACTGTATTCTACAGCCAAAGAGTTCTATTTTCAAATGTTGTAATAAATTTTTAAATATTGTTTATGTAAGTGGCCAGTTCCGGAAACTTTTAGTGTAACCTATGTATCTTATATAGGTACACAAGATGAAAAGTGGTGTATTTTCCAATGTAACTAAACTCGACGTTCCTTAAAAAGCTAAGCACTTTCAGAAATTTAATAATATTGTCCAAACGAAAACGATATCGTGACACCGGCTCACTGAAGTGGATATATTGATTGATCAAACGTATTTATATAAATCTATTGAAGTCTGAGCTCCTCTCGGTCCGTGGAGAGTCCATATGAAGTTATGATATACTAGTTGATACTCACGGCTTCACCCGCGTGGAATTCTGTTCTCGTGTCCCATGGGAACATTCTTTTTTACGTGCTTCAGATCAGCCCAGCCCTACAGAGTCTGGTAACGAGACTTATATCAATCTATCGTCCTCCTTGACACTAGCATACGCACTTACTACTTTTTCAATGTACCTCTGTCTATTCTGTAAAAAAGTTAAAGGCATTTCTGAGTGGCCGAGTCAACCTGACATTTCCACCCCGTCCCCCTTGAAATCTTGAGAACTACAGAAGGTGCTGACAGTCGGTTACGATAGATTCAATGTACTTCTTAAATTACGCGTAGTACTAAGTAATTTGAGACATCTCTCGCACCCCGGCCGGCCTAACACCGTCTCTTATGAAACGGCCTCTTCGGATGTGAGGACCACGTTGTCCCCATGTTGTCCCCGGGTATGGGGAGGCGCGCATCGCGCACCGCCGCCGCAACCTGCTTCTGCTAGGGTGACAGGCGGCCCCATCATGGCTAGAGAGGCCACACGGCAGCCTCTCGTACCGTCTGACGCAGATGATCACCGAGCACGGGTGCTTCGGGAAGTATCTGCGTCGGATGGAGAAAGAGCCAACGTCCGAGTGTCATCACTGCGACGCGAGCGAGGACTCAGGGCCGCACACGCTCACCGAGTGTCCGGCGTGGGAAACGCCGAGACCGGAGCTTGTGGCGGCCCTGGGAGTGAGAGTTCTCACGCTCTCCACCTTGCTCGCGGCGATGGTCCGCTGCGCAGATGCGTGGGCGGCCGACGCCTCCTTCTGCGAGCAAGTAATGCTCGTGAAGGAGGAGGCGGGGCGGGAGCGGCAGCAGAAGTGACGAAGGATCACAAGCCAAGCTGCCCGCGTACGAAGGCAACTCGGGCGTCGCAGGTCGATGAACGACCTCCGCCCCCCATGAGCGCCGGCCTGGGGGTGATAGGTGGAGCCGCTTGTCACCCTGGCAGAAGCAGGCCGCGGCAGTGGCGCGCCTGACGCGCCTCCCCGTTTTGGGGACAAGTTGGGGACTCTGTAAACCCTACACCCGAGAAGAGGGCCAGATCGTGAGAGATGGCCCTGGGTCGGCCGGGGTGCGAGGGATATGCCTGTCAACCTCATCTTCGGCAACCAAGACGACCCACAGGCGGCGTGCGTTTTAGTCGGTTCGAGTCCGACATAACCTTCTCCACCGGCTCCGGTGGGGAGGTAGCCGTGGGGATTTTGCGCACGTAAAAAAAAAGGGGTGACAGACACACGTCTCACTCCCAGGCCCAAGCTCATGGGGGACGTAGGTCGATACATTACTTGCTTACAGAAGGAGGTGCCGGCTGCCCACGCATCCAATTATTTCATTACCTTGAAATATTAAAACTACAACACCTATAAAGGACATCTTTCATTTTGGTCCAAAATTGAAAGTGCTGGTCTGGCAAAAATACGATATTCTATTAAGGCTTGAAACTGTCAAAGTTGAGGAACAGTGTCCTCAGCTTTGACAATTTATTACAAAATACTAGTGATGACAAGTGCTAACGGAATATTGCATTTTTTTCTTTGACCGGCACTTTGTATTTATACCGCTTAGTTGGCAGCCAAGCATATGGACCACCTGATGGGAAGTGGTCTAATGGGTGAAACACAACGATAAGCTATATCGATTTAATTTTTTATTGCTTTTAGATATATCGTACTTTATTAGAACAATGGTTAATTGTTCTAATAAAGTACGATATATCTCATTATTTTTTAATGATTAATGTAATTGAAAATATATGTTTCCAAGATTTTTAATCTCTAATAAAACCCAGGGCAGTGGTCTCTCAACTTTGACGCCATAATAATATATATACTAGTGATGACAAGTGCTAACGGAATATTGCATTTTTTTCTTTGGCCGGCACTTTCAATTTTAGACCAAAAATGTATGGAGCGTGAATGATGTCGTTTACGATATATGTACTTATAATCTGCAAGGGGTGAAGAGCACACGTACTTCTTTCGTTTTTACATAAACACTCACATAAAAATATAATAAACACTTTTGACTTATTTCAGCCCGGCATCCTTTAGGTACTATTTTACAAAGGAGTCGAAGAGTGATTCGAAAAAAGTGTAAAGAGTACGATAGAACAGTTTTTGTTTTGTATCTGTAGGCCTACTGGTTCTTTTTTTAGGTTTGAGGTTATAAATAATTACCTATTTTACAATTATAATACCTATAATTTTTATATCGAAGAGAGGTACATTGGAAACGAAGTAAGTACGTATGCTTGTGTCAAGAAGTACGATGGATTGATATAAGTTTATTTGTCAGATTCCGTAGGGTCGGGCTAGGCTGACGAACGTTCTTTTTTTACGTGGAACTTAGCAGATTACATCAAATGTCAACATATTCTTTTTGATGACTTCTGCAGCAAAACGCCGCAATTTGCAAATGTCAAGTAAATGTCTATAAAATTATTAATGGCGAGACGCCAATGTCAAGTTTTTCAAGAAATTCTACCAGAGCCACGTTAGCCACGCTAGTAAATTTGTTGATACTGTCAACTTTTTATACAAATTAAATTTTCACGCGTCTGTCACATGGTTTCCTAACAGATTAAAGTAAATCGAGTAGACAGTGTACGTGGTAAAAATAGCCCAAGTATAACGTCATTTGTCAACGCCATTTGGTGACATTTCGCGCCTACAGTGAATCTTAATGGAATAGGCATCACAATTTTTATTTATAGAAAGCTAAAAATCTACATGGATCCACATATTCAAAAGTTACCGCCCTATTGTGTGTATTAGAAAGACTTGATATTTCAATTGTAAAAATTGTCATAAAATGCGAGTCGGACTCTGTGCGACAGAGCCATTACGCACTATCGACTAGTCGTTGGGGACTCTGTCTCTCGGCAACTAAAACATTGGCAAAGTCGCTTTAGCGACTGGCGACAAAGTGCGTAGACACCTATTTGAACTAATGAAAGTAACAGTCGCTGTCCACCGAGTCGCCGGTGATTAGTCGATTGTGCGAAATGGGCGTTAAGGCACAAAACTAACGTTGCATTTAGAAAGCTTGAGTTACCAATATAACACACAATATAATGTGTAGTAACAATTGGCTGGTCACATCTACCGTGGACCCGCTGGCCGCAAACGAGTCCTAGAGCGGAGATCATGAATCGGTAAATTAATGCTGAAACTGAACTGACCCAAAAGAAGTAGCAGATTTAGAATAGATGTTGATGTAGCTAGCTACATATTATGAGTCCCTTGTTATCTGTTTCTTTTGATTACAATAACTTGGAGGATTATTTTATTCATAGCTGCAAGAAGTCGCAAACCTGATTATTGGATATCAAATTCAGCTTACCTCTACGGACTCCTGAAAAAAAGGCAGACAAACTACTAAGTCATCCTATAATGGTTCCGATTTTCCTTTTGATGTCCCGAATCCCAAAAATAATACAAGAGCAAAAGATACAATGTAGACAATGAGGAAAAATAAAGATGAACATTAATAACATTTACGTTCGAACATTACGTACAATAAATTTACATTGGTGTGTAAATGCATGAGTATTTTTATCTTAAGTCCCGCAATCTCCCTTCGTTTGGTCTCAAATGAAAAATATACAATTTAAAAAGGAATAGATATGTATCACTTTTCTCCTTTTCTCAAACAAGAAGTGTTAAGTTTAATCTAACTCCAACTTTGAAGGCGAGCACGTGTATTGTCAGTCCACTGTAGTAAGTGAGCTTTTCTCCAATTTGTGAATTAAAGATAGTTTACTTATTCTGAAATTCTAGTCTTTAAAACTGTAAAATCCGTCTAAAAACAAGAGTCTTAATACGAATTCCACACTTTTAAAGTAATAGTCAAGGGGTCAAGGGACTATAACTTTAGTTTTAGGTACGGGTACGGCTAGATTAATGTGTTCTAACAAACAAAGACAAATTGCACAATGAGAACAAATTGCAACAATTGTCATAGCCCAATTTTGCGAAGCGAGTTTAATCACTATGTTTTATAAAACCTGTTAAACTAAATTGAATACACGAATGATTTTTATTTTAGCGGTCGAGAACGATAACTGATGTTTCACTTTGAATTGCAATAAAACTCTTTTTTTTAACGAATTCATATCACAATTTATTAACGCCATTCTTTATTTACATTTATCCGACAGAATTCAGTAAAAATGATTTTATTTCAATGTGTAACATTCGCATAAATATTATAACAAAAATTCTTCATTCACTATACTGTTTTGAATATTTAATTATGAATAATTGGTTTACCAGTCGGGTACATATAATGTTTTGAAAGTTTGAAAAGTTGCAATGGGAAACAGTAATTTCGGAAATAATACACAACAGCGGCAGCGGCTAGTCTCAACGAACAACTGTTTAAACTTGGTATATGTACTATTTGGTCGCTCGAAGAAATATAACGCTATGCTTTTTGTTGTATCTTTGTGATCCTGATTTGTACAAGAGACAAATGATAAATTAAGTACCGTAGAAACTTTTCATAATATACATGCATTGATATTATTCAAAATATCACAGGGTAAAAGCACTGAAAACCATAGGCCTGCATGGGAGATTGAATGACTGTGGAATAAACGCAGGAAAGATGCAGATGACGGACTGTTATTTTACTTACCCATAAATTCGTGAATGTCTTTCTCATACGGAGGGGTGAACAGAGGCAGTGATCAAATTAACAGGTGAGAGAAGATGGTATCATTAGACAATGCCATCTATTGTACTGTAGCAATTGTCACGTAAAAAAACATTACGTATCACACAAGATGTACATACACATCCTAACCGCAGCGTTCTATTCTCGTACTCTTTCCTTTGATTTGGCTCATTTTGAATTATAATGAAAGCTACTTCCACTCCCTCCCACCCCTCCCTTTAAACTTCCAGAATTTCATACAAGTATTCATTATACTTACCGTTGTGACGTCTAAAAGAAACTAATTAGACTCGACAGTCAAGTAGGTATCCAATTAAGGTGACAGTTATAATCGTGTCAAAAGTGCCAATAAAGGTCACTCAAAGACTTTATAGTTCAGTATTAGCATATAACAATAGTTAAACGGATATTAATTATGGCACGCATCCGCGCTGTGCAGCCTTGAGCCTTTCCCGGCGCCATTTCCATAAGGGAGAGTAGGTATTCTGTATTGTAATGTACTCATACTAATTATATGCTAAGCTAATACTGCATGTAGAGCATGAACTTTAAACGTTCGATCTTTCAGCATTACATTTGGCACAAGTTGTTCAAAGCACTTGACTTTTTAACTTTACAGAAAGTACGTATTAATCTTATGTTGTGTCGTTATGAAAGCCATTGTACGCAACAACGGCTATCATAACAACACAGTGGCTTTTATAAGTGTCAAGTAGGTAGGTACCTACTATTACGTACGTATATTACGTCCTATACGTTTTAAGTGGTTCTGGTAAGGAGTGTGTTCCCCAGTACAAACCAATGAATACATGCATCAACATTTTTCACAATTTCACTACTGACAGTACAAAATAGGGTATGCAGCGTTGTATGTAAAAGCCGTACCTAAATTGTTTTGTTGGAAATTAAAGGGTGGAGGGAAACAGAATCAAATCACGGGATCCAGGGGTAAAGACACTGTGCAGGTTGCTTTTAAATCATTTTCTCATGGCGCTAAAGCAAACGATTGAAGATGGATCGATTGAAAACTTATAGCTCACTAAAAAGGAAAAAATAAATAAAATTTAAACAATAATCTTAAACTGACTTCTAGAAATATAATAGAGGTTCTGACAAGCGAAAAATAAATGAATTTATAATTTACTGATCTATTAGAAGTCGGTGCCTACTTTGTTTGCTGCGCCTGAACTACTATGATGCAATTAATTGAAATATGGCCTCACGGGCTAGGCACTGACTTCTAACAGATCAGTATTAGGTCGACTCACAGTTAAGAATGTTACGATACGAGATCATTTTGATGGCGTAGAAATTCACAGTATTAATTAAACGGGTCCTAGTTTCTCATGAAGCTAGTGTCTAAAATTATAAACACTAGCTTCATGAAAATCTGGACACATTTAATTAACAATATTAACTAGTTGAAGAGGTGATTTAGCTTACCATCAGATGAGATGAAGTCAAATTGTGTTCTATTTAAAACAAAATAAAAGAAGCGTTCTTTTTCAAAATTTTCAGGATATGGTTTTTGAAACGCATGTGTTATAAATGTTATAATTATAAATCTGCAACGTCGGTACAGGCTATAAATTTGGATATCATCATAGAGCACAAACTCTTCGCTTATCTCCAAAACAAGTTTAATTAGTCGATTCATCTAACTCTATCCTTTGCATCCCAATGAACTTTAGAGCTAGGGGCCCGCTCCCCGGGCTTTCTCCTCCTGATATGACTGATGATATTGACCCCTAAACTTGAAAGTAAAGCCTGCGGCAGAACCGCACACGTAAACAGCAGGCCTAGCTCTTTGTTGGGCCTCATACACCGCTACGCAAAATCAAAAGTAGCGTATTCGATATAAGGCTTGCTCCAGTAGCTAAAAACGAACAAAAAACAAGAATAAGGCCAATTTTGTAGGTAATTACATGATCTATTGATCTATAACTATATTTAACCTACTTTTGCGACAGCACTTAAATACTGTTTACGAGAATAATGCGAGAATCCAATGTTTGACTTGAATAAAAAAATGCACAGGTCCAATCGATGAGGACATATGACATTTCTTTTAATAGATTATATCTAGAGTATTTGATCTCTAGCGGAACACGTTCCACCGCAGATGACTCCGCCACCTCGGTCGCCTGTGGCGCCCAGTGTGGACTACCGAGGTCACTTGGGTAGAACTGGAGCTGGCGGTGCGAAGGCTTAGAGCCAAGAAGAGCACCGCACCGGGACCCGACGGCATTCCAGGCCGCGCGTGGGTCCTAGTTCTGGGAGAAGACGGTCTCGAACCCCGACTGAGAGGGTTCCTCAGCGCATGCATGGAGCGGGGCCAGTTTCCGAAGATGTGGAAGACGGGGAAACTGTTCCTCATCCGAAAGTAGGGCCACCCGGCGGACGAACCCTCCGGCTACCGGCCCATTGTGTTGCTCGACGAGGAGGGCAAGCTCTTTGGATGCGCAATACGGCTTCCGCCGGTGGCGGCCCACGGTGGATGCCATCATGCGCGTGAGGACTTTGGTGGAGGAGGCAGTTGCCCGGGGTGAGGTGACGTTGGCGGTGTCCTTTGACATCTCCAACGCATTCAACACCTTGCCCTGGAGTTGTATCAGGGAGGCACTCGTGTACCACGGTGTGCCTCTCTACCTCCACCGCATAGTCGGGGCTTCTGATACGACTGGGTGCTTCGCGGTGAGCTCGCGGACGGCGCCGCCGTCACGTACTATGCGGACGACACGCTAGTGATGGCGAGCGGGACTACATACCGCGAAGCAACTCTGAGGGCCACGACCACGGTTGCTCAAGTCGTGGAACGGATCCAGCAGCTGGGCCTTGAAGTGGATCTGCATAAATCCGAGGCCATGTTCTTTCATGGACCTCGGTGCACGCCACCACCTGGTTCTAGTCTCACAGTGGGAGGCACTCTCATCAGCATCAAGCCCCAGATGAAATATCTAGGGCTCGTGCTCGACGGCCGGTGGGACTTCGGGAAGCACTTCCGAAGTCTGGGCCCCAAATTGGTGGAAACAGCCAACGTTCTGGTGCGGCTACTGCCCAATCTAAGGGGCCCGGAGGACTCCTGCAGGAGACTCTACGCGGGTGTCGTGCGGTCCATGGCCCTGTACGGGTGTCCCGTGTGGGCGGACACTCTGAGTGATCGGCATATGCCCCTGCTGCAGCGTCCGCAGCAGAAGTCGGCGTGCTGCATCATAAGGGGGTACCGCACGATATCGTTCAACGCGGCGAGTCTCCTCGCCAGATCGCCACCGTGGATCCTGGAAGCGAGATCCCTTTCGTCGCTATACCGGTTCCGAAAGGCGGCGCGAGAGCGGGGTCACAATCCCGAGTCCGAAGAAATTCGGGCCGTGAGATCCCGGCTCCACAGGGAAATGGTGGCGGAATGGAAGCTACGGCTTGGGCGACCAGGCGCAGGACGCGTCGTAGAAGCGGCGGTGATACCCATCATGGGGGAGTGGCTAGAGAGGCCACACGGCAGCCTCTCGTACCGTCTGACGCAGATGATCACCGAGCACGGGTGCTTCGGAAAGTATCTGCGTCGGATAGAAAAAGAGCCAACGTCCGAGTGCCATCACTGCGACGTGAGCGAGGATTCGGGGCCGCACACGCTCACCGAGTGTCCGGCGTGGGAGACGCCGGACGAGGCTCTCCACCTTGCTCGCGGCAATGGTCCGCTGCGCGGATGCGTGGGTGGCCGGCGCCTCCTTCTGCGAGCAAGTAATGTTTGTGACGGAGGAGGAGGGCGGGAGCGGTAGCGGGAGCGACGAAGGATCGCAACCCAAGCTGCCCGCGTACGAAGGCAACTCGGGCGTCGGAGGTTGATGAACGACCTCCGCCCCACATGAGCGCAGGTCTAGTGGTGACTGGTGGAGCCGCCTGTCACCCTGGCAGAAGCAGGCCGCGACAAGTTGGAGACTCTGTAGTCCGAGGAGAGGTCCAGCTCGTGGGTGCGAGGGATATGCCTGTCAACCTCACCTTCGGCAACCAAAACCACCCACAGGCGGCGTGCGTTTTAGTCGATTCGAGTCCGACATAACCTCTTCCACCGGCTCCGGTGGGGAGGTATCAGTGAGGATCTTGCGCACGTAAAAAAAAAAGTGTATTTGATCTCCATAAATTTTCAGCATATTTGGGTGTTAGTATGGAAAACAAACCATAACCGTACGAAAAAAAACCACTCATTTGATTATAATTGAACCTAAGAACTTCTTCTTCGTCTTCATCTTTTTGTGACAATTAAATTTCTCTATCTTTTGTGCGTCCTCACAAAGCATTTCCTACTTCGGACAACACCGTTGAGTAATTGATAAGGTCTATGACAGGATGTATTGGATGAAATTGTGTATAGAATTAATTCCATCACGATATTAACACACATGTGTTAATGTGTGTTAATATCGTATTTGGGAACCCTCTCATTAGTTTTCGCGCCTAATGTGGTAAATACTACCGATTTCGGTACCCACTAATTAATCCATTAAGTCACCGTACCGATTCCCAACGACTTCATCGGTGTGTTATACCTCGGGGCACATATCTTGGACCTGAGTCTTGAGGCGCGACATACACGAGGCGCTGGTGAGCGCGGATTGTTTTGTAATAATCTATGCTTGGTGAATTTGAGTTTGTCCACCACCCTAGCATCCCGTGCAAAGACACCCAAGATTTTGATAATTGCAAAATGCTCCCAGCATGGCGTGGACTGACTAACCGCACACCGCTGTGTCACATTGGTATGCGAACGCTGCTATGCGAAGTTTGACGGTTAGACCGTCGTCTTCACCGCTCTGTCACACGCGAAATTCCGTTATTGTTCAAAAAGGGTATATTACGAAATGGTCCCATTTTAATTTTGTGAAGATCTCATGACGAGTTTCAGAGACAGACCACAGAACTCTTCAATAAATACCAGGAAATCAGCTGTATTTCCACCCAATTGAGCAGTCCGACTGGGGAAGCACCTCCGCCCCACAGAATACCGCGGCTATAATAACTTCGTGTTGTGTTCCCAGCGGTGAGTAGAGTAGTCAGAGCTCACTGGAGAATTTGTGCTGTCAGTGGGAAGACAAAAGGCTTGTCCTGCTTTGTCTTCTACACTGACGGCACAGAAACTCTGTACTTACAGGGTTGGCAGTGCGACTGTGACTCCTCTGGTGTTACAAGCGTCCATAGGCCACAGTGACCACTTTCCATCAGGTGGGCCGTGTGCTTGTCTGCCAACTAAGTGGCATAAAAAATAAAATAACATCATGCCTGTATTCTTTGAATGAGTACGCAGTAGTATACATAATATTCAGTTTAATTTTTGATGGTTTATGCACCGATTTCGTAAATTCTTTTTATATCCATTTAAGTTTAGCTTTGAGATAGTCCTTTACTAATTTCTTTGGTATTGTACCTTGGATACCGGAGATTAACAAGGGAATTCCTCAAAATCAAATTGAAAGTGTGAAATGAGCGAAGTTTTGTTATATTTATGACATTCCTGTCAAACTTACTTGGACTACAAAGGCACACAACACAACTTCTTAGTGATGTACAGCATAAATGAAATGCTCAAGATTTGAACTACGCAGGTTGATAATAGAACTCTATAACTTTAATCATTATGATTGTCTTGTTTGAGTTATTGAAGAAATATTATGATTGATTCTACAGCTGCTTTATTTGGGATGCCAGCAGTATGCAGTATTTACGATCTATTATCTTGGTCGTCTAGTTTGTAGTGATCATGGCACTTGTAACAGCCCCGAAATATCGATTACTCAGCAAAAATAATAAACATGTTAATATTCCGGCGAGTTTTACACTAGTAATGTGAATGACCATGTCAATCTCAAATCATACATACTGCTTTAAAGTTTTCTATTGTAAGTTCGCAATTCATTACTAATTAAATTTCACTAAAAAGGATAAAAATATTTTAACAAAAAGAAACTTCTAGAAAAAATGCACCGAAAAGTAAAAAGTAACTGTAGATATACCTCAAACGATAAAAATGCGCGTAAGACTTTTCTTGAACTCGGTTTCGATTCTAATTACGAGTATCCATTTAGCGATTAAAAATGGCGGACTCAAAATGTTCAAAAAATTTGGTGTGGTATCGTTTTCGCTACACCAATGGTGACTGTATTACCGTAGGACCCATATACCTATGGGTATTCTATAAATTTATGGAACTAATATTAAATGGGACTAGTATTGTTATAAAATTGTAATTTAGTTATGCTGATACATTTTATGTACATACATGTTTAAAAAAATTATGGGAAATTTAAATAAATCCTCAAAAAAAGGTGCAGAACAATGCCGTGTGAATCCGAATTAATGTAATTTTTTTTCACAATGTTCATTTGTTTGTTTATTTCATTCGTCATATACGTAATGTTTTTGCTACAAAGAGTTCATTCGGTTCTTGAAATTTTTGTACTCCACAAATATATTTTTTAATTACAAATATATACCACCATTGTATGAATTTTACTCTATATAACTGCTTATTGCTGCTAGTTTTTTCCTAACCGTCACCCCAGTGTGACACAGCGGTGTGACGGTAAGTCGGTCATCGGAAAAGCATCTATAGGGGCTCACCGTGTTACCCATATCCTTAATACTTCAATTATAGCTTCTTACCATCTAGTAAGGTGAAGAAATATAATATAAATGCACCAAAAGTAGAAGGTATAATATTAATGATTCGTAGGCTGTCAGAAAATGACGACGATAAACCGCTTTTCTCTATTATAATGTAGGTAGGTAATAAACCGTGAACCTCTAGGTAGCAATTTGATAATAATTTATGTGAGAAAACCGCACAGTCCGAGTGAATAACAAAAGCATTAAGATATTTACAACCATAATTACACTTATTTCTACTCCACCAAAGCGTCTTGCTTCTAGTGTGTGGTGATATACATATATCACTAGGATTCAGTCCCTAACCTCTAACCATTATGAGTCTCAAAAACTTTGGACCGTAGAACACGAATTTGGTTTCTTTTAAGGCCTCTTTGGACCTTTTTAAAATAGAAGCAATGTGCCCCTTAGACCTCTGGTTTGTATTCTTTGGTCCTCCAAAAATAAAATTATTTGTAAAGTTTCGGTCCTTAGCCAATTTCACTTGGTAGCCAGTGCACCTACTGATAAATAAAATGAGTATTCGGCGTAGGCTTTCTGTACAAAGTGAGTCCGGAGCCGAAAATCCGGAACCGAAGGCTTCGGTTTATATCTGTGTCACCACGCTTTAGGCTAAAGCTGTGGTAACTCAGCTTTGGCCGAAAGAGTTTCACTCTGTGAAAGTTTTATTCTGTGAATCTTTTCACTTGTGAAATCATAATTAGTATCACTATTTGTTTTTACTTACCGTATGATATAATCCAGGGGATGAGGAAAGCTCTTCCGTATACGGAAGCTCTGCTGATATTTATGAATACGGTCGGTCACGTGCAGCAGGCTCATAGATTGGTTTACATCATTACGAACTATTTACGTTTGTTACTATTCACTGTTTGTAACTTAATATTACCTTCACGTTATAATTGGCAAGTTGATATGAAAACAAAATACGATGGTTGTTATGATGCAGAATAAACCATGGGCGTATAAGTGTGCTATACGAACCAACCAAAAAGCCAATAAAAGGATCGTGATCTCATGAGTGGTTGATCGGCGCAATTCCCACCAAATAGACTGTGGCGAAGCCACATGTACCCAGCGCCATCTAGCGACAGCAAGCAGAAGTATTACGTAATTACGAATCCTACAACGCGCAAGTTAAGTTTTCACGCTGGTATAACACATGTACATCGTCCCAACGACAATCGTTGGACTTTGGCCTGCCAGGCGTGATCACCTTGCCTGGTCGGAGGAACATCACACCTCGTTCTTCCACAAAAGAGATATAAATATCCATAACGTTAGAAGGAATACAGCACAGACATCCACTTTTAGATATTTATATCTCTTTTGTGGAGGAACGAGGGAGGTTCTTCCAATTTTATTTACTTCATTAGCCATAAAAGTACACCGTCATTCTAAATAAATAAATAAATATATGACAATGGTCCTGCGATCTAGCCTAGGCTGAACTAGACTAGGCAAGACGCGGCCGCTATGTAAGAGGCGTGGGTTCGATCCCCGCTCAGTGGAAATATTTGTATGCATGATTATGGGTTTTTGCATTGGTCTGGTCGTGCCTCGAAGAATATTAAGTTGTCAGTCCAGGATTTTTTTTTCTTGTTTCTTCTACTAGGTTGACAGGCGTCACCCCCAGGCCTACGCTCATGAGGGGTGGAGGTCATTCATCGACCTCCGACGTTCGAGTTGCCTCAGTACGAGGGCAGCTTGGCTTACGTTCCTTCGTCGCTCCCCTTGCCGTTCCCGCCCCGCCTCCTCCTTCACGAGCATTACCTTCCCGCAGGAGGAGGCGCCGGCCGCACACGACGCCGACCACCCACGGCCGTCGGTCCCGGTGGCCATACGAACATCTATGGCAGTCATTATTGGTGGTCCGAGCCCTCAAAAGTCCGACTATCGCTTCACGGACAATATCGAAGTTCAGCCGCATCTTCGATAATAGAAAAGACCTTGAGAATGACGATCTTGCTAAATGTGAAGATTTTAATTGAATGGTAATGTAATTATAATATCATATTATACAATAGGAACACGGAGCTTTCGGGCGGAGTTTGATAAAGCCGATTTGAATATCAATAGATGTCAGTCACGAACTGTATTCCTTGCTGCAGCGCAGTTGTATCTCGAGGGGACAGTTTGTCAATGTAAATTATTCAAAATAGTAAATGTTATGAATTAATAATAACATCTGTAGTACAAATATCACAGTTGCGGAGATGCTAATAATTTGAACTGCAGCTGTTCAAGCATCATGAAAGTATCACATACTAAATACTTGGACGTCATCGTTGACCAGAAACTATGTTGGTACCCTCACCTTGAGCAAGTTGCAAAAAGAGTGCGGAAACTAAGCTGGATGTTTAGGACGATCAGATATGTGGTTCCCAAAAATGGTGATACTAAAAACATTCCGAACCAGATTTACGTCGCGTAGATTTACGTGGTGCAGTAAAGACAAAGTTCATTGAGGTGAAACGAGCACAGCGATCCCTAATCAAGTCTATGTATTTTAAGCCTATGAGATTTGCAACTGAAGAGGTATATTGAGTTATCTATCTGCTCTCGGTCAGGAAATTATATATTGTACAATTAATTTTAAAACGTACATAAGTCTCTTCGTTATGAATCTAAAATAGGAGCTAAAAGACGAAAAGATATTATTGCAAGAATTCCCTAGACAAGAACCGCATTTGCCTGTGGCAATACAGCAAAAGATATGCACAGTTATACAACAAAATTAAAAAAGAAATCGACATATATCCTAAAAACTACTACGAATGCAAAAATATCCCGAGAATTGGATAAAAACACAACACATTCCTATCATGATACTGAGCAACTACTTCTACATATAAAATAGATACACGCACACGCGCGCGCGTGCACACACTTATTCACACCCACACACACACACCTACACACGCACGAACGCACGCACGCACGCACGCACGCACGCACGCACGCACGCACGCACGCACGCACGCACGCACGCACATTAAACAACGATTAATAAATAAATCATGGAACTTACTATTTATGCCGTATTTTCGGATGCGTAGCAGTACCCGAGTCACGACTTGACTAGCTTGCGAGCGTCGAGAGGTATGCGGGGATTTTTTTTGTGCGCCTACCCACCATTAGTTTCATTATGAACGATTAGGCTGGCGACACACTACTCTCACTATGTCAGTTTTTATCGGTACTGTGTTTTTTACATGATTTAATAGCGAAAATGTAGAAAATGTTAGATAATGTCTTTGGCATTAAGTCCGCCTTTGTACAAAATTACTGTGCATAAACTTGAATAAATAAATAAAATAAAAAAAAGTCCCGAACCGTTGTATTATTACAAACTAAAAATAGCTAACCACACCCAATAATATTATCAATACAGGATTTACGAGAAAATTAAATAATATTATATAACATTGATCAATACCGCAATATAAGATTTAACACAATAAAATTGAAAATTTTGTTTTATTGTCAATATAATTATATAATTATATGGACAATATATTGACAACCGTACATATGTACCTACCGTTGACCTAATAGGTACTTTTAGATAAATAGACCCCAGCCACTTGGGAGATTGTCCGGAACGAACAGACAGATTTTTTTAGTATCGTACATGAACTATTGTGTATTTATTATAAGCTATTATTTTAACTTTGCCGAAATCAATCTATTATATTGAAATAAATCGAACAGTTTATTGCACGCGATTTTATGGATGAAAATATTTTTTCAACAGACTTGCTCGTAAAGTGACTCTAATTTCACCGCAAATAGACACATAATGACACCTATAATCAAACTGTAACCTTTTCTAGCTATAGTTCATAAGTGAGTTATAACTTTCTTTTTAATTCGTCGAGTTGCTTTGTTCTTAAAAAAGTTTCTTAAAAATCGTTTCCAAAATAGTACAAATAAATTAATAGCTCATTGCATGCAACTTAATATTTAAATAAATAATTTCAACTTATTTGATTATTTAACCAGTTTTATAAACAAAACTTTTACTCTAAAATAACTTATTGTTTTCTCTGTAAAAACTTTCAATTCCTCATTTTCTACGCTACAAAAAATAAACCTCATCCTTTTAATCTATGGTCTATGCTAGATGGGCGCGCGTAGGAAAACTAATTATTTTTCCCGCTATTACGAAAATAATTCTTAACTCGTTTTCACTGTTGAAATTATATGTATATATGTATATAACATGTACAGTTTCAAAATATAGATATATATAAATAAATAAATAGAGTTTAGTTCTCGATATCCGTTTGCCCGTTGGCAAAGGCCTCCATTTCTTTTTCTTTTTTATGTGCGCAAAATTCCCGAGTCAGTGGAACCGGTAGAAGAGGTTATGTCGGACTCGAACCAAACAAAACGCACGCCGCCTGAGTGGGTCGCTATGATTGCCGAAGGTGAGGTTGACAGGCATATCCCTCACACCCCGGCCGGCCCAGGGCCATCTCTCACGATCTAGCCCTCTCCTCGGGTGTGGAGACTACAGAGTCCCCAACTCGTCCCCGAAAATGGGGAGGTATGGAAGGTGCGCCGCCACCGTGGCCTGCTTCTGCCAGGGTGACAGGCAGCTCCACCAGTCACCCCCAGGCCTACGCTCATGGGGGGCGGAGGTCTTTCATCGACATCCGACGCCCAACTTGCCTTCGTACGCGGGCAGCTTGACTTGCGATCCTTCATCGCTCCCGCTGCCGCCCCCACCCCGCGTTCTCCTTCACGAGCATTACTTGCTCGCAGAAGGAGGCGGTGGCCGCCCACGCATCCGCGCAGTGGACCATCGCCGTAAGCAAGGTGGAGAGCGTGAGAACTCTCACTTCCAGGGACGCCACAAGCTCCCGTCTTGCCGTCTTCCACGCCGGACACTCGGTGAGCGTTGGCAAAGGCCTCCTTAAAATTATAGTTACTTATTAATTGTATTGTGTACAAGTACTAGTTATGAAGAAAACGATTCATGCTGTTCATCGACCTGAAAACTACAAGGTATAATATCTATTTAAGCAATATTTTCTTCGCAAGTGTGTTGAAAGATGATACATGATGTACGTGTAGTATGATACACGTGTGTATTGATGATTACCGTCTTCGGCTCTCTTAATGGCGCCTCAGCGGTAATCACCAAGTTAACACACTCGTACCATAATATATTATTATCGATATAATTTTATATCGATCCGCATCGCAACTTGTCTCCGTTTAGGTACGCCGTGTGTTTCTCCGCATCAATGCCGTTGTGGAGAAGCCGTTGACAGACTCGGACACCATGGTCTGTCGTGCTGCAGGAGCGCTGGGCGAATTCCACGGCACGCCAGCCTCAACGACATAGTCCGCCGTGCTCTTGTCACCGCCGGTGTACCAGCTGTACTAGAACCAAACGGTTTGGCGCGTGACGATGGCAAGAGACCGGATGGCATGTCGTTAATGCCATGGAAGATGGGTAGGACTCTGGTGTGGGACGCCACATGCGTTGATACCATGGCTCCTACCCATATAACTAGCACGGCTGGCTGTGCTGGTGCTGCTGCTGCTTCTGCAGAGGCTCTCAAGCGGCGCAAATACTCCAATCTCATCGGAGATTATGAATTTGTGCCGTTTGGAGTCGAGACTTTGGGGTCATGGGGTCCGAGCGCTCGCAACCTCTTCCGTGAGATTGCGAAGCGAATGGTCGACGCTTCTCGTGACCAGAAGGCTGGCCTCTTTTTAGGACAGAGAATAAGCATTGCCATACAACGTGGCAATGCTGCCAGTCTTCTGGGAACGCTACCACAAGAGGCATGCGATGCGGAGGAATTCTACGACGCATTTTAATTGTTCTTAGCTATAAGTTGTATAATAGTTATTTTATTTTTATTGTATTTAATATTTATAAATTATTTCTTGATTTGTTTATTAAACTTGGACTCTTATATAAAATAAATATCAGTAAATTAAAAATAAGTCAATTTTATATCCGTATTCTAATTGTTAATGTAATTAACAAATATGTATATTTATATTTTTAACATAGTAATCTTCTTGGAGTGTGAACGAAATCGTAGTGCTAGGGAACAACTAGTTTTAGATTTTAATATAAGAGTAGAAAATGTAGGTTCATTCCACAGTATTTTATCGGCACCTCATTCTGATGCTGCAAGGTGTGTTTATGAGATGTGTAGAAATGTTTGGTAAATGTAAATAATATAATTTGTTACAATAGGACTGACATGTCTTACGATAAAAGTCCTATAAATAAATAAAGATAAAAAACATAGTAATCAATAACATTCATCATATTAAAGGTTTCCATAAGTTACACTAGTTATTGTGAGGTAGGAATAAACTACAATACTATTCGCCACTGTCGTAATCTACATACTGAACGGCACGGCGCCACAATTTTATATTAGTTTCTGTAATCAGAACCTCGGATCACACAAAAACTACGGCAAGTTAGTCGCGGGGGAAATAAATGTCTCTTTTGTGAGCATAACTGCCCTAACTGCCTAATTAGAGACACGTTATGTAACTAGGAAAGTTCCAAATGATTCTAGAGAAATTCTAACAAGAGTTACTATTACAATCAAAGTACTATAATAGGTACCTACAGATGATTTTCTTGTTTGAAAGCGTAGTACTTTCAATTATTATTATACTCTATCGGCCATATTAGTTATATTTGCAAGGTGAACTGTGAACATGGCCGTATTAACACCTTCGGGGTCCAAATTCACCTCACTAACTAAACATCAAACGATGGGAATGGCCTGGCGCCTAGAGGAAGGTCAGGCGGTAGTGGCTCCTGTAAAATCTGACATAATGTAAAATAAAACAATAAACAAACCTTGGGCTCCAAAGAGTTCCTAAACATCGGATGATCATAGTTACTATAATTATACCTACTATAAATGTTTTTTTTTTTGTTTCTTTTAATTTAATATAATTTGGTACACTTGACATTGTTAATTCTCTCCCCCCGGACCACGAAAGTGACCTGACGTGTGCACGTACAAGATTTTAAATTTTAAAATTAAATAAATGCATTTTATTCGCTAATTAAACAGTGAAATATTTGAGTGAAGTACCAGGCGCGCATAACAAAGCAGAGAACGCGGAGTATTGGGGTGAGTGAGATAGCAACTGTTGAAACAAGCGGTAGTTGGAGAACTTCACTTTCACTTTGTGACACAGAAGACTGTCATCTGTCATTACACTTTATATGTCAAAGTCATCTGTCATCATATGTCTGTTGGATTGTCAACTGTCACCAGACGTCATATATGAATTGTCACCTGTCATCAGTAATCACTTCATTCCGTACTCAAAAGTGTTAAAATTGCCAGAGCAAAAAAAGGTTGATTAAGTTGTGGGAGATTTTGAAGAGGGTGGTCTACTGATGCAATATACAGCGAGCTACGCTACGCACGTGAGTCACCAGGACACAGCGACCGACTGTACATACGTCAGACTTGGCGTTTGCCGTAATAAAACAGTTCAATATGCCTAACTTGGCACGTTCGCCTCCATTAAGCAAATCCCATAGCGTGTCAGATTCTGATGTGGACAAGATAACGGCCTACGTGTCCCCTACAGAAGAGTTCACTCACATTACCCAAAGAGATACGAAGCGCCGACGAATCACTTTAGATGAATCAGGGTCGGAAGGAGCAAATATTAGAACAATAATTCGTGAAGAACTACAGGAGATGCTGAGTATCCTTCAAGGTCAACAGAACTCACGCCTGGACGTCTTGGAGAAATACATCACTGAGATTAAGACCCAAAATGACAACATACAAAAAAAGAATCTCGACATAGAACATTCTATCGAGTTTGCCACCGCCAAGCTAGATGAAGTTCAGTCCACTATAGCAAAACTGAAGGAGGAGCGACAACAACTTGTGTCCCAGATCTTAAAAATTGAGGAAAAATGCGAAGCTATGGAGAGGGCCTCCCGCAAATACAGTATCCAGATCAGGAATGTGCCAAAGCAGGAAAATGAACCAAAAGGAAAGATTTTCGACATGATTAAAAAACTTACTACCAGTTTGGGTGTCAAGATAGATACCACTGAATTACGCGATGTATATAGAGTACCTACTAAACCTGGGCAGTCCACCACGTCTGTAATAGTTGAATTCTCGTCAACTTTACTTAAAGGACAAGTTCTGATGGCAGCGAAAAAACAAAACCTCGAATCAAGACGATACAAAACAGAGCAATTAAATTCGACGCACTTGGGATTAGATGACCCCAAAACCGAAATATATTTAGCCGACCACTTGACTCCTCAAGCTTCTCGGTTATACTACCTTGCACGTGAGCTCCGCAAATCTATGGGTTACAAATACTGCTGGACCTCAAACGGACTGGTCTACTTGCGGAAGGAAGAAGGGGAACCACACATCCTAGTAAGGAGCGAAGTTCAACTACAACAGCTAAGAAACAAATGACTAATATTCCTTTTTGTAAGCATACTCTTATTTTGTACATCTAATATCTACACATTCGCCCATAGCGCCCATATACACAATTATCACTCAATCAAAACACAATCCAACTTCACTTCAACTTACATACTTACAAAATTTACAACCACACAATTAGGCAACATTTATTCCAAAATAAACAAATTACAACCTAACCACTCAATCAAAAGACCTCAACGCAACTCAATAACTACTAGTAGCTGCACCAATTGTCCAACACCTTATCATTGGAATTCATATTTTGCCTATACATTTTTTATAATTATTGAAATTTATTTTAATGTTGTATGGTATTTCAGCCGAAAAATAAGTTTATTCCACTCAATTTCAAACAACATAAATAGCACACTCACACTTTTTAAAACTAATAATGGACAACAGACAATTATTTGACGAATTTGACAGGTGTTGCAAAATTCCATGTAACTTAATTGTAGACCCCAACCATTTAGCGCACAAGTTTGATAATTCAAATAGATTAAACATAATTTCATTCAACATAAGAAGTATAAATAAAAATTTAGACAGCTTTCTAATATATATCACAAGGTTAAAAACTAATATAGATATCATCGTCCTGACAGAATGTTGGTGTAATGAAAACTCGAATCCCCCTCAAATTGATGGTTTCTCTATGTACTTCAGTAAGCATAGCTTTAACCAGAATGATGGAGTGATCATGTATTTGAACGTGAATATTAAAGCATCTGTACAAGAAGTTGACTTAGATGAGGCCAATTGCTTGACGGCCAAAATAGGCAACTTGACAGTAATAGGTATATATCGCCCTTTCTGTTTCAAAAATCCTAAAATATTCCTTGATGCTTTGGACACGTTGTTAACCAATACCAAATCGCGGCATATCATACTAACCGGAGACATAAACATCGACACCTTAGATACCAATAATACCGACGTTAGAGATTATCTGGAAATCATTGGTTCCCATGGCTTACATCAAGGCGTTGACATCCCCACGCATGGTCATACCTGCTTAGACCACTTCATGTGCAAGCTAGAGGGCGACCATCAATGTTTTGTACTTGAAACAGATATCACAGACCATTATCCCACGTTCTTGACCTATGATAGTGCACCCTCATCAAACAAAACCAACCATTCACAAAAACCTAACTAGAACAAAAATAAATTATACCGCTCTGACTGAAGCTATAAAATCAAAAGACTGGACATCCTTTCTAAAAATTACAGACCCGAACTTGGCCGCGGAAATACTAATAAATACGCTCCAGACTCTTATAACCCAAAACTCACACACAGCTTCTTTTGCTAATCGTCAACGACCATTAAAACCATGGATTACAATAGGTGTTATCAAATGTTTTAAGACTAGGGATAAACTTCACAGTATCTCAAAACTGAATCCTGACAACGCCGAAATAAAAACGCAGTACCTAAACTATCGCAATACTTGTAACTCATTAGCTAAAAATCTAAAAAATAACTATTATAAGGACAAATTTAACAAACATTTCAAAAATAATAAAGGGACTTGGGATACTGTGAAAGAATTGTGTAATATTAAGAAAAATCACTCCAGAGCATCTAATCTACTTGAACTAGTGCCGGATTCACCCTGTGAATCACTTAATATGGTTAATCGATACTTTACCTCGATTGGTAGAGAACTAGCTACAGACATCTTAATAAGAAATGGTACTACTGAACTGCGCTTAGCAGAAAAAAATACTTCGTCAAGCAATGTTAGTTCTATGTTTCTAGACCCAACAGATCACATTGAAATTAATAAAATTATCATGAGCCTAAAGAATAGCAGTGCTCCAGGTATGGATAACATTCAAAATATTGTACTAAAAAACTCTCGGACGATTTTATGCACCATGATTGCTCATCTGTGTAATCTTAGCCTTACCACTGGGATTTTCCCAGCAATTTTCAAAGAAGCAGCTGTGGTGCCTGTGTTTAAGAGTGGTGACGCAGAGACAATTGCTAACTACAGGCCCATATCGCTACTGAGTGCAATTAGTAAAATAATGGAAAAAGTAGTTAACACTCGTCTAATTAAATTCCTCGAAAGCAAAAACATTCTAGCAAGTACCCAATACGGTTTCCGCTCGGGTAGAAATACTGAGGATGCGGTAGCTAGGCTCTCGGATATCGTTACAAAGGCAGTAGACAAGGGTGAAAAATGTGTTGCCATATTTTTGGACCTCCAGAAGGCATTCGATACCGTTTCAATACCAATTTTATTGCGCACTCTGGAATACATGGGCATAAGAGATACGGTTCTGGAGTGGCTCCGAGACTATTTGGATGGAAGAAGTCAGGTGGTTAAAGTAGAAAACACTTATAGCACGAGCTTTCCGGTTACGTACGGAATTCCGCAGGGTAGTACCCTCGGTCCAACGCTATTTTTAGCTTACGTTAATAGCCTCTGTAAACTTCAAATAGATAACGCGGAATTACTGGCTTTTGCAGATGATACCGTATTGATTTGCCGTGGGAAAACATGGCCACAGGTCCAAGTGTCTGCTGAAATGGGCCTCAAACGAGTTAGCCTTTGGCTTGATGAGCATTTACTAACTATTAACGTAACTAAAACAAAATATATTTGTTTTAGAATAACGGAAGCAACAAGTTCAATGTCAAATTTTTCTATTACAGCTCATACTTCCCAATGCAAACTCGAAAATAGTGGCTACTGTGACTGCATTCCCATTGCCCAGACCGATACCCATAAATACCTGGGAATTATCATAGATTGCCATTTAAATTGGAAACCGCATATATCGTCACTTAGCAAAAGAGTACGTAAATTACTTCCAATTTTTAAAAACCTACGCGAAGCTGCGGACTGCAATCTCATAACCAGCATATACTATGCCCTTTGCCAATGCGTTCTGTCTTACTGCTGCCCTATTTGGGGTGGAGCTGCTCCAACTCATCTGCTTGAGCTGGAAAGAGCCCAACGCGCAGTCATCAAAGTCATGTTCCATAAGACCAGGAAATATCCCACTCAAAAACTTTATGAAGAATCGCGTTTCCTCACAGTTCGCCAATTATACATCTACTGTACAGTCCTACGTCACCATAAATCTATCGATCCATCTAAGATCTCACTGAGTAAAAGAAGAATTCGAACACCTGTTCCCTCCTTCAACACAATGTTCGCTCGACGTCAACTGTATTACATGGGCCCTTTCATTTATCGGTTCGTTAATGATTCGAACCAAATCTACAAAATGCCTAAGTTTAGGTTAAAATCTATACTTAAAAAATATCTAATGGCCCATGATTACCTTAGCACAGAAAAAATTCTACGAGTATAAAGCAAAAACCACTAGGAACTTGAATCCTTACATATCCAGATGCACATTCGCATACTTACACATACGGTATACATGCAGCCGTAAACGCCTAACCCTCACTCAGACGCAACACACACTCACACATAGGTACTCAATGCACACCCAAAGACAAACAAAACATATACGTACACATCCACGAACATATGTATACATAAAACACACACACACACACATACACACACACACACACACACACACACACACACACACACGCACACACGCACACACACACACACACACACACGCACATACATACACATACACATACACACACACACCCACACCCACACGTATTTTCACACATCTTCATTTATAAATTATATTAGATTCTGGCCAGGGGTGGAGGGTTGGTAGCCTGAGACACAGGATTCTCCTAGTTCAGGTGCCAGCCCGCCATAATTCTGATTGATCCTTGTACTAATTTATTAATTACGTTCTACTGTATTTTATTTGAGATTTGTTATGTAAACGTTTTGGTGAGAAATAAACATTATTATTATAAAAAAAAAAAAAAAAAAAAAAATTATCCTATGTCATTTTTATTCATTGCGTTTGACATTATTAATTTCAGTTGATATTATTAATTCGACATTTTAATTTATAATTAATTACATCTTTTACATTGTTATTTAAATACATAATACTAATCATTCTTATATTTAAAATCTTTAGTACTTTCTTAATTTTAAATCCCCAAATCTTGCGGCTTGTGTCATATGAATAAAGTGTCGTAATGTTTAAGAAGTATGTTCTTTTTTCTTTTTTTATATATAGGACACGCCAACTTGACCTCACCTCGCCTGATGGTAAGCTAAAGGCAAAGTCTCAGGAAAGAGGGTCACCATTACAGACACTAAGTGTTACAATGGTGGCACTCAGCTTGGCGGTTTGGATGCCGTAAGTCGAAACCGGTCAGGTGTAATAATAAAAATACTGTGGAAAAAGTGCAAGTATGTATAACAACACAGTATAAATAGTAGTTAATACAATGCTTCTTATTACTGCAATTTACCTGTAATACAGCTCATAAGCATCAAATATTAATAGAATATTTTGTAAGAACTGCAATAAAATAAGATGATAAGCCGTAAAATTTACTTAATTTAACTTAATCATAACTCCAGCTCGAATTCACGAGCAGAGTTTACTGACCTGACAGTAAACTCAAATATACGAGATCAAGAAGTTTGAGAGGCCACAGAGTTGGGCATTAATTTTACCGAAACGTTTTTAGTGCTAAATTTCCGCTTAAGTCTTGTTGTAGCAGCTAAACTTGCAGAATGTAATTACTACTAAGGTCATAAGCATTGAATAGAATGCACATACTGGCAGTCACTTCGGTATAATCATTACATGTCTGCGCCAATGTTTCATATTTAGATGTCGTATGTTTTGTGTTCCCTATTGCATATAAATTAATCTGTAGCCTTTGTTGTCGGCCTGGGTCCCACGCGCCCTGGCGTCAATTCAAATGCAAATTGAAAATCGACCTCCAACTGCCATCATTCCTCTTGCAAAGCCTTCCTTTTCTTAATTACCAACTTCACCGCAGTTGTCAAAAGCCTTTCCAATGTCCAATTTACTCCAATTTTTATATTTTTGTTATAAGTCAGACAAAATAAAGCGGCTATTTCTAACCGCTACCACTGAATAAATAATCGTACACTGCTACTCACCGTTCAAGGAAACAATGGAGATTAATTACTTGGCAATATCGAAGACTATGCTACATGCACAAATAAACTGAAAAAACATATTATAGGTTGGCACGGCCAAATTGATAAATGCCCAAAAATTACTATAAGAGTTCAGTTTGATTTGCGTGTAGGTAAAGTATTTATCCATTTTTGACACCGTGTATACAAAATAGTGCGGTCGATTGAGTAGCTAAGACATAAAAGTATGGCAAGCAAATAAACAAAACTCGTTTTGGTCCCTAGGTCCTACACCAGCCTTGTTTCAATGGGGGAAAGTGTCTCGAAGCGTCAGTGCAGCCGCTTTATTATAATAACGATCGTAAGTGATATTCATGAATACCGAAGACAGGCACAGTTATCTTTAGCAATTATGAGAATAATTCACGAATGTTATTCAAAACATCGTGGTATGTTTTGATGTCTACTGCTACCATTAGAAGTATTGATAAATAAGCAGTACCTAATATCAGATAGATATATGTGTTTATTTGTTTATTCGGGTATAATAACCTTTAAAACCTGCTAAAAGATTTTGATCTGACGTAACATATTTGAAGTCGATTAATAAAATATTTATAATAATATACTAGCTGATCTCTCATTGCTTTGTACAGAATTATCTTATACTAATAATAAACAATCATTTCATTGATGGCTGAATTTCATTGATTGATGTGATCCAATTTGTTAGTAACATTTTTCTTAACCCTAATGTTAGTAATAAAGTTTTTTTTATCTTATTACTATATTATAAATCGATTATTAATAACCCTATTCCACTTACACGAATAGGGTTTAAACCATGCCTTCAACCATCAAGTGCAGGCTATAATTTGACATTAGTTCTTGTGGGTGGCAGAAACGGTACTAATTAATTTAAGCGAACAGAACCACGGCACAGTTAGTTGCTTATAAAAGGATCAGCTGCTGTATCTCGTGGAATTTTGATCCTGGAAACGTTTTTCGTGGAAACTTTGGTTATCAACCCCACGGGAGTGGCTGTGTCGCACTCAGACCCACTAAAACCGTACGCCATCTCTGATCTTCAGATGCCGGGGTATAAAATTGCCTAAAGCTTATTCCGCGCTGACGGCTGGCCCTGGGCCATTTATGGTTTTAAGATGGCTCCGTCAGGTGTGGGAAACCGGTGTTCTCATCAAACCACGAAAAGGGGGCAGGTGAACGTCACGCCACTGCACCGGCGGGGGCCACACCAGTACCCCACGACTGCACTCAACGACCAACCTGCCCCTTTCTTGATCTCCACTGTGCCTCTCTGGTAGTCAGAGAGTAAATGGGAACCGTTGGAGCAGCCTTTGCCCAGGGTGCACCGCATGGAAGTTCCGGACCCGATTCCGTTCGCGCTGCACCTTCTCTTCAGCTTATCCTCCCTGGTTTTGGTCGTGACATACATACTTCTAACTCCCGTTGCACCCATGCTGTTTATTGTAATTATATAGTTTGAATAGCAATTATTATGTACATTAAATGCACAACGTATTTAATTGAATTAGGAATAACATATGTACATATTAAAAATAGCTTCGCAAATGAAACATTATTTTTTATAATTTATAAAAGATAAAAATTGTTATTGTGGGCTATCCTTAAGAGATAGACATATACTATTGTGGACTTTTTGTAGACCACACATTATTGTAAAACATTATTTTGTTCTATGATTAATAGTTTTCGCAGCGCACGCGATGTAAGGACTTTTCAGGGTAATTTTTTATACCTTGGGTTACTGAAGAAGACATGTCTTCTTAATAAAAATACTATTTTTATAGATTAATACAAATATATTTTACTTACACACCATTTTCGTTTGTTGTCGTCTGGAAGTTAGTTTCTTTTAGCAAAAAGTTAGGTATACAAGCCAGTAAGAAAAAGGTTTGTAACATAAAAAAGGTCAGCACTGCTGGTTGCCAACAGTTACATTATTGGAGTTTTAGAAAGTATCCCTAATTTTTTTTTTAATATAATATATCCTATGTTAGTCAGTGATAATGTAGCATTCTATTAGTAAAGTATTTTTTCACATCACTCTAGTAGTTTTTGAGTTTATTCACTTTACTTATTTATATTCATACAAAAATTCAAAATTACTAATATTTCCTATTTTTAATATTATCATAGATAGTATAGATTAGAATTTGAAATTATATTATAAATTTAGCACTCAATATACCTTACCGAGACCTCGGAGATCCAATACCTATTCACCAACTTGTCATTTGATTTCTAGAAACGTAGCACCGACAGTCGAAGTGTCATGTCAGCAATAGTTCATGTCCGATATAATGGGTGGTAGCTATCTATCGACTACGTTACCAAGACATTTCATGTCGAAGCGTTTGTCACGACATACATGATATATTTCTGTTCATGATTGTACTTCAATATACTGACGTAGCTAAAATAATGTTATACCTAACTTACAAACATCCTTTTGTGAACTTTTAGATACAATTTTGTTTTGTGAACTTTTAACAAACTTGTTGTTTTAGGTTATACTTGTTCTTCTTCTACCGAAATGTTTACATTAAAGTTATGTACAGTCAAAAAATATTTTTGTACAGTAGTTTTCGATTTTAAAATTACACTTGTATTTACGTTAACTATAATGTATAAACCTAGATGTGTACAGATTGAAATGCCTGCAAAATTTACTATAGACTGACTCGCGCCTTACGGATGGTTTCTATTTACAAACTCAATCCCTATTTTGTAAACCAAGATTGATAATATAAATCGTTTCTTGATTTTATTATATCAATAAACAATCTTTAGATCGGTATGTCAATCCTTTTTCCAATCGATCTTTGGGAGGACAGATCGACTCCATTAGATCGCTGTTTGTACCAAAGTGACAGTTATGCGTTTTCTATAAGCGATCTCTGAGTTTGATAGATCTATCTTTTTATACAATCTCTCTTTGGCTGATTGTTGTAAGAAGTCTTAATAAAAAACATGTAGGAAATATTTACCGAGTGATAATAGAGATCTTGACTTGAAGTGGAGTTGCGGATTAACTGATATAAACTTAAAATGGGCGTGGACCTGAATGGTGGAGTGGCCCGCCCCTGGCCGGCTCTCCACTGTGCCGTCGTCAGAAAGACATGTGTGAAGCCTTCTAGCAGCCCTCTACAGGGTCGCTCCGCTAGACATATACTATAGCGGACTTTAATGTCGACCTTTATTTTTAATTTATGATGAATATTATTTTGTGCCCATTGCGGTGGAGACTATGGGCAGTTGGAGGTCAGAGATGAAGACGTTGATCGCGGAAATTGACCGCCGTATCCACGACCAAGGCGGTGACTCCCGCTCCGGCTCGTTCCTGTGGCAAAGGAGGCCATTGCAATTCAGTAAGGCAACGCGACCAACATCGATCGGTTCGACGCGACATAATCGCGAATCTATTTGGTGTATTTATATTAAAATATTGATATTATGAATGTTTAAGATTATATATATCTGAATAACAAATAAATAATAATTGATTTTTTGTGTAATAATTACTTTTTTAATAACCAATGAACGTATGTATTTTTACTGAACATGCGTAAACCAAAACGTGTGAGAGGAAATTTATGACCGATCACTTTCTTTGTTAGGGTATTAGCGGTGATACAGACATATTGAAATAACGATTCAGCGTCGATCGCTCGATTGTCAAATATCGGGATTCTAAACAATCAGTCTTAGCTCGGCGATCAAATATTGGAAGTGGCCGTTAATATATAGGTAGGTATGGTACAGTCAGCGGCAAAAGTAGAAGACCGAACGTGATATTTGTATCAAATGTCGCTAGTGCTACAATATTCTTAAAGTAGGTGGTTGAATAGTTGACCGAAATATTGGCCGTTTGTGCTATTGCCAAAAGTTGATAATCTAAAACTCTGTCAAAATTATCTGCTAACCTCGCTAATCATAAATTGATGATTATTAAGTGTACTGACATAACAATGATATTTTGATTCCTTTGTCTTTCATACAACCCACTTATATGGTTAATTAATATGAAGAACACTAATTAGGAAACTAAATAACAATATGCGACTTTCTAAAACCTTGTTTTCGAAGTTCTCTACAGCACGATTATCCACCGACATTAGTGAACGGAGACTCTTATGATGAAAGGGCAAATGAAGTTAAGCCACTTAAGTACCTACCTATTTGGACGAAGCTGCCAGATTAAAGGCTAAGGTTGAATTCACTCCCTGTGGCTTCATCTGCGTGCGGTAAGTAAATTATACAGGATGAGTAAACCATATAAACTACCTATCATAAACTTTGAAAAATATTGAAGAATTAAGTAATTCAAATCAAATCAAATTTATTTTATAATCGTTTTACATTATTTTACATGGGTTCTTAATCTATCGTGCGTTATTACATTGTGCATGGGTAGGTATATTAGGCATATATAATTGGGACCTTAACATAAACTGGCGAAATGTGGGTGCTTAGCACCTCTGCCTACCCCTTCGGGGATATAGGCGTGAGTTTATGTTATGTTTTAATATATATTTGTGCAGTTAATTGTCTTACAGAGGTCTTTACTTAGGGATATTTATCTAAGCTGTAATTATTTTTTACTTAATGTAATAGATGATAATAGGTTATCATCTACTTGTTTAAATACTGTGTAAGTATGTGTTTACGTACCTACACCCTGTTTACCGAAAATTGTAAATAATTAATAAAGAGAATTATAAAATATCCTAGTACATTCTATAGAGCGCTTAGACCCAAGGAAAGTGTGAAGTTTATAATGTGATTGCTAGAATAGCTACGATCCGGCGTGGGAGTCGACGAGACGGGAGCTGGTGGTGGCCCTGGGAGTGAGAGTTCTCACGCTCGCCACCTTGCTCGCGGCGATGGCTCGCTGTGCGGTTGCGTGGCCGGCCGGTGCCACCTTCTGCGAGCAAGTTTTTTATTTCTATTTTTATACCACTTAGGTGGCAGACAAGCACACGGCCCACCTTATGGGAAGTGGTTACTGTGGCCTATGGACGTATGCAACACCAGGGGTGTTACACTGGCGTTGCCGACCATGAAGAAATCTTCTGAAGTTATACTCGTGAAGGAGGAGGCGGATTGTAATCCAAGCAACTCGAGTGTCGAAGTTCGATGAATGACGTCTGCCCCCCTTAGGGGTGACGGGTGGAGCCGCCTATTACCCTGGCAGAAGGAATTACGCCTCCCAGTCTCTGGGGACGAGTTAGGGACTCTATGGTCCTCATACGGTCGGCCAGTGTGCGAGGGATATGACTGTTAACCTCACCTTTGGCTCCGGTGGTGGGGATATCCGTGGGGACTTTCCACATGTAAAAAAAAGAATACCTACCAAACATTAATCCAAACATCCCTGTAAGATAGATATATGTATGGAAGAATTTGGATGGTTTCGGGCGAAGGTTCTGTAGCCTAGCGGTCAGAGCGTTCCCCCTGTAAGGAATGCGTTCAGTTCAGGTGGGATCGTATCCCACCGGAACTGATTCAATTAATCAAAATAAATAATAATAACTTACACATTTACTGATCTGTTAGAAGTCGGTATGTTGACACATCATATATACGGGTATATCAATACTCTATATATACGAGTATATCCAGTAATGCTCGTGAAGGAGGAGGCAGGGCGGGAGCGGCAGCGGGAGCGACGAAGGATCGCAAGCCAAGCTGCCCGCGTACGAAGGCAACTCGGGCGTCTGAGGTCGATGAACGACCTCCACCCCCCATGAGCGCCGGCCTGGGGGTGACAGGTGGAGTCACCTGTCACCCTGGCAGAAGCAGGTCGCGGCGGTGGCGCGCCTGGCGCGCCTCCCCGTTTCCGGGGACGAGTTGAGGACTCTGTAGTCCCCACACCCGAGAAGAGTGCCAGATCGTCAGAGATGGCCCTGGGTCGGCCGGGGTGCGAGGGATATGCCTGTCAACCTCACCTTTGGCAACAAAAGCGACCCACAGGCGGCGTGCGTTTTATTCGGTTCGAGTCCGACATAACCTCCTCCACCGGCTCCGGTGGGGAGGTATCCGTGGGGATATTGCGCACGTAAAAAAAAAAAGTATATCAATACATAAGTGCTGTAAAATATCACCATCATGTTGTATTTTATTAATTTTCACTATACCTACTGTATCTAAAACAAACCCCAAAACAAAGTTCTGCGGTCAACTTTTGCCTGTGTAAAAACCGTAATATGTTGCTATGCTACCATACCCTGTCCTACCTGTAAAAATGCTGCTTTATAAGCTAAAGGTATAATTTTATTAACATTTTCCTAATAATGTTTTCCATACGTTATAGGGAACCTATCGTCATCAACCGGACGCTTTCTAATAGACAATACATTAACTGTCAGATAGAGAACAGCCCTATTACTCTAAAACATATATAAAACACATATATTACATATTTACATAAAATAATGAATAAAAATAGCAAAAAGAAATCAATTTATAATATGTAGATTATAAGAATATAACAATGCATACTACAAATTTTTATTGTTAATTGGAGGTTCACCGTGAAGACAAACAAGCAGATAACAAAGCGATTAAGGAATTGAGGGAAATGTTAAAAAATTCCAAAAACGAAACCTTAGCACAGCGACTAGAATCATTGACAGCAACCAAGTCTACAAATTATTCATTGTGGAAGGCAACGTCAGACTTAGACCAACCAAAATACACCAGACCACCCCTCAAACTAGAAGGTGGTATGTGGGCTAGAACTCCACAACAAAGAATAGAAACCTTTGCAAACCACCTAGCTAAGGTATTCCAACCCAATGAAGGCATTGGCAATGACTGTGACATAGATGACATACTGAACCAGGACTTCCAGTTAGACATTCCCATAAAATATACGACCCCTCGTGAGATATTTATGCTCCTATCTCGACTTGATAACAGAAAATCCCCGGGATTTGATTATATTACCAAGGAGGTTCTTCTTCAACTGCCAAGAAAAGGGATAGTCTTCCTCACGATCCTTTTCAATAGTATTATGAGAGTAGGTTACTATCCAACCATATGGAAAATCTCCCAAATCATAATGATCCCCAAATATGGAAAACCGATCCACGAAGTTGGCTCATATAGACCAATTAGCCTCCTACCTGTTACTTCCAAGCTTTTTGAAAGGGTTCTGCTAGTAAGAATCCTTAAAACCATGCAGGAAAGATATGTAATTCCGGACCACCAATTCGGATTCAGACAGAAGCACGGCACCATAGAACAGGTGCACAGAGTCGTTGACCATATAAGGAAGACCCTGGAACATAAGGAATATTGCTCGGCAGCTTTCCTGGACATCCAACAGGTGTTTGATAAGGTCTGGCATAAGGGATTACTCTGCAAGGTCAAAACCCTGCTACCCCATGCGTACTTCGAGTTACTAAAATCTTATATCTCTGGAAAAATATTTCAAGTTAAAGATGGCGAATGCACCTCCAGGTTCCACGAAATAGAAGCGGGAGTACTGCAGGGATCGGTACTGGGGCCAGTGCTGTATACTATCTTCACATGTGATCTACCAGAATCACCAGCCGTAGTAACTGCTACATTCGCATACTGCCATCCTTGCAAGCAGTAGTAATCGCAGCACCGCCTCTCGAATCCTCCAGCAAGAGTTAGATAAAATAGAGCAGTGGTTAAAAAAGTGGCGAATAAAACCCAGTGCCACAAAGTCTACTCACATCACGTTTGCATTACGCTCAGGAGACTGCCCTCCCTAGGAAATACCACATTGCCGCACAAGGACTCAGTTAAGTACTTGGGTATTTACCTGGATCGGAGACTCATCTGGAGAACACACAAACAAAAAAAAGAGAAGAATTGAACTTGAAATCTCGAAACCTCCATTGGTTGCTTGGAAGAAACTCAGTACTGAGTATAGACAACAAACTCCTTGTATATAAGGTCGTACTGAAACCTGTTTGGACATCCATATTGGGCATCCAGCTCTGGGGATCCGCATGCAAATCCAATGTCGCAATTATACAAAGAGCTCAGAATGGCATTCTGAGGAGTTTGGCTAATGCTACATGGTTCCTGAGGAATAGTGAACTGCACGAAGAGCTCAATATAAATACAGTCAGCGAAGAAATTTAGATATTCTCAGCCACCTACAAACAGCGAATAGCTATGCATCCAAACCCCCTGGCTGTAGAACTCACGAACATAAACTACACCAAGCGGCTAAAAAGGAACCACATAATCGAGCTGGATTCGTGACTGAAGGAGGAAGACATCGAAGGATCCCTTTTCCCCAAACACCTGCTGACCATACACATCTGCTCATAGTTGATTTAAAAAAAAAAGGACTGATCGCAGATTAAAGCACAAAAAAAAAAATTGGAGGTTCGTTACATACGAACATATGTAGTTCTCGGATATTTGTTCATAGGTATTATAGTGCCTGTTCCGACACTTAAAACACTCACCTGTAGTTAGTTAGTTGCTCTTATGTAGATCTAAAAACATCATGTCTTCTCGTATACGAGTATTAAGTCATTCATTAAACCTACGCTAATATTACCATGTCGATCTGAATCCACACTCGAAACACTTAGTGATCAATTTTCCATATTACCACTATAATACTAAGTATGGCATGTTCAGCTTCACTAAATTACCGTGATGTTGCCTAGACTGTGGCTTTGTGCACAGGAATTGTGAAAACGTAGTTATGATAAAAGCAGCAGCTTATGTTGCTCACAGAAGAGAAATTTTGTAGTTCGACATCAGATACTCTGTCAAAGGCATATACATTAGCCATCTAAATATTCAGTGCACTTCTCGATCAGTTCACTACGATTGGGCTTGATTCACTAATGGACTATCGACTGCCACTAAGTTTCTATGTTGCAATCAATAACTTCTAACATAAGCTGTTTATAACGGGAATATTAGTAACCAAAGACAAGCAGAGGATGAGTGATTTTTTTATATCTGCGCATAGCATGCGCAAATGTATAGTGCGCCTTTTTGCATACTGACCTAACACAAAATCTTGAATTTAAAACACGCTCCTTTCTGCCGTGGTCGGATAACGAGGTTGAATAAACTTCCAACGCTAAAATTACTTAAGGAAGTGATTTCAGCATCAAATTAAAAGCAAATAATGACGAATTCACTGCTGTTTTCAATTTACTACATAGGTACTGATTTTTAAACTGCGCCCCTAAGGCTCGTTAAGTGCTTGATGGATATAATTACATTTGAAATTGAGACTGCTGCCAGAAATTCACTCAAAAGTATACATTAAATTTATAAGCGAGATGGCGGTGAATCAACGATTAAACGAATTTATCATGAGCAGAAAATAGTCCATTTTTCCCTTCAGAATATTGATTGATTAACTATCTTGATATTTTAATGTTTGTATTAATTTGAAGACTGATTGAAAGTTCTAAATGTACGCTTATTTTTAATATTGGACACATCAATATGACGACGGATACGCCACGTCTGATGGTAAGTTAAAGGGGAATTCCCAGGAGTGAGATGATCACTATACAACTTACCTACTCAATAGTAAGATTAAGCTTCATAAGCACATATTTTTCGTAACATTAAGAAAAATTTAACTACAATATTATTCTTTAAAAGAGGTAAACATCATTTCTTCGACTCAGCTGACAAAGCCTGTACCAGTTAACTCAGAAAAATGAAAATCTTTATCTGAAAATCTCTATTCAGGTTCTTGTTTTATTGCAGTGAGTCGGAAATGTCATCAGTTGTATTGCTCTACAACTTCTGCCCTTTTATTTTATGTTGATTGACATTAATAGTATTTGTCTATAAAAATAAATTATCTATACTATAACTAACTGCCTCTTTGCAATATTAAATAACACCTTTTTAGTAACTTGCTTTTTAGTAAATTGCGATTCCTCTTGTACCGCCGACATATGCAACTACCTATAAAAATATGAGTAACGAACCAATAATTACCAAAACAGCCGAAGTTAACTTTTCCATTCAATTTAACTACAAGTTAGTATCCCGTTCACTTTTTTTCCTTTTTAATCAATAAGATAGTGATACAACGCAGGGCTATTGTTATGTAGATCTAGGATTACTATTCAAGAGAACTTGTTCAGACAGTTCTCACCTGCTCAGTGATGATGATGTTTGATGATAGAATTAAATATATTTGCCTAGAAGCAACCTACCTATCCACTCTATTCTCTATTCCCTATAGTGCTTTGAAGATTATAGCTTTCCAGAAACACAGACTGCCTTCTACACATATCGACGTTTGCATAAAACAGCAATTTGTAGCTAGATGAATTGCCCATACTGAATGTGAAGTAATTTAGCTTTAGCTATTATACCGGTCTTTTAGCGGCTGGCAACACTGATTTGCGTGAATGCCAGTGTAGGCGCTAAAACTGGCGCCCATTCTCCCGGTGAATATAAATCAGAGTTTAGTTTTGCACTTCGCTCTCGTTGTGATAAGAACGAGTTCATTCGACTGTACTTTTACTGCCACCAAATTTCCGCTCTTAATTATACCTACGGTACCTACCCGAATTTTCATTCGGTACCTACGTCGCGTCGTCGGGGAGAATAGTGTAATGCCGGCTGATATAGTCGTGCTTCGGTTTGGTAGTACGTTCTTTGTATCACATAGTACATGCTCTCCAGCTTTATTATTGTCTTAGTAAACAAAAACAATTTTAACTACTCTATAAAGTATCAAACTGTGTGTCACTATGCTCGTACGAACATAAAATGCTCGTCTCGTTTCTCGATTCCTAACTCTAGCTAGACGAAATATTTTAACAGGTATCTCGTTAAAATAAAAATAGGTACTTAGGTACACAGCTTATGCACGGATTATTTTATACCTACTTACATTTAACGATTGCTCTGCTCTGTTGGCAGTTCAGTGCTGACTGACAATTACGAAAACAAACATATTGGAGAATCTATAGATGGTTACTTTAGCTTTTTCAAATATCAAAAAAAGATACACAATGAGTTTTTGTTTATCCTGGCTCGACTTTTTGTTGATTTCGACCCGAGATTTGCCAATGCTTTGGGTTAAAGAATAAAAACATTTTAATTTTTTAACAGAAACATCTTACGTGCATAGTACCTACTAGTTAGATCTTCTGAATTAAATCTGTAATGCAATTGTTTTACACTTTCGGTTTTTGGTTTTTGAAATTGGTTACTTATATTTAAAATATATATGTATATAAAATATAAATAAGGCGGTAGCCTAGTGGTATGGGTAATGGACTGCTGAGAGGCGGTCTCGGGCTCGATTCCAGGTTTTACCATGGCGCACACCAATGACTTTTCGATGCTTTTCCAAGTTATGTGTGTATTTATCGCAGGTTTATAAGTGCCCGGTTAATGGCAATAGGCTCGCCACCTATTACATTGGGACCTAAACATAAACTGGCGAAATGTGGGTGCTAGCACCTCTGCCTACCCCTTCGGGGATACAGACGTGAGTTTAATTTATGTCACGTTATGTAATTTTTTTAAATGGGACAGATTCATCGAAAGCAAATTTGTTTAAACTGACTAAATGCGCTGTGCATATATGAGACATACATACATACATACAATCACGACTTTATCCCCGAAGGGTTAGGCAGAGGTGAAATAACACCCACATTTCACCAATCATTGTGTTCGGCCTCACGTAATAGGGGATGAGTCTGTTGCGTCTTCCTGGCACTGTTGTTGACTCGAGCTTTGTATCTGTGCCTGAGTCTGAGCTGTATTTATCTGTCTGATGTTAAACAGCCCTATCCCTTAGTCGCCTTGTATGACACCGCATAGGAAGAGATGGGAGGTGCCAAAATTCTACTCTTCCGGGAGCCACGCGGCTATCTACTGCCGGGAACCACGACAACCACTCTATCTCAGTAACACAAAAATGTGACTTGTAAGGATGTGCATTCTGTCGGGGCCACTATATCAATCCTGTAGTTTATTAAGTATTAAGTACTATATTATGATACAGTACCCTATCACGAGATGGTCATAAACCTGTTTTGAAACCAGCAATAAGCTAGCCAGCATGGAGTTCAGAAACATGGTCAGATTTTTTTATATCCCTAGATGGAACAGCAAGGTTGGCCTTTGGGTACTTACAACTCCCAAGAGAATGCTCCACAAAACCAAAGCAACTGATTTTCAGAAAACGCACTCGTCTTCTCGACGTCGACATGCTGTGGAGGCACGGGGTGTGATATTCCGACAAGGCAAGGTGCTCACATAAATAGCACATCATCATCATGTCTGACAGACTTCCAGAATGACCGATCTAAAGCAGTCCGCATCCAGCGCTTCCTTGTGACTTCTAAGGCTGAGTCTCCAACATGCACCGGTAGAGGCGCAACATGGACATTTGACATAACCTTTGTCTTGTCCATATTCATCTTAAGGCTCACCTGTTGGGATACTCTATTGAGGTCTTCGAGCATGGTGTTTAAATCTTCCAACGATTCTGCCATAGTGACAATATCATCGGCAAACCGAAGGTGAGTGATATACTCCCCATTAATGTTGATGCCACGGCCTTTGCTGTTCAGTAGCTTGAAGACGTCTTCCAAGATTCCCAAGGCGTCCAAGGTAAACAGTTTCGGAAAGATATCGTCTCCCTGTCTAACGCCCTTTTTCAGTTTGATTGGCTTCGTGCTCTGTTCCTGTACTCGGACCGACATAGTGGCGTTCTGATATAAACCTTCAACACTTCGATATACCACCAAGCCCCCGTTCTACGCTTCCAGTGTTGTGCCTTCGTGAAGGACGGAATCAAAGAGACCCTGAAGTACCCTTAGTACCGGAGTTCCGCCTGCTTTCAGAAGCTCTGCTGTAATTCCGTCCTCACCCGCCGCTTTGTTATTCTTCAGCTGTTAGAGGGCCATCCTAATCTCGTACAGGCTGATAGCCGGGATGTCTTCGGAATGATGTTGGGTAAGCTTGGCTCTTGGATCTTTAACCATGTCAGCGGGCTGTTTAGCAGATGTTTATAGCTGCCCATAAAACCTTTTGACCTCCCTAAGTAACTCTACCGTTGTCGTTGCCATGCCGCCATCCTCCGTCAGCTTCGTCAACCGGCTTTGTCCAACAGACGCAATCCTCGTAAACACTTTGGAGCCTTTGTTTCGCTCTATCATCTCCTTAATATTTTTAGTGTTATAGGACCGAACGTCGTGTCGCAAGGATTTCTGTATGCGTCTGTTGAGCTGTCTATATGTCTCAGCATTGACGAAGGTCTGTAGCGGCATAAATTGACTTGATCGAGAAATATCACAGAGGTAAATAAAAACCGGGTACTATACCGTAATTAAAACCCATGACTAACGTCACCTTTTGTTATTACAGAAAGTAAACATATTTACCACCTATGTCGTAATTTTAAACGTTGACTTTCTTAACGTTCCACGCAAATTTATAATACCGTATCCGACCTGGGCCTACATGAACTGGGCACTTGAACCGTCATTATATTTTACAATAGGTATGGTATAGCTTAGAAGGCAAACCGCCGTCAAACAATAAATTTACCTTATGTAAAGTAGCTACGAAAGCTTTTAAACGCATCTGTACCACTTTTTCAGCAAATAAAATGTGAATATAACTTAAAATAAATAATTTGTATTCAGTACATACATACATATAATCACGCCTTTATCTCCGGAGGGTTAGGCAGAGGTGAATTAACACCCACATTTCACCAATCATTTTATTCGGCCTCACGTAATAGGGGGTGAGCCTATTGCCGTATTCCGGGCACTATAGTTGACTGGAGCCATTCATCTGAGACTGAGTCTGGGCTGTATATATTTGTCTGATGTTAAACAGCCATATCCCTTAGTGCCGGTGTACGACACCGCATGAGAAGAGATGGGGTGCTCCAAATTCTACTCTTCCGGGAGCCACGCGGCTGTCTACTGCCGGGAACCATGACAACCACTCTATCTCAGTAACCCAAAAATGTGACTTGTAAGGATGTGTATTTTATTTTATTTTTTTATACCACTAAGGTGGCAGACAAGCACACGGCCCACCTGATGGAAAGTAGTTACCGTGGCCTATGGACGTTTGTAACACCAGAGGAGTCACAGTCGCACTGCCAACCCTGTAAGTGCAGAGTTTCTGTGCCGTCAGTGTAGAAGACAAGGACAAGCCTTTAGTCTTCTCACTGACAGCACAAATTCTCCAATGAGCTCTGGCTACCCTACTCACGGCTGGGAACACAACACGAAGTTATTATAACCGCGGTATTCTGTAGGGCGGAGGTACTTCTCCAGTCGGACTGCTCAATTGGGCGGAAATACCGCCGTGTCCTACCTCACAAATTCTTTCGGAGACACTATATCAAGCCTGTAGTTTATTAAGTATTAAGTACTATATTATGATACAGTACCCTATCACGAGATGGTCATAAACCTGTTTTGAAACCAGCATATTGCCGGCAATAAGCCAGCCAGCTTGGAGTCAATCACATGTTCAATTATGCTTCGAGGCGATGAAGCCTGTGAAGTTTTCCGCACGCAAAAATAGTCCTATTATTCCATTTAAATTCATTATGATAAGTTTATAATTATTTGACTAGGTACCTAAGACAGTTAATTTTTAAAGCAACCAAATTTTCTCATACCTAGAAATAATGCCTTTACAATTATCAATATATAAAAAAAAGACTATTCTTCTCTTTATACAAAGTGACAAATGCATCTGTAAATAGGTACATTTGCCTAAATAGGTACTAACCTATTAAGATAACAATTATGGATCTTGTAGTCCGAAAAAAATATTTTGAATTGGATTGAATAAAATAAACTTACGCTCGCCCGTTTTAAAATGTGAAAAGTAAAATAATTATCTTGTACCTTTGCCTACTAGTGAGAAACTTCAGTCTCAAATATCCTTTTTCCGGCCCTTGATACTACATAAAGGTCACTCCCGGTTCCGACAAATTAATAATAGCCACGGAAACTCACCGGTGGGCCTAACTTTCCCACAGAACATAACGTTATTAATAATGCCGCTCAGATCACGTGTCGGGAATAACGTTACACGGATACCTACTAGTTGGTGAGCTTACGTACATCTACACCAAATCGATCCAACTAAACCATTATATGTATATATTATGTAAGTTAATTTACTAGGATAACGCCTTAGCTATAGTTAATACTCGTAGGTACGTAGTCTCATTTAACACTTCTTACTGATACTGCATACTTATACATATAGGTAAAAGTCACGACTTTTTCCATTGGAGTAGGTAAATAAATATATACCTACTTAATATCTTTCAGGTAGCTACGAATGCTACGATTTTGGGAACTTGCTATGATATACCTTCTTCTTTCATAAATTAGGTACCTACATTCATTTACACTTAATACACATCACTGGTACGTAGTACTGTATCCATATTCTACGATACCAAGCCAGTATTTCTTGGGTCTACCCCTCCTATCATACTGTACAAGCGCGCCTTCGATAGAAATTTGTTACCCCCGTAATCTGGCGGTTAACGCAATAAGTGACCGCACAACTAGAGACTGCTATTGAAATATTTATATGAAATGCAATAACAATAAAATCATTTAAAATCGGAATACCCTGCGAAGAACAGGAAATATGAAAAATATATTATTCATGCCACAACCGTCGTAATATCGTCATAAAACTTTACTTACCACAAGGCGAAATGATGGCATCTCCATCAAGCTTCTCGTAGTCACACAAATAATATAGGTAGGTATTTGAAGTAGTAGTAGTATTGAGGAGGTGCAAATAGAGGATAAGTTTCCTCTTACCTCATAAATAACAATGCCATAAGTATCTAACCTGAAAACTAATAATGCTGTGGTGAATAAGTAGAAACAGATTTAATAGAAACTGTATTTTTTCTTCCAAATACAGCCAGCGTCAGAACCATCTTGACTACAAAGTCTCAAAATGATCTTAATACCAAGGTGTAAAAAGCAAATCAAACTGTTTTATTGATTTAAAATCTATTATTTTCCGAACTAAAGGTGTGTGTCAAAATATTAAAACCATCAGACAATAGGAAGGGGGAAAACTGGGCCACCACTGAAGCCACCACCGGAGCCGAGGTTATGTTGGAATTCGCACAAAGGAAGGGGGTGAAATCAAAGTATTATGATCATTTTGAGTACTTTGTTCGTCATGATCGAGCTAATGCTGACTGTCGCTGCACTCACTTCTAATGACTATAAATAATTTGATTGCACGTCGGTCTAGTTTGTCCCTGAAAATTAAATTCTACTAATATTTACAAATGCGCTAAATAATTTATACCTACCTACTCGGCACCAAATCCTCTTTTAGATGTTCCCAATTTCTATTTCGCTCATGCCCGCCTGCAGCTATATTAGGTTAGTATTATGTGTGGTATAGTTCAATTTGCTTTTCTGGTGGGAAAAACGGTAGATCGTAAAGTTACCAATTAGAAATTAATAGTATATATTTGAATATCGCTTTCAATAGTTTCAGGAAAAAGAACTTAGGTTTTATTGTATTTATGTATCTGTATTTGTTTGTTTTATAAAGAATAATAGAATCGAAATAACTAATATTCGCACTAACCCCTCCAGCTAAGCTAAATTACTTGTATTAGGAGCAGGTTCACATCGGTAGTGTAATGGCCAGGATTCGAACCGGGACCTCGCGATCGTAAGGCCGACTCTTTAACCACTAAGCTACCAACGATGTGGTAGAAGCCTACCTATTACTAGCTTTATAGTTACTAGCTTTTGCCCGCGGCTCCACCCTCACAAATGCCAGTTAGTGAACATAGCCTAAGTCCTTTTCCAAGATTTAATCTACGGCTACGTCTATACCAAATTTCATCAAAATTAGTTGTAGTACCAAAAAAAATTTTACGATACGAGCTGCTAACTAACCGTTATTAAAATTACGCCGAAGCCGAAAAAAGAAAACCTTTTTTACCTAAATTCAAATCTCAAAATTAATCAGGGCTTTACCTAAATAAGATAATTTCTAAATGAATTAGTTTCTAGAATATTTTGATTCGATAATAATTAACTTTAACTCGGGAATTACTATAACGGCACGCGGTAGTATAAAATGTTTAATTTAGGTATAAATTAACTTTTATGGGGAAGAGAATAAGGTGATTAGCAATAGACATTGTAATTGATGTAACAATCTTCAGGTAATGACTTTTAAAGACATAACAATACAAAAAGATGACCGGCCATCATAAATCCGTCATTTTCTGCCTACTATTAAAAAAGTTAAGTAGGTATGTTCTTAGAAAAATAAATAAGCACTAAGTGAAACCCTAAGTACTATTATTTATTCGTGTAGTGATAAAAATAGTAAATTGCGGACGGTTTTTTGAAAAGGGAACCATGAAAAACATTGTAGGTATCTCAGTGAATCATGCCTTCGTCCACGGATGCGAGACGCCCCCAGCCATAATATGGACTGACAATATGAAAACGTTTGTAACTGCTAGAAGCGCATATTGACAGGGCTGAACAAAATAAATACTTTACTGTAATTCAAATACAAATTACAAAATACTGTAACTGCAAGTAATAATAATAATAAATACTCTTTATTGCACACTAAACATGGGATATGTTTGTACACAATGCGGTAATTGACATACAAAATACAAATTAATTTTAAATAAGCTATTTGAAATATAAAATACAAATTACAAAATTCTTCTTCTGTTTACTTCGTCTGTGGGTCTTTTTGTCTTTTTCTATTTAAAGAATATTAGCAAACACAATTACTAATATTACCTCTAACCCCTCAACTAAACTAAATTGTTTGTGCTAGGAGTGGAGTCACGCCCACGTTCACGTCGATAGTGTAATGGCCAGGATTCGAACCCTCGATCGTACACCCGACTCTTTAACCACTAAGCTGCAGACACTTTTAAGGTCTTAAGGAAGTGAGATTGGGCGATACATATCTCTCGAAACCCCAGACGACTCAGGGCTCTTTCGAGCTGGCCCTCTTCGGGTGTAGGTACCACGGTGTCCCCACGTAGCCCCCAGGTATCCGTAAATCTCCAAAGCACGCTCGAAAATTGAGGGGGGGTCACGTTTTCTAAATTCCTTTTTGGACTCGGACCGATTAAAATTAAGAGTCTGTGGAGTAGTGGCAGTGTCCGTCTCGGTTGCCCTGCGAACTTCTATGGCTGTCCCCATCTTGCCCCGGATAGAGGGACGGACACACTGTGCAACCGTCTTAACCTGATTCTGCAGGTGGCTCACCTTGTACCCAGGCTCAGGCTCATAGAGGTAGAAGGACATAGAGCGATGTGCGACCTCCGATGCCCGATTTGCTTCCACACATTGCAAGCTTCGCAAACGGATGATACCTGAGCTTCCTCAGGACCCGCTCCCCCGCCTCATTCTTGAGTTTTACTTGCTCGCTAAAGAAGGCGGCGGCAGCCCACACGCTTGTGCTACGCACCATCGCCCAGAGCATTGCGCTGAGCGAGAAGAATCCGTCCCCTACGATTGCCACGAGGATCCGCCTCGGCGTTTCTCACGCCGGTCATTCGTTCAGAGTCGAGTGCAGTCCTGAGTCCTCGTTTGCATCACAATGATGGCACTCAGGCGTTGACTCCTTCTAGAGATCGTCGGTAGCGGAAGGAGCAGGTAATTCCCGAAATACTCATTACCATTCTAGATCACCTGCGTACGAGAGGCCCCTGTGTGGTTTCTTTAGCCGGTCCTCTATGATGGGTCTCACCGCCGCTGGGTGATACCCCCTGAAGATCCTCCACTACGGTTGTCGCAACGGTTGTGCAACACCCATAAGGCCATGGACCGCACAATTCCCCCGTAGAGTCTCCTGTAGGAGTCATTCGACTCCCTCAAGTTGAGGATCAGCCTCGCCAAAGCACCAGCTGCGCCCTTCAGCCAGACTTCAGAAATACTTTCCGAAGTCCCATCGGCCATCGAGCACGTACCCTGAGTATTTCATAAGGGGCTGGATGCCGATGGGATTGCCTCCCACTATGAGGCTGATTCCTGCTGGTGAAGTGCGCTGAGGCCCATGAAAGAACATAACCTCGGATTTTTGCATCGTCGTTCGTTTCCAATGTTTTACAGGAGCGGTCTCAGTACCAATCCCTACAGAATATCGCAGGATATCTCTCGCCAACCACGTTTCTCAGTCACGGTTGGGTAAATAACTCTTTCCATCAGGTACGCCCTGACTATGCGGTGAAGGTAGAGAGGTACTCCGTGATACACGATGGCCTCCCTAATTCAACTCCAGTACAGGGTGCTGAACGCGTCCCAAGGAGGGCGCCAACATCATCATGCCCCGGCCGACCGCATTCTTCATGCGCAAGATGGCATTGACGGTGGAGTGACCCCTAGAGAAGTGCTCGACGAGGGACTAATCAATATTTCTTTCAAAGAGCTTGCACACCTCGTCGAGCTACATTACACACCAGTAGGCAGACGGCGATCGGCCGGGCGCCCCGCCGTTCAGATGAGGATACGCTTCCCCCATCTTTCATAATTTCTGAAACTATTCCCTTTTCAGGCAATCGCTGAGAAACCCTTCTTTTCGGGGCTCAAAGCGTTTTCGTTGCCTAGAGCTAGAACCCACGCTTAGACTGGAATGATATCGGGTCCCGGGGCGGTTTTCTTGGGCTTTAGTCCAACTACTAACCGACCGCTCTAGTTTCACCCAAGTTTCCTCGTGCACGTAGATTTCATTTAAGCCTTGGCCTTGAATGTGCCTCGACAAGTTAATTCCCGTTTATGTAGCAAAACGTCTCACGTGTCGTATCTTTAAGAGTATCTAAAACTACGTTAAAAAACGCGACTAGAGGCAACGGTACAAGAGGCAGTCGTTCATAATTCTTCTTCACTAGTGCTACTTTCTAAATGAAGATTAAAATATGTACCTAGGTAATATGTTAAAATGTATTTTGAAGCCTCAAGTATATAGACCTCAGGTATTTAAAATACTAATTACAAATTACATTTAGAAGTATTTAAAATACAAATACAAAATACATTTTGTATTTTAAATACAAGTAATTGAAATACTGTCCAACCCTGCACAATGGGCCTCTCTTCTGTCTTCAACAGTGTTCATGTGATCAGTCCAATAACGGAGAATTTATTTTGTCATGTTTTATGCTGTCATCAGGGATTACAGTTACCTCGATGAGCAACACGGTTGTCATACGAACATCGTACGTATATTCCTATAATCGTTCCGGGTAAATGGAGCCCTATGAAGTTCGATAACTGTACAGAACTTCGATATCGCCAATAGGTTGTGGACGTGGGACGAGCGCGTGGATGACGACGACCATGATCGGGCATTGCAAATGAGTTAGAAATAGAAGAAAAAAATGTATAACACATATTCATTACAAACTTACGCTGATCTAAAACTATAGCGCCATCTATAAGGTAAAGATGTAAACTTTATATTTACCGAGGATGCCATGAACGATTTTCCCCACCTATTACACCTATGATGTGGAGATAAGTCTTAAAAGTCGGTCGATTATGTTAATAAGGTTTTAATGAGAGTTTATAAAAACTTTAGCTAAAATCAGAATTATAAAACTTGTAACGCCATCTTTTGAGACAGAGGCTTAAGCATTCCATTACCACGAATCTTGTTCCCAGTTGAACATTGGTTGAACATCACCTACATCAGTGGTGCGGGAGGTGTGATTTATAGTAATATATCTAAATATGAATTTTTGGATTTATAAAAAATGTACTTACATTGCCATTGCGTACATTTATTATAAGTAAAACTTCGACTAAAATATTTTAATGGTAAAAAACTCACGTACTTTTTATGCTTAACCATAGACAAAACTCTTTATCACTCTATGTACATATTGCTATTATGTATAAGTTATAAATTTATGTTAAATGAGTAATGAACATTGAGCCTAGACAATAAATTAAAATATTAGTACACATATAATTATTATTATATACTTTTCTTTATAACATACCTACTCTATTGTAGTTAATGGAACGATACGGAACGAAGTTTGGCATGTGTCAAAGTCATTTGTGAAATGTGAACGCATCCAATATTTTTATATATTTATTGTCTGTGATTTAAATTTTGCCAGCTGGGCGGTTCCGATATTTATTTTCCTAACTTTAAAATCAAAATATTTCTCTATACACCACGATATATACACATATAAATTTGATGTTTTTTACTACTTGAAGCTTTAGCTGTAACATGTAAGTACTGACGCACATTTTATACTATTTAATTTACTATTTGTCGCTTGGAATCAATGTGTACCATTGTACTTACGCTTCTGTCTTGCGAAAGTAACAAAATGTATTAGTGCAATAACCTTTCAAATAGGCCATACATAATACCGGATAAATAGCTAACGTAGCGACGGTGATGCGTGTCGCGCGTCTATGTGAGAAGCATAGATCTTCTAAAGAAAGAAATGTTAGTTACACTGGTACATACTATTTACGTTTCTAAATAAGAAGAATCACTTTACAATTATTAGCACACCAATTCTATCCAATGTGATGTGAAAAAAATTAAGCATCTGATACTATGTACAAGTTTGCTCTAGAGGATTACGTACATTGTTTTTATTATTTAAAACTATCAAATATTACATGTAATTATAAAATTTAAAATATGTCACCTGTCTAATAATTATTAGAATCAATATTGTATTGTAATGCTTCTTGTTTTCACTTTTTTTTTAAGTTAAGTAAGCATAGTTATGATAAGATTAGTGTTTTATGTAAACTTTATATATTTGCTTTGCTTCCAGCTATTTATTATTTGATTTTTATTGTATTGAATGAAAACTAGTTATCCTCAACACTCATCTGTTTAACCCAACAAGATAGACCCACTATTATTGATTATATTTTAAAATTGTAAATTTCAATTATGACCCAAATGATAAGAAGCAAGCCTATTGCGGTATAAAATATACTTTAAGTAACCACTTTGACAGAGGGCTCACAGTGAAAAAAAGCATAAAAGCAATGACTTTAAAGCCTTGGTTGCATTTTTGTAACTCTGCAGACACCACTCATGCTCCAAGTTCTCAAACTTGATTGTATCCTTATAACAAATATCGTGGAATTCAATGACTTTTATTTATAATATTTTTATTTTTATTAGAAGAAAGTTTGCATTATTTTCTGTTTATGCTATGGAGCAGTCACCAAGTTATATTGACTTAAATCTGGTGCAGTGAGTAATAAAAATATCAGTAACTGCCCTTCGATTCTGCCAATGTAGATTCCCAACTAAGGTTAATCTCAACCTTTTTTTACATTAATTGTTCCTAGTGAGTATTATGTCCAATTTTAAACATAACCAACTAGTTTATAGTCGGTTATTTACTCTACTTAGTGTAAATATACATGATTTTACTTTTGAGTACTTGATTGTTAATATAAAATACAATATTGTTTTTATTTTTATGAGCTTTGCGATAGTCTAATAAAGGTGCCAGGTATATAAACAAGTGTATATTAAAATCAGGAGTCAAATACCATTGTAGGACTTTAACAATAGTATGGAATACATTTTCTGGAATTTTTATTTGCAATGTAAAAAAAGGTGATTTAGGTCATTAAGACATTAGCTAAAATATCATTAATTAAATTATGATGATTCATACTCCATAGATAAATTTATGTTCATTGAACGTTCTACTAATGAAAATGAAATAAAAATTAGGTTTTTTATTATTATTAGTCAAAAGCTACATTTAAGAGCCATACTGTGTTCGCAATTCAATAGCTAAAGCCTGCAACAAAACAATGCAGCATAAAACACTTAAAGCCACACTGTTTGTCACAAGTTTCAATAGTTAAATCACTAGATGAAGTTTAGTATTGTCTGAGAATTATCACGAAGAAAATACCCCATTGCATGGCCTGTTTCTTAGGGAATTTCTGGTAAAAAGCATCATCCGAAACCGAAAAGTTGCTTGTGTACACTGAGTATATCGTTAAGACACATACGGGGCATAATGGTGTGCTGTAGAAGACGGCATTAGAAAACGGTTTCCGACCCTCCAGAGGCGATGACTTAGTATTAGGTTATATTATATATTATATTTCTAGGTCTTATAAATAATTAAGCTTGTCATATTATAAGGCTGTAAACTGTATCTGGAGCTAGAACGACACTAGAAGGGGTTACGTGTCAAGGAAACAAATATCCTGTTGTAGAAGTGCGAACTCACGCGAAGCAATCGCGTGAGGTTCACGTATTCTCAAGTCCCAAGAAACGTGATATCAACTGATAGAAAGTCGCCTTCGTTGTCAGATCATGCCCATTGCGCTGTGCCTCGGTATGAGGGGTAGACCAAAGAAATACTGACTTAAGTTGGAAAAACTAAGAGTTCAAAAATATTCGATATATATCAAGTTTATATATCGAATTTATATATTAATTTTGTATGAAAGCCATATTATTTTACTTATCAAAAAGTACTATTTGCATAATGTGTTACATAACCATACTAAAATTATCAAATGAAAACTAAAATGTTTTAATCTTTATATTTTATTTAGGTACCTACCTAAGAAAACCAAAACATAAATCTTCTTTTAGATAATGCAAAATCAACGAAAAACATAAAATCTTACATATAAAAAAATTAAGCCTTTTAAACTTACCATTTAGATATTATTTTATACACATTGATATATATATATTCTCGAACCCTGAAAAAACTACATGGGCGTCAATGGTCTCCCTATGTGGAGCAGAAAAAATAGGAAAGCTGAATCCAGAGCGGGAGTGACGCAGCCGAGATTATCACTGGAATGATATTGCCAAAGAGTACTTTCGCATAAAGTCTTTGCTGTTCGTTATTCGCATACCCTGATCCACGTGTAAAGCGCTGAATGTCTTGGTTAATATTCAGCAGCAGGTCTGCATAGACCAGTAACTGCAACACCTTAGATTTAGTTTTGAGTAGAAGAACCCATTTAAATCTCCTGCTGAGCGTTACCTTGGTATTTACTGAATAAATAGCTGTGCGAAACACAAAGATACCTCTATTTTTAAATGAAATCCTCCAAATTATCTTGCTAATAAATATAATTGATAATTATAATAGATTCGATGAAATGCCAGCCTGTTCCGCCTGTCTATCTTTTTCTTATCTTTTAGAGGTATTTAGCTTTTGTTCTAACACTTTCCCTCTCAGGGTTACGGGTTTAATAGAGGGAGACCATTCATATGATCAACAGGTGAGCTGTGTGCTTACTTACCTTCTTAGTAATATTAAATTATCAATTTATTTTGTACCTAACTGTCACTTGAAAGAATTCCGAAATATCTCCTGTTACTAATTAATATCTCTAATTTAAAAAATGTTAACCATATGAGAAAAAGCGTGACTGCAAGCATTAATTAACTGTGTCATTGTTGTATTTTACTGCATGCTTTTAATTTGCTAATAGAAATTTCATCACGGCTTACAATAATTCTGCATCGCGCTATGTAGCATTACAACATTCGTGTATTGCGACGTATAATATCACACTTAGTCTCGTTCGCCCGTGCGCTTTACAGTAAGTTGTTGATTGTTACGGGAAACGGGAATACAGCAGTAGCTATATGTGTTGTCCGTGAAAGAACCGTCTAGGTTGCTTAATAAACAATATAGCTGCCGGCAGTCACCAAAACGAGGCGCAAGGAGTTACTCTTTTCATTTTTGTCACTTCTCCTGAAACGACAATCCAATTTGATAAATTATTTTATATTTATACTTCTTAACTATACAAACGGGCCGTGAGCGTTTATCCTAATCTACACGCTACACTAATTACGATTGTTTGACCATGGACGTTACACACGCACACTATTCGATTACGATATTTTCCAATAAAGTTTTCTAAAACAACTAGTAATATTTAGGTGCGACGTTTTTAAGTCCAGACCATTTAGTACCTAGGCTTTTTGGTAACTAGTATAGTATATAGGTAGGTAGGTAGTACAAAATGGCAATACACCTTCAATACCTACACTGACCCAGAGCTACCAGCTATATCGCCGCCGGCGACTGCCGTCGCTTTTAAATTGACGAGCATGCCGTAACTATGCAATGAGTCACAGTTTCCTTTCCATGTGGTGTGGTTGCCTTCATATTTTTTGTTTAAATAAACTAGGAAACGTACACAGTAAATTCATTGCACGTTTTGTATTGATAAGTGTAGAAATGTTCTGCTAGGTATAATAAGCTCAATGTGGCCTTCTGCTTAAGTATTTATTTCGTTGCCGATCTACCGGTATAATAGTTACTCTGTCATAAAATGAAGGAGAATCTTTATATACACTGGGATGCCTGTCATTGCCACCTTTAACAAATTAAACACACGATCTTCAAACGTCTATCTCAGGTTGTCTTTTGTTAGCCGTCTATCAAAGAGTAAATCATCCATAACTAGTATAATGCTTGGTTACATAAATATCTGAGTCAGATGTAATACGTGTCATAATAATGTGTGTCATAATATTATGTTATTTATTATCTATATCTAAATTGACTTCAAGATTAAAGAGAATTCATATGTTATTTTCCCAGAAGACATGCCACCCCCTGCTTCATTTAGATTGAGTGTTATTTTAAATTTATTTTATCAATAGTCTGCTTGCACGCTAAACGCTTACACCGCTTAACCACACACACAATCACACGCCACACGACCAACATAATTCTCCAAGAATTATATTACTTAAAATAATCTCCTGAGAGAGTTCAGGAGGCTCTACCCACTTATACGATTGAAACAAGTAAAGCTGCATTTTTATAGGGACAGAAGAAGGATTTCGTTGCTGAGCTTTACTTCACATTGCGCTAGCGTTCAACATAATATTGACTTGAAAATGTCTTACTGTGTCAAGCTTGCGTAAATCATTAGGATTATTTGCTACTATTTTGCATATTTTTCTGTGAGCTTATTTGTTACTGCGCATGATTTGAACATTATTTTTATTCATTAACAATAAATAATGACACTAATATGCCAAACAAATTGCCAATGAATATATTATCTAATATTCTCAATCAAATGGTAATTATTTATGAGAATACACAATAGATTTTCTTCAAAGCTAATCGCGCAATTACCTTGAATAAATACTTAAATGGTCAGCAAATTAGAAATGAATACTGATTGTTACCGATATTATCATAGTTTAACACCCCAAGTATCAACTAAAGGATAGATTTAATGACTTAAAATTATTTCTTCCAGTTAATGTTTGAACCAGTACCAGCCGAGACATCTCCTGCACAATTTTTTGGAAATATTACAGGTAATAAAACTTCTTAGCTAATGCTATCTAGTATTTTTAATTAATTTTAAGCATTAATGATTTAGTCTGCTTTCCATTTTGTTCTTTAAATTATTTTCCATATGGCTATATACCTAATTAATTGTCTTTAACCTTCTCAATGCCTGATAAAGGATGATTTCAATCGTATATTATTTTACTTTAAAGAACAAAATGATGTAATATTACTTTAGTTAATTTGATTATTCATGCAATATCGCAGCACTTGTGTAAAACAATGTTTTATTTTATAATGTATGGGACATGACATGGACTATGACCAATAACAACTACAGATATTATGTTGTTGAAAAACTTTTATAACTGTACAGATCCAAATTATTGTGGGAAAAAGTTATAGTTGGAAGCAAAACCTCATTGTATCTAATACACGTAAGTTTGAATAGACATGCTGTGATTGAAGGAAAGTCGACAATAACATCATATGAACATACTGGGCGATTGGAAGGTCCATGCGAAACTAAGGATAAAAATGCGTGGTCAACCTAAGTCTCTTGCTTGCTCGAACTGCATAAATTTTTAAACAAAACCATATTTAAAAAAGATAATCTAGTACTAGTATAGTTCTCTGAGTTTCTTGCTGGTATCTTCTCAGTAGAACTAGCTGCTATCTGCTAGCTAGAATCATTTTCCAAAGGTTAATTTATATATTATTAAATATTTGTATTTCTTGACATAATTGTAAATTTTGACGTTCATATGTGCTCTTTATGTGCCTGAACTGAATAAATTAAATTGATTCTTTGATTCTCATCAACATTGCATTTACGCTGACCTGACCTATGTCCATTAAAATACAATAGTAATTTATTCAGACTTAAACATCACATCAGACATCATGTTAGGCGGTTCCTCTAAAATTTTCAGTACCTACTTATCGATGTGATTATTTTTTCTTATAGCAAAATACAATGTTTACTCAAAAAAAGGTAATTTTAGCCATTGGTTATTGATTCCGCTGTAACTTTTTCATAACATAACAAATGAATCACTGAAATATATTGAACATATGACAGTGGTAATGAGAGCTTTTCAACGACATATTACGTCTGATCGTTATTGATTGATGGGGATATTCAGTCGCATCCATATTATGTTCTTATTTTTCATTGCAATCCTGGTAGAACACTCTGCTGCTTGTAGAGCACACCTCTTATTACATGTCATAAGTTACTCATTACTAGACCCGAGTAACCCTAGAATACCTGAGAACAAAAAATAATTGTCCAAACGCTTAAAGCATGTGTTTTGAGCGTCCTTGTATCTACCTACAATAGCTCTCACATCGGGTCATGGGTCACCCAAAACTGGGTGATGATTTTCCTTCTTATACAGCAAAATTAGGATCTCAAGTTATAAGAGGTTAATAAAATCATCATCGAATTGGTATTGGCTCCCCCTACGAAGAGGCAAACCTTACGTTGACTCTATCATAGCGTTAGTCTTGTCTGACTTGTGTATTTTATTAATACAGGGAGAGTTTTAAATTATACAATATCATTCATTTGGTCTAATCCAATTCACTCCTGACGTCATTGGAGTCAGTCAAGTCTGCTGTTTATTTGATTGCAACAAAAACACAAATAATGGAGACAAGGTGAATAGAGTTGTTAAGTCTAAATACTGGAAATTTTTAATTGTGGAACAATGTCACCTGGAGGGTCTTGTTTTTATGGGGGATAAATAAGTAAGTAGTTTTATACGGTACTTAAACTGTTTTTATTTTCAAAAATAAACTACAGAATAGTCAGATCAATAGAATTCAAACTTAATAAAAAGTAAGTGCCTTCCACAGTAAGTAGAAAAACTACTTATGTGCTCGTTGACGCCCCTATACATATGTCATCTAATTTTAAACTTATATCGTAAATACAGGCGTAGCGTCGTTTGTAAGTATAAACAAAGTTCGCGCGTACAGGTTAATCAACACAATGGACTACAAGCACTAGTGCGCAGCAACTGTATAATCTAGCTTGCACTGAAAGTGAATTTTTAATGTGAGCTAGATTGCATTGTATTTACGAGAGGTAGCACTATTTCTTGCTGTCTCATAATGTAGAATTGATATACTTAGTCCAACCGATTAGACCCTCATCGTCTTTTATAACGTTCAGTACTATAAGTCTTTCTTTATTCTTGTTGCAATCACTCATAAAATTATCATGTAATTAATAAAATATTCGTTGCAATCAGCTCTTCTTGGTACGATTGTCCGGATTATTAAAAGCTTGTCGCAACCTCATGCAAATATTCAAATGTATACTTTTTTGTTTAGAATACTAGCAACCCGAGCGATGAGTAAAGTTACAAAGTTAAAATTACATTTTCTTCTGCATAAAATTGGGCAATATCTCACCTTTTCTCTTAGAACTCACCCTGTATAGTGCACAACTCAAAATATTTTATGTATTCTATTTTGATAAGTAAAGTACTAAAAAAAATTGTGGTCAATCCTTATACAAACTAAAATAGCCTCGTGTCGAAGTAAAGTTTGTCGTCAATATTGTGTTATGGAACAATGTTTGTGACGTTTTTCGTTCATCACATCACACACTTTCATACAAATAAATATTATCTAGTTGTTAAATTATATTTCGGAATGTTCGACAATTTATCTATCCAAAGTATAATGTATGAAATGATAGTGTCAATAAAATCTACTATGGGTAGAATTTAATTAAGGATAATAAAAACTTCGAAGGAAACAGATTATATTATTAAATAAGATTCCGGCCACGTGAAATAGGAATATTTATTTAATTTAACAACAAATCATTGCGTACCGCATTAAACATACAAATTTCTAAACTTGTAATATGCGCGTAACTGTAACTTGATCGACTACCAAGCCAAGAAGTCGTAGATATTATGTTGTCTACAATCTCCCCGCCTACTTGTACTTATTTATAAACATATAGCGCTAGGTCATCATATTCTTTGTAAGTTATACATTGACAAAGAGGTTGAACGCAGAATTCGGCCGCCGTATCCGCGACCAAGGCGGAGACTCCCGCGTTGGCTCGTTCCTAGGGCAAAGGATTGCCATTGTGATACAACGAGGCATCGCGGTCAGCATCATGGGCACCTTTGCCCCAGGAACGATACCGGGAATGTTCGACACGACATAATCACGAATGTATTCTGTGTATTTTTGTTTTAATATTGACATTCTGAATTATATTAATATTTTTTTAGTTAGGTATAATTTATCATTTATACTGTAGTTTATTTTATGAAGATAAAAGAAACCTTAAATATATAATCTGTAAGTGGATAATTTTGGCCATGAACCATAATAATTTGTTTCGCATCCTTAATTGTCTCAGAATTTTAAAACTAGATGTGACTTGAAAACGAGACAACATAATGCAAAGATTTTAGATCTAAAAAGATAATTATATAATTTAGTATACCAGTGTTCCGTACAAAATGACGGTACGTATTTAGTGTATTTATTGATAAACGCAATGCTCTGTCTCACTCTCCAACTTACCAAATATTGCGATGAAAAAATCAATAAGAATCGCATATATACGTAAGCGATGACAATAAAATTTATTACCAGTATTATATTAAACACACCCTCATTGTCCGTATCCACTTAACAATAGAACATTGTCGGAGTTTAAGAATAGATTGTGATAATATTTATATGGGACTAACTCTCAGTCCACAGTGGCGCAGCATTTTTAATCCTTGTTAATATTGATGACGTCTAATGTGAATGCGTGCGTGTTGGCCCACCCGACGGGGATGCCTATAGTAACGGTGGCTTCTATTGCGAAAACAGTCCCCGCGCTTCGTGTCATACGACGCTCTATCGGCAAACCTCTATTTCAAGTTTCCTCTCCTTAGTCACTTTGAAAGCCCAATTAACCAATATTGACGAAAGTCCGTCTCTTATCTCATTATTCTTCCACCATTCCAAACACGGTAATGTTACTTTGGAACAAAGTAGTTATAATGTATAAATTTTGCAGAATGATTAGATTATCATTTACATTTATAACGAAAAATTAATTATGTATACAAACAACAACCGAGAAAAAAACATCCAAAAAATGCGAGTTTCCTTTAGTAGCTGAAATATGCTTTGCCTTCGCCAGAAATTTCCTTTTCCGGAAAATGATTGGAACATAGCTCTATTTTCACATGAAACCAATTAGGACCTATTCCTTCATGGTAGGCTTCTGGAGCCATTTCTTACTGTGTCCTCTATTCGACCATATCTGTATTTGTCGTCGTGTTAAATGTAATTGTTATTTAAGGTCTAAATGTTCATTGAAATTATTATTCTTATATGTAACGGTATATTTACAGTGTTTATTTGTTAAATGGAGCTGCCGATATTTCAACTACATACTTCGGTCAAAATAAACTATCAAATAGGAGTGAGTTGAGGATAAATATGTAGATTATTACTATAATTCACCCATCTGCAGTAAACGGTAGTAGTACGGTACGGTACTGCACAGCTACATATTTACGGTTTTCTTACCTTTATTTGTGATATATGATCATGCTTCTTCCCAAATTTCATGATTCTAGCTATACCGAAAGTACCCTAAAATCAAACTTTCAATTCCACGCAATCCTAAGATATTGCCGTTTATATAGCACAAGTTCGCGTCTTGACCGGGATTTTATAGATAATGGAATGATCTTTATTTTTATCTCAGATATTTTTAGGATAAACTTACAGTTTTGCTTTAAATGGTGAAAAACCCATGGCCTTTAACACTGAATAAAAAAAACCAGGTATCGAATTGTTAATAGACAAACTATATCAATCTATCTCTTTCCTTTCTTCTTCCTCCGTCAGAAAGAAATCAGGAAAAGAGTAGACCGACACGATTTACTTACGCAACTAACTCGCAACAGTTACCAAATACGGTAAATTCGATATAATTATAATATACATATAATCTCGCCTTTATCTCTGGAAGGTTAGGCAGAGGTGAATTAACACTCACGTTTCACCAATAATTGTATTCGGTCCCACGTAATAGGGGGTGAGCCTATTGCCGTATTCCGGGCACTGTTGTTGACTCAAGCCATGAATCCGAGGCTCAGTCTGGGCTGTATATACCTGATGTTAAACAGCCCCATCCCTTAGTCGCCTTGTAAGACACGATGGGAAGAGATGGGGTGGCCCTAATTCTTTTCTGCCGGGAAACACGAGGCATATTATAACAAATAAATATGGTAATTATCCCCTTAATTATTGTAATTGTTAAACCTACTTCTGCATTAAGTTATTTCTGGTTATTAACCATTTCGTTTTGCCTGTTAATGGTTTTGTGTTACCTACTGTTTCATAATGTAAACCAAATCAACTTGTTACGAAGCAAATCAATCAGCAAGTACACGGAGTAATTTTCTCATTTTTTCTTTTACTTTGATGGGTGTATCTGGTGACAATTCTTTTGTTTAATCGAAGTAGCGTCATTACTTACAAAATGATTTCCAAAATTTTTCGCTGATGCTAGCAACAGGTACAAGACTTCCTAGAAATCACATAGATTACACTTTTGGGTTAACCTTTTTACATAAATCGCTATTTCGGCAATGGGGGCACGATATTACCTAACCTGAAAATTTAGTTCAACGAGACAGTTTCTATCGCCTGAAGATACGACTGGCAGCGTGCTAGCAGACGGTCGAAGTTTTAATAAAATTGTGGAATAACTCTTTGAGACCGACTAAACGAATAAAAGCTTGTCGAACATCGCTTGAAACTTATCATAATTAATTAATGCTGAGAATATTCTAATATGTATATTTAAAAAATGAAAACCATGCGTAAGTTAAAATTAAAACTTCTATGGTTAAACGAACATTGAGTTCAAAATTAATATTTTATAAATAGAAGATGGTGGTTCAATGGTAATTTAGACTTATATTGTTTATCTGTATGAATTTATAAATAATAATAAGTACCACTAGTCATGAAAAGATTCTACCTCTGTTTGCTCACAAAAACAACAGCAGTTCGTTGATAGGAAATACAAAAGTGATCGTCACATTAAATATTTTGAGTAAGTGAAGACTAAATCTTAAAAAAATTATAGATTTGGATACTTATGATATATTTTCTGACATAGTTAATTGCCAATATTATAATAGGATTCAGTTCGTAGATTAGATGTTTTATACAATATTCGTAGCTCGTAGTGTCATTTGATATCAGATTACAAAAACGCCTGTTTGTGAACATGTGCCCAATCAAGTACATAACTGCTGACGTGTATGTCAATGAAACGAATCCATGCATCTGTAGCTTCATTAACAATATGAACATGTAATAATTGACAAAATTAAAGTATTACATCCATTTCATAGGTTTTCGATACTCATAAGCATGTGTGTAGTGTAGTGTTGTGTGTGAATCCGTTTAGCGTGTGGGTATCTAGCTCGCGGTATGTTATTCTATTATGATGTGAAGAACGCGAGCGGCCTTCATGCTTAGTGGGCGGATGACCGCGGAGCGCGCGGTCTATACAGCCAACTTTCACCTACCAACACGGTTCCATCAAAACAAAACTTAAAACATTATAACTGCGTCGGTCATTCATGCGTAATTATTTAACTCGTTATACGTCTTCACCTTTGTTATCAAACCATAGACCAGTGCATTGCAATACCGTGTTATGAGCGCATAAAGTTTATACCTATATTTGATCACATTTATCTCATCCATTAACAGTTTGTGCATGTGTGGTGGAGCTGAGGTTGGCTTTTGTACAAACGTAAAAGGGTTGCTTATAGTATTTTGATTACTGAGCTCCTTTTAGTCATACCTACCTAGTCTGTGTGGCAATACATTCACTCATATTCACTTAATTATGTGACTATCAAATTAATTCCACTGTTGATCGAATTATTTGAGTAGATATTTGAGCACCAAGACCGGTGCATTGAGCGTGATTCTGGTATATTCGGGACGGCCACGTCCTTCGGTTGTATGTGGAGCTGATGGCGAAACCGCGCGTGTCTGGTGCAGAGAGGAGCGCGCAGTGAGGCAGGGGCGAAGGGCGAGGGGAGGGCTCTATATGGCAAAGAGTCACCATGAAGGTGGATGCCGACGCGAGAGACGCGCCCGCCGCGCCGGCCGCTGCTCCCGGAACCCTGATCGCTAGTAATACAGAGTCACCTGTTTCATCCCTGGACGGTTTGTTGGTTTAACACAAACATTCACTAAATGCACTGTAAATATTGAGCTTGCATGACATCACAAAATCGTCATTTCAATTAATTCCTATTTGTCACAATACTAACTTGGCTGACGCTGCTTCGAGTTTAACAATGACCACCGCTTGTTTTATACCATGTAGAATTAGACAATTCAGTAGGTTTAGTAGTTTCATACGTTCGGTTCAGACATGGCTAAATCGATTCCATTGTGCGAATGGGACAAGCGTTTGTAACATGGAATTAATTATCACTAAAAGCAATATATCTACTTGCGTCATTTAAAACAATTCGTAAATAGTAGCGTTAATAATATTGGTGGCGGAAATAAACTTGAGTTTTAATTTATAAAAATCTAATTCTATTGCCGGTACATTGCAGTAAGTAATCAATTCAAGGTGAACGGAAAAGTACTTTACTTTTTAACATTTACTAACATTGATGAGTGAAACAGTAATTTACTCTAACAGGTATACTTTTTTATACCAATGTAGTTTCTTTTATAATTTTATAGTAAATTAACAAGTTGGTTGGTTTGTCCAATACCTTTCCAATAAAAACCGCATCAGAATTCTTTCAATTAGTAGTTCTACGTTCATCACGAACAAACAGTCAAGAGTTTTGAAAAAATGGTTTAGTATCGTTATTTTAACAAAACCCTAGTTATTTTAAATATTTCCGAAGACATAATTATTGTATTTTTTAATTCTTATCTGTTTTCTATTTGTTATCGATAGACGCAAAAACTACTGAACGTTTTTTGATGCGATATTTATCCTGAAGGTCTTGGTCAGACTTAAAATCTGCCGTTTATTTAAACGCATTGAGTTAAATAGGATCAGAGATATAACCTAATTAAATTGTGATAAACGACATCCACGCATGTGGAGCCGAAGGCATCAGCCAGCCTTAAAATACTATAACTCTTGTTTATGAGCCCTAGCACTTGTTACATAATAAACTGTATATATATGTAGTTTTTTTTTCTTCAAATTTCTAAGTAATAACTTGTGCCAATCCTACCACAAATATTTATTAGTTACGTAATTTTTTTAATATTAAGTAAAAGTACGCAATGCGCAAGTGAATCTGTAATATTAATGATATTACGTAATGAAATATTATTTTATTATAAATTTGATTATACTGTGTTCCTCCTTCAATAATGTTGAATGAATAATTTCGTTGTTTCGTTCTGAGAGCTAGCTAGTTCAGACTTCAAACCGTTCGCGTTCGTGAAGGTGTGAATGCATTGTTGGCAATCTCGAAAAAGCTTCACTTTCATAATGTATTTATCTTAGAATTTTATCACGACTAGAATAATATTAGGCGTTAAATACTTTTAATATATATATATAAAAACAACAACGCGTAATGGTCAATATTTGATATTTTTTATTTCATTCAATCAGTAGATAAATTATACAACTTATAATAGTTGCCAAAATTATTACAGTAATATTATTTAATTATTCGTACAAAGGGCAAGCTGGTATTTACGGTATTTATTTGTAATTTTGTACAGTTTTCGATGACTATCTATCTGTATAAATATCTATATATATCTGTATAAAGAAAGAATCGAAACTAAATTCAGCAAATTTAAGTTTCATGCACAATGTTTGTGTTTCCTTGAGCACGCACCGTTGCGTGAGTGACTATGATTTGACTTAAACCTTACATTATCATAATATGAGATATCAACAATAGCAGCAGCTAAAAGTGAAATCAACATATAAATACAAAACTATATAATACTTTTCAATATATGCAGATTATCGGTTGGGGGATAGCGATACAATACCGACGCCCGACCGGGCGCTGTTAGCCAAACTGGAGGAGGAGAACAGGCGGATCGAGGCGGACGCCAAGTGCCCCTCACTCACCAACGTCCACAGCCGCAAGAGCTCTGATACTTCACAAGTATCTCTTGCCTCCGGTGAGTCATACATTTTTTCATTTTTTAAAGTTTCACTTTCTCCATTTTGTATTTTAATATTTGATATGAATTTAAAAATACTTTCAATTACGTATATAATATTTATGAACAATTAAAAAATAATATACTACTCGTGACGCCTCACTAAGATTTTTCTCACTCAGCGGGGTCTTCCTTCAGTATTATGTCTCTGAATCTAAATAAAAATGCGACTACACACACTAATTAAAGACTCAGAACCGCCTAGGCATGATTCAAAGATATTGAACCTAAGAACTTAAAATGTAGCTCAAAATTCGTAAATAAAATATTCAACAAAACTTAAACTCTCGGCTGTATGCATTTCTGAGTCTACCATACCATACCATACCATAAAATACATTCCAGCCTCTTTATAAAATGTTTCAGCCAATTTAACTGCAAAATAGCTAAATTTTATTTTGATTGCTATTAAACAAGATGTGAATAAGTCAACTTACACGAAATGTTGACTTATATAAAACTTGAGTAACAACAAGTACAATAAATTGATAAATATTCGTATATTATTCTATTAATTCTTATGAACCCGCTGAGAGGCGTTTTCTGATGCATATTGGTCCTGGTACCAGGCATAATCAGCAATGGTCTCCGCCTCCATTCGTAACGATGCGGAACGCAGAGATTTAAATGCTTAAGCACTCCTGGATCACACCTCTAAAGAGGTTAATGACATAAACCTTAAGAAAAAATCATTGTGCAATCTTAACTGAGTGTACCCTTATTTATGCTTAGTAAAAATAATGTGGGGTATATTAATGGGGATAAAAAAGATATACAGAATGTCAAAAGAAGTAACTAGAATAAGGGACATATTCATCAGTAAATAACCAAATTATAACAATATACGACAAGTAACATACAACGAAAATCACTTTATTCATATTATTGTCTACTTTTGGCCTTGACTTTTTCATTCCCACGACACAAAAACTATTCTTTCGTTTCGTTAATGTAGAAGTTTTAAGTAAGAATAATATGATTTAACTAATTGTAGCATTAACTAAATCTAAGTCATTATAGTGTCTTAGATAGATAAATATTTAAAAATGGATAGACCAATGTATCTAAGATAGAATAACTATATCGGCCATAATAGAAAAACCATATATCCTTATCGCTAAGTATTGTAAAAAAAATCGGAAACCAGATTACGAAATTTTATTCTACACAACAATGGTATGACTTGCCCTACAGCTGCGACTGAAGCTCTAGAGTCAGCCAGCATTTTGTAGTTTTATACTCGGTCAGTAGGTAATCCTTAAGTCAACAAAATTTGATTCGGTAATTAACTACGAAGTAACGTTCAATTTTTACCCTAATTACAATTTTTGGCCTAAATAATATCAAGATTATTTAATATTTATATTATTATCTTAAAAAGGAAAAAGCTAATTAATCTGTTAAAGATTTCGATAGGTAATATTCTTGATGTAATGTCACGATGTATAGCGGTACGTGTCATCGCCTTTTGCCTGCCAGTAAAATCATTCGTGACATTCCCAGGTGTCTCACACATTTTTACAAACTAGATATAGGATCATAAAGTTCTAAAAAGTAATAGCTGTTCGTCATAATTAAGACTAAATTCGAAAGCAATATGATTATGAATTTGTGATGGAGATTCTCAAATCAAATTACTGAAGGGTGAAGTTACTTAACATTCCATGTACCTATGTTACGTACGCATTACGCATATGTAGGTTATGATGTTAATACACTGTTTTAACTCAAAAAAATTGTATTATCATTAAGCAATAAATTTTCAAATCGTGACTGGTATTTGTAGCTACTAGTTCAAGCCATGAAGCGGAACCGCGAGTCAGCACGAGCAGCAACGGGGAGGAAGACTTATGGGGCATGTGGGGCCGCATTGTCAGCAATTGGGAGACAGAGTGGAAACGTCGCAACCAATACGTTCGAGACCTCGTACGACAGGGCGTTCCACACCATTTTAGAGGCATCGTGTGGCAACTACTGGCGGGTGTTGATACATCACCAGAAAAAAAGCTTTACGCTTCTTACATTAAGGTAAAAATAATTTAATTTAATTACATATTAAGGTAAAAATGTTTACTGTATGCAACATATCATCAAGTATACGTAGGAGGTGTCGTAGGTTACATTTTTAATTATATGATTTTATTCAATGTTCTTATATTAATTATGTATATCAAACATTTTTTTAATTCGCAATAACTGTTCACATAACACATCATATAACCGCACTCCACGGTCTTACAATTTTGAATGACCATAGCCGTCACACCTTCATTATATTAAAGTTTCACCACAGAGACGAAGCCACTATAACACGTAATCGTCGCCGAGTAAAGTGTCTGCATGCGTGACATTGCACTTGCGGCACTAATTTTATGTGTACACTTGTCTCGTGTCTCGTATTTTACACCAGACAGAAACTTCGTTAATCTATAACTATTTTATATATACTCACGTGCAAAGTTTGAGTGTGAGTACACCTTCGCCTACCCTTAACCGTAGGTACTCGAAATGTTAGTGTAGTATACATTAAAATTTCCTAAACCAAATTGTATATATTTTCATAACGATTCAATACATATTCCCTATCATAATAAGTTATGATGTGATACTTATTAGAAGACAATTGAAACAATAAAAATGTAGGTATCCAATTTATGGCTCCAACTATGCATACTCTAGGTACTATTAGTTTAATGCAATATAAAGTATTGTAAAACCAACAATACCATGAAGTAGCTAAAATCGGAACTATTTGTTATTGTCATATGCATACTGTTTTATTGCAAATTAAAGACAATTTAACACTTTTCACTATATTCAAAGAACTGTGGCGGACTCCTTAAGTTCACAGAATTGATGTTTGCTAGTGAGGCACAAAGAGTGATATTTTACGTTTAAACTCATTGTGTTTATGGTTTAAACATTTTTGTGGGCTGTCATAGACGTTTGACGGATAGTAATGTGTGGTATTGAATCGTTTAAAACAACATTGGTCGTTCGCAGTTCTTGAACACAGAGTTTCAACAAAGTTCGAACATATTGTGCTGAAACCAATTTATTTATTTTTAACACTGTTTCAACTTAGAAACTTTTATCCTGCCAAAATGAAGAAAAGAGGAAAGTTGTCATATAAATAGTTGTTAGTACTAGCAGTTTTCGATCAGTGTTCAGTCAGTGATTGTTACTTGTAACATCGTTTTCAACTGTATAGGTAATTGTTAGCAAACTCACTAAGCTATATAGAAATATATGTATGGAAGAGTGGTCTCCAAAGCTCTTTTAAGTATAAATTGTATATATTAAAATACATGCACATAAATGTATTTTTCAGGCGAAATCAGCATGCGAAAAGGTGATCCGTCGGGACATTGCGCGCACGTATCCTGAACATGACTTTTTCAAAGAAAAAGACGGACTCGGTCAGGAATCGCTGTTTAATGTAATGAAGGCGTACTCGTTGCACGACCGCGAGGTCGGTTACTGCCAAGGCTCGGGGTTTATCGTTGGTCTGTTACTTATGCAGGTCAGTACACTTGCTCATACATATTACAATTCATATTCATTACCGCGCAGAGTCTCTGTCGACCGTTTCATATGATGCCATAACCGACTTCATTTAAAAAATATTTATCAACTTAACCCATTACCATCATGAAAGGAGTAGGTACCTAAAATGCTGAAAATGATGATGATGAAATGACTCATTTTTGTTTTTTGAAGACAACTGATGTTTTATATAGAAAGTATCTTTCCAGCTATTAATTAAGTAAAAGTATAACTTCACTCCCTGGTTTTATTTTGCGTGAACTCGGTCCGAGTTCCGCCCAGTGCGGCTCCATTATCTATATTTTGTTTCCTTGCTTGCTATTAATATACAGTTAGGAAATTACAAGAACTGCCCTGCTACGACCAGATCGCGATCATTTTGCCGTATAAATAGTAAAAACCTTTTTTACTTACAGATGCCAGAAGAAGAGGCTTTTGCGGTGCTTGTTAAGATAATGCAGCAGCACCGTATGCGTGATATGTTCAAGCCGAGTATGGCTGAGCTCGGCCTCTGTATGTTTCAATTAGAAAATTTAGTTCAAGAACTACTGCCTGACTTGCATGTACATTTTCAATCACAGGTGAGAGAGTTAAGAAACGTCTTAGGATATTACTGTTAGAATCTTCTTCGTAATATTGACATCTGTTTTTCTTTCTAGAGTTTTAATACCTCTCTGTACGCCAGTAGCTGGTTCCTGACGCTCTTCACTACTACTCTATCGTTGCCGCTCGCTTGCCGTATTATGGACGTATTCTTGTCTGAAGGAATTGAAATAGTTTTTAAGGTAGCACTGGCGTTGCTCACCGTAGGTAAAAATGATTTGCTCTCGCTCGATATGGAAAGTATATTAAAGGTGAGCAAACTTCTACTTTTCTAACCTGCCCCTATAGACAAATGGCATTTTGTTGGCCGGCGTATTGTAGCATAGATATTTTTTTTTATACCACTTAGGTGGCAGACAAGCGCACGGCACACCTGATGGAAAGTGCTTACCGTGGCCTATGGACGTGTGTAACACCAAAGAAGCCACACTCGCGCTGCCGACCCTGTAAGCACAGAGTCTCTGTGCCGTCAGCAGTGTAGAGGACAAAGCAGGACAAGCCTTTAGTCATCCCACTGACAGCACAAATTCTCCAATGAGCTCTGGCCACCCTACTCACCGCTGGGAACACAACACGAAGTTATTATAACCGCGGTATTCTGCAGGGCGGAGGTACTTCCCCAGTCGGACTCCTCAATTGGGCGGAAATACCGCCGTGTTCTACCTCCTTTCCGCCGTGTCCTACCTCCTGACTGTATGACGAATGACGAATGTATGGAATTTGACGTTTATGACATGCGTTGATTACTGTCAAATACGTCAAATCCTATATATTTGTCATTCTATTCTACAATACGCCGGCCAACAAATTGCCACTTGCGGCTTCTTATGAATTTGGTGGGTACTGAAGTAATCATCGCTTTCGCAGTACATACAAAAAGAGCTACCGACAAAAGCTGAAGCTGACCAAGACGCATTCATGGTTCTTGCATATTCAATCAAAGTAAATCCAAAGAAAATGAAAAGGCTCGAAAAAGAATACACGGTTATCAAAACAAAGGAGCAAAGTGATATAGCGGTACTGAGGGTAAGGATATGTTCAACAAGATATTCAATCCTACTTATACTCCATTTCGTTAGGTATTTAACTAAAGGTAGACAATATTGTAGCGACTTTCTATTAAAACATATCAAACAAATAAACTAGTGATTCAATTTCAGTTTTTAGTCTTTAAAATGAGTTATTGAACAGAAAAATATTAATAAAATTAGTTTTGAAATAAAACATATTAAAAAAACAAATCAAGATTGTTTACATTTAGTTAAGTACGAAACCGAATAGAGTATAAGTATTTATAGCCTGACAACTTATCACAATGACAATAGAATGATCTGCCCGCGTATTGGGGACAAGTAGAAACTTAGAACATGCGTAACTGTTCTAAGCATATAGCACCTTATAAATGACTGTTCGTGGGTCCCGGCAGAGTAGAATTTGGACCACCCCATCTCTTCCCATGCGCTGTCGTACAAGGCGACTAAGGAATAGGGCTGTATTACATGAGACAGATATATACAGCCCAGACTCAGCCTCAGATGGTAATTCATCTCTGCCTAACCCTCCGGGGATAAAGACGTGATTATGTGTATATATGTACATATTCTATAAAATAAGTACATGTAGGTTAACGCACAAATTTTTACATATTGGCCAACTCATGCGGCCATTTTGTTGTAGTACGGACTCGGCCGCACTATAACAAAATGCCTAGAATTTTAGGTTCGACATGTTAAAAAATAAATAATATATTTTAAAAATTATGATAATATTGTAAGAATACTATAATTATTTGTTGTCTCTATTCCTAGTAAAACTTTAATTCGTTTTAATGAAACATGAGCACGGTTTTCCACCCTAGAGGTCCATAGGAATGTCATGAATTAATTTGTCAGGCTATACCACCTAATCACGTGTTATAGTGCTACCAACGTGTCTGTGATCTAGAGGATGCCTCACCGTCATTTCATTGTTGCTAGTTAACTTCAATGTGCAATAAAATTATAAAGGTTAAGTTTCACACACTGGCAATCGAATGACATCACACATTCACGGCTGTAATTATTATTACCGCCATTTCACAGATACGCTGGTACATCTCGCTCGCAGGATGTACCACAGAGTAAAAACTAAGAGTTATATTAACATAACGGGGCATGTTCTCATTTTAAGCTTACCATATTCGCATTTTATATAAATCTTATAGTTTATGCTCTGCAGGCTTTACTAGTACATGTCTTGTGATTGTTTTGCTGGAGGCACGGCCATTTGACATTTCATTTGGGTCATGTAGTAATCGCGTTTGGCTATGTGAAAAGGGCATGTTTGGAATCGTGGTATTTATTGTAGTGCCTACGTCAGGAAAATCGCCTGTTGAAGCAACGGGTAGAACTACTAGAAAAAGAAAGTTCTGGGTTAGCGGAAAGACTGGTGAGGGGTCAAGTGGACTTAGCTGAAGGGGAAGAAGAGACGTTTGCGCTCGCACGGGAAGTGCAGGCACTCCGGCGAGCCAACGTCGATGCTCAACAACGACTGGCAGTTGCTCAGGACGAAATTAGATCTTTGGAAATGACCATTGCCGAGGTATTTATGTCACTGTGCTATTTTGTATGTTTATGGGAGCTCATTATATATCATCCAAATTGAATGTATATCATTATGTTGGGGTGAAGGGTGACAAGCTTTGTTGTTGAAGTTCTGAAAAGACAGTAATGAAAATTATACCTTATACTTCTATTAATTATTGACAGAATAACTCTAGGCAGTCGTCTCTAGAGGGTATAGAGGGAGGTGGGGGTGCTAAGGGAGAAGAGCTTGCACGTTGTCTACAAAGAGAGTTAGTACGGGCGAGGCTTCACGCGGCAGAACGAGAGGCGGCAGAGAGGGAACTAACTGCGCGGATTTCTGAACTAGAGAATGAGAACAAGAGTCTCAGGCGCCAGCGCGTTGATAACAACGTCGCACATTTGCAGGTACTGTAGTTATACTCCATCTCCATAAAGAACCGATCAATGTAGTTATTATAATAAAACGATACCGTAGATTGGGGTCCAAAATAATCACGGATTTTTATAAGTTGGTTCCCATAATTGATAGATTGCAATGTGGGAATAAAATAAGGACGGTATTTAGTTTTTATACTGCGTTCATCACGAAATAAAAGGTCCGTTTTGACAGATCAAGCCCATGTAGTTCTCTATTTTTAGCGATCGAAATAATATAAAGGTAATTAAAATTTTCATTGACGGTTAAGTGCTCTGCATAACGATTATTTTATAATGTCCACAGACTATTAATACTAGGTTAAGGAGAAACATAGTCTATCAAAATATGTTTTATTTTCCGGGCTGGCTTGCACTTCACCAGTTTTACTTGTTTAAATATTATTGTACAGATCAATACATTACTGAAGTTTCATCAGGTTTGTAGTGATCTCAACTGAAAATTATGAGCTTAGAGCTCAAAGTCGTAAATAATGGCAACAGAGACGTCAATATTCACAACATAATAGGAAATTAAATAATTATAAATACAAACGACGGTGATATTGTAACAAAAATATGAAATGTATCATTGTATTTATACAAAATACTTAAACATCAAAGTTTAAATTAAATTTTCTAATCAGAACTTTGTTCCAACACACTTTGCAATACATATTCAAATCAATCAAATACTCTTGCTAACGTATTTATTTATTTATTGAATCGCTTTATCGTGAGTACCGAGTCGTATGGTTACTTCACTAGTTACGTCGGGAAGGCAAATGTCATAACGGGCCTTTTATTTTGGGATGACTATAAATATAGGCAAAGTGATAGAATCTCTGTATTCTTTTAAAAGAAATGCAGTTATTATATAATAAATGCAGTCCCGGGTCCTTTAAGCGGGGCGTGAAAAAGCATATGATGAGGCCGTCAAGCTGAGTGTACCATTGTCACATGGTATGTGTAACTTTGCCTTCAGCTTACCATCAGGCAAGGCGAAGTCTAATTGACGTGTTCTATATAAAAAAAATATCCGTTTACTTATAAAATTCTTACGTTTGTTTAAGATACTGGAAGTAAACATTAAAGATGATGTATATAGCATTAAGTACTTAATTAAGTTTCACTGAATCGAGGGTCCCGCCCTTCTGAGATCTCTTAGATCATAAGACCGACTCTTTGACCACTAAGGTCCTGATACCTGTTTAACTTGGGATATTTTTCTTAAAAATCCTTTTAAGCACGTAGCTATCAACAAATACACTTTAAAAAGAACGACATATTTTTTTTTTATATAGATTCCGTGGTATCTCATTGAAATATTAAAAAAATCTTCTTTTAAAGTGCATCATATAAGTACATTTTGTTCGCAATACAGGACGAATTAATTGCTGTAAAGCTACGTGAGGCAGAAGCTAATTTATCACTGAAAGATCTTCGTCAACGCGTGACGGAGATATCTGAAGCATGGCAGCGACATCTGCAAGTAAGTTCTTTTTCTTTTAATATATTTGTATAATAATAATAATCATTTATTACCTGAAACACGGTAAGTTACAATGGTGTCAATTCAATATATAGGGTTCAACATGTTTCGCAGATGTTTCTGCATGCAAAGTAGGTATTACATTTTATTACGTTTACATAAGTAATATACAATTCTAACATTCGAATAATAGTTACAACAATCAAAATTAGAATTTAATAAATAACCTGTTAAAATTAAAATAATAATAAAAGTCGATTAAAATGTCAAATTTAAGGGTTTTGAATGCATGCGAATAAAAATTATACTATCACAATAATTGTCAAATAGTTATAGTTATGTCCACATACACAACCTAATCGATTACATGTATCGTGCAAACCTAATCGATTGTACAATCGATTATATGTATGTATGATGCGTAAATATAACTATACAGCATCCGAGTCTGTTCGGCTCTTAGGGTAGAAGGTTTTTTAACCATTATGGTGTGGAAGGGTGAGAGTCGGACAAAGTTTATGCAAACATCTCAACAAACTACAAATACTAACAATTTGGTAATAGTATAGATACCAGGTCAAAAGCACTATTATAGTCTATTTACACTATTGATTGATGGCACTTGGTGGAATTTGTTGTTACACATATTGAAAACTCACTTTTACTTGTCCATATTATTTTTAATTGTTATTAGACGTGACCGGTTTCGCTTTCCGGCACCTTTGACCTTCGAGGTAAGACCTTTTTGACAACCTTTAAGGATGCCGAAAGGCGAAACCGGTCAGGTCTAATAATAATTAAAAATAATGTGGAAAAGTACAAGTGAGGTCTCAATATGTGCACAATTATAGTGCTAGTTTACTGTGATCTGTAATCTTGAAGCACATTAATTGTATGTAAATATTTCATAGGAACACAGGCAAGACGCTCCAGCAGCTCCAGTACAGTCGAACGTAGTTTCTGACATCATGGCCACACCTAAGAAGCTACTACGTGCCTGGGAAGGCCGCTCAGCTGACGTGCAAAAACTGGAGGAAGAGCTTATGACGACAAGAATACGAGAAGTTGAAGTGTTGACCGAACTTAAGGAGTTAAGACTGAAGGTATGATTTTATATTGTAAACTTTCTAAAATTTCACGACATTTTCAAACTAGGGTAAGCAGAAATAACGGCCCTTCAAGTACTTCTTTCCTTTCTCACTTCACAAGTTTTTTTATTAATGTTATTAAATCTTTCGTGCAAGCCCGCCGATTATAAGTGCTTTTTTAAATTAAGTTATCATAAAATATATTTTTTTGAACTATGATTACTTTTAATTATGATAAAAAGCGAACGAATAATTATGATAATACTTATGTAGCAAGTGGTAACATAATTATCTCTGCCTAACCCATTTGAACAGACTCGTGAGTGTAGTATGTATGTATAAAATGTTGAGATCTTATAATTTTCCAGAAAATGTAATATAGTGCTACCTCGATAAGAACATCGGAAAGGAACAAGTAAATATTCGTTATATCAAGTAATTTGTTAAACTGCGGTTTCTTTATATTTTTTATTCGTTATAAAGAGGTAAAAAATAAATAGTTAAAAAAATGAGATGAAGTCATTTCATTACCAGGTATCTACTAGGCCACAGTTGGTAAAACCCTGGCCGAAGCGACTATAACTTGCGGAAACGACCTGCATGTCAATGATTTTTTTTAAAACTCAAGTAGGCCTTTGCAATCAATGGGGCTATTAGACACGGATGAGGCAGAAGTAGAAGCCCTGATCCTAAATCTTAAAAATGTTTGCTCGGTGGGGTGGGACTCTATCCCCAATTACCTTCTAAAAGAAAAAAGACATATTCTTGTTCCAATACTGACACATATTTTTAACAATTGCTTGCACGAAGGTATCTTTCCCTCAGTACTAAAGAAATCGGTAGTCCTTCCTATTTATAAATCCGGCGATAAACAGCAGATCAATAATTATAGACCAATCTCTATTCTCCCCTCGATCTCAAAGCTCTTGGAGCGCATTATTAATGGTAGATTGATAAATTACTTGGAAAAAAGAAACCTGCTCTCAGATAACCAGTTTGGCTTTAGAACAGGTAAATCTACTAGTGATGCGGTCCATGAGCTAACGGACTATGTGGAAAAGAATATCGATGAAGGTAAAAAAACAATAGCCATATTTCTGGACCTTGCCAAGGCCTTTGATACGGTCTCGGTGCCACTGCTGATAGATAAGCTCGATAAGCTAGGAATCCGTGGAACGCAATTAAAATTAATTAAAGACTACCTCTCTAATCGCTGTCAGTGCACTAAAATTGATAATATTATTAGTGATGATTTACCTGTCACACATGGTGTTCCGCAGGACAGCATACTGGGGCCAACTCTGTTTCTGGTATATTTAAATGATCTCTGTCGTCTTACCTTATTGGGTGGAAAAATTATTGCGTATGCGGATGATACGGTACTCTTGTTTTCTGCCAACACCTGGGAGGATGCCTATAGGCTTGCTCAAGCGGGCTTCGATACCGTTTGCCACTGGCTACAGAGTAATAAGCTGACACTAAACTCAGAAAAAACTGTCTACATACCTTTTTCAATGCGTAATAATATATCACCAGCTCCGTCATGCTCTCTGATTGCGCACCTCTGTTGTAACGATGGAATTTGTAGATATCCTCCCCTGACGGCTACAAGTGTCGTTAAGTATCTGGGCATTATGATAGATAATAATCTAACATTTCAAAAACATATAGACTTGATTGCCACGCGGCTAAGACGACTAATATATGTATTTAAAAATTTAAGAGATGTTGCAGATCCCAAATTGCTCAGAGAGGTCTATTTGGCACTCGCGCAATCAGTGGTGGGGTACTGCATTACGGTCTGGGGAGGAGCACAGGTGACTAATATGAAACCTCTTGAAGTAGCTCAAAGAGCTATTCTAAAAGTCAGCACATTTCGACCCTATCTGTTCCCTACCTATCAGTTGTACCAGTCTTGTGGGGTCCTTTCGGTTCGGCAGTTATACATACTACTTACTCTAATAAAACAACACTCAACCTTCACCTTTGACAAGTCCGCCATGAAGGCTAAGCGACGTAAAGATATAGTTTTCACAAATAGGCCAGCTTTTAAACACCAATTTATAAATAAATATTTCCCATTTTTAGGTCCATATCTTTATAATAAAATTAGTAAAATCATTGACATTCAAAGTAAAAATGTTAAGGAGTGCACGGCTATAATATTTGAATATATAAGTAAACTCAGTTATGAAGAAACGGAACACTTATTGGTTATACCAAAATAAACTCACCCTCCTACACACACACACACACACGCACACGCACACACATACACACAGACACACACGCACGCACACACACGCACTCAGACACGTACACACACGCACACACACACACACAAAAGGAGGCTCACAATACACTTTACAATTTTATTATTTTCTCTGTGATACTTATGATAGTTCTGAAGAAGTTGTAATGCTTATAATGTTATTCATAATACAATGTGTTATTTAATTTAATTTATTGACATGTAATACAATATTATGTTAGAAATATTATGCTTACTGTAGCTACCTATTTATTTATTAATTTCTATCTTGACATGATCTTACATAATATGATCTATTATAGTTGGGGCTGCTGTCTGAAATACAGATATTAACTTACACAGATGTTGTCTCTAATATTGTTTAAGATTGTAATCAAATTTTTTCTATATGTGTTAAATGTGTATGTATTTGCTTGAAATATATAAATAATAATAATAATCTTGATGAGTACATTACTATTTTACGAAAAAAAATAGGTCCAGACTCATCGCGACATGAATCAGATACAATGGTATTAAGAATCATAATATATTGGTGAGAATGTTATACAAATAAATTGGGTGACAAATTTCGTTAATTAGAAGTATTATATTTTTTTTGATATTTGAAAATTCGTTATAAAGAGGTAGTTCGCTAAAAATGTTCGCAGTTTATATATATATCTACACTAATATTATAAATCTGAAGAGTTTTTATTTGAACGTGTTAATCTCAGGAATTACTGGTTCGAATTGGATAATTCTTTTTGTATTGAATAGTCAATTTATCAATGAAGATTTTAGGCTATATATCATCACGTTACTGTTAATGAAATTTTCCATACATTATTTGAAGACTAAAAATATGGGCTTATAGAAGTGATATGAAGTTTCAAAATGGGGTGGCCCAGTTAGTATTGTACATGGATTATTATGGTCAATTCAAGGAAATTATGAAAAAATTGTTAAATCGAGTATATCGTATTAATATCAATAATTATATCAATGGTCGTTATAACAAGGTTGCACTGTATTAATCAAAGAAGAAGAATCAAAGAATCAATTTCATTTATTCAGTTTAGGCACATAAAGAGCACATATGAACGTCAAAATTTTACAAATATGTATGTCAAGAAATAATATAAAAATATTAAATAATTTAAAAATAAACCATTGGAAAATGATTCTTTCGCTGGTTCGGTAGATTAGTTCTACTGAGAAGATACCAGCAAGAAACTCAGCGAACTACATTAGAACTAGTTTATTTTTCTTTTATAAATTTGTTTTGTTTACAATTTATTTTGTGCGAGCAAGCAAGAGATTTATGTTGACCACGCATTAACATCATTAAGGTACTCATCCATTTTATAGTAACCTTTACTCATTAAAGTTTTTTTCACTTCTATTTTAAATTTATTTATTGGCATATTAATCAAGTCCTGAGGAATTTTATTAAATATTTTTATGCAGCTGCCTACAAATGAATCACCAACCTTGTGAAGCCTAAGTTTTGGTACAACTAGTTTATCTTTATTTCTCGTATTAAAATTGTGTACATCAGATAGTTTTTTGAAAATATTAAGGTTTTTTCGTACATATAAGATATTTTCATAGATGTATTGAGAAGCAACTGTTAAAATATTAATTTCTTTGAAAAGTTCTTTCAGCGAGTCACGGGGTCTGAGGCTATAGATCGCTCGTATCGCTCGTTTCTGTAGTACAAATATAGTTTCAATATCGGCAGCTGAGCCCCACAGCAGCAGACCGTATGACATAACGCTATGAAAGTAGCTAAAATAAACTAGTCGTGCAGTTTCCTCATCAGTCAGTGACCTTATTTTTCTAACCGCATAGGCAGCTGAGCTAAGTCTTCCTGCCAAGGCTGTGATATGAGAACCCCATTGCAGTTTACTATCTAGAGTTATTCCAAGAAAAACTGTGGTATTGACTATTTGGACAGATTCGTTATTCATTTTAATATTGTCTGTCTTACATTTGGCATAGCAAACTTTACACATTTAGTTTTCTTCGCATTGAGCAGCAAGTTGTTACTTGTGAACCAATGTAATATATCAGAAAGGGTATTATTCACTTCGTCAAGTACTACTTTATGTCTATCAGTCTTAAAAATTAATGATGTATCATCAGCAAATAATACAATTTCACAAAGATTTGTCGCGAAGTAAGGAAGATCATTAACATATATCAAGAATGGAAGGGGTCCTAATATCGAGCCCTGGGGTACTCCCATAACTAATGGGGCACCAATGCATATGTAGTGTATGTGTCCAAATAATACATATGATTGATCAACAATTCTAGGTAATGGAGTTGGAGACTCAAGTGCAGGTATCGACAAACCAGCTCCGTCGTCAGGATGAAGAAGCTCGTCAACTGCGGGAGAACCTTGACGCCGCGCTACAACGGGAGAGAGGCCTGCAAACCCGCCAGAGGGAGTTCCAACACAAGTACTCAGACCTTGAGAGTAAGGTAAGTTGAAAGCTTGAGATTAATTGATTTAGTACCTACTTTATTATTGTCGCTAAAAAGGAACAAATTCTGGAAACAGCAACTCAAAACAACTCCCATTTTAAAAGAAAATACTTGTTTTATTATACAAGTACAATAATGTTAACGGGAATTTACGCGATCATGGTATAGGTCGAGGAGGTAGGACACGGCGGTATTTCCGCCCGATTGAGCAGTCCGACTGGGATAGTACCTCCGCCCTACAGAATACCGCGGCTATAATAACTTCGTGTTGTGTTCCCAGCGGTGAGTAGGGTAGCCAGAGCTCACTGGAGAATTTGTGCTGTCAGTGGGAAGACTAAAGGCTTGTCCTGCTTTGTCTTCTACTGACGAAACTCTGTACTTACAGGGTTAGCAGCGCGACTGTGACTCCTCTGGTGTTACAGACGTCCATAGGTCACGGTAACCACTTTCCATCAGGTGGGCCGTGTGCTTGTCTGTCAACTAAGTGGTATTAAAAAAAAAAAAAACATAACATACCTTTGATTTGTCAGCCTTTCGAACAGGTTACACTGGTCGTGGTGACAGGCTGACTGTACGCCATAGAACGCGATAGTTTAAAAGTTATTATTACTTTTTTATTTTCCTAACCTATCTATTACACATAAAAATGATGGCCATTGTTCTCAATACACAGTTTGATTCTACGTCTCAATTTTAGATACTTTCATGCCCACAGTGTTCTCAAAAATGTATCTAAAGTTTTCGTTTCACATAGTATTTTATTCGTGCCACACTCAGTACTATATTTTATTTGGTTCCGTACTTGAAAAAGAAAAAAAACGCATCCCTTATAAGATTACTTCGTTGTTCGTCTGTCTGTCTGTCTGTTAAGACCTATTACTCAGGAATGCGTGGAGGTATCAACTTGAAACTCATACCACATACTAATGTCTATGATGTCTTTAAATAGTGCATAAATTAAACTTCTAAGTCAACGCATTCAAAATATATTACGGTTTATGTCGCTTAGGTGGCAGACAAGCCCACGGCTCACCTGATGGAAAGTAGTTAACATGACCTAAGAACGTGTGTAACACCAATGGAGTCACACCTGTGCTGCCGACCCTATAAGTACAGATATGTTCTGTGCCGTGAATGTAGAACACAAAATCAGGACAAGCTTTGGGTCTTCGTACTGACAGTACAAAAACTCTCCAGTGAGCTCTGGCTACCCTACTCACCGCCGGGAACACAACACGAGGTTATTATAGTCTACTATAATAACTTCGCGTAAGGGTGAAGTTACTTCCCCAGTCGTACTGCTCAATTGCGACAGACATACCGTCGTGTCCTACCTCCTAAATATGATCAGCCTAATAAAATAGGTTACAATTTGCATAGTAGATACTATTCATATTCATATAAGAAATTTGTTCTCTTCCTCAACAGGCTAAATATGACTCTATGCAAGCCAACATCAGGAATATGGAGGATGCTCAGAGAATAGCAGAACTGGAAACTGAAGTGTCCGAATATAAATTAAAGGTAAGTTCAGTAATGTGTGCTAATTACATACTGTACGTCCCGAGGGGGTAGGCATATGTGTATTAACATGCAAAATGAGAAAACTTGTATTTAGTCCCACGTAATATGCATACTAAATATGATACTACGAGTGTTTTAAGCTAATAAAGTTATCTTATCTTGCCTTATCTCGTTTCAGAATGAAGTTATGGCCACAGAGGGTGAACTCCGCAATAATATGGATGACTCAGACAGAGTTCGTGAGTTGCAGGAGCAGGTGGCGGAACTTAAGGCAGAGGTAATTATACCAATCGTCTCCAATCTTACGTTAAATAACTAAATAGACTTGTGAAGTCTATTTCGAAGACACACTTCAACAATATACAAATAAGAAGTATATAGCTTGGCTTCTCTAACACATTCTACAGACATTCTGTTTAATTTCACACGCTTATCCACTAAAATTGTTAATAATTATAATTCATTATATACAACAAAAAATATGTTCTCTATGTATAGTACTAGACTGGTTGAACGGAACAACAAAAGAAATTATCGACAGACAACGCCGACTATTTACAATAACCAATTTTACGTAGCGTCGGTAGCTTAAAGGTTAATCCAGGCTACCGACACCACTGCTAACACTAGCAATAGAGCTTAATTTGTGAGGCTAGCGGGAACACTAGTAATTTCTATTACTTCTATTTGCACTGACATTACTAACTGTCGCGCTTTGTCTTTACATCTGTATAGACAAAGCTCACTCCACGCTTTAAAAGGTTCATTTATTCAGTTCTCTGCCTTTCCCACCTAACCTGAAACCCAACTGAAAGAAATCATTGTGACGTCATAATATTTAATAGTAAAATCATTAACTATTATAGTTTGGGTGGATGATTATAAATAAATAAAACGATACAACTTTTACCGCTCTTTTAAATCGTTTATTTTATCTACAAGAAAATACTCATTATTGTTCTAAACATCTTGTCTAGTATTATACATAGGGGTCATTGAATATGGCACAATACTAACAGTGACATACCTCCATGTCGTTAAGGAACGCACAGTGTGGCCGACTATTTGCAACGCAATAACAACGCTTCAGTCATTGCAACGGCATCGCCGTTTTTGTCTCTTGGGAATCACTTTGTATATAAACAAATTAATTGGGATAAATACATAAACCTATACAAGATGGTTTGGCCTATATCACAGCCTATATTCACTTCAATGAAAATAACGATTATACTATTCTATGATACGATTTCTTAGTGTTCACTATCACATGTCATAATATTTATCAGTTACATTTATATTATTTATAATGTTAAATGTTACAAATTATACATGTAGATATAAAATCATTTCGGACAATCCAAATTATAAATCGTATTTAGACCATACCGTCGTTGGTTTACATATTTGAGTAATTGTAGAATATTGATGTCAAAATGTCTGATACATTTTGTTTGGCACTGCACAGTTCCCAACTCCAATCACCACTCCGGACACAGAGCCCTGGAAATGGCTCGAGTAAGTTTACATTACAATCAAACATTCTATTGGCTAGTGTGTTAACACGCATATTCCATTCTAAGAATCGTAACTGTAGATAATGTGGCGATACTTTACGACAAGCAAAATTTCCAATTTAAATGAGGTTTTAAATTCACCGTCAATTTATTATGATATACAAACTCGAAGTACATGAAAATAAGTATTGAAAAGGAACTTCTATTATCACTTTCAAAATCTATTCCCTTTGTGTAGCTAGAATATGCCTGTTATAAGTATTGAACTTATAACAGGCATATTCTAGCTACTTGTAATTCTTGTACCTGGGCTATATATTATGATTATAAGAAGATCCTTAACAAGTGGATGCTTACCTTAAAATTCCACCTTCATGTGGCTGGTAACTTTATTGAAAGATTGAGTCTAGTCAATGTAAGCGTAGACGGGACTTAAATCTTTCAATACAGTACGGTGAACAGTACGCAACTCTTTAAGTAGACGTTCACGAGACTTCAATTTAACAGTTTAAAAAGGGGCCAACACAAATCAAAAATATATTCCATGACTATTACGTACTTTTTTATAAAAATACGTGTCGTCTAATCTCCACTTTAGTATACCACTGTAGTAAAAATACATCTACATACATTTTACTTGGCCACGCCATTTAATTTTACTTTCACATTTTAAAGTTACATTGAATTGGATTCGGCAGGTGAACACACTAGACCCATACGGAAATTGTTTGTTTTATTAGTGTATTTTATAAAACGATGCCCATCGAACTTACTTTCTCGGTGTTTACTTTTTTTATTATTTAAAATTATCGCTCTAGTAATAAATCACAGGGTACATACAACTGTTATGTTAAAATTTGCGTACAAAAGTTGACACAGCTATATATACCCTGTGTGTGGGCTTATGTTTATGAAAGGGCTGCTCATTGCATTATTATCTTGCCTGCCTGCTTTAAATTAGTTCACGCTGGTGTTGCTTGCCCGCTGCCTTGTATTGTTGTTAATTTGAACTAGTGGCATGTCTTCATTTTCTTGTGTAGTAGTTGACGTAGTTTAAGAAACGTTCAATGTAATTTCCTGGAGTGGATTGAGTTTTAACGTTTAATAGTAATCATTCTATGACATATATACACTTCTTTAGCTGTACTTAACTAAACATAAACAATCTTGATGTGTCTTTTAATATATTTTGTTTAAAAACTCAGTTTATTAACATTTTTCTGTTCTTTCGAAGACTATTAACCGAAATTGAACCACTAGTTAGTCAGTTAATTAGCCTAGTTTATTTGTTTAAAATTTGTTTTTATTAAAAGACGCTATAAGATTGTTTACTTTTATATAGTTAAGTACCTAACCGAATGGAGTATTGACACTTTTATTTTATAATATACTACATTTTACAATTTGCAATATTAACAATTTTACTATTGTTCGATTTATCCAACGTTAGGCAGTAATGGGTTAACTCCTTGATGGGTTCGTTGTATGCCCATAGAACTAGTAGAATTAATAAATTATTTGTACTAACAGTGCATGCCTCATAACACAGTAAATATGTTTAGTCTTCTCACTTTCATCACATAGAAAAAGTACTGGCCCCCGATTCTGCTAATTTGATGTCATAGTGAAACCACTGTTATAACACAGACACTGAAAAAAAAGACATTCAATTTTAAGCCTTTATATGTCCAAAATTAAATGAAAGACTTCATTACACCTTTTTATTCACTCTACAAGATGTCATGTAATTGTAGACTCTAACCGCATAGTAATAATGTCTCAAATTAAATTGCATTGTTTGCCGTGTCAGTGGTATTTGTATGACAATAAAATTAGCAGAATTGAGTTCCTGTTCTCATGGCTTATCTTCACTCTTTTATACAATCACAAGTCAACGCTAATTATTTCGCTAGAGCTTGTTGGAATCCTACATAATATCATAAATTAGATTTTTAGAAATTTTTGTGGTGAACAGGCAAAACCACAAACAACAACACGAACGAACAACTTATGCAACCCTTTAAGTTATTGCTATAGTGAAATCAGTCTATTTATTTATAAATTCTTATTGTGGCTTAATAATAACTAGTCTCCCATCCGGCATGTGTAGAATCAAATAAAAGTATTTGCTAAGGAATTCAGTAAAACAGATTTTAATACCAATTTGGAATGACGCAGGTCATGAGGCTAGAGGCCTGGAAGGCGCGAGCCCTGGGCCACACGGAGATCAGCCGCGCGGTCTCGTATGAAGACGACCTGGAAGAAGACGAAAAACTGAAGCTAATACTTCGGCGCGAATCTTCTACTTCCCTTGACCTCTCCGCTATGTCACGGAAACCAACGTAACATATACTTGACACTTTCATCTAATTGTTATTGTTGCCCCAGCTTGTAGGACTAGCTGTTACTTTTACTTTGAAACAAATTCTAATCTAACTTTATTATTTAACATTCATTGACTTAGGTTGACTTCGTCCGACTTGCCCCTTTTTAGAATATTTAACCTTCCGTGGGGCAAATCTAGATTGTTCTGCTAATTAGTTATCATCTAATACTCTTCTGACCTTGACCTTAAAGTCATAATATAACTTGAAGTAATCCTACTTAATACTTATCTGGAGTAGTAGTGTACTGATCATTAAGACAAAATACTTAAACATATTGTTATTCTACGCTTTAAGCACCCATTTTAGGCGTTATTCGTATCCCTTTCTACACCAAATCCGAAGACTTGATTTCTACATCTAAATAGATCGTAATATATACATAGTTAGCTTTTCGAAGTTATATTTGTATTTATCGCAGGTTTATAAGTGCCCGGTTAATGGCAATAGGCTCGCCACCTATTACATTGGGACCTAAACATAAACTGGCGAAATGTGGGTGCTAGCACCTCTGCCTACCCCTTCGGGGATATAGGCGTGAGTTTATGTTATGTTATGTTATGTTATATACATAGTTAAATATCTAGGTGATGCTCTTAATAGTTCTAGTAATATATTTTTACTAGTGATAGCTTTTTAAGGCGTGTTGAGTGATTAATTAACTACGGAACCAGTTGGGCTTACCCTAAAGATTGTTACTGAGAAATACAGCTTTTGCAATGTATGTTCCTAGATATGCCCGCGACTATGTTCTTCGCGCGATGATCCGAAAGCTTGCCCAAAGGGATTCTAGAATCTTATATTGAACTCATCCTGGGCTTGAACTAACTGGTTTAATTAGTGACCCATTTGGGGTTACATGTCATTCGAGTAGCGTGCAACGTCCCTAGTGCCTTGTATGGTTCCTTATAATGCTAGCCATAATATAGCGATTATTGAGGCCCTGTCTGTGGTGAAGGCCTCGGATACAATTTGGACCTCGGAACACTCTGATGATGATTGGGTCCTGATAGTAGGCAGGAAAAATTACCTATTCATTGTTAATTTTTATTTTAACTTATTATATTGAAGGCTTAATGTTAAATACTTATCCTTATTATACAAACAACAAGGGCATTATCCTTTATCATTCATGAATTGTTGCGTTGTTGTTTTTTCCATGAAAAAAACCACGTAAACTATTTATATTGTGTTCTCAAAAACCGCCCTTGTAATTGTTGTAGAACCTCTCAAACAATGTTCGAAAACAAACACTGGGTCCGTTCGCTAAGACTCTGTGACAGCTAATAAGATTACAAGCACTTAAATAGACTTATTTCTTATAGAATCTCCTTCGTGGAGCTCCCCCAACAGCAAAATATTGAAAAATCAGTAGGGATCAGTTTTTCATAACTCACTCACCATGTAATATAGATATATAAATCGTATAATTAAAAAAGCAAAATCAAACCCGAAATGTTGAAAATCTCAAACACTAACCTAATTTTTTGTTATTTAAATCAAATATTATATTATTATTAATAGAATAATCGAAATGGTATTCGGTTTTTGAATATATCATCGCAGAAAATAACGGTTTTGCCGTTGAATTAATGTTCATATCTGACCTGCCAAATTATATTATAAAAAATATCTAAAACATTAAAAAAAGCTGCATAGAGTACATTCTAAGAAGTATGGAAGCTGGAAAAGCAGCGGGATATGATAAGGTGACAGTCGAGATGCTGAAGGCTGGACATGGCCTCGTAGCAAGTCAGTTGTGCCGCCTTTTCAACATATGTTGGGTTAACGGTTGTGTACCAAATGATTGGTGTGAGGCCGTTATAGTTCCACTTTACAAAGGAAAGGGCTCGCATCAGGACTGCAAACTGCAACTACAGGGGCATTAGCCTACTCAGCATCGTAGGCAAACTGTATGCGAAAGTATTGAATAAGAGAGTTATGAAAGAAACCGATGAGAAAATATGGGATGCTCAAGCGGGTTTTAGAAAGGGAATGGGGTGTACGGATCAGGTCTTTTCCTAGCGAAGCATAGCCTATGACAAAGTGGTTAGGAATGAACTTTGGTCCTCTAGTAACAGCGAGTGGGTCTACACACCGCAAAGCAACCCTGAAGGCTACGACCGCGGTTGCCCAAGTCGTGGAATGAATCCGGCGGCTGGGTCTCGAGGTGGCTCTGCACAAAACCGAGGCCATGTTCTTTCATGGACATCGACCACCGATGGTATCCAGCCTCACATTAGGTGACACTCCCATTGGCATTAAGCCCCAGATGAAATATCTGGGGCTCGTGCTCGACGGCCGATGGGACTTTGGGGAGCATCTCCGAAGTCTGGCTCCCAAATTGTTGGTCACAGCTAACGCTCTGACGCGGCTGCTGCCGAACTTAAGGGGGCCGGATGACTCCTGCAGAAGACTCTACGTGGGTATTGTGCGGTCCATGGCCCTATATTGGCGCCCCGTATTGGCCGACACCCTGAAGGCCAGACACGAAAGCCTGTTGCGTGATCGCAGCAGGCACGATATCTTTTGACGCGGCGAGTATCCTCGCCGGATCGCCACCGTGAATTCTGGAAGCGAGAGCCCTTTCGGCACTATATCGGTACCGATAGGCGGCGCAGGGGCGGGGACACGAACCCAAGCCCGATGAAATTGGGGCCGTGAGATCTCAGCTCCACAGGGACATGGTGGCGGAATGGGAGCTGCGACTTGGGCGACCACACGCAAGGCACGCCGTAACAGCGGCGGTAAGACCCATCATGGAGGAATGGCAAGAGACGCGGCAGCCTCTCATACTGGATGACTCAGATTGCCACCGGGCATGGGTGCTCCGGGCGGTATCTTCTTTAGCCTATCCTCTATCTTTAGCCTTCTTTTGTGAGCAAGTAATGCTCGTGAAGGATAAGGTGAAGCGGGAGTAAAGGAAGCTCGCAAACCGCGCTGCTCGCGAGCAGAGGCGGCTTGGGCATCTGAGGTCGCAAAATGACCTCCGTACCCTATGAGCGCGGGCCTGAAGGTGACGGATGGAACCGCTTGTCACCCTAGCTAAAGCAGGCGGCGGTGCACGGTGCGCCCGTCCCCATTCCCGAGGATACGATGGGGACTCCGTTGTCCTCACACTCGAAGAGGTCCGTCTTATGAGAGACGGTCCTGAGCCGGCCGGGGTGCGAGGGATATATCTCAGATAATCTCACCTCCGGCAACCTGCGACCCTCTCCCACCGGCGTCGGTGGTGGGGGTATCCATGAGGATTTTGCGCAAATTAAAAAAAAGGTATGAACTTTAGTCGGTACTGTCTATGTATGGGGTGAGCATTGACCTTATTCGAGCTCTGAAGTCTCTCTATGAGGACTCCAGTGCTTGCGTGAGGTTACATGAGTCATACACTGAATGGTTTAGCATCCAAAACACAGGTGTGAGGTAAGACAGGGAGGTGTAAACTTATTCATGAACAGTTGTTGTGTATGGTAGCGAAAGTTGTGTAGTATGTGTGGATTGACCTTGAGAGATAGAGTGATAAGAGAGCTATGTGGAGTGATAGAAGATGTAGATGAGAGAATGTTGAGATGGTTTGGTCATGTTGAGAGAATGAATGAAAGAAGACTAACGTAACAGGTGTATGGGGCGAGTATGGAGGGTACCGTCGAAAGGGGAAGAACTACACGCACATACCTGGATCAAATCGGGGAAGTTTTAGAAAAGCGGCAGGTCAGGAGTACCCTAAACCGACGAGCTTGCATGAAGAATGTAATGAGAGTGATTGAAGCGAGAGTAGTATGTCAGGATGGTAGCAACTGGAGATCCGTGATCTCTGCCTATCCCTATGGCAAACAGGCGTGATTTTATGTATGTATGTACAAAAACAGTTTGACGTAGAAATCATGTATTCGGATCTCGGGCTTGTAACTTCCAATTGCTGTAATGGGGTGTAGATTTCTCAGTATGTTACGTTAACATGTTTTACAGTAGTTATGCTAAACTTCTCTTCCGATGATCATTCTAGATTTAAAATAGTTGTAGATCAAAATACAATCGATAATGTAGACTTGCTTAGAGTTACATAGACCCCCACATGTCCAGTCTCACGATGCCAACTACTTACACCAATGTGGACATGAAGATAATGGGTGTTGATTTTAAACCTTCATTGAAGTAATAGACGGGCTAACAGTAACACTCATCATCCTGTGCCTACTCTACATTGTTAGGATGCACGTTAGGATTAGTAAGAATATTTTATATTGTTGTAGTTGAGACATACAGGTAGGTAGTTTTAATATATTTGTACTTTATAGTGTATTGATTATTTGGTAGAAGGATAATTACTCTAGGAACTTGTGGTAAATAGCAGTTGGAATTTAAAACGTTAGAATAAAACCACGTTGCTATTATGTGTTTCCGCATTATTGGTATTTAGAAATGATCTCAGATATATTTCTCTTTTGCGAATAGCAATTTTAGCTCCACTGAGTTTAAGGCCGTGCGATGCGTCATGACAGTGCTCGCATGCGGGCACCTGTATCGTCCAAACAAATAATACTGAACTAATTTCGTACAAATCACGAAGTCATGCAAATAAAATCCCTATGATTTGCACAAAGTGCGAGTGCCCGCAAACGTGACACGCATGAGGCAACGGAGGCGGTAAGGAAAACAGAAAGCAGGACAAGTCGCAACAAATGAAGGCTACAGATCGTGACTCGAGTTACCTTCTCAAATACTAGCGCTGACCTAAACACTAATCCGCTAGCGAACAAGGTGACTTAATGTGCTTATACTGACGACTTATGCGAATTTTACAGTGATACCGACAAGAAAATTGTTAGGAAAAGACGTGAATCTGTTTTTATTCGATGTCATTTGATTAAAATATTCTAAATTTGGTCTACTTAACAGAGATCAACACCTTGCGAAAATTTAGTACCTAATGCATCATATAGTTTTAGATTTTGCACAAAATTCTTACTCACCTGTATCGAAATCGGTTGCGACATCTCTAATCTTATATATTTAGTTGCTCTTCAATTTATTTATAGATTTTGTTTATTCGTGAACAAAGACTAAAGTATCCGTAAAGAAACATTCCAATTTGTATAATATTTATTTATTTGAAATGTATTATTTTACTTTTAAATGGGCATTATGGTGCCCAAGATATCATATTCCTACGTGTGTAATAACGTTTAATTTTATTGTTGACGAGACAGGGAAGACAATCTAGTACTGATGGCAATATTACGCGTACTTATTTAATTTGATATAATTAATGCTTATAATTTTAATAGGTTATAAGATGAAGTATTTTATATTTATTTATTTTTGTAAAATACTCAATGTTTTGATTTACCAGCATAATGCTTTGTTCTTGTTAGGTGTAAATATTGATTTTCCGTACCATAATGACTGATGTCAAATAAATTGGATAGCGTTCTGAATTATATGTGTATTAACTTAATTAACAACATATAATTATTTCAGAACGTTTAGTACCACTATTGATGCCAAAACTTATTTTTACACAAAACTTAAAAAGTTATAACAAAACATGACACTTTATTATCGAGTTATAGACAAACCATCGGCCTCGACTTGAAACATTTAATATACCTATTCGTTGTGATACGGTACTTTCACTAATTTGTATAATTAATACGTCTGTGGATATATTATGTTATATGGACTTCCATATAACATAATCAGCAAAGCATAATAACATATTTAAATAATGAGCTGAAATTGTAACAATATAACTGTCAGTATTTTCAATAAGCCTCCTTGAGAAGTATATAGACGAGAATTAGAAGAACCAGGATTGATTTAGGTAGCTATAACCAGTTGGTAGATTGTAACCCTTGAGAGGGACTGCCGCAGGTACAAGTCTAGCCCTGGTTCTTACATTTCTCCAATTAAAAATTGACGCGAAAAGTTCAATTATTATTATAAAATATTAAATATGTGATTCCTAGTGAATAACATAATTATTTTGGTGTTTTCGTGGAAATAATATATCAAACCAGTCAATTCTACACTTTATTAAACTCGCATCTGAGTCATTTTATAGGTATACTAATTAAACACCTATACATATTATAATTATGGCATCTTTATTATATGTATTTTAGAATAAATTTAAAAAGAAAAACAGACTCTTGTTTGGCAATTACATAATACCTGATCGTTTATGTAGTCTTTAAAAATAATTTTAGTTACGAAATTTTAACATAAAAAAATTACATTAAATTGCTTAATCCCCGTACATACCAAGAAGACTATATTCGACTTATGAGGCAGTTACGCTTCACAGCGAATAGTAATGATAAAATGAATGTCACTAGTTTGCATACATTCGGTTGGTGGGTACCCAATATTACACTATTAGTTAATAAAATAAAGGAATTAGCGGGAATATAATAAGCAAATGTGCAGTCTATCTCAACCAGGGTTTTCTGAATGTTGGAGCTTAGCTTACAACACGAGTTATTGAGTATTGAGTTCCCACTCATCCATATCCAATATTGGATATACATCAATAACATTTAACAATGTTAACATTTCTTAATTTTAAGTTGTACTTTATGCGACTAGGAGCACTTGAGCAGGATATAAATGTATGCTAATATTTTTTTCACATTCTTTACTTCCCACCTGGCTTTCAGGTATATATATTTATAATTTTACTTTTGTTAATTTTAACAGGTTTATAGAAATATATTTAGATGTACTGTCAAGTTTTATTAATGACTGCAGTAATGCGCGTATTGTTCCAAATATTTCCTACCTTATCCATAGGTATATTTTAGTTATTGTTATAATTGAAATATTTAATTATTTATTTCTCTATCGGCAGCTATATTTTTGTTTTGTTATGTAAAATACAGTTGTTTTACTGCTAGAAGGATTCTATGGTTTCATCAATCGTACCTGGCAAATTACAAAAAAGAAGTTGGTATATTGTATTTATATTGTAACAAAGTCATTACTACTAACTCCATCTTCAGTTTCATTATGACACAGTTTAAGGTACTTAGTGTCTCTGTATAAAATGACTTTTATATACTTAATAATAAAACGCAATAAATAAATGTAAGTGTTGTTTTGTATACACATAGACTAAGATGAATTCATCTGCTTAGATGGACCTTTAGCAAGTCAACAATTAACAGGTAAAACAAAGAAAGTGATAGAAGTTAATATTTTTTACTTTTATAGCATGATAATCCATGTGTCTAGTGATTATGAGAGCAGCTACACAGGAACTAGTCATGATTATAACTTGAGGTCAATGTAAATATAATGTGTATTTTAAATGCAGTAATAGAACAGTTTTGCAATGCAGCCACTGCCAGCCCTAATCCTGCAAGGCCTAAACGCGTCCATAGCGGCGCCGTTACCTTTCACAGTTGGGTGGGCCATATGTTTGTGGTATAAAATCAATTTGATGTTCCTTTGCGTGAATTATTTTCTACATTTATTACATTGTTATCAAGTTATAATCAATACTACCCATGTTTTTTCTCGATGTTTCTAAATATTTTTGCTTAATTATAATAATTGAAAATAATTTTTGAAATACTTAAGCTTTCAATATGGAATAAAATGAAAACAATATATTTTGCAAACCTGAAGCTATTAACTTCATTTTGCAATAATTTTAATGGTTACGAGATTTTATCCGATCGAAATCTATAAACATTGCCCTTCTAGTATACCTAAGCTAACATGGCGTTAAAATCACTGCGCACCATGGCAACATTAGGACCCACAAATTTTTTACATTTTATTAGTGTATTTTCGTATCATATACCTATTGGAAATAAATTAATAATCTTGTATTCCATTTTTTATTACAAATAAAGACATTAATCATTAGAGATTGTTTAACTTCTATATTACCCTTTTTTCTAATAGTTACAGAACATGAAACAGTATAAATAAATTGATTCTGGCTGACATTATGCAAAACACAATTTCAAACTTTTGAACTTTTAATTAATATGTTGTAACACAATGTCCGTCCAGCTCCAAGACCAGAATACAAAACCTATTAGCCTCCAGCGTGAAGTGAGACAGGGGGATGTTATATCCCCCAAACTATTCACCAACGCACTGGAGGACGTCTACAAGACTGGATTGGACTGGGCGGGGTATAAACGTTAGCGGTAAGTACATCTCACATCTTCGGTTCGCCGACGATATCATCATACTAGCGGAATCGTTGGAAAAACTGGGCGAGATGCTGCATAGCCTAGATGGAGCTTCTCGACGCGTCGGCCTCGGTGTAAATTTGGATAATACCAAAATTATGTTTAACGACCATGTTGCACCGAGACTCGATTGCCATCGAAGGGGCGAAGCTCGAAGTGGTTCAAAAATATATCTACCTGGGGCAGGTTATCCAGCTCGGTAAAAACAACTTCGAGAAAGTACTAGTCAGAAGGATCCAGCTGGTTTGGGCAACATTTCGCAAACTACGTCGAGTCTTCTCTACACCCCTACCGCAATGCCTTAAAACAAAGATCTTTGAACAGTGCGTCCTATCTGTTATGAATGACTATTAATACTGTAGATTGATGGCACTTGGTGGAATTTGTTGTTACACATATTGATAACACACTTGTACTTTTCCACATTATTACTTATTACACCTGACCGGTTTCGCCTTACGGCATCCTCAAAGGTTTACAATGACATTTAAGAACATTCCTATTAGAAACATTGCGACACTCAAACATATGTATTACACATGTGGGTAGTTGTAAAATTATGTATACCAGTATAAATTTTTTTCCAAAATTTAGGGAAACAATATATATATGGTCCTAAATATATTTTGAATTTATTAATTATTACTATTATGTATTTAAGTTATAATGTCAATTAAAAATTTTAAGAAATACATATAAATGTTGAAATAATAATATCGTATTGAAAAATTAAATAATGTCAAACGTGAATAATGTCAGATGAAAATTAACAATGTCAAATGTGAATAATTTCAGATGAAAATTAACCATGTCAAATATTATATCAAATTATACTAAATTAAGAGATTAAACCAAATAAAGTGAAATAAATAATATGTAGATGTCATCATTATTGCAATAGAGGTGATGGGCTTAAAATCTAATTGCTGATTTAATATATTATTTCTGTTTGTATTTAGTACTCTATTTATTTCGAGGGTTTCCATGGCATTCATTTTTCTGCCTTTGTCGCACAGTCGCAGTGCTTTAAAGTTGACCTTAGAGTCGAAGGAGTGGTTTTCATTAAGGTGTTCTGCAAAATTGGAATCGGTTTTTTTTAAGTCTCCAGCCTGTAACGCAGTTGATGTCACCAGTCGCGTGAAATATAGATCCCAGGTACCTAACCTGGTCCGTGTGCTCATCAAATCATCGCCTATGGGAACGGTTGTGGGATCAGTTCACACTTTCACACAACACCTAAAGCTGAGAAGGCAATAGTTGTTGCATACAATTGCCGTTACATTAAGGAAGAGTTCATTGCATCAGCACGTAAGACTAAACTACTTAATTTATCACATCTTGGATACTCGACATCCAAGAATATTTATGTCAACGACCACCTGACCGCGTCAAATAAATTACTACTGAGCAAAGCAAAAGCTTTAGCCAAAGATAAAAATTTCAAGTATGTTTGGGTAAAACATAGTAAGATTATGGCAAAGAAATCTGATACATCACCAACATTTTTTATAACTTGCGAAAAAGACTTATCAAAAATTACTACGTAACCTCATTGTTCAAATTACTAATGTCCGTTATTTTTGTAAACAGTTTGAGAACCGTAGTCTATTCCACATCTCACTGCCCATTCGTCGGTTACATGCGCTGTAGATCAAATAAACGGGTGAGTAAATATCTCACACAACTATCTATCACTGTCCCTTGCTTATTATATTGCGTAGCGATCGTTATCGCTTGTACTTCCCGTAGATCGAGGCGGTACAATCGCTCATATGAACTCTGTATACCCTATTTGCTACAAATTTTATCGTTCATACCTACCCTCTTGATGACTATTATTTCTCCAAATTTACAAAGTGTTGAATGGTTTCCTAATTTAATTATGCCAATAATACCTATAAAATATTCATATAAATGTCACTTTAAAAATGTGTAATTGTAACTTTAATGCAGCAAACGCATAAAATTGTATTTGCATCGAGTGGTAAATGTATGTATACGAGTAAACTTTATAATCTTAACCTAACGCATTCAAATAAAATTCCGTATGTTCGCGACTATCTTTGCTATTTGTGCAGTTCTAAATATATTATAGTTATTTTATTACAGCAAGCGATTGCCTTTGGATATATTCAGTATGATAAAGATATGTTTTTGCGTAATGATTACCGTTACAACTTGATGCTTTCCAATGTGATCATATGTAGGTATGGTGCCTATGAATATTGTGTTGAATATTTGATGGGAATTTTATCGCAACAAGTGGATGTTAAGTTACGTGCCGTATTGTGGTTGCGCATATATATATATGCGTAAAGATTATTCTCTTAACCTAATTATGACCTATAATAACATATGTGGTAATAGTGCCTATATAAATCGTTCTACATATTGCTCGAGTGTAATAGCAATTGGATATAACTTTGTGATGACAATAATTTGTGAATGTGTGTATAAAAGAAAAGTATATCCTTTTAACCTAATTCTTACCTATAGTTCCTGTGTAGACAATAGTTATTCTGCGTATTAAGCGAGTTTAATGGTAACTGTAATGCTGCGATTGAGTGTATTATGTAGTTGTATACCGAATAGTCAATCTATGCATAGTGGCGGTAACTGTTGTTTTAATCCTCAATATTTCTACTCGGTGCACTTATCTTATACTGATATAAAATCGCGTGAGCGTCGTACTGTGTTCCATAAATTACGCTTCCACCCTCCTAAACGGTTATGCTATTTAGTAAAGACTACAATATTGTTTCCTAGTTGGATTTATATAACGTCATTTAATGATGGCTAATCTTAGTTTATACTACCAGAATACAAGAGGGCTGCGTACAAAAACGCATACATTCAAACGTAACTTGCATTTGAGTTCATATGACGTTATCTCACTAACTGAAAGCTGGTTACTGGCTAGTATTGGGGATAGTGAACTTTTTGATGGAAGATATATTGTCTGGCGCCGTGACAGAGATTACGAAAGGACTGGTCAAATCTTAGGTGGCGGGGTACTAATAGCAGTGCGTCGGGAGTATATATCTGTGTGCCGGCCGGAATGGTACTCCACGTCCGAGGACATTTGGGTCACGGTAACAATTAAAAAGAAAAATACTACCTCTTCCAAAATACATTTGTGTACTATTTACCTTTGTGACGAAGGAAGCGGTAACTCCTTCGACGCCCAGCTTAGAAATTTTACTAGCAAACTGTCATCAATCATCAACCTGTGTCCCAATGATACATTTATAATAATGGGCGACTTTAATTTAACAAATGTTGGCTGGAGTTATCAAGATGATTTTTTGCGGCCGTCAGGTATATCAGGGCAGACCCAAGTATACTTTTTCGACACCCTCTAGGAATGCAATTTAAATCAATTTAATTCGTACCCTAATGTAAACAAAAGATACTTAGACTTAATCCTTTGCAACACCAACTTATCAGTCAACGTATCAGATAGTCCTTTAGTTCGCGAAGATAAGCACCATAAATCCCTGAACATTATTTACAGTTGTCCTTGTTCTAATCCTCCTAAACCAACCCCTAGAATTAAATATTTTTACGAAGCAGGAAACTATGATTTAATTAAATCTTCCTTAGAAAACATAATATGGAAGGATCATATTACTATTAATACGATAGAAAACGCTTTAGAGAACTTTTATAACATCTTATATGAATTAAGAGATAAATATATACCCCAGAAGACTGTTTCTCCCTCGTCATTCCCGCCATGGTACACTCCTAGTTTAAAAAAGATTCTTAAGGAAAAACATAAGTTCTTGAAGAAATATCATACATACGGTAACACGAGTGATTATATGACCTTTAGTTTACTTCGGAAAAGGGCTTATCGTACGTTCATCACGGGAATGGAGGCGTCTATAATTAAGAATCCGAAATCATTTTGGCAATTTATTAAATTAAATAAAAAGGGTTTGAATGTACTCCCTTCCACCCTTTGTTATGAGGGTATGTCAGCTGATTCAAACTAAGGAATTTGTAACATTTTTGCCTCATATTTCCAATCGACATTCCTTTCGTCATCCACTCAGACACATAGTACACGTCACAATCACGAAGCACAGCTCGATGCCCAAACAATAGGTGACATTGAAATTCTCCCCGATGCCGTACATAAGCTGTTGGAATCGGTAAATCTCACCAAGGGCGCTGGTCCAGACCACATTTCACCCATCTTTATCGTTAATTGCGCAAAGCAGTTGACTGAGCCGCTTGCCATTCTGTACCAGCGTTCAATTAAGGAAAGTACTGTACCCAATATATGGAAGTCCGCATATGTTACCCCGTTAAGAGTGGTGATAAGGGAGATGCAAAAAACTACCGACCAATATCAAAATTGTGCATTTTTGCAAAAATACTGGAGCGAATTGTATACACACAGGTATACAATACTTTAAAGAGCGTTTTCATTGCAGAACAGCATGGTTTCATCCAAAATAGATCAACCACAACTAATCTATTGTCTTTTGTAGACTTCACTACATCACATATGATGTGTGTTTCGGTGGTTTTGCTCATACATAGAGAATAGGTCCCAGGCAGTTGCAGTGAACGGGTCTGTGTCAACATGGCATACCGTACCATCTGGCGTCCCACAAGGTTCATTATTGGGGCCTCTGCTGTTTAATATATTTATAAATGCCATCAGCACCTGCTTTCTGCACTCGCAGTTCTTAATGTATGCTGATGACATGAAAATACCTATTCAAACAAATTAAAAATGACATTGACTGCTTTGATTTGCAGCAGGATCTACTTAGATTTGAAGAGTATTGTGCACAAAATAATTTGGCAATTAATGCTTCCAAATGTTACACTATAACTTTCTCTCGTAAACCATACATACCTACATAGATTTAATTATTCCCTGAAAGGAGTTGCACTCTTAAGAGTGAACGAAATTCGTGATCTAGGTGTAATACACGATTCAAAACTAACGTATGAGAGTCATATCGATAACATTGCCACTAGAGCAAATAGAATGTTAGGTTTCGTGATAAGGTCGTGCTCTCAGTTCACAAGTGTAAAACCGGCTAAAATACTATATTGCTCATACGTCCGCAGTATCCTTGACTATTGCTCACAAGTCTGGAATCCACAGTACGATGTTTACATAGAAAGACTAGAATCAGTGCAAAGAAAGTTTGTTCGGTATCTACAATTTAAGTGCAAGATTTATGACGATAGCTACGAAAAGAGATGTAAAAGGCAACACTTACTACCACTTCATGAAAGACGGGCAAGCGCAGATATCACTTGCTTGGTGAAGATTGCACAGAGCAGGATAGATTCTCCTTACCTACTTGAGAGACTACAATTGAGAGTGCCCACTAGGTCCGTTAGAGTACAATATCCGCTTCACGTCCCTCGAGGTACCACTAATTACCGAAAGGGTTCATTTCTTGTAAGAGCGGCTGACTCGGCTAATGAATTGGGAATCCATTCAGAATTGGATCTTTTTAACACGAACCCATCCTCCTATAGTCGCTTTATTTCTAAGAGATGGTTTGACTCGGTTCTCTGACTGTATTAAGAATATAAAAAAATATATATATAAAAAAAAAACGACTACTACAAGCACTAAATACACACATGCGAAAACGTTTCAATGGTTTATAGTTTCATAAGCAGTTGTTATTTAGTTTTAAGATACTGTTTGTTTTCCAAATAAAATAAAATAAAATAAAATAAATAAATTATGTAGTCATATTTTACTCTTAAGTAAAATTTAAAAAATAATATTATTTCCAATTGCTTTTCGCCTCAAAATTTATTTTTTTAGGGATACAGACTAGACTTAAATAATATTTGTTTTTGCTGTCAAAATTTACTGCAAACTTTATTCTCATTTAATCTGGTACGGACTATATATTATGTACTGTTGTTCCCCGATTGCGTGCGCCGCCCTAGCGCCGCCAGTGATAATTTTATAAAATTGCGTTCAAATAAAAAAAAGTGTAGGTCAGGAAGTACGTGTCCGCTTACAGCAGGCATGGGACACTTCCCTACTTGGACTCAGAACTTGGCGTCGTGAAATTCCAACCAATCAGCTTTTTCTGTAACCAATCAGAGGAAAGTAGCACTTTTCTCTGATTGGTTACAGAAAAAGTATACTTGCCTGAAGAAAAAAATCGATTTCTTTCAACAGGCAAACTTCCTTTCCTCTGATTGGTTAATTGACGTATTTGACATTTCTACTGATTGGTTCATTTTTCTGGACGCCGAGTGGCGATTGGCGAGTTTGTAACGCTGTCATTTAGCTCCTAGACGCCATATTTGTATATTTGTTTTGTTTTCGTGTTGGTGAAAATATTGTTAAAATTGAAGATTTCTGTTTTAAATATCTACTGCTTACGTTGAATTGAGTGACTACTCCTCTATAGTGTTGAATACTGCTAGTTTATCCTGTTTTGTGAGAAATTGACTCCTTGTGTTGTGTGAGAAATTGACTCTTTGTGTTTTGTGAGAAATAGACTGTTTATGGCGATACATTGACTCTTATTAAGTTTTTTGAGATATTGACTTTTTTTTGCTCTCAGATGTTGATTCTTTATTTCTTTATGTGAGTGTTTGACCTAGCTATATCAGCTCCGATAGGTTTGTATTCCTAACCGGTTATTACACATTAAATCATCAGCTGTTGTGAATAGAGCATATAATTGTATTTTTACAGCAAATAAATTACATTTTTCACGTTAAAGAAACTAAAAATGCCTTCTAACTATGATTATTCTTAGAATATGTAATAACGTGAATAGTATATATATATTTATTATAGTAGGCCTAATAAAGAAATTATGAATATTCGTTCAGGAATTTTATTTCGCTTTCCTAAATATTTTCGTTCAGAAATTTTATTTCAGTTTCCTAAATATTTCCAGCGAATAATCGATTCAATTGTATGAAACCGATTTTTTTAAATCGGAATTAATCGATTATTAAGGAACTATGCAGTTCTATAAGCCTATTTGGCTAGAGACGGCTAAAAAGGCGTATAGCTACCCCGGTGTAGAGGGAGAACTCTTCTCCCTCCTCGTACCCCGGCGTCGTGAAATATTAAAAAAAAATTGCCGAGCCGAGCTCGGATTTTTTGTTTGAAGTGCGCCCTCTTACTCTTATATACTCTTTGGTTTACAGTGCGCGCGCCGGTAATTTGACCGTTTGCATTTTGCCGTGTTGCTCTATGCAAAAAAGAAAACTGTATCAAAGTTAGAAAAAGGCAAGTCGTTAAAAAACTCATCTATAGCAATTCACGCGCTTGCTTGGCCCCCTAACGTAGTATTATTGTGCGAGGGATATGCCTGCCAACCTCACCTTCGGCAACCAAAACGACCCACAGGCGGCGAGCGTTTTAGTCGGTTCGAGTCCGACATAACCTCCTCCACCGGCTCCGGTGGGGAGGTATCCGAGGGGATTTTGCGCACGTAAAAAAAAAAAAAAAACGTAGTATTATTATCATTATTATCCGAAAGCAGAACAGATAATAGTACTAGCGTAGTAAAACGACTGCGGTATGCGGTACAGCCGCTGTCGTTTTACTGTATAAAATCCCGAAAATCGTCTCCCTTTATATCTGAAGTATATTATAATTATTATTTTTATACAACTTAGGTGGTAGACAAGCACATGACCCACCTGATGGAAACCGTGGCATATGGACTTCCATACAGTACAACATCAGAGGAGTCACACTCGTGCTGCCGACCGCGACCAACAACCAACTAGTAAGTTATAACTTTTAATATAACCATATAAATTTCATTGGCAACACCGAAATTGGTGTCATCAATGCTTGACAGAATATTACTTACTCTATGGTTGACGGCAATCTTTATTGACTTGTTGATATCTAATAATAGAAAATAATAAAAAAACAAGCTCGTCCATTTTCATCACTATCGGATGTATTGATTTTTACTTCAAGCGCTAGTGGCATTGTAGTGGATTGAAAACAGAAGTATATTGAGGTCGCTTAAACTTTCGTGACTTGTGGGTTAAATAGGTTGGTAGAGTCATACCTATAAATAGCTTCAAGATTATATTGCATCACAGTGACATATTGTAAAACATTCAAGAGTTACTAACCTGACGTCGCTTTTCACAGGTAACAATGGAAAAGAATTGGAATCCTCCTCCATATGGCTGGCATGGTAACTCACATTCCACACCGCCACCGCCAGCTGCGCCACCTAGCTACTCTCAAGCAGTCGGTGGAGTTGGCCCTTCAAGTCCCTACACTCCTCAATATCCGCCATGTGAGTATACTACCTTACAAAGTGCCTTATCGAAAACAATGTTCTGCTAGTGATCTTATTATTATAACAGATTTCTATATAATTGCGTTCTTTATGCTTTTTAAAACCCTGAACCCAGCCTGGTGAACTTAACTATTAACAAAAGAATATATACCTAATAATAGCATATTTGCTTTCTTGTACATATTTGATTAAATAATTGAGTATTGTAGATTCTATTGTTAGGATCTCTTTGTTCTTGTACGGAATTTAAATGCTTTCTTAAGCCTGATCTATTGCTAATAACACTAAGGAAAAGTCAAAAAGATCTAGATAAAAAATATGTTATCCTCTTAGTGCTCCTGCTTGAATCTGATACTTTCATTTCGGAGACCAGGTTATATGTAGGTCAATAGGAAACTTTGTCGCTGTCCATACTGAAGTTGCCTCGCATGTGAATGTCATATTTGGTGTTTCACTTGTTTATTTTATTCCGTGCGAAAAATAACCATTTCTAGCACCAAGTGGTACTTTAGACATATTGTGTATTTTTTATTACTGACTTCTTAATAATATAATGGATAACTAATAAAAAAAATTGTTAATGATTTTAATGGAACTCAATAGAAAGTAACATATTTTTGCTCTACTACACTGCTTTCTGACTATTGATTACTGTGCTTGACTCGGTTGGATTTCAGTGTCTGATAAACATCAGTAGCTCATTTAATTAACAATTTCCCTTCCTCACTCACTCTCAGTGGGTTTGCATTTCAAAAAGATAACAAGCACAAAACCACAGGCACAGTGAGGTTGCTTCGTGAAGCCTGTGAAGCCCCCAGTAAGCTTCTGCGTTTCTGAGTGGAGCTATGCTTGCTGCTCGGGCCATTACTCTACATGTACAATCGCCCAAAAAAAAGGAGGCTATGTGCGGACAAAATAGTCCTTTTCCATTCCATACCCAAAACCACATACTTGAAGAAATGTGGTAACCGTAACTGTCTTCCCTTTAAGGGGACTAAAAGCATGTTTCACACGTAGTGTTTTCTACATGAATAAATAGCCCATTTTGTCTACTGTGTATGGTTACTGGCAAAATCCATGACCAGATGTCAAAAAGTTCATACATATGCACTAACTGGTTAACCAATGAAAGCATTGTGATCAGTTGTAGGCTCAATAACTACTATTGAATAAAGTATGTGTACAAATATGGGCTCAATAACTTATATCAAGGACACTATGTGGTCAAATGTGAGCCCAATAACTAATATAAAGAATATGTAATCAAATACTCAATAACTTATATTAAAAATGTGTATGATCAAACATAGACTCAGTAACTGATATCAACAAAAGTATTATTGTTAAAAATCTATATCCATAATAGCTTCATGATTCTCAATTAAAAAGGTGCAAAGTTGGCTTTTGACCTAGAAGTAGATTCAAAATTTATTCATACTAATACACCTATTATAAACTATGTGATAACCTTGACTATTCAATGTTACTCTGTTGTAAAGAGGAAACGACTTTACGCTGTGATATTTAACGTATATTTGCGTAAACACGAGTAGGTATTATATGATTGAGGATACATTTTGTTTCATAGCTATTTACTTAGTTAATGTAAATAATCTAAATAATTATTAACTTAACGACCCAAAAAGATATGTAGGTTATATTATTAGATTATAATAGAGCCTCATATTATTGGAGAGACCTTGGTGCCTCCCTAGACGATGCAGACCGTTGAGACAAAGAGAAGCGCAGCGCCAGTCATATAGCATAGGTACCTAGGTAGGTGTATTTCCAATATGATGCATAATTCCTGCTGACCTAGATTAGAGAGCGCGCATGCGCGAAAAACTACGCGCATGTACAAAACGAAATCCACTCAAAGTAGGTACGAAACGTAATTAATTCAAAGACTTTTAACTATTATTACCCAGCGATTTTTCTAGTAAACTTATTTATGGGTAAATAAATTTTATAAGCTTACTAAGATTAAATATATTTTAGATAAGCAACATATGCGACATATAAAGGCATTAAATTATATTAAACTGCGTTTAGTCAATAGCTAAGCAGTATTTCTCAATCGTCTCAATCAAATCAAATCTCAGTCGTCGTTCAATTAAAATGAGAGAACTCAGTTTTGTTAAGGGGATTTTCACTGCTCAAATCTAACGTGGGCCGTTGTTCTCTATGAATATAATTGCGATCGAATTGAACTAAACCGGCTACTCCCTTTTCATTCCGTTACATTCGTTATTAAAAACGTGACAATACTCATAATGCAGTTCAGTTCCACTTGATCAGGATCCCCATTTAATTAATAGGTGGAGGAGAGATTGCTAACACCAAACACTCCATGACGAAAGCACTTATATAATTACAGTAGCACGTCGATTATCCAGCCCTCAGGTAAACGGATTCGCGATTATCCTGACTACCTACCGATCGCAACCAAATATATTTTGTATATATGCAATCTAAGAAAATATGTACATAAATAAGTACACAGTTAAAGAATGTTATGTATATATTAATAATTTCCTAATAAATATTGATTGTCGGTGATAATATTTGTTTTTATAATCATATACATAATATTATGTATACAGTATGTACAAAACCCGCTTTTCTTCAAATTTCGATTATCCAAATTTTTTATTATCGAATGCCTAATGAGAATGTCTGGTTCGAGGTTCTACTGTACCTTCGACTGTACACAGTATACACCTGCTGATTGATAGACTAGATACTATAAAGTATTGTAAAATTATACAAATAATTCTATCCTATACCTTCAAGTAGATATTATAAAGAAACTATAGTTACATGGTCATAAATAGATAGATATGGTCGTACATAAGGTCAACAATTATAAAAGCTATGTGGCTAAATACAATTGGCAGCCTTATTGTAAGTACAGTGGCAATTTCTTCCAGTTAACCATGGTGTTGATATTATGCAACATTCAGGTACCATTCCTACTGGGTAAATACAGCACAAATTTAAATTTGAAATTGGAAAAATTTGGTCAGGTTCAGATTAATTTCAAAATCTCTAAAAGTCAAGCTCATTATAATATCATCAAAAATAACTCCCAGCTTACCGTCTGGAGCTCCAAAAATGAAGTTCCAGCAGTGGAGATAAAGAAAAATCTAACAAAAGCTCTTTCGCATCTGGGGAGAGGATCTTTCCCTAATGTTTAGCCATTCGAGGACTAAGATTCGTTACTTTTGGATTTGATGACAAAAGCAAATAAATAGCCGCATTTATCGCTTTCCTGCTTACTTTTCTGGAATGATGTTCTCTAAAATTCCGGAAGTATATGTTACGATCTTCTACTGCCTCTTCCGACAGAATACCAATAAAATGGCTCCCAAATGCTGTATAAAATTAGCACCATGCTCAAATAATTTGTGCACTTGAAGGCATATAATACCAAGGATACAATTCGATGTACAATTTTATTTGTGAATATCTCGGCAAAATTGTAAAAATTTGACAATTCCTCGCGCTCTCCAGACACAATAGACTATTTGACAAGGTTGTCCGATTCTTCCCAATACTGCTTGTTATGTTACTTGGTTCTGAAAAACAAAAAATTCCTTGCTAAATATAATATTGCCTAACTAAACTGAAATTATGACTTTCATTATTTTTAATTCCCAAAGTAACTCAAAATGTAAACAATCAAATTCTCCCACAATTTTTACTTTTTAGATTCCTCACCAATTACTTTTATCATATAGGTACTATGAAGAGCACTCAACTTTGAGGTAAGCTCACCTATATACATTATATCTCATCTTTTTGTATAATATATGTGTACAATAATATAATAAATAAATAATAATAGTATAAATAATTAAATAAATACTATATATTTGTAAACGCAACGTAGACCGAGATAAATGCAATATTCTCTTGCACTCCATACATTTAAACTACACGCGACCGGCGGCGGCGTGTGACGTTTACTTGCAAGCACGATTTTGTAAAGCCAAGCTGCCCGCCTACGAAGGCAACTCGGGCGTCAGAGGTCGATGAACGACCTCCGCCCCCCATGAGCGCAGGCCCGGGGGTGACTGGTGGAGCCGACTGTCACCCTGGCAGAAGCAGGCCGCGGCAGTGGCCCGCCTGACACGCCTCCCCTTTCCGGGGACGAGTTGGGGACTCTGTGGTCCCCACACCCGAGGAGAGGGTCAGATCGTTAGAGATGGCCCTGCGTCGGCCGGGGTGCGAGGGATAGCCTGTCAACCTCACCTTCGGCCACCGGCTCCGGTGGCGGGGGTATACGTGGGGATATTGTGCACGTAAAAAAAAGCACGAACTTATTCGGGCGGCGCGAGTAATTGAATTTTCTATAAAACTATTTGTCGTAAGAACATTTTCGCTTTAGAAGTTCATTATATTATTATAAAGTGGTAATTTTTTGAGAGTAAAATAAATGTCAAATAGCCTATTGTCTGAAAAATGTTTAAAAACAAAAATTATTACTCGTGATACGAGCTGTCAAATCTGTAACTTTAAGAAATCGTCTAGCAATGTTGCCATCATTGGTAGTTCCAGCTCCTTGCTTGATCACATCATTGAGTAAACATGAGTCTCGGCGAAGCGCTTGCAGTTTTTCTTGTTTTCTAAATTATTTTTTCTTGCCCTGCCTTCCTCCTGGAACTCCATATTTGGAACTCCAAACGGTAAGCTTAAATATATATTTATTTTTGGGAGTTATTTTTAGTATGTAGATACAGCCTAGATTTAGGATAAAAATAGAATAAGAATAATTTTATTTCTAAAGGTCGACTACAATTTTCTTCTTTTAACAGTCCTAGAACGTAGGTAAAAGTTAGATGCTAGACAGTACAATTAGGTTATAAGTAGTTCTTAGGCATTCTTACTAGGTGAACCCTGTATCACGAATGCCGAAAAACAGATGCATGGGTCGAGTTAACAATATTATAGTGCCCGGAACACGGAAAAACGCTCACCACAGTTAGCAGACATTTTTACTCTTAGAAATTGAACAATTTATGCTGATCCTTACCTGAATTGAAATCTGACCTTCCTAACCCCAGAAGAAAGCCTGAGCTGTATTTACCAGTAGGAATGGTATCAAAATGTTTCATAATATCAGCGTCATGGTTGCCTGGAACAAGTAGTCACTGTATTTAATTGTGAAATGTGTGTGTTACTTACTAGGTGTGCAAAATCACTTGAAAGTTAATTACAGTAAAGTTCTAAACACCTGTTGCCCTTTTTTTTTAATAATACTAAGGTGGTATGATTCTACAGGCATTCAAAGTTCCCAAAAATATCGAGTCCCGCTAAAAGACACGTAAACCCGTGTGACGTCACATTCTTTAGATTACTAGATTTTCCTACCGCTAACTGACATTTCACTATAAATCTCGGTAAATACTGATCCGAATAAAAAAATCGAATAAACCGTTCATATAGGAAGGTTATAGGTTACAGGTACTGCCGAAGTAGTTGCCTATAAGGCCCTCTGCCTGCCTCTGCTGCAAAATAATGCTCTGCAATAAGCATTATTTTGGCTTGGCTTTTGGCAGAATTAGAAGTTTAGGTAGTAGTGTTATATTATAGCAAATAGGACAAGGTATAAAACAATTATTTCAAAGCCGGATCACTAGACTTGGGAGAAATTCAACTCATTGTGACCCGTTCCATACAAAGAAAACAGAAAATATTTTTTTCTACCCAAGCCATAAGCATTAAGAAAAGTACCTAGAACAATTATTGTTATTAGGGTTAATAAGGTCTATCCATAAGCCAAAAAGAGAAAATCGAAAAAAGATAAATGATCTCTAAGTCCCTCAAATTTCAATTCCGAACCACTGTGCGGCGCAACAAACGCTGCTGTATCAGCTAGCTTCCTCCACTGTTATTAAACCGTGGCATCCTTTTGCCACACTATGCATATTAGCTCTTCACTAAATAGTAAGTATGAAGGTTATCTAAACGTATACCTACGTTCAGAGCAAGACGCCTTGACCCTGAACTCAAGGGTATACACAAAAGAATGTAACTAATTTTTATGATTCATAATTTACTCAGTTTCTAAATGGTTTATTTTACAATTGCCTACTTATCACACAGAAGCTTAATTTATCTGGCGAGACTGACTTGATAACGTTGAAAAAAAACAACGTTTTAGTTTATTTTATCTGTAGTCTCTTTTCTTGATCATTTTATAACAATAATTTGTACGTAGGTATCACGGATATTGTAGGTAGGTACTATACGTCATTAAAACCCAAAGTTCCTAGTCGAAGCTACATATATACTTGATATGATATGATCACCTAAATTTCAAACCGGTACACCCGATGATTATGAAAATAAGCTCTGGCGCAGGTTTTCACTCGGGGTTGTATGACTTATATAGTCAGATGGTAGTCCAGTCTTGCATGACGTCATTTATATACTTACCTATTCAACGGCGAGTAGTTACAACGATTCTTGTCTTCTTTCTCTAATACCTAATATAGAAATAAATCGACGAAAAGTAAACGACGTTGTACGACTGCACTAAATTGGGTAATCGTTTTTTATTTTGTTCTTAATTATCAGGACACAGTGTGTATGAAAGAAAATTTAGATAGCGCTATTGTTGCACCGGAACGAAGCCAGGACGCGTAGCTAATATATACCTACACATTCATTAATTTTATTTTATTGTATAAAATGATAAGTAGTACCTATATATTAAGAAATGGGGAATTAATTCCAGTTTTAGTTTGTTCTTGTAAGGGATTTAAAATAGATGAAATCCTCTTCTAACAATTGTGCTATGAGTAATTTTAAAATTATGATATTAATTAAAATGTTCTATTACAGCCTCTGGGCCCCAAATAGTAACAACAGTAGTTCCAGTCGGGCCGCATCCCACTCACATGATTTGCCCTAGCTGCCATGCTGAGATGGATACAGCTACTCGGACCAAACCTGGACTTATTGCTTACGTATCTGGGGCCATTATATGTATTATAGGGTGAGTAATCAAATTATTTAGTGCGCTAATATCATTAAAATAACTATTGTCGCTCGAATCAACTTCGATGTATCTATTTACATAGTTAATTTTATGCAGTCACCGCGCCGACCGCAAAATGTGACTGTTCAAATGGGGTCACGTCACTTAATACTTAGAATTGAGTTAATAATATTTGTTTCAGATGTGTGTTCGGGTGTTGCCTCATCCCGTGCTGCATCGACAGCTGCATGGATGTGCATCATAAATGCCCTAACTGTGGAGCTTACCTCGGACGCTACCGTCGATAAGCGGGATACGAAATCCCTAATGAGATCTGAATAAACAAGGACCGGCATCGCAAATTCGCTCGCTGCTAATTCCCTCTTTTTTATAAAATATTTTTCAGACCTAATGCCATACGCAAGCAAGACCCCATGCCGTAATCCAGTGGCGAATGGTCCTTATACCATATGTATGCAATGTTTATTTATAGGATTTAAATTATTTACAACTACTTAGTTCTAACTCGCAGTCAGATTTTCATAGAAGGTATAAAGGTCAACACAACCTCGTCGAAATGTCACACAGTACAAAGACACGTGCAATCCTATTTTCGCGTCAAGTATCTAACAACTTACGCCACTGCAATTTATACTGTCTTCCTTGAAAAATGTCGTCGTTACTCCACTTTGTACGTTGTTAACATATAATATAAAACTGATTATAATGATCTCGAGGTAGAATCTCATCTATTACTTGGATTTTCGGATTCCTGCAGATCTGTCTGAATGCTGGTTGTTAGCAGTCAGATAAATGACCACATTCTAATTTTGGCAGCTTAATTAGCGTTGGAGAACTTTACGATTGTTCAATTTAAAATGAATCTACGTGCAATTTTGCTTGCGTATGGATAATAGTTATAAGCTGATGTATTTGTTCACGCATATATTTGTTTAGGTTAGTTCTTACTTTAATATAGACGCAATAGGGTAGTTGACTAACTGTTCAAATCAGTCTCTTTTATCCAACGTCAGTGGTCATAGATCTTCAAAAATACTACAACATTGTATGTGTAGGTACATATACCTACCTGTTAATAATCAAAATTATCTTAAAATCTATAAAATCCACTTCCCACCACCCTGACGTGACTAGAATCATGAAGCCGAAAAACTTAGTTTAGTTGTAATTTTTATTTTGGTGATTAAAAAGCTAATATTTTTTTAAATTTTTATGATTGAATATATTAACGCATAAAGCGATTATCAATGCTATTTTTGTGTTTATGAGAATCTCAGTATCACGTGCTTGTTAAACGTGTATGTTATGATGAGGAGACTACCCTATTTGATTTATGTTGTCAGATTTTTATATCATATAAGAATGCCATACTTTTTTTATTTAGTGCCAAATAATTGTGAACCCCAATTCAAGTCCAGCACAATATACTTACTTTTAGATGGTTTAAGTCGCCAATTCTATACAAGCATAATTTAATAACGGTGTTTAAGGCTTATTAAATAATAATTTTAAAAAAATCATATTACTTAACATCACAATTTTATCTCTTAGAACTGGAATCATTCTACTTAAATATAATATCTAAATGTATTGTTGTTGTAGACTAGACACCAGTCAATATTTACAATGTTTAGAATGTAAGTGTAGCTATGTGAATCAAACGATCTTATTTCCCAGTATTAAATGAAGAATGATCTGTCCGTCTTCGTACCGCTGCCTGGTTAGTCTAACTAACCACTGTTTTATATTTTTACTATTCTTTTTTTACTTGCCAGTGGTATCTTATACATTAGGTACTATTTATATTTATTTCACCATCTTTAATACGTTTATACTTGTAGTACGAATTAATATTTATTGTTACCAACTGCTTTTAATATAATTAATTTTATATTAAGTTACTTTAAATTATTTTAATAAACAAATCTGTTTATGATCTTACTCTTATTGGAGAATTATACAGTATACGCATGACTCAAAGACAGATTAATAGTTAATGTAATTACTACTGAATTATAGCAAAATGGTGAACATCCAGGATCAGGAACGACTTGTTATTGTAACATAACAGAATATAATATTTATAGGATCATTATATGTGTCTAAATCTTAATGGATGTCTTAATTTCTATTGTCTACATCACTATTCGTACATTATTAGCCTCCGGGCGTTGTCGTGTTAGGATACGTATATAATCACAATCGTTAAATGTGTAGTTCTGTAGATTACAATAGGTAACGTACATACATTACTCGTGTAGGATACTGACCCCGTTCTCGGACCGCGAATCGCAGGTATCCCTATGTTTTGGTCCCGGTCTTACGTTTTCTGTATGTTAAATCCAACTTTATCATCAATCATATCATAATTTGATATTACAAAATGTCATTTTACTTGTTTAGGGTTTGAATTTTAGCAACCTACTCGCATCTGCTAAATTTCCTGAAAATTCATGATTAATTATTTAGTGGTATTTATTTTTATACACTATGGTTTGGAATCTCAAAACACGATTTTTTGAACTAGCTGTAAAATAATTAGTTGATTATTTATCATCTTGTATGAATATCGTTTCTGTTTTTTACTACTTAATTATAGGGTACAATATTATACAACTTAAATTTAAGATCATTGTGGTACGTACCTCAAATCAGATTGTAAGATGGTAATGAAAAGTTTAAAACCATTTTTACGTTTACTCGGATTCAACTCATTCTTGATACATTAAGGTTCAGTTAGGTAAATTTTCTTCACAAAGTTCGCGACGAAGAACTACTTACATATTGTTATTATCAACTAACGACTAAAATTAGTTACATTTTCATAAAACTACTTACTGCAATATTTTCAGTGAGATGCGATATGTATCCATCCGGTTGTCATTATAATTAAAAGGCCTAAGTTTATAATGTGTTCATTATTTTTTAAGTCTACATAGATTGATGATTACTAAGCTTGTGCTAGTGGAGTCGCATCATATTATGTGTTAGTATAATTTATATTATACCAGCATTTAGCCACATAATTATAATAGCATCATTTTAGAATAATATTACACCTAAAACCTAAATTAATGCTCTTCATCATTTCATTATTGAGTAAAATAATTATTAAATGCATTTTTTAATACTGAATTTTTCAACTTAAAAAGTAGTTTACTATTTGGAGATCCTTTACAAAAATCAAAGCATCTACTTTTAGATCATTTGATGACTATATTTTATTAAGGAAATCTTCATACAAGAATTATACATTCTTTATACATTATATACCTCCTAACAATATCTAATTAACTTAGATGTTTGTTTTGTAAACAATTTTCATATACACAATTATATACCTAATTGTTTTATTGTAATTTATGTTCAAAAATATGTTGTTGAAATGTGTATTAAGATAAATGTCGGCTGTCCTAACAGAAATAAATGTTTTATTAATATCTATATTATTGTCTTGTTCTTCCAAGCGCCAATCCCATTTGCATCCAAAGCTTGCATGTTAGTGAATATACACTCTTCCAACTTCTCCTTTCCATAATTTGGTTTTGTTGGCTTTTACAAAAGTGACTTGACTGCGTCAGAAACTCGTCTGTCAATTAACTGGTGTATTGTACAAATTTTTCAGATTTAAGTGTGGATCCCCGTTTCCAGGTCGAGAGAGATTGCTCTGTATCGGCCGAGGTGTTAGGGATATACCTGTTAACTTCACCTTCGGCAACCTGATTCGACCCGCAAGCGTCTTGCGTTTTAGTCGGTTCGAGTCCGACATAACCTCTCCCACTGATTCCGGTGGTGGGGGTATCCGTGGGGATTATTCGCACGTAAAAAATAAGTTAGTGTGGAAATACAACAACTACATGCGGCTCTACCTGTCACCCGCAGGCTCGCTCACATGGTGTGGAGGTCGTTAGTGCAATTAGCTCAGCAGGCTAATTAGCTGCTCAGTGACCTCCGTATTTCAGAGATTGCGAATAAGAATAAAGTAGTTTAAGTAGGTATATATGTAGGCCTACAAAACCATTTGTAGCGTGCTAGAAACTTCTTGTAGGTATTCAATGATATGTTAAACACAATCCTCCGGTGGAACTGGAAACCCCAGACTATGTCTAAGGTTGAAGAGGTAGGACACGGCGGTATTTCCGCCCAATTGAGCAGTCCGACTGGGGAAGTACCTCTACCCTAGAGAATACCGCAGCTATAATAACTTCGTATTGTGTTTCCAGCGGTAAGTAGGGTAGCCAGAACTCACTGGAGAATTTGTGCTTTCAGTGGGAAGACTAAAGGCTTGTCCTGCTTCGTCTTCTACACTGACGGTACAGAAACTCTGTAGTTATGTACTAACAGGGTTGGCAGCGCGACTGTGACTCCTCTGGTGTTACAAACGTCCATAGGTCACGGTAACCACTTTCCATCAGGTGGGCCGTGTGCTTGTCTGCCTCCTTAGTGGTATAAAAAAAACAAAAAGGTTGTATAACCCGACATTTGCGTCAATCTTGAATCATGAGCTGATAACTTCAAGTTTCAAACCTCAAGTCAAAACCGTATTTTTTTTACCACTTAGTTGGCAGACAAGCACACGGCCCACCTGATGGGAAGCGGTTACCGTGGCCTATGGACTCGTGCAACACCAGGAGCGTCATACTCGCGCTGCCGACCCTGAAGAAACCTCCTAATACCCCTTTTGAACAACCCCATATTGTAGGCGCACGGGAAGACCGCAGCAGGGAGTTCATTCCACAACTTGAGTGTGCGTGGGATGAAGTTTCTTTCATACCGCACAGTGCGTTCCGTCTCAGTTTGCAATATGTGGGGATGAACTCCCTGCCTACGGCGAGCGGTGCGATGATAGAATGTTGCTATGGGCATCATGTCAAACAATTCATCTGAGCACAAACCGTTGTACAGGCGGTAGAACACACACAGCGAAAAAAAGTCCCTCCTAAAGCGGAAAGATTCCACATCACCTGCGAGTATGGGATTGTCAACCAGCCTCAACGCCCGTCTTTGCACTGAGTCGAATGGTTAAGATGGTAAGCAGGCGCTCCAGCAAAAAGGTGACAGCAGTACTCCATGTGGGGCCGGACCTGTGCCTTATAAAGAAGGAGTCTCTGCCTCGCAGTGAAGTACTGCCTCGCCCTGTTGAGCATACCAAGTTTCTTTGATGCCAACAATCTTGTCCTCCAAATGACTGCGAAACTGGACATCACTGGAGATATCGACACCAAGGATCCCGATACTCGAGGCAATGGTAAGCAGTGAGCCCAGGAATTGTGGAGCCACAATGAATGGGATTTTCTTAGCAGTGAATACACACACTTGTGTCTTAGTAGGGTTGAATTGGACTAGGTTTAGCCGTCCCCAATCGGATACTCCAGAGAGAGTAGTCTCGATTTCGGACACAAGTTGTTCGCGACACTCTAACACCTCGGACCGAGCGATATTTGCACGGCCCATGTAACACGTGTCCCCGGTACTGTCGTCCGCATAATATGCTGCCGTCGACGACAGCTTGGATACTTCAGTTGGACAAAAAGCTGGTGATCCATTCGCGTAGTCCCTTGGGGAGTCCATAGTATGGTAACTTCGTAAGAAGACCTCTGTGCCAGACCCGATCGAAGGCCTCGCTATATCGAAGATGACTGCTAGTGTCTCACCCCGACTCTCGATGGCTTGTGCCCAACGGTTTGTGAGATACACAAGAAGGTCACCGGTAGAGCGACGGTGGCGAAAGCCGTACTGTCGGTCGCTCAATAGATCGTTTCCTTCTAGGTATCTCAGGAGTTGTGTATTAATAACACACCATCACCTTCGAGAGAAGGGAGGTGATAGCAATAGGCTGTAATTGGACGAATCTGTCCTGTCACCTTTCTTAGGCACAGGATGCACAAAGGCAGTCTTCCACGAGGCCGGGACTTGTCTCGCGGAGTAAGAGAGTCCGAAAAGGCGTGTAAGTACAGGGCACAGCTCGGGGGCACAGTGTTTAAGCACCATCGACGGTATACCGTCCGGACCACTCGACTTCCGAACATCTAAGGACTGAAGTTCCCGCCGGACCACCCGTTGCGTTATTTTTACTTCGGTTATGGAAGCACCACAGCTGGGAAGAATAGGTGGTTCAGCATTCCCGTCGTTCTTAGTCGAGTTTGACGCAAAAAAATTACCCAAGAGATCGGCTTTCTCCTTAGCGCCATGGGCCATACTACCGTCAGGTTTTTGCAGCGGCGGAAGGCAGGACTGTCAGAAGTTTCCCTCGGCAGCTTTGGCAAGCGACCAAAATGCATGACTGCCAGATGGGTAGCGCGCAAACCGTTCGCCAATTTTGCCACTGCCACTGCTTTTGCACAGGAGCTTGGATCATCCGAAGTGAAGCAAAGCAGCCTCCACGGGTACGACGCGAAGAATTCTCGCAGTCCGTCCCAGTCTGCCGACTTGTAGTGCCAGACATGCCGCCACAGAGGTGGCCGCGGAGGTTGAGGCCGTTTGAGAGTCACTTGCGCCCGGACGAGGCTGTGGTCCGAAGTTCCAAGTGGTTCTTCCACAGTTACAGAGTATTCGTCTGGGCGTGTAGTCAGCATATGGTCCAGTGTAGAGCTTCTGTGGGTCTCTATTTCTGGTGTTCTAGTAATAGAATGCACCAGTTGAGAGAACCCGTAGGTTAGTGCGAAGTCATGAGCAGCCCTTCCCGCAAAATCAGTTCTAGGAGACCCCAGTCACTCTACGTGGTGAGCGTTAAAGTCTCCCAAGAATACTAAGTCTGTGGTGGGGTACTGCTCAATTACCCTGTCCGCTGACCGCTGCAGGTGCTCAAACAGTTGAGCCGTGCCCAAGTCACCGCTATGAGACCTGTAAAGGCATGCATAGACACGGCCTGTAGATGGCCCAGGGTTACGGCCATGGCCAGGTATTATCCGAAGGACTACATTAAACAATTAATTTATTGAGAACTATGAACCATCTTAGTACTAAGACGTTTCGAATATTACGATAATGAGGTGGCTCAAAAGTGTACTAGTCAAGCCTAAATTTTAATTTAAAAAATGACACTGAATTCAATTGGCTATGGTTAGTTCAAAAAGTCAAGTTAGGTTGTAAGATAAGGTTAGGCAAGGACTCGTCAAATCAAAGAACGTCAGTTCTTGAAGCGGCAGGGACTTTTTTATAAATAAAATTAATTTTTTAAAGTAAATTTTACTTTTTAAATAAAAGTACCTAGAAAGGCAAAAATGTCTTGGTTATTCGGGTACAGTAGCAAACCTCCTCAACCACCTTTGGGTGATACGCCTGCAGATTCCGGGGGCCCAGCCGCAGGCACTGCGGCCCCCGTTAGCCTATCTAAATCAGAAAGAAAAGCCATGGAAGCATATCGTTTCGATTCTAGTGCATTGGAAAGAGCTGCTCAAGCGGCTAGAGAACTTGAAAAATCCAGTAAGTTATATCGTTATCAACACATTGCGCGCTATTGCATAATGCGACCGCATAACCTTATAGCACAAATCCCGGCTTTGATTTGATATCCTTTTGATATCAATGTTTATAAAATTTACATTTCGCACTCATTTTTAAGGTACTTCTTATACACGAGTTTCAAAAGAGTTGTAGATGCAAATTCTGAATGAGAGAGTGACATGTGTGATTTCAACTTCTGATTATTAATTACAGAATGGTTAGATTTATAATTCCAATGAGAAATGAACAATATTGGCTATTTTTACACTGAAATCTAATTGGCAATACCCAATGTAATAGATAGAACTACAAATCATATTAGAGAAAAGTTCAGCCAACCTAGAAAACTTCTAAATAGGTATACAGAGTGGAATTATTTACATTACCTGAAGGGAAAGTTCTCTAAATAATGGAGATACGTAATTTTACTCAAAGGAAACATTGCTTTATTTTATAAATCCACAAAAATTACATCCTGTACATCTATGGCATAATTGATAGGGTCATTTACCATTTGTCTAAAACACATGGTAAATTAAGTAAAAGAGAATATCCAGAATTCACTTTCCCTCCAGGTAGGGTCGATAAGTTTCACCCTGTATGCTGTTTTTAATTTTGGTTTTAATGGTTATTGTTTGTTGTGAGAAAGTCCTATACATACTTTTTAGGGTTCTATATCCAAACGGTAAATATGGATCCCTATTGCTGAGGCTTCACTGTGTGTGTGTCTGTCTGTCACCAAGCTGTATTTCATAAACCAACATAATCTGTTGCCACCATAGCGAAAAATACTAAAAGCAGGATAAATGTTTTTATTGGGGGCTCTCATATTAAACAATATTATTATTGCCATCTGTTTGTCTTTTATCAGGCTGTATTTAATGAACCGTGATAGCTAGACAGCTGAGATTTTCACAAATGATGTATTTCTGTTGCTGCTATAAAAGCAAATATTAAAAACAATAAAATATTTTTAAGGTGGGTTGTCATAGAACAAACTCACAACAGGTCACTGACTGATGAGGAAACTGCACGACTAGTTTATTTTAGCTACTTTCATAGTGTTATGTCATATGGTCTGCTGCTGTGGGGCTCAGCTGCCGATATTGAAACTATATTTGTACTACAGAAACAAGCGATACGAGCGATCTATAGCCTCAGACCCCGTGACTCGCTGAAAGAACTTTTCAAAGAAATTAATATTTTAACAGTTGCTTCTCAATATATCTATGAAAATATCTTATATGTACGAAAAAACATAAATACTTTCGAAAAACTATCTGATGTACACAATTTTAACATGAGAAATAAAAATAAACTAGTTGTACCAAAACTTAGGCTTCACAAGGTTGGTGATTCATTTGTAGGCAGCTGCATAAAAATATTTAATAAAATTCCTCAGGACTTAGGATTAATATGCCAATAAATAAATTTAAAATAGAAGTGAAAAAACTTTAATGAGTAAAGGTTACTATAAAGTGGATGAGTACCTTAATGATGTTAATGTGTGGTCAACATAAGTCTCTTGCTTGCTCGCACAAAATAAATTGTAAACCAAAACAAATTTAAAATGAAAAATAATCTAGTTCTAATGTAGTTCGCTGAGTTTCTTGCTGGTATCTTCTCAGTAGAACTAATCTACCGAACCAGCGAAAGAATCATTTTCCAATGGTTTATTTTTACATTATTTAATATTTTTATATTATTTCTTGACATACATAATTGTAAAATTTTGACGTTCATATGTGCTCTTTATGTGCCTAAACTGAATAAATGAAATTGATTCTTTGATTCTTGATTGATTCTTTGTACTTGATTTTTATTGCTATCCGTTTGTCTTTCCCCAGGTTCTATCTAAAGAACCATTATAGTTAGACAGCTGAGATTTTCACAGATAATGTATTTCTTTTCCGCTATAACAAAAGTACTAAAACAGAAAAGAAAATTGTAATTGTAAGTTACAATCAACATGATTATCTGTTGTTTTCTTTGCTCGATATTAATAATGGCAACAGACAGTATTGTCTAATCATTAGCCATTAGACTCCAATATTGTATAGATAATGGTCTGAAACCCATCATGTGTGCGTCCAAACACATACTTGGCCAATTTGTAATCTATGAATTAGGCTTCAATGAATGGAAATGCATGTGATAAGGATACTAACTTCTGTGCATGGACTTCAGTAGGTCAAGAGGGCAATATCAATCAATGAAACTTACTAATAAAATGTTATTAGAATAGGTTACCACATAGTGGCCTTTTAAAGCTGTAATTTTCTTTATAGCACACAGCAACTCTCCTTGAATAAAATGCACCCATAACTTTTAAACTTTCATGGTGCTAAAAATAAAAGATGCTGGCAAGAACTATGCTACCTGAATAGCACTTGGATATTGCTAAAATTCTATGAGGACCTTACCAAAAGGAGGTCCAGTAAAAATTTAAACTACCACCCACACACAAGGGTAAAGCGCACCCTAGCACCCACTTTGTAATAATAGTCATTTATATTTATAAAAGTAAATAAATAAATAAGAATAAGAAAAAGATATTAAGTATTAGTTACTGTAAATACATCCATGTATGTAAACATTTATGAAAGCAAAAGAAGTGAAAGGTTTATTCCATGATCCAATAAAGCTGAAAGATGTCTCTGCCTAATAATGGGAAAGACGTGAATAAATATATATTGGAAGTTCCCTTATTTTTTATTAATATCGAAATGAAGAGATATACACATTTCTTTGCTTCAGGACATGCTAAAGAAGCATTGGAACTCAGTAAACTTCAAGAAAGCACAAAGCAGACTGAGCAGATGGCTAAGATTAAGGAATATGAAGCCGCCATAGAACAATCTAAAGTAGAACAGAAGAAGGTTGATTACGAGGAGCGTAGAAAAACATTACAGGTAGGCCTCATGTAATATTTACCAGCTGATGTCCGTGGCTCTATCTGCATGGATCTTGCTTTTTGATCATACCTTCTTAAGATTTCAGTTCTGCTCCACAAATCGCCATCAAACATTTTGTATGACAGCTTTTAAGTCTTAATATACTTTTGTAATAAAGAAGCCTGCATCAAAATCTGTTAAGTAGCTTTTGCAACCATCGTGGACAGGGAATCTGGATTCAGAATCTTATTGTATTCATCACAGTTGCACCATACAATTCTCCTGCTGCTGCTTTAACTGTTTGGTTTACATTGATTTCAGGAAGAAACAAAACAACATCAAATGCGTGCCCAGTATCAGGATCAATTGGCTAAGAAGAGGTATGAAGAACAACTGATTCAAAATCAGGCTTCTCAACAAGAAATATTGAAAAAGTAAGTTAATTGTCAACTGTATGGCCTCCCCAAAGATTAACTTGTAATAATGATATGGTATGGTATATAACCTTATAGTGAAATTACCTGTAAAGTGACATTGAGTATTTTAAGGGGCTAGTGTCACAGGCTCTACCTACTTCATCCAACATTAACTTAATGAAAATAATTCTAGGCAGGAAGAGAGTGTTGCAAAACAGGAAGCTATGCGTAGAGCAACCATTGAACATGAGATGGAATTGCGAGAAAAGAACAAGCTGAAGTCAATAGAAGCAGAAGCTAGAGCCAAGGCTAAGGCTGATAGAGAAAACCGCGATATTACACTAGAGCAAATAAGATTAAAGGCAGCTGAAAATAGAACAACTATCCTGGAGAGTATCAAGTAAGTGATAATATTCAACTAGCTTAGAAAGAATAAAATCTAAGTAAAATATGCAATCTATATGACTAGTAAAGCTTTACCCCATCTACTACTTGTATGTATGCAGTAGCCCTCATCCCTTATATGGATGAAACAGAAGACAGCCTTAAAGTTCGTTTATAAACAGAATTTAAGTACTTAGTTTATATGAAATTTATCCAAATGTACTTTGTTTATTTATAGAAAAATAATATACTAAAATTTTCATTTAACACATAATTTGCTCGGTTAAACAATAACAATCTTATTAATAGGACAGCAGGAACCGTAATGGGAGCTGGACTGAATGCCCTTGTCACAGATTGGGACAAAACATTAGCTGCAGCTGGTGGACTATCTCTGTTAGCACTTGGTGTTTACACAGCTAAGGGCGCCACTTCTGTAACTGCAAGATTCATTGAAGCTCGTATTGGTGTGTATTATTTGTTCTTAGCTATTTAATTTGCTGCTTAGAGAATACAGATTCGTACAGAAAACGAATTAAAGATTTTAAATGAAATTTGTTACGTTATGAAAACATACCAAATTTGAATCAGTGAATTTTCAAACTTATTAGTTTGTTTTTTTTTAGGTAAACCAACACTCGTCAATGAGACATCAAGATTTTCAATTTTGGAAGCTGTAAAGCATCCAATATTGACCATTTCAAAAGCTGTAAAAAGCTTTAAAAAACCATCAGATGCTCTGGCTGGTGTTGTGCTTGCTCCAAATCTGGAACGTAGGCTTAGAGATATTGCGATCGCTACAAAGAATACACGTATTAATAAGGGATTTTATAGAAACTTACTAATGTATGGACCTCCTGGAACTGGTAAAACCCTATTCTCTAAGGTAAATACACCAAACAAACGTGATGAGGTTTTAAATAAAAGGAAGGTCTTGTGTAAAACAATTATTTGGCTTGTTTTTAGAAATTAGCAAAACATTCTGGTATGGACTATGCTATTTTAACCGGTGGAGATGTTGCACCAATGGGCAAAGACGCTGTGGCAGCTATTCACAAAGTATTTGACTGGGCACATACCACCAGAAAAGGTAAGTCGGACAAACAAATGTTGAGTTTCTTGAATTGCCGCAATGATTATACTAACTATTTATTAACTGCCAGGTGTACTACTCTTCATTGACGAAGCTGATGCATTTTTAAGGAAACGTTCCTCAGAAAAAATAAGTGAAGATTTGAGAGCTGCACTGAATGCATTCCTGTACAGAACATCTGATCAAAGTAATCGAATAATGTTAGTTTTGGCGTCTAACACACCGCAACAATTCGATTCTGCTATTAACGATCGTCTTGATAAGATGATCGAATTTGGTTTGCCTGGACTTGAGGAGCGTGAACGTTTGATACGTCTATATTTCGATACATTCGTTCTTAAACCAGCTTCAGAAGGAAAGAGGTAAACGCGTAAAATAATAATCAGATTGGTCAATTTCTGTCAGTCAAGTTATTGTACAGTCAGCGTCAGAACGATCTTGAAAATCAAAATAATTTTAATACCAGGATATTAAAAGCAAATCAAACTGTTGTATTAATTTAAATTGTATTATTGTTTGAACTAAAGGTGTGCATCAAATATCAGAATAATCAGTCAACAAGAAAGGGGGAAACCCAAAGCATTAAGATCATTTATGATCTGACGTTGCCTGTACACGAAATCTACCTGAACCTGTCTTATTCTGGAGCACTATTTCATTTCACACATCTGTTTCAGACGGTTGACTGTGGACAAATTTGACTATGGTGTACTATGTTCGACACTCGCGGCTCGCACTGCGGGTATGTCCGGACGAGCACTGTCCAAGTTAGGAGTTGCATGGCAGGCAGCAGCGTACGCGTCGGATGACGGACGCCTCACTGAGCAAATGTGTATTGACATTTGTGACGATGCCGTTCGAGATCATCGTCAGAAGGTAGACATATACATACATAACGTAGTAAGGGATGAGTGAGGGACATTCAGGCATTGAATTAACAAACAACGATTGTTTCCTGGCTCAGGATATTCAATGTACACAGCCGATGTAGTCATGGCTATTTTTATGTCTAAATACTAGCTGCATCCCCTCCACTTCTACATTGACACCACAGTCTCTCTGTACCAATCTCACTTTGTAATCTATGCATTCAAATGGTAACATTTATAATACTATCTGCTACCTTTAGCTCTGCTGTGGGCTACCTGAATTATAGTAGGTGAGCCGATGATGCTAAATGTGTAGTTACTCTTAGAATTGCCATATTAGATGACATAAAGAATAATGGTATATTATAATTTTTGCACTTTTAGTGGTGGGGGAAGCATCTACATAACAACATAATAAATATATACATAAATGCATCCATCTTATTTACTCGTTGTATTACTTTGGGTATTATTTAATTATTTTCAGTTATGGTGGTATGATTACCCCTAAAATAAAAACAAAAGACGACCGCTCTTCGTTTTTTGCAACTTTGATACCTTCCTACGCCTTTAGGTTGAGCTTAAATCGGCAGATAAGCAAAATGAGCATTTGTTAGTTAGTAATTAACTTCTCTTATCTTAATCTCACGCGTAGTTGTGGTCGACTTTTTTATTGCGTACCCGCCCACATAAGCCTTACTGGGTAGAGGAACTTGTCAATATGACCTCCCCTATCTTAATCTGATTCGCTCAAATGTAGTAACTATCGAATGTCCTTCTACGCCTCCCCTTCTATTAGATTGCCCTCAGTACACTAGAATTCACTGCCACTTTCCACCAGTAGAGCGCACTGCACTCCGTTGATCACTATTGTCCACAGTTGGTCTAGCTAGTGGATTCTGACACTTGCAACAGTTTTTGGATCCATAGTCGATTTTCTATAGAATAAAACAACTTAACTGGGTCTGGAAATGAATGCAACTGGTGCATTGAGGTGCTGTATTTTTGTTGCTGACAAAATTTCAAGAAATTTTTAATAGAATAATATTCCTGACTATCTACATTTTTCTTCGTAGTTTTCTTTATGGTGAACTACCCAATTTACAATTATTGCTGTTCAGTCGTCTCATACTTGTTCTTGCTTTTAGATGGAGTGGTTATCAGCTGAAGAGAAAACGCGGAGTATGATGCCTTATCTATTAGACTTGCCGCCCATGGATGTTACTGAGCAGTATTTACCAAACATTAAAAAAACTGAAGTGAAGGATAGCACTCCAAGCAGAGTTATTATTAAAAAAGGGGAACCTAAGGAAATTACAAAAGAAATAGAAACGGACAAGTGACACTTTGTCCAAACGAAGAACGACCTAATTGATCTAGCAAATGCAGATGAATATTCCACTTCTATGATTAATAAACATAATTTCCAAACAAGCCAAAAATTCTTATACAACCTGAAAAGGACAAAATGTAAGAAATATATTTATCTAACTGATAAAACAATATTGAAATTATCCAAACTATCTCTAAAGGGTAAGGCTAACAAAAAGAAATGAGCATTTTGGCAAAGGTGGCTAGATAAAGATAATTTTATGTGGACACACACCTAGAAGTATCTTCAACATAGAATTCGAAGCAGAATGATTGGATCTTGATAACTAATCTATACACTGCAGTAATATTATGCACTATTACTTGGGATAAATGTCTACGAGTCATTTGCACAAAATAGGTTAAAAACTATAATAAGAAATTTGTTACGTGTGGCAGGTCCATTTTAATATTTTCCATTATATTCATACACACATATAAGGAATAAGTCTCGAATGATTAATGTATTAATGAAACATAAAAAGAACCTACAGTTAGTTAGCCACTCAGAATATATATTTAATTATCAAGGCTGTAAATATTGAATGCTGTGCTTTCTAAAATATTTACCAGCAAGTTAATAAGCAGTTTCTTGAAACAGATGCATGTATGCAAGTATGCAGAGTGAACATGTAGGCACTGATCTTAGGTGGCTGATATAATATACAATTCAGTGCCTAATATAATAAACGGTCATTCAATAGCTTATCTATTAAATACTCCGCCTTCCATCAAAATTGCATTTGTATTGTTTTATAGATAGTCCACGATCCACACATTATTAGGATCAGTATAGTGTGTGCAATAATAATTTGTTTAGCATTGTTCTAATTATATGGAGTCCATTTCTCTTGTACGGTACAAAATAGCGGAACCATTGTATTTTTGGGTGAGAAATATAATACTTAGACCTAATCTATATTTTTATTTTGCGTCTGTCAATATATTTGGTATGACTCCATATGCGTAGCAGCCAAAGTTGTTGCCTATCTGCAGCGCATGGAGTCAAACAGAATAGTGATAATTACAGAATTTACAACGTGCAGATTTTGCACCATTGTAGACACATGTTTCGTCGAATGTTTCTCTTAAAATATTGTCCTAAAATAGGTGAAATCTAACCTCGATTCATACAATATGGTGTATGCTGAAAGTGCTCTGCACAAAAGAATATAATGATCGAATTGGTGTTTATAAATATTGATTGTCACAGAAAAGGGAAAGCCCATCTATTATATTATTGAATGAAAGTGTTTTTACATGTGGAGCAGTAAAGTGTACTCCATGCATGCACAAGTGAACAAGTATATGGAGCTGAGCAAGGTGAGCCGAGTAACGTAGAAATAATGTTACAGTGACTTAAAAGCAAACTGCTCATACATCATAGCAAGTGGCATCTGGTAATATGGTGTGAGGAGTTGCCATGCAGTAACAGACTTGCAAAACTAGCTCTGTGAAACCATTCAAAGTCACAGCCAACCTAAAACGAAATTAGGTGTTTAGTATACCGATATGATAGTTTGTGTTAAAGATAGGCCGTTATTGAATTTGTGGATATGATAGTTTTAAAGATAGACTATTGTTGAATTTGTGGCATATATAGTGTGTAGTTTTGTTAATAGTGATAAAAGTAGATTTATAAAATATGTATGGGCAAATAAATTCCAGTAAACATTTACAATACTGAATGTATTTACTCCTCTAAATAAAGGTGGATTACTTTAATTTCCAGCAATAAAAGGCATTAAATATTTATATAATTGTTTAATGACTGTTACATCACAAATTGGAATATGCATATTAGAATAATAATATCTTGATTATTTGTTTCATTTAAAAATTGTAGAAGCATTAACTTGCTTATTACACTAGCTGTTGCCATCCAACCATACATATATCCAAAAATCTTTCATGTTTATACAATAAAAGTGTGATTAGTGAGATTACAAAGTGTTAACTAGTCTTGTGTTAGTGTCTGTACATCGTACATACCCTGATTGACTACAAACATCACAAAATCACGTTTCCTGCACCTGAACTCCTTAACTTCCCTGGCAGAACAGCATTGTGTTATTTAATTACATACTAACATGAACTTACATTTAAGTTAAATAGAAGACAATTACATGTCCATAATTAAAATGGCATACCCATCTCATTGACTGAGAAATTACATATTTGAAGATCAGACAAGAAAAATATCATTTCATCACAGAAATATCCATGAGACTTGATCCAGGGGTGGACTCATCATTGATGTATTCCTTCGGTTTAAAGACATACATACAAAATTTGGTACAATCACTGTGCCAAGCGACAAAGTAAAATTCAAACCCCACAGAATTAAAAACTATTTGTTTGTGTTTACAATGTCTATCATTTATTACAATTATTACTTGAAAAGACCGGGCGTACCTGACGAATTTCGGTAATGACCATTTTTTGTGTCACTTAAATTTTCTAATATCACTAGTAATAGGTAATCATAAAATAATTCCGTCTAGTCCTAAATTTATGACTACATCTGGAAGGCAATTCTCGTATAAAGTCTGTACCTATATAAATTCAGTCTCGATCTAATCTCGATCAAATGACAAAAACAGTATTCCTTTTGCAATTTTACATCAAGAATGAATTTTAAACAGATTAGTATTACGAGAATTGGCTCTCTGATCTTATTTAATTTGAAATCTTTAAAATATAATCACTCGTGTGGATTAATACACTACACTAAAGTTTTACGTAAAAAAATTACATTTCTAACCATAAAATTTATTTTTTGAAATGTGAGCAATAAAATCATGTACTTTATATGAAATAAATGTAAAATAAAACCATTAGTATAAAACTTGAATTTTTTGGCTTCCAAGAATTAATAGACTATCACTAAACTGAAATGCACACTCACTACACTCAGTGGAATTTTGAATTCAGGCTCATGACAAACACGTTTTAGTATTTTTCTTCATGGTGAAACATGTAGGTACTATAAAATTTTAATCAGCAAATAGTTCTGCTCAGCGTGCTTCAAAACGTTTTCAAAATAATACTAAAAAAACATTTATCTGAATCTGAATTTAAAAAATTATATAAACTTGCAATTTTACATAAAATATAAGTTTGATTTAGGCGCTAAAAATAACTGTAATTTTACGCAAATTATGGTAACTATTTCATGACATTAATAAAATAGTGTATAAAACTGCATTATAATTTGGATTAAGAACCCTTAGTATGCAACAGTTTATTTAACTACCTACTATTATATGGTACCTACTTAGATAAAAAGTTTATTTAGAGAAACAGTAAATGTGCAGTTATTAACATTATAATGGACTGTATTTAATGGCATAGTTTTGTTTATTAAACACATAAAAGTCGTAATTTTCTATTTAAATACGAAGTTGCTTAAAATGAGTAGGTAGGTATATTAATTTACTTGAACTATTGAATATGGTCTTTTGTGAATTAAAACTTTTTTTAAATAAAGCAATTCAACCAATAAAATTTTAAAAACCTATAACTCACTCGTGAATTAGGTCAGGAGGTACCATTATGTGTCAATTTGCAGTGAAATTAGAGCCATTTTATGAGCAAGTATGTTGAAAAATATTTTTAACTTTACATCCATATGAGTTAATTGGCATAATTAATATAGCGGGTCTAAAAAGGTCATATTGAGCGATTCTGCTAAAAACTAGTAACTTTATGAAATCTAAATAGATTCCTATATAATTCGTAAAATGGTCACTCATAGGAGCAGAAGTACAACAATCATTTACTAAGCAGATTCCAATTTCATGCAATACAAAATATTATCCTAATCCAATAAAGTGACCTTTTCCAACCTCCAAATTGTAGGTATATGTGGAAAATCTATGGCTAAGAAGTGGATAAATATTCACAACGGCAATAGTATAAAAAAAAGATTCCATTAATCCAAGGTACATAATATTATTAGGTACTCCAATAAATCACATTTTACTATAGGGTTAACAAAAGGTGAAGCAAATTCAGCCTGCAATGAAGGCCCTGTCAGCAACAAGTTACATATAGTACAAATACATATAGGTATACCTTTTATTATATATTACTCAAGACAATAGAAACTGTATAATAAAGCTCGCTACTACCTTATTAATATTTTATTCTGTTTTAAAAAAACTTATGTGAATTAACTAATTATATGGTTAAACAGATTAAAGCATCAAGTTGATCACTAAAATTATATATTAATATTGTAAGTTGGGGTTATTTGTGACAACTAAGTAGCTTTGGGACACTTTCAAATTATAATAAATAGTGTGTTATATTTTGAAGTAGGCAAAGTTAAGAAACGGAAGAATTACAGCAATAGTATTGCCACTTCTGAAGAAAGTGACGAAATTATGAATTGATGATGATCAATATCATATTATTGTTTATTTAAAAAAAACTAATTTTATATTGTCCCAAAACTACCAAAATGTCGCCAAGTACCTCCAGTTTACAGTACCTTTCAATGACATAATCAATAATAAATAACTTATGCTTCCATTAGCATAGCAATATACAGTTTGAAAAATAATATTTTCTTACAGACTACATATCAAAGTATGGAACTGATTCATTATTATATTGGATTTAAATAGAATGCACTTAATAAGATGAAATGACACATTTCAAATACTTATTTATTCCTTATCATCTTGCCATAATCAAATTTACCTTTTAACATAAAAAGCTGTATTTTCTCACAATCTTATACACAATATGTGTATTAATTCATATAATTTGGCATGTTATTATAACATCTAAGACATATAGATAGAGAAATAACATCAAGATTTTGAAACATATATTAATTACTAGCAATAGTACCTGGCAATTTATATTTTGCCGGCTAAGATGCAGAGGATATCCATTGCTCATGTAGGATGTAGATCATTCAATGCAATATGGTGACTAATCACGGTGATTCCGATCTCAAAAACAAGACTAGTCTCACATAAATGCTCACTGGACCACATTATAAATGTAGTAATCTCATTATCATTATAAAATACAAAGTAATAGATTAGCTACCATAAAATTTTAATTTGCTTTAGTAAATTGATAAACTTTAATGAGAATATAGGTATTTCAAGTAAATGGCTACTTACTAACACAAGATAATCATATTTATAGAATTATATGCATACAATGTGCCAAGGATTTTGCTTATTTTCTTTTCTTTCCGGAGCAGCATGATGTGTGGACAGGTGGTGTCTCATCATCCACTACCAAAATCTGTGATGACCTGACTATTTGCTTATATCTGTTCTGTTTACTTTTCTCCAACATCGCTTTCGATATATCCAAGAAAATTTCTTCAACTCCTAGATTTAATTTTGCTGAAGTGTAATAATGGCTAGCTCCAACCATGTTAGCATAGCTGGAAATAAATATTTTGTGGTTAGTATGCAAATTTGAGGTTAACCTTTCCTTATTTAGTTTAATTGGAAAAATACCTTTCAGCTTCCTCAAGGGACACTGTCCTTTCATGGTCCAAGTCTAATTTATTGCCAGCAATGGTTAAAAGAATATCAGAACCCAACATCTTTTTCAACTCTTTCACCCAATTTTTTACCTGTAATATGAAACAAGTTTGACAAAGATTTATATTACTTCCTAATATAACATTCTCCCTCTATTTAATCTAGTGAGTTGTGATTTACCTTCTCAAAAGAATCCTCATCTGTAATATCATAGACTAAGATAGCTCCATTAGAATTTCTGTAGTAGATCGGACCCAATGCATGAAACTTTTCTTGTCCAGCTGTGTCCCAAATGGATAGGTTAATACGTTCGTCATTAATGTTCAATTTCTTGTTTAAGAAAGTAGCCTGTTATGTAAAGGTAAGTCTAATTAATTACTGCACAAATATTTAACTTTAAAAAAATAACATGACAATGATTGGACATAGATGTTTATCGAAATACCTGCAGCGTAGTTAGGTGCTTGTCGTTGAACTTATTTTCGATGTAGCGCAGTAATAGTGATGTTTTGCCTACACATCCCTCTCCCAATAAAACCACTTTGAAGTTGTGTGTACCACTTGCCACGTTAGAGGCCATTATGTAAAATAATCAATAATTTCTTAAAACCTTGAAAAGATAAACCGATGCAAATTATTTTAATAGAAAATAACAACAGCTGATAACATTACATCACGAGTGAACTATAAAGACGCAATTTATTTGTCTACTCACTACGAAAAATTAGTACCAGTGTGTGAAATCTAAATTGCTTTATGTCCTTCCCTGAATTCTAAATCCTTTATTCCTCTCCTATAGGTAAATAATTGGGATTGAAGCTTATGTTCGAAATATGACATTACTGACCAATTTTGACGTTAAGTTCGCGTCACTGATTCCGATTAAGAGACAAGGGGTTTTGGTCCCGGAAAACTTGACAACTGAAAATCACCAATATGGGTTAAATTTTAATTTAATTCCCAACACATTTTCGTTTGAGAAATAAATATAAATTAAACATATATATTAATAAATCTTGTCATATTTCTATTGTGCGACACGCTGCTACGATTAACCTGGTATCCCTATAATACTACAACTGAACAGACTTGATCTTTTGTTTTTTACAGTATGATTTCATTATGATATTAAACCAGCTGGTTCCCGTGGCTCCACCCACGTGGATGTTGGCTATCGCGGTCACGAATGAACATAGCCTATATTCTTTTCCAAGGTTTAATCTATCCTTAGGTACTTCACCAAATTCGGTTCAACGGTTTAGTCGTGAAAGCGTAACAGATGGACACACTGACAGGTAGATATATACACACATCAACAAAATCTAGGGAACAAGGACATTTCTAGTTTTTATTTAAAAACCCTTTCTTGTAATAGTGAGTGTTTTATATCAATAGAAGGGTATTTTTATACCATTTTTAATTTTAATTTTAATAAAAACATTTGCATACCAAATTTTTTTTTTTTAAGAAAGAATTGAATAGTGCCAATATTGAGTATTACAACCTTCTATGATTAGGCACAAAAATAACGAGGTAGTAAGAAATACAGTAATTAACCGTACTTTAAACGTTTTTAATAATCTGTAGGACCTCCTAAAGCATTAGCAACAGCTCGACAACGGCGTGGCATACTTAGTATGAGATTGTCAATCATCGTCTGTGGAATATGGCTCCATACACTGCGAAGGTGTAAAAAAAGTTGTTCTTCAGTGTTCAGATTTTCCAAAGAATCACTGAAAGCTCTTCTCCCAAGCAAATCCCAGGCATGCTCTATGGGATTGAGGTCGGCAGACTGAGCAGGCCATTCCAACGTCGTCATATTGTGCTCGCTTAACGCATTGACCACTACCCTCGCGGTGTGTGACCGTGCATTATCTTGCATGAACATAAAATCTTGACCGAACTGCTGTCGATGAGGGATTACCATGGGGTTTATAACCTCCTGAATGTATTGGTTTGCATTCAAATTGCCCCGTATCCAAACGAGGTCGGTCCTTCCACCAAGGCGAATTCCAGCCCATACCATGATTGTTCCACCTTGGTAAGGATGAACTTCTTGCGGATTCTGGAGACGACTCCGACGTCCAGGAACTCGCCATATACGCACTCTTCTCGAATCAGGATGAAAACCGAAGCAAGATTCGTCGGAAAACAGAACCCGTGCCCATTGATGGTCGGTCCACTGTAAATGTGCGTTAGCCCACAATAAGCGACGACCTCGATTTCCACGTCGAAGAGCTGGAACCCTAAGCGGTCTGCGAGCATAAAGATTGGCTTCGTGTAGTCTTCTTCTGACAGTTTGATCGCTAATAACCACTTGATGCTGAGACTGGAGGCCTGCGACCAACTGACGAGCAGTAATCGTGGGTTGCCGCCTTGCGGAATTTTGCAAGAAACGATCTTGTCGCTGGGTAGTAACCCTATTTCGTCCCCTGTGACGTTCGGCAACATCCCCTGTAGACCTGTAGCGTGCCCATAATCTGCAAATTACGCTTGGTTGGGTGTTGACAGCATCCGCTACGTCGCGTTGAGTTCGTCCAGCTTGCAGCATACCAACAGCCCTTAACATCTCTTCGGGACTTAAATGACGACGTGACATGATGACTACAGACACAAAAATGCACAAACCATACGTAAAAGACGTATTATTGATAATAAACGTTATTTACAATCAAAAAAAATAATTTTTATTTGGCTCAGAGAAACTGCACAATCAAATACTTTTAAAAGTTTTCCCTCCATATTCGAAAATCATTACTTATTTAAATTTATTTTAAAATTTCGAACAACTCTGTAATCTACTTTATTCTATTTTTATTTATTTGCTGCCAGTTATTTGCAAAACAAGATTTACACGAAAAAAAATAATTGGGGTCATCTTGTTCCCTAGACTTTGTTGAGGTGTTTAGTTAAACATACAGAGTTACTTTCGCATTTATTATATATATAAAGGTCAAAAAAATTATTTGTCTCGGTGACTAATATCAATTGGTCATAATATATCTGAGAGCCTCTGATAGTTGTCGCGTAGATTGTATCTAGCTCTTATAGGCTTATCCACAATTAATTGTTCGTCACAAAGAGTTGTATGTCGTCATCGACTCTCTCATTTCTAGGAGAAACTTTCTCTATGAGTTTGATGGTCGTTGAAGTCATAAACTTGATCTAGAACGTCACCGTCACCCTCTGGATCTTGTTCAGAATAATTTCTTCTTCGATTTTATGATCTTTAATCATAACTTTTTTTGGGCGTTTCTTATTTTGTTTAGTCTTCACTTTGCTTCCTTTTTCAGAGATTTGATAAATAAAAATAAATTTTCATTAGGTATCTTTAAACTTTAGTTTTAACCTGTTATGCCATGCTTCTAACGATTTTGTAGTTTTGTGTTTCTCGTAGGCACAACACCATACGTTGGCTGTAATCTTGTGAACTCATTGATTGGTAAAATATTCTGCAAATTTTATTGCTATTGGGCAATCTGGTAATTTTTCATTTATAGCCAACCATCCCTCCGGTATAAAATTAGATGGTATTAAAGCCAAATTACAAGCTAAGTACACGTATTTCTTTAGTTTCTTGTCATCCAGCATACCAAGTTCCTTTCCTTTTCTCATTATTACCTGTCCAACTTCGAACTTACCTGTTCACTCCAGCCTGTGCCTCTGAGCTTACCTGTTTATACATACTTACCTGTCCAACTCCGGATCTACCTGTCCACACCAGCCTGTGCCTCTGAGCTTACCTGTTTATACATAAAAATTTACCTGTCACTCGTCAAAAATGATTAAGTATATTGCTTTTTAAGATTTTGTAGACCACCAAAGTGAAAATACCTACGCTATATATATAGGTATTGTCACTTTTGTATGCTAACTATTAATTATGTATTATCTGTGCCTGGAGTCATTATAAGCCCTTATAAAGATGGAAGCCTCTTGGCTAATAAGCTGGATACAATAATACAAAAACAGTATTCGGAACCAATCTGAATTCATTAGTAGATAGATGTCATTTAGTTATTATAATCATTATGATATATACAGAGCATTATACGGAATTGATTTAAACATACATTCGGAGGTATTAAGTGTGCAAGAAAGATTTAAGACTGAACGGACGGACAAATTCAGCTAGAAATATTTAATTTGAATATCCCCATTTAACGTTTAAATGAAATTTGACGTCGACTACAGATATGATACTGATTAAAACATCTTACATACACATTGAAAACATTAAAAATCTCACTACATACATTCAGTGGACGCCACAGGGGTGGTAGTTTGCGATTTATATATATTTATATATATAATATTTAAAATCAATGACCTACAGACAGCCTTTTTTCTTCCAAACTTTTATGGGGCAGCAATAATTTTTCGTTTATTTTTTATTATTCTTCCATTAAAGTTGCTCGGCAAACTCGTCACTCCCGATATTTTTTTAATGATCTTCATAAATGTTACCATTAAATAAATACCTACCTCTTTCGTAGATAAACTATATGATATATAGTTCATCTGCGTTTATCTGCTATATGAGATGGCTGAGTGTCGCAATGTTTATAGAAGAATGTTCTTATCTGTCATTGTAAACCTTTGAGGCATCCATAAAGCGAAACCGGTCAGGTCTAATAAAAAATACTGTGGAAAAAGTACAAGTGAATTTTCAATATGGTGTATATTTTTGCTTTAAATACAATTATTATAAACTTTATCGTAAGAACCAATAGTGGACAATCATTTAAAATCCCTAGAAAATCTAGCCAAAAAATATAGGCACCTCGGGTCCCCAACTCCTCCCCGGGTACGGGGAGGCACGCAACGCCCGTCGCCTTCGCAGCCTGCTTCTGCCAGGATGACAGGCGGCTCCACCCGTCACCCCCAGTTCATTCAACGACCTCCGATGCTCGAGTTGCCTCAGTACGTGGGCAGCTTGGCTTGCGATGCTTCTTCGCTCCTGCTGCCACTCCCGCCCTGCCTCCTTCTGCGAGCATAACTTGCTCGCTGAAAGAGGCGCCGGCCGCCCACGCATCCGCGCAGCTAACCATCGCGGCGAGCAAGGTGACCAGCGTGAGAACTCTCACTCCCACGGCCGCCACCAGCTCACGTCTCGGCGTCTCCCACGCCGGACACTCGATGAGCGTGTGCAGCCCCGAGTCCTCACTCGTGTCTCAGTGATGGGACGTTGGCTCTTTCTCCACCTGACGCATATACTGCCCGAAGCACCCGTGCTCGGTGATCATCTGCGTCAGAAGGTACGAGAGACTGCCGTGTGGACTCTCTAGCCACTCCCCCATGATGGGTCTTATCGCCCTTACTACTGCTTGGACTGCTCTTGGTCGCTCAAGTCCAAATTTTTTCAGGCTCTGGACCGCTCCCTTGCCGCCTTTCGGAACCGATATAGTACCGAAAAGGATCTCGCTTCCAGGATCCTGCAAGGAAACTCACCGCGTCAAACGATATCGTGCGGTATCCCCTTATAATCCGGCAGGCCTTCTTCCGCTGCGGGCCGCGCAGCAGAGGCATGTGCCTGTAATTCAGGGTGCCTGACCACACGGGGCACCCGTACAGGACCTTGGACCGCACGATACCCGCATAGAGTCTCCTGCAGTCAAGTAGGTCAGTAGCCGCGCCAGAACGTTAGGTGTGCCCACCAATTGGTGACCCAGACTTCGGAAATGCTTCTTGGAGTCCCTCTGACCGTCGAGCGCGAGCCTCAGATATTTCATCTGGGGCATGATGCCGATGAGATGGCCTCCCACTGTGAGGCTGTAACGAGGTGGTGGCGTGAGTCGAGGTCCATGAAAGAACATGACCTCGGATTTATGCAGAGCCACCTCAAGGCTTAGCCGCCGGATCCATTGTACGACTTGAGCAACCGCGGTCGTGGCCCTCAGGGTCGCTTCAGTGTGTAGCCCAGCTCGCCGTCACTAACGTGTCGACCGCATAACGTGTCTACTATTTGTGCTTTTACCTTACAGCAGGATATGTCAAGTTAAACTTTAATTAAATATTAATAATTTATCAACGCTACACGTAAGGTAAAAGCACCAATGGCGGCCACTTTGAAAGATAAATCAAACTTCACTCTACAAAATGATTACATTTATTTATTAAAGAATAGTCGTTACATCATTTTCTACTGATACAACAACATTTAGACATTAACTTTTGCAGATAGAATCTTTAAAAAAAAACTAACATATTTTTAACATGAATACAATTATTATTAGGTATACACTTAGTCGTAAGAACCAATAGTGGACAATCATTTTAAACTATTAGAAAATCTAGCGAAAAACATAAGCAATGGTAGACCCAGTATGAATGTTATAAATATGTAAGTTGTTGACCTGCTTAGAAGCAGGTCAACAACTTACATATTTATAACATCCATACTATAATTAGTAATAATAATAATTAATAAACAGACAGAAATCAAATAGAAATTTCTTTATAATATTAAAGAATGCAAAATCGATGAATATAGAAAAAAATTCAACGGTCCAGATAGAACTCAAACCAGCGATCTTTCCCTTACAGGGGGAACGCTCTGACCACTAAGCCACCGAACCTTCGCCCGAAACCATCCAAATTCTTGTATACAAATATCCATCTTACGGCGTTTCAATTATTTCTATTTTAATCGATTTTGAATAGTTAGCATACTAAATGCTTAAAAGAAAGAGTGCAGATATGTAGAAGTAGTGAATACATAGGTTGCTCACATATAAACAAAAAAAAAAACAATTTGGATATTATGTTGTCTGTTTGTTCGCGTTCGCGGAATGGACGCAAAAACTACTGAATGAAGCCGCATTAAAATTCATTCATTAGTTTTTGCGTCCATTTCGCGAACACGAACAAACAGACAGCATAATATCCAAAATTGTTTTTTTTTCGGTTCTCTATCGTTTATATGTGAGCTGTCAATCTATTCACATACAATATAGATACGTTTTCAATTATTTATTAAATACTTACATATTTAGACACGGAGACATCAATGTTATATATTTAAAAAATAACATAATGAGTAACATTAGACAACAATACATGAGAAACATTTAGACCTTAAACAATTATTAATTATACATACTTACATAAAATACTATAAATACCTACTCCAAAAAATATACAACAAATTTTATTTCTATTAATTACACATAACATAAATTTTGTCGCGGCGGATGTATGTGTATCTTGGAAATACGCCGCCCGCTCCAACATGATCGTTCAGTGGCGGTAGGTATGCTGTGAATATTTACGAATGATCCGGTGCACTTTCGGTTCGGCGTTCAGATAGAAAGCTTAAACACCCGCAGTAAAATAATATTTATAGACAGTTATGTAGGTAATAGTTAAATATAATCTATACTATGACATATATAATTGCGAGAAAATACTTGGGTGGAATTTTGATTCCATTCCACCGCTCATGGCAACCTATTCCAGAGATGAAAAGCCTGGGTTATTCCAGACTATTATCTTTCCCTGTAACAAACAGATTTCTTCCAGATCCTTTAAGCGTCATTGAATAACACATGACATTTAAGATCTTAGTATTCATTGTTTATCTCTTTTACATGATTTTTTTTCTACTGTGTATGTATAAACATATATTATTTGTTATACGTCCAATTCATTTACTTTTAGCATAAAGAGGTTATACATATTGCTAAATTTTAACTTTTCTTTAAGTTCGTTTAGTTTTGTTTTTAAAATTACTCCAAACCGACACTCAAACATAAAATGATCACATTTTATGTTTGAGTGTCGGTTTGGAGTAATTTTTTTTTTATATTGTTTCCCTTTTGAGATTTTCCTATCATGATTGAGCATATGTATAATATATATATATATATATATATATATCTTTACAAATGAAATGTCGTCTACAAACCTCACAATAATGAGGTTTTTCATGACTGTGTTCATGAAAATGCTTTAACAATATCACATTTATAAGGTTTTCATCAGTATGCGTGCGTATATGCAAGTACAAAGATCTCTTTTCAATAAAACCTTTCCCACAGGTTTCACACTTATGCGGTCTTTCATTAGTATGTGTACGAACATGCTGCGTCAAGTTACTGCTCACATTGAAAGATTTGCCGCATATATTGCACTAAAGTGGTTTTTTTGGTTATCTATCGTTTATATGTGAGCTACCTATCTATTCACATACAATATAGTTACGTTTTCAATTATTTATAAAATACTTACATATTTAGACACTGAGACATCAATGTTATATATTTAAAAACTGACATAAAGAGTAACATTAGACAACAATTACATGAGTAACATTTAGACCTTAAACAATTATAAATTATACATACATAAAATACTATAAATACCTACTCAACAAAATATACAACAATTTTTTATATCTATTAATTACACAAAACATAAATATGACGCGACGGTTGGCGGATGAATGTGTATCTTGGAAATACGCCGCCCGCTTACTGTTCACATTCAAAGATTTGCCGCATATATTGCACTTATATGTTTTTTTTGGTTATCTATCGTTTATATGTGAGCTACCTATCTATTCATATGCAATATAGGTATGTTTTCAATTATTTATTAAATACTTACATATTTAGACACTGAGACATTTTTGTTATATATTTAAAAACTGACATAATGAGTAACATTAGACAACAATACATGAGAAACATATAGACCTTAAACGATTATAATTTATACATACTTATATAAAATACTATAAATACCTACTCCACAAAATTTACAACAATTTTTTATTTCTAATAATTACACATAACATAAATATGTCGCGGCGGATGTATGTGTATCTTGGAAATACGCCGCCCGCTCCAACATGATCGTTCAGTGGCGGTAGGTATGCTGTGAATATTTACGAATGATCCGGTGCCCTCTCGGTTCGGCGTTCAGATAGAAAGCTTAAACACCCGCAGTAAAATAATATTTATAGACAGTTGTGTAGGTAATAGTTAAATATAATCTATACTATGACATATATAATTGCGAGAAAATACTTGGGTGGAATTTTAATTCCATTTCCACCGCTCATGGAAACCTATTCCAGAGGTGAAGAGCCTGGGTTATTCCAGTCTATTACCTTATCCTGTAACAAACAGATTTCGTCCAAATCCTTTCAGCGTCATTGAATGACACATGACATTAAAATCTTGGTATTCATTGTTTATCTGTTTTACATGAATATTTTTCTACTGTGTGCACTTTATACATATATTTTGTTTGTTATAGGTCCATTTCATTTACTTTTAGCATATAGAGGTTATGCATATTGCTAAATTGTTGAACTTTTCTTTAATTTGGTTTAGTTTTTTTAAATGTGATCATTCTATGTGTGACTGTCGGTTTGGAGTCATTTATTCCTTTATAATTTTTGCTTCCTGAGATTTTCCTATCATGTTTGAGCATATGTACAATATATACATCTTTACAAATGAAATGTCGTCTACAAACCTCACAATAATGAGGTTTTTCATGGCTGTGTTTTCGAAAATGCTCTAACAATTTCTTCTGACTAGGATAATATTTTTTACACAAATCACATTTATACGGTTTTTCATCAATATGCGTGCGTACATGCAAGTACAAAGATCTCTTTTCAATAAAGCCTTTCCCACAGGTTTCACACTTATGCGGTTTTTCATTAGTATGTGTACGAACATGCTGCGTCAAGTTACTGTTCACATTGAAAGATTTGCCGCATATATTGCACTTAAATGGTTTTATTTCAGAATGTATAATAGTATGTCTATCAAGGCGTTCTTTTCTATGAAAGCTTTTCGGACAGACATTACATTGATATGGTTTATTACCAGTATGTATACGACAGTGCACCATGAATGGATATTGTTGTGAGAAGCGTTTATCGCAGACTTCACATTTGTATTGTTTTGCTTCAGTGTGTGCACGGATATGTATTCTTAGGGTGTCTTTTATGGTGAAACCTTTTTTACATATATCACATGTAAAAGGTTTATTTTTCTTTGATTTTAATTCAGTAGTTCGGTTTATTTTTTCCTTTTCTTTTTGGATTTTGTCATTGTTTACTTTTTTCTTGGGTTTTTGAATTTTCTTTGCTTTACTAGCAGAAAATTTCTTCTTCTTTGATTCTGGTTCATTACGTCCTTTAATGAATTTATATTCTTTTAATGTACCGCTAAATCTTACTTCCTTTTTGGTTTTTTTAGCTCTTTCTTTATCAGGTGTGTCAGTTTGTTTTAGGATTGATGTGACATTTTTAACTTTTATTTTATTAGACTTGGTTGGTGCAGTTTCTTTGGCACTTTTATCTTCCTCTTCCTGTGCTCGTCTAGGTCGTTTAGTACCAGTACGTTTCAAAGTACAGTCATCTGGCACAATTCTTTTTAGTACCACTTTCAATATTTTCCTGCACGTCATATCTGCTGTTGGTAATGGAGGGATCGTTTCTGTTTGTACACATTCTTCTGCTGGAGTTCGGTCATCATCTGGAATAAATATTATAATTTCAATAATAAGTTTTCAAATTGGTAACAGAAGTGTGAAGCAGAATTTTAGATGCAGTTTTAGAATTATGTTAAAAATGATTCCAAAATATTTAGAAGAGCCTGTTCCTTTGAGAAATCAACCATAATTAAATTGAAAATATCTAATTCTGTAACTAAAATTAAGACTAATGCTAAATGGAGAAAGCAGAATTATCGATATACAGGCAAGGTAGGTAATTGTGTTGTCAACTCAACCGAAAGTAAAGTATTCCCTATACTATGTTATGTTTATTTATGTCTGTATTTGGTTATATTAACAGTTATCATATCCACTCGGGTGTACACTTGGCTCTGCCCTCTATCAATATGTTTTTCCTTTTTTCCCTCTATCACTCTAAGATTTGCTGGAAGAAAACTCAATATTGAGTTAAACTCGCCGTTGTACTACAGTATCCTTCTATTTTTTGAAATATAAAATGTTTTTTGTTTGTAATAAAAAATATAGGTTAAGGTATGGTTCAGTGACTAATTACATATTTGGAGACTGTGTAAACATACACCAATTACGTCATCATGGGTCATAGTATACCAAGCTATTCAGGAATATAGTATTTAGATGGAAGTAGTAGATCAACTGAAGAATAGTACAATAAATGACATACCTCCTGTATCTTCTACTTTAATGTTAACAATAAAACCTGGCGAGTTTGATACTTCTGTATTCTCAGTAACTGTATACACTGGGGTCACATTCTCCAAGAACTCTGTTGGTGCAGTTCCACCCACAGAGATATGCACAACTGAGTGGGCAATTTGAAGTCGTTTCACTTCGGGTCTATTCCTCGGAATCAACTGGAATGTAGTAATATACTAATACTAATCAAAATTATTAGCTATAAACAAGTAGCTGTTGCCCGTCGTTCCGCAAGCTTAGAATTTTTATTCCGTTCTCTTTTTTTTTCGTGTGGAAGTTCCCTCGAATACCTAAATTTTTTTTTAACACCACAAACGTCGGTCTTCAGGAGTGGTTATATCGGACTCAGACCGACTAAAACCGCATGCCGTCGCGGGTCTTAAGATTGCCTAAAGCATCCCGCGCTCTCTGGCTGATCTTAGGTCATCTCATCAACAATTAAAAACAAACTCTTCAGCTTTATAATATTAGTACGAGGGCTGCTACTCATGTATCCGGAACTGGCCAATTACAAAACAATATTAAAAAAGTAATTATAAAGCTTTGGTTTTTGGATATGAAGCACCAGCGACAGCTACTGTGTAATTGTGTGGTTTAGTGAGTTTAATCGTAGGCGGTCTGTGCTCACGGATTAAGTTAAAGTATTGATGCTGTGCGAAAACTAAAAATGCCAAATCGTCATGTTACATATCGCGAGATAGAGGCGTCTCTGGGCACAAGTATGATATAATATAATACACGAACGTAAAGCTGTAAAAAAAATGTTTACATTGGATTACGCGCAACTTGGTACATAGGCTGCTACTTATGTATGCGGAATCTGGGATTCCAATAATTTTAAACGCAATGTCTGACCTCCATGCACATATTCGTTTTTTTTTTAAATTCCGGGCGCAAATATTTTTTTTCTTATATACGTTAGTGTTTTGTTTTTGTTGGGTTTAAAATGTCATATCGCTGAAAAAATGGAACTCACTCGCGAAAATATTCGTGCTATGATTTATTACGATTTTCGACGTGGTTTAACGCAACAACTTCGATTTTTGGTGGTGAAGCTCCATCAAAAACGACTGTGTATCACTGGTTTAGTGAGTTTAATCGCGGGCGGAGTAAGCTCACGGACGAAGTTAAAGAAGGTCGCCCGAAATCGATGGTTGTGCCACAAAATATTGAAGCTGTGCGAAAACTAATAATGCAAGACCGCCATGTTACGTATCGCGAGATAGAGACCATTCTGGGCATATGTATGACGAGCATTATAATAGCAATAAATACCTAATGGTGGGTTGACCTAAATTTAAAATACCGAAAGTTTAAAATGGCAAAGTATTTGAATACCTAAAATTATAATACCTAAAGTTAAATAACCTAAGTTCAAAATACCTAAAATCTAAATACCTAATGGTTGTTTGACTTACTTTTAAAATACCCAAAGCTTTAAATGACAAATTGGTATTATAGTGAGTACGTATTACAATGCCTAATTTGAAATTATCGAATTTCATAAGCCCTACGAACGGAAGGCCGAATATTAAAATCCCGAATGTTTATATGATCGAAAGTTCTAAATACCGAAAATTAAAATACCGACAATTTAAGAAATAATATGTGGTAATTTTTTTTATGACCACTCATACAAGGATTGTCTGCTCCAATCCTGAAGTTCCAAATCCTTGTATGTGTGGTTATAAACAAAAATAACCACGAAGGCTAATGCGGGAGCTCTGCTCCCGCCTTAACCTTCTAACTTAACCTAACCGAGTCGGGGTTTCACATTCCCAGTACACTTGTTATTGTATTCACAACTTTTTGTATATGCGAAACCATTCACGTCGACTTTTTGGTATATTAAATTTTGGTATATCAACCTTTGTTGTTTTAACTTTAGGCATTTTAAACATTAGGTAATTAGTCCAATAGGTATTTCAAATTTAGGTATTAGTGGTTTAGGTGTTTTAACCATTTGGTATTTAGATTTTAGGTATTTTGAACTTAGGTTATTTAACTTTAGGTATTATAATTTTTGGTATTCAAATACGTACCCGAGCCGAACCCAACAAAAGTCATCCGTTCAATGGAATGGAATGGAAAGGGACTCTATTGTTCGCACTTGGACTCCTTTTTGGGGCCATTGTGCGTGCAGAGTACTGGCTAGAGCGGCCAGGTTAGCTCCGCCCAGCAACGCAGAAGCTTACTGGGGCTTCACAGGCTTCGCGGAACGACCTCACTATGTCGAGCCTCGCATTAGTACGTTTTCATCGGCAACGAAACACCCCCTGCAAAGTCCGTAAAACCGATGGTATGTAGGTGCTTGTGGAGGTGACAGTGGCCCGTTATTTTCCCAAATTGTTCTTAGACTTGTTCTGTCTAATTTTAGGAAACGTTTTGTGAGTCGTTTGTTTACCGAAAGCATAGCCATTTTTGACTGCCTGGAGTCGGTGCGCGGTGGTTTGTATCCAACTTTGGATAAGCAGTGCTGCGGATCTCTTGCGTGTTCAGTAGGAGAGCAGAGCAGACTTGCTGTTGGATATTTGGCGGTCCAGCGCCTTTATAACGGCGGTGCTGTCAGTTAGGAGTCTTATGTTTAAGCCCTCCGCCTTCAGTTCGCTTATTGCAGCACATTCCCATTCAAAAAACCGAGCTGTTTGCCTAGTGGCAGGTAGGTATTTAAGCCAAGGTCAAAAAGCACTTTGAAATAAATGGTGGTTTGTTTTTGTGGTATAAATGGGCATGTGGTTAGAGTGGCACTAGAGGATCGTATATAACGTTTAATTCTGAATGGTACACGACCATTTGCCTGCCAGTAGTCTTCGAAGAAATAAGAAAGAATAACAACGCAGAATCCTTCTTCATCATGAAAATGCTAGCTGCCACACATAGGCCGATACAACTCGAAGATCGAATTTACGGGTCATCTGCCGTACAACACCCAACTTGCCCCAACGAAATCTATTTATTCCCAACGGTAAAGAATAAATTATATGGTCAACGTTTTTGACTCGTAAAGACGTTGTTGATGTGTTCAAAATGCACTATTTGTATATACCACTCCGAATAAAGAAAGTGCTACGAAAATTGGTCCAAAGTTTGTAAAAGTGCATCGATCATCAGAGATAATATGTTGAAAAGCCATAAAACTATAATAAATGCTACATGTTGGTTTCACTTTGTTATTCCGGATATAAAAGTAGCAGCTCTTGTACAGATATGCATATTATTTGAATGGAATTGTAATATCTGAACTAACTGCATTTATTATCATGATAATCATAATAAAAGATGTTTGTTCAGATGTAGCCAATTATATTATACCAAATAAACACATTTAATATAGGCGTTCATATCACCATAATTCAGCATATTATTTTACCAGGGGGTTGATCTGCATCTGTGTGTACAAGCTTTCGCTCCAGAGAATCGTCTTTCTCAGCTGGTAGCAGTTCTCGAGTCTCGCATGGCAGATATAGCAGGCTAATATTGGTCTTTGGTCTTCTGTTTCAAGCTGTTGAACCCCAATAAAATAATTAACAATACATATTATCTTTTCTAATATTAATATAATAATAATAATAATAATAAATCATTTATTTCAGGCAATAATAGAAAAGTTACAGGATGTTAAAAAACTTATTCTACGGCCCATAAATATATACCTTAAAACTAAAAATACATATAATACATATAATACATTTAATACTTCTAATTCTAATATTACTAACATTACTGCACCGGCTTGCCTGCAATATTGCAGACAAGCCATCGCAGATAACGTCAAAAATGAGTAAAGTGAAATAATCAGTAGCAGCTTGAGACCTGCTGTAAATGAAAGGAAATATGGAAAAAACAACAGTAAAAACAAATTAAACTTGCTATGAAGTACGAGGGTGTAACAAGGTGCATTTTAAGGGTGAAATATGGTTTGCCACGATTTGCACCGAAAGTAAACCTCCTATCAAAAAAGTTTAAGACAAAAATTGTAGGTAATTATTAATTGAAATCTACAATGTCTTGTTTTCCAGCAAAATTGGAAAAAAGTGGTTTTTTGTTCTTATCTAGAACTTTTTTTTGGACATTTAGGGAAATTTTACCTCCTCATATTTCAAACCAAATAAAATTGCTTAGTAATTAATATACACTTCTCATCAGATAAAATTACACAACAACAATTTAGTGTTTTTTTAACCAATTTAGCCTTAACTTTGCACGTAAGCACCTAAATTGGTGATACTTTCAGTGAAGCAAAGTTCTTTTCTGTTGAGCGTTAAATTATGCTGTATGGTAACGACGGAAGGAACAAGATCTACAGAAGAGATAGAGAACGCTTTGCAGAATGCTGCATTGAAGAAAAGGTCGGCTAGGGTGGCGGTTCGTGGACTGTTTGGGGAGGAATCAGCGCTGACGGTAAGACAGAGCTTGTCTTCGTATCTGGGCCACACCTACCTGCACTAAACTCTCATCGGTACATTGAACAGTGTCTCGAGACTCACGTGGTGCCCTATACACATTTTATTGGCAATGGCTTTATATTTATCCATGATAGTGTTAGGGCTCACACCGCGGTCGTCGTACGAGACTATCTTACCGAAGTCGGTATCTCCATTATGGAATGGCCAGCAAGAAGCTCAGATGAATTGTTAAAGAGACGAAATTGTGCAAGAGATCCTGCCCCAGGAACACTTAGCTGTAAAATGCAATCCAAGAGGAATGGAATGACACAACATATGAAGGCAACTCTCATCCGATCAATGAAAAACCGTATGGAAGCGCTCGGGGAGGGAATACAAGTGATTAAATACACGCTTTTTTCATTTACGTGTTGTTTTATCCATTTTTTTCACAATCCATACAGGGTAAAATTCGTTCGGTTACACAAAATACGAATCCTATGAAATACAGGGTAAAAATGCCACGTTAAACAAAATAGGAAAACTATGAAAAATTAATTTGAATTTAGAATATTAACATCAGAATTGGGTATTTGCCTGTAATTCAAATAAATTACTCTGAGCTTTTGAAATTGAATGGTAAAAGAGCGGTAAAAGTTGTGTCTGTTCTTATTTTATCGTTTTCATTTATTTTTAATCATTGACTGAACCTAAATTAGGAAATGATACTACTATTAAATATTATGACGTCACAATAAATTATTTCATACAAGTTTCCTTGTAAATTACCGTTTTGACGTTTAGTAAAAAGTAACTAATTTGACTAGTAAGTTAAATACCCAATTTGAAAACCTCATTTTATTCACTATTAAACGTCATTTGACATATTAGGTATGTTCCTAACTCCTCGTTTACACCACGAAACAAGTTGCACAACTTGTTTATAAAAAACTTGTTGAAGACTTACTAAGCAAAACACAATATTTGTTTTATACATGTATTTCAGATACTTATTCGTTCATATAGTTGTAAAGTTGTAAACAAGTTTAAATTTTCGTTTTCATTTGCGTTACACAGTAGCCTGTGACATATTGCAACTTGACAAATACTTGTTTTTACACCTAAGGTAAGCGAGGGGTTAGAAAACATTAACTTGCAAGGTGTTTCGTTTTTTCTAATGAAATATTTAAATATGTCTTATTTTAATCCAAAAATAAAAATACTTCATTTTCAAACGAAAATGCCCATGTGTTATAAAAGTCATTTAAAAATAATTAAACGTATTTATATTGGTTGAATCGTTTATTTTGAACCCGACGCAAAAACGACGGGGTGTTATAAGTTTAACGTGCGTGCGTGTGTGTGTGTGTGTGTGTAAATACCATACACTATGATAAATTTTAAATCCAAGATGGCCGCCATCATAAATGGTTATTTTTTTTCTCACAACTCCTTCTATATGGGTATCAAATCAATGATCTTGACTAGTACCTAGATAAATTTAAAAAGCGTAAAATAAAAAAAAGTTGAATGAAAATCCTCGTCATTAAAAACAACCTCCAGACGAGAAACTTTGATAGTCCTAATAATATTTTTATTCAAGCGTTGACATGTCGGGGTCTCCGTTGGATAGATCCGATGATATAGAATAGAATAATACTTAGATCTCTATTTATAACGGAGTGATTTACCAGCTCCCTCTTGACAGTTTCCCCAGACATAGCAACGCTGGAATAAAAATATTACTAGGATTATCAAAGTTAAAGAGAACAATTTATTTTTAACTGGATATAAGTAGTTTTTGTAGACAGTGCTTTTTAAAATTTTTAATTCTTTTTATATTATAAGGAAAAAAATCAAGTCGGTGGGAAATTTTTCCAGGAAGTATGATAAACTGAAATTATTGCATTTCAAAAGATATGGTATTGTCAGTTCTCTTTGGGGATCTTTAATATAATTTAGGTGGCAGATAAGCGGCCCACCTGATGGAAAGAGGTTACCGTCGCCCATAGACGTGTGAAACACTCGTGCTGCCCACCCTGTAAGAACAGTTTTTGTGCTGTCACTACTGTCAATGCAGAAGACACAATCAGGAAAAGCCTTTGGGCTTCCCACTGACAGTAGGTACAAAAACTGTTGATAAAGGATAAAGTAGTATTAAAATATAAGTACTAGCGACAACTAGTCTAGTGAATGTCAAATGTACATTTGTTTAAATAAATAAAGTCAATCTGTACTGAATAACTAACCGTGTATTACTTTATAGGTTATAGGCTATCAACGCTTTATAAAATATAGTGTCAAAAGTAATTATTTTTGATCACGATTGTGTTGTGCATAATGTCGCCACACTATTTAGCCAGTGTGCCTAAATTAAAAGGCCGAGAGAACTTTGATGTGTGGACATTTGCAGTTGAAAATGTGCTTGTATTTGAAGGCATGTTACATTGTGTACGGCCAGTGGTAGAAAAGGACATAAGACCTGAAGATGATGCGAAGGCTCGGCCCAAATTGTCTAACTATTGACCCGTCTTTGTACGTGCATATCAAGAAGACGAAATCTTCGAAAGAGTTGTAGGATAAACTCTAATCACTGTATGACGACTCAGGGTTTTCTTGAAAGATCTCATTGTTAAGTCACTTGATTTCGATATGACGAGAAAATTGTCAAGATATGACCACCTACGTGACTCAAATTGTGGAGACATCACAAAGAATGAGTGGAACCGGCTTTGCAAAAACAGATCAGTGGATTGGATCATTGATGCTTGCAGGACTACCAGATAAATTCATAGGTACCAATGATTATGGCCATTGAAAATTCGGGTATTGCAATAACGGCTGATGTTATAAAGACAAAGTTGTTAGATTCGGAGCCGTTAGAATTGATGGGAGTGAACTCAAAAGAAACGCTGAATACTGAAGCGGCGATTGCGTCAAAATGAGCGAAAGCAAAACCCAGAGATGACAAAACCGATCAGGGCGAAAAAATAAAAATGAAAATAAAACTATAACCTGTTACAAATGCAAAACTCCGGGTTATTATCACAATCAATGTCCAATGTTAGAAAAATCGGTGAAAAATAAGTCGTCAAATGCAATTAGTTGACATTCTTGAGCGTTAAATATAGTAAAGACGAGTGGTATGTGGATTCAGGCGGCAGTGTTCACATGACGGCTGTCCAAACTTGAGTGCAATAAGTTTCAAGTCCAGAGACATGTCCCGAGGTTACGATAGCTAACAATGAAAAGCTTCATGTATTGTGCAAAGGTAGTGTTGAAATATCAACGCAGTAAGGTTATGATATTAAAATTAATGATGTTCTGTGTGTACCAAGCTTAACAACAAACTTATTGTCAGTAAGCCAAATAATTAAATACAACAACAGTTTTTCTTTCTCAAATAGTCAGTGTTTGATTCACAATACAAAGAATGAATTAGAAGCTGTTGCTAACCGCATTGATGGTGTGTGGTGGCGCGATTCTCATGCCACCTGAGCTAGTGGACTATATTTTGCGGGGGGTGAAGTTAACATGTTTCATATGACACTTTACACAACAAACAAGATAGGTGATCGGGTTGCCGCGGAGGTGGTTTAGGCATTGAATGCAACCCGAGAAATTAGGAGAGGATGCACTAACCTTTACGACGCCACGTGCTGTCGTAGCCGATGCACCGGTCTTCTCTTCCTGGCTCAGGAGTTGCCGCCCACATCACTAAATCACTTGAGGGACACACGAGAGGCACAATACGATCGGTAAAGGTCTATGAAAGCGGTTAAAATCCAACAAACATTATTAATTTCTGAGAGTCGCGTGCGCTGCCGCCATTGTTTATTCTAGTTCGATGCGAAGTCAAGATGCGGCCACTTTGACCATTGGCGGGGCGAAAACTATTGTTATCTCACTTTAGAGGTAGTGCAGGAGGGAGATGGGTATAGGGAGCGTGTGCTCAGCGTCAACCAATTGAGACGATTTGAATTTACTACTACTGGCGCCACCATTCCCCCCGGCTTGAAGGGTTACCTTCAAAACGAAAAATGCGGAACAAATCTAAAGTCTAATCTAAATCTAGGTTTGGGAAATAACAACTAAAATATAAACCTAGATTTGAACTCGTGCCTACTACTGGCTAGGCAGAGGGCAGAGGCGAACAACCGGGCGCAGATACGATCCGGTTGCGGTTTTAACCCGTACAACACGAGTTATCCCGCGGGAATCGGGAAAAACTTCCTCTACTACTCCTAGAGGCCAATGCAAAGGAGGCGCATTCCCAGTCATAAGGACTACCACCGTACCTACAGTAATTGGGTTAGATGGAGTATTCCATTTTTGACGTGACTGCAGCGTGTGCAAACAATCGGTTCTCCAACGATTCCAAAACGATTGGACTAATCTATCTAAAAGAGCGTGACGAGTTAGAGGGTGCATTCCATCGTCATCAACATCTATTGCGGGCAAATATTTTAGCGTACTTAAATCACCGATACAACAAGCGAGTGCTTCTTCCCCTCGGGTGGTTCGGAAACCGTAGTGGGATTGAATTGACTAACTGGCCACTTATCTAACGCGGCATGAATCCAGGACGGTCCACTAAACCATAACGGGTGATCTAAAATTTGCGAAGGAAGCAATCCACGAGAGAGACAATCGGCTGAGTTGTCGGTGCCAGCAACGTGAAAGAGATTTTGTGGCGCTAATTCGGATTGAATTTTTGCCACTCTATTAGCGAAGAATGTGTCCCAACGATGGGGCGAAGAGTGGGCCCAACACAAAGCGATTGTTGAGTCCGAAAAAGCTAAAATTCTACTAATATTAATGCGACACGGAAGTGCTAGTCTTAGCACTGCCATCCAAAACTACGCGGAGTTCAGTAGTAAGCTTATCTTCTCTAATAACTCCGTGGTGCGGGATAATGTACGAAGGCTGGGTCTCGTCAGTGTCCGCAGGCGCAGGTGAGATGTAACCTTTATCTAAATATTCGTTAACAACCTCATCATAGGCTTGCTTTAACTTTGGAGACGCCTGCATCTTTCGTTCTAAACAAAGAAAGCGTTTTTCAGCGGATACACGGGAGTCACTGAGCGAAAAAATATCTCCCTTGAAAGGGAGCGCGACAACATAACGACCCTGCTCATCACGAGTAGTCGTGCGACAATAAATCTCCTCAGCCATCTTGTCATCAGGGCTTAGGATAGGTGGGACATTGACCTCTTCAATTTCCCAAAACTTGCGGATGGTAGACTCCAGTGGCGGCTCGACGGTGCAACAGAACGAAGCAGTCGAGTGACTAAAACTATCTATAGAAGCGGGTGCGGAACCAATTATAACAAAACCGAGAACTGTTTCCAGTGCGTGCGGAGCGGGGTACGTCGGTCCCCCTTGAACCTTACGTGATAACTGGAGGTGCGGGAGAATCGAAGCGCCGATCAATATATCGACGACTCCAGGAACAGCGTAAGTCTCATCTGCTAAAGGCAAGTCTTTAAATTTCGTTAATAAAGACGTGTCCACCGGGACGGTAGGCAACTGTTCAGTTATTTTATCTATAACGAGCGAATCCATGTCAAACCAAATATTATTATTAAAACGAGATCCAAACCTTGTTTTAACGGTGCCATGAACAGCTGACCGTAAACCTCCAAAACCCTTCACCACTGAGCGGGTTGAACGCTTATTAACATTGAAACCAAGACGTTGACAACAATCTTGAGTAATAAAATTACTTTGCGAAGCGCCATCTAATAGCGCTCGAACAATGTGCGGTTTACCTAATGCATCAACAATAATGACGCGAGCAGTCGCGAGGACCACAGTAGTGAGCGCAGCACTAGCGGACAACGAACACAAGGTGACGTCATTCGCAGCGGTCTTCGGGCGGGCCGGAGCGCGCGCGAGCGCGGGCTGCGGCTGTGGCGCAGGCCGCCGTGTGTCACCGCTCGACGAACCAACTGTGCTCACATTGGATGCGGCATTACTATTCTCAAAATGAAGTAAAGTGTGGTGTCTCGCTTGACATTTGCGACAACTATTGCTACTATTACATAAAACAACGCGGTGTTTAGTACCGAGACAATTAAAACAAAAATTATTAGCGCGAACAAATTTATAACGATCATTAGGCGATAATTTTAGGAAACCCGGACACTTGTACAATTGCGAATGATGAGTAATACACAAAGAGCAAACAGGTGATTGTACACGTGCTGGTGCGGTATTAACATAAGTATGAGTTGACTTCAGTGACTTCGATGACGCATCTATTCTACGTTCCGAACTAACAACTTTCTTCGCGCCTTCATGTTTCGATGAAGAGCGTTGCAATATTTTTATATGCTCGCGAACAAAACTTTCTAAGTCTTCGAACTTAGGAATTTTATTGCCGCGGTGATCCGACTCAAATAAACGAAGGGTTTCGGAATCTAATTTCTTTAAACCCATATACAAAAATAAGAAGTCGCAGAGGTCATCGATCTTTAGGTTCTTTACGGCGCGAACAGATGATGCGAAAGTATCTAGAAACTTCTCTAAGTTTTGATCGTTACATGCCGTAATGGATTTCAAATCAAACATCTGATCCAAATTTGCGTTAGCTACCGATCTTTTATCCTCATACTTAGCTTTCAAAGTATTTAAAATTAAATTATAATTTTCGGCACTAAACGTAATTCCAGCGCAAACGGTTATAGCTTTACCAGTTAATTTTTCAACGAGATAATGCAATTTTTCGTGATCTGTCAACGAATCGTTCTTATCTATTGTATTCTCAAAACTATCTATAAATAAACACCAATTGCGGATGTTACCATCAAATTCGGGTATCTGAATTGGTGGCAACTTAGGTCGGTCGCGAGTGGGATTGGGTCGGTCAGACGGTTTCTCCAAACTCCTAGCGACGCGTTTGATACGACAATGCAAATCGTCAAACGACGACAAGGCCTGATAACTCACTGAGTAATCGGGATTTAAATTTAACTCTAAAACGTTGATGTCATGTACTAAGGATTCGAAATCCGCGCGTAAACTATCCAAGTTTTCTATAGAACACAAGAACGAATCTCTAATAGCCAAATCAGAGGTTTTAAGTGCATTATCACAAATCGATTGTACGCGAGAGTAAATCATTTCTCTTTTAGCGTATAAAAGTTTCAATTGAACTTTACTATCGGTACTACCAACCTTTGGGGGCATTTTTACAACTAAATATCAAACTAAAGTGCGGTAAACAACAAATGAAATGACTTAATCTTAGCGGTACAGAGCAGCGACGCGGCGCGAACGATATCCGTAGGTAGGTAGGTACTTATGACTGCGAGTACAAGCTTGAACAAACGCGCATAGCAACAACCCGATCGTACCTACGCGAGCTAGATCGCTGTCTAGGTTCAACTATTATTTAAGGGATTAAGTATTGCGTAATATCTATTCAAATTAAAATACTTTCGTATGAATTTGAATGAAATGCGAGCGAGGTATAACCACGTACCTACTCACGTAGGTATTAGGTAAATACGATGCGAGCTAGCGGCGAACGGACAACTTAGAAATTGAAACAAATAAAAATAAAAGCCAAATGCGTTAGGTATTACACTGTGTCTATGCACTAGGGTGTCTAGGATACCTAAGATCTAAACCTAAATGCCTAGATGCGAGGTTTTCTACTAAAATAACTAGGTATTTAGGTGCGGTGCGTTTATTCCCAATGGAATAAATGACAAAATGCGAAACTACGACTAAGGATCGATACGATAAGAGAAATGCGAGCGAGGTATAACCACGTACCTAACCTATGTAGGTATCAGGTAAACACGATGCGAGCCAGCGGCGAACGGACAACCCAGAAATTGAAATAGCCAAATGCGTTAGGTATTACACTGTGCCTATGCACTAGGGTGTCTAGAATACCTAAGATCCAAACCTAAATGCCTAGATGCGGGGTTTTCTACTAAAATAACTAGGTATTTAGGTGCGGTGCGTTTATTCCCCATGGAATAAATAACAAAATGCGAGCTACGACTAAGGATCCGGCTCGACCAGGACCAAAAGGAATGGTGGCGCGATTCTCATGCCACCTGAGCTAGTGGACTGTATTTTGCGGGGAGTGAAGTTAACATGTTTCATATGACACTTTACACAACAAACAAGATAGGTGATCGGGTTGCCGCGGAGGTGGTTTAGGCATTGAATGCAACCCGAGAAATTAGGAGAGGATGCACTAACCTTTACGACGCCACGTGCTGTCGTAGCCGATGCACCGGTCTTCTCTTCCTGGCTCAGGAGTTGCCGCCCACATCACTAAATCACTTGAGGGACACACGAGAGGCACAATCCGATCGGTAAAGGTCTATGAAAGCGGTTAAAATCCAACAAACATTATTAATTTCTGAGAGTCGCGTGCGCTGCCGCCATTGTTTATTCTAGTTCGATGCGAAGTCAAGATGCGGCCACTTTGACCATTGGCGGGGCGAAAACTATTGTTATCTCACTTTAGAGGTAGTGCGGGAGGGAGATGGGTATAGGGAGCGTGTGCTCAGCGTCAACCAATTGAGACGATTTGAATTTACTACTACTGGCGCCACCAGTGTGTATAAACTAGATTTATGTAAAACACCAGTGGAAAAATGTTCCATTGCCAGAGATAGTGCTTTCTTATGGCACTGGAGTTATGTCTTTTTTAGAGTTTTAGACTTGAATAAAATGAAGAATGGAGCCGTGGAAGGTGTTGGCTATAAAGGCTCTTTTGAAATAACACAATCTAATTGTGTGATTTGTTGTGAGGGCAAACAATCCCGACTACCGTTCCCCACAGGCACAAGTCACAAGAGCTACAGAAGTGCTGGAAATTTTGCATGCTGATGTATGTGGACCAATGGAAACCAAGTCTATTGGGTTGTCAAGATACTTTCTTCTTTTTGTGAATGACTGCAGTTGCATGTCATTTGTCTAATTTATGAAAGAAAATAATGAGGTATATAAATACTTCAGAGAGTTTAAAGCGATAGTGGAAAATCAGAAAAATGCCAAAATTAAAATGTTATGGACAGATAATGGTGGAGAGTTTTGTTCGAAGGAAATGTAAAGTTTTTTGAAATAATTTGGCATTGTACATCAGATAACCAACCCCTATTCCCCAGAACAAAATGGTATGTCAGAGAGAAACAACAGAACAATTGTTGAAAAGGCAAGATGCATGTTGTTTGATGCTAAATTAGATAAATAGTTTTGGGCTGAGGCAGTATCTATAGCACAAGACACCATAGGAGAAGTAGCATGACAAGAAACCCATTTTAAGCCATATAAGAATTTTCGGTAGTCCAGTCATGGTGCATGTTCCTAAAGAAAAGAGAATCAAATGGAACAAGAAAGCTCGGCAGCATATTCTTGTCAGTTATTCAGAACATGTAAAGGGCTACCGAGTATACGATCTTGCCAAAAATGAGGTTACTACATGCCGAGATGTAGTTGTGATGGAGTTGATGAGACTTATGTTCCAGAATCTTCATCATCAAGCAGTAGCTCATTTCAATCGCCAGAACAGATCTTTGACAGACCAAAGAGGGAGAGACATAAGTCAGAAAGGTACAATCAGATAGGCTTGTTGGCTGCTACAGATGCTGAACTGTAAGTGACTGAAGCCTTGAAGAGTCCTGAAAGTGAGCAATGGAGGAAGGCAATGGATGAGTAGATGGAGTCATTCAGAAAGAATGAAGTTTTTGAGCTTGTTGATGCTCTAAAAGAGGCTACAAATGTGCAATGTCGTTGGGTCCTAAAGAATAAGATCAAAAATGATAGTGAAGTCCAATTTCGTGCGTGATTAGTTGCTAAGGGTTTTACCTAAAAGTATGGACTAGACTATTTTAATGTATTTTCAGACAAAGTCACACAGTCACACTCAACACTAAGATTACTGTTAGTTTTAAGTGGAAAACTAGGTCTGGACATTACTCAGTTAGATGTTAAGACTGCTTATCTGAATGGTCATTTGAAAGAGAAAAGGAGACAGATTTGCTTTCATACATTCTTGGGCCTAAATGTAAAAAGTTGAGAAGAAGAAGTTGAAGTTGGGGCCTCAAGTGAGAGCTTATATATTATTAAACCATCCCTGAAAAATCTGCAGATTTTGAACATCAGAGAGCAGAATTATAAGAGATTTAGCATCCATGCAGAATTAGAAGCCGACAACTCTCGAAGCAGGCTGCTGCTGAACGCTCTATCCACTTCTGTGATGAAGCCTTCCTTACCTCTAGATGCTTACCATAGTATGAATGTGCCTGTGATATCTAACATGTCCCTAAATATATTAGAATTTATTCACTTTCTGTAAGCTGGGGAAAATCATTTAAGTTATCATTGTGAACCATAATTGTAATAACTGATTGACTGAAAGTCAGGAAGCTGTTACAGATTAATACGACTTATACAGTTGATAAACACAAGAATTATGTATCGATTAATGAAAATCAATTCTGAATTTATTATAATTACACAGTTATTATTTTTTTAAATGTGTATTATTGTTATTATTATGTTTTGTTCGTTTTGACTGAAATAATACTATGATGAAAGTGTTTTTATTGTCAATATTGTTTGAATTGTAATTTGGCCCAGAAATCCCCGTCTCCTTTATATGTGTAGCCCTGAAGGTTTTGTATCTGAAATGTCAGGGAAAATTCTTAAACTCAAAACGGCAGTGTATGGATTAAAACAATCCGCTTTAGCTTGGTATGAGAGAGTTAGGAATGTATTATGTAAAAATGATTATACCATGTTTATTTACAAAGATGACTTACTCATCTGAGAATAATGAGGCTGAGAAGGTAAAAAGTATTTTAAATACAGAACAATACCTAGGTATGAATATTAATATTCAAAAAGATTGTAATAACTATGAGATAACAGTACACAGAAGAATTATTGTTGAAATTAAATATGACCGACTGTAGAACAGCTGATACACCCATAGAGAATAAACTGAATGTACCAAAAGCAGAAAAATATGCTGTAGGACTAAGTTATCAAAAACTTTTAAGATGTATGTATCTCGCAGTAATGACAGATATTGCCTACTCTGTTAGTATTTAAGTCAATTTAATACTTGCTACAGTGTTGAACATTGGAACTATGCTGAAAGACTTGTTAAATATTTAAAGAAACCTAAAATGAATTGTTTAAAGTTTATTAGTCAGGGTCAAGGTTTTGTTGATGCCGATTGGGCAAGTGATACCATAGACAGAAAATCTTATACTGGATTTTGTTTTGTTATGTCAGGCACAGCCATCTCATGGCAAAGTACGAAGCAAATAGTTATTGCTTTATCAAGCACCGAAGCTGAGTATGTTGCGCTCTCGGAAGCTTGTAGAGAAGCTGTATATCTAAGATAACTTTTGTATGAGTTAACTGGATCTCTGTCAACAATTATGTTGAATTGTGATAATCAAAGGGCATTGAATATGGCCACAAAACATCAATGTCACAACAGATCAAAACATATTGATGTTAAACATCATTTTGTAAGAGAGACTGTTGAAAGTGGAAAAGTAGAAGAAGTACAAATAAGATGCCAGCGGAATTGTTGACTAAAGGTCTGGGTACTGTTAAACATTACAAATTTATGGAATATTTGGGTCTTTTAAAATTGTAATGTATGTAATATTTAGTTTATTTTGATAAAGGATAAAGTAGTATCAAAATATAAGTACTAGCGAAACCTAGTCTTGTGAATTTGAAATGAACATTTGTTTAAAGAAATAAAATCACTCTGTACTGAATAACCAACTGTGTATTAGTTTATACAAACTCTTCAATGAGCTCTGGCTACCCTACTGACCGCCAGGAACACAACATGAGGTTATTATAACAGACTGCTCAATTGGGACAGGAATACTGTTATGTCCCACTTCTTTTAATTGTTAGTGTGTTGTTAGACCATCTTTCAGGGGGCTTGTACTCTGTACCGATTATCAATACTTATCCAGTGTTTCTTGTAGCAAGTTAAGTTTGATGACTTAAGGGATTGTATGGAGTCCCTCTGCAGGCTTCTAGGTACAAGCTACATCAACTGTGAGCCAGTACATCAATTGATCAATGGACAAGGATCTCTTGCAGCTGTGCGTTGACAACAACTGGCCATAAGACAAGCAGTAAAAGTAATTCATACCTAACTGTGACTCCACCCAAGTGTTGATCCTAGTCCTATTACCCATGGAATCTAATTCCAGGGATAAAAGTTGCCTATATTTTACATTCATAAACAAACATTCAAACATCATCACATATTTTCAGTTATAATATTAGTAGTGGACTTACCGGCATGGATGACAATGTTTCATATACATCCTGAAGATGTGTGTTTGGGATGAGATGCATACTTGCATCTTCTGCCATACATATACGGCACATCCATAGTTGGTCCATTGTTTTAACTGTGCGTACAGTCGTGAGACTGTACAATGATCTTCTAAGTTTAGATATGTTCCAATGTTAATTTTAAATACATCTCAGAAAGTTACATGTAGATACTCCAGCAACCTATATACAACAGACGGAGTGTGTTATAAGAAATAAGTCCAATATAACCACCCCCACCGCCTGCGAGGGGAGGGGGGAGGTGGGGGGGGTTTAACCCTGGAGATTTTGCGAACGATAAATAAAAAAGAAAAAGGTATACCAAAGGTGATTTCTTCTGAAGATGTGAACCTGAAAAAAATTTAAATTCATTAATGAAAATTGTTCATACCATATGTAATTAAAGGTAATAATAAATAAAGTACCTATTACGTAAGCAACCGAATGGGATTTCTTTCGCAATTTCGGTTTTGCGTTCTACTCTCGGAAGACTGAATATGATTAGATTTCCTCCATGGTACTATCTGTTTTCTACAATATTCACCCATGTTTTTATGGTAAATTTTTTTTTTTTATTATTGATTTGATTTTGTGTCAATTGTCATTTTTTTTTTTATTTGTGCCATTGTTGCAAGTCTTTTAAGCCAAGGCTATTTTGCATTACAATATTAGTTGGCATAATTGTTGATGTTGTCGATGATAATAAGATAAGATAAGATTTATTTCAGATAAAATCATCCATAATTTGTTAGTATGTTGGTCTATAACTATGTTAGTAGTTATTTATAAAATAATATTAACAATTCTTTTTTTTTAAATCATGAGGTCGTATATAGGCACCGATGTCATATCTACAAATAAAACAATTGATCATAAATAACATGAAACTTATTAATATTAATATATATTATATGAAAACTATAAGTTGATTTAATAATAATAAATAATATTCAAATGAATTCAATTAATTAAATAAATTAAAATAAATAATAAATTTATAATGTCCTATTTGTTTTTTTTTACTACCGACTCGTTAGTCAGTGTATGAACCATTAGCGGAGGTGACGACCTTCACGTCCGCGGATGCGGAGGTTTAACGGAGGCGGAGTTGAAAGTGTATGTGGAAAAAAAATTAAGAAGCGTACGTGATTCATAGTTTAATCAACATTACAATTTCATAAGAAAAATTGAGGAGAGGCAAATTATATCTATTTAATAAATTACGGAGTGGCTCATAAATTAGTCTAGCTGAACTGAATAACTGTTTACTCGGTACGGAACTTGATGGTCAACTGTTCAGAGTGTCCACTACCACTATTCAGGATCTCAACTGTTTACTGTTCAGGGTGACCACTGTCCACTGTTCAGAATATCAACTGCTCACAGTTCAGTGTGTCCACTGTTCAGGGTGTTCACTGTTCAGGGTGTCAACTGTCCACTGTTCAGGGTGTTCAATGTTCAGGGTGTCCACTATTCAGGGTATCCACTGTTCAGGGTGTCCTACCTCCGGACGGTAATATTTTAGATAGTTATTTTTTTTTGTCACACGCCAATTTGATTTCCCCTCGTCTGATGGTAAGCTAAAGGCAAAGTATCGGGAAAGAGTGTCACCATTACAGACACTAAGTAATGTTACAATGGTGGCACTCAGCTTGGCGGTCTCATTAGATGCTTTATCATGGCCCTCTTAAAGGACCCGGGAAGGGGAAGGAAAGAAGATAGTTTTGCTGTGAACGCACATGCCTGCGACTTCTTGGCATTGAACTCGATCAGATTCTTAGAGCCCCATTGAGAAATGTGATTCAGGATTCTGTCCAGTTCAGTGAAAAAAACTGTCTTTTTCCGCGATATCAGACTGTTGGGCCGCAGGATGTCCGTGATAACTCTCGTGTAAGGTGCGATGATGCTGATAGAAAGGTGCACACGATGGGAACAAAAGCTTTGTATTTATTATTTGCTCTCCACCACACTAAGGGGTCGTTCAGTAACTTGAGTCGGTTTTCTTTATAATATTCTGATATTGGTAATTTCCAACTGGTTAGGTTAGTTTTGCTGCTGTGCCCCAACCCCGCCGTGCGCAGAGTAGACCACTGTGACACCTGTCTGGGTGTCGCTTTCGCGACACTGTTCGCACCTGTTTATGTAGATAGTATATGATGTTCAAACCTCCGTTATAACTCCGCATAAAGAGGCGGAGGCAGAGGTATAAAATCTTTCGGAACTTCCACAGTAACGGAGGCGGATGTGGAGTTCCGTTACAACCCTAGTTCATATACTGAGAGTCTAACCTATTTGCAAAGACACTTAGTATGCTGTTAGTGCTACCCCGTACCCCACGGTAAAGGGACGCAACTCAGCGAACATCCTCGAAGCGCTACAGTGTCGGGGCAGACCCAACAGCACCCTGAGTGCATTATTGTACTGGATGCGAAGGGCGCTAAATTGTTTCTGCATGTATGAGACCCACAGGCCGCCAGTGTAAAGTGATATACAGTATGCTCTAAAGAGGATCAATTTGACGCTCTCCGAACAACGAGCAAACCAGCGGGCAATCATGTTGGCCCTTACAGATAACGCCCTTCGCTCCCGCGCTATGTCTGCATCGTTTCTCAGGTTATAGGTCACCAGGTGCCCAAGTTATTTGAACTTTTTCACTCTGTTTAACTCTGTTCCATTTAATTTAACAGGTGGAACTGTTTCTGGGCCCTTCCGGCCCCCGTACTGAAAAATCATGTACACACTCTTCTGTACTTTATACACAAGACCATGGCTGTATACAAACCTTTCACACTTCTCTAGCAGGGTAGTCAAACCACACACCGAGGCACTCAGCAGCACCATGTCGTCAGCATAACTAATGTTGTTTACACAAATACTGTCAACTTGTTATCCGACACGAGTGCTACTGAGCTCCTCTATCAGGGCATTCACGTACAGGTTGAAAAGCTTTGGTGAAGACAGACCTCCCTGACTCACCCCGCATTTCAACCAGTTCTGACTGTACATTAGACCACCTCACCACATTTAACTGATTCAGATACCAGTATTTGAACATATGAACCAGCTCTTCAGGTATGGACACATCAGTCATCTTTTGCCACAAAATGTCATAACAGACCAAATCGAAGGCCCGAGAGAGGTCAAGAAAACACACATGAATAGGCGTAATGATGACGATCAATGATGATTGCTACTTCAGTAAAGTGGTGGATACTTTACTACGTTTTCTAGCGAGATTTATAATCCATACGAAAAGTCACAATCACTGTAATATGCCACTTTCGCACTCTTGTATGCGTTGTCTAAGACATTATATATCACAAGCCTAGATAAAGACTAGCTCGACTCTAAAAATCTCATTTTTCAGGAATCGATAAAAAGTTTTACTTAATTTCTATTTTGTGAAGTAAAAGCACTAATAGTGGACACTTTCGAAGAAAACCCGTTATTTTAAGAAAATTAACCATTTGGTTTACAAGAGTAATTATTCAATAGACCTTATTGGCATCTACAAGACATGTTCAAAAATACGCAACACTGTCTTAAACAAATTTTAAATTGGCGACAGTTGAAAGCAAATAATGTAGGCCGGTGGCCGGACGTGTTGTTTCTTAATATTTTGTTAAGGGTACTGATTTTTAAAAGTTGTGATGTTTTATTTGTTACTAATGATTATTACTATTTTTCATATGGATGTTATAAATATGTAAATTGTTGGCATACTCAGACTATCGCCTACGTATTTTGACTAGATTATTTGGCAAATTTCGTGATGTCCACTATTGGTACCAAAATATGTAAAATACTCAAAAGAGAACTCTATTGAAAAAATACTCATGTTTTAGGAAACGTATGCGTTAGACGTATACAAACGGTAAATGTGTTAAAAGCGTTTTGGAAAATGTGATAAATGCATTAAAATTCAACACATGTACTGGTAATTATTGTAAATAATGTCCGCGGCTCTACCTGCGTGGATATCACTTATCGCGTAATACTATAAATTAGAGCGCTATATGGATATCGGTTAGTATAGGTGTGGATGGATATAGATGTGAATTACCGACTGTCCTCTGTAAAAGTAAAAAAATGTGACTTTAGTAGGTTATTACAAGGAACCTAACACGAAGGAGAAGCATAAGGTGGAGGATGAGTCTGAGAATAAATAATAATATGATGATGACGATGATGATGATAATATTGATTATGGCGATAGTGATCAAAATGATGATGATGAAGTTGACGATGACGACGATGATGATTATGATGTTGATGATCATAATGATAATTCTGATGATGATCGTAATATAAATCTCTTGGATACATATCTCTTGGACATATTTATTGTGACAGTAAAATGGTCTTCCTACAAATCAAATTACAGTAACACTTTTTTTTTTGTACGTGCGCAAAATCCCTGCGGATACCTCCCCACCGGTGCCGGTGGAGGAGGTTATGTCGGACTCGAACCGACTAAAACGCACGTCGCCTGCGGGTCGTTTTGGTTGCCGAAGGTGAGGTTGACAGGCATATCCCTCGCACCCCAGCCGACCCAGGGCCGTCTCTCACGATCTGGCCCTCTTCTCGGGTGTGGGGACTACAGAGTCCCCAACTCGTCCCCGGAAACGGGCAGGTGCGCCAGGCGCGCCACCTCCGCGGCCTGCTTCTGCCAGGGTGACAGGAGCTCCACCTGTCACCCCCAGACCGGCGCTCATGGGGGTCGTTCATCGTTCATCGACCTCCGACGCCCGAGTTGCCTTCGTACGCGGGCAGCTTGGTGTGCGATCCTTCATCCCTCCCGCTGCCGCTCCCGCCCCGCCTCCTCCTTCACGAGCATTACTTGCTCGCAGAAGGAGGCGGATTACAGTAACACTTTACAATTTCAGTTTTTTAAATTAATTTGGTATTCATAACAAAAATCTTTGCTCAATGTTTTTATTAAGTCGAATTGAGCTCATATTAATGATTTTTTTTTAAATTAGTGCACTATAAATCTATTTTTATTGAAGTAATATGAACTAAAAATTGTAGTTTCTGTAGGAGGTAGGACACGACGGTATCTCCCGTCCCTATTGAGCAGTCCCACTGGGGACCGCGGCCATAACAACCTGGTGTTGTGTTCCCGACGGCGATTACGGCAGTCAGAGCTCACTGGGGAGGTTCTGTGTTGTCAGTGGGACGACCAAAGGCTTAAGTTCACACTGCTTACTTCCGGGCGTGAAATGTTGACGCGGTGGTTAAGGAGATCCGATGAAACGATTAAACGCTGGCCACCCGCAGACTGTACGGTTCCTGAACCTGGGGATCACTTAATCTTCGCCAATGGAGGCTGAACCAGCAGTCTGTATAAAGTTCTTGGTACTGTAATCCTGCCGGAGGAGGAATCCGGAGTGGACTCGACTACAGTATCTGGGAGGGGACCGGGGGCCCTTCCGCCCGCCGTGCCAAACAGTCACACAACCCTAACCTGTATGTGGTGGTACGAAGCCTTGATTTGTTTTCTGCACTGACAGCACAGAAACTATTTTCACCTTCTCCAGCTCCCCCACCCCTCAACTTATTTATGGCCCGAAAAAAAAGAATAAATGTTACCACAGCGGATTTGTGCAATATCAGGTTCACCTCCACTCTAACCTTAACGAGGTCCACCGCCATCTCGAAACCGCACAGCGTACCTTGTTCTTTCTGACGGAGACGCAAATACCTACGGGTTCTCTAAACTGGTGCATTCTATTACTATAACACCAGAAATAGAAACACACAGAAGCTCTATACTTCACCTTCTGCTGACTACACGCCCGACCGAATACTACCTCGTTCGGGCCCAAGTGACTCTCACGCGGCCAAAATCTCCGCGGCCACGTACAAGTCGGCAGACTGGGATGGTCTGCGAGAATTCTACGCGTCTTACCCGTGGAGGCAGCTTTGCTTCATCTCAGATGATCCAAGCTCCTGTGCAACAGCAGTGGCTGAAACGATCCTAGTGGGTACGGAATACTATATTCCCAACCGCTGGATCGCAACGGGAGCGAGCAAACGCCCGTGGTCCTGCAGAGAAGCTAGAGAACGTAAGCAGTGGTACTGTTCTTTGAAAAAGGTTATAAGACCTGTCTGAAGAACTACAGGCCCAACTATGTATTAGTTCATAAGATGTGCCCTACTTATAAATAAATAAAATAATAATAAATAAAATAAAACTCACTCCGGCGCCATGTTTACAAATTGTTCTCGAGAGTAGTCACAAATCGTCCACAGTGGATTAAGACAAGGGGATGTTATTCCCGCAAACTGTTTACTTACGCATAGGAGAACACCTTCAAGACTCTGGATTTGACTGGGCGGGCTTTCAACATAAACGGTGAATATATCTCGCAATTTCAGTTTGCCAACGACATCGTCATAGTTGCAGAGTCGCTGGAAGATCTGAGTGAAATGCTGCACTGACGAAATAGAGCCTTTCGATACGTCGGCCTCGGTGTAAACCTGGACAAAACCAAGTTTATATTCAACGAACATCTTGCACTGAGAGCGATCGCCATTGAAGGTGCGACGAGTCGGTTCTTCTCTTCACCCCGAGCGCACAGACTGGACTGACAGTGTTGTTAGTCCACATACAAAGCTATCGAGCGAGCTATGCTTGGAGTCTCTTGGAAGCATTGAATTCATAACGAGGGCATTCGACAAAGAACTAAAGTTTACATAGCTCGTAGAATAAGCAGGCAGAAGTGGGCTGGCCACATCTGTTTAAGAACCGATGGCCATTGCAGCAAGTTAGTCTTAGAGCGGACTGTTAGAAGGAACGCCCCCTAGCCAGGTGGACCGGCGACTCGAAAAAGGTAGCTGGGACAGACTGAATGCTGAGGGCGGAAGTTCGGGAGCAACGGCATACGTTAGGAGAGTTCTATGTCCAGTAGTGGACAAAGTAGTGCAATAGGCTAATTGATTGATTGATCGCACCCCGGTTGACGCAGGACCATTTTCAGTTTTAAGATGGTCCCTTGGTAAGTGGGAATCACGGTGTCTCCACTATGGATGCAGTAACTACTGAACAGATTCTGATGCAATTTTTTTTTAAATGGTCTTGGATAAACTTGTAAATACTGTCATATGTTTTATCGCAATGGCTGCGGGCATTAGTTAGGTAGGTACTTACGAGTAGGTAGGTATATTATGCTAAGCAAACAAAAAAAATGTGAAGCTTTATGTAATAACATTTAATCTACGGTCTTGTCTAAATTTATCAATTGATTTGCACGCACAACATTATGTTAAGTCTATAAATATAGTTTTCGGAGTAGTAGTAGTTGTAGTTGTGCTTAGGATAAGGAATTGAGGATGCTCATCCATTATTTTCAGTTGACTACGGAACCAGTCCATAATATTCGTCGATTTGTTGTTGCCTAAATCCTTCATAAATGGAATTGTGTGAGTTGTTTTATCAATTAACGACGCTGTGGTTTCACTTTCCATGTTTGAACTCCTTACTCGAGACCGAAGCCGAGGTTTGAATTTTATCGCTGTTGCAGCAAATGGTCGTAGTGGAGCCACAGTGGTTATCAGACTTATCGAAGCTGTTAATAATATGTCGTCGTTGCCTCCTCTCAAGATATGAACGTCCTGTGCAATTTGCTTTAATTCGTTGAGCTTACCCTGCACTGGATCGAGTGGCTTTTTTGTCAAAAAATAAGAAAGTAAATGTTCCATTTGATTAGTATTGGCTCTTAATTCTTCTGATCTTGAATATAGTTTTTCATTCTGATCTGTTTCTTCTGATAACGTATTGTACTCCGATAATCTTAACATTGTCATTGGAAAATCCTCGTCAAGATTTTTAGTTATAGAACTGATCCACGAAAGAGCAGGCTCAATAGCCGTGAATCTCATTTGAGGTATAATACAACTGTCTTTACTTCTTAAACTCATAATGCCATAAATTTTATCGTCTAGTAGCAACGGTGTGCCTTGTTCACTTTTTTCCTTGCATTGTTTCACCATTTCTTGTGTCATTATATTGTTCGTACATACGTAGTAACCTGTCAGTCCGTTATGGTTTTCAATACAGCGTTGTATTATGGCTACTCTTAACTTCGGCCTGTCTTCGTCCATGATAGGCACAAAAGCCTTTTGACCTAAGGGAGACAAATGATTAAGAGCACTCAATTGGACAAGTTTTCTTCGAGTTGAATTCGTAACTAACAGAGCAACGTCGTTTCTCAACAAGACTCCATTAACTGCCACGTAATTCTTATAATGCTTATGAACGAACCTCTCGATTATTGGAATGTTTTCTGCGTACTGACAAGCTTCAGCGCAAAGAGATGTTGTGATCAGAGTATTTGGTAAAATGTATGTGCCTATACATTTCTGATACTCTGCATTCAGCCTATCGCATTTAAGGCGCACAATGCTTGTTGTGGTAAGGCTTTGTATAGTACACACAACGTGAAACGCAAATACAATAAAAGCTAATGTACGAGCGTTTCTATAACCCATACTATTTTATTATCTTCACTTTATATATAAAATATAAATTTATGTGAATATTTTATGAATCGGTTAAAAATGGCAAACTATAGTAAAATTGATTTGCATTTTATGGATAATTTAAGTCAAAAAAATAAAGTCGACTAGCATAACTGCAGAACTTCCAAATCGCCAAATATGCGGCCAGAGCCGGCGGGGTGGTTAGTTCGGACTCAAACTGACTGGGTCATTAGTTGCAGAGGGTAAGATTGCCACTAATGTATTCCATTTTTTTAACGTGAGCAGAATCCCCGGGATGGGCTCCCCCTCGGGTGTGGGGACTACGGTGTCCCCATATAGGCTCCGGATACAGGCGGTGAGATCGGCACCGTCGCCACGGCCTGTTTCTACTAGAGTGACAGGCGGCTCTACCAGTCACCGCTAAGCCCGCCCTTATGGAGGCCTCAGGTATCGGCTCCTTTTGGATCCCACGGCGTGCCCTGCGCTTGGTTGCCTAAGTCCTAGCTTCCACTACTCCACATATCTTGGGAAGCTGAGAACTCATGGCCTTGATTTCACACCGGAACGACTCTCGCCGCCAGACATCTGTGTATAAATTCATGTACAACTAAAAACTACTTCCCGAAAAACCTGAAGATACTATTACGGTTTTAGTATGCAGGGTGGGGCTCATACCCGTCCTGCATAATCTGATATATAGCTACATTATTTCTGCCAGTCAATAAACAAAAAAGTACCTAAAAGTATTGCGTATGTACTGAGATACAACCGGGAGAATTCATTTTATCTACGTACGAAATACCTATCGTTTTAAAAGGTGATGCGTTTGACTCATGATCTTCAATTAATGTGGCGCCGGCGCGCGGCGCCTGGTGATGCGGCTGTGCGGCATTCCACGAGAGCCCTATGAAAGTGCACTGTGAATAACCACTCAATAAAGTCCCGTAGTGCTCGAAATGAAGCTATCACGCTGATCACGCGCCGCTACCCCAAAATAGAATGATTCCATTCATGAACAATGCGCATCATGAACGAAATACTAGCGGACCACGTCCATAACGCATTAGCTAACTAAATTAAGCACTTTACAATGCGATGTTCTGGTTCGCACTAATGAAAGTACGTTATGCCATAAATCAAGAAAACATTATTAGAATATGCGGATGAACCAGCTATTAAAATTCCAACAATGTGCCAATTTCGATTGCAATGGGCTAGTTCCGATAATAAATTATAATCAGCTGGTATTGCTGGTATGTGCGTAGGAACTCCAACAACATCTCTTATTAAATTATACTATCTGCGATAATACATAATGCTCTGTGCAAACACTTGTGCTGTTGCTTGTGCTTGTGCTGTTTGTGGAGAAAAAATCAATAGAATATCTCACTAACCAAAGCAGCAAGAAGTAGGTACTCTTGTAAATGATGAGATGGGCATATGCAGATCTCGACCTTGACCACCAACGTGTTCTTGGGAATTAAATCCTCCCTCCCTATAGAAAAGTGCACGCAGGAACTCGACGCGCCGGCACTGTCACTCTGCTACTGTCTGCTCCTGCTAGAGTGACGATTAGCACAAACTATCATCACTTGACACGTGCTCATAGATGATTGTGATCGTTCTATGAAATCCACCGCCCGTTGCCCCTTATGTGACACGGGAGTGTACACACTGCGGGCCTTAGCCAGCACTCTTTTGTGGGACTACCTACTAGATGCGATGGCTGTTACCAGAACACGGTACCACTCCATCTATGCTGGCCATAGTGACTGTCGCAAACTGAAATTTTAGAGGGAGGGGTCAGGTTATTTAAGTGCGAAATTCCCTACAGTACATACCTACCCTCCTACCCCCACTCGCACTACGTGAGGCAGGTTAAAATTAAGAGTATCTGTGGCGTGGCGATAGTGTATTCGACTGCTGCAGGAAACACAGGTTTGATTCTCGTCAATTGCAAATATTTGTATGCATGAATCTGTCTTTGCATTGATTTGATATTTCTGTGTCTCAGAGATCACGTCAACCTGCTGGGCCCGATTGCCACATGAGTATATACGGCAGTAAGCCGAAGCCGGCGGGGTTGATTTTGGTACTGGCAAATTTCTCACTCCCAGGTATCACCATCTTGACTCGTATAAGGGGAGGCGCCACGCCACTCGCACTCGCTTCTGCTAGGTTGACAGGCGACACTTCCTGTCACCCTCAGGCACGCGCTCATCGTTAAATGACCACGGTCACCCGAGTCACCTTCGCGCATTTGGACTATGCGAGACGGGATAATACTGAATCTTCTCTAGCAACGCCTCCTTCTTGAGCATTACTTGCTCCCTGAAGGAAGCGGTGGCAACTCACGCACTCGCGCTCTCCACTATATCTGTAAGCAATATGCAGAGCGAGAGAACTCCCACAACCAGGGCCGCCACAAGGACCCGCCGTTGCGTTTTAAACGATAGGCATTTGGTCAGTGTGTGCAGTCTTTGTCGTCGTTTAAATCACAGTGATGACACTCAGGCGTTGACTCCTTCTGGATTCAACGCAGATAACTCCCGAAACACCCGTCTTTTGTGATTACCAGTCTTTGGAAGTCCTCTCCGAAGTCTTATCGGCCATCGAACACGAGCTCCCAAGTAATTTCATGGTTTGATGACGACGAGTGCGCCTCCCACTATGAGGCTGGTTCCCGCAGTGCGCGCACCATGACCTTGGTTTTATGCACAGTCACCTCGAGATCCAACTTGAACAACCGTGGTCATATCCTTCACTGTCGCTTCACTGTATGTAACACCGCAATTCGTCACTAGTGTATTATTGGAATAACGGCACGAGGGTAGAGAGGCACTTCGTTATGCGCGAGTGCTACCCTAATGCAACTCCAGGGGTAAGGTGTTGCGTTGTGTGCGTTGGCGATGCCTAAGGACACCGCTAACATCACCTCGCCCCGGGTTACCGCATCTCTCGCTAGAATCCTCACGCGCATGATCGCATCAACTGTGGAGCGCCACTGGCAGAAGCCATATTCGCAGCCATTCGCCAGCTCTGGCTCTCGGGCCAGGTAGGTCTCGAAAGAGGTGCACGACGAGGCGCCTTGCATTATCTCTTTCAAAGAGATTGTACACCTCTTCGAGTAATAGCCGGTATATATGCACGGCGAGTCCCTGTAAGTGCTCGAGAGGGTCTTCGTCAACTAGAGTTAGGACACGTGCTCGGCTTGGAATGCTGATGGGTTTTGCAGCGGTTTTTGTGGCCAAAAAGCCACCAGCTCTAGTTCTACCCAAGTGACCCCGGGTACGTCGTCGTCGATTGTACCTCGACCTCGACACTTAAGTTGTAAATTGGTTGGATAAAAATGCTGAACATTTCAGTTGCGACTAGGGACAGAATTGCATTTTTATTTTTTAATTAATTTTAAAGGATTTTACATTTTGACGTGCATGATTTTACGTATTTACACCGATTACTCTGAGATTTATGATTCGATTTACGTGATTTTTTTATTTTAATGCAGAATAGTAGCCATTTGGTCCCATAAAAATTAGTCATAGTTTGGACCATAGTTTTAATTTTATAAACATTTAATGTATCAATACACATTAAATGTTTATACGTATATTTTTAACCGACTTCTTCTCATGTTCTGTGATATTTTAGTTGTTGAACCGATTTTAATAATTATTTTTGCATTGGGGATTTCCATATATAAATTTCATGAATACTGGACTCCTGAGATACACCAGAAAACAATAGGAAATGGAAAAGGATTACTTTATTTTATTTTTATTTTTATTACTTTAGATTGAAATGCGATTTTAAACAGGCAAGTGCAATGTTTGAAAAATAATGCTTTCTGGACTCAAATTATAGTCTAAGATAGGAAAAAGTTTGGATCAGTTCAGCCGGGATTCGAACCCGCGATCTTTCCCTTACAGGTTATAATATAATAAATTATAATACCTACTTAAAGATTACCCACCTGAGAAAAATATGTTAAGAAGAGACCTGCTCCTTCATATGCCTAAAATATTTTTTTCCATCAAACAGATCGGTGAAAGTCGTTGTACACTCCCTTGTAACTATTATTATATTATGAATATTGTACGTGAGTAGGTATAGTTATTGGCATATATGATGACCCCAAAGTTCTAATTGTGACTGAAAGAAATGAGACAATTACGCGCGGATTGATTTGAAACTCCGCCAACATAGCATTCGTGCTTTTCTTAAAGAGACCCAAACAAAAAACGCGTACTGCGCATACAGACATAATTTATCCTGCTGATTTAACGGACGAGGCTCTGGTGCAGGTGTTCTTGTGGTTGAGGCAGACGGCAGTCTCTCCCGAAATTGCGTACATTCAAAAAGTGGACCCCAGGCTCTTCAATACAAACTATAAACGCAATGGGAAATCACTATGAGGATAATGATGATAACGAAAGGGTAAACAAAAATATGTAAATTGCACATGATATTCAGGCCATAATGAAACAACATTATTAAAGTAGGTATTTAATTTTGCAATAAATTTATTTCCATTATATCGTTACATCTAATAGATACGTTTATAGAATTGGCATCGTGATGAGAATTTAGTTAACCCTGAATTTGGGAGGTCCGTACGTTTCATAAGGAACTCCCTGACTAGAGGAGATAGCGCTGGCACCATCGTAATCGTAGCTTGAAGCTGTGCTGCTGACCGTGATGGGCGCTACACTGTTTGACTCGTATTCAGAGTTAGTCGATGAATAAGCGAAGGAAGATCCTTTGTTTTCATTTCCAAAACCAGAGACAGTGTTGGAGGTGAATGTATTGTCGGAATTGCCGCCATTGTTATAGGAAGTCTCTCCGGACCCAGAGTTGATATTGGTGTTCACCACATTCTGTCCCTTGTTGTAATCTTTGACGATGTTCTCAATTACGGCCTGGGAATCTTCCTTGTTCTTATACTTAATGAAGAAAACTTCAGGTTTAGTCGGAGGCTTCTGTTCCACCTTGGGGACGATCACTTCTTGTTGATCTTCGGGTTTCTTCACAAGCACGTATACGATAGTCTTTTCTTCGTTTTGTTGTTGGATGGGGACGATAGCCTGGCTCCGGCGGCCTTCAGAGGGTACCTTGACGAAAATTATTTTGTAATGTTTCTGTGCAGGTGGCAATATAATAGGGGTACGTGGCTGGGGTAGCTCCGGCTCCTCAGGGGCGGCGTGTACATAGAAGTGTTTGAATATAATGGGAGGTTGCTGTTGAATATCGTAACTTTGCTGATATTTTTCTTGAGCAGAACTTTGGTATTGGCTGGAATATTGGGACTGGAAATCACTGCCAGTGTAGTAGTTGTAAGGCTTGGGGTAATTGTAACTGTTTTCTAAACCACTGGAATCGGCTTCACTGTAAGAGCTGGATCCAAAGGCATTATTGTAGTTAGAACTTCCAGCATATTGATAAGTCGGTGGTTCATAAGAGGTCTGTGGCACTTTGTAGTGATAGCCGAGGCCAATGTCAGCTGAAACGATGCCCACGGCCAGTAATAATACCTGTAACAAATAAACAGTACATTACAAACATGAATAACTTAACTCAGGACAACACGTGCAGGGCCAAGATGTCACCCCGTACACGGTTCAGAATATCCGATCAAGAACCAAGCGGTTCGGTTCTTTACCAGCTCACGTGTTTCCTTCTTCCTACAGTCCCGGGTCCTTTAAGCGGGGCGTGAAAAAGCATATGATGAGGCCGTCAAGCTGAGCTGTCACCATTGTCACATGGTATATGTAAGTAATGGTGACCCACTTTTCTGATACTTTGCCTTCAGCTTACCATCAGGCGAGGGGAAGTCTAATTGACGTGACCTATATATAAAAAAATATAGATATTTTTCAAGTTTAGTTGAATGTTCGACAAGTGCCTGAAAATAGTTTGAAATATTTGAAAGTATTCAGTGGATGTGATAAAATTTATGTTTTTATCACAATACCTGGCATGATAGGTGATGAGTGGGTAATTTGGTAGGTGGAAGCGAATACCGCGCCGACGGCGGCCGACCGGTCTTGTACACCACGACTGTGTTGCAATACGGAACGTGTTTCAATGGAATTAGATATCGTTTTGAAGTTAGAGGTAGGTTCAAGGAATTCGTTAGACATAATACCGAAGTGAATAACATATTTTATGTGATCTAATAATCCACCACTACATTAACTAACACTACATAATTTGTTATCTATCTTATTTTTTTTTGCTTCAGTAAATATGACGTTTCTTGTAACGTACATTTCTTATTAGCAAACCCGCCAAACGGTTTTAGTTGGACCGATTTCGACATTACTACCCCAGTTTGCCAGAGAGGGGGTATCTGTGTTCTGTGGGGTATACCTAAGTACTTGAACTCGCCCAACTTCTTACAAATAAGTGACATAGGTATCTAATAATAAGTTATCTTCAGACAGAACACATAATATTTTTAGGAACTTTTGTCTGCTTGTTTGCTATGGCCGCAAAATCTACTGAACTGATTTTGAAACGGTTTGTTTGAAAGCTCTTGGTCAGACTAAAATCATAGATATGTTTGTTAATTTGTTTGATCGTACTTGGTTAGGTTTGGTTAGTTGGTAGAAGAAAGTATAAGAGCCGCGGGCATCTGTCTCTATATTATATTATTTCAGGATATTAAATCAGTTTAAATTATGAATCATCATTAATTCATCATTGACAGCCTCTGTTGCCTAGCGGTAGTGAGTGCTACGCAGGAGGCGCGGGTTCGAATCCAGCTCAGTGCAAATATTTGTACGTATGAATATTCATACAAACACCCAGACCAATGCAAATATACATATGTATATTTGCATTGGTCTGGGTGTTTGTATGTATAATATTGTATTTAAAAAAATTATCTAAGTATGTTTAACCGCATTCTAGATTCCATAACTTAAGCTAGTTAAGCTATGCTTGCCATGGGTCTAGATAGCGTTGTGTAGAATGTTGTAGATAAGCACTTCATAATGTCCTTGTATTTATTTCTTTCTTTCTTCATCATTTCGATTAAACTCATCCGGAATAACGCTAGTTCTAAGTTATTATACCTACACACCTATACGACATTCTGAAATACTGGTGTAAATTAGTATTAAAGAGTTGAAAGTACCTATAAGATACCGTCAAGTCGTATCTATCGAGTAGGCAGTAGGTAGTAATAGGTATGCACCTACTATCTACACTCTTGGATGGGCCGGACACGCGGGTAGGTACCAACTAAGTACCAATGTTGCGCAACGCTCGCACCTCGCCCAGACTTTGGGTCAACGAAGCGAGTGCGATGAACTTGAACTACGGTCTACGAGCCGCTAGATGCAACTGCACAGTACAATGTTACATAACCGAGAGTTCCGGCTATCGAAAAAACCAATCTCAATTAACTGTACCCAAATTATTGTAATTCTACCTCATCATATTTGAAATATTTCATAATCATAACATGTTACCGTCTAAGAATGATGGTTTAAATGGGTAGCATTGACATTGAACAGGTTTTTGAACGTATTTGGAACATTTTTTTTTGTTTATATTTAGAATCTTTGTGTAAAGAAGTTAGTAGTAAGAGTAGGTAGTAAGTAAAGTTTTATATGTAAGCAGGTTGCAATTCGCCATAGTTAATCTATTATGGAGCGGTGGTAAAGCTTTACAACTTGATTCCTACTCAGAGCAGAGAGCAGCTGTATGCATTAGGTAACTTTGAAGAGGTGTTTCAATAAATCAAAAGCCCATCGCAGTTCACTGCTGGACATAGGCCTCTCCTAATATTGGGAGGCTATGGCTTACTGTTTCAAAAATAATAAAAAAATATTTAAAAAAATCTTTGTTTAAAGCAACACAGGCTCATATTTAGGGTTAGTTACAATCTCTTTTTACTTTACCTATGTTAGTTAATATATTAATATTATAGTTATTTATATTTTAAAACAAAATTATTATCTGCATTCTAGAACCCAAATGGTATATATAAGCTACAAGCTAAGCTTAGTTTTAAGAGCGCTGCATAATATATTCAACAATATTATTATTATTATTGTTTACGTCCTCACTGTCAATGCCGAATACATAATATATTGTCATTTACATATTACATAACACACCGAATGCCCACTGATTGGATGTGACGTAATTGAACAACACAATATAGAATATTTTGGGTGTGTGTGTGTGTGTCCCATACAGTATGTCACACAGGCAAAAATATAGACAAGAATTAATTAATTAACATTCCACGTAGCAATTTCCCGATTGCATCCAAAATTTACTTTTGAAGGCCAGGGACCGTTTATTTTTTATGACCGGTTCTCATAAAAGCCAATAGACTTTTGTGAGAGTGACTGTGATCTGACCTGTCAACACTAAGAGGTAAGCCTGTGCCTTTAGTTGCACCTTGGGCCTACGGGCCCAAGGTGCAACTAAAGGCACAGGCTATGGGAGCCACTCAAATTTACGAATTTGAGTGGCTCCCATACACCCCATGTCGGTATAATTGGTAAATGTAACTACAGGGACTGATTACAATATTCCGTAGTACCTATTCAGTGTCAAAAGAACACAGTTATATTTAGTTTGAACATCCTTTTTGATAGAATCGCAGTAATATTTTACCTTGACGTTAAGTGACCAAGATTAATAGATAAGTATCTAAAAGAAAAAATAAAGGATAACTGTGTTGCCAACTGATACACAGATTCACCAATTTTATAATATTGTTCATTCTATTAGTTTAATATATTCTAATTCGAAGTATTAAAAATAATTAGGTAATTCTAAATGTGTCCATTTATGTACCTATCTCAAATCATTCGAGTTTTTGTCAATGGCGGAACGCCCATGTCACATGGGCGTTCAAAAAGAATCTCTGTAATTATAATGATATTTTTATCATTTAAGCGTTCCATTATATCTGAGGGTAGTTTAATTAATAAACTCAGTATTTTTTTACAAAAGTACAGTCAGCGTCAAAAGTAGAAGAAAATGTTCATGGACAAAAAAATATTTTTGAGCAAAGTTTTAAATATGTTTTTAAAGAAAATGTTGTTTAACTACAACGTATTCCTTGATTATGCACATGAATTGAATACTGACAGAAGTACATGGACTTATATTTACTGGTTCTTTCTTACAACTTGCGATTCATACTTCGGATTTCGGTTTTGAGTAATAAATACTTTCGATCAACAACAGTTACATTGACAAATGAACCAATTATACCAAGCAGGCTTAAGTGAAGTAAGACCCACACTATATTTTTGTTCGTATTCAGTCATAAAAAAACAAAGTCTTATCCAAATCGCAAGAATTTAAAATCTCATCGTGTAGTTTCGTGTCTATAGTTTTCATTCCTGAACAGAAATCTATACAATCACCCTCTATTTTTGACGCTGACTGTACAGTCACCGTCATTTTGACTGAAATTTCTCAAAATATTTGTATTATTGTCCGAACTAAAATTGTGTATTAGATATCAGAACAACCAGTCAACATAAAGGGGGAAAACCAAGGCATTAAGATAGTTTTGACCACCTAGTTTTTTCGTCAAGATCGATGTGATGCTGACTGTACCCACTCCTTGCTGATGACGCAGCGTCATATCATTGGCCGGATGTGTATGACATCTTTTATCGTAGGATTATAAAAAATTTGCTACATTGTCAATATTAATTTGAATTTTATATAATATGAATGTCACAGTGATGTAACGTCGCGTCGTTCGCACCTTCAATTCCATTTTCAGGGTTCATTTAGTTAGAATTATTAGATAATATGTGTGGAGTTTAGTATTGCGAAGGTCATACTTTTTTTTTTTTTTTTTACGTGCGCAAAATCCCTACGGATACCTCCCCACCGGAGCCGGTGGAGGAGGTTATGTCGGACTCGAACCGACTAAAACGCACGCCGCCTGTGGGTCGTTTTGGTTGCCGAAGGTGAGGTTGACAGGCATATCCCTCGCACCCCGGCCGACCCAGGGCCATCTCTCACGATATGGCCCTCTTCTCGGGTGTGGGGACTACAGAGTCCCCAACGAACTACAGAGTCCCCAACACTACAGAGTCCCCAACAAGGTCATACTTTAGTATAAAGTTATACACAGGGTAACAAGAATTATACAAATTAATTGTCTATAAAAATGTGTACGATTTTTTCATAGCTTCTTCACTTCCACTAATTATAAAATAATAGATTAATTTTATAACTAGTTACGAAAGTAACGATCTCTCTGTTACGTTTCCACCTAAACCACTGAACCGATTTTGATGAAATTCAGTGCACACATTGACAAGATAGAACTATGTTTGGTAACACGATAACCGATATTCATAAGAGAGGAGCTGTGGGCAACAGCTAGCTAGTTAGCTAGTTATAAATAAGAAAAACTTCAATAATATTGTAGTTGGTATGTATTTTAATCCTAAAAAATGAAACAAGACAATGGTAATCAAATATCTTTTGACCACATACTGGCTGCCGGGAAGGGACACCCTGTCCCCTCCTGTAGGTATCGTACAAGACTAGCAAGACAGAAATTCATCATCAACTTTTGCAAGATGGCTGAACGAATTTAGTTGGAATTTTGTGTGTATTTTTATGGGTCTTGTATGGTTTGATGCAATTTGGTATGGACTTCGTGACCGCGTCTCTACAGTTATAGGGTACACTTGTTTATTCCTTAACATTTTACAATATCTGGGGTCTTTACGATTTTTTATTTATTTATTTGCATTTGTATTTCTCAGCTTCTAATTTAAACATACAAAATAATTGAATTGAAATAGAACTGAGCTTCAGATGCTCACCTTGTCATCGATTTAATTCAGTTGGAAGTAAAGACATTACTTACTGTGAACTTGTTTCTACCTTTTAAAGGTATTCTTTATTTTGATCCCTACTTGGTAAGGTTGAATGATTTTTGTTGACAGTTTACATTTTACCATCAAATATTCACCGTATAGTATTTGTTCGCATTTATGCACTTATCCCATGATACCCTGAAGATCAATACGTTTCTTAGGAGACCACATTCAAAATTCGAAATCCATCCAACCGTTAGGCCTATGGAGGGGAATGGAATGAGAACGCAAAAAACAATAACACTCGGCGTAGTTCACTAATAATAATAATAAAAAATTCTACAACATCCTTCACAACTTTTTCTAGACCTATGGTAAGTGTAACTTAACTAGCTTGCGTTAAGGAAACATACTTAATGTTTTTTGTAAATACATACATGTAATGCATAGAAACACACAGACTAATGCGAATATACATATTCATTTATATAAATATTTGCACTGAAACTGCGGGAATCGAACCCGCGTCACCTGCGTAGCCATCGAATTTTCTACCGCTACGCCACTGAAGCCGTCAAATATTAAATAATAAAAAATGATTAAAAGACCGCAGCGTTGAAATTTAATCCACCGGTAATTTCATAATTTAGGCTGCTTTGGAAGATTTATTTTAGTCTAATGTAAAAAACCATTAAAATAATAGGTATGTCTCCTTGTGCCTTAGTCCTTAGTCATAAAGTCAGTGTCAGGTATTACATCTAAGGTTTCTAAATAATTATACTATATTCATTTACAAGGTGACAAAAAGTATCCTGAAAATCTAAGTACATACTCCCATTTTTAGAAATAAATCTCAATAAAGAACAGCAACTAGAAAAAATCTTCAAAATCCTATTCTATTAAGATGTTCTCTGAACTTAACTTGCGGTAACTGGAAACTCAAGAATATCAAGAGCCATTTAAGTTCAAGTTAAGTTACGAAGGTCAACATATTTTTTCCGAACTTCCAGATTCAAAAAAGTAGTTTCACACATTAATAGTTTTGAAATTCTTAAATTTATGCACATTTCGCACAGCTTATTTTCAGTTGCGGGAAATATTTGTAGAAAAGCCGAATCTCACTAAAATATTACAACACGAAATTACACTGAACTCTATTTTTAATTTTATTACTTGAAGTGAAAAATAAGAAAAGAGGAAGTTACGCAGGAGAAACGTCGAACTCAACCGTCAAAAGAACAGATTTTTAAAACTCATATTACCGAAAATGCTATCACTTAAAAACGGAATTTATATAATTACTCTTTCCTATTCGAAAACTTATTAATTGAAACTGATGTACGTACCCAGGTCGCCTTCATGATGTTCAGTGAGAGCTCCTAACACACTGTGTCTCACGGCAAGTGGTAAGGTAAGTGTCGCGTCGGATGCCGCCCCGTCTCTTAAATACTTGGACAAGACGAGCTTGTTTAAGCTCCGCCTACGTTGAACTTACAAGGTTATGTCACCGGGTTCATGCAAAACGATAAAGCACGTAAATGTATCTCAATTTACACGGGTTGAGTTATTGAGCGAAAGCTTTGCTTTTTTAATCTTTTACGTTGGAATATGTCACTGACGTCACTTTAATTTTGTTACAAATGGATCTTTAGAATTGGTACTTAGATAGGCGTTATATGACAATAGTTTATACTGCGTATAATGCGAAAGCTTTTTATTATTAGGTAGGGACTTTAGTAAATACAAATTAAACGGAATAGCTGATTTTGAGAACTAGATGGGCTTAACTCTTAAACAGGCACATATGAATCAGATCGACATTGAGGTGCTAATCATGGCCTTCAGGGAGGCCATAAAATGCGCGTCTATGACAGATTCCACACATGTATACCAAACTAAAGTTATTTTTTTTACATAATAACCGATTTCTTAAACAGTAAAAAAACCTTATTTCAAAGATTTTTTTATAACAGTGTGATGAAACGTTACATTAAAACCGTAAACAAACTTTTCGGAAGGAATGGAGAACTTTAGTTTTGAACGATCTCACTGCCTTTTTCTACCAGTCACTAACTAAGCAGACATCAATATGAAAATAACAAAATTATTATCTTATAACATTTTACAATAATATCCACGTTCACGAAAAGCGAACTAATAAACCGAATGCTGATTCAATTCGATGTTTTTCTTACACATGTTTTGATTTATATCCTAATACGATGCGACAAGCTGTCTGTTCTTGGAAAACGCTTTTCCGACTCGCAAAGTCCCTTAAGTCTTAGGTCAATTTTAACGCGCTCGTATTCACAAGAAACACAGTTTGTGAAACTGCATGTTATGCTGTCGAGTTGTACGTTTGAGACAAGTTTTCGGCGTTGATGTTTGTCCTCAAGGTCTTCAAGATGACTAAGTTCAGAATTTGGGACGCCCTGATAAGCGACGCTATTAATAGGTATCAGTAATATAAATAAATGAAAAACAGTAATTTATACTTTACGTGAAATTCACTTCCACCGGATAAACTCATCATCATCATCATTCTCCTTTTAAGTTGTCTTATACAGTTTTTTTGCTGAGACGAAAGCCTGCTGGCTCGAATAATGTATAAGGACAGAAGCAGATTTGAGTATATATATCGCTTTCACGTCTCAGTATTAAATGTCCAACGTTTTTACAGAACATTTATAAGCTTCTTATCTGACTTTCCTTAAATCAATTCAAATATATTTATTATTCAACATAATTAAATACAGGATCTAAGGTCTGTCCCAACGCATACAAACCTCTAATAATAAACAGGGGTGAGACTTATTTACTCTAGAGGTGTGTACTCAATGCTTTTCTGAATTGCAAGATTAACCAAAAGCTCACCGGTCATTACACGCACAAGAACATCAGCGAATGATATTGCTTTTGAACAAATCTTTAAGAAACCGTTCAATAACATCTTACAGACCTGTCTATATTTTTTAATGTTCTCAGGAACTATGTATAAATATAGTCGTTGGTAGGTATCATCATCCTTGACGTCCCAGTTGCAAGGGAGGTCTTCACCTTCGTTTTTTTTATGCTGACTATGACCTCTACAACCCTTTGACGGTATCGGAGTTCGGTAATTAGACCAGTTGTTGGGTTCCAGCTAAAAGTAGCGATGGTCATAGATATTTGTGTGTTGACAGAATCATTCCTATGAGGCACGAGGGATTTTGATATCTTAAGCATGGTTACTAATCTTAAGACAGACTTATCTAGCATTGCTTAACCTTGCAAAGTGTTACCTATTCGGTTACCACTTATCCAAGGTATATACATTAAGTAGAAAGATTGTTATAGTGAGACACAGAATTAATAAAATTTAATAAATAATTATAACATCCTCCACTTCATCCACATTGCGAACTGAGACGGTTCGCAAGAAACTTCATCCCACGCACACTCAAGCTGTGGAATGACTTCCCTGCTGCGGTTTTCCCAAGCACCTACAATATCCCCATATTGTAGGTGCTTGGGAAAACCTTCAAACTTCTTCAAGAGGGGCATCAGAAGGTTTCTTCGTGGTCGGCAGCGCGAGTGTAACACCCCTGGTGTTGCATACGTCCATAGGCCACGGTAACCACTTCCCATCAGGTGGGCCGTGTGCTTGTCTGCCACCTAAATGGTATAAAAAAATAATTAAATAAAGCTATCACGCCCCTGAAATGGGCTATGAAAGATTTATAGCTTGTTTACAAGAATACAAGCAAGAAAATTTACTTAACTAACAAAATTAAATGATATCCAGGTAAGACGTGATGACTAATGAGTTAGGAGCTCTTTCTTACATTTAATAAAATCTGACTATTTTGCATGAAAATAGTTTTAGTGGGATCGTATTGTAATGGTTAAACTTTTAGGGCACTAGGCAGCGGGAGCGACGAAGGATCGTACGTCAAGCTGCCCGCGTACGAAGGCAACTCGGGCATCGGAGGTCGATGAACGACCTCCGCCCCCCATGAGCGCAGGTCTGGGGGTGACTGGTGGAGCCGCCTGTCACCCTGGCAGAAGCAGGCCGCGGCGGTGGCGCGCCTCCCCGTTTCCGGGGACAAGTTGGGAACTCTGTAGTCCCAACACCCGAAGAGAGGGCCAAATCGTGCGAGATGGCCCTGAGTCGGCCGGGGTGCGAGGGATATGCCTGTCAACCTCACCTTCGGCATCCATAAACGACCCACAGGCGGCGTGCGTTTTGGTCGGTTCGAGTCCGACATAACCTCTTCCACCGAATCCGTGGGGATTTTGCAAACGTAAATAAAAGGGCACTATTTAGATAGTGCCCTTTTATTTACGGTTTAGTTAGCTAAACATAAAAACTATCTTACTATTTAGGAATAGAAAATGAATATTATTTGAGGACTAATGAATGTAAGGTCTAGAAATAAATAACTTGATAATGAAATAAAAAATTAATAAGTACACATAGACTAAAAAGTGAGTTGTGTGAGGTTTTCATTAAATTCTGATATTAAAATCTTAATAAGTATAATTTCTACTCATGCCACACAGTCCTACTTACTGGTCAACTCGCCACAAAAGCCTACCTGGCGAGTTGACCAGTAAGTTGGTCTCAACTGCGAATAAACAAAATATTCGACATAATGATATATTTTATTAATGTCTATTTTGTCTATTTTATATGGTGTTTGCATCCCTGTCAGACTTGTGCGCACGTGCGTGTCGTTTTAACGTTTTATTTATAGATACGTCTTGTTATAAACACCTCAACAAAGTCTAGGGAACAAGATGACCCCAATTATTTTTTTTCGTGTAAATCTTGTTTTGCAAATAACTGGCAGCAAATAAATAAAAATAGAATAAAGTAGATTACAGAGTTTTTCGAAATTTGTAAATAAATTTAAATAAGTAATGATTTTCGAATATGGAGGGAAAACTTTTAAAAGTGTTTGATTGTGCAGTTTCTCTGAGGCAAAATAAAAATTATTTTTTTTGATTGTAAATAACGTTTACTATCAATAATACGTCTTTTACGTATGGTTTGTGCATTTTTGTGACTGTAGTCATCATGTCACGTCGTCATTTAAGTCGCGAAGAGATGTTAAGGGCTGTTGGTATGCTGCAAGCTGGACGAACTCAACGCGACGTAGCGGATGCTGTCAACACCCAACCAAGCGTAATTTGCAGATTATGGGCACGCTACAGGTCTACAGGGGATGTTGCCGAACGTCACAGGGGACGAAATAGGGTTACTACCCCGCGACAAGATCGTTTCTTGCAAAATTCCGCAAGGCGGCAACCCACGATTACTGCTCGTCAGTTGGTCGCAGGCCTCCAGTCTCAGCAGCAAGTGGTTATTATCGATCAAACTGTCAGAACAAGACTACACGAAGCCAATCTTTATGCTCGCAGACCGCTTAGGGTTCCAGCTCTTCGACGTGGAAATCGAGGTCGTCGCTTATTGTGGGCTAACGCACATTTACAGTGGACCGACCATCAATGGGCACGGGTTCTGTTTTCCGACGAATCTTGCTTCGGTTTTCATCCTGATTCGAGAAGAGTGCGTATATGGCGAGTTCCTGGACGTCGGAGTCGTCTCCAGAATCCGCAAGAACTTCATCCTTACCAAGGTGGAACAATCATGGTATGGGCTGGAATTCGCCTTGGTGGAAGGACCGACCTCGTTTGGATACGGGGCAATTTGAATGCAAACCAATACATTCAGGAGGTTATACACCCCATGGTAATCCCTCATCGACAGCAGTTCGGTCAAGATTTTATGTTCATGCAAGATAATGCACGGTCACACACCGCGAGGGTAGTGGTCAATGCGTTAAGCGAGCACAATATGACGACGTTGGAATGGCCTGCTCAGTCTGCCGACCTCAATCCCATAGAGCATGCCTAGGATTTGCTTGGGAGAAGAGCTTTCAGTGATTCTTTGGAAAATCTGAACACTGAAGAACAACTTTATTTACACCTTCGCAGTGTATGGAGCCATATTCCACAGACGATGATTGACAATCTCATACTAAGTATGCCACGCCGTTGTCGAGCGCTTGCTAATGTTTTAGGAGGTCCTACAGATTATTAAAAACGTTTAAAGTACGGTTAATTACTGTATTTCTTACTACCTCGTTATTTTTGTGCCTAATCATAGAAGGTTGTAATACTCAATATTGGCACTATTCAATTCTTTCTTAAAAAAAAAAAAAATTGGTATGAAAATGTTTTTATTAAAATTAAAATTAAAAACGGTATAAAAATACCCTTCTATTGATATAAAACACTCACTATTACAAGAAAGGGTTTTTAAATAAAAACTAGAAATGTCCTTGTTCCCTAGACTTTGTTGATGTGTGTATTATGACTTTCAGAAATGGCGTAAACAAAAAGTAAGTAGGTATGACAAAAATATAGCTACTTACTCGCGTGAAGAAATAATTTGTCAGACCTTATTAATTTATATGAAATACATTATGATTTATATAAATAATATTATTATGTATACGTCTCTGAATGGTAGGTAAAATGATGACATTACGTCATTGGTTGTACCTCTATGTGCTGGTCGAATTCGATATTAACGTGGATATAAAATAGTATATAATGGTACGCGTGTGTAACGTTGGTGATTACCGCTAAGGCGCTATTGAGACCCGAGTCGATAGGCAAGGGTCTTTAGAGAAGGGCGCGCCTTAGTAGCGGCGGTAAGACCCATCATGGGGGAGTGGTTAGAGAGGCCAGACGGCAGACTCTCGTACCGTCTGACGCAGATGATCACCGAGCACGGGTGCTTCGGGAAGTATCTGCGTCGGATGGAGAAAGAGCCAGATCCAACGTCCGAGTACTATCACTGTGACGCGAGCGAGGACTCGGAGTCGCACACGCTCACCGAGTGTCCGGCGTGGGAGACGCCGAGACAGTAGCTTGTGGCGACCCCGAGAGTGAGAGTTCTCACGCTCTCCACCTTGCACGCGGCGATATGGTCCGCTGCGCGGATGCATGTCCTCCTTCTACGAGCAAGTAATGCTCGTGAAGGAGGAGGTGGGGCGGGAGTGGCAGCGGGAGCGACGAAGGATCGCAAGCCAAGCTGCCCGCGTACGAAGGCAACTCGGGCGGGCCGCAGCGGTGGCGTGCCTCGTGCGCCTCCCCGTTTCCGGGGACGAGTTGGGGACTCTGTAGTCCCCACACCCGAGGAGAGGGCCAGATTGTGAGAGATGAGAGATGCCCGGGGTGCAAGGGATATGCCTGTCAACCTCACCTTCGGCAACCAAAAACGACCCACAGGCGGCGTGCGTTTAGTCGGTTCGAGTCCGACATAATCTCTTCCACCGGATTCGTTGGAGGGGGTGGGGGGGGGGGGTATCCGTGGGGATATTGCGTACGTAAAATAAAAGGGTCTTTAGAGAGCCGAAGACGGCAATCATCAATACACACGTATAGCATACGACGTTTTTCAACACACTAACGAACAAAATAATACTAAAATAGATATTTACCCTTGTAATTTTCAAGTACCAGGTACCTACTTTCCATATTGTTAAGGGTTTCATATCCTACATCGGGCGGTGAACAGTATACCTAAATCATTTTCTTGACTTATACACAATTCAATTAATATTTATCTATAATTTCAACATTGAAAAAGAGTTAAGAATTATTTGCACAACAGCGGGAACATTAATTAGTTTTAATATGCGCGCCCATCTAGCATAGACCATAGACTAAAATAATGAGGCGTCCTTTTTATATATATATTATACAGAGAAAACATAAGTGACATTTGAGTGAAATTTTTATTTATTAAGCTGGATTAATAAACACACAAGTTGAAATTATCTATTTAAATAATAAGTTGCATGAGTTGAGCTTTTAATTTATTTTTATTTATTTAAAACATTTTTTATATATTTGTATCGAAACTTTTTTAAGAAAGCAATTTAACTAAAGATATTAAAAAAGAAAAGCAATAAGTGTGAAATTTAAGCAAGGAAAAAGTCACGGTTTGATTATAGGTACCATTATGTGACTAATTAGGTAGTTGACAAATTTCGGAAACCTATCTTAAAAGATGTAGAAATTTATTTAATACCTGTTGCAATTCATCATTTTCCCGTAAAACCTTATTAATTAAAAAAAAAAACATATTTTCACTTTGTCAGCTTAAAAAGTGCGCGATAAACGGTCAGTCACCTGACATTCTGCGCGTGACGTCATTAAATAATATCTACGAAGAGATCAATCAACGAAAGTTTCCGTTACGCTAAGTTAATTTCATAGTTACGTCACGCGAACTGTCAATACATTTTCTGCGATTTGCCTCATGTAAAATACACATAAAAAAATTCAATTTGATTTTGTAAAAATAAAATGCTTAAAATTCATCTGTTTGTGAAATACATTTTGTATGGTTATTATTTGTGTATAAGCTATCAAATCCAATACATTTCATATTCTTTTGAAGCATAAACAAACGTTATTCAATTAGTCTAAGAAACAAACAAATTTTCACAATAACTTTCAAAATTATAAAACAAATAAGTATAGACGATCAACGTGACGTGAGCTACTATTGTAAACTAGTAATTTGTTGTGTAAATTGTAAAGTTTGAGTTTGAGGGGCATCTCAAAGTTTACCCGGTCTTTCATAAACAACTTGATGCTAACAAACAGAGTGTGTGAGAGAGAGAGAGAGAGCCTTTAAACTTGAGAAATGAAGCCCTTCAAATATTTCGCTTCTATACTATCAGAAATATATAAATCAGTTATCTGTACATTGGAAATAAAAATAATACGCGGGTTTGGCTAACTTCACAATTCGAATTCCAAATTATTTTCTTCCAATTCTTTTCTGTTTGTTTTTTTTTTATTAGAAAGTTATTGCCCAGTCTTAATACTGCTGGATGTTTGATGACAACTGATAGAGTAAAATCAGAGAGTTCTAACACTTATGACCAAAGTCACGATAACCGATAACTAGGCGGGCCGAGTCGCGGGCATCAGCTAGTATTTATAAAATAGTAGCCAAGTTTTTCTTTGTCCTGAACTTACTTATAAAACTTGTTGTGTAATTGTGAAATGTTTCAGTAATTTGAAGGGCATATTAAAGTTCCAAATACTTCATGAACAACGTGATACTTTTGAATAGTCTTTCAAAGGCTTCATTCGGCCCCTAAAATTTTCCAAATGGAACAATGAGACTTCAAGTTGCGTACGCAACGTTTTTAAACTTGGAAGGTAGCGCAGTTCCCAGTTGCACTATAGGTAGTCCCAATTTTTTGAAATCAGTTCTATTATTTTATTTATATTTCTACATAAACTTAAATCTAAAAATTGTACAGATTTCATCACATACACGTATTAATTTCAATACAGTGCGATCGTAACGATTTCTTGTAGTGTTTACCATCCACTAAGGGCTAGACACGTCTTCTAATTAAAGGTGACGGGTAAAATAGAACGACAAGAAAAATGTGATCGTTAATGATGTAACCAGTACACTATCTGTGCTCGTAAAATGAAATATTATATTCCGTCAGGACCGGTTCACATGACTTTTTTTGTATCAATATTTCGAATATCCGCATAAAATATTAAAAGACTCTATTTTATAATTAACTAGCGGCGCGGACCGGGGCGAGTTCGAGGGACATCAGAAGGTTTCTTCGTGTCGGCAGCGCGAGTGTAATACTCCTTGCATACGTCCATAGGCCACGGTAATCACTTCCCATCAAGTGGGCCGTGTGATTTTCTGCCACCTATGTGGTATAAAAAAAAACTTTTCCGGATTATCTCCACCACTTCTTCATCAAGCATATATGCTTGTGGAGGAAGTCGGTGTTGGCGGCAGCTCTTGAGCTCGCGTCGCTACAGGAATTCGGGAAAAACAATACACATTTAAATTCAAATCGATAAAGCGGTGTGCGGGAGTACCTAGCGTACCTATTGTATATATTATGAGGTCGAGAGTCAAAAGGTGTTCTTTTTTTAAAAAGGGAAGTAGTTGGTAAAATATTATCCAGTTTACCAAATTCAAATATCACTACCATCTAGAGAAGCTGGTAGGAATTGGTTTATAGGGACCCATCGCCACTGATAAGGTATACCTACCACCCATATGTGTAATACAGGAATACAAGAATCATTCGTTTCTTAGTAGGTCTTGTTACTGTGTTAGTACCTGTTGTATTTAGGAAAAATAATGAATCTTGATGAATCAAATATCAAACTGTGGTGCAAATTAGTTTGATTCTTGGATGACTAATATTCAAACACGTAGTTAGTTCTACTACTTGGTCTGATGGCGACGCGCTGTATTCAGTCACTGGCTCTGAAACAGGTACAAATTAAGTGTTTCAAAGCATTCTCAGTGAATTAAAGCACCTACAAGATTATATAATTAAAAAGCTACTAAAAGGGTAAAACTAATACTTAAGAAAACCATAGCAAGTGGTTATTCCACTTAATTACCTAAAACTTGTAATAGTTCCGAGGTCATTGACATTAACCATCTATCTACTATACTATTTTAAAATTATAAAATAGTTGTGTCTGTACTTTGAACATTGGAGATATTTAAAAAAAAATCTTGCGTTATGTTAAAAGCCATATACCTGATAGAACCATATGCTGACTGTTTGTTTTCGATGGACTTCGAAACTAGGTAGGTAGGTATGTACTACTGAATGGATTTTGACGTAGTCTTCCTTATTAGAAAGAATTTCATGTATGTTTGATTGCAATAGGCTATTTGACAATTTGACAATGTCGTGCTGAAAAAATATGCCTTGCGAAATAAAATATTGGCCAACTAAACTAAAATTATGAATTACATTCTTTTAATTCCCAAAGCAAGTCAAGATCGAAGCAAACAAAATGTCCCAATTTTTAACCTTTTAAATTTCAAATTACTTTTATTATGCACAATATACCTACGTGAAAACGCAACGTAGACTGAGATAAATGCGATTTTCTCTTACTCTCTATACATTTGCACTACGCGCTGTTGGCGTGTGACGTCACTCTTAAGTACGATTTTGCGTTTTCGGGCGGCGCGAGAAATTAAATTTTGAAATTCAAATATCTTTTAAATTATTTGTCATATGAATATTCTACTTCAGCTGTTCATTATATTACTATAAAGTGGTCATTTTTCGAGAATTAAAAAAATACTCTAATAGCCCAAGTTGAGTAGGACCGAAGATAATCAAAAGGTCAAAAGTCATAATATCCGATATCCTAAACCGCGGAGCTGCGGCCACCACTAGTCAAAAGTAATAACGTATCGGAGGTATTTAGAAATGTTATTTACATAATATATGTCATACAAACAGATTTACGGATGTTAATAGTTCCACGTTAATAAGTAAGTAGGTATCATTTGACTTTTACGATACACGCAGTTTAAAAAAAAACTTGTGGAATTTATATCTTCCAATACCATATAGTTTTTAGGCAAATTGTTAACCTGTTTAGGTGGTTGGTGCTTTACGTGAAATGAATGTTTTGTTTTACGTACCTTCACCTTTTTAACATAGGTACTTATCTGTAAAGCTTAGGTAGGTTATTATTCCCCTTATCGGGGCAACCGCGGTTCCTTTTCCCACACTCAAGGGTTCTATCTCGAAACCGGAGGTGGCCCAGGGTCAACCGGAGTTCTCTCGGATGGGGCACAGCACTATTTCACGGATTTAGACAATTTACAACTATCTTCACGGCATTTATTCATTTCAGGTGACTATAAACAGTATGGAACGGTAAGATGGATTTCTATTTATTGTCATTGGCTCCCGTAAAAATCTAAATTTGTCAAATCACGGAATTGTAAAAGTGGTGTAGAACAATGGATCTCATCAGACTTCAAGACGGATTCAAGACTCATGCATATCCTGGGAACTGGTGGATATTTAAAAATGTTTGAAAACATCTCAAAGTTATATAACGTGGGCATCACGTTGTCACTTGGTCCTGGATGCTTTATTATTACTTAATACTAATCTATTATTGGTGTAGAGAACTCTCAAAATAAGAATATTATTTTAGTAAAAACTAGTTTTCTCAACAGTCGACATTTTGTAAGGTTAAATACTTAATTCCGTGAATTCATGGCCACTCGGTATTTTGATTATATTCTATTGATTTACATAAAATTAAGTAATGTTTATTGAATCTAAGTTTATTATTATTACTAATACTGCTTTTTGATGTAGCCTATAGGTCAGTTTTGCAGTGGCAAATATTATGTTTTTATACATATGGCAAAGGTGCTAGTCTCGCCGTAAAATGATATCAAAGATCTCATATTGCATAAAATAATAATTTCATCTGAGTGTATATTAAGTCTTTTGGAGAAGGTGCGATGTGTACAATAGACCTACATGTCATGTTAACCCATGACGTATACTTATTACCCCTGAAGAGCAAGACGTAAAAGATAGGTGCGATGTTTTTTCGTGCGGATAACTCCACCGTCGGCCATCAGGGGCGGTTATACTGGTTATGTCGGACTCAGACCGACTAAAACGGCCTTGGATCTCAATTACAGGTGTGTAGGATTACGCAATAAGGTATTTCCCACCGGGTTTTCACCGCATTTCCTCATACTCTGTGACAGGCGGCTGCACCTGTCAACCCCAGGCAGGCATTCGTAGTACCAGCCCACTCCTTGCCTCTTCTCCATTGTACCCTCGGCTAGTTAGAGGGACATGAGGAAAGCTTTCGAGCAGCCTTCTACAGGGTCGCCCCCACCTCGACTCGAATCTATCGTAAGCAGTAACGTCTTCTCTATGTAAATGTCGCTTTTGGGAATGGATTTCCAGTTTTTTGTCCAACAGAAGCATCCAAGGCGTCGTCGACGGCAGCTGCTCGACCCGCGTGAATATTTATAAACACTGGTGTCCCACAAGGCTCTCGCCATAGGCAGGGAATTCATCCTCACACATTGCGACCTGAGACGGTGCACACTGTGTGGTATGAAATAAACTTCATCCCACGCACACTCAGACTGTGGAGTGACCTCCCAGCTGCGGTTCTCCAAGCACCTACAATATGGTGTTCTTCAAAAGGGGCATCAGATGGATTCTTCATGGTCGGTAGCGCGAGTGTGACACCCCTGGTGATACGTCTATAGGCCACGGTGACCAGCTGTTTCCACACTGGCCAGACGGGCTGGTTAATTTCAAGGTTTCCTTCTCTCGCATTCTAGTATTCAGTAGGTACGTAAATAAGGACATTTTCTTCCCCTGCGCTCTGGAGGCATATAGCATGGACATGGCAGGACGAGATGGTCGTCCACCTCCTAGTGGACTGTCCCATCCACGCAAGGGTACGATTTAGTCTGGAGCAAATTGTTTGAAAATAATAAGTAGTAATTTACCAACTTTACTATCCAAGAAGTACAGGAAGTACTTTTTGGAATATTGGGTGCTGATTACAGGAATAGTTATTAAAAGAAACGGCACCTAAGTTGAACTCAGATAAATATTTAAAAAAATATCTACACAGAGTTGAATAGAAAGATGAAATGTTTTAGAGTAAGCAACGAGAAAACAAAATTTAAACGCTCCCCCCCCCTATATATCCTTAAGGCATGAAAGGAATGGAAGGAATGTGCGAGAAGAATAAATGCGAGAACTAGAGTGACAGAATGTAAGAGAGTATAAAAATAGATAAATAGATAAATTATAGCTAAATAGTTAAAAACAATGAACCCTGCGAGGGTTAGGTTTCGTCTTCAATCAATTATAAATTAATCGTAATTAATTTCATGATATTGGACTTCAAATTTAACGTTTCATGCCTATCATATATGTATATACCAGAGGAATGCCGTTTTTTTATTTCAAGGCAATAAAATATATGGATATATTTCCGGTAAACGAATGTTACATTTGACATTTTGAACATGCATAAATATTGTTTTTATGACTTAATATTTCTATATTGTAAACATTGTGGTAATGCAGTTTCTGAAGTTTGATGCCTTCTATGGTAGCGATGCAACATCCACTAAATAGTGTGTGGCCCACACTGAGAAGAAAGCACACATCAAATCGCACTACATTTACGAAGCAAATGCTTTAGACATCTCTTTACAAGAAGCATTTTTCTTAGCAAGCTGTGTGCGCCAGCAAGTGCTGCTTTAAAGAGCCTCCCGGCCCCCTTAGTTGTAATGTTCTATCATTTATGTGATACTAGCTATATGTTACGAATGGTACGAGTTAAGTGGCAACTTAACTCATCCCATTCGTAATCGTAATCTTAATCGTAATCATATCGTAATCATAATTCATTAATGAAATCTGCTGACCTGCCAGTCTGTGAGCAGATTTGATTTGATTTGAATGAAAATTCGTTTAACTAAACTGGTTTCTTACACATCTGACGACCTCTTTCGTATAGTGGCAAACCGTTCGACTATTACGTCGGAGATCGCGAGTTCCATTCCCGCTCAAGGCAAAAAGAACTCATAACGAACCTGTATTTTTTAAATTGATAGTTTCTTTGTTTATGTCATCGTAATTTGGTCTGCCATATATCGTAATACGGCCGGGGTGCTAGGGGTATCCTGGCGATTTTTAATGCGTAAAAAATATCTTAATATTTTTCGAGGTAATTACCGCTAGATACTTATAAATAAATATTAATATTAATAAAAATACGTACAAATATGTCTGTTAGATACAAGATGAATAAGCAAATTAAAAAATATCCAGTTGCTTTTTGGTGCACAGTCTGCAAATGACGTCCTGCATGGTTCCAAGGAACTCCCTACGGTGTATCAATTCCGTAATATATTTTTAAATATCGCAAGCAACTGATTTGTTGATTTTATAAATTGTCAAACGTGTGACGCGATACTATGTAAATAACTTCACGTCAATGAACCACGGTTAAATTCATAAAAATCGTAGAGGGTAACCGAACGTACATAAACAGATCATTATAATCGGTCGAGTCATTTCGGAGTGCGACCTCAACCACCGTGATACGAGATTTATATAAATTAGATATTGTAATACGCAGTTCAGTCTGAATTTAGATCTCAGTTTTTTTATCATCGAACAAATCCGATTCATCTTAGGTATAATAACCAATCGGTCTACATTGAAAGTCATCATCACCATCACCATCACCATCCCCATCAACATCACCATCACCATCACCATCACCATCACCATCACATCACCATCACCATCACCATCATCATCATCATCATCTTAGCATTGCATCCCGATTGCATCTCTGTTTTCTGGCTTTTCTTCCTCCGCCATTAACTTGGACATCCATGGCAGTGAGACTATTGGCACGCATGCCATACTTTACGACGTAACACTAGCACCTTTAGGCTCATCCCCTCCTGCCGAGACCCGGTGGAAGAGGGTTGGACAAACATTCCAGTGAAGGTGTCTCTCTTGTATTTTACCTGCGATATAAAGGATATGAAAGGTGCTGCAAACGCAGGAGTTCTTCACGCGATCTCTAAGCGTCATCCAACATTCACTCTATAATCGCTCAAATCCATTCGTTCATTGTAAACTAGGTATTTGAACACTTTTCCCATGATTAGCATGTAATTAATTTATGAACTATTAAAATATTTCTGTTAAATGTATGCGAAGGAACCAAGAATGCCTATAGCATTTTTGGTTTTTCCGATAAACAAGTTTAAAATCCGTGTTTGTTAGTAATTTAAACGGCTGATGTGGTAAAAGCACGTCATTATAGACATGCCAATAGCTACAACCTGTCTATTTTCTTAACGAATAGACGTCTACTGCCTCTGTGCTGTAATAGGTGAGTTTTGAGTATGCCTTGAAGCAGGTGTTGCGTGTGACTATTAGATATTTATAATATACAGCAAAATAACAAAAAAAGCATCTGTACCGGAATTTAATCCAGTATTTTTGCATTTAGAAATAGTTATCACGTCATTTATGCGCAGAAATACAATCGCGTTTTGCTGAATTCTCTCGAAGAAACACGAATGAAATACAAACACAGGAACAATAATGACAACCTCATTATTGTGCCTGCATTTGTATTTCATTTATGTTTCATTATCATTGAAGGATGGCAACCCACAATGTTACATGCACAAGGTTTATAAAAAATATTTCAAAGTATTTAGTCGTGCAAACTAGTTTTTAACTATGATGTCACATAATAAATGGATTGTACGATTTAGAATGACTATATTTCGACACCACGCACAATATGACGTAAGTGTTAACGATCTTTGACCTTTTTTCTTTGAATCCTTCTCGGGAATTTCAGGTCAGTATGCTCATATTATCCTACAATGCTTTTCTATTGCTTTTTGATCCTCTTGCTCTATAAAAGACCTTTGATGTCAGCGTCGCGTCGATCATACCGGATTGGTCGGCAGATTTGGGTGTTAATTACCTACATGTCTAATTCGATTACAGTAGCAGTCAGCATTCATGTTCATACAAATTTTAGGGTGCTCTAAACTAATCTAAATTTGTTTTGATTAATGGTTCTAAAGGTCATTAAATTTTTTACAAATGGGGTAAAAGCAATTTGTGTGTGTGTGGCATTAAGTCCGCCTTTGTAAAATCCTTGTCTGTTTGTGCAAAAATTTCAAATAAAAAAAAAAAGCAAGGGAGAGAAGATATTTCATACATAGATACGGCGAGGGATAGCAGGGGGAAATATCTATATCGATAAACGAATAAGGAACGTTGTAAATGTTGACACAGGAAAATAGGGTGGTCTAGGTTGCCTACATAATTTTTCATTACTTATACATAAAGATACTAATTTGAACACAGATAGCGTGGTTCAGTTTCCGTTTTTTATTTATTTTATGACACTTAATCCACAGGAAAATAAAGTAATCGTACTTTGAATTTGGAAACAGGCATTAAAAATATGTTACATTTTTTACTATTAATGAAAATATAATTTATATTTGCTTTATTTTTCAAATAATTTATTATAAATTTGACAATTTCTATGTAACTAGCTATTATCTATCTACGTAATCTATGTTCCACACTTAGACCATAATAATACTAGTTTGTATATGTCTAAAGGTTCCACTGCAGCATCACAAATACTGTGCGAGGGATATACATCCGAGGAGAAACGGCGAAACACACAAACATGAATAATTTTGTATACATAACTATATATACTTACCTTACCTTAACTACGAGCAATAACATTTTATGTTAAGTTTCACATAAATAAACATAATAGTGTTTCTAATAAAATTATTGTGTCAATTAATTATTTTAACCATGATATTGACGTCTAATATTACAGATAATACAATATAATTCTATATGTAATTGATGTCTAATAAAATAAGTACCTATATCACGTGTACTTTATTATGTCAATCATCATCTTCACAGTGATGTCTTTGTTGCGTCCAAAGTTGAACCTGCTTATTATTTTGGATTAGTTTGTTGGTTTTGTCGTAAGTGTCTGGCGTCTGACCCAGGCACAGCTCCAGGTCCAGCCCCAAAAGGAATGATTGCGGTAAAGCCTCGACAGTTGTTGAGCAGGTGCGGTTGGCTTGGACCTTGTAGGGATGGCCACTTTTCACCTCAATTTTATTATGCTTTAACGAATAGTCAAAGCTTCAATCTTAGTAAGTCTACGTTTCGAAAATGTGGCCGAATTGCTTTTGTCCGTATTTATGTCAGTAAGTTTGCCAGGTGCGTTTTAAAGTACGCATTTCTTAACCCATATTCGTCAAACTTTGCACACATTTTCTTCGGTTTAAAACGCAACTTTTGTAGAGCTTTTTATGAAGACAACATATTTATAAGAGGACACAATAATTATAAGGGGACAAAAGTGGGGCAGTCTGGTGTCGCATTTGCTGTCTAAAATAACATAACTCAAAAATCCCCGAAGGGGTAGGCAGAGGTGCTAGCACCCACATTTCGCCAGTTTATATTCCCAATGTGGTGGCGAGCCTATTGGCATTAACCGGGCACTTATAAACCTGCTATAAATACACACATAACTTCGAAAAGCATCGAAATGTCATTGGCGTGTGCCATGGTAAAACCTGGGATCGAACCCGAGACCTCATCTCAGCAGTCCATTACCCATACCACTAGGCTACCGCGGTCTACTGTCTAAAGTAAGAAGATATTATCGCTTTTCTTTTTATTAATACCAGATAAGGGTATCAGAAAAATATGGCAAAGGGCGCTCGCAGGGTCTACTGCTCACAGAACTACTAGTATTATAAACGTGTTTGTGAAGAAGTTTGCATTTTTTTACTCATTCACGCTCAAACGACAGATCTGATTAAAATATGGTAAGTACCTGTACCTGTGAAATAGCATAGATTATAGTCTACATTGGTTAATTTTCATTATTGGAATAGCAATTAGGTCGCGTTACGGAATCAGAATTCTATGGAAGTAGAGCTGCGGAAAACAGCTGACACTTTAAAAAATCGCCAGTAAATGAGAGTATACATATAAATGACATGGCAAAACTCACAAGAGGAAATTTGGCCTGCACAGTGTGCGAAGCTTCTCAGGCGGCACCGCTGGCTAGTATGTAAAACGAGCTATTAGTCAATAATGGTCACTACCTATAAATAAAACTGGTCAATTGCGAGTGGAACTCGCGCACCGAGGGTTTGGAATTATTGATATTTTAGTACTTAAAACTGGCAGACCTGCATAAAAAATGCAGTCGTGCTGTATAGGGATAGAAGCAGATGGTGGATTGTGACCACTGTCTACCCCAAAAGGGAAAAGATATGAGTATATATTAGTCCAAAAATATTAGTCCGATCAAGAACCAAGCGGTTCGGAGACTCTTTCCTCTGTCGCACCATTAAGGCCTGGAATTCATTACCAGCTCACGTGTTTCCTTCTTCCTACAGTCCCGGGTCCTTTAAGCGGGGCGTGAAAAAGCATATCAAGCATGTCAAGCTGAGTGTCACCATTGTCACACGGTATGTGTAAGTAATGGTGACCCTCTTTTCTGGGACTTTTCCTTCAGCTTACCATCAGACAAATATTAATATTTTTTCTCCAGCCTCTCTTCTTCCTTGTAGTCATGGATGGCATAATGCACTACACAATATCCAATAAGCGACGCGGTATATTTAGTGTTATATCCTAGAAGACTTAAGACTACGTCAATGATCTATGCCTGCTGAGTCGCTCCGGTCAGGTCCGACCTGTATGGTAATGGTGAAAACTGACTCTGAGAGTAAAGCTCAAAATATTCCGATCCAATGTTAAAACCGGAGTGCTATATGGATGCGAGACTCGGAAGATCACAAAAGACATCTCACACCATCTACAAGTGTTCACCAACCGCTGCCTAAACCGAATCCTTGATATTCACTGGCCCTCGAAAATTATCTACGCAAACCAATGGGATCGCTGCAATGAGTCCCCAATCCAACAACATGTCAAACGCCGAAAATCTAGCTGAATTGGCCACACGCTTTGTAGGGACAGTGACCACATACCGAAGCAGACCCAGTCTAGACTGGAATCCGCAAGGAAAACGTAAGCGTGGCCGTCCCAAACAGATCTAGAGGCGGACTATTGTTGCAGAATCAGCTAGCCTCGGAATGACCTGGAGCGAAATGAAGTGTGAAGCTGAAGACCGACAGGGATGGACGCCCTCTGCCCCATCTAGGGGCCACAGGGCCTTAAGTCAAAAGTAAGTCATGGTGGGTATTGGGTGTACGGGACACCATTAGGCCGTTGAACGGGTGAGGCTTTCGAGATTAGGAAGTTAGCTGACATCAGTCTCGTAAAAGATAATATAAGCCAAATCAATTATGCAAAAGACGAATACTAGGAGAGCGGACCCCGGGCCCCATGCTGCAATCTTTAGATGCGACCGAGATTATTCTTGTCTATAATGGTCTTGAAACTGCACCTTCAGCTATCAGCCGAGGTGTACTCATGTTGAGGTGCCCAATATAAATTTTAAAAAATCTTTTATTTTAGACAACAATGGCCCGTATCTTGTTAGTAATTATTCTTATATCTATGTTAATAATATATTTTATTTTGTCCTACAGTTATAAATAATATAAAAAAGATCCAAATGTTTCGTATGTTTGAGATTTTTTTATGAAAATTGGACATAAATTGAAAATGTGAATTAAACCATTATTGACACTATTCAACGATACACTTGTGACAACAAAAATATCATTTTGTGAACAACAATTTCCAATGAAAGCCATTTGCAAATTTATTATTTAGTAAGACCTAAAGCTATGTCATTTACATTCGATACACAAGACGTGCCTTCGTTTAACTTGTGCAGCTTAGAAGAGCCCTGCTCTAATTCTTGCTGTAACTACATTATATGAAAATCTCTTGAATAATAATTGATTGTTTTTTGTTTGAAGAGTATTGAAATTGCCAGACTTGCCTATAGTATACTTAGTCTCTTGTCCTTGAGTACAGATTGTTAGTGAGGCACCCAATTCGGTTGGAATCGGTTTCAGTTTTACTAACAAACTACTAAAATAAAGAGATTACAATTTGACTTCCACAATCCACAACCAACCCGCGTTTTTATAGTTCAGTACCCCTAGCACGAACAACTATCGTAATCGTATTGTAAACGTAACGTGAGAACTGAGCATTGCGATTGGCCGGCTTCACACACAAACAGGTTCACAGGCACCCCGGCTGATACCCGGCCATCTATGGTTTTATAGATTATGCCCTTGTATGTAGGAAGCACGGTGTCCTCGATGAGGATCCCGGAAGGGCAAGGTTGAACGTCGGCACTATAGCGCCGGAATGCGTAACAGACAGCCGTAACCTGTAACCCCCACACTTGCGATCAGCGCCCAGTTCACCCGTTTCCTTCGCAAGCAGCAGCGTCTTCCTTGGTAAAGATAAAGGCGCTGCCGTCTCCATTGTCCAAGTTGCACCGCGTGGAGAATCCGGGCTCTGCACTTCACACGACGAATGTGCGGACGCGGCGGCCAGCACTCGGCGAACACCAATTTGATATTTCTACGCGCGAACTACTGTCACATAGGGCGGAGTTTGTGCCAATCTTGGTTTAGTTGGAATGATGGTACAAAAGTTGGCACTAGATTTATATGGTGGCGATTTTTCGTAAAAGATAAAAAGGTTGAAGCAGAGTGTTGGCCACCGCGTCCGCACATTGGTCGTGTATTTGGTATGCTAGGAACACTCAGAGTAAACGCAAGCACCTTTTTAAGGAAATTAGATTCATATACAATAATTTTTCATTTAATAGAACTCTACCGAGCCGCAAATTGTTTTTGGATCCAATGGATATAATTATACACTCGTATATATATCGTAATATTAACACTCCAAAATTATTTTTATTATATTCGTCATAATGGTACATTGGAATAAACCGAACTAAACTAAACGACATTCCAACTAATATAATAAATAAAAACTAACTTTCTATTTTCGACTAAGTTTAATATTTTAAATTTGTTGAAATATTTAGATAAATGGTCATTGTTTTAGTTTAGTTAACAAGTGCTATTTAGGTTAAAACTTTTTCATAGGTACTCTCCAAAAATTATGATTGAGGTGTTATTCGATTCGGAATGTCATGTAGATTCAAGGGCCGCTATGGGCACACATTGCCTAATATTTCGTAGAAGTTTATCATAACTTTTATGTTATGATAAACTTCTACGCTTCTACGCCGAGTGCTGGCCGCCGCGTCCGCACATTCGTCGTGTGAAGTGCAGAGCCCGGATTCTCCACGCGGTGCAACTTGGACAATGGAGACGGCAGCGCCTTTATCTTTACCAAGGAAGACGCTGCTGCTTGCGAAGGAAACGGGTGAACTGGGCGCTGATCGCAAGTGTGGGGGTTACAGGTTACGGCTGTCTGTTACGCATTCCGGCGCTATAGTGCCGACGTTCAACCTTGCCCTTCCGGGATCCTCATCGAGGACACCGTGCTTCCTACATACAAGGGCATAATCTATAAAACCATAGATGGCCGGGTATCAGCCGGGGTGCCTGTGAACCTGTTTGTGTGTGAAGCCGGCCAATCGCAATGCTCAGTTCTCACGTTACGTTTACAATACGATTACGATAGTTGTTCGTGCTAGGGGTACTGAACTATAAAAACGCGGGTTGGTTGTGGATTGTGGAAGTCAAATTGTAATCTCTTTATTTTAGTAGTTTGTTAGTAAAACTGAAACCGATTCCAACCGAATTGGGTGCCTCACTAACAATCTGTACTCAAGGACAAGAGACTAAGTATACTATAGGCAAGTCTGGCAATTTCAATACTCTTCAAACAAAAAACAATCAATTATTATTCAAGAGATTTTCATATAATGTAGTTACAGCAAGAATTAGAGCAGGGCTCTTCTAAGCTGCACAAGTTAAACGAAGGCACGTCTTGTGTATCGAATGTAAATGACATAGCTTTAGGTCTTACTAAATAATAAATTTGCAAATGGCTTTCATTGGAAATTGTTGTTCACAAAATGATATTTTTGTTGTCACAAGTGTATCGTTGAATAGTGTCAATAATGGTTTAATTCACATTTTCAATTTATGTCCAATTTTCATAAAAAAATCTCAAACATACGAAACATTTGGATCTTTTTTATATTATTTATAACTGTAGGACAAAATAAAATATATTATTAACATAGATATAAGAATAATTACTAACAAGATACGGGCCATTGTTGTCTAAAATAAAAGATTTTTTAAAATTTATATTGGGCACCTCAACATGAGTACACCTCGGCTGATAGCTGAAGGTGCAGTTTCAAGACCATTATAGACAAGAATAATCTCGGTCGCATCTAAAGATTGCAGCATGGGGCCCGGGGTCCGCTCTCCTAGTATTCGTCTTTTGCATAATTGATTTGGCTTATATTATCTTTTACGAGACTGATGTCAGCTAACTTCCTAATCTCGAAAGCCTCACCCGTTCAACGGCCTAATGGTGTCCCGTACACCCAATACCCACCATGACTTACTTTTGACTTAAGGCCCTGTGGCCCCTAGATGGGGCAGAGGGCGTCCATCCCTGTCGGTCTTCAGCTTCACACTTCATTTCGCTCCAGGTCATTCCGAGGCTAGCTGATTCTGCAACAATAGTCCGCCTCTAGATCTGTTTGGGACGGCCACGCTTACGTTTTCCTTGCGGATTCCAGTCTAGACTGGGTCTGCTTCGGTATGTGGTCACTGTCCCTACAAAGCGTGTGGCCAATTCAGCTAGATTTTTGGCGTTTGACATGTTGTTGGATTGGGGACTCATTGCAGCGATCCCATTGGTTTGCGTAGATAATTTTCGAGGGCCAGTGAATATCAAGGATTCGGTTTAGGCAGCGGTTGGTGAACACTTGTAGATGGTGTGAGATGTCTTTCGTGATCTTCCGAGTCTCGCATCCATATAGCACTCCGGTTTTAACATTGGATCGGAATATTTTGAGCTTTACTCTCAGAGTCAGTTTTCACCATTACCATACAGGTCGGACCTGACCGGAGCGACTCAGCAGGCATAGATCATTGACGTAGTCTTAAGTCTTCTAGGATATAACACTAAATATACCGCGTCGCTTATTGGATATTGTGTAGTGCATTATGCCATCCATGACTACAAGGAAGAAGAGAGGCTGGAGAAGACACCCCTGTCTTACAACCGCTTTCACTGTTATGTCATCCGAGACGAGGCCATTATGCGACACTCTACAGGAGTAGTTTTTTTGTATATAGTACTTTCCATACAAATAGTATTTATAGTACAAATATAATCCTCAGCTAATATGACACATCAGCGTAAGGTTCCTGTATTGATCAAATCAACGGAAATTAATAAATTTATTTTTCTATAATTTTTATGACCAAATAACCACAGCGTTGCTAGTTATGTTAGTGCGGGAGAGAGGACAGTAATTGACAAGGGAGTAAATACAACTTGGTCAGTTATAACATTTGTTGTCGTTTAAATTGTTTCGCAGGGGCTTCAGTGATTTCCAAGTTGGTCTCTATCAGAATTAGACCTTCGGTTGAATTTCTTCAAAATATTAGCCAAGTTATCATTCGGTAATGATAAACATATCTACCTTAAATAACAATTAACACTTTTATAGATCACTATCATAATCTTGGCGTTGTACCTACTGCATCCAAGTATAGGTACTTATAAGTAAGCAGAACCGTGGTTCCAAGGTAAAAACCTCCGCACCCCGGTGCCGCTTATTCCTTCTTTTGTTTTAGCTTACAAGGCTACTTTGGGGAACTGCCGTCTTACCCTACCAACCCGAAAGCAAACTCTGAGTCAAGCCTCATCGATCAATCAGCAGATGTACTGGATCGCAGGAGAGAAAGACTTGGGCCCTGCCTATGGGAATTTCAGACCAGTAGACCAATAGTCGCTGTATAGTCCTATGGTTTTTTTTTTTTTACGTGCGCAAAATCCCCTCGGATACCTCCCCACCGGAGCCGGTGGAGGAGGTTATGTCGGACTCGAACCGACTAAAACGCACGCCGCCTGTGGGTCGCTTTGGTTGCCGAAGGTGAGGTTGACAAGCATATCCCTCGCAGTATAGTCCTATGGTCAGGAAACTAGTTATTCTATAACCTTTAGGTATGCCTCCTGTGCCTGTAACAATATAAATATTTATAGTTACCTAATACTATATATAATAGTCTTTGTATGGGCCGAAGCGTCTCGCGGAGCAAGTGTTGATTGATAGTAGAGGTAATTTATAAATGCGGCGCCTAAGCGGGTCAGGGTATTCCTCGGAGTTAACTACTGCTTGGTGTGCCTGCAACTGTATCGAAGTGTAGTATTTTATAAATAGATCATTCAAAACTCAATAACGGAAAAATCTGTCCTACATTTATTGTACACAAGGCTATGCTTGGATTCAGTTCGTATGTCTTCTGTCTCCTAGATTTCATAAAACCGATTACAATTTTCGATTTATTGGTTTATTAAGTTAACAGTGGATTGATACCAATACCCTCATAATAATAAAAAAGATGAAAGTATTGTACTTGGTTATTTGAAATATCTGAGATAAGTAAGTTCATCTTTATCTCCGTAAACTTGGCCTATTGATAAGGTACAAGTAGTTCTTGTATACAGGGATCTTGGATCCTGTCTGAGGAACACATTGACCGAATTATATCGCAGTTATATTTAGATAAAGCTATTTATTTGTACCGATGACGTTGGGCATTAGGGAAATAAACAAATCGTAGACCTGACTATTCGTACTTTTACAGATGTTTTTACGATTTTGTTACTAACACTCCAAATAAATAATAACTAAAACTAAATAATTAAGATTAGATTATTAATTTGACGAATTGAAATGACTAAATAGGTATTTTCTATGCTATTTCTTTCTTTGAATTACAAAAAGAGAAAAGATAAGCAAAAGAATAATATAATCGCTAATGGGTGCTATACATTATAATCCAAAGCACTCGAGTGGGGAATGTATCTACGTAATGGTAGATACGAGAGTGCAGTGCAGAATGCAGACTCGGTTGGATGATGCGTTTGCGCGGGGTGGGTCATGCGCCCGCGACGCACAGATTCGAAGCGCCAGTACTGCCAGTAGCGCGAACAGCCCCGAACGGCACACACGATGATTGCGTACAAGCACGCGCTTGCCGCCGCTGTGCTGTGCGCACTGGCTGGCCAGCTCGGAGCCGGAGCCAGCCTACATTGCGCCATGAGGAGAGAGATTTCGCCTTGCACCTGCCGACGTGAAGACGCTGGTACCGGTGTCATTCTCGTGGTTTGTCAGCGCATCAACGCCTATGAAGAAATCGCACGAGCTTTGTCGAACAAATTCAGCCCCGAAACCAAAATTGGCTTGGATATCTCCTACTCACAACTTCCGGACTTGATGGACCACAGCATCAAAGACCTTGGTCTTTCCATCACCAGACTCAAATTAAACTTCGACAATTTAAGGCAAGTCGATTTCGAAGTATTCTTACAACTCCATTGGACATAAGTTCGGTTTAATGTGCAATTTCTATAACGTGTACAGCTGTGAATCTACGCAATGTTTGCTTAATACGTGTAAGCTCTTTGTTGTGCACAGCAGCATTGAAATTGTGATCACGATCATGTCGTTCAATATGTATAAGTTATATGAGAAAACAACAGGTCTATGATAAGAGCGCTCACCGATGAAGATCGGCTGTTATCGAGAGAGTGGGCGGTACCCTCGTGAGGGTTGGTAACGCTAAGCTGCACACTCTAAAACATCACACCCTGACAATGGGAATGTGATGGATTTCATTTCAGAGAACAATATTTGATTCCGTGAATTGTAACCGCTCAGTAAAATTCCTTTCGAAATGAGTTTATTATTGTAACGATACTTATCAACTTTTTATCACTTTTTTCATGAATGCAAACAACAGAACATGAATTAAGTGACGAACTCGGCGAAGTACGGCACCACGTTTTATTTTAGATGGTTTATTCCTCAAAGAACAACAATTAAGACGCCCGTGACCCATGAGCTCGTCTCTTATTGACCACTCAATTGATCTTACAGATTTTACGAGTCATCATAATTATTCATTTTTCTTGCCTATTCTTGAAATCCTTGCCCTAAATCAACATTAATAGCTATTTTCAAATATAGGGAACTCTTTAGACTGACTGTTCCAATTTAATTACACTTAGATAGCTTCTTGAGTTTTTAACAAAAATATAGGTACTTATAAGAAGAATGACATGAATTGCTTTTCAAGTTATAATTAGATTATTATTCCTTGAAAAGGAATTGGAATTTTAAAAGTATTCAAACTGTTTATTGATTCCAATATTAACCTTTCGTTAGTGAACTTTAGATCGCGTGGGGATGGCATCTAGGAGACGTTGCTCGATAGTTTGCTCGGGTTATCTAAGGTCGCTTCTAAAGCAGTAAAATTGAATGATATCGTATTGGTCGTGTCGTATTCACTGTATTTACTCATTAAATGGTGAACTAACAAATTACAGTACTCCTTGTTTATACCGTTCTGTATATAAGCGTTTATAAAATGTATCTAAGCCAATAATATCACAACTTGCCAACTTTCAAATAAGCTAAATCAATCTCAGGTCGTACTGAATCGTAGTTCGACTGGATAGTCAAACTACGATTCAGTTTAATCCACCGCGGCCTGTTTATCTTCCTATCGTGTAGGTACAAGATTAAATCATTCACAACAACAGTGATTCAAAAATATCAATGGCCATGTTTTATGAGTAACTTATTAGTGAAACATCAGTCAGTCACTCAGTCGTAATATTATTTAGTCTGGAAAATTCATTTGTCGTAGTGTCCACGTGCACTATCTAGATTATAATCTCATTGGTGCTCAGTATGTCTTTGATAACTACCAACTGCTAATAACTAAACATCGAAAAGTAAATACTTTTGGGTGTTCATTCGATTAACTGTATTTATCTTGGTGACATATTTTTTCTCGGTAGCCATTGTAGGTAGTTTCCTTAGTAGGAACTGGGCACTCTACGTAATAAGTCTAATTCGGGCTATCAGTTTCTACGAACCGTTGGACTTAATTTCACTGATATAATATATAAGGCGCTTTTTTAATTGTTTACATACATACACATAATCACGCCTTTATCCCCGAAGGGTTAGTCAGAGGTGAATTAACACCCGCATTTCACCATTAATTGTATTCGGTCCCACGTAATAGGGGGGGGGGGGGGTGAACCTATTGCCGTATTCCGGGCACTATAGTTGACTCGAGCCATGTATTTGAGGATGAGTCTGAGCTTTGTATATCTGCCTGATGTTAAACAGCAATATACCTTAGTCACCTTGTACGACACCGCTGGGGAATAGGTGGGTGGCCCAAATTCTACTCTGCCGGGAACCACGCAACTTTTAATTGAGATGGGATGCACATTTTCCGTACTTTCCAAAATATGTAAGAACAGTTTATTGACTGATGAACATAATTGGCTAAATCTATCTATCTTTTTGCCTCAATGTGACTTACATTGAGGTACACAGATATACACCAAAACATAGTTTATATATTTTTACATTATTTCGATGAAGAATTAAGAAGTTCAGAAGGTTCAAGTCATATTTCTATTGAGTTTGGTTCAATTCATTATTCCACAAGAAAGAGAAAAATAATCTAGTTCTAATATAGTTCGCTGAGTTTCTTGCTGGTATCTTCTCAGTAGAACTAACCTACCGAACCAGCGAAAGAATCATTTTCCAATGGTTTATTTGTACATTATTTAATATTTTAATATTATTTCTTGACATACTCAATTGTATAATTTTGACGTTCATATGTGCTCTTTGTGTGCCTAAACTGAATAAATGAAATTGATTCTTTGCTTCTTTGATTCACAATTTAATGGTGATTTGAAACAGAATTGTCACTTATTAGATAAAAAATGGTACCTACTGAGGAATTGAACTGTTTATAACTCAATATTATGCGGTAAGTACTTTTTAGAGATCCATACTAAAAAAAAACGAACCTTAATACTAAGAGTTCGCTGTCTGTCTGTCACCCAGTCTGGTGACAGACAGACGGACAGCGTAATTCGTGAGACGTTATAACAACAAATACAAAAAGCAGAAAAAAATATTTTTAAGATATATATATAATATTTCTCATAAAATAAAAGTTATCCTTATTGCCGTTTTTCGTTCACTGGCTGTATCTAATTAAATGTGATGAAGCTGAGATTTTAACACATGATGTATTTCTGTTGCCGCTGTAAAAGCAAATACTAAAAACAAAATAGTAGTGTACATTTTGTTGGTAAGGCCGCCCATCGTACATTATTATGTATAAAACCATGTTCATTTGTGTATTATGGTGGACAATAAAGAATATTTATTATTATTATTATGTTACAAGCGTGTAAAGTTGATGATTACCGCTGAGGCGCCATTAAGAGAGCCGAGGACAGTAATCATGAAAAACTACTTATGATATACATGTGTATTGACACATGTATATCATAAGCAGTTTTTCAACACACTTGTGAACAAAATGATATTAAAATAGATAATTACCCTTGTAGTTTACAGGTAGTAAACTTTCCATAACGTTAGGGGCTTCACATCTTATATTGGGCGGTATGCAACATAAATAATTTTCTTCATAACTAGTACATGTAGACAATATAATTTATAATTAACCGTAATTGCAACAGTGAAAACGAGTTGAGAATTTTTTATCGCAACAGCGGAAAAATTACTTTTCATATGCATCTATTTAGCAATGGCGAACTGCTATAAACTAAACAAATGAAGTTTCTTTTTTTCGTAACGAAGAAAAAGGAGAATTTAAAGTTTTACGGAGAAAACAACAATACATAACTTAATATTTGAGTGATAGTATTGCTTATTAAACAAGTATATATTCTTTAAATACTAAGTTGTATGAAATGAGCTATCTACTATATTGAAACATTTTTAAGAACAAATCAACCAATAAATTAAAAAAAAAAAACGAAGTATAACTCACTTGTAAATTATAGCGTTGTAAAAATCACAGTTTGATTACAGTGTCATTATGTGCCTAATAGCGGTGAAATTAGAGTCCCTTTATCAAGTGTGTTCAAAAAAATTTCCCAAGCGCCTACAATATGGGGTTCTTCAAGACGGGCATCAGAAGGTTTCTTCATGGTCGGCAGCGCGAGTGTGACACCCCTGGTGTTGCATACGTCCATAGGCCACGGTAACCGCTTCCCATCAGGTGGGCCGTGTGCTTGTCTGCCAACTAAGTGGTATAAAAAAAAAATAGGGACTCTTACAGAACAAACATGTTTTATAATGCTATCCGTTTGTCTATTACCAGTTTCTATTTAATTAACCATGATAGATAGACAGCTGACATTTTCAGAGATTGTGTACTTTTGTCAGGCTTTTATAACAATTACTAAAAACAGTATATTTTTAAAGGGGCTCACATAGAGCAAACGTGATTTTTATTGCTATCCGTTTCTCATTCATCAGGCTCTATCTAATGGACTAGAATAGCTAGACAGCCGAGATTTACACAGATGATGTCTGTCTATTGTCGCTGTAACAAAAAATACTTAAGGCGGAAAAATTTTTTAAAGTGGCTCCCATTCAACAAACTTGATTTTCTGTAGTTTTTTTGTTCGATATTAATAACAGCAGCAGAAGACGCTTGAAATATTTACAAAATATTTAGTAGTATATTAATTTTGACAGTAAATAATTAAATTTGAACAAAATAAATTGGAGGGCGGCTCCCATACAATATATGTGATTGCTATAGGTACCATAATATGTAAATAATAAAATAATAAGTATATGTAAAGTGAGTAGAATGAAAGTCATAACCAAAAGTGGGTGCTTCTACATCAAAAATAAGTTGCTTTATCAACTTGACTATGTCTTAAATTACTTATTTCTCAGTTTATAGAAGCCAATGTGTTTAACCCTCTGAAAATTCATGCGAGGTATCCGGGCTAGCGCCTTCGCCATCTATACGGTCTATACCTATTATATAATTTTTAAGTAATTGTCTTTGTACTTTGAAGATATTTAAAAAGATTGAGTTATATTATATTAACGATAGAAAAATAAATGTATTCTTAATCATATCATATGTGAAGTACCATATCATATCTAATGAGAAGTGCTCAAAACAAAACAAACTATTTGAAACTCAAATATCTTAACTGTTTCCATCATGGAATACCTGTCCCTCTACCACGACTCCTTCATCAGGGCAACTTTACTTCATATTGAATTGTTATTAGATAATTTACATAATATTTAAACGTATATATATAAAACCTTTAAGAAATAAATACTAAACGTCAGCTCCATCGGAATCAGCGAAGTGGTTCAAATTTAACTTACAAGATTTGGCTTCAGACAGACACCATGGTTACAGATAACAGGTGAACCTGATAAAAGAACTATCATTAGACTTCATGTGAGAGTACGACGTACTTGGCCAATTTGTTATTTAAATATATTTTTCCTAACATAGCAAAGAGGTACTATCAACACGGCTGGTTTAAAAGTTAAGATCCAAGTTTTAGAATTTAAGTAATAGATTAGATACACAATTAGAAAATTCATAAGGATTATTTTTAAGTACTATAAATGAAGCACCGATTTTTGTTCTTGATTGATGATGTACAAGTATTGAATCAGCCTCGTTTCATTCCATCCTTTTTTATAGCTTTAGTTGTTCCATAGGGAATGCTATTCTGTCTAGTAGGTAAGGTTCTTTACATTAAATTTATTAACACGATCAAGATCATTATTGTCTGTCAACCTCTATCCGATATTTACTTGATGTCGCAATAAAATTTATGCATCTCCATTTGCTCTTGCAGATATCATAAATCTAACAATACTTCGGTCTTTCATATTTTCTGTTTGATTTTGAGGAGTTGCCTTGCGATCTACGGTATTTATCCGCTACTACAATTGCTTCAAAACTAGGTCAAAACGAATGTAAAAATAATTTTAATTCGGTGGTAAACGGCGGAAATATCGCTGAATATTTTAAATACTTCTGCGAACCCATTCAAAGGATACAGGTATGATGTTATAATGTGTGATTGCATAAACAATGTAATACCTAATAGGCGATAGCAGCAGTCGCGGTTCAGTTTCTGGTAAATGTTGAAGAGTTTCGTGGTTTGTCTCTAAAACCCGTCATTAGATTTGGACGAATTTTATTTGTCCCTTTTAAATTACACCTTCGTCGAAACAAAAAAAAAAGAAATTTGTAAACCAATCTACATAATATGACGGAGCAACGCGTTCACACATAAATATCCGAATTAAGAACCTCTTTTTTCTTTTTTTTAATTTTAAGTGTAGTAATCTTTATCTGTGCCAAATTGCTACATGGATCTACTTGAAGATGCATTTATAATACTGCGCATTGCTTTAAACTAAATTGATCAGAAGGATTAGGTGTGCAGGGCCTCGATTCTGCTATAGCAAAACTACTGTCATACCATAGATACTGCAAACAAAGGCATTAAATATTAAACTTTTTTTCTAAACCCTTTTTATTTTACGTACTCTGAAAAAAGTCTTTTAATTTTAGACTTCAACAGCATATCTATCGTCTCGGAACTACGCTCCCGGAATAGTCGACATACCAATCAAAATCCGCACCCCGGACTCCAAAGTACACAGTAAATCTAATCTACTGCAACTGGACAATCGCTATGAGGATCATGATGATGATGAAGGTGTTTACAAACCCGGATAATACGAACATTTTTCTGCTACCACAAAAATAATGTGGGTAATGTCCACTTGACTAATTTGTTTGTTATACCGGGTACACATAAACCGAATGATAGACCAGAGTGGATGTTATAATAGTGGTCCTTGGTCGGTTATTGCGGGTTCATCAAAGAAACTAAGACGCGTTATACTTTTATAGAATCAGATCACAATGCAGACGTTCTTCTATACAATTGGTTCACGACCTTAAAGATGCGTATGGGTTTATTTTGTTTATTTTACTATTTTTGCAATGAATTACAAACAAAAAACAACTTAGATTGACTTAATAGCCACATAAAGTCTTAGTGAGACATTATCGTTGTAATTCACGAATCATTCAATAATCTCCTGGGGATTTACTCAGTTCCAACATACTATAAATAACCACTGATGGCCGGTAGCGTCTCTAATCACAGACTATTATCGACAATAAAAGTATCCGATTTACCATTCACAATTAAATTATCTAATCTGTTAATTTTATTTTCTAATCCTTAAAAAGGATACAGAGAATATCAGTTTTTATATATGGACACAATTTGTAAGTTCTGTATCTTCTTAATCTATTTTCAGTAAATAGCAATAAAAAGAGTACCAACTTGTGAGTTTTCATTAATACTTATGTTTGGATAAGCCTATGGCTTTACATACAGAATTACATATTACTCTTATCATATTATTTAGTTTAGCGGTTGCATACTATTTAATTTTATAAGCTTAATTATTGTAAAAGCTGTACTGTACTATTTGTAAAAGCACAAGTAGCTAGAGCTAGAGGGATTATTGAGAATAACATAGTAGTGTGTTACATATTCTTAGTACCCCTTATTTAAAAAAAAAGCTGCACATTTTAAGAAGATAACTCCAAAAGTATATTTATGAAGTCAATCAGGTTTAACGTGTAATTTATAGTTTTAAAAATTTAAAAATTAGTAGAAGTTTTACTAGTTAGCTATAATTTTGACGGCGAGCATGTATGAAAACAATTATGAAAGTAAAAGCGAAAGATGTATGCCAGGATCGTGGCAAAACTGTAGTCTCTGTCTACCCCACTTGGAAAAAGGCGTGACTGTATGCATGTATGTATGTCATTTTTAAATTCTTATCTGTATGTCTGATTGTTTGCAATATACGCATAAACCACTGAACGTATTTTGATGCGATTTTTATTATTTGGTCAGATTTCAACGAACCCCACTACGTATATGTATGTATATATGTATATTATAACGTGTAACAAAATGAACTCTCGGAACTTTATGTATTTAGCTGTTTACTTGGTATTTTTTAATGTAGGACACGTCAATTAGTCTTCGCCTTGCCTGATGGTAAACTGAAGGCAGTCTCAGAAAAGAGGGTCTCCATTACTTACACATACCATTTGACAATGGTGACACTCAGCTTGGCGGCCTCATCATATGCTTTTTCACGCCCCGCTTAAACGACCCGGGACTGTAGGAAGAAGGAAACATATTGGTTGGAAAAATAGTGGTTGACCCAACTCTTTAAAATCCAGTTGCGAAGATTGCAAAAACTGACATTAAAACCTGTGCTAACCGTACCACATCGATACCTCCAGCAAATGGGTTGCAATGAACAGCTGACTTTTGGAGGTCAATGACCGGTGGGTGTATCGTGGTTAAGTTTCATGATCTGACAAGATCTGCACGCACATCATGAATTGAGAGGTTCTAAATTCCGAATAGCGGCACCGTGGTAGAATGAGCATACAAAAATGAGTTAAATATGAATTAATAAGTGAATAATAAACATTTAATTTTTAACCATTTTCATGCATAGTTACCGATACTGCTCAACCCCCTAAAGTTCCGAGAGTTAAGTTAGTCTTCACTCGCGATTGCTCTATCGGTGTGTAGTTGTGTACTCGGCATTATTAGTTTAAATAACATACATTGTTATCATTGTTTATGATGAACACAACAACATAGGCGTAGGTAAGTAGGTAACGATATTATTTTATCACACGAGTAACAGTTTCTTTCCACACTGTTTTCAACCCTCGTGATCATGGATTATTATTATTATTATTATATCTATTTATTTATCTATACCTCGACCTGTATGGATGTCGGTTTTGGCGACTATTGGTTATATTTGTCCATTAATGGAGATTAAATATCTCGTATTTCTGTGGTCGTATCTTAGGCCCTCCTCAACTGATTGAGATCAAACATTCGACAGATTTTGAGTCTGCTGTTCAGTATTTTATGGGTCCATCGCGAACAAAGACACAGACAAGAATTCCAAAATAAATATTTTTGTGTTCCGAATATTTTTATAGATGGCTCGAGTCAACGGAAAGTTAATTTCCGGAAAACGGCAATAGGTTATAGCCTATTACCTACATGGTACCGAATACAATGATTGGTGAAATGTGGGTGATAATTCACTTCTGCCAAAACCTCCAAGGATAAAGGCGTGATTATATGTATGTATGTATATAAGCCCTATAACATAACCTAAGTATATTTCTTAAATATTTCCAACATAGGTACAGACACGGATACTTTACAATTATGTATAATAGTAGATATAGATAAATAGATATTGAAATTGTCAGCTATCTTGCAGATATCCCTATGGACCTTTGCGGTATGAACAATCATTTGTGCAACCTATATAGAGACAGACATGAATGGTCTAGGACCCCGCGACGTCTTTGCGATTTGAACAATCATTATGTGCATTTATATAGAGTAGAAACAGACATTTATAATGGTCGCGCGAACTACAAACCTATGTCAACTCATATAAGGACTAGGACTATATTTTTTTGTTTTGTGCAGTGAGATACTACTAAACGGACTGTCCTCGTGGGAATTCCCTATTTGATATCATAAATGTAATGTATCATTTATCGTAGTAGTATCAGAAGAAATGCGAAGAAAATGGTATTCTCGTAACTCAGTTTTCGTTTTCCACAGTCAGTACGATTCTTTCTTTGTCGGCATAGAGTGGCCACTTCTTCTTTTGGTCCGCGAAAATCAGTCAAACCACCAAAGACACTTACGTATACTTGAACCATTGTGGAAAAAATCTATAGGCATATTTAAATTCAATCAATCACAACTTAGTGAAATAGATAAATTCGCTTAGGACCTGTCGAGTCCTATCTGTCGAATAGTTTCAAACGGCAGAACTTTGAGGTATCTATTAATTTAATGTAAAGAAAAGCACTTATACTGAAAAACAACCAGTTAGGTACAGAAATGGGAAAAAAATCTCTCGTAGCTGGTTATGAAAACGACAATTAAATTCTTCTTTCGTACTAGTTGGTTAGTAACACTGATCTCGCACAATGGCCTAAATAGGGAGGCTAAGTGCGGACAAAGGTCTCCCTATCTAATAGTAACTATGATTCAGATTCCGAAAGAAAAAACCGGTGTTTTAGAAGTTAAGCTTATTAGAAGAAATTTTGTAAATAATAAAAGAGTAGCATAATTGAAACGAATAAAACGATATACATTTTTATCGCCAACTACTAAAAAAACTATGTCGAATTTTATCACTACAAAATAGGTAACTTGGTAGGTAAAACCTAAGATATTTTCCCGGTATCTCCGTTGTCGGATAACCTCAAACTGTCCCATTTAGTATGATACTAACAATATGTATAGTTTCATTGAATAATATGTACCTACAACTCGTACGCTTTATTCCTCAGTCAAGCCTAGCGGTTTGTTCAATTGTATATATGCTGGACTCGTTTTGTAATTTAATTACCCTTTGGCCTAAGCGAGTACGTCAATTATGCACTGTTCGAGTCAACGGGTAGCCAACTGAGCACGACATTACATTGGTATTTAATCCTTTTTCTGTGTCAAAATCATTTCCAAATATATTTATTTATTTATTTAACTTGATGCACAGTAAATGCCAAAAGTAAATCTATATTTTCTGTGAATTCAGAATCATGGTACATTTTGTCGTTGACCAATGACCCTATCTGTTGGACTATGGCCTTACATCCGTATTACCCATGGGGATTTCCATTGGTATTTTGGATGTAATCTTCTATTTGACCAGATGTTATAGATTGGAAATAGAATTTTACTGTGTTATTGATATAAATATATAGGTATAATTCCATGCTTCAATTCTATCAGATGTCATTTTTTAACGAATACAACGTAGATATTCAGTTGACATAAACAAAAAGATAAAATATTGTTGATAAAAAATAAAGTAGTGGTTATTTGATTACTTAAAAGCGAGTGACTTGCGTTCGGTAGGTAGTTTAATTCACATTTCAAGAGAAACATTACGTTTACAACCTAGTCAAGCTCTGCTCACCATGGGTCTTGACAGCGATGTATATGTTGCAGAATATTTATTTACTAAGGTGATGAGATTTATACCTGTGTTCAACCAAGTAAGTTGGCTGTGTAATTTTAAAACGTAGTAAGTAATATCATCGGGAAAATTCATTATAGGTTACTTTCCTTGTAGGATAGCCACGCCTCCCTCGAGCGCCAAAGTGCGAGATTTGTGTACAACTGATTTTGGTGCTCGAATAAAGATTATCTAAATTAGTCTTTGTCAATTTATGTTGGGTTTTTCGTTATTTTTTGGAATTCATTTCTATAGAATACCGCGATTATAATAACTTCGTGTTGTGTTCCCAGCGGTGAGTAGGGTAGCCAGAGCTCACTGGAGAATTTGTGCTGTCAGTGGGATGACTAAAGGCTTGTCCTGCTTTGTCCTCTACACTGACGGCACAGAAACTCTGTGCTTACAGGGTCGGCAGCGCGAGTGTGGCTTTTCTGGTGTTGCACACGTCCTTAGGCCACGGTAACCACTTTCCATCAGGTGGGCCGTGCGCTTGTCTGCCACCTAAGTGGTATAAAAAAAGGGTAATCAGATAAAGATTTCATTAATACTCAATGGATGGATTTTATCAAACGTGTCAAATTTATGGGGACTCCGTACTCTGAATAGAGAACTCAAGTGTCATTAGGTACATATTAGAGAACTCCTTTGTGTCGAAACTGGGGTTTTCCTTATAAATCAGATATTATTATTGTAGGATGTTTATTTAGTTTTATGAGATACCACTTCTTGGTAGACAAAGATAAGAAAGAATCTTTATTATTTGTGTTAAATCAAATCTGCTCTCAATATTGTACCTACTGTGCTTTATCCTGTTTAATTGTTTTAGTACGAATTCTACTTTTAAATAGGTACACTCATAGAGCTATTTAATAAATACATACATACATACATATAATCATGCCTTTATCACTAGAGGGTTAGGCAGAGGTGAATTAACACCCACATTTCACCAAAATTATTGTATTTGGTCCCTCGTAATAGGGGGTGAGCCTATTGCCGTATTCCGGGCACTATTGTTGACTCGACCCATGCATCTAGGGCTGAGTTTGGGCTACAGCCCTATCCTTTAGTCGCCTTGTACGACACTGCATGGGAAGAGGTGGGGTGGCCCTAATTCTACTCTGCCGGAAACCACGCGGCAAATTTAATAAATATAAAAAAATATTAAACAGTCAATGTGGCATGCACTGAGTTAAATGATTAGATGTACTGAGTTAAATCTATACTAATATTATAAAGCTGAAGAGTTTGTTTGTTTGTTTGAACGTGCTAATCTTAGGAAGTACCCACTGATTCAAATTGTAAAAATCTTTTGTATTGTTAGTCCATTTATCGATTAAGGTTATAAACTATATATATCATCACGCTACTACTTAAGGGAACGGAGAAGTGATCATACATTTCAATCAATTTGGCATATTTCCATACATACATACAATCATGCCTTTATCCCCGGAGGGTTAGGCAGAGGTGAATTAACACCCACATTTCACCAATCATTGAATTCGGTTCCAGGTAATAGGGGGTGAACCTATTGCCGTCTGCCGGGTACTTTGTTGACACAAGCCATACATCTGAGGCTGAGTCTTGGGTGTATACTGTCTGATGGTAAACAGCACAATTTCCATACATTATTTGAAGAAAAAAAAAATACGGGCGTAAAGGGGCGGTATGAGGTTTATAAACATGCCACGGGCTAACCTGGAGTGGGTCAGCTAACTATATTATAAATCAATGGTTACTATTAGAATTATCGCTATATTTACACTATTGCATTGATTTGAGTTTCCGATATTTCGGCGCTGTTGCAAACACCATGATCACCGAGGAACTGGACTATTGGCGGTACACAGTGGAATAGTTTTCAACAGCACCGAAATATCGGAAACTCAAAACAATGCAACATGGTAAATATTCCGATAATTCTAAATGGTAATGTAGACCAAGATAGTTTAAATATCTTTAAATCAAAGGTGTCATGTGGGTCAAAGGTATAAAACGTCAGTGTACGTATATTTGTAGGTTTAGCGACAGATTACATTCTGCTAATTTACGAACTATTTCTGGTATATATATTTCCCTTTTTGTGCAGCAAGAAAATATTTGTGCAGGTATAATGGGTTATGGAGTACTAACCAATGATGTGTATATTTATATGTGATAACAACAATAGCAACAATGTACTTAAAAAATTCGTATGCCTAATGCAGGCGAGATATGCTGTACTATCCACACTGGACAAATTAACACCTTTATCTTCACCGTGTCTCTTGCGAATAAATTTTCATTTCATTTCATTTCATTTCATTTCATTTCATTTCATTTCATTTCATTTCATTTCATTTCATTTCATTTCATTTCATTTCATTTCATTTCATTTCATTTCATTTCATTTCATTTCATTTCATTTCATTTCATTTCATTTCATTTCATTTCATTTCATTTCATTTCATTTCATTTCATTTCATTTCATTTCATTTCATTTCATTTCATTTCATTTCATTTCATTTCATTTCATTTCATTTCATTTCATTTCATTTCATTTCATTTCATTTCATTTCATTTCATTTCATTTCATTTCATTTCATTTCATTTCATTTCATTTCATTTCATTTCATTTCATTTCATTTCATTTCATTTCATTTCATTTCATTTCATTTCATTTCATTTCATTTCATTTCATTTCATTTCATTTCATTTCATTTCATTTCATTTCATTTCATTTCATTTCATTTCATTTCATTTCATTTCATTTCATTTCATTTCATTTCATTTCATTTCATTTCATTTCATTTCATTTCATTTCATTTCATTTCATTTCATTTCATTTCATTTCATTTCATTTCATTTCATTTCATTTCATTTCATTTCATTTCATTTCATTTCATTTCATTTCATTTCATTTCATTTCATTTCATTTCATTTCATTTCATTTCATTTCATTTCATTTCATTTCATTTCATTTCATTTCATTTCATTTCATTTCATTTCATTTCATTTCATTTCATTTCATTTCATTTCATTTCATTTCATTTCATTTCATTTCATTTCATTTCATTTCATTTCATTTCATTTCATTTCATTTCATTTCTTTATGGGTTGAAGAGCTAGTGAACGCTCTCCTACTCTGCCCTTTCGGTATATCTAATGTGGTCTCTAGAAAATTAACTAAATAAAAGTAAATGAAGAACAAAAAGAGATATAGAAGTAAAAGATTATTTCTATTATGTAACTATAAATTCATAATGTAAATTACTCTTATAGGTAATCGAATAGAAATGTCATAATTATTTCTTAATGCTAGGGTTCACGTTTACCACATTTACAATGCACCTGACCAGGCCCGGCTAAATTAGTCAAAAGCTGAAATTACGTAGCAGGTGTGTAGCTACGTGCGTAGCGCTCTATTCACAGCTAGAAAGTTGTTTCTACTAGTATTATAGATGTGAAAAATCGTGGAAAGAAATGTTGGCTAATCAATCACGGCTGAACGGATCTGAATTAAAAAATAGGGAAATAGATTATGGTCTGGAATAACACGTAGGTTTACTTATTAATGCTGCTGCGGTTTACCCAAGCACCTACAATATGGGGTTCTTCAAGAGGGACATCAGAAGGTTTCTTCGTGGTCGGCAGCGCGAGTGTAACACCCCTGGTGTTGCGTACGTCCATAGGCCACGGTAACCACTTCCCATCAGGTGGGCCCTGTGCTTGTCTACCACCTAAGTGGTATAAAAAATACACTTTTTATCAGTTACGCAAACAGAATCAACAATACACGTCGGCGAAGTCGCGTGTAATTTTTTTTTCAATGTTTAGGAATTGAAAACCCAATTAAAAATTGTTTGTAAAATTATTCACAATTTATTTCTTATTTATCGACTTCTGTGTGTTGCCACAACTTGCCAATGCCAGGGTATTGTGAAAAGTTATTCGGCGATGAGATGGTCCTGTCACTTCATCTAGAAGTTGTACGGTCAAAAGAAATACATTAATATTGATTCTCTTAAAATTGGTCGAAAGCAGTTACGATACTATATGTAACGAGTGACAGTGTATGACAGTGACGTATTGGTACATTCGCACTCAGAAGTTGCCGAACACTAACAAAACAAACGCTGTGTAGGTACATTAAATAAAATAAAAAAAAATAGATATTTGATGAACTATTTTTGTTATCTTCAGAGGACATATCTCGTATTTAACATTTGTCAATTTTTGTTTTATATTGCATGTAAAGTTTTAGAGTCAAGTTGGATGGTAACTTGAAGAGTGTTAAATTAACACCGATGGCAGCTGTACGCAATATAGTGGTAGGATAGCTAGCTAGGATTCCTAGACGAATCATCAACAATGTTGTGACAGTGGTTTGCGAAGTAGTCGCGCCAAAGGCAAGCGGCGGCGGCGGCGCCCGCGCTGATTGTCGTCCACGCGACCGTTTGGCGCCGCCCCTGCAATGATAACCCCAGAACGTTGACCTCTTCACATTAATGTTTACTAAACCCGCTCCATTTGCATACGCTATGACATGCAATGGTATGGTTTTATCCCTACAATTCAAAGTTTCATGGTGGAAACCCAACATCCAACATGGCGGAACAACGGGCATCGTTAGGCGAATATTTGATTTGATAAGTAAATATCTTCATAATTACACTATTAACAATATACATATCTTCTCGCTATGTAGCAACAGGTGCAAAATTTTAATTTATTATATTTTTCTACATAATAAAATATTCTGATAAATATAAATAGCGAAATGTTTACGTCTCGCTTACTATTTTTAAATTAAGACTGATAAAAATCATAAAGTACTGGTTTGAAAATAATTACTTGGTGTGCTCAATGGACTCCACAAGTCGTTTCCATCGGCCCTGGGGTAAGGTCTATAAGACCATGTTTTCCTAGCCGCAAGTTTACTATAGCTTAATTAATACTATTCAGATGAAAAATATGACAGTATTTTTTATTCTCACGCCACCAGGAAGCTGCCTGCCTGCCTCACATCTAAATAATGTAATGATAGACACTAGTACCATATACCTACTGCAAATATAATATTTTACCTTTATTGCTCACAAGTATTTTATCTATCTATTGCTTTTTTTAAATATTGCAAGCTACTAGTACTTTTTTCACTATTTGATTGTGGTTCACTATCATATACTTTTTTTTAACACAGATGGCTTTGGTGTTGAGTAGATAGATCAAGGTTCATATATATTTGCCCACTACCCTTTGATAGTGATAAAAATATTTAACTACTTACGAAGATTATACTTTTTGGTAGGACAGTATAAAGTAACTAGCTAGGTAGATACTTACAAAGTTCTATTTTCTGACCATCAGTGAATCGTGAAAATTGAAATAGGAATATCTCAAATCACAATCACACTTTAGTGACGTATATGAGAACACCAGAGTTCAATTTCTACTTAACTATTGTTAACAATTGCACGATCAACGTCCAGCTTATAAATAATTACGCCACACCAAAAATGATGAACAGTAAAAATCACAAAAAGAGTCAAGCGGAAAAGCCTATCTTTATATAATATTGGAGTGTATAGAAGTACTTAAATATCTTGTCCAAATTATGTAGGTAGGTACCCCATACGAGTAGAGGTCGAGAGAGAAGTAAAAATACCTTGACCTATATTAAGAATTTGAGGCGGGCGTAGTCACAAGCAAGCTGTTTGCCAAGTTCAAAAAATGTCCGTTTACATGGCAACAATTATAATATCGAAGAGCAATTTATGTCAAGGACAAGGGTACCTACTTATATAGGGAATTAAATTCTCTTGGGAAATCTTCTGAATTATGAAATGTCACGTTTCTCGTTGTCGTACAAGTAATAATGTTTAAAGCCTAACTTAAGTATTTTGCCTTGAGATTTGTATGTTTATGAATCACGGACGTGTTCTCTCATCTAATTAAAGTTACTTATGAGCTTAATATCATCCGAGGCTTTAGATTTGGCTTATACGGTTATTACGCATGTGAGCGACAGTTGTCTGACCTGTCAACCCCGAGACTAAAGCTTGCCTCAGGGCCGTTCGTCTACCAGTATGTGTACCGGGGTACAGGTGGGGTAGGTTTGGACCCAAAGATCTAGCGAGGCCCTATTATTCACCCATCAATAAAATTATGAACTTAATATTTGTTACGAATGTGATAAGATAAAATTTCGCTTAACAGTCTTAGTCGGAAAGCATGCCTACAAAAAAATTGGTGCCAGCTTTCAGGCTATCTTAAAACTTCTTTGGTTGGAATTTGGAATATCCAGAAAGTTAGTTTAAAAATCTTTTGCTATAGGTAAAGTAACAGAAAACCAGACTTCTATTTAAACGGAAAATTTGTCCACACTTCTGCATACTTGTTTAATTACACGCATAGCCATATTTACGAGTAAGTCTGATTACATTATGAGATCGCTAGTCTGTCATTCTGTTATGTGATGATAACAATTAATTGCAGGTCTATCACCGTGGGTCTTTGACTGTGAGTTTGTATCGATAGACCTGTGATGACATATTGATGCTGTAATAACTATAAATATATGTATGTAGTTATACTTCATGCATAATAAAGAAAGTATTAGGAAAACATATTTGTTTCGATGGTTCTGACTGTACTGTTGACACAGGGCTGATTAACGCGACGCCTTTGTTAACTTAACTGGACTAAATGATTACGCGGCTTATCACTTTGCTTACTCTATACTCAAGTAAGTAATTGTCTAGTATGTGTCTATGTCCTACTAATAATATAATGGCGAAGGTGAGTGAGAATATTTGTTACTTCGCATTGCGGCGTGTGATCTATAATAATTACCTCAAGAGGTGGCGTGTAACGACCTCGGTGGCGTAGCGGTAGACCATTCGACTCCTATGGAGAGGGCGCAGGTTCGATTCCTGCTCAGTGCAAATATTTGTATGCATGAATATGTATATTTGCATTGGTCTGGGTGTTTCTATGTATAATTATGTATGTATTTACAAAAAAAAAGGATCTAAGTATGTTTATTCGCATTCAAGATCCCATACTGTGTTAGTGCTAGTTAAGCTATGCTTACCGTGGGTCTAGATAGCGTTGTGTAGAATGTCGTGAAATATTTATTTATTTAATACACTTATGAGGTGGTACCTATCAGGAGATGATTTTCTCTTGGGTTGGTTCACTCAAGACTAGTATTAAATTATATCTCAGGAATGATTAGGGTTATAGAATCTCTGCCCCACGGCCCCAAACCGTCGCCCCCAATCTTTGTCGAGGTTGTAGGTCGTTCCGCTCGGTAACCTTTCTATGCCTTTTTATCACATCGCTGTCTCGTAAAATAAGGCGTCAACGTATTATTTCTTGCTGCTTTTTGTTCTTAATGTTTTAAAGTCATTAAAGGTATTAACATGTTTGAAGTGGCTTCCTCAGATCAATGATTCTCATATAGATAAAGAAGTGTTAAAATGTAAAGGAGAGTAATTTGAAATCATGAAATACATTGTCATACACATGTAATTTTATTCATAAACTATTACAACAACATACAAGACGTACAACAAGCAACGCCGAGCAAGCAATAAAATATATCATTAAGTTATTCAAATTAAAATATAAAAAAAACAGAATATATTCCGTGTACATTATGTAAATATTAAAGTGATTTATGATGTTATTAACCCTATTCAAGTCACATTAATGTTGCGTATTGATTGATTGTATGACTTTCAAAGTTAAAACTAAGTGCAAAATTCGGTAATGATCAAAGCGACTCAAACTAGTCATAGGTATCTTAAAAAATAAATTCCATAAATAGATAAATTTAAGTCAGAATTGAACTGATGTTCAGATCACGTCACGTTGAACATTGTTAGCCATAATTAGACAGTTTGCTGTCATTTGTCTCCTTATCTAATCAGTTTGAATGGCACTCCTTTTTATTATTTATTCGGTGCTTTATCCGAATTTTATTTATTTATATTATTTATCATATTATTTATATATATATACATATATTAAAAGCTCGGAAGCTTTTTCCTAACTCAGTTGGGGTCTGCTTTCAGTCTAATTACGATAATTTTCGTGAAGCCATCTGACCTCCACAACGCATTGGCTTACTAATGACTAGTTGTGGGACTTCCCAAGACTGACGAGCCTTGCAACTTAACGAGCCGTTCATAGTTTATTTTCGGTGATTCTAATTTATTTTTCTGTTTCCAAGACAATGAACGGTATTTAACTTTTTATTTAATTTCTATTTCAGCGAATTGAAAGAAAATGTTTTCACCAAATTAGATTTGGTGGATTACTTCAGCTTGGCAGACAATTCCCTGACAGAGCTGCCCCGGCACGTATTGAAGCACTTGCCTCATGTCAAGACACTCGATATGTGCAGGAACAAGATTACAAAACTATCCGTGGAAGATTTCAAAGTAAGTCACCATAATTATTTTTACGTTTCTCGGCTGCATCTGAAGTTTTTTCACCCTGAAGCCCGGGGTCTGTTATATACTTCTCCTCCATTTGTTTTGACTTATACGGCTGACGTGCCTGTCCGCCTAACCCCGAGGGGAAGACCCACACCTGGGCGTCATCCGTTAATCAACAAGTTAGTACACCCACATGCACGTGAGATTGGCTTGGCGTGTCCTGGAACTACCCTGACTTCAAATTCAAACGAAACTTTGTAAATATATTTTTGTAGAGACGTTGTAGGTTGCCCATTTATTTGCGTCTCTAAAAATATAGGTAATCCTCTTACTTAAGGTATGATTCCGAAGGCGACCGCATACGACAACTGCAGACACGGAACGTACCGTGAAATAGACTTAAAATTATACTTTTGTTTTGTTTATTGTTCTAATTCATTGAGGGTTCTCAATGGTGCGTTTATCCGTATCGAAGTTTAAGAAGTAATGTGTGTGAAAATATGTAAATAAATAGTTATAGACAATTGAGGTGAATGCGGGACTGGTTTCCTTTTATTTCTATGGAATATTTTTGTGCGGTCGGGTTACGTGTCGTCTTTGTTGCCCTCGGAATCATACCTTTATGTTTTCAACAGAACCAATCAACCCTCGTTGCGATAAAAATAAATTCATTTGATCTTTATGAAAATAGATATTTATTTTCAAAAAATTCTTGAGCATTCCATTTCTTTACACGTGTCTCATTTTTTTCGTACCTATTTTATCCGATAACCGTAGGTGTAAAATGATTTCAATAAGTTGGAGCGTAGGCCGCAGTCGATAGGTCGGTAGGTAGGTGATGGTGTGAAACATGCGCTTAGCAGCTAGACTTGTCAATCTATACATATACAACTTGAAATTTTGATAGGCGATGAACTTAAAATCATTTCTCAATGGATAAACTATCCACTGAAAAATGATTTTTGGAAATTTTATTGTAAAAGGATACGCAGCATGAAATTTCAAATACATGCGTCTATAAGAAATAAAGAAAATATCACGTTTTTCATAATTGCACTACTAAGGGGGTAAAGGCGTGATTATATATATTAGTATTTATGTATGCAAGGGGGTAAAATAAGCGGTACATAGAATCGGTCGGCAGCGCGAGTGTAACACCCCTGGTGTTGCATACGTCCATATGCCACGGTAACCACTTCCTATCAGGTGGGCCGTGTGCTTGTCTGCCACCTAAGTGGAAAGTATATAAGTAAAATTATAAGACTGTTTTAAGAATTTATTCTCGGATGTAGTCGGATCTCTGACCGCTAGTTAACATATTATTATATTAATAGATAAAACAAAGTTGATATTTGATTACCGCCCGTGGTGACAGTGGCGAGATCCCGCTAAGTCATTAAACACACATCACAATACTAGACTACTTATGTCGTGTGACGTTAATCTAGTACAAGACTAATTATTAAGTGAAAAATAATGGCAACAATGACATACGCCACTATAATTATTTTAAAGGAAGTAGCTTATCTTATATATAAATAGTTTTAATACTAATTAGCCCTAGTCTACATGTTAAAATAATGTTGACTTTTTAATGAAGGACATTCAAGAAATAGAACATTTGGTGGTAGCTGACAATCAAATTTCGAAAATAGAGAGAGACGCTATACCGAAGGCGTTGAGGCACATACATCTTGGAATTAATAAACTCGGTACCTTGAACGGGGCTCTGAAAGATTTGGACGATTTAGAGTGGATCTTTATCAACGCAAACCATTTGGTATCCATCGAAAATGAGTTGCCAGTGGTAAGTACACACTTATTTTTTACTATTCACAGTCTTAATGTTTAATGAGGTCTCGATATCCCTAGACATAGACTTGTTCTGTGCAAGCTCGAAGGTAATTAAAAGACACAGGGGTGACGAACTCTTTGGGGAAGGTTCTAGTCACCGTCGCAGAACTCAGTCAGTGTAGCGACTCCTACTGCAGACTATTCTTGTGCTTTTATATATTTTGTATCTTCTTAAATATTTTTTGTATCTTTTGTTTATTTATTTAATTGTACAAACAAATTTGTAATTAGCAATAAGTTTAACATAGTGTAATCTACATTATTGTTTTTGGTCTGTAAACCTTCCTAAAAGTAACCAATATTTTTTTTCCAGAAAGCGAAAAAGATCACACTCATTCATGCTGCTCAGAACGAGCTGCAAAGTATGCCCAAGGATTTGAAACAAATGCCATCGTTGGAGTCGCTGTACTTTTATGATAACAACATAAAATCTTTAGATGGAGCACTACAAAAATCTCGGAAGCTAATGAGAATAGGGCTATCATTCAACAAAATAGAAAGTGTTAGTTGTAATTTGATGTTCTAGCTAAGTTAGTCTAGTCAAAACGATCTGGTTTATAAAAAAATCACAGATAAAATACAACAGAGTCGCCTTCGCTGGTACGTTTACGGAAACTACTAGGCTACATGGGTAACAAATACCTGGGTTCCGGTTAGAGAGGTAGGACCAAGAAGTCCTGACTTGACGTCGTGGGGGGTGACATGCGTGCCAATGTTCTCACCATAATGAACGCCCAAGAGAAAAGAAGTGGACGAAAATCCGGAAGGCTGACCGAGTACACCTGGTGACGTATTTTCCTGATTGCATCCGAGGTGCAATCAGGAAAATTCGTCTTCATGATGGTGATGATTTCCTTTAAATTAGAAGTTAAGAAACAAGTAAACTATTATAACCTAAACCTCTTTACCATGTGATGTAAGAGAGTTAGAGTCGAGCTACCTTTGAACTGCAATTTAGATGCAAATTGAACATTTGGATGGATTTCGGTAGATATATTTAGTTATATAATTTAACGTCATTGAAATAAACGAACGACTGTTGATCACTTTTTATGCAATAATATGTACGGAAATTAAAGCGATCGAAGTATAGGTACATACATACCTTTGATTTGCCTGACGGTTCGACCAGGTTACACCGGCCGTGGTCACACGCTGATCTCGTTAATTTCCGTAAACATTAGTGTATTTCATGGAACGCAAAAGTTTAAATGCTGATCACTTGTCACTAAACGATGCGTAGATTTAACAGCACGTCGCGGGGTACGTTTGCTACAGTTGTCATAGAATAGATATTAGTATATAAACGTCGTTTTTCACGCAGTTGGACCAACATTGTATTTTGCATTTGGAAACCACATTGCTTAAATACAGCATACAATCATATTTATTAGTGCTAGTGGCTAACTACAAATGGGTTACACCTAAATTGCTGGGAACTCAGAATGTATCAAAAATTGTTGAATGTCCAACTTTTGTTGAGAAAAATATTGGTTTGAAATAGAGTTTGGTAGGCTTGAGATTGATATTTCCAAACTGATATATGAAATGGATGAAGGAACGTTCCATGTCGTTCTACGTGGATTGCATCATATTGCACCATAATATATTAATTACTTACTTATGCCTATAATGTGCTTTATCGTTTTAGTTAGCAGAGGATGATTTCACAGAAGCAGAAAAACTGGGTGAATTGGATATTGCTTACAATCAACTGAAATCATTAAACGGTTCCTTAAGAAGCTTGAAATCTTTGAGATACTTGAATTTGACTCACAACTTTATGTCAGAATTTTCTTTACAAGAAATCAAGGGCTTAAAAAGATTATCAGTGATCGATCTTTCTCATAACAGAATAAGCCATGTGACAGGCAATATGGAAGTGAGTTCCTACAATTATTATGTACTTATACCGGTAATTTATGTTAAGTGGAATGTAGACAATTCTTTAAAATTAAAATCTTTTTCACATGGGTCTACATTTAAAGATTATATTATGATAGTTAATAAGATAAAAATGGTTATAAAATTTCTCTGCAGCATCATTTAGTAATGTGTCCAATCACTATTGCCACTTTGAATGGCAATGTTAATTCTTTATACAGTATGATTATGTCGCAGTAGCGTGCAGCAATAAAGTGGCGTAGAATACACGTAATTTTGTTTCGTGGGTGTCGCTCTTGCCCTTTCTTGGCGCTTTTCAATAAACTAGGCAAGCAGATATTAATAGAAGTCCAGACAATATAACGCTAAGTATAAGTAGCTGGGTGTTTACATCGCCCTTTACTACACTTTGAAAAGATTAACAAAACCATCACTTTAAAAAACAGATTAATTTCACGTTACAGTTCAGGATACTTATCAATTTCTTGCTATTACAGAATCTAGTGGACGTTGAAACTCGTGTGCTTGAGCTGAGGTTGGATCACAATAGGATTCTAAGCTTGGGCGGAGCGTTAATGGGCCTGCATGGTCTGTTGCGACTCAATTTAAGTAATAATCAACTTCAACAAATATCACCCGATGACCTCATAGGTCTAGATGACCTGAGATTACTGGATGTGTCGCATAATCACATCACTACACTGGAAGAAACATCAAAGGTTTGTTTAAATGTGTATTAGGGCAATAACTAACTAGTTATAACTAGGCTTTGCGAGCTCTCGCGAGTCAGATGCACTACAACTTGAAATTGCAATTGCGATTAGTTTTATCCCCTATCGAATAGATCTGGATTTATGTTATCAATTCTTACTTTCAGACATTTTTGCCGTCCCTTGAAGAATTAATCGCACATCATAACAATATCACTTTGCTTGATAAAGATTTCCATGGGTTGCCATCTTTGTGTATAGCAGACTTGTCGTTTAACCATATCCGGTCTGTTAATTACGATCTTGTAACGAAATCTCGATGTACTATTAATGGAGTACCGAGTGTGCTGAAGATCTACCTTCAAGGTGCGTACATTATTTTTATAAATATGCTTGCGATAGGAAGTAGTTGATGAATGTTACTACTGTCTAAGGTATACATGCCTTGAACGCTTAGAAAAGCATTGCAATTGTTATTTATATGTGTGCCATTATATTACTTTCGTGCTTTGGCGATTTTCCTAGTTCAGATTATATTTTCAAGTGCATTTGACGTTCACAACCATTACTGTACGAAAACCATGAACATATTTTCTTACCACGCTCGATGTTTTCTCAGCAAGAATACAATTTTAGGGAATTATGCGTTACAGATAATCCTGTGCTATGCGACGATCGCTTGTACGAGCTGATCACGGTGCTGGAGAGCCTCAACGCGAGGGTCAATGGAGCATCGACATGCGTGGCGCCGCAGACCACTGCGCCTGTGCTGACGAGGGCGATGAACGACAACTCGCCGCCCCCGGACAACTCGCCCATCATCGTAGTTGCACACATGGTTAACGGGATGCATGCTATATCTGAAACCCCAGGTCCTGAAGCAATAATACCACCAATACCCCAGCTGATGTACCAGCGTGTGGGGGCACTGTTCGGCCATATGCTTCCGGAACGCGAAGGAGGTTTACCAGTGGTCGTGGAGCCACCAATCACGCTGCCGCCCGCCAGCACCAACGTTGTAGTGAAATGGCCCGATGAAAGAAGAGAAGGCGAATCACATCCACTAGCTGATCATTTACGTCTCCGTGACTTGAACACTTCGCCGCAGTGAGCGCCAGCCCGGGCGCCGTGGACGCCGATGTCACCTTATTGATCACTTACCCTTAAAATATATAATACTGCCAATACGTTATCTAGGCTAGGGCAGATTGTCTACTGATTCGGTCGGGCGCATGGAAATTTGAAATTAGCAAGGTAGGTACCATCTCATTCTTTTATGTCTGCGATGTAAATGGGACTCTACGTCGGTAATATCGATAGTGTATTTTATAAAACGATCCTATTGTAAAATCGTCGAATAAATATGTAATTTGACTTTAGTATGTAGCAAGTATTATCTGTATAAGTAAATTTCTTCGTGAATCGTCGTTCTTTTTTTTTAAATTGCTGTTGCCCATATTTTTATGTAGAATCTTAGTTTAAGTAAAATTTTGATAATAACACTGGTTTTAGGTCAGGTTAAGGTGTAATATTGAATAGTATACTTAGCTGGGTGTTGCTCGGTAGGTAAATACATTAAGATATTTTAGCTATCCAATGATGTCAGTGTACCAAAGAGAAAATAAAAGTAGGTCAATTATGAGTTAATCTAATAGGATAACATTTCTGAAATTCACGTGACAGTTATGTAAGTGTGTTTCATCTTGAACATATTTCTGAATATTAGGTAATTTATGAAGAATTAGGTAATTAACCGGGAGAGGTCCAACGCACACTGCGATAGCCTGATCGAATAATTGATGCCTAAACAAAGCGAGCGAGTGATAAGCCTCTCAATTTTATGAAAATAATGAGCTCTTGGTATCTTAACGAGTATATATAAATCTCTGTGCTGTAAGTTTTGGGTGATAAAGAGGGTTGGAATAAGGTGTGTAAGTTCCGTCTCTTTCTCGCCCAGAACACTATGACTTATAGCACGTCATGGTAGGCCTACAGGTCGTCTTGTGCTGATTTCTAGACTTCATAACTATATCATAATTTTTTTTCCAAAAAGGACTCAATCAGAAATGAAATACTTCACATTTTTTTTATTTTAGTCAATAATTTAACTAATAAATTAAACTGAAATTCATTAGTAAGTTAATCGCAATCTTACGAATATCGATCAAATACCTATTCATATACCTATACATCGGTATGAAGCTAAATAGTAATTTTAACTTAGTGTTAATAGAGATTTAGGCAGAAAGGCAATAATTTTATGGTTACCTATTCATGACTTTTATATTCATAATATACTATTACCATATTATGTGTAATCACACATACCAATACTATTACTGAACATAGTTCTAAGCAGAAACCTGGTAAACCAGTGTAATTATAAGATGTCGGTCTGATCGAATGTATGATAAGTGTGTTCATGTCTGAATTAATCTTATTTGTTGGTTCGTATCTAATAAAACAAAAATAACTGGGTAGAACATGCATGCACATTTAGTTCTAACAAACAAGATTTGTTCGATTCCTTAAGTCTGTTAGTTGTCAATTAGTAAAGAGTAATGACAGAAACCTATAATTAGAGGCATAACGCACTTGCGGGCATCCGCATGCGGCTGCGAAGTGCCCGGCAGTTTTCCGCGCGACTCCCGGATGCGTTTAGTTTTCATACAGAAGTAGACATACGGGCGTCTTCTTGTGCGGCTGCCCGCAATGCGTACACCCGCAAGTGCGTTATTGATTTTAATCTCAAAAGATTTGATTGTCTTCTAAATTCGATGTTTTAGACGCTTCTGCGAAACAGTATGCAAATAAACTACTATACATTGATAAGATTTACTCATAGATATTTTATTAGGGTAATTTAAATATCGATTAACTATTACTAATAAAAGATATAAAGTACTAACCATTTTTAATTTTTTATTATCGATGGCCATTACGATATAAGGAGCATCTGGGAACAAAGTCAAAAATCATTTATTCTGTATATCTATACAAAATAAATCCGTGTTAATGATTAACACGGAACTTATAAAACGCCAAAATTCAAAATTAATATTAAAGACTAGTTTAGAAACGTGGCCCCGACTTGAGAAGACTCCGTCAAGAAACTTAGTGGTCATTTTTGTGGTCTATTGACAAACATTTACTTCTAAATACAATAGTTTGTTTGAATAGCATAATTGAGCGAACAGCTCATTTCCAGGCTTGTTTATCATCTAAGTATTCTTGGATTTTATAATAGCCTTTTTGGCACAGTTTATTCTTAAAGTAGGGACAAGATAATAGGTCACTTTTGACATTTCATCAAAATTCAACAACGTAACCTTGTAACGGCGGGCATAAAATAAGAACTGCACAATTGCTTAACTTTTTTCAATTAAGTTTACATATTTATTGTAATAATGACCGATACGAGTAATTTTACGATTTGCTTTCACTAATAAACCATTCTAAACATAATAAACAATTTCTGATCTAAAGAACTGAACGTCGTTACAATGTTGCGTCAGTCAACCCTTTTTCTTTTTAAACACTAGGGATGTTACTCTAAAAATCGAAAGCTGATAGGATTGTAAGTTGAATCGAATGCAATGATTACTTGTGAAGAAAAATCACCATAAATTTATAACCACGTTGTGATTATAATAAAACCTAATTATACATATTTATTATTCTTTTAACTAACTATAAAAATACAAAAAAAAAACTAAATAGAAAGGTCATTGATGTTGGGTGCAATTTAGGTGGATGTTGCTGGCAACACCAGTTGTACAATTATTTTGGACGTGAATCAGTTAACGATGGGCCTCTTTTACCATTGAAACCACCGAGAGAACGCGTTGCCGAAGCATTGGGAATAGGGAAGAAGACAGTAACTCAAATTCTGAAAGAGAAATACGGACCATCAGGCTCAGAAGATAATACTTTACGTACACCGAAAAAACGAAAGAGGGACAAAAAAATTGTTGACGTTGATAATTTTGATGCTGCTGCAATTCGCAACCACATTTATGGATATTACTCGAGAAAAGAATATCCTACACGGGAAAAGCTATTGAGTTCGTTAAAAGGCGCAGGCTTATTTTTTGGAGGCAAATCGTCTCTATCAAAGGTTTTGAAATCGATTGGCTTTAGATTTAAAAAATCCGACAAGCGGAAAATCCTGCTAGAACGCTACGATATTATTTTGAAGAGAATAACATTCTTACGTCAGGTAAATAAAATTACGGATTGGGACAATGTCGTGTTTATTGACGAAACATGGTTGAATGCGAACCATACGGTTGCGCGGACATGGACCGATGATACAGCGGCCTCCACCTCAAAAGTTCCATCGGGAAAAGGAGCCCGACTTATTATATGTCACGCGGGATCAGCTTCTCAAGGTTTTATTCCAGACTGCCTCCTCGCATTCGCCTCTAAAACTACAACAGATTACCATGAGGAAATGAACTTTGATGTTTTTAAAAAGTGGTTTGAGAAGCTGCTAGTCAGCTTAGAAAACCCATCGAAAATTTTAATGGACAATGCTCCGTATCATTCTGTACAAGTTGATAAACCACCAACTCAAGCAAATAAAAAGCAAGAAATTGTCTCGTGGCTGGTAAGAAATGGTGTGGAGGCAAGTCCAACTTTATTAAAAGTTGAGTTGTTAAATCTGGTAAAAGCAACTAAGCCGTCCAAGCTCCGCTATGTAATCGATGAACTAGCCCTAGAGCATGGACACGAAGTTATTCGATTGCCTCCCTACTATTGCCAGTATAACGCCATCGAGCTTATTTGGGCACAAATAAAGGGTCATGCAGCGCGGAACAATACTGAACCACCCTTCAGTACTGCTAAAATGATGACTCTGCTACAAACTGCATGTGCAGAAGTCACTACAGAAGACTGGCGAAAAGTCGTGGAGAAGACAAAGAAAATAATTTTACAAGATTTTGAACGAGATGTGAGAATAGACAATATTATTGAAAATGAATTAATAATATCTCTGAGTGCTGACAGCAGTGATGAAGATAGCAGTTCCGATAGTTCAAGTGAATAAAAGCAATTTTTTTGTTAAATTACGTAGGTACTTGTCTTATTTTGCTCCTTTAATTTATGAAAGAAAAAATAATAATGGGACAGGGATTCGCATGATCATTTTTAAAATTCACATATGTTTCAAGTCTGTATCGATTCATTCAATTCATTCATTTAATCGATATTTTTAAGCAGGTCACCTCACTATGAATATAAAACTGACATCTGTCAAAAGTGACCTATTATCTTGTCCCTACTTTAACTACATTTTTAAATGCATTCTGTTAAATCCCTAATTTCGATAGGGAGCTTAGTCTACTAGATCAGAAATCACAGACTACTAAATGGTTTTTATGTTTGGTATTTATATTCATATCCACCACAGATTCTTGAAAATTTAAAAATACTCTTCCTCACATACATTACTCGGAAAGGTATTGTGACACTACGGTTAGACTATCTATTTCTTTAAACTTTTCTCGGAGGGAAACTATAGACTACCAGACCTGGCCTCCGAGTCTTCCTAGGGGCCGTTCAAGTATTACATAAGCAGATTTATTACAATTATTTAAACCCCCCTCTCCCTTGTCAGCAAAAGTAAGCAAAACTCATACCCCCTCCTCCTCTCCACATGCTTATGTAAACATTGGTACCTATATGCATATTTCTTTTTATATTTGTTTTTTAGGGTAATATATGTAAATGCATGCTATATTGTGTGAAATAGTGAATAACTATTGCTTACGAAATTATTATCTAGAACCACCCCATGTGGTGGGCTGGCCACGTTTGCCGAAGGACCGATGGCCAACAACAATAAGCAATGCAAATACGCCCCATTTGTGTTTAAATAACTATGACAAATACCTACTTCATTTTCTCTTAGGTCTGTAGATAACATAGAGTGAATTAATTATACGATATTATGGTTTGATGGTCCTTGATTCACGCATCACACTGCAGCTTGACATCCGAATGGAGCTTTCATTTTTATAGAGTGGCCACCAGTTAGCTGCTAGACATTTTCACATCGCTAGTGACTCGAGAGCGGCGAGGTATCCGTCAAGTTTTATTTATAGGATAATCGATACGGCTATAAAGTGGGCCAAGCGTTCGCCAATCGATCCAATGTTGCTCCTGAACGCCGTTAATTCTATAGACAACGCCTTCCAGAGTTGTAGCGTTGAATCGTCTGCTATTCGACTATCAGACAGACGCTCAGATATGTAACGGTAGGTACCTATAGGTACCCAAGACTCACATGTGAGTGTGTCCACTTCTATGTGCCGCACAGGTACACGCGTGGCGCTGGACGACGACAGCTTCAACACTTGACTTGCCCACCAGCTTGGCGCTTTCTTGCATGGAGTAGCCCTGCTTATAGAGCTGTTCAATACCTAAATGACTTTTTGAAAAAGAATTCAAATGCGGACTTATTCCATGATAAGCCAAGTGTAATTGGTACGAGTGTCACAAAATATTTGTGCAATTTATAGCACTAATTATGATTAATGTATTTCATTTTATAATATTGGAGTTTTTAATAATTTCGAGGAATGTGCCATTTAATTACGAGTATCTAATTAATATAATCTATGTAATGTATTGTTTGATGTATTTTTTTTTTGTAACTGACAACATATAAGCGCTTTGGTGCAAACTGTAAGCTTATAATGCTAATAGTGAATGAATAAATAAACAAATAACTAAATATAATAGGTGGTAGGGTGTTTACAGAAGTTACAGCGAGCTCTTTCTATGCATGCGCCATACCTAATCATACGTAGTATATTACTTACTCTGTGTACATAATGTCTTACATACAGAGGTAACTCGTATGTAGCAATGAGAAATTAAATTCGGGTATAATAAATCTCAGCATTGTTCTCCGTTGCACCCAAGACCTTTTCCTCGGAGTCCTGGATAAACTTTCTCCCTTAACTCTTTAAAAGAAGCTCTTTTTGATTGAACTTATATGGCTTTGTGGGAGCGGCTGCTGTCTAATCTTCTAACCAGGAAAGACCTGCGCCAGAGCGTCATAACATTAAGAATCGTTGGTTGTATCTCTAACAATCCGTCATTTGCAAAATGAGAAAAATGAAGGAGGTAGGTAGATTTTATAGGAGGCTGAACATGATAGTATGTTCCCGTTCCAGTTGTCAGTCCGACTGGGGAAGTACCACTGCCCTACATAATATATATCTTAATAGGGTCGGCAGCACGAATGTGACTCCCCTGATATTGCACACGCCCATAGGCTACGGTAACCACTCACCTGAGGAAGGCCAGACCGAGAGAGATGGCCCTGAGACGGCCGGGGTGCGAAGGATATGCCTGTCCACCTTACTTTAGCAACCAAAAACGACCTTAAAAAATACGGTAACCTCTTTCCATCAGGTGGGTCTGCCACCTAAGTTGTATAAAAAAATTAAGTAAAATACAGTTGTTTTTGCTATTGTTTTATTTATGAATACTTATAGCCCGAGAGCTGGCACGAATTTTTGGGTAGGTATTTGAGGCAAGCTGAAAACTTGTCAGATACCTCTCCTATTATACCCCAACACAGAATTGCAGACCTGGCTGGTGAGTAGTGGGGCTAAATCAACCCTACATTTTTAAAAATTTTTTTTTTCTTTCCCCAAAAATATATATTTGAGGCAATACGCAATTTATATATGTTGCAGTGTAATACTTTAATACGAAAAAAATAAGCCAGATAATTTAATCGGGCTTTTAACATTGCCAGCCGCGTGCAAATATATTTTGCAAAAAATTATAATGGAGTGTTATTTATAACTAAAAAATAAGATTCCCAAAAAGACAGATCATTTCGGTGGGGCTTTCCATCTGTCAGGTGATCAAACAAATAATGAATGGGTACGAGCCTGGAGTGCTATAGACAAGCTGTAGTGTGAGAGAGAGCGCATAACGACAGCTGTCTTCGTTCTTCTACAGGTGTATTTGACGTATCAGTGACGTTTACTTCATTATTATCATTAATATAAGCTTCTGGTACAGGTTTACATGGCTGAAGTAGAGATGTCGATGGCTGGGGTTCTAATGTTGTTGGTTCAACTGTAGATGTGGGTGGTTGGAGTGTTGTAGATGGTTCTGTTGTGCATGAATTGTCGGATAATAAATTGTCTGTAATAATTTTTTGTTCAATTCCGTGTTGGGGTATAATAGGAGAGGTATCTGATAAGTTTTCAGCATGCCTCAAATACCTACCCAAAAATTCGTACCAGCTCTCCTACTACTACCTACATTCCTTTTGGCCGTATTAATAGATAATAAATAGTTGGTACCTGGCGACGACAACCAATGCCGTCTTTACCATAAATACAGTATGCACGTGCCCCGTGTGTCGCACGGGGCACCTTCCCCCGAAGGACTGACATTTTCTCTCACATAAACTCGAAACATCTTCTTGTGTGCACTTTTCTAACATAAAAAAAATCCAATGAGTGATCAGGATCACTTACAAAAGAGACTTACAGAAGTGACGGTGCACATGCCGGTGATCCGGTGATGAATGCAGTTGTCCGGGGCGCGATAATTTTAACCATGTTCTTTGACATCACCAAAGCGTTCAAAATCTTGCATTGTGAGAAAGTGCCTTTCTACCTTCGACGCATAGTCGGGGTGTAACTGAGGGAGAGCCACATCAACAAAGAATCTTGTAGTCAGTGGTAGACGAAAAATTAGTCATTCATTTCAGCGCAACTGTATACATGTGTGATGATATGTGTTGCTACTACCACCAAGCGACCCAGAAGGTCATGACCGGTTGTTCAAGTTGTGGAACGGATCTGGCGGCTGGTACTCGAGGTGGATCTGCATAAAACTGAGACTCTGTTTCTCCATGGGCATCGACGCGTGCTACCCGAGGAATACAGCCTCATAGTGGAAGGGTTTTCTATCAGCACCAAGCTCCAATTTAATTTTTTGAAGCTCGTACTCGACTGCCGATGGGAATTCGGGGAGCAAGTCCTAATTGCTGGGGGTGGTAAAAATATTAATGGTGAAAGGTCCCGAGTTCCGTACTCGGGCGGGCCGCAGCGGTGGCGTGCCTCGTGCGCCTCCCCGTTTCCGGGGACGAGTTGGGGACTCTGTAGTCCTCACACCCGAGGAGAGGGCCAGATTGTGAGAGATGAGAGATGGCCGGGGTGCGAGGGATATGCCTGTCAACCTTACCTTCGGCAACCAAACCGACCCACAGGCGGCGTGCGTTTTAGTCGTTCCGAGTCCGACATAACCTTTTCCACCGGCTCCGGTGGGGAGGTATCCGTGGGGATTTTGCGCACGTAATAAAAAAAGGGAGGTGACCTGGATGTCTGCCGTACCGGCTGATGCAGCTGATCTCCGGGAGGGGGAATTTCGGGGACCAACTATTTGGATCAGGATGAAGTCAACGTCTGCATACGTCACTGTGGTGCAAGTGAGGACTGAGGGCTGCACAGGGGTGCCCGGTGTGGCAAGTACGAAGGTGGGCCCGCTAGGTGGCCCTCAGAAAAGTAGTCCTCTGGATCAACACTTTACTAGCAGTAATGGTGTAGAGCGCGTGCGAGCAATGCTCGAGAAGGAAAAGGCGGAGCAGGCAAGAGAGAGACTTGTTATCTTTCGAACCATAGAACTCGTGAGGCGTGAATGTCCGAGGTCTCTCAACGACCTTCAAGCGAACACAAGCCAGGTCACCTCATGTATGTCATCGTAGTAAAAACGGCATAACGAAATGCTTTGGCCACTTTCCGGGGCAAGAAGTTGGGGACACCGTGGTTTCCACACCCAAGGGAGCCATTACGAAACCGAAGATAGCCCCCTGGGTCAAGTGGAGTGAGGGATATATCGGTTCCAGTCATAGGTTTGCTTAGGACTTGAATACCTCCCCCCCCCCCGGATATCCGATTTCCGTACGAAAAAAATGAGTAGGGGTAAGGGGCGAAAATTTATCAGTTTTGCCCCGCCTAAAGAAATATGAAGACCCGGGGCTGTCGAGAGGTGACATAGTGTGCTCTCCTACTTTCCAGTAGGTACTAACCGGACACGGCTGCTTAGCGAAGCACTTGTGTCGTATAGGTCGAGAGCCGACACCCGTATGCCTTCATTATCAGAACTGTCTCAAGGATACTTCACTCCACACGTTTATAAATGCGACGTGGCTTAACTTCGACATTTTCCATGAAATCGATTGACTCCTGACCTATCAACCCATTGGTGATATCGAATTTCTGTTGTGAGACTAGTTGTCGGACTGTTTTTGGCTTCATCTGCCCGACTCCCACGTTCGTGTTACAAAATTTGGTCCGACGACGGGTTAAAATTTTTAATTGTATGTTTATTATAAGATGATTCGCACGACAGTTCAAAGCAAATCCGACGCTTCAACTTTGAAACGACGTTAAATTGACACCTCGTATCACAACATATTCCATCTCGCTTTTTCACTAACAATAATACCTACAATATCGAAACTTACATAAATATTATGCATTAACACGATAATGCATAACTGATTTATGGATAAAATAAGATACCTAAATTAAGTTTTATAAACATTTCAATTTACGTAAATCCAAGTAATTACGCTCATAGAAGGATATGTCACAAGCGCAAAATTATTAGGATGTAGTCACTTGATTATCAAATGGAGAATCTAGCATTCAAACTGTGTTGACACAATTGAGTACCTATCACTTAATAATTATTTTTATATGTATTTTTAATTATTTATGTATAATTCGATTTTTGACGTCACGGTCTTATGGCACTTTTGACGTTGCCTTTTTATTAAACAGTGCTTTTACCGGGATGTTCATCCATTTACCGGAGTAATACAATGATTTAAAAGATTTTACTCAAAGGTCTTAATCACCAACTCATAAATATTCAAAACAATCAAAATCAAACATAAGTGGCGTATCGACCTCATGTTGTTTGATAGTACCTGCCTCGTTTGATGCAATCTGCGATCAAGAATTAATTATTAATTTGCAATATACAGGATGTATTTTTGAAACGGGGCAGTAAGGGCAAGTACCTTAACCGTTGCAGTTACAGCAAAACGTTCTTAAAAGACCTTCCCTAACTTTTTGACATATTTTGAACTGCATTCACAGATTTTGTAAAAAACTTACAGTTGGCAAAAAAAATGCAAAAAGTCCAAAAATTTTTTTTATGCCAATCGATTCTATTTCATGTGGGGATCAAAAAACTCTATGAGACCATTTTAGCTTTCAGTACTAGGAAAGACAGAAATCGCCAAAAACGTTTCCCATACATTTCGGCAACAGAAACAAATTTCTACGATGGTCTAACTTTTTGTTATGGCCAGGAATGGGTAGAATTGACTGTAAAGTAAATAAAAAGAATTTTTACCCTCAAATTTCGAATTTGATTCGAAAATCTGTGTGTTATTTATACTTAGTTTCAGCTGAGAAACTTCGTATGAGTTATTAATTAAGGATTTTCGCTAAAATGTCTTCTAATCGTGAAAAAATTGACTTATTCGAAGCGTATTTTGTCAATAATCGAAATGCGGGCGCTGCATTAGTGTGGTACCGCAATAAGTATCCGTTGCGGCATGTGCCAACAGGAAAGGTTATTACAAATCTTTTGAAAAACCTGGAATTGCAGGGTTCTTTCAAAAGAAAGCGGCAGCCTCGTGTGGACATGGACACAGAGATTGCGGTTCTGACTTATGTCGAAGCATATCCAGAGGTATCGTCCAGGCAAGTCGCCCTTGAAGTAGGTGTATCCCACTCCCTTGTGATAAAGATATGGAAGAAATACGGCTACAAGTGCTATCGATATGGGCGCATAGTTCAAGTGTTACATCCGGGTACATGTTCGAAGGCTTACTTTTTGCAGATGGCTAAGAGGAAAAATAAGCAGAGATCATGAATTTTTAAATTACATACTGTGGTCAGACGAAACGAATTTTTTTAATAACGGTATGTACAACAGAAAAAATCACCACTATTGGTCCAAAGAAAATCCACTAAGAGTTACGGCAAGTCATAATCAGGTTCGCTTCTCATTCAACTGTTGGTGTGGTATAATGTCCAATCGAGTCATAATGGTGGAATTTTATGAAGGGAAACTGAATTCTGCCATGTATAATGAAGTCATTTTACACCATCTTGAAAACGAGATGGACGAATGGCCCCTGTCGGAATTGCGAAAAGTTCATTTTCAACAAGATGGTGCTCCGCCACATAAGTGAAAGTCACCTTTCACGTTCCAATTTGAGCCGCCTATTCGGTACACAGTGGATAGGTACACATGGTCCAACACAGTGGCCACCTCGTAGCCCCGATCTAACACCACTTGATTTTTTTTTATGGGGCTTCGTGAAAAACGAGGTGTATAAGACGACGTACGCCAGTGTTCAAGAGCTCAAGGATGCATTAATGACCATTTTACGTAATATTCATCCCAGAACATTATTAGCCGCCATTCGTTCAGTGCAAAAAAGGATAGACTTATGTATTCGTGAAAATGGAAATCATTTTGAGCAATTTATTTCATAAACCAATTTCTTAAATGTTTAAATGGTTTTTTTTATTTAAAAAAGTTCCAAATTTTACCTGACCTATGAGTTTCAAGTTGATTTATCATATTTCCGTACGAAATGTATGGGAAACGTTTTTGGCGATTTCTGTCTTTTCTAGTACTGAAAGCTAAAATGGTCCCATAGAGTTTTTTGATCCCCACATGAAATAGAATCGATTGGCATAAAAAAAAATTTGAACTTTTTGCATTTTTTTGCTAACTGTAAGTTTTTTACAAAATCTGTGAATGCAGTTCAAAATGTCCCAAAAAGTTAGGGAAGGTCTTTTAAGAACGTTTTGCTGTAACTGCAACGGTTAAGGTACTTGCCCTTACTGCCCCGTTTCAAAAATACATCCTGTATATATTTCTAATATATATATATATAATAAAATTGCTATATACCTAGGTTGAGTGTCAATGAATGCATAAATAAATATTTATGATTTTATTATTTTCAAAATGGTATGTAATTAAAAAAACTCTTAGTTTTAAGTTTATTTTTGTAAAGATTGTAATGTGTTTTGTGCATCAAATAAATAAAATAAAAATAAAAATAAAATCCATAAATAAATCGATTTAATCAATAATGTCCCATCCCTTGTTCTTACTCCGTGACAGCTGTCTCGCGGATATCCTATACCTAATGAACAGAATTATAGTGGCAGACAAGTAGGTACACAGCCCACCTGATGGGAAGTGGTTACCGTAGCCTAAGGACGAGTGCAACACCTTCGTGCTGCCGACTCAATAATGATCTTTACATTTTTATATTATTATAATCTTACTAATGATTTTGTCGTTTCGTACCTAAGTGCCGGTTTTGGCACTACTACGATATAGAAAAAATTGATTCAGTAAAGGCGGGATTCGAATCCGCGATCTTTCCTTTACAGGGGGAACGCTCTGACCACTAAGCTGCAGAACCTTCGTTAAAAACATCCCCCTGTAAGGGAAAGATCGCGGGTTCGAATCCCGTATGAATCGATTTAATTTTTCTATATCTCAATCGATTTACTAAACCTTAATTGAAATTTAAAAGACTGGGCGTCAGGACTCCAAGGCGCCAAGACACCAAGGTGCCAGCTCCTTAGGAAGTGATAAGGTGGCTAGGAGTCAAGTTCAGAACTCCTGGGTGCCACGGTGCCAATCATCAGCCAGGGTGACAGGATGCCCTCGGTGACAGGGTGACTAAATGATATCATGGCGTCAGGGTGCCTAGGCGTCAAGGCATCGAGACATACAGTGCGCTTGTGCCACCTCATGCTTACCATTAAAAATGCTCCATATAAAGAATTGTTTTTGAAAAGAAATGGGTTCCATTACATCTCTTGGATTAGTAGATCTCTGGTAAAGTGAGAAAATCCGTGAGTTATACGTGAAACTTTGGGAGCACGTGATCTCCGGTTTAATTAATATGAAGCGTTGAAACATGGACACCAATGGAATCCAATCGATTCATAACTTTTTGAGAGTCAGGGCAGGCATACTACCAATGATGTTATTATAAAATATACTATAGATGTGTTGTCCGTACTCTAAAATGGCGACAAAAAGTGATGACGTTCGTCATTATTTTATGCACCTATCAGAGACGCGACAGTGTGCTATGCAAAAAAAGTCTTGTATGAATAATTCGTAATAATAATAACATTAATTGATATAAATAATAATGTGTTTCATATAATTTAATAATATTGACGTATTATTCGTAAATAGCTATAATTTTTTTAAACTTGTTTGTACCATATTTGATAGCCACCATCTACATGTCTAACATATTATCTATTAATATAATATGTCATTGGTATCAACTTACTCTGTTTTATTGGTTTTATCAGCGCCTAGTCAGTGCTGCAACCTGTGGATTTTTCAAATTTGCCGCTGTTTTTTTATCCATATTTTAATGTCCAGACTCTAGTTTTAAACTAATCACATTTATTGAAAAAGTCCCTACATGAAAAACACCTGGCGGCAAGACGTGTTTTCTAATTATTTGTGGTCTCAAATATAGGAAATAGCACAATAGTAGGACTAGATTCTGACATCGGTGAGCTAGACGATAGTACCATCGCTATATTTTATAAGCATAGACAAATATTTTAACTGGAAACTCTGGTTCAATAATAGTTAGATTTAATCCATATTTAGTCTATATTTGTGAAAAAAAAGATAATTGACTTTCTTGTTGCGTTGTGCGAAAAGTGCGAAATAAGTATTGTTCGGAGTTCAGTCAATCATATCGCTTGTTTTGCGTTTAGACAAGTGGAAGTGGACAATAAACATATTTGTTTTCAAGATGGTGATTTCTACAAGTTTTTATATTTAATTTGATTTTTGTGGAGTATGGTCGACATGATAACATTTCGAGCATTTCAATCTTGTTACTCAACATTTTGAACGAATCGTATCAGTGATTGTTGATCATAATGTCGAACGAACGGGAAGTGTTTTCTTTAAATGATAGCTTTCCAGAGTCATTATTCGACATTTGCATGGACTATATTGTCAATAATCCTAATACAATTACTATTCTCGACCCTGATAGCCGATGGCGTAGGCTCAAGGAAGATGTCATTTTACCGGCCGAGATATGTGAAAAATTCCTTTCAAATTACCAAAGAAAATTTCGTGTCAGTGATAACATCGCTAATATATTTCGCGACAGGCACCGTACTCGTTTAGATACCGTTAGACTGCGCAATTCGCGCATTACTGATGAAGGACTACGGTACCTTATGGAGCATAAGCCCTATGAAGTAGAGTTGGTGCAATGTGAATATTTGTCGCAATTGTCATTGGAGACAATTAACAACAATAGCCAGAACCTCATATCACTGAGATTTGGCCCCGTTACCTCTGTGATGTCACAGGATGAGAGTGTCTACAGGCAGCGTGGCTATATAATTCATGCCCCAAATTTGCGGCGGCTCACGATCCACCGGCGAGGCCTTGCCATATTCCCGCTGCTACTACTGAAACCTCTCAAACATCTGACACATTTGGATCTCTCCGAGTGCACATCTGCTGGCTCAATATGGGCACTCAATGAGCTGAACAATCTTAAAGCCCTGATTCTGCACAGCGTACATTGGTCCAAAGATATTATAGATTGGATTGCTAGTCTGCATACACTCCGACATCTTGATATATCCCAATCCAACGATAGACATGGAAAGTACTTTAATCCAAATGAGGTACTCTCCAAGTTGGTTTTGAGCTTGCCCCTGTTAGATTCATTAGATATATCTGGTACAAATCTGGCGGGAACTGGTGCAGCAGCTGTGTCAGCCAACAAAGGAGCATCTGGCACAGAAGCCCAAGTGCGATGTGATATTCCAGGGCTTGTGAGCCGAGTCGATAGGCCATTGGAGTTCCTCGGGCTGTATGGCACTCACCATGGAGCTTGCAAGAGACATGACATACCTGCCAAAATAGTAAGTTCTCTATTCCTTTAATATTTCAACCCCATTTTAGATATAGACATATTTTGTATGCTTTTATATATACAAAAGCTAACAATGGTCAATACAAAGCAATAATGACGTAAACTACTTCTCATCAATCATTCTTAAAAATATCAATTGTACTTGTTAACCTTCCACCTAGTATGCTATTTTGGTTCAAAATTACATTTTATCTTACCTGCAATCAATTGAATAACATTCCAGGCTTAAATTGTATTAATCTTACAATACATATTGAGTGTATCTTTAAAAATACATTTAAGATTGAACTAAAATTAAACAGAGTAATTGTTATATTTTCTTATAAGTATGTATCTTTCTTGTAATCAAATTCTTCTGGGCTATATTATAATTAATTCTTGATGGACGAAAAACAATACAGTTTGAATAATTAATAAAATAATTTGGAGCCATTGATGTGGATAGTTAATATATTCCCTTGAAAATAATAATGCATGTATAAAAGATTTTAATAAAGCAAAGAAAAACACAGAAAACTTTTATAAAGACAAACATGTTTGCAAAAGTTATTACTTTTGTATTCAAAGCATTCCTACTGTACTATAAAATGCTTTTAAATGCATTTGGCAACAAATTGGCACTTTAATTGTCATGTGTTTGTTTGTTATGGAGATCAAACAATCACAAGTATGACTAATCACAAACCCACAAATGTAATCTTAGATAACACATGCTTATATAACAATTGCATTGAATGTAATGAAGAAACAGCTTCAAATTCATTGCATCAATTGCATTAAACTTAAAAGCATAATTTTAATGCAATCTATAAATGAAATAATTCTTCAACTTACTTCTCTTCTTCATCTTAGCTTTAATCCCAGTCGCACCTGTAGTTTTCACCTTGGAGTCTGATGTCTGCTTTATCAGTCTAACCGCAGAATGGGCTATACTTCCATATTTTCCGTGAAGCGACTGCTGTAATCTGACCTCCACAACTCTCTAACTAGTCAATATTGATGTAGCTAGACCAGTTGTGTTCCAACTACCCGAAATGACTGCCATAGATGTTGGTATGGCAACTGGGATCAATGGCTCAACGTGCTCTCCAAGGCACAATCAGACCTAAACAAATACCTGTTCATGCTACAGATATTTGCACTGTACAGGGACCAAAGCAAGTCAATCGCCTTCACTACCACCACACTGCGGAGGCTGTCTGACTTTGTACATGGCATTATCTAGCCCATGGGCCAATAGGCTTAAAATTATACATGTTACAATAGTAAAATGCATAAGTTTTAAACTTACATAGATTATCATCATCATCCTTAGGTTAATCCTAGTCGCATAAGAGGCTTTCTCCTTGCAATCTGGGGGTCCAATTTGGGGTACACCACTTTTCGAACTTTTTAGGGCTCCAACTATATGTAAAGACTTAAATAGATGTCTGTATGACATAGATTATATATTTTTTACACCACATAACACATATATATGGTTTACGGGAACCCCCAGACCAATGCAAATATACAATATGATAAGCAACTAATTAACTTAAAAATGGATGCAGCAAGTTATATTTGTATTTATGGATCTGATTATATCCATATATATGTGGAGGTAAATTGACTCTTGATGTGTTTTGTTAAAGTTGCATTCACAATGTGCTAAAAGTAACAAGGGTCTATTTAGAATAGTCAACATGTTACCCGAACAATCGTGGTACAATGCAATAGCATGATTCATTTATTGAGAGAGTCTTCTAAATTGACACCGCTTGCTCACAAGAACTCTGAATGATGAGTTGTTGTGAAAAATATGAAGTATTATCTGCTTTTTTTTGCTCTAATTTGATGTATGGGAATACCTCCCAACCTCTATCCAAACACCAGTCAATCAACAGACAAGGTTGTGGTACAGGTTTTCCTTTTTGAAAAGGGAAGACCACGTCAGGAAATAGTGTATCAAAGCAGATCCAAGTCTCCAGAAAGTGAGCAAGATAACAGGGTGGATGATTATTATTATAATTTTTTTGTTGTAATGTAAATTAAGACCTATCCTGTATAATCAAGTAAAAGTATGTGATAATATGTATTATGTGACACATAATATTTTTTACCAATAAATGAGTTATGAGTTATGATGATGTGAAAGTGCTTCAAAATATAAATAATGAGTTTTAGTGAGAAGAAGAGTTTTTGACATGGAAAAATTTCAGTCCCGTATACCAGTGGAGCACAGGTTTAATCTGAGCAATGGGATGTATAATTTCATGTGTGTATGTATAGCTATAACAGGATTGATGGGGAATGGGTGTTGGGTTAGGCCCCACCCCCTCATTTAATATTTACAATCACCCCAGCCATCCTACAAACTTAGAAATCATACTACAAACTAGTTAGGCTATGCTTTGAGTTTAGATAACATTCATGTAGTATGTCATTCTACAACAACATTTTACAAAACGCTATTTTAACCCATGGTAAGCATGGCTCAACTAGCTTGTATTATGTAATCTAGAATGCGGATAAACATACTTAGATACTTTTTTTGTAAATACATACATATTATACATAGAAACACCCAGATAATGCAAATATACGTATTCGTACATACAAATATATGCACTGAGCGGGAATCGAACCCGCGCCTCCTATGTAGCAGTCGAACGTTCTACCGCTAAGCCATAGAACCATCGGAATGTAATCATTATTATATGTCCTTTATTCCCTCACACAAAAAATCAATAAATAATAAACGTCTTTATTGTACACCAATAACATATTATATTACAATATGAGGTACAAGTTATGTGGTACGTGCAGATGGCAGCCTTATCGCTCTGCGGCAATTTCTTACAGGCAACCATAAAAAAAAACGGCGCCATGACATGGAGTTGCGGATACCAGCCCGTGATACAATAACATGTCCTTTATTATTTTTCTACTATTAGCTAAAGTGGCTGAGCTATTTACTCAAGTTATATATTTGTCCTTATAGATGTCTGGTGATGCTAACGAGGAGCAGATACTGACAGCGGCTACTGCCTACATGGAGAGACCGGCAATGTTGACAAGAGTACTTAATGACCTGTACTACTTATTCCGCTATGAAAATAACGCGTATGTTGCCAGGGCACTTTGTGTGGTCCTCGAGGCTATGGATCAACATGTGTCGGAGAAGCATATTCAGATTTCTGGAAGGTAAATTAAAACATTGTATTTATAATTTCTTTTTAAATATTAGTCCTGGTTTATTCAAAGTGTCAATCGAAACTGCATTTAAAGCTCGTCTCTTTGAAGACTGGAATCTGGGCTTCCTTGCCGTAATTTATTATTATTATTATAATTTCTGACAACACAATATCGAACAAAACCTGCCCTAAAGCTTCGTACGTCTATCAGCATAAGTAAAACTGGTTCGTCCCTTGAAGATCTCAGGGCTCGTACTCTCATGAGGCATGGAGCTTATGGGTTCAGTACAAATAAGTAGTTTGCTTTAAATTTAAGTCGGCAAAAGTCAACAGCCAGAAGGGGCTTGGACACCCGCGTAGTCTCCCAAACTCAACCGAGCTATCTGGATACGTCCTGGACCGCTGAAATTCTCCTATACATACGTCATACGTCTTGGGGGCCCCTAGTCCCTGGAGTCATCTAAAGAAATTTTTACAAACCAATGAACGAAAATAATGAATGATATTAAAACATTTCGAAAATAGTAGTAGTTTACTTAATTGGTAACCACAGCCTGTTCTCAAGATTTTGAGAACGATTCCACTGTTTTTAGTCAAACTCAGAGTAATATACAGCTGTACTGTACTTCAGTAGTATATGTACTAAACTTACATCTCAATCTGTTCAATTACGGCTTGATCGCCCTCTATTTTATCCTCCTTAAGAAACAGGGGTCATGAACTATACTGAATTGTATGCTCCCATATTAGCTATAGAAGCAGTAGGTATACATGAGATGGAATTACGTATGTGTTTGAGTAGGACCTTAGATTATTTGTATTCACTATTCGAGAGGGATGCTACATTCGGATTGTATTTACAAAATGTTCCGCGTGAAGTGGGGTTGCTAGAAAATAAATAATGTAATCGTAACAAATTTCTAAAGAAGCCGCACCCCGTCTCTTCCCCGTGGGTGGCGTCAGAACGACCTAGGCGGAAAAACACCAATGAGGATCAATTAACGCCTTTCATCTCGTTTAAATCAATATCATTTATCGTTGTGTAGAATGTCTTGTAACATTTATTATTATTATTGTTTGTAATACCCACGTTTTATATAAGTAACTGATGTTGCTCCAAATTAATTCCAGCCTTACTCAAAAATCATGATGATTTTTGTTATACTCAACTTATCTACTTAGAAGTCTAATGTTTTGACTATAGTAGAGTACCTAACAAACAAACGAACACTAGACAGGATGACATCATTTTTTATATATTTGCCATAAGTTTTGAACATTCATTTCTCTAACCTTTTTTTCTCAACTCAGTTGGGGTCGACGTTCCAGGCGAACTATAATGCGGCTGAACCTCGATATTTCCGTCAACCGACTGCCATCTGACTTCACCAACCAATTGGAGTTAGACTAGTCGGACTTTTGAGGGCTCCAACTACCCGTAACGATTCCATTTCCATGAAAGTAAAATATTATTACCAAGTCAATTGGTCATTTAATATTTACAATCATCTGCGGAAACCCACGAGTCGATCGATTCGCCTTGAAGTCAAGGCAATAGAACATATTGCCAGTAAATGGGTCACGTATTGCACTAAATTATTTTCTGATCGATTGATACCAATTAGGGTGCACTGCACTTTAGACCTAAATAATATTTAAAAATGAATAGTTGACCTGATTTTATACACGCAGAGCTTAGTTGAATAGAAATTTCGTCCTATAGGGCTATAATAAGGAATTAACGGTTGTTTGTAAAGGGGGGTCTAAAGATCTCCGAGGCCTGCAAATTAACGGATGAGGTTCGATGAATTACTTCTTTTTTTCTCATCCAATGTCAATGACTTACTACTTGTTGCGCAAAAATCCCATATTTACGGGAAAAGGTTGGTATAAATTAAAGATTACTACTTGACCAGCAACAAAGTGCCACTTTTAGTTGCTGTGCTATCATATAGATGACATTACCGAAGGGCGTCTATATCTATACAATAGATACGTTCATCGTGATACATTTTTGTTTCATACAGCTTGTTTAGCAATGTACATACAAGTCAATGGTACAGTCAGTTTGCTATGATATTGTTATGTGTACCTTCACTTATTATGTGTGATTGTTGGTTTCTTGTTGGTGATATAAACTAAATGGTATTCATTATTAATCAATATTGTCATTAGAAAAATGCAGGCAGGGTTATACACGAATTCCATTTCAATATCTGTATCTAAATGTTCGCCGCGTGTTACCTGCGGTTACCCCTCGTGAAAAACGAATCCCGTTCCGGCGAACATATTACCAGGATAAGGAGTAGTCTATTTTATTTCACTGACAAATGTCATCTAAATCTGTTCAGCCACTTTAATTATATACAATGGGTGTTTAGGATTATTAGCTCCCAAGCACAAATGCGGAATGATAGATGAGGCTTCGCTTGGCTGCAAGATTTCCTCCTTGGACTAGGTAGTCAGACGGAAGCCGGTCTTAACTGGACTCACTCCTCTCAGTGTGCTTAATTAAAAGCTGGAGACTGTAAATAAATGAATATCGATGTCTTACATTCATTTGTTTTGACATGGTTTGTTTTTGTATTCATTATCGTTGTATATGCAACTACGACAAGATGGAAGATTATTTGTGTACTAGCTGTTCGTACCCTGCCAACTTATTCCCGAGAATTTGCTACCTCTAAATCTATTCACATCATTCACAAGGCAATGTCATATCAAACATAATTCAATGAAATCCGGCTTCACCCACACATGCAACGGTTCTTATAGATAAACACACAAGTATAAAATCACCGCCACGATTTAATAGAGCGTCTATGTGTGCAACGGCAATAGGGCGTTATCGTTACCATTCACAGTAGTATAGAAGCATGTCCTTATAATTTCATACGTTTTGCCTCCTTATTCTAACGTGACGGTAAAGCGACAATAGCATAATTATTCCGTTTTAAATATAAAATGACGATATCGGTTCTGGGAACAACGCCCTACATCAGTCCTGCGCAGTGTTAACTAACAATGATAACGAATATTCGCCTTTCGTGGTCGTGTCTCCCTGGGGTAAACGGGAGCGGGGACAAGGGATAACAGAATTTCTTCTGTCGGCATTAATAACGATGATTTAAATACTGCAGTGAAAGCAGATTCATCTCAAATTACCTACGTCACAATTAACCTTGAACGTAGCTGATAAAGCGATGTTGATAATGTGAATTTACTGAAAGACAACAACAATATTGCATAGCTTAATGCCCTTATTATGGCCGGTCATCCAAGTTCCTATTTACTACATTGTACGGCTATCGAGATCGGCGTACAAGCTAACCGGGCATACTAAAGAGGGTATCGTGAGTCGTTTGTCACTTGTAATGAGAAGTAAATAATACAGAGAGTAAAAGCCAAAAATCGTTTACTAAACATTAATACACCACACTAACAGAAACTTACAACACGTCAAAGAGAAAAAAAACTAAGTAGGCTTATGTTTTGGTAATGAGTTTGACTATTACGATGGAGGTTATCAGTAGGTGTATTGGTAAGAACGGTCCATAGGTCTACTTAAAGGCATATCTTATAGATTTAATTTTAGTAATAGGTTCAAAAATTTTGGTAATTAATTTCACCATAACTTATTATGTCTTTACAGCGCTACACTATTTTACATAGTGAAAGGCAAAGAAAAAGACCGCATTGGGCTTAACCTTAAACAGCGTATCATCACAGCCCTGCTCGACGGCATGGAGGCCCATCTTGGCGATGATACCATGATGAGGAACGGATGCCTAACATTATGCCAATTCAAAATACCCACTGATGTTGTAAGTAAATCTGTTCATATTTTATTTACGTGCTATTCGAGAGACGTTGACTCAAAGCCAGCAAAAGAGTCAATGATATTCTGAATTTGATTTCCGATATTATGTTAATGGATTGGAAAATATATACATACATATAATCACGCCTTTATCCCCGGAGGGTGAGGCAGAGGTGAATTAACACCCACTTTTCACCATCATGGTATTCGGTCCCACGTAATAGGGGGTGATTCTATTGCCGTTTTCCGGGCTCTATTGTTGACTCAAGCCATGCATCTGAGGCGGAGACCGAATACAATGATGGTAAAATGTAACCTAACCTTCCTAGGATAAAGGCGTGATTATATGTATGAATGTCATGACGCTTACCCACACTGAAGCCTGACCAATACAAATCTATCTAATCATGTTCATGGATAATTTGATATTTAAGGAGTACTGTAGATTAAGTTTTAATCATGCTCAAGGTTCATGCTATTCTTCCAGTTGTTCGAGTATGAGCGCGTTGTCCAGATACTTTTAAATGGTGTAGCCGATGTCAATCAGGAGGGATTCGTTCAACGCATCGCTATATACTTGTTAAACTCGTTGGCCTGTCAAGTCGATGGTAAACAAAAGCGATTCTTGGGCAATCACGGTGCCATCGGCGTAAGTATCCAACTTTGTATTTTTACTATTGTATATTATAACATTATTGTAAAAGTTAATAGTATTTTGTGTTGAGGTGAAACTGAGTGTATTTATTTGTCCCTATAACTCCCCTGAACTAGGTATTGTCCGTTGTTGTTCCATTCTGCTACTTCAAGCCGCAGGTCTGCTACAAATTTAATTTTAATAATATAATGTATGTATATTAGAAACTTCCTCTTTTTCTCTTTATACAGTTCTTGTAATTACCTTGACAATGTGTTTAACTACAGCATAAGATTATTTTCGCTATGAGTTTATATAATTACATGTAAGAATTTCATATGAACATATTTATAGATTTCTGGAAGGTATGACATTACGTTGCTGAGCGATATAACTAGGTACCAATCCAACTCAGTATCATTTTTAGTAACTCATGAATTCACTTCATGGGTTACTAAAAATGTAAATAATTGGTTACTGAAAGTGAGAGTAGTTACAGGGTGTTATCACATCTGAACATAACATAAACTCACGCCTATATCCCCGGCTTAGGCAGAGGTGCTAGCACCCACAGTGCCCGGTTAATGGCAATAGGCTCGCCACCTATTACATTCGGACCTAAACATAAACTGGCGAAATGTGGGTGCTAGCACATCTGAATAATGTTGATTTAATTCTTGTGTACCCTAACCTTAATTCTTTGGTTAACTTTGCTCGCGTTGTTGTGATCATGGAACTAACAGCCTCGCCAGCGTGCATTACATAACACAATAAAACCTCTTTTGAAGTCGGAAGGTAAAATGTGGTTACGTAAATCTAACCTTTTAAAAGCTGAGCAACGAAGTACCAATGCAATACCTACAGCAGCGCAGCGTAAATTGAAGACTGTATAACTTGCATTTGCGAGGGATAATTTAATATCCTGTCAAATATCAGACATCGAATTGATTTTGTTAAACCTAACACGGGATCAACTATAATTCGGTTAGTTACTTGTGGCCGCTATAAATTGTGATCATATAAGTCTAACGGCCATCCCTCTGTGATTCATTAAAAATAACATTAGGCGGAAGAAACAGGACCTACAGATAGTTACTACAGGTCTACAGCAAAGGGTTGAATTTGCAAGAGTGAATATGTTTATGTATGTAAAATAAACTTTAATAACAAATAATAATACGAAAGTGTTGAAAATACTGAGAAGAGAAAACTACGGATTCAATTACTAAAATGTGTTACTAAAATGAAATAAGACAATCTGGTGGCCTCTGCCTAACCTTTCGAGAAATACTAACAAATAATAATTAGTGATAAAAGTGTTGAAAAGGCTGAGCGATAAATAAAATACCTCTGCCTACACCTCCGTGGACTATCGTCGTGTCTTATTAATTGAGCAGAAAACTTCATACAGATGTCGTCGATTCATAAGAATATGGTTACGTAATAATAATAATTTAATTGCTGAGCGATAAAAGTACCGACTTAATTCCTGAAATACGTTTCTAATCTCAAATAAAACACCTCTGCCTACCCCTTTGAAGATTTACTGACGTGAATACTTGTATGTATGTGAAAGAAACTTGATATTTTTGCCACCACATTTATTAAGTGGAATACTTTTACATATTGAGAAGAAAATGGTTACGTCATTCAATCATTTAATTGCTGAGCGATATAAGTCCCGAGTCTATTACTAAAATGGATTACTTACTAACATGAAATAAATTGCATTTGAGAGGAGTCTATATCACAAGATTTATCAAATATCAAGTTTCTATTTGATTTTATATAATATGTCATGAAAACTGTCGGTCATCCATAAACCACTGAACCGATTTTAATCAAATATGGCACAGAGATAGACTACGCTTCACTAAAATGCTAAAAGTGCATCGCTTTTAATTTTGTATTTAATTGCATACGTTCTTCTTAGAAATTGATTAAATTATGTTCCAAATATAATATTGAAGCTTGTTGCTATGCATACCCATTCAGGCCCATTGCATACCTACCCATTGCGGTCGCATAACTAGCGATTAATGGAACTAGAGCATATAATATTAAAATGCCAAAATACTTATTTGCGAGAGAAAGAACATTAATGAAACGCATAAATTATTGTCAAAGTACGTTTTTATATAGCTAAGTAAAAGCCAATGCATATCGTGTGTAAAGCAGTGTGCAATTTTTTATATCAATTTACAGCTATTAACTAGCTCAAGTGTTATTGCCAACATTGTAAAATAAAATGTTGTACAGCGAAATTCTGTTTCTCATATTGATGATGTTTTGTGCTCCTGTTAGCAAGAATTTTGTTTGCGTGGTCAATGTGATACTTGGTCGCGTTATTTATACTTAATATTTATTATTCTATCCTCCATCTGTCCGAGCTGTGACTTAGTATTCCCAATACTTTATATTCTCTGCGTAGATGTAAATTTGTAAACGTTACTGATATGTATAATTCTGAAAAACAACTTTCAGGCCTCGGTCGCTAACTCAGCGGTGATCGGCATGGCAAGCCAAAGAGAATTTATCCTCTCTCTCTCTCTGTTTCTCTCTCTCTCTATTTCTCTTTGATAGACTTATCGCACCGCCACTCGCCACTGAGTTCGTAACTGAAGCCTAAAGCGACCTCTATTTTTAGCCAAGATAACGTTATTTAGTTTTAATACACTTTTTATACTGGTTTATTCCCAAAGACTTCAACAGAGATGTTTTATATTCAGCTATATTTGCGGCACAAAATAGTACTTACCTATCTATAAAAACTAGCTATTCTTTTTTTCAATTTAGTTTTAATATTTGTTATTCCTTTCTCCATCTGTGTCCAATCTGTGTATTCACAATACTTTATATTCTCTGCGTAGATGCAAATTTGTAAACGTTGCCGATCTGTATAAATCTGAAAAACAACTTTGAAGCGATCTCTATTTGTTGTCCAAGACGTAGACGGAGATGTTTTATATTCAGCATATTTATTTATGTCACGAGTGCGACTTAAATTAGGGATTGTTTTAAAGTACCTTACCTTAACTTTTTCATTTTTATATTCTAATGTATGTACTTTACCACATGTAAAAGCTAATAAAATCTAAGTAATTAAGTAACATTCGTGGCTTGGCGTTACAATACCATTCATTCACTCTTTCTGAGTTTGTCGTAAGATTCGGCTAAGGAAGTGGTCATAGTTGATGCAACGTGTACTACGAGTATAATGTTTATGTATACTCTTAGTACATATTGGACTTGGTAGGCACTGCTATGCTTGCGCCAATGTTGGGCAAATTATGATTGCAATTAACCCGACTGCTGTTCTAAACATCGAAACAAGTTTGACAGCAGGCAGACATTAATTTTTCTTTCAGATTGTGATTGGCAATAGGTTAGCCTGCCGTCAAACTTATTTCTATCTTATAGATAGCAGTCGGGTTTACTTGTTTATCTTTTAGACAGTAATTCTGAATTTTTATTTTTTCACATTTTATAATTGCAATTAAAATTTGCCCAAATGCGCAACATGTACACAACATACTCATTTTATCAAACTGGTTAAATTACATATTATTTTGTAAAAAGCAATCATTTGTTGACTTGGGGGCCCGTTTGACCCTGGGCCCTAAACGCGTTCTATGTAATTAAACCGTTAATTGCATATTATTTAAGAGAAAAATATGAAGTTTATATTTACTATTACATTAATTTACTATTTTTATTAAGATTTGTTTGAAGTTTGCAGCATATATACGTATTATTCTTTTCGTTGCAGAAAATGTTGAACCTCATCTCTGACCGCCTGGAGCGCGGCATGTGCGATGATGTACTGGAGGTGGCGTGGTCTACTATGTGGAACGTCACTGACGAAACCCCTCAAAATTGTCAGCGCTTTTTGGATAACCGTGGCATGGAATACTTCCTTGCCTGCCTCAAGGTAATTCACAAAACGAATATTTATAATGATTTGTTGTGAGTTGTCTTATTTTGAACCAACTGCCATCAGCAATATATCTGCCCCCCCCCCCCCCCCCTTCCCCCATCCTAGCTCGCAGGTGACTTTGGTTTGGCACCCAAATATTCATCTCCACAAGACAGATTTATAGGATTTTTAGCTTCTTTGTTTTGTTTTCAATATTTTACCTTTAAAAATCTATTAGCGATTAAATTGATAACATGAACAATATTCATATAGCGCCTGATAGTTTGAAATAGCATCAGACCTGTCTAGAATTTAATATTTTGATTTTCTAAGGAGTTTTTTATCTGAGATAAAATTGCAGAATGTCCTTCACGCCATCAAAATCAACACTTGAGTTGATTGATTCCGTCATCTAGATGTCGATTTGGTTGCATTGAAATGGCATTATATATTAACTTTCATATTTGTCATCTTCGTCATCATCATCATCATCACCATCATCATCATCATCATCATCGTCATCACCTCATCAGTGTTAGTCCCAGTTGTGTCCAATCTTGTACTTTGGAGTGCTTTCATATATCTACAATCATATTTATTCACCGTGTGATTCATGATGAATAACATCATGCTCCATTTTGTTACAGATATTCCCCGACAAAGAGGAATTGTTGCGCAACATGATGGGTCTGTTGGGCAACGTCGCAGAAGTGGCTGAGCTCAGGCCTCAACTGATGAACAAGTTGTTCCTCTCAGTCTTTTACGAATTACTTGATTCATGCAGCGATGGTGTTGAGGTAAGTTATGCTAGATGATCTTTAATTAAAACTGTAATAAATAAATATTAGCAACTCCCCAAATTTATTTACGCGCAAAACTCACAACCGACTTACGATACGACGAACGATAATTCTTTTTTAATGTGTTCGTTATTTTTAGGACAAAGTATAAAAAACAAGGTGCAGTGAAAACGGGATATGAATGGTACACGGGCGAAGCAAAAAAAAAATGGCTGCATAAAGCCCGGCGACGTATCAGCTAGTTTCCAATAAAAAGCAATCAAACTATGAATGATTCTGAAGTTTTATTAATATCACTAAAACGTATACTAAACTTTTTACATTGTTCCTACTAATCAAATTGATATCACACGTTTTAGAAACACATCGTTACTGAATCAGACCCCTGACGGTGTTTACAATCTAATAATCCAAATAAAATTAAATGTATATGTTGTTTGGTCAGGTAAGCTACAATGCGGCGGGCGTGCTGGCCCACATGGCTTCGGACGGGCCGGCCGCGTGGACAGTGGACGAGCCCCCCCGCGACCTGGTGCTGCAGCGCGTGGCCGCCGCAGTCGAGCGCTGGGACCTGCAGGCCGAGAGGAACATCAACTACCGCTCCTTCGAGCCCATCTTGAGCTTGCTGCACGCTCACCACACGCCCCAGTGCCAGCATTGGGCTGTTTGGGCGCTCGCCAACCTCACTACCGTCTACCGTTAGTACATATCATTTATACTCGCCTGTCACCCTAGTAGAAGCAGGCCGCAGGCCCCTCTACCGAGGACGAGTTTTTTAAAATCTAGGACTCGCCAACTTGACTTCACCTCGCCTGATGGTAAGCTAAAAGCAAAGTCTCAGGAAAGAGGGTCACCATTACAGACACTAAGTAAGATTAATCATTGTAAGATTACAATGCGCTGAGTGCCACACTCAGCTTGGCGGCCTCATCAGATGCTTTTTCACGCCCCGCTTAAATGATCAGGGACTGTAGGAAGAAGGAAACTCGTGTGCTGGTAATGAATTCCAGGTCTCGGTGGTGCGGCAAAGAAAAGAGTCTCCGAACCACTTGATTCTTGCTCGTAAATTCTGCACAGTGTGCGGGTGACATCTAAGGCCTGCACGTGTTGTCCTATGTAGGAAAGGAGAGGGTTTGATTAGTTGGAAGTGCTCATCAGAACACTCGCCATAGTAGAGACAGTAAAATACAGCCAAGGAATCAATTTTTCTACGCATCTGCAAAGGCTCGAGGGTATTCGTGACCACAGGATTCCCAATAATTAGGACCGCGCGTCGCTGCAACCTGTCGAGAGCATCTAGTAGGTATTTCGCGGAGCCATCCCAGAGATGCCAGCAGTATTCCACGCAGGAGCGAATTTGTGTCTTATGTAGAAGACACCGCTGCTCCGGCGTGAAAATACGTCTTAGTTGAGTATTCTGTGGTCCCCACACCCGAGGAAGGTCAGATCGAGAGACATGGCCCTGGGTTGGCTGGGGTACGAGAGATATGCCTGTCAACCTCTCCTTCGGCACCAAAAACGACCCACAAACGCCGTGTGTTTTAGTCGGTTCGAGTCCGACATAACCTGCCGGCTCCACAATTTAGTTTTCAACTTTTTGGAGAATGTTTTTTATGACGGGTTTCTTAACTTTTTTAGAGTAAGTGGCGAATAACCATGGCTATCCTTAGTATTTTCTTTTTCAATATTTTATAGAGCGCGATTTTTTACTCGGTTTTAAGGTTATGTCAACTATTTTTGATGTACACTAAAGTCCATCAAATCTAAGAGGTACCGTTTGACGTTTCATATTTTTCAAACCGAAACAACTTTGTTCATACGTACATTATTCAGTTTCGATAACCTTTTTCATAAAACCATGAATTTAGAAAGATTTCATTATTGTATCTAAAAATGTACAATTCTTAATATCTAAATGTAATTGAAAACTTTCAAACAAAGCAAAATAACACATTTACACAGTAAATAATTTCTAATAGTTATATTCTTGACCGCATTACAAAGTTACGTAGTTAGGTCACTGCACGTAGTGTTGCGACTCTTCGGATACACTTGTATGCAAAAAAATCGTTTACATATACGAAAAATCGAATGTATTATTTACAAATTACACTTGACAATCAAACAAATATTTTTTCATGTGAATGGGATTTATCTCACATATTACGATTACATAACTAAATAGTTATGTAATCGTAAAATATGAGATAAAACCCATTCACCAAAAATACGTATTTATAAATCAAATATATTTGCTTCTTTAAAAAGTTGTCGAAAGCGATTTGTCGATTTTTGATTTTCGCGCCCAAATAAGTCGGGGTTTCTCGCGCTAACGCTGTCGAAATAGTAAATGGAGTCAGGGATAGTGTTTTTTACATTTATTTTTGTGTATGATAGTATGGGTTTGCATATTACAGAGAAATAAACAAATTTTTAACAAGCACATCCATTGATTTTACAATTACAATTTTTTCTTCTAAGTCTTATTTCTACGTCTAAAACTAATAAAAATAAGGTATGTAGAACCCATTCACAAAAATGTTGTTGCCTGATGTTATAAATTAACGACGTTACTGCGCGACCGCATAATGCACTGAATACACAGATACCCTAAAATAAATTAATTTAATTATTTTTAGGTCAATAGGCAAAATCGCAGGTGTCCAAGTCTCTACAATTTTTTTTTTCTGGCAACACTGCCAACTACAAGCGCACGCGGTCCGCTCGGTCGGTTCGGCGTCAGCAGTCTCTCGCCATCTTGGAAGCTGACTGTGCGCGTACTTGCTTTCTCGTTTGTGTTTTACAATTTGTGACTTGGCTATTACTTTTCTGGACTGATCATTCTTTATCCGTTTACCTTGGCAATATTTATACTGGACTCCGAACTAAGCAAGTGTTTATTAATAATGTCGAAAAGAGGACGTACTTTGAACAGCCAGGCTCGTGAATTGGTGGTGAAATTACACGAGTATTTTGAGCGTGAATCTCAAAATGGTGGACTTCTACTGCCAGTTACACAAGTTCGGGATCGCGTCGGTGAAGCTCTCGGTATTGGTAGCCGCACCGTTGGCAAAATATTAAGTGAAAAATATGGGCCTTCGGGGAGTGACAGTAACGTACTTCACACACCGAAAAAACGAAAAAGAAATAAACCTGTGACAGGCATCGATGAATTCGATAGTCATGCTATTAGAAACCATATATACGGGTATTTTACAAGAGGCGAATTTCCAACATTGGCAAAGTTATGTGCAACTTTAAAAGATGCCGGGCTGTATAAGGGAAGCATAGAGTCGTTGAGAACGGTAATAACAGGAATTGGCTTCAGATACAAAAAAGTTGACAAACGAAAAATTGTTATGGAGCGACATGACATAATTATGCAGCGACTAACATTCCTGCGCGAAGTTAAACAAATTATAAACTGGGATAATGTAATATTTTTGGACGAAACTTGGCTAAATTCCAACCATTCTGTGCCGAAAACATGGACTGATGATTCTGAAGCTTCGTGCTCGAAGGTGCCGATAGGAAAAGGTGGACGCCTCATAATATGCCATGCTGGGTCAGCGTCTACAGGCTTCGTGGAAAACTCTTTATTAGCTTTCCAATCCAAAAGCACTAAAGAGTATCATGAAGAAATGGACGCAGTAAGGTTCCGAGAGTGGTTCTTAAATTTATTACAGAATATCCCTCCTAACAGCACAATTATAATGGATAATGCCCCATACCACTCTGTGCAAATTGATAAAGCACCTACGTCAGCCAATAAGAAAGCAGATTTGGTGGCATGGCTGCAAAGAAAAGGAGTGGATGCCGACATGTCACTATTAAAAGCTGAATTATTACAGTTAGTGAAATTGCATAAACCACCAAAACCGACATATGTAATTGACCAATTGGCCGAAGAGCACGGGCACAAAGTCATACGACTTCCTCCGTACCATTGCCAATATAATGCCATTGAACTGATTTGGGCCCAAGTTAAAGGTAATATTTTATAATATTATAATAATAACACGAGTACTTCTAACATTTATAATTTAAACAATGGTTTTCGTCTGCTATCCAATAGTTACATTATTGTTTTACAGGTTATGCAGCAAGACACAACACAAAACCACCCTTCAGTGTCAAGAAAATGGAAGGTTTATTAAAGGAAGCATGTGCCCAAGTTACACAGGAAGATTGGAGTAAAGTAGTACAAAAAACAAAGAAAATAATAATGGACGACTTCGAAAGAGACGTACACTTTGATAATGTAATGGACAATCAACTGGTCATTAATTTAAATGACGATGATGACGAAGACGACGATACTAGTACTAGTAGTGAATAAAAAAATATCCTAAACATTTCTTTTATTTAATTATAACAATTGATTTCTTAAAATTCGGATATTATAGTAATCGATCTCTTAAAGTTCGGATATTATAGTAATCGATTTTTTCATCCCATCCCTATCATTCAATTGTCAGAACTGTCAAACGGTACTTCTTAGATTTGACGGATTATAACAGTTGACATAACCTCAAAACCATGCCGTTTGACCTGATTTTAGTTTGACAAACTATTGTTTTTATTTATTAATTGTTAGTAATTTTAACCCAAAATTCATACATTTATTTTAAGTATTCAATTATTATATTTTTAATACTATCACTTAACAACGTAAATAAAAGAAAATTAAAATTTTACCGTAAATTGTGCGTCATTTTAAATTTACATTACCTATTCGATCACCTGTAAGAAACGCAATCTCGATTTAGGGTAGCTGTATAAACTTCTACAACAAGTTTGATTTGACTCTGACTTTATTTAGCAAACAGTCCACAGCCGGTTCGAAACTCAGCCTGAGACAGACCAGACCCGAGAAGAGTCCGGCACAACAGATCACAAACACAAAAGCCAAGTTTGAATGAAACGTTCCGTTGTTGTCCCCAGCCGACAAGTACTGCAACTTGGTGGAGGCGGAGGGTGGGCTGAAGCTGCTGCACGAGCTGCTGGCGCACCCCACGCCCTACGAGCTCATCAAGCAGCTGGCGTGCGTCGTCATCAACAACTGCGCCAAGTACGCGCTGCGTGACTCCAGCACGCCGCCGCCCCCCGACTCACCGGACAATTAACTAACGGAGTTCTTTGAGGACATCGATCCTCAGCTGCGTGAATAGCGCTTGTGCAGAATCTACTTGACGGCGGCGCTCGCCATCCTGTGCACAGCCTCCACAGCACTCTGGTCCGCACTGTATTTTGGTTCCTGAATTCAATCCAATTCAATTTCGAACCGCCAGCGCGTTCACGCACGGACTTTGTGAAAAGAAACTTTTAAAGTTTTATCATAACCTAAGATATAGGAATCACTGTGTTAGTACAATAAGTAAATTATATGGGTGGCGTGTGCCAGTAATGTTAAGTGATGTTTTATCCCAGTTATCTTTAATGTTTTAACTTGGTTGTCAATACCGACCTATCGAGCTTAACCTTGCCTCGTCGTCCACCCGGCCCCTTCGCCACTCTGCTTCAGTTACGAAGTTGTATCAGTTGAGATCCTTACACGGAGACCCTATGTTAGCATAGTTAATATATTATTGTAATTGATAAGATTATCCGATATATACATAACATATATTATGTTTATCTTTTAAAATTATGGTTCTAGCTTTATAGGAGTGCGTGTGATCTGCATTGTAAAATATATTTTTGACACAATCATATTTAATTATTGTAATCAGCTATTATCGAAACATTTATTTAGGCAAGGCAGCATTTTATGTGACTTTGGTTTGCTTAATTTATATCCTTATGCACGTGTACCTACGAATTATTTATGTTGAACACTTATAGAATATATATGTCGATGTTTAGGTTAAAGTAGTACGTGTGAAGATAAGAAATTAACATATTTTCTAGTTTTTAAAGTTTAATGATTAACATTAACCTGCCGAAAATAGGAATGTTATTTGTTTTGATTCATGTTTATATAAATATTTCATTGTTTGTTGCCTAAGATATGAATAAATTTGTTTGAGACGTACGGCGCGTAAGTGATGATACTACAGTCCTTCAGGTCGTGGCAGTACTTCTTTTTATCTATTGAGCCGGCTCTCAAACCGCGGATTCTTCGCAATAAAGTACGGACGCGGACCACGGAAACCGTTCAAAAAATGTTTTATTACTACTTTCGTACAATGAATTGTTTTGACATTAGACTAGTTGTGTCTAATAAGGACTATCTAATAATAGTGGAATAGTGTTAAGGTGACATGACAGTACCGATCGATGAAATAGGGCCCGTACCATGAACGCTTAAAACAGGTCAGTAATTCAACTGCTGTCATATTACCAACTGCAAATGTAACTTTGTAATCCTACATATTTATATGGGATCACATTGTTATTCATGCGTTTAGTATTTTAAGACTTCATGGTAATGCCTTCTCACATTATTTGATATTTCTACTTTTTTCTGAGGCTTTTTCACTGTCGCGATCTGTGTTTTAATAACCGATTTTATTAAGAATTTAAAATTATTAAATCATGATAGAATAGGTCCGTCCCGTTTCCAAAATGTTCAAGGAATATTTTGATGTTGTGATGCGGTAATTCTATATTGGGGGTGGTACTAGTGCGGTCATCTTATTCGTGTGCGTATACACAGAAAGCAAGTCTATGGAATGAGAATAAGAATCGACAATTAGGTGTATCATGTCGAATGCGGCAAAGATATACGTTTAAATTGTTATACTTAGCGTGACTAAAGTTATATGCGGTTTTAAACGAGAATCATTATAGAGGGCGATCATTGCGATTATGTTGCGCGGAATATTGATAGTATACATATAGTTATTCATCGGTGTCTATCTATTTATCCATAGTTAAAGTAATTAATTCATTCGATTTGATGTTAAATATAAGTTAATCGTTGTAATCAGTGTTTATTCATATCGCACATAATCAACTAAAGTAGCTGCACCTCCCCCTACCGTTTATAGGTTAATATGATCTTTTCAACTGTTACTTGTATACTTATATATCTAGTTACGTCGGTATCTGCAATAGAATTAATAATTATACAATAGTTCATTTATTATATATCACATAGGCGTCTTTAAGCCATAAATTAACTTAAGACGTTACGGGTCTGTTTTGCGCTGCGGCATATACGATAACGGGAATTATCGGGGATGTTCTGCGCAGTTGGATAAGCACCGGACAGTTTGTTCACAAAATTAGAACGTACAGTGTGGTGAGTGACGGTACACCGTGAAATAAAATATCGAGAATGTGTCAGTGCCACACGCCTATTCGAATTTATGTCCACGAGCCGCTTCGTTCGCTCCCGTGACTTTGAAGAGGCGTGTCCACGAGCCCGCTTCGTTCGCTGCCGTGGCTTTGAAGGGCGGTGCCCACGAGCCCGCTTCGTTCGCTCCCGTGACTTTGAAGAGGCGTGTCCACGAGCCCGCTTCGTTCGCTGCCGTGGCTTTGAAGGGCGGTGCCCACGAGCCCGCTTCGTTCGCTCCCGTGACTTTGAAGAGGCGTGACCAGGAGCCCGCTTCGTTCGCTGCCGTGGCTTTGAAGGGCGGTGCCCACGAGCCCGCTTCGTTCGCTCCCGTGACTTTGAAGGGGCGTGTCCACGAGCCCGCTTCGTTCGCTCCCGTGGCTTTGAAGGCCCGTGTCCACGAGCCCGCTTCGTTCGCTCCCGTGACTTTGAAGGGGCGTGTCTACGAGCCCGCTTCGTTCGCTCCCGTGACTTTGAAGGGCGGTGCCCACGAGCCCGCTTCGTTCGCTCCCGTGACTTTGAAGGGGCGTGTCCACGAGCCCGCTTCGTTCGCTCCCGTGACTTTGAAGGGCCGTGTCCACGAGCCCGCTTCGTTCGCTCCCTTGGCTTTGAAGGGGTGTGTACACGAGCCCGCTTTGTTCGCTCCCGTGGCTTTGAAGGACAATGTCCACGAGCCTGCTTCCTTCACTGTTGTGGCTCTGCCATTTTTCCTCAATGCGAAGAAGGCGACGGTACCATCATAATTGAATCTATTAGTACTAAGTGTACATTTATAACTTTAACCGATGAGACTATTGAATTATAAATAATACACTGGTAAAAAATATACTGGTAATTATTAAATTCACTTCAATTAATCACACTTACCGATCTTAACATACATAGCATGGAGAGATTAAAGAAATCAAACTAAATAATTCATGTAGTTTTGAAAGTAGCTACAGTTATTCCCTAAGGTGCCCAGATGAGCATACTAAAAGTCCCCCAAGGTGGGACACGTGCCGTCGAACCGTCGGTGGGAGATCACTTTTTTCAGTTTTATGCTTGTATATTGAAAAATATTAATAATATCTCTTCAGTTACTTCTACATTTTTATATACATTAAATTCACTACAAATTATGCCTAGAATATTTTACTGTACGATCAATACTTTAATAAATACGAGAGGTCAAACGTAACAAAGCTGAGAATTCCCGACAAAATTTACTCAGCTTTGCCACAGAAGATCGGCGCTTGTTCCAGTATTTCTTGGTGATAACATGTTTTTTCAAGTATACCGAGTGTGTACGGCGAATGAATGTATGCATTTGCCTTTAGACATTTCAAGGAACGTGTTGCAAGCCTGTGCATACATTCATTCGCCGTTCATCGCCTATTTTACCCCATTAGTGGAAAATTTTCCAAAAATTGTTTCCAGGCTTACAAGGCATTTTCCAGCGGAGCCGCTTTAACGTCGGCAGGCAATGGAACTTAGTAACGCGTCAGGAGCAGGAATGAGGAGCTAAAGTCGTAATTGGTTGTAAGTTTCCATCGACACCTCGTTTCCAACCTTACATTTTAGGAGGCAGTTGATTCCCATTCCCAAGCCACTTCTTCTTTTGATAGAATACTCTGTAAGTGTAATATTTCGCTGACCCTCTGGTAGGAGAGGAGGGAAGGAATAGCGGGTTTGGTTTTTGGAAAAGAATAGGCAGTGAGTGGACATTTGTTAATCTCAACTGGGTTCTGGATAGAGGTATACTTGAAGATACACCTTTTCTCCAAAAAAAAACAACAAGCGCCGGTCTCTCTGTGGCCCAGCTAAGTTGATTTTGACAAAAATTGTATGCTTTGTTACATTTGATCTCTCGTATTTAACATGTCTAGACATAATTTATAGGAAATTCGATGTACAAAAATAATGTAGATGTAACTAAAGAGACATTATTAATGATTTTTAATATACAAGCAAAAAGAGACCTTTCTCGCCCTCCCCCACCATCAGCTCGCCTCCCATCCTCGGGGACTTTTAGTATGTTCATCTGGGTGTACCTTAGGGAATAACTACCAATTTTCAAAACTACACGAATTATTTGATCTGATCATCAATTTTCACGTTAATTTTCCCGCAGTAACATACCTATACATTAATTGCGTTAATTCCCGTTATCACGTATATCGTGGCAGACGAAAGTTTTTAACAGTTGATATTGCATTGCGGCAGTTTTAAATGCGTCCATTGCTTCGGTATCAACTGCGTTACAGAATGACACTAGTTATTTAAGAGGTGTAATTTTTAATATATTTACTACTGCTACTATAATCTGATTACAATTGTTAAGCTATGAAGGAATAGAACACGGTATATCGGCACATGGCTGTGCTATTGAAACTTGATTGCGCCGAGTTACTAGAAATGGTAATGCGGACCTTTGGAACGGGCTATTTAATTATAAGGATTTTGAATTATAATTGTGTCCAAACAATCTATTAGTATATATTAAATGGCAGTGTTTTGATGTTGTTTAGACAGATAGCGTATTCATTAATCTTATTATTATAAATTTCAGTAGTATATCTCATCCGATCAATAAATGTTTGATGTCTTCTTGTAATATGAATGTCAAATTCACACGATTATAAGTGTCATGTTGTATTTTACTAACTTGATCCTTGCGATCAAATTTTATTAATAAAAAAGATATCTTTATTAATCAGATGGTGTGTTATATGATAATCTGGACATTACATTTTTGTTATTTACAATGTTCATATATGTTGGTTATGTATCAGTTCTAGAAAGTCTTACTTCTTTCTGATTGTCGTTTTAGAGATTAATATGTTATCAATAAATAAATAAATTCATGTGTTTTTTGTTCAGTCGCCTTACTCTTTTGCGGGTGGTAGAATGCGATTCCGTTCGTGGGTTAAGCAGCGGTGATCTCCTAGACATGTTAAACGTGTGTATATTTATGCACACTTATGTACTTATGTATATTATAATAGGTAAGGGCAAAAGTATTTTCGTATTTTGAATGTGTTTATTAGCTTCTTCCCCCTCTGGACCACGGTCCTGGGGAGCGGAAGCGAGGGAGGTGGTGCACCTTGGACAACACAGAAATCTGTACAACGGCGGAAGAGGAACTGCAAGAAGAACATTCCTCCACCACTGAAGACCGAGACGAATGTCGCCCAAAGTGGGTAGCAGTCAGCCGCCGAAAGCTGCGGGGTGGTAAGACACCTCAAGCCTCCCGCCCCGGAGGATGTGGACATGCCGCCGAGTCCCTCCGTCTCTGCCGCTTCCTCGCCTCTTAACGTCGACTCAACGGTTATGAATGTGATGCGAGGCACTGGAAGGTGTGATGACGAGTCTCGTCGAGCAGTACGAACTGCTCAGGGCGAAGCTGGTAGAGTCCCGGAACGAGCGGGCTCAACTGTTGAGCTCCTCAATAACACCGAGCGGACGGCGGACGAATACCGCAAGAAGACGCGGAGGATGGTGGCTGAACTGATAGACCTGCAAAAGGTCGTCAGCGGACTGCCAGCACTGAGCGCGTGACGCGTTCGGCGCGGCAGCTGTCACTGGTGCGGTCGAGGTGGCCGGCGCGGCGCAGCCGGCTCGACCGTGCCTGACTGAGGTCACTTGGGTAGAACTGGAGCTGACGGTGCGAAGGCTTAGAGCCAAGAGAAACACGGCACCAGACGGCATTCCAGGCCCCCGACCTCCGACTGAGAAGGTTCCTCAGCGCATGGCCAGGGGCCAGTTTTCGAAGATGTGAAAGACGGGGGAAACTGGTCCTCATCCGAGAGTAGGGACTCCCGGCGGACGTGTCGTCCGGTTAACGGCCCATTTTGTTGTTAGGCGAGGTGGCCAAGCTCTTTGAAAGAGTTATTGCGAAGTGCCTCGTCAAACACCTCTCTAGAGGGGGGCCGGATGTGACGGATGCCCAACATGGCTTTCACCGGTGGCGTTCTCCCGTGGATGACATCACGCGCGTGATGGTTCTGGGGAGAATGTCGGGGCGAGGTGATAAATAAAAAATTATACCTAAGAAAAATATTTTCCTTTGTATGAAAAATGCGAAAATACTATTGCCCCAAACTTATATGTACATATGTAAGTACCTATATCATAATTTACCTACTTTATCATATTATATATATCATTACTTACCTTGTATGTATACAGATTTTCTGTTCGGTAAACGGTACATTCTCTCTATAATATTACACTCAATAATGCACCTACTGAGTTTTCCTCGCACCACCTTTGGTTGACTGATAGAGAATGTCTGTGACATTAAGCCCGCCTATGTACCTACTGGTGCCTAAAGTTTGAGATAAATAAATACAACAATCAGTTATAGAAATTGGATGTGAATTGGATTCCCGGTTGGAAACTCATCTAATTACAACCAACCCAATACTTAGGAGTAATCAGCTGTGATATCATGGTGGAAAATACGTCAGCTCGTACTCGAACTGACGTAAACCGCACCAGTTTCGAGATGGTCTCCTTGGATGTCACCCCCGCTATACTGCAGGCCGGGAGACATATATCTACTGTGTACCTACCTATTATTATTCTGCTACTAAAGACGCCTAAAAGTGGTGTATAAAACCACATCACAGGTAAGTAAACTATTGACCTGCTTGACGGGGAAATATTTGCAGTGAATCGAATTTCCGATCAAGCAGTTGAACGCTCTACTGCTAAGTCCGCCGTCCAAGGTGGTCAAATAGGACGGCACTGTGCAAATAGATGGCAGTGGATTTATGTAATAGCTGTTGCCCACGACACGTTGCTATTAAACATGGCCTATGTTCTTTACCAAACTCTAATCTGTGTACCAAATATGAGCTTACCGTCTATTTGAACAGGTACCTTTAACCCCATTTTTCGCAATAAAATAACATGTACCGTCTCAAGCTCTAATCCTCTTTCAACAAGATCGGTTTTGTGGTTTAGGCATGAAAACGTAACACGCACAGACAAACAGCAGTCCTACTGGGGAAGTACCTTCGCCCTACAGAATACCGCGGCCTAAATTAATTTCGTGTTACGTTCCCGGTGGTTAGTAGGGTCAGAGCTCACTGGAAATATGTTGTACTGTCAGTGGGTAACCAAAGGCTTGTCTTGCTTTGTCTTCTGTTGAGTGACGGCATAGAAACTCTATCATTTACAAAGTCATCAGCACGAGTGTGACTCTCCTCGACTTGCACGCGTCAAGGCCATGGTAACCATTTTTCATCAGGTGAGTCGTGTGCTTGTTTGCTACTTGAGTGGTTTAAATAAAAAAAGAGTTATTTTCGCATTTGTTAGTAAGTACCTATATGTTTCCAACAAGCAATTTAAATATTATTTATCAACAAGATGGCGTCCCTCTGAATACTCATTACTACGTAGGCATAGCGAACAAAAGAAGTCGGTCAGCCGATGCTTGAATATGAAGTAGGTAATTTGAATAAACTTTGGTGCTACTCCCGTCAAAATTAGTGTGTTCAAAATTTGTTTTTTTTTTTAATAATTTTCTTGAAAGCATATTAGACAGGGTTCCCAGGAACACATTTAGATCTTCATTTTCATGTAGGTAGGTACTTACAAGAAATTAACATTTTCACTTAAGTAGGCATTATTCGACAAAGCTATCTTATATCTTTATCATCTATTTCTCTATCTCTCTCTCTCATCTATTTCGAACCGACTAAAACTGCACCAATTCACACGCCGTCTCGGTATCGTAATGGCCCCCTTGAATGTGCGAACCAGGATAATCCCATTTTGCACCCGGACATGGCGGCAGCGCATTGCGATATGCCGCTTCTACTTGACGGACATAGGTACTGTCACCTCCACTACACCCAAGGTCATGAAGGATGGAGGTCATCGAGCGACCTCCGACATCTTAATCATCACCGCGCCTCACGAACTCTACGGTTTCGGCTCCGCTATCTCCTCGTGCATTGCTTGGTTTCAAAAGGAGGCAGTGGTAGCACACCATCGCTGTGAGCAAAATGCTGAGCGAGAGGAGTCCTTCTGTGATGGCCACCTCGAGAGCCCGCCTCCGTGCCAGCGTGTGCAGCCTCGGGTCCTCGCTCCCATCACAGTGACCATACACAGACATTGGCTCCATCGTGATCCAAACAGGTGGTCCCCAAAACTCCCTTTACCGGATATTATCTACACCAGCCGGTGCGGCAGGCTTCCGTGTCGCCTTCCGAGCTAGGCCTCCATCATTATGGAGGCCTAGCTCGGAAGGCGACATGTTATCGGCGGTAAGACCGATGGGTCGGCGTGCCTTAAGCCTTCGCACCGCCAACTCTAGTTCCAACCAAGTGACCTCGAGCACGCTGGGCCACATGAGCGACAGAGGCGGAGTCATCTACGGTGAAACGTGTAGAACTACCTGCGCTATTCTTATATATATTATAGTCGATATTCCTCTGAGTAGCTTTGGTCGAGACAGCGGATCAACGGCGGGGTCCGGGTGTGCATAATTAAATACAATTAGGTAAGGCAGGACTTTGAATTTGCCGCCCCAGATCCAGTCGCACGGGACACGTAGATCTGACCCTGCCGTTACCCGGGGTGGGTGGGTTTGCCGTTCTATTTATAAAACCCCTAGTCATTTTCGCCGGGCAGGTCGATACTGCACTGGTGCACTCTGAGCACGCGCTGAACTGCGTTTACGAAGGAAGTTATAAGTTAACATCAAATCACAAAAGGTGAATGACACGACTAAAACTAGACCTTAAAAGACAGAATAAAAGTTAGAAACGAATAGGCGAGTTAACCCGCGAGTATCGTAGCTTACGTTTAGTTGACATTCCTTTGTTTTGACATTAATATATCTTTTTATATTGACAGAACGTACAGTAAAATCAACGAGAGGAGTGGGAGTGGTTTTATCATAACTATCTTACTGAACCTACTTACAGCGGTTCGACAGTTTAGCGCATGCTTAGTGCCATTTGAAAAAGTGGAATGGGGTATTGATTATTCACAGTAAAGATTCAACTGATTCACTTCTCGGTGTGACTAGCGAACAACAGGTGAATTATTGAATTTGCATAAAAATTATGGACGTTAATCGAGTGGCAGAAGAAATTCGAGGTAATATGATCACAGTAACACTAATCAACCCGGAGTACGATTTTCCACCAATTCACCGCAATTTAAGAAATATGATTGATTATGCTCGCCGCTTGAAGTCGTCGAAGCTCAAGATAGTGGCTACTGATGGTATAATCAGAAGAGTCCGTACTGGCGAAATTGATTTGAAACATTTAAAAAAGGAAGCGGCTGCTAGCAAACAGCGAAACAGGAAGAGTCGAAGGGAGTTTGTGAGGAAATTGGAGCATCTTGCTAAACTGTCAGAACCGGCACCGCCACCAAATCGAAATAATGCTGCTGGTGAGGGACAAGCTGCTGGCGGCAGTGGACAAGCCGCTGGAGGCAGTGGACAAGCCGCTGGCGGCAGCGGACAAGCCGCTGGCGGATCCGCTGGTGAATCCGCGAGTGAAGTTGCTGGCGACGTCGCCGGCGTGGCCATGGCTGAGGACGAGGGCTCAACCTACATGGAACCAACTGAAGATCAGAAGGCAATTCTGTTGCTGAACAAAAAGAAGGAATTGGAAACTTCTCGCAAAGAAGCGAACATGCTCATGGAAGTTATATTTGGAAAACGTATTTCTCGAGAACAATTTGAATTGTTACAGAGAGAACATCAGAAAAATGTGGCGAGCCCGTACTCCTTCGGACCTTAAACACTCGCTATAGGAGCCGCTTTTTTCGTCAATTTCATTTCAATGACAAACAATAGTAACCTACACTAATTTGTAATCTTGTTGGAGCCATCTACATAAATATTTCATTGTCAAAGATTCTTTGGAAAATGGCTACCCATTATCTATAAACGTACCTATATGTCTAGAACATAATTTAACTTGATGTTTGATGTCTGTATCTCAATGTCAGAAATAACTAAGATCGTTGTTACTCAAAATATTGTGTGTCTAATAATATCCATTGTAATCCTAGATTCTTGCACTATGATAGGTGTTAGATTGTGTTTATGTACTCAGTATTATTAGATAATACATGTCCGAAATCAATACACGACCCATTCTAACCAAATTAGGAATTGTAAGCATTAACGATATAAAATACCTATATCTAATAAGTGTACCAATTGTATTAATGTTTTATGAATTAATAAAAATATATCAATGAAGAAGGAATGTTCTTTAAATTAGGTACCTAGCTTAAATGAATTAATCTAATCCTAGGCAATTCATACTTTGATATGAATTCAGCTGGTGACTACCTATTCATTTTAGAAAACGCTATCCAGCTATCTAAAACATATTTAAAGTAGACTTCCCTGGACACGTTAAGCTGGTTTCTGCCCTGTAGATACAATTTGATGTACAAACAGAAGTAAGTAGTTAATATTCTCATCTACATAACCTCTTAGGGGCTCGTAGCGAAGTGGTAACAGAATAAATGGTAGGACGCTTAACAAAACAAACGAAGATTGACAATCCGCCCAGCTGGTGGGAAAAGACACAATGGATGGCGACGTTAGTACCGTTTGACGACGTGACATCACGAGTTCAGACCCATTCTGGGTCGTCCAACAGCTACGCAGTTTGCGAAATCACTTAGGTACCTGTTTAATGCAGTCTTATATCCCTGTATATTTATTGTTGTAGTAAACAAGTCGTGGACAAAACAACAACAGTCGACCAGGGCCATTGGTGACGTAAAACCACTTAAATAAAACGCTACGCAATTCATTAGATTTATTTTAATATACACCAGCTGATGCCCCCGGCTCCGCTCGCGTGGTTATTGGTTATCGGAACCAAACATAACCTATGTCCTTGCCCAAAGTCCAATATACCCCTGTACCAAATTTCATCAAAATTGGTTCAGTGGTTTAGGGTGAATGCATGACAGATAGTTACTTTCGCTTTTATAATTTTAGTAAGTATAGGTAGATTATTATACGACTGTGTCTGCTCTGCAAATAATTGTACGTAATTGGTATTTGTACCTCTAGCATTACAATTTTTAACAAGAGCCGGTAGCTTTATTACTCGGATATTTGTGATGGTTGAATAGCCGGCCTTGCGATCGACACGTCCTGGGTTTGAATCCTGGACATTACTCGTACCGACGCGACGTGAACTGCGTTGTGTGTGCTGTAATGCAACAGGGTGAAGTCAGGATGCGCAGCTAGTTATATCTTTCAATATTTTTATATAAGTCGATTACATCGGTCGCTATACGTCAGTTAACGTCAATAAAATACCATTTATCACAAAAATAAGGAATGTGCATTTGTACAAAGTTAAACATTTGCAACACTTGTTCAACATTGCATTTTACATATTTACTAATGTAGGTATGTATGCTCAAAAGCCAAGAATAAAGGCACAGTCTATTTTTGACTATATATTTGCAACCCCCAGCCTCACTAGATAATCCCACCCCCTAGACAGAGCCCCTTTTTCTAAACGCCGAAGCCGGTGGGAGAGGTTATGTCGGACTCGAACCGATTAAAACGCACGGCGCCTGTGGGTCGTTGTTTGTTGCTGGAGGTGAGGTTGGCACGCATTTTCCTGCGGACAGAACCCCTAGATTATAAGGGGCAATTGGTTGTAGAATAGAATGACGAATGTATAGGTAAGTTTTACACGATAATGGGCGGCAATAGGATCACCCCCTATTACGTAGAACCGAATACAATAATTGGTGAATTCTGGATGTTAATTCATGTCTGCCTAACCCTCCGGGGATAAAGAAGTGATTATTTGTATGTATGACAGTGTAGTCAACATATTTTAATCCCATACATATATCAATCTATTCAAATAATATATTGCTACGTGTCCAGAGGGGCAGAAGTTGGTACCTACCTATTCCACGCAAATGAAACTATAATTGATTGACGGATGAGTTTCTAGCACACTATTTTCTTTCGGGGTTGGGGGTCAGACGGCTGTCGCGTCTGAAAAAGTCAAAGTTAACCAATTCGAAGAGCACCTTGGTCTCCGATGCAATCAGGAATATAAAAATACTGATCTATGAGGTAGGGTAAAACTCCAATCGCTGAGGATTGGAGTTTTATTTTCATCTATTTTATCATCTATTTTTGTAGTTATCTACACATAAGTAAGTAGGTACGTACAGTCAACGAGAAAATTAGCTTAAAAATTCTCAATGAGTCTAAAGTGATTTATGGACTCACTTTAGAGTCATTGAGAATTGTTTTGTAAAAACAATCATAAAATGATTATTGAACAAAACATGCAATACCTACATTAATTGCACTGCACCTACGTAATCGTAATCAATTCATAGATGCGTGGGCAAACAACTAGGTAGTTTGTACGTAATGTTTATTGTGTAGGTATGATATAAAATATTAATAGGTAAGTACTATAGAGTTCTCAACAATAGCCTTTTCTATTTATAATGTAATTGTAAGCTAATTACAATTAGATCTAATCTATTACACCTTACTTTTCATATCCATATTTGCAACAAAATTAAACGATTTATGTCGTCGATAGTGCATAGGTACCTATTTATGTATATAACTCAGAATAAAGAACAAATGGTTCTGTAAACAATTGTTCTGTATTCTGAGTTTTATAATTTATGTTTTTTTTTTCAAATAGTATGTAGGTAGATTTATAATGAGTAGGTAAGTTCCTACTCAATATAAACCTCTTCGTAAATTTCTTGTAACCATATAATATATTATGTTATTTGCACCTAAGTAACTTATTTAAACTTGCATTGCATGTAGGTAGGTATATTACGTATCTTAGTCTTTCATGTCCGTTATGTTGTACACTTGGCTTGCATTTTTTTTTAACTTTTTTCTAACATCCTAATGTTTACTACAGGAAATCTCAACATTATCATAACTATATAGGTATTTAATATACAAGAAAATATTCTTAAAGTACCTATCCATTTATATATGCCACAGTAATATGTACATAGTTACTTCGTTATATGTGTACAATAATGAATATAAATGAACTATTTCTTTGAAAAAACATGAAAGTATGTTTACCTCCAAATAAACGATTATATAGGCGTTGAAGTGGTGCTACTAGGTCAAGAATAAAAGCACACGTTAGTACAACAAGTATGTTTATTTTTCGTAATATCTCATATTTTATATAACAACATTTCTTATGCGTATAATTCATACCAATTTCCAATGCATGCAAAACAAATTAAACATCTCAAAGATAAAATAGCATAAATAATTTTTAATCAGGCATTATGATTAGGAATATAATATTGTGTGCTCTACACAAGTGTACACGGTGTACATATAATATTATTTTACTTACTTTAATTCATAAGTGCTCAAAATTTAAAAGGCACCACCCATTACTTCAGCGGTAATGTGCAACCTTGGCGGTTTGTAGATTATCTAGCTATATTATCTAAACATGTTAACACAATCGGTACAGCACAATATACCCACGCTACGAACAGCAGAGCTGCTCGGTCAAACATCAATTAATCAAGTATTTATTATCATTTGTTAGTAAAGTACTATGTGTTAAGATATTGTTTCGTATTCAGGTAGTTATTTTAGTAAATCTAATCTGCATCTATATATGCAATAAAAGAACATGTTAAAAATAATGATATGTGGTTATTTGTATACAATTAAACTATTTAACATCAAAATAACAATTTTTAAATATCACATAATATTCGTAGAAATATTTCCCTACCTACGTTATAATATATTAATATCTTATGTGGTCCTTTAAAACGCACTACCTCTATCACGTGCCTGTTTATTATAAATATACTCAATTCTCTTTTTAGTTATTGTTATTTTACTATATTTATTGGAATACTAACATTGGCCTATTCGACATAACGTCGGTATTATTAAAATCGTTTACAGTCCTACATAAAATGTAATTATTGAAGGTCCGTGATAAATCGATATAAGGCTTAGGCTCCAACGACACACTCCAGAAATAAAGTCAGAATTAACTGCTCGCTCAATACTTTCAGAAAAGTATTAACTACTGAATGTGTTAGTTGCGCCTCCAACGGTGAAAAAAATTATTATTATCTAATAACAGTGTAGTCAGCACCGATGCTTGCGCGCGGTAGTTAAAGCTGATGATTTACACAGGGTCAGTTACTGATTCCTAATTCTAAGGAAAACAGCTGCTGACTCGACACTGACATCATGTATATTGAATTGGAGTCAGCATAGCGCTGTCACGTCAGCACTGATTCCAACATTCGCGGTTAAATATTCAGGTAAGGGTGGACTTGCCCGAATGAGTCAGTAAGTGACTCGGTGTAATTGAGTCTATGTGAGGCACAAACTGAATAGACGGATTCGTACTGTGTGCTAACTGACACGTGGTGCGGCAGCGTGCTGGTGCAGGAGACGCCACTGTTATTCATTGAGCATGCAGGTGCGCATGAGAGCGTTGATCACGGAGTAGGGGTCGCAGTTGGAGGCCGGCCGGCGGTCTTCCAAGTAGCCCTTCTTCTCCTCGGCGACGTTGCGCGGTATTCTGATGCTGCTAGTGCGGCTGGCTACGCCTGGGAATTAAATATTATATCAGCTTTTGCTCACGTCGTTAGGCTGTCCGTCGCGTTGAATGTTATATGGAAAAGGAGTGTCATGAATTTCGGAGTTCATTACTATCATCATTGCATGCATCTTAGCGTTGATCATGACTGCATCTGAAGAATTCTCTTCAGAGCTTGGATACAGCAAGTTTTAGAATTTGGTCAGTTTGTTCAATGATATCCTAACCCCGAAGAGGACAGTCAGGTGCTACAGCTAGCATTTGAGGTTGGCTTGGGCCCCCAAGATCTTAGTAGAGCTCCTTTATAACCCAAAACTTTAACCCCTTCACAGTATCAACGGTTTGATCTCCTTATATTTTTACATAAGGTTTATGTCTTTTGAAAGGTTGAGAAATAAACTTACCAGCGCTAAAGTCATTAATACTAGCAGTTTCATGCAGACCGGTCAACCGTCTCTCGTTGTCCTTCCCTCCGCGGGGATCATACACCTTAATATGCTTCATGTGCACTTTGGATAGCTTGTCAATGGCCTTCTCAATTTCACTGTAAACAAAAAAGTCTTCATTATTGAGGTTATTTTTAAAGAGATTGATTAAAACCGAAATTCTCTAATTTTTACTAAGCCCTAAGCTAAATTCTTTGTTTTAGGACTGAGTTCACGTCAATGGTACCTATACTAGCCAGGATTCGAACCCCAGACCTGATCGTAAGCCTAGTCGTAGGCTATCTGTAAGCTAAATAGACGCTATTAATCTTGATCGTGTTTGTTCTTATAACGCATTTGTAAAAGCATCAAGAGTGCTTGAGTAGTCGATCTTGAAACATTTTCTAAATGTGCTTCCACACAAAGGTTAAACATGTTAGTAAACGTTACATAACATTCTGTAACATTTTAACTATTGTTAGATGATTTCAAAGCTTAAATCATTAAATTACAGACATGCACAATCGCCGACATTTATCATCATTTTTATTACTGCTATAAATATATTATGTGCATGTTCTTTTCTTTATTTCCTTTCTTAGCAAGAAAATATAACTTGTGCAGTAAAACATATTGATTGTATCTTATTAATTTTAACCCCTTTGAGTCATTCATTTCAATAATAATGTGTGACACAATAGTGTAATACAGGATAGCATTATAAATTATACTCATAAGCAAATGAATTACTTAGGTTGAATGCTGTAGAAACGTATTTATGAACGTGACACGATATTTTTCGTACCTACGCACCTACCTACTGATAACGCATGTGAATGCAACGCCATTGTACACCCGTTACACAATAAGCTAAATGACTCATTATAATTAGGCGCCCTACTACTAGAAATTCAACTGCATACAAAGAATAAAAGCACGGAGCTCGTACTCCTACGCTTTCTACTCCTGATATATCTTGATTTTATGGGATTCACTGCAGTTTGACTACCCAACCTCGAGAGGAATCCCGTGGCGGGGAATCCTTCGTGGGTAGGAGTGAGGGTGAAGTTGCGGGCAACAGTTTAAGAATGTGCTATTATTAATGGTTCATCAAAAACGGTCATCATCAAATCGAAGACCTACGTGATTAGAATGGTTACGAAAATAGTGGCTGTTCTTTGTGTACGTTTTCTTCACAATTTTATTTCTGAAACTAGTTAAAATTAAATAGCTTAGAACTCGCTAATAAATAGGTAAAATCAGTGCCTATGTAGACACTGTTTGGCACGTGAAAATTTAGTTAAACAGTTACATCGGAATATAACTGATGAAACAGCCTTATTAGTCGATTCAAGCACACAATAGGTACGGGAAATAATCTGAACTAATACGCAACATTTACATAGAAACTAGTTGCAAATGAGAGTTAATAGGTACGTTATTACGACCTCCGCTCCCCATGAGCGCAGGCTTGGGGGTGAAAGGTGGAGCCGCCTGTCACCCTGGCAGAAGCAGGCCGCGATAATATAGGCGCGCCTCTCCGTTTCCGGGGACGAGTTGGGGACTCTGTAGTCCCCACACCCGAGGAGAGGGCCAGATCGTGAGAGATGGCCCTGGGTCGGCCGGGGTGCGACGGATATGCCTGTCAACCTCAACTTCGGCAACCAAAGCGACCCACAGGCGGCGTGCGTTTTAGTCGGTTCGAGTCCGACATAACCTCTTCCACCGGCTCCAGTGGGGGGGTTGCCGTGGGAATTTTGCGCACGTAAAAAAAAAGGTAAGTTATTAAAATATAACTTCTTGTATTTAGCCCATCAACTGTACTCCCTGTACACCGCTTGAAGAAGAAAGAAGAAGCTTGGGTGAAGGTCTGAAGATACGGGCCTCGATTCCAGATGCTCACAATCCTAAAATAGTAGTCCTGCCTTGACGGCCTTGACATATGCTTTTTCAACCGCCTTTAAGGAACCCGGAATTATACCTAGGTGAGAGCTCTTTATGATTTTTGTTTCGAGATTAAACTCTCAGAAATACTTGCTGAAATGAGTGAACTTATTGGTGAAATGATCTCACCCGTTATCAAAATGTTAAAGCATGTATGTTGTATTTCGTTCCGTGTATAGGTGCGCAGTTATGCACGTTAAGTACCTACACGCTTATTGCTTGTCGAGAAATTGTTACCTATGGTTTTTAATCATATTCTTTCATTTTTATTTCAATTTTAATTCCCTAAATAGTGTAATAATAATTAAATACTTACATAATTCCATTCTCTTCTCTCATCTTCTTTGTTGAGAAATTAGTGTGAGCTCCAGAGCCGTTCCAATCCTGCACTGGTTTAGGATCGAAAGTAACGATGACTCCGTACTCTTCGGCCAGTCTGTGCAGTATATATCTTGCAATCCAGAGATCATCGCCGGCGGTCACTCCTACTGAAGGTCCGACTTGGAACTCCCATTGAGATGGCATAACTTCGGCATTAGTACCAGAAAGTGGTACACCAGCGTATAGGCAGCATCTGTAAAGAATTTTGTCTACTATGAGCACTAGTAAGTGACGTTAGGATGTTAGTGAAGAATGACATGCAATAGCATTCAGTCTGACTAGAAGCTATTGATCTACTGTAACTAGCTTATTAAGACGAGGTAATGTGATACTGATAATATTTCGAAGTGTTAACGCGTACCTGTAGTGAGCCTCGATAAGATCTCTGGCGAAAACTTTGTTGGCGCCGACGCCGCAGTAGTAGGGTCCTTGTGGTGGAGGGCAGCCGCCTGGGGGCCAACCGAAGGGCCTTAGATCTGAGTCCAGAAGAATGTACTCCTGCTCAATGCCGAACCACGGTTCATCATCTTTGCATTTCTCGTATGCTTCCAGGCATTTTATTCGGTGGTTGCTTTCTGTTAATTAAAGAAATATTTCAAATTATAATACTGTAATAGCCGTTGCTAAGATATTGCGTAAATGTTAGAAGGTATTATCCAGATAAGAAGGTGAATGGGTTAAAATTAAAATGGCATTAGTGTAGTTAACATTTGCTTGTGTCCCCGAATCATAAAATGTTTCAACTTTGATTTCCAACTACAAATCATAATAATCAGAAATGAAGTACTCACCAGTCGGTTCCATATTGTACTTATAAGTATCGCACATAACTAGAATGTGGTTGCCACGTCTAAACGGATCCTTGTAGATGGCACGAGGATACAAGAATGTATCAGAGTTGTGGCCATCTGACTGGCCAGTTGAACTTCCATCGAAGTTCCAAATCGGCAGTTCTGGAAACATAAAAACGATTATGCTGTATATGTAGCAAAGATCCGCACGACGCGATTAGTTAATAATTTATGATGTGTATATTGCTACAATACAATTACTCATTGGTCGCGGGGTTCCCGGCAGAGTAGAATTTGGATCACCCCATCTCGTCCCTTGTGGTGTCGTACAAGGCGACTAAGGGATAGGTCTGTTTAATATCAGACAGATATAAACAGCCCAGACTCAGCCTCAGATGAATGGTTTGAGTCAACAATAGTGTCTGGAAGATGGCAATAGGCTCACCCCCTATTACGTAGGACCGAATTAAATTATTGGTGAAATGTGGGTGTTAATTCGCCTCTGCCTAACCCTACGGGGATAAAGGCGTGATTATATATTTGAATGTACTCGTATGTACAATTACTCGTATAAATAATTTATTGTGTATAACTACTTTCAAATGAACTAAGTACTGAATGAAATCTATTGTAACATTTCTACGTCTGCTGAGAATCGTTATTGGTTGGAAACCTTTCAAGTTTTCATTAAAAATGTCGACACGATTTTCCCCCCATTGTTGTGCGTTGCAGCGTACTTGGTAGATACAGTCCAAATCCTTCGGGATGAAGTGAGGCGGCAAGTATTTATCGACATGTCTATAGCTCAGATGCTGCTCGACCTCATGCAAAACCTTCATATTCATTGTTTCCAGTATTAGTGTTAGTTTATCTATAGAAATAAAGTTTTAATTACCTATCAGTACTCTGCAGCTAAACACATAGAAAACTACGTATTTTGGAAAACGGCATCTTGTTTACATAACATATTAACACATTCTCGTCTCGCTGAAGGCCGCACAATTTACCTATTACTGTGTTAATTATCATAGCTAATGAGGATGTAATAAAACCGGACTCGCTTCAATGTATGTGTCATGTTTCACCAAGTTATGTTTATGAATCAATTTTGTAAATTCGTTGCAAACGTTCACCGACCTTAGAATTTCACAATTCGAGTTAATATCAAACAATATTAAGTATTATGCGTGATAAAACAAATTTTAATAACGATGGGCAATGTCAACAGTGGACAATTATGTCACTAGTAGTTTTAACAATGCCAACGAAATACCTTAAATTACGTGAATATTATCTGTCAAAGGCAAATTATAGTCTATATTACCCAAATAAGTTGAGATGGGTTGGTCTACGAGTGGAATGTTTCTGTGACCAGGCAAGGTGATCTCATACAAATGTATATTATACACGTAATTTTGTGTAAGTAGATTACTTTAAAATCTATTGAGATTTGTTCTTGTGTAGGATATAAAGTAGTAAAGAACTAACCTTTTGGTACTTTGGGTATGAAATTCAATGTACGGTCTTTGCACCGTAAATGCTCTCCAGTTCCGTCGATCCACACATATGTAGCAAGAATTCTGTCCGCAGGCAGCGGAAGGTCGTTGTATCTCCCGAGTAGAGTCTTAGATAAGACTGCATTGGGAGAGTTGGTTAGCACCGGTCCCGATAAGATCTTCGGGTTGTCTGTCAATTAAAATTATAATAATGATTAGCGTGTTCCATTTAATAACATCAGTCTATCTCTACGTATGATAAGTAGGTACTATAGCTTCAAACCAGGTCGACGATCTTTTACAATAACTGGAGTGTTTACAACATTGTCGTTGGCTTGCATGGTCCTTTTATTTAGTTAAGTAATAGGGTTTGCCCTATTTCCCGTGAAACTTGAATTTAATCTTTGTGATCTTGCAGTACTGGTTTAGTACTGGATCACCATAGCTACTCTATAAATACATATTCACAATAATTTATCACGAATTTAGCCAAGTATCCATGACATGTATTTGTCAACAATGACTTAAGTGTCTATAGGGCGATGGAATCAACGATAAAATTCGGAAATGGGAAATCGTACAAAGAGCCTTTTATATTCAAAGTATAAAGGCAAAGTGTATATCGAGTTATTTTGGTGATTAGTTCCGTTATATAATTTATTTTTGTATAATTACACTAGCTGACCTTGGCATATTTTTAAACTCTGATATGAGCCCCTATGAATCTTGAAATCTGTGGAGTTCCCACGGGTAGTGGAATATAGGGTATTCTTTGGGTGAGTGGAATATAGGGGAGTGTAATACAGAAATAACCAACGTGTTAGTCGATTTGGAATGGAAATAGTTAATGCCGAACTCGCCACCAGTTAAAGAGAATAAACAATGTTTGAAAATGACTGTAAACACCGTTCAACGTTTTCGATAGTTTGTATGAATATCGATGACTCCAAACATCGCCCCAAGATGGTTGTGTAGGAGAATTTCGAATGCTGAAATAACTGCAGTGCATAGGTCAGAGGATTCCTCCTTTAAGGAACTTGTCACGGGCTTAAGCCCCATCTTGTGCATACACTTTTGCTCGTGTAAAACGAACCATACACCTTGCTTTAAAATTTTAATAACAAGTTAGTATTTAATGTGCGATAACAGTGAAGTTAGGATAGTAGGTACCTAAGCTACATTGTTTTATCCATTGCGTTCTTGGGTATGAATACCTCTAATAGAGCCATAGGTACTATTCGTAGAAGAAATGCTGGCTACAAGGTTGGTTTGTGTGTAATGATACCATCTCTTCTCTGTCACTAATCACAAATTTTTTTTTTATCTTTGAACATAAAGTACACCTCACAATTTATTTTTTATGCGCTTTCACAAGTACAGCGTTTATCTTGTCTTGCCCTTGTAAGTCAGATTAGGCTATACCGGTGCCGGGTACCCAGTTGTCAATAAATGGATTTATCAAGTTGAGCAGCATTTCTCTGCCTTTTTTAGTCAGTCTATTTCTTTTCTTCGTGCCACATATAATAGTTATTCACTCGCACGGTAAGCAACTTTTGTGCTAAGACTGATTATAACTGTATGTTATGTCATGAAATATAACCAACCTACAATTTATATGTTAAACTAGCTGTGCCTGCAACTTCGTCCGCATCGACTTAATTAAATAAGAGTAGCCTAAGTTACCTCCATATAACATTCGCTATCTGCCAGTGTAAGTCCCGTCAAAATTGCCCTAACCAATTCAGAGATTAATCAAGTCAAACGGTCAAATAGACAGACGGAAAGGCAAGAAAAATGCAGTTAAGGACAGCTCGAGGCCTTGCGGGTCAACGCTTCAATTCAGACGCTGCCGCTGCGCGCTGGTGTAGTACCCGATCTAAAGCCTTTTCGACTTTTCAACTAATGGACACTTGCCAATACTTTGACCCGGCCGCGTTCTGAACGGTTTAATTTAGTTTGATCTGCTTGGAGTAATTGAAATGTTACCCCCATCCTATTGACTGGTTGACCTAATATTTGGTGCACATCTTAATTCAGAAGACAAAATTTCAATAAATAAAATCGTTAACTCATTATTTCAAGTACCAAATTATATGTTTATAAATTTGTAGAGATATAACTTAGTAAAGTTGCTCAAGTGGTTACGTGTTTTATTGTTGATTGAAGTATCGTGCTATCATAATTTTATTTTCGCACTAAATTAAATTCCATTCATAAATGTATCCTTGACCTTGGTTCGATCTTTGATCATAAACGATACATTTTATTTTTAACCTTTTATTTTTTACCACTGTCTGCTACATAATATTATTAATTATAGCCAAAATATTGGCTAATAGATACATATAAAACACATGCAGCCTGGCTTCACAAAAAATATTTTTCGACTTTCCTATTTTTGTTCTTTCATACCAAGCTTGTGGAATTAAACAAGAATTATCTAATTTGGTGCAGTCGTTCGGAAGTTATGCGCGGTCCTTATACATGTATTTAGGCGATTAATTTTTATTATTTATATATTAGTGTAGACGATAGCTATAGGTACTCACCTTCTATTTTGGAATTTATCTTGGAATGTGAATTGTCAGACATCTTTGCGGATTATAACACTGTCTATCTGAAACAAAAGAGAAATCTATTAGAATCATTGACATTATATAATATAATTCTGTTGATTTATGCGTGAATGGCACAAGATTTCCTTTCGGGGTTGGATAGTCAGACGGAGGTCGCCTGCATAAAAACCAAGATAAATCAATAATAGTGACGTAAAAGTCAACTTTATGTGTCGTGAGAATTGGCCTCAGACATCGCTCTTTTGAAGACGGCGAATGGAAACAAAAATAAAACATAAACTAGACCAGACTTGAAAGTAATTACCAACGAGGTGGTTTTTATATTTTTAGTACCTACTTTAGTATCACACTATGTAATACATACATATAAGCACGCCTTTATACCCAGCAGTTTAGGCAGAGGTGAATTAACATCCACATTTCACCAATCATAATATTCGGTCCCACGCAATAGGGAGTGAGTCTATTGCCGTTTCCCGGGCACTACTGTCGACTCGAGCCATGCATTTGAGGCGGAGTCTGGGCTGTATATATCTCTATATATATAGCCCAGACGCATATATCGTCGTATACTACACCGCATGGGAAGAGATGGGGTGGTCCAAATTCTACTCTGCCGGAAACAACGCCGCAGTGATAATAAATAGGTGTCATATGTAAACATTATATTGCACAAAGTGTAAGTACAAAATTCACGAATTGTCACTTAAGTACATTGATAATGACAATAATTGTCATTATCTTTCCAAGCAAATACGACCAATAATTATTATTGGTCGTATTTCCTTGGAAAGATAATTATTATGTTAATTTGTAAGCTGGTTATAAACTATCATATTTCAATATACTAATGCTTTTTTTTACTACTTAGGTGGCATACAAGCACACGGCCCACCTGATGGAAAGTGGATGTAACTGTGTTTATGGAAATTCTAAAGAAGGTCGACTGTATAATTTTATAGTGAACTGATCTGAACTGAACTTTAGTTTTTGATTACGGTGGACCGTTACAGTTTTACAATAATATATATTTTTAGTGCTTAAAAGATTAATTATAACAGTGAAGAATCGAAACATATATAGTAATAAATACATCTGCTGTTGAACGGAAGAGGTTTCTTTAGCGTTATTTTTAACTTCTTAGTTTGGGTGTTCACTTTCAAGTTACTGATATATATACTTCGATTATATATAAATATATAAATATAAATATTCGTCTCATATATTAATATTTACATTTACTTCATATATCCTTGACATTTTGATACAGAATTTACGAATGCCTACCTGTTATGTATAACCAAACCAGTATATTCTATGCAAATAAATAATCACAATAATATGAATTTAACTGTCGGTTAGTCAAGTCTAATAAAACCTAAACGACATTTTAGTTATTAAAGAAATTGACATCCACAGAGATTCGAGAGGTTTAATATTACCTACCTATTTAATAATAGGCAATATTCATCTCTGCCTAACCCATCGGGGATAAAGGCGTGATTATGTGTATGTATGTGATAACAGTATTCGTAACAATAGATATTTATTAAATTCTTCATTGTCTTGATATAAAGCCTATTCTATGGAAAACACTTCGATATGCCAACTTTTAGCTTAACGGTTTTGCGGTAACATTTTGGCCATGTTTCTGTAGCTTGGCTTATGTTGGAAGTAATGAAATAAATAAATAAAAATAATTATAGTATATTTATACTATTTCATATAAATATAACATAAACTCACGCCTATATCCCCGAAGGGGTAGGCAGAGGTGCTAGCACCCACATTTCGCCAGTTTATGTTTAGGTCCAATGTAATAGGTGGCCAGCCCATTGCCATTAACCGGGCACTTATAAACCTGCGATAAAAACACACAAAACTTCGAAAAGCATCGAAAAGTCATTGGTGTGTGCCATGGTAAAACCTGGGATCGAACCCGACACATCGTCTCAGCAGTCCATTACCACTAGGCTACCGCGGCCTCTACTATTTCATATATTTTTCCAATATGCTCTGCTATCAATAAATACACGTGATATCTCACTATAACCCTACCGCCCCATAGGAATATTTCGGGTTTCGGGTTTTTTTTACGAGTGCTCTCAACTTACTGTTGAGATGAGCCTCACGTGATTATTGGACAGCCCCCAAATGTTTACAATATACATAGAAGACTGTATCAATTACGTATGTAAATTCAGTACGCAGTAAGTGCCGAACCTGTCACGGTTCAATGAATGTTAATGTTGCGGATCCAGTTATTAAATTAGTGATGATATGAACGCATTTACATAAAATAAACAAATTAGGTAGGGGGACCGGGTACAACAGTAACAGCTTGTGATTTCGACCTCATTGTGACTCAGAAGTTATCATTTACTTTAAACGAAAGGATTGAAAAAGTAACTATATTATTTTATTAGATGATGGCGGTGGCGTCGGCGTTCCCGATCCAATTTGAACATATTCTCGGGATGAAAAGTAGCCTATGTGTAATATCTTAGTATAATCTATCCCTGTACGTCTGAGCCCGACCCGTTGAGCCCGACATAACCACTCCGCTGGGGGTATCTGAGCGGACAGCCTCTGAGGCGCGGTGGTAGTGAACGCGACTGCTACGCAGGAGGCGCGGGTTCGAACCCCGCTCAGTGCAAATATTTGTATGCATGAATATGGGTATTTGCATTGGTCTGGGTGTTTCTATGTATAATATGTATGTATGTACAAAAAAAAAATATTTAAGTATGTTTATCCGCATTCTAGATTCCATAACACAAGCTAGTTAAGTTATGCTTACCATGGGTCTAGATAGCGTTGTGTAAAATGTCGTGGAATATTTATTTATTTATTATTTATTTATTTATCCGTATTCTAGATTCCATAACACAAGCTAGTTAAACTATGCTTACCATGGGTCTAGATAGAGTTGAGTAGAATGTTGTAGAATGTTGTAGAATATTATTATTATTTCCGCACGTTAAAAAAAATAGTCTGACCCGTTCAAACGTCAGAGCCTAAATTAGACAACAAACATCCACGCGTCTTCACAAACTTTCACATTTTTCATATTAATAGGAGTGCGATAACATTTGTGATACTAATATTGGTTTCTTTAATTTATAAAATACTCGAATATGTTTGTAAAAATATCCTGTAACCTGAATGCAGCTCGTCATTTATCGACGCAAAAAAGAATCTAGCTGAGAATTACGTGCTTTAAACATAAGCATTAAATATACTATTATATTTTTCCTTTGTGTGGCAATGTTGTGTTTTGAAAGTTGCATGATCAAGTTCAACCAACAATAAAAAATATAATTCACTTTCTGAGCACAGTATTGCCGCATGACGCAATTCAGCGGCGTCAGTCACATGATGCATGCCTGTACTTCTTGAGAAGAATATCTATTGGTACTACGTCAGCGGTTTAAGGTTTACCTGTAAGCACGTCAACGCAATAAACAAAACCCTCGACAGTTTAACACCCGCTGTTTCACTAAATCGATTGGCTCACTGCCCATACCCGTATCCCGTTGAGAGAGTGAGTGCTTGCGTACTCACGAGGTAGGTACTATGTAGTTCACACGCAGTGCTGTTGCTACGAGTATACTTGCTAATTTAGGGCGCGTGTAGACTAGACAGTCTTTATAAATATTACAGTACATTTTCGCGATTACAGATCGTGATCCGATAATAATAGACATGAATTTCGTTTGCACATTAATGTTGTGTCAATATTATCAATTACATATTAACAGAACGGACATACATAATTACTTTAACATTTCAAACTTCAATTTTATTTAATTGTTAGGATGCTACATGCGGGTCATTTATCACACTTGCCATAGGTGTGACAAAATTACATAGGTACATTGTATATGGAAGTATGTCTATTTATTTTACACAAGAAAACAATTTTATTTAGGTAATTGTAACGTGTTCTTATGTTTTTTCCTCCATAAACAATTTTATCTACCTGCTATGTATAATTAAAATAAGATAATTTGTGAATTAATAAGTGGCACAATGAAGATTAATTGCCCTTTAGAGCACAGGATCCCCCACTTTATAATCCTTCCGTTAATCCCGGTGAAATTCTAGGCCTAGCCTTAGTGTGACTATAAACAAATCTATATAAAATTGTAAACATTGTAGTGTCCAGTGAACAAATATGGAAATCTAGCTACTACTAAAAATGTATGTCACCCCTAAAATAAGCTATTCGACTTAGTTCTGGAAACCATCTGAGATTATTTAATAGACTTAATTGGGTCAAAATTAGTTACCTTAATTTTGTGCAACATATTAATACCAAATCACTACTCGCGGTTACAAACCCAACGCTTAAGCCATTACCTGTACCATTACCATTAAGTTAGTACATATCACCGTTTTTATGGAACAACTGCGTATACATTGCCAAACATGAACATACATACTCACAGTCACCTCATGTAGATGATATGACGGCTCTTAATTTATGGCGCCCGCCCTTCCTACGAACTTTATTGTCGAGCACTACTACAGATTAGTTCATTAATAAAATGCTTGATTAATCGCTATTAGCGATTCAGTCATAAATGAATAAATAATGAGGCTGTATGACGACGTACGCGTATCTACACACCTTCTTATATTTACATGAAACGATAAGGAACTAATTGACAGATTGGAAATGATCTCGTGCGTAATTTCAGATTTAATATTAGGAATAAAGGTTGGAAAGAAATATGAACTATGCACTATATTTGCAATAGTGAAGTAAGAATCTCTTCTTTACTATTATTCTGCATAGTAACGGGAAGTACTGCGTTATCTTGAGAAAAAATCAAGAAGCTGACCACGGGCATCAAGGTGAAAGCCTCGGAAGCAACTGGAACCTGAGGCTGCAGAAATAATGATATAATATATTGGTTCGTTAAAAAAATATCTTTGTTTTTTATCATTTATAGGCTCACGTTTGGCCTCTATGTCGCCTGTTGGTAAGTGATGATAATTAAGTCTAAGAACTATGTGACACGATTGCCTAGAAAGAACCTTTTCACTCGAGACTTGAAGATTCGGAGTTTAAAGCTTCGAAATATTAATAAAACTTTGTTTTAGCCTTACATATATATGTGTTAGCTTATCGTCAGAAGAAACTCTTACATATGTGTGTACAAACAGACGGTATACCTATATAAATATTTGCCTATAAGTTAATAGAAGTAAAAGTATTGACCAGGTGTCATTGACAGGTGCTAAATATTGAGCCAGTAACCTATCGCTATTTGAAAAACGTTTTTGTAAATAATGGTGTACTGTAAGTCTGTAACTATTAGTACAGCTTTCAGATCGAGGTTCTATTTAAATTTAGGATTTTGTAACGAATAAGGCCAGCCTAAGTGTGATTTACGGATGTAGTATTATTATTATATTTACCACTTGGTATAAAACGATCACTTTAATTTAAGTGAAATGATTTTACTGTCTGGATGTCTAAGAGACCGTGTGAAGGGGGCAAATCTAAACTTCAAACTCCGAGTGATTACGCCAAATTATGCGAAACTGCTTATTTCAACACAAGCACTACGATATGCACTCAAAGTAACATATTCTACCAATGAGTGTTAAAGAGACCGATGTCTGTACACTTTTGACATTGCGATTGCATTGAGATAACATTATCTACCACATCTTCTTTATATTTAGTTCTGATAAATAAATTTATTCAGAAAACTATTTCTAATCATACGAAAATCCAACGAATAAAAAAATATTGTTCGTAGGATATGAATCTTTTCCGATTCATTAAAAAGTCAGTCACTTATAAAAGTGACTTAGCAAGCGAAAATGAAGCAGGGAAATAGCAACCGGGCAAAGTGGAAAATTTGCATCCAAAGCTTTCACTTCAGAACCGGAGTCAGCTTACTTTTTCGTACGATGATAATATGTCATAATGTGAGGTTAAATGTGCAGAGCATATCTAGCGACTTGCATTTTTTATATATAGGACACGTCAATTAGACTTCGCCTCGCCTGAGGGTAACCTGAGGGCTAATTCTCAGAAAAGAGGGTCACCATTACACACATATCACGTGTTAGAATGGTAACACTCAGCTTGACGGCCTCATTATATGCTTTTTCACGTCCCGCTTAACCCGGGACTGTGGGAAGAAGGAAACACTTGAGCTGGTAATGAATTCCAGGCCTTAATGGTGCGACAATGGAAAGAGTCACTGAACTGTTGGTATGCGGGTGACATCTAAGGCCTGTGCTCAGGTGTAGGAAAGGAGTGGATGGTACTAATTGGAAGAGTGATACAGACGGTAAAATACTGCCACGGACACAACATCTCTACGCATCTGCAAAGGCTCTAGTGTTCGTGACCTCTGAATGTGGTATAGTTATCAGCATTTAACTTGACCCCTAGTTGCAAGAGAAAAGAATAGTGATTGCCTTGATAAATAAAAGATGTTTATGATTGATAGATGTGTGTTCCTCCATCACCGTAGCACTTCTTGCTATCCTCAAAAGACACTCAGAACATCCGAATACACTACATTTTCTGACATGACCGGGGTTAAGATATAATGGTAACGTTATTACCGCATCAATGATCTTAATTTATTGTGGTATTCGTTTCTTCGTCCTTAGCCAAAATGCATTCCATTTTAATGGTTATTTGCAGCCAAAATGAATTCCAATTTGGCTACGGATTGCAATAACTATTTTATTGCCAACAGTACTAAAGTTAATAATATTAAAATTAGTTTAAAATGTAACAGTGTTACACATGTCTATTGGCCACGATAGCTATTGCCAGTGTCAATCAATCAAACAGATAACCTCCAGATTTTTAGATTGATTGTCTGCTTTTGGATGGCCACGTTTGCCGAAGGACCGATGGCCGTTGGAGCAAACGAGTCCTAGAGTGGAGACCGCGAGAAGGTAAACGAAAGGTAGGACGCCCCCTAGCCAGATGGACGGACGACCTGAAAAAGGTGGCTGGGACAGACTGGATGCGGAAGGCAGAGGATCGGAGAAAATGGCGCACATTGGGAGAGGCCTATGTCCAGTAGAGGACTGCGGATGATTGATTGATTGATTGATTGTCTGCTTTTGGAAATTATTTTGTTTAGAAGAAAGCATTGAAATGTAACGGTACGAACAAAGTTACACAAAGTGTATTTTATACTCCACTCCGTATTTACAGTAGATGATATGTTTCAGAATCAGGACATGTTATTGCACTCTTTATTAGACAATGAGTATTGTTTGTGTTGTTTTCATCATTCTATTATTAAATGCAACAAGTACGTAGATAATTATGTTCTCATTTTATGTTTATTGCCTTATCAAGTACTTATCGACAGTATAACTAATGGTTTTTAGAAGCATATCTGTGTTGGTTTCTGACTTCCATCTATATTTATGTCATGTGAATCATATTTTTGTCACGACGCGCGATGGTGCGCTGTTGTCAGGTAAAAACTAACCACTAATTCTTTGTCATGCAAAGGATCAAGTCAGTGCGTGACATTTGACTGATTAGCAGTTACTCATTAGTATTGTAATATTGCTGTCAAGCGTACGCGCTCGTCGTGTTTCAATTTAATCTACTAACGCGTCCGTATTTGAACAGTGGTGATACAAAGGCTCGACAGGCGACAAATTACACTGTGTCACTGGATGTATTTCAGGAAAGATGTGAGGTCCTCCACGAGGGTATTGACGTATGACTCATACAATTTTGAACAAGGGAAAGCATTTTTTTTAATAGAATGCATCTTTAACAGTGTGTAGGAATTCAAGTGTTAAGCCGACTTTAGAAAAAGATTTTTTACCGCTATTAGGATCCAAGTTAGTAAGTATATTATGCGCTTTATGTTATTGTTGTATGTTAGTTCAGTGTCTCTTACACCTTGGCCTTGCCTGTAAAAGAGGACGATGACTGTGTTCTGCTCTAAGTGCTCTATATGAGTCGGGCGGCTTGTGTAGAACGCGTCCAAAACACGTGATGTAAGAAGTAAACTATGCATATATTTTAAAATACGTGAATAAAATACGCCGGAACTATCTAACACTACATATATAAACTACACATTTGTAACAGTTGTCAATATAAAATATACATTATAGCTATAACTTTAAATTAATATCATACTTCCTTGTGTATACCTAATATTTCATTCAATGTGTGAATGAACAAAGCATGTATTTACATGTTTAGAACAAAGGAAAGCACATTTTATTTGAACGCAAAATAACGCGACGGGTCATTGCTATCTATCCTTTCGAGCAAACGCCTTTGTGTTGATCTACTTCTCACTGCGGCATGTGGCACAGTGATGCTGCACTTTACCTAACATGCCGTGGTTATTAATAAAATCACATTCAGCGACTGCGTGTGAGGAAAGATTTGGTGCTATAATTAGAAATACACGCGTTATCGACGGCCGAAAACGAATTTATAAGCATAGTAGTAGTACTTAGATGCTTTCCATAGCGTTAAATGGACGCAATTGTTGATAAGAAAAATAAAAGAAAAGAGGATTACTGCGTCTTTTGGTACATAATGTAATCGTTACTTGTGAATAGATAATAATATATTTTTGCAATGAATATCTAGTAAACTGTTAATTTTTTCACATAAGTGTGTATGTATGATTCTCGTGTACATGCAATTATCACCAACTTGTAGGTCATTATCACAATATAAATAGGTCAGTGGGTGTAACATATGTGTACCTATTAATACATTGCGTCATTTAACAAATAGAAATACCTATCAACAATTTGCCACGAGACCTCAACTACGGCGGTTTCCAAAACAAAAATCAATGGTGCATTACATAATACTGATATTTTTATTTACTTTATTATATTTTTGTATGTAGAATAGTCAACATACAATAATAAGATAAAGGCGTTGCGCCTAACCGAACGGAATTATTAAAGATTTCTTGATTATACAGAAATACATTGATAATGATGAACATGATAAACTGAGTAAATATTGTTATTGCTTAGGGGTAATTGCGTCACTTAAGTAACGATAGTAAATATACCTACCTCATAAAATGTTGACATTCGACGTTGCGTACAAGTCCGTCGGTTGCTACCTTGGGATTCAATCACACTCATTAGTCAAGTAATGGATTGAGGGCTATTAGATGTGATTATCCGTACCTATTCAATTCTTTCCTTGATTGAAGTGTTTCCCAGTAGATTCCAATAAGCTCTCGTATCTGAGATTATCTACTGAATTATTGTTTCGTTAATAGCATATATTATGGCTTGATAGTGAATATCAAAAATGTCAGTATAATTTTGTGGCAATTTACGCAACATCGTATTTAGGTCAAGTAAGCGGCGTGTGCGCGCTTGTTTTTTTTGATAAAAACAATCATATCGACTTAAAACATCCTCAATATAGATCTAATCTACTTGTTAGATACCGCCTTAGGTCCGTGTCAGGCGCAAGACCTTTGATATAAAATATTTGATAAAATAGATGAGAATGAATAACATAAAATAATTGTGTTTGTTGGTTCAAGGACACAAATATTTGTGTATTTGTAGGTATATATAATCTATATTAGGTATAGATATATTTAATTGTAAATCGAGTTTGCGAAACAAACACTACGAAGAACTCCGGAAACCCAGTTTAATACGCAACACAGTATGAGTAATACCGCGCGTTTACTGAATGGAAGAAGTATATTTCTGCGCCACAACATCGTTTTGAGGACAATATAGTGATTAGCTATTCGTAAAAAACTACTGGACTCTACGTATTAATATTGTATAGGTAGTTAAGATTAAAGAAAAAATGTGTTGACCGTATTTTTGGTATCATTTTGCCCGCGGATAGCGACAAAGTAGATAAATTTAAAATTGAAAACGCATAATATTGACTTAAAAGCACTGGAATTTAAAATTTATATTACTAAATCCACAGAATAGAAAAAATCTCCGTAAAGAAAAGCTCAATTAGTGTATTTTTACATGAATTTCTTTCCTTCACAAAAAATAAAATTTATTGCATGTAATTTTCTTTGACCTAGCTAACCACTCTAAAGTGGTGCAGTCACTTTTTTAGGACTTTAGTTCCTTTTTGGTTTAAGTTGGCCATATTGGCCATGCAATTATTGTTGAATGTCTGTCGAATAGAGTAAGTTCTAAAAACTGGTGACCTCTCGTGACCTATTTGTGTGATTGCTACATCGGTTTGGTATTCCCGTTTCCAATGAAGGTTTTCCATTTGTATAACAGTTATTTTTGCCGTTTCTGTGTTAATGACACGATATTTTTTAGGTGGTAAATATTCTTTATAATAATTTTGGTTATCTTTTTTGTACTATTTAGAATTAGAACAGTTATTTTTGAATTTAAAATTAACGTTTCTAATTAATGATTAGACCTTGGTATGTATATATTTTTATGTTTTATGTTTCAATATCAATAATGAAGAATTGTGAAAATAAATACAGGAAGATAATTTGTATATAAATGCGCAGTAAATAGGCAAAGTGTTATACGTACCTAATTTATAAGTTTATATTTTTTATCTACGTATTTTTGTTACCGATGGAAAGTACCTACATACCTACTTACATGTTGTTATTTTATAATCAGATAAGTATTATACCAACTGCGTGTTACTGAATATATACAAAATAAATATACATAGATAGGTACTAGGTTAATAACTATTATCATTGAAACAAATAAAATAGAGATTTCTACTTCTACCATAACACATACATTTCAATATCATTCATTCAAGTATTTACAACGCCTAATCGATGAATAAGCGACCCGGTTTTCCATTCACCGAAAGCTTATTCAGGACGAATTTTATTATAAACCCTTTGTGAAAATTTTAATAACAATGTAAACCGTATCAAAATCCTTTAGGTGATTGAGGAAAAGTCAACAGAGAAACGGACAGACGCATAAAGGTGACTTTATTTTATAATATCTGGGTACATATTATTGTATGTAGTACATTTTTCTTTCTTTGTTTGTTGTGTTACTACACCACTCATTCGATTACTATGACAATTTGATAACTGTTATTGTCCACAGCCCGTGAAACTGTTTAGCATAAAAAATAGTAAAAAAGGGCATTGCAACGCATGCCGGACATTATTTGCTAGTCAAACAAATGTTTCTTTGTTTGTTTGTCCTTCATGCATTCCTATATCATTTATCCGCTTACGTTGTGCTTTTAGTATACCAACTTGTAGTGTAATAACGAATTATTATGAACGCTATGGAAAGGTGTCTGACTACAAAAAAAGCAATAGGTACAGCAAATGTTAGTCGTTTAGTTACAATTTTTACAACACTTATATAAATTAAATTGTTACAAAAACCTGTAGGGTGGCAGGTGGTAGGACATAATAGATTTGTTAAGACTCAAAATATGAAAAGGACAATGATCTACAGTGACCTCGGGAGTCATACGTAAATAAAAGCATAACATTGGACTGAATGAACTTATTCCTAAAAATACTAAGGTGTGTTTACTTCGCGTTTGTTTGAGGATGGCGTGTGATTCATGTTTTCTTTGTTTTGTTGTTTCAAGGGTTCTCTCCAAAGCCGTTCGTTGTTATAACTTCTGATAGTGCCATATGCGAGTGAACTCTCGGTAGTAATTGAATTTTAAAACTGTATAAGTAATCGAAACAAACACTTTGGAAGCGTTGTTAAATGCATCGTGGCACCACTTGTAGGAAAAACTGATTTAATTATTTATTGCTAAAAAAATATTCTTTAAACTATTTTTTCTCTACTTTTTTTTTTCTAAATTTTCCTAAATACAGTTATAAGTATTATTGTATAAATATTGTTGTGTTATATATTAGTAGTAAAATAATAAGCGTATTTTATGAAATTTAACACCACAGTGTAATTTTACTCCCTGTGAGGGACGGAACGCGGGTCTTGAGTATTTCACTTTTTCCGATCAAAATTGATATATGCACAAAGGAACAGAGATTTCTATACATAATAATATACAACGGGAGGCCATATTACAAACAACAAGCTCTTCCAGGCAACTTTAGGAGGGACAAAAGTGTATAGATATATCTTACCTAGTGGTCCGTTTAATTAATTCTGGGTATGTTATGTTATTTTTAACGGTCTAACTTTCATTAAATCTCGCCGAAAATCATTAAATGACATAGGGACTAATATTTGGTATTTTGGTACCTAGTTCATTTCGTCAAACAGTATTCTCCTATGTCATTGAAATTGGACCTGGGGTACTGATATACTGCAATATGAATGGACTGGTATTACAACAAATGTATTACTAGAGTCAGTATTTCTCCTTGTAAGTTATATTATAACTTATAAGTTATAAAATCTGACAATAACATTTACTGTCCTACTTTACGGATTTGTAAACAAATAACTTTATATCACTATACATTTGAAATTCAACTTGAGAGACCTACATTTGTTTGAAAACAGTGCTTAAATAAGTACGAGCTTCGAGCAAGACCGTAGACTGTGAAGTATGTCAACTGCATTAAATATCAATATGTATAATAAAGACACGGTTCCAACGGTAATGGGCTATTTTTTAACTGCACAATTATACGTTTAGTTCATGAAGGGGGAACAAGAATTATGTTTGCGTACAAGTTAGTTATAATGCATATCCCAAGTGTCAAGACCCTGGTTCGGCTAATATGTCTTGATATTATCGTTCCCTACCAAGTGACAATTCACGTTACTAATAAATTACATCACTTTACTCACAAAAAATTCATAATTTACTCAATTGTATAAAATTAACTACAAATTATCAAACTTTCTGTTGTAATGCGTAACCAAAATAAACAGTTAGATACAACACTTTATCTTGACTAATTAAGTAAATCAAAGTTATCGCAGTGTAAACACTAAGTAAACTACCTATGACAGTGAAATTGTATATATATGCAACTGTTTTAAATAGGTAACTTAATTATGTTTTTTTTTCGTAATCGTACGGACACTTTATCTGTCGCTATACCAGTTCCAGAGATCCAGTTTTCTCTTTTAACAGAATACAACCGACATTTATGTAATACTTGTTGGTTTAAATGTTCGACGTTATAATATGATGCAGTTACGTTTAAATATGGAATTAATATAGTGTCATAATTTATTGTTAAGTGAGATTATAAATTAGACAGTTAGACCGTGTTGCGGTTATTTAGAAAATTTCGCTTGTTTATAATTCGCAAAGCAAAGTTCCATCGCGAGCACATTTGGTGTCAACTACATAATATTTTGGTCAGAGCTGTTGCAATTCGCAATGTAGTTGGATGGTGGTGGCTGAGTGTCACTACCACTCCGCGGGCACGTGCTAAGACCGCCGGGGAGTTTCCACACCCGGCACGATCACGACGACTGGCGTACCACCCGCCACTAAAGTTACACCGCACACCGAACGCACTCCGATAATCAAAAAAATCCGAAGCATGTTTCATCGATAAATATTTTATTTACAATACCTTGACGTTAATCCCCCGATGTGTACAACGGCGACGCGCGAACGTCCGTATTGAAGACCGAAAGTATCGTAATGCTCAACCGGTTCGATCGCTCTAGTAAGCGATCTAAGGATTGACTGGTCGACGGGTGAAGCGCTGGTGTATATATGCGCGCGCATCTCCCCGCGCGTGCGCTGTGGTGGGGGCGTACTGCTGTGTACTAACGTAATCATAAGTCAATTTGTTTTAGCTTTTAGACAACGGCAATAAGTTTGAAAATTGAAGGAGGCCACATGTAGCACTGCATGTTTAGCTGTCACCAATTCATTCACTTACTCCTCTAGTGCCTGTGTCGGGAGGGAGCGTCACGTTAATAGTTTGTCCCCCTAGTTTAGGCTTCCCGCTCAATTTGTCCCAGTTTACGAACATGAAACTGAACTAGGGGATATTTAAACTTTGAACCTAACCACCGATAGTTTATCTAACAGTGACTGATTTTAGATTGTAAATATTTTTTATTCAATATAGATGCAAATTAGGCTTAACCCGTGTATAAAATATTTTATCGTTTCCCTATACTTAATACATTAATAATTCATTATATAGTAGCACTGTGTGCATGTATTCAAACTACTTATTTGAGGTGGACAAAACGTTTCTATTATTCACAGGTAGAAGAGCAATCCGATGCGACTGTTTCTATTCCCAGAGAATTATGTTTCTTTCGGTTTTTTTAACATGATGTGAACATTATATATTATAATAGGTACAGTGTTTTTATAGCTCAACCCATATCTATCAAACTATCTACGAAATATCGATGAAATAAAATCTTAAACGCACCTACCTAATTTTCACTTCAAGACTTTCGATTAACTTTAAAAGTTGCTCCATATATCTCGAAAGTATGATAATACTTATTTGTAATAATTCATATCTTACGAAGATCACGTCGATCACAAAATAATGATATATACGCTATCCAAAGGATGAGTTGATGCCCTTCATACACACATACACACATACATTTACATTAACGCCTAAAATGTCCCGTAGGGTTAGGTAGAGGTGAACTAACGCCCACATTTCGCCAACTACGATTTTCGGTGCCATGTAAGAGGGGGCCAGACTGGTGTCGCTTTGTTATGTGTGTATGTTTGCTGTAGGATGGAGAACAGCCCTATCCCTTTAGTCACCTTCTTACACAACTTCATCTATTCTCATAATAAATGTTTCCTTTCTCATAATATGGCCATATCATGACTCACGCTTGACAGTAGTACGCTCTTTATTTTGTCATTCATTGGTACAACATTCAAACATCCTTTAATATAATAATTCTGTTCATTATTATTATTATCTTATTATGTCTGTTCTCGTCATATCACACAACAATCATATCTCACATGCAGTTGTCTTTCATCTGCCGCTATGTTAGGGATAGACGTGGTGGTGGTGGAAAGCGATAAATCTGATCATGGCCTTATAATTTTTTCCTCTAAGCTCAAGAAGTTGGGAACCGTATATCGCTTGTGACCTACCGCCATTGTATCTCACCAGCATCATTTCTATGCTTTGCAGCACGTCTAATCTTCCCATCGGGCTAGAAAAAAGAGGTACGCAAATTGGAGCAGACAAGTCTGTCCCGCAATATGGAGAGGAGAATACATTGGTCTTGAGGCGACGACGGTGACTTTGGATATCTTCAGGCATGGCTCGGTGGCTCAATGGTCAGAACATTCTCCATGTAAGGGAAACATCGCGGGTTTGAGTCCCGCCTGAGGTGATTCGCTTTTACTTATCTAAATCGAATTGAATAGTTAACATACCAACACAAATCGGAGAGTCTGTTCCTAAACCAATAAGGATGTTACAATGAACCTTAACTCTTTGTCACATTAAAAACTTGTGAATCCAAAAAAAAAAGTTATGTGTTACAGCCAGTAACACTGAAAAGTATAGTGAAATAAAGTTGTATGAATATATTAGTTTACGTATAATTTGATGGTAGGACGAAAATACAATTTGACGAAGTATTCTAACAAGTTTGCGAAGTAAGAAAGATGATACTGATCTCGTTGCCATAACCCATGACAACCTATTTCAGGGATAAAAAGTAGCTAACGTGTATATTTCCTAGACTATACCTACGCTTGTGCCAAACTTTATCTCAAAAAGTTCAGTCATTTGAGCGTTATTGAGCGACAAACATCTCAAAATCTTCATTAACTTTTAAATTATTTTAAAATATTAGTGGTATACAATCGATTTATCTGTTCCTACGTTATCCATCCTATTGTAGTTTAACGCTCTGCCCACGTAGACAAGTATTGTTAAAATTAAAAATATATCTAGCTTCTCCTCATATTACGGTTTTAACTGGTTCATTACAAAATGTTCTGAGTAAACTGATGCATGGTATACGTTATGATAAGAATGACGGATATTTATTTTAGTTTCAATGTTTGTGATAGATCAATATTAAACATTTAACATTGAGATAAAATTGAATCGAATGATCACAGGATAAAAGCTATTCAATTCTTGTACATACACTTAAGCACATACTACATGATATTGGTACCTACTAAGGGTATGCAGGGTTCTACCAAAATCTTGGACCACAGGATCCAACTGAAAACTTTGAACGCTTCTAGGAAACGCTATTCGAATGATGATAAAACCGTAAGTGTTATTTAGGAAAATAAGACATTATTCACATTTTCCATAGATTGCCTACTAGCGTGAGAAGTAGGTAATCGAGAAACATCTCATAAAGTAACATAATAACATTTGTGCATCATTATTACACAATTACTGATATACATATCAATTACTGATACTACAATGTAAATAGCACATTAACTAATGTAGCCATTAAAATATACGAAAGGTCGCCTCTTATCACTAAATGCAACTTAAGAAATTTTCGAATAAAAGAACTGAATGAAATAAAAAAACACTTATATATATTATATATGTTTTGTGTACATATATTACTATATTTTCATGGAAGTAAGACACGACGATATTCCTGTTACCATTGTGCAGTCCGACCGCCATTATGGCCACAGATACTGCGGCCATAATAACCTCTTGTTATGTTCCCGGCGTTGCGTAGGGTAACCAGAACCAGAACTCACTAGAGAGTTTTTGGGCTGTCAGTGGGAAGACCAAAGGCTTGTTCTGCTTTGTCTTTTACACTGACGGCACAGAAGCTCTCTGTTTTAACAGGATTGGTAGCACAAGAAGTGTGGCTTCCCTGGTGTAGCACTGCGCCCATGGGCCACGGTAACCGTTTGCCATCGGGTGGGTCGTGTGTTTGTCTATCACATAACATAACATAAACTCACGCCTATATCCCCGAAGGGGTAGACAGAGGTGCTAGCACCAACATTTCGCCAGTTTACGTTTAGGTCCCGATGTAATAGGTGGCGTCTATCACTGTTGTCTATCACTTTACTCATTATCATCATCACTGCAGACGTTGAGCATCCCTGACGTCAATCCCAGTTACGAAGTATACACCTTCACATCACCTACACCTTACCTTTCTAAATTTATATTGACTGTTAGAGCGTTTTCCCATTATCCGATCCGATATCGGTAGCGGCTCTGATATCCGATATCCGATAATTGATTGGACGTAAAATGTATGATGTATATATCTGTCTTAAACATTGTCCGACCCGATATTGAATATCGGAGCTTCCACCACTGTATTGCCCCGATTACTGATTGTGAAAAATGACTCAAACCCACTACAACTTTTATACAGAAACTAAAACAGTGACTGCAATCAACTCTTGATCATAACAATATTTTCTTGGTTGTCACATCGGATATCGGTTATTGTCGTTCGATACCGATATCGGATCAGATAATGTGAAAACGGCCTTGCAGTAACAATATATATCAATGGTACCATGTCAGATCACAAATGTACTTCATTTGTGATCTTATCCAACACCAGAAGGATAATACCGTGTTTATGCAATGTCTGTTTGGTTACTAAATATTTTTCTTATAGGGGGTATGATTTATAACTTATAGGGGGTCGAAATGGACTGAACAGCTTCGAGAAAAGAACGGTGCGCCCACTATCCATATTTCTGCATTATTTTCCCTTCATTTTAGTTATACCACACTGGTTTCACATCTGCTGTGCGTCCCGTGACTGTCTTTTTTATCAGTTATGACAACCTACCATTATGAATTACAGAAATTGAAGTTCTAGAAATATATTTGCGTACTAGCTGACCCACCTCAAATTCACCCGTGGCATATTATTTTGAAACTTCATATCACCTCTATGAGTCCGTATTTTTATAACATAACATAAACTCACGCCTATATCTCCGAAGGGGTAGGCAGAGGTGCTAGCACCCACATTTCGCCCATTTATGTTTAGGTCCCAATGTAATAGGTGGCGAGCCTATGGCCGTTAACCGGGCACTTATAAACCTGCGATAAATACACATATAACAAGTAATTCGAAATTTATCATCAAAATGGATAGCACTTGGGAAGTACTGTTTTTGAAGATCAAATTTAATTTATCACGCGGCCAATAAAAACAAAATTTAATACAGAGTTGTAAAATCTTGAAATCAACTTTCAAACAAAATATAAATAATGGAAATAGCTATTAAATTACAGGAATTACGAACTCATGAATCTGTAAGAAAATTTCGGCAATTACCTAAGTAAAGACCTAATACATTAAGCAATTATTATTGAAACTGTTATCAATGACAATTTCTTACGCACTCATTCAATGTTAATGATTATGTTGACATTTTACTAATTAAAATGTAATTAGTTACTAATTTATTTGCTTTGCTAAAACATTATGGTTTACTAATGTAAGTCATTTAGTTCTGATCGCTAATGATAATGATAATCATATAATATTTGAACACTAATTTACTTTAGTTTGTAAGAACTTTTCTTGAAGTGACGTGTTCGTTCAGGCGCCTTTTATTCTTCTTCTTAATACAAATAAATAGTTAATATTCAAAGTAAATCGGTATACGAACAATGTTAATAATATTTTGAACACCATCTAAAATTGGTTTTCAGCAAACAACCTACTGTTGAATGTAGAAAAAACCAGTTTTCACTGCCTAATGTGAGGACAAAGTTTGGATTTCGTAATCACCACTACCTTTCTATCATTTATTTTACACAATTTTTTTAAAAAAATTACACAAATTTGGCCCATAAGCTTAGCTCTGCCGCTTATGCTATAAGACGGATTAGGCAGTTGACAGATGTAGCTACTGCTAGGCTGGTATACTTTAGTAATTTCCATAGCTTGATGTCCTATGGAACACTACTTTGGGGAAACGCAGCATATTGAAAAACTGTATATATATTGCCAAATATATTGTTTAGGCAAGAAAAACTTCCTCACGAACGATTTAACGAGGGAACGATTTGAGGAAATTGAACTTTTAACCTAAGCTCCGGCACAAAGCCGCGTGGTTCCCGGCAGAGTAGAATTTGGACAACCCCATCTCTTCCCATGCGGAGTCGTACAAGGCGACTAAGGGATAGGGGTGTTAAACATCAGACAAATATATACAGCCGAGACTCAGCCTCTGATGCACGGCTCGAATCAACAATAGTGCCCGGAAGACGGGAATAGGCTCACCCCCTATTACGTGGGACCGAATTTAATGATTGGTGAAATGTGGGCGTTCATTCACCTCTGTCTAACCCTCCGGGGATGAAGGCGTGATTATATGAATGAATGAATGAATGATATTTTAAAAGCAGCTTTGAAATATATTATTTGAAAATATAATGTATGAGAATTAATATTTCGCGTTTTACGAAAGTGACATTACAGACAGAAATCAGCGTAAAGAAACATAAACTGCTGCTTCCATATTATCGGCTCAGCAAAGTTAGTGATTCTTTTAAGGGGACATACCACTTTATAATAAATTACCCGAAGCGGTCTTTGGCATGCCTGGCAACAAATTGAAAATCTTTATGAAGACAAAATTATGTAAAAGAGCATACTATAAGACAGACGATTACCTGAAGAATAAGAATATCAGGAACAAGACCCTCATAGTAGCCAAAATGGTTTGGGAAAAGTTGGCGTCGTTTTAACATTTAGCAGCCATTAATGAAAATAGTATTTTTTTTTTATATCACTTAGGTGACAGACAAGCACACGGCCCACATGATGGAAAATGGTTACCGTGGCCTATATACGTTTGTAACACCAGAGGAGTCACACTCGCGCTGCTAACCCTGTAAGTACAGAGTTTCTGTGCCGTCAGTGTAGAATATAAAGAAGGACAAGTCTTTAGTCATCACACTGACAGCACAAATTCTCCAGTGAGTTCTGGCTATCCTACTCACAGTATAATATAAAAGTACAATATAAAGTGACCAAAAGTAACTATGGACAAACTTTTCTAAACTATATCGGGACGTAACTAAACAGGGTGGAATTTTTCAATTGGTGGGAAAGTACTCTAAACACTGGCGATAGCAAACTCCACTCAAAGGAAACATTCCTTTATTTTGAAAAAATAAATAAAACTGCACTCTGAGATATCCAAAAATGCCACATCAAGTAGTCGAACAGACTACTGGGTGTGTTACCTAAACCTAAATCTTCTCTTTCATGGATTACCCTTAATTTAATTTGCTAGGTTTGTTACAGAGATTTGATCCTTATAATTGAGTCTATCGACTGATGCAATAAAAAAAGTATGTAATTTTTTCCGGATTTTAGTCAGTTCGATTACTGGATGTGGCAAGCAATTTTTCGGTAATCTTTAAATGTAGTTTTGTTACTTTAAAAACTCCACTGCAGCACTGGTGCCTAGGAAGCGGTGGTAAAGTTATTAGAATTAACAATGACGTCAATAAGAAACAATTTTGTTGTTCAATATCTATACTAATAATAAATCGGTGACAGGTACGCTGCTGTACATTGAAAAAAAAAAAAACTATTTGAAGGTAATCTATAAGCGATCCTGAAACCGAATATATATTATTTTTATTTTTGTCTGTCTGTCTGTCTGTCTATCTATAAATATTGTCCGCAAAACGTCGAAGTTACTGAATAGATTCAAACGAAACTTGCCACGTTTAGAGTTCATATACTAAGAAAGGTTCTTAGACTTACTACTAATAAGTAGATAACTTTCTTGTCCCTTAGGAGGAGGGGATTGAAAGACAGAATGTGAAATTAGCTATTTGTCAATAAATGTGAAATTAGTTATATCATTTTCGTGTAGCCCGATTTAACCAATTTCATTTTTATAAAAAAGAAGTTGCTATAAAGTTATCCCTCAAAAAAATCATCACGCCATGTTCCTTAGGAGCCGAGTGAAAGCTAAATCAAACGTCACAATGGTTGCTGTGGTGCTATCGATCGATCAAAGCTGAAGTCACCGTCCGGTCGTATCCAAAAAAATAAATTACCAAGTTTTTATTGACTTTGTTTATTTTGGGGAGTTAAGTTTTTAAAAACAAAATTGGTTAAAGCCCACACATCTGGTCGACGAGCTTCTTTTGTTCTTTCGGCTTTTATACGTGAGAATATCAATAGAAATGGTTTTTTGTTTTTGTCTCAAATTTCAAATGAATGCTTTGCGTCTCATCGGCCATTGGGGTGAGGCCTGCCATAGCCATAGCAATATCCATAGAAATAATTATGTTGAGATTTTTATGACCCTATTTACAAACGTTGGTTGGTGTTGTTTTTTTATATAGGACATGTCAATTTTGTTAAGCTGAAGGCAGTCTCTATTACAAACTTTACTGTGTGTGTATCTATATACACACACAGTAAAGTTTAGGTCTAAGAATACTGTTATTTTATTGTCATTGGTCTCGCACTTTTGTATTGTAATATTTGTTGTCATAATGTAAAAAGGTTTATATATTACCAGATGTGGCCAGCGCTGGTGCAACGTAAATAAACAGTAGGTACGCGCGCGGTGGGAGGGTGGTATTGGTGATGATGTATGACTTAAAGGTTTTTCCAACCAAGAATTTTCGCGATCCTGACGAAGAGTGGCCTCGCCAGGATCACGAAAAGTCTTGGTTTTTGCGATCGTGCCATACTAACGACGCGATATGTCCAGGTAAATGGTATAAATAACAAGATACTGAGACACGTGGCTGGTCAAACCACAGAATATCTTTCCATCAATTTAAATTCACTGTCGGCTCCAGTACTCCCCTCACATACTATCAATTTAAAGGTAGTTGTGCCAATCATACTATTGTGCAATTTACACCCACCTAAATTATGGATCGGTATTCCCCTAAGAGTAGTTAGATTACAACAAAATATAGAAGCGGAACTTTTAATCCGGATATGGTGTTGGGGGACCAGTGTTTATCATTATTCCTCGAGTACCACATATACTCAATAACTTTCAATTTAGATTTAAACGCGTACAATTTCCAGTCAAGGCGAAAAGCCAGATGTTGCAAATCAGCAAGTATAGACCTCACCACCAGCTGCTTCAGCCACAGACAACTTTATGTAGCTTTTTCAAGGGTAATATGTTTGTGCATATCTCGATGGAGTTACACTTAGTTATACCGGGAAGCTCTGTAAATATCGGACAGAGTCGCGGGCATAGCTAGTTGAAAATAAATTACTTTGAATTTTACTTTCAGTTCATTTCGAGGTCGATGTCCTTGTGATGTCGAAATTTCTCCCGTAATTTTCATTTGTTGTTTGCACCCGATGAAATAAATGAAAAAAATGTAATTCGCCATTTTGTGGTGGCGGTTGTCTTGAATTTTAAATGTATCATAGTGTATGGTATTTCACTAGTCAAGCCCTTTTGATACCCATATTGAGGGAGTTGTGAAAAAATATGCATTCCGTCATTTTGTGGCGGCGGCCACTGTGCACCGATTTTTTCAAACATAGCTAAGAACACTCACGACTAATATACCTTTCAAACAAAAAAAAAACTAAATTCAAATCGGTTCATTCGTTGAGGAGCTATGACGCCACACACAGACACGTGAAACGTCGTTTTTGCATCGGGGGTTAAATTTAAAGAATTTTTTTGTAAAAGCATCACATGCTTCACACAACATATATTATTCTCCACAAAATATATTATATAAAGTGTTACAAATGCTATGCCTACTTAATATAGATTGAGCAGTATACATGTTCTAGAATATTTATTTATAGAAGCTGCAATTAAAGAAGCTAGTTATAACAACCCACGTGACAGCTTTTCAATTGCATATAATTAAATGAACGTATTACTGTTTGTAACTAAATACCATAGTCAACTCTATTTGCTGTGTAATAGGAGTATCCACAATAACAGAAAAACAGGGCAAGGGCAGTATTACGGTTTGAAATTGTAGGCCAAGTGCCGTATGTAGGGTATGAAGGGACTTATCACATTAATAATACCTTTTGTATTGTATTTTTGCAAATAATTGAACTTGATTTGATTTGAATAATAATGATAATCTACGATAAAGTATTATATCTCTATCTCGAAAATAAGCATAGGTATACATGAGCTTGTAAGATAGGGTTTTGCATACGTGTAGGTACTTACCTTCCTAAACGGTTTATTTACCATAAACTTTAATTTTCTTCGAATTAAAATACATTAATAATATGAATACATTATTTATATATTCAGTCTTATCATAATTAATAAGTAGTTGATAATAAAATCATTCGTATATTAATTAATTAAGGTTCTACACAAACATATGTTTATTTAAAGTAGAATTATAATTACATTAATTACTATTATATACTTGTAAAGTGATTGTATCTGTACATTGGAGACATTTAAAAAAATGCACTTGGGTTATATTAATGATACTGAACACAACATTTTTTTTTTTGGAATTCTATATTCTCGTTTATTTGTTTGGTTGCGTTGGAAACAAAAACGGCTGAGTTTTGAAGCGATATTTTTGTTTGAAAGGTGTCTTGGTCAGAGTTAAATCGCAATCGGTTAAATAGAACCGGTGATATAACCAAAAGCCAAAATACGTGAAAACCGACATGGCGGTTCTGGCCAATTTTAAAATATTTATCTGACAATAGATAACTATCTTAACTCCTTGAGTACTTATATTTAAATAAAATGAAGCTTTAGTTACATTCATCAAAAATTAAGACTGGATATTTAAAATTTACATTCTTTAAATACTCAATAATTTCTAAACTGAAAGACACTCACCACACATTCACGTCATAAGTGTAAAAATGTTAATTTCATGGATTTGATCGTCAATAATTAGCATTTGTGCATAAGAGAGGTGGTGGGAACGGCATTTGGCCTTTAGACAAGCTAAACATATACAACCCACTTCAAAGTGATGATATTTAGCTATTTTTTCTTATTATTTTACGTTTAAGTACCTTTTTTTAATTACCGCTTAGGTGACAGACAAGTACCCGGCCCACTTGATGGAAAGTGGTTACCGTGGCCTATGGACGTGTGTAACACCAAAGAAGCCACACTCGCAATGCCGACCCTGTAAGCACAGAGTTTCTGTGCCGTCAGTGTAGAGGACAAAGCGGGACAAGCCTTTAATCATCCCAATGACAGCACAAATTCTTCAGTGAGCTCAAGTCAGACTCTCAAAGACCTCAAAGACCTCCGTCCATTACGGTCGCGGGTCAGGGCGTGACAGGTGATGCCACCTGTACTTAACCCTAGCAGAAGCAGGTTATGGCGGCGGTGTGATGGATAGCCCTGGGTCACCTGGCTTCTGGCATCAATGGTTTGTTGATGGCTATTTGAAATATTTATTTATTTATTTATTTATCTATCTTCAGGTACCTCACAGCTTACAGTTCAGAAATAAATACATGAATATAAAAACATTAGGTACGCCAAAAATTAAGGTACACATTAAAATTAAAGTGTGGCGTAAGTAGACATGAGAAAATAATTAGGTAATAAATAAAGGAGTGATGAATGAGAAAGATAACAAAAGAAAATGAAGCGCAATGCTTCGTGTGATGATCTGAAGAGTGTGAATGTATGTAGGTACTTGTGTGAAGATAGGTGTGTATATATGCAAGTGTGTCTTTGTGTGTGTGCATGTGGGTGTAGAGGAGTGCTAGGATGTATGGGTGGGGTGAGTGATAGGGACATTGGTGTTTGACAGTAGCTGAAGTATTGCAGCCTTATATGAGTTTCGAGAGGTGCTAAATGGATCCAGTGATGAGAAAATTTTATTATAGGCGCTTGGAATACGACTGAGTGGAGATCGCATTAAGTAGTTTGTTGGGGCAGATGTGGGAGCCAGTAATGGGGTGTGCCTAGTTCGTCTCACAGGCACGCTGAACCTGACGTCCCCCAGCAATTCTGTACAGTCAAATCTGCCATTAAGGACATCGTACAAATGCATCATGTCGGTAACCAAACGCCTATCTGCCAGAGTGTTTATTTTATGGTACACGCATGATTCAGTATAGGACATGGAATTCATACGAGCTCTGTAGTTCAGATGTTTAATAAATTTTTTCTGAATTTTTTCTAAAGTGTCAATATCCACTGTGTAGAAAGGGCTCCAGATGATACTTGCGAACTCCAATATACTTCTCACGTAACAATAATAAAGGATTTTGATGCACTGCGGGTCGTTGAATGGTGAACTATTCCGCAAGACAAACCCTAGAGACTTATACGCTTTACTGACCATTAGTTGCATGTGCGGCTTAAAACTATATTGACAGTCCAGAAGTACTCCCAAGTCTCGGACTTGTGACGTTCTGGGCACTGTATCGTAGCTCAGCTTATATTCGAATATAATGGGATCTGTTTTTCGCGTGAAACTTATAGACAAGCATTTCTGGGTGTTGACACTTATTTTATTCAGTTGGTAATACTGAGTTAGTCGATCCAAATCAGATTGGAGCAACAAGCAGTCGGCAGTGTTGTTGATTCTTCGGTAAATCTTTTTATCGTCGGCATATAAAAGATGCTGAGAGTTTTGAAAACAATTTGGTAGATCGAATAAATATATATTGTATAGTAACGGAGATAAGAGGGAGCCCTGGGGTACACCGGATGTGACGTCTACAAAGTCAGATCGGAAGCCACCAACCACAACCGCCTGCCGTCTGTTTCTGAGATACGATTCAAACCAGCGCAGCAGATTACCCTTTATTCCGATGGCGTATAACTTCGAAATTAAGACGTTATGGGGTACGCGATCGAACGCTTTTTCGAAGTCGGTATATATAACGTCCACCTGTGCACCATGCATATTAGAAATGATGTAATTATTTAGTACCAGTAGGTTTGTATTGACAGTGCGGCCTTTAATGAAACCGTGCTGCGATTGTGGAATACTAGGGAGTGCAGTGGAATATACTACTTCATAAACTATTTTTTCTAACATTTTTCCAAAGTTGTTTAGTAAAGAGACCGGTCTGTAATTATTTATATTTAACTTTGAGCCTTTCTTATGTATAGGTACTATTTGTGCGTCCTTCCATTTTGCAGGAAATACTCCGTCGTCCAGGGATCTTTGGAATATTAGCAGTAAGGGCCTCACTAAACCGGGTTGGCATTTTTTTATAAATATAACAGGTAGCCCGTCCAGACCTGCACCTTTTTTTATGTTGAGTTTATCGAAAATTTCTATTAATTTTTTTGTGGTGACTTTAATTGAGCTAATGACGGATCCAAGTGGGGACTCTGCGCAGTCCGGAGCTACCTCCAAGGGGTCGGGTATTTGAAATACGCTATGAAAAAATCTATTGAAAGCGTTACAGATATCTTCGCCGTTAGAAAGTACCGCGTCCTCGTGATTCATTACGTTAGGGTAACCTGATGAATTCCGCCTATCTTTTATGAACCTCCAAAAAGCCTGGGGACATTTTTTCAGCTCCTTTTCACAGTTATCAATATATTTAGTATATAAAACATTCTGAAGATCCTTTACTCGTTTACGTAACAATGCAAATTCAGTGTAATCACATGGGTTTTTTAATTTATATATATTTATATATATATATTGTCTGACATCATTGTCCAAACATTTTCTTTGTCTTTTTTTATACCACTTAGTTATCAGACAAGCACACGGCCCACCTGATGGGAAGCGGTTGCCGTGGCCTATGGATGTATGCAACACCAGGGGTGTCACACTCGTCTATTATCTGTTTCAATTGGTCATCACCGGTAACGACTGCCATAGATGTTCGTATAGCAACCGGTACTGACAACAACGGCGCAACGTGCTTTCCGAGGTACGAAATAAATGCGCTTAATATAGAAGTTAATTATTCGTCAGTGAGAAAAAGTACTTCACAAATTATAAAATACTCACCTACCATGGTATGTAATACCTGGTACCATACAAATTCATGAGAACAACGTTACTTTTTTAACAAAACTGGAAACCACATAAAGGTCGAAAAATTGTGTTATTAAACCTTAAACGAGATCTTTTTTGTAATTAATTAAAATATAAAAGCGATGACGTACTTCCCGTATGACACTGAATATATAAAATTATAAATAAGTTATGTATTTAATTTTAAGTCATGATCATCATCATCATCATCATTGTGTTAGCATTGTTTCCGGTTGGATCCAAGGAAAGTCTACGCCAGCAGATGTACTTACCGGCTTGCAGGTGTGGTTAGTTTGAACCCGTTTCAACTGAGCGGGATTCAAATCTGCGACCAAAGTAGCCGTCGGACTGTCTACCACAACGCTACGGAGTACGTCGTCAAGTCAAATCCAATTTTTATACAAGATTAAAGATTTCAAGTTTCTAATTCTTGACTGGTACCTATTTATTAAGTGTCTATGTAATTTGGGCACAGAATTACTACTGTACAGGGTGGAAGATTACGACCTTATCTGGGGGGAAAGTACTCCAAATACTGGACTTAGTGAATTTCACTGAAAGGAAACATTCCCTTATTTTTAAAAAGAAACCTAATTACATTCAAACTAAAATCCGTAAAAATGACAGTCTGTATTTTTATGGCATCAATCAATTACGAGTCAAAACATAGAATCAAATCTCAATTACAATTCCTGAAATTTAAACTTATAAATTCAAAAGTTAAAATTCCATATTTAAATTAGGAAAAAGAAATAACAGGATAGAAAAATGCGTTTTGTTTTTGCAATCTTTTACAATCACCCTTGTTTTTATACCCGCTGGGCAGCAGGAGAATTCATGTCGGACTCGAACCGACTAAAAACGCACGCCCATCTCAGCTCTCAACTAACAGATTATAAGGTCAGTAGGGTAATTCTCGCGCTATCTTCGATTTGATCCTTATGATTGACACTATCGATTGATGCCATAAAAATATAGGATGCTACTTTTTCACATTTTAGTCGGTTCGATTACTGATTGCAAGCGAGTTTTTTCAAAGACTTGAATACAGTCTTTAAAAAGAATAAAAAATGATAGTTCAAAATCTTCCATCCTCTATATACACCTAAATAATAAGACAGTGAATTAGGTACTTTCCTAGGTACTTAGTTAGAATTAATTAGTTGACAGAGTTTATTACATTAAAAATAGTATAAGAGCGGGAAAAGTTGCACCTGAGCTTATTTTATCGCTTTATTCTTTGTACGAGACCGCATGGAAAGTGATGGGGTGGCCCAAATTCTACTCTGCCGGGAACCACGCAGCTAGCATATTTTCACGAACATTATTAAGCTGAGGATTTATCACCGCAATTAATTAAAACAATAAACAAAATTATCATATTCATCCATCCTCGCTCCGCGTCTGCAGTTGTCATATGCGGTCCTTTAAAATTAACTTCCAATTCGACGTTTAATTAAAAATAACTAATTTGACTAGACATTCAAATACCTAGATTATATATTAAACATACATAAAATCACGCCTGTTTCCCATAGGGGTAGGCAGAGATCACGGATCTCCATTTGCTACGAATCCTGATATACTACTCGCGCTTCATTCACTCTCATTACATTCTTCATGCATGCTTGTCGGTTTAGAGTACTCCTGACCTGCCCCTTTTCTAAAACTTCCCCAATTTGGTCCAGGTATGTGCGCCTAAGTCTTCCCCTTCCGACGGTACCATCCACACTCGCCTCATACACCTGTTTCGTTATATTTTTTTTTATACCACTTAGGTGGCAGGCAAGCACACGGCCCACCTGATGGAAAGTGGTTACCGTGGCCTATGGACGTTTGTAACACCAGAGGAGTCACAGTCGCGCTGCCAACCCTGTAAATACAGAGTTTCTGTGCCGTCAGTGTAGAAGAAAAAGCAAGACAAGCCTTTAGTCATCCCACTGACAGCATAATTTCTCCAGTGAGCTCTGGCTACCCTACTCACCGCTGGGAACACAACACGAAGTTATTATAGCCGCGGTATTCTGTAGGGCGGAGGTACTTCCCCAGTCGGACTGCTCAATTGGGCAGAAATACCGGCGTGTCCTACCTCCTTAAGTTAACTTATATATTAAACATAGCAAAAATCTAAAAAAGGACAGTTAAATTCCTTAAAACCGGTTTACATTGTTAACATTGTGAAAATACTACTTAAAACTTTGTTTACATTTAAACTACCTACTATATATAATAATTGTAAAGTGATTGTGTCTGTACATTGAGATTGTTAAAAATATTTGAGTCATGTTTTATTAAGGACTCGGAACCTCATGAAAAGACCTATATTTTTTGGAATTGCGATGGGTGCAAAAACTACAGAAAAGTTTTTTTTTGTCAGAAATCTTACGTTTATTTGATCGTAATTGGTTGAGCAGAACTGGGGTTAAGTGTGTGAAGTTCCTTGCGTGTGAACACAGGCGGCGGCGCCTGCACTGTATGCTGTTTCATACACACACACACATACACATACACACACAGCTCACGCCTATAGGTAAATCCTCGAAGGGGTCGGTAGAGGTTTAAAAACTGTAATGAATAAAGGTACTATAAAGTAAATGAGTATCTTGATGATGTAATGCGTGGTCAACATAAGTCTCATGCTTGCTCGCACGAAATAAATTGTAAACTAAACCAATTTAAAAAAGATAGATAATCTAGTTCTAATATAGTTCTCTGAGTTTCTTGCTGGTATCTTCTCAGTAGAACTAACCTACCTAACCAGCGAAGGAATCATTTTCCAATGGTTTATTTTTACATTATTTCTTGACATAATTGTAAAATTTTGACGTTCATATGTGCTCTTTGTGTGGCTTCTTTGATTTTCTGATTCTTGATTGATATTATAGCCCACAATTTCCAAATTTTCAGCTATGTATTTCGGTCCCATGTAATAGGTGGCGTGCTTTTTCATGTGCTCTATATTATTATATACTTTCGGATGGAGAACTGCCCTACACCTTTGGCGCCTTCTACGTTGGTTTATGTGGCTTTTATGGAAGCAACTTCTAACCTTTCAATTTGGAGAGTAATGCCTTCGCAGTCCCCGTCCGCCAATAGCTGATTAACCGGTACTGGTTAATCGATGACTGGTCTGGTCTTGAAGATATTGTAAAGACCAGTACACCAGTTGAGCCACCACTTGATACTATTTAAAAATATTCCAGGTTTCCTTCATTGCCTATCTATTTTCACTGTACTTCTGCAAGGTCTAATTTACAGTGAAACAAACCTTTATACAATCCATAAACATTCTTCAAAGGCCAATTCACATAAAGTAAGTAGGAGTCTTACATACGAAAACCCATTGCTTTTACTCATTTTCACGTTACGTGTTTGAAACTCTGTCCACCTTTGTCACTAGGTAACAATTACAGTCATTAAATAATTAAATCCAATAAATTGTGGAGGTTCAGTAGAATTATTTTAAAATTACAGGCCATTAGCACAGTTTAACGAGCACTTTCCTTGTAATCGTTCTAAGAATCCTAGAAGTTCTAGGAATTTGTTTCACTGTGATATAATCTAAATATTGTACTTCATCTCTTAATACCTATATTTTTCTATACGTGTGTTTATCAAATTACTCCTCCTAAACAAATAAACCAATCTGGATAAAATTTTATATATAATTATATGTGTATATAATATAAAAAAATATTTAAAAAAACCCAAGACACAAGTATGTGTATTCACCGCTAAGAAAACCCCATTCATTGTAGCGCCGCAATTCCTGGGCTCACCGCTTACCATCTCCTCGTGTATCGGGATCCTTGGTGTCGATATCTCCAGTGACGTCCAATACCGAAGTCATTTGCAGGACAAGGTTAAGTTGGCATCAAGAAAACTCGGAGTGCTTAACAGGGCGAAGCAGTACTTCACTGCGGGGCAGCAACTCCTTCTTCATAAAGCACAGGTCCGGCCTCACATGGAGTACTGCTGTCACCTTTTTGCTGGAGCACCTGCATACCAGCTTGACCCCTTCGACTCGGTGCAAAGACGGGCATTGAGGCTGGTTGACAATCCCATACTCACGGGTAGTGTGGAATTTTGCCTCACTGTGTGTGTTCTACCGCCTATACAATGGTTTGTGCTCAGATGAATTGTTTGACATGATGCCCGTAGCTACATTCTATCATCGCACCTCTCGCCATAGGCAGGGAATTCATCCTCACACATTGCGACCTGAGACGGTGCGCACTGTGCGGTATGAAAGAAATTTCATCCCACGCACACTCAAACTGTGGAATGACCTCCCTGCTGCGGTTTTCTCAAGCACCTACAATATGGGGTTCTTTAAGAGGGGCATCAGAAGGTTTCTTCATGGTCGGCAGTGCGAGTGTGACACCCCTGGTGTTGCATACGTCCATAGACCACGGTAACCGCTTCCCATCAGGTGGGCCGTGTGCTTGTCTGCCAACTAAGTGGTATAAAAAAAAAAAAAAAAAACCGCGGTAGCCTAGTGGTATGGGTAATGGACTGTTGAGACGAGGTCTCGTTTTCGATCCCAGGTTTTACTGTAGCACACACCAATGACATTTCGATGCTTTTCGAAGTTAAGTGTGTATTTATCGCAGGTTTATAAGTGCCCGGTTAATAGCAATAGGCTCGCCACCTATTACATTGGGACCTAAACATGAACTGGCGAAATGTGGGTGCTAGCACCTCTGCCTACCCCTTCGGGGATATAGGCGTGAGTTTATGTTATGTTATGTCTATATATTTCCAAGGATTTCTGGAGGAGCTGAAATAAAAGACGAGGTTCTGATGCAGGCTTTTCTCTCGAGGTTGACTGGTTAGACCATAGTTGCTCCCATAAAGGCCAAATCATGGTATATTATTATAATCGATATTAATTTAATGTGTGACGGTAGAAAGAAAAATACCTTGAGCTATACCACGGACATGTGGCCGCCGGCGATTGCTAGCGAAGTGACTCTTGTATTACTACTATCTTCTGTATCTTCTTATTTAGCGTTTACTCGTAGCCACGCAGCACGTTCTCTAGAGAGGCTCTGTTTCACCTGCTTTTAGCGGGTTACTACGGGTCGTACATTTCCTGTCACCTTCTAATCCGTATTTCTTTGTTTATCATGGTCTTATGCGAGGTCTTGACGCCAGTCACGACAGCGAAGAACTTGGAGAAAAGCGCGTCTGCTCATCACCTGAGATACTTTTATCAATGAAATAGGTTTCGATGTGTAGGATAATGGTGCCTTCCATGTCCTACATGTCCTCACAATAGCGGTTCTAAGATTCTGCTAACAACCAGTATGTACCTTTATGAATTTCTAGTAGATCTCAATAGTTTCCTATAAAATTCGTAAAATGGTCACTCATATGAGCAACATCACAACAATTAATTTAGTAAATGAGATCAGATTCTAATTTCGTGTAAATATTGCTGGCAGAGTAGAATTAGGACCACCCTCATGCGGTGTCTTACAAGGCGACTAAGGGATAGGGCTGTTTAACATATGTGTAGGTGTTAAATCACTTCTGCCTAACTATCCGACGATAAAGGCGTGATTATATGTATGTATATATTTCATTTTTTATGACATTATGGGCTAACTCTAATTATATTCCATTAGCCGTGTTTGGTGACTACTTAGTTTCCAATCTCATACAAAAAACTCCAATGCGTCGAGGAAATTAAGTGCCTACTTACCATGCGATCAATGATAAAATAATTACATTGACCGTGGTGAGCCTTCCACCATTGCTGTTAATAATTGAACAGTGTTATGGGTTTGTTTTTAGGTTAACGTGAAAATGGAATTTCATTCGCTACTTGGTGTAAAAAGAAAACTTTAATACCCCCTGTATTAAAGTTTTCTGATTTTTATCAATTCCTGTCCAAATTTTCTTTCTGTAAGTCTTATGACTATTAAGCATCTATCAGATCACTATTAAAAAACGATGACCTAAATACATAAATTCATATTCGTGTCACGTTACCAAGGGCACCAAAATGCACACCTGGACACCGGAAGTGGTACGTCTTTGTGTTGCGGGGGACTAGCCGGAGAGGCAACGTCGGTACAGGACGCTAGTATTTATAAGTTTATGGTACATGAGGTCTTTAGGATGACGATAGCGATCATAAAGATATATATGTATAGTGTAGTTAAACAGAATTTCGCTGGTAGGTAATACACGGCAGATGTTACATCCAGCGCTATCGTGTACCTACTCATATAGCTACGCATACAACCACTGTTGGTCTCTCCTAATGACGGTCGGCTGATCGGAAAAATATCTAAACAGCTGGGCCCCGATTTTACTAATTTTATGTCATAACAATACCAGTGTTACTACTGACACTTCAAAAATCACCATTAAATTTTAAACTTTACCGACATACGCTTAAAGTACAAAATTAAATGAAAAAAGTTCATTAAATTTTATTCTAATCGAATTATGTGAATTCGATAACGTCTAATATTAAATGGAAGCTTGTAGAGACAAGATGCCATTTATTACTTTATCGATATTGAAGGCAGAGTCTAAAATCATATGTATTTTTTTCAGTGTTTGAGGCATGACAGCGGTTTTGCCAATACATAAAATTAGCGGAATCGGGACCCTAGTCTTCAGCCACAAACTTACGTTAGTACCTACATATTAAGTTTATGTTAAACACGTGTACTCCAGTTTTTTTTTCCATTAGCAACAACAGACTGCCATCTGCTGTTATCCTTACACATTTCACGAGTTGATGAAAAGGAAAATAACAAATAAAATTATTTTAAATAACTGTATTCATGAAATAATTACCTACAGCGATCATGGCGCTTATCACATATTTTTATTTTTAAACTATCGCTGTGTGAATTCATAATTATACAAAAGTTCGGGGTTCGGTACTATTTCTGCCGATGTTTCGGATGCGTTACAGCACCCATGGTCACGGTTATAATTATGCAATCACATATTTATCAGAATATATACATCTAATCGTGCAAAATGCCAATCTATTATGAAATAGAGCATGGGAAAAAAGATGCACGTTGTGTTTGAAACGGGAACAAAGGGGTTGATAATATTTTTATCCGCTTTAAAATCAATACCACTCATTTTGCAGACTCATACGAGAATTTATACTTAGAATGGAATAGAAATGATTCAGTTTCTTTTGCAAGGTTGTATACCTTGCAAAGTTGTACAAGGCTTACTAATAAGTATTCTTCTGTATACTGTGTGTGTTCTACCGCCTATACAATGGTTTGCGCTCAGATGAATTGTTTGACATGATGCCCACAGCTACATTCTATCATCGTACTTCTCGCCATAGGCAGGGAATTCATCTTCACACATTGCGACCTGAGACGGTGCGCACTGTTTGGTATGAAAGAAACTTCATGGCACACACACTCAAGCTGTGGAATAACCTCCCTGCTGCGGTTTTCCCAAGCACCTACAATATGTTAGTTCTTCAAGAGGGGCATCAGAGTAACCTCCCATCAGGTGGGTCGTATGCTTGTCTGCCACCTAAGTGGTATTAATAGTTACAAACTTATGTGTAAATTACTCCACTAACCATAAATAATTAATCTACCCAAGTATTATAAATAGCTATCGTTAAGTAGGTTTGTTGCTTGGCGCCAGATTATTTACCTTCTTTTTAATTACATACATACATATAATCACGCCTTTATCCCCGGAGGGTTAGGCAGAGGTGAATTAACACCCCCAATTCATCAATCATTGTATTGGGTCCCTCATAATAGGGGGTGACCGGGATACAGCAACAGGCTCATTGCTGTATTCCGTGCACCTTCTTTTGCTTTCTGTTTTTTTTAATAATAACTATTATTTATTATGTTTCTTTGAACACATTTTTTGGTTCAAGCACACATAATAGTAGGTGCGCGGGGGACTGGAGAGACGTGGTGCACGAATGGCCAGCCCCTATAGACAAGTGATAATTCGTTGGCTGGCGTATTGCAGAATAGTTTCTTTTTTTATAACTTTTATTCTTTTATAACTTAGGTGGCAGACAAGTACACGGCCCACCTGATGGTAAGTGGTTACCGTGACCTATGAACGTATGTAACACCAGTGGAGTCATATCCGTGCTGCCGACCTTGTAAGAACAGACTTTTTTTTAAAAATCTTAAATCTTTATTTATGGAGCTTAGCCACAACATGACTATGTCGCTCCATCATAGCCATTTTGTATACAGTACCAGTAATGTTATTTATATTAATACATGACACAGCTGTCACATACTCATGATATAACAGATACATGTCTTGAGATGCATCCGAAAGAGGTCTCGCAAGGACGCTATGCATCCTCCGATATCCATTACATTACTTTGCATTAGGTCTGCTCTCCGCTGTTGGTAAGAACAGAGATTTTGTGACGAATGTATAGGATTTGACGTACTATATGTCATAAACTTCAAATCTCGTACATTCGTCCGTCTATTCTACAATACGTTGGCTAACGAATTACCACTTGTCTAGAGTTGTCTTGTTTAATGTCCTACATGAATAGCTTTGTCTATAACTAGGTTAATTTTCGTAAAACTGTATGTGTGTGTGTATATTAGTTTTGGGAAATCCCCAATGGAAAGATAACTAAGAGATTACTACTGATTAATATAATAAAACTTTTTAGGCAAGGCAATATATCTAGAGCAGAATACTCGTGTTTGTCAAGTTGTTGCACTTATGTTTATCAAGTTTAATAAATATGAGATATCAATTATAGCTATGTACAGTCAACGAACGAAATAAGTATACATATATTCATACAACTTTATTTGAAAAGGTATATACAAAAATTCCCTAGTACATAAATATACTTAAACGCAAAGAAACACTGAATTCAATAATGTTTGACAGTCAGTGTTTCTGATTAAGGAAATGAATAAATTATTATATCCTTTTTGTTACGGGACCAATGACTTCTCGATGCTTTTCAAAGTTATGTGTGTATTTATCGCAGGTTTATAAGTGCCCGGTTAATGGCAATAGGATCGCCACTTATTACATTGGGACCTAAACATAAACTGGCGAAATGTGGGTGCTAGCACCTCTGCCTACCCCTTTGGGGATATAGGTGTGAGTTTATGTTATGATTATGTATGTTTTTACGTGTGAAAAATCCCCACGATCTTTCTTCTCTCCCGCTGCTGCTCTCGCCCGGTTTCCTCCTTCAAGAATATAACTAGCTCGCAGAAAGAGGCGCCAGCCGCTCACGCATAATCTTCTACATATTGTAATGATTAAATGTAAATGAACATGTTTGGATGTTTAGATGTTTGTTATTCAATCACGCTCTAGCGACTGAGGCTGAGAATCTGGCTATTATTTAGGAATAGATTAGGCTCGAATAACATGTATATGTTATCTCAATATAATAACAACAATATAAGTGTGATAAAAGGTATGATTCTGAACTCGGCAGCATACAGCAGTACCGCTCGACAGTACTGCACAACAGCGCTGCACATCAGTGTTGCACTGTTCGTAGTGATGTAGGGTAGAGCGGGGCTTGTTGAGCATAGGGGCAAGTTGGGCAATCGAAATATCTCGAAAACTATTCACCATACGTATTGGCATCGTATGGCGGAAAGAGGGTGGCGCGGGAGGGGTAAACATCACGCGATCGCTAGTGGCCGCTGGGTAAGCGAATAAGGCGCACGGACGTTTTGTTTATTTTAAGACCAAAAAGTAAAAACGTCATTTATCGCAAGTTTTCGTCTGTATTAGTCAAATGTTATTTGTTTTTATTCAGGTAAGTGTTAATCTTCCATATAATTATCGTACTTTTGATATGCAGAGAGGTTCTGGGTATAATTCCTACGGTTTTTTTATAACATCACTTTTATTTTGAAATTCTGGGTTGGGGTTAGTTGAGCATAGTTGCTCAACTTACCCCATGATTCAAACAACTAAACTAATAAATGTTTTATTTTTTGTTAGGATGCGGACTTACAAGAGAAAAACTACAAGATGTTCTTACACTACTGAAGATTTAAAAAATGCTGCAAAAGGCTGTGAACGATGAAGGTAAAAGTGTTAATGCAACCGCTACAGAATTCGGTATCAAACGGATGACTTTGACAAGATATCTGAAAAAATTAAATGAAGGTGTCGATTCATCCATGGGCTATGCAACACCGAGACAAGTATTTTCTTCTACACAGGAAGATTCACTGAAAAAATACTTGCTACAAATGGCATCAATCTTCTACGGATATTTTCCAAAAGATGTCGGTCGCCTTGCCTACGAATGTGCTAATAAATTCTGCTTCACTTCAGCGATGTTTGGATCCTTATTGGCAAGAGCCGAGGCCCAAGCCTTGTATGCAGATTGCTTGTGGTCTCTAGCTTCCCTACAAGGCCTATTAAACCAAGGGCGTTTGCTCGCTCCGTTACGTTACGTTACGTTATTGTTTTGTTGATTCTACTTTTTGTTAATTATTCAAAGAAAATTACTATAAGTTTTGTTTTCTATGTCACTAAAAGACTATAAATAAAGAACTGATTGTTAAACACTTATTTTATTTCATCACTAGTCAACATTGAACCTATAGTTTCATTATACTTTCTTAGTGCTCAACTTGCCCCATACCATTGCTCAACTTACCCCACCTATGGGGTACATTGAGCGTACTTGACTTTCTGCATTAAAACAGCTGTAGCTCTTAAATTTTACTTATTACAGAAAAATACTATTAACACTTTTGTTAAGCGATAAACAAGAAATCCATCAAGCCGCATAACAATTTATTGAGACGTATCATTAAGGAGCTACATCCGTTTAAGTAAAAATTTGCTCAACTAGCCCCGCCCTACCCTACTGTGGTTTGCATGCAGCAGTATAAAATAATCGACCACATTCGTAGCATTCAAATAATTAGTATCTGTACTGTTATATACTGTTAATTACACAGACATAACTACATACATTTTGGTTACTATTACGTTGTATTGATACAAAAACTACCGATCGGTAGGTAAGGTACTTAGTAAATAGTTTTGTTTATAAATTATAAGTCCAATGAATGATTAATACGACAATGACTAAGGCTTCTTGAATGTTGTAATATTTTGAAGTGTACTAAAACAGAAATTTAATAAAAATAATGTAGTTAATTCTTAATTCCTTTGGTCTGGGCGGTAATCGAATCCGCGACCTACGACGTAGCATTCGAATTCTCTACCGCTACGCCAACCTAAAATCGCTTTTTTTAAATCCTCGCTCTGGCGCTCTTGTCAAACCCAAGATAACCCATAATTATTGGAAGGATATTTTTTTAAGAAAATCCCTAAAGTGTAAGCTATGGCACTGTACAGCTCTGGATTCGCTATATATATATTCATCATCATTACCATCATCCCAATGATTCTGATGATGATGAATAAATGTGATGAAAGGTAAAACTATAGGTGACCTGACAATAATTGTAATTATGATACAGAATAATTATCCTAATTACAGGGTGTGTGCGCCTAAATATATAATTAGATATTGTCTACTAACCTTGATTTCTAAATATGTATATCCCTCAGTGCAGATAAAGTTGTTTCTATGAATTACTTTATATATGTACTACTCATACATTGAAACATATTTACTTACCTACCGACCTGTGGCTCTAATTTTGCTATTGAGTACCTAAATATATGTCAAGTACATGAGATTCCACCGATAAATGCTACCAATGTTGTATCTACTGCAGATACGTATCGATCGTACGTGTCGATTTTACATCTAGACTGATTATTGAAGCATTGCGCATCAAGGTTCGTTAAAGTATAAACTATCCCACTGTATTCTGTAGTTTGAATTATAATATTATAAAGATTCAATGGTTTTTAGTAGTTCAATAATAGGTAATGTGTTTACATGATCTATATTCAATTTGTATAATACCAGCAGTGCCTGGCTGGTTCTCCTGCTATGCTTGATTTTATGAAGAATAAGCCACTCGTCTGCGTCCTTGTAAAGAATTTTACAAATCGCTCCAGTAATTTTAGAAATTAGCGATGACATACAAATATTAGTTCGCCGATACATAATTTCACTTAAGTACAGTAATTCAATACACATGTCATTGTTTTAGGATCATCTAAATACAGTCAATGATTAATTGTTAAGCAGCAATTAAGACCGTATCGATAGATAATTAATATCGTTTTAAGTGATTTAATTTGTTGAATCTACCAGTAGTCCGTTAAACCGATTGTATCACAATCAGATAAACTAATTGTTCGTGGTTTTTAGTGGTTTGTAGCCTCGAAAAAGTGGAAACCTTGAAGATTGGTAGAGATTTGCTTCATTTAAAGGAGAACAAGTAATATCTCTCTTTTTACTTGCGAGTATAAAGTGTCTAAGGGGCCAAACACACCAAAGCAGCATTTGCTAGGTTTAAAAACTAAAATAAAATCACGTTCTAAAATGTATTAAACAAGAATATATCAAGGATAAAAATAAGGATTACGAGAGCCGTGGTCGTATGTCACTTTGCCCTAGAATGTATTGTTTTGTTAAAGCAACAGCTATGATACACGAGTATATATATATAATCCCACTGACAGCACAAATTCTCCAGTGAGGCTCTGGCTTCCCTACTCACCGCTGGTAACCCAACATGAAGTTATTATAACCGCGGTATTCAGTAGGGCGGAGGTACTTCCCCAGTCGGACCGCTCAATTGGGCGGAAATACCACCGTGTCCTACCTCCTCTCATACCGCCGTGTCCTACCTCCTCTAATACCTATAACCCAAGGACGATCAAGACACTTTTACGATACCTCATTCAACAAGTTCTATTAAGCAGTTGAGGAGATATGAGAGAACAGATGAACCTGTATGACACGGCGGTATTTCTGCCCAATTGAGCAGTCCAACTGCGGAAGTACCTCCACCCTACAGAATACCGCGGCAAAAATAACTTCGTGTTGTGTTCCCAGCGGTGAGTAGGGTAGGCAGAGCTCACTAGAGAATTTGTGCTGTCAGTGGGAAGACTAATGGCTTGTTCTGCTTTGTCTTCTACACTGACGGCACAGAAACTCTGTGCTTACAGGGTCGGTAGCGCGAGTGTGACTCCTCCGGTGTTACACACGTCCATAGACCACGGTAACCACTTTCCATCAGGTGGGCCGTGTGCTTGTCTGCCACCTAAGTGGTATAAAAAAACCTACATACATACATAGCTTGTCAAAATCATAACCCTCCTTTGGCTTCGCCCTAGTCGGGTAAAAATGCTTTTTGACATATCTTGGAGGAAGGAGGAAGCATTTTTCTTGGCAATTTGCTTTGTGTGTGCTACAAGTACTGCTTTGGTGTGTGGCCCCCATAATTGTTGATTTTTAATTTGGTATATTGCTTTGTTAAACGCTTGTGTTAAGGGTGTGGGGGTAACGAAATGGCTGCGATTCCAACCCGGGACCGCTCGGTTGAGCCAACTCCTTAACCACTAAGCATTTTGTTAAGTGTCTAATCTTTGACAGTTATTGTCTTTTTTATTAATTTATTATTTTATACAATTATACCTATACATCAAAAAGATACATAAGCATTTACAGAAAACCTATGCGCGTTGTAATGGTTTCCATACGTAAATTTAAAAAAAACTTTTATTAGGACATCTATCATCCGCTCTCCTAAAGATATTCTGCGGTTGATAAATCTATTTTAAGTAAAATTTTCCTCAGCCGCGATAATTTTCCTAACTTGTTTTCCAAGGTACGTAAGTACATAAACCTACTTCTAAGTACTTCGCTAGGCAAGTACCTATCTACAGCGACATCGTGCAGAGCACAGATGGCACCGCGCGATCACTAAGTATTAGATAGAAGACTACGTCATATCAGGAGTCACATCTTCCTCTACTTTGACCTATACAACGTCAATACCACTATAATAGATTATATTTATATAGGTAGGTATATACTTACTTACTAACCTTTGTGGGCAACTTTGTCGACGTTACCTTAGAATTGCCTCTAGAGAGAAATCTATAGAAATAAATAAAATTACCCATGACCAAGGCTGACCTTTACCTTGCGTGGTAATGCTGCCAGCCTTTTAGGCACGGTACCAGTAGAGATCTATGGGGAGGAAGTTGCAGTGTCCCTCTTTTTCTCCATTTCATTTTTGTATATATTGTATATATATTGTTAGTATAGTTTCGTACAAATTTTATAAGTAATTGCATTATCTATTTAGCTACATATTTTAACTTGTTGCAATTGTAAATTAATTGAAATTGAATTTTACATTGAACAATTTGCAAAGTCAGTGTTTTAAAATAACAGCCTTTTAATGGTTAAGTATTAAGTACATGATACCTGCCAACTTCACCCCCGGTAACCAACAGCGACCCCACAGACGGCGTGCGTTTTAGTTGGTTCAAGTCCGATATAGCCCCCCATCGGCGGCGTCCGCGGTTTGGATGGAGACTTAGTGCACGTAAAAAAAGGCAAACGACACGACACCGAAACGGCTGCTCTTAAATAGACGTAACTTAAGCTACTATTATTTTAGAAAACTTCTATTCGACATCCGTATGAACAAAATTCAAACCAGATCTAAGTGCAAGCGATCAAAGTATAGAATAAATTACGATGTAGGTATTTAAAGAAATATTCATCACAACTGCAGTTTAAAAATACTTTTACGAAATTTGTAGTTATTTGCTTGTGATAAAAATTGCATGATATAATTATATGGGACGTATTGCTTTAATAGGTTAAAAGGTCTGATAAATACAGGTATCGGTAGCAGTAACTATTGTAACGTGGCATATAATCTTTTATTTAAGTTAACTTAAATCAAAGATTACATTAAATAATATGCTATTATAATATACAATTACTTACAAATTTATATAAAACTATGCTAACTATACAATATATACAAAAATGGGATAGAGAAAAAGAGGGAGACTGTAATTTTAGGCATCGAAAAATTCTTCCCCATCGATCTCTATATTATATATTTAACCTCTATAATATATGTAGGTACCTATTTAATGGAAATAAAATTATTGATAAGCAAATCTTGAATTTATCCACATGCATTACATTCTAAGTTCAACCTTATCTGTCTTTATCATATTATAATATTAAATATTTACAATAACCGCCATTATTTCCTTCACGTGCGAAAAAAAATGATGACAAACGTCATCATTTTACGCACCAATCAGAGACGCGACAGTGCGCTGCGCCAAAGAAATAAGTACATATATTATAACTTATTATGTATTTATTTGACATAATTTGAAATACTATGTTTTACTTTAGTAATAATAAAAACTGATAAATATTATTCATATAAATTAATAGTATAATGATGTATTACTTCTTTACGCGAGTAAGTTGATCTTTTTTACACATAGCGTTTGCACTATTTTTGAAAACCGTTTTCTGTAAGACCTATCTTTATTTTATAATACATCATTGCAAACAACCACTTTCTTACAACCCCAACCCCGGGTCTGATCCCGGGTATTTTAAGCGGGAAGTGAAGTGTACCACTCTGGAAACAGATAACATGCCGACACTTTTTGGAATTAATATCAGTAATCCCTAATAAAAAATAAATCAAAACTACATTTTATTTCTATCAGTTTTCCACGTAATACCAAGTGGAAACTTTTACTACGATAGATTAGAAGCAATAAATATAAATAATTATCAATTTCCGCGTTGTTCCTGGCAGAGTAGAATTTGGACCATACCATCTCTTCCCATGCGGTATCGTACCAGGCGACTAAAGGATAGGACTGTTCAACATCAGACAGATATATACAGCCCAGACTCAGCCTCAGATGAATGAATGACTTGAGTCATCAATAGTACCCGAAAGACGGCAATAGGGCCCCTAATACTTGGGCCCTTGGGCGTGATTATATGTATGTATGTAATTATCAAAGTTTCAGTAAACTGAACTGCTTATAGAATTTATAACAAATAGGATGGTGTATCGAGTGTATGGTCTTCGCACGGTAAATTATCGCTCTCAGCCAATATTATACAAACCAGTTTCTATTCTCTATAATATTATTGCTGCTCACTCTAGTCATCTAATGTTGTTTCAAATTTACAATTACAAACATGCAGTGTTTGTCCTTAGATCAGTAGGTAGTACATGCAGCAACTACTGCGGTTGCCATAGAAACATCAGCATTCTTTACGTGTAGTTGGAGCCCTAAAAAGTTCTACAGGAGTTACACATCTCCAGTGGGTTGCGGAAGAGAGATAGCAGTAGTTTCACAGAAAATATCAAAGCTGAAAATCTCGGATGATGAATTTGTAGGTAAAGACATCACGAAATACTGCTATCTCACGTAGAATAAGTTTAAGTTGTTTAATAACACATTTACGTGCTATAACTAAATGGCTTTCATCATCTACAACAAAAAAAGAGGTATTAATTCCTTTTTTTTACGTGCGCAAAATCCCCACGTATACCCCCCACCGGAGCCGGTGGGGAGGTATCCGTGGTTATGTTGGACTGGAACCGACTAAAACGCACGCTGCCTGTGGGTCGTTTTGGTTGCCGAAGGTAAGGTTGACAGGCATATCCCTCGCACCCCGGCCGACCCAGGGCCATCTCTCACGATCTGGCCCTCTCCTTGGGTATGTGGGGACTACAGAGTCCCCAACTCGTCCCCGGAAAACGGGGAGGCGCGCCAGCTGCGCCGCCACCGCGGCCTGCTTCTGCCAGGGTGACAGGCGGCTACACCAGTCACCCCCAGGCCTGCGCTCATGGGGGCGGAGGTCGTTCATCGACCTCTGACGCCCGAGTTGCCATCGTACGCGGGTAGCTTGCCTTGCGATCCTTCGTCGCTCCCTCTGCCAGGTATTAATACCTAACTATCGGATGATATAGGTAATAATTAGGCGTAGTGCCTAAATGACAGTTGTAACAAGTGTTTTCACCGTGACTCGATAGATGGCGCTGTGCCATTTTCCTGCATCGCGGTATGGTTTCGTTGCAAGCGTTGCAATATAAAGTCACCGTATTTATTTTTATTGTATTAAATACAGTGAGCGTTGCAATATAAACTCACCGTATTTATTTTTATTGTATTCACAGTAGGAATTACGTAGTATACAATTAGTATCCATTCGCTGGATCTCTTTGGATCTTCGTAATTACTAGGTTTTCTTGTAAATTAGTTTAGTTTGAGTCACTTAAATAAATAGTTTCACGTCACTTTAGAGTTTCAATCAGTATAACGTCAACTCATACCTTCTGAAGACCCTAACCCGGCTACACAGTGTAATAAATGTTAGTCATTACAGATACGACAGACTGAACTAATATACATGTATACTGATTAGATAAATGTACAGGCATAGAAACAGATAAATGGAGATAGTACAATAAAAATAAGGATACAATACCTGTTGCCGTGTGATCATTCATCCAAACATACGCATTTATAATATACCTAATTAGTAAACTTTATTAGGGTATATGGGGTCAGATTTTTGTTTGGCTGCGAATCTCATCTGCAGGCTGTAGTCCTGCTTATTAATAGACGATTATGTGGCACAGTCCTGTTGTAGTGGGAGGTCGGGCAGCTTCAGACGGGAGCGGGACGGTACTTACTCATCTTTCGAAATTAAAATCTTATTAATATAGGTGCACGACTGGGGAAGTACCTCCGCCCTACAGAATACCGCGGTTATAATAACTTCGTGTTGTGTTCCCAGCTGTGAGTAGAGTAGCCAGAGCTCACTGGAGAATTTGTGCTGTCAGTGGGATGACTAAAGGCTTGTCCTGCTTTGTCCTCTACACTGACGGCACAGAGACTCTGTGCTTATAGGGTCGGCAGCGCGAGTGTGGCTTCTCTGGTGTTACACACGTCCATAGGCCACGGTAACCACTTTCCATCAGGTGGGCCGTGTGCTTGTCTGCCACCTAAGTGGTATAAAAAAACTATAAACTAGTTGGCGTTAGCGTAAATAACTAGTTCGCGTTAAATTTAACAAGGGCAATTATGATCAATTTATCTTTCAAAAGTGTGGCCCATTAATCACACGTGGCTCTCGTGTCGTTTGACTCCTCATAACATCACGCTAACTCCATTAATTGTTTGAACTGTCCTTGACTTGTCGACAAAATGTAATGAGGTAGGATATAATTATATTGTTAGGTATGTAGGTTACCATGAAAAATACATCCGAAGTTGCGGACCAAAGTCTGTACGACAAAACATGTTTATCCCGTCCTACAATACAGAATTCTTTAAAAGTAACGGTGAGCAATGCACTTGTTCATACCTATGACCATAAAAATACGGACAATTTACTACTACTACTGTTTGGAATTCCCCTCAGCTTACCATTAGACGCGTTTCTATGTATGTATTAAATTGACGGATCAAACAAAAAATATCTTCTAATTGACCGCTAAAAAGATTCACAAAGAAATGTTTTCGACATGACTGCAGATTAGATAGTTACAAAGAAAATTTACTTAACATTTGGAGTGGAAAATAACTTATGTAGTACTTACCTGCCGAGGTAATGGAATAAGTTATCACGCGCGGCAGCCGTGTGCAGACATCATGATATTACAAAATGGTCTTTCATTTTCCTGTTATCTGTAAACAGATATTTTGTATGCCTTAACAGAAATGAGTTCACTCACCGAAGTTCCGTGTTCCGTTCCCTGGCAGTATGTAAGTAGTTTGTAAACAGGCTATTGATATTAATCTTAAATTAACTTTCCTTTAGAAGCAAAATTAAGTATTTGAGTTGTTTGATATTGTTATGTCAATTATATATGTTTGTATAGCCAATTTAACGATGTTCGATTTACGTTCAACGAAATTGTGATTCTCTTTAAAATGCCTAATGAATAAATTAGGCCTTCTTAGCCATGCGCTAAGATAGGCCTTTAAGAAATTCTTTGATGAGTGAAAATACTTTGACTTAAACAAAATGAAACACACATATCAGCATTTATGAAGGTTTATTAATTATAAGACATTTCTAAACGTTTAATAGACGCTACCAGGGGGCTGGTTTATACCTTGCGCAAAGCATTGCTATTGCGATTCAACGTGGCAATGCCGCCAATCTTTGGTTACCCTCCCGGTTGACATCGATGGGGAGGAATTCTTTGATGTCTGTACCTGCAGGTTTGTATAGGTATATTATGTATTTGTGTATGTTTTATACTTTAATTGAGATAAATCCCATGACAATTATGTATTTCAAAAATGTAGGTATTATATAACCCGATAATTTAATATCCTTATGTTTGGGGGAGCCTATGTTGTTTCCGAGTGATTGTCTCAGGTATTGATCGGTTTCTCTACATGACAAATATAGGACACGATGGGGAGACAGACAAGGCTGCCAATGGCAGGTTGAAGGTCTGGCAATTGACCGACAATGGACAGGAACAGTGTCTCTTCGTGTTGCGAGGAACAAACATCCGTACTAATACCCTGGTTGGGCTTTTCTCTTTATTAACGGACCAGAGAAGGTGGAGCTGCTTTGCTCGTTTCCCATTATTTATCTAAATAAAATTATGAGAATTAAGTTAAATGCATACCTACTGAAGCATATTCTACTTATTACTTATAACCATATAATACGAAGATACATACAATGTATCATATAATAAATAAAAACAGCAAAAAGGAAGTTGCACTTAAGTTGGTTTCGAATGTGCATACCGTCCAGCATATATATATGTGTATATGTATGTATACAAACAGGTCCAGGTTGGATATTGAATTGACCATTCGATCGAAAAGAGGTAAGTACTTGTAAATAAACGAAATGCTATTTTTTTATACATATAATAGCGGCATTCTAATGAGTTATCTTTTATAAATGGGTAACCCTGTACAGTTTCAAGATTTTACCTCACTTTTCAGGTATAGCGTGATGATTTATAGTTCGGATTATGACCATGTCTGAGTTCTACAGAACTATAAAATTTTCTAATTGACGCCTTGTACCTATTACTTAAGTTAGTATCAATAAAAATTTAGATGGTTTTCGGTCTCGTACTACCGTAGTAGCGTTATGGTACTGTAGTAGTAAGCAAAGGAGTCACGGTTGCACCTTTACATTCAACTTTATATGAAAAAGTTGCGACCCTATCTCCTTTGTCGACTGATTTGAAGCTTAGGATAATATCCCTTGTTGTCGTGTGGGAATTCCCACTCATACCTTCTCCCTCACCGATTAGCAGGGCAGATATTTCGGATTCGAACGAAAATAAAGTTTGTGCAAAATTTCAGCTAAATAATCTGTTTAGCTGTTCTCAAGAAGTGACACTCAAATAGACAAAAAAAATCTTAAAAGTTAATTTTGTAGTACACCATTTAAAAAAATAGTACAGTTTTCACCTAGTTACTGCTTTGTTCAATGTAGGTTTTTTACAGCACGATACATTGTAATCTGAATATTGTGCAACAAATAAAGATTTATGAACACCGTCTATAGCTTTGTTTTTGAATGAGTGTTTACGGTTCTTTATAAAAGGAATGACGCATGCGCCAATGATAACGATGTGATAATAGCTACTGGCAAGATACAATAATGGCATTGTTTTCATATTTAATTATTTCATTGAAGTAAAAAGTAACATCCTTTTTTCTTCAATAGTATAAGAATTTAAGTAAGTTATTAAGTAAATATAATATGTAGTTGTGATAATTATAGTTATTATCATGAGACAATTAATCAATTATCATCTATTGTGTTTCTATTTATGACTAGAGCAATCCGGGTCCCGGCTACGCCTGGGAATACATAATGTAATAAAACCTTATCACTTGATTGCTGCGCCATCTACCAGCGTCAAAATCAGCAGCAAAGGACCATCTCTGAAACGGAACATCGTGTCAAATTTGGAGCTCAATCAATTCAGTACACTTGAGTTTCTGAAGCATTGGTTAACTGTCACTCAGCTATCAGCCGTTCCGTGCGTCTATATCAATTATAATCATTAAATAAAATTGGAAAATAGTAATCCACTAAAGTCGGTTGATTGATTTTAAATACAGGAGTCACAAGACTGATAGTTTGAATACTTGTGTTTAGCAAGTTTATAAGTGCCCGGTTAAATGGCAATAGGCTCGTCACCTATTACATTGGGACCTAAATATAAACTGGCGAAATGTGGGTGCTAGCACCTCTGCCTACCCCTTCGGGGATATAGGCGTGAGTTTATGATGTATGTATATGTTTAACAAAAAAGGCGACAAGGTGCCATGAATCTATACTGGAAAAGTATTTCGGGTGTCAATCAGGCCTGCCGTTTTGAGTTGTTGTTTCCCACATAATTTGTAGCTTCTGTAAAAGGTAAATGGATTTATCTTTATGGATTTATTATATTAACTATGTACTTTTCCAATTGAGTATTTTCCTTTAGTTAAGTTAAATTATTTAACAGATATTGAAATACACCTGATCAGTTTCGCCCTACATTTGCAGTTAAGAACATACCTACTTCTCAACTGCAATTGTAAAATGCAAAATACTGTGGAAAAAATACAAGTGTATTTCAATATGTGTAACAGTTCAACGAACTCTACGAAGTGTCATCAATCAACAGTATAAATAGTCTAAATTATTTAACTGGGCTCATTAAATTAATAATTGTAAAAGAGTGGTAAAAGTTGATTCAGTTATTATTTACATTTTTTATTTATTTTTAATCATTCACCCAACCTATAATAAATGATTTGACTATTAAATATTATGATGTCACAATAAATTATTTCATACAAGTTTTCTTTTAACTTACTGTATTGACGTTTAGTAAAAAGTAACTTTTTTTAGTAGCTAGTGTGTGTAAGGAAAAATATTTCAAAATTTTCAAGAGTTTGTGTCAGGCATAATATAAATATCAGACACAAAAACCATTTTGTAGTCTGTGATAGTAGACTTCAAAAACTAGTCATTCTTTGCAGGGCAACTGTATACGCTCAGCCACGCACAGTTTAGATGACGTTCCACGTTCTACTGTTTACACCTCAACACAAACGCACGCACACACAAAACACACACACACACACACACATTACAAACAAGCAAGCCATCTGTACTGTACAAAAAATTGAAAATTATACCTACGCACGTACACGTTTCTATTGTTATAAATAACTTTTTATTTTTTATTTTATCTATTTATCATAAAAGAAAAATCGTTATAAGTATTATTATTATAAAATTACCTAAGTATACAGATTAGTGTAGTAGTATACGCTTTTTAACAAGCTCCCTAATGAAATTAGGGATTTGCCTGTAAGCAATTAAAAAAAATTTGATTGTGCCAGCTTTTATAAAATCCAAGAATACTTAGATAATAAACAAGCTTGGAAATGAGCTACTTAGTAAATAATTGTATTTAGACTCAGTAGACTTAGTAAATGTTTAATCTACGTATAGGTAGTAGTTATAAATGTTTAAATAAATAAAATGAAAAAAATAATGCCCGCTGAGATACTTGACGGAGTCTTCTCAGGTCAGGGCTAGTCTTTCATATTTATTTTTATATTGAGGTTTTGTAAGTGCCGATTTAATAATTATGATTTTTAACTTTAATCAAAGGTCATCGTCTTGCCAAGTCAAAAAATTATTAATTTGTATTTCTAAACACAAGGGCTCGCTGTGTGAACCTTGTGTTTTAAGTGCAAGAAGAGTTTTTTCACCTTTTAAGAATTACTAAGTCAAACTGCGTTTTACATGAACTACGTCTTATAATAAGTTTATTTAGGTAACCTGGTTTTATTTGTTATGATTTATCACATTTGACCTCCCTGCTGGAAAGTGACGAAATGGTCTACGAGATAACACATTTGCCTAGAAAGAATCTGGTCATTTGAGTCTGGGAGATTCCCGGGTACGGTTAATAGGTATAGTTTCCCGAAAACAGACTAAATACAAAACATTATTTTTCAACTTTTTGTGCGTATGAGTGGAATATCCAGCGTATACCGAACAAATACCGAAGTATTGATTGGTCACATATTTCACACACAGAGAAATTACATTTTACAGTTTTATGTATTCTTATATAGATTCTTATATCACGTAGAATGATGTTGTATACACAATACAAGTCGTAATAATTACTTAATTAAAAGTAATTCCGTTCATCAATGTATTTAAATTAATTGTAATTAAAAAATGTTTTGGTTAGTTTCTAGTTGATCCGTATATAGTTGTAATGGCGTACGTTTAGGAGTCAACGATCTTCAATGTCACAGTATCCGTCTGTGTGATAACGTGCTCATATATTTATATGTGTTATAAAATACATTAGTCTATAGGTATTAAATGGATATCAAATAGGTACCACGTGTTCGAAGAAAACTGGATGGAACTGACGCGATCATGTAAACAAGAAAAGAACTTTATTGGTGCGCATACACTTTTGATGAATCAACAACATCATCTGTTGTAAAATAACATAACAATAACAGGTTTTTAATGAATCCATACTTATATATTGTAAAGCTGAAAAGTTTGTTTGTTCGTTTGTTTGGTTGAACGCGTTAATGTCAGGAGCTACTTGGTTTGAACTGCTTTTTTATGTGATGAATATTCCGTTTATCGAGAAAGATTAATGGCTATATATTATCACATTAACACTCAAGAGAGTGAAGCAGTAATCATAGCTGTCAACAAAGCCAGTAAATTTATGAAAATTAACAAAAAGCGGACACCATATTAAATGGTAAAACATAGTGCACTGATATTTAATGTTAAGATCATTTGTAAAACCTATGTTTCACAAATAATAAATACCTAAATAACAAAAAAATAAAAATAATATTTAATAGGTAGATAAATAAATATAATATCAGTGTTTCTGGCTGATTTTGCCGGGCGTTTTATCAGGTGTAGCTAAGTCTAGTTATATTTTGGAAAGAAAAAAGAATTTTAGCAAAAATATTATTCAGCTATAACTAACACATGTAGATAACTACACTGAACTAGGTACTCTATGAACTACATGACATCATTACAGGTGAATAGTAATGCTTTTTCATATATAAATAAAAACAAATCTAACGAACATTGGTCAGGGTTACGATAAATCAGCAGTAGATCACATGATAATATGAAGGAGTTTAAATTCAATTTGACAACCTCCGTGGCATAGCGGTAGAGCATTCGACTGCTATGCAGGGGGCGCGGGTTCGATTCTCGCTCAGTGCAAATATTTGTATGCATGAATATGTATATTTGCATTGGTCTGGGTGTTTCTATGTATAATATGTAGGTATGTATTTACAAAAAAAAAGTATCTAAGTAGGTATGTTTATACGCATTCTAGATTCCATAACACAAGCCAGTTAAGCTATGCTTACCATGGGTCTAGATAGCGTTGTGTAGAATGTCGTGGAATATTTATTTATTTATTATTTATAATCCCCAAAAATGTTAGGGATATATTTGGGAGAATAAAATTCCCCCACATACAATGTAACGAAGTGCTATCTTACTTCTGGTAACTCTGTAGTTACTGGTAGGTCTACACCCATGACGGCGTGATAGTCTGTTCGGGTTCGACATAAGTGCATTCTAAAAAGGGTTCAGTCTTATGTCCTTTACTTGTCATCTGTGTCAAAATCAAGTTTTATTTTTCTTGCCTTTTAAATTCTAATCTATTAATTCATACTCATTACTTAGAAACCTGGAAGTCCTGTACGAACATTTAGGATTGCATGTCGTACAGAGCTTAAAGACTTTTACATACATACATATAATCACGCCTTTATCCCCGGAGGGTTAGGCAGAGGTGAATTAACACTCACATTTCACCAATCATTGAATTCGGTCCCACGTAATAGGGGGTGAGCCGTGACCCGGGCACTATTGTTTACTCTAGCCTTGTATCTGTGCCTGAGTCTGAGCTGTATATATCTGTCTGATGTTAAACAGCCTTATCCCTTAGTCGCCTTGTACGACACCGCATTGGAGGAGATAGGGTGGTCCAAATGGTCCACGCGGCGGATCATATAGGTATTATATGCGTAATAGAAATACACTCTTCAAATGCAATGATAGCGTCCATATTGAAAATAATCATGGTACAACGATGTTTGTATGCTTATAATAGGAATCGTATATACCATGATAAATTTTATTATAGATTGGTAAGTTCATTATTCACATTATAATTAGTTGTTATCACATATTTTGTTGTAGACAAGCGGTCTCATCTCATGTCGCCGTAGTCACGTCAGACGTGGAATATATAATAAACAATTTGTGATGCCTATAATTGACAGTCCAAATTAATATCCACTCCATCTGATCGTATAACTGTCTCAGCTGCCTCATACGTGTCACGCATGCCGGGTGCTCGTAAGTCGTGCACATTGCATATATTTTTCTGCACGATTTGGTGCAAATTTTCTGTATTAAATTAACTCAGTACTATTTTCATTTACACGATAGAGGGCTTACATCGAGCACAGTAGGTGCAGTCAGCATCAGATTAATATTTACTAGCAAATTGCTCAAAATGATCGTAATACCAAAACTGCAATATTTTATTAGCTTTCACAGAGCTCAAATAGTTCTAAGCATCCAGTGGTAAAAAAAACTTAACAATCAATTCTCCATAATAATGTATGATAGCAGAGTGTTCATATTGGTTTGATTAATTGATTTGACGTTTTGACCACTCTGGATGCTTACAACTATTTCAGGTGTGTGATAGCAAATATAAAAATGGGATTTTGGTATTAAGATTATTTTGAGTACTTTGCAAGTCAAGAGTGATCAAATGCTGTGTGATGGTGTTTTGCAGTGGCGGGGTGCGGTCGGGTTGGCGCGGGCACATGACATGTTAATTGCTATGTTATTTTTAAGTTATGTTTTTTTGTATCTTACTGTTTGTGTTTTACTTGTTTTTTTATGTTCCGATAGTGGATTTTTACGTGTATTGCGTGTGTGTATAATAAATGGTTCTTTCTTTGAAATGCTGACTGTGTACAGTCAGACAGTAAATAACAACTTATATAACAAGTGATCTCAACTAACAATAGTTGCTAGTAAGCTTCAGAAGTCGAATTCAACATTTTTTAATTTTATGCAAAGATAAAGAGTGAGTACGTATAATCACTCAATGTTAGGTAGGATGTAACATTGAATGAATGATAATACATATTAATTATAATGATTGACATAATGCGTAGCACTACACACTAGATTGATGGTCACAAAGCTCGTAGAATTCTTAAGTAGTTTGAGGTTACGTGTTAGTTAGACACATCGCTCTGGTAGTTAGTGAGTCACTCTGTTTATTCCATCTAAAATATTCCACAGCCGATTAATATTTGCCGATGACTTCTATAATAAATAACTACTAGGACAGCCATTTAGAACAAACATTGTGTCATAGTTACGACGGTGAGGCGGAAATGAATTTAGTATTTCGATTGTGGAACTGGACGCAGATACTGAATTTTGACCCCTACCTGTATATTCAAAGCGCGTCGTCCTTTGTAATGTAATGCCATCTGCGTGACTGTAACAAAAAGTGATAGTTGCTGTTACCATTATTGCATTTGTTACTCTCTCCGTTGGCAGTCAGTAGGTAAGTAGTCGCTCTCCAAAAAGCTAATAAAACCAAAGTAGACTCCAAAGTAAAAGCTTTGAACGCATCCGGGAGTAGGGCGTGCGTTAACTTTGTCCCTCAATCCAGTTTTGTACGTAACCCTCAATGCGTGAGTCCGTCTCACCCTAGACCAGTTTTTTACCAAACTACAACTCATCCTAAATAGGTTATTTAAATAAGATAGTGTGGTAGGTTATGTGGTTAGCAGTCTGTCTGTATTTACGTATGTTTCGCTGTTGCTCTTAAGACACAGACTGATTGTAACGAGTGAGGTGTCAATCGATTGATTTTCATGCTCTGGGTGCAATAGCCTACATTTCGTTAGGTTTACGGTATTGGTCGTGATATTTTGATTATACTCTAAGCCAACGCCATATAATAGGTTAGAATACCTACCTTGCTTCATGTCCTAAAAATTCTGTGTCCCAACAGTCACAGAGGCGCAATAAATTCGAGCGATAACCACGACAGATAGAAAAAGGAACGACTGCGGAACTAATAACAATGAAAATAAAATCCTTTCATAATTACTCGAAGTTCTGTATGTGGGATGGAAGCCGCTTTACTTGAAGTACCTCCGCCTTACAGAATAACACGGCCAAAATAAAACCCCGTGTTGTGTTCCCGACGTTTAGTAGAATAGCCAGAGCTCACTGGAGAGATTTTGTACTGTCAGTGGGAGGACCAAAAGCTTGTCCTGCTTTGTCTCTTACACTGACGGCACTGAAACTCTTGTGCTTTCAGGGTTGGCAGCTCGAGTGTGACTCGTCTATAGGCCACGGTGACCACTTTCCATCGGGTGGGCCGTGTGCTTGTCTGCCAACCAGGTGGTATAAACAAAAAACTTGAAAACCCAACAACAGCGTTACCGTTTTCTAAGGGTGGCTTTTGTACAAAGGCAGTGGATTTCCTGTGGAACTTTTATTTTAAAAGATCCGGCTATTATCGTAGAGTATTTAATAGTGTTCGAATTTTATAAACCTTTCATTATACAAACAGCTCTAAGATATTTATTGCGCCGCGACGATAAGACTGCTATATCCGTGCTACAAAAGATATTCACTATTCTATATCAATATGTTATTTTAATATAACAAATGTTTAATGATTGTATATAAAGATTGTAATCATTGCTTTTACAATCATAATTTAAGATAAGATTAAATTGGAAATTTTATTAAATAGTCATAATTCTCAATTAGGTTCTATAAGGTACCTAAACCTGCGGTATGGGCTTCTTTTACGTTAACTAGGTCTTTAAATTCAACGTCCAATCTTACTATAGTACGTCCACTGTACTTACCCTATTGCCGAAGTCATATTAATTCCAATAAGCCCATATACATTATATAATTTCAAATTGCTTAGGTACAGAATTAATAAGCCGTAGGTTCCATAAATAAATAATACAATCGGATTCCATTTTCTCAGTAGTTTTTTTTCCACCCCGATTGTAATAATATTTGTTGAGAAGAGTGGAATGACGTCAAACGTAAAAATAAACAATTCTATCTGTGATGTTTACTGTATTATATTGATTTATTTTTATTAACTGCGTTATTTTTTGCACAGTATGTTTACGTCTTATCATATATGCTATTTCAATTAATAATAGAAAACAAAGACAGACTTACAACTGTACTGCGGACAAAAAACTATGCTAGTGATAACTGGACAAAGCATAAAACATATTTTATTGAGAGTGGGTCTTTCTGAAGACAATTGCTTATCTGGACAGGACGTCATAAACCCTTTTATCTATTCAGTACATGGGTTCATCGCATAATGATGTGTTTTCTGCAATGTTTACGTAACTAAGATATTATATTTATAACAAAAGGTCAATAAACTGTACACATATCCAGTAATGTACATAATGTACTGGCTGACCCGCCCCAGTTTCGCCTGTGACATATTTTGAAACTTCATATCACCTATGAGCTCGTAATTTCTTTACTTTTCAAATAATGTATGGAAATTGCAGAATTTGTTGACATTTATGAACATTGCTCCGCTCGCTTAAGCAGTAACCTATGACACATGGCTTAAAACCTTCGTCGTTAAACGGGCTATTTAATACAAAAATAATTCAATTCAATTAGAACCAGTAGTTCTTGAGACATTTTTTTTTTTACGTGCGCAAAATCCCCACAGATACCTCCCCACAGGAGCCGGTGGAGGAGGTTATGTCGGACTCGAACCGACTAAAACGCACGCCGCCTGTGGGTCGCTTTGGTTGCCGAAGGTGAAGTAGTTCTTGCGACTAGTGCGTTCAAATAAATGAACAAACTCTCAGCTTTATAATATTAGTATAGATAGGTACGTTGATTAAGATCATCATATTTAAGTCGAATTCAATTACAGGTTAGTAAGGTTGCCTAATAAGGCATTTCCCTCGCGCCCCAGCTGACCCTAGGTTTTTATTATTTACGTATATTACGTACAATGGTTTTTAGATGGCCCCGTCCTATCCCGGTAAGGACCTGCTTCACGCCTGCTCCGAAGCGGGGCGAGAAAAGCATTATGATGATGCCGTCAAGTTCAGTGTTAATATTGTAACATGGTAGATGTATGTAATGTTGGGCCTAAACTCTGAAACTTTGCCTTCAGCTTACAATCAGGTGAGGCGAAGGAAGGACGTGTCCTATATTAAAAAATATTATACACCTCCACTTGTTAATAATGTTTAATAATTTCCATTTTTGATACCGTAGTTGCAATGTTAGCTTAGTATATACATATTAAGTTTATGGTTAGCACTGAATCTTCAGAATTTATGTAGGTACCTACATCATTTATAAAAACTATTATGATAATTACTATCTTTAATTTGATCCTTACAGAATGGATCATTGTCTTAGAAAATAAATGCATTATTATTATTGTTTTTCAGTTCCATGACTCTCGAGACTATGGAGTCCTGGGTATCTGGAAGGCGTTTTAAGCGCACATAATATGATACAAAAAGAGATGGTCCCCGCCGAAATAAATAATGAGATATAGGGCTTAGTATTACATGGCTTGGTAAATGGGCTATGGCGCGGGAGGGAGGGTGAGAGGGGTTAACTTATGCCAGCCGTGACAATAAGTCTCAAAATCATAAAAAGTAGGCAGTGACTTGCCACAAAAAAAACTTGCCACAAAATAGAAAATAAAAAAGGGCATTAGTAGGTTTCTTCTGGGTTGACACCCCTGGTGTTGCACACGTCCATAGGCCACGGTAACCACTTCCCATTAGGTGGGCCGTGTGCTTGTCTGCCACCTAAGTGGTATTATACTCATGCTTCGTCCTCGAGATTAGATATCAATTTGTAGTACACGTATTGTATCGCCATTCCTCCACACAAGTTTATAGTAGGTAGCTATAAAAAAAAAAATATCAACATTGTGCGGGTATCTACCCATACAGCTTGCCACAGCCACCTACATTTTCATTAGCGTTTTTGTGCTCCGCCGTTTTACCACACGAAAAACATTTTAAAATTATATAAAGTTTTATAGTGCTGGTTTTGTGTAAAATATAATCATGCCGAAGCGTAAACGAAGTGATCACGATAGTGAAGAATATATTCGACGAAAATTACGAAAACTGGAAAGAAAATTGAACCGTCGTCGCAAAGTTCGCGCGGGTTCAAGCCATAGTTCAACGTCGAGCGTAAACTACCAGCTTTCACCAGTTCCGTCGCATCATCAGGGTAAATATTATAATCTAATTAAGAAGTACGGAAGAATGTTGTGTATATCTGTAAGGGATGTTACTCTCATAAAAATTCCATACTTCAATCCATGCAATGTGGGTAGTTGAACGGACTATCGCCGTGCAAAATAAATGTGTTGTGTACATCTGAACGGGATGTTACCCTCACAGAGTAACAAAAAGGCCTGTGTATAGTTTACGGGACTATGACCTTGCCTAGTTACGATATCTTTTATACTTATGATACATCGGCTGCGACTTTATAGGATAATACCTATGTACCTACCTACCTGATCGCAGTAGTATATGTTATGTAAGTGTTATAAAATAAATAAATTTTCAGACGTGAACCTAGAGAAAGCACCAGAACCTGAAGAGGTTATTGAGTTGATCGAGACGCAACCGATACCTGAACCACAGCCTGAACCACAATGCGAATCTAGCTCAGGCCAGAATAAATTGGCAGATGTACCCGATGTTCAACCTAGTTCATCGGATGTTACACTTCTGCCTATTGATGCCGTCGAACCTGAAATCGATGAAGAGATCATGATGTTATTGGGTGAGGCACCTTCTAAAGATAAAAAATATGGCCCTGACATACAGAAGGATATAGCTATCCGCTGGGAACATATTTCCACTTCTGGTTTGCCAAAAGAAGCCAGAAAGGAGTTGCTAGAGAAACACCTCACACCAGACAACTGTAAGAAAATTGAAGCACCCTTGTTGAACCCTGAAATCAAAGCTGCTCTTTCCGAGGCCTTACTTAAAAAAGATAAAGCCATAGAAAATAAGCAGAAGCAATATACTGCTGCAATTTCTTGTGTTGGTCAGGCCCTAACCTTATTATTATCTTCTGAGTACAAAGATCCTCAAATCATTAAGCTGATGATAGAAGCAGGTCGTATTATGTGTGACACACAGTTTAGTGAGTCAATGGCTCGCCGTGGCTTTATAGGTTCTATGATTAGAAAAGAACTTCGGGATCAGCTGTATGACACCGAAATAGATAAATATCTCTATGGTGAGAAACTCTCCGAGACCCTCAAGGCAGCAAAGGCGATAAACAAATCGGCAACTGATATGAAGCTACCGACAAAAGCCTCGGCGCCTAAGAACAAACAAACAGTGCCTTCAAAAAACTCGAGGCCGCAGTATCCGAACAGCAGACCGCCAGCTGCGCCTCGGCGCGCCGAGCCCCCGAGTGCGCAGTACCCAGCGCCACCGCGCCGCCGTGCGCCGCTGCTGCCGCCGCCGCCGCAGCCGCGCTATCAGCCACGCGCGCCGCCGCCGTCGCAACGCCGCGGGTAGCAACGGTATGTACTTCAGGAAGGCTTTCGCACTATTACGACCAATGGCGACTTATAACCAACGATCCAATGATATTGTCTTGGGTTAGAGGTTACAGTATACCCTTCAATAGACCAGTTATACAAACAAGAGTCCCTCTTGTACATAATTTATCCATATCCGAAAAATGCGAGTATAGACAAGCTATTTATGATCTTCAAAACAATGGTGCCATTTCAGAATGTGAACCATGTGTTGGACAGTACTTATCGAGTTATTTTTTAGTCAAAAAACCTAATGGCAAAAATAGATTCATTTTAAATTTGAAGTCTCTGAACAAATTTATTAAAACTGAATATTTTAAAATAGAGGATCTGAGAACTACTTTGAAATTAGTTTCTGAAGGTTATTATATGGCAAGTCTAGATCTCCAAGATGCTTATTTTTTAGTGCCTATACATATGTCATTTAAAAAATATTTAAGGTTCCAATGGGAGAACAAAATGTACGAATTTAACGTTTTGGCGTTTGGTTTAAGTACTGCACCCTTTGTCTTTACAAAGCTATTAAAACCAGTTATGTCAGTACTTCGATCGTTAGGATTAATGTCAACAATTTATTTAGACGATATTTGTATGATAGGGAAGTCTTACTCCGATTGCGAGAAAAATATTAAATTAACTAAAGAGCTTTTAGAGTCTCTTGGTTTCATTATCAATGAGACCAAGAGTTGTCTTGTTCCTAAGACAACTTGCAAGTACTTAGGATTCATTATAGATACGGAAAAATATGAATTGAGGCTTCCAGATGAAAAAAGAACCACAATACAAAGCGAATTAAAGCTAATTATTAATAAAGATAGGTATAAAATCAGGCATTTTGCTAGGTTACTAGGACTTCTTACGTCATCCTGCCCCGCAGTCAAATATGGCTGGTTATACACAAAGTCAATGGAAAGGTGTAAATACCTTGCATTGTTAAATAATGATGACTATAACAGTTATATGACTATACCCCCCACTTTAAATGAGGATTTTCGTTGGTGGTTACAATCGATTAAATACACTTCCAACCCTATTAGAGATGACAGTTATAAATTAGAGATTTTCTCTGACGCCAGTAAAAAAGGGTGGGGGGCAGCATGTGGTGATGCAACTGCCAGTGGTTCATGGAGTATTGAAGAATCAAATATGCATATTAATTATCTAGAATTACTAGCAGCATACTTTGGCCTCAGAATATTTGCTAAAGACTTAGGTAATTGTCAGATCATACTTAGAATCGACAATACAACCGCAATATCATACGTAAACCGTATGGGCGGAGTAAGATTTCCCCATCTTAATCAAGTTACTAAGGAGTTATGGCAATGGTGCGAAAATAGAAACATTTTCGTTTTCGCATCTTATATCAGTTCACAAGAGAACGAAGTAGCTGACAGAGAATCAAGGCGCACGCATCCTGATACAGAATGGGAGCTCAACCACTATGCCTTTAGAACTATTGTAGACACATTAGGAAAACCTGAGGTTGATTTGTTTGCATCTAGGATCAACAGAAAATGTGACAAATATGTGTCGTGGCATAGAGATCCAGGTGCATTCGCTATAAATGCGTTCACCTTAAGTTGGCAAGATACTTATTTCTATGCCTTTCCGCCGTTTGCCATTATATTAAAGGTTTTAAAAAAACTAGTGATAGATAAAGCAGAGGGCATAGTCGTGGTCCCATTCTGGCCAACACAGCCGTGGTATCCAATGTTTCAGGCACTTTTGTGCTCAAATGTAGTTACATTTAATCCAGATGATAATGTATTGCTATCTGTTTCCAACAGCCACCCAACACTTACTCTGATAGCAGGGAGGTTATCCGGACGGCACTACTGAGAAGAAGTGTGCCACCGTCTGCGATAAATATAATGATGGCGTCTTTGTCAAGTAGCTCCCTCAAACAATATGGATCAGGCCTTAATCATTGGACTGCTTTCTGTAGTCAAAATAATATAGATGTATATGAAGCTTCCATACCCAATATTATTTATTTTTTAACTGATATGTATAATGGGGGCGCTAGCTATGGCACGCTGAACTCATACCGTTCAGCACTGTCGCTCGTGATTGGAGCAAAAGTCGGATCTGACGACCGAATCACTAGGTTATTCAAAGGTTTTTACAGATTACGGCCACCTTTACCAAAATATAATATTACTTGGTCTCCAACACAAGTCTTGGAGTTTTTAGCGAACCTGTACCCTAACAATAACATTCCTTTGGAGCAATTGACGAAGAAGGTAGTTACATTACTGGCACTTATAACTGCCCATAGGGTGCAGACATTATCCAAAATTATTGTTAAAAATATTGAGTTCAGATCTGATCAATTGAAAATCAAAATACCAGATATGATTAAAACATCACGATTAGGGGCAAATCAGCCTTACTTAAATATACCATTCTTCAGACAACGTTCTGCGATTTGTCCAGCTGATGCCTTGTTAGCGTATGTCGACAGAACGACCCACTTGAGAACTAATCAAGAATATTTATTTATTAGCTATAAAAAGCCATATGCCGTCGTATCCCCATCTACTATTAGTCGGTGGATAAAGCAAACCTTGTCTAAGAGTGGTATAGATACTGCGATATTTAGCGCCCACTCCACCAGGCACGCCGCGACCTCAGCGGCAAAGAGGTCAGGCATCAACATTGACCTTATAAGAAAAACAGCTGGTTGGAGCGGTAGCTCAGACGTTTTTGCTAAATTTTACAATAGGAATATTGTACAAGATGATAGCAATGACTTTGCTTTTTCTGTATTAACTTCTTAAAATTCATAAATGTAATGAACGAAAATAGTTTATTTTGGTTAAAATAAAACAGAAATGTGGTTACGAGAATTATGTATTTTTATTTGGCTGATAATAACAATAATAATCTTATTAATATTTCACTGAGCTTTCAAATTCTACAAATTGATATCTAATCTCGAGGACGAAGCATGAGTATAATTTATGATTAAACGAACTTACCCTAAGTGATGTTCTATCATAATTATACGAGGTGCTTCGTCCGAAGAGATTAGATCCCACCCACCTCAAGGTGCAACGCATGCAGCGTTATTTAGATCCCATTAAGGTGAAATATTACCTATACTATTTGTTTTTATGTCGGCTCTTTCAACAAAATGAAAATGTAGGTGGCTGTGGCAAGCTGTATGGGTAGATACCCGCACAATGTTGATATTTTTTTTTTTATAGCTACCTACTATAAACTTGTGTGGAGGAATGGCGATACAATACGTGTACTACAAATTGATATCTAATCTCTTCGGACGAAGCACCTCGTATAATTATGATAGAACATCACTTAGGGTAAGTTCGTTTAATCATAAATAAAAAAGCCACATATAGTGCGACCATGGAGCAACATCCGTTGAGCAGCTAAGGTTGTCGAGACGTGAGTCAGCGGGGCGCAAGTTCGCGGTATACCAGTCAGCATTTCCCCGGCGTTATGACATTTATTTGCGGAGCTTAGCCACAACATGACTATGTCGCTCAATAACAATATATTTGTAGAGAATTGTTTTCTCTAAGTACCTATTTGATTGCAAAAAGAAAATCTTGATAATATTTGATCTTCTCTTAAGCGGGTATTATCTGTGGTGTGTTATTCACAATATGGAGCACGATGTTAAGAGGTACTTGACTGAAGAGCTGGAAGGCACGTTTATATCTCTAGTGCATGTTGAAATTGAGCCTAGGTACTAACATTGGATGCAATGTCAACCAACTGCCCTTAGGTTTAACGTTCTACGAGTAACTATTTTAAAATTAGATTCAGTCAAACTTCCTTAGTAACAAACATATTACAAACATTTACACATCTTATATAGTTTGTCAATTTTGGCCTTATATAAGCGAATGAAAGACTAAAAACCTATCACAGAACAGAATATAATAGTACCTGCATGTTATGAAAATGCAAGATTAATCATGCGATTAGATATGGTGTGTGTGTGTGAATAAAAATGAGTCAGTATACTTAGGCCGAGTTAGACGCTAGACTGGAACTCGTAAGGAAAACGTAAGCGTGGCCGTCCCAAACAGACCTAGAGGCAGACTACGGTTACAAAAACGGCGAGCCTCCGAAAAACCTGGAGCGAAATGAAGTGTGAAGCTCAAGACCGACAGGGATGGCGACGCATGGACGCACTCTGTCCCATCTAAGGGCCACAGGATCTTAATTCAAAGTAAGTCATACTTATTAGTTTTACCAGACTGTTTTAACGACTGTCATGGTATTATGAGAAAAGACATAATTATGTGATGAGATGAAAGTCATGTTTTTATAAAAAATCAAAGAGTTAGTTATAGACTGACATTTATTAAATTTTAAATAATCTTTCAAACGCCGTAACGGAAAGTTTTCAAATAGAAAAAACCGCATCCAAATCGGAGTATTTCCTTGTGAGCTAAATAATGCCTGAGACAGACACATAGAAACAGACCTACGCAGATACATAAGATAAACATACTTATTGCGTCTGGGGTCAAAAATCTTATCGGCATAGTCCAATACTCGTATATTGTATAAGTAATTACTTACGAGGGCCCAAACCCCTGAGGCTACAAACTTAAAATTTTGGTAGTTAGCCTTTTATGTTGTACACATCTCCGCAGCAAGGAAGTTTGTTATTCAATCCATCTCTCCAGACCTTCACATTTATAAAAGCAGTAGTACAGCTTGTGAAAGGATGTAGTGGCACATGTACGGCTATGTACAGGGTACCCTCGAGCTAAGCTCACCTCACCTGACTGATTAACGGATAAGTTTTTCAGACCAGCAGGAGTTGGTAAGTTACAAACATCCTATTAATAAGAATAGAAAGCGTCGAAAAGCGAAAAGCATACGTCATGCTGTAGATAAAAACCCTGTACATAAAAAACTGGATGACGACCTCCGTGGCGTAGCGGTAGAGCATTCGACTGCTATGCAGGGGGCGCGGGTTCGATTCCCGCTCAGTGCAAATATTTGTATGCATGAATATGTATATTTGCATTGGTCTGGGTGTTTCTATGTATAATATGTATGTATTTACAAAAAAAAAAAGTATCTAAGTATGTTTATCCGCATTCTAGATCCCATAACACAAGCTAGTTAAGCTATGCTTACCATGGGTCTAGCTTGCGTTGTGTAGAATGTCGTGGAATATTTATTTATTTATTTATTATTTATTTATACCAAATTTTTCTACTAGAATATGTAGCGACTATTTCAAACCTGAAGATTTTCACGTAGAGAATGATATCTCTTCTTCAAATCTTTTTTTAAATTCGCCATTGTCATGCGAGAGCATATTTTTATTGATATATTTTGTTATATACTTACTCTCAATGTAAATGTTAACGACAAGATTGCCAAGCACCTTTGACAGTCTGACGTGGTCTGACGTAAAAACATAGGATTATAGACACTAATATAAGCACCAAGGCCCCCTAAAATCCAACCACACGTCCTGATCGACCACCTGAAGCCCGTGGGCGGTGGACACACGGCAACGAATTTATTGGCGTGGCTAACGTGGCTTTGGTAGAATTTCTTGAAAAACTTGACATTGGCGTATGGCCATAAATAATTTTATGGACTATCTAAGTGGTATAAAAAAGAAAGAAGAACAAGCACCAGGAAAGGTGACGTCATCTGAGATTAGTTTTGCCTTTGCCTCCCCATTGTCTCAAAAAGCCACAAAGTCTTGACTTTCGCCTCTGAAGGCGAAAGCCTCGTATACAACTGGGCTCCTTTAATATAATCCATACAAAATAAAAATTAGAGCTTGTATAAATTCGCATAGAGCTGCAAATTAGTGGGGGTCATAAATACCCCATAATACAAGAAATTTCGAAAATCCCCATCGATTGAACTTGTGCAATTATTTTTATTCAAGGTCAAAGATCAAAATTATTTTACTCTCGCATTTTTCTCGTAATAAAAAATACACTAGTTTAATCGATGGGGACTTAGATATTTATTGTATTATGGTGTATTAAGAACCCTACCAATTTGCAGCTCTATGCGAATTTATGCAAGCTTATAATTTAATTTCTTCTATTTTGACTGGACTAATAAGTAAGATTATGAAATTCTGATTCAGTATAGTCTAATAAAATATACTCTCATTGACGTCAAAGTTTATTGTATTATGATGTACTAGGTTAAAAAGTCGAGAAAACGTCTATTATCGCACACGATAGTGATGGACATTGATAGGTTCTTTGGCGGATACGAGTATCGATCTGCACGCTCCACGCGCGTGAAACGTCGTAAAACATTGAAATTATTTTAACAGCACCATACTATGTTGTAAGACGCTTATTTTATGACATTATTGTTCTGTTAATAACACCGTAGTTTCTTCTATGCCTGCTTTGTTTATACGATGGGGAAAATGTGAATAGAAAACACTTAAAACAATGATAAAAAATATCCTTTTATTTTTTGTAATGTAAGTAGATGAATTTAAGGATAACGGCCATGGAATCATCGGATTTGCATAAGTCTTTACGATAGAGAAAATGTGGATAGAAAACACTTAAAATAATGATAAAAAATACCCTTTCATTTTTTGTAAGGTAAGTAGATGAAATTAAGGGTGTAATAGCCATGGAATCATCGGATTTGCATAAGTGTTTACGATAGAGAAAATGTGGATAGAAAACACATAAAATAATGATAAAAATACCTTATTATTTTTTGTGAGGTAAGTGGATGAAATTAATTATATAACAGCCATGGAATCGTCGGATTTGCATAACTGTTTACGATATAGGTACCTATGCAATTAAAAGGATTAGATCATGAAGCAATAAAATAGATTTTAAGTAAAGAATAGTATATGAGTTGCTTATTATAGTTAAAATAGATTTCAACAATGAGTAGAAGATAAAATGCTTTTAAACGTCAGTTTTCTGTGTTCATAATTTTTCATCTCTATGAAGTCGATTTGATCTTTTTAAAACAACATTTTAATTCATGTACCAATGTTAATTTTAATTATTTATTTATTTAATCATAATTTGAGAGATTTGGGTGTAGTACATTGATGTTGATAGTTATTTTTTTTTCTTTTTTTTTATATAGGACACGTCAATTGGACTTCGCCTTGCCTGATGGTAAGCTGAAGGCAAAGTCCCAGAAAAGAGGGTCACCATTACTTACACATACCGTGTGACAATGGTGACACTCAGCTTGACGGCCTCATCATATGCTTTTTCACGCCCCGCTTAAAGGACCCGGGACTGTAGGAAGAAGGAAACACGTGAGTTGGTAATGAATTCCAGGCCTTAATGGTGCGACAGAGGAAAGAGTCTCCGAACCGCTTGGTTCTTGGTCGGATGTTTTGCACCGTGTGCGGATGACATCTAAGACCTGCACGTGTTGTCCTGTGTAGGAAAGGGGAGGGTGGGACTAATTATTGGAAGAGCTCATCAGAACACTCCCCATGGTGCAGACGCAGCTGTAAAGGTTCTAGGGTGTTCGTGATCTCGGGATTCCCAATGATGCGGACCGCACGTCGCTGCAACCTGTCGAGAAGGGATGTGAGCAGTATTCCACACAGGAGCGAATTTGTGTCTTGTATAGAAGACACCGCTGCTCTGGCGTGAAAAATCGTCTCACTCTGTTCAGGACTCCGAGATTTCGTGAGGCAGTTGATTATACTTTCGATGTAATTTTTGTTATTCAGGTTGCAGCGAACATCCATACCTAGGATATTGAGATTGTCCTGCAGTGGCAGTGGCGTGCTCTGAAGAGTGGGGAGGGGAAGGAAAGAAGATACTTTTGCTGTAAACGCACATGCCTGCGTCTTCTTGGCATTGAACTCAACCAGGTTCTCAGAGCCCCATTGAGAAATGTGATTCAGAATCCCGTCAAGCTCAGTGACAAGAAGCTGCCTTTTCTCCGCGATATCTGACTGCTTGACCGCAGGATGTCCGTGATAACTCCCATGTAAAGTGCTATCGTCTGCATAACAATGAACATTGCCTGTAGACAGCAAGACGCTGATATGCAGGAGAAAGAGAGTGGGTGATAAGACGGACCCCTGGGGCACGCCAGCATTTACCTGCAGAAACTCCGAAGCTCGTCCGTCACAAAGGACGCGAATACGGCGCCCCTGCAGGAAGCTAGGGTTCCTGAAATCAGAGTCAGTTATTGTAGAAGTATCACCATATTCAACCGACATTCAAATGTTTGATGACATTTTCGTTAGCAAGTCAATACAATAATGTCATGCATAATATTTAACATTTACAATATGTCATAGGTAGATACATAATCAATCACATAATACACAACACAAAACATCAATAATAAAGTAATAATAATAATGAAAAAATAAAATAAACAGTTTCAATTTAATTAAAATTATAGATTAATAACATATTAAAATTAAATTTCAGATATTATATAATTACAATTTGCCAGATAATAATCATTTATGGATACCCTTTTTCAATTAATAGTTGTTTAACCTTATTTTAGCGGTCTCAACGTTATTAATTTCTAAGATAGATTTAGGCATGATTGTATATTCGTGGGACCATGCAAAATAAGCTACCATTAAATAAGACTGTTATATTTACTGCTATTTATTATACTATATATAATAGGTACTATAGGTTTAACTCTTAGACTCCTTAAACTAGGTAAAAATATATTACCATCTAGCTGGAACATTGAGTGTATGAGACTCACCATGATATTCAGAACCCACTGCGAAAGTCATAAACAATGAAAGAAAAATAGAAACCACTGACAATGTAAAAAATAACATTAAATTTTAGACTTTGTTAATATAGGCTTACTGTCCAAAATTATTTGAAAAAGAGTTTATTACGTCTCTTCATTTACTCTACAAGATGCCATTTATTTTTTATTATGACATTAAAACAATTGACTGACGAGACCCTGAAGCAACTGTCTTTTCGAGCCTAAGAGATATATAGAAGATAAAGGTCAGAAAATAAAAAAATCTTAGATAAATCTGGTGGCGTAGAAGAGTCCCAAGATCCAAATTCCAAGTTCCAATAACCACTGGTAGCTGTGATAGCAACCACAATAAAAGAAGAACAGACACACGCACACTCGGCGTGACAATTTACGGACACCTCTCCGAAACCTGCTGATTCTTATATAAACAAATTATTATCGACCACTCGATAAAAGATATAATAATGTTAATGACCCCTTAATTTCAAGCACCACACTAAAGATACCGCAATGATACATAAGTTCCGTGACGCAAATAGATACTCCACAAAAAGAATTACTAATAAAAACATTATCAATGTAGTCAAAGCTTTTTCTAGATAGGTAAGTACTCACAGCGAGAGTGCGCATGATCGTGACATCAATAGGTACAAATTATCCAAGTCATTATTTTGTCTCATTAATCAGTCATAAAAAGTATAGGTACCTACACTTTTCTAAAGAATATTTTGCTTGCAAGGTTAAACCTGACTAAATCAGTTTTGGTCATACAAAACCTGAAATCAGAGTTAGTTATAAGGTTCCGTATTCATCATTACCCCAGGGTAAATCCCGGTTGCATCTTCAAAATTCGTCTCAATAAAAGTTTGGGCATATATGGGCTAACCTGGGATTCGCAGCCTTCATTATGATGAGATGATTTCGTCTGATACGAGTGTGTGTTTAAAATTCCTATTATTTGTATAAATAATGAAATTTAGTTTATTCAGATATTTACTTATACGTACATTGATACGTATAGTTAAAAGGTGTTAAATAAATAAAATTTAAAAATAAAGTAAGTATATAAGTAGGTATGTAACTATCCAAATAAACAAAAAAAACTGAAAGTAGCTCTTATGAGCGGTTTAGGCCGAAACTTAAACCGAACTTCGATCGATTACTAATTAAAACATCAAATACCCTTATAGCATAAAAATAAACAACTCCAATTCAGACCATAATATTCACGACCTATTAAAACCTCAGCCAGCCAATTCTGCCTAATAATCTAGTTTTATGCGGTTAAAATGTTCATGTCTTAGTCATTATTTATAATCAGTACTTATATACCAGTTCGCGATAGCTAGTCATCAGCGTTAAGTACGTGGCTGTGTGAGGTTATCTAGACAGTCAAAATATTATAAACATTTTAACATAAGTACGTAATACGTAGTTTTGTCTAATTCTAATTCCGGTTGCCTACAAAAATTACATTTTGGATATGGAGGAGGTACGTTTTCTGATTCCTCTTTTCTATGATTTAGTTTAGTTGACTTTTACGGGACGACTAGGTACTTACCGTCTGCCACCATCATCAATAGTGAGCCTTCGCCTGAGCTTCGTTCTTTCATCAACAAGCTAGCCGGTATGCTTTTTTTTATACCACTTAGGTGGCAGACAAGTACACGGTCCACCTGTTGGAAAGTGGTTACCGTGGCCTATGGACGTTTGTAACACCAGAGGAGTCACAGTTGCGCTGCCAACCCTGTAAATACAGAGTTTCTGTGCCGTCAGTGTAGAAGAGAAAGCAGGACAAGCCTTTACTCTTCCCACTGACAGCACAAACTCTCCAGTGAGCTCTGGCTACCCTACTCACCGCTGGGAACACAACACCAAGTTACTATAACCGCGGTATTATGTAGGTGAAGTCGATTTGGGCCACATACACTCACATTAATAGGTATAAAGTGCAAGCCAAACTGTTCTATTGATTTAAATTGTATTAATGTTCGAACCACATATCAAAATGTACCACATATCAGAACAATCAGTAAACAGGAAGGGAGAAAACCAAGGAATTAATATCATTTTCAGTATTCTGTACTTTGTTCGTTAAGATCGATCTGTGTTCACTATACATACATATAATCACGCCTTTATCCCCGGAGGGTTAGGCAAAGGTGAATTAACACCCGCATTTCACCAATAATTGTATTCGGTCCCACGTATTACGTAAGCCTATTACCGTATTCTGGGCAGTATGGTTGACTCCAGCCATGCATCTGCGGCCGAGTCTGGGCTGTATATATGTATCTGTCTGATGTTAAACAGCCCTATCCCTTAGTCGCCTGTACGACACCACATGAGAAGAGATGGGGTGGTTCAAATTCTACTCTGCGGGATCCACGCGTGCTCTCTATACCAGTTTAAAAAGGCTATTTTAGAAAATACAACTCCATTTTGATAAAAATAAAAACGAACCTTGACTTTTTTGTATGTATATCAATGGTGGCCTCTGAAAAGAGTTTTGAGAAGAATTCTTTGGAGATAATCAAATATTACCTAATAACTCAAAAAGGAACTGCTACTTTTAAATTTAAAACAAACACCAGTCCATGCCCATAATTTGAACGTTACCAAACAATAATTGTATCAATCTATCATCTAGGACAAGCCAACTAGATTTCACCTCCCCTGATGGTAAGCTAAAGGCAAAGACTCAGGAAAGAGGGTCACCATTACAGACACTAAGTTATGTTATAATGGTGGCACTCAGCTTGGCGGCCTCATCAGATGCTTTTTCACGCCCCACTTAAAGGACTGTAGGAAGAAGGAACCTTTACAATTTTAATAAGATTTTTTGAGAGCTTAGTGGGTGTTAATTCACCTCTGCTAAAAACTCCAGACGGATAAAGGCGTAATTATATGTATGTATGTATACGAGTAGAGCTTAGCGTAGGTATTTAATCATCACCGCGATCTGCTATTGATTACTGTGTCTATAGGATGATGTTTTAACCTGATAACACTGCATGATTACTATCAATCACTATCGTGTGTAGGTACCTACCGGTGCTAAGTGGTCACACGACACACGTGCGTGCTTACTTGCGTACCTATAACTTGCGGTTAATATCGTGTTATTTATACGTAACAATAGAAAAACCTTGCAAACTTAACAATTACAAAGTTATTATATTTTGACGTCGTTCAAGCAATAATTACCATATTGTGGCTTATATTGCAGACTAGTTTAATGGGTTCTACTTCTTATAGGCCATTCACAAAATGCTTCCTTTATAAAGAGGGTTGAAAGACGTTTTTACTCATAATACTAGCGGAGTATCGCGGATCCAGAATACATACAGCAGAGAAGAATTGTAAAAAGGTGCAACATTTTTGGGTTCAGAATCGATATTTTCAATATTACAGTTAGCTCAGTAATATTCTGAAAGTATTAATAAATTGAAAGTCTTCTAAGTAATATTCTGAATGTACTAATAAACTGAAAGTCTTCGTCCTTTCGAGCGGCAGGTTTATCTTACTGTTTTACCACTTAGCTCGCAGCACTTTGTAACCGCCTGGGTTTGTACTTCTACGCTTTCTCCACCAGAAATGACTTCGTTACCTCGGTTTTTAGGGGACCTACGGTCGTTTGACGAATTCTCCATAGGAAAACCTGCACCAGAGCCCCATCAAATTAATCAGCAGTTATACTTTGAAGGCTTTACTTTACTAGGAACCCGATGATTTTGGTTGGAGCGGGAATAGGGCTAAACCACATGAACTGCTGGAACTATTATCATTATGCAAAGACACTTCGAAAAGAGTAAATGGCGACACTTGATGCTATAATTTACCAAATGAATGTACACATTATCATTTATCATACGATACACTAGTGGGAAGAAGTTGAAGTTGATATATATTCGTAATCTTACTATGATTATAAATAAATGGTGATAGACGGACGGATGTGGATTAAAAAGGTAAATCAAATCTCATTGCCGATTAGTTCATAATCGGGAATAGCACATAAGCTATGTGCTTAATGGGGAGCTTGTCGTGTGCCGGAATGATTTTGCCAAAATTTTACTACCCATACAAATTTCGAACAATATTTTTTATACCCATGCAACTTCGGAATAATTATAGTACGCACTTTTTCATTTCCTCATATTTTATTTAGCAGAATATTACCAAGGATAATATAATTTGATCTTTAATCAAATGATTTATTATTTTATATTTATAATATAATATTTTTCTTTCCGCCCAATTGAGCAGTCCGACTGGGGAAGTACCTCGTGATGTGTTCCCAGCTATGAGTAAGGTATTCAGAGCTCACTGGAGAATTTGTGCTGTCAGTAGGATGACTAAAGGCTTATCCTGCTTTGTCCTCTGCACTGACGGCACAGAGACTCTGTGCTTACAGTGTCGGCAGCGCGAGTGTGGCTTCTCTGGTGTTACACACGTCCATAGGCCACGGTAACCACTTTTTATCAAGTGGACCGTGCGCTTGTCTGTCACCTAAGTGGTATAAAAAAAAATTAAATCTGAAAAATTTCATAATTCGTAATAAATCTAAAAAAAACCCAAATATTCTTATCAGAAAAAGTAAGAATTTTTGGGAATTATATTATTAAGTAATGCATATTTAGGCACTTATAAACCTGCGATAAATACACACATAATTTCGAATAGCATCGAAAAGTAATTGGTGTGCGCCATGGTAATTTTTTTATTATTTATTATTATTATTTTTTATAATTTTAATTATTATATATAATATTATTTACAATAAATTAGAAGGAACATTTTTTGGATACTTATAAATTGGAAGAAATGGAAAATGAGAAGTTTGTGTTGCTGGATAAATGGAAAGATGTTTGTGGTGTAGTGAGATGTTTGTGGTGTAGTGAGATTTCTTTAATGGCTTGGTATGGTTATTACAACGTAACATACCTGTAGGACATTATGGCCCAGGATGGGTGCGGTTCATTTAGTAAACATAATTATCTAAGTATGTGTACCATGACACATCAATATAATCAGTGTTGACCACATAAATTAAAATGTAAACATACTTGATTAATTCATGGTCACATTTTCGTAAGTGTTCATTATTTCAATAAGAAACAAATTTAAAAAACGCACCTTAACAAAATAAATAAGCACTTATTGCTTCGATAATGCTACGTGTATTGTATGTATTGTCGGTAGATTATGCTTCTTGCTGTGTTAGGCTAGTTGTGTGTAGGATCACCTCTGTGGCCTCCTCTCTGTCTGTCTATCAAAACCTTTTTGAGGTAAAGTACTTGAAGGTGTCGGTTGGAGTCCGACAATACCTCTCCCACCGGCTCCAGTGGTGAGGGTATTCGTGGGAATCTTTCGCACGTAAAAAAAGTACTTGAAGGCTTCGATTTGCTTAACTAATACCCCATTTTCTGGACTATATTAAGTACTGCTGAATATAAAAATTTTCTAATAATGGTGCAGAAATCATTTTAAAAGCAGTTCATTAGTTTCAGAGTTTAACGACAACGATCACACAAGTCTCTCCTCTGTATGTTACTAAATACCTACTGAAAAGAAAAATAATATAATTAAATAATGCCTAGTGGTATGGGTAATGGACTGCTGAGACGAGGTCTCGGGTTCGATCCCAGGTTTTACCATGGCACACACCAATGACTTTTTGATGCTTTTCGAAGTAATGTGTGTATTTATCGCAGGTTTATAAGTGCCCGGTTAATGACAATAGGCTCGCCACCTATTACATTCGGACCTAAACCTAAACTGGCGAAATGTGCGTGCTAGCACCTCTGCCTACCCCTTCGAGTATATAGGCGTGAGTTTATGTATGTATGTATAATAATTACAATGGTTAATTACAATAATTACAAACAGTTTCAATAAATTAGTTATTATATTATACCGTAGTACCTACCTAAAACTGATATCAATGCAAATATCGGTCATATAAGAATTATATTATATTATCTGTGGTCATAACTTACCGTACCGTACCTATAGCAACAAACTGGTAATTGTAAAGATACCTATGTACTATAATATTATCTACTGGCTGCACAGTGCTGTAATTGTGTGATATTACATGACACCGTTTAGTGTAGAGTAGGACAACGTCATTTCCGGTCGACAATAATAACAGATTAGAATAATTATTCAGTTTAGCTTGGACCACTGCAATGCCACTTTCGGTTGGGTGTTAAGTATGTGTTAAGTTAAATAAAAAGATTTCTTTGTCAAATAAAAACTTGTTATACAATAAAGCCTTGGTATGGAAAGGTATCACGGACTGGTACTTACTAGCAACTCCACAACTACTTGCCATGGCGTGATTTTTGCGTGAGGGTGAGAGTGAGAGGTATTTCTCTCAATCCACCCTAGTCACTAATATATTTAAATATATAATCAACTTTTATACACGTAAAACTTCACGAAGGGCACCTTAAATTTCTTGGTAAGTGCTATTCGCAGACAACGATATAAAAGTACATTATTTTATCACATTTATGGATTTAGACTGAAACTTTCTTGAAATGCCATCGGGTCTCATCTCAAGTCAACAAAATTTTGCTGTTGCTTAACAATAGACGTGGTACTGGCGCAGACTTTCATCTCAGGGTTAGGTTAGGAGACCGATCGTTCTTATAAAAGTCTACAAATCTATCAAAAATGAAAATGTAGGTTATGTTTGAACACAACCGGGAAATTTCTAGAAGCATGATGGCTAGCATTAATACATCAGTTGATTACGTTGATTCATGATAATGCAGTGTGAATCGCGTGCATAGGATGTGGACAGTTTGTAGAGGCGTATATCTGTTGTCTGATCAAGAACTTATACTTCAGTAATGCAGCTAACCACCACACTCTCACACAACGCACGGTTAATTCGTGGTCTTGATAGGATTGATCTAAAACTAGAAGGTCCATCTTGTGACAATGGCGTGCGACTAAACAGCTAATCTAAATTGAGTGCTTATTTTTTAATACTAGTAATGCAGCATGCAACAGACCTCTGCAATACTGTAGGTACAGTCCGCGATTTTTAGTTTAGCACGTTCGTGAAGAAGATTAAATGATCGGTTAAATTAGGATTGATTCAGTTTTGTAGAGTGTACGCTCTATCTCACATTGGACTGAGAGTTCGGGGCTATTATGAAATTGTTAAAAGAAGTATGAAGTTTTTTCATTAAAAAAGCGATTAAATAATTATTAGTTGAATGATATTAATTGATGAATTTATAAATTACTTTACCCAAAGACGGTGAACTACTGTTGACACCGACTATAACCACAACGCTTTACAGTACAGAAATCTCTACAGTAGAGAAGACTCTACAAAACCAGTCCTGTCTATTTTCTGCATATTCTACTTGCGTACAAACTTGTGTAACCCCACTGGTTTATAAGTCCAATATCAATCTCACATTGCAATAGATTGAAGCTTCGACCAGACGCACGTTGACTATAGTTTTTACTTAAATTATATGTACCTACTAACGTAATTATAGTTCATAATATCGATTCAGTGATAGATAGCGGATTAGCGTGTATTAGCACACGAAAAGTGACAATCACGGTGATCTGGTCAATAATTAGAAGTTTCATGTTCTTTTTACGCGTAATTAATATTTATAAGGCATATCTCGGAAAATCCATCGGTCATACCTGTTATTTTTTATTGTTTTCGTCTCATAAGCAACATAGCGATCTCTCAGTTGCATTCGAAGCCTGAGGTTTACTTTTTATTTTTTATTGTTATACGACTTTTGCAGGAGCGATTGTCGTCTAACTTCCCAAAACTGAGAGGAAAGCTTCCGCCAGAGCATCAGCAGTTACCAGGTGCACACCTAGTAGTTTAGGTTAAGTCGGGCTTAAAGAATGGAAGGCTCTCTGCATCCTCATAACACTCACATTATCTCTTTTTTATATGGGACAAATCAATTAGACTTTGCCTATCCTGATGGTAAGCCGATGGCAATGTTTTAGAAAAGAGGGTCACCTTTACATACATATAACATGTTACAATGGTGACACTCAGCTCGACGGCCACATCATATGCTTTTTCACGCCCCGCTCAAAGGTCCCGGGACTGTAAGAAAAAGGAAACATGTGAGCTGGTATTGAATTCCAAGCCTTAATGGTGCGACAAAGGAAAGAATCTGTGAACTGCTTGGTTCATGATCGGATTTTCTACACCGTATGTGACATCTAAGCCCTGCACGTATAGTCCTGTGTAGGAAAGGGGAGGGTGGGATTGGAAGAGCTCATCAGAACTTTCACCATGGTACAGACAGTAAAATACTGCTAACATCTCTACGCATCTGCAAAGGTTTTAGGGTATTCGTGACCTTAGGATTCCTAATAATGCGGACCGCACGTTGCTGGAACCTGTCGAGAGCATCTAGTAGGTACATTGCGAAGCCATTCCAGAGATGCGAGCGGTATTACACGCAGAAGTGAATTTGTGTCTTGTCTATCCTCTCAGTGTTAGGAGGGACTTTGCCTCGCCGTGTGTGTTCTACCGCCTATACAATGGTTTTTGCTCAAATGAATTTTATTGTTTGACATTATGTCTACAGCTACATTCTATCATCGCACCGCTCGCCATAGGAAGGGAATTCACTCTCACGCATAGCGATCTGAGACGATGCACACTGTGCGGCATGAACTCCCTGCTGCGATTTCCCCAAGCGCCTACAATATTTGGTTCTTCAGGGTTGGCAGCACGAGTGTAACGCCCCTGGTGTTGCACACATCTATAGGCTACGGTAACCACATCCCATTAGGTGGGACGTGTGCTTGTCTGCCACCTAAGTGGTATAAAAATACAACGCTGCTCTGGCAGTGAAAAAACGTCTCACTTTGTTCAGGACTTCGAGTTTACACGAGGTTGTTTTGATGATACTCTCGATGTACTTTTTGTTATTCAGGTTGCAGCGAACATCCATATCTAGATATTGAGATTGTCCTGCAGTGGCAGTGGTGCTCTGAAGAGTGGGAAGTAGAAGTAAAGAAGATACCTTTGCTGTGAACGCATAAGTATGCCTGCGTCTTTTTGAGATTGAACTGAACCCATTGATAAATGTGATTGAGGATCAAGCTTCACTGAGCTTCTTGAACCTGTTTTTTTTTTCTGTGATATCTGACTGGCTTGAAGATATGGCTATGGATGATGGCCGCAGTCATCCTGCGGCCATCATCCATGCGCAGTCATCAATGATAACGTGATGTCCGTGATAATATTACAGCGATGTGCTAGACCCAGCTCTTGACAAATATCATGTCACATTGCACTAGGATCTATCTATCTATCAATATGAACAGAAATATTGTAGCTAATAAGTCTAATATAACGGTGATAGATCGATCCGCGCAACCCACAGCATAACCAAAAAAGATAAAATTCGGTTGGTATGAGTCTACCTTACGATCAAGAGGTATCCGGTTCGAATCCTGGTCATTACCGAACCCACTCTGAAGTAAGTCAAAATGTATACCGCCGGTGATTCTTCGACACAGCTCGTCTGGTAATGGAAGAGATTTTATTATGCGAATGTTTGACTATAATATGTAATGCAGCAGAAGACAGAATAATCTTTATTCTGAGAATACTACCTAAAAAGTTGCAATTACATTATATAAGTTTTCAACTTATATTATCGAAACTTTTAAATGTGGCAATATTTTCTTCTTGCTATTATTCTCTAACGCTAACTACCGCAACCAGCTAAATCTTTATTGTATTCTCATTACTTTGTTAGTCTAAAAACAGACAGACGTAGGCTAGTTTAAAAACTGATGTCATACGCATTTTGACACGAATAGCGAAATCATTACCATTTTCAATAAATTATTATCACCGTAGATGGTTCCTAATGTATGGAATAATGGTCTGCTTTTGTTGTTTAGCGGCTGCTTGCCTAATTAACACTATTAGCAGTGAGCAAACGGAGCTAATTGTTAGAGGAGCAACTTTAACGACGCACTGTACGTTTTACTGTAATACAATATATATAGCCATAACAATGTTCACTTTTAAAATTAAAATCAGCATTTTACATATTATTTTATACCTACATTTTCTAAATACATGCTTACGTAGATAACAGAGCACATGACGACGTCCAGATTTTTGTTGATAATATGGTTGGTTTACCTTATTGGAGCCGGAAGATGAGACAGTACTCGGGTTCTAGAATTTTCTTTACTATTTGGCCCCTGTATTGAATTGGGTTAAAATATAGAATATATAAAAACCTGTTAATGCAACCGCATTTTGTAGTGCGAAGCTGAACGTGCCACTAAGTAGTAGGTACTTTATACGAACTAAGCAGGTGATTTCATCTGTACAACTGTCGCATTATGTCGCATGCAACATGTCACGCGTATATTATGCTTCATAATATGCCTGTTGATGCCTGTGCTCTTAGCATGATAAGTAGTGAATGCATGCAATATTATGATTGTTTTGTTTACAAATTACTCTAATTTATTTACAAGGCTATCATTCATTTGTGTAAACAGCTAGTTATATGTATGGTCGTTTTAGAAAAATACCGAATTTTGCTCTCCCGCGTTTTCTACTCCTGATGTGGCTTAACGACTGCCCCTGACCGGCTTATTCCGAATGGCCACTACCCAATCGACCACACAAAATTGTTTCACCCGCGGGGCGGTCGTTAGAAACTGAATATTTATTTTTTATTTTCTTTTATTTAGAAGGTTGCCGACAATATGACTTTGACTCGTCTGATGGTAAGATAAACGTTCTCAGGGATTTAAATGTCAATAAAGAGATAGTTAAAGAAGTGCAACGGGGCTTCAAATTATGTCACGAGTGAAGGCGTGGAGGGTCAGCAACCAGTAGCGGGAACGTATCTGAAATCCACGCGAGCAACAACTTAGAAATGCTGTCCGAACAAAGAAGCTTACATATCTTTAGACAATAGCGTAGTACTATTATTTATTTTGGAGCAAAAAGGCTCGCCACCTATCACGTGGGGCCTACATCGTATTTTTTTAGACAGGCCTGCCACTTTTACCACTATCTCGTTTGTATATTTGTTATATTTTAATATATTTGTTATTGACTAATTCAATTTTATTATGTTGCATGAAGGTGATTATTTATTATGTTTAACATGCAAATACTGACATGTATAATTTTGACATGAAAAATTTCATCTATTCATAACTAATTAAAAATTGTTGATCTTGTTTTTATTGTCATAATATGTGAAATTATTGCATGCCAATCTGGCTGAAATATGGTGAAACTCAAATGTATTGCTTGTAACATCTTTGTACCCATATATCGCAATAAAATAAATTGAGTTGAATTGGTAAGTGCCGATGTGATCGGCAGTGGAGCACATTTGCCTAGAAGTAACCTATTCATTCAAACCTTGTAGACTTCCAAGTTGTCCTGCCCAAATCCAAGTTGGTTTTTTCACTCCTTGGTAGTACGCATAAGAAGGTATCGCTGAATCGTTTAGTACCTTCATATAAGTGAGATGTCCACGGTGTATCGGTTGCGAGTCCCCGTGTCGTCGTCGGTCGTTCGATGATGGAAGGGGCTTAGAGGAATTAGGTTGTGCAACTTCAGCGTACCTACAGTCTACACTCTCCGAAGTCCATCCGATAGAACACCGATAGACATGCAACATGAAATGCATATTTGGCGAAATGAGGGTGTTAACACGCCTCTGCCTATCCGTTCGGGGATTACAGGCATGAATATACTCGTATTTATATATGATTTCATGCGTGGTTCCCGGCAGAGTATAATTTGGAACACCTCATATCATGAGGTATTGTACAAGGCGACTAAGGGATAAGGCTGTTTAACATCAGACAGATATATACAGGCCTGTCTCAGCCTTAAATGCATGGCTCGACTCAACAATAGTACCCGGAATACGGCAATAGGCTCACCCTCTATTACGTGGGACCGAATACAATGTTGAAATTTGGGTGTTAATTCAACTTTGCCTATCCCTCCGGGGATAAAGGCGTGATTATATGTATGTATGTGTTTGATATTACTAAACCTAATAAAATAACATATCTCGTACCGTTTAGGGCAACCATTGGATGGAGCGAGCGAGAATCTCCATTATTCTCTCTAGTCCATGTAGTGGCCGTATGCAATTAATTCTATAGCACCCTCAGACTACACCGTCTCAGCCCTCGGGTCTTCAATGTTGGCGGCCAACAAGAACTTCCCTTGCACCCCGATTAACCTAGGACCAAAGAATCAATCATGAATCAAAGAATCGACAAGTTTTCCCATCGTGCCCTTGGAAAGAAGTAGACTCGGCACCTCCCACACCGGGCCATATCCTGATATTCAGGAACACTGCTATTGTAACGTTCAAAGTGGAGCCACTGTCGGAACCCATATTGGCTATCCGCCAGATCCAGCGCCACTCTGAAGGTGCTTTGAAGCTTTGATTCTGACAAAGAGTTTGCACACCTCGTCGAGTAGCACTATGGACTGATAGGCGGACCACGACTCGGTGGCGCTTGTTATCACCCCGCATACCCTTGCTATGGGTAAAGACGCCTCTGGTTTTCATATCGAAAACACAACTGAAATTTAATAGAATTGTACAGCTTAATATATACCTATCTCAACATATGAAGTGAATTTTATTTCCAAGAACAATCATCCGGGGGGCCGTTGGGAATAAATTTAATTAATGTCTCAAATATATGCCCATGTTTGATGACGGTAGGGATTGCATTCATTTTTTGTTCCTAACGGCCAACGCCGCGGGGCGGTTGATACAATTGTTAAAATATTGTCTCAACGACCACTGGTGGTGGACGATTGGGTGGTGGCTGTCGGAAATAAGTCACCGTTTGACCTTCCAACCTCGAGAGGAAAATCTATATTAGAGCATCGTCCGTTAATTGTTGACTTACACTACGTAGACAAGAGTTCCATACACTGAAGTTCTGAGCTCGTTCAAGAGTCGCCACAGAGAAAAAAACTAGTTATACTTATGTATACTGTATTCATGTAGGTGTATCGTACGCCTTCCATACAACCGCATCCACAGACCTAGCTCGCTCCATCATTATTCACCTATATGAGAATCTGTGGTGAGACCGGAAATTCAAAGAGCGTCGGCAATGCACACGAGTGCTTATTTTAGCACTTGAATTGAGAGGATTGACGTCAATAGGGAGCGAAGTGCTAAAGTGGGTTGGGGAACCTGTTCACAAACTAGATAATTGGGATTTGAGGGGACGATACCGACGACCTTCTAACCTCCTGTTGCTGCAATTCATGATGATAGCTTACATCCGTATCTGAAGCTAAACATCGCTTCAGGTCACATGGCTATATTAAAATAAATCACAGGAGAGCTTGAACTACAATTTAGCTATTAACTACTTATATAAGACGCGTGGTTTCCGGTAGAGTAGAATTAGGACCACCCCATATTTTCCCATGCGGTGTCGTACAAGGCAACTAAGGAATTGGGCTGTTCAGACAGATATCTGTCTGATGTTGAACAGCCCTATTCCGAGAACTGGCACCATTTTTGATTACATTCTCAAAAAGTAAGTTCAAAACTTGTCACATACCTGTCCTATTATAACCCAAAACGAAGCTGCAAACCTGCCTGGTGAGTAACGGGCTAAATGAATCCCTCAATTTATAAAAAACAATCCAAAAAACATGGTTGAGGCAATATGATTTTTTATAATGTTGTAGTTTAATGTTTAACGAATAAAAAAAATAGGCCAGCCCATTTTGTAAGGGCTTTACCATTGCCAGTTGGGTACAAGAGTATTTTTCACAAAAATTTAAAAAATGTATTTGAGGCAACTTGAAATTTTAATGGGGTATATTTATAAGTAAAAAAATAAGATTCTCAAAAAGACAGGTAATTTCGATGGGATTTTCTACCTGCCAGGTGATCCACAAATTATGTATAGTTAAGGAATTTTTTTACCTACTTTCAATAGATAACATCAAGATGTGAAAGTTATGTTGTGTAGGGATAAAAAGTTGTCATTATAATAGTATACTAGACGACTATCCCATATCTCCATAAGCCATATATTTCCTTAATTTTCAAGTTATGCAAGCATGGGAATCTGCCGAATTCGTTGACATTTATGATTACTGCTCCAACTCTGTTAAGGAGTAGCGTGATAATATATGAACCTTCTTCAAAAATGGGCAATCCCATATAAATGGACTTTTTTCTAAAATAAGCGTGTTCAACCAAACAAACAAACTCGTCAGCCTTATAATATTAAGAATAGATAGATATACACCCTAATTTTATAGTTATATCAGACAAAAAGATTTTGGAAAGTTTCGATAGTAAAATCGTTTCGAAATATAAATTATTTAGAAAATTTGTTTCTTTAAATAATGTAATAATGTGTCACATAGGTAGGTAATACCTACTGCCACAAAAATGAAAAATAAATCATTCAATCTAATTATATATAACTCAAAGGTGACTGACTGACTGACATAGTGATCTATCAACGCACAGCCCAATAAACCACCGGATGGATCGGGCTGAAATTTGGCATGCAGGTGGATGTTATGACGTAAGCATCCGCTAAGAAAGGATTTTGATTAATTCTACCCCCAAGGGGATAAAATAGGGGATGAAAATTTGTATGAAACTAAGTCAATTTTAAACCCATCGGGCTGAGACTTTGCACACCTAAAGCTACTATAACGTAGGCATCCCCTAAGAAAGGATCTTGAGATGCAAGTTATATAAGACTAGCTGTTGCCCGCGACTCGGCCCGCGAATAAAAGTCCCGTCCAAATCGGTCCAGCCATTTCAGAGATTAGGCGGAACAAACAGACAGACAGACAGTCTATATTGGCAGGTAGCTGATGTAATAAAGAGTAACGCAGGCTAATTTTATTTTGGAATTTTTTATGCTCAATAGTATTGACTCAACACTAAGCGATAACCGACATCCATGGGGGCGGAGCCGCGGGCAACAGCTTGTCAATTGATATAAATAGACTAAGTTTTTGGTTACTGGCCGTTTACTAAGCCCGAAAAGACACCTATTTTGGTGACTCGATATGGTGTGCAAATTTAGCCGGTTCGAGTCCGATATATCCACAACCACCCACGCTAACTGGGACGGGGACTGCAGCCGTGGGAATTCCGCACGAAAAAAGATAAGGCCCTGCTTTGTCTTCTACACTGACGGCGCAGAAACTATGTGCATACAGGGTCTGCAGCGCGAGTGTGACTCCTCTGGTAATACACACATCCGTAGACCACGGGAACCACTTTCCACCAGGCGGGTCGTGTGCTTGTCTGCCACCTAAGTGGCATAATAAAAGGTACCCATATGGGTTTGCGAATATTTAAAAAAAACAACTTAACAATATGTTTTTTATGTTTATACCAAATGTGTATTGTGAAGTTGAAAATACAAATCCAACGTTAACTAACCATCCGGTGATTTGATTACATGACAAATAACTAAAATGCATAATTAATTACCGTTCATAACACACGTGTGTGACGACATAAGTCCTCGTATTACACTGTGGTTTTATTTCCAGCAAAAACCTTGAAAATAAACAACACCTGCATCTTGAAGTAACTTTAGTGGTTACTAGTTCCGTAGGTAGGTAGTTACTGCCCAAATTAATATATAAATAGGTAAGTAAATTTGTTTCCTTTTGCCTGTATGAAAAGATAAAAAGAATATCTCTCTTAATTTTTTTTTCTCACGAATTATAAAGTAAGAGTTATATGTATATAATATATTATTGTGACATCTTCTAGGATATTTATAAACATAACATTACATAAACTCACGCCCATATCCCCGAAGGGGTAGGCAGAGGTGCTAGCACCCACATTTCGCCAGTTTATGTTTAGGTCCCAACGTAATAGAACCGGGCACTTATAAACCTGCGATAAATACACACATAACTTCGTAAAGCATCAAAAAGTCATTGGTGTGTGCCATGGCAAAACCTGGGATCGAACCCGAGACCTCGTCTTAGCAGTCCATACCCATACCACTAGACTACCGCGGCGCAGGATATTTTATAGTATATTATAATTTATATAACTATATATAAGTACCTATAACTAGGTAGCTATTATTGTATTATGTGCACCACACTACCCTGATATTACCTAAACTCTTCTCCTATTATTTCTCTCCATCCTATAGTTGCCTGTTAGAGATGGCCGCCATCTGTACGAATCCTATCAAATAATATCTCTCAAAATGTTGTGTTATATCCTTGGGGTTAAGAGAAGTAGTATATATGCCATATAAATTATGTTTCTGACTCCTATGTAAAGTGTACCAATATTATTAGCACTTTGTACACTATACCCAAACATGGATTCGACCTCTTCTCTGCATTCAATGGTTGCCTGTAAGAGATTGCCACTGTGCGATAAGACCGCCTTTTATCTTTACCTGCAATGTACCTACTAATAACACATGTTTTGTCCTTGGTGTGCAAAATAAAGAAATACTTACTTACTAACTTATATCATTATAATTATATAGTTAATTATTTATTTTACTTAGATACTATGTAGTTATTTTGCCTGTTAGGTAGTTGGGAAGTTCTAATTTCTGTTAAATGAAATGACTAATGGGAGTAGTTACCTACATCAACACCTTTATCTTAGCCTTTTCTCAACTTTGTTAAGGTCGGCTTTCTAGTCTAACTAAGAACTTCAATATTTTCCGTGAAGCGACTGCCATCTGACCTCCAATATCGAAATTTTATAGTTAGACTAGTCGTACGTTTGAAGGCTCCAACTACCCGAAACGACTGCCATAGATGTTCGTATGGCAACCGGGAGCGACGATGGCTTTACGCACTCTACGAGGTACGACCAGACCAATGCAAATAATGCCCATAGTCAATGTCCATATCAATGCCCATAGTCAAAGTCAAATGCCCATAGTCAAAGTCAAATGCCCATAGTCAAAGTCAAATGCCCATAGTCAAAGTCAAATGCCCATAGTCAAAGTCAAAGTCAAAAATAATTTATTCTGTATAGACCTAATGGTCTATACAGAAGTACATCTAAGTGCTGATATAATTATCAGCACTTACAAAACGTCAACAAAAAAGGAACATGAATATCAGTTTAGTAAATGGACCACCGGTTCTAAACGCGGCCCCGACCTAACACTCCGGCAAGAAACTCAGCGGGCATTTCTTTTTTTTTTGGTCTATTTGCAAACATACACTTAGCCTACTTAATCTAATACAAAAATTTACTTGAGTAGCATAGTTGAGCGAACAGCTCATTTCCAAGCTTGTTTATCATCCTTTCTGGCACAATTTACTTTTAACAATATTTTTTAATTTATACAAAGGTAAATCCCTAATTTCATTAGGGAGCTTGTTAAAAAAGCGTTTAGGTAGTTGCCCTGGAATGAATGACTAATTTTTTCATGTCGACTACCACAGACTATTTTAGATTGTTTTTGTTTTTGGTATTAATTTTATGCCGGTCACAACATGAGGTGCTGGAAAATATATTGTGAGACTACGGTTAAAATGTCTATCTCTTTAAACTTTTCTCTGAGGGAGACTCTTCGGCCTAAATTATAAATGGCTCGCACAGCCCGCTTTTGTAACACAAATATTGTGTTTTAATGTGCAGAATAACCCCAAAAGAGAATTCCGTAGCTCAAAATACCATATTCATGCATACCAATATTTGCACTGAACAGGGATCAAACCCCGCCACGTTCACAATTGCCACGCCACAGACGCTGAGGTACCTACATCAACTCTTGTGTCGGATATGGAAAATCATATAAAAAATCAACAATAAACAAAATATGGCACTTTTCTCCAGTACTCAGCCCCATCTTCTCCACGGTGGCTTACGCAGTAATCAGTCTCCCACTTATTTTTACATATTAGTCATTTAAAGTGTTGTATTCTATATTTTATCCATGGTCGTGAGACCACAGTTGTACATGACACTTGGTGGGTTGTTTTTTTTTTCACACGACGGAGCATTAAAATAACCAAGCATAAATTGAACTATAACACAAGGTGCATTGGGTGCTATTTATTGCAACTTAACTGACGGCTGAATATTAGATTTGTACCAATAGTCAGCCCCAACTTTGTATGGGGTTGACTACTGGTGTCACGAACAAACCGGCCACTTCTTCCGGGCACTACTATTGACTCAAGCCATCCATATGAGGCTGAATCTGGGCTTTATAAATCTGTCTGATCCTTTAGTCGCCTTTTACGACACCGCATGAGAAGAGATTCTTTTTGAAGAGAGTCCAAATTCTACTGTGCCAGGAACCACCGAAATTATACCATATTAAACAAAATTATGCATAGAATAGTTAATTTTCTCACGAAAAGAAACACTTTACTGTAATACAATATAAAAATCGAATAGACACATAAACTTATCGAAAACTTTAACATGAATCTTAATGAAAAATATACATACATACATATAATCACGCCTTTATCCCCGGAGGGTTAGGCAGAGGTGAATTAAAGAAATAGTGATGGGGACGAATTTAGTTAAATTAGTTGTGGCACAGCAAATAACGAATATAGCTTCTAAAACGGACATGCTATTAATTCGTATTTGTGCGCATTGGTCAATTGAGAGATAAGAATTCGTCAATATGTTATTTTATAAAAGTAAATAAGCCAATTTTAACACTATTTACAGGTAAATAATGTCTGTAATGTAAAGGCTGAGTACTGGTGCAGGGGCGACTACTGGGTGTTTTAGGTATAATTATCAATAACGAATCATCATAATTATACAATAATGTTGCCTGTGACTATGGCCGGTGTAACCAGGCCGAAACGTCAAGGAACCTCAAGGTACCATGATCGCCTTAATTCCCGTTAACATTTTATTGTATATCATGGAACGCGATAATTTCAAAGTTATACTTAACTAATTATCATTCTTAAACAAATACATACAATACTTATTAGTTTACGATTTAGATACGCGATTACGTATGTAGCTACGAAATTGCCCGTTGTGAAAAGAAACATTGTAGGTAGGTACGTAATTACTAATTATTACAAATAAAAAAACATGGCCCTGAGTTCAATACCAGTGTTGTTCAGTAGTATTACGGACATAGCTGTGAATTGAGAATTGTTACTCTGTCTACATAGAAATACAACTCCAACGAGCTTACCATGAAGTGTTAAAACAGGTCAATAATTAAACGGCTGACATTTACTAAATGCATGAATAACTGTGTAATACCATATGGATATGTAGGATTACAAAGCTACATTTTCAGTTGGTAGTATGACAGCAGTCCAATTACAGACCTGTGTTAAACGTTAATGGTACGGGCCCAAAACCCCATAGACAAGAAGCACAACGTTAGTTGAATAGAATAATAAGGTTTGACATATTATTAAGTTCATCACAACGGTGAACGGATTTCGATCCCATAAATAAATCTTTTTCATCTTAGCGTTAATCTCAGTCGCATCCCAAGCTTTGACTTCGGAGTATGGAGTCTACTTTACCAGTCCAACTGCGGATTTGGCTGAACTTCGATACTTTCCATGAAGCGACTGCCATCTGACCTCTACAACCTAAAGGCGATATCGAAACTTTGCAGCTAGACCAGTAGTTGAACTATTTAGTATTTCGAGAACCCGTTAGGTACGGCCGTAACCCGTAACGACTGCCTTTAGATGTTCGTATGGCAACCGGGCTACATTATTATCATTACCTGAGCCTTTTCCCAATTCTGTTGAGGTCGGCTTTCTAGTCTAAGATACGGCTGGACTTCGATATTTTTATATATCGGGACCTCTCGCGAATTATATCTTGGAACTTACTATTTCTGCTGACTGACATTTCGGATGCTTTGCAGCACCCGTTGTCACGACTTGACTAGTCTTCGAGCGTCGAGAGGTATGCGGGGAACATTTCTTTTTGAGCGCCTACCCACCATTACACTTATTATGAACTTTATGAAATTTTGTTTAAAGCGATTACCATCTTATCTCCACAACCAATTGGTAATACCGAAGTGCTGTAGTTAGGCTAGTCGGACTTTTGAGGGCTCTAACTACCGGTAACGACTGCCTCAGATGTTCGTATGGCGACCGGGACCAACGATGCAACGGGTTAACGTACGTCAGGCACGACATGACTAATGAAAACACCCATATCGGTGCATAAAAATATTTGCACTGAACAGGGATTGAACCTGCACCTCCTGCGTAGCGACCGCGTTCACCACCGCATTTATAGAAAAATCATTTAATTTTAGACTAAAACAATGTTGGTAAAGAGTAAAATTAAATGGTTTTTTACTGTGTCCGTGGTTTTGCTTTAGCAGAATTGAGGACCCCTAATAGTTTACTAGATTTCTGACTCTGACTATACCTTAGTTCGTAGAAGCTCCGCAACCGAATAACATTCAGGTATAAACAATTGGGACTCAAACAGTACTGTCCTTTTTTCTTTTTTTTTCGTCCCAAAACATCCCCACGGACACCCAGCGAGAGCCGGTGGGAGACGTTAAGTCGGACTCAAACCGATAAAAACGCACTATATATGTGGGTCGTTGTTGATTGCCAGAGGCACAGATAATATAATATAATTCTTTACAGAGGCACAGATTAATAAATTGCCGGCGGTGAGGTTGGCAGGCAAATCCCCCGCACTCCGGCCGACTCAAAGCTATCTCTCTTGATCTGCCCCTCTTCAGGTGTTGACTGCTCCTGGAGTCAAGTGCCAATTTATTACTAGAATAGAATAGAATATACTAGTCATTGTATATGATTGACATACGTTTACGACTGTCCTAAACATCATAAACGTCGAAATACGTGTCATTTCCAAATATTTATTATTCTATTCTATTCTAATCTACTATCGTTTGTGTCAGTTATCTAGGAAGGTTGCCATGTGCACAGTATAGATAGTATTACTGTGCCATGTGTATTGTATAAGTAACGTACATAACATAACATAAACTCACGCCTATATCCCCGAAAGGGTAGGCAGAGGCACCCACATACCGCCATATAATGTAATAGGTGGCGAACCTATTGCCATGAACCAGGCACTTGTAAACCTGCGATAAATACACACATAACTTCGAAAAGCATCGAATAGTCATTGGTGTGTGCCATGGTAAAACCTGGGATCGAACCCGAGACCTCGTCTCAGCAGTCCATTACCCATACCACTAGGCTACCGCGGTACCGCGGTACTCGGTTATTGTGTAAGTTACCTACTAGATTTACTCGCCTAACTTTAAGTAGGTATATGACTTCCGACCATCGGGCAGGCTGCTTCTAAAAGATTCAGGTCTGTGTTCTGGAATAGTACTCAGTCCTGAATCTCAATTCATCTGAGAACAGATTGTATAGACAACGGTCAAACCTGTTAATCTGTCCTCAGTTATATCGATGTTCACACTGCGTTTCGTTCTAGAATACGGGCCTACGTCTTGAATTTCATTTAATCGTAGGATAAATTCTATCGCCTCATTGATACATTTCATACATTGTATGTATAAACAATCGGTTTTCAGATTAATCGATATTCAAACTGCGTATCATTCTAGAATACGGGCCTTAGTCCTGAATTTCAATTAATCGGAGGACAGATTGTAAAGACAGATTGACAGATTCGATAGATTGTATATACAATCTGTTCTCAGATAATTCGATATTCAAAATGCGTGTCGTTCTAGAATAGGGGCCGTAGTCTTGAATTTCAATTAATCGGAGGACAGATTCTATAGACTCATTGACAGATTCGACAGATTGAATATACAATCTGTCCTCAGATATATCAAGAACTGAGTACCATTATAAAATACGGGTCTCAGAATATCCAACGCATTCGAGAAAGAATACATTCCTCATAAACAATATTTTTGATTATTCAATAGGCTATTTGACAAGGTCGTCCAATTCTTGCCAATAAGTACTGCTTAATATGTTAGTTTGTTCTGAATAAATATGCTTTATTAAAAAGATTTCGCCTACCTAAACTGAAACAATGTTTCTTTATTTTTAATTCTCAAAGTAAAAGAAAAGTATAAACAATCAACTTGTATCCCATTTTTTAGTTTTAGATTCTTCATTAAATTTTAAAAGACTTTTATTTTTGAACTATGTACATGTAAACGCGACGCAGACCGAGACAAAATATGCGATATTCTCTTGCACTCCATACGTTTGTACTACACGCGACTAGCGTGTGACGTCGAAGTAGGTACGATTTTGTATGATGTGTTTTTGGGTGGTGCAAGAAATTTAATTTTCAAAATCAAATCATCTGTAAAACTATTTCTCGTAAGAATATTTCACTTTAGCAGTTCATTAAATCATAATAGAGTTTTTTTTTATATAGGACACGACTTCACCTCGCCTGATAGTAAGCTTAAGGCAAAGTCTCAGAGGGTCACCATTACATATATATACCTACCATGTTACAATGGTGATACCGGGACTGTAGAAAGAAGGAAACACTTGAACCTTAATGGTGCGATAAAGGAAATAGACTCCGAACCGCTTAGTTCTTGATCGGATATTCTGCATTCTGTATGCGGGTGACATCTAAGTCTTGCACGTGTTCTCCTGTGTAGGAAAAATAAGGTTAAGGACTAATTGAATAACGAGTAAAAAAATTGCCAAATTGCCTATTGAAACTCTTTGATTTTGCCGTCGCGTCGGGGTCTAGGAAATGATCGGTTCGGTGATTAGCAAATCACTTATACTTGTGTATAAGTAATACTTCAATAATATTTTGTCTATTGAAAGGTTTCTTTCTTGTTTGCTACTGAAATATTATTGATAACCGGTTCTACTGCGATAATTTGTTTTAGGCCATGGTCAATGAAGTGACGATACTTACTTCATTACCTACTTATTGCAGATAACATAGTGTAATTCTTTTTAATGGACTCTATGCAATAATAAGATATTTATTTGTCTCCCATATCCGCGTGTCCGGATTATTACATGTTGATGTTAGGATGGAACCGCGTCCATCAACATTATTACATGTTAATGGAAGGATGGAACCGTTTCGATCAACATTATTACATGTTGAAGGAAGGGTGGAACCGCTTCCATCAATATTATTACATGTTGAAGGAAGGGTGAAACCGCGTCCATCTACATTATCACATGTTGATGGAAGGGTGGAACCGGTTCCTTCTACATTATTACATGTTGATGGAAGGGTGGAACCGGTCCCTTCTACATTATTACATGTTGATGGAAGGGTGGAACCGCTTCCATCATAATGGACTGCTAAGACGAGGTCTCCAGTTTGATCCCAGGTTTTACCATGGCACCAATTACTTTTCGATGCTTTTCGAAGTTATGTGTGTATTTATCGCAGGTTTATAAGTGCCCGGTTAATGGCAATAGGCTCGCCACCTATTGATTTGAATCCGCGACCAGTCCCTTACAGGCGGAATGCTCAGACCACCGAGCACTGAGTTACCAAGTCATGTCTAAAGTATTCCAATTTTTTCTTAACAACCATCAAGGGGCAACGCGACAGTGGGCGCCATCTACCGATAGTCGTACGTACTATCGGAAACAATGAATGATGTTATAATCTTTTTTAAATATTGTTTTTTGATTAATCATAAAGTAATTAGGCGATTGGCACACTGCGCCTCGCACCGCGGCAGGGCGCGGAAAACTGCGGCCACGCGCGTAGCCGCGGGATAGCAGATTTGTCTGCTATAACGCGCGGGGCGGCGGCGGTTTAGTTATAGTCCGAGAGCAGTTAGACATTTCTAGGTCACCCACCCCTTTGAGGTAATCTAAAACTTTATTAAAAGTAAAGTATCGAAGAAAATTAAAAGACCATACCATTTGCGAGCGATTTTCAAACTTTGCACTTGACTTCTTAAACTACATCTATATCACTCTAACGGATAGTGCCCAGATGCATCGGCATTCTAGAATGACACACAAGATTTCCATACAATAAACTTGACGTTTATAAACGTTGTATTACATTATTATTGATTTTCAGTTTGCTTCAAACTTCTGCACAAAAATGTTTAACAGCTCTCGGACTAAAACCCCGCCAAAATCACGCGCGTGATAGCAGATTTCAGTGAGAGACGCGTATTTTCAGTGTGTTGGACCCCGCGTGATATCTATACAAAAAGAGCTACACCACGCTTCCCCGTGCCACGCAGCGTGACGCGGAGCAGTGAGAGAATCGCTGCAGCTCGCAGCTAACTACTCAAATCAATTAGGTAAGTTCGCGCGACTATCGGTAGATGGCTCCCACCGTCATCCTAATATGACTGTAGAAGAAAAATTTGAACACTTCATTAAGACATGACTTAGTAGGTCTTTGGGTGTAGGAAAACGGCGTTCCCATCTTTCCACAGAAAAAGGCGGAGAGGTAATCGCGCCGCCGTGGTCTCGACCTGCTTCTGCTAGAGAGACAGGTGGCTCCACCTGTCACCCCCAGGAGGCCTGCGCTCATGGAGGACGGAGGACATTTAATGACCTCCAGAGTCACCTGCGGGCGTTGCGGGCTATGCGCGAGGGTAGAGATTTAAGTCTTCTCCGGCCCCGTTCCCTTGTCTCCTTTTCGAGCATTATTTGCTCACAGAAGGAATCGGCGGCATCCTACGCCCTCGCGTCTCGGCACCATAACTGCGAGCAACATGCTGAGCAAGAAAACTCACAGTCCCAAGGCCGCCAAATGGACACTCCTCGGCGTCTCCTACGCCGGGCATTCGGTCAGTATACTGCCTCGTATCCTCGCTTGCGTCACAGTGATGACACTCGGGCGTTGGCACCTTCCTGATCCGATGTCGGTAGCTCCCAAAACATCCGTATTCGGTGATCACCTGCGTCAGCCGGTACGAGACACCCCCATGAGGCCTCTCTAACTAGTCCTCCACGATGGGTCTTACCGCCGCTGCTATCACAGCGTGCCCTGTGCATGGTTGCCCAAGTTGTAGTTACCACTCCTCCACCATATCCTGGTGGAGCAGGTCCGGTTTCTCCAGGCTCGGGTTCGTGTCCCCGCTCTCGCACCACCTCTCGGTACTGATATAGCGCTGAAAGGACTTTTGCCTCCAGGTCCCATCGTGGGGTTCCAGGAAGGAGATCGTATGTACCCCCTTATAACCTGATCGTCATCGTGCTGTGGTTGTCACAGTGGTCATGCGTTGCTGGACTTCAGGGTCTCCACCCAGATTGGGTACCCTATATAGGGCCATGGACCGCACGATTCCCCCGTAGAGTCTCCTGCAGGAGTCATCCGGCCCCTTCAAGTTGGTCAGTTGTCCTACCAGGGCGCTAGCTGCTCCCTTCAGCTTGGGGGCCAGACTTCGGAAAAGCTTTTGAAATGAAATGAAAGGAAATGGCCATCGAACACGAGCCCCAAGTACTTCATATGGGTCTTGATACCGGTAATGTGAGACTGGTTCCTGGAGGTTGCGCGTGCCGAGACCCATGAAAGAACATGACCTCGGTTTTATGCAGAGCCATCTCGAGCCCCAGATGCCGGATTCGTTCCATGACTTGGACAACCGCGTCAGTGGCCTTCAGGATCACTTAGTGGTGTGTAGCAACTCACTCCGTCACGAGCGTGTTATCCGCATAACAAGTGACAGCGGCACCGTCCTCGAACTCAACGCAAAGCACCAAGTCGTATCCGATGTTCCACAGGAGCGGCCCCAGCAACGAGCCCTGCGTAAAACTGCACGTCTCCCGCCGACCGAGACCGATCGCGGTTGGATAAATAACGGCTCTCTCCGTCAGGTACGCCCCGACTATACTTGTACCCCTTTTTTTTTACGTGCGCAAAATCCCCACGGATACCTCCCCACCGGAGCCGGTGGAGGAGGTTATGTCGGACTCGAACCGACTAAAACGCACGTCATCTGTGGGTCGTTTTGGTTGCCGAAGGTGAGGTTGGCAGGCATATCCCTCGCACCCGGCCGACACAGGGCCATCTCTCACGATCTGGCCTTCTTCTCGAGTGTGGGGAATACAGAGTCCCCAACTCGTCCCCGGAAACTGGGAGGCGCGCCAGGCGCTCCAACGCTGCGCCCTGCTTCTGCCAGGGTGACAGGCGGCTCCACCTGTCACCCCCAGGCCTGCGCTCATGGGGGGCGGAGGTCGTTCATCAACCTCAGACGCCCGAGTTTCCTTCGTACGCGGGCAGCTTGGCTTGCGATCCTTGGTCGCTCCCGCTGCCGCTTATAATAATTAATTTTTCTTTTAAATTTATTATGTTATTTTATGGTTTTTAGTTTTGAAGTGTTTTGTTAAGCGTAGTTTGTTTTTTGGACTTGGCTTTTGGAACTCCCTTCAAAAATACTTCCTCCAACTCAAACAGTAGGTATACTTACCTACCTATACCATGACTCAAGAATAATGAAGGATCGCTGAATGACATGACATGCAGCCGATTTCCTGATTACTGGAAAAGTAGGAAGCTGGTGCTCTCAAAACCCCAATAGCTTACCGCTTCTACATTACTTACTCTTCTTCTGCCTACAGTCCTATGATTTTACTAAATGAGGTGTCTGAGAACCACCGAGAATTTTTACTAGCTTTACTAAAAGGTACCTTTTAAACCTTTAGCGGAATAAAAAAAAACATTCATTAATATATTTCATTTATTATTTATAAAACATTTAATTATTCTATTTAACATCGAGATGTTCTAGTAATTAAAGTATCTAAGGTCTATCTACAAAACATATTTTTATGAATAAAAATAATAATTTCATAAAATCAAGGTTACTGGGGCAACTAGTCTAATAAAATCTAAAAACAAATAGGAAACAAAATTTTCTTGACTACCAAAACTCAGAACGATCTTAACACCAAGGTAAGTCAAACTGTTTTATCATCCGAACTATGTAAATGTGTGTACCAAATATCAAAAATCAGTCAACAGGGAGGAGAGAATACAAAGGCATTAAGATCATTTTGAGAACTTTATTAGTCAAGATTGACCTGATGCTGAGTGTACATAAAAATAATTACAGCCATGGACTCAACTTAAAGTAGGAGACTAATCACCCAAAAAAATGTATAATATAATAGTGAAACAGGTAAATACAACGAACTTCTCTTCTTTTTACAACAAACATAACATTTATATTTTTAAAACTCTATTAGGTATTCTAACATTTAATATTATTATATTATATACTGAATGAATAGTATTATAGAATATATATTATATGTATATAATCTTGGTGCAAATAAAATCAACAAATATTCAGATAAATCCGAGTTGAAGTTAAAAAATGTCTTCTTTTATTAATATATTTGTATATAATATGTAACATAATAATAGATATTGTATATTAAATACATATCTCGATCCACCACATATATATTTCATTAATTCTACAAAATGCTATCTATAGTTCTAATATTTGACACATATTATGGTATAATAAGTTGCTTAGTAAAACACCAATAAGAAACTTTTTGTAGAAAAAAACAACTATGGGTGCATACTACGATAGGTATTGTAAATGATAAAATCTTGGTCACTCACAATTATATTAGGTAAAATGCGTAATATTTGGGTGTAAATTTAGAAAACTAATTATATAACTAAGTAGGTAGGTACAATAAATTAGAATTTGTTAAACTTTTGTAGTGAACTGTACTCGAAAAAATAGAGAATATCGTACAAATTCTATTGAATTAAGTACCTACTTAAATAAAGTCGATAGTTGTGTAACCACATCTATGTTGGTAACTCAGAGTAGACGACTATTAGTAAAACCACAGTCGATCAACTCTCTCCATCCACTGTAAAGAGGTATATTCAGATGTACTGGGTTCAGTTTAAAGAACAACCTGCCTAATTATAACATTAAGTATATATTATTATATTTTTTTTAATACTAACAAGATAGACGGCAAAGTAATAGACTAATAGTTTAATTCTTGTTTAGGTACGCATGACTCCATCAAAGTATATGTAAAGAATAATTCATCCAAGTAGGTACCTACCTAGGTACATTGCAATTGGAGATTTAAAAATGACGAAATAATCGTCCAAACCCAGGTACCCACGACATGGTAAATCTCCATGATATGGTAAATCTCCACCAATAAACGCCTGTATATAGGTATCATGTAAATCGGTATTTTATAATATATGTATATAAATAAATATATTGGCTCTATTGTAGAAGCAAGCTACGACATTCATTATTTTATTTTTGCCAGTAACTTAAATTATAATTATTTTAAATAACTCTAAATTAGGTAACACTGCACACTGCAAGCACAGAAATTTGACATAGGTCGTTATGTACCTACTTATATAAGTATAAATAAATCATAATGGTACCTTGTCAGTCATTTATTACAAATATGTGGTAGGTACTAAAAGCTTTTATTTTTAAACTTTAACACTAAAATAAAGAGGTGAAACGATTGTTAGATACTTAACTACCGTCAGAGTCTATCTCTGCTTCTTAATTAGGTATAAAAGTAACTAAATAGGGATATTTTTTTATACAACTTAGGTGGCAGACATCCACACGGCCCACCTGATGGAAAGTAGTTACAGTGACCTATGAACGTATGTAACACCAGTGGAGCCACATTCGTGCTGCCAACCCTGTAAGAACAAAGATTTTCTGTGCCTTCAGTGCAAACACAAAATCAGGACAAGCCTTTGGTCTTCCCACTGACAGCACAAAAACTCTCCAGTGAGCTCTGGCCACCCTACTCACCGCCGGGAACACAACACGAGGTTATTATAGCCGTGGTATTCTGTAGGGTGGAGGTACTTCCCCAGTCGGACTGCTCAATTCAGACGGTAAAACCGTCGTGTCCTACCTCCTAACAAGTACCTAAGGATATTATGTACTTCAAAAGCACATTTTAAGATTGTTTTATAAAAAGGCTAGTTTATCACATCAAAAGATCAATTATTAGTAGGTACACAGTTCATCAATACCATTTACGAGATTTTGAACCTCGAAGTCAAGCATTTTAGGTAGACACTATGGTCGTACCTAGGCGGGAGGATTTTAGATAGGGAGGTATCTAGAATTCTTCCCTCTCCCCACCTCGAATTTTGAAATATTATCAACATATTAAGACTGTTATTTTTTTACTGGAATCATAAAGTCTGTTCGTACCTGCTTAATATTGTTGGCTTCTTGCTTTAGCCTACTTCATCTTAAATAGAGAGGCTGGCTACGTCCGTCAGGTTTAGGTACTTACCTAAATAACCGACTGTTTAGTTAGTTCAATTTTGTAACTTGACTTTGTAAGATACTCCAATGAGTAGGTATTACATAATAATAAAATAGGTAAAAGATTCGCAAATACCTTTCTTATTATTTTCTCTTTAAGAAACTAATGTAAAATTTGTTATAAAATCACGAACGTAGACAGTATCAAATGTAAATGTTTATTTTTTTTTCAAATATTAAATAGTAACTATAATAGGTTTTGATTTGGAACAAAGCAATTTAGGTATAACTTTATAATAAATGTATTGTTCACAAAGCCCACTGTATGGAATTAATATTTTCACAATGATGATTTAGATTTTAAATTCAGAACTGTTGACACTTTCTTCACATCTACGTACAAATACCTAAATGTACATAAAGCTCCAATTTCGGGCGTTATAGGAAAACAATTAATATAATATTGCTACTAAGTTTAATAAACAAATCAAGAAATAATTTATAAATATTAAATACAATAAAAATAAAATAACTATTATACAACTTATAGCTAAGAACAATTAAAATGCGTCGTAGAATTCCTCCGCATCGCATGCCTCTTGTGGTAGCGTTCCCAGAAGACTGGCAGCATTGCCACGTTGTATGGCAATGCTTATTCTCTGTCCTAAAAAGAGGCCAGCCTTCTGGTCACGAGAAGCGTCGACCATTCGCTTCGCAATCTCACGGAAGAGGTTGCGAGCGCTCGGACCCCATGATCCCAAAGTCTCGACTCCAAACGGCACAAATTCATAATCTCCGATGAGATTGGAGTATTTGCGCCGCTTGAGAGCCTCTGCAGAAGCAGCAGCAGCACCAGCACAGCCAGCCGTGCTAGTTATATGGGTAGGAGCCACACCAGAGTCCTACCCATCTTCCATGGCATTAACGACATGTCATCCGGTCTCTTGCCATCGTCACGCGCCAAACCGTTTGGTTCTAGTACAGCTGGTAGGTACACCGGCGGTGACAAGAGCACGGCGGACTATGTCGTTGAGGCTGGCGTGCCGTGGAATTCGCCCAGCACTCCTGCAGCACGACAGACCATGGTGTCCGAGTCTGTCAACGGCTTCTCCACAACGGCATTGATGCGGAGATTTAATATACTTAATTGATTTTATCAATAACATAAACACAAATTAAACCTCTTTACTTTCAAACTGTGTAGGTATCACAAGAATTTACGAGACTAGAAATGAGAGGGATGCTTTCTTAAAGCACGCTTTTTGCGTTTTACCTCGAAACAAATCAGCATGACGTGACGTCATAACAACAAGAATTATATAAATATTTTTAACTTATTTGACAAATTATCGTCATAACATTTTTGGTTTCGATATAGGTAGGAAAAGTAAGTTCTTAGAACTCGTCCATTTATTATTTATTTTGAAGTTACTACGTTACCGTGCTTTTTAAAATTACTAATTTGAAAATCATAAATAGATACCTACTTAATTCATTTCGATGATAAATTTCATTTTTTAAATTAGGTACAGTTACTGAGATCAATGCTTAAATATACCTATAGCCACTTTTGTTAGAGTGCTCTTTTGCATCTCGGAATAAAAATAATCGGACACTGGACATTTAGTTCTAACATTTACATATTGCGATAGATAATATGAATGCCAGACTTGGTCTCAACTGGCCGACTCATTTGACCAACTTTAAGCTTAAAGGCAACCATCTCAAAAGCCTTCTGCATCTGGCCTCTTCGGAAGCGTCCCAGATCGCCATGGCGCTTGGCAGAAGAACAGTCTGAGTATAATTTAGCAAGGTCTTCAAACCTTGCCTCCTTGTTCATAATCTGCTCACGTAAGTCTGGAAAAAAATGGTAAGTAGTTATTGTTTATTTTATTTACCTATGAAATAGGTAGGTAGGTACGTATAGAAAATTACATTACTCATACTTAGTAGGTAATGAATTTTCATACGTACCTACCCATTAACCTACCTACCTGCCTAAGCCCCAATTAGTGGTCGTTTAAGTATACTTCTATGAAATCCTTCTCACGTATAAAAATTTATCTACTTAAATAAATAGAATAGAATTTAAATTGATCCTATTTTGCATTTTTCGTGAAGCACTGCAGTATTACATCCCGGCGAGTTTTACACTATTAATTTGAATGACAATGTCAATCTCAAATCGTAAATAAAAATCAGAGAGAATAATTCGGCTCAAGATATTATTTATATCTACAAATAAGGAGAAAATGCTCAACGGAGAGCGGACAAGGAGGGAGGGAAAGGGTCAACAAAGTAAACCTGATTGTTATTTACAATAAATATCTACAATAGCACTGAGTACCTATTTAATAATTAACAGAAGGAGGATGCCTATCACTGACTGCAGTGCGAAGAAATTAGTAAGTACTTTATATTATCTGTGCATACAACGTGATTACGAAGTAAGTAGGTACCAAGGCACAATTATGAACAAAAATATAGCGGTGTACCTACAAATGATTGGTCGACTACTAAACATCAACACAGTTCATACGACGTCAAACTTAGTGGTCACAATAACCACGTTAAATACTGGAAGCAACACAGAGAAAGAGAATAAAACTCACCTGTAGCTATCGCTAGCGCTTCTTCCCTAGAGCGCCTAACTGAATCTGAACGCCATGTTGTTGGGCGTCTGCTCCCATTGTGCTTCACCAGTATATGGCTGCATCTGATTTCATCAGGCAGCCCAATGCTGGAATGAGGGCGGGATACTGGTGTGCGGTGGAGGGAACCAATGGGCATTGAGTCCGACATGGTACTGGTAGATGAGGAGGCAACGGCATATGTTGTATCTGGAGAATGATTATGAGAACGAAGAGGGTTACGTCCTACCAAATTCCACCCTCCGGCTACCTTAGGTCTTGGGTACGGACCTTTCTTCGTTTGTGTATTTACGTACAACACAAACGCTGCAAAGAAAATAATTGATTCTTAATAATAACTGTGGTGAAATAGGTATGTGGTTGCAGTTCTTCAAGAAGAGTATTAGAATTTGTTCATCTATTAGTAGTCAGTACAACACCTAGGTATTGATTTAATGGAAGAGGCTCAGTAATTCCCATAATAGTCGAGAAAAGGTAAACCTAAGGGGGCATTGGGCGAAATCATAACTGGACCCCGGAATGAAAGCCTCGGATACGTTGAGCATAACACTAATACCTACCTATCAACTATCTATGTAATTGTACTTACTTTGCAATTCGGATCTCGGTAAGTTACTTTTCAGGCCGTTAATAATTCGTTAAATTGGTAAATAATTACGTCAACTTAGTGATATTAAGCGCCGAATGTTATCATAGCATTTCGTGATCAATCTTTCTTAGTGAGGGAAAGCATTCAATAAATTCAATAAGTTAATGTTACATGTTCTTAAATTTTCGATTCAAAAAGCTTCTGAAATTTAATATCTAGTAACTTGCTACTAAAACTTGGCAGGCGCCAAAGCAGGCAAAACCAGTATGTGCTTTACTTCCTTCCTATTCTGAAAAGGTACCTAATATTGCTAATATAATGTTTAGATATATTTCACTGTTGGGTTACACGTTATCTATTACGGAGGCAGCCACATTCCGCCATTTTGATTTTATCAAGATGGCGGCCCCTGTTCATTTTATGTTAACTACGATCTACGATTTTAAAAACCTACCTACATTTAATCATAGTATCAGTATGGTGCATGTGCATATGCGTATGGTGCACGATAGGTAATTTATAAAATTACGACCGCCCTTCTGATGACTTCTTCTGCTCTTATTCCATATGCGATCGATACAGAATATGGTTATCTACCTACTTTCTTGAGTTCTCTTCAAGGTGTGGTTAAAAATATGGATGGGGTTGTGTAAGGGGTTCATCTTCATTGATTAGGTATAATTTTCATAGACATAATAATCTATTAATTTATAAGTATTTGTATTGATTTTCTTAAAATAATGAGGGGGCTCTCCCTCCCACTGTAAGTGCTACCCCGTGTGTCGGTCTGTCCCTTTCCATCTCCATATCAATGTATTGTAGTGTTACATTTTATTTCAGTATGTTAATTATTTTTTTTATGTAGGTACCTTCATTTTATTTTGTATGTTACCTATACGTAAGTATGTAAATGACCGCTGCTGCTCTGATTACCTAAAGAGGCAGATTATTATATATTATACACAAAAATACCCTAGTTCAGTATTTGTTATCGCCATTTTTAAAACCTATGACCTATATAGGGCGTGGTCAGCTCGAGAAAAACTTTAGAGTGAGATATGCGATCGAAACAGCACAGGTTAACCTTTCTAGAATTCTATTTATGGGCGTAGTTAAAAATATGGGGTGAGGGGTTCATTCCTATTGATTAGATATCTTTTCATTTATGTTTGTATTGATTTCCTTAAAACAATTACCTCTCCCTCACCCTCTTCTACCCTAAGCGCTACCCCGTGTGTCGTTCTACCCCTTTTCATTGCCATGATAATGTATCGTAGTATTACATTTTATTTTAGTATTTTAAATTTGTCTTTGCAGTGGGTACTGACCCACACACATTATTTTTTTTATTATGTAGGTAGGTACACATTTCATTAGGTAGAAACTAAGATTCCTGCCTGGTACTATGATTAAAGAGGTAGATCATTATATTTTAATATTTGAAAATACGCTAGATTCGTATTCAGCATTGGTAATCTCCTAAATAAAATTAAATTACTACATGTATAGGGCGTGTTTTTAGAGTGATATCCGAACCAATACATAGTAAAACATGGTAAAATCCTAAATAGATCACCTCTTCTTGGAGGCACATAAAAATAATCTCAAAATATAGGAAAAGATTTAAAAAATTACAATGATATTTTCGTAACTAAACAACGCCATCTTCAAACACTTTCAACTATATTATTACTAAATTAATACTTATTATAAAATATTATATATTTCTACTAACCGCCTCCAGTAGACTCGTATTGTTCCCAGCCCTCTGGGAGGTCATCGCCAGCGCCTGATGCCATTGTGTGTAGTTGATTTTCGGCGACCTAGATACTTTTTTTTTTTACAAATAAATAACGAAATGGGCAATTTAAACGCGACACAACTTTAACAGCTATAAATGTAAATACTAAAGTCGATGATCACAGTAATAACTATAAATTATTTGTTCAATCACAAATTGAGCACTTAAACGGAGCTGACATCAAGCTTGGGCGGAAGGTGGACTCAGATTGATTTGGTACCTAGGCGTGACCAGTGGCGAATTACATTGCGCATGTCGGTTCACGCCGTTCGAGTAGGTGGTAAGTACTTGTTATCGACCCTGTGTCCTGCCTGCCCCTCCCTTGTCCTATATTGTTGACCCAGCCCCAAGTGAGGGTGGCCATATGTAGTATTTGGATTTCTGCTCCTAAAATTTACTTAAAGTGTAGGTAGTTAGGTATTTCTTTTATAGATATTAATACCTAATTATATTTACAATTAGGGTAAAATCATATACTTATATTTAGATAGAGTTTAAAACAGTACTTATGGTAAAATATAAATGTAAACAAATTCTTATCATATTATTATCGTAATATATTATAAAGTATTATCGTAATGAAAAAGTACTATCGTAAACAAGAATGGTTCACTAAATAAAACTTACCATCTAGGTACTTTTTATAAAAATTATGAAAATAGAATTCTATCAATTTCAGCACAAACTACATCGAGAGCGTCATCAGACATGTTATCCAGCAACTCTTAATAGGGCCACTTCCGCCCGGTCGGAGTTGGTGTAAGCAGCAATTTCTTCCCCACCTTGGGTGAGACGCGCTGCCGTTTCTATTGCGCACCATGTGTAGGAATCTAATAAGAATCTAATAGTTTAACATGCAGTTTACTAAATCGGCAAAGAGTTGCATGTCTATCGGTATTCTATCGAATGATCGGGAAGTGTGTGCTGGAGTTGCACAGCCTAATTCCTTCAAGTCCCTCCCATCGTCTAACGACCCGACGTACGGTGAAGAGTCACCAATAGGTACACCGTGGACATGCCACTCATACTCGTATGTAAGTACTAAACGATTCGGCGATTCGTTCATCATACGTAGGAGTGGAAAGCCCTGTCCGAATCTGTGTTTCGGATATCTAAAACATGAATGTCTTCAAGATTAGAGTGAATAGGTTACTTCTAGGCATGCGTGCTCCACTGTTAACCACGTCGTCACCTACCAACAGGTGAGAAAGTGGTCAAGCGCCAGCTTATTTACCATAAAAGAAATGATGTTTTGGGCATACTGGTACCATAAAAATCAAAGATCTTATCTATCTCCAGGTGATTATTAAACTTTGATGGAGGTATATATTGAATAGACAATATACTTTTCCACAGTTGCTTGGAATTGGACCGTGGTCCAATCGCTGAGTCCTACTGGTTGTCTGTGGTTCTGGCAATTGGACCACGGGCAAATCAAATTTCTTTTTTTTTCATTTGAGGTACCTACGGAACCCTAAAACGTACGTATGTTCATAATCCCTTGGAAATTAAAAGTACCTATAGTATTACCTATTATTTTGAGATGCTCTAGTTTTAATGTTTGAAGATAATGAAATAATGTCAGCCCGGCCCCTCAATCAATCAATAAGACTATGGCAATCAACTGTTGGACATAGGCCACTCCCAATGTTGGGAGACTTTTGGAGTGAAATCGTCTGCGTACTTTCGATGAAACGCTTTGGATGAGATGGGGTAGTGATGCTTGTATTCTTTTTTTTCGTCACCACACGGCCCCTAAAAGGCCAATAATATTTCGCCTATGCTGTTCGGTTATATTAATAAATTAAGTTGTACCTACACTAATTGTACATTATGCATAGGTTTAGTAGTAGGTACATTCGATTTATAGTAATAATGTCAAACCCTCTAAATAGGTTTAAATATATTTATTTTCAAAAAGACAATTACATTGCCACTTACATGAAAACATAATTTAGAATAAATATGCTATTTGTCGTTGAAAGTAGCCTGTAGACTAGAGAAAAAAGAACACCTAGTAGTGAGATTATAGGTATAATTGTCTAGATTTAAAGGGGGCCGGACTGAAAACATCAGTATGATTAAGAAGTACCTGTAGCTTTTTTCCAGTATCGGTAAATTGAAAACGAAGTAAGTAGGTAGGTACTTACGTATATTTATGTCAAAAAGTACGTTCGATTGATATAAGCTTTGTTTCCAAATTGCGTAGGGCCTATGTTGTTGCTCGACAAGGTGTGCAAGCTCTTTGAAAGAGATTGCAAAGCGCTTCATGCACAGTGAGAGTGAGAGGCGCTCCACCGTACCTAAATGCCATATCTAATGCACGTAAAAGCTCTGGCGAGGGATGCGGTAGCTTGGGATGAGGTGATGTTGGTGGTATCCCTGGACATCGTCAACGCATTCAACACCTTGCCCTGGAGTTGCATTAAGGAAGCGATTGTGTATCACGAAGTGACGCCATCTCTCTTTGATCGTGACTCCCTTCACTTGGGCCTACCTTTGCTAGCCTTTGAAGCCCTCTATATTCATACTTTTTTACAACATTAGTTTCACCTCGTCTCACAGTATGTTCATCATGTGCATTTGATATACGTAAATAGTAGTACAACGGACAAAATATTGCCTTTAGTGCTACTCATCCAGTTAGTATAATGTCAATACAATTTAATAGTTTTATAATGATGGTTCCATTGATAGAACCACGTAAAAAAAAATTACCGTTGCACCAATCAGTAGAACTCACCGATTGGTCTACGGGCAACAATCGGATTGAATAGAGGGACTGACCAGTCTTGCTTCACGATGTTTTCAAGGGTTTATAATGATTAGTTTTTCCTAAATAATTATAATAAATAAAACTGTTAAGCTAAGCACAATGGTTTTAGTTTTACAAGCATTTTACACTTGTGATTCTGTGTATACCCAACAACTTAACCAACATATCATTTTGTGAACAGGCTCTTTAATTAGTAGTACGATTTTTTACGTATTGCCATTAATATTCGTATAAAATATTACTCTGGCAATTCTTTCTTTTTGATCGCTGCGCGCTGTCAGCACCACCACCTTACACTAAATGCATACTCCAATCCAATTGAAAAATATTTCAAATTGTTAGCAATTAACGTGAAAAATTCATTGTGATAGGTGTGGGTATTTGTTATAATTATAGTGGATCAAGTTTAATGTGAAAGTGCAAAAGCAGGTTTCATGTAAAAGCATTTTTTTTTCTTTTAGGCACGCATCAAATTATCAGCCTTTTATGGGCGTTCATGTTTTCGTGTAAAAAATGATTGAGTTTACAATAAAAACATTGGATTCGAACAACCACCGTTTCTCCGTTGACGATGAGGTAAGTTTTTGCTGCTTTTATTTTTAGATTTAGATTTTCTTCGAGGAGCCACCATATTTAACATTAGATTATTAGATATTCTAATGTTAGTTTCTCGACTGCTACTTTGCAATTTTAATCTTCTTGCGTCAGATTTAGACGCAAAATACTCAAATGTGTACATAAATAACGCCCGATACCTATTTTATAGTTTAGCATTTCAAGGCTAGGCAATCAATACCATAGTCAAAACGTAGGTGGTTTCGCCAGTGTGCGCATGTTAGATGGAGCTTTCTTTGTCGAATTGCACTGACCACTGCTAGTGAAAGGAGACCTCCAACTGTTATATATATTATTCCCTCATACATTATCATTATTTGAAATGTACTTATTTATCATCTTGATGATTTAAAAAAGACATTACCATTATTACATACTGGTTGTTACAAAAGTCTATATGCTCTTTTGAATATGTTGATGTATCAATGGTCTACCATTCACCTACTTATTTATAACTGGAACTACTCATCACTTTGTAATTTTTGGATGTGTATCTTGAAATACTTTAGTAGAACTTACAGAAAATAATAAAAAAGTTGAGTTGGACAGCCAAGAAAAGGCAGCCGGCTAGTGTACAAGCCTATTAATGCAATCTATTTAATTAATTGATCACCAATGAGGAGCTGTTTCCTGATGTTTTTTGAGTACAGAATTGTCCGATCATAGGCAGGGTTGGCTGTTGACTATCTTTTCTGAGGAGGATGTCTTGTATTTTTGGCAAACTGTATCTAATTAGAATCTTATAAGTTTCTATGAAATCACCTTGCCTTAGCTTCTGAGTACTGAGATTCAGACAAAATCTCTCCTTGTAGAACAAGCATCGTATCAACACAACTGATTGATACCTTTGCGTATGGGCTCCAGACCTGAAAACCATATCCCAAATTCATAGATGTATAACAAACAATAAAAAATCCCGTATTATTCCATCAGCATATACATTGGTGTTAACTTATTTTATAATTTTTTTTTATTGAATATGGACCCCTGATCAGGTAAAGGCCTCTTCCAGGGATGGCCTCTTGTTGTGATTTTTTGCAAGATTACACAAATTACTTCACTTTTGTTCTTTCACCTTACTTCTGTAGTACTACTGCATAGTTCAACTGGTAGTACAAAGGACACATTATTGTTGCTCTAGTACTACTAAAAACATACAAACAACAAAAATCTTCAAGTCTTTATCTTAAAACCAGAATCTGAAAACCAACTGCTGTCTTAAAGATTGAAACAAGTTTGATAACAGGCAGTTTATGATTGGCAAATGGGTAAGGCATGCTATTAAACTCGTTTTACTTTATGACACTTAGGAAATGAATACCTTTCATTTGATACCATATTCATCTAAATCCGTCCAGCCATTAGGCCTGTAGAGGATAGTTTGATGTCAAAAAGATGTAATTACATTGCACTATTTTGAGAAAAGAGCTTGACTTGATTTGGGGAACAAAGAAAACAACATCCATATGCGGGTAAAACATTACCCCTGCTGGCGCAGTCGGGGAAACACCACTTATTGCAACTTTTCTAAAAATAGTTTTGCGTTTATAGGTTCCGATGTAGCTAATTCTTTTCACCACATTAATTGCTGGTTCCTGTTTGAGAATTTTCATACTTCCAACCCTCTCAAACATTTGTTCAAAACTATACCACAATGCTTTTTTCGTTATTCAATTCTGAAGGTAAGACAAGAACTTTTTCAGATTTTTGTTACATCTTAAAAGTTTACCTCCATTCACTACAAAATTAAACCCTTCTTTAATTTATGGTTCTGAGAGAAGCAGTTATACTATACACAAACTGATAATGTTATTCAATTGTTTATTCTTATTATTTTATACATTTTGATTTTTATATATTTTTTATTATGGTGTCACTAGTACTACTGGTAGTACTAAAGAAACAAAAATGTATCATTTGTACTGCATTTTCTTGGCTGTCCAACTCAACTTTTATATTATTTTCTGTATGTTCTTCCAAGGTTTTTGTAGATACTCATCCAAAATTTACAACAATCAGTGGTGAGTAGTTGAACTACAGTAGTACAGTAGTACTTATAAGTGATTGGGAGCCCTTCATCCACTTATTCTCTAGGTAGCATGCAATATGACATGGCTACATCCATTTCAAATCCTGTACTCCATTTAAAATCCCATGTGAAGGACACAAACAACTAGTGGACAACTATTGAGTACCGTGGGGCAACATTCATATATTTCGAGGGGCAGCTTTGTCTCCCTTCTTATATTAAACTTGGGTTAAAAAGGCATGCATCCACTAGTTTATATGTTTATTATAAGTGGTTTTTGATCAATATTTATAGTTCATCTGTTTTTTTTTATACTACTTATAATAATTTATGAAATGAGGCTTAGTGTTTGTCAGCTGCTCAATGAACTGAGTGTGGTGAACTCTACAGTACAAAGTAGCGATGTTATTTTGAGTATCAAATGAAAGGGCCTAATTATTTTCATATTTCAAAATATTCGATGAATTTGGTTGGGTATGAGACTAGTCAAATTAGTGACTTTCTACTAAACCTCAAAACAGTTACCTATAATGAAATTTGTATACATATTTTATAGTTGTAATGTCATAATTGCACACTTTTCTTCTTTTTCGAGTCAATGGCTAGGTGATTCATTGTTATAAAAAATAGGAATAACCAATTTAATAACATTATCTGTTTGTGTATAGTATTGCTGCTTTTGCCAGAACAAAAAATTAGAGAAAGTTTTAATTGTTTGTGAATAAAAGTAAACTATTGCATATTGGGAGAGGCCGGATTGGATTTGATTGATTGAATATATTTTTAATAGTAAAATCATTTACTTTTATACTTTGGGTGGATGATTTAGAATAAATAAAAAATATAAAATAAAAACAAATGCCAATTGCCCAAGAATGGAAAATACCCAATTGTGACTGGCGGCTTTGCTTGCATGCGTCAGATAATTGGATACTTAACAAACATACAACTAATGGTTGTTGTTGGATGCTATATAATTTTGAATTCATATATCAGATGAGAGTCAATTATTATTATTTTCTTTTCAAACCATAGTTACATCATGCTAAAATAAAATTATATTATTTAAAAACCTGTTTTTTTTTATAAAAAAGATAAATTAAAATTCCAAAATAAAACCTGACGACTGAAATATTATGCTCTAACTAAAAAGTATCAATCAAGAAGATTTTTTCATCTGAAATTGGTCATTACAAATTATTCAATTAGTCATTGTGTAAATAATAAACTTGTTTCATGCATTTTTTACTGAAGTTAATACATAATTCTTAGTGATGTTGTTGAATTGAATAGAATTTTTGGTTTATTTTCGAACCCTGACATTCACCCAGACTTCCGCCAATGTCCGTGGTTAGAGAAATAAACAAGAGTTTGGTCGTTACTGAAGAATAACATAGGAGGTAGGACACAGCGATATTTCCACCCGATTGAGCAGTCCGACTGGTGATTACCTCCGCCCTACAGAATACCGCGGTTATAATAACTTCGTGTTGTGTTCCCAGCGGTGAGTAGGACAGCCAGAGCTCACTGGAGAATTGGTGCTGTCAGTGAGATGACTAAAGACTTGTCCTGCTTTGTCCTCTACACTGACGGCACAGAAATTCTGTGCTTGCGGGGTCGGCAGCGCTAGTGTTGCTGTTCTGGTGTTACACACGTCCATAGGCCACGGTAACCACTTTCCATCAGGTGGGCCGTGTGCTTGTCTACCACCCAAGTAGTAAAATAAAAAAAAAAGAATATGATCGGTGAATCTTGCAATGGTCCCAACATTGAAATCAGATCAAACAGAAACGGCTCAAGTAAATACATAAATAACAATAAAATAGATGCTTAATTGTATAAAAGGTTATACTGTTAAATAGGTAAGGGGCAAATACCGTTTATGTTAAAACACAAAGAGAAAAGTCCACTCCAAAAGATTAAATTTATATTCATTATTTGTTATAAATCCACCCAAAATTTTTACAAAAGGGGTAAAGACTAGGGAGAGGAGATATTTCATACAGACAGGACGAGGAATATGGAGGGTAGTATGTTATATATATAAATATATATCTGTGTGGTGACGGAGAAAGAATACAAGTATCACCACCCCATCTCATCCGAAGGGTGTCGTAAGAGGCGACTAACGGAACAATACGCAGACGATGTCACTGCGAGAGAAGGAAAACTTGAAATAAAACCCTGTACCAACCCGTCTGGCCAGCGTGGAAACAGTAGGCCAAAGCCTCACAACATTGGGAGAGGCCTAGTCCAGCAGTGGACTGCGATGGGCTAGTTGTTGTATGTCATATAAGGAAAGCTGCAATTTCGGACAAGTAAAAAAAAGATGATCTAGCATTCCTTCCTCTAAACCACACTCACAGATTGAGTTATCCCTTATACGAAGTTTGGCCAAGTAATCGAGTGTGGTTGCATGGTTTAGCCTAAGGCGGCAAATCGGAGATGTAGTTGCTCTGTCAAGACCACAATATTTGAAGGACCAGGGTTTAAGTGGAATGAGAGGCTGAATTTGTCCATAAAAATTGCCTATTTGGAATCTTGAGATGTCTCTATTCCTAATCCAGACTTTGTCTAGGTTCTCCTTAAAGATCGGCAGTAGATCCTGAGGATAGAATATGTCATGTTCACTGGAACCTACATGAATAGCCTGCTTAGCACGAGAGTATTCATTACCTGGTATGCCCAAATTTTAGTGTTTCATACCTCCAAATGGATAAAATAGCTATTATAGGATCACTTAACTAGTTGTCCATATGTCTGTCTGTTAAAACCATTTTTTCCCAGGAATATGTGTAGGTACCATCCATACTATGTGGTATGAATGTAATCAGGTCTATAAATTCATACCATAGTTGACAGTTGTATTGTTATATTACATACATACAGAGGTGAATTAACAACCAAATTTCACCAATCATTGAATTCGGGCCCATGTAATAGGCGGTGTGCCTATTGCCGTCTTTCCGGCACTATTGTTGACTCAAGCCATGCATCTGAGGCTGAGTCAAGGCTGAATATATCTGTCTGAAGTTAAACAGCCCTATCCCTTAGTCGCCTTGTACAACACCACATGGGAAGAATTGGGGTGGTCCATATTCTAGTCTGCCGGGAACCACGCGGCTATTATTGCAATATTACGCAAAAGAACTGCGTATATAGTGCGGGAATGCGCGACAGCTCCAACAGCTGCAGCTCATAGTGGGGAGAATGGACACAGATTGTCCATTCACAGTCAAATAGATGCAACTACATAAGTAGTATTCACGACCTGCATTGTCAAATTCTATTATATAAATAGTACTTTATAATGAATTTACTGATTTTATAATTGTGTGTAATATGGACTTTATAATGCTGGTCTGAAGATAATATTTCATACTTATAAATCAACACCATCAAAATATATTGCAGTTTATGTAGAATAATGGAACCCCCAGTCTGCAAGTTTGACTCGCACTTGATCGGTTTTATTTGACTTAAGGAATCTACTCAATTATCTTATCATATTTTTTTTTTCATATTCAGTATTACAGGTACTAATATATGAATATCTTGCCAGGATTTTAAATTTTTAGTCTAAACCTAGCTGTACTTAGTTGTGTTAATATTTCATATGCTTTTTTATTGTTACAGATCACGGTGCAGGAACTTAAGGGGAAGGTTATGGAGCAGATGGGGATAGAGACAAATTTGCAGAGGCTCATTTTTTGCGGCAGAGTACTGCAAGATGAAAAGAAACTATCTGAATATGGTATGGTCTTTTACTGACATTTTACATGAGAGAGATCTTTATATGGTTACATTAGCAAGGAGCTGTTTGGACAGGCTTATGCCTGTCACCACCACATTCAATATGAAGACTTCGGTTAATGAAAGTCATTCACAACAATGAGTTAATCATTTCTCATCATCATGAGGCCTTAGCTTCGCAGCCCGAACCTCATGTTTATTTCTATTCTTCTATTACGTCTGATACGGTTTTATTTGATCCAATGCCGTCTGAGTTACCAACTCTGATCCCTGAGACAACAGCCTCGTCCATCACTTAGCAGGTGTCTTCAGTTTTCAGGTAAGGTAAGCTGGTCAATGTATAAAATGTAGACTGTACATTTGAATATCAACATTTTTATTAATAAAAGAGTAACTATGTTAGCATTTTGGCGGAGACACATATATGTATGTATGTATGCAGCTGTAATCATGAACTCGAGGGGCATTTATGTTTAATATGCGGAGATTTGATACTGAGCCTGACAACATCCTGTTTATAGGAACAACAATGACTATACTTAAATTATAATATGGATGAAGTTGTTTAGGTACAATGTTGTATTAGCATTTTCCGAGTTCTGCAGCTGCATAATGTTTTTTGGACAGTCAGAACGAATCACGTCACGGGAATATTTTAATATTTAAACAGTTGTTGTTCAATGTCAGAAGTAGGTAATATTAAAATGTAAACTTAATATTATGGAAATGGTAAAAGACAAGATGTGTAACCGAAGCAATGTCGTGCACCAAGTTGGAAGCAGTGTGACAGTGACCATACAACACAAAGGGGCATCCCTGGGATCCCTCAAGTGTCCGAACCTGAGGATGGAGAAAAGAACATACAAAAAGTCGAATTTGTTCGTATTTCGATCAGATAGGTCCTGGTCACGGTTCCAAACCGGCACGATTATCGTGTTATGATCTCTGCCTTCCTGAGAATGAGACATGGTCATACGATTGTCAATGTCGCTGCCGTTTCTGATAGTTTTCATTAGCAATGCATTAAATACAGGATGTATTTTTTAAAGGAGGCACTAAAGGCAGCTACTTCAACCGCTATAGTTACAGAAAAGCATTCTTAGGAGTATATCTATACATTTTTAAAATATTCAGAACTGCATGCACAGATTTTGACTAAATCGTACAGTCAGCAAAAAAAATGCTAAAATTCCAAGATTTTTTTGGGCCAATATGTCCCATTTCATGTGTGGATCCCAAAAGAAACTATTTGAGGTTTGAGCACTAGAAACAACAGAAATTGCTAAAACCGTTTCCTATACATTTTGTAAGGAAAAACAAAACGCAAACCGATCAATGCGAGTCGGACTCGCACACTGAGGGTTCCGTAACTTAAACCGTAATATATTTTGAATACGTTATCTTAGAATTTTGATTTTTGTACAGATTCAAGACGTTATAGACTTGAGTATGTGGTATGAATTTTAACTTGAAACCTTTTTTTTATATACCACTAAGTTGGCAGACAAGCACACGGCCCACCTGATGGGAAGCGGTTACCGTGGCCTATGGACGTATGCAACACCAGGGGTGTCACACTCGTGCTGCCGACCATGAAGAAACCTTCTGATGCCCCTCTTGAAGAACCCCATACTGTAGGCGCTTGGGAAAACCGCAGCAAGGAGGTCATTCCACAGCTTGAGTGTGCGTGGGATGAAGTTTCTTTCATACCGCACAGTGCGCACCGGCTCAGGTGGCAATGTGTGGGGATGAATTCCCTGCCTATGGCGAGAGGTGCGATGATAGAATGTAGCTACGGGCATCATGTCAAACAATTCATCTGAGCACAAACCATTGTATAGGCGGTAGAACACACACAGTGAGGCAAAATCCCTCCTAAGGCTAAGAGGTTCCACTCTACCTGCGAGTATGGGATTGTCAACCAGCCTCAATGCCCGTCTTTGCAACGAGTCGAAGGGGTCAAGCTGGTATGCAGGCGCTCCAGCAAAAAGGTGACAGCAGTACTCCATGTGAGGCCGGACCTGTGCTTTATAAAGAAGGAGTTGCTGCCCCGCAGTGAAGTACTGCTTCGCCCTGTTGAGCACTCCGAGTTTTCTTGATGCCAACTTAACCTTGTCCTGCAAATGATTTCGGTATTGGACGTCGCTGGAGATATCGACACCAAGGATCCCGATACTCGAGGAGATGGTAAGCGGTGTGCCCAGGAATTGCGGCGCCACAACGAATGGGGTTTTCTTAGCGGTGAATACACATACTTGTGTCTTAGTGGGGTTGAATTGGACTAGGTTTAGTCGTCCCCAATCGGATACTCCAGAGAGAGTAGTCTCGATTTTAGACACAAGTTGTTCGCGACTCTTCTCCACCTCGGACTGAGGGATATTTGCACGGCCCGTGTAACACGTGTCCCCGGTACTGTCGTCCGCATAACAATGAATGGAGCCATCAGACAGCATGTCATTGATATGCAGCAGAAACAGCGTCGGAGACAACACGGAGCCTTGTGGGACACCAGCGTTTATGTTCATGCGGTCCGAGCAGCTGCCGTCGACGACGGCTTGGATGCTTCTGTTGGACAAAAAGCTGGCGATCCATTCGCAAAGTGTCTCGGGGAGTCCATAGTACGGCAACTTCGCAAGAAGACCTCTGTGCCAGACCCGATCGAAGGCCTTCGCTATATCGAGGCTGACCGCTAGTGCCTCACCCCGACTCTCGATGGCTTGCGACCACCGGTTTGTGAGATACACAAGAAGGTCACCGGTTGAGCGACGGTGGCGAAAGCCGTACTGTCGGTCGCTCAGTAGATCGTTTCCTTCAAGGTATCTCAGGAGCTGTGTATTAATGACACGCTCCATAACCTTCGAGAGTAGGGAGGTTATAGCGATAGGCCTGTAATTGGTCGGATCTGTCCTGTCACCTTTCTTAGGTACAGGGTGCACGAATGCGGTCTTCCACGAGGCTGGGACCTGCCGCGCGGAGTATGAGAGTGCGAAAAGGCGTGTAAGTACAGGGCACAGCTCGGGGGCACAGTGCTTAAGCACCATCGGCGGTATACCGTCCGGCCCACTCGACTTCCGGACATCTAGGGACTTAAGCTCGCGCCGGACCACCCGTTGCGTGATTTTAACTTCGGTCATGGAAGCACCACAGCTGGGGATGATGGGTGGTTCGGCGTTCCCGTCGTTCATAGTCGAGTTTGACGCAAAGAGATTACCCAAAAGATCGGCCTTCTCCTTAGCGCCATGGGCCAGACTACCGTCGGATTTTTGCAGCGGCGGAAGGCAAGACTGGCAGAAGTTTCCCTCGGCAGCTTTGGCGAGCGACCAAAATGCACGACTGCCAGATGGGTAGCACGCAAGCCGTTCGCCAATTCTGCCGATGAACTCAAACTTTGCCCTAGACGTTGCCTTTTTACTGGACCTCGAAGCAGCATTCAACTTCCGCTTCACTTCAGCGATGTTCGGATCCTTATTGGCAAGAGCCGTGGTCCAAGCCTTGTATGCAGATTGCTTGCGGTCTCTAGCTTCCCTGCAAGGCCTATTAAACCACGGGCGTTTGTTCGCTCCTGTCGCGACCCAGCGGTTAGGGATGTAGCATTCCATACCCACTAGAATCGCGTCGGCGACTGCTGTTGCACAGGAGCTTGGATCATCAGAAGTGAAGCAAAGCTGCCTCCACGGGTACGATGCGAAGAATTCTCGCAGTCCGTCCCAGTCTGCCGACTTGTAGTGCCACACGTGTCGCCACTGAGGTGACCGCGGTGGTTCAGGCCGCGCGAGTGTCACTTGCGCCCGGACGAGGCTGTGGTCCGAATTACCAAGAGGTGCTTCCACCCTTATGGAATATTCATCCGGGCGCGTAGTCAGCAGAAGGTCCAGTATAGAGCTTCTGTGGGTCTCAATTTCTGGTGTTCTAGTGATAGAATGTACCAGTTGAGAGAGCCCATAGGTCAGGGCAAAGTCGTGAGCAGCCCTTCCCGCGAAATCAGTCCTGGGAGACCCCAGCCACTCCACGTGGTGAGCGTTGAAGTCCCCCAAGAATACTAAATCCGCAGTGGGGTACTGCTCAATTACGCTGTCCGCCGACCGTTGCAGATGCTGAAACAGTTGAGCCGTGCCCAGGTCACCGCTATGAGACCTGTATAGGCACGCATAGATACGGGTGTGGCCACCGTGATCTATACGTACCCATATAGTTGACAGGTCTCTGTCCTCAAGACCATGGAGACGGCGGCAGCAAATATCATCCCGGACGTACAAGCATACCCCGGCGCGACTCATAAAGTTGTGCTCGAGTTTGTACCCGGGGTACATTAGGTAGGCTGTATCGGCCGGGCATGTTTGCGTCTCCGTCAGAAAAAGCAAGGTACCACGTATTCCTATAAAATGTCTTTACAGATTGACAGGCAGATGGACAACGAAGTGATCCTATAAGGGTCCTATTTCATGTGGGGTTCAATAGACAGCTTTTTTTTTTAATAAATAGGAACGATTAGCACTAAATTTTTTTTGGAACTTTAGCATTTTTCTTGCTGACTATAGTTCAGAATATCTTAAAACGTTTTGCTGTAACTATAACGGTTGAGGTACCTGTCCGGTTTCAAAAATACACTGTATATTAATACCGCTGACTGTATCTTGTGCGTAGATGTCCAAGGCAAGGTGGTGCATCTCGTCCAGCGTGCTCCACCAAGCCCCGAGAATAGGTCTGATAGACCCACGGGTGCCGGCATCACTTCTCATCCGGAACCCAATACGCAACAGCAGATTCGGCGATTAATGGTAACATTCATTAGTTCAATCCTACTCGTAATTAGGTCTAGTGCCAACAAGATGTAGTCATATTGAGATTTAGTCATAGCGAACTAGTCATAACCACTATCAAGTCTTATCGAGATGCATTCACAACCCTTCTAACCCTTTTTACTCGACTACAGCGAAGCCAAAAGAGGGTTATGATTTTGACTGTCTAAATATGTATGTATGTAGGTTCATCAGTTCCCTCAGCTCCTCAGCCACTTATTAGAACTAGACAAATGAGATATCGTTAGAAGCGTCTCGGTCGTCCGCTGATTATAGGCTACGTGACTTCTACCTGAATCTAATGTGATGCCCTCTAGCGATCATGAAGTAGGTACTGTGTTAAAAAATAAATTGGAGATGAATATGCCGTGTTTGGTATCAAATTACAGTGTTTAATTAGCACGTTTAAAAAATATATAAATTATAGTTATTGTTTGCTCCAAAATGATATAAAAAAAAAGTTTAAAACTAAAAAAAATCACGCTTTAAAAAGTATTAAACAAGAAAATATTAAGGATGCCACTTGGTGGCGCATGGCCGAGTGCGGTAGTGGACTGTATTGCGGGGATGTAGCTAACTGTTCTATTGACGCTTTACACACAAAAGACAGGTGGTCGGGTTGCCGCGGGCGTGATCCAAACAATGAATGCAACCCGAGAAATTAGGAGAGGATGCACTAACCTTCACGACACACGTGTTTTCATCGCAGCCGGTACACGGATCTTCTCTTCCTTGCTCAGGAGCTGCCGTCAGCGTCACTAGATCACTTGAGGAACACACGAGAGGCACAATCCGATCGGTAAAGGTCTATGAAGCGGTAAAAATGTAACAAATATTAATCATTTTTGAGAGACGCGAGCGCGGCCGTCCTTACGCTGGCTAGTTCAAAGCGAGACTGAGTGTCTATATCACAAATGGCGGACGGAAGCTATCTAGTCCTATTCTATGGTTAGTGCGGGAGAGGAGACGGGTATAGAAAGAGTGTGTTTCCACGTCAAGAAATACAGCTTCTACATCGGCGCAACCATTCCCCCCGGCTTGAAGGGTTACCTTCGAAACGACAAATGCGAAACAAATCTAAAGTCTAATCTAAATCTAGGTTTGGGAAATAACAACTAAAATATAAACCTAGATTGGAGCTCGTGCCTACCGCTGGCTAGGCAGAGGGCAGAGGCGAACAAACAACACAACGCAACAGTCTCGACCAAGACGAGACGCGATTAGCCAACAACAAATAAGGGTCTCTTCACGCGGGACCGATACAACAAGCGAGTGCTTCTTCTCCTCGGGTGGTTCGGAAACCGTAGTGGGATTGAATTGACTAACTGGCCACCCATCTAACGCGGCATGAATCCAGGACGGTCCACTAAACCATAACGGGTGATCTAAAATTTGCGAAGGAAGCAATCCACGAGAGAGACAATCGGCTGGGTTGTCGGTGCCAGCAACGTGAAAGAGATTATGTGGCGCCAATTCAGATTGAATTTTTGCCACTCTATTAGCGACGAATGTGTCCCAACGATGGGGCGAAGAGTGGGCCCAACACAAAGCGACTGTTGAGTCCTAAAAGCTAAAAATTACTAATATTAATGCGAAAATTTACAATTATGTCATTAAGCGACACGGAAGTGCTAGTCTTAGCACTGCCATCCAAAACTACACGGAGTTTTAGTAGTAAACTTATCTTCTCTAATAACTCCGCGGTGCGGGATAATGTACGAAGGCTGGGTCCCGCCAGTGTCCGCAGGCGCAGGTGAGATGTAACCTTTATCTAAATATTCGTTAACAACCTCATCATAGGCCCGCTTCGACTTTGGGGACGCCTGCATCTTTCGTTCCAAACAAAGAAAGCGTTTTTCAGCGGATACACGGGAGCCACCGAGCGAAAACTTGCGGATGGTAGACTCCAGTGGCGGCTCGACGGTGCAACAGAACGAAGCAGTCGAGTGACTAAAACTATCCATAGAAGCGGGTGCGGAACCAATTATAACAAAACCAAGAACTGTTTCCAGTGCGTGCGGAGCGGGGTACGTCGGTCCCCCTTGAACCTTACGTGATAACTGGAGGTGCGGGAGAATCGAAGCGCCGATCAATATATCGACGACTCCAGGAACAGCGTAAGTCTCATCTGCTAAAGGCAAGTCTTTAAATTTCGTTAATAAAGACGTGTCAACCGGGACGGTAGGCAACTGTTCAGCTATTCTATCTATAACGAGCGAATCCATGTCAAACCAAATATTATTATTAAAACGAGATCTAAACCTTGTTTTAACGGTGCCACGAACAGCTGACTGTAAGCTTCCAAAACCCTTCACCACTGAGCGGGTTGAACGCTTATCAACATTGAAACCAAGACGCCGACAACAATCTTGAGTAATAAAATTACTTTGCGAAGCGCCATCTAACAGCGCTCGAACAATGCGCGGCTTACCTAATGCATCAACAATAACAACGCGAGCGGTCGCAAGACACACAGTAGTGAGTGCAGCACTAGCGGAGAACGAACACAAGGTGACGTCATCCGCGGCGGTCACCGGGCGGGCCGGAGCGCGCGCGAGCGCGGGCTGCGGCTGCGGCGCAGGCTGCCGTGTGTCACCGCTCGACGAGCCAACCGTGCTCACATTGGATGCGGCATTACTATTCTCAAAATGAAGCAAAGTGTGGTGTCTCGCTTGACATTTGCGACAACTATTTCTACTATTACATAAAACAACGCGGTGTTTAGTACCGAGACAATTAAAACAAAAATTATTAGCGCGAACAAATTTATAACGATCACTAGGCGACAATTTTAGAAAACCAGGACACCTGTACAGTTGCGAATGATGAGTGCTACACAAAGAGCAAACAGGTGACTGTACACGTGCTGGTGCGGTACTAACATAAGTATGAGTTGACCTCAGTGACTTCGATGACGCATCTACTTTGCGTGCAGAATCAACAACTATCTTCGCGCCTTCATGTTTCGATGAAGAGCGCTGCAATACCTTTATATGCTCGCGAACAAAACTTTCTAAGTCTTCGAACTTAGGAATTTTATTGCCGCGATGATCCGACTCAAACAAACGAATGGTTTCGGAATCTAATTTCCTTAAACCCATATACAAAAATACGAAGTCGCAGAGGTCATCGATCTTTAGGTTCTTTACGGCGCGAACAGCTGACGCGAAAGTATCTAGAAATTTCTCTAAGTTTTGATCGTTACATGCCGTAATAGATTTCAAATCAAACATCTGATCTAAATAGGCGTTAGCTACCGATCTTTTATCCTCATACAAAGTATTTAAAATTAAATTATAATTCTCGGCACTAAACGTAATTCCAGCGCAAACGGTTATAGCTTTACCAGTCAATTTTTCAACGAGATAATGCAACCTTTCGTGGTCTGTCAACGAATCGTTCTTATCTATTGTATTCTCAAAACTATCTATAAATAGACACCAATTGCGAATGTTACCATCAAACTCGGGTATTTGAATTGGTGGCAACTTAGGTCGGTCGCGAGTGGGGTTGGGTAGGTCAGCCGGCTTCTCCAAACTCCTAGCGACGCGTTTGATACGACAATACAAATCGTCAAACGACGACAAGGCTTGATAACTCACTGAGTAATCGGGATTCAAATTCAACTCTAAAACGTTGATGTCATGTACTAAGGTTTCGAAATCCGCGCGTAGACTATCTAAGTTTTCTATAGAACACAAGAACGAATCTCTGATGACCAAATCAGAGGTTTTAAGTGCATTATCATAAATCGATTGTACGCGAGAGTAAATCATTTCTTTTTTAGCGTATAAAAGTTTCAATTGAACCTTACCGGTCTTATCAACCTTTGGGGACATGTTTACAATTAAATCTCAAACTAAAGTGCGGTAAACAACAAATATGAAATGACTTAATCTTAGCGGTACAGAGCAGCGAGGCGGCGCGAGCGACACTCGGCAGATAGGTAGGTACCTACAACTGTGAATGCACGCTTGAACAAACGCGCATAGCAACAAGGTCGTACCTACGCGATGGTCGCTGTCTAGGTTCAACTATTATTTCAGGGACTAAGTATTGCGTAATATCTATTCAAATTAAAATACTTTCGTATGAATTGGAATGAGGTACAACCACGTGTCTACCCACGCAGGTACCAGGCAAATACGACGCGAGCCAGCGGCGAGCGAGCAACGTAATTGAAAAAAATAAAACAAAGCCAAATGCGTTAGGTATTACACTGTGCCTATGCACTAGGGTGTCTAGTATACCTAAGATCTAAGCCTAAATACCTAGATGCGGGGTTTTCTACTAAAATAACTAGGTAATTAGGCGCGGTGCGAAAATTGCAAACTACGATTAAGTGTTGATATGATACCTAACCTATTTATGTATTAGGTAGGTACAATGCGAGCCAGCGGCGAACGGACAACAAATTCTAAGCCTAAATGTCTGGATGCGGGGTTTTCTACTAAAATAACCAGGCACTTAGGTGCGATGCGCTTATTCCCATTAGAATAATAACAAAATACGAACTACGGCTAAGAATCCGGCTCGAAGGACCAAAAATGGTGGCGCATGGCCGAGTGCGGTAGTGGACTGTATTGCGGGGATGTAGCTAACTGTTCCATTGACGCTTTACACACAAAAGACAGGTGGTCGGGTTGCCGCGGGCGTGATCCAAACAATGAATGCAACCCGAGAAATTAGGAGAGGATGCACTAACCTTCACGACACACGTGTTTTCATCGCAGCCGGTACACGGATCTTCTCTTCCTTGCTCAGGAGCTGCCGTCAGCGTCACTAGATCACTTGAGGAACACACGAGAGGCACAATCCGATCGGTAAAGGTCTATGAAGCGGTAAAAATGTAACAAATATTAATCATTTTTGAGAGACGCGAGCGCGGCCGTCCTTACGCTGGCTAGTTCAAAGCGAGACTGAGTGTCTATATCACAAATGGCGGACGGAAGCTATCTAGTCCTATTCTATGGTTAGTGCGGGAGAGGAGACGGGTATAGAAAGAGTGTGTTTCCACGTCAAGAAATACAGCTTCTACATCGGCGCAACCACCACTTACTCTAACAAAACTAACTACATTATATTCTATGAATAAGTGGTATACGACCATGGCTATCCTTGATGTTTTCTTGTTTAATACTTTAAATGCGTGATTTTTAGTAGTCGGGTTTTAGTATAAAACTTTATTTTTTAAATTGATCTATGGTGGGATATCTTTGATTAAATATCAAATCCGTTCAGGCCTACTAAAATCCATGGCAGTATTCCACTCTTGTTATGAAAATGATGTTTGTGATCTCTTTATATTCTAGCAGACTAATTTGGTATCCAGTTTTTGATGCGTAGGGTTTAATCTACAGCATCCGTTTTGTCTTATCAGTAGAGAAACAATGAGGTCTTTTCTTTTTACACTGAAATGCACTACACAGTATTATTATTTATTCCACAGAAGACTTGTTCCTTTATTTACAAACAATTTGTATGTAATTCGACAGCAGTACAATAATACTAGCGATAATGCGCTACCTACCTTAACTAACCTTAAAATTACTACTATTTTAGCACTTGCCAAATGGTAATGTTTTACGTTTCATTCCATTCTGTAGGAGGGAATGGCGGGCACGCCAGACTTCGTTCTCGAGCAGCAGCAGGCGTTGACGATGTCTCCCACTACGGGGCGTCTTGAGTTTATCAGACGGATGATTGCTGATATTAAAACATCTCTGACGGTCTTACGCGCACATGTAGCGGGCGAGGTATGTAGGATTTCGTACAGACTTACAACATTCAGTATGTCGGTTAGAGCAGCCCTGATCAAGGTTGCCCAGAAGCTCTCTACGTGACTCTCTATTTAGCAAATGGTACAGTGGAGAAGCAGGCAAGGAGCGCGTGGGTTCTCCGAGCGCAGGTCTATGTGGGACGGATAAAGCCATTCGCCACCCCAGTTCTGCAATTTCTACTGGCCTGTTGAGGTCCCACCCCCGAGGAGGCCATCTCAAACCGTAATTACACACCGGTAGTCGTGTTCCTAGACGGCGGCGTGCGGTTTTATTCGGTTCGAGTCCGAGATAACCGCCTGTCAGCGAGGTTGACCACTGAAGTCAACGAGATGTTAGCACGAAAAAAAGGAGGTAAGTACACCGAATCTAAATCATAAATTGATTTTAGATTCGGTGTCAGGTATAATATGGTATCATAAAAATGTATGTACGTTTTCTAATTTGTTCTATTTACATGCTGCCAATTGTAAGTATAGGTATATAAATTTATAAAACTTTTATCGTGCTTTTATCGCCGTCACATTTTTACAAATATATGTATGAAGTTGCTTATGTATTAACATGAAGGAACTATGTATCGTGATTAATGAATTATTTTAATGATTATATTAAAGGAGTTAATATTGTGTATAGTGCATATTTTAACAGTACAGTATTCACGCATTTACGGAGAGTTAAATTGCTTTCAGGAAGATTTGTTTATTTTATTCACACTTCTACAAATCTAGTTAAAATTCGTTAAATTTGGAAAATGGCATACTGATTCATAATCGACTGAACGTAATCTTAATTGCTAGTTACTATGCCGTATCACTTATATAGTCATTCCAATCATAACGTAATTGCATGCTTTTGCCAAATTGTTTATCATACATTATACAACACGCATGGTAAATTAAATGTTTGCGCTCGTTAGACTGAGCTTCGAAATGCTCTGTGGATGTATTCCTATGATACAAGTTTTAGATGATGGATTGATCTCAATATTTTGTATAAGAAATCATCAACAAAGCATTTCGGAAGCATTATGTAATGCGTATGCATCGAGTTGGCTTGGTTGGATTATACTTTATACAGTTAGTGCTTGGATTCCTGATCGAGTCTCAGTAGTTTTTCTTATTTTGGAGGCCCTTTTAAGTTTTCCACTATTTCTTGCCATAGAATTTATTTTTTAATATAAAAACAATATTATTTATTTGCTTGACAAACAAAGGTTTGGTTCTTTCGGAATCAATGTAAATCACAGTATCTTCAGGATATAGAAATATGACTATGACTATATTTCTGTACGACGTAATGGTATAAATATAAATCTGGAGCAATTCCTTACCCTTTACAATTTCTGTGTTATCCTGAGTGAAAATAAAGGGAAATACCGGATGATATTGAATAAAATGTAGTGCGATTGATGATTAACCAAAATCAATTTTGGAACAAATTTTCCATTCTGCTGCTGTCTTCACACGTTTCATAACTTCCATGCCATACTGATGAAGTTTTTATCGATCAATGAGACTACTTTACAACGAAGGATTTTTTCATCCCACAATTGGGTACTTTCCTATAGTTAAAATAAATACTTTGACTGAGCTTATTAATTGAACAATATTAGAAGAACGCTAAAAATTATGTCCGTTCTTATCATCTCATCAATCATCCATTATTAGTATTTTTTTAATAATAGGATGCGATGTCATTCTTTTTTTTTCCATACAATTATAATTAACCTTCAATTAATCTGTAAAATAAACTATTTTTATAACGTCTTGTTATAATTATTAGTAATTATTAATAGACAAAGGGTGGTGAGCATGTTTGGCACGATCGAAATAAATATTTGCTCTTTCTGTACTTTCAAAACTGGATACTCATCTCTGCTCCAATATATACCTATTACTGCTACAATTGAATATTATATTTTGTTATTAGTAGTTGTTTATGTTGTCAATGTGCCTACTGTAGGAAAATAGGAGTACACCAGCTAGCAGTGACGCTCCCGTAGACCCTCCGGATACTGAACCTTCCGCTGATGCGACACAAGAGGAGGTAATGTATCTTTAAGCTTGAGCTTGTGGACGTGCGACCAAGGAATTAGCTGTGCAGGTTTATATTGTTTTATTTGTTAGTGGCCCTGCGCAGGTAACTCTTTAGTGGCATAAACGTAGTATGGAGGATAACAATATAACTAGGCAAGTTCGTTTGTTATGCATGAACTAGGGTCCAACGTACTGGGTCCCATTGTACAGTAAAACTCATATAAGACGCCATTCTAACACACTTAATAAAACGTGAAAACTATTCCAACACTATAATATATGCATATGTTATAGGATCCGACGGAACATCGACCTTCGCCCATCTGTTTACCAGAGGAAAAAAATCTATTTTAGCGAATGAAATGTGTTGCTGAACCAATAGGGCTACCCAAAAATATAGGTCAAAAAATTTATAATATAAACTGAAAAGTATAAGTACTTACAATGTATACTATACCATTTTCGACTCCCAACTATCTGATTGCTGTGTGCAAATGTGCAAACAGGTAACTGGATTTCATTTCGAAATCAGTAATAAAGGGTTCCATGTGAGAATCTAGTCATGAATAATGGTAGCCCTTCTTTGTAATCCGAAGATATAAGACAGTGAAATTAGAAAAATAAAAGTTTAAATTTTAAGTACCTAATTAATTATTTGCCCATATATTTTTGGGCAACCCTATTGGTATTTGTTCAGCAACACATTTCGGATCTTAGGCCAATATTTATGCCTTACATATTTCAAGGTACACACATACTTTACATTAATAGTAGAGTACTTAACTAGCTCGCAAAGCCGCAACGTGTCGAGAATAGTGAAAATAATAAAATATATTTAGGACATACTTACAGTAATCTTAAAATAAAACAAACGTCACGTTTATGTAATAGTAACAAAAAGTAGGAGGGATGTAAGTGTCTCTAGACTTGTCGCTTGCCATTTTTTTGCATGGTGTGATCCTCCGTGTTACGTTACTCTTAACCTGTCAGCGTATGTAGTGCTATGTGCATGACGCATTCTAGTGTGTGGGCATCAGTAACAGTAAATAAAACAATTGTAAAAGTTTACATTTTGACGAAGAAGCAGAGTAACGTAAACTAGTCTGAAACCCAAAGATGGTGTTTATTTCGAAAGTACTCTATAATTGCTATGACTGAACTTTTCTGAGTTCTGACTTGAGTATTTTACATAAGGAGATGTCTTCATTGCCCACGGTGCAAATAAATGTCCCGGCATTGGACAAGGTACACACAACGTAGCACACAGCTACATTATTACGAAGTTATTAAGCACACTTATGAACAGAAATTTTGTAAACCGTCACCTGTACACTGCACCTACTTGTTCAAATTGCAATGTACCTTGGCGAAAAGGGAACGCGCGCACAAGGCATCTCCCATGTTAACTACTTAAGAGTAATACGTAACTGATTAGAGCTAATATGAACAAGTTTTGGCCCTAACAAATCATAAATTCAACACTTTCTATTTGGTCATACCTTTACCATTTACTTGCTCTATTTTAAACTTAATTGTATCGCGATACAGAGTCATAAAAATCATTATATTAATTGATAGTCACATTTGTCATACATATTCATACCTGTATAAAGTAGACACGTAAGCTTATTGCCTGAAACTCGGCAACTCATACAGGACAAAGTGAAAGCACTCTTTGAACACAATACCTGGTGATATAACTCATTTTTGTTGGCATATTGTAAATAAATCCGAAAACAGTGGACTAATTTAGAAATAGTTACTACAATGTTAAGAAATGTCATGTAACAACTTCATTTTCATTGGTTACTGAATGGAAGAGGTTCACTAGACGACCAATTTAATCTGATAAACTCACTTCTATGTATAGTGCAAGATGGGTTGTACGGAACAAATAACTTGGTATCGCTAAAGACCACTACTTGATCAACAATAATGCGCGACTTTTTGTTGCTGACATATAGATGCCATTATTTTAACTTTCTTCTGTTCGGCATTGCTTTCTAAATTCAAAATTCAATCCGTCCGCACACCCGTAATAATGATACAAGTTTTGTTCTAAACAGCATGTCTATTAATATGATATATAATTGTAATAACAACTTTATACGTTACAGAAAAGTACTATTAAACAGAAAGGTTCTTATGTGTCAGATTGATTGGTTGTGTGCGTGTGTACCCGTCTAGTAAATTAATGTTAAATGAAATGTTATTATAAAGTTATTTATGTCTTACTCAGAGCGAACCGATATTCGATGAATTTGGTGAAGAGGCACCAGACGCCGCCACCCGCGCAATCAACGCTCGCCGGAGGTGAGTAGAGATCAATTAATTCTTAAAATAACTTAACATTTCACCTTTACGTCATACTGAATTCAATTAAATTTTGTTTTATAGCAAGTAATGCTGATATTAACAGATTAAATATGATACGTTAGCTATTAACTATAGTCATAACAATGCGTAGTGACACCCTCCGAACAGGAAAAAGAAACAGTAGTAGTAGCGCAGCATAAATATTCACCTTTATAATATTTCATGTAATAAACATGCTAACGTTTTTAATGTCCTTCTAATCAAAGGAGCTACAGGGCCATAAGGGCACTTCGTGCTCGTCACTCCCGACCGCGCGACCTAGGCCAACTTCTTGAAGAATTAGATGGTCTTCACGAGCAATTTGCTCCTTATAAATCTAATTACATCAGGATGCTGAGAGCTGCTAACAGCCCTGAGGTTGGTATCCTTCTTTTTTTATACCTTTTTGTTTCGATATCGATACTTGTTTCGATAAGATACTGGGTAATGTATCGGCAATTGTCATGTAATTCTTGACTCTATGGACAGCCGCCAGAATTCACCGATGAAGAGCGTCAAACCGCCCAACGCACTGTGGACATGGTGTCTGACATAATACACAGCTTCGCACATGCTTATCACGCTGTCAGTGACATCAATTTCCAAGTTGGCCAGCGAATTCCACGCCTTACTTCCGAGTCAACTCTTTTACGTCATCAGATGCCTGTGCAGGTATGCTTCAGTTAACAGTGTTTATTATTTTTTATACCTAATTTTTTTTATTGCAAAACATCCTGGCTACATAGTGATATCTATATAATATTCGAGTCTCTCATCTTTATAAGGACGTACCTAAATAAAAAAGAACAATATAAGACTGAAGGCAAAAAGAACCCATGAATTTCTTTGTAAGTGTTGGTGTGATTGATTTTTGGTAAACGATGTACATCTTAATTAGAGCGTCAATTCCGGTTGCTTTCCTATCTCCGAGACAGATTTATTTTGAGTCTTCAGAGATCATCCGTCGTATGACAACCAACCAACCCCAGTAGAAACTAAGAGTCTCATTCGTCAATCACATATGTACCGGTCTACTACCTAGCAGAAGAGGTTGGCTTAACTCTTCGTGGATTCGTGAGTGCATAGTCTACATATATATTTATGGTTTACCACAAAGACTGCTTTCTTCATCCGGGTCTGCCTCTGGAATGTGTTCTTCAACTTATCATCTATGTTTCCTGCCAGAATGCTGTTGGAAAGCCTACTGTTTCTATGCTGGTCAGACGGGTTGGTACAGGGTTTCATTTCGAGTTTTCCTTTTCTCGCAGTGATATCGTCCGAGTATTTTTCCGTTAGGACTAACGGAAAAAAAGATATATATAAATCATTGACTATATAAAATACTCCTGTGTGTGTTCAATAGGCTCACATCAACGTGGTACAGTCGACTAATCGACGCCCATACCAGTCACCGCAGGCTAACCAGAATGCCTCTACTAGTAGTGCCTCAGGCAGTGGAGGAGCCTCGGCTACACAGACAAGCTCGGGGTTCCACATGGCCCCAAATACAGCAACATCTACTGACAACAATCAAGATGGTCTCCATTCTCACACCATACCCGGTAGGAACGCTGCTCAACCGACTGTCAATATAAACATACAGCCAGAACCCATTTATCAAGTAGAAATAGACGCTAGAATTCCTATAGCGTTCCCCTTAGAAAATTCCCTTTTTTTAAATGAGATAATGGGCAATCAGAATCTGAATCAGCAGACTCCTCAAGCTCAGGCTGAACCACAAACTAGTCAGGCTAGACCCGTTGCTCAGACAGATCAAGGTGTTCAGGCAGGTCAAACTGGCCAAACAAGTCAAATAGGTGAAACAGGGCAGATGTGTCAAGGTGTTCAGGCAGGTCAAGTTGACCAGACAAGTCAAGTAGGCCAAACAGTGCAGATGGGTCAAGGTGTTCAGGCTAGTCAAGCTAGCCAGACAAGTCAAGTAGGCCAAACAGTGCAGATGGGTCAAGGTGTTCAGGCTAGTCAAGCTAGCCAGACAAGTCAAGTAGGCCAAACAGTGCAGATGGGTCAAGGTGTTCAGGCTGGTCAAGCTAGCCAGACAAGTCAAGTAGGCCAAACAGTGCAGATGGGTCAAGGTGTTCAGGCTAGTCAAGCTAGCCAGACAAGTCAAGTGGGTCAAGGTGTTCAGGCTAGTCAAGCTAGCCAGACAAGTCAAGTAGGCCAAACGGGGCAGATGGGTCAAGGTGGGCAGGCAGGTCAAGATGGTCAGGCAGGTCAAGCTAACAGGCGACAAGTGCTCTTTGGTAAGATTATTTAGCATCATATCAGGGTTTTAAGTAAAGGTGCTTGCGGTTTTAGTGGGTTGGCAATTATTAAATTTATAACTTGTTCGTTATTCTTAGGCCCACATCGCCCTTGCGGCGGTATCGTCCTGTTGACAGTACGTCTGTATTTATATGATACGGCGGCATGCGGGGCTGTTTCATATAATTGCATTGCGGCTAACTGCAAAAGCGTTGTGGGTCTTAAGGTGATTGTTACAGCCTCCATATTATTTTAACTGTTTTTTTGAATATACATCCATTTATCACTTTATATCACTAGTACTTATAAGGCACACATTAACATTATTTCAAATTTGATAGTTGCTTTCAAGTGTTCGAGTTTGTTCCTCCTTTGTTGTGTAAGAAAATTTGGTTCGTAAAATTAATAATTTATAAATAACTAGATTGCACAAATGCAAAAAGCTTTTTATTTGGTTAAATTGTAACAAAAGTAACCATAATGTGTCATTTAAAAGTATTAAACAGAAACTAATACCCACTAATACACTAACAGTCTATGCTTGTTTCGAAACTGGTAACTTGATAATGAAAATGTCAAATCTTTTAATATTGATAGATGTTAATTATTGATTTGTGGACACAAGTCTAAGAAAGTTCTCCATCTAAAATCCATTTTGAAACTATAAAATCTCCTTCAAAGATGGTTTTTATCCATTTTTCACTTTTCTTTTCGCGTTGGTAGGGTTATAGGATATTTTTACGAATATTTTCCCTGGCGGAACGTTATCTGGGCAGCCAGTGAGTTATAATGTGCACTTTCCATTCCATTATAAAAATTAATTGACCTAGACCAGCGAGCGGCACCTGCCACCCTAGACTCTAGACCCAAAGATTGTTCTGGCGAATGTGTCTTATATTCGAGCTCTTGGTAACCTGGAGCCTTACCTCTCTTACTTCGCTTTCATAGTGTGAATTGAGCTCGGACTGCAGTTGTCCTCCGTTGATAAACTTAAACAAATAAATATATCAACTAAAGTAAGAGATACCGTTTGAACCAGTTTGACTATTTAATATACAATAATATCCTCAGTATCCTGATGGCCGTTGATGCTCAGATTCACACTATGAATGTCATTAAGTAAGGTTAAATTAAACATACTGCTAGAGATCGTAGTAGTCCCCCTGATTAAGGAATGGTACAAACACACACTCATTTTACTCTTTATCTATAATACCTTCTAACTACATTAAATAATTAAATATTAGACGAAGAAATTCATAATTTCAAACCAGTTCGGTTTGAAATTATGAACTTGGTTAGTCTATTTAAGGCATGGTTCGTTTTGCGGAATTAATTTACTTACTTCACTACAAATGGTAGTTAGTATATTCAATAAATGAAATATTTCCGTATCATAAAATATATTCTCTATTAATATTAGATTTAAATTATTTTGTTGTAGATTTCGAAAATATATTTAGAGGATATGGTCACACTGAAAGTCTCGGTGGTGTGGAAGTTGTGATGAGTATGGAAGATCTGGCTCAAGGAGGTGCTCTTGGTGTCGGTACGCTATACAACGCGGCCGGCATAGCCCAGCAGGCCGCCGCCGCAGCTGCCGCTGCCGCCGCCGCCGCCGCCGCCGCTGCCACCGCCACCGCCACCGCCACCGCCACGGCTCCCCCCGCCGCTGCGGCCACGGCTACGCTAGCCGGTCCCACTGCAACTGCGGCGCCTACTCAATTCGGACAGACGATTCCCCCCGAAGAAGGAGGAGGAGGAGGAGGTCAGTTCACTTGTTACCTTTAGCATACCTCATAAATAATTTTTATATTATATCTTTTACTTATAATTTGCATTTTCCAGTTTTCGTACCATTGCCATGGGGTCCACCGAGCGCTGATTTGCTGCAAAATATTGTACAAACAATGATTCGTCAAAGTTTGCCGGAGGGCATGACTGTACAGTTCCCTGGAACAGCCGCTCATCACGTACACCACGTGCCTGGGGATGCGATGACTTTCACACCTCTCCATCAGTTCTTGCAAACGCATCCACACGCCCACATTCAGCAGATCGTTCAGGCTCAATATAACCCTCAGGCTGCACATCTGGTGGCACAGGCCCAACAGCCCGCACAAGTCCATCAGCCGGCTCAGGCCCAACAGCCGGCACAGGCCCCACAGCCGGCTCCTCACATCCTATTTCCCGGTCACACTGTTCCGGGCGCTCAAGATCAACCCAATCGAAATGTACCGCAACGTAAGTAAAGCATCGCAGATGTATTCGAAACTAGTTAAAGTGGACTTCACAATAACGAAGGGAGTATAAACATTTGCTAACATTACCTCTCATTTACTTAGGTAAGTATAAAACATGTAATTGACAAGTTGCAATATGTCACAAGCTACAGTGTGTCTTATACTTGTTTACAACTTGTTGACCGTACATCCTATGTGAACGAAAAAATATCTGAGATACATGTATAAAACAAGTATTGTGTTTTGATTAGTCTTCTACAAGTCTTCAACAAGTTTACAACTTCTTTTGTGGTTTAAACGAGGGGTTATATGGTGGTTTTGTATGTTGTATAGAACTAACAATAGATCATTTGTTGCAGCGCAATTACATTTCCGTCGTGCTCCTGCAACACGCACACAAGCGGTGCCCCTTGTGAATTGCATTTATGATAGATTCTTACAGTGCGAGAGCACACACGCTCGCCGCCGTATATTGCGACGCAGGTAAATATTTTATTACTTGTATAATTTGTACTGATGTCATTACAATTGTATCAATATATTTTTAATTAATGCCTGCAGGAATTAGCTTTAAAGAAACAGTTTATCTCAATATGTATTTAACACAAAAAGCACTGAAATATAAACAGAATTTACTTAGTAATTAGAAGCCGTTTTGTTATAGGAATGAGGCATTAAGTTTAGGTATACCTTAATTCCATTTATTTGATCATGGCGTTTTATTTGAAGACGATCGTTAATTACAAACTTTTATGGGATATTTTTACCCTTTTAATCTCATCATTGATATTTGTAGATGAATAGACATTATTCCATTTATAGGGAACAGCATCAACAGCAAGTTGCCGCTCAGGAGCGTCTAAGGAATGAAAGGATCGCAGCTCTGAACATTGAAACCTTGAGAGATCGCAACATAAATCTTACAGAAGTAAATAAATAGCTTGTTGAACCACTTTAATAAAATATCCCACTTGCTATTAACGCCTTTCTGTGTTGTCTTTTTAAAATATTGTTGTTCGTGGTTTGTACATAGAGGTCTGAATCGGTGTTTTAAGAATTTCAAGTTTGTACAGGTGATGGGATATTTCAAGTTTCCGACTGTTTAACTATCAGGCTACATGCCACAACTACGCCTTCATGTGTGTGTGTTTTTTTTCATAGTACTTTACTACTAACAATACCCACAAATTACATGGTGCAATTAATGTTTTGAAGTCGCAAGTGAGAAAGGATCTAATTAAATATAGCCCAAGTACTTTTTCTTGCAGAGTAACATCAGTACAATGCTTCAATTGCTTAGAAGCTCTCCATCTCAAGAGGCTTGGCTCAATGCTCTCTTGGTGACAATTGTAAGTAACAATCAATATTATTATCTATTTAACGTTATTAGACCCCAAAGTAAGCTAAAAGAAAGATCTCGGTCTCTCTGTCATTGTGTATAGTATTATAAATTCAATATGTCCGATCCGATGTTTGAACTTTCTTTTGAGGGAAGTTAACATAGGTGGGGATGCCTCTTCGATCAGTTCCCGCTTGCAGGTGATTGGATCATTATCTTTAATGTATTTTGTTTCAGGCACGTCACTTCTATCTGGCGGACCCAATGCAAGCCGTACCCGGAGAACCACAATTGGTTCCCAATGAGTTTACGACTCTCCGCGCGCTGCTCCGTAGCTACATTCACAGTTTGATTGCTCGCTCTGGTGATCACGAAGGAGAAAACTCTTTCATGATTAGCTCTGACTTCTTTGTCGCTCAACATATAGACTTCATTGAGAACATGGTATGATATTGCTCTCAAGTTTATAACTACGCATTTTATAATATATAAGATTATCCCACCCATTCTTTTAATAATGTACGCATTTTAATGTATAGAACGGAGTGGGACCAATTTCAATGAGATAAGTTTCTAGTTTTACATGGGCATATTTATTGAAATGCGCTGGCGCCTACGGAGGTATCCTTCTGACTAGGGCACTTTTTAAAGCTGGTAAGACACAAACACCGAGTGGGAGACCTGGGAGCGTGATAGGTACAGCCGCCTGTGCATCTAGAGTAGAACAAGCTACCTTCTAAGTACTAAGGACTGTACGACTAAGCAATATAAACTCTTAAGGCTGGCCTTTTTTAGTATGTCAGCTTTTCCAGGAGTCTGGTCAGGACTACCGTGTGACCTCCCAACACGAGAGAGGAAACCTACGTCAGAGCTTCCTTCGTTATTTAGCTGGTTCACCGATTAACAGGTTGGCTTGGGTCATAAAGGTGTACTCACCCATTGTAATTAGTATATAGGTATGAAGTGCATATAGTAACTACTACAACATTAATTAATAACTATATAGATTAAAATAAATTATGATTTCTCAGAATAATATAACTCCAGTTCGTGAGGGTGTTGACGTTATGGCGTCACTCCAAGGACTTATGCGTTCGCGAATGCCGGCCGTGGTGGCCTGCGTTATGACCGACGTATCTGGAGAAGTGTTCGCCTCGAGGTTCTACGGAGTGTTCGCGCGACTTTTTGCGGATGCCTGTGCTTTGATCAGCCATTGCTTGGAAGACGGTCTTGATGGCTTTCGACTTGTATTCCGCAGCTTCATGGTAAGATTTTATTCGTAATCGTAGATGTAATACATTTATTAGTTATTATCTGGTAGGACTTATTTTCAAATTTCTAGACCCCCTTAAATAACCGCCAAAATTTTCTCAATCAAGAATACCTGAGTGTATTTTTCAACTCGCTTTTTTTAGGTAGATGAGCTCAAAACAAAATCTTAATATATTTGTATAATTACTACTAATATATTAACACATACTTAATAAATAAATACTAGAATTACGCGTTTAGTAACTACTATTACGTGATATCTTATCGCTACCCTAAAAATAGTATCAGAAAGAAGCTGCGCTGGTCATTTGTGGTCTTCTTTATCAGTTCCACGTCACCCATTCATACTTTCTGAATGCAAATTTGACCTACTTGTGAAAATACCAAAAGCTACATAAATATACAAATAAATACATCACAAGTATCATCAATTCTTCACGGATTCCATTATAAAACTATTTCGACAACAATAGTATTTAATAGTAATGGTAAATGTTATAAATTGACAAGTCCTTTTTTGTAAGTGATCCAAGGAAGACAACAACGAATCTATGTTGGCAGTAATAGTTATAGTGATAATATTTTTACAGGACCGACTTATGAGGACCTTCAACCCATCATACCATCAATTATTCTTAACTCTTGCTACGGCAAATTTTAATGGTATGTCCAACAATTTGAGCAACCGTAACATTCGACAGTACGTTGTGCGAAATGAGGAGGAAGTCATTGATCTGGTAAGTGACTTAACTTTTACTTTAACACTCTTAGACAGATTTGCTTTGATTTAGAGGTAAGTCACTATTCAAAGTGTGAGGACCGAATTCCACCATTGAATAAGAATAAGAGCAATATGGTTGTAGACGACTCGTATGCAACGGTGGCGCCCGGGGGTTGCAAACGTCCACAAACTACAGTGACCACTTATCAGGTGGCGTTGTATGCTTGTTTACCAATTTGGTATTAAACTTTTATACTAATAATTGTATACTCACCTGAATAGAGTACGCCACGAAATAACTCCGTTTGGGCGCGGTGTGGCAGTCAAGCATCTTTTTATTTTACCAGGTCATTCATTCTTCTGATACGAATGTAATAGTTATTAGTTGAACTGCTGAACTTAAGAAGATAACTTTAGCCAAAATGTGTCAAGACACAGTCTTTAAGCATGTTGTGAAACCTCCCAACAATACGCTTTATAATGTGGTTAGTGGGTTTGAGCTCTTCCGCCTACTCCTGTTATCCTCCAAAGAAACGCGTACTGTGCATATTAAAGTGTATAAGTTGTGACGAGATTGGCATCAATATATATGCTGGGAACTTATAATTCTCACTAGTACATTATTAAAAATGAGCTGGCAACTTTAAAACGTACTGTCATGGTCTGAACCAACCAACACACAGTATGGCTGAGTATGGTGGCGATGTCACTTTTAGTTCCGAGTTTGACCGCGGGACTTATTTTATGGCGTTGACTCTACATAGTAAACTCACTAACTTTGTTTGTATGATTATATTGTGTTGTCATGTTTGCGATCTCGAAAGCGATTAACATCATCTACTCGTTTAATTTGTGAATATCTTGCTGTACCTATACTTTCAGACATCACTTACAATGCAATACGAATCTGACTATTTACCGGGTCCTCACATTTTGCATATTCAACTACCTCTAGCGCCTGCACTATATTGAAAAGAACAAAATAATGTCAAGAGCACATTAGCTAGAGAAAACAAGAGTTCATAGAACCTGGAGTGCCGTGGTTTTTAGCTTGTGATTGTCCAGCATAACAAGATGGCATCTGAGACTCTGAGTAGTGTCTTTCAGCATAATAATAAAGATGTACAGCGTTTGTTTCTAAATATTTCTAATGAACAGACATGACCAATTTACGAATTAATATGTAAAAGTATAGATTTGGTAGTAGATGAATTAAATGTCAGCTGACATTCCAGGCGTCGGAACACGAAGGAGCGGAGCCAACACCAATGGAAGTATCTCCTGCCCCAGTGGTCCGCGAGGAACCTATGCAGCTGAGCCCACCTACAACCCCAGCTATATACGATGGAGCAGAAGATACAACTGTACCCTCGGTTGTTATTGATCCGATATCAATGACGTCACAAGCTTCGACGTCATCAGTAGCTTCCGCGCCCGTGTCCCCCGTGCAGACCGTCACCTCCACGACTTCAACATTTTCACCGCTGTCGTCACAAATGCGAACGTATGCTAGGTATGTTTTCAAATCAAATTACTTAGAATATTATTTTAAACTGTACTGTGCTACGAACAGGCTTGTGGGGAGTCAGCTGAATTTCATTTTATTAATATACATCAAAAATATACTAAACGCATCTTTAATTTGTTTTTACGGTAACTAGCTTTGCCTGCTTTACTAATAAAGTTTATCAACACAGATAGCTTATAATCCGGTCAAAATAGACAAACTTACTGATAGGTTTGTATGATGGACTTAGAAGTTGAAAATTGGTGGAGGTCTTAGGTACACTAATACACGGTTTACTGACATTGCATTTTTATCAAAAATCGTGATAGATATAATCAATTAAATGAAGCGTTCCCAATTATTATTTTTATCTTAAGTTAATACCATATTTGTAGCTTATGTATACCTAACAACCATGATCATACGGGAGCCTAATATTGCGCGCGCATATATTGTTAAAAATGTCTTCAATTTTTATAATCACTAAATCTCAGGGATGCTGACTGCATGGTGCACAACTTACTGAAATGAATATGGGTAGTTTTGATATCCTTTATCGTATTGTATCTTAACTATAGCAAGTTGAAGCCAACAATTATACAATAAAATGTCTCATTTGACCGGATTATTTAAATAGAATAGTATCAAGTCACGGGTCTATCTCACACTAAATTATGCAATACTGGTACGTAAGTTAACTTGCGAACGAACAGTCTTCATCATTAACTGAGGTTCATGATCAAGACTGTTCGGTTTATCAAGAGACGTCTAATAATAATGACAGGTAAACAAGGATTTGGTTACTTTACTTGGAAATATATATGTTATTGCTTATATTTCATATTTTCTAATGGGAATGATATAAAAAAATATTATGCTTGTCAATATAAATTTAGCTTTTCTAGTTTTGATTATATTTAAATTTAAATATGATTTTTATATTTTAAATTTCTGTTCCTTGACCGCTGATTTTAGATAGCATTGCAATAATAACTCATAAGTCAGCTATACACGTTGATAGTTTGCATGATTGTATGTATGTTTACTGTTTGTATAAACAATTTGACGTTATATATTTCACCAGGATTAATAAAGAGAAGAGTGAGCCGTCGACACCCACTCACAACGGTAACAGGGACGAAAATCTGGGATTAGTAAGTTTTATTTTAATCATTAAACATTCGGCCAGTGTCCATAAGTTCTGTCTTATCCATTAGAACCTACCAAGCCAATATAAGTAAATCACCTTTTCTCAGTACAGTTTTTCCTAATTTCTGAAACATAAGTTTCATATATTTAATTCTTATGTCTTATTTGTGGAAACTTTATGAGCCTAATCGGCCAGCCAGTTTTTATTGGCTAGCAGACCCTTAGAGCATCTTAATTCCTTAGTTTGAGAGAGATACGACGGTATTCCCGTCGTGCAAGTACCTCTACCCTACACGGCTATAATAATCTTATGTTGTTTTCTTGGCGGTGAGTAGGGTAGCCAGAGTTCACTGAAAAGTTTTTGTGCTGTCAGTAGGAAGATCAAAGGCTTGCCCTGATTGTGTCTTCTGCACTGACGGCACAGAAACTCTTCTTACAGGGTCGGCAGCACGGGTGTGACTCCCCTGGTGTTGCACATGTTCGTTGGTCAAGGTGACCACTTTCCATTAGGCTTGTCTGCCAACTAAGTTGTATAAAAACATAAAGCTCAGGGTTGGGGAATCCCGTTCCGGGTATGATGGTAGAACCAGCGCCGTACCGCTCAATGCAGCCGTTGACGCTCCCGTATCAACTTTCAAGAATTTGCCCAACATTGTTGGGATTATCTTTCGGTCCTACATTTCCGTAAAGCAAATGACCAGCCACTGGCGATATCGAAGCTCTGTAGTCAGATCAAGTGGTCTCGCCTGTATGTTTAATATGCCTACGCAGAACATATAGGAGACAAATTTAGTAACTTGGCGAGACATCATCTATGTATTATTAGCTTTTAATGCAGGTGCCGTTATTTACAATAGTGGATTTAGCCCGTCTTTATAGGCCCAATATTATTGTTTCCTTAATTGCCTTTAGTTCAACATCCAGTGCAGCCGGTCCATTTCTGTACTTTTATAGTGCTGGCGTGGACAAGTAGGTGTCCTAGTCCAGATAATATAAATCTCGAAAGGGCCTCTGCGTGTTGGACCCATGTCCACATGTAAGCATTGTAATTAATCGGGTATCATAAATCGAACTAAGAGTGACATAAATATATTTAGATTTCTAGATTGCTGGTAAATATTGTATTTAACTCATAATCTTGTATTTTACATAGAACAAAGTATTCTTTTTTTCAAGACCATAATCTAAGCCATTAATGATAAGTTTGGTAGCCACATATAAAAATAGTAATGAACTGGATATTATTTAAAAATATCTGCTTTGAAAGTGTAGTATCCATTGAACTTTGAAAAACAATAACTACGACTGACGAAAAAAGTTCAAAATCTCACGGACTCTTGCACATTCCGCGAGTCGTAAGACAGTAATATATATTTTTAATTGCTTATAGAGCTGGTTCCAGCTAGGAATCCTCTTAAGCATTTATTCTGAACGACTTATTATAACGTGATTTTAGTTTTACGTAAACTTTTACTCCTCTAAGTTTTGGAATGATTATGTATTATTTAGATACATGTTGTTATGAATGAGCTAGTTTGGTGTATTGCTTGAATACTTGTGCTTAGCGACAAGAAGTTACTAATACATTGTTTAACAATGCAGGTGCCACCTTTGATGATAGTCCAACATTGGGGTGAGGAATGGGTACCGGTATTTACTCACGACCAACAGACCCAGCGATCGGAACCACAGGAGCCGTATAGCGATGCATATTTGTCTGGAATGCCGTCACGGAAGCGACGATGTGTTCGCCAAGCGCGTCCTCCAACTACACTAGACGGATTCATGAATGGTAATATATTTTCGGTGCTTTGTAATGTAGTTTTAGAAAAAGAAATAAACGTAAAACAGAATTAAAACATTGCAAACAATAGAAGAAAATATACCACTTGGGGTCGAGACTGCAGAAGGAAAAGAACTTAATGCAGACGCTGGCGCATGCAACATCTAAAACTATACTCTTTGTCATAGACTTTCTTCATGATTCTGGATTACTTTGGCAACACATTTTTTGACTCTAATTAATTGTAGGGTCGGAAATCTTTCCGAAATCGGCGCTCCAAAATTGTAATTTTCATATGCTTTACATTTATGAATTTATATCAGATTTTTTTTGTTATTGTTATCTCGATTATAACGCAACTTATTTACCAGAGAGCGTTCGTGAAGCAGCGGATCGCGACAGGTCAAGCACAGTGGACAATAGCGGAATACGCAATGCTTTCCGAGAACATATGCGCGACATAGCTCGCACAAGGGCATCAAGTTCTGAGGACTATGATCCCCTACGATACACTTCAGCTGCCAGGTTCCTCAATTCATCCAGGTAATATATTGATGTCAGAAATGATCTGCATGGGCTTTGCGAGATGCGGTTTCAAGACCAGGGGTAAGTACACTACAGCCAAGCATAGAGATGGGCGGGTTCATAAAATTGGTAGGAATTGGCATAATAGGTAATTAAAAATAAAACACCCGTTTTATTAAAATTTCTAGATAACATTGTAACTTAATCTTTTGGATTATTTCTAATTCAAATCAAAGTAGTTAAAACTATTATCGGCAACTTTTGTAGCTACGTCATGAAAACAGAAACAACACGAAGACTTGAGTTATTTGTATTTACACAAATACTGCTGCTTGCTCCGCATCCGTGAATATCTTTTGTTTACTTATGGGAGAGTCGATTGTATTGGATCACTTTTGACTTGTACTCGAATATTAGGTATGTAAAATGTAAAATAAAGTTAAATGTTTTGAACAATGTCTTGCATCCACGTTAGGTGAGATTTAGAGTTCAATTTAGCAAACTAGCCGTTTATATTGTGCCATAGCTTGTTCAAGACAGTAAAATACCACATTAAAAACTTATTTCGGATCAGTTTTGCGTGCGTTTAGTTCTCTTTGCCTTTTCCGTAGGAAAACAAAAATATAGCTTACATATTCATATACTCACGCCTGTAACTCCCCGAATGAGTAGGTAGAGGTGTATAAATACCCACATTTCACCAACTATGATCCCACGTAATAGGGGGTGAGTGTATTACGGTCAAGGGGGCACAAAAATATAGCTAATAATTTATATACAATGATTTAAATTATATGTTTGTATGAAAATAGTCAGGTGACTATGGGTGGTACGATTTATTGAACCAGTTAAATTTTGAATTAAACAAATGCAACGACATAACTTCAAAACTTAGTCACACCATGCAAATGCACAAAATATTTGTGGTTATGTAACTTATTTTGGAATATATATACTCTTTAACTTGTAACAAAAACTAAACGCACGGCACGGTCTCTTGCCCATAAGTAAATTTAACATTAAATGATTTATTATTTTTTCCAACCACTTTACCACGACTATATAAAAAAACTTATTTAGCCGAGTATATTGTAAATAATTAACATTTTTAAACACGTATTTATGAACTGGGTGCTTAACCATTTATTTTTGTTATTTGCGAATACACAAAATTTTGTTAATACCAGGTATGCGCCCATCTCTAGCGAAGCATAGAAAGATGTGAGATTATACTAAATATTCTTCCTTGGATGTTTTGGTCAACCACATCTATCTGTCTATGTTTGAGATACAACAACCTGTGGCGGAATAAACGCAAACCTACAAATTTTAATATTAAATTAAGCCACCAAAACCATAATATCTATAATTTAATATATCCGTAGTTCAATATTTAAAAATAGTGGTCCTGATTAAACTGTAAATGAATGAACACACTACAAAAGAGTTGTCCAGAAAACGTTTTTTATTCTTGAAAAAATCCAGTGGCGATGAACCAAATATTTTTGGATAGTGTTCCTATAATTTTTAGGCTGAATACTAACAAAACTTTTACTGCCTGTGTCTCACACACGAACATATCATTCAAAAGTAGTGTTTCGAAATTATGAGACTTACTCCATCTTTGTAATACTCCTACAGAGCTGCTTGGTGTAATAAAAATGTAATATGTCAACTGGTTGTCAAAGTATGACTGTTGTTGATCGAAAATATTTGAGACTTACATAGCTACAAGCTACTAAAACAATAGCAGTTCCAAAACAAAACTGGGACAATATACTTTTACCTTGCATTTGTCATCATAAGATGACCTAATAAGTAGTCCCATAAAGTGATAAAAGATATTTACAAAAATGAGCATGGTTAGAAAGTGACTTTAAGTAACAGTTGACAGCGGCGACCAAGTGATGACAGCGATAATTGCTATTAAAAAATAAAATTGTATTGCTATCGAATTAAAATATCTACTAACATAAAATAACAGTTAGTTTTTCTCTTAAATGCAAAATTACAAAATTATTATCTAAGTCATGCCCGATTACTAATTTTAACTAGTATATATCAGTGTAATTTGATCCATAATGGATTTTATTGGGAATAAAAAACCAACGTCCATACAAAAAGTGAACATCTCCTTTTACTGTGCGTTTCCAGGAGGCTTTGTCTATTTGAAACCAAGCTTACATTTCGTTACTTGTTGGACCAGAAAAGCTTGTCAGGATATGGATCACCAGAACCATCTAATGTAACTGAACTAAAATATTCTTGAAGACTAAATTCAGTAACCAATTCTGAGCAAACTGCTGTTTGGTATTGAGTTTGTTCTGTTACAGGTTGTAGAAATGAATGTATACCATTGTATTGTATCCTTGTGTTCAATATTTGATGTGTACCTAATAAAGAAAATTTAACACTTAATCTCTTTCTGTAACCTGTTTCATATAGTAAATATTTTTACTATAGTGCTTCAAACTTCAAGCGCAATGAAAAGTTTAAAACTACTCCAAATACGTCAGTTATTATTCGTGTTATATGGTTAAGCTTGGTAAGTTGGCAATACGTGGACGCTTAGAGTTTTTGTTTGCTGTTTGTTTGCTTAAATAGAGTTTTTGTTGCTATATTTACGTGTAACTATCAAAGGAAGGATTTTCGGAAATTTCCCCAGAAGTTTGTCAGTTTTATAGTAAAGATCATATAATTCTATGTAAATACCTGCTACTGTTTAGAAATAAATATATACGTTTCGACGTAATTAATCCCTAGGCGGATTAGAGGCTGAAAATTTACTAGAAATCTATGCAACTTGAAATTTAAATAAATACGGTAGTGCGGCAAAGGAAATTAATTCGGAAATATTATATTTTTGAATTAAGTTCCATGAAACCTGGATCCGAGCTACAAGTTACAGCGGAATAAAATAGCAATATTTTAGTGTAGCATGTATATTGGAATGATTGCCTTATTCTACTTTTATACCTATTACAGGTCAAGACGTGCGTCAATATGTCCGGTCTGTTAATATTTTACAAGTTCTCTACTGTTCTATGGTTAAGGGACTTCTAAAGTTCCTATGAAGAGTACCGAAGAATAAACAGACAGTGAAGCGCAAAGAATATTTATGTATTGATTAACAAATATTGTGCTATATGTTTTTTCAACGGAGTAACAAAATATTTCGTGAATAAAAACCTAATTTGTTGTTTTCTTAAGATGCCCAGATTCCTATTATTATGAGATTGTGTTGATAGTTTAATACCCTATGATATTAACCGTGAGCAAAGCCAGGTATAGACGTGTGGGGCCCCTTCCTATCCATATACCCTTTGGGGCTAGGCCAACGTCACCCGCAAGCCAGTAGGTACACCTACTGGTTGACGCGCGAGGCGCTAGCGCAGGTTTCACTCTCGGGGTTGGTGGGTCAGCAACAGTGGCTGCCGCAAACGCCGTATGCCAATCGAAAGGAGGAGGTGGACCGAGGTGAAGGCTCCGGATGCAATCGGGAATATTGTTAAGATGATGATATTAAATGATACTTTCATATATAATGTTTTGACAATTGTGTACTAAACTGTAAAATACTGCAAAGGCGTGTTTTTAAGTTTCTTAGTAAATCGCTTAATAATTATTTCTCTGGTTTCAGGTCGAAGAAATCGCAACCACAGGAAAATGGCAACAAGAACAAGGACGAGTAAAGCTTAGCCAATAACCCATATGATCGGCTTTATAACAGTAGCCTAGCTTCATAGTTATATTACCATGTTCTTATACACATACACTGTTACACTGTTCGCTATATAAGTTCGACAGCATACGTCTACTTCAATTGAGTTAGGTTGTATTGAATTTAATTCTACTGGTTCATGTTATGATTTGCATTTTGAATGTTACTGACATCTTAAGTGTGTAGTAAATTTTAAACCGTAAACGTTATAAATGTTGTTGACAATTTATGTAACCAATTTTTAAACCGTAAATTGTTAGAAAAGTATGTCTTGTAGTTAAGTAATATATATCATGTATTTGAATAGTTAAAAAAATATGCCCTAAATGTTTGCCTAATACTGTCAGCTACGCATCGTGTTTAGGGAACTTATTTAAATTCTTGTATCTCTGTAGCACGTAATAATTTATATAATAAGGGCTTATTTTGAAGGTCTACGAAACTGAGAAGATTTTAATGTGTCATTTGCATAATTAGGTTCTGACGATATACTGCAAATGTATATTATCTGTTATATAAAAGTATCTACATATTGCCCAAACTTACCGTGTATTCCTTGGTCTGATCATCATACTTACATGAGTTAGTACTATTTTGTTATTTGCCCACTGATACATAATACAGAGGCGAATAGACACGCGTAAAGAGTCTATAAGTCCAAGTGTTACTTGCTCGCAAACAATACAATTTTTAGTGTTAGTAGGCTGATGATGTGAGAACATTTGTCTGTCCTGTACATGCCTATTATTTGTCATGGTATAGTTCGTTATAAGTCGAAATAGCAATCGGAGTATGTGGGGGTTATTGGTGGAGGGTATGCCCCACTCACCCGCACAACGCCAATACTAGGAAGACCAAAGTGTGGAAGCTGTGTATGTGGGCTCCCTCCACGGCTCCCCTGATTGCCATATCGACTTTTCGCGAAAAGTAGCTTACTTACCTAAGAATCTATTTTATTATAAATTCACTAAATCAATTTAATTATACTTATGAAAGGAACCTATCCTACTTTTTGCTTTTTTACCTTTCAAATACCTTCGTTTTTTTGTTTGCACAACCCTAACTGCGTTTCACTAGTTCTATTCAACTTTATTAAAACCCCACCCATCTTTGTACATTACATAGATTTCTTTTAGGTAGAGTGACTAAAGCACAACACATAAAACATCTTTTTATTAGAGGAAAATGTGATATGTACATGGGTTTACGGGTACCTAAATCTTCAATCGTGACCCTACACGATCTCCTGTGTGAGGCTGCTGACAAAGAGTCCACCCGATAGGCTACACATTGTGTGGATAAACATTAACTTTTCATTGAAATCTGAGCAGTGTGTTAGGCATTGTGCAAAATAATTTATCGTATGAGATATGTTACGTTGTCGAAGGAAACAAAAATAATAACAAAAATACTGGTGCTTAAACTAGTCACATCGTTCCCAGTGTTTTTACAATTTATTTGTGTAAGGCACGTAGCTAACCAGGCGGGTAGATATACAGGTATACTGTACTGTACAAGCTGCATTATATAATTATCTACCTTTCGATGGGTTATATTGTTGTATACTATGTACACGTACGCAAATTATATGAATTGGAACTAACTCATGTATTTTGATCTATATTTTCATTTTATGATGTAGTACTTGTATTACCAATATATACCTATTATAATTATATTACATAATAAATAAGCGTACCGAATTATGGTGATTACTGTAGATGTCTTGGGAATAAATAATATTATATAAACAGTGTTTCAATTATACCTAATTAGGGACACAGGTTATTAGTAAGTTAACTTCAATTATCGCGGCATATGCGGTAGCGACTGCAGGCTGACTGTCAAAACTCCCGAGTGGAAAGACTGCACCTGAGCCCGGATTCTTCAGATTATGTCAATAAAACCATCATCATAACACAACTTTCTTTTATGCTGAAAGGGTCTAAAATTAAATGGCGTCTTATATAGAATGAGAAGTAGTAATGAACTCATTTTCATTTAATTTTGGGCTTTAAATATATACCGATATAGTCTGAAATTTAATGTCATTTTTGTAGTGTCAGTAGCATAACAGGTTTTGCTAACAAAATTAGCAGAACGCCAGCGGGGCCTGGTGGCAAAGGCAGTGGCGAAGTTGCGTTGCGCCCTCCCTGGTGCTGCTGCCTCTAGTGAATATTTTCACCTCTTTTGAGAAACAGTTCGTGGTCATGCCTTGTGTCACACGGAACAGAAAGAAAATATAAACTGACAGAAAGCAAGAACTGGATAACCAAATACAGTACGCGTTACAAAAAATAGCTCCCTTGGCCGCGGCGTGGCAGTCGCAACATGTAATATTGCCAGTATCGTCTTTTTGTTATACCAGGTATCTTTTATTGTTCAGATATGAATATAATAGTAGGTACATAGTTGAACGCTGAACTTAAAGGAACGCTGAAGATAAAGGAGTGAAAACTTTAGCCAAAGCGTATCAAGAAACAGTCTTCGATCATGTTGTGAAATCTCTCAGCAATATACTTTTTAATGTTATGGCTCCACCGCCGTAGCACCTCATGTTATCCTCCAAAAAACGCGTAGGGTAGACCGGGTACAATTGTACCGGGGTCCGTACCCCGGTACAATTGTATCCGGTCTACCCTACGCCGTTACCGTTTGTACCATCGTCAATATCACTGCAACTAAGCCACGTGCACTCCCTCCCTACCCCTCATGCGCTTCCTATAATGCGTTCCAAGTAATCTTCAGAAGGACGAGCGCATGGCGCGAGACGAACGCTCGTGACGACGAAGTGAAATATCCGTGCAGTCACAGTAAGTTTTTTCGATTTACTATTATTCATTATAACAGAAAATCAAAGTATTGTTTTTCATTCAGTGTCAGTTTAAAAGTTTCTTACAATTATTACTTTTGTATTGCGATCGCAGTTGTGCTGTTTCCAGTTTATTATCTAGAGATTTTTACCTTTATTGACTAAATGACGTTATGGGGACATTTGTAGCACTTTTTCGGGTACATTTGTACCGTTACAATTGTCAATTGTATTATTTAAGTAGTCGGGGACAATTATAACAAGGGATGGTTGTACCACAGACGTACTTGTTGCCAGAGCTTGGCCATACGAAATGTTGATTAGAAATTTTGGTTATTTTTAACGATATGTAAGTATTATATCTATAAATATGTAATTTACTAGGTACCTATGCCTGAAGAAGCTATGTTTGTTATAGGAAGCACTAATTTTAATATTTTATAAGAGAAAAGTTACGTTTAAATTTTTTTCGGTTTTTAATGCTTAGATTTAAGAAATCAAGGAATATGTGATATTCGGTAGATAAAACACTATCATGCTGTGATATAACCATTAAAGCCTGTTGATTTTTCTAATTAAAAGGCTGAGTTTTACTTAATAATATTATCGGTACAACTGACCCAGTATCGGGGACGTTTGTACCAATCTACCTTTTCCGTTTAAAAGTAAAATATATTTGTGTATGTTGCTCATACAGGTCTAACTATAGTACAGATTTATAGCCTAGTAACCTAGGCGTCATTGGGTACAGATAATGTACTCAAAATATGCATGAGTTCAGAAATTGATATTGAACCTAAAATGCTACAATTGTCCCCGGTCTACCCTACCTACTGTGCATATTATAGTGTACATGTTGTAACGAGATTAGGATCTATAACTATAATACCCACTAGTCATCCCCATCCCATCTTAAAAAAAATGAAAAATGTGTGTGTGTCACGCGGCGGTGCGCGGGGAGCGTGGTGTCGCGTCGCCTCTACGGAGCTCTTTTTGATTGAAAACACGCATAGGTAAAAGAAAAGAGAAAACACCCAAGGTCCCACACACTGAAAACGCAATCACGTGCGGTGTGGCAGATCACACGCGTACCTACCTACAAGCAGAATCACGCGTCCCCACGCGTGATGGCGTGGAAAAACACGGGGTATGGCACACTGGAATCTGCCACCAACCGCGTGATTTTGGTGGGATTTTTGTCCGAGAGTTGTTAAACATATCTGTATAGGTGTTTGAGGCTAACTGAAAATCAAGCAATGCAACGTGTATAAACGTCAAATTTATTTATATGGAAATATAGTCTGTCTTTGCAGAATGCCGATGCAAGTAGCCACTGTCAATTAAAGTGATATATAGATATATTATGTTAGTGTAGCAAACCTCAAACACCTACCTAAACATGTCACAGTTCTCGGCCTATACTTACATAAAACGGCGCCCTGCGCGTGATAGCAGATAAATATGCGCGCGGTGGCATAACTACGGTCCGCCGCGGGGTGCAGGGCAGTGTGGCCAGTGTGCCAATCGCCTAGCATCATTATACACAGTATGGCGATGTCATTTTTAGTTCAGAGTTTTGCCGCGGGACTTATATGCTGGCGTGAACTCTAGCTTGTAAAAGAACTGATAGATGGAGCTATCAGTGTCAAGTTTCTCCTTTTACCTTGCGGTATTGTTTGGCCTCCCTTTCCTCTAAATTCTTAACCAAGTTCAGGTCAGAAAATTCCGGAATTTGTTATTATAATTGATTGAATAGAATATAAAATATCATTTAACAATTTATTCAGTTGGCTGATTTTTGAATAGGTACCTACGAACTCCTTAACTCACACTGAGCATGATACCTACAGGTAGATACATAGGTAAGTACTAATTTAATACAGACACAACGTCATACGGCCACCACCAGTACGTACGGCAGTACCAGCTAAATAATGCACTAGGTAGGTACATTTTTACGGCTTTGTCGTTCGGTAATCGTTGATCTGACGATTGCTCTTACTGGAACGGTCCCAGAGCTGGATACCATTCGTCCATTCTGGTATCAATATTTATGTCTTGATTCTGCTAATTTTATGTCATGGAAAGTCAGTCATGCCACAGATATTGCAAAAGTAATAAATTTTCGACTTTACCCCCATGTTGTTAAAGTCTAAAATGAAATGGCATCTTGATAGAGTGAATGAAAAATGTAATGAATATTTTTTATTTAATTTTGAACATCAAAGTAGAGTAAAAATAAAAAGATTGCAATGTCCGTGGTTTTATAGTGGTTTTGTTATGACATAAACTCAGTAGAATCGGGCCCCTGTTTGTACCTTACTTGTTGTGTTTTTGCACTGATAGTGGGGAGTGCCTTACAAGTAGCTAGTACATTTCTAGTAGTGTATTTTTACTTTTTCATAACGTGTTCTTTCTTGCCAGAGCAGGTTAAGCGTCAAGAGTTATACCAAGATATTTAGCTGTACCTACCTATTAGTATGGAACTTGTTGGCCATTCACATACAGCAACATGTTATGTTCTTTTATTGGTGAAATCTACGTAAATCGACTTGCTTTCGTTTTAGCCTAACTCGACTTAAGACTTGATTAACCGCTATTTGAACTTTTCCACAGCCTCTTCATGATTATCACCATAATACCAGTGTCATTGGGAAAAGTGGAATTAGGATTATTTTCTGTAACTGGAATGTCACTCGTGTACAACACATTAGGTACAAGGTCGGACCTAGTAGGTATACTTCTCTTGTCTCGCTAGCGTAGGCGTCTGTCATCGAATCGAATGGGAAATACTCTGTTTGACATATCAACTTTTGAGAGAGTATGATTTTATGATTCGAGAATGTCTGCAAAATGTTTCGGTAGCATAACATTTAGGTAATTTGTATATGAGACCTTCGTAGGAATACTCGTATAGTCGAACATACTATCTTTTCTCCTAGCGATGTTTCGATATGATTAGTAGGTACTATAATCCTGTTATGAATGGACGGTCACATTGTGCGATTCTGCTTAGATAGATCTTGAAAGATCGATTAAGATAGCAAAATTCAAATGGTCCAGGCGGGATTCGAACCCGCGATCTTTCCCTTACAGGGGAATGATCACTAACTGGAACTGGCCACAGAACCTTTGCCCAATTGAGCAGTCCGACTGGAGAAGTACCTCCGCCCTACAGAATACCGCGGTTATAATAACTTCGTGTTGTGTTACCAGCGGTGAGTAGGGTAGCCAGAGCTCACTGGAGTACCTATTTATGCTGTCAGTGGGATGACTAAAGGCTTGTCCTGCTTTGTCTTCTAAACTGACGGCACAGAGACTCTGTGCTTACAGGGTCAGCACCGCGAGTGTGGCTTCTCTGGTTGGTGCTACACACGTCCATAGGCCACGGTAACCACTATCCATCAGGTGGGCCGTGCGCTTGTCGGCCACCTAAGTGGTATAAAAAAACATATATCCGTCTTACGGCGACTGTGGGAGCCATCTACCGATATTCGTACGAATTATCGGAACTAATGAATGATGTTGCAATCATTCTTAAATATTGATTTTTGATGACTCCGCTCAAACTATTGAATGTATTTTAAACATTTAGTAAGCTAACTATTCAAAATCGATTAAGATGGGATGGGATGGGATTCGAAACCGCGATCTTTCCCTTACAGGGGGAACGCTCTGACCACAGTCAGCCACAGTCGGTTTCTTTGTTCGTTTACCAGGTTTTACTATCATGATTATTTCAGGTACTTTCTAGAGAACAAGTACATAGTTTATTCTAAATGCAGTATTTATGTTCTTTGTCAGTTTTACTTTTTAAATTTCATAGTACCTATTTCACTTTTTAAGGTTAAGTATTAGTTTGTTTACTACGGATCAGACCAAATAATTCGTGTAGTTTTATAAATTGGCACAGTTATTCCCTAAGGTGGGTAGTATGAAAATCTGGGTAGATTTTCATGCTAAAAGTCCCCGAGGGTAGGACACGAACTCGCGGTGGGGTATTGGGAGAAAGGATTTCAGATTTTTGTATATTGGAACTATATAAATGAAATCATGTACATCAAATTTCCTATAAATTATGTCTAGATATTTTTACTGAAGGATCTAATCGTACCCTTATTGCCAAAACTGATTAACTGCACTAAATATCATTTTGAGATACGATTTGAGAGACGAGATTTTAAAGTTTATCGACTCAAAGGGACGAAAATACATAGTTATTGTGTATCACAAATACTCAAATTAAAAAGAGAAACTATTTGAGTTAGGTATGCTTTTTGGGAATTATTTTTTTGATAACCTAATAGTTTTCAGATAAATGAAGATAATTATTGGGACGGAGTGCACTAATTCTGTTTTCCCTGAATGAGTCGAAAGTGTCATATCTCCTAAACTAGCTGTTTAATCGTTGAAATAAATAATTCTACACGATCTTCACGTTGCAAATAAATAGCTCATCATGTAAAAACTTCGTCTAGATTATTATATAATTAGTCAACGTTAAATTAAAAATATTTAGCTAGTTTTGGCTGAATTAAAATAAATTTCATTTTTATATCTGCATAATCTTGCCCTAATTTGCCTCTTATTCTTAGCCAGCCGACTCGCCCGGCTGTGCCCGTGGTACATTTTGAAACCTGTATCACCCTAAGTCATAAAAGCCCGTAGTTTTCCAAATATAGTATGTGAATATTTGCAGGATTTCTTGACTTTTATGCTTACTGCTCCGCTCACTTGAGTAGGGGCGTGATGTTATATATCCTATAGCCTTACCCAATAAATGGACTATTTAACACAAATAGAATTTTTCAAATCGGACCAGTATTTCCTGAGATTAGCGCGATCAAACAAACAAACAATCAAAATCTGCAGCTTTATAATATTAGTACTTATAGGCAAATACTGTGTTCCAGAAATAAAAGGAGTAGGCATTGTGTAAATAAAATACTAGAATTTAAATCAATATATATACATATATATATATATATATATATATATATATATATATATATATATATATATATATATATATATATATATATATATATATAGTAAAGTAATAATCCGTCATTCATCATCGCTTTCACGTGAGTCATCCGAAATGCTGGCTGCTGGCAAACGAGCCCGTAGGCTAGGTTCTGTAGGTAAAGATTGATACCATCCATGATACTCTTCTAATATGATAACTTTGTAGCACAAAGTTAATAGATCCCTGTTCTTGGCCAGGGAAGTAGGTAAAGGTCCAGCTTAAAGTTATTGAAAGGGAGGAAATACTTTCTTGGCGTTGGCCTGGGAAGTATTCTCTCCCAAGACTTGCGTCAATGGTTCCTCTCCTTGCCTCTTGGTCCTCCTGGTTGAATAACCGTGACTGTGATCGTAATTGTAGTATAACATTTTGTCCCCTTTTATATATCTCATTCGTTTAATTTTTAGCAAGTTAACTGAGTCTCCGTTTGTATTTTTTGTTTTATTAATTTATTAGTCTCTGCAAATTTTTTCATATCCTTAAATTCATGGTACTTGAATTCTATTATGTTGTAACAATTCTTTGCAAGTTTTTTTTTACCCACCTTATATATTTTCTTAAACCGAGCCCTTTTAAATATATTGAATCAATCAGACACACAATAAATACCGCAGTTTTTTTAACTGTCTCTACAGCACTGTGCATCTAGTCTGCATCCATGTAGCAGTGGCCCGATTAAAAAAAAAATGTTCCTCAACCTCAAGTTGTGTATTTTGAATCCTAACCTATAGTAGGATGGCGGCAACGTTTTGATTACAATTTTGTGCGCCACTCGTATCTGAAAACAGGCTGATCTCTTATGTTTTTCGGTACACATGTTGTTAAATACTGCCATAAGAGGGTCCAATTTCAGCACTACCTTTTTTACCGTGTACATCAATCCACGTGAAGCAGTAGGCTTCGTTAGGAGATGCATTTTCGTACACAGTGAAATTATATAATGTGTCAATTGCCTGGTATAATAAAGAAGTCCAACATTTATGCTGGGATTTTCAGTTTGCCTGTAAATCAAATGATACGGATAAAAAATTTGCTTCATATTCCGCTCTCTTTATATCGTTTTCTTTTTTTGATTACAAATTTCTTTCCTTTGTAAATGCTCAACATATTCTTTTTTCAGTGTAGATTTCTCATCGTCATTTGCTTACTTGTATCTTGTGCTTACAAGACATTGGTCATTTTTAGGCACATAAAAGCCTATATTAAATTCGACGTTGAAGATTCTACTATTAGTCATCTCAGACACTGCAGGTGTAGTATTTTTCTTCTTACGCTATGTAGAGAGAATACATTTTAGTCAATGTAAGCCCAGTTTCTAAAAAGTTCATTTAGTCTTCTTACTCACGTAATGGCTCTCCATAGTCGAAAATGATGCTATGTGGTTCTTAACTTCTTCTACCACTTCTGGAGATGTTATATTTGGACGTCCACGGGCATCTAGTTGTTTCGAATATTTTTGCTATTTTTTAAATACCATAAGATGAAGGGCATAACTGCACCAAAAAAACAAAAGTGTCATTGAAGAAGGAGGTATGTGCCTTAACGTCTTCTATCATTTGAAATCGGTCAATTAAAATTATTTCTTCCATGGAAGAAGGGGTTATGTGCAGGAAAATGCACTGGCACGACGCTTTATTTCACTCATAACTATGCTCTATCATTGCTGCTGTTTTATGTATACTACTAGACTGTTTGTATCTAACAAAAAACTTAGTAGGCGTTCTGAAAAATCACTACTTGACCATCAACATTGAGCAACTTTTTGTTGCCGTCATATATGACGGTACAAAAAGCCGCACTATGGCTATACAGATTGAAATCAAAATTAATTAGCTCATTATCTAGATTTTATACCACTTAGATGGCAGACAAGCACACGGCCCGCCTAATAGGAAGTAGTTACCGCAGCCTATCTATGGAGGTGTACAACACCAGAGGCTTATATCCTGACATTCCTGCTGCCAACTTTGAATCTTTTAAGGCACTTCTTGAAACATGTTGAGCAATATTGTTGTACAAGAAAAACGTGCAGTAGCGGAACAATTTTGTATTTCTACAAATTTTACTCCGACACAACTGATTTCACTTCATACCGACTTTACTCTTAATCTTAAATGACTTCACTCCAACTCCAAACCGACTTCAATCCGACTCCCTCCGATACCACACTGACTCCCCTCAACTTCATTCCAACTCCAGCTCTAAAACAACCACTCCGATTCCAAACCGACTTCACTCCAACCCTAAACCAACTTCACTCCGACTTCACTCCAATGGTAAATTAACTTCACTCCGACTCCAAAACGAATCCATTTCAACGCATTCCGACTTTAAACGGACTCCATATCCCTACGATCATATCCCTACGTACCCATCTTGCACTCGGAAAGAACGCATCGTGCCGCTGCCCCGGTCATCTTCCGCAAGGGTGGCCCGGAGTCCTTGTTCGCATCATAGTGATGACACTCCTTCCTGATCCAAAACAAATCATAAAAAAACCGCTAAACTGATGCCTTGGTCAAGCGCACAGGCGACGCTAAGTCACGTATTGCATGATGGTCCACTGCGCGGATGCGTGGGCGGACGGCGCCTCCTTCTGCGAGCAAGTAATACTCGTGAAGGAGGAGGCGGAGCGGGAGCGGCAGCGGGAGCGGCAGCGGGAGCAACGAAGGATCGCAAGCCAAGTTGCCCGCGTACGAAGGCAATTCGGGCGTCGGAGGTCTATGAACGACCTCCGCCCCCCATGAGCGCAGGCCCGTGGGTGACAGGTGGAGCCGCCTGTCACCCTGGCAGAAGCAGGCCCCAGCAGCTCCCCGTTTCCGGGGACGAGTTGGGGACTCTGTAGTCCCCACACCCGAGAAGAATTATTAAATAATACAAAAGTTTTGAATGTGTCCGGGCTTCAACGCTGAGATGATGATGATCCCTACTTACTAGTTTATTTCCGCAAACACGTAAGCTAATATTAAAAATTGATTTTAATTGAGTTGTCTGGTATATCTCCGGAGTCCAAGGTCAAGTAGCAATAAAATGTATATGGAGCTATACCGAATCCAAAGCCAAAAGAATTTATACAATCGGTTCATAAAAACCTGAAATATGGAAGAACATAGAGAAGAAGTCGTTTAAAATATGCATGTCGAAACATACATAAATGTTTATAAAATTTAAACTACTGGTCCAAACTGTATAAAAATTTTATGGAACTAAATGGCAACTATTTCGCATCGAACTAAAAAAGAATCACGAAAATCAGATCATAATCGATGTACAAACATTAAAAAAATCGATCGAATTGAAAACCTCCTCTTTTTTGGAAGTCGGTTGAAAATAGATAACATCCTTGAAATCAGAGTATCAATATTGCTAACATAATATTGTCGCTCAAGGTTAGGTTGACAAAATGTTGCAAAATTTACATTTTTTATTTATTTAATATTACATACCCCCTTCTTCCATGCTTAAAATACGTAATATCATATTACATTGTAGGTGGATGAAGAATGTATATGCACATTTTTCAAATAAATAAATTTCCATTCACTTATTTTAAATTGTATGCTTCCCTCGTAATAGACATGAACAATTACAACAATTTCACACAATAATATGATGACATAAATAATCAGAAAACTTAATATTTCCAAATGAAATGTTCAAACTTTGAAGCCGATTATCTCAACATTCAGAAATTGTTAGTTACCTCCTTCATCCACTCATGTCTTCTATGTGGTAAAGTCGGCAATTACTGCTAAAACACATTCAGTTAAAATTAGTTATCGTTGGATACTTCATTTTAACCGAATAAATTCATGGCTTATTTACTGTAAGTATCAACAAGAAAAATTAGTTTAAATCCGTAATTTGGTTTTAGCTGTGTGTATTTACAAACTTTACTATTTTAAATGAACTTATTCGTTTTTAATGAAGATAGTTTGGAAATACTTCACGGTTATTTTTTTTTGGCAATAGCTATCTCAGGAACTATGCACCGTAGAGGATAATGGGTTTTACCTGTAGATGCGTCTCAACAAGACGAGTTGATTGGTGTAATCACATAAAACAACCCCCAAAAAGTCGAAAATAAGTTGTGTTAATTAGCCCATAACTTTGATATACCTAGTAATACATATTTTGATTCAAGTCTTGTCATGTCGGGGGACCCTAACTGGTAGAGCACTACGTTATATATATCGGAACCATCCAAGGGCCTCCCGACAATGACAACGCTTGAATCAAAGTATGTATAAAAAGTTATAGGGTTAACACAACTTAGGTATTTTCGACTTTTTGGGCGTTGTTTTTTGCCTTTAGTCTATTTTCGTAATTGATTTACATAACTAGTTATTAAACAGGAATTTTCCTTCACTTTTTCATAACCAGTTATTAAAAAAGACTTTTTGTTCCTTTTACATGACTGTTTTATATAACCAGTTACGAAAAATGAAATTTCCATCACTCTTTTATAACTAGTCATTAAACAGGAATGTATCCTTCACTGTTCATAACTACTAAAGAACTAAATAAGCCTATTTTTTTTAAACTTCAGTACTTATGAAGAAATCGACCACGAAATTAATTCCGCAATTGAAGATTTATACAAAAATAATATTACAGTAGGCACTTTTAAACCCCTAGTTCAAGTCCATTTTATATTAAATAAATATTTTATATACAAACAATAGATATGTTTTTAAATACACGTAATATCTATTTGGTATGAAATCACATTGAAATATTACTTAACTGAAGTAAAAAAAAATAACTATGGTTTAGTATGGCTTATTCTACTAGTCAAGCCCTTTTATTTGATACCCATATTGAAGGAATTGAGAAAAAATATGTACTCCGTCATTTTGCAGCGGCGGCCATCCTGGATAGATTTTTTTCAAACATAGCTAAGAACACTCCTGACCTTTCAAACAAAAAAAGGAGACCCTCTTGGACCGGTAATTTTCAGTTTAGCTATTCAGTCCATTAGTGGCAGTTAAATTCTAATTTTAATGTATGGTACCTAGACGATGGGACTCTAGGGGGAGATGTGGAGACAGTTTTACAAGATTTGGCTTTTATTAAAAACGAATTTAGATTAATTAGTTTAGAACTAAATGACAGCAAATGCGAGATTTTTTTAAACGTTTCGGACAAAAATTCTACTATTTCTAAATTCAATTCCATAGCACCCAACATCAAAATTTTAGAAAAAGAATCTTTACGTCTCCTCGGGTCCCCAATCCTAGAATATGCCTACACCTCATATATAGAGGAAAAAATTCGAAATTTCAGTGACATTTCGGATCGCCTACTCAAAATTAATACACACTCGGCTTTCACTATTCTTCGGTATTGCCTATTCGTTCCAAACTTCACCCATGCCCTACGATCAACGCCATTTTTTAAACAAATAACAATTTTGAAAAAAATGGACAATATTATAGAAAATATCCTCACCAAAATTTTAAATGTGGCCTTGGATGACCGAGCTTCACTACAAGCGACGATTCGCTTGGGTGGGCTCGGTATTCGCAAAATTTCAGATGTCAGCTTACCAGCGTTCCTGTCTTCAGTCCACAGTACGGAAAAATTAACTAGGAAAGTCCTTGCACCTACACTAGTTAATTCTGAAGTATTGTGTAAGACTGATGCAGTGAACGCTTGGAAAATTACATGTCCAAACAACGATTTCCCAAGGAACCTTTTCTCCCAGCGTCAGTGGGACGGGCAGCTCTGCAGCTTATTTGGAAAAAAAATACTAAATACATGTTCCAATGTTGCTATGCGTGCCCGTTTACTGGCGGTTGGAGTGTGGGAATCGGGTCTTTGGCTACAAGCTTTTCCGTCATCTAACGTAAGGACTATGTTAGATGACACTACCTTCCGCATCGCAACTGGTCTCCGTTTAGGTGCGCCGTGTGTTTCTCCGCATCAATGCCGTTGTGTAGAAGCCGTTTACTGACTCGGGCACCATGGTTTGTTCGTGCTGCAGGAGCGCTGGGCGAATTCCACGGCATGCCAGCCTCAACGACATAATCCGCCGTGCTCTTGTCACCGCCGGTGTACCAGCTGTACTTGAACCAAACGGTTTGGCGCGTGACGATGGCAAGAGACCGAATGGCATGTCATTAATGCCATGGAAGATGGGTAGGACTCTGGTGTGGGACGCCACATGCGTTGATACCATGGCTCCTACCCATATAACTAGCACAGCTGGCTGTGCTGGTGCTGCTGCTGCTTTTGCAGAGGCTCTCAAGCGGCGCAAATACTCTAATCTCATCGGAGATTATGAATTTATGCCGTTTGGAGTCGAGTCTTTGGGGTAATGGGGCCCGAGCGCTCGCAACCTCTTCCGTGAGATTGCGAAGCGTATGGTAGACGCTTCTCGTGACCAGAAGGCTGGCCTCTTTTTAGGTCTGAGAATAAGCATTGCCATACAATGTGGCAATGCCGCCAGTCTTCTGGGAACGCTACCACAAGAGGCATGCGATGCGGAGGAATTCCACGACGCATTTTAATTGTTCTTAGCTATAAGTTGTATAATAGTTATTTTAGTATTATTGTATTTAATATTTATAAATTATTTCTTGACATGACTGTGATTAACTATATAAATAAAACATAATACAAAACAATACTAGATCCGAATCAGTTCATACGTTCAGGAGCTACGATGCCACAGACACACACACACACTCACACACACACACACACACACACAAACAGAGACGTCAAACTTATAAAACTCCGTCGTTTTTGAGTCGGGGATTAATAAAAGTTAATTGAAGAAAAAGTGCAGTTAATCAGTTTTGGCAATAAGGGTACGATATGTACTATTATACATACGAGGTACAAAGTTAACTTTTGTTACATATGTAACAAATTTACTAAATCGACAAAATTAACTTCGCTTGGCCACAGAGAGACCGGCGCATGTTACTTTTTTTATTCATAGAAAAGATGTTCCATCAAGTATATTTAGCACCCAGTACCCAGTTTGAGATTATCAAAAATTGATTTACTACCTTTTTTTTACCAAGTCCAAACCGGATATTTCCTCCCTTCTTCTTATCTATCAGAGGGTCAGCGGAATATCACATATTCAGAGTACATATTCTATCAAGTGCAAAAGTGGCTTAGGATTGAAGTGCCCCCTATAATATGGGATTGGACAGGAGTATTCGACGGAAACTGAGCCAATTACAAGTTTAGTTCCCTCGGCTCCAGACGCGTTGCTAAGTTCCATTTCTTGCCGATGTTAAATTGGTTGCACCGGAAAATGCAGATGCCCAAATATCTTATATGTAAATCAGAGAAGAATTTTTGGAAATTTCACTGCTAATAGGGGATGAAAGTATGTATTTTAATTAATTTCGTACTGCTTAATTTAAGAATCGTTTGTCCGTGATTCTTAAAGTAAGGAGTACGAAATTTCGTACACGCCCGGCGGATTCACCGTCCACCTACCGGTGGTTGCGAAGCGACCCGTCGAGCACCTCTCCAGGGAGGGCCCGTACATGACGGAAACCCAATATAGTAATAGACAAGTGGCCAAAGTATTGTAGAATAGATTGAGAATTGTATAGAATTTGAAATTTATGACATGCGTTGACGTTTGTCAAAAACGTCAAATACCATACATTTGTTATGTCCATCGGTGGTCCCGCAGGCGCATGATAGGATCGACAATCCTATCATGCACCTGCGGTCCTGAAGGTTGTTATGAAAATTAAAATTAATGTACACTCACACCCAAGATAAACCAACACGTGTTTTTGCGTCCTTGTATGATATAGTAACTATTGTTTTATTCTATGATATAATAACTATTTAAAAAATAAATAACAAAAAACGGGTGGAACCGCCTGTCACCTGTTTGCGCCTCTCCGTACCTACTCCGTACGATATGGGGACTCCGTGGTCCCCATACCAGAAGAGGGCCGTCTGACGATAAAGAGACGATCCGGGGCCGGCCGGGGTGCGAGGGACATGTCTCAGATAATGTCAGCACCGGCAACCTGCGGCCCACATAGTCGTCGTGCATTTTAGTCGTTTCAAGTACGACATGACCTCCCCCACCGGCTACGGTGGTTGGGGTACCCGTGGGGATTTTGCGCACAAAAAAGGGTACCAGTAATGGTGACCTAGATTACAGGACTACCCAGTCCTGTAATCTAGGGTGGACATAATGGTCTGTGGTCAAACCGCAATAGATAGATACACATCTGCCTATTCCTACTCTTTATATAGAATACGTCAATATGACTTCACCTCCCCTGATGGTAAGGTAAAGTCGTTAGAGACACCGACAATGTTATAATGGTGGCTCTCAGCTGGACGGGTTCATCAGATAATAGTTCACGCCCCACTTGGAGAACCCGGTACTGTAGGCAGATGGAAACATGATGGATTATTATGGTACTGCACCTGTACATGCCTTATACAGGTAGAAGAAGCTAAACATAAAATAATAATTAAGAGAAACAATGTCGTCGATCAAGTTATGGCGATAGTTTCATCAGCAATTTCAGAGAACTTTGTGGGTACAATCACTTACTGTTAGTAGACCCTACATTGTCGTGACATCGACTTTGACATTCTATTTGTTCCTTTAACCCTGGACGACAGTATGTCCAATTATTCGTAACATTTACACTCTACGTAACTTTCAAATTCGAAATAACTCTGTTAATTGAAACAGTCGACACAGGTTGGTCCTAAAGTACTTACCGATATCCTCTCTATAGGTATATGGGTATCAAATGGAATGTGTTGATTCTCGTCGAGTGATTTTTCGCATAATTGGTTAGGTATCAAGTTGAATTACAGTAAACAACGGTTCCGTGAAATGGTGAAAATATTAACTACGGTTGTCACTGTCGAATGCATACACTATTTTATTGCAAATCAAAGACAATTTAGAGCGATTTCACATTCTGGAAAGGAAAGTGACAGTCTCCTTCTGTTCGCGACGGTCCCCGATAAAGACAGTATTCGCGACGGACCCCGATAAAGACAGTATTTGAGACGGACCCCGGTAAAGACAGTATTCGCGAAGGACCCCGATAAAGACAGTATTAGCGATGGACCCCGATAAAGACAGTATTCGCGACGGACCCCGATAAAGACAGTATTCGCGAAGGACCCCGATAAAGACAGTATTCGAGACGGACCCCGGTAAAGACAGTATTCGCGACGGACCCCGATAAAGACAGTATTCGCGACGGACCCCGATAAAGACAGTATTCGCGACGGACCCCGATAAAGACAGTATTCGCGACTGACCCCGATAAAGCCATTTAAAAAAAGTCTTAGTGTGCGTAAATAATAATTAATCGTAATAAGTGTACAGTGCGCGTAAACTTAAGTGCAGTGTGAATGACATTACAGTGGACTGAAATAGACAATTCCGCAGTGGCCGCACGCTGGAGGCGGTCACACCCAACTTTGTTAATAGTTTTTTGTCAAGTTATAGAATGTAACAAATTGTAAATGTATAGTTTTTTGCAAACATGTAATTTTGCATTATTTAGCCATAGCCCTTATGGCTAAATAATGCAAAATTATTAAATTTTATTTTATCATATTAAAAATATTATGATTGTTTAAAAATGTATGTATATAGATAGATAGAAATAGACAGGATCTACCAGATAATAGTTAATTTGTTTATTAATTGTGTAATAAACCATTGTGAATAATAAATAGTTCATAGAAATAGGTAAAGTAGTTTACCATGGGATGATTGACCATAGCACCTAACCCCTATATATGTTAATAGATCATTCGTAATCATTAAAATAATAATCAATAAATAATCAGAATTACACATATAGTGCAATAAAGTTGATTCCGCCCTGCTGTGCAATTCTCTAAGTGTACAGAGTCGAGCGCAGCGTTGGGACAGCCTTGTTGGAGATTCTCATTGGTCTATCTCCAGTGACGTCACCCAGTCCGACCAATGACAATCTGAAACAAGGCTGTCGTAGCGCTGTGCTCGACACTGTAAGCTTAAAGAATTGCACAGCTGAATTTATACGGCTCTCATCATCTCAAGGTATAGTTTGGAAGAAGCTAAGCTGGCACGATTTTTTCTACAGTTGCGATTTCTTAGCCGACTCGCCAGTCGCCAGCAACAGCATTGGAGACTTTTCCCAGACTTTGAAAATGGGCCAATAAAACCAGGGCATATTTATTTCTAAAATATAACTGTTCCTTTTATTTACTGGTCTCCCGTTTAAACCCTTACACTGAATCTGACCGTACGGTTGACTCTAAGCTGTCACGAAGACACGTGGGATACGTATCCCTTCGTAAAGTTATAGTCCACCCGCTCTGCATGGCAGAAATGTATGCAAACTATGTCGTCATAACCACCCAAATGGATTAACGGACGTACGCCAAACTAGGAGTGCGTAGGCTCAGTCATGACACGAAGTTTACGTATTCTGTGTGCGGCCCGTCCGGTACATCTTCAGTTCTCGGAATCGTTAGTTTAGACTCAACCATAAATTATTATACAGGGCGTCCCACGGCAATGCCACATGGAGGGAAAGTAACTTAATTATTTTTGGTGGAACATTTTACTGAAAAAAGACTTTAATTTTAAAAACCATTTGAACTGAAGTCATACATTTTTAATAAATGCCTCGTTGAACCGGGATTTGAACCCGGTACACGAGTAAAAAAATTGGTCTGTAGTTTTATGATACCGATCGGAAGGCATCATCGTAAGGGTTATTTTTTATTAAATAAATTAGTATCAGAAATAAAGGGATGTCCATGAATTTTAACATTCAGTAAAATTAAAAGCTGACATTGCTGTATGTCAGTTATGTAAAGTTACGTTGAAGGGCGATTAGTCCAAAAATTACTGCGGGGTGATGCTAAAAGAAAAAAAAGTGCAATTCTTTAAACTTATTTTCTGTCATGAAATCGAGAGGCTTATCCTAGAAGATCAGTATTTTCTAAATAATATTATCTGGTCAGACGAGACAAACTTCAGCAACAATGGTATGTACAACCGACACAATAATCGCATTGGGTCCAGGGAGAATCCCTTACGTATCCGTGAGACTAATAATCAGGTACGTTTTTCGTTCAACTGTTGGTGTGGGATTGTAAAGAACCGGGTTCTCTTATTACATTTTTATGAAGGGCAATTGAATACGTAAAGGTATTTAGAATTACTTGAGGTTTTAAGAAATTAAATAAATGATATTCTGGTTGCAGAACAATAAAACCTTACTTTTCAGCAAGATGGGGCTCCTGCTCATAACAGTCTTAGAACAAGGGACTTTCTCAATGAATACTTTCGTCGCTGGATCGCGGAAAAACGGACAAATTAGATGGCCGCCGAGATCCCCAGATCTAACCCCGTTAAATTATTTTAAGGGGTTATGTGAAAAATTTAGTTTACAAGAACCAGTATGAAAGTGTCAACAAGCTACATACAGAAATTAGACGCATTATTTTAAAAATCCACCACAACAAGATAAAAAAAATCGACACAGAGAGAAATAGTCAAAAGAGTGCGACTTTGTATTCAGGAGGATAGGGCTCATTTCAAGCATTTCATAAATTGATTAATTTTGTATTAAAAATGTTAAAATTCATGGTCTTCACTTTATTTCTGATACTTATCTATTTAGCAAAAAATAAACCTTATGATGATGTCTTCCGATCGGTATCATAAAACTACAGAAATATTTTTTTCTCTTGTACCGGGTTCAATTTCCGGTTCAATGAAGCAATTATTAAAAATGTATGAATGCAGTTCTAATGGTTTTTAAAATTGTGAGTGGTGAGTGTTCTGATGAGCTCTTCCAATTAGTCCCACCCTCCCCTTTCCTACACAGGACCACACGTGCAGGTCTTAGGTGTCACCCGCACATGGTGCAGAACATCCGATCAAGAACCAAGCGGTTCGGTGACTCTTTCCTCTGTCGCTCTATTAAGGCCTGGAATTCATTACCAGCTCACGTGTTTCCTTCTTCCTACAGTCCCGGGTCCTTTAAGCGGGGCGTGAAAAAGCATATGATGAGGCCGTCAAGCTGAGTGTCACCATTGTCACATGGTATGTGTAAGTAATGGTGACCCTCTTTTCTGAGACTTTGCCTTCAGCTTACCATCAGGCTAGGCGAAGTATAATTGATGGGTTCTTTATAAAAAAAAACAACTTGGTCCACGCGGCGGCAATACGTGACTTGACGTCGTAGTCCATGTCACCAGTCACGTAAAGTACAGATCCCAGGTACTTCTAGACACTACTTCTAGATCTGGAAAGAGCACAAAGAGCGGTGCTTAAAGTAATGTATAAAAAACCCTTTAGATACCCCACAGACAAATTATATAAAGAATGCCAACTTCTAACGGTTCGACAGTTCTTTGTGCTCAAGAAGTGCATGAGAAGATATCGAAGTGTTCCACCCCCGGAGCCAGGCAGACGTAGCATAAAGTCCGTGTGCACACGCGCTCCATGGAAGACAGCCTTTGCCAGAAAACAATAAAATTCAACAGCATAAGCACCAAATTATACAACGACACGCATAAGAAACTCAACATCGCAGGTCTAAATGTGTTAAATCCACCCTTACAGACTGGCTTCTAAACATGGACTACAACAATACTGAAGATTTATTTACATAATGTCACGTAACCAAATCCTACTCACATATATATAGGTATACTCTCTCACACACACACACACGTACACACACACACACACACACACACACGCAAACACACACACACACACACACACACACACACACACACACACACACGAAGATCAAAGAACTTCTAGTCATCAAAGAACTGGTCCTCTTACCTGTTATAACCTATACCTATATATATGTATATAGCGACAACGTTCACGTGCACATAGTACAATTGTAACTTAAGTGACATTACACGACTGAACGCTGCCACCCAAAGCACAAGCAGCAGCTTAGTTTGGGGGACAGAGTCCGTACCTATAGTACCTACTTGCATTTACTTGTGAACTAATTTTAAACTACCTGTGAACTGTAAATTTTTGTGACAATAAACTTATTATTATTATTATTATTATTACTTAAGCTGGTCCGTGCGCTCCACCAGATCATTGCCTATGTGGACGGGTGTGGGGTCTGTGGAGTTTAACGCCAAGTATTCTGTCTTCGCCACGTTTAGCTTCAGACCGCCACTCTCAAGGACTTCCCTCCACACTTTCACACGTCTCATGTCGTACCTATCTGCTCCTGTCCGCATCCTTCAGCGCAATATCATCAGCATACATGAACAACTATGGATGCTGCTTATGTGTGTTTCTGATGCTGTCCGACAAAGCGTCTGACCAGAACAAGTGAGGACTAAGAACGTGAAGTACTCTGAAGTACTTTTGACCTTGATGTACTCTGAAGATGATAGGGAAGGTTTTCGTGTCGCCGTGGTCCTCGGTACATGTCTCGGATGTTGTCAATGTAAGCCTCTGGAACACACCTGTAACGCATTATCCATTAGATCATCGCGCAAGGAACAAAGTCGAAGGCCTTCTGCATGTCTAGGAGTAGACAGTGCAGGGGCGTGTTTCTCGACCTGTATGTCTCTACGATAATCCTTAGGGCGAACGCTGAGAGTGTGCACTCTCCTGTAGTAGCCGGAAGTTAATTATCCTCTTCGCTTATTTTTTGAGCTTCATGGTGCAATCCTGCACCGATTCCTTACCTTTGAAGACTGGTGTTATGATAGTCAACCACTACTGGCTCGGGATCTTACCGGTGAACATACAGTATAGCATGGTAAATATTCCGATAGCTTTAATACTACAGTATTTTTTACTTATAGCTCTTTTACGGTTCTATATTTACGAAATCAGTTAACCGCGTGGTTTCCGGCAGAATAGAATTTGGACCACCCCATCTCTTCCCATGCGGTGTCGTACAAGGCGACTAAGGGATGGGGCTGTTTAACATCGGACACATATATACAGCCCAAACTCAGTCTCAGATGCATGCCTCGAGTCAACAATAGTGCCCGAAATACGGCAATAGGCTCACCCCCTATTACATGGAACCGAATACAATGATTGGTGAAATGTGTTAATTCACCTCTGCCATACAGGCGTGATTATATGTGTATGTATGATTTATTTATTTATTTATTCTACACTTTATTGTACTCCAATCACATTATTCATGTTACAGAAATTGAGAAGTTAATAGCGGCAAAGGGCGGCCTTATCGCTTTACGCAATTTCTTCCCGGCTACTTTTGGATGGAAATGTATGTTGGTTGGAGTATTTGGGAGTTGATGGCATTTAATTAAATAGTTTTATTCTATACATACTTACTTATATAAGTAAATAATTGTATAAATTTATATACACATTTAAAAATACTTATATTTACTTAATAATTATATAAATGCAATATACTACCATATACAATTTTACACATATATATAAACTCATCCATATACATACCTAAACGGATATGATCATATACTATGTTATACGTGACACACTCGAGAAATATTTATTTATTTATTTCTAAAAGGTACGCTTTCAGATTACTGTCATTGCGTGACTAAACTTTTGGATACAATCACATAAATTATAAAATGTAGACAATATTCCAAATATAGCATACACAACATAAAAATACATCTTCATACTCGCCATGCTCATACAAAATATGCAACTAAAAAACTATTCAAAGATACATACTGAATACTTATGAAAGAACATAAAAACACAAGTGTAAATAAAAATGCTGCTGGAGTGTCAAAGGCATTGTACTCGTACACCCACTAAATTTGATATGGCCTTCTTGTACTGGGAGAATCTGCCATTGAAATATCCACGTCTTCAGCCCGATTCAGTTCGTTATATGTGCGGCACATCCTAACGATAGGATTATAGAAGGAGGTGTTGTTTTTGTATGTGTCGTTTTCACAGCGTGACATGTGTCTAGTGTTAATGCAGAACGCTGACAGCAAACCTGGCGCATGGATGGAGAAGTGTATGATTTTGTGAATGCAAAGGAGATCATACCTTTTACGGCGGCAATCAAAATAGTAATAGCATTCTTTTAAATTTCATTAACGCCTGAGCTCGTCTCGTCTTAATCTTAAACATTTCTCATGCGTATCGGAAAGGAACTGAAAGCGATCTTTTAAGTAGAAAGATTAACCAAGATGTTGTATGAGAGAGGATTTTTTTTTTTTTTACGTGCGCAAAATCCCCACGGATACCTCCCCACCGGAGCCGGTGGAGGAGGTTATGTCGGACTCGAACCGACTAAAACGCACGCCGCCTGTGGGTCGTTTTGGTTGCCGAAGGTGAGGTTGACAGGCATATCCCTCGCACCCCGGCCGACCCAGGGCCATCTCTCACGATTTGGCCCTCCTCTCGGGTGTGGGGACCACAGAGTCCCCAACTCGTCCCCGGAAACGGGGAGGCGCGCCACGCGCGCCACCGCCGCGGCCTGCTTCTGCCAGGGTGACAGGCGGCTTCACCTGTCACCCCCAGGCCGGCGCTCATGGGGGGCGGAGGTCGTTCATCGACCTCCGACGCCCGAGTTGCCTTCGTACGCGGGCAGCTTGTCTTGCGATCCTTCGTCGCTCCCGCTGCCGCTCCCGCCCCGCCTCCTCCTTCACGAGCATTACTTGCTCGCAGAAGGAGGCGCCGGCCGCCCACGCATCCGCGCAGCGAACCATCGCCGCGAGCAAGGTGGAGAGCGTGAGAACCCTCACTCCCAGGGCCGCCACAAGCTCCCGCCTCGGCGTCTCCCACGCCGGACATTCGGTGAGCGTGTGCGGACCTGAGTCCTCGCTCGCGTCGCAGTGATGGCACTCGGACGTTGGCTCTTTGTGCATCCGAAGCAGATACTTTCCGAAGCTTCCGTGCTCGGTGATCATCTGCGTCAGACGGTACGAGAGGCTGCCGTGTGGCCTCTCTAGCCACTCCCCCATGATGGGTCTTACCGCCGTTACTACGGCGTGCCCTGCGCCTGGTTGCCCAAGTCGTATCTCCCATTCCGCCACCATTTCCCTGTGGAGCCGGGATCTCACGGCCCGAATTTCTTCGGGCTCGGGATCGTGACCCCGCTCCCGCGCCGCCCTTCGGAACCGGTATAGCGCCGAAAGGCATCTCGCTTCCAGGATCCATGGTGGCGATCCGGCGAGGAGACTCGCCGCGTTGAATGATATCGTGCGGTACCCCCTTATGATGCGGCACGCCAACTTCCGCTGCGGACGCTGCAGCAGAAGCATGTGCCGATCACTCAGGGTGTCCGCCCACACGGGACACCCGTACAGGGCCATGGACCGCACGACACCCGCGTAGAGTCTCCTGCAGGAGTCCTCCGGGCCCCCCAGGTTGGGCAGTAGCCGCGCCAGAGCGTTGGCTGTGCCCGCCAATTTGGGGCCCAGACTTCGGAAGTGCTTCCCGAAGTCCCACCGGCCGTCGAGCACGAGCCCCAGATATTTCATCTGGGGCTTGATGCCGATGAGAGTGCCTCCCACTGTGAGACTGGAACCAGGTGGTGGCGTGCGCCGAGGTCCATGAAAGAACATGGCCTCGGATTTATGCAAAGCCACCTCAAGGCCCAGCCGCCGGATCCGTTCCACGACTTGAGCAACCGCGGTCGTGGCCCTCAGGATCGCTTCGCGGTGTGTAGCCCCGCTCGCCGTCACTAGCGTGTCGTCCGCATAGCACGTGACGGCGGCGCCGTCCGCAAGATCACCGCGAAGCACCCAGTCGTATCCAATGTTCCACAATAGCGGCCCGAGAACCGATCCCTGTGGAACACCGCACGACATCTCACGCCGACCGACGCCGGTCACACTTGGGTAGATGACGGCTCTCTCCGTCAGGTACGCCCCGACTATGCGGCGGAGGTAGAGAGGCACACCGTGGTACACGAGTGCTTCCCTGATGCAACTCCAGGGCAAGGTGTTGAACGCGTTGGAGATGTCCAAGGACACCGCCAACGTCACCTCACCCCGGGCAACTGCCTCCTCCGCCAAAGTCCTCACGCGCATGATGGCATCCACGGTGGACCGCCACCGGCGAAAGCCATATTGGGCATCCGCCAGGTCCGGCCCCCTACCAGAGAGGTGCTCGACGAGGCGCTTCGCAATAACTCTTTCAAAGAGCTTGCCCACCTCGTCGAGCAACACAATGGGCCGGTAGCCGGACGGTTCGTCCGCCGGGCGACCCTCCTTTCGGATGAGGACCAGTTTCCCCGTCTTCCACATCTTCGGAAACTGGCCCCGCTCCAAGCATGCGCTGAGGAACCCTCTCAGCCGGGGTTCGAGACCGTCTTCTCCCAGAGCTAGGACCCACGCGCGGCCTGGAATGCCGTCGGGTCCCGGGGCGGTGCTCTTCTTGGCTCTAAGCCTTCGCACCGCCAGCTCCAGTTCTACCCAAGTGACCTCGGGGACTTCGTCGTCAACTACCACACTGGGCGCCACAGGCGACCGAGGTGGCGGAGTCATCTGCGGCGGAACGTGTTCCGCTCGCGCCGGGAACAGGGACTCGACCACTCCACCGAGCAGAGCTGGCTGGAGAACCCGGGTCAACGGCGGGGCCCGGGGGCGCAGCTTTCCTCTTACCATAAGGTAAGGCCGCCCCCATGAGCTCCTTATAAGCCGCGGCTTTCGCCCGCTTAATCTCCGCTCGGAGGGCATCTCTGGCCTCCCTGTATCCCACATGAAGCTCCGCCACTCGGGGCTCCGTATCTGCGGTTCGGCTACGCCTCCTACGGAGTCTGGTCCACCGGCGGTGCGCGATCACGCAGGCTTGCCGTAGCCTCGCGATCTCCGCAGACCACCAGTAGACCCGACGCCTCGGACTATAGGGTGGTGCCCTAGGCATACCCGCATCGCAGACACGAGTCATGGCCTCCCGGAACCACACCGCCTCATCGTCGATATCGACAGGCCTGTCCGGCGCAATGGCCCAGGCCTGTACGATGGCGGCCTCCAGGAGGACCTCCCGATTCAGTCTCCCAAGCACCCAGCGTGGCTCGCGTGGGGCCGGTATGACCAGCGCATCACCCGCGGGGGGGGAGACATCAAACCGAACGTATCGGTGATCCGCCAGTGTCTCCACCCCCACAGCAACACGCCAGTCCCGCACACGGTGCGACAGCGAAGCGCCTGCGAACGATAGGTCGATAATCGAACTGCGCTCCGCGGTCACGAACGTGGCTTCGGCCCCGCGATTCTGGAGAACTAGACCGTGATTAGCGGCCCAGCTCTCCAGAGCCGTACCTCGTGGGTTCGTGTGCCGGGACCCCCAGGTCACTGACCAGGCGTTGAAGTCCCCGAGCACAAGAACCGGATGAGGGTGGCAGGCGTTGACGACGTCGGTCAGTCGCTCCAGCGACTGCCGGTACTCCCCTATGCGTCGGTGTAGGCTCGGCGGCCACGACCGCAATCTCCCCCACACGCGCCGCTACGATGCCATGCTCCCTCGCCACGACAACAGGGGGGGGGGGCACCCATAGCGGCGTTGTAAACCAGTGCCGCCGACCCGTCCAGGTCGACCACTCAGGCAGGCCCAAGGGGCCGGTGAGTGTACGGATCGGCGACAGCGGCGACGTGTATGGACCACTGTGCCATGCTCTGGAGCAGAAGACCCTGAGCATCGGCACCGTGGCCCACGTTCGCCTGCAGGATGCGGAGCTGGGGATCCATTATGGAACCATCTCCGCATCCCGCCGCGAACTTTGGGTGGAGCCCCCGCCTTGCGGCTTCGGCTCCCCCCCGGTGCAGGCCTTGCTGCCAACCCTATGATCGGCCGGTTTGCCCCCCGCTGCACACCTGAAACAGTGCAGCGGAGCTTCGCATCCACCGGCCGTATGGCCGGGTTGGCCACAGCGGAAGCAGCGGTCACCGACCGTCACCGCCGCCGTGCACTGCACCCCCACGTGAGCGCCAAGTGTGGCTAGCACTCAGGTCGTTGTCGATATCCTGAAGGTTACGCGACGCAGGAGAGCAGCCAACTCTCCCAACACCGACGGTGGCACGAATGCCTGCCAGCCTCTGCGCGAGCAGTAGGCCGGCCCGTCCCTGGATCCCATGGATCCTTGTTTCGCTCCCATGTCCCCTCTGAAAGCAGAGGGATACCGGGAGCGACAGGCTAGCCCTAAAAAGGGCTGTTTGGGATGGAAGGGATTCTACGAATCCCTTCCCGCGAGCCTTGCAGGTCCGCCATACCACGACCCCCTCAGGGTCAGCTAGCCCTAAAAAGGGCTTGTCGGGTTATTTGTCGACGGCTAGCAGAGCTCCTTCTCCTTGGAGTCAGAGTCTACTAACCGTCGTCCAGGGTGCACCAGCCTCCCCGCTTCCGTTCCCCAGGACCGCGGTCCAAAGGGAAAAGAAACAGGTAAGCCAACGTGGAGGTTACCCAACCCGCACCCCGTATGAGAGAGGATATGTGAGTTCCGGCGCAATCTAATGGGTAACCACTGTTGCTGCGAACGGAATTGTGATGCGTGATCGAACTTGTGCAGATTATATATAAATCTTATACAGACGTTCTGTAGACAAGTCAAGTGTAGTCAAGTCTGTCAAGCTGGTTTTCGGTCAGATCCAAGTAGCTGACATTTGATTTATTTTAACTTTAGGAAAGTAAATAAAATGTCTAAAACAAATTAATTGGTACTGATGTTTATCTACGTAATAAAACCGACCGAATTAAATAAAGAGGAACGCGAGGCGGGATACATTCGGGTTCGATTCCCGCTCAGTGCAAATATTTGTATGCACGAGTATAATATATTTGCCAATGCCTGGGTGTTTCTATGTATGAGATGTGAGTATTTACAAAAAAAAGTATGTTTGTCATTCTAGATTCCTTAACACAAGCTAAATAAGCTATGCTTACCATGGGTCTAGATAGCATTGTATAGAATGTTGTGGAATATTATTTATCTATACTAACATTATAAAGCTGAAGAGTTTGTTTGTTTGTTTAAACGCACTAATCTCGGAAACTCCTGGTTCGAATTGAAAAATCTTTAACTGTTGAATAGTCCATATATCGGCAAAGGTTTATAGGCTATTTAACATCACGCTACTACAAAAGGGATTAATTATATTTAAGGGCTATATTTAGATAAATAGGGATCCTACTTAATCTCCAATAATGTAATCCAAGGTGTAAAAAATTGACCTCACAAATTCCTTACATCGCGTGCGCTGTGAAAACTATTGATGTTAGAACAAAATAATGTACCGCGGCAGTGCATAATTTAAAAAGGTCTACATAAAAATCCCCCATTTTTATCTTTAACAAATTACAAAAAAAAATGTGTCATTTTCGGAGCTATTTTTAACAATACAGTATTATTCCTTATCTAATTAAATACATTAGATATAGTATGCATTTAATATAGATCAAAATTGCCACTCAAACGATATTATTATAATGAATATTTTAAGGGCTTACTAGCGTCATTAATAAACAAATTAAGGCAGAAAAGCGGATCAAAATCAGACTATGTTATCCTATGCCTTTTAAATAATTATTATATAATAAATTATTTCATATTTGAGACTTTTTGAATTATTGAAATCAGACGTTCTATTCAAAAGATATTACCTACCAAATTATAAATATCAATAAATCTGTTAGATCCATACATTATTTAAAAACTATTAAATTGTGGGCATGACTGCAATGGGGGTTCGAAGTATGTCAGCTGAAGGAGCTGAGGGCCTGTTGAACAGAAGATGCAACGAAAACGGGATCCGAATACGTGGTCCGGAATGTCCATGCGATTCCATTCTGCAGAAGGCTGCCCGAAAGTTTCCCACATGTCTCTCTGACCAGAAGACGCAGTGGAGAGCAGGCAAGTGGCGGGCTGGTTTTTCACGTCCGGCCCTCCCTTTCCGGGGTTGGATAGGGACAACGTGCAACAACAAATTCTGAAGTGGTCATCTTAAATAGTAGATGACAGCGAGATGCTCTAGGCAATTTCACACCCCTTAAGACGAAGAAGTTTTCGACGGTCTGAGTCTGACTACTCCTGATGGCCAATGGGGGTGCTATCGGAGGGCAAAGAGAAAAAACAGTTCGAACGAAATCCAATTACCACGCGGGCGGAGCCGCTGGCAACAGTTAGTTTATTATATATACACCAGGCATAACACCGATCGAGTACAAATTTATTATAAGAGCGATCTACTATTATCTAAGGTACCTTTTTATTACATTGAATATAGAAATGTTTGTCAAACATAAATCGGTAATAGGTTTAATCGGCAAAACGTTCACTTCACCATTACAAAGAGCAGCCGCAACCAACCACTCTGAACTAAACACCCGCAAACTTAATTGAACGCCGACGGTCTATTTCTAATGCCAATATACGAGTAAATGGTGTGAGTGCGTCGTCAAAGAAGACATGTATTTCTTTAACGTATCATATTCCGGATTCATCACCCATTACTTACCGGTGGTAAATTACCACATGTAAACAGTAGAGTAAGTAGTAGTACGTAGGTATATCTCTTTATTGTCAACAAGCAATGTTGAATAGATCATTATTATAAGTAGGTACATTTCTGTTTAGAAAGAAAAATCTTTGTAATTTGCAAAAAAGATGATACCTACTTAGTATCATCTTTTTGCACTAGTTAGCCCCGATCGCATCTGAGCCTCACATTCGACTCGGGTGTGCTTGCCGACTTTTACTTTTCCATTTATCACTATTTTGGGCATCCATTGGTATTTGGTACTTAGTATATGTCAAAATAAAACTTATGTACCTACGTTTCCGTGAGGTTATTAAATAATAAACAATTGAATACAAATATAAATAAACCAATAACATAACTTATTTCTTAGTAGTCTTAATGGTTATACAAAAACTGTAATCGTGAGACTGGTGTCTAAATTAGATACAACAGTTTGCATCTGTTTTTATAGGTCATCAGGAATCAACGCAACCAGTAAACACGAGTAAAACGAGTACAATGTGACAAATCACTCATAGTTTCATTCGTTTTCATTTAGATTTTGAAATGCTAACTTCACAAAAATTTCCAGCATCGCATCAAAAATCCTCAAAAATAGTGGTAATCAACATATTTACACAGTTCTAGATAAGTTTCAACAATAGTTCTACAGATCTTTGTATCGAAATCGCATTTTAGAAAATTGAGATTTCAACTTTACAAAATATATTACGGCATTTCATCGAATTTCGCTTCATTGACCATGCAGACGTGGATAACTAAGAAGTTTTGCATTATAAACTTATTCTGCTGATTGCACTACTGCTTGACTTTAATAAGAATCGTTACTATTTGCAAGAAACACTATATAGGACAGAGATACTGAGGTTTATCAGTATAGAGAGATCACACACGAAAAGACGTATATGTTCCACACAACACTTAAAAATGGTAATATGCCGTCACCTAACTTAGAGTTCTGTGCATTATTATACTTTTGCATCATAGATGCAGTCTGCTACAAAAGAAATAACAGAGTTCTGGACGTGTTGAGTTGACATTGGTCGACAAATGTGTGTTCTCAATTGTTTTCACGCTCAAAATTAGTATCTCGGCTAATTAGACTACATGCGCGTTCACGTGCATACACGCTTATGTACGTACCTGCGTACACCTGCGACAGCTTTTTGATGTAGAGAACTCTTAGTAATGTATCAGCATCTCACCTTTCTCTAAGCCTATTGCTGAACACACTTTTTTTAGCTCATAACTCTCGTTTGAACCTTAGCATCTCACCCTTTCTCATCTCTTTGTGTCCAGAACTCTTTCGTTTTATATGTGACAGACCTCTAACTACTATTTGAAAGCTTTTTGGAGTACAGAACTCTTAGTAATGTTTCAGGATCTCACCCTTGTTTAAGCTTATTACTCAAAACACTTTTCTTTGCATATGACTCTCGGTTGGATATCAGCATCTCACCCTTTTTCAACTATACATGGCCAGAATTTTCTTGTTTTATGTGTAGCAGACCTTTATCTATTAATTGTCAGCTTTTTGAAGTACAGAACTCTTAGTAATGTATCAGCATCTCATCTTTCTCTAAGCCTATTGCTCAACACACTTTTTTGCTCATAACTCTCGGTTGAACATCAGCATCTCACCCTTTCCCATCTCTATGTGTCCAGAACTCTCTCGTTTTATATGTGGCAGACCTCTACCTACCATTTAGAAGTATTTTGGAGTACAGAACTCTTAGAAGTGTATCAGCATCTCACCCTTGTTTAAGCGTATTGGTCAAAACGTTAAGTTTTTTTGGCACATAACTCTCAGTTAAACCACATCATCTCACCTTATTTCAACTCAATATGTTCAGAACTCTATTATTTCTTTTGTAGCAGACTGCATCTATGATGCAAAAGTATAATAATGCACAGAACTCTAAGTTAGGTGACAGCATATCACCATTTTTTAACTGTTGTGTAGAACATATACGTCTTTTCGTGTGTGATCTCTCTATACTGATAAACCTCAGTATCTCTGTCCTATATAGTGTTTCTTGCAAATAGTAACAATTCTTATTAAAGTCAAGCAGTAGAGCAATCAACAGAATAAGTTTATAATGCAAAACTTCTTAGTTATCCACGTCTGCATGGTCAATGAATCGAAATTCGATGAAATGCCGTAATATATTTTATGAAGTTAAAATCTCAATTTTTAAAAATGCGATTTCGATACAAATATCTGTAGAACTATTGGAAATTTTTTGTGAAGTTAGCATCTCATTTTATAAAGTTACTTATTGAGAACTATAGAACTATGTGGGATGATAATAGAACTGTCATTTTTTGTAAGATGCCAGCAAGTGAGATGCTAAGTTCACATACGTGCGGCGGGGCTGGTATCGGCTACAGTTGCCCGTCAGTTGTTAGATTACTTGTTTGACCAATTACTTACCAACCTTGCAACCAGTCAAGTGCTATGTCGATCTCGTCAAGTACAGTTAAGTTTCAAGTCAAGTTTGTAATCATTTGTCCCTCCTAGCGGGACCTGGCGAAGGCACATGGCCAGTGTTGCTCACGTAGCCAAGAGTAACCATTGCAATTAATCGATGTTCCTAATTGTTTTTCGTTAAGGGCTTGACCGATATACTTACTCACGTTGAAAGGATCCTGTTGCACAAGAAGTCAGTTGCCTGTTGCATAGATGGGTGTATAGGCTACACCAAGGTCTTCAGGGCCAAGGCAATCTCACTCGCAAGCAGGAGCTTCTTCTGATTGCACTTGTATAGTAGGCCAGTTACGTTGCAGTTGGTCATTTTGCGACCAAACTACGGAATCATTATTATCTTTGCCTTAATTACATACGAGTTACGGATAACTCTTGACTTTCACTCCTACATTTCGTAGTTTTGAGCATCCATGACAGTGAGATCATTGGGACGCTTGTTGTCTTCTGCGACATCAAGTAGCGCTACTGGTATGACCAGATATCGGAACACGGAATATACAGGTTTATTAAACTCTGTTATTATGAAAACTAGTGTCGTAAAAACAGTGACTTGGTTAGTTGGAGCATAGAATCATCTCAAAAGTGATTGTGTAAATCTAATCAATTCGTAGTAATCACATGCGAGTTTTATTGAATATTTTCACTGCATTGTGTTTATGAGAACTACGGTATAGGTACTGTCTGTTTTTCTTATCCGTGAATCGAACGGTGAGATGGTGAGAGTGATATCTAGAAGCGTTGTTTGTACGTAATTTGATCAAGTTGTTTTGTGAAATCGACGCCCAAAACCGTAAGGTGTCAGGGACTTCAGAATTTTTAAACGAAGTAAATCGTGGCAATCTCAAACAGGGATGGATACAACCTTTTCCGATTCTTTTACATTGCTATTAGAAGTTGGGTCAGAACGTATATTATATTTTAGATTAACAGTGGGGGTAAATCGATAAAGGGTGGCCAGCGCTACTGGTCCTTATATTATATAATCTCAATGAGTTCATAAATTATGACTTACATTCCGAACTCCAGATGTTTAAATCCTATCTCACAAATAGATCTCAGGTGGTTAAGATGGGTAATGCTGAAAGTAATGCTTTGCCAATCACATATGGCGTCCCACAAGGATCCATTTTGGGGCCTTTGCTGTTTTTAACGTACATAAATAGTATTACAGAACTAGGGTTGCATGGCCATCTAACTTTGTATGCGGATGATACTTGTTTGTTTTACTTTGGAGCTAATATACATGACGTAGTTTTTAAAGCCCAAGAAGACTTGAAGTCTCTATTTGATTGGTTCCAATGTAATCTGTTAACCGTAAATATATCTAAAACCTGTTACATTATCTTCAAACCTAAAAACAAAATAATTCCGCAACATAATCCATTAACTATTGATAATATACCATTAGAAGAGAAAACTTGTGAAAAATACCTTGGTCTGAGAATGGACAATTATCTCACTTTTGACAAACAAATTGACTACATTAAAAACTAAATTTCAGCTCTTATTGCAGTGATGCAATAAGTATGGTATAGCGTAGTTTTTTGGGTGTACAGTGACTTATATTGTGGAGTGATCCACAATATAAGTCACTGTACACCCAAAAAACTACGCTATACCATATACAATTCTCTTGTCAAATCGCAATTGCTTTATCTCATAGAAGTCTGGGGTAACACTAGTAAGACAAAGCTACAAGAACTGCAAAGAATGCAAAATAGGGTTATAAAGACACTGTTTCATTATCCATATATGACACCAACCCATAAAGTGTATAAAGAAACAAAGATTATGAATATCAAACAATTATATTTATACACCACTTGCATATTAATTAGGAAAATTTTAGACAAAACCATCCACACCAATATAACTTTCATAAAGAAATCTATGATAAGTAAACGTAGTCTTCGTCGGCCTAGTCTGCTTGTTTTGCCAAAAATACGGACAAATTATGCAAAAAGGAATATCACCTATGAAGGAGCACAAATATACAATAGTATCCCGTCTGAAATTAAAAATGTAAGCTCGTTTCGCGCTTTCAAATCTCAACTGGCTGGCTACTTAATGGATTAATATCCTACTCAATAAAAAAAATAAAAAAAGCCTCTGAGACTGAAACCGCGAAATGAGTAGGTGCGTTCGCTAAATCCTCGTTGCCGTTTACTGTATGTTTAATTATTATTATTTTTGTTATGTTCTCATGTAAGTGACCTTATATGTCTTTTTGAGAATAAATTCTTTAAACCAAAAAAAAAAAAAAAACTACGAAGCAATATGGTTGCAGCACTACTGCATGTAAATGAATGAAGAGACAACAGGACATCATCACGAACAGCGCAACACTGCTGTGCAGCACTGCTACGTGATGTAGTGTTCGGTATCATACCTTTACACAGGTAAGTAGAATCAGCGTCAAAAGTAAATGATGATTGCATAAATTTCCAAATTATTATTGTTTTCGATATATTACTTATTGAGAATAATGCTATAGCAGATGTTACTGAGTAAAAATGGTTAAAACTTCACAGAACGGTGATTTACTTTACTAAAACTTTTTATATCTGAAAATGAACATGGACATTTCACGCTGATTATAACTACCAGAGAGTGTAAAATTAATTAAAAATCTAAAACCCAACTACTTACCGAAAAATCACACTCTAAAAAGTATTAAACAAGAAAATATCAATTCAATTCTTATTGAATGGCTTCTGTGTGTTTCCACAACTTGCCAAAAGAAAATATCAAATATAGATGTTAAAGTGTGTATGCCACTTTTCCCTAGTGACGCGTCATATAGCCTATAACCAGCGGGCGAATAAGAAGCTTCTAACGATAACTCATTTGTCCAGTTCTAAGAAGTAGTTGAGGAGCTATGAGGAAACAGATGAATCCACATACATTCCTTTGGCTTCACCGAAGTCAGGTAATAAAATAAAATACAATTGTACAGTTTACTATATATTTATTTCTACATGAGCCACGTATACATAATAGAACATAAAGCGTGTTTCTCACGCATTGTAACATAAAACGTGTTCCTCACGTATTTTAACATAAAGCGCGTTCCTCACACATTGTAACATTAAGCGTGTTCCTCACGCAATTGAATATAAAGCGCGTTCCTCACGCAATTGAACATAAAGCGCGTTTCTCACGCATTATAACATAAGGTATGTCCATCATGAATAAAAACTTAAAGCGTGTTCCTCACGCATTAGAACATAAAGCGTGTTCCTCACGCAATTGAACATAAAGCGCGTTTCTCACGCATTATAACATAAGGTATGTCCATCATGAATATTAACTTAAAGCGTGTTCCTCACGCATTAGAACATAAAGCGTGTTCCTCACATATTAGAACATAATATTTTAGACTTAATCAAACTAATAATATGATAATAGTTAGATACGTTCTATGTATGGGCATGATTCTAAAGGCATTGGTGAAACGAAGATAGAGTACGCGGCACGAAATAAGTCCCTTGGCCATGGCGTGGCAGTCGCAACATGTAATGTTGCCAGTATCGCCTTTTTATTTTACCAGATCTTTTATAGTTCAGATACGAATGTAATAGTTCTTAGTTGAACTGCTGAAATTAAGAAAATAAAAAAGTGAAAACTTCAGCCAAAGTATATCAAGAGACAGTGTGCTGTGAATCCACCTAGCAATTGACTTTTTAATATAATTAGTGGGTTCCTCTGCCGCCGTAGCACCTCATGCTATCCTCCAAAAACAGCGTACTGATCATATTATAGTGTACATGTTGTGACGAGATTTGGACCAAAATACATGCTAGGAACTATAATTCCCACTAGTACATATAAACATCTCAACAAAGTCTAGGGAACAAGATGACCCCAATTATTTATTTTTCGTGTAAATCTTGTTTTGCATATAACTGGCAGCAAATAAATAAAAATAGAATAAAGTAGATTACAGAGTTGTTCGAAATTTAAAAATAAATTTAAATAAGTAATGATTTTCGAATATGGAGGGAAAACTTTTAAAAGTGTTTGATTGTGCAGTTTCTCTGAGGCAAAATAAAAATTATTTTTTTTGATTGTAAATAACGTTTATTATCAATAATACGTCTTTTACGTATGGTTTGTGCATTTTTGTGACTGTAGTCATCATGTCACGTCGTCATTTAAGTCGCGAAGAGATGTTAAGGGGCTGTTGGTATGCTGCAAGCTGGACGAACTCAACGCGACGTAGCGGATACTGTCGACACCCAACCAAGCGTAATTTGCAGATTATGGGCACGCTGCAGGTCTACAGGGAATGTTGCCGAACGTCACAGGGGACGAAATAGGGTTACTACCCCGCGACAAGATCGTTTCTCGCAAAATTCCGCAAGGCGGCAACCCACGATTACTGCTCGTCAGTTGGTCGCAGGCCTCCAGTCTCAGCATCAAGTGGTTATTAGCGATCAAACTGTCAGAAGAAGACTACACGAAGCCAATCTTTATGCTCGCAGACCGCTTAGGGTTCCAGCTCTTCGACGTGGAAATCGAGGTCGTCGCTTATTGTGGGCTAACGCACATTTACAGTGGACCGACCATCAATGGGCACGGGTTCTGTTTTCCGACGAATCTTGCTTCGGTTTTCATCCTGATTCGAGAAGAGTGCGTATATGGCGAGTTCCTGGACGTCGGAGTCGTCTCCAGAATCCGCAAGAAGTTCATCCTTACCAAGGTGGAACAATCATGGTATGGGCTGGAATTCGCCTTGGTGGAAGGACCGACCTCGTTTGGATACGGGGCAATTTGAATGCAAACCAATACATTCAGGAGGTTATACACCCCATGGTAATCCCTCATCGACAGCAGTTCGGTCAAGATTTTATGTTCATGCAAGATAATGCACGGTCACACACCGCGAGGGTAGTGGTCAATGCGTTAAGCGAGCACAATATGACGACGTTGGAATGGCCTGCTCAGTCTGCCGACCTCAATCCCATAGAGCATGCCTGGGATTTGCTTGGGAGAAGAGCTTTCAGTGATTCTTTGGAAAATCTGAACACTGAAGAACAACTTTTTTTACACCTTCGCAGTGTATGGAGCCATATTCCACAGACGATGATTGACAATCTCATACTAAGTATGCCACGCCGTTGTCGAGCTGTTGCTAATGCTTTAGGAGGTCCTACAGATTATTAAAAACGTTTAAAGTACGGTTAATTACTGTATTTCTTACTACCTCGTTATTTTTGTGCCTAATCATAGAAGGTTGTAATACTCAATATTGGCTCTATTCAATTCTTTCTTAAAAAAAAAAAAATTGGTACGAAAATGTTTTTATTAAAATTAAAATTAAAAACGGTATAAAAATACCCTTCTATTGATATAAAACACTCACTATTACAAGAAAGGGTTTTTAACTAAAAACTAGAAATGTCCTTGTTCCCTAGACTTTGTTGATGTGTGTATTATAAAAAAATGTGCTGGCAACTCTAAACCGTACTGGCATGGTCTGAACCAACCAACACACAGTATGGCTGAGTATGGCGACGATGTTATTTTTAGTTCCGAGTTTGACCGCGGGACTTATTTTCTGGCGTTGACTCTAGCAGTCGCAGTCCTTGACAACCTGTTTGTGATCTGAGACTACCGATTCTAAATAAGTTGCAACTCTCCTAAACAATCATGCTCTGTAGAACAGACATAAGTATACCATGAAGTGAAGTTACTTAATACACTTTAACTAACCTAAACAGACAATCTATTACAATCAAGAGTAACAAGTACATTGCTCAAAATATTCTTAACGCGGCTCCACTGAATGTAACATTTAACATTTATATAGTTGAAACTTTTAAACTGTGAGTAATATATTGTATGTATCTAACATTTGAATATTTCATATTATTTGGAATAGTTGGGGTTGGATTATTCAATCTACAGACATTGTAAGTAATACATGCATACATTTATAGTCCAGTAATGGTTACATTTATTTCAACATCCATATTAGTAGGCGTAATAACTTGACTATTTTAATATATTTTTGACATATGAATGGACTATTAAAAATATTAACAGTAATATATATTACAAATATATATATATATATATTTAGATATATTACATGGAAAGAATACCAGAAAATAGAACAATGTATGATATGTTAGAAAAGTTTAGAGACCATATCTAGTCGGAAATAGAAGTTCTTTGAAAATAGAAAACGAGACTAAGGCAACGTGTTTCGTATTAGTACAATAGGGACAGAACAAGAAGTCAAAATCTGTAACTATTATTAAATAAAATTCAAACAGGTAAGCTCAATTTCGAGTTAAAAGTATGTCTATCCACCTTAAATTTAGTGAAGAATAAATCGCATCGAGCGAAGAGTACGAAAGATTCTATAAAAGTATTGTCAAATATTTTAATTTTCTTAGAAAGAGACAGTCAAGGTCTAAAGAAGTTTGAGATCACAAGGTAGCTCAATACTTGATTAACATGCTAATTGATTAATATATCGTACCATGTAAGTACATTTTATAGATTTTATCTATGTAGCTTGAGAATCACATGCAATTCAATCATTGTATTTCAAAATGCGAATTTAATGTTTAGTCAGGGGATACATAAAGTTTATCACTATCTATTCTAATAATGAGCAAACGCCACAACCCTTAAAAGAAACAATAATTTTGATCTGTCGGGAAGTTAAGGTGCTCGGGTCCTTTTGGATGCAACTGGACATATTATGTATTTTGTGATACGGGCTCGCATAATACCTACCTGAATACTGAGCTGCGTCCAGTACTCTTCGGTAGTAAATCTTTTCTAAGTTAAAATCTCAGTAGGTAACTATGCGCACATTTATTATTTTTAATATTATTTCTGGTTAACATTCCAAGTGTAAAGTGAATTAATTTAGTTTAAACGTTAGTTCAACCTTAACGAAATTAATGAGACTTAATCTCAAATACTGTTAACTAAATAGTGGGAAACTGCATGACAAATGAATGACAAAAAAATGTAATACAAAGTCCCGTTTAGATGTATTGATCGTATAATCTTAAAACAAATTAGGTTTACGGGTCGCGGTTGGTTCTTTCAAAATTCATCCATTAAATCGATGTTGTACAAAATCGTATAACTGTTTATTTATCAATCAGTTAGATGGATTCAAGCAGTAAAACGTGTAAGATCACGTACCGATGCAAATCTGGGTTTTTTTGACAATAAATAATTTATGTACTCATACGCAAGAATACTTTACTTCAAATTTTTGATAAGTCATAATTTTTTTGTGAAATAACTAAGTAAGTGGAAATAGATTTTACCGAGCACTCCTACCTCCTAAGTACAAACTGCAGACGCAACTTGTTACACCATCATATAAATCTCTTCATCTCGGTTTTATAGATGAACTTAACTGTCTTAGTCCCGTTTACAAATATATAATTTATTATGCATACATATTTTAGTTAAAACGTTAATAAATAAAGATATTCTTTAAGAACAGAGTATTACGTTAACGGCGCCAATATCATTAAAACTAGAATATATAATATTATAGTTCTATCAATATAAACGTAATATGTCATTAATCTTACACCAAGCTAAGTATATAGTTTACGGCTACATCTCACTTTTAGACATACTTAAAAGTTAAATCATTATAATGCCTTCCCATTCTTCCCACTTCCGGCCAACATTATACAAATTCATTTGTCACTCTCATGTCATCATTATTTAATAATTTAGGTAGAATTTTATTTTTTATACAATTTCAAGGTTCCTAAATGTTGCTAGTGTGTGTCTGTGTTTTTATTATAAATAATAATTATGCTGTTAGAAATTTATTAATTTCGACAATGATATAACATTATACAAGTTATACTTGTATAATGGCTTCCTTTGGCTCTGTACGTTTTCCTAGACATTTCTTGAAAAATCACAATTTTGAATATTACCTACAAGAAAAGTTGAGTGAAGCTCAGATGCCCTGAAACCTGTTATATTATATTCATATTTTCATAATTTTTAGCACAACTTGATACACAAACTGCCGCATTTAAATAAAAACAAATCGAATAATACGTAACCTTATCTGTCAATTGCCATAATCACTGGTGATATGGAATAGAACAAGGAAACAACAATGCTGAGGTTGGTTTAATATTTTGAGATAAACATTTCAAAGCACATTGTAAAGAATATTGCTACTTTGTTCTTGGATACTGCTAGAATGGAGACAGAACAAACTCATTGAGTATCTTGAAGTCGCTATTTTTAAATAAATATTGAGTGGTGTTCAAAATAATTCCAAACATGTCGATAATAGATGGCTGATTACTCATTTTATATTACTATAATAACAAAACAAGATTTGATCTCATTTACGGTTATCATTGCCCTATATGGCTAAGTTGAGGTTTGAGATGGCAGTTTTATAGTCGTACCTATCAGATTTTTCAATTTGAGATCGGCTGAGCATTTTAATAGGTAAGGTTCCGTCAACGTATAGCAAACACTTGAAACCAATTAACACTAAATTATTATGACAGTCACAAGCATGATATTATATGTTCTGTTTAAATGTTAACAACAAATGAAGATGTTATTGCTAAAATGAATGAAAATGTTATTGCTAAAATTAATGAAGATGTTATTGCTAAAATTAATAGTAATAAATAAAATTAGCTGCACCTAATATTCTGCATGTTCGCTCAATTTTACGACCACAAATTCAACGCGCGGTTACTGTTAGTGTTGTGTCGTGTTGCAAATATCATTAATATTTTATTTTATGACACTTAATATGACAATTTGCATTATTATTACAATTACTATTCTTATGACGAGTTTGCCTAAAACTTTCAGTTGTACCTACTCATACTTTTTCTCGATATAATACAATACTAATTCTCGACCCTGTTTCCTTCAATAGTTCATAAAAATACTCATCCCTCTAATCTTACTTAAGTTCTTCAATTAATCCTTATCTCAATGCCAAATTAAAATTCGTAGCCTAAAAATAAAAACAGTTACTGTCAGAATATGATCTTAGTATAGAAATTATTTTTAAATAATGGTATAAATTAGTGCACAGAGAAGCAATACCTACTGTTTGCTAAGGAGTGTAACCATTAGTGTGTGTTAGTACAGGTTGATAAAAATGTTCTTAAATAATGCACATCGTCTGTCTATAATCAGACTTTGAATACAACTAGGCAAATTGCAGTAACAGACGATTTACCAGCTGACTTAACTTACTCGACCACAACGGAGGCCGCAGCGCAAGAGAGTATAATCTCTTTTGAACTACATATTATTATTCATTTCTGAGTTATGTGACGCTAGCTTGCTTACTCGTACCTAGCTGTGCGAAGGTAACGCGAATCCAAGTTATTGTGGATAAAATCAGTTGCATTCAAAATCGTCAAAAATTGTATGCGGTTCATTCTAATATTTGAACAATAGGTAATCCTAATGACTGCAAGTCAGCATGCATGAAACAGGTAAGCTAGAAAAATAATTGAAACTGTAACGAAATTTAGGCATATACGAATGCATAACACTGGTGGAGTTAAAACTTTTATAAATTCGAACAGACGTTGCATTGCAGCTTGATTTGAATTTTTATTCGAACGTGAATTATTTAAGTGTAAGAAGCTTATGGATCAGTGCTGATCAGGCTGTGCAGCGACGCGGGTGGGCGTGGGCGGCGCGCGGCGTGCGATGTCGGCCTGCGGCGAGGATGGCGTGGTGAGAGCGTGCGCGTGCGCGTGAGATATGCGCGGAGTGCCGCAAGCGCCAACCCGCACGCGGTCTACGCTACGTGGCTCTAATGTTAATCAAATTCTTTACCCTTTACGTCCGGAAAACAGCTGATACTGGAAGCAACCATAATAAAAAAAAATGATTAAAAACAAAGCGCGTGCCAGGTCATAGGTTGCAGCCGGGACTGCGCGCCGCCACCGCTGCCGGTTGCGCGGTCCCCGCCCGCCCGCTACACTACACTGAGCTACGCCGGTACACGCTGTGTCTTCAGGTATAGCACTTACTTGACAGCGAACATTCCGAAGGATAGACAAACACTTCATAAGTACTTGTGTTAATAAGTCAGAAAAGCGAACTTAACATAACTAATAAAGTAAGCTGCGAGAGGATGAAGTGAGGTCATAATAATTATTGGCTCCTAAATTAAATAGATAGGTACGGTAAATCCGGCCTGCTGCCATCTATAAATATGATTCTGTTGAAATTGAAATATGTGTACAAATTTTGTCAGTATAACAACAAACTGAGTTAAAGTCATTCAATTTGTTTAGGTAGGTTTACTTCGCACAATTACCTGGAATTAATTTTCATCTAAAATATTCGACCAACTAGGTCATTTAAATCTAGTCTTAAACACGTCATAGTTGGAATGATTTGTTAATTGGCGGAAATGTGATGACGTCATGTCGCCATATACACTGATATTTCACCGACATGTTGGTAATTATTTGATCACTTCTAAGTTCTACGTAAGGTTATTATTAAGAACATGAAGTAAACGTAAAGCTGACTGATGTAGTCATTCATAGTTCAGTGCGTCTTATTTCAATATACCTAAATAGGTCTAGAAACGCTGCGACACTTTATTGGCATTAGTATTGAACCGTTGTTCAGTGTTGTTATCTTCAATGTGTAGTAAGTGTACATAAAGAGGTTAAAAATATAATATAAAAAAGTTGTCTCCTTTGGGCTTCTTCACAATGTACCTACAGTGTTTTTTCTGAAGTTTAACAAAATGTGAGAAAAGACTATTATTATCAAGTGTCTGGCTCACAATTATATACTTTTAGTAATAAAATATATTTTGGCACATAATTGCCTTATTTTAATAGTCAACGATTCGTCAAATACCATTTTGAGAGATAAATTTTATCATTCAATGACAGGAATAGTTACTTCTACATTAAATTAGTAGTACCTAATAATTACTACAATACCATATCACAGCACCATTATACAACATTTTGCTGTACATACTTTCTGACTGGTAACATTTTAGTGTTACCTAATTTTATTGTTTTTAAATTTGTCCTAATTTTTTTTTACAACTGGACAATGGACATATCTACAATGTTTCCTTGACGAAAACGTGATAATGTCCACATTATGTTGATTAAAGCTTACACAGATTTGTCCACATCATTTGCTGACATTCTTCAATATGTACTCAACAATCTCGATCTAAGAATTTGGAACTGTTGGTAATATTAGTTCAGTTTCAATTTCTTAGGTCTCCCAAATCTAACTCGTTCAACCTTGACAGACGGCATAGAAAATCAAACAGGTTTATACTTCTAAGAGAGTATTTGCAAATAAATTTAATATTGTGAGAGACAAAATAAAACATCCATATAGTGATTATAAAACTACTAAACACTGAGGGACTAGACGGGGATCGCTAATATCAAGATATCCTGTAGAAGCGACCCAGTTTAGGAAACATCGACTGAGATAAGCTGTGGTCGATAGTGGGCTCGCCTGTTAAATTAGGGGTAGCACATTTATAGAGTGCTCTACTACGAGTACAATAATGATGGGTTTCTTGAGTAACAGCAGTGACGGGTAACGGTAACCGTATAGGTTCACTTGCTGTAGGAGTTTAACGTGTGAGGGAGGGAATGTTTAGCGAGGGGCATTTCCGGACAGACTTTGCGGTGTTATGGAGAGCATTGTAACCGGCGGCGGTGGCGCCCTGTAGAGTGGTCCATTGCGACGTCGGCTTCGGTGGATGCGCATTGCTAGGACCGACCGAAGGCAGGTGTCTTACCAATCCACTGCTCAGTTGCTGCACTATGCCTTGCGAGCCATGCGAGCTCGCCCCCGATGGGCGTCGAGAGCGGATCGACTGCATTGATGATGTCAGCAGGAACGGAACGCTTGATGATGTATTAGGCATTGAGCCACCCTATACACATTGTTATGTTAATTTTATTTTGTTATTAGACTGATAATCTGGCAATAACGAAAAGTCAAAACAGAATTAAGTTTATAATTCTTGTAAGAGTGGATTTCATAACAGAATATTAAATATTATTGATCTGGTGGGTACGTTAATAATAATGAATTACAATCTTTTCGTCAATGCCGTCAAAAAAGTCATATCCATTAAAGAAAAATTAAAGTGCACACTGCATAGTTCGAAAGTATATACACGCAAAGTGCATACTTAGAAACTCAAGTGCACAGAGCAGAGGTGTACTCTTACGTGCGTATTGTTGTTATTGAAACTGACTATTAAAAGTTTAATTCTTAGAGTACTACTTAATAATAACATGCCTTACATTTTACGTGATTCTTAATATATATTTCTAGCATTTTAAGCGGTGTTGGGTTAGTGAAATTTTTTGTGATTTAGTTATACTTGTACTCTACTTACATCATACGTTTGGAAATGTTGCTATTTCATTATCAACAACAATACAATAAAGGATTGCAAATGAAATGAACTTAATGCCACCAATATCATAATTAGACTTATAATGCTTCAAAGTCTAATCGATACACGACGGCGTAATAAAGAATAAGTACATATTTTATTAATATTTCTGTTCTATGAATCGTAAAGCTATATTAACTATAGATAATAAATAAATAAATCGGAGCATGATTGTGTTATTTTTAAACATTTTGCCAGTAAGTACCTACCGTTGGTTGTTTTTGTTACAATTCAAAATGAATTAATTAAAAACAAAACTATTATTTACAACGATTCTTATTGATTTGGATTTATGTTTTCCTGCCGTGCTCTCCCGAATTTAGAATATGAAATACAATTTGTTGACACAACAAATTATTTTTCAAATATAAATTTGAGAGGGGCAAAGTATAATATTGTATTTGACCAGGTGGATGTCCGATGAACTAAAAGATTTAAATTTCAATATTTCGTTTAAAAAAATACTGTCATGGCTAACGTGACTCTCATAGAAGTTCTTGGAAAACTTGACATTGGTGTCTTCACCCACCTCCCATTAATACTTTTCTAAACATTTTTTATATTTTAATTAAAATGACAAAATTGCAGCGAATCTTTCGTATGTAGAAGCTAAAAATAATTAAAATCAAGCCGACACCGGCGACATTTTTTGTAATAAAAAAAAAATATGCTTAGTAAAAACTTTCAAGAGGGTCTATGTTCCAAGTTATGGCTAAGATATGAGCTGCCAGATATTATATTTATCAGAAAAGTAATAGCAACATTTCCTTCTACTTTAATTGATAATGCTCAGTTTCAAACTTATGATCGTACTGCTCAATTAGTAACGACGAGCAGTAGATCGAAACCATACTCACGATCATGCTCCGTGCAAGCTGCGTAGAAGAACAAATAGCAACAGTGAATGAGACAGCGTATACATTATATACGTACGGCATAGCCTTGATGCAAATGAAGATATGCTCACCTGGCTTACAATTATTCTTTCATACAAAACATGTAACATTTACATCTATGTAACGGTCGATATCTACGTTATTATAAACTTGTAAATATTCTTTTATAGCCAATTAGATAGTTATTACGAATTATATTTTAAGCATAATGAAATTACCTAATATTATTTTTGGTTCATGTGGGTAAATTTGGAATAGGACTAATAAAGTGAGATCGCCGTGTCTGTAGGTACGCAGCCGAACATTAAACGAACATGATTAATTATGACTTAGACAGTAGGAGCTACTCTCCCAGCAGAGCATACGACACATCGCCGCGGGTGAGGCGTACATGCATCGCGACTATCACAAAACAATACCTTTAACAGACATGCATCACTTCATTTTTTCTTGAAGGTTATTTGGACGGAGTCTCGCAGGAGGAGAAGTAATAGCATTGATGCGATGCGATGATGGACTAATGAACATATAGTTGTACATGATGTAAACGCCAACCAGGTTCGTGCAGATGTGATGGTGATATGTGAACGATCAGATTATCTCTCCCAGACGGTGTGGGTAGAAGACAACCGCAAACTTGACATTTAACAATAGAGGGATCAGGGGTTTACGCAACCGCAGGTGTACGTGGTACGATGTGCACATCACTTACGACGCATTGCGACGTCGACGGCACAGACAGGCTCGAGCCTGATCCTCCTGCTCGGCCCCTGTACTGGTGGCCCTGTCAAAATAATCACTATCACTACTATCATTACTTATACGCCGTCTGCTTTTAATGGAGTATCCATTTCTGCCCAACCTGTTCTGAAGTTTTAATATCTTTAAAATGTAATAGGTTCTATTAGATTATTTGTAAAGAAAGCGTGCAAGGGCTTTACAGGTGGATTCAATTTGACTTACAGTTGGCGGCGACAGGTTTACAGCTGAACTCCGACGCTCCTGTGGGCCGATGCTGGAGTGACGACGTGTTGGAAGACCGGACGTTCCCCCTGGAGTTCCACCAGGGGACGAAGCGCACGAAGGCGCTATACGAATCTTCGGAGTCATCAAGGTGTTGTCTGATAAGCGGCGCGTCGGGAATGAAGTGATAACGCGAAGGAAATTGTTATCATTGTTATTTGAGCTGTTGAACCACCAGGATCCGATCCCAGAGCCTGTGTAACATTTTTTGTTTTAAAGTTATATAATTTTAGGTCTATATTGTAATATATATCTACAACAAAATAACTTATATATACTTACACTTACCCTTCAAACCACCAACACTACCGGTAGGGGGTGGTCCAGAGATCGAATTTTTACGAGCCATGTCTTCAGCGCTCGAAGTTTTGCGACGCTCAACGCGCAGATTTGGTATATTAAATGGAGGTGCATTCATAGTGTCTGTGCTTTTCTGATGTCGCAGCGCGCGACGCTCAGGGCTCGACATACTTTGGCCGTCCATTTTCAGCTTAGTTGTCTGATGGTGTTCAATGTTATCCAACATTTCATATAGAATCTGGTAAAACGTAATAAATATAGGTTTAACAATGTTCAATTAGTAAAGGGCTATCAACGAATTTATTATATACCTGCATTAAGTTAGTGAACTGATCAACGTTTAGAGCTGGATTGACCGTTTGCGGAGCGAGCGAAGGAATCATCTTGGTTGCCATTACGTTTGAGGTCAACCCAAATTTTCTTTCCGCGAGCATCGATTTGTAAAGTCCTGCAATAGGTGCGTGTAATTATCTCCAGTATGATCAAATTACCAAATATAACAATGCTTTGCGTACTTCAATTCGCTTTCAAAGTCGCGTGATTGACAAAACATTCGCAAACACGCACAGCGCTATGCTAAATAAAGTGAAGTTGAAAAGTTTGTTTGTTAAGGCCCTGTAAACTTGAAACAAAATTAAAAAACACAATTCATTAGCATTATTTTAATATAGAATAAATGTACTCACTAACGACTCGGTTGATTATGTCGGGGTCGCTGAGACGCATAGCTAGCAAAGTAGGAATAACCTGTTCCAAAATATGGTTCCTCTCCAGTCTTACAAGTATCTTTTCATAGAACCCAAGAATTAGGCTGATAACCTTCACATCACTTTGGTTTTTCTCCAGTAAATGCTTTACTCTGACAAGAACCATGCCGTGCAGAAGTTTGTCCTCTATGTAATCGGACACATTTTGCATTGCAATTAAAGATGCCACCTCTATTTCCGACTGTAGAAAAGTTGCAAGTGTTAGTAAGAATGGTAAAGAAAATATTGGTACGAAAACAATTATGTTTCATATGAGAGCTGGTTGGTCTTTTGAGGTAGGTATTTGAAACATGCTGAAAGCTTGTCCATATTTCTCCTATAATACCAAAATATAGATCCACGTATCTGGAAATTGGGTATTTGACAACTTTTACAATAAAATATGAAATGTTTTGGTTATGATAGCTTATTTGTAAATAATAACTATTTCACTCAATTATGAATTGTAAATAATTTATTTTTATAAAATAAAGTTACGTTTTTAGTCTGTATTTTACACGAAGCATAACGCGGGCGAATGTTGACAGTTCACGTGACGTCATTCAATTAGCGCATTTCGAATATGTTTCGAGTGGTAGAGTAAAATGGTCCCATCCCGTCTGCGTTTCTAATTTGCTTGCTTACTTCTAAGTAACAAATAAAAATAAATTATATTCTTATAGTGAAAAGTGGATAATATTTAGCAAAGGATATTATAAAAACCGACACTATAAATGTACCTAGGTAAATTTCTTTGCTTCCAATACCTACCTATTGTTCAGGACATATACCTTCGACCTAAAATGTGTTCAAAATGTGGTCTATACGCGCAGTACTCATTTCTTCAGTGTCTTTTGAGATAACATCAGATTGATCTTATCTTATCTTACAGCCCGGGGTTCTACGGCAACAAACATTACTACAAATCAATCCGGGCGCGCCAGGGTCTGGTTCGATTCGCGATTTAGGTCTAAGAAATGTGTTCTGAGGTATACTAACTTTTACTCTGCCGAGTTTTGGAATGCAATACTTTCCTGTAAGTATCTTTATCCTAAGTTATGGAGCGTTAATAGATTAACAAAAACGATAGCTAGATTTTAAAAAGACTTGAAAAAGTTTTCAGGAAATACTTTGTGAATTACCTATTCCTTTTACATACTACTACTACTATAAATAAAATCCCACTTTAATTATGATAGGTTCTCCAAATTTGTCAAATACCAAATTAGTTATAATGACTATTTATTTAAAAATCAAGTCTACATAAAAAGCAAGTCTCTTTAATCCCGTCATCCAATAAGGTCTAACACCTAGGGCATGGATCGGGGGTACGGTGATACTGTTCTTCAAAAAAGGTGATAAGTCATGTCTACCAGCTGTTCCCGAGTGTCGTCACAAATCGTCTCGCGGGTAAGCTCGACGAGTTCCAGCCACCGGAGCAAGCCGGGTTTCGAAAAGGCTAAAGAACCGTGGACCACATCCATACTATTCGGCAGATTTTAGAAAAGACTCATGAATACAATCAGCCCCAGTCTATGGCGTTTGTGGACTACGAAAAAGCCTTCGACTCTATTGAAACCTGGGCAGCTCTTGACACCCTGCAGCGGTTTCGTTTCGATTGGCGATACATCAAGGTGCTGAGATGCTTGTATGACACTGCCACAATGTCCGTCCAGCTCCAAGACTAGAAGATGAAATCTATCAGCCTCCAACGTGGAGTGAGACAGGGGGATGTTATATCCACCAAACTATTCACCAACGCACTGGAGGACGTCTTCAAGACTCTGGATTGGACTGAGCGGGGTATAAACATTAACGGTGAGTACATCTCACATGTTCGGTTCGCCGACGACATCGTCATAGTAGCGAACTCGTTGGAACATCTGGGCGAAATGCGGCATAGCTTATATGGAGCTTCTCTACGTGTTAGTTATTCGGCTGTCTAGTAGAATTTTTGTAAATGAAACAAAAAACTACAAACTGCTGTGACCTCTATTTTTTAATCATCATAGTATTTTCTATTCCGATTTAGCCCAGCTTAGCTCCAGTCAGGTCTTCGCTCTAGCGTTAGAGTAATATGCAGGAGTTTTGGACAAGTAAGCAGACTACCTCAAATACGAACCCGAAAATGCCTATCAGCTTTCGGTCTATTCAATAATAAAGAGCTTCTGAACCTATAATCAATAACAGTATCTAGACAGTAGAATCTATGCTAGTAGAAAAGCTGTTTCCACATAGTTACAAACATGAAAATAGCACTTACTGTGTTCCTAAAATTTAAATCTTACTAATATATTAAATGTAAAACTTTTTACACAATCAGGCTCAAATGGCTGAACGTATTAAGTTGAAACTTACAGAACAGAGATAGATTATAATATCTGGAAGAACACATAAAATATTTTGTATTGTGTTACAATTAACATCTAGGTATGAATAATTTTACCCAAATCTAGGTACTTGTTTATAATTATGGTAGTGGGAATAAAACGATATATTCCAGATGGAATAACAACGTGAGTAACGATATCGAAAAGTAACTCATTGCTGTTACGTTTCTGTTGGTGAACAAGATTATCTTTATTAGCTCAATGGAAAAAGATAACACATGTGACATCGTAAGCTTTTGAAGTTATTATTTGTTTGACACAATATCCGATAATATGCATAAAATAATCAGATGTTGAATTAATTATTGAGGGAACATTACTAATAAATATATTTCACATCAGCAAATAAGAAGGAAATTTGAACACGACACAACATTCAAGACATTCACAACACAACATTACATTAACAACAGATAAATTGCATCTATATCCTATTGGATACAAATGCAATTTATATGTGATACATGTATTCGAAATATAGATACAAGATTCAAAACTACTATATTCTCTTACCTATTAAGGCAAAGGCAAAATAATCAATCAAACGAATTACACAGTAAAAACAACTAGCGCGCAGGTAAGAGATTGGGTTCACCATTTCTGTATTGTTTTGAAGTGGTGGACAGACCTTCACAGTCAATAAAAGTTATACAAGGCTAAGAACAGAGTCTCTTCAAGAAACTGAGAAAACTCTCTCAGTTGATGGAAGGTCAGGCCAAAATAGGCATATTTTACTTATGTTTCGCGCATGTGCCTCACATGGGCAGGACGGCTTTCTGAGATATGGGGCTATCAGCAATAGCGGTCAGAACTTGCTGGGTATTAGAGAGTACTCTGCGAGCATCCTTTCTCTCAGTAATGAGTCTGAAGTCGGAGGCACCATGTTGTTTTAGTCAGTTTACTCTGATATAACTGGTTCGTCATGCTCACAGCTTCTTAGACAGATTCATGCGAGAAAAATTGGAAGTAGTTGTGGTACTAAATGAAAATAATATTCAGCTGCCTAATTATAAAGACAAGACTGTATGGCTCAAATTGCATCACAAATAATAATGTGCCTAAAAAGTTAAAATGTTAATATAAGTTAGGAAAATATAACATCTTTTTGCCGAGTTCGCCTCATCGAAGAAATAAGGTGCTGATTTTACTAAGATAATCTTGAATATAATTATTTACATCATATAAACAAATGAACTTTCCTAAACGGCAATTATTGCAGGCAGAAATGGCAAAACAAAAATTTTATTTCAGGGCCGATACAATATATATACATATATAATACACATGTACAATTACAAACAAAAAAAAAAAAATAATTTAAGTCAAAAAAAATTACGAATGGAGAGTGTATAGTCAATAATGTACATATTTAGTATGTTGTAAATCTATTTCTAACAGTATCTTGTATCTAATATCTCGTAAAGAATTCTTTATTTTGTTTTGCGTACCTTTCCTATTTGATTATGAGATGCGTTTTTATCCAAGGCACGGTATAATGTTGACATCACCTCATGTGTCGAATCCTTTGGACACTTCTTCAGGAAAATATGCAAATTTTCCAAAATCAGCACGTAGGCTGGGAAGCCTTTTGGGGAGTTGATCAGTGTTCTTGAATTCACAAGCATTTCCCTATAACACAACTTAGATATCTGTCCGAGACTAGAACATACTTAGCATAAAATAGCGAACCCTGGGACTAGACTTTAAGGATTCTGCTATGTAGAGGAGTCGGGATTAAAATTATTCGAGAACATTTTTTTGCATTTCAAAAAATATTATTACGAGTACACATAAATCAAGCTAAATATCCACCGTGATTATGAAGATGGCTTCATAACCACAGTGGACGGCTTCGCGTGGTTTAAAGATCATAAGTGTTACTCACTGTAAACTCGGCATAATATACGCCTCAAATTCTTCCGGTGATGATTCTTTAGCAAGCCAAATGACGGCTGGCAAGGCATGTACGATCATTTCCATTGAACGCAGTTCGAGGTTAATGTGATACCACACTGTTTGCCAACGCAGTTTCTGAAAAATAATATACTAATCAAACACAAACAATTTCTGATAAGGAAAACAATTTGCGGTTTTCCAATAGTATATATTTTTGTAAACAATAATATGCAATCCTATATGACTTTTCAAGAAATTTCTTAAGTTTAAAAATATGGCAATAATAATATTCACATAAAAGGAATACCAGCAAATAGGTAAATAAGTATCTTCTTTCTCAATTTAAATACCCCGATTCACACAATCCTGTCAATATATTAATCTATTGACATTATTGACATGCAACCGCGAGCGAGCGGTTGCATGTCAATAACTGTCAATGTGTGTCAATACCGGTTAACGATATTGGAGCGCTCGCATAACGTTTGTAGGACAGTTTGGTTGCTGTTATCAATAACACAAACAACATTCCGAAGAAAAACAGCAATTTTAATAATTTTGTACTCATTGTCACTTAGTTTCAAGTATCATGAAAGAATCAACAGATTTAATTATGTAGTTAGCAATGGCAGTTTATTAAGTCAATTAAGAGTTAACTTGACCTTCCTTATTGTATTGAGAGTAAACACTGAAGCGTTGTAGATGTACGATATCAACCGCCTGCCTAGTCTTTGGGGATTCCATTGTACCCGAACTTGGAATTAAACTGGACTATATATTTATTATGCAATGTGCGGTTCACTCTACTATTAACAAATAAATACAGTAGGAAAATATTCTTATAACTGTTTGATTAATTAAAGTGTGAATATGTGTTCCTCATTTTTAGCAACCTTTTATTAGACTATAATGTTTGTAGGTATATAATGAAATTGATGAACTTTACTTTTGAACGCTCAAAAACTTTTGCATTGCACACTTCTCAAGGATCTATGATAATTTATAGAAACTTAGATATTAGAAAATATATAAAATAAACCTATTAAATAAAAGGTCAACAATAAAGTTAAGCAATTCAAACTCATTAATAATAAATTTTTACTTTTAGTTTGGTTTTCTATGAAAGTGTGTCTTTCGCCTTTAAACTTTTACTTTATTGCCTTGACAAAGCCTGACTAATCTTAATGAGAATGATCTACAGTTTGATTCATATTTTCACGGATATCGTATAAGTCACGATATTCAAAAGGTGGTTGAATAGTTATTAATTCACCTCTGCTTAACCAGGGGATAAGGGCGTGATTATGTGTATGTGTATGTATGTGGACAGTTAGTTGAAAGAAGTAGACAGACGAAAATATGTAACGAAGTCTGGTTGGTTCTGTTCTGTTAACAGTATAAAACTTCATTCATTTGTTATATCAAAAAACAAATTCACAATGTTTATTGTTATTCGTTTATTAAATAAAGATGTGAAATGAAGAACTGTATGAACTAACTTGTGAAGCCACAAAATACATAAACAAAGTTTATAAAGTATCAGGTATAAATCGGATGGAACGAAAATAAACCAATATTTTATTTTATTCCTATTGCCAATGCCAGTTTATATCCTATTTATATATACGAGTGGGCATAAGGTTTCATTGTTAGATTTCTCACTGTACTTAGTTGTTTCTTTTCTTTATAATTTTATTTTGTTACTTAAGTTAATAAGTACCGATTTATGTTTTGTATTTTTCTGATTCTTTAGCATCTTATTATTAAATTGAAGAACTGAAAACTACCTTATAGGATTATTTATTTTGAAATATTAATCAAGGAATGTTATGACGCAAACAGAAAATTCAAATTGAATATAAATTTGTTTTTAGATAAATAATTTTTACATGTTGTTCAAATGAGGTAAATTATGTTCATATATGTAAGTACTTACGGTCTTTTTATCATTTTTTATGAAAGGGTAGACTAATAGTAAAAGGCTATCATTATAGTAAATAAAAAGCTGGGTAATCGAAAATAAGGGTCCATGCTTCATTTTCACGTTTTATAAAATATGAATTTATATGTTACGAACAACTTATTCAATCGGACAGTATTAACATGGATGCGTAATTACCAAGAGTCAAATTGATAAATTTATTGCTTGTTCTGGTATATATTAATAATACCCGATACCTGGTGGTATAATTAAAAATCAAGGTCAATGGTAGTTTTTAATTTACACTTATGATAATCAGTGTAAGTCTTAGGTTAAGACTTTGTTTGACCTATAACCATACACGGGTACGTATTTGAATACCTAAAATTATAGTACCTAAAGTTAAATAACCTAAGTTCAAAATACCTAAAATCTAAATACCTAATGGTGGGTTGACCTAAATTTAAAATACCGAAAGTTTAAAATGGCTAAGTATTTGAATACCTAAAATTATAATACCTAAAGTTAAATAACCTAAGTTCAAAATACCTAAAATCTAAATACCTAATGGTTGTTTGACTTACTTTTAAAATACCCAAAGCTTTAAATGACAAATTGATATTATAGTGAGTACGTATTACAATGCCTAATTTGAAATTATCGAATTTCATAAGCCCTACGAACGGAAGGCCGAATATTAAAATCCCGAATGTTTATATGATCGAAAGTTTTAAATACCGAAAATTAAAATACCGACAATTTAAGAAATAATATGTGGTACGGCTTAAAGAAAAAGGGACACTGCTCACCCCGACTCTATCTCTAATCTATATTTTTTTTTATAACCACTCATACAAGGATTGTCTGCTCCAATCCTGAAGTTCCAAATCCTTGTATGTGTGGTTATAAAAAAAATAACCACGAAGGCTAATGCGGGAGCTCCGCTCCGCTCCCGCCTTAGCCTTCTAACCTAACTGGATGCGGGCTGCTTTAGATTGGTCATTCTGGAAGTCTATAGGAGAGGCCTATGTTCAGCAGTAGACTGTGTGTGGCTGATTTTATAATTTTATACTGATCTACCCACATATTGTTGTGTGTGGTGCATTATTTTTAGGTATTTTGACCATTTGGTATATCAACCTTTGTTGTTTTAATTTTAGGCATTTTAAACATTAGGTAATTAGTCCAATAGGTATTTCAAATTTAGGTATTAAGTACTTAGGTATTAGTGGTATAGGTATTTTAAACCATTTGGTATTTAGATTTTAGGTATTTTGAACTTAGGTTATTTAACTTTAGGTATTATAATTTTAGGTATTCAAATACATACACCCTAAAAATGTACCACAATCGTGTACTAAAAATATTATGTGCGAGATGCGTTTGAGAGAGCCTAGTAAAGTTTCACCTGTTAGCAGTCTAAAATAATACTAATATTTAGATACTAATGCTCGTTACTTACGTGTAACTGGAACAATTTTTTTTATACTTGCTTTTTAAAGAAGAATTTTTTATAGTTCGCATAGTATTGTACCTTAAATTTATGTAATCTGTAAGGCAATACTACACATTCATGAAGTTACACGATAACTCAGCTATTTAAATTAAGGAGCTAATGCTTTTATTTTATAGTAGGAAAAAACTAAATAGGACAAAACTTTTTATATTAAATCCTTCATATGCAAACACTGAAATATAATGTGTATTATTTGATTTGTAGCTTGCATTCTTTCAATGAAGTGGTGAATACAAAGTAAATGAATATTGTACTTACAATTTTCGGCATTCTTATCTGATGTAAGTCTATAAATTCAAATAGACTTAGTAATTTAAGTTACAAAGCAAGTACATTGTCTAAAATAAATTATCGCACAGCTTTCCAAGACTTCCGAGTTATATTCAAATGGATATTACAATTAAATCAAAGTTGGAACTTCTCAATCTCATACTCTGTAGGTAACACCGTTGTACTATTTTTCGAAAAATAGTGTCTTAGACGGTTGAAATTCAAAAGAGTGAAAGTGACATCGACTGGTCATAGAAAAAGTGTCCTAAAACACGTTAAAATACTTTTTAGAACCGTAATTTTCTTGTCAATTATCCTTGTCCTTTATGGCCTTTGGACTTTCAACTGTCGAATTTGTAGTAAAAGAAATTTCGTGACGGTGTCGTCCACGAGATTATAGTATAACCATTGAACGCTGAGCAATACCTTACCTTCATGTTACTTAAAAGATAAAATGTTTGCCTCTTTCTTTACTTTTCTTACCTTTGGAATGAAGGGCAGGGTCTCCATTAGCTGACCGTGATAGAATGTCTGCTTAGTTTTTGCATCTTTTATGGTGTTTGAGTCCATGAACTGGAGGACTGATATGATTGATTCGTTTGGACCCCTATACAAATAAAAGTGACATTACCTTTGTAGAGAGTAAAAACAGCTATATTTCATTACATAAGAGGCTAGATTCTACACCTGTCTATAGTCAAGTTGATTCATTGCAGTACAAAATGACGGCAGAAGGTAAACATTTAACTTTCTTCAACTGTAAGCCATAACGTAGGTACCTACTATAAGCGATGTGTAGCGCAGTAGCGGTCAAGAGGTAGAAAGATGAAGCTATAAATAAGGCACTCAATATAGCTACATCTATCTCTCTCCGAATCGCAGCCCAAAACGCAGTCGCTAAAAATTCGTTGTAGTAGCAATGCTGGTAATACTATAGGAAGATTTACGTTGCATACTCACGAAGATAGAGAAATCTAACGGTTCATAAAAATCACATTCTATTTATTTTAACATTTAAAATGCTGGCTAGTCTTAGAGCTGTATATTCTTTAAATATACAACAATTTACGTGATTATTCAATGCAGAAGGCTCAATAATAGGAGTTGTTGAAATAAATAGATATTTCAGGACTAAATACATATACTATGTAGCCCTATTCATATAGTTCACTAAATATTTTCTCAATTAATTAGTATTTGGATTATATTTACTTAAGATTATAAATGTTCGAAAGTAAAATAAGACACTGGATTACTAAATATAAAGCGAAGATTAAATGGATTCTATTTCCCATTATAATATTATTCTTACTTGAAATATTTTATTAGTGGCAGGAGCAGAGACGTTGGTCGAAGATGACAATCCTTATTCAACAGACGCTGCACAGCTTCCTGCAGTGCTTGAGGGATGCGGTCCATCATTAGGTCTAATTGCTGGTCCAACTGTAAAGTAGATAATATTTCAAAACAAGTCCTCCTTGCTTAGAAGTAATAATACTATTACTTCTTATTGTAAGAAATATGTTATTGATTTTTAAAGTTGTTATCCTCATAAGTAAATTTGATGGAAAACTTAAGTATTAAAAAATAAAAAACATCAGACTGCTGTCTAAAAGATCGAAACAAGATAGCAGGTGTTACCCATTTACCAATCATAAACCGAAATAAAATTAATGAGTACCGCCTGTTATCAAACTCGATTCGATCAGTTAGATAGCTGTCGGGATTTTTTTTAATTTGAATAATTTTTGAACTTTATTTATTGTATGACATGTAGTCCTTTCATTTTGATACCCTACTCGATAAATGAATTGGACAACCTGCATTTTAGCACTAAAAATCCACAGCAAAGTTTTTATTGACATTTTATGTACCCTACGACAGACGGTAGATGAATAACTTTCATTTAATACACACATACATACGCGTGAATTTCTTACATTAATTCAGGATGAAAGCTTTACAAACGTAGCGTCATATGATTAATACTCATTAAAAAAAATTAAAAGTTGGTTATATGATGGCCTACCATGAAATGATCCAAAGTTACGAGCAGAAGTATCTACCTGCAACAACCCGATAAGAAATCCACGAGGGCAGAACCACGGCCAAGATCTAGTTATAGAAATATATTGTGTGACGTTGTTCATGTAACCTAATACGAGAAAATATAATCCTAGTTCATTATTTGTTAAGTGTATTATCCAGTTACTTTCATGGAAAAAACCTGCGATATATCCCAGTATAATTTTCTAGACAAAACAACGTCAAATAACAAGGATCACATTCAGCTTATAAATGTATTGAATGTCAGTATATTGTCATGATACCGAATAGAAAATAAATCCAAGGATAAATCCAATAGAAGGTGTATCCAAGCGTCACTCCCACTTATAAATATGATATTTATTGAATAGAGGTTGTTTAACAGCGTTGTTTTAGTTACGAAGATAAATCAATTAACCACATTGACGTGTATGAAATGTAGTGAAGCACAAATTGTGTTTCAAATCAATGGTTTCAGATATTTCCTAATTAATCTGTCTTATCAGCTTACGTTGTTCAAGAACAGATTGATCCTCTATAGTCATACCATGCAGAATGATTTTTTTTATTGTTTCTATGTAGTGGTTGTGAAGGTAAGTATGTATGTGTGTGTGTGTGTGTGTGTGTTTGTGTGTGTTAGTTGATGTATATTAGCAATAACTCTGTATTATCGTAGTCCTGTTTAAGAAGCCAATTTGTTACTTTCGTGTCCAGGTTTGCTGATCCCCTAAGGGATGTTAAAATTGGTGTCAGTCGCATGATTCTGTTTGTAAGGGTATCTATATGCTTGTCCCATCTTAGCCTATCATCAATCTGAACACCCAAATATTTCACAGTATCAACTCTTGTTAGATTGGTACATGTACAAGATGGTGCTGAGTTAGTGCATTAAATGTATTTGTTTTGGACGCTGATTTATGTGTCGTATTGAGAATGGTATGTATGCAGTTTTCTTTAGATTGAATGATAACAGATTTAGGTTTAGCCATTCCATTACTTTAGTGAGGGCAGATTCTGGATTTGCTTTTACGGCTTCCCAGGTTGGGTGTGCATAGAGCTTAGATTTGTCAAGTACCAGTTTACAAAGGTCGTTTATGTAGATTTGAAATTGGGTGGGAGATAGTATGCCACTCGTTCTTGTGTTTTCATCGCTGAGATAGGAATCAATCTTTACAACATGTTTGCGATTTTTAAAATAATCCTTGAAAATGTTCAGTGCCACTCCCCGCACACCTAATCGCTCCAGTTTATCTACGCCGAACTAAGTAAATAAAGAGTAGAAATTTCAACTCGTCAGTCGGCAGAATGTGAGTAAGTACGTAAAATAAATAAGCAATCAGTGGGGTACTTAAAATGTAAATTAAAATGTCAGAACAAACACAACCGTCATTTAAATTAAAATGTAAAATGCTTTAATCCATATTCACATTGAACTATAAATATTCCTTAATTTATAAAACACTAGTTGTGGCCCACGGCTCCGCCCACGTGGAATTCTGATTCATTTCAGCAACCCATAATAACATTAGTAACCTATTGTTACTTAATTGATGATCGGTTTATGGCCTTTCGCGAGTAGTAGTATGTATAAAAGCGTTAGTTCCGGTTCACTATTCATTTTCCTCTCCAGTAGCGGCTGGCGTCAGTGCTCTCAACTCCGAAAAAGATCTCAGCGTCAGTCAGATCAGTCAAACTCACGTCCATCAATCAATTTTTTTTAATTTTTTTTTTTATATAGGAAACGTCAATTGGACTTTGCCTTGCCTGATGGTAAGCTGAAGGCAAAGTCCCAGAAAAGAGGGTCACCATTACTTACACATACCGTGTGACAATAGTGACACTCAGCTTGACGGCCTCATCGTATGCTTTTTCACGCCCCGCTTAAAGGACCCGGGACTGTAGGAAGAAGGAAACACGTGAGCTGGTAATGAATTCCAGGCCTTAATGGTGCGACAGAGGAAAGAGTTTCCGAACCACTTGGTTCTTGATCGGATGTTTTGCACCGTGTGCGGATGACATCTAAGACCTGCACGTGTTGTCCTGTGTAGGAAAGGGGAGGGTGGGACTAATTGGAAGAGCTCATCAGAACACTCCCCATGGTACAGACGGTAAAATACAGTCATGGACGCAACATCTCTACGCATCTGTAAAGGTTCTAGGGTGTTCGTGACCTCGGGATTCCCAATGATGCGGACCGCACGTCGCTGCAACCTGTCGAGAGCATCTAGTAAGTACTTTGCTGAACCATCCCAGAGATGCGAGCAGTATTCCAGACAGGAGCGAATTTGTGTCTTGTATAGAAGACACCGCTGCTCCGGCGTGAAAAATCGTCTCACTCTGTTCAGGACTCCGAGTTTTCGTGAGGCTGTTTTGATGATACTTTAGATGTAATTTTTGTTATTTAGGTTGCAGCGAACATCCATACCTAGGATATTGAGATTGTCCTGCTGTGGCAGTGGCGTGCTCTGAAGAGTGGGGAAGGGAAGGAAAGAAGATACTTTTGCTGTAAACGAACATGCCTGCGTCTTCTTGGCATTGAACTCAACCAGGTTCTCAGAGCCCCATTGAGAAATGTGTTTCAGGATCCCGTCAAGCTCAGTGACAAGAAGCTGCCTTTTCTCTGCGATATCTGACTGCTTGGCCGCAGGATGTCCATGATAACTCCCATGTAAAGTGCTATCGTCTGCATAACAATGAACATTGTCGGTAGATAGCATGTCGTTGATATGCAGAAGAAAGAGAGTGGGTGATAAGACGGACCCCTGGGGCACGTCAGCATTTACCTGCAGAAACTCCAAAGCTCCTCCGTCATAAAGGACGCGAATACGGCGCCCCTGCAGGAAGTTAGCAACCCAGTTGCACAGCCTAGAAGGCAGACCAAAGGCAGGTAGCTTGGAAAGAAGCGATTTGTGCCAGACTCTGTCGAAAGCTTTGGCGATGTCAAGACTAATTGCCAGTGACTCGCCGTGCTTGTCCATAGCCACACCTCAAAGATGGGTAACGTATGCTAGAAGATCACCCGTTGACCGTTTCGGCCTGAAGCCATATTGATCAATAATATTGTTCTGACTTTTTCTTTTCTTTCCTGGTTGGCTTGGGCTCCGGAGATTTTACTGGGGCTCCAAAACACCCTGTAATAAATTCTCTATAGGCAAATACATTATGTGGTACTTACATTATCAATTTGCTTCATGTATAATAAGGGATTGTTGCAAGCTTGAATCAGGGATTTCCCGTTGTTGAACACTGCGCAAATAACCAATCCGAGCGAAAACATGTCGGATAGAATACCAGCGTGACCACTGGATTGCATCTCGGGCGCTACAACAAAAACAATAGGTTAATTTCATAATAATGCCATATGCAATTCATAAAAAGGAAGGTTAGTGCTGAGTAGTACCTATCCTTGGTATTCATGATAACTTAATACTAACCAGGGCCTTGATTCTACTAAGTTTATGGTCATAACAAAACCAATGTCATACCACTGACACTTTAGAAAATGCTTTAGAAAATTGGTATGAAAATGAAAAAAAAATTAAATGAAAAAAATTTCATTATATTTTTCATTCACTCTACAAGAAGCCATTTAATTTTAGTCTAAATTTGAATGTTTTTTTTTGCAGTGTCTGTGGCTTGACAGTGGCTTTGACCTGACAGGAAATTTGCGGAATCAACAGCCAGGTCAGTCGTAAAATAACTAGGAAATGAGAATCGAGACCGACGGCTAAACTGTATTGCGAGTCACGGAAGTGTCCCACTGTGTTAAGAATGATCAACCGTCCCTTAGGATCTTAACTAACCTAATCGGTTCGCCCATAAGTCCCTTGAGTTTACTTTATGCACTACTATTACTTAAGATCTTGGTGAAGCGGACCCCACCACAACTTACAAGGTTAATGAATGCTCAATATAACACCACAATTTATTTCTTTGTGAACAGTCTAAAATATAAAATCACGCATTTATTAGGAAATATTAAGGTTAATTGCAAAGTCGATTTTAATAGCTTTTGTATATTTGCTACACAAAGGATGTGCCTGTACAAGGGAATACCATAGACAGGCTTGTTCACTTCTAATATTAATTAAATTGTATAAAACAATGTTAAACTTATATAGTATATAATTTAAGACGAAGGAATTTGAAACTATTGTTTAAGTACTTTGTGGAATTGCTACAGTTTGTATTGTAGCTTCGCTTTAAGCCTAGAAGCCTATTTCGGAGGTACACAAAGCATTCTCAATCATTCGTCTCAGAGGCGTAAATCTCTAAATGATAACCCGTAGGCTGAAAAATGAGTATTATTTGTTTCTTTTTTTGATGGTTAGAATATAAAAAAAACAAATTTACCTTCAAAAGCAACATTTATGGTTATTTATAAGAACAAAATAATGTGCTTTCCATCAAACAAATATCAGCTTCAGAAAATATTACTAAGAAATATCTATTTTTGAAGATATTTAATATTTTTAAACATTAATCACAATTATTAAATGGTACATTAAAATTAATAAGGGCTTTATTCCTAAATATAAATTAACCCCAATTTAAACCGAGATTAACTTTGAACTGCAACTTTTTGAGTTTTTATTTTGCAATTGGACCACACAAATTCGACAGTCTTTTTTTTTGCACGAGAATTCAGATGGTTTCACTAGAATTTGGTTTGTCTCCCTGTAATGTAAACATAAGACAAATTCATCTAAAGATGGTACTTCCTGTCTTATCTCCACGGAAGACCTCCACTTAACAAAATCTGTACTAAACTGTTTCAAGTATTCTTTTCATTCCAAGTCTTTTATTATACATGATCATGTAGTAGCCCAAAATTACAGCTGAACCAACAAATGCCATATTCAATATTACAGCCATAGACTATCATGATAGGTGGAATATACAAATTGGGCATAAAGAGATTCTGTGTTACCTTCTGTAACAGGAGGTGATTTAGATTCTTCAATGGGAGCTATATAGACAAACACCTCAACGGTAACGTACTTATTTTTGTATTTACTTTGAACGTCATTGTCAATCGGTTTCTGAAGGTGAGGACTATTCAGATTCCGTTTCTCCATAGAAAGATTGTCTTTTTCATATCATCCCCTCTAGACAAATGGCAATTGGTTGGCCGACGTATTGTAGAAAAGAATGACGAATGTATTTGATTTGACGTATATTACACTTATGACAGTCGTCATAAATTATGTAATTTGACATTAATGACATGCGTCATTAATGTCAAATTCCATAATTTCGACATTCTATTCTACAATACGCAGATCAACGAATAGCCACTTGTCTAGTGGGACAGGTTTCGTAAAAATGGCTTTTATTTATTTATTACACGATAACATTACATTCATATGTTAAGTAATGCACAAAACATCGACAAAACATCCTAGAAACTGACATGATTTTTATCAGTTTATCTATATCATTACATCTCATACTTGTAGTTAAAAGTTACACGAAGCCTAAACATACGCCTCACAGGCGTACAGAAATGCCTGTACTTATCTCAGCGACACAAGTACCGCTAGCTAGTGCCCACCCGTCGTTAGAAAAAATAAATGTCGGATATAAATAGACAATTTGCAGACAGTAATTATATAATAAAATGAAATTATTATAATGTAAAATGTAATATTTAAGAATAGACATTTTTGCCTCGCAGGCATAGATTAAACTTCTAGGGTTAATTTATTTCTTGTTCTCATTTAGTAATGCGGATTAATGTTAGGTCGTATTTCGTGTCGAAGTCCTCCTTTGAGCCTTGGTCCACCTTAGTTGGACCTCCAACTTTCAGCCCAAGAAAGCAACTGCAATATTTTCCGTGAAGCGACTGCCATTAGACCTCTACAACTCACTGGCAATAGTAAAGTTCTGTAGTAAGACTAGATTGTTGGAATTGTTAGGGTTCTGTAACGATTGACACTAATATTCGTATGGCAATCAGCACCGATGGAGTAACGTGATCTCGTTGGTACGGAGGGCTCTCACTCAGTTAAGAATTGTCAACCAACTTAAAATTGACTTTACTATTTGCTTGCTCATTGGTTACTGTTGAGAAAGTAATTACTATCTGATCTGCAGACCCTGAAAGGAATATACGACAGAGCTTCGTCTTTTAATCAGCAGGTGTTCTTCGACGTTATAGCAGGTGAGATTGGCTTACGTCATAAAGACCTTGGTGCCCCCATTCATCCCTTCAATGAAATATAACTTTATTATAATACTAGAACCCGCCTCGGCTTCACGCGAGTGCAATTTTCCTGTTCCTCAAAAGCTTATTTAGGATAAATTATACAAATAAACCACCCGTAAAAAATACCTAAATGGCAGTGGCATGTTTAAGGTTTAGCCTGCGTAAGCCATGTAAATTCATTTTTCGTCGACAGAATTTTGTGTTTTTTCTACTTAAATAAAAATTCAATTAGGTTTATGTATATAGAATGATGGTAGCGCGTTCTACTGCTATATCTTCCTCAGTGCACATAATATATTAGAGAATATGTCTATTTGAGTTGCTCTAGGGATTACTACTAAAGATTATTAGACTATTAGAAGTAAATAAATGTTTGCCTATAGTCTAGAAGTCATATTACAAGCTCATTGTGCCATGTTTACGTTATTGTCCTGTTCGAGATGTTATCTTATTAAAATTAGGTTTATAGGAAAATGTATTCAATATTTCATTAAATTCGGCAAACTTAACGAACATTTCAGTATTCCACGCGAGCGGAGCAGATAGTTATAGTTAGTTAATTATGCCTTTAGTAAACTGTCCAATTTAGTTCGAAGCGACCAAATAAAACCGGTCAAGTGCGAGACGGGTTCGGGCACCGAGGATTCCTACAAACTTGTAATTATGTTAGTTTAGCAATCAAAACAGGTAGGCTTGTTGAAATTGAATGAATTTTTTAAAGCATTCAGTATGTAACCTATTCAAATCGATTAAGATAGAATAAAAATTAAAGTAGATCAGGCGGGCTTCAAACCGGGATCTTTCCCTTATAGGGGGAATGATCTGACCACTGAGTCACGGATCCACGCCCGAAATTATTCAAATCTTCCTATATATATTCGTCTTACGGCGACAGTAGGAGCCACCTAGAGACAATACATAGACCAATGAATGATATTACACTGATTTTTATACATTGATTTTTGATGACTACGGCCAAACTATTGAAAGAAATTTTAGAGCATTTAGTATGCTAACTATTCAAATAGATTAAGATAGGAAAAAAAGTGAATCAGATCAGGCGGGATTCGAACTCGCGATCTTTCCCTTACAGGGGTAAAACTCTGACTACTGAGCTACCGAACCACGCCTGAAGTTATCCAAATCATCCTATAAATATCGTCGTACGGCGGCAAAATTGTCGCAACGGAGACTCTCGCTCGCTTCTCTCGCTTGGTCACTTACGCTTGCCGAAATAAAAAGTTGATTTTCATTCATTTTCAAATATGGAATGGTTGAATGGCGGATTTACAAATTATGCTTCCTTTACATAATAGCCTGTTGACAAAAATATTGGCCAAGAGTTTGTGAAATTGAAAAGTCGTTCATTTTCTTCGGTTTAGGCCAATGTGCAGACGTATTTATTTTAGTACTCATGTAATGTTTTTATTTTTATGTTTTACATTTTTGGATTTGTAAAACGTGCGAACTTATTTGCCATTATTCCAATTAAACTAAAATAGGCAAAAACACCTGATCTATATGACAAATCGGCGCGAGATCCGTTTGATATCGGTTTTTAGCCAATGATCAAAGGGTTGTTTGTGGAGTGTTGTTTTTTATATTGGACGTGCGTTTGGTATATTACGAACGCTCAGAGTGAACGCACGCAAGAAGAATCTTTGCCTTTTATAGAGCTCTACCGAACCAGAAGTTGTTTATGGAGTTCAATAAAAATAAATGAAAAGCTCAAAAAAGCATTGTATGAGTTAATAAACAAACAGCAGTAGCAGTTGGCGCTCTGTGCTGGGCCTAAAGGCCTTAGAACCTCTACGAAGTGCAACCTGGGCAACGGAAACGGTAGTGCCTCTTACATCAGCGTGAGAGTTACAGGTGCGGCAACCTATCAACTATTCACTCCCACTGGTGAAGTACGCCCTTGCCTTTCTAGGAGGAATATCAGGCTTCCCATACCCAAGGGGTCCGTCTTAAAACCGTAGATGAGTCAAGGTCAGTCGGGTGGGAGGAATATTCTCTAGGTAACCTTATATACTGGCATGATCTGAAAACTTGAGATGGCGTGCGGTTTTAGTAAGTCCGAGTCCGGCATAGCCACCTCAGACGGCCAACACGGGTGATATCTGAGAAGATTTTCGCACGAAAAAATAAGCAACAGTTAGTGCCTCGATCTTCATTTTAATAAACCGAAGCAAATTGAACGACCTTCTAATTAGTTCATATATGTAGACACCATCACAAACTCTTGGCCAAAGTATTTGTGACAACATTCATCGGTATATTGGCTAATGTCACAGAATAAATAATAGTACTACGAACAGAAGTAGCACTCCTTTGATGTTGGAGAAAACCGCTGTTCTAATAACCAACTAAATCTCGGAGTTACTGTCCTTTTTTCGAGCATACAACGTCGCCAATTCGAGTGTTAGAGCTGTCACTTAGTCAGTAAATTTAATGTAAAGCAATACAACTAAACATTTTTATATTTATTTTGTAAAATAATATTACTTTGCGGACATTGATGTGGGTTGTGCGTTTAGCTAACAGAAATATGTCTTGTAAACTTCTAATATCAGTGTATAACTGTTAAATGTTCGAATAAATAAATTGTGTTTACAGTTTGTTTAGCCTTTATATATAATGTAAAGTTAACGGTTCTCACAAGTGATAAATAAAAGCCACAAGACCGACAGGGCGAGTGACGGGCCGTCATAAAGAAGGAAGGTGGAGTTGCAGTTATCGTGTTACATTAATTTGCTACGTAAACGTCTGCATCTAGCGATTGCATTGACGTAGAGGTATGACTTTTTCACAGCTTTTTGGTGTTGCAGACCTGAGTATTTGGAACGAAGTTCAACTTGATACCGCCACGTATTCACGAAAAAAAAAGGTATTGACAGACGGAGAGACAGACCTACGGACAACGAAGTGATCATATAAGGTTTCCATTTTCGTCCTCTTGAGGTACGGAACCCTAAAAAAGACAAAATCAATAACTTACAAATCCTGATCCACTTTTGCACGACATATTGGATTTATAGCAAGTACTGGAGCCAAATTTACATCTGTATAAGACGAAGTACGCAATATTGAAAACAAGAGTTTATTGGACTAGAATAGGAATGCTCAAAGCTACATAACAAATTTTCAAAGTACCGATACCCGATACTGAACGCACACACTAATAAAATGTTCCGCTAACTCTCAAAAGGCTTCAAAAGGCCTTCAGCTGTAATCTTACAACATTCCTAGTTAGAATCCATGATACTCGCTCATTGAAACCAGTCATCCGTAGTAACGTCTGTATTAAGCTATAGAGTAACCCACTTTCAGAACTCAGAAATCTAATAATGTATGGGCTCACGAATCTGACGAATCAGTTAGGCTTACAGCAAAAATATTACGGATTTAACGTGCTCTTCAAGGCACTGGAACTCCCAGAACTATGTAAATAGACATATTCAGGTATACAAATTGGTTGCGCCGAGGTAGAAGCTGTATTTCTTGACGTGGAAACACACTCTTTCTATACCCGTCTCCTCTCCCGCACTAAAAACCATAGAATAGGACTAGATAGCTTCCGTCCGCCATTTGTGATATAGACACTCAGTCTCGCTTTGAACTAGCCAGCGTAATGACGGATCGCGCTCGCGTCTCTCAAAAATGATTAATATTTGTTACATTTTTACCGCTTCATAGACCTTTACCGATCGGATTGTGCCTCTCGTGTGTTCCTCAAGCGATCTAGTGATGCTGACGGCAGCTCCTGAGCAAGGAAGAGAAGATCCGTGTACCGGCTGCGATGAAAACACGTGTGTCGTGAAGGTTAGTGTATCCTCTCCTAATTTCTCGGGCTGCATTCACTGCCTGGATCGAATCCGCGGCAGCCCGGCCACCTGTCTTTTGTGTGTAAAGCGTCAATAGAACAGTTAGCTACTTCCCGCAATACAGTCCACTCGCGCACGTTGGGCCATGCGCCACCATTTTTTGGTCCGGATCGAGCCGGATTCTTAGCCGTAGTTCGTATTTTGTTATTATTCTAATGGGAATAAGCGCATCGCACCTAAGTGCCTGGTTATTTTAGTAGAAAACCCCGCATCCAGACATTTAGGCTTAGAATTTGTTGTCCGTTCGCCGCTGGCTCGCATTGTACCTACCTAATACATAAATAGGTTAGGTATCATATCAACACTTAATCGTAGTTCGCAATTTTCGCACCGCGCCTAAATACCTGGTTATTTTAGTAGAAAACCCCGCATCCAGACATTTAGGCTTAGATCTTAGGTATACTAGACACCCTAGTGCATAGGCACAGTGTAATACCTAACGCATTTGGCTTTGTTTTGTTTTTTTCAATTACGTTGTTCTCGGCTCGCGTCGTATTTGCCTAGTACCTGCGTGGGTAGACACGTGGCTGTACCTACCTCGCTCGCATCTCATCCCAATTCATACGAAAGTATTTTAATTTGAATAGATATTACGCAATACTTAATCTCGGAAATAATAGTTGAACCTAGACAGCGACCATCGCGTAGGTACGACCTTGTTGCTATGCGCGTTTGTTCAAGCGTGCATTCACAGTTGTAGGTACCTACCTATCTGCCGAGTGTCGCTCGCGCCGCCTCGCTGCTCTGTACCGCTAGGATTAAGTCATTTCATATTTATTGTTTACCGCACTTTAGTTTGAGATTTAATTGTAAACATGTCCCCAAAGGTTGATAAGACCGGTAAGGTTCAATTGAAACTTTTATACGCTAAAAAAGAAATGATTTACTCTCGCGTACAATCGATTTATGATAATGCACTTAAAACCTCTGATTTGGTCATCAGAGATTCGTTCTTGTGTTCTATAGAAAACTTAGATAGTCTACGCGCGGATTTCGAAACCTTAGTACATGACATCAACGTTTTAGAGTTGAATTTGAATCCCGATTACTCAGTGAGTTATCAAGCCTTGTCGTCGTTTGACGATTTGTATTGTCGTATCAAACGCGTCGCTAGGAGTTTGGAGAAGCCGGCTGACCTACCCAACCCCACTCGCGACCGACCTAAGTTGCCACCAATTCAAATACCCGAGTTTGATGGTAACATTCGCAATTGGTGTCTATTTATAGATAGTTTTGAGAATACAATAGATAAGAACGATTCGTTGACAGATCACGAAAAGTTGCATTATCTCGTTGAAAAATTGACTGGTAAAGCTATAACCGTTTGCGCTGGAATTACGTTTAGTGCCGAGAATTATAATTTAATTTTAAATACTTTGAAAGCTAGGTATGAGGATAAAAGATCGGTAGCTAACGCCTATTTAGATCAGATGTTTGATTTGAAATCTATTGCGGCATGTAACGATCAAAACTTAGAGAAATTTCTAGATACTTTCGCGTCAGCTGTTCGCGCCGTAAAGAACCTAAAGATTGATGACCTCTGCGACTTCGTATTTTTGTATATGGGTTTAAGGAAATTAGATTCCGAAACCATTCGTTTGTTTGAGTCGGATCATCGCGGCAATAAAATTCCTAAGTTCGAAGACTTGGAAAGTTTTGTTCGCGAGCATATAAAAGTATTGCAGCGCTCTTCATCGAAACATGAAGGCGCGAAGATAGTTGTTGATTCTGCACGCAAAGTAGATGCGTCATCGAAGTCACTGAGGTCAACTCATACTTATGTTAGTACCGCACCAGCACGTGTACAGTCACCTGTTTGCTCTTTGTGTAGCACTCATCATTCGCAACTGTACAGGTGTCCTGGTTTTCTAAAATTGTCGCCTAGTGATCGTTATAAATTTGTTCGCGCTAATAATTTTTGTTTTAATTGTCTCGGTACTAAACACCGCGTTGTTTTATGTAATAGTAGAAATAGTTGTCGCAAATGTCAAGCGAGACACCACACTTTGCTTCATTTTGAGAATAGTAATGCCGCATCCAATGTGAGCACGGTTGGCTCGTCGAGCGGTGACACACGGCGGCCTGCGCCGCAGCCGCAGCCCGCGCTCGCGCGCGCTCCGGCCCGCCCGGTGACCGCCGCGGATGACGTCACCTTGTGTTCGTTCTCCGCTAGTGCTGCACTCACTACTGTGTGTCTTGCGACCGCTCGCGTTGTTATTGTTGATGCATTAGGTAAGCCGCGCATTGTTCGAGCGCTGTTAGATGGCGCTTCGCAAAGTAATTTCATTGCTCAAGATTGTTGTCGGCGTCTTGGTTTCAATGTTGATAAGCGTTCAACCCGCTCAGTGGTGAAGGGTTTTGGAAGCTTACAGTCAGCTGTTCGTGGCACCGTTAAAACAAGGTTTAGATCTCGTTTTAATAATAATATTTGGTTTGACATGGATTCGCTCGTTATAGATAGAATAGCTGAACAGTTGCCTACCGTCCCGGTTGACACGTCTTTATTAACGAAATTTAAAGACTTGCCTTTAGCAGATGAGACTTACGCTGTTCCTGGAGTCGTCGATATATTGATCGGCGCTTCGATTCTCCCGCACCTCCAGTTATCACGTAAGGTTCAAGGGGGACCGACGTACCCCGCTCCGCACGCACTGGAAACAGTTCTTGGTTTTGTTATAATTGGTTCCGCACCCGCTTCTATGGATAGTTTTAGTCACTCGACTGCTTCGTTCTGTTGCACCGTCGAGCCGCCACTGGAGTCTACCATCCGCAAGTTTTCGCTCGGTGGCTCCCGTGTATCCGCTGAAAAACGCTTTCTTTGTTTGGAACGAAAGATGCAGGCGTCCCCAAAGTCGAAGCGGGCCTATGATGAGGTTGTTAACGAATATTTAGATAAAGGTTACATCTCACCTGCGCCTGCGGACACTGGCGGGACCCAGCCTTCGTACATTATCCCGCACCGCGGAGTTATTAGAGAAGATAAGCTTACTACTAAAACTCCGTGTAGTTTTGGATGGCAGTGCTAAGACTAGCACTTCCGTGTCGCTTAATGACATAATTGTAAATTTTCGCATTAATATTAGTAATTTTTAGCTTTTAGGACTCAACAGTCGCTTTGTGTTGGGCCCACTCTTCGCCCCATCGTTGGGACACATTCGTCGCTAATAGAGTGGCAAAAATTCAATCTGAATTGGCGCCACATAATCTCTTTCACGTTGCTGGCACCGACAACCCAGCCGATTGTCTCTCTCGTGGATTGCTTCCTTCGCAAATTTTAGATCACCCGTTATGGTTTAGTGGACCGTCCTGGATTCATGCCGCGTTAGATAAGTGGCCAGTTAGTCAATTCAATCCCACTACGGTTTCCGAACCACCCGAGGAGAAGAAGCACTCGCTTGTTGTATCGGTCCCACGTGAAGAGACCCTTATTTTGTTGTTGGCTAATCGCGTCTCGTCTTGGTCGAGACTGTTGCGTTGTGTTGTTTGTTCGCCTCTGCCCTCTGCCTAGCCAGCAGTAGGCACGAGCTCCAATCTAGGTTTATATTTTAGTTGTTATTTCCCAAACCTAGATTTAGATTAGACTTTATATTTGTTTCGCATTTGTCGTTTCGAAGGTAACCCTTCAAGCCGGGGGGAATGGTTGCGCCGAGGTAGAAGCTGTATTTCTTGACGTGGAAACACACTCTTTCTATACCCGTCTCCTCTCCCGCACTAAAAACCATAGAATAGGACTAGATAGCTTCCGTCCGCCATTTGTGATATAGACACTCAGTCTCGCTTTGAACTAGCCAGCGTAATGACGGATCGCGCTCGCGTCTCTCAAAAATGATTAATATTTGTTACATTTTTACCGCTTCATAGACCTTTACCGATCGGATTGTGCCTCTCGTGTGTTCCTCAAGCGATCTAGTGATGCTGACGGCAGCTCCTGAGCAAGGAAGAGAAGATCCGTGTACCGGCTGCGATGAAAACACGTGTGTCGTGAAGGTTAGTGTATCCTCTCCTAATTTCTCGGGCTGCATTCACTGCCTGGATCGAATCCGCGGCAGCCCGGCCACCTGTCTTTTGTGTGTAAAGCGTCAATAGAACAGTTAGCTACTTCCCGCAATACAGTCCACTCGCGCACGTTGGGCCATGCGCCACCACAAATATTAACACTGAGTGGGAATCAAACCCTCTCTCAGCTCCAGCTCCTCCACGACACAGAGGTTGTCCTCAAATCCTCAATCAACTTAAACAACATCAAACAACTGAAATATCAGCAGTTACAACATAATGTTTCAATGAACAGAATCCTTTTATGTATTTTGCTACTGAACAGAACGAAGACATCGTGTAACGTTATATTGAGTAAAATGAAGCAACTGAGAATGAGCAAAAAATATTGCGTAATGTATTTCTTGTAGGTTCAGACTAAAATTTAACACCATTATTGAACGTAGGTGGTGAATATCTAATGTATGTTTTCAACGCTATTAGATATATTAGAAATATTATAACAGAACATAACATAACATAAACTCACGCCTATATCCCCAAAGAGATGCTAATAGCACCCACATTTCGCCAGTTAATGTTTAGGTCCAAATGCGGGAGGTGGCGAGCCTATTCCCATTAAACGGGCACTTATAAACCTGCCATAAATACACACATAACTTCGAAAAGTATCGAAAAGTCATTGGTGTGTGCCATGGTAAAACCTGGGATCGAACCCGAGACCTCGTCTCAGCAGTCCATTACCCTTACCACTAGGCTAAATTGGATAATCTAACTTACCGAGACATGGAAAATATGACAGTGATATTGAATCAACAGATTACCAGGAAATCAATCGGAGACGATGGAGACCATTTGTAATGCTCGTCGTCGTAGTTATTGGAAGTGTGTATAGTATAGTATAGTATAGTATAGTATAGTATATATTATGTGTATGTGATATTTATTAGTGTGTTCCATTTACAGGTATAATATGTTGGGTGTGTCAGAAGGTGCATGAAATTAATTTATATGTCGTGGAAATGAGAAATTTAAGAAAGATAGCCTTGAATGCCGTTGATGGACCAAGTGAGGAGCACCGTGGTAAGAAAACCTGGAATAGTGGCAGATGTATAAACCAAGATTGAGAAAGGGGTATTTAGATGCTTCGGATGCGCAGTGAGGATGGACAAAACAGATTCATTAATGAGGAAATCGGGAAAGCCTAACCTAAGCGCACGTATATTACTTTATTATTATTGAGGACGTTTTAAGGCATTGGCCTGACAATTTTATCAAAGTAAAAGAAACGAAAGGCGTATTCTAGGAGCGGAAAAATGTTGTCTCAACCCACATCAATGGTAAAGACGTGTGACTTTTTATTATGTATTAAAAGCAAATATAGTGATTATGTTCACTGAACTTTCTCTATCCCTGATACAACCCTTATAAATACGAGACATTATAGTTGAATAATTTTCAAGTCATATTTGGACCAATGGACATGTCCAAGGTAATTTGGTGAACATAATTTGAGTCACATGACATGAATAGACATAGGTAATGTATTACCCACACTATTGGAGTATTTGCCACACTATCGGAGATTACATTATCGATTTGGTCTCTAGAATTGGTTTGAAGTACTGTATCTATTAATTGATCATTTGGTAATGGTGTTTTAGGAGGTAGGACACGGCAGTATTTCCGTGGTATTGAGCAGTCCGACTGGGAAAGTACCTCCACTCTACAGAATACCACGGCAATAATAACGTCGTCCTGTGTTTCCGACGGTGAGTAGGGTAGCCAGAGCTCACTGGAGAGATTTTGTACTGTCAGTGGGAAGACCAAAGGTTGTCCTGCTTTATCTTTTGCACTGAAGGCACAGAAACTCTTGTGTTTACAGGGTTGGCCAAGGTAACCATTTTCCATTAGGTGGGCCGTGTGCTTGTCTGCCAACCAAGTGGTATAAAAAAAACAAAACCAACAAAGGCCAAGCCGTAGTAGCAGCGGTAAGAGCCCTTATGGAGGAGTGGGTAGAGAGACCACACCGTAGTCTCTCGTACCATATGACGCAGATGATCACCGAGCATGAGGTTCGTAGATGCTCTACGGCGTAGCGCTTAAAAAAAAATTCTAGTGGCATCGTTTATGATTTATTAATGTTATGCAGCGCAAGCGCTACAAGCAATATAGCGTAATCAAGGTAAGTTTTTATACCGGATTCTCAGGTAGATGATCGATACTGATCGGACGGAAAATGAAACATCAAAAACTAATTATGAACGGAATCAATTATGAGTGATGATCGACTGCTGTTGTAGAGTATGCTGTAGCGGTAGATTAGAGACAAAGGAAAGATAGCCGTTAGGTAAATTTAAAACGTACATTGTATTGTTTAAGTAACAGTAGTAAATGTGTGGCTAATCTTTCCTTGATAGTATGTATTAGGTAAAGGTTGTACTGATGGTCTCCAAGTTTCATTACATGTATTGTATATTAGTATGAAAATGTAGGTAAGTTTCGATAGATTGTACGAAATACTGTTAACATACTCTTTAAAACATAGCATAAACTCACGCCTATATCCCCGAAGGAGTAGCAGAGGTGCTAGCACCCACATTTCACCAGTTTATGTTTAGGTCCCAATGTAATAGGTGGCGAGCCAATTGCCATTCACCGGGCACTTATAAACCTGCGACAAATACACACATAACTTCGAAAAGCATCGAAACGTCCTTGGTGTGTGCCATGGTAAAATATGGGATTGAACCCGAGACCTCGTCTCAGCAGTCCATTATTCATACCACTAGGCTACCGCGGTGTTTAAAAACTGTTATTTATCACTTTGTCTTTCCTAATCAAATTTGAATTAGGCGTTTTGAATCGTGACGTACTAATGCGTGATCGTCGCAGCAAAACGCCCCGATATTATTGGTAGGTCTGAAACCCTTCCTTGGCTTATAAACGCGCAAGTAACTGTGCCTATTATACTGTCACCCCTAGACCATTGAATTTATTTTGATGAAATTTTATACAGAGATAATTTGACCCTGGGAAAATACATACGCTACAGTTGAAATAATTTAATACGTGCATTTTGACAGTTGTAGTGTCTCAAATGGACAGTGAGAGTATTCGATTCACATAACGAACAATTTACCGTTTTAATATATATAGCATTGATATTAGGATTAAAATATTTTATAGGGTTAATGAAAACATCAAACAAATTTTTGCTTTCATTATCAGAAACAACATAAGGATTATAAGAGGGTCAAAAGTAACGCAAAATGTTATAAAAGTTATATTCTGGCAACGCCGACCATAAACGTAACAAGTAGAGATAACCTCCATTCGATTAAAATGTAACAACCAAAGATAATACAGCAACAGCACTAAATTTAAAAAACACAAATACACACATCTTTTTAATTATTCACAATTATTCTATCATTACAAAAAAGTCCAATGCGACAGTGTAGACAAAAAATAGAACACAAACAGCCAATGAGTAGTTACAATACAAATTACAAATATTAAACAAAAATAAAAAAAATATAAAGATAAACATGAATCAGAACTAAAAAGAAATAATACAAACATCACATCTGAAAATACAATCAATTAGAATTACTTAATAAATAAATTATCTCTCAAATATCCGTCATGTACGCGGGCGAAGACACGGGCAACAGCTAGTGGTTGCCACAGTGATGATAAATTAATTATTATCAACTTATTTAATTTTCTTTGGATTAACTTCGTAGCGCATTGCAATATAGCGGAACATTACTGGGACTTCCGTATTGCCGTTTAAAAGAATCACTAGCACTATTACTCCTAACCCCTGCAACTAAGTTAAAAAACTACGAAAATTTGTACTATAAATTATTCTAAAACTTTGATTCTTCTAACACGACGTGGGTTCACATCGGTAGCGCAACAGCCAGTGTTCGAACCCAGGACGTTTCGATCGTAAGGACGACTCCGGAGCTAGTGATGCTTTATTACTTGACGCATTCTTGCATCACTACTTAGTGTAAAAGAGGTACAGTAAATTTTGAAGGCATTACTCTCGTAAAAAATATGCTTGAGAGTGGAAAACTTATCTTGCATTCCAAGTACGTAGATCTTGCTTTTATACAGACTTGAGACGTTGTTAAAGTAACTCAATGAAAGCAAGGAAAATGTGTACATAATATAAAAGCTTTTAACAGTAATGGTTTTATGAGCCGCAATGTCAAGGCTAATTGTATGAATTTATTTTTATGCATTGAATTATGCGGTCGCTCTTAAAGGTATGAATCCGAAGGTATGAATACGACTACTGTAGACAGTCAAATACACTTAAATATTATAATTTTGTTTATTGTTTTAATTCGTTGCGGCTTTTTAATGGTGCCGTTTATTCGTATCGAAGTTTAAGAAGTATTGTATGCATAAGCAAATGAACGGATTGCGAAACTGATTTTCTTTTATTTCTGTGATATATTTTTGTATTTCGAATGACGTGACGTCTCCTCACATACATTACTTGAGAAGCCGCAACGAATTAAAACCATAAGCAAACAAATCATATCAAATCCATTTCAAGGTACGCTTCGTGTCTGCAGTTGTCGTATGCGGTCGCCTTCGGAATCATACCTTTATGGTGTTTAATTTATACAGACTACCCGAGTAAAATGATTTTTTTGAATGGATTTTTTATGAGTCAAATTATTATGCAATATTTGTTCGACTACCTGAGTGAAACACTTTATGTGTTGGGGTGTTTGGAATACCTACCACCAAAACGTTTGCGGTTATTTTTATGAGTCGAGTTGAAGCTACTTTAAATGAAACAAATGAGGGGTTCTAAATTGTTAAGGGATTCATACATGTCGGGACAAGCCAACTTCACCTAAAACATGGTATACTTGTTGATTGGAAGAGATTCTGACTTGGGTATTCCTCATAGGGCTGATTGTTCTACCCTGGACGGCTGTTGCTTTTATGAAAGACGAATTTGTTGTGTTATATAGAGAAGAAGTAAGCAGGCTCTGAGCTTCAAGATAAAACATCGTATGTAACCGATATGCTCTAGGATAACGAGGAAGAAGTTCAGCAACTGGCTTTATGATTGAGAAGTCTCAGGTTTGTATTTGGGCCAATACACTACCTACGTGAACAGTGAATTTAGCTTATCTTGAGGGGCAATACCAGTAACTTCGGTTACTAATATTCTAAAAAAAATATACGACTGAATTGAAAAATATCCTCCTCCTTGAAGTCGGTGAAGGTCGATCATCTTCATTTTTACAAGCAGATCTCACGCTTGTAAAAATGAACATGGGAAAATCTGGTTTCGGATTTACACACAGTCTAGAAAAACACACTATAATATTGAAAAGTAGTTTAGTCTTACTTACCAATAAAATCAAGATTAGGCTGGGATAATTTCGCAGTTTTCATGGACCACGGTGGTGTGTTGAAGTAGTTGACTGGGTTGGTATCGTCCACGGGTTCTGGAAATAAAAATCTGTTTAGAACAAGTATCAAGCAAATCATGTGCGTACCTGTTGATTGGCAGATGGGGCTCTAGTGCTAGTTTTTTTACTGTCAGGATTAGGAATTCATAACGCAGTCGTTATATTAAAACCGTATAACCTTTACTTTTGGTTTGAAAGGAAGAACGCGGACTGACGTATGCAAGATTTATGTAGAAATGACATTTTCACTATGACGAGTACACTATGAACATTCAAAAATCAGGTAAAATCACAAATACCTGATAAAATCATACATATTTTGGAGTCTTATATTGAACATGTTTGGCAAAACTTCGATTTTATGGTTCTATAGAAAACAAAATAGAATGCACAAAATGTACCCACGATATCAAAAAAAACCTAAGACGTTTGTTACAAAAATAGCATAAAAACCTTTGTACGAAATTTATAACGAGGATGGCCACTCTTAAGAGGTAAACTTTATTATTGTTACTATAGCCAAATCGTACCTTTTCCCACTCAGCTTTAGAAGCACCTCCGCCTTACAGGAAACTATGTTTATACAACATTATATCCGCACTATGAGAGAAAAGTTGTCAAAGTTTCTTGAAGAGGGTTAGTGGGTCGGTAAAGGTTACAGGGTTGTGAGTGACGCTTCTTGTGTTGCAAACGTTTAAAGGTAATCAATAACCACTTCCAATCAGGATGGCTGGACACTTATTTGATGCCGTAATAGGCCTTCCTTTCCTTCTGTATAGTAAATATATATAGCTCATTCGTGTCCTTTGTCACGCCTTGTCACACAAATTCTACTAATATTAGAAATGTAGAGATTTGACGGCACAAATTTGTCACAAATCTCGACCAGGTTGGTATCACCGTGCAAAATTGCGAAAAACCCTTTATAGTAATTTAATTTCGGTTGGATTGCGTTCAGGAGTCAGCAAATGCATAGCCGGGCAGAGGTGATGGTGGTCGCAGCACTAGTGGGACCAGTGGGTTTTGGCGTAGTCTAGTGAGGATGGTGCGGGGCGACGCTCCGGTCAGAGAGACCCGTAGAAACGGTGGTGCCGCTGGCCACCCGCGATATAGTACAGGGGCCCAAATGGGACTAACCAGCCTGGAAGGCTACCTCACCACCCGCGCATAATCCCGGTATGGCTCGTCGTGCCGGTTGGTGACCGGAAGTGGGAGCCTGGCGACCACAGTCGGGGGGTACGGGGGCCCTTCCGTACGGCGTGTCGGCTCACACCATGCCTCATAATCATAGACAAAACCTATATCCCGCACTGTGTCACGCGGTGCTGAGACGACAATCACCTCTTATTTCAGGCCCTTTTCTCCTTTTTATCATGGCAGCGCACTATAGAGTATTGGGCAACACAGCGGCTCTTCAAACTCTCACAAGCTCACTATTTGAGGTGGTGTCCACTAACATCTGTGGGCTCCATGCGAACCTCAACGCCGTCTACCAACACCTTGAGACGGCAAAACCAGCCATGCTCTTTCTCACGGAGACATAAATAGGCCGCCCTGATGACACGACCTACTTGCTTGCGGCTATGTTATCGAGGATAATTTCCGTGCAAAAGCCGGGGTGTGTGTGTTTGTTAAGGCGGATGTTTGTTGTCGCCGTTTGCGCTGCCTAGAGGACCGAGGTACACGTAGACCATGACTCTACGAGTCAGATCTATGTGTGCCTCTACCGTTCCCATACAAGAGATGCAGAGACAACTCGGCTCTTTGCCATGCGGGAAGAGCCGCCCATGCATTTGCTCTGGCGCAAAGCCTGACCCAATTGGTACACGAAGTCATTAGAATACCAAGAAGGTCGGGCCTAGCAACCTCTCTGCTAGACAAAAGGCTGACGAGTCACCCAGACCAGTACAGTGTTTTGGTACAGCCGCTTTAGGCAATTCCGACCACTGTCTGGTCTGCTCCAAGGTGCCAATTATAGCGCCCCCACGACCCATGCAGGGGAAGTGGCGTCTCTGGCACTACTCGTCAGCAGATTGGGATGGGCTGCGCAACCATTTTGCGTCCATCCCGTGGGTTGAACGCTGCTGTGAAGGTAAGAAACACTCAGATTGTGCTACTTCTGTTACCGGTGAGATCAGTCTGGGTATGGAATACTATAACCCGTGCACTGATATCACCGGTGCCCGAGGAGTGCATCCTTGGTTCGGGCGCGAGTGTGTGAGGGCTGTTGATCAAAACCAGTCCGCGTACCGCGCTTGGCTCCCGAAGGAATTTCCGCACGACAGAAAAATAAAAGATTTATAATATCGCACTCTGTGTATCGAAAACTTGAACTGAAAAATCCCTTATGCCATACGATATTGTATCGTTCGTCACTCGTATGTTGTTTTAGTAAAGAATTAGGTACTTGTATATTTATTAGTACATATATTTAGTAGTATCTCCGACTGGCCACCTCCAGCGAATAGCGGGCGTGTTGGCTATTACTTGGAAAGGATATTAAGGATGGTTGTTTATATGGGCTGGAACTACTTTCATCTATATACTAGGTATGTACTTAGTAACGTCTTTAAACCAAGCGCTTTCCCAAGTACGTATTAGAATTAATGAAAGTGGTTCATGACGTTACCTAACAGGGTGCTATCATTTATTGTGCTACCCTCGAAGTATATACCTAATAGTATATCAGTTAGATATTTTCGTCGCTTTATGCAAATAAATGAGAATTACTGATATTATACTACCTACTGATATTATACTACCTACTGATATTATACTACCTACTGATATTATAAACGTGAAAGTTTTTGAAAATGTTTGAATGTTTGACACAATTTACTCCATGTTCAAAAGATTTAGATGAAAATTCGTATAAAGTATATTATAATACTAAGCATTACAATCTTAATATTACAATTCCTCAATTATGTGAATTAGGGTACACTCTCAAGTTCAGAAACAAACCGCCGCCTTGTTGGAGAATAAATAAAACAGTCTCTGACAGTACATTTAAAAATCTAGTGTTCACGAAAGGTTATCTTGAGGTAGTGGATAGAAAGGCAGCACGGCAGCCTCTGGCACCGGCTGACGAAGGTCATCCGACACGGGTGCCTCGGGGATTTCATGCATCGAATCTAGAAAGATCCAACGTCTGAGTGCCATCACTGTGACGCGTGCGAAGACTTGGGGCTGCACATGCTCACCGGTACATGAAGTGCCCAGCGTGAGAGAAATCGAGGCGGGAGCTAACGATGGCCTTAGGAGTGGGAGTTCTCTCGTTCGCCACTTCGCACGCCTCCCGCGAGTGAGTGGGCTGCCACCGTGATAGAAGGAGGCCTCCGTCCCCATGAGCGCGGGCCTGGGGGTGACGGGTTCAACCGCCTGACACCCTAGCAGAAGCAGCCCGAAGTGGCGGCACAACACGCGCCTCTCCACGCCAGAGGGCTATATGGGGACACCGTGGTACCCACACCCGAAGAGGACCAGTTCGAAAGAGATGGCCCTGGGTCACCCGGCATGTTTCAGCCAATCTCACCTCCGGTAATCTTAAGACCTTAAAACGTCGCTAGCTTAGCGGTTAAGGAGTCAGCAGTACGATCGCGTAGTCTATGGTTCGAATCCTAGTCATTACACTACCGACGTAAACCCACTCCTAGCACACACAATTTAGGTTACTTGGAGGGGTTAGAGGGAATATTAGTAAATTCGGTATTTTCTATTTTATATTTAAAACACCTTACTTAAAGGTTGAATATTTCAAATACCTTACTTGGACGCGTGATTTTCGGCAGAGTAGAATTCACCCCATCTTTTCCTATGCGGTGTTGTACTAGGCGACTTAGGGATATAGCTGTTTAATTCAGACAGACACATACAGCCCAGACTCAGTCTCAGATCCATGACTCGTGTTAACAATAGCACCCGGAATATGGCAATATGCTCACCCCCTATTACGAGGGACCGAATACAATGATTGGTGAAATGTGGGTGTTAATTCACCCTTGCCTAACCCTCCAGGGATAAAGGCGTGATTATATGTATGTTTTTTTTTTTTTTTTTACTTGCGCAAAATCCCCTCGGATACCTCCCCACCGGAGCCGGTGGAGGAGGTTATGTCGGACTCGAACCGACTAAAACGCACGCCGCCTGTGGGTCGTTTTGGTTGCCGAAGGTGAGGTTGACAGGCATATCCCTCGCACCCCGGCCGACTCAGGGCCATCTCTCACGATCTGGCCCTCTTCTCGGGTGTGGGGACTACAGAGTCCCCAACTCGTCCCCGGAAACGGGGAGGCGCGCCACCCGCGCCGCCGCCGCGGCTGATTATATGTATGTATGTACTTAAAGATATTTTGTATTTTAATTACATGCGACACAGATTTTTTTAAATTGTATTGAAATTAAAGCAATACATTTATTTTGCCCAGCCCTGCCTTAATTTTAAAGAAATAACTTGGTACACATTTAAAGTTTTGTGTATGTACATATACAAAACTTGGGATGTGTTCTCATACTTTAAATTAATTTTAAACATTTCGCTTGTTTCCAAGCTTTCGGTAAAATTTGGCGAAAGCTCCGCTAATAACTGTCATCATTCATTAAAGAAACTGGAAGGAGGAACATTGAAGTTTACAAATGATTTTTCTATCGTGCAAAATATCCCCATGGATACCCTCCCGCCAGAGCCTGTGGAGGGGGGGGGGGGGGGAGGGGGGAAAAGTTTTTGTCGAACTTTAACCTCAATCGCACGCCGTCTGTGGGTCGTAGGTTGCCAGGGGGTGAAGTTGTCGGAGGCATATCCCTCACACTGCAACAGATCTCCCTCTTCGTGTATGGTTGCTCGCAGAAGAAGGCGGTGGCAGTCCACGTATCCGCGCAGCGCACCGTCGCATCGACGAGAGCATGGCGAGTTCTCACTCGCTTCACAGAGATGGCACTAGTTTTCATATGACTTACAGTAATAACATTCATCTGAGAATATTATTCTAAGATACTTAGTACTTTGTCAAAATCGGAACTTTGCTTTGAAGCATTGCAAAACATGAGTTCCACTATATCAATTTTAAAGGACGCAACTTTAATGCATATGCACTTGTGGACACAATTCTATTGGCCCACCTTGCATTTTCAGTTTCGTTTAGTCCTAGCTAAAAATTTATGTTAGGTCCAGCAAAAAGTTTTTATGTAGTTTTGAACCAGGCACATTCATTATTTTATTCATTGCTCTTTTTTAGAATTTCGAACACAGAATTTAAAGAAACAAAAGACAATTTGGAGCCTGTTCGTTGATATCAAACAATCGAATACTAAGAAAACTTGATTTTATTGGTTTACTTGGATTTTATTCTTGAGTGTGATTTTTCTCTTTGGTTTTCAACAAACATTACTTATTCTTAACATTAAGGTAAGGTTCTATCAGTAATCTATGGATACTCCGCCTGAAGTCACTGCCCAAGCTGTAGCACTTATCCAAAGCGGATACTGCCAAATAAATATGAGTACTCAACTTAATTTAAGTCGATCTGCGGTCCGAAATGTTTATCGGAGGTACCTAGAGACTGGCGGCTTTGTTCGTCGCCAAGGAAGGTCACGTTCTCGGGTCACAACTGAAAGGTCGCAACTTCGCGATTTCCACGGCGTATCAGTGAGCGCACGAACTGATCGGAGAAGGTTAAAAGAACGCAATTTGGTACCATACAAACCAGCTAATGACCCTAAACTAACCCAAGCCCACCGGAAGCGCGTCTTCTTATCGCGCGCACTCATTTAAATTGGACTCAGCAGCACTGGAGCCGTGTACTCTTTTCGGATGAGTCTAAAATTGCGTTCCATGGCAATGATTGAAGGAAGATGGTCTACCGACGTAAGGGAGAGCGTTTTGCACAATGCTGCTTTCAAGAGAGGGTTGCTTATGGCGTTGACTCATGGACTGTATGGGGCGATATATCTGCGAGCGGCAAAACTCAACTTGAGGTTGTTACGCTACCACGGCTGCCAACATTAAATGCTGAAAGGTACATTCGTAAGTACTTAGAACCTCACGTGATGCTATACGTGGAATCTAGCAATCATATTTAGGTAGGGGCCATCGAAACCTAAACTCTATGGGCTACCAATAGATGTGTCCACAATTGTACATTAGTTCTCTCATCCCTTAAATAACTCCCTGTGAGGTTAATTCGTAAAAAAGTTTGGTCTATTTTCTGTTATTTTTTTAAAAAACGAGCTAAACAGAAAACAATTTCCAAAGTGTAGGCACATATATTGCCAGCGGTTCATAAAAACTTTAACGTCTCTGGAGGCTAATTTTCGAAAAAGATTGTGTATATATTTTTTGCGTTTGTCGTCACAAAGTCATATACAAATTTTCAACGCTTTAGCTAAAAAGTTGCAAATTTTATATAAACTTTCTCTCCGTAATTAACTCCCTAAGGAGTAGTATCAAATCACTCTTTCATACTAGATAATTTTAGTTTTATATATATTATAGTTTTATAAACTTTCTTGATAGATTAGCAGTTTGCTTATTTTTTAACCAACAACCAACATGTATAAAACTGAAATATTGTATTTTTTATTATAGTATGAGTAGAAGTGGATATTAAATAAATAAATAAATAAATATTCCACGACATTCTACACAACGCTATCTAGACCCATGGTAAGCATAGCTTAACTAGCTTGTGTTATGGAATCTAGAATGCGGATAAACATACTTAGATACTTTTTTTTTTTGTAAATACATACATATTATACATAGAAACATGCATACAAATATTTGCACTGAGCGGGAATCGAACCCGCATAGCAGTCGAATGCTCTACCGCTACGCCACGGAGGTCGTCAAATTAGTATTAAATCAATCAATTAGCCCACCGTCTACTGCTGGACATAGGCCTCTCCCAATGCGTGCCTATTTTTCCGATCCTCGGCCATAGCCAGCTGTGCCAGGTACAAACGGTGTTCATGTCGGGCAACTGTTTCTCCAAAACAGCATCTATACGGAGAAACACACAGCGCACCTAAGCGAAGGCACGCCGCGATGCGTAAAGTAAATTATGTGAAATAAATATATATGAAACCCACAGTAATTGTTTTTTCACAGAATCTGAAATATTTCTTAATAGAGCTTAAATTTTCATAATGATGTACCTTATTTGAATTGTATACTGTTTTATCGTGTACGCAAATTCCTTTGCTACAGCCCTAACGATGTCACTAAGGCTACCAGGAAAAATATTTATATCAAAAAGGTTTTACTAAATATTCCTAACTGCTCACAAATTCCTAAGATTAATTTAAATAATTCGGCTTAAGAAACTTGGTTTGCTATTTGAATGTAAAATCACAAAGAATTGGAATAAAATTTAGAGATGCTAAAGTATTTTTTGGAACAATTGCAATGGTGGTTTGCTGTATGTTGCAGCTAATGATTGCGCACGAGGCGACTGCTAGCTGAACGCTACCGGTATTTCTTTTTATTTCGTCACTACTTGCCATGCTGGTTTATTTATTGCTCATTAAATAAATAATAAAATGAAGATGGTTAAAACATCTCGTTGTGTGTAGCAAATGCGCAAGTTTTCATTATCATTATGGGTAATGGACTGCTGAGACGAGGTCTCGGGTTCGATCCCAGGTTTATCTTGGCACACACCAATGACTTTTCTATGCTTATCGAAGTTATGTGTGTATTTATCGCAGGTTTATAAGTGCCCGGTTAATGGCAATAGGCTCGCCACCTATTACATTGGGACCTAAACATAAACTGGCGAAATGTGGGTGCTAGCACCTCTGCCTACCCCTTCGGGGATATGGGCGTGAGTTTATGTATATATTTTATGTTATTCAGAACAACTCTTACATTGTGTTGAATGCGGCAGAGAATGAAAACATGATAAAATTAAACTATGATAGGTCTAAGCACTGTCATTAATATGACCGTTAAAAATTGAACCTTGTTTATTTACTTGAGTATTTTTTAACCAATTTCATTCACTTTTTAAAGTTATCTCCTTAATAGCTATATTTCTTTATATTTCTTATAAGAAGTTTAGAAAATCGTGTAGAGAATTGGAATTGTTTATCACTATTCTGCTTACAATAGTGATAGTGGTAGCACTGCGGGCAATAGCTAGTTGTTCATAAAAATGTGGCATAAGTAGTGAATAATAATTTAATTATAATAAAAATACTTCAGCAAAGCTTCTAAATAAAGTATCATACTTGAAGTCACTCGTCAATAGTGATGGCATTATCTGTTATTTATCAATAGTGGGTTTTCCGGTTACGTTGTCACTATATAATGCGTTACATTGTGCGATTTCTTAAAAAAGCTACCTATTTGTCAAACTTCAACAAGACAACAACATGTTCAACATGTGCTGACAACTTGAATCTTTGAATGTGGCTTCTGTGGCGTAGCGTTAGAATGTTTGACTGCTACGCAGGTGGCGCGGGTTCAATTCCCGTTCAACGCAAATATTTTTGGTGATTAAATATGTATATTTGCATTGGTCTGGGTGTTTCTAAAAAGTATCAAAGTTATTTCGCATTCTATATTCCATAACACAAGCTACTTAAACTATGCTTGCCATGGGTCTACATAACGTTGTGTAGAATATTGTAGAATACTTCTTTATTTCTTTTTAAATATACTATATCAAGTATAATTTCATATTAAAATAAGTTTTAGCATAACATACCAATCGATGAGAATGATAATTAATATCACATTAAATAGACCAAACCAATACCATATTCTCTCTAATTATACTTGGAATTTGCATTTCAGTTTAGCGTAAAACGTAACGGATATTTCCATCTACCCTTGCATTGCATTACAATATAATATAACGTAAAACGTATCATTACAATAAAACACTTTGTAACCTTATCATTTCACAGAAACCTATAATATAATTTAATAATCTAACATGGCTGCCACAACACAACCGAGATCCATTAAATTATAATATAATGTAAAAATCTAAGGTGGCTTCCACAACAAATTTACTCATTCATTAAATTATCAACATGTTAATTTTTTTTTATATTGACTCAGTTGACGCAGTTGTTTAGAATAAATTATGAGAACCTTCTACAATGCATTATACACTGACGGACTCATAAACTGCATCAAAGTTCAGGTTTACTCTAAAAGGATTTTTTATAATAAGTATGCAAACTTTTTAGATTAAATTATATAAATATGGAAAGACTGGCTCTTAATCTTAAAAAAAAATTAAATTTAAAAATAGAACTGCAGTAAAACAAATGAATATAGCCGGGAAAGAAAATTTACTTGTAGTATCAGATTTGCGTGTTATTTATAGCAAAGTTTTAAATTGATTCTCATTGATTTTTTTTGTTTTGTCAATTGAATTATTGTTACCAGCATAATTGTTGGGTTAGTTTTTTAACACATCGAGAGTTTTTGAACCATAATATGGATACTTCGTCCGAACAAGCGGCACAAATTGTAGCATTGGTGCGGGAGGGCTTGGATCAACGAACGATTGGTAGAAATTTAAATTTAAACCAGTCTACGGTTTCTAGAATATACAGAAGGTTTGTAGAGACAGGTTCTTACAGGAGGAGACGTGGTACAGGCAGAACTCGAGCAACCACAGGTCGTGATGACCGATTTATTGTTATAACTTCCCTGCGAAATCGTTTCCTCACGTCAGTTAACATCAAAACCGAGCTTAATGAAGTGCGTGGAGTAAACGTGTGTGCACGAACAATAAGAAGAAGGTTAAAGGAAGCGGATATCACCCCTTTTAGACCAGCAAATGGTCCAAAGTTGTCTACAGCTCACAGACAAGCTCGCTTAAGATTTGCGCGTCATCACCTGAATTGGACAGAAGAGCAGTGGGCCTCTGTATTGTTCACGGACGAGTGTAGGACATGTTTATATGGTGCAGATGGTCGCAGAAGAGTCTATCGTCGACGTGGGGAGCGATATGCTCAAAGTTGCATTGAGGAGCGTGTTCCTTTTGGAGGCGGTTCATGTATGGTCTGGGGTGGCATATCGATGAACGGGCGAACCGAACTTGTGTTCATAGACATGGTCCGTCAAAACGGTAATAGAGGGGGTTTGACAGCACATCGCTACATAACAGAGATATTAGAAGATCACGTGGTGCCTTACATGGGATTCATAGGCGAAAATTTTACTTTAATGCAGGATAATGCCCGGCCGCATGCAGCTGCACAAGTTCAACATTATTGCGAAGAGGTTGGGATACGTACAATGAATTGGCCAGCACGCAGCCCGGATCTTAATCCCATCGAGCATGTTTGGGACAATTTAAAAAGAGCTGTATATGCGAGAAACCCTTCGCCCACGACAGTGGCAGCACTAAGAACAGCACTTTCAGAAGAATGGGACAATATTCCGCAAGATCTTTTAAAAACCCTTATAAAATCTATGCGGAACCGATTAGAATCCGTAATAAGGGCACGTGGGGGTAATACACCTTATTAAAACACAAATAAACCCTTGCATAAAGTTTGTGTCTATTGTTAAAACCAATTTTTTAATTAAACCAATTTTTCTTAAATTTCTGTTTTTTCTTCAATAAAAGTCTTAAGGTCCTTTCCAGTACATAAACTTAAACTTAAAGATATGACCCTACGCTGTTTTAAAGTTCACGAACCAATCTAGAGGTTTCAATTTAAATCTGCATAGAAAGTATGCATACTTGGTTAAAATATTTATTTCAAAGTCGTCTATTACTTTGATGCAGTTTATGAGTCCGTCAGTGTACATTATTTCAATATAATGACCATCACTACTCGTCAAACTTGACTCGCGTAATTCTTGAAACTACTTGAATAGAATATTGGACGAATAATATTTGCACAAAACAAAGCGCAACTTATTTAGTCAATAACCGATCTCCTGGAAAACCGTTTAGTTTTGAATAGCTCTTCATGCATAATAGGGTTCATATAACTAATATAGATTCGATATACAGGAGTCGGAGGAGGATACCAAGAGTTGTTGTAAAATTTAATTTATCCAGTACCAAGTCACATCGAACGGCACATTTTAATACGGCCTGTTACGTTCGGTCAATTCAAATTCTCGGCAACGTCGTATCATGTTGAAGGTGAATCGTAATGTTGTTACGTTTTTCGCTCAACATCCTGTAAGTCTTTTATAAAATTTCATAACATTTTACATTGTTTTTCGTAGATTTTTCTACTCCCCATGTTGAATAATAGATTTTTGATAACTGGTTTTATTGGTCGCGATTTAGATGCAGGATTTTCTCGTCATTATCCAAGATAAGACTAATTAAGAGAAACGGAGAGCGTACTACTGGGTCTAAAATATAAACTTTGATTGCAACTATGATATATAATTCTGCCAAAGCAAAGACATTGTCAACGCACATAATGCTGGGTGCTTGGAGTGAAGTACTACAGAGGAGATGGCGGGGAAGAGCTCATGTTGAATCAACGGCAGTGCCCTCATTGAAAGAACGCATTATAGTTTTAACATCAAGTGACAAGTTGCTATAAACCAAATAACCTCCTGGTATGAATTAACAAGAAGAGAGAAGAGGTAATGTTAGTGAGGTGCACCCCTAAAGTTGGTATTAGAATAGAATAGAATATCTTTTATTTCTGATTTTTCAAATCCATATATAGTGTTAGTAGGTATTGGTGGCGCGATTCTCACGCCACGTGAGCTAGTGGACTGTATTCTGCGGGGGATGAAGCTAAATATTTCAGATGACACTTTACACAACAAACAAGATAGGTGATCGGGTTGCCGCGGAGGTGGTTTAGGCAGTGAATGCAACCCAAGAAATTAGGAGAGGATGCACTAACCTTTATGACGCCACGTGCTGTCGGAGCCGGTGCACCGGTCTTCTCTTCCTGGCTCAGGAGCTGCTGCCCACTTCACTAAATCACTTGAGGGACACGAGAGGCACAATCCGATCGGCAAGAGTCTATGAAAGCGGTTAAAATCCAACAAATATTATTAATTTCTGAGAGTCGCGCGCGCCGCCGCCATTGATGTTGCTAGTTCTATGCGGAAGTGAAGATGCGGCCATTTCAACAATTGGGTGGGGCGAAAACTATTGCTATCTCACTTTTTAAAGGTAGTGCGGGAGGGAGATGGGTATAGGAAGCGTGTGTTCAGTGTCAATCAATTGAGAGATGATTTGAATTATTCGATATACTACTACTATTGAGCGGGAAAATACAAATTTTACTATCGGCGCAACCATTCCCCCCGGCTTGAAGGGTTACCTTCAAAACGAAAAATGCGGAACAAATCTAAAGTCTAATCTAAATCTAGGTTTGGGAAATAACAACTAAAATATAAAACTAGGTTTGAACTCGTGCCTACTGCTGGTTAGGCAGAGGGCAGAGGCGAACAACCGGGCGCAGATACGATCCGGTTGCGGTTTTAACCCGTACAACACGAGTTATCCCGCGGGAATCGGGAAAAACTTCCTCTACTACCCCTAGAGGCCAATGTAAAGGAGGCGCATTCTCAGTCATAAGGACTACCACCGTACCTATGGTCATTGGGTTGGATGGAGTATTCCATTTTTGACGCGACTGCAGCGTGTGCAAATAATCGGTTCTCCAACGATTCCAAAACGATTGGACTAATTTATCTAAAAGAGCGTGACGAGTTAGAAGGTGCACTCTATCGTCATCAACATCTATTGCGGGCAAATATTTTAGAGGAGTCGTATTTAAGAAGTGAGCTGGCGTTAACGCTAATGGCTCTGACGGATCGCTAGATAGAGTCCGACACAGCGGACGCGTGTTCATCACCGCCTCTACTTGAGCGAGTACGGTACTCAACTCCTCGAACGAGAGAATCTGTTCGCCTATGACGCGAAACAGATGCGACTTAAGGCTTTTAATATTCGCTTCCCAATTACCACCAAAATTACTAGCTGCAGGCGTGTTAAAGTACCATTCAAGGGAGACCCCACAATCATTAGTAATTATAGGCCAATAACCCTAATACCCATTTTCTCAAAGATTTTTGAAAAAGCCATGTTTCAAAAACTTAATAATTTCTTGACGACGAATAAAATACTAGTAGAAAATCAATTTGGATTCAGAAAAAACAGCTCTACAGCATTAGCCTGTTTTTCGCTTGTAAAACAAGTCACTGAAGCTCTAGACAAGAAGATGTCAGTGCTATCTACCTTTTTAGATATGAGCAAAGCATTTGACTTCGTCCCACACAACCGCCTACTAAACAAACTGGAGAGATACGGAATAAGAGGTAACGCTTATAATTGGTTGGAAAGTTATCTCTCAAATCGTCAACAGTGCACTATGATAACAAAAATAGTAAAAAACACAGAGGTAACTTTTACATCAACATTAAAAATAAATAGTTGCGGTGTTCCTCAAGGGAGTGTATTGGGGCCCTTACTGTTCCTCATTTACATAAATGACTTCAGCAAGAATATTATGCATGACTGTATACTCTTTGCTGATGACACGACACTTATGATTAAGTGTAAAAATAAATCTGACATAGAAACTGAAACTAATCAGGAGTTAAATAGGGCAATACAATGGTTACAAAACAACAACTTACAGATTAATGTCGATAAAACTAAAATAATTAAGTTTGAAACATATAATTCTAAATGCGCTTCACCAAATATCAATATTAACAATACATTTATTAAACCTGTCAACTCAACTCTGTTTCTTGGAATAACAATAGATAAGTATTTAAATTGGAAAGAACATGTTGGAAATGTATGTGCAAAAGTGGACAAGTTTGTATTCGCTCTAAGGAAATTGAGACAGATAGCTTCCAGAGAGACAGCTCTGTCAGCGTATCATGGATACATCTCATCAGTGCTACGATATGGTATCGTTGTATGGGGTAACTCGGTAGAAGTAGAGAGTGTACTTCTGGCACAGAAGAAGTGTGTTAGAGCTCTGTATGGAGCCGGATACCGAGAACACTGCAAACCAATCTTCAAAAAACTAAGAATCCTGCCATTTCCTTGCCTTTATATTTATGAAATGTGCCTATTTGTGAAGAAATATCCACAAATGTTTCCGCTACATGATGACATATTGAAAAAGACAAATAGTAGAGATCCTTATAAAATTTTAGTGCCCCAGCAAAGAATACATCTATATTCCTCAAATGCATATTGTATGGCTATAAAAATATATAATAAACTGCCAGTTGGTGTGCGAGCGCTACCTATGACTAAATTTAAATTCAGCATATTTAATTTCTTAGTAGATAAGTGTTTTTATTCAGTGAGGGAATATATGGATAGCAAATTTAATTTTAAGGACATTTGACTGATGTAAAACAAATAAATGACTAATAAAATAAATAATTATTGATTGCATGCGTGATATATTTGATATTATTATCGTAAAATTTAAATTATTATTGTAAAACGTAATAGAAATAAATAATTAATTGATTGCATGAGTGACATATTTGACATTACTATGTATTGTAAATCTTAAATATTATTATTATAAAATTTAATATTTCTACACCAGGGTATGGTAGAATATGTTTGAACAAGTGAAATAACATAAAGACCTCAATGTACCATATTCTTAGAAATAAATTATTATTATTATTATTATTATTATTATTATTATTATTCAATGCGATTTTCGGCTAAGATGTGAGCGAATTCACTTTGGTAGTACTTAGACCGTAAGAATGCGTGCAATTCCGAAATACTACGTCGGGCCCCTACATAGTTTGTACCGTTGTCCGAATACATGCGCTTAACCGGACCACGACGCGACAAAAAACGATTAAAAGCGGACATAAATTTTTGCGTACTTAAATCACCGGTCAACTCTATATGAACCGCGCGAGTTGTCATACAAATGAACAAACAAACATAAGCTTTCGTGGAGTGAATGCCACGACCACGAGCAATAGTGACTTTGAAAGGCCCAGCAAAGTCTGCGCCGGTGTGTACGAAAGGTTTTGCGGATTGAACAACACGACAAGAGCGATGATCGGCCATTTCAGGCGCGATAAAACGCGGGCGGAGTTTAAAACAAGGTACACATCTGTGTACTCAAGCGCGAATCAAATTACGAGCGGAAATTATCCAGTATTTCTGTCTCAAAATAGACATTAACAAATCGGGACCAGCGTGACAATTCACCTTATGATGATAATCTACTAACAAATCTAATACGTGGTCCTTACGCGGGAGAACTACTGGATGCCTTTGTTCAAATCCTAAACTTGAATTTCTCAAACGACCACCTACTCGAATGAGTCCATCTTCCAAAAATGGTTTCAAGTGTCGGAAAGAACGACTACAAGGTTTGTTAAATTCTAAATTTTTAAATTCAGAAGCAAAATAAAATTTCTGCAACTCGCGAAGTATAACCAATTCAGCTTTATCTAAATCAGCGGCGGTTATATGACCGCGCGTAAATAAAATTCTCAAAAATCGGCCTACATAAATAACACAACGCAACAGTCTCGACCAAGACGAGACGCGATTAGCCAACAACAAAATAAGGGACTCTTCACGCGGGACCGATACAACAAGCGAGTGCTTCTTCTCCTCGGGTGGTTCGGAAACCGTAGTGGGATTGAATTGACTAACTGGCCACTTATCTAACGCGGCATGAATCCAGGACGGTCCACTAAACCATAACGGGTGATCTAAAATTTGCGAAGGAAGCAATCCACGAGAGAGACAATCGGCTGGGTTGTCGGTGCCAGCAACGTGAAAGAGATTTTGTGGCGCTAATTCAGATTGAATTTTTGCAACTCTATTAGCGACGAATATGTCCCAACGATGGGGCGAAGAGTGGGCCCAACACAAAGCGACTGTTGAGTCCGAAAAAGCTAAAATTCTACTAATATTAAGGCGACTACTACAAGCATTGACGATAGAGGTGATCAATCTAACTAACAATAGTAAAGCGCATAGCTCGAGGCGCGCCAGAGAGACGACCTTACGGGGAGAGACCTTTGATTTCGCGCTTATAAGGCTAATTGAAACCTTACCTGCATTCGAGACATGAAAATAAACTACTCCTCCATACGCCTTCTCACTAGCGTCCGCGAAGCCTACTACAGTAACAACACTATGTTGCGATATACCTACATGACGCGGAATTTGTATTTGGTCAAGCACAGAAAGTTCTTTTCTAAAGCGAGCCCACAACTTAACAATGTTGTCGGGCGCGGTGTCGTCCCAATCACAATTGGAAAGCCAAAGCTCTTTTATAAGTAGCTTGGCGTACAAAACGACAGGAGCTACGAATCCCATTACGTTCCATATCCGTGCCACACACGACAGGATAATGCGTTTAGTACAAGTTTGCGGGGTCGAACTAATTTTCAAACTAAACATATCAGATGCGGGCGACCAGCTTAAGCCAAGCACCCTGTGCGTATCACTTTCATCGAATTCCTTAACCGAAGACAATCGGTGCGACGGTGGAATCGACTCTAACGCAGTTTGCGAGTTGCTCGTCCATTTCACGAGATCAAATTGACCAGCCTTCATGAGACTTATAACTTGAGCGGCCGTCTCGACAGCCTCTGCCTCGCTATCTACACTATACACGAAGTCATCCATGTATAAGCCAGTCTCAATGGTGGCTCTCGCTTTCGGAAATGCATCGCCCTCGTCAGCGGCCAACTGCTTGACGGTGCGAAGTGCGTGAAAAGGACTAGATTTAAGCCCGAAGCAAACACGATTAAATTCGTAAACCATTAAAGGTTCTGGCGGTGAAAATCTATACAAAAATCGTTGAAACCTACGATCGGATTTGCGCACTTCAAGGCACAAAAACATTTGTCGAATATCTGCAGAGAGTGCAACAGCGAATAAGCGAAAATTTACAATTATGTCAAATAAATTACCTTGAAGATTTTGACCACAATACAAAATGTCATTAAGCGACACGGAAGTGCTAGTCTTAGCACTGCCATCCAAAACTACGCGGAGTTTAGTAGTAAGCTTATCTTCTCTAATAACTCCGTGGTGCGGGATAATGTACGAAGGCTGGGTCTCGTCAGTGTCCGCAGGCGCAGGTGAGATGTAACCTTTATCTAAATATTCGTTAACAACCTCATCATAGGCTTGCTTTAACTTTGGAGACGCCTGCATCTTTCGTTCTAAACAAAGAAAGCGTTTTTCAGCGGATACACGGGAGTCACCGAGCGAAAAAATATCTCCCTTGAAAGGGAGCGCGACAACATAACGACCCTGCTCATCACGAGTAGTCGTGCGACAATAAATCTCCTCAGCCATCTTGTCATCAGGGCTTAGGATAGGTGGGACATTGACCTCTTCAATTTCCCAAAACTTGCGGATGGTAGACTCCAGTGGCGGCTCGACGGTGCAACAGAACGAAGCAGTCGAGTGACTAAAACTATCTATAGAAGCGGGTGCGGAACCAATTATAACAAAACCAAGAACTGTTTCCAGTGCGTGCGGAGCGGGGTACGTCGGTCCCCCTTGAACCTTACGTGATAACTGGAGGTGCGGGAGAATCGAAGCGCCGATCAATATATCGACGACTCCAGGAACAGCGTAAGTCTCATCTGCTAAAGGCAAGTCTTTAAATTTCGTTAATAAAGACGTGTCCACCGGGACGGTAGGCAACTGTTCAGTTATTTTATCTGTAACGAGCGAATCCATGTCAAACCAAATATTATTATTAAAACGAGATCCAAACCTTGTTTTAACGGTGCCATGAATAGCTGCCTGTAAACCTCCAAAACCCTTCACCACTGAGCGGGTTGAACGCTTATTAACATTGAAACCAAGACGTTGACAACAATCTTGAGTAATAAAATTACTTTGCGAAGCGCCATCTAATAGCGCTCGAACAATGTGCGGTTTACCTAATGCATCAACAATAATAACGCGAGCAGTCGCGAGAACAACAGTAGTGAGCGCAGCACTAGCGGACAACGAACACAAGGTGACGTCATTCGCAGCGGTCTCCGTGCGGGCAGGACCGCGCTAGCGCGGGCTGCGGCTGTGGCGCAGGCGTCACCGACGCGGGCGAGCTATGCGACGGTGTGCCACCGCTCGACGAACCAACTGTGCTCACATTGGATGCGGCGTTACTATTTTCAAAATGAAGTAAAGTGTGGTGTCTCGCTGGACATTTGCGACAACTATTGCTACTATTACATAAAACAACGCGGTGTTTAGTACCGAGACAATTAAAACAAAAATTATTAGCGCGAACAAATTTATAACGATCATTAGGCGATAATTTTAGGAAACCCGGACACTTGTACAATTGCGAATGATGAGCATTACACAAAGAGCAAACAGGTGGTTGTACATGTGCTGGTGCGGTATTAACATAAGTATGAGTTGACCTCAGTGACTTCGATGACGCATCTATTTTACGTTCGGAACTAACAACTTTCTTCGCGCCTTCATGTTTCGATGAAGAGCGTTGCAATATTTTTATATGCTCGCGAACAAAACTTTCTAAGTCTTCGAACTTAGGAATTTTATTGCCGCGATGATCCGACTCAAATAAACGAATGGTTTCGGAATCTAATTTCTTTAAACCCATATACAAAAATAAGAAGTCGCAGAGGTCTTCGATCTTTAGGTTCTTTACGGCGCGAACAGATGATGCGAAAGTATCTAGAAACTTCTCTAAGTTTTGATCGTTACATGCCGTAATGGATTTCAAGTCAAACATCTGATCCAAATATGCGTTAGCTACCGATCTTTTATCCTCATACTTAGCTTTCAAAGTATTTAAAATTAAATTATAATTTTCGGCACTAAACGTAATTCCAGCGCAAACGGTTATAGCTTTACCAGTTAATTTTTCAACGAGATAATGCAATTTTTCGTGATCTGTCAACGAAACGTTCTTATTTATTGTATTCGCAAAACTATCTATAAATAAACACCAATTGCGGATGTTACCATCAAATTCGGGTATTTGAATTGGTGGCAACTTAGGTCGGTCGCGAGTGGGATTGGGTCGGTCAGACGGTTTCTCCAAACTCCTAGCGACGCGTTTGATACGACAATACAAATCGTCAAACGACGACAAGGCCTGATAACTCACTGAGTAATCGGGATTTAAATCTAACTCTAAAACGTTGATGTCATGTACTAAGGATTCGAAATCCGCGCGTAAACTATCCAAGTTTTCTATAGAACATAAGAACGAATCTCTAATAGCCAAATCAGAGGTTTTAAGTGCATTATCACAAATCGATTGTACGCGAGAGTAAAGCATTTCTCTTTTAGCGTATAAAAGTTTCAATTGAACTTTACTATCGGTACTACCAACCTTTGGGGACATTTTTACAACTAAATATCAAACTAAAGTGCGGTAAACAACAAAAGAAATAACTTAATCTTAGCGGTATAGAACAGCGACGCGGCGCGAACGATATATTCCGTAGGTAGGTAGGTACTTATAACTGCGAGTGCAAGTTTGAACAAAACGCGAATAACAACAACCAGATCGTACCTACGCGAGCTAGATCGCTGTCTAGGTTCAACTATTATTTCAGGGATTAAGTATTGCGTAATATCTATTCAAATTAAAATACTTTCGTATGAATTTGAATGAAATGCGAGCGAGGTATAACCGCGTACCTACCTATGTAGGTATTAGGTAAATACGATGCGAACTAGCGGCGAACGGACAACTTAGAAATTGAAATAGCCAAATGCGTTAGGTATTACACTGTGCCTATGCACTAGGGTGTCTAGGATACCTAAGATCTAAACCTAAATGCCTAGATGCGGGGTTTTCTACTAAAATAACTAGGTATTTAGGTGCGGTGCGTTTATTCCCTATGGAATAAATAACAAAATGCGAACTACGACTAAGGATCCGGTGAGAGGGACCAAAAAGAATGGTGGCGCGATTCTCACGCCACGTGAGCTAGTGGACTGTATTCTGCGGGGGATGAAGCTAAATATTTCAGATGACACTTTACACAACAAACAAGATAGGTGATCGGGTTGCCGCGGAGGTGGTTTAGGCAGTGAATGCAACCCAAGAAATTAGGAGAGGATGCACTAACCTTTATGACGCCACGTGCTGTCGGAGCCGGTGCACCGGTCTTCTCTGCCTGGCTCAGGAGCTGCTGCCCACTTCACTAAATCACTTGAGGGACACGAGAGGCACAATCCGATCGGCAAAAGTCTATGAAAGCGGTTAAAATCCAACAAATATTATTAATTTCTGAGAGTCGCGCGCGCCGCCGCCATTGATGTTGCTAGTTCTATGCGGAAGTGAAGATGCGGCCATTTCAACAATTGGGTGGGGCGAAAACTATTGCTATCTCACTTTTTAAAGGTAGTGCGGGAGGGAGATGGGTATAGGAAGCGTGTGTTCAGTGTCAATCAATTGAGAGATGATTTGAATTATTCGATATACTACTACTATTGAGCGGGAAAATACAAATTTTACTATCGGCGCAACCAGGTATTAACACAAAAAATACCTAATTGTAAAAATCATGTCAAGGCTGGCCTTTTCTTAGGTCAAAAATAAGCTTCTTTTGTCATACGATAATCAAGACATTAATCTTTATTTTACATGCCTACTTATAACTACAAGTCCTCTTATAAAATAAATATCGGAGTCCAAGTCAAAAGTGGTTCAATATAATTGACTCTCCCATACGTCAAATCCTACACATTTTTTTCATTATTTTTTCTATTGTACAATACGCCAGCCAAGAACCACTAGGAAAGCCGACAGGATCACTAGTTTAGTCGATTAAATATATCACAGTTCAGTCAAGTATTCTTTTATAAAGCAATTTAGTGGAGAAAAATCTGCTTTAAGTGATAGAATTTACTTTAGGCGCCTACTTAACGGCGATAAGCTATCCCTCGTCCGATTAAGAGAGTTTGAAATTTGTTGCGTACTTCACCAAACACTTGAAGAAGTAGGTTACTGCCTACTTTTCTGAAGAGCTTGGTGTGAATTTCTTTCCTTGTCTCGCTATAATTACGTCATCGCAAAAATAAAGAATGTGGAAAAACACTACGTATTTAAACTATTCTACAGTAAATTAGTTGTAAATTTTAAGAACCGCGTGTCTCGTGGTTTCAGGCAGAATAGAATTAGGGCCTCCCCATCTTTTCCCATGCGGTGTCGTAGGTGACTAAGGGGTAGGGCTGTTTAACATCAGACAGATATATATATAGCCCAGACTCAGTCTCAGAAGCATAGCTCGAGTCAACAATAGAGCCCGGAATACGACAATAGGCTCACCTCCTATTACGTGGGACTTAATTCAAGTATTGCTGAAATGTGGGTGTTAATTCACCTCTGCCTAACCCTCCAGGGATAAAGGCGTGATTATATGTATGTATGTATTTTAAGAACATTGGGTTAAGAACATTATTTTTCATATTTTCTTTAAAGTACGTTTCTTATACTCGTAGAAAGAAAAGTGCGTTAAAATTGCGAGTAAAATATGTAGTAATAATAACAAAGTCAAATATTCTAACTACAGAGGAATTTGAAACCTGTCTTCAGCTGCCAAACATTTGACGTTAATTAATTCAAAACAAAGAACTGTTATAAGATAAATTTCGGTATACCTTCATAGGCCGTAGCGATATTAATGTATGCCAGCCCAAAATAAAGTATGAAGGGAGAAAGAGTTCGTTCGAAATTAGTTTTAAGTAGTAGTAATTGGTCATCAAGTAATGACAGAATGAAGTCAGTATTTAATGATATCATTTTATTAAATTCTTGACTTAAATTTACTTAATTTCATTTAATTAAAAAGAAAACTCAAAAAAATCTGTATGCTATGATGATTGATTTGATTATTGATATTTCTGAATGATCTCATATTGTGCCAACTGTTATGTAGATATATACAAAAGACCGTCTTCGTTGACAGTTTATTTCGTAATTTAATGTTCTCATTTCAAACAACCCGGAACGAGACATCCTTTTGATCTAAAACACAAAGCTGCCACAGAATAAGTAGCTGTCTCTCAGAGTTACGAATACAGAATACAAAGATGAAAGAGCATTTTGTTTTTTTGTAATATTTATGTACTCATACTAATATGATATATTTGAAAGTAACTCTGTCTGTCTGTTACGCTTTCAAACCACTGAACCGATCTTGATAGGGCATAGGTATATACTATATATATGTACCAATGAATTCGTGAAATGGCTAAAATCGCTGCTGCGGTTGTTACTGTGAATTACTGTTTCATTGCACATCATAAGTCAATCTAGCACGATTTGACAACTTTGAAAGGACGATGGTGCCATACTCTGGTTATGTATGTGTGTTTGGGGCCGCTCCAAGACTTCGAGACACCGATGATGATAATGATGAGTGAGAATATCACAAAATTCACTAATTGCTCCAACTTACCAGAGTATTCAATTCCGAAGAGCTTCCAGGAGCCTCTCTTGGTGACCATGATTACTTGCGGGCAGACGTTGCGGTGTGCCAGATGATAGGTGTAGTGCAAAATGCCGAGAGCTTCAACGATCTGCACAACAAAAGGAAACGAGTCAATACATGAGTTGTTATTTGAATATGTGTTGTTTAGTAATTAACAATTAAGTAATAATTAGTAATCGTAAGTAAAGTATTGAACGTCTCATCTGGATATTGTATCTAATAATATTTATGATATTTTTTTTATGCCACTTAGGTGGCAGACAAGCACACGGCTCACCTGATAGAAAGTGGTTACCGTGGCCTATGGACGTTTGTAACACCAGAGGAGTCACAGTCGCGCTGCCAACCCTGTAAGTACAGAGTTTCTGTGCCGTCAGTGTAGAAGACAAAGCAGGACAAGTCTTTAGTCTCACCACTGACAGCACAAATTCTCCAGTGAGCTCTGGCTACCCTACTCACCGCTGAGAACACAACACGAAGTTATTATAGCCGCGGTATTCTGTAGGGCGGAGGTACTTCCCCAGCCGGACTGCTCAATTGGGCGAAAATACCACCATGTCCTACCTCCTTGAAAATATTATGTAGTTAGAACTGACCCCTTTTTTCAATGGTATAACTACAGGACAGCATTTTTGGCGTTGCGGTAGTGAACGCGACTGCCACGCAGAGGGCGTGGATACTATTTCCGCTCAGTGAAAATATTTGTATGCATGAATATGAGTATTTAGCGAATTTCACTCAAAGGAAACATTATTTTATTTTTTATGTAGTTAGGTAGGTAGTACTATTATCTATTCTGTGATGTAGGTGTGATAAAGAATCTATAATATATATTGTTATACAGAAATCTTAGTATAATTATTTGCTTTCCAGAAGTGAAGCACCATCTAACTTCTCATTCCCAAGAGGAAATTCCAACGTCAGAGCCTCACCCTCGATTAACAGGGATACCGTCTCGCAGGTAAGTGTGATTTGGCCCTATGGACCCTTAAAATGTTGATAAGGTTAAGGGAAATTCTCTTTATTGCCAATTTACCAAACCTTTCTCATTAGAAACAAAATAACAGTGCCTTCAGCTTACCATAATGCAAGATGAAGACAAATTGATATGTCCTACATAATTTTATTTTACATTAAATGATAGAAAGCCAATTCATGAAAATATAAATTGTTTGATTGGTTTTCAAGTGAACCTCTTGATATTCGTAAAGGTTTCTACTCTCATACTTAAATACAACATACAAATTATTTAACAGTGTGTGTGTTAGACACACACTGTAAGTCAAAAGCTTTTGGTTATTAAATACGGATTAAGGAAATTCATTAGTACTATATTGATATTGCCCCTCGCTTTTGCCTTAGGGCGCGTACCGATAGGTACTTATTTTTTACGTGCGAATTATCCCCACGGATACCCCCGCCGCAGCCGGTGGGAGAGGTTAGGTCGGACTCAAACCGTCGTTTTTGGTTGCCGAATGTGAGGTTGAGAGGCATATCCCTCGCACCCCGGCTGACCCAGGTATCGATCGGTCAATCAATCAATCAATTAGCCCTTCGCAGTCCACTGCTGGACATAGGCCTCTCCCAATGTTGGGAGGCCTTGGCCTACTGTTTCCACGCTGGCTACTTGGGTTGGTACAGGGTTTTATTTCGAGTTTTCCTTCTCTCGCAGTGATATCGTCTGCGTATGTTGCTGTTAGTCGCCTCTCACAATACCCTCGTGAAGGAACGAGCATTACTTGCTCGCAGAAGGAGGCGCCGGCCGCCCACGCATCCGCACAGCGGACCATCGCCGCGAGCAAGGTGGAGAGCGTGAGAACTCTCACTCCCAGTGCCGCCACAAGCTCCCGTCTCGGCGTCTCCCACGCCGGACACTCGGTGAGCGTGTGCGGCCCTGAGTCCTCGCTCGCGTCGCAGTGATGGCACTCGGACGTTGGCTCTTTCTAGCCCGTGCTCGGTGATCATCTGCGTCAAACGGTACGAGAGGCTGCCGTGTGGCCTCTCTAGCCACTCCCCCATGATGGGTCTTACCGCCGCTACTACGGCGCGCCCTGCGCCTGGTCGCCCAAGTCATAGCTCCCATTCCGCCACCATTTCACACTCACGGCCCGAATTTCTTCGGGCTCGGGATCGTGACCCCGCTCCCGCTCCGCCTTTCGGAACCGGCGTGAACCCACTCCTAGCGCAAGCAATTTAGCTTAGTTGGAGAGGTTAGAGGGGATATTTGTAATCGCGGTTGTTAACATTCTAAAAGAAACTATTGCAACAAAGTCGCTAGCACAGCAGTACATTTTGATTGCTCACCAGGTAACATATAACAATACATCGTGTAACATCTGTCTATATACGCAGCGTTACAAAGATACAGTCCCTCTAGACATATGGCAATATTATAATACACTCGAGAGCAATGAATCCGGGTCACTTAAAGAATCCTAAAAATCTCGGAAACTAAAAATGCTAGGTTAATGCAATAAATTGTATTTAATAGACAATGTAATACTCCTTAAATGAAGGTATTAAAACTTCTTAGTTATTGTAAAGTTATATCATAAAAAAATCAAATTTGAAAAAGGGCCACTTTCGAAGATGGAACTACGAAATTACAGCATTTGGTGTTGCTTTTGTTTGTAATCTGTCATTTATGTGGGTACATAAACCATGTTGATAGTGCTCTATATTCATTAATCAAGCTGAAATTATGTCGCTTACGCCTGAAGAATGCACCAGAATACTTACAATGCTGGAAACCGGCCGGATTCAGCGCGATACAGCCAGGACTGTCGGTGTGTCGCTGTCAACAGTACAAAGAGTTCTCCGACGTTACGAAGAAACTGGTTCTAACCTACGCAGACCAGGAACGGGCAGAACCAGGTGTACCACAGCACGAGAAGACCGATACTTGGTGAACACCATGCTTCGAAATCGCTTTCTCACAGGAACTGAACTCACCAATCAGTTTCGACGCCTCGGAGGAAGTAACCCAAGTGCATGGACAGTAAGACGTCGGCTTGCTGAATCTAACTTAAAACCCCTTAGACCTGCAAACGGCCCTAAACTGGAGCGTGGGCATCGTATTTCGAGACTAAGTTATGCCCAGAGCCACGTAAATTGGAGTATTGAAGATTGGTCAAAAGTTATGTTCTCCGACGAATCAAAATTTATGCTCTACAAGCACGATGGAAGACACAGAGTGTATCGAAGACCAGGGGAAAGATTCAAGCAAGCATGCATCGAAGAAAAAGTAGCCTACGGTGGTGGGTCTGTACTTGTGTGGGCCGGAATTTCTTCTGAAAGTCGCACAGAGCTGGTGATCATAGAAAACGGCTCTTTAACTAGCGTAAGATATGTGGAAGAAATCCTCAATGATCACGTTGGTCCATTTATGGTCAATTTAGGTGAGGATGCTATATTTATGCATGACAATGCCAGACCTCATACAGGTAGGATTGTGAATGACTACCTTCAAGAGATGAACATTACTCGTATGGAGTGGCCAGCGCGCAGCCCGGATATCAACCCGATCGAGCATGCTTGGGACGAGCTAGGCAGATGCGTAAAACAACGAAACCCTCCCCCAATCACGCTTCGTGAGCTCAAAATTGCTCTCACAGAGGAATGGGAGAATATTCCCCAAAATCGTATAAGGAACTTGGTGTACAGCATGCCAAACCGCGTAAACGCAGTAATGGAAGCACGAGGAGGCAATACGAAGTATTAAAATTCAAGAAAATCGTAATAAAGTTCAAAAATTTCATGTTTCCTATTTTTGTTTTAAGGAGAGATCAGCAGTTTTTTTCTTTATGTAATTTTGTGTTAATAAAATGTATGGTGACTCATATTTTTTTTACTTTCATTTAAGGAGTATTACATTGTCTATTAAATACAATTTATTGCATTAACCTATCATTTTTAGTTTCCGAGATTTTTAACATTCTTTAAGTGACCCGGATTCATTGCTCTCGAGTGTATATTGTAGAATAGGAATTACGAATTTGACATTTATGACATAAATTGACGACTGTCTTTACATCAAATCCCATACATTTGTCATTCTATTCTACAACAACAGAATAGAATACAATATATTTACTTTTATAGCTGCAAAAATATGTTAATTTACACATTTATGACTAATTTTGCTATTATAACATGAAAATTTGCATTCCACAGTTTGCTAAACACGCAGTCTTTGTAAATATGCAGCATAAAAGTGCATTATTTCTTATTTCTGTTTTCCATCCTAATTATTATAATGAACTAGAATGTTTGATCATATTAAATGAAGGTCAAAGAAGAGAATATTCTTGATGAGGCATAATAAAGTCTTGATTAAACTAGTTACAAGAAAAAGGTTAAAATAACTTGATATTTTAATATTTTAAGATGGTATTAGTACTTAGGGAACTCTACTAAGTACTAGGTACATCTGTACCTAGGTTGTAGTTCTATTTAAAGTAAAACGCATATTAATAAATGTGTAATCATAATTATCTAAACTAGAACGGTATACCTAGGTATTTCTTTTTAATCAGTCTAACCGAAATATTGACAAAAGCGAAATCAAAATCAGAAATATATTTTTTAATATTTCACGATGACTAAACTCAATAGGTACATCTTAGAACTTGGTACGAGACTGGTCACTCATTGAAGTCCCGTCTGAGCATTTCCCTTTTTCCAATCTTAATCAAGACGAAAAATGTAAGTACAAAAATTAATAGGAATTCATTATACGCGTACTAATATTCATATTTATTTACCAGCTGTTGCCCGTGTTCCCGCGAATCCCGTGATCTACAGGAAATTGCTTGTTGATCGCGTTCGTAAAAAAAGTAGCTTATATGCTATTCCAGCTAATAATCTAAATCTGAGATAGCACACACATACACACACTCACACAACACACACACACACACATTTTCATATGTAAATTTGTATAATTATTTCATTCACAGCGTGTACTAAATGGGATAGGATAGAAGACTATGTACCCTTTAAACCTACGCTGTATATTGAAGATTCAACACTATGAATGATAAGTCTGACTGTGTAAATATATATGTATATATATAGCGCTGTTAGTCGGTTTAATTCGGACATAAACTCTCGAATTTAATTAGTTAGTAGTTGGGTTCGAATGTTGGCATCTAACATACCTTTATGGGATTTCCAATTTGTTAAGGTATGTTATAATATATTGATAGAGTGTGAGTTAAGCCCCTTCAGTTAAGCCCACTGAACCCAATAAATAAGTGAAAATTTTAAGCAATTAATGCTCTAACTTGCCTATAAATTTAACACGGAAGTAGTTAGCTTCCAGATCGGGTACTGAACCCGCGAAGTGGCTCCTTCTAGTAGATATATGCTGACCAACTGTGCTACTTGGACGTGTCCAAATTTTATAAAATCGATTGAGCCGTTTTGAGGAGTGCGACTACAAACACCGTAACATACATACATGCATATAATCACGCCTTTATCCCCGGAGGGTTAGGCAGAGGTGAATTAACACCCACATTTCACCAATACTTGTATTCGGTCCCACGTAATAGGCGGTGTGCCTATTGCCGTATTCCGAGCACTATTGTTAACTCGAGCCATGCATCTGAGGCTAAATCTGGGCTGTTAAACAACCCTATCCCTTAGTAGCCTTGTACGACACCGCATAGGAAGAGATGGGGTGGCTCTAATTCTACTCTACCGGAAACCATGCGTAAACATGATTTTTAATTAGATTCGTGCCATTGAAGCAATAAGTTATTTCGCAGAGTATTGGTTTTTCCGTGATAGGCTGCTTTTAAAGTCATGCTGTTCACGCTCTAATCATCGACGCTGACAGATCAACATGTTATGTAGAAGGAAATGTTTATGATTCGCGCTGATGGGTTAGCGCTGACATGCGTCGGCCAAACTATAATCAGACCAACAATTCCAAGAACTGAATAATGACGCTACTGTCCCTTCAATATTGTCAAATCGTGCTAAGCCAGCAAAATATTTTTTCTTTTGCAAGTTTTTGATGATTGTGTTCATTATTACATTGGACTAGTCCATAGTTTCATTTAAAAGAAAATAACTACCTACTGAATTTATCTATTTTATTTCTATTCATCCCGTTTTACCCGGTATCTACATTTATACGCACTGACGATCACCACTGGCAGTAGGTATTACTTTAAAAACACCGTTACAAAGAGTTAATAATACAGCAAAAGCCAGAAATAAATTATTCACATATTCCTATTTAAATTAATGTTTATCGGAATTGGACCTTCAGTGAACATAATATGTTCACTGAAGGTCAGGAATTCATCAATATATTATATTGATGAATTTTGTGTGAAATTAATATCTCATTAGTTAAATGGTACGTACAATTTTGTTCTTGATTTTAATATGTCTGATCATACATACCAGCTAAATAAATTGCCATGAAATTTATGAAGCGGCCGCTAATTTGTTTACAAAGGAGCGTCCATAGATTACAAGCAGGTGGAGTCCTGGTTCAAGTCCTGACTCTCCACATCTCTGTTCAGTTTGTACATGGTTTTTGATAAAATAACTTTAATTCTCATCTTCGTAAACTTGTGCTAAGATAGCACTTGCTTGGCAGACAAGCACACGGCCCACCTGATGGAAAGCGGTTACCGTGGCCTACAGAAAGTGGAAGTGGTTACCCAGTATTACATAATATAAGGAAATTGTGATCCTGACAGTTAAAATAAGACGGTAAGCAATTTAGCTTAGTTAGAAGAATCCTAGTAAAATGGGTAATATTTCATGAAAATGTATAATTTTTAACTAAAATCTTGATTATTATTCAGAATTCTACAGCGAAGACACAGGACATGACTGTAGTTGTCCGAGATAATCCCTCCCGGAATTGGATCACTTCGCCTACGCGCCAGTGAGATTTACATACGTAAATAGTAATAGCTGTGAATGAGCGGTATATTTACGCTTTGGGATCCATTTGTGTGCAACCTAAAACCCCGAAGCCAGCTGCCACAAGTAAGATATATTTGGTTTTCTTGTTACATAACAATGTAATACTCCAACTGCTAACGACTTCAAGTATGTACTTATTGGCCGATAAAGCTATATTGTTAATCCTGATTTTCCATTTGTTTGTTTAATATCAAGGACTGCGTGTTTAGAGGTCTTAGATCATCGGGGACTTAAGCCCTGGTGAAAGATTTCCTCAGGTTCCGGGGTATAAGATTACATAAGACATAACCCTTGGACCTCAACTGACCTGGGGCCATCTTTGGTTACAAGGTGGCCCCCTCGAAAATCACGCTTACCCCATCTTGGCCTCGGAAAGGTCCTTTGTACCACCACGCCGCATTTTGTTATAATATACCAACTGTATTATGCGAACAAATGAATGACTGTCACTGTCACATTTCAATCATAGCTACCATTAGTACGTATAAATACTTAAAACGATAATAATGAATGCTCGTTATCTTTTTTGCACGACTCTGAGAGTAGGGAGTGACGTAAAAAGGTTTTACGAGGAAATACCTCATTGTATTTCCTCATAAAACCTTTATTGGCATTAACCACGTACATAAAGAATTATTTAGGAATACCACATTTTTAATTTACCCTCGTTCCTTCATTATAAAATATAAATCATGACAAAATATTAAATGAACATTTTCATAACTGTTTTAGGCCGAATTACACGAATTGAGATAAATAAACTCATTTATACAATTTAATATAGTATCGTCCGCGATGGATGGCGTGGCCACGATTTGGTTGAGCACACGAACTGACATAATATATATTATTCGACTGGTTGCAATGTCAAGGGCACAACCGTATGGGCCAAATGGCGTGAAGTATTACATCAAATTACCGGTTAGGTTTAAAGATCTCTAAAACTATCATTAGGCTTGTTCTTTAACACAGTTGTGAAATCTGATCGGTGTCTTTAAATAAACCGAGGACGTTGGGAAAATAAGTAGTTTAGCAAATCCATGTACTCTGACAACTCATTAAAACATATTCGCTGCAACGAAATGCCTGTCGAAAGTTGATATGAGTTTGGTTGCACAACAATGCACAGTAATGAAAACATTATTTTGAATTTCAGAATTTGAACTACGTGGGTTGGACTATTGAGCTATTAATATCATTTCACATTGTTTAAAATTGAAAATTAATAGAATATACCTATTTATTGTATTAGAGTACATTTGAATACAATTCTCCGAAAAAAATCAGAATAATTATGAAACATATTTTAAATAACTTACCGTGGTTAGATAGATATGCAATTTGCAAACAGTAATTTTAAATGGATTTTATTGAGAATTATATAAATAATTTTGTGGTTAACAAAAGTTAGACCATGCTACCTCTGTCGGGCACCGGGAGGAGAGGTAGACCCAAGAAGTGCAGGCTTTTCATTACAGAAGGTGATATGTGCACCAGTTGTCTCTTCGCCATAGATGCTTGGAACCGTAGGAAGAGGAGGACCTACAATATGGGGTTCTTCGAGAGGGGCATCAGAAGGTTTCTTCGTGGTCGGCAGCGCGAGTATCACGCCCCTGGTGTTGCATACGTCCATAGGCTACGGTAACCACTTCCCACGACAAGCACACGGCCCACCTGATGGAAAGTGGTTACCATGACCTATGAACGTGTGTAACACCAGTGGAGTCACATTCGTGCTGCCGACCCTGTAAGAACAGAGATTTTGTGCCGTCAGTGTAGAGGACAAAGCAGGACAAGCCTTTGGTCATCCCACTGACGGCACAAAAACTCTCCAGTGAGCTCTGGCTACCCTACTCACCACCGGGAACACAACACGAAGTTATTATAACCGCGATATTCTATAGGGCGGAGATACTTCCTCAGTCGGACTGCTCAATTGTGCGGAAATACCGCCGTGTCCTACCTCCTCTAAAAAGCTTAATTAATAAACATGACGAAATGGTTGAGGAAAAGTAAGTAGGTCTTCATTTAAGTGGAAAGTAGAGTTGAAAAAACACTAATCAAGTGTGGATGAAACCGTGGGAAATATAGTTTTAGATTGTCGTTTGGCGTTATCATTTTCATTACTAATATAATAATTAGCGGTATATTATTCCTATGTTGAGTTGTTTTATCGAGTATCCGATATTTTGACATCGTTACAAGCGCCATGATCACTGTACTGACATAACTACACCCTTTTATCCAATTAATACTGAGGTTCACTAACTTCTGCTCTTATTCATTAGACTTATACGGCTTTTATGGAAGCGACTGCCATCTGACCTTGGCAATGTAGCTCCAAGAGGTCACTTACCTCTCACCACGGTATGGTTAGGTTACCTGCAAAAACCTATTTATTCCCTAGTAGGTAGTAGGTATCCTATACATATATACATACATAAAATCACGCCTGTCTCCCATAGGGGTAGGCAGAGATCACGGATCTACATTTGCTACGATCCTGACATACTACTCTCGCTTCATTCACTCTCATTACATTCTTCATGCATGGTCGTCGGTTTAGAGTACTCCTGACCTGCCCCTTTTCAAAAATTCCCCGATTTGGTCCAGGTATGTGCGCCTAGGTCTTCCCCTTCCGACGGTACCATCCACACTCGCCTCATACACCTGTTTCGTTAGTCTTCTTTCATTCATTCTCTCAACATGACCAAACCATCTCAACATTCCTCTCTCAATTCTCATCACTACTTCTTCTATCACTTCACATCGTTCTCTTATCACGCTATTTTTCACTCTATCTTTCAAGGTCAAGCCACACATACTTCGCAACGCACGCATTTCTACTGCATTCACTCTACTCTGATGCTTTTTCTGCCACACCCAACTTTCACTACCATACATAAGAGTCGGCACCAATACTCTAATAATAGAGACTAAATGATTCGGTAGATTTCTAATTATTTATATTCACTGAATCATAAATGAGATCATAATACTCGTATAAACAAACGTAAATATTCTGACAACGTGAACAAGTAAAGGTGACTCAATAATACAATCTCAGCAATAATCTTATTAATACATAAAATTGGCTATTGATTGAGCCCTATTGGCAAAATTACTTCAGGACAATGTCCTTAGATGTTAAATTACTTCCTAACGACATGCGTATTACGACGATACAACAAAGGAAAATAAATCATTTATTGTTTCTTTGTACAAGATTACATTCTATTGTTTTTTTTTGTCAATACCTCGGGATAGAAGGGAGGTTGACAAAATACACGAATCACTTTGTTCGTGCAACATAACGAATTTGTATTTTAAATTCGGGTTCAGTAAGCTGGTTTCTGTGTACAATAGGCTTTCACAAATAAAATGGTGCCTTTCTGGAATCCGTATTACTAGTTATGCTTAGTTTGCGTCTTTATAGCGTGTTTATGTCACTCCAAAAATAAATTGTTTTGTGTTACCCTTATAATTTTTGATGCTAAATATGGACACTCATATTGCAATCTCAGTCACCATTAATCCCGCTTACACCAGAGGTTTTCACCTTTAGAGGATTCGATTAGTAGATAAAAACTGTGTAGGTCAAATCAAAAGAAGTAATGGGTGCTTCCCGGCAACCTTGATGAGGTCGTCGTTCTACCTGGCCGTTGGGCGTCCTACGCTATATATTTATTATATATATATATTTATATATATAGTAGTATATACTGAACTACTACATAGCAACCAGACCTATTTTCTTTGTGACTCGTATAATCGTTATCGTACAATAGCTATTTTATAATAAATATATTCCTTAACAATAACATAGAATTTGGTTAGGGATGTATTCATAATATTTATGGAGATTTTATGGTAAAGTCGTGTACTGTCCCGCAAAGGACTTATGGACCCTTAGAAGATAACAAAAGTGTTCTTATATCATAAAAATAACGAAAAAAGATAAGCTGCATTGACGCACAAGGACAGCTTCATAAAGGAGTCTTAGAAAACAACTCATAACGTATTGAATACACAATAAAGTTATTAGGAAGAAAATGGGTTTCCTACTCTAAAGAGGAAACTGAAATTTAACGATCTCTGTGGCGTAGCAGTAGAGCATTCGACTGCTATGAAGGGGACGCGGGTTCGATGCCCGCTCAGTGCAAATATTTGTATGCATGAATATGTATATTTGCATTGGTCTAGGTGTTTATATGTATAATATGTATGCATTTACAAAAAAAAAAAACCTAAGTATGTTTATCCGCATTCTAGATCCCATAACTCAAACTAGTTAAGCTATATATATATTATATATTATAGTTAGTCTAGATAGCGTTGTATAGAATGTCGTGGAATATTTATTTATTTATTATATACAGCTTTTCAATGGTTAGTAGGTGTTACTTAAGTAGCAAGAAATACGGTATATACATAAAGTTGATACGACTTTAAACGAAATATTTAAAAGGTACAATCAATATCAGGAGTGTATGGTGATTTCTAATGTAAAAATCGCAATGAAAACTACGAATTAAGTATTAGTCTAATCTATTAGACTTAACCGAAATTAGTCGTAATTTTCATAATTACTATTAAGATACAGCGTTTTTAATAAGAAGTTAAATTACTTACCTTTGACCTTGACTATACATACTGTACGTATGAGCAGGTGGAAGTCGGTGGCATATTAGGTGAACTTGGCATTTAAATATTGGCGACGGTATTTTCAATAAACCGTCTATAAGTAACACTGTACCTGTACGAAGTAAAAGACTCAGTAAGGTAAAGGAATAATCAATCTGTGAATATATCCTTTGAAGTTATTCAGAGATGCTTTCTAGCGAAATTAAATATTAAAACTCGCATTGTATTTTTATACATCAGCCCAATTTTTTAAAGTTATCCTATATACTGGATGTAGGTAGAGTATATAAATATGTATATATTTATAAATTATAGTTAATATAACAGTATTAACGTAGACTTAATATTGTTTCAGTAGTTTCATAAAATTGAGATAATCTAGTACAAACAAACGAAGGTCACAAGATAATCAATAACAATGGATAAACCAGCAATTCTGTGAAATGAAATCGGCCGCCGCTATCCCTGTCAGATCGTGCTAAATTATCTTTGATTTACATTAAAACAAAAATAGAACAGTATGCATTTGACAGTGACAACCTTAGTTCCTATTTGCATCAATTCACGGAATCTTTTGTTTTGGTATAAACAATAGCTTGACGATGTCTAGTTTGACATTGACGTATCAATTAGGAGGCGTTCGGTAACACGTACACGCACATTACGTATGCCGAACGAAAGACAAATTGTGGGATCTGTTCTATTTTATATTTTATTAGTTTTAGTGTTACAAAATTTAAACATTGTCTACTGTGCTGAAAAAATATAGTTATATTTCTAAGGGTTGCAAGAATAAGTTCAGATAATTAAAACGAGTGGGGTAGCGGGCAATAGCCAGAATTGAAATAATTTATAAGCGAGGTTCTTACTGACTTGTCAACCTTACTCTGCATTTATTATAGCTTCATACTTGGACGTATTAGCTTTGTGACTTAGATGGGTATAATATTTGAGTTTGAGTCTACCCCACTAGCTCCGCAAGGGATCAAAGTTCAAAACTTTCCAGACCATTTCTGCTAAAAAAGCATATTACATTACGATGTTGTAGTATGTGATTTATATTTCTATTACCTACATGTGTGAAGCTTTAATAGTTTGTTATAAAGTCTAAAAAATATTTCAATTAATAACAATAGTGAAGTAATAGCAATAATGCTTAGCGTAACGCGCGTTTGCCCTAGACACAGTATTACTATATGTGTTATTTATCGGTGTTATATGTGTTGATTATCGGTGTACAATAAAGATATATTCAGTCATTCATTCATATATACTATATATAAGCCTCAACATAGTTCGAATTCTTTATGCACAGAAACTCACTCAAGGGTCATGGTTGTCACAACATAGAGTACTGTAATACTGAAGTACCTATGATCATCTACTTCATCATCAGAACAGCTCCATCCAAATGCAAAATATTGAGAAAATTTCATCAAAATCGGTTGACGATATCTGCTTCAAAATCGAGTTGAAAGATTTGACCGGAACAAATTTACATACATAAAATAAATAGCAAGATAATAAAAAGCTTGTAAAAAAGATACCAACGAATTGAGAACCTTCCTCATTTATAAATAGGTTAAAAAGGTTTCTATCGGCAACATACACTCTCACGTGCTAACTATTAGAACGCAGCTAAAAATATAGACAGTTAAAAATATAAAGTGGTAGACGCCCATCATAGTAATCGATCGCGTCGCTTCGTTTTTAGTCTACAATTAAACATTCACGAGAGCTAACACTATGTGATTCGTTCTACTCCGAAAGAAAGGCCTCCATCACAACCTCACCCGGTAACCCATTGTCGCCATTCTGCGCTGGTACACCTACGTTATAATATAAAATATAAATGTAGGTAGCTTAACTACCTATATTTATTTTTTATATTTTATTTTTTTATGTCTAGTAATTATTTTTTGTAACCTGTGTAACTCTATTTCCATCATATATAATTTTATTGTTGTATAGTGTACCTACTTAGTTTCTTATTGGAAAATAACGTGTTGCATTTACTACAAATCTCAGTGGTTTCTAAATGCACTGTAAATGATTATGTATATATTATGTTTTTAAGGTGATAAATAAATAAATAAAATAAAAAAACCATCAGGTGTATCGGCACACCCGCAGGTAAGTTTGGTTTCGGCCCTTGGTAGGACCCCACATATACCCAAGAAGGAAACGGAAAAACGAGTGCTTAAAATATTGGGACAGTCGATAAGGATTTTTTTTTTTCAATATAATTGAAATTCTTGTGTATGGTAATGTAGCTTGCGTAACGATTAGTAATGTCTACGACTTTGCTTTTCTTGGTATATTTTTTTATTAAATGTGTACTTTATATCAAATATAAGATGTATGATTCACTTGCGGTGTCATGTAGTATTAACCAGGGCCTCGATCCTGCTAAGGCAAAACCACTGTCAGTCCACGGCCACTGCTAATAAATCCATTTCATTTTAGATTTTAAAGCAATGCGGCTGAAGTTCAAAATTAAAAGGGTTTTGTACAGAGTGAATGTCAATGTGTAATGAAACTGTTTTAATTTAATTTTGAACGTGTGCATAAAATATAGTCTAAAATTTAATGCCATTTTTAAAGTGTCTGTGGTTTTCAGTGGTTTAGCTTTAGTAGAATCGAGAGCCAGATTGTAGTTTTTACTGCTAGCGATATCATGCATTCATCATGTCGTTCATTCTTGAGTTCTGATCAGGCTTTACAACCACTGACAGTCACGCAAACGTTTGGCTGGTAATGTACGAGCTCACCCAGACCATCACGCCCACTGTCGTCGATACGCCCGCGCGTTAAAAGAACGGGTGTGACGCTAGAACCGATAAAGCTACAGGGCTAATTTTCCTTTTAAACCTCATGCGAGTCATGAGACTATGCAGTATCTGTAGTCATTATATTTTTCAATTTCGGGTTTTATTTTCAAATTGTATTTATTTCCACTGACAGAGTTTATATCCATTTATAAAAAAATGTATTTTATAAATAAAATAACCACTGATCATGTGAAAAGCATCAATAAGTAAGAAATAAGTTTATAAAAATCGTGTCTCGGGGGTACTTAGTTGGGAGTAGCGCGGAGGTTGCAGCACCGCTCGGTTCATTTGAAAGTAAGTGTAACAAAAAACTTCAAGAGTCCGGCCTCCGAGACGGTGATTAGTACTCTATGTAAGTATACATTTTTTCATACAACTTTATTAGAAAAAGTGAATACTTATTTCCTTTTGTCAACTGAGTAGGACCTACGTACGATATAAGGAAAAGACCGAGATAAGAAACACTCAGCACAGGCGGGCGGTATCAACAGTATATACCTAATTATGTTTATTTACTTAAATCTAACTCTAAGTTTCTGCAGAAAGTTGGTCGTAGCTGGAAGGACAAATTACTAATTGGTAACTCGATTATTAATTTGTCCTCATTAATACCATTCATTTTACTGCTACTTGTTGGATTCCACCTAAGTATGTATATATACTATATATACTAACAAATATTCAGGAAAAACAATTAGGTATGTCACGGTTTCTGGGTGACTTGGGATTCATGTCATTTTTATATAACTTGTCAGGTGTTTTTCTACAAATGTAATCATTTACTAAACAGCAATTGTAAGGGTAATTTTTGTGATACATTTACTTGTAGAATTGTTAAGGAATTGTAAGGTTTATTAAACAGCGCTTGTCATAAAACTTCATAAATCTGTCACTTTTCTACATAATTGTAGACTTGTATTGTTTGTTAAGTAATGCTCTGGTTGCTGTTAAATTAATGTATGGCTACTCGTTGTTTATGTGTAAGTTGTGACAACTTACAGATAAACAATCGAATTTTTTATATTGCAAGTAAAATAAAAGATTAAGTAAATATTTGTGAAACTATTTGAAACAAATGTACGGATTTACTTAAGTCATCACTAATCTTCGGATTCCAAAAGCGCCACTTCTCGTTTAGTCTGCAGGCAGGGTCTTACCAATTTGTGGGAAATTGCCTAAACCGTGGGAATTTCAATTTGATATCAGGGATTTTAATAATGAGCACTATGGATAAAAAATGAAGGGATTCTAATCCTAAGCAATCAGTCCCTACAAACGTGAAATTAATAAGAAGCCGTTTATTTAATTTATGTTTCACTCAAAATCATATTGTTTAAGTGTATTAGTTAAAAAGGATGATGAAATTAAGGGATTGAAACAAGGAATGGAAAGGAAAGAAGACGAAGGAAGCTGTAACTTGAAGTCTTCAGATAAATGTTAATACAAGGATTTGGCACCCAAGTGCGACCGGCGTCGGTCGGCGTGAGATGTCGTGCGGTGTTCCACAGGGATCGGTTCTTGGGCCGCTACTGTGGAACATTGGATACGACTGGGTGCTTTGCGGTGAGCTTGCGGACGGCGCCGCCGTCACGTGCTATGCGGACGACACGCTAGTGACGGCGAGCGGGGCTACATACCGCGAAGCGATCCTGAGGGCCACGACCGCGGTTGCTCAAGTCGTGGAACGGATCCGGCGGCTGGGCCTTGAGGTGGCTTTTCATAAATCCGAGGCCATGTTCTTTCATGGACCTCGGCGCACGCCACCACCTGGTTCCAGTCTCACAGTGGGAGGCACTCTCATCGGCATCAAGCCCCAGATGAAATATCTGGGGCTCGTGCTCGACGGCCGGTGGGACTTCGGGAAGCACTTCCGAAGTCTGGGCCCCAAATTGGTGGGCACAGCCAACGCTCTGGCGCGGCTACTGCCCAACCTGAGGGGCCCGGAGGACTCCTGCAGGAGACTCTACGCGGGTGTAGTGCGGTCCATGGCCCTGTACGGGTGTCCCGTGTGCGCGGACACCCTGAGTGATCGGCACATGCTCCTGCTGCAGCGTCCGCAGCGGAAGTTGGCGTGCCGCATCATAAGGGGGTACCGCACGATATCATTCAACGCGGCGAGTCTCCTCGCCGGATCGCCACCATGGATCCTGGAAGCGAGATGCCTTTCAGCGCTATACCAGTTCCGAAAAGCGGCGCGGGAGCGGGGTCACGATCCCGAGCCCGAAGAAATTCGGGCCGTGAGATCCCGGCTCCACAGGGAAATGGTGGCAGAATGGGAGATACGACTTAAGCGACCAGGCGCAGGGCACGCCGTAGTAACGGCGGTAAGACCCATCATGGGGGAGTGGCTAGAGAGGCCACACAGCAGCCTCTCATACCGTCTGACGCAGATGATCACCGAGCACGGATGCTTCGGAAAGTATCTGCGTCGGATGCAGAAAGAGCCAACGTCCGAGTGCCATCACTGCGACGCGAGCGAGGACTCAGGTCCGCACACGCTCACCGAGTGTCCGGCGTGGGAGACGCCGAGGCGGGAGCTTGTGGCGGCCCTGGGAGTGAGGGTTCTCACGCTCTCCACCTTGCTCGCGGCGATGGTTCGCTGCGCGGATGCGTGGGCGGCCGGCGCCTCCTTCTGCGAGCAAGTAATGCTCGTGAAGGAGGCGGCGGGGCAGGAGCGGCAGCGGGAGCGACGAAGGATCGCAAGACAAGCTGCCCGCGTACGAAGGCAACTCGGGCGTCAGAGGTCGATGAACGACCTCCGCCCCCCATGAGCGCCAGCCTGGGGGTGACAGGTGGAGCCGCCTGTCACCCTGGCAGAAGCAGGCCGCGGCGGTGGCGCGCGTGGCGCGCCTCCCCGTTTCCGGGGACGAGTTGGGGACTCTGTAGTCCCCACACCCGAGAAGAGGGCCAGATCGTGAGAGATGGCCCTGGGTCGGCCGGGGTGCGAGGGATATGCCTGTCAACCTCACCTTCGGCAACCAAAGCGACCCACAGGCGGCGTGCGTTTTAGTCGGTTCGAGTCCGACATAACCTCCTCCAACGGCTCCGGTGGGGAGGTATTCGTGGGGATTTTGCGCACGTAAAAAAAAAAAATACAAGGATTTGGCAAACCATATCCGTTGATAGATAACAAAATACTTTCTAATAGTTTCACATTTTAATAAAATTGTGCACAAAATGCGGCACCGCTATCAGAGTCAATTTTCCAATTGCAATTGGAAAATTGAGGCTGATATCGCTTTCTATATCTGCAGTCACTGCATTTTGTGCTTTCATTCAATGCCGGCTTCACGCTCGTCCGCTATGAAAATAGTATTACGCGTTCTAAAAACTTTATCCCTTTAGTTGTATATGCAGCTTTCAATATTTTTTCGCACGTTGAGACCTATCTCTTTTTTTTTCTACAAACTATTCCTTCATATGTAACTGTATTGTCTACTGTCCTAGTCTTGAGAATTAAGTTAATTGCGATCACGTCTGTCATCTCCATTCGAGTCCGCCACAACGTATTATGGAAAATACTAGTCTCCTGGAACTCTCACGCTAGCCAAAAAATAAATACCTATGCGAAAATTGATTTTACAAAAAAGGTCGACGGGTTCCTTAAACATTTTTTATACCTACTATGAATTTAGACCTAAAAAGAAAAAAAAAACGGCACTCTATTTATACTTATCCACATAGACAAAAGTTTATAAGCGTAAATGAACCATTTTTTCCGAAAAAGATTCGCTTGTTCCTGTTAAAATTTACCTTTATTTTGTGTAAATATTTTTTCATAAGTGAATCAATTTCAACTGCTCCTCATGGGAGCGTATGGATAACGGCTAAAAGATCACTAAATTTCCCCAGGTAGCGAGCATAAAAATAGATTAAAAACACATTCGGAAATTCAAACGTCAATGTCACGTTTCTTTTTTTATATTTCCATCTGTTTGTCTCTAAATGTTATAAAATGGAATCTGAGCCTAATGTTACATTCATTTGCAAAATTCTAACAATAAATATTGTAAATGTGATATTATGAGTGAGTGAGAGTATAGAGACGATTGGGAAGATGTATTCCATACACGAAAATCCATACATCACATGTTTGTGAACCTTTTAAGCGTCTGGACAGATCTAGAAGCAATTGAAATATACTCGAATAGGTTTATATAGGTCGCGAGATCCCATATTACATGCGTGTAGAGCCGCAAGTGGCCGTTAACATAATAATCAAATATTATAAACTAACAACATGTTTGAATATTTATATATATATTAAAATAACAATTCTTTATATATAATATTTTCTTATTTATTTTTTTATTTATTTCATCTTTATTTGCGAACACAGGTACAAATTGTTGGTACATTGGTTTAAAAGTTTGATCATTCCGCATTCCACCTAAAAGGCATGCAAATTTACAATATAAGCTTAAAAATAAAATACATTTTATAGGAGTAGCTACTGATTAATAACGCAATTAATTTCGAATTTAATAATGTTAAATGGTTTAGTTATGTCAAAATTTTAAATTAAATAGTATATAAGTTTAATTAGTTGTAATACAATATAGTCACTTCCATTACAATTTGTCATTCAAATATTCGTCAATAGTGTAGTACGCTTTCGTTTTATGTAAGTGTAATAAATTTTTTTTTAAAGTAGTTGTATTTTCCACTTCTAAAATTTTTCGTGGTAATTTATTGTACAAGCGAGGAGCCATGGAGAAAATACTTTTATCAAACAGCGCTGACCAATGCTGAGGCATACAAATTTTATGGCAGTTACGAGTACTGTTGTATGCAGTGTAACGACTCAAATTACCTTTTACAAAAGTTACAACTTCATATATATATAACCGCGTTAGCCTAGTGGTATGGGTAATGGACTGCTGAGGCGACGTCTCGGGTTCTATCCCAGGTTTTACAATGGCACACACCAATGACTTTGCTGCTTTTCGAAGTTATGTGTGTATTTAATGCAGGTTTATAAGTGCCCGGTTAACGGCAATGGGCTCGCCACCTATTACATTGGGACCTAAACATAAACTGGCGAAATGTGGGTGCTAGCACCTCTGACTATCCATTGTTATGTTATGTTCTTTATATATATATATATATAGACTTTTTATGTTTTCTGCTTTGTCTTCTGAACTGACAAGAGACCTGAAAGACCTGTGTCAGCAACACAAGTGTGACTCCACTGGTGTTGCACACGTCCATAAACCACGGTAACCTCTTCCCATCACGTGGGCCGTGTTCTTGTCTGCCACCTAAGTGTCTAAATTAACATTACAAAGAGGTAAAGTGTGTTACTATATATGTAGGTGACAGTCTTTAATACTGATCCAATTCAGAAAATTATTTCCCCAAACGAAAGCTATACTTTCCTTTTAAAAACGTCATGTTGCTGAATGGAGCCCGACTTTTGACTTTATCCTCACTCGATTTATTTCTGTTAACATTGTTTATCCTTCACCGTTAAAAATAGAAAATATGTAAAAAGGCATCTCATAAGGAAAAGTCGTGAATATATTATGGATGTAACTCCATTTGTGTATTTACCTGAGGCGAGGAACTTTTTTCTATGAGGAATGAACAGTGTTGATGTGTAAAATTATTTAGCACCGTTGAAATACACATCAGCTGTCTCTAAAGCAGTAAAGTAGGTAATGATTTTCTTTGAAATTATATTATATTCTCACTGGTTAGTGTAGAGGGTTAAATCAATAATTGTAACCCTCTCGTCGGTTTAGAGCACTCCTGACCTGCCCCTTTTCTAACACTTCCCCGATTTGGTCCAGGTATGTGCGCCTAGGTCTTCCCCTTCCGACGGTACCATCCACACTCGCCTCATACACCGACGAGCATGCATAAAGAATGTAATGAGAGTGAATGAAGCGAGAGTAGTATGTCAGGATCGTAGCAAGTGGAGATCCGTGATCTCTGCCTACCTCTATGGGAAACAGACGTGATTTTATGTATGTATGTATGTAACCCTCTCACCAGTGAGAATCTGTTCAACTGAAGTTTCTCAAGTTTTCGACGATGAAATAGATTGTGGCTCATCGTACGAGCGTTTACTCAACACAGTTGGGGTCGACTTTCAGTCGGGGTTGGATTATTTTGACTTTTAAGGAAGTGACGTGAAGCGCCGGCTAAGTAAAGTATAACTTTTAAACTATCGCGTTCAATGATATACAATAATGTTATCGGGAATTAACGCGATCTTAGTGTAGGTACATACATACTTGGTTTGCTTAACGTTACGACCATGTTACACCAGCCGTACAATAATGTTAATTGCCGTTAACATTACTTTATAAATAAAGTATGGTCGCGGACAATAGCTAGTTAATAATATATCCAATTTAATCACTAAGAGGCATAAATAAATTGAGTATTACAGCGAAGACAACAGTCCCGGGTTCTTTAAGTACGGCGTGAGGCGTGAGGATCTGAGGCCTTCTAGCTGAAGGTATTAGAGGCGCATGTAATAGTGATTCTCTTTCCTGAGATCTTCCTCTTGCCTGAGAGAGATGAGTTTTAGGTCGATAATAAATATTATTAAGTAGATATAGAAAGTACCTAAATTTTCAATTATAACCTAAAATAATATAATATAGTGTAATCTAAATCTTACGTTCATATTTCTTATTTATTATTAAAAATTACCTAACTATTTACATCAGGGATTTTGTTATGTTTCAATTAAGCTTAGTACAAATGGTGTAGATTAACTAAGAGATTATCCCCGGTCTGTTTATCTAATTTCATCAGGATGTATGTTCGTTCATATTAAGGGTCGATTAATATTTATTGTAATAACGTGAGTCATATGAGGCCAATGAGAAACGTACAGTTGGAAGTAGTAGAGTATTACATGTGTTACGAGTGGGTTCACCCCGGTAGTGAAGTTGCCAGAATTCGAACCTTGGACCTGGGCTCGTAAAGCCAACTCCTTAACCACTAAGCTACCAAAGTGGTGGTATTCCTATGTTCCATTAATTTCAAAAACAGATTTAGGTGTAAAAGATTAATAAATCTAGCATTTAAAATATATTGGAAAAATTACCTTACGTTTACATTATTTATCATGTTAAGATTTATCAATGTTTGGAAGCAGGAGACTTAAAATTGTAGTATCCGACTACAATTTTAAGTCTCCTGCTTCCAAACATTGATAAATAAAGAAAATATATTATGTAAAGATCAGTTAGCATACAGCAAATTTGCAGGCGACTGTACGTGTTCTGTGACAGTAATTTTGAAAATGTACTTACTTAAGGTACTTGTCTAATGTTAGAAATTATTCCCATCCGAAGTATAATTGGCATCGAACATCACAACGTTTGATTAACTTTATTATCCGCTCCAAAAGCTCCACGTAGTTAATGAGCGAATTTCTCATAACGGTTATTATCATTAGTATAATACCTATTTAAAACAAAAGCTACTATATCATAAGTTTTATTACATTGTAAAGAAATGAGAAAAAGTTTGTTTTAAGATAATTTTCAAGGAAAAACAATATAAACGGAGTTAAGAACTTATCGAAAGTTTAATAAAGTCGAGGGAGCCATGATAGACAATTTAAAGCGTGTTCATCAGAAATGATGGGTCTGCATAAAGTAGGTAGAATTATAGCGAGGAACCTTTTAAAAGTTTGAAAAAGACTTCACTACATTTTAGTATTAGTTACTATCTAAAAATAAGATTTATACGGCCAATTTCTCTCACACCAATCACTTTACTAAATAGAAATTCACTGCAGTTTTTATCAAATAATCTGTTGGGCGTCCGCGTGAAATTCTGTTTCCATTTCTGCAACCCACAGGGACCTATTTCCGGAATAAAAGTATGTAGTATACAGCCTATGAGGTACTCCAGAATATAAACTCTATGCCAAATCTCATTCTTTTAATGCGATTTTGCGTATATTTGTAAAAAAGTCCCATCTTTTCTTATAAACTTCCGCAATTATAATATTAGTAGCGGGATAAAATAACTTCGTTTTTGTATTTATTATAAAACTTGACTATAAATACGTTATAAATAAATTACTAAGATTAAATGGTACTTGCGTGGAGTTCAAAACAGTTTAACCTGCGAATCTTCAATAACCCGCGATGGGTTTCGTTAAAAATGGTTTTATTCCCATGGTTATGGATGTTAAATCAAAGAGTTACGATCACTCAAACAAAGAATCGTCTACACTCACCTGAAGTATACCCCATCGAAGTTCAATATCTAGGAAATGGTACTCCTTGGCGAAGGGCGGGCGAGGAATGGGCGCCAGCAGTTGTTGTGCCTGCGCAGCCGGCGGACCCAGTGAAATAGGACGCGGCATCACTGGAGGTGGTCCTCCCGCCACTGTGTTCGAATCCTGTGGATTAATTGTATGTTAATGCCAAGTATTATACGAATATAAACTTATTTTTACTAATACTTCTTCTTATTCGAATGAGTGCAAATCTCGGATGCGCGCAAATTTGCATGAGCGATTATCGTTTGACGTCACAACGTGACGTGCCGTCCCGAGAGGAAAACTCTCTTTTTTTCCAGAGTCGGTCAGTCACCAGTCTTATGACTTGCAAGTGAGGGTGACTTGGCCCCAAAACATTTATGATAGCAAAATAAATCAGGGGCCTCTGATTTATTTTTAGGTTAGTGCCAGTGAAGCAGGTTAATTTTTCAATTGCTGGCACTGACTTCAAAAAGAAACCATATTTATTAGATTTGAAATTACATTTTAATTAAAAGAGAAAAATCTATTAAATTTGAATAATCCTTTAATTTGATATTGGTTGTATTGGTACTGAGAATTTCAATCCGACGGCAATTGATTACCTACAAATCAAATATTCGTTAGACAAATTTAAACCAATATCGACTCCATGTATAGTTACTTTTCTCCCTTACTCTCAAGATCCCTAACATGTGTTGTACTCTTCACACAATTCAGTTCGTTTTTAATTAAGTTTTATATTAAATTGTAACCTTGATTATATACGAATGATAATCAAAGTTTTGTTAACATCAATTTTGTTTTTATTACAGCTTTTAGTTTACTTAGGGTCGTAGGGTATAATATTATTATGTGTATCTTGAAATGAAGGATTGAAATGCAAAACAAAGTAATAAAAATAACTAAAGCCTTTTACTATTATTTATTTCTCATTTTCTTATAATAAAATATCCTTTGTGCCTCGCTTTTTGTGGCTTTTTCAAATAACATAGTTCACAAGTCTTTGATGCGAATGGATTCCGGTTTTCTCTTTCACGTGAGTGTTGTTCCGAAAGTAAATCGGGTCTGTGAGGTAAACAATTGTATGAAGAATAAGTAGTACCACTTTTTCTAATGTACTTCTAAATGTAAGCATGTGTGGCTATATAATCTATTGTACTCTCTAGGCTGTAAATCTATTGATGTAGGTTCAATAAATGATTATATATCTATCTATCTATAATAAGTACCTTTTCATGCAAGTGTCTTGGAATAAGAATTTCTTAGTATGCTCTCGGTTTTAAATTTTAATTTAAAACCAAGAGCATACTAAGAAATTGCATACATTCACCTCTTCTTCTCGTTTGCACAAACCTTTCGTTTCTTCTACTTTCGTAATTGTTTGCACACATGCTCACGGGTTGCGGGTACTCTTGACCTGACCTCTTCGCAAAGTGTGCTCAATCAGATTGATTGAGGAGAGTAACACAACACAAGTACAAGAAGGTATATACAATAAAGTATAATACAATGACCTATCTGGATGTACGTCATTACAGACAGCAATAAAAATCCTTAAAATACAAAAAAAAATAGTGCTAAAGGGTAAGCTATCCTATGTTGCCCTATTTCAAAAATACATCCTGTATTTAAAGCTAGCTGCCTGTCATTTTCGAAGTTACGAGAAAGTAGTGAATTATAATATTTTTTCCAAATTCACAGTTATAAATACAACTTCTTTTAGTTTTAGTTTCATTTTAATTAATTGATTATTGTTGTAAATTTGTTTTTTAAGGAATGTCTACATTATTTACATAATAAATAATGGCAGCGCGAGTGTGACGTCCCATGTGTTGCACACATCCATAGGCCGGTAAACACTTCCGGGGGCCCTGTGCTAGTCTGCCAACTAACTGGTATAAAAGAAATCTAGACAGATCGTTTATTGAAAATGAAATAATATTATATAATAATATAGAAAATACGTAATTTCATTAATTGTCACTTTTATTATGTATATTGATACCTGTTACTATGTTAATAGTACCTACGCATATAAAGAACAAGGCCGATTCGCCCATAGGGCCTATGAAGGCACCCCGGTCATTGTGCCCCGATATGGCCTGTGATTTTGGTAGGTCCATATCTGACATAGCCTCCTCCGACGGCCAACAAGGATGATATCCGTGGGGATTTCAGATGAAAAAGAAGGGCCAATGGAGGGGCCGCTTTTGGCAGTATCAGAGTCGCTAGGAGTTAAGCGGTAGCATAGTCCCCTAGTAGGTGCCAATGGCGAGGTGCCCGGTGAGGTTTTGTGTGTAGTTCTACTTATTAGAACTCCCGATATACAACCACTTCCTTATATCTCTAATATTTGTACCTAAAAGACGTAGCAACCCGTTATCAATATTTCAATTTATTTTCCTTTACCTCAGAGTTGACGTTACAAAGTCATAAAGAGTTCCGGTGCGGTGGCGTCGATACGAGGCGCCCCTACCTGCTCTAAGACATGTTCATTCTGTTTCTCTAACAAAGCAATTGAAATACAAAATAACTCTTTTTGTTATATTCTTTTTCCTTTCTCCTATATATTATTTTTTCTAGTCCCTTTCAAAAATAGAGGTCCCGTGTTTCCCTTTTGGTAGGCACCGACGAAGGCCTAAACTTCTTTTACTTGATTGATTCTACTTGAATACGAACATTACTTTTAGCTTCACAATCAAGATGAAAGAAACACATGTTATATTAAGCATTCTGTGATAATAAGTGAATGTATTGTTGTAATATTTTATCGTAATATTATAAACTTACTTAATTTATTAACACATAGGAATGTTTATTTCAGAAGTCAATGGTGATGCATGTAGGTGCTTCAGAATACGTAATTGACTAAAAGATAACTGAACAAACCAAAAGAGGTTTATATATTTTTTTATATACCACTTAGGTGGCAGACAAGCGCACGGCCCACCTGATGGAAAGTGGTTACCGTGGCCTATGGACGCGTGTAACACCAGATAAGCAACACTCGCGCAGCCGACCCTGTGAGCACAGAGTTTCTGTGCCGTCAGTGTAGAGGACAAAGCAGGACAAGCCTTTAGTCATCCTACTGACAGCACAAATTCTCCAGTGAGCTCTGGCTACCCTACTCACCGCTGGGAGTACAACACGAAGTTAATATAACCGCGGTATTCTGTAGGGCGGAGGTACTTCCGCAGTCAGACAATTACGTATTATTCAGAATACGTAATTGACTAAAAGGACTCTGCATGGTATTATTTTAATTGATTAGCATAGTTAGCATATTAAATACTTTAAAATTTTATTCTAACGTATAGAAGAATTACATATATAAAAACAAATGAGAATCTAGTTTCCTATTAAGTTTTCTACATATTTTACTACAACAAGTTATGAATATCAAATGTTGTTGCTAACCTATATTAAATATCCTTCAAGTATTAACAAACTAATAACACAAAGGGCTAACTTAATGTTACCTGGAATTTTTAAGTTAAGCTCTAGTGAATTTCAACACTATATTAATTAAATGGCAAGAAGTGGTACTTGAGTTTCGCCTCACGACCTATAAATCCCAATAAGTCAAAGTGATTGGTAAATTTTAATTAACTTCACTTTATAACGAATTAAGCTGATTGAATGTTACTAGACGTGAGAAGGGATTCATTTTAGAACAAATTGCAAATTCAAGACCAATTGCACTTGAATTTACCAAAAATTCAACATTATATTCTGGATTATTTCAGCTGAAATAACCTTTGAAGTGAAGTTAACCACTTGAACGTCTGTGGATATCATGGTATCCAAAAAAAATATTGCGTCTTACGTCCTGGATACTACAGTGTCCAGAGCAACAAGTTTAGTAGACACTAATAAAATTATTCATGTATTAACCTTTTATTTGTAGCGTTCAGAGCGCGATGATTATTTACTTTTCATTTATACTTTTAGTCAGGGTTTCTCATTTGTTCGTAAAAAATATAATTCTGATTGACGGACGAGGATCTGGCGCAAGGTTGCTTCTCGAGCTTGGGCGGTCAAACGGCAGGCGTCCCGCTTATAGTCGTATAAACCAAATCAAAAGGAGGAGAATGTGTAAGCGGACTTAGGACTCCAATATGAAGGCCTCGAATGATAATACACGATAACCTCTGTGGCGTGGCGGTAATGAACGCAGCTGCTATGCAGGAGGCGCGGGTTCGATCCCCTCAAATATTTGTATGCATGAATATGGGTATTTACACAGGTTTTTTTTTATACCACTTAGGTGGCAGACAAGCACACGGCCCACCTGATGGGAAATGGTTACCGTGGCCTATGGACTCGTGCAACACCAGGAGCGTCACACTCGCGCTGCCGACCCTGAAGAAATCTCCTAAGTCTAGTCGTACCTCGGAGAGTACGTGAAGCCGTCGGTCCCGGTTGCCATACGAACATCTATGGCAGTCATTACGGGTAGTTGAAGCCATAAAAGGTAGGTACAACAATTGGTCTAACTGCAATGCTTCAATATCGCCCTTGGGTTTTGGAGGTCAGATTAGCAGTCACTTCACGCAAAATATCGAAGTTCAACCAAATCCACAGTTGTGGACCCCAGACTCTCAGGTGAATGAAAGCTTCGGAGAAAGAAGATGAAGAAGATTGTTATTAAAGCATAATAAATAAAAAGCCCACTGAATACACAATGTAAAATAAATTTAGCACCTGTTTAGCGTATTAAAAATAATTCGACTCTCGTCTCCTATTTCTGGATTATAAAAAATAAATAATACATTATCAAACGCGTGGGTGTCTAAGAACAAACAGTAGGTTAGCCGGACAGTACAAGTGTGGGAATGAACGTAACTTAATAGTGAGAGCAATTTGAGTGAAAGAGATGCATGAATGAACAATACCAGATCAGAATGACAAATAAGATGTTAGAACGCGTGAAGCTAATGGCAAAATAACAAATATATGAGGCTTAAAGAAATGTATATTTTACGCCTATCTTCATATTTCCCTTGTAGGTATAAATACATACATACAGACACTAAGGTATTTACTGATTGACCTTACAGTAACCTAATCTGTTCTAGTTGGCCTTGCGTCTAAGTTCGGATGTTACCACAGGTTATCTAATTATAATCTAAGAATAATAATCTACTCCTGATGGTGGTTTACACATAATTGCCTTGAGGGATTATGCATGACAAAAAAAAATTGGCATTAGAAGTTTATGCGCTTCAAACATGATTGAAGAAAAATAGCCAGTATGATAATAATTATGACTACTAAAATAGCATGCTATAAAAGCATACTCTCACTCCAATTGCATATACTGTCTCCGTTCCGTCGTGGATAAACATATTATACTTAGTGATACTATGGTCTTATCTGTGTAACTCAACTACATCACCACTATCGAACGTGTAGTTCCACTGTGATGTTAGATTATTTTAAGACAAATAGTAGAAAGTAAAGTGGACCTGTAGCAATATTGGCTTATTTGCTTTAGGTATGATTTTCTAGTTTCAACAATTTTCCACTTAGTTACTGTGAAATTTGAAGTAGATGGGAAAAAATTGGTGCCTACGTTGTAGTTCGTGAGCAACCTTCCACTACAAAAATCTTCAGTAAAAGTAGAACATATTACACGCTGGACGAAGTTGAAAACATATTGTATAGGTGATACGATAATGTAACAAGTATAATCCGAGTCTAACTTAAATTAGATAAGTTTTACTCCAATACTTACAACATTAAATATTCGAATAACATCAAAGATAGAAATCAAGATTGGTGCCAAATAGCACCTTTTTATTGTGCGAAATATCCCCATGGATACCCACTCGCCGTTGCCGGTGGGTGAGATTATGTCGGACTTGAACCGACTGAAACGCATGTCCTCTAAGAGTCATAGGACGTCGAAGGTGAAGTTGTCGGAGGCGTATCCCTCACCCCCAGTCGATCCAGACCCGCGCTCATGGGGTACGGAGGTCATTTTACAACCTCTGACGCCCGAGTAGTCTTCACTCGTCGCGCTGTGCGGTAAGCAAGTCTCCTCCGTTCCCACTTCACCCCAGTCCTTCCCGAGCGTTATTTGCTCGCTGAATGAAGTGGCAGCAGCCTTCGCCTCCGCGCAGCGCACCATCGCCGTGGGCAAGGCGGCGAGTGAGAGAACTGTCACTCCTGCCACTAGCTTCCGCTTCCTATGACCGGCACTCAGTAAGCATGTGCAGCCCCGTGTCCTCGCCCGAATTAGTCGTGGTGGCACTCGAACATTGACCCCCTCCCAATCCGACGCAGATAATCCCCAAAGCACCCGTGCCCGGTGATAACCTGCGTCAGTCGGTACAAAAAGTCAGTCGGTACGGTGTCGTGTGGCCTCTCTAGCCACTCCCCCATGATGGGTCTTATCGCCCTTATTACGGTGTGCCCTGTACGGGGTTGCCACAGTCGTCGCTCCCACTCTACCACTGCCGCCCTGTCGAGCTAGGATCTCTCGGCTCGAAATTCTTCGGGCTCGGGTTCATGGGGTCATGCTCCTGCGACACTTTTCGATACCGATATAGCGTCAAATGAGCTCTCACTTCCAGAATTCACAGTAGCAATAGTGCCAATCTCATCACTAATCTCATGGCTAATCTCAGAATCTATTGGTTCAAGTTGAATAATACTTTTTGTGAATAGTCCGTTTATCGACGAAAGTTTTAGGCTATATATCATCACGTTACTACTTAAAGGAGTAGAGTGAATGTAAACAAATCCGTTAGATTCTCATACATTATTTAAAAACCAAAGAAATATAGGCTCAATTAGGATTATATGGCGTTTCAAAATATACCAAGGGCGAAGCAGGGGCGGATCAGCTAGTGACTACATAAAAGAAATACCGTGTCATGTCAGATTTTGCGCACGTAAAAAAAAAGGTGTATGTTTAGGGTACTTTATATCCCAAGGTTATACGACCACTATTGTCAGTTAGCAACCACTAAGGGATAATATTATTCTTTATTACTGTTTTTGAATATGTACAGTCAATTGGATATTTTTTTATATTCAAAATAAATTATTTAACTGATCTCATTAAAGTAAGAATGGTAAAAGAGTAGTATAAGTTGGGTCTCTTCTTATATTATTGTTTTTATTCATTTATTTATCGTCCACCCAACCTTTAATAGTAAACTATTTAACAACAAAATACTATGACGTCATAATTATTTATATCATACAAATTACTTTAAAACGTACCGTTTACTCATTTCAATAAAAATAATTTATTTGAGTAGACAGTCAAATACTCGAATAAAACAAATACAGTTCCTCTGTAGAAAAACTTTCATTTGCTCAAATAAAATCTATAATAAAACGCAGAGTTAAAACCAATCTAAAGTTATTCACTATTTTTCTATATCCACAAATGCGTTCATGGACTACGGTTATAATATTTTTTAACGCTATTACTTGAATAAAATTAGCTGAGTTAGAGGGGCGTAAAGCTACAACGATTTAAGAAAGAAAATTGTTACTAGGATTTTTTCTATGTCAAATCCTATCTCTCTTGTGTTATACAAACTCTCAGTGCCTGTAGTGGATAATACTTAATTGCCTACCTCTGGCGTAACAAAAGAACGTTCAACTGCTAAAATAGGGTTCTATTCTCGCTCAGCTCAAATATTTGCACTGATCATATTTGTGGGGAATTTATGTGTTGCAAAAACATATCATTGTAACTACGATTATTTGCATTCTAGAAAGTTAGTTGCGTTTGTTGTTTTAATCCCCTTAAACAAATGGTTCGATTACTATTGTAGGTTTTGAATGAATGTCGCAGTGAAGCTTGTACTTTTCATATACAATCAAATATCAAATCGGAGTTTTTTTTGAAATATTCAATTGATATTCAAGTCCAATTGTAAATCCTCCGTTATTCATTTTACGCTCAGTTTCTCGTGTGAGGTCATGATAGCCTAGATTGTTATATATGTAAAAGATACATTACCGCTTACACTTGAAATGAATAAATGAATACTTACAAATGATTATGTTTAAAAGTTAAAAAACACGTTCAAAAATTATTAAATTTTTTGTTAATGAATGTTGCCCTGCTTGTTCAATTAATCTGTTAATTCAGTAGTATCACGTTTATCTGATTACTGACTCTATCGAGTTTCCTTGAAATTGAAATGATATTACATTTTCCGCATGTTAGATAATATTACGATATAAATTACTATTAACAGCTTTCCGCGAACGTTAGATTAGTCTGTCTATATTTCAAAACATTGATTGAGTTAAATATTGATTACATAGTCATCATCATTCGAGTGTCAGTCCTTGTGCCATTTAACGTGCATTTTAAAGCCCGAGGTGCCGTTTCTGCATCCTCCCATGGTTTGGGCTGTCATGGTTTTTACGGAACCTCTCCGTCTCGAGAGATTTACCTTCACCAGTGCCTTGTCCTTGGTTCATCAAACGTGGCCGTCTAAGATTGGCATGGACCCTGAGCTCTAAAGTGAAAGCCTCGAAAACTACTGAGAACATCTCTATTCGAGAGACAACGACTCATATGTATAAATATACATATAACATACTTCACGACTCAAGCTAGTTACAGCGATAAAACGTAAGTTGATAATGATGTCGAAATTATGTTCTCGCCTGGCTGCATGATCAGTTAATTAATGTATTACCCTCGGATAAATATAGGAGGCGATAAATCATTGGTATTATTTATCGGCTTCGATAATTACTGTTTTTCTTCATAGATAGTCTGTTGATTCTGCGCTAACTATAATTACGACGAGGTTAAATTAGCTCAAAAGTGAAAAATAAAGTCTTTTTGATCCCGTTATTCCTTGGTTTCTAAATGATGTGTGTGTGTGTCTGTGTGTGCTCTAGAACGGGCTCTAGAAAGATTCGCCACCAAGATTTTTGGGGCCGCAGTTGTTATATTCATTATATGAAATAATAATTATTTCTAATTTTAAATAAACACAATGAGCCCTACTTATAGACCCTTTACATAATCCCAATTTTTATTTACTTGTTAAGTTAAGTCGTAGTGCTATACTTACTTAGAGATTTTACTTTGAATAGTTATTCAAATATATAAAGTAATAATCTCTGGGATTGAAGACTGAAAGAGACTTTATACATTTAATTTAATTTTCTTCGCAAACACTAACAAGCAAAGTAAGCTCTTTTTAAGATAGTGTCTCAGTTACCATACTATTAATATGAAAATGTAAAGAGAGAAGAAGAAGATATGGAAAAGTTTTTTTTCGATATTTTATTATATTCACGACATTGGTGATGCTACAAACATATAATGATTGTGACTGCCATGCATGGCTTAGTAATGTAGTTAGGTGGTGCTCGGGTGTACTTTGGAGACAGGGATCTACTCGTCTATTCTTCCTCTTGATTCGAACTAGCAATAACTCAGTGAGGCCTCTCAACTCTCCTCAAGTCAAGTATTAATCAGTAGTAAAAACGCCCCACTGTCGAGCGATCATGAAATTCTATAATGTCAAAATATTTGAAATAATACTTACATGCCAAGCCAGTATGTTGTGCAAAGAACCGATTATCGGCTCAGAAGCAAACGCCATGGTGTAGTGGCCTTCTTCGATCGGGTGGACGATGTGTAGCATCTTGGGGCTGTTAATCTTCTCCAGGGTAGCGATGGAATACCTCAGCCTTTCCAACATGCTCTCCTTGCGCTTGGCCCGGTATAGCTTGTCAACTATACGTTTATCCATGATAAACACAGCGCACTCCTGGGAACAAAGAAAAAACACTTCAGTATTTTGAATTAAATCTATTGTTATGCCTTAATCTATTGTAATATAATTGGCATTTTGTTCTAATGTGGTTCTTTCTACTTTAGTAAGATGAACGATATAGCGATATCCATCTGCACCTGGCGAAGACGCTTGAACTAACTCGTAAAATATTAAGTAGTTACGCCTTATTGATTAATCCAATAAAAGGATATAACATAAAAAATATGTTAAAGTTTAGTTTGGCTTAGTGTGTCATCAAAATAAGGACGAAATAATTTGTTTAAAAACATACCTAATGACCAAAACAAATTTCAAGTCCAATATTAAATATCGTCCTAACCTTAAAGGGCTCATTTCACCACTAAACGTGATTGGGATTAAATGAAACTAAACTACGTTATCAATTATCAGATTCAGAGATAGACAAAAACTGTGCTAAAAGTTTAGTTCCAGTTCTAACTTGAAGCACAAATTCATGAATTTATGATTGGGGTTAATTTCCGCAGAGGCGAAGACTTTCTTTTTATTCACCGCGGGAAAGATGTCTCTCGGAGCTCGGTACAAGGACGTACTCGGAAATAGAGTTAGCATCAAAATATAAATAATGCATTATTTATATAGAACAGTAACATTCCGTGGCCAGAGTTGAGTTGAAGTAATTTAATATTATTAAACGAGTGATGTTTCAATAATTAATAAAAAAACAATATCAAAAACTAAAAACTACAAAATAACATAATGAAGATTAGTAAAGTCAGTATGTTTTCTTTTGTTTTTTTTTATGTTATTTTATAGGTTTTAGTTATGAAGTTGTGTTTTTTAAACTAAGTTTTTTTTTACTTTTTAGTGATTGTAATAGGTTGTTTTTTCCAATTTTTTCCCCGTTTTTAATGGGCAGTCCATCATGCCGACCATCATTTTAGATTTAATGCTCTCAATAACTTAATTTTTACTGGAATCCAGGGCCCAATACCCATGAATTTTTATGGAACAACCCGATTAATGGTCCAAATTTTATCAAAATTTCATGGGACCAAATGACAACTATTCTGCATCGAACCATAAAAGAATCAAGTAAATCGGATCATAAATCACAGAGTAATCGTGTACATACATAAAAATAATAACGCTCGAATTGAGAACCTCCTCCTTTTTGGAAGTCGGTTAAAAAACTCCATCTGGATTTCAGGCGAACACAAGGCGTGGAGTCAGGACATATATCTACCGTGTATAAAAAGACTGCTCGCAGAGGCACTGTTATTTTGATAACTGGGCAATTAGAGCGGTGGCGGGCCCTCAGAATTAATGTACATACATTTTTGAAATAGTAACACCATGTGTACGCGTAAACCGTAAAATATTTCATACTAGTTGTTGCACAGAACTCCACTCACGGTAAATGCAATGTATTGGTTAAATTGCCAAAATTTACCACCATTGTCTGTGTAATGTTCTTAATCTTTCTTGCCGTAAAAACCTACTAAAAAGGTTCAAATTTCAAAGAGAAAGTTGAATGAAATCGGTAACGTATCCTAGTGTCGTTATCGTAGCTATGTTTATCGTTTTTTAAAACTAACATGTCAAAATTATCACAGACATACTGTCTGTCCTCGGTGGGCTAGCAGACTGAACCAAATAACTATACTTTTGTAAAGGATGTGGCTGCCTAAATATCCTCCTGTATTCCACAACTACAAAAAGCCTCTGAGACTAGGACACTGTTCTGTGCGCTCTTGAGTGCCATGATTTCAGTTTTAGTATTTTACTTATATTTCTCTATCTGCTATAATCGTATCACTTTTTATTTCATCGATTATGAAATAAAATCATAAATAATAAATAAGTAAATAAAATATCTCTTTATTGTGTGGTATAGTTTCGCAGTATTCCGTACCACAGAATGCACTAAGCTGCTTATCCATCAGAAAATGTTATATTCCGTTGCTATAAATACACATAGCATACAAACAGGCACCTATTTGAATGCTATGTGTATTTATAACAACAATACCTACGTATATTGTGAACACTATAATGCATGTAAACATTTTTTTATAATAACGATCGATTTTATATGTTTTTTTTACAAACCGTGGGTAGGTCTAACAAAATAAACTCATATCCTTTATTTACATACAGGCGGGAGCCAGCCGTTTTACCGAAAAGATTTTGCCAAAATTTCACTACCCAAACAAAGATTGGACACCTTTTGATCTCAATGTGAAATAATTAAGTACGCACTTTTTCATTTGGTTAATTTTTATTTGGCAGAATATTACCAAGGATAAATAAATATATCATTATGACATTTGATCTTTAATCAAATGATTTATCACAGCAGACAATCTTTGGACAGTAAAGGTTTGGTCGAACGATTTGCTATGATATAAAAGTAAAAATTTTTGGGAATTATATTATTAAATAATGCAATTTTCTTTTAATGTAATAATTTACTTAAGGCTTCAATCTAATTATTAATTTCGATGGTGTAAGTCCGAAACGGTTCCAAATTAAATACTGCGCACCCCGACTTGGATAAATTAGGTTAGAAGGCTTTTGCCTGGGTTTTTTTATGTAACCATCCAACACCAACATCAATTTCGGTGGTGTATCTCCGAAACGGTTACATGTCTTAATTTATTTTGCGTAAAGTGTGTTATTGATGAAACATTTGACTAAATAAAATAGGTAAAGGTTCTACTTGGTAAACAATTTGCTGTTTAAATGTTCACTAATCAATCATAGCGTTAGTGTTACAATTATTAATGACGAAATTCGTTGCTGAGTAATTTAATAATTTGGTAATTATATAACGAGATTTTTTTTGTGAGAAGTGGTAATTTAGCAATTTTTTTTGGCCAAACATAATAGGTTAAACCACAGACAGAGGTATAAAAGTAATTTGAAGATATTTGGACAACTAGTTAGACTAATTTTTGTATGTGAGTAGGTATGTTGTATCCAACAGTACGAACACCGTTGTATACATTATGTAAACTGTAACTAACTTGTGTAATTAGAACGAGAGCCCGTACATTCATAATACAAGTTTAATCTTAGCTTGAATGGCAGAGATATAACCCAAGAGACAACTGTTACAATTTTGAGTGTTTGTGGAGCACCACCAAGATCTTCGAATTTACAGCCAATCAAATCGCAAGCTGGTGCATTAGGAGGTTGACAGACAACGTATTCACGAAGGTCTTTTTCCTCGAAGTTTGGAAGTCATACGGCAGTCGCTCCTATAAAAGTCGAATAAGCGGATGCAACTGTTAAAAAGGTTATGACATTTTTTTTGTCACATTTTTACATTTTATTTGTCTCTCTCTGAACATCAGAACTGCGCTCTTGTATTTCTTTATTTATACAACATAAATAATATTACTGCATCTAATGCAAGTTTATAGACGTGGTCACAAAGAATCTGTTATTGCAAAAACTGTATCATTTTTTTTAGTATATTTTGTAATGATACTATACATTAAAAAACGTGAGGGAAAAGTTTTATTATTATACTTGGTGGAAGAATGAGACGGGTCCTGGCGACGGCGTCGGCGTTATAATATCTGATGGACCTTTGAGTAAAAGAGTAAAAGTACTATATTTCGTCAAATTGATTTTGTAAACTTTGATTGCTGAGATTACCTTTCATTTAATTTACCATGTTTGTTGGAGAAATTTGATCCTTATGATTGACACTATCGATTGATGCCATAAAAATACAGGATGTTTTTTATTCGAACTTTAGTCGGTTCGATTTCCGGGTTAAGCAGGCGAGTTTTGTCTCTTTTTAAAAATAAAGGAATGTCTCTTTTAAGTGAAACTAGTCAACTTAAGGATTTAATGTAGTTTCCCTCCAGGACCCGACTTCGTTTTCCACTCTGTATACATATTTTTCTGCCTGAGCTTAAACTCGGGCGGTAAGGGCCGGAAATGGTGTGCGGCGGCAAACGTGCTATGCCTACGTCACAGATAACGTAGTACTAAAGCCTACGTTAAATGTCAATCGACTATCCTCGCCGTACTTCCGATTTTCGCAGACTTTCAGTACCTAGTTCCAGAAGATTTCTATTGAAAATAAAAGGTTCAATTGAAAACTCATAAAGGAATTTCCTTTATGTTCTGCAACACAGTATAAACATGTATTTATTACATAACATAACATAAACTCACGCCTATATCCCCGAACGGGTAGGCAGAGGTGCTAGCACCCTCATTTCGCCAGTTTATGTTTAGGTCCTAATGTAATAGGTGGCGAGTCTATTACCATTAACCGGTAATAATCCAGTAATATAACCAGTAATAAGCTAGTTCTAATATAGTTTGCTGAGTTTCTTGCTGGTATCTTCTCAGTAGAACTAACCTACCGAACCAGCGAAAGAATCATTTTCCAATGATTTATTTTTAAATTATTTAATATTTTTATATTATTTCTTGACATAATTGTAAAATTTTGACGTTCATATGTGCTCTTTGTGTGCCTAAACTGAATAAATGAAATTGATTCTTTGATTCCGGGCACTTATAAACCTGCGATAAATACACACATAACTTCGAAAAGCATCGAAAAGTTATTGGTGTGTGCCATGGTAAAACCTGGGATCGAACCCGAAACCTCGTCTCAGCAGTCCACCACTAGGCTAACTAAAAATCAGAAAGAAATTTCCTTTATGTTCTGCAACACACTATAAAAATGTATTTATTAATGTATTCTTATTTCTGAGTAATAAATTTATAGTTCTTTTCTGAGGTAATTTCACTAAGCCCCCGTGTGGGTTTAGTTGGTTAGATACCGAGATAGTCTTTCCCCGTTAGCTCTGATCAGGACCATCGTCTGTTGGTCACCAACCCGAGAATACTGCCAAGTATGAAAAAAGAATTTCCAGATTGAATCACAGTGAAGTCATACCGTGATAGCAAGATTAGAAGCGCGCCAGACCCGTCTAATTTCCGAATAAACTCCGCGTCGCGCATTTAAAATCTCTGGGATATCAATTCTAGATCAGTTGCTGACCCATTTTAATAAACATAACATAATATACTACTTCATTCAAAAGGCATTCTAAAGGTCATCAGAGAGAAGCCGTGTTGCGCTATCATGGCGCATTGGGTGCATATACCTATGCACGTCCCCTGTGCGTCAGGCAGGCGGAGTCGGCATATGAACAGATTTTTATAATTTTGTGTTATTTTGTTACTAACATAACTTTTAAGTGTGTACTACTAACATTGTTTATGGATCAAGGTCTGAAATATTTTTTTTATTATTATTATTACTATCGTCTTAGCATTGTGCCTGATTGCATTCTAGGGTTACATCTCTGAGTTAGGGTCCCAATTATTCTTCTATCTTTTTTTGTTTGGCTTCCGTAGGAGAATAAACATATAAAAGACCCTGTTTCATCTATTTAATGTTAGTAATAAAAACCTACAAACCCTCTGTGTGTTTTTATTAATAAGGGCCTTAGTAATAGGTACACATACAGACTACATTAAATAGAAACATTTATTTATTTATTTTCAAAACAAAACATTATTAATTGTTTGAGTTTGTACAATAACAGTAGCTAACATTACATTATACGGATATTACAGAAAATTACACTACGATTATGTGGGACCGAAAACAATGATTGGTGAAATGTGGGTATTAATTCACCTCTACCTAACCTTCCGGAGATAAAGGCGTGATGTAGTACCTATGTATGTATGTATGTATGTATGTATGTACATTATAATATTATTCAATCAAAGGAGACCAATACTCTATCTACCCACAAGGCATTAAAAACGTATAGAACGTTATTAAAGCCGTTCCCATTTTATTCTCCATAATGAATTCTAAAAGTATTCTTTGAGTTTATGTGTAAAACCAAACACACTGTTGCATAATTTATTGTAAGAAGGTAGACTATTAATAACATATAACATGTACGTAGTGCTCTTATGTTACTTATGTACTTAGATCGATCTAGGGACTAAGTAACAATATTACTATATATAAACTGCACTCGTACGAACTTTACAGTATCACTTAATGCACTCGGGACGCTCTTGAAACTGTCTCGCATCCTATAATATCTTCTATGCTTTCTCATATGTCATGATTAGAAAGTTTAACAGAGAAGCAGATTATCATTCAGCAATTTTACCTGAGATATAATTAATAAAGTATTTGAATCGTTGAAAATGGGATGGAATCATAATACATTATCTTTCAATCTCCTTTAAGACATTGGAAAAAAGGCTACCCTTACGACTTCAAAGTTTGGACCCTATCATAAAAAACCTTTAAAAACTTATTATAAGACCCATATAGACGAGGTAAAAACATTGAGGTCATACAGATAAGTAGTCGAAAAACGTCCACGCGGGGCACAGACTAATAAATAGTTTATGGGCGTATTAATCTTTTATTTTACAATGATTTTGGATGTAGTATATGGGTATATTAGAATAATTATAAATAAAATAAATCTATTACTTCTGTGTGAGTGCGCTTGATCTTCCATTTAATAAATATCTCGTTTTTTACCTATTATCACTGCAGCAAAAATATTTTCTATTTGAAAATTGAGGTTGTAGAATAGTGAACACCACAGTGGTTTTCATTGTCCAACTTTATTTGGGCACCTACTAACTGAATTACAAATGTACGACCGGAAAATATCGAATTATATCATATACCGAGACAATTTTAAAACATCATATTTTTATATTAAACTAGCTGTACCCGGACAAAGTGTTCGCGAGGATTTAGATCTGGGTTTAATTTTTTTGCGCTTAACCCTAACGCTAATAACTTTTCTAAAATAAAAGTAGACAAGGGAATCAGCTATGTACAAGAAACTCCACCGTAAACAGTCACAAAAAAGTGTAAAAAATGCGTTTTTGTTATAAGTAATACACTTATATGACTTTTTTTCTTTTTTTTTTTTTTTATATAGGACACGTCAATTGGACTTCGCCTTGCCTGATGGTAAGCTGAAGGCAAAATCCCAGAAAAGAGGGTCACCATTACTTACACATACCGTGTGACAATGGTGACACTCAGTTTGACGGCCTTATCATATGCTTTTTCACGCCCCGCTTAAAGGACCCGGGACTGTAGGAAGAAGGAAACACGTGAGCTGGTAATGAATTCCAGGCCTTAATGGTGCGACAGAGGAAAGAGTCTCCGAACCGCTTGGTTCTTGATCGGATGTTTTGCACCGTGTGCGGATGACATCTAAGACCTGCACGCGTTTTTTTTTTTTTTTTTTTTTTATTTTTATTTTTTTTTATATAGGACACGTCAATTGGACTTCGCCTTGCCTGATGGTAAGCTGAAGGCAAAATCCCAGAAAAGAGGGTCACCATTACTTACACATACCGTGTGACAATGGTGACACTCAGCTTGACGGCCTTATCATATGCTTTTTCACGCCCCGCTTAAAGGACCCGGGACTGTAGGAAGAAGGAAACACGTGAGCTGGTAATGAATTCCAGGCCTTAATGGTGCGACAGAGGAAAGAGTCTCCGAACCGCTTGGTTCTTGATCGGATGTTTTGCACCGTGTGCGGATGACATCTAAGACCTGCACGCGTTGTCCTGTGTAGGAAAGGGGAGGGTGGGACTAATTGGAAGAGCTCATCAGAACACTCCCCATGGTACAGACGGTAAAATACAGCCATGGACGCAACATCTCTACGCAGCTGTAAAGGTTCTAGGGTGTTCGTGATCTCGGGATTCCCAATGATGCGGAAAAATGACTTCATTAAAAACCGTTTTTTTGACATTACAAACATACTCTTTAACATCTCTTCACATCTCTTCTTGTATATAAAGATAAAACCACTTAAAGAAATGTAAAGTAATATTTTTCGTAACTAAAACTGGGCAGGCGTGGAAAAAGGTCACTTTCATCCAACAAGCTTGAAATAATCCAACCTTTTAGATAAATTAAGTAAAGATCAGTAAGCTCTCACGACGATCCTTTCCACTGGCCGTAATTAATTGTTTTCTTTGAGAACTAAAATGAGTAGTTTGTGTTTGGTCAGGCAGTAAATAAAACCCCAGATCAACATATTACGAGATTTCTTACGAGTTGTTCATTACAGTCAGTAAAACAATATTTGATGTTGTGTTTTGTGGAAACGTTCATCGTCTAAATATAAGGATACACGTATTTAGAAGAACATTAAAAGTAAAGGAGAGGCAAGAAAATAAAACATTCAGGATTTTCTAATTAGTTCCCGGAAAGGTAAACTACATAAAAAGGGAACTTTTCTGTACGATAATGAGTACATCAAGTCGTCTGTTAGGGCGGAGCTAGCCGAGCTGCGGATCGATTTAGGCAGGAGGCATGTGGAGCTCCTGGAGAATAATGAGCGGATGGCGGCCGAATACCGCAAGGAGATGGGGAGGATGGCGGCCGAACTGGCGAGCCTCCAAGCGGTCGTCGCTGGGCTGCCGGCGGAGCGTGTGACGCGGTCGGCGCGGAGGCGACTGGTGGCGCAGCCAACGCCGCCGACGCGGCCGCTGTTGCCCGTGCGGTCGAGGTCGCCGCTGCGGCCGGAGTCGCTGGCGCAGCCGACGCCGTCGGGGTGGCCTGCGCGGCCGCTATTGCCCGTGCGGTCGAGGTCGCCGCTGCGGCCGGAGCCACTGGCGCAGCCGACGCCGTCGGGGCGGCCGGCGCGGCCGCTGTTGCCGCTGTTGCCTGTGCGGTCGAGGTCGCCGCTGCGGCCGGAGCCTCTGGCGCCGTCGGAGTCGCCGCAGCCGGGGCCGCCGAAGTCGCCGGCCCGACCAGTTCAGCCGGAGTCGCCGGTGCTGCAGCCGGCTCGGCCTGCGGACCCGTTGGCGCTCTGCATGGCGGCAATAGCTGCCATGGAGAAGCGCCAGGAGGAGGCGCTGGCGGAGCAGCGGGCGTGGCGGGTGGCGCAGGAGGAGCGCACCCGGAGCTGGCTGGAGTCCATAATGGACTCCAGCCGCCGACCGCCCCTGGCGGCTCCGGCCGGATATGCCGGGGCGGTTAAGAGGGGCCCCACCTGTCCGGTAGTGGCGGGGTCCCCGCAGGGGTCGGCCAGCAGCCCGTCCGCTGCGTTTGCCGCCCCTGCCGCTCCACCCACTCGGGCTGCTCTCGCTGCGGGGGCTGGGAGCCCCCCCCAGGATGCGCAAGTTGCCCGGCCCAGAGGAAGGGGGAAGGGGAAGGGCAAGGTGAAGAAGTCCCCAGCCCTAGCCCCGGCCCCAGCTCTGGCCCGAACTTCGGCGGGTATAGCCGCCACGAGCTCCTCGCCGGAGGGGGGCTGGGAGGTTGCCGGCGCCTCCAAAAAGCGGCGCAAGGCGAACCGAAAGGCAGCCAAAAAGGCCAGGAGGGCTGAGGCTGCTGCGAGGGGAGTGCCGGGGAGGCTGCGCGTCCCCCGCTCAACCGCCGTCGTCCTTACGATGACGGCGGAGGCGGCGGATAGGGGCGTGCAGTACGCCCAAATTGTCACGCAGGCGAGAGCCTGCGTTGACATGAAGGCCCTCGACATGCCGGGCCCCATCCGGGTGAAACCCACTCGGACGGGTGCTCGGCTTCTCGAGATCCCAGGCGCTTCGAGCGGTCCCCAGGCTGATGCCCTAGCGGCTAAGCTTAGGGAGACGCTTGACGCAGCCGACGTCCGGGTGTCCAGGCCCAACAAGTGCGCAGAACTGCGCATTTCAGACCTGGACGACTCCATCACGGCGGAGCAAATCCGCCTCACCGTGGCGGAGGCCGGGGGCTGCCCCCTAGATACGGTTAAGGTCGGAGCGATCCGCTTCGGCCGCCGTGGACTGGGGGCGGCAGTTGTCGGCTGCCCCATCGCAGCAGCCAAAAAGGCTGCCGACCGGGGGTTCCTCGCCGTTGGAGGCGTGGTGCGGGTGCAGGTCCGGCTCCTGCAGGCTCGACCGACTAGGTGCTATAGGTGCCTGTCGGTCGGCCACGTGGGGGTGCAGTGCACGGCGGCGGTGACGGTCGGTGACCGCTGCTTCCGCTGTGGCCAACCCGGCCATACGGCCGGTGGATGCGAAGCTCCGCTGCACTGTTTTAGGTGTGCAGCGGGGGGCAAACCGGCCGACCATAGGGTTGGCAGCAAGGCCTGCACCGGGGGGGAGCCGAAGCCGCAAGGCGGGAGCTCCACCCAAAGTTCGCGGCGGGATGCGGAGATGGTTCCATAATGGATCCTCAGCTCCGCATCCTGCAGGCGAACGTGGGCCACGGTGCCGATGCTCAGGGTCTTCTGCTCCAGAGCATGGCACAGTGGTCCGTACACGTCGCCGCTGTCGCCGATCCGTACACCCACCGGCACCTGGGGCCTGCCTGGGTGGTCGACCTGGGCGGGTCGGCGGCACTGGTGTACAACGCTGCTATGGGTGCCCCCCCCCTGTTGTCGTGGCAAGGGAGCATGGCATCGTAGCGGCGCGTGTGGGGGAGATTGCGGTCGTGGCCGTCTATTTCACGCCGAGCCTACACCGACGCATAGGGGAGTACCGGCAGTCGCTGGAGCGACTGACCGACGTCGTCAACGCCTGTCATCCTCATCCGGTTCTTGTGCTCGGGGACTTCAACGCCTGGTCAGTGACCTGGGGGTCCCGGCACACGAACCCACGAGGTAGGGCTCTGGAGAGCTGGGCCGCTAATCACGGTCTAGTTCTCCAGAATCGCGGGGCCGAAGCCACGTTCGTGACCGCGGAGCGCAGTTCGATTATCGACCTATCGTTCGCAAGCGCTTCGCTGTCGCACCGTGTGCGGGACTGGCGTGTTGTTGTGGGGGTGGAGACACTGGCGGATCACCGATACGTTCGGTTTGATGTCTCCCCCCCCGCGGGTGATGCGCCGGTCATACCGGCCCCACGCGAGCCACGCTGGGTGCTTGGGAGACTGAATCGGGAGGTCCTCCTGGAGGCCGCCATCGTACAGGCCTGGGCCATTGCGCCGGACAGGCCTGTCGATATCGACGATGAGGCGGTGTGGTTCCGGGAGGCCATGACTCGTGTCTGCGATGCGGGTATGCCTAGGGCACCACCCTATAGTCCGAGGCGTCGGGTCTACTGGTGGTCTGCGGAGATCGCGAGGCTACGGCAAGCCTGCGTGATCGCGCACCGCCGGTGGACCAGACTCCGTAGGAGGCGTAGCCGAACCGCAGATACGGAGCCCCGAGTGGCGGAGCTTCATGTGGGATACAGGGAGGCCAGAGATGCCCTCCGAGCGGAGATTAAGCGGGTGAAAGCCGCGGCTTATAAGGAGCTCATGGAGACGCTGGAGTGGGACCCATGGGGGCGGCCTTACCTTATGGTAAGAGGAAAGCTGCGCCCCCGGGCCCCGCCGTTGACCCGGGTTCTCCAGCCAGCTCTGCTCGGTGGAGTGGTCGAGTCCCTGCTCCCGGCGCGAGCGGAACACGTTCCGCCGCAGATGACTCCGCCACCTCGGTCGCCTGTGGCGCCCAGTGTGGTAGTTGACGACGAAGTCCCCGAGGTCACTTGGGTAGAACTGGAGCTGGCGGTGCGAAGGCTTAGAGCCAAGAAGAGCACCGCCCCGGGACCCGACGGCATTCCAGGCCGCGCGTGGGTCCTAGCTCTGGGAGAAGACGGTCTCAAACCCCGACTTAGAGGGTTCCTCAGCGCATGCTTGGAGCGGGGCCAGTTTCCGAAGATGTGGAAGACGGGGAAGCTGGTCCTCATCCGAAAGGAGGGTCGCCCGGCGGACGAACCGTCCGGCTACCGGCCCATTGTGTTGCTCGACGAGGTGGGCAAGCTCTTTGAAAGAGTTATTGCGAAGCGCCTCGTCGAGCACCTCTCTGGTAGGGGGCCGGACCTGGCGGATGCCCAATATGGCTTCCGCCGGTGGCGGTCCACCGTGGATGCCATCATGCGCGTGAGGACTTTGGCGGAGGAGGCAGTTGCCCGGGGCGAGGTGACGTTGGCGGTGTCCTTGGACATCTCCAACGCGTTCAACACCTTGCCCTGGAGTTGCATCAGGGAGGCACTCGTGTACCACGGTGTGCCTCTCTACCTCCGCCGCATAGTCGGGGAGTACCTGACGGAGAGAGCCGTCATCTACCCAAGTGCGACCGGCGTCGGTCGGCGTGAGATGTCGTGCGGTGTTCCACAGGGATCGGTTCTCGGGCCGCTACTGTGGAACATTGGATACGACTGGGTGCTTCGCGGTGAGCTTGCGGACGGCGCCGCCGTCACGTGCTATGCGGACGACACGCTAGTGACGGCGAGCGGGGCTACACACCGCGAAGCGATCCTGAGGGCCACGACCGCGGTTGCTCAAGTCGTGGAACGGATCCGGCGGCTGGGCCTTGAGGTGGCTTTGCATAAATCCGAGGCCATGTTCTTTCATGGACCTCGGCGCACGCCACCACCTGGTTCCAGTCTGACAGTGGGAGGCACTCTCATCGGCATCAAGCCCCAGATGAAATATCTGGGGCTCGTGCTCGACGGCCGGTGGGACTTCGGGAAGCACTTCCGAAGTCTGGGCCCCAAATTGGCGGGCACAGCCAACGCTCTGGCGCGGCTACTGCCCAACCTGAGGGGCCCGGAGGACTCCTGCAGGAGACTCTACGCGGGTGTCGTGCGGTCCATGGCCCTGTACGGGTGTCCCGTGTGGGCGGACACCCTGAGTGATCGGCACATGCTTCTGCTGCAGCGTCCGCAGCGGAAGTTGGCCTGCCGCATCATAAGGGGGTACCGCACGATATCATTCAACGCGGCGAGTCTCCTCGCCGGATCGCCACCATGGATCCTGGAAGCGAGATGCCTTTCGGCGCTATACCGGTTCCGAAGGGCGGCGCGGGAGCGGGGTCACGATCCCGAGCCCGAAGAAATTCGGGCCGTGAGATCCCGGCTCCACAGGGAAATGGTGGCGGAATGGGAGAGACGACTTGGGCAACCAAGCGCAGGGCACGCCGTAGTAACGGCGGTAAGACCCATCATGGGGGAGTGGCTAGAGAGGCCACACGGCAGCCTCTCGTACCGTCTGACGGATGCTTCGGAAAGTATCTGCGTCGGATGCAGAAAGAGCCAACGTCCGAGTGCCATCACTGCGACGCGAGCGAGGACTCAGGTCCGCACACGCTCACCGAGTGTCCGGCGTGGGAGACGCCGAGGCGGGAGCTTGTGGCGGCCCTGGGAGTGAGGGTTCTCACGCTCTCCACCTTGCTCGCGGCGATGGTTCGCTGCGCGGATGCGTGGGCGGCCGGCGCCTCCTTTTGCGAGCAAGTAATGCTCGTGAAGGAGGAGGCGGGCAGCGGGAGCGACGAAGGATCGCAAGACAAGCTGCCCGCGTACGAAGGCAACTCGGGCGTCGGAGGTCGATGAACGACCTCCGCCCCCCATGAGCGCCGGCCTGGGGGTGACAGGTGAAGCCGCCTGTCACCCTGGCAGAAGCAGGCCGCGGCGGTGGCGCGCGTGGCGCGCCTCCCCGTTTCCGGGGACGAGTTGGGGACTCTGTAGTCCCCACACCCGAGAAGAGGGCCATATCGTGAGAGATGGCCCTGGGTCGGCCGGGGTGCGAGGGATATGCCTGTCAACCTCACCTTCGGCAACCAAAACGACCCACAGGCGGCGTGCGTTTTAGTCGGTTCGAGTCCGACATAACCTCCTCCACCGGCTCCGGTGGGGAGGTATCCGTGGGGATTTTGCGCACGTAAAAAAAAAAAAAAAAGTACATCAAGTCGTCAGTGTCTGCAGTAATCATGGCAATTTTGAATCAGATTGAATTTGTACTCGTACAAAAAAGTTACTCATTAACACTAGACCTAGAAATGTACATATAAAAGCATAGGCACAGCGAAAAAAACTTTGATAGTAGTAAATTTACAATAGCAAGCTAACACGATAGTCCACCCAAGGCAACAGGTTACTCGGTTTCACCGAGCGTCTTTCTGATTAGTAGAGGGCATTGAAGGGAGACAACGAATTTCGATTTTTGCACAGCTTCAAGGTGCTGTAAACTTCATTTCAACTTAATGGCTCTACGCGTTCCCGAGGTCTTGAAGACAGACAGATGCTTAAAGAAGTCTACATTTAATGATTCCAGTTTTATCTTTTGAGGTATAGAACACTAAAAAGGCATATTTACGTCTAGATTCCACATCAATCTAATTCTAATTAATTTTTTTTGTTACAACTAAAGGTCTTTTCATGCGGGTAAGCAAAGTTTTAAGGCACATTAACTAATATTTCCAAGCTGTTTCTCTAACACGAAATAAAGTTTCAAACAGCCAGTTGTAGCTGACATTAACTGCGAGACGTAACTTAAAGTTTAAGCCTTAGAGCTGGAGTCGTATAAAGCTTACGTATTTAAAGGAATGAAATAGTTCACATACGTTGGTCAACTTTGGAGTAATGTGTAGCACTTCATAGTTGAACACTTGTATCTTTTACCAGCTTAAGGTTGATACGTAACTCATGTATAATCAAAGATGAACTACTAGTTCCTGTCAATTTATAATTTCTACAAAATTTGTATATACCTACATACACGTTTGGTAATTTAACGAATAACCATCTTTAAAACTCATGCAATGAATTACTTGTGATAGTATTAAGAAATAGTAGGACAGCCTATGTGGCGTGGCGGCAGTGAATGCGGTCGCAACGCAGAAGGCGCGGGTTCGATTCCTGTCACTTGTTACTGAGCATGAGCGAATATTGAATCATATTTTCCAATGAACCTGATCGAGTTCAATGCTAAGAAGGCTCTGGTATGTGTAGGTGGTGAAGGTATCTTCCTGCCTTCCCCTTTCTACTCTTCAGAGCACGCCACTGCCCCCGCAGGGCAATCTCAATATCCTAGGTATGTATATTCGGTGCAACCTGAATAACAAATACTACGACGAGCGTATCATCAGGCAATGATTTACCGCCTGTACCATGGTGAATGTTCTGATGAGCTCTTCCTATTAGTCCCACCTTTTACCTTCCCACACAGGACAACACATGATGTCACTCGCGGACGGTGTAGAATATCCGATTAAGAACCAAGCAGTTCGAAGACTCTTTCCTCTGTCGCACCATTAACGCCTGGAATTCATTACCAGCTCACGTGTTTCCTTTTTCCTACAGTCCCGGGTCCTTTAAGCCGGGCGTGAAAAAGCATATCAAGCTGAGTGTCACCGTTGTAACATGGTATATGTATGTAATGGTGACCTTCTTTTCTGAAACTTTACCTTCAGCTCATGGTGGAGGTCGAGGTGAAGACTATTGGACATGTTCTTTATAAAAAATACCTACTACATCACAGAACTATAATTCCTGTCAATGTAATGTTACTTTTCATGAATAGAAGGCTACATGGGCTCTGTAAATACACGAAAACCTCGACACTAAGCTCCTGTGACAAAGCACGGTACGGTCTTAGTAGTCAACGTAGCCATTTTACTGTCATTTCGGGTGATATATCCATGGGGATTTCTACACATCAAGAAAAGGTTTGTGTGTAATAAAATGGTGTTCATGTATAAGTCCACTAGTTTGTACCGTTTTTATTAGACGGGTATATTAGACAATATTTTAAGTGATGTTTTGCAGTTACCTATATATAAGTAACCGCTTCCTATCAGGTGGGCCCTGTGCTTGTCTGCCAACTAAGTGGTATAAAAAAAAATAAGTACCTTTTTTTACTTGCAAATAACCTCGATCTTCCCCGCCGAATCTAAAAATGTTTCCAGTTTGTGGTACAGCTTCTGCTTGACTCATAAGAGTGATGTTTGAACTGATAGGTAGGTAATAGTTTTGTAAAGGAATCTTTTATTGGTTCTGTACTATTTACTTACGCTTACTGTAACGAGTAAAACTGAAATTGATAATAGTAGGATCTCAAACTATAAGTGACTCTAAGACTATAAGAAACTCCCTATTAGATAAATATTAAATTTTTGTTTTCTATCCGCCTGTACTATTTTCCATGTTGACATTTTCTTTCAATTGTAACTATTTTCGCAACACGTCGAAATACTAGCGCAAAGTACTATCACAGTAAATGATCACCACGTCCATGTCATACGACTGTTCAAATATAAGCATACCTTGCCAATACAGTACATACTTCAAGAAAGAAATAGGCCATACCCACTTAATATTCAATTTCTTATTGTTCCGTCTTGTTAAAGGCAATACGCTCTAAAAGTATTGTTGTACAGGGAAGATTTACTAAACAGCATTATTATTTTATAAGAATCAATTGCAAACAAACTGTCTACTAACAATAAGAGCCTTGGTCTTATTGATGGAAATAAAAGCAATCGGGCAGGTAGGGGAAATGGTACAAAATGATCCCGAGAGGTTCAAGATGCTTATTTAATAGCGACATCTGAGATACTTGAAGTAAATTTCGTGTTCATATGGACGAGCCGTACAATTTCTATAAATATCGTGGCATTGTTGATATTGGTCAAGGTTTTATGGGCTATTCCATATTTATACCTGCTAGATTATTAATGTATTATGCGATTCGAAGCTTCAATTGCCTACCTACCTACTAATAATCATATATAAGCATATACTTAGTTTACAGCAATTTTTTTCTTACAGGGATCGTTTTGGTGATACCCTTCTTCTTTTTGGGTATTATACCTAATTTACAAAGTTCCATTCGCCGTTACTCGTTTTAAAATTATTTTTTTGTATTGTATTTTGTTATTTTTAACTCTTCAAATTTTTAACTTGCATTTGGTTTATGATAACATGTAGGTAAACTCTTCACAAATATACAGTCATAAAGAAAATTAATCTACATTATGGATATACTTTTTTGATAGTTTTATTAAAGGTATCAATTTTTTATTCACATTCGGTGCTCGAATAGCTGTGGCTCGATTTAATTTCAATAAGTAGGAGCGGATAATAAAGATAAGTGGTTGAGATAGACTGACTGGAAAGATGGGGGATCGGGTTTTGTTAGCACACATTTAGAGAGGTCTGTGTTTAGATGTCCAGTAATAGACTGCAATAGAAGTAGTTGCGATGACGGTAAAAAGGACCCACATTTTAAACAGAATATTTTAAAGCTTTACCCTTTCGTTTAAAAATAAAACATAGTCTGTTGATAGAGAACCATTTTAAATATAAATTGAATGAGAAAGTGGAATGTTCTGTATGTGCAAGAGCGGTTTCCCAGAACCGTTTGCAAACGGCACGCGCCATTGACCTTCGGCGACAGAACGTCACAATATAGAGCAACGCGTTTAGTTAACAAACCAATACCCAATGAAATATAAATTGAAGGAATTCTTTATGGCAAATATGGTCAGTCGTATTTTGTAAATAACATTTTCTAATCTTCGACTCTTGTTTTAATGATGATAATAACGGAATTGAAAATGAAGGATGAAACGTCAATATAAGGACTGACTTGAGGTTGAATCAATTATAGGGGGTGATAATTGCATAGGTACACGATGCACAGAACGTGAAGGCGATAACAAGCATAGGTAGTGTCAATGTGTGCGGCAACATGATGAAATTGTTACCGTCCGCGGGAATGTAAAAGCCTCTTCATACGGTTCCAAAAATTAGCTACCCTACTCCCCTAGACGAGTGGCACAATCAAGAATAATATAATAATGTACGAGATTGACATAATATTATGTTTTCCCATATATTTTGACAACCGTAAATATATGTCAAACCCATAATATTAATTATGGGTTTGACATATTTTATTTTATTTTTTATTCACTTTTTCAACATACTTGTTCATAAAGTGGCTCTAATTGCACCGCAATTTGGCACATAATGGCACTTATAATCAAACTGAATTTTTCCTTGCTATAGTTCACAAGTGAATTACTTATAGCTTTTTCTTTAATTTTATTGGTTGAGTTATTTTGTTCTTAAAATATTTATACTTAATGTTATTTTTAAACACTTTTTTTCGTAGCGCACGGTCGCGTCTCTGATTGGTGCATAAAATTATGAGGATTGTCATCATTTTCTTGTCGCCATTTTAGAGTGCGGGCAACACATCTACAGTTTATAATAATATCATTGGTTACTCAAAGAAAAACTTATCGGAGATTGGAATGGCAATATCCAATAATACGCAACAGTCTGCATTCTCAAAAGTTATGCTTTGAATAATCGGCAGACGTACATGTGCTATGCCAGCATCGCAGCAAGTGGAAAGATGTTATCTCTGCCGGCTACAATAGGAATAGGCTTGATTTTATTCGTGTAAATACGTATGTCTTGATTTTTACAAACACTAATTGTAAAAAAGGGTCGGTGCTATGCAAATAAAATAAAAAAGGCCGAGGCAATTCGAATGTTTATATATTTTTTTATGTTTGTACGCGCGCATATCCATCATATGTGGACGGATTTACCATTTCCCATTCCATTTTTCCCCATATCCCATTTTTATTTCAGAGACAGACCACGGAACTTTTTAATTACTACCAGGAAATCAGTTGCGATTGCTGCAATCGCATATTATTGCGTTTTTTAAGCAAAACCACACCATAACACGATTGTATTTTTTGACCCATTCGAAATAGCAACGTAGAAGTGTACATACTATTCAGCTATGTTTGATGTTTATGCATTGATTTTAGGTTTTATACATTCATTCAGCTTTAGCTTTGAGGTGGACCTATATTATTTATTTTGGTATTGGACCTTGGATACCGTAGATTCACAAGGGAGCTCCTTAAAATCAAATAGAAAGTGTGAAATGAGCGAAGTATTGGAATATTTATAATAATCTTGTACCACGATAGGTACAGTACTCAAGTCAAGATATTCTGAAATTCTGGAATTGTCCAGAATTTCGCAGCAGAATTACTTAGTGATGTACAGCATAAATGCAATGCTCTAGACTTGGACTACGCAGGTAGATAATGTAACTCCTTAATAATAAACATTATGATTGTCTCGTTTGAGATATCGTAGGAATATTATTGATTCTACAACTACTTTATTAAGGATACCGGCAGTGTGTAGTCTTTCCAACAATCTATCATTTTGGTCTACTAGTTTCGAGTGCTTCAAAGTTTTACTTTTAAGTATTATATATATAGTATTGTAGTATTATATTATATATATATTGTATTAAGTATTAAGCTTATATACTTCCAAAATAAATAAAATATTTGATGCATATTTTAGATAAAGTTTCACCCTTTCTTCGCATGTCTCATTTAACAAGCCCCTGTCTCATACGAGTGGTTTGGTTGATGGACTCATACGAATTCGCTTATCAGTAAATTAGTGTTACGTTCAATAAAAAGGGTAAAACAAGTATTTTTTAACAAAAAAAAAGAACTGATTTCTAAAAAAAATGCACTTTTACAAAGATGAGCAACGTTCAGTTTGCTTATCTTTCTAACTGTGCACCTTTCACCATGCCATCACAAACTCTTGGCCAATACATTCACCACTACGTTGCCTAATGTTTAGAGGAATCATATTATATATATTTGTAGATCCGCCTTCGACTAATCCACATTTGAAATTAAATAAAAACTTTTTTATGTTCGGCAAGCGCAATGAAGGTTGTATTATTTTAAAGTTAGTTGAAATGTTTAGGTAATGTAGCCAGTATTATTTTTAGTTAACAAGTGCTTTTTATGTGAAAACTTTTTCGTTATCTCCGAAAATTTATATTATGATTGCGATATCACTCGGTTCGGAACTGAATGGCATGTATGCATACCCTAATATTTCGAAGTTAATTTTGAAGTATTATAACTGTTTGTTTTTTGTGTTTAAAAAACAAACAGTTAACAACTTAAAAGCACTTGTCACAAGTTTAGACTCGGAAAATGAGTACTGCAGTTAATTTAAACGTTTAAAATGTGTATAAACGAAAGTTATGTTGTAAAATGATTGTTGTAGAAGATTTCAATATAGATTTAAAAAGTATCCTTCATAGGCAAGCTCCTCTTAATAAACACAATTACTACAAGAGCTAACACGATCATAGAGAATGTGCCATCACTTACAAATCGGATTCAAATTCTTTTCATACTACTTAGGTGGCAGACAAGTACACAACCCGCCTGATGAAGTGGTCACCGTGGTTTCTGGACGGGTGTCCCCGTAAGCACAAAGTTTCTGTGCCATCAGTGTAGAAAACAAAACCGGATAAGACTATAGTTTTCCCACTTACAGCACAAAAATCTCTAGTGAGCTCTGGCTACCCTACTCACCGCCGGGAACACAACACGAGATTATTATGGATTATTATTATTATGGCAATTGAATGGATAGACCGACTCCTACCTCCATATCGGAATTTTAATATTCAAGTAACATAACATAACTACTATCATGAAATTTTTATGCACGCCCCTGCTGATTTTGAGTGCTAAAAATAATAATTTCAAGTTTGTACGGAACCCTCGGTACGCAAATCTGACTCGCACTTGCCCGGTTTTATTTTTATTAAAATAGATACAATTCGTGTATTTCACTTAATCGAAATATGTTTTCGTTTGCGGGGAATTTAGTAATGTTGTTAAAATGTAGCCAATTAGACAATTAAACTACAAACAATACTATTAATAGGTATCAGAGGTTAAATGAATAATCATTCCGCTCACTCAACTGTGCATAATCGCATTTCACCAACCTGCGTCAATGGAGAGCAATCGTAGGAATTTATCTATATTTGTCTATAATATACATTGGAAATTGAACAATAATTGGTAGAACTCGGAAATATTAATATATTTTCCTCCCGAAGTGGGTGCGCGTTTTGGGTTTGATTGAATGTTACATAAAATTGTTTATTTATTCCCCGAATTTCATTATATAAATATTTATTCTGTGCTTTCATACTTTTAATCCTGGTAATGATCAGGATTAGAAGTACACTACCGACAAGAACCCACTCCTAACACAGGCAATTTAGCTTTGACTCTATGTGTTTTGATAACCCCTCCATTAGGCGGAAAATAAGTCATTTTTGTTACAAATATATTTAAAAAAATATAATTGTGATGATAAAGTTGAACCTCGAAGTCTGAGTACCATGCTTTCATTCCAAACAAAAAAAAGCTTGTATGTTTATAATTTCTGGTACCTATTAGAAATATCATCAGGTAATGTGACCTTCAATAAAATGTGATATTGCTGACAGCCATGTATTAAATTCTGTTCCTATCACCATGCAGGCAACGTCAAGGGGTCTATTAAATTCTTCACAGGAATGCAATTATTCACACCCAATAGAGACCTCAGGTATGACTTAAATTCAAAATGAGGCAGGTATTTTATAGTCTTTACCACTCCAAAACTGAAGTAAATAAAAAAAAATAGCATGTATTTAACTTAATATAACTACTAAATTATTGTAATATTGACAGTATAATATTTGTTAATAAAAGTTAATAATCAACACATTTGCAAACTTTTACTTTATCAACAAAAGCAATATAAAACAAATGAATAACTCCATATTCAAGGCAGTTTCATAGTTCCAGTGCCTGTTGATTACTCTTTGAATAAATCAAACAAATGTTATACTCGTATACTACACACGGTTGAGGCACCAAATGAAAAATAGGTGCTGAAGTGAGGAGTTAACGCTTCGTCAAGTATTGCTGCAACTCTCTTTACTCTCATTTTGCATTTATACGTAGTTTTATTGCTTTAGTGTTCTAAAAAATAAGTCTCTTGTTGGATTATATGACGGACGAGTCATTGGTAATATTAAATTGTACAATCACTCGTAGAGACTATTGAAAGACTTCAGAAAGGTACGAATTAATGTGAGAGGTAATTTTCGCGAAAATACATAGTACGTACTTAGCCAACAACAACTACAAAAATTTTCAGAATGAATTATTCCATCTCCGAATTTAAACGGTAACACAGTACTGAAAATAGGATATTTTACATGAAATGTTCTCATGTGAAGCAGAAATTACTGGTAATATTTGGCACCAAAAAAATTATTAAGATAGTTTATTTCTGCGTATATTTATTATTAAAGACTCAATTACTTAGAATATGGCAACGTTCCTTTAGTGAGGACATTTTGATAATTAACAAGCTTGTAAGAGTAAGGCAGATCAAAAACATATTTAAGGGGAAAATCATGAATGAACACCTGCCTATTGAGTGTTCAATCATACAGAGAGCGTGAATAAATTTTCGTTATAAAATATGACTTTGAAATATATTTAGTATGTACAGTCAGCAGTAGATTGATCTTGACGAACAAAGTACTCAAAATGATCTTAACACCATGATATTTACCGTTCCTGATGACTGACTGTGCTGATATTTGGTACACATCTTTAGTTCGGACAATAATACAATTTAAATCAATAAAACAGTTAGAATTGCTCTTAATACATTGGTTTTCAGATCTTTTTGAGATTATTGTACTATTTGTAGTATCTTGACTACAATATCTCAAAATAGTCCGCAGGTCTGATGCTGACAGAACAGACTAAATATCTAAATTTTTATGGATGTTTTACATACGCTCACGCCTGTTTCTCTTCGGGGCGAGCAGAGCCAACAGCCCGGCATTTAATATGTAAAGACTTTACATTTTCAGTAGTAGTCGATGGAGTAAAATAGGACTACCCCAATTCTTCTCGTGAGTTGGTGTCTTAGATGGCGAATAAGGGATAAGGGCGTTTCTCGGTTCTCAATGGTAATGATATAGCCTATGACAAAGTACCCGCTGCAATAGTAACATATTTGGCAGTCGTTACGGGTAGTTAGAGCCCTAAAAAGTCCAACAACTGCTCTAGTGACAATGGTTCAAAATTGCCTTTGGATTGTGGAGGTCAGGTGGCAGTCGCTTCACGGAAAATATCAAAGTTTAGCCAAATCCGCAGATATATTGATAAAGCGGACCCTAGACTCCGAGGTGAAACCTTCAGATACGACTGGGATTACGCTAAGATTAGGAAGAAGTAAGTGCCCGCTTGGCGGCAATATGCTTATCCCCTATTACGTGGGGCCGAATATCATGACGATATGTGTTTTTTTTTCCAGGACACGCCAATTTGACTTCACCTCGCCTGATGGTAACCTCTGCCTATCCTTTTGGGAATTGACATGTGATGCTGTTGCTCAGCGTGGATTCCGCATTGTTATGAACGCACTAGGGTGTATAAAATGCGACGCGGACTATCCGCGAGTGGATGAGCGAACACGATCCGTCGTGGGAACGTGAGATCCTCGGTGCGGAGAACTGGAACGGATGAATTCTTTTCTATTTTTTTTATCGTGCAAAATATCCCCACGGATACCTCCCCTCCCCTGGCAGAGCATGTGGGAGAGGTTATATCGGACTTGAATCGCCTAAAACGCGAGGGTCGTAGGTTGCCGCACGTAAAGTTGCTAGAGTCATATCCCTCGCACCCCAGCCGACCCATCATCATTATCAGCTCAGCACATCCCTGTGGAGCTGGGATCTCATGGCTAGGGAATGGATAGATTCTGGACCGCGAGCGGATAGCTTGCTATCCAAATCTATTTCTTTCAATAGTTTATTATTTTACTAATCATCACAGATGTCCGTGTTGGTCATGTGACTTATACGCACTATTTATTTTCACTGTTTTGGGTCTAATACTATTACAGTAGATAAATGTTTCTATCATAATTATTTTCTATGAAGTTAATATTTAACATATGTTAGGACACACTTGTACTTTTTCCACAGTATTTCTTAATATGTGTATCTACAAATTCCACCAAGCGCCATCAATCAACAGTATAAATTGTTAATATTCAACATCAGTCAGCATCCAACAGTAAAATAGGCTGAGCTTTGTAGTTTAATTGCGTTCGCGAAATAGACGAGTAATTAACTAATTAAACAGTTTTAGAACTAATTCAATAAAGGTGTTTACCTTTTAACAATTGTATATATTTGAATAGAAATGATTCAGTAATAATAATTAGAGACATTAAACGGACTCGGTTCCCTTCTTACAAATCAAAGTATTAACTATAAAAACATAGATATATCATAAATACGTAGACCAAAGGATACTCAAATCTCTCATCCTCAAATTTTGACCCAAGTCGATAGAAGCGAGCGAGGCAAGGGGCGCGGTGATGCCTTTGTAGAGTCGACGCGGTGCCCGAGCTTACGCTTTCGCCTACTATGAAATGAAAACTCATTTATTGTTTCAAAACTTTATAATATAATGCCTATGTCATTTTATAACTTTCTGAAATATGCTTGGAAATTATTTAGCTGTTCCAATACCCAATTAGAAGTTTACAGTATATTTATTTATTGTATCTTTATTTATCGAAGGTTTATAACTGCCCGGTTAATGGCAATAGCATTGGGACCTAAACATAAACTGGCGAAATGTGGGTGCTAGCACCTTTGCTTACCCCTTCGGGCGTGAGTTCATGTTATGTTATGTTATGTTTATTGAATAGAAGAATTAATATTACTAGAATTAATTTATAATTAATTATTTAATTCATGTCACCTTAAAACTATGTAATAATCACATGTTTAATAAATATAATTACAATTTAAACTCCCGTAAATATGAATTATATTTTTCAAATATAAATTTAAAAAATAATACTTCGACACAATATCTCCTATCAGTTCGTCTTACGATGCGCTCAAACCTGTACTCGGTACGAAGGTACCGCTGGCCACATTACCTCTTTGGATGATATAATTATATAGGTAAGTCAGTTTTCAGGCTGAAAGTCTTCCCCGCGTGTAATTTTACATTGAGTCTGTCAATTGACCGTCCCCTGCTGAAGGTAAAGAAGCCAGGGTGTAGTTGAAAGTTTAAAGAAATTTTTGGATGTAAATGTCTAAAATGGTTGATCGTCTACAGACTGATACTTTTACACACCCCAAATAAAAAACTTCGGATTGTAAGAAACATTATTGTGTGCGGGTACAGTTTGGTTCGATTCTTTGTGAGTGTAGATCTGCATGACCTTTGATCCTAAATCACTAAAATTATACATCGGCATAGATTATAGGTAAAACATCTCTGAATCTAAAAATGTATGACGTATTTTATAAGGTTATATAATTTTCCTTTCTTTTTTATTCTATTTTAAATAATCATGTGGACACTATTAAATAAAATAAAATTGATTTTATTTATAAACATATTCGCTGTTCGAACTACCGTTTGCTTATAAACGGAAGTCTAATAAATAGGTAACAATTATAACAAACGTGTAGGTTTCTTTGAGAGAAGCTTGCAGAATTCTTAGAATAACTATGCAATATTATAAGATTTATTAGCAGTAAACATCCAATTAGTTATATCGGTATTTATGTCTTTGCGAAAGATTATAAATAGAGTGTGTCATGTTAAGGTCAAAGGATTGGAGTAGCGTGAAAGGTGCCCGTCGCGGCGTTAGTAAGCGTCACAGACACTTGTAGCGCCCGCCGCTCGGCCGGTACCACGAGATTCTGCAACGACTGATTGATACACCTTGTACTACGTACTCCGAAATTTAAAATATTATATATTTTTTTAGCTTCTGCTATAACTATGTCACTATAAATCAAAGTATGTATTCAAGGAGAACTTTTATAAGAAACTTAATTAAAAATATCATCTGTTTCTATTCTTATATACTTCACCATTCTCTCTACTGATATTAAAACTTTCATGTACGCAATTAAAACATTCACTAATATGTTAGAGGGCTGGTAAATACTTCTTTTTACATGCGTTAATAAATAAATAAACACACACATTAATTATATTCGCCGAAGGAGTATTGAGCACATCTAACTTAAGCTTTGAGCAGTTAATACCCCCATTTCAAAAAAATATAACTTTTGGTTACCACGTAATAAGGAGGCGAGGTTTTTGATGGTAAATAGGCTTTGTCTTGAGACTCTACATGTAGACAGATGTTTTAGCAGAAATCGGCAGATGCATTCGCAGATGGATCACCACGAGTCGTCCACACATCTGTAGGTCTATCAGTCTGTGTTGGTTCTCGACCGACGCAACAGGTACGCTTGCAAAAAGGCCGATATTGAAACCGTAGCCACCGCTGGCAGCTACATATATTAACGCGAGAAGAAAAATATAATTTTACTTTATTTGACATTTATATTTTTTTTTTGTCCCATTTTTTGTACACAACGGATTTTATTCGTAATCAGGATATTAGCCGAGTTTTTGTTAAAATTTAATAGTGCGGATAACGCCAGAGTTTAAATAATAGAACTAGATGTGTTTATTGCATCCATTGTATATGATATACTCTTGATTTTAAAGAATAAAAGAGAAAGAATGAAAAATGGAAACTACAAGAAGAATGCGTGCAATCTCATTCGCTTCCCAATGAACACTGATGCGTCGTCAGGCGTGTGGACAGACCGCTCTCGCTCGCGCCGAAACCCTTTGATCCGTGTCACAAAAATAAAACTGACAACAAAAGGATGAGTGCTGGACGCATCTACCAACGTTAAATACTTACCACAGACGAGCAAATCACCCCGTCTACACATAGACGAACGCGTCCACCGATAACATCGGTAGATGCATCTGACTACGTGTAGAGGAACCTTTAGGCCAAATGTTTCCTGTCGGGTCACAGCAGCCCTATCCCTTAGTCGCCTTCCACGATACCCTCAGGAAGAGATCGAGTGACCCTATTTTAATCCATCGGGCACCAATAGGGCAGTTTTCTTTTCATTGACTTAACTACCTACGTGTAAACGGTCTAACAATTTCTTTGATTTACGGCTTAGGCTAATTACTTAGTACCAAGTACCAATTCCCTTTGTGCCACTTTTAGTGTATAACAAAAGCCGAAGTTACTACAGGCACAAAAGTATATTTAATTTCAACCAAAGATTTAATAAAAGCAAGCACAGTGAGTTGTAAGTAATTGAATAAGTTCCTTAGGATAGGATTATTCACACTTCGTTGAAATCGAAACTCTGTAGAAATATACGAGTATATATAAATATATCAACAGGCGCAAAGGTTATCACATTAAATTTCACACCGGATTAAATTGGTCGATATACTTGAGTTGATACAAAGAAAATACCTATTTTGGCACAAAATAAATATGTTATTTCGTATAAAAGTTATTTGAATATTGTCTTACCAACTTACGTTATAAACCGTATTTTATTTTTACGATAGTAACTATGTATTTTATAAGATATTTTATTACTCAACACTTTTATTATATTTAGCTGTTTTCATGCTTTTAACGTAAATAATATGTAATCTATTAGCACAATCTAATCGATTTACCGTCCATTATCTTATCGTGGTTGTTTGTGCTTAGGTGTTAAATGATTATCTATGTGGTCTCAAAGGCCGATTGCTGAGCTGGACTGACCGAAATTCTAATCTTCTTTATCTTTTTCATTATTTTTTAACCTCTTAATGCATAAATTATGAAAGAGAGCAGTAAACATATTTTTTGGGCAAAATACTTGTTGCATGTTAAACTAAAATTAGTAGTTAAAAAAATTATCGTTTTTATTTTCAGATTTATGAGGCGGCACCATGTATAGTGTCGTATGTATAATATGTGCAAAACTATGTTAGGACACATATGACTTCATTGTCATTGGTTCACTTTATTTAAACCTCATATACAACTTGTTCTTGTTTTACGCGTATGTTCAGAAACTGCAAGTTTGAAGTCAAATAACAACATCTAACTATTGCTCTGAGCTAAAGCAACCATGCGTTTACCATGTAATCAATCATGTGTTAAAGAAGCATTTTATACTATTTATTTAATAATTTTATAGTAACTGTGTAGGTATACCTAGAGCCGAACCTACAGTTTTAGACCAATAAATAAATCGTCGTGGTTGGCACCTTGCAGAGGTGCAAGGGATTCTTTGTAATTTTCTATTACCTCGTCTTAACTCAGTGAATCATCACCAGATTTACGATTTACGTGTGTGTGTGTGTGTGTATGAATGATATCTTAAATATCTAATATTTTAGTATAAAGTATCAGGTGGGTATAAAATCAATAAAACGGTGATCAGTCAAAATCAGGACACTTTTTTATGTAGGTCACGTCAATGTTCGACAATTTCACCTCACCTAATGCCAAGCTGAAGACGCCGGAATGAGGCTCATCATTATAATATGCAAATTACGCTATAATTGCGACCCTCAGTTTAACTTGACAGCCTCGTCAGATACATTTCATAGCCGGTTTAAAGGACCCGAGGGCTTGCAGGAAGAAATAAACACGTATGTTGACAAATAATTCCAAGACGTTAGACGTTAAGTGCGACGTGAGAAAGTAACGTTGCACAAAGTAAGTGATCTTTCCAACAAAAAATGTTAAACATCAAATCTTACTGCGTTCAATCAGATTTCAATGTACAATTTCAAAAAGGTATGCTGTTTTATATAATACGAGTATGTTATGTATGATCCATTCTATAAATCCAATAAATATTCTTGATCAAATATATGTATCGACGGAATTTAATATGTAATGGTACGGTAGGGAATAGGGTATTTGCACCCCTCCTCCCTCAAGATATTCAAAGCCATGCCAACTTCACCTGTAAGCTATATTACACATGCTTTGATATATTTTTGCACCTGCAAATCTGATATTTTGAAAACGATTGCTATTCAATTCATGTTATAGCGAACAAAGGCCCCGAACAAAGCCAGACTTCAGTGCGCAGGTGCTCTGTAGGTACGTCCAAACATAATCTCATAGAAACCGCTTATGCCACTCCCGTGAATACAGAGTGTGTTCACAGTTTAAAATAAACGACAAGTCCAGTGTAGTTAGCGTTTTGCTACTGAATTTATCATGAGAGCTCTTACTAAACATTATCTATCATACCAACAACGCTCATTGTGTACCTAAAGTATATAAGAGGTTTGAGTTTCGTAGTTTATTATCACGCAAACTAACTTTTTGCTGTGTGATGAACTGTTTGATTGTCCATTCTAGTCTAAAAGTTTTTGAAGGTATTTAATATACGTTATAAATAGCGGCATAAGACATTATTCTATTTGAAACGAGTTGTATCCAAAACTTGCTCTCTGGAGCTCAGGGTCCACACTTATAAGGGCTCCTATCAGCGGAGTCCCGTTGGTGGGAGTCCTCTCACTCAGTGCCCTGCTCACAGTGATGACGCAGAGCGCTAGTGTTCACGAGTGGTATGATTGGGGGCGACTGATGTCTAACCCCGAAACCCCAAGAGGAAAGCCTCTGGCAGAGCCTTGTTTGTTAATCGTGTATCGCGTAGTAACCGTAGTTATTGTCCGACAAATTATCTTTAAAAATTTAAAATGATAATTTTATTTAGGTTTACAGAGCCCAAAAAAGTACTAGTGTTTCATATGAAATATAAAAATTACAATGAAGTACTCTGTCATTTGATTTTATAAGTCAAGGAAAATCCCGACTTAAATGAAATAAATATTCGTACCTACCTATCTGTCCCGTACGAATATTTCCTTTAAATATAGAAACTGGCAAGTCTAACACTAAATTGCCGGAGAACTTGCAATATATTGAAATTATTATCCCTAACATTTTTTTATAAATCAAACATAACGTAATTTGTACGAAAACGAGTAGATGCCAGTTATGTCCCATTACCAATAATTTATACCGAGAACAAACAACGTTGTAGGTAAAAACACGGTTTGTCATCAATTCCACTTACAAATGTAAGCTTGTACGTTTATGTTGAAAGATTTTCTATCTAATTTTATGAAAATACCATGTCGTAATAGATTTTATTATTTTAATCAGAAATTAACTTATTTCTATATAGTGTCAATCCTCTTCAGTTTCTTAAATAACTTCAAGAATATTTATTTTCAAACAACAAAAAGCTTATTATTTATTAACTTTGTAATTTACTACCCAAACTGGTTCTGAAATCTAGTGCTCATTTAATTTCTATATTGTACTGAATTTCGTGCTGCCCCAAATTTCACTTAAAACATCTAGATGCTAATTATTAAATGTGAAACAGAGAAACATACTATTGGTCTCACAAGAGCTCTGTTTTATATTCGTATGTTCGTATATAGACTCTAAAATGTACAATCACAGTACAAAAGATAAACTAATAGTTTTAATAAAGAGTGCTATCATATTCAGAACGAAAGCAATTAACACTTTCAAGTAATATTTTCTTTACTTTTTTTATACACGTATCTTCCTGCAATTTCTATTTCAAAATAAAATATAGCGGTAATGTAAGAACTACTTTTTCAGGCACGAAAACTTTAAGCTGGAGAAGTTATATGGAATTTTTATATTGAACTGACTGATATCTGAGGCACCGCTTGCGTAAAGTTTTGGTCTCCTTCCCGCTACCCATGGGAACATATTCCTGGGATAAGCTACGCATTCTTCCATACTTTAATCTATCCATACCAATTTCTGTCAAATCTGTTCAGCCGTTAGAGCGATTGCATAACAAACATTCAAATATTCAAACCTCCAAACATCTTCACGAACTTCTTCAAGATTTCTTTCATAATTTTTATTAATATATAATTGTGTGTTAGTATATAATTATAAACAGATGCGTGATCTTTTAGTAATTATGTTGTCATTATGTCGTTATATTATATCATTTATTCACATAATATGTTCTAAGATAAATAAAAAACCTTTCCTATACCTCTATCTATATATTAATTTAATTCTAGTCAAAATATAATCTGGCTGAAATACGGGGGTACCTAAATGTATTGCCTGTAACCTGTGTATTCATATACCGCAGTAAATTGATATGATTTGATTTAAATGTTAAAATGCTTTATTAGTTCAATTCATTAAAGTCTGAGCACAGAGCTCCGAGCTGAATGCTATTAGAGACCAGAATGGAAGTATTGTAAAAGGTGAGCAATGTATGTTAAAAAGATGGCAGAACTATTTTGAAAGCTTGTTTGAAAGAGAGGATGGTGTACATGCACTAACCTCGGTGATGGATGACCATGTTGATGCTAATAAAAGTGGTATTAGTATGAATGAAGTTGTGAGTGCATTAAGAAGTATGAAAGCTGGTAAAGCAGCGGGATATGATAAGGTGACAGTCGAGATGTTGAAGGCTGGACAGGGCCTTGTAGCAAGTCAGTTGTGCCGCCTTTTCAACATATATTGGGTTAACGGTCGTGTACCAAGTGATTGGTGTAAGGCCGTTATAGTTCCGCTTTACAAAGGAAAGGGCTCGCATCAAGACTGCAAAAACTACAGGAGCATTAGCCTACTCAGCGTCGTCGGCAAACTGTATGCGAAAGTGTTGATTGAGAGAGTTATGAAAGAAACCGATGAGAAAATATGGGATGCACAGGCGGGTTTTAAAAAGGGAATGGGATGTACGGATCAGGTCTTTTCATTGCGAAGCATAGCCGAGAAATTTTTGGCCAAGAGTCAAAAGGTCTATTGCGCTTTTGTGGATTTGGAAAAGGCCTATGATAAAGTGGTGAGGAATGAACTTTGGTCGGTACTGTCTATGTATGGCGTGAGTAGCAACCTTATTCGAGCTCTGAAGTCTCTCTGTGAGGACTCTAGAGCTTGCGTGAGGATACATGGGTCATACACTGAATGGTTTAGCATCCAAACGGGGGTAAGACAGGGATGTGTAGCGTCACCATGGCTGTTTAACTTATTCATGGATAGTTGTTTGCAAGATTTGAAAGATAAAGAATGTGGTTTAAGAATGAAGAATTTACTCGTCAAATGTCTTCTCTATGCTGATGATCAGGTTTTACTTGCGTCATCGGCAGATGAGTTGCAGGAGATGGTAGCAACTATGCATGAAGCTTTTGAGAGGAAAGGAATGAAAGTGAATGTTAGTAAGACAAAAGTTATGGTTTTTGAAAGAGATGAATGCGTGACAGAGTGTAGGATTTGTATAGATGGAGAAAAAGTGGAACAAGTGAATGAGTTCATATATTTGGGAACATTGTTTACGAGAGATGGAAAGCATGAAGAAGATGTTGAAAGGAGAGTGATAGCTGGAAATAGAGTGAATGAGGCACTACACAACTTTATGAGCAGCCGGAAAGTGTCCGAAAAGGGACGACTGGCTGTACATGGTGGAGTATTAGTGCCGACTCTTATGTATGGTAGTGAAAGTTGGGTGTGGCAGAAAAAACATCAGAGTAGAGTGAATGCAGTAGAAATGCGTGCGTTGCGAAGTATGTGTGGCTTGACCTTGAAAGATAGAGTGAGAAATAGCGTGATAAGAGAACGATGTGGAGTGATAGAAGACGTAGTGATGAGAATTGAGAGAGGAATGTTGAGATGGTTTGGTCATGTTGAGAGAATGAATCAAAGAAGACTAACGAAACAGGTGTATGAGGCGAGTGTGGATGGTACCGTCGGAAGGGGAAGACCTAGGCGCACATACCTGGACCAAATCGGGGAAGTTTTAGAAAAGGGGCAGGTCAGGAGTGCTTTAAACCGACGAGCATGCATGAAGAATGTAATGAGAGTGCATGAAGCGAGAGTAGTATGTCAGGATCGTAGCAAGTGGAGATCCGTGATCTCTGCCTATCCCTATGGGAAACAGGCGTGATTTTATGTATGTATGTATTAAAGTCTCTCAAATTAAAATAGAAATCGACTGAAGTCTACTAACAATTAATGCAGAGTTAAGGATCGAATTTTCTTCGACAAAGAGTACTATAGTATCAGGTGCCTCGTACTTCGAAGAATCCGGAATTCATGCGATTTTAGCTTTACATCTCTACAATCTTTTCAAAGTTAAATTAGCTCAAGCATTCAGTTCCCTGAAGTTAGCATAGAACTTAGTTAACTGATTTATTTGTATAAAATCACAATTCAAACAGCTCTGCAATCATTGTAGATTTCTCTGAATATTTCAAAGCGTTTACGTAAACATTTTAATAGATAATTCTACTAATTATTACAAATGTGAAAGTTGAAAGATGACCCTACTAATAATAATATTATGAAAGAATGTGAAAATGTTTAGATATTCGTATTACAATCACACTCTAAAAGCTGAACGGTTTAGGCCAAAATTGGTATAGGCATAGATTATGCTCTAGAATAAAACATAAGCAACAGGTAGCAAAACGCATTCAGGGAATTAATTCCCATGCGTTACGGTAACAGAATCAAAATTCATTCTGGATGCAACAGGCAACAGCTAGTAGAGTCGAAGTAATTCCCTAATTTGTTTATCTGAATAAACTTTTACGAGCGATGCGTGATAGCTTTTTTTGCAGATGAACCGTCACAAAATGGTTATAAAATAAAAGGTGACCCGAGATAGAATTTATACAACCTTGCGAAGAATAAAGGGGATAAAACACTGCCCTGAGGCACATCAACAGTATTAACTAACTGCGAGCCTACCATAATCTCTTATAGCAGTATTGTTTTAGCTTTGAGTCATCTTAAGGGACAAGATTATATAATCTGTATAGCGTTGTCATTAACTGGTTCATCAATTATGACTAAGTTAATAGTTCGAGGTAATTGTAGTGGATTCAGACAGTATATTTTGAAAGCGTAATATGTGGTTCGCTAACTACAGTGAATATTACGCAGTCAATTAATCATCGTTATTGTTATATGTATACAGATCTAATGACTTGTATTGATTGACCTACCAGATCAACTTTGAATCAGCACATTTCACCGAAATATCGTTAAATATAATTGAATTATTTTTTGATATTTGCTTAGTTTTACAGCAATAAGTACAATATCTCGCCATGCTTAAAGGACCCGGCCTTTAAGCGGGGCGTGAAAAAGCATCTAATGAAGCCGCTAAGCTGAGTACCATCATTGTAACATTACTTAGTGTCTGTAATGGTAACTCTCTTTCCTGGGACTTTGCCTTTAGCTTGGCTTACTATCAGGCGAGGTGAAGTCAAATTGGCGTGTCTTAGATAAAAAAACAAACTATTATGATATTGCTATTAGTATTATATTTCTTCTTTTTCTATACGATAGTTTCTGCAATGCAATGCAATGGAAATCGACGCAATTTTGCCAATATTAAGTAAAATGGTTTTAAATTAGAAATATTGAAATTCTACTCGCTTACATTTGATGTATTCTGTATTACATTTGTGGTACTACCATTGATAAATCCAGTGTAAGCGGCTTAACAAATAATGATGACATTTATCAATGTTAAACACATATCACAGTACCAAACACGATACTTGTAAATTAAACATGGAGCAATTCATTAATTAGTTATTAATTGAAAATGTAATGAAAGTTTAATAACAGTTTAATTATAATTATCTATATGATGCTATATTTATTATGTCTTTTATAGTTACAACTTCTCACACACACTCATATATATGTCATACGTGAGCCAGTTGCCGTATACCGGGCAATATTGTTAACCCAAGTCATGCCTCTGAGGTTGAGTCTGGGCTGTATAAATATATGTCTGATGTTAAACAGCCCTATTCCTTAATATTAGTGTATTCCACTACTATTAAGGAATAGGGCTGTTTTTAGAGATAGGGTGACCCAAATAATATTCTGCCGGGAACCACGTGGTACTAACAATATACTAAGACCATTGATTTGTATTTTTACTTAACATTGACTTAGGCATACAAAACGAACAATAAAGTTTGTAACAATCAGAGTATAACAAACGTAGTTTAGAATCTAAGAACACACATACCTGACTGAAATAAAGGAAGTCTTTAATATCAAATAACCTACAAAATGCAATAAAAATTTCTAATTCTCCACTACCGTTCAAAACTCGTTAACACCGTTGTAAAGAAACGGCGAGGCTTGAAACTGCTTCAATCGATATGTATTCATTTTGTATTCAAAAGCTAACTGCGATCGGTTTTTTATAACAATTGGACACCTATTTTTAGCTGACTTCAAAAAGGGAGGAGTTATTCAATTTAATTGATATTTTAATAATATATTATAATCATGCTTCGCTCTGATGAGCAAACGGTTGAGTAAATTATACAACAACCTAATTATTGTAAAACAATAATCTTTTTAAGTCATACTATTTAAATCTATTATTGTTTATACAATACTAAAATAAAAATGATATTTTTAATATCTTTATTTAAAAGCAACATAGATTTATGTTTAGGGTTAGTTGCAATCTCTTCTTTATTTATCTATGTTAGTTAGGTACAACTATATTCTGTAATATAATATGTACGAGTATTGTGTTGTCATCGTAATTTTAAATGATAGGATAGATTTCAGACCCTATTGTCCTAAGTTTATAAGAACTTTATAAATTTCGGTAAGATTTAAACTTGTTAAATTGCTTGATCTTCTATAAAAATATCGTCAACCTATTGTAAGAATAAAATGACATGAATATTCTTTAAAATATCATAATAATATTGCAATGGTCTTATACGGCCTTTACATACCAACATTTAAATGAGAAAATTGCTATTATATACTCTTAACTAATGTTTTGAGGCTCGCCACCTATTACATTAGGACCTAAACATAAACTGGCGAAATGTGGGTGTTAGCACCTCTGCCTACCCCTTCGGCATATATCTGGGAGTTTATGTATATATGTTATGCATGTTTCTGGCCATTTATCTGGTTCTACTCAATTGATTGTGATCGAGCTTAAGTAAGATTTTAAGCCTGACTTAGACCCTTCTTTTGCATTCATGCGACCTTTTGTGTCCATCGCTGACAAACAGACAAGAATTGAAAAGAATAAAAAATATGATCCTAATCTTTCTATATTACATAACCCAAGCATTTATTATCCATATCCTATGTAAAGACATATGACTACTTTGCAATTATTAGAATGTTGCCTACGGATGATTTTAACGGGGTATTTACTCAATTACTTGTGTAGTTTTTAGGACACGTCAATTTGAGTTCACGTCGCCTGTTGGTAAGCTAAAGGCAAAGTCTACGTGTAGTTAAAAGCTTTACGTTAATAAATATTTAATTTTCTATATAAATTTAACATGAATGTATTCTGTTTTAATAATGAAGTATTACAGATTAACAGTACTTTACTTTTATTGTAATATTAACATTTCTCTATTACGATTCTATTCCTCAGGGGCGTTATACAAAATTTCCTTTGAAGACAAAGATAAGATTTATTTTACCTTTATTTTAAAAGTATACGTTATTATATTGGTCAACAAAAGAAAATTGTTAACTTCACCGTATTCTTGTAAAAGTTGTTTATAAGACTCTTTATTGAGTCGAGTATCGGCAACCGCTGGGTCCCACCTTGTAGCGAACCCAAGTTATCAAACTTTGGAATTACTTAACAAACTTATTAAAATATTTAATTACAACTTAAAGTTCTCCTGGAAATTATAATAATATTAATTTAGGGATTCTTATAATTGTTTTCTTATGACTTTATGTTTTCTGTATCAGCGCTTAGAGTTAGAGATACATACTACAGATGTAAATACAGACATGTTACCGGTAAATATAGACATAGCCCTGTAAGGTAAGCCCGTTGTAGACCGCAGAAACCCTTTTCTAAGCATGTGATGAGGTACGGGCATTGGTAGAATACACTTGATGGGGATCAAAATCAATAGGTAATAGGCTTGTAATCTAATCGAAGGTCGCAGTGTAGGTAATCAGGGAGGATTGAGATGGTAAGTATATTAAGCAAAGAAAGTAGAGATATTTGAATGGTATTGAGCATATTGCAAAAATCATGCAATGATTTGCAGGCAACTGCAATTGACGTGCGAGTTTCTAGTAATCGGGACTAAAAACGAGGTAAAAAAAGAAGAAAAAAAGAGGTCACCCCGGGCTCCAAAGAAACGCTATCGATATCCTAGCAGTAGGTTTTGGTTGCAACTAAAGGATAGCTTTGGAGCCCGGGATTCCCATTTTTTTCTAAGCTCCCGATTCACGATCCGAGCCCGAGCACGCGGTCATCAGATTTAACCAGTCAATCAACCTTTCGACTTTGAGTGAATGTTAGTAATAAAATAAAAAATAAATGACTTATTCAATAAACAAAAACTTACTCTTAAATTCAAGATGGTTGAATTACATAATGAACCAAATACCACGCAAAACAAAATTTAGACTGCTAGTGACCTTACACAACGAATTCCGAGAAAATTGCTACTAGAGATTTTTCTTTGTCAAATTTTAATTTGGTTGGGCTAAAAATATAATAGTACTTTATGGTACAAGTATGTAAAGTTGATGATTACGGCTGAGGTGCCATTGAGACTCGAACGACAGGAGAGGGTCTTAAGAGAGCCAAAGACGGTAATCATCAATACACACTAGTATCATACGACGGTTTTCAATACACTTGCGTATCAAATAACACTAAAAATCCTTATTTCATAATCTATGCGTTGTGTACGCATAGATAATCATTTTTTTTCCATTTCGAAACAATTTCAACTGGACTCATAGAGGTATCAATGCATTTTTTCTACATAGCCTGTGAGAAGTGTGACAGACTATGTAGAAAAAACGGAAAAAAAAGTTCATGCAAATTTTTTAATTTATTTTGATACTCTGTGTATTAACAATGTCATTAACGTCCTATGATACACGTATTTATAGATGATTACCGTCTTCGGCTCCCACAACCCTGGCGTCTCAGCGGTAACCTCCAACTTTACACACTCGTGTAATATTATAATATTCCACATTTTTTCAAAGAGGACTAGTAACTCAAATTACTAATACTCCATAAAAATGTATGAATATTTATAATTAATTATCTTTATTTTAGTATCTCGGTGACTCCCAAAGCTTCCACCTCATAGTCCGGGGTTCACTTATGTTAGAAATTGTAGATTGTGCGAAGCGTACAAAAGAAAGCAGGGATTTTCTACACTTCACATAATCTTCAACATCTCCGATAGTGAGACTTTTGGCACGCATCTTCCGTCAAGCAAGCATTTGGTCACTTCACTCCGGCAGAATTCTGGTGGAAGCGGCATGTTCAGATATTTGTTACCATTATATTATATATATTTATTATATATATTATTATTATTTGTAACAAAGGTACAAGATATTGTTGTACCTTCCAACTTAATTATATCAAATCCTTATGCTCCCCCAATAATGCTACTTAATCTACGGTTGGATTAGAATTAAGTAGCGTACGGAGCAAGTATTATAGATTATGTACACAATATATATATGATCACTACCAAATACATACATATTATGTAGACATAGTACGTAGTCACGTCTCTAGTCCATGGGAGTAAGCAGAGACAAACTTATTCCACTACTCGCAAATAACTTTTGCTTCTTCTACTTTCATAATCGTTTTGTACACAGCTCTTGCAAAACTACAGCTGAAGGTTTCCAAGTCAAAAGCTGTTTACGGTATAGAACTTATTATCAGTACTTTCAATTTAACTGACGTATATTCACATAGTTTACAGACATTGATTAGTAATGCGTCCATTCAGAAAAGACTCCAATGAGAAACTGCGCATTTATTTGCTTTATTTATTATTTACAAATACGTTTACTTAAGGTAATTACAATATTTTGTTTGAGTAGCCTCGTTGAGGGAACCATTTATTTCTAAGCTTATTTTATCTTTACCATGTTCTGTAATATTGTATTAGCCTTTTGAAAACGTTTCTTTTCCATCAAACTTTTCAATTTGCTGATTCCTAATTTAATTAAGGAGCGTATCCTAGAAGCCGTATATTGTTACTCGGGATTGAATATTGTTAGTCACAATACTTTTGAATGAAGTATTTCATTATCAAGTATACCCCTACTCTATAACAAGCCGCGATTGAACAAATATCATACATTTATTACTCTTTATGTATAACTTTTATACATTTCGTAGATTTCAAAATTCTAGCGACCGAACGGACAGGCGAAATTAGACCATAACCAAAAAAACTTTGAAATTAGAACGGTATTGGAATAGTTTTGTCAAAGAGCTTCAATATTCTGTATTCTATGTTCCAGTTGAGTGAGTTGCCGGTCCAGAGTGGATGAGGATAGCGAAGGATAGAGATAAATGGAAGTCTTTAGAGGAGGCATTTGTCGAAGGACAAGCTGTTGATTTATAAAAGGAAAACTAAACCGATTGTCAACTTATTTAATAACTTGTGAACTGAACTGGAATATTAACAGCAATAAAGGCTTATTTATTTATAATATGTACGTATTAAAATCTCTTTTTTATTCTATTAATCATAAGAACGGCGCTTAATGCCAGACAGGTTTCAACATCAACAATCTCAACAAAATGTATAAAGAAAATTCACTCCAATATACGCACTTAATAACAGAAAAAAGAATATTACATTCGCCCTCAATAAGAAGGACATACTAAAGCTACAACAGCAATGAAACAACTCTTATAAATAAGCCCGATACAAGTAGGTACTCTCGAGTCAAACTTGTTAACATGACGAATTACTTTTTCCCAAATCTAATATATCAGAATCAATGGTTGTTTGCTCGTATTCTATACGTTACCGTACCGTTCATCGATTGCGATGTAACTTTAGAATGAAATAGTATTGTTGGTCTGTGTTGTTTTTAATAAACAACAATGTTGTCCTTAATATTTATATTTTTAGGAGGATAAAATAAAAAACAAAAATGTTTTTATCAAAAGTGCATCGTCACCGTGAAGTAAGGTCTTCATCGTGATCGATCAGGTCCCGTGAATAACGCGTTCTCTCAGCTGCCAAAGTGTAGTTAAACTAATGGTGAGTGTTTAGTAGGTTACATTTACACTACAAGGATCGCCAATGGGCCGTGATACGGTCCTCGGCCATCCCTCACTCCCATCTCGATATTTCTATTTTTATCCAACGTCCCTCGTTTGCTGACATTAAGCGCCGTCCTTATGATTCATATAATAAAAAAGAGATTTTAATATGAGGATATTAGGACGAGGTACGCTTCTAAAAATATAATACAATATTGTCGTGATTGCATGAAAATTATGAATATTTAAGTTATTTTTAAACTGTCGCGGTATAAACTCATACTATTATAACGGTTTGGAACTATATCGTGATATTTGAATTTTTAGTTCTATGTCCCATGAGAATTGAATTTAGTTCATGAAGTTGAGTATAGACCGTAGTTCTGTTTATAAGTAGTCAAAGTCAAAGTTAAAAAAAATCATTTATTCTGTATTAGATAATTGAAACAGCATTTTTAAAACGTCAAAATTTAAACTAGTTTAGCAAATGGACCACCCGTTTGAAACGCGGCCCCGACCTGAGAAGTCTCCGTCCAAAAACTCAGTGGACATTTTTTGTCTATTTACAAACATTATTACTACTTAGTCTAAATACAATAGTTTATTTGAGTAACATAGTTGAGCGAACAGTAAATCTGTTATTTCGAATTCAATCAGTTTAGTAAATTATATGAATAGAGGTCGGTAGGTTAATACATAATATCGAATTATTCGAATATCAACATATCATGACAAACTTCCAATCGTTTCAACAATTACTTTGGATATCGACACATGTCAATATTATATCACGCTGAAGTGGCTGAAGTTTGTATTGTATATAAGTACTTTTCATAATAATAATAATGCGATTACTCATGTAAGCGTTTGGTGTTCGTGTTCTTTTTTAAACCCACGTTATTGTGTGTTTTGTTATTTTGATGATAATCGTTTGTATTATATCAATTTGTATATAATCGTTGTTATATATTTATTAGTTACTTTCTGAAAAAAATACAAGACCAATAAAAATGTACGGATATAAGTAGTAAAATATCAGGATTTAGTTAATACCCGAAATATCAAATATTTACTGAATGTGTGTATGAAATAAGTTTCTTTTCCGCAAACTCGACGACAGTTTGAGGGTATATTACTTAGTCATCGCAGCACACTCACCGTTATATCGATCTTCACGAACAATGTACTCAAAGTGGTCTTAATGCCTTGGTTTTCCCACCTTCTTATTGACTGACTGTTCTGATATTTAGTACACACCTTTAGTTTGGACAATATTTTACTTTAAATCAATAAAACTTTTTGATTTGCTCTTAGTACCTCATCATTAATATAATTTTGAGACTATATAGACAAGATCGTTCTGACGCTAACAGTACAAGTTGAAGCTTCTGAATTCAGTCTAGATTTAATTTCAATCTCTCAGACGTGAGAGAATATTAATAATCATTAAATCATTTAATCGTGATAGTTATTGACATTTCAGATACGAGTATTGATCGAGTTGATCGACGAAATTTTGAACGGATTTTTATTAGTAGAAAAGAGTCTCTGGTCAAAACCATGGATAGTAAAAAGGTAGCTAGGTATGTATAGGTATATCAAAGTGAAACGTAAGTTAGTTAATGACGTAAACATTCGAAACAAAATATTCTAGTAAATCAGACAAGAATAGATCCTTTCCGCAGGCGCTAATTAATAATTAAAAAGTAAAATTCAGCGTCAACGTTAATCAAGCAACAAAGAAATAACTTCTAGATCCATTATGACTCTAATGGATTTCCAAAGTAATTTATTTTTTATTTTTACTCGAAATACTAATAAAATAATCTATGTTAAAATGTTTACTGTTGATCTAAATGAACTTTGAATTTGGCAGACGTTTTGAAATTTTGCCTCGAACGAGGAAAATTTTTTGAGAGGATATATGTTGATGACAATTTTCGGAGAACGGTATTAGAATCTGAGAATTAGCCTCGAATAATAAATGTGACTCTTCAAAAGTTTATAAAGATTTTTTTTCCTTGACGAAACTCCGAAATAAGGTATACAGAACGTTAATGAATTTTTGCAAGCCATCGGAAATGCGGATCTACCTATCAATGGCAAAGTAATAGCACCGGTTGGAAATATTTGGTGTTGACTAGCGAGAGGAAAATGTTTTACTTAAGCCGTGATTACACAAACTCATTCAAGATATTATGTTTCTAATAATTTAAGTTAATTACACTTGGAAGGAACATGCGCGTTGCTTCAGAGCAAATCTAAAGTGAGCAGTGTCTCATTTTCAAAATAATTATAATTTGCTGATTATTAAGTAAAGTGAGGCAACAGAACTGTGGTCCTAATAAATATGATGTGAGAAATCCAATTGCAATTTTTGTTAAATAAAATATAAGTAATAAACAGTTGAATTATTTACGTGTTTAGTTGCATTACCTACTAGTGAATATGGTAACAAAGTAGCCCTAACTACGAGGCTGAGCCGTTTCTACTTTGTATAATTTTTGAACTAAAATGTACTAGCTAATCAGATCCAATAACTGTTTTTTTATACCACTTAGGTGGCAGACAAGCACAGGGCCCTCCTGATAGAAAATGGTTACCGTGGCTTAGGGACGTGTGTAACATCAGAGGAGCCACACTCGCGCTGCTGACCCTGTAAGCACAGCGTTTCTGTGCCATCAGTGTAAAAGACAAAGCAGGACATGCCTTTAGTCTTCCCACTGACAGCACAAATTGAGCTCTGGCTACCCTACTCACCGCTGGGAACACAACACATTTGAATAACATATCGGACTTATACGAATTAATGTGCACCGAGATACTTTGTATCAAAGAGATACCTCCTGCCAATCTCCCGTTCTTCTATAGGAGATTACAGTAGTCAGGCACGAGAAAAGTTTCCATAGCATTCACAGGAATTGATTTGAAGAAAAATGTTATTTTTGGCATTTCATGTCCACGTCCAGGCGCCAATAAAGGAAAGCAAATACACACATATCCACGTCTAACTAGAGTGTCCCTTAGTAAGCAAATACGGATATCTCCACGGAAATCCATGTTAGCCTCTTTGACATTAGAATAGAATTTATGGTCGTGCCACTATAAGTCTTTTATACAACTAGGGTGTACTTTGGTGTTCTGAATATAGAATTTCAACCTTTTTTATACTTCGTTTTATGGGTAGGTAATGGAGATTTGGTAAATCAGTACTAACTCTTTCGTTGAATGGATCAACTAATTTACGTTCCTAGCTATCTTTTTTGAACTGAGGTTGCCAACAGCCCGCCTAAAGGGAAGTGATAACGGTAGCCCACCTGATGGAAAGTGGTTACCGCGGCTTTTCGACCTGCCGACCCTATAAATGCAGGGAGGTTCTGTCCCGTTAGTGCAGAAGACAAAGCAGAACAAGCCTTTGGTCTCCCCACTGACAGCACAAAAAGTCTCCAGGGAGTTTTGAGTACCCTACTTACCGCCGGGAACACAATACGAGGATATTATGACCACGGTATTCTATAGGGCGGAGGTACTTCCCAGACTGCTCAATTTGACGGAAATACCATCGTGTCAAAGTATTTAGTTCTGTGTTTTAAATCATAATCATGTTGATCTAAGTTTTACATTGTGTTGCTTCGAATAGAAAAGGTTACAGTGAGATCAATAACATAGCTCAGAGTTAATCGAACGATCGAAAATCTTTTAGCAGAAATACTACTAGAAATTATAAATACATACTGCTCTTTGGAAGGTATCTTCTAAAATATATAGTTCTGTTGCGGTGCAGTTGCCAAAGAGTCAGAAGGATAGCGTTTAATTAATCGTTTAATTAATAATGGTATACGAAGCAATTCTAGCAATGTAAATAATATTATTATTCCACGCAAGAGGAGTCATGTATTACACACTTACACAAGGAAACTGCTGCTCTGGCGTGAAAATCCATCTCACCTTTTTTAGAAAGCCGAGTTTATGAGCAGTCATTATATTTATAAAGTCCTTGATGTAGTTTTTATGGTTAAACTTCCTACGAATATTTATTATCAAGTAAACCGAGATAATATTGTTACAGTGACAGTGATATATTCTGTATTGTAGGAAAGAAGATGCCCTAGTTCTCACCACACATCTTGGTTTTGGGCTCGATCAGGTTTTCGGAGCATCATAAATAAGATCCATAACTCAGATCTTGACTTTAGTAACAGCACTAATTTAGCGTTATGAACTCGCTTCTGCACATAACTTGCCGCCTAACTCATATAGAAGCAATACCTCAGGTTTCAGAATCTCCTATGGAAACAATAGAATCACTCGTAAACCTGAAGAGCTATGGTAACGCGTTGCTAAAATATGGAGAAGGCTCTTCGTTTCTCGATCTTTTGACTACGTAAATATTGACAACAAACATCCGCCCTACAAACACACACACCCCGACTTTGCACAAACTTTCCTCAATAACATGGCTAGGGTAAATCAAGTACATGGGTTATGACGTCAAGGTGGCATATATATCTCCGTGGGAAAGAATATAACTGGCTGTACTGTCTTGAAATTTTAGTGCGGTTTGTATATAGTCTACGAATATTAATGGACTCTATTTGCGCTGCCATCGTATTAAAGAACAGAAGATGAACAACTAGTGATTGTAAACGAAGCATCGCGTGTAGAAGTGCAACGTTTAAATTAATCTGCGGATATATAGCATGGTGTGAGACCCGTTTTATCAAACGGGGGACCTGTGTTATCTGCTGATTGTGGTCCCGGTTCTTAACCGGTACGATAAGCTTCATCGGGTTTTTGTACAATTTGATGGAACATCCCTTCCAATATAAACATATAATTAACTATGATACAAAACTGAAAATTGGTCAATAATTAGAACACTTCAAAGGGCTTAAAGACACACACAGACCCCAAGATACACAGTTATCTGCAATGGCTAAATCAGTTAAATCATGCAGTATAAAAATAAATAATCAAAATAACGCAAAACTTAATCTATAAGGTTTATGTTATTCTCTGTGAAAATAATATTTATAGAAAACGTAGCCATTGCCTACTGCTGAAAGTTTTATTGATGTTTACGAGTATGTATTTGGTAGATTACTTTGGATTTTGAGATTTAATAGGATCGTAACTGTGTATTAGTTTATGTATGAACTATACGAGTAAATCTAAAAATCTAAATATATTTTTATACTAAGCTTTTATCTATCAAAAGTATTATCAGCGTTCGCACGCTGATAATACTTTTGATAAAAGTGAGAGACCTAAATAAAAGATACATAATCTTATTTTTGTTAAAAGATTAGCCATTGTGACCTACTATTCCTTCTCTATATTCACCCTTCTGTATCAGTAGCACACCTATTCATATTTGATGATTGCAAGTCACCGCGGATAATGGACTTACATGTCCTACACAAAATAAAATAATTTACGATTGAAGTCAAAATTAACTTATGATGGATTATGTAATATTTAAAAAAAATATTAACTTGTGTTATTTGGCTCTAGAATGTATGTGTGTGTAAATACATATGATAGATAGAAACACTCATACCAATGCAAATAGACATATTCGTGCAATAAAACATTTGCACTGAGCGGGAATCAAACCCGTGCCCTCAGACGTTGCTACTATTTATATTCAGTCCGTCTAATAACTAGCCCCGCTGGATGGTGAAAACTACTAAAAGCTAAACACTACAGAAATAACAACTAATCTATTTTTCAAATTACTTTCTAAATCAGACAGAACATAGCTGGATGAATACATCGGTTGATATTTTTTTAGTTTTGAAATTATTTCCATTCCTTTCTAAGTATCATTTTTATACCACTTGGTTGACTTACAAGCACACGACCCATCTGATGGAAAGTGGTTACCGTGGCTTAAGAACGTGTGCAACATCAAGGGAGTCACACACGCGCTGCCAACCCTGTAAGCACAAGATTCTATGCCGTCAGTGTAAAACACAAAGCAGGACAAGCTTTTGGTCTTCCCATTGATATAATCATTAAATAAAACAATAAACTCTTCTTTAAGTATCTGTTCCAGCGTTTGTGGTTTTCACCACAATAGGTTCATACAAAAAAGCTACTCATTTATGTTTGCTTTTTAATTTAACTAGTAATTCTTTGAATGGTAGATCTCGTGAGCAACCTTTGCCTTATTTTTCTGGTATCCTTAATCAAATCTGGTATCCTTAAAAGACAATACGTATGTTCATAATTTAAACAGGTTATTTCAACAAAAAAGAATGAAGATCCGTTCTTTCGAAAATACTACAGCAAACTTTATCGCTATTTAAACCTCGGACGCAAAACGTGTATGTGTGTAAGTCTGTCTGTGGCATCGTAGCTCCTGATTGAGCAGATAAACCGATTTGGATTTACTTTTTTTTTGTTTGAAAGGTGTATAATTTTTACCTGTTTTTTATAATGAAGTTTACCTTTACAAGGTATAATTTTTTACAACAGCTTGTGAGGAATATTTTACATGTTTCAACCAAAAAACATCAAAATCCGTTAATAAATAACGCGACAATAAACTTCCCCAATTTCCGTTGTATCAAAAAAAAACTCTCGACAAAAGTTGTGTTTTAGATCAAAGCACATGTGTGCCAAATTTAGTGAAAATCTGTAAAGAAATCTAGACTCTTCTTCATACACTCGTAAACAACTGTTCATTAAAGAACTTGATAAGTACGTGTCTACTTTCAAGTTACAAAACGATGCACTAATAATCGGCGATATGAATATAGACCTGAAAACTATGTCATCACATACTGAATCATACTTGGAAACACTGAGTGAGCACGGGCTTATGTGTGGAATCACAGAATACACAAGAATTGAGACAAAATTAAATATAATAACAAAATCTTGCATTGACCACTTATTTGCGCGATTCCCTACATTAGATCCGTACTCGGCAGCGCTCGATGTAGTACTAGCCGACCATAAGGTCATTATGTTTTCATGCGTAAGTCAGTGCTTACATACCCGACGCACACAGGAGGTTTCCAAAACACATGTGAATTATAAAGTGTTAAATGATCAACTTAACAAAGTTGTATGGGCGCGGACTGGTGACATGAACTGCCCAAAACAAATTTATACTTTCATTAGGGATTCCTTAACCGGTGCTCATAACCAAGCCAGTATGACAAAGAAATATAAAGTAAGCCAGGGTTTATATAGGGCTCCCTGGATCAATGGTAATATAAATAAACTGTGTAAAAAACGTGACCGTCTATTTCGTACTTGGAGAAAAAACCCCAATAATCTTGAATTGCGACTTGAATACAATAAATTACGCAATAAAACACATAAAATACTGGAAAATTGTAGAAACTCGTATTATGTAAATGCTATTAGCGATAATTTCAATAATATTAAAAAAACTTACCAAATAATAAATCACATGCTAGGTCGCACATCCTTATCCGTCGATGAAGCCATTATTAGAGCCTTCGAATCGCAAGGTCTGTCCACCAAAGATCTGGCAAATGGATTCGCCAAAGAATTTGATCAGGCGGTTAAAATAATTATCCCACAATGTAAGACCCAATTACTAGGTAAGCATACGTTTTCAAATCCGGTAAACTCCAGTATTCGATTTCAAAAGGCTACAAAAAAAAACGTAAGTGAAATAATAAAAAAACTAAATTTCAAGAAAGCTCCAGGTATAGACAATATCTCAGTTTCAGACATAAAAACAGTAAGCAGTGGTATCTCTCAGTCCATAGCTAATCTCATTAACTGCAGCGTTAAAAAGGGTGATTATCCTGACGAATTAAAAACTGGCTGCGTTAGACCGATCTTTAAGAAAGGTCCTCGCAATGAATATGGCAACTATCGCCCTATCACGCTACTCTCCACTATCGACAAAATAGTTGAAAAGTATGTCTGTGGTCAAGTGAATAATTTTTATAACGATAAGGAAATCATTTATAAAAATCAATTTGGGTTTCAACAGGGAAAGGGCTCTAGTGACGTCCTATCTCAATTTACTGACCATGTTAACGAGTCCATGAATCAAAGGAAGCATACCCTAGCACTCTTCATTGACTTCTCCCGTGCTTTTGATACTCTTAATCACGAGGTGCTTCTTCATAAACTTGACTCTTGTGGAATACACGGGCCTTTACTAAAATGGTTTAAAAGTTACCTCTCAGACCGCACATATACTGTTAAGGTCAATGATGCTTTCAGTGATACGGTGACTGTGTCCAAGGGCACGGCACAAGGATCAGTGGTGGGACCTCTTCATTTCTTGACATACGTCAATGATATGAGTGATTGTATCGAACAAAGCACCTGTTACCAATTTGCTGATGATACGTGTTTACTAGTTAGTAATAGGAACCTAGATAAAGCGTACGAGTACCTGCAGGCAGATTTTTATACCCTCTGTAAATGGTGTCATGATGCAGGGCTTGTCCTTAACGCAAACAAAACCAAACTGTTACATATCAGGTCACCATACTTAAAGTCCTCAACAGCCAACAATCAGATAATAGCTCACGATCACTCATGCCTACATAATTTTAATAGTGACGGCTGTTGCTGTCCAACCATTGAACGTGTTACCTCTCATACATATCTGGGCCTCATCATTGATGATAAATTGAACTGGAAACTCCATATCGATAAAGTATGTAATAAGCTGAGAAGCTTCCTGGCAAATATTAAAATCTTAAATCGTCGTATCCCCTATCATGTGAAAATACTACTTTATAACTCTCTAGCCGAGTCTCATATTTTGTATGGACTCACCAGCTATGGACGGACCTATAAAACACACATAAATAAAATATATAATCTGCAATTGAAAATATTAAAGACAATAATATCGCCGCAAATTAAGTTAGAATATAGCAATGATGATCTGGGTCTTTTTAAACACTGTAAAGTATTACCCATTCATTTAAAAATAAAATATAATTTGTTAAAAGAAAACTACTTTAAATATTATTTGGGTGATAAAGTGGAACATCATGTATGCACAAGAGCAGTCTCACAGAACCGGTTACAAACCGCACGCGCTGCTAACGTATTCGGTGAGAGAACAACGCAATACATTGTACCGCGCTTAATTAATAAACTACCCTCAAATATTGTAAAGGAAAAATTAAATGAAAAAAATATTAAACATGTATTGAAGCGATTCTTTTTTGGATTTTTGTAAACATATACCATTTCAATAAGGATGTTTGCTTAGCCGTGAGTAGGTACGTGTCGCCATTCTGCGCCGGTACACCTACGTTATAATATTAAGCTACCTACATTTATTTCTTATATTTTACTTTGTGATTTCTAGTGATTATTTTTTGTAACCTGTATTACCTATTGAAAAATAACTCGTTGCATTTATTACAAACCTCAGTGGTTTCTAAATGCACTGTAAATAATTATGAATATATGATGTTTTTAAGGTGATAAATAAAAAAATAAATAAAATAAATAGACAAACAAACAAACATCCGGACAAAGGCAAAATTGGCCACCTGTCGAAAAGGAAAAATAAATGTAAGATAATCCTCAGATTACTGAATATATTTTTTCCGAAGTGGGTTGGAAGATTTTGTCATGAAATTCAGCTATAGACTTTTTCTACAAAATATGACCGTATTTTACTAAAGCCGAGATTTATATCTTTACTAGCTGTTGTCCGCAACTCCGCCTGCGTTGATGTCGGTTATCGCGACGATATTGAAAGTGAGTCCAAGTTCTAATCTATCTGTGTACTAAATTCTATCAGGTTATCTTCAAAAACGATGAACTTTCACCCTTAGCCCCCTTTTTCGCTATAAAGGTAGCCCAATTCCTTTCCTAAGTTCCAACTCTATAACAAGTATCGTCAAGATCAGTTTCGTAGTTTAGAAGTTTGCGAAAATAATAGCGGAAGAGTATTATTTTCGCATTTATAATAATTTTATTAACTAGTACGGATTTAGGATTTAGGGTATTTAAATAAAATCTTTTTTTATACAACTTAAGTGGCAGATAAGCATACGGCCCAGCAATATAATCGCTTACCACTTTTTCAAATGGAACTGTTTACGGGGTTTAAATTATATCTTAAGCTCTTTCTATTAGATTTCACAGCGGGAAAAATAAAAGGTGTTATATTGAATATCGAAAATTATATCGAAATATCGAACATTTTCTAGGTTCAGCGATAAAATATAATTTAGGTAAGGTAATGTAGGTAAGGTATTGTGACCGTATCCTTTCAATCCCAACGAGGCAAAGAACCTAGAAATAAAGGGAAATAAATATATTTACCTTTATTTCTATCTCCTTTTCTGTGGTTAGCAACGCTTGAAAGAAACCACTAATTAAAAGAAATAACTTTTGGTTTCGAATTCGTAATAAGATAATGAATTAAACACAGTGATAAAATCCATCCTATGGTTGCCTGTAGGAAATTACCGCAGAGCGTTAAGGCCGCCATCTGTACGTGCCACGGAACTTGTATCACTTATTCTAGTGTAATGTGTAATTGGTGTACAATAAAGACGTTATTACTATTATTATTATTTGTTTCTCAGTACCTTGACTCTCGGGACTACGGAGTCCCGGGCCTTTGGAAGGCGTGCGTCGGGCCGAAGCCAAGACGTAGAGGCCCTTTTATGAGAATTTAATATGCTAGGAATACACACACGTGACGGATATCATCCCCGAATGCACAATATGATACGTAGGAGGTCGTCTACAATGAGTCTCAAAATTGTGAAAAGGCAGGTGGTGACTTGCCAACTAATTGCATGGGCCCCATTAAAATAGCCACATATAGTGCGACCATGGAGCAACATCCGTTGAGCGGTTAAGGTTATCGAGAGGTGAGTCTGCGGGGCGCAAGTTCCTGGTATACCAGTCTGCATGCCCCCGGCGTTATGACATTTTACACTTCCAACCTGGAGCATAGGTTCTGCTCTTGTAACTCCACTCATGGCCGGTCAATAAAGGCAAGCACACAAGGTGACGAGGAATAAATCCTAATCCTCGGGAGAATCGGGGTACGTGGTGTCACCACGCACCAACAGCTCGCAATAAGCTGCCCCTGCGGGGTTATTATTATTATTATTAAACACTGCTTCCAGTCATCTCCCTTATTTTTGAGGTATTGTCCGTGGAATACTTAGTAGATCACGTAGGTGTTCCACGGGTACCTAGAACAAACTGTAGTACTCATGACTCACCTGAAAAGTGTCCTATGAGTAAAGCATATATGACCCCCAAATTATGTGAAAACGTTTTATTTCCTTTCTTAAGTGTCTACTGTGCGCAAACTAATAAAATTACATAAATTTTCCTGTGAATTCAGAATGGTCCTTTCAGGAAGATCGTTTACTGAATTAGTAGAATAAAAGTCAGAAAAAGAAAAGATCTTGCGATGAACGTAACCACAAAACGAGGCCACCTACTGATTGATAGACTGGACAGAGATAAATGGTAAGTACAAGACGGGATGTGAGAAGAGCAAGAGCTTGTAGACGGACTTGTCACGAGCAAAAATGGCTAAACACGTTACGCAACACACGGGAAACCCGTAAGCTTCTTAGGAACTTATTCTGCTACAGGTACTGCAGGAGATTTAATGGAAAGCTTACCAATTTCGGTTATTACGACTACAATTATGATTTAGGCCAGACATACCTGTACTATAGAAAAAATGGTATAATCGCGATGCCCTTCGAGGAGCTTCAGAGGTTTTAAAACGAGGTTTATCGGTGTTTGGGTAAGATCGTTGCAATGCGGAGCGTGAAAACATCCATACCTAGTACGTATGTAGCCACCGATCTACTGAATGATATTTTTTTATATATAACCATCTGTATGGTGACGGAGAAAGAATACAAGCATCATCATCTTATCTCATCCGGAGGGTGCCGTAAGAGGCAACTAACGGAAAAATATGCAGATGATATCACTGCGAGAGAAGAAAACCACAAAATAAAATCCAGTATCAACTCGTCTGGCCAGTATGGAAATAGTAGGCCAAAGCCTCCCAGCATTGGACATAGGCGATAGGCTAATCGACACGCCAATTTGGCGGAGTTTACTGAATTTCCTCCCTTTGGTTTACCTTATACGGATTGTAAAGCATCTAGTCGCTATCTTTCTAAACCAATCAATGGGTATGATGTACAATCAATGGTTTTTGAAAGTTAATGAATAAAAATGCATAATATTTCATTAAAGGTTTTCCACGACTAAACAACAATAAATATGAAAAAGATTCATTACTTATTTTTTTGAACATGAAATCTGTATTCACGCAATCTGATAGAATTTTTCAAAAGTTTTCAAACCAGGACTGTAATTTTATGCTGATGCTGTTGTGTGTCATGTCTACCTGTTGCCTGCACTATCTGTTGTACTTTACCCATTCATTGTTTTCATGATTTAATGGACAGCCTTGTTGTACAAAGATTGGCTTTAAAAATATCGTCTCCTTTGTTTGAAATACGTGTAAGTGGCTTTTATATGACATTAGCTTTGCCTGTATAAAGTTTTGATCCTGTTTCCATTACTCTTGGGTACATATTCCCGTGATACAAAGTCAATGCGTTCTTCCTTACTCTTTGTATCCCTGTACTAAATTAAAGCCAGATCTGTAAAGCCGTTAGAATGTTCTAACGGCTTTACAGATCTGGCTTTAAAAATTGTGATTGAAAAGAAAAAATATTGTAGAAGTTAATTTCGTTTATATTTTTGTACAGAAGAGCTTTGAAATTTTCAATTACACCGTTATAGGCAGGTACTTAAATTTCTTCAAACAATTAAACAAAATTAGAATGACAAAATAGGAAGAACGTCAAGTGCTCAAAATTTCAATCAAACCTCAATATTTCTTTCACTGAACGACCTTATAAAATTAATTACTATTATATGATGAATTGTTCCTTTACCTTTTATATGTCACGTAATTATTTTTATAAAAACGTTTTTATTGTGCTGAAATTTTTTACAGAAAAAACACCCTGATATTATAATATTACAATGACCCGAGGTCCTTCGACAGCATAACGCTAGACTCGTTCATACAATAAAACAATTTCTAATTAATAAGAAAAAATATATTATTGGGACAACTCACAAATCAATGCTAAAATAGTGTAAAGTCCTTATTGAATTGATAGTATTATTATATCCAATATTGTAATTCATAACGTTATATGTACCCGAAACTAGCTACTGTTCTTGTAATATAGTCCATAATATAAAGGGCGTGAAGACTGGAAGAAAGTGCGATAAGATCGTCTATTGTACATAACTTTCATGTAGGGGCCTATTATTCATGTTTGTATCCTTTGTTTGATGTACAATAAAGAATATTCTTTATAAACTATATCCAGATACCAGCCTATATTATATATATATATATAGGTATATCTACACAATAAAGTCATGATTACAAGTAAATAACATAGGTTTTCGTTATGTAGGCAAGTCAACTACTTTTATGAAGTATTCCGTTAACTATATCAAACAACTCGGTAGTCGCAAAGTGAATTTAAAAGTGTATTTGTGGAACTTACATACGCTATGGTTATACAAACAATGTTAGAGGATGAGTTGGGTAAAAGCTAGTTTTAGCTGAGAATAATTCAAACACACAAAACAAACCGCACCGCTACCTACATACTAACATAACATAATTATTACTCTCAAATGGCAGATCTTGTACTGCAAAACTATCTTGATGATAAAGTAAAACTAATAAACCACTCAGTCCAGTAAGATGCACTGAAGCGAGTGTAGGCGCTATGCATGTAACAAACAGTAGTTAGAAAGGTGCATTCTTGAGATCACTTTAATATTTTTAAATAAATTGCATCTGAATATGTTATATCTTGTTATTCTGTTCAATACTCTGTAGTATATAGTATATTAATCATGGAAATACCAGAATAATATATTACAACGTTTAATTGACTGAAGTGATTTGCATAATTATTTCTATTACTTTAGGTTTTAATGATACTTTCGACCTTTTGTCATAAACCTCTCCTCTAATAACATAAATAAAATGGGAATGAATAAAAATTAGACGTTCAGTACAACTCATAAATCGGATTAGAGATTAGGTTTTATCTTGAAGCCATCATCGCGACTGATCTCTCGCTGGCGGCCATCGTAAGACCCGTTGCCTCTGGCAACAGAAATTTGAAAGCGGTCGCACTTTTCTATTAGCACGTCTCCTTGCCAGGATTAGCGTAGTAAACCGCTGAACCAATCTGCGTTTAACAAAGTGGTAGTCTTTTGTGAATCAGGGGATAGTGGTAACATAAGAGAAACAATAAAAGTTATATTTCTATATCTGGGGGTGCATGTAGACCAACGTCTGAACTAGCATGACTACATTGAAGCTCTCTCTGATAGAATTCGTAAGTTGATATGTGTCTTTAAATAGTTGAGAGGTTATACTGACAAACGTAACCTAAAATTGGTATATTACTCACTTGGGCAATCACTCCTTTCATACTGTATACAGGCGTGGGGTGGAACTAGAGAAAGTGCCTTTGCTCGATTGAACCGTGCACAGAGAGCCGTCTTGAAGGTCATGCTCGCTCACCCAATAAGGTATCCCACCATATTACTGTATGAGGAATGCAAATTATTAACAGTCAGGCAACTGTATGTACTTCATTCGGTGACTCACAAACACTCAACCCGCCACCTCGGACTTCCTGTAGATAGACTGACATACAAGGTTTTCACAATAATACCGCATAATACTGCGTTCGCTGGGAGGCAATATTATGTAAACTCGGTGAAATTATACAATAACCTTAATAAAATCATAAGCTTAAATAGTGACAGCAAACGTGAATGTTAAATTAAGCTAATCGAATATCTCCAAATCTATCGCTTCACAATACTGAGGCACTTGTAGACGGATGCTCATAATAACCAATTATACCACACATACACGTCTTCTCTCTGTCTCACACAAATTCATATATATGAATATATACACGAACACACACACATACACACACACACACATACACACACACACACACACACACACACATAAAACACATACACTCACACACACTGACATACACGCACGAACTCTTATTCGTAAATAGTAACAAAAATCAATCGTAAAACAAAATACGGTGGGCACTGACTTTTAAAATACAGGCGAAAGCCTAGTTTTACATATTAGTACATATTCCCTAAACCAACTTCATAGTGTAACTGTATACATTTTGAACAATAAAAGTTTTTTTTTAAATTTATTTATTTAATACTGATGATGTATTTTAAGGTTTTGTTTAGCTTCTCTATCTTCATATGAGGATGAATCTCAAATAAAAACCTATATTTTGAGTTACCTTTTAGGGAGTGATGGCTGTCGGATCCTCTAACCCCGAAAGTTATTATAAAAGTAAGCGAAGTAAGTGATTTCATAATTCATTTAGATAAGGAGGTAAGTAAAATTGAATGTGTAAAATACGTTTTGCTTTTAATTAAACAATGAACTATTTATACAATGATTCTGCTCGGTAGGTAGCAATTGTTAATTGAAACCGGCGCAGAAAGGTACGACCGGAAGATGGCACCCACTCTCGCCTTCCGTTCATTCAATCGAATTATTCACCCAGCACATAACAAAGAGAATAAATGCAAGACAATACTTCACTACCACACTATTTGAACTTAACTTGCCTGAAACTGCTAAATTACTACTGTAAATGGTTCCAGAGCTCTTAAGACAAAGTAGGTTAAATAAAAAAAAATTTTAGTACTCTTTCGGAAGTTACACGTAATAACTACCTACTTATAACAACTTGCTCCGACCGACTAAATGATTAAACCACTTAAAGCTCCAATAACTGAGACTATAAACTTATTTTTTTGGAAATTGTTACCATTTATGCATTGAGACTCACGTTAATACCAGAAATGAACCGTTGTTTGGAATTCCGCCATTTTTAAAGTAAGAAGCAAGAAATTTGATACAGTTACCTGCTTGTGTCAGGCATAAAGGTTGGCATACGTGTAAGCATATCAGCGTGAAGAGAGTGAATTAGGCGTTGAAAGTTTATATGGAAAGATCTTCACTTTCGTTGTACAATATTATTTGTGTGTTTGATTAGGTTCCTGGATGGTTGGATTTACAATTGATTTGGTAAATGTCTCTTTAAAATATATTTATAAATTGACTACTTCGGTAATGAATTATTATTTTGATTTATTGGGAAGAAAATAAAATAAAATATTTGCTGCATAAAATTATGTTACACCTCATTAAAAGTAAGTTCCGTGTTGGAATACTTTATTAACGATGCAATTTAATTAACTCTTGCTATATTTACGTGGACGAAGTTCAAACTGTGACTCCAGTACAAAAGATCAACAGCTGTGTTTCACGAAATTATGGAGCAAGGCATTAGTTGAGCTTCAGGAAAAGTTAAATAGTGTTGAAATCCGCATCAAAGTTATTTAGTAGTAAATTTAAATAAATTTACGAATTTAATAACTTTACATTTGAGTGTTTGTCCTGACATCACAAACTTTGAGTATCAGTTTCGCAAACCCAGGTTTTTTTGCAAATTATCTGAGAAGTATTTAGTTCCATTAATCCACTGAGTACCACTAGATTGGATATTTTATTTAAAAATTCTACCTACACTTATTGTTATACTGAAACCTAAAAAAACATACAAATTAGCCACTTCGGTAATATTTTTTTGTAACGCCACTGCCGCCACCTGCCTTTATGCCGCATTGATCAAAATACTAAATAAAGTCTTAAATAGTCTGTCAAATTGTGTGTAGCGTCTAAATGATATGTCTATTATAAGAAAAGCATTAAAACGGGCACGTTGATTAAAAAAGTCAAAGCTGGTCGTGCTGCCAGTGATTTTTAACCTCTGCTTTGGTACTTTTCTCCCTAAGCTTACACACAATTAATTATTACCTGTTACTTGAAAACTCACGTAACTATGTTTGATTGCAGTCAGATGAGTAAAAACAGAGATATGAACAAAAATAGAGTCATATAAAAGTCATTAATGAATTCTGTGCCGTAGGCCGTAGCGATAGCGCGTAGGTATGCTACGTCTTAGGTCGCGGGTTCAATATCTAAGTATGTATATCCGCATCTTAGAAATAATAACACAACCATAACTTACTTTGGCCTTAAATAGCTTTGTGTAGGTTGTCCAAAATTATTTAATTGTATTTATTATTTTATTTAACTACGTGGGCGTAGCCATGGGCGTCGTATTGTAACTATAAAAGCCCTTATAGTATTCATTGTTGTTTTGTAAACGCTTTATAAACTAAGATAAATATTTTTATAACCAGTGTTTTCATTTCGTTGGTTTAATATAAACTCATAATTATTTTTTGCCGTGCTTTTCCCGGTAATGTCTTAGAACTTGGTTGAAATAAAATATGAAATTCATTTGGTGTTCTTCGTGGCGTAGCGGTAAAGAGCTCGTCTTACACTGGAGGTCGCGGGAATGATTCTCGATCAGTGCAAATATTTGTGCGCATGTATATGTCTATTTTTTTTTATATTAGTAACCAAAATTACTCATATTCGCTCTGACTCCTAACATAAGCAATTTAGCTAAGCTGGACCCACCACCTAAGCTTTTTTATTTCATATTTTACGGCAAAGATGTAAGATGATCTATTAACCGCTAATCATTTATTAATCACCTTCGTTGCTGTCTACGCTTTTTAATATACTACAAAACTATAGTATTAGATATTCACTAAAAGTTTACAAGATTGATGAATGAACAATTTCCTACTGAACTTAGTAGTGACCTTGAAAGTTGTGTAACCACTCCTCCGAGTCTAGCGAACTTTATTTTAACATACATACATACATACATAAAATCACGCCTGTCTCCCATAGGGGTAGGCAGAGATCACGGATCTCCATTTGCTACGATCCTGACATATTACTCTCGCTTCATTCACTCTCATTACATTCTTCATGCATGCTCGTCGGTTTAGAGTACTCCTGACCTGCCCCTTTTCTAAAACTTCCCCGATTTGGTCCAGGTATGTGCGCCTAGGTCTTCCCCTTCCGACGGTACCATCCACACTCGCCTCATACACCTGTTTCGTTAGTCTTCTTTCATTCATTCTCTCAACATGACCAAACCATCTCAACATTCCTCTCTCAATTCTCATCACTACATCTTCTATCACTCCACATCGTTCTCTTATCACGCTATTTCTCACTCTATCTTTCAAGGTCAAGCCACACATACTTCGCAACGCACGCATTTCTACTGCATTTACTCTACTCTGATGCTTTTTCTGCCACACCCAACTTTCACTACCATACATAAGAGTCGGCACCAATACTCCTCCATGTACAGCCAGTCGTGCCTTTTCGGACACTTTCCGGCTGCTCATAAAGTTGTGTAGTGCCCCATTCACTCTATTTCCAGCCATCACTCTCCTTTCAACATCTTCTTCATGCTTTCCATCTCTCGTAAACAATGTTCCCAAATATATGAACTCATTCACTTGTTCCACTTTTTCTCCATCTATACAAATCCTACACTCTGTCACACATTCATCTCTTTCAAAAACCATAACTTTTGTCTTACTAACATTCACTTTCATTCCTTTCCTCTCAAAAGCTTCATGCATAGTTGTTACCATCTCCTGCAACTCATCTGCCGATGACGCCAGTAAAACCTGATCATCAGCATAAAGAAGACATTTGACGAGTAAATTCTTCATTCTTAAACCACATTCTTTATCTTTCAAATCTTGCAAACAACTGTCCATGAATAAGTTAAACAGCCATGGTGACGCTACACATCCCTGTCTAACCCCTTTTTGGATACTAAACCATTCAACTTTATTTTAACGATGGAATAAAACTATAAAGAGCTTCGCTTCTAAGGTGAATAATGATAGATACAAGCTACTCTTAACGATAATAAGATTCAATTTTAGTGTTTTTGTAGAAAATAATAACAGAACTAGTTTAAGGTTGACACTGTCACAATGGAACGAGCTCTTTGTGCCACACTGGGATTACTAGCTCAACATAAGTACTTACTTGCAACGCATTAGTGGAAAAGATTAGAGGGTACCTTTTGTATAAAACCTAAATAAATGTTGATATATTTTTGTTCGAAAATAGCCACTCTGTAACCCTTTTTAAGCCTTACGTATTATGATATAAGATAGGGATTTAAATTATTGAAGTGTAAACTTGTTTTAGCCACGTCGAGCACTTTTGGGTGCATAATCATGGAACTCGCCTCATCGTCACCGAAATCTAGTCATGACTCGTACCAGTAGTAGTACCTAGTAATGCTTGTGAAGGAGGAGGCAGGGCGGGAGCGGCAGCGGAAACGACGATTGATCGCAAGCCAAGCTGCCCGCGTATGAAGGCAACTCGGGCGTCCGAGGCGATGAACGACCTCCGCCCCCCATGAGCGCAGGCCTGGGGGTGACTGGTGGAGCCGCCTGTTATCCTGGCAGAAGCAGGCCACGGCAGTCTCGCGCGCCTCCCCGGTCCCGGGGACGAGTTGGGGACTCTAAAGTCCCCACACCCGAGAAGAGGGCCAGATCGTGAGAGATGGCTCTGGGTCGGCCGGGGTGCGAGGGATATGCCTGTCAACCTCACCGTCGGCAACCAAAAACGACCCACAGGCGGCGTGCGTTTTGGTCGGTTCGAGTCCGTTATAACCTCTTCCACCGGCTCCGGTGGGTGAGTATCCGTGGGGATTTGGCGCACGTAAAAAAGAAAAAAAAGTCATGACTCGTCAATTTAACGACACACTAACATACGACACTAACGACATCACGACGATACAGTTCACAAATTACTTTGTTTTTACTTCTTCACGTTCCTAAAATGTGTCCGGCATGCTTAAAAATTTTCAACGACGATAACCAATGACATGCTACAGGATAGGCGTAGGCCACGGTTACCAATTTCCATCAGGTGAGCTGTGTGTTTGTCTGCCACATAAATGATGTAAAAAATCGCGTCAATATCTATATTGACGAGATTTTTTATGGATTGGGATGCCTGACAGTATATATACATAATATATTAATTTCTTCTACTCTCACTGTACTCAGTTAGAGTATAGTGAGTATTGTGACACGATACTAGCTTACAGTTTTAGATCGCGATACCAATATTTGCAAGCTAAATTACAATACATATATCGATTATCTATACGTGTCATGCAAAATATTGTAAGCAATATATTCGTATAATTCGTGTTTTATTATAAACACTATGCAAAATTTGAAATTCATAATTATGTGTGAAGTACTATATCTAAATTATATCTACGTTAATCGGATTACTCTTATTCATTACTCGGTGAGAGAGAATTAGACTCGGTTCCTAATTATCATTGTTATGTAGCATTTGTGAATATATTACAAGAAGGGAAAAGTAAATATGGCTGAAGGTTAAACATACCGAGATGGCATTGTTTACAAAATAATCAGCTTTCCTTTGAAATTGATGTTTAACCGTTAAATATAATAAGGAGCTTACTCTTCAAGCAAAATATATAAATTTCATTGAATAAAGTCGAACAACTCCTGGGGTTTGTAAAAATAATAACGTTATTTAAGAAGACCCTTCCTGGTCGGTCTATCGTGAAGATTCATGACAGATATTCTAGGCAATACGTGTTTTTGTACAAGCAATAGAAGTTTGTGTAATAAACTTTGTTATTTAGAATTTCATTTATGCAAGGTTTATTTTTGTTTAATTTTATAAATTATTGGTACACTATGAACAGATAGGTAAACTCAGTACATGTAAGCAGATTTATGAAGCCTTGTACTGATTCTTCTCTCGTACCTATTATCGTATCAATTTCAAGACCGAAAGATTCCAAATAAAGCGATTGACTCTCTAATCAACAGCGGTAGTTCTTCAAGCAGCTATAGGGTCCGAAAAGTTTCGAGTAGTATTTTACAAACGTTTCACAGCGCTGGAAACTATCAGCAACATTGAAGAGAAAATCGATACAGTGGTTAAATAATAAAAAAATTGCAGGAAGTATCTTGAAAGTTATTTCTGTGAAACACATTCAGTTTGAGTCCTGCAGCCTGCAATTGAGATGACTAAAAACAATTTCCAACTGGTAAGGCCTAGAAAATCTAAATTTTTTCACATATTGATAACTCACTTGTAGTTTTCCACATTATTTTTTATTTGCTCTATACCTTAGTCGCCTTGTACGACACCGCATGGGAAGAGATGGGGTGGTCCAAATCCTACTAAGCCGGGAACTACCATGTTTTTAAATGTCATTGTAAACCTTTTAGTATGCCGCAAGGCGAATCCGGTCAGGTGTAATAACAAATAAAAAATAATGTGGTAAAGTACAAGTGAGTTCTCAATATGTGTAATAACAAATTCCACCAAGTGCCATCAATCAACAGTATAAATATTCTAAATTCTTTATCAATAGAGCTAATAATAGCAAAATACACAATTACACATAATTTTTTAAATTGAAATTCATTGAATATGCACGATATGTCATGATACAGGTGATTGAGAAGCCTATTACTCATTTTATTATGAGCTTCACACGCACATTTTTATTAATCAATGTTCCGATTTTGTCTTATGGGTAATCTTTACAATGCCTGCCTAACAATTTTGCATAGCGGTTACAAAGTCATTTGTTTTTACAGAAATTGAACCACTAATTTACCTCTTGCCAACAACCAACAACATAATATGTCATAGAAGATAATTGTTTATTAAGTATTAATGTTGATTATGGAATCAAGTTGAATAGAACAGAGAATGTATTTATTTGCGAAACATAGGTACATAGAGATCTTGAAAGTATTAAGTCACTAGAATCCAATAGGTACATTAAACAAGACTAACTATGTTAACGCCAAAAGTTTAAGCGAATATTAGGTATAGTATTCACATAAACTTTCGGTTCGCTGTATAAGTAAAAAACTGTAAAAGTTTTATTTGTATGAAGAAAAATGTACGTGCTGAATTTCAATAACACTCACGTCCCAAGCAACTAGCGATCATGGAGGACCAATCAAGTTCGCATGACAATGCAATAACGTATCTAATAATAGCTATTGAAATACTTAAGCAGCATAATGAACAAGCCAATCCAACTAAATACGTCGGATTTACTCTCATTAAGCGAATGGGACAATTCACCTATGCTTTATCTATCAATTAATAAAATTAATCTATGTACGAATAATTCATAATAGCTATTGTTGGCGTTTAATTGTAGCATGGAGGCGCCTCGTTTCTATATTATAGTGGCCTACATATGCATCCGCAAATGTACCTGATGCTCTACGGCGTCTCGGCAACCCCATGAGCACCCTGAATTCATTATTATACTGGACACGCAGGACGCTGTATGCCCTCTGCGTAAACTTAGTCCACAGGTAGCACGTATAAAATGACTGACAATAAGCTTTAAACAGCGTGATTCTCACGATGTCAGTACATCGTCCAAACCTGTGAAACAGTATATTGCAGCGGACTGCCAACGACCTGCGTACCCTGTAGTTGTCACGTTAGATGGTATAATTAAAAATATAGTTAGATACCTATTTCAAAATTATAATAAAATGAAATTTAAATGTCATAATTAAGTATATCCATGTCCTTATACAATTCGACATATTGATAATAACATGTCGTATCGTTACACTATCTCTTGACACGCCATTGAACAAAAAAAAATTAAAAGTGACGTTTTCAGTGTTAGCGTTTTAACTTTTTAATTTGTCTAATGAAAGCTGTTTCGCGCTATCGTTCGTCGGTCTACCGTACGTATTCACTCGTACTACCGTACGCCAAGTTGTCGCACCACTGATTGTCGACACTTCCTGCTATTATATGCGTGTTAAGTTATTTAGAATACCTACGTGGAATTTTATGTGGTACTTTTTTATTTTGTCATTTACATCACGTTACGTCACGTCACGACTAGATAATTTCTCAAAATCCTATACCCATTATTATTTCGTATGCGGTTAATTGTAATGATCCTTCAATTAACTGAGACCGGAACTTAAACAATTGTTGAGTAGTCTGTAGCGTGCATTAGGTTTTGTACGTTACGACAGGCTTGGTTATATTAAATTCCGCGGAACTTCAGCGTCAGTGAATTTTCACCTAATAATGAAACACACAGTGTATTCAGCTTCTACAACCGCCTTAGATCTTGACTCTATTCAAAGAATTTCGTCCGAGATAACTCATGGCCAGGTGTTAAACTTTCTGAAGTGGAATAAATGGTAAAGGCAGCCAAGCATAATAATCTGAGTTGGATAACACAGTTGTGGGTTTGTAGCGATTATTATTGTAAAAAAAACAATTAGGTGTTTTCCTGTAGTTTAAATAAATTATTTTACTGAGCTGACTAAATTAAGAATGGTAAAAGTGCGGTAAAAGTTGCATAAGCAACTTCAGCAATTTTATCGTTTTTATTTAATTTTAATCACGCAACAACTGATAATAGTAAAATATTTGACTGTTAAATATTATGACGTCACAATAACTTATTTCATACAAGCTTCCATATAACGTACCGTTTTGACGATTAATAAAAAGTTACTAATTTGACTAGTCAGTCAAATATCCAATTATAATGTTTAATGAAATTGTGAAACTATTAGTACCGCTGCTGCCTTTGCTATACATTAAATAGAAACCAATGGCGAGTTCAAGCACCGTCCAAAATTTTGACTACTTCCAATTTAAATCTATTGTAATTGTATCTACGTTTTTAACAACGAAATTAGTTTTATAATATTATGTTCTTCTTCATCTTAGCGTTAATCCCATTTACATCCAAACCTCGGAGTTTGGAATCCGCGTCCGCGTTCACTACCACCGCGCCATAGAGGCTGTCTATAATATTTTATAATAATATAAATCATACACTCAGGAAAGTAGTTGTCTTTCGGCTTATCTTCTTTTATCATATTCTGTTTAAATTCATTTTTCATTTCTTCTTAATTTGTATCAATACGTAAGTTTCCAAATGTCCAGTATCTTTGTTTTGTGTTTTTAGCGACCAATATGGGATCAAGTTAGTGAACTTTGAGTGGTTGTCTGTATTTCATAACTCATAGTAGGCTCAGTAAAATATCTGAATGGGCTTGTGGTAACATTTGCTCCGTTGTGAGTTCTCTAGAACTTTAGTTTAGATTAAATGTAAAATCTACCTCAACTGTAATTAATATTTCCCGACCCAGTTCACTTATAGAGCTAACTTAAGACTAACATTTCGGTGCGGTTATAGTATTCAACTCGAGTGTCAGGTTTTGAATGAAACGTAGCGAGGGTTGAGCTGTTTGATGAATTTGTTGAATGGTGCGTCCACTCACTCGTCGATGAGCGAGGGAAGTTGCATTGAGCGCTCGTGACGATAGCTTGGTACGTGTCGTAGCGAATATCAATGTCACTCAATGAATGACAAAATATGAAAATTGATTGAAAAATATTAGAAAAGTGTATTATACACAAAATTATATTTTATTATTTATATTTGGTATTTCTTTACTTTTTATTGCATTGCATTTTTAAATAATATTGTATTTTATTATTTTATAATAATAAAATACAATATTATTTAAAAAATCTGGTTTCTTTATAATAATTTATTTAAATGTGTCGTTATGCTGTAAAAGCGTAATGCGTACAGTGACTGATTATCGCCATTAGTTTACGTATATAAATATTCGTGTTCGAGAAAAAGGAATAGAGCTATATAGGATGTATATCTTCATCCGTCTTTGAACACGAACCCTAGAGTCTAGAGACGATCATTAAATACTAGAATAGAGTTGCTGTTTATACTCATTATCATCATCATAGTTATTTCAAAGTTGCATCACAGTTTATACCGTGGAGCCCACCGTCCACGTATTGTTTTTGATTGAAATGTTGAATTTTCCGTGAGTGACTGCTGTCTAATCCTAAAAAGAAACCTGCGCCTGAATCTCGTTGTTTAGGATATGCATCGACTTTTAGGTGAGGATGGACTGGCTTACATAACTTTTCTACTATCAGCAACACACATGATGTTGCTGATGGTAGAAAAGGACTTCTAAATACGAAGGTCAACCGTGAAATCCAGTAATATAAGTTTCTCGTAAAAGATTTTTCCCAATTCCTTGATATTTAATCACCGATATACGACAAAAACACAACTTTTTGAAAGTATTATTATCAAATACTACAATTGCAAACAGATTGCTCATCGAAGTTTTTAAAAGGGAAGAAATAAGTCTAATGTAGAACGTCTCAGTCAAGTTTCAGAACATAATTGTATACAATATGTCTTCAAATTATTATGATTAGGAGAAAAGTTTGAGACTTTAGGAAATGGAGGTGTATTTAATAATAAAGAATAGGACCGAAAGTCGGACACCAGTATAACTTAAGGTTATGAACTTCTTTATAATAAGTATCATTGAACCCCAGATATGTTGGGATATTAGGTATGTATAGTCGAGCCAAAGTGGTTATTTACGTGGTAGAGTAAATAATAGGGAATTATGTGCAAGAATTGTTGTAATCTTTCAAAAGTAATGAAAACGTATTGATTTATATATATTGTTACGAATACCTATAATAATGGTGTCAGTCTTATCTTGAATGTTAAATAAAGGGAAAACTTCAAGTACCTATGTTATACAGTACTTACTTCCTTTGCCTTATATCGATCAGTACCTGGGCTTTTCAGAATATATATTTATTAAACCCGTAGTTTTTAGCAACATAAACGATTTTATCAATCTATAAAGATGCTCAACTGCCAACAGGCCGATGTGCGGTAGAGAGTACAATCTACAAAATTGTAGCAAGCCGTTTTTAGCTGGGCTTCTTCACGACAATCACGACGAATCAAATAAAAAAACTGGCTACTGAAGATAAATATATTAAATAAAAAATAAGAAATGATAAAAATAGAAACATGTTAAGTGAAAGGGTGAGCAGTTGTGAGTTGAGTTGTTAATTAATTTATGAGAAGCATAACTGAATGATTTTCTTATTCTATAGTAGTTGAGAGTACCTACCGCCTTAATTAATCGAGAGAGTGACATAATCTAAGATCAAAGCCTGTATCTATTAACTGACGACGCTATCCTGTAAGTTTTAATTAGTTTGATGAAATCGGTTTGCGATATTGTAAAGGTATTAGAATTTATAATTCACTAGTTTTCAAAAAAATATCGACGATGTACGAATATCACCAAAAGCTTTCGCATTTTATTATTATACATTGAAATAAATTATAATGGACTTGGTTGAATAAATTTCTTATTTAGGCAGTCATATAAAGCAAAGAGATATGAATAATTTTTAATGTACTTATCGTTCTCTTATGGCTACTTGATATCTTATTGTGACGTCATGGCCTGCCTCGTAACAAGATCCATTATCCTGATCCTGAGCTCAATAAAATAATAGGTACTCATAGATTTATTGAATACGCCCTGATACAATAAGTAAATAAATCAAACGTGAAATTCAATACTATTTAAGTCCGCAGCATATTGATTCGAAATATGTCGAGACCTTCAACATATCAATTCGTAAATAAGGTTCCATTACGTTTCCGTAACCTAAGAACTTTATATATTGCTCTGAAAATAACTTGGGATGATCCTTCTTTGGTGCTTGTGTCGTAATTCATATTCCGTCTTAGTTTAATTTTTGTATCGGAGAAACAAGATAAAAGCTCTTTGAAGCATTCAAAGAGTCGTTCGTGTTTTTCCCTTATATATTTTAAATTTGTTTGATATTCTACAAAAGGGTTTAGGTACTATTGTAGAGTCCAAAATATCTTAATCCCAGCAAAACCTTATTTTAAATGAAGAAACTACAAGTTCCTTCATTTAAATTGTTATACAAACGTTAGCTTATTTTTTAGCCATCTAAATGAGATCAGGGGCAATCTCTGCTAAGAGCGCTCAATCCCTAATCATTTTCATTTTAACACTCGTACCGTCTACGTAATTATAAAGTTGATGTAACGTATTTTTGATTTTTCAAAGTAATATATTTTGTGCGGTAAGTATATTTATTCTTCTTTAGAAGCAAAAATTCTAAATTTTGGTAACATTACAAACAAACGCACAATGAAAAAGTATAAGCTCTTTTTTATTTACTGTTAGGTACACATATTTTTCCCGAACTTTGACTGTTATAAAAGTAACAAGAAATATCTCTAAATAAATCTCTTGCACATACATAATGGAGACTTTAAATAACAAACATTTATTGAACAAACTTGTAAGGCCTATTCAACAACACGTATTTCTTGGAATAACTTTTGTGAAATTTCTTGACGATAGATCAACGAGCAAGAGCTATCTTACCAGGCGAGATAGCTTAATGTTTGTCTAAAAAATACATTTACAAACAATTTATTTATTATTAACTCCTTATAACAACTATCCTAAGGTGGGGTAAATATTGAAGACAATCCAGATTAGTAATGTATGGTACAGTAATGGATTGCCCGCGGGTTTCACGTCCGTGTCTGTCTAGTTAATGGCCTCAATGGATGGGGTCGCCACAGGCCAATAGGCAGAGAGCTATTCAGTGTAAGTGGTTTTCAAGTCTAAAATATTTACTAATAATAATAAGTTCGGAGCTTGTTAAGTGTTGCTAACTAAGGGAAAACGCAAATTTAGTAATGTATCATTAGTAGATCAACTATTGTACATATCACATAATTGCAACATATAAGTTTAGGTATTTAGGCAGTCCCGGTTCCGAAAGGCGGCACAGGAGCGGGGTCACGATCCCGAGTCCGAAGAAATTCGGGCCGTGAGATCCCGGCTCCACAGGGAAATGGTAGCGGAATGGGAGCTACGACTTGGGCGACCAAGCGCAGGGCGCGCCGTAGTAGCGGCGGTAAGACCCATCATGGGGGAGTGGCTAGAGAGGCCACATGGCAGCCTCTCGTACCGTCTGACGCAGATGATCACCGAGTACGGGTGCTTCGGGAAGTATCTGCGTCGGATGGAGAAAGTGCATTTCGCATTAACTGGCATAATTTAAACATTAGACACACTTTGGTATTTGTCATTTATTATTCACCCTATTCGACCATACGCGACGAAACATTAATGGTATTCATCCATATTTTCTTTTATTCACCCCCATAACGTATGCGCGCGAATAGTAAAAAGCGAATGAGCCTAGCTGCAAACGCATTATGGAATTTGGTTCCGCCTTTAGAAAAGCATGCCACAGATATGCAAGGAAGAAGAACGGTAAGTGGTGTTACCTCATTTTATCTCAAAATGTTCACAGCATAGTTCTATTGTGCTATGTTTTCGTAATGTTTATGTTATGTTATGTTATGTTATGTTAGTTTTTCTGAACAAGATTTCTAAATTTATTCTGAATCCTGTTTAAGACTTAAGAAAAAAAAGATGTCCTGAACCTTATTTGATAAAGAAAGTCGATCCGGCGAGAACTTCCTACTTTGACTACTTTCACTAGACTGGATTTAGGATTAGATACTATTACATAAATAATATATTCGATAAGAGGTAACGCGACGTAGACAGGTACTTGTACTTCAATAATACATATGAGCTTGTAAGGAAAGATGAAACCGTAGCGGTATCGTTAATAATTAAAGACTTCATTCTCTAGGGTTGAACTTACAGGAGATATTGCATGTACAGCGAGTACATCTCTTGGAATCTTAATAATAATAAAATGCTTGGAGAGACTTTGTAGAAAGCTAGGAATTACTCTCACCGCCTATCGTGTACAAATTTTTCAAAGCATCTCGTATGTTGGAAGGCACTTGAGAAACTACATTTATTATATGGCAGAGCACTGGTGATTTTCTGAGAATGTAATTTCAGTTATGGCGTTAAAAGAAAATAATGAATCTGTACAATGTCCGTCCAGCTCCAAGACCAGAAGACGAAACCTATTAGCCTCCAACGTGGAGTGAGACAGGGAGATGTTATATCCCCTAAACTATTCACCAACGCACTGGAGGACGTCTTCAAAACTCTGGATTGGACTGGGCGGGGTATAAACATTAACGGTGAGTACATCTCACATCTTCGGTTCGCCGACGACATCGTCATAGTAGCGGAATCGTTGGAACAACTGGGCGAAATGCTGCATAGCCTAGATGGCGCTTCTCGACGCGTCGGCCTCGGTGTAAACTTGGATAAAACCAAAATTATGTTCAACGAACATGTTGCACCGAGACCGATTGCCATCGAAGGGGCGACGCTCGAAGTTGTTCAAAAATATATCTACCTGGGGCAGGTTATCCAGCTCGATAAAAACAACTTCGAGAAATAACTAGCCAGAAGGATCCGACTGGGTTGGGCAGCGTTTCGCAAACTACGTCGAGTTTTCTCTTCGCCCCTACCGCAATGCCTCAAAACAAAGGTCTTTGAACAGTGCGTCCTACCTGTTATGACTTACGGTGCCGAAACGTGGACACTTACAGTGGGGCTGGTCCATAGCTTAAAAGTCGCGCAGCGGGCTATGGAGCAAGCTATGTTTGGAGTTTCTCTGAAGGATAGAATTCGGAACGAGGTTATCCGACAGAGAACTAAAGTTACCGACATAGGCCACAGAATAAGCAAGTTGAAGTGGCAGTGAGCTGGCCGCGTTTGCCGAAGGACCGATGGCCGTTGGAGCAAACGAGTCCTAGAGTGGAGACCACGAGAAGGTAAACGAAAGGTAGGACGCCCCCTAGCCAGATGGACGGACGACCTGAAAAAGGTGGCTTGGACAGACTAGATGCGGAAGGCGGAGGATCGGAGAAAATGGCGCACATTGGGCGAGGCCTATGTCCAGCAGTGGACTGCGGTGGGCTGATTGATTGATTGATTGATATTGTTTAATAACGTTCTAAATTTATTCTTTATTATTATTAAACAATTTGAACATCTCAGACACACTATAAATAAGTCACCATTTTTTTATAAACCTGATACAATAAGTCAAATATTTTTTTATTCAATACAAAATTGTATTTTATCAATAAAGTAGAAATCAACTCGATTTATCGCAGTGTTTCCAATGTCATTATATATTAGCTTTCGCCTGAGTTACTGTAGCATCTTGTAAATTATTTCAGGTTTTAAAATAAACTTTACCAGTGGCGTAAAATCGGATTGCTCGTTTTAAATTACTAAACATTTTATGTGTTGAGTGGGCTATATTACGTTTTGCTATAGATCAATCAAATAAATAATGAAAAGTGTTTGTTGTCACATCACATCTTTTCATTGAAATGTTTGTATTTATGTTACATTAAATAGTAACAGTGATAATTAATTCATCATCCAACACTTTCAACAAAGCTTCTTGTATAAACGTTTATAAAGGTATGAAAAATTCACTCATCCTACTTAGTGTCTGTATATGAACATTATGAACCATTAATTCTGGTTACGATCCTGTAATGACAAGAGCGGCCACATAAATATTATATTGAAATCATTCCGTTACACTGAGCACATAATAACATACACTTAGACGAGATAATATTAGTTACTTTGGTGGGATCAAATCCTTGGCGAAATATGAATACTAATACAATTCCAACATATAGCGAAATTTGAGCATATTCATGCGAATATATAAAAAAGTATACTGGCCCTATTATTTAGGCTACTCACTGCAGCTGTTATTTATATCACATCACTACAAAAATCCTACCGAACCTTAGGGGCTACGTCTCCCTCACCACACGCTTGTGGCGCTCCTAAAAATTTAGTAGTAGCACCACAATACGCTACTGCAGCGTTTCTTCATGCTACTAATAAGAAGGTACTCTTTTTTTAAACACCGCCGTATAAGTTTTGATAATGTCGTTATTTATGTTATTTAGAGTTAACTCTTGTACAACTGTTTGTTTATTTTATAAAGAATTATCTTCAAGAAGACGTTCTTACAGATTAAAGAACCATTCAAGCAAAGTACTATATCATCGATAATTATATATTTATTGCTGTACATATATTATTAAGCAAATCTACAGCAGTATAGATAGAGTGCCTTTTATCTACTGTTTCTCATCAAAAGCGTTGTTGAGAGAAGAAGCGTTACAGTGCGGAGCAACCGACATGATCTGCTTCATCAAGCACATTGTTTTTGCTACTTCACGCTGTAATGCTCGAATAAATTGGAGTGAAATGCGGGAGTGAGATAGATTCTTTATACCGTCACGTCAATAATATTTCTGTCACTTTGCCTGATCGTAAGCCTAGATGACTGAGACATGAGAATTTACTTAAGTCTCATGAGAGTTACACCATTGCAGACACCAATAACGTCCGTCTCTCCTCCTAGTACTTGAGAGATTAGAATTTACTTCATACAATTATACAGTATTTCGTGACTGGAAGACCAATGACTCGAAGAAGAAGTACCAACTTAAATTCATTAATTGTGTATTTTCCTGTAGTTAAAATAAATTATTTAACTGAGCTAACTATATTAAGAATTTTTAAAGAGTGACAAATTTTGCGTCTGTTATTATTTTATATTTATTTTATAATCATCCACCCTATCTATAATAGTAAATGATTTTACTATTAAATATTATGACGTCACATTAAATTAGTTCATACAAGTTTCTTTACTTACCTACCGTTTTGACGTTTAGTAAAAAGTAAGTAATTGTAAAAGTAAGGAAAATTGGGTATTTGACTGACTAGTTATAGTCAGTCAAATACCCAATTTTCCAATTTTGGACCGTTTAAATAACATGACAGAGATTTTTGTCACGTCAATAAGATAAAAGATACCGTATTTCCACTTAAAAAAATTGGCGGTAGAAATAACTAAACCATACATCTAAAGTACTTTACTTTTATGTTATACGCAATAAATATATTTTTAACTAAGCTTCATAACATGCAAAGAATATAATAGTCAGCGACGTCAAGAGTTCCTATTATGCATACTTTAAAGTTAAATTGAATCTCGGATATAAATTTCAAATTGAACGTAAATAGCTCTTTGTAACAATACTGACTAAACTAACCTTTTCAGGGAGGAAATATCAACTATACTTTGACATGCTAAAAAAATGTTTTGATAAGTGCTGCGTACAAAGAATGCATGAACAAAGTGTCTTCGCCTTAATAAAAAATAAGTACTTAAGTGATAATGGACACAATCTTAGAATTATGTTTACGTAGTAATTTAGGTAAAATTAGTTTACTAATTAGCCAACAAGTCTAGAAAAAAGAATAATGTTTTCACCCTCGTTATTTTATTAGAAGAAAAAAACTATGGTAGCCTAACAATGTGGACAGTCCCGTTGGGATATTCACCATAGGTATGTACCTATTCAAAACATGTGACTTTATGATATGCAAAAACTACTGAACGGATTTTAATGCGGTTTGGGGGTGTGAGGTATACTCCGTGGGGATTTTTTGTATGATTGAAAATTATAGGTATATCTTTTTAATTATACACTTGTGGACACATCTATTGGCCCACCTTAGAGTTTAGGTTTCGATGGCCCCTACCGAAATATGATTGCTAAATTGAACAAAAACTATTGATGCAGTTTTAAAAGGTTTAAACCTGATACATTTTACCATCTTTTCGATCGTATTGTTTTAAAGTTGAATTCAGAATACCACACGACATGGAGCTACGTCTAACAAGTCGGGTATGCGCCGTGATGAAGGCAGTTGATTTTGAAATATAAAACATGTTTTAATAATTCATTATAATAATTATCAAATAGAGGTTTATTTTAATAACGCGTGTTGCCTCCATGGGCATCTACGACAGCTCTCATACGATTAGGCATAGAGTTTATCAACCGTTCTAATAAAAAAGAAACGCGTGAACTTTCGTTCAGTAGGTATGGTGTTCATTGTTCTAAACATTTCCGCGTTCGCAAACGTATTTTTTACTATATTTAATATACAGACATAACTAATTTACAATTTCATAATAGTGTAGCTTAAAATCATTTGGTGAAATACCGACAGCAACGCCACCTAACAACTGTTAATACTGTTGATTGATGGCACTAGGTGGAACCTGCTATATATATTGAATTTAAAACTACCCACATATAGACAATACAAACCTTTGAGCATGCCGTCAGGTGAATCCGGTCATGAAATAAAATACAGTGGAAAAGTACAGTGTATTATTCAATATGGCCTACTACCAAGTTCAAAGTGTGTATTCAAACCATCCAGGAACACATGGAAATATACAGACAAACTTTCATCCAAATCTGTCCAGCCATTTAGGAAGAATTAGGTGACAAACATAAATATGACTTACCTTCCTGTCGCTCTTCCTGACTGCATCGAAGACCCGCCATATAAGACCAGGGCCCGCGTTGCAGTTCTCCTTGCCCATGTCGAAGTATTCGAAGATGGGATTCTTCTCATTTGCGGCGCTGGTGACTCCGCTTTTAAGCTTCGACATTATACCAGCCATGCCGGATGTTATCGTCTCGAATCTGGAGCCATTTGAGTCGGATGTAGAAGCCCCTGAAACAAGCGAGATACTATATTGTAGTCGTCCATTACGATAAAAATTTACAAGTACTATTATGGATCATATTCGGAGGGTTTATCAGGCTCCACCTATATTTTTCGGGCTCAAGCCAACCTGTTATTCATTTATTCATTCATTATTCGCAATATAAGCTTACAGCTTGGGCCAAAGCGCTTATATGTTGTCAGTTACAAAAAAATTACATCATACAATACATTACATAGATTATATTAATTAGATAATTACACATTCCATTCCTCGAAACTAATCAAAACTTCAATATTATAAAATGAAATACATCAATTACAATAATTTTAGGCATACAGTGGGTGCTATAAATTGCACAAATATTTTGTGACACTCGTACCAATGACACTTGGCCCATCATGGAATAAGTCCGCATTTGGATTCTTTTTCAAAAACTCATTTAAGTATTGAACAGCTGTATAAGTAGGGCTACTCCATGCAAGAAAGTGCCAAGCTGGTGGGCAAGTCAAGAGCTGATGCTGTCGTCGTCCAGCGCCACGCATGTATCTGTCCGGCACATAGAAGTGGACACACTCACGCACCGACGGGTTATCCACTTTAAAATTTAATAACAAATAATAGTGCATTATGTGCGCAAACTCCCGCCTGAGCCGCAATGTATCAAGGCCGATCATCCCTGACACGAAGTTGGACGGGTAAAGAAATGGATAGTATCCATAGGTACGCTTGTACAGGTATCGAGCAAATTTACGCTGAACTCTTTCAACCATCAGTATGTACAGTTGTTCTGTGGGATTCCATACAATTGCGTTAAACTCCAACACACTGCGAACATAGGCATTGTACAATAACTTTATAACTTCGATATTGTTAAAATGAGAAGAAGTTCTAGCTATGAATCCTAGAGATTTATTTGCCTTTTTACAAATATGTTTCATATGTTCATGAAAGTTCAATTTGCCGTCCATAATTACACCTAGGTCGCGTATTGTACTGACACGTTCTAGCGGTGTTCCCGCCAGCTCATACGTCGCCAAAATTGGAGCACGGGATCTTGTAAACGTAATGCTTTTACATTTGGAGACATTGAAAGAAAGTCTATTTTTGACACTCCAAGCAAAAACCGCATCAATCTCCCCCTGGAGCGCCAAACAATCTGCTTTGCCTGTGACAGGAAGAAAGAGCTTCAGATCGTCAGCAAACAGAAGACACTCAGCATCAGTAAGAACTCCAGGCAAGTCGTTAATCATTATCAGGAACATAGTTGGACCCAGATTACTGCCCTGGCTTACGCCTGATCTGGTATAAAATGTACGAGATATATGGTTCCCAATTCTTACGTACTGCTTGCGATCTCTCAGATAATCCGCCATGAATTTAAGAAGCTGCATATCGAACCCCAATGATGCAAGCTTCATTAGAAGTACGTCATTATCCACGAGATCGAAGGCCTTTCTAAAATCAAAATATGCTGCGTCGACCTGACAGCCTGCTGTCACCCGAGAGCGCAGATAATCTACAAACCCAATATGGTTAGTTAAGGTAGAGCGCGCCGGGCGAAATCCATGTTGGGAATTATCTATGTACTTACTAATGTGATCGTATATACTCTTATTTATAATGGATTCGAAGATTTTTCCAAAAATTGATAATACTGCAATAGGTCTGAAGTTAGTGATGTCAATCGAAGAACCATCCTTAGGGATCGGTGTTATTCTAGAGACCTTCCAGTTACTAGGATAGACACCCTGCTGGAGTGATAGGTTATAAATGTGCAAGAGCGGTTCCTCGAAGGCAGAAATACAGTCTCTAAGCAAAAACGTGGGTATGTTATCGGGACCATACGCAGAGGACGGCTTCAGTCGCCGAACCGCTCGTCTTAAGTCAGAAGCATTTATGTGTCCCACATTAAAGTTGGTGTAATTATAGCCTGCGTCAATTGCTTCTCGCTCAGCTACCTCAGGATCCAGCACTGGTATGTTTGGATGAAAGACAGAACTAAAATACTGCGCAAAAGCATCGACCGCCTCCTGACCTTCGACAGTTACATTATTGTAGTTATATTCCCTGCCTTGGCGCATATCTCTACGTTTGTCCCTCACGTATTTCCAAAAACTGGCCGGGTCACGAGTAATATTATATTTCCAATTTGGCCTGTTTTAATTGTTTTTCAAGGGTATTGAGGTGTTGTTGTTGTTTTAGAATCTTCTCGTTAAGTTGCACATCAATCTCGACCTCACGTTTAGGAGGTGTAACAAATGTACTTATATCCACATGCCGCAAGGAGCGTCTACGTTTTTGCACACCTCCTGGGAAGTCATTCTTCTTTACTGAAGAATTTGATAGAAAATTTTTCAATGTCACGTTTTCCTTGGTCAATTTTATGACTTGATTACGAAGGTCGTTATTCTCTAATATTATGTTCTCTAACTCATTTTGAGAACCGTATAAATCCGACTGAAGCTGCGTAATAGTTTCTTGTAATTCCGGAATTGAGTTAAACTTAATAATTGTGTAATCTACACTCCTTGACAACGTTTGTTCCATGGTAAGAGAAGTATCATGCTGCACTACCACCTGATCGGTGGATATATCATCCAGATCAAGGACGGGTGTCGAGGGAGTGGAACAATGCGGAATCGTTTGTGACACATTAGGTGATTTATCTATTTTAGAAATAGGAGACGATTGTTTCTTCCTAGTTGTAACATAAGACGGTTCAGTAACAGGTGTAATCTGTGCTTTCGATTTTTTCCTTTTACATGTCGTACATTCCCACTTAGATAATAATGCCTTGCCTTATCTAGTAAATCTTTTGATTCTCCTATACAGTTCAGCTCAAAGTTATTTCTGCATATAGAGCATATAAGTGTACCTGTATGATTAACTTGCTTCTTACACTTGAATCATGTCACAAGTCGCGCCATCTTGCGGCCGCCTCCAGATCGACAGTTCGATGACATGTTGTTATTGTGTATTTACAATCTGATTCGATTCTATTGTCACCCAAATTCCCTTTTGGCAAACATTATCCAAATTTAAAAATTCGGTTCCAATTTTAAAGAGAGTTCCTCGTGGTGCAAGGCCATCCGTTGCACTGAACCTTACCCGGTGTATAGCCGTGGTCGTCCGGGAGAACTCTCAAAGCGCTTGGGAACAATTACTCACCTTCCCTTATAGGATTCTACATGTTGCGAAAGACCAGGCCACCAAAAAGTCGCTAACAACACAAATAAAAGAAAACTGCTCTCTAGCTCATAATTTTGATCCAAAATTCACCACCTTCCATAAAAATTCAATTTACCACTATGTAGAGTCCAAGTTAAGAGAAGGTGACATTAGAGGAGCTGCAAGGCTTTTATTCAGCAGTGATGTGATAGCGCCATGCTCGCCAGATACTCTGGCAGATTTGCAAAGCAAGCACCCATCACCTGCTGATAACCTTTCCTTCCCTGAGCCTCTGGAGTCAGACGCTGATTGTCTCAGTGTTTCAGCCAAGGACGTGATAGCAGCCGTTGGCTCTTTCCGGAGTGGGTCTGCCGGCGGCCTCGATGGCCTTACTCCACAGCACCTCAAGGACCTTACCGGCGTAAGCGTCGGAGAAGCTGGCGACGCACTCTTGAAAGAACTAACGGCCTTAATTAACCTTATGTTGTCCGGCAATGTGGACGAGGGCATCATTGATTTACTGTACGGCGCTAATCTCTGCGCCTTGCGTAAAAAAGATGGTGGCATTCGTCCCATTGCCGTAGGCTGTACATACAGGCGAATAGCAGCTAAGTTGTGTTGTAGAGCATATAGAGACTCTCTCACAGATAAATTCCAGCCCCTCCAACTCGGCTTCGGCTCCAAAGGGGGCTGTGAGGCTGCTGTACATGCCTTATCTACGTTCCTTGGCTGCAGTGGAGGTGAGGTTATCCTCAAAGTTGACTTGAGGAATGCCTTTAACTCTGTTAATAGAGACACTCTGTTGACACAGGCCAAATTGGAAACCCCCAAAATTTTTAAATTTCTCTGGCAGTGCTATAGGCATCCTTCTAAATTGCTTTATAAGGAAAATATTTTAAATTCAGCAGTAGGGTGTCAACAAGGTGATCCTCTTGGACCAGTCATTTTCAGCCTGGCTATTCACCCTATAATTCAGCGACTAAATTCCAAATTTAACGTTTGGTATCTAGATGATGGAACTCTCGGAGGCGACGTAGAAACGGTGTTAAAAGATTTGGCGTTTCTAAAAAAAGAATTTAGTTCAATCGGCCTAGAACTAAATCCCACCAAATGTGAAATTTTTCTCAGTGATCAAATTGACAATCTTTCGGTACTCTCAAAATTCAATGCTTTGGCTCCAAATTTAAAAGTTTTACAAAAAAGTTCTCTCCGCCTCCTTGGGTCGCCAATTCTTGAAGATGCTTACGAGTCTTTTGTGGAAGAGAAAATAAATTTCTTTTGTGATGTTTCGGAGCGATTGTACCAAATTAATATACATTCAGCTTTCACCATTATTCGGCATTGTCTTTTCGTACCAAAATTTACACATGCCCTGCGTTCAACTCAACTTTTTAAATTTTTGGAACTTTTAGGTCAAGTGGATAGAGTGCTGCAAGACACTCTATGCAAAATTTTAAATATAAATTTGAACGATCGAGTGTGGCTTCAGGCGTCCCTTCCAGTTCGTCTCGGGGGCCTCGGCGTTCGCAAAATTGCAGATGTAAGTATGCCAGCATTTTTGTCGTCGGTCTATGGCACTGAAGAATTAGTCAGGAAAATTCTAGCTCCTTCACTGATTAATTCGGATGTGCCAGGTAAGGCCGAAGCTGTAAATTCTTGGAAAATGACTTGTCCAACTGCCGCCATGCCCGCCAACCCATCTTCCCAAAGGCAATGGGATGAGCCGCTCACTATTGGTGTTAAAAAACATTTAATCAGTACAGCTACCAGCGCTGCTGAGCGCGCTCGCCTATTGGCTGTGGGTGAATGGGAATCTGGTGTATGGCTCCAGGCACTTCCTTCGCCCAACATTGGAACAATGTTGGACGACACGACCTTCCGCATTGCGACTTGCCTACGTTTGGGTGCACCGTGTGTTTCTCCGCATCGGTGTCTCTGTGGAGAAGCTGTCGATAGCCTTGGACATCACGGATTGTCTTGTAGCAGGAGCGCAGGCCGCATGTCCCGACATGCAAACATTAACGACATTATCCGTCGAGCTCTTGTCACCGCCGGCGTGCCAGCTATACTTGAACCTGTTGGCTTGGCTCGCGACGATGGTAAGAGACCGGACGGTATGTCGTTGTTGCCTTGGAAGATGGGTAGGCTTTTGGTGTGGGATGCAACCTGCGTCGACACCCTGGCGCCTTCCCATCTTCCAAGTACGATTGACTGCGCATGCGCTGCTGCTGCATCAGCGGAGACTCTCAAACGGCGCAAATATACCAATTTAACTGGTAATTATAATTTTGAGCCGTTTGGAGTAGAAACGTTGGGTCCGTGGGGTCCAAGCGCGCGCGCGCTATTCAAAGAAATAGCGAAGCGACTAATCGACGCTTCCCGTGACCATAAGGCTGGCCTTTACCTCGCTCAAAGAATTGCCATCGCCATTCAGCGTGGTAATGCCGCCAGCCTCTTGGGCACGGTACCAGTAGAGATCGATGGGGAGGAATTTTTTGATGCCTGAAATTACAGTCTCCCTCTTTTTCTGTATCCCATTTTTGTATATATTGTATAGTTAGCATAGTTTTTAGTCTTTAATTTGTAAGTAATTGTATATTATAATAGCATATTTTATTTAATGTATTCAATTAAAGATATTATTGTCTCCTCATAAATAAATGTATTCGATTCTTTGAATTAATGCACAACATATAAATTGTAAAATCTCAAAAAGTGAAATTTTTACCCGGATGCGATCTCATGCCGCATCGCTGATCTCTTAGTTGAGGTAGCTCGTACCACCACAGGACCAACAAGAGGTTAGCGTTGGTAGTCGAAATACGGAAACAGTATTTATACGTCATATAATAGTAGTAGGTACATGTACCATTTATTATTAAAATCTACTGTTTCTTTGTTACCACTAATGGGGTCAAAGTCCAATATCGATGGAATTTTTGAATTTTTGAATTTTTGTGGACCGTTATAATTTTTATTTACGTTATAACTCAAGTTTTATAAGTTGTTTCTATACTAAATTTACACAGTTTGTCACTCGAACACTCGGGTTTGGGTATGTATACTTATATTCACTTAATAACTACTTTTTGCACTGTTTTTTGAATTTAATAACGACCAGGTTAGCAACACGTCTGCTCACTTTAACGCCGCAATAGGACTTTTAGGTGGTACTCATCATGATTCACAGATGGGGCTTTGTTGCTCGTTCCCCTTAAAGCTGGAAGGGTAAGCGATTGCCGCTCACCCTTCCAGCTATAAGGGGAACCAAAAAAATTTTTGAAAAAAAATAATTTTTTTTTCCATAAAAGCTAAAATATGTCAAAATAAGAGAAAGAGAGAAAGTAAGTGGATCGACATAATGGCATCTATACTAATATGATAAAGAGGAACGATTTCTATTTTGTATGTATCGGATAAACTCAAAAACTCCAGGACTGATTTCGAAAATTCTCACTGATTAACATGGGCTATAGTTTCAATTTAATTCAATATTATAGTTTCAAGAAAATAATAGGGATCCTTTCAAAAATACCAACAATGTATCCTAAAAAATTACTTTAAAAATCCTTATATCGCGTGTGTTGCAAAAACTATTAACGATAGAACAAAATAATTTATTTCCAAAATGTGTGGCTTAAATAGGTCCACCGTAAAATTTGCAGTAGGTAACCATTTTTATCTTTTACAAATTACAAAATAAATTTGTGTTATTTTCGAAGCTATTTTTAACAATACATTGTTATTCTTTATCCAATGAAATACATTAGATACGCTATGTATTTAATGTGGATTACAATTGCCATTCAAATTGTATAATCATAACGAACAGCTTAAAAGAAATACCGATAAAAATCAGATCATGTTAATAATACCTTTTAATTCATTTTAATCCTAATAAATTATTTTGTATTTAAGACTTTCAATACCAGTTGATTACTTGAACTTGAAACTTGAAATTATATAAATCAGACGTTCCATCAAAAGATATTACTAAATTATAAATGTCAATAGGTCCGGTAGATTTCCGTATATTATTTGAAAATGATTAAATTACCGGCATGGGTGCAACGGGGGTTCGAATTATGTCACAACCAAAACCGGGGAGGGTCAGTTGAACAGAAGGTGCAGCGGGAATGGAATCAGAGTGCGTGTTCCAGAACCCCCAAGCTAATGCGACGGTAGCAACTCGGCCCCAAGGGAGATGCTGCCGCCTACAGCAAATACCGGCTGCGGCTGGAGCGGTCCTGTAGAGAGCGTTTAGACGCGCCAAAATAGGACTCGCCTGATGGTAAGCTAAAGCTAAAGGCTAAGCCTCAAGGAAAAAGGCACTCAGCTTGATGGCTGCATATATATATGCTTTTTCAAGCCCCGCTTAACGGACCTGTGACTGTAAGAAGGAGGAAACACGTGAGCTGGTAAAGAATATCAGGTTTTAGTGGTGCGGCAAAGGTAAAAGTCTTCAAACCACTTGGTTCTTGATCGGATACTCTCTCAAGTGATAAATAAACCCTGCCCGCGTTGTTCTGTGTAGGAAAGGAGAGAGTGGGACTTATTGGAAGGGCTCATCAGAACTCTCACCATGGATGGATGGTATAATATAGCCAAAGAAGCAACAAGCTACTCAAAGACTTCTCATATGTCACTCTGACTGCCAGAGAGCACAGAGGAGATCAGGGAAGGGGTGGGCTGGTCGCCAAGCGCAAGAGTGGGGATACAAGTGCGGCCGACTGTCAGCGCTTCACCCTCGCCGGTGCAGTGGCCTTTCTCCCCTGAGTGTGGGCGCCATTTTAAAACCATAGATGACCCAGGATAAGGTACCGCCAATATTTTTTAAGCAATGCAATCTGAAAACCTTAAACAGCGTGCGGATTTAGTGAGTCCGAGTGCGACATAAACAACCCCGAAGGCCAACGGGGTTGGTATCTGAGGGGATTTTAGCACGAAAAAAGTTTACAAGATTATAATTCCACGCAAGCGGAGCCGCGGGCAACAGCTAGTGTATCATAAAAACGACAGACTCATTAATGAAACGTCCTTACCGTGTGTTTCAAATTAATAATTTTATTTCATGGTTACGTGCACCGAATATGCACCGGGTTTTATTTTCAAGTTAAAATTAATTTGAATGTAATTTAAAGCTGAATCGAATGTTGTTGACGTGAAGGTCACGGGCATTGGATCAAGTGCACTTCAATATATTTTTCATTATTATCGTTACAACTATTATTATTATGGAGTGAATACACCTGCTGAATGATAGATGAGGTTTTGGTGCCGATTTACCTTTGAAAACTAAGACGTTGGGCAGGAGTGGCGCCCATAAAATCATATAAATCGAAGCAAAAAAATTAGAAGGACAACGGACACCCCGGGTCCGTTTTCTTCACACCTGTCGATCAACGTATGAAGCCCTAGCGTAGCCTTTCTTCTCGGGTTTAGAGGGTAAAAGGGCAGTATCTTCCATTTAAACCAAGAAAAATATTTTAGAAAGGAGAAGAAAGTGTAGGAGAAATATCCACGAGTAGGAGAAAGTGATTAGATTATCATTCCAGTTTTTATCATCAGCGGTATATAATAAGGCCTTGACAGCAATATTCATCTCATGATAATTTTTATATACTACGTAGTTGGCAGACAAGCACACTATCCACCTGATGGAAAGTGGTTACCGTGGTCTACGGACGTGTGTAACACTTGATGAGTCACACTCGCGCTGCCGACCCTGTAAGCAAAGAGTTTGAGTGCCGTCAGTGTAGAAGACAAAGCAGGGCAAGCCTTTAATCTTCCCACTGACAGTACAAACTCTCCAGTGAGCTCTGGCTACCCTACTCACCCCTGGGAACACAACACAAAATTATTATGGTCGCGGTATTCTGTAGGGCGGAGGTACTTCCCCAGTCGGACTGCTCAATTGGACGGAAATACCGCCGTGTCCTACCGCCTATAATATAATGTACAAATATAATTAATTATAAAAAAAGATGTAATATAAAAGGCTTTAAACAGCATATCAAATGACAAGAAGACTTCCGAAACTGCTATCGAGATGCCTGTCGCAGCAGCAATCAGATCACGTGATTTTTAAACAATATTTATTTGTGATGCCGGGATATGGTAGTTTGTCCACTACCAATATTTTCTATAATGTACAAAATACTATTAATTATACTCTATATTTTTTATTGCACCATAGGGTTATGTGACAAAAGCACGATTATATTAGGTCGATGAACGACCTCCGCCCCCCATGAGCGCCGGCCTGGGGGTGACAGGTGAAGCCGCCTGTCACCCTGGCAGAAGCAGGCCGCGGCGGTGGCGCGCGTGGCGCGCCTCCCCGTTTCCGGGGACGAGTTGGGGACTCTGTAGTCCCCACACCCGAGAAGAGGGCCATATCGTGAGAGATGGCCCTGGGTCGGCCGGGGTGCGAGGGATATGCCTGTCAACCTCACCTTCGGCAACCAAAACGACCCACAGGCGGCGTGCGTTTTAGTCGGTTCGAGTCCGACATAACCTCCTCCACCGGCTCCGGTGGGGAGGTATCCGTGGGGATTTTGGGCACGTAAAAAAAAAAAAAAAAAGCACGATTATATTTACACGTAATTCGTTCCGGTTCTAACCTACAAAAATTTCGAATTACTAATACACAAAAACAATAAGTTTTGCCGTATTATATATCAATTTTCTCACAAATAGAAGCTTTTTTGTTATTCATCTTGGCCTCTGTCAAGCCGGGTAACCTAGAAAACCGTTATCTGACCCTTTTTAACCATATGACAAGTTATTCAAAACCCATTTTACTCGAAACTGTCTGCACCATTTCTTGATACTCTTTTGGCTGTTTTACTTAAAGGAAAAATACAGATATACGAATAGTAAGATAGGGTCTCAGGAGATTGTACACTGAGATCCTATCTGGCTACATATACAATCTAATCACCATGTTGCTGTACATTATGGACGATGAAATAAAATGGACGAAAAGAATGAATTATTCGCATTAAGTTTGTTGAATTCTCGTTTACTTGTCTTGCTAATGTTGTTGTGTATAAAGCATCAAAAAATCAATAAGCCTATCTCAGTCCACTGCTGAACATAGACCTCTCCCAGTGCATACCCGCGGTCTCCACTCTAGGACTCAATTGCTCCAACGGCCATCAGTCTTTTAACAGGTGTGTCAAGCCCTCTACCATTTCAGCTTGCTTATTCTGCGAGCCATGCTAGTAATTTTAGTATATGTAGGATGACCTCTTTACAAATTTTATCCTTCTAATTGACCGCTCCCCGATTTATAATTCGTGCACTAACTCGATCGTCAGTGTCCAAATTTCGGCCCTATAGGGCAGAACACACTGGTAAGTATACATCTGATCGATTTGTCTAGTTAGGGCCTAATTCTCATGTTAAATTGTATTTGTTTAAGTTCCTGAACGATCGTGGGCTACTACAGAATATCTCAAATGTACGTTATACGGCGTGGCGGCTGTGTTCACTTTTAATTTACTCATAAAACAACCCTTGTCTTCGGAGCCACCTAAGTCGTCTTATAAGTGAATACCAATAATAGTGTTTTTATAGTGAAATTCTCTCCGACAGTTAGGTAAAAGATTTTTTATTAAATGTCTTAGCAATCGGATATCTGAGTATGATATGAGATTTAAGTATGGTATGATACCTATGTAATACTAATGAATGAGATACTCCGGTCAATATGCAAAACCGAGGCTATAATAATTCATACACATCTGAAATTTGGTAGAATTGTTCAAAACACCACTACTGTCTACATTTTCAAACTCTTGCCTTTACTTGTGCTATAAGACCTTTTTTCTTCCCAAATTTCTTAATTCTAGCGCAAAGGAAAGTATCCTAAAATCAAACTTCTAATTTAACTTTAACTCTATAAATTTTTTCATGCATGGTTTTTCTTAAACTGCACACCTTGGCTTTTTCGAAAACATAACTTATTTGATACAAATGGTCTTTTAGTCAGCTCATAGCTCTCTAAGATTGGCTTATAGATAATGTCTTTGGCATGAAGTCCGCCTTTGTATAATGTTACTGTGTATAAAATTGAATAATTAAATAAATTAAAAATATAGTCTGTAAATCTGTACAATTATGGCCATAATGAATATTGAGGCATACATTGGGCGTAATGAATTATTTCCCGTAAATAATGGAACAAAGTTGTAGTATAAACCAGACAAAAGTATAAATATTCGTGTATTTACAAAGTGGTGAAAACAAAACTTACAAAATATCAGATTTCAACAATAAAATTACAGTACGTGCCCGTTACGGATATCACCCAAATACCTTCAGGCGAGGTCCTGCCTAACCGTGGCATTGAGAACTGTCTTTGATACTAACTCGGGTATTTATTACTTTGTTCTAGCATTATTTTACGTGCTTTCCTTACCTTTTGTTCTCATTGCGCATATACATTACATTGTTTCTACATTACCTCTGTGGCACTGAGTAATTTATTAAATTCGCAGTAATATGTCTATCTATATAAGACTGTTATAAAAATGCATTAATTATGACGTATGGTCTATATTTCAATAGTTTACGGATCAGAACAGGAAAATGTAGTTTTGAAGAAATGTATGACACCACTTGCGAATGCATTTTAGATCGAAAGTTATAAGATTTATAAACACGAAATCGTAAACTTAAAATCAGACGACTACACGAATATTTTGATGTATTCCACTTGGAACATGTTGAGTCCACTGAATATATTGATAGATGGTAAACAGATGTTAAACGAGCTTACGAGGTGGCAAGTATAAGTTACTACTACTATATGTTACTGCAGCCTAGGGAGTCTTGGAACTCAGATGCGTCACTCGTAAACCTATATCTTAGTTTCTGGTTATAAAAGCGATAAGTTTCCAACAATTTTGAAGTACCTGAGTAATATCTACACATGAAGCTACAACTTTGGTATCCCTTTTAAGAATATAACGCAGACGCAGAAGTATAAATTGGCACAGTTAGTAGTAGTTTGACATAAAAGTCCATGTTCGATATCAATATTCAACTTTTATGCAAAGTTTCAGAGTACGCTTCTAAGAAGACTATTCTGGTTGTAGCATCACGATTGTTAAGGACAAATAACGCGCTATTCATATAATTCGTATAATACCTAGGTACTAAATTTATTTATTGCAATTATTTAATACCGTGTTACACTAAATTATTCAAAGGTTTTGACGCGTCGGATGCCAATTCTTAGTGAACATAAGACGCAAGCCCTGTGGTCGTGCGAAGCTTCGACACCAATACTACCAATTTCTACTTTTAAATAATTGGCGTGGTGTCGCCAGTAAATTAATAGTAGAAATTGGAGCATGCAATCGAAGCAAGTAGCTTCGTAAGCCATTTGTCGCGGAAGGAAACTGTCCCCGAACGAACAATGCAGGCTATTTACGCTCGCCCATGGCGCGCTGGCGGCTCACACATTTCCTTCAATCGAGGTACATCTATATAAACCGAACAACCTCGCACAGCAAATAACTCGCGAGCAGGCCCGCTCTATGTGGACTGGCTAATGAAGAGTGTCCCAAATAAAAGAGAATTCATACCGCTGCATCTGTTCGTAGTGAAAATAATTTTAACTAAATTATGTTTTCATTTTTCATAATGTTTTCTACTTTTATAATATCTGATTCTTTATTTATAACCGTGAGTGAGTGAGCTTGGATTATGGTCCTCAAAGTCTTAAATGGAGGTGTTTCATATTCAATATTGAATTTCTCGAATGTGTTAATTACATATATCATATATTTATTAAAGAATTCTGCTATCTCACCACACTAATATATAATAAAATATAGTTTATTAGTCCTCTTTTCCTTCTCCATATCCTCATTTCGATAATATTACAGTATCTAATATATGTTTGTATGTGTCCTTAGAGGATTTTATTTTTATTCTGACTTCCGCAGTATTTATTTTATGATTTCGTTGCCTGATGTCAGCTATTTATAGTTTCTGGTCATCGATTGATGACTGTAGTCACTTTTAATAGTTAATGTAAAAATGTGCTTATAAGTGTACATTGTATCATACTATATGTTTATTTTAGTCAGAGAGTTTGCAGATTCCTTGACTCCTCTTTCACAGTACAAGTTTCTTTGTTTAGAAGTTTATAATAATAATTATTACGTGTATGGTAAACGATAAATATATATCTCACTCACATTATATTACAAAATCTACCAGCAAATCGCCGGTGTTTTCATAAGACATCTTATTAGGGAACAGACTTTATATATATTTAATTAAGTTGTATTATTATTATCTAAGTGTAGGATGTATAACGGCCGCCTGATGAGATACGAGTATTACGTGACCTGACCAAGAAAATCTTAATCTATTTTTTATTCCCGTGGCTCTCTGGTATTGACTTGTATGGCATACAAAGATATTTAGAACCCTCAGATGGTATCTACTAAATATATAAAATAGTAATATAGATTGATCTTTCCCCTTGGTTTATTGTATAGTTTATTATGAAGCATAATATATTACATCTCACTCTCTCTCTCTCTTTCTCTCTCTGAGGTAACCCCTCTACTATTATTATGAGACCTAATTTTCTTTTTCTTCTTTTTTGAAAGAATATTAGAACAAAATTACCAATATTTCCTCTAACCCCTCCAGCTACTAAATTGCTTGTATTAGGAGTGGGTTCACGTCTGTGGCGCAATGGCCAGGATTCGCACCCGGGGCCTCTCGATCGTAAGGCCTACTCCTTAACCAGTACGCTACCGGTTCTTAATTACATGGAGACATGAGTCCAACACGCAGATACCTATATAATTGGCGGGCTCTTGTAAATGTTGGAAAATGGATTAAATAGCAAAAAAATCATGCTGACAAAGAATTTGGAAAATTTCGGAAATCCACCAATAAATTAAGTCTAGAGCCCCAGTAAGTGTGGCTGGTGTGCATAAACCCAAGGATATAGCAAATGCATATCTTTTTTTTATACAACTTAGGTGGCAGACAAACACACGGCACACCTGATGGAAAGTGGTTACCGTGACCTATGAACGTGTGTAACACCTGTGGAATCACATCCGTACTGCCGACCCTGTAAGAACAGAGATGATATGTGCCCTCAGTGCAGAGCCCAAAATCAGGACAAGCCTTTGGTCTTCCCACTGACAGTACAAAAACTCTCCAGTGAGCTCTGGCTACCCTACTCACCACCGGGAACACAACACTAGGTTATTATAGCCGTGGTATTCTGTAGGGTGGAGGTACTTCACCAGTCGGACTGCTCAATTCGGACGGGAATACCGTGGTGTCCTACCTTCTCCTCATGTATATCATCATATCTGCTATAGAAAAAGCCTCAGTAATTAGTAGAATGAAGAATAGCAAGTCACCAGGCCTTGACAGCCTTAGCAAAGAACATCTTAAGCAAAGAAAAAAAGCACTGTTGCTGTGTGTGCCTACACGTGCGCATGTACGCATGTGTACACATTTTTTTTTTTTTTTATATAGGACACGTCAATTGGACTTCGCCTTGCCTGATGGTAAGCTGAAGGCAAAGTCCCAGAAAAGAGGGTCACCATTACTTACACATACCGTGTGACAATGGTGACACTCAGCTTGACGGCCTTATCATATGCTTTTTCACGCCCCGCTTAAAGGACCCGGGACTGTAGGAAGAAGGAAACACGTGAGCTGGTAATGAATTCCAGGCCTTAATGGTGCGACAGAGGAAAGAGTCTCCGAACCGCTTGGTTCTTGATCGGATGTTTTGCACCGTGTGCGGATGACATCTAAGACCTGCACGCGTTGTCCTGTGTAGGAAAGGGGAGGGTGGGACTAATTGGAAGAGCTCATCAGAACACTCCCCATGGTACAGACGGTAAAATACAGCCATGGACGCAACATCTCTACGCAGCTGTAAAGGTTCTAGGGTGTTCGTGATCTCGGGATTCCCAATGATGCGGACCGCACGTCGCTGCAACCTGTCGAGAGCATCTAGTAAGTACTTTGCTGAACCATCCCAGAGATGCGAGCAGTACTCCACACAGGAGCGAATTTGTGTCTTGTATAGAAGACACCGCTGCTCCGGCGTGAAAAATCGTCTCACTCTGTTCAGGACTCCGAGTTTTCGTGAGGCTGTTTTGATGATGCTTTCGATGTAGTTTTTGTTATTCAGGTTGCAGCGAACATCCATACCTAGGATATTGAGATTGTCCTGCAGCGGCAGTGGCGTGCTCTGAAGAGTGGGGAGGGGAAGGAAAGAAGATACTTTTGCTGTAAACGCACATGCCTGCGTCTTCTTGGCATTGAACTCAACCAGGTTCTCAGAGCCCCATTGAGAAATGTGATTCAGGACCCCGTCAAGCTCAGTGACAAGAAGCTGCCTTTTCTCTGCGATATCTGACTGCTTGGCCGCTGGATGTCCATGATAACTCCCATGTAAAGTGCTATCGTCTGCATAACAATGAACATTGCCGGTAGACAGCATGTCGTTGATATGCAGAAGAAAGAGAGTGGGTGATAAGACGGACCCCTGGGGCACGCCAGCATTAACCTGCAGAAACTCCGAAGCTCGTCCGTCACAAAGGACGCGAATACGGCGCCCCTGCAGAAAGCTAGCAACCCAGTTGCACAGCCTAGAAGGCAGACCAAAGGCAGGTAGCTTAGAAAGAAGCGATTTGTGCCAGACTCTATCGAAAGCTTTGGCGATGTCAAGACTAATTGCCAGTGACTCACCGTGCTTCTCCATAGCCTCACCCCAAAGATGGGTAACGTATGCTAGAAGATCACCCGTTGACCGTTTCGGTCTGAAGCCATATTGCCGGTCATTAATTAAGGAGTGATCCTCTAGGTGCCGCATGAGCTGTTTGTTAATTATGTGCTCGAACACTTTGCACAGCACTGAGGTGACGGCTATGGGTCGATAGTTGGCTGGCTCCGAGCGATCCCCCTTCTTGGGAATCGGCTGAACATTCGCCTCTTTCCAAGGCAAAGGCACTGTACCCGAACTGTAGGATAGCCGGTACAGGCGCGTAAGCATTGGAGACAACTCCGCTGCACATTTTTTCAAAACTACCGCTGGAATACCATCCGGACCACTGGCTTTCCGGACATCGAGTGATTGCAGCACTGCACGGACATCGCGTTGCCTGATATGGATATCAGGCATCGCGTGGTCACTGTCGGGTAGTGTTGGTGGCTGCGTACCACAATCATCGATTCGGGAGTTGGCCGCAAAGAGATTAGCCAGCAGATTTGCCTTCTCTTGCGGCTCATGGGCCAGGTATCCATCAGGGTTACGCAGCGGAGGCAGCGAAGGCTGACAGAAGTTGGCTTGCACGGCTTTAGCCAGTCGCCAGTAGCCACGGCTTCCCGTGGGATGCATCACTAGCTCTTGACCAAGCCGCGCTATGCGCAGGGCATCCGCTCTGACATAGGCCCTTCTACAGACCTTTGTGGCTCTGTTGTACGCCGCCTTGTAGTGGCCCAGATTGGGATGGCGCGTGACGCGCGCCCTTACCCAAGCGCGGTACGCAGACTGTTTTTGTTCAACAGCTTCCGCGCACTCGCGCCCGAACCAAGGGCGCACCCCGCGGTCACCGGTGACATCGGTGTATGAGATATAGTATTCCATACCCAGACCGATCTCACCGGCGACAGCAGTAGCACAATCCGAACATAATATGTGCGCTTCCTTTGTTTTTATTTTATTTTGTGTATTAGTCATGGCTTACCATCATATGATCTGATATATATAGCTGTACCCATGATGAAGAGTAAGACAGCAGATGCCTCAGATACGTCCATTTTGTATAATTACAGACCTAACTCCCTCGCTACAGTTGTAGCCAAGGTCTTAGACATTTTGCTTGGTAAGTACATGATGAAGCACATGAAAATACATATGACTCTCAATTTGATTTCTAACCCAGTCTTTACCGAAAGTGCTATCATCAGTCTCATGCAGACTGTTCAATATTATACGGCAAAAATACCTGTCTTTGCCTGTTTTTTAGACCAAGTTAAGTATAATGAACCTACTGTGGCATAAACTGGAGTCTGTGTCGACCATACCAACTGCATTTACCTCTATTTTTAAATACTGGCAGGTATAACAACTAAGCAAATAGTGTTAAGTAGTCAGGTGAACTTTGGAGAGCGGTATACGGCAGGGAGATCCAAGCTCGCCTAGTTGTTTAATCTGTACATTAATCAACTTTTATTGAAACTGGATATTACCGGCATCTGGATGGAATTTGTTTAACAACAAATCAACAAAGTTTAAATGATAAATTTTGTTGATAACATGGTGCTTCTTATACCTCGTTTACAACACGAAATAAGTTGTAAAACAAGTCGTAAACTTGTTAATAAAAAACTTGTTGATGACTTGTAGAAGACTATGTAATTAAAACACTATTTTAATTATTTTATACATGAATGTCAGATACTTTTTCGTTCACATAGTATGTATAACCAACAAGTTGTAAACACATTTGCGTTCACACTGTAGCCTGTGATATATTGCAATTGCAACTTGTCAAATACATGTTTTATACTTAGGTGTAAACGAGGGGTTAGCCCATCTATTAGTGTATTAAGGCATCTAATCGCTAATATGTGAATTCTATGCGGTGAGTCATGGGCTCAGATACAATGTCAAAAAGACTGAGATTATGATCTTTAAGGCAAACATGATATACTCCAAGGTGCCTATTAAGCGCAGGATTCCCCTATGTTATGGAGATGGGTACGACTTCACTTGTGAGTCCGTCCCATCTCCGTTGGAAATCCGTGAAAAGCATGTACCTTATCTATTATCTATATTATTGTTGTTTATAAACTAGGGTTAGTATAATAAGTAATACTAACCCTAGTTTATTAGCATTATTACTAACACTATGGATAATTTTCCGAAATAATTTATTCATTCATTCATTCATAAATTCACGCCTATATCCCCGAAGGGGTAGGCAGAGGTGCTAAGCACCCACAGTTCGCCAGTTTATGTTTAGGTCCCAATGTAATAGGTGGCGAGCCTATTGCCATTAACCGGGCACTTATAAACCTACGATAAATACACACATAACTTCGAAAAGCATCGAATAGTCATTGGTGTGTGCCATAGTAAAACCTGGGATCGAACTCGAGACCTCGTCTCAGCAGTCCATTACCCATACCACTAGGCTATCGCGATTTTTTAATAACGAACGATGTTTTAATAATAATAATTATTAATATAATTATATTACAATATTGGGAAAGGCCTATGTCCAGCAGTGGATTGCGATGGACTAATTGATTAATTGATAGATATTTATATTGACCTGTGTACCTAGTTGGTGACCAAATTGAATGGATTAGCTACAACTGGCTCTGAACATACGGCGCCTGCTTTTAACACAAATTATTTTACGGACCTAGCAGAGGGTGATTCATCAACTCACTATATAAGGTCCCTTAGGGATCGTCATAAGCATGAAAGCAATAAAGGTGATTGAGGTTGACACCGTTGTCAGTAGTTAGGGCATTTCGAACGGTCTTACTATTTTAGATCAGACCTGGATTTAGCTTTTCCAATTTTTGAATTATAATAACATAATATCACTGTTTCATTGTCAACTTCATTACATGATACAGATTACATGATTGGTGAAATGTGTGTGTTAATTTGGGAATAAAGACATTATATGTATGTATTTCATCAATTTGTTACTTTTACGCCACAATTCGGTATACTCTCAATATCAATATAATGATATCACTTCGTGCTGCCAAAGATTACCTAGCTATCTGTGTCCACGGCTTGCGATGACGTTGCGATGGCTTGCAACGTAGCAGACGTCATAATGACAGGCTACGAATGCAAAGTGCCAAAACAAGACTAATGTGGAAAAGTATGCTCTGTTTAGCCCCTAAAATCTTCAATAAAATACCAAATGCACTTAAAGATCTCAGTTCTATTATATTTAGAAGGGAATGAAAGGGCATACTCATTTCAAACTGTTCTTATGACATTTATGATTATTAAATGATATTTTGATATAGATGTTATAAATTAATATGAATGTTATTGACAATATTTTAATTCGACTTGATGTTGGAAATTACCTAAAGTATATAATTATAATGAAGAAATAATGTAAATGCAACATGAATTGTTTGTAACATGCATGTGATATTTTTAATAATAGTTTAAATTTAAATTTCACATTAACTATACATATAATTTGTAAGCCACAAATAGCAGAATATGCTGAAATTTCTGGTGTTTATTACGTCAGATAACAATTATGTACCATATTCACAAATAACTATTATTTTATTCTTATTCTTATTCCTATATTAAAAATTTAACTTAACGTTTAAAGAGTGAAGAAAATACGAATAACGTTTCATTTACATCGGAATGTCGATTACGCAATTTTACAGAATACCGATTTGCATTTTTTTTACTTTTATTCACAGTTCGGTATAATCACATTCGAGTCATTGTTGAATGTTGAAAACTTTGTGACGAGAATACCTATTGTTATATTTTGTGATACCATATTTTACCTTCAGGAGTACCTAACTAATTTATAATTATTTTTGTGTATCTGAATAAAAGCTAAATAAAACGAGAAATAAATTGTTTTCCATTAAATTTTTTTGATATTTTGCAAATAATCAGTAAAATAATAGCAAAATATTCATAACGCACCCGTCGTAGCATTTTACAGTTTAAGTACTAGTTACAGCACCGTTTGACTTTATAAAATATTGTAGGTTACTTCTTAATAAAAAAAAAGAGTAGCTATAGCTTTTTACTCGTAGACTTTTCTCGTAGACTTTACTTATTTAGTCTTGAACACGGTGCTAAATGTCACCGTGGATTCTAGATGCCGACGCCGAAAAAGCCGCCGACGACGAAAGTAGCAGCCGACAACGCCGCAAAAAGACAAAGTAAAAAGAAATGTACCTTTTACTTTGTCTTTATCCATTATCAAGAAATAATATAAACTACTAAATACATCAATCACAATGAGAGTATCTGAGTAGTATATTTAAGAAAATATTAGCGGCCCGTGACCCACCTTCGCGCGGGATAAAACTCGTAATAATAATCCTATAATCCGATTGCAGCGTCACCTACGGGATCCAATTGTGAATATAAACCATAAGAAGCTTAAGTATAGATTTGTATGGATCTTGAAAAATTCGCCGAATAGACTTAATTCAAATTTGGAAAGAGGAAAATTTGGAACATTGCTGATACCTGTAGGTATCAGCAATGTTCAAACATGTATGTTTGCATTCCAATTTTTAAATGTATAAAATGCGTAACGTAATTAAACTGCGTACAATTGTTTATGCCCGTGGAGACTGACGATGTGCGTACTTTAACCCCAGGGATCAAACAAGCATTGTTACCAATTCGTAAGGTACGAGAGCTAGCAATGTCGGTAAAAAAGAATTTCAAGTCAGCCAGACGATACGCACTGATGAGCGCAACCACTAACACCAGCCAGATAGCCCGTATGTCGTTTGGGAGAGTGAGATAAACAACATATCTAAAAACTATTAACGTTTTGACATGCGCTGACGACTGTCAAATACATCAAATCCCATATGGGGGAGTTGGTTTTATTGGACCACTTTTGACTTGGACTCGGATATTTCGGTTATAAAAGGTCTTATAAAGATAAGTAGGCATGTAAAATAAAGTTTAATGTTTTGATTATCATATGACATAAAATCAATGTCTAGCCTTTAACGTTAGGTTAATAAAAATGTAGTTTTTTCGAAGGTTTGCTACCGGCACAAATTAGCAGGCTAGTCGTTTAAATTGTACCATGGGTATTTATATTGGACCAGTCAGTAAAATACTATTGCACGTGCATTTAGTTTATTTTGACTTTTCCGCTTTTTACATACACACACCCACATTTCGCGAACTATGATTACGGTCCCACGTAATAGGGATCGAGCCTATTACCATCAAGCGGGCACAAAAAATGCCTAATTATTAATATATAATAATTTAATTATACGTATTTGTATGAAAATAGGAAGCTTTGGATGGTACGATGTAACAAACCGGGTAAATTTTTAATTAAACAAATGCATCGACTTTACATCAAAACCTGGTCACACAACGCAAATGCACTGACTGTGACTGTGTAGTTTTAGTTTAACTATATCATGTGTTATGACATCACAAACCAGTATGAGAATTAATAACAAATTCCAGTGTTATCTGTGTTATTCGCTTCCATACACAATTCTCGTTCGATGTCAACTTAAAGTGGTGGGTAGTTGGAAGCGACACTAAAGCATAGTTTGGTATTGCCAGTACAGAAAATAGGTGTCATTTAAAGAGAAATCTGGAGGTGGTACGATTTAAAAGGCGATACCATTTACTGGACTTTCCCCTATATTTGACATTCTATTCTACAATACGCTGGTCATCGAATTGCCACTTTTCTAGAGGGGCTGAAATGCTCTCTTGAAAGCGTTGCTAGCTGCTAAACAAGTTAGTGCTAATAGTTTGACTCCATGTTGATGAGTCAATCAGTCGTGATGGCGATTAAAAATTTATATGCATTGCTATTACCACGTATATTTTTAAATTATTGCGTGGTAATACGACGAATCTGGGGGTCTTGAAAAAGAACCAATGTGTATCCAACAATAACGTGTGGCTTAGGCAGCATCCGCGTCTACTAGCAGTGCCCAGTGCTAGAAATAATTTTATTTATTTATTTATTAAATTGTAGAACATAGGTTTAACCGAGATCCTAAAATAATAAACGTAAGTGCACTATGTCCAACCACTTACATGGCGTACAATTTAAAATTTAATGTCAATTTACTAGGCAATGCTGCGATAACGCGCATCTTACATATGCTCAATGAAGTAGTGGACGGTACAGTTCTTTTTTCCCTGAGTGAGTTCTAAAAAAATAAAAATAAATTGTACCATACGTTATATGTTCGCCGCGCCGCGTGGTTCCCGCCAGAGTAGAATTTGGACTAACCCATCTCTTCCCATGCGGTGTCGTACATGGCGACAAAGGGATAGGGCTGTTTAACATCATACTGATATATACAGCCCAGACTCAGCCTCAGATGCATGGCTTGAGTCAACAATAGTGCCCGGAAGACGGCCAGAGGCTCACCCCCCATTACGTGGGGCCGAAATCAATGATTGGTGAAATCACCTCTGCCTAACCCTCCGGGGATAAAGGCGTGATTATATGTATGTATGTATGTTATATGGTATTATAAAATTTAAGGACCACACTATTGTGTTAAGTTAGCCTGTAAATATAGTGACGTAGAGAAAATAAATATATAAATAAAAAATCGATACGTACTTTTTGTATAAGCAAATTAGTAACCGAAATTACTAGTTTCCCCTAACCCCATCAGCATAGCTAAATTGTTTGTGTTGTGTTAGGACTAGGGTCACGTACTATAAAGGTAGGATTACAACCTAGACTCTCTATGTAGGTAGCTATTAATATAATAATTAATTATTTTATAGAAGTTGAATATTACACAGGGTACACACGTTTACCTTTTGGTTGGCATTTTATTTTTTATTTTACAATATTTCTGTAGACATTATGAACTTTGTTTATATCAATCTAATTATACTTATATGCGTGCAATGCAACAGAAAGGTTGTTTTATGTGAATAACAATAATTCCGTATCAAAGAATACCAGAGAAAAAAAGGTTGCCTGAAAGAACTCGCTTTTAGCGATAAGGCCGCCCATTGTGCATTATTACATATTGTTAAATTGTTATCTTATAATACTTTATTGGTGCACAATAAAGAATATCTTATCTTATCTTACTCTAACTGGAGCTTTATTCAGATTGACTCAATTATTAACTCACGCTTAACTCAAGTCCACCTTCCTATTCTATTATTGAATAATAACTTCCAGCAAATCAGTGCGCTGTCCACATACTCGTAGCAATAGGATTGAACGTAGCGTCCTAAATATAATAGTAGAAAATTAAATTAATAGAGAATGGGAAGGGTATTTGAAATTTCATAACGTTATATATGAATAATATATATAATGAATATTTTTATTTTGTTTTCGTTATTGTGAGGACATGGATTGTATATGGTTGCTGTAATTGCAACGAGAGAAAGTCAGTGCACGCAGCTAGTCTTCTATAAGTGTGTATAAACATACGAATATACGAAAATGTTACGTAGGAACGACCGCAACAAAATAGTATTTTTTTTGTGTTCATTATATTATCAGGACAAGGTTTGTTTAAAAGAAAATTTAAGTTGTGAAGAAAAAATATGCCTCATAAAGGTAAACTTCGTTATAAAATATACAGATTATACGAAAATATGGATGTTTGCTGTAGCGTTTTGGTGAACCATCCAGGGCGGTTTAAGATAATAATAATAAGGATATCAGATTTGATTAATGGTACCTGAAAAATATGGCAAGGAGTGTTCGCGAGATCTACTATTCATAGAACAACTAGTTATACAACAAGCAGAACTAACATAAAAATCATCACACAACAACAGAACAATTCTGAATTATTCACAGAAAATTGAAAGAGCGACGCTGTGCAGTTGTACGGTTTTCAATTTTGCACCAAGTTTTTCTATTAATTTTTCGCGTTAGGAAATTCTCGGAATTGACACAGCGTCCAAAGCAGGTTAAAAAATTTAAAAGCTTGCCTTTTATAACATACGAATAAAAGTTGAATTGGTGAAAAACGTGTTTTTACACCTTTACAAATTGTTTTATAACTATTATTTATACCGTTGCGAGGTAGGCAGTGGTCCAAATGCTCTATTGGGCAACGAGCCTGTACCTAAAGTCCTGATCCCACTATTTTAGAAGTTAGAATACTACCTCTTTTTAAAGGCCTTGGCCTAACGGATTGGCCCTATTAAGAAGTTGAAACATAATAAACCTGTTTTTATTGTATGTCTGAAACTAAGGGTCTTATGCCTTCTACTGTTTTTTCCCAGAAGACTAAATAACTTGTATAATATTGGAAATTATATTACCATAATTGGTATTGATTTTTTCATAGAAAAATAGAAGTTAGAACATATAACACTCACAAATAAAGTTTCCAAAAACTTTTTAAGCTACATAGATACACGTACGACACCAACGTCAAAGTTATCTACTTCACTTCATGAAAAACAGGAAGAATATAATATATCGTCCTTTATATCAGAGTGCTTACAATAAAAACAAACAAGAACAGGACAAGTAGTTCACCCGTATGCCTGAGATCACAACACGTGTCCTGATGGAACGCATTTCCACGAAACCATTTACTTTGAAACTTACCACCATCCATCAAATAAATGGCAGTGTCCATCAGAAAATCAATTTATCTCCTAACGAGAACATTACTCTTAGAACAGCGTGCAGGCAGAAAAAAGCATTGTGTAAAGTTGTCATGTGTGTAATGTATATATCACATATTTAATGTACACAGGCTGTTGCCCGTTAAGTTCAGAAATACAACATAGTATTTACATAAATCTCAATTCCAATTAGTGCTTTTTTTCGATGACCTAAACAGTGAAAAAGTTAGGAAAGATTTTAGGATAATGAACTTTTTAGGATGTAAATTAAGGATGATTGATAACACATTGTAAAACAGAAAATAATAGAGTTTATGAGAATTTATCAATGTGTTTAAAATAGACCTTGTTCAAATAAAATATATTTTCAAAGAAAATGACAGATACCGTAACTATTTTGTGTTCTTTCACCTCTTCGAAAAGGGCCAATGCGTGCTCTCTCAACCGTATCACAGTGAGCATGTGAACAAGAACGGAAAAGGAAATGAACATCCCTCAAACCTGTCACTGTCGTTGAAAATATATACTTAGGCAGTTAAAAGGTTTATTGTAACTGTGAACCAAGGCCTTTACTGATAAATTCATTATGAAACACATTTTTTTTCTAAAATGTAACAAATTTCACGTAAAACGGAATATATAGTGAATACTGACACAGTAGGTACACCGCGACACGCTGTGCTCTGATTAACCGGGCCACAGTCTAACAATCTTTATTACATTTTAATGTTTGATTGCGGCCCCGCTGTGTTCCACCCGGGCCTTGCCTCAGGTCCAAATGTATTTTATTTCGACACTGCAGTAAACTGAACATGTATACCGGGCACCCGAAAGGCAATGACCGGCGAATCTTTGTGAGGTGAGTAGTATGCAGTGTAAAACAATACATGACACACATGGCAGTGGAAAACAAATAAAAACGGCCCGATGTAAGAATGACTGGCCCGGCGCACATTCCACCCGGTAACATTTCCACCGTGCGCCGGGCCTTGCCCGGTTAGTACAGGGATGCTCGACTTGATCCGGTTCGTCCGATTGAACTTGCACATTTCAGTTACTTCTCATATTTTTTCATCACGAGTATTATTTCTGTAAACTCTCCGAATCGAGAACTGTATTGTTTTTTGTACTCGGTTAAAAACGTCCCATGTTGTTTCACAAGAAAAATTATATTACAATTAGAATTACAACAGTAAGTACCTGTTTAAAATATACTTATTAGTTTAGATACTACAGTGTTATTACTAGCGTCCCGTGATGAAATGATGGCCTTCTACTGCCAGTATAGGTACATAGTATCCTATCAATGATAAAAATTTAAAAATACATACTGATCAATCATATTTCAAAAATTTTGGGCGCTTCACTGTGTGAAGTGTAACAAGGACACCACCAATAAACTAAAAAATTGAGTATTGAGTGCTCGACGTGTAACGCAGCGCTTTGTATCTGTAAGGGATTACGACGTGTGGTGTGAAAAGTGAACGTTAGTATTAACTTTTGGAGCATATTTACAATGCCTGCGTGAATTTAATTCGATGATCGCTAGAATAATATTGGGTTTTAAAGTCATTATTTTAAAATTATATTGTATTCCTATAAAACTTTATCTCTGATCATCTGAGATACAGCACAAGCACTTCTGGGTAGGTGTTGAGGCATTCTGGAAATTTATCAAGTAAAGTAAGTATCAAAAATAAAATAAATAAATAAACAAGACCATATTAACAAACTAGATTGACTCAAACACCAGAAATGACAAACTCTGGGACTAATACTAAACCACACAGACGGCACAGAGACTATTACTTAATCCATCAGGTGGGCTGTGTGCTTGTCTGCCACCTAAGTGGTACGAAAAAAAAACGCAGCTCCGCGCGTTAGTGCGAACAAATCACCACGATGATATAGATCTACCCTCGCGCAACCACACACGCGGGTCCATCGGCACACACAACGCAGTACCCGTCGCCCACAGTACTATTATCTATTCTGACCCACAGTGTGGTATGGGGCTGTGCCCCGGTCGCCTTAATTGATCTAAGTGAGTTCAAAGCAATACCCAAAAATATTTTCTTTTAAAGGATATATTCCATTTTACCCTATTTCTCCGTATCTACATACGGAGAAATAGGGTAAAACATACGGAGAAATGAAAGCTAATTATTTATATATAGTCTTTTAATATGGTTATGCGAACACATTTTCTCTTAATGAATACCTCGAAATTAATAATGATATATAGGTAGGTATAGCCGCACTGTGTCTAGTATTATGCCGGTTTTCTTGATTATAACGAGAATAATGAGTAGATATAAAAAGTATCTAGCAAAATGTAAGAACTTGATTGAAGTAAAATTAAGTAACTAGGCTTTTTAAATTTCGTAGGGATTCGAGAGCAAAATAAATAATTTTCGGGAGGAATCTCAAAGGTAAAGGTATTGGGAATAAGCCGTACATAATTGGTATTTCATTTTATTATTGTAGGTTTATCATCTATAATATTTGTAGACACCAGTAGCAAAGCTCCAAGTTATAAACTTATTCTTAGTTTGGCATTCACACTTTCATTAAGTACCGTACTCACTAGGCAACACACGAGTCAACAAGGCCGGCAACGTTGCGCAACTCGTGTGACGCCTGCATATTTTTTGTTCAACAATGGCTTACGCGTGTACAGTCAACAAAGTTTAGCATTGCTGCATATCCATGCAACAATCCATGTAACATGCAACAATATTGAGCAACGTGGCGCGTGTCATCAGCTTTACCAGCTTGCTTGTATATTTTAAACTTTAACCAGCTTATAAACTACAAAGGGATTGAACTATATAATTGGAAATTCCTGTACGCTAGTGTAACCAGTATAGTAATTTCGATTTACATACGCTCACTCCATACGAATGAGCGTATGTAAATCTATATACGTTATAATACAGGTCTATCTCCCAGTCAGCGTTTCCCTTCCTCGAGAACTTCAATAAATGGACCAATGTTATCGCATGAGTAGAATATTGCTAAGTAAATAGGTAGTTATAACAATGCATTGATTCGTACCGTAAAATGCTTTGAGACGATGTTTTAGTAGTAAATGGGTTATTGAACCACCCGTGACGAATGCTACAGGTGTTTGTATGGCAACTCGGAGTGACGACGGTTTAAACTGCCCCCGTGCACGGAAGGGTCACCTATCCTAAGTCTGGCTAGAGCGTTGTTTAACCTGAACATGTGCTAATCTACTCGGTTTCCGCTTAACCAGGGGGCCTTTAGCAATTGAATAGAATAGCATTATTAAATTACAACGATAATGTAATCGATTTTATGAGTAAGTGCAATGTACACTAAAGACATTCAATTAATCGGTGTTTGTGTATCGAAAATGTAAGGCTAACCACGTCAAGATGGGAGAGAAGACATCGGCTTATAATTGTATTATATTCATATTAACAGGATAACCTCGCTACAACGCGTGAAATTGATAAGCAATTATATTGCTATGTTTATCGACACGTGGGATATACAAAATTATTATGTCAGAAAGTGATATTATGAACATTATTTGGTCAAATTTTATTAATTTCAAAGTTAAAGTATTAGTAGGAACTAGTACTACTCTATAACAGACAGATTAGACATCGTATTATTTTAACATGATGTTATAATCACTTCTATGATATGCAATGATCATATAGTACACGTATATATCGAAATTATTAAATCTCTCATGTTTGTAATATCATAAATCGGTGTTATATTTTGTTTGTTAAGTTTCGTGGCATTTAATTAATTAATAATTGAACCTTGAAAAATGTATTATAATATCCACGTTGTATGGAGCGCGCTGGCGATATAATTAGAATGTAGGTACGCGGGATATTGGATTGTACTCAGAATGGCAGCGTTCTCTCACTCCACGGAGAGACTACTGCTGGCGGCTAACTCTGACCGGGCTAACATAACCGTCCCTGCGTACCGTGGGTTTACCGCACGAAAAAAAGGATATGCGTGTTGCTATACATATCTCCCAAAAATCGTAAAAGTAATAAAATTGAGAATCCCAACTATTTGTCCCTTTGAAACTCTAATATAGTAAGTTCCAGCCGAAGAGTGGATATTTTTTACGTCTCAGATGAGGTACCTATGAGAAATAAAATATTTGTATAAGAGCTAGGGCGACACATAACGGTCAACGAAAGGTTTGCCCGAAGTGCTCGTTCTAGTCAAACCGTTTTATACGGAAATCCAACCGGGTCCGGGGCTAGTAAATTATTTAATTTAATTTACTGCGCCCTTTAGATACAAAGGATTGTATTTAACCATAGCAATTAGAGAAATTGCGTTAACGCTCAGTTCAGCAAGGTCTGCCTTTAGTAGTAATAACCGGTGTTTATAAAAGAGAAGACAATATTTTTATACCAGTGCACTTTTTTTCAAAGAATAATGAATGAGATAAAAAAAATATGATCTCACTAACATGATTTATAAAAGAAATATCTGAACATAGATTTGCAGTAGGCGCAAATTTTTGAATACATTATTATAGTTATTTCCGCTGTTACCGCTACTCTTGGTGCTTCTATGACAAGAAAATATACCTAAAGTAAAGATGATTATTTTTTAGCCGGTGCTTTTTTTGGTGCCTAAGGAGCAGAAACAAAATTCCTCGCGGGAGTACCGCGAGGAATTTTGTATCTGCTCCCGTAATCCAAGGGAACATAATATGTAAAAAGTATAATCTATCCCTATACCAATATCTGGCTTGGGCTCCGAAGATCTTGGTGCCATTATACACCATTCAGATTTAGGGTTAAGATATATACCGCTAACTATACTGTAAGTTGTTTTTTGTTCAGTGCCGTTCTGGGGCGAGTGAGTGACAAATATTCCTCCACCCATCTTAGCTGTCACATATATCGTAAATCAAAGTCAGGAAATGTGGTTCTCAATATTAATTAAGAACCACATTTCCTGACTACCGAATTCCAAGTAAGGTCTACTATTAAATATATAATTTAGATCTTTACTTAAAAACAAACGTAGTATCATACGCAACATTTATTTAAGAAGACTTTAGTCCAATGTGTACGAAGCTCTACTTTATTTACAGAAGATTATATTTGCGGTTCATAGAATCAGGTTACGAGGAAACAATACGACCTTGGCCTTTAGAGCTCAGATTTCTCTTGTCTTGTTAAATTATTGGTTTCCTGTTTAGACTGCGCATTGCAATCGGTTACATTCCATTGCCTCGTGGTTGACACAATCTAATAATCCAGCTATACCGATGCTTTTAAACTTTCTATCAGTCATTGAGTATAGTTATTACTAGAGAAGAGCAGTTTATAGGGCACTCTAAAAATATTCGAGGTCGTTATTGACGGCCTCTCTAAAAGATAAATTAAACAATAACTGGGAAGGGAGAAATGGGAGAGCAGGCCCCGGGCTTCCAAGTGCAAACTTGAGATGCAATCACGATAAACACTCGACTGAATAACAACAATGTAATTGTTATACAAACTGAGGAAGATGGATTCCATTTAAAACACTGTTATATAAAGATGTTTGTGGAACAAAATATCTTCACACCTGAAAGAACAAACAGAAGGCGGTTGTTTAGGTGAGCCCTTTTTAAAAATCTTCATTAGTCGTGTTTGCGCTAACAAAACAAAAGGAAGAAATGCTCGTCATAAAAAATATTTTCATCGATGCTACGTTGTTTTATTCCATCCCTTCAGGGGCGACAGAACTTTAATCAACTTCAGTGAAACAGTAGTAAAATTGTTTGTACGTACAATAACAAACCTAATGCTCTTTTAACCCGTGTCTGCTAATGACTACTTGAGGTGAAGTACTCTATATTTACCCACCGTCCACTCCATACAAAATACATTCATATTTTGATCAATACGTAATTATGTTCAAAAAAGTTTTATAAATAGAATAAAAGCGTCAATATCTAAGCTTCTAATTAGTTTGTTTACAGGATCAGCGTGTAATAAATTTTATGTTTATGCAACTTCTATACCTTAATAGTTAGTAATGTAAATTTTATTTGCACAGGTAATAATGACCTCAACTTCTGGTATATTTTTTAGTGAATGCAAGAGATATTGTGCGTTTAGTAAAAAATTAATTACCTTGTCAAGCTCACGCGTTCTAACGAGATTTTTCTCGGAAGCAGTGCTCCCTTTGCTACAATTAGATTAACTATTTAATTTTCCACTGGTTATGCTCTCCGTAAGGCAAATTTGCACGGTAATGATATTTGTGTAATTCGTAGATATTAATGGAACTTTATTTTTAATGATATGTTTGGATTTAAATAATAGATCTAACTAAAATATAGATTGTTTATGTTTTCACCTACTTTGGGATATAATAATAATGAAAAGTCATAGTTTCAGTATAGTTAGTCAGTGTCAATTAACCTGGAAAGTCTTAATATCCACACTAGTTTATTCTGAAGTGCAAGGTAAAGCCCAAGCTATAAATGCTTGGAATTTTTTTTGCCCAAAAAGTGTATTGCCCACCAGCCTAGGCTCCCAGAGACAGTGGGATGAGCCGCTTTGCAGCATATTACGACAGCATTTAATTAATACGTCCTCTAATATTGATGAGCGTGCTCGCCTTCTGGCTGTGGGAGATAGGAGTCTGGTGTTTAGTTCAGGCCCTTCTGTCGTCCAACATTGGCACCATGTTGGAGAAATTAATTTCCGAATTGCAGCCTGTCTTCGTTCCAGACTTGTTGGTTTGGTGCACAACCATGGCAAGTAACCCGACACTACGTTTTAGGTGCCTTGGAAGATGGGCAAGCCTTTGGTGTGGGACGCAACATGCGTCGACAACCTCCTATCTTTCAAATACGACGGACTGTGCTTGTACTGCTGCGCCATCTGCAAAGACCCTCAAACGGCGAAAATGAATGATAATAAAACCAACAATTATATTTTTGAGCCGTTTGGGGTTGAAACGCTGGGTTCGTGAAGTCAGAACGCACGGTCGCTTTACAACGAAATAGCGAAGCGACCAGTCGATGCTTCGCGTGACATCGATGGGGAGGAATTTTTCCATGCTTAAAACTTTCTAATCCTATTTTATGTTCTTGTAAATATTAGTTTCTTACATTTATAATGAGTACAATTATTCCGTCTATTTGAAATACTGCGAGTAGAACACTAAGTTAGACATTTAAAATTTTATGTCTTAGTTTTTTTTTATCAAAAATATGTATAGTAAACTAGAATATATGATTATATTTATTATGTTGGTTACAAAAACAGAATCCTACTTCCCAATATTCTACTGTCATAAATGTGAAAGTTTCTTAGAATGTTTGTTTTTCTTATATATTATAGAATAAAATTTTTAAAGTTAATACCACAAAGCTGAAAATTCGAATTGAACGTTAGTTAAACTAAATTACAGTACAATAAAGCATCAAGGTCACTCGTGCAATCAAAAGATAAGGTTCACTTTTTTAAAACCATTATACTCGACATTGGAAAGTGAAACCGAATATAGTATCATTTTTTCGAAGTGATTAATTTGTCGATAGATTTTGATCGTTGTATATATATTCACGAAAATTGACTACCTTAGTGAATACAAAACCTACTATAGGTGCCTACATGGGGTCTTGGGTGTGGTGATACCTGGTATGAGCACAAATGATCCATTACATTTAATATGCAGAAGTGTGTAATTTCCAGCTAATTACACAAGGGAAACATTTCTACTTATGCCGTCACAAATTTCTGATCTTTTTTATACTGAAACTGACTAATTTGGACTAGAATTCATAGCCGCAGCTAAGTAGGCACATCGTCCGAAGAAGCGGTAACAAATAAAACTGTCGTTGTCATTAAAGATACCGTAAAGTTAGCGAATGACGTAATAAACGACCTTTTAGATAAAACGAACACAGAAGACTTTACACGTGTATCTGAGATTTATGGTTGTACCCTATACCTAGTTGTAACTCATTCGAACTGTAATATACGACCTATCTGTTGGTAAGCATTATATGAAAATCTTAATAAGGCGCTTTTTTTTGTCAAAAACTAATAACCTTTATAAAAAGTCGGGTAAAAATAAATTAATAAACCTTCGGACAATTTTTACTACAGGGTTACCACAAAAATATATAACGTCGGGTATTTTCTGTAAGATAGAGGTATTTTTTTTGCCAATTAGGTCCAAAGTAAACGGAAAGATACTATTGCATCATACTACTGCAATAAATTTAAATAAGAAACTATTTCCTCCCTATTTCCTTAGAAAGTAAAAATTATGACAGTGATTCCTACACTACGCAACGAATGCGCAACAGGTTTGACCCCCTGTTGAATGTTGTCACTTGTTGCGATTTGTATTTAACCTTAAAAGTGGCGTAAAGAAGATTAAACGTTATATAATATGACGTTCTGGGCCCTTATCTTGAACGCTTAAAACAAGTGAATAATTGAACTGCTGTCGTACTACCAACTGCAAATGTAACTTTGTAATCCTACATATTTATATGGGATTAAATAGTTATTTATGCATTTAGTAACAGCCGTTGAACTATTGTCCTGTTTAAAGACTACATGGTAAGCCCACGTTTCATATTTAAGCTGGATTAAGCAATTATTGTGTTAATTAATTTAATTAAATTAGGTCACGACGGGAGGTAGGACACGGCGGTATTTCCGCCCGATTGAGCAGTCCGACTGGGGTAGTACCTCCGCCCTACAGAATACCGCGGCTATAATAACTTCGTGTTGTGTTTCCAGCGGTGAGTAGGGTAGCCAGAGCTCACTGGAGAATTTGTGCTGTCAGTGGGAAGACTAAAGGCTTGTCCTGCTTTGTCTTCTACTGACGGCACAGAAACTCTGTACTTACAGGGTTGGCAGCGCGACTGTGACTCCTCTGGTGTTACAGACGTCCATAGGTCACGGTAACCACTTTCCATCAGGTGGGCCGTGTACTTGTCTGCTAACTAAGTGGTATAAAAAATAAAAAATAAATTATTAATAAAATTCTTTGTAAGTGAATGACTTAAAACTAAAAACATTCGTTTAATTTCAAAAAATTGATCCCTTAATTAGTTAAGTTTTCGTGAACACAGATTTATTTGAATCAACAGTGACTTTTCACCGGGAATAGAAGTACGATGTTGCGTTCCACAGATTTTGACGGAACACAGCTGTCACGCTACAAAAAAACGTTTGATGAAAATATAGGTTTATGGATTTTAAACCGAGAGTAGGTCGAGGTCAACCCGACTTCAAATAATACTACCCAGTGACCCTTCACCGTTTTCCCTCTAGAAACATAACCAAATCGTTATTATTATCTGCTATATTATCCTTGAGATGATTTTCCTATGTTTTCATAATTCGTTTGCGTTATATTTATATTATATATATTTAACAAATAATTATATCAGACATTCTTGCAAGTAATAGCAAAATAAAACATGGAAACGAAAAAATTTAGACGTCCGAAACTAGTATATTATAGGTATATCAGAAATTATCAGCAGTACATTTCATATCAATATTTCCGTCTTAATAACATTTGTCTTTATTCAATGCCAAAAGAAAAGGGAAGCCTCACTGTTTTTGTGATTACACAAGCTGTACCTAGAGATGAAGTTTCTTTTTGCAATTACCTTATTACAAATTGCCACTGTTATTTTGTACTATCATTATTTTACTGTACAAATGAATAACATTCGACATTCCCACAGATCTCGGAAATGTTGAACCAAATTAACTTTTGCAGGCAGTGACAGTTATGAAGTTAAGCTCATAATATTTATTTATCAATTTGTAATATAACGGTCGATCAGCCCTGCTTCATGGAATGCCAGACTCGTTCAAGACAATCATGCTCGGTATTCAGCCGACATTACATATACGGTATTCGTTCATTGCGGCATTTTAATCAATGGAGCAAATAAAAAATCGTTCCCGCCGAGTCTCTGGACTTATTCTCCTTTGTGTTTTTTGCTTATTTTATCACTTTCATACATACATACATACATATAATAATGCCTTTAGTCCCAAGGGTTAGGCAGAGGTGAATTAACACCCAAATTTCAACAATCATTGTATTCGGTCCCACGTAATAGTGGGTGGGCCATTGCCATTTTCTGGGCACTTTTGTTGACTCGGGTCATGCAACTGAGGCGGAGTCTGGGCCGCATGGGAAGAAATGGAATGGTCGAATACGGTTATCTTTAACTTTACCTTCATTATCACTTAGAGATTATTATTTTGATTGTAATTTCAGAACATCTAGACATTATTATTTTGATTGTAATTTCAGAACATCTGTCCAGACGTGTAAAGATCAACAACTATGGCGGGATACATAAGGGGGTCTAAGTGGCTAAAAGGCGTTGTAAATAGCTTACCAAGTTATTTAATGAAAACAAATATATTATTTATTTTTGCTTCTATCAAATTCTGAATGAGCAACTGTTTCTGTAAATCCCATACTTATCTATATATAACAACTTGTGTAATATAATTATGTAAGCATTGATCCTCTTGCGGAGAGCTTATGATAAAAGCTTATGTTTGACATAATATCCTATTTATCTAATCAAACATCTACGGATTAACTCAGCATTTCGTCTAATGCTTAGATAATATTCTCAATTCAGTTATCTTAACCCAAGTAATAAATTAAATATATAAATAACACGGAGTCCTTGATATTTATCGTTTAGTACCAATTAAACATATTTCAAATAGATTTTATTGATATGGTGGCACTTCACATGGCTATTTATGATTTTTTATTGGGCGTTTATAGTATTTGACAAAATATTTGAAGTACAAACATGTATATATAAGCAGAGACCAAAATTTACTTCACTAACGTATTCACTTCAACGAGGTGTCACATGTGAATTGTCACATTTTATCTACTGTTAAAAGGCATATAACTGGCCGTTCAGAATTAATAAAACTAAACCACTTGTCAATTGTACGTATTTGCTATTGGCCATATTTGTCTAATATACAATACACTGTCCTGTTCACATATGGTAATGGTACATCAAATCCGCAAATATACAACACACGGCTATTTGTGTTTGCTATTGGGTGTTTGTTGATTTGACAAAATATTTAACTTAAATGCGATTATAGACAAGCACAATTTACTTTAAAAAAGTATTCACTTCAAAGAGGTGTCACATGTGAATTGTCACATTTTGTCTACCGTTAAAGTTACTCTACTGGCCGGAAATAATTAAAAAAATAACTACATAACTTGTTAATTGTACGTATTTGGAATTGGTCATATTTGTCAAATAGACAATAAGACAACTGTTTTGTCAAATACTCTGTCCACATATGGTAATTTTTAGTCAAATATGTCAAATACAGATATACGAATAGCCATGTATTTGCATTTGAGGGTCGACAGCATAAGTGTGACGCCACTGAAATTGCACACGTCCGTAGACTATGATGACTACTTTCCATCAGGTGGGTTAGAGTTGGTATGACACCTAAGCATTATAAAAAATTGCCCAACAACTACGATAGACTAAAATAAAAATTACATTAAACGTAACTCAATTATAAAACGAGTTATAATAGATATATAATAAAGTAAGTTAACCGATTTAAAAAAATAAATGAAGTAAATAGTACCAGCCATTTTCACTACAAGTTTCATTTATATATTATTCAATTGATAATACACGATTAATCAACGATTCACTGACTCTTTTACTCTTTGTCAAAATGGAGAGGTATTTTGTTTCAATTGTTTCAACTTTATTATGGATAAATTTATATATGTAACGCGAAATGTGGTAAATTGGTAATTATTAATATTTACCAAGTGGATCACATTTGCTGCTATTATTAGATCTGAAAAAGGTGGCTGGGACAGACTGGATGCGGTAGTCGGAGGACCGGATGAAATGGCGCACATTGGGAGAGGCCATGTCCAGCAGTGGACAGCGATGTGCTAATTGATTTGATTTGGCTGGTATTACTGATAACTATTAACTCTAGTCGATAAATGTAATAAAAATAATATTTATACATTAAGATTTCGGGGGGATGTGGGAGAGTAAGTCTGGGTAACCATACCGGTGCACTACTGTGGTATCTATGAATCAGTAAAAGCGTTATAAAAAGGTCGTAAAAGGAAAAAAAAATAACCAAAAGGCTAAAGCTAGTCTATTTATCCCTAAATGTGTCGGAGCGCGCATTGGCCACGAACTCGTTTCGCTCGCTCCCGCAGTGTGATCAATTTTTAATTTAGGTGCAATTTTGATCATCATCCTTATCAACGCCATCATCATTGTCATCATAGCCGCTATCATCATTATCATTGCCATCATTGGCATCATTATCATCATCATCATCATCATCATCATCGTCGTCGTCGTCGTCGTTGTCAACATCATCAACATCATCATCGCCACCATAGCCGACATTATCATTATTAACATCATCATCGCTATCATCATTATCATCATCATCGCCGTTATCATCATCATCCGTTATCTCCCCATCCGCCTTCGTGCTAGGTCCCTTGCGGTAACCTAATAAGATTATGTTTATATTACTTTTTTATTAATGACAGGCGGTAATTATCACCAAATCAATAACACCAATTTATCATAATTACAATATGCATAAAATAAAGCTTCTTTTATGTTTTTGTGGTGACAAAACCCATTAAATAGTATTATTATGAATTTATTTGAAATTTTGACAGTTCATATCATTTGCCCTAAAGATTGAAGTTTCTAATGTCCCATGGCAGACTTCCAGAGTTTCACTAACGTGACTCGACATCGGACAATGAATATATAATGTCGGGTTGTAGAATTGTCTCATTGTTTAGAATCACACTGGTGAGGTGAGTGACTGTCATTTTTGTCACCGGTTCTTTCTGGACTTATTATTGCATAAGTTTGAACAAGTCGGAAACAGTTATGCCTTTGTGCATAGTGATATGTGGTAAAGTAAAGAATATTCGTATTTTTTAACCTCTTGGCAAATCAAATTTTATATCAAAGGTCAAATTTGATAAAAGATTTGCTTTGCCAAGAGGTTTTTGCTTTCATAAAAAGGAGTATCTAACTAATTTTGATATTTTTCTGCAAAATGTAAGCCTATTAACTGTATAAAGTCTATCACATCGGCACGTACTTAATTAGTTATATAATAAAGCTAGAGTATAATCAAATTGTAAAACACAATCTACTCAAAATTCCAAATTAAAAACTAGAGACAGGACTTAACAATTCTCCAACCTTGATATCTTTACATTTTTCTCTTCCTGAATAAGGTTTCATTTATAAATATATATATATTTAATAAATGCACAGTTTTACATGTTGGTAACAAAAATCCCAAGCTGCCCTACACAATTGATTCAAGGAACTTGCAGAGTGTGTCATCTCAGAGGGATTTAGGAGTGACAATAACAGAAAATCTCAAATGGGATGAGCATATCTTGGGAATCACAAAAAGAGCTAATTCCATAATGTACACCATCAGAAAAGCGTTCTCACATATAGACAAGATCTTGTTTGTCGGGATATACAAAACTTACATTCGTCCCTTGTTGGAATATGCATTCCAAATATGGAGCCCATACTTTCGCAAGGACATCGATTTACTGGAAAGAGTGCAAAGAAGAGCCACGAGAATGGTCTGGAATCTACGATACAAGACATACGAGCAGCGGCTGGAAGAACTTGGTCTAACTACACTGGAGCAGCGCAGGCGGCGTGGGGATTTGATTGAGACATACAAGATTCTGAGCGGACATTACGACGTCCCTGGACTGAGCGGCATCTACCAGATGAAACCGTCTGAGAATTTGAGAGGACACACATTAAAGCTCGCGCGCACTCTAAGTATAAGCAATCCTAGGTACCATTTTCTGCCAAACCGAGTCGTGAACTCCTGGAACAAACTGCCAGAGAGAGTAATAAGTGCACCTTCAGTGAACGCTTTCAAAAACAGACTCGACCACTATTTAAAAAACGAACTATCCTCAAACAGTGACAATTTTATGACACCATAAGTGAACGGACTTTGAACATTATAAACATAGTGATTATAAAAAAGAAAAAAAAATACTCTGTGAACATTAACAAGTGCTGTGATATGCACGCATCAGCTTTTAGCTGCTAGTGCATGACTAATAATAATAATAATAATAATTTCTCAGCTCTCGACCTAGAAGCCTACATACTACCTTTTGATTGTAATAAAAAGCAAACTAACTGTCAAATTACAACATAAGAAGTCATACAGTAGTGGTTCAAATTATCCAAGGGGAAAGCCTCACATCCGGTTGTAATGCGCTAACTAAAGTGGAAAATGCAAATTGAATTCCAACTTGTATTTATTCTGTGCAAACTTAGACGACTACATCACTTACATCCCTTTTAGAATGTTAGTCAGTAAGCTAGTCTCCCCATTATTTTAGTATGTAAATAAAATAATGTAAGTTTGCATTTGAATTTAAAAGTTGGGTGCTAATATGGATAAATTTTATAAAACTAAGTATAAAATTCGAAAGTTTGAAATAATCGGTTCATAATAGATTTTGTTTTTTACCGCTGTGAACCTACTAAACTATGTGAAGATATAGGGTAAGTTCTGCATACTGCGATATCTTCAAGGTAGATTTTTCAGCCTTTAAAACAGTAAAAAGAGCTACTTATAAATCTAGCATGTAACTATACAGATCCTTAATCCCTACCCATAGGCGATAACATATTGGCACAACCGCGAGTGACAATTAGAAAATGGTTTCTAGAAAGCGAATATATTTGGATTTTTGCATTAAAATATGAAATGTATAAATTAAGTAAGTTAAGTTGAGAGTGTTAATCTTTTTTTAAGAGTATTTATCATTATTGCTGCTTTACGTAAATTTATTCATTCGATTGTTATTATTCATGTGCATGTTAATATGAATGATATGAATAATAACTGTCACTTACGCAAAGCAGTTCGTTTGGCCACAGATAAGAGGCTGAATAATTTAAAAGGCAGTCCTACGTCAGCTACCTATGTAAGGATTTCTACTCGTTTCATTACTCATGACATAACAAATTAATGTTCAATCCATGGTATATTCTTGTACCACCATGCTGTAGAGCAAGTGTATTGTAAAGATTTTTTTAATACACTTGCTCACTAAGTGGTTCTAATTTCACCACAATTAGGCACATAATGGTACCTTTGATCAAACTGTGACTTTTTCATATGTCTTGTTTAAAATAGTACTAATTAATTAATAGCTCATTACATGCAACTTAGTATTTAAATAGATAATTTCAACTAGTTTGTTTATTATACCAGTTTAATAAACAAAACTTTCACTCAAATATATAATATGTCCTAGACAATATAATAGATATAGATAAAAAAAGGTTTTCTCTGTAAAAACTTTAAATTCCCCATTTTCTACGTTCCGAAATAAACCTCATCCATTTAATTTTAAATAAAAAAAATAAAATTAAATAAAATAATAATCAACTCGTTTTCACTGTTGAAATTATAGTTAATTATTAAATGACTTGTATACAATTACTAGTTGTGAAGAAAATGATTTATGCTGTTCACCACTCCATATAAGAGGTGAAGCCCTTAATTTTATGGAAAGTTGACTACCTGAGAACTCTAAGGTTAAATATCTATTTTAGAATTATTTTCTGCGTTAGTGTGTCGTAAGATACACGTGTGTATTGATGATTACCATCTTTGGCTCTTTTAAGCAAGCTGTCGCAAATGGCGCCTTAGCGGTGATCACCAACTTTACACATTCGTACCATAATATACTATTACAAGCTCCACTGACAAATTGGGAGAGTGAACTAGTGAGAGTGTATTATTATAATAAAATATTTAATTAAAATCTGCAAAGGTAGCTCAATTCTTGGTCTTAATCGACTATATTTCTGATCACGTACTAAGAATAAGACCTAGTTCAGTCATAGCAAGACTGCTGCTATCACGGTATTATAAATACCGGTGTTGACCGTCTTGTGTTGACCGTATTATAAAAGATAGGTAGAATTTACTTTCATTTACAGAAATTTCTGTGAAGGTGCTACTGAGAATTTTTATCTGTTTAGTTCCTTTAAAAGAACTAAACGGACAACTAAGATTAAGTAGAAAGTTCACTTACTACCATGAGTGAACGTTATCTTTACAAACAGAGGATTCTATGCATAACGGACATTGCAACGAGAAATGTTTTATTTTTGCATGAAATGCCTCAATACCAAAATTGCAGGAAAATAATACAAACACATTGCACAGTTTTTCGTACAACTTGGGTGGCAGACAAGCACACGGCCCACCTGGTGGAAAGTACTTTTGTTATAAAAAATATAATTCAGACTAGTACTTGCAAAATACAGTGTTGTGCACGAAAAAGTGAGAAATTTAATTTTCAACACACTTGCTCATAAAGTGGCTCTAATATTACAGCAATTATACATTTAATTGCATGTTTAATCAAACTGTGATTTTTTTTACTATAATTCACAAGTACACACAAGTATAGCGTTTTTTTTATTTTATTGAATTAGTTGCTTTGTTATTAAAAAAAGTTTCGATACAAAACCTGCCATGTTCAACAGTACAAATAAATTTATATACCTACTGTTTACTTATTTCATGCAACTTAGTATATAAATAGATAATGTCAACTTGTTTAATAAACAAAAGTATGCCATTAAAGACAGTTCATTATAATTATTTTACCAACTGCACATTTTATGCAAGTAGGTACTATATAGTTATAGTTTATGAAACTGTTGCATAATAGGGGTTCTTAATCCAAGTTATGTGTAGTTTCATACACTATTTTATCTAATTTCATGGAATAGTTAACATAATTTGCATAAAATTACAAAGTTATTTTAGCGCAAATAACTATTTTATTTAAGTACCTACATACGTGTTGCGCCACAGACAATGTAACAAAAATCATTGATACCTCCTTGAGTTGAAGTTTCATCGAATTGGAAAATAGAAATTACATTACGTAGTTTACTAACTTTATTTTGTTACTCTGTGCGTAATCAATGTAATTAAAATGTTTTTTTATTTGTTTTGAATGAATGAATGAATTTTCTTTATTTCTAAGCAACAAAGGCTCAATATTTGTTAGTAATACTTATGTCTATGTTTCAACAAAGGCTAAATATTTGTTAGTATTACTTATGGCTATTTTTAATGATTCCATTTTAGTATAAGAGTAGATAAAATGATTTTTTAGTATTACCTATATTCTGTGGTTAAACGCCTTTTGACGGAGTATTCATGAATTTTTTTAAATGATTCGAATTAAAGGTACTTTGGTATTAAATATTTCACAGAATTACGGAGGTGGAGCATTTATCGGAAAAAGCACGCTGTAACTAACAAAGGCTTTATGCTAGTAACAGTTTACGATCTCTGAGGCGTCGTGTTCTGCGGCACGGGTTCATCTTCCGCTCATTATGTTTACTTATGTAGATATATTTGCATTGATCCGATTCTATGTATAATATAATTTTAATTTAATAAAAAAAGTATCTAAATATGTGTATCCGCATTCTAGAAATCATTTCCACGCCCCGTCCTACTTAATTTGGATAGAATATTTATTTATTATTAGACTTTTGTTTTTTTACGTGCGCAAAATCCCCACGGATACCTCCCCACCGGAGCCGGTGGAGGAGGTTATGTCGGACTCGAACCGACTAAAACGCACGCCGCCTGTGGGTCGCTTTGGTTGCCGAAGGTGAGGTTGACAGGCATATCCCTCGCACCCCGGCAGACCCATATTTATAATTAGACTATAGTTTTCACCGCGTGTAAGGAAACTTGGTATTGAAAATAAATCCAACATAATAGTGGTGGTGGCTTACAAAGCAAATATGTTTATAGCTAAAAATGCTTTTGGTTCTTGTAAAAATTGGGCTCAACGTAAATGTGTTACAGTAATGGCAACAACGTTTTATGACACTGACAAAGAAGTAGTTTCCTTAATCGATTTAACTTTACGATAGCTTTCAAGTTACTATTCAACTTAAGCACTTAGCAATGCCGTTTCAAAGTACCCTTGAATTTCAAATAGGACTAACTAAGCTAACTAAGCTCAGTTCATCTAAGTTTAGCTTATGTCAACTCAGCTCCAGCTCATCTCAGCTCATCTAAGCTCATCTCAGCTCATCTAACTCATCTCAGCTCAGCTCAGTTCATCTCAGCTCAGCTCAGCTCAGCTCAGCTTAGCACAGCTCAGCTTAGCCCAGCTCAGCTCAGCTCAGCTCAGTTCATCTTGGCTCAGCTCATCTCAGCTCTCAGCTCAGTTCAGTCCCGTTCACTTCAGTTCAATTTAATTTAGAATTTAAAGTTTATAAGTTAATAATTTAGAAAACAGCATGCCATTTAGCATATCAAATATGAATTGCACCAAACTGGTTTGGTACAGCCATCGAGAGCGTGTACAGTTGAGGAATACTTGATTAACAAAGTGTAATTTTGCAAATTTATGCGCTTACAGGTATGTTCCGAAAAATCGGGCTCTCCACATCTATCCGTCGCTTAAATTTTATCTTTCTGTTATATTCATTTATGTAAAATAATCATTAATAATAAATTAGAATGATTAATTTATTCATTGACGTCCAACATCTTATTCAATTAGACTATTATATAGATTATTGGAAAGAAACTACATACAACACCTAAAAAGGTATTGCAGGAGTAAAAGGAATAGACTTCTACTCAACTTGTACCAAGATATAATATTATACTGTCTGGCTTAAAAGTTAAATCTTTATTATTTTGATTACCTTGTAATAAAGTAATTTAACAGCCAAAAGGTTGGAAAATATCGGTTATAATTTCAATTAGTTGGAAATTGAAAATATTTTGGAAATATCATGCCGTACCACAAATACATTTATATAAATGGTAAATATTATTTTTCAAAGCCGATATTCAAGGGAAGAGGCAGTTCAAGTACTTAGAAATTAAACGCGTACCAAAGATCTCAACTGCCATGAAAGCTGAAAAACCGTAGGAGTAAAAGTCGGGAAAACTCCACACCCCGGACTTGGAGGTAAACGCCTCAAATGCGATCGTTACTAACATGAACATGTTGATCAGTCAAATCAAGTACCAATATGAAACAAATGTAAGTATACACCAGTTAAAATCAATGTCGTAAAATATGCTAGGTTAAAAACGGTAACCTGCCTGCAGGTTAATGTGCTGCCTGCCTCAAAAGTAGAAATGCGTGTTATCCCAAATTTACATCACACAACCGACGTGAACCCATTCCTAGTACAAGCAATTTGGCTTAGTTGGTGGGGTTCAAGGGGAATATTAGCATAATGGTGGTTGCTAATATTCTTTTAAAAAAATCAACTTGAATATCTCTTCTTCTTAGCGTCGTTTGCATCCGCTGCTTACTCCATCTCCTCCTATTTAGCTCATACAGATTTATGTGAGCGAATGCCGTCGGACCTTCAAACCCCGAGAGGATAGCTACGACCGTCTATCATATATATCGGCTTGCAGGTGATGTTGAATTGATCCCAAAAGTTTTAGCGTCGTCCCATACACCCTAGTATACTAACAAAGCAAAAATATATAAGAAATCAACTGACAACGCGATTACATTGTATATTTTTTATTTTTGTACTCAAGCGCTTTTCTCAAGATTTAATAACCAGCAATTTTGCTTGTTTCTTAATAAGAATATATTTTAAAACAAGAGTATGCGGTTAGCTTATAAAAGAAGAAAAAAGAAACGCTTTCAACTCAATGGACACCATATTTTTTTAGAGCGTTATTTAAAAGGTGAAACAATAAAAAGCAAATAAACCGCAGCTTGTCGTTACCGACGCCTCGGGCCGCCGTGCACCAGCGTTTTTAATGGCGGTAAATAATTTTATGATTTAAACTTGATACATCTAGTAATAAAATATTGTTATTTTATTATTTTATGTGAAATGAAATATTTATTTTTTATTCTAAGTAATCTATACAGAAATAATTTATAAATATTAAATACAATAAAAATAAAATAACTATTATACAACTTATAGCTAAGAACAATTAAAATGCGTCGTAGAATTCCTCCGCATCGCATGCCTCTTGTGGCAGCGTTCCCAGAAGACTGGCAGCATTGCCACGTTGTATGGCAATGCTTATTCTCTGACCTAAAAAGAGGCCAGCCTTCTGGTCACGAGAAGCGTCGACCATACGCTTCGCAATCTCACGGAAGAGGTAAAAAATAAATAAAGTGTTTATAAAAGAGCTCGATGGCACTATTTTATTTCAGCATATTTAACGTGACATTTAAAAACAACGTGGCAATTACGATATTTGTTAATTTTTTAATTCTAATGCTGCATATTCAAAAATATTTATTAGTGACCATTTTATTCAATATTTAATTGTTTTTTGAATTTTTAGAAGTTATGGGTATTTTATTGCACATAAACAAAGGAAATACACTAAAAACTTTAACATAAAAAATATATTATAAGAACAACGCGTGCCATTCAATATTTGTGCGTGTTCTATCAGCACTTGAACAATGATGGGTTCGCCTATTTAAATTTCAATGTGAATGTCTAAATAATTCATATATAACCCATAAAACCACTCCTTAATTTATATTTAGATTGCTTTTAAAAGTTAGTACTTTTTTTACAAAAATAAAAAATAAATCCGATATTATGACAGAATATAAAAAAAAATTAAATTGACATCAATATTAAAGAATAAATACCGCTTACAAAATTATAAAATAGCAAGTGTTCACACATCGTTTAAAATGAACCGAAGTATATTAATTTGTGTTAGTTCAAATAAATCGGCGGTAAGCTTGAAGTATGAAATGGATGTCATCGCACAGTCTCAAGAATCTTGCAGTGCGAAATTATTGAGGTTGAAATAAAATGGCTGGTGTAGGATGGGCCCGGGATTACGAGCGCTTAACGAAAAGTAAAAGTGAGCGTATCTCTCGCTCGATATCGCTCTACCTGTTGCGGCGCCGCGCCCGCCTTATACCGAGCCGCGATCAAACTTTTACGCGCCCTACGTACGCGGTCCGACGGCAAGGGGCTCCTGGGTTCAAAAATCAAAAAAAGTACTTACCCGTGTTTCTAGGTTGTGGGGCCTCAGCTCCGACACCCGAGTAGCTTCTAACAACTTTTGTGATAGTTGGAAACAGTTTGAAGCTTGTTTTTGCCGGGCGGGTTGAAAGTAATAGCGCGACGAGAGCGCTATTTGCAAGCACAAAGGTTTACTTTGAGCGTCTATACTCAAAGCCGAACCGTGCGACAGTGAGCTCAGCGGGTTGCGCTCCGACAGTGCTTCCACACACCCCGCACCCTTACCGCACCCTCACTTGGCTGTGTCCGCTACCACCTTTACCTTTTCCCCAATGACACCCTAATTCACTTATGTACCGAAAACATAAAAATATTTGTGGCTTGTTAAAATTAAATACAGTAATGTCTCAACTGAAATACAGCACATTCGCATTATTTTTTATTTTGCTTGGTTGGCGTTGTAAATAGCAATTACCTAAAGAAAGATCTTTGAATCGCAACTTTAATAGTTTTACACTTATTTATTTTTACATGTTACATACGTGTAAAACACAAGTAAATACTTTAAATAGCTTTGTCATTTTTTTATAAAGCTAGAATATATAGTTATATGAGAACGATTTGATTTGACTTTTGGAACTGAAATGGACGGACCCTTAAGTGGCCTTTAATGTCATGTAAATATTTTGACAAGTTATTCATTACACATAAATAATTTAGAAGGTAAACAAATCTTGGAACTTAACCAACTTGTAATAAAATTTTCGTTGACACGATATACTATTTATATTTGCGAGTATCAATTTGAAACTTTGTAGTTCACGACAATAGCTTCATTTCTCACTATTGAGCTGATCGGGTGCGGGATGCGGGTCAGAATGTTGATCTTCAATGACTTCTAGTAAATCCTTTACAATAGAGATTATCTCGTTTACATAACGGGGGCTAAAGCTCATATGATATTACGGTTAGTAATAAACCAGTTATAATTTTAAATTATTGCAGAACAGAATTCTGTGTCAGTATCCATCGAGCTTTTTATCGTTTTGATTCAAGTCAACCTTTCTATCTAACTACGAAGTGACCAAACTTTGACATCTATACTAATATTTTAAATGCGAATGTAAATCTGTCTGTCTGTCTGCCTAACTGTTACGATATCACTGCTAAACCAATGCACCGATTTTGAAATTCAGTATAAAGGTAGATTAAAACTTGGAAAAAGGAGATAGGTCATGTTTGGTCGCGATAACCACCTTCCAACGGGTGGAGCCGCGGGCAGCAGCTAGTTTACCAATATAGCAACTACTATCAGGTGATATCAGAGTTCTGTCGTTGACCAGATTTCCGAGTTTTTCAAGCATCCAACTATACTTATGATGCCAATCATGTTCATACATTATCGTACTCTTCGGGGCACGGACGGGTTTCGATGTGTTAAAAATGGTCATCCGACCGAGGACTAAGGCTAGTATTCCATAACCTTACATAGAATGTAAGAACAGAACTCAGCTACTTCTAGAAAGTCCTCATCCTCCTATTTCAATTAATAAATTTGAGCAATGTTAGTTTATAAATGATACGGGGAAACCCATTAACAACAATGACCCCAAAACAATAAATTAATCCATTTATTCATTGCAGTTAGCCAAATCCGCAGTTAGGCTGGTAAAGTGGACCCCAGACTCCGAGGTAAATTCTTGGTATGCGAATGGGATTAATGCTAAGGAGAAGAAAAAGATGTCATTGTAGAGTAGTGCGTACAAACATAGATAAATACAACCAGTATTAATCTGTATGCTTACGTTACAAACTTACGTGCTACGTAAAATTCGTAGACGATCTCAGTGGCGTAGCGCTAATGCTTTCGACTGCTACGTCGTAGTCTGGTTAGATTCCTAGCCCCGTAAACAAGTGGCAATTGGTTGGTCGGTGTATTTTAGAATAGAATTTTGAATGTATGGGATTTGACGTTAGAGAAAGTTGAGTGAATCGTACCGCTTTTTAAATCAACCACCTCTAGATATCTCATTAAATTACACTTTTTTATACAATGGCATCACCAAACTATGCTTTAGTGTCGCCTGCAACTACCCACCATTTTTAAGTTGACATCGAACGAAAATTGTGTATGGCAACGAAAATCACAGTTATCGGTGGCATTTCTTTTTAATTTTCATTTTGGTTTGTAGGGCATAAAATATATACGGATTAAATAAATCTGTGCAGTCTACGTTATACAACTACAAATTTAGACTAGATTTTTATGCATTTACGTAGTGTATCTAGGTTTTGCGATTATGTAGTTACATTTATTTAATTCAAAATTTACCTGGTTCGTTAATTCATACCGCCCCAAGTTACCCAACTATATTTATAGATATATATATAATTTAATTATTATACATTTATAGTTAGCTATATTTTTGTGTCCACTTGACGGCAATAGGCTCACCCATATTACGTGGGACTAGAAATCATAGTTGATAAAATGTGAGTGTTAATATATATCTGCCTACCCCTTCGAGGATTTACAGGCGTAAGAATATTTGTTTCACTACGGAAAAAGCAATAGTAGTATTTTACTGTCTGGTACAATTTAAATACCTATGTTACAATATAAACGACTTGTCTACTAAATTGACCCGGTGCGCGGTGGCAGACCTCCGCAACAACTACATTTTTCCTAACCTCACGTAGAGGCAAGACATTGTTTTTTTTGTCATACGATAACCAAGACATTAAACTTTTTTTATATGCTTATTTATATGTTTTATAAGTCCTTTTATAAACTAGATATCCAAGTCTAAGTCAAAAGTAATCCAAAATAACCAACTCTCCCAAATTATAACAGTCGTGAACGCATGGCCAACGAATTGCCACTTATCTAGTGGGGCTGGTCTCATGCGAAGCTTTTACTTTGCGCTTACTCTGGGTCTTGATAGCGTTGTACACTTTTTTATACCCGCTGTCTAGAATATATTCACATATTGTACAAAAAACTGTAGACAAAACAGCGGATAAACTTTCAAAATAAAACGGAATTTGATAGATTAAGTTCCCCAAAGCGGTCCTGAAATTTTACGTGTACGTAGATGTTGCCATGTGTTATGTTTCAACCCATGGTAGAGCTACAGTATATAATTTTAAAGGTTTGTTCACTACAATATTTTTGGGTAAAAGTTTGTTTGGGAAAGCCTACACCACCTGCTGGTAAACAAACGAGATTCTAGCACAGGTTTACCTCTCGAGGTGTGAGAGATAAACCTGTGCTAGAATCTCGTTTGCTCGCTCAGGTAAAATTCAGATGGGCCATATATAGATTACGGCTTTTTGACTGAGATGTCTCGGAGTTAAGGTCGGTCCCGGTCACGGGTTATCCTTAATGTTTTTGAAAGTACGAGGGTATCATACTAAATATGCTTTCTGACGTAGATAAATTTTAATTAGCCTTTACAATAAGAATAAGCATGACCAACGTGTAATGGAGACGGTTTAAAGTTAGAATGTTCTATGTAACAAAAGAGTCACTATTACGTCGCTTGGATACATTAGATAAAAAAAGTTTTGTGCTAACGTACATTCAATTTAATATTTGTTTTAAAATCCAGTTTTTAGAGGCGACATAACGTTATAATAACGGTAAATTTACAACAGAAGTAAAAAAGAAATTGATAGACAGATATTCACTAGTATATGTATATAAATTGGAGACATTGCTAAAGCCGGTTTGATCAAATGAGAGATATTATGCAAAGTGTATTAAGCGCGGGAAAGGACGATTATAATCTATTTTTGGCTATTAGTAAGATGGCGGTAAGAGGTTTTGAAGGTTTGAAATTCTCAACAAGATATAGGTCAAATTAAGGTTTATTTATAATTCATAGAATAATCTTTATTGACGTATAGCAGAATGAGGGACGGGTGCCTTTGGGGTTTTATCGGAATCTAATCTGAAGCTAATCTCACCTGCAATCCGGTACACCTGTTAATCCACAGATGATGATCTTTCTTGTCAGGATTGGGAATTCAGATGATATAAAAAAATTATAATATACTTTATTGTACACCAAATAAAAAGATACATTATTAAAATCTAAAAACTTAAGAAACAGCACAAATCGTCTGCCAGGTTTATCTTAGATGGTTATTATGGCTGTAGGATGTAAATGTAGGAGTGGTAGTTCTTTTGTCGTACTTTGATAACCTAAATGTAGTATAAGCATAAGTATCTAAATCTAAAGAGGTTGTTTGTTTGTTTGTTTCGCTCTAGTCTCAGAGACTACAAGTTCGCATTTAAAAAAAATCTGTTACTGTTGAATAGTCCATTTATCGATCATCACAGTACTACAAAAGAGTGCGGAGCAGTGATCATAAATATCAACAAATCTGACAGGTTTTCCATACATCTATTGAAGAATAAAGATTAGCATTATGTATTCTGCAAAACTCAAAAACTACTGCACCGATTTCAAAAAGTTAACATTAGAAAGATGCATTATCACTGACTAATATAATTTATATTATATTTTCAAACAATAGACCCTTACTAAAACTTCAATAATGTAATCCAATGTGTAAAAAAAATACTTAAAAGTTCCTTACATAGCGTGCGCTGTGAAAACTATTGATAATACTCGCAGTACAAAATTATGTATTGCAGAAGTGTATAACTTAAAAAGGTCTACATAAAAGTTCATGATAGCATAATTATGTCTATCTCCTAGTGAAAACCCACAGTAAACATTTTTATGTTTACAAATTACAAAAAATAATGTGTTATTTTCAACCTTTTTCAACAATACTTCCCATATGTCTTTCTGACCAGGGGGCACAGTGGAGAGCAGGCAAGGGGCAGGTTGGTCGCTTCTACAACCCCGCCCTTCACGTCCCCCTCCCACTTAAGGGCTTCCATAGGGACTGTGCTTCACACTTCTGAGGAGTTCATCTTAATTAGTAGATGCCCCAGAGTCAGCCGTGTAGCGCAGGACACTCTAGGCATCTTCCGCGTTCTGCATTTTACTTCCGCATTCCGCGAGTATGTGCATGTAACCAAGATTACTAAAATTAAAATGCAATGATGGAAAAATTACGATGCATTTCTCAAGGTTGCGTACCTTAGGAGTATATTTTATTATGATGTGGTTAAGATATACATACAAAATCTGTTTGGTAGTTATTTTATTCTGGAACGTGATTAAACGCGTTAATTGACAACCAATTTATCACTGAACTGTGCTATCCCATATCCAATTTTCGAAAAACGGAATAAACAGGAATTAAAGTGGGCATTTTATTAAACTGTATCTACGAGGAAAGCATATTTCTAATAAGCATAAATACGTATGTAGTCAGAAAAAGAAGAATAGAAAAGAAAAGAATATTAGTAAACGAAATTACTCGTATTTTCCTCAAAGCTAAACTACGAGTAAATTGTTTTTGTTAGGAGTGGATTCAAGTCAGCCGGCGAGGTTTCGGACCCATCTTGGGTCCTTTCGAGACCTCTTTATCTTAGAACCGACGACTTTACCACTAAGCTTCCGACACTTATAATAAATTATTTTATTTCTAAATGAGTTTGACATATTCTAATAACTCACAATCTTACTTTAACAACACTACTTTACGCTAAACAAAGCAGAAGCTTAGATAAGCTTAGAATTTCAGGAGCTTGCCGTTTTACCGAAAAGATTTTACCAAAATATCACTACCCAAACAAATTTTGGTAACTGGTAGAGCACTACGTCATATTATCGGAACGATCCCAGGTCCCCCCGACAATGACAACGCTTGAATCAAAATATGTATTACTAGGTATAACACAACTTATTTTCGACTTCTTGGGGGTTGTTTTTTGTGACGGGGGTTATTTACATTTTTAATTTAATTTTTATTTTACAGTTTTTTAATTGGTCTACTCGTCAATCTCTTAGATTTGATACCCATATTGAGGGAGTTGTGAAATAAAATGTAATTCTCCATTTTGTGGTGGGACCATCTTGGATTTGATATTTGTCATATTTTTTGGTATTCAACTAGTCAAGCCCATTCATTTCATACCCATATTGAGTTGAGAAAAAATATGTTACTCCGTCGTTTTGTAGCTGCGACCAATTCGGACCAATTTTTTTTTCAAACTTAGCTAAGAACACTCTCGACTAATATACCTTTCAAACAAAAAAAACTAAGTCCTAATCGGTTAATTCGTTCAGGAGCTACGATGCCACAGACAGACACACGCACACTTACACACATACACGTCAAACTTATTTTTGCGTCGGGGGTTAAAAATATAAACACAAAGCAATAATTATCGCCGACAATTTGCTTTAGTCGAAACAAGTCTAAAATGAAATAACCGCTTGAATGACATAACAACATGCTTGTACTGTCAACACTGAAAAAAGTTTCTATTTGACAGCAAAATTCACATTAACAAAATGATCCGCCATTTATTGAATTCATTTATTACAAAAATGTAATAAATTAACAACCGCTTGACCGATTTTGTGCAAACTTAACATAAACCATCTACTAAATAGTCGGAACAAAGCCTAAACATTTGGTTCGTATAGATCACAATGTATTTTTGAGAACCTCTGTAGAGAATCTTTGTATGTAAGAAAAAATATCTCAAAATTTTCAAGAGTTTGTGACAGGCATAATATAAATACCAGAAACTATCTTGTAGTCTGTTAGTAGACTTAAAAAAATAGTCATTCTTTCCAGGGCAACTGTATACGCTTTTTTAACAAGCTCCCTAATGAAATTAGGGATTTACCTGTGAATAAATTAAAAAATGTAGTAAAGGTAAATTGTGCCAGAGAGGCTATTATAAATCCAAGAATACTTAGATGATAAACAAGCTTTGAAAATGCGCTGTTCCCTCAACTATGCTACTCAAGTAAATTATTGTATTTAGACTAAGTAGACTAAGTAAATGTTTGTAAATAGACCAAAAAAAAAATGACCGCTGAGTTTCTTGCCGGGTTCTTCTCAGATCGGAGCCGCGTTTCGAACCGATGATCTATTTGCTAGTCTTACATATTTCTTTTTATATTGACGTTTTGTAAGTGCCAATTTAATGTTATATGCAGAATAAATGATTTTTGACTTTGACTTTGACCATGAGTGGTCTAACATTGTGCAAGTACCTAGTTTATTACTCAACAATATCAATTTTGGCCTTGTGAAAATGGAAATATAGTCATTATTTCCATCTTCGACGACCCCTTTGTAAAAAACCCCTTTTATGGGTTTTCCATGAGTTTGTCGTAATAATTGAACAAGCTGATGAAACTCCTGTGTAATCTTAGTCGGTCATTGAAACTAGCCTTTAGTGTCCGATCGCTGAAGGTTTACTGAATGTTTTGCAAGCGTATGTATAAGTAGTACTATTATAATAATATGCTAGCTAACACAGCAAATGCTGTTCTCCATTTAAATTAACACAAACATGCAAGGTGCTTAGCGATAGCTTGTGATCCGATCCGTTGTTAACGTCTAGTTTTTCACTGATAAAAATACCTTAGAGGAATAAAGTTGATTTTGCATTCGATTAAAATCTAAAAAACTTACAACTGTTGTTTGTGTGTTGTTCTAAACTTCTTGATTAGTGCATCGTTGTTATAACCCTTTAGATGTGTCTCAATTTACTTTTTTTTGAAACGTAAAGCACCATTATTTATGGGTGACATCCGCCAACAGCTATAAATTTTCCTTAAAGTTAGATACTTATCAATTTATTCTTATTTTAAATTTATCATTTATTGGACACATATAATCCTTAATTTTTCCCTTCTACCACTAATACCCAATTTTATATGGCAAAACAACGTTATCCAGGTCAGCTGGTATGAATATAAAAGAAAAAAAAAACAATACTTTAAAAATGCCCTAATTGCTCCAATATTGTAGATGAACTTTTTAATGATTGCCGTAACAAGATTCAGACAGTTTTTCTCAAAGTGGGGAAGGTGGTGCTAGGTATTTCTAAGGGTGGAAGCAAGCAGGGGCACTTGATAGTGAACGACACATTTTGTAGGGTAGTTAGAAAATCCTCTTTAAGATGGCCTGGAATGCGATAGTGTTCATGATGCGGGCCTTCTCACGAATATTTTTAACCGCGTAAGAGACCGGTAAAGTCCCAACCCAATGGAGGCTGATTATTATCACTGCGGTCTTTAAAGGCCAAAAATGCAGGATTGCGGTAACTACCACATATTTCACACCATGAAGCTCTATGAGAGCTAGTCTCTGCCGTCAGTTTGCTGTTAGGATTGTTGGGTGAAATGTAGGAAACACACTAACTGAAACCAAATGTTCAAAACCTGTGCGTGTCGACTCAGTGAGTGTATTGTGTCGTGAACGTGATCGAGTACAGAGCGAGAATGTGGACAGTAGTAGGTGCGATGCGCGCAACAAACGAGAGCGGAAGAGGGTAGACCGCTATGGTCTGCCCAATAACAACTAGCTCGGCCGTCGCCAGTATACCGTGATCATGGCGCTTGTAATAGCGCTGAAATATCGGTTACTCAACACAAATAATAAACATTGTAAATATCCGGCGAGTTTTAGACTATTAACACAAAAATTGCCAGATTTTAGTCAGAGGCTTATAAAACGTCTTACTTTCGTGTTTGGCGGGAAAACGAAATGGGACTGAGAGTAGCAGGCGCTGGTACCGGTGAGCACCCAACTAAACCTTCCAATGATTGTAGTATCGCCCTTATAGGTACTTGCAATACGACTCCTTTGATGTTTTCATAAATCTCACAAAAAATTTAGGTTTACCGCGGACATGTCTTATAAAAAAAAATTAAGATAAAGTATAGCACTAAATGCTGCAAATTAAATGGTCGAAGATAGCACAAATAATACCGAATCGAAATAAAATTTCGTGAACTTAGTAAATTAATGGAGTTTTGGTTAAATTGTGGTTGTACTCAAGAAAACAGGTTGTGAATGCGACATCAAACTTAAAATATAGGCGGAAATACATTTTTAATACACTCACGAAAATATTTTCTAATAATATTAAATGTTCGTACATATAGAGAAAAACGGTATCTTTCTTACAAAAAATAATCATTATTATATGTTAACTTTAAGGTATGATATTCAGCCACGCTGCGTAAATGTTACGCATAAAAAATTCACAGTTATAATGAATCCTTAATACTTGATGTGTACTTTTCTGTAGGAGAGAACACTTTAATCCAACCGTAAACTTAAACAAAACTTGAAATCCCGCTTTCAGGTTATCAAAATGACTTTGATAACCTGATAACTTTGACCGTGAAGTGCCGTTTTTAAATGATATAGGAATGTGTGACATTCCCATGTCATCTAACAACGGGTTTTCACTCGTGACTAGAGCCACAGTAATAGTGCTGGTAATATCTTAGCAGTATTGTAGTATACTAGAAGTAGAGTGCCGTATGTTTTCCGGCCGCCTACAAAGGCGCAGGTTCGATTCCCTCTCAGAAGTAAAAATAAAAAAGTAATTTTAAACTCACCACCACTTCAAATATCGTGATCCACACAGATTCTTAAATTGACACAATGAGCGTGTCTCATTTAGAGGATTCAACGTTCGTTCCGGAACCCTATCGGAAGTCGCAGTTCAATCGTGTCAACGGAACGGATCGAGTCTTATTCGACAGCTTATTCATCTAGAGTATTACAATAGATTATAAATTACACACAAGTCTTCGCTTATAGAAATATAATAGGAGCGTTGAACTTAACAAAGGAGTTTACGGCATAATAATTATGATAAAGTTATCTGGTTACGACTCAACTTACAATATCTGTCATCGCCCTCATCACCACAGTGTAAGACTTGATAATATCTAAAGTTTGAGGGTTTGGGGCCTGGGGCTTCTTTTAATTGGGCTCATATTGACTTTTGCGGGAGTGACTCCGTGAACAGGAATATGGATAACAGGCAAGGGCAAGACTCTCGAGGGTCTTGGTGTGGTGCCACACATTTCCGGTATTTAATGTTACTGTAAAATTTATTTGGTATTGTAGGACCTAGTTTAAGAAAGTCGGATCAAGTGGATTTATTGCTATTGGTACATACATGCATAGATTCAGAAACGTATAATGTAACGGCAGCCTCTGTAGTGTGGCGATAGTAAACGCAGCCGCTACACAGAACGTATGTTCGATCCCTGCTTAGTATAAATATTTGTGTGCATGAATATGGATGTTTGCATTACTCTGGTCGTGCCTCGGAGAGCACGTTAAGCCGTCGGTCCCAGTTGCCATACAAACATATATAGCAGACGTTAAGGGTAGTTAGAGACCTCAAAAGTCTGACTAGTCTAACTACAGAACCGCCAATTAGTTGTGGAGGTCAGATGGCAGTTGCTGTACTGAAAATATCGAAGTTTATTCTTCTGAAAATTGAAAACCAACCTTAACTGAGTTAGAAAAAGGCTCAGAGTATGATATGAGATACATAAACGTATACTTTTCGATTCATGTTTAACATCTAAATAAAATACCTGTCATAAAAATATTTACTTTTTACAATATGAAAAAGTACTTACATATCTGCATGGAAACTCGTCTGCCGCTTACATAATAACCTGGGTGGGTGCGTACCTTTCATAAAAAGATTTCATTCAGAATAAATATTAGGCCGGGCCTTATTTATCGATAGGTATTATATTTGTACGTATATGTCAACAAGCACAAGGGGTCTATATTCACATCACAGGATGATACTCAAATCGGAGGGTATTTCAAAAATCACCGACCATTATAGTAATACTCTAGACTTTGTTTTATTAAAACAATATATTCCAAGATCCCAGTGCCGCCAGACACTGATTTTCTGACGAACGAAATGTGTGCGATTGAGTAGTGTAAGTATATAGGCAGTATGAACTCAGGCCTACCTGCCAGTTTGGTCAAACAGCAATTTTCCAATGAACGAGGGGTACGTGTATCAACAGGTGTACTGATAAGTGCCGAAGATATTGATGGCTCCCCATACAACTTTAGCATTAATCACTGTAGCGTGGGAAACAGTTAGGTTAACTGTTCCGTAACTACCCGACCGTTCATTACTGGCGTGGCTGAGGCAGCTATAGTAGAATTTCACTGTAATCCTGACGACATTTGCGTCTCCGTCGTCAATTATAAATGTTTAAATATTTTATTACAATTTGGTGAGCTGCGAATTGAATTGAAATCTTTCACTGTGGAAAACATTAATTAAAAGAAGTACCCGTATTACAATACCGTAAATTAAAATGATAATTATATATTTTTGGCTCTCCACAACCACAAATCTGAAGACATACAAGCATGGTTACGCATGCTTCTGCTAGGGTGACAGGCGGCTCCACCCGTCACCCCCAGGCCCGCGCTCATGGAGGACGGAGGTCATTTTGTGATCTCCGACGCCCGAGCTGCCTCCGCTCGCGAGCAGCGTGGTTTGCGAGTCTCCTTCGCTCCCGCACCGCCGTCTCCTTCACGAGCATTACTTGCTCGCAAAAGGAGGCGCCCGTCGCCCACGCGCAGCGAACCATCACCGCGAACAAGCTCGCGAGCGTGAGAACTGTCACTCCCAGGGCCGCAACCAGCTCCCGTCTCGGCGTCTCCCTCGCCAGGCACTCGGTGAGCGTGTGCAGCCCCGAGTCCTCGCCCGAATCGCAGTGGCGGCACGGTTGACATGCCCCTTAATAAGTGTAAAATATAAGTTAAAAAGTATTTCATGAAAAAGGGTTCTTATAAAGTAGAATATCTAAATTATAAAAGTGCGTCGTCATCCTAATGTCTTCCTAGCTTACACAATTGTTACCAAAATAGGTAGAAGAGACAGCAATGTTGATTTATTGATTAATAGAAATGATTAATTATTAATAGTACCTACTTAATACCAAATAAATAAGCCTGGTGTGGCAACACTGTTTTTGATAACTGAGTGTAACTGTGTTATGTTTGGCAGAGAGATTTGACTCGACTGACAGATACATTCTAGAAAACGGGTCGTTGTATTGTAATGTGTATTTGTCGAGTTTGATTGAAAACATTTTTAAAAAGTGATTACAAGCTGTACAATAAGAAAAGAAGTTGTTTTATTAAAGCAAGGCTATCCTACACAATATAAATGATTAACAACACCATATATGAAAAAGCATAGTCTAGTTCTCAGAATTTCTTGCTGGGTTTTCTCAGTAGAAGAACTTACCAAACCAGCGAAAGAATCATTCAAATGATTTATTTTACTTTATTTAACATTCTTATAATAATTTCTTGACAACATCCTTAAAAACATACATCTCCTAATTACGTCATTTCAGTTCAGATAAGCTATACTAAATTCCAACCAGATCCGTACAGTCATATCGATCCAAACATATTCACAAGCTCTCATATTTCTAATATTAATAAGATTCTCAGAACAGTCATTATTGGTACGGAAATTGCCATCCCTAATTACTTGTGTATATGTATTATAGACAGGATGTTACCGCCTACGGCAAATACCAGGCGGGCCTTGAAGAGGGCCGTTTGGAGGCTTCCAACGTGTCCATATGACAAACAGAGGGCACAGTGGAGAGCAGACATGGGGAAGGCTAGTCGCCAAACGCTGTCCTAGGCGTGACAGGTGCGGCTGACTATCTAACCAAGGTTCAATGGGAACACCGTGCTACCCACCCCCGAAGAGTCAATTTTAAAACCGTAAATGGCCCAAGGTTAGTCGGGGGTGCGAGGTAAATGCCTTCTCAGATAACCTAAGCTTACACATCGGTAATTAAGACTCGATACTGCTGTGTGTGGTTTTAATCGGTTTGAATCCGGCAAAATCACCCCTGATAGCCGATGGGAATGGTATCCGTGGGAACTCTTGCGAAAAATAAAAAGGCAGGCCTGAAAGTTACACAGGCAACACCAGTCAGAGCGGTTAAAGTTGTCGAGCTTGGAGTTTAGATACATAGATAGATAGATAAATAGATAGATAATTCTTTATTGTACACCAACAGATTTACAGTAGGACAAATAGGTAGCATGTATACAGTTCAATGTACAATGGGCGGCCTTATTTTCCGCCAGCCATTTTATTAAATCTCTGGGGAATCAGGACCGATGTGTGCTTCATCACAAGCTACCCTGTCCTAATTAATATTATTATTAATTACTTTCACCTTATATAATCACGCTAACTATAATTAACATTGAGTATATCCTTATATTGAAGAATAGTGACCGTTAGAGCGCCTTGAAATTAGAGGCTTCAGGAAGCGCTGTAGTGGCGCATTGTGGTACCTACGCTGGTCACGCAACTAATAATTTTCAATTACAATATCTAAGAACGCAGTTGCAGCGCTTCTAGGAATTGTATTCGCTTCCTCAAGCCTCTATTTTGAAAGCTGTTCACGCTAGTGCAACCCATGGAAACCAAGCTATTTAAATACACTATCATACCTAATTATAACATTCTTGCGTCACTGCGTTTGTAACATACTCCTCCGAAATGGGTAGACCGAATCTTGTGCAATCTTTGAGTGTATTTGGTAGGTCTAGGAATAGGTTGTTGGCTACCTGTAAGTGTAAATGGTGTCTCATACTTTTTCTGGTAAAATTTTTATTGCTTATTTTAATGATTTAGCATGGATATACACATAATATATAATAAAGGTGTTATTCCGAAGTGCAAAATTTCAGAAAATTTTGTAAATTTATTGTGGGTTCACAATGATACCCTTTATCCGTATTGAAATTTCACAAGTAAAATGTGTGTAAAGAGGCGACACTTCATACCCCATATAAATAGACCATAGAAATAAAAGAAAATCAGTCCCAAAATTATCATATTCATTCATATCTACTTCACGGTACGCTCCGCGTCTGCAGTTGTCGTATACGACCGTCTTCGGAGGTAAACCTTAATTTTAATATTTATCTTTACCACCGACCCTCCTTTTTAATAGGCAAAACAACATTTGCCGGCTTAGCAAGTTTAATTTAATATCTAGTAAACCACCGGAAGCATCCTGCATGGGCAATCCACATCCAGGCGAGATGGAACAACGTTCAGGATCTAAGAAAGCAACTTGTCACTGAGGTCTACCAGAACCTGGACCACATATACCGATGGGTTCCAAGGACTTGGTCTAGATCAATGCTGTGAAAACACAATGCAGAATAATAAAACTGGATTAATCTACTGTGAATTGTTTTTACTTAAAGCTTTTGACTGTTGCAAAAACAATTAACCAATCAAAATCTGATATCAAAAACTTTTTTTAATAATAGCCATTTTTTGTTGTGAACTAAGCAAATGTTTTATCAGGCATTTTTACTGATTAGTAAAACAATTTTGGGTATAACGCTATAATCACATTTTTCCCCATCTAGGACACCAGGTCGCGATGAACGCGTAGACAGCTGGTCTCTCTGGGAGGCAGTAGCCAAGGCTCTCTAGTAAGGACGGTGTCTTCATAACCGTGTTCTGGAAATCGTTAAAATTGATAACGCCATCGAGATCGGCATCCATCCGCTTCAGCATTATGTCAACAAATTCCTGAAACAAAAAGAAATAATTGGTACACATATTTTTATGTACAGTTGGGTATACAGTAACACCTTCGAGGACCAAGTCATCTGCTAATTGGGGCCACCTGTTAAACAGATGAGACTCCGCTGTAGGTTTTCTTTCGGGGTTGTGAGGTCACACGGTAGACGGTAAAATTCAACAAATAAGTCGAAAAAGGACATAAAATGAGATTAAATGACATTATGTAAAGATAGTTTTGAACACTGCTATCGTTGAAATAATTTAATAGGTGCAGTCTAGAGTTTAACTGTCTCATTTTGTTGTGTGAATAATCGATTCAGGTTACAAAAGATTAATCACAGCGCTGCCAGAATGTAACTTTTGTAACATTTTGCGTTACTTTCGAACCGTATCGCAAAAGGTGGTTGGTTGTAGCGGTAACGTATGAGAATGCCATAACGTGAAACCGATGAGATTCAAAAATAAAAAATATGGGCAAAAGTACAAGTGCCTACTTATGTGTAGGAAGTTCCACCTCTGGTGTTGCATACGTCCATAGGCCACGGTAACCACTTCCCATCAGGTGGGCCGTGTGCTTGGCTGCCACCAAAGTAGTATAAAAAAGCACTATCAATCAAACATCCCTAAATAATATCCATATGCAATAATTATTATTTATTCACTTTTTGTGCTACTTTCGCTTTTATTATCAAAAACAAATAAAAACTTTGTGTCCAGTATGTAATACGGCAAAGTATCACATACTGGACACAGAATGTTTTTGTAACAACGAAGTAATATTTTGAGTTGTGTAACACAGAAATAATATAAGAGGGTCAGAAATAACGCATAATATTACAAAACTTACATTCTAGCAACGCTAACTATAAACGTTACGAGTCCATACTATTAAAATGTAACAACCAAAAATAATACAGCCACAACTCTAAAATTAAAAAATAAGAGAGATAAAACGTAGCCGTCTTACTAGGCCTCCTAGTTACGAAAATATCATCACGTCAAAATATAAATTACGTCATAGCTTAAATTACTTGTAGTAATTTAAGCTAAAATCTATTACACTATATTTATTAAATGTACTATTATAAGTTATTTCGATTTTACCAATGATTTAACTTAAAATATAATAGTTTTGTTTCGTTTTAATCGTAACATATTACATTCTATTACTTAGAGCATCCGTCGTAGTGTACCTATTAAATTATTTCAACTATAGCTTAGATACCCTTGTACGACCATCAGGTCACCAGGCTTGTAAGCACATATCAATATGAGCATCCTGTTATCTTAAATTACTATGGAGAATTGATTGCTAAGATGTATTGTTTTGACCACTCTGGATGCTTAGAACTATTTTAGCTTTGTGATAGCAAATATAAAATTAGAATTTTGGTATTAAGATCATTTTAAGTACTTTACAAGATCGATCAGATGCTGACTGTACATCATCAATACATGATATAAAAATAAATTATTAAAATATAAAAATCCCTGAATGCTATCTTAAAGATCAAAACAAGTTGGATAGCAGGCGGTATCTCCTTGTACGCTATACACGAGAAGACATTACTAAACCTCAGATTGCTGGATGTAGTTTACTGGGAGGCAGGACACGGCGGTATTTCCGACCAATTGAGTAGTCCGATTGGGGAAGTACCTCTGTCCTACAGAATACCGCGGCTATAATAACTTCGTGTTGTGTTTTCCCAGCGGTGAGTAGGGTAGCCAGAGCTCACTGGAGAATTTGTGCTGTCAGTGGGAAGACTAAAGGCTTGTCCTGCTTTGTCTTCTACACTGACGGCACAGAAACTCTGTACTTACAGGATATCTCTTAATACCTCTGGTGTTACAAACGTCCATAGGTCACGTTAACCACTTTCCATCAAGTGGGCCGTCTGCCACCTAAGTGGTATACAAAAAATAATAATAATCATCAGCAATTTTATGACAAGTTTGTTAACTTGCATATTTTAAACGTGAAACCGAGTCTTCTGATCTAGGGGATGGGTTGAACAATTTTAGGAAAGATGATCAATAAATATTTAATCAAAACGTTTTTTACTTGTGTCATTCAAAGATTTATCAATTTTTTTTTACATGCGTTAATCCCCACGAACTTTGCCCCCGCAGGCTAGCGGGAGTGGAATACATGAGGTGGCCATCTCAGGTTTTAATTACCGGGGTGTAAGATTACCCTATAAGGCTTTCCCTCACTTCTCTGATAACCCTCGGTCATCTACAGTTTACACCAAACGAGCGAATGCTCACTCTATCCTCTCTACATCAAATTCAACAAGTGTATGCAGAGTCAGAATGCTCTTGTTCTAGCTCTAGATCTATGTTTGGTCTAAATCCATTTTGAGGTGAGGAAAGTACAAAATGTCAAATAAAAGTAAGATAGCGACCTCGACTTAACCTCTTCGACAAATGAAATCATGTAAAAAAAACGAGATATTGTCTTCGCTGTATCTCTTTGTCTTTTTGACTTCGATGGTAAAAGTGAACCGAAGAGACACGAACATGTCTATGTCACCATGTTGAGGCAGTTATATTGACATGTCAATCAAACGCTTTACCTAGAAATATTTAAAATTAAAATAGTTGTTTTTAGATTTCTTCATGAATGGTTTCGATAGAAAAAATCTATTCCAAAACGATTTTTTAGAATTTAAACGCTGTAAATCAGATCATACTATATCATGTAGGGGGGTATCCCTATGCTCTTTACGAGCATAGAAATAAAGCTGAAAAACCGATCAAAATATGACCAGATTATCTATACCTTTTAACTAATTCTAATTCAAATAAATTATTTCATATTCTATTTTTACTGTTGATCGATGATGCCTCTTGGTGTAATTGGTTCTGATACATTTTAAAAACATGGGCATGGGTTAAAGGAGTGCAACGGTGGTTCAGAGTATGTAGTAGGAGTAATGCTGAAGTAGGAGAGTTTGCTGAACAAAAGAAGCAAATGCAACAAAAACGAGATTCGAATACTTTATACGAGGCAACGAAGGTGGCAGCGCCACTCACCCAGGGGAGGCGCTGCCGCGTACTGCAAATACCGGTCATAACGCGAGTGACCCTGTAGAAGGCTGCTCGAAGACTTCCCACATATCTCTCTGACCAGAGAGTACAGTGGAGAGCAGGCAAAGGGCCACCGCTCCACCCTTCCGGGATTCTTTAGAGTGCTTCCCACTTCTGAGGAGGTCATCTTAAACAGTAGATGACACAGGCTCAGCCAGGAAGCGCGGGACGTTCTTAGCAATCTTATACATCGACATCTTAATCTTAGTCGGTCCGTGTCAGACATAACCACTCCTAATGGCCGACAGACGTATTTATTATTATTTTTACACTGTATCTGAGGGAAATTCCACACGAAAATAAAATTGGAATTGAATCTGAATTTCACGTGAGGTTATAAATAATTACTTTTTAAAATAGAAGGCCTTCTCTATCCGCAAACAAAACTGTTATATCGTACTATTTACACGTTTTTCAATTCACTCAGACCTGTGTAAAATAATTTTATATTAAAAAAAAAATGTTGAATAACATAACAACTCGTGCATCCGTTTGTTTCTAAAACCACATATGTCCATGATGTTTCAAATAACATTGCTGGTATCTTTTTTTAATTGTGCGCAATATCCCCACAGATACTTCCACCCACCGGAGACGGAGAGGGAGGTTATGTCAAACTTACGCACGCCGCTGTGTGGGCCGCAGGTTGCCGGAGGTGAGATTATCTGAGATATATCCCTCGCACCAGGCTTCTCAAATATTACGTAAATAAAACTTACGAATTTAAAATGTTTATCTTAAAAATAGGTCTTGAATTGCGTTGTAAAAAATTGTTGTTAATCTAGGTCCCTGGTAAAAGGTGAGCTACATAGTAATTTTACTGCACTCGTGAATTATAGCATAGGTCCTTTACACTGGAAAGTCGGTCTCTACGCCGTAGCCCACCGCTACGGGCTATCTCGTAGCCAGTCTCGTGGCCAGTTTTAAGCTAAATTTACTGAAACGGAGTTTCAACACCATTATACCCTTAACAATTACACACTAAGTATAAATTTAAGGTATGAAATTTTTAATAGATGGTACTCTTTAGCGATTTAATGAACCTCTAGTAACAGTAGTAAGAAAATGTAATAGTTGGAAATTGTAACCGATACGCAGCATTTCTTTTACTTTATTTTAAAGGAACTGTTCATCAATGTGTCTATAATTTGGTGGCTTGAGTGTAAGCAACCAGCGAGCATATTATATGTGAAAACAAATATGAAAGACATATTCAAACACAAAATTCATACTAAGAACATTATTAACAACATTTTAATATAGGATCAAACGTAACATTGACCTTGACTCGTCTGTTTACAGAATGAAAATTATATTTTATATATTGCATACTTTTCATTGAATGTTATTTTTTTTTTGCTTGTGTCACACAACAACACATTTCATTCGCTATAATAAATTTTTCCTCTGGTGAACAGGCGGGTGAAGGTCGATGTGACGTCGAATCTTAACCATTGCTTCCTTTGCATCCGCTCTACACGTTGGCGAATGCGTTAGTCAATGCCCTGTCCCAATACCAGCCCCACCACAAACTCCCGCTCAACACGTTCGTCGACAGGTTTTTGCCAACGCATTCGTCCCCGTGTTCTCCAGCGTACAGAGCAGACATTTGACAGGCCGTATCCAAATTCTAAACAGGCGAATTTTGGTATTTCTCTGTCAGATGCCGACACGCGTGTGCATCGTGGCGTCGTATAGATAAAACAATTTTATCGATTGATATTAATTACGAGTCTTTTATTTGTATTATTTTTCCCGACTGCATCTGAAGGACGATTTTGTTTTTACACGACTGTGCCAGAAAGAGGGTTATTCGAGAGTGTGTTTGGCTGTATGTATAATTGTTTTGCACACTCAGCAGCCGGGTCAGCAGCCGGAACAAACTCAATGAGTTTCAGCTTGAGAGATATCGCTAGACTACGTAGGTAGATTTATATCAATGTCAATTTAAATAAATTATTGAAATTGCAAAACCCGACTGCTACTGAAAAGATCATAAAATATGTTTGATAGCAGGCGGTGCGGATAGCGCGGCAGCAACTATAGACCTGCATGACAATCATCTACGACTGCATGACAAACATATTGATATCCATGCTGGGTTGTCCACTGAAGCCGTGGTGATGTATCTCAAGAGGATCGTCAGGTACTACACTACAAGGAACTCACCTGACTGTGCATGTTATATTTCTTACATACTATGGGAGAATTTTAAAGATTTCGGATTGCCTGTTGAGTTAATAAGCATTTTCAGATACTGGTATGGAGGTCAGGCTAAACACGTCAGACCCATCTGACGGGATTAGCCCACGAGGACGTTATCAGAGCCGTATGTGTAGAAATTTGGAGAGAGATCTCCCTCTCTTTTCAACCTATATGTCACACACTGATCGACTCGTTCAGTGGACAATATGTTGGTTGCACGTCGATGGTGTGGCGTCAATAACTTGAGTAAGAATCTTTTCACGTTATCCGATCCGATATCAATGTCAGACGACGATAGCAGACGACTTGTGCTGTTATCACATATATCCGATAAAATCGGTCCGATTAGGCCATTTGCTCGATAGCACTAGAGCAAGCGATTTAAGACCTTATTGACTTATGTCATGAAAAGAAACTCGATACTGCAATCATAGTATCCAGTATTTTTTCTTATAGTTGTGATCAGTGTCATCTATTAACGCGAAAAGACAATTCAAAAAATGTCATTAAGGTCGAAAATCGCTTGCAGTGACTGTTTTAGTCTCTGTGTGAAAGCTATAGTCGGTATGAATCATATTCAATAATTCGATATCGGGCCGGACAATGTGAAAGACAGATAGATAGCAAGTAATTCATGCAATTTAACAATTATTTATTAATTTTGTTATGATTTAATTTATATTTTACGTACTATAACTTATTATTTATTATAACTAACATTAATTTTAATTTATTATTTTTATCAATGCAATAATTCATAATCAAATTTAAAAAACATTTCTTTACAAAAATAATATGATTGAGATATTAATGGAATGATTTTATTACTTATAGTTGAATAACAAAATGGATCATTGTAATCTGAATGTGAAGAATTTTTATGATGTAAACCTACATTAATAGGCTTATCTATTAAAACCTTACGATCCGTGTGGATTTATCCGTAACATTAATTTGATGTACAAAAAACCCAAGGTACATAGTCAGTGTCTCAAAAACGTCCGCACCAAAAGAGCGCCCAAACCGGAATTTGTGCGCTCATTTCAAATAGCCTCATATCGCTCGTGTCATTGGACGCGCGCTGAAAATGCTGAAGTGTGCATTGAAAATTGTAAAAATATGGCGTCAAGAATGTTAAAAAGGGTGGGATATTTTATTTTCGGTAAGTAAAATAGTTCATTGATTTGTTTATGTGTTTTTCATGACTATATATATATATATATATGTATATATATAGTCATGAATATATATATAAATATAGGAGGTATCATGTGATTTTGATTTAATTTTTCTAAAATCTTCATTTGACGGTCCATGTATAAGTACAACAAATATCAATGGGCACATTTCAGTACAAGAACAATGCAATACGACGTCTATTATTTTTAATCGCATAACACAAACGACCCTGTTCTAATCGATTAAGATATAGAAAAAATTTAATCGGTTCAAGCGGGATTCCCTGTTCTAATTTAAATGGAGTCGATTTTTTAATATTGTGCTTTCTTATTTTATTAATTAGATTGCACATGTTTTCACTAGTTTTTTTAATCTAATGTTTAACTAATATATATTTATATATCATACAAAATAACATAGTATTGAATGGGCTTTCAAAAGTTGAATAGGTCATCAAGTCGACTATTTTTTTAAATGTAATAAAACCTTTGTTTGTTTTCGTAGAAAGGTGTTTTTATTATATGCCAATATATATTATATCAACTAATCCAACATCCAACTAAAACAAATATTTCTGTTAATAGTTTGTAATGTTATTGAAACAATACAAACATGTATTTAGGTACATCATTTTAACTATCATTAGCATAGCATTACTCATCACCAAGATTTTGATGCAAGTTACTAAAATTCGAATACCTATGAAATTAAAAATATATGAATAAATAAATACTTTTTACCTTGATAACTTTATTTTCATTGAGATATAGATTTTCTACCCTAAAACATATTTACACTTAACATACTAACTCATTATTAGTAAAAAATTAAATAAAAATGCTGTCTCCATCTATGTCTCATCCTATCGCTATCTCAGTGGTCCAAAAATTTTATTGGTTTTTGTATGTACATTGCTTTGTAAAAAGAGCTTCAAGTCATGCACGTAAGGATGGATTTGTCAAAAACTATGTTTATAACATATCTTTAGCTACTTATGTAAAAAAGTTGATGGTTTCGAGTGTTACTTACTTACTTGTTTTTTGTGTATCAATGATTGCAGAGCGATACGTCCACACATGGCCGGGGTCGAGATCTTAAAAGCGTGATTTCGGTTGTACTAAAAGTAAATTGATTGTAACAGTTTTTTTGCTAAATAAATTACCATAATTAGCAGCGGTTTTATGTCCATTTGCTCTAAATATGTCTATTTTAAATGTTTTTTAATTACATATTTTGTATTGCAGAGGTAAAAAGTAATAAAGATATATTGTAATTGGATTTGGTAAAATCGATAAAATTTCGTAGATGGCCTCTTAAAGACCTATGCCATCTAGCTTTTCAATTCATTCATTGATCTACTATCAAACTTCTTCCAATATTATAGCCATTCCTTATTCTGTCCATTCTCACTACACCATAAATCCATCTTAGCATTCGCACTTCCACTACATGCAGTTGTTTTTCATCCGGCGTTTTTAGGGCCAAACACGACAATCCAAACAAATAAAAGTAAGTTCCAAACGGACGTAAAAATAGGTAGAAAAGCAATATCACGGGTGGGTCGGCAGGGCTCAATGACGACGCCACAGTATTGAATTTTAATTCCGTTAAAGTTCAGTTGATAATTATATTGAATCACAGCGTCCCATTTGCGGTAAGAACCTTTGGCGGTCCGCCCGCATTCTGTTGGGACCACTGAATAGATTGGATTTCTAGAGCTTGTTTACTTCTCTGAAAGCGGTTTGTTCTGTAAAAGCGTTGTAACTGAGTTATTTGAAATACATAAATATACAGTCTGTTTTTTATCTGAAACAATTTGGGGTGACCAGGCCATTAGAGAGACAAAAACACTGTTTAAGTACCATTACCTCTTTTTCCGCGAACTTAATTTTAGCGAATTTTTTATCAAAATGGTTTTAATGTGGATCAACTGATATTCATTTAAGGATAATTTTGATTATAACAAAAAATTAGAACAGTAGCAGCTATATTCAATATAACACAACATATTATATGCACAATGCATGTATTTTTTTTTCGCGCTTATATTAGCTGTTGCCCGCGACTCCGCCCGCATGGAATTTTGATTCTGTAAACATTTTTTCGTGCGGAAATTATCTCGAATATCAACCCCGACTGCCCACAGGGGTGGGTGTAACACACTGGTACTCCCTAATACTGCACGCTGTCTCCGGTTTACAATTGCCTAAAGCTTATCCAGCGCTCTCGGCCCGTGTGGGCTATGTATGGTTTTAAGATTGGAGTGGGAAACCGGTGTCCTCATCGAATCCTGAAAAGGGGGGTGAACATCACGCCTGAAGTGGTGATATGCGGTCGCACCTGTAACCCCCACACCTGCGCTCGGCGACCAGCCCACCCCTTTCCTGATCTCCACTGTGCCCTCTGGCAGTCAGAAAGACATGCGGGAAGCCTCTCATCAGACCTCTACAAAGCTGCTCCCGTTGCATCCGGTTATGCTGCTGTAGGTGGCGGTGTCTCATGTGGGAGAGCGATGATACCTTCTGCATTACCCAGGGTCCATCGCATGAAGGTTCCAGACCAAGCACCCCGATTCCGAACCCGTTCCAGCTGCACTTTCTGTTTAGCTGACCCTCCCCAGTTTTAGTCGTGACATACTTTACTTTGTACTTCCGTTGCACCCATGACGGTAATTTAATCGATTTCAAATAATGTACGGGAATATACCGGAACTATAGAAATTAATAATTTCGTAAAATCTTTTAAATGAAACTTACGATTTCTATAATTTAAAAAAATATTAACAGATATTGAAACAGTCTTGAATAGAAAATAATTTATTCGGGTAAAAATGACTGGAATGATATATCATTCCAGTAATTTTAGTTATATATAACATTGTCTTATTTTAATCGGTTTTACTATTAGCTACGCTTGAATTTATTATCGTTTACGGGTAATAGTTCATATTGCGATATATTTTAAGTTGTTCATTATAACTATATAAATAGTTTGAATGGCAATCATAATCCAAATTAAATGCACAACGATCTAATGTATTTAATTGGATAACAAATAATAGATATATTGGTAAAAATAACTGCGAAATCGTCACATTATTTATTGTCATTTGTGTCGGGAAATTTGGTCAATAAATGGGAAAATTACCCTCTGCGTTATGGCAACATTCGAACTTTACGTTACTATTCGAAAATACGATTTGTTGTAATATACTCGCTTACCTTTATATTACAAGTAATCTATACACGAAACTATTTTCATTTGTGGACCTTCATTTCCTCGTTTCTGTTGTCGTTGCCTGCTGGTTTTCCATAACGCAAGTGGACGTTCGATTTTAATTTGAATGATTCACACAATAATATTTCTGATTTGACTAAAAGTTTTCGCTAACTGATAATACTAATTCTAAAACATTTGGTTTAGATTGGTTACATAGTAGTGATCAATTTTATTATCAACTCAATCAACTAACCCATCGCAGTCCACTGCTGGACTAGGCCTCTCCCAATGTTGGGAGGCTTTGGCCTACTGTTTCCACGCTGGCCAGACGGGTTGGTACAGAGCTTTATTTCGAGTTCTTTTTCTCTCGCAGTGATATGGTCTGCGTATTGTTCCGTTAGTCGCCTCTTACGACACCCTTCGGATGAGATGGGGTGGTGATAATTGTATTCTTTCTCTGTCACCACACAATTTTATGATAACGCTATATCATATCAAATATCTCACAAATCTTTGACTTATTAGGTTTGGTGAGTGCCGTTATTATAGTAGTTAAAATATTACTACAAAAACTGTGACTTCTGAAGATAGGTTAGGATGATGAACCCCCTAATGACGTCACAAAAAAATGGGAGTGCATTGTGTCTTCTTTACATATTCTAAATGAGATACGTGTGCCGAGACAGGTCATTGGACCAGATCATGATCAGTTGGAGTTACATATTTTTACTTACTCCTCAGAGTCTACCTTCGGAAATTGTGTTTATATTCGCACTATCAATAGGGACTTATTGGTTGGAACTCCGTGGAGCTCTTCTAGGCGCTAGGTTGTATGACAAACTTCGCAGTTGTCTGCAATGTCATTTTGATAATGCTGTTTTCTTGTGTGATTTGACAAATTGTTTTATGTTGGTTGTGCATGTCTCCTAATGTTTTAAAGCCCTTCGTCCAAAATACGAATTGCTGAAATTCATGACATCACAAAGTCTTTATCGTGGTGTCATGTTAGTGGTAAAAACAATCCAGCTGATTTAGCAGCAGCAGGTGGGAAGGATCTTCCTTTTCTTCATGATCCGAACTTTAAATGTAAACAGATCACACCAGAAAAGGATATTGACATTGAGTTAAATAATTTGCCTGAAATTAAGACTAATGCTGTCAAGCTGTAGCTACATACTACAACACAAATTTCTTTATTTTCATTCATTAGATTTGCCCAGTTTGTTTGAATGATAAGAGCTGTGACATACGTGTTACGCTTTATTAACAACCCTCGTGGTGGGGAAACGAAGCAGCATTTTCTTCCACCGTTGACGAATTAAAATTCGCAAAGGCCACTTTAGCTTGATTGTCGCAGCAAGAAGCCTTTCTGGAGGAATACAAACTATTACTAAATAAAAAAATGTTATAACCTAAACATAATTTAAGTAAACTTAATATTTTTTCACACATACATACATATAATCCCGCCTTTATCCCCGTAAGGTTAGGCAGAGGTGAACTAATACCTAAATAATAACGAAATACCAATAATACCGAAATAATAATTTGTATTACCTACATTATTTTGTTCTATCATTAAGAGTTTTCGCAGCGCATTTATAGTTTCGCAGGGTTTTTACAACTTGGGTAACATTATTGGAGTTCTCGAAAGGCTAAAGTAAATACACACCGGAATAAAAAAAAATAGTATAAGATCGGGTATTTAATAAGTATTGAACATCTGAAAACCGCAGGACATCGCATATGGTGTTCACACGTCAGATTCAAGCGAACTGCGGTAACCGTAACCGTTCTATATTTTTCATAAAGATAACAAAAAAGAACATAAATCTATTAACTCTCTATTACGTTCATGGTAGATTATGAACATACACACAATTATTTTTATCCTATACGGATAGCAAATAATTTTATGACCCGGCCTATCTGATTCTAAGTGGTTACCGTGTTGAATGAGCAATTACAAAACCAAATATTTTATTAATGTTGCCATCTGAATAAAATATGAGGAAAGTAAAAGATAAGAAAAGAGGAAATAAGGAAGGTATGATTGCCGACAATCTCATCAAACTGTACAAAATACGAAATCAACAAAAACTTTGGGTTGTCCGTGTAAATAATAGATTATCACTAGCCTAGTCTAAGAGCCGCGAACATAATTATGGGAAGCCAAGTAACTAGACGACGCCCTTGGCTTTTATACATTTCTCTTTTAACCCGTCAGATGGAGAGAAATTGTTAGTGAAGTCTTAAAAATGAAGGGCGCAATTTTATTACAGGTACCAATATTCCACGACTAAATTAATAAATGATTAAATAACCCAATGGCCTTGATGCGCCTGAATATGTATAGAAGCAATTATAAAATCAAGGTAAACGTATTGAGCAGCTCTTTGAAAATATTTGTTTTTCATTTAAGTCGATATAGAAATACGAGTATAATCTCTTTCTTGTTAAATAATAATTAGCCTATTGCAGTCCATTGCTGGACACAGGCCTCTCCCGATGTTGGGAGTGGCTTAATGTTTCCACTCAGGCCAAACGGGTTGGTATAGAGTTTAATTTCGAGTTTTCCTTCTCTTGCAGTGATATTGTCTGCGTATATTTCAGTTAGTCACCCCTTACGACACCTTTTGGATGTGTTGGGGTGGAAATACATGTATTTTTCTCTGACAGCGGAAAAAGAATACAAGTGTGTGTTATTCATACTTACATGCGAAAACTTCTTCTTTATTCATGTTATCTAAAAAGCGATTTTTTGACGTTCATATGTGCTCTTTATGTGCCTAAACTGAATAAATGAAATTGATTCTTTGATTCTTTGATTCTTTGATTCTTTGATTCTTTGATTCTTTGATTCTTTGATTCTTTGATTCTTTGATTCTTTGATTCTTTGATTCTTTGATTCTTTGATTCTTTGATTCTTTGATTCTTTGATTCTTTGATTCTTTGATTCTTTGATTCTTTGATTCTTTGATTCTTTGATTCTTTGATTCTTTGATTCTTTGATTCTTTGATTCTTTGATTCTTTGATTCTTTGATTCTTTGATTCTTTGATTCTTTGATTCTTTGATTCTTTGATTCTTTGATTCTTTGATTCTTTGATTCTTTGATTCTTTGATTCTTTGATTCTTTGATTCTTTGATTCTTTGATTCTTTGATTCTTTGATTCTTTGATTCTTTGATTCTTTGATTCTTTGATTCTTTGATTCTTTGATTCTTTGATTCTTTGATTCTTTGATTCTTTGATTCTTTGATTCTTTGATTCTTTGATTCTTTGATTCTTTGATTCTTTGATTCCATTAACAATTAAGGGCTCGCTACGCACATACTCGCTGCTAGGTTCACTGGACTCAGCATAATACTTGTATATTTATTGTTCAAAAATATTTAGTAAATACTTTTTTTATTACTTTCTAATACGGATGATACGTTAATAAAAAAATATCATATTAAATCTGATACCTACTAATATTTATTGTTTTTTTTTTCTTAGTTATGACGTGATTACAAATATTGAAGGCATTGCAGAATACTTTTACGGGATACTATTACATGATACGAAAACTTTTTTTACATTTTCTATGATCACATATTTGGACCTATATTCTGCATACATACCTATATTCTGCTTACCTGCGTAATTTATATCCTATTATATTATAACTGTAAGAACTGTCTGAAAATTATTAGAAACTGCATAAAAATAAATAGAGAAATTAGCGTATCTTTATTGAAATAATCGGTACACTCGTGGTCCAAACGTTTGAATAGCGGGTGTGGCGGAATCTCAAATAATATACTGGATTTCATTGAAGTGACACTTAGGTACACAGCAGGTATGTTATAAAATCAACAAAACAATTGCTAAATTAGCAACTATAACCAAAATAATCGGTTCACCCGCGGCCCAAACGTTTGAATGACAGGTGTACCTATTCTGATATACTTTTTTTTTCAAAAGAGTTACACCGAATTCTATTAAAGGTACACTGAGGCATACTACAGGTACAATCATCTTGTAAGAAATCAACAGAATTTAGATTGGTACACCCGCGGTTCAATCGCTCACGGTAAAGGTACTAAGAAATACTATTTATTCATTCATTTATATAACATTCAGGTATATAACGTCTGTTTACCTTGGTTGCGCCTTAAAGTAAGTACGACTTTCCTGAGCATATTCATCTTTTTATAAGGTCTCGTATACTTTGGAGACGGTTTTTACAGTTAATATAATAAAAGGAAATGAATTACGCAGGGAATTGGAAAATTCCTGCCGACTATTTCAGCATTTCTCTCTAGCGGGGCTGCAGGCAGTAACCAATTTAAATAATAACACATTGTGTTTTTGACATTGTAGTAACAATGCCAATAAAATATTTTTTTGGGTAATAGCAATGGATACTCGTTTAAGTCGCGGAGCGCAAAGGCGACGTAAAGGCGCGAGATGGTGCGCGCAGCTCCATAATTCATACATTACAAGTGCACCCACACTCCACACGCGCCGCACCGCCCTTGTTTAGCGTGCGACCCAACGGTCTTTACGTTTACGTCCTTCGCCTCACCTGAGAGATGCCTGCTTATTGCGTGGAACTTGTTACACATATTGAATTAGGCATTTGTACTTTTCTACAGCGTTTTTAGATTTATTTTATTTTTGAAAATTCGAAAACTAGAAACGTACCTTACCAATAAAGTACCTTATTCAGTAATTATATCTTTTTTCTTGTAAGTTATCAGTATATGACATATAAAAAGCGGATGAAAAGTAGAGTATGTGACTCGGGAGCAAATTTTTTTTTTCTCGGGCTATGTACTTTGTATCAACAGCGTAGCGAAGGATTCTAGAATAGAATTCCGAGCGTTACGAGGGATTCTAACGTATAATCCTGATCGCAGCAAGTATTCCTCCCGGGTCATATACCGTACTTTTCATACCTTTTCTATGAGCAAAAAGATAAGGCTTTTGCCGTAAATAAACTGCTCTGCTCTCTTGTCATACAATTTAAAATTTCATCTCTTCTATTCGAAAAGTGTTACTTTTTCCTCTATAAGTGGAAGCAAAATAGCACTTTTCTGTTTAGAAGTTTTAAGAGGGCGAAATAGTGAGTTGAATTTGCAGCAAGCATGTCATTCATAGAAATGGTATGCAAATTCTATGAATTACTGGCTGATACTGGTACGTGTAGGCTGCAGTGTGCGATGCCCGTGCCAACAAAAAAAAACAAAATGGCGCGAGTCGCGAATTAGGTACACCGATTCTTGTAACCAGAACAAGTTTTAGCGAATTAGATGTTAGTGATAAGACCGCCCATTGTGCATTATAATTATTATTAATTTTTTATCTGAAAATACTATTATGGTGTATAATAAAGAATATCTTATATTATTTTGCTTGCGTCTATTTAATTACTTTGCAAAAAAAATATGACTTCTACGTCGAGTTTTGTAAGGATTGGAATAACCCCTTCGGTTACCGACGAAACCATTCTACGTTACTGGTTACGTAAGAAGAATTGTTTTTCTTGCTACAAAACCAGATACGTACAAAGAGGTTTTATCCTTCCTACGGAACTGGTTTCGTAGAAGGAAAAATATTTTTTTTCAATAGGCTTCTATTGGCTGCGCTATTCCGTCGGGGGAATAGCAAAATAAATGTAGCCTATTTCCTTCCCTGGGCCTTCAGCTATCAGTATACCAAAAACTGGAATGAGTGTGTTATGTCAAAGAACCCACCAAACTAAAAAATGACGATTTTAATAAATACTGCTAGACTCATTGGCTTAAGAAATCAAACTTTCCAGTATTATGTAGTGGCAGCTGTGGGATGGCATAGCAGAATTAACCAGTACATCGGACGAACTATTCCTTTACTGGGCTGTTAGAAGTATAAAGCAAAGAAACAAAACTTTTTCAAAAGTAAAGCTCACAGAAAGGAATCTGAGAGTTACATAGAGATCGACAATGACATTAAAATTCACTCGATGAATTTAATGCGGGCAAAGTCACTGTCGGACATTCTTTGGAAATAATATGTCCTCATTTTTTTAATTTATATTTTTGAAATTTACACCGTATATTGTATATATATTATATTTATAACTTAGCAGATATAATGAGTATAGTTTTGGTTTATATTAATAAAAGTAGATATCATCTACCGCTGATTTCATTTTCTTGTCAATGTTAAGTGGACATGAGAGTAAATTTCACACATAATATGATATTAGGTAGAAAATTAAATCAACGTAGAAACTATTTCGTAACTGGTTATGTAGCATTTGGTTTCATAGGTGGTCGTATATGACCAGTTCCGTAGAAAGAAAAAAACCTCTAGTACGAAACTGATTTCGTAGCAAGAAAAATAATTCTTCTCACTTAACCAGTTACGTAGCATAGTTTCGTTGGCGGCCAAAGGGGAATTAACTCCTGACACAATAAAGATAGAAGCTAACAACATCGTACAAAACTTATTACCTACACAATCATGGAAGATATATTTAAGGGCCTATGACAATTTCATTCTATGGAAAAAACAAAAACGTACGAAAACACGAATTTCAGAAAATGTATTTTTGGCATAAATTTTCAAGAATTACTCAAAACTAAGCAACCTTCTAGCCTTTGGAGTAGATACTCAATCATTAAATCTACGGTAAGTACCAATTGAAATATTAAAATTGATAGCTACTCAAAATCACTAGTTTATCTGAAGAGACTATCCGAACCAAAAAAATCAAAAATATTTTCTCATCAAAACGGTGAGACTTTACTTTTTCATTTGTAAATGTATAAATAATGCTTTTAAACGTGTACGTATTGTACCTGCTTGTCTGATTTCCTTTCAGTTTTGTCATGGAGCTTGTTTTAGTAATGAGCTAATAAAAATAACAATAGATGAGGTCAAAAAAACACTTAGATGAATTACTTTTATTAGTAAATGTAACTGAAGCAAAAACAAAAATTGATCTGTCATTGATCATTCGTGACCAGTACAAACGAATAGTGGAAAACAGAACGTACGCCCTTCTCCTATAGCATCTAATAGAATTTTTATTAGGTATTAAAATGGAAAGTGAATATTAAAATAGAATATCTTCAATGTCCCAAGAAATAGCTATGTACTTGAAGTGCCCCAATTGCAAGCTATACACAAGACAATGTTTTTGCCGAACGTTTGCTACACTTTTGGCAGATTCTGGAGAGAACCCTCCTATTTTGAAATGGCAGGAAGGGTGGAAATCCAGCTCTTTAGCAGAAGGTTCCGTTCAACAAAAGGAAAAAACTAATAACCACGTTACGGTAAAAAATTAAGATCTAAAGACAATTCACCCATGCTATTGCCACCACGTTCTTCTACATCAAAGGATTCTGTACATTTTCTTGAGCACCATTTTTTTATATACCACTTAGGTGGCAGACGGCAGAGACACGACCCACCTGATGGAAAGTGGTTACCGTGGCCCATAGTAGTTTCTAACACCAGAGGAGACACACTCGCGCTGCCATCCCTGTAAGTACAGTACAGTACAGTTTCTGTGCCCTCAGTGTAGAAGATAAAGCAGGACAAGCCTTTAGTCTTCCCACTGACAGCACAAATTCTCCAGTGAGCTCTGGCTACCCTACTAACCGCTGGAAACACAACACAAAGTTATTCTGTAGGGCGGAGGAACTTCCCCAGTCGGACTGCTCAATTGGGCGGAAATACCGCCGTGTCCTACCGCCGTGTCCTTGTATATTCATTCAGATAATTAGATTACAAATACTCAAAATTTTAATGAATCGACAACAATATCGATCCCAAATAAAACAGTGACAATAACTTTTCAAAATTGCGCTAGTGTATGAAATATAAATTTGTAATAATTATTTAATATTTAAAAAAAAAACACTACATGAACAATTTTTTTTTGTTTTTAATATTTATTTACACATATATTTTATAAATTAAATATATTCATTAATTACATAACTCTGTCTCTGATTTATTTTCTCATAGAAAGGGGATAAAAAGTAGAGTAAATAACTCGGGAGCAAATTATTATTCTTCACAGTGTCCCTATTGAACCCCAGAAAGAGGGGGGCGGACGTGAATGGCCGGAGTGGCAAAAGCGACCAGTCCACCCCTTGCCTACTCTCCACTGTGCCGTCTGGTCAGAGAAACATGTGGGAAGTCTTAGAGCAGCCTTCTACAGGGTCACCCCCGTTGGCACCGATATTTGCCATAGGCAGCAAAGCCTGCCCTGGGTGAAAGAGGCCTTCGTTGTCCAGGGTATATCGCATGGAGGTTCCAGACCATGTATTTGGATCCCGCTCCGTTGCATCTTCTGTTCAGCAGATCCTCCTACTCAGCTGATATACTTTGAACCCCCGTTGCATCAGTTTTCAAATAATATATTATGTAGAATCTATTGTATTTATTGAAATATATAATATGGTAATATCTCTCTCTCTATATCCGATTTCAATCATTCAAAAAGAATCAACAGGTATTTAAACAATCTTGAATATGAAATATTTTATTTGGATATGATTAAGTTCAAAGGTATAGATAACATGGACTGATTTTAATCGGCTTCTCTGCTTGAATTTATTTCGGTACGAATAAATTTATGAATTAAAGATTTTAAAGATTTATTATTCAAGTTTGCTATATCACAAATCACATTATACAATTCATTTTTACATACTGCAAGAAAGAGTAAGTGTCGGTGACTGTAGTAGTATGAACTGTGTCATAGTCACCAGCCTCCCCACCCAGGGCTGTTATGTACAAACCTCTAAGGAGCTGCCCGGGCAAGGCACAGTACAAGGTACAATTACATTGTACCGATGCAAATTGTTGTATTGCATTTTTATTATTCATAGGAGTACCCTAAACCGACGAGCATGCATGAAGAATGTAATGAGAGGGAATGAAGCGTAGTTTATCAGGATCGTAGCAAATGGAGATTCGTGATATCTTCATACCCCTATAGGAGCCAGGCGTGATTTTATGGATGTATGTAAAGAATTTTTAGTCGAGTAATCATTTGGATCGATTTAACATTCTAATTATTTTATCTATATTTTTTATCTGTCAGTCTAGGTAAATCCACAGATTCTCTCTGGTTGTGTGAGACTACCAACTCAACGAGAATGAGACAATGGCAGATCATTTAGCTTTGTTTTGATAAAGGTGCTAATTTGCATTAACTGAGAGATTAATTCCGTCTGCCATAAATGTTTGAAGCCACCCCATCTCTTCCCATGCGATGTCGTACAAGGCAACTAAGGGATAGGGCTGTTTAACATCAGACAGATATATACAGCCCAGACTCAGCCTCAGATGCATGGTTCGAGTCAACAATAGTGCCCGGAAGACGGCTATAGGTTCACCTCCTATTACGTGGGACCGAATTCAATTACTGGTGAAATGTGGGTGTTAATTCATCTCTGCATAACCCTTCGGGGATAAAGGTGTGATTATATGTATGTATATATGTAAGAAATCTAAATTATTCACAATTGTTAACATTACAAACTAACCTTTTATTTGTCATGCTCTTCAGGTAGGGACTAGCTGAATCTTCAGCATTTAATTAAATTAAACATCGTTTCAGTCTTTTTATCAACACAAGCAAACACGTTTCAACATGTGCGTGTGTAAAAGAATGAGCGACTGTATAGGGTCAAGCTGAGCTATCTATAAGTTTTTCTGTCTGTTTTTAATTTAATGTCTTTAGCCACCCACAGACTGCAGACCTACACTTAGGCAGAGGTTGAGAGTAAATGTTATTAATTTATTTATAATATTTTATAAGCGGTTACTTAGGGTATAATATTGACACCTGGCATGGGTTGTCCTGTCCTATGTAGGATTATCGGACAGATTTAAGTTTTGTTCCTTCTAAGTATAGCCTCAAAGGGAAAACTTTTATGTTTACGAAAAGTAATATTCATAATAAATAGTTGCCGATCCGTAAGAATATAACTATCTTGGTATACAGAGGCATTGCTATATCTACGTGGCTTCTTAAGAATTACCCCAGGCTGCTAATCGTATGGACTATTTTAGGGACTAAATTATCATGGCGTTTAGAGCAAACCGTACTCTCTAAAACTGACCATAAATGACCAGCGGATTAAGATCGGGACTAGATGACGGCCAGTGTTCAGCTCTGATGAAGTCTGAAACGTTCGTTTTGAACCAAGACTGCGTAGACCAAACTTTATAACCCGACACCGAGTCTTGCTGGAAGGACCATTCTGGATTATTCAGTATAGTGGTAATGTTAATGGGCTTCACTGCCTTCTTAAAAATGGTATCTTAATACACTTATGCCAATGTTTTGACAAAAGTAGTTCTAATCACTGCTTCATAGCTAATAGTTCACCAAACCATCACTGAAGTCGAATAATGCCTACGTTGCACTCTGTCGACTAATTTGAAAGCTTCCTTAGAGCTGTGAGCATAAATACGGTTATTTTGGTGTTAAAATGTTGCTCTATTGTAAAAAAAATCTTATCCGGAAACAATTTTTTTCTGTTACCTCCACGGTACGCATAGCCGCTTCAGTAGTTATTTCATTTTTACCTCTTTATTTTTCGTCATATTTTAGTCAGTCATATTTTAAAATACGCAACATAGTGCTAGTTGCTATCTTCATCTTCCGAGATAAAATCTTTTGCTTTCGTTGAATTCTTTCCCTTACTGCTTTGACCACCTTTTTCGAACAAACACTACGTGGACGGCCAGGTCTTTTTTTGTCACAAACAGAGGAGGTCCCATTATACCCATTAATAGCCTGTTTACTAATACCAAGAGTATTAAGAGTTTTATTCATTGCATTTGGCTCCATTTTTACTTTGCGTAATGCAATCACAGCGATTCGGTTGTCTTTATCAGCCCACTCCATTTTAATATCGCAAAGATTGTACAATGCATTGCACATTGGCGCCAAAATGAGAAAACACAACACTTGAAAAACTTAACATTGACGTCTCGCCATTAATAATTTTAAGGACATTAACTTGACATTAGCAAAATTGTGGCGATTCGCTGCAGAAGCCATTGAAAAGAAAAAGAAGAAGAATAATCATATAAAAATCACAGATTCCAAATTCAAATGTTTTTTTTTATTGTAACAGTATTTATAGCCAGACTAAGTATATAATTTGAAAGGCAATTTTAATCTATATCAAACGCGCAATAAATCTTATGTATTTAATTGGATAACGAATAATGCTGTATTGTTAGAAATAGCTTCGAAAGTTACAAACTATGATTTTGTAATTTGTAAAAGATACAAATGGTTACTGTTGTTGTTTTCATTAGGAGATAGACAAATGATATCGCGATTTTTTTATGTAGAACTATTTAAGTAATACACTGCCGCAGTACATTATTTTGTTCACAGCCAACGCGATGTAAGGAATTTTCAGGTAATTTTTGTGCACCTTGAATTGCATTATTTGAGATATCAATCAATAAGCCTATCGCAGTCCACTGCTGTGCCTACTATTGCCACGCCAGCCAGAGTTATAGTTAGGATTATTTTTTTGAAATAAGAAAATGCCCTTTTTATAGCTAGGTTTAATGAAGAGGAAAGATTTGTTTTTTTGTATTCGAATAATTTCAAAAATAACTGCACCGATTTCAAAAATTCTTTTACTATTGAAGTTGCAATTTCACTGACTAATATAATCTATATTTTATTTTCAAAAAAAATAGGGATTCTTACCAAAATTCCAATAATGCAATCCAAGGTATAAAAAAATTACCTAAAAAATCCTTATATAAATAAATATGAATATTCCACAACATACTACAGAGCGCTGCCTAGACCCATTTATCATACATAGAAACACCCAGACCAATACAAATATACATATTTATGCATACAACTATTTGCACTGAGCGGGAATCGAACCCGCGCCTCCTGCGTAGCAGTCGAACATTCTACCGCTACGCCACAGAGGCTGTCACATCGTGAACGCTGTGAAAAAAAAAACTGTACTCGTACAATGTAACCATTAATATTTAGCAATCAATTTTATTTTATTTTATTTTATTTCATTTGGGGAGCTTACAGCTACATACACATATACACAACATTTAGGTTAGTACACGCCAATTACAAGCTTCCACAATTATATCTACCAGTTATATAAAACAAAATTGTTAACAGCTGAGAGCAATAAGACAGGAATAAGATTGAGTCAATAGAAATATCAACATCTATAAACTTTCAACAAAACACTTCGTTAGACAAGATCTGGCAGAATGTTTACCGGTATTAAAGAGATCCAGGTTACTGTCAACATTCAATTGGTTAAATTCACTAATAATTCTAGGCAGAAAGCTATCCACTCTAAAATTGGTGCGACACGGAGGCTTGCACAATAAGAAATTCTTGCGTAATCTTTTGACTGGCACTCTTAGCTTAATTTCAGAGAGAAGCCCAGGACAGTCAATCCCACCCTGAGCAACACTGAGAAGAAGAGTTACATCAGAGATTCTTCTTCTTTCGTACAACGGTAGGATATGTAGATTAACACAGCGCTGCTCATAGGTGAGGTCGGCTAGGTGGGACAGTTTGAATTTAAACCCTAAATATCTGATAAATTTCCTTTGGATCATCTCAATTTCATTAGAATAGCAAGCGTAGAATGGGTTCCAAACCTGTGAAGCGTATTCCAGGTGACTTCGTACATATGCGCAATAGAGTACTTTTACGGTTTTCATATTTCTGTAATCCCTGGAGCAACGGATCAAGAAACCTAAAGCCCTAAAGGCTTTATTAACCAATTGGCTAACGTGCTGATTAAATAAAAGCTTGCCATCATGTACCACACCCAAGTCCCTAGAGACAGTCCTTCTCTCCAAGTTATGGTTCCTAACTGCGTAGTCGTAATCATAAGCGTGACGCTTACGCGTAAAACTCATAGTAAAACATTTAGAGACGTTTAAATCTAATTTGTTTAAATAGCAATATGAATCAAGACGTTGGAGATCTTCCTGCATTAAAACGGCATCGTGAACATCGTTAACCGTACGGAATATCTTCATATAATCGGCAAAGAGCAAAAAATTTGAATATTTAAAACAGAGACCAATATCATTAATAAAAATAACAAAGAGATTCAAAAAATAACATAAAAGGTGACGTAAGGTGAAAATAATTAAACTTTCAGATTTAATATAAATATAAATGAAATATCTTACTTATGAACCTGTTTGAATGGCCTCGGTGCCAAACAAAATTAGTAGCACGTAATAATGATACACAGCTGCCTTCATAACTAAATTAATTACATCGTGATTGTCTATATAGTGAGTCAAGAAAGTCGTGAAATTAATATTTGAAGAACTAATATTTTTCCTTGTATTCGCAACAGTCAACAAATGCCAAATTCGGGTATTCAGCTGACAATTCCTTAGTTTCTTGGACATGTCTCGTATATATTTTACATTTATTGAATTACTTATCATCTAATAACAAGAGTCTAGGATTTCAAAATTAATTGACATGAATATATAATTGTATGAGACATGTCGTATTCAAAGTATTTCAAGCCGGCAATCTGCTTTCCAAGTTGGACGATGTTTATGACCAAATAGCTAAATATACCGGTAGGTACGTATACTTTAATGTTAAACACAGCTAAGGGTAATTAATTGAGAATTATTAGTTTTTTATTTATGGTTATGTCATTTGCCTACGATTTGACCATTTGAAATTTCGTATTTCATTTTGACTTTGTTTCATTTGTTTCAGACGTTTTCAAAGCAAATTTCGAGATATGATTTCCGGACCAGTACCATGAAACTTAAAAAAGATCAATAATTTAACTGCTGTTATCCAACCAACTGCAAATGTTACTAATTTATAATTCTATATATTTATAAGGGATCATTGACATCTATGAAAATTTCAACTGTCTATCTATCATGGTCCATAAGACAGACCATAGTAATAGGGCAGACCATGGTTTAGGAGTAAAAGCGTAACAGGCAGATGCGACAGACTGAGTTACTTTCGCATTTATAATATTAGTATATTAGTATGGATTACCGGGGTATTAGGTTAGTCAACGACGAATTTCCCTCGCACCCTGGTTGACCTTGGGCCATTTACAGTTTTAAGAGACATGGTACCACTCGCTTCTTACCTGCTCTTCACTATGCCCTCTGCTAGTCAAAGAAACATGTGACGAACCTCCAAGCAGCTCTTTATAGAGCTGCTCCCGCGGCGGTCGGCATTTGTCGTAAGTGGTAGCGTCTTCCTTGTGTGCTGGGGAATGAAATGAAGCACCGCCGTCTCTGTTACCCAGGGTAAACTGAACGGAGGTTTTGAACCACGCGCCCCAATTTAGCATTTTTTTTATACCACTTAGGTGGCAGACAAACACACGGCCCACCTGATGGAAAGTGGTTACCGTGGCCTATGGACGTTTGTAACACCAGAGGAGCCACAGTCGAGCTGCCAACCCTGTAAGTACAAAGTTTTTGTGCCGTCAGTGTAGAAGACAAAGCAGGACAAGCCTTTAGTCTTCCCACTGAAAGCACAAATTCTCCAGTGAGCTCTGGCTACCCTACTCACCGCCGGGAACACAAAACGAAGTTATTATAGCTGCGGTATGCTTCTAAATCGTTACGCTGTAAGTTTTATTAGCCTTCAAGTTTACAAACATTCACACATGTAAATAATAATTAAGCCATGGCATGAATAATTGAGGAATTAATATTTTTCCGCGAATTGACAACACCCCACGACTACCAAACTAAGTCACTCATTGATTTAAGTTGGAAAAGTGAAACAGGCTCAGTTCATAGATGCAAACATAATTTGCATTAATTGATTATTGATTTAGTTTGAACATAAAAGATGAACAAAAATGTGTATAAAAGTAGTACGAGGAAAGTACTTTTTGGTGCGGTCACAGACCTTGGTGAAACGAAAATATCGAGAACGTGAGGGTGAATGAAGAACGTAGGTAACAGGATACGGATGCCGTTAAATTTATATCGGATTCATATACTTATGTGAAAAAAAAAAATATTTTATTATCATGAAATTATACTGTAAAAAAAGATCCAGATTGTTCAGTCGTAGTATTACAGGGATACTAGGTTAATCATGAAAGCGCCACCCTTATTGTCATGACTTTCTTGACGATCTATGCATGCACCCTACATATTTAAAAAAGAAAAGAAAAATATTAAAAAAAACTATATTATTACATGAGCATGATATTACATTGCAAAGCTTATATCGAGCAAATACACAGAGCAACTATTATTTTGAAAATAAGTTGATTATTAATGTTGAGCTTTTTCCTCCTTCCATTTTTATTGCAAGTATATTAAAATATAACGCGGTATATTATTAAAAAAACCGGTAACATTTAAAGAAACGATTCAAATTATGCATAAAAAAAAAAGAGTACAAGCATCTAAGAACTTAACCTAATAGAGAATATGATATGATGTACTGATGTACTATAGTCATCACAAAATAAGACGTCCGTTTTGACAGTTCACGCCCATGAAGTTCTCATTTTTTACCGATTGAAATGTTCTAAAGGTAATAAATATTTTTATTGACGGGCACCACCCACTCGGCTATGTGCTGTGCATAACGATTATTTTATATTGCCCGCAGACTATTAATAATCGGTCAAGGAAAAAACTAAGCGATCAAGATACGTATTTTATAGGGCCGGCTTGCACTTGTCCGTATCGCGCACTATTTATTTAAATATTCGCTCGCACTATTTATTTAAATGTTATTGTTTAGATTAATTAATTAGTGAAGTTCACTAGATGTGTAGTGATCTCAAATATTTAATTTCTGCCACTTTATTGTATTATGATTCGGCATTGAAACTTTTTAATAGCGGCAAAACAACGTTTGCTTGGTTAGCTATATTAATCACAAAATAAGTACCAAAGTACCAAACGATTAATTGTTTTACCATTTCTTTTATTGATATTAGAATTAGGATATGTATCAGGGCTAGTGAAAACCTAAAAGGGATATTCATAATTGTTATTTATTCACTATCTGGGGTACTCTAACTTTCATTATCGTAAATAAAAACAATAAAAATTCGTTGTCTGTAGTATGCGATATGGCCAAAATAAAATCTAAGCAACATTTTAAGTGGAGTAACATAAAACGGTAAAAGTAACACAAGATATTACAAAAGTTACATTCCTGCATCGCTGTCGAAAAGCGTAACGAGTAGTGATAATCAACATTATGATTAAAATATACAGCCACAATACTAAAATAAAAATAAAAAATCATTGAACGTAGATGTCTTACGTTACGAGGTCTCTCAGAAATATAGTCTCAGAAATTATGTCACTATCATTATTGGTATTATTTTTTAAACTTACTATTATAAGATATTACGTATTTATAAATTATTTAACTTAGAATATAATAGTATTGCTTCGGTATAATAGTGTTATATTTCGTTCCAATCGTGCCAACTTACCTTCTATGACTTCGGACATCTGTCAAACCTATTAAATTATTTCAACTATGGTATTTCTATAAAAGTATAGATATATTTATAAATATAATAATGGAATTACTAGTAGAGAGTTAGAGCCCGTCGAAGGATAAATATCTTGATATACGAGTATTTCAATTTAAACGCGTACATCGTCTCTGGCAGTCGCTAGTAAATAAATAATACATTGCGAGTATCCAGAAATGCATTCCACAAAGGTATTGCACGATGAAGAATACTCTAAGAATACACGAGATTCCTTTTCCCGGATTCTTTAATCGGGGCGTGAAAAAGCATCTATTGAGGCCGTCAAAGTACAGGCTACCATTTTAGAATCGTCAATATCTGTAATGGTGGCCCGTATTTAATAGACTTCACCTTAGCTTCTGACTATCCAGCGGGATATAATCAAACGACGGACTCAATATAGAATACTCGTAAGCTTAAAACCCGACTACTGAAAAATCACGCTTTAAAAAGTATTAAACAAGTAAATATCAAGGATAGTCGTGGTCGTATGCCATTTACTTTAACAAAACAATATATTCTATGGATAAGTGGCATACGACCACGGCTATCCTTGATATTTTCATGTTTAATACTTTTTAACCCCCAACGCAAAAACGTCGGGCTATAATATATATAATATATGTGTGTGGTGTGTGTGTGTGTGTGTGTGTGTGTGTGTGTGTGTGTGTGTGTGTGTGTGTGTGTATGTGTGTGTGTGTGTGTGTGTGTGTGTGTGTGTGTGTGTGTGTGTGTGTGTGTGTGTGTGTGTGTGTGTGTGGCATCGTAAGCTCCTGAACGGATGAATCGGTCCAAGATGGCCGCCGCCATAAAATGACGGAGTACATAATTTTTTCTCAACTGCCTCAATATGGGTATCAAATCAAAGAGCTTGACGAGTAGATCAATTTAAAAAGTGTGAAAAAACCCCAAAAGGTCGAAAATAAGTTGTTATTTAAACCTATAATTTTGATATACCTAGTAATACATATTTTGATTCAAGTGTAGTCATTGTCGGGGGGACCTTGGATCGTTTCGATAATATGACGTAGTGCTCTACCAGTTAGGATACCCCGACATGAAAAGGCTTGCATCAAAATATGTATTACTAGGTATATCAAAGTTAACCCTATTTAACTTACACCACTTATTTTCGACTTTTTGGGGATTGTTTTTTGTGACGGGAGTTTATTTTAATTTTTAATTCAATTTTCAAAGCGTGATTTTTCAGTAGTCGAGTTTTAGTTTTAAACTTATTTTTTATTTATATTATTTTGAGTCAAGCAATAACTAAAATTTGTACATATATGTAATGTGCTAATTAAGCCCTTTCATTTGACGGTATCAATCTCGAAATATTTTTAAGAGACAGTCTGCTGTCTGGGTATTTCCTGACGGCACAGAAGCTCTGTTCTTGCAGGGTCGACAGCACGAGAGTGACTTCTCTGGTTTTACACACGTCCATTGGCCACGGTAACCATTTTCCATCAGGTGGGTCGTGTGCTTGTCTACCACCTGAGTGGTATAAAAAATACATCAGGCTTCCTTATATGTAAACAATTTCATTATTATATTACCTCCGGTTTAATATTTCCAGTGCTCACCCTACTTTGTCAAGGGCGTGATTTATTCGATTGGTTAACGTTCTTCTAGCGTGTAATATTTTGTGACACAATTACTTCCACTTGTTGCTTTCGTCACACGTAAGCCAAGACAACAGTTCTACTTCACACTCCGCTGAACTAATAATTTTTATACAGAGAGCTGTAGCCCGCAACTGTGTCCGCGTTGAATTTAGGATAGGTTAAAATTATGTTTTGACCTATCCTGAATTTAATGCGGCGTACAATAGCGTGGCGGACAATAGCGTTGTTTCTAGTCGCACATGAGGCTTTTAGCTCGTATCACTGGGCAGCTTTTTGATCGGCTATCGTCAAGTGAGACTCACTAAAAGATTAATAACTTTAACAGCTCTTATCATTTGGATAAAATAATTAGAGAAAAAGTATTGCCCTCAATCTCATCGAACGTATAGTCAAAATTATATTTCTTCAGTTTAGCAGTCATTAATTTGAATGGAAAATGCCGCATATTATCAAAAATCTACCCTGACATTAAGTTTTATGACATAAATACATATAATCACGACTTTATCCCCGGAGGGTTAGGCAGAGGTGAATTATCACTCACATTTCACCAATAATTGTATTCGGTCCCACGTAATAGGGGGTGAGCCTATTGCCGTATTTCGGGCACTATTGTTGACTCGAGCAATGCATCTGAGGCTGAGTCTGGGCTGTATATATCTGTCCGATGTTAAACAGCCCTATCTCTTAGTCGCCTTGTATGACACCACATGGGAAGAGATGGGGTGGTCCAAATTCTACTCTGCCGGGAACCACGCGGCCTTTTATGACACTACCTGATTTAATGGCGTGGCTAACGTGGCTCTGGAAGAATTTCTTGAAAAACTTGACATTGGCGTCTCGACATAATTTTTTTTTTTTATATTTACTCAATCGTTGACGGAATCGTTGGATTCGCCATAGAACAAAAAAGAAGAAGAACTTTTATGACCACTGACATCAACAAAGTTTATCGACTGCATTTGGCGACCAAAATGCGCCGGTCATTGTCTTTCTAAATGGCGAATAGAATAAAAAATAACTATTTCCCTAGGGGTCGGGTTAAGGACGGGTTTATTCCCCACATCCCAAGGCTCATAACAAATATACAAACATAATAATGTTTCAATGTCGTCGTAAATAATATGATCTTTTAGCTCTCTTGTTCGTATCATTTTAAATTGACATTAATAAGAAAATATAGCCTAGCACATAAATAGTTGGGCAAGAACATATTATATCGTTCACGAGAATGACACATTCCATCTCTAAGGTAAATGTATGGTTGCTAATAAAATAACTTTGACTCGAATAATATGTAATATCTGTTTAGTCATAAACTGCATGAGCTCAATATCGATAAGAGAGTGTTAATTTCAAATTTCAAAAACCGGAAGTAATTTATACTACGTAATATCAGCTAACTGATAATTTGACAAAGGTCTATCCAGCCGCTTCAACAAGAGTTTTACAGGGGGAATTTAAGTAACTTCAGGTACAATGTTTGTCAACTATTATAATGGTTCAAACAGCATTAATATCTGTATTTTTTCCTGACGTTTCCAAGTTGTTAAGGAGTACTAACAACAAAAATTATTAGTATTCCTATTAACAACTCCGGTTAAACTAACTAACTTCACGGGTCCGAATGCAGTCAGCGTTGTATTGACATGGTCAAGATTCGTACCCGAGACCTTTGGATCGTAAGGTCGACCCTTTAATCGCTAAGATACCTGCGCTTTTACCGATACATGCACTCTATCCATTTAGAGTTAAGTTCTAAGTTGGACATTTTGATGTTCTTTTTTCAAATACCTAATTATAAAAAAATATAAACATAATGTTACGATACTGATGAGTGTTCTTGCAAATATTACATTACAGAAAAATAAACGAGAGAGTTTCAGCGAGATTTCTGTGAGCGTTCCCGCAAGCATTCTCGTGACAGGACAAAAAAGTATCGCCTAATATAGCGTTTGTTAGAATGATCATGAATTTCTGTGGTTGGCTAGGTTTGACAAATTTTAAAACGGCTAATGCTCAATATTCTACTAAAAGTGAATGCTCAAGTCTATCAGCACCTTTAGATGGCAAGTATTTCGCGCCTCTTCAGTGAAGCTTTGAAATCAACAGATGACGTTCCTTAAACGGATCTTACCAAGCATGACATTGGGGAGAAATTTGAAAGTAGAGAAAGTCTCGACTTTGTTATGTTCTTATCATTTCTCGATATATACCATGTCACCTTTCATACCCGGTTTTTGATAAGGCACGTTGAGAAGAGAGAGAGTGCTAAGATCGATATTTCAGTTTTGTAAAGCGTTTTCTCTATCACACGACGTACAATTATGATTTATCAATCGACATATTTTTACAGTTAAAACCGAACTTATAATTTGACATTTTATAAACAGATACAGTTTCAACTACTTTATATACTAATTTACCAGTCAGATTAACAATACAGAGAATGCATTAAACTCTAAACCTTCTTCTCGACTCGTGTCATCAATCATAACCTGGGTAACGTGTATCTTCGCTTGTCGGTTGCAGGTATTTATTAAATTCAGGTATTAAGCTCAGACGATGTCCTAGAACGAATGGGCGGACCCCACAAATATAATAAACGCAGTGGAATACACATCACTAAAGTGAAAATTTGGGAAAAGATGTCGGTAAAAAAGGTGTCAACTGGTGTGTAACCAGTGAATTCATTATACATACCTATTATGCTTAACTTCGAGTAACTAACTTGGTTATTTTTTGACATTGATTATATTACTGTTATATAATACTAAACTCAAACGTTTACTAAGGAAGAAATTTATTTTAAAAAGGAAAATAGGGTACTATTTTGTTTTAATTTGTTTTTATTGCGTAGTTGTATGGTTCTTCATCCAGTAACACCATTTCCAGGAGATGCTTGGTTGCCAACATTAACCTGGCCGGTAACACATTTCACACCTTGACTTCCGAGAAAGATCATGGCGCCGCATGCTTCACTGATCACTCGGCTTGTTAATATACGTCATAGACTTTTCCATAACTCTCATGGGAAAATAGTAGCAGTGGTTTCCCGTTGCCTTCTGCTCCAATACTTATAGAAGTTATTTATAGTCTCATCCACTCATGACAGATGAGTGGCTATACTGCCATATACTCGGTTACCAGATATATGCTCGTTTGTTTTCTAGAAGAGTACAGGTCTCCATCGCCATCCGGCGCGTGCAGGTGAGGTTGACATTTGGGGTGATAGAGATGTTGATTACTTTCCCCCCTTACTCCCCTTTTCCTCAGATACCACCCCTGTCGGTCATCAGGATTGGTTATGTCAAACTCAGACTGATGAAAACCGTATGCTGTCTTTAGTCTTAATATTTCGGGGGAGTGAAATTGTCTAGAGTGGGATACTCTAGACAATCTCACTCCCCTGACACTCCGGTTATGTCAGACCGACGAAAAGTGGATAACGTCTCAAGTCTTCTGATACCGGGAGTAGCGGAGGTTGTCTAAAGCATTTCGCACGTTCCTGAGATTAGCGCGTGTTACGTGCCGATGTACCTCGTACCTAACATCGTGATGATGCATCGCACCTTTACAGCGCATAAAAACTGCGAATCGACACAATTGAGCAACATCGAATAATCGACCCACACAGGATCGATCATGCCACCATATGTCGCAATACTTTTCCAAAGCAATGTGTATGACAATTCAAAATAGAGGTCATTGGCAATACTGCTTTAGACACTGCTTGGTGTACAACTCGTGAAAGCAATTGCGTTTCGACCAATATCAATGCGATATTGGCACAGTGACATGACCGAGAGCAAGTTAGAGCGTGTGCAATAGAATCGAATGGGACAAACAAAATTTTGATCGTTTAGCATTTTTCTTGTTAACTGTAACGATTTTGCCAAAATCTGTGAATGCAGTTCAAAATGTCTTAAAAAGTTAGGGAAGGTCTTTAGAGAACATTTTGCTGTAACTACAACGTATTGTTGGCCACTAAGGGCAAGTACCTCGACGAAGGATCGCAAGCCGAGCTGCCCGCGTACGATGGCAACTCGGGCGTCAGCAGTCGATGAATGACCTCCGCCCCCCATGAGCGCAGGCCTGGGGGTGACTGCTGGAGTCGCCTGTCACCCTGGCAGAAGCAGGGCGCGGCGGCGGCGCGCCTTGATTCTGTAGTCCCCACACCCGAGGAGAGGGCCAAATCGTGAGAGATGGCCCTGAGATATGCCTGTTGACCTCACTTTTGGCAACCAAAAACGACCCACTGGCAGCGTGCATTTTAGTCTGTTGAGTCCGATATAACCTCTTCTACCGGCTCCAGTGGGGGGGGGGGGGATATCCGTGGGGATTTAGCGCACGTAAAAAACAAAAAAGGCAGGCCTTAATGTACCTGCTCTTACTGCCTCGTTTCAAAAATATATATAATCATTTCCTTTCGTTGTGATATACCTATATTCAGTATTAAATAAAGTTGCAAAATAATCAAACTTTTTAATGTATTTCTTAAACCCATCAAACTTCAGGTTTCTTTGCACAAATCATTTTCGGCATTTCAAAGTGTCTGTTCACTTGTGCATTAATCTCGACTCGTAAAGATATCAAAACTGCAAAAACATGAAACACAACCTCCCCGTCCAACAGCCATCACGACACTGCCACCCGGCCCCCGCTCAGCCAAGCTTTCGAGAAACATAAAAACTAACATAATGGTGGAAAACCATTATGTTAGTTTCTCGATATATTTATCGATTATATTATTATATTTTTAAACTAACAGAAAACCATACAGTTTATACTTCAAATCTCTATCTTTCTTTTCATTAAAAATACATAAAAATTCCTTTTCGTTCAAAAGTACTTTCACGATTTCATTTATGTTTTGTTTTGTGTTTGTCAGTGACGTTTTCACTTTAGGCACGATTTACATATAGTTATTATAAAGTGAGAAATACATACAGTATTAGGTTGAATTTCTCAAGCGTGAAATTATTTTTTGTAATGAAGATACAATTTCTCTGTATATGCACGTACCTATAATATTATATTCTTAGTAAACATTTTCTTAATGGTATAAAAAATGTATTTTACCTTCATTCTAAGTTTGGTGTCGCGTTCGCAAACTATTTTCTTGAGAATAACCACAGTTTGATCAAAACTATTAATTTACTAAGTTTATTTAACTTTATTTCTATTCAGCTTTATATTTGCTATCTTCGATAGTTAAATGCGTTAAAAAAAGATTACAAGATGCGTCCGCGGCAAATGTAAAATGTTGGTGTGTTTTATAAAAACATCAAAGAAGTCCTATTGAAAAGTACCTATAAGGACGATACTACCATCATTCTGAACATGCAGTCGTGTACGCACGCGTACCAGTGACAGTCCTCCCCAGACCCATTAGCGCAGTTTTAGACAATAACCTAGGACTAATAACGGCGGAAGGATTCTTTTTTTAAAGTGTTCCTTAAGTCCCTTTGAACTGAATATACCTATATTCAGTATTGTAATAAATAAAGTTGTGAATAAAATAATCTATCTTTTTAGTGTATTTATTGAACTCATCAAACTTCAGGTTTCTTAGCACAAATCATTTTCGGCATCTCAAAGCAGTATATTATCTATTCACTTGTGTATTAATCTCGACTCGTAAAGATGTCAAAATTGCAAAAACATGAAGCACAACCTCCCCGTCCAACAGCCATCACGGCACTGCCGCCCGCCCCCCGCTAAGCCAAGCTTTCGAGAAACTAACATAACCTGACCTGTGACTGTGACTACAAAATTCTGAACATGCAGTCGTGTGCTCAAGCGCACCAGTCCCCACTTCCACAAGCGCAGTAAATTTAGACAATGATCTGGGACTAATTCCGGCGGAAGGAATCTTTTTTTAAAGTTTTCCTTAAGTCCCCTTGAGCATATCAGGAAAATTCCCTGTAAATCCCGTGTACACTCCCCCTTTCCTGCCTCAAACGTCTCGTTGAATGTAGTTTATTTATTTATTTATGTGTGTGTGTGTATGTTGTTTCCATTCGTTGCAGCTTTTCAATGATACCATTTATGCATATAATATATTCTACAAAATTCTACACAACGCTATCTAGACCCATGGTAAGCATAGTTTTACTAGCTTGTGTTATGGAATCTAGAATACGGATAACATACTTAAATACTTTTTTTTGTAAATACATACATATTATATATAGAAACACCCAGACCAATGCAAATACCCATAGAAATTTAAGAAGTACAATGTATGGACAAAAAAGGATTACGGGACTGATTTTCCTTTATTTCTATGGAGTATTTTTGTGCGTTGACATGTCATCTCTTTACATACACCAGAGAGAGAGAACACCAATATGTAAAAACTACAATGAATTAAAACCATAAACAAATTATCATATCAATTCAATTTGAAGGTGCGCTCCACCTCTGCAGTAGTTTTGAATCGATAGTTTGGAGCTTAGCGGAGGAGACTTTGACGTAGGCCTTCCTTAATGGTTTTTTACGTCTGTGGGTCAATTTTGGTTGACGAGCATATCCTTCGCACCCCGGTCGACTCATCCTTAATGGGTTGGAATCGTTACAGGGGTGGATGGCCGTTGTTCCCGTAGAAACTGAAATATGTATAGCAAAACAGATACCCAGGTTCTTTTTTTTTTTTTTTTTTTATTTATACCACTAAGCAAAGTAGGCTGCGCGGTCTCTAAGTGGAGATGGACCGCGTTAAGGTTGGAGTGTAGGCCCCTGATGTTGCAGAAATCCACATTAACTGTGGATGATGGAGCCGCTGTGGTAACGTTACTCTTGCCTTTTTTAAATTTCATGTTTGAGTTGGGGGGAGGGGGGGGGGGGGGGAGAAGGTAAGAAGAGATTCTGTGCCTCCAGTGTAGAAGACAAAGCAAGGCGTCCCACCCTTACAGACAAGTTGGGGTTGTGTGACTGGCTGGCGCGGTGGGCGGAAGGGCCCCCGGTCCCCTCCCAGATACTGAAGCCGAGTCCACTCCGGTTTCCTCCTCCGGCACGGCTACAGCACCGGGAACTTTACACAGGCTGCTGGTTCAGCCTCCTGGGGCGGAGATTAAGTAATCCCCAGGTTCGGGAACCGTACAGCCTGCGGGCGGCCAGCGGATAACCGTTTCACCGGGTCTCCCTGACCACCGCGCCAACATTTCACGCCCCCACCAGTCAGCGGGGTCAATTTAAGCCTTTGGTCTTCCCACTGACAGCATAAAACCTCTCCAGTGAGCTCTGGCTACCCTACTCACCGCCGGGAACACAACACAAGGTTATTATAGCCGGGGTATTCTGTAGGGCGGAGGTACTTACCCAGACGGACTGCTCAATTTTGGACGGGAGATACCGTCATGTCCTACCTCCTACGAAATCTCCTACGAAATCTTAACTTTAAACTTTGTATGCAATGATTTGATCACACACACTTAGGTATTAAATATACACAGATACGATAACTAGTTCACTATGTCACTTCAAGTCACATAACATAATTATATACGTAATCTAATGACAGTATAGTTGCTGAACTCGTAGCAAAATTAATTCAAAGCAAGATCCCCAAGACTATTATTATTCAATTGAAATAGAATTATAACTAATATAATTATTATATTCGCCTTCTAGACAGGTGCGTCTATTTGTAACCTCTGACCGAATTAACTGTTAATAGTAGATTTACGGTTAGTAACTAGAAACCAAATTGATCAACTTCGCATTGTGCTGTCTTACAATAAAATAAATAATAAAATAAATAAAATCATTTATTTCAGGCATTGCCCATAAAAATGTTAGTAACAATAAAGCTTATATCCTATGTTAGTAAAACTGCAAGTTATTATGTACACAAACAGACGGTTAGTCAGTCATATTTATAACCGTAACTAATGTGTGTGTCTTTGGCAAGGTGGAAACGTGTCCAGTGCCGCATAATAGCACTATCCACGTGAAGCCTTGCCGCAACACACTGCAGGAGGCTGTTGGAGCTGCCCCGCACCCGATCTAACAGTGATGCAATGCGGTTTCTTAGGATGGCCGCAAAGCTATCAATACCAGCTTCTGCGAACATCCCAGAAGCGCTACAGTGGCGGTGCAGCCCCACCAGTATCCTGAAGGCATTGTTGTATTGAGTGCGCAGGGCAGTATATGCACCCTGGGTGTAGCTCGTCCACAGGCTGCACGTGTACAGTGAATTACAGTAGGCTTTAAAAAGTGTAATTTTAACCTGTGCAGTACATCGTGCGAATCTGCGAGCAAGCATATTGGCCCTAACGCACAGGGCCCTACGCTCCCGTACTATATCCATATCATCCTTGAGCGACTCGGTCACCCAGTGCCCCAGGTACTTAAATCTTTGAACCTGATTCAGCAGAGTGCCATTCAGCCTAACTGGGGGAATTTTATAGGACCTGTTTTTACTTTTAAAAACCAGCAACTCGCTCTTTGAGGTATTATACCTGAGTCCATGGGTAACCGCATATCGCTCACAGATGCCAATCAGCCTGGTCAAAGCACTGACCGAGGGGCACAGAAGCACCATGTCGTCAGCATAACTTAAGTTGTTGACAAAAGTACCGTCAATAGAGCATCCACAACCTGCACTGCTGAGCTCCACGATCAAGTCATTCATGTACAGGTTGAAAAGCACAGGAGAGCTTATTCCGCCCTGCCTCACCCCAGTCTGCAACCTATACATGCCAGAGACCCCACCAGACCATTTTACATAATTCTGTTGGTTTGAGTACCAATACTTGAGAATGTCAATATGTTCCCTAGGCAAATCAGTATCATTTGCTAACTTTTTCCATAATAAATCATATTGGACCAGATCAAATGCTTTTGACAAGTCCAAGAACACAGCATATACTGGCGTATCTCTGGCCGTATAGTACTGGACAGTCTCCTTGAGGCACAGAACTGCAGCTTCAGTGGAGAGACCAGGTCTGAACCCAAACTGTGCATCATGAAGCTTAATACAGGTGTTTAATCTCACATCAAGCAGCCTGTCCAGGACCTTAGCTATTATAGTGGCCAGTGATATTGGCCTATAGTTGGACCTGTCACTAGCACTACCATTTTTACTTTTGACAATGGGCACTACCATAGTCTTCAACATATTGCCAGGCAAGAAGCCATGACTCAGACAAAGAGAGAATAACATTGCCAGAACACGTGGCAGATGCACACCAGCACATTGCAGGTGCTCAATACTTAAGTGATCATGGCCAGGCGATTTACCCTTGCTCATGTTCTTCAAAACAGTTCTAACATCCTTTGCCTGAATCACAACTGCCTCCCTCACACCATGGTCAGTTCCATCACATTCAACACACTCAATGTTGGTTGGCATAGTAGCAGGTGGGACTCTAAAATGTTCCTTAAACATTTCAGCTATCTGTGTGGGTTCATTTAATCCCTCTACACTAACTGGGGTCGGGGTCTTAGAGCTCATCTTTTTTGTGTGCTTCCAGAAAGTTCCAAACTTCTTGTTTTTGTGGGCCGTGCCCAAAATGTCCATTTTGATTTGTGTTTGGTTGTTTTGACACCATTTTAATTTTGCTTTAAACACCTTTCTGGAAACACACATTTTGTCATAAACATATCCCTCGCGAGGCCTATTGTACATGACCCAATACTGAAACCACAAACGAGCTTCACTATGAGCAGCTTTCACATGTTTGTTCCAGCCACATATATATCTCTTACGAATAAATATCTTACTTTTACAGCTAGATGTTGACGCTTCCTTCAAAATACCAATTATTTGCTCATACATATTTTCTATTACAACATTGTGTGTAGGATCCTTACAAACTGCATGTCCACATTTTAAAAACTGAGGTGGAAAATCTATTAGTTTTAATCTATCATTACAGTACTTAGAATAGTGTGAAATCTGCAACTCATCCCTCTCCCCCCACAATACAGGATTAATTTCATAATCATTTGACATATTTTTTGGTATTAATATACTAAAGTTACAGTGTATTTCCAGAGGAAAATGGTCTGACCAAAAAGTATCATGAATTATTTTCACATCATCTACTGAACTCCTAGCTGCCTGGGACACTATGCAATGGTCCAACCAACTATTAGTACCATGACTGTCACTTACATAAGTGTAGGCGCCTGAGTCCGTACCAAGTATCTCCATGTCCACGCACAACCAGTCCTGGTCTTCACAGAAACCCATCAGCTCAATACCAAACCGCCTACCTGGGTGAGCATTGAAATCACCAAGGATGTAACTGAACTCAGTGTCACAGCTGTTTATAATTGCACTTATCTCACCCAGGCACTGTGTGAACTCCACTAAGTTTGTGGCATCATCCGTGGGCATATACACTGAAAACACCAGGAATGAACAGTCCACGGTTTGCACTCTCACTGCTACGATACGGTCATTGGTACATGGCACTACCGATACAGAGTTGAACACACCCCTCCGCCAGAGGATAGCTACCCCACCATAGGGGCGCCCACGAAGAACGCTTTCCGACGTATCAACAGCTGACTTCCCTGTGAACTCGAAATCCTTATGCACTGTACCCAACAGCGGGATGTCATGAGGTAGAAGACATGTTTCCTGCAGTGCAATCAAGTGCGACGATAGACATAAAGCTCTAATACATTCCAACGATCTCGTGAGCGATCTACAGTTGAAGGTGATAAACTTTGCTCTGTCATTGTTCCCCATTACTGATTTTTATTATTTTCAATATTAGCTAGTCTAGTCTTTCGATTGAAATCAACGAAACGTCTGAAGAATATTCCCTCAGGCCACATTCTGTCATTAAGAAAGTCAGGTAACTTTATCTTAGGCACGTAAACAATATAGGCACTGTATTTCTTTTGTTCTTTAGAGTTAATTTTCCTTATGTTCACGTTAACCTGCATTTTGCTATAAATATACTCCTTGATATCAGCCTCCTTCGTACTATTGTCCACATTATTTATAAACAAAGGAACTTTTATATCCGCTGCCTTAAACTTTTCCTGAGGGTCCGAAGTGGCTTTGCCTTGTACAATCTCAAATCGATTCCTATATCTTCTACGCCTTCCGCGTTCAACCACGGTCCACTCGCCCACACCATCACACTTCTTCATTCCCATTTCTTTTACTTCTTGTGTCGAAAATTCAGGTATAACCTCAGCAGCCAGAGTATCAACTCTTGTTGGCGACGGGGAGACAAAAACGCTATTATTAAAGGCAGTAGGCAAGATGTCACGAAAGTTACCATTTGACAGTGACATTACAAATACGATTTTCTTTTTAATAGTTTTAGAATTAGTTGGTTTTGTAACTAATAAAGTTTTAAAGCCAATAACTGCATTTTATTGGGTGACAGACGGTGTATTTAAATAGTGTATTTACCTATATAACATACACCTACGCTTAGCGGTCAGTTCACTCCTTGCCTCCTCTCCACTGAGCCCTCTTCTAGTCAGAGAGAGACATATGGAAAGAACATATAAAAGTGGTCGGTATTTGCCATAAGCGGCAGCGTCTTTCTTGGGAGAGAGAGAAGCGCAGCCGTCTTTATTGTTCATAGTGCACCGCGTGGAGGTTCCACGCCCCGCATTCCGCAAAACCAATGTACGAACGCAGTGGCTTACTTTTGGCAAACAACGTTTTGATCTTTTGCTAAAAACTAATATCATACCAATCTGACGCCAACTAGTGTCACATAGGGCGGATATTTGTGCCTATTTTGGTTTAGTTGGAATGGTGGCACAAAAATTAGCACGAGATCCGTGTGTTGTCAGTTTTTAGTAACAGTTCGAAAGGTGGCTGAGAGTTGACTGTAGCGTCCGCATACCGGTCGTGTATTTGGTGTGCTACGAATTCTCAGAGTAAACGCACGCACATCTTCAAATTTTATATTCAGTAAAAATTACTAATTAAGATTCTTTTCATTTTTAGGGCCCTACAGACCCGTAAAATGTTTTTGGAATCCAAAAAATTTAAAACAAAAAGATAAAAATGAGCAGCAGTTAACGCCCCAATGTTAATTTTAATCAATTCGACGACACATTGGCCTGATCCAAAGTAAATTCAACGAAATTCCAATTTATTACAATAATGTGACTTTTCCAACACATTCGTTGCTATGTAGGCTATTGTGTAACTTAGTGACTAAGGAGTAGGCCTTACGATCGAGAGGTCTCGGGTTCCAATCCTAGTCATTACACTACCGACGTGAACCCACCCACACAAGCAATTTAGCTTAGCTGGAGGGGTTAGAGGGAATATTAGTAATTTCGGTTCCAATATTATTTAACAAAAATATGCTGACCCGCCTTTCTACCCTTCCATATTTGAAAATGGAAACTAACTAACTTTTTTTTATATACAAGTTTCATTTTTCAAATATGTTAAAATATTTAGGTATATGATCAAAGTTTTATTATAGTTATCAAATTTTTTAGGTCAACTACTCTCCAAAATTATGATTGAGATATCATTTGATTCGGAATGGAATTTAGATTCAAAAGCCACTCAAGTTACTCATTTCCTAATATTTCAGGATTATCTCGTTGTAGTTTATCATAACTTTGTTTTGTACATATGTTTGCTATAAAAAAAACATTTGCCACAAAGAATACCTAAATGTTTAGATATGATTTATTGCGTTTATTTTTTAATAAATTCATAAAACATGTTTTTGAACAGATATTATATCAAAGGTGACTCTTGAAGAAATCTAAAAACAAATATACATATTAGCTCTACCAGAATCTCATGGCACTATTTTAAAAAAATAATTGTTAAATGGTAACTTTAATGTAATAATACAAGTCCTACTGATTAGAAGAAATTACACGCAAATACTATGCGGATTTGCGTGTAATTTCTAAGCCTGACATGGAAGCAAAGTTCATACATAATTGCCAAAATGGACATTGATATATAAATATTTTATTCCTTTTAAGTTGATAGCCTGTGTTGGGAGTTGACCAGTAAGTTGGGTTGTACCATTTTGATGCAGTAAGAATATTTCACTTTAGCAATTCATTATATTATTATAAGGTGGTAATTTTTTGAGGATAGAAAAGTATTCAACATCTCTAAATATAACATCTAAGTCTATTGCTATATATGAAAAAAAAGGATCAAGATACTTTAGTTCAACTTTGGGGAAGTTAAACTAAAGTATGTTGACCATTTTTTTTGTAGTGTAGTGTAGTGTAGTGCACTTTATAAATTATTATTTTCCAATTATTCATGAGATTCTGGTATACCTATAACTATTTTGGTTTTAAATATTTCTAGTTTAAGTATTTGAGTGACATGTCAATACAACAGCCTCAACATGGCGACATAGAGCCCTTCCCTTCAGTTATCTTCGACCAACGTCATTTCGACTTGAAGAGACACGAAGAGATACGTAGAAGACTACTACTCTTATACCCCGGTAATTGAAACATGAGATGGTCACCCCGTGTATTCCACTCCCGCTAGCCTGCGGGGGTGGAGTTCCTGGATATTACCGCATGAAAAAAAGTTTGGTAAATCTTTGGACATAAGTAAAAAAACAACGTTTTGATTAAATATTTATTAACTTTTTTAATATAGGACACGTCAATTAGAGTTTGCCACACCTGATGGTAAGCTGAAGGCAAAGTCTCAGAAAAGATTACAATTACGGCCTCATCATATGCTTTTTCACGCCCCGCTTAAATGATCCGGGTCTGTAGAAAGATGGAAACACGTAGGTTGGTAATGAATTTCAGGGCTTAATGGTGCGACAAAGGAAAAAGTCTCCTTCTTCTTTCCTAAAATGTTCTAATTCCTGGTTCATCCATCCCCCAGATCAGATAAACACGCTTGAAATATGCAGATTAACAAATTGTGGAAAGTTATCTTAAATGATGTAGAATTTTGTTTTATACCTTGTTAATTTATCTAACATAACATAACATAAACTCACGCCTATATCCCCGAAGGGGTAGGCAGAGGTGCGAGCACCCACATTTCGCCAGTTTTTGTTTGTTAATTTATCTTTCTCGCAAAAAAACATTATAAATATATAAAAACGCGTTTTTATTTTGTTACTTTGAAAAGTCCGCGAATAACGGTCAGACACGTCAACTTCGAGTGTGACGTCATTATAAAATGTGATATATGAGTACAAAAGATATAATAATATAGGACCAGTGACGAGTACTGCGCCACACGGTGCCGCCGAGTAGTTGTTACAGGACATGTTAATTGGTTAAATCTATTTTTTTGATTAGGACACTCAAATAATGATCTAAAACGTAGAAATCAACAATTAACTGGTGGTTACTCATAACACAACAATTAGCACACCTAAATCTAAAGCTCACGGTGAATGTTTTGTTCTTATTTTTAGGACCACTTTGATGTACCTTCGACCATGCAGAGTAATAATTATAATTTAGCATTACTGAACATAACTTTTTTAAGGTTAAACATGAGCATAGCGCGTCCCATAATCACTATCTCTGGTACCTATCTAGGCATGAATACCTATTTTCCTAGGTATTCGAGGTAATCTATATAAATATAAGATAAGATTTTCTTTATTATAGACCATAAAAGTATTATAATATAACAATTTAACAATATTTATATTGGACAATGGGCTTTTTGCTAACAGCGATTTCTTCCAGACAACCTTTGGATGGATAGAAGCAAAAGAAATGATAGGATATCGTACAATTACTTATATATCTCTTACAATTCCCTAACGATATGAGTAATTACGTACATACAATATACATATTGTGTATACATACAGAATAATGGGCCTATAGAAAGTTGTCGTAATTAGGTACCCATTATAAGTAGATATATAAAAGGAATAGGTAATTCAAAAAGTATTCCCTGTAAACTATTTCAAGTCTTTTTATGTATCTTTTTGTTAATTTATAACCTTGCGTTACTTTGGACAAAGGTACTTACAAGAAAATATTGCATTCCAAGCAGAGTAAATTTTAGTATACCTCAGGGCATGTTTCTTAAACCCTGGATTATTTTGTAATAATCTTTCTTGCCGTAGCACCCGTGCTGTCCTCAAAGGAGACTGGAAAAATGTGTACTGCGCGTACAGAGCACATTTTGAGCACTTTTTGGGATCAAGATACATGTCCCGAGCAATAAGATGGGTATGGGAACCAATTAAATTTGTGCGGCCTGGTTTCCGGCAGAGTAGAATTTGGACCACCCCATCTCTTCCCATGGGGTGTCGTACAGGGCGACTAAGGGATAAGACTGTTAATCATCAGACAGATATATACAGCCCAGACTCAGCCAGAGATGTACGGATCGAGGCAACAATAGTGCCCGGAAAACGGCAATAGGCTCACCCCCTATTACGTGGGACTGAATACAATGATGGTGAAATGTGGGTGTTAATTCACCTCTGCTTAACCCTCCGGGGATAAAGGCGTGATTATATGTATGTATGTATGTTAAATTTGTTATCATTAATGAACCTACATTGAGATAGATTTGCACAGTAGGTTTCTTGTAATATCCTTGCAAAATATTATTCACTTTTAGCAATAACAATATAACTTATTATTATTTATTTCTAAAAAAGTAAGCCAGCAAATTATAAATCCAGACAGTCCATGCGGGAAAAAAATACTTTTACCACTCGAAATATACTCAAAATACGCGAATTGAGTGACGTCACGTGAACTGTCAACTGATTCGCCCGCGTTTTGCTTCGCGTAAACTACAGACTAAAATTGCAACTTTATTTTGTATAAATAAATTATATACAATTCACATTTGAGTGAAATACATTAATATCTAAAGCCAGTCAAAATAGCATAAATAAAATGGTAAGCTTGCATAAATTCGCAATGAGCTGAAAATTGGTGGAGGTCTCAAATACACCATAATGCAAGCAATATCAAAAGTCCCCATCGATTGGACTTGTGCATTTTATTCAAGGTTATGGTCAATATTCTGACATTTTTTCGCAAACAATAAGTGCTATTGCAAAAGTACATTGAGCAAAGTTGTAGTTCTATAATAATTACCTACAAAATTGGTCTGATACTTGTTTTTTGTTATCACAATTTCAGAGACATCGTGATTTCATTAGCATCTACTAATAACCACTAACAATGGAATTTTGGAAATTTTGTTGCTATGGAGGAAGGAAGACAATAAGAGATGAAAGTTTGTATAAAAGTTCATTCCCATTCATCCCTAATATTAGTTTTAGAATGTTAGCAATATGAAAAGTATCCACTGCCAAAATTTCTAGTTTATACCAACGGTACGGACACTGCGTTGATGTATCATACTATGGGAACAAGTAACATTGTTTGTAACAGATTTAACTTCTTCCAATTTTAAAATCATGATCAGGTCAAGTAGGAACACTGCAACGAAACACTTGTCTAATTATAATCTCCGTAATTCGTAATTAAAATAATAAGTTTAAAGTGTGATTAAATTGTGTTGAAAGTTAATAACTTCGTAAACATAACCTCTAAAGTAGGTATCAAGAACCATACCTGCGAAAAACTGCGAGTTGTAGAAAAAGAATTAATGTCTGGTGTCGGGATAACAAAATGTTGTTAAATCCTTCTAAATGCCTTCATATCCGATTTACTAGGAAACGGAATGTAACTGAGACTCATTTCTACATTGGAAATTATGAAATTTCTACATCAGGTCAGGTGAGGAATTTGGGTGTTATCCTTGACTCTAAATTAACCTACATTCCACATTACAACCACATGGTTAACAAAGCTGCTAAAATGATGGGTTTAATTAAGCGTAACTCTTTTTTTTTTTTTTTTTTTTTACATGCGCAAAATCCCCACGGATACCTCCCCACCGGAGCCGGTGGAGGAGGTTATGTCGGACTCGAACCGACTAAAACGCACGCCGCCTGTGGGTCGTTTTGGTTGCCGAAGGTGAGGTTGACAGGCATATCCCTCGCACCCCGGCCGACCCAGGGCCATCTCTCACGATCTGGCCCTCGTCTCGGGTGTGGGGACTACAGAGTCCCCAACTCGACCCCGAAAACGGGGAGGCGCGCTAGGCGCGCCACCGCCGCGGCCTGCTTCTGCCAGGGTAACCGGCGGCTCCACCTGTCACCCCCAGGCCGGCGCTCATGGGGGGCGGAGGTCGTTCATCGACCTCCGACGCCCGAGTTGCCCTCGTACGCGGGCAGCTTGGCTTGCGATCCTTCGTCGCTCCCGCTGCCGCTCCCGCCCCGCCTCCTCCTTCACGAGCATTACTTGCTCGCAGAAGGAGGCGCCGGCCGCCCACGCATCCGCGCAGCGGACCATTGCCGCGAGCAAGGTGGAGAGCGTGAGAACTCTCACTCCCAGGGCCGCCACAAGCTCCCGCCTCGGCGTCTCCCACGCCGGACACTCGGTGAGCGTGTGCGGACCTGAGTCCTCGCTCGCGTCGCAGTGATGGCACTCGGACGTTGGCTCTTTCTCCATCCGACGCAGATACTTTCCGAAGCATCCGTGCTCGGTGACCATCTGCGTCAGACGGTACGAGAGGCTGCCGTGTGGCCTCTCTAGCCACTCCCCCATGATGGGTCTTACCGCCGCTACTACGGCGCGCCCTGCGCCTGGTCGCCCAAGTCGTAGCTCCCATTCCGCCACCATTTCCCTGTGGAGCCGGGATCTCACGGCCCGAATTTCTTCGGGCTCGGGATCGTGACCTCGCTCCCGCGCCGCCTTTCGGAACCGGTATAGCGCCGAAAGGGATCTCGCTTCCAGGATCCATGGTGGCGATCCGGCGAGGAGACTCGCCGCGTTGAAGGATATCGTGCGGTACCCCCTTATGATGCGGCACGCCAACTTCTGCTGCGGACGCTGCAGCAGGGGCATGTGCCGATCATTCAGGGTATCCGCCCACACGGGACACCCGTACAGGGCCATGGACCGCACGACACCCGCGTAGAGTCTCCTGCAGGAGTCCTCCGGGCCCCTTAGGTTAGGCAGTAGCCGCGCCAGAGCGTTGGCTGTGCCCACCAATTTGGGGCCTAGACTTCGGAAGTGCTTCCCGAAGTCCCACCGGCCGTCGAGCACGAGCCCCAGATATTTCATCTGGGGCTTGATGCCGATGAGAGTGCCTCCCACTGTGAGACTGGAACCAGGTGGTGGCGTGCGCCGAGGTCCATGAAAGAACATGGCCTCAGATTTATGCAGAGCCACCTCAAGGCCCAGCCGCCGGATCCGTTCCACGACTTGAGCAACCGCGGTCGTGGCCCTCAGGGTCGCTTCGCGGTATGTAGCCCCGCTCGCCGTCACTAGCGTGTCGTCCGCATAGCACGTGACGGCGGCGCCGTCCGCGAGCTCACCGCGAAGCACCCAGTCGTATCCGATGTTCCACAGGAGCGGCCCAAGAACCGATCCCTGTGGAACACCGCACGACATCTCACGCCGACCGACGCCAGTCGCACTTGGGTAGATGACGGCTCTCTCCGTCAGGTACGCCCCGACTATGCGGCGGAGGTAGAGAGGCACACCGTGGTACACGAGTGCCTCCCTGATGCAACTCCAGGGCAAGGTGTTGAACGCGTTGGAGATGTCCAAGGACACCGCCAACGTCACCTCGCCCCGGGCGACTGCCTCCTCCGCCAAAGTCCTCACGCGCATGATGGCATCAGGTGTGATCGAGACCGACCTAGCACTGGTAAGCTCGATGGTGGTGGGGTTTTGATCGCCGTTCTACGCACCCTGCGCCCCGCCGGCCTCCTGACACAGCATGCGAACGCCGTACTTGAACACGTTGCAGTGCTACTGCCTGCATCCGACCTATCTAAGCGTCACGTTATTAGTGTTTCTTATATACCTCCTGGCACCCAGGAGGAAATTTATACGTCACACTTTGAAATGCTACAGCGGATTATTAACGATAATAGTACGGACACGTTCTTCATCGCCGGAGACTTTAACCGACCCGATATTGCCTGGACAGACAGTCCCCATAGTAAGTACTTAACCCCTCAACCATCTACGCCTATTAGTCAATACTTATGTGAATTTATGTCTTTCATAGATGCTTCTCAATATAATGGAATAAAGAACGACCGCGGACGTATACTGGATTTGTTTATGTCCAGCATTGAATGCCAAGTTACTACGTGCCCACCGCTTGTCCCTCTCGTCCCACACCACCCCGCCTTCTCTGCATTTTCTACTCTAGAGACCAATTTAACCCCCATGAAGAGTCACTTCCACCCAAAACATAATTTTTTTACTGCAAATTACGAGATTATTAATCGTGACCTTGGCGAAGTAGATTGGAATCATTGTCTCCTGAATCGCTCAGCTGAACAATCAGTTGATGCGTTTTATGAGATAATGTATAGTATAATAAAACTACATATTTCGCTATGTAAGCCTAAGTCTACACGTTTTCCGGTGTGGTTAAGCTCAGCTCTTATACGTACTTTTAAAAATAAAGAACGCGCCTGGATTAAGTGGAAAAAATACAAAAATTTATCCCATTACGAGACATTTTCATTTTATCGTAAGCAATTCAAAGCCGAATCAGGTAAGTGCTTTAAAAAATATATTGAGTCAGTTGAGGATAGTATCCCTCTCAGCATTAAACGATTCTGGACTTATGTGTCACATAAGAAGGGAAAGTCGGGTATCCCGGCCAACATGTACCTCGATAGCCGAAACTCCAATCATCCAGCTGAAATATGTGATATGTTTTCCACTTTTTTCAAATCTGTATATGAACCCTCTTTTCTTAACCCTGTCCACTGGGAGCCCCCTAGCACATACGCTGACAACGCAATATGTATCTCCGACATACAGCTGCCACTGGACTCTATTAGATGTGCTTTAAAAAAGTTGGATGTCCACAAGGGCCCGGGGCCCGACGGCTTGCATCCCCTATTCATTAAAAAAGTCTCTGAAAATATTGCACTCCCATTAGATTTAATATTTAATAAATGTCTTAATGAAGGCATTTTCCCAAACATATGGAAGCTCGCGTTCATCACGCCGGTACATAAAAGTGGGGATAAGTCCAATATTGAGAACTACCGACCTATTTCTTTACTGTCCGCCTTGTCGAAGCTTTTCGAGCGCTTAGTACACAGTAGGTTATACCCACTAATTCACCAGATTATCATATCGGAACAGCATGGTTTCGTTCAACGACGTTCGACTAATACAAACCTAATGCTGTTTACCAATTATTTATTTGAGAATATGGACAAGCAGATTCAGGTGGACGCTGTGTACACGGACTTCCGGAAGGCATTTGATAAGGTGGACCACAAATTACTTTTAGATAAAATAGCATACAAAAGCATACGTGGAAATTTGTTGCGGTGGTTTATGGCCTATATCTCGAACAGAACTCAAAAGGTGGTCGTCAATGGTGTGGAATCTGGGGCTATTGCGGTCACTTCTGAAATTCCGCAAGGGTCCATAATTGGCCCGCTCCTCTTTATTCTATATGTCAACGACATTAAACCTTGTTTTATTAACTCTCACTTTTTGATGTATGCGGATGACATAAAAATATACAAATCCTGCAAGAACATACACGACTGTGCACTACTACAGGAGGATCTTGACAGGCTGTCCTTGTACTGTACAGTTAATAAACTTCAGCTTAGTCTACCAAAATGTAGTGTAATATCTTTCACTAAAAAGAAGAACAAGACCTCTTACGATTATATTTTGCAATCCACCCCACTAAATGCCGTTTACTCTGTCCGGGATCTCGGCGTAACACTAGACTCCAAATTGCATTTCGACCAGCATGTAGATAATATTATTGATAAAGCATACCGGATGTACGGCTTCATTATGAGAACTTCCAATAATTTTAAACGCACTTCCACCTACTTACTGTTATACAAAATACTGGTACGTTCTCAGTTGGAATTTGCAATTCCTATTTGGTCTCCTTACTACGGCTGTTACGTGAATAGGCTTGAAACGGTGCAGAAAAAATTTCTTAGGTCGATGCATTACAGATGCTGCCGCTCAAGATTGACAATGTCCTATCCTGAGACCCTTGACCATTACAAACTTATTAGCCTGGAGTCTAGACGTAATCTTCTAAAAGTCATGATGCTGCATGGAATGTGTAACAATAGATTTGATTGTTCCAATATTTGTAACAATATATGCTACATTGTACCAAGAACTGTAAACCGGCGAGAGGCGCGCGTGCCCAGGCTCTTCCACACTGCGAAGTGCAGAACCAACGCCGGGGTACGCACGCCCCTGCGTCGCCTTTTGGATAATTATAACACGCACTTCCCTAATTTAGATATTTTCGCACTTTCGCACAATGAATTTAGAAAGCAAGCTATATCTTCACTTCTTTGAGTCAATATGGCTCAGGATTAGCACAAATTTAACTCTTTATTTACTATATTATTTTGCGGACATAAGTGTGGGTTATACATTTACCAAATTTAACAATGGTAACTTTCATTTTGTATGACATAATGTGTAACTGTTTTGTGTCCCAATAAAAGAAAATAAAATAAATAAATAAAGCAGCGCTCAACCCACGGGATGGACGCAAAATAGTCACGAAGTCCATCCCAGTCCGCTGACGAGTAGTGCCAGAGACGCCGCTTCCCCTGCACGGGTCGTGGGGGCGCTATAATAGGCACCGTGGAACAGTCCAGGCAGTGGTCGGAGTTGCCTAAAGCGGCTCTCGAGAAGGTGCTAGGCCCGACCTTCTTGGTATCCTAGTGACCTCGTGCACCAATTGGGTCAGGCCGTGCGCCAGAGCAAATGCGTGGGCGGCTCTTCCCGCATGGTCTGTTTTGGAGGAGCCCAACCAGATCTCGTGGTGGGCGTTAAAATCCCCCAAAAATACTATTTCGGCATTCGGAAATCGCTCCTGCGCATCATCTGCCGCCTGACTCAGATATTCAAAGAGTCGAGTTGTCTCAGCATCTCCTGTATGGGAACGGTAGAGGCACACATAGATCTGACTCGTAGGGCCATGGTCTACGTGTACCCAAAGGATGGAGAAGGATGGGTCCTCTAGGCAGCGCAAACGGCGACAGCAAACATCCGCCCTAACAAACACGCACACCCCGGCTTTTGCACGAAAACTTTCCTCAAGAACATAGCCAGGGTAGAGCAAGTAGGTCGTGTCGTCAGGTTGGTGTATTTGCGTCTCCGTTAGAAAAAACATGGCAGGTTTGGGTAAAATATGGCATAGGTGTTGGTGGAAGGCGTTGAGGTTTGCATGGAGCCCACAGATGTTAGTGGACTCCACCTCAAATAGCAAGCTTTTGGGAGTGTGACGAGCCGCTGTGTTGCCTATTTCTCTAAATTGCGCTGCCATGAGGTTGGGTGGGAGAAGGCGTGAAAAAAGAGGTGATTGCCGCCGCAGCACCGTGTGACAAAGCGCGGGATATTGGTTTTATCTATGAATGTGAGGCATGGCGAGAGCCGACGCGCCGAACGGAAGGGCCCCCGTACCCCCCGAGTATGGTCGCCGGGCTCCCAAATCCGGTCACCAACCGGCACGACAAACCATATCGGGATTATGCGCGGCCTGGTGAGGCAGCCTCCCAAGGTGGTTAACCCCAGTTGGGCCCCTGTACTATACCGCGGGCGGCCAGCGGCACCACCGTTTCTACAGGTCTCCCTGTTCGGCGCATCGCCCCGCGCCATCCCCACTAGATTACGCCAAGACCCACTGGTCCCACTAGTGCTGCGACAACCACCACCTCTGCCCGGCTATGCACTTGCTGACCCCTGAACACAATCCAACCGAGATTGAATTGCTATGGAGGGTTTTTCGCAATAGTGCACGGTGGTACCCACCCGGTCGAAACTTGAGACAAATTTGTGCCACCAAGTTTCTACCACCAGTAAATTTTTCAGGTATATTCAGGTATCACAATTATAAACAATGGTTTTTCCACCTTCGATATACAAGGGGGTACTACTATTCATTTCTTTTTGTCAGCTATAATTTACAAATCTGGATCAAATTAAACATTCAAATAACCAAATAACTTTGTGCTCCATTTTTTATATGAACTGCTATTGAAATTATTCGTCTTGAGGACTAATTTGTTGTTTGGACTAACATATTCTTACGTCTTTTCCCTTCAGGAGTAGGCAGAGGCCATAATCTACTATCTGTTACTATCCTTACACACCACGGCTGCACTTTTTATGCAAGCCTGTCTGTTTTGAGAGCAAAAATAATAATTACGAATTCGTACGGAACCCTCGGTGCGCGATTTTAACTCGCACTTGACCAGTTTTTTTAAGAAATATGCCTCGCTATAGTTGCCCCACCATAAATATATGTATTAAGAAGGGTATGTGTCTACAGTGTGGGATAGCTGTCCTTTATATTGTTATATTGTATAAGCGAAAATGCCACAAAAAGGCAATATATAGGGCATATTTTTAAAACGGGGCAGGAAGGACAGCAGGGGCAGCTATGTTAACCGTTACAGTTACAGCAAAACCTTTCTTTTTGAATTTGAACTTATGTAATTAGTACATAATTAGGAAACCATCCCTAACTTTTTAAGATATTCTGAACTGCATTCACAGATAAGAAAAACAAAAATTCAACTTAAATTTTAATTATCGCCAAATTTTAGACTAGGTCCCTAATAGGTCGGTAATTGCAAGATTACGTCACTTTACCTAGAGTTTTAACAAAAAGAAAAAAGTGCATAAAACGTGAAAAGCTTTTACATATTTATAGTGAAGAGTCGGTCGTGTTAAACGAGGTAATAACATGGAATTTTTACGTGAATTTCTAACAAAGGCGAGCGTGTGTCTCGTGAGACTAAAAATTATCACCTAGATTTAAAGTAAGGGATTTCAGAGGGTGCATTATAGTTTATTATAGTATGAGGCAAATAAATATAGAATATATTCGATTCATGTGTACTACACTATGATGGTACACAAACTATGATTTCTGTAATTGGGTTACCTTCTTACAAGTACTCCCAATACTGCACGAATCCAAAACGCCATCGTTGAGAAATTTGAAGAATAGAATTAGAAATTGGCGGTTAATTTCAGTACTTCTCATCTATTTTAGAGTCATGGTCTGACTTCTGCGCCTCCATTTGCTTTAGCTTTTATGGGAGTACTTCTCAACTCCAAGAAGTAATTCTGCACCAGAACCTCATCAATCCATCAGCTGGTGAACTAATTTGAAAGTGAGGTTGGCTCACTTGCAAATCAGTTCACCAGCTCTCAGGCTTATAATACCCATATAAACTTAGCCATGAAACGTTTTATATTTAACTACAATAAATATGTTGGCTATTATTATGAACTGCGCTACAACGGCGTGTCGCCTATGTGAAAAACATTCGAGATTGCACAGTTACCTTTTTGCTATCGATTATTTGTTGCTCAGAGTACCTTCCAGCCACAGATATCACAGAGGCGGGCCTCATTGCGTTATACTTAAGAGTTTCTGTATCGCCACTTGTCTCCAACCAAAATTACTTAAAAATGAATTTCAAATATGAAATAGTTACATAATTGTCCACTTATTGATGATAGGATACATCAGTAAGATACATCACTAATACTATCTTAACTTAAGATTAAGATTACAACAAACCTTAAGATTCTTAAGGTTTGTTGTTCTATTTTTACAAACGAATACAGAAAAAATCGACATTTTGTATTTTTTAATATGAGGCACACGGTTCGTAGTTGCGAAGTGACTGACTGAACGCGCGCTCATTACACATCCCATAATTTCCATGCTCCCGGCAGTTATGGAAATCAACACAGTCATGGAGTATAAATCGAATTGCAATAGAAAATTCAAAAGCGAAGATTTCACACAATGATCTTTCTCTATAATAAACTAGTTGTTTAGAACCAAAATTGTGTCGTACCACAGTTCGGGAGTGAATTGGGAATGAATTTTGAACTAGTTAAATTATTTAATAAATTTTGATTCCTATCGGTCTATTCACAGTGTGATTTTTTGTAATAGCATAATTTATGACAAATACAAAAACGTAAAGAGGAGTAACACTAATAAAATCAGAAGTCATCTATACACCTCCTAAACATTAAGTATCATTTCCTGAGTTAAATAGGCATTTTTCAATTAAAAAATTCAACCTAAATCAGTTTTTTCGATAATCCTGCCAAATGAACTGATTTACTTGTATTAGGAGATACTTTAAGTAATATTACTAACCGAGACTATTACTTAATTGTTCTCTTTGACCAGTACAGTTAAGTTAAATTGTGTTAGGAGTACTGTAATTTCCGGGACCCGAACCCGGTATAACCAAAGAAAGAAAAAAGAAAGAACTCTCTGACGCTGCCTCATCAACCGCTTAGCTACCGAGATTTATCTTTACAACTGATTATAACATAAAACATAAAATATATTCGTATTATTGAGTGATAACAATGAGAGAAGTTTGTAAATTGATATCATATTACTCCACGGTCAGAGTAATGCGTAGAACAAGAACTCTTATTAAGGATAACAAGGACCTGTTTACAATGATGTAAGTAAAATAGAAACCGAAATCATAACAGTCACCGAAGTTAGGATATGCGTAAATGCGTCATATACTTGGATTATGGTACAAGTGTGTAATATTGGTGATTACCGCTGAAGCGTCATTGAGTTCTTAAGAGAGCTGAGGACGATAATCATGAATACACATGTGTATCATGCGACGTTTTTCAACAGACTTGCGAATAAAACTATACTAAAAAAACATTTTATCTACTTTAATATTGACATGTAAACGTTAATTGTCAGGCGGACACTGTCGGGGGGACTTTTGATCGTTCCGATAACATGACGTAGTCCTCTACCAGTTAGGGTCCCCCGACATGACAAGGCTTGCATCAAAATATGTATTACTAAGTATATCAAAGTTATAGGGCTAACTTATACATCTTATTTTCGACTTGTTGGGGGCTGTTTTTTGTGACGGGGGTTTTTTAAACTTTTAATTTAATTTTTATTTTACACTTTTTTAAATTGATCTTTTCGTCAAGCTCATTGATTGTATACCCTTATTGAGAGAGTTGTGAAATAAAATGTAATTCGCCATCTGGTGGTGGCGGCCATCTTGGATTAGAAATTTGTCATATAGTATGGTATTGTACTAGTCAATCCCTTTCATTTGATACCCATATGGAGGGAGTTGAGAAAAAAGAATTACTCCGTCACTTTTTTTTTTATGTAGGACACGTCAATTGGATTTCGCCTTGCCTGATGGTAAGCTGAAGGCAAAGTCCCAGAAAAGAGGGTCACCATTACTTACACATACCGTGTGACAATGGTGACACTCAGCTTGACGGCCTTATCATATGCTTTTTCACGCCCCGCTTAAAGGACCCGGGACTGTAGGAAGAAGAAAACACGTGAGCTGGTAATGAATTCCAGGCCTTAATGGTGCGACAGAGGAAAGAGTCTCCGAACCGCTTGGTTCTTGATCGGATGTTTTGCACCGTGTGCGGATGACATCTAAGACCTGCACGTGTTGTCCTGTGTAGGAAAGGGGAGGGTGGGACTAATTGGAAGAGCTCATCAGAACACTCCCCATGGTACAGACGGTAAAATACAGCCATGGACGCAACATCTCTACGCAGCTGTAAAGGTTCTAGGGTGTTCGTGATCTCGGGATTCCCAATGATGCGGACCGCACGTCGCTGCAACCTGTCGAGAGCATCTAGTAAGTACTTTGCTGAACCATCCCAGAGATGCGAGCAGTACTCCAAACAGGAGCGAATTTGTGTCTTGTATAGAAGACACCACTGCTCCGGCGTGAAAAATCGTCTCACTCTGTTCAGGACTCCGAGTTTTCGTGAGGCTGTTTTGATGATGCTTTCGATGTAGTTTTTGTTATTCAGGTTGCAGCGAACATCCATACCTAGGATATTGAGATTGTCCTGCAGTGGCAGTGGCGTGCTCTGAAGAGTGGGGAGGGGAAGGAAAGAAGATACTTCTGCTGTAAACGCACTTGGTAGCGGCGGCCATCTTAGACCGATTTATTTTCAAACATAGCTAAGAACACTCCCGACTAATATACCTTTCAAACAAATAAAACTAAATTGAAATTCCAAATTCCGTTCAGGAGCTACGATACCACAGACAGACAGACACGCACACATACACTCACACACACACACACACACACGCACGCACGCACGCACGCATGTACGCACGCACGCACGTACGCACGCACGCACGCACGCACACACACATACACACACACACACACACACACACAGGCACGTCAAACTTATAACACCCCGTCCTTTTTTGCGTCGTGGGTTAAAACTGTAGCACTAGCACGAAAAACTAACGTAATCGTAACGTAAACGTATCGAGAGAAATTTGAGAAAAAGCATTGAGATTGGCCAGCTTCACACACACAGGTTCACTACACTGTGCATACCGTCTTTTTGAAAGACTCCACTTCACTTAAATTTTAACAAATCTATATAGAATCGCTTATAATAATATCAACGCTCCAATAAATATCCAATAAACATGAAAGCCTTACTGCAAGACGACGAATTACCGTTCCACTTTATTTAAATTGGAAAATTCAACGAGGGCCGTGATTCTGCTACTTTTTGTTAATGCACGACTGTTGCGAGGGATATGCCTGTCAACCTCACCTTCGGCAACCAAAGCGACCCACAGGCGGCGTGCGTTTTAGTCGGTTCGAGTCCGACATAATCTCCTCCACCGGCACCGGTGGGGAGGTATCCATGGGGATTTTGCGCACGTAAAAAAAATAAATAAAAAATAATGCACGACTGTCACTACCACTGTCACGCCACTGTCATTCAATAAAATGCCATAGGTTTAGGTAATTTTAGACTTTAGTTTTATGGTGTTAGAGTGTAGAGACCCGTGGTATTAGAACCCGTGGTAAAGTGATTTATGAGGAAGTTTTAGATATTTAAGTTTCTTATTTATTATTGACAAAAATCTAGCCTTTATTATTCAATATGCTTGCTTTGATTCCTTTGAAATATAAAATGACAATAGGTACCTAAATAGACGGGTTTTTCTATAGATCTATAAAAATAGCTCTATAGAAAAAAGCTTTATAAAAGATATGCCTGAGCTTTACCAGTGTTGAAGTTGACAAAGTTAACTTCACCACACAGCAATCTGACAACTTAAAACGTTTAACCATGGCCTATTGGAGATGCTGAATTTATGCCACACCGGCTCCGATTCCATACTCCCATCCTAAAGTTTTTATTAAAGAGCCTTGCAGCTGCATCCCCCTTATAGCAAATTCTCAATCACGTAAAATATAAAATTTTAGCACTTGGTGTCCGCTTAATACATATTTTGATTGTGTGTGTGTCGACTCTCCCTTTAGGTCTGACCCACCAACCTGAATTAGAAAAAACCTATACCAGAGTCTCGGTACACCAACTAGCTAATGAGACTGACTTGAGCCATTTATGTTGGTTGGGTTTGGGTTCTCGAGGACCGGTTTCATAAATAAATATAGTATCAATATCAATCATACATTCATTAATAGATTATATATGAACACTAAACACCTTTATGGGCTCTACTGGTATCAGCACAATGTCCAAAAAGCAGTCTAAAATATAATCAATTCATGTAGGCACAGTCAAGTCTTCCGACTTGTACGTACGTACTGCAGGCTAATTCCCTTTGTGGCATTTTAGACGGGGTCAAGGTTTCAAAGCTTCACTGAATTTAACAGTGTTCCGAGCTGCGTTCAAGGTTCGTATCAATATAAACACCTACTCATTTTGTGAAAGCTGTGCATTATTTCAAAGTGAATATTATAATAGTAACTATTTATTCTGATATAATATTTACTGACAGCTTTATAATATTGTAAAGTTGATACAAAATATTCTACAACATTCTACACAACACTTTTTAGACCCAATCTCAGCATAGCTTGTGTTATGGATTCTAGAATGCGGATAAAAATACTTAGATAGGTACCTTTTTTGTAAGTACATGCGTATGAGTATTATACTTATGAACACCCAGACCAATGCAAATAGACATATTCATGCAAACAAATATTTGCAGTGAGCGGGAATCGAAACCGCGCACCATGCGTAGCTGTCGAACGTACTACCGCTACGCCACAGAGGCTGTCAATAATGTATACTGTATCTATTCAAATTAGATGTAATATTCTTTTTAGAATTATTTTTCCACGATATCGGGAGTATAGTTTCACTGCCTATTACGTGGTTCAGAATATGTGTATTCATCTCTGCCAAAATCATTTCGTATACCAGGCATAAGTAAATATACGAGTAATTATGTATTATTATAAAACAAAATGTATTAAGACTTATAGTTATATTATCTAATGTTACAATTACATAATAAATTAATGGTTGTATGGTTTTGTCCGTGTACTGGTCGAGATACAAAAGTAAAAGTAATTCACTTGTTTTGTCTATGGATTCATTCTGTTGAAGTTGTCTAGCTTGCTTTGTTCGCAATTTAATTGGTTTCAGGTTTTACGCCAACAATTCCCAACTTAGATTCATAACCATGAACTTGAAACCGTATTCAAGCTTTTGCAATATGACTCTTGTTTTATTAAGTCTAGCTTTGTGTTTAAATTACGTTTTCCAGGTTTTATTTGATTTGAAATCAGATTTTATTTATTCTCTGTACTAATATTAAAAAGCTGATGAGTTTGTTTGTTAGTTTGTGGAACGCGTTAATCTCAGGAACTACCGGTTCGAATTCGGTTAAAGATTTGTATTTATGTATTCAAGTAAACTCAAAAACTGAAGCACCAATTTCAAAAAATATTTTATCATTAGAAAGCTGTACTATTACTGACCAATATAGACTATATTATATTTTCAACAAAATAGGGAAATTAAAATATTGCAAGGCTAAGCAACGCTAGCCAAGTCGGTATTAGGATGGGTGACCCTTCGTAAAACATTGAGACGGTTGCCATACAAACATCTATGGCAGTTGTTACGAATAGTTAGGGCCCTAAAAATCCGACAACTGGTCTAATTGGAATACTTCGATATCGCCAATGAGTTGTAGAGTATGTAATGTAATGTAATGTAATGCTGTAACTGTAATGTTCCTATAATATTATATAAAGTCTATAAAATAATTATAATAGTAAATAAATAATTATATTGTATCGCATGTACTTCTAAATTGTAAATTATAAATTTATATATATATTTTTTTTTGCTTTATAAATTTGCTGTGCCCCAACAGGGCTTCATGTTGTAACCCAAATTGTCGCTTAGATCTGTACTACACAACACATGAATGCAAATAAAGACTTTGACTTTGACTTTGAGGTCATATGGCAGTCACTTAACGGAAAACTTCGCAGGATGACTAAAGTAGGGACAAGATAATAGGTCACTTTTGACATTTCATCAAAATTCAACAACGTAACCTTGTAACGGCGGGCATAAAATAAGAACTGAACAATTGCTTAACTTTTTTCAATTACGTTTACATATTTATTGTAATAATGACCGATACGAGTAATTTTACGATTTGCTTTCACTAATAAACCATTCTAAACATAATAAACAATTTCTGATCTAAAGAACTGAACGTCGTTACAATGTTGCGTCAGTCAATCCTTTTTCTTTTTAAACACTAGGGATGTTACTCTAAAAATCGAAAGCTGATAGGATTGTAAGTTGAATCGAATGCAATGATTACTTGTGAAGAAAAATCACCATAAATTTATAACCACGTTGTGATTATAATAAAACCTAATTATACATATTTATTATTCTTTTAACTAACTATAAAAATACATGACTTTTCGATGCTTTTCGAAGTTATGTGTGTATTTATCGCAGGTTTATAAGTGCCCGGTTAATGGCAATAGGCTCGCCACCTATTACATTGGGACCTAAACATAAACTGGCGAAATGTGGGTGCTAGCACCTCTGCCTACCCCTTCGGGGATATAGGCGTGAGTTTATGTTATGTTATGTTTATAAAAATACAAAAAAATAACTAAATAGAAAGATCATTGATGTTGGGTGCAATTTAGGTGGATGTTGCTGGCAACACCAGTGCCTGTCGATGACGCATGTCATGTCGCCATAACATGATGATGACGCAGTCTTTTGTTGTTGTGCGAAGTGACTGTGCGTTTTTGGTGTGCTCTCTGTTATTTTCTTCTGATCCGGCTTTTTCATTGAACTATCTTACTGACTACGTTTACCTGGTTATAAATTGGACTCCGATTGCTTAACGATTATTAAACAAGAAAAACATTACAGTCTTACTATGTCGAAACGGGGGAAAACTCTAAACAGTCAATCTCGCGAACTAGTGCTGAAATTGTACAATTATTTTGGACGTGAATCAGTTAACGATGGGCCTCTTTTACCATTGAAACCACCGAGAGAACGCGTTGCCGAAGCATTGGGAATAGGGAAGAAGACAGTAACTCAAATTCTGAAAGAGAAATACGGACCATCAGGCTCAGAAGATAATACTTTACGTACACCGAAAAAACGAAAGAGGGACAAGAAAATTGTTGACGTTGATAATTTTGATGCTGCTGCAATTCGCAACTACATTTATGGATATTACTCGAGAAAAGAATATCCTACACGGGAAAAGCTATTGAGTTCGTTAAAAGGCGCAGGCTTATTTTTTGGAGGCAAATCGTCTCTATCAAAGGTTTTGAAATCGATTGGCTTTAGATTTAAAAAATACGACAAGCGGAAAATCCTGCTAGAACGCTACGATATTATTTTGAAGAGAATAACATTCTTACGTCAGGTAAATAAAATTACGGATTGGGACAATGTCGTGTTTATTGACGAAACATGGTTGAATGCGAACCATACGGTTGCGCGGACATGGACCGATGATACAGTGGCCTCCACCTCAAAAGTTCCATCGGGAAAAGGAGCCCGACTTATTATATGTCACGCGGGATCAGCTTCTCAAGGTTTTATTCCAGACTGCCTCCTCGCATTCGCCTCTAAAACTACAACAGATTACCATGAGGAAATGAACTTTGATGTTTTTAAAAAGTGGTTTGAGAAGCTGCTAGTCAGCTTAGAAAACCCATCGAAAATTTTAATGGACAATGCTCCGTATCATTCTGTACAAGTTGATAAACCACCAACTCAAGCAAATAAAAAGCAAGAAATTGTCTCGTGGCTGGTAAGAAATAGTGTGGAGGCAAGTCCAACTTTATTAAAAGTTGAGTTGTTAAATCTGGTAAAAGCAACTAAGCCGTCCAAGCTCCGCTATGTAATCGATGAACTAGCCCTAGAGCATGGACACGAAGTTATTCGATTGCCTCCCTACCATTGCCAGTATAACGCCATCGAGCTTATTTGGGCACAAATAAAGGGTCATGCAGCGCGGAACAATACTGAACCACCCTTCAGTACTGCTAAAATGATGACTCTGCTACAAACTGCATGTGCAGAAGTCACTACAGAAAACTGGCGAAAAGTCGTGGAGAAGACAAAGAAAATAATTTTACAAGATTTTGAACGAGATGTGAGAATAGACAATATTATTGAAAATGAATTAATAATATCTCTGAGTGCTGACAGCAGTGATGAAGATAGCAGTTCCGATAGTTCAAGTGAATAAAAGCAATTTTTTTGTTAAATTACGTAGGTACTTGTCTTATTTTGCTCCTTTAATTTATGAAAGAAAAAATAATAATGGGACAGGGATTCGCATGATCATTTTTAAAATTCACATATGTTTCAAGTCTGTATCGATTCATTCGATTCATTCATTTAATCGATGTTTTTAAGCAGGTCACCTCACTATGAATATAAAACTGACATCTGTCAAAAGTGACCTATTATCTTGTCCCTACTTTACGAATTTTAATAATAAAAATTACTATCAAAACAGATCACACTAAAATTAGGTAACTACCTTAAACGATGAAACAACACGGTTTATTCGGATATCAGATAATTAAAGCAGTGGGACAGATGACATGTATTTAAATTCAGCGGTCGGACGCAGATATTTCAATGAGTAGACCTATAATTTTACTTGGTTTAAAATGCTCCATCGTCAAAATGTACAATCGACCTTTCGTGAGATGATTAAACTTTATTGTCTCACGGCCTAAACGATCCTATGACAGAATACGGTATCAATTGAATTTCTGGTCACCCTATTTTTATGCCACTTTAAAGTAAAAATACATTAATATTTATAATAAAACAAAATAGAACAAGTTCATTATGTTAAAGAATACATTGAGAAAACCATACCTGTGTGTATGTAGAGTAGAATTTGGACCACCCCATCTCTTCCCATGCGGTGTCGTACAAGACGACTAAGGGATAGGGCTGTTCAACATCAGACAGATATGTACAGCCCAGACTCAGCCTCATATGCATGGCTTGAGTCAACAATATTGCCCGGAAGACGGCAAAAGGCTCACCCCTATTACGTGGGACCGAATTTCATGATTGGTGAAATGTGGATGTTAATTCACCTCTGCCTAACCCTCCGGGAATAAAAGCGTGATTATATGTATGTATTTTAATTGGTTCAGCATTTTTATATTTCGTATCAAAAATTATATCAATTTGCCTATGCTTTTGTTTTTTCAAATAATCAGTTTCTATTCTGTGAGTCCCAGTATTTACTTTCTTTCCGTAGCAAATTAATAAACAAATATAAACGAGGGTAGAGGACTACGCCATGTTTCAAGACTATTATTAGTCCGACGTATGTATATATATCACAGGTAGGTACTTCATTTTTTACGTGAGCAAAATCCCCACGGAGCCGTTGGAAGAGGTTATGTCGGACTCGAACCGACCAAAACGCATGCCGCCTGTGGGTCGTTTTTGGTTGCCGAATGTGAGGTTAACAGGCATATCCCTCGCACCCCGGCTGACTCAGGGCCATCTCTTTCGATCTGGCCCTCTCCTCGGGTGTGGGGACCACAGAGTCCCCAACTCGTCCCCAGAAACGGGGAGGTGCGCCAGGCGCGCCGCCACGGCGGCCTGCTTCTGCTAGGGTGACAGGCGGCTCCAGTCGTCACCCCCAGGCCTGAGCTCATGGGGAGCGGAGGTCGTTCATCGACCTCTGACGCCCGAGTTGCCTTGCAATCCTTCGTCACTCCCGCTGCCGCTCCCGCCTCGCATCCTCCTTCACGAGCATTACTTGCTCGCAGAAGGAGGCGCCGGCCGCCCACGCATCCATGCAGCGGACCATCGCTGCGAGCAAGGTGGTGAGGGTGAGAACTCTCACTCCCAGGGCCGCCACCAACTCCTGTCTCGGCATCTCCCACACCGGACACTCGGTGAGCGTGTGCGGTCCCGAGTCATCACTCGCGTCGCAGTGATGGCACTCGGACGTTGTCTCTCTCTCCATCCGACGCAGATACTTCTCGAAGCATATGTGCTCAGTGATCATCTGCGTCAGACGGTACTGGCCTCAGCAACAAGCGATTCTGATAACCACTATGTATTGTATAAAGGATTTCAGTCCACTCAGTAGATATCAAATGTTCCGGTAATTCATTTTTAAAAATTTATTTCCACCTTTAATGCTATCCAACTCCAAATTTTTCCCTTTTTTCCATATCGCACGATTGTAGTGGAAAAACCTCCACCCTGTAATTTCGCACTCCGGACACACTCCATTCACAGCCTTTTATTGCGCTCGCTCAAAATCACACTTATAGTTTCAATAGTAATTTTTAGTCCCTCTCAAAGAAAAGTAAATAGTCGCTCATGTCTTTTTTATTGTATTATTGGGAAGTAAGGTATATATTACGGACACTATGTTTGTCTCTTCACTTGTGCTGTAGTAATCTAAGTGAATGGTAAATGACTATATAAATGGACTTGGTGAAACCATAAACGTACCGTCCCTAAATAGCATGTGGTCACTTGCACAAGTATTTAATATTTTCAGTCCCAATTTAGTGATGTCCACAAGTGACGTAGCAGAAAAATAAAATGGCAGCAATGATGCTCCAAAGATAGAAACCACAGCAGAAAACGGTGTAGACGCTGACGTTTCTATGACAGAACAAAACGCCACGTACACACATATAATCACGCCTTTATCCCCGGAGGGTTAGGCAGAGGTGAATTAACACCCACATTACCCCAATAATTGTATTCGGTTCCACGTAATAAGGAGTGAGGACACTATTGTTGACTCGAGCCATGCATCTGAGACTGAGTCTGGGCTATTTATATCTGCCGGAAACCACGCGACTCTGCACCGTGTGCGTAGGAAAGAGAACTAATTGGAAGAGCTCACCGTGGTAGAGACAGATTTTTTTATACCACTTAGGTAAGTTGTATACCACAAGCACACAGCCAACCTGATAGAAAGTGGTTACCATGGCCTATGGACGTGAGCAAAACTAAGGGAATCACACTCGTGCTGTCAACCCTGTAAGCATAGAGTTTCTGTGCATCAGCGAAAAAAAACAAAGCAGGACAAGCTTTTGGGGTTCCCACTGACAGCATAATGAAGTAATTTTTGCCCAGTTATTATTATAAAGAATGAAGGAAAGAAAAATGTTTATTGTGATCACATTACAGTACAAAAAAAAATACAGAACGCAAAAAGAGAAAATTAAAAAAAACAATTTAATTTTATATATTGTGGCGGTTGAAGTGCCACGTCATTTTGATGACACTGACGTTATACGTAGTACAATAGGAAAATACTATTTTTTTTTTTTTTTTACGTGCGCAAAATCCCCACGGGCGCGCCACGCGCGCCGCCGCCGCGGCCTGCTTCTGCCAGGGTGACAGGCGGCTTCACCTGTCACCCCCAGGCCGGCGCTCATGGGGGGCGGAGGTCGTTCATCGACCTCCGACGCCCGAGTTGCCTTCGTACGCGGGCAGCTTGTCTTGCGATCCTTCGTCGCTCCCGCTGCCGCTCCCGCCCCGCCTCCTCCTTCACGAGCATTACTTGCTCGCAGAAGGAGGCGCCGGCCGCCCACGCATCCGCGCAGCGAACCATCGCCGCGAGCAAGGTGGAGAGCGTGAGAACCCTCACTCCCAGGGCCGCCACAAGCTCCCGCCTCGGCGTCTCCCACGCCGGACACTCGGTGAGCGTGTGCGGACCTGAGTCCTCGCTCGCGTCGCAGTGATGGCACTCGGACGTTGGCTCTTTCTGCATCCGACGCAGATACTTTCCGAAGCATCCGTGCTCGGTGATCATCTGCGTCAGACGGTACGAGAGGCTGCCGTGTGGCCTCTCTAGCCACTCCCCCATGATGGGTCTTACCGCCGTTACTACAGCGTGCCCTAGGAATATAATACTATCAACGGAAAATACGCCACGTAGTGGACTATATTATATATTAGCTTGTAAGTGATATTGTTATAATGTATATACATATACTTAGTCTGGCCATAAATACTGTTACAATTAAAATAAGAAAGATATTACATTTGAATTTGGAATCTGTCATTTTTATACGATTGTTCATTGTGTTTTCTAATTTTGGCGCCAATACATTGTACAATATTTTGCTATATTAAAATGGAGTGGGGTGATAAAGAAAACCGAATCGCTGTGATTGCATTACACAAAGTTGGTATGGAGCCGAATGTAATTTTTAAAACTCTCCATACGCTTGGTATTAGTCAAATGTTTGTGTACCGGGCTATTAATAGGTACAATGAGACCTCCTCTGTTTGTGTCAGAAAAAGATCTGGCCGTCCACGTAGTGTTCGTACGAAAAAGGTGGTCAAAGCAGTAAGGGAAAGAATTCGAAGAAATCCTGTCCGAAAGCAAAAGATTTTATCTCGGGAGATGAAGATAGCACCCAGAACCATGTCGCGCATTTTAAAAGATGACTTAGAACTTGCAGCCTATAAGAGACGCACTGGTTTTTTTTAACTGATAATTTAAAAAAGAATAGGGTGGTAAAATCTAAGCAACTACTGAAGCGGTACGCAAAGGGAGGTCACAGAAAATTTTTGTTTACGGATGAGAAAATCTTTACAATTGAGCAACATTTTAACAAACAAAATGACCGTATTTATGCTCAAAGCTCTAAGGAAGCTTCCCAATTAGTCGACAGAGTGCAACGTGGGCATTATCCGACTTCAGTGATTGTTTGGTGGGGTGTTAGCTATGAAGGAGTGACTGAGCCATATTTTTGTGAAAAAGGTATCAAAACATCGGCACAAGTGTATCAAGATACCATTCTTGAGAAGGTAGTTAAACCCCTTAACAACACCATGTTCAATAACCAAGTATGGTCCTTCCAACAAGACTCAGCGCCGGTCATAAAGCTCGGTCCACGCAGTCTTGGTTGGAAGTGAACGTTTCGGACTTCATCAGAGCTGAAGACTGGCCGTCGTCCAGTCCCGATCTTAATCCGCTGGATTATGATTTATGGTCAGTTTTAGAGAGTATGGCTTGCTCTAAACGCCATGATAATTTGGAGTCCCTAAAACAATCCATACGATTGGCAGTGAAGAATTTTCCCATGGAAAGAGTGCGTGCTTCTATTGATAACTGGCCTCAATGTTTAAAGGACTGTGTTGCAGCCAATGGAGACCACTTCGAATAAGCTTTTTATATTTTAAATTGTTTTATATTTATGTATTAAACTAACACACTGTAAAAGTAATAAATATTATTTGCAATAAAAAAAATGTTTTTTCTTCGTAACAATATTTATGGCTAGACTAGGTATATATATTGTTCTCATGTGTATCCATTTCATTTTCAAATCAGTCTTCGAATATTTATTTTATTGGTGCATACCTTACACAAACGCCACCATTTCCCTGTGGAGCCGGGATCTCACGGCCCGAATTTCTTCCTGCTCGGGATCGTGACCCCGCTCCCGCGCCGCCTTTCGGAACCGGACGCTGCACAAGACTCACGATTCACATATTGCCACAACAACGTTCCATTTTTATATTTGTGCCTCCAATTGAATGGATGCAATCCATTAGGGACAGTTGGTTTTCTTTTTGAGTTTAGTTGTTAATATTTTATATTCCATTTCAATATAATAACTACGAGGGCTGCTACTTATGTATGCGGAATAGAAAAAATAAACAAATGTATATGGCTCAATATGCTTTTATTGTTTTTCAAAGTATTCTCCACTATGATCGATGCACTTTTGCATTCGATAAAACCAATTTTTAAAACACTTTTTCCACTCTGATTGAGGTATCTCCAAAACGTGCTGTTTGAACGCGTCTACGGCTTTTTCACGGGTCGAAAATCGTTGACCACGTAATTTATTCTTTACATTTGGGAATAAATAGAAATCATTGAGAGCCAAATCAGGGATGTACGGTGGATGACCAATTAATTATATTTTTTGACCATCCAAAAATGTAGTTGTTACCTGAGATGTATGACAGCTGGCATTGTCATGGTGAAGTATGATTCTGCGTCGCTGGTTGTTTTTGCGTATTTCTTCAAATACTTCTGGCAAACAAATGGTCGTGTACCACTCCGAATTAACCGTTCTGCGATTCTCCAGTGGTATTGTAGCCACATGGCCATTAATATCAAAAAAGCAGGCCACCATTTGCTTTACAGTGCTTTTTGCACGAGCCACTTTCGTAGGGTTTGGCTCATTTTGAAACACCCAAACTGTTGATTGTTGTTTAGTTTCGGGATCGTACGCATAGATCCAGGATTCGTCACCTGTGTAGATATTATAAACAGATTTTGAATCGCCTCCGTTGAATTTTTTCAAAGTTTTCTTGCACCATTCGACGCTAGCATCTTTTTGATCCTCAGTTAAGTTGTGCGGGATCCAACGCGAACAAATTTTTTTTACAGACAAATGTTCATGTAATATCCTATGAATGCTCGTCATACATAATAATATGCCCAGAATGGCCTCTATCTCGCGATACGTAACATGGCGGTCTTGCATTATTAGTTTTCGCACAGCTTCAATATTTTGTGGCACAACCACCGATTTCGGGCGACCTTCTTTAACTTCGTCCGTGAGCTTACTCCGCCCGCGATTAAACTCACTAAACCAGTGATACACAGTCGTTTTTGATGGAGCTTCACCACCAAAAGTCGAAGTTAATTGATCTACGCACTGTTGTTGCGTTAAACCACGTCGAAAATCGTAATAAATCATAGCACGAATATTTTCACGAGTGAGTTCCATTTTTTCAGCGATATGACATTTTAAACCCAACAAAACCAAAACACTAACGTATATAAGAAAAAATATATTAGCGGCCAGTATTTAAAAAAAGAACGAATATGTGCATGGAGGTCAGACATTGCGTTTAAAATTATTGGAATCCCAGATTCCGCATACATAAGTAGCAGCCTATGTATAATGGCGATTTGAAATTTTATCGATGATCGATTGCTCATTTAGACGCATCCTTTCAGAATTTGACACGTTTGTGATTTGTCATATGTTTTCCTAACAATTGCTTAGTAATGAACTATTTGACTATTGTACATTTTGGCGATAGAGAATTACTATGTTTACCCTTTAAAGTGCCTGCGTCAGCGGTCGTAGTCAGGCGCTGTTATAGAGTTATACATGTAAGTACGATTAAATTTTAAGTTTTAAATTTGCACACGGTTCACCTGGCGGAAAGTTATTTCCGAGTCAGTGTATCCTACCAGGGGAGTTTTTTAAATAGATTTTGAGATGAAATTGAATTATTATTATACCTTGAAACAGTGCTACAGTTTACAGCTTCCAGATTTAATCAATATTCTAGAATATGACCTGCCGATTTTCCATACATCATTAAAATTGCCAGTCTGTAAATATTTATGTATTCTCAATAATTCTCTATGTACATATCATTTATAATGCGTCTTATTTTGTATGCCTTTGATGACTGTATTGCAATTATCGTATAAATAACTTTTTCAAAATGAATAACTATTCATGTTATTAATACAGGCTAGATAACTGTGAGCGTAACATATTCAATTCATTCTTTCATTCAATACTCTCAAATAGAACCAACACATACCATTACATTCACGCATATATCATTCACAAATACACACATACAAACACACACATTATGAGCGCATTCTTGATAAATTAAAATTATATTTTGTATAGCAGTTGAAATGGACTAATAATATAAAGAAAATGTAACTACTTATAGAACAATTAGCTAAATATTATTGACATGTACTTACCTAATAAACTATGTACTATGTTATTATGTATTTGGATATGAGAAGAGTGTGGTCATCTGACACAGGTATTTTATACTTAAAAGAAGTCCTCAACAAATATTTTTTGTAAATATTTATTGGTGAAGAAATAAAGATTATTATTATTGTATTATTGCTATTCATACGTAAAATCAAAATATGTGTTTTGTAGATGCGCAGTTTTTAAGCATCTCTGTTGCAAATCAACATACGAATATAGAAAAATCAAATAATTCTTATAAACTCAGTTTGGTTCTTAAATAAACACCTCAACAAAGTCTAGGGAACAAGATGACCCCAATTTTTTTTTCGTGTAAATCTTGTTTTGCAAATAACTGGCAGCAAATAAATAAAAATAGATTAAAGTAGATTACAGAGTTGTTCGAAATTTAAAAATAAATTTAAATAAGTAATGATTTTCGAATATGGAGGGAAAACTTTTAAAAGTGTTTGATTGTGCAGTTTCTCTGAGGCAAAATAAAAAATATTTTCTTTGATTGTAAATAACGTTTATTATCAATAATACGTCTTTTACGTATGGTTTGTGCATTATTGTGACTGTAGTCATCATGTCACGTCGTCATTTAAGTCGCGAAGAGATGTTAAGGGCTGTTCGTATGCTGCAAGCTGGACGAACTCAACGCGACGTAGCGGATGCTGTCAACACCCAACCAAGCGTAATCTGCAGATTATGGGCACGCTACAGGTCTACAGGGGATGTTGCCGAACGTCACAGGGGACGAAATAGGGTTACTACCCCGCGACAAGATCGTTTCTTGCAAAATTCCGCAAGGCGGCAACCCACGATTTTGAAAGCATCATCAAAACAGCCTCACGAAAACTCGGAGTCCTGAACAGAGTGAGACGATTTTTCACGCCGGAGCAGCGGTGTCTTCTATACAAGACACAAATTCGCTCCTGTGTGGAGTACTGCTCGCATCTCTGGGATGGTTCAGCAAAGTACTTACTAGATGCTCTCGACAGGTTGCAGCGACGTGCGATCCGCATCATTGGGAATCCCGAGATCACGAACACCCTAGAACCTTTACAGCTGCGTAGAGATGTTGCGTCCATGGCTGTATTTTACCGTCTGTACCATGGGGAGTGTTCTGATGAGCTCTTCCAATTAGTCCCACCCTCCCCTTTCCTACACAGGACAACGCGTGCAGGTCTTAGATGTCATCCGCACACGGTGCAAAACATCCGATCAAGAACCAAGCGGTTCGGAGACTCTTTCCTCTGTCGCACCATTAAGGCCTGGAATTCATTACCAGCTCACGTGTTTCCTTCTTCCTACAGCCCCGGGTCCTTTAAGCGGGGCGTGAAAAAGCATATGATAAGGCCGTCAAGCTGAGTGTCACCATTGTCACACGGTATGTGTAAGTAATGGTGACCCTCTTTTCTGGGATTTTGCCTTCAGCTTACCATCAGGCAAGGCGAAGTCCAATTGACGTGTCCTATATATAAAAAAAAAAAAAAAAAAAAAAAAACGATTACTGCTCGTCAGTTGGTCGCAGGCCTCCAGTCTCAGCATCAAGTGGTTATTAGCGATCAAACTGTCAGGAGAAGACTACACGAAGCCAATCTTCATGCTCGCAGACCGCTTAGGGTTCCAGCTCTTCGACGTGGAAATCGAGGTCGTCGCTTATTGTGGGCTAACGCACATTTACAGTGGACCGACCATCAATGGGCACGGGTTCTGTTTTCCGACGAATCTCGCTTCGGTTTTCATCCTGATTCGAGAAGAGTGCGTATATGGCGAGTTCCTGGACGTCGGAGTCGTCTCCAGAATCCGCAAGAAGTTCATCCTTACCAAGGTGGAACAATCATGGTATGGGCTGGAATTCGCCTTGGTGGAAGGACCGACCTCGTTTGGATACGGGGCAATTTGAATGCAAACCAATACATTCAGGAGGTTATACACCCCATGGTAATCCCTCATCGACAGCAGTTCGGTCAAGATTTTATGTTCATGCAAGATAATGCACGGTCACACACCGCGAGGGTAGTGGTCAATGCGTTAAGCGAGCACAATATTACGACGTTGGAATGGCCTGCTCAGTCTGCCGACCTCAATCCCATAGAGCATGCCTGGGATTTGCTTGGGAGAAGAGCTTTCAGTGATTCTTTGGAAAATCTGAACACTGAAGAACAACTTTTTTACACCTTCGCAGTGTATGGAGCCATATTCCACAGACGATGATTGACAATCTCATACTAAGTATGCCACGCCGTTGTCGAGCTGTTGCTAATGCTTTAGGAGGTCCTACAGATTATTAAAAACGTTTAAAGTACGGTTAATTACTGTATTTCTTACTACCTTGTTATTTTTGTGCCTAATCATAGAAGGTACACATGGTACTCAATATTGGCACTATTCAATTCTTTCTTAAAAAAAAAAAAAATTATATGAGAATGTTTTTATTAAAATTAAAATTAAAAACGGTAAAAAAATACCCTTCTATTGATATAAAACACTCATTATTACAACAAAGGGTTTTTAAATAAAAACTAGAAATGTCCTTGTTCCCTAGACTTTGTTGATGTGTGTAGATTTAGGCACAGAGCGTTCCGTGGACAGGCGTGATAGAACAATGGCGGACGATTGACGTTTCCACATAAATAAACTCATGCAAATGGCGTTTATAAATTGACATGTTCTCGGGAGGAAACCACAATACTTCAGATTACGGTGATCAGCTTATTTACAAAACTAAAATACAAAGTAATAAAACAATGTAAAGTGATCGATTTATTGCAAATTTTAAAATGGTCTAACAAGTAACTGATACCTTAAAATTTGTTCAAAATAATTGGTCCAAGATGGCCACCGCCTCAATTTACAAAGTACCTACATATTTTTTCACAGTGAATGAACGAATGGTATCAAATGAAAGGGCTTGACTAATAAATTGATTTAAAAAAATCTAAAATTAAAATTAAATTAAAATTATAAGTTCAAATTCAAATAGCCTTTATTTCGGATAATAAATTAATTTCCTTACAAATTTTCTTGATCTCACTATTATACTAATAGCTCTTCAATATTATTGACATTCACTTTACATGCATTATTTTGGAATCGATTACTAACAATACAATAATAAATAGTAGTTAAATAATATTAATTAATAATAATAATTCTATTCCTCGACATCGGTAACATTATCCGCTTGCCCTTTGGTATAGGCATCCCCTAAGGCTTTCCAAGAGTTTCTGTTCCTGGCTTGTCTTTGCCATGTTGCTCCAGCTACTTTTTTGACATCGTCTTCCCATCTAGTTTTTTGGCGACCTTTCTTTCTTTTCCCATCTCGTGGGCACCATTCCGTAACATCCTTTGTCCATTTTTTCTTCTCGCTTCTGATCATATGGCCTACCCAGTTCCATTTACGTTTTCTCACTGTGTATGTGACATCTGCAACCCTTGTCATGTTTCTTATTTCTGTGAGTTTGATTTTATCCCTTAATTTGATATTTAGGATGCTTCTCTCCATTTTGTTTTGACACACTCTGAGTGCCTTACTCTGCTTATCAGTAATGGCCCAAGTTTCAGCTCCGTAGGTTAAACATGGTAGTATACATGAATTGAATATTGTCGCTTTGTCTTTCAGGGGTATTTGAGGGTTTTTCATTACCTCTTTTAGTGACCAGAACCTTTTCCAAGCTTTACTTATTCTGATGTTTATTTCTTTTTGCATTTGGTTTTCCGTTGAGATGATTTGTCCTAACTATGTGTATCCATCAACATATTCTATTTGGTTAGAATCTAGTAATATAGGTGTTTTTACGTGGTTTGTCATTAATTTTTTTTTATCTAGGTTCATGGTCAAACCCACCTTTTTGCTTTCATTTTCTAATTGTGATAACATTACTTTTAAGCCTTGTTGGTTTTCGTTAAGTAGAATAAGGTCATCTACGAATCTCAGATGGTTAAGCTTTTCACCGTTTATATTTATTCCATATTCATCCCTATTAATTTTCCTAAATATATGTTCCAGTACCGCTGAGAATAATTTTGGCGATAGGGGGTCTCCTTGTCGTACTCCTTTTTTTATTTTAAATGCTGGGCCTTTCTTTTCAGTTTGAATGGTTGCTGTCGAATCTTTGTATACATTTTTTATTATTCTTATATACTTTGGGTGGACCCCTTGTGAATTTAGAGCTTCCCAGATGTAACAGTTGTTGTGAAATTAAAAGGAAATGAAAAAAGAAAAAGAGAAACCTCAAAGTCACCAGTAGCACACGATCAACAAGGGCCTAACGATAACAGTGAAGACATAGTGGCTCCAGCAAAACTACACAGAATTGACCCATTCGCGTACATGAGATCTAGATCGCACTCTCTTACATCAATAACTACACCAAAAGCATAGGAATCTCGAGACATCGGTAACCGGAAGATAACAACAACCATAAGCAAAGAATACCCTGAAAGGAAAAATCACCCCAACCCGGCTGGTCACCGTGGGGTTAGAGACCAAAACCCCCTAGGCTTGAAACCCAAGAAAGTAAATAAATGAGAAAACTTAACAAAAAGATATAACGGAAGAAGAATAGAAACTAGAAACAATAAAAGAAACAGTATTTATATATCAACACTCAACACTCGAACTTTAAGAACAGATGAATCCCTACAAGAACTAGAACATGCTCTGGATTCTATAAACTGGGACATTATTGGCCTAAGTGAAGTGAGGAGAATGGGCGAAAAAATCGAACAACACGAAAACTTCATTTTCTACCATATAGGAAACACACCCGGCCTATATGGCGTTGGATTTCTTATTAAAAAATGCTACAGCGAATGTATACAGTCCTTTGTTGGAATCTCAGGGAGAATTGCACAGCTTAATATTAACCTGCCGGGATATGAAATCCTATCGATAATTCAAATATATGCACCCACAGAAATAGCACCCAAGGACACAAAAGACGCATTCTATGAAAACCTGGATAAAACCCTTGCAAGTGCATACAAAAACGTTATTCTGATGGGGGATTTTAATGGCCAAATTGGTGAGAGGCTTCCAAATGAAGATGGTGTACTTGGTCATTTCAGTACAGGAATAAGAAATGATAATGGAAATAGACTAGTGGGCTTGGCACAAGCACACAACCTCAAGATCCTAAATAGTTAATTCAGAAAAAACAGAAATGAAAGTGGACCTGGATATCTCCCAACGGGGATGTGAAGAATGAGATAGATTTCATACTCTCAAATATACCTCAATTTTTTTAAGGAGTAAGAATAATCAATGAGCTCCACTTCAATACAAATCACCGAATGGTAAGAGGAACAATTTATTTAAATGAAGTCAAGAAAAAGCGACAGCATACCAGGAAAGGCACTCCGCTAAATCAAATCCCACTTCCCATCACAGGAAACTTGCTGGCCACGTTGGAGAATAACTTGCTGCCTATCAATACAAAGGACGACACACAGGAAAAATACGACCTACTGGAGGAAACACTACAGGAAGTATCTAGAAAATTGTATACCTCAAGAAACAAGAAAGATAAAATTGGAGATGAAGCCAGACACTTAATAGAGGCCAGGAAAATTCTTTTAGTAAATAAAACAGAAAACAAATAACGGATCTAAGTAAACAAATTAACGAAAAAATTAGGACACATAGAAAACAGATAAGAAATAGGACTATCCAGTACCACATTGAAAAGTCAGCAGGCATAAAGAAAGCTCTAAAAGAACTAAGAGAGAAAACCGACTGGATTCCATCTATCAAAAACAAAACAACTGGAAGAAAAGAAACTAAAAGGCTTAAGATTATGGAAATAGCAACAACATTTTATAGCAAATTATACGACGACGCAGACCACACAAACACGCAACACCTACAAGAAGAACATACAGAACCTATCCCTCCAATACTAGAAGATGAAATAAGATATGCAATAACATCTCATAGAAACTACAAAGCTCCCGGAGATGATGGAATAACCAACGAAATTTTGTAAGGATGCCTAGACTACATAACGGAGGCTATTACAAACCTATACAACAGTATTCTAACTAAAAAAATAATACCTAAACAATGGACAGCTTCGACCATTATACTGCTCCATAAAAAAGGCGACAAAACGGAAATAAATAACTACAGGCCGATCAGTCTCATCTCCAACTTATACAAAGTATTCTCGAAGATATTATTAAAAAGAATTGGTTCAGTGCTGGACGAAAATCAACCGAGAGAACAGGCGGGATTCCGAAGCGACTTTTCAACAATGGACCACATCCATGTTGTAAAGCAAGTTATACAGAAATGTAATGAGTATGGAAAAACGTTCTACTTGGCATTTGTAGATAACAGCAAGGCATTTGATTCTCTAAAAAAAAATTATAAGTACTAACTCAAAAATATTATTTCCAATAAAAATGTAGGTAATATTTTAATTCAAGCGTTGTCATTTCGGGGGCCCTAGCTGGTAAAGCACTCCTTCATATTATCGTAACAATCCAAGGTCGATTCATCCGTTCAGGAGCTATGATGCCACACACATACAGATATGTCAAACTTATAGCAAGTCATTTTTTGCGGGGGGAGGGGAGGGGTGTTAATAAAAACGGGTGGTTAAAAGTTAACTGTTTATTTATGCTACAAATTATTTTACAAGTACTATTATACTAGTTACTGCAGTTTACGTTCAATCTTACTGAATTTCAGTGTTATACATTTAATTCGCTTTTAGTATTGTGTTTGTAATCTTTGCAAAGTTTGATAATTATTTATAATTATCAAATTTATTAATCTTTCCTATATAAGTATGACACTTAAACACATAGGTAATCACTTTTTAAGGATCAATAAGCTGGAAGTGAAACCTGAATACCTGCTATTTGTGGCATTAAAAGTGGAACAAAACCATGCTAACTTACGTCAAAGTAGGAAGGCTGAATTTTGAAGGCCCTTATTCTAGTGAACAATGCTGTCAACAATCTTAATGGTTTAAATATTTTCGATGTTTCTGACAAGATTTCATTTCATAAGGTGCTAATGACGACATCGGATCCTCTCAATTACCATAACTGATAGGGTTATGGAGAGTAGTACCACAGTGTTATCTACTACTAAATTCGATTTACTGATATTCCAAATATCAGAATGAGACATTATAAGAACATTACGGCATATTATAGGACACAAGTTGGTTCCACACTCCGCCCGCGTGAAGGTTTCTTAATGGTCGGCAGCGCGAGTGTGACACCCCTGGTGTTGCAAACGTCCATAGGCCTCGGTAACCACTTCCCATCAGGTGGGCCGTGTGCTAGTCTGCCACCTAAGTGGTATAAGAAAAGACAAAAACGAGGCTGAATATGATCAAACGACGCATTAAGTTGACCTGGAAAAATTGAATTATTAAAAAATCAAAAACCAGACTGCTGATGAAATAACCGAAACCAATTTAATAGCAGGCGGAAGCCATAAATTTCTTTCAGAATATTTCCATCTTCTAATTACTTTTATTTTGGTACCTTACTCAACCAAAGAATCAATTTCATTTATTCAGTTTTGGCACATAGAGCACATATGAACGCCAAAATTATACAATAATGTCAAGAAATAATTTAAAAATATTAAATAATGTAAAAATTAACCATTGGAAAATTATTCTTTCGCTTGTTCGGTAGCTTAGTTCTACTGAGAAGATACCGGCAAGAAACTGAGAACTATAAAAGAACTTTATTTTTTTGTTTTTAAATTTGCTTTAGTTTACAATTTAATTTGTGCGAGCAAGCAAGAGACTTATTATGTTGACCACGAATTTACATTATCAAGATACTCATCTACTTTGTAGTAACCTTTTATTAAAGTTCTCTTCACTTCTATTATAAATTTATTTATTAGCATGTTAATCAAATCCTGAGCACTTAAATTAAATATTTATATGAACAATAACTTTGAATGAAAACATTTTATTACGTATGTACTTCAGTAACAATATACGGGCGACAAAACTGTAAGAAAAGCCGTTAACGTAATAATAGACAAAAAGTGTATGCATATGTTTAGTTTTATTTTTTACTGTCGATATGTCACCCAAGTAATTAATGTACACCTAGGATCGCGGCGTCGGAGTGGAGTCAAAGTGGACTCGGAGTGGTGTTTTTATTTTACTTGTAAGTAGAATATATCATAATGTACCATTGGTTACACACGTCCATAGGCCACGGTAACCACTTTCCATCACGTGGGCCATGCGCTTGTCTGCCACCTAAGTGGTATAATTTTCGTCGTCCGTCCATGTAGACTTTGGATGTAACAAAATTAACTCTCGGCACTTTGGTGGGTTAATCAGTATTGTTAGCCATGCCAGAAAAAAATTAAAATGATATATGTTAATTTCTTCACTTATTGCCTAGAAGCTGTCAAGCTGACAGCAGACACACGCAAATACGCTGCCGACACATAAATATATATTTCGTGATAAACAATGATTTAACATCTCAATGTTACACCAAAGTGAAGTGAAACAGTTATACTCTTAGTGACAGTGTTATCTAAGAACAACTTACAATATTTCTACCAAAATTCTGTGTTTATAATTTGAAATTGATAGTTATAAAACTCGTCAATTTAAAATATTTTTAAATCTACCTTCAACATAATTGTGCATCTTAACATTCATTCAATCTGTCAATCCAATGTCATCTGACATCTGGAAAAGTGTTGCCGCATAATTAAATTACCACAATGGAAAATTCAATATTGCTTGACGGTGATCCCCAGAACTCCAATGAAAATAAGATTACTAGAGCGATAGGTGAATCTCAGTCACCAAAGACCACAGTGCATTCTAAAACCAACTCCCAAGACTTAAATAAAAAAGTCTATACCCAGCAAGTATTCCACAAAGGTTTATTCCAAACAAGACCGAAAGCAGCTGCCCATTCTGAAATACAAAGCTCTACACCAATCATTGATTTAGATGAAGTTGAAAATTCAATCCAGACTTCAACACCTTCACAAGCTGCTATACCTACCAGGCCAACCTGGCAGAAAGTTCTAATGCCTAAAACCAACAATCGCAAGAGAATTTCAGATTCACCACCTCAACAAGTACCTACAGAAACACGAAACATGTTCTCTATCTTACCAACCGATACTACTGGTGATAACAAAAACCCAGCTAAAGTTACCAGACCTCCACCACTCATACTATATGGTATAGAAGATGTGAACAAGCTAACCGAAGCAATAGAAACAGTTCTAGAAAAGAGAAAATATTCTCTGAAAATCATCACTAGAAACCAATTAAGGGTGAACTGCATCTCTGTTGACCCATACAAAAAACTGCTAAACCTTGTAAGGAAAATGGGTCTTATTGGCCACACCTTCACAAGAAAAGAAGAGAGATGTTACAGAATCGTAGTAAGAAACCTCCACCATACCACACCACACGATGCCATCATTGAAGCATTTGAAAATACTGGCAACAAAGTTCGTGGAGAAATAATTAATGCCAGAGGAGGACCCGACAAAAAGCCTACCTCAACATTCTTTATTAATCTAGAGCCTAGCCCAAACAACATAGTTGCCAAAGACATCAAATACATCTACAACACTGCAGTCGTCATTGAGGATCCTAAAAAGAAAAATACAATTGTCTAATGCACCAAATGTCAGCAATACGGCCACTCCAAGAACAATTGTATTAGGCCATACCGCTGCGTTAAATGCGCCGGGCAACATAAAACAAGTGACTGAACTAAAAAAGATCGCAGCACCCCAGCGAAATGTGCGTTGTGTTTTGGAGAGCATCCCACAAATTATAAAGGGTGTGAAGTTTACCGCGAAATCTTTAAAAGGCGAAATAGTCAGTTCACACACGCTAGAAGACAGAACCCGGCTCCGGTCCCTCCGACTCCAGTCCCATCGGACACTCAGTCATACCCAGAGCTAACTGTGGACAAAAAGATAGGAAGTCAGAAGACCTTCAATGAAAAAGATACACAACATCAACACATCAGAGAAAAACAAACACCATATCCTCGGACCTACTCGGAAGTAGCTGGTTCTCAAAACACCAAAAAACCTGAGTGGCATGAGGTAACCAACCAAAACTCTGAGTCTAGATCACACACACACCCTTCATGGAAATCTCCTGAGCGAACACATTACACTACAAATGATGGATCTCTCAAGCTAACCCAAGTCATTCAAGATCTAATGAATAAGCAAACTCTCCTATCCTACCTACCTCTAGAAGCTCGGTTAAAATAAAAAACTACACAATTTATGACACTAAACATCCGGAGGGAGCAGCGCGAGCAAATGGGGGAACAGCTCTGATCATACGATCATCCCTAAAACACCATGAGCTAGCGGAATACCGGACGGAACACCTACAGGCGACTACAATTGCAGTGGAAGGAAAAGCGGGCAGTTTCAACATATCCTCAGTGTATTGTCCACCCAAGCACAAACTTAAAGAAGAGCAATGGACGCACTACTTCCAAACACTTGGCCCTAGATTTATAGCTGGAGGTGACTGGAATGCCAAACATCCCCACAGGGGCTCAAGATTAACAAGTCCACGAGGGTGCCAACTAAAATTATCAATTGAGTGCAACAATCTAACAAGACTATCTACGGCTGAACCAACACACTGGCCCACTGACGAAAATAGACTCCCCGACGTCTTAGACTTCTTCATCTGCAAGGGCATGTCACAATACTTCTCTTCTGCTAGCTCCTGTCTGGATGGATCCACAGTTCACACTCCTGTACGCCTAACAATAAGTACAGTCCTATTAGAGTACGAAAAAACACCAAAACTGTACAACAAGCATACTGATTGGGATTTCTTCCGCGATATCATCGACAAGAAACTTAACCTCAGAATCTCTCTGAAATCACCTGATGACATAGAGACAGCTGCAACCCAGTTTACAAATTTGATTCAAGTCGCATGCTGGTCGACCACTCCCGATAAGTCCTGCAAAAAACTCAGACACAACTCAGTCCCATGGGAAATAAGAAATAAAATCCAAGGAAAAAGACGACTTCGCAGAGTATGGCACAACACTAGACACCGTGAAGACAAACAAGCATATAACAAAGCGATTAAGGAATTGAGGGAAATGTTAAAAAATGCCAAAAGCGAAAGCTTAGCACAGCGACTAGAATCATTGACAGCAACCAAGTCTATAAATTATTCATTGTGGAAGGCAACGTCAGACTTAGACCAACCAAAATACACCAGACCACCCCTCAAACTAGAAGGTGGTATGTGGGCTAGAACTCCACAACAAAGAATAGAAACCTTTGCAAACCACCTAGCTAAGGTATTCCAACCCAATGAAGGCATTGGCAATGACTCTGACATAGATGACATACTGAACCAGGACTTCCAGTAAGACATTCCCATAAAATATGCGAACCCTCGTGAGATATTTATGCTCCTATCTCGACTTGACAACAGAAAATCCCCGGGATTTTATTATATTACTAAGGAGGATCTTCTTCAATAGCAAGAAAAGGGATAGTCTTCCTCACGATCCTTTTCAATAGTATTATGAGAGTAGGTTACTATTCAACCATATGGAAAATCTCCCAAATCATAATGATCCCCAAAGATGGAAAACCGATCCACGAAGTTGGCTCATATAGACCAATTAGCCTCCTACCTGTTACTTCCAAGCTTTTTGAAAGGGTTCTGCTAGTAAGAATCCTTAAAACCATGCAGGAAAGATATGTAATTCCGGACCACCAATTCGGATTCAGACAGAAGCACGGCACCATAGAACAGGTGCACAGAGTCGTTGACCATATAAGGAAGACCCTGGAACATAAGGAATATTGCTCGGCAGCTTTCAGCAGCGTTTGATAAGGTCTGGCATAAGGGATTACTCTGCAAGCAGTAGTAATCACAGCACCGCCTCTCGAATCCTCCAGCAAGAGTTAGTTAAAATAGAGCAGTGGTTAAAAAATGTGCATAAAACCCAGTGCCACAAAGTCTACTCACATCACGTTTGCATTACGCACAGGAGACTGCCCTCCCGTATACCTAGGAAATACCACATTGCCGCACAAGGACTCAGTTAAGTACTTGGGTATGCACCTGGATCACTCCGGGAGACTCACCTGGAGAACACATATACAAAAAAAAAGAGAAGAATTGAACTTGAAATCTCGAAATCTCCATTGGTTGCTTGGAAGAAACTCAGTACTGAGTATAGACAACAAACTCCTTGTATATAAGGTCGTACTGAAACCTGTTTGGACATATGGCATCCAGCTCTGGGGATCCACATGCAAATCCAATGTCGCAATTATACAAAGAGCTCAGAATGGCATTCTGAGAAGTTTGGCAAATGCTACATGGTTCCTGAGGAATAGTGAACTGCACGAAGAGCTCAAAATAAATACAGTCAGCGAAGAAATTAAGATATTCTCAGTCACCTACAAACCGCGAATAGCTATGCATCCAAACCCCCTGGCTGTAGAACTCACGAACATAAGCTACACCAAGCGGCTAAAAAGGAACCACATAATCGAGCTGGATTCGTGACTGAAGGAGGAAGAGATCGATGGATCCCTTTTCCCCAAACACCTGCTGACCATACACATCTGCTCATAGTTGATTAAAAAAAAAGGACTGATCGCAGATTAAAGCCCAAAAAAAAAGCCTTGTTTTTAATATAATTATAGAACTATAGTAACTACTTAGATATAGTTTAACATTGATTTACTATATTTCTTGTTATCTTGATCTACCTGTAATAATGGACACACCTCCCTGTGCACTATTTCACGCACACAAGGTCACACTTTATTAAAAATCCATCAACTCCATTTTGCAAATACTACATTTATTGTTAAACAAGCTGTATTAACATATCATATAGTTTCGAGTATTTCAAGGGATTTTGTGCCTTACTGGTTGGGTAAACACAGCCCAAACGGCAAGCACACGTGTAACAAAGGATTTAGTGAAATACCCGTATACCATTGTCTTAGGATTGGGCATTCATTGTTATTCTCCGACCTATATACTCATAAAATACCAAATTTATGTCATAGTTTATTGTTTTTAGATTGCATGGTCACCAACAAATTTAGTTATGTAAATGAATACCAAAGGACCATGTAGCGCGCAACAGTTAATAGCAGTTGGCTCGCCCTTAATGACGTTGGATCGAAGAATATCTTTGTTGGTCTTACTACACCTTTGTCTATTCCTGTTTTATTTCTATACACCAGCAGTGCGCACATAGACTTTTAATCCTAACCATACCACAAATTAGGAAATCTCATATACCATAAACAAAAATTTTTATTCTTGGATTCCTTCTAAAAATCCACGTTCTTTTTTTGTAAATTAAACGATTTAATATTCTATTTTTGAATAAACATCTTAATTGTTTTTCAAGAAATCAGATTTTTGAAGTTAAAGGTGATAGTTACTTAGAAATATATAATTAAAGAGAACTCTATATAGATATTCATTGTATATAGATAGAGAATATTCATTGGACTACAGATTTTGACATTGCCATCTATATATATTTTGGAAACCGTGTTGTTCGTGAGGAAAAATATGCAGCTTTATAGAAATCTTAATAGTAAAAGACATAACATGAAGATATGTCTTCCAGCTAATGCAACCACATATCTTAACAGTAGTGTGTTCTGCATGGCTCCAAGGCTTTACAACCGACTACCAATTTCTATTTTGCATATCACAAACATAAATGAATTTAAACGTAGCCTTAAGAACCTTTTGCTGGAGAAATGTTATTATTCTGTTGAACAGTACATAAATGACAAGTCATTGAAATGGATAAAATTGGTGTTTCACTGAAATTAAATTAATTGAGTTTACTAAATTGAACACGGATATCATTTGTTACTATCATTATTTAATTAATAATTAATGTAATTGACATTTTCTAATTTGATTTTATTTTCATAATGTATTATTTCCTATTACTGACATACCTATTTTATTCTATTTTGATTATATGAAATCTTATTACAGTTGACATACGCATTTGATTTTATTTTGATTATGTGATATTTAGTTACTATTGACATAATGTACGTATCTCGAATGAACTGTAATGAAGTGTAGTATAAATGCATGTCCACTAATTATTTGTATGGCTCTAATTTGCATGCCGCAAGGCCAAATGTAGTGATACCTTTTTAACAAACATGTACTGGTTGCGCCGAAGTAGAAACTGTATTTTTGACACGGAAACACACTCCTTTTATACCCGTCTCCTCTTCCGCACTAACCATAGATGTAGCTTCCGTCCGCCATTTGTGAAATATAGACACTCAGTCTCGCTTTGAACTAGCCAGCGTAATGACGGACCGCGCTCGCGTCTCTCAAAAATGATTAATATTTGTTACATTTTTACCGCTTCATAGACCTTTACCGATCGGATTGTGCCTCTCGTGTGTTCCTCAAGTGATCTAGTGATGCTGACGGCAGCTCCTGAGCAAGGAAGAGAAGATCCGTGTACCGGCTGCGATGAAAACACGTGTGTCGTGAAGGTTAGTGCATCCTCACCTAATTTCTCGGGTTGCATTCATTGCTTGGATCACTCCCGCGGCAACCCGACCACCTGTCTTTTGTGTGTAAAGCGTCAATGGAACAGTTAGCTACTTCCCGCAATACAGTCCATTACCGCACGCTGCCAAGCGCCACCATTTTTGGTCCGGATCGAGCCGGATTCTTGGCCGTAGTTCGTATTTTGTTATTATTCTAATGGGAATAAGCTCGCCGCACCTAAGTGCCTGGTTATTTTAGTAGAAAACCCCGCATCCAGACACTTAGGATTAGATTTGTTGTCCGTTCGCCGCTGGCTCGCATAGTACCTACCTGGTACATACATAGGTTAGGTATCATATCAACACTTAATCGTAGTTCGCAATTTTCGCATCGCACCTAAGTGCCTGGTTATTTTAGTAGAAAACCCCGCATCCAGACATTTAGGCTTAGATCTTAGGTATACTAGACACCCTAGTGCATAGGCACAGTGTAATACCTAACGCATTTGGCTTTGTTTTGTTTTTTTCAATTACGTTGTTCTCGGCTCGCGTCGTATTTGCCTAGTACCTGCGTGGGTAGACACGTGGCTGTACCTACCTCGCTCGCATCTCATCCCAATTCATACGAAAGTATTTTAATTTGAATAGATATTACGCAATACTTAATCTCTGAAATAATAGTTGAACCTAGACAGCGACCATCGCGTAGGTACGATCTTGTTGCTATGCGCGTTAGTTCAAGCTTGCACTGGCAGTTATAAGTACCTACCTACCTACGGTTATCGCTCGCGCCGCCTCGCTGCTCTGTACCGCTAAGATTAAGTCATTTCATATTTGTTATTTACCGCACTTTAGTTTGAGATTTAATTGTAAACATGTCCCCAAAGGTTGATAAGACCGGTAAGGTTCAATTGAAACTTTTATACGCTAAAAAAGAAATGATTTACTCTCGCGTACAATCGATCTATGATAATGCACTTAAAACCTCTGATTTGGTCATCAGAGATTCGTTCTTGTGTTCTATAGAAAACTTAGATAGTCTACGCGCGGATTTCGAAACCTTAGTACATGACATCAATGTTTTAGAGTTGAATTTGGATCCCGATTACTCAGTGAGTTATCAAGCCTTGTCGTCGTTTGACGATTTGTATTGTCGTATCAAACGCGTCGCTAGGAGTTTGGAGAAACCGGCTGACCTACCCAACCCCACTCGCGACCGACCTAAGTTGCCACCAATTCAAATACCCGAATTTGATGGTAACATTCGCAATTGGTGTCTATTTATAGATAGTTTTGAGAATACGATAGATAAGAACGATTCGTTGACAGATCACGAAAAATTGCATTATCTCGTTGAAAAATTGACTGGTAAAGCTATAACCGCTTGCGCTGGAATTACGTTTAGTGCCGGGAATTATAATTTAATTTTAAATACTTTGAAAGCTAAGTATGAGGATAAAAGATCGGTAGCTAACGCCTATTTAGATCAGATGTCTGATTTGAAATCTATTACGGCATGTAACGATCAAAACTTAGAGAAATTTCTAGATACTTTCGCGTCAGCTGTTCGCGCCGTAAAGAACTTGAAGATCGATGACCTCTGCGACTTCGTATTTTTGTATATGGGTTTAAAGAAATTAGATTCCGAAACCATTCGTTTGTTTGAGTCGGATCATCGCGGCAGTAAAATTCCTAAGTTCGAAGACTTAGAAAGTTTTGTTCGCGAGCATATAAAGGTATTGCAACGCTCTTCATCGAAACATGAAGGCGCGAAGAAGGTTGTTACTTCTGAACGCAAAATAGATGCCTCATCGAGGTCACCGAGGTCAACCCATACTTATGTTAATACCGCACCAGCACGTGTACAATCATCTGTTTGCTCTTTGTGTAGTACTCATCATTCGCAACTGTACAAGTGTCCTGGTTTCCTAAAATTGTCGCCTAGTGATCGTTATAAATTTGTTCGCGCTAATAATTTTTGTTTTAATTGTCTCGGTACTAAACACCGCGTTGTTTTATGTAATAGTGGAAATGGTTGTCGCAAATGTCAAGCGAGACACCACACTTTGCTTCATTTTGAGAATAGTAATGCCGCATCCAATGTGAGTACAGTTGGCCCGTCGAGCGGTGACACACGGCAGCCTGCGCCGCAGCCGCACCCCGCGCCCGCGCGCGCTCCGGCCCGCCCGGTGACCGCTGCGGATGACGTCACCTTGTGTTCGTTCTCCGCTAGTGCTGCACTCACCACTGTGTGTCTCGCGACCGCTCGCGTTGTTATTGTTGATACATTAGGTAAACCGCACCTTGTTCGAGCGCTATTAGATGGCGCTTCGCAAAGTAATTTTATTACTCAAGATTGTTGTCAACGTCTTGGTTTCAATGTTGATAAGCGTTCAACCCATTCAGTGGTGAAAGGGTTTGGGGGTTTGCAGTCAGCTGTTCATGGCACCATTAAAACAAGGTTTGGATCTCGTTTTAATAATAATATTTGGTTTGACATGGATTCGCTCGTCACAGATAAAATAACTGAACAGTTGCCTACCGTCCCAGTTGACACGTCTTTATTAACGAAATTTAAAGACTTGCCTTTAGCTGATGAGACTTACGCTGTTCCTGGAGTCGTCGATATATTGATCGGCGCTTCGATTCTCCCGCACCTCCAGTTATCACGTAAGGTCAAAGGGGGACCGACGTACCCCGCTCCGCACGCCCTGGAAACAGTTCTGGGTTTTGTTATAATTGGTTCCGCACCCGCTTCTATAGATAGTTTTAGTCACTCGACTGCCTCGTTCTGTTGCACCGTCGAGCCGCCACTGGAGTCTACCATCCGCAAGTTTTGGGAGATTGAAGAGGTCAATGTCCCACCAATCCTAAGCCCCGATGACAAGATGGCTGAGGAGATTTATTGTCGCACGACTACTCGTGATGAGCAGGGTCGTTATGTGGTCGCGCTCCCTTTCAAGGGAGATATTTTTTCGCTCGGGGACTCCCGTGCATCCGCTGAAAGACGCTTTCTTTGTTTAGAACGAAAGATGCAGGCGTCTCCAAAGTTAAAGCAAGCCTATGATGAGGTTGTTAACGAATATTTAGATAAAGGTTACATCTCACCTGCGCCTGCGGACACTGACGAGACCCAGCCTTCGTACGTTATCCCGCACCACGGAGTTATTAGAGAAGATAAGCTTACTACTAAACTCCGCGTAGTTTTAGATGGCAGTGCTAAGACTAGCACTTCCGTGTCGCTTAATGACATTTTGTATTGTGGTCAAAATCTTCAAGGTAATTTATTTGACATAATTGTAAATTTTCGCTTATTCGCTGTTGCACTCTCTGCAGATATTCGACAAATGTTTTTGTGCCTTGAAGTGCGCAAACCCGATCGTAGGTTTCAACGATTTTTGTATAGATTTTCACCGCAAGAACCTTTAATGGTTTACGAGTTTAATCGTGTTTGCTTCGGGCTTAAATCTAGCCCTTTTCACGCACTTCGCACCGTCAAGCAGCTGGCCGCTGACGAGGGCGATGCATTTCCGAAAGCGAGAGCCACCATTGAGACTGGCTTATACATGGATGACTTCGTGTATAGTGTAGATGGCGAGGCAGAGGCTGTCGAGACGGCCGCTCAAGTTATAAGTCTCATGAAGGCTGGTCAATTTGATCTCGTGAAATGGACGAGCAACTCGCAAACTGCGTTAGAGTCGATTCCACCGTCGCACCGATTGTCTTCGGTTAAGGAATTCGATGAAAGTGATACGCACAAGGTGCTTGGTTTAAGCTGGTCGCCCGCATCTGATACGTTTAGTTTGAAAATTAGTTCGACCCCGCAAACTTGTACTAAACGCATTATCCTGTCGTGTGTGGCACGGATATGGGACGTAATGGGATTCGTAGCTCCTGTCGTTTTGTACGCCAAACTACTTATAAAGGAGCTTTGGCTTTCCAATTGTGATTGGGACGACACCGCGCCCGACAACATTGCTAAGTTGTGGGCTCGCTTTAGAAAAGAACTTTCTGTGCTTGACCAAATACAAATTCCGCGTCATGTAGGTATATCGCAACATAGTGTTGTTACGGTAGTAGGCTTCGCGGACGCTAGTGAGAGGGCGTATGGAGGAGTAGTCTACTTTCATGTCTCGAATGTAGGTAAGGTTTCAATTAGCCTTATAAGCGCGAAATCAAAGGTCTCTCCCCGTAAGGTCGTCTCTCTGGCACGCCTCGAGCTATGCGCTTTACTATTGTTAGTTAGATTGATCACCTCTATCGCCAATGCTTGTAGTAGTCGCATTAATATTAGTAGAATTTTAGCTTTTTCGGACTCAACAGTCGCTTTGTGTTGGGCCCACTCTTCGCCCCATCGTTGGGACACATTCGTCGCTAATAGAGTGGCAAAAATTCAATCTGAATTGGCGCCACATAATCTCTTTCACGTTGCTGGCACCGACAACCCAGCCGATTGTCTCTCTCGTGGATTGCTTCCTTCGCAAATTTTGGATCACCCGTTGTGGTTTGGTGGACCGTCCTGGATTCATGCCGCGTTGGATGGGTGGCCAGTTATTCAATTCAATCCCACTACGGTTTCCGAACCACCCGAGGAAAAGAAGCACTCGCTTGTTGTATCGGTCCCGCGTGAAGAGTCCCTTATTTTGTTGTTGGCTAGTCGCGTCTCGTCTTGGTCGAGACTGTTGCGTTGTGTTGTTTATGTGGGCCGATTTTTGAGAATTCTATCTACACGCGGTCATATAACCGCCGCTGATTTAGATAAGGCTGAATTGGTCATACTTCGCGAGTTGCAGAAAGGTTATTTTGCTTCTGAATTTAAAAATTTAGAATTTAACAAACCTTGTAGTCGTTCTTTCCGACACTTGAAACCATTTTTGGAGGATGGACTCATTCGAGTAGGTGGTCGTTTGAGAAATTCAAGTTTAGGATTTGAACAAAGGCATCCAGTAGTTCTCCCGCGTAAGGACCACGTATTAGATTTGTTAGTAGATTATCATCATAAGGTGAATTGTCACGCTGGTCCCGATTTGTTGATGTCTATTTTGAGACAGAAATACTGGATAATTTCCGCTCGTAATTTGGTTCGCGCTAGAGTACACAGATGTGTACCTTGTTTTAAGCTCCGCCCGCGTTTTATCGCGCCTGAAATGGCCGATCATCGCTCTTGTCGTGTTGTTCAATCCGCAAAACCTTTCGTACACACCGGCACAGACTTTGCTGGGCCTTTCAAAGTCACCATTGCTCGTGGTCGTGGCATTCGCTCCACGAAAGCTTACGTTTGTTTGTTCATTTGTATGACAACTCGCGCGGTTCATATAGAGTTGACCGGTGATTTAAGTACGCAAAATTTTATGTCCGCTTTTAAACGTTTTTTGTCGCGTCGGGGTCCGGTTAAGCGCATGTATTCGGACAACGGTACAAACTATGTAGGGGCCCGACGTAGTATCTCGGAATTGCACACATTCTTACGGTCTAAGTACTACCAAAGTGAATTCGCTCACATCTTAGCCGAAAATCGCATTGAATGGTACTTTAACACGCCTGCCGCTAGTCATTTTGGTGGTAATTGGGAAGCGAATATTAAAAGCCTTAAGTCGCATCTGTTTCGCGTCATAGGCGAGCAGATTCTCTCGTTCGAGGAGTTGAGTACCGTACTCGCTCAAGTAGAGGCAGTGATGAACACGCGTCCGCTGTGTCGGACTCTATCTAGCGATCCGTCAGAGCCATTAGCTCTGACGCCAGCTCACTTCTTGAATACGACTCCTCTAAAATATTTGCCCGCAATAGATGTTGATGACGATAGAATGCACCTTCTAACTCGTCACGCTCTTTTAGATAAGTTGGTCCAATCGTTTTGGAATCGTTGGAGAACCGATTATTTGCACACGCTGCAGTCACGTCAAAAATGGAATACTCCATCCAACCCAATTACTGTAGGTACGGTGGTAGTCCTTATGACTGAGAATGCTCCTCCTTTACATTGGCCTCTGGGAGTAGTAGAGGAAATTTTTCCCGATGCCCGCGGGATAACTCGTGTTGTACGGGTTAAAACTGCAACCGGATCGTATCTGCGCCCGGTTGTTCGCCTCTGCCCTCTGCCTAGCCAGCAGTAGGCACGAGTTCCAATCTATGTTTATATTTTAGTTGTTATTTCACAAACCTAGATTTAGATTAGACATTAGATTTGTTCCACATTTTCGTTTCGAAGGTAACCCTTCAAGCCGGGGGGAATGGTTGCGCCGAAGTAGAAACTGTATTTTTGACACGGAAACACACTCCTTTTATACCCGTCTCCTCTTCCGCACTAACCATAGATGTAGCTTCCGTCCGCCATTTGTGAAATATAGACACTCAGTCTCGCTTTGAACTAGCCAGCGTAATGACGGACCGCGCTCGCGTCTCTCAAAAATGATTAATATTTGTTACATTTTTACCGCTTCATAGACCTTTACCGATCGGATTGTGCCTCTCGTGTGTTCCTCAAGTGATCTAGTGATGCTGACGGCAGCTCCTGAGCAAGGAAGAGAAGATCCGTGTACCGGCTGCGATGAAAACACGTGTGTCGTGAAGGTTAGTGCATCCTCACCTAATTTCTCGGGTTGCATTCATTGCTTGGATCACTCCCGCGGCAACCCGACCACCTGTCTTTTGTGTGTAAAGCGTCAATGGAACAGTTAGCTACTTCCCGCAATACAGTCCATTACCGCACGCTGCCAAGCGCCACCATGTACCAACTTTCGTACCAACCTACATTTGCAAAATGAATAAATAAATAAATAAATAAATAAAAAATAGGCTTTTTTATTTAGCGTTTGGTTTATTAGACTTCACACGTGCACACTTCATAACACAAACTGCTCATGTACACACTTTCAGAGGAGTTCCTAAGTCAAATATCTCGGCGCAGTGCTGGATCCGTTCTTGAATTTCCAGCTGCACATTGAAACCCTCACACTAGAATTCGTAAGCTAATATATGTTCTTTTTTATACCACTTAGGTGGCAGACAAGCACACGGCCCAACTGATAGAAAGTGGTTACCGTAGCCAATGGACATTTGTAACGCCAGCGGAGTCACAGTTGCGCTGTCAACCCTATAAGTACAGAAATTCTTCCCACTGACAGCACAAATTCTCCAGTGAGTTCTGGTTACCCTACTCACCGCTGGGAACACAACACGTAGTCATTATAGCCGCGGTATTCTGTAGAGCAGAGGTACTTCCCCAGTAGGACTGCTCAATTGGGCGGAAATACCGCCGTGTCCTAACTCCACCCTGTCCTGAGTTTAAGAAGGATAATTATTTAGTTCTCCCTATGCCAATCACCTATAAACTACTGCATCACAACCTAGGGTGGTGCACAGAAAACCACCATGATCCAAGTGGAAAGAGCACACCGAGTTATACTTAAGGTGTCAAACTTCCTGCCCTACCGATATCCCACATCGGAGCTTTAGGTGAAGTGCAAGGTGCTGTCTGTACACTAACTATTCATCTTCCACACCATAACACTCACTTCTAAACTTTGATGCCACTCTTCTCGCAAACAGAAGGCGATTTAACCTAGTTGATCGGCCCTCGGATACACTCAGATATGCATTCACAAACCGATTTTATTGCTTTCTCGGAGGCTATCTATACAACAACATCAACAAAAAGCTATCCCTCTACGCGCTATAGAAGATCTTCAAAACATTTGAAACTACACATATAAACTATACAGGCACGCACAGGTATATCTTGTAGATACACACACACACGCATACACACACACAGTCTCAAACTCGCACGCACACAGATTTTCACGCATTCATGCACGTACGCACACATACACAACCAAAGACTAACCCCGACGTTACCAATAATGCTGTTCTAATACATAGTTGTACTCACTTCATCTAATTCCATAGATGTACTTACATAGATGTACCATAGATGTATTTACATTGAGGTTGCAGCGCAAAGTTTCGTAGACATTGCTTCAATAATAACATCTACTAAATCTACCGCTATTAACCGCACTGCACTCACACTCACTGACTAAAATACAGGATTCTACCCACTTTCAGCACCATTCGCCCGCATAAACTATACATATAAGTAATATATAAGTAATATACTTGTAATATTAAGTCAACTCTTAATATGTAAATGATATTATGGTGAGAAAAATAAACAAGTTTTTAATTTAACTAATTAATTTACTAACTAAAATCGCATCAAAACTCGTTCAGTAGTTTTTGGGTCCATCGTGAATAAAAATTTCCAATTTACAATATATGCTCACCCACGCCCACGGCTCCGTTCGCGTGAAATTTTGTTCCCCTAAAATTTTATTTTTCGTACAGAAATTCCCTCGAATACCAACCCCGTCGCCTTTGTGGGGTTTGTTATGTCGCACTCGGACCCACTAAAACGGCACGCCGTCTTAGGTTTAACGATACCGACGTATAAAATTGCCAAATGTTTTTCGTGCTCCCGGCTGGCCCTGGTCCATCTACGGTTTTATGATGGCCCTCTCAGGTGTGAGAAACCGGAGTCCCCATCGAACCTTGGAAAGGGGGGAAGGCGAACGTCGCGCCACTGCACCGGCGGGGGTGAAGTGATGAAAGGCGCACTTGTACCCCTCGCGCCTGCGCCCCGCGACCAGCCCGTCCCTTGCCTGATCTTCACTGGGCCCTTTGGTAGTCAGGGGGACATATGGGAAGCCTTCAAGCAGCCCTCTGTAGGTCCGCTCTCGTCGCAGCCGGTATTTGCTGTAGGCGGCAGCGTCTTTCCTGGGAGAAAGTTGCTACCGTGTCCGTTGCCCAGGGTGCCCAGAATGTGATTTTATGAAGGAAGGACGACGATATTTTCGTCCAATTGAGCAGTGCAACTGGGGGACTGCCTCTGCCCCACAGAATACCACGTCCATAATAACCTTGTGTTGTGTTCCCGGCGGTGATAGAGCAGCCAGAGCACTCTGGAGAGTTTTTGTGCTGTCAATGGGAAAACTAAAAGCTTGTCCTTCTTTTTCTTGACACTGACGGCACAGAAACTCTGTGCTTACAGGGTCGGCAGAGTGAATGTGACTCCTTAATATATATTTTTTGAAATCGGTTCAGTAGTTTTATGTTTATTAATATAGATAGATAACACAAAAGTCTAATAGATCAAGAATTGATAAAATCATAATAAATATATACATAATCATAATAAATAAAAGCATAAAACCACATAACACGCATTTCATCCAAAAATAAACTTTGCATCCACTGCAAACAGCACTGTGATATACCTTTGACGCTATTGGTATGCTTTTCTCATGCACAATTCTTTAGAATAGCAAAGCGAAATATTTCTTATTAGTGATCCTGAATTGCTAAGTGTTAACCAATAAATGCCTGATTCAAGTCAAAGCAACTTTCTTTATAAGGATTTCAGTGAGCATATTAAAGGGGTTTGGGAACAAATGAGGACTGATCGAATGACACACACAAAACACACACTGACCAAATAATGAAATACCTACCTATTGAAAAACGGGCAAGTCAGAAGCACTCGAAACCGCCAGGCGTGTGCAATAGATTTAATGACGGTAGATGAAGCTCGTGACGTATTTAATGAAAAAAGCAGATGGTGATCTTTTGTCTCAACCTACAATGCAGGGGTCGAGGAAAGACTTGTATTTTTACATAAATACATAAAATCACGCCTGTCTCCCATATCGGTAGGCACTGTATTTGTATTTTTGAATTCGAATAAACTCAAAAACTACTGTGCCGATTGAACAAATTTTTTTACCATTAGAAAATTGCATTATCACTGACTAATATAGGTTATAATATGTTTTGATGAAGAAAAAAATAGGGATCTTTACTGAATCTCGAACATAGCAATCAAAGGTATAAAAAATGACGTAAAAAAATTCGATGTAATTAACTTATTATGATACTATTGATGAAATGGAATAAAGGGCACAGTGGAGAGTAGGCAAGGGGCGGGCTGGTCATTTCCGCCATACCACCCTTCACGCCCCCCCACCCTTTCCGGGATTTGATAGGGACAAAGTGCTTCCCACATTTGAAGAGATCATCTTAAATAGTAGATGACCCAGGGTCAGCCGGGGAGCGTAGAATGCTCTGGGCAATCTTACATCTCGGCATCTTCGATTCGAAACGGCACGTGGTTTTCATCGGTTCGCCAGGGTGGCATACTGAGAAATCCTGAGAAAAACCTGTAGAAGCTACAGGGTCACTCCCGTTGGGACCGGTATTTGCCGTAAGCGGCAGCGCCTCTCCTGAGTGAGAGCCCAGGGTTCATCGCATGTAGGTTGCGGACCAGTTTTCAAATAATGTATAAATAATGTTTGGGAATTTATTGGATTTATTGAAATTTATAATTTGGTAATGCCTATTGAATAGAATGTCCGATTTCATTAATTCAAAATGGAATAAACAGGTATTTAAACAATTTTGAATAGCAAATAATTCATTTGGATACGAATTAGTTCAAATATAAATAACATGCTTTTCTACATGAATTTATTCCGGCGCGCGTAAATGTAATGTATATGTATTGTAGTTATTCAGTTTGAATGGCAATTTTGATCTATATAAAAAGCACAATATATCTAACGTATTTAATTGTTAGACTAATAGTCACCCTGTGGTCAAAATTCGATAATAAATAATTGAAAAATTATAAGTTTTAAAGGTCTATTGCCATAAACTTGTAAGATTTTACCAAGGCAAATTATTTTATTTTAATATCTTGAGATTTGATTTTAAAAAGAGTATTTAGGGCTAAAGACAAATAATAACCTTTATTTTCAAGTTGACCACAGACTTACAACATAGGTGTGAGAAAATTCGCACTCCTTCGTTCGCACAATTTTCCTAAAAAGTGGTAACAAAGTTTTCGTTTCACCTAAAATTCATTTCTCAATAATAATAGAAGTAAGAAAGAAGAAAATAAATAACCATTTATTATACACACACACACTAAGACCACACATAAAAACTCCACTATCGCAACAGAAAACCGTTAAAACATAAAATGTAAAAAAAGAAATTATAAATACACAAACACAGCAATTAATATGTAGGTATATAGGGCTGGTCATTTTCGCCACCCCACCTTTCACCGTGTCCGTCAGGGTGGTATACAGGTGAATATCCGCATGAAAAACTTGGTCCAATTAAACGCGGGCGGAGCCGCGGGTAACAGCTAGTGTACAATAATTATAACTAGCAGTCCAGGTAAACGTCGTGCTGCCCAGAACATTGAAGATACACAAAATCGTAACATAAGTTATTGATCTAATACTCGTATTTAGAAACAATATACATGCACGCACACACGTATGCACGCACGCATGCACACACACACATACACATACACAGACACACACACACGCGCACACACAAATGCGAATACGCATACTTAGGCAGTATTCTTTACGTATTTTTCAACACACTTGCTCATAAAGTGCATCGCAATTAGGCACTTAATGGCACCTTGGCACCTATAATCAAACTGAGACTTTTTACTCGCTTCAATTCACGAGAGTTTTTTTTACCTGGCTACGGCAAGTAAAAGGAGGGCTATGATTTTGACAGGGTATATTTGTGTTATTTATAATAATTCAAGAGGAGCATAGAAATCGTTACTGTGGATAATGGCTGGTATGATATCTTCGGATGGTTTCGGCCCACACTCTCATTCTATCTCTAACTTCCATTCCCAATACCAAGGTGTACGCGAGCTCGGCCCCTTAGATTAAAATAAATGCGTAATTATATATGATACATTTCATTTAAATCTAGATATAACATTGGCGACGAGGATTATACGAAATGTACGCTGATTTTTGTTGTGAAGAAAAATACGTAAAATAAAAATCTTTGAAGGAAAAATATATTGATTCAATTACGGAGAGGCAGACGTCATTCATTCAAAAATTAAATAAAGAACAGTTACAGGCTTTGTGTGGGGAACTGAATTTGCAGATTGTGGAGGGAGGGGGGCTCGGTGAAAGACTTGCGTAGGTACATTATTAAGAAAGGTTACAGTGTCACCGGTGAGGGTTCCTCGCAAAGTGTAAGCCATCCAACTATGGCAACTAATATTTATTATTATACATAATATTGACAATTTTTACGGTGAAAACTGGGAGTTATTTAGATACCAACTGGATTGCCTAGTCATCATAATGGATATAAATGGAATATTATATTTTATGATTTTATATCTATGCTTGATTATATGTAAGTATATACTATGTATAATATGAGTATATAAGTAGTTTATGTAAATGTGTATGTAATATGGTTGTGTATGTATAATATATGTATATATATTTTTATATAGTTATATCATTATTGTGTACAAATTTGAGTATTATCCTTATGGTTAATAGTTCATGGTTAATATTTTGCCTGCACCTACCTCAATCCATCTCTGCATCACCCTAAGGTAGACTGTCAGATAATGCCTTTGGCATTAAGTCCGCCTTTGTACAATAAAATGTGCATAAAGTTAAAAATAAATAAATTGCCTCATTATACTAAATGATGTCACCAATGCAAAGCAAAAACCTCTATTGATTACTAAACTGTCCTCAAAGGTATTTGCTATATTGAAAAACTTGTGTGCTTCCTCGCTACCAGCAAAAAAGTCGTGTGATGACCTTTTATCACATTTTTAAAGAACAGAGGCACAAACCTATAAATGCTGCTCTACATAGACTGATTTCGGGGTCGTAACCAAAAGTCAACAGAACGCACGGAAGAATATGTAATGGAGATACGTAAGCTGGCAAAGAAAAGTACTTTTTACAAATGAAGAACAGCAAATATAAGTAAAATTTTAGACGGGATGAGGGACGGACCTTTAATAAAATATGAATTACTAAAAGAGGAGAAATATCAATAGAAAAAATATATCTTTTGGCTGGAACGGTGAAAGCAGTATTGAACAATTCAAATATACACATGGAGGACCAGCTGTCATCAACATCGAAGGAAATGTTCAAATTGCCAGGAAACAGATCTTCACATACCTATTGTTCAACAAAATGACCATGTAAGGAAGCCGTTAACCAGTTAACCCAGATGCCTCCAGGAAAAATAGAACATTAAAAAGTGGTATGTGTACAGTGGAAATAATATCAAATAAGCATGGAATGCTCAATGAAGTAAAAATATTGTTCAGAATGTGGAAAAAAGGGACACCTTTTCAAAATGTGTCATCAACGATACACATGCGCAGTGGAAACTACCATGAAGGATTTAGATATGACAGCGTTGTTCAAATTTTTTTGATTACAGACCAAGAAAATAAGGAATTTTATACTATGTATTTAAATAATTCTACAAGCAAAATACCATATTCATTAATTGATATCTTAGTTGAAGGAAAGCCTGTAAAACTTTAACTTGATACTAGATTAGAGGTAAGTACATAGAATAATAAAATAGAATAAAGTTCTTTCATTCCACAATATACAGCATAATCGACAGTATAATGATAATGAAGTAGTACTTTAACATACAGTTCATTAAATTTAACATTGCACATATTGTTATTTAAATTCAATGGCCACTGACCAAATAAACTTAACCAATTTCTGCCTAGTATACGTGGTTTGTTACCATTCACAATATACACATCAGCATTTTTAGTAACGCTATTTCTCAATATATTTATAAAATATTTACCACATTTATATACCTGGCTTTAGAGGTTCTTTGGCTAAAATTTCTGAATTAAATATTACTTTTTTTATAGTTTCATTCGGCCAGAGACACTTTGTATTACAGGCTACAAAGCGTCTCTTGCCTGATAAAGTGCAATGATATATTTAATGAACCATTATGATCTCATTAAATTTATAAAAATAAATTCACCTATGTATTCGACCTTGGTTGAGGTAATTATAAATGAGATTGGATTACTTTGAAATTGAAAAGTGAAGCTGATCCTAAATTTTTTCCTTTCCGTCAAATGCCACTTGCTCTCAAAAAAAAAGATTAAATTGGAAATAAAAACGACTACTACAAAATAAAAGAACAGCTGTGAGATATAGTGAGTGGGGTACACCGGTTATACCCACATTAAAACCAGCTGGCTCTGTATGTTTGTGTGGGGATTACAAAGTAACTATAAACTCATATTTAGAAAGAAATCCTTTTCCCTTACCACATAATGTAGAAAATTTTCAGGTATTAAAAGTAGGAAAATTATTTGGAATTGGGTCTAAAGTAAGCCTATTAGCAGCCTCCATTACATCTAAGCTCTCAGACATTAACTGTAACAGAATTGGGATTATTTGTATATTTATATTTACCTTATGGGATAAGTACAGGACTAGGTACTTTTCAAAGGTTTATGGCTCAAGATATCCGTAAATTCATCAGAAAAATCATTGAAGTATTTGGGTACAACATAGATAAAAACCCGTCAAATGCGAGTTGAACTCGCGCACTGCAGGTTCCGTACAAACTGGAAACTGGAAGTTATTATTTAATTTATAACAAAATCTGGATGTTCATGCAAATAGCGTACGGTTTTTACATAATCGGGTTGGATCATAAGTTCTGTCAAAATACTACTTACAGTTTTCAAATTTCGAAATCTGGATAGATACTATATTTCGAATATAGTTCCGGCATGCTATGATGGCCGTTTTGACACCATTGGTTTTGCTCGTTTTCTCTTTTTTAGTGATTGAAGTTTATTTTATTCCATGTCAGTCTCGTCATATTTTTCTTTAGATATTCGTCTAACAGTTCGTTGTTCAATATTAAGCGCACCAAATAAGTGAAAATGAGCAAAACCAGACATGTCAAAACGGCCATCATAACGTGCCGCAACTATAATTTTAAAATGCACACAGAATATATAATAGTACTAGATATGTCGCTACTAGATATAACGCATCTATAGTTTATAATAACATAACATAACATAACATAAACTCACGCCTATATCCCCGAAGGGGTAGGCAGAGTTGCTAGCACCCACATTTTACCAGTTTATGTTTAGGTCCCAATGTAATAGGTGACGAGCCTATTGCTATTAACCGGGCACTTATAAACACACATAACTTTGAAAAGCATCGAAAAGTCATTGGTGTGTGCCATGGTAAAACCTGGGATCGAACCCGAGACCTCGTCTCAGCAGTCCATTACCCACACCACAATGCTACTGTGATTTAGTTTAGTTTGTTTATGATTGATTTTAACGAATAAAAAAGAAATAATGAATAAAAGAAACTATAAGAAGAACGCGTGAAATCCAATTCGATTCAATTTTTTTTTTTTTATACCACTATGTTGGCAGACAAGCACACGGCCCACCTGATGGGAAGCGGTTACCTAGGCCTATGGACGTATGCAACACCAGGGCTGTCACACTCGTGCTGCCGACCATGAAGAAACCTTCTGATGCCCCTCTTGAAGAACCCCATATTGTAGGCGCTTGGGAAAACCGCAGCATTGGTCATTCCACAGCTTGAGTGTGCGTGGGATGAAGTTTCTTTCATACCGCACAGTGCGTACCGTCTCAGGTCGCAATGTGTGGGGATGAATTCCCTGCCTATGGCGAGAGGTGCGATGATAGAATGTAGCTACGGGCATCATGTCAAACAATTCATCTGAGCACAAACCATTGTATAGGCGGTAGAACACACACAGTGAGGCAAAATCCCTCCTAAGGCTAAGAGGTTCCACTCTACCTGTGAGTATGGGATTGTCAACCAGCCTCAATGCCCGTCTTTGCAACGAGTCGAAGGGGTCAAGCTGGTATGCAGGTGCTCCAGCAAAAAGGTGACAGCAGTACTCCATGTGAGGCCGGACCTGTGCTTTATAAAGAAGGAGTTGCTGCCCCGCAGTGAAGTACTGCTTCGCCCATTTGAGCACTCCGAGTTTTCTTGATGCCAACTTAACCTTGTCCTGCAAATGACTTCGGTATTGGACGTCGCTGGAGATATCGACACCAAGGATCCCGATACTCGAAGAGATGGTAAGCGGTGTGCCCAGGAATTGCGGCGCTACAATGAATGGGGTTTTCTTAGCGGTGAATACACATACTTGTGTCTTAGTGGGGTTGAATTAGACTAGGTTTAGTCGTCCCCAATCGGATACTCCAGAGAGAGTAGTCTCGATTTTAGACACAAGTTGTTCGCGACTCTTCTCCACCTCGGACTGAGGGACATTTGCACGGCCCGTGCAACACGTGTCCCCGGTACTGTCGTCCGCATAATAATGAATGGAGCCATCAGACAGCATGTCATTGATATGCAGCAGAAACAGCGTCGGAGACAATACGGAGCCTTGTGGCACACCAGCGTTTATGTTCATGCGGTCCGAGCAGCTGCCGTCGACGACAGCTTGGATGCTTCTGTTGGACAAAAAGCTGGCGATCCATTCGCAAAGTCCCTCGGGGAGTCCATAGTACGGCAACTTCGCAAGAAGACCTTTGTGCCAGACCCGATCGAAGGCCTTTGCTATATCGAGGCTGACCGCTAGTGCCTCACCCCGACTCTCGATGGCTTGCGACCACCGGTTTGTGAGATACACAAGAAGGTCACCGGTTGAGCGACGGTGGCGAAAGCCGTACTGTCGGTCGCTCAGTAGATCGTTTCCTTCAAGGTATCTCAGGAGTTGTGTATTAATGACACGCTCCATAACCTTCGAGAGTAGGGAGGTTATAGCGATAGGCCTGTAATTGGTCGGATCTGTCCTGTCACCTTTCTTAGGTACAGGGTGCACGAGTGCGGTCTTACACGAGGCTGGGACCTGCCTCGCGGAGTATGAGAGTGCGAAAAGGCGTGTAAGTACAGGGCACAGCTCGGGGGCACAGTGCTTAAGCACCATCGCCGGTATACCGTCCGGCCCACTCGACTTCCGGACATCTAGGGACTTAAGCTCGCGCCGGACCACCCGTTGCGTGATTTTAACTTCGGTCATGGAAGCACCACAGCTGGGGATGATGGGTGGTTCGGCGTTCCCGTCGTTCATAGTCGAGTTTGACGCAAAGAGATTACCCAAAAGATCGGCCTTCTCCTTAGCGCCATGGGCCAGACTACCGTCGGATTTTTGCAGCGGCGGAAGGCAAGACTGGCAGAAGTTTCCCTCGGCAGCTTTGGCGAGCGACCAAAATGCGCGACTGCCAGATGGGTAGCGCGCAAGCCGTTCGCCAAGTCTGCCGATGAACTCAAACTTTGCCCTAGACGTTGCCTTTTTACTGGACCTCGAAGCAGCATTCAACTTCCGCTTCACTTCAGCGATATTCGGCTACTTATTGGCAAGAGCCGTGGTCCAAGCCTTGTATGCAGATTACTTGCGGTCTCTAGCTTCCCTGCAAGGCCTATTAAACCACGGGCGTTTGTTCGCTCCTGTCGCGACCCAGCGGTTAGGGATGTAGCATTCCATACCCACTAGAATCGCGTCAGCGACTGCTGTTGCACAGGAGCTTGGATCATCAGAAGTGAAGCAAAGCTGCCTCCACGGGTACGATGCGAAGAATTCGCGCAGTCCGTCCCAGTCTGCCGACTTGTAGTGCCACAGGTGTCGATACTGGGGTGACCGCGGTGGTTCAGGCCGCGCGAGTGTCACTTGCGCCTGGATGAGACTGTGGTCCGAATTACCAAGAGGTGCTTCCACCCTTATGGAATATTCATACGGGCGCGTAGTCAGCAGAAGGTCCAGTATAGAGCTTCTGTGGGTCTCAATTTCTGGTGTTCTAGTGATAGAATGTACCAGTTGAGAGAGCCCATAGGTCAGGGCAAAGTCGTGAGCAGCCCTTCCCGCGAAATCAGTCCTGTGAGACCCCAGCCACTTCACGTGGTGAGCGTTGAAGTCCCCCAAGAATACTAAATCCGCAGTGGGGTACTGCTCAATTACGCTATCCGCCGACCGTTGCAGATGCTGAAACAGTTGAGCCGTGCCCAGGTCACCGCTATGAGACCTGTATAGGCACGCATAGATACGGGTGTGGACACCGTGATCTATACGTACCCATATAGTTGACAGGTCACTGTCCTCAAGACCATGGAGACGGCGGCAGCAAATATCATCCCGGACGTACAAGCATACCCCGGCGCGACTCATAAAGTTGTGCTCGAGTTTGTACCCGGGGTACATTAGGTAGGCTGTATCGGCCGGGCATGATATTTGCGTCTCCGTCAGAAAAAGCAAGGTAGGCTGCGCGGTCTCTAAGTGGAGATGGACCGCGTTAAGGTTGGAGTGTAGGCCCCTGATGTTGCAGAAATCCTCATTAACTGTGGATGATGGTGCCGCTGTGGTAACGCTGCTCTTGCCTTTTGTAAATTTCATGTTTTTTGTTGGGAGAAGGTAAGAAGAGATTCTGTGCCTCCAGTGTAGAAGACAAAGCAAGGCGTCCCACCCCCACAGACAAGTTGGGGTTGTGTGACTGGCTGGCGCGGTGGGCGGAAGGGCCCCCGGTCCCCTCCCAGATACTGAAGCCGAGTCCACTCCGGTTTCCTCCTCCGGCACGGCTACAGCACCGGGAACTTTACACAGGCTGCTGGTTCAGCCTCCTGGGGCGGAGATTAAGTAATCCCCAGGTTCGGGAACCGTACAGCCTGCGAGCGGCCAGCGGATAACCGTTTCACCGGGTCTCCCTGACCACCGCGCCAACATTTCACGCCCCCACCAGTCAGCGGGGTCAATTTAAGCCTTTGGTCTTCCCACTGACAGCACAAAACCTCTCCAGTGAGCTCTGGCTACCCTACTCACCGCCGGGAATACAACACAAGGTTATTATAGCCGGGGTATTCTGTAGGGCGGAGGTACTTACCCAGACGGAATGCTCAATTTTGGACGGGAGATACCGTCATGTCCTACCTCCTCCCTATGAACACTGATGCATCGTCAGACGTTTGGACAAACCACTCTCGCCACAAAAACTGACGGATGGTTGAGTGCCGGACGCATCTGCCAACGTGAAATAGCTACCACAGACGACCAAATCACCCGCTCTACACGTAGGCGGACGCGTCTGCTGATGACCGACAGATGCATCTGTCTACGTGTAGAGCAGGCTAGATAGACAAACGGATGTACAGACAGACGAATAATGAAGTCATCCTATAAGTGCTCCGTTTTTATCCTCTTGAAGGAAGGAATTCTAAAAATGGAATAAATACTGTCCAAAAAAAGTTTAACTGTTATTGCGGTTGCCTCCAATTCAATCATATTAAAATTTAACCATATTTTTTTTTTTTTTTTTTTTTTTTTACGTGCGCAAAATCCCCACGGATACCTCCCCACCGGAGCCGGTGGAGGAGGTTATGTCGGACTTGAACCGACTAAAACGCACGCCGCCTGTGGGTCGTTTCGGTTGCCGAAGGTGAGGTTGACAGGCATATCCCTCGCACCCCGGCCGACCCAGGGCCATCTCTCACGATCTGGCCCTCTTCTCGGGTGTGGGGACCACAGAGTCCCCAACTCGTCCCCGGAAACGGGGAGGCGCGCCACGCGCGCCGCCGCCGCGGCCTGCTTCTGCCAGGGTGACAGGCGGCTTCACCTGTCACCCCCAGGCCGGCGCTCATGGGGGGCGGAGGTCGTTCATCGACCTCCGACGCCCGAGTTGCCTTCGTGCGCGGGCAGCTTGTCTAGCGATCCTTCGTCGCTCCCGCTGCCGCTCCCGCCCCGCCTCCTCCTTCACGAGCATTACTTGCTCGCAGAAGGAGGCGCCGGCCGCCCACGCATCCGCGCAGCGAACCATCGCCGCGAGCAAGGTGGAGAGCGTGAGAACCCTCACTCCCAGGGCCGCCACAAGCTCCCGCCTCGGCGTCTCCCACGCCGGACACTCGGTGAGCGTGTGCGGACCTGAGTCCTCGCTCGCGTCGCAGTGATGGCACTCGGACGTTGGCTCTTTCTGCATCCGACGCAGATACTTTCCGAAGCATCCGTGCTCGGTGATCATCTGCGTCAGACGGTACGAGAGGCTGCCGTGTGGCCTCTCTAGCCACTCCCCCATGATGGGTCTTACCGCCGTTACTACGGCGTGCCCTAAATTTAACCATATTAAAATTTCTAGTCAAAGTTAAATATTATTCAGGTTTTTTTAGACATGGCCACTATATACAGGGTGTATTTTTGAAACGGGGCAGTAAGGGCAAGTACCTTAACCGTTGCAGTTACAGCAAAACGTTCTTAGAAGACCTTCCCTAACTTTTTGACATATTTTGAACTGCATTCACAGATTTTGTAAAATACTTACAGTTGGCAAAAAAAATGCAAAAAGTCCAAAAATTTTTTTTTATGCCAATCGATTCTATTTCATGTGGGGATCAAAAAACTCTATGAGACCATTTTAGCTTTCAGTACTAGGAAAGACAGAAATCGCGAAAAACGTTTCCCATACATTTCGGCAACAGAAACAAATTTCTACGATGGTCTAACTTTTTGTTATGGCCAGGAAGTGGGTAGAATTGACTGTAAAGTAAATAAAAAGAATTTTTACCCTCAAATTTCGAATTTGATTCGAAAATCTGTGTGTTATACTTAGTTTCAGCTGAGAAACTTCGTATGAGTTATTAATTAAGGATTTTCGCTAAAATGTCTTCTAATCGTGAAAAAATTGACTTATTAGAAGCGTATTTTGTCAATAATCGAAATGCGGGAGCTGCATTAGTGTGGTACCGCAATAAGTATCCGTTGCGGCATGTGCCAACAAGAAAGGTTATTACAAATCTTTTGAAAAACCTGGAATTGAAGGGTTCTTTCAAAAGAAAGCGGCAGCCTCGTGTGGACATGGACACGGAGATTGCGGTTCTGACTTATGTCGAAGCATATCCAGAGGTATCGTCCAGGCAAGTCGCCCTTGAAGTAGGTGTATCCCACTCCCTTGTGATAAAGATATGGAAGAAATACGGCTACAAGTGCTATCGATATGGGCGCATAGTTCAAGTGTTACCTCCGGGTGATGATGTTCGAAGGCTTATTTTTTGCAGATGGCTAAGAGGAAAAATAAGCAGAGATCATGAATTTTTAAATTACATACTGTGGTCAGACGAAACGAATTTTTCTAATAACGGTATGTACAACAGAAAAAATCACCACTATTGGTCCAAAGAAAATCCACTAAGAGTTACGGCAAGTCATAATCAGGTTCGCTTCTCATTCAACTGTTGGTGTGGTATAATGTCCAATCGAGTCATAATGGTGGATTTTTATGAAGGGAAACTGAATTCTGCCATGTATAATGAAGTCATTTTACACCATCTTGAAAACGAGATGGACGAATGGCCCCTGTCGGAATTGCGAAAAGTTCATTTTCAACAAGATAGTGCTCCGCCACATAACAGTCACCTTTCACGTTCCAATTTGAGCCGCCTATTCGGTACACAGTGGATAGGTACACATGGTCCAACACAGTGGCCACCTCGTAGCCCCGATCTAACACCACTTGATTTTTTTTATGGGGCTTCGTGAAAAACGAGATGTATAAGACGACGTACGCCAGTGTTCAAGAGCTCAAGGATGCATTAATGACCATTTTACGTAATATTCATCCCAGAACATTATTTATTAGCCACCATTCGTTCAGTGCAAAAAAGGATAGACTTATGTATTCGTGAAAATGGAAATCATTTTGAGCAATTTATTTCATAAACCAATTTCTTAAATGTTTAAATGATTTTTTTCATTTAAAAAAGTTCAAAATTTTACCTGACCTATGAGTTTCGAGTTGATTTATCATATTTCCGTACGAAATGTATGGGAAACGTTTTTGGCGATTTCTGTCTTTTCTAGTACTGAAAGCTAAAATGGTCCCATAGAGTTTTTTGATCCCCACATGAAATAGAATCGATTGGCATAAAAAAAAATATTTTGAACTTTTTGCATTTTTTTTGCTAACTGTAAGTTTTTTACAAAATCTGTGAATGCAGTTCAAAATGTCCCAAAAAGTTAGGGAAGGTCTTTTAAGAACGTTTTGCTGTAACTGCAACGGTTAAGGTACTTGCCCTTACTGCCCCGTTTCAAAAATACAATAAAAAATTGTAGGCCCCGGACTTCACATAAATTTAGTTGTCTCGGGTCCCGGGACTATCGAGACTAGAGACGAGTCACGATGGTAGAAATTATGTTACAAAAATTCTCAATTGATGTAAAATGTGAATCAATTATACCGGAAAGGGCCGATAAGTACATTATCGGCCCTTTCCGCTGTAATATGTTATTCAAATTTCACATCAATTGAGAATTTTTCACACACACAACACACAATCAGTAGGGTAACGTGGTTGTAAAATAAGTTTTAATTACTAGTTGATACCCGCGGCTCCCGTTATCCCGTTATCTCTTCGAAACTGTTTACCGCCGCCTTGGAAGACGTCTACAAGGTACTGAACTGAAAAGGACGTGGCATCAACATAAACGGCGAGTATATGACTCACCTATTGGTTGCCGATGATATTGTCATTGTGGCAGAGTCGCTGGAAGATTTAAACACTATGCTCGAAGACCTCAATAGAGTATCCCAACAGGTGGGCCTTAAGATGAATATGGACAAGACAAAGGTTATGTCAAATGTCCATGTTGCGCCTCTACCGGTGCATGTTGAGGACTCAGTCTTAGAGGCTGTCGTACGTGTACGTCTACTTGGGTCAACTGATCCAGGTAGGAAATTCCAGCTTCGAGGACGAGGCACATCGACGATTCCGACTCGGCTGGGCAGCGTTCGGGAGGCTACGAGATGTCTTCTCGTCCGACATACCTCAGTGTCTGAAGACGAAAGTGTTTAACTAATGTGTGCTACCAGTGATGACTTACGGATCTGAAACGTGGTCCCTCACTACAGGCCTCCTGAAAAAGTTCAAGGTCGCTCAACGAGCTATGGAGAGGGCTATGCTCAGTATTTCCTTACGTGATCGTGTCAGAAATGATGATATCCGTAGGAGAACAATAGTAACCGACGTAGCCCAGTGGATTAGCTCGTTTAAGTGGCAATGAGCGGGACACATAGCGCGCAGAACAGATGGCCGATGGAGCAAAAAAGTTCTGGAATGGCGACCGTGTACGGGCAAACGTAGCGTAGGACGCCCAACGGCCAGGTGGAAGGACGACCTCATGAAGGTCGCCGGGAAGCGCTGGATGCGGGCTGCTTTAGATTGGTCATTCTGGAAGTCTGTGGGAGAGGCCTATGTTCAGCAGTGGTTTATGTGTGGCTGACATGATGATGATGATGACCCGCGACTCGACATATCTTGGTACGAATTTTAGTCATATCTACTCAACTAATTGCGATAAAGCAATTTCAAAGTAGATTTCAAAGACATCCAGTACTGCGGTCATTTGGAGGATAAGGTTAAGTCGGCATTAAATAAACTTGGGAGTGCTCAACACAGCGAAGCAGTGCTTCACTACGGAGCAATGAAATCTTGTTTATTAGGCACAGATTCGGTCCCACATAGAACACTCTTGTTATCTTTTTGCCGGAGTGCCTGCATACCAGCTTGATCCCTTCGACTTAGTGCAAAGACGGGTCTTGAGGCTCGTCGATAATCCCATTTTCGCAAGCGATGTGAAACCTCTCAGACTTAAGAGGGACTTTGTCTCACACTGTGTGTACCGCCTATACAAATGGTTTGTGTTCAGATGAATTGTTTGACATGATGCACACAGCTACATTCTATCATCGCACCGCTCGCCATAAGGCAGGGAATTAATCCTCACACATTGCAACTGGAAACGGTGAACACTGTGCAGTATGAAAGGAACTTCATTTCACGTAGTTTTCCCAAGCGGCTATAATATGGGGCTCTGCAAGAAGGGCATTAGAAGGTTTCTTCAAGGCTGGCAGCACGAGTGTACGGCCCCTGGTACTGCATACGTCCATAGGCCACAGCCAATCTAATATAACTGAAGTATTTTTCAAATATCTCCAATGTACAGATATTATTTTACAATTTTAAAGGTTTAGAAACAACATTAAAAAACCAGGTCCCTAAGTAGTTAGTAAGATTTAATTAATTTGCAAGTCGTTTATAGCATGTAAATGATCTTTAAATATTTACAATCAGTAGAAACCTGGCTGAAAAGCTGTATAACTTATATTACTTATCAGAACTATAGCAATATATAAAAAGAAATACCAATGGATTCGTGAAGCTAGTCAGCATATTATTAGTTCGTAAACGATAATGAGATACCCCATCAAAGTAAATAGCACCCGTTCTTCTCCGTAATAAACATTTCACGATTAGATTGGCATTGCTAGGTCGACTAAACATGATTGAACACGCTTGAGTTGCTATTAGGTGAACATTAAGGAAGCTGCCACTCAAGAATGAGATAGGACCATAATTGTTTCTTGATAAGTTGAGGCGTTGCAAGCTTCGAAAGGTTTTCACATGCGTTCATGCCGAAGAAAGAGTTAATCCGTACAAATGTAGTAAACAGAATAGAAACTGCCACTCAAGAATGTGTTCTTTCATATAGGTTTAATAATAGTATATGTGTATCAGTAAAGTATTTTAACTTTTCAATTAACATTTTAAATAGGTTGTTAACTCGAGGGTACCTATGTTTTTATTTTAGAGAATGCGCAAGTAAACATCTGGATGCTGAGCATCAATATGTAAAACAATTAAAACAACAAGCTCCTACAATCGCCCCTCACTTACAGTTCATGAGAAAATTCAGGGAGAATAGGAAGGGTATATAAAATACACTTAGGCAGTTTACTTCAACAGAGAAAAAATTCTTACATCAATGTACTTTCGGAATTTGTTGGTAGAAGGCTCTGCAATCGAAATTTGGTTTTGCGTGGCATTCGGTTCGTTGCGTTCTCCGCCGTCTTGAATTTAAGGGTGAATTTTTATTTACTTAAAATGTCGTTTATTATTAACTAGCTGTTGCCCGCGACCATTTCATTCAATCTTTTTTTCGTGCGAAAGATCCCTCGGATACCACCTATTGAACTGACGAAAACCGCATGTCGTCTCGGGTCTTAAGACGCTGGGTAGTAAGATTGCCTAGAGCATCCCGCGCTCCCCGGTTGACTCTTGGTCATCTACTTTATAAGATGTCCTCTTCAAAGGTGGGAAGCGCGGTTTCCCTACCGAATCCTGGAAAGAGGGGGCGAACGTGAAGGGCGGGGTGGCGGAAGCGACCAGCTCACCCCATGCGTGTTCTCCAATGTACCCTCTGATCAGAATTTTCTAATATAAGAAAAAATCCTAGTAGCAATTTTCTCACAAAATTTGTTGAGGGCGGTCGCTAGCAGTCTAAATTTAGTTCGCGTGGTATTCGGTTCGTTGAATTCTCCGCCAACATGAATTTAAGAGTGAACTTTTGTTTACTGAAAAAGTCGTTCATTTTTATTTTTACACGAAATATAATAGTTACCATGTTGTTTGAAGTTAAATTTCTATTTTTAAATTCATGACATAATAATATATTGATAATACATAATATTGATCCTAGGGAAAAATATGAAAACCAAAATACAGGAAATCTAATTCTAAACAACATTTGTATAACATTTTTCATGTAAAATTAATAATTAGCAACTTATTTTTAACTTTCTATTTCTATTCTATTCTATTCAGTAAACTAAAATTCACCAAATAATCATTAAATTCAAGATGGCGGAGAACGCAACAAAACGAATACCAGGCAAAACGTAATTTAGACCGGCAGTGACCTCCTTTAACGAATTCTTAAAGTAAATTGATATTTCTCCTATGTAAAAAAAATCTACAAATTGACCTTTTGGAATATAAATAAAAAAATATCAATCCTAGGGAAAAATGATTTATTCCAAATACCACGCAAAGCGAAATTAAGACTGCCAGTGATATTCCTTAACGAATTCCGAAAGAACGTTGCTATTAGGATTTTTTTAATTCAGCTATTTTTATTGTACTTATTTCATAAAAAAGCATTGCAGGTTAAACATGAGAAGCATTGCAAAGATAGCTGACATGAAATATTAACTCTCAATGAATATTACGGGTACTTGTGACATACAGGATCCTACCAACATCTTCGAGACCCAAACCAACCTCACCTGCTATTCAGTCTACCAGGTAAACAACACAAACATTCTCGAAAAAGTTGAATTAAAAACAATAAGCACACATCAGGCTCCAAAGTGCAAACTTTGGACGCAGTTAAGTAATCACTATGAGTATGACGATAGAAACCAAAATGTGATTACAGTTTGCCCACGCTCCTTATTAGTATTATAAACTAGCCTTCCGCCCACGGCTCCACCCGAGTTGATGTAGACTTTTGATCATATCGACGGTTCAACTTAAAATTGTAAATCTAGCCAATACCTTTCAAACAAAAAACCTCATCTATATACGATCAATAATTTTTGCGTACATCGCAAAGAAGCTGAACAGAATCCCAATTTCTTTTTGTTTTCAGTAGGTATCGTTAATAAACTCATAATAACATACCTACCTAGTTAACCCAAGGTATTTTTTTTTAATATCTCCAATGTACAGACACGACCACTTACAGACTTTGTAGTACTTGAAGCATATAGATTAAGTTAGTAAGTAAATCGAAAACTCGAAAACAAGATTAAGGAAACAAAAATCTTTTAATGTTATTTAAACTAAACCTGTAAATTTCAAGGTATGGCTCTGGCATTTATTGACAGTAAGCATGGATGCTGATTTCAACGGAAATTGAAGTCTTAGCAACTGAGAAAAGCAAGTTGTTTGAAATACGCGGAATGAACGTTATCTCATTTGTCAGTTCCCGTTAACATAGTGATCTTTATAATATTTCTCTCCAACTCTCTCAGTACTGTGCAGTCTGATTTCATTACCGACATTATTAATCTGAATCTTTTTACATTTAATTCCTAAGACCTTAAAATGGAGTATAAACATTTTACTTTTGTAATATTATACAGATTATATTAGTCCAGTCAATATACACATTCGAGGCTACAATAACTCGCACTCAAGTGAAAGTTGGTAGAAGTGTTCAAAACACTATCATAAATGAAATCTAAAAAGTTCTCATCGATCTGACACCTGAATTATTGTTACCCGTGGTCAAAGGTCTTAAAAATTGAGTATTCGCAATTTTCAGCAAAACCATTTTATCATAAAAATGGCTCAAATTAAGTTAAAGATCATGCAATTACCTAATAAAATCTGTCAAGTCTGAGTCGGGCTCGCGCACTAAGCTTCTGTACGAATCTAAAATGAGGTGCGTACTTGTGTTACATAAGCGGCAATACACTTGGATTGAATTGAATAACAAGTTTGAATTTCATGATTCTAGTTCCCATTAAACTAGAATCATGAAATTTGGGAAGAAGCAAGATCCTATAGCCCAAATAAAGGAAAAAGATCAAAAGCTATAAATATGTAGCTCATCACCATAATCCACCAATCTACGGTAGCAGTACGATAGGGGTAGTTTCATATTTACGGTTTTGGAACTGTTCCCTTTACTTGTGCTATAAGACCGTGCTTTTTCACAAATTTCGTGATTTTAGCTCAACGCGAATTCAAACTTCTAATTTAACGCAATCAAAATATATTGCCGTTTACGTAGCACAAGTTTGCACCTTAATTGAGTTTCGCACGGAACCCTTAGTGCGAGAAGCTAGCTCGCACTTGATCGAGTTTTATAGATAATCGCTTTAGTTTTTTAACTTTGTTTAAGATAAAATTTACCGTTTTACTGAATATAGCGAAAAATCGTTTTGGTGACCTTTTCCCTTAAATAAAAAGAATTGTAGGTATCGGATCGAAGAGGACACTTTTTAAAATTCATTTATTATGGCGGTGTTTTGAAGAAGCCCAGCAATTTTGAACTGGGTGCGAATTATTGTACCCTCACCCCTATTATTTGGTTTACATTGACCTGACTATTTAGAGAGAATGATTTTGAATATACTTCAAACAAAACAAAAGGATCAATACAATCAACTATATCGTAAACAAAACGCAATTTAATACGAATGGAGGAGATAAGATTTACACAATATAGCTCATTCGGTCAAATGAGCGCTGCTGAGCAGCTCCTCACTTTAGTTTGATTCGCAAAACAATACAACGTAATTTGACGACTGGAAAAGAGTGCCGTGAGTTTTATTATTTGGCTCTTTTCCTCAAAGCTTTACCTGTTGCATTGGGAACAGACATTAATGTATACGTAACTCTTTGTCTGGATTGAAAAATACTCTAGTATGAGGCGAGCGATACAACGGGTCATTTATTGCATGTGAGAAACAATAAACTCGTTACTTCTTGTAACATATTGAATTTATAGAGTTCAATATTTTATTACAATGGTCTTTTTGCAGAAGTTATATTGTAGGTCTATAGCATGTTATTCTAACATGTTTAAAAGTATGCGTAGTAGTCTGCTGAGATACGTACGCAGATTTTTATACGTTGCTAATGGACCGAATACACGTTGTCCTGTAATCATTATCTGTTGATAAGCTGATTGATCAAGTAAAACTATTGAAAATCTCGCAACCAGTGATCCATTCTGTCCCTAATTCAGTTGGAATTTAATCTGATCTCAAAACAGTTGAATTTCGACATTTTAAACGAAACTTGACATCCACAACCGATAATATCGAAGTTCTTCATGTATACCAGTTGTCAGACTTTTTAAGGCCTTTTTTCGACGCCATAGACGTTTGTATGGCGATTGGGATCGACGGCTTGACGCGTTCTACAAAGCACGATTACTGAGGCTCTACCAGGTACGGTACATAATAAACTGCGTTTGGAAAATTCATATTTCTCATTTTAAATATATCTTCTCGATTTCCGATCCATTACTGCAGACTCGCCAAAGCCCTTTTGCGCTAGTCATGGACTCAATTTAACATACTCAGTCGTATGCCACCCAACACTCACGGCACATGCTTTAACACATTAAACACGTTATGACGCCTGCGAGCCTGTTGATAGCGAGCAATCTTTTATTAATAATCTTATATAAGGTACTAATTATACGTGCCACAAATGTCACTTACGAGATATACTTTCTTGCTGGGGTAACGCACCTTACAAATTAGGCGAAATGAAAAGAGAAAATAAATAATTGAATTATTCGCTGTTTTATTTTTAAACTACGTGGGCCGTAGATATAGGTATTTGTAAAATTACCTTTTTTTGTCTCCATTAAAATACTCAGAAGAATTACGATTCATTGTTTTAAAATTTGTTTATTCGGATGTTGATTAGAATGTTTTCTTTCCTTCGAACTTGAACATCAGAATAAAATATTTTTAGACTTATTTTTGCTCGAAAATCGAACGTAAGTACAAAACGCTGAACTAAAGAAACTCGGGCTGTGAGATCTCAGCTCCACAGGGACATGGTGGCGTATTGGGCCTGATGACTTGGGCAACCACGCGCAGGGCACGCCGTCATAGCGGCGGTAACCCCTCGTCCAGACTATGCTTCTCGCATTGCTCATCAGGTTGCCGCGAATATTTGCGCGAATAATGCCCTACTATATCCACACACTCGCGTCATCGCATTGTTCAGTATTACAGTATTCGCCTTGCAACGGAGATGGACATAAAAATATGGGCGACAACCAATGACTGTGGCGGTGTACGCATAATGCTTTTACAGCAAAGCAAAGTATTTTATAAAATTATTATTAGAAAGCATAATAGAATTATAATAACAAAATAAATAATATGTTATATATTTTTAATATATTAAATGTATTTTTGTAAAACTATTTAAAAATGTATAATGGTAGCCATGTGGTCTGTGGCGGTGTACGCATAATGCTTTTACAGCAAAGCAAAGTATTTTATAAAATTATTATTAGAAAGCATAATAGAAATTATAATAACAAAATAAATAATATGTTATATATTTTTAATATATTAAATGTATTTTTGTAAAACTATTTAAAAATGTATTATGGTAGCCATGTGGTATGGGTAATGGACTACTGAGACGAGGTCTCGGGTTCGATCCCAGGTTTTACCATGGCACACACCAATGACTTTTTGATGCTTAGATTAGTTGCATTGCATTGCATTGCACTGGTGATTACGACCATAGTAATTTACCTACCATAAATATAACAATACCTCGCTCATTTCACATTTTCTATTTGATTTTGAGGAGTCTCCTCCGGTATCCAAGGTCCAATACCTAAGAAATAATATAATATAGGACTACCTCAAAGCCAAACCTAAACGAATATAAAAAGAATTTTTTAAATCAGTGCATAAACATCAAAAATATAGATAAATATTGTGCACACTTCTGCGTACCCATTCAAAGGATACAGGCGTGATATTATGATGTGGTCTTGCATAAATAATGCAATAATATACGATTGCAGCAACCACAGCGGATTACCTGGTATTTTTGAAGAGTTCTGTGGTCTGTCTCTGAAACCCCTTATTAGACCTTTACGCCTTAACAACTTTCAAAAAAAAAAATTTTGCAAATCCGTCCACAAATGACGGAGCTATGTGGTACAAACATAAGATAGTAATAATATATAAACAGTCGAATTGAGAACCTCCTCCTTTCTAGAAATCTGTAAATAAAAGTATAAACCGCAGAATGATAAGTTTATTTTAATATGTAGGTATATCATATGTAAATCACAATTATCGCAAAGAAGGAGAAGACAACTTTACAGAAAAAAAAAAGAAGGATATTCAGTTTTAATTGGATGTTCGAGTTTCATCTTGTACTCCGGTGTCGTCTTATTAGATACAGTTGCTGCATTGAGAAGAGAGTTACTAAACACCAACAAACTAGTACTTAGTACATTTACTTTTGCCCGACTACGGCGAACCAAAGGAGGGGTTAAGATTTTGAAAGGCTATGCATGTATGTTCATTTGTTCCCTTATAGGTCCTAAACTACTTATTAGAACTGGACAAATAAGGTATTGTTAGAAGAGTCTTATACGTCCGCTGGCTACAGGTTACATGACTTGTTCCTGGACCTAATGTGGCGCCCTCTAGTGGTCATAATTAGCCCTGGTCGTATGCCACTTACTCTAACAAAGCAATTCATTCTATGGGAAAGTGGCATAAGACCACAGCTGTTCTTGATATTTTCTTGTTTAATACTTTTTAGATCTTGATTTTTTGGTAGTTGGGTTTTAGTTTTAAACTATTTTTTTATTGAGATTATATCCAATATTTAGAGATTTATCAGAGCCTAGAGTTACACTACTATCGTTTAATGGTAATTCCTTATTTAGTATCAAAAGAAGTGAATACAAGACAACGATAACTTTGATAGACGTACGTAGTAATGTTTTCATTCTAGCGTTGTCGTGTCTGGATCTTGGATCCTTCCGATGTAACATGTGAAAATGCTTTACTAATTAAGGGTCCCCCGATACGACAACGCAGAAATCAAAAAAAATTACTATTATAGATTTTTTAAATCAAAATTAAAGGGCTCCAACACCATTTATTATTATCGAGCGGAAAAGTTATTTGAATTTGGAACATATCTACCTACCTATGTAATTTATAGAAATCGAACGCAAATGTATGAATTCCTGGCTGGCAAGTGCTGGCCGTACGATGTGGGGACCCGTGCTAACAAAAAAAAACAAAAGCGTGCATATTACTAATGCCTCTGGCAGTTTATACTGGAGATTGAAGGCGCTTGATGAAACTTGTTACACATATTGTGGCATTTGTACTTTTCTACTTTTACTTTATTTTTGAAAATAAGAAAACTGGAATCGTACAAGTACCTAATTCCTTAATTATGTCGATGTTATTGTTTGTATCAGTACATGACATACCTCTTTTCTCATAGATAAGGGATGAAAAGTAGAGTATATTACTCGGGAATAAATTATTTTTCCCTCTGGCGATGCACGTTGAATCCTTCGTTACGCTAGTGATTCAAAATAGCGCCCTCACCGTAAAAATATTACTTTGCTTACTTGTCATACAATCAAATATTTAGTTTAGTTTCAATTATGGTTTGGCAATAAATTTATAACCGTCGTGGGTTTCTACTAGATTTTCAATTTTGCTTTTTAATTTAAGCTTTTTATAGAGCACTAGCTAATGCCCGCGGATCCGAAGAATTCTGATTCCGTTATAACTTTATTATCGTGTAGAAGTTCCCTCGAAGTTCCCCCGTCGGCCTTCAGTATCGGATATCAATATCGGACTCGGACCGACTAAAACCGCATGCCGTCTTGGGTCTTCAGATACTCGTAGACGATATGATTGGGCACAGGATTGCCTAGAGTAAATCCTGCGCTCCCCGGCTGACCCGGCCACGCTTGTACTCAGCGACCAGCCCGCCTGTACGTACCTAAAACCTGTACTTTTCAATTGATTTATTGACATTTATAATTTCGTAATATCTTTTGAATAGAACGTCATTTCAATAATTCAAAAGTAATCAACAGGTATTGAAATAATCTTGAATACGAAATAATTAATTAAGACAAGAATTAATGCAAAGGTATCAATTCTATGGTCTGACTTTGTTCGTCATTTCTGATTGAATTTATTACGTCGCGCACAGATTTCAAATTGCGATACCTCGGGATTATTTATTGTAATTATATAGTTTGAATAACAGTCATGTTTAACAATAAATATACAAACTATTTAACGTATTTAATTAGATAAGGAATAACACTGTATTGTTAAAAATAGCTTCAAAATTGACACATATATTTTTGTAATTTTTAAAAGGTATTACATAAGAGATAGACATATTATGCTATTGCAGACTATTATGTGTACATTTTGATGTCTAAATTTCTGCGGTAAATTATTTTGGTTTATCATCAATAGTTTTTTAAAGTAAAGGAAAAAAAAATGATATTTTTTACACGTTTAGTTTAACTATTGGAGTTTTAGTAAGGATCCCTATTATTTCATGAAATCATTTAGCCTATGCTAGTCAATGATAATGCAGCTTTCTAATGGTAGTAGAATTTTTGAAATCGATGTTGTAGTTTTTGAGTTTATTTAAATACAAAAATACAAAACTTTCCTCTTCGTTGATCAAGCGAGCGGAGCGTGCGAGAGTCTCTGTTTCGATAAGGTGGCTGATTTTCTTTTGTCCGTATGTCTGTTCCAATCTTGAAAGCTTACAACCGATTTTCACCAAACTAGGCATACATATTCTTTGATTTATAACTCAACCATTGTCGAGACCTTTCTTTACCCGACTGCGTCAGCGAGGGTAATATGTATTACGTGTTATGTATGCATGTATATATGTATGTAAGTATATATGTATGTATGTATATATATATATATATATATATTTTTTTTTAATTTTAATTTGTACGCCATGTAAGTGGCAGGACATAGTGCACCTATATTTATTATTTTAAGATCTTTGTAAAACCTATGTTCCACAATTTAATAAATAAATAAATAAAAAAAATAAAAATAAAAAAAAAATATACATATATATATATATATATATCAAATAATCAAATAATCAATTTTATTTATTCAGTTTAGGCACACAAATAAGCACATATGAACGTCAAAATTTTACAATTAGGTATGTCAAGAAATAATATAAAAATATTAAATAATGTAAAAGTAAACCATTGCAAAATGATTCTTTCGCTGGTTCGGTAGATTAGTTCTACTGAGATGATACCAGCAAGAAACTCAGCGAACTATATTAGAACTAGATTATTTACTTTTTTTTTTAATTTGCCTTAGTTTACAATTTATTTTGTGCGAGCAAGCAAGAGACTTATGTTGACCACGCATTTACTTCATTAAGATACTCATCCACTTTATAGTAACCTTTGACCCTTTAACTGGTAGAGGAAACTAGTCATGCGATTGAAATGAAACTCAGTTATGGGATGTAGGTGTTTATGCTTATATTAATTATGCCATAAAAAAAATGAAAAATTAAGAAAAACTTGGAAAAATTATGATGGCCATATATTTGCCACTACTGTTCAGTGTTAGTTTGAAATTTTTTAAAACAAGGAATAGCACACAAGGGCACGTCGCATTTGCCACATTGTATGTTGGACCTTTTGTTTGTGGATTAGATTGGAATAGGATTATTAATATTATTTATTTACAGAATAAAAAATGGAGCGCCGTTTGCAGATGACCGACCGTGAAATAGAGCGGCAGTTAGAAGAAATGTTCGGGATTCCCGATGGCACAGATTCAGAAGATGGTTTGGAAGATTCTGATACTGATGAAAATCTAATAAATATACTTTCGGGTAATAATTCCTGTTTTGAACCTTGCGTCGAACCAGTGTTTGCAGATACGTTGTTGACAGATAGGAGAAGGAGAAGACGTGGAAAGCATGGGCCAGAACAAGCAACGGATGAATGGGAAGAAGATGTTGAATATGATTATGAAGACGAAACCGATACAGAGAGCAACAACAGGACCATGGAGATTGATAATACAACAGATTGTCAAGAAAATGAAATAGAAGGAGAAGGAAGTGTCAGAGTACTTCGTGTTTCAACATCTAGCGCTGCCATTGCCCAACCTCTAGCTTCTACATCTCGTATCACCACCGCACCACTTCTTGATTCTACAACTCGTGTCGCCACCGCACCTCTTGATTCTACACCTCGTGTCACCACTGCACCCTCCCTTTTGTTTTTGGAAGAACCCGATTCTGATGAAGATGAAATAGACTGGAAAAAGAAGGACTGGACAAATGATCCAAATGTGCCTTCCATTGATGAAAACGAACTTCAATCGCAGATTCATTTTCCAAGTAGATCAAGACCAATTGCTTATTTCGAATGATTTTTGATAGTGAAGTTATTGAAAACCTACTAGTTCAAACGAACTTGTTTGCAAGACAATCAAATATAAGAAACTATACCGAAATTACTAAAAATGAACTGAAGGCTTATCTTGGAATGCTAATACAAATGGGGATACACAAATTACCATCAATTGAAGACTACTGGTCTAGTAATCCAGCATTATGTGTCCCTGAGATTGCTGAGACTATGACACTTCAGAGATTTCAAAAAATTTCCAGATGTCTTCATATAAATGATAATGAACAGATGCCCAAAAGAGGAGAATTAGGTTACGACAAGCTTTATAAAGTTCGCCCACTACTTGATCAAATCAACAAGAGATGTCAAAATAAGGCGAAAAATACAAAATCTCAGTCCATTGATGAATCAATGGTGAAGTTCCTATTTATTGTACTCGACAAAAAGCCGTGTATGATACACGGCTTTTTGCTGGTCGAATCTATCGACTCCTCCCATTCGCTTTGAGTATTCTAAAACTGAGCGTGGACAGGGAAAGGATCTTTTACTACCATCCTTTTGTGTTCGGTGACAAATAGCCTCCTCTTTTGGGTGGAAGGCTGTACTCAAAATGGTCACTAATTTTGTGTCCTTCCAGATGGCAAACCCCACATTGTTCCGAACTCGCCATTTGTATTGTCCTTTTTCAAGTTGTTTCAGTTTTCTACTCTGCCTCTTCATGATTTCTTCACTATTTCTTACACCTGTAGGTTTCTTTACTAAAACAGGCATTCCCAATCTATCATTTCTCGCAGTTGCTGTGCTATATATACCATGGTCGTACAAATACTGAAGAAGATCATAACTACTAAAAAGTTGTCAAAGCAAAGATGTGCTGAGTTACCATCATCTATTAGTGATTGGGCTAGAGTTTTTACCACACCACTTCCCAGACCAGTTTCCACGGTGTCACCTTTGCCAGTATAGACCTGGAACTGAAATAAATAACCCGTCTTGCTATCTGCTCTAGCCCAAATTTTATAACCGCGTTTCACGGGTTTGAGGGGCATATACTGTTTGAGCGCACTGCGACCCTTGAACTTCACCATTGATTCATCAATGGACTGAGATTTTGTATTTTTCGCATTATTTTGACATCTCTTGTTGATTTGATCAAGTAGTGGGCGAATTTTATAAAGCTTGTCGTAACCTAATTCTCCTCTTTTGGGCATCTGTTCATTATCATTTATATGAAGACATCTGGAATTTTTTTGAAATCTCTGAAGTGTCATAGTCTCAGCAATCTCAGGGATACATAATGCTGGATTACTAGACCAGTCTTCAATTGATGGTAATTTGTGTATCCCCATTTGTATTAGCATTCCAAGATAAGCCTTCAGTTCATTTTTAGTAATTTCGGTATAGTTTCTTATATTTGATTGTCTTGCAAACAAGTTCGTTTGAACTAGTAGGTTTTCAATAACTTCACTATCAAAAATCATTCGAAATAAGCAATTGGTCTTGATCTACTTGGAAAATGAATCTGCGATTGAAGTTCGTTTTCATCAATGGAAGGCACATTTGGATCATTTGTCCAGTCCTTCTTTTTCCAGTCTATTTCATCTTCATCAGAATCGGGTTCTTCCAAAAACAAAAGGGAGGGTGCAGTGGTGACACGAGATGTAGAATCAAGAGGTGCGGTGGCGACACGAGTTGTAGAATCAAGAAGTGGTGCGGTGGTGATACGAGATGTAGAAGCTAGAGGTTGGGCAATGGCAGCGCTAGATGTTGAAACACGAAGTACTCTGACACTTCCTTCTCCTTCTATTTCATTTTCTTGACAATCTGTTGTATTATCAATCTCCATGGTCCTGTTGTTGCTCTCTGTATCGGTTTCGTCTTCATAATCATATTCAACATCTTCTTCCCATTCATCCGTTGCTTGTTCTGGCCCATGCTTTCCACGTCTTCTCCTTCTCCTATCTGTCAACAACGTATCTGCAAACACTGGTTCGACGCAAGGTTCAAAACAGGAATTATTACCCGAAAGTATGTTTATTAGATTTTCATCAGTATCAGAATCTTCCAAACCATCTTCTGAATCTGTGCCATCGGGAATCCCGAACATTTCTTCTAACTGCCGCTCTATTTCACGGTCGGTCATCTGCAAACGGCGCTCCATTTCTTATTCTGTAAATAAATAATATTAATAATAATACCCCTCCACATTCACACAACGCCACCTAGTCTCAAACTAAGCAGAGCTTGTATTATGGGCAATAGACAACTGAATACTCATATACTACATACTTATATATATTATAGATAAATAACACCCAGGCACAGAACAAATGATCGCACAGAGACTTGTCCTGGGTGGGGGAATCGAACCCACAACCTCTGTTTTAGCAGTTAGTGGCACTAACCACAAGACCAAAAGGCCAGTCAAAAATAAAAATAAATCTCACTGGTACTGGCAAGTATATTATATTGCCACCAACAGGTAGTAATCTGGTAGTGGCAAATATATTGCCAACGTAATTTTTCCAAATTTCTCGCATAATAATTATTTTTCAAAGAAAATAATTATCTATAATGCACATAAAACCACAAATCTAACTATTATAAAATAATACTTACCAAAATAGCCAAAGTCTTTCGATTTTTACCCGGATACCTCAAGAGAAACAAAAATACCGCCAAGTCGAACTTAGTTGAGATTTTATTTGACAGTTTGCTGAAGAATGTTATTTTTAAAAAATTCCAATAATACATGGATAACACTCTTGCACTAAATGCTGAACTATGTTGTGTATTTTAGTTTTAGCTTTGTATGCTGTGACATGTTTGTAACCATTTTATGTAAGCAATAAATTATATAAATTAAAAGAAATCTTGGCGTCCTTGATACCTTGTTACCCACACATTTCAATCTCGGATGACGCATCAGACTTCAACAAAACAAGCTCATAATAATATACTGCATGTGCCACTTAGGACCTTAAGCTCCGCATTAATGAGTTCATATTGGAATGCAGCTCATAATTGAGATGTAGCATTTTATTTACCTTTGTTGTCGGGCACCAATTTATGTGATTTCTGTACCGTCAGTCATTGACCGTAACTTTATGGAGAATTTTTAAAATTTCATCTCGTTGCCGAGTGAATAATAATATGTACGGAGGAATAATTTTTTTGAGAAAACTAGACGGTATACAACAATTTTCTAAGAGGTAGGACACGGCGGTATTTCCGCCCAATTAAGCAGTCCTACTGGGGAGGTACCTCCGCCCTACAGAATACCGCGGTTATAATAACTTCGTATTGTGTTCCCAGCGGTGAGTAGGGTAGCCAGAGCTCACAGGAGAATTTGTGTTATCAGTGGGATGGCTAAAGGCTTATTTTCTATGCCCCGAAATAACAAAACGTTTCGTTACATATTATTTTTTCTTCTTTTTAATGAGCAACGGAAACATGATGGCTAATATATTGCCTCTACCGGACAAAGGGTGTAAAGTTTTTTTTTTTTTTACTATTTTAAATTTATTTATTGGGGCCTATTAATCAAATCCTGAGGAATTTTATTAAATATTTTTATACAACTGCCTACAAATGAGTCACCAACGTTGTGAATCCTAAGTTTTGGTAGAACTAGTTTATTTTTGTCCCTCGTATTAAAATGGTGTACATCGGATAGTTTTTCGAAAATATTTAGGATTTTTCGTACATATAAGATATTATCATAAATGTATTGAGAAGCAACTGTTAAAATATTAATTTCTTTGAAAACTTCTTTCAGCGAGTCACGGGGTCTGAGGCTCGATCGCTCGTATTGCTCGTTTCTGTAGTACAAATATAGTCTCAATATCGGCAGCTGAGCCCCACAGCAGCAGGCCGTATGACCTAACGCTATGAAAGTAGCTAAAATAAACTAATCGTGCAGTTTCCTCATCTTTCTAACCGCACCGCATAGGCAGCTGAGCTAAGTTAAGATGATAATATAAATATATATATATATATATATATATGCGTGTGTATGTATTGTCAGTGACGGTAACGTATGCTAGAAAGTCACCCGTTGACCCGTTTCGGACTAAAACCATATGACCCATATGACTTGTTAGTTGATGAAGTGCTCGAAGACCTTACACAGCACTGAGATGACGGCTATGGGTCGATAGTTGTCTGGGTCTGAGCGATCTCCCTCTTGGGGATCGGCTGTACATTTACCTATTTCTAAGTCAAAGGCACTGTACCCAAGCGGTAGGACAGTCGGTACAGTGCAGTCGTGCAAGCATTGGAGACAACTCCGCTGCACATTTTTGTAGAACAATCGGGCCCATTGGCTTGCCGGACATTGAGTGATTGCAGCACCGCACGGAAATCGCGTTACCTGCCGCCCCACCCTCGAATATGGTCGGCGGGCTCCCACATCCAGTTATCAATCGGCACGACGAGCCATATCGGGATTATGAGTGACCTGGTGAGGCAGCCTTCCAGGGTGGTTAATCCCAGTTGGGCCCCTGTACTATACCGCGGACGGCCAGCGGGACCATCGTTTCTACGGGTCTCCCTGACCGGTGCGTCACCTCACGCCATCCCCTAGACAACGCCAAGACCCACTGGTCCCACTAGTGCTGCGACCACTATCATCTTTGTCCGGCTTTGCATTTACTGACCCCTGAACGCAATCCAATCGATATTGAATACTATGGCGAGTTACTCGAAACAGTGCTCAGTGATACCAACCCGGTCGCAATTTATAACTAATATGTGCCATCAAATTTCTATCACCTGCAATCCCTTAAGTCGTAATGCAATGATAAATAGCCTATAACCTTCGACGAAAAACAAAGTATTCAACACAAAAAGATTTCTTCAATTCGACAATTCAACGACAACCAGTAGTTAATGAGATTAGCGCAAACAAACAAACTCTTCATACATACATACATATAACCACGCCATTATCCCCGAAGGGTTAGGCAGAGGTGAATTAACACCCACATTACACCAATCATTGGTGAGTCTATTGCCGTCTTCCGGCCCCTATTGTTGACTCGAGTTTGTTTCTGTGAATGAGTCTGAGCTGTATATATGTGTCTGATGTTAAACAGCCCTATCCCTTAGTCGCCTTGTACGACAACGCATGGGAAGAGAGATGGGGTGGCCCAAATTCTACTCTGCCGGGAACCACGCAGCCTCTTCAGCTTTATATTAGTATAAATTAGTAAAGATAGATCTTATGTACATAACGCGACGCGCTGGGTGTTCGCCCATTACCATTACCTACCGCTACTCTGGAATAACAGTGCTGTGTATAACTACGCCTCTGCTACAGTAGTTATATGCAGCGTCCCCTAGTAAGCTACTATCGTAACGCCTATTTTAGAACCCTCACTAATCAAGTACAAACTAAAAACCGCATCAAAATCGGACTAGTGGTTTTGGAGAAAAATCACAATATTGATTCGTGCAAACAATACTTCATTAAATACAAAATTCGTACTATTTACAATTAGTAAAACTGTAAATAGTACTAATTTTGTATTTTACAGTAGAAAGTACATTTTGGGATAATTGTGAAATTATATTTTATAGTATAGCAATTAATTCAGTCCATGAAGGAACCTCTATTGGTTGTTTATTTTGAATGAGGCTTTGAACGATACCGAAACAGAAAATTTTGTGTCATATTTTGAAAAACAGTGGATGACAAAATTATGTTCAAATGTGTAGTGTTACTCACATGAGTGCTACAGGACTACGAACGCCCTAGAAGGATGGCACTTCCGCCTAAACAAAAAGATTGGGAAGACAGATCTTTTCTCATATAGAAACTTTTTGAAAAAAGAAGCAATGTATTACGAAAGATTAAACAAACTAATGTATGTTTGGGAGGGGAGCCGCGGAAAAGACGATCAAAATTTATAATCAAAGACACCAAAATTAGCAAAAATATAGAAGCATTATTAATATAGAAGCATATTATTAGTGCTTCTATATTTTTACGTCAACGAAATGTCACACCTGAGGAATGTTTGCAAAATTTATGTAGGTTTAAGTAGGTAATTATGATTATGTGATGAAATTTATTGATGATATGGTAAAAAATTGTGAAACAATAATTATAATTATACAAAAGTTTGGTCTCAACAATATATGTGTATATAATGTTTCAACAAAGTAAATAAAGTTGTATGCAAATTCATATTTACCTATGTGACTATACTTATTAGAAATATTCAGAATTCGTATTATTTATAATTAGGTAAATGAAGCATTCGGAAAATTAAGAATTGGTAATATTTAAAATATTTAAATTTAAAATTTGCGGCAGGTCCCAGCCTCGTGGAAAACCGCATTCGTGCACCCTGTACCTAAGAAAGGTGACAGGACAGATCCGACCAATTACAGGCCTATCGCTATAACCTCCCTACTCTCGAAGGTTATGGAGCGTGTCATTAATACACAGCTCCTGAGATACCTTGAAGGAAACGATCTACTGAGCGACCGACAGTACGGCTTTCGCCACCGTCGCTCAACTGGTGACCTTCTTGTGTATCTCACAAACCGGCGGTCGCAAGCCATCGAGAGTCGGGGTGAGGCACTAGCGGTCAGCCTCGATATAGCGAAGGCCTTCGATCGGGTCTGGCACAAAGGTCTTCTTGCGAAGTTGCCGTACGTTGGACTCCCCGAGGGACTTTGTGAATGGATCGCCAGCTTTTTGTCCAACAGAAGCATCCAAGCCGTCCTCGACGGCAGCTGCTCGGACCGCATGAACATAAACGCTGGTGTCCCACAAGGCTCCGTGTTGTCTCCGACGCTGTTTCTGCTGCATATCAATGACATGCTGTCTGATGGCTCCATTCATTGTTATGCGGACGACAGTACCGGGGACACGTGTTACACGGGCCGTGCAAATATCCCTCAGTCCGAGGTGGAAAAGAGTCGCGAACAACTTGTGTCTGAAATCGAGACTACTCTCTCTGGAGTATCCGATTGGGGACGACTAAACCTAGTCCAATTCAACCCCACTAAGACACAAGTATGTGTATTCACCGCTAAGAAAACCCCATTCGTTGTGGCGCCGCAATTCCTGGGCACACCGCTTACCATCTCCTCGAGTATCGGGATCCTTGGTGTCGATATCTCCAGGGACGTCCAATACCGAAGTCATTTGCAGGACAAGGTTAAGTTGGCATCAGGAAAACTCGGAGTGCTCAACAGGGCGAAGCAGTACTTCACTGCGGGGCAGCAACTCCTTCTTTATAAAGCACAGGTCCGGCCTCACATGGAGTACTGCTGTCACCTTTTTGCTGGAGCACCTGCATACCAGCTTGACCCCTTCGACTCGTTGCAAAGACGGGCATTGAGGCTGGTTGACAATCCCATACTCGCAGGTAGAGTGGAACCTCTTAGCCTTAGGAGGGATTTTGCCTCACTGTGTGTGTTCTACCGCCTATACAATGGTTTGTGCTCAGATGAATTGTTTGACATGATGCCCGTAGCTACATTCTATCATCGCACCTCTCGCCATAGGCAGGGAATTCATCCCCACACATTGCGACCTGAGCCGGTGCGCACTGTGCGGTATGAAAGAAACTTCATCCCACGCACACTCAAGCTGTGGAATGACCTCTGCTGCGGTTTTCCCAAGCGCCTACAATATGGGGTTCTTCAAGAGGGGCATCAGAAGGTTTCTTCATGGTCGGCAGCACGAGTGTGACACCCCTGGTGTTGCATACGTCCATAGGCCACGGTAACCGCTTCCCATCAGGTGGGCCGTGTGCTTGTCTGCCAACTTAGTGGTATAAAAAAAAAAATTCCATAAAGAAGAATTCGTCCCGATAATAATTTGGATACTTAAGAACACACGTGGAAAATTAAGAATTAGGAACCAATCGAAGACAGGGCAAAATCGGACTAGTAGTGATGTAGTAGTGAAAACATGGAATATTGATTTGCACAAAAAATGTTTGCTGCAGCCTCCACTGGTGAGCTATCACCGTAACACCTACCTAAGAACATGCACCAATCAAACCCGAACCCATTATTAAAAAGAGCATCAACTACTAGGACTAGTAGTTTTGGAGAAAAATGGCAACATTGATTTGCACAAACTACATATATACCGTCTCCGGTCCGTCGTGGTTAAAAATACGAAGCAGTGTCAGTCAGTACAAAAAATAATATTATTAAAAATTGTACGTCGTAATCCATCATCGGGTTTACACCTTCAAAGCTAGTAAAGGATCGGGATGATATATTGATTTTCAAAATTGAAATATTTTATAAAACTATTCGTGCGTTATATACACATGGACTAAGAGCCCATAACGATCAATTCTTCATTTTTTTATAACAATATTAAAGTATTTTATATTCGCTTGAAAAACTCAAAAGGTTCAACAACGATTGAAATAACACGATATGCAATCCGCTTCAGGGATGGTTCTAAGCAATTTTTTTTATGTTGCTAGATTACATTGCAGCCAGGTTATAGATTTTTTAACGAGGGTATTCCCGGTTGAATACACGCTATTAATTTATAAAGCTGAAAGTTTCTCTATTTATTTCGGCAATTTAGGTAAGAACGATCCTCGACTATGAAGTTTGAATGAAGATTGCTTTGGCAGGTAATAATACGAATGCCACGGCTATAATAACTTCGTGATGCGTTCCCGGCGGTGAGTAGGGTAGCCAGAGCTCCCCGGAGAGTTTTTGTGCTGTCAGTGGGAAGACCAAAGGCTTATCCTGATTTCATATTTTACAATGGAGCCACAAAATCTCTGTTCTTACAGGGTCGGCAGCACGGATGTGACTCCACTGATGTGTAAACGTTTATAGGTCATGGTAACCACTTTCCATCAGGTGGGCCGTGTGCTTCTCTGCCATCTAAGCTGTATAAAAAAAAGAAGGTAACAGGTTAAGAAGGCGAATAAAAGTGCACCTCAATTCGAATTCAAAAGTCGTTCTGTCAGTCACTTGCACTGTACCACTAGTCCATTAAAATTTTACAATGACAAATGCATTTGTCAGACGCTGCAATTTTCTTTTTTAGATGTCAAGGAAGGGGGAGGGAGTCAGTTTAAAAGTTAAATCCAAGTTTGTGGGCACTTATCACGCGGCCGCAACCTTGAAAAAAGGGGTTCAAATGGGTTTTATGATGCAACAAAAATGCAACTCCAAATGTTAATTTGTAATGGACTACGGAATTTCGGATTAAATGTCAGTTAACGTGTTACTATATTAAAACATAATCAATTAATTCCAGGAACTGCAGGTGGGAATGCGCTGTTGCGAAAATGGCAATATTAATTGGATCGTTCTGTTAAACGACAGCTTCGTGCGCTATAGATGTGTCTATATTATGCGATATTGATGTATGTATTGAATGTGTTTTAGCCACATGAGAAGTTTTGATGGTCTAGGGTTAAACATTTGAGAATGTTTAACTGTGTAGAGATTTCTGTTGAGTAAAGTTTGGCAATTTTCATGAATCGTCTGTATTCAAAATCCAAAAACAAAAAACACATACAATAAAATTCACTGTTTGGTACGGTTTGCATGCTGTCGGTATCTTTGGTCCTTATTTCTCTCGATATGATTAAGAAGCAGCTCTAACGATAAATGGTAACCGCTATCGTGGCAAGCTGACTGATTTTTTGGTTCCTAAAAAAAAAATCAGTTAAATATCGAAGACATTTGGTTTGACCAAGACGCGCAACTTGCCTTACATCGCGTCACATCAATTTATTGCAAAATGAATTTGGTGACAACTTCATTTTCAGAAGTGGTCCTGTAAACTCGATCTCGCTTTTATCTGAATTAACGCCACTCGATTACTTTTTAAGTGACTATATTATTAAGTCATTGGTTTATGCCGACAAACCAGCAATTTTTGAAGTGTTGGAAGCCAAAATTCAAGTCATCATTCACTCTATACGGCCTGATTTATTGGAAAGTAGTAAAAAGTTCAACTGATCGAATGGATTACTTAATTCGTGACCGCGGCGGATATTCGGATATCATATTTAATATTAAAAAAATAAATGCCATAAATTTATATACCAGATTAGAATAATAATAAAAACATACAACAGTATATCTGGCTCGTTTTATTATTTAAAACTCTCAAGCTCTTAAACAACAGCCTACACGTATGACTAAACTAGTTTAAACACTCACCGGGATTTATTTCACTTATGTATTTACCATTTTACAAAACCATTTATAGGCAATTATTCATAAGTTCTTCAGTTCGTAAACTCAGGCTATGATAATGGTGAAGGATGATTTATTTTAAAGTTTCTTATATAATTTATAATTATGTAAATTATATTATATTATCTTATATATTATGTAAAGTAGATATACTTTTTAAAATTTTCTTGTACCTGTTAACATTATTTAATTGCAACTATACACCTACCTAGTGAGTATGGTATTAATATAAGTAGCACCATAATAAGCTTATGGCCATAAATATAACTATTACTATTGTTAACATATACTACTACTAACTGCCCACGCCGCGCCGCGGCCTGCTTCTACAAGGGTGACAGGCCACCACACAGGCCCGCGCTTATGGTGTCGGAGGACATTGCGGCCTCTGGCGCCCCAGTTTCTTGCGCTCGCGGTCCGCGCGGTTGGTGATACTTCTTCACTCCGGCGCCGACGTCTCCTTCGCGAGCATTGATTGCTCACAGAAGTAGGCACCGGCAGTTCACAAATCCGCGCAGCGAACCATCACCGCGAGCAAGATGATGTCCGTGAGAACTCTCACTCCCGAAAGGGTCTTCGCTTCCAAGATCCACTATAGCGATCCAGCGAGGAGTAGAAAAAAAAAACTCGAACGAAAGTAAACGTGCAGCGGTCACGGGGTTGTGGTGTTGCTGGTTTCGCAGGACAAGAGCGGGGTCTCGCGCGGTGAAATGGAAGGGGGATTGTTTTTGAGCCAGTTGCCAAGTTAATTCGCACGACGTGTTACCGTTTTTTCCTTTCCAATCAAACCTGTCTGAAGCCGCATCGGTTCAAAGGTTTCCCTTACCCTATTTTTGCTGGTGCCACATAGTTACCATAGTTTGGTATAGGGAAAAATAACCACTTGGAAATGAAATTGACAAAAATAAATTTTCATTATACTACGGTTTTACTGGTTGCTAACAAGCACATGACCTACTTAACGTCAAGCAGTTAATAAGGGATGTCGAAAATGATATGAAGTAGAGAACGTTTAAGGCTTAAAGAAACATGCAAGGTTACGTATTGTGATGGCATAAGCCTGTCAGAAAAACACAGGGCTTATAACATCATAACAATTTAAGTTCGCTAGCTTTGTTTCACATGGATTTTATAAAACGAAAGTAACATCCTCTTTATTCCATTGCCGGAAAACAATTTTAATGGCGTTCCACAATCAGATGTGATAATGGGGATTAAAAATGTTTTGTATTTAAAAAAGGACGAGTATGTTTCAAGAATACACGTTGTTACCACAGAATAGAAATCAGCTTCATTTTTTTTTAGAAAGGTCAAAGGTTAAAAATGACATAACAAAATTTAATACCGCATGCGAAAAGTTTATGTTCAATTTTTCAATTTTTCCAGAAATGAAAATATAGTTTCTTTGCATCCTCGAACTCACAACGAAATATGTTTTTCCATTTTTCTGGCATAATAACGTAAGATTCGAGTATGAAAGATTAATTTGTTTTGTTGCACCACGCTTCAATAAAATATTAAATCAGTCAAATTTAAAACATGCATATCCAGGGCTCGAAGGTGAAATGTTGGGATGAAAGCGAAAACAACGCTGAGATGATGGTAAACATATATGGCACTCAAAGATGCAAAAAACATTGAAGGGTGTGGTAAACTATGAAAGCATCCGGTAGTAGGTATGAAGAATGGATACTAATTTCCGCTGTAAAAACCGTTAAATTGCTAAATTCAAAACCAAAAAACTAGATTACACATAATTTTCAAGCTAACTGTCAAAAATAGTGAGATTATGATTTTTAAGGCAAACACTGTGACATACCCGGACGTACCTACAGTCTCACTACCTATATATGGAAATACCCTTAGAAGAGTTGACAGGACGATGTATCTGGGCCACTGGACCACCGAGGCCTTGCGTGATGTTTGTGACATAGGTAGGGAGCGCAGAGCGCTCGCTGTCCGATGCAAAGTGATGGCCCGTAGCTTAGCACGATTTACTAAATCAGTTAAGGTTCTGGTTTTTAAAGTCTACCTATCTTTTAACACTACCTCTCTACCTATATTTTTTAATCTTTTTACACGTACAGCCTGTGAGTTAGATACACACAGCGGGCATACGGCGTTCTACACGTCCATTATAATAATGCGTTTAGGGTTGCCGAGGCACTGTAGTGCATCAGGTATGTTTGCCAAGGCGCGCACCGATGTTTCGAGGCTATTATGAAGAAGCGGTGTGCGCCGATTCCACTTCAGTTGCATACCCGTGAAATTTTTTTGTTAAAAGCTATCACTATGGATAATGTTCTGAAATAAATGATTTTTTTTAATATAATAATTAATTTTGTGTATTATACTACTAATTAAGGCTTAAAAGAAAAAATAAAAGATATACATATTCATAATAATTCAGGGAAAGTTATTTAAGGAAAGTTAGTTACTACGCGGGCATCGTGCGGTCCATAGCCCAGTACGGGTGCCCCGTGTGGACGGACACCCTGACGGACAGGCCCCTGCTGCGTGGTTTGCAGCAGAAGATGGCCTGCCGGATTACCAGGGGGTACCGCACGATATCGTTCGACGCGGCGAGTTTCCTCGCCGGATCGCCACCGTGGATCCTGGAAGCAAGATCCCTTTCGGTGCTATAAAGCTTCTGAAAGACGGTGCGGGAGCGGGGTCACGATCCCGAGTCTGAAGAAATTCGGGCCGTGATCCCGGCTCCACAGGGCCATGGTAGCGGAATGGGAGCCGCGACTTGGGCGACCAAGCGTAGGGCGCGCCGTAGTAGCGGCGGTAAGACCCATCATGGGGGCGTGGCTAGAGAGGCCACACGGCAGCCCCTCGTACCGTCTGACGCAGATGATCACCGAGCACGGGTGCTTCGGCAGTATCTGCGTCAGATGGAGAAAGAGCCAACGTTCTAATGCCATCACTGCGATGCGAGCAATGACTCGGGGCTACATACGCTCACCGATTGCCTAGCGTGGGAGACGCCGAGACGGTTGCTGGTGGCGGCCCTGGGAGTGAGAGTTCTCACGCTCTTCACCTTGCTCGCGGTGATGGTTCACTGCGCTGATGCATGGGCGGCCGGCGCGTCCTTCTGCGAGTAAGTAATGCTTGTGAAGGAAGAGGCGGGGCGGGAGCAGCAGCAGCTGAGCGATGAAGGATCCCAAGCCAAGCTGCCCGCGTACGAATGCAACTCGGGTGTTGGAGGTCGATGAATGACCTCCGTCCCCCATGAGCGCAGGCCTGGGGGTGACGGGTGGACCCGCCTGTCACCCTGGCAGAAGCAGGGCGCGGCGGCGGCGCCTCCCCGTTTCCAGGGACGAGTTAAGAACTCTGTGGTCCCCACATCCGAGGAGAGGGTCAGGTCGAGAGAGATGGCCCTGGATCGGCCGGGGTGCGAGGGATATGCCTGTTAATCTTACCTTCGGCCAACCAAAAACGACCCACAGGCGTCGTGCGTTTTGGTCAGTACGAGTCCGACAAAATCTCTTCCACCGGCTCTGGTGGGGGGGGGGGGGGTATCCGTGGGGATTCTGCGCAGGTAAAAAAAAAGGTTCTAACAGTAGCGTAATTATCCTCGTTGATACACGTTGCACTTTGTTTGTGCCTTATATGTTGTTAATAAAGTCCCCCGCGACTTAGAGCTTGATACTTAGTGCAACAGCGGTCTTTAAAAAAAAGAAATAGTTATTCCTTTTTTTCTTGTAACGCAGTTCATCATCATCATATCAGTCTAAAAGAGCCCACTACTTTACTCGGTCCTCCCTCAAAGATCTCGATGACGTATGGAGTTTTGCGCTACTTGCGAGCTTCAGTAATTTATTTTCAGGTTCCCAAGCAACATTTACACTTTCTGTTGGCTGATTACAACGATGAAAGATCTCGTATTCTACTATTCGCTACAAAAAGAAACAGAGAAGAACTGGCCAAGACGTGCTATTTGTTCTGTAACGGTACATTTAAAAGTGTGCCGAAATCTTTTCGTCAGATTTATACAATCCATGGTGAGATTGATGGTGTCGTAAAACCATGCTATGCTGTTAGACACAAAAAAGTCTACATATAAAAAACTGTTTGAACTTTTGAAATCAGCGATACCTGATGTGGATTTTTACGAGTGATTTTGAAGAAGCGGCTGTAAAAGGAACACAATCTGTATTTCCCAAAAGAAGGTAAAGGAACTTGGGCTTAATGAAAATAACATTTACAGAAAACAAGTTGCTTTGTGTGCTGTGATATCACAGATACACCAGATACTTTAGACGATGTAATCGTAACACCTTTTAATGACTACATGGTAACACAGTGATAAACCACAAATTCTGGTCAAACAAATGGTGTTGTTACGGCCAGGTTCATAAGACAAACAATTATGTAATGAGTCTTACTACTCAGTGATTAATAAAGCTATTAATAAAAATTGCAAGAAAAATCTGTCAATAGTTTTAAAAGTTCTCCTTAAAAATAAAAAGAATTACGCTGAAATTCGTGGCAAATTTGAAAGTCAAAATCTCAAAAGTATGCAGAACGTAGGAATCAACTAATAAATTATATTTGAAAATGGTTTTATTACTTTTGGTCACTGTGTTGAACAGCTGCGATTTTAAAAAAATAGCCACAATTTAATTATGCGCTGACCTTTTTAATAATACTTGTGATTCATAATCTATCCCAAGTAGGTAAATCATATTATACTCGTAGTACATAAGAAATATATAAGTAGTATATATTTTAATATGATTGTATTGATTCAAAAAAAAAACTATCCTAAGTATTATCATAGTTTTTAATTTTTATAGTAGATAGATAGATAGATAGATAGATAGATAATTCTTTAGATAGTACATAAGAAATAATACTGATTTTACAATTGTTGTATTGATTTATGTCATCATAATGTTATTTTTTAGTTATTTGTTATTGGTGGCGCGATTGGCCACGTGCGGTAGTGGACTGTATTGCGGGGATGTAGATAACTGTTCCATTGACGCTTTACACACAAACAAGACAGGTGACCGGGTTGCCGCGGATGTGATCCAGGCAATGACTGCAACCCGAGAAATTAGGAGAGGATGCACTAACCTTCACGACACCACGTGTTTTGCATCACAGCCGGTGCACGGATCTTCTCTTCCTTGCTCAGGAGCTGCCGTCCACATCACTAAATCACTTGAGGGGCACACGAGAGGCACAATCCGATCGGTAAAGGTCTATGAAGCGGTTAAAATGCAACAAATATTATTCATTTCTGAGAGACGCGTGCGCGGTCCGCCTTTACGCTGGCTAGTTCAAAGCGGGACTGAGTGTCTATATATCACAAATGGCGGACGGAAACTATTTCTAGTACTATACTATGGTTAGTGCGGGAGGGGAGACGGGTATAGAAGGAGTGTGTTTCCGCGTCAAAAAATACAGCTTCTACATCGGCGCAACCTTTCCTCCCGGCTTGAAGGGTTACCTTCGAAACGACAAATGCGAAACAAATCTAAAGTCTAATCTAAATCTAGGTTTGGGAAATAACAACTAAAATATAAACCTAGATTGGAGCTCGTGCCTACTGCTGGCTAGGCAGAGGGCAGAGGCGAACAAACAACACAACGCAACAGTCTCGACCAAGACGAGACGCGATTAGCCAACAACAAAATAAGGGTCTCTTCACGTGGGACCGATACAACAAGCGAGTGCTTCTTCTCCTCGGGTGGTTCGGAAACCGTAGTGGGATTGAATTGACCAACTGGCCACTTATCTAACGCGGCATGAATCCAGGACGGTCCACTAAACCATAACGGGTGATCTAAAATTTGCGAAGGAAGCAATCCACGAGAGAGACAACCGGCTGGGTTGTCGGTGCCAGCAACGTGAAAGAGATTATGTGGCGCTAATTCAGATTGAATTTTTGCCACTCTATTAGCGACGAATGTGTCCCAACGATGGGGCGAAGAGTGGGCCCAACACAAAGCGGCTGTTGAGTCCTAAAAGCTAAAATTCTACTAATATTAATGCGAAAATTTACAATTATGTCAAATAAATTACCTTAAAGATTCCGACCACAATACAAAATGTCATTAAGCGACACGGAAGTGCTAGTCTTAGCACTGCCATCCAAAACTACGCGGAGTTTTAGTAGTAAGCTTATCTTCTCTAATAACTCCGCGGTGCGGGATAATGTACGAAGGCTGGGTCCCGCCAGTGTCCGCAGGCGCAGGTGAGATGCAACCTTTATCTAAACATTCGTTAACAACCTCATCATAGGCCCGCTTCGACTTTGGGGACGCCTGCATCTTTCGTTCCAAACAAAGAAAGCGTTTTTCAGCGGATACACGGGAGCCACCGAGCGAAAACTTGCGGATGGTAGACTCCAGTGGCGGCTCGACGGTGCAACAGAACGAAGCAGTCGAGTGACTAAAACTATCTATAGAAGCGGGTGCGGAACCAATTATAACAAAACCAAGAACTGTTTCCAGTGCGTGCGGAGCGGGGTACGTCGGTCCCCCTTGAACCTTACGTGATAACTGGAGGTGCGGGAGAATCGAAGCGCCGATCAATATATCGACGACTCCAGGAACAGCGTAAGTCTCATCTGCTAAAGGCAAGTCTTTAAATTTCGTTAATAAAGACGTGTCAACCGGGACGGTAGGCAACTGTTCAGCTATTCTATCTATAACGAGCGAATCCATGTCAAACCAAATATTATTATTAAAACGAGATCTAAACCTTGTTTTAACGGTGCCACGAACAGCTGACTGTAAGCTTCCAAACCCCTTCACCACTGAGCGGGTTGAACGCTTATCAACATTGAAACCAAGACGCCGACAACAATCTTGAGTAATAAAATTACTTTGCGAAGCGCCATCTAACAGCGCTCGAACAATGCGCGGCTTACCTAATGCATCAACAATAACAACGCGAGCGGTCGCAAGACACACAGTAGTGAGTGCAGCACTAGCGGAGAACGAACACAAGGTGACGTCATCCGCGGCGGTCACCGGGCGGGCCGGAGCGCGCGCGGGCGCGGGCTGCGGCTGCGGCGCAGGCTGCCGTGTGTCACCGCTCGACGAGCCAACCGTGCTCACATTGGATGCGGCATTACTATTCTCAAAATGAAGCAAAGTGTGGTGTCTCGCTTGACATTTGCGACAACTATTTCTACTATTACATAAAACAACGCGGTGTTTAGTACCGAGACAATTAAAACAAAAATTATTAGCGCGAACAAATTTATAACGATCACTAGGCGACAATTTCAGAAAACCAGGACACCTGTACAGTTGCGAATGATGAGTACTACACAAAGAGCAAACAGGTGATTGTACATGTGCTGGTGCGGTACTAACATAAGTATGAGTTGACCTCAGTGACTTCGATGACGCATCTACTTTGCGTGCAGAATCAACAACTATCTTCGCGCCTTCATGTTTCGATGAAGAGCGTTGCAATACTTTTATATGCTCGCGAACAAAACTTTCCAAGTCTTCGAACTTAGGAATTTTATTGCCGCGATGATCCGACTCAAACAAACGAATGGTTTCGGAATCTAATTTCCTTAAACCCATATACAAAAATACGAAGTCGCAGAGGTCATCGATCTTTAGGTTCTTTACGGCGCGAACAGCTGACGCGAAAGTATCTAGAAATTTCTCTAAGTTTTGATCGTTACATGCCGTAATAGATTTCAAATCAAACATCTGATCTAAATAGGCGTTAGCTACCGATCTTTTATCCTCATACCTAGCTTTCAAAGTATTTAAAATTAAATTATAATTCTCGGCACTAAACGTAATTCCAGCGCAAACGGTTATAGCTTTACCAGTCAATTTTTCAACGAGATAATGCAATTTTTCGTGATCTGTCAACGAATCGTTCTTATCTATTGTATTCTCAAAACTATCTATAAATAGACACCAATTGCGAATGTTACCATCAAATTCGGGTATTTGGATTGGTGGCAACTTAGGTCGGTCGCGAGTGGGGTTGGGTAGGTCAGCCGGTTTCTCCAAACTCCTAGCGACGCGTTTGCTACGACAATACAAATCGTCAAACGACGACAAGGCTTGATAACTCACTGAGTAATCGGGATCCAAATTCAACTCTAAAACGTTGATGTCATGTACTAAGGTTTCGAAATCCGCGCGTAGACTATCTAAGTTTTCTATAGAACACAAGAACGAATCTCTAATGGCCAAATCAGAGGTTTTAAGTGCATTATCATAAATCGATTGTACGCGAGAGTAAATCATTTCTCTTTTAGCGTATAAAAGTTTCAATTGAACTTTACCGGTCTTATCAACCTTTGGGGACATGTTTACAATTAAATCTCAAACTAAAGTGCGGTAAACAACAAATATGAAATGACTTAATCTTAGCGGTACAGAGCAGCGACGCGGCCCGAGCGATACTCGGCAGGTAGGTAGGTATTTACAACTGTGAATGCACGCTTGAACAAAACGCGCCTAGCAACAGCCAGGTCGTACTTACGCGAGCCAGACCGCTGTCCAGGTTCAACTATTATTTCAGAGATTAAGTATTGCGTAATATCTATTCAAATTAAAATACTTTCGTATGAATTGGAATGAGATGCGAGCGAGGTAGGTACATCCACGTGTCTACCCACGTAGGTATTAGGTAAATACGATGCGAGCTAGCGGCGAGCGAACAACGTAATTGAAAAAAATAAAACAAAGCCAAATGCGTTAGGTATTACACTGTGCCTATGCACTAGGGTGTCTAGTATACCTAAGATCTAAGCCTAAATGCCTAGATGCGGGGTTTTCTACTAAAATAACTAGGTATTTAGGCGCGGTGCGAAAATTGCGAAATACGACTAAGTGTTGATACGATACCTAACCTATGTATGTACTAGGTAGGTACTATGCGAGCCAGCGGCGAACGGACAACAAATCTAATCCTAAATGTCTGGATGCGGGGTTTTCTACTAAAATAACCAGGCATTTAGGTGCGGTGCGCTTATTCCCATTAGAATAATAACAAAACTACGAACTACGGCTAAAATCCGGTTCGATCAGGACCAAAAAGAATGGTGGCGCGATTGGCCACGTGCGGTAGTGGACTGTATTGCGGGGATGTAGATAACTGTTCCATTGACGCTTTACACACAAACAAGACAGGTGACCGGGTTGCCGCGGATGTGATCCAGGCAATGACTGCAACCCGAGAAATTAGGAGAGGATGCACTAACCTTCACGACACCACGTGTTTTGCATCACAGCCGGTGCACGGATCTTCTCTTCCTTGCTCAGGAGCTGCCGTCCACATCACTAAATCACTTGAGGGGCACACGAGAGGCACAATCCGATCGGTAAAGGTCTATGAAGCGGTTAAAATGCAACAAATATTATTCATTTCTGAGAGACGCGTGCGCGGTCCGCCTTTACGCTGGCTAGTTCAAAGCGGGACTGAGTGTCTATATATCACAAATGGCGGACGGAAACTATTTCTAGTACTATACTATGGTTAGTGCGGGAGGGGAGACGGGTATAGAAGGAGTGTGTTTCCGCGTCAAAAAATACAGCTTCTACATCGGCGCAACCAGTTATATTATGTATTTTTAGGACACTAGATTGTAATAAGGCTGATTTTGTAACACATGTGATTAAAGGAAACTCATTGTGAAATTAGAATAATTAAACCATAAAGAAGTTATATTTTGATTAAGTTATTAAACTTTTTACTGATTGCCATAAGTGGAATAAAATTTGAATTTATAAAATGTTCCACTAATGGCACCTGCGAAAAATATCGGTAGGTGCCCAATGTGGAATACGTTAGGTGCCATTCACTCAGGTGCCATTAAAGCGGGTGCCCAATATGGAATACTTCCCACTGAACATATGACGCGGGTTCAAAGGCTTTTTAAACTGTTTTTTGAAATAAATATATGTAATACCAAATTATATATAATATAAATCTATGTAATACAAAATTATGCAATAACTTTTTGATTTTCACAATACGAGGGCTGCTACTTATGTATGCGGAATAGAAAAAATAAACAAATGTATATGGCTCAATATGCTTTTATTGTTTTTCAAAGTATTCTCCACTATGATCGATGCACTTTTACATTCGATAAAACCAATTTTTAAAACACTTTTTCCACTCTGATTGAGGTATCTCCAAAACGTGCTGTTTGAACGCGTCTACGGCATCTTCACAGGTCGAAAATCGTTGACCACGTAATTTATTCTTTACATTTGGGAATAAATAGAAATCATTGGGAGCCAAATCAGGGCTGTACGGTGGATGACCCATTAATTCTATTTTTTGACCATCCAAAAATGTAGTTGTTTCCTGAGATGTATGACAGCTGGCATTGTCATGGTGAAGTATGATTCTGCGTCGCTGGTTGTTTTTGCGTATTTCTTCAAATACTTCTGGCAAACAAATGGTCGTGTACCACTCCGAATTAACCGTTCTGCGATTCTCCAGTGGTATTGTAGCCACATGGCCATTAATACCAAAAAAGCAGGCCACCATTTGCTTTACAGTGCTTTTTGCACGAGCCACTTTCATAGGGTTTGGCTCATTTTGAAACACCCAAACTGTTGATTGTTGTTTAGTTTCGGGATCGTACTCGTAGATCCAGGATTCGTCACCTGTGTAGATATTATAAACAGATTTTGAGTTGCCTCCGTTGAATTTTTTCAAGGTTTTCTTGCACCATTCGACGCGAGCATCTTTTTGAGCCTCAGTTAAGTTGTGCGGGATCCAACGCGAACAAATTTTTTTTACAGACAAATGTTCATGTTAATCCTATGAATGCTCGTCATACATATGCCCAGAATGGCCTCTATCTCGCGATACGTAACATGGCGGTCTTGCATTATAAGTTTTCGCACAGCTTCAATATTTTGAGGCACAACCACCGATTTCGGGTGACCTTCTTTAACTTCGTCCGTGAGCTTACTCCGCCCGCGATTAAACTCACTAAACCAGTGATACACTGTCGTTTTTGATGGAGCTTCACCACCAAAAGTCGAAGTTAATTGATCTACGCACTTTTGTTGTGTTAAACCACGTGGAAAATCGTAATAAATCATAGCACGAATATTTTCACGAGTGAATTCCATTTTTTCAGCGATATGACATTTTAAACCCAACAAAAACAAAACACTAACGTATATAAGAAAATAAATATTAGCGGCCAGTATTTAAAAAAAGAACGAATATGTGCATGGAGGTCAGACATTGCGTTTAAAATTATTGGAATCCCAGATTCCGCATACATAAGTAGCAGCCTATGTAACTTTAGTTAGTTTTAACCTAAATAGCTTGAATTAGGGTGGATTCGGCCTACCTTAATTTATACACGAGTTAATATTCTAGAGTAAATCATTGATCTTATTCTCGAGTTTTTCATGCAATCTACCGTATAGCTATAGGTACTTAGTTTTTTTATCTATGCTCCAACAGTAAAGTGAATGATGATGTATTAATGTAATACCCGGCAATTATGCATTGTTTTAAAAATGCATGGTGCTAAGCGTAAGTTATGTTAATTCGCTTTTGACGAATTATAACGTGTGACAGAACTAGTCAAAAGCTTAATACTCGTAATAGGGATGAAAGCTATTTTTTCGAGATTGATAACCAATATTTATTTATTCCTAAAGGATATTATTATATTCGATGTAACAATAAGAATTCAATTGAAAATTAAAACTAAAACTATTATTAGATAGCTACTAAAATATACTAAAATAAAATAAACATAAAAATTACAAATACATAATGCGTCATGAAATTCCTCCTCATCATTACCGACCGGTAACGTACCCAGAAGGCTGGCAGCATTGCCACGTTGAATGGCAATGCTTATCCTCTGTGCAAGATAATAACCAGCCTTCTGGTCACGCGCAGCGTCGATCAGCTGCTTTGCCAAGTCTTTATATAGAGACCGAGCACTTGGACCCCACGTCCCTAACGTTTCAACCCCAAACAGCTCAAAAACATAATCACCTGTCAGGTTACAGTATTTGCGCCGTTTGAGGTTTTTCGCAGATGCAGCAGCAGCACCGGCACACCCTGCTGTGTTTGAAAGATGTGAAGGCGCAAGAGTGTCGACGCACGTAGCGTCCCACACCAAAGGTCTACCCATCTTCCAAGGTAGCAACGACATACCATCCGGTCTCTTGCCATCGCCACGCACCAGCCCTTTAGGTTCACGAATGGCTGGCACGCTAGCGGTAGCTAGAGCACGGCGGATAATGTTGTTGATGCAGGCGTGTCGCGGTATACGCCCAGCGCTTCTGCTGCATGAAAGGCCATGGTGCCCAAGACTGTCGACAGCTTCACCGCAGTGGCAATGATGCGGAGAAGCGCACGGCGCTCCTAAGCGAAGACAAGTGGCAAGGCGGAAAGTAGTATCGTCCAACATAGTACCTATGTTGGGCGATGGAAGTTCCTGAATCCAGAGGCCTGACTCCCATTCCCCACAGCCAGAAGGCGCGCACGCTCTGTAACATGGGGAGATGTGTGTATTAAGGTATCTCTTACCAGCCTGCAGAGCAGCGCATCCCATTGTCTCTGGGAGAAAGGGTTACCATGCAACTCAGTGTTGGGACAAGCAGCCTCCCAAGCAATAATAGCATCGGACTTACATGACACCTCAGAGTTAACCTGTGTGTTTATGAGAATTTTCCTGGTTAACTCCTCAGTGCTGTGCACTGACGACAGAAATGCTGGAAAGCTAACGTCTGAAATTTTGCGAACGCCGAGACCACCCAAGCGAACTGGTAAGGACGCTTGGAGCCAGGCTCGGTCATTCAAGGCCACATTTAAAATTGTGCTGAGTGTGTTTTGCAGAATGTTGTCAATTTTTGTCAGAAGTGTCAAATGTTGCCAAAACTGGGATGCCCGAAGTGCATGAGTAAATTTAGGGACAAAAACGCAAAACTCTTTTTTCAAGTATTCAAATGCTTAATAATAGGGCCGAAAGCTCGAAAATGGCCAGTTTATAAATATATAACTAATGAACTGCAAAAGTGAAATTTTACAACAACTAATAGTTCGATAGATATTTGATTTCGAAAATTCAACTTCTCAATTCGAACGAAAACTATTTACGCAAAATCGTTACAAAGGCTGGCGTCACGCCTTCATCGTACAGAGCGCAAGAGAATATCACATTTATCTCGGTCTGCGTTGCGTTTACCTATAACGCAACGCAGACCGAGTCGTTACATATGAAATTGCCGTAAATTTGAAGAAATTGGAGGAAACCCAATTTTCAGTACTAACATTTTTGCATTTTTTTAGGAATGACATATCCAACGAGACAACATTATGCAACAAATGCTTTTATTACATTTTTTAAAAGTGGCATCTGTAAAAAAGTAATACGTAATTTATCATCAAAATTAATAGCATTTAGGAAGTACTGTTTTTTGAAGATCGAATATCAAGCGGCCAATAAAATCTAAAATTTAATACAGAGTTGTAAAATCTTGAAATCAACTTTCAAACAAAATATAAAAGATAATATTTTCGCGTTCAGTAAAAATACTGATTGTGCATCTAATTAAGTTGAGAATGATCACCACCCACCCCGAAATGGATAGGTTAGGTTAGAAGACTAAGGCGGGAGCGAAGCGAAGCGGAGCTCCCGCCTTATGTCTTTGTGGTATTTTTTTAAATAATTGGTTGGTTGGTTGGTTGCTAACTAACTACTTACTTGCAGTAGTTTGTTGGTGCTCAATTAGTATTTTTGATGTGAATTTGGATTATTTTGTCGTACAAAATGTACTCTTTTTGATATACGTTTAAATACCATCCAAATATAAATAATGGAAATAGCTATTAAATTACAGGAAAAACGAACTCATGAATCTGTAAGAAAATTTAATCTAACATATAGTTAGTAATAAAAGTCATTTGAAAATTAAAGAATGTCATTCTGTATCTTAATCGATTTGAATAGTTGGTATACTAAAAGTTTTAAAATTTCATTCAACAATTTCAATTTCAATTAATTTATTTGTGGATCATAGGTTTGCGTACAGTTCTTATTCGTGGTTATATTAAAGTGCGCTATGTCCTACCATGGAATATAGTGTACAAATTAAATTTAAAGAAAACAATGAAATAAATAACAAATACGTTACAACGTCATGCGAAAGAATTATCATTGACGAATTCGTTAATTATATAGTAAGTCTTATCTGCCAAAGTTTTTATAAGTTTATACACAAATATGGTAATATTTTCTAATCGGATCTTCCCAAGATACCTGCCTATGTTGTTGTAAATAGAGGTTGCCATACAAAACACACTACGACTTTTAAATTAAACTCACGCCTAGTACCCGATGGATTGGCGATAAATAAATGAGGATTGTTTTTTACGAATGTAGCTACCTACCTCAATTATATACATTGATGGATTCTTAAAAAGAGATAGTTTCAGTTCAGTAAGCAATATTTTAATTTGCAAGGCATATAATTTCAGCAGAAGCTAAAATATCAAGAAGTATTGGGTAGAATCGGACGACCTTGTCCATCAGCCCTATTCTTGGATTTACGTAGAGTTCCAAAATGACAGTTTGAGACACCATATTATTATTCTGAGAATGTCTTAACAGAATATTAACAGAAGAGAGATAGGATTTGACAAAGAAAAAATTCCTAGTAGTAATTTTCTTTCGGAATTCGTTTCGTCAAGGACGTGCGTGGTACGGTAAATCCGCCGGTTAGCGACTAATTAGCTGAGTTGCTCACTTTAGGCGTGTGAAATATAGGCTATCTATTGCCAGATCCGTAGATGATAGTTTTAATTGGTCCTGAGTATAGTCTAGTAAAAAATAAATATAAAAAAGATAAACCACTGGACGTGCGCTCATAATTTATGATATATAAGAGGAAAAGTACAAAAGTTGCACAAAATGCTAGTTAGCGTGGTTTGGCACCTTCATACGATGTACCCTAGGCAACGGCGACGGCGGCGCTTTTCTCTTCCCAGGGAGTCGCTACTGTTTTCAGGAAACACTGACCGCGGTGAGAGTGGCCCTGTAAAAGGCTGCTCGGAGGCTATACGCCTGGGTGAAAACTCCACGTATCTCTCTGACTACCCGAGGGCACAGTGGAGCGCAGACAACGGATGGGCTGGTTACTGACTGCTAGTGTGAGGGTTATAGGTGAGATTTCATACATGGAGTAGGTACATATTTTATTTAAGAATTCGCTAAAGGAGGTCAATGGTAGTCAAACTTTCGATTTGCGTGGTATTCGGTTCGTTGTGTTCTCCGCTATCTTGAATTTAAGGCTGAAATTTTATTTACCGTATATAACGTTTTTTTTTATGAAACTTTAAATATGTGACTTATTCAGTAAAAAAATAATCATTAAATTCAATCATTTTAATGAAATTCAAAATAAAAGTTCAATTTCCACATTGTAACTGAACAGTTATATCTAAATACTCATTTCTACACGGAAATGTAGTTAACCACGTTTCAGCAGCAGGTAGCACATTGAGCTCGGAGTAATCTGATCAAACACTAATCTCTGAACACGCTGTGCCATCGAAGTCTAATATTAGTGTCTCAGTAGATTAGTGTTCGTGACAGACGCAAGAGCTTGTGGGAAGTAACTAAAAGCCGTTAGTATATATTAAGTTTATGCTACAAGCACGTAATTTAAATGCAACTACAGCGTAAAATTAACCAGTGTGTATAATGTTAAAATTTATCTGTATAACTATAATATTTATATTCATTATAAGATAATATTGACGACCTCTTTGGCGTAGCTGTAAAGCATCGGAATGCGTATTCAGAGACCGCTGGTTCGGTTTCTGTTCAGTGTAAATATTTGTATGTAAGAATACCGATATTCCCATGGTATCAGGATTTACGCGGGTGAAACCGCGGCGCGGTGCTAGTTATTAATAAATAGTAAGTTAGTTGGCAGCTGCGGCTCCGGTGTGTGGGACGCCGAGACGGGAACAAGTAATGCTCGTGAAGAAGGAGGCGGGGCGGGACCGAAGAAGTCGTGAACCGCGCACTGAGGTAACTTGAGCATCGGAGTTCACAGAATGATCTCCGCCTCCATGGCTCAGGCCTGAGGGTGACGGGTGGAGCCACCTGTCGCCCTGGCAGAAGCAGGCCGCGCATTGCTAGTTGGGGATTCCATGGTCACCACATCCAAGGAGGGTAGTGTATTACGAGCTGGTATCCGCAACTCCACGTCATGGCGCGGTTTCTGCATGAGGGTGGGCATTTCACTCGATCCACCTCAATCAAAAACTGGTGATCTCCCGGAGCGTACCTATATTATTGCAGTACTTAGCCCTGTAAGTGGCGGTTACCAGACAGTGTAGGACAGCACATGTGCCGCTGTTTCTTCCTCTCTCATGCAGGCTCTGCAGAGATGGCTGTCGGTGATTCCTAAAGTAAAAAGGTGTTTATTGAAAGAGCCGTGCCCTGTGATGGCAGCCGTAGCCATGCGAAGTTGCCGAAGACGTCTGGTCAGTCTCTTTCTAAGCATAATCCAAGGAGGGTCAGATCGAGAGAGATGGCTCTGGGTCGGCCGGGGTGCGAGGAATATATCTGTCAACCTCGCCTTCGGCAACCAACAACGACCAACAGGCGGCGTGCGTTTTAGTCGGTTAGAGTCCGACATAATCTCTCCCACCGGTTCCGGCCTATTTGGGGACATTTCGCACGTAAAATTGGCGTTCCATACCAGTTCCCGTTCGCCCGCTGGAAGCGTTCCCATTACCGTGCCCCATGGAAACTTTTTTTAATACCTTCTTAACGAACAAGAAACAAAATTAGCCGAATTGATCAAGCCGATCTCGAATTTTGCAAAACCATTTATAGGAAAAGAGGATCTGACACAGGACTTCCCCGCGAGTATGAGAGGTTTGACGTGTTCAGTTACACTGCAACTTCATTTTCCATGTTAATGTGTCTTTATTAATTTCGTATCAATTTGTTGTGTCAACTGGTGATAGAAAATATACTGGTGGTAGAAACTTGGTGGCACAAATTTGTCTCAAGTTTCGACCGGGTAGGTACCACCGTGCACTATTGCGAAAAACCCTCCATAGCAATTCAATCTCGGTTGGATTGTGTTCAGGGGTCAGCATGTGCATAGCCGGGCAGAGGTGGTGGTTGTCGCAGCACTAGTGGGACCAGTGGGTCTTGGCGTAGTCTAGTGGGGATGGCGCGGGGCGATGCGCCGAACAGGGAGACCTGTAGAAACGGTGGTGCCGCTGGCCGCCCGCGGTATAGTACAGGGGCCCAACTGGGGTTAACCACCTTGGGAGGCTGCCTCACCAGGCCGCGCATAATCCCGATATGGTTCGTCGTGCCGGTTGGTGACCGGATTTGGGAGCCCGGCGACCATACTCGGGGGGGTACGGGGGCCCTTCCGTTCGGCGCGTCGGCTCTCGCCATGCCTCACATTCATAGATAAAACCAATATCCCGCGCTTTGTCACACGGTGCTGCGGCGGCAATCACTTCTTTTTTTCACGCCTTCTCCCACCCAAACTCATGGCAGCGCAATTTATAGAAAAAGGCAACACAGCGGCTCGTCACACTCCCAAAAGCTTGCTATTTGAGGTGGAGTCCACTAACATCTGTGGGCTCCATGCAAACCTCAACGCCGTCCACCAACACCTAGAGACGGCGAAACCTGCCATGTTTTTTCTAACGGAGACGCAAATACACCGCCCTGACGACACGACCTACTTGCTCTACCCTGGCTATGTTCTTGAGGAAAGTTTTCGTGCAAAAGCCGGGGTGTGCGTGTTTGTTAGGGCGGATGTTTGCTGTCGCCGTTTGCGCTGCCTAGAGGACCCATCCTTCTCCGTCCTTTGGGTACACGTAGACCATGGCCCTACGAGTCAGATCTATGTGTGCCTCTACCGTTCCCATACAGGAGATGCTGAGACAACTCGACTCTTTGAATATCTGAGTCAGGCGGCAGATGATGCGCAGGAGCGATTTCCGAATGCCGAAATGGTATTTTTGGGGGATTTTAACGCCCACCACGAGATCTGGTTGGGCTCCTCCAAAACAGACCATGCGGGAAGAGCCGCCCACGCATTTGCTCTGGCGCACGGCCTGACCCAATTGGTGCACGAGGTCACTAGGATACCAAGAAGGTCGGGCCAAGCACCTTCTCTGCTAGACCTTCTGCTGACGAGTGATCCGGACCGGTACAGTGTATCGGTGCGAGCCGCGTTAGGCAACTCTGACCACTGCCTGGTCTGTTCCACGGTGCCTATTATGGCGCCCCCACGACCCGTGCAGGGGAAGCGGCGTCTCTGGCACTACTCGTCAGCGGACTGGGATGGACTTCGTGACTATTTTGCGTCCATCCCGTGGGTTGAGCGCTGCTTTGAAGGTAAGAACCCATCGGATTGTGCTACTGCTGTCGCCGGTGAGATCGGTCTGGGTATGGAATACTATATCTCATACACCGATGTCACCGGTGACCGCGGGGTGCTCCCTTGGTTCGGGCGCGAGTGCGCGGAAGCTGTTGAACAAAAACAGTCTGCGTACCGCGCTTGGGTAAGGGCGCGCACCATCCCAATCTGGGCCACTTCAAGGCAGCGTACAACAGAGCCACAAAGGTCTGTAGAAGGGCCTATGTCAGAGCGGATGCCCTGCGCATAGCGCGGCTTGGTCAAGAGCTAGTGATGCATCCCACGGGAAGCCGTGGCTACTGGCGACTGGCTAAAGCCGTGCAAGCCAACTTCTGTCAGCCTTCGCTGCCTCCGCTGCGTAACCCTGATGGATCCCTGGCCCATGAGTCGCAAGAGAAGGCAAATCTGCTGGCTAATCTCTTTGCGGCCAACTCCCGAATCGATGATTGTGGTACGCAGCCACCAACACTACCCGACAGTGACCACGCGATGCCTGATATCCATATCAGGCAACGCGATGTCCGTGCAGTGCTGCAATCACTCGATGTCCGGAAAGCCAGTGGTCCGGATGGTATTCCAGCGGTAGTTTTGAAAAAATGTGCAGCGGAGTTGTCTCCAATGCTTACGCGCCTGTACCGGCTATCCTACAGTTCGGGTACAGTGCCTTTGCCTTGGAAAGAGGCGAATGTTCAGCCGATTCCCAAGAAGGGGGATCGCTCGGAGCCAGCCAACTATCGACCCATAGCCGTCACCTCAGTGCTGTGCAAAGTGTTTGAGCACATAATTAACAAACAGCTCATGCGGCACCTAGAGGATCACTCCTTAATTAATGACCGGCAATATGGCTTCAGACCGAAACGGTCAACGGGTGATCTTCTAGCATACGTTACCCATCTTTGGGGTGAGGCTATGGACAAGCACGGCGAGTCACTGGCAATTAGTCTTGACATCGCCAAAGCTTTCGATAGAGTCTGGCACAAATCGCTTCTTTCTAAGCTACCTGCCTTTGGTCTGCCTTCTAGGCTGTGCAACTGGGTTGCTAGCTTCCTGCAGGGGCGCCGTATTCGCGTCCTTTGTGACGGACGAGCTTCAGAGTTTCTGCAGGTTAATGCTGGCGTGCCCCAGGGGTCCGTCTTATCACCCACTCTCTTTCTTCTGCATATCAACGACATGCTGTCTACCGGCAATGTTCATTGTTATGCAGACGATAGCACTTTACATGGGAGTTATCATGGACATCCAGCGGCCAAGCAGTCAGATATCGCAGAGAAAAGGCAGCTTCTTGTCACTGAGCTTGACGGGGTCCTGAATCACATTTCTCAATGGGGCTCTGAGAACCTGGTTGAGTTCAATGCCAAGAAGACGCAGGCATGTGCGTTTACAGCAAAAGTATCTTCTTTCCTTCCCCTCCCCACTCTTCAGAGCACGCCACTGCCGCTGCAGGACAATCTCAATATCCTAGGTATGGATGTTCGCTGCAACCTAAATAACAAAAACTACATCGAAAGCATCATCAAAACAGCCTCACGAAAACTCGGAGTCCTGAACAGAGTGAGACGATTTTTCACGCCGGAGCAGCGGTGTCTTCTATACAAGACACAAATTCGCTCCTGTGTGGAGTACTGCTCGCATCTCTGGGATGGTTCAGCAAAGTACTTACTAGATGCTCTCGACAGGTTGCAGCGACGTGCGATCCGCATCATTGGGAATCCCGAGATCACGAACACCCTAGAACCTTTACAGCTGCGTAGAGATGTTGCGTCCATGGCTGTATTTTACCGTCTGTACCATGGGGAGTGTTCTGATGAGCTCTTCCAATTAGTCCCACCCTCCCCTTTCCTACACAGGACAACGCGTGCAGGTCTTAGATGTCATCCGCACACGGTGCAAAACATCCGATCAAGAACCAAGCGGTTCGGAGACTCTTTCCTCTGTCGCACCATTAAGGCCTGGAATTCATTACCAGCTCACGTGTTTCCTTCTTCCTACAGTCCCGGGTCCTTTAAGCGGGGCGTGAAAAAGCATATGATAAGGCCGTCAAGCTGAGTGTCACCATTGTCACACGGTATGTGTAAGTAATGGTGACCCTCTTTTCTGGGATTTTGCCTTCAGCTTACCATCAGGCAAGGCGAAGTCCAATTGACGTGTCCTATATAAAAAAAAAAAAAAAAAAACTTATTTCTTGTTGACGTTAACTAATACTCATTGTCTTGTTTATATATTTATTTATTTGTATATTAGCTTTAAGTTTTCCGTAAGAATAAAATAAAATATCATATATGTCCAGCATTGGACTGCGATAGCCTAATTGAATAATACCTACCTATGTAATTAATATTCTGGGTTTCCATACTCTAAAGTATATTTATATGAAGTCATTACTCAAAATAACATAGCTTAATATTTATTCATTAATATTCAAAGAAATACTGCGCGAACATAATGCAAGAATTGAATTGCTTATTGCCACAAAAGTACAGTTTGTCGATTATCAATAGTATGGTAATGGTAAAAAAATAAAAGAGGCTCATTGCTGGGAGCAATCCTGTTTGTTTTATACATAACGGACCTAAAACTTGCCATTCAGTGTTTGCCATATTCGCAGATGACACCAAAATTATGGGGAACCCATTAATCTCTCATAACATTATACAGCAAGACCTGAATCGAATAGTACAGTGGACAAAGAAATGGCTGATCTCGCTCAATAAGAGCAAGTGCACTGTTTTGCATGTAGGTAACAATAATTCTAAACACAAATACACACTTGAATCTGTGCCACTACAAGCAGTAAACTCCCAAAGAGACCTTGGAGTCACTATAACTCATAATCTTAAGTGGGGCGAGCATATCGCAGGGATAACCAAAAGGTCAACTCCATGTTATACATGACTCGTAAAGCATTTTATGTCATAATCAAAGAATTATTAATTAAGTACAAAACCTACATACGACCTTTGTTGGAATATGCCTTTCAAATTTGGAGCCCATATTTTAAAAAGGATATACTATTGTTAGAAAGGTTACAAAGGAGAGCAACCAAAATGGTCACTGGCCTGAAAAATATGTCATATGAAGAACGCCTCCTGGATCTGAACTTAACCACACTGGAGTAGAGAAGGAGGAAAGGAGACCTCATTGAGACATACAAGATGCTTAGTGGCAATGTGACAAACATCGAGAACATGTATATCAAGAATACAAACAGACATAAGAGGCCACTCAATGAAAATTAGTAAACCTCAGTGTGCCAGCAACCCTAGATATCACTTTTTGCCAAACCGGGTGGTGCAATTATGGAACTCCCTGCCAAAAACAGTAATAAGTGCTCCTAGCATAAACATTTCTAAAAATAGACTGGACAAGATAGTCTAGATAGTAGAAGTCGAGATGATATCGTCAGCTTTAAGTTGCAAGTGTATCAAACAATAATAATAATAATAAAACACTTTGATTTCACTTTGATGATATGAGTAAACACTGATCTGAATTTAAAGAATGAAAATATTTTGTACTTAAACGGTTTTATTAAGATTATTCTGCTTGTGGAAATTTTGCCCGCTTCTAATAGACTGACTGGTCTGATATTTGGGTACACACTCTAGTTCCGATGACAATACAATTTCAATCAATAAAACTTTTCCACTTACAACATTGTTTATTTAGTTATAATATGTAATATAAGTGTCACAATATAAAAACATACACAAGGAATTCATCCCTCGATTCTCCCTGGTTAGATCATTTCAAGTAATACACTCCATATCGCATCTGGCACAAAGGTCACCTCGCTAAATAGCGATAGCCATCCCCCGAAAAACTGAAGTGAGCGTCACCACCTTGAAGGTGGATTAGGCGACGAATTTTTGGGATCACACACGTGTAAAGGATGATTCTTAGCCCCATTTTTAGTCGATGTATGATTAAAAAAGAGTATAGGAGGAGTAGAAGTCTTAGTCCCTAGTTTAAAGGGGCTAAGATCTTTGGGACTTAACCCGATGACACCTGCAAGCCGATGCACCTGATGATTAATGGATGAGGCTCTGACGGAAACTTAGCTCTCGAGAGTTGCGCCTGTAAATCTCTAGCTACATCAGTAAATTATGGAGAAAGAAAAATTATGCAGAGTGGGCCCCGTATAAAATAATGAATCAATTAATATATTCAAATGACGAATCACATTATTATTTTTACTATTTAGAACCTTTTTCCGCTAAATAATGATTGTTGTAAAAATAATTCAATAAGTAAGTAGGATATTCTTAATTCTTTTCGACGCGATACACCACCCAGAGCCATCTATTCTAATTATGATAAAACAGAGAGTCGGCAAGCATTTTGCCCGAGCTTCGTAAAGTTTTCTTAAAGAGTTCCATATATATCAAAGATGACGCCTGTAGTCTACGTCTGTACAAAACCACTTTTAAGAATATTGATTGTATCAAATACAGATGAAAATTTAGATAGCTTTAAAACGTTTATTTCATAAAGGAAATTACATTTTTTTTTGTGACATTGGCATTTGTACCTACTTGTTAGGCCCGTATAACGTTAAAATAGTCTCCGTATTACGAATATAATTTATTAATTACATTGACTATCGATATTAATTGGTTACTGAAATATTACGATACAATATTAATATCGTAAGTATATATCTATGTCTAAATATATACCACGGTAAAATAGTAAAAACAAAATAACCTGATTGCAGCGCCATCTAAAAAAGCGAAAATTTGATATAAAGCATCTTTGAAGCGGGTATATCGTGTCAAAATTTGAGCCCAATCGAAGGAGAAACGTACATAACACATCTTAACTTTTATGTGTATAGACTATTTATACTGTAGATTGTAGATTGATGGCACTTGGTGGAATTTATTGTTACACATATTGATAACTCACTTGTACTTTTCCACATTACCTTATTGCTTATTACACCTGACCGGTTTCGCCTTACGGCATCCTCAAAGGTTTTTTTTTTCTTCTTAAATATAATAAAAAACCTTTGAGGATGCCGTAAGGCGAAACCGGTCAGGTTTAATAAGCAATAAAGTAATGTGGAAAAGTACAAGTGAGTTATCAATATGTGTTTATGTGTATAGATTTACAAAAGTGAAAATATAGGTAGGCAAATACACGCGAAAATAATTATTCATTGATATAAAGGGAATTTAATTTATTGTAGTGTTTATTTATTTGTGTTTCAGGTGCTTTTCAGCTGTCGTGGTCACGGGGAGATTTTAAATAATATAATAAGATGATAGTTGTCTCATATCTTAGAAGGTAAAATATATTCAAAGTAAACATTCATAAGCCCCGGTATCCACTTTCCATCAGGAGGGCCGTGTGCTTGTCTGCCACCTAAGTGGTATTAAAAAAAAACGTAAAAGTTTAATAGGCTGCTTGACTATTTTTTTACTGTCGAAAAATTCAGAGAGAAAATGTCAACCCATTACCGGATCAATGGATAATTTTAGATGACATTAGGGATTGTTCTCAGAATTATATATATTGATAGAATATACAAATCCGTAATAACAGTATACCACCAGTATACGTCAAAAGAGATTATCACTTTAGTTTATTATAATTAACTGCTAAAGAGAAATTTTCTTACGACAAATAGTTTTAAAGATATAGAATAACCGCGGTAGGCTAGTGGTATTGGTTATGGGCTGCTGAGAGGAGGTCTCGGGTTCGATCCCAGGTGTTACCTGCCACACACCAATCACTTTTCGATGCTTTTGTGGGTGCTAGCACCTCTGCCTACCCCTTCGGGAATATAGGCAAACGCAGTGTATAGAGATATATATATATATATATATATATATATATATATATACACTGCGTTTACATAGATAATAATAAAAGTGAGTAGGTAGCCTAAAAAGTTTATTTAATTCGGACTATACCTGCCAACCTGTCAACCTGTCAACCTGTCAACCTGTCAACCTGTCAACCTGTCAACCTGTCAACCAGTCAACCAGTCAACCTGTCAACCTGTCAACCTGTCAACCTGTCAATCTGTCAATTTGTCATCTGTCAATCTGTCAATCTGTCCACTCGAGATTCAGGACTAGATGTCTTTTTAGGATACGAGTCTTAGCAGTTAAGTAAGGTCATAATAATAATAATAATAACGTCTTTATTGTACACCAATAACATATTACATTACATTATGAGATTAATTAAGTTTTGTGGTTCGTACAGTTGGCGGCCTTACCGCTCTGCAGCAATTTCTTACAGGCAACCATGAAGCTATGATATATGTTTGGTTGCCATAATCAAAATTCACGCAACAGACTTGCTATCCTCAAACGCATGTATCGTAATTGCGTCGTATTCAAAACTCATTCCATCTCATAATTGCATCGCTAGGCTTACATTGTTATCAAGTCAACTAGATACATGTTCATTTCATAGTACCTACACAGAATATACACTCAGCCACACAATAGATTTGATCATATTGGCTGTGCGCAATTTGAATGTCAGTAGAACTATATGTGATAATGAGATAGAAAGTTCAATTTTCATTCAAAAGTACGCAGTGGTGCAAGGTAAACTTGTTTCATTGCAGATTCACGGGGATATAGTGAGCTCATGTTATGTTATGTTACGTGCATTTACTCAGCCTGCGTGGAATATTGAAATAATAATCGTTATTTCTACCCAATTTTTCTTAAGAAGAACCTTTCGATATTAAGTATCTAATTATAAGAAAAATTAATAAAGATGACTAAAACCATTTAAGTCATACTCAAGTTGAGGTGTTCTTCTTCATCATCATCCTAGTGTTAATCCCAGTCGCATCTGAAGCTTTCACCCTGAAGTTTTGGGTCCGCTTTACCCCATCTGGCCTAGTTGCAGAGTGACTAACGGAAAATTATATTCACTTTTCTATCATAAGGGGTAGGTATAATTGAATATATAACCACAGTATGACGAGTTCAAAATTAAAAAAAAAAGTTAGTCTGTCTTAAGAAAAACGCGTCGCCAAATGAGTGTTTTCACACTCATTTGGCGACGCGATATAAGACAGACAGGAGGGACAGGAGACGCGGGGGCATGACGTCATACCTCGTCTCCCGCATCCATCTAATGCACCATAGCGAAACCGAACCAAAACAGAGCATGCAATTTTCGTGGCAGTTTCTCTAATCGCCACTAAGCGCTACACAGAAATCTAGAAAAAACTATATGCGAAATGATAGTTGGACCACTATTATTGCACTAGCTATTTCCTGCGGCTCCGCTCGAGTGGAATTCTGATATAAGGAATATAAGGATATGTATAAGGTTTTAGGTCCTTTTTTTACACCTTGGATGTTATGTAGTGGCTACATTATTGCGAGTTTCATTAAGAATCCCTAAATCTGATACCGGGGACATTTTTTAAAACTATAATCGACATTATATTAGTTAAGAATTTTATTTATAAAATCAGTCTAGTAGTTATTTCAGTGTATTCGTTCCATACAAAAATCGCTTGGGGATGGAGGAACCCCCACAGACTTTCAAAATTGCAGCACTTCATTCTTTTGGTCTACGGCTGACCGCCATGCCTACTCATTATCACTGTGTTCAAATTAGGTATTTATTAATTAAAATGTCTACAAGCACTAGTTATGAGGAAAATTATTTATATTGTACAACGCCCGATATAAGATGTGAAACCATAACATTATGGAAAGTTTACTATGTACCGGAAAACATCAAGGAAGAATATCTATTACAGTATTATGTTCTTGACAAATGTGTTGCAAAATGTATGTACCTCCTCAGTTCTCTTAAAACCCTCATCTAATAGCTCAAGTCATAATGGCGCCTTAGCGGTAATTACCAACATTACATATTTGTACCATATTCTATTTTACAAACACAAAATCGATCTTAAAAGTATTTTAAATAAAAATAAAATACTTAAAATAAAGGTATTTATAGTAATCCCAAATAAAAGGTCCGCTTTGACAATTTACGTCCATGAGATTTTCTATTCTTACCGATTACATTACCCATTTTCATTGACAGGTACTGCCCACGCGGCTAAGTGCTGTACAAAACGATGTTTTCATATTGTCCACAGACTATAAATAAATTTGTAAAGGATATAAACAAATCTACAGTTGCTACTAAATCAGTCCTTTTGTTTGCCTGCGTAGGTGCTTTATCTATTTGAACTGAATGGTGAGGTGCATTGTCCATAATGACAATGCATTGTTCAGGGAGGTTTTTAACAAGATAGTAAACCACCTTGTCTTTTTATTTGCGTTCATTTCTTCGCGATATTCTTTTGTACTATTAGAATCAAATGCGAGCAAGGCATCATTCACTAAACCTCCCCTAGTTGATCCGGCGTGACAGATTATTAAGCGTTCACCTTTTCCCATTAACACTTTAGAGCAAGATACCTTGGTATTGTCCGTCCATGACAGCGGCACGGTATGATTCGAGTTCAGACAAGTCTCATCGACAAATATGACAGTGTCCCAATTTGTGAAATTGTCCATCTCCCTTAAAAACGATACTCGATGCAAAATTAAATCATATCATCCATTCGGTAATCGCGGTAGCCTAGTGGAATGGGCAATGGAATGCTGAGATGAGGTCTCGGGTTCGATCCCAGGTTTTACCATGGCACACACCAATGACTTTTGGATGCTTTTTGAAGTTATATGTGTTTTATCGCAGGTTTATAAGTGCCCGGTTAAAGGCAATAGGCTCGCCACCTATTACATTGGGACCTAATCATAAATTGGCAAAATGTAGGTGCTAGCACCTTTGCCTACCCCTTCGGGGATATAGGCGTGAGTTTATGTTATGTTATGTTCATTCCATCATAACTTTCCTCATGGTGGTTTTCTTGTACTCGTATTTGAATCCAATTTGCTTCAATATTGTTACGAAGAATAAGAACGTGGCACGACCACTATACAAGCCAGCCTCTCGTAATGTTATCATTTCTTATTTCATTTCATTTCATTGTTGTCATTTCTCGATTTGTAGTTGAGAGGATGTTATGTAACAAAAATATCAATTGAAAGAAAATTGACCTTTCGTAAAGTTTCAAAATACCTACTTAGATTGAACGTTTGAACTGAGTGCCACCAATTGCAACATGCTACGTGTCTGTAATACTGATACTCTTTTCGGAAACTTGGCCTTTAGCTTGCCATCAGGCGAGGTGAAGTCAAATTGGCGTATCCTATATAAAAAAAATGAAACATTTTTTGTTCTTATTATACCTAATGTAGAACTTTTGCAATATTCGAAATATAAAAAAGGGGGACATTGGCGCAATCGGTATTGGGACATTGGCGCAATCGGTATTGGGACATTGGCGCAATCGGTATTTTTCAGATTTTTTTTCGCATGAAAGTTTTCTTCAAGGACTATTAAAATATCTATCGTAAAAATCACCGCTTTCCGTTCCATAAAGTCACAAAACCGGGTCAGTTAGAGATATCTGGTCAAATAAATTCATAGCAATGAACAACATACGTGAATGGCTCATTGTTAACTTCAGTCAGTTGTGATATTTTTTTTATACCACTTAGGCGGCAGATAAGCACACGGCCCACCTGATGGAAAGTGGTTACCGTGGCCTATGGACGTATGCAATACCAGAGGCGTAACATTCGCGCTGCCGACCATGAAGTAATCTTCTGATGCAGGTAGTGATTTTAATATTATTATGTACCCACTCAGTGATATTTTTTCATTTATTTATTACATATAGTTACATAAGTTTATTTAAAGATTCGGCAAGTAAACAGAGTGAGAAATTTGCGGGTTCCTCAATCAATTAGAACCGGAAAGGTCTAAGACAGTTGAAGGGATACAATTTTCGACAAGGAACAACAACAAGAAGATAGTTTTCGTATCTATCTATAAAGACGCTTGGCTACATGGCTAAAAGTCTTTACTACAAAATCTCGAGGAAAACTCACGAAGCCTATTCGAAGATGCGAGAAAAGCTAAGATTTTAAAAGTTGTGGAGCTAGTCAGGCGATTTAGCGAGTGTTCGGGCAGGGTACGGACGCGAGCGCAATAGTACTTTAAAATCGTCTACTACTCGCCAATGAAGACAGTTCACAATATTCACAATAAACAAGGATCGTTGTGAAGGAGAAACCCAATTCCCATACAAACATGAACATGACGATGCCCATTTTCACAACTATTAGCAGTGAATGACCAAATCAGTTAAATTGTGCATCACACGTGAATAAATTTGTACACTCGCTATTTTGGCGTACTTTTGTGACGTCACAATAATGAAACGCAACGAGTGGGCGTCTGTCACTTCCTACGCACAGATAAATAGATTTTAATATCATTAATTGCCTTACAGATATTTTGAAGTCCTCAGAACTATTTGATATTAATTATTAATTATTTTACTAAAGAATAAAGAATTAAGTTGAAAGACAACCGCGGTAGCCTAGTGGTATGGGTAATGGACTGCTGAAACGAGGCTCGGGTTTGACCCCAGGTTTTACCATGTCATATACTAATGACCTTTTGATGCTTTTCGAAGTAATGTGTGTATTTATCGCAGGTTTATAAGTGACCAGTTAATGGCAATAGGCTTATTACTCAACGTAGGATTTTAAGTCTGACCAAGAGGGTCAGACTTAAAATCTTACGTTAGTTTGTTCGCAAGTGGTTGAGTAGAATCGACAATATGACCGAAAGTCGCAATAACCGACTTCCACGCGGGCATCAGCTAGTATAATACAAAAAATGAAACTCATTTTCTCTTATCAGATAGGACGCCATAAGTAAAGAACGACATCAGCCATCTTCATTGAAGTTTTCTAATTCCTTGTAAAATATTCTTATACACAAGGAAAACTGATGCAAATAATTCTGCAATATCCTCGATCCCAATTATTCCCAATATCTACTAATCGACAGTTACATTGTAACAATACAGCAGTACATACAATATAGCTGACAATGACTGTCTACATTGAACATGCTGATAGTTCTACGTTCGGTTTGAGTTCCCGTAAATCACTTGTGCGTTGTAATCCCAAACACAATATACCGTGTCGTGTTCCCAGCGGTGAGTAGGGTAGCCAGAGCTCACTGGAGAATTTGTGCTGTCAGTCGGATGACTAAAGGCTTGTCCTGCTTTGTCCACTACACTGACGGCACAGAAACTCTGTGCTTACAGGGTCGGCAGCGCGAGTGTGGCTTTACTAGTGTTACACACGTCCATAAGCCACGGTAACCACTTTCCATGAGGTGGGCCGTGCGCTTTTCTGCCACCTAAGTGATATAAAAAATAAAAAAAAACCTGTTACGGTGGAAACTCGAATTGAAGAATTGCCGTGGTTGTATGCCACTTTTCCCTAGAATGTATTATTTCTCAACTTCCTCAATATGGGTATCAAATGATAAACCCATAAAGAAAAACAACCTTCAAAAAGTCGAAAATAAGTTGTGTTAGCAGACTTTGATATACCTAGTAATATTTTGATTCAAGCGTTGTCAAGTCGAGGTATCCATTTCCAGTTATCTTATTTTCAAAAATAAAGTAACACCAATAAGCTGTAGAAAAGTACAAATGCCGACTTTAATATGTGTAACAACTTTCACCTAGCGCCATGAATCTCCAGTATAAAAAGTCAGAGACATAAGTAATGCACGCGCCTATGTTTTTTTTTAGTTAGCTGTGCTACTCGTGCCGCCCGTGCGGTCAGCCTCTACCAATCATCGATCGATCTATTAATGATATATATGTTCCAAATTCAAATCACTTTTACGCCCGCTAAAATGTCCTTAACAGAAAAAAGAAGGGTTGAAGATAATTACAATTTTAGTGTAGGTGTACGTTGTACGTCATTTCAAAATTACATCACCCATATGATCACGACCTATTAACAAATTATAATATCACAATGGCGCCACCAATATATCTACATAATTTTAATATCAAGGTGAGAAGTGACGTAGGTATTTGTCTATAAATAACTTAAATTCACTTGATGAAAATATAGAATGGTTTACACGTTGCCAAATCGCAATTATTAGTTATGGATTAAAATATACCTAGGTACTGATATTGGTTACTAGGTAATGATGTTCGTGACCAATGGAATAGTCGAGAAACGAACGTAGGTGTACATCGGGACACATATCTTGAACCTAAATCACGAGGCAAACAACCTCCTGGCGCGTGTTTTTTTGTAACAAATTTATGCTTAATGAATTTTAGTTCATCCACCGCAGGAGCACCCCGTGCAATCCTCAAAAGACATCTAAGAAACGTGTACTACGCGTACAGCCAGTTTGAGCACATTTTAGGTTCAAGATATATGTCCTTAGCAATACCCCTTATAAATTAAAATTTGACAACATACATACATACATACATATAATAAAGCCTTTATGCCCGCGCGAGCAAGTAATACTCGTGAAGGAGGAGGCGGGGCGGGAGCGGCAGCGGGAACGACGAAAGATCGCAAGACAAGCTGCCCGCGTATGAAGACAACTCGGGCGTCGGAGGTCGATGAACGACCTCCGCCCCCCATGAGCGCCGGCCTGGGGGTGACAGGTGGAGCCGCCTGTTACCCTGGCAGAAGCAGGTCGCAGCGGCGGCGCGTCTCCCTCGCCTCCCCGTTTCCGGGACGAGTTGGGGACTCTGTAGTCCCCACACCTGAGGAGAGGGCCAGATCGTGAGAGATGGCCCTGGGTCGGCCAGGGTGCGAGGGATATGCCTGTCAACCTCACTCTCGGCAACCAAAAACGACCCACAGGCGGCGTGCGTTTTGGTCGGTTCGTGTCTGACATAACCTCTTCCACCGGCTCCAGTGGGTGGGGGGGGGGTAACCGTGGGGATATTGCGCACATAAAAAAAACGCCTTTATGCCCGCAGGGTTAGGTAGAGGTGAATGAAAACCGACATTTTACCCATCATTAAATTCGGTCCCACGTAATGGGGAGAAGCCGTCTTCCGGGCACTATTGCTGACTCAAGCCATTCATCTGAGGCTGAGTCTGGGCTATATATAATATTTCTGTCTGATTTTAACGGTAAACAGCTTTTCAATGCAATAATAATGCTTATGAATGTATCCACACACCAATGCCTTTTCGATGCTTTTCGAAGTTATGTGTGTATTTATCGCAGGTTTATAAGTGCCCGGGTAATGGCAATAGGCTCGCCACCTATTACATTTGGACCTAAACATAAACTGGCGAAATGTGGGCTGCTGCCTCTGCCTACCCCTTTGGGGATATAGGCGTGAATTTATATTTATGTATATTATGTAGATAATCTATATGTATAATTAATATATCCCTACTGAATACCGACCCATTTCAACTGATTTGATAGAATTGATTGACATGACAAAAACATCGACGATTTTCTGAGCACCAATAAACAACAAACATGTTTGCATTTTCAACCGAATTATCTTGGTAAAGGATCCGATGTAACGTTAACCTTCACCAATATGTTTACCGAATGAAAAATATATTTTAGCAAATAAAATGTGTTGCTGAACCACAATATAAATATAGTGTGCAAGTGACACAAAAACGAAGATGTGAAAAAGAGACAGAGTAAATATATCGTGAAGCATTTTTTTACCAATTAATTTAAACCTGTCATAAAAAAATCAGATTGGAAAGTGATTGACCAATCTGTCGATTGATTATATTATTTGAATGCCATAGTTTTATATTCATTTTTTCAACACTTTGCTCATAAAGTGGTTAATTTCACCGCAATTAGGCACATAATGGCACCTACAATCAAACTGTGACTTCTTCCTGTGCATAATTCACAAGTGAGCTTTTTAATTTTATTGGTTGAGGTGAGTCGGTACATAAAATATCATGTGCAGTAGTACAAATAAACTAACAATACCTACTGCTTAGGTATTCATTTAATGCAACTTCGTATTTAAGTAGACAATTTCAACATGTAGGTACGTGATTTTAACGCGGTGTTGGTAACCAACCCCTGTTGGTATGTGTTCAGGACATACACTTACAAGTGTTTGTCCTGAACACTTACCAACAGGGTTGCCTAAAAAAACTTAAGGTGTAAGATTACCTAAAGCATTCCGCGCTGCCTGGGTGACGCTGGATCATGTACTGTTTAAGATGACCTTCTCAGAAGTGGGAAGCACGGTGGCTGTAGACTTAGGCATTTTCGTTTGAAAATGAGGGCTATTTTTTATTGTTGATTAACATTGATTAAGAAAGCAGTTTGATTGGGTTTGCAAACTAAAAATCAGTTTAAATTTTGCTCGAAAACTTTCATGTAATGTGAAAAATGGTTCATACAAAAGTGGCAGACCTTGTTATTACCTACAATTTTTGTTTTTGTCATTTTTCAATAGGAGGTTTAGTTTCGCTGCAAATTGTGGTAAATCATTTTTCACCCTTAAATACACCCTCGTACTTCATAGCGAGTTTAATTTATTTTTCTTGTTGTTTCGACCATATTTCCTAACATTTACAACAGGCCTCATGCTATTATTAATTATTTCCTACTCATTTTGGCGTAATCTGCACCGGCCTATTAAGTTTATTTATTTATTTTATTAGGCACATCAACAGATTATGTAAATTACATTTCAAACTCAAATAACAGGTTTTGTGGACTTATATCTAGTACATAAACCAATCATAGATATGCACAGCACATTGTAAGTGTATAGTTTGTACAGCAATTTTGAGCTACGTTAAATATATATACAAACGTTTATCGTAATGATAAACGTTTGATATATATATTTAAGGCTAATAAATACTGTATTGTTAAAAATAGCTTCAAATATGACATTATTTTTTGTAAATGGTGAAAGATAAAAATGGTTACTGTAAGTTTTTATTAGAAGATAGACATATGCTATCGAAGACTTTTATGTAGACCTTTTTAAGTTATACACTTCTGCGGTACATTAGTTTTCACAGTGCACGCGATGGAAGGAATGATAAAGACATTTTTTACACCTAGGATTGCATTATTGGTGTTTAAGTAAGGATCCTATTTTTTTGAAAATATAATAATAATAATAATATAAACTTTATTAGTCAGTGATGATGCAGGTTTTAATGGTAAAAGAGTATTTGAAATCGATGCAGTAGTCTTTATTTATTAAAATATAAATCTTTATTCTTCTATTGGATGATCAAATGTATGGAAATCTGTCAGATTTGTTGTCGTTTGTGATCACTGGCCTGCTTCCTTTTGTAGTGGCGTGATGTTACATAGCCTTCGGTAAATGAACTATTCAGCAGTAAAAGATTTTATCAATTCAAACTGGTAGTTCCTGAGATTACCGCGTTCAAATAAACAAACGAACAAACAAACTCTTTAACTTTATAACATTAGCATAGATGAGAAATGCGGGTGTTGCATTTCGACAGCTACAGGGTGGCTACGGTACGGGTAGATACGGAGCTAGAGGTTTTAAACCTATTGCCGTCAAGTGGGCACTTTGGGTTTCCTGTCGGATGGGGAATTCGCCTTCTACAAAACCCGAGAGAAGAGATGGGGTGGCTCTATTCTACTCCACCAGGAACCAACAGTTTTAACTTTATGAGGTGTTTATGTATACAAGATGGCCTAAAACCGAATACTGATATCACATCTGTGGCAATACATTACCGTTATAGATACAGTTAAGCACATCAATTAAACACAACTCCCAACAACTATAATGCAGACTGTCTTTTAATTCTTCTAAGTGTCACTGTACAGTGATTTTAACTACTTTTCGATTCTTTGCAAAGAAAAGAAAGGCCGAGGGGTATGTATTGTATTACCAATGGATAAATCGATTTCATGTATAAAATATTTTACTTCTTGTGAGAAATAGGTTATGTCCCTCTACTTACTGTAATATTATAAGTCTGAACATTGGTGAAGATGTATGAATGTTTGTTGAGGTGTGTCTAGAGCTCTTATTTTTCACAACAAAACACATAACAAAACATTGTAGAGATTTACATCTCTATGGTTTCTCACATTTTTTGTGATGTCTGACACTTTAGAAAAAGAAAAAATCTCTAAGATGCTTCTGCTAAATGGTTTTTCACATTTTTTGTGATGTTTGACACTTTAGAAAAAGAAAAAATCTCTAAGGTGCTTCTGCTAAATTTTTGGCACCGTCCAGAAAGCATTCATTCCCTAAAGTGCCAAACATCATTAAAAAGAATTTAAAAACCATAGAGATGTAAATCTCTGCAAGGTTTTGTCGCATTTTTTAGTGAAAATCTTGCGAAAAACATGAGCTGTAGCCGTACCTTTACTCGATCACGCTTGAACAATTGCTTTTTTCCCTTTTTTTCGAGTCTCGGGTCCTCTTTTCCAAGCTAATGTAGGCATAAATTACTTTGAATACCACCAGGAATAACGCAAGTACGGTGATACATTTAAGCGATTTATTTTTCTTCCAATCGTCAATCAGAAATTTATCAATTAATTTGAACCCATAAGTTAGCACATTATTTTATCGACCAGGTATTTCCCTAACGAACCTATTTTCAAATTACCCATCCCTTTATACCCTCTTACTCGATAAACGAGTGAATCACGCTTGCGACTCACAACAAAGGCTTCGCCACTGTAGAACTGTAGACAGAAACAAAGTTTGATCCAACTGAATACATTTTCAAAGAAATGGTAAGTTCGTAGCTACAGATTTCATTGAAAAGCTTCTGGAAGATGGAACAAAACTTTGGTTGTTATTGTAGACGCTTGGTTTGCTCACGGCCTCGTCCGCTAATGTTGGGTATAGGATGAGTATATAGAATCTGTTTTTTATTTTATACCATGATATGGGTTTTAATTTATTGTGCGGAAACCTACTGCTATTGTACAATTAGCTTGCTTGCGTGATTTCCAATATCATTCAGAAAATGTCAAAAACGGTTCTTGTATTTTGGATAAGCATACTTACATGAAAAAAGAGAGACTAATCGACAAAAGATTAAATGAATACTTTTTATACCTAATTACTCATATTTTTTTCATATTTCTACTTACTCGACTTTCTTCTTCATCCTAGCGTTAAGCCCAGTCGCATCCGAAGCCTTCACCTCAGAGTTTGAAGTCTGCTTTTTCCAGTCTAACTGCAGATTTGGCTGTACTTCGATAATTTCCGTAAAACAACTGCCATCTGATGATCAGAACCCATTGGCGACATTGAAACATTTCAGTTAGACCAGCTTTTGAACTTTTTACGACTCGCAACTACCCGTAACTACCACAGATGTTCGCATGGCAACTGGGACCGACAGCGAAACGTGCTCTCCGAGGCACGACCAGACTAATTCAAATACCCATATTCATGCATACAAATTTTTGCACTGACTCGGGTTCGAACCCGCACCTTTTGCGCACCAGTGCGTTCAATACCGCCACGCTTACTCGATAAAATAAGATTATTTTGTTGATGCATACTTTACGTAATATGGGCTTGAAACAAATAAGCTCTTTATCCAACTCTATTATTCATGACAATCATATAAATTATTAACCGAAAGCAAGTAAGTAAATAGTATATTTTCTCAATAGTTTGATTTGTAAACCATACGTGCTCGATACATCAGCTCAACAACGAACGAGGCCTCTGGCGTACTTCATTTCCGCTCAGCTTACGGTCACATGATAGTCGCTCCTTGAAAAGCTGATAATAATATGTCAATCAAAACCACGGGCTTCACTTTGAACGCAACTAAACAAAACGTTAGTGAACAAACGATAAAAGTATTGATGTTGTGTAACGGAAACGAGTAAGACGATCAGAGGGAAGACAAGACGTTTCAAAGATCCAGTTATAACGGAAGCACTCCGCCTCTCATAAAACTGCACTCTCCTTTGACCATATAATAGGCATGACAGTAACCATCAATAACTGAATTTAATTTGGTTGAGAACTTACTGTTTGAACCGAACATTATAATATGTAAAAGAGGCTTCTAATGTTTATTTTGAGTTATCGCAATAAACCTACCTATTATTCTTTACTGTAATGTTTTTTGCGACATTCTAATTTTGTATGGTAATTTTTTTTTTAATTTACACATCTATCTAAGGTAATAAGCAGAGCACTTCCACATATAACCACTCAAACGTCCGGGCGACTATAGTAGCCTAAAACTTTTTGGAGTTGTACGTTAAGGCGACTATGGCAGCCTCTCTGGCTCGTAAACTTTATATTGAAAAACGAGCTTGATAGAGTTTTAAAAGCTTCATGAGTGGATTACTAGATGGCTCTTTAGTAAAAAACGCGTCTATGTTGTGGTCAAACAGTGTGCAAGAAGCATCCAACATTAAAAAAAAAATTGTTATACAAACGTTGTGTGAAGTGCTCCGAGGTGTATTCATACTCTGCATTTAACATTCAAGTAATAATTTATTTATTATCTTTCTAAATTAGTGTTATATATTGAAATAATCCTCAAGATTCATTGTTTCAAAAAGTCGACATGAGAAAACTTCGTCTTTGTGTGCCGGTTTTTCGTTAAGTTTTGTGTGATATATTATACTATTTTATTGAAATTCTTCTTATATTTGGAAGACCAGGGGCATAATTTATATTTAAAATAAATGTAAGCGAAAGAATAATACCGAGAAGAGTTATTAGCCCTTAAGTGGGCGTTTCGTTATCAGGAGCGATACCAGATTACTGCAGGAATGTGTTGGTTATTTTGGTTTAATGTACAACACTGCTCGTTCCAAGTAATGACTTATTGGTATCAAAAAAAAGGTTATATAATCTAGTTTAATAATGGGTAAAAAAAACTTTGAGGAAAGTAATAAAATGTATCGTCAAAACTTGTGAAAACCAGTATTTTACTTAAATTTAACCCTTATTGTTAAGTTCAACATTTTTTTTATAAACTACTGATTAATTATTGCATTTTAATTAGGATACCATTTGATTTCTTAATAATTCAGCTTTATACTGGTATTTTTTAATTTGATGCAGTGGCAATAGTAGGCTAGAAAATACATTTTGAATCAGAAGCGGCATGGGACGCTCGACGCGGTTTTACACCGACCGCGCGCGCGGACGTACAAGGTGTTGACAGATGTCACACTCGGACGTTTGAGTGGATAATGTAAATACTAAACTACTAACCAACCCTTTGTACCTGTCTTATGCAAATATATATTTTTAACCCTTATTTATTATTGTGGTCTTATTCACAGAGTGACCAACTCGCCCTCATTGGAATTATTGAGTACATGGTGACATCAATGGTTAATACAACAAATCTAAGCTAAGGAATACAATTTTTCGCCTCCTATGAAGATGGACTAGTGAGGATATTGTTACATAGGTTGATATTGTTATAACCGAATGTGGCCGAAAAAAAGCAATTATATGACAACCCATATAATTGCTTTTTTTCGGCCACATTCCGGATTCACTCCATCAAAATGTGATGTACATCTTCCAAAACGTTGTATAAACTATAGTTAGGCGAGCCCACCTTTCCCATTAAATATGCAAAACCATTCAAATGGATATATCCGGAACGAAGTCGAAGAGCCATGACTATGTCTGATATGCTCAAAATGCCTTGATCGATCCAAGGATATTTAAATGTGCTAGGCTCGATAGTTCGGTACCAGATCTTTGGTTAACGATCTTTGGGTTTGAATTTGAACGAATCACCTATAATACACTTTCAAATAAAGTTCTGTGACCGCGAGCGCTATACCGGTCCCATGATACGAGAGCCGCGGCGCGGGTAAGCGGTAAAGAAATATAATTAGACGACAGCGAACTAGAAACCGCCGCCAGCGCTTACGGCAGTATCTCGCCCGCCTTCAGCTAATAATCTTTCCTTACAGTGTCCCTAGCCACGCCACGAGCATCACTGGGGCGGTACAGCCATAAACTTAATAAATGTTTACTAACAGCGCTCGCGGTCACACTATAACAAGTTATTGTAGCTGTACAGTCTCACGTCTGTACATCGCATGTCTTGACTACATGTACATGCGTTGCCGACGCTGAAAGGCCGAACTTGCAACACGCGTTATGATTTATTTCGTAACAATGCTATTTATATATAATACAAGTAATGAAACTTAGAGTCTATCAGTACAACATTTACTAATATAGACTATCAGGAAAATATTAGCTACACAATTACTACTGTTACCTTAAAAGTTCAATATACGTATTTACGTTGCTTTTCAGCTATCTTTCCTTTGTCTCCAAACTACAACTACTGCACACTCCACAACAGGAGTCAATGTACAGGATAACGTCCCGTACAGTACTTATTTGTATTTTAAACGGCAAAATCTAACAGATACAGCGGACGGAGAAGTTTACACGAATTATAATACCTGTAAGTTCATTTTTCGTAACTAATCTTTTATTTACTGTAGGAATAATAAATAACTTTTGTTTTTTCATTTATACTCATTCGAACACTAATTAATCTCCACCACGTCGAATATAATATGATTATTGTAAAATCAATAAATTTCATAAAAAAGTGTTTTTTAGTGTGCTAATATACATATGCCTATATTATTTTCTTTTGACATGACATGAAAAAAAAGAAATAGTTTTAAAAATTACCTTGACGGCTTCTTCAACGTCGTCATCTCTGGAAGCCTTTGCTAAACTTTTCTTCATGAGTTGATACATAGTCTCTCGCCTGAGATAGCCTTCGCCCAGTAAGTCGTAGCACTGCAATAAAGTAAGTACCTTTATCAACATATCACAAAGTAAGTTCCCATATATTGTTCTGTTACAGCGTAAGAGTAATATTTTATCTTTGCTAGCCTTGACATACTATTTAATATTATAAAAATGAAAGAAAGTTCGTGAAAATGTTCGTTGCTTAATTTCGCTCTCACGGTTGAATGGATCAGACTGAAATTTGGTGAAGGGTTACAATATAGTTAGGCCACTTTTTATCCCGGGAATAGTTGGGTTACGGGATTATAGCAAATTCCGTATTTCGCTGACTGTAGACAATGTGATCATCATCACCATCATTTATCAGAGGCCAGATTATAATATGTCAATCTGCCAAATCTGTCAACCTGTCTATGCAATCTGTCATCAGGTAAATCGAAATTCAGAACTGGCTTTAGTTTTAGAATACGAGTCTTAGTCTTATTCCCGCTTGCATTTGGGTGGGCTTCCTGCTTCTCCTCCTTGTGGTGCGGTTTATATGGCTTTTATGAGTGTGACTATCTTTTGACCTCCCAAATCTGAGAGGAAAGCCTGATCCATCAATCGGTAGGCTTGCAGATGAGGTTGGCACACCTACTTGTGATAAAAAAGATACTGCCTATTCAAACTTACAGTGAACGCGTATATGATACGCTCGTCTAGAGAACCTCGTAGATACAGTGAAAGTGCTTTAGCAAATGTAGCCATAGTGACGTACGGGGAAGTGCCTCTGTCCAAGGCCACCATAACTCGCTCCATCATATACGCGTCTGTCATCCCAAGGCCGTTGTGTAATACGTCTCTGAAGTGGCTTCTGTAAAATTATTGGCTTATAAGTCCCGATACATTTACTTTGCTATGTGCCTAATAACTTTGAATGACGCACTTTTGCAATATTTTTTTTATTACAAACTACTCGTAACATGTAGGAAATTATATGGAACGACAATATTCATCTCTATTCGACGCTCACTCAATGAATAAAATGATGATGTTAAAATGTTACATGATAAAAAATAGTGATTATTAGATAGAGTATTGTTAGCTGTTTACATTTATTTTTCTTGTTTTCATGTTGTACTACCAACGAATAGTATCGAAACAAAACTTCGTAACTTCGGGCTCAGCGTAAATATTAACGCCAATAAATCGTAATACAATTCGTTAACAATGGTTTTGTGTGAAATGTGTGATATTCTCATCAACTTCTGGCAAAAACAACACAGTAATTTTATGCCATGAATTCTATCAATATTGAACCCCAGATTGAAATCTAAATATTTAACCCTCACAAGGTACAATCCTTCTTATTCATGCTTTTGCATAAATGATGGTAATGGGTTGGCTGTACAAACTCGCAGCATAGAGTGTAGGTACACAATGTGCAATCAATCGTCAAATGTGTTTGCTTACCGCTGATTTGGCTTACAACTATTCGGTTACGGTTCACACTAATCCACTGGACTACTTCACTGAAACAGCTTAGTAATTGGCTGCCTACATTTTACTCAAGTATCTTTATGGCTGTAGGCTTACGGCCTTATTATGTGGACCCGAATACCAAGATTAGTAGAAAGTGGATATTTATTTTTGCCATCTCACTTAAAGGAGTTGTCTAGAAATGGTATTTTATTCTTGAAGAAATCCAGTAGCAATAAACCAAATATTTTTAACCCCGCTTAACGCTAAACAATTAAAATAAAGAAAAGAAAAATGATTATTATACAACGTATAGCTAAAATAATTAATACGCGTCGTAAAATTCTCCCGCATCACATGCCTCTTGTGGTAGAGAATTTATTTTTTCAAAATAAACATTTTTCCAAAACGGCGTCATATCGGAGGTCATGGGTGAATTTTGGAACGAATAGGAAGCGGAGTAGATATTTCGAGTTGGCGATCCGAAATGTCACAAAAATTTTGAATCTTCTAGGATTGGGGACCTGAGGAAGCGTAAGGAGTCTTTATCTATAATTTTGATATTGGGAGCTTAGGATGGGAATAGTATTTTTTTTCTGAAACATCGTTTAAATAGTAAAATAATTAGAGGGATATCTGAAACATTGCAAAAGAAAAGTATAAATTTTGGAAATTTCTAGTTTAGCATGATTCAACAAGGTGTACCGACTTCAAAATATTTTCTCGCCTCACAGCTCCTCTTTGAAAGAAAACCAAGTTGAAGCGGCTGGAATTTCATGATTAGGTCGTTTTTTTAGTATCGGCAGCAAAGTTTGGGTGCCATAAGTCAATATGTGCCTTGTATAGGGCACACAAATTAGCCCCATATAGATATTCTATATGATCGCATCGTTCACAATGCCAGAGAGCATCATATGGCTGTTAGCTCCTCCAGAACTGCCTCGCCAGCATCCCCGGCACTTGACCCCAGAAGATCTTTTAAATGATGTGGAGTCAATGCATCCAGGCCACTACGAAAGGAGGTAACGGCTGCCAATACTTCCTTAGCCGTTACGCTCAGGCAATCCGAGTTGGCGTCAGCCGCCTCAGGAAAAGAAAAACCATTCGCAGGCACCGGATGCTTACGCCGCAGACTAACAAGAGTTTTCAGAGGGCAAGGCGCTACTACTAAAAAGTAATCTCGATGCACAACTAATATCACTATTCCATAATTTAGATTCCACTAAGATTTAGATATTATTTTTGCGAAAAATTGAAAATTTTGGATTTAAATTACCAGAAGAATCGCTGCAATTATTTTTAATTTGTGTTGTGTGAGAATTTGCAGCTGATCGATTTTCTGAACTAGCATGTAACATTTTGTACGGGAAGGTGAGTAACTGCTCCCAAGTCCTATCTATATCCTCTGAACCCGTGACTTGCTGAAAGAATTATTCAAAGAAGATAATATTTTTCCAGTTGCTTCTCAGTACATTTACGGTAATATCTTATATGTACGAAAGAACCTAAATCTTTTCAAAAAACATCTGACTTACTTAATCGTAATACAAGAAACAAGAATAAACTAGTTGTATCAAAACTCATCCTTCACAAAGTTGGAGATTCTTTAGTAGGCAGCTGTTTAAAAATATTTAGTAATATTCCTCAGGATTTACTTAATATGACAAAAAAAAATTTTTAAATAGAAGTGAAAAAAGCTTTATTGAATAAAGGTTGCCATAAAGTAGATGAGTATCTTGATGTAAATGCGTGGCCAACATAAGTCTCTTGCTTGCTAACACATAATAAATTGTAAACTAATCTACTTCTAATGTAGTTCTCTGAGTTTCTTTCTGGTATCTCAAACTAGCGAAAGAATCATTTTCCAATGGTTTATTTTACATTATTTAATATTTTTATATTATTTCTTGACATAATTGTAAAATGTTGACGTTCATATATTATGTGCTCTTTGTGTGCCTAAACTGAATAAATGAAATTGATTCTTTGATTGAGTCGTTTTAAAGATTTCTCTAACTACAAGACCTTTACATTTGGATAAATCTTTAGCAACGGTAGGTCTTACACCACGAGGAATCCTCTTTAAAATCAGAACTATTTTTTTTAATTGACTCATTTTTTGCCAAAGGGGAATTTCAAAACAATTAGGGTCGGAAACTGTAGCAGTGTAGAATTGATTTATCTCTTGATCTGCCTAACCCTTCTGGGACGATAGACGAGATTATAATACAAGTCAGTAAAAATACATTTTCTAGAAAAAATTGCCAAATCTGTTGGGCCGTTATCGAGTTTTACGCTTAGTAACTTCCATTATTATATTAACTATATAGAAGAAGATAAATTGTACACCATATATATATATATATATATATATATATATATAAATTGTAGTTATAAACAATTGAACTCCACCACGCACTACGAGTATAACCTTTTATTATGTGCTAAATCTATTTTATCTCCACACAAAATAACTGAACACTATTTATACCGTTTATTGTGTATAAACATTTACGAATTACCCGCTTATATTCTAATACAATAAATATATCAACATGAACCCTTTTAACTAAAAATTTATAGTTAACAAACAAAAATTCACAATAGATTTTTACTTTACCTAAAATATACTTTAAGTAAATTATCTATTCTGCGAAAGAAGTCGAAACGCCCAAGGACACTTGTTTAAGATTGAGTTGTAGTAGGTATACTCGAAGTATACAATTACGAAGTAAGTCTGCAACAGGTGGCTCGTTTTAATAGTTTATTATTAAGGTAGTTCACACAATGTTTGCACACCGCCGTGAGGAACAACAAAAAATGAATAAGTAATGGAAGTAGCTAATTATAACCTTGCTCACATGTATTGTGTGAAAGTTGAACTCTGTTGTTTCTTGCAATGTAAGTTTGTGTATATTGAATACTAGCAGCTCATTCTAGCTTCACACGGCAAATATTGTTAGTAAAAATTCGATAACCCGATAGAAATCAAATTTTGAATGTCAGCCATACAAGAGAAATTTATGAATAATTGTCATAAAAATAGTAAATTAATTCCTAGAACCGGTTTGCAGAGCCACCCGGGGGTCCGACTGCAAATTTAATACATCCAGGGACCAATTCAAACACATAAGTAGGGACGTGAAATTTCTTCAACTCTAAAGGTATGTTTCCGAAGACGACTACATACGACTACGGCAGACGCGGCACCGTGAAATACACTTAAATATAATATTTAGTTTTTTGTTTTAATTCATTGCGGCTTCCCAATGATGTCATTTATCTGTATCGAAGTTTAAGAAGTAATGTTTGTAAAAGTATAATATTTTATAGACAAATGAGAGGATTGCGGGATTGATTTTCTTTTATATCTATGGAATATTTTTTATATCTATACCACGAGATCCGTTTATCATTGTTGACTGATATGTGGACTATTCCGGGAATGACTGCCTTCTAACCTATCCACGCCGAGGGAAAAGCCTGCACCAGAACATAGCAGGGTGAGGTTGGCATATGCCGCAATAATGTAGATAGGGCTCTGTCTATACCTAAACTATGCATATACAATAATGATAACGGGAATTAACGCAATCAGTACCAAGTAACACTGGCCGTGGTTACAAGCTAAACTATTCATGTCTACTTAACTTCATATAATATGTTACCACATTTTTATTACATTAACCCATAGAGATAGTGATGTGGAGAAATAAATAAATAAGTCCTTTCTATGTCATGTAGTGGACAACGGTAGGCTAATTGATTGATGGATTGATACTTTCTGTTATATTGATAAGTTTACAATAACTAGCACCTAAAGTGAATATATATATTAAAACAGTAACCTTGATATTAAATCGGATGCCGCAGGTTTTTCGTCTCGCTTCTGAATTTTAAAGAATATCACCATAATCTCTGAAAGCAAAGTTAATTAAGAGACCATTACTTTTGTCCTTCTGAATTACTGTAGCTTTGTTTTCATTAATTTAGAGGCATTTTATAATTAAAAGCTACTAATTGGAATCAGTGAAACGAACTTGTATCTATTTCGGGATTCTATGTTTTTGCGGAGGAAACCTTCTCCGGTATTATCTATTGACAATGCTTGATAAAATTCGACACTCGTGTCTGTGGACACATGGTGTAACCTATATACTCGCACTATACCGTTTGTTGCCCATGGTCCAATCGCTGAGTCCTACTAGTTGGTCCTAGGGCATTTTTTTTTTGCCCGTGGTTCTATCAATTGGACCACGGGCAAATCTAATTATCCGTGGTCCTATCAATGGGACCATAGGTAATGCAAATTGCCCGTAGTTCTATTGATGGTACTACGGTCGTAGTTCGAGACTGAGGAACGAATAAAAGGTGGAGATTTTCCACCTATTTACATTTACTAGTGGTTCTGTGAACAGTAGACCGCGCGAGCACCTTTGGTCATATTTATATGGTGCTTTTTATCAAATTTGGTGTCGATACGATACGTACATTTAAATTTTATAATGATCCGTTTTTAAAAAAATACAATAATATTCTCCTCTTTTTTCTCAACTGTTGTTTATAACGAAGTTCACCTTTGCAAGCATATTTTTTCTATTCACAACAACCTGTGAGGAATTATGTTGACATTTGCGCGATCCGATAAAAAACGCGGCAGCAAATTTCCCCCTTTTTAGTTTCATTTTCCACCCTTTTAAAAAAGCTCTCGATAAAAGTTGTTTTATATCAAAGAATTTGTGTGCAAAGTCAAACGAAAAACATCAACCACCTTGTCGAAACGGAGATTCTCGCTCGATCAATAAACGTTTTACCTTAGGATTTGTCATGTATTTTGAAAGTGTGAGATGTTTATTAAGTCATAATGACGCAATAACTCGATAGGTACGACGTCATTTGGTAGGAGATTTGGCGCCAACACGAAAAAGGGTGCATCACGGTATTATTTTATTGGTGTGAATTCGAGTTTTTATGTTTAAAAATGATGAATTTTAAGACAAAGTATTTGACAACGCACACAAGTGTAGGAAAATGGCATACTAAAGTAAATTGTGACTACCACTTAGGGGGCAGACAAGCACACGGCCCACCTGATGTAAAGTGGTCACAGTGGCCTATAAACGCGTGCAAAACCAAAACGGTCTTAATACAAAACTATAAAGTCTAGGCTTAATCTCAAGACCATGGTTTAAACTTCTCCTTATTACAAAAGCTGAATAATCCATAGACTACTTAGTACCATAATTTAAACCTTGGCTTAAATAAAACCACAGATTACTCAAACTATTGTTCGTTCATTATGATACCATTCAATCGCAACGTTCAGTTTCCTCCGAAAACAAAAATTACCTGAAATTATTAATAAATAATATTTACTAAAAATGGTGACAAAAGGATTTCGAACATACATTTTCATTAAATTCATATTTATCAATAATAGTTATACTTTATTTTATAATAAAATATCATTATCATGCCTTTATTTAGCAATCATTGTTATGATATTGGAAGATCTATGGACGTTAAATGGAACGAACGTTTCCGTTCACGCTGACTAGGTATCAAATTTTTCCCAATTTTTATACCTACTTTAAAGTATATTTATTGCAAGTTATTTAAAACGTTTAGTGAATATATACTTTTGCCTAAAAAGCTTCTTCAGATATAGTTCCATAAAGGGCTTTACTTGAATACGATGTCTGTTAGGTAAGCGTGGTATGTCCAATGACTCCACGATATTAATATCTGCGATATCCATCAGATCAACTGCGTCAATATCCATTATGAGCATATAAGAAAGTAAACGAATTTATTTGACGCTAACCGATTAACCACAAAATGGCAAGGTTGACGTATTATTATTGTGATTTACACTTTAGACCAACGTTAAACTAGCGGTCACGTAGGTTTATCTTTAGACCAGAGATAGTCCCATAGTTTAATAATAAAACCCTTTTTGTAGTAAAAATTTCTTTGGACCGTGGTCTAAAGACGATTTTAACCTGGTTTTAGAGTTAGTCCGTGTTTTGTAATAAGACTGAAAGAGTCACAGTCGCGCTGCCAACCCTGCAAGCATTGAGAATTTCTGCGACGTCAGTGTAAAAACAAAGCAGGTCAAGCTTTTGGTCTTTCCACTGACAGCACAAAAACCCTCCAGTGAGCACTAGCTACCCTATTTACCGCTGGGATCACAACGCGAAGTTATTATGGCCGCGGTATTCTGTCGGGCGGAGGTACTTCCCCAGTCGGACTGCTCAATCGAACGGAAATACCGTCGTGTCCTACCTACTTAGTGACTTTTTGTGTTGGTTCCATATCTCCCGAGAGAGCTTCTAGTAAAGTCCCCACAACCTTACTGATGCAGCAATTGTCTCATTAATCATCATTAACAATCATTCTCACTATGAAGTTAATATAATACAAAATCAGACTTGACAATAAACTCCTATACAGTTACCATGTTATAGAATACTAAAAAAAGTCATGTGGTAGATCTATAGGTAAATAAAATTATACACAGTACTCTATAGTACGTTCAAAATTAGTCTGAAATCAATTAGTATTATAACTTGTTTACTTATTCACCATAGAGCATTCATTATTACGCTATAATCATATCAATAAAATTATATCACACCGTATGATGAGGTGGTGAGATACATTATTGTAGATACAAACTGGCTACAGTTTCTTTCAGCCATCGCTTCTCCTTTGTGCATTATCCTGAAATATCACTGGCTCATGACCAGCAAGGCAGATAGCTACTGGACTTACAAATTCGTAAACAATATAAAAAGTACACATAGCATACAAAATAGAAAAAACGTAAGGTGTAGGTATGCCAGCATCTGAGCATTAGTTACATAGAATCGTACATAAGTAGGTAATGTGATATTTACGTTCTAACTCGTCGAATGTAAAGTGCGTGAGTTTTTGTAACTCCATCCACATCATGCCATGTTTTTTTCGGAAGCGGATTTCTTCCATAGGATCTAAAGCTGAGTCTAGAGAGGCAGACATTTTTACTGCTTTTGTTCAAATGTATGATATGGAATTAAATATTTTATTGGTGTAATTTATTATACGAATTTGTTATATAAAACTATTGATTACATATTTTGACACCTGTCAAAATATTGTAGATATCGCAGATACCGGACTGCCAAATAACGGCCAAATATGAACGCATCATTTTAATTTTGAACATGCGTAATAAAAAGGTTTCTGATAAAGAGTTCAGAATAGCAATATCAGGCTCACTTTTAATATTATTGTTTATTCTGTACTTTTAGAGTCTGAACGCTAAGCTAATAGAAGAGAGACTAGTAATAATACTATTATTGATGTTAAGTACACACACCAATGACATGTCGATGCTTTTCGAAGTTATGTGTGTATTTATCGCAGGTTTATAAGTGCCCGGTTAATGGCAATAGACTCTGGACCTAAACATAAACTGGCGAAATGTGAATGCTAGCACCTCTGCCTACCCCTTCGGGGTATAGTATATATATAGGCGTGAGTTTATGTAATGTATGTCTTCAACTTCGATATTGCAAATTTGGTTGTGAAAGCCAATGGCAGTCGCTTCCCGGAAAATACCGAAGTTAGCTGCATCACTGAGTTGGGAAAATGCCCAGATAATGATGATTATCTTATTCGACTTGTGGTGCAACCTTAGCGGTATAGCTCTGGTTAATGACGGCAAATAACGGCAGCTTTTGGGACCCATGAAGCAGAAAATCTCTGATGGTCTTATTTTGACGGACTGTTCAGCTCTTGTCCAGTCCTTGATAGTGGTAATTACGAGTGGACTGTAAGACTCTTCTTCAAAAGGGTTACAATCAACAATGGCGGCCATGACCTGTTGCGATTTGGTATTATTTTTTCGGTAAGAGGTTGGAGTGGATACCATGTCATGTCAAATTAGACATAATTCCTTCGTCATGCACATGGAACTAATAAGTACTACGTACAACCGGAATGTGCACTGATCTAGGAAAACGGTCCGAAAGAGATAGTAACTAGGAGGTGCTTGTATCTCACTCTGCTAGGGTGACCAAATATTTTGCAAGAAATAGGAATTGACATCTCTCTTAATTTGCGTTTTTTTTTTGAAGATTCGATTACTAGTTTTCGAGATATCGACGTCGGTCGTAGCATTACCCCCCTTTTAGTCATGCTCGTCCCGAGCATCATTTGTTCCATGATGACGCGTCGACCTATCCACATGGACTACCTTTGGTTTTTCCCTAATCCCCTTCCTAATGCGGTAAGTAATGTCATTAATAAATAAATAAATATTCCACAACATTCTACACAACGCTATCTAGACCCATGGTAAGCATAGCTTAACTAGCTTGTGTTATGGGATCTAGAACGCGGATAAACATACTTAGATACTTTTTTTTGTAAATACATACATATTATACATAGAAACACCCAGACCAATGCAAATATACATATTCATGCATACAAATATTTGCACTGAGCGGTAATCGAACCCGCGCCCCCTGCATAGCAGTCGAATGCTCTACCGCTACGCCACGGAGGTCATTGATTCTCGTAATAACCGTATAGGGCCCTTTCCAGCGAGCTTGGAGTTTTGGAGATTTCCCCTTCTTGCGTAGCGGATTATGAAACCATACCAGTGTTCCTTCTTAAAAACCGTTGGTGTTTGCATTTCTATCGTACCGGGTTTTCATCCTTTCACCTGTCTTCAGATTGATTTCCCGTACCATTCTGTGCACCTCGTCTAGTCGGTTTCGAAGTTCACTCACGTAATCCGTCACAGGCTTAGGACTATCAGGTGGCGTATCGGTTATTGCATTTTTTTTATTTTTTTATACCACTAAGTTGGCAGACAAGCACACGGCCCACCTGGTGGGAAGCGGTTACCGTGGCCTATGGACGTATGCAACACCAGGGGTGTCACACTCGTGCTGCCGATCATGAAGAAATCTTCTGATGCCCCTCTTGAAGAACCCCATATTGTAGGCGCTTGGGAAAACCGCAGCAGGGAGGTCATTCCACAGCTTGAGTGTGCGTGGGATGAAGTTTCTTTCATACCGCACAGTGCGTACCGTCTCAGGTCGCAATGTGTGGGGATGAATTCCCTGCCTATGGCGAGAGGTGCGATGATAGAATGTAGCTACGGGCATCATGTCAAACAATTCATCTGAGCACAAACCATTGTATAGGCGGTAGAACACACACAGTGAGGCAAAATCCCTCCTAAGGCTAAGAGGTTCCACTCTACCTGTGAGTATGGGATTGTCAACCAGCCTCAATGCCCGTCTTTGCAACGAGTCGAAGGGGTCAAGCTGGTATGCAGGTGCTCCAGCAAAAAGGTGACAGCAGTACTCCATGTGAGGCCGGACCTGTGCTTTATAAAGAAGGAGTTGCTGCCCCGCAGTGAAGTACTGCTTCGCCCTGTTGAGCACTCCGAGTTTTCTTGATGCCAACTTAACCTTGTCCTGCAAATGACTTCGGTATTGGACGTCGCTGGAGATATCGACACCAAGGATCCCGATACTCGAGGAGATGGTAAGCGGTGTGCCCAGGAATTGCGGCGCTACAATGAATGGGGTTTTCTTAGCGGTGAATACACATACTTGTGTCTTAGTGGGGTTGAATTGGACTAGGTTTAGTCGTCCCCAATCGGATACTCCAGAGAGAGTAGTCTCGATTTTAGACAAAAGTTGTTCGCGACTCTTCTCCACCTCGGACTGAGGGATATTTGCACGGCCCGTGTAACACGTGTCCCCGGTACCGTCGTCCGCATAACAATGAATGGAGCCATCAGACAGCATGTCATTGATATGCAGCAGAAACAGCGTCGGAGACAACACGGAGCCTTGTGGGACACCAGCGTTTATGTTCATGCGGTCCGAGCAGCTGCCGTCGACGACAGCTTGGATGCTTCTGTTGGACAAAAAGCTGGTGATCCATTCGCAAAGTCCCTCGGGGAGTCCATAGTACGGCAACTTCGCAAGAAGACCACTGCTAGCCTAATCTCGCGACCAAAATTCACTTTCGCTGGGGTGTGTCCCATACTGTCATGTACCGCAGATCGATAGGACATCGGGAACAGTGGGATTCTCAATCTCTTTGGTGTTCATCGACAACTTTAGCCAAGTGATTTTCCAACGTCTGGTTAAACCTCTCGACCATTCCATCTGACTGCGGATGCGCTGGAGTCGTACGGGTCTTGTTCATTCCAAGGAGTTTGCACATTTCTTGAAATAGAGCAGACTCGAAGTTCTGTCCTTGGTCATAGTGGATCTCCATAGGTACGCCGTACCGGCAGACCACTTCCTGAACCAGTTTCCTTGCCACAGTGACTTCTTCCTGGTTGGGTGTCGCAAATACTTCAGGCCACTTAGTGAAGTAATCTTGCATTACTATGATGTATTTGTTACCTTCTTCAGTCATTGGAAAAGGTCCAGCAACATCAATGGCGATACGTCCATCGTAACAATATGTTACATCCTGCCAATGTTTCACTGCTGCAACCTTTAATACACCTTTTCACCATGATAGTAATACAAATTGGTAATAAAATTACTTTGAGACTACGAACAAGTCAGCGCATACACCCTATGCCATTAAGGATAGCTGATTGCGACGTTAATGTTCAAAATCCTACCATTGTACTACCAAAAGAATTATATGTTTACAGTTTAGAACCTTGCGATGTTTTAATGATCATAAAATGTTACGTTTTTATTTCTACTTCATGACTGAAACGAGTCAAGAGCACACATTTTTTTTACTATAATATTTAATAATAGTTTCACAAATATAATAAACTACTAAAAAGTATTGTCATGTGTACTGGCAATAATAGAAAGGGACACATTGACCTCGTGCTTGCTGTCTCTATCGGCTCGCTTCCCCGTTCGTTTTAAATACAGTTTTCACCCATTTCATTAAAGTCTTATATTGTGTACACGCTTATAGTGAGTGCACATTCCAGTTGTACGTAGTACTTATTAGTTCCATGGTCATGCGATTAGTGGTGCGATACCGATGAAACTACAACAAAGAGAAATAGAAACATGAATAATATCATCAGAATTAATTCTTCTCCAAACTTACTAAAATGTATGGAAATAGTCTTTTTTTCGCCAAATTTCCAAGATCTTTTTATCCGAAACTACTATAAAATCAGACGGTATTATTAACTATTATTATTCACGATGTAATTTTTACTTCTAGTTTGAATAACACAATCCTGTTATCCATAGACTGGTAATCTGAAACGACTGACGATTTCAATGGTCTAGAAAGAAAACTCATAAATTCTATTCACAGTAAATCGTTGGCGCACACTTGCCGATTTGAACGCATTTTACTGTTATATACCTACAGATAACTTCTCTGAATATGAACATAAAACATTTAAAATCGAAGCAAGGAATGACCATGATCGTATAGAGCTTCTAACACAGGTAAACACTCGAAATTACATTGGTAAACACCTAAGTCCAACAGTGGCCTGCAGTAGAATAATTGATTATAGGTAAAAACCTGATGATATATTGGATAGCCTAGTAATAGAAGAAAGTATACTAAAAGTAGTTCAAAGTACTGGATATATTAACTAGGTACCTTATGGAAGTTATTTATGAGCCAATAGACGACGGCACTTCGTTGTCCATGATGTTGGCAGATTTAGAGCAGACTTCTACAGCATCAACAAACTACCCATAAAATAGCGAGAATGTGTGTTGAGGTAAAACATTTTGAATAATACATGATTTATTTGTCAAGTTTGGTTTTACTTATCATATCAAGGTCTAATGAGCCTCTGTGATGTAGTAGTAGTAAACGCGACTACTGCGCAGGGGGTGCGGTTCAATGCCCACTCATTGTAAATATTTTTATAGCTGAATAATGTTTATTCACATTAATATCGATCCCGGCTGCCATCGAACATCTATGGTAAGTCGGAGCTCCCTAAAATTTGACCTGTCTGATTCGAAGTTCTGTAGTTAACAGAACTTCGACATCGCCAATTGCTCGTGGAGGTCAAATGGCAGTTGTTTCATGGAAAATATCAAAGTTCAGCAGACCCCAACTGAGTAGTCATTTTGGGTGAATGTATAAGGACCCCGCCAAGGTCTTCGTAGCCCAAGACAATCTCACCAGCTAAAGTGGTTGCTTGTATCCGTACCGACCGGTCGGATTAGGCAAATAACTCTCCATTGCAGTGTTACAAAACGGTGTTATTCAACTCGATGTTACAGTGACATCGAATTAGGCGAGCAACTGCCAAGCCCGCTGCAGGCACACAAACAGGTGTCACTACAAAGTCTAAACTCAATCCAAAATCCAAGCTCAATGTTAACTACAGCAACTGTTGACAATGTTGACTGCTAACATCCGAATAATTCGCATTGGGAAATGGAATTCACTGTGCAAATTGAATGTTGAATCACGTCGGCCTCACTGTGATAGTTATTATGTTGGTCAAACGACTGTAGCGCCATTCAACTTCGAATAACTCTATTAAAACAATTAAAACTGCAAATAATTCATTCGTATTTCGTTTAGTTTTGTACAGTTCATTAATAACTCAATTATAGGTATAGCACTGTGTAAGTAATGGTGACCCTCTTTTCTGGGATTTTGCCTTCAGCTTACCATCAGGCAAGGCGAAGTCCAATTGACGTGTCCTATTTAAAAAAAAAAAAAAAAAAAAAGCTCTATGTTGTGGTGTTTTCAGGATTTTTAAAAGCCAACGAAAATATCAACCAGACAATCAAAATCGTCCTCATAGCAAACGCCAAGTTGTGTCCAAAGTTTTCACACTAGAGAATGGGGGTGGTTATGTCGCACTCGGACCTACTAAAACCGCATGCCGTCTCAAGTCTAAAGATGCCGGGTTTTATAATTGCCTAAAGCTTTTCTCCCGTGCTCCCAGTTTTAAGATGGTATGGGAAACCGATGTCCGCGTCGAACTCCAGAAAGGGGGGAAGTCGAACGTGGCGCCACTGCACCGGTGGCGGTGAAGTGGTGACAGGCGGCCGCACCTATAACATCCACGCCTGCGCTCGGCGACCAGCCCGCCCCTTGCCTAATGTCCACTGTACCCTCTAGTAGTCACGGGGACATATGGGAACCTTCGAGCAGCCTTTTACAGGGCCGTTGTCTTCACAGCCAGTATTTGCGTAAGCGGTAAAGTCTTGCCTGGGAGAAAGGTATTACCGTTTCCGTTGCCCTGGGTGCCCAAGGATAGGTTTTATGGAGGTAGTACACGACGGTGTTTTGTTCAATTATACAGAATACCACGACCATAATAACCTCATGTTGTGTTCTAGGCAGTGAGTAGGGTAGCCAGAACTCTCTGGAAAGCCTGTGTATTGTTAATGAGAAGCTAAAAGCTTGTCTTGATTTGTCTTCTACACTGACCGACCCTCGGCAGCGCGAATGGTGAACTCCTCTGGTGTTGCACACGTCCATAGGTCCTGTGTTTGTCTACCACCTAAGTGGTATAAAAAACTTCTGTTCAGCTAACCCTTAATTTAATCGTTTTCAAAGAATGTACGGAAATCCACCGGATTAATTGACATTAATAATTTCGTAATATTGTTCTATCAGCCACGTTTGAATATATTTCCATTATGCGTAATTTATATTTTCTTTTATTTGCGTGCGCAATTTCCCCACGACCCTTCCCAAGGTTAACAGGCATATCTCTCGCACCCCGCCCGACCCAGGGCTATCTCTCTCGATCTGGCCCTCTCCTCGGGTGTGGAGACCACAGAGTCCCCAACTCGTCCCCGGAAATAGAGAGGCGCGCAAGACGCGCCTCCGCGGCGGCCTGCTTCTGCCAGGGTGACAGGCGGCTCCACCTGTCACCCCCAGGCCTGCGCTCATGGGTGGCGGAGGTTAATCATCGACCTGCGTAATTTGTAATTTGCGATATCTTTCAAACTGTTTATTGTAATAAAATTACACAGTTTTAATGGCAATTATTACCTACATTTAATACACAACGTATCTAATGTATTTAACTGGATAAGTAATATTGAAAATAGCTTCAAAAATGACATATATATTTTTGTAATTTGTAAAAGATAAAAATGGTTACCAAGGGTTATCCTCAAGAGATTGACATATGCTATCAAGGACTTTATTGTAGACCTTTTTAAGCCACACATTTTTGTAATACATTATTTTGTTCTATCCATAGTTCCATCATTAATAGTTTTCACAGCGTACGCGATATAAGGACTTCTTAAGGTCAGTTTTTAAACCCTGGGTTATTGGAGTTTTAGGAAGTATCCTCATTTTTGTTGAAAATGTAATATAGCCTATGTTAGTCAGTGATAATGTAGCTTAGTATAAGAATTTTTGAAATCGGTGTGACACCCCTGGTGTTTGACACGGTCATAGGCCACCATAACAACTTTCCATCAGGTGATTCGTGTACTTGTCTGCCACATAAGTTGAAAAAAACAATCCTCATGCTCACATCTCCAAACAGATGCTATGAAATATTTATAATTTACTACTACTATTGACTCATAACACTTTACTGATATATTTCGGTGCTGCACAGTTTGTTATCAAAATCAATGAATATTCAGTTTCTCAATGGAATTCTATTCTTGGATTCAAGGATAGAGCAGTTGATAGAAAAATAATGTTATAGGTAGATATAAAATTACTTTATTAGATTTTTATTATTAGACATTATAAATACACAAAAATATCCCACCCACTCCTTTTCTATACAGGACGCCATATGCAGGGCCTAGATGTCACCCACAAACTATGCAAAGAATTCCATGAAGAATCAAGCAATTCCGCGAGTCTTCTCTCTGCCTTGCTATAAAATCTTGGAATTCTTTACCAGCACACGTGTTTCCTTCTTTCTGCAGTGGGGCGTAATAATGAGGAGTCTGATGCTTAATGAGGCTGTCAAGCTGTAGGCTTCTATTCTAACATTGTAGGTAGCTGTAACGATAATCCTCTTTTCCGATACTTTGTCTTCAGCATGGTAAACTGGCAAGCAGAAGCAGGCATGCTGTAATCACATTGACTTTGTGCTATATCCAAGACAGAACCGCGAAATTTTTAGCTCTGATGCATACGGACCCGAACACAAAACATGTGTTATAAAAAAAATGTAATTAAGCGTAGACGCACGACTTTTCAATTTACCAACTCGCTGTGGATGTATGCTAAGCCTCATTCGTCTGCAGAATCACGTACTGTGAAAACTGCGTTTATACCTTCAAGCGTGCGCAACATGCCTTCAAGCCTTCAGGAAATAAATTAATGACCACGTTAGATAAACATGAATAAAATAACATTTTGCTCCTGTCAATAAATAATGTGTTCTTGTAAATAAATAATTCTTTCTTTGATATTTTTTGTTCCATATGATAGGTGTCCAATTTCACGTCGGATACGGATGTCATATTAACCAATCCACGAATTCGCAGCTCTATTTTATATATCATATTATATGCGTAAATATTTTTTGGCCGGGGCGCTATTTCATTTTCTCACATCAACGATTTTAGGTATATTTCATATTTGAACGCGAATTGCACGGGAATATTGAGGCATGCTGGCAATGCACACTATTATAGGTGTACCAGAATCTCATGGAAAATGAAAAATAGTGAAGTGCAATACTGTGGAAATTGGATTAAATTACCTTGATACTTTTTAATCTTTAATTTGTTTTTATAAATGAATTTGTAAAGTGAAACATTCTTTCTACAAATAATTTTAAAGATATTTGATTTTCAAAATTCAATTTCTCGGGACATCCGAAAACACTCCATACAGAATCATTATAATTATTGATATGAATTTGTGCCGTTTGGAGTCGAGACTTTGGGGTCATGGGGTCCGAGCGCTCGCAACCTCTTCCGTGAGATTGCGAAGCGTATGGTTGACGCTTCTCGTGACCAGAAGGCTGGCCTCTTTTTAGGTCAGAGAATAAGCATTGCCATACAACGTGGCAATGCTGCCAGTCTTCTGGGAACGCTGCCACAAGAGGCATGCGATGCGGAGGAATTCTACGACGCATTTTAATTGTTCTTAGCTATAAGTTGTATAATAGTTATTTTATTTTTATTGTATTTAATATTTATAAATTATTTCTGTATAGATTACTTAGAATTGAGATATTGTTTCTATTTTATATTCCATGTCAAATATGTATAAAATAATACATTACACATCTAGTTAATAAATGATAATGTAAGTAAAGTCTTAAGTTTACAAATATATTATTGATATTATTAATAATTATCATTATACCTACTAACAAGATAGTTAATATCCTAAATCACGACGTCACGTGGTATTTTATATAGGACTCATCAATTTGACTTCAACTGGCCTGATGGTAATCTGAAGGCAAAGTCTCAGGAAAGATGGTCACTATTACAGACACGTTGCATGTTACAATGGTGGCACTCAGCTGGATAGCCTCATGAGATGTTTTTTCACGCCCCGCTTAAAGGACTCGAGACTGTTAGAAGGAGGAAACACGTAAGCTGGTAAGGAATTTCAGATCTTATAGGTGCGATGCGTCTTATAGGTGAGGTATCAATGGAATGAATCTCCGAACTGCTTATATCTTGATAGGATATTCTGCACCATATGCTGGTGACATCTAAGTCCTGAACGTCTTGTCCTTTGAGGAAAGGACTACTTCGAAGAGCTCATCCGAACTCATCGTAGTAAAGACGGTAAAATACAGCTAAGAAAGCAATATCTCTACGCATCTGCAATAGGTATTCGTGGCGTCAGCAGTATTTCCAATAACGTGGACCATAAGTCATTGCAAACTTACGAGAACATCTAGTAGGTGCCTCGCAGAGCCATCCCAGCCAAGTAGCGCGTAGTGCAAATGTATGGAGTGCAAGAGAATCTTTCATGTATCTCGATCAACTTTGCGTTTACATGCGAACAACCTACTAAACACTATAATAATAAACTAAACTAAATCTAAAACAATATGTCATGGAATTTCTTTGCATAAGTTGAAATAAATAACCAATAATATCTATAGAACAAATTATAAAATGAGTGTATGTTAATCTGTAATCGCTACAGCTATATCATCATCATCATCTCAAAGAAGTTACTAGATTACATGCGACATAGAATGAAAAGCTATGTTAAAGCATCAAAATGGTACAACCCAACTTACTAGTCAACTCGCAACATAGGCTGTCAACTCCGAAGAAATATGAGATTTGACATAACGAGTATATTAACAATATCAATTCTGGCAATATTGTATGAACTTTGCATCCCTGTCAGACTTGTTCACATGTGCGTGTAAAGTCTTGTACTAAGTAGGAGTTTTACCCCTTCGTGCTCGTCAATTTCACATGATGACATTTACGTTGAAATATGAAAATCATAATTATTTTTTTATAATCGTGCCATGAGTTGCTGGTAGACTTATACTCGTACGTACTAAACAGCTGCAGTGTATTTGTTTTCTACTCACCAGCATCATCCTCATATCGGCATTTTAACAAATCCGAAAACCATCGGAAGCGCCCCGGAGCTGTAGCAACTTGTACACACGCGATACATTGTGTTCCGATTGCATCCGCACTGAGGTCTTGGAGCACAGAGTTGTCCCTCTGGCTTTATCCTCTGAACTATACTGCCGTGCTAAGTGCAAAAGCGGTATTTAAATAATAATGAGTTTCAAGATAATTGAGGTTTTGTACAAATAGGCTTTTGTTTAGTTTTTATATTAACTTTTTTATTATTAAATTGAACCTATATATTATATTGGGTTTATTTATTACAAAAATAGTTAAAACATCAGAAATCCATGTGGATATACCTTTATGAGAAAATGCTATACTACTTATGAGGGCCTCAATGGCGTAGCGGTAGAAAGTTCAACTGCTACGTAGGAGGCGCGAGTTCAATTCCCGCTCAGTGTATTTGCATACAAAAATATGTACATTTGCATTGGTCTGGTTGTTTCTATGTATAATATGTATGTATTTACAAAAAAAAGTATCTAAGTATGTTTATTCGCATTCTAGATTCCATAACACAAGCTAGTTAAGCTATGCTTACCGTGGGTCTAGATAGTGTTGTATAGTATGTTGTAGAATATTTACTTAGTAATCGTAGAATTAAAAGTTTAGTTATCGCTTTTTCATAAACTCTTCCCCTGCATTTTTATGTAAATAAATATGAATTAAAAAAAAAACATAACATAAACTCACGCCTATATCCCTCGAAGGGGTAGGCAGAGGTGCTAGCACCCACATTTCACCAGTTTATGTTTAGGTCCCAATGTAATAGGTGGCGAGCCTATTGCCATTAACCGGGCTCTTATAAACCTGCGATAAATACACACATAACTTCGAAAAGCATCGAAAATTCATTGGTGTGTGCCATGGTAAAACCTGGGATCGAACCCGAGACCTCGTCTCAGCAGTCCATTACCCATACCACCAGGCTACCGCGGTATTTTCATTTAAAAAAAATTAAAAAAATAACAATCAACTTATATTTATAAAATCATGTTGTATTTATATTTATAAGGATACAAAAAGTTTTTGAAAAAAAAGCAGATTCTATCAAATCTACTTAGTAAGAGTAGGGAGAGGTATCTCCAAAAGGAGGATATTGAGGTATATTTCATAATTTCAATATATTTCATAATTTTTCTTTTAAATACTTTTGACTTGCAATGTATGTAAATATACATAATATACATGGATACATTATAATGTATCCAAGTATGTATGTAACTATGTCTGCTCGAGATTCCATCTTGCAACTCGATTTTAAAGCATATAATTGATTTAAAAATAAACATTTTTTATGAAATATTGCATACAAATTTTCTTTGGATGACAGTGTATTCATTTTCATTTATTTATTTATTTAGACGACTATTAGTCCTCACACATATAAAGTAAAGACATGCAACATTTAAAACAATTAATTAGATTCTGTTGATAGATTCACCAAGTGCCACGTTCAACATGTATGTAACTTGGTGATCACAGCTCCTTCCATCCTGCCTGCGAACACCTTGAACATGCCGCTAGAGCTCGCCCACAGCCTGTGTACCAACGAGGCCACTCTTTTGCGCATGAGCCCAAGAAAATCATCTGTGCTTCTCGCTGCAATCATTTCAGATGCACTGCTGTATCGGGGAAACCCCAGCAGCACTCTGAAGGCGTTATTATATTGCACACGCAGGGCGACATTCACACCAGTCTACAGGCTACTTGTATAAAATATTATATGAAATATTAATTATTAATATTAATTTAGAGCTTTGCACTGATAAGATATTGACGTTTTTATTATAATTAAAAGCTTCCTTTAAAAATTATCTTATCGTGTAATTTTCTTATTCAATGGTTACAAAAATGATTTTTCAAAATCTTATTATAAAAACATGTTTATTTGCTAATTTGTTTACCTCTGCAACCGTATCTCATAAATAATAATCAAAATGATTTGTGGATCAAGTACCTAACTACAGATTTTTAGCGTTCTAGCGGTAAGTCAGTAAGTATTCAAATATCTATCCTATCCGTAATATTCATTTACTTCTACATCCTTAGTGACTTTGACTTAAGTTAAAACTGAGATAGATAAATCTTTCTCTGGGGTTTTTTGCATATATTTTGAACAAGCTTATTGCTAGGCGTATTTTTAAAGCTAACCGATGCATTAAAAATCTAATTTTCGATATATATTTTTTAAATACCGCTTCGTAGGTCAGTACTTGACACCTAGTTACAAAAAACGGCAAAGTTGGATAATTGCAGGCAGACGAAATGTCAGAGCATAGGTGCGTAAAAACATCGGCATTAATAAGAATTTTGTTGCAAAGATACGGTACGTTCATAAGATCCGGAGCCTCGAGCAGAATGTAACTCATTTATGAATTACCCAATAAACACGCCTGAATAAACAGAAAGAAAGAATAAAGGTAGATGAATGTTATATAGACACGTATATGTTTCAATTTTCTTAGTATTCTCTCAAAATCGAATTCTTATGAGATCCTAAAACAATCGTTTTAAGATCAATTTTGTTCGAAGTCGTTTTCTACAACGAATATGCATAAAAGTATAATTCAATTCTTATTGCATCTAAAGTTTGTACTTTGCAGCTTGCAGCCCGTCTGTCCATCAAACTCCCCAATCTAACTCAGATTTTAATCTCCTATGCTCAATTCAACCCTAACCTAACAGACTTCAATCCAACTATTGAATGAAATTTTAAAGCATTTATTATGCTAACTATACAAATTGATTAAGATATAGAAAGAATTGCATCGGTACAGGCGGGATTCGAACCCGCGATCTTACCTTTACCCCTGACACGCTCAACGCTCTGACCACTAAGCCACAGAACCTTCGTCCAAAACCATCCAAATTCGTCTATACATAATTCGTCTTACGGCGACGATTAAGTGCCATCTACCAAAATTCGTACAAAATATCTATACCTTAATCGATTCAATCCAACTAGATTCAATTCAGTTACAATTAACCTACTAGTACCAATTAATTTGGTTACTGCTTATCCACCTACCCCTCTAAGCGAGCCCCACAAATGCCATTGCTTAACCCTACTGGGATAACAGACGTAACTATGTAAGTATGTATAAACATAAATAACAGCAGTCCATCTCAGACACCAGTCAGACTAAATTATGTATTAATTATATGTAAGTAATCGGTGTCCATGCATATCTATAGACTAGGCGAATACATAGTCTGAGTTCTATTGGTCAATTATTCGGCACATAAATAGCTAATTTACCTAAGTGCTGTACCCTCTTTCACCCTCTTTGGTTCATATTACACGATATAACATAATTCTTACCATTTTATGTTAGGATTGTAGCTAAACTGAGCTAACCAAAATATATTAGGTTCTTTTTGTATAAAATATATTTGACGCAAGCAACAAGTGTTCCCAAGCTTGGTGCTACTTTGAAGCCCGAGATCCGCTCTCCTGCGGTCTTGATTTGGCTTAAGGTGGCTTTCATCGCAGTGACTGCCGTCTAACCTCGCATCACTGAGAGAAAAGCTTGCATCCGATTCTACAAATTAGGTATGAGTATCAGATAAACCTATTTTTTAAAGAAAGAGTTACCTTCACGAACTTGTAGTTGTCCATCTATGCGTGTATCGATTTAACCTCTGCTTCAAAGAGATAGAACGTATTGCCGTCCTATTTAAGTAGTCCGACTGTGGCAGTACCTCTCTGTAGGGCACAGAATACCGCGGACATAATAACCTCGTGTTGTGCTCCCGGCGGTGGTGAGTAAGGTAGCCAAAGCTCACTGTAGAATGTTTGGCCTGTCAGTAGGAAATTCAAAGGCTTGTCCTGTTCTGTCTTCTGCACTGATGGCACAGAAACTCTCTGTTCTTATAGTGTCGGCAGTACGAGTGTGACTCTCCTTTAGTTGCACACGTCCGTAGGCCAAGGTAACCACTTTCCAAAAGGTGGGCCCGTGTGTTTGTCTGACGCATAGTATAAAAAAACCTCTTTATTAAATAATATCATTGGGTCCTATCACATTGGGACCTAAACATAAACTGGCGAAATGCTAGCTGCTAGCACCTCTGGCAATCCCTTCGGGGATTTAGGCGTGAGTTTATGTTATGTTAATTATAGTAAGAATGTCACAAATGACAAAGTCAACGTTCACTAGACATAAAGGCATAATATACAGAAACATATTTACATAAGTAACGATTTGAATAAGAAAAGACAAATAAGTTTAGGCAAGTTTAAGGAAAGGGGACAAAAGAATATTGCGGAAAAAGGCGGAAATATTCAAGCAATATCTCATAGACTTGATTAACAAGTTCTATCGTTGCTATAAATCTTTATGCGCCTACTTTTAGCCTAAATATAGAATCTGAGTTAATCAGTAGTAAAATAATAGCTAGCCATTATTTAACTGTAACTGTAGATTTTATTCTTGTTGATTTCGTCGTCGTATACTTCATAGTTAAATGAGTCGGTCATTAGCTTCTACAACCGTGTTATTGTTGTGACATTTTTATTTTTACATACTAAACGTGTGCTCACGAAACTAGCTATTGATGCTTGTTGTAATATTTAGAGCATACATGACCATCGAGGTTACGTTTAGACAGAGTAAGTATATAAATAACATTAATAAGATGTAGTATTAATAACATAATTATCATCACCTAACGCTTATTCCTTTATGTAACAAAACTTGTATAAATATGAATAGTCCTTTCTCTCTAAAACAACAAACTACATAAAACGAGTTTTGGAGATGAGACGGCAAGTCAGTACGTGGATGATGGGACGCACTTGCCAGATACACTGACAATCTGCTTCAAACATTAATAGAGTTCATTCTCCAGCAGCGGTAAAACGAGCTCATAGGTAAATAATAGCTTACCTATTACATAACAGAAGAATACATGTAACTATGGATGAATAGAAGCATAATCAGAAGATAATAACACGAATAACAATCATTATGTCATGTAAATTATGATAACAAAAATAGAAAAACTATTTTGATGCACAGACATTGCGATAGTTCTCGTAATAGCTGTGGTTTTTAGTGTGTATAAAGATACACACTTGTTGTTCGAATTTTCGAATCACCTGACCAGTGTAGTTGTTTCTCTCTGGCTATAATAATTAATATCATCAAGCCTTTTGAATAGAATTGGATATTTCCTAATATAAAACCACTAAAACGTACCTATATGTCAGTCAGTTCAATATGAATACAGAATAAATTCTGGCCCCATGAATTCATATGGAGCCTGTATGAATTCATAGGGTTGGATTTGTATCTTGATTTAGAGTACTCTTACTGGTATCGTGACTGTAGTTACCCCAAAATAATAACCCATGTCGCTAAATTCAATTAATCAAGAACAACGATAGATTGTGTAACTATTTTTAAAGAAAATATAAATCTCTGTTTTTACTACTTTTAAATTAACGATCTACTACCAAACGTAGGTATTGTAGCCGGTCACCTATTTGATAATCATATTGTAGGTGCGTAGAGATCACACCAAATCCTTTGAGGACAAGTGCAGCTGCTAACAGACGTACGAGGCAATCGTGCGAGTGTTCAGAGCTCTCGAGGCTGAAAGGTCTGTCCGCAGTCACAGTCACTCATAAAACGAAGATAAACCAACTAGAAATTGTATACCAATTACAATATTCATGATACAGAAATTCAGAAGACGAGAGTAGTACAAGGGGCGGCCTTATTTATCGCTTTACAAAATTTCGTCCACTCATTTCAAATGATGTATTCTGTATATTACAGTAAGTAATAATAATAGCAGGTTTAAACGCAGTTTTACAGCATAGCTTGTAACATGTAACCTTCTCAAGCCTCGGCCCTCTCATATATTTGCCTTCTTCTTACCATCAGCCAATCTTACTCCACACGTAAGTGCCTACTGTGCAGTGATCGCATCTAAATTACAAGAACTACGTTGTGTTTTGGGAACCTATCTTCCAATTTTCAGCTACAATCATACCAATAATCAAGTAAATCAAATATTTAGGTCACCTTAGCGTTAATTAACTAATTTGTAGAATTATTTTCAATATAATATTTTTTCCAAAGAAAGAGTAACGATTTTACAACTAGTAGAAAGTGTGAATCTTTAATTTCATTACTTACACCTAGTTTCAAATTATTTTTTATGAATAAAATGCCTTAAAACACAACACAATATAATATAAATAGTCACCAAAGATTACAAGCCGCGCACTAGAAATGATCTCTATAAAAAAAAAAGGAAAATGTGCAATCCACTGTCTAATAACCGTGGGTGGCACGATCTCGGCTTGACACTCAGTCTTCTCGGAACCGCCCTAGCGAGCAGTGTTTGTCCGCCCAGGCGACCGCTTGCCACGACGCGACGGCCGTGAAACTTTACGTTATCAAAGTCGAGTCTCGCTAAAGAAAATAATAGAAAATGCGTTCGAGGTGGCAGAAGACACTAAATGGTAAATTTTAAGATTATAAATATATTGGCAGTGTGCTGCAAAGTGTTATTTGATTGATAGAATAGTTACCAGCTTTTGAACCTGTTGACTTGGGTAATATATTTTTTTTTATTTAGTGTTAATTTCAAACATTTGAAACATTTTCATATATTTGAAATTATTTGTTGATCAACAGCAAATAGTTTCTAATTCTTGTTTCAATGCAGACAATATTTAGGTAATATCCTCGCACATAGATATAATCGTAATTTCAGCTGTCTAATATAAGCTGCGTGCTTCAATAACGATTGAATATAAACAGATGGTGATAAAAGTAGTCGTAAGACTAGAGAAAATATAATAGCTATAAAACAGTGCAATTTTCAATTCTATCATCTCAACTATTTTGCATAGTTTGGCGTTCACTTTCACATTATTTTTTATACTAATAAAAAAGGTGAAGAGTGTATTTGTTTGAACACTCTAACCACTGGAACCACCATAATTTTATAACATTATAAAAGATTAGAATTATACGAAATGAAAACCAACTATTATTATTTTATGATCATGAAATGCTTTAAGGTCACTAATATTTTAATTTCAGACAGAATCAAACGTTCATCTTAATAGTTTTCCACAATATGTTACCATTTTTTTAAAAGCTATAATTACTTTATAACTAAAGTAATTATAGCTTTTAAAAAAATGGTAACAATTGGGAAATCACCTTAAGGATAACCTAACTAACGTTAGGTTATCCTTAAGGTGATTTCCCAATAGATATATGCTATCGCGGGCTCTCTGTACACATAAGAAACAATTTCACAATATACAGTTTGGTTATATTATATCCCCAAATTAAAGGGCATTGTATAATATTGAAGCTCAAAGTCCCCTTGATTTCTTGATATCTTAAAGATTGATAAAAACCGCATGAAATTATTTAGGTAGTCTAAACGATCTGGGTATGCAGCGACAGGGTAACAACTTTGTTTTATAATTATCTAAAGATTGTGTAGAATAACTAAAAAATTATGAAACTATGATAAAGTCTTATAACCTGACACATTTATCTAACTAATATTAAAAAGTTTGTTTGTGTTAACTTTATTATCAAAACACCAGTTTGGTAGATCTACAGATACACGTCTATTTATTCATTTATTTCATTTATTAATGAATGAATGAATAAATGATTTAAATGAATAAATAGACGTGTAAGCAGGAAGGCAGTGTGTGTGTGGCAATAGATTTGTTACCACTGGTGTCTTGCTATAGAGGATGGAACTTTTGTACCTAACCTGGTGTCGGCCTAGGCCAGTCGGGGGTTGACCTTTTACCCCAGCAACATATGCAGATACGAAGGAGCATCGTGCATTTTAGTCGGTTCGAGTTCAACTTACCCACCTCACCGTTAGATTCCGAAACAGAAGAGACCTAGATTAGGCATTATGTCATCATCATAATTATCACAGTGTTAATCTCGTGGATGCAATCAAAGCTTGTATTTAGGAGCCCTGAGTCCGTTTTCCCACTTTCCACTAGGTTTGTTACTGCCGCGTTGTCATCCAAACCCGATACATAAACCTGCACCAAACCCTTGCCCGTTAGTCAACAAGTACCTAAGGTAGGCTTGGAGCACGAAAGTGAAGTCCACGTATACCTTTTAAATGTGATATTTTGTTTTTTGATTCAAGTTTGATTCAAATATAATACATAGAATTTTCCATTGTCCACGATTTTGTGAACTTCCGTAATACAAATAAAACAGCGGCAAAAGCTACATTCACTTGAAAAAACATTTCATTATCTTTTTCATTATCCTTTTTCTTGAAACATTCGCAAGATGAAAATAAACGGCGTATTTAAAACCGTAATACAATATTGGTCACCTTCTTCCCACTAGAAGTACCAATTATGAACAAGTTAAGTTGTTTTAGTAGAAAATTTCCTTAGATTTTCTCATATTAAATCTCATATACACTCACAAACTCGTATCTAATGGTAACCTAATAGGTGGGCACAAAATAAATGTGAGATGGTAATCTGACATTCGCAGTATTTATAACTTTTGTATGAAATTCTAAATAATATTATTTACGAGTACTATGGTTATAATCAACTTTTTATTAAATATATTTGTTATTTATTATATGTATGTATTATAGAAAACACAGAAATCAGCAAGTACAACGCCTCACTTATTATTAATTGTCTAATTTTGTCACTAGTGATATGTACATAAAGAGCTGCTTATTTATGAATGTGATTTAATCTGTCGCCAAAATAATAGGGTTTGTCCGTAAAACAGTAAATCTGCCACCAAAATGTAGTGTCCGCTCGAGACTATATTTTGGTGGCAGATATACTGTTTGGCCGTTTAGGCTGTTTTCATAATATCCAGTCCGATATCGGTGACTATCCGATAGCCATGATACGATTTGCTGTTTTCACATATATCCGATAAAATCGGTCCGGTACATCAAGAATACGTCCATTTGCTCGATAGCACAGACTCATAAAAGTCTAACCATTAGTTTTACCACATTTCTTTTTTTTTTGCTGTTATGGTGACTGATTGACATTGATATCCGATATCGGGCAAAGACAGTGGTGTCCGCTCCGATATCCGATATGGGGCCGGACAATGTGAAAGATAGACGCATATTTCATACATTTTACTTCCTGTCGGCTATCGGACGTCGGATTTCGGAGCCGACATCGATATCGAATTGGATAATGGGAAAACGCTCTTAGTGAATAAATACTTCGTGCATTATCATCATTTCAAACTTTTTTTTATAATGCGGAAATCCCCTCCGCGATATAATTCCCGTTGCCGCATCCGGCGGGATGCCGTTTTCAGTTGCCGTTAGCCCAGGGATATCTCGGATTTCGAGATCATCTCCTCTGTAGGAACCACGGTGTCCCAGTCTTGCCCCCGTCACTCTCAGGCCCGCGCTCATAGAGGACAAAAATCATAGTGTGACCCCCGCCGCCCTAGTCACCGCCACACATTGCAAGTTGTACAAGTCGGGAGAGACCTGAGTCTCTTCCGCACCCACTCCACCGCCTCCTTTTCGAGCATCCTTGCTCGCAGAAGGGGGCAGCCCTTGTGCTTGCGCGCGCAACCATCGCTCGGAACAAGGCGCTGAGCGGGCGAACTCCCACTCCTATCACAAGTAACCTAACCCATTTGTATCAGAGTTGGGCTGTCGTGTCATATTCTACGGACAATAATCGATATCTTTGGTGAAAGATCTACCATTTTGAGTACTACATTTTATATATTTATTGACACAAACACAAAACAACATATACAGACAAAATATGTATTTCCGTTTATTTAAGGTCCAGAAACTTTGTACTTTTGTACTCTTCTGGTTAACCAAGAACAGAAATACTGTTGTTAGATATAAATCTGTTAGTTATAGTGAGAATTCACATGCTGTATAAGACAACAAATAATAGACGCATATGGGCATAATGCTCATTTCTGTACTAAAAAAAAAGAATTAAAAATGTATTACGTATTTCTATTTCCGCCCAAATGAGCAATCCGACTGGGGAAGTACCTCCGCCCTACAGAATACTGCGGCTTTAATAACTACGTGCTGTGTTCCCAGCGGTGAATAGGGTAGCCAGAGCTCACTGGAGAATTTGTGCTGTCAGTGTGAAGACTAAAGGCTTGCCCTGCTTTGTCTTCTACACTGACGGTACAGAAACTCTGTACTTACAGGGTTGTCCACAGGCTGTGACTCCTCTGGTGTTACAAACGTCCATAGGCCACGGTAACCACCTTTCCATCAGGTGGGCCGTGTGCTTGTCTGCCACCTAAGTGGTATATAAAAAAAATAGTAGGTACTGTGACAGTCATTTTTTACGTGCAAAACATTGAAGAGATTATGTCGGACTCGAACCGACTAAAACGCACGGCGTTTGTGCATCGTTGTTGGTTGCCGAAGGTGAGGTTGAAAGGCATGTCTCTCACAATCCGGTCGAGTACTATGACTGGCGAACTTTGCCTTTTATAATAAAGTGGTACGACTAAGCACATGAATTCTCTGAAAAATAAATTAGAATCAAAGTAGAGCCCATTCCGCTCGCCCACGCTGTTCTCACTTTACTCATTTCATTACGCAAGCGACTTCAAGAATTTGTCAAATGGTTCTAAAATGACGGAGGAGAAAATATAGCAGAGTTGAAAACCTCCTCTGTTTTTCAAGCCGTTAAAAATGCTTACAAATTTGCTTGAACTTTCATGGAGAGACATCTCAACATATTATACGAGTACATATTCACAGGCACGCACTCAAAGAGATAAAATCAAGGTCCCAGAGCTTCACAGATAAATTTTCTGCACGTTGTCCGTACCTCGGCTATCGTGAATAAATTTAGTGGAGTTTGCGTTGTTCCCCACCTCTGTTCTTCTTCGGCGGTCTACAGTCGTGACGGTTAATTATTTATTGTCTATAACATCTGTTTGGAGTCAGAAAATAGTATACGTAATTATTTCAAGAGAACGTACTATAGCGCAAACAAATAAAATGTAGGTATATGTATATATGTTTCACAAAAGAACTTGAGTTCAATTTCTATTTAAAAAGTGGATATTAGACAATGTATTATTTACTATAAAACAACCTATAAATAGAATGTAATCCTACTTAACATGATGTCAAGAAATACCTGATATCCAAAATAGTATCGAAAATTACATATTTATGCTTTGAGGCATATACCACCGTCACCTGGTACTAACGGCTAACTAATTACTTGTTAATGAACTAGTAACAGGTATTGATGTATATTTTATAAAATGCATGATTCCATTTTTAAATCCTAAAAAGTAATCTGTATGGACAGACTTTCCAAAGGTATTAATTTTTTCTAGACATTTCAAACACACACAAAGAAGAGAAGAAATATATCGGCGCGGATACGATCCGATAGTATTTGTTTATTAGAAGATAAGTACAGTCTGGAATCTTGATCTATAGCAGTAAATGGTTGCGTTGATAGCGACTACTATTTGTATATCGCTAATAGGTCTACTATTATAGAATCTGTGCCTAACTAGTCTGCAGAGTAATAAGGTTATGTGGAACTATATTTAATGGTGGCATTTCACTTGGTTTTGTTGATTTGGCATAATATTTGACGCACATGCAAAAAAAATAAACAAACGTGCTAAAAACAGATAATCGAAATTTACTTTACAAAAAGTATTCACTTTAAAGAGGTGTTACATGTAAATTGTCACATTTTATCCAGTTTTAAATGTCAAGACTGGACGAAAACGTATACGAATAGTCTTGTGAAGTGTCACCATAAGGTAGAAGCGGAAACCAACATAGCAAGCCCGCTGTGTTGGTTCCCGCTGCAGTACAATAGGGCCATCACTTCCCAAGGGCGCCGTTCAAAATGATATGATATTTGTCCCCCTCCCGTCTACCTTTCCGTGATTCGTTGGGGACATCAGGCTTCCCACACTTGAGTGGGGCCAAAAACGTGCGGTTTTAGTCGGTTAGGGTCCGACATAACCACCCCCGACTACCGACAGAGGTAGTAACAGTTGTAATTAAGACACAAAAAGAAAAGTCCTTTATGAAACGAACCTCTTGATATTATCGAAATGAAATATTATACCATTAAATACCATAAACATTTCTCAAAATATAATCATTTTATCCGATATTTACCGTTAATATTTACACAATTGGTCACTAATTGGGACTAATATCATTATATATTAATAGGTTAGGATAATGTCATAGAATATAGTTTAGGTTTTTCCTTAACCAATAACATGTTTATGAAATTGGATATTACTAGAGCAATTAAGTGGGTATCGAATGTTTTTACTTTGTTTTGTTTAGATCAACCTACAGGTTTGGGACCGTTCAAGTATTACGTAGGCGCTAAGGCGGGAGTGGGGACTTTGCATTGATTATTTTTGATGAAATGGGTGTGGGAGTATAAGTATGCATATAGGTACCAATGTTTACGTAAGCATGGGAGGTATAATTTTCTGGGGACGAGTTGGGGACCCTGTAGTCTCCACACCCGAGGAGAGGGCCAGATCGTGAGAGATGACCATGGGTCGACCGGGGTGCGAGGGATATGCCTGTCAAAATCACCTTCGGCAACCATGAACAACACATAGGCGGCGTGCGTTTTGGTCGGTTCCAGTCCGACATAACCTCTTCCATCGGCTCCGAATCCGAATCCGATTCCGTGCGGATTTTGAGCAAGTTTAAAAAATAAATGGGAAGTAAGAGTTTTACTTACTTTTGCTGATAATTGAGAGGGGTATAAAATAATTGTGTTACAATTAATCTGAATACATAAATACTTAAACGCCCCCGAATGTACAGAATTTAACCAAACATCATTATTAATATGATTATTTAATCAAAAATAATAGATCATGGAACGCGAAAATTTAAAAGTTATTACTATTTTATTAGGTTTCGTCTTCATCAGATTCTTAGTGTTTTCCCAACTCAGTTGGAGTTGACTTTGTAGTTAGTAAGATGCCGCTGAATTTCAATATTTTCCGTGAAACGACCACCATCTGACCTCCACAACAAATTTGCGATATCAAACTTCTGTAGTTAGACTAGTCGAAATTTTGGAGAGCTCGTTTTCGTATTGCAACAGGGACCGAGCCTTAACGTGGTCTCCAAGACACAACCAAACCAATGCAAATACACATTTTCATACATACAAATACTTGCACTGAGCGGTGATCAAACCCGTGCCTTTTTCGTGGCGGCCGCTACGACCACGCCTCAGAGAGTTTATAAAACTCACGTCCTAGTAAAGCTTAAGTGGGCTTTTATTGGCTAACAAAGTATCGTATATCTCTTTTAACTCTGTTTTGTGTTAATTGGGTGGTCAGAGGTAGTCACTTTATACTCGGGGATGAAAATTTCAAGGGTAATCTCACTTAGGATCACGTAGGGGGAAGTCCCCTAGTACCGGACTCCTAAGGTTTTTCATGAATAAAATAAAAAATATTTTCAGGAATGTATATTTATTTATGATTTACAGAAGGTAACAAAGATAGAAATCAAATAAAATTTTGAAAAAGCAACCTCTGCTCTAAACATAATTAATATCATTAATCATACTTTGGTCACAAAAAATATAATTTTAAAATGTAGCACCTAGTACCGGACGGGTGTTTGTGCCGTACCACTAGCAACGGACTTTTCAAAAGAGTCTGCATCGATCGCATATGTAGCCATCTCCACACTCTGGAACGTCTACACATGCTTCATGTGCCCACCCAAGACACGATAAGCATTGGATCCAGTCTTTGATGTAGTCTTCTAAGCAAACTACACAAATTGTTGTGTCTGTGTTAGATATTTATTATTGTATTTCTATTTTCTTAGCTTTATCTCCATTTTTTCTTTTGAACTTCACGCCTTTAGCTTGTTTTCCTTTCTCTATGCTCTTTCCTTTACTAAGTCGTAGGCTAACTTCAAAAACTCTTTTTTCATGAGCGGCATACATCTGTTAAATAAATCTTTGATGTTTTATACTAAGACTTCTTCATACTGTTCTGAAAAAGTGTGAGTGAACCTACCCAACTTTGGCTACATCGACAATTCGTCTCCACTTTTAATGCTTTAATCTTGTCTTGTAAAGTGTTTTCAGGAACTTGATAAACCATTGCGGCTTGTTTTACACTCATTTCCTTGGACAAAACCTTATCAATAGCTGTTTACAAGCTCTGTGGCTCTCACGATCCTTTCTTTTCTTTGTCTTCCATTTCGTTTCTCTTCTTTTGCCTACATCTGAAAAGAAAATTAAATAAATTGAATAATTAACGTAAGTTATTACAAGAAATAAAAAAAAATATCACTGTCCGGTGCTAGGGGATGACTTAGTGTCCGGTATTAAGGGACAGACAATATCGTACATTAGGTAGTACCTACCGAAATGGTTTCAAAAATCAAATCAAATTCTATCGGTTTACCGATAACAATCAAATGCTAGTTCAATTATCGATTACCATCAAAATATAAATGCATAAATGTGCCAGAACTACTTACGTTGATCTTACATGACGCCGCGAGTTCCCGCCAAAAACAACACACACCCTCTCCCGCTGCGGCCTTGCGCGTCACTGGCGAGCTGCGGCGCGTGATCCTGTAGCTATGTACCCCCCTCGCCCCTTTCACTAGTAGTTCGAATCGAACAGTTTTATACTTGCTTGGATAGTACGACTGTCCGGCGGTAGGTGCCGTCCGGGGTTACGGGACTTCCCCCTACTAGAACCGTGATAGTAAAACCAACTCCGCACCACTAGCCTCTGGTTACATTTATGTAAAAAAGAAAATTCTTACGCAGTATTTTTATAATAGACGCATTTTCAGAAATTAAACAATGAAGGTGCTGAAATATTATAACATTGACGTTTTTTTAAGTTAATTATAGCTATGGCAATTATAATGGCAGAATAACTAAACATTATCACAGTCACCAGTGTACTATCAATACGTAACGCAATTGCAATTCGTATGAGTTTATGGCGAGCTCCACATTTCAGTTCCAAAAACGTACAAATGCAAACACGTTAGTTTGTTTTCCATTCGCTATTCGTTACGTATTTTAGTGTTGAGTCAACAATAACACACAAATCGAGATGGAGGACACGCACTGAAGCGGCGGATTTTTTTTGGAAGTACAGCGTGTTGAGAGAATCGAGCACTTAGCGAACGTCCGTTAGTTACCATACTTACCATATGTAACTATTGGCTACTGTTTCCGTTTATTTTATCGTCACAATCCGATAAAAACGATCAAAACATAAATAAATGGATCGTCAAGTTTGGCGTTAAAAGCGACGGATGAAAGACAACTGCATGTTGTGATGAGCAGAGGCGGCGTTAAGCGTGGGCGACGTGGGCCACCGCCTACGGCCTCGCGGTACAAGGGGCCTCGCGACTCAAAAATGTTTAAAGCGAGAATAAAACAAAAAAAATATAACTCAATTTTGTTGTGAAACATGTTTTCTTAGTCTGGCAACATTTGCCGCCGACCAGAGTGCGGGGAATCCCCGGTTTAATTGTTTACTTTCTTTACTAGGAAGTCAACCAATCAAATCAAAGCACGCAACGCAGTCGCTAGGCGCATAACAATAGAAACGTATAATTGTGTTATTCAATATTGTTTATTTTTATGACTGTACGTACCTATTTTGATAAGAATAGTGTGTTCAATGTTTTAATAATATTTAGTGAATAAATAGATAGTGTTTAGGTATATTGATTGCTCCTGTAAACTGACCCAAAATTTTAAAAGTGACTTTTTTAATTGTTTTTTTGTTTTCTTTGTGATTTGTAACACACCGGTACCTGTACTCGTCTATTTTACATAAGGTAAGAAATATTTAATTGGTAATAAGTATATAACGCAGTAATTACTTGTATATAAAATACGCTTTATAATATCTCTTGAAGGAAACCAAAAAAGCTTTAAGGTAAAAAACGTATCGACTTTTTAAGTTTTTAAAACTAGCAGGTAGTAAAAGCTATCTTAAAGATTTTTATTTGAAAACTAATTTAAATTTAGGTTTTACAATATTATGTAGATAAAACTGCAAAAAAATGTTAACTATTGCTTTCGTTTACAGTGTATAGATACGACGTTATCGACATGTCCGGCCGAGATAGAGATATTGGAAGAAAATGGGAGTCTGGATCAGCAAAAAGAAAAAGAAAAGCTGAAAGAACTGCAACCAACCAAGTTTTGAGTTTAAATTTGATGAAGTTCCTCAACCAAACTGCATCTGGTAGTACAGAACCTTCTGAATCGATAGCTTCGACTTCTACACAACAAACGTCCGAGATACCGTTGGAAAATGCTCTAGGTGCACTGAATACCGAGAGCGAACGTCAGTTAGACGTAGAGCTTGGATCATCTTCTAGCCAATCAAAAATTGACGCTGAAACTCTAGTGCTGTCATCAAGCAATCAAGAAGAACAGATTGACATAGATTCTCCAATTCGCAGCGACGACGTCAGCGCCATAGTTCAGCAAGTACTTGTTAATTCGGATCCGGGATTGTGGACATTTCCCATAACGGATACACAGCGTCGTGACATAGTTCGAAGCGGCCCCACACAGCAATTAAATAACGGTGATGAATATTATCCCAAAGGTGATGATAACAGACACTTTTCCAATTTCTATTTCTCGAGAAAACTAAATAATGGTGAAACTCAACATCGTCGCTGGTTAGTGTATTCCAATTCCCAAAATAAAGTTTACTGTTTTCCATGCAGACTATTTAGCAATTCACAAACTCAGGTGGTGCAAGGAGGGTGTTGTGACTGGAAACATTTAAGTAGCATTTTACATAGACATGAGAATACCAAAGAACATATGGCACATATGTTCCAATGGTTAAATTTAGAGAAAGGAATAAATCAAGGCAAAACAATAGACCAAGAACACGAAAGGCTAATACGTGAATCACAAAAACATTGGCACAACTTGTTAGAGAGAATAATTGACATAATAAACTTTTTGGCCTCTCATAATCTTGCATTTAGAGGTCACAGAGAATCTCTCAAGACAGGTGACGGTATTAAGAATTCCGGTAATTTCATAGATTTATTTAAACTGATATCAAAATTTGATCCTACTTTACGTGAACACATGAAACGCATTAGTGACAAACAACTTTCACACCATTATTTAAGTCACGATATTCAAAATGAATTGATCATATTGATGTCAAAAACAGTTGTCAATGAAATTATTCGTAAGGTTAAAGAAGCAAAGTATTATTCTTTTTTGCTCGATTGCACTAGAGATTGTAATAGAGTTGAACAAATGTCGGTTATCTTAAGATTTTGTGATATGTCAACTGGTACAATAGTCGAACATTTTATGGGATTTCTAGCTGTTACTCAGACAACTGGAGAATATTTAGCCAATGCTATACTGGAACACCTAGAAAAATATGACTTAAATATTCAAGACTGCCGTGGCCAGGGATACGACAATGGTGCAAATATGGTAGGTGTAAATAGTGGAGTTAAAACTCGAATATTGAATATTAACCCTAGGGCATTTTTCACACCTTGTGGCTGTCATAGTTGGAATCTACTATTGGTAGATGCAGCAAACTCATCTATGGTAGCAAATACTTTTTTTGGTTTCATACAAAAAATTTATTTGCTATTTTCAAGATCAAGCAAGCGCTGGGATTTTATAAAAGGTAAATTAAAACTTACTATAAAACCTTTATCAGACACAAGATGGGAAAGTAGAGTCGAAGCAGTAAAGGCCGTATTATTGCAATTTGATGAAGTGATTGAATGCATAAAAAACTTAAAAAATCTAACGGAGGAATCAGACACTCTCAGTGATTGCGATTCAATACTAAATGAAATGTTAAGTTTAGAATTTATCGTATCTTTACATGTGTAGTATGAGATATTATTGCGTGTTAATATAATAAGTAAATTATGGCAATCAGTACAAATTCATTTAAGCATTGCTCTTGAACATTTACACACATTTTGTGAATGGATAAAAGAGTATCGGGAAACTGGATTTGAGAAATCCCTGTCTGATGTTCGGAAATTTACTGAGAAAAGCTGTTATGACCTGCCAAAAGAGTTTAAGAATAAAAGAGTAGCCAAAAAGAAAAGGATGTTCGATTATGAAAGCAGCGATGAACCTATACAGTCTCCCAAAATCCGGTATCAAACAGATTTTTTTTACGCCATGATTGATTCTATAATAACCAATATGGAATTAAGATTTACGTCTTTAAATCAACATTTTGAAGACTTTGGTTTTCTCTATGATTTAAGCGCGCTAAAAAATATGCCACAGGAGCAAATATTAAAACACTGTAACGATTTACATAACGTCCTGCGTGTGGGTGAGAGCAGTGACTTCCAACCATTTGAATTATATGAAGAATTAAATACAATGATCCCGAATTTACCCAACTTCATTAAAGACGAGAAACAGCTGCTGTCATACATAACAGAAAATAGCTTGAAAGAAATTTACCCAAATATTTACATTGTCATCCGAATTTTATTAACAATTCCGGTAAGTACAGCCTCTGCTGAAAGAAGTTTTTCAAAATTAAAATTAATAAAAAATTATTTGAGAAACACAATGAGCCAAGAAAGACTTTCAGCTTTGGCTGTTTTATCAATTGAATCAGATTTGGCATCTAGGCTGAATTACGATACCATAATTAAGGAATTTAGTAACGTTAAAAGCAGGAAATTTCTGTTCCTTTAATAAAGAAATCTAATGTTTTTTAAGATACACTTTAAGAAATGTATATCTCCACCTTTATAATAACGATTTGTAATTTTTCATTTAATACTTATTAATCTAATTTGTATTTTTATGAATAAAAACTTGGCAGTGTTAATTGTTTTGTTTGTTTTTATTATTTTATAAAATCCGTCTTCAGGTCGCCATAGAACAGGGCCTCGCGAAATCTGTCTTGCCCACATCAAATTTAGTTGTTGCCCCGCCACTGGTGATGAGAATGGATGGCATAAAATTATTGCCTGATTGGGTATTTTCCTGAGTGATTACCGCTTAGGCGCCATTGAAATCCGAAGACGGATGGAATTATAGCCAGGAATATAGTACCTACTTGGATAAAACGTTTATTTAGATAAACAATTAATAAATGTGCAGTTAGTAAAATTATAATGAACTGTTTTTAATGTCATAGCTATCTTTTAAATACGAGGTTGCATAAAATGAAAAACCAGTAGGTATTTTAATTTATTTGTACTATTGAACTATTGATTTGTTTAATAAACAACCTTTCATTTAAATATATAATATTAAATGTTTTCCCTGTAAAAACTTTAAATTCCCCATCTTCTACGTTCCGAAAAAATACCTCATTCATGCGCGCGCATTTAAAAACTAATTAATTTTTCCCGCTATTATGATAATAATTCTCAACTCGAATTGATGATTACCGTCTTCGGCTCTCTTAAGACCTTAAATGGCGCCTTAATGGTAATCACCAACTTTGCACGTCCATAATATACTATTCTATCACTGTGACTCTTGTGTGAGTGTCAACGCGTACATTAAAATCACGTAGGTATCCAAGTGCGCGCACCTTCTTTATGCGGTGACAGTGACGCAACAGTCACTGTGAAACAGTCACTACTACGCGCACAGACTTAAAACAAACAATATTTTTCAATAAAATTCTAAATTTCCATTCCAAACGATTCGTTTCTCTATTACTGACAGCCCTGCCCGATTGCTTTAAGGGGTGGTCATACTTCAATTTGAAACGTTGATTTCACTCACAGATATGTGTTGGAGTGGTGCTATCTATTCACTGGCGGTGCTTCACGTACGTATCATTCAGTTAAAAATTTGCATAAACTCTGTGAATACGAGTCAAAGAGTATAAAATATGTAGTTTAAAAATGGGAAAATTATTTTTATCCATTTCATTCGTTTATGTGAAATTTATATACGCTTTATACCTATAACAGAACTTAAAAAATCTAATTACAAGTTATTATTCACAACTAATTATGCCGCATGGTTCCCGGCAGAGTAGAATCGAGAATCGAGAGCATCATCAAAACAGCCTCTCGGAAACTCGGACTCCTGAACAAAGTTAAACGTTTTTACACGCCGGAGCAGCGGTGTCTCCTCTAAAAGACACAAATTCGCTCCTGCGTGGAATACTGCTCGCATCTCTGGGATGGCTCCGCGAAATATCTACTAGATGCTCTCGACAGGCTGCAGCGACGCGCGGTCCGAATTATTGGGAACCCTGAGGTCATGAACACCCTCAAGCCTTTGCAGATGCGTAGAGATATTGCTTCCTTGGCTGTATTTTACCGTCTCTACCATGGTGTGTGTTCTGATGAGCTCTTCCAACTAATCCCAACATCCCCTTTCCTACATAGGACAACACGTGCAGGCCTTAGATGTCACCATCACACTGTGCAGAATATACGAGCAAGAACCAAGCGGTTCGAAGACTCTTTTCTTTGCCGCACCACCAAGACCTGGAATTAAATACCAGCAGACGTGTTTCCTTCTTCCTACAGTCCAGGGGCCTTTGAGCGGGGCGTGAAAAAGCATCTGATGAGGCCGCCAAGCTGAGAGCCACCATTGTAATACTTAGTGTCTGTAATGGTGACCCTCTTTCCTGAGACTTTGCCTTTAGCTTACCAATAGGCGAGGTGAAGTCAAGTTGGCGTGTCCAATATATTAAAAAAAAAATTGGGCCACCTCATGCGGTATCGTACAAGGCAACTAAGGGATAGAGCTGTTTAATACCAGACAGATATATATTATACAGTCCAGACTCAGCTTTAGATGCTTTACTCGAGTTAACAATAGTGCCCGGAAGACGGCAATAGGCTCACTCCCTATTACGTGGGACTGAATTCAATGATTGGTGAAATGTCGGTGTTAATTCACCCCTGCCTAACCCTCCGGGGATAAATGCGTGAATATATATATGTAGATGTAATTATTAACATCTAATAATCATCTTGATTTTGACGCTGATATAAATTGCTGTTTTAAAAATATATAATACCTCAAGTAGATACAGGTGCTAATAATTAATAATAATTTTAAAGTACCTTATTCCTTTAATATATAATTATCTACTTAGTTACATTAATAACATTACAAAAGATATCGATCAGAGTTCATCAAAGCAAGTCTATATAACTTTCATTGTAGATTTTTTGTAAATGAAAATTTGTAGTTACCTTGCGACTTGTTGTGACACGATAATAATGGGAAGAAAATGTAATTAATGATTAGCGATCTTCACAAAGAGACAAAAGGTCTGCTTTTTATAAAAACATTTCTTTTTCCTTTTGTATCTTTTATTTATAGTTAGACTTGACAACACCGTGCCGTGGCGGTTAAGTGGTCGTCTGCTATATCGGTGGTCGCGGGTTGGATTTCCGCTAAGTGTGGTTATATGTATGCTATGTGTGAATTTCAGTTGGTTTGGGCGTTTATATGTATGGTTTAAATGTGTCTAATCCGGCAATATTTTATTAAATTATTTTATATACCAAATTATTTAGAGTGTACGAAGGGTTAAACATCTTTACATACATATCTTCGTTGGTTGTAATTAATCTTTTCCACTTAAGTCCAATAAGAGCCTTTAATTGGCTTATGTGCCAACTATTCAATGTGGTCATTTTAAGCGAGTACTTGATTTACACTTATGAAACAATATAAGGTGAGGGATAATATACCTGTAAACTTTACAATGCTGTAAACTACTAGATAAGAGGAGCAGAACTGAATGCTAAATGAGTAATCAACGATTTTATACTATGAAACAAAATAAAATACTTAAAACTCCTTTACATCTTTAAATAATCGATAATTCTTGAGATTGTAAAACTAACACCCACATGTATCCGTTCAACCTGTAGTGAGCAGTAGACATAGGTCAACATCTGAAACGTCTTAAACAAAAATCAGCGCACTGAATAGGGGAATGTACCTACCTATTCACCACAAAAATAATTTTACAATTCCTTATTTCCTAACAAATTATTATAACTAAAATTAATTAATTTCCTAATCCTAATCAAATAAATAAACAAACAAACTCTTCAGCTTTAAATTTATTAATAAACCTATATAATAAAGCTGAAGATTTGGTTTGAAAGTAAAATTTAATATTCTATTTTTGATTCAAATAGCTGAATACCATTAGGTATGGTTTTCAACTAGTACTGATTTCTTAAATAAATTATTAAAAATGAGTTTAAATATGTTGTGACGGTTAGTTGATGCATTTGGTTTACATTGTCTGACTATAGATTGAGAGAACGACTGTGGCTTTCATTGATTGATTGTTGTGTATAATCCAGATGTACCTATATTTATTTAACAATAACATAAAACTTGTGGGCTTCGTTCGAATAATTCGATCAATATCAATCGTTCTGTTTCAAAACTCTAATACAAATTGAAAAATATATGTTATAGATTGTATAAAATTCATGAAATATGTATTTTTATTATTATTATTTAGTGTAATCTGAACGCACCTAACTATGTTGGGATATGTTTTGTAATCTATCATATTTCATTACAATTGTTTTGGAACAATTTGGTATAGGGTATTGTATAAGTGAGCACAGCAACATAATAAGAGGTGCTAACTGTAAGCCGCGGCTCTGCCTGTGTGGACTTCTGATCCCGTTCTAGCTGTTGACCCTCCCAAATGACACGATGACTCTATGACACAATATATGATTCAATAAATTTAATAACACTAAATTCATTCTGCGTAGCTAATAACAACAACTACTTGATGTAGTGTAGCCACTTAGCTGACCCAGCCGAAAATCACCCAGCCTAGTCTACGAAGAGCACCTATCAATATTTTTGGCAGGTGCTATTCGCTCAGGTGCTATTCAGCTGGGTGCTTTAGTAGACTACACCAACAATTTAACTAAGTGCAAGTACTTTGAAGCCACTGAGATGTATCTAAAACGTCAGAGGCGTAAGAAACAAAATCACATACTTGTAATGAATTATGATAGCGTCCGTTAAATTAATACTCGCATAAAGTTTTGACATCATATTTTACTATTAAAACTTCTTTATGTGACATATGCATAAAATTTACATAACAATGCTATCGCGTATTTTTGTATAACTTTTTATGATATACTATGTCCGTACATTATTATAGTCTATTACTTTATGTACAGAACTTGTGCAGTTAACGTCCGAAAATATAAAATTTGTTTTCGTATTACTTGGACATTTTTATTACATTTTATTATGTAGGCAGACTTTGTGCATCAAGCTTTTCATTGTCACTAATTGACAAAATAACAACAAAATTTTTTAAAAAAAATATTATATTCAGTCGGTTTTTTTTATTCAGGGTCGCTCGTAATTGTATAGGTTTGAATTTATGTCCGTTATCAAATATACCGGGACAAACTACACAGTGTAGAGAACTTTGGATGAGCGTTCTGACGAAGCAGACATGGCATGCGACAAGGCCTAGTACTAAAAGCTCCGCTTCACTAGGATTGCCATTTAATATGGCAATACCAATATTTTGCGCAAGGAGTAAACCAGCACTTTAGTCACGGGTAGCATCTATTAAACGTTTAGAAATGTATCTAAACGACAGACTTGGTCCCCATGACCCGGCGTCTCGAGGGCAAACGGTTGAAATATTTACATATTTGAGCCGTTTGGGGGCGCAAATATAGTATTTAGTATAGTAGTAAGTAATTAGCGCTGTTTGAGGGTCTGTACTGACGCAGCAGCAGCGCAGGCACAGTCTGCAATCCCTGGAAGATATGAAGACGCAAGGGTGTCAGTATAGTATTTGGTGTAAACCTCCTCCTTCCTTCCCCCTTACAAAGATTGTAGTGTAGTTTTCGCTGGAGAATAAACTTTAGGCTCCTGCTCAAAGAATACCGTTTAACCTACAACCTTTAAACTTAGTTAATCTTTGAAATTCCCGGTGTGCAGCCGAAACGCAATTCCACATCGTAATTTCTACGTATATTGTAATTGATAGATGGGAATCGTTGCGGAACTATTTCTAATTGATTGGCCATGTAACATGTGGTGACAGTGCTGCTTTGAAAGGGTGCAGATACACCAGATCAAATAGGAAATCAGAAATGATTACTTTTTAGCTAGTTTTACAGCGATGCTGAGGTACTGCACTAAAACGTAAAAAAAAATTAAAACTACGTTTAAAAACTACTTCAAAAACTAAAAACTATAAAATAACAAGATAAGGGAAAAATTACTGAACTATTTTGATGCAATCAATTGAATTAATATGGCCACTCGAGCTAGGCACCCAAGACAGAACAGATCAATAAATCTATTAATTCAGTAATTTTATGTAAGTAGTTTTTTTGTATCATACAATTTCAGTGGGGCAATTTAACCTTGGGAAAAAAAAAATAAACCCACTGATTAAAATTTGTTTCAAAGTAAAACGGTTTTATCTAGGTAGTATACAAAATATTAAAGTCACATGCAGTCACAGAGTGGGGTTCAAGTGAGCAAGTGAGCGAATGAGAAATCTGTAAATCCAAATAAAAAAGTGAAATCTATGTTGTTAATTGAACAAATCGCTCAGACCATGTTAGTAGTGAAGGTAGTAGTGAAGGAAGGAAGTAGGACACGGTGGTATTTCCACCCAATTGAGCAGTCCGACTGGGGAAGTACCTCCGCCCTACAGAATACCGCGGTTATAATAACTTCGTGTTGTGTTCCCAGCGGTGAGTAGGGTAGCCAGAGCTCACTGAAGAATTTATGCTGTCAGTGGAATGACTAAAGCCTTGTCCTGCTTTGTTCTTTACACTGACGGTACAGAAACTGTGCTTACAGGGTCGGCAGCGCGAGTGTGGCTTCTCTGGTATAACACACGTTTATAGGCCACGGTAACCACTTTCCATCAGGTGGGCCGTGCACTTGTCTGCTGCCTATATGGTATAAAAAAAATAAAAAACAATTATGGAAGGCGACTTCTCCAAAAAGTAAAGATCACTCGGTTCGTGATGCAGAAGCCCCAATAATATTTGGCGTGAAACCCAAATACTACACTACTGTGATGTTATTATCAGAAGCTGGTTAACACTCAAGTGGTATAAAAAAATAATCTAGTAAATATTGAAGTGGTATTATAAAAATATGACTATTCAGAGTATTGTTTGTTAGTATGAATCGTATGGAACGTAGCGTTGGTAGTTAGTAAAATATTAAATTCATAGTGGTAGTCATGGATTTTGGAGATGCGTTCTTTAATCAAAAACAGAGGGGACCAAATTAGTTCATTATTAAATAAACTATAAAATTTAACACCTGGCCAATAAAACTATCATTACAAGTACACCACGTGGTATTTATTTTTAACCTTAGTTCACCATTGCCAACCTCTGGGATGAATCACTCGCTTAAACCAATGGAGTGTGAGTAAATAACTAGACGGTAATGGTGAGAAGTCTGTATCAAAGGATGGTATGCTTCCTTTTAAGAATTCAATAAACGCTTAGGACTCATAAAATTCGTGTTTGTGGTGCTTTATCTCTTGTGAGTAATTTGTTTCTTTTGTCTCCCGTTTGATAAGGAGAGAAGTAGATTTAATTGTATATTTCTAACTTAATTTACTTTTGATTCATTTCGAATTGGGTACCAAGATAGTTCAACTATCCCAAGTACTTCCCGAGTGTAATTACTCGGAGTGTTCGTGGGTCACTACGGTTGAGCCTGGAATACTGAATTAAGTTACAGTAAAAGGAATATGGACGTAGTCCTGTAAAAACGTCATATTTTGTTTATAAATTTAAAAAAATAGGCAGGTGATGCGGAGGAATTCCACGACGCATTTTAATTATTTTTAACTATAAGTTGTTTAATAGTTCTTTAAGTTTTATTTAAATAATCACATGAAAATAAATAATAAAAAATTCTTCATTCCTTATATTTCAGAACATCTTTCATGACTGCCAGGTGTAACTGGGCGATTTTTTTTATTTACCTGTCTCTAAAACTCTTTGATTTTCTATAGGTTTGAATTACGATTAGATATTTTATCTCCTTTGTTCTAAATCAATACCAAATATAAAATTTACGGTGCAGGTTTACTGATTTTCAAAACACTATTTTCTTTTAATACTATTTTCTTATTAGCTAATATGTAAATTCAATGCATAATAGTTTAACGTCTAAAAATGTGTTGACGCGGTATCAAATACAAGTACAAAGGCGTTTATAGCGTCGTGAAGTAGTTTAAAGGACGCAGTACTATACTATTGTGTATTCTGTACCATTACAACATCACATCGAGCGCCATTTCCGTCCTTTATTATTTCTGTGTAGTTTCAAAGCGTATCTCGATTGCTTCTTTCAAGTATCACATTCCAAAAGATGGACTCGGAATTCTGTAGACATCTTTTTCAATGGCTTATAAATCAACAACCCTGTAACGATCAGGTTATGGACCAGCGTTAACATAATATCATGACAGTTTTATTATGCATGTAACTATACAATAAATTAGAAAGTTAAAATACCTAAAAGTTCAAAACAAAACAAACAACTAGCCCATCGCAGTCCACTGCTGGACTAGGCCTCTCCCAATGTTGGCAGGCAGGCTTTACCTACTGTTTCCACGCCGGCCAGGCGAGCTGGTACAGGGTTTAATTTCAAGTTTTCCTGCTCTCGCAGTTATATCATCTGTTCAAGTTGGGCATAAAACATTAAATGTCTAAGTCAATTTGTAGGAATATTTTAATCGAAACAGAAAATAATTTTATTTTCAGAAGTTGGGACCTCTGAAAAAAGTGGCACAGATAATAATTTATTTCTCAAAGCATTTGTCATGGGCACCTTCTGGCAATACAAGAATTACTTTCGGTGAAGCAAATTTTTGTTCAAGTCCTTAAATGATTCAAAATAATATCAGTCGTCGAAATACGAACTGGCAAATAACGTACTAAATTCAGTAATTTACATTGATTTTAATTTTTTCATAAATTCGATTATCATGGTAGAAGATTTAATGAAATTTTAAAACAACTACTTGGTATGCTAACTATTCATATTTAAAAAAACGAAAATCTGAAATTTCGTACATACATATAATCACGCCTTTATCCCTGGAGGGTTAGGCAGAGGTGAATTAACACCCACATTTTACTAAAAATTGTATTCGGTCCCACGTAATAGAGAGTGAGCCTATTGCCTTATTCCGGGCACTATTGTTAACTCGAGATATGCATCTGTGGCTGAGTCTGGACTGTATATATTTGTCTGATGTTAAATAGCCCTATCCCTTAGTCGCCTTGTAGGACACCGCTTGGGAAAAGATGGGGTGGCCCTAATTCTACTCTGCCGGAAACAACGCGGTAAATCATAGTATCATAGTACTTTGGAATATCTCTGCAGAAATGCCACTAGGTACAATTGGCTATTTTGATATTGTAAATATTTTATTTCTACTAATGATGGGCTCACGTTTGACCTCTCACTTGCTGATCTAATTTCCGATGAAACACATTCGCCTAAAAAGAACCAATTTACCCGAGACTTTAAAATTCGCAGGTTAATTATAGCTTTCTTTGAACACAAACAGAAGCAGGGAGTTTTACTTTTTAGTTATACGAATTGCCCGAACGTTTCGCGAGTATGATTGGACAGTGTAACAGATCGAGTAGATTACTAAACCAGTTCAATTCTGTACTATAAATTACTATTAGAAAAACGAATTCTCTAATCCTCATTCGAGTAGCTGACCTGAATGAAATCAATGTCAAAAATCAACAACAATTACGCAGTTCAAGGTTACCAATCTACTTTCCGGGTTCATAGATTTAGGTTCGTGCCATAAGGTAGCGTGCTGGGGCTACTACTGTTCTTATTGCTTATTAAGAAATTATGAACAATGAAAATAAGGAAATTGTAAAAATAAAGCTGACATTGATACACATTGTACTGAAATAAAAATTATTTGATAAATTCGCAAATAAGTATAATTAGTTTAGCTTCATATTCAAGTTAATCTATCAAGCGGCAAGTGAAAATGCATCTACCAATGATGTAATTCAATACCATCTAAAATAATTTTCTTTATTTTTTGGACTTCATCCAAAATTACCATCAGTCGACATGTTGTCAAATTGACAGACTAACATAATAAAAAAAACTTGTAAAAACATTGTTTAGAAAACAAACATGCGAGATAATTAATGCAAAGTATTTTGGGGACTACCAGGTACCAGTTTAGGCCATCCAATGAACCGTTCAGCGTTTGGTTCATCACACGGTGGAGGTGCTCTTGTAACGAACTGTTGAACAGTAACACATATAAACTGTTCAACAATAACAGATAACAAAATTTATTAATCAAGCAAATCGCCTGTCACGAGACAAGATTTATCCCGCCACAGATGCCCACGCACCTGCGTAATGCAGTGGGTGGTCTTAATCGGCAAAACACATCCTTTTCCTATTTGTAAGAGGGGAAATCGCCAATTTTATAAGAAGTTACATATTGTCGATTGGTTTGTGATTGAAAGACAGTTTTAATTATGCGAAAAAATACTGTCATGTCATCTGAAAAATTAAGTCGGATGTTTCCAATGATCAATAAGGCCCTGAAGTCATGGGTATCCTCCTTTTGGCGTATAACATATTGTCTCATAATAGAGAATAACTATTTAGATATCGTTAATTTTCCTTTTAATATGACTGTGAGCTATATTTTTCTCCTCTCCTTTATCAACATTGATTAATGAAAATGAAGACGAGACGTAAAATTACATTGTGTAATGTTTGTCCTGCACCCCTATTCTGCTAATTTTATGTCAAAATAAAACCATTTTCATACCACTGGCACTGGAAAACAAAACCTTTTTAAATTTTAGACTTATGCTCTTAAAGTCTAAAATTTAATGGTATCCTTCAGAGTGAATGAAAAATTGTAATGAATTCTTTTTCATTTCTTTTGGACTTTGAAGAAACATCAATAAAGTCTAAAATTGAATCTAATTATTACAGTATTAATGATAGAACAGTTGTTTTGCTATGACATAAAATTAGCAGAATCAGAGACCTGATTAAATGTCAGTACCTACCCTAAATACTTAAACAATATGTCAATAGAAGTGATGCAATCTAGGTATGTATATAATAGCAAAATCATAACATTACATAAACTGAAATTTGGCAAATAGGTTTATTATAGGGTGTAGAGTAGACATCCGCTAAGAACGAACTTTACGTAACACCCATAAGGCAGTCCTATGTTTTTGAAGTAAGAAACTTGAAATTTAAAATGTATACTTTATAGGTGATGAGAAGGTGTACTAATAATGTATCCTTAGAAATCAACCTCTTTTTGGAGTTAAAACGGGATGGTAGTTTGTATGAAAGTTCAATGTTATTGAAGGTAATGTAATTATGGCAGAAGGATTCTTTGTTTTACTTTTTCGTTGCATTAAGTGCTTAACTTTTTCGAATATTAATAAAAAAATTGTGCAAAGAACTAACTCCATCCGTACAAAGTCTCCGGTGGCCACTAGTACTCAAACTAACCGTCTATAGATATGATCATATGTGCAACATTCAAAAGCAGCTTCTACCAAGACTCGACTTCAGACTTGTAAGTCGTCGTAGTCGTGTTGAAAATCACGTAAGTATTTCGTCATTTTCAACACAACAAAAGGGTACAACAGAATTTAATATGATCAACATTAATGAATATGTCTTGTTCGATGATTCAACCTTAATATGATATGAAGTACGTGGTAAACAACACATGAATTATTAATAATTTATTGTCTAAACCATTAACCATTAACATACCCTTGTTGTTTTACGGGTGAATAATTCGAAGGTGCTATAGAAATCTGCTCTAAATCTGTCAACTGACACGCGTCGTCCATAAATACCTTCAATAAGGCGCCTAGTTTATATTTTAAGTACTTCGGGAAAATTGATGAACAGACGAAATAATTCGGCAGTTATGAAAATTGGTACAATAATTCCTTAAGATGAACATATTAAAAGTCCCCGAGGGTTGGACACGAGCCGGCGGTAGGGGAGGGGTGAAAAGTCCCATTTTCAGTTTATTGCTTGTATGTTGAAAATTATTAATATTAACTCTTTAGTTACTTTTACATTATTTATCTTTATCCAATTGCCGATAAACTATTTACTATTAGGATCAAAACTTTCATAAATACGAGAGGGCAAATGTAGCAAAATCAACTTAGCTAGGCCACAAAGAGATTGGCGCTTGTTCCATTTTTTCTTTGGAGATACCATTATTATTTCTTCAAGTATACCTAGCACCCAGTACCCAGTCTGAGATTAACAAATATCTATTCACTACATTTTCTTTTACCAAGTCCACTATGGATCAATTTTCCCTTCTCTCCTACCAGAGGGTCAGTGATATCGCGCTTACAGAGTATTCTATCAAATGCAGAAGGGACTTGGGAATCAACTGCCCTCTGAAATATGAGGTTGGAAACAAACAGTCAATGAAAACTTATAGCCAATTACGACTTTAGATCCTCCTGCTACTGACGCGTTGCTTGCTAAGTTCCTTTTCCTGTCGATGTTAAAGTGGTTCTGGAAGTTACAGGAAATTTCACTACTAAGGCGGTAAAAAAGGGGAAGAAAGTTTGTACAGAAGTCCGTCGTTCTTGAAATAAGCAACACAAAATATATCATACACCAGTCTGTTTGGAAATAAAGGAACACGTGTATCGGGGTTTTTTAAAATTTTACTACTAAGGAGGAAGAATAGCCGATGAAAAGCAATGAATAGGCTTCAAACACCGTCTTTTAAATCTCTAACGCTCTTTTACGATACTGAGAGCTCGAAATAATGGTAGAGACGTCTTACTATAAAAATATACTGGACAAGTGCTGGTCTATCTGTGGCCTAGCTGAGTTAATTCTGTTAGATAGATAATTCTTTATTGTACACCAATAGATTACAGTAAAATTTGTAGTGAGCATGCATACAGTTTAATGTACAATGGGCGGCCTTATCGCTGGAAGCGATTTCTTCCAGGCAACCTTGGGATGGACAGTAGTGTAATAAAGCAAAAGATTTGGTGTAGTTAGCAAATAAACTAGAAACAAGGTAATAATATATTAAAAGATACAAAAAGAAAGATAGGTATGAGAGAAGTTCAAATAAAGTTAAATAAATATACAACTTTAGCACATAAATAGATATACGAAGTAAATAGTACATAATAATAAGACGGGAGTAATAATCTGTTGGTGATTTGTCAGCTATGTTACATGTATTGTGTTCTCTCGTATTTATTAAAGTATTGATCCGATTTAAATTAATGTAGAAGTAAGTAAAGAAATATTAATAATAGTTTTCAACAGACAAACAAAAGACAAAAAGGAACTTCTACCCCCTCCCCTACCGCCGGCTTGAATCCCACTCTCGGGGACGTTTAGCATGTTCATCTGGGTTACTTTAAAAAATAAATGTACCAACTTTCATTACTACACGAATTGGCCTGATTTCTTTAATCTTTCTACTACTTTCTAAAACCACTATTGGTGATCTCGTGTTATCGTACTTCTTCTTGTCTGGTTATATATCACCAAAGCTTGACGCTTGAATGAAGGCGATGACAATAGCTCAATTACTGCAAAAAATCTTGAACAGAACATGTAATTGACTTCGGCTATAGGGAGATCGGTCAATACATTTTTGGATCTTGTTTTGAGTCCTTTTTAGTATAGGTACTACCTTAGCTATTTAACTGATCCGGAAAGATACTACTCAGAATGAATCCATTGAAAAAGTTACTCAATGGTTCAGCTAGGTAACAAATCTATCAAATCTATATTATTCTTGATTATTGAGTTATTGAAAATTGTCTCTAATATCAGTGACCTATGCCACTATAAAAATGGACCAAGTGGGCTACGACTGAATGAACCTGTCGTGTAAATTCACTTTGACCAACATTATAAATATGCTACGCTAGAAAAATGTGCAGGGTAAAATACTTTAATAAGCCATCTCAGGGATAACAAGGCTGTGCAACACGTCAGAGCAGAACCTCTTAAGTATTTATTTATATTGCTTTACGATGCGACAAGAAACTTCGATGTTCTATTTCTTTCGATTCTTTTGTTTTTACTAAAACAGCGTGCACTCCAAATAAATGAGTTTTAATAATGTGCCTGGTTTTGGATGTTCACATAGGGAAAAAGAGCGCTTTGGTTTTGCGTTCTTCCTATAGTTTAGCATTCACAGTTTGATATTTGTCTGTCAGTTCGATGTATAGCAAGCGAATCTTAACAAAACTGTCATTCTTCTATAAGAGATTGAAAGCCGAGTATACTGCTAAATGTTAATAACACTTCGAAATTAACTCATGAAAAGTTACTTTTAATTACTTTATAACTGAATATCTATGACATTGATACAGTAGAATTGTGGAGGTCAGATGTTAGTCGCTTCACGGAAAATACCGAAGTTCAGCCGCATCTTAGTTAGACTAGAAAACCGACCCCAACTGAGTTGGTAAAAAGGTCTGAGAATGATGATGAATTGGATAATTCTTATACACATTATATTAATAATATTGCTTTTCAAATAAACTTACGTAAGCATATCAAGAAAGGTGTAAAAAAGAGACAACTCTACTGTGTATAAAAGGAAGAAATTCAAAAATAACAATAGAAATTGAAAATAAAAAACAAGGAATTAAAAAATCTCAGTGAAATTGAAGTCCGAAAATTACAGTGTTATTATGTATACAAGGTTTGGAGAACAATAAGGTCGTACGGATCGATCATATTAGGTAGATACATTAACTTGACATCAACTGACCTCGCGTTAACAGGCGCCTACATCACTGTCCATGATTTATTATTACTTTCAACTACCTGTTGCCCGCGGCTCCACCCGCGTGGAATCCGGATTCCGTTCCAACAGTTTTTTTTGTGCGGAAAACTCCCTTGGAAACAACCCCCGTCGGCAATCAGGGGTGGTTATTGCGGACTAGGACCGACAAATCTCACCAGGTGTCGGGTCTTCAGATAGGCTGTAAATTTGTCTAGAATATATATCCCGCGTTCCCCGGTTGACCCCAGGTCAAATACGGTTTTACTCCTTAGGAGTGGGAAGCAAAGTGTCCCTATCGAACCTCGGGAGGTAAGAGAAGGCGTGAACGGGTGATAGGTGATAGGCGGCAGTATCTGTAACCCCAACATCTGCGCTCGGCAACCAACCCCCTCCTTACCTGTTCTCCACAGTGCCCTCTGGTAGTTAGGGAAATATGTGGGAAGTCTCCGAGCAGCCCTCTACAGGGCCGCTTCCGTTGTGATCGAGATTTGACGTAGGAGGCAGCATCTCCTCTTGGAGAGAGGCGCTGCCACTGCCTCCTTTGCTTAGGGTAAAAATAATATATTTGGATTACAATTAGTTCAAAGGTATAGATAGCATGCTCTGACTTTGATCGACATTTCTGTTTGTATTTATATTGGGGCGCATGCAATTTTTAAATTTCATTCGTTTAAATAGCATTGATAATCTTAACAACATTACTAACGTATTTAATTGGATAAGAAATAGCTATATTGTTAAAAATACCTTCAAAAATGAAACATATTATTTTTGTTATTTGTAAAAGATAAAATGATTACTTTTGCTCATCCTTAGGAGATAAACAAATGCTATTGCGTATTTTAATGTACATTATTATGATCATTTCAATAGTTTTCGCAGCGCACGCGATGTAAAGAAATTTTTGGGTAATTATTTTACACCTAGGGTTACATTATTGGAGATTTAGATTATTTTTTGAAAATATGATTTAACCCTTGTTATTCAATTATAATGTAGCTTTCTAATGGCAAAAGGTTTTTTAAAATCAGTCCTGTAGTTTTTGTTTTTTCGTTACATACAAAAATACAAAACTTTCCTCTTTATAATATTAGAATAGACACAACAGCCTACACAAGCGTAATTTATAAATGTTTGTGAGTAAATAATAATTAAGAAAATGTAGTCAAAAGGTATACTATTCTATTTTTTCTTTAATTCAATATCACGAGGTATTTATTCAAAAACACTTAACTTAGGCTTGCAAATTTTACTTACTTACGTATTAAAGGTAGCATCAGTTAAATATTCATCTCCATCACTCCAACATCACTCACAAACCTGGGCGGGAGCGACGAAGGATCGCAAGCCAAGCAGGCCTGGGGGTGAGAGGTGAGAAAGCCTGTCACCCTGGCAGAAGCAGGCCGCGACGAGGGCGCGCCTCGCGCGCCTACCCGTTTTCAGGGATGAGTTGGGGACTGTGTAGTCCCCACACCTGAAGAGAGGGCCAGATCGTTAGAGATGGCCCTGAGTCGGCTGGGGTGTGAGGGATATGCCTGTCAACCTCACCTTCGATAACCAAAGAGACCCACAGGTGGCGTGCGTTTTGGTCGGTTCGAGTCCGACATAACCTCTTTCACGGGCTGCAGTGGGAGGGTATCTGTGGGGATTTTGCGCACGTAAAAAATAACAGTATCACAAACCTCAATGAATGCTTTTTTTTTCGCGCGACCCTGGTATTAACTTACTGTTTGTGTCTCGGGAATCCTGTTTAAGATTAAATTTTGAATTTCTGTCGGTTTGTTAGTAAACATGTATTGTATATATATCCTTCTCCTATCCTTACAGAAAAGTAAAAACAAGTCAAAATTTGATAGTTCCGGTTTTTTGGGTTACTCAATATATTTTACAGTTCTTTCTTTTTATACCACTTATGTGGCAGACAAGCACACGGCCAACCTAATGGAAAGTAGTTACCATGGCTTATAGACGTGTGGCAACAGAGAGTTTCTGTGCCGTCAGTGTAAAAGAGGAAGCAGGACCAGCTTATGGTCTTCCCACTGACAGCACAAGAACTCTCTAGTGAGCTCTGGCTACCCTACTCACCGCCAGGAACACATTACAATTCCTGGAATTATTGATCTGTAAACACTACTTTCGATTCTATCGCGTGTCGCTGCATATAATTACGAAAATTATGACAGTGTTCAGTTGAATTATTTAAACCTTATACAAGAGAAGACCTATTACTTTTTCAGAATAGTCTGTCGAAAGAAAATAACTACACATTTATCAAATTTAGTTAAAACCAATCACCTAGTCTGTATTGTATTCTTGTTTATTAAGTTCCGTACCAGAAAAAGAAAAAAAGAAATTTTGTAGAATTAATTCTTTTTTCCGTTTATTTTTTCGTTAATACTCAGGATCTCAAAAACGAAATACCTGCTGCTATACTTTCACCATGATATACTGTTGATATGAACATTACCTATGTTTCTTCATATTCGTTTAACCAATTATAATATTTTTCACGTAGCTTGGGTACGGTGACATTTGACTAATTCCATTTCATGCATGATTCATTTCGAAACAATTTACCTAACGCGGAATACAGGAAACAACACTTAATACGAAGATAAAAAGAAAACTGTTTTATTTTGCATTTTTAACTTAAAACTATTTTTATTTCTCCGTAATTATTTAAACTTTAAATATAAACATTCCAAATACATAATTCTTGATGCGTGAATCGGAACAGGTTGCGTTAGAGATTGACATAGTAAAATCGTTATAATCGAAAAATTGTCGAATAAAGTATCATAAATCGTTAGTTGTATTTTTAACTAAAATACGATTATAAAATATAATTATGTAATAATAAACTTTAAACAAAGCATTTTTGTCTTTGTGGAGCTTTATTATAATATAGCAACACTGCTTAAGCATGAGCTGGCAGCCATCTTGTTATATCAACTCAGTACGAGTGCGTCTGCCTTGTATGCGGTCTGTTTTCTTTGTTTTGAGCTTGCGTGGTGTTTTTGTTACTTGTTTTTGTTATTGACTATCGTTGTGCTTTGTTGTTTTCGTTACCGTTTTTTGTTATTGACTTTTGTTTTGTTGTTTTTTTTGGCAAAATGCCAAAAAGAACGAAAAAGACTGTGCTTGGTAGTCAAGCCCGTGAATTTGTAGTTCGATTGCGGGATTACTTTGAGCGGGAACGTGAGAATGGCGGAACGCTATTGCCTGTGTCCAACGTTTTGGATCGAGTGGCAGATGCGTTAGACATTGGGCGGAACACGGTTTCTCGAATCACTCGAGAAAAATATGGTGCTCACGATACAGAAGAAAATAAGTTGTCCACCCCTAATAAAAAGCGAACCAAAAAGGCATCTGTAACAGATGTAGACAGTTTTGCGGCCGATGCTATACGGAGCCACATTTATAACTATTACCAGAATAAAGAATTACCGACGCTTCTAAAGCTGGTCAAGTCTTTAAAAGATGCTGATTTGTTTACTGGAAGTCCTACATCCTTGTGGCGCGTATTGAAGGACATTGGTTTCCAATTCAAAAAAGCAAACAAAAGAAAAATTGTCATGGAGAGGGGCGATATAGCACTTGCGCGGGTTACCTTTTTGAAAAAGGCTAAAGCGATTACCGATTGGAGCAATGTCGTCTTCCTGGATGAAACTTGGCTGAATGCCAATCATACGGTCGGTAAAATGTGGACTGACGATACACCTCATGCCTCGACCAAAGTGCCAGAAGGAAAAGGGGAGAGATTGATTATTTGTCACGCAGGCACATCGAAAGGATTTGTAGAAAATGGGCTACTTGCTTTTAAATCGAAAAAGACGGGAGAATATCACGAAGATATGAATGCGGAAGTATTCACGGAGTGGTTTCAAAATATGCTTAGCAATTTAGAAGAACCCAGCACAATTATTATGGACAATGCCCCATATCACTCCGTGCAATTGAACAAACCGCCGACTTCTTCCAATAAGAAGAGCGAGTTGATCGAGTGGCTCCAAGCCAATAATGTGGAAGCCGATGAGACGAAATTAAAGGTGGAGCTAGTGAAGCTCGTAAAAATGCACAAGCCCCAAACGACATACAAATTAGATATGATGGCAAACGAATATGGTCACGAAGTCCTGAGGCTTCCACCGTACCACTGTTAGTACAATGCCATTGAATTAATTTGGGCCCAAATCAAAGGTAACTTGTTTAACCATAGTCTATTTACATACTGACAAAAATATGATTATGTTTATTACTTGAATTCTATGACTCAATTTGTTTTTTATCTTGTTTCAGGATACGCTGCACGAAAAAATACAGCTCCGCCTTTTACAGCCACAAAAATGATGGGGTTATTGAAAGAGGGATGCAAAAATGTCACTGGCGATGACTGGAAGAAAGTAGTGGAGAAAACCAAAAATCTAATCTTACATGACTGGGAGCGAGACATTAGAATAGACTGCATAATTGATTCCCAAATAATTATTCACGTCGACGAGTCAGATGACGATGATGATGATGATGATGAAGATGATGAACATGTTTGATTTTTAATAAATAATTAAACAGGTTATCAATTTTGTTTTACTTTTTTTCTTCAAAATTATTAGTTAATAGAATCGATTTCTTCTTCATTAATAAATGATCTCGATAAGATATATAATCGATTTTATTTCATGCGATTTTATCTTGACTACATCTCTAGTAACTTCAAATCCCAAACGTCACCGTACCCATGCTACGTGAAAAATATTGTATAGCGTTTGCCACTTAAACAGCAAATACATTAATACGTTGGACCATCTATGAGATGAACTAATGTGTATTACATTAGTTTATTTATTGAAATAAATAAAAAAAATAAAACATCTACTATTTTTTACAAAATGATAATCTCCGAAAATATATTAATATACTAAAAATATGTTCATGTATTAGGTTTACAATGTCATTTTAAACCTTTGAGGATGCCGTAAGGCGAAACCGGTCAGGTCTATTAACAAATAAAAAATAATGTGGAAATGTACAAATGAGTTCTCAATATGTGTAACTACAAATTCCACCAAGTGTCTTCAATCAACAGTATAAATAGTTCATATATTAGTTTATGCGGTGCGCTTACGGAACGCTTTGCCATTGAATCTCAGATAAGCAAAATCCTTAAACGTTTTTAAAATTATGTTAAAGGACCACTACCTATCATGTTGTACACAGTGATAGCTCACATTTTTCTGTTGGTCTACAATAAGTAATTATCTATCTATCTATCTTATTATTTAATTAACACCGAGAACTTTTTAATCATGTAGTTGTACCACCTAACATCATTGAACTGATTTCTTTTAAATTAATAAAGTATAATAATAATAAAATAATGATAATAATGTTTATTGTCACAAAAACTTAGTTCACAAATATATTTTATTTTAATTGCAATGACTTGTATTTATTAGCTATTTATTAAAAATTACATCATTATAATTATATTATTCACGTCAAACATACTTAACAGGTTTTGGGCATATCTTGTTTTATTTCTGAATCCAAATTGCTCGCTTTTTTATTTCAAATGAGGTTTTTTCTTTTTACCGTTGGCCGCACGGAACCCTAAAAATAAACACTGAAAACAGTCTGTCTATCAAAGCGATCAAAATGTTTCACAAATGATGACATTATAAAGATAAATAATTTTATCTAAATCTCTTGTTTCAGATATAGTGTTGATTAACGTGTAAGATTGTTATCTGCACCGCACCACACCGGCAACAGAAGATTTGAGCATATTGTGACAAAGAGTTTTTGTCAAACAACTGGTAGAAATGCAGAACTCCACCGAGAATCGCAGTCGCATCTTGGAATTCGAAAATGACCCAAAATTTAAGTTTCTTTCGATCTTGAGGCAGAACTGTTACACCGAAAATACTACCTATAGTAACATTCTTGAAGATAATTACAACTGTAAGTTAACCCAATTATATTACCATTAATTAAAAACATTTTCTACTATTAGCCTAATTTAAAATAGCGTCATCAAGGTTTACAATGGACCCTGATGCGGGCTTACTATTTATGATTGATTTGTTGTCTTTTACGAGAACGGCGGTCGTTGAACCTGGTGAGCAATATGAGGCCTGGATCATGCTGTCATCGTATCCCGCGCCTTTCATATCCTGTCTATCCCAACTACCTTTTTCATGTTATCTGCAGTCATGGCGGGGCGGTATCCCATTTGCCGATTCGCTGTGTCCACTCTCAGGGAAGCTGTCTGTTACATAAGTTTCTAGACAGATAGATATGACCACTCTATTGTCACTTTAGTTTATTCACACTGCATGCGGAAATTAGAACACATGGACGGCACACGACACGGTACAAAGGGACGTCCAATATTTAATGACAAGGTGATTATCACCCTACCACGTACGATATCACATGTTTAGTTCACATGTTTAAGTTATACCTAAGTTTGTCTCTCGATCCAATTTATATTCTATTCTATAGTATTCTCAATGCGTGTGTTTGGCTTTCACTTGACTGTTTTCAATGTATAGCAATTGAAAAATACGTAGAAAATGTATTTCAAAGTTACATCATGATCTAACTTGTTTAAAGTAATGAGACTTTAAATAATGAATAAGTTAGGCATATTGTAAAAATATAAAACAATAATTGCAAAGAAATATTATAGTTTGTTCGGGTTCGGGGATATAGCGTGAGGTTAAGTTATGTTGTTATAGTTGGTACTTTTAGTTCTCCTATGTTACTACTCCTGATCGATGCCTAACGTGTAAACAATAAACACCGTTAGTTTCTTGTTTACACTATATACAAAACAACGTGATAAGAGGTACTTTCCGATAGATTTAAGTAATTCGACATCCCTACTATATTTTTCACTCCGTTTAAGGATATGTTTACCGTATAAGGAAGATTTTGCAAGGTTAAGTGACACACGGTATTTATTTCTTGTCATTATCAAGTCTATCACAATTATCACATATTATCACATGAATAGAAATTATCTTTCAAATATAAAGGTGGATTATCAAGTTAGGAATGATTTTCCCACTGGATCAAGTACCTATATGATCGTGAGAAACGATTTTGCAGCTTGATAGGAAAAACAGAAGTGCTCTGGACAGCTTCTTCTTTTGTCTAGCAAATAATTATTGAGTACATCAGTATCAAAATAAACGGGATATTTACCATGTTTAAATACCTAAATTATCGCGTTATTATTATTTTTTCTTCTAACAATTACATTAGATAAGAGCACTTAAAAAGTCTATTCGTTAAATTGTGAATAATTTTACGATCTCGGCGTCACGTCGGGGTGCAGCAGATGTAGGTGCTCATCGATTCGGTTCGTAGGTACTTCTCTCAGAATTCGGTGTTATAAAGTTGAATTTTCTAAAGTAACTTTAGAGACGTCTTTTTTTTGTAACTTTTGAAAGAAACTTTTAACAAGTTGTCTCAACTAAAGTTGCCAATATGCAACGTGTTAACGCGCTTTGCTGCAGATGGTTGCAAATCGCCTTAACACTTCTACAATAAATAAGACTCTTGTGAATCTTATACAGAGCACAGCTGTGGCGATCAAAGTTCAATTCCTCGGGGATCAGATCTTGATTTTTGAGGTTGGATACGACAATGCACAAAGAAAATATAGTATAGGTACTAGTAGTGAGTACTGGACAGAAATTAATCACATCAGACAGTTACAAGCTATTTAAACCGTTAAATAGTGTAGGTAACGTAAGTAATGAAAGCATACCGTTTCAAATTATAATGAAGACATTGTTGCTCAACAGATGACGACGTATGGTGCCCACGTGTTTTCGACGGGTTTTCGTGTTGGGATGAAACACCTGCATCCACAACTGCTTTTCAGACTTGCCCGAAGTTCATTATTGGATTCGACACTCGGCGCTTCGTTTACAAAAAGTAAGTACTAATAGTAATAATTTGGATCAATGTAGGATGGTCCTAGTGCTTCCCACGTCTGATCCAAAAAAGGACCGAGATTAATCTACGCCGTTGCGTCATAAAATGGCCTCTGCACAAATTGTGTGTCCCTCGGCAAACACCTGGTACCTATTAGCTACTGACGTTTTAAATTAGTTTGATAAATCCTTTTTGGCCTACATAGAATCGTTGGAATCATCCATAGATATTTCTCATCAATCGGTACAGTTAAGATTCAAATTAAATACATGTCAAAGTCAAAGTCATTTATTTTCAATCTTAATAATAATAAATTGTTTCTTATTTCATTAACATAACATAAACTCACGCCTATATCCCCGAAGGGGTAAGTGGAGATGCTAGCACTCACATTTCACCAGTTTATGTTTAGGTCCCAATGTAAGAAGGGGAGAGACTATTGCCATTAACCGGGCACTTTTAAACCTGCAATAAATACACACATAACTTCGAAAAGCATCGAAAAGTCATTGGGGTGTGCCAATGTAGAAGCTGGGATCGATCCCGAGACCTCGTCTCAGCAGTCCATTACCCATACCACTAGACTACCGCGTGTTTCTTATTGACGTTAATAATAATTCTATTCAAGCTAATTTTACCACCGCTTCCAAGGCGCAGGTGGAGAATATGCTTGGTACTAATTGTATAATACATAATTTGATCAACGCGGAAATGCTTCATTAAATTAATTTATGTTAACCGTGATCATACGTGAAAGGGTACGTAAGAGTCATTGTTTATTTTCCTTTTGAGACCAAAGAAAGTCACTTCCTATTTTATAGCTTTTAACATAGTTATTAGGGCATTTAAACGTATATTATGTCATGGAAGAAGAACTAGCGTCTAGATACAGGCTCGGCCTCATTGACGTGCTGTGAAAACCTAAGCGTTTCAAGGTTAATTAATACTGTACATACTATTTGTAGGACTAAAGGTTATTCTTATTAGGGCAAATCAATATCAGATTATCATAAGGAGGTTAGTACAGCTGTCTCTAAATAAACACCTCAACAAAGTCTAGGGAACAAGATGACCCCAATTATTTTTTTTCGTGTAAATCTTGTTTTGCAAATAACTGGCAGCAAATAAATAAAAATAGAATAAAGTAGATTACAGAGTTGTTCGAAATTTAAAAATAAATTTAAATAAGTAATGATTTTCGAATATGGAGGGAAAACTTTTAAAAGTGTTTGATTGTGCAGTTTCTCTGAGGCAAAATAAAAATTATTTTCTTTGATTGTAAATAACGTTTATTATCAATAATACGTCTTTTACGTATGGTTTGTGCATTTTTGTGACTGTAGTCATCATGTCACGTCGTCATTTAAGTCGCGAAGAGATGTTAAGGGCTGTTGGTATGCTGCAAGCTGGACGAACTCAACGCGACGTAGCGGATGCTGTCAACACCCAACCAAGCGTAATTTGCAGATTATGGGCACGATACAGGTCTACAGGGGATGTTGCCGAACGTCACAGGGGACGAAATAGGGTTACTACCCCGCGACAAGATCGTTTCTTGCAAAATTCCGCAAGGCGGCAACCCACGATTACTGCTCGTCAGTTGGTCGCAGGCCTCCAGTCTCAGCATCAAGTGGTTATTAGCGATCAAACTGTCAGGAGAAGACTACACGAAGCCAATCTTCATGCTCGCAGACCGCTTAGGGTTCCAGCTCTTCGACGTGGAAATCGAGGTCGTCGCTTATTGTGGGCTAACGCACATTTACAGTGGACCGACCATCAATGGGCACGGGTTCTGTTTTCCGACGAATCTCGCTTCGGTTTTCATCCTGATTCGAGAAGAGTGCGTATATGGCGAGTTCCTGGACGTCGGAGTCGTCTCCAGAATCCGCAAGAAGTTCATCCTTACCAAGGTGGAACAATCATGGTATGGGCTGGAATTCGCCTTGGTGGAAGGACCGACCTCGTTTGGATACGGGGCAATTTGAATGCAAACCAATACATTCAGGAGGTTATACACCCCATGGTAATCCCTCATCGACAGCAGTTCGGTCAAGATTTTATGTTCATACAAGATAATGCAAGGTCACACACCGCGAGGGTAGTGGTCAATGCGTTAAGCGAGCACAATATTACGACATTGGAATGGCCTGCTCAGTCTGCCGACCTCAATCCCATAGAGCATGCCTGGGATTTGCTTGGGAGAAGAGCTTTCAGTGATTCTTTGGAAAATCTGAACACTGAAGAACAACTTTTTTACACCTTCGCAGTGTATGGAGCCATATTCCACAGACGATGATTGACAATCTCATACTAAGTATGCCACGCCGTTGTCGAGCTGTTGCTAATGCTTTAGGAGGTCCTACAGATTATTAAAAACGTTTAAAGTACGGTTAATTACTGTATTTCTTACTACCTCGTTATTTTTGTGCCTAATCATAGAAGGTTGTAATACTCAATATTGGCACTATTCAATTCTTTCTTAAAAATAAAAAAAAATTGGTATGAAAATGTTTTTATTAAAATTAATATTAAAAACGGTATAAAAATACCCTTCTATTAATATAAAACACTCACTATTATAAGAAAGGGTTTTTAAATAAAAACTAGAAATGTCCTTGTTCCCTAGACTTTGTTGATGTGTGTATTATGCTATAATTTTACATGACAAGAGTGTCGAAAACTTTCACTGGCTTGTTTGGAATTCTAAGTAACTTAAACTCTTTCCTTTGATACACCACCAAAACCTGGAATTCATTACCAGCTCACGTGCTCCTACAGTGCTGGGTCCCGGGGCGTGTAATATCATCTGATGAGGACGCCAAGTTGAGTGCCACCATTATAACATACTACGTGCTTATAATGGTGACCCTCGTTCCTGAGACTTTGCTTTTAGCTCACCATCAGGCGAGGAAGTCAAACTGGCGTATCTTAGATAAAAAAAGCTTAAACTAGCTAAATTACAACCGTGTGCTTGTCTGCCACCTAACTGGTAAATTAAATAATTTATTTTTGTTCTTGATTTCAATTCACATGATTTTGACACACTGTCAGTGTAATCTAAAACATGAAAACCACCTTTTATAGGTGTTAACAATTCTGTAATCTGCAGTTTGACGTCCTCAAGTGATACTTTTTCAAATTCTACGGACGAAAACGGTACTTACGCAGGAGTATGCAAACTACAGACGAACTCCGTGGGAGACCGAAGAAATTCTGGCTTAGCGTCGTAGATTATGAAACGCATGCCAATGGTCTCACTAATGACTCATAAAGTCCCACTCACCCATACTCCGAATTAAGACTCTTGGATGCGTCCAACACTCCTGCGATGCTGGTCATTATGGCTACGCGATATTCATGCTATCACGAAATAAGATTTTTTTTAATTTTTTGTAAATCTATTCATTTACCTACACTACGAAAATAATATTTTCACAAACATTTGATATCAAACAGACATTATAAAATGTTTTACACAAGCCGCCCTAGGTAGGTATTTGAACAAAGCGCGCGCGAACATTTAAAAAGAAATTCGTTTGAACCTAAAACCTAAATGTAGTTAAGGGTACGTTAAGTGAACTACTTTGTGGGTGAGTAACACTTCTCACAAAGTACTACAACGAATTTATTAGTCTCCTTTTAACCGAACAGAGATACAGTCTACTTTGAAACATGTTTCCAAGGATAAAAGAAGCCTATGTTATACTAGACTATTCCAGATCCGTTCAGACGTTTCAAATATTCAAACACCTTCTCAAACGTCCATTTTTTTTAAATTTACTTAACGATAATGTGAACCAACCCTTTTGAGGTACCAACATCTGTACTATTGAAGCGGACCTGCAGGTCTAAAAATGCCACTTTATTGGAATCGTATTAGTATAATATTTTATCTTGCTAAATATACACGAAATTAGAATCTGCTTACTACATGAATTATTGTAATTTGGCTCATATCAGTGACCATTTATAGAATTTTATAGTATTAGATCTAGTGGAAATTCATAAAGTTACTAGTTTTAAGCAGAATCGCTCAATGTGACCTTTTTAGACCTGCTGGCCTTCGATTCTACTAAAGTAAAAGCACTGTCATACCATAAAAACTGAAATAATTTTAAACTTTATTCTTATACGTCTAAGGTCCAAAATTAAATAAAAAGAGTTTCATTAAACTTTTTATTCACTTTGTAAAAAAGCCTATTAATTTTGAACTTTAACATTAAAAAGTCTAAAAATAAATGGATTTTTAGCAGTGTTTTTAGTGTGACAGTAGTTTTGTTTTAGCAGAATAAAGGCCCTGGCTATCATTGTAGGTCACCAGTTCTGAATTGCACGGGTACAAGCTAGTCACAAGTATTAAACAAAAATTTTTTTCTGCTACATCTGAACAAAGATATCAAAAGAGAAAACCCGAAGGACACTTTAACTAATTAATGCAGAGATAGAACTAGGGAAAAGCTTGATATATTATCCGACTACGGCGAAATCAAAGGAAGGTTATGATTTTGACAGGCTATGGTTGTGTTTTTCTATGTATGTATGTATTTATGTAGGTTCATCAGCTCCCTCATAACTCCTGAAATACTTTTTAAAACTGGACATATGAGGTATCATTAGAAGTGTATTGGTCGTTTGCTGGTTATAAGTTATATTATGTCTTATCACTGAATCTAATACAGCGCCCTCTAGCGGTAATAAAGTACTGCGTCGTGTTTAGTATTAACTGAAAAGAAGTATAATAGGTATAAAGTATACATATTAAAAATATATCAAAATTGTATAAATTATACCTATTGCTTGCCCAACTAAGACACAAATGTGTGTATTCACCGCTAAGAAAATTCCATTCATTGTAGCGCCACAATTCCTGGGCACTAACCATTGCCTCGAGTATCGGGAACCTTGGTGTCGATATATCCAGGGACGTCCAGTTCCGCAGTCATTTGGAGGACAAGGTTTATAAGGAATAGGTCCGGCCCCATATGGAGTATTGCTATCACCTTTTTACTGGAGCCCCTGCATACCAGTTTGCTGTTTGACCCATTCGACTCGGTTGAAAGACGGGCGTTGAAGCTGGTGGACAATCCCATAATCGCAGGTGATGTGGAACCTCTCCGCTTTAGGAGGGACTTTGCTTCGCTGTGTGTGTTCTACCGCCTATACAACGGCGTATGCTCAAATGAATTGTTAGACATGATGCCCACAGCAACATTCTATCATCGCACCGCTCGCCGTATGCAGGGAATCATCCCCATACATTTCAACCTGTGACGGTACGCACTGTGCGGTATGAAAGAAACTTCATGCCACGCACACTCAGGCTGTGGAATGAACTCCCTGCTGCGGTTTTCCTATGCGCCTACAATTTGGGGTTTTTCAAACGGGCATTAGGAGGTTTTTTCAGGGTCGGCAGCGCGAGTGCCATGGTAACCACTTCCCATCATGTGGGCCGTGTGCTTGTCGTGTCAGATAAGTGGCAAGTCGTAAAAAAAAGCTAAAATTAAGTTAAAAACTAAAACCCAACTAGTGAAAAATCACGATTTAAAAAGTAGGTATTAAACATTATGGGGTTCTTCAAGAGGGGCATCAGAAGGTTTCTTCATGGTCGGCAGCGCGAGGTGACACCCCTGGTGTTGCATACGTCCATAGGCCACGGTAACCGCTTCCCATCAGGTGGGCCGTGTGCTTGTCTGCCAACTAAGTGGTATAAAAAAAAACAACGAAATATTAGGGATTATATGTATTGTTTTGTTAGACTATTTAAGTGATTTTTCAGTACTCGGGATTCATAACATTTTTATTTAACTGAAGGTTTGGTGTGCCGTAATCAACTTAGTCTAGACCTGATGAAAGAGAAAAACTCATCGTCACTCTTTTCAATCGCCATGAAGTCACGTTATAACTAAATCTACTTTTTGTTGTATATAATAGTGTACATCTAGGTATTAACTTAATTTACATATATACCTCTATTCACAGCCTTTTCCGTCCGAGCTAGGTAGAGACAATAACTCACCATCTGCTTCTGTACGCTTCAGTAAGCTACCTTTACGTCTGTAAACATTTCATGCAAGCAATTTTTCGATACAGCGTTAATTTGATTAATATATGCTCAACAAGGTGAGCCAGACCAGATTGTTCACTTACGTGTGCCTCATATCCTTGATGTGTCATTCGCTTAGTAGATACTGATTCGTACTATATGCCCAAACCACCCCTTGCAAGTCTCGTAACAAAATATGTTGCAAACCACACCATTCTCAAATATTTGCATACCTAATCTTATTAGTTGACGTAAGGTCGGTAAACATACAGCGACTGCATCTCAAAGTTACTTCATAAAATATTCTATATACTTTGTTTGTATCTTACTGGATGAAAGTACAGTTCCAAAGAGAATTAAAGGTGAGAATGTTCTAAAAGTAAATGATGCTACTTGAAACTCGAGACGGTCACTTATGGGTAATTTGTCTAATTATCTCAGAGTGACTTGTTAACAAAAGAGACATGCTTCTTACTACTTACAGAGCTGAAGTACATTCTTGTTGTTCTTCCAACTTTGGAATAATTGAGGAAGGATATACAGATATAATGTCAAATGTTAATGAGAATATTACTCACTGAAATAATTAATACTTATTTTAACAAATACCATTGCGACATATTTTTGTATATTACATAATATTACCCGAGGTTTTGAAAAATACAGTCCAAACACAGGCAGATACTAAAATTAACATTGCTTTTCTTCGTTACTTTGAAAATTAAACAGTGATAGCCACAGGTCTTAAAGAGCAAAATTGTGCTAAGTGTTAGCGTTAGGTACTATTTATGCAGAGTGACCTCATACTGCCTTGATGGCTTTACTATTTTTCTTTCATTATCGATCTCTTAAGCGAATAACTGAATACCAGAATAGTGGTATAAGACATCCAAAGGGATATTGGCAAAACAGCACACCGTTTTGTACAATATCCCTTTCTCATAATAATCCTCTCTATTATAATGAAAATGTTATGGATATTGCTTACCAACAGATAAGTTTAGTCTTTTATTCCAAACCAGTTATAATGTATATGTATAGCTAATTATAAGTGTACAACTATGTTTTTATTTTTTTCTTATTGCATACTTTTTTATAACATATAAATACATAACAATAATTATTATTTCTATTTTCATGATCATAAAAACTATAGAATTCTGTTATTAGAAGCATTTTTCATCTTTATTCCCTCTGTAAGAGTGCACATGACTACCATTCCGTCACACATTTCTATCCATTGATTTATCGCATTGTAAAACTTCTTTAATTACCTTCAAAACGTAAACTGCGAACTTTACGATGTACGAAGTTTATTTGCCTATTTGCCTATAACTTGGTAATCAAACTTCCGCGGTGATTATCATGATAATATATGGTTAGTCGAGTATCACTTCACACACGGAACTCTCTTTTTGCCGGTAGTTTTATTTTTCCATACATAAACAGTTAAGAAACGTATGTCTACGTGTATGGTATATAGGAATGTTTTTTTACTTGAGACCTTTATGCTCTGCCATAGTTAGGCATGATTCACCCGACTACGATAAAACTTTTTCAACTGATTTAAACCAAGTCATCAATCAATCAATCAATCAGCCCAACGCAGTCCACTGCTGGACATAGGCCTCTCCCAATGTGCGCCATTTTCTCCGATCCTCCGCCTTCCGCATCCAGTCTGTCCCAGCCACCTTTTTCAGGTCGTCCGTCCATCTGGCTAGGGGGCGTCCTACCTTTCGTTTACCTTCTCGCGGTCTCCACTCTAGGACTCGTTTGCTCCAACGGCCATCGGTCCTTCGGCAAACGTGGCCAGCCCACTGCCACTTCAACTTGCTTATTCTGTGGCCTATGTCGGTAACTTTAGTTCTCTGTTGGATAACCTCGTTCCGAATTCTATCCTTCAGAGAAACTCCAAGCATAGCTCGCTCCATAGCCCGCTGCGCGACTTTTAAGCTATGGACCAGCCCCACTGTAAGTGTCCACGTTTCGGCACTGTAAGTCATAACAGTTAGGACGCACTGTTCAAAGACCTTTGTTTTGAGGCATTGCGGTGGGGGCGAAGAGAAAACTCGACGTAGTTTGCGAAATGCTGCCGAACCCAGTCGGATCCTTCTGGCTAGTTCTTTCTCGAAGTTGTTTTTATCGAGCTGGATAACCTGCCCCAGGTAGATATATTTTTGAACAACTTCGAGTGTCGCCCCTTCGATGGCAATCGGTCTTGGTGCAACATGTTCGTTGAACATAATTTTGGTTTTATCCAAGTTTACACCGAGGCCGACGCGTCGAGAAGCGCCATCTAGGCTATGCAGCATTTCGCCCAGTTGTTCCAACGATTCCGCTACTATGACAATGTCGTCGGCGAACCTAAGATGTGAGATGTACTCACCGTTAATGTTTATACCCCGCCCAGTCCAATCCAGAGTTTTGAAGACGTCCTCCAGTGCGTTGGTGAATAGTTTGGGGGATATAACATTTCCCTGTCTCACTCCACGCTGGAGGCTAATAGGTTTCGTCTTCTGGTCTTGGAGCTGGACGGACATTGTGGCAGTGTCATACAAGCATCTCAGCACCTCGATGTATCGCCAATCGACACGACACCGCTGCAGGGCATCCCGAACTGCCCAGGTTTCGAAGGAGTCGAAGGCTTTTTCGTAGTCCACAAACGCCATACACAGCGGCTGATTGTATTCTTGGGCCTTTTCTACAATCTGCCGAACAGTATGGATGTGGTTCACGGTGCTATAACCTTTTCGAAACCCGGCTTGCTCCGGTGGTTGGAACTCGTCGAGCTTACCCGCAAGACGATTTGTGACGACTCTCGAGAATAGCTTGTAGACATGACTCAGGAGTGAGATGGGCCTGTAGTTCTTCAGCAAGGTCTTGTCTCCTTTTTTGAAGAACAGTATCACCGCACTCCCGCTCCATGCCCTAGGTGTTAGACCTTGTAGGATGACGGAATTAAAGAGGCCTGCTAGCTCTTTCAGGATTGGAGCTCCGCCTGTTTTAGGAGCTCAGTAGTAATTCCGTCATCACCTGGGCACCTGTTGTTTTTCAGTTGTCTTAGAGCCGCCACCAACTCGCATTACTCGATATCGGGTATCTCCTCGGTGTAATGGCGCGTGAGTGGGGCTCTATGGTCTTCATCGCTGTGTCCCGTCGGTTTACTCGTCCGTGATGCATATAGCTGTCCATAGAATTTCTTAGAATTTCTGGATGACTGCTCACGTCTCTTTCTCATAAGTTCGAGAATCTCAGGAGAAAGCTTGAACTCTCGCTGTTTGCGTTTTCCGGGAAAGAACTTTCGAGACACTTCCTGTAATGTTTTGACCACTGTGTCGGTTTTCTCGTCAATGCTGTTTGTGGTTTCCAACGTTGCGAAACGATTTTGAAGTTCCAATCGGAACTTTTCGGACCCTAGAATGACTTGGAGTGGCGTAGGTCGAAGAGTAGACCGTATCATTCGGAATCTTTCAGCCTTGATGCTGATATTTAGAGAGCCTCGGACAAGTCTGTGATCGCTTCCGGTTTTAATCTTGTTGATCACAGAGACGTCTCTAAATATGTGCTTACTGTCCGTTATCAAAAAGTCTATCTCGTTTCTTATCACAGAGTCCCGAAGTTGCCAAGTCCACTTCCTGTGGGGTTTTTTCTTAAAGAAACTATTCATTAAGAAGAGCTCCTGCGCCTCGAGGAAGTTGACTAGCATTTGTCCCCTGTGATTTCTGCACCCCACTCCATAAGGTCCGATTTTCGTCTCACCGCGTTCTTGTACTCCCACTTTAGCATTGAAGTCCCCCATAATAACGTTGTAAGTGGCCTTGGCGGTGTGATTCATCGCCTTAGCAATATCTTCATAAACAGCCTCGGCGCTTTCGTCGGGGTGAAGCGAGGTCGGCGCATATACCTGTATCACCTTCAGCGAACGACTGTTCTTGATTTTTACGACAAGGTACGCTACCCTGTTCGACACACTACCGATTTCAACAACGCTGCCAATGAGGCCCTTTTTTTACCAGAAAACCGACACCTCTCTGGGAGAGCTGTTCACCTTCTCTGAAGTAGAACAGGTCGCCTGACTCAGTGGTTGTCGTGTCCTCCCCCTGTCTTCGGATCTCGAACAACCCTAATATATGCCAGTTTATGCGACCTAGTTCTACCTCTAGTTCCGCGAGGTGCCCGTCCAGACGAAGTGTACTGTAATTATACGTTGCCAGTAGTAGTCGTCGGTTTCGGTAGCCTCCTGTAGCCCGGAGATTCTTCGCAGCCCCCGCCCCGCCGTTACCTGAACCGCTACCTTGGCTGGGAATAGCGGGACCGCCGGGAACTGGGGGCCTTTTGTTGTAGCGTATATTCATCTGGGAGGGTTTAGCCTACTATTGCCACGCTGGTCAGACGGGTTGGCAACGGGTTTGTTCTCGAGTTTTCCTTCTCTCAGGTCTTTCCGACCTCGGCAAAAAATCGGCCAGGAGCGGCAACTCCTCCCCTAAATTTAGGGAGGAATTGCCGCTTCTGTTGCCCAGCGTGCACCGCGCGGAGGTTTTCTAGCCCGCACACCGCGCAGTAGGTTAGTAAAATAACATGTGCTTACACATGAACATCCAAAAAGGTTATTTGGCCCTATGTGAATGAACCTATATAAAACAGTAGTACCTACACATACAAACCATATGTATGTATTGTATAGTTACCTTGTACCGTAGTTACAGGAAAAGACTCATTATTTTCATGTCCGTGTGTGACGTATAGGAAAATGTTTTCTTACACGGTCAACCTCGATGTCTGTGACGTGTCGATGATGTGAAAATAATGCAGTATCTTCTGAAAAAGAAAATGTAGCTGATCTGTATGTACGCGCGTAAACTTAGATCATAAAATCTCATGAGAAAGGAATTATTAGACGTTATTATATCAAATTTAATTTATTGGCGAACGAAAAAGAGTTGTCAATATTAATGTTTATTCAGGAGATTGATGGCGTTTGATGGAACTTGCTACACATATTGAACAAGGCACTCAAGTAAATCAGGTAAACCTTTAAGAATGCCGTGAGGCGAAACCGGTCAAGTTCAAAAACCTTTTTCAATACAATAGTTGTCTATATATCTACGAAAGTCCAGTTACCTTGACGGCCGAAGCGGGGTACGTACGGTCAAAAAATTAAGTATATACCATTTCATGGACCTTTACATGTAAGGGTGTATACTTATCTCCTTGGCCGTGTGTTTTTAACTTTTCTATTAGTAACATTTAAATGTTGAAGTTTGTCACTTGATTCACAACTATCGAAATTAACATTTTTTATGACTCTCTTCATGGTTGGAAATCGCTTTGGATTACGCAATGCAGGCAATAAAATATCGAAGAAATTTAACAACCATTGCAAGAGTTGGTAGACTTAGAACCTAGTTAACAAACTTGAGATAAAATGCTTTTATATTGGAGCACTTGTACGTAATTTAATGTGAGAACTAGTCTTAAATAAGGTATGTAGTTACTTAATTAATCAAATAGTCTCAAGTAAAATATTGCATTACCCACTTTAGCGTGCGCATTGCTTGTGATCTGACTCGTCGCCGTGTTAGTTGCGCCTATAGATGCTCTTAAAGATTCTATGAACGTTTTGCTATATCTATAAATGGAAGAATACTGAAGGATATTTACAACTTATTTAATAGAGACCCAATTGAGATGGCGAGACCCCTTGCAAGGAACCTAACCACGGAACCTGCAGGCGGGTGCTATTTCGGTGCTATATCGGTACCGAGAGGAGGTGCAGGTACGGAAAATGAACTGGAGAAATCTGGGTCGTGAAGGTCTACAGGGGCATGGTAACGGAGTGGGAGCTATAACTTTGAGCTGCGATATGGGTCAATCTCCACTGAAAGAGCAGCAGCACAGAACTGGCTAGAGAGGTCACACAGGGACCTCTCATGCCGACTAGTGCTGGTGATCTCCAAAAAAGGGTGTTTAGTGAATTACCTGTGTCGGATCCAGAACGAGCCAATGCTCGTGCCATAATTGTGGTGCGAGTGAGCATTCAGGGCTGCACACATAAAGTGGAAGCAACTCGGGCCTCGAAGGTAGCAAAACAACCTCCGCAAAACGCACTTTCCTATCCAAAGGGGCTAGATGGGGACACCGTGGTGCCTACACCCGAAGGCGGCTCATTGTCGGCCGGGGTGCGAGAGATAAGATTACGGCAAAAACCCTAAGATAGCGTGCGTTTTAATCGGTTCAAGTCCAACAAAACTAGCTCGGTCGGTAGATGAGGGCATTCTCACGAGGGTTTTCCGTACTTCAAGAATAAGTGACACTCCCCTTCTCCCTCCCCCCATAGTTCAGACTGCGACCACGCCTGCGGTAGAATACGAGGCTGAGATCTCGGTATTGGTCAAATAGAAATCAAATGGCGTGTATTATTAATTAGTATTGTGTGTAGTATGAATAGAAAAATAAGAAATTCCGTGAATAGAAAGTAGCCACCGTCACCTCAATATTATTAAAATCGTACGATGTTGTTTTTGATTAGCAATAAAACAGAATCCATTTGACAGTGACATTCGTGGTTCGAACACTTCCCAAGCACCTACAATATGGGGTTCTTCAAGAGAGGAATCAGAAGGTTTCTTCATGGTCGACGGCGCGAGTGTAACGCCCCTAGTGTTGCATACGTCCATAAGCCACGGTAACCACTTACCATCAGGTGGGCCGTGTGCTTTTCCGCCACCTAGATGGTATAAAAAAAACATTGGTTGATCTATACTTAAGCGGTCGTTGAGACACGCAGAAATCACCGGAAAGTAAATCGCGCGGTTTCGAACCGCAAAATTGTACATGGTTTTCAGACAAAGCGGTTGTGAGCACATTTACTGAAAGGTCATTTTGGGTATTGTCTCTTGAACATTTTTTATAACAATCGTACTACTAACCGTGCGGTTACGTCTGAACGATTACGAATATACCTACGTTCCCGCGCGATTCTGAAGCGTTGCGGTTCGTGGTGTTAAAGGAAGCATGAACAATTCTTGATTAAAATTTGGAAGCAAACGTCAGATATTCGCGATCAGAGTAGCCAGCGCGTCACATTTTATGTAAAGTAGCCGCGAAGCCGTGTACAGTATTACAGCGTGATAGAAGCTACTCCTCAATACGTATCTTTAATAATTATATTTCTCTGATATCAAGTATACTTTCATAAAGACAGATGTAATATCCATAAATTATATTCGGTAAACCGTTTTAGTTGGCACGTATAACGCAGCGGACGGCATTAGACTCGCTCCCTATTATACAGGACTGAAAATACAGCAGCGAAAATGTAGGTGTGCTAATGCACCTTCACCTACCATTTTATTGCGTCATTGTTACTTTGACGACGGTCCTTGTGTGATGAAATGTGCACTGAGGTCCTAAAGGCGAATAAGGAAACTGATGAGTTGAACAGACCAACTAATTAAGGGAAACGACGAGTGGTGACCTAATTCATCCGGTTACCGTAATTGTGATATACGAGATCTAGCAGGGCAACATATGGGTAGGCCGTGCGTACTACCTTATTAAAAAAATCTAAATATCATTTTTTTATTATTAAAATATTAAAAACTAACTGCTATTTAAAAAATCAAAATAAGTTTGATAGCAGATAGTATCCATTTGCCAATCATAAAGTATCATATAAATACATTTAAAGCCCAACATTAAAAGGTTTTTTGTAGAGTGAATAAAAATTGCAATAAAGCTCTTTTCATTTAAACTTGGACTTTAAGGGTATATAAATTGGGTCTGCAATTAAATGCTATTTTCTGCAGAGTCTGTGGTATGATAATGGTTTTGTTTTAATAGAATCGAGAGCTAGGTTGACTGCTGTAGGGCCAACCGGATAAAATGGGGTTACTTAGACTCGGGGGTGATGGCTGTGACTGTGGTTCACCGCTGCAGCCAATGGACCACATCCTGTCGTGCTCGCTGTGCCCTTACGTACTTAATTAACGACCCGAAAAAAGCGACGGATAGTGCGGTCAATGTCGCCTAGTTTTGGGGTGGGCGGTGAGCTATTATTTTTGCGTAAGAACGTTCAATTGTCTAATGACTTTCACATTATAAGGCACTTTTTGTCCGCAGATGCTCAGAGAACGGCACGTGGCAAGTTACCCCGAGCAACAACAAGCCTTGGACCAACTATACCACCTGCGTCGACATGGAGGACTTAGATGTAAGTAATTTGACAACGATACTAACAAACTGCAGCATTTTTTGTAAATAAATATATATTATACATACAAACACCCCTACCAATGTAAATATACATATTTGTACAGAGCTGAACTCGAACGTGAGACTTCTGACTTAGCAGTCGAATGCTCTACCATTCGTAATTACCATATTTTTTATGTAGAACACGTCAATTAGACTTCGCCTTGCCTGATGGTAAGCTGAAGGCAAAGTCTCAGAAAAGAGGATCACCATTACTTACACATACCATGTGCCAATGGTGACACTCAGCTTGACGGCCTCATCATATGCTAACATATGCTATCATATGCCATAGTGTATTCTAGATGTTTAAACATAAACCTTTGCTTAACGTTCATTATATTTGTTATTCTCGTATGACATTTTATACGTGCTACAGATAAGTGAAAATACCAATAGTTCCGTACGCATTAACGGCTAAAAACCCTTCATTAAAAATAAACATGCTGTATAAGTATGCATTAATTATTAAAATTGAAAAGGAAATATATCCCTAAGTATCAAACTTTAATTGTGTCCTTATTAATATTGGCAAAGTACATATCGAAGCTATCATCCACCCCATGAGCATAATCCCCCAGTTGCAGAGCCCAACACGTTTCTGCTCCCGATTCAGGAGGGTTCATAGTGTACACACCAAAATATTCTCCACGAATTTTAATATCACTGTGTAAAAGGTATAATCAGCATCTTATACTTGATTAAACACCATCTACCGACATGTTTGCACATTTGACTATAAACTTACATAATAATGGAAAATAGTAAATTTGGTATTCAGATCATTTTGAGTACTATTTTAGTTAATACCAAACTCATAGTAACTGTATGTATAAGGTAGATATAAGTAGGTATATTTCCCCCGGCGGGAGGGGGGGGATTCCTTTCGCCCTTTCGCACGGATCCTAACTAACTATAGATGGACTAAATAGCTAATGTATCAGTCAGAAGCCAAAATTGCGACATGCACGACGTTATACACGAATTCTTTTCTTATTCTTTATTTATGTTTTCTTTTTTAAAGAATACTCTAGTGGGTCAGTTTTACCATAAAATTATTAAAAAAAAAACTGAATTTTTTTCATTCCAATTCCTTTAAAAATTTTTGCATTACAAGCCGACTGCTGTCTAAAAGATCGAAACAAGTTTTATAGCAGGCGGTAGCCATTAATTGTCATTCAGTTTATTATTGGTAAATGGACCTTTTTTTATGTGCGCCAAATCCCCTCGCACCCCGGCCGACACTGGGCAATCTTTCTCAAGGCCCTCTCCTCGGCTGTGGGGACCAAGAAGTCCCCAACTCGTCCCCGGAAATGGGGAGGCGCGCAAGGCGTGCCGCCGCCGCGGCCTGCTTCTACCAGGTTGACAGGCGGCTCCACCCGGCGTGCGCTCACGGGGGGCGGAGGTCATTCATCAGCCTCAGACGCCCGAGTTGCCTTCGTATGTGGGCAGCTTGGCTTGCGATCCTTCGTCACTCCCGCTGCCGCTCCCGCCCCACCTCCTTCACGAGCATTACTTGCTCGCGGAAGGAGGCGCCGGCCGCCCACGCATCCGCGCAGCGGACCATCGCCGCAAGCAAGGTGGAGATTGTGAGAACTCTCACTCCCAGGGCCGCCAAAAGCTCCCGTCTCGGCGTCTCCCACGCCGGACATTTGGTGAGCGTGTGCAGCCTCGAATCCTCGCTCGCATTGCAGTGATGGCACTCGGACGTTGGCTCTTCCTCCGTCTGAATCAGATACTGCCCGAAGCACCTGTGCTCGGTGATCATCTGCGTCAGACGGTACGAGAGGCTGCCGTGTGGCCTCTCTAGCCACTCCCCTATGATGGGTCTTACCGCCGCTACTACGGCGCGCCCAGCGCTTGGTCTCTCAAGTCGTAGCTCCCATTCTGCCACCATGTCCCTGTGGAGCCGGGATCTCACGGCCCGAATATCTTCGGGCTCGGGATCGTGACCCCGCTCCCGCGCCGCCTTTCGGAACCGGTATAGCGCCGAAAGCTTCCAGGATTCGCGGTGGCGAACCGGCGAGGAGACTCGCCGCGTCGAACGATATGGTAAATGGGCCTGCTATCAAACTAGTTTCGGTTTTTTTTTGTTAATAATTTATTTTATTTTATAATTTTTAGTTTGATTGATTGAAAAAAAAATTATCAACACTCATTTTAGCATCAAATACACGCATAGGTTTTGTTGAAATTTTAGGTATCTTGTAACACTCGGGAGATGAATATCTTCCATTTGAGACCCCGCACAACGAAATCCATCCAGCAGAACAAAGAAAACATATATGGATACATATGCGCAAAAAATATTTATTTTTATTTATTATTTATTTATTTATTAAACCCATAAATTACATAGTATAAGTACAGTCGTTGTCTCCTGAGTAAGTTGTTAACCTGTATCTCAGTAAACAATTCCTTCCCACATTACATGTTAAAAAGAAAATGTAGTTTCAGTGAAAGTTTTTTTTTATATAGAATAGAATAGATAGTGAAGTAGTTGCATAAAGAAGTACATGAAATGGAAATCAAATCATTGTTAATTGATAATATTTAAATTATATTTTGTTACAGTTTCGTACCATCATAAACACCATCTACGTTGTGGGGTACGCCATCTCCGTGGCTGCTTTAGTCGTCGCCGTAATGACTTTCCTCTTTTTTCGGTAAGAATTATTTTCAATAAAAAATAAAATCAATACAGCATAAAATATTTAGGTAAAATATCCATTTCTGAAATGATAATTTGAAGCTCCTCAACTGATACTTATGCATATTTTCATTCTGCGTATTGTGTACAAGTAGGCGTTGACGGGTTTAATAAGTTTCAACCTCAATTTCTCAGTTAAAAACCTATCGATTTAAATATCTGTAAGTAATATGACAATTTAAAAGTGACTTAAAACCACTGACCTTAATATTTATGCTTGTGCTTGGCGGTCAAACTGACGTACGCTCAAGTATCTTCTTTATTCGTATAGGCACATAAAAATCTCAACATATCTTACTAAATTACTCATAAATGGAACTTTAATCGATCAAATTGGGTGAAATTTAGTGAGTCTGCTAGTCCCTGAATGGTTGGATTGTTTAGATTCACATTAAAATTTCAACTGGTGAGTAACGCAGCTAGCGGTTTCTACGATTCGTATTATTTATTTATTAACTAAAGTAATTTAGTCGAAAAAGCAACGTTTCCGGGCACAAGCTCGGACAAAACAACGTGAATAAAACTATTTTTTGTAATTCACCAGAGAATATACTGAAATATAGGTATTTAAACTATGGTCACTCACATAAGTATCAAAATAAACGGGATATTTACCATGTTTCATTGTTTTGAGTTTCTGGTATTTATCCGGATGTATATCCGGGTATATCCGGATAAATACCGGAAACTCAAAACAATTATTATTTTATTAAATAAAGTTTATTTCGGAACAATGAAACATGGTAAATATCCCGTTTATAAAATAATAATAATAATAATAATAAAGCCTTTTATTCGGACAAAATATACAATTAAGTTTTAAAAAACCACTGCACTGTTTTTTTTTTTCGAAATTAAGTATATTCGACTATTTGATGCTTCTTTATTTTTTGTAAGTCCGTTTGCCAATTGGCAAAGGCCTCCTCCAACCTACTCCATTCTGATCTCTCTATGGCTACTCTACTCCATGTTGTACCTGCAACTTGCCTTATATCGTCGTCCCATCTTTTTTGTTGTTTGCCTCTTTTCCTTTTGCCTTCCCTTGGGTACCAACGTGTTGTTATTTTGCTCCATTTATCCTTTCCTCTGGCCATGTGTCCCGCCCACTTCCATTTCAGCCTTTTTATTTTTAGGGTGACGTCCTGTACCTTGGTCTTTCTCCTAATATTAATGTTTCCTATTCTATCCCTCCTCTTTACTCCCATCATGCTTCTCTCCATTGCTCGTTGGCAGATAGCAAGTCTATCGGTGGTGTTTTTTGATAAGGCCCATGTTTGACTTCCATATATTAGGGTTGGTAGAATGCAGACATTGAATAATTTACTTTTTGTTGCTATATGAAGGTTTTTGTTTTTCATTATTTCGCTTAGGCTCCAATACCTTTTCCAACTGTTTGCTATTCTTCTTTGGATTTCTTTGTTTATGTTATCTTAGGGTGATATCAGCTGTCCAAGATATATATACTCTTCAACGTAGCCTATTTGTGTCTCGCCTATGTTTATGTTGCTTTTATTTCCGTTCGTCATTACTTTTGTTTTTTCAGGGTTCAATTTTAGTCCTACCTTTTCACTCTCCGATGCTAGCTCATTTAACATTTTATTTAGATCTTCTGGCGTTTTTGCGAATAACACAATGTCATCGGCAAATCTTAAGTGTGTTAGTGTGCGGCCATCTATATTCAAACCTAGATTTTCCCATTCAAGATTTCTAAAAATCATTTCCAAAACAGAGGAGAAAAGTTTTGGAGAGAGAGGATCTCCTTGTCTTACTCCTTTTTGTATCTTAAACGAATTTCCTTTCTTTTCTAATTGAATGCACGCCGCGCTGTTTTTGTATACATTTCTAATCAATCTTATATATTTTTGTGCTATCCCTTGTTCTTTTAACGCCTCCCAAATGTTTGTATGTAATAATGAGTCGAATGCTTTGCTATAATCGACAAATGCTAGGTAATATTCGAGTTGGTATTCCGTATATTTTTCGATGATTTGCCTAACAGCATGGATATGATCAAGTACTGAATAGTCTTTCCTAAAACCTGCTTGTTCTATAGGCTGTTGCTCGTCAAGTTGTCTTTCCATTCGCTTGAGTAGGATCTTTGCAAATATTTTGTACAGGTTGGACATCAAGCTTATGGGCCTGTAGTTTCCGATATCATATTGATCACCCTTTTTGTACAGAAGGATTATATTAGATTCAGTCCATTGTTGGGGTATCGTTTCTGTATTTATAATATCATTGAATATGTCTTTTAGAACAGGTGTTATTGCATGTTTCGTTTGCTTTAGTACTTCGTTACTTATTCCGTCGGGTCCTGGAGCTTTATTGTCTCTTTGCGTTGCTATAGCGAATTCTATTTCCTCCTGTATTATGCTGGGTACGGATGAGATTTCCAACAACTTTATTTCTTTTTCCACAATAGTGCTTTCATATAGTTTCTTGTAGTAGGATGTAGCAATTCCTAATATTCCTTGCCTTCTATTTTCCTTCAAGTTATTGCTATCTTTCATCTGTATGATCCAGTCCTTTTTGCTATTTAACTCCTTATATGCCTTTTTTATTCCTCCTGTCTGTAGAATGTGTCTCTCTATTGTTTCCATTCTTTTCTGTGTTCTATCTTTTCTAATACTTTCTTTTATTTCTTTACTGAGTTTTGCTATTTGCTTTCTATTATAGTTAGTATTTTTTCCATTAATTAGGTCAGATCTTTGATTAAGTAGGTTAATGGTTTTGGTAGTCATCCATTCATTGGGTAGGTCCTTTTTATTACTTCCCTGTTTAATAGCTGTTTTGATTGTTTTTTCTAACCAGTTGTATTTTTCTTGCACCTTCATGTTTGTTGTCTCTTTGTTGTATTCTGTAAGATTTTTCGTTATAGAATTTGCCATTTGTGCTGTTTGGTATTTGGTAGGTTTTGTGTTTATCATATTGTTTCTTGGTCTTGGGATTTTGGGCGGGTTCGTCATCAGTTCTGCTCGGATAATTCGATGGTTGGTGTTGAAGTTGAATTTGCTAAGGACTGTCAAGTTTGAGAAATATCTGCTTTTATTCGTCATTATAAAGTCTATTTCGTTTTTAATTAGCCCGTCTGGTGATAACCAGGTCCACATCTTACTTTTTTTCTTCTTGAAGACTGTGTTTAAGATTTTCAAACCATTCTCCTGAGCAAAGTGTACAAGCCTTTCTCCGTTTTTACTTCTGGCCTTTTTTTTATATATAAATGGCCCAAGGACTGTATCCTCATCTGGTTGTCGTTCTCCAATTTGACCATTGAAGTCTCCTATTACAACGAGGTTTTTGTGAGCATGGTCTTGGATTGCTTTATTTAGTTCTCGGTAGAATGAGTCCGTTAATCTTGTATCTGATTGTTCCGTAGGTGAGTATACTTGTATGATGGACCATGGGTCTTTGTACCCCGGCAGCTTAAGATTCATCACTGCTATGCGCTCTGATATTCCTATGAAGCTTTCCACATAGGTCGCGAGGTATTTTTGGATAATAAAACCCACTCCATACTGACCTGGAGTTGCGCCTATATGGTATAGAAGGAAGTCAGGGTACGAAATTATTCTTTCTCCCATTCGCCTTACTTCGCTCAGTCCGACGATGTCCCATTTAATCTGTTTTAACGCATGTGTTAATTCTGTAAGGTTTTCATCGTTTTTAAGCGTAAGTACATTGAGAGCTGTAACATAGATTTTTGATCTACTGTGATTGTTTTCACAATTGTTTTCCTGTGTTGTTGGAGGGTTGTGGTCATTTTCCCCCACGAGGACCAGTCGGCTTGGGAGAGATTGTGTAGTTTCTTTTGTTTGGTTTTTATATTTTGGTTGGATTGTCCGTTTGCAGGTTGATGATTGCTATTGTTTTTTATGTGTGGGTATATCAGTGAGAGAGTTCGATCGAATTCTCAGCAAATCGAAGGCGTTTGTCCTGTTAGTTTTAATAGAACTTATCGTTTGTTGCTTTTTAGGTTTAGTGGTGGAAGTCGACATTGGTGAAGTAGATAGTTCTCTTTTTCTTTTGTCAGAGTTGGGTCCTTTAACTACTAGCTTATCATAGTTGAGAAAAGCAATATTTCCCTTTTTCTTCTCCTCTAGCAGCTGTGGTATCAAAGCCTTTCTCTTTTCTATGACTTCCTTAGAATAGTCTTCCGATAGATAGATTTCCTTCAACATTTTTTTGTTTTTTATAATTTGGTCTTTTTTACATCCATTTATAAATGATAGCAGCACAGGTCTATGTTTGCTCCCAACTTTATTTTTCCCTATACGGTATAGTCTGTTTATTTCATTTTCTTCCACGGATAAATTTAAGTCTCGTTTAAAGATCTCCTTAACGGTTTGAAATAGCTCCAATACCGATTTTTCACTCTCTTCTAAACCATAAATAACTATATTGTTACTTTTCTTCTCTTTTTTCAAATACTCAATCTCGTTCTCCAGGTTACAAATTTTTTGTTTTAATTTTTTATTTTCTTCTATCATAGGAGTTAATTTTTCTTCCATTCGATGCATTATATTCTGTGTCAGAGATTCTTTTAGATCATTTGTCTGTTTCTCCATTTCTATCTTCATTCTATCAAACAATAATTGAAATTGCTCTTCCATGTTGTCAGATGAGGTTATGTGAAATGGAACGTAAATGCAACTTGGTAGAAAATATTTGTTTAGTAGATTTTTTGTGATGGCAACTCTCGGGGTAGTTGTCAACTGACTGTCAGTTCGGGTATTGACTGGTATTGCGGGTATTTGTTTATTTGTTTATTTTCCCGGCTGTCAAATTGACTTAGGTTATAAAAATATTTTATTCTAACCTCAATTGTTGATATTTGAGCTTCACTTTTAACTAGTTGTTTTTGAGAATATCCAAGGATCCTTCTTTCCTATGTCTTCTGATGTTGTTTAGCTGATGTTTGAAGCACTACAGTTCTTAAAGTGTAACTATAACTATTTTTAATAAGTGTTTTATTGCTGACAAATATCCGCGACTTGTTGTCACTACAACGACCGGAAACGGAAACCCAAATAAAATATCCCGTTTATAGTCATACTGAAATATACTGAAACATTTGAGAACAGATATGTTTTTGAAAGACTTCCAGTTTTCCATGTTATCACGAAAAACCATTCAGTACTGGTTGCGCCGATGGTAGAATTTATATTTTTCGCTATAGTAATAGTTCAAGTCATTGACGCGGAAACACACGCTTCCTGTACCCATCTCCCTCCCGCGCTACCTTTTAAAGTGAGATAGCAATAGTTTCCGCGCGGCTCAATTGTCAAAATAGACGTATATTCACTTCGCAATTGAATTAGAATACAATGGCGGCGGCGCGCGCGACTCTTAGAAATTAATAATGTTTGTTGGATTTTAACCGCTTTCATGGACCTTTACCGATCGGATTGTGCCTCTCGTGTGTCCCTCAAGTGATTTAGTGATGTGGGCGGCAACTCCTGAGCCAGGAAGAGAAGATCGGTGCACCGGCGGCCCAGCCAGCACGTGGCGTCGTGAAGGTTAGTGCATCCTCTCCTAATTTCTCGGGTTGCATTCAGTGCCTAGACCACATCCGCGGCAACCCGATCACCTGTCTTGTTTGTTGTGTAAAGCGTCAATGGAACAGTTAACTTCACCCCCCGCGAAATACAGTCCACTAGCTCACGTAGCGAGAATTGCGCTACCATTCTTTTTGGTCCTGATCGAACCGGATCCTTAGCCGTAGTTCGTAGTTTGTTATTATTCTATTGGGAATAAACGCACCGCACCTAGATACCTAGTTATTTTAGTAGAAAACCCCGCATCTAGGCATTTAGGTTTAGATTTTGTTGTCCGTTCGCCGCTGGCTCGCATCGTATCTACCTAATACATACATAGGTTAGGTACGTGTAATCGCATTTGTTATTATTCTATTGGGAATAAACGCACCGCACCTAAATACCTAGTTATTTTAGTAGAAAACCCCGCATCTAGGCATTTAGGTTTAGATTTTGTTGTCCGTTCGCCGCTGGCTCGCATCGTATCTACCTAATACATACATAGGTTAGGTACGTGTAATCGCATTTGTTATTATTCTATTGAGAATAAACGCACCGCACCTAAATACCTAGTTATTTTAGTAGAAAACCCCGCATCTAGGCATTTAGGTTTAGATTTTGTTGTCCGTTCGCCGCTGGCTCGCATCGTATCTACCTAATACATACATAGGTTAGGTACGTGTAATCGCATTTGTTATTATTCTATTGAGAATAAACGCACCGCACCTAAATACCTAGTTATTTTAGTAGAAAACCCCGCATCTAGGCATTTAGGTTTAGATCTTAGGTATCCTAGACACCCTAGTGCATAGGCACAGTGTAATACCTAACGCATTTGGCTTTGTTTTTATTTGTTTCAATTAAGTTGTCCGTTCGCCGCTAGCTCGCATCGTATTTACCTAATACCTACGTGGGCAGATACGTGACCAATACCTCGCTCGCATTTCATTCAAATTCATACGAAAGTATTTTAATTTGAATAGATATTACGCAATACTTAATCCCTGAAATAATAGTTGAACCTAGACAGCGACCAACGCGTAGGTACGATCTTGTTGCTATGCGCGTTAGTTCAAGCTTGCACTGGCAGTCATAAGTACCTACCTACCTACGGTTATCGCTCGCGCCGCGTCGCTGTTCTATAGGTACCGCTAAGATTAAGTCATCTCATTTTTGTTTACCGCACTTTAGTTTGATATTTAGTTGTAAACATGTCCCCAAAGGTTGGTAGGACCGGTAGTGGGGTTCAATTGAAACTTTTATACGCTAAAAGAGAAATGATTTACTCTCGTGTACAATCGATTTGTGATAATGCACTTAAAACCTCTGATTTGGCTATTAGAGATTCGTTCTTGTGTTCTATAGAAAACTTGGATAGTTTGCGCGCGGATTTCGAGTCTTTAGTACATGACATCAACGTTTTAGAGTTAAATTTAAATCCCGATTACTCAGTGAGTTATCAGGCCTTGTCGTCGTTTGACGATTTGTATTGTCGTATCAAACGCGTCGCTAGGAGTTTGGAGAAACCGTCTGACCGACCCAATCCCACTCGCGACCGACCTAAGTTGCCACCAATTCAAATACCCGAATTTGATGGTAACATTCGCAATGGGGGTTTATTTATAGATAGTTTTGAGAATACAATAGATAAGAACGTTTCGTTGACAGATCACGAAAAATTGCATTATCTCGTTGAAAAATTGACTGGTAAGGCTATAACCGTTTGCGCTGGAATTACGTTTAGTGCCGAAAATTATAATTTAATTTTAAATACTTTGAAAGCTAAGTATGAGGATAAAAGATCGGTAGCTAACGCATATTTGGATCAGATGTTTGACTTGAAATCTATTACGGCATGTAACGATCAAAACTTAGAGAAGTTTCTAGATACTTTCGCATCATCTGTTCGCGCCGTAAAGAACCTAAAGATCGATGACCTCTGCGACTTCTTATTTTTGTATATGGGTTTAAAGAAATTAGATTCCGAAACCATTCGTTTATTTGAGTCGGATCATCGCGGCAATAAAATTCCTAAGTTCGAAGACTTAGAAAGTTTTGTTCGCGAGCATATAAAAATATTGCAACGCTCTTCATCGAAACATGAAGGCGCGAAGAAAGTTGTTAGTTCTTAACGCAAGATAGATGCCTCATCGAGGTCACTGAGGTCAACTCATACTTATGTTAATACCGCACCAGCACATGTACAATCACCTGTTTGCTCTTTGTGTAATACTCATCATTCGCAATTGTACAAGTGTCCTGGTTTCCTAAAATTGTCGCCTAATGATCGTTATAAATTTGTTCGCGCTAATAATTTTTGTTTTAATTGTCTCGGTACTAAACACCACGTTGTTTTATGTAATAGTAGAAATAGTTGTCGCAAATGTTCAGCGAGACACCACACTTTGCTCCATTTTGAAAATAGTAATGCCACATCCAATGTGAGCACAGTTGGTTCGTCGAGCGGTGGCACACCGTCGCGTAGGTCGCCCGTGTCGGTGGCGCCTGCGCCACAGCCGCAGCCCGAGCTCGCGCGCGCTCCGGCCCGCCCGGGGACCGCTGCGAATGACGTCACCTTGTGTTCGTTGTCCGCTGGTGATGCGCTCACTACTGTGGTCCTCGCGACCGCTCGCGTTATTGTTGTCGATGCATTGGGTAAGCCGCACATTGTTCGAGCGCTGTTAGATGGCGCTTCGCAAAGTAATTTTATTACTCAGGATTGTTGTCAGCGTCTTGGTTTCAATGTTGATAAGCGTTCAACCCGCTCAGTGGTGAGGGGTTTTGGAGGTTTACAGTCAGCTGTTCATGGCACCGTTGAAACAAGGTTTGGATCTCGTTTTAATGGTAATATTTGGTTTGACATGGATTCGCTCGTTATAGATAAAATAACTGAACAGTTGCCTACCGTCCCGGTTGACACGTCTTTATTAACGAAATTTAAAGACTTGCCTTTAGCAGATGAGACTTACGCTGTTCCTGGAGTCGTCGATATATTGATCGGCGCTTCGATTCTCCCGCACCTCCAGTTATCACGTAAGGTTCAAGGGGGACCGACGTACCCCGCTCCGCACGCCCTGGAAACAGTTCTAGGTTTTGTTATAATTGGTTCCGCACCCGCTTCTATAGATAGTTTTAGTCACTCGACTGCCTCGTTCTGTTGCACCGTCGAGCCGCCACTGGAGTCTACCATCCGCAAGTTTTGGGAAATTGAAGAGGTCAATGTCCCACCAATCCTAAGCCCTGATGACAAGATGGCTGAGGAGATTTATTGTCGCACGACTACTCGTGATGAGCAGGGTCGTTATGTTGTCGCGCTCCCTTTCAAGGGAGATATTTTTTCGCTCGGTGACTCCCGTGTATCCGCTGAAAGACGCTTTCTTTGTTTAGAACGAAAGATGCAGGCGTCTCCAAAGTTGAAGCGGGCCTGTGATGAGGTTGTTAACGAATATTTAGATAAAGGTTGCATCTCACCTGCGCCTGCGGACACTGGCGGGACCCAGCCTTCGTACATTATCCCGCACCACGGAGTTATTAGAGAAGATAAGCTTACTACTAAACTCCGCGTAGTTTTGGATGGCAGTGCTAAGACTAGCACTTCCGTGTCGCTTAATGACATTTTGTATTGTGGTCAAAATCTTTAAGGTAATTTATTTGACATAATTGTAAATTTTCGCATTAATATTAGTAGAATTTTAGCTTTTTCGGACTCAACAGTCGCTTTGTGTTGGGCCCACTCTTCGCCCCATCATTGGGACACATTCTTCGCTAATAGAGTGGCAAAATTCAATCTGAATTAGCGCCACAAAATCTCTTTCACGTTGCTGGCACCGACAGCACAGCCGATTGTCTCTCTCGTGGATTGCTTCCTTCGCAAATTTTAGATCACCCGTTATGGTTTAGTGGACCGTCCTGGATTCATGCCGCGTTAGATAAGTGGCCAGTTAGTCAATTCAATCCCACTACGGTTTCCGAACCACCCGAGGAGAGGAAGCACTCGCTTGTTGTGTCGGTCCCGCGTGAAGAGTCCCTTATTTTGTTGTTGGCTAATCGCGTCTCGTCTTGGTCGAGACTGTTGCGTTGTGTTGTTTATGTAGGCCGATTTTTGAGAATTTTATCTACGCGCGGTCATATAGAGTTGACCGGTGATTTAAGTACGCAAAATATTTGCCCGCAATAGATGTTAATGACGATAGAATGCACCTTCTAACTCGTCACGCTCTTTTAGATAAATTAGTCAAATCGTTTTGGAATCGTTGGAGAACCGATTATTTGCACACGCTGCAATCGCGTCAAAAATGGAATACTCCATCTAACCCAATTACTGTAGGTACGGTGGTAGTCCTTATGACTGAGAATGCGCCTCCTTTACATTGGCCTCTAGGAGTAGTAGAGGAAGTTTTTCCCGATTCCCGCGGGATAACTCGTGTTGTACGGGTTAAAACTGCAACCGGATCGTATCTGCGCCCGGTTGTTCGCCTCTGCCCTCTGCCTAGCCAGCAGTAGGCACGAGTTCAAACCTAGGTTTATATTTTAGTTGTTATTTCCCAAACCTAGATTTAGATTAGACTTTAGATTTGTTCCGCATTTTTCGTTTTGAAGGTAACCCTTCAAGCCGGGGGGAATGGTTGCGCCGATGGTAGAATTTATATTTTTCGCTATAGTAATAGTTCAAGTCATTGACGCGGAAACACACGCTTCCTGTACCCATCTCCCTCCCGCGCTACCTTTTAAAGTGAGATAGCAATAGTTTCCGCGCGGCTCAATTGTCAAAATAGACGCATATTCACTTCGCAATTGAATTAGAATACAATGGCGGCGGCGCGCGCGACTCTTAGAAATTAATAATGTTTGTTGGATTTTAACCGCTTTCATGGACCTTTACCGATCGGATTGTGCCTCTCGTGTGTCCCTCAAGTGATTTAGTGATGTGGGCGGCAACTCCTGAGCCAGGAAGAGAAGATCGGTGCACCGGCGGCCCAGCCAGCACGTGGCGTCGTGAAGGTTAGTGCATCCTCTCCTAATTTCTCGGGTTGCATTCAGTGCCTAGACCACATCCGCGGCAACCCGATCACCTGTCTTGTTTGTTGTGTAAAGCGTCAATGGAACAGTTAACTTCACCCCCCGCGAAATACAGTCCACTAGCTCACGTGGCGAGAATTGCGCTACCAAGTACTTTATATCCTCTTTCTTACCCTTGTACTAACCATGGTTAGTCCATGGAGTTGCCTCCGAATTTAACAACTTATTTATGATACCAAAACCTAACTACTAAAACAAAATACATAGACACGATTCGTACAATTATATAACTTGCATCACACAGAAAGTCTAATTCACAAATCACCCAGACATGAAAACAGTATAAGTATGTTTACATATATTAACTTATAAAGTATACAGTAATTGTTGACACCGTGAATTCTAATGTAAGAAAGCTTCTAAAATTGTATTGTACAGTAACTTCATACGTTGACTGTGCACTATAGTAAAATTGATATAACTAGTTAACTTTTTTAACTTAACTAGTTACTTTTTTAACTTCATAGGTTGCAACTACCCGTAATGACAGCCCTAGATGTCCGTATGGCGTTAGCCATCTCCGTCTCGCTAGAGAGCGACCGTTTGATATGCTCTTTAAGACACGGCGGTCTCAATGTCATCATGTCCAGTGATGAACGGTCACCCATCTTAAGACCAACCTGGCTAATGTTTAACCTTGCTTAATCTTACTAGATGAGTAATCTCAAGTGTAGTTTATTTTTCTAATAGGTCACTGCAATGCACTCGGATTCGGATTCATATGCATCTCTTCAGCTCATTTGCTATAAGCAACCTCCTATGGATCGTGTGGTACCGCGCTGTTATTGATAATGTCACCGTGGTACAGAATAATTCGGTGAGTAACTCAAATTATAATACATTACAGATTGGCTCGGAGCACATACATATTCTTGAGATGTTTGAATATAAAATATAATTATTAAAAAGATCTATACCTACTGTCATATTTTGAACCTTCTCACATTATCAACTGTCGTTGCTGTCGAGGAGTGATCACTGTCAGTAAACATGTTAAGCCATGTTGAGTTATAAAATGCCCAACTATCCCTCAACAACCTAAATTAATATAATATTTGGCCATTGTGATTCACATATTATCCTAAATCACAATGTTTCAAACCAATACAATATACACAGATTACAACTAAATTAACGATGAATCCGGTCGTTGTAAATTGAATGGTTCATTTAAATCTGATAATAACAAATTTGTTCATGAGCTTAACTATTTACGTGGGAATTTCGATTCATTGGAATCTGTGTATATTTTAAGAGTAAGAGAGCTGTTTTTTAAATATAATGCACTTATACACACTTCCTTCTCAACATTGTCCTCAAAAGATTAAGTATTTTTGTTTTGTTTTAATAAGGAGAATCAACTGCTTTAATTTAATCGCCATTTTCCTGGTTGTGTAAAAGAAATTTTGTGTATAAACGAGATAAAATCTTAATTCACATTTTGCAAGTTTCAAAGACAAAAGATTTGAGCACTGTAAAACCATTTTGTCTCGTCTATAAATCTTTGTACTTATGTATCGAATATAGATAATGTAGCATGTCTTTGTTTTCCACGGAGCCTTGCTGGTCAAATCATTGTAGGTATCTAACAAGAACTTTATCATTTCACTACCGTGATGAACTTTACAGGTATATTTTTATCAGAACTTTAGAAGTAGGAACATATATGTGAAGTTGATAATATTTGCAAAACTAATAAATATTAAGAACAATACTAATTATAAGTAGGTACTTGTATTTAAATTATTCTTTTGAACATCTACTGACTGCCTATAAAAATACGAAACATACTTTCAAATGATTAAGCAGTTTTATAGGCCGTAAATCTGTTTTCTATACCCATCTACAACTTGCGTTTGTTTACTATCTTACTATGGTAAATAATGATTTTATCTACCATGGAGTACGCTCACCCCCAGATATATATTGAGTAAAGAAAATAACAGCGAGTGAATATGATCGCAAATCTATACAGATAATAAATATTTTGGATAATATGTTGTTAAAAATAGGTGTCAAAAATACTAACAGGTTTACTAACAGGTACATCATAAACTTAGTTTGGTTATATTTGTAATAAATACTAAGTACACTAAGTTTAGCATAGTAGATATACTAATTATGATATAGTATGCTAAGTTTAGTATGAAAAACAGAATCTCCCCTATACGACGACAAATAACAAACTCTTTCTACAGGAATGGTGCCAATTGCTGCACATTCTCACTCATTACTTCATGGTTGCCAGCTACTTTTGGATGTTCTGCGAAGGTCTCCATCTCCACATAGCCCTCGTAGTTGTAAGTAGTTTGTAATCCTATATAAATGTATAATACATGTACAACTGATCTGAATTCAACTTAATTATCGACAAGTATAATATATAAATAGTAGTTTTAAAATTATTTGTCCAAACCTTTCATAGTTTTACTGATTTATAAAGTATCTTTCTTGTCTCTTCTCTGTTTTTTCATATGTTGTCAATATCTTATCTCTATCTTTTTTTTGCGTGCTCATACATTTAACTATTGTTATGAACTACATACCGGAATTCTTTTATTTAAACTTTTTATACAAATACAGAATGATTGTACAAAGGCGGACTCTGCATAAGTATTGTCTTAGTTTTAGGTGGAAGAAAGTTTTTAAGGCGGTAAATTCTTCGTAATTTGAGTTGAAACGGTAAAACACTTAAGAATTAAAATTTAATTTTTCCTATTTTAGATATGTTGATTAAGTATATGAAGTAATTTTATGCTTGACTTATTAATTAGTTCAATAAATGAATACATGAGTACCAAGTACCATCTTCGTTTATAACTAACAATTAATGTTATATTAATTTTCTCGATAGATTTCAACTTGAAAAGATATTCGCCGTAAAAATATAACTAAACAGCATTAGGTATATTATTCTAATGGTCTCTATAAAAGTCCTCGCCTTAGAAATGTGTAGAACATCCAGTCATTACTCTTTTATATATTGTACAAATGTTATTGAATAAAACACAATTGTCATTATAACATTTAGGTGAAATCGATTGTGCTTAGGTATTACGTGGTAGTTATATATACTGTTTGAAGAACTTTATTTTGAATACTTCAACAAATCATCATGGAGCTATAGAAAAATACGGACGAGTCTCGCGTATAATCCGAGTGAAGCAAAAATCCTGTAAAAGTTTACTATACTCGAAAAAACATTACCAATCGGCACCACTCAGTCTGTTGTCATTAATGTCAGGAATCACTAAGAAAACTCATCCTTAAATATACCATCCTGTGGGGTTAAATTCCGCACTAACGGTAATGGTTTGAACAGGAAAAATCATGGAATTACCTTCTACTGCCGGTTATTTACCTTATTTCGTGTTTTTATATCAAAATATTACGTGACATTTTAGGAATAAGTTTTTTCTTTACATACAATGTTGCTAAGCAACAATGACGATAAAATGGGAAAATTACCCAACAATTTGAGAAATAGTAATCTTACGGTATGTATGTGTTTAGAAAAAGCTGAAATGAAGAAAAGTGGAATCCAATTAAATCTATTGTGGCTTTTCCTGCCCATTTTGGAACAGACGATCTGTACATGGCCGATGCCCATACGTTATTTGAAAATTATTATAAAAACGACTTAAAGGGGTTTCAAAGTCTACCACAGACGAAGCCGCGATTGACTGGCTTGTAAAAATATAAGTAAATCATGAATCTCATTATTGTGGATGCTAAAATTGTAGTGCAATGCAGTTAACGAAAAAGTTGAAATGGGGTAAATATATTCGGCACATGGCCCAAAGCTTATCCCTTCAGTCGACGTTCTGTGATAGTCCGTCTGTATTTTTCTATAAGTTCATTCTGCCCATTATATGATGATTAACGATCCCACTGTACTTGAAACAAATGAAATATAAACATAACATTTAATTGAGAGTATTGCGGGATAAATAGAGATACATCCATACATAATATTAAGATAAATAAAGTGATACGTGTAATACACAAGTCGAGGCAGATGTTAATATATCAACTGTAACATAATAGTTATCCGAGAAAAATTGAACTCTATTGCAACTGTGGTATGATTGAAATTTTCTTGGACATTTTATATCCACCGGACTCCAGGCAGTACCAGTAAATCTGGGCTGACTTGTGTGGTTATAAGATATTTTAATAAAATATCGCATGAAGCAAGCTATTCCCGCTGACATTCTATTGCTCGATGCAGAACGTCAGACTAATCTACCTTATCTATTACTTGGTATTATGAGTTCCAGACAACCTTATGATGGACTGTAATATTTTTGCAGAGAGTGCGGTCGGTAACAATTATCGTAATAATATGAGAGGTTTGGCAAACAACAATATCTCAATTACGAACATAATAAAATACCTAACCTAATTTAAACTATTGATTTATTTATTGTTACTTGATTGAAACTAAACTTAAATGAAAACGTTAATTACATAAAAACGGACAGCGGAACAATGAAGAAAATATTTTCCTAAATTTATTACATTTATTTGTCGTCAGTAACAAATACCTGTGCATGTGTCGACGTTCCTTGAGAGGGTGAATCAAGGGTAGAAACGTCACTTTTAATACAAAAATAGTAGTAGTAGTAGTATACCACGACTGATGAAAGTCAAATTTAACATTTCTATGTCCAGGTCTTAATTGAATCAAATTTATATTACATTAATAAAATCGATTCACTTGAACTTCAATCAGAATATATTCTTGTTATTTTTAGAAAGTCTGTTATAATCGCTATCCGGTAAAAAGTTATGTGAAATATAGCAAAAGTAAGTTTTAGTTAGATATGTGCCAATTTTTCTTAAAATTTTGCTGTAATCTTCCTTTTGTTCAGAGTAACTTACACCCAGGATAAAAGTCGCCTGTGATTATTTGCATACTCTAACCTATATCTCCGTCAAAGTTCGTGCAGATGCGTTCATACACACAGTCACACATACGCGCACACACACACACACATACACACACACACACACACACACACACACACACACACACACACACATCCATCCTCACAAATGCACGCATTTATAATTTAGTAGGATTCAGTATCGAGCAACAACGTAAGCTTTTGTGTGCAAGTGGTTCATGTGTCACTGTACGCAGCACAGCGGTGATACTAAACACACAACACACTGTTATTTGGATCCTGATCAAAACTAACATGAACACAAATGGAGTGTTGTATAAAACTTTCGGCATGGTGCTATTTAGGAATATTTACGAGTGTTATGAATTCACGATGTTAATGGAGGCGTTGTGCAGGTGTTCGTCAAGGACGAGATGGCCATGCGGTGGTTCATAGCAGTCGGCTGGGTCCTCTCGCTGGTCTTCACTATGATTTACGCCACGGCCAGATTCTTTACCACTGGAGCTACAGAAAGGTATTGTTTTTTATTCATTTTGACATAATAATTATAATTACGTTGAACGTTTATTTTAATTGCACTAACTTTATACACCTATAATGATTGTTTCAACAACAACAACTAGCCCATCGCAGTCCACTGCTGGACTAGGCCTCTCCCAATGTTGGGAGGCTTTGGCCTACTGTTTCCACGCTGGCCAGACGGGTTGGTACAGGGTTTTATTTCGAGTTTTCCTTCTCTCGCAGTGATATGGTTTGCGTATGATTCCATTAGTCGCCTCTTACGACACCCTTCGGATGAGATGGGATGGTGATACTTGTATTCTTTCTCCGTCACCACACGGATGACTGATTTGATGATTGTTTAATACGGACATTTAGTTTCAGCAGTGGTTAAAGGATAGATTATGATAACTTATGACACTATAGAAAGAATGTCGTGGCTGCAAATTGATCACAAAATGTACTTACACCCATAAAAGTATAAAGTGAAATCCATTGTCTATACTTAATATAATATGAGGTCCTTACATATGAAATTGGCGTTTTGTACGGGAGGAATATAAATTATATTTTTGTTAAATTTATTTAATAAATCAAAGTATGCACCATGGTTATCTATGCACTTTTTTATCTCATAGGGTGTTCATTGTTACCTTTACTAAAAAAACATTGGGCGAGAATCAATAAGCTCTTTAAAGGCGGTTTGGACGGCTGCATCGGAGTTGAATTTTTTTCCTTGTAAGAAGTTGTCCAAATTCCGGAAAGATAATTTGTTGGAGCAAGGTCCGGGAAGTACCGTGGATGTCGCAGACATTCCAATTGTAGTTCATCTTACTTGGTGGTTCTTTGTTGTGCAGTGTGTGGTCTTGCGTTGTCGTGAAGCAGCAGTGGCATTAGTCCTTCGAGCTGTTTCTGCAGCACAGGTGCCACGGTAGAACTGGTACTCGTAAATATAAGTGCGATAAGCGATAATAAGTGACACCAAAAAAATAAACAATGAGTAAAAATCAAATGAATGACTGTTTTCAAAACTCAGATGTACCAGTAAAATGGATTTAAAAATAAAATTTCAAATTTCTAACCAAAGAGGAGATATTTAAGTACTGACCACTTTCAAAAATTTATTTTTGAAAGTGGTCAGTACGACAAAACGTTAATTTCATATGTAAGGACCTAATTTATAAGACAAAATGCAAATTTGTTTGTTTATTTGTTTGAATGCGCTAATCTCAGGAACAACTGGTTTGAATTCAATAAATCTTTTTCTGTTGGATAGTCCATTTATCGATGAAGGTTATAAGCTATATATATAATCACGTTACTACAAAAGGGAGCAGAGCAATGATCATAAATGTCCACGAATCCGGCAGATTTCCATACATCTACGAGTATACTAATATTATGAAGAGGAAAGATTGATAATTTTGTATTCGAATAAACTCAAAAACTACTTTTTTGCCATTAGTAAGCTGCATTATTACTGACTTACATAGACTATATTATATTTTCAAAAAATAGAGTCCTTACTAAATCTCCAATAATGTATCTCAAGGTGTAAAAAAATCCTTACATCGCGTGCGCTGAGAAAACTTTTGATGATAGATGATAGAACAAAATAATGTACTGTGGCGTGCGTTTTAGTCGGTTCGAGTCCGACATAACCTCCTCCACCGGCTCCGGTGGGGAGGTATCCGTGGGGATTTAGCGCACATAAAAAAAAAGTTTACAAAAGCCGCAATGGCCTCCTAATGAAAATTCTTGTAAACATTTTTATCTTTCACAAATTAGAAACAAATAGGGTCATATTCGATACAATTTTTAACAATTCAGTCTAATTAAATACGCTAAATATATTATGCATTGAATGGTGATCAAAATTGTCATTCAAACTATTTGTATAATTTCAAGGATTAATTAAGGAATATCGCAATTTGAAAATTTGCGGAACGAAATAAATTGAAGAGAAATCAACGTCAGACTATGGAATCTATACAAATTATTTCTAGGTTAGTTCAATACTTTTTATATTATTGAAATGGGACGTTCTATTCAAAAGATATTTCCAAATTATAAATGTGAATAAATCCGGTAGATTTCCGTACATTATTTTGAAAATGATTAAATTACGGGCATGGGTTAAAGAGGTGAAACAGGGGTTCGAAGTATATTAGTTGAACTAGAAGAGTCCACTGAACAGAAGATGCAACGGGAACGGGACCCGAATACTTGGTCCGGAACCTCCATCGGTGCACCCTGGGTAACGGCCCGCTTCCGTTACCCAGGGTGCACCGATGTTTCTTGCCTCTCGCCCGGGAGAGGCGCTACCGCCTCCTGCAAATACCAATCGCAACGGGAGCGATCTTATAGAAGGTTTCTCGAAGGCTGCCTACATGTCCCTCTGAACAGAGAACACAGTGGAGAGCAGATAAGGGGTGGGCTGGTCGCGTCCGCCTCCCCCTTTACGTCCGCCTCCCTCTTTTTCGGGGTTACATCTAATGAAGTTTTTTTTTATACTTATTTATTTATTTATCAAAGTCTACACTTAATGTATTTTAAATCTATGTTAATATTTATCTAATTAAGTATGTTTCCTTTGTTAGTTGGTATATATTATTATATTTATTGTTTAAATCATTTGCCACAGGAACATTATTTTCATATCTAATAAAGTTAACAAAAATAAAGAAAAGTCTCCAAAGTGCAAGTATTTTCTAACCGCGAGTGGCGCTCGGATGAGCAAAACACACGATGCATACTAATTCCTGAAAACTACCTAAACTTAGGTAGCAACCAAATTAATACTAGTTTAGATCATAACTAAACAACACAGTATAGTAATCATTAAACTTCTGCGAATTTATTCAAGCTCATGCTGCCGCCATTACTCTATAAACAGACAAATCATTAAAATATGCTAATATTATTCTAAAAAGATTGTTTATTTATTTAAATACTAATTTTTGAAACTACGAGCGCGATTAAAATATCTTAGAAAAGGTTAGGTTAGCCGAGAAATAAGTAAAAGCTAGAAAAAGGCATAGGGTGACATAATGGTGGGTGCTAAGTATGCGATACGAATGGTTGCCGCAGGGCAAAACTAGTGGCTTATAAAATGGCTGCTATATTCATATTTACTATTTGCACGGGTAGATTAAGTGGAAATCTCGTTAACTGCCACCGTATCGAACATGATGGGTTCGATCATATTCATCATAAAAATAATGCTATTTATAGCATGTAGCTACGAGCTTGGTGTGATTAGTTTACTTTACATGCGTTATTTGCACATCTGTGAAACTGCGATACAGAATGTTATCCGCTCGCTCGCGGGACTTGCCTTTTTTAATTAAAAGAGATTGATATGTTGTCGCTAATACAACGGTATTCCCGTCTCAATTGAGCAGTCTGACTGAGAAAGTACCTCCACGGCTCCACCCTACAGAATACCACGGCTATAATAACCTCGTATTGTGATCCCGGCGGTGAGCAGGGTAGCCAGAGTTTACTGAAGAGTTTTTGTGCTGTCAGTGGGAAGATCAAAGGCTTGTCCTGATTGTGTCTTCTGCACTGACGGCACTGAATCTCTCTGCTCTTACAGGGTCGCCAGCACGGGTGTGGCTCCCCTGGTGATGCACATGTTCATAGGTCACGGTAACCACTTTTCATCAGGTGGGCCGTGTGATTGTCTGCCACCTAAGTTGTATAAAAAAATATAAAATTATTATTGGGCACTTTATATTCAAACCGTGTTACGGCCGCCTACACTGTAGGTCTCTCCAGGAATTTAATGTCAATGTGTAATTAGCGTCGTACAGTTCCTAATTTAATTAACAAATACCGTTTTTCTGGAAAGTACTTTTTCTTATAGATATTTTCGGAAAAGGTATTTTATTTATAGCCATCTTGTAGATCAAAGCCGCACTGGGATCTCTAACCGCGTCGCTATTTTCACTCATATACCTACAATTGAAAATTGTATAGATTGATAGTTCGACACACTCTAGAGGTTCTTTGCGAGACCTCCGCCAATCTCTTGTAATCTGTAATATACCTTACGATATCGGGGCGCGTGGTTTTGTATGCTGTCGACAATACTCGTAATCGGTATAATTAGCGGAAGATCTACTATTTTCAGTTCCAACAAAAAATATGACAAAATCTTGCTGATAAAACATATAACTTATCAACATCGCGGTTATCAAAAACTAGTCAAAAAATCGTGGCGGTTTCTTGCCAGTGTGGGTTTAGTCTAAATGAATTAGTTTTATGATCTCACAGTTTATTATAGCATTCTGATAACATTTTAGGTGTTGGATTGATCATAGCGACACAATTTGGATACTCGTCGTTCCTGTTGGACTTTCATTGCTAGCTTCCTTCGGTAAGTACTATACGTTTTATTAATAATAGCAAGAAATAAAGAATACTCTTTATATTCTATACAATTCACAGTACAGAAACAAAAAGGATATGTACAAAATAGAATAATCTATATAGTGGTGCAGGCAGCGCTGATTTTCGAAAGCGGTCATAGTAGGTCTAAAACTATAACAAAACGTTTACATATTACATTACAACAGGCAAAAAAGAAAGATACACTACTGTGGTTAACATTTTAACGCTGCAACGTGCACAGTAGAGTTATTCAAGTGATCTTACGAGTGTATTGTTACTCAATGTTTTTCTTCTACAAGGCAGACCTTAACATACATATTTAATTCTGAAATCAGCTCATGCCTGGTCAGGCCTCACAACGCCTATATTTTACTGTTACGTGTTAAATAGTATTGGATCGGTGAGCGAGGTTCGGTGGCTTAGTTGTCAGAGCATTCCTCCTGTAAGGGTTAGATTGCGGGTTCAAATCCCGCTTGAACTGATTCAATTTTTTCCTACCTTAATCGATTTGCATAGTTAGCATACTAAATGTTTTAATATTTCATTCAATAGATATATTTTGTCATTAAAATCTTTTTGACCGCAAAGATGAAGTTCAAGTGATTGTCCCAAGAAATTCCGTAAATATAAATGTACTGTGATAGTCTGGCTATCTTGAGTTCGTCAAAGGACGTACAGTTGCCTTAATAGATTCGTCAACACCAGTAAGAACTTATGCTCGAGTTGTGCACTTACAGATCTGCATTGACTCTTTTGTTGCAAACTAGGTGTGTGCTAAGTCAATATAGCTTCATCAATAACATACACACGTATAGTTTAAAATAGTGCTCTATGAATGAATTCATTACTGCTTCTCACTGCTGGTTGGCTTTTCACGAAATACTGAATACTGTACATGGTTTAAATATAAGTACCTATAGTCAAAACAAAATATCGTAAATGTCCCTAAAATTTATTCATATCAATTTACTGTAAATACTGAGTTGAAATATTAAAAAAGTAAAAGTGTTCGAATTTTAATAAAATTACACTTTGATAAAAGCTCTACTTTATTCAGTAGACAATTGAAAACGTCCTAATTGCCAACCATATTGTGTTTTGAAGTGACCTCACAGAATTAGAAATTATGTGCTACTATAGAAAAGAATTCCTAAGCATAGAAGTGATTTATTCTATTCATTTTTAAATTACTTAATATAAGTAGGTACTTCTTTAAACTATCATGGTCACTCATATTAGTATTAAAGCTGTCGGGCTATTTACCATGTGGTTTTGTTCCGACTTTCCTATATCTCGGCGGTGTTGCAAGCACCATGATCACGGAAGAACTGGAGTATTGGCGGTGAACAGAGAAAAAGTATTTTAGGAGTAAATATATCATTCTACCCTCTTTCGAGTTCTTTTACTGCGCGTATCTTCACTACCACTGGTTTCACTCTCACTACAAACTCGAACCCGATCTCGATCACGTTCACGGCACACGATGCTTACTGTATCCACTCGGGATTTTGTTTTGGCTTGTACCCGGTTGTTTTTGCAAAGAGAAAAAACATGGTAAATATCCCGACAACTTTAATACTAATCTACGTAATGTTTATCTACAGTATTCCTGATAAATGTGGTGCGAGTACTGTTGACAAAGCTCCACCCGGTACCGAACCAACAAGCATGCGCAGCGGCTAAAAAGGCGGCTCGTGCCGCTCTTATATTGGTGAGTATGCTATACCCATTGATCTTCTATTAAAATGAGGTAGATATATAGAGATGTTGTTTATGCTATCGATATATAAAAACGTCAGTTTCGTATCTACTTCTTTCTAATATAAAGTCAAGTGGTCCACAGTTCAATCTATAAATACTAAGAATAAAACCATAATGTTTAAAATGTACCATGTTATATGACAGAAGACATACTTAATAAGTAATAAGCAATTATTTCATTTTCAATAAATTGTTACATGTATAAATCTGAGGCAACATACTGCTGCAATCGTGCTTGCGTTGAGACAGGCTAAATTTAATTTGTTTTAATTGACCTAATTGAACTTCGTGTAACATGTAATAAAATGTTTTATATATATATGATAGTTGACGAAGTCTACCACGATATGTTATACGCGTTCGTCTTCCGAGAAAGAAAGAGGGATGGCGCTATATGTTGAGGTATATATTTACATTTACATTATGTACATTGCCTGGAACACAAACGCTTATATCACGTTATGGTACACTGAACGGCTATTTGGAAAGGCTATTTAATATCATACTGTGACTCTTAGGCGCGGAGATAAGAGGTCAGAAAGACGCAGGCTTGCAGCCAGCTGAATAGAATCGTGTACGGCTGGTGAAACCCTGGGGCACAGCTAGTGTTAGATATACCTAACAAAGCTAACATCCAGTTACAGCCAACTACCATTTTGGTAACGATATTTTGTACAGACCTTTTGCACATTTACTGTTAGTAATGATGCTGTGCGTTAGATAATAAAATTAATTATTGCCTTATTTACCTAATTTTTTCGCCTATTTATCAAGAAATTAGAAAAAGAAAGGGGATCATTTTTATTTATTTTTTCTAATTTATTTTAAATTAATTTTTTATATATTTTATACCAAACTTGATAAATAGGTCTAATGTTCAGAGACACGATTACAAGTCATGCTACGCGTTTACTTGCTCAGCGTTGCAAACGTTACACTACTTTAATTATATTATAAGTTTAAAAGCTACACGCAAAGCGAAAGATCGTTAAGTATCACATCATATTAAAATGTATAATATTATGAACTAGAGTGGAGTTCAGTGCCCACACTACTCCCTCAAAAGTTATACTTTGTAATATCACAATATTACAAGGTATATCTTTTGCGGCAGTATCTTGTGTCACAAGTACCTGTCAGTGGAATCCCATCAAAATCGGCCCGCTACTTCGAAGATTAGTCGTGCCCATAGGCCGTGACTAACAAAAATGAATGGAGGACAGACATTTTTTAAATAAGACACGTCAATTAGACTTTGCCTCACCTGAGAATAAGCTGAAGGTAAAGTCTCAGAAAAGATGGTCACCATTACATACATACACCATGTTACAACGGTGACACTCAGCTTGACGGCCTCATCATATACTTTTTCACGCCTCGCTTAAAGGACTCGGGACTGTAGGAAGAAGGAAAACACATAAATGTTAATATATTTTATATAACATCACTTACGACTTAGGTGGCACACAAGGTGCTGTCTAAGTGATATAATAAATAACACATGACGCATCAATTTTATTTATTTCTATAGAAAATAGAAAAATGTGCAAGAAAATTTGCGCTATATTATTTGAAAAGCAACGTTAAGACGGATTCGCAGACTGTATGTTTCATCATGATAATGAATGATGACCAGAGGGTTAAAAGTCCGTGAGACAGCAGCAACCTGAGATTATTATTATTATATTCAGCAACCTTAATTATTAAATAACTTCTACAACATGGTAAAAAAAGAATTTTTTGGGAGAGATAGCGAATTGAAGATAAAATTTAGTATTCAGAAAGTTTTAATACATACATAACATACATGATTACATATAGGTATACTTTGATATTTAGTACTTTTCAATTAGGACGTAGCTAGGTCAAAATGATAACAATATTTTATAAAAGTATCCTGTAGTAATCTATTTTAAAGACTCTATTAAGTACAATTGCCTTCGGAAGTTGCTGAGCACTAAAAATTATAAACGATCTTTAAATTGATAGAATTTATAATTACCTACAATTTGATTACTACTTTACATTAACTTTTAAAAGATAAGCTAGTCGGTAACTTCAAATGTATTATGGCAATACTGATGGCGACTGTACCTACTGAATACAAATTGTGTTTTATTTTTTCTTTAACAGGTTCCTCTGTTTGGGCTGCACTTCATTTTGTTGCCTCTGCGTCCATCACCTGACTCACCTGGAGAAAAAGTGTACCAAGTAGTGTCGGCGTTACTCACGAGCTTACAGGTGAGGGTTTAGTTAGTTATATTCTGTGTCTAAAATGAGTTACGTCGTTCGGTTGAAGTAGTATTTGTTGTTCTTTGTACGTGTGTATGGGCCGATATAGCGTGTGTTGTAGGTACCTACCACCAAATGGATACCGCACTGTAATCTTTCAAAAGAAAAGTGTTTACGTTTACGTACACTAAAGTGTACATAATGGTTTCTAATTACGCATCTATTTATGAAAAGAATCTATGATCATCAAAGAGAGTAGTAATTTATATGATATTTCACGTGGTACTAATACGCAGTTGGTAAACATAAGGTACAGACAGCAACAAAAGTAGACAATGATTTAGACTAATTACTAGTTTAACAGCAAATACAAATTACTTTCCACATTAACGATTTTTTTTAATCTGACAGTGATCATTTACTTTTGAGAATGAGATACTAGATAGGTTACACTAGATAGATATATTTAATTATAAACAATGAAATATATAGGTAAAAGTTTTGTACTCGGGTAAGCATAAATGTCATGACAAATTTAATTTACCTAAGTAATCCATAAAACAACCATCAATAATATTTTGTTAGTAAATGTCTGCAATGTTTTAGGTATCTAGTTAGTTAATATTTTTTAGGGTAGCTTCGAATAAGTATACCCCTCGTTTCCACTAAGAAACAAGTTGTAAACTTGTTTGATACAAAACTTGTTAAAGACACAATACATATATTTTATACATACATTGTGACTGTCTCAGACACATTTTCGTTCACAAAGTATGTATGGCGAACAAGTTGTAAACAAGTATAAAAACACAATTACGTTCACACTGAAACCAGTGACATAGTGCAACTTGTCAAATACATGTTTTATACCTAGGTGAAAACGAGATGTTAGTATGTGAATCATTAATACTCAAAATTTAATTAATATAAACCAGTTTGAATTGCTGTTAATAATATCAAGGCACGTTTAACTTAAATAAAAATCTTCACAACTTCACATACATTTTAAACTAACTTTTAAACCAAAACCACTAATTACACCAATAACTTTTAATATTTATTATTCCATTAGCCCTCTCTCTACTATTCCATTAATAGCAAGCTTGGCTAGGAAACGTCCCAGGGGTAAATTCGGACGCTGGAAACGTCAATACCCGCTCCTTTTCTTTAGAGCAAGTGTTGTTGCGTCCCGTTAAAAAAAAATCTGTTTAAGTGGGAGTCACCTACTTAAAATAACGTCCACTCTGATAAGACATGACTCTGTCCAGAAACGGACAGTCATGGTAGCGCAAGAGGACAGGGTCACCAGTAACAATAGCGCAGCCCGCTGGACGCTGGACTAAATAATTATGGGGAATAAACATAATATATCTGTAAATTTAGGAAAGTGATGATATGGTTAATCGTTACATTTTCATGGCAAATTGGCCATTTATTGCATGCATAAAGTATGCATTTATTAAAAAAAATTACGATTACTAGCAGTGATCGTATCGCTTGCGTTTTCTATTATTTATGAAACTATTGAGTGTTCCTTTTTATTGAGCTTTTATGATTAATTGAAAAATATAAGGAACTTTATTGCTAACTATTCATTGGGTTAGATACTTAAGCAAACGTAAAAAATCTTGATGTGTGTTTTAATGTAATATTATTTAAAAACTCAGTTGATTGATATTTTTCTGTTTAGAAACTGTTTCTAAAGACTAAAAACCGAATTTGAATCACTATTTAGTCAATTAGTACTAACTTAGTTTATTTGTTTAATGTGTTATTATAGAAAGTCGCTACAAAATTGTTTCCCTTAAGTTTTCATTTTTTTTGTCTTTAATGCAATAGTACAATACAATTTATCAATCATTACAATTATGAGATATCTCTTCTTAACTTACCTTTTCAGGCTGACATATCGAACAAAAATTATTAGATATACAATACTATTTACCTACCTAACTGATAGGAGTATAGTTATACGTAGATTTCAAAAATGTCGTGAATTTCACTTAACAAGTGTCCATAATAATAGTGTTCGTCAGCAAAATAATATCGTCTGCTCTGTCTTTGGGATCGGAAGATCCCATTTTGCAGAGCTTGTTGTAAATTATAACGGATATAAAGTCATTAGATATGAGGAATTTAAAACACTCAGCACTTGGGACTTACTAATTAAAACAAGCGCGATCGTATCTTTGGGGAACGGCTCGAGCCACAGGCAATTATAATTTATAAATTAATTCTGAAATCTGCACTATTACTCGTACTATGTTGTGTCAGGACGCATAAAATACAGGCAAGTCAGAAGACACTACACATTTATTTTAGTAAGTAGAATAGTTAACAATTCAAGACATTGCAGCAGTCGTTTCGTAGTCAAAAGAATAGTAGCGTGAAATGTTTTTTTTTTGAAAAGTATATTCTTTAATTAAAGCACATATACAATGTACTGAACGATATGTCGACGTAATCTTGATGAATATCGTCAAGTATACGAGGAAAGCAAATTTAAAATATTATAATCATAATCACTCCCATAGAACTGCTACTCTTCCACTTCAGTGATAACAAAGTATGTACATTCATCATTACAAATATTTGACACCATTGAGGAGTAGGGAAGTACCTAACTCTTATCTGGTCTTTGTAAATTATTTCCAAATATCATTAATTTAAGCTAACGTAGAATGGGTATGATGGTATACAACTAGTTTGGGGTCAGACAAATAGACAACCAATATCCTCGGGACCACTTCCACTTGTTGATTAACGGAGGAAGATTTTCCTTCAAAAACACGCTTTTGTCACTTGCTGTCCATTAATTGTTGGACATGCCACAAAATACGTTTCCAATTATTTTTGTGTCTTCCTAGATGATAGTTTAAGATCAAGTTTTCAAAGAAAAGTGAATAAAAACTCGTAATAGCCGGTTTAGTAGTCAGTCAATCGAACGCTCTGGACAATCCTTTTTCCTTGTGCTTTTCCATTGTAATCAAAAGAGATATTCCTGTTTCTTCTATGATTTTTCTGTATGGAAACTTTTCACCTCGCCTAAGGGCAAGCAACAAAGCGGCAAAAACCGGCTAAAAATCACACGGTCATCGTCTACTAGGTGCAAACTAGACTTGACTTTACCTCAGACTTAAATTTTGTTCATCAATCACTACTTAAACTCATACGGTCTTATTACAAAAAACGGAATTAAGTCAGGTTTAAACCTGAACTATAAAGTCTAGGCTTAATCTCAAGACCATGGTCTAAACTTCTCCTTATTACAAAAGCTGAATAATCCGTAGACTACTTAGTACCATAATTTAAACCTTGACTTAAATAAAACCACAGATTACTCAAACTATTGTTCATTATGATACCATTCAATCGCAACGTTCCGTTTCCTCAGAAAACAAAAATTATCTGACATCATTAATAAATAATATATATACTAAAAATGGTGAAAAAAAGATTTAGATAATACATTTTCATTAATTTCAATTTTATGAATAATAGTTGTACTTTATTTTATAATAAAATATCATTTTGATGCCTTTATTTAGCAATCATTGTTATGTATGATATTAGAAGATCTATGGACGTGAAATGGAACGAACTTTTCCGTTCGCGCTGACTTGGTATCAAATTTTTCCCAATTTTTATACCTACTTTAAAATATATTTATTGCAAGTTATTTAAAACGTTTAGTAAACCTATACTTTTGCATAAAAAGCTTCTTCAGATAGTTCGATAAAGGGGTTTACTGGAATACGATGTCTGTTAGGTAAGCGTGGTATGTCCAATGACTCCACGATATTAATATCTGCGATATCCATCAGATCAACTGCGTCAATATCCATTACGAGCATAGTATTATAAGAAAGTAAACGAATTTATCTGACGCTAACCGGCTAAGTTCAAAATGGCAAGTTTGACATATTATTATTGTGATTTACACTTTAGACCAACGTTAAACTAGGGGTCACGCAGGTTTATCTTTAGACCAGAGATAGTCCATGGTTTAGTAATAAAACCCTTTTTGTAATAAAAATTTTTTTAGACCATGGTCTAAAGACGATTTAAACCTGGTTTTAGAGTTAGTCCGTGTTTTGTAATAAGACCGTTAGTAGAGTGCCAGTCCTATTGGGAGATATAGCGCGCAAACAATAATATTTGAGGGCGTGTAACAAGCCTGGATACATATTAAATTCAATCATGTTATACATTGATTCTCAAAGGGATGAATTTCTACATTTAGCAACTTAAGTATAAGACCTTAATTCGTAACAATTGTATTTGAATAAATTTCAAAATTTCATTTAAATCACAATTGGTATTTAGATTACTTATAGCATATCAAGGAAACGGTGAGATGAGAACACTCTTTGGTAAGGAGCAAGAAGCAAAATTGGCAGCCATAACCAATTTTGGGGTCTCAGATACAGATATAGCTATTATTTCTAGGGCATACCTATTTCACCGGAAACAGGCAGGTGGGACATTAAAACTTGCTGTCGAAGTCCATACGAGCCCGACTTCATTGTTAGCTCGAAGCTCGAAGGGATTTCCGCATTTTATCGTCAAGTACTGTATCGTATTATTTCAATTAAACTTAGCATAGTACGAAAATTAGGTAATCTGTGTCCACTACAGAAACTTCTCCTTCCTTAATCTTTAACTTGAACATCAGCAGGTACTAATGTAAAAGAAGATAAATGAACATTTATTAAGAAAGACCTTTGTTTCTTTTTGAGGGACAATGAAACAGGATTATTATATTCCTGCTATAGCAGCTGTACTTTATGGGCCGTAATTTTTCAAATGAGTAAACAGACAACATGGCAACGTGAACGCTTCACCTATTCCTCGTACCTATTGTTTCTACAAATTTCAAATATATATATTTTTGGTAGCAAATTAAAAACCTTCAAGATGATCGCTTTCAATCCATCAATTAGCCCAGTGCAGTCCACTGCCGGACATAGGCCTCGCCCAATGTGCGCCATTTGATCGCTTTAAGCAATTCAAATTAAAAATATTCAAGGCTCGTATAGAATTTATGGAATAAATGCCTTGTTTTGATCTTTCCTTGAAATATAACTTTTTTAACAGAGTATTTTTTATTTTTTATTTTTCTGTATGTTTGTAACGCGATATCAAAGCCAATTATGAACGGACTTTTACTATTTTTGCAGCGTTCGATAGACTTTTAGAGTGATCCCATATCCAAGAAATCTGGAGAAACCCTCAAATAACTGACATTACAGATTTACTGATCTGTTAGAATTCGGTGCTTACTTTGTTTGTTGTGCCTGAAATACTATGATGCAATCAATTGAAATATGGCATCTCGGGTTAGACATCGACTTCTAAAAGAACAATTTTATTTATACTCGTTTATGCTGTCAACTCTGTTCACAGACCTTAGATAATGTTCTGTATCTAAACGTAATTTTCATAATGTTGATTTAATAAAAGAAATAAATTAATTAATTAACGTATCAATGACTTCTATTATTATTTGATTATTGACAATATTCATTTCTAACGCAAATTGTATATATTTTATAATACAATATTTTATAAGAACTATACAACCAATGAGAAATAATTTCAACGGCTATCATTTCGTAAAAAAGCTGCACGTCTCTCTATATGTATATCTATATAAGTATTCTACATTCTAATTTTGTCAAAGAACTATAGCAGACATCATGCTACTACGAGAATTTCTTACGAGAGAAACTCAATATGATTTTTCCCGTTCGCATCTCAAACGCAATCAGACCTCACAATCACACGCAAACATAAGGGAAACTTATACCTCGAGACCAACAATGTTTATAGAGACCATTTTTATTAGAAGTACTGCTTTTACCACACACCGTTATTGTTATTTTTTTAATCCAACAGTTATATTACAGCATACTTTTATTGATATATAATTAATAATTTCGACATGGTGAGCGAATTGCAAAAAAATATTGAAAAGCCTTTACGAAACAACCTTTTTTAAAATAGGTTTCTATTGATCGATTCGCACAAACTTCTTCTTCTTGTTTTTGTATATTAATGACTTAACCTGCCTAATAGTAAGCTAAAGGTGAAATCCTGAAATCCGTTCTCCATTATGGTAAAAATAATGCTATATTGGTGGCCATCAGCTCTCTGATGATATATTTGTGTTACTCAACCTATTTATGACGAGTTAGTAAATGACACTACATTTACACTTTCCCATGCAGTGTCGTACAAGGCGACTAAGGGATAGGTCTGTTTAACATCAAACAGATATATATAGCTGAGACTCAGGCACAGACACAAGACTCAAATCAACAATAGTGCCCGGCAGACGGCAATAGGCTCACCCCCTATTACGTGGGGCCGAAAACACGAATTGTTGAAATGTGGGTGTTAATTCACCTCTGCCTGATCCTTCGGGGATATAGGCGTGATTATATGTATGTATGTACATATATATAATCACAATAGCTTAACTAATGTTTTATTGGGTTTTTAGGATTGGGATAATTGCAGTCTACAGTCTAGTTATCTCTAACATTTAAACATAGGATTATTTTATCTATTAATTTTTTTTCTATATTATGCTTTCACAATTTATAGAAATATTTAAAATTACTACTACTAACTATCGATCAATATAGGAAATATTTTGAATCAGATCAGGCGGGATTCAAACCCGCAATCTTCCCCTTACAGGGAGAACGCTCTGACCACTGACCACGGTGAACATCGCGGGTTCGAAACATGCCTGACCTGAATCAAAATATTTACTATCTTGATGCTTTACAATTTTATTCAACTTACCACAATGTTATAAAATTGTTTCACACCATCATCTTGAACTTGTTACCTGCTACAAAATGGTGAAAGTAGCAGTGTGAGTTAATAACACGGATTGATGTCCCTACCGATTTTGCACCTAACAAGTAACATACACTAACCTCGTTTGGTTATAAAACAACAGCATTCAGTAACACTAAAGCATCGGAGTTAGTCCGAACGTAAATTGAATGAGTTAGAAACAAACATAAATATGCTTACACGAGTACAGAACAATTATTTATTGAAAAAAAATAATTCTACTACTTTAATAAGAAATGACTGGGGTAGTATCTCCGCCCTACAGAATACCGCGGTTATAATAACTTCGTGTTGTGTTCCCAGCGGTGAGTAGGGTAGCCAGAGCTCACTGGAGAATTTGTGCTGTCAGTGGGAAGACTAAAGGCTTGTCCTGCTTTGTCTTCTGCTGACGGCACGGAAACTCTGTACTTTTTTTTTTTTTTTTTTTTTTATATAGGCCACGTCAATTGGACTTCGCCTTACTTACAGGGTTGGCAGCGCGACTGTGACTCCTCTGGTGCTACAGACGTCCATAGGTCACGGTAACCACTTTCCATCAGGTGGGCCGTGTGCTTTTCTGCCAACTAAGTGGTATAAAAAAAAATAAAAAAATATTTAACAATGAATAGAGTAAGAAATTATTAAACTAATGTTAACGCAGTAAAGATGATATCGTTTCGTTAATAGATTAAGTCCAAATAATTATTAGTTCTAGATAAAAAGTATCTGTAGGTATTATGGATTCCCAAGTAACTTTCTTTTTTCAACTATATCATTGATATCATATGTGCTTGTGTGGAAAGGTATATCGTAAATAGGTATAACCAAATGAAAATGTAAGGCGGCACTTATGAAGACGAGCTTAAGCTTGCATCACTATAGTGCATCTAACACGTCTTAAAATCACCATCACTCGCCTAAGCTCGCCTTTTTATGGTATAACTGTAAACCAAAATTGTTTAACAGGGTTTATGTTTGGCAATACTATTCTGCTTCACCAACCATGACGTGCTGGCTGCTATGAGGGCTTATATATCGCGATACCGCAGAGCAAACGAGGCTATTGCTATGACTGGTAACACTTACCCTTTGACTGGGTCGGTTTAATACACTTTATTATTATTGTATGCCATGTGTTTTCGCATTGTATCATCAACTTCTAATATTACTAAAATAACGAATCATATAAATCATAACTTGCATGCACGAAACAATTGGTAATAATAAAATAAAAACAGTTGGTAATCAGTTATTTATAATTCATTCTCATCTCTCATTAAATACTGACTGCAGCTGCCGCCGTTGTACTAACTTGTACGCGGATTAGAAGAACAGACAGAATTAATCAATTAATTAATATGCATGGCTTAAATTTAATACTTGATTGCATGACATTAATGCCTTTGTTTTCAATGTACTAACTACATAAAATATTGTATCCTGACATTTTGAGAATAAAGCTTACGATATGTTTTTCAGGTGTAACCGGGGCTGAAAGTTTAATGAACACAAAAGACCACGTAATTTAACTACAAATATTAACTAACCATATAGCTAAGTAATTTATTGTATTATAAAATATGAGACATTTAATCCTATGAGGTAGGATAATTAAAATATACTCAATTTATAATGGCTAAGATGTATTTTATTTGCCTACCTATATTTTTATTATAAATTTTTAACACTGCAGAGAGGAGAGATGTGAGTTTCTTACAAACGCTTTATTCACAAGTGTATATAGATGTAGATAAGACACTCTCAAGATACTCGTAGACATCGAGATCACGGCCCGGAACACAGCCAAACTATTCAAAAGGTTTATAAAATTCTGTCAGCGTGAAATGTACTACCGTAGACTTAGGTCTTCATTCATAAGCTATTATTTTTCGCCTTTCATTAAAACAATTGAAAGGTATTTTAGTCTAATCACCAAAAAGCCAGGATATATCTTAAATATTTTATAATATCGACAACAAACACACATTATAATAAATAATGACTATAATACATTTGTAGCAATTCGTATAAATATGTATTTACATGTGAAATTTATATCTTCCTAGCTAACAATGCGTGTCAATCAAATCAATCAATAGCCTATCGCAGTCCGCTGCGTGTGTACCTAGTCTGATTGACAATGTAGCTGGTACATCTATACGTATATAATAATTTTATTGCTAAATATTAAACCTATGACCTCATTTACTGATCACAAGTCCTCAGCCCTTGGTTAAGTAAATAAACCAAACGCGCGTTACGGTAATCAGATCCTGACTCATCATCAACATCCATACAGACTCACTCTGTACCAGATACAAAAGTAATTTGAGTGTTTTAATCCTTCGGGTGTACCTTGTACTATGAGGATAAAGTTATACTGGATGTCATCCAAAAAATAATTTAAAAATTTCTTTGCCTTGTTCAAAACTTGAACAAGTGAGTATTAAGCCAATGACCAGAATAAATCTTTTGTATCTGACAATGATTATCTCAATTTTTAATCCAATTTAATATTATTAAATATTTTCAACAGTCTTCGAAACCTCTATCTAAGATTATGCCCATTTCAACAAGTATAGCGAAGGTAATAAATATAGCGTAGAGCAGTATCATGACAAGACCGAGTCTTTTTCTTAAAGTAAATTTGCCAATGAATAGGGTGATCCATAAGCAACAAACGGCTACGAGCAATGATCCAACGACGAAGTCAATACCGGCGGAGTTGATGCGTACAAACGTTTCATCCGCGCCTTGAATTTCCAGAGTAGCTGTCTTGATAAGCCAAGGAAGTCCTAAGGCAAACAAAATTGCCAGGGAGTTAGCACCAAGTGCGTTTGATACGCCGATACCTCCTTCACCTAAAACAAGATGAGTTTAAATATATTATCAGGGTATAACAATATATCACAGTTTCAATACAAATAAATATCAAACATTCGCAGGTAATAATTCAGTTATAATTGAAATAACAAAAACTAAACTTAATTGTACTTTTTTTTATTCACAAAATCCCCACGGATTCTCCCACCACCGGAAGCGGTGGGGGAGGTTATGTCGGGTATGAACCGCACGCCCATTGTGTGGGCTGCAGGTTGCCAGAGGTGAATTTATCTGAGACATATACCTCGCGCCCCGGCCGGCCCAGGACCGTTTGTTTTAAGACGACCCTCTTCGAGTGTGGGGACCAGGAAGTCCCCATCTCGTGCCCGAGTAACTAAACTATTGTACTAAACAAATTGCCTTTCATAAATATAAACATTTCAATACCAACATATTTCTTGCCACCAGCAGTAGAATGATGTCACGGCAACGCAATAAGTGCTAAGCAATGCAGGAAAAGAATTAAGTATTTGGGATTCGCAAGGCAACTAATAATACTGCGCAGAGCAATTTGAACATCAAACGATAAAAAAAAAATTATTTGTGCTTCATTTATCACAAACTAAGTAAAAATTAAACGCATATAAGGTCAACCTCTATTGATTCTATTTGTACGTACCTCGCCTAGACATGATGAAAATAGAGCAGGCCTCCGGCAGACATCCACCGAATGCCAAAAATGTCATCCCCATAACTGATTCTGGGATGAAAAGAGTGTGTCCTGAAAAAAGAAGAAAGTTACAAATCATTACACTACTGGGAGAGATACAGCATTTATGATTGGAAATTATAACACAAGGATGCTTTTGGTGCGCTGCGCGGAAGCGTGAACTACCGCCGCCTACCTCCTTCTGCCAGTAAGTAATGCTCGTGAAGGAGGTGGCGCGTGCCGGAGCAGGAATGGATAAGACTCGCCAACGGTGCAACCACTGACGAGCTACTTCAACATCGGAACTCAGGATGGAGTCGCTCGTCACCCTAGTAGGAACAGGCTGAGTCAGTGGCGCGTAATTCTCGCCTCCCCATACCCGGGGACTAAATATGTGGTTTCCACACCCGAAGAGGGCCAGCTCGAAAGAGATGAAACATAGATTTGGGCTGGGCCTTCCACTACTTGGCAGTATGCTAGATCATGAGTTGATTATACTCAAATTTGGAAGGTTAATCTCTATTTTCTTTTATAAATAATCAATAAATCTGATTTCTTATCTTCAAAACATACCGATTTTATTCTTTCCTCGTTACAATTAGCGAGCAGAAATTTCATACTACTATAAAACAAAATGATTAAATCACTGGTAATACGTACCTATAACAGTCATACTCCATGTTACAAAGTAAGAGTTCACTCCAATCCAAATGATACACATTATAAACGCAAGAGGATATAATCTTCTGAATCTGATAGGTGACGGAATAGTCACTCCCAAAATTAGTTTCAATGGCCATGTATAAATCCACCATATTCTATTTACTCTGGATTTCTCACTAGGATATCTAAAGAGACTCTTCGCCTTTTTAGCTTCCTCGGGAGGATCTGTGAATTATTAATAATTAATTAGTTCCTGATGAAGTCCAGTAGTTATAGTAGTTATAGTTTAATTATTTAATTTCAGTCTCTTACTGTCGTTTGCGGCTTCGCTTTTCTCTGAATTAGCAACAACTACATTATCCGTAAATCCTTTGTTATCGATACCCTCTTCGACCGACTTCACATTATTGTCAAACTCTTTGACATCTGTAACTAAAATTTAAAAAGAAGTATAATTTGTGTTTCAATAAATAAATAAAACTATTTTGTTACATAATGTATCATATTCATACGTACTTTCAGAAGTATTCTTTTTACGCATCCTTTCTATCCATCTATCGAAGAGTGCAAACAATCTCATACTATTGAACATAAAAACGAAGTACAGAATATAAAGGATGCCCAAGACTAGTGCCTCGTACCAATCTATCTGACCGTCCCATACGAATATTACAAGTATGGCCACGTTACACATATAGATGATCACGTCTCTGGTAACGGCACGTCTGTCTATTTTGATAGGCTGGAAAAGAAAGAACATACTAATGTTAATTACTTAACCAAGTTTTACCAAAACGTAAGTTAACAAGAAAATATAGGTACCACAATAGCAGCTAAGCCTCCAATAGCAGCTACTCCAAGGGCGTTAAAAATAGCCGAGCCAACAATAGTTCCAATTCCCATGTCAGATCCCGTGAGGAAAGTTGAAATCACATTGACAAAGAACTCTGGACATGAAGTAGCGACTGCCATAAATGTAGCCGCAGCAACATTCTGAAAAATAAGCGTAGATTTTTTATAGAAAAGTATTTATTGAACAGAGTTTGGCCGCGGCGCTCCCCGCTGGTGGTACTGGTATAATATCTGCAATAAAAAGGAACCTATAGCCGGGATTTTAATCTACAACATAGGCAAGTACTAGGCTTGTACAAAGTACTAATATATTTAGCCCACGTATTATTCCAAACTACCTAATTTACGTGTAAAATTTCTTCAAAAATATCTAGCTGCTTTATCATGAAATAGTACCTACATTTACACAAACACACACTCACAAACATAATTACATTCACCCCTACTCACAAAACTTCACATTTATAATAATCAGGATTAAATAGCAAAACTAGCAACATCAATTAAGTGGAACACAGCACGGTCCTAATAGTGCCCGGCCCCATCGTAATAGCATTATTATACATAATAATTTAATCTGTATTAAGTTTACAATACTATTAAATTATTATTACCGATATAGGGACCAATCCATGACTGTGGTCCCCTCGAAGGATCTCTTCGAATACTGTTAATCGTTTGTTGTATTATGCCTAAAAATACCCACACTGTCAGTACTGCAAAGCCTATGCGACAGAATCAAAGGCTGCACGAATCAGTCACAATGATGAGTTGTAGGCTATAAGAACACATGAGCTAAGTTTTATCCCAGAAACAGGTTCATATAGGTAGCAGGAGCGGGATCAGAATTCCATACGAGCGAAGCCTCGGGCAACAACTTGTATAACACCGTATGCGATCAACAAGTTACAATCAGAAATATTTCACGGTGATTATTAAATAGTCATACATGTTTAATCGATTTCAATTGTTTATTTTCGCATGGTTGTTTATCGTCAAACTATACTCCAAATTGTAGAAACTTAAGTACTACAGAACCCAACATTCGTCGTGGAGAAGAAGAGTGAGTGTATGATCGGCTTGAATCGACTCTGTAGTCTCTCTATCGCACATTGGACTAACGGTTTCTACAGTAACTAACTGTCAGTCTGGTCTGGTCTAAACGCCTACTATGCAGGACAGCACGACGTACTCAGATTTTTTTAAAGCATGGTTACAACGTAATAGGTTTGTTGATGAACGCAACTTATCATACTTCTACAACAGTATGGACAAGTGCCAACATCATTATTTAGTAGATATTTACATTGTTTAAATTCCTAATTTATCGAATAGTAATCAGTGCTGTAGCTTCGTTATCACAGAATTAAATAACTTGCATGACTTGTTATACACATACTTGTTATATAATAATGAATGTGATTAAAGTATTCCGATTTTACCATCCATGAGCTAAGAATAGATAATTATTTAAAAATAAGGTGAGATAAAGAACAAAAGTTACCTGTGGAATTTTTAAGTCTTCACAAATGAGTTCTACACATGGAATGAAGTAATCATTACACACAACCGTCAGCAGAGTGAACGCGTATATGCCGAAGAGTAAGTATAGAAGAAAAGCGCCATTCCTCAGCTGGCTGTCTGAAAACATAAAAAATGACAGCGGAATGTTAAAAAATTATGCGATTGTAGAAATAATCTAGTCACACTGTACTATTTTATTTCAACTTTTTGAAATATATTCTAAGTAATATACTAAGATTTCCTTTAATGTCCCACTCTTAATATTATCGTTATCACGGCTTCTATCCCTGTTGTATTTAAAGCTCGCACTTTGAGTCCCCGGGTCCGCTCTCATGCTTTTGCTCTTGATTTGACTTACGTTGCCTTTGGAGGTGCAACAACAGTCTGACCGCCCAACCAAGAGGAGAGTCTGCCTAGTCACACCCATTAATTAACATGATTTACATATTTCGCTCTATGTCATCGAATGCTTCATTGAGTCCGAGGTCCACTTATTGTTTTTGATTGGTATGTTGAGTAAGACTGTCGTCTAACCGCGCCTGATTAACTTAGGCCACAATGACGTTGGTAGAACTCTATACACAATATAACAGTCCTCTGCACTATCCAAAAATTATATTCGTAATATATTCATAAAAATAATACCTGGCATACCTGTCAAAGCTTTTTGAATGAATATTGATACAATAAATTCCATTATATATTAATCCGTTAATTGACATTGGTAAGTGACGTAAATAGAATCAGTTCCAATTCGTGTATCGATCCAAATAGTCGCGTTGCGCGTGTTTTATTACAATGCACATGCAGTGGCAACACCATGGTTCGACCGTATGCTGGCCGCTATGTGTATATATATGGTACCGCACTCATCATTGTATTAAGTAAATAACTGTTAAGGTGAAGTCCTACGCTAGTAACAAAAACCCCAGACCTTACTAAAGTCAAAATAGAAGATGGCTCTGGGTCGGCTGGGGTGTGAGGGATATGCCTGTCAACCACACCTACGGCAACCAAAACGACCCACAGGCGGCGTGCGTTTTAGTCGGTTTGAGTCGGACATAACCTCTTCCACCGGCTCCGGTGGGGAGGTATCCGTGGGGATTTTGCGCACGTAAAAAAAAAGTCAAAATAGAGTATTTCGTATACGATGAAGACGCTTACTTAGAAATAAGTCATAAAAAGTGCACTAGTACCGACGATATAACCAATATATAATAATCCTTTAGCCACTTTTATCGACGACACTCGGCGATAGTTATCATAAAGGACCTTTTGAAAAGGCAACCAAATTCTCACCTATACCTACTATAAGAAACTAATTAGGCATAAATCATACAGCCTTATATCAAGGCATGACTGTTGACGTTAAGCTGTACAATATATGACACACGTCAGGGAAAAAGTCCAAAGGAGACTACCATGAAACATTCGAATCTTAGAGCACGCACCAACCATGTCTATCATACGCATTTAGTTACAGTATAGTTAAATTACAGTGGCTGCTTGGAAGCCACTGTCTTCAATCAGCGCATAAAAAGTCTTACTATACAAATAGGTCTTCATGCCATTATGGCCTCGTGAGAGTATTAGCCAGAATCCAAGAAGTCCTAGACAATGTGCACAGAGACATAGTAAATGCACTCTGGTACATTTAAAACTGTGATCTACATCAGGATGTTGGCATAGACGTTGTAGATTGGGTTTACAAAAATGTAGAAGCTCATGAAAAGAAACTTCATCGCCCATGTGATTATTGATGCAATCCAAGAAAACCGAAATGAAAAAAATGGTTCAAGTTAGTGTTTTAGTGAGAGATAAAATGACTGCAGTGAGAATAAAGGTATAATTCCGAAGGCGACCGCATACCACAACTGCAGACGCGGAGTGTACCGTGAAATAAACTTGATATGATAATTTTGTTTATGGTTTTAATTCAATGCGGCTTCTCAATACTACCGTTTATCCGAATCGAAGTTAAACAAGTAACGTATTTGAAGAGACGACACTTACTAAACTATTCCATAGATATAAAAGAAAATCAGTCCTGCAATCCTTATTGTACTACAATCTAACATGTATGTATCCATCGTATGTATCCTATGTTTGGTGTGCTATAAAAGGTATTTATTATTGTTAAATGAACGGACTATACATTTACATATTTTCACATACATTACTTTTTAAACTTCGATACGGATAAACGGCATCATTGAGAAGTCGCAATGAATTAAAACAATGAACAAAATTATCACATTAAAGTGTATTTTACGCTCCGCGTCTCCTGCCGATGTCATTGCGGTCGCCTTCGGAATCATACCTTTACTCTGTATACAGATCGTATGAACAAAGTTTCTTCGCCTTAATAAAAAGTAAGTAAGTGTTACTGGACGTATACCTAGATTTATGTTTACGTAATAATCTAAGTACATATAAAGTATTTACTCAAAGAAATCTAAACTAGTATACTAGGTACTTTGTTAGAAAAAGAAATGTTAATACCACAAGAAAAGCGTGAAAAAATACCCATTATAATTCAGTGTTAACATTATTTTTCAACTTAAGTAAGCAGTACATTGTACATATCAATTAATCTACAGTTACTCCTATCTTAATTTTTCTATCTAAAACTATGAACGTTGTAGCTTGGTATGACACTTTGTATGCGATGGGATGACGAGAGACTGAAAGACACCATTCATGTATTCAAATGTCACCGTCATCAGGTCTATAGAAAATACGCCCTTTGGGTTACGTTATTGGTATATGTATTTGTCTATCTGTGCTACAAAATAATAGATAGCATATTGGAGAGCTCCTTAGCACATCTATTGGATCTAGTTTACATCTATTCCTCTAATATAGAAGAGAAAATAACATATTATGAGAGGATACCGTTTTTCCTTACTTTTAATAATTACATGTAAGTATCAACAATACAGGGAGCTACTTATATATTATTATAATAATTTTGTGTTGTTATTATGTAACCTATATTAAAGCTAAACTTAGTTTGCGTCTAATTTTATTTTTTGTCTTATAGATTAGAAAAACTTTCAAAAAGCAGATTTATTTCATATTTTTATATTGTAGTAAAACCATTAAGGACTTTTTCTTAGTAGACTTTTTCATGCCAGATATATGTTATACCAGATGATGAATGAATTCACATTGGGGTGTACACTGTGTAGGTACAGTGTACAGGGTCCTACTAACACTTGTGGCTCAAGTCAACCTCACCTAGTCGGTGCTCATGTTACACAACGAATGACGCTCTGACGCAGTCTTTCCTGTAAGTATCCATTAGGCACTCGCTCCCGGAAAAGCCGCTATACCAATTAAAAATAATAAGCGGACCCCGGGCTCCAGAGTGCGAACTTTGGACGCAACTAAGAAATAGCTTTAGGATGATGATGTTGTTGATGATGATGATGATGATGATGATGATGATGATGATGATGATGACGACGATGATGATGATGATGACGACGATAATTAAACACTACCACTTAGTTTCAACAAATGTAAAAGCAAGAGAATAACTACTGGTATCCTTTTTAGTGCAGTATGTGGACACATGAAATTGACGCTGGTGCCGACTGTACATATATTTACAGGAGACAAAAAACTATCTATGACATTTTATTGTAGCACTTACCATCAAACAATCCATCAGGGAAACTGCCCAGGGAGTCTCTGGCTAGGCATTCGATTTGACGCACTACGCCGTCCACAACTTCGAGGCGAGTCCGGAGCCAGGGAGTCCAGTGCCACACCTCTTGTTCTTCATCCAGCTTTTTCATCAGGTCATCGTGCATCCATACGACTTCACCATTTCTCAGAACTGGGTGCATCAGGAGAGCTTGAGTGTCATCTGGATCAAATAGGTAATGATAATAAAAATGTATACACGATACTGATGATAAAAACTAGTAGGGTCTAAGTTTTCGGCGTATTTCCTTAGATTTAATGTTTCAGTAATTGGGTCGAAATCCCTAAAATAGTTTGTACACATAGTTATTTGCATAAATGAAGCCAGAGTTAACCAAGATTTCAAACAAAATTCAAAATTTATATTTCTACGTTCTACGTTGGCAATAAATATAGTCTACAAAGCAACCTTCTACCCGAGAATGAATAATAGTACTGCGTATAAGGAAACTGTTAATAATAGTGCTAAACTATAATAATAATAGTGCTAAAACTATAATAATAGTGACTATAGTAATACTATAACAATATACTGGGTGGCGCAAAAGTACTGGCACTAAAGAAAATACCTTTATTTTTTTTATATGACATTTTCTGTACTTCTGTTGTTGAAAATTGTGTAGTGAACAAATGTAAAATACACTGAAAATAAACATGGACCGTTTTACTCCCCAAGAACGTGGAATAATTGTGTCAATGTTCTTAGTGGACGCTTTTCCAGGCCGAGTTACGAGTATCTCTCGTTTTGGCGATTTGCCTTGGCCTGCAAGATCACCCGATCTGACCAGTCCAGACTTCTTTCTTTGGGGTTTTTTGAAATCTCGGGTGTATGTGAACAAGCCACAGACTCTCGCAGCTCTAAAAGAAAACATTCGTCAAGAAATAACGAACATATCGCAGGAAGTGTCACGGCAAGTTATGCAAAATGTCATAAATAGGGCTCAAATGTGTATCAACTCTGGAGGTCACCATTTAAAAGACATCATCTTTAAATCCTAATGGTACGAAATTTAATGGTACAAATATACATTTAAAAAAACCTAAATCTAGTTTTCTAATTTAGAAAAAATGTTATAGCCGAACCAAATAGGGTCTTTACTTTTGCGCCACCCAGTATATAGGAGGAGGTAGGACACGACGGTATTCCTGTCCGAATTGAGCAGTTCGACTGGGGAAGTACCTCCACTCTACAGAATACCATGGCTATAATAACCTCGTGCTGTGTTCCCGGCGGTGAGTAGGGTAGCCAGAGCTCAGTGGAGAGTTTTTGTGCTGTCAGTGGGAAGACCAAATGCATGTCCTGATTTTGTGTTCTGCACTGAAGGTACAAAAAATCTCTGTTCTTACAGGGTCGGCAGCACGGATGTGACTCCACTGGTGTTACACTCGTTCATAGGTCACGGTAACCACTTTCCATCAGGTGGGCCATGTGCTTGTCTGCCACATAAGTTGTATAAAAAAAACTTTTTGCGCGTATCCATCTTCAAATTACTTTATAACTGGGTAACTTCCAAATGGCGGGATAGATTGCAACAGTTCAGTATTCTTTAGGTTCTTCTAGTTCTCGGGTTTTTAAATTTTTAATGATTCATTTTATTCAAGTGAGTTATAATGACCACATCTTGGTTGTATTTTTTTCTTAGCGTCTCAACGACCATTACACACGAGCAGTAATTATATGATATTTATTCTATTTCGTAAAGATTTCTTAGCCATTACTGGGATTGTGTAATGTGCACCTATAACATAACAACAGGCTATACTTACTGAAATCTTCAAATGCCGTGGTGGGCGAGCAGTACAGCGTAAGTAATATCGTCCCCAGGAGGACACCTACTCGTATAAGTAGCATGGTTGTAAAACTGCGAACAAACAGATCTCTCAGTGGCTGTCTAGGACGTAAACATAAGTACTTCACAATTAGTTGATAAATACAATTATTACTTGTATTTATCAACAAATTTAACACAAAAATTACTGATTAAAGTAATTAAACTGTAATAAATGTGAACGTACAATAAAGACAATACATCAATGGCTGAGTATTCAATTTAATTTGTTTATCTGTGTTATGATAAGAAAAGATTTCATTTTTATTACTGTGATATTGTGACCCAAATTATGTAGTTACTGACTTTAACACAAATAGGAAATAGATATATTAGACTTAATCTCCATTTTTATTATGCATATATTAATTAATGAAAGTAGCAAGAACATGCACATACACCTACTTCAGATTGACCAATCGTAACGTAAACATGTGCGTATTCGCCATCACATTTAAGTTAGATCATTTTACATCAAATCATTCTTCTATATTAGCCAATGGAAATCCACCGAGGACTCACGTTACGAATGTGATTAAAACTCGTCTCAAATTAGAATACTGGGATATGAACGCTTGCAATATCAGAAATGTCAATCGCACATAACCACCTATAGAGGTGACGGAGGCAGAAAATTCAGAGATCGGGAAAAGCAGAAAGCTGAGGTTTACTATTCGTCTTTAAATCGCGGGATATAAGTATGAATATCTGCTTATTTGAATAGGATATTAAGCGAAATGAACATACAAATTTATTTGACCCTGTGTAAGTATATCAAACAATGTAGAATACACAGTAAATAACACATCAGCCACTTTTTTTAATATATAGCACTTTGTTTCCGCAACAATAAAACAGTCATTGTGATATAACTTAAACTGATATATATTGTACACAAGTCGATAACCTATTTACTGCTGTTTTATCTTAGGCGCTAATAGAGAAATTTCTACACAATGTAATGATTAAACAAACAAACACTAAGTAAAACCTTCGATTGTGTACTCACTTTAGAGCGACTGGCTTCTTAAGAACTGGTTGAGCTGGTGATATTAATTTTTAATAAACATTACTACTAATTAAATAGTTTTAGTGCGATAGCTGCCAGTCTGCAATCTAGAAGGAGCTCAATACACTGGAAGAAAGATATCAATGCCAGGGGTTTTTAAGTAGATAATCTTATTTGATAAGCGACTCCTTCGCACTGATTAGTAGATTCCTATTATAATGTACGCATTGTCAGTGATAGGCGAGCGCCGCTTGTTTATCAACAACACAATTTTGCATCCAAATCTATTTAGTTTCAGGTTTGATTCACTTTAGTAATGCAATTAATTTCAAAAATATATAGATTTATTTAATTAAGTAATTGTATTTTTTTTCTTAAACGTATGTACTACTGTGTGGATAATTTCTAATTAAAAACAGTAGATAATCATATTATTGTAGATAAAAAAATACTTACGAATGGTTTGCTTCAGATAATCAACAAAATCTCCTTATCAGAAAATTATCTTTTCAGAAATGTTATCAACTTTACTTATTATCACAACCATATTAGTAAATCACGCAAATTGAATAGAAGATGCACATTTTTACAAGTAGATCACTGAAAGGATAAATGCGACGATAAATAGTAAAGATAAATGTGATGAATATCAAGATAAAGATGTGAGACAGTAAACACACTCGTCCCATAAAGCTAACAGTACAATAAGTACATCTATTGTAAATTACCCTTATCTATAGTTCAATAATAATTGTGACGGTGCACTTTCACTAATCCCTGCATCCTATGCTAATACGAGTAGCTTAACTGACCAAACCGCATTGACACACAGCTAGAACATTTTTATTGATACAAGTTTATAGCCTGTGATTGTTTTCTGAGATTGATAAGCAGTTGTGTGACATGAACAAACGCTATGATTGCCATTTCTTGGCATTGTTCAAAAACCCCATAAATGATATTTGGAGTAGGAGTAGGTATATATTTGAATGTTCATCTGATTTCCGACGCATTTGAGTACCCGGACAGGAAAAAGGTATATGTACTAGATGTATAGATAGATAATAATTAATGAATAATTATGTACATATATATATAGGTATAGGGCAGTTTCACATCAAAGGCTCGAGGCAGAAATAGCGCACGGAAGACGGCAATAGGCTCATCCCTTATTACTTAGGACCGAAAACAATGATTGGTGAATTGTGGATGTTAATTCACCTCTGCCTAACCCTTCGGGGATAAAGCCATGATTATATGTATGTATATTTATTAATATAGAAAAGATCACAGTGTTATTTTTTACATATTCTGGGTACGTATCTTTTAATCGTATCATAAGATTATAAAAATAGTCATCCATCATTATTTTACCTTTAGTGAATAGTGTCCGTATTAATACATATCAAACTGGGACCCGGATTATTTAATAGACCCGGATATTCACGTATAGCTATATATAAATACACTAAATCTGACAGGTACATTCGCCCTCAGAAGTAGCACACCACCAAATCAATAATAAATTCTTGTATAATTTTAATTTTTTATAATGTTAGGACGGCAAATGTAACCTACTTTAATTTTTGTGTATCTTTATATGGTCTTAATGAACAGAAATAAAATACTTACCAGACATATAAACCACCGTCCTTGAAATTCTTAGTTGAAAGTGCGAAGTAGAAAGTGCTCGTAGCAACCCGTGGAGGAGTCAATGGACCTATGCCTTGCCAAAAATGTCTGTTTTTAAATGAATTAGATTGCTAGTAATGCAGTGATGGTAATTTTTTATCGTTTATATTTCAACGCCCTAATAGATTATCGCACGCGAATATAGAATTTGATCTAGAAACTACCTACGTAGTACCAACATAGTGAGTACAGTCGGCATCAGGTCGATCTTGATGAACAAAGTACTCAAAACGATCTTATGCCATGGTTTCCCCCTTCCTGTTGACTATTTGTTCTGATATTAGACACACACCAATAATAATACACTTTAAATCAATAAAATAGGTTGATTTGATCTTAATACTTTAGTTTTAAAATCATTTTGAGGCTTTGTTGTCAAAATAATTCTGACGCTGACTGTACAAGTGCAAACGTAATTTCAAGATGAGAGAAGTACTGTCGCACACGTAGGGAACTGCAGACCCATAATAGTAGGCACTAGCTACTGCACAAACAGTAGATAATGAGACCGAGATGACAACTGAAGGTACCACAACAGTAGAGTTGAATACGTAGCAATCCTGTGACCATGAACGCACAAAAGCACAAAAGACTTGGTAATAATGAAGCTGTTAAGAAGTTTTTTTTAAACTACCCGAACTTTGAAAACCCGGCAAACTATAGAAGACCTAAAACAAAGTAAATACACACACCTTTCAGCAGTACGAGTTTATTAAGAAGTTCTTCTGTGTAACCGACATCAGCATAGACTAAAGGTGGGGGCTAAATAATAATCCAAGTTGAATATCCCAATTTACAGTGACAAATCAAAGACTATTCTTTTTCTTGGGACTTTGAAATGTAACCAATATAAAATCTACCGCAATCAAATGACATGATTTATAGCAAATTGGCAATTAAAAAACTCTAACAGTGTTGAAATTATCTAAGATTTTTAGATTTTTAGAATTGCTACTTTCTTTCTTCAACAAGAATATCTTACCTCGACGATCATTTTCCAAAATTACTTGACGAAGGAAATAATAACAAAATTTAAGTATAGACTGAGACATTAGAGGCGCACCACCCCTTTTACACATATCTCTAATCTGTCTTTACCAATATGGATGGAAATTATTCTAGTGTTTTACCACCCATACCATGGTGTGATAATATATTAGTTATCCAATTATCTTATGACCAAGCTCTTGGAAAATATTCACGCAAAATGTGCAGTTGAATCTGTTCAACGATTACGCGCGGTAATCGCTGAACAGATTCAACTGCACATTTTGCGATTTTGATCGAACAACGAACTGGCCAGCCGACAAATAGACAAACATTGTAAAACCCCTTTTTAGCTTCGGTATAGGTTTTAAATCATGGCAATTTATTGTTTGGTAAAAATATTTAATTTATAATTTTTCCTCATTGTGGTCGTATTATATGTATTTGTATAGAATGTAATTATTTATGTATAGATTAGATTGTAGCTTATGAGTCACCACATAAGCTGTCCCAGTTAGCACAGCACAGTAGCGACTCTTTACATGCTTCAACAACTGCTGACATTGTGTTTTCTCAAATTCTTTCAGCGTCGCCCGGTATCGCTGCGTATATCCCATTATAGCGCTAACGCGGCTATAGGGTAATGTAGGTATGTCCGAAAGTTCAGACACACATGGAACACAAACTAATGAGACATCATGAAAGTACTTTGGGTTTTGGGAGAATTTAGACCAAACTACAAAATGCTCATTCTATCCCTCTACATCAAATTCTTTTAGAGTAAACAGTGATAGAAAATTCGTTCGTTGTTCTTTCTTTGAAAAGAATAGGGTTTAATTTACACACATATAAACAAACATTTAAAATATTATGAAAGAATGCACCTTTACGCGCGTTGATTGTGTATGTATGTATGCAGTTTTCTTTGTTCTCCTCTACAGTCCTAACGGCTGGACTGATTTTTTATAAAGGACATGTCATTTAGACTTTGCCTCGTCCGATGGTAAGCTGAATGCAAAGTCTCAGTAAAGAGGGTCACCATTACATACAAATTCCATGTTACAATGGTGACACTCAGCTTGACGGCCTCATCATATGCTTTTTCACACCCCGCTTAAATGACCCAGATAAGGAAGAAGGAAACACGTGAGCTGGTAATGAATTCCAGGCTTTAACGGGGCAACAAATTAAAGAGTCACCAAACCACGTAGTTCTTGATCGGATATTCTGTACCGTATCCTACACAAGACAACACCAGCTCGTGTTGTCTTACGTAGGAAAGGAGAGGGCACGACTAACTGAAACAGCTCATCACAACATTCATCAAGGTACAGACTGTAAAATACTGCCAATGACGCAACATCTCTACTCATCTGCAAGGATTCTAAGGCAGGGATGGCGAACAAATGGCACGCGTGCCAATGACGGCACGCAGCACATTTTTTTGGACACGCCACCACTGGTAGGTATTAGGCATCAATATTAATTGTTATATGCACCCTTGCCGTAAATGAACGAACACTATAATAATACAGTTTTTGAGAAAGCATATAAATTATAAAACTCATTTAATTTATAAAAAAAAAAAACAAATGTCACAATATTATTTGCAATCATAGATTTTGTCATGTTATGTCAAATCAAATAACTCGCCCCGTATCGTTCCCGGCGCAAAGTTGCCCATGACACTGGTGGCGTTGCCTCGCAGAATCACGCAAGCATCTTATATAAAGATGAACTACTCTTTGTACCAAATTTCTTGAAAAGCTGTTCTAGTTCAAGATAGTTGAGGTGTGAAAGCGTAGATACAAACAGAGTTACCGCGTGCCCTGTGGTTCCCAACAAAGTAGAATTTGGATCACCCCATCTCTTCCCATGTGGTGTCGTACAAGGCAACTAAGGGATAGGGTTGTTTAATAACAGACAAATATATATAGCCCAAACTCCGCCTCAGATGCATGACTCGAATCAACGCTAGTGCCTGGAAAACGGCAATAGCACCGAATACAATGAATTATTGGTGAAATGTGGGTTTCATTTTTTTTCATTCACCTCTGCCTATCCCTCCAGGGCCTTTCCCCTAATTATATGAATCTATCTTTCATTTGAATATCACTCGTGGAAATAAAACCACTTTGTAACGGATTCTATCGTGATTGCTATTATTTACATTTAGCCTGACATTGGGCCTCACTCTCGTGTCTCCCCTGATCGTGCCTCCTAAAAAGAGACATCAGAATATTTTTTCAGTCTTGTCTTCCCCAGGCCGGGGGGACATCAGAACTTACTGTTAAATTTTAATTTTTATTATTACAGCTCTGTCATGTTTTTGCGTGCGCAGCAATCGGTAGGTGTAATGACTTGGCGACATGTATTGACCACTGTCGGTGCATGGTTGCTCTGGAGCAGAAAGCTTGATCATCAATACAGTCGCGCAAATTTGCCTGCCGGATGCGGAGCTGCGGATCCAATATGGATTGCCCAAGAAGCAGCGCGGCGGTGCTTTCAACTGTTGTCCACATTGCTGGGTTGGTCAAAGCGGAAGCAACGGTCACCAACCATTACCTCCGCTGTGCACTGCACCCCTAATGTTTATACCATACTGGCCACTTGCAATTAAATTAGTATTAATGAAACATTTACTGCGACGTACTCAAAATCCTATCCTAGGGGAGACCACAAGACTGAAAATTGATTGAACCCAGAGGGCAATGCAACATTTCAGCTATTTTTTAACTGTCATGGTCGCGGAGTAACTAATGAAGGATGATAGTTTTCACTTAGTTTGAAGTGTAAAGGTGCGACAACAGCTCAAGCCATTTGAACATTTAACAACAAACACTTTAGAGAAATCTTTTTCTAAAGTGCCAAACATCATAAGTAATTTGTGAAAAACCTTAGAGATCTATAAAATGTTTTGTTATGAAAAATATGAACTGTAGCCGCATCTTTAAGTTATCTATTTACTTAAGTGAATGACTTGGTCCCAGCCAGCTCCACATCCGGTCCTCCGCTCCGCTCCAACCATCTTCTCTAATAAAATTAAAATATAGATATTATATGAATAAATAAAAATGTAAAGAAATTGAACTCGTTAAATAGTAGTTTATCCGGTGGTGGTTCGGTAAAAATTGTTAAAAAATGAATAAACATGAAGTCAAACTTACGTCTAGGGCGACATTTAAGTTATTTTTAGAATAATGCCACGTTGAAGCATATAGGTTCGCCACCGCTGTTCTAATGTGTTCGTGACCTCTGGATTACTAATAATTCGGAACGCACGTCTCTGCAGGCTATCGATAGCATCTAATAAGTACTTTGCAGAACCAACCCAGAGATGCGAGCAGTATTCCACGCAGGAGCAAATTTGTGTCTTGTAGAGAAGACACTCAACTCACTTCATTCAGGACTTCGAGTTTACACGAGGCTGTTTTGATCATAATCTCGACATAGTTATTGTTATTGAAGTTGCAGCGAACATCAATACCTAGGATAATGAGATTGTGCTACAGTGGCAGTGGCGTGCTCTGAGGAAAAAAGGTACCTTTGCTGTGTAATCATGTGCCTCTTTCGATCTTTTACACAGCAGTCGGGGTGTTTTTTTGGTAGGTTATAAGCCCAACGATGCGCCATGTGCTGTCTGATTGCAGGACAAATTACCTTAAATAATCACGTGAACGGAAGAAGAACGGTTGTGACTAACATGTTATTAATATCTTTTATTTAAAAAAAATACATCTAATACATTTACTTTTAGCTTTTGTTGATTTAGTGTAGGTGTAATCCGATAAGTGTATATGCTAAGTGAACGTTATCATTTTTGAAAATGGGTGCAATCCAGTGCAGTCCGTAACTCTAAAATAATAACAATCTATGTGGAATCTAGTATCTTTCATAGTCATAATAATCGTTATTATACTCTTGAGTAAATATCTGACGGTCTGCCCTAGGTACCCAACTACCCTTTTGCAGAATATCTTGCACTTCAATTTCAGTGTGTACCTTTTTGTTATTTAACCAGTACCTATAATACTGATATACTACCCGAACTATAAAGAATATTATAGAGTCGAATCCAGATATTAATGTGAAACCCAGCATTAGACTCAGGAGACCACCAAACGCAGCTGTAAAGAAAAAATAAAATCATTGAGCATACTTCTTTTATGATTCATATGAATAACATACAGTGTTTTTTTAACATGTTTACCACACGACGTACTTTATTGAGTAAATACTTACATAATATATTTTGCCAATTCAAGTAAACATCACGTCTGTATCTAGTGGATACCAAATCGTTGAAGAAAACGTTCAAAAGAGAGCGGTTAAGTGAAGTGGCATCATTGCTGAAACAAATAGGAAATTTATTATTGGTTACCGATTAGGAAAATGCACTGTTGCATTATAGTAAGTTTTAAGATCTGCAACAACTTACAAGGGGAGACCATTTATGACATTGTCAGCTAGTTTACTTAAAGCCACTTCCAAAGGATAGTCGTAATGTTCGCATTGCGGTAAACATTTGAAAAAAATTGTGTGTCTTTCAGTCATATTGTGATTAATATCATCTTGTTCCACTGAAATAAAAGTTTGTTTTTTTATATTTAATTCTATCTAAATTTAGTGTTAGCATACATGTACCATGCAAAATACTGATAAATAAATAAAACTTTCACTAAAAATGTCGCTAGAAGTCGCTAAACAATATCAACCATATCTGACGTAAAAAAAATATATACAGCAGCAGACCGTGTATGCGGAGATGTCGTATCTGCCAACCCTAATTGGAAGGAGGCGGACATCCATACTTTACTATAAAAAACCAAACAGATGAAATACTAGACATTGATTACTTACAACTAATAACAGCACTTTGGATGCAATTCATATCCTTAAAATTACAGGTCCGGTAATCAACTGAAAATGTTAGCTATTGAATACAAAATAAAAAGACATAAAATTATATAGAAAAATTATGTAGTTATGTAAAACGAGCAAAAGATGAGAGTAAAAGGTGTATTATATTATTCATAAGCGGTGACCGGTTATAGATATTATGTATATCTACGTTAAATGCACTTTGTTGATCAGACATAATATGATACTATGTAGGGAATTCTATTTAGGCGGGCCACACACCAAAGCAGAAAGCACAGCAGTAAACATTTACGCAGCTAATGTCCTTGAAATCTCTTATCAAAAACTTAATTTTTAGCAATTTACTGTGGATTTACTACTTTGTTGTGTGGCCCGTGAGGTTAAAGCGCAATGAGCACTAAATAAAAATAATAATGTTAAAATAATAATGTTCTCAAGCCCGTTTTTTTAAAGGTAAGCGAGGTTTAAAAGTGCATTTTGGGAAAGTACACAAATCCCAAAATGCACCTTCAATCCAAACAACCCCTACCTTTGTCACCCAAATTCCCTTTTGGCAAACATTATCCAAATTTAAAAATTAAATCCAATTTTAAAGAGAGTTCCTCGTGGTGCAAGGCCATCCTTTGCACTGAACCTTATCCGGTGTATAGCCGTGGTAGTCCGGGAGAACTCTCAAAGCGCTTGGGAACAATTACTCACCTTCCCTTATAGGATTCTACATGTTGCGAAAGACCAGGCCACCAAAAAATCGCTAACAACACAAATAAAAGAAAACTGCTCTGTAGCTCATAATTTTGATCCAAAATTCACCACCTTCCATAAAAATTCAATTTACCACTATGTAGAGTTCAAGTTAAGAGAAGGTGACATTAGAGGAGCTGCAAGGCTTTTATTCAGCAGTGATGTGATAGCGCCATGCTCGCCAGATACTCTGGCAGATTTGCAAAGCAAGCACCCATCACCTGCTGATAACCTTTCCTTCCCGGAGCCTCTGGAGTCAGGCGCTGATTGTCTCAGTGTTTCAGCCAAGGACGTGATAGCAGCCGTTGGCTCTTTCCGGAGTGGGTCTGCCGGCGGCCTCGATGGCCTTACTCCTCAGCGCCTCAAGGACCTTACCGGCGTAAGCGTCGGAGAAGCTGGCGACGCACTCTTGAAAGAACTAACGGCCTTAATTAACCTTATGTTGTCCGGCAATGTGGACGAGGGCATCATTGATTTACTGTACGGCGCTAATCTCTGCGCCTTGCGTAAAAAATATGGTGGCATTCGTCCCATTGCCGTAGGCTGTACATACAAGCGAATAGCAGCCAAGTTGTATTGTAGAGCATATAGAGACTCTCTCACAGATAAATTCCAGCCCCTCCAACTCGGCTTCGGCTCCAAAGGGGGCTGTGAGGCTGCTGTACATGCCTTATTTACGTTCCTTGGCTGCAGTGGAGGTGAGGTTATCCTCAAAGTTGACTTGAGGAATGCCTTTAACTCTGTTAATAGGGACAGTCTGTTGACACAGGCCAAATTGGAAACCCCCAAAATTTTTAAATTTCTCTGGCAGTGCTATAGGCATCCTTCTAAATTACTTTATAAGGAAAATATTATAAATTCAGCAGTAGGGTGTCAACAAGGTGATCCTCTTGGGCCAGTCATTTTCAGCCTGGCTATTCACCCTATAATTCAGCGACTAAATTCCAAATTTAATTTGGTATCTAGATGAGGCGACGTAGAAACAGTATTAAAAGATTTGGCGTTTCTAAAAAAAAGAATTTAGTTCAATCGGCCTAGAACTAAATCCCACCAAATGTGAAATTTTTCTCAGTGATCAAATTGACAATCTTTCGGTACTCTCAAAATTCAATGCTTTGGCTCCAAATTTAGAAGTTTTACAAAAAAGTTCTCTCCGCCTCCTTGGGTCGCCAATTCTTGAAGATGCTTACGAGTCTTTTGTGGAAGAGAAAATATTTTTTTTTTGTGATGTTTCGGAGCGATTGTACCAAATTAATATACATACATTCAGCTTTCACCATTATTCGGCATTGTCTTTTCGCACCAAAATTTACACATGCTCTGCGTTCAACTCAACTTTTTAAATTTTTGGAACTTTTAGGTCAAGTGGATAGAGTGCTGCAAGACACTCTATGCAAAATTTTAAATATAAATTTGAACGATCGAGTTTGGCTTCAGGCGTCCCTTCCAGTTCGTCTCGGGGACCTCGGCGTTCGCAAAATTGGAGATGTAAGTATGCCAGCATTTTTGTTATCGGTCTATGGCACTGAAGAATTAGTCAGGAAAATTCTATCTCCTTCACTGATTAATTCGGATGTGCCAGGTAAGGCCGAAGCTGTAAATTCTTGGAAAATGACTTGTCCAACTGCCGCCATGCCCACCAACCCATCTTCCCAAAGGCAATGGGATGAGCCGCTCACTATTGGTGTTAAAAATCATTTAATCAGTACAGCTACCAGCGATGCTGAGCGCGCTCGCCTATTGGCTGTGGGTGAATGGGAATCTGGTGTATGGCTCCAGGCACTTCCTTCGCCCAACATTGGAACAATGTTGGACGACACGACCTTCCGCATTGCGACTTGCCTACGTTTGGGTGCACCGTGTGTTTCTCCGCATCGGTGTCTCTGTGGAGAAGCTGTCCATAGCCTTGGACATCACGGATTGTCTTGCAACAGGAGCGCAGGCCGCATGTCCCGACATGCAAACATTAACGACATTATCCGTCGAGCTCTTGTCACCGCCGGCGTGCCAGCTATACTTGAACCTGTTGGCTTGGCTCGCGACGATGGTAAGAGACCGGACGGTATGTCGTTGTTGCCTCGGAAGACCCTGGCGCTTTCCCATCTTCCAAGTACGATGGACTGCGCATGTGCTGCTGCTGCATCAGCGGAGACTCTCACACGGCGCAAATGTACCAAGTTAACTGGTAATTATAATTTTGAGCCGTTTGGAGTCGAAACGTTAGGTCCGTGGGGTCCAAGCGCGCGCGCGCGCTATTCAAAGAAATAGCGAAGCGACTAATCGACTCTTCCCGTGACCATGAGGCTGGCCTTTACTTCGCTCAAAGAATTGACATCGCCATTCAGCGTGGTAATGCCGCCAGCCTCTTGGGCACGGTACCAGTAGAGATCGATGGGGAGGAATTTTTCGATCCCTAAAATTACAGTCTCCCTCTTTTTCTCTATCCCATTTTTGTATATATTGTATAGTTAGCATAGTTTTATATAAATTTGTAAGTAATTGTATATTATAATAGCACATTTTATTTAATGTAATCATATTATGTATCTTATAAATAAGTTATATTCTCAATATGTGTAAATACAAATTCCAATAATAGTATAACATTATTATATATCTATAATACCTCGTAGTCCGATAACATAAATGTAGGGATTAAATAAAGTACCTACCATCGGAAGGTAAAAAAAGAGGAACACAGTCACACTTTTTCTTAAATATTTCAATTTTCCGATATGCCATGCAGTTATGGAACGAGTATTCACGAAAATATTTAATTTTGATCTGAAAAAGAAAGGCCCTGTAAGGTCAATTGTTATCACTTCACTAGATTTCAACACTGTTAAAGCACCGTAGATACGTTCTGTTTTCAAAATATATTATGTGAAAGATGAATAGGATACATACTGCTGATAATATTATATCAACCAATTTCTTTGCTTAAACTAATGGTGGGGCCACAGTCAAATTCGCCTAGGTATAGCCACGATTTAGCGAATATCAAGAGATGGCATACCTGCGAAAGAAACGTGTATACCTGAACTTGGATAGGGAATACAAAATGGCGGCTATTATAGAGAATCCAGTAAACTGTCCGTTCAGTATAACTAATAAAATTATAAAAATAATTTAGGAAGTAGGACACGGCGGTATTTCCGCCCAATTGAGCAGTCCGACTGTGGAAGTACCTCCGCCCTACAGAATACCGCGGCTATATTAACTTCAATTTGTGTTCCCAGCGGCGAGTAGGGTAGTCAGAGGTCACTGGAGAATTTGTGCTGTCAGTGGGAAGACTAAAGGCTTGTTCTGCTTTGTCTTCTACACTGACGGCACAGAAACTCTGTACTTACAGGGTTGGCAGCGCGACTGTGACTTCTCTGGTGTTACAAACGTCCAAAGGCCACGGTAACCACTTTCCATCAGGTGGGCCGTGTGCTTGTCTGCCACCTAAGTGGTATAAAAAAAAAATTCATAAATTTAAATAAGGAAGAAAAATTCGATCATCAAAATTATATCACACCACAGCATTTTAATTTGTACTACCAATCAGGTACCTACAAGGTAACACAAACACGCAGTCTTCATTTGATTTTAAGAATGAATTTTGTAAGTAATGCGGTAATGTTATGGCTCTAGCATTATAGTCGTTGACATTGACATCGATTTTTTTCCATCAACTGATTTTGAAACCATTAAAAATAAAAGAAAATAATACACTGGTCTAAGAGAAACGAAGAGGTATGTCTACTTATTCGCTGAGCTGCAACTGAGTTCATGCTGAGGCTGCAGGCCATTTAGGTAATCTGTGCTGCAGGTCACTAATCGGACTTTCGATGTATCGTACAGGTTAAAAATAGAATGATATTGGTTTTAAATTAATACAACTGATTGGGTGTACATCTAATCGTAAGATAATATCATGATAATATATCGTGTAGACTAGTTTAACCATGAACCATTCTGTCATCCGTGAGTTTAACGAAGACAGGTAAACAAAAATGTTCAATATCACTAAACCAGTTTAGTCTGTCAAGAAATATTAAATAAGGTAGATAAACTATTGGAAAATGATTAGCTGGTTTCGCGAGTTCGTTCCAGAAGAAGATACCAGTAAGAAACTAAAAGAATTATATTAGAGCTAGATATTCTTTTATTTTTTAAATATGGTTTTGTTTATAATTTATATTTTGCGATCAAGCAAGAAATTAGGATGCCTATGCATTTTTATCATTAAGATATTCATAACATAACATAAACTCACACCTATATCCCCGAAGGGCTAGGCGGAGGTGCTAGCACCTACATTTCACCAGTTTATGTTTAGGTCCTAATGTAATAGGTGGCGAGTCTATTGAAATTAACCGGGCACTTATAAACCTGCGATAAATACACACATAACTTCGAAAAGCATCGAAAAGTCATACATAGGTGTGTGTCATGGTAAAACCTGGAATCGAACCGGAGACCTCGTCTCAGCAGTCCATTACCCACTATACACTACACACTACCACTAGGCTACCGCTAGGCTATTCGTCTACTTTATAATAACCTTTTTCATTAAACATTTTTTCACTTCTATTTTAAATTTCTTAAATGGTATGTCAACCCAATGCTGACGAATTTCATTAAACAAAGGCAAAGGTATGGCAAATACCTTTGCCTATAAACGAATTACCACCAACTTTGTGAAGCTTGAGTTTTGGTACTGCAAGTTTATTTTTATTTCTTGTATTAAAATAATGTTCGTCAGATTTTTTAAAGATCTAAGCTCATATATATTTAAATATATATATATATCATACATATATGATATTTTCGTAAATATACTGAGAAGCAACTGTTAAAATAATTATTTCTTTCAATAGTTCTTTCAGCGAATCACGAAGTTTGAGGTTATAGATTCGCATCGCTCGTTTTCTGTAGTACAAATATTGTATCAACGTCGGCATCTGAGCTCCACAGCAGTAGACCGTATGACAGAACGCTATGAAAGTACATTTTTGATTTATTAATTTGAACTGATTCATAATTCATTATAATATTAGTATCGGTCTTAAATAATATCATCTTATAATATAATCACGCCTTTATCCCCGGAGGGTTAGGGAGAGATGAATTAACACTCATAATTCATCAATCATTGTATTCGGTCCCACGTTATAGGGGGTGAGCCTATTACCGTTATCCGGGCTCTATTATTATTAACTTTACTGACATAGGTCACAAAATAAGCAAGTTGAAGTGGTAGTGGGCTGGCCACGTTTGTCGAAGGACCGATGGCCGTTGGAGCAAACGAGTCCTAGAGTGGAGACCGCGAGAAGGTAAACGAAAGCCAAATGGACGGACGACCTGAAAAAAGTGGGTGGGAAGACTGGATGCGTAAGGCGGAGGATTGGAGAAAAATGGCACACATTGGAAGAGGCCTATGTCCAACAGTGGACGGCGGTGGGCTAATTGATTGATTGATTGATTGTGGGTCTAATCTTGCTAGCCGATGTACCTAGGTACGTGTAATATTTATATGGGTACGAAAATAAAATACTATTATACTATACAACTACTGGACCTAAAACCAAGATACTATTACTGGACCTTCAAATATTTGATACAAATAATTGTGAACAATACACGGTATCGAAACCAGACTTCCTCCAAATTTTTAAACGCATTGTATCAAGAATTTATTCCGTGTTATTTTATTATTTGCGGTGCAGGCTTTATCTATCGCCTTGTGAATTTAAATACATAAACATTCATTTTAATGTTACTTTGTAATCTTATTGTAGGTATTTAATAGATCCAGTCTTTAAAAAATTGAACTCTTTAAAAAACACTTATAGAATGGTTAAAGAACGATGGTGAAGATAGCTGGCATCGCTAACCTATTGTCTAGTGTTTTATTGAATTCTATGTCTTGAGTCTACGCCACGCACTTAAGATATTAGATATTGATCGGCGATCAAAAAAGGATTTAAAATGAAAAATACTGACCATTCTATCTAATAATAGAGGAGAGATGCAATTAAATCAAATGCCACATTAACTAACGTCGCGTCATCATGGGAATCTGTACGGAAGAGCAAATGATGAAAATACTATTAATGATATGCGTTTGATTAAATACAGGTAGTTACAGTTTTAAAATTAAATTTAAAGAGGCGCTACACATATTCAGGTTCTAAAATCCTGAGCATATCTTAAGTCATGTTCAAATCGTCAGATTATATTCCCTCTTGAGTATAAGATCAACCTACAACAGCTTAATCTGGCGCGCTAACCTATTGTCCAACTATCTGATTTATTTCACTACTACCTACCCCGACCACCTAACATGCGTATCACTTTTATGAAGAGCTCTGATTACTATGCCGGTAATGAAGTTAAGCAGGTTGTGGTATTTAAGCTATCATAGTCACTCGCATTAGTATTAAAGTAATCGGGATATTTACCATGTTGTATTTGTTCTGAGTTTCCGATATTTTGGCACTCTATCCGTGATCATGGTGTTTGCGACACTGACTCAAGCTCCGTGATCATGGTGCTTGCAACAGCGCCGATTTATCGGAATCTCAGAGCAATACAACATGGTAAATATCCCGATAACTTAATACTAAGGTATGTCGGTAGCAATTAGACGTAACGAGAAGAACCGTAATCTTTGTCTAAATTTATTAAACCATGGTGGGTCAGAAAAATCCTTGATCAGAAAAACGTGTCACTGCTTTGAACGAGGATGCACGAAGTCTCGTACGGACTCGACATAAGCGGACCCCAGGCTGTGTGATGGTAACTTTGGAAGCAAACGTGTCACTCGCTGAGATGACAATGAAAAACAGAGTCCGTTTGCATTACCCTTGCATTCAGTGTGCCGAGAATTGCTAGTCATACCATGCATACTTTACCGACTCAAGCTTTGAAATAAGGGATAGCGTCAGGATTTCTCGGAACACGCAATATAAGTATTTATTTTCCTTATGCATTTCTTGCTGTAAACGATGGTTACCGAAAGTGTCGTCATAAATCGATAATACATTAAACCTTTGGGAAAGTCACCTATCCTGTAGATTATAGTTAAGCCGTTTATGATAATGACATTACAGACTGCTAGGTACTTAAGGTTGCTACTATGTAAGATAGTGGCACGTCTCCGGTCCGGCCCACGACTCAAATTTATCATAAACTTCACAACAATAATCTATTTTTAACTTTTAAATGCTTATCCCATGTTTACTTCGCGGTAGCGCTATTATCTCTTCTTATCAGAGTTGTATAAAAACCGAGTATATCTAATAAAAAGCTGAAATAAATCAGCTCCTATCACATAAAACTAGATTTAATTACGATAACAAACATTATATAAGTAAGACTCCAAAATAAATTCTCGGTATCATCATCTCCCGACTGCTATCGTCGCACCTTCATAGTAATGGACTATGGAAAGTTGAAAAGTTCCATTTGGGGTTGCATTTCTCAGAGGATGCATTTTCTTTTTTAGATATCAAGAGGGAGTCAGTTTAAAGTTAAATCTAAGTTTGTGGGGTTGCGACCGTTGTTACACAAGATGGCGGCATCTTGGAAAAAGATACAATAGAAGAATCAAAAAATCAATTTCATTTATTCAGTTCAAGAAATAATATAAAAATATCAAATAATGTAAAAATAAACCATTGGATAATGATTTTTTCGCTGGTTCGGTACATTAGTTCTACTGAAAGATATCAGCAAGAAACTCAGAGAACTACACATACCTATATTCGAATTAGATTATCTTACTTTTTTAAATTTGCTTTAGTATTTTTTTTTTACCTGTGCAAAATCTCCACGTATATATACCTCCCCACCGGAGTCGGTGGAAGAGGTTATGTCGGACTCGAACTGACTAAAACGCACGCCGTCTGTGGGTCGTTTTGGTTGCCGAAGGTGGGGTTGACAGGCATATCCCTCGCACCCCGGCCGACCCAGGGCCACCTCTCACGATCTGACCCTCTCCTCGGGTGTGTGGGGACTACACAGTCCCCAACTCGTCCCCGGAAAATGGGGAGGCGCGCCAGGCGCGCCGCCGCCGTGGCCTGCTTCTGCCAGGGTGACAGGCGGTTCCACCTGTCACCCCTAGGCCTGCGCTCATGGGGGGCGGAGGTCGTTCATCGACCTCTGACACCCGAGTTGCCTTCGTACGCGGGCAGCTTGTCTTGCGATCCTTCGTCGCTCCCGCTGCCGTTCCCGCCCCACCTCCTCCTTCTGCGAGCAAATAATGCTTGCTCGCAGAAGGAGGTGCCGGCCGCCCACGCATCCGCGCAGTGGACCATCGCCGCGAGCAAGGTGGAGAGCGTGAGAACCCTCACTCCCAGGGCCGCCACAAGCTCCCGTCTCGGCGTCTCCCACGCCGGACAGTCAGTGAGCGTGTGCGACCGTCAGTCCTCGCTCGCGGCACAGTGATGGCACTCGGACGTTGGCTCTTTCTCAATCCGACGCAGATACTTCCCGAAGCACCCGTGCTCGGTGATCATCTGCGTCAGATGGTACGAGAGGCTGCGGTGTGGCCTCTCTAGCCTAAATGTGCTTTAGTTTACAATTTATGATGAGCGAGCAATCAAGAGACTTATGTTGACCACACATTAACATCATTCATTAATTTTTTTTCCGCGTCTATTTAAAATTTATTTAGTGGCATGTTAAATCCTGAGGAATTTTATTAAATATTTTTATAGAAGCCTATATAAACGAATCACCGACTTTGTGAAGCCTGATTTCTGGTACAAGAAGATTATTTTGTTTAACGTATTAAAATTATGTACTTACGTTAGATATATTTTCGAAAATATTAAATTTCACACTTAAGATATTATCGTAACGTAAAAAATACTTTGAGTGGGGGGGGGGGGTCCCCTAGATATCTAAAAAAGTAATTTGCATCCTCTGACAAATGTACAGTAAGCCCAAAAAAGATAAGATGAAGAAGAAAGATGTAAGATTTCAATGGACCAGCAGTCCGGGGAGGAAAGTTTACACCAGAGCCTTGTTTAGCAGGTGCACTAACATGCAGATGAGCTTGGCTTGAGTTTGAAGAATGTTGATCGAGCCCTCTTCGCCTGTGGTGATGCCCTATATATATATGTGTATTATACTAGCTAATGACTGTGGTTTCGCTCGCGTGAAACCCCGCTCCCGCCATCCAAACTATTCCCGGTAAGAAAAGTAACCTACGTATTCCAAGCTATAATCCGTGTACTAAATTTCAACCAGATCCGTTCAGAACGTTGTTGAATAACAAACATCCGGACACCTTCACAATTTTTCACAATTACAATAATAGTAAGCTATACTTTTAAAACGTTCTCAGTGATTACCTACCGCTTTAGATGGCTATCACCAAACACTATACACAAAGTGTTTTGAATAAACAAAATAGCCAAAACTAGTTTAGCAATATACTTTACGATTCCAAAGAAAACTTTATTGGAGTAGATGCATGTTTCAAAATAACAACACAAATGTTGAGGAAACTGGCACCCTATCGTGTACAATAATAAAAGATCGTTACCTGTGACTAAGCAGACTAAGATATTTATAACTAAAGTAGGTATATATTGACTGATAGAGTATATAAAAGTATGCAATGATACTCATTGTTTGAACGTAAATAACTATTAGTCACTTTATAAAGTAGGTTGCGTAAATAAAGTTTTAAAAATTTATAGTATTTTTAGTCACTATTATTGATTGAGAAAATATGAAATTAAAATATTTATGGCCCCATTCACACATTAGATATCGATATGATAATCGGGCAATTAAGAAGCTTAATATCATAACTGCGAAATTGGTCTGGCAAACTTCCTGATGGCAGAGGTGGGTGGCAATCATAGCTAATCGCATTTTAAGTTTCGGGTGAATCTATATTACTCATATACGTCAAAACATACTGAGCGGACCTGGTTCAAAATTTCAAAAAATCAAAGTCATAAATCATTTATTCTGCATACACCATTAAATCGGCACTTACAAAACGTCAATACAAAAAGAAATATTAAAGACTAGTTTAACAAACCTGAGAAGACTCCGGCAAGAAACTCAAAGGTTGGTTTATTTACTAACATATACTTAGTCTACTTAGCCTAAATACAAAAATAGTTTCAAATAATGACATGGAAAATAGTCTTTTAGAAAAAGTTTAAACATTAAGTTTATTATTATTATTATTGTTTCTCAGTACCTTGACTCTCGGGACTATGGAGTCCCGGGCCTTTGGAATGCGTGCGTCGAGCCAAAGCCAAGACGTAGAGGCCCTTTTATGAGAATTTAATATGCTAGGAATACACACACGTGGCGGATAACATCCCTGAGCGCACAATATGATACACCGGGAGATGGTCCCCGCCAGGTGCACAGACTATTGCTGTGCGGTGCTGTGGCCGCGATGAAAACTAAATTATGGGCTATGGGGATTGAGAATTGGATGGACTGGTGAATGGGCTATGGGGGTAGACTAACGGACGCCTGCCGTGACAATAAGTCTCAAAATTGTAAAAAAGCAGGCGGTGACTTGCTAACTCATTGCATGGGCCCCTTAAAATAGCCACATATAGTGTGACCATGGAGCAACATCCGTTGAGCGGCTAAGGTTGTCGAGAGGTGAGTCTGCGGGGCGCAAGTTCGCGGTATACCAGTCAGCATGCCCCCGGCGTTATGGCATTTTACACTTCCAACCTGGAGAATAGGTTCTGCTCTTGCAACTCCACTCATGGCCGGCCAATGAAGGCAAGCACACAAGGTGAGGGGGAATAAATCCTAATCTTCGGGAGAATCGGGGTACGTGGTGTCGCTACTCACCAACAGCTCGCCCACAAGCTGCCCCTGCGGGGTTATTATTATTTATTTTTTTTAAACTGACATTAAAAAATCTTATTTTTACATCTTTTGTCAGGCGGTAATAAGGTCAGCGCCTGTAATGATTGGGTCATGCATGCCTCGAGTCAAGAATAGTGCCCGGAATACGGCATTAGACTCACCCCCTATTACGTGGGACCGAATTCAATGATTGGTGAAATGTGGGTGATAATTCACCACTGCCTAACCCTCCGGGGATAAAGGGGTGATTATATGTATATATATATATATATATATATATATATATATACTTATATATATATATATATATATACTGGGTGGCGCAAAAGTACTGGCACTAAAGAAAATACCTTTATTTTTTTTATATGACATTTTCTGTTATTCTGTTGTTGAAAATTGTGTAGTGAACAAATGTAAAATACACTGAAAATAAACATGGACCGTTTTACTCCCCAAGAACGTGGAATAATTGTGTCAATGTTCTTACGGAATAATTCATAGGCCGAGTTATCTCTCGTTTTGGCGATTTGCCTTGGCCTGCAAGATCACCCGATCTGACCAGTCCAGACTTCTTTCTTTGGGGTTTTTTGAAATCTCGGGTGTATGTGAACAAGCCACAGACTCTCGCAGCTCTAAAAGAAAACATTCGTCAAGAAATAACGAACATATCGCAGGAAGTGTCACGGCAAGTTATGCAAAATGTCATAAATAGGGCTCAAATGTGTATCAACTCTGGAGGTCACCATTTAAAAGACATCATCTTTAAATCCTAATGGTACGAAATTTAATGGTACAAATATACATTTAAAAAAACCTAAATCTAGTTTTCTAATTTAGAAAAAATGTTATAGCCGAACCAAATAGGGTCTTTACTTTTGCGCCACCCAGTATATATATATATATATATATATATATATATATATGTATTTTGACATAATTTACTTTTCATAAAACTGCCTACATACCAAGGTTGAATATAAATATCATAGACAAAAACAACAACAACCAATTGCTAATCACCTATTTTCTACTTGTCTTTTATAGATATAGATAATCTAATCTTTCAAATTATTTAGTTTTATATTTTTCAATGGAACCAAACATCTACCTTGATAATACCGGGGACATTACCCTCAGAATTATCACGGTTGACGAGTTCACGTTAGTTTACAATGTTAATCTTCAGGGGAAGACTCATGAAGTGCTGGTTTAACGCCGTTAAGGATGACACATGCTTGTCGATGGCCTCACATATAGGGATGATAAAGACCGTAGACTGAGAAGTACAAGCAGGAGAAGAGATCCTGATGCAACCGAAAAACAACGCTTGTTAGACTTTCTGTTATGTAATGAAGTCTATAAAATTAAATGCCATCTTTTAGAGTGAATGAAAAGATGTAATTGACGCTTTTTTATTCAATTTTAGACTGGGTTTCTTTTTTTTTTATACCACTTAGTTGGCAGACAAGCACACAGCCCACCTGATGGGAAGCGGTTACCGTGGTCTATGGACGTATGCAACACAAGGGGTGTTACACTCGCGCTGCCGACCATGAAGAAACCTTCTGATGCCCCTCTTGAAGAACCCCATATTGAAGGCGCTTGGGAAATCCGCAGCAGGGAGGCCATTCCACAGCTTGAGTGTGCGTGGGATGAAGTTTCTTTCATACCGCAAAGTGCGCACCATCTCAGGTCGCAATGTGTGAAGATGTATTCCCTGCCAATGGCGAGAGGTGCGATGATAGAATGTAGCTACGGGCATCATGTCGAACAATTCATCTGAGCACAAACCATTGTATAGGCGGTAGAACACAAACAGTGAGGCAAAATCCCTCCTAAGGCTAAGAGGTTCCACTCCACCTGTGAGTATGGGATTTTCAACCAGCCTCAATGCCCGTCTTTGCAACGAGTCGAAGTGGTCAATTTGGTATGCAGGTGCTCCAGCAAAAAGGTAACATCAGTACTCCATGTGAGGCCGGACCTGTGCTTTATAAAGAAGGAGTTGCTGCCCCGCAGCGAAGTACAGCTTCGCTCTGTTGAGCACCCCGAGTTTTCTTGATACCAACTTAACCTTGTCCTGCAAATGACTTCGGAATTGGACGTCGCTGTAGATATCGACACCAAGGATCCCGATACTCAGTACTGTATTCCGCATAAGAATGAATGGAGCCATCAGACAGCATGTCATTGATATGCAACAAGAAACAGCGTCGTAGACAATACGGAGCCTTGTGGGACACCAGCGTTAATGTTCATGCGGTCCGAGCAGCTGCCGTCGACGACGGCTTGAATGCTTCTGTTGGACAAAAAGCTGGAGATCCATTCGCACAATCCCTCAGGGAGTCCACAATATGGCAACTTCGTAAGAAGACCTTTGTGCCAGACTCGATCGAAGGCCTTCGCTATATCGAGGCTGACCGCTAGTACCTCACCCCGACTCTCGATGGCTTGCGCCCACCGGTTTGTGAGATACACAAGAAGGTCACCGGTAGAGCGACGGTGGCGAAAGCCGTACTGTCGGTCGCTCAGTAGATCGTTTCCTTCAAGGTATCTCAGGAGCTGCGTATTAATGACACGCTCCATAACCTTCGAGAGAAGGGAGGTTATAGCAATAGGCCTGTAATTAGTCGGATCTGTCCTGTCACCTTTCTTAGGTACAGGGTACACGAATGCGGTCTTCCACGAGGTAAGGTCAAAAATTAAATGGCATTATTATATTATATTGTTGATGGATGGCACTTGGTGGAATTTGTTGTTACATATATTAAGAACACACTTGTACTGTTTCCACGCTATTTTTTGGGATTGAGGCCAGGTCTAATCTTGCGTCAGTGATGGTTTGTTGGGGCGTGTCTTATCAGGGAATCACAAAACTACATTTTTGTGAAAAAGTTGCGAAAACTTCAGCCAAAGCGTGTCAAGATACTGTCTTGGATCATGTTGTGCAACCACTAAGCAATATACTTTTTAAAAATATACCGTGGACTTTCCAACTCTGCTCCTGGTCACAAGGCACAATAGTTTGTGCCTGAGGTCTGGGCAAGCCTGGCTAGAAACCAACGTTCCAGACATTATAAGAGCTGAAGACTGGCCCTCATCTTGCCCAGACCTCAATCCTCATGGTCAGTTTTAGAGGACATGGCCTGCTCTAAACAACACGGTGACATTGAGTCTCTTTAAAAACTTTGGAGCAAGCAGTGGCCAGTTCCCTTTGGAAACAGTGGATAAATTCATAGATTCGTGGCCAGATTAAAGGCCTGTATAAAAGCCAAAGGTGGCCATTTCGAATAACAGATATTTTTATTTTTTGCTAAGACTTTAATAAAGATGTAGGTATAAATTTTAATAATATTACATTACTTCATTTAATAAAAATGCATTTTCATTTGTAACAAAACTTATGGCTGGACTAGGTATATATACACATATATGTTTATAGAAGAATATTGTTAACTGTTATTGTGAACCCTTGAGGATGCTGTAAGGCGAAGTCTAATGAAAATAACTGTGGAAAAAGTACAAGCGTGTTCTTAATATGTGTTAAATAGCATTGTTTGCTGTGCCAGTGGTAAGACAATGGTTTTATTACGACATAAAACGAGAACAACCGTGGCCCTGGTTGTTTAGTACTTGTGTACGAAACATACTCGCAAACTATCACCATTCAACTATTAGTAGGGTATCAAATTGAGTGGCTGGACTTTTTAAAATGATATTTTTTCTCGCAACATCTGACAAAAACACAAAAGAAGTAAGACAAAATACCAAACACACATACAATTCCGGTTATAATTTAAATTTGGCTTATAACTTTTAATTTCCCAATACGTAAATGGTAGGAATTAGGGCCACCCCATCTCTTCCCATGCGGTGTCATAAAGGCGACTATCGGATAGGGCTGTTCAACATCAGACAGACAATATATTATACAGTCCAAACTCAGCCTCACGTGCATGGCTCGAGTCAACAATAGTACCTGGAGGTGGGTGGGGTGAGCCTTTGCTATACAATATACCTTTGCTATACAAGAACCCCTATTACATGGGACCGAATACAATTATTGGTGAAATTTGGTTGTAATTCACCTCTGCCTAACCTAACCCTCCAGGGACAAAGGCGTGATAATATGTATGTATGTATGTAAATGGTAGGACCCAAAAAATCCTATCTATCTGTTTAATTACTCAGATTGATAGACTAACTACATTTAAGTAATGAAAAACTGTCTGAAATGCATCCATTCAAAACGGACTCTCAACGTTTGTAACATTAGACATTGAAATACTCTACCTATATATGCAATCAACACAATTGGCTACTCACTTATAATAAGATTCGTACATTTTTTAATCGAAAGCAGGTGTATTGGCTTACTAGTCACCTTGACTTGCCCCTAAACGTCTTGATAAGGCTTAGTACATCCATACAAATCGCAATATATATAGACACTCAATCTTACCTCGTCACTGTAGTAGCACTGTCTTTCCTCTGGACTAAATGTCTTGATGCCAGGGGTAGCGTAGGTCCTCTCTGGAGATAGACCTATCAGAACCTCGGTGGAGGGGACCACTATACGAACTGGTGAGTCGAGGTCCGGAACATTATATGCGCTTTCGATTATTACCTGCGGATAATAAAATATTTTAATAGATTATAATGAAAATCATGCTATTTGTGATTGCACTCCTGTAAAACGCCTGGACCTATTTACATACATACATACATATAATCACGCCTTTATCCCCGGATGGTTAGGCAGAGGTGAATTAACACCCACATTTCACCAATCATTGAATTCAGTCCCACGTATTAGGGGGTGAGCCTATTGCCATCTTTCGGGCACTATTGTTGATTCGAGCAATGCATCTAAAGCTGAGTCTGGACTGTATATATCTGTCTGGTGTTAAACAGCTTATCCCTTACAATATTTTTCACGTAGCATGGGTACGGTGACGTTTGGGATTTGAAGTTACTAGAGATGTAGTCAAGATAAAATCGCATGAAATAAAATCGATTATATATCTTATCGAGATCATTTATTAATGAAGAAGAAATCGATTCTATTAACTAATAATTTTGAAGAAAAAAAGTAAAACAAAATTGATAACCTGTTTAATTATTTATTAAAAATCAAACATGTTCATCATCTTCATCATCATCATCATCATCATCATCGTCATCTGACTCGTCGACGTGAATAATTATTTGGGAATCAATTATGCAGTCTATTCTAATGTCTCGCTCCCAGTCATGTAAGATTAGATTTTTGGTTTTCTCCACTACTTTCTTCCAGTCATCGCCAGTGACATTTTTGCATCCCTCTTTCAATAACCCCATCATTTTTGTGGCTGTAAAAGGCGGAGCTGTATTTTTTCGTGCAGCGTATCCTGAAACAAGATAAAAAACAAATTGAGTCATAGAATTCAAGTAATAAACATAATCATATTTTTGTCAGTATGTAAATAGACTATGGTTAAACAAGTTACCTTTGATTTGGGCCCAAATTAATTCAATGGCATTGTACTAACAGTGGTACGGTGGAAGCCTCAGGACTTCGTGACCATATTCGTTTGCCATCATATCTAATTTGTATGTCGTTTGGGGCTTGTGCATTTTTACGAGCTTCACTAGCTCCACCTTTAATTTCGTCTCATCGGCTTCCACATTATTGGCTTGGAGCCACTCGATCAACTCGCTCTTCTTATTGGAAGAAGTCGGCGGTTTGTTCAATTGCACGGAGTGATATGGGGCATTGTCCATAATAATTGTGCTGGGTTCTTCTAAATTGCTAAGCATATTTTGAAACCACTCCGTGAATACTTCCGCATTCATATCTTCGTGATATTCTCCCGTCTTTTTCGATTTAAAAGCAAGTAGCCCATTTTCTACAAATCCTTTCGATGTGCCTGCGTGACAAATAATCAATCTCTCCCCTTTTCCTTCTGGCACTTTGGTCGAGGCATGAGGTGTATCGTCAGTCCACATTTTACCGACCGTATGATTGGCATTCAGCCAAGTTTCATCCAGGAAGACGACATTGCTCCAATCGGTAATCGCTTTAGCCTTTTTCAAAAAGGTAACCCGCGCAAGTGCTATATCGCCCCTCTCCATGACAATTTTTCTTTTGTTTGCTTTTTTGAATTGGAAACCAATGTCCTTCAATACGCGCCACAAGGATGTAGGACTTCCAGTAAACAAATCAGCATCTTTTAAAGACTTGACCAGCTTTAGAAGCGTCGGTAATTCTTTATTCTGGTAATAGTTATAAATGTGGCTCCGTATAGCATCGGCCGCAAAACTGTCTACATCTGTTACAGATGCCTTTTTGGTTCGCTTTTTATTAGGGGTGGACACTTTATTTTCTTCTGTATCGTGAGCACCATATTTTTCTCGAGTGATTCGAGAAACCGTGTTCCGCCCAATGTCTAACGCATCTGCCACTCGATCCAAAACGTTGGACACAGGCAATAGCGTTCCGCCATTCTCACGTTCCCGCTCAAAGTAATCCCGCAATCGAACTACAAATTCACGGGCTTGACTACCAAGCACAAAAAAACAACAAAACAAAAGTCAATAACAAAAAACGGTAACGAAAACAACAAAGCACAACGATAGTCAATAACAAAAACAAGTAACAAAAACACCACGCAAGCTCAAAACAAAGAAAACAAACCGCATACAAGGCAGACGCACTCGTACTGAGTTGATATAACAAGATGGCTGCCAGCTCATGCTTAAGCAGTGTTGCTATATTATAATAAAGCTCCACAAAGACAAAAATGCTTTGTTTAAAGTTTATTATTACATAATTATATTTTATAATCGTATTTTAGTTAAAAATACAACTAACGATTTATGATACTTTATTCGACAATTTATCGATTATAACGATTTTACTATGTCAATCTCTAACGCAACCTGTTCCGATTCACGCATCAAGAATTATGTATTTGGAATGTTTATATTTAAAGTTTAAATAATTACGGAGAAATAAAAATAGTTTTAAGTTAAAAATGCAAAATAAAACAGTTTTCTTTTTATCTTCGTATTAAGTGTTGTTTCCTGTATTCCGCGTTAGGTAAATTGTTTCGAAATTAATCATGCATGAAATGGAATTAGTCAAATGTCACCGTACCCATGCTACGTGAAAAATATTATAGTCGCCTTGTACGACACCGCATGGGAAGTATTGAGGTGGCCCAAATTTTACTCTGCCGGGAACCACGCGGCGGGCCTGGATCGATTTAAATGATATTTTTTGTATATTTGGTAAATTAATTCCTTTACCATGTATAGATAGGTACCTACGCTTTAAAATAATAAAGACAATCAGTCACACACATCGCATCTGACACATAATTACACATTAGTTAGGATCATAGGCTGACTTTAGTCGGTTATTAGATCAAATACCACTCTTGACGCGAATTCCAACTGGGTTAAAACTAACCACATTTGCTTATTTATCGTACATCAGCAACCAGTGAACCGCAGAAACTCAGCCAGGTCTCCCATGGGACTCCCATGGCAATATAACTAACAATAAGTACTTGTAAGAACAGAAAGAAAGAAAATAAAGTTAATTTTCATGCTGACTCAGCTAGATCATGTAATCCGTCTTTATCTACTCATAGAATATAAACAAGACACTAATAACGACTCCAACTTCGAGAAATTATATTACAAAAATGAAATCTTCATAATAAATTAAAATTAAATTAAAAGTAAAAGTAAGGATGATATAAAACAGAATTATATCATATTAAATAACAAGATTGAATTTGAAAATTGAACAGCTATATTTGCAACGATATTTCATTGTAGGTAATGTTGGACTTCTGATATTTTCTAAAACCTTAAAGTAATTTTGAACTTTCAATTTTATAACCCAACGGATTAGTTATAGTTGAAAGTCATAATATTATTTGGTTGAAAGTCGAAATTGAAATAAATTTGAAAGTCGAAAATTGCGAAAGATTCATTTTGATTTATTCACAAGCCAACTCCTCGAAACCGAATAGATAATGTGAAATTATCGAGGAATTGTTAGATTTTTGACCACCCCGTAACATGGTAGGGGGTATATTGATACCTGTTTGGTTTGGTACCGACTCCAACAAAAGTAGGTGCATTTTTATCTTCAGACACAACTTATTCGAACAATTTTATTTATACACCACTTCGGTGGCAGACTAGCAAGTTATATCTGTAATTAATTTATTTTAAACTTTTCAGTGCATTTTGTCCGTTGTATTTTTATCGTTAAAAATCATCATCTTCCTCCATGCGCAAATATCGGTCTCATTGCTATCACCTCCGAGTTCGAGGTTCGCCTTTAACAATATAGGTATTTAAACTATCATGGTCACTGACATCAGTATCAGAATAAACGGGATATTTACTATGTTTCATTATTTTGAGTGTCCGATATTTCGGCGCTGTTGCAAGCACCATGATCACCTAATCACATAATGAAACATGGTAAATATCCCGTTTATTCTGATACTGATCGCCTTTAACAGTCTTTAGTGACGCGGTTGAACTTCTATATTTTCTGTGAAGTAACAGCGGCCTGACTTGGATGTCCCGTTGGCAATACCGAAGTATTACAGTTAGACCAATCGTCGAAATTGTAACGACTACCATAGATGTTCGTGTAATAAATGAGACCAACGGCTCGATGTGCTCTCCGAGACACGGAAGTACCCAGATTAATGCAAATAGACAAATTAATGTGTACAAAATATTTACACTGTAAATTATCTGAGTACTTCTATAAAAAGGCCCACGTAACGTTAACAAATTGCGTAAATAGAAATTCTTTATCTTGTATTATTAATTCCAGATAGAATCTTAAAGATATTATTTTCGTTAAGATTCATTCGATTATTTTTATCTTACCGCATTATATGCTCATATCGCTGTACAACTATCTGTTCCCTTGATGGATATTGCATTGTTCTGACAATAAAGGGCATTTATATTTAAGCTTTCTATAAATACCATTATAGCTTCCCTTTAAAACATTTTAACATTTTTAACTAACTACCATGTTTCACTACTACTACTAACCGCGGTAGCCTACTGCTGAGACGAGGTCTCGGGTTCGATTCCAGGTTGTACCATGGCACACACTAATGACTTTTCGATGCTTCTCGAAGTTATGTATGTATTTATCGCAGGTATATAAGTGCCCGGTTAATGGCAATAGGCTCGTCACCTATTTCATTGGGACCTAAACATAAACTGGCGAAATGTGGGTGCTAGCACCTTTGCCTTTGTTATCATGTTTCAATTTTAAATAAAATATATGAAATGTAAAGAGTACTGAGTAAATATGCTACTATGCTGTCACAAAGTAAAGAGTTCTCAAACTCAGAAAGTTACCTGAACACATGGAAAATGTAATACTTTCGTCCGATATACCGATTTTCCCTGCTAACAAATGATTAAAAACACAACGTTTTTCAGTCGCTAATTTTAGTTTAAGAAGTTTGTCATAGAAAAATAAATAAAAAAGAGGCGGGAAGTAACATTACAGACGAATCTTATAGTTATTTTTTTAACGAACTACTTAATTATAAAGGTCATTTTCATTCAATAATGGAAATGACCTTTACAATTAAGCTATTCGTATGATTTAATACCCATTTACTAAATCATACATTCCTGTAAATGGAAATCAGTAATGTTGAGAGGTCCCTATAATCAGGTTTCTGCCGACTTCCTGCCGGGTCGTATAGTGCAAGACAAACTAGTAAAGGTATGCATTTTTTCCACCATCTCTCCTTTTGGATTCACCCTTTGCCACTGGAAAGTGCTCTTGGAACAATGATGTGATTAGTGGTAACATCACTTCACAACTATAGTGCGACAAGAAAGTCATGACAATATATTTTATTATATTTTTGTTTTTATTTATATATCAAAAGAAAATTTATGATCTAAGACAGACACGTCCGTATTTCAGACAACAGTTCATTTATACAATACATAATAAGTATCTATCTATACATTGAATAATAATAATATAATTGAAATTTAGGGTGGCGCTGCTACGATTAACCTGGTATCCCTGTAACACTATAACTGAACAGTCTTGATCTATTGGTTTTACTGTATAATTTCATTATGATAATAAACTAGCTGTTGCCCGCGGCTTCGTCGCGTGTATGTTGGTAATCGCGACCAAACATAGCTTATGTCCTTTCCCAAGGTCTAATCTACCCCTATACTAAATTTCATCAAAATCGGTTCAGCGGTTTAGGTGTGAAAGCGTAACAAACGGTCAGACAGACAGGCAGACAAATAGATAGACAGAGTTAATTTCGGATTTATAAAAGTAGAATGGATAAATAAAAGTGAAAAGAGTATCGCTGCATATGTTGAACCGATATAAATTTAACAGCATCTGCACTTACGTTTGATAAACACGCGGTAAAAGGTTCAAGATGCAGTGGTAAGGTGGCAGTCTTACGACCCTCAATAGATCATCAATAAAATAGCAAAGAGTAAGCACGGGACCCTATTATTAAAGTCTGTTTCATGAACCGTGATAGCCACACAGTTGAAATTTTCACAGATTTTATGTAATATTAACAATGAAAGCAAGAGATGTACACAAATATAATTATAATGTTTAATAACAATAATCTATCGATCAGAGTTTTGGACACCCGAAATACTGCTCGAAATTCTGACGTAATTTATTTGGTCTTCCATGTTTACTGACTCACTGAAAATATCATTACATACTAAAAGTATGTCTTAAAATAAATGTAAATGGAATAAATAAATACAGCTGTATAGTTATTTATTGGTTAATGCAATGAATCAATAATGGATTAAATTTTAATGAGTTCAGGTGGGATTTGAACCCGCAATCTTGCAGGGGGCATGCTCTGACCAGTGGTCATCGAACCTTGCCTGAAACCATCCAAATCTTCTTATATATATCCGTCTTACAGAGACGGTAGGAGCCATCTACCGATAAGCGTAAGAACTATCGGCACCAGAGAATGGTGTTACAATCATTTTTAAACATTTATTTTTGATGACTCTGGCTAAACAATTGAATGAAAATCCTAATCGATTTGAATAATTAGAAAACTAAATACTTTAAAATTTCATTCAATTGGATCAAGAATGTTCAAAAACGTAATAGTGAAGTTAAAAACTTGGGTCTAATCGTAGGTAAATGACATAACCGCAACAAATCTAATCAATGCTTCGAAACATAAAATATTCACTTAAAATAAATAATTCTTAATAGATTACAAGCCCCAATCTCGGGCTCATGGAGGAAGAAGGTCATAGAGCGATGTACGACCTCGGATGTGCGATTCGCCTCCGCGCATTGCAAGCTTCGCGGGACGGAAGATACCTGAGCCTCCTCAGGACCCGCTCCCAATCGTCCCAACCGCACAATTCCCCCGTAGAGTCTCCTGTAGGAGTCATCCAACTCCGTCAAGATGAAGAGCAGCCAAGCTAAAGCACTAGCTGCGCCCTTCAGCTTGTGGGCCAGAATTCAGAAATACTCTACGAAGTCCCATCGTCCATCGAGCACGTACCCCGAGTATTTCATATGGGGCTGGATGTCGATGGGTTTACCTCACACTATGAAGCTGGTTCCTGCTGGTGGCGTGCGCTGAGGCCCATGAAAGAACATAGCTTCAGTTTTTTGCATCGTCGTTCGTATCCAATGTTCAACAGGAGCGGCCTTAGGACCGATCCCTGCAGAATACTACACGATATCTCTCGCCGACCACGGTTCTCAGTCATAGTTGGGCAAATAAATATCTCCATCAGGTATGCCCTGACTATGCGATGAAGGTAGAGAGGTATTTCGTGATACACGATGGCCTCCCTAATTCCACTCCAGGGCAAGGTGTTGAACGCGTTGACGATGTCTCAAGGAGGCCGCCAACATCACCACGAGGACTGTAGTCGCCCGGCGACCGCAGTCCTCATGCGCAAGATGGCATTGACGATGGAGTGACCCGTAGAGTTATTACCCGTAGAGCTCGACAAGAGACTAAGCCATATTTCTTTCAAAGAGCTTGCTCACCTCGTCGAGCAACATTACACACCAGTAGGCAGACGGCGATCGGCCGGGTGCCCCGCCTTTCGGATGAGGCCCCGCTTCCCTCATCTTCCATAATTTCTGAAACTATCCCCTCTCCAAACATTCGCTGAGAAATCGTTCTAGTCGGGGCTCGAGAGCATTTTTGTTACCTAGAGCTAGGACCCACGCTTGGACTGGAATGATATCGGGATCGGGGCGGTTTTGTTGGCCTTTAGTCTACTAACCGACCGCTCTAGTTGCACCCAAGTTTCCTCGGACACGTCGATTTCCGCTGGGCGCTATAGGGCCTCGACAAGTTAATTCCCGTTTATGTAGCAAAACCGTGTCGTATCTTTAAGAGTATCTGAAGCTACGTTAAAAGACGCGACTAGATGCAACGCGACGGTACAAGAGGATTCGTGCCTATACTTCTTCACTAGTGCTACTTTCTAAATGAAGATTAAAATGTATATTGAAGCCTCAAGTATTTGAAATACTAATTACAAAATACCTCGACCTCAGGTATTTAAAATACTAATTGCAAATTACATTTTAAGGAAGTATTTAAAATACAAAAAACGTATTTTAAATACAAGTAATTGAAATACTGCCCAACACTGGATATATTCAATTCATAGTGACCTCACTCCTCGGTAATGTAGTAATGTTTGAATAAAAGTTAGTCTTTCAGTCTTTTTGCATTTTCTCTACTAACCTACGTGTTTATTTGGGGGGGTTAGTACATACTTACATTTATTCGTCTATTCGTATGTAATAAAAAAAATCATAACTTTACTTATAGTTCTAAGGATATAATGCTTAGTATAAATTATTATATATCATATAACATTATTTTCCCCGTTGAAACGAACGAAGTCAACTTTTGTTTTCTAAACTGGTATAAGCAGCTATTGCTTAGGTAGTGAGATACTCGTACCTACATGGAATATTGTAGTATGTGATTGATATACTTACCACAACTCCTTGTGAAGCAACGGTTGCACTGTAATAATCGTCAGTGTTCGTGTATAAGAGAACTGTCAATGCTGTTTGGTAACCACACGACGCCACACGACGAGGTGTCGGCTTCTGCGTTTCCCCTCTGCGCATACAATCACGACACGGTATAATAATAAATGTAAAAGATTCATAGTATCGGTCAAGAGAATGAAAAGTTGAAAAGCGATAAAAGCAATGCTGTTAGAAAGGTTCAACCAGGAGCGTAGAGGGTTTTAGGAGCAGAGGTAGAAAGATGGATGGAAAGTCTGAAATGGTAAAAATAAATCTGCCAGGCAAGTATGGAAGAAACCTACATATTGCGTGAAACTTTACCCAGTGGTAAATGAAGATTATTTAAATTATTTATAATTTATGTTCTTTGACTATAATTTCATACAGAACTCGAATAAGTCATTTGTGGGCAGTTTTGACAATACCCATATTCTATAGGCTTTAAGTTATCACACCACAGGTTTTTTGAAATATACACAGAATTTTCATTGATCTGTCTTTTTATACGACTTCCCTAAAAGTTAATGTTTCAGGGTTCATGTATGCATGTGAGTTTCTTTCTTCCAGAATCATTTTTAAATGCCCGACTAATTTTGTAAGTATGGGATAGTGTTAGATCCCTTACATTATTAAGTAGATACAATCAATACACGCCAATCCTTCCTCCACCAAACATCTCAAGTAATATCAGCACTTTTATTAAGAAAATTATTGTAAAATATTATTATAATAAAATATTTTGATACGACCATAAAAGCGTACATATTGCCCAAGATAATCTTGATTTCATGGTAATTACGACGTCCGATTTGTGTCTATTTCTGATTTACCTACATTTTTAAGCGGGTGATAACTTCTACAATCTAATTTAAAACGATCACCTGACTACAGCTGTTATTCGATATGCAATAATAAAATACTGATATTAAAACTAGATAATAAACAACACTTTAGCTAGACGGGATTAAAATTCAACATTTGTGAATTCAGCAGCAGCCAATTAAATTGTGTACATAAAGAGGCAGATGGGTTTCATGCGTGGGCTTTATGAGAAGTGGAAACCGTCCCCATGGCTGTCTGAACAAAACGTTTTTACTATTTTATTGCAATTCATTATTGCAACTGGTGTGCAACGTATTTTCACATGAATAGATATTATGGGAATATGTTTCGCAGCCATTTGATTAAACATTCAGCTATCTGTAAGCCTAGACCGCAATTGCTACGCGGGCGTCCAAAGAAATCGCCAGACTGATAGATTCATGTTTATTATAATAATAATAATAATAAAACTTTATTTCGGACCTTGATCCATAAACAATGTTAGTAGTACACACTTAAAAGCTATGTTAGTAACAAAATAACACAAAATCCCAAAAAAAAAAAAAATCTGTTCATATACCGGCCCCGCCCTCCTGACGCAAAGGGAACATAAATAAATAATAAATAAATAAATAAATATTCCACGACATTCTACACAACGCTATCTAGATCCATGGTAAGCATAGTTAACTAGCTTGTGTTATGGGATCTAGAATGCGGATAAACATACTTAGATACTTTTTTTTTGTAAATACATACACATTATATATAGAATGTATACGCACCCAATGCGCCATGATAGCGCAACACGGCTTCTCACTGATGACCTTCAGAATGCCGTTGACGCTCCCACGCACCCTGAGCATCATAGATGCCATCCTCTTTCGCAGAATGGTGCCAAAACAGTCAGTCAGTGCGCGCTTCAGTAAACATTCCTGATGCACTGCAGTAACGCGGGAGCCCCAGCAACACTCTGAAGGCATTGTTGTACTGTATTCTAATAGCGTTGTATGCCTTCTGCGTATAGCGAACCCACAGGGAACACGTGTACATGGACTGGCAAAAGGCTTTAAAAAGAGTTATTTTAACTGCCGGTGTACAACGCGCGAACCTGCGGGCCAACATATTGCATCTGACAGCCAACGCCCTCCGTTCTCTTTCTATGTCAGCGTCATCTTTTAAATCGTCAGTGACTATGTGCCCCAGGTATTTAAAATTGGAGACCCTCTCCAGGGCTACACCTCCCAGCATAACTGGTGGAATATGTGATAGCTTTTTGCGCTTCACCCTAAATACAAGCGTTTTACTTTTTTGCACATTATAACAAAGCCCATGCGTTTCAGCATAAGCCTCGCAGACTGCCAATAGCTTCCTGAGTGCAGCTACTGATGGATCCAGCAGCACCATGTCGTCTGCATAACTAATACTATTGACACATTGACCGTCAATAGAACAGCCAACGTGTGTGCTGCCGAGCTCCACGATCAGCTGGTTTATGTACAGGTTGAAAAGCGTCGGAGACGTTAACCCCCCTGTCTCACTCCGCATTCCAACCTGTACTCCTCAGATAATTCGTTGGCCCATCTAACCTGATTTATTTGGTGGCCATACCAATACTGAAATACACCGGTTCCTTAAACACGTTCGCGATCTCCACGGGCGTGCTCACCCCTTCCACAGTCACCGGAACGCTAGGCTTAGGATTTAATTTTTTGGTGTGTTTCCAAAACCCGCGAAAATATTTACTTTCATGTTTGGTAGCCAACATATCCATTTTAATTTGATCTTGTTTGCTTTGACATAGCTTAAGTTTTTGTTTAAAGATCTTTCTGGACTCAACCATTTCATCATAAATATAACCCTCACGTGGTTTGCCATGCCAAACCCAGTTGTTAAATTTTTGCCGAGCGTGCCGGTGAGCATCCCTTACATACCTATTCCACCCCAGGATGGTCCGACCCTTCCCGACCCTCCCGCTACCGTGCCTATCATAAGTGAACTCTGCAGCCTCCCGTAAGGACAATATAATTTTCTGATACAAATTATCTATCACTTTCCTATGTTCTGTTTCATGGCACATATGATCACAACATTCTCTTAGTTCATTAGGAGTTATAGTAGGAGTATTGAAAGTCAGCGCATCGAAGATGGCTGCGATGTTTAAAATGTACAATGTAAATGTTGTATATTATATAATTCCAGAAAATTCTTGTCGAGAATCGGGCAATATGAATACCTAAGGCCCAGAGGCGTAGTCAGCTTTTAATTTCAGATAGGTTTAAAATTCGAGAGGTGTGGGGCACGAGGTAGATTACGAAAACAATATGACAAAAAATGTGTACTTCATTATTATTAATGTGAGGAATAAGAGAAGTAAATAATATTTTTTTCAAGGGTGAATTCGGATCCCAAACACATTATATGCCCATGATGACATTTAGAAACGTGGAAGCGTATCAAAGTCCAATTCAAGCATTATATAGAGGTATTTAGCCATTCCTAGGCTAATGTGGCATTTAGCTGGATGAAGAGTGGATCATTTGTCATGTATTAACATTGAGTCGACCATTAACTTATTCTTCGGCTAGTCCGAGCTTAGAACTGTTTCCCGCACCGTCGCTCGCTAAACTCGTGAAATAGTCTTATAGGTTTCTGGTATGTTACAATTACCTTAGATCCATCCTTCTGCTCCTCCTTTTATTTTTTTGGTATGACTATAAGCGTTCCCGCATTCTCTTGAGCGATAGCCGTTTAACCTTCTAACCCCTAGAGGAACCTACATAACACAAGAGTCTCGACCGTATATTTTTTATATATAAGCAGCTGACCTACAGGTGAGGTAGGACTGGTAATCCTTATTATAGAGCTTATTTAATTGTACAATTAAGTATCACTATCAAGAGCAGGTCGTAGTAGCGGGGAATAGGGGAGTGACTAGAGAGGCCACACGGCAGCTTCTCGTTCCTTCTGACGAAGATGATCACCGAGCACGGGTGCTTCGGGCAGTATCTGCATATATGTGTATTCTATTCTCAACCTGAAGAGGATGGGTAATACGCAAAAACGTGTGTAAAAGAGTTTGTGATAATTATTAATACATTATCATTGACAATTATCAAGCCGAGATTCTTATCATATCAAGTAATTATTTATTTAACGTTTATTCCTTGATGGATGATACCTACTAGTTTGGTACTTACTTGTATCATACGTCATTCACCAGAGCCTCTTTCGTCAATTCTACTAAAGAAAAATCAATATCATACCACAGACCCTGCAAAGAATGGCATTAAATTTTGGACTTGAAGCGTATTACGACTTTATTCCAAAATTCAATGAAAAGACACATTATACTTTTTCATTCACTCTAAAAGCTTTTTAATTTTGGACTTTAACGTCATTGCTTTAAAGTCTAAAATTAAATGGATTTTTAGCAGTGTCCTTGGGAATGACCTTGGTTTTGCTTTAGTAAAATCAAAGGGCTGATGGTGAGATTGTCCGCTGACGGAGGCTCATACCGCAGTCGAACGAACGATCAAAAAACATTCTGACTTCGTCGCACAGTAGCAAGTGAAGAGTGGAAAGAAAGTTATGTAAATTATCATCTCCAAATTAAACGACAAAGACGATATGTTGGAGTAATTTGAATATGCATTAAAAACCATGAACTACTCCATTTATGATACAAGCTTTTGTAATCAGTACAACTCTTGCATAAAATTATTATTTTTGTTTTAGTACCTACAACAGATTATTTAAAGAAAAGGATCTTCTAGTAATACTCTTATAAACAGTTTTTGAATAACCCTGTGGTCAGGGTGGAAGTAACAGGATAAAAAGAGGATTTTTTTTTCAATCCTTTCCTTCAATCCAAGAAAAAATAGTAAATTATGATAATAATCTAAAGAACATGAGCTAAATTTATATATGGCTATATTCGTGTAACGAGAATGATAAGGGCGGAGCCACAATGAAGTCGAAAACTGTTACTTATGTACTTGGTCTCCCCTATCACAGTAGGTACTTAGATAGGCAGTATAGCTTGCTCATAATTATTAATCTATTGGATGTGAAATCGTATCTCAGATACAATTGATATAACTTACGTCAACATGTGCCCGCTTAATAGATACCCACTCATTAACCCCCTATCATTAAAAATAATCTCAAATCTGACATGTGATAACTTTATAAATTATTATGTACTTAGTCATTAATAAATTACACAGAGAGCAACGACAAAAAAATAATCTCGCGGTGAAGGGTGAACGATTGGAGTTGATACGCGTATGCCGATGACTGTAACGTTTAAATGGAAGAATTCCAATATTTCTATTAAAATATTATTATTTTTGGAAATGTTTATATGTCTTAATGTTGGTTCAATCTGCGCATCGACATTAATTGAAAATTCGTGCGTCACTGCTTAGTGAAAGACGAAACACGGAATTTATTTATTACATTCAAAGTTTATATAAACAAATTAAAATATTACATAATATGGATAGTGATAAAAATAAATATATCAATAAATTATTCCACAACATTCTACACAACGCTATCTAGACCCATGGTAAGTATAGCTAAACTAGTTTGTGTTATGGAATCTAGAATGGGGATAAACATACTTATATACTTTTTTGTAAATACACACATATCATACATAGAAAAAGATCCACATTGCCTGGTATTTCTTTCACCAGACCGGTAAAAATAGATCGCGAAGCACAAGAAAATGTACCCCATTTTCTAGTTAAGTTCTTTTTCTAATACAATAATCACTCCGAATAGTACCAGAAGAAACACTGAGACATTTTTTTAGGACAAAATAATTATTGAATACTGCTGAGTCATGCTTACATACCTACTTAGGGATCGAAATAATAGGATATTGTTTTGTCGATACGAAACACAATCAGTTAAAACTACTTTGCTAGCGACCAAAATACCGCCGAAATACTTTTAGCGCGGGAAAATTAATGAAGTGAGGTCAAATAATCAGTACAGTTTTGAAAGTGACTCCTAGTGTGGGACACGAGCCGGCGGTGGGCGAGAGGGAAAAGAATATACCTCTTGACACTACCAGTATTGTCATTGGGTAGTGCCACGGGGAAGTCACCACTTTGATTTATGTCTCTCTGTATACATACCTAGTCTAGCCATAAATATTGTTACGAAGAAAAAACATTTTTTTTATTGCAAATAATATTTATTACTTTTACAGTGTGTTAGTTTAATACATAAATATAAAACAATTTAAAATATAAAAAGCTTATTCGAAGTGGTCTCCATTGGCTGCAACACAGTCCTTTAAACGTTGAGGCCAGTTATCAATAGAAGCACGCACTCTTTCCACGGGAAAATTCTTCACTGCCAATCGTATGGATTGTTTTAGGGACTCCAAATTATCATGGCGTTTAGAGCAAGCCATACTCTCTAAAACTGACCATAAATCATAATCCAGCGGATTAAGATCGGGACTAGACGACGGCCAGACTTCAGCTCTGATGAAGTCCGAAACGTTCACTTCCAACCAAGACTGCGTGGACCGAGCTTTATGACCCGGCGCTGAGTCTTGTTGGAAGGACCATACTTGGTTATTGAACATGGTGTTGTTAAGGGGTTTAACTACCTTCTCAAGAATGGTATCTTGATACACATGTGTGCGATGTTTTGATACCTTTTTCACAAAAATATGGCTCAGTCACTCCTTCATAGCTAACACCACACCAAACCATCACTGAAGTCGGATAATGGATAATGCGTTGCACTCTGTCGACTAATTGGGAAGCTTCCTTAGAGCTTTGAGCATAAATACGGTCATTTTGTTTGTTAAAATGTTGCTCAATTGTAAAGATTTTCTCATCCGTAAACAAAATTTTTCTGTGACCTCCCTTTGCGTACCGCTTCAGTAGTTGCTTCGATTTTACCACCCTATTCTTTTTTAAATTATCAGTTAAAAAATGACCAGTGCGTCTCTTATAGGCTGCAAGTCCTATATCATCTTTTAAAATGCGCGACAAGGTTCTGGGTGCTATCTTCATCTCCCGAGATAAAATCTTTTGCTTTCGGACAGGATTTCTTCGAATTATTTCCCTTATTGCTTTGACCACCTCTTTCGTACGAACACTACGTGGACGGCCAGATCTTTTTCTGTCACAAACAGAGGAGGTCTCATTGTACCTATTAATAGCCCGGTACACAAACATTTGTCTAATACCAAGCGTATGGAGAGTTTTAAAAATTACATTCGGCTCCATACCAACTTTGTGTAATGCAATCACAGCGATTCGGTTTTCTTTATCACCCCACTCCATTTTAATATAGCAAAATATTGCACAATGTATTGGCGCCAAAATTAGAAAACACAATGAACAATCGTATAAAAATGACAGATTCCAAATTCAAATGTAATATCTTTCTTATTTTAATTGTAACAGTATTTATGGCCAGACTAAGTATATTATGTCTATTTTCTTATCCCTCACGAATATGAATAAAACTTACGGTTCGACCCTGACTTTAAAATTATAGGTCACGTTTCATTTCAATCAGTGCAGTAGTTAACGAGATACGGTTTGATCTTTCTTTCATACGCGGTCCTAAACCGGGTGATGAACAATTGGTTTTTTTTAAACCGTCCATGTTAGCTGTATTTAAATAGGTCCCCGGATAGTTTTGATTCACTATTAGAGTGGAAAATGTAGGTGACGATTCACTCTTGTTGTAAGGTTCTTCAATAAAACAAATACCTCTGCCGGAAAAGGCCTTTAGTTGCCAATCAATAGGTACTCAAAATATTTAATATTTTTAGCAGCCACATACATAAAACATTGTATAATAACTGACGTGACGGATGCCAGCACCGGTTGCCGTTGCAGCGGACGGACTTAGGTGGTACGAAACGCAATTAATATATATAAATGGCCATATTTCCACAAATTGGTTTTATCTAGAGAAAGAATACACGAACCCCGACTGAGAGGGTTCCTCAGCGCATGTATGGAGCGGGGCCAGTTTGCGAAGATGTGGAAGACGGGAAAACTGGTCCTCATCCATCAGGAGAGTCGCGCCGTCCGGCTACCGGCCCATTGTGGTGTTGCTCGAAGAAGTAGGCAAGCTCTTTGAAAGAGTTATTGCGAAGCGCCTCGTCGAGCACCTCTCTGGTGAGGGGCCGGACCCGGCGAATGCCCAATATGGCTTCCGCCGGTGGCGGTCCACTGTGGATGCCATCATGCGCGTGAGGATTCGGGCGGAGGATGCAGTCGCACGGGGTGAGGTGACGATGGCGGTGTCTTTGGACATCTCCAACGCGTTCAACAGCTTGCCCTGGAGTTGCATTAGGGAGGTTTTCATGTACCACGGTGTGCCTCTCTGCCTCCGCCGCATAGTCGGGGCGTACCTGACGGAGAAAGCCATCATCTACCCAAGTGCGACCAGCGTCAGGCGGCGTGAGATGTCGTGCAGTGTTCCGCAGGGATCGGTTCTAGGGCCACTCCTGTGGAACATCGGATACCGCGAAGTGACCCTGAGGGCTACGAACGCGGTTGCTCAAGTCGTGGAACTGTCGTTGCTGGGCCGTGAGGTAGCTTTGAATAAATCTTTCATGATGCCATGTTCTTTCATGGATCTCGGCGCACGCCACCACCTGATTCCAGTCTCACAGTGGGAGGCACTCTAATCGACATCAAGCCCCAGAGGCTCGTGCTCGACGGCCCGTGGCACTTCGAGAAGCATTCCCGAAGTCTGGGCCCATATTGGTGACCACAGCCAACGCTCTGGTGCGGCTACTGCCAATCATGCAGGAGACACTACGCGCGTGTCGTGCGGAACATGGACCTGTACGGGTGTCCCGTGTGGGCGGACATCCTGAAGGACAGATGCCATATGCCCTTGCTGCGCGCTCCGCAGCAGAATATGGCCTGCCGCATCATCAGGGGGTACTGCACGATATCATTCGACGCGGCGAGTTGCTTGGCCGGATCGCCACCGTGAATCCTGGAAGCGCGATCCCTTTCGGCGCTATACCGGTTCCGAAAGGTGGCGTGGGAGCTGGGTCACGATCCCGAGGCCGAAGAAATTCGGGCCGTGAGAACCCGGTTTCACAGGGACATGGTGGCGGAATGGAAGCTACGACTTTGGCGACCAAAAGCAGGGCGCGCAGTAGTAGCAGCGGTAAGATCCATCATGGGGGAGTGGCTAGAGAGGCCAAACGACAGCCTCTCGTACCGTCTGACAGAGATGATGCTTCGGGCAATATCTGCGTCGGATGGAGAAAGAGCCAACGTCCGAGTGCCATCACTACGATGCGAGGTAGGACCCAAGTCCTGGCTGGCTGCACACGCTCACCGAGTGTCCGGCGTGGGAGACGCCGAGACGGGAGCTGGTGGCGGCCCTGGGAGTAAGAGTTCTCACGCTCTCCACCTTGCTCGCGGCGATGGTCCGCTGCGCAGATGCGTAGGCGGCCGACGCCTCTTTCTGCGAGCAAGTAATACTCGTGAAGGAGGAGGCGGGGCGGGAGCGGCAGCGGAAGCGACGAAGGATCGTAAGCCAAGCAGCCCGCGTACGAAGGCAACTTGGGCGTCGGAGGACGATGAATGACCTCTGCCCTCCATGAGCGCAGGCCTGGGGGTGGCTGGTGGAGCCGCCTGTGACCCTGGCAGAAGCCAGCAGATTTCTGGGGACAAGTTGGGGACTCTGTGGTCCTCACACCCGAGGAGCGGGCCAGAACGAGAGAGATTGCCCTGGGTCGGCTGGGGTGCGAGAGATGTGCCTGTCAACCTCACCTTCGGCAACCAAAAACGACCCACAGCGGCGTGCGTTTTGGTCCGACATAACCCCTTCCACCGGCTCCGGTGGGGGGGTTTCCGTGGGGATTTTTCGCACGTAAAAAAAGAGAAAGAATACATCACTGTATCACAATTTCGTTTTCTATATTGTTCAGTAAAAGTGGCCCTATTTTTACCCGACTACGGCGAAGTAAAGGGAGAGATTTTGACAGGCTATGTATGTATGTATGTATGTATGTATGTATGTATGCTCATCTGTTCCCTCATAGCTCCTTAACCACTTATTAGAACTGGACAAATAAGGTATATTTAGAAGCGTCTTGGTCGTCCGCTGGTTATAGGTTACACTTACAACTGAATGCTTACGCTTATAACTGAATCTAATGTGGCACCCTCCAGTGGTCATAAAGTACTGTGTTAAAAAATAAATTTGAGATAAACATGCCGTGTTTGGTACACATTAGCACATTTCAAATATATTTAAAATATAGTTATTGCTTGCTCAAAATAATATAAATAAAAAAAACAGTTTAAAACTAACGACGACTACAAAAATCACGCTTTAAAAAGTATTAAACAAGAAAATATTAAGGATAGCCGTGGTCGCATGCCACTTACTCTAACAAAACAAAATATTCTAAAGAACCTTACAGGCTGTTTGTATAAAATCTAAAAACGGCTCTAAAACAGACTAATTTTACATTCTTTAGCCGGTTTCTATGGGCTCTCACATTATCCCTCCTCATAGATAGCACCCTCCATACCATCTCTCACCCTGAGATAAAGTGAAGGTCCTCCATGGACGCAGGTCTGGGGGTGGCAGGATATGCGTTCCCTCCCCCCTTTCTGGGAGCAAGATGGGGACACTGTAGTTGTCACATCCGAGTGACAATGAAATGGTGAAGTGAAGATAATAAAATTGGAGGGAAGTGTCCCCAGACAGCTCGTTAATCTAATCTGCCACACTGTAGACGTTTACTGCACGTTTGTAAAATCACGCATGAGGCTTACCAGCTAATAAACACCAGCACCTAATCTAATATATATGGCAAACACGCTGATTTACATGTATTTTTATTCGTTGCGTGTTCAACACTTCTAACAGGTGCGCAGTGCTGTGCGATTAAGGACACGTGTTTCATATTTATACCGCATTGTCCGCCACGAACGATGAGTTATCATTATCATGCTTCGATTGCCAACCATACACATGCTGCGTTACGTCTGATTGGCGTCGATCTGCATGCACAACATTATTACAATTTAAAACTAATAAAAAAATTGACAATTTTTGGCATAAAGTTTTTAAATTTCTTTTTTTTTAACCCTTTTATGTGGCAGACAAGCACACGGCCCACCTGATGGGAAGTGGTTACCGTGGCCTATGGACATGTGCAACACCAGGGGTGTTACACTCGCGCTGCCGACCACAAAGAAACCTTCTGACGCCCCTCTTGAAGAACCCCATATTGTAGGTGCTTGGGAAAACCGCAGCAGGGAGGTCATTGCACAGCTTGAGTGTGCGTGGGATGAAGTTTCTTTCATAATGCACAGTGCGCACCGTCTCAGTTCGCAATGTGAGAGGATGAATTCCCTCCCTATGGCGAGAGGTGCTATGACAGAATGTAGCTGTGGGCATCATGTTAAACAATTCATCTGAGCACAAACCATTGTATAGGCGGTAGAGCGAGGCAAAGTCCCTCCTAAGGCTAAGAGTAAATTGCTAAAAAGCTGGTGTTCGAAATTTGAAACACGATTACTCGGATTTGTAATTTTGCTGCGAGTTTATACCCACCATAACGCTCTTTTCGTGCTGGAGATGTGAAAATAATATTGATAATACCTATTAACCTATTATCAATGGTATGTGTTCCATTGCAGGAAAGCCGTAAACACACAACCTGTTGATTGATTCACGAGGCTCTGACGTAAGATCTTCTCCTGGGATTGGAGAATAAAACATATTTGCATTGAGTGGAGCCCGCATCCTTTTGACATCAGTCGAGCGTTCTACCGCCGCTCAACAGAGGTCGTTACGTATTTAACAAGTCGAGACAATTATGTAAAACTGCGAGTAATAATAAATATTGTATTGCTCGTATGCAGGGTGTACATCATTCAGTTCCCCAGTGTACTTATGTATTTGATAGTGCCACTGCTATAAACGTAATTCATGACATCTATAATAAATGTTATTTATGTCGCTCTTCGGGGTAGCGTGTTCGTACCTGGGTCTTTCCTCTATCCCTGCGTTTTATATTAATGACTTACCGAAGTCTACCATACATTATATGACGTTATTTTACAGATGATAAGTAGGTCAAGGATTTTTTTGTGATATATTACACATCCTATTAGAATTGTATAATTTAAAAGTTCTTAGGTTCCTCATTAACCTCGCATCAATCATTATTGCATCTAAAGCTTGTACTTTAGAGCACGCGATGCGTTGTCCTACTCTTTCTCTTGAATTGGCTTTTACGAGGGCACTGCCGTCTAACCATCCGAGAAGAAAGCCTGCCTCAGAGCTTTGTCCAGCCATTCTAGCTTACAATAAAATTGATATTTACTTAGACGTCGAACACTTCTGTGGGGCCACATATACCCTGAGAAGCTACTTGGAATAACAGTTGATAAACAAATGATCTACAATTCACACAAAGACAATAACATAACAACAACATTTTTCTTAACGTGAAAGAAAACGTAACTATGTAAGGACATACATTTTCTCGTTGACACACAAAAGATGTTAAAATTATAATTTAATCACGGCTTGTCTACACCGCTGTTGCGATACGAAGCCATTATCACGGGCAATTTGACTGAATTAGCATTTAAAGCACAAAAGAGATTTATAACCATTAAATCCATGTACTTACAAGTGTTATAAAATACAGATAATTGCAAATTGTCTACTTTAGAACAAAGAAATATTAACATACCCACCTCTTTGAAGTAGTTATTTGTAAACCGCAATTCTAATGTTTAATCCAGACAAAATAAAGATTTGAGCTTGCAGAAGTTCGCATACGGTTGAAAATTGGTGGGGATCTTAAATACACCATAATATAAGAAATGTCAAAGTCCCCTTCGATTGTACTTCTGCACTTTTTTATGCAAGGTCAAAGGTCAAAAATATTGTATTCTCGCATTTTTCTCGTAAACAGCAAGTGCAATCGCAAAAATAGGTGGGACAAAGTTGTAGATCATTTAATTACCTACAAAATTGATCTTGTACTTTTTGTACAGATCACCATTTCGGAGATATCGCGATATTAAAATTGGATTTCAAATTACAAAATTCGAATAATTTTGAACTTTAATCTTTAATAAAAAAATGTACAAGTCTAATCGATGAGGAGTTTTGATATTCCTTGTATTATGGTGTATTTAAGACCACTACCAATTTTCAGCTCTGTGCAAATTTATTCAAACTTACTATATTATTACTTTTATTTTGGCTGGATTAGTTTGTATGTTTAGAATCTACAGTTTTGCAATCAAATGCAAACAGGCGTGATAGTAACAAACTTCATTTGCCCAGACCTAAATTCTTCTAAATGGTCTTCAGAATCAATAATGAACTAATTGCCTAAAAATTGAAAGGAGTCACACGACATATCCTTAGCTCAAAATTTATGCAGTATTCGACTCTCCTAACTCGCTGTTTTTTTTTTTACGTGTGTAAAATCCCCACGGATACCTCCCCACCGGAGCCGGTGGAGGAGGTTATGTCGGACTCGAACCGACTAAAACGCACGCCGCCTGTGGGTCGTTTTGGTTGCCGAAGGTGAGGTTGACAGGCATATCCCTCGCACCCCGGCCGACCCAGGGCCATCTCTAACGATCTGGCCCTCCTTTCGGGTGTGGGGACTACAGAGTCCCCAACTCGTCCCCGGAAACGGGGAGGCGCGCCAGGTGCGCCACCGCCGCGGCCTGCTTCTGCCAGGGTGACAGGCGGCTCCACCTGTCACCCCCAGGCCGGCACTCATGGGGGGCGGAGGTCGTTCAGCTACCTCCGACGTCCGAGTTGTCTTCGTACGCGGGCAGCTTGTCTTGCGTTCCTTCGTCGCTCCCGCTGCCGCTCCCACCCCGCCTCCTCCTTCACGAGCGTTACTTGCTCGCAGAAGGAGGCGCCGGCCGCCCACGCATCCGCGCAGCGGATCATCGCCGCGAGCAAGGTGGAGAGCGTGAGAACCCTCACTCCTAGGGCCGCCACAAGCTCCCGCCTCGGCGTCTCCCACGCCGGACACTCGGTGAGCGTGTGCGGATCTAACTCGCTGCTTGCTTACACTAAGAGCTTTATGTATTTTTCCACATCAATGTATCCTTGGAGAGCAGTCATAGGCTTATAGTTCAAGGCTTTCCTGCAATGGAGCTCAATCCGTAGATAACCGCCTATACTAATAGTACTAGCCGCGGTAGCCTAGTGGTATGGGTAATGGACTGCGGAGACGAGGTCTCGGGTTCGATCCCAGGTTTACCATGGCACACAACAATGACATTTCGATGCTTTTCGTAGTTATGTGTGTATTTATCGCAGGTTTATAAGTGCCCGGTTAATGGCAATAGGCTCGCCACCTATTACATTGGGACCTAAACATAAACTGGCGAAATGTGGGTGCTAGCACCTCCGCCTACCCCTTCGGGGATATAGGTGTTTGTTTATTTGAGTTTTATTATATATATATATATATATACTAGCTGTCCCGGCAAAATAAATGTTGGCCGATTCTCAGACCTACTCAATATGCTCACAAAATTTCATGAGAATCGGTCAAGCCGTTTCGGAGGAGTTCAAGTTCGAACACCGTGACACGAGAATTTTATATATAAGAAGATATACTAATAGTATTATTTCCGCCTCTCCAGCTCGAAAATGGTGCTTTTGCTGTGTGAAAGCTCACAGTAAAATCGCGAGCGGGACTAAAAGTGACTGAAAAGAACGCTTGTAGAAACAAATGACTAGAAGACTCAACTAAGGTTTTAACATTTTTCTCGTTGGTCGAGGTGAAAAGTTGTATTATTCTCACGTGAACTAATTTTATTCATGCCTTTCATATCTAGAGAACCGCGGTAGCCTAGAGGTATGGGTAATGGACTGCTGAGATGAGGTCTCGGGTTCGATCCCAGGTTTTACCATGGCACACACCAATGACTTTTCGATGCTTTTAGAAGTTATGTGTGTATTTATCGCAGGTTTACAAGTGCCCGGTTAATGGCAATAGGCTCGCCACCTATTACATTGGAACCTAAACATAAACTGGCGAAATGTGGGTGCTAGCACCTCTGCCTACCACTTCGGGGATATAGGCGTGAGTTTATGTTATGTTATCGTATCCAATACATTTCACATTTTATTGTAATAATTGTCAAATACGCAATTGTTCAAACTGAGAATATAGGTATTAGGTATAGTATAGAAGTCAGCTAAGCATTCAATGTACGAAGCTGCAAGGGTTGATATCCATCAATTACTAGATATATGGGGTACATAGAGTGGGCCCCTAGGTAGAGTTGATTGTTCAAGACCTATAGGGTCTAGTCAACCTTACCTGCACACCGGTACTCTTGATGATCGATGAAAGAAGCGCTAGCGCGACTGACGTATGACTTATGCGGCCGCCATACCTACACGGCAGTCCTTCCCATAAAATCCATGTAAGTCCAAAGATTGATAAAGGTACGAATGGATCTAAGTCGACCGATGTGAAAGCCTCAGATATTTATAACCGGGAATAACACTAAGATAATGGTGACATATCAGTATAGATAGAGAATTTTACTTTAACCCGCATGGGGTTACCTTCGTATTCCAGTTGTACTTATAAATCAAAATATCATTTTCCCGCCACGTTATTCATTCCGTAATATCTTTTCTACTTTTCGTAGATACTAAAATATTAAAATTTCTTATTAAGGTTCCGAGGCAAACGACTTGTTTTATGATTTTTTATATATAATTATCATGTTTCCAAATGGATTTATAAGTAGGTACAATAAGGAACAGAAGTAGCTTAACACATTTTCATTTTCAAATAGCGCCAGCTATAAAATGGAATAAGAAACGTCCATATCTGAAAATAGATTGTATAGTCAATCTGTCATATCTGTCCTCATAAATCGAGATTCAGGACTAAATGTCGTTCTAGAATGTGAACCTAAGTATAGAATCATGTTTAAAATTGCTAAAATCACACGCCTATACAATGGTCTGTGCTCAGATGCATTGTTTGACATGACCCCCACAGTTACATTCTATCATCGCACCACTCGCCATAGGCAGGGAATTAAAACTCACAAGTACAACTGGCAGCAGTACGCATTGTGCTGTATCAAAGGAACTTCATCCCACGCACGCTCAAGCTGTGGAATGAATTTCCTGCTGCGCTTTTTTCAAGGGACGATATGGGGTTCTTCAAGAATGTATAAGAAGACTTCTCCAGGATCGGCAGTACGAATGTGACCGTGTGATGCCGCTGGTGTTGCACACGTCCATAAGCCACGGTAACCACTTTCCATCAGGTGGTCCGTGTGGTTGTTAGTTGGTTTAGTTACGTATTAATAGACTTTTCTTAGAATCTGTGCAGTGAAAGAATATGTAATGAAAATCAAATGATTTTTAATTAATAAAATTGAAAATGACTTATGTTGGGTAATGATCAGAGAATGAAATTTGAAAAAAGTATCAAAGCATTACATAAAAACATTAAAATATCTTCGTGTATTCACATTTTATACTACTGCTTCTGTTTATTTATTATGGCACGGTTTATTCACTTAGTTAGATTAGGTTACTTATATTGGATTGCTGTCTACTCAAGATTATTTGATGAAAATAATGTATCATATTTTAATACTGTTTAGTATTCGAGCTTCGAGCAGTCGTCGAGAGGAACTTCCTTAAGTCGGATTTTTAATTCTATACATACTTCATTCCCTATTTTACCTCCTTAGCAACGAAATTTCAAAAAATCCTTTCATAGGGGATGTCACCAACATGTAAAGCACCTACTGTCAAAATTTCAAGTTCATAGGACCCGCTATTAAGGTTCTGCGTTCTATGGAGACAAGTAATTTCATATACATTTAGGTAGATACTACTTCTTCCAATTTTAACCTTTGACCTTTGACCTTAAATAAGAAAATGCATCTATGGGGCTTAAGACCCCACCAATTTTCAACTCTATGCGAATTTATGCGAGCTTACCATGTTATTTCGTCTATTTTAACTGGATTATTTCACAGGGAAAATAAATGCGCCCTAACTGGGTTAACATGTTTTAGGCTGGATTGCACTAATGAAAATCCGCTTAACAAACGAGTTCAACCGCTACTTTTTACTGATGGCATATCTATCTGAAGGGGTATTCACATGTGAAACTCGTGACTTGACTATAAATAGTTCTAATAGACACAAAGGAGAAGAATAACACAAAACATATTACTCACATTTTCTCTTCAATGGCAAAATAATTGAAAGTACAACACACACTCAGCATAGTGAAAATTTCTCTGAAGAGTTCGTCGCACCGATAAATAGTATTCTTCCACATGCAGCTCTGTACCAAGTGCGAACATGAAGCCGCCGGTGATAACTGGAAGATAGGAGAAAGTCCATAACAGTATGAACCTCAGTACAGTATTGCATCAATTCTATTAACTGTATCATACGTGTAAGATTAGTATTTGCACATATGTTTATAGGAAAGTTCACTATTTGAAATCTTTTTATACCTCCCTCGCACCCCGGCCGACCCAGGGCCATCTCTCAATATCTGGCCCTCTTCTCGGGTGTGGGGACTACAGAGCCCCCAACTCGTCCCCGGAAACGATACGCAATGGGTAATGGAGCAAAGTGAAGTCGATGCCAATTTTTCGAAAAAAAGTAATTTTCTCGGATGAAGCGCATTTTCATTTGAATTGCTTCGTGAATACAAAAAATTGTTGAATCCTAAAGATTCTCATGTAATCCCTGAGAAATAAATGCACTCACAACGAGTAACTGTCTAGCGCGGATTTTGGTCAGGCAGCGTGATTGGACCTTACTTTTTTGAAAATGATGGCGAAATTGCAGTGATTGTGAACGGCATTCGTTATAGGAATATGATAATGAACTTCTTGTGGCCTCAACTGGACGGCATGAATCTGGAGACACATGTTGTCCAGAATCATGCCACAGGATGGCACTACTTGCCACACTGCGCATGAAACCTCGGGCTTTTTGTTTTTTTTATACCACTTAGGTGGCAGAGAAGCGCACGGCCCACCTGATGGAGAGTGGTTACCGTGGCCTATGGACGTGTGTAACGCTAGAGAAGCCACACTCACGCTGCCGACCCCGTAAGCACAGAGTTTCTGTGCCGTCAGTGTAGAGGACAAAGCAGGACAAGCCTTTAGTCATCCCACTGACAGCACATATTCCCCAGAGAGCTCTGGCTACCCTACTCACCGCTGGGAACACAACACGAAGTTATTATAACCGCGGTATTCTGTAGGTATAGTAGGTAGGAGGTACTTCCCCAGTCGGACTGCTCAATTGGGCGGAAATACCGCCGTGTCCTATCTCCTAAAAAAAATTGTTTTTGTGAAATCTCCAATTCCTGAGCTCTAATCGGAAATCCAAAGCATCATCGGTGAGATACAGCCACATCTCTGTGCCAAAGTCATGGAAAATTTCATGAAAAGAGTGGCCTGTCATCGGATCCGTGGGGATCATTTGCCGGATTTTTTTTTTTTTTTTTTATACCTCTAAGTTGGCAGACAAGCACACGGCCCACCTGATGGGAAGCGGTTACCGTGGCCTATGGACGTATGCAACACCAGGGGTGTCACACTCGTGCTGCCGACCATGAAGAAACCTTCTGATGCCCCTCTTGAAGAACCCCATATTGTAGGCGCTTGGGAAAACCGCAGCTGGGAGGTCATTCCACAGCTTGAGTGTGCGTGGGATGAAGTTTCTATCATACCGCACAGTGCGCACCGTCTCAGGTCGCAATGTGTGGGGATGAATTCCCTGCCTATGGCGAGAGGTGCGATGATAGAATGTAGCTACGGGCATCATGTCAAACAATTAATCTGAGCACAAACCATTGTACAGGCGGTAGAACACACACAGTGAGGCAAAATCCCTCCTAAGGCTAAGAGGTTCCACTCTACCTGTGAGGGTGGGATTGTCAACCAGGCTCATTGCCCGTCTTTGCAACGAGTCGAAGGGGTCAAGCTGGTATGCAGGTGCTCCAGCAAAAAGGTGACAGCAGTACTCCATGTGAGGCCGGACCTGTGCCTTATACAGAAGGAGTTGCTGCCCCGCAGTGAAGTACTGCTTCGCCCTGTTGAGCACTCCGAGTTTTCTTGATGCCAACTTAACCTTGTCCTGCAAATGACTTCGGTATTGGACGTCGCTGGAGATTTCGACACCAAGGATCCCGATACTTAAGGAGATGGTAAGCGGTGTGCCCAGGAATTGCGGCGCTACAATGAATGGGGTTTTCTTAGCGGTGAATACACATACTTGTGTCTTAGTGGGGTTGAATTGGACTAGGTTTAGTCGTCCCCAATCGGATACTCCAGAGAGAGTAGTCTCGATTTTAGACACAAGTTGTTCGCGATTCTTCTCCACCTCGGACTGAGGGACATTTGCACGGCCCGTGTAACACGAGTCCCCGGTACTGTCGTCCGCATAACAATGAATGGAGCCATCAGACAGCATGTCATTGATATGCAGCAGAAACAGCGTCGGAGACAACACGGAGCCTTGTGGGACACCAGCGTTTATGTTCATGCGGTCCGAGCAGCTGCCGTCGACGACAGCTTGGATGCTTCTGTTGGACAAAAAGCTGGCGATCCATTCGCAAAGTCCCTCGGGGAGTCCATAGTACGGCAACTTCGCAAGAAGACCTTTGTGCCAGACCCGATCGAAGGCCTTTGCTATATCGAGGCTGACCGCTAGGGCCTCACCCCGACTCTCAATGGCTTGAGACCACCGGTTTGTGAGATACACAAGAAGGTCACCGGTTGAGCGACGGTGGCGAAAGCCGTACTGTCGGTCGCTCAGTAGATCGTTTCCTTCAAGGTATCTCAGGAGCTGTGTATTAATGACACGCTCCTGAGATTTCATTCCGAATATTTCATTCCATACTTAATAGGAACATGTCTTCTTTACAAAACAATAAAAATATCACAACTATACCATATAAAATACTTGTTGTATATTATTTTAAATGGATGTTATTTTGCGCTTGATCTGGACTTAGAGCTTTTGAGACTCGCACGGATTTGAATAAAAGTTATTTTAAAACTGACCAGAATCCATTCTTAAAACACTTCATCATAAACTAAGCTTACAGCCTGATCAGCTCGAGGGCTTATTTGTCAAAAATATGAACCCTTACCTTTTGGGGGTGGCCGGCGCCTCCTTCTGCGAGCAAGTAATGCTCGTGAAGGAGGAGGCGGGGCGGGAGCGGCAGCGGGAGCGACGAGGGATCGCAAGACAAACTGCCCGCGTACGAAGGCAACTCGGGCGTCGGAGGTCGATGAACGACCTCCGCCCCCCATGAGCGCCGGCCTGGGGGTGACAGGTGGAGCCGCCTGTCACCCTGGCAGAAGCAGGCCGCGGCGGTGGCGCGCATGACACGCCTCCCCGTTTCCGGGGACGAGTTGGGGGCTCTGTAGTCCCCACACCCGAGAAGAGGGCCAGATCGTGAGAGATGGCCCTAGGGTCGGCGGGGGTGCGAGGGATATGCCTGTCAACCTCACCTTCGGCAAACAAAGCGACCCACAGGTGGCGTGCGTTTTAGTCGGTTCGAGTCCGACATAACCTCCTCCACCGGCTCCGGTGGGGAGGTATCCGTGGGGATTTTGCGCACGTAAAAAAAAAACCCTTACCTTTTGGAATAAATTGCGTACAGATATGTTATTCAAGTCCAAAATGTCTTGTAGTTGATTTAACTGTTCCATCTCTGTAGTGTTGGCCTTGAACGAAGAGTGCAACAGAGGGATAAGACGAAAGGTCTTGAAAACAAAATCAACGGTCACATTCGCAGGCAGTTTCCTAAAATAATACAATTTATTAACACTATTACATTTAGAATTCATTTTAAACACGATCTGCGGCTCTAAAAAGGTTACATTGAGCGATTCTGCTAAATACTAGCATCTTCATGAATTTACAATAGATTTCAATAGATTCCTTCTCATTTGAGGAGAATTAAAACAATTCAGTTACTAAACAGGTTCTAATTTCGTGTTCCTAAATATCGCCGTAAGACAAAATATTATCCTAATACGATTCCAATAAAGTGACCTTTTTAGAGCTGATTCTAGAAATATATGAAGCACACATTATGATCAAGCTCCTGAATGAACTTGTCGGCAGTATATACATATCGGTAAGTACTGCTGTATTCTCAACGATAGAATCAAAAAGTCAATCAAAGAATCAATTTCATTTATTCAGTATAGGTACACAAAGAGTACGAACGTCAAAATGTTATAATTATATCAAGATATAAAAACTATAAGTATTATGAATGAACCATTGGAAAATGATTCTTTCGCTGGTTCGGTAGGTTAGTTCTACTGAAAAGATACCAGCAAGAAACTCAGAGAACTATATTAGAATTAGATCATCAGACCTTTTTTAATAATGATTTTATTTACAAATTATGTATTGCGAGCAAGAGACTTAGGTTGACCACGCATTTTCATCATAAAGATACTCATCTACTTATAACCTTTATTCAATAAAGTTTTTTAGTTCAATTTTGAATTTATTTCGTGGCAACCAAATTCTGAGAAATTTTATTAAATATTTTGATACAGCTGCCTACAAACAAATCGCCAACTTTGTGAAGCCTGAGTTTTGGTACATACAACAAGATTATTTTTATTTCTTGTATTAAAATTATAGGTATACGTCAGATTATTTTCGAAAAAATTAGGTAAGGCTCTTTCGAACATATTAGATATATTGTCGTAAATGTACTGAGAAGCACCTTTTAAATAAATGATTTCTTTAAATAAATAAAAAAAAAAGTCGCTCGTTTCTGTAGTACAAATATAGTCTATCGGTAGCTATGCCCCACAGCAGTTGACCGTATGACATAACGCTATGACAGTAGCTAAAATAAACTAATCATGCAGCTTCCTCATTAGTCAGTGACCTTATCTTTCTAATCGTTTAGGCAGCTGAGCTAAGTCTAGTGCGATAATCCAATGAGATGCTAAAATGGACCTGTAATCAAACAACAGCTCTGTAATGAATACTTACAAACTATTAGCCAAATCCCATGCCGCTTTTCTTGAGACAACGTTGAGGTCACATATGGTAATGGCCGGAAAGGGGACATCCCAAATTGCTCCTTGAGTACTTTCTATAACCTAAAATTATAAGTTATATGCTTAATGGTGTACAAATACTTGGGTGGATATTATTATAGAATTAATAGGCTGTCAAAAAAAGAATTCATTAAGTGCGAGTTGAACTGTAGGTATTCTCTTGTAGCTATTGTGTTTTTTTATTTTTTTTATTAGGCACATCAACAGATTATGTATATTACATTTCAAACTTAAATAACAGGTTTTGTGGACTTATATCTAGTACATAACCCAATTACAGATATGCACAGCATTCGTAAGCCTAAGTACATAGCACTATATAAGAAAAATTAACATACTATATAGTAATGAATTTAAAATTAAGCTAATCTTACATTATCACCGTGTTGTATAGAATTAGAAGATTGAATTGTACGGAACAAGTGAAAAGCTGCAGGTATGTCAAAGTCAAAGTCTAAAATCATTTATTCTGTATAGACCATTATATCGGCACTTACAAAACGTCAACAAAAACGGAACATGAATATCAGTTTAGTAAATGGACCACCGGTTCGAAACGCGGCCCCGACCTGAGAACTCCGGCTAAAAACTCAGCGGGCATTTCTTTTTTTGGTCTATTTATAAACATACACTTAGTCTCAATCAAAATCTAAATACAAATTTTACTTGAGCTCATTTCCAAGCTTGTTTATCATTCAAGTATTCTTAGATTTTATGCCTTCAGGCACAATTTACTTTTAACTATATTTTTAAATGTATACACAGGTAAATCCCTAATTCCATTAAGGAGCTTGTTAAAAAAGCGTATCTATACAGCTGCCCTGGAATGAATGACAAATTTTTTCAACTCGACTGCCACAAACTACAAGATTGTTTTTGTGTCTGGTATTTATGTTATGCCGGTCACAAACTCTGGAGAATTTTGAAACATTTTTCCGTACATACATGAGGTTCTCTAAAATATATTGTGACACTACTATGAAATTTCCTTTTACAAAATTGATTTTTAAAATATTTACAAAATCGCGGGACAAGGGTTGGGACTTGTACAGTCCCAACCCTTTAACTTTAAAAACCCACTTTCTGGTGCCCTGTAGGTACTCTTTAAAGAAATTATTTAATTTATAAACTTACAGTTACAATAGGGTTTCTTGCATACCACATGTACGCAGTGGCTACGAAGTATATAGCAATGGCAACGCTTATGAACACAGCTAGCGCCCAGCAAACCCTAGACCAAAAATAAAAAAATATGGAAAAAAAAGATTATCATTATGTAAATTTCAGTAAAGCTAATGCCTGAGATCAAACACTTTACTTCTACATAAACGAACTGTTATTTAAATATACGTGCGCATGGCTTAACGAGCCTAGGAGATTTAATTAGTATCTTTTTATCCGAACATTAATCCCGATTGTACTGAAAACTTGCGTTATCAGTAGGTAACTAATAATATGTCTAAAAATACATACATACATACATATAATCACGCCTTTATCCCCAAGAGGTTAGGCAGAGGTGAATTAAAACCCACATTTCACCAATCATTAAATTCGGTCCCACGTAATAGGGGGTGAGCCCATTGCCGTCTTCCGGGCACTATTTTTGACTCAAGCCATGCATCTGAGGCTGAGTCTGGGCTATATATATCTGTCTGATGTTAAATAGCCCTATCCTTTAGTCGCCTTGTACGACACTATATGGGAAGAAATGGGGTGGTCCAAATTCTACTCTGCCGGGAACCGCGCGACACGGTCTAAAAATAAGTTTATCTATAATAGGTAGATAGTTATTATATATTAGGTACAAATTAAGTACACATCTCAAAATGTAATGGGTAAAATAGAACTTATTGTAGGTAGACCATAGATGGTCTCAGCATCTACCACATAATGGTATACCATTATGTAGTAGATGCCGTAGGTGGTCTACAATTAGTTCTATTTAATGGTGAGCTGCCTACTGTTCTCAGGAGAGACCCATATCTTCCTGTACATACCTAACTGTATTTAAGACAAACATACTTTTATTTTAACTGTTAATTAATGATAAGAAAAAATACAAACCTCTCTACCTTATTGAAACCCTCCATAACAATATACTTGTATCCATGCAAATCGGTCCTCTTACAAAATTCAACGCACTTGTCCTTCCAAAAGTGTTTCTTCGAAGACGACTTGGGCTTTTTAAAGTTCATCATCTTTTCTGAACTAGTTCGTATCATGTTTATACTTTTATGCAGCGAATTGAGTGTCGTTAGTTAGGTACCCCTCACTGTGAAAAAGTAGATGTGATTTATCAACCACACACGAGCTAGTAATTATAAAGCTAGATCTGTCACAGATATGACATTTATAAATATTTAAGTACCTTCGTACCCGCTTATTAACTACTCGTGGAGTCTGTTGATTATTATTACAGATAACTCAACCCCCAACATTTAAGGCGAGGACATATCTAGTTAGAAATAGTGCCATGAAAGTAAAATATCACATGACACTACTGGTAGTGCCAAGCAGTAATGTCACGGTTAATAAACGGTCATACCATATGTACTACATAAAGGAGGTAGGACACTGCGGTATTTACGCCCAATTGAGCAGTCCGACTTGGGAAGTACCTCCACCCTACTGAATACCGCGGTTATAATAACTTCGTGTTGTGTTCCCAGCGGTGAGTAGGGTAGCCAGAGCTCACTGGAGAATTTGTGCTGTCAGTGGGATGACTAAAGGCTTGTCCTGCTTTGTTCTCTACACTGACGGAACAGAAACTCTGTGCTTTCACGGACGGCAGCGCGAGTGTGGCTTCTCTGGTGTTACACACATCCATAAGCCACGGTAACCACTTTCCATCAGGTGGGCCGTGCGCTTGTCTGCCACCTAAGTGGTATAAAAGAAAATGTACCATATTTAGGTATAAAAACTAACAAACATGTTCGTAAACAATATACATAGGTACGTACGAGTATAAAAAATAACACTTAGCACTTATTACACATATGTTTATACCCTTTTATTGTTTAACTTAATACTTTATATATAGAAATATAAACCGATTACAATACACCTAGGCCAATCGTGAACTCTTAGCTATATTGAACTGGAGCGGCCGGAGTTCCTACTTCATCGCGCATAAAATGTTAAAATAAATCCTATAACCAAATAAAACTGCCTGATTCGAGTGATTAGGCCAATTCTGATGATTTGGCCGAGGCTGTGAGACGCGTACTGAAATTCTTGTACAATTCTTTCATCGCGTATAGAGAAAATATAGGTGTCATATTGTTTTGAAGCGTGATGTCAGTCAGATTTCTATTGTAGAGGACCGTAGGCCATTTACGTAAAATCTCATGACCACTGAAACTTTAGGGTGTCTACTTATCGGCGGGAGCGGCAGCGGGAGCGACGAAGGATTGCAAGCCAAGCTGCCCGCGTATGAAGGCAACTCGGGCGTCGGAGGTCGGTGAACGACCTCCGCCCCCCATGGGCGCCGGCCTGGGGCTGACAGGTGGAGCCGCCTGTCAGCCTGGCAGAAGCAGGCCGCGGCGGTGGCGCGCCTGGCGCGCCTCCCCGTTTCCGGGGACGAGTTGGGGACTCTGTAGTCCCCACACCCGAGAAGAGGGCCAGATCGTGAGAGATGGCCCTGGGTCGGCCGGGGTGCGAGGGATATGCCTGTCAACCTCACCTTCAGCAACCATAACGACCAACACCGTCAAAAACTCTTGAATGAGGCACCTGGGCAAGGCAGCGTCAAAGTATCAGAGAATACGACAGCTAAAATAGAAAACGAGGTACTTAAAAGGCTGGAGGAGCACACTAAGCTCCTAAATGAAAACAGCAGGGCTCTCGCTGACATAAAAAGCTGCTTGGAGACCAATAAAGAGAGCAGGGGGTTGTCATATGCGGGTGTGGTGGTGAATGGCGCCGGGGGTCACCCCCTGAGGCGGCCGGCGCTGCACTCGCTTGTGGTAACCTCCAAAGACATCAATAAAACGGGGGAGGAACTACTCACCGACCTGAGGCGGACCGCGCGGGAGGACGACGAATGGGTCACGGTAGAGCGGGTACGCAAGGCCAGAGACCGGAAAATTGTTCTTGGATACAAGACGGTAGAACAGCGGGAAAAGGCTAAAGGGGCGCTGGAGAGGCGGCAGGATGCTCTTAGTGTGGCAACTGTCCACAATAAGGACCCCCTGCTTGTCCTCTACAACGTCCTGAAGGTATACAAGGATGAGGAACTACTGGAAACCATCCGAGCGAGGAACAAGTACATTTTCCGAGATCTGGAGGCGACCCAAAATAGGTTGTCGGTCAAATTCCGACGTAATGCAAGGAACCCGCTCACCGTCAACGTAGTCCTGCAAGTCTCGCCCACTATATGGCGCAGAGCGCTGGACCAGGGAACATTGCACATAGACATACAACCGGTCAGAGTGGCAGATCAATCTCCACTCGTGCAGTGTTCCAAATGTCTAGGCTTCGGGCACAGTCGTCGGTTCTGCAAAGAAACAGAGCCCAAATGCAGCCACTGCGGTGAGCAGCATCTGAGGGTGGACTGTCCTAGTTATAGGACAGGAAAGGAGGCCAGATGCTGTAACTGCAGTCGGAACAAAAACGACGATTCTGCGCATGATGCATTTGACCGGGATTGTCCGGTTCGCATCAAGTGGGACAATATAGCGCGGTCTGCAACGCAGTACTGCTAAGGGCACCTTCAGGAACGACTCACAATACATAGTGCTGCAGGCAAACCTCCAAAAAGCGAGGGGTGCTACTGATGACTTCATTCTGGAAGCTGTCAGGAGGAAGGCGTCAGTCGCACTTATCCAGGAGCCGTACAAGGACCCTATAAGGGGCGGGATGAAAAGATACCGGGGAGTACGCATCTTCCAGAATACTGGGCCAGCAACGGGCACTGTAAAAGCGGCCATCGCCGTATTTGACCCGGACTTGGACGTCGAACAATGTCCACAACTCACCACCGACAATATCGCTGTGGTGAGGATCCGTACCAAGGCCTGGGAGATGACCCTAGTATCACTATATTTCGAACCCGATAAACCCATCGGCCCGTACCTGGATCATCTCAGCATAGTGAGCTCCAGGCTGGGCCCAGGACAGCTCTTAATCGGAGGCGATGCCAATGCGAAAAGCGCTTGGTGGGGAAGTCCCGTTGAGGATGAAAGGGGTGAAGACCTACTGGGGACCCTCATGGAGATGAGGTTACACATCCTCAACGATGGAAGGAGGCCCACCTTCGACACCATCAGGGGGGGCAAGAGGTACTGTAGCTACGTCGATCTGACGGCATGTTCGGGAGACTTGCTGGGACTGATCGACGGCTGGAGGTGCGACGAAGGTGTGGTGAGCAGCTCCGATCACATCGGCATAGAGGTCAAGATAAAATTAGAAACGTCAAAAGGGTCTAGCATCAATAGAACAACCAGGCTGTACAACACCAAGAAAGCGAATTGGACAATTTTTCATGAGAAAATGTCCAGCGCCTTGGTGGGGGACAGCCTGGTTGTTGACACGATTAAAAACATAGACACCACTGGGGAGATTGAAGAAAAATTGAGCAAATTTAACAAATGCCTATCCGAAACATGTTTGGCAGCTATTCCAAAATTAAAAAATAAAGAGACATTAACTATGCCGTGGTGGTCGGAGAAGCTCAGCCAAATGAGGAGGGAGGTCGTCACCTACAGGCGCCGAATCAGGAACGCCGCTTCCATCCGCAGACAATATGTCGTGGACCAGTACCTTGAGCGCAAAGATAGGTTTGAGTCGGAGGTCAAATTAGCACAGACTGCGAGCTGGGTAAATTTCTGCACCAAACAGGATAAGGATGGGGTGTGGGAAGGAATTTATAGGGTCATAGGGAGGACCACGGTAAGGGAGGAGGATCTTCCTCTGAAACACAACGGGGTACAATTGGACGCTAGTGGATCCGCCGGTCTGCTCGCCTCGGTCTTCTATCCGGAGGACCGAGTCGAGGAGGACGATGCGGATCATGAGGGAGCTCGCGCATTGGCCAAGACGGTCAATGACGCGAGTGAACATGATGTTTACGACCCGCCATTCACCGTCGATGAGCTAAAGGATGCGCTAGGCTCCTTCAACCCGAAAAAAGCACCGGGAGCCGACGGCTTCACGGCCGACATCTGCACCCACGCAGTGAACTGCGCCCCGATACTGTTCCTTGAGCTGCTGAACAAGTGCCTGGCCCTGGAATACTTCCCAAAACCATGGAAGGAGGCAACAGTAGTTGCCCTCAGGAAACCAGGTAAGGAAGAGTACAACTCCCCCAAGTCATACAGGCCGATTGGACTCTTACCTGTACTTGGGAAGTTGTACGAAAAAATGTTGGCTTCTCGGCTCAAGTTCCATTTATTGCCAAGGATTAGTACTTGCCAGTACGGCTTCATGCCCCGGAGGAGCACCGAAGACGCCCTGTATAACCTACTTCAGCACGTGCGTGGCAAACTTGATAACAAGAGAATTGTCACGCTAGTGTCTTTGGATATAGAGGGCGCCTTCGATAGCGCATGGTGGCCAGCTATAGTAGTACGACTGGCTGAGGAAAAGTGTCCCATTAACTTGAGGCGAGTAGTCAGTAGCTACCTGAGCGAAAGGACAGTTCGTGTAAGATACGCGGGCGCGGAATGCAGAAGAGGCACCCAGAAGGGCTGCGTCCAGGGTTCAATCAGCCTTCGCAGATGACGTGGTTCTCATCTTCGATGGAGATTCCGCGCAGGAAATCGAAAGGCAGGCCAATGCCTCCCTCGAACGTGTTCGGGCGTGGGGTGTCAAAAACAAATTAAAATTTGCACCACATAAGACGAGCGCGATGGTAATTACAAAACGTCTCAAATGTGACAACCCGCGCCTGACCATGGGCGGGGTGGACATTGGCCTGGCTGACGAGATTAAAATATTAGGTCTCACAATAGACAGGAACATCAATTTCAACAGCCATGTTAAAAAAGTTTGTGCAAAAGCAGTTGGAATATACAAAAAACTGGATCGCTGGCGCGGATCAGCTGGGGGCTAAACCCGGAAGTGATCCGAACCATTTATACGGCGGTGATCGAGCCCGTCATCTTATATGGGGCCAGCGTATGGGCTGACGCCGTGGAAAAGGAGTGCGTCAAGAAGCAACTGAACGCGGTACAACGTGTGTTCGCCCAAAAACTAACGAAAGCCTACCGGACGGTCTCCCTGAACTCGGCACTGCTGCTGGCTGGGGTACTCCCTCTGGACCTCCGAGTTCGGGAGGTGGCTTCATTATATGAGGCCAAGAGGGGAGTGCACCAGCGGTGGCTGGGGGACAGGGAGATCGAACGGCTGGCACCCATCCTGGCAGCCACAACACTCATCACTGAACACACTGAGCGCACAATCAACTATGCGAAACAAATTGTCCAGATAGCCAATGACAGAAACAGGGTGTAGTAATCTATACTAGCGTATTATAATGCATATAATTATGTCTGGTATAGGAAACCAGAAAGTACAATAAAAATTGTTGCTCAAAATATTTTTTGTTAAAAATTTGTAACTTAAGCACTAATATGTAATTAGCATAATAGAACATGTGTTAGACTAAGAAATTTAGAGTTTAATAGAATTGTCACTAGATATAAGTATGTGTAAACTAAAAGACAATAAATCAATAAAGAAGTAAATAGATTAGACTAGGTACACGAGTCCCTGATGCCCCCACTCCCACCAGAGTATGAAAGACTGTATGAAAGTGCGAGAGGAATAAAAGCGAGAAATTGAATGACAAAGAGAACTAGAATGAACGAGGAAAGCATAGGAGTACAATTAGGAAGACTTTTATTACAAACTGCTAAGATGGACCCTGCATTGAAAGCAGGGGTGTAGGAAAAAAAAAATAAAAAAAACCATAACGACCCACAGGCGGCGTGACTTAACGTGACATAACCTCCTCCGCCGGCTCTGGTGGGGAGGTATCCGTGAGGATTTTGCGCACGTAAAAAAAAAGGGTGTCTACTTATCCAAGAGGTAATAATATAAACATCATATGATAGTAGCCCCCATAAATATAGGTGGGCATCTATCTATAGGTAGATGCCCACCTATATTTTAATGTCGCATGCAAACCAATAGGCAACCTTCAATAACATCCATATTGAAGGTTACCTCTGATAACATCGAAGTAATTAACCTTTGTCGATCAACTGTTTAAATATTCAATAATAGTGGGTACTTAAAACGGTAGCGGAATCAGGTTGCATTTATAATCGAAATGACAAAGACCATCAAATGAACCATTACTGCCTTATGTAGGTACGGTAGAGGTACTGCAGAGGCACTGTAAGCGATACCTACTGCAGAAGTACTGTACAGTAGAGGCAGTGCCGCCTTTACCATAGGGGTACACCGGGCACGTGCCCAGGACTCTCAGCCTCAGGAGGGCTCTCAGAGGGCCGACAATTTCTATAGCAAAAATGTTATGAAAGTCTACTCATAACATTTTTGCTGGGTGCCTTTGTCTCACAGAAATAGTTACAGTTCAATGAATAACCATAGATAAGTAATCATAATCACTGATCACCTAATTTTAAAATTACGGAAATCGTGGCGAAGGAAGTTTATCATGCACCTGCAAATATTTGTAATGAAATTAATAGGCCGCGTGGTTCCCGGCAGGGTAAAATAAGGGCCACCTCATCTCTTCCCATACGGTGTCGTACAAGGCGACTAAGGGATAGGGCAGTTTAACATCAGACATATATATACAGCCCAGACTCAGGCTCGAGTCAACAATAGTGCCCGGAATACGGCAATAGGCTCATCCCCTATTACGTGGGACCGAATACACTTATTGGTGTGGGTATTAATTCAGCTCTGCCTAACCCTCCAGAGATAAAGGCGTGATTATATGTATGTAAGTATGTAAATTAATAGGAAGTAGTTTATTTGTTCTTACAAATAAGTGTGATAAATCTTAAAATCCTATAATTGTATTATGCTCGCTTATGTTACTTTTACTAGTGGCATATTTTAATGAACTAAAAAAACTCTTACTGCTGTCGTTTTAATAATAGTCACAAAACGCATCAGCTAATTCTAAATTCTCTCGAGACTCTAATTTATGCGGAGAAGGTGATCAACCATCCATCCAGTCGTTTTCATCAGATGGGAGAGCCTTAAACAGATTTATCACAAAGCAGAGGCTCTTGAGGCCTCATCTGAAAAATCTTACAAGTTCTAGGAGATTCTCGAAGAGGTGGAGGAGATTGTCAAAAATGTCGAGACACAACTAAAAAAGGCCACAGACCCTAATCACGCGCTATTAAACTGAGGAGATATGCGATGTCAAACAGTGCAAGATAGAGGTGACTCTCAAGTAATGTGGGATACTCGTTCTGAACGTACTTGCGAGTCTCTTAAATTTCATCATCCAGCAGGGTTTAATATTAAGGTCGTGGAGATTCTGTTCGTAAAAAAAAAAGTGATAAGGCTTTTGTGAAGAATTAGAGGCCCGGCCATGTTTACAGGTTGTTGTCGACAGTGTTTAGTTGGTCAAGAATCATTTTACGAGCAAAGTTTTTGGCCAAGGGTCAAAAGGTCTATTGCGCATTCGTGGATTTGGAAAAGGCCTATGACAAAGTGGTGAGGCATTCCTCCAACTTTGGTCGGTACTGTCTATGTATGGGGTGAGCAGCAACCTTATTCGAGCTCTGAAGTCTGTCTATGAGGTCTCCAGTGCCTGCGTGAGGATACATGGGTTATACACTGAATGGTTTAGCATCCAAAAAGGGGTAAGACGGATGCGTAGCGCCACCATGGCTGTTTAACTTATTCATGGACAGTTGTTTGCAAGATTCGAAAGATAAAGAAGGTGGTGTAAGAATGAATGAAGTACTCGTCAAATGTCTTCTCTATGCTGATGATCAGGTTTTACTTGCGTCATCGGCAGATGAGTTGCAGGATATGGTAACAACTGTGCATGGAGCTTTTGAGAGGAAAGGAATGAAACTGAATGTTAGTAAGAGTACTAACATTCACTTTCATTCCTTTTCTTTTTCTCTAAAAGTTATAGTTTTTGAAAGAGATGAAATCGTGACAGCGTTTAGGATTTGTATAGATGGAGAAAGAGTGGAACAAGTGAATGAGTTCATATATTTGGGAACTATGTTAAGATGTTGAAAGGAGAGTGACAGCTGGAAATAGAGTGAATGGGGCACTATACAACTTTATAAGCAACCGGAAAGTGTCCGAAAAGGCACGAATGGCTGTGCATGGAGGAGTATTAGTGCCGACTCTTATGTATGGTAGCGAAAGTTGGGTGTGGCAGAAAAAGCATCAGAGTAAAGTGAATGCAGTAGAAATGCGTGCGTCGCGAAGTATGTGTGGCTTGACTTTGAGAGATAGAGTGATAAATAGGCTGATAAGAGAGCGATGTGGAGTGAAAGAAGATGTAGTGATGAGAATTGAGAGAGGAATGTTGGATGTTGAAAGAATGAATGAAAGAAGACTAACGAAAAAGGTGAATGAGGCGAGTGTGGATGAAACCGTCGGAAGGGGAAAACCTAGGCGCACATACCTGGACCAAATCGGGGAAGTTTTAGAAGAGGGGCAGGTTAGGAGTACCCTAAACCGATGAGCATGCATGAAAAAGTTAATGAAAGTGAATAAAACGAGAGTAATATGTCAGGATCGTAGCAAATGATGATCCGTGATCTCTGCCTACCCCTATGGGAAACAGGCGTGATTTTATGTATGTATGTAATTTGATTACTGTATGTGGTGTGAATTCAACCCCGCCTGGCTTGCCCATTCACCTACGTGATACGTGATTTATTTTAATACAGGACACGCCAATTTGACTTCACCTCGCCTGATGGTAAGCTAAAGGCAGTCTCATGAAAGAGACACGTAGCATGTTACAATGGTGCCACTCAGCTTGACGGCCTCATCAGATGCTTTTCACGCCACGCTTAAAGGACCCAAGACTGTAGGAAGAAGAAAACACTTGAGCTGGTCCTGGTGGCAAGGAATTACAGGCCTTAATAGTACGGCAAAGAAAGAGTCTCCGAACCGTTTGTTCTTGGTCACATACTCTGCACCGTGTGTGGGTGACATTGAAACCCTGCACGTGGTATTCTGTGTAGGAAAGGACAGTTTTTTTTTATATAGAACACGTCAATTAGACATCGCCTTGTCTGATGGTAAGCTGAAGGCAATTTCTCAGAAAAGAGGGTCACCATTACTTACACATACCGTGTGTCAATGGTGACACTCAGCTTGACGGCCTCATCATATGCTTTTTCACGCCCCGCTTAAAGGACCCGGGAGTGTAGGAAGAAGGAAACACGTGAGCTGGTAATGAATCCCAGGCCTTAATGGTGCGAAAGCGGAAAGAGTCACCGAACCGCTTGGTTCTGCACCGTGTGCGGGTGACATCTAAGACCTGCACGTGTTGTCCTGTGTAGGAAAGGGGAGGGTGGGACTAATTGGAAGAGCTCATCAGAGCACTCACCATGGTACAGACGGTAAAATACAGCCATGGACGCAACATCTCTACGCATCTGTAAAGGTTCTAGGGTGTTCGTGATCTCGGGATTCACAATGATGCGGACCGCACGTCGCTGCAACCTGTCGAGAGCATCTAGTAAGTACTTTGCTGAACCATCCCAGAGCTGCGAGCAGTATTCCACACAGGAGCGAATTTGTGTCTTGTATAGAAGACACCGCTGCTCCGGCGTGAAAAATCGTCTCACTCTATTCAGGACTCCGAGTTTTCGTGAGGCTGTTTTGATGATACTTTCGATGTAATTTTTGTTATTTCGGTTGCAGCGAACATCCATACCTAGGATATTGAGATTGTCCTGCAGTGGCAGTGGCGTGCTCTGAAGAGTGGGGAGGGGAAGGAAAGAAGATACTTTTGCTGTAAACACACATGCCTGCGTCTTCTTGGCATTGAACTCAACCAGGTTCTCAGAGCCCCATTGAGAAATGTGATTCAGGATCCCGTCAAGCTCAGTGACAAGAAGCTGCCTTTTCTCTGCGATATCTGACTGTTTGGCCGCAGGATGTTCATGATAACTCCCATGTACGGTGCTATCGTCTGCATAACAATGAACATTGCCGGTGGACAGCATGTCGTTGATATGCTGAAGAAAGAGAGTGGGTGATAGGACGGACCCCTGAGACACGCCAGCATTTACCTGTAGAAACTCAAAAGGTCGTCCGTCACAAAGGATGCGAATACGGCGCCCCCGCAGGAAGCAAGCAACCCAGTTGCACAGCCTAGGAGGCAGACCAAAGGCAGGTAGCTTGGAAAGAAGCGATTTGTGCCAGACTCTATCGAAAGCTTTGGCGATGTCAAGACTATTTGCCAGTGACTCGCCGTGCTTGTCCATAGCCTCACCCCAAAGATGGGTAACGTATGCTAGAAGATCACCCGTTGATAGTTTCGACCTGAAACCATATTGCCGGTTAATTAAGGAGTGACCCTCTAGGTGCCACATGAGCTGTTTGTTAATTATGTGCTCGAACACTTTGCACAGCACTGAGGTGACGGCTATGGGTCGATAGTTGGCTGGCTCTGAGTGGTCCCTCTTCTTGGGAATCGGCTGAACTTTCGCCTCTTTCCAAGCCAACGGCAAAACCACCGCTGGAATACCATCCGGACCATTGGCTTTCCGGACATTGAGTGATTGCAGCACTGCACGGACATCGCGTTGCCTGATATGGATATGAGGCATTGCGTGGTCACTGTCGGGTAGTGTCGGTGGCTGCGTACCACAATCATCGATTCGGGAGTTGGCCGCAAAGAGATTAACCAGCAGATTTGCCTTCTCTTGCGGCTCATGGGCCAGGGATCCATCAGGGTTATGTAGCGGAGGCAGCGAAGGCTGGCAAAAGTTGGCTAACACGGCTTTAGCCAGTCGCCAGTAGCCACGGCTGCCCGTGGGATGCATCACTAGCTCTTGCCATCGCGCTATGCGCAGGGCATCCGCTCTGACGTAGGCCCTTTTACAGACCTTTGTGGCTCTGTTGTACGCTGCCTTGAAGTGGTCCAGATTGGGATGGCGCGTGGCGCGCGCCCCTAACCAAGCGCGGTACGCTGACTGTTTTTGTTCAACAGCTTCCGCGCACTCGCGCCCGAACTAAGGGCGCACCCTGCGGTCACCGGTGATTTTTTTTTTATATACCACTTAGTTGGCAGACAAGCACACGGCCCACCTGATGGGAAGCGGTTACCGTGGCCTATGGACGTATGCAACACCAGGGGTGTCACACTCGCGCTGCCGACCATGAACAAACCTTCTGATGCCCCTCTTGAAGAACCCCATATTATAGGCGCTTGGGAAAACCGCAGCAGGGAGGTCATTCCACAGCTTGAGTGTGCGTGGGATGAAGTTTCTTTCATACCGCACAGTGCGTACCGTCTCAGGTCGCAATGTGTGGGGATGAATTCCCTGCCTGATATCAGTATATGAGATATAGTATTCCATACCCAGACTGATCTCACCGGTGACAGCAGTAGCACAATCCGATGGGTTCTTACCCTCAAAGCTGCGCTCAACCCACGGGATGGACGCAAAATAGTCACGATGTCCATCCCAGTCCGCTGACGAGTAGTGCCAGAGACGCCGCCTCCCATGCACGGATCGTGAGCGCGCTACAATTGGCACCTTGGAACAGACCAGGCTTGCACCGATACAGTGTACTCGTCTAGGTGACTAGACCTGACGGTCTAGTAGAGAGGATGCTAGGCCCGACCTTCTTGGTATCGTAGAGACCTCGTGTACCAGTTGGGTCAGGCCATGTGCCAGAGCAAATGCATGGATGGCTCTTCCCGCAAGGTCTGTTTAGCCCGAGTCCAACCAGATCTCGTGGAGGGCGTTAAAATCCTCTAAAAATATCATTTCGGCGTTAGGAAACCGCTCCTACCCATCATGTGCCCCTTGCCTCAGATATTTAAAGAGTCGAGTTGTCTCGGAATCACTTGTATGGGAACGGTAGAGGTACACACACGTAGATCTGACTCGTAGAGCCATAGTCAACGTGTAACGTGACGAGATTGGATTACTAGACAGTGATTTTCGCGATAGTGCATGTATCCACCCGGTCGAAATTTGTGACAAATTTGTTCCATCAAATATCTACCACCAGGAAACCACCACTTGATGTGTTACTCGCTGAATACTCATTCGTTCTACATGCCCAAACCATCTTAGCATTCAACATTCTCGTTCAGGCCGCATTATAAAAAGATATCGTCAAGAACTGTGTTGTAGCTCAAACTGATCTGAAAAATGGCAGGCGCTGCTCCCTGGATAAATGCGAGCGAAATCATGTCATCTATGAGGACTCTCCATTTGCATCATGAGATCGATTTCTTGGCATATTAACAGGCCTGCGATGAATTTACCTTGTAAAAATGCCTGACAATTAGGTACATATTCTTATTTTTACCTCATCAATTTTTTGAAAAATATGATAGGTAGGTCAGCATAAACCTTGCCGGGGTTCGATGCGGAAACACGTGCTTCCCGCACACGAGGCGGCCATCTTAAAACCGTAGATGGCGTAGGTCAGCGGGTAAGGAGTGAAATAAAATTCAATTTTAAAACATATAAATTATATTTTTCATAAAAAATATCCAAAAACAATAAAGTATGTAAATCGTCAATAAAAAAAAAACTAGTTGTACTCCAAAAAGTAGACAGTATTTTATTTCAATATACATAATTAAAAAAACAGTACAATGTACAGAAGGGGGAATACATTTCGCAGGCCTGTGTTTTCTTTTTTTCCGCCTAAATTCTTTGATACAGCTATAGTGTAGGATATAGGCTGTAGTGTAAGATATAACACTATTTAATAAACTTTCCAAACGCTCCGGTACATAACTATACTTAATTACTTAATTCTATAATTGACAACGTACCTAGGACAGGAGTCTACATATGGCGATTTTGGAGCGCTTAGAACGTTCATTTTAGTGAATACAATATACTTAACTTTAAGTGCCTGCACGAAACATTTTAGCTTCTCTTATATATAAAAAAACAATTATAATTGCGATTACCTAAAAATATAATTGATTGCTTTACTGCATTCGTTTAGGCACTTAACTAAACGTAAACAATCTTTATGTCTTTTTTATATTATTATAGTTTTAGTCAGTTTTGTTAATTTGTGTTTAGAAACTAATTTTAAAGACTAAGTCTAGTTGCACCATCTTACTTTAACATTAACAGTGCAGTAGTACCGGTCAGGTATAAAAATAGATTGCACCACAACAGTTAAAATGACGTCAAAACTTGACGCTAACTGTAACCGGCCACGTCTGGCCGGTTAGTGTTAATTGTTAACGTTAAATTATATCAAAAAAGTGTCGTCTATAACCTCTGATATAAACATTATGTCCTCGCTCCGAAAAATACTCGCGGAAACCAGTTCTTAAGACTAGAGAGATGACCTGGACCTAGTTGATGTAAGGTTTAGGAAAAGAAAAGTTTATTTATTGAGACCGAGATCATTCTTAGCAATATTTCTGGTCTCCAAAAATGTAGCTTGGTGGAATAAAAAATTCTTACATTGTTTGAATATTATCCAATATGTGGCTCTCCATATTTACAAAACTTCAACAATACTCTACACTCATGTTCTATGCAAAGGCTCTATGGTGATTCCAAAGATTTTGTCAACTCTTCTTCTTTCTTTTATTACTGGCTTCTGCAACGAAACGCCGCAATTTTGCCAATCTCAAGTAAATTGTAAATGTGGCCAGCAAATCGATTGTCATCTCAACTGATTGACATAAGAACTCACAGCAAATGACAGTTTACATCTGCTATCACCACTTTAAAAAAAAATCCCATCAGGAATTTGAGGTAAATAATGTCTCATTTGACTTGCAACCCTGCTAACTTTAAGTGAGCTACTAAATACACTGGTGCAACACATTTAGCAGAAGCCGTTCAAATCAATGTTACTGTTAATGTTGAATTTGACGTAGACCTCTTTCTCTAGCTGGTAGTGTGGTGCAACCAAGCCTAAGAACCGAAAATGACCCATTAGTTAGCCAGTTAGCTAGCCTAGTTTATTTGTTTAATATTGTTTTTATAAAAAGTCGCTACAAGATTGTTTACCTTTAGTTAAGTACCTAACCAAATGGGGTATAGGTATAAAAATACTGTCGAAACAAACTTCTAATAGTATCTGGCTGAGAGCATTTTTACTGAAACGCGTGCACTTATAGGCAGCATTTTTGTGAGACCACATGAAATATTTTAGCGGTAGGTACGCTTGTACTTCAGCCTATCCAACAAGTTAGCTCATAACGACTGCTCTGTTCAATTCTCTACAGTTACAGACACACCCGATGAAGTCTTAGTGCAGTCTTTTAATAGTTAGACGATGGACGGCCAAGGTGCGCAAAGACTTTAGATTTAGATTTTAGACACACACAATGCGTAAAGCATATCGGCATGTGTAGCTTGACCTTAGCAGCAGCTTGGAAGCATATTCATATGGATCCAGTCGGACCCATAGAGTTATGGGCTCCTAGTACTTTGTCACTATTACGGCCTAATGGAGATGGATTCATTTTCACTATGGCCAGCAGAAATAAGAACATAACGACATGAGCCACCGCTGTATAAGCTCTGTTATCTAGCTAAGTAAAGCGGTTCGATGAGTGGTCTTGAGCATAAACGGACGACAGTCTTTTATCCTATATAACTGAGTTCAAGCAAAAAAAAGTGGCTATTTGACTGTAGCAAGTTTCGTGCGACAGCTGAAACACGAAGTTCAATAAGTATTTTTAAAGTAAAATAATAGATTGAAAATCTTAAATGCTATCACTATAATTATGTATTTGGTAATAAATACATACTTACAATACAATAAATATTCATTGAGTAATAATGTTATTATAATATACGCAAACTATGAATAATTAAGTAATGTATAAGCTAACAAACTTACGTCTTTAGGTGTGTACCGACCGGCAATACGCGGCATTATGTAATGTGAAATAATGTGATAAGCATACACCTTTACATATGTGGGTGTATGTCAAAGTGTGTTCTTATTTCAAATGGTATGTGTAATATTATCCTATGCAGTGCGAAGCTATGCAGCAGTGCAAAAGCTATGGTATGCAGATCACTATTCACTTGTCGCTCTGTAAGGACTGCATAAATGCCCGCATTGTAGTTCAATTATGACGTATCACCGGTCAGTATCCGATTTTTGACTTGGTAATTCGGTAAGACGAATGAGAGTCCGACCATGGTCGGTTTTATATAGCGTTCTCTCTATCGCACATCAGACTAACAGTGGCAGTGTGATTGTCAGTCTGGCATGCGATAGAGAGAACGCTCTAAAAAACCGAACCGAGCCGATCTTAAGCGGACTCTCACTCTTCCCGACTTGCCAAAACCAAAAGCCGAGTACTTGAATTAGGTACTAGAGGCTAATACTATTTCAAAATTCTACAATACAGATCACCACTAAATTAGATAAGTAGATAGTACATAACTGTGTAGGTAATTACACATTCTACACTTGGAAACGTATACTTTACGTAAATAAGTCCGCAGATTCTAAAAATTATTATAGTAAAACTTATTTCTTCACATTAAAATGGACTTACGAACTATTATACCTAATACATATTATATTGATATTGCACTCAACTACTGCAATCGTTTCTATTAATATAATGTAATATAATAATTATGTAATTTAATATAATATGAGTCTAGTATACGTCCATCTGTACCCTAGTACCATTGACGGAAACTCCAGGTGTTCCACTTGTATATATTTCATGATACTAGTGGGAAATATTAGTGATAGTTGTACCGTTGGAAGTACTAATTGATGATACCGGTGGTCAGAAGGAGTAATAACGCATACACGACTCAACAACTAGTCACAGATTAATACCTATACATAGAATACTACAATAATAAATACTACAATATGCATAATAAAGTTTATGTATTATCTAGAAATATCTAGTTTGGATAATATATTATATTATAATTATCATATTAAATTCGTATTACTAAATATCACCCCTACCACAACTAATAAATGCGAAAGTTTCATAACTGAAATGTTTGTTACTTCTTAAATAAGACTTAACGGATTTGTGCGCAATTTGGAGTGGGGAAATATTTTTAGGTGACAAATACGCTGTGTACATGATGTAAGTTACTGATGTACACAGCGTATTTTTCACCTAAAATATGTAGATAAAGATTCCATTAAACCCATAAAATGTAATGAATGTTGTTTGACAAAGCTTTAAGCATCCTGTCTATGTTTGTACGTCTCGTCTGTAGATAACACTAATGATTTGGTTAAAACGTAAGATTCCAAAATATGGCAATACTATTATTTTATACTGTTAGATACATATATTATGTATTATGTACTAATTGTACGTACTTACCATAAATTTACATTATAATTACCGTTACCTACAGATAAAATTCTTTTTAACTATTTTTCACTACTTCAAGTCGCTAATAAATCCCTTAGTAATAAGAGTCAAAGTCAAGTCAATTCATTTTGATTGATATATAATATAAATTACAAATTAATGATTAATGAATATTGTATGTTATTTTTATTTTATTTTAGTTTTGTCCATATTTAGTATTATGTAGATGAAAGATGAGAGAAATTGTGAAACTACCAATGTAACTACGGAATTTAATAAAAATTGAATATAATTATTCTTCTTAAAATTACTTATAAGTCACAAACTATCAGTACTTAAGACGGTTTACAGAGTAATGAGATATACTAACGCTTAAAAAGTTAAGATTCTATTAGAGTACTTCCAAATTATACATTTTCTCACAAAATACACCTTAGATAAGGTAAGGTACCTACTAAAAATATGGTAATTTTGATAAAATTTTGATACTACCTAAAGTTTACGCGAACATCATTAATGGAGATAAAACCTATTTTTTGGTAATTCTATCGCGATTTCTTTGGTATTATTAAGCCCGAAATTTCGACTACTTTTCGGTGTCAAATAGTTTTGAAGTGTAACTTATGATGATAATGGGATGAGTGAAGTGAAAAGCCGCAGAAAGAACGGGATAAATGTAAATAATACTACTTAAATCGCGATAACCTTTAAATGAGGTATTATTATTATTTTGTTTTCAACACATTTTGAATTTTAATACCATCTATCACATACTATTTCACTATTCACAGTATTAATAGTACAGACCTTTGCATGTTTCACTAACTTAAACTAGGTATATTGTAACCCTGTTGTGGTCGTAGAAAGACGACCAGTCCGTGCTTGCAGTTACTGTTAGTTACATCAAAAAACATTCTTACTTTACATCTTTTATACAACGTACGAGTATGTAGCATTTTCAATTTACTTAAAAATAAAAATACACTTCCAGTAAAAGAGTTGGCCTCATGATTGCAATAAAACTTTTTAGACCATAGGGACCATAGAGTAGTTTGCTCCTAGATTTTTACAAAATACGCGACATAGGTTCTCCTACTTTCTTATTTATAAACATTTGTCACTAAGATACAGTTGACATACTGCCGTCTGAAGAATCACTAAAATAAACCAAATCGTAAACCCGCAAATAAATTCAGATCTGCCAAACCATTTGGCCGCAACACGTAGGTACCTACAACACGGAACATTACACTTTCTGATAAGAGAATAGTCAAGAGTAGCGTAGTGAATCCAGCCTAGTGCAGTGTGGTCTAGTCAAGTCTTATCGATATCATTTCCGAGTAAACCCTACTGGCGACCATAGGCGATAGCACTCAATTAAAAGGCAAAAGCAAAGAAAAATATCGAAAAGATATCATAGAATTCGACACTACATATCTTTTGTTTCCTTTAATAGTTCGGCACCAGATCTTTTATATGTGTAAAATTCTTGACAAAATGCGGCCAGTCTTTTATGATATCGTATAGCTTATCCCCTGGACTAAGCGTGGAAGCCAACTGTCTGTGAGCAAATAGTTTATAATTTTTATCGAGTTTACCAGTAGCTACTCCTCTCTTCAGCAGCTTTATACAGGCGTCCAACTGCTCCTTAGGAGGCGGATCATTGTTAAAGGTACCGATAAAACTGATACCAATGCTGTATTTATTGTAGCCCAAGGTGTGGGCGCCAATGTAGTCCCACCCGCGGCCATAGTAAGCAGAACCGTCACCCGCCACTAGAAAGTTGTACCCAATGTCACTCCACTTTCTTGACTCGATGTGGAACATCTGTATTAGGCGTACGCGAAGAACGCATTCACTCTGCAATTGGAAATATATGTTTGAGAATCAACTGATAAATGCTACGCTGACAATTAAAAATTCAATTCTAAACTATACTATACTAAACATTCTTCAATTTAGACATTCAAGCACAACAAATGAAAATTGAATAACTGCCAATGTTGGTGAGTTTTGGCGTTTTGGATTAGCGCAGAAAGCATTCCATTGATATATTTTATCTCAAACTAAACTAGCGGTCAATTTATCTACTACCTACTTGATTGACACTTTAAAAATATGACACAAAAAATTGTTAATGCATCGTAAGTTAGAGCGTAACTCATCTCATTACCACAGCCGTAGTCGCTGTTGCATCCAAAGCTTGTACTTTGGATAATAGGGTCCGCTTGAATTTTATAGCGCAGTCACAAAAACCCCAAAAAACCAGCACCAAAGCCTAAAAAGTTAATCAGCAAGTATGTCGCGTAACAGACGAAATCGGCTTGGACCCCAAAGAGATCATATTGCAGTATAGACCCAAGCCTAACAGATTTGAAAATTTCATTCAAATATAACAAGAGATTTCATTAAAGTCTACAACTAACCTGAGTACTGCAACTCTCTGTAGCAGTATGTGATATGATCACCCACGGCACAGGCTGTCTGATCCTCTCAATCTTTTCCTCTACTGGCTGAGCAAGCCAATCGGTTCTGCTAACAATCCTCAAATGGTCCGGTGCAATTATCAATGGATCAGCTGGAAATATAAGCGATTATTTAAATGTAGGTTGTACTGACTATGTACATGACTGTTAAGTGAAATCAGTTTTATTTTTATAATTACGAATGCATTTTTGACGCCCTTCTCTCGGTGATGGAGCGTGTTATCAATACACAGCTCCTGAGGTACCTTGAGGGAAACGATTTACAGACAGACCGCCAACGTCGCTCAAAGACTTTCTTGTGCATCTCACAAACCGGTGGGCGCAAGCCATCGAGATTCGGGGTGAGGCACTAGCAGTCAGCCTCGATATAACGAAGGCCTTCGATCAGGTCTGGCATAGATGTCTACTTACGAAGTTGACATACTATGGATGCCCCGAGGGACTGATCCCTCGGTCTGAGATAGAGGAGAATCACGAACAACTTGTGTCCGAAATTCAGTCTACTCTCTCTAGAGGATGCAATTGGGGACCACTAAACCTAGTCCAATTCAACCCCACGAAGACACAAGTAAGTGTATTCACCGCTAAGAAAACCCCATTCATTGTAGCGCCGCAATTCCTGGGCACACCGCTTACCATTCCCTCGAGTATCGGGATCCTTGGTGTCGATATATCCAGTGACGTCCAGTACCGCAGTCATTTGGAGAACAAAGTTAAGTTGGCAGCAAAGAAACTTGGAATGCTCAACAGAGCGAAGCAGTACTTCACTGCGGGGCAGCGACTCCTCCTTTATAAGACACAGGTCTGACTCCACATGGAGTACTGCTGTCACCTTTTTGCTAGAGCGCCTGCATACCAGCTAAACCCCTACGACTGGGGGCAAAGACGGGCATTGAGGCAGGTGGATAATCATATACTCGCAGGTGATGTGGAACCTCTCAGCCTTAGGAGGGATTTTGTTTCGCTGTGTGTGTTCTACCGCCTATACAACGGTTTGTGGATGAATTGTTTGACATGATGCCCACACAAACATTCTATCAGTGCACAGCTCGCCATAGGCAGGGAATTCATCCACACACATTGCAACCTGAGACCTAAGAGAACTTACACCTCAAGTACACTCAAGCTGTGGAATGAACTTCCTTCCACCTGATGGGAAGTGGTCAGGCACGGTAACCACTTCCCATCAGGTGGACCGTGTACTTGTCTGTCACCTAAGTGGTATATTTAAAAAAAAAAGATATTATCTATTCTAACGTAAAGGAACTCGCTAATGATGTATGCATATCATTAATGTGTTGTTCAGTTACTTTTAACGATTTTAATTTTCACGTCGACTAAAGAAAACAATCTTGAGCTGAATGATGACGTAATAAATGACAAGATCATTTCATAAACATTTACAGACAGATTCGCAAGGCAAACTGAGATAAGAATCTGGCAATAAAAACTCATGACCTCTTTTTGTAATTCTAATTAAAATATAATAATAATTATGGTGCACAGGGTCAGACTGAACCAAGAGCGCTTGGGTGGGCCCGTGGTTATGTGTTTTAGATTGCGGATAGGTAAGATTTTTTTTATATACAGCTATACATATAAAAGCTAAATACCACACATTGATTAATCACGAAATCTCAGAAGCTATAACACCTACAAACTTGAAATTTGGCAGCTATGTACGTTCCTTACAGGGTGTAGAGAAGACATTCGCTAAGGCTGAGCGCAGATTGGAGTCAAGACAGACTTGGCTCGCATAGACAAGTCTGTCTTAGAATTAAAACGAAACTGTTCTGTCTACGACACGTCGCACATCTCAAACGAAACTTTTTTGTCTACGACACGCATCGCACGAACACCGTCTGCGTCAATTGATCAATATTTTGTTCAGTACCAAAATGGACTTCCAAGATATTGTTGTAATAAGCATCCTAGTTACACGTGCACTTGCAAAACGATGACGCAGACGTAAATATTGGGTGCATCCAGGGCTGGACAAAATACATGTTTTACTTTATTGAAATACAAATTATCGCACTACTGTATCGCAAGTAATTAAAATACAAAACACAAAATATTTTAAGTAAGGTATTTGAAATACAAGTATTTTAGCTATTTGTAATTGAAATACAAATTACAAAATACTTCTTCTGTATACTTCGTTTGTGAGTCTTTTTTCTTTTTATTTTAGAGAAATTAGCAAAAGAAAATACTAATTTTCCTTCCAATTCCTTCAACTAAACTAAATTATTTGTGCTAGCAATGATCGCACACCTCAATCGTACATTCAACTCTTTAACCACTAAGCTATAGACACTTTTAAGGTCTTAAGGAGGTGAGATTTGCCGACATCTCTCGAAACCCCAGACGACCAACGACTATCTATTTCGAGCTGGCTCTCTTCGCGTGTGGGTCCCACGGTGTCCCCACCTAGCCCCCGAGTATCCGAAAAATCACCGAGGTACGCTCGCAGCCTAAAATTTAAGGGGTCACGTTTTTTTATCTTTTCAGAAAACTCCCGCATAATGTCGGGTCCCGAGGCGGTTTTCTTGGCCTTTAGTCTACTAACCGACCGCTCCAGTTTCACAAAAGTTTCCTCGGACACGTCGATTTCATTTACGCTGGGCGCTACAGGGCGCTGTAGCAAAACGTCCGCCGTGTCGTATAAAGTGCCTCGACAAGTAAATTCCCGTTTATGTAGCAAAACGTCTGTCGTGTCTTTAAACCTTAAAAGACGCGACTAGAGGCAATGGTACAACAGGCATCCGTGCGTCATCTTTTTCACTAGTCCTACTTTCTAAATGAAGACTAAATGTATTTTGTTAAAATTTATTTTTAAGCCTCAATTATTTGAAATACTAATTACAAAATACCTCGACCCCAGGTATTTAAAATACTAATTACAAGCCCGCAGCCCGCCACTAGACTGTTTTGTCTTTGATGTGCGCGCCCGCATACATTTAAAAAGGGAAGCCGACAATCGTTAGTCAGACTAGTCGCCTTGTCGTAGTAGAAAGCTTTGCCTATGAAACGTTTTGTTCTAAGTGTGCGTCTCTCCATTTATTTTGTAAAGCAATAGTTTGTCTATGTCTGTCGTGACTCTAATCTGCGCTCAGCCTAAGAACGGATTTTACGAAACTCCACTCCTAAATATCAATAACAAATCGCATAATACTTAGCAATAAAAAGCCTAAGTAATGGTCAAATATCTTACTGTCATTTGTATTGAGTTTAAGGCGGATGATATTCGGAAAATTCAATATATCACATTAAGATTACCTGTCACATTACGCCTGAAATAGGGATCATAATTATCCTCTATGCCGTCGGCATCTCTTCTTTTCTTATTATCACCAGAACCATCCACAGTTAGTAATGTATAAAACATCAGCAGAAATGTTAATGGTAACAACAGTAATGTAAATATTATTAAATTTATATTTTCATACGTCAATCCCACCACCTTTGTGTAGTCTGAAATGGTAACAAAATAACTTATAATGGCATAATACGTAAAATGATTTTGCGGAGTGCATAATATTAAGTTGGAAATGTGTTCTGGCGGTTCAATCATTACGTACAATCATTTATAGATTCTTCCTCTTGCTACGATAGAGAAGGTAAGTTGAGTCATGGAGCAGAGAAGGCGAACGCAGGTACATATACAGTTGGATACAAAAGTAAAGTAAAGGTAACTTAATAAGTCAGGTAAACACAATCTTCTTATTTTTTTATATTGACATTTTATTTACTGGTCAATAAACCATATTTCAATTTGAACTTGCATCTGCCTTCGTTACTGAAACCACTCGCTGTAATCTTGCAGAACTTGCATGTAGCGCCTATCAAATGAACTTTATAATAGCTGGACTAAGGGCGTCTAAAAGATCAGCATCGCTACCAAAATGTGCTTACAAGCAATAATATTTTGGGCCGCAATCCAGAGGGACAGGGATGAAACTATGCCGGTTGATTTTATAGTCGTTCATGAGTTGAAAATTTTAGGCACAGTTTCGATAACATACAAAATCAGCCAGTATAAAATGTATATCTCAATCTCTCTCCCTCTGGATCGCAGCCGCGCGGCGCCTATAGCACATCGTGCTAGGCCAAATTTCTGGAGTCATTCCGGAAAAGTAGCGTGTTGTTTTCTGGGTACGCAGTACTATCGGGTATGTATGTCAGGGCCAGAGAAAAGTACATGGTGAAGATTATCATCGTCCTCGATCTTAAAGTACCATACTCGAATACCGTGTGTTTTTACAGTTGAATCGATAATCTCGCCAAACATTAAACTAATTTTGTCTTCAAGATCGGTAGTATTGTCTTTGAAAATTTCATCCCTAAGCGAGTGAATTAGGGGTTAAAAATAGTATGGAAAAGTATTTTTTTGTGAAAAAAACAAGCATATAATAAGCATTTCATACACCTGGTTTTGGATGAAAACACACGTGACTACACGTGTATCAGCGTTTTAGAAAATTGGTCTACTCCTAAGAGGGTGGATTATGCACAATAATAATTGACGATTTACGATTTTGTTTTTAATTTCGTAGGTACATCATATATCTGTTACCATAAAAATTAAATATTCGCATCCAGTAGGTATTTATCGCCGTTTTAGCCGTAACAATGGATTATGGGAATGGCCACACCCAATTATGAAAATATAATGATTTTTACATAATAATATTATATGCACAGTGATTGTGAAAAAATTAAATCAAATATATGAAAATAATGTTAAGTCTGTAATAATAACGATAATTACAAACAATAATGGTACTTGATTAATGATCATAATAAAATATTAGAGAGCTGTCATGCTGAGAACTGGTTCTTACTTATCAGTATGATAGTTCCCTATTATAATATTTTATTACCTACCTAGTTCTATGTGTAACAAAACCTACATGTCCAAATTATTCAATTAGACAATTTTGTTCCTAACATTTATATTGTCTATGTTGGCATAACTAATTGAAATGTTTTTGTCACAACAGTTTCATCAAATCAAATTACTAAAAGTTGTAGAACTGGAATTAAAAAAACTACAGATAGTGCTAGTGAATTTCTACTTAGTTATTTAATTCACCATTATTTGACATCTGTGAGAACAGAATTATTGTATAAAAATTATAAATATTACATTAATCACATTACATAGAAAATATTCAATAATTACCAAAAGGTATAACAACAATTGCATAATACATTTTAGTAGTTAGCAAGGTGAATTTAAACAAGCCCTATAAACAGATAAGAATGAGTCATATCATATGTGCTGGCCAGTAATTCCCCCGCCCCGGCTTTATAATTAATCAAACTGGGCATGCTTTAAACACAAAAATTAACAAATTCTCAGCACACTTACTTGGTTTATTAGAAGAGTCATCTTCAGTAAAGTTAGTTATTGATGTATCTTCTTGGTTTCTTTGGCTTAGTATAATAGATAATATGGCAACTATACCCCCAAGTATTATAATACATATTGCTGAAAATGTTATCTTGTGCCATTTTTGGATATGAAATGTCTTTATAGCTGTAAAGGAAAATATTAAAACTTGAATTAATATTTAGAATAGAAATAGAAGAATAGAAATAGAAATAGATGTTAAAATCCATCATAATACCACCATATAAATGAAGTCACATTAAATCACACTGAGATATTTTAAAATATTTTGTAATACTTTATTAATTATCTTTTTTTTTCTTTATACAACTTAGGTGGCAGACAAGTATGCGGCACACCTGATGGAAAGAGGTTACCATGACCTATGATTGAGTGCAATGTCAGGGGAGTCACACCCAAGCTGCCGACCCAATAAGAAGTTTCTGTGCACTCAGTACAGTAGACACAATACAAGCCTTTGATCTTCCCACTGTAGAGATGAGGATTTTGTTTACAGGTGACGGAAGGATCTGTTTGATGATTATGTCAGCAATATATTTTTGTTACTTCATACAATTTTCTTCAAAATTTTGCCAAATTTTACTTGAACACATAATGTCAACTCAAACACAATGAAAAGTGTTTTTAAGGATTTTCTGTATATTATAGATGATCGTAATCTCTTATCAACAAGTGAAAAACCAGAGTAGGGGGTTTACCAATGCTACTCACTTGTCTAACTTGTTATGCCACTTACTGTTTCAGATCACTTGTTCAAAATGACTATTAGATTTGTTGTGTAATAAATAATGTTTTCATTCCACAAAGACAGACAGTTATGCCCAACCAAGTTGGAAAAAGACTCAGGATGATGACTCAGGTAAAAAAGAAGGAAAATTGATGAAGTCCTTCTGCATATAAAGGTTGGGAGGGTAAGGAAGGAATATCTCGGCTACAAACACATTTGCATGTCATTGCATTGAACTTGACTAGTCTCAGAGTCCCATTCAAAATCATCATTCAAACAATGACCAAGCTCAATTTTTACTGGATGACTGCCTACTTTTGCTGGAGAATAAAAGAGCCGAGTGTATATCTTCAAATACAGATAAATAGGAGGTAGGACACGGCGGTATTTCCGCCCAATTGAGCAGTCCGACTGGGGAATTATCTCCACCTTACAGAATACCACGATTATAATAACTTTGTGTTGTGTTCCCGGCGGAGAGTAGGGTAGCGAGAGCTCACTGGAGAATTTGTGCTGTCAGTGGATTGACTAAAGGTTTGTCCTCCTTTGTCCTCTCCTCTCTCCTTTGTCCTCTATACTGACAGCACAGAAACTCTATGCTTACAGGGTCGGCAGCACGAGTGTGGCTTCTCTGGTGTTACACACGTCCATAGGCCACGGTAACCACTTTCCATCAGGTGGGCCGTGCGCTTGTCTGCCATCTAAGTGGTATAAAAAAAACGGTACAGTTGAGACTCCAAAATATAAAAAATTTTGAACTTACAAGAGTCATGTTTTGAATGCCGATTGTTCTGGGCTTTTGGTGCATCTTCATCCTCACTTTTCGTATACGAAGGATTATCAAGTCCAGTACCACTATGTATAACCTGTTTAATTGTAACAGGTCCATTGAAATATGTGTTATTCCCAATAATGACGTTTTCAGAATTAGTTACCGCCACACTACCAGCCACTGAAGGTGCACTACTAGGTTTCACTAAACTAGATGGAATTTTAGGCGCCAGACCAACTGTCCTTGACCTTTTAGAAACTACTATTTTGTCATCATCATCATCACTATCACCTTTATCTTCAATAATCTGAAAATCGTCTAGCTCGCCTTCAATCTTTATACCAAGACTTTTATCACCTGCACAGCTGCCGTCAGCATTCTGTGCCATTTTTACACAGCAGATACCACTTCACATTTCACATCCTTGGCAACAATATTATTACCTACTTTGAATAAGGTGATATCGGGGATTCATATTGCAAGTTCAACCCTGTTTTCAAGTGGGTATAGATTTAGAATAATATACGTAAACATAATGCTCTGATACAATCAGACACTTCTAATAAATTTTAATTATACCGTAAATTAAATGTCTTTAAATTTGTGACATCTGGCAATTTTTAGGAATTCAATAAATCAAAGCAAAGACCTGTGAACATAGAGTAGAGAATGGTAGAGAGAAGTGCTTAACTTATGCATACTCACTATAATGTGAAAAATGCGCATAAACTCGCAGAAATATCGATATTTAGAGTTAACAAGGATTTTAACCCATATCCCTACAAAGTGCTTCACCCGGCACGGGCCACCCACGCACTTCACTTATCCTTTAATTCACCCATGCCCTACGATCAATGCCATTTTTTAAACATATAACAATTTAAAAAAATGGACAAAATTATAGAAAATACCCTCACCAAAATTTTAAATGTGGTCTTGGATAACCGAGCTTCACTACAAGCGACTTTACCGATTCGCTCGATATTCGCAAAATTTCAGATGTCAGCTTACCAGCATTTCTGTCTTCAGTTCACAGTACGGTAGAATTAACTAGGAAAATCCTTGCACCTGCACTAGTTAATTCTGAAGTATTGTGTAAGACTAATGCAGTGAACGCTTGGAAAATTGCATGTCCAAACACCGATCTTCCAAGGAACCTTTTCTCACAGCGTCAGTGGGACGGGCCGCTCTGCAGCTTAGTTGGAAAAAAATTACTAAATACATGTACCAATGCTGCTGAGCGTGCCCATTTACTGCCGGTTGGAGTGTGGGAATCGGGTCTTTGGCTACAAGCTCTTCCGTCATCTAACGTTGTGTTTCTCCGCATCAATGCCGTTGTGGAGAAGCCGTTGACAGACTCGGACACCATGGTCTGTCGTGCTGCAGGAGCGCTGGGCGAATTCCACTACACGCCAGCCTCAACGACATAATCCGCCGTGCTCTTGTCACCGCCGGGGTACCAACTGTACTTGAACCAAACGGTTTGGCGCGTGACGATGGCAAGAGACCGGATGGCATGTCGTTAATGCCATGGAAGATGGGTAGGACTCTGGTGTGGGACGCCACATGCGTTGATACCATGGCTCCTACCATATCACAAGCACGGCTGGCTGTGCTGGTGCTGCTGCTGCTTCTGCAGAGGCTCTCAAGACTCCAATCTCATCGGAGATTATGAATTTGTGCCGTTTGGAGTCGAGACTTTGGGGTCATGGAATTCGAGCGCTCGCAACCTCTTCCGTGAGATTGCGAAGCATATGGTCGACGCTTCTCGTGACCAGAAGGCTGGCCTCTTTTTAGGTCAGAGAATAAGCATTGCCATACAACGTGGCAATGCTGCCAGTCTTCTGGGAACGCTACCACAAGAGGCATGCGACGCGGAGGAATTCCACGACGCATTTTAATTGTTCTTAGCAATAAGTTGTATAATAGTTATTTTAGTTTTATTGTATTTAATATTTATAAATTATTTCTTGACATGATTGTAAAATTCCTTTAATATTGTATCATCTATGCTTTTCTTTGATCTATGGCTAGTATGCAAGCACTGTTCACTGTTGTCATGATTGTCATGTCTTCTATCATTCATTTGTCAAAGCAATAAGGCAATACCAATACTAAGAGGCAATAACGTAGTATCTTCTTCAGTTCTTTCTATGGTCTAAGAGTCTCTTATTTAGTCTGTAGCAATTATATAGGTTTTGAGTTTTGACTGTTTTGTGTAAACTGTAAATCTGTAAACAGTGAAAACGTTTTTCGTAAGATAGAAATATTTAAAATAAAGACAATGTATACGATACATGAGGGTGAAATAGTTTTTAAAGAGAAATATGGGTCAGAACCGCAAAGTCGGGTCTACGTGAAACCTCCAGGTGATTGATATTGAAAGACTACAGTTGAACTATTTTTTCTATGTCCATGAATTGTACAATATGTGAACAAATTACGCATCCAAGAACCTGGTGGCACATAAACATACTGATAGACTTTTTTATTGCAGAACAAGATGTTCTAGTTGTACTTGAAGAAGATTTGGTAGGGAACATGACTAATTTCTTGAAAAAGATATTTCTGCCTCAAGGTTATCCTGATAGTGTGTCTAAAGATTATTTGACCTACCAAATATGGGACACAGCTCAGGCCTTTTGCAGCACTATTACTGGTAAATATTAATTATATCTTTACTGTAGTTCTGTAAAGATGTAGCTGTATTTGTTTTGTTTTTTTCTTTTTTTGTTGTAACATGCTAAACCTCAAATCTGTGAATGATGTTGTGTATATGCTGCTGCTGAATTTAATGAATGTTTATTTGGAGGTGTATGTAATGTATTTGTGTGAAAGTTCTTTGAAAAATTTATAATATATCAAAATAAGAATTTGTACAAAGACCCATCCACTCAAAAAGAGCATGATATTAGGATGAGATAACTGATATAATTTTTAAACAAAATCACAGATGAGAATATTAGTTACTGAGCAACTTCTGTGTGATTCCATGGATTAAAAACATTCTGCATTGACATTGTAATGGTTTGGAAATAAGTTCGATGCATATCCTGATCTATTTTCTTGAGTGTGTGTGGAATGAAGTTTCCTTCATACCGCACAGTGCGCACCGTCTCAGTTCGCAATGTGTGAGGATGAATTCCCTGCCTATGGCGAGAGGTGCGATGATGGAATGTAGCTGTCGGCATCATGTCAAACAATTCATCTGAGTACAAACCATTGTATAGTCGGTAGAACACACACAGCGCGGCAAAGTCCCTTCCAAGGCTAAGAGGCTCCACACTACCTGCCAGTATTAGATTTGTCAACCAGGCAACTCAAACCCCGGCTTTGCACCGAGTCGAAGGAGTCAAGCTGGTATGCAGGCGCTCCAGCAAAAAGGTGACAGCAGTACTCCATGTGGGGTATAAGTTGCTGCCCCGCAGTGAAGTGCAGCTTCGCTCTGTTAAGTACTCCAAGTTTCTTTGATGCCAACTTAACCTTGTCCTCCAAATGACTCCGGTACTGGACGTCGCTGATGATATCGACACCAAGGATCCCGATACTCGAGGAGATGGTAAGCGCTGTGCCCAGGAATTGCGGCGCTACTATGAATGGGGTTTTCTTAGCTTTGGACACAAGTTGTTCGCTACTCTCCTCCACCTCTGACCGAGGGATATTTGCATGACCCGCGTAATACGTGTTCCCGGTACTGTCGTCCTCATAGCAATGAATGGAGCCATCAGACAACATGACATTAATATGCAGCAGAAACAGGGTCGGAGACAACACGGAGCCTTGTGGGACACCAGCGTTTATGTCCATGCGGTCCGAGCATGTCCGGCTTAGATACTTCTGTTGGACAAAAAGCTGGCGATCCATTCGCATAGTCTGTGCCAGACCCGATCAAAGGCCTTCGCTATGTCGAGGCTGACTGCTAGTGCCTCACCCCGACTCTCGATGGCTTTCGCCCACCGGTTTGTGAGATACGCAAGGTCACCGGTAGAGCGACAGTGGCGAATGCCGTACTGTCCGTTGCTCAGTAGATCCTTTCCCTCAAGGTATCTCAGGAGCTGTGTATTGATAACACGCTCCATCACATTCGAGAGAAGGGAGGTGAAAGCGATAGGCCTGTAATTGGATGGATCTATCCTTTCACCTTTCTTAGGCACAGGATGTCAAAACTGGCAGAAGTCTCCCTGATGACTGTCAGATGGGTAGCGCGCAAGCCGCTCGCCAATTCTGCCGATAAACTCATACTTAGCCCTGGCCGTTGCTTTTTTAATGGACCTCGAGGCAGCATTCAACTTCCGCTTTACTTCAGCAATGTTCGAATCTTTATTGGCAAGAGCCATGATCCAAGCCCTGTATGTAGATTGCTTGCGGTTTCTAGCTTCTCTGCAGGGACTATTAAACCACGGGCGTTTGCTCGCTCTCGTCGCGATCCAGCGGTTGGGAATATACGAGTCCATACTCGGCAGAATCTGAAGTGAAGCAAAGCTGGCTTCACGGGTACGACGGGAAGAATTCTCGCAGTCCGTCCCAGTCTGCTGACTTGTAGTGCCAGACATGCCGCCATTGAGGCGGCCGCAGTGGTTCAGGCCGCGTGAGAGTTACTTGCGTCTGGACGAGCCTATGTTCTGAAGTACCGCGTGGTGCTTCCACAGTTACGGAGTATTCATCCGGGCGCGCAGTCAACAGAAGGTCCAGTAGATAGCTGTGGGTCTCTATTTCTGGTGTTCTAGTAATAGAATGCATCAGTTGAGAGAACCCGTAAGTCATTGCGAAGTCATGAGCAGCCCTTCCCGCAAAATCAGTTCTAAGAGACCCCAGCCACTCTACGTGGTGAGCGTTGAAGTCCCCCAAGAATACTAAGTCCGCGGTGGGGTTCTGCTCAATTATAATAGTAATAGTTGAGTCGTGCCCAAGTCACCGCTATGAAACCTGACAAGGGTGTGCCCTCCGTGATCTATGCGTACCTAAAGAGTAGACAGGTCCCTGTCTTCGAGACCGTTAGGACGGAGACAGCAAATATCATCCCGGACGTACAGGCATACCCCGGCGCGACTCAAGAAGTTGTGTTAGAATTTGTACCCGGGGTACATTAGATAGGCTGTATCAGCCGGGCATGATATTTGCGTCTCCGTCAGAACGTTGTACGGTAGGCTACGCGGTTTCGAGATGACGTTGGACCTCGTTAAGGTTAGAGTGGAGGCCCGTGATATTGCACAAATCCACTTGCGGATGCAATGTGGATGATGATGCCGCTGTGGTAACGTTATTTTCTTTCTTTCGGGCCATAAGTAATTTGGGGGGAGGGGACAAGATGAAGAGAGTTTCTGTGTTGTCAGTGCAGAAGACAAAGCAAGGCTTCGTACCACCACAGTCAGGTTAGGGTTATATGACTGGTTGGCTCGGCGGGCGGAAGGGCCCCCGGTCCCCTCCCAGATACTGTAGCCGAGTCCACTCCGGTTTCCTCCTCCGCCACGACTCGAGGACCGGGAACTTCACACAAGCTGCTGGTTCAGCCTCCTGGGGCGGAGATTAAGTGATCCCCAGGTTCGGTAACCGTACAGCCTGCGGGCGGCCAGCGGTTAACCGTTTCACCGTGTCTCCCTAACCGCCATACCAACATTTCACGCCCGCACAAGTCAGCGGTGTCCACTTAAACCTTTGGTATTCCCACTGACAACACAAAACTTCCCCAGCTGCCTCTGGCTACCCTACTCACCGTTGGGAATACAACATAAGGTTATTATGGCCGCGGTATTCTGTATGGCGGAGGTGCTTACCCATTCGGACTGCTCAATTGGGACTGTTGTGTGTGTTAAAAACTGAACTTATAAGTGATGAAGTAATGATAATACCCGCTAGACCAACATGAACTGGATTAGAGCTTACCAATAGAATATTTTTAGGATTCCGTACATTATGAGGAAATAGTCTATCTGTCAAGACCTTTTTCTCAAGAATGTGTGGAGGTATCAGTCAATGTCAGTTTTTCAAGTCGCGGTCCTTTAGAATGATTGTTGATGATGAAGATGACGTAAGTTGATGATGATGACGATTAATGAGATGATTGCACAGTAAAGTTGTAGGGACAATACTAGAAGCTAACTAGGTAGATTTGGAATGAAAAGTGAAAATTCACTGTAATATGCATACTTTCCTACACTTGTGTGCGTTGTCATAGACGTTATGTCTAAAAATTCACCATTTTTATACATAGAAACTCGAATCAAAAACAACAAACTCGAAAAAGTAGTCGTCAGAATGCTATTTTTATAAATTTCTCTTCCATAGCACTGACCTTAATAAACACAATATAGGTAGGTACTATAAAAGCTAACACAATAGGCTATTTGACAAGTTCGTCAGATTCTTCCCAATACTGCTTGTTTGTTCTGAAAAAATATGCCTTGCAAAATAAAATGTTGCCTAACTAAACTGAAACTATGAATTTTCTTTATTTCTAATTCCCATAGTAAGTCAAAATATAAACAACCAAATTCTAATTTAAATTATGTACTTTTATTAAAAACTATATACGTGAAAACTCAAGGTGGACCGAGGTAAATGCGATATTCTCTTGCACTCCATACATTACGCGCGACGGGCGTGTGACGTCACTCGTAAGTAAGATTTTGTATGAAGCATTACGGGCGGCGCGAGAAATTCAATTTTCAAAATCAAATATCTTTAAAACTATTTGTCTTAAGAATTTTTCACTTTAGCATTTCATTCTATTCGATGAAATTTAACATTCAAGTTACCAAATAACTTCGAGCTCTATTTTTGAAAGGAACTGCTATTGTAATTATACGTTTTGAGGACTAAATTGTTTTTTGAACTACCCAACATATACTCACGTCTTTTTCCCTTTGGGGTAGACAGAGTCAACGAACAACTATCTGCTTCTATCCTTACACAGCACGGCCGCATCTTTTATACCAGCCTGTCGGTTTGGAGTGATAAAATAATATTCCAAATTTGTACGGAACCCTCGATGTGCGAGTTCTACTCGCACGCAATCGTTTTTTATTTTATACAACTTAAAATATATTGTCGAACCCCAGTTTGATAGATATCGGATATATATCTTGATATATAAAATAATTACCTATATAATACATAATAAAACAAATTAAAAAAAGTTTCTCCTGGCCCTGAATGTTTTACAGTACTGTCACTGGGCGGCGGGTAGGGTTCGCTGATATATATATATGGATATATTTTTATCTTGCAGGTACTTTGGCAACACAAGAAGTATTGCGTGGTGTAGGAGTTGGAGACACAAGTGCCACGCCGTTGGCGGCTACTATTACATGGGTGCTTAAAGATGGCTGTGGGCATCTAGGCAGAATTATATTTGCATATTCACATGGGTAAATAAAAACAAATATGTTGTACAAGCATTGTTGTCATACATTCTTGAAGGTATATAAATACATGCACCTTACAATACATGTAATTTATCTATGAAATCTTAAATAGAACTAACTTAAAATTTAATTATCTTAATGCTCAGTCCAATTTTCTTCAGCCTAGATTTATTTGAGGCTATAATGAATAATGTATCGTACATTATAATGTGGACAGATGTCTATTTGCAGAAGTTACCTGGATGCATACAGTAAAAAGTGGAGACTATATGCAGACACATTGAATGATGCAGCAATGTGCATAGAAATAGTTTTACCATTATTTAAGCGATTCACCACGTTGGCATTGTGCCTTACCACTGTGATGAAATCAATAGTTGGAGTTGCAGGTATTAACTTTTTACTTTTTAATTCCAGGGTCGATTGTATTCCAAACTTGTTGAGGCCCATACACCCATATATAATAAGTACAGTCATTTAAAGAAATGTATTTGTCATACAGGAGGCGCTACAAGGGCAGCAATGACACAACATCATGCGATACGAGGGAATTTGGCAGATGTGTCAGCAAAAGACTCGGCTCAAGAAACAGCTGTCAACCTTATTGGTTCAATTATGGCACTGCTCATCATTACAGTTTTCGGGTAATCCCATATTTTAAATTCTAATGTCATTTCATGTACAGACAAGGGCAACAGTAGAACCAGTTATTATAATTTATTCACCCCTTTCAAACAGTATATGTAGTGAACCTCTGTGGGTGCCTATAACCCACTTTACTATTTCCAGTAGAATGAAAGCTTAGCCAGATTTCATTAATGTTAGTCACAAACTCAGTTCCCTAGTTAAAAGCAAACTGTATAATTTGAAATGTTTAATTCTTTCTTTCAGGAACTCGATGACAATATTCGGCTCAATGATTATACTACACATAATTTTCAATTATTTCGCTGTGCGTGCGGTATGCTTGAGAACTTTGAACGAACCAAGATTTTTACAAGTCATTGACTCATATTTGAAAGAGGAAGTTATTTTATCGCCTTGTGAAATCAATAAGAATGAACCAATCGTATTTTATCAAATGGGAACAAATATTTTAGGTAAAAATATATATATATTTTTTTTTATTAGAATATTAGAACCGAAATTACTAATATTCCCTTTAACCCCTCCAGCTAAGCTAAATTGCTTGTGTTAGGAGTGGGTTCACGTTCTGAATGGTAATGGTCAGGATTCGAACCCGGGACCTCTCGATCGTAAGGCCGACTCCTTAACCACTAGGCTACCAATAAATGTAAAAAACCAATAAAGTAATTATTACATAACAATTGTTATGCTCTTATGTGTACCTATTTGACCATGACAGAGATACTTAGATGTACAGGGGCCATACCAGTACCTTTGGGGCCTCACCTGCTAGTCAGTGCACCTGTTGAAGATCAGATATTCTATTTTATACTTCTGGACTGCCAAAATATAATGAAAGGACTGTCGGCGGGCCGGATTAAATGCTTGCGCGGGCCGTACTTTGCCCATCACTGGACAAAACTGTATCATCTATGTAGGACAGTTGGCGCCAGAATAATCTTGAATACAAACTCACATTAAGAGCAAATGCAAAGGCACAGTACTGCCTTGATTTAAATTGTACTGTTTTCCGAACTAAAGGTTTGTAAACAGGAAGGGGGAGAACTTTGAATGCCTTGCATTTGAATCATTTTGAGTACTTTGTTCGTCAAAATCGATCCGATGCTGACCGTACATTCAAATTTAATAGTTTCTTTGTATATCGGACAAGCATGACATTCCTGGTTTCCGTTGCAGATTTGAAACTTTGCGGATTTAAAATTCAAACTGGCGTATCTGTGAAAAAGTTGCTGGAACAGAATAATATGAAAGCACTATGTGTGAAAAAAATCAACGAAGTCTATCAGCACCGAGAATATGTTTTGTTTCCTGATGTAGCCAGAAGGAAAATGTATGTGGTGCTAAAAGAAACGGCGACCATTTGTGACACTTTATGTGCTTACTTTCATGCTGTTTTACTTGCGATTGTAATATGTGCTATTAACGATTTCCCTTTGGTATGTTGTGTTTTTAACACTTGTCACGTGTAATTAGAAACTTTTTCTTAGGTTTTGAAATTGTTGTCGCTGCTAATCCCCGAGGGAGAGGCGTGAGTGTATGTGAACCAAGAATATCAAAACACTAATCGATTTTGTTGTACAAAATACTAGTAACTCAGTAATTTCAAGCAAAAATTTCTGGAAACCTAGGACTTATCTCGGCGGAAGGGATTAGTCCTAAGTTATTGCTTAAAATTTCTGAGCTATAGGAGACTATAAAACAAAGATACTGATTTTGTCTGCCCTAGACATAATGAAGACTGATTTGTACCAATATTATAAAGCGGTTTTGTTTGTTTATTTGGAGCGCTAAACTCAGAAACTACCGGTTCGAATTGAAAAAATATTACTCTGTTGAATAGTTCATTTATCGTCAGACGTTATAGGCTATATTACATCACGCTGCTACAAAAGGGTGCGGACCAGTGATCATAAATGTCAATAAATCCGGCCGATTTCCATATATCTATTGAAGAGCAACGATTTGTATTTTTGTATTCGAATGAACTCAAAACTACTACACCGATTTCAAAAATTATTTTACCATTTGAAAGCTACATTATCACTGAATAATATAGATTTTTTTTTTTTTAAATAGGGGTTCCTTACTAAAACTTCAATAATGCAATTACATAAAAAATCCTTCCACCGCATGCGCTGTGAAAACAAAACTATTTATGACAGAACAAAATAATGTAGGTAGACTGCTGAAATTTATAACTTAAAAAGGGTCTACATAGGCCTCCGGGGTTCGATAGACACCGTGCTTCCCACTTCTGCGCTACTGCTTCCACGTTATCTTAAACAGTAGATGACTCAGGCATTATACCCTGGCATCTTAAGACCCAAGACGACATGCGGTTATCTTCGGTCCGAGGCCAACATAACTACTCCTGATGGCCGACGGAGGTGGTATTTAAGGGAACTTCCGCAAGAAAAAATTAGTTGGAACGGAATCTGAATTCCACGCGGGCGGAGCCGCAGGCAACAGCTAGTAACTATGTATAACCCAGAATGATAACTATGTTCTATCGCCAGTTGTTTTGCACGTGTTTGTGTGCATCATTGTCATCATAGTAAGTGTCAGGACGGGCAGATTTCCGAGTCGGCGGCGATGGTCTATTTGCTAAATATTAAAGTTCCATTTTAGTGGTCTATACACAATTACAGAATAAGTGATCTATGACTCGACTTCATTAATTAAGCAATCGGAAATAACGATATGAAACAATTAAAAAAGGGATGATATAATAGCATTAAAGTTTTAATCTTTCACAGGCAGTTTACAAACCTCAGGACAAGTTGAAGCCCTTCGCAGAAGTTTGTGTCGCTGTACAGCAAGCAGAATGGAGTCGGGATGAGACATGTAACATGAGCGGCATACTTACTCGATGCCCTTCCGTCGAGCTGATGGTATATATAGACAAAATTGTCAATCAAGAATGGCTTCGAATCCAGCCAGGATTAGTGGCTGTTGGTAAGTATTGTGTAAATGTATTTTTTTAAAGAAAATTGTATGTATTCCACTATTGCTATTATGTTTTGCGTTTTTTTGTCGCAAAGAAATAACGTTATATAATTTTTTTTAAAACGTTAGTCCCACTATATCCATTTTATATTTCCATGGAAATACTAGGATACACCGAGAAAGTTGCAATATTCAGTGTAGAATTGGAGAACATAAGATGTTAGTAATCTTAGTGTCTTGATATTGGTCCACATATGACATATTCTGCACAATATGGTCAATATGTGTTTTGCGCAGTTGTTTGAAAATCTTCCTGTAAACACGACTATATAAGTTCTTTGAGTCAATTTAACTAGGAATAAATAAATAATTCATGTATAGTAATGTATTATTGATTGATCTTTAAACCCAATACCGGTGGAGCATTACTTTTAAGTCTGGACCGTATATATCTGTCTGATGTTAAACAGCCCTATCCCTTAGTCGCCTTGTCAGACACCGCATGGGAAGAGATGGGGAAATGAATTTTGGCGGGGTGTACTAATTCATATACTCTTACTATAATCATTCACTACATTTATGTATATCGTTAAACTTAAAACTAAAACCTTTACAGGCTGGGACCTCAGTAAGCATCTTATAGTGGTTGATGAATGGAGAATATGTACTACGAGAATCGTAACTAAAGCAATATCTGTGGATGAAACTGCCAACACGCTCCTAGTACCGTCGGCCAAAGTAATAACTTTCAACCAATCAAAAGCCCCAAGAAAGAGCACTGAAAAAGGAGACAGAGATACCTACACCATTGAACCAGAGTACACAGAGAAACAGCACCAAAAATAAATAATGTAGCTTTGATGTGTTCATTTTATTTTTACTCCATCATTCCATCATCTTAGCGTTACTTTCTGAGCATGGTGTCCTCTTATTCCTTCTTTTGATTTAGCTTATACCTTTGTTATGGGATGCGATTTTACCGTCTGACCATGCAACCCTGAGAGGTAAGCAGCCTCGTCCGTGAAGGACTTTGGATGCCAAGGTCTGGGTGGGGACTGTGGCTCCAAATACAATCTCGAAGATATATTAAAACGACACTCAGTCCTGCACATAAACTTAATACATACTGACGTAAAGTCTCGATTCGATATATCTTCTTATTTTTGATGGCTTCTTCAACAAATCGCCGCAATTAGTCAATGTAAAATAAATGTCTATAAAATTATTAATGGCGAGATCCAATGTCAAGTTTTTCAAGAATATTCGGCCAGAGCCACGTTATCCACGCCAGTCAATTCGTTGCCATGTGTGTCCGCCCCCCGCGGGATTCAAGTGGTTGATCAGGACCTGTGGCTGGATCTTAGAGGGCACATATAGCTACTAACAAAGAATCTTGATTTATCAAGCGGTTCGGAGACTTTTCTTTGCCGCACCAACAAGACCTGGAAATTCATTACCAGCAGACGTGATTCCTTCTTCTTGCAGTCTCGGGTCCTTTAAGCGGGGCGTGAAAAAGCGTCTGATGAGGCCGCTAAGCTGAGTGCCACCATTGTACCATTACTGTTTGTAATGGTGACCCTCTTTCCTGAGACTTCGCCTTTAGCTTACCATCAGGCGAGGTGAAGTCAAGTTAGCGTGTCCTATATAAAAAATAAGGGATTGTATACACAGATTGCCTATACAATCTCTCCTCAGATAAATAGATTTAGAACTGAGTACCATTCTAGAATACTGGCCTCAGTCGATTTATCTGAGGACGAATTGTATGGACAATCTCTCAATCGGCCTATGCAATATGTCCTCAGTAAAAACGGTGCTCGTTGTTTGATGATAGCTATGAATGCGTCTCAGTAGCGAAGGCAGTATGTTGTAGACGATTTAAGAAACGAACCGTTCCATGTACCTGTCGATGAGAGCGTATTATTTTTGACGGTTCAGCCGTCAGTCACGTACCACGCGGCCCAGAGCCTGCGAAATGCGGAAGTTTATTTTTTCCTGCCTGAACTCAAAAAATAGGATAACAATTAGGTAAAAGAGCAACGCCTTACTTGTGTAGGTACCCAATTCCCTTGCTAATTGTGGACAATATACTGTTTTTAATACGATCCTGTATAACTAGGTACTAGTACCAGTGTATACAGGATTGGGCAATATTTTAATTACTTGGAATTAAAATACGTATTTAAAATACTAATACGTATTTTGTATTTGTATTTTAAACACTTCCTTAAAATGTAGTGTAATTCGTACATTTCTACCCAGTTATTTTTATATAAAGTGGCTCTCTTTACGTCTTCATTTTAAAGTAATTAAATTGTTATTGTATTTTCTTTGCCTATGTTACTTCGCGAACTATTGCTACTAAAAATGTAGCAATAGTACGGTGCGTTGTGCTTACCGGACTACTGCGACTAAAAAGTAGCATTAGTTCGGTATACCGGACAAATCACCGAACTACTGCGAATAGGGGATTTTAAATACCTGAGGTCGAGGTATTTTGTAAATAGTACCTAGATATACCTACAAAATACATTTTAACAAAATACTTTCAATCCTAATTTATAAAGTAGCACTAGTGAAGAAGATGATGCACGGTTGCTTCTTGTACCGGGGGTTGCCCCTAGTCACGTCTTTTAAGGTAGCTTCAGATACGACACGAGGGACGTTCAGCTACATAAAATGGAATTTACTTGTCGAGGACCATTCTAGGCCCTATAACGCCCAGCGTGAATGAAATCGACATGCCCAAAGAAACTTGGGTGAAACTGGAGTGATCGGTTGGCAGACTAAAGGCCAAGAAACCGCCAGACGTCATTCCAGTCTAAGCGTGGGTCCTAGCAGGTATCGAAAACGCTCTAGAACCCCGACTAGCAGGGTTTCTCAGCGAATGTCTGGAGAGGGGCTAGTTTCAGAAATTATGGAAGATGGGGGAAGCGGGTCTTCATCTGAAAGGCGGGGCCGGGCACGGCGGATTTGCCGACTACATACACCGATTACATAGTCCCTCATCGAGCACTTCTCTAGAGTGGGGGCACTCCACCGTTAATGCCATTTTGCACATGAAGACTGCGGTCGCTCGGGGCGAGATGATGTTGGCCGTGTCCTTGATGATACAAAAAAAATCGAGGCTATATACTTTCATGGTCCTCGGCGCACGCCACCAGCAGGTACCAGCCTATATATTTCAAATATCTTACTTAAAAATATTGTGTATTTTAATTCATTGCGATACAGTATTTTATAATTTGTATTTCAATTAAAGTAAAGTATTTATTTTGCCCAGCCCTGAGTGTATACCACAAATAGGTTTCCACAATTGAATATTTAGCAGTAGTAAAATGTATGATTTACTAACCTACAGGGGAATATACGTAGTTCCAATTTTTTTTTAAGCCTGCGGGTATAACGTTGGTTGCTCTTTTATTACCTGTGGCTTTTAAAATTAATCATCCGTTGCTTGATAAAAATAAAACACACAAATACTACACCACGTCTTTTATTTTAATATTGTCAAATTATTGGATCGATTCGTGAGGATAATGACAACCATGGTCACTATCCATTTTATTTGTCCTAACATGTCTGATGTTCAAATAATTTGCGCTACAGAGTACAGATTGCTACTGTATCGAAGTATAATAAGTGCTACGTAAATGGTATATCTATAAATCTTTCATGCATCTAAATTACATACGTCAATACTTTGGTAAATTGAAATTAATTATGTAAGACTAAATCTGATTTAGAAATGAAGAATAAAAGCATAGCAACCCAAAAAGTAGCTCAGTATGTATCTTTAGCCAGTAACCAGTTCTCGCCCTAAGTACCTAAGAAACCAACCACACGTTTAAAAACGTTAGAAGTGCCCATCCTTGAAACATAAGTACAATAAATAAATTTAAAGATTTAATGTAAATGACTCATAAATATAACGACAGCATGAATATTGCATTGACCTAAAGAACAGTATGCACAGCATACTGAATATTCGCTATGATAATCTACGTAAAACGATTCAGGTAACTAACAAACTGTTTCCATTTGCTTAAGTTATTAATTAGCATAAACGTGAATTACTCAGTTGATGCACACCATACAACCCAATTAAACGGTACACCAAGATTCCACTAAATTAAAAAGATACCAACAAAATGTTTATATCAAATGAGATACCACTATGAAAACATACTATAAGTAAACAATTAAAATATAAATTACTACAAATTAATAGTAAACAAAACAACAAGTTCAGGATACTAGTAAAGGTCGCGCCAGTCGCCAGTCTGCAAACATTTGCGTTACACAACTTGGGAACAATAAAATCCCTCTAAGCAAAGAGCTTGCCAACTCATTCATTATTGAGATTTATGCAGGTCGTCACTGACTCGCCATATATACAGGGTGCTACGGTAGGGCTTAGTCATATATAAAGAACGTTACACATACCTGATAACGTGTGCACATGCAACAACCGAAGTACAAATAGTAACTAAGTTATGGCGTCGTTACTTTTTATAGAAAATTCAATAATAGTTCCCTTTATTTATCCGACTTCGTATTAAAAAGAAGAAGGTCACAACACTATTACATTTTGATTGTCACACTTGAATTGTGTTGTGCGTTTATACTTGATTGGTAAAAAAACCATCGTAACAGACGTCCTAACAAGTAAAGTAATTTGCTACTTCTGGCGGTATTCTATTTAAATCATAATGCATCCTTCGTATATGCCCACACCTTTCTGTAACACGCCGTATAGTTCCTTATTAGGGATCCCAAAATAATGCACATAAAATGCATTAGAAACAGTACAAAAAAAAATTTCAACTCATAAATTGGTGTTTCGTGTGAATCAAACTGTTGGTAGACTCAAAGCACATGTACAATCTAGTCTAAACGGATTGAGTTAGTCATTCTACATATTAATTATTTGTTAAACTGCTTTATGAGCGCGTCAGTGCTGAGAGACTTGGGTCGCTCGATGGGGAAGCCGAGTGCTCGGGACCAGATGAGCTGGGCGAGCACGCCGAGGGCACGAGATACGCCAAACATGACGGTGTAGTAATTCATCTCCTTAAGTCCGTAATACTGCAAACAAAAATACATTTATGAAGGTTCAGAATCGTTTATAACACAACCCAGTATTGTTTCTTAAATATCACTAATTTATAGAAAACTAAATTACAATTTACTAATGGTATTAAAATCTTAGAACATGTATCAAAACCATTTCATGAGTTGAAGTTAATTGTAGTACTTTACCTGTAGAAGGACGCCAGAATGAGAGTCCACGTTGGGCCAGGGGTTCTTGACCTTGCCGAGTTCAGTCAGGATTGGGGGCACGACCTTGTAAACAGCTGCGACCAGTTTGAACAGCGGGTCATTTGGTAAATGCTTCAGAGCGAATTCGCGCTGGCATGTGTACCTAAGAACGCAAGAACATGTTGTAGATACAAAATAACACCTTTTAAATATATTTTTTCATTCACATATGGGTTCTATACTTGTACAGCTCTTATATTCACCATAATATAAGTATGTTATAGCTTAACTAGTCTAGTCACTGACAATTAACACCAATGACCTCGATGCCACGCGACTTGAACACGAATAATAAGTGAATAAATACTTCTCGAAATGTCCCCATGTTCAAAGTCTACTTAATAGGCGCCTGCTGACCTTACATCAATATTTTTATAGTAATGTCAATCTATTAACCATGAGGTCCCATAAAATCATGTTTGCTTCAAATATTAGTTTTAAAATAGAAGCACGAAAAGCTAAGATATATTATAAGTACCCATAGTGATATGCAATGTATTTGTTTTGCTTTGTCACATAACAGTAAAATGGAAATATAAGGAAGGTAGCTCTAGATCCAACTACAATTGTTTTAAAACAACAGTTTACTACTCCACACAACTGATTCCTGGGTAGGGTATTTAAAAACATAACATAAACTCACGTCTATATACCCGAAGGGGTAGGCAGAGGTGCTAGCACTCACATTTCGCCAGTTCATGTTTAGGTCCCAATGTAATAGGTGGCGAGCCTATTGCCATTAACCGGGCACTTATAAATACAAAGTCATTGGTGTGCGTGTGTGCCATGGTAAAACCTGGGATCGAACCCGAGACCAGTCTCAGCAGTCCATTGCCCATACCTCTAGGCTACCGCGAATAATAAATTTAAAAAAAAGGTGTAACAGCGCACTATTACACCTATTTTTTAAATACCTTGCAATAGGGATATGATCACAATTTTTTTTACTCTCGAAAAATGAACAGTTTATAATCATAATATAATGAACGGCTTAAACAATGAACCTATCGCAGTCCACTGCTGGACAAAGAACTCGCATACCACGCTGCCCAGGCGGGTAAGCACAGGGTTTTATTTCGAGTTTTCCTTCTGTCGCAGTAATATCTTCTGCGCATTTTTCCATTAGTCGCCTTTTTCGACACTCTTCGGATGATGTGGGGACTGCTAAAGTGAAATTTTATTACAACAAATATTTCTAAACATATTTAATTTTAATAATTAAATTTCTCGAACTGCCCGAAAACGCTCTATACAAAATCGTTACAAAAGTGTGACGTTACGCCTTCATCAATTTATTACAACAAAATGTATGGAGCGCAAGAGAATATCGCAAAGGAATCTAAAAGTTAGAAATTTGGACTCAATTTGATTGTTTATATTTTGACCTACTTTGGAAAATAAAAATATTAACAAGTTATAGTTTAAGTTTACCTAACATTATTTTATAGCGCAAGGCATATATTTTCAGTAAAAGTTAAGATACAGTATTGGGTAGAATCGGACGAACTTGTCATCAACCCTATTGTATACAACACCTGAACCCAGAAGTGTCTAGTGTTGAGGCATGTCCTTTTTATATTACACCATAATGTAAATCATTATTATTATGTGGGTGCTAGCACCTCTGCCTACCCCTTCGGGGATGTAGGCGTGAGTTTATGTTATGTTATTTTTAGTTGCATTCAGGATAAGAGATAATTAAAATCTGTCGTCTTAAAGGTGGATATAGTTATAGATAGATATACTTATTTACCTGGGATCAGTCTTCCTGAGCACAGCATGGCCATAACCGGGCACAACTTGGCCGGATTTAAGAGTTTTCCAGATGAACTCCTTCAATCCCTCTTCGGTGAAGTCATCGCCAACCTGCTTGCGGAGTTTCTCCAACCACACCAGGACCTAGTTCAGTGTAAATATGATAAAATTATTACAAGATATTACTACATTTGTTGTTAAGTACCCTTACATTTATTTAATTGAAAATAATTCCTTCAAACAATGGAATTTATGTAGAATTGAATATAAGGGCTGAACTCTGGTCAATATATTATTAGAGTATCCTTTGTATGGCAGAAGAAAAACTCACTTAACGTGCCACAAACTGTTAATAGGCCACTTAATTTTTTAACCCACATCATTTGTACTAATTATTGCAGTTATGCCTTTCATATCAATAAGAGACCACATTACTAAAAAAATTTTAAACCATCGAGTTTATTCTCGCCTCTATTGTTTGAAAATTAAATAAACACATTATAATCTCTTCTAATAAATTGTTAATGCTCTGAGCAATTTACCGTAAAACGGGGCAAATAGAAATCTAGATAAATATATAATATTTTATAATATATAAAAAAAAAAAAATTGTAATGGAAATTTTAAAATAGTTGCATTCCTTCTTTCTTTCTTGTATCATTTCAAGTACCTAACTAGATACTTGATGATTCAGTACATTAATACATTGCAATATCTATTTCGTATATCACTTTTAATAAAATATCTGCAAAATATATCTCACCATTTTATCTATTTACCCCGTTTTACCCGGTTCTGATTCTATACGGTTCTCATAAGAGTTCGGTACTAACCTCCTGGTTGGCAAGACCGTGTAGTGGTCCAGCGAGACCGTTGAGACCAGCGGAGAAAGATAGGTAGGGATCGCTGAGAGCGGAACCCACCAGGTGTGTAGTGTGAGCGGACACGTTGCCACCCTCGTGATCACTGTACAACAAGAAACATACAACGCGTGAGAAAATATTTTAGGGTATAACGACACGACATGAGTGTAATTTAAAAAGAAATCATCATATATCTGTAAAAGTCTTATACCTAATAAAACAGAGTTTGTAAGTAACGTATGGTATGTGGAGTTTTTACAAACAATAGTCACAAACGTAGAATTAAAGTTGTGGTGTATATTTTTATCTAGGTACACACAAATCGAAGAAATGTGAACAAACATAGGAGTGGGAGTCGTCGATTATATTACTGTGCTGTCGCCGTAGTAATAACCAATCTCACTCGCTAGGTTTTTCCGTGACGTAACGTTGTTTACTGGCATTATCAAGTCAGATTTCACCAGTCAAAATTTACTCCAATGAAATTCAATTGAGCAAAATTTGATGTTTTCTTCATACGAGAACCAAACCCGGTTGCATCTAAAATCTACACTTTAGAACCCAACTAACCCTTTTCCTGGTTTGGTTGACTCTTACGGGAATGACTGCCATGTGTTCTCCCAACCCCAAAATGAAAGCCAGCTTACTTTATCAATCAGCAGGTATACGAGTTCGCAGTTGAGCTTGGCTTAGGTCCCGAAGGGAACCCACGAACAGTCCCCATAAACTCAAGGGAATGTATTGGGTAAATGTAGTAAGTAACACAGTTTTAAACGCGTTTATATTCACGGGTGAAACCCAGCCTTAATCATTGTTCGCTTAAATTCGCTTGGTTAGTACACATCACGTGTTATCAGTCTGTACGTGTGAAAGTATGGAGCGGTGAATTTACGTCATACAATTCAATAACCTATATCCCCAAAATAGAAACCAATCGCATTACAGCAGTAACGAGCGTGTTTCAATGATCTCATAACAAATACATATAGGATTAAACATTACATATTCATATTAAAAGATGTATGGCAGACATACACATAATGTACCTACATGTAAACGTAGGTACATACCACTTGATAACAGTTGCCACATCGCTAAGCCTGTAACGATAACATGACTCGTATATTTTATGCAGAGTTGAAAATAAGAATTTTACGACTGCTAAACGACAGATCGTTAGTTACGTTGAGAATTCGTTTTGGGAAAATAAATAAGGAACGTGAGCCATCAACATTTATTTTATTTCATTTTAAACTCAAGCCGAACTGCACAATGCTGTTTAAATGTTCAACATAAATTGTAACGCGATTGGCTACTAACTGATGTTTACTTTTGAACTTGGTCTATGTTTCAAATTATAATCAATCAAGTTTCGTGTCACTGTTTCCTAAGTGGTAACTGAGTTGGTTAGCACATTGCAAGGTTAAGCAAAACTAGTCAGGTCGCATGGGTTAACAAGTGTTAACACATTGAGACTTCTACGTGCCTCGAAGAGTTGCAAGAGCTAAAAGTCTGATAACCTGGCCTAAATGTTCAGATATCAGTCGGTTCATGAAAAATATCGAAGTTGAACCGTTACGAAATGAAAGGGCTCGGAGGACGTTGAGTTTCCATATTACTCTTTGATTTTATAGTTCCGTGCTCAGGAACGATTCATGCCGTAAGTACTCTGATAATCAACACCCCATAACTATATTGTCTCTTTTTTACTGTAAACAGGAAATTATTGAAATGAACAGATGCGCCGTGCAGTGTTACACGACGTGGGCTCATAAAGACAAGTACATAATGTGGCATTATCTCTTGTTGCTAATCATTAATATGCATGCTATGGGTAACGAGTGAATATCGGATATTACGTAACACAACTCAAGGGCAGTCTACATGGCATGCGACTTTAACGTTTTAACTTCGTTCAAAGAAATTATATTATTCGAAAAGTAATAAGTTCGTAAACTTGCCATCTCATAATCGTAATATGAGATCTTCTTCATCAAAACGCCAATTTTGGTATTATCTAAATAGCTTTGAAACCCGAGGCTCTCTGAGTACTGTGATCAATAATTTGGTTTGGTGCGATCGCTCCTGTAGGTGGAAGGTGGTACAGAAGCGACTGCAACCTGGCTTCCCAAACCCGCGTGGAAAGACAAGGAGTAAAACCAGAAGTAAGTAGACTTTTGACCTTGAGGTGAAAGAATCAGATTCAACGGGGAACAACGGTAAGTAAAATTTTTGTTTTGGCTGATTTTATTCGTGTTTGGTTAAATTATACGTAGAAAAGGTTCTCGTGATGTATTCTGGGAAATAAAACTCTTCTGTGTGTGAGGTCCTGGTGATAACTGTACTGCCAGCGCGGAGCTGGCCAACAACTGGGATTAGGTTGGAGTCCGGCCCATCCTCTTTCCAGCCTTTTCTACATTGAACCAGAATTACTATCTCACACATATAATCGTCCAGCCAAACCTTGCCTTAACGACAACGGGCAGGGAAGGCAACTCAACCCAAAAGCCTGATTTCGTGTGCATGCTGTCTGTTTACTGTTACCATAAGAGAGAATCACCATAAAATGCTTCTATTTTTTTTATTTAAAGATTCTTAAAGAATTACCTGACAGGCAATCAAACACTCACTTTTTATTGCACTAATTGAGAGGACCAGTGATAAGGAGAAATTCTCGTCAATAAATTATTCTGTCTTACAAACAAAAACGTCCATGAATTGCAATATTAATCTAATTTTATCATCAACTTGAACAAAACGAAGGACACGTAGATAGGAATGATATATTATACAACCTTTTCCAGGCTATTCGTATATTATTCTTTCGAATGATGTTCTGCCTAAATTTAAACCTGTATTCATGGATATACACAGATTCAGTTTTTTTAAATCTCGTATTTCTGGAAACTTATCTGATTGTGAATCTGAAAACCTGTCAACTGCAGAGCTAATCTGTATTTTTTGTTTCTCGAAAAGTGAACGTCTTACAAATCAAATCGGTCGTGAAAAATAATCTTATCTAAAGATTATACGAATTCTAAGGAAATTATCATTTGTCTAGGTTGTCATGTCAATTAGTAGGGACTATAGTTATTATGTACCTTTTCAAACCTAGGATTAATATGATAGACAATCGTAATATGAACCAATGATATATAAATTTATTTATTTTTCGTATTTACTTGTGTTCAAGTTCCTTTTTGTTGGTTTGATTCCCCGTTCAAGTAATCTTTAAATAACTTATCATAAACATGGCATGATCAATCAGTCGAAGTTGTTCAGAAGTTCCACTAACAGTAGTTAGCTATGCATTCAATAATATGAATATGTAATAGCGTTGTGTCCTATTCTTTTATTACGAGTATTATCGTAAACTGTACATTTTACAATAATATAATGAAATGTAAAAGTGAAACTTTCTTATCACAAATAGTTTTAAAGATATTTGATTTTAAAAATTCAATTTCTCGAGCCGCCCGAAAACACTCCATATAAAATCGTGTCACGTGGTGACGTCACAGCGCACTGACGCGTGGTGAAAATATATGTAGTGCAAGAAAATATAGCATTTATCGCAGTCTATGTTGCGTTTACACATTTAGAGTATAAGATTGATTTGAAATTTTGACCTATTTTGGGATTTGTAAATAATGAAAAGTCATAGTTTCAGTTTAGTTAAGCAATATCTCAGTTTACTATGCATATTTTTAAATAAAATACTTAGACATTGGTAAGAATTCAATGACTCAGGAAATTACCCTATTGGAAATAATATGTTGGTTTTAACATGTCCTTTTTTAGTTCATTAAACAGTTATGCGCGTACGGTGCAGCGTGATAGTTATATATGCACATATGTAGCAGGTTGTGAACCCATTTCGCTTATCAAAGTGGCACGGTCAATATCAAAGAGCGTATAATGTCGGTTTATTGTATAACTAAGTGGAATACCTATTTAGTTCTCCATACAAGGATTGTTAAAGATGCGTGCAATATGTCTCACTCTGATGTATGATTTTGTAACATGATATTGTGTTAATAAAAGTATATTCGCTTCTTGCAATAACAAACAAAAACATTCGCTAGGCACCGCTATATACATATATATAGCGTTCACACATTTCTATAAAATTAGGAACAGAGTGTTGACAACAACAGGAGGTAGGTATGACGTGTAACGGTACAAAGCGTCTGAATCTTCATCTTCGAGAGTTCAGTTACGTCGCGCTTCACTAGATTTTATAACTGTAGCTAACTCTATATATGGTGCCTGTAACCACATCTTTCTTTTTACGAGTGTACATCTACATACAGTGGAAAAAATTGCCAATAAGTCTTAAGGAATACAGACGTCCTTTGGACAACTCCCAACTTTGGAGAAATAAGTTTTGATAGATAAACGGCATTGTGGTAATCCTTTAGTGACGAAAATTTAATGATTGTTTAACTCTAGTACCATTTTGTCGCCTGTGACTGAATATAACCTTCGCTTGTTGATATGCAAATTGAATGTATTTTACAATTTCCGTCACACAGTCACGCTTTGTGAGAAAAATATGCGTTGTATTAAGAAACCAATGGACCAAATTTTAAGCTAAGTAATCTTATCATATTTATTTTACAGCTAATTTCCAATAGGTATGTCAGAAACAATAGAACGACTAGTGAAACAATGAAAATTAGTTATTGTACTTTGAATATCAACGATAAATACGATGGCGCTTGCAAGAACATTAGTACATTTTTGTGCCTACTGTAAGAAGAAAATATAAATGATCTTCTTTTAGTTGTTCAGACTTTCGTTTAGGGTCAATCCCCGCGGAACGAGCAACGGCCTGAATTTGTTACTAGAAATTGTGGCAAGAAGGTTCGTGCAGCGGTGAGGTAGCGTCGCCGCGCTACCCTTTGACTTTAAAGAACTATGAACGATTTAATAGAACCTGAGGGCCAATTCAACTACTTCGTGGAATCATATTATATTAAGACAGAGTCTTATGCCGTTAAGGCAAACGACCTAACGTCATGACGCAGGACTGTTGTTCTGTCTCTCCTCCCTTATTAATAGCACGTACAGCTATATCTTATTTCGAATCATACTTTTTCATGTAAATGTGTTGGAATGAAAATTGCGCGCATATTTAGGATAATGCATTTAATTTCAAGGTAAGATCGGCTATCCAAGCTGATGGAAAAGTATTATTACATGCACGATTGTGTATCAGGCCATTAATTAATAGAAAATTAGTAAATAACACTTTCAGTACAGACAGTCACTGCAAGAAGTATTGGGAGTTCAAGGGTTAACACTGAACAGCCTACACCTTACGATATACCGATATTACCGATATACAATACTTACTCAATTTGTGTGTGTGAAACAGAGAAAGAGAGTGTGTGTATTTGTTAGTGTATTTATGACGCGGCCGGCGCCTCCTTCTGCGAGCAAGTAATGCTCGTGAAGGAGGAGGCGGGGCGGGAGCGGCAGCGGGAGCGACGAAGGATCGCTAGACAAGCTGCCCGCGCACGAAGGCAACTCGGGCGTCGGAGGTCGATGAACGACCTCCGCCCCCCATGAGCGCCGGCCTGGGGGTGACAGGTGAAGCCGCCTGTCACCCTTGCAGAAGCAGGCCGCGGCGGCGGCGCGCGTGGCGCGCCTCCCCGTTTCCGGGGACGAGTTGGGGACTCTGTGGTCCCCACACCCGAGAAGAGGGCCAGATCGTGAGAGATGGCCCTGGGTCGGCCGGGGTGCGAGGGATATGCCTGTCAACCTCACCTTCGGCAACCGAAACGACCCACAGGCGGCGTGCGTTTTAGTCGGTTCGAGTCCGACATAACCTCCTCCACCGGCTTCGGTGGGGAGGTATCCGTGGGGATTTTGCGCACGTAAAAAAAAAAAAAAAAAAAAGTGTATTTATGACAAAAAAAGAGAGTGTGTGATTGTGTGTGGTTAAATGAACTACTAAAATTAACACCAACCTGTGAATAGTGAGGTACAAGCGCATCAACTCAACGAACTGGGCATTATCGAAGCCGAGCATGCTGCAATAATTTGCAGACCAATCCTTGTTCTCATCAATAGCACCAATGCCTTTACCGTCGCGGTATACATTGCGGTAGATAGTGGCCGCGACTACAGGCAGTTTGGCAATCAAGTTCATTGAGTCCTCGTACACGTACTGTTGAGAAAATCAATTGTCAATTTATGCATCAATTTGAAGTAATAAAGAATGAAAAAAAAAATTGAAACCGGATATAATCATTTGATACTCAACATTGGCAGACTTCACGACACCCAATTGAGAATATTTTATTTTGATGTTGTCGTTTTGTGTATTGCATAATATGTTGCAAATTTAGATAGCATCAAAAATTTCAAAAATAACCAGTTCTAGTAACTTACCTCCCAATACTTGGATTTGTGTACACCTTCAGTGTAAGCCTTCACGAACGTAGATTCACTGTTAAGGGCAGTGACGGCGGCCGAGAACTGTGACATCGGGTGAAGCTTGTTTGGCATATTGTTTAACATTGTGACGACGTGTGATGGCAGCTCAGCCCTGGATTACCAATAAAACATTATTAACACATTAAAAAAAGTAGTCAAAAAAAAAATCAAATATATCACAGAACTAATAACAAGGAGTAAAAGCAAAAATACGCCTCAGGCTATCAAGCTATGAAAAAGACATACAACTATGTAGCAACATACATATTAGTTTACAACATACCTCTCTGCCCACTCTCGGGACAACGCAGTTGTTTGCGCCTCGGTGGGGACATCTCCAGTGACTAGGAGCCAGAATAGACCTTCGGGAATTGGTTCTTGGCCACCCTTAGCTTTAGGCAACACCTTCTGGCATTCGGGGATGGATAAGCCACGGAAGCGAATACCTTCATCAGGGTCCAAAACAGAAGTCTCGCAAATCAAACCTTTGATACCACGCATTCCGCCGTACATCTAATGGAAAGAAATTTTAAATTATTATATGTATAATAATAATAATAAAACAATATTATACTGAAAAGGCGAGCTTGATGCATGGAAAAGGACACTTAAGTACCTAGCCTCCTTTTTTGGGCCCTTGTGGGTGAAGAGCACTAGCTAGAGCAGCCAACCAAGCTTCGACCAGAAACGCAGAAGCTTACTGGGGAGCAACCTCACTGTGGCAAGGCATGTCAAGGCATGGCTGTGCCATCGCATTCCAGTATTACGTGAGCGGCTGTTTCCGCGGCAACGAAATACCCATCGCAAAGGGGGCTGTCCGTGACACCGATGGTGTATAAGTGCTTGTTGAAGAGACAGTGGCCTGTTATTGTCCTCATAATTATTCTTAAACTTGTTCCGTCTAATGAAAATAAATAGGACACGTGAGCTTGGCGTATAGGTAGTAGACGGTACGATGCGCCGTACAGCTTTGTTGCTATAGCATGTCTCTTTCGTCGTTCCAGTCTGACCTGCTAGCAACGCAGAAGAGGTGATCAAGAGGCATGCCACAGAAAAGACGTCGCGGTGGCGGCGTCGTCTGTTCTGTGTAATTTAAGAAGGGTCTTGTATATTTTGTAAGAAAATGTTCTCAAACTATCATCCTAAATGTCATTATACTTATTCAAGTCGACAAGTGAGTTCTGACTTCGGTTCGTACTTCCAAACGAAATATCTTAGTAGGTTAAACGATTTTATTAACAGTCGTTTTGCAAATTTGTAAGCTGCCACTTGAGACACGACATACAAATTGAAATGCAATCGTAAGTATTTTATCAAGCAAAGGGGTCTTGAACTGAGTCAGGGCCCGCTACCAATACAATACAGTTTATTGACCTCGAAGGATTTAACATTTAAAAAATGTAAAAGGAATACGGTATGAGACGGACATTGGACAGGGTAGTTCAAATGCCTCAATCCTGAAGTACTTTATAATTATGTATGTCTGTACAGTAAATCTTTACGGAATAAGTTAAGCAACACTGAAGCTCTTCCTATGAAGGTGTGTAAGTATCATCGTATAAATAACAATTAAGGCTTTCGCCATATTAAGGAGCGAATATTATACTATTGCCAACAAGTTAGTTTACACACCATATTAACTGTGGTCTCTCCCATTTTTTTTTCACCATGTTTCTGACGGAACTCCTTGACCTTCTGTTGTTCTTTAGGTATTTTTTCCTGAAGAATGGTTTTGAGGTTGGACGACTCTGCGTTCAAGCTTCTGACCAGAACCGATGCTGGTGTGCATAATTTCTATAACACAAAAAATCTTAAATTAATTCACTTCTCACATTTCCATAATTAACTAATAATACAGTTTTTGTTTACTACTTAGATACATAGTAAACCAAAATGTATATATAGGCAATGATATAATAATATATATTGTTGAAATACAAAGACTACGGACGGTATTTGAAAACTACATCAAATGTATCATATTTCATTCTCCCTAGACAAACATGTGGGTAGCACCGACTTGTGTACAAATAATTTGATTAGGGTAATCATAGTGAGTGATAGCAATTCAATCAATTAGGCATCGCTGGGTCAGCACACGCCAGAGTTTAATCCGATTGACATCGTAACGAGACAATCGTTTACAATGATTAATGTGTTATTCTTTTATTGCCCGTATACGACACTACTATTTCGTGTAGTAATGAGGGCAATTTAAATTTCGTTCGGTATAGCAATGCTTTCAACGTTCAGTTTCAGAAAGACTACTACTAACGAATACTTTTTTCAAATTATTTGTATTTACACGGAGTTCTCGTCTTAAATCTAAAACCGGTTTCGCCCGCGTGCCATTCGGATTGCGTTCTAACTTTTTTTCTTGCGGAATTTCCCTCGGATACCATCCCGGAAGACATCAGGAGTGGTTATGTCAGACTCGGAAAAAAGTAATCAACAGGTATTGAAACTATTTTGAATATGAACTAATTTATTGAGATAATAAATAGTACAAAAGTATAGATTTCAGATTAGACTAGATTTCAGTATCGACTTTGATCGGCATTCTTAATAAATTGATTAGGTATATCGTCCCGAAAAATTTTCAAATTGCGCTATCCCTGAAGTTATTCTTTGTAATTAAGTATATAGTTTGAATGGTAGGTAATATTGATCTGCAAATATTGAAATGCACAACTTATTTAATTAGATAAGAAATAATACTGCACTGTTAAAAATAGCTTTGAAAATGACATTTTTTTATTGTAATATGTGAAAGAAAAATGGTTACTGTGGGTTTTAGGGAGGGAGATAGGCATATGAGATTCTGAGAGATATAGGCATATGCTGTCGCTGTCTTTTATGTAGAACTTTTTTAGTTATACCTACATTTGCGCAGTACATTATTTTGTTCCATCGTCAATAGTTTTTTACACATGGATTGGATTATTGGAGTTTTAGTTAAGATCCTTACTTTATTGAAAAAATATATAGCTTATGTTAGTCAATAGTAATGCAGCTTTCTTATGGTGAAATAATTATTGAAATCAGTGCTGTAGCTTTTGAGTTAATTCGAATACAAAAATACAAGTCTTTCCTCTTAAATGGATGTATGGAAATCTGCCCAATTTGTTGCCATTTATGATTATTGCTCCGCTCCCTTTTGTAGTAGCGTGATGTTATGCAGCCTATAACCTCCGTCAATAAAAGGCCTATTCAGCGGAAAAAGATTTTTTAAATTCAAACCTGTAGTTCCTGAGATTAGTGCGTTCAAACAAACAAACTCTTCAATTTTATATTAGTGTTGCGGCAGAAAGTTTTTGTTGAAATTGGTCATAGATAAGATATTAGATATTACTGATAATTATGCTTATTATAATCGATACAGAACATAGAAAATGTTTATTTCGAGAAACTGCCATTTTACGGCCTAGATTTCAATGCGGTCGGAGACACGGGAGGTCATTTGAACATCCTAAGCTTGCAACACTGTTAAAGACCTAGTGGTGAGACATAGTAAGTACGTAATCTGCAAGACGTTAGGTCATTACAATGCCTTATTTAAATGGAATAACCATTTTTTGCATCAGAAAACAGTCACAAAAGACGACCGATGAGAGAGTGTGCAACTGTACCACAACCACTTCTACGAACATCTTCGAAGGTACTCTGCAATCATGGTTGGATAACGAAATAGAGGGTCACTTAAACGACGATGATGACGGACAGACATTGAAATTTTTTCGACGAAAGGTACGTTATGAAAGTTATGAAATCATGGCGTTCAGAAAATATAATTGACAGTCAGCTATACAATTAATCAAGTACCGGTTCAACCGTTGATATTATACTATGTATATACTTTAAAATCTGCGAACTATCCTGTTGTAAGTTCTTCTACAGTTTTCATGTAGGAACCAGAACAAAAAACCTGGCAACAGATCGATTGTCAGTAAACCTCGACCTCGAAAGCAAGAAATGGCTCAGATAGCTTCCCATGCGACAAAAATATGTTGGACTTTACAGGTACATGTACAATGGCTCAACGCAGTTCGGAATATTAAAATGAACCTAAATGGAGTCATAAGTACAATTCAATGTCAACTGTCGTCACTATAAGTGACGTGATTTAAATTTTACCTCAGAGTCCGTAATCCATCACAAAGTCTACTGCTTATCGAGCATACAAACGCATGCGCGCTGAGGTCAGTGGAAATAAGGACACGGTTGATTAATAAAGAACTCAGACAGTATTTTATTTTCCAAGAAGAAACCGACAAATGCTTTACTTATACAGAATAAGGAAAATAACAAGAAAACCAAGGTCTTTTCTACAATACGAACAGCGAATAAAAGGTTTTAAGTAAGTTATGTGAGAAAATAAGTGTTTAGCAAACAAGGCTACCGCTAAAGCATACGTTTTTAAGAACCCCATCTCGTTACTAAGGTTATATCACTAATATAATGTACTACTGTAAAAAGAGTTAACTACTCTACAATGATAAAACTATATCTTGAACTTCAGAAGACTTCTGGATATTCACTGGAAAGCTAATAACAATTAACACGATGTTCAAGAACTTGGTTACATACCGAATGAAACTACTTTTGTAGTCAGTGAGTGAGTCATTACACTCATTACTTGATTGGCTAAGCAATTAAACCAGGTTTCAACTGATCAAAAGTCAACGAAACATACACACGCTGTTTTAAAAACCAAATTTGATTGTCCAGTACCTACATGAACAGAAATATACAACGAGAATAAGTAATAAATAAGTTTGAACAGGTAGATGATGTCATACTACCGATAAATGGAAATTAGATACAAGAAATCGTGTGGTGAAGAATTAGCCTTGAGTAGCCTTGAGTAGCCTTGAGTAGTACCACGTAAAAAAGTATAGCAAATTATTATTCCTGGTAGTTACTATAGATAAAGAGATTACATATATTGTTAACTGTATCACTACCATGGATGCCCAACTCCCAAGACTGTTCGAAGTGGAGAAATAAAACCTCAGAGGCGAGTCTCGTATGCGAAGATTTTAATGATGACGACTTTCAAATCACGATTATTGTAAGGAAGTCTCCCTTAAATATTCACTGTTTTATTTTTATTTTTAGTACTTGTTGTTATAGCGGCAACAGAAATATATCTTTTGTGAAATATTCAACTGTCACTACTGACAACTTTTCACTACGACCACAAATATTCGTCACGTCACCTCTTTTCCCCGTCATAACTTAAAACATCAGTAAAGTATGTATATGCATAATGCATATACCTAATAGAAGTTAATAGGTATATTGTTGATGCGTGGAAAATTATGTTAATGTGTACCTATATTGTAAACGTCATTAACTAGAATAATGGCGATTTAGATAACGTAGACAATTAAAACATTTAATTAAATCTATGATTTCGTCATATTTGTGGTGTTCAAAAAGCAGGTTTGATCCAAGTATTTAAGAACTGGACCCGTACTATTAACGCTTAAAACAGGACAATAATTGAACTGCTGTCATACTACCAACTGCAAATGTATCTTTGTAATCCTATTTATTTATATGGGATTACATAGTTATTAATGCATTTAGTAAATGACAGCCGTTTAATTATTGACCTGTTTTAAGACTTCATGGTAAGCCCGCTAATTTCACTAGCGAAAATAAGTTCAACTAAATTGGGTTCTCACGTTTTATTGAGTACAATTTGATATATGATAACGCAGTAACTCGTCTTGAACGTCGATCCTACCATTAATGGTATCCACTCTTATGCTTCTAATTATTGTTATAATTGTAAAATTAATAATAGCAGTTATGTGCTATGTAATTGTATCTAAATGTAAGTTAATTATATCTAATCTCTCATGATAAAATATAGTTTGGGTAGGTACTTAGTAAAATCATAAAATGCGCTATCATAGATACGCGTCTATTTCTACAATCTCAGAAAATCCTCCAATAATGGTATCTCGCGAAGATCCTTGTATCCACCATTCGTTATCACAAATGTGCGACACTGCGACGCGACGTGAAAACATCCACATTATTTGCATGTAATTAAATGTACATACAATTAAAGTAATCACACAAAAAAACTACTCGCACGTCACAATGATTATCAAATTTCTGTCTATGTTCGACTTTAGACGGAAACTGCATGATTTACTTTTCCTAAGTTCAGTGGTCTCTACAAAAAGTAGATTATTATAAATTATAATCACATAATGTTGTATTATACTAGGCGTTAATGAAAATAGGTCGAAGCAACTATTACGTTAACCATAGAAGCCATAATATCTCAACCGACCTTGCGTAGTTTGCGTACAGTGCCGAGTGCCGACTGTGCGTCATAACGAGTCTAACACTTGCAGGTTTTTTAGATAATGTTATATTTACTTATGTTTCTTCTTCGCGATTTAGTATTTCGTAATCTTCAAAGCTCTAATATTGCATGTAACAATACGTAAGTTACATGCAATATTAGTTGTTGGTACGTTGTTATTTTAGCTTCAAACGAATATGCACCCTAAAAAAAAGAAGTGCATATAGATAATGGTAAGTATTTGGGCGTGTGCCCACTCCGGTTGTAACGCTGACCTGTATGTTATCTTTAGAGTTGGGGCATAGCAGAGGACACGCATCTTGAATGTCATTGATTTCTGTTACATAGTGTACTGATAATGATATCATTAAACGTCGATAAGCGCGAGACTAGATTTCGCAAGATGAAATTACCGCATCTGTATGGAATAATACTGCTATACCAGATGTAGAACTCAAAAAACCCGGTTCTAGTGCGAGTCAGATTCGCGCACTGCGGGTTCCTTAACTTAAGCTACATAAACTGTGATAACCGTAATATATTTTGCATGCGTAGACTCAGAAGTTTGATTTTTGCACAGTTTCAAGACGTTATGAGTGATATGAATCTTAACTAGACACCAATACGCAATCCTGAGAAAAAGGTATTGACAGACGGACGAATCAGAAGAGAAATTATATTTTCCAGTTGTCACACTGTCACCTGACTAAAGTTGTGCCTAGTGATTAAGTGGATTGCATAACTACTGTACGACGAATAACGAGGTGTAGTGATAAGTAACGGAAATCTCATGCAGTAGCATCCACGTGATAAAGACGCGGATGCCCGCTCTCAACACAGCAGGTGACGTCAGTTTATCACGCCAACAGGCGCCACCGTGCGTGACACTGACATAGATTGATCAAGGCCATTGCCATGGCCGCACATCCCTTTTACAATTATCACATGACTGTATTCCATAACTGATCAATCATCACATTATTCAGAAAATGCCAAATAGATATTGATAAGACCGATAACATGATTAACTACAATTTTTGAAAATAATGTTTGTCTAGGACCAATTGATTATAAGACATGTCAGACAAATAACATGAACCCATAGAAAAGTGTGGAGAGTAGGATGTTATGTAACCAGTTTATATAATTGATAGGTGTAAACTAATAATAAAATTATTCCACTCCCTACTATCGATATGCCATAAGTCTAAAAGGTTTAAAAAACTTTTATAGGTGTGATTAAATATTGGGAAAAAGCCATGCATTCTGAAGAAATCTAATCTGTTTTATTTTATCACTGACAACAGATTATTCTTCATAATAAATAGCATTATATCAAAATGAATTATACAGCATGCAATAAATTATTATTATTATAAATTATTATTATTATTATTAATTGTTGGTTTTTCATAAGTATAACTATAATAAATTAAATTGCCAATTGATAATGGATCCCAACTTGTGAACATTTTGTTTAGTTAATTTTTGAGTTGAAATCAAATAACCAATAACCTAAAAAATAAGAAGCAGTTTCTTTATTACTGATTCATTATAAATTTGTTATAGAGGTAAAGGAAAATCTATTGAGAACCCTTCTAAGATGATTTTTAAGTTGTGTAAACTCTAAATGATGCAGATATATGGTAAAGTGCAATGATGCAGATATGGTAAAGGCCTGCACTTTACCATATCTGCATCATTACTGTATGTCTACCACATCACCTCTTATCATGGTAAGAGAATGAGGCTAACAATGAGACAACACAACAAACAACATGGATAATAGTCAAAAAGATAAACAAAATGACATTTCAAGAAAGCATTAGTAATTAACGTGATCTAAGTACCTAATTAACTAGTCACATTACTAGCTGATGCCTGCGGCTCCGCCCGCGTCGACGTCGATTACAGCGACCAAAAAATCGGTCAAGTCGTGTCGAAGGAGTTTAGTTACAAATATTATGACATGAATTTTATTTATTAACATAATTGTTAATATAAGAAATTAATTGCTTTTTTTATGTTTGTCGTTAATGTATATATACACTATTTATCTGATTTGTTAGTCGTGCACATGCTTGTTCACAACGTAAAAAAAACAAGAGACATGCAACGCACGCCGGGCATTAGTAGCAGTATAAAAAGTTTAAAAAGATCGTTATAAAACCTACAGGTTCATATATTCGCGTTTCGTGTAGTAAGTACCTAAATATGAATCAAGCTAAATTTATGAATAAATAATGGTAAGAATGTGTACATAACTGCGAAGAAATAAAAGGGATTTCCCGCGAGATTATCCTTGACTTTAGCGGGCGTCGTTATAGTATTACTAATACCACGATAATATAGTGTGAACATATTCCACAATTGAAAGCAAACAAATTCAAAATAGGTACGTTTACTCCCAAAATAGTTTTTATTCACATTACATAACTTCTAACTCAAAATGTGAGCATGAAGGTTATAAAACGAGAAAAAAATAAAGTTCAGAGTAGGAATTAAATTAACTGGACTATTATCAGTACTAAATAACTTCACAATTTATTTACCTGAGTATCAGCCAATCGTACTGCTGTAATCCTGAAAAGAGCCATTTTTTCAAACCCGCCGAGCGCTAGTTACCACACAACTACACACCTTGCTCGCGATCGATCGCATTTGCAAGTGGAAATGAATGAAGTAGGAGAGGCTGGCTGTGGCTGGGCCGCCACCGCCTGACTTTTTTTTTAGCTTCACTCACTGCTTATATTATTATTATGGCAACTCTGGTAAGGTCACTCACTTTTTTTATTGACAATGAACGAATGAATGAGTGATTATTACTACCTTTAAAAAATACAGAAAATCATAATACACTTGTGGACACATCTATTGGCCCGCCGCAGAGTTAAGAATTCAGAATACCACACAACATGGAGCTACGCCTAACAAGTCGGGTTATGCATGGATGAAGGCAGTTGATTTTTGAATAAAAAACATATTTTATAAAACAAAGGCTTAATTATCAAATAAAAGTTTAATTTAATAACGCGTGTTGCCTCCATCTACGTCAGCTCTCATACGATTAGGCATAGAGTTTATTAACCGTTCTATGAAATTTTGCGGGATCATCTCCCATTCCTCTTCTATGGCAGTTTCAACTCCGGCATCGTTTGGGCAACTGGCTGACGAGCTCTAACACGTCTTTTTAGCTTGTCCCACACTTGCTTAATCGGGTTCAATTCTGGGCTTCTGGCTGGCCAGTCCATAACTGTGATGTTCCTATCCCGAAGATATTCCCTGACGATACCGGGCGTATAGGTTCTTGCTTATCATGCATAAGAAGGAAATTTGGGCCCACATGGTCCACGTATCGCATTACGAATGTACCTTTCAGCATTTAATGTTGGCAGCCGTGGTCTCGTTACAACCTCATGTTGAGTTTAGCCACTCGCAGATATACCGCCCCAGACAGTCCATGACCCACCGCCAAAAGCAACCCTCTTTTGATAGCAGCATTGTACAAAATGCTCTCCCTAACGTCGATAGACCATCTTCCTTCCATCATTCATTATAAAACGCAATTTTTGACTCATCAGAAAAGAGTACACGGCTCCAATGCTGCCGAGTCCGCGCGAAAAGAAGACGCCCTGTTCGGTGGGTTCACGTTGGTTTAGGGTCATTAGCTGGTTTGTGTGGTACCATATCGCGTTCTTTTAACCTTCTGCGAACAGTTCGAGCGCTCACAGATACTCCGTGGAAGTTGCGAAGTTAATTTTGTATCTCAATGGAGGATGGTAAGGTGACGATTTCTCAAGCTGGTCGTCACGATGAATCGATCCTGCCTTTCAGTTGTGACCCGAGGCTTTTCTTGGCGACGAACAAAGCCGCCAGTCTCTATGTACCTCCGATAAACATTTCAGACCGCAGATTGGCTTAAATTAGGTTAAACACTCACATTTCTTTAATTGTATCCAGACTGGATAAGTGCCACAGCTTTCAAAACTGCATAAAATTTTGCTCGACCTAATATGATTTTTTAGCTAGTACTAAACGAAACTGGAAATGCAAGGTAGGCCAATAGATGTGTCCACAAGTGTAGTAATGCAGCAGCCAAAACCTGCACTGATCGGACCCCGGAGCCCGGGGTCTGATCTCCTATCTCTTGTTGCGACATGTGTGTGTGTGTGAAGGAAGCGCTTCAAAATAGTGGTCTACCACAGGGCGGCCCTATGCAACATTTACAAATTCTACTTAAATGTGAGTCAAATATGAAAAGGACCTTGTTATATCACTTTCTTTTTTTTTTACCCGACTGCGCCATTGAGGGTAATGGTTACGCGCTTATATATGTATGAACGTAGTTTTCTTTGTTTCCTCCTACTAATTGTATCTTAAATGAAAGCCATTCATCTCCAAAGTGTCATAGGCACAAAGTGTCAACATAAAACATGCTGTGGATTTTTGAAGCGAAAATGCGTGTTGTCAATTTTTATTTTATTAAATTTATCGAGTAGTGTATCAAAATGAAAGAAATTAGATGAAGATAAACCTAACTGCTATCTAAAATATCGAAACGTGTTTGATAGTAGAGGGTTCCCATTAATTACCTTTCGTGTAATGATTGGCATATTGGTACTGACCTGCTATCAAATTTGTTTCGATCTTTTTGACAGCAGTCGGATTTTTTATTTACAAAGCATATGATAAGTCCGTCAAGGTAAGTATCACCATTGTAACATAGCAAGTGCATGTAATGGTGACCCTCTTTCCTGAGTCTTTGCTTTCAGCTTACCATCAGGCGAGGTAAAGTGTGATTGACTTGTCCTAAATAAAAAAAAGTTTGCGAAAAGACGTCTACTCAGAAACAACTATATTTAATCTGTTTCGTTGACCGAGACATTGACAAATGACTGGACATCCGTGCGCGACAATTGACACTTGACATGATGTCAAGTGTCAATTGATTGTCAAAGTGACTTCCTATCTTATAGCATTATAATATTCAGCTTTCAATAAGAATTGAATTAACTTTCCTTTCCTTTCCTGTTCCTAAGTTTACAAAATTAAAACTTGATTAGTTAACATAAAAGTAGATTAAAAAATAAATAGTTTTATACCAAAGCGATAACAATAAAACATTTTTTGAATACTCATTACCCGGAATGTTTACCATGACATGCAATTTCGTAAATGTTTAAGTTTTTTGAAAGGATTTTTTTGTGGACAAGTCACTCTATGGGTGTATACCAAGCCACAACTTCAATATCTTAGGCTTGATTGCACTGAAAATAGGAACTGCGATCAAGATGAACTAAACAATGTTGACACTATTTTAACTTAAAATTATGTATATCTAAAAAATAATTTTTATTTGCATAGATTTGTGCTCATCAAATTAACCTCCTGTCCTGTTAATGTTTGGGGACAGAGCGAACCTCACCTGCTAGCTGACACACACCTGCTTGTTTTATTTTATCTCACAACCTTATCAGATCTCGACTCAGGGCTCAGAACTGATGCCCATAATAGCTAAACATAACCAAATGAATTAGCAGGTATGGGGCTCTAAATTGACAGCCTCGAATGCAACCATGATCATCACTGATATGGTGAGGTCAGGTTTTTTCTTTTTAACTATTGCAACTCCCCATCCAAATCCATATGGTTGTCCAGTAACCAGCAATGGGATACTTTCCTTCATCATTAAAGGAAGTGACAATAAATAGTGTCATCAAATGTGAACTTCTGAGAGTACAAAATGCATGCAATCTGAGAAACTCAGGCACATGTAGTCCAGAAAGACACCCAGTCCTTAACCTAAATCTCAATTAATGTCTAGATCCGAGGACAGCTTGTATCTATATGACAGTTCTAATGTCATTGTGAGAGTTGATTCACAACAGCATGGTTCAGGAATACAGACCTCTGTGTAAGATGTTACTGGTAAGACTCCAGCCCATATTATAGGATGGTTCTCAGGTCTGATTTGATTTATCTGAGGACAGGTTGTACAGACAATCTATTAAATCTGCCAATCTTTCTACACAGTATGACCAAAGATAAATTTTGATTCAGGACTTAGTGTCGTTCATGAATATGGGCCTTAGAATACATAGCTATCATTACTACAGTTTGTAGCTAATATGTGTACTTTAAAAAACATATATTTAAATGCTAACATATAACGCTACTTGATGTGGGCCTTAGTCTTGGATAATCTCACAGGTACTAAATTTTAATTCATAAGCTACTTAAATATGACTTAATATGCAGAAATCTTCAAGTACAGATGGTGTTTTGTTAATTCAAAATAATTAAACATAAATAAATAGTTTAAAAACCAAAAAGCCTTTATTAGAAAACTAAACTAAAGACTTTATAACTAGTTTTTTATTACTAAAAACAACTACAAATTATCGTATTGTCATTAGTCCATAATAACCAATCCAATCTTTACACATGCTCCAAAACATAGTTCAAAGATTGAGATACAGATAATACACATACTAAGTTAAAGAAAGCGTGTTAAATCATCGCCCCAACTTTTAGTGGATATTCAAACCATGCAATGAGTTTTGCAAACTAATGAAATGCTATGTAAGGTATGAATACTGTTAAAACAAAGCAAGTGCAAAGTGTTAAGTACTATAAAAAATAAAAATAAAACTTTACTTCTTTCCTAAATACTGCACTTGACCTTGCACACCTCGATTTCTGAAAGGGTTTGGGTTGGGTGAGGAGCTGGTGGCACATCGCCTGCTTTGCCCATAATGCATGTTTTGTCAACATAGCTAAAACAATGGACAACATAACTCACATAGTAGGTACTAATGCAATGGTTTAAAATTAATATTTATTATGAGTACATACTCATAGATGGACATCTTAACTGCCCTAGGCCATGTAGCACCAATTCGTGATCAGAAAAGTCATCGGCCATCAGGGTTGGTTATGTCGGACAGATTGTTGTAAAATATTTATATTTAAAGAGCTACTATGACAATGGAGTCAGGAGGTGGCCATAGAAAATGCTAATCTAAAATTAACCAAGTCTTGTGTCTTGCTGCACTCAAGTGTTACTATGACATAAGAGAGCTTGAAAAGTGCTTTATTTGCAAGTTGCAAGTTGTAGCCATAGCACAGTGATATAGTGATTTTGCTATTGCGTAGGAACTATTATCTAATCTGCGCTAATACCAAGCATACATTGCAAATTTAAAATGCATGTTAATTTCTTTGTTCTTTATGTAGGCGGAAATCTGCAAGGTTTTTGCACAGTGATTTCCTACCTAGGTACCAAAGTTGCATAGCAATAAGATGGACGGGTTTAGAAAACCGATATCCATTTCATGATGACGCTGAGTTTTAGCCGGAGTCTTCTGAAGTCGGGGCCGCGTTTCTAACTGGAGGTCCATTTGCTAAACAACTCTTTAATATTTTTAGTTTCGACGTTTTGTAAGTTTCATTAAAATGGTCTATACAGAATAAATTATTTTTGACTTTGATCACCTACACATGTTCCACTTTATTTCGCATGGTAGGGTAAGTGCAGCAAGAGTGAACAGTTTTTTGATGAGATGAGTAATCTTGAATTTGAACCCTCGTAGAACGATAAATATTGAATCAAGCCGAAAAGTAGTTAAGTACCTATTTGTTGTGTACATAATAATTATGCGATTTCGGCTAGAAACCTATCTTTGAGAACCAATTCTATCGAGGCATGTAATAGTAATCAAGTATCTAAATATGCCACAAAGTAACTAATATAAATTCCAGCATTCGGCACTCTCAACCGACTGCAATCAAACTTAGGTAACTGGAAAAATGACCAATACTCATAAGAACCGATATTCACACGGGCGAAGAAGCACTCGTAGGCTAGTTATACATAGGTACTATTGTACCACATTTCTTGTATTTACTTAATATACAAAAAGGGGTTTGAGTAAATATTTACCCAAAGCCCTTTTTGGCTTTTTAGCGTCGTTTTTAAATTGAGCAGCCAGTAATGAAAATAGCATAATATGCAAGTAAGTGCTCTAAATACTGGATATAGTGAATTCTCACAGGAAAAACTCCCTTATTTAAAAAAGAAATCAAAATTGCATTCAATGATTTCCGAAAATATCATATCCGGAAGTCCAAGGAAATATTCCCTTATTCTTAAAAAGGAACAAAGCTGCATTTAAAATATACCCAAAAATTCACTTGCCACACCCGGTAATCGAACCAAATAAAATCCGAAAAAATAACTTCCTGGATCAATCGATAGAGTCAATCATAAGGATCAAATCTATCTGACAAATAAGGGGAATCTATGAAAGGGATGGTCTATGTAGGTAAGTCGGTTGGACTACCGGGTGTGGCATTTTCGGAAATATATTAATGCAGTTTTGTTTCTTTTAAAAAATAAGAGAATATTTTCTTTGACTTGAATTAGCTATATCTAGTATTTGTAGCACTTTTCGTCCAGGTAAGGTCGAAATCTTCCACCCTGTATATCTCAGTTCCGATATAACTTATTTGAAGCAACCACAAATTTTTACTTAAAGTCAAAAAAGACAAGGAAGATGCAAAAATACCACATGGGGACTTTTCATTTCGTTTACATCCGCACTAACTGCACACTGTTCACTTCATGTTCTGGTGACATCATGGCTCTTTCACAACTCTCACCTCCTTTCACTTCTACTTTCATACATACAAGTACTTGCTTTAAGAGGGCATCGAACCCGTGAACTCTGACTCGAACGCTCTACCACAATGCCGAGTTGAAAGCATAGATGCCACATCAATCAAATAGCCTACCGTAGTCCACTGCTGGACGTAGGCCTCTCTTCAATGTGCGCTATATAGTCCGATCCTCCACCTTCGGCGTCTATGTAGGATGCCATTGTAGCTATAAACTATGTATGACACAACATTTCCGAACGTTATGTTATATTATACGAATGGCAACACTATAAAAAACTTCGAGAGACGGTTAGTTCCCTTATGTACATCCGTCTGTTTAATATTTAACCGTCTTGAGTACCTACCTACTCTCTGCTACATCTGAGCACTACATAAAGCGCATATTGGGCATTTGATCAAGATATCAGGATAGTAAAACAATCAGGAAGTTGGAAATACTGGGGCGCAGCAGATTAGGGTATTGCGAGATACTAGACAATTAGAGCGTGTTTAGAGCGTGATACAGATTATTGGATCCGATTGTTTGGGGTTATAAGCAGGTGCATGATAGGATGGGTGATGTGACTTTAGATAGATAACAATTGCAATGTCTGGGTCCCAAGCCCAAAGAAAGTAGTCGTGGTTTGTACTCAATCTGAAGAATAGATGAGGATCCCGATAGCCTACAATGTTACCTTCCCAAGACCTCGTGGCAGGTGCGTGTTGATGGCTATCAGGTTCTCATAATCGTAGGTTTATACATTAATAAATAATTTCTTTCTTTCTATTTAATCATAATCATAATCCCATAGCCGGTAAGCCTGCATGGGATACAGGGCTCTCTAGGGAAAGCTCCGGTTTACGTGTAGGTACATTTTATAAACCAATATTTCAGAATAAAGCACTTATATAAAATGCCATACCAGATATTATGTACTAAGTGTTTAAGTTGCGCCAGCGCGGCGCACAGATTGTCTGCGTTGATTAGGTACCTACTTGTAGATACGTATTCAGATTATAAACATTGTACCTACTTATACGACAACCAACAAAATTCACATCCAATAGGTACCTCTAGGTACTTAGTAATTAGCATTAGACTAAATAAAGAAAATATATATAATTTGAAGGTAGACTTACCAACCATTGTATTCGATACTGATGGAAAAGTTATATTTTTATATCGTGCAAAATATAACGTTTAAAAGTTATAAAACCATGAACAGATGTCGGTATTGTAATATTAATCGTTTTATTTTGTACAATATATACATTTATAGATTTTTAAATGATTAATTTACCACGATGTAGATTGATTTAGAGTTGGCATCGTGTTGGCATGGATACGTTGTGTAAAATGTCAAAGAAAATAACATAACCAAGACGTAGTGGTTATATTCTCTTTCACCTAGTGCAAAGAGAATATAATCAAGCTTATATTCTCTTTGTGGATACCAAAACAATATAATTATTGTAAATAAATTTCCTATACCTTTTTCCCCAAAGGAAGGCATGCGTTGCGTGTCAGGTGGCAAGCACGATGTCGTGCCCAATGTATGAGCACCTTTGCGTTTATGTAGAAACCTTACCTACACAACGCTCAATAAGCTTAATAGTCTGTTGTTAGTTGTTATAATTAGGTTACTACTAATAACTGTAGGATAGAGCTACTTTACTTAGACACCGATGGACGCAAACCTGCGATTGTGAAAAGGGAAAAATTTAAAGCTCATCAAAAACACTCCATAAACTCCACACCTGCAGTGAAGTAAAAATTTACACACATCAGAATAATAATTGTACGCTGAGTCCCAACTACTCATTACTGAGTCCACATATCTTTTTGCTTTCCAGAATGGATATGGCTCTGGTGCGAGTGATATGCCTATTAATCTCAGCTTCGACAACCAAACGACCCATAGGCGACCGACGTGCGTTTTAGTCGGTCCGAGTCCGACATAACCTCCCCACCGGCTCCGGTGGTGGGTGCCATTGCCCGCGCTCATTGAGTTCGTGGGGTGATGAGCGACCTCCAACAAATGAGTCGCCTGCACGTATTGCAAGCTTCGCGGGACGGACACTCCCCCCTCCCTCCCTCTTCCTCGAGTGTTACTTTCTCGTAGCTATGAGAATCTGCCTTGACGTATCCCACGCCATCGCCAGACACTCTGTCAGCGTGTGCAGCCTTGAGCCTCGCAACCATCACAATGATGGCGTTCAGGTGGTGGCTCCTTCTCCCATATAACCATTTTTTGGTAAAATTACGTAACAATTACGACACGTTGTATCGAGTTGTCGACACTGACTTATTCTCAACACATACCTAATCTCGTCGCCGTTACGTGCCAGAGTAGTAAGTGATAATTTTTACCTACAAATTTCCAAATTGATTTTTTTTATATCACTGGGTTGACAGACAAGCACACGGCCTACCTGATGTAAAGTGGATACCGTGGCCTATGGACGTGTGCAACACCAAGGGAGTCGAACTCACGCTGCCAACCTTGTAAGCACAGACTTTCTGTGCCGTCAGTGTAAAAAACAAAGCAGGACAAGCATTTGGTCTTACCACTGACAGCACAAAAACTCTCCAGTGAGCTCTGGCTACCCTAGTCACTGCCGAGAACACAACCCGAGGTTATTATGGCGGTGGAGGTACTTCCCCAGTCGGACTGCTCAATTGAACGGAAATACTGTCGTATTCTGTATAGGATTCTTAGTTAGAGCTGAGAAAATTCGTGTTAGTTTTTATTTAAGAATTTCTAGAGAAATATCTTCTAAATAGAAGCATAATTTTACCCGGCTACGTCGAAGCAAAAGGAGGGTTATGATTTTGACAGGCTATCTATGTAAGTATGTTTTTTTTTTATTTTTTTATATAGTACACGTCAATTGGACTTCGCCTTGCCTGATGGTAAGCTGAAGGCAAAGTCCCAGAAAAGAGGGTCACCATTACTTACACATACCGTGTGACAATGGTGACACTCAGCTTGACGGCCTCATCATATGCTTTTTCACGCCCCGCTTAAAGGACCCGGGACTGTAGGAAGAAGGAAACACGTGAGCTGGTAATGAATTCCAGGCCTTAATGGTGCGACAGAGGAAAGAGTCTCCGAACCGCTTGGTTCTTGATCGGATGTTTTGCACCGTGTGCGGATGACATCTAAGACCTGCACGTGTTGTCCTGTGTAGGAAAGGGGAGGGTGGGACTAATTGGAAGAGCTCATCAGAACACTCCCCATGGTACAGACGGTAAAATACAGCCATGGACGCAACATCTCTACGCAGCTGTAAAGGTTCTAGGGTGTTCGTGATCTCGGGATTCCCAATGATGCGGACCGCACGTCGCTGCAACCTGTCGAGAGCATCTAGTAAGTACTTTGCAGAACCATCCCAGAGATGCGAGCAGTATTCCACACAGGAGCGAATTTGTGTCTTGTATAGAAGACACCGCTGCTCCGGCGTGAAAAATCGTCTCACTCTGTTCAGGACTCCGAGTTTTCGTGAGGCTGTTTTGATGATACTTTCGATGTAATTTTTGTTATTCAGGTTGCAGCGAACATCCATACCTAGGATATTGAGATTGTCCTGCAGTGGCAGTGGCGTGCTCTGAAGAGTGGGGAGGGGAAGGAAAGAAGATACTTTTGCTGTAAACGCACATGCCTGCGTCTTCCTGGCATTGAACTCAACCAGGTTCTCAGAGCCCCATTGAGAAATGTGATTCAGGATCCCGTCAAGCTCAGTGACTAGAAGCTGCCTTTTCTCTGTGATATCTGCCTGCTTGGCCGCAGGATGTCCATGATAACTCCCATGTAAAGTGCTATCGTCTGCATAACAATGAACATTGCCGGTAGACAGCATGTCGTTGATATGCAGAAGAAAGAGAGTGGGTGATAAGACGGACCCCTGGGGTACGCCAGCATTTACCTGCAGAAACTCCGAAGCTCGTCCGTCACAAAGGACGCGAATACGGCGCCCCTGCAGGAAGCTAGCAACCCAGTTGCACAGCCTAGAAGGCAGACCAAAGGCAGGTAGCTTGGAAAGAAGCGATTTGTGCCAGACTCTATCGAAAGCTTTGGCGATGTCAAGACTAATTGCCAGTGACTCGCCGTGCTTGTCCATAGCCTCACCCCAAAGATGGGCAACGTATGCTAGAAGATCACCCGTTGACCGTTTCGGTCTGAAGCCATATTGCCGGTCATTAATTAAGGAGTGATGTATGTGTGTAGGTTCATCTGTTCCCTCATAGCTCCTTAACCACTTATTAGAACTGGACAAATGGGATATCGTTAGAAGCGTCTAAGTCGTCCGCTGGTTATAGGCTAACCAAGAAAATATTAAGGATAGCCGTGGTCGTATGCCACTTAGTCTAACGAAACAATACATTCTAGGGAGTACGGATTCCATTGCGATTTAGTGTTAAGTATAGAGCTAGCCAGAGCTAGCGTTATTAACGATTTTCTTTCGTTTCTTCTAGCCAACAAAAGGTGGTTCAAAAATTGGGGGCAAATTTTAAAAATCTACGGGTTGCAACATCGATTATACATCGACCAAATGGAGTTGATACTATTTTTAATTTTTTTATTAGGAATGGCTAGATACATAAACATCAGTCTACATGAGACTAATGACATGTAGTGTTTTTGTAATATTTGTATAAAGCCGTTACAAAAAATTATAGAAAAAAAACATATGTTTATGCAGTATGACGCTTGCAGACTTGTGTTACAGATATTTCAATCCAGGAAGTCGCGCCCCACTTGTTTTCGGTTGAGGGGATTGCGGGGTGCGGGGAGTTTGCTCCGGCCTCAGTCGCGAACCGTCAGCGGTTCGATGCAGACGGGTAGTAAAATCTATGTTGCGAAATTCCAGACTCATTACGAAAGTTGCTCCACTTAATTTTTTTTTGAAATGTCGAAAAAATCTCAGCGTATTGTACTTAAAAGCCAGGTATGTAAATGACTGTTTATAATTTTATAGTTATTAAAACACATGAAATAAATAAAGGATTTTTTTATAAATAAGTAAAAATATATATATTTTTTTAATTTTAGGCGAGAGAAATTATTTCTAAAGTTTATGATTTTATGAAAAAAGAAGCAAGTAACAAATATGCAGAAAAACTCACTGATGCACGATGAAGAACCGCACAGGCTGCTGGAGTTTCTGAAAGCACAGTGACTAGAATTCTACGCGAAAGAAAGGAATATACTGATACAATGCAGCCTATTACAGCTCCTACTATAGAATCCAATATAACTATGGAGACGGATGGTATAGTTCCCATAGTCCCAAGTGTGGAGCGTACAACAGAGCTGACTACACAAGTGGATACTGAGTGTGAAAATGAAACGAGCACGTCGCATTCTAATTTAGTGGGCAGAAGTGCTACTATTTTTACATCACCTATGAAGAAGAGAAGGGTAAGACCACGTAAAATTAATTTTGACGAATTTGATATAGGTGTAATCCGAAGAACCATTCACATTTATCATATACAACATCGTCAATTTCCAACATTATCACGACTTAATATTGTTTTAAAAGACCGCATACAATTTGATGGATGTTTAACAACCCTAAGGACATTGTTACTTAAACTTGGTTATAAATGGAGAAAAACTGAGAATAACAGGAAGGTGCTAACCGAAAAACATGATATGCAGATGTTAAGATTGAAATATTTAAAACAAGTAAAGTCTTTTCGTAATGCAGGTAGACCTATAGTCTACACAGACGAATCATATATTCATACCAATCACGTGCAAAAAAAATCTTGGGCCGAAAAAGATTCTAATACAGCAATAAAACAAAATTTATCAAAAGGAGTGCGCTTAATTATAGTACATGGTGGAAGTGCAGAGGGTTTTGTTCCAAATGCATTGTTGACATATAGAGCAGAGATCAAATCTGGAGACTACCACGATAACATGAACACAGAAAATTACTTAAAGTGGCTTAAGGAGAAACTAATACCAAATCTCCCAATTAATGCCGTGGTAATCTTGGATAATGCAGCTTATCACAATACGAGTTCGGAAAAAATTCCAACATCCAACTCCAACAAATCAGACATGCAGACTTGGCTGAATGCAAAAAATATCCATTTTGAACCAAGCTACAAAAAACCTGAACTTTATAATCTTATATTAAAAAACAAAGAAAACTTTCGCAAGTACAAAGTGGACGATTTATTGAAAGAGCATGGATTCACAGTGCTTCGGCTGCCTCCTTATCATCCAGAATTGAACCCAATCGAAAATATTTGGGGTATTATAAAAAACGACGTTGCTAGTCGCAATATCAGTCAAAATTACACTTCGATTATGCCTATTTTAAATGAAGCATTTGATCGCGTAAATAAAGATGTCTGGTTCAATACTTGTAAGCACGTGGAAAAAATAGAAGACGAATACCTGAGACACTGTGATCTTGATTTTAGTTTTATTATAAATGTCGGCGATACATCAGACTCTGAATTAGATAATTCTGAAACGAGTGATTGACTACCTATTTTATTTCTTAATAAAGTTCTATAAAAAAATTCACGTATGTCTATAATTACCCCTATAATAAAAATGGTATGTAATATTATCATTATATTAAAGAATCACATAAAATATCTACACCTAAAAATAAAACAACCCTTTTCTCGCAGTCGGGTATAAAATTTAAAATTGAAGTAGAGCATCTTTCTTTTTGACTATGACGCTCTCTCCTGATTAGTCTATTAATTATAGTGTGTGCGTGCACACATAGATTATTAGTGTGTACGGATAACACTCAGACATTGACTTAAGCGTGCACACAATGACATGTACTGTAAACTGATCGGAGAAATGGAGGGGCGCGTCTTCGTGGATTGAAATATCTGTACTTGTTTAATTGAAAAATCTACCTATATGAAAATATGAATCTATATGAACATCACACTCATTAGGGTCAGATGTTGAACAGTGAACCTACTGATTCTCCCCATATTTAAAAATAACTATTGGCCAATTAGGTACTTTAAAATATTGAACAATTATTTAAAATCAGTAATTTACTTATCATGCAATTTGGCCAGTATTAAAAATAAACAATTCACTTTGAGAATTATTCGCAAATAACACCATTTTTTGGGTAGGTATCAAGAAGTTTTTGAAGACTTTAAAATACTAACTGATAGGAAAGAACTGTTGCCATATAAGAGTATTGAAAAAATGATTTGTTCATTTTTCTTTGGTCAGAGTCTATCACTGATCCCAATGTTTCACGACGTCAACATTTTTGTGTATTTCAGCAGCCAATGGGTCCAGCGCGCGGTGCCATAATATGCTATGCGGAATGTTCTTCATTTTGTTCTATGGCGATTCCAACAATTAAAAATTTATTGTTAAATTTCAATGTCATGAATGACATGTGTCATGTGTCAAAACCCAATAAGTACTACGTACTACTAGGGATTCCTGGAGGAGGAACTTAAAATATCGATACAAAAATATCGATTTTTTTATACAATTTATTGAAAGAAAGGCGGTCATAGCAAACTTTAGAATGCTTACATAACTCAAGGACTCATTCAGAGCTACTACCTAGTACCTATAGTGAAGTAGTGGAAGATAATGCGACAAATAACTGCTACGGTACTGAGAAGGTAGGTATATACGTGGCTGAGAGGATGTTTATACAATTGTGCAAACCAACATTGCCATTTATCTTCAAAACTACTATAGTCAACAAAACTTTGATGTAGTTTTCATATGTAATAAAATTTATGGTTGATTAATGAGGTCTCTTCGATAGGTATTGCGGTAGTAACTCTATAGAGTATTATTAAAAAAATGAAATTAAAAGCAAAATTAAAAATGCTTAAGTAGTCAAACTCACGACGATGATTGAAGAAGTTTAAAATAATCGTATTTAAAGATCTCCAAACCCAGAATATTATTCGGGACTACCTTTAAAAATTATTTAAAACCCTTTAAAACAAGTTATTTTAAACCTATTGTACTAAAACTAAACCAATTTCCTTTTTTTCTGTACGTTTTTGGTTTGCGCTAAAGTTTTTCAAGTTAGTACAACACTTGCAGACCTAACTAACTTTTTATCACGAAAAAAGGGGTTCAAAAAAACTTTCATGTTTGTATGCAAGTTCGTCATTTTTGAAGATAACCTGTAATCTGATGGTATTTGGCACACGGATAGATGAGTTATGTTATTATTTTATATATAATGTCAAACACAATTTTATAGGGGGTAGGACAAAGCGATGTTTCCACTCAATTGAGCAGTCCGACTGGGGAAGTACCTCCGCCCTACAGAATACCGCGGTTATAATAACTTCGTGTTGTGTTTCCAGCGGTGAGTAGGGTAACCAGAGCTCACTGGAGAATTTGTGCTGTCAGTGGGATGACTAAAGGCTTGTCCTGCTTTGTCCTCTACACTGACGGCACAATGACTCTGTGCTTACAGGGTCGGCAGCGCGAGTGTGGCTTCTCAAGTGTTACACACGTCCATAGGCCACAGTAACCACTTTCCATCAGGTGTACCGTGTGCTTGTCTGCCACCTAACTGGTATAATAAAACAATGTAATAATTGTTCATGAATAAATACTAACTACTGAAAGTTTGGGAAAGCATATATCTTATGTTTGGTCGTTGATAACACACATACACGCGATAGGAGCAACAACTAATTATCTATAAAAGGTGCTCAAGAAAACAGTGAGTTGGGCTCCGTTCCGTACGAAATTGAATTGAGGCGCAAACTTTTGCTACGTAAATAACAGTATACCTTGAATATGTTGAATTAAGTTTGATTTTAGGGTACTACCCATTGAGAAAGAGTCAGAAAATTTGGTAAGAAGCAAGGTCTTATATCACAAGTAAAGGGTAAGGTTCGTTGTTTTTGTACATACCTAATCAGAATAAATTCCTACATTCAAATCGATTTATTCGATTACATTATATATCAATAGGTGTACCTACAGACAACACTACTTGTTATTGTTGCTTTCAACAATCTTTGGTTCGAATCAAGTTAAGTTATTATTATTGTTAATAGCGAGGGTAACGCAAGTCACTATTTAATTATTGATAGTTACCTTCATAAACATAGTACCAATATACTAATGATATAATTTATTTACTCTAGAGTAGTAATTAACTCTCTTTCTTTGTCAAACATGATGCGGCTTGCGGTATTTACGTTTTTGTTGTTATTTATTAACCAAATGGTGTTCGCCGAAAAGCATTTTAGACTCGGTCGTAGTAAAGATGGGAATCTCGGAGCTCCCGGTGGGTCTGAAGGGGATGCCGTTCCACCCGCACAATGGTTTAAACAGAAATTGGATCATTCGAACCCTTCTGACTTAAGGATTTGGAAGCAGGTATTTTAACACTTTAATAATATTTAAAATATAGATATAGCATGTCGACAAGTCGATGTAACAACTGGTGGTCTTTTCTCATATCCTATCCCCTTCTGTATGAAGTAATGTTATTGGTGCACACAGCCCAATGGTATTGATGCTAAAAAGTGGTTATGCCATTCCTCTATTTGTTGCACGATAAAGTCGAAGATGTAGGACACGACGGTATTCCTGCCTGGAAAGAAAGAGCAGTCCAACTGAGGAAGTACCTCTGCCCAGCAAAATACTGTGGCCCTAATAACTATGATGGTGAGTAGTAAGTGTAGCCAGCGGTTACTGGAAAGTTTTTGTGCTGTCAGTGAAAAATGCTTGGTCTGTTTAGTCTTATGCACTGATGGCACAGAAACCATCTGTTCTCATAGGGTTGGCAGCGCGACTATAATTCCCCTGGTGTTGCACACATCCATATATCATGGTAACCACTTTCTATTGGGAGGGCCATGCGCTTGTCTGACGTCTAAGTGGTATAACCAAAAACTGGAATGCTCGACCCATTTATGTATCAGCTTCTTACAAACCATGGCTCTTTAAACAGGTGTGATAAATCTTCTGATGAAGTTTTCAAGGTAGAGACCACCTGACATCATATGAAACAGAGGCCCTTATCTCTGAGCAGTACCTTAGGTTTTGTTGTTACTACCCAGCAGGGTGATATCAATTCGACGGACCTATGTGTCGTAATGGTAGAATTCCTGCTCACTGCAAATATTTGTATGCATGAATATATATATTTGCATTGGTCTGGGTGTCTCTATGTATAATAGGTATGTATTTACAAAAAAAAGTATCTAAGTATGTTTATCCGCATTGTAGATTCCATAACACAAGCTAGTTGAGCTGTGCTTACCATGGGTCTAAATAGCGTTGTGTAGAATGTTGTAGAATATTTATTATTATTATTATATAATGAATGGCCTGAACGTTAAAAAAGAAAGTAGAACTATACTTTAATTACCTACCAGCATTAGAATGATATCTGTCTTCTTTACTCAATCATGCCTAGAAAACTGATAATAATTATTTTATTATCAGTTTTCTAGGCATGATTGAGTTCTGTAGAAATATAATCTATTTCACATACTACCTTTATTCATAACAGTATAATATTTACTTAATAAATTAAAAAAATGAAAATGAACTATGACTAATGTAAATAGAAAATAAGTTAGACATGAATTAAAATAGATTTCACTTTTTATAAATTCTAGAAAGATCAAGTAGAGTACATTTATGTATGTTATACTGGCTTTTGCCCACGGCTCCGCCCGCGTGGATGTCGGTTCCCGGCAATTATTCGAATTTTTCTCATCTTTTAAACCTTTCCTAGATCTCCACGAACATTTCAAGACCAAGATAAGATAAATCCGTTCAGCCATTTATCGAGTTTTAGCGAGACTAACGAACAGTTATTGGGTTCTTTTTTATTTATTTTTTTATACCAATTAGGTGGCAGACAAGCGCACGGCCCACCTGATGGAAAGTGGTTACCGTGGTTATGGACGTGTGCAACACCAGAGAAGCCACACTCGCGCTGCCGACCCTGTAAGCACAGAATTTCTGTTCCGTCAAAGTAGAGGACCAAGGAGGGCTAAGTCTGGCAAATAAAAAGTGTTATTTTTTTAAAACTTTTACGTTACGTTTGGGATATTTCGCAATTAAATAACATATATAGATAATAAATATTATTTATATATATTATTTACCGCGGTAGCCTAGTGGTATGGATAATAGACTGCTGAGACGAGGTCTCGGGTTCGATCCCAGGTTTAACCATGGCACACACTAATGACTTTTCGATAGTTTTCGCAGTTATGTGTGTATTTATCGCAGGTTTATAAGTGCCCGGTTAATAACAATAGACTCGCCACCTATTACATTGGGACCTAAACATAAACTGGCGAAATGTGGGTGCTTGCACCACTGCCTACCCATTCGGGGATATAGGCGTGAGTTTATGTTATATTATGTTATAAATATTAAATTAAGTCGTGGCCATAAGTGCTGCAACACATCCCAAACGTCGGCAGAAATATTAAGTTCCATAATTTAATAGCGAAAAGTCCCGAACAGATGTATAATTATATAAAAAGTGGTATTATCTGGCACCAGTGTATGTACTGTACACTGATGATGATACACAAAGTTTGTAAGGTGAACAAACGTGGCCATTTTATTAACCAAATTATATTATAACTTATTATAACAAATTATATTAACCAAATGGACTTAATGTTGTCTGATGAATAAATGATTATCATTATTATTATTATTATTATGCTGGGGCCATTACCATGTATCCTCACAGAATATATATACACTGATCAAATTGACTATGTATTGAAAAAAGCATCAGAATCGAAACTGGCATATTTGTATGAAAGATTTTAATGACAATATAGGCAGATTATGAAGTTGTTAGCTCAGTTAGTAAAGCTAGTTTTTTAAAAGCCCTTAAAAGTAGTTTTTTTTTATACCACTTAGTTGGCAGACAAGCACACGGCCCACCTGATGGAAAGTAGTTACCGTGGCCTATGGACGTCTGTAAAACCAGAGGAGTCACAGTCGCGCTGCCAACCCTGTAAGTACAGAGTTTCTGTGCCGTCAGTAGAAGACAAAGCAGGACAAGCCTTTAGTCTTCCCACTGACAGTACAAATTCTCCAGTGAGCTCTGGCTACCCTTCTCACCGCTGGGAACACAACACGAAGTTATTATAACCGCGGTATTCTGTAGGGCGGAGGTACTTCCCCAGTCGGACTGCTCAATCGGGCGGAAATACCGCCGTGTCCTACCGTTTTCATTGGGGTTACTATATCCTGATGTTTTGTTCAGGTCACTCTCACACTTCACCTGCGGAGTCAATCTGTAGACGTCTGTAGACAGTTTAACTTGTAGCAGTTGCAGTGTGCAGACCACATATAAGTATGAACTTAATAACCTACAGTCTTAGAGTGTAGCATTAATCTCGTTAAAGAGATAAGGACTGGCACAATAAGAACTATATATACTTGGGCATATTGGCATCTTAAAGAAAAGGTCACAGTTTATCTTTGTTTGATATGTTGTTTACTTTGTAAATAGGTATACATGTTTACAAGATATAATTGTAATAAATAATACTAGTGGAATATGATAATCATGATTTTTCCCACTCACCTAATCTAGAACTTAATTCATATTCCAGCGTTATTTTGTGAATGACAGTTTTTATGACTTCAACAAACAAGGCCCTGTGTTTCTGATGATTGGAGGTGAAGGCCCAGCTGATCCACGTTGGATGGTCAAGGGTACATGGATTGATTACGCCAAGAAGTTCAACGCTCTTTGTATCAACTTAGAACATCGCTATTATGGTGAAAGCCGGCCTACAGAGTAAATATTAATCCTTAATTTTAAATAATTAGGTATGTAGGGTCTAGGACAGTGACACAGATAATTATGGAAGGGAACAGTGACCTGTTATCGACATATACATGACGTCAATACTGTACAACAAACACACTGCAATAGGAGTGTGATATGTTTTCTACTTTGTTTTCACTTCCTTCGCCCAATATTGGAACAATGTTGGATGACACGACCTTCCGCATTGCGACTTGCCTACTTTTGGGTGCACCGTGTGTTTCTGCATCGGTGTGTCTGTGGAGAAGCAGTCGATAGCCTTGGACATCACGGATTATCTTGCAGCAGGAGCGCAGGCCGCATGTCCCGACATGAAAATATTAACGAACTTATCCGTCGAGCTCTTGTCACCGCCGGCGTGCCAGCTATACTTGAACCTGTTGGCTTGGCACGCGACGTTGGTAAGAGACCGGACGGTATGTCGTTAATGCCTTTGAAGATGGGTAGGCCTTTGGTGTGGGATGCAACTTGGTCGACTCCCTGGCGCTTCCCGTCTTCCAAGTACGATGGACTGCGCATACGCTGCTGCTGCATCAGCGGAGACTCTCGAACGGCGCAAATAAACCAATTTAACTGGTAATTATATTTTTGAGCCGTTTGGGAGTCGAAACGTTGTGTCCGTGAGGTTCAAGCGTGCGCGCGCTATTCAAAGAAATAGCGAAGCGACTAATCGACTCTTCCCGTGACCAAAAGGCTGGCATTTACCTCGCTCAAAGAATTCGTATCGCCATTCAGCGTGATAATGCCGCTAGCATTTTGGGCACGGTACCAGTAGAGATCGATGGAGAGGAATTTTTCGATGCCTAAAGTTGCAGTCTCCCTCTTTTTTTTCTATTTCATTTTTGTATATATTGTATAGTTAGCATAGTTTTGTATAAATATTATAAATTACTTATAAAATGTATACAAAACTATGCGTATATTTTTTCTGTATATATTCTGTAGATAATAGTTTATGGTTAAATTATTTATTATGTTGTAAATCAATATTATGAACAATATTATTATAAAATGTTGTTATATTTTCTTATCAGCTTAGAAATAACATGTAGTAAATGTTTATTACTAGATTTTATTTCAAAACTGATAAGCTTATCTACTGTAGTTATAAATTAACTAAAAACATATGCAGATTTAATATTTTTAGACTCAATCCGCATTCTAGAACCTATAACACAAATTTGTTAAGCTTTGCTTACATTAGGTTTAGATATATCAGCACACACACAGTAACAGTATACAGAATGCCGTAGAATATTCAATTAATATTTACTTACGTTTTTTGCAGTGACATGAGTGTGAAGAATCTACAATACTTATCATCATCTCAGGCTCTTGCAGATTTAGCTAATTTTATTAAGGCTATGAATGACCAATTTAAGCTTAAGAAGAACACGCGTTGGATAGCTTTTGGAGGATCATACCCTGGTTCACTAGCGGCTTGGTTGAGACTAAAATATCCACATCTAGTTTATGCTGCAGTCTCTTCTAGTGGACCTCTTCTAGCCAAAGTTGATTTTATGGGTATGATTTAATTTGTTACATCAATTTTGTTATTAGTTAATAATGTTTAAATGTAGGTACTATCAAGCAAATATAAATTCTATATTCTAGAATACTATGGAGTAGTGGTCAACGCATTAAGGGAAAAGACTGGCGGAGAAGACTGTGCGCTTCAACTAAAGACCGCGCATAACCAAATAGTATCAATGATGAAAGACCACCCAGATGTTGTGGAGAAAGAATTTAGGTAACATCTCTTCTGTGTTAGAATAATATTTGTAGTGTTTCATTACGCATACTGTCTCGTGCAAATGATGATGTTTTACTTTCACGAAAGTACCTTAAATTTAGTCCAATATTATTTGCACGAAACAGGAATCCACAAGCATGCACACCCACACATCAGCGGACGCTGTTAAGCTTTGTTTCTTTCAATGTAATAACAGTTTGACGAAGATATGTGAGAGTCTCTTTGGTTACAGAGTTTGCAAGCCATTTGCAGACGCTTCAGAGAATGACATAAAAAATTTCTACAATTCAATTGCTGATGATTTTGCTGATTTAGTTCAGTATAATGAGGATAATAGAATTAGTGCTGATAATAGATACAAGAACCTCACTATTAATACAGTAAGTTTGTCGTGATTGTACCATTAGCTATATTAAGAAAACTGTAAATGAATTAAATTGCTTTAGACTTTAAAATCAAAGTTTTTGATACACTAATGATTGCGTTTCCAATATGTTAGAGTACCATACCATACCATAACCATTTATTTGATAGTGTATCTGGCAATTAAATTACAATATCAACCAATCAAGCCTATTGCAGTCCACTGCTGGACATAATAGGCCTCTCCCAATTTTGGGAGGCTATAAATATAAATTACAATAACTATCAACTAATAAAACCATATCGATACCTACTTCATATCTCATTTCCAAAGTCTTGCTCCCAAATTGGTGATCACGGCTAACGCTCTGGCGCGGCTGCTGCCCAACTTGAGGGGTCCGGAGGACTCCTGCAGAAGACTACGCGGGTATCGTGTGGTCCATGGCCCTGTACGGGTGCCCCGTGTGGGCGAACACCCTGAGCAACAGGCACATGCCCCTGCTGCGCGGTCCGCAGCGGAAGATGGCCTGCCGGATTATTTGGGGGCACGATATCGTTTGACGCGGCGAGTCTTCTCGCCGGATAGCCACCGTGGATACTGGAAGCGAGATCCCTTTCGGCGCTATACCGGTCCCGAAAGGCGGCGCGGGAGCGGGGTCATAAACCCAAGCCTGAAGATATTCGGGCCGTGAGATCCCGGCTCCACAGGGACAAGGTATTGGAATGGGAGCTACGACTTAAGCAACCAAGCGCAGGGCACGCCGTAGTAGCGGCGGTAATACTCATCATGGGGGAGTGGCTGGAGAGGCCACACGACAGCCTCTCGTACCATCTGACGCAGATGATCACCGAGCACGGGTGCTTCGGACAGTATCTGCGTCGGATGGAGAAAGAACCAACGCCCGAGTGCCATCACTGCGACATGAGCGAGGACTCGGGGCTGCACACGTGTCTGGCGTGGGAAACGGGAGCTGGTGGCGGCCCTGGGAGTGAGAATTCTCACGTTAGCTACCTTGCTCGCGGCGATGTTTCGCTGCGCGGACGCGTGGGCGTCTGGCATCACCTTCTGCGAGCAAGTTATGCTCTTGAATGAGGAGGCGGGTTGGGAGCGGCAGCGCAAGCGACAGAGGATCGCAAGCCAAGCTGCCCGCGTACTGGGACAACTCGAGCGTTGGAGGTCGATGAATGACCTCCGCCCCCATGAGCGCAATCCTGGAGGCGATGGGTGGAGCTGCCTGTCACCCTGGCAGAAGCAGGCCGCGGCGGCGGTGCGACTTGCGCACTTCCCCGTTTCCGGGGCCGAGTTGGGGACTCCGTGGTGCCCACACCCGAGGAGAGGGCCAGGTCGAAAGAGGTGGCCTTAGGTTGGCCGGGGTGCGAGGGATATGCCTGTTAACCTCACCTTTGGCAACCAAACGACCCTAAGGCGTCGTGCGTTTTAGTTGATTCGAGTCCAATATAACCTCTCCCACCGGCTCCGGCGGTGAGAGTACACATGGAGATTTTCCACACGTAAAAAAAACTACTTCATATCTTTTTGTACGGGCCTGTACCTTGGCCCTTTGGTAATTGATACGTTTAGTAGTTTATTGATCACACGCACTGAGTAGTGAGGCGAAACAAGAGACAAGTGCACTCGTTGCGTGTGATCAAGGCATTAGTATACCTAGTTCACATGATTCAGTGGAATCCTTAAATCTTACTTGCAGGTATGCAGCATGTTAACAGCAGATGGATCAGTGCCAGCCTATAAGAAACTCGCCGCTTTCAATTCTATCACATTGGATAAAGCCAATCAAACCTGTTTGGACTACAGCTACAATAATATGATTAAGGATTTGAGAGACATGACTTGGAGTTCAGGAGGTAATGATTACATAATAATATCTTTGATAATGATGAAAAGTTGAAAAAAAATAAGCGAAACCAAAACTATTGAGCAACAATGTACATTGATATTTTATCTTAGGTAACTTTATTTCACAGCTCGTCCATGGATGTATCAAACTTGCACAGAATTCGGTTTTTACCAGACCTCTTCGGGAGAAGTTGAAGTGTTTGGTAATCAGTTCACCCTTGATTTTTTCATACAACAATGCGAAGATGTTTTTGGGAAAAAGTAAGCTTCGTTTTACTATACAAATATATACCTACATTGTTTTTTAATGAATTTTAGTACCTAACTAAAATGAATTGACCTGTCTGTATCTACCAGATTAAAACTACTACTTAACTATTGTTTGGTGTTTCTAGATACAATGACGCGTTTATAGAATCAGCTGCGGAATGGACTAACAACTATTACGGCGCACTGGACATAGCTGTAAGCCGAGTGGTGTTCGTCCACGGCTCGGTTGACCCCTGGCATGCCCTTGGAATTACCAAAACTCAAGATAAAAGTGCTCCTGCTATATTCATTAAAGGTAATAAAATTAATTAGTTTCCATTGCCATGCCTTCAGTCGAATCATACAGTTGAATCTACTAGTATGATGTTTACATAACAGGCTCTCTCTGCCCAATCACCCACACGGTGTTGAGTCCAGCCAGCGTCTAGAATTATTTAGTTGTTTCTTGCTCGTCCGCGAATTCATAGAAGCGTGGCACCTGGGCGGGGCTAATCAGGTGATACTCAGGTAGGTTTCGAAAGATTGACTGACACTGAGAAAACATACGGCGAAACAGTGCTAGTGCGCTCCAGAGCTAAGGTGTAGCGACCTGAGAAGATAACACACTCCGTTGGGTTTGGCTGTACGCCTCTCTAAACAAGTGGCAATAGGGTTGTGGGTTGTCCTTTTTTTTACGTGCTCAAAATCCCCACGGATACCCCCCCACCGGAGCCGGTGGCAGAAGTTATGTCGAACTCAAACCAATCAAAACGCACGCCACCTGTGGGGCTTTTCATGGTTGCCGAAGTTGAGGTTGACAAGCATATCCCTCGCACCCAGGCCGACCCAGGGCCATCTCTCACGATCTGGCCATCTCTCACGATCTGGCCCTCTCCTCGGGTGTGGGGACTACAGAGTCCCCAACTCGTCCCCAGGAACGGTGAGGCGCGCCACCGCCGCGGTCTGCTTCTGCCAGGGTGACAGGCGGCTCCACCAGTCACCTCCAGGCCTGAGCTCATGGGGGGCGGAGGTCGTTCATCGACCTCTGACGCCCGAGTTGCCTTCGTACGCGGGCAGCTTGGCTTGCGATCCTTCGTCGCTCCCGCTGCCGCTCCCGCTGCCGCTCCCGCCCCGCCTCCTCCTCCACACGGGAGGTATCCGTGTGGATTTTACGCACTTAAAAAAAAAGCCCTAAAAAGGGCTGTTTGGGATGGAAGGGATTCTAAGAATCCCTTCCCGCCTTGCAGGCTCGCCATACCACGACCCCCTCAGGGTCAGCTAGCCCTAAAATGGGCTTGTAGGGTTATTCGTCAACGGCTAGTAGAGCTCCTTCTCCTTGGAGTCAACGGCTAGTAGAGCTCCTTCTCCTTGGAGTCAACGGCTTGTAGAGCTCCTTCTCCTCTCTCTCCTCGTCAACGGCTAGTAGAGCTCCTTCTCCTTGGAGTCAACGGCTAGTAGAGCTCCTTCTCCTTGGAGTCAACGGCTAGTAGAGCTCCTTCTCCTTGGAGTCAACGGCTTGTAGAGCTCCTTCTCCTCTCTCTCTCCTCGTCGACGGCTAGTAGAGCTCCTTCTCCTTGGAGTCAACGGCTTGTAGAGCTCCTTCTCCTCTCTCTCCTCGTCAGAGACTAGTAGAGCTCCTTCTCCTTGGAGTCAGAGTCTACTAACCGTCGTCCAGGATGCAACAGCCCCCCCCCCCCCTCGCTTCCGTTCCCCAGGATCGCGGTCCAGAGGGAGAACAATAGGGTTGACCTATTTATTTTATTATTATTATAAACTGCACATTTTACAATATAATTAAAAGCTAAATATTCATATGACTATGTAATGGTTTGAAAGATATTTGATTTTGAAAATTCAAATCGTTTCATAGAAATAAATTTCAATCGGTTCAGGCGGGATTCGAACCCGCAATCTTTCTCTTATAGGGGGAACGCTCTGACCACGGAGCCACCGAACCTACGCCTGAAGTCATCCAAATTTTCCTATATATATCGGTCTTGCGGCGCTCTATCTTAATCGATTTGAATAGTTAGAATACTAAATGCTTTAAAAATTTCATTCAATTTGAACATTCTGTTGTTGGTCAATAGACAGATCAGATGCGATACTTCAATGGCTGCTTTGCTTTTGCATTTGCGAGTACTGTTTCCATTTGTATCTAGAAATTGTATTACAGTGAAACATTGTCTTTCAGGTACTGCTCACTGCGCTAACATGTATCCTCCAAGTGAGCTGGACTCCAGTGAACTAGTTCGAGCCCGCCTTGAGATACAAGAGTATCTGGCTGAATGGATTGGAGAACTATAGGGATTTATTTTTTGCTCAAATAAAACTAGAATTCATTCATATCCACCAAAGAAGGGTCCAAAAAGCACCTTTCCTACGATGTAGTTAATTATATTTTTGTACATGTTCATTAGTAAGAATAAATCTTTCAAGCTAAAATAGCACTTTTTATTTGTATAATTTGTCCGTATTTTCTTATCCTCTGACAATCTCTTTCTCTAATCTTTTTGGAATATTGTAGTTACACGTGTTTAATCTTTTTTTGGATGGAGCATTTGTTTAGGAATGAAACTAATATATTCTGTTGTGAACTTTAATAGGAACTGCTTTAATAATACTTAAATTTAACAATACACATTTTGAAAAGTATTTAAGTACCTAAGTAAAGTACATTAAGTACTCATTGTTATTTAAATAAACATATGCATTACATATTACTTTTAGTAATTTAACTATAGTTTCTCCTTTAAAATTGGAACAAGGTCAACGGACTATTATAACGACCTCCGCTGGGTCACTGCATTTTTTCTTATTCTGTTTTTCATATTTCTACATGTTCTTACAATTCAGCACCCGTACGACTTCTATATTCAGAATTTTACCCTTTCGGCCGCCATGGCAACTAAACTTCGCAACCAGTAGCGAATAAGGAATTTTTATTCTCTGTTGGCAATTAGTTGCCATTAAAGAATTATTTTTCCTTATGCGCTACTAGTTGCCAGCAAAGAACTTTTCTAAAACAGTAGTTTCAGTAAAAGAATTTATTTTCGTCTTACGCAATCATATTATAGCAATGGGGTTCGTCCACTATGTAGTCCTAATAAAGGTACAGTAGTAGGCAAAATATCAAACACTGATTAATAAGTTTACTTCCTTTATTCGCAAAAGGACAGTATTTCATATAGATAGATTCGTAATTAGTCGCAAGTACAGACATTTAAGTAGAAATCCATGTAGAAAGCCAAGTAGAAGGCCACGGTAACCACTTCCCATCAGGTGGGCCGTGTGCTTGTACTGCTTATCTTAATGATAACGGCGTCCTTCGTGCAATATTGATACACCTCCTCTTCTTGTAGTTATGAACTCGATTCTAGAGGAACTGGGATAAGTGTTTGAAGTCATCTTTGAGCGAAATAAAATTAGTTTTGTTTTAGGTTTGTGCACAAATTACGTACTAACAGATACTTAAATACACTTTTATTGACCAAAGCCGCTTCTGAACCAAATATTTGTTACTAGGTACTGACATTACAGGGAAAATTAGTACCTATCAAACCAACGTCACATTTATTTATTTGAAATATATCATATTTAGAGGAAAAATAACCCTAGCCAGCAATTCTAGAAATAAGGTTTATATACGGATTGACCGCGAGAATTAATTCAACAAATCTTTAACGCTTTTTGAGGTGTAGTCCACGAACATCTATGGACTTAATGCAAACCTCAACACCATCCACCAACACCTGAAAACTGTGAAACCAGCTGTGCTGTTTCTGACGGAGACGCAAATGTGCCGCCCTGACGAATACATACGGTGAATCTTGCGGAGAGTTCTTCCAACTAGTCCTACCCTCTCCTTTCCCTCTCTTTCCTCCTACAATCCCGGGTCCTTTAAGCGGGACGTGAAAAAGAATCTGATGAGGCCATCAAGCTGAGAGCCACCATTGTAGCACTGTGGTGTCTGTAATGGTGACCCCTTTCTTAGGACCTCACCTTCAGCTTACCATCAGGTGAGGTAGGGTCACATTGACGTGTCCTTAAATAAAAAAAATAAAAAAGCAAATGAATAAAACTTCCCATTATTCTGTCGCATAACTAGATGCCAAGAAAGAATAAAAATGATTTCTTCACTACCGGTTGCGAAACTCAGTTGCCATCGCGGAATTAGAATACTTTGTTGGCAACTAGTAGCGCATAAGGAAAAATAATTCTTTAATGGCAACTAATTGCCAACAGAGAATAAAAATTCCTTATTCGCTACCGGTTGCGAAGTTTAGTTGTCATGGCGGCCGAAAGGAATTTTACACATTTATACATATTTTTCATAATAAAATCTCGTTCTACTTAGTTTGTAGATTTAGAGAATCCGACATAAAATAAAGTGGTAGGTATTCAGTATGATTCTCTAAAATTAACATCTCATCATTAACAATAACATTAAACTCTCAAATTAAAGAAATAGATACACTGATTTATTGTTCAATCCCTGGCACCACACCTACAATAGCATCTGTTAAGTAGTTTTCATATGATGCACGAGCATTAATAACCAGCTTATAAATAAACAAAAATTAAAAAAAAAAACTACATAGCTCTCACAAAGACAATGTTTTTTTAATGTGTATAACGTACAGTTTTAACTCATTACGATATCATTATATTATTTTAAATAAACAATGTTACAATACAGTGATAAAATACGTAGTATCAAAAATAAGTTAATTCACTTAGGTACGTTCTTATTATAGTATCATTACAAATACCTAATGATACGGCTATTAACTACTGATCACATGCGCAAATAAATTCGAGTTTCTTTTATTGTTATTGTTTCGCCATCCGTTCACACTACAATAATAATTAGCTGTATTCATCATTATTATATAATATAATTTATTATTATCAAGGGAAAGTTGCTAATCTCACTATAACAGCACGGTTTGTATCTAAATAGCACTAACATTATCACAAGAAGTAAGCCCAAATTGGGTATCTCGCCTAAAGAGAGGTAGCTTTATAATTGCGCGGTATCATTTAGTGAGTACGTATCGTTCATCTATCTATACCTTAGTAACGAAACATTCTATAACCCTATTTCAGCGCCATCTACTGCGTTTCTTGTTAAAATGCAACTACCTACGAATCGAAGTGCATCTACTGACTACTATTCGAATTTTGCGACTATATATATCTACATTTCGACTATATCTCGCTATATTGGTCGCTGTATTATAATTTTTAATATTTGTAACTGTTACTCTTAACATAGTATTCGATGGATACTACTAGGTATATACCATACTAACAGGTACGGCACAACGGGTATAATTGACAGTCATACTGCTACTCACTAAAATTAATTGGCTAAGGCAACTTCGATTGCTAAGAAGATTATTGGTTATGAAGACGATATCTGATCTACTTCCTTGTCATGATATGGTTCGATGGGGCGGCCTTTCAGCATGCGGTCCATTGTACTGAAATAAAACAATGTAGGTATAATTAAAGTTTGTTTTTCACTGTTTATTTTATTTAGAATTCGTGTCTTCAATTTTGCGCATGACGTCATTGAATTGTTTTTTTTTTTTATGACTAGCTTTTGCCCGCGGACCCGCCCGCGTGGATGTCGGTTTCCGGCAACTATTCGAATTTTTCTCACCTTTCACTTCACCTTTTAAACCTTTCCTAGACCTCCACAAGCATTTCAAGACCAAGTTAACATAAATCCGTTCAGCCGTTCTCGAGTTTTAGCGAGACTAACGAACAGCAATTGATTTTTATATTATAGATACCTAATGCGAACCGAACGTTGTCACTCCCTTTTCGCTTTGCTCCTTTTTGCAAACACTGCATTGGATGTAACATTAAGTTTGTCAACTATACTAGCATTGACGATGGATCGACCGGGAGGGGTCCTCTTAAGTCGACACCTGACTACCGTTATACTCCCGGCAAAATCTACATTTGGAACAAAATCTTAAATGCAACTTCTTACAACCTTTTTTTTATTTACTTTTACATAGTGACTTATTGATTTTGTGTTCGTTGTATTCGATTACGACTTAGTTATGTCTTATGTCTACCAATGTATGGATATAGTTACCGGCATTTACCTTGACACCAATCACAAAATGTAATCTATATACGTAAAGACACCTATATGTCTTTTGATGATAGTACGGGGTAATACGGTGACGAAGGAGCTCAAATCTACCAATCATACATTATATTAAACCAATCCGCGCGCGCCTTGTTTCTCTCGCAACTTGGGGTCAAGATATGTGTCAGGAACTACACTATTGTTTTATTAATATAACGCCAACTATGTATGGGTTTCCTCAAAATTAAATATGCATTCGAAAAAAAGAACACGCGAAGTATCAAGTTTACAGACAAAGAAATTCAAATCATTAGGAGCATTTTTTGAATTTAGAACATTATTCGATAACCCTAGCACGCCGTTTCATACAATATTACTGGAGCGTTGTATTACTCCAAATTCTAAAAACGGTCCTGTATATAATTTGAGGTACTTACAACGAAGCTAGGAAGACGATCAGTTGCGTAGCTATCGTCAGATAGAAGAAGGCGTTGAGGAAGTCCGTGTCGATTGTCGCCTTGTATAGCTGAGAATAGACGATGGACGCGAACATAGCCACCGCATTCTCCATGACCGATAAGAAGGCGTACGCGACTCCTGTGCAGATGGAACAAAATGAAAAAAAAAACCTTACAAAATGTTTTCTCATTTCGTATGAATAAAGTAAATATATTGGGTAACATAGCATAAAGTCACGCCTATATCCCTGAAGGGGTAGGCCAGAGGTGCTAGCACCCACCAAAGAGAATACAATACTACGTAAGAAGAGACGGGACTTCCAAAGTGCAAAATAATCTTACGAAATGTCAAATCAGGGCTAACTGAACGTAGCCAACCTAACAACTGTAACACATAGGTACAGAGTTGCCAACATAAGGGAAAAATAGAGATGTGCCCTTAATATTATTTGATTTATCGATATCGACTAAATTAGCCGATATCGATAAATAGTGCTCTCTGATTTTTAAAATATAATTTTATTTTTCACAGACGCTATACTCCATTTTTGAACTAAAGTACTGCGTCATACAAGTTATATGTTGAAAATGAAGAAGCGATTAAATTCGCGGAGGCAGTACATTTAATTACAAAAACAGAATATAGGCTCATTTGGGCTTTTAAAATGATAAGTTCATAAAATTATTTATTTATTGAAAAACATTATTTTAAAAATATTTAATTTGTTAGTAAAATGTTTTCCGCAAACAAATTTTAGCTCATGGAGTTTCTCTATTGGTATATAAGCAAGATCCTCGTTGCCTGTTCTCTTCACCCATTCCTTACACCTAAAAATAAAACATCGATATACAATTATGAAGATACTTCTACCACACTATTTTCCTACAGGTTATTGTTTACAATTATAATTTTCATTGTTTTTATCCCATAAAATCTACAAAACATTGATAATTTGAATAATACTACTACTCACCGAAGCTCATCCATAGGAAATCTGGCCATGAAAAACCGTTTTTTGCCGTCCTTTCTTCCAGATTTTAAACCACATATTTCACACTTTCTAGACTTCATTTTAATAAACAATGTATAAAACAGTCTTTCCTAGAGAACGTCCTTAAAGAATTTATAATAAAATTGAGTTATTATCACAATTATTTCACTAATAACATTGAAAATAACGATTAGATATTCAAAATACAAAGTGACAGATACATGTCAGACTACAGATGACATTTAATTAAGGAACGAGCGAGACAGATTAGGAAGTTGAGTGAGACAAATATAGTCCCCATTAAAATTCTCCCCCGTTTCATAGTACGTTTTTTTTGTACGTAGTTGCGACAGACTGGCACCCACATTTCGCCAGTTTATGTTTAGGTCCCATGTAATAGATGGCGAGCCTATTGCTATTAACCGGGCACTTATAAACATGCGATAAATACACACATAACTTCGAAAAGCATCGAAACGTCATTGGTGCGTGCCATGGTAAAACCTGGGATCGAACCCGAGACCTCGTCTCAGCAGTCGGATACGTCCCCACCGGAGCCGGTAGATGAGGTTATGTCGGACTCGAACCGACTAAAACGCACGCCGCCTGTGGGTCTTTTTGGTTGCCGAAGGTGAGGTTGACGGCATATCCCTCGCACCCAGGCCGACACAGGGCCATCTCTCACGACCTGGCCCTCTCCTCGGGTCTGAGGGGACTACGGAGTCCCCAACTCGTCCCCGGAAAACGGGGAGGCGCGCCGCCGCCGCGGCCTGCATCTGCCAGGGTGACAGGCGGCTCCACCAGTCACCACCAGGCCTGCGCTCATGGGGGGCGGAGGTCGTTCATAGACCTCTGACGCCCGAGTTGCCTTCGTACGCGGGCAGCTTGGCTTGCGATCCTTCGTTGCTACAGCTGCCGCTCCCGCCCCGCTGCCTTCACGAGCATTACTTGCTCGCAGAAGGAGGCACCGGCTGCCGACGCATCCGCGCAGTGGACCATCGCCGCGAGCAAGGTGGCGAGCGTGAGAACCCTCATTCCCAGGGCCGCCACACTACCCATACCATTAGGCTACCGCGGTTATCCGGTAATATTAGGTACTCGACTGTAAAGTCAAATCAGTTTGTGTTTATTAAACATTACAACAATAACTATTTTTTTAGCCATCTGACGGGAAGAAGTTACCGTGAGCTATAGACGTGTGCAACACCAGGCGCACACTCGCGCCGAGCCTGAAGAAACCTTCTAATGCCCCTCTCGAAGAATCAAGTATATTGTAGGCGCTTGGGAAAACCGCAGCAGGGAGTTCATTCCACAGCTTGATTGTGCGTGGGATGGAGTTTCTTTCATACCGCACAGTGCGTACCGTCTCAGGTCGCAATGTGTGATGATGAATTCCCTGCCTACGGCGAGCGGTGCGATGATAGACTCATCAAGCGTTATTCCCGGTTGCATCTCAGGATTTCACCTCGGAACCTGACTAACATGGTGTTTATGGAAGCGAATGGCATCTTATATGCGACTGCCTTCTTTTTTAGGGTTCGGTACCTCAAGAGGAAAAAATCGGAACCCTAATAGGATTACTTTGCTGTTCGTCTGTCTGTCTGTCAAGGATGTCACAGGAATGCGTGGAGGCATCAAATTGAAATTCATACAACTTACCCAGGTATATAACACACTCAGATCTATAATTGCACTCAGTGTATCGCAAAGTTTGTCACCTATGAACTTTCAATTACTTTTCTGAACAAATTGTGCAAAAATAAAATACCTGTCTACCTAGGCAATCAAATTACATTGCGGTTTATGCAGCATAAGTTCAGCCCTGAATACAATTTTGTATGAAACCCTCGTAGTGCGAGAACGACTCGGACTCTACCGGTTTTTCAGTCTCGTCCGTCAATCAACAGGTGTAATGGCTTGCAGGTGACTTTGGTTTGGCCAAGAAGGTCTTGGATAACAAAAGAAAGCTGCAGCTGCTATCAGAAAGAAGAAAAAAGAAAGCTAGCTTAATGAGTTTACGATTGAGAGGTGGTACCGGGTTCGGATCCTCATTACACTACGCATTACTTAACTGGAAGGGTTAGGTGTGAGTACTAGTATAATAATCTTTAAAGGTGTAACAGAATATAAACCTCGTTCAGCTGCAGGCAGGATTTTGGAGGTCATGGAGCGTATAAGCGGCGCGACCACAGGGCCAAACGCCGCCGCCGTGGCCCCGACGTACATTAACTTCCCCGTTTGCGCATGCGCGTAGATCAAGTGACCGCAGATATGAGCCGTCGCTCCTAGCATCACTATTACCTGTGGAACAAAATATCGCATCGATCAGAGTCGTTAACTAAAATGTAGAAATAGTAAAAGAGCTATGAAAATTATTAGAGGCATACTTATAAAGTGTTGCTTTTCGAAGTGGTATAGGATTAACCGCTAAACCTGGTTGAGGGGGCTTGTCACCTCGGTGGCAAGTTTATTGCGGATCCCTCCCGCTTAGCGCATAAAGTCTGATTCGGCGAGGAAGGCAACCCACCGTAGATATGCAAAAGGGCTTGGCGGACTCCGCGATTCAACAAGATTCGACAAGGTGGATGGCCTAGGGCAGGGGTGGAGGGCGTACAATTACCGTCGGCCAGACACATCATCCGACCTCTCCTCCAGTCGTAGCGGTCTCCCGTTCCACTGCGTTCAGGAGAGGGAAGACGTGTGTGTACTCTAGCGACTATGCGAACGCTTGCGCACCTCCAAATATCCTGCGCACTTGACCGCTTCCGTATCATGGACTACGAATACGTTTAAGTTCTATGACGATTGGATGAGGTAGATAGGTCTAGTTTGATGCAAGCTAGTCTTTGTCTGATTCCTGCACATGGGCGGTCCTGGGGGTGTGAGTACACGCCGTGGTCGCTTTCGCACTGCAAATTAGAAACGACAGCGCGAATTCGGCAGCACTCGGGATGACAGCGCAGCCCTATTTAGGGAGGCTCTGCTCTCCTCGTTCAGCCGGGGAGAGGACTAGAAAAGGTGTCCTAAAAAAATGCTCGTTCCTACTCGGAAGGTGATAGTAGCTCGGAGTGCTCAACAGGGCGAGGCAGTATTTCACTGCGGGGCAGCAACTCCTTCTTTATAAAGCACAGGTCCGGCCTCACATGGAGTACTGCTGTCACCTTTTTGCTGGAGCACCTGCATACCAGCTTGACCCCTTCGACTCGTTGCAAAGACGGGCATTGAGGCTGGTTGACAATTCCATACTCACAGGTAGAGTGGAATCTCTTAGCCTTAGGAGGGATTTTGCCTCACTGTGTGTGTTCTACCGCCTATACAATGGTTTGTGCTCAGATGAATTGTTTGACATGATGCCCGTAGCTACATTCTATCATCGCACCTCTCGCCATAGGCAGGGAATTCATCCCCACACATTGCGACCTGAGACGGTGCGCACTGTGCGGTATGAAAGAAACTTCATCCCACGCACACTCAAGCTGTGGAATGACCTCCCTGCTGCGGTTTTCCCAAGCGCCTACAATATGGGGTTCTTCAAGAGGGGCATCAGAAGGTTTCTTCATGGTCGGCAGCGCGAGTGTGACACCCCTGGTGTTGCATACGTCCATAGGCCACGGTAACCGCTTCCCATCAGGTGGGCCGTGTGCTTGTCTGCCAACTAAGTGGTATATAAAAAAAAAAGTAACATGTCGAAAGAACAAAAAGCATACCATGAAAACACCTATCATGACATTCGGCGCGTGGAACGTGAGAACGCTTATTAATCGCGATGGCAATGCCTGCCCTGAACGCAAAACTGCCACAGTAGTTCGGGAACTTCATTGCTATAACGTGGATGTGGCTGCCCTTAGCGAAATTCATCTTGCCGATGAAGGAGAGCTGGTAGAAGAAGGCGGCGGCTATACTTTCTTTTAAAAAAGGTACCGCAGCCTCCGAACCGCGAAGTTCAGGCGTAGGGTTTGCCATCAAGAATCACACAGCTAAGCGACTTGAGGAGCACCTTGTGCACACTTCAGACCGCGTTACCACACTGCGCCTTCACCTGGACAAAGACAAGTACCTTAATGTCATCAGTGTCTATGCCCATAAGCTAGACAAGGCTGATGACATCAAGGATAAATTCTACGAGGAACTATCTCGATGCCTTGACAGCATAAATGCCAGAAAGCAGGTTATATTGCTAGGCGATTTCAATGCCAGAGTTGGACGGGACAATGAGGCATGGCCTGGAGTCCTGAGTGGACACGGAGTCGGCAACATAAACAGCAATGGTCAGTTGCTACTCAATCTCAATGCTCAATATGAGCTTGCAACATCGAACACTATTTTCAGACTTGCCGCTAAGCACAAGACAACGTGGATTCACCCTCAAAAAGAAAAGACGTTGTTGACGAAAAGTTGTTGCCAGTTAATGGGATAGGTGATGTTGGGGTGGTGGAGAATGACGGGGTTCTTAGGACAGCATTCAACAAACATCGAGACCTCTTGCGACAGCATAGTAGGCAAGTTGGAAGCGTTGCGGTAGTCAAAGCGGGTGACCTTGAATTGCGGAAGCTGTCTCGTCAAGTAAAAGGCAAATGGTGGCAAGACAAAGCTCTCCACATGCAGTGGCTCGCTGATACTAACCAGATCAAGGAGTTTTACTCTGAGGTACGTAGGCTGACTGGTACATCCTACCGAGCGAAGGTGCCGTTGACGTCGTTAGGCGGTATGCACCTATTGACAAACAAGGAGGATGTACTAAATCGTTGGGCCCAACACTTTGACAGCTTGCTCCACGTAGATCGATCATCTGATTTACAAAGTGTGAGTATAATACCTCAATTGCCTCTATTCATTGAGCTGGATGAGCCCGTCATGTGATGAGGTTGTCTCTGTGATCAGACAGCAACAGAACAAGCGAGCGGTTGATATTGACCTTATACCGGGAGAGATGTTAAAATACGGCGGCGGGGAGTTGTACATGTTGGTTTGGAAACTTTTGCTCGTATGTGGGAGGAAGAGCGAGTCCCGGATGACTTTAAAGTGTCTCGCATTTGTACCCTCTTCAAGAACAAGGGTTACCGTTCCGACTGCAACTCTTACCGCGGTATTTCGCTTTTGTCAGCCCCTGGAAAGGCCTTTGCCAGAGTCCTATTAAACCGCTTAAAGGCTCTGTCTGCAAAGATACTGCCAGAAACCCAGTTTGGCTTTCGACCTGAACGAGGCACCTGTGAAGCAATTTGTTCTGTGCGTCAACTGCAAGAAAAAAGCAGAGAACAGGGTCGTCCGCTATATCTTTGCTTTGTGGACCTGGAGAAGGCATTCGACAGTGTGCCTCGTGAAGCTCTCTGAATGGTGCTAGGAAAGCTCTGGGTGCTGCCAGGGAAGCTAGGATGCACGGAGAAGTTTGTGAGACTTCTTAGACTCCTGCATGACGACATGCAATGCTGCGTCGGTGTCGATGGCGAACAATCAAATTTCGTCCCCGTTACCTTTGGGCTGAAACAAGGGAGTGTTCTATGTACTTTGCAGTAGTGGTCATGGATGTTTTACAAACTCTTTCTGAGGGAGTCCACATCCGCTTCCGCACAGATGGCAGTCTTTTCAATTTGGCCAGATTTAAGCACACTAAGGTCTCCCATACATTGATTACAGAAATCATGTATGCTGACGACTTATGCTATGTGGCAGAATCCACTGGTGGCCTGCAACAGCTAATGTCCAGTTTTCACCCACCTTACTGCAAGTTGCCTAAAAATCAGTGTCAAGAAGACGAAGGTGATGTCCCTGGACACATATAGTCACGAGACACTGTCTATATAGCTAGGTCAGGACATGCTGAAGCAGGTTGACAAATTTCGCTATCTGGGGAGCACTATAAAATTCAAGTGTGACCTTGATGATGAGATCAGCAGCAGGATCTGTTCCAAGATTTTCTGTTCACATGAAGTTTAAGCGAAGCTTAAGTTGGCCACCAAAATATCTGTTTACATGGCAATTGTGCTGCCAAACCTCTTATAATCCTCCGAGACATGGTGTGTGTATCGGCACCACAAACGCACTCTGGATCGTTTCCACCTCAAGTGCCTACGTTAAATGGTTTTTGAAACTCTCGTTAATGACTCCTAATCGGATGTCATTCTGCGAGGATTGAGTTTTGTATTACGCGTTCGTATTTTAAAACACAATTATAAATTCGTGGACAATAGTGTGGGTTGTGCGTTTTTATTTTAAATGCCTGGTTTTTAAGATTTTATTGTAAAGCATAACTGTTTTTTGTCTCTAAAAAGTTTAATAAAATAAACTCCTCCGGTCTTATTACAAAAAACGGAATTAAGTCTGGTTTACACCCGAACTATAAAGTCTGGGCTTAATCTCAAGACCATGGTTTAAACTTCTCCTTATTACAAAAGCTGAATAATTCGTAGACTACTTAGTACCATAATTTAAACCTTGGCTTAAATAAAACCACAGATTATTCAAACTATTGTTCGTTCATTATGATACCATTCAATCACAACGTTCCGTTTCCTCAGAAAACAAAAATTATCTGAAATCATTAATAAATAATATTTACTAAAAATGGTGAAAAAAAAAATTTAGAAAATACATTTTCAGTAAATTAAATTTTATGAATAATAGTTATAATTTATTTTATAACAAAATATCATTATCATGCCTTTATTTGGCAATCATTGTTATGATATTGGAAGATCTATGGACGTTAAATGGAACGAACTTTTCCGTTCGCGCTGACTAGGTATGAAATATTTCCCGATTGTTTTACCTACTTTAAAGTATATTTATTGCAAGTTATTTAAAACATTTAGTAAATCTATAATTTGCCTAAAAAGCTTCTTCCATAAAGGGGTTTACTCGAATACGATGTCTGTTAGGTAAGCGTGGTATGTCCAATGACTCCATGATATTAATATCTGCGATATCCATCAGATCAACTGCGTCAATATCCATTACGAGCATATAAGAAAGTAAACGAATTTATCTGACGCTAACTGGCTAACTTCAAAAAGGCAAGTTTGACATATTATTATTGTGATTTATACTTTAGACCAACGTTAAACTACGTGTCACGCAGGTTTATCTTTAGACCAGAGATAGTCCATGGTTCAATAATAAAACCCTTTTTGTAATAAAAATTTCGTTAGACCATGGTCTAAAGACGATTTAAACCTGGTTTTAGAGTTAGTCCGTGTTTTGTAATAAGACGGCTCAGGTTTAAAGATGTTCAGAAGCGTCATATGTAAAGATGCAACAATGAGCCGTCTCAATCGGAAGCTTTGGCAGCACAACGTCCAGAAGCCGCAGGATAGTGTAAAGATGAGTTAGCGATTTCGAGGAACAGCGAAAGGCAGACCTCGACGCTAAACGCGATGAGCTGAAAGTCCGCCCACCCGCTGTCATTCAGTACCATTACGTAGGTGATGTTCTCACGTGCCCTCAGTGTATACGAGAATTCAGCGCGAAGATCGGCTATATTAGCCATCTTCGAGCGCATCAGCGCCGAGCCGACTAGGAGTCGAAGTGGTTGTCATGGCCGAAATCGGTCGGAGGCATCATCATCATCATATATTGACGTTTTGTAAGTGCCGATTTAATGGTCTATGCAGAATAAGAATTTGAGCGAATGACACTTTAGTGTTTAGAGTTGCGGAATTACTAATGTTATTGTTGCGACAGACGTCTCTATCTCGAAAATTTGTAATCGAATCTTCTAGAAATTAAAATGCATTGTTAGTGACGAGGTACTCTACCGATTGGCTTTAAAAATCTAGAATCGGAATGCCGTTATTACCACGTGAAGACAAAGAGCGTACTCTACGGAACAGACGTCAAGTGGAAATGGATGTCTTCGAAGAGGAAGGGCGTCAGGCCGATGCTGCTGTCTCAGCGGGAACTACGGCAGCACCAGATGGAACCTCGTCAGATACCAACATAATGACGCTGCTGGGTTCTATACAGCAGATGATGCAGGCCTCCAGGCAAGAGATGCAGGCCAACCAGGAAGCTGTCATGGGTAAAATCGATGCAGGCATCTATGCACTGGGAGATAAAGTGAGAAACCTCGAAGACGGCTTGCAAATGCTGAGTAATGAAGTGGTCTTGAATACTGGGATCATGGACGACCGCTTGCAAGTTCTCGAAAAGAAGATCGTTAGGCTGGAAACTTGCGGACCTGTTACCGTGACCTCACCATCATCAGCAAAGTTTGATGGAACGTCCTCGTGGACAGCCTTCAAGTACCAATTCGAGATATTGGCAAAAACTAAAGCCTGGGGCCATTCATCACTATAACTCAAGTTAACAATGGAAATAGTTTGATCATCGAGGCCACCTTAAACAATCAACCTTGCAGTTTAACAGTGGATACTGGAACTTCACGTACAGTTATAAGACCAGAATTACTGAAATGCACCATAAGGTGGGAAAAACGATTTCCGAAGTGCCAGCTTCAGACAGCTACTGGCCAGCCAGTGACCGTTCTCGGTGAAATATGCGTGGAAGTAAGAATTGGTGACCAAATATACTAGGTCAGTGCTCATTGCTAATATTACTGATGACTTCATTTTGGGACTGGATTTCTTGAGGGACCTCCGATATGTCTTGGATATACCTAGAGGAGTGCTGATATTCCCTGATCAGGAAGTTTGTTAACAAGGATCGCACCCGAGCACTCTTTACTGTTTAACGGATACAACGTTAGTTCCTAAATCGGAAACATTACTCAAAGTGAAGTTTCGCGCGACGACTGAACAAGATCTCTTATTGTGGAAGATGCCGGCGGTCATCAAAATTTAATAACAGCAAGAACCTTACTGATACCGAGCCTCAGTGATGAAATAATTCTCCTGAAGAAGAATAGCGTGGTCGGAAGATGTGAGAAAATAAAGTGCCTGAGGCGGTTGAAACACACTACGACTAAACAAGGCGGTACACAAATCTCCAAAGATCACATCCAACAACTTTTTAAGAATTCGAAGAAAAACTTAACAGCATCAGAATTGCACTAAGCCGGAGACCTGTTGTTACAATTCAGAGACATCTTTGCAACCGGAAATGACTGTGGAACGACTGGGCTCGTGAAACACCGGATTGACACAGATGACTTCAGGCCTATAAAACAGAGACCTCGACGTTTACCATGGGCAAGAGAAGGGGAGGTAGCAGATATGATTAAAGACATGGCTGATGATCTAGTGAAAAAGAAGAATGGCAGCACAAGGTTTAGTATAGATTACCGAATGTTGAATAATGTCACTAAGAAAGACAGTTATACTTTGCCTAGAATCAACGATAACCTGGACATGCTTAGTGGTATGAAATGGTTTTCAACCATTGATTTAAAAAGTGGCTACTGGTAGGTGGAGATCAGTCCTGAAGATAAAGAGAAGATAGTCTTTAGTACAGGAGTTCGAAACAGATTGACATTTAAATGTTATGCCATTTGGCTTATGTAATACGTTTGAACGCCTCATGGAAAGAGTAATGGTGGGTCTACTCGGAGACGTCTGCCTGGTTTAGTTATGGGACGCAGCTTCGAAGAAAACCTGAAGAACCTGGAAAAAGCTTTCCCTCGAATCCGTGAGGCTAACCTTAAACTGAGTCCAAAGAAGTGCGCTTTATTTAAAAAGGAGGTCAGCTATCTTGGACATGTGATCTCCACGGAAGGAGTTAAAACCGACCCCGAGAAGATAAGAGCTGTTCAGGAATGGCCGGTTCTAAAAAACAAAACGGAGATCCGCGCGTTTCTGAGACTATGCGCGTATTACAGACGCTTTATTAAGCATTTCTCTGATATTGTCAAACTACTACACAGACTAACGGAAAATAAAAGAGACTTCGTTTGGGACTTGGATTGCGAGCAAGCTTTTAGTACGCTTAAACAACGGTTGTGCAAAGCTCCCATTGTGGATAATAGGTGGATGGAATAGGTGGAGTGTTGTCACAAGTGCAAGGAGATCGCCATGCCGTAATAGCATACTTCAGTAAATCGCTATCCAAGCCGGAAAGAAATTACTGTGTCACTCGTCGTGAACTTCTCGCTGTGGTGAAGCCCTTACAGCATTTTAATAAGTACCTTGTAGGACGAGAGTTTCCACTAAGGACAGATCAGGCTGCACTACAATGGTTGCTGCAATTCAAGAATCAGGAAGGTCAAGTAGCAAGATGGATTAAGCAACTACAGGAATTTCCCTTTGTGATAAAACACCGAAGTGGAAAAGGGCACGGCAATGCCTAATGCTTTGTCACGAAGGCCGTGTGCCGAAGATTTCAAGCATTGTCACAAGAACGAAGCCCGTGAAAAGATTAAAGTCATAAAGGTGAATGGACTTGACGACGGATGGACTGGAAGCCGTATGAAGCAGGCGCAAGAGGATTTTGATGATCTACAACCTATACTGCACTGGAAGCAGCTTGGAAGCAAACCCCAATAGAGTGATATATCTGCTTACAGTTCCACTACCAAAAGTTATTGGGTCCAGTGGGATATATTAACTCTAATAGATGACGTGCTATATAGGAAATGGGAATTCAACGATGGCAAAGATGTGACCATACAAGTAGTGGTACCACGAAGCAAGGTGGCCCCACTCTTACGACAGAGTCACGATGGTGTCTCTGGCGGGCATCTCGGAGTCAAGAAAACCCTAGTTAAAGTACGACAGCGGTTTTACTGGCTTCGTTATCGGGAAGATGTCGAGGATTGGTGCCGTAAATGCACTGCATGTGCTTCAGTTAAAGGACCGCAGACAAGAAGCAAAGGAAAATTGAAACTGTACAACGTCGGAGCACCATGGGAACGTATCGCCATTGATGTTGCTGGACCTTTTCCTGAAGAGGGTAACAAATACATCATAGTAGTACAAGATTACTTCACTAAGTTGCTGGAAGTATTTGCGACACCCAACCAGGAAGTCACTGTGGCAAGGAAACTGGTTCAGGAAGTGGTCTGTCGTTACGGCGCACCTACGGAGATCCACTCTGACCAAGAACGGAACTTCGAGTCTGCTCTATTTCAAGAAATGTACAAACTCCTTGGAAGGAACCTCAGCGCACCCGCAGTCAGGCGGGATGGTCGAGAGGTTTAATCAGACGTTGGAAAATCACTTGGCAAAAGTCATCGATGAACACCAAAGAGATTGGGACCAGTACATCCCACTGTTCCTGATGGCCTATCGATCTGCGGTGCATGACAGTATGGGATACAATCCCAGCGAAAGTGAATTTTGGTCGAGAGATTAGGCTACCAGTGGATGCAATAACCGGTACGCCACCGGATAGTCATAAGCCCGTGACCGATTAAGTGAGTGAACTTCGAAACCGATTAGACGAGATGCACAGAATGTACTGGAAAACAATCTGAAGACAGGTGAAAGGATGAAACGATAGAAATACAAACACCAACGGTTTTGAAGAAGGAACACTGGTATGGTTTCACAATCCGCTACGCAGGAAGGGGAAATTTCCAAAACTTCAAGCTCGCTGGGAGGGGCCCTATACGGTTGTTACAAGAATCAATGACATTACCTACCGCATTAGGAAGGTGCTTAGGGGAACACCAAAGCTAGTCCATATGGATATGGATTTGACGCGTCATCATGGAACAAATGATGCTCGGGACGAGCATGACTAAAAGGGGGGTAATAATACGACAGACGTCGATATCTCGAAAACTAGTAATCGAATCTACTAGGCTTTAAAACGCATTGTTAGTGACGAGGTACTCTACCGATTGGCATAGAAAAATCTAGAATCGCCAACACAAAGTCAAAACTTACCTACCGCCAAGTACAAAAGAATAGGTAAAATTGAGAATGATAAGGAGTAGGTAGATAGTTACCGCTAGCGTATTTTCCAGATGATTCGACCCCCCTAATTGAGAGGTATAAAAACATGCTCGCATAGCGGCACGAGTAATTTTGTCTTGGAGACCGATAACGAACACAGCGAGCTTAAGCGACTGAAGAGGAATCTACCTGCGACCTGAGCAACGACAGTGGACTGCTGAGCGACTGGATCTGTTGAAGAGTACTGTGTGTACTAGTGATTTAATTGTCTTGTTTGTGGCGAGCTAATAAATCTCTTCGTTGAGTAAACGGCATTTAATTGTACGTGCACGTAACATTATTATAGGTAAAAATTATGTATTACATTGTTGTCTTGGATACAATCTGTACAAAACAAAATAAATAATAAATAAGTACTTTTTCTTGATGTCTCTTGTCAAGAAGCATTTTTCTTGGCAATTTGTTGTGTGCTTTGGTGTGTGGCCCCCTTTTAGTTAATCTAAGTTGAAAATGTGTTCTGTACCTACCCCAATGGGAAAATGTGACTATTATGTATCGAATTTACATGCGTACATACAATCACGCCTTTATCCCTGAAGGGTAAGGCAGAGGTGAATTAACACCCGCATTTCACTAATAATTGTTTTCGGCCCCACGTATTAGGGCGTGAGCCTATTGCTGTCTTCCAGGCACTATTTTTAATTTGGGCTTTGTATCTGTGCCTGAGTCTGAGCTGTATATATCTGTCTGATGTGAAACAGCCCTATCCCTTAGTCGCCTTTTAAGATACCGCATGGGCAAAAATGTGGTGGCCCAAATTCTACTCTGTCAGGAACCACAAGGCTACGGTGTATCGAATTTGTGTCACAATATATCAAATTAAGTAGAAGAAGTAAGTAATTAATTAAGTATAATTAATTAGTAGAAGCGCCGTCAACGCGACAGAAGTACAAGAAGAATAGTCACAAAAATCAAAATTAAATATTCATTTATATTCAGTTTCCTTACCGTGTCTCTCCATCTGAATACTTTAGACATAAGTGGAATACCAAATAGCATAGCGAGTACATAGAATGTAGTCAAGTATGATCTAAAATTGCTAAAATCTGTGGTGTCCCACTGAAACACTTGCGAGGTGTAAAGATACAAGATCTGACGTTCATCTGGAACAAAACACATTGATTAAATTATATTCTTATAAGTTCCCATCTACGTGATTAAACGCAGATATTTTTTATTTTTTTTTTATTTTCAGATGTTTACGATATTTGGACAATCAGAGCTTTGTATGTATCAATCTTCGGGTCATATCGTCAAAATCGTACTTGCGAGTGACGTCACACGCCAATCGTAGTGATAATGTATGAAGTGCATTTATTTCGATCTATGTTGCGTTTACACGTATATAGTTAATTATAAAAGTAATTTGAAATTTAACAAGGAATCTAAAACGTTAAAATTGGAACTGAATTTAATGAGGAATCTAAAAAGGTAAATGGGATAGAATTGGCTTTTTACACTTCTTTTTATACCATGTAGGTGGCAGACAAGCACACGGCCCACCTGATGGAAAGTGGTTACCGTGGCCTATGGACGTTTGTAACACCAGAGGAGTTACAATCGCGCTGCCAACCCTATAAGTACAGAGTTTCTGTGCCGTCAGTAGAAGACAAAGCAGGACAGGCCTTTAGTCTTCCACTGACAGCACAAATTCTCCAGTGAGCTCTGGTTACCCTACTTACCGCTGGGAACACAACACGAAGTTATTATAGCCACGGTATTCTGTAGGGCGGAGGTACTTCCCCAGTCGGACTGCTCAATTGGGCGGAAATACCGCCGTGTCCTACTTTGAGTTACTTTGGGAATTTCGAATATTAACATAATATACACGGAAGTTATCGAAATTAAAATATATATAAAAAAGAATATAATATATCTAAATAATCCTGCAGGTTCAGGCGTCAAAGAATTCCTCCCCATCGATGTCAACCGGGAAGGTGGTCAGAAGGCTGGCGGCATTGCCACGTTGAATGGCAATACCAATCCTTTGCGCAAGTCACGGGTAGCGTCAATTAAACGTTTAGAAATGTCTCTAAATAAAAGACGGGCACTTGGACCCCATGACCCCAGCGTCTCGACCCCAAACGGCTCAAATATGTAATTACCATTTATATTACTATACTTGCACCGTTTGAGGGTCTCTGCCGACGCAGCAGCAGCGCAGGCGCAGTTTGCAGTCCCTGGAAGGTGTGAAGGCGCAAGGGTGTCAGCACATGTTGCATCCCACACCAAATGCCTTTCCATCTTCCAAGGCACCAATGACATTCCATCTGGTCTCTTGCCATCGTCGCGCGCCATGCCAGTGGCTTCTAATATGGCTGGAACGCCAGCGGTGACAAGAGCCCGACGAATTATGTCATTGATATACCCGTGCCGCGACAGCCGTCTTGCGCTCCTGCTGCAAGAGAGACCATGATGTCCAAGGCTACCAACTTCTTCCCCACAGCGACATCGATGCGGAAAATCGCAAGGAGCACCTAAACGAAGGCAAGCAGCGATACGGAAGGTGTTATCGTCCAACATGGTACCAATGTTAGGCGACGGTAGGGCCTGAAGCCAAACACCGGATTCCCATTCCCCCACAGCTAAAAGGCGAGCACGCTCCGCAACATTGGTAGAACTAGAAATTAGATGTTTTCTTACCATATTGCAGACCGGCACGTCCCATTGTCTCTGGGAAGCTGGGTTGGCTGGCAAATCAGCGTTTGGGCAAAACATTTTCCAAGCATTAAAAGCTTCGGCCATGCCTGGCACTTCTGAATTAGTTAGGCTAGGGGTTAAGATTTTTCTAACTAATTCATCCGTGCCATGCACCGAAGATAAAAATGCTGGCAGACTTACGTCATATCCACATTTAGAATTTTGCATAGTGTGTTTCGAATCACACTATCCATTTTACCTAAAAGAGTCGAATACTTGAACAGTTGATTTCAGCGGAGAACATGTGTAAATTTAGGAACAAAAAGACAATACCGAATTATAGTAAAAGCAGAATGGATGTTAATTTGTTGTAATCGGTCCGAAACTTCACAGAAATTTCGAATCCTTTCTTCTACGAAGGAGTCATATGCTTCCTCTAGGATTGGGGACCCAAGGAGGCGGAGAGAATCTTTTTGAACAATTTTTAAATTTGGAGCCAAATCGTTGAATTTTGATAATGTTGAAAGGATGTCTATGTTATCATCAAGAAAAATTTCACATTTAGTTGCATTTAAATGTAAACTAATGGATCTAAATTCATCTTTTATAAAAGCCAAATCTTCTAAAACTGTTTTAACGTCTCCTCCTAGGGTCCCGTCGTCTAGATACCACACGTTAATTTTAGAATTTAGCTGCCGTATCACAGGATGTATAGCAAGGCTAAAAATGAGTGGCCCAAGAGGGTCACCTTATTGACACCCAACTGATGATTCTAAAACGTTGTCCTTGTATAGTAATTTTGAGGGGTACCTATAACATTGCCAAAGAAATTTATAAATTTTAGGGGTTTCCAACTTCACTTGCGTCAACAATGTGTCCCTATTCACTGAGTTGAAGGCATTCTTCAAGATAGGAATTAAAAATAATGGAGAAGTCATAGTTTCAGTTCAGGTAGGCAATACGTTATTTCGCAAGGCAATTTTTTTCAGAAGTAACTAACTTAATGTATATTATATATATGTATGTATATGTAACATAATGTATTAATGTAAGTAAATTAAAGCAGTATTGGGAGTAATCGGAAGACCATGTCAAATAGGCTATTCGAATCTATATTGACACCGGTATCACATTATTGGATCGCGGCATTTATTGTCTTAAAACTGCCACTGAAATAGTAAAATATCTGCCACGTGATCAATTTGCTTGTCCACAAGGAGACTCGAAACATAATCGAGGCTAAAGACACTGTGCTAAGCCAAGGTCAGCTAATTAAAGCGACTTAGCGTAGCAAAATTACTTTTTTTTCTTTATTTATTACTAGCCAACACGCCTCAGCATACTTTGAAACTATGTATCATTCCTTTTCAAAGAACGTATGGGACTCTGCCGTGTTTGATGATTACTATATCGTGATCTTGATGATATTATATTAACCTTCCTCGATAAACTAACAAAATTTTTTTTTTCATTCCAGCCAGTACTTCCTGCGAGCTGTATAATATCAGCACAGTATAACGAGTCTAAAAGTTCGTTAGAAGGTGACATTTCTTGTTCTTTGAAGTGGTCGCTGTGGCCTAAACAGGAGAGTAGTATAGATTGGGGACTTTTATACAGATGTAGAGATATTTTCGCTGATAATCTATTGTATTACGTGCTGGGGTAGTGCAGCCAAAACTACTTTGACTCAGGCCGAGAGAGCTCAACGGTCAGTGCTAAAGCAGTTATGCTGAAAAAACCTTTTTAATACCCTACTGTAGATGTTTATAAGGAGGCGAGAGTTCTCAGCGTGCGCCAGCTGTATATACTTAAAACCTCACTATCTGTACATAAGACCGCTATTTCATCAAGCGATTTCGAATCACTTGCAAAACGAAGGGTTTACAGACTTGCCATCCCATCAGTAAATACTAAGTTTGCGCAACGTGTTGGTCGGTTTGTTTGTGTCCATGTATACAACAGAGTCGCCAGGCATTGTGATATTAAAAATAGGTCTGTAAATGAGGCTAAGAACATTATATATAAGTGGCTAAAGACATTGAATTATAACGCTACAGAAGATCTTCTAGAAATAACATGCTAGTATGTAAGCACATATACCAATCCTTCTGTTGAAATCTATTATTTGAATTATGCCTATCTATGTAGATAATAATCTATTAGAATTGATTGTTTGCTGAGGTGAGAGATAATTTATTAATAGTGATAAAGCAATTATGTTTAAATAGGTTTCCTCGATACAGGCTTGCCTAGTGAGGAAACCACAGATAGTTCTAGGTTAAGTTTAGTGGGTTTTCTGCAGAATGTTTCTCATTAGATCATAACATACTTATTACACAAAACTTGGTCAGAGTTACCCAAAATGACTATACTTGTTGTGTTATGAAATTGTGTACCTATGTAACATTTTGCATCAATAAATATTTTTTCATATTCATTTTCATTTTTTCATTTATGCCAGTCCCATTGTATCTTTATTACATACTTAATTACAACTTACTACTTAACAAACTTGAATAGAATGTCAGTAGCAAGTGGTAACAGAGTTACACAATATTATATATTGCGGAAAGATGACTCCATCATATTTTAAGTTTAGCTCCTCTCTAGCAGATAGATGCTGAAATGTATGACGTACGACTGACGACAAGGAGAATACGCGGAAACACAGGTACCCACGTCGTGCGTGGTATGGAATTGGAAATTTATGTCAGTATTTTGTATAATAGAGCACTCAAGAATGATGAAGATGAACTTACCTCTTTGAAATGTATAAAACGCCATAGAGATGAGCAAAAACCACAGGAATAAAGTTCTATTGTGTGGTCTTTTCTTCGTTAAAGTTCTTACAGTTTGTACAATATTATTTAAGTCGAAGAAATCTTTTATTGGATTTTTCACTCCCGCTTCTTTCAAAGTCTTTTGTTCCGGCCGGGTCTGCCAGTCGAGAAATATCACAGTGTATAGTGTGGCTATGGCCATAAGGCACGAGTTGATTATGAACATCGCCGTAAATGACTTGTTCACCACTTTGTTCCATAGCAAGTTGCCTGTAAATAATATTAAACAGCTTATTACACTAAAAGTTGAGTATATGTGAGATCATTATGCAAAAAAGATTCACAGAGCGAAATACATTTTTTGATTATCATACTATTCGTAAGCCCAACCGAAATAACTACCCCCGCAATATGGTATCAGATTCGAACCAACTTAAACCGAACGCCGTCTATGGTCTCAATTACCGGGGTCTCAATTACCCAACAAGGCATTTCCCTCGCACCCCGGTAACCGCTGCCGTCTCCGTTGCCCAGCGTGTACCACCGCCAGTGCACCTTTGTGTGTCTATTTTCTACAACACAGTAGAAGCACCGTAGGTTCACAAAAAAAGAAAGAATTATAAAATCCTAAGATACCAGCCAGTGTTTCTAGGGATTAGATGCAAATTTTTCACTAATTTGACAATTACTTACATTGTGAATTATCGAAAATTAGAAGTACGGGCAGTACCTACAAACATGATAAATGCAAAAACAAAAACCGTCAGTTTTGCAATTATGTCAGCAAAAAAATCTTGTCGTGAAGCAGTGCAGTGCCTAGGTAACGTTTTCCCTTGGTATTATAAAACAAGTAATAAGTAGTCAATAAAAGAAAATTCAAACGATTAGTGTCTTTTGCCTCTATATAATAAAGTGTATTCTAGCTCGTACGACCACGTTTCTTATACCTGCCACGCGATACCTATTACTCTCGACATTTTATTTGCTTACAATCCCACTCAATGATTTATCAACAGACGATTGTAAATTGTAATCGAATTATGTTTACCACGATAGTGGCCTTGACGTCAGAAACTAGTTATATAGGTAATAACTAATTTATAATTAACTAGCTGTTGCACGCGACTCCGCCCGCGTCGATGTTGGTTATCAACCAAATATACCTAGTATTTTCCCAAGGTAAAAATCTAACTAGGTATCATCATCAAAATAATTGGTGCAGTAGTTTAGTAAAGTCGAAAGTTTGCTATTTGCCAATGACCCTTTTGGTATCTCCGATGGCTTCCTGAGCAACAAAACAAGAGGGGCTCGAGCCCTGCGGCACGTACTAAGTACACTAAATAGAATAACTCTTCATGCTTCCCTAGCACAATCTTCTCTTTCAGACCATGATGTGTAAAGATACAACTATTTAGGGAATGTTTGTGTAGTATAATGTTTCATTTGCTTACCTATAGCTACTCCTGAAGGCATGGTGCTTAAATAAACTACATCTAATATACCGACTCGTAACGTTCTGTTTTTGAGCGACGAGACATCGGCAATGTATGCAAAGCATCCGGCAAATATCGCCAGATCAGCCCCAGTCAGCGCGCTGGGGAATGCAGCTGTGTAAATCACGTATTCTAAGGGCCAAGCTAAAATTTACAAAATGTGATACATAAGTGTCAGGATAAAGTTTTCTATAGCCCAGTTACAGGACTTTAAGTCTGATAATGAGGCAGGTTAGTGGCAGGCCTTCCAGTCGTCTGATTTTCCTCGGATTTGTCCTAGTATAAGGCGTCCAAGGAGCGACCAGGCCGGATTCTAATTGTAGGAGGTGATGTCCGCATTTTTTTAAACAAAGACACGGCCTTGAAATATTGTCACCGTGGTCTAAGGACGTGTGCAACATAGTTGGGCGTGACACTCGCGTTGATGCCCTATTTGAAGAGCCCTATGTTGTAGTCGCTTGGGAAAACCACAGTAGGGAGATCATATCACAATCTTAAGTAGATAATATTTTATATATCTAAAGTGCTTACTCAGATAAGCTAACGTAACTGTCAGAGATGTCGCACAAGGTATTCCTAAAACCTTGCACAATATTAATGATTTGAATGGGCACCACAGAAGACTGACTTAATGTTATGTAGTAGAAAAATAAACTGCGTACATTTTAAATAATGGACTTTGCTCTCTTTAATTTGGTCATGCCTTGTAACACATTTTTATATATAGTGGTGCTTCTCACGCGTGATCTCCGTTTACAGATACGTCGAAAAGTGTTACATAATCATAAGTATTGTTACAAATTGAATAAATATCAGTTGTCTATCATCTTTTATCAGTACTTGAACTTGAGTGTGCAATTATTTGTAAATCTATATTTCAACATGGACGTAATACAGGATATGTAGCTAGATATAAAAGTGTTTACTGAGTTTTAGCACCCGAGTAATCGTCTATGGCGCTGGTAACCTATATCTTTCACTAGGTTTTTTATAGACTACGAATACGTATCCATGCTATGCCTTACGCCTTTTGCCTTTTCTGTAAAATTCACGTCAAGATCGCTACTGGACTTAAACGCTTGTGCATGCGTATTAAATTTTTTGATTTCTAAAAAATCACATCTTTTTTTTTCTATAGACCGATTGTGACCGCTGTACCAGCGCCCTAGTTACGCACGGTACAGCAGTTACGCACTTACCCGTCGGTATAAAGCACAAATTTTGTAATTTGCCATATCATTTCGTTTAATCGTTTATGCTGCATAACACTTCCAAATATTTAGATGGGTATGTTAAGATAACTTACCTTTCATAGTATTGACTGTAATCATAATCGAAAAATATAATTTTCCGACAAGGCCGCCGAGTAGTATAACTTTGCGACCACGTTTATCGCTGTACGAGCCCAGGAAAAAAGCAAGTAACAAAGGAACAATGTGAGTGGCGACGCCGTTCCATTGGTGGAATGTTGACACAGTTTTCTGTAAACAGAGGGGGTTCTTTTTTCAAATAAAAGTATCTCATTCCCTCTTTGTCATCATCATCACATTGTTGTGTCTTGATTGCATCCGAGACTTTCGTTCTACTCGGCTCGGGACACTTTCGGTTCACATATTGGGCGAGTACAGTGCCTCGCCAAGCTGCCAATATCATTAGGGCTTAAGCTCAACTCGTCTGCTAGTTATTGCAATTGGTGAGTAACGAACGAGCTTTGGCGCAGGCTTTGCGCAGGGGTTGCGACGCCGCCGTCACTTTCGAAAAAGCAGACATACCGATCAAAGATAAAAAGTGAACCTTAGCCTCCAAAGAGAAAACTTTGGATGCGATTGAAAAATGCTTTTTTTCATGAACGTTAGCTAAAACGAGTCTTCTTCTTCTCCATCATCTTAACGTTAATCCCAGTTGCATCCGAGATTTTTACCTAGGATGCAAATGGGATTGGGGTTCGCTTTACCAGTCTAACTGCAGATTTGGTTGAACTTGGATATTTTCCGTGAAGCGACTGCCATCTGATCACCACAACCCAAACGCGATATCGAAGCATTACATTTAGAACAGTTGTTGGACTTTTTTGGGTGTTTTGGGCAACCGGGACTGACTGCTTAACATGCTCTCCGAGGCACGATCAGACCAAAGCAAATGCCCATATTCATGCATACAGATATTTGCACTGAGCAAGTATTGAACCCGCGCATCCTGCGCAGCGGCTGCGTTTACTACTGCCACGCCACAGAGGCTGTCAAATCTAAAATGAGTAAGGAATGCATTTTACAACATACTCACCTGTACTTCATTATTAATATCTTTATAGTTACTTATGTTGTAACATATTTCTTCACTATAGCCATGGTTGAATCTGCATGCTTGGAATACATAGAATGTTTGTTCTATGACATTGGTTACCATATAAGCCATCATATAAAAAAACATAGGCGGCTCCACTGTTATGTATCTGTACCATGGCTGCTTCTTTTCAAACTGAAATAATGTTAACAGATGGTGGTTGTATAATAGTGAAATTTATCAAAAAAAGAAATCATTGAAATCAGTTGAACCATTTTGGAGAAGTATGACTGCAAATACTGTGAGATCATGACACCAGCTATGCAATTCTGTAAGCACATAGTGTCGAGCACAACACTGTGACAGCTTAGATAGAGAATCTCATTTTTCCGACTGGGTAACATCACTGGATATCAACCAATCAAGGATGTCGGTGAGCTGTGCTGGACGTAGTACATAGTACTTAGAGAATTGCAAAGCAGATTTATATTATCTCCAACAAAGTAAACACATCATGGAAAATGGACGACAGGTGCTATAGCACATATTGGGCGATGCTTAGTCCAGCAGAGGACTGCAGTAGGCAAATGGCGTAATGTGTTTCAAAAATTAATCATAACGTTACACACAAGCTAAATACATTTTGGAATCAGAATTATTTATTTAACATTACTCAAGTATTTTTTTGTAATATTTTCAATGTACAGACATAAGTAATTAGCAATTTTATACTTAATATGTTTTATAATAGTATACATAGATGGTAATTATTAAAATAGACATAATATATACCTATTGACAACCTTGATAGTGAGTTGTGTTTGAATAATGTAATGATCAAGAGGTCAGCAGATAAATAGATAACTCAACAAATATTTTGATTCAGTTTTAACAGGTTACACCACACATCTGTACTATTATGAAACTGTGGTCTTTTATTTTTTTAAATAATAATAAATAAATAAACTCACGCCTATATCCCCGAAGGGGTAGGCAGAGGTGCTAGCACCCACATTTCGCCAGTTTATGTTTAGGTCCCAATGTAATAGGTGGCGAGCGATTTTAAAACCTTTTATTCAAGTACAAGTGAATAACATATGTTCTTTGAGAAATAAAAAAAACCTATAGTCTTTAAACCAAACTATGACCATATAAACCATACTTTACTGGTACATATATTAACTCACTATAGTTATGTACGAGTATGGTAGTGAATGTTGGGTGTCACAGAGGGAGCATAAACATAAACTGATTACTGCCCAAATGCGAAGTATTACTGGAGTGTCCATGATGGGCCAAGTAAGAGATAGCGGGATAAAGAAATATTGTGATATGGTAGAAGATGTAGAGACCAAAAAGGTCTAGAGACAGAATGTGTGAAAGAACATTGATGAAGCAGATTTGTGTAAGTCGCCTGAATGGGGTGAAAACTCACCCCATTCAGGCGACTTAGTAAAGATTGACTTAGCTGTAAGTACAATTAATCAATCAAGTCTACTGCTGGACACAGGCCTCTCTCAATGTTGTGATACTTTGGTCTACTGGTAACACACTGGCCAGATGGGTTGGTACAGGGTTGTATTTCTTATTTTCCTTCTCTCGCAGTGATATCATCTACATATTTTTCCGTCAAAAGCCACTTATGACACCCGTTGGATGAGATGGGGTGGTGTTACTTGCACACCATTACACTAAACAGATGCCGGTCAAGAGTACCCAGTAAGCATGTATAAAAACAATTATTAGAGTAAAAGAAGTCAAACATTTTTGCCATGATTGTAGCAGAAGAAAGCTGTTATCTCTGTCTACCCCAACGGGAATGACTATAATAATAAATGTTTATTATACTATATGCATATATAGTTAAGATCCTTCTACTGAATTTTATTTTATTAAGGTAAATATTTTATTAAAATGAATTAACAATGGAGAAAAAAAACAAATAACTGTTATAAATATAAACACAGACATCAACAGACATCTTCTCTCATTTACAAATGTGGTGAATAACTTTATATTTATATTTAAGTTATGTAAATACTTTTTATACAAGATCACTGTAGGAAATAAAATCTTAAATTCGCTAAGTTATAACTAAAAAACCAAAAAAAGTTATAGCCGCGATAGCCTAGTGGTATGGGTAATGGACTGCTGAGACAAGGTCTCGGGTTCGATCCCTGGTTTTACCATGGCTCACTGACTTTTCGATGTTCTTCGAAGTTATATATGTATTTATAGCAGGTTTGTAAGTGCCCGGTTAATGGCAATAGGCTCGCCACCACATTGGGACCTAAACATAAGCTGGCGAAATGTGGGTGCTAGCACATCTGCCTACCCCTTCGGGAATATAGGCGTGAGTTTAAGTTAACTTTATGTTATGTTATTATACCTAAAAAAATGTTTTCCCTTCTGGAATATTCTTAGTTCCGTCAAGCAACAGCACAAATTGTCTGTTTGTGACTTTACACAAATTTGATGAGTATGTTGAAGAAAAAGCAAACTCACCATGGCAATGTTATCCTCGTTTATTTTAGAAGACATTATTACTTGAGACGATCTGTACCGTGCGATATATCAGTAGCAATTAATTTATAACATCACTTAATTTCTGTTCATTATACAGGCAAGGTACAATTTAATTCACAAATAAACCATTACCGGTTACCGCTCATAAACTCACTTATAACCTATCCTATGTAGCACAGGTTGTGCACAGGGGAGAATAAATATCTATAAACACTTTATAAAGTAAACTAAACACAACTGGCTACTGATTGCATTGACACTACTGACAGTGACAGGAGTTCTAGTGACTACCAATATGATAAAATATATCGATATTTACATTATTTTATTATGTGTGTGTGTGTGTGTGTGTGTGTGTGTGTGTGTGTGTGTGTGTGTGTGTGTGTGTGTGTGTGTGTGTGTGTGTGTGTGTGTTTGTGTGTGTGTGTTTTGTATGAATAAATAATTAATTTGATAATGTCAACTCATAATCATCTTCATGGAAACGTATTTTCCTGATTGTATCCAAGGCATTCCATGGCCCAGGTACCCTCGGAACTCTGGGTCCGCATTCCGGCCCTTCCTCCTCCACTTTGAATGATCTTGGGCCTTCATGGTACTGAGACCATTCGCACGCATGTTACGACGTCAAGCGTCGAACAGGATTGAGCTCACCGAGGTGCTTCCGGATGCTCATGAAGGCTATATTCTCTAGAATAAAGTTCGTATTGTCCCGATCATTGATATTTTAGTGTGATAGTTAACATTCCGATGAGATTTCTAGTTAGGAGGAAGATGATTGTATCAGCGTATGTATGTACCTACCTGTCAAACATGAATCCGATATCATTCTAGGCTACAGAGATAATCTCTTGACAGTATAATGATGTATAGAGAGATCTAAGCATTCTATATTGGTAGTCACATTTAGTCTTAATTATATACGGCCTAAATATTCCCAAACTGGATTTAGCAAAGTCACAATCATTGACCTATACGTTGTTTGACAGATATTATGTTCTATCATGAATTCTAATAGGAAACAAACGATTGTTGATTTCAAGTATTATCTTTCCAGTGCGAAACACATGAAAGACATACGAATCACGAAACAGGGTATGAGGGTGTTATTGTTAAATATCTTTAATCGTCAGGTAACCGAGATAAATTGATTTAGATTGCTCCCCGCATACAATGTTTTGTAGTCATATTAAACACTTGAATATATATTGTGTGGCCCATCAAGACACAAGGCTTATTGTTACAGAATCATAGAAATAGATGAATACTGTTTCTATGATTTCATTTTAGATTACCTGAAGTTAGTGTAGATTAAAGAAAAGGGGGTATATTGGTCAAATAGGAAACGCTAGTAAAGTGATAAATATATTCTAATGGTTACTGTAACACACCTTTTCAAGAGACCTGAGCGTCATTAACTAACGGAGTGGTCTACGTCAGAGGACCTCCTCTTGGTGTCGGTGCCACACGCACCAGTAGAACAGACTGGGGTAGTGTCCTCGACCAAGCGGAAGAATTCACATGTGGTGAATCGGGCAAGACGAGTCTGAGTGAACAAAGGAGGTCACGAGAGAGACGAGCCAGCTCATGTATTACATGGGTGATACACTTATTACATTAACCACTGAAATTTGCCTGGGGCGAATCGGGCAGGGCGAGTCTGCGAGAATAGATGATATCATGGGATAGACTAAGTCGATTCAGTAGAGTAGTAATAGGTATATACTTGAAGTCAAAGTAAGGGATACCAACCGATATGGAAAACCGGGTTGTTAGTGTGTGAGTGTATTTGAAATAAGTAGGTAGTATAAACCTGATAAACTAATTCAACTCAGTATAGAAGTAACCTAAAGAGAGAAATATACTAATAAATCATATAGCTAATTATAGACAGGATACTCAACCATGTTCTACCCCTAAGTTTATAGTAGAGTGTTCTCTCTGGGTGTTTGTGGTATGGGTCAGCACATGTCACTTACCCCCAGGGAAGATAGGCTTTCCACGGAGACACTGCTTACAACAGCATCTCCTTGTCTCACATAACATTTCAGATTCAACAAACCATGCATACAAGGTGAATAAGAGGACTGTGAGTTGCCCATAGCAGCCATTGATGTTGAGGATAATGCAAGTTATGAAAATCAAGACCAACTACATGGTAAGTCTCCTCGCAAGTCGCTTTCTGGCCATTCTTGAGAGATTAAGGCAAACAATCTAGAACGTGCCCTGTATCTCTCCGAGATAATACTTAGGGTCGTCGGACCCATGATCCCGTGTCTGGGGCAAAATTCATACTGACACTCCAAGAGTGCACTCTGCTATCAAATTCGGGATTCGATTATCCTCTCATAAAGCTTCATGGTGTGGGACATTATCTTTATACCGTGGTAACCATTACACTCTTATATCAATTCCTTGCTTTTGAAGACTGGCGTAATGATACTTAGCCACAGCTGGCTAAGTATCACAATTTGTTCGATAGTTTTCGCGTTCACTGCAGACTAATAGATAAAATAAATGTGTTCAGTATCGTTAATAATGAATAAAGCCGAGAAACGAGACTATTGTTCCAAATCGTGTTGATATTTTAAATTAGTATCGACAACAAGCGAACCCTTATCGAACTTCACTAGCATTTTCTGATAATAATCGTTTTTGAAAATATGTCAATGCTACGCTCGGTGCAGTTGGCAGTGATGCTTAGAGTATACATAAGAAGAAGTTTCTTATGTATACTCTAAGCAGTGATGGCACTACAATCGGGAGAGTAGTGATTGAGCTGTTAGCGATAGCGAGATTAGAGGAATTTTATAATTTTCTTTTTCAAGGTTTAATACATAGGTACATAAATACGAGGTACTCGTACATATAATCAGAAGGTTTAGACAGATGTGAATTATGATGTAGTAACCACGATGGCAACTCGAAATCTGAGCTAAATGATGACTGAGGAACATAGGTTATATATCATCACGCTACTATCCAAGGGAATAGAGCCGTTATCATAAAGTTCAATAAATCTGATATTATTTGAAATGCATTACATTACGGGCATATAATAACTTTTAAAGGTGTGCAACGAGACACAACAGAAGGTGCAGCGTGAAAGAGATCTGTACCACGGGCAGTACCACGAGCAATATATAATAGTAATAAATAATAGATATCATGAAGTTAGTTTAATTAGTTTTGAAGAAATCGTTCTGTTTGAGGTCCTGTACTCCTTAGTATTAATGGTGCCCCACGAAATCGGGGTGGGGGAAGATCAGGCATGTGTCTATCCTTCACCCACCCTGGGCCACCGCACACTCATACCCGAGTAGAATCTCCTGGTGAAGTCCGCTGGGTCCCTCAAGTTGGGCAGCAGCCGAGTCAGAGTGTTAATTGTGCCCACTAATTTGGGACCCAGACTTCGGGAATGCTTCTCGAAGTTCGACCGACCATCGAGCATGAGCCCCAGATATTTCATCTGAGACTTGATGTCGATAAGAATGTCTCCAACTGTGAGGCTGGAAACCGGTGGTTGAGGTCCATGAAAGAACATAGCCTCGAATGCAAAGCTACCTCGAGACCCAGCCACCGGATCCGTTCCACGACTTGCATCATCATGTGCGTCAGAGCACCTTGCCCTGCAAGCATCAACCGCGGTCGTCGCCCTCAGGGCCGCTTTGCGGTGTGTAGTTCCACTCGCGGTCACTAATGTGTCTTCCTCAGGGCCGCTTTGCGGTGTGTAGTTCCACTCGCGGTCACTAATGTGTCTTCCGCATAACCTTAAACCTCACAGTTTGGTTTCATTTAGCTCACCACCGGAAGATTAAAAGTTTTCAATATCCGCTGATTATCCTAGGCATGTGTATCTCCAAGGCGCCCGAACTTTTATGGTAATGTACTTCTAAAGCAATTTTGTTTTTATTTCTTTTAAATAGGAGATTACACACTTACTTTGTCACATTTGACTTACTCCATTCAAGAGTAAACAAATAATAAAAAACAACACACAAACCCAAATATGTAATACATATAAATATATTTTTTATTATTACAATTGGCGCGAGCTCACCACGAAGCACCCAGTCGGCCATAGGACCGATCCCTGCGAAACACCGCACGATATCACACGCCACACACTTGGGTAGAGGACGGCTCTCTCCTTCAGGTACTATACCCACCGACTTTGCGGTGGGGTAGAGAGGCACAATGTACTGTTGTAAACGAGCGCCTCCCTGATGCAACTCCAGGGCAAGGTGTTGAGCATGTTGGAGATATCCAAGGACACCGCTATCAACACCTCGCTCCGAGCGACGGCTTCCTCCGCCAGAGCTCTGAAATGCATGATGACATCCACGTTCCGGCCTCTCTCTAGAGAGGTGCTCGACAAGGCGCTTCGCAATAACTCTTTCAAGCTTGCCTACCTCGTCGAGCAATACAAAGGGCCTGTAGTCGGATGGTTATTCAGCCGGGCATCCCTCCTTTCGGATGAGGACCGGTTTCTCTGTCTTCCACATCTTCGGAAACTCTAGACACGCGCTGAGAAACCTTTCCACTCCAGCGTATCCGTGATATCTCTATAAGCTGAGACCTTGGCCCGCTTAATCTCCGCTCGGAGGGCATTTGTGGCCTCCTGTATCCCTCGTGAAACTCCGCCACTCGGAGCTCCTTATCTGCGGGGCGGCTATACTTCCTACGGAATTTGTTCCACCGGCGGTGCTCGATCACACAGGCTTGCCCCAGCTACGTGATCTGCGCAGACCACCAATAGACCCGTAGCCCCGGACTATAGGGTGAACCCCTAGGCATGCCCGAAAAGGCGAATTCTTCAAACTTAAAAGCACTGATACAATTTGTTTGACTCTCATAATATGGCATTCAGAGGTCACACAAAATCTCTCAAAACAGATGAAAACACTAATAAACTAGGTAAGTTTTTTATTTATTTATTTCTTTCATCTACATCTATTGTTGCAGGTTACTATAATAAATTGACTTATTTAATATACAGGAATACCTACATACATTGCAATACCTACTTAATAATCAACTTGTAAACCATTATCTAAGCCACGACATTCAAAATGAACTAACTGATCACATTGATGTCAAGCCTACTTAGTTACCAGTGAAGGGATTGATAGGATAAAAGAGGCAAAATATTATTCCTTTGTTTTCTTTACTATGCCGCTTGCCATTTTGGCTATGACGAGACCCTAAGTAGGTACCGCGAGTACGTAGTAACTATAGTAACTATTTATTAATCTATGCCGCGAGGCCGTGAGCGGTTGCCCAGTTGTTCGATTTCAGGTGGCCTGTACGAAGTCTATACTTTACTTCATATAAAAGGTAGATTTTAGAAAGGTAGATTTTATGTCTTTGGGTATACTTACCCAAAGACATTAAATTTAGATATTTGTCAACTTCTGTCATGATCAAAGTGTCAACTTTACTGAGATACCGTGAAAGATACAGAAAACATTTCATGACCATTTATCATGAATTGAATTGAACATTTCATGAAAAGCCAGGTACTTACGATTGTTAATCGACAGCATACCGTATTGATTTGATGCATTATGAAAGGAAAGGATCTCTAGAAAATTTAGAAATCTGAAGTGGTAATTAGTTACCCAATAAGATTCGTAAATTCGCAAGTACCTGCGTAACTATTACCTCCTCACTATGGTGCAGAGTCTTCTGAATACATATTGCCTGGTTTCAAAATATTGCTGCTTCTGCTTTTCACTGAAAGCTGGAACTATCCTCACAGCACTTGCAGGACTGCTGCCTAGTATACTACTTTTATTTTTTTACGGAACTGGTAAACAATTTCTAGTACAATATGGCGTTGACCCAGTAGTAGCAGATGTAGTACTTCATATATATGCCGTTCTTGGCATTTTATTATGTGTCTCACACATAATGCTTTTCGTCGCTACTATTACTTTAAATGAAAAACTAATTTTGTTATACCTGTGGTTTGCTGTTGTATATTTTGTCGTGGATTCTCTTGCTATTGTAATGATAAGCTTTTCAGCATGTTTAAATAATGCTATCGTTTTTGGTATTGTTGTGTTTGTAATCGATACAGTTTACTGGACTCTGTTGTATTACTACGTATTCCCTGTAGTGAATGGTTTTCGAACGAATATACACACAATAGTAATCTATCTTGCGTAATTTGTTTCGAGGAAGTATTGTTGTGGTAAAATGTAATAGTTAGGTGCGTAATGTACTTACCTACCAATGTTTATTAAAAGCACCGTTTTCTATATTTCTTGCGTTATCTTCTTTATTTGTGTACCTAGTTTTTGTACTATAATAATAGCATCTACTAATATAATCCAATCAAATAGACGAATTTTTTTTTGGGCACGGAGATTTCAGATATATCGCGATTTCAAAATTGGAATTAGTCAAATCTATTATATATAAAGTTACTTGTTCCCATAGTATGATTCGTCAACGCAAAGTCTGAACCAATGGTCATATAATAATAGGTGCATACTTTCCTTGATATTTACATCCAGTAAGAGAGGATATTTGGAAATTTTGTTCCTAACAATGTACTGTTTTGTTGAAGTAAGTGGCATACGACCACAGATAGCCATGGTCGTATGCCACTTAATATTTTCTTGTTTAATACTTTTTAGAACGTGATTTTTCAAAAGTCGGGTTTTATTTTAAATTTAATTTTTTATTTATTTTATTTTATAAAATATAATATATATTATATATATATTATTTATAAGTATAATTTGTACATATTTGAAATGTGCTAATTAAGTCCTTTCAGATGATACCAAACATGACATTAAGATCCTTCTAACGAGACCTCATTTGTCCAGTTCTAATAAGTGATTGAGGAGCTATGAGGGAACAGATGAACCTACATACATACATACATACAAACTTACATAGCCTGTCAAAATCATAACCCTCCTTTGGCTTCGCTGTAATAGGGTAATAAGGGTAAAACGGGAATGAACTTTTATACAAACACGTGAGCTGTTAATTAATTCCAGGCCTTAATGGTGCGACAAAGGAAAGAGCGGAGACTCTTGGTTCTTGATCGGATATTCTGCACCGCATGCGGCATCTAAACCCTGCATGTGTTGTCGTGTAATTTAGTTTAATATAACAATCTACGTAATTTAATTTAATATAACAATAATCCTGGCCCCAATAGTCCTGTGTAGGAAAGGGGAGGTTAGGGCTAATTGGAAGAGCTAATCAGAACATTCACCATGGTATAGGCAGTAAAAAACTGCCAAGAACGCAACATCTCTACGCATCTGTAAAATCTCTAGGGTGTTCATGACCTCAGGGTTCCCAATAATGCAGACCGCACGTCACTGCAACCTGCCGAGAGCATCTAGTACGTACTTCGTTAATCCATCCCAGAGATGCGAACAGTTTTACACGCAGGGGCTAATTTGTGTCTTGTATAGTAAGACACCGCTTTGATGATACTTTCGATGTAGTTTTTTAGTTATTCTCGTTTTTTTTAGTTATTCAGGTTGCAGCGAACATCAATATCTACGTAGGATATTTAGATTGTTCTGCAGTGGTAGTGGCATGCTCTGAGGAGTGGAAAGGAGAAGGAAAGAAAATACCTTTGCTGTGAACGCACATAGCTGCGTCTTCTTGGGATTAAATTCAACCAGGTTCTCAGAGCCCCATTGAGAAACGTGATTCAACATCCGATCAAGCTCAGTGACAAGAAGCTGCCTTTTCTCTGCGATATCTGACTGCTTGGCCGCAGGATGTCCATGATAGCTCTCGTGGAAAGTGCTATCGTCTGCATAACCAATAGATACTGCTGGTGGACAGCATGTCATTGATTTGCAGAAGAAAGGAGTGGGTGATAGATAAGACTGACTCCTGCCGCACGCCAGCATATACCTGCACAAACTCCGAAGCTCGTCCGTCACAAAGGACGTTAATACGGCGCCCCTGCAGAAAGCTAACAACTCAGTTGCTCAGCCTAGGAAGCAAACCAAAAGCTGGTAGCTTGGCTTGACATCGCGCTCTATCGAAAGCGCGATGTCAAGGCTAATTGCAAGTGACTCGCCGTGCTTGTCCATAGCCTCACCCCAAAAATGGGTAACGTATGCTTAAAGAACATCCGTTGACCGTTTCGGTCTGGCCTGAAACCAATCTCTAGGTGACGCATGAGCTGTTTGTTAATGATGTGCTTGAAGATCTTGGACAGCACTGAGGTGATAGCTATGGATAATTGCCTGAGCCTGAGCGTCTTTCTTGGAGATCGGCTGTACATTTGCCTCTTTCCAATTAAATGGCACTGTACCGGAGCTGTAGGACAATCGGTACACCCGCGCAAGCATTGGAGACAACTCCGCTGTACATTTTTGTAGAACCACCGCTGGAATACCATCCGGACCACTGACTTTCCGAACTTCGAGTGATTGCAGCACTGCACGAACATCGCGTTGCCTGATACGGATATCTAGTATTGCGTGGTCTCTGTCCGGTAGTATCGGTGGCTGCGTACCACAATCATCGATCAAATCTGCTTTCTCTTGCGGCTCATGGGCCAGGGATCCATCAGGGTTGCGCAGCGGAGGCAGGCAGAAGTTGGCTTGCACGGTTTTGGTCAGTCGCAAGTAGCCACGGCTGCCCGATGCGCCTAAGTACGTTTGCCCTCTTCTCTTACAGACTTTTGTGGCTCTGTTGTACGTCGCCTTGAGGTGGCTCACATTGGGACCGCGCGTGGCGCGTGCTCCTATCCAAGCGCGGTATGCAGAGAGTTTTTGTGCAACAGCTTCAGCGTGCACGCGCCTGAACCCCGCGGACACCGTTCCATCCCAGTCCACTGACGATTAGAAACTATTTTACGTTCGTACATTTTGACACTCGTGCTATTTGTTACTTTAAACATTTTAACATGTCAGTTTGTATCAGATAGCACGAGTGTCAAAATGTACAATATATTTATGACAAAGCATCCTTTTGTCAGAATGTACTAATGCTAAAATGTTCAATCGACAATATGTACCTATTTATGACCAAATGAGCAATGATCAAAATATACAGTTGTTGAAATGTTCAATTGACAATATGTATTTATGACCAAATGAGCAATGGTCAAAATATACAGATGCTGAAATATTCAATTGACAATACATATGTATCTATGACCAAATGAAAAATGGTCAAAATATACAGTTGCTTAAACATTCAATTGACAGTAGGTATATACTTTTCTTGTCTTAACACTAAATCCAAATTAAAAACCACAAAACTTACATTAATTTACTTATTATTGTTGTTTTTTTATATTTTACATTGCTTTCTTAAGTTGCACAATGCAATTTAAAAAATAAATAATAATTGATATGTCTTCACTGATTAGTTTACTCAGCAAGACTTTCAACTTTGTGTCGAAAAACACATCCACTCGCCTTCTTCTTTGGTTTTCAAAAATACTATTGTTTATACGCTCATTTTGATATCTTGCTTCTTTCTTCAACAAATGCACGATTGTAAATAAGTTTACAAAAGAGCGCATTCTTTTATAAATACGGTTGTGCCAGACCTCTAGACTGTTATTAGTTCTGTATCTTTGGTCTGAACAGCCGATTTTTATTGCCATTGCGAAATAAAATATTTTTTGAAACTATCGTAAGTTTCAAAAAATTATTAGTATCATTTTTATTATCTATAATTAGGTTAGTGATTTCATTACACCCTGCTACAAGTAAATTTTCAGGTAAGAGAAGCAAATATAATGTCAGATTCAATAGTCTTTTTCCTTCCTTAGTGGTATCAAGTCCCAGTGATTGACCTTTATGCCAAATTGCTCGATTATAATGAAAGAAACACTCAGAAACTTCACAAGTTGGTAATACTTCCTTTACGGCTTTTATTTGTGCTCTCTCATAATCACATTTATATTTGTTAATATTTATATTAAGCGTTATATTAAGTCGTTAGAAAGAGCATGGCTAGTTTCGCCGTCTCCAGGTGTTAGTGGACGGTGTTGAGGTTTGCATGGACTCCACCTCAAATAGCTAGCTTGTGGGAGTGTGACGAGCCGCTGCGCTGTGTTGCCACATTCTCTAAATTGAGTATACGTGAGAGAAGGCGGGAAAAAATATGTGATTGCCGTCGCAGCAACATGTGACAAAGCGCGGTTTGGTTTTGTATATTAATGTGAGGCATGGCGAGAGCCGACGGCGACGTGCCGAACGGAAGGGACTCGTACCCCTCGAATACTGCCACCAACTGGCACGACGAACCATATCGGAATTATGCGCGACCTGGTGAGCCAGCCTCCCAGGGTGGTTCTCAGTGGTTCTCAGAATCTCAGTTGGACCCTGTACTAAACCGCGGGTGGCCAGTGGCACCACTGTTTCTACAGGTCTGTTCGGGCGGTCACACGTCGCCGTCGCCCCGCTCCATCCCCACTAGACTACGCCAAGACCTACTGGTCCCACTAGAGCTGCGATCACCCGGCTATGCACTTACTGACACCTTAATGCAATCCAACCGAGATTGAATTAATATTTTTTCGCAATAGTGCACGGTGGTACCCACCCGAAATTGAAATTAATGACAAATTTATGCCATCAAACTATCACCAAAAAATTGTGTATTTAAAACCCACCAGCTCAAATCTTTATTTTTTCTTGATTATAACGTCGCGCAATTATAGCTGTATAAAACATTTTTTGTTTTTCTAAATCAGCATGCATCATAGCTATCTCATAGTACCTATCGGATTGTTTGTAATGTATCTCTATCGTTTTAATAATATCAACACAATTCAAGGTTCGGTGTTATCCTTTTATTTATTAATTACATCGAAGTATACATTAGTATACGCGACAGAATAGAATGTATATCATCTAAAGAAGAAGACGGGAAGAGTAGATGTTCAAGTGTTTCTCGATTAGCAGCACAGCAGACACTGGGCAGAAGCATCATGAGTCTGCCGAAACGCGTTGAGTCTTTGGTACTGCAATGTTTTTGTAATAGCAAGAGGAACTGCTCTTGTAACATCTCAATGTGCGGTGATGACTCGTCATCAGTAGATTCTGTAAAAAGAAAAGTTAAACCTACTTCAAGTAACAAAAAAGAGATTTTTAAAAGTGAAACATAACTAAAATTACACATTTACGGAAGTCACAAAATAATCATAAAAAATATACAAGAAAAATAAACATGGTGAATTTAAGACCCCCTCCTTTTTGAAGTCTGTTCAAAAAGGGAATGAGAGATAGTTGCATAAGAAATGCAACGATGCACTTTTGGATAGCGATTATGGAAAGAGAGTTGGAGCTGTTGGTAAAAGGTGTATTATCGCGCCATCCTTCTCCTTGAGAAGCCCAAAACACAATCATTAATGCGCGTCGTGGAAGGCTCGAGGTAAAAAATAAAGATTAGCATTTATACGAAATAATTAAAACAGATCAATTATAAACATTCTTTTCTCTTGGAGATACAGTATCTACACGTCATACACGTGGGCGATGCGATCTTACCTGTACGAAATAAGAGTGTAGACCGCAACCAGTCCAATTCAGATTTATCAAGCTTGCATTGCGCTAGTCTCTTTAGAAGCCACGATAGTTTTTGTAATTCCTCTTTGGTATGTAACCGTTTCGAAGGCATTACTGGAAGTCTTTGATCTGTAAGTTGACAAAATAATAACTTACTGATTGATTGCATTGGCTTTGTAGAGAGTTTCACTATCGTAAATTGGATATACTGTTTGATACCTTTACTGTTTGATATCTTTTTATGATTGTGAAATAGCTAAAAGAGTATAGCTTCTATAGCATTGAGGAATTTCTTAAACAAAGGTGTTGATAGGCAATAATATTTGTGCGCTAGTACACCACTGGCAAAACATGCATGCTCAATTTTGTGAACTTATTTATAACTTATCTGTACCATGTTTTATGCAAATAAAATTTGAAATCGACATTGTGTGTGGCGGTAGTGCACGCGATTGCTACGCACGGGGCGCGGATTCGATTTCCGCTCAATGCAAATATTTATATACATGGGTATGGCTGTTTACATGGGTCTGGTAGTGGGTCGGAGAGCACGTTAAGCTGTTGTTTGTCCCGGTTGTCATACAAACATCTATGGCAGTTGTTACGGGTAATTGCGAGTCCTAAAACGTCCAACAACTGGTCTAACTGCAAACTTCGATATCTCCAATGGGTTGTGGAGGTGAGGTGGTAGTCGCTCCATGGGAGACTGGAAAAAGGTGACCCCAGACACCGAGGTGAATGTTTCGGACGTGACTGGGATTAACGCTGAGATGAAGAAGAGATCTTTAATGATTGTGTAAAAATATCAAGCCGTATAGATACACGTGTCATGCCATAAAATTGGACGACAACTCACGGTGTGTCAATACCGTCAATCAAAAGCTGTAGTAGCATATACGTGCTACTACAGCTTTTGATTAGCGGTATACGTGTTACTTCACTGTTATACGGTTTACCACACTCACCTTCATCGAAATGAAAAGAATATTCTGCAGCAGTCAAGATAAACAGTTCCTTCCAATTATTGTGCAATAAAGACATTTGTTCTGTGGGACTCATATGCACAAATGAACCAACACCATGCAACCACTTCATAGATGCCACTAATACTTTTGCTGCAGGGTCGCAGAGGCCTTCGTCCACCTTCCAATTATTGTAACAATACTTTTTCAACTTCGTTGCAATTTGTGTAATTCCATCATAACTATGGCTAGGTGTTTCTATAACTTGAATATTGTTTTGCTTTTCATTGTAACAATCCATGTATGTGGAACCTTCCTGATCAGCAGGACGATAATGCCGTTCCGATATCTTTAACTTTAGGGGTTCGAGATAAGTAGGAGATTTCGATCGGCCGCTTCTTAAATCTGTGAACCAAAACCCAACTCCATCTAATCTTTTAGGGGTTTCAGAATGCACGTAATAAATTTTACCGAGAAATTACAATTATGTAAGTCTTGTACTTTATTCATTTTGTACGAATCGAAGCAGGTAAGTAAGTAAGTATTCGCTGTGCTGTGCTTATTATAATATGTACCATAAATGAATAAAATTTTCGCCAGTAGGTACGCCGAGCAAATGTATGGTGCCTAGGTATGTCTTTTTTAATATTACCTAGTTTTATGTACACACATAAAACTAATACCTACCTTCTATGCTAGTGTCGTTAACATTGCTGTCAGCTTTGCAAGCTTCTTCGGTACTGGATACCTCGTCCTCTTTTATTTTATCTGATACTTGCGACTCTGGCTTTTCTATTTGCGAAAAAATAAAGTAAAATTTTAGTAACAACTTAATACTTAAAATGCTGTTTCAAAACAGTACTTACTTTCTGTAGATGATGCTGAAGTTGTCGAAATAAATGGAGGGTATAAAATGTTTGTTGGAAGATATCCGGTATGAGGTACAGGGTAATGTAAGGAAGTTGAAAATAGCGGAATCTTGAAAGGATTGAGTGGACCGAGCGAGCCAATGTGAGTGCCGAGGATAGGGTTCAGCTGCGAAACGTCGTTAGATATCGTTTCCGATAGTCGCTGAGAGGGGAAATCTTGAAACGACGATCTATCTATAAACGAGTTATGTGCACTGGATTCGGGAAGAGCAGATACCAGGCCATTGTAGCTGTGCAGAGGTGGGAAGGCGGACAAGGCCAAAGGGGTTGGACTAGGCATAAAAGGTTGTTGTCGTGTGAAGTTGTACCCGAGTTTCTGTAGGGCTAAATGGTGCTGGACAGTGACTGACGGTCGCGGTGCGCGTTCATGTTGAACTGCTGAAAAGTTACATCACATTTAATAAGTAACCTATGTTGATTAGGTACTTTAGCGGGATAGTTTCTTTAAGGCGTGAGTCTTCGAGGACTTTAGGTATTTTAGGCATAGCAAAGTTTTCTTTTTACGTGAGAAAATCCTCATTGATACCCTCGGAGAGGGTAGACGTTATGTCAGACTCGAACCGACTAAAACGCACGGTGCCTGTGGGTCGTTGTTGGTTGCCGAAGGTGAGGTGGAAAGGCATATCCCAGACACCCCTGCCGATTCAGGGCCATATCTCTGGATCTAGGCCTCCTGGTGAGAAAAATCGCATCTAAAACCGTTCTGTAGTTTTTGCGTCCAACACGACAGACAAAAATTTCAAAAAACAAATATGTTCAGAATTGTTAATATAAACATAACTCAAATATTTTTAAGTAGTATATTTCATGTATAGACACGATGAAAACCAAAAGCAAAATTGTAAATTATTCGAATTTTTTTATACCCCTTAGGTGGCAGACAAGCACACGGCCCACCTGATGGAAAGTGGTTACCGTGGCCTATGTACGTGTGCAAAACCAAGGGAGTCACACTCGCGCTGCCAATCTTGTAAGCACAGAGAGTTTCTGTGCCGTCAGTGTAAAAGACATAGCAGGACTATCAAAATACCAAATCTTAATTCTTAATATTTGTATTGTTACGACAGACGTCGATATCTCGAAAACTAATAATCGAAACTTCAAGAAATAAAAACGCATTGTTAGTGACGAGGTACTCTGCCGATTGGCATAGAAAAATCTAGAATTGTCAACACAAAGTCACAACCTACCTACGAGTACCTACACTCTTTTGAATAAAAACAAACAATAGGTAAATATCGAGAATGAACTCGAAAGGTCAGCGACGGCGGTAAACTTCAAAAGGCAGTAGGTATTTATAGCTCGCGAATTTTCTAGATCATTCGACCCTCCTAATTGTGAGGTATAAAAACACGCTCGCATAGCAATACGATTCATTCTGTCTTTGAGATCGATAACGAACACAGCGAGCTTAAGCACCGAAGAAGATTACACCTGCGACCTGAGCAACGATTGTGGACTACTGTGAACTACTGTGAACTACTGAGTGACTGGAACTGTTGAAGAGTACTGTGTGTACTAGTGATTTAATTGTCTAGTTTGTGGTGAGCTAATAAATCTCTTCGTTGAGTAAACGACATTTAATTGTACCCCGTGCACGTAACAGTATTAATATGTATAGTATCTACACAGAGTGTAATAACTATGCACTTTAAGCATATAAATTTATGGGAACTTTATAACCGCGATCTCTTATTCTGTCTACAACCCTAACTTTGGTATAATTTTTATTTGTCTAACTTGAACACAACTCAAATAAAACTGTAAACTGATTTCGATTAGACCTATCTTTGAGAGTAAATATTATAGTGGTAAGTAAAAGTAATCGTGTATCCAATAAGAGGAAGAACTAGATCAAATGGCGTACGTAGAACATATGTAAATTTCAGCATTCAGGGATGTATCATTTTTGAGATATCTTGCTTTAAAAACACCCTTTCTCCCTGCCCTTAAGTACGGATTTCGTACGGAAATCTTCACAGCCTCCATACCCGTCTGCCATCGGGGGTGGTTATGTCGGTGTCTAACTAACTAAACCCGTAATGAGGTATTTCCCTCGCACCCCGGCTCACATTGAGCTATCTACGGTTCTAAGATGACCCCCTCGAGTCTGAAAAGCGACGGTGTAGTGTCGGCACGAAACTCTAAAGATGGGGGGAGTATGCAATGTGCGCCAGTGTTGTTGAAGTGTTGACAGATGTCACGTCTCGAAACCTGCGCTCGGTGAACCTGCCTGCCCCTTTGATTAAGTAAACGTAGAAAGCCTCAGAGTAGTAGATAGTGGTAGACGGCAAAGTACTAACTTAGCTAATTACTAACTTAAGTATTTTAATTTTCTACAAGAAATTTAGCAAGAATAATATATGTATAGTGACGTCAACAGTCAAAATCACAATCAACAAAACCAGTGATATATACATCATCCCGAGATATAGCATGAAACAAAAAGAAATCACTAGAAGCTCTTAGTTCACGCAAAGATAAACAGCACAAACTGATTGTAAAATAACAAGTGGTAGACAAACAATTGGAGCGTTAGCGTCAGTACGTTAGGGGAGGATCGCTTAATTGAGGTGTCGGCCTCAACCGTGTTGGGTGCGAAGTGGCAAACGATCAGTTGCGGGGTGCAATTAATTCATTATTATGTAAATAAATATCTGTGTGAAAGACGACGCCTGCCGCTGACATTTGCTTCAATATATTGTTTACTTTTACCGTAACCGATAAAAGCGGTACCTACTTTTACCGTAACCGATAAAAGCGGTACCTACTTTTACTGTAACCGATAAAAGCGGTACCTAAGTATACTTTCCTTGAGTAAGCATGTTGTGTTGATTCACTGCAATAAGCTTAAACGTTATGTATAATAAGAACATTAACTTTTACATATAAGATTTTTATTATTTCAATACTTAACTGATAGGTACAACGTTTATTTTTCATAGCTTTTGAGTTCGAGTAGAAAACCGTCACTTAAAAGTTTCCAGTTATAAAAAGTCATATAATATAAATTATTTGTAGGTGCTTTATCTAATGCTTACGCCAATTTTAACAAGTGTTAATATACTATTGGCGAGAATACCTATTACCTATATAAAAATATATGAAATAGGTATGGTTAGTACAGAGTACACAGTTTTTTTAGTATTAAGTATCTGTGTCGTTTCTCCGAATATTATTGAATGAACTTATACAAATAATGAATTTTAAGAGATTTTACAAGTTCTTTTCACGATATTTTTATAGTGTTCGCGCATTCTCGGATCACAAAAACGCAATCTCTTCATTTTTGTACCCTGTCCTTTTAATCGATAGGCGATATATATCTCGTGTTATTGACTCCGTGTGAACGTCAACCTGTTCAAGACATGAAAGGGAGCGCCTCGCCTGCTGGAGCCCTCGCTTTTTTTTCTCGCTCACCACTTACTGACACTTGTCTACCGCAAATACTCGAGATGTTTCCTAATGGAAAAGACATGCTTTCGAGGAGCCACCCTGTATAAATACTTTATTGAGACAAGTGCTCGACCGTGTTCACTATTGATTACCATTAAATGCACGATATATCTACAAAAAATGTATTATTTATAAGTAAATGTCAATTTACCTAGGTATCTAAGTACTAGGTAACCACAATACTTAACTACTGTTGAGTAGGTAGGTCTATCACTTTAAAATAAAATAGTTAGTTTTATTTTATTATGTGTAAATAAAGTTTAAAAACCGATCCATCAGTTCATTTTTACTTGTTTTTTTATTTTGATGTAATAGTTAATAATGATTTTTTTTAACAGACTTCCAAAACGGAGGGAGTTCTCAATCCGATCGGTGTCTTTTTTAGGTATGTACGCTGATTACTCTGAGATTTATGATCCGATTTACGTGATTCTTTTTTAATTTGATGCAGAATAGTTTCCATTTGGACCAGTTGTAACATTTATGTGTATTTTGGCATAGATATTTTTAGCCGACTTCTTCTCTATCTTCTTCGATATTTCTATCGTTATTATTTTTGCATTGGGTCTGGTATAATTCACAGGTAGTTCCATATAAATTTCATTGGTTTTGGAACTTGAAATCCGGAGATACACTAGAGAACTCCTCGAAATCAAACTGGAAATGGAAAATGACACGGTAGGCGACATTACGATGGATGGATAATAGAATTTCTAATGATGTAAGTTTAGCATGAATGTCTTGTTTAAGTTATTGAGAGCATTAAATCGAAAATTATGGTTAGCCTGCTGGACTGCCCACTAAAAAGTGGAACTAATTAATAAACTTTAAAAACAATCTATTACAGTCACTAAAAAGTAAAATATAAATAAAGCTATGTTCAACAAAACAACCGACTTCAAAAAAAGTACGTAATTTTATAGCTTTTAGTTTTTGAAATCGGTAAACATACAAGTACCTACTGAGAATATTCGTAACTTGAATGTTTCTCTTCTTCTTGACGAAACAAATTTGTGACCCGAGGGTGAACGGACAGCACAACTCGGTTACGAATGACCTAAATCCTAAGTATACCGTACGTATATATATTTATCTACGTATGTACAACATTATATCGATTAAACCACCGAGGACGTTTAGATTATCAAATTCGGCTAGAAAAGTTGAGTAACTGCTAATTAAAAAAATTAAATTTATTTATTTTCAGACCATCGATCCATAATGATAGTAACAATTTAACTTTAGAACTAATGTTAGTAATAAATAACAACACTCCACTACTGACACGTGTAGAGAGTCATCCAGTGCTGCAGCAAGAGGGAGTCCCACCTGTCCTTAATCACACTCAGGAAACTGTTGGAGCTGCGGCGGAGTCGTGTCAGGGCAGAGACCGACCGCTTTCTAATAACAGCATAGAAATCGGCAAAAGGCACTGTAATGTACTCATTACAGTGCCTTTTGCCGTTAAAAGGCCACTTTATTGGAATCATAATAAGACAATATTTTGGTATGCAACGATATTTACACGTAATTCGAATCTGCTTAGTAAATGCATAGTTTTAATTCTGAGCTTGTAAGTGACCATTTTACGACACGTACAAGCACTTTACCGCAGTACACGTACAAAAATTGAATGCAAATATATGTACGTTCACCGTACCTCTACCTTTAGGCGTGCGTGTATCTAAATGAATATGCAATGTAAAGTACACTGTGATAAGCTACAACTTACCATCTTTTTTCATATTGACACGAAGACACTTGGAAAAGCGACAGGCTTGACATTGGTTTCGCCTAGTGACATCGACGACACACCTCCCATTTTCTTTACAAACGTAATCCAAATTACTGTATACAGAAAAAGAAAAGTAAGTAATGTTATTGTGTGAAAAAATGAACCCATACAATGCAAACTCTTAATAGGTCTGTAAAAAAAGGAAAAGAGAAAACATCCATGTTCGTAGGTTCATGGCCGATTACAAAGGTGGAAGAATTTTTGGTTGCCCTAGGATTATGCCTAGCCACTTTTTGTGAATTCCGTCTTTACTAACATACATTATACCTACTAACCTACAGTTCTAAGTGTCACTTTATCTATTCTGTGGTGGCTCACTATGGTCCAGAAACGGGTTCACCGTCTCAAAAATCTGTAAGTATATCGTTTGCTTTAAGACCACTTGAAAATTTGCACACACATTGTTGAATATGTGGGCTTTTAAATAAAATTAGGTACTATGAATGAATATTTTTGTTAATTACGCGCACTTGATACAATCGTCATATTACCTCAAGTTCCTGCCACAATATTAACCACGTTGTTTATATCATGGCTTAAATTATCCCCTGCCATGAATAGATATTATTTATAGTGTTTAATTTGTTGATAGTATCGAAAAATGTCAAACAAAACTGAAAATATACTTCGTCTCATATTTTCTGGTCTGACAAAAAAAATGGCGAAACCTAGGGGCAAATTTTTTTTCATGGACGGTAGAGTAATTAACTATTTGAATGAGATAAATAACAAGACAGCGGCAATCAGCGATAAATCTCAAATGTCTATTTGAAAATATAAAAACACAACATATAAACAGAGAGGCATCTTCAAACAAGTTCATTGGCCAAATACATACTATTGTAATTATTTCATGTAACTATTTCGTGCTTTGGGCTTTCTATAAATATATAATAAGTATATAAAGTCCTGAATAATTTTTTTTTACAACACTCATTTGAAATGGCTGTTTGAGTAATTAACTCGAAGCAATTTTTCGTATCACTGTACTTTAGTTATTCATTTTATGTTATATATTTATGTTATGTTATGTTATGAAATTAAAAATAATATCGGAATTAAATGGTCAGTTAATTACTTATTGATTTTATCAAAATAATTCGGCAGAACCTATTATCGTTAAAACTATTTTTGAGTCGGCATTGTATGGAGGGTGAACATAGTGCGTCGCTCCGTAGCTTACTGGCTAAAATATGATCGAGAGATCCCGAATTTGAATCTCGACGAGTGTTTTTATCGTGATTGCCATTGTAGGGGCATATTTTTTATTATTACATTGGGTAATATTGAATTTCAAACATATTTCGATTGAATCTATTACAAAAAATGAATGAGGTACCGTCGAATACTCCTTTTGAAGAACCCCCGACAGCCGTCACACGATGCCACTCCATAATGTTTTCCCGAGGCTTTGTCTCCGCACACGCGACACGAAGTCTCCGGCTTACCGCCGATAGCCTCCATGCCACTACAGAATTAATCAATATTTCAACAAAGGTCATAATAACGTTATGGCCGGCGTGATGGTAATGATCAGGCAATGGACATCGCCGACGGAATTTGTTTGGAGTTGTTACAATACATGTAATTTCTATACAGCGCATCGATTGTTCGGCATACTTACCTAAGTATTGATTCATGAGGAATTCTATAGGGTGACGTATAGTTCAAATAATTTATAGCGACATACAGTTCAAATAATTCCAATACAAAATACCTACTTTCTTTTTTATTGCAGGTACGCAAACACCCCACAGATACCCCTACCACCGGAGCCGGTGGGGTAGGTTATGTCGGACTTGAACCGACTAAAATGCGCGCCGACTGTGTGGGCCGGAGGTTGCCGGAGATGAGATTATCTAAAATATATGCCTCGAACTTCGGTCGGGTCAAGACCGTCTCTTATGAGACGGCCCTCTTCGAGTGAGGGACCACGGAGTCCCAATCTCGTCCCCGGGTATGGGGAGGCGCTCATCGCGCACCGCCGATACGTAAATAATATCTAGCTATTATATGAATAGGTACTGTATAACTTATTTCGCAATAAATGCGTGGCAAAGGCGCGTCACTAAATTGGACTTTACACCTAAATGAATCTAAAGCAAACTATTATGGTACGCTGGCAACTGCTGCTGACCAAGCGACATGTGAAGCGCGTACAGCGTCTTTTTTTTAATATTTTAGCATCGAATATGATTACTTAGTTGTAAATTTCATCATCATCTAGCTGCATCTCATTCATTAGGGGTCGTCGCAACATATCATTCTCCTCCATACATTCCTGTCAGATGTCATCTCCTTCTTTGCCATATCCTCTATCTCGCACCCCATACACGTTTACTTGGCTCTACTTCTGGTTGTAAAGCCCTTTATATTTACAATTTGAAACCTTTTTTACAACATTAGCTACTTTCTTATTTTCCCTTAATTCATCCACATACCAAGACAGTCCGCTTCTCAATTATACCTAGGGGAACCCGGGGCATTAAATAAAACCATAGACATACCTACAATACAACATTATTTTAAAAAATCCTTTTATCAGTCTCATTAAGGAGTTTTAAGATTGTTGCCTGGAAGAAATCGCTTCCAGCGATAAGGCCGCCCATTGTACATTAAACTGTATGCATGCTCACTACAAATTTTACTGTAATCTATTGGTGTACAATAAAGAATTATTTATCTATCTATCTATCTATCTAAACATAAAATAATCGCTTTTTAATTTTACTTTACTTCAATACGTTAAAATCGAGCCCAAAAAGCACAATGGGAAGCGATTCGTCGTCGTTATCCCCCTCACCCGCCTAATAATCGTTGCTAGTGGACTTGGAGTAGGTAATGAACAGGCTGGTGGTAGAGAAATATTCTGATTTTCACTGGTATTTTGGACAGATAACGATTGCGGTTGATACTCTAGACTGGTTTGTTGTTTAGTTGCATTTTGTACAAGTAGATCTGTAGTATCAACTGCCAAATTTTGTAGGGTATAAATAAATGCAGTTTGTTTTTGTATTCTTCAATCTTTCGCTGCAAGCTTGATTTTGGTACATTATTCTCCACATCGACCTGTTTACAGTTTAATCGTCCACAACTCACACTTCCCTAACGGCTATTTCCATGTCCTCCAGGTTCCATTTTGCACGCGAGTGACGAACCATTTAGAACAATCAGAAAAAAAATACTTTGCACTCACTTGAGGCAAAATGGACATCGAGCCCGTTTTACTCCGGTCATAATGCCCCGACGACACTAAAAGTAAAAAAATAAAACTATTTGGTTTATTGAAGAACACTTTTTCTAGACATTTACCTACATAATAGGCGGTAGTAATGAAAATAATGGCAGGTTTATCAATTTATACAAAAATTATGAGTTAGACATATAATACAAACAAATAAGATAATTATTTATTAAAATATAATAGGTAAATATATCAATTTTAACTTAAATAACTATTATACAACTTATAGCTAAGAACAATTAAAATGCGTCGTGGAATTTCTCCGCATCGCATGCCTCTTGTGGTAACGTTTCCAGAAGACTGGCAGCATTGCCACGTTGTATGGCAATGCTTATTCTCTGACCTAAAAAGAGGCCAGCCTTCTGGTCACAAGAAGCGTCGACCATACGCTTCGCAATCTCACGGAAGAGGACCCCATGACCCCAAAGTCTCGACTCCAAACGGCACAAATTCATAATCTCCGATGAGATAGGAGTATTTACGCCCCTTGAGAGCCTCTGCAGAAGCAGCAGCAGCAGCACCAGCACAGCCAGCCGTGCTAGTTATATGGGTAGGACCCATGGTATCAACGCATGTGGCGTCCCACACCAGAGTCCTACCCATCTTCCATGGCATTAGAGACAGGTCATCCGGTCTCTTGCCATCGTCACGTGCCAAACTGTTTGGTTCAAGTACAGTACAGTGGCACACCGGCGGTGACAAGGGCAAGGGCACCGATTCCCCACACTCCAACCGCCAGTAAACGGGCACGCTCAGCAGCATCGGAACATGTATTTAGTATATTTTTTCTAACTAAGCTGCAGAGCGGCGCGTCCCACTGACGATGTGAGAAAAGTTTCCTTGGTGTTTGGACATGCAATTTTCCAAGCGATCACTGCATCAGTGTTACACATTACTCCAGAATTAACTAGTGTAGGTGCAAGTATTTTCCTAGTTAATTCTTCTGTACTGTGGACTGAAGACACTGGTAAGCTGACATCTGAAATTTTGTGAATACTAAGCCCAGCCAAGCGAATCGGTAGAGTCGCTTGTAGTGAAGCTCGGTCATCCAAGGCCACATTTAAAACTCTGGTGAGGGTATTTTCTATAATTTTGTCCTTTTTTTCAAAACTGCGAAGCGTATGGTCGACGCTTCTCGTGACTAGAAGGCTGACCTCTTTTTAGGTCAGAGAATAAGCATTGCTATATAACGTGACAATGCTGCCAGTCTTCCGGGAACGCTACCACAAGAGGCATGCGATGCGGAGGAATTCCACGACGCATTTTAATTATTCTTAGCTATAAGTTGTATAATGGTTATTTTACTTTTATTGTATCTAATTTATGAATATCTTACTAGGTACATACTACTTGAATATAATTAAAATGATGTACTCGAGTACGTATAAAAGTTAGGACTGACACGCGCTTGTGAGTAATTTCACTGAATAAAATATAATAAGTATCTAAAATTTATATCAATGGTACCAATTTACACATATATTGATAACTCATTTTTGTACTTTTCCACATTACTTTTAATATTTATTAGACTTGACTGGAAGTACAAGTGAGTTCTCAATATGTGTCACAACAAATTCCACCAAGTACCATCAATCAACAGTATTAATAGTACCAATTTACGTTTTTATTATGACAACCCAAAAAAATACAGCAGTGCGCATTTGTACTTTCCTGGTTTGCGCAAGGTCCATAGACATACGAATCGACAAGTTACGAGCGTTTCGGGCTAGAATTATAGATGCGAGATGAGGTGCCTTTACCTCGGGCCCCGGCTTCCCCTACCCATCTCTGAGCTCAGCATTTGTAATCCGCTTTTTTTAAAAATAAAATCAATACTTTGTCTTAGGTAGGATTTCATTTACTGTGAATTCCATTTTATTGCTAAATGCTGCATTGTCATCTTTTAGCACGAGTTATTTGTGTTCAAATCACAATATTAATAGATAGTATATGTTAATGCCTTTAAAAATGGTATTGTAACAAATTTTAACATGAATTACGTTACATTACAATAAGTTAATCAAATTGTCCACAAATTTAAGTATGCACCCTTGTAAGGATATTGTTGAGTTTGAAAGCATATTGCCCCGTCATCGGCGGCAGGCATTAATAATCGATAGATTATTCAAATAGGCGGCCCCGGTGCGACATCACACGATAAAGCATAAAAGATAACTTTTGAGATGTCAGGGTGGATAAATGGGATTTTGATATAAGTTTTATCAGATTAGCATATCATCGGACCGCAGTATGTGGAGAGGAACATTATTAGTCACAAAACTTATTTTGTTTTTCATATCTAACAATATTGTGATGATTAAATATCTATCTATTTCTATATAAATATACTATTATACTAATTTTACTTTTACTTTACTTTTATTTTACATTTTGTGTTTCTCCGCACCGATGTTACTGTGGAGAAGCAGTCGATAGCCTTGGACATCTCGGATTATCTTGCAGCAGGAGCGCAGGCCGCATGTCCCGACATGCCAATATTAACATCATTACACGTCGAACTTTTGTCACCGCCGGCGTGCCAGCTATATTTGAAACTTGAATCTGTGGCTTGGCACGTGACTATGGTAAGAGACAGGACGTTGCGTCGTTGATGTCTTGGTAGATAGGTAGGCCTTTGGTGTGCGATGCAACTTGCGTCGACACCCTGGCGAGTACGATGAACTGTGCATGCGCTGCTGCAGCATCAGCGGAAACTCTCAAACGGGGCAAATAGATCAATTTAACTGGTAATTATGTTTTTAAACCGTTTGGCGTCGAAACATTGGGTCCGTATGAGTCAAGCGCGCGCGTGCTGTTTAAAGAAAAAGCGAAGCGACTATTCCCCGCTTCCCGTGACAATACGGCTGGCCTTTACTTCGCCCAAAGGATTGGCGTCACCATTCAGCGTGGTAATGCCGCCAGCCTATTGGGCACGGTACCAGTAGAGATTGATGAGGAGGAACTTTTCGATACATAAATTTGCAGTCTCCCTGTTTCTTTTCTCTCATTTTTGTATATGTTATATAGTTAGCATAGTTTTGTATATATTTTATAAGTAATTGTAATTACATACATACACATAATGACGCCATTATCTTCAGGGAATTAGGCAGAGGTGAATTAACACTCACATTTTACCTACAATTGTATTCGGTGATTCGGTCCCACGTAATAGGAGGTGAGCCCGGGCACTATTGTTGATCAAAGTTGTAAACATAACATAACATATCATGTAATTACCTACAAAGTGAATGTTATACTGTTTTTGTGCGAAATAATGTTCGGAGATATTGCGGTTTTAAAATTGGAAGAAGTAATATCCATTATATACGAGCACAAAGTTACTTGTTCCTTTATTTTGATTCATCAACGCAGAGCCTGAACAACTTGAAATTTTCCCAGTGTGACTTTTCACGCTAAATGACATTTTGTAAATTTTGTTGCTAAGGAGGTAAAATAAGGGATTAAAGGTTGTATAGAAGTTCACTACAATTCATCCCTTAGAAACAATTTTTTTATTAAATCCTTCCTTAGGGGATGTTAGCAATATGAAAACTATACACTGCCAAAATTTTATATTTATAAGACCAGTGGTTCAGGAACAAGTAACTTTGTTAAAAAGAAATTTAACTTCTTTTCATTTTATAATATTAATATTATATCTCTGAAATGTTGATCCGTACAAAAAATCTACAATCTGCAAGTTTTTCCAAGCTACTTTTTTTATACAACTTAGGTGGCAGACAAGCACATGGCCCACCTGATGGAAAGTGGTTACCATGACCTATGAACGTGTGTAACACCAGTGGAGTCACATTCGTGCTGCCAACCCTGTAAGAACAGAGATTTTGTACCGTCAGCGTAGAGGACAAAGCAGGACAAGCCTTTGGTCATCCCACTGACGGCACATATACTCTTCAGTGAGTTTTACAATAGCACTAGCTGTTTACGAGAAAAAATCGAGAACACAACAATTTTGACCTTCGACCATGAATAAAAAATAATGCAACAGTCCAATCAATGGGGACTTTTAATATTTCATGTATTATGGTGTATTTAAGGCCCCCACTTTCAGCTCTAAGCGAATTTATACAACCATTTTAATTCTTCTATTTTGACTGAATCATATATACATAAATAAATTACTATTTCAAAACACATAATGAACAACACCAGCAACCACCACAAACCTCAAACCTTTTGGGTCAGTGTAACCTAACCGTAGACAGAATGCCGACATATTTCCGTAATTACGGGGTGACGCACACCGACCTGTCACAATTATACCGTATGTGCGGGTTGCGGGCCAAATGACAGGGGTTGCCACTCGATAATTGCATATGAATTGTAAATGTTATCTACCTAAAGACATATTATGGTTCGATTTCCCTTTACAAATTATTCTTATTCAATCGGTTAACTTTTGGCTTTCGAATGTAGCAAAGGTTAGATACTAACCCGTGCTAATTATTTTGATAATTTAAATTGGATAAACCGTTTAACCTAAGCAAGGGTCTTACGATTTACTCAATAAAGTTCATTGAGCACAATTTGGTAGGCAACGTAGATTAGTAGCTATTAAGTACCTACCCAATTAATTTGGATTGGTGCGATAATACCTAATAAGACTTAATTAACATCACAAATAGTGTGCTGCGCCGAAAGTAAGTCATATTCTCTACTGATGTATCCCGAATCCCGAATTTGCCTTATCGATTATATTTTTTTGATAACACTTAAGTTGCAGAGACACACACGGCCCACCCGATGGAAAGTTTTTACCGTGGCCAGCGGACGTGTATTTTACCTACTATGTCCTATATCTTTCTCCCTTCAAGGCAGACATGGCAACAATCTAAAAGTATTTGAAACTTAATTTCAAAACATTTCGACGACAATAACGTACCATACGTTTATTCAATTATTGAGGTTCACTTATGCAGGGGTGGATAGTCAATCGGCGATTTGTGGCGTGGCTACAAACAAAAACATATTGTGCGTATTATTAAACGATGTAATTATCAGCGCCCCTTGTCAATGATGTGCGTGTGACGGGGATGGCGCTGGCCAGTAACATTATTTTTAAGTGTAGGTAGTTGTTACGGAAATTGACGGTGTGCTCGCCAGGACCCTACCAACGCCCCTGAGGACCAAGCCTACCTCACCTGCTAGACAATGCGCAGGCTTTCCTCTAAGGGTTGGGAAGTCAGACAGTAGTAGCTCCTTGGAAAGTCGATATGCCAATAAAAACAATATGCTCCAAAGTACAATACTTAAGATGCAAACGGGAAATCGCTATGAGAATGATAATGATATTTCAGAAATGCAGAACACAGCTGTGCGCCAAAGTCTCTGCAGGGTTTACTATGGAATTGGGTATTTTCCTGCAATTATAATGAATTATTTACCTAAGCGTTTTAAATTACGAATAGTTATAGGACGGTATAAGTTGCATTTGTTCTTATTTTTTCGTTTTCTTGCAATTTACCGTTATAATGTTTAGTAAAAAATAACTAATTTATAATAATACCTACCCAATTCTTACACATTAGCAAAATACTAAAGTTATGTTAAGTAAAAAGAATAACATTGGCGTCTATCTCAGTCCTCTAAAGGGTGCGGTATTACATACCATACCTGCAGGCATACCGACACCTACACGGGGTTGAATCTAAAAGTAAATTGGAGATGTTTAAAAAACCTTGAGCTGTTTCATTTTGCACTATTCAGAACACATTAACATTCTTTTAATTCCTGTTTGTTTGTTTGCAATAGACGCCAAAACTACTGAATGAGTGCTCAAGCTGTTTATTGTATAGAAAGGTCTTATTTCGTCAAACTTAAAATTGACGTATGTCTGTACGCAATTAGTTGAATTAACCCGAGGAAATGACCAAAAATAGAATGAAGGTTGTTTTCAATCGTGATACATATCACCGACGAATTATTGTTCCACGTATTACATCGTTGAGATTTCAGAATGAAAAAAGGAACGTATTTATGACTATTTGTATTCAAAGTATACTTGTAGAACTGAATTTTTACCATTTCTGGATTTCATTTCTCAAATTCATAGTTTGAAACCCCATTGAACTTTCAACACACCAGAGCAACAAGCAACAATCCCTGTTTAGCCCAAAGTCCGTAATTTGGTTCAGTAGATTTTAACAGAAGCGCCTGCCTTCTGACCCTCATAAGTGCAACTTTTTTAAATTAATTATTGTGATGGGCTATTATGTATAAACAATAAAAATATTATAAAATCCTTTATCCTGAATGCTGCGGTATCAACGCACACGTAAACCGCTGGTCGGAGAGACCTGAAACTTGGAGGTTCCATTCTTTGTAAGATGTAGGCATCCGATAAGAAAGGATTTTCCAAAATTCGAACCCTAAGGGGATGACAGCCTCTGTGGCGTGGCGGTAGTGAACGCGACTGCTACGCAGGAGGCGCGGGTTCGATCCCCGCTCAGTGCAAATATTTGTATGCATGAATATGGGTGTTTGCATTGGTCTGGGTGTTTCTATGTATAATATGTATGTATTTACAAAAAAAAAAAGTATTTAAGTATGTATATCCGTATTCTAGATTCCATAACACAAGCTAGTTAAACTATGCTTACCATGGGTCTAGATAGCGTTGTGTAGAATGTTGTAGAATATTTATTTATTTATTTATGCATGTCATGACGGAATGGCAAAATGTGTCTTATGCTCATAAATTGTTTGTCACTTTGTATTTACCACATCTTAAGCAAATAAATATATTATTATTATATAAAAGGGCATAGTTTGTATGAGACAACGTGATTCCTCGGTCCAATCTACTTCAAAGTTCCATGAACTATTTTGAACAGAATTGATGGAAAACGTATTAGTACACCCCTAACGGAGTTAAAAAGGGCTAGAAAGTTATTTTGCGCGTGATTTCTTTCGAAGTACTCACGCACACAAACCGTTTTTATATCAATACTGTTTGTGTGTGTGTGTGTGCTACGAAATTTAAATCTTATTCTTGTGATGACGTTTTATTTTGACACATGTTTTTTTGAATCAATTTGATTTCATTCAATAATGGTTGAAATTATGTATAAGGGATTAATTAGTGTTATGTTAATAGGAACTCTTTAAATATGTTAATGATTGTTGTCAGTGAATATTTTTCCAAAAAAGGAAAAACGAGTTCTTAACGAGATTTATAGAATTTTATGACTGGCTGGTAGGTGTTTATTTGAAGTTCGAGTAGGTTCCTATCACTTAAAAATAGCCATACAACATGGCAATGCTGCTAGTCTTCTGGGAAGAGGCATGCGATGCGAAGGAATTCCACGACGCATTTTAACTTTTTTTTATTTAATTAATATTATTTATTAATGTTAATATTATCATAGATTTAATTAATCATGACATACCAAAAGTAGTTAGTTACTTACCCTATTGAAAAAATCAATGAACAGGACAAACTTGTTTATTATATTGGATTCCATTCTTTCGGACAGCTGATACTTATTCCACACAGTCATGTGACTGAACAAGATTCCTTATGTTATATTTATGTATACATAAATAAGAAAAATCATAGACATCATCAAAAAAAAAATGGCATGAACATTGTTCTAGGGTGCGATCATAAGCGTTGGTTTTAATCATGTTATTGTACGTACGATAGGAGCAATCGCAAAATCAGGCTAAACGTATTGAATATAACATTATTATTAGAAAGTAGAACAACCTATTAAAGCCTGAGCTTCAACCACCACCGAAAAGCAAAATCTTATATCGTGGCGATGGCGCCTTAACTCTCAAATTGTGTTCTTCCAGTATGATGAGGCGAACATGAGATCCTTCGGTGTATATGTTGGGCAGGTAGCATACATTAACGGGTGGGCCCATGTCAGTGGAATTACTCCACATTCACATCGCAAGTCCACATCCACCTGAGAACCCCCACAGTGCTTGGTTTTCTATGCTTTGGCCGACCTGTGTCCGAAATATGTTCAAGGATTTCCATTCGAGCTGAGGCAGATCATGTCTAGAAGGACATTCTCCAAAAGTTTTATTTTATTTTATTTTATACCACTTCGGTGGCACACAAGCTGACGGCCCACTTGATGGAAAGTGGTTACCGTGGTCTATGGACGTGTGTAACACCAGAGAAGCCACACTCGCGCTGCCGACCCTGTAAGCATAGAGTCTCTGTGCTGTCAGTGTAGAGGACAAAGCAGGACAATTCTTTAGTCATCCCACTGACAGCACAAATTCTCCAGTGAGCTCTGGCTACCCTACTCACCGCTGGGAACACAACACGAAGTTATTGTAACCGCGGTATTCTGTAGGGCGGAGGTACTTCCCCAGTCGGATTGCTCAATTGGGCGGAAATACCGCCGTGTCCTACCTCCTATAATAAAATTGGGACCAAAGGGGTCAGTATTGGGCCCTGCACTCTCTAGTGTTCTACCTAAATTCTGACTTGGGAAGGCTGCAGAAGGTTGAAAGGCATCTGAGAATGTCGCTGTTCTGACTCCAGCTTGCCCCTCTCCACCGACGACATCACAACTCTGCGGGTATTGGAAGATGGGATGCCACCTCAGTCGGCTTAAGGCAATTTATTGCTAATTGGCATCCAAGATAGTTATGTCCTTCATTGATTTGACTTTTGACTTATAACTTTACCTAAAAGAAGTCCAATAATGAACCGGTTTTATAACGTGTCACGTTAAATTTATTCAGTTTAGGTACATTAAATATGCTATTATAATATACAATTACTTACAAATGTATATAAAACTATGCTAACTATACAACATATACAAAAATGGGATAGAGAAAAAGAGGGAGACTGTAATTTTAGGCATCGAAAAATTCCTCCCCATCGATCTCTCTTAAGGCAATCAGTTATTCTCCGGTAGGTTTCAATCAGTGCTACATCAACTAGAATCGGTGGATCATCATAATACGGGACATGTATATCACCCGCAGAATAACACAAGGCCAACCCTGTTGTTCGCAGCACACCTTTGTTCTGGTCAGCTTTTTAAGAATGTTATTGCGTGCCGAGACCTTTCTGCATGATATTTTCGTTACGTGAGGGACCTCCAGTGTTACTCTCATATATTTGGAGTACATACAGTGGTTAATGCTGACGCCGCGCCACTGTAAATTCAATTTTTGGTTGGCAGAGTTACTTATTAGCTTTTCTAATACCTAGGCTACACTATACCTTCACACATTTTAAAATTTTGCCTTTATATCTTCTCAGTACCCTTGTACAAGATTTTTTTTATATAGGACACGTCAGTTAGACTTCGCCTCGCCTGATAGTAACATGAAGGCAAAGTCTCAGAAAAGAGGGTCCCCATTACATACATATAATCCAATGTGCGCCATTTTCTCCGATCCTCCGCCTTCCGCATCCAGTCTGTCCCAGCCACCTTTTTCAGGTCGTCCGTCCATCTGGCTAGGGGGTGTCCTACCTTTCGTTTACCTTCTCGCAGTCTCCACTCTAGGACTCGTTTGCTCCAACGGCCATCGGTCCTTCGGCAAACCAAGTCTGGGACTGTAGGAAGAAGGAAACATGTGAGCGGTATTGAATTCCAGGCCTAAATGGTGCGACAAAGGAAAGAGTCTTTCTTCTCTGCTTGGTTCTTGATCGGATATTCTGCACCGTATGCGGGTGACATCTAAGCCCTGTACGTGTTGTCCTGTGTTGGAAAGGGGAGGGTGGGAGTATTTGGAGGAGCTCTTCAGAACATTCACCATGCTAAAGACGCTATAAAACTGCCAACGACACAACATCTCTACCTACGCATCTGCAAAGGCTTTAGGGCGGTGATGGGCAAAGTGCGGCCAGCGAAAGCATTTAATCCGGCCCGCCGACGGTCCTTCAACATGAACAGTATATGGCCCGCTATAATTATATTTTGACGACCCAGAAGTATAAATAATAAAATTATACATATCTACAGTATAAATAGTCTAATAAAATTATATTTTAATAGACGCATAGTTAAAGAAGCCAACTAGACTAGCCTCATGGTTCATAATTGTGTTGCAACTTGCAAGTCGCGGGGCGCAGAAGAAGTGTGGGTAAAGCGATTGAGGGACAAAGATTGACCTATCGATTAAACATGTTTTATCGAATCGCTCGAACACTACAACAAATTGAATGAAAATTGCAAAGAGCAAACCAATTTATAGATTAGACATTTTTTTTTTTTACTACGTGCGCAAAATCCCCACGGATACCTCCCCACCGGAGCCGGTGGAGGAGGTTATGTCGGACTCGCCACCTTTTTTTTTTTTTTTTTTTTACGTGCGCAAAATCCCCACGGATACCTCCCCACCGGAGCCGGTGGAGGAGGTTATGTCGGACTCGAACCGACTAAAACGCACGCCGCCTGTGGGTCGTTTCGGTTGCCGAAGGTGAGGTTGACAGGCATATCCCTCGCACCCCGGCCGACCCAGGGCCATCTCTCACGATCTGGCCCTCTTCTCGGGTGTGGGGACCACAGAGTCCCCAACTCGTCCCCGGAAACGGGGAGGCGCGCCACGCGCGCCGCCGCCGCGGCCTGCTTCTGCAAGGGTGACAGGCGGCTTCACCTGTCACCCCCAGGCCGGCGCTCATGGGGGGCGGAGGTCGTTCATCGACCTCCGACGCCCAAGTTGCCTTCGTACGCGGGCAGCTTGTCTTGCGATCCTTCGTCGCTCCCGCTGCCGCACCCGCCCCGCCTCCTCCTTCACGAGCATTACTTGCTCGCAGAAGGAGGCGCCGGCCGCCCACGCATCCGCGCGGTGAACCATCGCCGCGAGCAAGGTGGAGAGCGTGAGAACCCTCACTCCCAGGGCCGCCACAAGCTCCCGCCTCGGCGTCTCCCACGCCGGACACTCGGTGAGCGTGTGCGGTCCTGAGTCCTCGCTCGCGTCGCAGTGATGGCACTCGGACGTTGGCTCTTTCTCCATCCGACGCAGATACTTTCCGAAGCATCCATGCTCGGTGATCATCTGCGTCAGACGGTACGAGAGGCTGCCGTGTGGCCTCTCTAGCCACTCCCCCATGATGGGTCTTACCGCCGCTACTACGGCACGCCCTGCGCCTGGTTATAGATTAGACTTAAGGTTGTCTAAATTAGTTTAAATCTGAACTGAAAAATACTTCGTCACAGCTTGAACCTGCATTCGAAAAAGTTGAATTACAATTTTTAACATTTGTGCAAGTGTATAATGTTCGGGCCTAGGGGTGAATGGTGGAGCCACCTGTCACCCTAGCAGAAGCAGGCCGAGGCAGCAGCACAATGAGCGCCTCCCCATACCTGGGACCTAGATGGAAATTCCATGGTCTCCAAACCCGAAGAAGGCCAGCTCGTAATAGATGGCGCTATGACGACCGAAGTGCGGATATATGTCTCTGTCAATTTCACCTCTGGCAACCTACGGCCCTCAGACGGTGTTTTAGTCGGTTCAAGTCCGACAACCAGTACAGCCGTCGAGGGTACAAAATGCATTTTGCCTATAACTCTGGCCTCCTTGTAGACTGTTTTCACTTTTAGCCCCCCAATTAAAAAAGTTTGTGCACCACTGTTCTAAGGTGTTCGTGACCTCAGGATTCCCAATAATGAGGACCGCACGTCACTGCAACGAAATTTTGATCAACATCTATGTTTTTTTATAAATTCAGGCAATCAATTGACCCCAGTTGTCTTTGTTGTGGTGGTATTCGTGGGTAAGCCCCACGATAACGTAGTTGGCGTAGTAGGAATGGAACCGACTAAAATCACACAGCGTTCCGTTGCTGTATCTATTGTGTTTGAGGTGAAGTGTGGTACTTCTGGGTAGTATAGTTGAAGGTATTCATCAGAACACTCGCCGTGTTGGTGTGGTAGTGGTAAATACAGCCGTAGGACGTAATGTCTCAATTCGATTGTAACGACGCTGTGTTAGTAACTTGGGGACTCTCATTAGATGACGCTGAAATCTTTTTGCTTGAGTCCGTGTAAATTTGAATAAAAACCATACCAGTGATGAGAACAGCATGGGACTTCGAGCGAACCTGCGTCTTATGACAAAAGATACCATTGATGCGGCGTGAAAATCTTCTAACTTTCAAGCTATTTTCATGACGCTCTCGCACAACGAATATCCATTCCAAGACTGTAAATGTTGAGAGAGAGGAACGAAGGATATTCAAATCATTAACGAATGAACATTAATAAATGTAAACACATCATTATGTTTCGGTCAAGGGTTTATCAACAAAAGGTAGTATTTTTTTAACGCTTACCTAGGCCATAGAAGAAGTCTGAATAATTTCGTAGTTCCCGGTAGTCGTCACAATATAATCAATTTAAAATAGGTACAACGAGTTAACTTTACACAGAGGTTTGAGTTACATACAACATACCTTAATCTATAACGTGGAGGAAATCGCGGATAAAAGTTAGTGTTACTATGCTAACACGAATGGACTTGATTTTTTAACGCAAGTGGAATCGATTCTTGTAGCAATTTAGAGGCGGTAAGTACATGAGCGAGATATTCTCTATATCGATGATTTGTACGTAGCATACTACGTAATCAAATCACGGGTTTACAGTGCCATGCTACGTGGACGAGGTATAGGTCTACAGAGCCTTGCTACGTGGGCGAAATACGAGTCTACAGAGCCTTGCTACGTGGGCGAAATACAAGTCTACAATGGCATGCTTCTCCCGTAGCAGGACACAGCTACGTAATAAGCACCATGCTACGGAGGAGCTATTTTGCTAATTGGCTGTCATGTTTTAAAGTTGAGCGATGTTCATTTAGTTTAATTGACCGATCGAGCGAAGCGAGCGAGAATTCCGTTTCGACAAGGTGGCTGATTTTGCTTTAGTTCCATGTCCGTTTGTTTGTCAGTTGCGGTCTAGAGGGCGCATTTCTGAATCGATTTTCACCAAACTTGGCGCACATGTTCTTTGTTTTAAAACACAACTTTTATCGAGAGCTTCTTTCGATAGGAGGGCAAATGGGGGAGAAAACGGAGGAAGTCTACGAATTTTGATGATTTTTGACAGAAATATCCGCGGAATATATTCTACAACATTCTACACAACGCTATCTAGACCCATGATAAGCATAGTTTAACTAGCTTGTGTTATGGAATCTAGAATACGGATAAACATACTTAGATACTTTTTTTTACTTACATACATATTATACATAGAAACACCCAGACCAATGCAAATACCCATATTCATGCATACAAATATTTGCACTGAGCGGGGATCGAACCCGAGCCTCCTGCGTAGCAGTCGCGTTCACTACCACCACGCCACAGAGGCTGTCGAATATCAAGGACATGATTCCTCACAAGTTGTTGTGAAAAAAAATCCTGACTCGTAAAGATGAACTTTGTTGTATAAAACAGATGCTAGAAAGAAAGGGAAGTTTGTTGTGGCGTTTTTTTTAAGAACGGATCGTTATTTTTTGGTGAAACATGTATCGCTTTTTTTGATGTCATAAAAGGATAGCAGAAAAATGTGGCAGAGAGAACTCACGAACTGCTAATCTTTATTTTGGACGAAGAATGAAGAAGAGGAAGCTCGTGAAACTGTTGCTGTCACCCCCCACGGAATAATGTAAAAATATATGCATGTATGCTAATTATTCGCGCAGTTTACAATCATTATGCTAACGACTTTGTTCTCAAAGATGAAATAAAGTCCATTATACCTGATTATACCACAAACCACACACAAACTACATAGATATATATACACACATACATACATACATATACATAGATATTTAACTATTGACAGCGCGGTTTCATTAGGTATTCTTAAAAGTCACCATTCCGGACTTGAACTTTCAGGACTTTCGGAAGAGAATTAAATCTTTTTGTGAAAAATGACGTATTTATCATGTTTAAATGCTACATTATAATATAATTGCATTTATCTATCTATCTTAGTGGTTATATAAATTCTTCTGTACGTGCGTTTGTCACTAACTCCAAAACAATTGATTTGAGTGAAAATGTATGGTTTTTTTTAATAAGAATATTAGCAACCGAAATTACTAATATTCTCTCTTTAACCCCTCCAACTAAACTTAATTGCTTGTACTAGGAGTGGGTTCACGTCGGTAGTGTAATGGCCAGGATTCAAATGACTCCTTACACACTAAGCTACCTAGTTGCATGCACGTGCAGCCGATTCCAATTGCCACCACCTTGGATTGAGCTGAACCGAAGATATGATCAAAAGTTGCGACAGCCGATATTCACGGGAGTCGAGCCGCGGGCATCGTAATAAAATTGTTATTTTCGTGTAATATTTCAGTCAATGAATGAATGGGTTTCTCTAATAAATTAAAAAGAAATTAAGTTTGATATAAAAAAAGATATGACGATGTAATATTACTAGCATCTCCCCGTTTCACCCGCTTAAGTCTTTATCCCGTGGGAGTTTCTGGAAAAGTGCCTATTCAACAAAATAGATTTCCAATGATGAAAGAATTATTAAAATCGCTTCATAATTTTCAGGGCTTATATCGATTAGGTACAAACAAACAAATATTTTTCTTAATATACTAATACTTAACGTTTAGGTATTAGTATCTAAATAAATGTGCGAATATTTCTCAAATGATTATAATTTTTGTATAAACCGACAAACGATCGAATTACCTGATAAATATGAAATGTGAACTATTTTACATGTAAAATGGAAGAAGAGAAAATATTTTTTACAATTTCGGGCTTCGCCTGCCACTGCTTGCTAAATCCCGACGGACGGCTGTTTTCACTTTCATACATTTACCCTTTTGAGATTCATAGCTCAGTTTACATAAAAAATATTGTAAAAAATATGTAAGTAGTAATTTTTACGATAAAACAATTTGATGTACAATAGTTAGTATTGAAAGTTATAATGACAAATATAACTGCAAAAAATGAATTTATTTACTCCATTAATAGAGAAAAAAACTATTCTTTATCAATTTTCTACGATTTATTTATAAGATAACCAAGTAGTCCTTTGTGTTGTTATTATTTTATTGGCACAAATATAGGTGCGCACTAATTTCAAATGCGTCTCCCTCTTTTTCTGTATAGTTAGCATAGTTTTATATAAATTTTATAAGTAATTGCATTATCTAGTTATTAATAAATTGATTGAGCAGTACGAAAAATAAAAGAAGAAATGCGTAAAGAGTGCAACTCAAAGGTATTGAAAGTTGCTCGCCTCGCGGTCATATTGATAAGTGCAGTTTAAAATAAATTTATAGCTGCCTATAATTTATAACGGTTTAACCCTTTATAATTTTTAGACAAAGATATGTAAAATAAAAATGTTGTGAAAAATGTTTTAAATGTATGAATATAGGGCTTTTAAATATTTTTAAATAGTTGGGATAATGTAATGGCATGTAGATGATGATGAACTTTAGCATTTGTTTCTTCTCCGTTTACCTATTAATCATTCGTAGAGTTAGAACATGTCTCCCTGTCGGCCCATTTAACTGTAAGTGGACAGGCAACACTTGACTGCGGTGTGATGTCAGAGGCACGTAAAGACATGGCTAACCCTGTAGATGCCAATGCCCCCAGGTCAGGGTAAAGAACAAGTACTTAGGAAGGTGAAAATATTTAGAAGGAGACGCATACGCTATTCTGTAGGTACCTCTAAGATAACCCTTTCCTCGAAACATGAATATTATAGATATTGTTTTTATTTACACGATTATACACACATTTATACGTCATCTTAGACCTACGTAGGTACTTAGATGTTTGTAGATAAATAAGTCTCTAGTTAATTTTATATAAAGTGGCGCGAAAGTTATGAATATATTTTCAAAATTCACATCACAATTTTGTTATTAGCTCGATTTTTTTCTTTAGTGTCATACCGATATTTTCCCGACGTTATGACCGAAGTTTGAAGCTTTTTTGTAGATGAATAACACAGTTAGTTAATTTTGTAAACATTTTGTTAATTTTTTGTACTGGGATACGTCGGTCTAATCGCACATATCACAATATAAACATAACATAACATAAACTCACGCCTATATCCCCGGAGGGGGTAGGCAGAGGTGCTAGCACCCACATCTCGCCAGTTTATGTTTAGGTCCCAATGTAATAGGTGGCGAGCCTATTGCCATTAACCGGGCACTTATAAACCTGCGATAATTACACACATAACTTCGAAAAGCATCGAAATGTCATTATATTAAAAATCGATTTTCTTAATTTCGCTCCCGTAACATCGCGACGCGATGGTAATTAGGTACGACGCGCGACGTTGATGGCCCAGACTTAGGCATTCCGGGAACACTTAATGTCACAATCGGGAAATACATATAAAATTTGGTTATTCTTTCAACATGTAAGTATATCTGAATAAAAAAAAACAAACAAAGGCTGTTTTATAATTATAGTAATTTATAATATTAATGTCTTGAGTCACGGCTGAAAAAAATACGCGGTACAATCTAACCGCAATTTGAAAAGAAGAAAATATAAAATATCGTTTTTTGTCACCTTTGTACCTATAACGAATGCCAAAGTAAAAAAAATACTTACATATTGATGATATTCTCAGCCCAGCCGATGAAGTTCAGCAATCAACCGATATCACTCGATTAAAATATGATTCTAACATTGCAGTTAAGGGTGTCAACCGCGGAGAGGGAGGGTGTCTATGCGTGGGCGGAGCGAGCTTTCAACCCCTAACTCTAAACACATCGATTGGACGGAATACAGAGGGCGTGACTTGATTCTCTTCTTAATTATTTATGTTTGAACAGATAAGGTTACCTCATTCTAAGTATTTGTTGTTATTTACGGCACACTCGATCCATAGGAACTAATATTGGGAAAATCAACCATCAGGTAAGGGTAAGAATTATAATCGTTTATTCATGAGTAAATACAACGTCGGGCAAACATTCACACACGTGTATTTATTCTGAATATAACGTCAAGAGTTGGCCACAAACTTTGCTCATTGTTAATGAATGATGAATGAACTAACATATTTCTTATGACCTAGAGCACAGAATATTAATCATACTATGTATGACTAGGGTGAGTAAAGCGGTTTTTACCTAAATGTACGAGTATGTCTAATTGTCAATAGACAAGAATAGAGATCTATAATAGTACCTACGTAGGTACTTACATGCAATACATGTAAGGCTATGAACTATTCGGCTAAGTGGAAGTCGGAAGCGTGCATTTAGTGCTCCAAACTCAACTGGTTTAAAGGTAAAACTTAACGTTGTTTTACAAACTGGAGGATCGAATGTAAGTCATATAAATGAAGCTCTATTTCACCAATCGTAAACGATAGCATACGAAGCTCGTAAAGTATGTGTTGCTGCCTACCCCGGAAGGAAAAAGGCGAGAGCATATATATACTTACGTATGAAAGTAGAGTCTGTAAATAGACTGTGGGACAGCCGCCAGCCAAGTAAACTGATGATGTAAAAAGGTATTGGTCTGAAGGTGAAGCATTTGGTGCTGCTGTGGTGCAGGTTAACATCGAACAGAATGGCTAAAATTAATTCAAAATAATTAATAACAATTCTCATGAAGCAGGCAGCTACTCCTTACACAAACATCATCTGATAAGTATAAAAGTGTATTTAGGTAAATAAGTGTATGTAAAAGTGCAATTAATTAGTGAAAATTGCGTCCAGCTGATTTTGCTTATCGGGTAATGTCAATGACACCGCAAAATTGAAAAATAAATTTTGTTTTGTGAACTTTGTCATCTCTTTGGTTACAATTTTTATAGTGATTTTTATACAGGTAATCGCACCAATAACTAAACTAGTTATCGTATTAATTATTTACAGCGTATTTAATCCATTTCGTTTTGAGGTTACATATTTGTTTATGTAGGGTACATATTGATCAAACTGCCTTTTGGTATTTATTCCAATTATTCTTCTATACATCTATTAGATCATAATGCCAGTCACCCGTAGCATGTCTTCAGCACGCCGTGATGAGGCTAAACTAGATAATATCTTGAGAAAGCTAGACCTGACATTGAAGGAATTGGATGCATCCAAAACGTTGGTTGAGCAGTTGCACAGAGAAAGAGATGACAATGAAAAGGAACTACTGGATAGCTTAAATAAGTACGACTTGATAAAAAAGCAGATGGCTGAGCTGCACACAGAGCATAGGTTAGTGTTAGATGAGCGGGACAGATTGCACAACATTGTGAGTGGGTTTAGGGAGTGCAGTGATGAGTACGAACAGGGTCTTAAGCGCCTGTCAGTCTTGGAGCAGGAACTGCAGGAAGCCCATCACCACATTACCCACCTGGAGGCCGAAAAACGTGACACAATAGCTTCCCATACCCATAACTTGTTTGAGGAGTTAGTCGGTAGTGTGCCCAGCCTTGTTTCTACTGAACCTAACTTACAACCCACAGTTACTATTGACCTTACAAAGGATGATACATTAACATCTTATACCTCCTATCCCAAGATGGGCATAGTTGAGTGCAGTAGAAACAAATTTAAGAAATATGTAAAAATTAATAAATACATAAGAAAAACGTAAAAACTTATTAAAAGACAAAAATGTATGTACAAAAAAGTCAAGTATATTAAAGAAAGAAGGCAACTAGGTGATGAACTTGATATGTATTCGTTGTTAATTGAAAATAACATTTCAGAACATAATAATAACATCTTAAATTTAGAAACTGAAAGTAATAACTTAAAAAAATCACTAGACATAATGACTGACAGGTACAGTGATGTGAGAAGTGAGTATCAGGAGTATGTGCTGGCTATGAAGGATCTAATGAGTCCAAATTCCACATTAACATCGAACATCAATTTACTCAGTCCTGAGCCAGCCTGTAAGTCCTCGCTTACTTCACACATTGGCCCTTTAGTTGATTTAAATGAAAAAACCAGTGGTTCCTTCAATGTAATAAGTAATGTAAAACCTGAAATAGTGATGTATTGTGATGAATTGGGGAAATCAATGGGCCAGTTACTAAGTTCATATTTAGAACATAAGATTACTAATTATTGTATGCCGGGATTAACTTACTGTAACATCATTAAAAAAATTAAGAATTATAGTTTAAACAGCAACAATACGCTTATCATTTTAGTGGGAGACAGGGGAAATGCAGACAGAAATGCACTTATAAATTGTTTTGAATCACTGAAGTCATTAAATGTTAAAAATATAATATTATTCACACTTTCTTATAGCCGTAGCTTGTCACAGGCAGAAAACAATCTTAGACATAAGCTCAATCTAACTTTACATACAATGGCATTACATAATCAAAATAAATTCCATTTAGTTGACATAAACGTATATTTAGAAAATAAATTATTATTGACAAAAGATAAATTCTATTTGAATATTTATTTTAAGAGACAGATAGCATCTTTGCTATCATATTATATTACTTGTTCAGCCAAGAACTTGGCTACCCAAGCTGCTCCTTTTGAGCAGAAAAATGACAATGTTTGTCTTGCGACCTTGGAATCTGTTCCAAAAAAGTGTGACAATCATTTAAATATAATTCTAGGACAATAGAGGAGATCTCTAGCAACTTAATCTTGGGACAAAGGAAAAGTCTATGTACCTGAATATTATTCATCAAAATATTCAAGGTTTTTTTGGCAAAGAGTTAGAACTAGAATTGTTTTTAAATGAAATGCACATTCATATACTTTGTTTGACTGAACACTGGCTAAAAAAACATGAATTATTAGTTAATATTGATAATTATAAAATCATTAGTTCGTTTACTAGAGTTTCTGCTATAAGAGGTGGGTCACTCATTTTAATTAATGACAAATTAAAATCCAAAGAGAGAAAAGATATAGTACAGATATTTCAATCCACGAAGACGCGCCCCTCCATTTCTCCGATCAGTTTACAGTACATGTGTGCACGCTTAAGTCAATGTCTGAGTGTTATCCGTACACACTAATAATCTATGTGTGCACGCACACACTATAATTAATAGACTAATCAGGAGAGAGCGTCATAGTCAAAAAGAAAGATGCTCTACTTCAATTTTAAATTTTATACCCGACTGCGAGAAAAGGGTTGTTTTATTTTTAGGTGTAGATATTTTATGTGATTCTTTAATATAATGATAATATTACCATTTTTATTATAGGGGTAATTATAGACATACGTGAAATTTTTTATAGAACTTTATTAAGAAATAAAATAGGTAGTCAATCACTCGTTTCAGAATTATCTAATTCAGAGTCTGATGTATCGCCGACATTTATAATAAAACTAAAATCAAGATCACAGTGTCTCAGGTATTCGTCTTCTATTTTTTCCACGTGCTTACAAGTATTGAACCAGACATCTTTATTTACGCGATTAAATGCTTCATTTAAAATGGGCATAATCGAAGTGTAATTTTGACTGATATTGCGACTAGCAACGTCGTTTTTTATAATACCCCAAATATTTTCGATTGGGTTCAATTCTGGATGATAAGGAGGCAGCCGAAGCACTGTGAATCCATGCTCTTTCAATAAATCGTCCACTTTGTACTTGCGAAAGTTTTCTTTGTTTTTTAATATAAGATTATAAAGTTCAGGTTTTTTCTAGCTTGGTTCAAAATGGATATTTTTTGCATTCAGCCAAGTCTGCATGTCTGATTTGTTGGAGTTGGATGTTGGAATTTTTTCCGAACTCGTATTGTGATAAGCTGCATTATCCAAGATTACCACGGCATTAATTGGGAGATTTGGTATTAGTTTCTCCTTAAGCCACTTTAAGTAATTTTCTGTGTTCATGTTATAGTGGTAGTCTCCAAATTTGATCTCTGCTCTATATGTCAACAATGCACTTCCACCATGTACTATAATTATGCGCACTCCTTTTGATAAATTTTGTTTTATTGCTGTATTAGAATCTTTTTCGGCCCAAGATTTTTTTTGCACGTGATTGGTATGAATATATGATTCGTCTGTGTAGACTATAGGTCTACCTGCATTACGAAAAGACTTTACTTGTTTTAAATATTTCAATCTTAACATCTGCATATCATGTTTTTCGGTTAGCACCTTCCTGTTATTCTCAGTTTTTCTCCATTTATAACCAAGTTTAAGTAACAATGTCCTTAGGGTTGTTAAACATCCATCAAATTGTATGCGGTCTTTTAAAACAATATTAAGTCGTGATAATGTTGGAAATTGACGATGTTCTATATGATAATTGTGAATGGTTCTTCGGATTACACCTATATCAAATTCGTCAAAATTAATTTTTCGTGGTCTTACCCTTCTCTTCTTCATAGGTAATGTAAAAATAGTAGCACTTCTGCCCACTAAATTAGAATGCGACGTGCTCGTTTCATTTTCACACTCAGTATCCACTTCCGTAGTCAGCTCTGTTGTACGCTCCACACTTGGGACTATGGGAACTATACCATCCGTCTCCATAGTTATATTGGATTCTATAGTAGGAGCTGTAATAGGCTGCATTGTATCAGTATATTCCTTTCTTTCGCGTAGAATTCTAGTCACTGTGCTTTCAGAAACTCCAGCAGCCTGTGCGGTTCTCCATCGTGCATCAGTGAGTTTTTCTGCATATTTGTTACTTGCTTCTTTTTTCATAATATCATAAACTTAAGAAATAATTTCTCTCGCCTAAAATTAAAAAAAAATATATATTTTTACTTATTTATAAAAAAATCCTTTATTTATTTCATGTGTTTTAATAACTATAAAATTATAAACAGTCATTTACATACCTGGCTTTTAAGTACAATACGCTGAGATTTTTTCGACATTTCAAAAAAAAATTAAGTGGAGCAACTTTCGTAATGAGTCTGGAATTTCGCAACATAGATTTTACTACCCGTCTGCATCGAACCGCTGACGGTTCGCGACTGAGGCCGGAGCAAACTCCCCGCACCCCGCAATCCCCTCAACCGAAAACAAGTGGGGCGCGTCTTCGTGGATTGAAATATCTGTAGCACTCTCAAGTGAGCGAAATATTGAACTATCATGTGCAGAGCTTGAGCAACATTTTTTTTTTTTTTTTTTTTTTATATAGGACACGTCAATTGGACTTCGCCTTGCCTGATGGTAAGCTGAAGGCAAAGTCCCAGAAAAGAGGGTCACCATTACTTACACATACCGTGTGACAATGGTGACACTCAGCTTGACGGCCTCATCATATGCTTTTTCACGCCCCGCTTAAATGACCCGGGACTGTAGGAAGAAGGAAACACGTGAGCTGGTAATGAATTCCAGGCCTTAATGGTGCGACAGAGGAAAGAGTCTCCGAACAGCTTGGTTCTTGATCGAATGTTTTGCACCGTGTGCGGATGACATCTAAGACCTGCACGCGTTGTCCTGTGTAGGAAAGGGGAGGGTGGGACTAATTGGAAGAGCTCATCAGAACACTCCCCATGGTACAAACGGTAAAATACAGCCATGGATGCAACATCTCTACGCAGCTGTAAAGGTTCTAGGGTGTTCGTGATCTCGGGATTCCCAATGATGCGGACCGCACGTCGCTACAACCTGTCGAGAGCATCTAGTAAGTACTTTGCTGAACCATCCCAGAGATGCGAGCAGTACTCCACACAGGAGCGAATTTGTGTCTTGTATAGAAGACACCGCTGCTCCGGCGTGAAAAACCGTCTCACTCTGTTCAGGACTCCGAGTTTTCGTGAGGCTGTTTTGATGATACTTTCGATGTAGTTTTTGTTATTCAGGTTGCAGCGAACATCCATACCTAGGATATTGAGATTGTCCTGCAGTGGCAGTGGCGTGCTCTGAAGAGTGGGGAGGGGAAGGAAAGAAGATACTTTTGCTGTAAACGCACATGCCTGCGTCTTCTTGGCATTGAACTCAACCAGGTTCTCAGAGCCCCATTGAGAAATGTGATTCAGGATCCCGTCAAGCTCAGTGACAAGAAGCTGCCTTTTCTCCGCGATATCCGACTGCTTGGCCGCAGGATGTCCATGATAACTCCCATGCAAAGTGCTATCGTCTGCATAACAATGAACATTGCTGGTAGACAGCATGTCGTTGATATGCAGAAGAAAGAGAGTGGGTGATAAGACGGACCCCTGGGGCACGCCAGCATTAACCTGCAGAAACTCCGAAGCTCGTCCGTCACAAAGGACGCGAATACGGCGCCCCTGCAGGAAGCTAGCAACCCAGTTGCACAGCCTAGAAGGCAGACCAAAGGCAGGTAGCTTGGAAAGAAGCGATTTGTGCCAGACTCTATCGAAAGCTTTGGCGATGTCAAGACTAATTGCCAGTGACTCGCCGTGCTTGTCCATAGCCTCACCCCAAAGATGGGTAACGTATTGATTATGTGCTCGAACACTTTGCACAGCACTGAGGTGACGGCTATGGGTCGATAGTTGGCTGGCTCCGAGCGATCCCCCTTCTTGGGAATCGGCTGAACATTCGCCTCTTTCCAAGGCAAAGGCACTGTACCCGAACTGTAGGATAGCCGGTACAGGCGCGTAAGCATTGGAGACAACTCCGCTGCACATTTTTTCAAGACTACCGCTGGAATACCATCCGGACCACTGGCTTTCCGGACATCGAGTGATTGCAGCACTGCACGGACATCGCGTTGCCTGATATGGATATCAGGCATCGCGTGGTCACTGTCGGGTAGTGTTGGTGGCTGCGTACCACAATCATCGATTCGGGAGTTGGCCGCAAAGAGATTAGCCAGCAGATTTGCCTTCTCTTGCGGCTCATGGGCCAGGGATCCATCAGGGTTACGCAGCGGAGGCAGCGAAGGCTGACAGAAGTTGGCTTGCACGGCTTTAGCCAGTCGCCAGTAGCCACGGCTTCCCGTGGGATGCATCACTAGCTCTTGACCAAGCCGCGCTATGCGCAGGGCATCCGCTCTGACGTAGGCCCTTCTGCAGACCTTTGTGGCTCTGTTGTACGCCGCCTTAAAGTGACCCAGATTGGGATGGCGCGTGGCGCGCGCCCTTACCCAAGCGCGGTACGCAGACTGTTTTTGTTCAACAGCTTCCGCACACTCGCGCCCGAACCAAGGGCGCACCCCACGGTCACCGGTGACATCGGTGTATGAGATATAGTATTCCATACCCAGACCGATCTCACCGGCGACAGCAGTAGCACAATCCGATGGGTTCTTACCTTCAAAGCAGCGCTCAACCCACGGGATGGACGCAAAATAGTCACGAAGTCCATCCCAGTCCGCTGACGAGTAGTGCCAGAGACGCCGCTTCCCCTGCACGGGTCGTGGGGGCGCTATAATGGGCACCGTGGAACAGACCAGGCAGTGGTCGGAGTTGCCTAAAGCGGCTCGCACCGATACACTATACCGGTCCGGATCACTCGTCAGCAGAAGGTCTAGCAGAGAAGGTGCTAGGCCCGACCTTCTTGGTATCCTAGTGACCTCGTGCACCAATTGGGTCAGGCCGTGCGCCAGAGCAAACGCGTGGGCGGCTCTTCCCGCATGGTCTGTTTTGGAGGAGCCCAACCAGATCTCGTGGTGGGCGTTAAAATCCCCCAAAAACACCATTTCGGCATTCGGAAATCGCTCCTGCGCATCATCTGCCGCCTGACTCAGATATTCAAAGAGTCGAGTTGTCTCAGCATTTCCTGTATGGGAACGGTAGAGGCACACATAGATCTGACTCGTAGGGCCATGGTCTACGTGTACCCAAAGGATGGAGAAGGATGGGTCCTCTAGGCAGCGCAAACGACGACAGCAAACATCCGCCCTAACAAACACGCACACCCCGGCTTTTGCACGAAAACTTTCCTCAAGAACATAGCCAGGGTAGAGCAAGTAGGTCGTGTCGTCAGGGCGGTGTATTTGCGTCTCCGTTAGAAAAAACATGGCAGGTTTCGCCGTCTCTAGGTGTTGGTGGACGGCGTTGAGGTTTGCATGGAGCCCACAGATGTTAGTGGACTCCACCTCAAATAGCAAGCTTTTGGGAGTGTGTCGAGCCGCTGTGTTGCCTATTGCCTTGAATTGCGCTGCCATGAGTTTGGGTGGGAGAAGGCGTGAAAAAAGAGGTGATTGCCGCCGCAGCACCGTGTGACAAAGCGCGGGATATTGGTTTTATCTATGAATGTGAGGCATGGCGAGAGCCGACGCGCCGAACGGAAGGGCCCCCGTACCCCCCCGAGTATGGTCGCCGGGCTCCCAATTCCGGTCACCAACCGGCACGACGAACCATATCGGGATTATGCGCGGCCTGGTGAGGCAGCCTCCCAAGGTGGTTAACCCCAGTTGGGCCCCTGTACTATACCGCGGGCGGCCAGCGGCACCACCGTTTCTACAGGTCTCCCTGTTCGGCGCATCGCCCCGCGCCATCCCCACTAGACTACGCCAAGACCCACTGGTCCCACTAGTGCTGCGACAACCACCACCTCTGCCCGGCTATGCACTTGCTGACCCCTGAACACAATCCAACCGAGATTGAATTGCTATGGAGGGTTTTTCGCAATAGTGCACGGTGGTACCTACCCGGTCGAAACTTGATTGAAACGTTATTAGCGTCTATAGACCTCCTTCTGGAGATTACCACCTTTTTGAGTCTATTATGGAAGAAACCTTAAAAAAAAGTATGTAAATGTAAGAAGACGGTAGTTGTATGTGGCGATTTTAATATTGATATTCTCGAAAACTCCCAGAACGCGTTAAGGTTCCTCAATCTTTTCAAATCTTTTAATTTACAAAATCTGTTTTGTGAACCAACTCGCATCACATCCACAACAGCTACCTGCTTGGATAATATTTTTTCTGATAACAATGTAAATGAGAAATCGTTAATTAATTTTATAAAGTCAGATCATACAGGTCAGTTAGCTAGATTTGAACACCAACATGTTTCATTACCAAAAAAATATTGTATGTAGACCATCACAACTTATCGATTAGAGAAATTTAAATAAAATATTAACAACAAAATACCTCTTTTGGAATTAAATAATAATGAAAACCCGGATGTTCTTTACAGAGATTTGTTCGAAGTAATCAATTACGAATTTAATAACATTTTCACTAAAAAACAATAAACACTAATCAATTCAAAAATAAATTTAGTGATTGGGCTACACCTGAAATCTTTAAAAGTAGAAAAAAATTGTATGAATTATATGAGACAAAGGCATGTACAAATGAGCCACAAGTAATCGAACATATTAAAAAATACTCGAAACTGTTTAAGAAAGTCTGTTCAATAGCCAAATCTAATTATATTCGGGCTAAAATAAAAAAATCCGATATTAAAATTAAGGCAACATGGAATGTTATTAACAAAGAAACCTGTAAGACAAGGTCACGTGATCGTTCCTTCGAGTTAGAAATAGATGGTAAACACATTAATACTGATGCTGCAGTGGCTAATGCATTTGAATCTTTTTTCACAAATATTCCAATTACCACTACAAATTCATTAAATTCTTCAAAAAATATAGCTGCTTCTCTTTTTAAATCTAGTGTTGATAAATGTAGTACCTACTAACTTTGATTTTCAGTATATTGATTTTAGAACTATACTTAAAACTTTTAAGCAACTAAATGTAAAAAAGACTGAGGATCTTTGGGGCATTTCAATCAATATAATACAATCAATATATTATATTGATTGAAATGCCCCAAAGATCCTCAGTCTTTTTTACATGACCATGACCATGTCACGGAATATCGTAAAAGATTGAACTGGCTCCCTATTCGGCAGCGCCGTGACCACACATCACATCGTAACTCCTCTCTATACTATTCTTCACAATCCTAATGCTTTACTGGTGGTAGAAACTTGGTGGCACAAATTTGTCTCAAGTTTCGACCGGGTAGGTACCACCGTGCACTATTGCGAAAAACCCTCCATAGCAATTCAATCTCGGTTGGATTGTGTTCAGGGGTCAGCAAGTGCATAGCCGGGCAGAGGTGATGGTTGTCGCAGCACTAGTGGGACCAGTGGGTCTTTACGTAGTCTAGTGGGGATGGCGCGGGGCGATGCGCCGAACAGGGAGACCTGTAGAAACGGTGGTGCCGCTGGCCGCCCGCGGTATAGTACAGGGGCCCAACTGGGGTTAACCACCTTGGGAGGCTGCCTCACCAGGCAGCGCATAATCCCGATATGGTTCGTCGTGCCGGTTGGTGACCGGATTTGGGAGCCCGGCGACCATACTCGGGGGGGTAGGGGGGCCCTTCCGTTCGGCGCATCGGCTCTCGCCATGCCTCACATTCATAGATAAAACCAATATCTCACGCTTTGTCACACGGTGCTGCGGCGGCAATCACCTCTTTTTTCACGCCTTCTCCCACCCAAACTCATGGCAGCGCAATTTAGAGAGGCTCCATGCAAACCTCAACGCCGTCCACCAACACCTAGAGACGGCGAAACCTGCCATGTTTTTTCTAACGGAGACGCAAATACACCGCCCTGACGACACGACCTACTTGCTCTACCCTGGCTATGTTCTAGAGGAAAGTTTTCGTGCAAAAGCCGGGGTGTGCGTGTTTGTTAGGGCGGATGTTTGCTGTCGCCGTTTGCGCTGCCTAGAGGACCCATCCTTCTCCATCCTTTGGGTACACGTAGACCATGGCCCTACGAGTCAGATCTATGTGTGCCTCTACCGTTCCCATACCGCTCCCTTTGAATATCTGAGTCAGGCGGCAGATGATGCGCAGGAGCGATTTCCAAATGCCGAAATGGTATTTTTGGGGGATTTTAACGCCCACCACGAGATCTGGTTGGGCTCCTCCAAAACAGACCATGCGGGAAGAGCCGCCCACGCATTTGCTCTGGCGCACGGCCTGACCCAATTGGTGCACGAGGTCACTAGGATACCAAGAAGGTCGGGCCTAGCACCTTCTCTGCTAGACCTTCTGCTGACGAGTGATCCGGACCGGTACAGTGTATCGGTGCGAGCCGCTTTAGGCAACTCCGACCACTGCCTGGTCTGCTCCACGGTGCCTATTATAGCGCCCCCACGACCCGTGCAGGGGAAGCGGCGTCTCTGGCACTACTCGTCAGCGGACTGGGATGGACTTCGTGATTATTTTGCGTCCATCCCGTGGGTTGAGCGCTGCTTTGAAGGTAAGAACCCATCGGATTGTGCTACTGCTGTCGCCGGTGAGATCGGTCTGGGTATGGAATACTATATCTCATACACCGATATCACCGGAGACCGCGGTGTGCGCCCTTGGTTTGGGCGCGAGTGCGCGGAAGCTGTTGAACAAAAACAGTCTGCGTACCGCGCTTGGGTAAGTGCGCGCGTCACGCGCCATCCCAATCTGGGCCACTTCAAGGCGGCGTACAACAGAGCCACAAAGGTCTGTAGAAGGGCCTACGTCAGAGCGGATGCCCTGCGCATAGCGCGGCTTGGTCAAGAGCTAGTGATGCATCCCACGGGAAGCCGTGGCTACTGGCGACTGGCTAAAGCCGTGCAAGCCAACTTCTGTCAGCCTTCGCTGCCTCCGCTGCGTAACCCTGATGGATCCCTGGCCCATGAGCCGCAAGAGAAGGCAAATCTGCTGGCTAATCTCTTTGCGGCCAACTCCCGAATCGATGATTGTAGTACACAGCCACCAACACTACCCGACAGTGACCACGCGATGCCTGATATCCATATCAGGCAACGCGATGTCCGTGCAGTGCTGCAATCACTCGATGTCCGGAAAGCCAGTGGTCCGGATGGTATTCCAGCGGTAGTTTTGAAAAAATGTGCAGCGGAGTTGTCTCCAATGCTTACGCGCCTGTACCGGCTATCCTACAGTTCGGGTACAGTGCCTTTGCCTTGGAAAGAGGCGAATGTTCAGCCGATTCCCAAGAAGGGGGATCGCTCGGAGCCAGCCAACTATCGACCCATAGCCGTCACCTCAGTGCTGTGCAAAGTGTTCGAGCACATAATTAACAAACAGCTCATGCGGCACCTAGAGGATCACTCCTTAATTAATGACCGGCAATATGGCTTCAGACCGAAACGGTCAACGGGTGATCTTCTAGCACACGTTACCCATCTTTGGGGTGAGGCTATGGACAAGCACGGCGAGTCACTGGCAATTAGTCTTGACATCGCCAAAGCTTTCGATAGAGTCTGGCACAAATCGCTTCTTTCCAAGCTACCTGCCTTTGGTCTGCCTTCTAGGCTGTGTAACTGGGTTGCTAGCTTCCTGCAGGGGCGCCGTATTCGCGTCCTTTGTGACGGACGAGCTTCGGAGTTTCTGCAGGTAAATGCTGGCGTGCCCCAGGGGTCCGTCTTATCACCCACTCTCTTTCTTCTGCATATCAACGACATGCTATCTACCGGCAATGTTCATTGTTATGCAGACGATAGCACTATACATGGGAGTTATCATGGACATCCTGCGGCCAAGCAGGCAGATATCGCAGAGAAAAGGCAGCTTCTTGTCACTGAGCTTGACGGGATCCTGAATCACATTTCTCAATGGGGCTCTGAGAACCTGGTTGAGTTCAATACCAAGAAGACGCAGGCATGTGCGTTTACAGCAAAAGTATCTTCTTTCCTTCCCCTTCCCACTCTTCAGAGCACGCCACTGCCACTGCAGGACAATCTCAATATCCTAGGTATGGATGTTCGCTGCAACCTGAATAACAAAAATTACATCGAAAGTATCATCAAAACAGCCTCACGAAAACTCGGAGTCCTGAACAGAGTGAGACGATTTTTCACGCCGGAGCAGCGGTGTCTTCTATACAAGACACAAATTCGCTCCTGTGTGGAATACTGCTCGCATCTCTGGGATGGTTCTGCAAAGTACTTACTAGATGCTCTCGACAGGTTGCAGCGACGTGCGGTCCGCATCATTGGGAATCCCGAGATCACGAACACCCTAGAACCTTTACAGCTGCGTAGAGATGTTGCGTCCATGGCTGTATTTTACCGTCTGTACCATGGGGAGTGTTCTGATGAGCTCTTCCAATTAGTTCCACCCTCCCCTTTCCTACACAGGACAACACGTGCAGGTCTTAGATGTCATCCGCACACGGTGCAAAACATCCGATCAAGAACCAAGCGGTTCGGAGACTCTTTCCTCTGTCGCACCATTAAGGCCTGGAATTCATTACCAGCTCACGTGTTTCCTTCTTCCTACAGTCCCGGGTCCTTTAAGCGGGGCGTGGAAAAGCATATGATGAGGCCGTCAAGCTGAGTGTCACCATTGTCACACGGTATGTGTAAGTAATGGTGACCCTCTTTTCTGGGACTTTGCCTTCAGCTTACCATCAGGCAAGGCGAAGTCCAATTGACGTGTCCTATAAAAAAAAAAAAAAAAAAGCTCCAACTTATTTGCGGGAACGCTTCAATTATCTTGCACCTAGGGGCCAACCCTATCGTCATTCTTCCTCTCTCTCCGTCTGCACACAGTTGCAGCTGTTATGATGGTTCCTTCACGGTACAAGCTGTACGTCTTTGGAACGCACTACCTCACACCATTCGCAGTAGTAATACTATTTTTGAGGAGGTAGGACACGGCGGTATATCCGCCCGATTGAGCAGTCCGACTGCGGAAGTACCTCCGCCCTACAGAATACCGCGGTTATAATAACTTCGTGTTGTGTTCCCAGCGGTGAGTAGGGTAGCCAGAGCTCACTGGAGAATTTGTGCCGTCAGTGGGAAGACTAAAGGCTTGTCCTGATTTGTCTTCTACTGACGGCACAGAAACTCTGTACTTACAGGGTTGGCAGCGTGACTGTGACTCCTCTGGTGTTACAGACGTCCATAGGCCACGGTAACTACTTTCTATCAGGTGGGCCGTGTGCTTGTCTGCCAACTAAGTGGTATAAAAAAAAAATAAAAAAAAATTCTCTGGACATTTTCAGGAGAAGAACAATCGAACATTTCCTATCACAATAATGAAGTCTGTATATTTATCTATGTATATATACCTACCTACAGGCCTGCGCTCATAGGAGGCGGAGGTCGTTCATCGACCTCAGACGCCCTGTTACCCTCCCCTGACAAGTAAGGTAAAAATAGGGACTATATCTTACTATTTAGCTAGCAAATCCAAAGATAATTCGCATAATTGCTGCAAAGAGAGTCACAAGGGCCAAGAGACCAATACACTACTAGAAACTAGTCCAACAAACGCAAAAAAAGGTACTACTTTACTGCGAAACCAAAAGATAATTTGCAAAATCGTTTACAAACTTGCAACTTCAAACAAGATAAGTCTTTTTCGTGAATAATATAACTACAGAACGTAAAACGAAAACGAACGAAAATATAGCGGGTTTAAGAAGTAAAATAGAGTTGTTAGAGATTGACCTGTAGGTACAACCTTCAATGTAGTAAAATTGTACCTTGTATTATTTGCCTGTCAGAACCATTTGTAGAAAGTAGTCAATGTTTCATAAATGTGACTGGGAACGGAATTGCTTCTTCATTTTGTAGACTCAAAACCAAAAATGCGCAGCATTGTGAGGTATGTATACTAGTGAAACCTGACTTAGCGTTTGTGGAGCTACCTCAAAGAAATGTCGATACCGAAGCACTTTGAATGCTGTGCCATAGAATTAATTGACCAAAATTTGTATATAATATGCGTGTTTAGGACACTAGACTCTGACATTACTATAGATCGAGATATACATACATATATATATGTAATATATATATGTGTGTATATATACTTAGTCTGGCCATAAATACTGTTACAATTAAAATAAGAAAGGTCCCTAAAACAATCCATACGATTGGCAGTGAAGAATTTTCCCATGGAAAGAGTGCGTGCTTCTATTGATAACTGGCCTCAACGTTTAAAGGACTGTGTTGCAGCCAATGGAGACCACTTCGAATAAGCTTTATATTTTAAATTGTTTTATATTTATGTATTAAACTAACACACTGTAAAAGTAATAAATATTATTTGCAATAAAAAAAAATGTTTTTTCTTCGTAACAATATTTATGGCTAGACTAGGAACATACATAGATAGAGATAGACTAAATAGTAACATAAAAATAAATACATTGAAAGCAAGCCGTGCATCAAATATTTTACTGGATATGGCCCAAAATTTAAATTTGACTCTGCACATAACCCAGCCAACTCGACAGCAAAAGTCTTGTATTGATCATATTATTAGTAATATCAGCATACCCAAAGGCGAAATCCTTTACCTTGGAATGTCGGACCACGAAACAGCTCAATTACTTACTGTCCCTACAAATGACAGAAAAATTACGCTAACAAGCTACTCAATATACGAGACTTTTCTAGGAAAAATATTAAACGATCGATAAACGAAACGAACGATATAAAACGCACACATTGAAAAAATATAATTCGATTTAAAGAGTGTATGGCAAGTCTGTCATTTAGTGAAGTATACGCGGAGTCAAACCTTGATTCGGTATATTCTAAAGTTCACGAACTAGTTTATCTGTTTATTAACTTGTGTTTTCCTACACTCAAACACAAAATTTTAGACAAGCCAAAAAAATGCTTGGATTAGTTGAGGTCTGAGAGTTATCTGTAAAACAAAAAAAGTTGGTGTCGCGCTTGGCCCAACGTGCGCGAGTGGACTGTATTGCGGAGAAGCAGATAACTGTTCTATTGACACTTTACACACAAAACAAGACAGGTGGCCGGGCTGCCGCGGATTCGATCCAGGCAGTGAATGCAGCCCGAGAAATTAGGAGAGGATGCACTAACCTTCACGACCCACGTGTTTTTCATCGCAGCCGGTACACGGATCTTCTCTTCCTTGCTCAGGAGCTGCCGTCAGCGTCACTAGATCCCTTGAGGAACACACGAGAGGCACCATCCGATCGGTAAAGGTCTATTAGGCGGTTAAAATACAACAAATATTATTCATTTCTGAGAGACGCGCTCGCGATCCGTCCCTACGCTGGCTAGTTCAAAGCGGGAGTGGCCGTCCACATCTCACACAATGGCGGACGGAAGCTACAGCTAGCCCTACTCTATGGTTAGTGCGGAGGGGGAGACGGATCTAAAAGGAGTGTGTTTCCATGTCAAAAAATACAGTTTCCACATCGGCGCAACCATTCCCCCCGGCTTGAAGGGTTACCTTCGAAACGAAAAATGTGGAACAAAACTAATGTCTAATCTAAATCTAGGTTTGCGAAAATAACAACTAAAATATAAACATAGATTGGAACTCGTGCCTACTGCTGGCTAGGCAGAGGGCAGAGGCGAACAACCGGGCGCAGATACGATCCGGTTGCAGTTTTAACCCGTACAACACGAGTTATCCCGCGGGCATCGGGAAAAATTTCCTCTACTACTCCTAGAGGCCAATGTAAAGGAGGCGCATTCTCAGTCATAAGGACTACCACCGTACCTACAGTAATTGGGTTGGATGGAGTATTCCATTTTTGACGTGACTGCAGCGTGTGCAAATAATCGGTTCTCCAACGATTCCAAAACGATTGGACCATCTTATCTAAAAGAGCGTGACGAGTTAGGAGGTGTATTCTATCGTCATCAACATCTATTGCGGGCAAATATTTTAAAGGAGTCATATTTAAGAAGTGAGCTGGCGTCAGCGCTAACGGCTCTGACGGATCGCTAGATAGAGTCCGACACAGCGGACGCGTGTTCATCACCGCCTCTACTTGCGCGAGTACGGTACTCAACTCCTCGAACGAGAGAATCTGTTCGCCTATGACGCGAAACAGATGCGACTTAAGGCTTTTAATATTCGCTTCCCAATTACCACCAAAATGACTAGCTGCAGGCGTGTTAAAGTACCATTCAATGCGATTTTCGGCTAAGATGTGAGCGAATTCACTTTGGTAGTACTTAGACCGTAAGAATGTGTGCAATTCCGAAATACTACGTCGGGCCCCTACATAGTTTGTACCGTTGTCCGAATACATGCGCTTAACCGGACCCCGACGCGACAAAAAACGTTTAAAAGCGGACATAAAATTTGGCGTACTTAAATCACCGGTCAACTCTATATGAACCGCGCGAGTTGTCATACAAATGAACAAACAAACATAAGCTTTCGTGGAGCGAATGCCACGACCACGAGCAATGGTGACCTTGAAAGGCCCAGCAAAGTCTGTGCCGGTGTGTACGAAAGGTTTTGCGGATTGAACAACACGACAAGAGCGATGATCGGCCATTTCAGGCGCGATAAAACGCGGGCGGAGTTTAAAACAAGGTACACATCTGTGTACTCTAGCGCGAATCAAATTACGAGCGGAAATTATCCAGTATTTCTGTCTCAAAATAGACATTAACAAATCGGGACCAGCGTGACAATTCACCTTGTGATGATAATCTACTAACAAATCTAATACGTGGTCCTTACGCGGGAGAATTACTGGGTGCCTTTGTTCAAATCCTAAACCTGAATTTCTCAAACGACCACCTACTCGAATGAGTCCATCTTCCAAAAATGGTTTCAAGTGTCGGAAAGAACGACTACAAGGTTTGTTAAATTCTAAATTTTTAAATTCAGAAGCAAAATAACACTTCTGCAATTCGCGAAGTATGATCAATTCAGCCTTATCTAAATCAGCGGCGGTTATATGACCGCGTGTAGATAAAATTCTCAAAAATCGGCCTACATAAACAACACAACGCAACAGTCTCGACCAAGACGAGACGCGATTAGCCAACAACAAAACCAGGGACTCTTCACGCGGGACCGACACCACAAGCGAGTGCTTCTTTTCCTCGGGTGGTTCGGAAACCGTAGTGGGATTGAATTGACTAACTGGCCACTTATCTAACGCGGCATGAATCCAGGACGGTCCACTAAACCATAACGGGTGATCTAATATTTGCGAAGGAAGCAGTCCACGAGAGAGACAATCGGCTGGGTTGTCGGTGCCAGCAACGTGAAAGAGATTTTTTGGCGCTAATTCCGATTGAATTTTTGCCACTCTATTAGCGACGAAGGTGTCCCAACGATGGGGCGAAGAGTGGGCCCAACACAAAGCGACTGTTGAGTCCGAAAAAGCTAAAATTCTATTAATATTAATGCGACTACTACAAGCATTGGCGATAGAGGTGATCAATCTAACCAACAATAGTAAAGCGCATAGCTCGAGGCGTGCCAGAGAGACGACCTTACGGGGAGAGACCTTCGATTTCGCGCTTATAAGGCTAATTGAAACCTTACCTACATTCGAGACATGAAAATAGACTACTCCTCCATACGCCCTCTCACTAGCGTCCGCGAAGCCTACTACCGTAACAACACTATGTTGCGATATACCTACATGACGCGGAATTTGTACTAGGTCAAGCACAGAGAGTTCTTTTCTAAAGCGAGCCCACAACTTAGCAATGTTGTCGGGCGCGGTGTCGTCCCAATCACAATTCGAAAGCCAAAGCTCTTTTATAAGTAGTTTGGCGTACAGAACGACAGGAGCTACGAATCCCATTACGTCCCATATCCGTGCCACACACGACAGGATAATGCGTTTAGTACAAGTTTGCGGGGTCGAACTACTTTTCAAACTAAACGTATCAGATGCGGGCGACCAGCTTAAACCAAGCACCTTGTGCGTATCACTTTCATCGAACTCCTTAACCGAAGACAATCGGTGCGACGGTGGAATCGACTCTAACGCTGTTTGCGAGTTGCTCGTCCATTTCACGAGATCAAATTGACCCGCCTTCATGAGACTTATAACTTGAGCGGCCGTCTCGACAGCCTCGGCCTCGCTATCTACACTATACACGAAGTCGTCCATGTATAAGCCAGTCTCAATGGTGGCTCTCGCTTTAGGAAATGCATCGCCCTCGTCAGCGGCCAACTGCTTGACGGTGCGAAGTGCGTGAAAAGGGCTAGATTTAAGCCCGAAGCAAACACGATTAAACTCGTAAACCATTAAAGGTTCTTGCGGTGAAAATCTATACAAAAATCGTTGAAACCTACGATCGGGTTCGCGCACTTCAAGGCACAAAAACATTTGTCGAATATCTGCAGAGAGTGCCACAGCGAATAAACGAAAATTTACAATTATGTCAAATAAATTACCTTGAAGATTTTGACCACAATACAAAATGTCATTAAGCGACACGGAAGTGCTAGTCTTAGCACTGCCATCTAGAACTACGCGGAGTTTAGTAGTAAGCTTATCTTCTCTAATAACTCCGTGGTGCGGGATAACGTACGAAGGCTGGGTCTCGTCAGTGTCCGCAGGCGCAGGTGAGATGTAACCTTTATCTAAATATTCGTTGACAACCTCATCATAGGCTTGCTTTAACTTTGGAGACGCCTGCATCTTTCGTTCTAAACAAAGAAAGCGTCTTTCAGCGGATGCACGGGAGTCGCCGAGCGAAAAAATATCTCCCTTGAAAGGGAGCGCGACAACATAACGACCCTGCTCATCGCGAGTAGTCGTGCGACAATAAATCTCCTCAGCCATCTTGTCATCAGGGCTTAGGATTGGTGGGACATTGACCTCCTCAATCTCCCAAAACTTGCGGATGGTAGACTCCAGTGGCGGCTCGACGGTGCAACAGAACGAGGCAGTCGAGTGACTAAAACTATCCATAGAAGCGGGTGCAGAACCAATTATAACAAAACCCAGAACTGTTTCCAGGGCGTGCGGAGCGGGGTACGTCGGACCCCCTTGAACCTTACGTGATAACTGGAGGTGCGGGAGAATTGAAGCGCCGATCAATATATCGACGACTCCAGGAACAGCGTAAGTCTCATCAGCTAAAGGTAAGTCTTTAAATTTCGTTAATAAAGACGTGTCAACTGGGACGGTAGGCAACTGTTCAGTTATTTTATCCGTAACGAACGAATCCATGTCAAACCAAATTTTATTATTAAAACGAGATCCAAACCTCGTTTTAACTGTGCCATGAACAGCTGACCGTAAACCTCCAAAACCCGTCACCACTGATTAGGTTGAACGCCTATCAACATTGAAACCAAGACGTTGACAACAATCTTGAGTAATAAAATTACTTTGCGAAGCGCCATCTAATAGCGCTCGAACAATGTGCGGTTTACCTAATGCATCAACAATAACCACGCGAGCGGTCGCAAGACAAACCGTAGTGAGGGCGGCACTAGCGGAGAACGAACACAAGGTGACGTCATTCGTAGCGGTCCCCGGGCAGGCCGGAGCGCGTGCGAGCTCGGGCTGCGGCTGCGGCGCAGGCTGCCGCGCGTCACCGCTCGACGAACCAACTGTGCTCACCTTGGATGCGGCATTACTATTTTCAAAATGAAGCAAAGTGTGGTGTCTCGCTTGACATTTGCGACAACCATTTCCACTATTACATAAACCCACGCGGTGTTTAGTACCGAGACAATTAAAACAAAGATTATTAGCGCGAACAAATTTATAACGATCACTAGGCGACAATTTTAGGAAACCAGGACACTTGTACAGTTGCGAGTGATGAGTACTACACAAAGAGCAAACAGGTGATTGTACACGTGCTGGTGCGGTATTAACATAAGTATGGGTTGACCTCGGTGACCTCGATGACGCATCTATTTTGCGCGCGGGACTAACAACTGTCTTCGCGCCTTCATGTTTCGATGAAGAGCGTTGTAATATTTTTATATGCTCGCGAACAAAACCTTCTAAGTCTTCGAACTTAGGAATTTTATTGCCGCGATGATCCGACTCAAACAAACGAATGGTTTCGGAATCTAATTTCCTTAAACCCATATACAAAAATACGAAGTCGCAGAGGTCATCAATCTTTAGGTTCTTTACAGCGCGAACAGCTGACGCGAAAGTGTCTAGAAATTTCTCTAAGTTTTGATCGTTACATGCCGTAATAGATTTCAAATCAAACATCTGATCCAAATAGGCGTTAGCTACCGATCTTTTATCCTCATACTTAGCTTTCAAAGTATTTAAAATTAAATTATAATTCCCGGCACTAAACGTAATTCCAGCGCAAACGGTTATAGCTTTACCAGTCAATTTTTCAACAAGATAATGCAATTTTTCGTGATCTGTCAACGAATCGTTCTTATCTATTGTATTCTCAAAACTATCTATAAATCGACACCAATTGCGAATGTTACCATCAAATTCGGGTATTTGAATTGGTGGCAACTTAGGTCGGTCGCGAGTGGGGTTGGGTCGGTCAGACGGCTTCTCCAAACTCCTCGCGACGCGCTTGATACGACAATACAAATCGTCAAACGACGACAAGGCTTGATAACTCACTGAGTAATCGGGATCCAAATTCAACTCTAAAACGTTGATGTCATGCACTAAGGTTTCGAAATCCGCGCGTAGACTATCTAAGTTTTCTATAGAACACAAGAACGAATCTCTGATGACCAAATCAGAGGTTTTAAGTGCACTATCATAAATCGATTGTACGCGAGAGTAAATCATTTCTTTTTTAGCGTATAAAAGTTTCAATTGAACCTTACCGGTCTTATCAACCTTCGGGGACATGTTTACAATTAAATCTCAAACTAAAGTGCGGTAAACAATAAATATGAAATGACTTAATCCTAGCGGTACAGAGCAGCGAGGCGGCGCGAGCGTTAACTATGTAGGTAGGTAGGTGCTTACAACTGTGAATGCACGCTTGAACAAACGCGCATAGCAACAAGGTCGTACCTACGCGATGGTCGCTGTCTAGATTCAACTATTATTTCCGAGATTAAGTATTGCGTAATATCTATTCAAATTAAAATACTTTCGTATGAATTGGGATGAGATGCGAGCGAGGTAGGCACAGCCACGTGTCTACCCACGCAGGTACTAGGCAAATACGACGTGAGCCGAGAACAACGTAATTGAAAAAAAACAAAACAAAGCCAAATGCGTTAGGTATTACACTGTGCCTATGCACTAGGGTGTCTGAGTATACCTAAGATCTAAGCCTAAATGTCTGGATGCGGGGTTTTCTACTAAAATAACCAGGCACTTAGGTGCGATGCGAAAATTGCGAACTACGATTAAGTGTTGATATGATACCTAACCTATTTATGTATTAGGTAGGTACAATGCGAGCCAGCGGCGAACGGACAACAAATTCTAAGCCTAAGTGTCTGGATGCGGGGTTTTCTACTAAAATAACCAGGCACTTAGGTGCGGTGCGCTCATTCCCATTAGAATAATAACAAAATACGAACTACGGCTAAGAATCCGGCTCGATCCGGACCAAAAATGGTGTCGCGCTTGGCCCAACGTGCGCGAGTGGACTGTATTGCGGAGAAGCAGATAACTGTTCTATTGACACTTTACACACAAAACAAGACAGGTGGCCGGGCTGCCGCGGATTCGATCCAGGCAGTGAATGCAGCCCGAGAAATTAGGAGAGGATGCACTAACCTTCACGACCCACGTGTTTTTCATCGCAGCCGGTACACGGATCTTCTCTTCCTTGCTCAGGAGCTGCCGTCAGCGTCACTAGATCCCTTGAGGAACACACGAGAGGCACCATCCGATCGGTAAAGGTCTATTAGGCGGTTAAAATACAACAAATATTATTCATTTCTGAGAGACGCGCTCGCGATCCGTCCCTACGCTGGCTAGTTCAAAGCGGGAGTGGCCGTCCACATCTCACACAATGGCGGACGGAAGCTACAGCTAGCCCTACTCTATGGTTAGTGCGGAGGGGGAGACGGATCTAAAAGGAGTGTGTTTCCATGTCAAAAAATACAGTTTCCACATCGGCGCAACCAAAAGTACTACGACTAAATTATTACAAACATAAATCTGAAACAAATAAAGAAAAATTCAAATCGTACTCTAAATTACAATTAAATGTATTCTTAACTCTATAAAAAACTACAATCAGAGTAAACAATTGATAAAAAAGGAATCGGAAGGTTTAAAAACATCAGACTGTATAAACAAAATACTGGTAGAATACTCGTACCACCTTCTCACTGACCCACAAGCAATAACACAAGCATACAACGATCGTTTAATAAACATTAATACCAAACAAAAAACAAGCGATCAAATCTCAAAAAAAAGGAAGACATACGTAGTATATGCAACGGTATATATCTTAAGCCCTACGACAGTACTGATATTCTGAAAATCATTCAATCGTTCAAAAGTACAAACTCAGTTGGTTTTGATGAGTTCAGCACCAGACTTCTCAAGGACAGTGCCATCAAACTCACCCGTTCTAACACATTCAATAAACTTATGGTTCAGTGAAGGTCATTTTCCAAGTCTCCTTAAAAGATCGATAATCAAACCCCTAAACAAAAAGGGTGACAAATCTGTACTTAATAACTACAGACCAATAACTGTTATACCCATATTTTCTAAGGTTTTCGAAGTAGCTATGCATAAGCGACTATATGATTTTGTTACTCATCATTAAATGTTATGAAACGAACAATATGGTTTTCAGAAAGGCAGGTCTACAACACTGGCAAGCTTTAACCTCCTAGATTTTAGATCTGTGAAAGCCTAGACCGTAAAATATGCAAATCACAGTCAATCAGTCAAGTCAATCTTTGATATGAAAAGCGCATTTGACCTAGTTTAACATAAACGGCTTTTAAATAAATTAGTAAAGTATGGGATTAGGGGCCCTGTCTACGAATGGCTAGATTCATACCTAAGGGACAGAGAACAATGTGTTGAAATTATGTGTACAGACGACAACAAGGAACTAAAAGCACATAGATCTTCGTACAAGGTCAATAGCTCTGAGGGACCCCAACATGCAAAGGGAGTGTCCTAGGACCTTTGCTGTTCCTGATTTATATCAACGATTCGCCAAGTGTAACGCCTAAGCCTTGTATTCTATACGCTGACGACATTTCTCTCATCATGACATACCTATAATTATTCCAAAATGGATTATAAGTACTAATGACATAAATAATTCAATTGACTCTAGAATTTAATGGCTCAATAAAAATAATTTGCAAGTTAACACAGCATTATTTATATTTCATTATTCATGCCATTTACTTTGAGTCCAGTTCGCGTTCGCCTACTGTCGACGAACGCCGCGTACAGCAACAGTTGTCGTGTATCTATCTACCAATATACTTAGTCAGTTAAAATTTACTTCTGTGTTTTACTGAACTATTTATAGAAACCAAGGTGTGCGGACAATGCCAATATATTAAATTTAGTAATTATGGAAACTACAAAATTTGAATATCAAATATTCGACTGATAATTTTATATAATTAGATAAAAACAACCTTTCTAGGTATAAATATTGACCAGAACCTAAACTGGAAGGCACACATTGAATAAATTTGCAATAAAATAAACAAATTTGTTTACGTTCTGGCTAAACTTAGAAAGACCTCAAATCCCGAATCAGTCGCCATGGCCTACCACGCCTATGTTGCCTCAGTTTTAAATTGTGGTCTGGATTTGGGGCAGCGCCACAGACGTGAATAGAGTCTTCATTGCCCAAAAAAAGTATATCAGAGCGACCTCTAGGCTTTTTTCTCAAAACTGAATCTCCTTACCCTGCATTGTACATACATATACGAAGTTTGTTAGGTAATATCCTAACTTCTTTTCAAAGGCACATGAGATTTATCCGAGGAGCACTAGAAATCAGGATTGAATTGTTTTGCCCAGAGTCCCGAAGACAGCCCTATACTTAAAAACTATTTTGCGATGTGTGGTCGTATTTATAATACAATACCTAAAAGCTTGAAGTAACTTCCAACCTTTAAATTTCTGAGAAAGTTGAAAGCATGGCTCATAGAAAAATACTTTTATACGATAGAGGAATTTGAAAACTGTAAGGGTAAACTATGAATAAATATAATTTTTCATATTGACATGTGATATTTTTCACAATTTTTTATGACTTATTTTTATGCATTTTATAATATATTCTGACATGCCTATAAATTTATTATATGTTTGTGAATTGTGACTAAAGAATTCAATAGACTTGCATGTGCTGAAGTAATTTTATATTATAATTGTAGCATAAAGTCGTATTCTATGTAATTTAATGTTTGCATGCAAGAAAAGTGTAAATATGCTCCACAAAACTATTGTACCTAATACCTGTATAACCACATTTTAAGCAAATAAATGAATATGAAGATATAGAAAGAGGAAATTGAAGGCTGAACTAAAGATTATTTTGTTGGGGAATAGTGAGAAATAAATTGGTATGTATAATATGAAATAAATGGTTAAACTGTCCCACTGGGCCCAATAACTTTTGGTAGTGGAACTGTAAGCAGATATATCACTCCATTGGGGTTTGTTTCCAAGCTGCTTCCAGTGCAGTATAGGCTGTAGATCATCATCATCCTCTTGCGCCTGCTTCATACTGCTTCCGGTCCATTCGTCGTCAAGTCCATTCACCTTTATGACTTTAATATTTTCACGGGCTTCGTTCTTCTGACAATGCTTGCAATCTGCGGCACACGGCCTACGAGACAAAGCATCGGCATTGCCGTGCCCTTTTCCACTGCGGTGTTCTATCCAGATTCGTTATTCTTCGGAGTTCGGTGTCCCGCTCCACTACACTCTAATTGAATATGGCCCTTTCTTCTACAGGAATAACACGTTGCGACATACCGTGGCTTTCTCTCCTCTGCAACCACCTCCTTGACCTCCCTAACCTTATCTTGAGCAATAGGGATGGTTGGGGCCTCATATCGACCAGCCAGCGCCCGCCCCGCGGCCCTGGCAACATTTAGTTGTAACGGAACCTCTTGATCCACTTGGGTCCCGGAGTCCGTGACCCTCCTCCGTTTTCTCGAAGGACACTCTGATTGAATATGGCCCCTTCCTCTACAGGAATAACACGTGGGGACATAGCGTGGCTTCCTTTCCTCTGCAACCACCTCTTTGAGCTCCCTGACCTTACTTATTCCGGCATTCTGCCGTACAGTTTCCACCTCGAGGGCATAAGCTAGTGCTTCTTTCAAGGTCTGATGGTGACGCAACTGTACACTAGCTTTCACTTCTGCGTCTCGTATACCGTTTAGGAAGGCCTCCAGCAAAATGGTCTCGATCATCATGGGTGTCGATGAGTAGGCCCGACGAACGAGTCTTTCAACCTCCACAGCCCATTCCTGGAGGCTTTGACTAGATTTTTGTTTCTTCTCCCGAAATTGCGCTCCGTAGGCATTCTCCAGGTGCTTGTCACCGTAACGTGTGTCTAATGCTTCCATCAAAGACTCCAGAGTCCTTCCTTAAGGTGGCAGGTTTTCCAGTATTATTAAGGCATCTCCTCGTAATGCAAGTGTCAAAGCCATGAAGGACTCCTCGGCGCTCCAGGCTTTAGTTTTTGCCAATATCTCGAATTGGTACTTGAAGGCTGTCCAAGAGGAAGTTCCATCAAAGTGCGGTAGGTTGAACTTTGCTGATGATGGTGAGGTCACGGTAACAGGTCCGCAGGTTTCCAGCCTGACCATCTTCTTTTCTAGAACTTGCAAACGGTCATCCATGGTCCCAGTCTTCAAGGCCATTTCATTGCTCAGCATTTGCAAGCCGTCTTCGAGGTTCTTCACCTTATCCCCCAGTCCTGGTTGGCCTGCATCTCTTGCCTGGAGGCCTGTATCTCTTGCATGGAGGCCTGCATCTCTTGCCTGGAAGCCTGCATCATCTGCTGCATAGAAACCTGCATCATCTGCTGCATAGAAGCCTACATCTCTTGCCTGGATGCCTGCATCATCTGCTGCATAGAAGCCAGTAGCGTCGTCATTTTAGTATCTGACGAGGTTCCATCTGGTGCTGCCGTAGTTCCCGCTGAGACAGCAGCATCGGCCTGACTCCCTTCCTCTTCGAGGGTTCGTTGACGTGCGGCATCCATTTCCGCTTGACGTCTGGTCCGTGGAGTACGCCCTTCGTCTTCACGTGGTAATAACGGCAAATTGTTACGTGCACGGGGTACAATTAAATGCCGTTTACTCAACGAAGAGATTTATTAGCTCACCACAAACTAGACAATTCAATCACTAGTACACACAGTACTCTTCAACAGTTCCAGTCGCTCAGTAGTTCACAGTAGTCCACAGTCGTTGCTCAGGTCGCAGGTAGAATCTTCTTCGGTCACTTAAGTTCGCTGTGTTCGTTATCGATCTCAAAGACAGAATCAATGGTGTCGCTATGCGAGCGTGTTTTTATACCTCTCAATTAGGAGTGTCGAATCATCTAGAAAGTTCGCGAGCGAAAAATACCTATTCTTTGATCTTGCCGCCGTCGCTGACCTTCGAGTACATTCTCGATATTTACCTATTGTTTGTTTTTATTCAAAAGAGTGTGTAGGTCGTAGGTAGGTTGCGACTTTGTGTTGACGATTCTAGATTTTTCTATGCCATTCGGTAGAGTACCTCGTCACTAACAATGCGTTTTTACTTCTTGTAGATTCGATTATTAGTTTTCGAGATATCGGCATCTGTCGTAACAGTATGTACCTATAATGTATTTCTTTGTCGTATCTAATGTTTTTACAGGATGGTTGTGATAAGCATGTGCGTACTCCTAGGTCATAATGACACGCGTTTTCCATTGAATTGCATTTGGAACAAACCATTCTTTACAATTCTACCGACAATGTTTTAAGATTATATTTTATATATATACAAAATATTGGAGGAGACTTTTGCCGATTGACAAACGGACCTGCAAAGAATAAATAAACAACAAATTTCAGAATAATATTAGTTCTTAGTTACAATATATATGCAAGGTCTGTATAAAGATTAATAGATAGAGATAATACCTACGATTTAATAGAATAGATTTGAATATTATTTATAAACAAAATCTATCAATTTGGGAAGTAGGTACCTAACCACTTAAAGATGATGTAATCAACATGCAGTATATTTACCTGGAACATGGAGTTCTATCTCAAATGGCAGTATGGTTAAACGAACGTAGGTCAGCGTTGAGTCGCAGTGGCATCCAACAACTCGAGATCAAGGTAGATACTTATTACGTAAACCTATCAAGGTAGATACTTATGACCTGTTTACTTGAATGCCTAATCTTTCCCCTAACGTCAAACTAAAATGTGAATGAATTTTTCGCTTTTATTTTTGTGATCTTCACCACATTTTTATCTGCTTAACTCCAGAAAACTGTTCTCTTTCTTCATAGCACCTCTTGCTATATCTTCATACGCTGCATCATTCTGTCTCTGTTGGCCCCTGTCCGCATCCACGTACGCAATCATTAACATAACATGAGGAAAGGCCATCCAAATGAGTATCTGAAGCTTTTACAAGTTTTTAAATAGTACGTTTACAAACGGGCCTCTTCTCTCGCGTCGGCTACAGTCTGGAAGTATTCGACTGATGTTTCATTTCAAAATACAGTCTGCATCAGATCGATTTTGACGATTAAAGTAGGTACTAAAAATGATCTTAATGCCTTTTTTTCCCCGACTTCCTAATGACTGTTTGTTCTGATATTTAGTACCTACCTACACATATTTAGTTCGAGGAATAATACAATTTAAATCAATAAAACTATTTGATTTTGATATTATTAGATATGATATAAAGATCATTTTTATACCACTTAGGTGACACACGGCCCACCTGATGAGAATTAGTTATTATAGATATTAGTTGCATACGTCCTAAGGCCACGGTAACCAACCGTGGCCTTTGGATGTATGCAACACTAGGGGTGTTACACTCGCACTGCCGACCATGAAGAAACCTTTTGATGCCCCACTTGAAGAACTCATTTTGTAGGTGCTTAAAAAAAACCGCAGCAGGGAGGTCATTCCACAGCTCGTCTCAGGTCGCAATGTGTGAGGACGAATTCCCTGCCTATGGCGAGAGGTGCGATGATGGAATGTAGCTGTGGGCATCATGTCAAACAATTCATGTGAGCACAATCCATTGTATAGGCTGTAGAACACACACAGCGAGGCAAAGTCCCTCCTAAGGCTGAGAGGTTCCACACTACTTGCGATTATGAGATTGTAAACCAGCCTCAACGCCCGTCTTTGCACAAAGTCGAAGGGGTCAAGCTGGTATACAGGCGGTCCAGCAAACAGGTGACAGTACTCCATATGGGGACGGACCTATGCTTTATAAAGGAGTTGCTGCCCTGCAATAAAGTACTGCTTTGCCCTGTTGAGCACTCCAAGTTTCTTTGATGTCCACTTAACCTTGTCCTCCAAATGACTCCGGTACTGGACGTTCATTTTGAGACTTCGTACTAAATATGGTTCTGACGCCGACTGCACCTAAGGTCATGCTAACGATAAAATCATTTAAATGGAATAATGGGCAAAAAGCGTATTTATTAGGTTTCCAAAAAAGGGGGTGCAAACTCTGTAAATTCATCCTATTTTATTTACGCGCTTGTTCGAGATGCGATGTATAGGCAGCGCTTATACTCTATATTATTCTACAAAACAAACTTATCAAAATAACTTATTCCTGCTCCTGAAAGTTCCCACTGTTCATCATACAGCGTTTCATCTCGAAGCCCAGGGCCCGCTTACTCCTCTTTTTTTAGATTTATACGGCTTTTATGGGAACGACTGCCATCTGATCAACGAACAAAGTCACGTTCTTCAATTGACTGAACAATATACCAGTTTGCAGATGGCGTTGACTTGATCATGGGTCCTGGCAGGGCCCTATATACAAGTAGTAGTTAGTCTTAGGCCTACTGTCCACGGAGGCACCGCTTTATCAACGCGTAGATGTTACAGGGAGTTAATTGAATTGAAATGTTCGTATGTTATAAACCTTGTTCAGAACAGTGTTCAGAACGCAGTGCTGAACAAATAAGTAAGTATATTTAGAAGCCCCTATGAAGTTACGCCTCCGCGGACAGTAGGCGCTTTTTAACTGGTGAAATAATAACCTTTTTTTGAAGCTCGTTAATAATAAATGAGGGTAGTTGGCAGGTGAATTAATAAGAACACACAATTAAATCGGAATCTATTTATTCCTCGTTCCATTTTTATAAAACAGATTTAATGAATTTACATTTCAGTTATTACACAAAAGTGCTATGACGCATTACATTAAAATATAATATATATTCCACATAACAAATACGTAATTAATTTAACGTAAGTAAACAATAAGTACAAATTGAACAGAGAACTAAATTTAATTATAGTAACAAGTATTTTGGGAATAACATTTAATTATTGAAATAGGACAGATAAACGTTCGACCGTTCATTTTGTGCGGACACGTATGACGTATACCCTTGCAAAAACTTTTCGATAGGTACCTCAAAAGTATACAGTTCCCGGCAGTTGGGTTAACACTTTCGGAGTGATGATAGTTTGATTATAAAAGTATCAAACTGTCAGTCAGATGTACGAAAGAGAGATCGCTATACAACACCGGAACAAGCCTATCCTAGCCAGACTGTCTCTCTCTCTCTCTGCTTCCCGATAAGCCAACCCAAAACGCAGTATATTTTACCCCAGTTTACCGACCCGGGGTCTGGTATCATTGTGTTGCCAGAGTGATACGTCATAGCGTCAAATAGTCACAAATTCATTAATCGTTGATCGTTACAAATTGTTGAATACAAGTTTTTCTTAAAAACGAATCCACTCGGCGTAGGACACAAACCATACACCATAGATGTTATAGCTCTAGCAGAATAAGTTCTAATATAAATTTTAACAAACGAATATTACTACAGATTTAAGTGACTAACATCTGAATATTCTGTTCGATCGATTCCTCAAATTACTCACAACTTTAATTTTTTAGATGAGATTATTTATAAAAATGATGATAAATCAAACTACAGTACCGAACTTTACCCTTTGATTTGATATATCAGGAAGATAGTGAGAGTTCGACTAAATTCGGTTTGTTTCGATTTTGTAATTTCCCTATCATACAATACTGATAGGTTACTCTATAAATCTATCACATTTATAGAGTAGTTAAAACCATTCGGGTTTATAAAGTCGACCTTAGCCGGACCTCACTTTTCTTCTGGACGTGTTGAATCAGAAGTCGGGTTAAAATTGTACTAGAACAGTTACTTTTCGTTTTATTTTAATACAAGGTAACCTCTATAATCCGCTGCCAACGTGTATTGGACGATCGTAAGAACTATAATATCTAAGCGCAGGGTGGTGTGTCGAAAAGATAAGATCGCTTTGTCTTTATAACATTGTTACATCTTTAATAAAGTAAATTTAACAATTTAATAACATAAATAGGTACAATTTGAAATAACTATATAAATTATTTTCCTAATGTGTGCACATATTATATTACACGGATAATAAAATTGTTATTAATATATAAATAAATTTATATGCAATCGTATAAGACATTAAGACTTTTTGACATAGGTTATAATCCTAAACCGAGCCCAGCGTTAACAAAAGCCGAAGCCCGACAGCTATGCGTCTGAGTGTATATACTTATTAATACAATGGAATATTATATAACACGGGTACATTTCGTCAAGCGCATTAAAATTGTAGTGGCGACGGGTTGACATCGTAAGCTCCATATCAGCATCATTATTATTACTTAACCTCGGTTTTACCTGGTTACCTATTTAAACTGAATTTCACCAGTCGACATCCGCTGTCCTAAAACAAGTTCTCGCATTTTTTTAATAATAATAATGTAATAACGCGGTTGAATTGGACTGTAAGTTCCTATGTTTGGAGAATTTCACTCTTTAGCTCCGTTTAATAAAACCGAATTAGAAATTGATATTTGTGTGTATTATTGGAGAAATCAGTTTTGAGCCCCCGCTACTGGCAACTACGTCATGCATTGTATGCAACGTGACGCTAGTAGCTAAATTATAACCAAGGTAGAACACAGAGGTGTGCAACAAATACTTATTTTAATATTATATTAGTGGTGTTAACGTTCAAGCGTTTTGTTTAAAACTATGTGTTTGTTTCGATTGCAACCCACCCCAATATTCTAAATCTACAGTTTCACATTTATAGTAGATACACGAAACATTAGGTACATTACGATACGTATTAAATAAGTAATATACAGATTTTGAACTTGGGTATTGCATAAACAGACTGTCACAAGTAATATCTATACCATGTCTAAACAATTAACCCAATCGAAAGAAAATTCATTTCAAACAAGTTTGTTTGAGACAATTTATCATGCAGGTATAATTGAAAATAAACTAGTTTAATGTTTTTGGGGTCAACCGAAAAAAAGAGACAACCATCACTACAATTTATGTAGTAATCAATCATAAAATGTTAATCTTGATATTATAAACAGCGAGGGGTACAACTTACAAACATTTACATAACTTGTACAAGTATATTTAAACTTCATATTAACTTCAATTGTAGCAAAATATGAAATTAATTTTTACACAGTTATAAAGCGTTTAGCTATAATATTCGTGGGTACCAGACACGTTTAACACGATTACATTTGTACTTATATTCTGTGCTAAGATTTGATGCACAATGCGCTTTTTTTCAAAAATAAGGTCGACGCCAATATTTTTACATTCGCTGCAATGTGTGTTCCACATTGTGAAACTGGCGATCTCTATATTTATTCAAAACAGCCGAATTATTACAAGTTACACATATTATAACTATGCTTACTTCGATTCTAGATAGATTATTTCTCTCAAAAATGATCGAGAATAAAATTGCAATCATTTAAAAATAAGCGTCACAGCCTGGATAATACAATTTCATTGACACGTACCTACATTAACAACTCTGCTCTAATCGGAATTAAGTTTATTTTACTATGTATAAGATAAGGTTGTTAAATTGCGGCAATAAGTTTCTTCACCGTTATAGACGAGTGCGCAGCTGCTGTTTAAACTTTCCAAGTGTCAAGACTTGTTTTGCTGAGAGTCACTGCGGTTGATTCAGGAGTAACAGTACTAGGCCCCCATAAACATAAAACACGTTTGCGAAGAACCAAACTTCAAAAAATATGCCATTTGAATAAAGACAAACACAACGTCGGAATGATTAAATTTCAACGTTAACTACGTCTACTCTTAAAAAGAAGCTGCACGCACGCCTTTAATCCGAAGTTTTTATACAACTAGCCTACATTTTTTTATTTTGAAAACATGTAAGTCTGTAAAATATGACAAGCAGTGTGCTTAGCGCGAGAGTACCACAACCTCTTGGCAGCTATTGATGAAGGAAGCATCTCATTTGTGACCATAGTTTCGAGTATGACTGAAATGCGAGAGCGCGTGGGAATCTATCGCCTCATCTTGCGAAGAGGTGGTGGAAGCCAAAATTACTAGGGTTCCAAAAGGCTCCAGGCCAGATCGGTAGAGATGGCCCTAGGTCGGCCGGGGTGCGAGGGATATGCCTGTCAACCTCACCTTCGGCAACCAAAACGACCCACAGGCGGCGTGCGTTTTAGTCGGTTCGAGTCCGACATAACCTCCTCCACCGGCTCCGGTGGGGAGGTATCCGTGGGGATTTTGCGCACGTAAAAAAAAGTTCCAAAAGGCTAGCACTCTCGCGTGGAAAGGGCCATCTGTACCTACTGCATATTTGGTTTATCTCAGAAATTAAATAACATGGAACAAATGACAATTTTCTTGAAAGGGAGCACTAGACCGAGTGGAGCTGTCCTGAATGGTTAAAAACTCTCCAGTATATTTAACTAACTGATATGAAGTACTGTAATTTTACTGAGACGCTTTAGCGATTTAATCTAATCACTTCAATTATTTTAAAGATCAGAGATTCAATCACAATCGGGTGCTGTCAATCACCCTAGTCACAATCATTAGATATTTTGACATAATTATTTTAGAATTATTTACTTCTGATATGCTTATTATTATTTAAGACTTATATTTTATATTTATTTCTCATTTACTGACATCCAATTTGTTAACTTAGATTTCGTATTGATTTTCTGTGATAAATATGTTAGAAAAAAATGATGTATGTGACATGTAACTTACATAATAAGTTGCATTTTTATTGTCTCTGTGAACTATGTCGATTCTGAGGTGGATTCTTATTGGTAGATATAAAAATATGGATATTATTGTATATAAGATAGCATTACCCCTCGTTTTCACCAAGAATCAAGTTGTAAACTTGTATTTTTTATACCACTTAAGTGACAGACAAGCACACGGCCCAACTGATGGAAAGTGGTTACCGTGGCCTATGGACGTGTGCAATACCAATGCAGTCACACTCGCGCTGCTCACTCTGTAAGCATAGTGTCTGTGCCGTCAGCGTAAAAAATTGATGCAAAACTTGTAGAAGACTTGTAAAGACTTGTCAAAACATAATTACATTTTTTCGTATGTATAGCCAACAATTGTATAGGTACAAGTAAAAAGCACATTAGCGTTCACACTAAAGTATTGCAATTTTTCAATTCCATGTTTTAAACCTAGGCGAAAACGAGGGTTTAGGTACCTACATCATAACAACGAAGGGTTTGACGAGCTTTAGTCTGATAGAATATCATTCGATATTCATATCAATTTCACACACCATTAAATTCCACCCAGGGCTGGAGAGTCATATTAACTAATAACGTCAACCGTGTAACAATCAAGTGCTTTAGCCCGATAAATTCGTTGTTGATCCTCTGATTGTATAACAATAATAAATAACTCGTGTAGAAGCGAATCGTCTTTTTGTAATAAAAACCTACATTTAGCCCGCGGGCGTGCTTCAGCTTATAACCTTATAACCCGACTTCGTGATACTAAAGCGAATTATTTCGAATTATTTAACTGAACAGAAGCTCTCGACAAAGCCGACTGGGGCAGGGTGTCAGAGGTCCAGAATACCACACACTGCTACAAATTATAACGAGTAGTTCTGTGAACAGTAGACCTTGCGAGCACAGTTTTCTGGTACTTTTAATCTTTGCAAAATGCTTATTTCTTAAACAATTTGAGATATATCTATATAAAAATTGTTGTCTTGGTTTGTGTACGCTTCAAAAATTGAAAAGTTCTGCACCGATGGAGCTGAAATTTTAGCATGATATATAATCCGCATCAAGGACTGTTTTTATCTAATTTTTGCATCAGTCACATATCCGCGACCGCGGTAAAACAGTTTTTTAACGATCAGCTGTGTACCACTTGGTTTTGTTTCTCATTTCGCAACCATTCTATCACAATGTGCCACAGCGAAGCGTGGCAGGGTACAGCTAGTTACTAATATATATTAAACATTAAAACTCAATACCTAGGTAGGTAGGTATAACAATGTAAGATATTTCATTAGAATAATGTGTGTCTAGTGGCTGAGTTTAAATATTCTTGTTGCATTTTCCCCACAGTTCGCGTGGATTGTCACGTACCATTTGCTTTTTTTGGGGTTATGTTCCTATAGTAAATGCACAGTACGCTACAACGAATATAGCAGCACAGCTTTATAGATAGTTCAGGGATTACTACACTATTCAGTCGTCGCGTAACTAAACGCCGATATTAATATAGTACCATACATCGTAACTTCCAAGATATTATAACTGCTGTCAATTACGTACTGCCATAAATACCTTGCTTTTCTGAAAAACTAACTATAGGATAAACAGTGTGGTCCAGTCATTTAAGCTTAAATTAGGCAAGAATCTCGGAATTCGAGATACCCAGCTGTAAGTCTGTAAATACTTGTATATTGACACATTAAAAGTTGTCTCAAAACCTACATATAGCATAAGCAACTATATTTCAAGGTCAAAGGTCACAAAAATCGTTTTTTTGCGCTTTTTTTGAGAATATCTCATTTCCTATGGGTTTTTTGCTAAATGGATTTATTATCAATATTGTAGAATACAAAATTCTCTACAAAACTAGTTTAAAAAAATTTTTTATGCGGTGAACCGTTTTCGAGATAGAGGACGGAGAGCGCGCGGTCACAACATCACTTCAGGTCAACCGGTGCCTCCGGTCGAAAACGCGCCATATATAGTTGATGAACTATCGATAAATTAATGATTATAAATATTTGTCAATTTTTATTAACTATTATATTATTCAGTTCATCAACTATATATGGCGCGTTTTCGACCGGAGGCACCGGTTGACCTGAAGTGATGCTGTGACCGCGCGCACTCCGCCCTCTATCTCGAAAACGGTTCACAGTATAACATTTTTTTTAAACCAAATTTGTAGAGAATTTTGCATTCTACAATATTGATAATAATTACGTATAGCAAAAATCCCATAGGAAATGAGATATTTCCAAAAAAAGCGCATAAAACCCATTTTTGTGACCTTTGACCTTGAAATTTAATAGTTGCTTACACCCTACCATATGTAGGTTTTGAGACAACTTTTAGAGTGTCAATATACAAGTATTTACAGACTTACAGCTGGGTATCTCGAATTCCGAGGTGAAATTACTATAATGACTGGACTAGTGTGAATTTCCATAAATTGTACGTATGAAATTGGACATCATTTTATCGACGCGACTGGAATACGAATAAAACAACAAATTAGCCGCCGTATTAAATGGCTGACAGTATACGACGTCATTTCCAGTATTATTCCAAATAAATGAAAGCGAAATGTTACATTGTAACCAAATTGAGCTGCAATTTTAAACACGTGTACCTGGCAAAGCCACCATTTTAAATTTCCCATTAGGGGATCGTTCTCACCTGCTTTGCGGACATTCATAGAGAAACTTAACGAAGCGAAGGTTTGGCTGTCATGGGCGCTTTCTCTATCATAGATTAGAATACAATTGTTAATTCTGTTCCCATCAAGTAACATTGGAAATTGATGTTTACAAATAAAATATAAAAGATTTTTTGTCGATAAAATGCCGTCAAATTATATACAAATCATGTTAACACAGACTGTTAACCTTCAGGGTGACGCCGTATCATAGTCGCAACCAACAAATACACAACAAACGCCAGAGGGTCAGTACGATATGCCGACCATCAGATTACTTTCACACCACTGGCGGTGATGGTCAACATATCGTACTATCACCACCAGTCAACACATCACCCTTGTCATGTATTTGTTTATCGCAACTATGACATGGAGTCCTTCATGGTATAGCAGCGTGTTATTCTTGTTAATTATGGGAGTTAAAATCGCTTAAATCCCCATATGCCTTTTACTCACATATTTTCAACACACTTACTGTACTAATAATTCGGTAGGTACCCATACAACATTAAAATTCAGTATATGCAAGATTTACTAAGTATAATATTTAATTTAAAATAGCCTACAGAATACCCACGATTAACTTTGATTGACAATGGACAATATTTTAAATATCCTAAAATAATTACCTAACCATCGAAACAATTAAACCCTGAACTTAGCTCTCGATAACCACCAGTTTGTTATTATCATCATTAGGTATTTTATTATTAAAGAATATATCGTTACGTGTTATGACAGTTATATTATGATTTTCTTCATTCATTCAGAATGCAGGTTCTGAATTATGAAACATTTTACGCTATATGTTGAAAGAGGAGTGACGAATTGGAAAAAAAACATAATTATTTTTGAATTAATGGCCGATAAAATATACTGTTGAATTAGCTGACGCTTAGAACCATTTACACAAGCCGTGGCAAATTAAAGGTATTTTAACAAGTAAATTTAATAAGATTTATTTCTGTTTTTGTAAACCCCAAAGGTGTTTCCTTCTATCTATAAAACAGTTTAATTTAAACAGATGAACTGAACTTGATTATAAGTACTGCAGATAGCCGCAAAGTGTGTCAATACAATTCATATGAGCTAATATAAAGATTTTTACGTTTTCATTTTTCTTAGTACACTGCTAACATTTTTGTGATAGTATATTCCCAACGACAGCCTATAAGCTTGTACTTTAACTACATAATGCTACTCGGTATTATAATTTCGAAAGCACTTACCTGGGTACGAATAAATGGTACGAAAGCATTATTATTAACTACAAAATGCCCAGTATATATGGTGTTCGTACTTGTACTAGTATATTGACACATCATAACATTAGATACCTACTGAAGCTTAATTTTAAGGTTACAGTATCTTGGTAGCAAAATAAATATTGGAATACATTTAACTTACTCCAGTAGATGAGAACTGTGATTGATATAAAACATTACATTCTCATGCCTTTACAAAAAGAGACTTTTGGCGAGAAATATTTTGGTTCAAATATCATATTGAAAAAATGTAATTAGTCAAATATTAAATATATTTTTATGAAATAGACGCTAGAGTTCACAGTCCGTTTGCTTTTGTTATTCATAATTATTTAAAGTCGGTTATATTTCCTATAAGCAGACCTAGTCGAATAACATTTACATTGACGATTATTTGTCGTAATTATTTTAGTAATTGGAGCATGTATTTCCTAAACTATTTACACCTATATTATTATGCTAGGCTGGCAAGAATTCTATTTGTACTTATGTGCGTGTTTTAAGTTCGTGCCACAATATTGTACACAAAACTAAGGGAAATTCGACGAGTGCAAAACTGAAACCTGGAAGCTTAAAGCGCAACGCCTCAAACATAGAGTATGCATCGTGAGGCGAAGTTTTAGGGCTCTTCACCCAGTCTCCCCTGAAGTCAGATTTATCATGCAACTAGCCGAACGCAAGATTCTCATACATGTCATAGTTTATGAGACAAGAAGTGAATGTGGGGAGGAAAGGGTGTCATTTCAGTTTAGACAAGCTATAAATACCTACAAAATGTGACACATGCGTCATAAAAACTTTTTATATTAAATGACGCATGTTGTTAAATATTCAATTATTATACTTTGTGGTAGCCAGGGAACATCTTGTTTATAGTCAGTGATCGGACTAAGTAAACGTATTCCAACATAAAGACCTCAAATGTTTATATTGATATGAAGTACCTAAATTATGGAGAAAATCAATAAAGACAATACAAGAGGTTAATACTGGCCTCTCTTTGTTGACGGTCATTCGAGACTCCAAAAATGATTCGTATAAAATTAATTAATGTTACTTTCCCTACACTGACAACAGTCCTACAAAACTACATCCAAACTTCGTTACCGCGCGTAACATTAATGGAAGCAAACGAGACCTAATCACGCATACCCTATTGTGGCACGTACTACTATGCTACATGTGAACAATCACAGGATAATCTGTAACTGTCCAGCTTTAAACAAATAGATAAAATAAATCGATTCCTACAAAACAGGTCGTCCTGTTATTTTCGATATGTAATTAAGTATAGGCGTGGCGCTGTTTACATTGAACTGTGTGTCAATTAACAGTAAGTCGGTGTATAATATTATCCCAGTAGATGTTCAAGCAATTATATGAATGACAGTCGTCTGATAAGCCATGTTCATATTGACGTATGAGCTGTATACCTAAAGCAAAGTATCGGAAGTTCTGCACCAGGCTAAGTGGATTATCTTATAGGTAATTTACTATCGTACTTGTCACCATCATAACTATTAGCGTAAACTATCACGTAATTCTTATATTTTAAGCCGAGTACTAAGTAATTTAGAATAATGTACAGGGAGAGATAGTATGAAGCGACAACGCAATGTGGACAATTACGTGCAAGTTTTACAACATTTTATATTAACGACAATTAGTGATCATTAAACACATTATATAAGTACACAGTATTAGAGTACTACTATTTATTGCCTTATTTTTTAACATTTATTTGGTGATATGTTTACTTTTGTTACCTTAATTAATTATTAGATACAATATATTCGTCGCAATATTATTTAAAGGCATCTAAGTTATTTTATTTGACAGCTATCATTGGACCGATAAAGGGTAACCTATTCGGAGATAAGTCATTTTACTATAATATGACCTCATTATAATCATAAAATCATTATTAATTACCAATATAGTAGGTATTTACAGAATATATATTATCATCTTTGGTGGCATAATAAATTAAAACTAAACGAATGAATAACGGCGATGTTTTGAGATTTATCTTAAACATATTGTCATAATAAAATGAATGCACAAAATATTGGTGAATACAAGGGCCTCAAATAATATCAACTTACAGTAAACTTATTCATTAGAAGCAATATTTCTTGATAAAATTAAAACGAATACCAATATTATTATCACCGTATACATATATTTGAGCCACGGGACGTGTTCTTAGCGATATAATCGGTGGGGTACCGAGCTACCTTCTCGTGATGCACTTTGGGTAACGGAAGTGGCAAAGACTTAATTCTTTTCTTTGGAAAGGTTTTGTTGCCACTGGCAAATATCCCACACATTTTGGGCTACTTCGTCTCGCGACGTTGTCTCTTTTAGCGGTGGATACTGTAATGGGTCGGCGCAGAGTTTTCCTCTTCAACATTCCCAAACCCTAACTGAGCTGCGATGCAGAAAGGGCTTGGAAGAATAGGATAGGCTAGGACCATGGTTCGTTTCAAATCTTTACCTCTGAAAGAATATTCATACAGGCCATTTTAGTAAGCTTTGACGTACCGGTGGCTGGCAATGGAACTGACAATGATACTACTGGATAACAGGTGGTAGGCAGCCCATCAACTGATTAAATTTTTAGAAGAGGTGGCACGCTCATGACAATTTTCTCGTAATAGTCCACGTCTCTATAACTAGAAACGATTGTACTTAAAATAGTACAATGAACTATACAAATAATATTAAGAGACCCAAAGTTACAAACACCGCCACGAGAACCGCATGCATATATCATGATCGTCCTATAGGAAATTGTCGTTCCGTGGGGATAAATACGTCAGAAGATAGCTGTGATCGTTGTGAAAAATATCATGGCGATGGACGAAAATATCTCTTACTAATAGACCACCCAATAATAGGTAATAAATTACTAATTTACAATAAAATTGGTGTTGTTATTTTATATTAAATATTAATTATATAATTAATTACATAAGAATTTATTATTGCTGTATAGATAAATAAATCACGAATAGTTTTCAACCTAGCTTGAATAGAAGCTTAAGAATAAATACAATTTAATGACTATTATGATGATATTTCTTAATTTTATTAGTGTGTGTGTACCTATATGTGATACGTTACCCCACTCTTTGATATTGTATGTCTAAATATCCGCTAGAAGCTCAGAGTAGTAATGTGTTGCACTCAGATAGTCCACGAGTCTCCGAGGCAGAGGTAGATTGCTGATGAGGTCGCGACGCACGTACTTTAATATCACAAACCTGGAAAAAACAATAACATGGTTCTCTAAATTCATAGGCAAATAAGCAGAGAAATATCTGTGGTTCTTTGTTCAATGAATATGCATGTATGTAATTACGACAAAACATATATATTAAGGCATTATACGGGATAATTCCTTGGCGTACCCCAACGGAAAAACGGAAAGACAATTTCTAGTATACCAGATCTTCAATATTATTTTGTGCCCGTAATTAAAAGAGATCACGAGGCATAATTTACGAAGTATACCTCAGGACACGGATCTTGGATCTAAATCACGAGACAAACGAGCCTGTGGCGCGTGCGGATTGTTTTGTAATACTCGATTGTTATGAGTACCTACTAATGGATATAATAGGATGGGCAGTTGAAGCTATGACCCGCATTATGGATTTAATTTCTGGATCCAGCCAAGCGTGCAAGCATTTAGCATTTTGTTTTCCTCTACAGTCATGGTTCATAGAGCCATTATTTCATTTCACAAGAAAAGAAGAGAGAGAGGACTTAATGCGTGGAGTTTCATAAAGAGTTTAGATTTTTTTTGGTTAATTTTTTTGTTTAGTTTTCGATATATTTCGATTTTTGTACTAGGTCGATATTTGGTACTAATCGCTCCTGACTAATAAGTTAGCATATTTTAATTGATGCTTTGAGCTCGAGAATGGATGAAGAAATGCGTTCGAGTCGTAGCCGTTCCAGGCACACTAGCGGTCGAAGAAGCAGCCGAGGTGTAATCCTGCAAGAAAAGGAGCGTTCCTTGGTGCAGGAACGGCATAAGGTAAGCCAAGCCGTATGGAGCGAGAGCTTCGGAAGGAACGTGAGGAAGATCAACGCCGGAATCGGTGCGGACGGTGACGGGAGACACCAGTTACAGAAACCAGCGGCGAGTACCCCAGCCGAAGCAGCCTGCAGGGCGATCGATAATCGACGAGAGTCGGTCTTCACACAGAGCGGTTATGAAGGGATACTTTTTCATCTGAAGATGTTATGCAAATAATTTAATCCTTTGAAGAAATCTTGCCATCTCGCAGCCATAGAACTAGTATACGGTTTCGTTAAATAGAAGCTTAGATCACAAAAATATTATCCTAGAGTTCAACCCCTCAGAAAGGTATCAGAGAATAGACGTGGCTTAAAAAGGTAAATGAGTGTGCTAAGTTGGGATGAAAAGACTACCGTAAATTTTGCTATGCAGAAGCAGGGAGGTCTAGCAAAGACCTGGTATTCAGTCTTCATTCAATATTATTTACTTGGGAAGAGTGGTTACTTAACTTGAGGCCTTCCCATGTGAACAAAAGATGGTCCATTATTGGAATACATGCCAAAGGGGAAAAGTAGACTTAACGAGACAATAGAAGTATATTACTATGAAAAATGGGCATTGCTAAACCAGTATCAATGGTATAGGTAATATCTTAGATGCTTTCGTCGACCCAGGTTGTGAGGTGACTCTCATAAAAAAATCGGATTTTGTTAGTCTCGGACTCAAGTCACCATATTAATCTTACTTCAATGAAAGGGTTCGGCAACTATCTCGTATTATCTGAAGGCTCTGGCGAGGTAAGTTTGTCAGTGGACGGTGTTACTGTTGTGGTGTTGTGTTGGATCGTAGATGACGCCTTACTGGAGAAACCTCTACTTATTGGTCAAACTTTCTCTGAACAAACGCTGGATGTAAACGAATTTCGATTGCTTCACATCGACACACAACTTCCTAGCTAATTGATGAGACGAAACGCCTAGAAAGGATCAGGTAAATATCGCAATGTACTCTCCATGGCGCCGCTTCTATCCGAGCTGCGACAACGACTATTTTTACCGGAAACGTAACCCAAAGTGTATACACAAAGGTTGAAATGTTGGTTAGGAATGGACAGTATGAACAAGAGAAGTATTTCAAGTTGTTGAAGGTTAAGCCAATCGAACGACCGGTACTTAGCATATACAATCGAATCTGTCTCCTACAGCTGAGACTGAAGTCCATACAGACGCGAGTAAGATCGGTATAGGTGGAATTTTACTGCAACGGGCCAGGAGAGTGGGGGTATTCTTCATCCGATGGTATACTCGTCAGACGACGCCGGAGGAGAAGAACTTCCACTCCTACGAACTGGAGACATTGGTCATGGTTTGCTCTCTCAAGAAGTTTACAGTGTACTTTTAAGGAAAGACTTTGTTCACCGATTGTAGTGCGTTATTGTGCGATTGTGCGAGATCGCGCTTAACAAGGTGGTTATCTTTACAGGACTGTTAATACTGTTTTAAATAGACGGCGCTTTGTGGAACCTGCTACACATATTGAATAAGACACTTTGTACTGTTCCACTACAATTTATTTTTCACCTGACCGGTTTCTCCTCGCGGGATTCTCAAAGGTTTTATGTGGCGGTTATAAAGTTATATTTCTAAATACTACAAAATTTAATTCCATTTTTTACATGGTATGCATAAATTTAAAATTACCCACTTGTAAAATATTAGTACGGATACGTAAGTAGCAGTCCTCGTAATAATTTAACCCCTTACATTAAGGTGTGGAGTGTTAAATATGTTCAAGTTCAATCCGATATCTCGATTAAATATTTTTGGAACAAGTGTCACAAGTCTCAATAAAATATTTTCAAGGACATTATTAAACCTAACAATTAATAGTAAGCTGTACATTACTATCATTGTAGCCAATTGATAAACTTTGCCAGAAATATTCATTAAGTAGGTATGCAAGAACAAATTTTAATATGTACCGATTACCCAGTATTGTTTAAATGTTTGCAAGGAAAATAGAGCGGATAAATTACTATCTGACTTGTCCTTGTATACATACCTAATGCAGAGCAATCTGAGTTCGAGAGAAATTTTACCTCAAAAACTACATCGATTAGCGGCCGTTCTATTTTCATTGAATGGGATACATCAAGGATTTATAAATGCAAGACGAGATACTGTGAGTACGACTAATGCGGTCAAACTCATTTATAAATGCGGCTGAACTATTGCGACTTGGAATTTAAATAAAGTAATACCCCAATATCGTTTCATGTGATCGTATAGGGCAAGAGTAACCACATAAAATACACTATTCAGCCTTTAATCCCCAGAGAAGGTGCAGCACGACCTTATTTCTATTTTACCTATAGTTATTCCCTCTCGAGAGATTCAAGATTCTTTTCAAATAAAGATTCAAATAAATTACTGAGAAACAACAAAATATGTTGCCATGAATGGAGTGGAATTTGCACATACCTGCACATATGTTGGAGACTTTGTACTCTCTTAAATCTCGATACAGGGTAGAGTAATTGAACTCGTACGGGACCCAGCACCGGCCTCAAGTTCAAAAAGAACAAATATCGGCCGCTTCTAGAAGTTTCTACAGCGTTTTCAATGAATTCTACTATTGTCTGTGCCTTAAACATAGTGCATCCACCAAAGCAGAAATTACCTGAAAACGGAGTATTTATTGTAAATAACAAGCTATGTAAATTTACATAAACGGGCAAGTCAATCAAGATAGGGTTTTAAAAACATAGACCGACCCAAATTTTATTATTTTCTTAGCGTTGTGTCCGTGCCGTATCTATATCTTTTACTTTAGGTCGGGTGAAGCGGAAAGCGGAAATGTCGGATAAAGCGACCTCACGGTACAACTAAAAAGATAATGTCAAAAGCATGCTTACAGAATTCATGTACATACCCTGATCGTGTTCAATCCTCACATGTCTTAGACCATTTAGCTTAAAAGTTAAAGTAAAAATATAGTGGTCATCGCTGCTGTCACGAACTATAAATGAGCCATCTGGTTCATTGGACAAGATCTTTTCTGCAGCTTCGACAGATATAGGGCCCCAGTACCATCCATACTAAAAAAGAAATGATATTGAAGAAAAGTGAACTACGTTAGGTACAATTAATTACTAAACTATATCAATTTAGCTTACATCTTTAACTTTTTGTATAGAAGTGGCAAAATCCATAACTGTATCGTCATCATTGCCGGCTCTACGAATTGTATGATGGACATGCGGCGATTGTGGTAGCGGGGGCAGCGCTCGGCGGACGGCCGCTGGAGGAGATTCCTCTTTGTTTGAATTTACAGTCTCCACATCAGACGTATTTCCCAGTCCCGAATGACGTCGCCACCGAAACAAATTACAAAAACTCTGCTTCAAGTTTATCGACAATATTCTCACAGGTGACATCTTCGGCTTCTGGTTCTGATTGGTAATGCCTCTCTTAACCACCTTATCGCTTTTATCCACTTCAATTACATCCTTAGGAATATTTTCTTTATGCTTCTTGTTCTTCGCATTCATCCCAAATGAGTTTTTATATGATTTCTTATGATTATTGTTTGTTTCCATAGTTTTAGAATTTTCATTACTTTCTTTCAAAAATACTGTTGTAGAGGTCGAATCTTTGTTAGTATGTTTTGCATGAATCCCAACACTAGTTACAATAGAATTATTTTTCTTAATAATGGTAGATCTACATTCTGAGTCACTTGAACTAGAATATAAAGTATGTAAATATTTCCTCATTTCGCGCAAAGTCAAATGTAATGAGTCAGTATCCGAGTCACTAGTACTTTTTTTACATGATGAACTTGGCAAGCTGTGTCTTTTAGTTTTCACATCTTTAGATCTGTTTGTTTCTTTAAGCTTTTGTGTTTTATCAGCTTTATCAATAGGAATGAAATTATTAACAGGAGTAGGCTGCGATACGGTTTTATTACGTTTTTTTGCGGTACGCGGCATCTTTTTTCCTTTGTTCCTAGTGTTAATATGATTAGGTCTGATCATATCAATGGGCACCGCATAAATATCACTATCAAATGGAACATTGTACATATCCGTAATGTCGGAGGTTTTAGCAGTTAAGGTGTCGTGTGAGATGGCCTGCGTGATAAAATTAGAATCATCAACTTGGAATTGACTCACCAGTGAGTTATGGCTACTTGACAATCGTGAGGATAACGAGTTGCGCGAAGAAGGTCGATTCCCGCGACAAGGACTCAAGTGTAAAATTCTCGGGCTAGCGAACCTATGATTTAGACAATGACGCCGCTCGTACAATGACTCTGGTTTTAATTTTCTGGGGTACATTGGCGACATATGACTAGTCTTTGTCGGTACATCTAAGTTTGATGTATTAGATTCCACAGTTCCATCATTGGTAAAAGCAACCATCGGAGTTACACATACTGTTATGCATTTTTCTACATCAGCTGTAGCAGGGATGTCCTGAAAATAATATAATACAATTTTAGTACTAGTTTTTATAAAACTCATCTGCTATTTTATATAGTACATACAAAGCTTCGAGGTGTCTGTTCGCTGTGATCTTTTAAGCTACCTGCCTAACGAATTTTTATACTGTTTTCATCAATAGGTTCAAGCGGAAACTTATTTTCAATAAATTGATACTGTCTTACTTTAACTTGTTGAAAGAAGATGATGATTATTATTAGTGGGAGACAAGCACATGGCCCACCTGATGGAAGGTGGTTAGCGCGGTCTATGGACGAGTGGAACACCAGTGGGGGAGAAAGAATGAAGGTACCTTACTTAATAAACTCACTTTATTGGAAACCTATACAGACGAATAGGTACACCATTATTCATTATCAAGTGAAATACGTTAGTTACTTAAGCATTTAATATACACAGCATATGCCAATAAATATCTTCGGAAAATTTAAAGCCCTAAATATGTCGCCCTACGGCCTACACAGCACCGCGCCGGGTCCGGTTCCGAAAGGCGGCGAGGGAGCGGGGTCACGATCCCGAGCCCGAAAAAATTCGGGCTGTGAGTTCCCGGCTCCACTTGGGCGACCAGGCGCAGGGCGCGCCGTAGTAGCGGCGGTAAGACCCATCATGTGGGAGTGGCTAGAGAGATTATCACCGAGTACGGGTGCTTCGGGAAGTATCTGTGTCGGATGGAGAAAGAGCCAACGTCCGAGTGCCATCATGCGACGCAAGCGAGGACTCGGGGCCACACACGCTCACCGAGTGTCCGGCGTGGGAGACGCCGCGACGAGAGCTTGTGGCGGCCCTGGGAGTGATGGTTCTCACGCTCTCCACCTTGCTCGCGGCGATGGTCCGCTGCGCGGATGCGTGGGCGGCCGACGCCTTCTGCGAGCAAGTAATGCTCGTGAAGGAGGAGGCGGGGCGGGAGCGGCAGAGGGAGCGACGAAGAATCACAAGCCAAGCTGCCTGCGTACGAAGGCAACTCGGGCGTCGGAGGTCGATGAACGACGTCCGCTCCCCTTGAGCGCAAGCCTGGGGGTTACAGGTGGAGCCGCCTGTCATCCGGCAGAAGCAGGCCGTTTCCGGGGACAAGATGAGGACTCTGTAGTTCCCACACCCGAGAAGAGGGCCAGATCGTAAGAGATCGCCCTAGTCGGCCGGGTTGCGCGGGATATGCCTGTCAACCTCACCTTTGGCAGCCAAAAACGACCCACAGACGGCGTGCGTTTTGGTCGGTTCGAGTCCGACATAACCTCTTCCACCGGCTCCGGTGAGGGGGTATCCGCGGGGATTTTGCGCACGTAAAAAAAAAGCACTGCGCCGGCTGTCTGTCCCAAGGCGGCAGTTCAATTGGGTCATAGGCTATCTTTACACATTTATTCCCATGCCATGCCGTGGCCCGGGTCACTAGTATTATGTGAACAGTATCTCTTGATGCTTACCTGAAATTCAGGAGGAGGCTTTATTGTAGTAACGATAACCTTCGCAGGACCTTTTTTCAAAGTATTAAAGAAATCACCACACATGCGTTCCGATGTTTCCGTTGATTCACAAAGCGACAATGATTTTTCATCGAAGTCGCTTTCTTGTAACTGTACAACAATCAATGTTTCATAGTAAGATTCTATAATTAATTTCTCTATGTAATTAATACTAGAATTAAGGTTAGCAAAAATATGTAGTAAGATCGGGACTTCCCTTTGAGCTCATAATGCATAATCATTCAGAAAAAATAAAGATTTAAGCTTGCATAAATTCGCATAGAGCTGTAAATTGGTGGGGTCTTAAATAAACCACAATACAAGAAATATCAAAAGTCCCACTTGTGCATTGTTTTATTCAAGGGTCAAAAGTCAAAGTTATTGTATTCTCGCATTTTTCACAGCCAGTGCTATCGCAACAGTAGGTTGGACAAAGTTGTAGATCAATTACTTATAAAATAATTATTAAATTAAATTATTTTGTGGGGATCACCATTTCGAAGATATCACGATTTTCAAATTAGAAGAAGTCATATCCATTATACACAATTTATTTGTCCCTTAGTATGATGATTCATCAACGCAGAGCGCGAGCCGCTGGTCCTATAAACTTGAAATTTTGGCAGTAGATACTTTTCACGTTACTAGCATCCACTAAGAATGAAATTTTGGATATTTTGTTGCTAAGGCGGTAAAATAAGTGATGAAAGTCCCTTAGAAACAATTTTTTTTTTATCTACTGCCAAAATTGTCATGCGACGCGTGACGCGGAGCTGTGTGAGAATCGTCAGTCTAGTATTACTTATTGAGGCCAAATGTGTGGTTCTTTTGTGTGTATAGACTGTCGGGGGCAAGATACTTCGCAATTGCTGTCGGGATTGAAAGATCAGACGGCAGTCACTGTCACAAAAATCATACAAGCCAAATCATGAGAAGTAAGCCAACTCTGGGATCTGCGGTGTAACACTGAGATGTTCCCAATAGAATTATTGTACACCCAGTTTGGGAGGAAGTGGGGACAGTGAGAGTCCTAGAAAATTCCTTGAAAAATTCTTGAAAATAAATAATTACAGCTAATATAAATGTAATAATACGTATTGTCACATGAAGAATAGCCCTAGCCTTTCGCCTGTTACCCTGGCAGAAGCAGGCCGCGGCGGTAGCGCGCCTAGCGCGCCTCCCCGTTTCCGGGATCGAGTTGGGGACTCTGTAGTCCCCACACCCGAGACGAGGGCCAGATCGTGAGAGATGGCCCTTGGTCGGCCGGAGTGCGAGGGATATGCCTGTCAATCTCACCTTCGGCAACCAAAGCGACCCACAGGCGGCGTGCGTTTTAGTCGGTTCGAGTCCGACATAACCTCCTCCACCGGCTCCGGTGGGGACGTATCGGAGGGGATTTTGCGCACGTAAGAAAAAAAAAAAAAAGCCCTAGCCTTTAGTTGCCTACTATGACACCCATGGGTGTCGCAGATCTCTCTAGGGTAGGTAGTTCCATGTCAAATAGCCAAAAATAGCAAAAAATTATTGTCTGGTTTTATAAATACTACAATGATTATATATTGAATTGAAATATATTACTAATTTGAATACACTCCAAGTATTGGAGTGGTAGAATTTAAAAAATTCTTTGACCATTTGAATTCTAATTTATCCCTATGCAACATATGCTTTATTTATATCACTATGGAAAGAGGACTCTTTTGTCCGCTCTTAGCCTCTACTTAGGCTGTTATGCATGAAGATTTATAACACTAGTAAATATTAGACAACCCTGCTAGAAGTTCAATAAAGCAACCTAAGATGTAAGTCTCCACAGATGCAAAGCTGGGAATGGCTGTTAATTATACACAGAACTATTACAACATTTATAGCTTGGTTCCTCTTGAGGTACATAATACTATTTAGGTTCGCAAAAGCTATTCACATTTCACAGTAAGCAAAAACAGTGTGTTACATAATATAAGGTGTGTGGGCAAGGCTAAGCGGAAGTGCATTGTAATTCTTAGGCTGGATACACCATGGAAAAAATGATCTGTTAAACTCAGTTCTCAAGTGCATAATCATGTTTCACTCCTAGTACATCATGATAAAAAATGTTTGTTTGACTGAATGTTCAAAATACCGAAAGAATAAAATACCCAAGTTCAGAATGCCGGGTCAAGCTTCTGCATTTTGAAATTCGGTATTTTAATATGTAACCAATAATAAAGTTTCATTTTAATTGAAATATTGAAATTCACTGGGTAAAACTGCTCTGATTGAGGAGGTTTAACTTAAACTTAACTTAAACATCAAAAAAATACAAGATCAAGGAAACCATCAGTGACTGACTAAAAGTTTGCTTTCTGCCAATATATTTTATTTCTTTTTATCATTTTATTTCAAGCATTACATGATATACAAACAATCATAATATTGTTAGTACATCAATAAATATATATTTCCTTTGAATTTTGGTTTGAACCAATTTGAGTGAGTTGAGCCATGAATTTTTTTATAGATTAAGTTTTCAAAATCTCTAGGAAAAGTTACCATTAAAAATATTATTATTTATAGAGTCTGACACTTGACTCTAGTGGTCATTATTTCGATTATTAGGTATTGAGCTTCACTCAGTAGTTTGATGCACATATTACTTTGTATTTTTGTTTGTTTGTGGGCAAACTTTTGGTGACTTACAACAATCAGTGACATTTCTTCTGTAAACTACTCATGCTGTTGTTTAAATAGCTAAAATATTCAATTGATCCTGTATTAAATTAACTGTTGTTTTAGAAGAGTTTACTTGCAGAGTAAGTCTTTAATGAAACATAATTATGTATCTTGATATGTTTATTGAAATAGATATCATTTTATTACATTTAATGCAATATATCTATGCACATATGTATATAAATATCATAAAATACACCAGATTTCAGTATTCAATAGATATCTTAAATTGTTTATGTACATTTGGTTTAGGCTTTAGCTAATATTTTAAACCAGGTTTAAAAGTTAGCTATGGTTTTGATTGAAAACCTGTTTTGGTCAGACACTAGAGACATTTTATCAAAATGAGCACATTTTCCATCTATATGACTTAGAGCATAGATCTACGCTCAGCATGGACAAAGTATAATGTTGATAATGTATATTTTAGTAATTGGATTTAACTATGCAACACTACATAACACTAGATGAACTGAATATAACATTAAATAACTACAAGCAATACAAGGAGTCTATAAAATATAAAATACTAGAATATAAAATAAAAAGCTAATTGATGAATCCATAAAAACATTGTAATAATACAATACATTATTTTTAAATTAAACAAATAAACATGAACAAAATTATACTCTCAGGTGCTAATTATAAGACTGATAAGAATTCGCAATTTCACTACTAAGCAATTTAACTTATTAATTAGTGTATTCGATGATAAGAGTCCACAATACAGTATTCACGCACTTTTACTGTCTTTTATTATAATTACTATGGGGTACGTTGTTAGAGTTCTAAAAAATAAGCCTTCAAAACATAAACTATGACAACAAGCTGGCATGTCGTACTCCACATCCCTATAAGTAGTACGTAAAGTAGATATATATATATATATATATATGTGTATAAGTATCAAAGGAATATATACTGCAACAAATAATGCTTTGTAACTTATTTCGCAATATCACAAGCAGTGAGAATATGGCTATGATTAACTATTATATATTAACTCACCTCAGATGCGACGTGATGCCATCCACTAGCAGAATCACTCGAAAATGACCCACTCGTAATTATAAGTCCACTATCTTCACTTAATGGAGGTGCCTCAGAATGTGTAGAGAAAGGCGGTGACTCCATCACCTAGGCATTAGTTTGTTGTAAAATTGTAACATGAACAAATCAGATGTAAAATTCACTAATTTTCATACAAAATCATGGAATTTATAATAGTAATAATAATGTCAAACCTAACTTTTTTAATATTTCTGTTGTTTATGGTAGTTATGACTACAGACTCTATATCGAGAAAAGATATAGAGAAAATTAGATTGCATTACCATTTTTTAAAAATCCACTCTTTCTTAAAAATAAATTAAACATCAGAAACGATCACGATTTCCACGAAAAGAAATATTCACAATAAAACCTCAACACCACCTATTAATAATAATTATTTTGCTTCGCCTCGATTCATTGTTAAAGACGATTAAGATGTCAATGATGTCATTCCTCTTTTTTGTAAATTGTATTACTAAAATAAAATACCGTTCTTGACAGTTATTTGGTTTTTGACAGCGAAGGAAATCGAAATCGATTTTTAAATTTAACAGAATTGGGTGTTTTGTGTCGTGGCGTCAGCAAGCGGATGCCCGCCCACTTGTCTTTGTCGGCACCGGCTGCCGTGCCATTACAACTTATAGTAAATAGTAACATATATATATATATATATATATTCAATCAATATTTTAAAGGATTTAGTCGCTTTCGACAAATCACAACTAATTAGCCAAATCATAAATTTAAAACTTACTCCTAATAAAGAGCTGCGGGTTACATTTCCCTTTTTAGGTCAATTCGTACTACAGCAGAATAGCTGTTCTGTGAATTGTGATCTCTAATAAAATTTACGAAAAATTTAAACAAAATCTACGAAAACTTAAGGCGCTATCAGAGTCTAGAGGAATGATTTGTTTGTCTTTCGTTGGCCAGAGTCTACTAAACATCAGGGGAAGAAAGTAATTTTTTATGACATTTTAAATGCTAACCATTTAAAGTTTCATAAAAATTTACTTGAAATTAAATAAAAATATTTTTTAAAGCATTTGGTATGCTAACTATTCAAATCGATTAACATGAGAAAAATGAATCAGTTCAGGCAGGATTCGAACCCGCGATCTTTCCTTTATAGGGAGAATGCTCTGACCTTTGAGCCACCGGAGCCATTCAAATCTCATATCCGTTTTAGGCCGATGACGGTGAAAATAAAATATATTATTTATTAAATAACTTACAGAAGAAGATACATTTAAGGTCACAAAAATACATAGTTCGAGGCAGGGGTGGTGTTCTTACTTCTTGGCAGCAGTGCCTGTATGGCTAGGAACGTTCCTAAATACAATAGGCAACGTAAAAAAGTCAAGGAAGTCAACTTAACGATTTTGTTGAGCTTATAAGTTTCTTTCTTATTATGAAACATCGATGTTCTTATGTTTATCGAGAATTCGATATTTCTATTTTCTACTCATTCCAACAAGAAGTGAAGTTTCGTCAACGTTGCCAGAATGTAATTCTTGCGCTACTTTTGACCCTCTTGTGTTACTTCTGCGTTACACCACTCAAAACGTTCTTTGGCGATACTTTTAGTTAGTTAGTATTCGCCAGTCGTATCACCGGTGATATAGGTGAACCAGAATCTCATGGCAAAATAAAAAAAATTAGAAGTGCAATACTGGGGAAATTGAGTCAGTTTTCTTGATACTTTTTATTATTACTTTTTTTTTAATTCATAGGAGAAACTTTTCTTTGTAGCATCATTTGGCCTGGAATTCGTTAACAGCTCCTGTTTTTCCTTTATCCTTCTTCATATAGTTCTGGGTCCATTATGCGTGGCGTCAAAATGCATTTGATAAAACCGTCGAGCTGAGTGTCACCATTATAACATGATATATGTTTTTAATGGTGACCTTATTTTCTGAGAATTTGCCAGTGGCTTGCCATCAGATAAGGCGACGTCTAATTGTCGTGTCCTATTTAAAAAAACTGCTTAGTAATTATTTAGGGATATTTACTAAATTTCTATGCTCTAAAAATGATCACCTTATAATAATGTAATGAGCTGCCAAAGTGAAAAATTCTTAAGATAAATAGTTTTAAAAATTCTTGAGACAGTGCGATTCGATTTCCAGCTTTACATCTCAATAACTTTTAATGATATTGGTAATATAATCTGAGCAGTCTTAAATACAAATAATAGTCTCATAATTTCAATAATCTAATAAAAATAAAATAAAGGAATTTTCTTAAGAAAATAACATAGTACCTAAACCTTATACCTACCTAATGAGTAAGGCAACAGTGAGTATCTCAACTCTTTACATGTGAAGATACAGTTTACGTATGAGATTGAGAACAACAGAACATTGTCTTTTCTAGACATCAAGTTAATGGGTATGACTTGATGGCTCCTTGGCCCACACTGTGTATCGTACACCCACTAACATAGATAGAGATACCTGCACACCTCCTGCAAATATAACTGGCGGGGACGGGGGTATCCAAGAGGAAGGAAAAAGTAACGCTATTTTATACTACCGAACTTTAAAAATAGGTAGTGTTACTTTTCCACCGATGATATGTACCTAACTACTTAAGCTAGTTGGTGCTACATTTGTCAATCCAAAGAGAATACAATACTACGTTCTTTCACTGGCAACACTAAGTTTCACACTTCATTTCTTCTTGCTATTCTTTGCATTGCTGAAACAAACATAGAAACGTTATATTGTTAAGTTCTTCTACGGAAAACGCAGAAATTTATAGGTCGTGCCAGTCGTTCAGAACAAAAAAGCTGCCGGTTCCAATGTTGAATGTTTTTTAATACTTTCTTCATATTATACCTTTCATAGAAAAACCTTCCGTATTAAATTTTATAACACGTCTGAAACGTACCGGGTGTTCTTGCAGTGATATTTTGCAACTACTAATGCAATATTGAGTGTTTATAAATTTCACCCCGTTGTATTCATATTTGTGGCACTAATGATATTTCCGGAGATGGCCGACTCTCAAGTCGTGACTATAGTAAATGAAATATTGGTAAGTGTTGTGTGGATATCGATTTGCAGAAAAAGAGCATTTGGCCTTTTTTTCATTAGGTCTTTCTTAGCATGGTTGTATTAAGAACTTTGGTGCCCTGGCGAAGACCGTCTTGAGAGGGGGTTAATATGACAATGGCCCTCCTAAAATTAATGTCTGTAATAGTAGTAGGAGAGCAGACAGTGGCTTCAAAGTGAAAACTTTAGAAGCAACCAGGAAAACCTGATACCTCATAGCCATACCTAAAAGCCATATATTATAAATTAACCAAATCATGGAAAGGAGAAGTAGAAGAGAACCAGCTTTCCAAGAAATATGCTTAAAATACAATTGGGATTGGTGTTTAGATAGGCAGTTTTTTAAATATAGAATGGAATTTTAATAAATATAATTAATAAATTTGCAATATTACAATTATTTTGGAAACTTTATTATCTACTTTAAGAAGTAGATAGTAAAAAGTTTTGGATCAGTAGTTCCTGAGGTTAGCGTTAGGCAAGCCCAATGCTAACCTCAGGAATTACTGATATGTGATATGTGCAGTTTGTAAGTATGCCAGGGGCGGAGTTGGGGCAGGTCAGCTAGTATAAAATATAAGATTGAGAAAAACAGAAAGTAACATTTTTATTCTCTGTATGTTTTAGCGGGTGGAAGCAGTTGAAGAGGCTTTCAGCTGCTTCCTCGTACATAAGCCAGAAGAGGAGAATGAGAAATTGTCATTGTATCAAAAAAAGCTTTGTGGGATTATGTCTTCTTTAAATGCAGAGCTACAAGAATCATCTATACGCCAGTATCTGACTCCAACAGCTGTTTTAACTAACAGATATAAGATGAAACAATTGCTCACACTTCTAGAAAATTTAGTGAATGCCAACGTTCTTCAAGCTAGGTTTGTTCTCATTTCTAGTACTTTATTTATCTTGTTTTACAAATATATTTGCGTCCAATTCAATCTCACCTACAAGTTGACGAATTTGGGTATTTTCCTGTAGTTAAAATTTATTATTTAACTGAGCTTATTAAATTAAGAATGGTAAAGGAGCAGTAAAAGGAGTGTTGGTTCTTATTTTATAGTTTCCCTAGATGACACTGGTCCATCTCTAAACTGAAGATGGACCTTCATCTTCAGTTTCAAGATGGTCCAGTGTCTTCCCAGCTAATTCGCGCAAGTTTCGTCTACATTTGATAAATGATATAAATTATATTTGCAGAATGATATGCGATTGTATTTTGACTAATGAAAAACTATACTATGAAAATGCTGACTTCTGGATAGAGGGTTTTAACTTGATTCGAAGAATTATTGGGGGAGTGGATTATAAGGGCGTCAGAGAAATTATGAAGGTAAAACTTTAACTTTAGTATTTCGAATTCACAAAGTAAGTATTTATTCTAATAGATGTATTTATTTAGGGCTGCAGGGAAAAAGCGCACACTATCCCAGTTAAGTTGAATTCTAGCACAATACCACAGCTGCAGGCTCTATATGGTGTAATAGAATACATATTTGATCGCAATGCTTCATTGTTACCAGCATATTTTATAGTCACTGAAATACAGAAGGATTATCCTGATAACAACCATTGGCCGCATTGGGTAAGCAAAATAAATATTATAAAGCTTAATTCCTAATTGAAATTTCTTACTTAAACCCTTTTTAATTTGTTGCAGCAATTAGCTAAGCTATTGACTAGTTTTGTGGAAAGTTTTAAACCTTGTGCGCAAATGGTCTCCATTATTGGACATTCACAAATGCTGCCAGTAGTAGAGTTTTCTGGATATGCTGATCATCTTATTAACCCATGGAGATTGGACCCTATTACATTGAAATTTTCACTGAAGGGCAATCTACCTTATGATGATGAACTTTTAAAACCACAAATAGCATTGCTAAGACATGTTTTGCAACAACCATATTCACGAGACATGATGTGCTCAATGCTTGGTCTTCAAAAGCAACATAAACAGCGCTGTATAGCTTTAGAAGATCAGTTGGTAGAACTCATGATATTACCAATGGAGAGAAGTGAACAAGAAAATGAGGAAGATGAAATATCATCATCGCATTGGAGCTGGCTACACTTATCATCACAGGTTATTTATTTGATCCTCATTGGATTTGCATCATTTCCTAATATTGTTATGGGCCTTCATAATAAGTTAATTGGGCATGATATGAAGAAAGGCAGAGATCACCTAATGTGGGTGTTGTTGCAATTCATTTCTGGAAGTATTCAGAGAAATCCATCTGCCAATTTCCTACCAATAATAAAGTTGCATGAATTGTTGTATCCGGAAAAGGAACCTCTACCCGTGCCAGACTGCACAAAAGCACATAGCACACATCAAATGGCTGTTGTCTGCATTTGGATGCATTTATTGAAAAAAGCTGAGACTGAGCATAAGACAATGACTATGCCAGCAAATTTAAAAGTACAACATGAGTATGTATTCCTTTGATGTAATCATATTTTTGCATTACCTATAATGTACCTTTTCATTATTCTGACGGTGTTTTGATTCTGATTTCACAGGTTTCTGCAGCATCTGATGACGTCAAACAACACACCAACCTTAATGGGTTCAGATTTCCGCATTGCATTGCTATGCAATGCCTATTCAACAAATCAAGAATATTTTGCTAGACCAATGGGCATTATAATTGAGACATTATTTGGAAGTCAAAAAGCTTTATCTAATGGAAACCCGGGAACTCCACTACCCACTGTGCCTTTATCAATGTGTATTTTAGACAGCCTGACATTACATTGCAAAATGTCATTGATACATTCAATAGTAACCCATGTTGCAAAATTGGCCCAAAACAAAAGTAATATGCCAGGCAACAATATGATGGCGCCTGCCCTGGTTGAGACTTATAGCCGTTTGTTGGTTTATACTGAAATAGAATCGATGGGCATCAAAGGATTTATTCGTAAGTTTTATTAATCCATTATTAAAACTGTACCACTCTATCTCTTCCCATGCGGTGTCGTAAAAGGCGACTAAGAGATAGGACTGGTTAACATCATACATTATAAACAGCCCAGACTCCGCCTTGGATGCATGGCTCGAGTCGACAATAGTGCCCGGAAAACAGCAATAGGTTCAATTCACTCAGCAATTACATTTGACCGAATACAATTATTGGTGAAATGAGGGTGGTAATTCAACTGGCGTGATTATATGTATGTATGCATTAAAACTGTGGAAAACACAATTTTGTATAGTAATCCTCAGAGCTTTCAATCTTTATTTTTATATACCAAGGTGACAGACAAGCACACGACCCATCTGGTGGAAAGTGATAACCGTGGCCTATAAACATGCACAACACCAGGGGAGTCACACTCGTGCTGCTGACTCTATAAAAACAGTTTCTATGTCGTCAGTACACCTATGCAATCTAACTACAAAACAGCATGTGTTTCATTGAAATTTATTAGTCGAAAATAAATTTTAAATCCATTTTTAGGGTCCCATATCTTAAAAGGTAAAAACGAAACACTTATAGGATCACTTCGCTGTCCATCGTTCTGTCAAGACCTTTTTCTCAGGAATGCGTGGAGGTATCAAGTTGAAATTCATACCACAAACTCAAATCTATATCATGAAACTGCAAAAATAAACTATAAACTTCTAAGTCAATACATTCAAAATATATTACGGTTCCTGTAACTAAGTTACGGAATCTTCGGTGCGCGCATCTAACTCGGACTTGACTGACTTTTTTTAACATAAAATGTAGGAAAATACGACAGATTATGTAAAAAATTTCTACTCTTTTATAGATCAGCTGCTACCAACAGTGTTCAAATCACATGCCTGGGGTATATTGCACAACTTACTGGACATGTTCTCGTACCGCATCCATCATGTGCAACCGCATTACAGAGTTACCTTACTGTCCAATATACACTCCTTAGCTGCATATCCACAGGCCAATCAAACGCAACTGCAATTGTGGTATGTATATGAAATAACTTCAATATTATTTGTATAATTTTAACGGCCATGTCTTAGAATTGAGATTAAGAGATTGAAATGACCAAATAGAAGGTCAAAGGCCATGTAAACTAAAATTCAATGAATTTAAAAAAAAATTAAATTATATGTTGAACGTGATCTGGTGACATGATATTACGGTATGTAAGAGACTTATGAATATACTAGTTGACTTTCCCTGGCTTCATCAGTGTCGCAAATTGTGTATCTATATTCTATATATGCCAGTAATCTATTTATTTTTAAAATAATTTATAGGAAACCAGATTAGTTGACATTTATGATTACTGCTGTGCTCCCTTGGGTAGTCAAGTAGTGTGATGATGTGCCTTCCTCTATAGCGGACTACCTAAAGCAGAAAGAATTTTTGAAATTGGGTAAGCAGTTCCTGAGATAAGGACGTTGAACCAAACAAACAAACATACTCTTCAGCTTTGTAATATTAGTAATAGATCAACATATTATGTGTAGAAAATATTATTTTTCTAGCTTCGAGAGCACGGCGTTACGACTGATTACAAGTTTGGGCAGTTCTGGAGTGCAACTGCAAATGTCTAGAGTAGTATCAGAACCAAAGTCTCTCGTCTCTTCAGAGAGTGAGGAGTTGAACCGTGTTCTTGTTCTCACTCTAGCGCGTGGAATCTACATGACTGGAGCTGGTATGAATTATGATGAGTATTTATTATGATTATCCAAAACATAGCGGTATACCCACCTTTGTAATCGCAGTTTTCGTTAATATTGAAAGAAACAGTAATCTCTCTTTACCTTAATTTTAATCTGAATAATATATTACTTACTATACCTACTGTGATAGTCCCATGGCAACCACGACGGGGAAAGAAGGATTGAGTACAAATTGCTGGTACCACTTTGAAACTATTTTAGTATAAATGACATTTTCTATATTAATAGGAAGTGATGGCGCAGCCGTGAAAGAATTACTCACCACAGTGATGACAAATACGCCACATATGTGGTCCCAACATACGTTGCAGTGCTTCCCGCCAGTGCTCGTTGAGTTTTTCGCACAGGTAACAGAATTGGGTAGGGGTATATGCTAAGGTCAAATAAAACGTTGGCTAACATCACCTTCCAAAAGCCCCGTCACATATCAAGAATGGCACAACCCCATTGTGTGCCATTCTTGATGTGTCACACGCCACTATGTTCGCCAACGTGTAGAGTGCACATTTTATATTATTAAACTTAAAAAAAAGATAATGTGTCCAAGTATGTTTATCCGCATACTAGAAGCCATATTACAAACTCTGCTTAGCTTCTTCTAAATGGCGATGTGTAATATGTCTTAAAATATTTATTGTCATATTTCAGAATCCAACCCCGAAAGAAAACAAACAGGTTCTGAAGAAGTCAGTTGAAGAGGAGTACCGCAAGTGGACGTCAATGGCCAATGACAACGATATCATATCGCACTTCTCTGTACCGGGCACGCCGCTTTTCCTCTGTCTGCTGTGGAAGATGATATTTGAGACTAACAGGATCAACCCAGTCGCATTCAAGTGGGTTATGTCTTTCATTATTAAGTTAATTGTGCCAGATTTACATATAGAATGATTTCAATTTGTTTGGTTTGCTTTTCAACAACTTTTAATGACTAGAAATAGATGAAGTTAATAACCTCTGTAGCTTAGTGGTTAAGTAGTCGGCCTTACGATCCAAAGGACCCCGGTTCGAATCCAGGTCATGACACTACCAAAGTAAACCCACTACTAACACAAGCAATTTAGCTTAACTGAAGGAGTTAGAGGAAATATTACAGACGTTGTCCGCGTCTCCGCCCCCGTTGGCCATCAGGAGTGATTATATTGTACTCGCACCGACGAAAACCGCATACCGTCACGGGTCTTAAAATGCCGGGTGCAATATTGCCTAGAGCATCCTGCACTCCCCGGTTGATCCTCTATCATCTATTGTTTAATTGCGGCGGAAGTGAAGGGCGGGGCGACGAAAGCGACCTGCCCGCTCTTTGCCTGTTCTCCTCTCGTCAGAGAGGCATGTGGGAAGCCTTTGAGCAACCTTCTACAGGGCCATTCCCGTTGGGACCGGTATTTACCGCAGGTGGTATCGCCCAGGTTGCATCGCATGGAGGTTCCGGACCACGCATTCGCGTGGCATCTTCTGTTCAGCAGACCCTCCTACTTCAGCTGACATACTTCGAACGCCCATTGCACCCGTTTAACCCTTGCTCGTAATTTAATAGTTAAGATTGTTCCGGATTTATGGACATTTATAATTTGGTAATAGGTATCTTTTGAATAGAACGTTCAATAATTCAAAAAGTAATCAACTGTTATTTAAACAGTCTTAAACACTTGTGGACACATCTATTGGCCCACCTTAGAGTTTAGGTTTCGATGGCCCCTATCTAAATATGATTGCTAGATTGAACAAAAACTATTGATGCAGTTTTAAACCTGATACATTTAACCATCTTTTTCGATCGTATTGTTTTAAATTTGAAGTCGGGTATGCTCGTTGATGAACGCAGTTGATTTTTGAATAAAAATAAAAGGTTTAATTTAATAACGCGTGTTGCCTCCATGGGCATTTACGACAGCTCTAATACGATTAGGCATAGAGTTTATCAACCGTTCTCTGAAATTTTGAGGGATCATCTCCCATTCCTCTTCTATGGCAGTTTTTAACTCCGGCATCGTCTGGGCAACTGGCTGACGAGCCCGAAAACGTCTTTTTAGCTCGCCCCACATGTGCTCAAGCGGGTTCATAACATAGCTGGCCAGTCCATAACTGTGATGTTCCTATCCCGAAGATATTCCCTGACGATGCCGGCCGTATGGGCTCTTGCATTATCATGCATAAAAAGGAAATTTGAGCCCACACCGTCCACGCATGGCATCACGTGAGGTTCTAAGCACTAACGAATGTACCTTTCAGCATTTACTGTTAGCAGCCGTGGTCCCGTAACAACCTCAAGTTGAGTTTTGCCGCCACCGCCATAAGCAACACTCTCTTGAAAGCAACATTGTCCAAAACGTTCTCCCTTACGTCGGTAGACCATCTTTCTTCCATCATTGCCATGTAACGCAATTTTAGACTCATCAGAAAAGAATACACGGCTCCAATGCTGCTGAGTCCAATTTAAATGAGTGCGCGCGAAAAGAAGACGCGCTGTTTCGGTGGGCTCGCGTTAGTTTGGGGCCATTAGCTGGTTTGTGTGGTATCATATCGCGTTCTTTTAACCTTCTCCGAACAGTTCGAGCGCTCACAGATACTCCGTGGAAGTCGCGAAGTTGGTTTTGTATCTCAATGGAGGTAAGGTGACGATTTCTCAAACTGGGAAACTCAAAAAAAGACTATTAATAGAATTATGAATGTCCCTGGTTCAAAACTGCATAAATACTTTTTGCTCGACCTTATATAAATTTTTAGCTTACCAAAACTGAAAATACAAGGTGGGGCAATAGATGCGTCCACAAGTGTATATCTATTGTTACTTTGAGTTTTCATTATGAGATAGATATATGCTATAGCGGATTTTTAAGTAGACCGTTTTCACTTATACACTTTCGCAGTACAATATTTGGTTCTATCTTCAATAGTTTTCACAGCGCCTGGCAATGTAAGGAATCTTTTCGGTAATTTCTTACACCTTGGATCGCATTATTGGAGTTTTAGTAAAGATCTCTAATTTTTTTGAAAATATAATTAGCCTATATTAGTCAGTGATAATGCAGCTTTCTAATGGTAAAAGAATTTTTTGAAATCAGTTCAGTAGTTTTTCAGTTTATTCGAAAACAAAAATGCAAATCTTTCCTCTTCAATAGATGTACGGAAATCTGCCGGATTTGTTGACATTTATGATCACTGCTCCGCTTGCTTTTGTAGTAGCGTGATGTACCTATAACCTCCGTCGATAAATGGACTATTCAACAGAAAAATAATTATTCAATTCGAGCCGGTAGTTCTTGAGATTAGCGCGTTCAAATAAACGAACAAACTCTTCAGCTTTATAATATTAGTATAGCTCACAATTGCTATTATTCTTTAAAAAAAAATAGGTGTAATTATCAAACTCTAGCCTACCTCATCTTCTCATTGGTTGACGAGGCTCTAGCACAGGATTTCCTGTCGGTGTTATCTCAGGCGGCAGTTGCTGAAGCACCCGTAAAAGCCAGAATAAACTGAATAAAGAAGGAGCAAGAGAAGGGGCTCCAGGTTCTAAAGTTTGTTAGAAGCAACCGGTATTGGCGCTTGATTGAAGTTAAAAAGTTCCATTACGATGGTTTTGTTTGTTTCAATTCCAGAATCCTCGAACGCATTGGCGCCCGCGCGTTGTCAGCGCACCTGCGGAAGTTCTGCGACTATCTTGTCTTCGAGGTTACTAACCCAGCGGGTGGACCGCACATCAACAAATGTGTAGATGCAATCAACGACATCATCTGGAAATACAATATCGTCACCATCGACCGACTCGTCTTGTGTTTAGTTAGTATCCTACTAATGTAACAGTTTGTGAAGATATTTAGATGTTTTTAGCTGAAACGCCTGAACGGATCAGAGTAAAATTTAGTGCTGAAATAGATTATAGTCTGGAGTCGAGTACGTTATCGGAATTCCAGCTACTATATTTTATTTACACGACTTAGGTGGAAGACAAGCACTCGACCGACCTGATGGAAAGTGGCTACCGTGACTTATGAACGTGTGCAACACCAGGGAAGTCACACTTGCGCTGCCGATCCTGTAAAAACAGAGTATCTGTGCCGTCAGTGTAGAAGACAAAGGAGGTCAAGCTTTTGGTCTTCCCACTGGCAGTACAAAACCCTCCAGTGAGCTCTGGCTACTCTACTTACCGCCGGGAACACAACACGAGGTTATAATGGCCGCAGTATTCTGTTAAGACATAGGTATTCTGTATATCATAACTGAATGATTTTTGGGACTTCATCAATAATACCCTCGAAACCAAGTGGACTTCACCTTCAAATAGTACACTTATTGATCGCCAGGGCCTCGCTCTTGATGAGCGAGACCCTGGAGGGCCCTATATATCCTATTCTATAGCAGTCTATATAATGTATCAATTTCCTTGTAGGTATTACGCCCTAATCCGGACGGCAATGAAAGCCAAGTGTGCCTTTACATTATACAATTGCTGCTTTTGAAAGGATCAGAATTGAGGAATAGAGCACAAGACTTCGTCAAAGAAAACTCTCCCGAACATTGGAAACAAAGCAATTGGTATGTAAAGTGATATTAAAGTTTTACTGTTTGTACCATTCTAGGTATATATATACCATTTATTTGCATCGAATAATACATTAAAGGAGTCTCAAAAAATTGCAAATACAGCACATTCTGCTCCATTAAGTGTGCATGCAATATCAAATATCTAATCTATCAATTAGACTATAATAGTCCAGATATAGCTTTGTACTTCAGGTGTAGTTCAACACTATGTCAATTGGTATACACATGTCTATAATAATTCTAATATATTATCCTCAGGTACGACAAACACCTGGCATTTCACAGAAAGTATCCAGAAAAGTTTGCGCCAGAAGAAGCAAGCAACGCCTACGGTGGCCCTATACCAGTCTATTTGAGTAATGTGTGCCTTCGATTCATTCCTGTATTAGATATTGTTGTGCACAGACACTTAGAAATACCTCAAGTTAGCAAAAACCTCGAACAACTTTTGGAACACCTTGGATACCTGTATAAATTCCACGGTAAATTATTTAGTTGTGTCATTCTATGCTTTATGTGTATTTTTTAAGAAGAAAATGTGTTTCAATATGTTTATCCGCACTTTAGAACCCACATTACAAACTAATTAAGCTATGCTCACTTCAAGTCTATATAGACTATGGCACGATTTGAACCAACTCTTCGTACACAATAATTTTCTTCACTGCTTTGATTACCCTTTAATAATACGTATACGTGGACGGTCAAAATGAGAAAACAAAATGAATATGACTGAATATAATGTAATATCATAATTAAAAATCTTATGTCACGGAATTTATGATAACACTCCTTAATTTCTTATTTAAATGGTAGGTTTGATTAATTAATAAAATAGGTCGTAAGATGCTTTTTAAACTTCTAAAACGAGTAGGTTCTCAATTCGGATATTTATTTTTGTTAAATGTTTGTACACGCATAGCTCCCTCATTTATGATCGAATTAGCAAAATTTTTTTGTTCGGAATGGAGTTATTCCGAAATGGTTTTGTTTGGGGTATATCTGCAGTTATGTTTAATTTTCAGTGCATTTTTGTTCTAGAAGTTGAGTATTTTTTTTTGTCAAAAATATACTTATCTCGGTTCTATTTCTCTGATGAATTTCGCTGACAGAACAACTTTTGCCGAGACAGTTCGTATTTGTGAAAGAATAACAAGTTCCAAATTCAAATATAATATTATTGTTTAGTTTTTATTTGTAACAGTGTTTATGGACAGAATGTGTATTATTATAATGCATCATATTATGCCTATCCCTTCGGCTCAAAGATGTGATTTAGGTTTTTCTTCCATAAACTTCATAAAGTTATGAGCTGCTTTTCGCGTTACAATATTTGAATAAGATAATAAACATATCCTAATAGTAGTAGTAGATTTGCATATTTTTGACAATCTAAATTATTGATTTAATATTGAATATCTGAATTATTTGTTTTATAGTGCTCAAAGTGCGATCCACACTTTGTAGATGTTTTAGGCTATTGATTCTTATTGAGTTTATGTTATGTTATATTGACTACCCCATTTGACGTGTCTTGTTGTATTGCTATAATCGTGCTTGATCAATGGATCACTGCTTAATCATTTAACATAAATAATAATAATAAAAAGATAGAAAGATAGAGACATTTCATTACTATTATGTATTTGAATATATAATAACTATGTATCAAACGTTACATGGTAAATATCGTTGAAACTGTAATAGTAACGTGAGAAAACGTTGTAGTTAGTAGTAGTAGGCGTTTAGCCTATATTCACTTTTATTCATATAATGTTGTTATATTACTTTACAGATCGACCAGTGACATTTTTATACAACACGCTACATTATTATGAAACTAAACTCCGTGACAAGCCATTATTGAAGAGAAAACTTGTAAACGCAGTGCTGGGTTCTTTGAAAGACGTTCGCCCAGCCGGATGGGCGACTACAGAGCCTTTCCAGACATATCTGTCCGAAACCGAAGCCGATGCTGGGTGGGCACCAGATCTCAACTACTACTTGAGCCTAGTTAACAGAATGGTAGACAGTATCCTTTTAAATATAAATGAATATATTGACATATATAGCGCCCCACAAGTCCTGCAAGACAGTATATGTATATCTCCTTTTTTTTACTGTGCGATAAACCCAAACAAATCGCCTCGCTTAAGCCTGTGGGGTGGTTATGTCTGATTTAAACCGACTAAAACGTACCCCGTCTGAGGGTCATAGCATGTCGGAGGTGAAGTTGGCGGAGGCATATCCCTCGCACCCCGGGCGACCAAGGGCCATCTCCTTTGAGCTGGCCCTCTTTAGGAGTGTACACCACTGAGTCCCTACCTAGTCTCCGAGTATGGAGAGGCGCACAACGCGTGCCGCTGACGCGTTCTGCTTCTGCTAGGATGACAATCGGCTCCACCCATCTTCCCCTGGCCCACAAGACAGTATACCTGCTGTCAGTCGAGGTCGTAGCGCAGGTTTTCCTATCGCGGTTGGGGATCAGAACAACAGTAGGTCCCATCAAAGCTAATAAGCTTTGATGGGACCTACTGTTGACCTACTACTCCTCAGCCAAGTAGGATGGGGAGGGGGAGAGTGAACCCCGGGCTCTTAAGTGCACACTTTCGATGCAACCGAGATTGACGCTCCGATGTTGATGAGTTTGTATATTCATCTTCTATAATCTTTCACACCTGCTGTCGATGAACACATTATTGAAGAGCCGTTTAAACCTTATACAGCCTTAATGTACATACTATTTAATACTACAGTGGAACGAATTCAAGTTCGTTAGCCTGTGCTATTACGCTTTATTCACCCATGTCACATGCTTCAGTGTGAACGCAATTGTGTTTTATACTTGTTTACATCTTGTTGGCTATACATACTTTGTAAACGAATAAGTGTCTACAGTCACAATACATGTATAAAACAATATGTATTGTATTTTGACTAATCTTCTACAAGTCTTCAATAAGTTTTGTATCAAAACAACTTGTTTCTAAATGCAAACGAGGGGCTAGGGAGGGAATCATTTCACCGGCACCCTAAACGGCCCCTCTAGACAAGTGGCAATTCGTTAGCCGGAGGCATATTATAGAATAGAATTTGACATTTTGCGTTGACAACTGTAATATACATTAAATTCCATACATTTGTCATTCTATTTTACAACACGCCGGCCAACGAATTGTCACTTGTATAGGAGGGCTGAACTACGAAAGAATATTGAACAGTTCACTCCGCACAAAATAACTTACTAAATTTCCTTAATAACACAACAGCTATGACCGGTAACTCACATTTCCCGAACACAGACTGGCGTTTCAATGAGTACCCAAATCCTGCCGCACACGCCCTCTACATTACCTGTGTTGAGTTAATGTCTCTACCGCTCGCGCCCAATATTGTCGGCAATAACCTACTTGATGTAGTTACCAAAGGATTTGTAGTCATACCTGCAGCAAAAATTCAACTCTGGATAAATGCCATCGGCCTTATAATGGCAGGATTACCTGACCCTTACTGGACTGTGCTGCACGATCGCATTACGGAACTTATTATCAACAATGAAATGACTGAATGGCCGTATCCCTACACTCCATTCCAGCTGTTTAACATGACTACGACCCGTGACGCCATGTTGGAGAACAAATACAGTTTGACTTTGGCCTTAGCGCATGCGGTGTGGTACCACGCCGGCGCAGGTCAGATACTGCAGATTCCAGTGTACGTATATAACATTTTATTAATTATACAAACTATACTGCTTTTTACTTTTTTATGACATTATTTTAGCATTTTAGCTTTCCAAAAATGTCTCTAATTATATTGATGTACTATTAAATCTATCTAAATTCGGTATTGGAGAAAAAAAATGTATGGTTATAGAAATATCTAAATAAATATTCATGATCTTCTACTACTTTCAATAAAAGAAAGTCGTGTTAGTTACACTATTTATGACTCAAGGACGGCTGTACCGATTTGGCTGAAAAATGGTGTGAATGTAGCTTAGAACCAGGAGATCGACATAGGATGCGTTTCACGTGACATAAAACCTCAAATAGAATACAAGTCACTATAAAACGTGGTATAACAAAAACGCATCTGAAAACTATAAATTTTGTCAGGAAACAAGAATAATAAAAGACACCCACGCGGGCGGAGCCGAGGGCAATAGATAGTAATTTATAAAATATACATGAATTTCAAAAAATACCGTCCTACTAGCTTAGGTAGAGGTTTCACGGAACTAAAATTTACTTTTGAACCGTTACCGAAAATTAGTTTGTTATCGTTTGTTCTTACATTATTCCATTCCATGCCCAGCTTCACCCGTATCTTTTGAAACTTCAAATCACCCCTTTGAGCCCGTATTCTCAGCCTTCAAATAATGTATGGGAAAGTGCCAGATCTGTTGACATTTATGATCATTGTTCTTTTCCTTTAAGTAGTAGCGTGATGGTATATAGCCTAAGACCTTCGTCGATAAACGGACTATTCAATACACAAATATTTTTTCAATTCGACCCCTAAAGGTCCTGAGATTAGCGCGTTCAAACAAACAAACAAACTCTTCAGATTTATAATTTTAGTATTTGCATAACAAGATCACTCACTGAAATATTATTTACAGATTTATAAAAGAAAAGCTGTCTACAGAGATACATACAGAGGTTCAACTGCTGTTCTTATGTCATTTGTTGGGCCCATTCTTGCAGCGGTTTAACTCTGACCTGTCACGAGTGGTGATGGATGTGACTATTATTCTGTATGAGCTCCTAGCGCACATCGATAAGTCCCAGACACATCTGCAATACATCGACCCGGTCTGTGATCTACTGTATCCTTTTCATCTATTTTAAATTAGCTGTGAAAGCCTTGAGAATTAAAAGAGAATTCAGCCAGGTTACATATTAATCTTTCAACTCCTTCACTGGTGCGGCCACTTTTCACGGTGACTATACTCCGTCCATTATGTTATTGTATTTTAGACAGATGGAAGTAGTGATGGCATAATAATTCAAAATATCAATTAAGTTAAATACCTCGATCAAAAAAGTAATAAATCGAATATATAGGTATAATGATTTTATGTGGAAGTATTATTTATACTCTAAGTATCCATTACAATATAAAAATTAAAAAAACCCGTCACAAATAACAACCTCAAATAAGTTGAAAATAAATTGTGTCCTATAAGTTTTACAATAAATATGATTTGATTTGATTAGGGCGGATGTTTGTTGTCGCCGTTTGCGCTGCCTTGAGGACTCATTCTTCTCAATCCTATGGGTACACGTAGACCATGGCTCTACGAGTCAGATCTACGTGTGCCTCTACCGTTCCCATATAGGAGATGCTGAGACAACTCGACTCTTTGAAAATCTGAGTCAGGTGGCAGATGATGCGCAGAAACGGTTTCCGAACGCCGAAGTGGTATTTTTGGGGGACTTTAACGCCACCAACCACGAAATCTGGTTGGGCTCCGCCAAAATAGACCATGCGGGAAGAGCCGCCCATGCATTTGCTCTGGCGCATGGCCTGACCCAAATGGTACACGAGGTCACTAGAATACCAAGAAGTTCGGGCCTAGCACCCTCTCTGCTAGACCTTCAGCTGACGAGTCACCCAGACCAGTACAGTGTTCGCGTCCTCTGTGATGGACGGACTTCGGAGTTCTTGCAGATAAATGCTAGCGTACCGCAGGAGTCTGTATTATCTCCCGCTCTCTTTCTTCTGCATAACAACGACATGCTGTCCACCGGCAGCATACATTGCTATGCAGTCGATAGCACCTTACACAGGAGTTATCACGGACATCCTACGGCCGAACAGTCTGATATCGCGAAAAAAATACAGCTTCTTGTCACTGAACTGGACCGGATCTTGAATCACATTTCTCAATGGGGCTCTGAGAATCTGGTCCGAGTTCAATGCCAAGAAGACGCAGGCTTGTGCGTTCACAGCAGAGGTATCTTCTTTCCTTCCCCTTCCCACTCTTCAGAGCACGCCACTGCCACTGCAGGACAATCTTTATATCCTAGGCATGGTTATTCGCTGCAAACTGAATAACAGAAACTACATCGATAGCATCATCAAAACAGCCTCTCGGAAACCCGGACTCCTGAACAAAGTGAGACGTTTTTTCACGCCGGAGCAGCGGTGTCTTCTCTGTAAGACACAAATTCGCTCCTGCTTGGATTACTCTCGACAGGTTGCAGCGTCTCGCGGTCCGCATTATTGGGAACCCTGAGGTCACGACCACCCTCGAGCCTTTGCAGATGCGTAGAGATATTGCTTCCTAGGCTGTATTTTACCGTCTCTACCATGGTGAGTGTTCTGATGAGCTCTTCCAACTTACTTCAGGCCTTAGATGTCACCCTCACACTGTGCAGAATATACGAGGAAGAACCAAGCGGTTCGGAGACTCTTTTCTTTGCTGCACCACCAAGACCTGGAATTCATTACCAACTCACGCGTTTCCTTCTTCCTATAGTCCCGGGGCCTTTATGCGGGGCCTGAAAAAGCATATGATGAGGCCGCCAAGCTGAGTGCCACCATTGTAACACTTAGTGTCTGTAATGGTGACCCTCTTTCCTGAGACTTTGCCTTTAGCTTACCATCAGGCGAGGTGAAGTCAAGTTAGCGTGTGCTATATATAAAAAAAAACATATCAAAAAAAGCGTGCATTGTATTTTTGTGTGTGGTGATTAACATACGCTGTGTAACTTCTTAAAATATGATTTTCTTAATTTTACATCCAGTTATCATATAAAATACATGTTCGTCGGCGACACAATGAAGACCGAAGTGGAGAATGTGATTCGTAAGCTACGTCCAGCTTTGCAGATGCGTTTGCGTTTCATCACGCATTTAAACTTGGAACAAATAAATACCGCCTAGCAGAACGATTACTACAGCTATACGCCGTCTAGTTCGAGCTCTAGCTCCGAATAGACGAGAGCTGTAGTACATTAACTGATTAATAAAAGTATTTCTTGGACTTGCAGTGATATTGAGATTTGCCTTCAACAATTACGACTATAAGAGAGTATTAACGGCAGCCACGGATTTACTATGTTTACCGTAAGCAGTAATAAGTTAAAATACTGAGTCCTAATTCTGCTAATTTATAATGATTCAATTTAGTTTATTTTAAACTTTCGCGGTATGAATTCATAATTATACAAGTTATCGGGACTTCTCGCAAATTATGTCTTGAAATTTACTATTTCTGTCGACGTTTCGGATGCGTTGCACCCGTGGTCACGACTTGACTAGCCTTCGAGTGTCGAGAGGTATGCGGGGAACATTTTTTGAGCGCCTACCCACCATTACACTTATTATGAACGGTTAGGCTGGCGACATACTCACTATGTCAGTTTTTAACGGCACTGTGTTTTTTGGTTTTAGTATCTTAATTACTGGATTCCACGTTCCGGATAGTTTGAATCCATCTTCCCTATTGAAACATCGGCAGAAATAATAAGTTCCAAGATATAATTCGCGAGAAGTCCCGATACCTTGTATAATTATCAATTTAGATTGTCTATCAAAATCAAATAAAAGGTCAAAAACGATTACGATTTCAATGAAAAGAGGGCCAATTCTCGTAAAAACAATTTATTCATTAATTTTCCCCCAATCTAATGTTCAAAACGATAACTACGCTATTGTTCTTTCTTGAAAATTGTATCACGAAAATACTGTTTTGTACATTTGGGAGTATGAGGAGGAGTCGACATTGACTTTTAACCGCCTTATAAATTAGTAGATTCGGGCCCCTTGGGTAATATAACCTCATAGTCAAAACCACTTGCCGGTTGTGAAATTATTAATTGAAGTCCGATTTATAATATTGTTAGTATGTATATTTGTAACTGAGTGAGTAAGAATCAAATTTGCTGCGTGAATTAGCAGTCCATTAGTGAATTTGTTAAGAAACGTGTATTTTCTGCCTGTGTCTGTTGGTATAGGTTATAAATGCTGACTAACTGTATGTAACAATGACTTCTAGATGTATACTACTAGACAAGCTTGCTAGCTAAGCTAAGCTTTCTAGAACAAAAGTTGTGTCACAATTATTGGGTTAGGTGGGATTGATTTTTAAATTTAGAACGGTACACAAAGACTAGCTAAATGTACTAATGAATTGGTATTTCACAGACTAGTCAAATTTGTAACTTAATAATAAACGTCAAAACAGTAAGTTATAATGAAACTTGTTTAAAATAATTTATTGTGACGTCATAATATTTAATAGTTGAATAATTTACTGTTATAGGTTCGATGGATGGTTAAAAATGTATAAAAGCGATATAATAGGCACGGACGCAACATTTACCATTCTTAATGTAATATGAGCAATTTAATAATTAATTTTAATACACACATACCCCCATAGGCACCTATATCCATAGGCAACGCGCGTTTTTTATGGTTACATGCCCAAAATGTAAAAACGGCACCCTAACACTAAACTGTTCACTCTACTGCCCTTCTGTCTATCACCAAGCATGTATCACATGAACTAACGTCGTGGTCGTTTCCGTGCCGTTTTCGGGAAATATACTCCCATAAACAAGTTTAAACGTAAGTATAACTGTGACAGCTAGCCAATTGAAATTTTCATAGACGATATATTTGTTTATTATTATGAAAATATTAAAAACAGAATGAACATCAGTGTAGTAGTACATTTAGAAGTCATTGGTTCACAGGTCATAGATAAGTACCTATATACTATGGCAACCACTATGTAGCCTGCGGTATTTGACAGAATCAAAATAAGCAATCTAGTATAATTAAAATTATAATAACAGGTAAATAAACTAGGGCTCTAGCTAAATGGTCGTGTATTTATTATATTATACTACTGCATTTAATAAAGTTATCTTTAGTATAACAAATGTTAAAAGAGAGATCGGTTCAGTTAATGAATAAATATCTACTATTTTTCAAATAACAAATATGAATAAAAAAGTTGTAACCATTAAGTTCTTTATTCTTGTTAGTTTATATACTTAATAGTATTAGTAAAGAAATTATCGAAATAAGTGAGATATGAAGCAATACCTATACTTTATAGCAAATAAATTAACGATATGTAAGGTTGTATTCTTAAATATTTTTGGATAATGTTCTAGTTGAGTCTTCAATTATGAATATTGGAAATAAAAAAGATCCAATCCAAATATTGAGAAATACATATTATTTTATAATAAAAGATTTCATTCATAATAATTATTATTAAGGATACATATTTTTAGTAAGTTATTTAGTGTACGCATTTATTATTAGCGGCCTTTTAGTTAAAATATATGACCTATCTGACATCTTGTGTCAAGAGACAAGTAGAAAAAAAAAGATTACTAAATACTAGGTACTCTTTTGATTGACTAAGGGTTGATATAGGTCTTTTAGACTTTTAGTGTTTTAGATTAGACTATCTAGCATTTGAAGTAATTTAAAAACTACAAGCAATGTAAAACATAATCACGATCAAATTCACATGTATATTTTGAACTAATAATCTTGAATAATTATTACAATCTAATGATATTAATAATAAGTGATAATTTGTCTAAGCTAATAATGACCGAATATCATATGTAAGATGATGACAGTATTCAGTTAATGAAATTTTTTTGAATTCATTGTAAATATTATGTAACGTTTTTTTATTTTTATTTAAATTGTTTGCATATTATGTACTTCTTTTATTTTTGACTTTGTTCATAATGGTTTACTATTGTTAATTACTTTTAATGGCACAGTGAAGAGATTATACTGAAGGACTTTCGTGCACAGTAGAGAAAACGTGCATTCGACTTATTAAATTACCCCTCTTTCTCTGTATGCTGCAGCTTCATACATTCTATAGTACTCTTCTATAGTTTTGACTGAGCTGAGTGGGTGCGATAACGAATGACGAGACGTGACGATGAGAATAACCCTTGAGGCAGGTCACTCGCCAGTATTCTCCTGAATGAAGAAGAATGTTGTGCTCATGCAGAAAGTTACCTATACTCCATTATACTCATAAGTACTTAACTAAACGTAAACAATCCTAATTCTTCTTATTCTTACCATGTTTTATTTAAAAGCTCACTAAATTAATATTTTTTTTGTTTAAAAACTCATTTTAAAGATTTATACCGAAATTGAACCACTAGCTAGTCATTTACTTAGCCTAGTTTGTTTCTTTAATATATGTTTTTATAAAAAGTCTCTACAAGATTGTTTACCTTTAGTTATGTACAGTAACCGAATCGCGAATGGAGTATAGTTACATAACAGAGCAGGTTAAATTACTTATAATAATTGAAACTGAATCATTTTACACTATAGTTTTTAAACATACTATTATAAGTTATACGTATTTACAAATTATTTAACTTAAATTATACTAGTTTTATGTTTCGTTCCAATCATGCCAGGTTTGATTCTAACTTCTATGACTTAGGACATCTGTCAAAATGCACCTAGTACCTAACTGACAGAGCTTGAAAAGGAGCTAACTGTATGAGATAACATGGGAAGCGGATGTTGGTGCTACTTAATGATGAAATGGTTTAAGCTACTTTATAACAAAACGTAGATTGCAAAAAACTAAGGTTTAAACCAGACAAAAACAATGTAAAATCATAACATAAACTAAATATTGTGTGATTCAATAATTACACAATATTTAGTTTACATACAGATGTTGGTTTACTAAAATTTCAAACGTTTTACAAAATGTATACCTTCAAATTTGTTTCTATGAATGATTTACATAATGTACTTTTTTACATTATGTGTGTACATGGGATTTAATGAAAACATAAAAACAATACAGAATACATCTATACAAACCTGCAGGTTCAGGCATCAAAGAATTCCTCCCCATCGATGTCCCGTCCCGCCCGTCTTTTGTTTAACTTGGATCCCATGATTCAAATTTGTCATATATAGAGACTCAATTATGTTAGAACGGAACTAGACTTAAAAAAAAATTGCTCTCTCTCTGAACCCCTGAATCTGACTACATCAACCGGGGAATCGATCAAAAAGAAATTGCTTATATATATATACATACCTATGCTCGTCATGGTAGGCTCGCTAAACTATTAAATGAGAAGTATATTTTTTGTCAGCAAAGTTTATATTTTGCCCCCAGATGTTGGTATTTGTTACTCGAAATGGTAGGTCTACCCTCGATATTGTAGATCAGCAAAATATGTCACACCAATTAACAAAACTACGTGCCTTTTCTTAAATTCATTCTAACGTAATCTAAATGCGAGAACAAATTATTATGTGTACTAAATATGAGTTTTAGTTCGCGACAGGTCGACATGGCAATTGCTAGATTTGTGAAAGTGGACACCTAGCACACTCGCACTGCGCCCTGTGCTATCGGTGATCTCCAATAATCTCAAAAGCGGGCGCTTCCGGGACTATTCCACTTGTCCCTATGGGGACGAGCGCTGTGCTATCGCAAGCAATAAGTAGTACGTAGGTATCTAATAAGTTTATGTCCAGTGAAGTCTGAACTGTTTTTAATGTAATAGGCAAGTAATTTCTTTTTACTTGTAGATGATACCCATTTTGTCAATGAGTTCTATAATATCTATAATAAAAATTTATGATAAATTTAATTTTTTAATTTCTAGACATCGACTCTTACAGAGACCCGGTATAGTAGGCTTTTTCCGAAATCTGGAATATGATTTACATTGTGATTTATATACCTACTTTCACATAGAGTTTTATTGTATTTATTATAAATAAATATTATGATTCTATTTATTTGTTTTTATATCATGCTGTTCCGTAATATGAGAGGTTGTAATAGGGACAGTCTTACCACTGTAGTATCGGTGTTTTCCCGTATTTCCATGGAAATACAAAATGGAAATAGTGGGACTAATGTTTTTTAATAATTATATGCCATTATTTCTATTGCGACAAAAAACGCAGAACAATTGTTATTTGAAAAGTATACCACTTTTGATGAATAGATTAAAATTAAGACACGACTTCTCGGTATTAAATAAAAATGAAGAACAAATTAATAATCTGCAATTTTATTAAATAATTCTCCACCACATTCTCTACAGTATAAATCACACAAAGCGACCTCGTCACTATGCAGATGTATGGATGATTGTTTGTGACTGTATCTTCTTCATCGCTTAACGATATTACCTACTCCGTCTGGTATTACTTTAAAAAATAAATCAACCCATATCGTTGTCGGTAGTTTAAGGTATAAAACAATAATTTAATTTTAAGAAGCGGTTTTATCTAAAGAGGAGATAAATAAATAGTTTCTAAGTGCACGCAAGCGCTTTTTTGTCGCAGCCGACAGCAATAGAAATAGTGGGACAGTCAGTCTGAATCAGGTCCCGTATTTCTATCAATAGAAATACATAATGGAATACCTACACCCTGTAGTAATTAAAAAAGGACAAAGATAAAGTTATAAGAATTTACATACATACATATAATCACACCTTTATCCCCAGAGGGTCAGGCAGAGGTGAATTAACACCCGCATTTAACCAATCATTGAATTCGGTCCCACATAATAGGGAATGAGCCTATTGCCGTCTTCCGGGCACTATTGTTGACTAAAGCCTTGTATCTGTGCCTGAGTTATAAGAATTTACATACAAAAAAATATACATTTATAATAAAATAGCAATAAAAGTTCCACTATACACTACAGTTATTATTATTTTTAAATAAACATGCTAAAAAATTACTTCAGTAATTATTATTTTTTAAATTAGCGCTCCTGTTCATCACTTTCTATTTCCAGCAATTCTTTAGCTTAGTCAAACAATTATTTGGATATTAGAAAACTTGGCTCATTTAAACTAGATAGGTATATAAGGATCAGATGTATATAACAAAAACCAGCGCGGCGTTTCAAAACCAGCGCGGTGTTCATACTGGCATGTATGCAGAACGTCTTCGTTTGTTGCTGATCTGAAACACTTCCTAGCGTGATGTAACCTATATTTCTTATGATCTTTATTTCAGGCTTCCTGGGCATGTTCGGGTAATTGTCCTATAGGCAAAACTGCATACCTAATGTTCCTACTTTATGGTCCGAAGATGGCACGTAGTACCAGGTATATTTGCTGACGTATAATTGCGCTATTATCAATGTATACCCAAGTGACCTTGGACAAGCCGTCGTCATCCACAAAGGGCGCCATGAGCGGTCGAAGCAGAGGCAAATCATTCCACCAACCTCGCTGGGAACAGGGAGCCAATAACGCCTCCAAGCAGCTCTGGCAGAGACACCGGGTCAAGGGCGGGATAAGACCGGGACCTGGGGGCAATTTGTCGCCCCCTGTTGCTGCCGCCCGGGGCTCGTGCCCCGTATGTAATGAATATTTATGTTTCAGACATAAAATGTTTCAGACTTATGCTCTGCTCGTCAGCTCGTCACATAGTGCATCTCCATCAATATCGGAATTAGAACCATCAGTGAGTTTTTGCTGGAGATTGGCACTTAACACAGCGAGTTTATTTTTTCAGGATTTTTAACAACGTGTAAAACTAGTTACCACGTTTCCGATATTTCAACTCCGACAATGTGATTTTATCAATAGTTCTTTAAAAAACAATAAATAAAAATTCACATCTTTAAAAATCTTTTACCTTGCTTCTTGTTCCCAGAGACCTTTCCAAACAGAATATAATTCACAGGAGCATAATTTTGGACTAGTGCGTCTACATGGATATTATAATCAGGTTCACAAAGGTAGTCATTAGCTTACAGAGGATTTCAACAACGAAATGTTGAAAATGACGTCACTTGCAAAGCCCAATTTAGTTACCAAGTCACCAAGTGGACACTTAATGCCTGATATTCTTATCAAGTATTGCGACGTTCCTAAAACCCTGCAGTCTCTCGACGTCCGGAAAGCCGGTGGCTTCGATGGTCTTACCGCGGTAAGTCCTCAGGTGCAGTGCCGCAGGGTTGGCAAGGAGGCGAACATAAAACCCGGTCCCCAAAAAGAGGGATCGCTCGGATTCAGCGAACTACTGACCAATAGTAATCACCTCAGTTCTCTGTAAGGTATTTGAGCATATCATAAACGCACAGCTCATGCGTTACCTAGAAGATCACTCCCTAATAATGATCGACAGTATGGATTCAGATCGAAACGGTCAACGGGTGATCTTCTGACGTACGTCACGCACCTCTAGGGTGAGGCTATGGACAGGCATGGCGAATCATTGGCTATCAGTCTTGACATAGCCAAAGCCTTCGATAGTCTGGCATATGTCGCTTCTTTCCTAGCTTTCGCCCTATGTTCACTACGAAGGCTGCCCCGTACCTTACTCTCCATACTCTTCAGAACACACCGCAGGCACTTCAGGACCACATTATTATGCTCTGAATGGATGTTCACTGCAAACTCAACAACAAGAACTACATCGAGAGTGTCATCAAAACAGCGTCATGTAAGCTCGGAGTCCTGAACAAGGTGAAGCGGTATAAGAAGTCCTATAAAAGATACAAATTCGCTCCGGTGTGGAATACTGTTCTCAACTCTGGGATGGCTCCACGCAATACCTGTTAGACTCTCGACTCTCTTGCAGCGACGCCGTGCAGTTCGATTATTGGTGGTTTGGTGGTCCTAAAGATGCTAACACCTTGGATCCTTTGCAGCTGCAGAGACGTTACCTCTCTGGCCGCATTTTATACCTTTACCTCACACACGGTGGAATCCATACCGTCTCGCACCAATCGGTTTGAGGCCTCCTTCCTCTGCGTAAAAAAGCACCTACCAAGACCGTCAAGTTAAGGACCACCATTTTAAGAATAGTATCGGAAGTGGTGGTCCATATCTTTTGGACTGCACCTCAGCCATCTAACGGGGTCTAGTGAATTGACGCACTAAATATAAAAGTTGTGGGGGCACTGTGGTGCCCGCGCCCTTGCAAATCTGGTGCCCGGGCGGCTGCACTACCTCAACCAGAATTAACGCCGGCACTGACCCAGCCAGACCCATGAGTCGTTATTACAGAACAGAAAAGTTTTCCGTGGTCGTTACCCATATTGCCCATCGTTACGTGTCTCAATGGGCTTTGGTCATTCGGGGCGTGAGGGACAGCCAGAGGCCATCTCACATCCAAGACAGCATGCGGTTTTAGTCGATCCGAGTCCGATATAACCAGACCCGCTGGCTCCGGTAAATATTAATTGTATTGAAAGTTTGCAATGTTTATTATTCACCTAAGAATTATCTATTTAAGTAGGTATAGCTTTGTAAGATACCTGAGTGGAAACCTCCACGGCGCGACGGCACACTATGGGACCAAATAGTATTTACCCTCACAAAAATGTTTTGACGAAAGTCGTAAATCCACAGATCCTTTTATAGTTTTATATTCTCAAAGGATAGAACTTGCTAATTAATTACAAAACAATTTGGTTAACTTAGTTTTACTTTTATAAAGTGAACCTCAAACAATGGGCATAAATATTTTCATGCCAAATAAATTACCGTTAAGTAAGTTTAACACAAAATTATTTTGAAAGTTTTCCAAGGAAGTATGTTAGCATTATATATCATTGCTGAAGGATTAGGTACTGTCTAACTTTGATTCTGTTATTTTACCAACGTACAAAAATACTGAAGGGTTAGGTACCTACTATTTAGCTTTGATTCTGTTATTTTACCAACGTTTGTTGTTGTAGTTGGTGCAATATGTTGCTGGGAGTTGTCATGTACAAGGATTGTTTGTTGCCATCTAAAATTTGCAAATCTTAAACAATAAACATGGCACCACACTGCACGTAGTTAGTTGTATTATAAAATTAAACGGTTATGAACTCTCAATACAGTCAGGATTTTATTGTTGGGTCTTGGGTCGGTTAGATGAAATAATTATTATATATGGTAACACTGGTGCTGCGCCTTTGCGTGCACTTTTATCTGGCGCAGTCCAAAGAGGATAAAAACACTACGTTTTAAGAGTCGGCACTTTCTTACAAGCCACTAACGGAATTATGAACGTACTTTGTACCAACTTGGCAACATAAAAGTAATACCAACACTGTGAAAGCCAATGCGCTATTAGGGCTTGACAAATATGAATCATGCTTTTCTATCGATATCGATAAATATTCGATTTTCGTAGTTGCATACCTACCTACTTTTCTCTGTGTGCTGGTCGTACGAAAATAAATATACGCCATTAATAATCGTTTATTTATTGAACATAATTTAACCTGTAGGTGCAGTCAACATCAGAAGTATGTTAATTCACACAAAATTTAAATTTAACAATTGCTATATTTATTTGACCATCCTAGCCACTATCATACTACTGATGCTGACTGTACCATTCTAGTCAAGTTTTACATTTGAAACATTACACATTACATTTGAATTGAAGTTCGAAACTATTCCGATTTTTTTTTAAATCTATGGTCGGCACTCTTTATTAAAAAAAATAATCAAAAAGTTACTTTGTCCCACGCAGTGAGCAAAATGCGATTTTGCTCACTGTTTTCACGCAGCAAAACTGACATTTTCGAGCTGCTAAAGTGAAAAGAAATGTTTTATGAGATTTTCACATACCTACTGATGTATATAGCACAAATATTATCAAAGTTAAGAACACGTACATTACTTAGCAGCACTTCGTAATTGAGCAATTTTCAAAGCATTAGCAGACTGTTCTTCCAATTTTATTGTATCTTCATTTAGGATTTGGCACTGCATCCTGATTAAAATTTTTGCAATTATACAATATAATTGTTTTATCATTACATTCTGATGATCTATGCATTTCCACCAGTTTGTATTAATATTTCCCATAAAAAGTGTACAAAACATTAGCCCCACATTATTTTCATATAATATTTCTTTATTTTTATCAAAACAGTTTACTACTTCCTCAATGGTGCGACACAGTTGTATCGACGGGTACGTCAAAGATTTTTTTTCATGCCACCATTCCCGTAGGCTAATATATTTATAAATTGGATGATCTGTATAATCCTTTACTGTAAGCAAATCTGAACACATTTGACAGTTTTTGTTCTTCAACAGTCTGTAAGCGACATAGCCACTCAGATATACTATAGGTTGGTTTTCTATGTTTGATAAATCTGTTTCGAGTTTCTCTTCAAAATCATTTTCAGGTATCATCAGCAAAGGATATTCCTCATCTTGATCAGTGTGTTCTACAATGTCTGATGTTAAGTTGTCATCGCATGAAACTGGATCTTGTATAGAACTAACAAATAATAACTTATTCATGTCATTTTCGCAATTAGCCCCTCGGCTATGTGGTGCATTAATTCCAGAAATATGGATAGATTTTAGTGCACTAATAAAATGCATGCAAGTTGGGTTTCGATTTGTAGGGCTACTCTGTCGTATTAGGCCGAACAGGTTTTCAAGTGCATCTTGATTAATCGACCGCAAATTCAAATATTTAAATCCTTGGCCTTGGCAATAACTCCAAATGCCTTTAAGCGCATTGATGGTCATAATATAACCTTTAATACATCTGACATTTTTCAATTTTATTCTGCTATCCGATTTAACGAACTCTATAGAGTTTAGTTTTTTCAAAAAAATATTCCATACACCTATGTGACAAGTTTTCTTAGATACATTTTCTCTTCGACCTTTGATTACATCTTTTGGATTTGCTGGGCCATTCGTCGCGTCAAACAAAGTATTTAAATCTCGTACTATCTCGGATGTCTCTGCCACTTCTTTACCATACTCTGTACCCTGATGTTTTTCAGCAATCATTTTTAAGATAGCTGCGAATGTATTACTTAAGGTTTGAGCGGCATACTTCACCTTCATTTTAAGTTTTTGTTTAGGGTCTAATAATGTGGAAGAAATATTGTGGAAATATAACATTCCAGTATTAATGGCTTCTGCATCACGTAAGTGTTGCCATTTAGCAATTTTGCCGTCAAATTTCATGGTCCCTGCTTCATAAAAATTGTTTCGGATGGATTTGAATAGATGTGGGACGTCGAAAAGTGTAAAAACTTTTCTCTCATTTACCATAAAGTGATTAGCATCTAGGGGTAAGTAAGAAAACTTTTTCAGTTGAGTTAACGCTCCACAATTAGTGGGTCCTTGATCACATACTGTAGTGAGGACAGTAAAACCTATTTCTTCAACAGCAGTGATAATTTCCTTGATAATACTAGCCAAATTTTGTGAAGAAATAGTGTCTTGTACAAAATAAAATGCCAATGGTTGTTTGTATTTCTTTCGAATTCCTTGAATCATAAAAACTAGCGCTTTATTCGCGATTTTGCTTTTCCTTCCACGGCTCTCTCCAGAACCCAAGTCAACATAACCCTCAACCTTATCCGAATATTCGTTGTAAATAAGCCGTTTTTTTAGTGAAATTTCGTCAAAGACCAATGCGTAAATTTTATTGGCTGGTAACATTTCCGAAGCTTTCTGTTTTATTTGTTTCAATGTTGAGGCACTAAGACCAGGATTTATATCAACAGCTTTCAATAAGCGTTGAATTGTCCGAACACTTGGCAAAGGCATTGTGTGCTGAAGAAAACGATACGTCTTAGGTGACCTTTTAAAAATTTGCAACGCAGAAATTTTATTCTTAAGATCCCATCGCTTTCCAGTAGGTTTCCGAGCTTGATTTTTTAAAGAGTCTGAAATAACATTTTTCAGAAAATCGGAATCGATTTTTTCTAAATTAACAGATGTTTTTGAAAGTGATTTTAATAAACACTGTGTCGTCTGCAACTTTTTAGTGAGCTTTTTTTTGCGTGGAGTCATTTCAACACTGCTGTAGCCATATTTTATCTGGGTATCTGCTGTAACAAACAAAAATAATCAGTCAACAATAAAATCAATAAAATTATTTCGACCAATGTCTTAATTAAAAAAAAAAAACCAACCTGTTTTGTTTGATATCTCACAGATTGACTCTTTTGATGTTGATGGTGCACAATCTGGAGCATTATTTATTTTTTGTTCCACGTTTCTCACGGTACACAACTCCTGTGTCTTAGGTTCAGCGTAACGCAGTCGTTTTGAACACTGGGAATAATTTTCGTCTAAAACAAATTTTACAAGATTAATAAACTTGAATCCATACTTAATATTATAAATGCAAAAGTAACTCTGTCTGTCTGTCTGTATGTTGCGCTTTCACGTTTAAACCACTGAACCGATTTTGATGAAATTTGGTATAGGTATAGATTAGACCTTGAGAAAGGACATAGGCTATGTTTGGTCGCGATAACCGACATCCACGCGAGCGGAGCCGCGGGCAAAAGCTAGTAGGAAATAAAAGTAATAAAAAGATTTACCTCCTTGTTTTCGTTTTCTTCCAGTAAGTTCTTCCTGAACTTCAGCAGAAACATCTGTAATAAAGTCAATCAGAGGCTTAAAACATAGAATCAATTCGATCGTCGAACAATGATCGAGTATTGTATTGTATATTTAATACCTTTTGGCGATTTTTCATGGGTTGGAACAGAAATAGGAAATGATAAAAGGATTTCATCAGCCAGTGGCGTATTAAGATTTAAAGATGGTATGGCATTCCTTTTCAATCTATTTCTCTTTTTATTAAAAGCATTTTTTGTAAAATGATTGCCACATATAAATTTATTTTCGTTAAGTCTTTGAATGGGTAAGTATGCCAAGTCCTCGTTTCCTGTCAACTTCACCCATAAACGGCACCTTTATTAAAACAAAAAAGTTTATCGATAAATTGATCACATCACTATTTGTTTTTGCGCAAAGTATGATTTTTGTAAAAATAGTTCAGTTTACTTTTATAGTTGGTATTTACATGATATTTGCTACAAATATGAGTAAAAACAATGAACAAATACAAGCTTTAAAGTAAATTGGTAATGAAATACATTAAGTTTTACCTGGCTGGGTCAAGTGGAAATCGGGCTAAAAATATGCCAGAATATCTTCTTCTAACACGCCTAATGCCACAAACTTCACATTTTCTTAGGGATTTACCCCCCATAATGCGTAATACACTCGAAAAGGAGCTAAAACACTGTAAAACACAATAATTCCGCAAAAATAAAAAACACAAAACGTTAATCCAAACTAAAATGTAAATAAACCATAGATTATAATAAGTAAATAACTCAACAAGTCTACCAACACTGAAAAAAGGTATAATGCGTCTAAATCAAATATACTTTAAGACACCTGCTACCCAAAGGAATCGGTACTCGTTTTAATTTTGTAGGATTATTTTTATATTACAATGTTGGTACAAAGTACGTTCCTAAATTCATCTTTGTAGGCAGTGTCGATTGGGTGGCGCAGTCGGCACCGCCTTTGCCTGTTAGTAAGTCGCTTGTTCAACAGTGATATCGCGTTTCTCGAACTTAAAACAGTGAACAGAATACTGGTTGAATCCAAAAACAGTGCGTGAACTATAAAATAACAGACTTGTTTTATCCATTTTAACTACCATGGCTACGGAAGTTATAAATAACGTGCCCGACAACACGGAGAAAGAAAAGGTAGCGAAGGAGGACGCGCCGGCAGACAATGGCCCAACTAAAGAAGATAAACCGGCGGAAAAAACTGAAGAAAAGGTCGAAGAAAAGAAGGTCGAGCCAGCTCCACCTAAGATCACCGTGCACAAAGCAAATTTCGAAAATGATGTCGTTTATCTGTACCAATTCTCGCGGACTCCTTTGTTGCCGTCAACTTCACCATACTGCTTGAAAGTTGAAACATGGCTTCGCCTAGCCGGCATCAAGTACGAGGTAAGTGTAGAAAAATATTGTTAAATTTCTAATAATTTTGCTTGCGTGTAATCGATGTTGTTTTCATTCATAATTTAACCAATCGAAAATGCGTGTATTCGCTATGCCGTTTTTCTAGTAACGAAATTACCTATTTTCGATAGGTACTTGCTCTATCTTCAAAATTTGAATAAATTAAAGGAAATATCTGACTTAAAAACCTGCATAGCGAATTTTGCTTTGGCGACCGTTACATATTTTATTTACTGCATGTGGTATTAAAATCAATTCAATACTGAATAGTTTGGTCACAGAGCTTTTTGAATCACTGTAGTCGAAGTTAAAGCATGCTTGTCAAGATATAAATATTTTTATGAATGAAGTTGGCAGTCAACCTCCCAAAATTTGTATGAAAAAGAAGAATTTGTACACGTTTTATACGTTTTTTTTTTCTTTTTTTACTCCTTAGCTGTGGATAATTATTTACTTATGGCGTTTATTTTTATTGTTTCACATCTATACTGTTATATAATATTGTAAAACGTTACATTGGGAGACATTTAAAAAATATAAGTGTTATATAAACAATTCATATAGGTAGAATTATATTTTTGGGAATTCGCCTCCTAGTCTATTTGTGTCTTCGTCCACGATATACGCCAATACTAGGTACTGAACTGATTTTTTGCGGTTTTTTTTGCTTGAAGGTCTTGGTCAGGCTTAAAATTTTTCATTTGTTTGACAAAAGCAAAAGTCGCGTTAAGGCTAGCTAAAAATAAGTCAAAATTGAAAAATCATGATTTTCATTATAAAATGCGAAACTACATGTCTAGGGGAGATTTATTAAACTTTTTAAAATGTTGAAGCTTATACAAATAAATCACAACATCTCAACACACAAAAATACAATAATTACAGGTATTAACTCATTACTCAGCAAATTATTTCTGATAATGTGTGGAACTGCTGTGCAGTAGTGCTAAAGTAACTTGCACTCTGTGAGTTCTCAATATCATGACAAAAGTATTAACATTTTAATATTATTAACCTTAATTCATAATCAGTTTAAATGAGTATTTTTCCATTTAAAGAAAATAAATATAGAAAATAAATGTTAAATAACATAATCATAAAAAATAACTTTAATTGATTAATTAATAAATCCAAATGGCAATATAGTTTGTTTGATATTTTAATATATTAAGGCTCATGGGGTCATGATGAAAAGCATGAAAAATTAAAATAGCATTTGTATGTCACACTGATGTGTGCTGAAATAAATATAATAAAAATAAAAGAAAATTAATACGAAAACTTGGTAGAAAATCTATATATTACAAATTAATGACCAGCAAAAAAAATTGACTACATTAAAACCCTAACTGTAAAATGCAGTTTTTTCTAGTATGTGTATTGCTTGATAATAATCTAATGAAAAGTGAGCATAATGATATAAGTACAATATGGTTTATCGATCTTACTTTCTCTCTCTGACTCTTGTTTAAAATAAAGTGACTTTATGACTACCACTTATGTGGCTCATACCACGCAGTGTGTTTCCTCCACCTTAACTTTCACGAGTCAGTTTCAGTGAAGCCTAATTTGTTACCTTTTTATTGGTGATGGCTAAAGGATGTAAATACTCTCACAGTCATATCCCTCTATAGCGCCAGCTTAGTTTACTCTCATTTAGCATTATAGGAGAAATACAATAATACTTTAATTATAATACCTATTAAATGGCATTTATGATTGAAATAATTAAAGGACAGTAGTAAATACACAGTAATAAATAAATACTGTATAAACTACAACCTATGAATACTTCACTTCATCAAATACTGAACACATCAAATATGAAATTTAGGAAAGTTAACATTTACATAGAGAAGGAATGCAGAAAGTTAACAGTTGTAATTATGATATACCTACCTTAGCAAAACATCAAAACTATTAAATAAATAGTTTAAATAAAATTTTAATGTACCTATTTAGTATGCTAATTATTCAAATCGATTGAGGTAGAAAATATTGAACCGGTTCAGGTGGGGTTCGAACCTGCGATCTTTCCTTTACAGGGAACCATGAGCCCTTACAGGGAAAGATATACTCCCGGTCGAAGCCATCCAATGTTATCTATATTATGTCCGTCTTGCGACTACTGTGGGAGCCATCTACCGATGCTCGTAAGAACTATCGAAACAAATGATGTTACAATCAATTTTAAACAAGTAAGGGAAAGATTGCGGGTTCGAATCCCGCCTGAACCGATTCTATTTAATAAACATTACACACAACATCATATCCACACACATAGTTAACTAGCACCCACCTCAATGTTTCGCCTGTGGGAATATTGGTATAAAAAGAAGCCTATGTTCCTCAGATACCTAATGTAGCACTCCAATGGTGACAATAAATAAAAAAACTTCCATCTTTCCTGTTATAATATTCATTACCAGCTCACGTGTTTCCTCCTTCTTCCTACAGTCCCGGGTCCTTTAAGCGGGGCGTGAAAAAGCATATGATGAGGCCGTCAAGCTGAGTGTCACCATTGTCACATGGTATGTGTAAGTAATGGTGACCCTCTTTTCTGGGACTTTGCCTTCAGCTTACCATCAGGCAAGGCGAAGTCCAATTGACGTGTCCTATATAAAAAAAAAGAATCACAATTGACGTAATTATTAATTAGAAATGCAATTATAATTCAAGATGCTTATTAATTAGTTATAATATAACTAACATTTTAACATACCAAACCCAAAGTAGGTAAATATTGTAATAGTTATGTTATAAAATAATATAAATCTGAGAAGTTTGTCTGAACACGCTAATATCGGAATTAAGAGATAAGAAAGAATAAACCTAAAATGATCCATTACAAAAAAAGACTATGAGCTATTAAATAAAATAATTAACATGGCTTTTGATTCGTTTTGAATTGTTAGAGGGTGCAATCCTTAACTTAAAATGGAAATTTTTGATTTAAGCTTTATTTCTTACGAAATAATCAAGTTTCATTAAGAAATACCTACAAGTCACCTAGAATAAATATTATTTTTTATACTTTAGGTGGCAGACTCGCACACGACGAATTCTTCAGTTTATGACAATAAATGAAATGAATAAGCCACAAAGACTAAGAATCTTTTTCTTTTGTAAATACATAGGTACATTATTATACATAGAGATCACCCAGACTAATGCAAATGGACATTCATGTATACACAATACAAACCCACGATACATTAACCGATGTCAAATTTAATACCACACTAAGGTCCGTATTCATTGGGAGGCCCATGTACAGCAGTGGCCTGATCATGTTTGTTCACTGATGCATTTGTGTTTTTGATACGGAACAAGCTCAATGAGACATTCAATAACATAGCTGGTGTTAGAAAAGATAATATAATATTTCGGAATATTAACAAAATTAATTTGATATTAACTCTTTCAAATGATATTGCGTCCATGACATAATGTCATTAAAATTGTTCGTTTTATTTTGCCACAGTTTTTAATAACTAAGTATCACTGATCTTTATCTTTTATTGAAAATAATAAGCTATTTAGTAACAGAGTTAAGACAGACTGATAGACAGTGGGTTTATGAACAAAGGAATAACTGAGATACAAGAAATACAGCCCGTGAAAATGAAAAGAACTAGATCATCTAACATAAAGAAATGAAATCCCACGAAAAACATTTCATGTAAAGTAGGTTGCCAAGACTCACAACTCATAAGCTCATAACGCTTTCACTGTTAGTTTCAGAATCAAAAAGAAGCAAATTCGTAACTGTACAAGGTCTAACTTAGCGATGGGTCAACTCGGACAAAATACTACTCGATTTGAAATTTACCTAACTCGAATCGAATTCGAGTTAGCAAGAAGAAACTTATTGGTTCAATTAATCAATTAGCCCGTCGTAGTCCACTGCTGGACATATGCCTCTCCCAATGTTGAGAGCTTGGGAGGTTTTGGCATACTGTTACCACGCTGGCCAGACGGGATGGTACAGGGTTTTAATTCCAATTTTATTTCTCTGGCAGTGATATCGTCTATTTATCCGTTAGTCGCCTCTTACGACACCCGTCAGACGAGATGGGGTGGTGATCTTTCTCCGTCACTACATTAAATGTATAATTTGTTACAAATTACTTTTTACCCAACTGTGCTAGCGAGGGTAATGCTTATATACGCGCGTAGCGTATGTGTGTATACATGTGGTTTTCTATGTCCTCCTCCATAGGTATAACGATTTAATAGCTTTTTAATAATTTTGATATATGAGGTCTCAATCGCAAATGAAAGGTATTAAATTCCCGAGTGTTATAGGGTACATGAATGTGAATAAATTAAAGGATTAAAACAATAGAAATAATCCGACTGCTTCTGAATAGTTCATCAATTACCATTGCCAAACTTTTAGCGTTTAGCAAGGTGCACTATACTTCGAAGATTTAAAACTCTCAGCATGACAGAAGCAGGCCAGGCGCGGCGTCGCGCCTTTCCCGTTAAAAAAGGGCTAAGCCAACTCTACAAATACAACCTCATCCAATACACTTCCTTTATTCTACTTGCGCGTGATCAATAATGACAAACAATAAATGATTGCTAATTGTTGTTCGTATTGAATTATGAGTATGACTCACATTTGACAGATAAGTTTAGCAGAGGAAATTAATAATACCTACAAACCTAAACCGCATACCCCATACTTGCATGTGGGTTAATTATATTTTGCTACTGTTTTTTCCTCTTATTACTTGAACTTTGAAAGTATGAACTTAGTGGATTAATTCTTCGTTAGGTAAATGAAATCTGCCGTATCCGAGACTATTACTATAACCAGCTGAATTAGAACTATTGATTTGCGTCACAATTGCTGTGCTGGAATTAGTCTATTTGTTATTAAGTGAGTAATTGGACTAAAACTATGTTCTGTAGTAGGTATGAACGTCGTCGGTAGCTTTGTGCTTAAAATGTCGACTTGACGATCGAAAGGTTCAAAATCAAGCTATTACCCTACCAATATGAACTCTCCACTAACATAAGCAATTAACTCAGCTGGAATGGTTAGCGCGATTTTTTTTCAAATAGTAGGTACTAACCGAAACTACTAGTTTCAGTTACTAGTGCTACTACTACAAAAAAAATAGAACTACAACCATATTACATACTGACAAAAGCACAAGTTTAACATCCAGGATCAATATTGGAGCAAAGATAGAGTAGGCGATAACTATTTATGCGGTCGTTATCAGAGATATATGTTACTTCAGACTATATAAATATGTCCCTGCACCGAATTTCAGCCAGATCTGTGCCACCGCTTGAGGAGTGAGTAAAACGGTCTACACACGACACTAGAATCATTGGTGATATCGGGGAAGTGGAGGGGAGGACCCTAGATTGAACCATAAATCGTCTCTTGTATAGGCAAATCGTTACACAAATTTTATTGTTTATGGTAAGTACGGTCTAGGATCCTCCCCCACCACTTCCCGATATCGCCACTGATTTTAGGGTCGTTTGTAGGACGTTTAATAAACTCCAACTTTTAAAAGTCCAAATATCTTACAAACTTTTACATTTCTAACATTAGTAAGAAGTAGGGTAGCGTAGAATACAATAACGGAGTTCAGCCAATAGTAGACAAGCATTCCTGAATCTTGAATAAGGACGGTTAACTTTACAAGTGTTTTCTTCCCTCGGGTAGTGAACTGCAATTGTCCTGCTCTGCATGTAGTTATCTAATAAATCAACATTACTCTTATTGAATCCAATTTATTCAACATACGTAGAATAATCCAGCCAATATTCAAGGAACTGCATGCAATTGTTTGAATCTAACATGATTGAGAGATCCAGACGCACGCCTTTAGCGTCCACTTGCACGGGTAGGTACTTGGCGGACATTTCAGTTTACTAATGCATTATTCAAAATTAGTTTTACTTTTAACCAGCCATATTTTTGTTTCATTATTTTAGTCTGTCTGAGTCTTTAGGTTCTAGCATAACAAATAAGTGACCAATTATACGCGATTTAAAAAATAGCAGTAGTCAAATGTGATATAAATGCATAAAACTTAGGTACTTAAATCTTAAAATGCGCCTTCAATTAATTTTCGTGTAAAGTGGGTACTGACCAGGAGGTAGGTACAATACTGTCACTAAACAATCCGAGTACCCTATGTATGTGCAGTTGACTCTCGTTCAAATGGACATAAGATATAGATAAGACTTGCTGTGTGACCACGCCACGGTCGTCGACCTCGAACTCCGATGGGCACTAAATTAATAATTAGAGGACATAGCATGATAGTCTCTATAGTTTCTTAGACAGATGATACACATTTTAAATAGTTTCAAAACATGTGGCCATTGTTCCCACGACTTTCGAATTAATTAATTGTTTTTATTTAAACAACCAACCAACATGTACCATTCGTAAATATTATACAGGTATTGTATGTAAAATACATATAATTTATCTAAGTACATTCCTAGTAAGTATATACAACTGGCCTTCTAAGAGGATGTGGGTTCGATTACCGTTCAGTGTAAATATTTATTTGCATGTATATGTAAAGTAGCTGTTACCCACGGTTCGGCCCGCGTGGTTCCTACTTTTATTCGTGCAGAAGTCCCCTAGGATACCATCCCCGTCGGCCATCAGAAATGATTATGTCGGACTCGGTCCGATCAAAACCGCATGCCGCCTCGGGTCTTCAGGTGCCGGGGTGTAAGATTACCCGCGCTCGCTGATTGACCCTGGGTCATCTACGGTTTCAAGATGGCCCCTTCAAGAGTGGGAGGCACGGTGTCCCTATCGAACCTCGGAAAGGGGTGGATGCGGACGTGAAGGGGTGGAATGGGGCTGGCGAGTGCATTATGTAAATATGAAATTTAAAAAATGGAACATATTAAATTCCAATTTCTTTAAATAATATTTGTTCGCTATGGACTTGCAACTACAGAACGGATATTGATGCAGTGTTATTAGTTTGAAGTTTTTTGCTCAGACTTTAAATATTACATTTGTTTGATCGTAATTGGTTAAGTAGAACCAGAGGTATGAACAGAAGTCGCAATATACGAAATCCACGTGAGCGGAGTCGCGGGCGTCAGCTAGTTATTTATATTAGCGTGCGTTAATGTGACTTGAGAGAACAAAGAGATTAAAAAGGGGTTAAGTAAATATTGCAGAAATTAAATTAAAAATTATAACTAATGTGGCAAAATTGTGGACGTCTAGACGGTGTGTTAAGCTGTGCTGCTTCCTTTGGGTCTAGAAAGTTGTTGCGTACTGTGCAGAATATCGAAGAATACCCGGTTTATAAATAATAATTATGAATAAACCGGTCCTGGTAAAATAGTTGACGCCTGACTGACGTCCCTTAATTACTCACTAAAATGAGAATTAAGTCGCATGACATCGTAAGTAAGGCTTTAACTAGTCTCTTATTAAACATATATTATGTTGGAAGTAGTTATGATAACACAAAGTAATAAGATAGCCGAAAGACAAGTTACCTGAAACAATATACATAGTCTACAACGGTAATTTTATCATAATTACTAAAAAGCTTTACTGTCGAAATGGGAATCTTAGCTCCTTATGGTTGTCGGGTACTGACGGCTGAGTATGTTACTAATACAAAAATAACTTGTCTCTATATGTTCTATTGTCTAGTGACTCACTTCATCAATTAGTCCACTTAATAGAGGCTGCACTGTACAATGTAGTAATATTCTAATTAAACAGACACGTTTACTTAAATGAAAGTTCACATTCCTAAAGTCTTGACTGATATACTGTGATTGTTTTTGAATGCGACATCTATGTCTCTCATCTGTTGCACATCTGCCGGGCTTCCCATGACGACTTTTTTTACTAAACACTAATTAACATAAATTCACTATTAGGATGCTGCTTTAGTCCGTAATCATTTAATAAATAAACAATATTAAAATATCATAATTACGTGAAATTAAGAATGTTGATGCGTATTCAACAACTGCGTTTAATTAATTATTAAGAGTATCAACTGAACTAGAAATTGACGTCACTAGAAGTACCTACCGATTACCTAAAAGGTCTATTCGGCTCAGGCGCAAAATGTCACTTTCGCAAAATGTCCCCTGGTCCCAAAACGTCACTTCCGCAGAATGTCTCTTTCGCAAAATGTCTATTTCGCAGAATGTCTCTTTCGCTGAATGTCTCTTTCGCAGAATGTCGCGCCAGGGACTTAGAATAAAATTTCCATTTTCAAAATCAAACCATTTACTAAAATTTTAGAAAGCCTAATTAAGATGTCAAAACTTTGGTACCTACTTAAATTTACACAAAGCCGTATGTTCCTGTTTCAAATAAAAACTATCAATAGATATTCAATATTATACACACATTTAAAATTTACATAAATCAAAAAAATCAATACTGTTAGTAGATAGATAGATAATATTAGCTATTACAGGTACCTAACACAGGTAAATCTGTTATTAATTAACATTTGCTGCATTAATTTTTAGTTGTCAGAGAAAAGTAACAGATCACGCGAGTTAATCTGGTACCTAGTGCTGCAAAAGGCCATAACTTGCGGTAGCGGTTATAATAAGCAGAAAAATAATTAGCTCATACTTTACTAAAAACGATTATTGTGAAAACACTAATTCCAGTAATATAACTGGATGTACACCGTTATATCGTTTAGATTGTATCAGATATCTAGTCCGCTAACAAACGTGTAGACTAGACGATACGACTCGCGGCGGGGTAGATACTGTTTTTTCTAGGTGTGCCTCTCTATAGCTCTCTATAGAACAATATAATTTTTTTGGTCAAGCTTTAAGTCGCCAAATAATAAGGTGCTAGACCATTGTCTAACTGACACTGCTCCAGAGTCTTCAGCCGTTACTACAGGGACGACAGCTGTAACAATAACATTACGATAATGATAAAATTATACGTGTAACTATAATAGGTTAAAACATAATACTTTCATTTAAAATGTTATTGAATATTATATTTTCATTTAACACAAGGTGCGGGCATGAATTATTTTGTGTTTGTGTATTAAGAAAAAACTTGCAGACAGTCAAATGCTTTTATATTTTATTTACTTAGAATGTAGGGTGAGAACCTACTTAACCTCAGTGCCGTACTTAGTAATAACTATGGCTAAGTATGAGTACAAACTTGTGTGAATTCAAAGAATAATAATCACCAGTCGTTATCTCTCCATGAGCCAAGTGCAACAGTCTGAGGGCATACTTTCCACTAATTGTCTTCCGAGTCTGGCAATAAACATGCAATATTTAAAGCTATTATTCGATTTAGAATTTGATCGTTTCTTTTTTTAACAGTCAGGGGTAGTAGTAGCTTAGCGTACGAGGGTTATCGATAAAAGAGTGTATCACAAGTTTTAATGAAAAGAAAGCACCCCACACAAGTTAGGGTGAGCTCATTGTTTCTTAATGTCATAGGTTTTGCAATGGTCAAACATATGCGGTTCATTCCTGTAAACCTAGTGTAATTGTGAATTACATTGTTACCAGTAAGTGTAAGTACTTATATCAAATTTAAATGATCATGGGGAATTCTTTAAAGCACTGGGGAAGCGTTTGAGAATAATTAAGACCCTTTTTGATCAGTTTTAACCGGTTACTATTATTAGTTTGTTCACTGGACAAAATTTTCAAGAACAGAATTTAATACACATACTAATGTAGAGATCACTCGAAATTTTAATATCCTCAATAATCGAATTACTACTTCATAGAATGGAAGTTCAAAAACAATGAGTATTCCTTTGTTTAAATAAAAGATAATGCATTTTTGAAATACCGGTTTCACCGCTTCTGTGCTATTATCGAACTCAAAATTCCACGGCTATGACAACCAATACTGCATGCCATGCCGATAGTGAGCACGCGGTCGCCCTTTATCCTATCTAACCCACAATCTTAGAGCAAATTACTATGAAGCACTTAAAAATATTTTGCTAAAGATTTTTAAAAGTTGATAGTGTTAATGTCGCAAATTTTAGCAGTTTCACAATGAAATGCGGAATACCTACTACCATTACCGAGGTATTTACTGTATAACGCAAATAAATTAAACGCATCAAGTGATATCGATTTCGCTTGCTTTGTGAGACATCGGCAACAATGCTTTTATTATTCCAACCGAGAGTCGTGTTTCGTGCAACGTATTTGGTGGTGGAATGCGGGTCGTGCGCTCGCCAGCCTTCCCTTCCAAGCTACATTTGAGCGACGCGCGACGGAAGTGCGCGTTGCGTTACTTAATGCTACATCGCAAGATCATAATTCGTATTCGACTCAGATAGGCCTCTATATTAATAACCAGTACCTATATTATTGCAGTACGACTTTTAGTTGTGCTAGAAGGATGTATGCGGAATATTTTCGCAATAGGTACTGTAGCTATTCTAAGATTGTGTAACTTGGATTTCTTAATGTCATACAAAATTAAGGTCTTAATGTCATACAGGAAAAACAAAATATTTACTTCACGGAAATATTCTTCTTATGTGGTCGGACTCGGACACTGACGAAAAGTGCTAAAGTTTTCCAATCTCATGAGTAACCGACACAAACTTGAGAGTCCCCAGATTTATTCATCTCTATTCATCTTTTCTCTATAAAAAATATGGATTTCGTGTGGAGATGAGTTACACGCATCTTCTCAGTTTTACGTGTCTATTCTAACTCAGCTTTAGCGGAAAGCAAGAATAAAGGAGGATAATTATGTGTTTTTGTTAGGCGAATGATAGACAGAGTTTAACTCTTTTCCAATACATTTAGGGAATACCCAGTTAAATTTATCGACGAGGAATCGGGACCAGTCCGTGTTTAGTGCCGAATGTGGCGAAACGGCGCTGAACACGGCGGAACACAACTGCACTCTACCTATCAATAGCTTTCAATAGCGCCGAAAAGTGGCGACCGCGTCCAACCCCGAATGTGGCGGAACACAACACAGGTGAACAAGCAGTCAACACGTTTTCATTTCGTTTTCTTACAATACTAAACGCGGCTGATAGAAGCACTACTAAAATAGGCAAAAAGTATAACGTAGTAACTTAGTCCCTGAGGCTTAATTGGATTAAATAAAATATGAAAATTCAGTTCTCTTAAAATTGATTCTCAATGATGAAATCCAATCTTAACAGGTTTATTTATTATTTAGAGAGTAGATAATCATCCGTTAGTATTATAATTATTATTTTCTTACCCGACTATTATGCCATACCGTTAGATTGAGTTCTAATTAAATTTAAATGGGAATTTAGTATTTTAGTATAAAAGCTACACAAAAATCCCCACGCGTAATATGAACCAGCCCGTAGAACTATACCTAGAATCTAGGATCAAAGTTAAATGGCACTTATAGTATATGGCACTATTGATGAAACACCAAATAATAACACTAGTATGGATGATATGCCTAGTATATACCTTTGTTTTGAAATAATTGAAATTTCGTTCTTAAGGTGAGCTAAGCAATGACAGTTATTTCCGTGATGATTTATGTTTTATTTTCATTCTGTAACAGGGTTTGGCAACACATTTATGTGTTGCAATGTAATCGAGAAACCGCAGAAGCGGGTTGGCCACTGAGGTATGAAATCGTGCAGCTACGGTATGTCGGCTGCACTTTCTCAAGTTCCGGCCAACACTACTTGATTGAGACTAGCCAGTAGCGTCACGTACTTAAAATTATAATTTTCTATTAGTTCTACTTTACAAGCTACGTCTAGAAATCTAAACATTATTAATACGTGCAGCTATAACTTCGGTTTAACCCCTTTAGAATATTACGCGTACAGAGAATTAAATTAGGGCTTTAAATTAGTTGAAGTTTAAATGCACAAGCGTTAATTGGACGCCTAGGCCGTAGGCACTCAATGAAATGGCTGATCCAATCAAAAGTGAAATGACCATTAGTAGTAACAATCCAACCCTTTACGTGGTTAAACACGTCTCTTCAAGAGGCGGAAGGCGAAACTCGGAATATTACTTAGCAAGAAGGTAGTGGACAAGGAGTGCCATAAATCATAAGTCTCGTTTGACTGAGAGAAGTTTCATACAATTAAGAAGTAAGATCCTGTCAAGAGGAAGGCTGGCAGACTCTACGGAGTGATGAGGAAAGAAACCCTAAAATTATAAGTGACTGGGAGCAAACAATCACGTCTCACGTGCACCGCTCCTATCAAGAATGGCTGAAGAAATTTATGCACTGTGGGCTAACCGTTTCTCCTGGCAACCGATAATAACGTAACCACTTTGAAGCACCCTTGACGAGATTACGGTTAGGATACTCGCCAGGTCTACTGTTTGCAGTTCGTAGTGATGACAAGTCGTACTTAAAAGTTTCTGTTGCTGTAAATTCGAATTTATCTCATTATACTATGTAAACGAATTCTGTTACTTCCATACCAAATCAATAAAACAAGATGTCTTTCTGTGTCTTACCGTTAGCGTCGAGCTATATATATCCTATAGGTGAATACAGCTATAATTTCGGACTTAAATCGATACTTTGTCGCAGCATTGATACGAATGAATACATTTATATTTAACGCCGTGAAGTGGAAGTGTCCTTGTAAATAACGTGAATATTGTCGATATGGTAATATGTACATTTATACGCCTCAGTTAATCCTAGTTCAAAGCATAAAATGCAATCGTTTTGTTATGTAGTTTTTAAAACATTTCTAAATACTTATTGTGAATTACTTACAATACAGATAAGTTATTCAAAGTTGTTTACCGAAGGTGCTTCTTCGGAATGATTCCTTCTCGAACGGAAGGTTTAACACCTTATGGCATCTTTACATATCCTTCGCTGACGGTATTTACTTTTACCATGTTGTGCTAGTAAATATCTTTCAAATTAAACATTTTGCTACGCAGGCTTACATCAGTGTAGGCTCTAGATGCGTACGCGTAAATAGTCTTGAATATATTTATTATAATAGATGTTACAATATGCATGACATTAATTGACATATCTAATATACATCAATATTGTTTATCGTAGTACACATATTCATACCTTGAAGACTAAAGTAGCAACAATGACTTGATCGTTCTACGAACTCTACTGTTTAAGTAACGGTGATACATTGTGTGATGTTACCGTGTTTACCCTAAACCGATACTTAACAGTAACATCATTGTTAATACTAGCCGCACTTCAATGAGAATGTTATTCATTCCACCTAGAATGATATTTCAGATACTTAGAGAAAACGCGTTAAACAACAGATACCACGCTTTGTTGTTCTATGAAATATTTTATCACATGAGAGGTCGCATCGCATACACTGGCCCCCATTGATGATCCGCCGACCGATAGTGGACGACGCAGCTTTAACATTAGCTCTTTAGTGCTTAAATCTATAACTAGAAACCCTGATTTTTAAATAATAGAATAAGCAGAAGCTACAAAAGTAATGTCTTTGAATTATGGAATGTTGAGTCCCTGTTTAAAGATTACGCCTTTGATTCGAAAGTATTACAGAACGAGAGCCTCTGACCTAATATATATATAAATCAAATTGCGTTTTAGCTAGTAAAAATGACATTATTCGATGAGTGAGTGCCTAGACGCGGGGGTCGGCAACCGCAAGGGCTATGACCTGAATCGCAGGAGCGCCTGCGCGACCCCGCCCGGCGTACAGTACGCCGGGCCGGCCATCGACCAACCCCGAGCCCCGCAGCTCCCCTTAATCGGGGCGCGCCCTGCTATGCCGACAGGGTGCCCTACCTATACATTTCATTATCTGGGAATCGTGTTACTAACAAAAAACACCCAAAATGTCTTCCGTTCGCTCTTCCACAGTAATATTAATTATTCATAGATATTCACAAATATAATCATTCTTGTTATACTGTGAATATTATAATAAAATAAAGATCTGTTTTATTCATAAAGAACAAAACAGAAAAAGCTAATAGTTTTGGATTTTTGAATTTGATTAGCCAGCCCTCCCCGGCTTCGTCCGTATCATACTTCGCATGGCTACTTGGCATACTTAAGCATATCTTTACGCCATATTATATGTCCGTAATTTATTAATTTTGAATTATACATGTTGCATGGGAATCTACCGGGATTCTTGGCGTTTATGATTACTGTTCAGTAGAGCAGTACCCGAGACAGTGATCTTGGGTAGTAGCGTGACGTTATATAGTATTTAGCCTTCCCCAATAAACGGACTATTTAACAAAATATATTTTTTCATTTCGAACCAGTAGGTAGTTCCTGTGACCACCAAAATCAACCAAAAAAATAATAATTTAGGGTTTAAAATATTAGTACCTATTGATAAAGACTTCTCTGTGTTGCATGTTGTGACAAAACAAGTACCAAATATTGTATTAAAATATTTAAAATTTACTTTTCATTGTAATTGCTAATGTTGGGTAGACTACAAGCCTCGTATGGTAGTCGAATATTCAATTCAGATCATTCTTATTTAGCGCGTACTAGAAATAGATTATCTACCTTTATTAATATTTATTTCACAAGACCTCTTTGCGCTTTGCGCTTGGACTCCATAAAGATATAATGAATTAATTATGGTTGTTCTATAGCATACCTACATTACAATACTTCAATATGTCATTAACGTGACAATGTCCTACTCTGTTCCGATATAGGGCTTTTATAGCTATTATACCTACATAAATAACCTATTGTAAGTTGTAGGTAAACAGTAGTCATTGTGGTTACGGGATACTGGACAGGCATTTAACTATAATAAATGTATGTATGATAATTATACTGCTTTAACCGGGGCTTACAAGAGCTATGTGTGGCAGGGAGAGCGGGGCGGGATGGCCGGCCGCTGAACCTCTCGCAAGTCGAAATCAATACAGTTACTCTCCCCGCACACGGCTAGCTTGCGCCCGTCTGGAGCCCGTCGTCATGGATACGGTACCAGATAAACCCGGCCATTGGGACCCCGCCGCTCTCGTCCCGCGCCACGCGTCCGTCCTGCGCATCTCTGTGCACCCCGCACCTCCGCGCCGCCACCCTTCAACGGTCTTGATTTCAGGATTCCCGGGTCGACCCCGTCCTAATTTTAACAGCTCTTTCTCTGTTACTATGCACAATAAAACGAACAACCTGTTGTTACTGCTTGAAAAATATGGATATGTACTTAATTATTTAAATACTTAAGCATTTTTTAGCAATATACATATTTTAGTTGTGTGAGCTAATCTTATCAAACATTTTGTCTCAACCTCGTCGTAGATGTGATATTTTAATGTCTGCCAGTAAATTACTTGATACAACCTAACTTATAATGTCGCGGTTCCGCCCGCGTGGATTTCGGTTATCATTAAGTACCACGCCTTTATCCCCAGAAGGTTAGGCAGAGGTGAATTAACACCCACATTTCATCATTGTATGCCGTCCCATGTAATAGGGGGTGAGCCTATTGCCGTATTTCGGGCACTATTATTGACTCGAGCCATGCATCTGAGACTGAGTCTGGGCTTATATCTGTCTGATGTTAAACAGCCCTATCCCTTAGTCGCCTTGTACGACACCACATGGAAAGAGACGGCGTGGCCCAATTTCTACTCCGTCGGGAACCACGTGGTATCGTTTCGGTCATATCTCCGGTTCTACTCAACTAATTGCAATCAAACATACGGCTGATAACAAAAAATCGTAGCGTACCAAAACGTAGCAAAATTTGATCTCAATCGATACAGAACTTTTGAGAGTTTTTTAAAATCACCCAAAAATAACAACGCGACGTAACAGATAAGTTTAACTGAGAAATTTTATTATATACTAGCTGTTGCCCGAGACTCCGTCTGCGTGGAATTATGATCCTGTGAACTTTTTGTTCGTGCGGAAATTATTTATTCTTTATACAACTTAGGTGGCAGACAAGCACACGGCACACCTGACAGATAGTGGTTACCGTAACCTATGAACGTGTGCAGCAACACCAGGCAGGCCCTGGGCAATCTATGCTCCTTCAGGTTTGGGAAACCGGTATCCATATCGAACCCCGGGAAAGCGGCAGGACCTGTAGCCCCCATGCCTGCGCTCGGCGACTAGCCCACTCCTTGTCAGATCTCCACTGTGCCCTCTCGTAGTCAGAGGACATGTATTGTGATAAGCCTTCGAGCAGCCCTCTACAGGCTTGCTACCGTGGCGGCTGGTATTTGCCGTAGGCACCATGGAGGCTTCTTACCACGCACCCGATCCCGTTCCCGCTGCACCTTCTGTTCAGCTAACTGGTTTCGGTTGTGACATTCTTCGAACATCCATTTCTATAATTTTAAAAGTAATCAACAGATACTGAACAGTCTTGAATACAAATAATCTATTTGGATAAAAATTTGCAAAGATTAACAACTTGACGTATTGAATGTCAGCCCTTTGAAGATGGCTGACAGACTAATCAGCCAAGTGATATGTATTGACTAACGACTTGATTAGTTTTTCTTCAGCCAATATAGTCATCGTGGAGGGTGGTACTGTGAAATATAAAGTACACTCTACTACTTTTATTCCAGTGAAGTTTTAATTTAACCTCTATACGTTTCCGCTTCTTTTAACTTCAATTAAGAACAAAGCGTTTGCGGCACTCTTTTATTCTGGAAGCTATGTGTATTGAGGACAGTAATAAATAACATACCGATTAAAATACTCATGTAAACAAGCGCAGCACGATGCAAAGCCACGTTAGCCATACACGGGTATTGCTACTCCTATACGGTAGATACTTAAATTTACTTCAAATTCTTTATTCGCTAGATTCAGCACCTTCAAATAAATGTCAATTATATTTTAAGATGTCAAGTAGGTAATGCGAGGCTAGTAGTAGGAGATAGTAGTACTTTCGGTTACCGAACAGCCATTTGTATTTTTTGCACGACTTCGGTGTAATTAGCTTCCTATTATTGTCATTGGCTCGATATGGGCGTCCGCATTCATGCACGTGCACGAGGCGTCCTTACATAATTTTTGGAAAAAAAAGCCTCCGAGGTTTTGGCTGGCGACGTAGTTTTGAAAAAGGACGATCGCTCTTTCTTATTAATGATTGTTATTAAATTGCCGGTTATAATCTCTCATAAACCTATGTGTTCTTGTTTGTATATTTACCTACAATTTTTCATTTAATTTTGTTTCAGAACGTGGACCACAAAGCTAAATTCCGTTCCAAAAAGGGCCAGTTGCCGTTTGTGGAACTGAACGGCGAAGAGGTAGCTGACAGCGCGTTTATTATAAAAGAGCTCTCAGATAAATATAACAAGGACCTTGATGCCGGTAAGGAACTGCTATACACCTTATTGTTAAAAATTACCGTAGGTATTATATTTCTTGAGAAAGTAACAATTTGTTTTGTTTATGGACACGTAGTTACTAGCTATTAGCTGGTTAGGCAGTTTCCTGTTGTATTACATCAGTTATAGATATAGCTATGCTTTTAAGTGTCACATAATAAGGAACACCGTACTTAGAATCTCTCCATACTAATACATAATTATTATATTTATTAGCGCTGAAGCGCTGTAACTCTCTAACTATTCTGAGGCGGCGGCGCGCATCGCACGCATCCCAATATCCAGGGACGAGTTGGGGACTCCGTGGTCCCCGCACCCGAGGTGGGTGATAATGAGAGCCATGGCCCTGGATCGATCGGTGTGCGAGGCATATGCCTGCCAACCTCACCTCCGGCAACCAACAGCGACCTACAGACGGCGTGCGTTTTAGTCTGTTTAAGCCCGACATAACCTGTTCCACCGACTCAGATTGGGACTTCGTGTAAAAAATAAATAAATGTGTAACTATACTAAGAACTTCGGGACCAAGCCGACCTCACCTACAACACCGAAGGACTCTGGTGCAGGTTTTCCTATTGAGGTTTTGGGATTAGACAATAATCGCTCCCGTAAATGTACTAAACAAACCAATTTGAAGAGTAGATAGTTAAGTGTAGTAGAGAAGAAAGAAACACGTTACGGAACATCCATAAATTTATTTAAAGCATTGAGAGTGTGGGGGTTAAGTTTCGACGACAAGCGACATTGTGTGAGAGGGGGCCAATAGTTTCGTGATGTCACAAAATCACACACACAAGTCACAAAATTTAGATGAAAAAATTACATAAGGGGACATCACACTAGGGAGGAGAAAGTCTCACGATGACCAGATGTGACATGACAAGCACGAGGGTGGAGTCAGTGAGCAATGAAATTCGCGTGACATTTTTTACTGATGGCCCCTAATTTAACTTTACTTATACCTAATCGTCTGAACGGATCTTAATTAATTTTGTCAATTAAATAAGTCGGCAGTTTCGTCTCAATAAATAAAAATTGTAACGGAGGTGGATGGGAAATTATATTAGTAGCGGGCAAGCCATACTACTTATTCGGTTTCGCGGTCGGAGTTTAGCTGAACGGATTTTCATTGGCGAAATTGCACTAGCGCGACACTGCAGCGGAGAGGCGCAGCGCTTCTGGAAACATATTCATGCCCCTGTTTCTTATGAAGTTAAGACGTACTATAACGGCTCCCGGAGAAGATTATGCCGCGCTGCCGCTAGTGCGGCATAGCTTGCGGCTGCGTAGAGGCCTATATTGCTTGAAGAAAGGATGTATGGTGTAGTTAAATATAAGGTTTTACAACTTGCAGCAATTTATAAAACGTTATGTCGTTATGTTTATGTCTTTCTAGTTTTTCACTTCATGGCTTATTTCGTCCGTCATGTACGTCAGGTAACCAACAAATAAAATGAATATTTTTGACGACTGTAGCGCCGCTGCCGCTGCAGTAGGTACAGTGCGGTTTGGTAAGACCGCGCCGCTCCGCTGACGCGCCGCGCCTCTCCGCTACAGTATCGCGCTAGTGCGGTTTCACCTTACGGAGTAAAAAAGTTATGTACGCTATCCATAACTTTACGTTATGCTCGTATACGTTCGCATTGCTGACGTCACATTATAAATAAATCAAGTGATCTAGTTAAAACAGGGTCTTTATTGATGTTTCCCCGGATGCAGGCACAGCCGGAGGTAATTGGGCCGAGTCCTAGATTTCTCCATAATTCTAGTACATTGCGCATGTGCATTCAGGACTTGTGTAAATGTGGAACAACATTTATATTATCTCATTTGTTACACTAAGCCCTGACTCTGGAGCAGAAGGTCGTGTCCCATGCTATGATCTGCATGATCGAGAACCATCTGTCGTGGGTGATCCTGTGGTGGCGTGCGAAGTATCCTGATAGTGTCATCAAGGGTTATCAAGTGAATCTGCAGAACGCCTTGAACACTCGCCTGCCGAACCCGATCCTCAACTTTTGTTACAAACTCACCGCTGCGCGTAAGGTAAGTGATTGGACTGACAGATGTTAATGCAACCTTATCGAAGCAAAATTTTCAATTATTTGTTCCTTTTTTAAATTAATGACTTAATGTAGGGACTCATTGTTATTTATTTTTGTTTGTTATATGGGTTATTAATTATAATTATAAAAAAAGTTATTAGACGAGTAATTGCGGTTTCGCGGCAAGTATGTCAGTGTGTTACTGCGAAGGGGACATCCCATACTATGGTACGTGATCCGTTCGGGGGTTTCTACAAAATAATACACTTGGTCACTGGCCTGGGTGGAGGAATGTTTTGATCTCCCACAAATGGCCTCTAAAAATATTTGGCGCTTTTTTGAACCACATTCAATGTGAAACCAGAGAAGGGGTCAATCATCGAAGTGTCTCGCCCTATACCCTCTACAAACTACAGGTTTACAGTACTAATCTAGGTAACAAGGACGAGAAATCGTTACGATAGCACCGTAACAATAAACAGCTGTGAATTGAGTTATGGACCTGCCTGTCCTAGGTAACTAAAATTCTCGTCACATACACATTAAGTCAAAATTTTTATTTTTTAGGGTATGAAGAAAGCAAAAGCTCACGGAATCGGCGTTCACAGCGAAGACGAGATTGTAGAACTTGGCAAAAATGATCTCCGCGTACTTTCAGATCTACTGTCGGATAGACCATTCTTTTTCGGAGATGAACCGACTGTTGTAAGTATTATTTTAATGCCTATAAATTTTAGATGTATAGTGAACTGCAACTGTCTGCAACAATCTTGAAAGTTGAGCTTATTGAACTAAATTTAATTTCTTCGGTAGAAGGTTTGAATAATAAAGAAGTGACACGTTACTGAGGTACAGTTACGCTAATCGTGCTTGCCATCACTTTCAGAACTCAACTGTACCTTGACTGGAATAAAAATCGTCACGTGTGCTGCCATAGGCTTATCGAAACTTACATGGCGATTTCCCAGCTGTGTAATACTTTGCACTTTGTAAGAACCAACCATAACAGCTGATATACTTACTGATTTATGCCTGACCTTGCAACACTTTGAAAAGAGCCTCCACCAGAGCCACGTTTGTTTTTTATTTTCAATTGATCATGATACGTCTTAAATGAAACCCTTAATATGGTCAATGTGTGTGCACTGTGAGGTTGACCCCGGCCTGCCCCTTCACATGTGCCTTACATACCTGGTGCGATGACACAGAAATGTTTTTCTACAGCTGGACGTGGTTGCTTTCGCGAATCTCGCACAAATCCACTTCATTGACAAAGAAGTGGCTCACCCGCTGCGAGATGCCATAAACGAGTCGTTCCCCAACCTGGTGGGGCTGGTGTCCCGCATCAAGGAGCGAGCTTTCCACGACTGGGACGACATCTGCTCGACTCTCGATCTCAACGCCCATCTCCCTAAACCTGTCAAGGAGGTAAAGGAAACCAAAGAAGGCACTGGTCCGGCTGAGAAGCAACCATTGCCCGATGAGCCGGAAAAGGGCAAGGTATGTATACATATAATACTTAATATATAAATGGTACTTTATCATCTAAAAATAAACTTATAACTAATTACTTTATTTTAATCAGCTAGGTACGTTTTATGTAGAATAGAATTAAAAATATTTCGGCGATGTCTTATTTCAAATATTATCGTTTCCAGGGAGACGAAAAGGAGAAGGAATTAGATAAAGAAAGCGATGAAAAGGGAAAGGAGCAGGAAACTGAGAAAGAAAAGTAAACGGTCACTTGATCGATATTCGGCGACGACATTCATTATACCGTAACTTTTAGTTTAAGCAAGTTGAATTATGCACTTTTAAGGTCAGACTCATAATTGATTCTGTATATTATAAGCGTGTAAATCCATTTGTCTATTCCATTACTTTCAGTTGTGAACGCTGATGCGTCGTGTACTATTGCGTTTAATTAATTCTCGCATTTTTAATAAAATTATATTATTATTTGATCGATGGCATGTCGTCTTTTACATTATTTTATCTTAGAGAGTTATTATTTGTATGATTATTAATTGTATGTGTAATATTCAAGGCACTATTTGTTTATAATGATCTATTATTTCGTTACTGAATTTTGTGAATTAATATAAATATGAAGTAAGTAATTCCGTTTATATGCTACTGCTTAGACAAACAATGAATAAGATAGTGTATGTAATATATTCGTAACAGTCCACTTGCATCGCGTCATTCGTTATTATGTTGTGTATGGAACTGGAGTTGCAGTACAGCAGTCACATGCGTGTTCTCGTTCATTTGATGGGAGGGAATAGGAGTAGTGCCAACTTTCTGTCATGTTTAGTGAACGCTCAAAGCTCAAAGGCTAAGCCGGCACCGGCACCTCGTTATTGGCCGCACGCTACGTTAGTTCGCCACTCTCTAGAGTCCTCTACTTACGACAGGGTTTCGCAACAGGGCTATGAATGGTATTTTTGAAATCCTCGTACCGAGGCACGTCCAATGCTCTCTCGTATGAAGCGTCGTATATTTTTATATGTTGAATGTTTTCAGTAATCTCATTTTGTTCTCAAATGTTTTACCGTCGCACGAGGCGAGGTATATTGAAATGATTTACGCTACCTTATAAGCCTAGATTATAATTGATACCAAAAATTGGCTGATCTTTATTAGATGAATCGGAAGGAAAAACATAACTTGTCAAAAACACGGCTGTTTGTTTGGAATGAAAGGGCCGCTGTGTACGTTTAGACTGTTTTGAGATTCTTGTACTCTATTAGTTTATACAATTAAAATTTTACAATTTACAAATTTTGATAATCGAAACGCCTGGAAGACTGTTTTTCACGTTATTAATAATTCATAGTCCATAAATTTTGTAATAAATTATATTAATTGTTAAGGTTTAGAAAGAAATGTACTCTCAAGATCCTAGTTAAATTTGTAATTAATTTGTTTGTAACAGAGGTGCGTGCCCTCCACTACATCGCACTAGCACCTAAATCTGTCGCACATAATCATTATCATTTCTTTTCACTCGTTACGTTATATCTGTGTCATTTAATTTTAGTCTTGATTATCACTAACAGCTAATTCATTCCATATTTGTTCAGCACGTAAAACCCTAACTGAACAATTTGAGGAAATTTTCAGTAATGGTTGAATTTTAAGATGGACTTATGACGTTAGCCACTGAAACAGGCTTAAAGATAAAATATATTTTGGTAGTTTTTATTACAACTAAGTACATTCCAGTTTCACACATCATTTAGTGATTCGTATCGACCGGGCGTGTCTGGGCAGAACGCGATGAAGTTGAAAGGATAAGTTTAGTATTTGTAATATAATAATTTAATTAAATGGTTTCGCATTCATTGTGGCTTGATCGTAGGTTTTCGATTATAGATGGGTGTTAAATGGTCGCACTAAGTTAACATACCTGTGCTGTTAGTCCTTTTGACATCTTTACATTTAACACTCATGTTAGAATTAATTAATTAATTAATGGTAACTCTATAGGTTCGAATCTCTGCATATTACGATATCATATGAATGTTATGTAATGATAGTATATAATACATTAAGTATAATATACGCGTAGTATAAGACGTGGGTACGCCGATGCTGTCGATGTTGGAAGGGTTGATCCGCGATTAGGTATAATAAAACCAATATAAAAGATAATTAAATGTAGAACAGAAATTTTCAGTTGATGTATGATTTTAATTTGAATTTTGGGTAAAGGTTGACATATGTCCCGCCCACAACTGCTGACCATCACTGCCATTAGTCTCAGATTAAGGATTTAATAATAAGGAAATAAATAGTTAAGGAAAATGTGTGTATTTCACCTATCGCGTGCGCATTTGTAGGAGTGACGAGTCACTTGCCTCGATTGCCGTACGCGCTCATATTCGCATTCAAAATATTAATAGAATAGAATTTATCTTAAGGCTGAAGATGTATGTCCAACCATCCCGCGCGAGAGCCTGTTTCAGTGTATTGCGGTATACCGACGGAGAGCTGCTTGCTGGTGACCAGTGCTGCGACAAGTGGCACTTAGATAAGGCACACTTGCTATCACTAGGCGGGGTCATGTTATTCTCGGCCCCTATCACTCATTATCATACATCAGTAGATTTAGGCATACATCACAGTAGGTTTACATTTTGTTGTAATCATTCATTCTAGTGTAAAGTCGAGACAATAAAGAAAATGATGGGTATCACCACAGACGAGTTGCTGGTTGCAGTACGCGAAGTTACGAAAGACAGGTTAATGACGAATTTATAGATCTTTCTTTATTGTCTCTTAGGATATTTGGTATTTACCTAATGGATATTTTAACTGTCATACATTATATTCACTCAACTTGTATTGTTGTAAGTTATTATATAGCTATTATACAAAGTAACCGTAATTACTCTAAATGTTTAGATATAAGTACCTTTCTGAAATATGTATGTTTATGGTATTAAGACTCTGGACTTTTTTATGGTTTGTGTTTACAGTTACGTTTTCTTATACATATACTTGTATCTCTTTCACTTACATTAGTAATTGTGGTTTTCAATTATTGTGTCAATATTTAAACTTAAGTATATTAAAGTAGATAATAATGGTTCGCCATACATGTACCGAAATACTGAGCTTTCAGTGGACACCATCTTGTAAGGATCCCAAGTGTAATATTCTGATTAAATATATATCTACAATAATCAAATACTGCAAAGTGACATGGCGTAAGAACTTCTTATTATGTCTTGTCACTGAGCAGGCGCTTACATTATTTCTAAACCTTCCTTTTGAACACGCACATTACTTATTATTACATTATTCGATGATGATAGAAACGGATCTGCCGAAGTTCAGTGCAGTGTAAGTATTTTGCTAAATGGTCACTATCACCATATGACCAAAAATTCCACCATCACAAATTTGAAATTGATATAATAATATAATAAGCCACATGGCTATCACTTGCAGTCTTTTAAACGCAATTTGGATTAATAGAAAAACTAACAGTCAATACGTACGACCTGAAAAAGGTGGCTGGTACAGACTGGATGCGGAAAACAGTGGATCGGATAAAATGGCGCACAGGCCTCTGTCAGCAGTGGACTGGGTTGGACTAACTAACTGATTGATTGATAGTAAGTATGTAAGATAATACTACTCGCAATACGTCCATACAGGTTCAGTCCACACAGTTCTAGGGAGCTTTCAAAAGGACAGACCTGATTTAGCAGTAAAATCAGACGAAAAATATTGCACATAAAATAAGTGTTACCAATACTTCTTTGTTGGCAACACTGCTTCTTCGACTAAAATTTTTCGCAGCACCCATGGATTTGGCAGTAATTTATTTGTACGTTGGTAATCCACCGCGGATGATAATATTATCATTTCCTTCTACATGTAGGTAACAATAAAGTACTCTGTGCATGCAACTCACGTACAGCTTGTTTAGAATTAGCTGTAACAGTGGCAATTTGTAACCTACCAATCGAATTATTACAAAAAGCGGTGTCACGCTTCACATCACCAGCGGGTTTAAAAAGGTCAGATTGAGCTATTCTGTCAAAAACGAGTTACTTTATGAATTGCCATTAGATCTCGATCGATACCTTTATTCGTGTAAATGTTGCCGCATAACAGAAATAAAGGTCACTTTGTAACGAGTATTTCTGTAGTTACTGTTTTTACAAACTAAGTAGGTTAATTTGTAGAATATGTGTTATTAAAACAATAAAACGATGAAATATCAATTACCCGCCATTGAATTATCGTGAATAAAATAATAAGTAGTAATAAATTAAGAACGAAATCAAAGTAAAACTGTTGCCATTATCTGTTAGCGTCAGTGCTTGGCATTAGTATTTTAGTACTATGTTATCTGTGATATACTCTCGTCCTTAACATTGAATAACTCTTTTTTCGCTAGATGGTGCTGTAGCCCATTATTAATTTGTGTACTAAACAATACAAATCGTTATTTATTCTTTCTTTCTTTCTTCATATTATAGCGTATTTATTAAAAAGTAAGCAAAACAAATTGAAGATGTATCTGCTTTCGATTCTGCTAACTGACGTCAAAACAATTAATAATTTGTGAACCATTTTACGGATTTCCATACTCAACTGTCAACCATTTCAATTGCGGAATCAGAATTGAGCGCAGTTTATATCAATGTGTGACCTTTTTACGATTTTCAATATGACTCATATTATTATCCTAATACGATTCCATAAAAGTGACCTTTTTAGACCCGTTGCTCTCCCGCGACCACGCGTGTGGCCGCAGTTTTCTGCGCCCCGCCGCGCGCTGTCGCGCCGCAGCCGCCGCGGTGCGCGGGGCAGTGTGAGAACTGAGAACCACCTTATAACTGCGCTGTGAAACTACTAGCTACTTATGCTCCAATTGCTTCTCGTATTATCTCACAGAGGAAGCTAGTAGGTATAATATAACATTATTTTAAAACATGGAAAAAAGAAAAAGACAAATAAAAGCAGTTAAAAGCATACTTTAAATACAGAACACCATGCCCATAATAAATAACTTCGTGTTGTGTTCCCAGCGGTATAGGGTAGCCACTGCTCACTGGAGAATTTGTGCTGTCAGTGGGAAGATTTAAGGCTGACTTCTACACTGACGGCACAGAAACTCTGTGCTTGCAGGGTCGGCAGCGCGAGTGTGGCTTCTCTGGTGTTACACACGTCCATAGGCCACGGTAACCACTTTCCATCAGGTGGGCCGTGCGCTTGTCTGCCACCTAACTGGTATAAAAAAAAGCCAAGATCTAGAATAAAATTCAGTAGGTAATTCAGAATAGTAGCACCCTCTTTAGAGCAATTGGATCATAAAAACGTGTAGTTTGTAAGGTGAAGGTGGCAAAGTGCGCCTAACGGGCAAGTGCGCTGACGACCAATATCTCGAAAACTATGGATTGTATACTAGTGGTGACAATTTACATTGATGCTACAAACAAAAACTATAGTTGTTGATAATAGTCGCAGATGGATCTAGTCACATGGATTTAATACACGCGCTATTTCATTTTCACTGTTATTCAGTGGTGTGTTATACCTAGAGATGGCTATGGGGGTAAAATCGTAATAAATATCAACAAGTTGAGGTTTTACTGGCATACGAGTGAAGTAAGTGCACAATTTAAATATTTTGCTTTCAGATTCAAAAAAATTCTCTCCTAGTAAATTATATATGTTTTTTGTAAGTTAAATATTCGAACAAAAACATTGTATAGTTGGGTAAGTGCGCCATAATGACGTTTATCGGCGCACTTCGCCGTAATCCAGGACATACAAACCTTTTAAAATGGCTTATTAAAACCTTCCGTTCAACTTGCAATGTTTGTTTGTATGATAGAGTCAAATCTTACAATTGAATTTTAAAGTAAATTAAATTTGAGAAGTAAATTGCATATCTACACGTGTAGTGAAATGTCAACACTAGTTGTTTAAATCGTAACAAGCTTTTTAATTTATTTATTTTTTACCAAATGAATTATTTAATGAATGATTTTTTTGAAGCATTTAGTAAGCTAGCTATTCAAAACGATTAAGATAGGAAATTATTAACTTAGTGAACATTATTGGTTCGTGTTTGTATTTTGGTTTAAAATAACCACTTCCTGCTCGCCCTTGATATTGTTATTGTTGGATTTTTTTTCGAATTCTAATGTAATTTGAGTGTCCTTAACTGCCTAAAATCTTAGCAGCCGTGAGGCTTCCCTGCATACATGCACTTGTGCTATAAACACAATAGACCAATAAAAGTCAAAGTAAAGAAATATTATTTACCTAGATATTTATGATTTTATTTATGATGGAGCGCTATAAAAACTGAAGATCATTCAGAAGCTTTGAATGAAGCAAGCCTTTTTGTTTACCTAGTTTTGTTAAGATTTATGATAAATATTATACTTAATAATTTCATTTATTCAGTTTAGGCACACAAAGAGCACATATGAACGTCAAAATTATACAATTAAGTATGTCAAGAAATAATATTAAAATATATAATTAACACATTACAAATAGACAAAATAATTAAAACACAAACACACGACACAAACTCGCGATCATGTAGCGTCGAACAACCCACTCCGCATCGTTCCCGGCGCAAAGGTGCCCATGATGCTGGCCGCGTTGCCCCGTTGAATCGCAATAGCCAACCTTTGCCCCAGGAACGAGCCGGATCGGAAGTCACCGCCATGGTCGTGGATGCGGCGGCCAATTTCCGCGATCAACATCTTCGTGTCCGACCCCCAACTGCCCATAGTCTCCACCGCAATGGGCACAAAATAATATTGTGGCTTCATTGCGGCGTATTTCGCCCTTTTTTTGCTCGCGGCGTCCTCAGCCGCCGCCGCCGGGGCACCAATGGTGCGACCAAGATGCGTGGCCGCGACTGTGCTGACGTATGTGGCGTCCCACACCAAGCACCTGCCGTTTTTCCACGGCACCAAAGTGAGACCATCAGGTCGCTTACCGTCTAATCTGCAGAGACCCGGGGGCTCCAGCACGCATGGTACATTCGCCGATATTAGAGCCCTTCGGACTATGTCGTTGAGGGCATGGTGACGTGGGAACCTGCCTGTGCAGCGACGACAAATATAATTATGTTTCAATGTCTAATTTCTCATTTCAGTCCTTTTTTAAACACATCATTATCATAACAGCGATTAAGTAGTTCTATACCATTGTTTACCATCGTAAATGAAATGGAACATATACTTGACACTCAATTTTCAAAATTCAGAAAAAATGTTTACAGCCTCTGACTCAATAATGTATGGCGCACTTGGCTGAAATTTAGTTTGAACAACATAGATTCTTTTAGAATGTGGTTATGACAAAAAATTAAATGTTATGCGTTTCGTTGCTTATTTTGTAATAATATTATGTACCTACCTAGTGGTTTTTATTCGTGTGCTTCGTAATTGTGTTTTATTAATACTAGGCGCACTTCTCCGATTTGGCTGCAAGTGCACATGGTATGTTTTTTTTTCATTTTGTGCATAAAGTCATTATTTTAAATGCAGATTCCAATGACAAGGCATTGGTTGTAGTTGAAAATATCTACAGAACCGTATCGTTCTACTATAAGTGACATTTGTAAATATAAAAACAAGATTTATTATATTGCACCAAAGTCAACTATGCAAAAAGTATGGCGCACTTTGCCTCTCTCACCTTAGATGCAGTCCGCAAATATTCCATTCTGCAGCGCAGTTTTAATGCGATCCCAAGCGCCTCAAGAGGGCATTCTGTAGCAGTTCCCATAATGTATTCCAATTTATGATGGATTGCTCGTTGCTTCGCCTGTTGATATAGATTTAGAAGTCTTTTGCCCGTAACAATGCAACACGGATAACCTACGCTGACATCCGCAGCTGATGGTAAAACTTAAATAAAACTTTAACAAGGATGAGGGATGACAGGCGGCCGCACTAGTCTATTGCCCCTATTTCCTGGTGTCCTATCATTTGACAAAAAATAAATGACAAATTTTCATTTACAAAATAACGTTTGACAAAATTATACCTACTTGATAAATTTACTTAGATACTTACCTTTTACAAACTATTGTTCAACAAACTATTCATTTAACAAATTATTTACCAGAAAAAATGTTGTTATGTCAAAACATCATTTCATATAAGGGATTATTTTTAAAAACATGTAGTAGGCAAAACAACGTATAGCATAAATAACATTTGACAAATACATTGCTTGGCAAAAGTAAAAATATAGAACACATACCTAATATAGAATATTTTATTTTTAGCACGATATCATCTAGGTAACATATTTAGGGTCAAAAGGTTATTAACTGAATTAAAATGGGTAGGTTAGGTTTGGTGCCGCGGCAGCGGCCAGCGAGTGCCAGAACCGAATTCTACTTATTTCGGTTAGTTAAGGCAATGTGTGTGTTTTTTTAAAGTTGTCTTCTATCATTTTGTAACAACATCAATTTGACTAACGAATTATTTAGTCAAATTAACATTATCATAATAATATTTTGACTAGTGAAATATTTGCGAAGTAAAACATTTGCGGAACCTGTATTTTGTCAAACAATTGTTTTTAAAGTAATATGTTTTAGAAATGAAAGTTTGTCAAATTATTAGTTCATCTAACGTTGTTTTTAAATTGATATTTTGTCTTACGTTTTTTATCAAACAATAGTGAACCCTATTTCCTATACTTTTTTTTTTTTTTTTTTTTTTTTACTTGCGCTAAATCCCCACGGATACCTCCCCACCGGAGCCGGTGGAAGAGGTTATGTCGGACTCGAACCGACTAAAACGCACGCCGCCTGTGGGTCGTTTCGGTTGCCGAAGGTGAGGTTGACAGGCATATCCCTCGCACCCCGGCCGACCCAGGGCCATCTCTCACGATCTGGCCCTCTTCTCGGGTGTGGGGACCACAGAGTCCCCAACTCGTCCCCGGAAACGGGGAGGCGCGCCACGCGCGCCGCCGCCGCGGCCTGCTTCTGCCAGGGTGACAGGCGGCTTCACCTGTCACCCCCAGGCCGGCGCTCATGGGGGGCGGAGGTCGTTCATCGACCTCCGACGCCCGAGTTGCCTTCGTGCGCGGGCAGCTTGTCTAGCGATCCTTCGTCGCTCCCGCTGCCGCTCCCGCCCCGCCTCCTCCTTCACGAGCATTACTTGCTCGCAGAAGGAGGCGCCGGCCGCCCACGCATCCGCGCAGCGAACCATCGCCGCGAGCAAGGTGGAGAGCGTGATAACCCTCACTCCCAGGGCCGCCACAAGCTCCCGCCTCGGCGTCTCCCACGCCGGACACTCGGTGAGCGTGTGCGGACCTGAGTCCTCGCTCGCGTCGCAGTGATGGCACTCGGACGTTGGCTCTTTCTGCATCCGACGCAGATACTTTCCGAAGCATCCGTGCTCGGTGATCATCTGCGTCAGACGGTACGAGAGGCTGCCGTGTGGCCTCTCTAGCCACTCCCCCATGATGGGTCTTACCGCCGTTACTACGGCGTGCCCTGCGCTTGGTTGCCCAAGTCGTCTCTCCCATTCTGCCACCATTTCCCTGTGGAGCCGGGATCTCACGGCCCGAATTTCTTCGGGCTCGGGATCGTGACCCCGCTCCCGCGCCGCCCTTCGGAACCTGTATAGCGCCGAAAGGCATCTCGCTTCCAGGATCCATGGTGGCGATCCGGCGAGGAGACTCGCCGCGTTGAATGATATCGTGCGGTACCCCCTTATGATGCGGCACGCCAACTTCCGCTGCGGACGCTGCAGCAGAAGCATGTGCCGATCACTCAGGGTGTCCGCCCACACGGGACACCCGTACAGGGCCATGGACCGCACGACACCCGCGTAGAGTCTCCTGCAGGAGTCATCCGGGCCCCTCAGGTTGGGCAGTAGCCGCGCCAGAGCGTTGGCTGTGCCCGCCAATTTGGGGCCCAGACTTCGGAAGTGCTTCCCGAAGTCCCACCGGCCGTCGAGCACGAGCCCCAGATATTTCATCTGGGGCTTGATGCCGATGAGAGTGCCTCCCACTGTGAGTCTGGAACCAGGTGGTGGCGAGCGCCGAGGTCCATGAAAGAACATGGCCTCGGATTTATGCAAAGCCACCTCAAGGCCCAGCCGCCGGATCCGTTCCACGACTTGAGCAACCGCGGTCGTGGCCCTCAGGATCGCTTCGCGGTCCTATTTCCTATACTGCTAGCGGAGAACCAGCCAGGTAAGATTCGCTCCATGTCATGGCGAGTCTCGCCGCTTCCGCAACGATAGTCCATCTCCAGGTCTGTTTTGGACGGTCACGCTTACGCTATCCTTGCGGATTCCAGTCTAGCGCTTGCTTCGGTGTATAGTTATTGTCTCTACGGAGCGTGTGTCCAATCCAGCTCCATTTTCAGCGTGTGACCTGTTGGTGGATAGGGGACTTATTACAGCGATCCCATAAGTTTGCGTTGGTAATTTTCGCGAGCCAGTGAATATCAGGGAATCGGCGGAAGCAGCGGTTGGTGAACACCTTCCAAGTCTCGCATTCGTAGACAGTACGTTTTAATGTTGATCGGAATAGTTTTCACGATTGCCATACAGGATGAATCTGTGCGAAGGATGCTCTTGCTTAGTCATTCTTGAAGTGATGTCTTCTTCGGTCCCACCAGTTTTCGACACGACACTCCCGAGGTAGGTGAATTTGTGGATCCGTTCCACAGCCTCTGTTAATGAACAACGGCTGGGAGCTAGTCGCTAGCACGCCTTTATCCCCGGAGGGATAGGCAGAGGTGAATTAACACCCACATTTCACCAAAAATTGTATTCGGTCCCATGTAATTGGGGGTGAGCCTATTGCCGTATTCCGGGCACTATTGTTGACTCGAGCCCTGCATCTGAGGCTGAGTCTGTGGGCTGTATATATCTCTCTTAAGTTAAACAGTCCTATCCCTTAGTCACCTTGTACGACACCGCATGCGAAGAGATGGGGTGGCCCTAATTCTACTCTGCCGGAAACCAGCTGTAGTCGCTGCACAGGCAGGTTCCCGCGTCACCATGCCCTCAACGACATAGTCCGAAGGGCTCTCATATCGGCGAATGTACCATGCGTGCTGGAGCCCCCGGGTCTCTGCAGATTAGACAGGAAGCGACCTGATGGTCACACTTTGGTGCCGTGGAAAAACGGCAGGGCAGGTGCTTGGTGTGCGATGCCACATGCGTCAGCACAGTCGCGGCCTTGCATCTTAGTCGCACCATCAATGCACCGGCGGCGGCGGCTGAGGACGCCGCGAGCAAAAAAAAGGGCAAAATACGCTGCAATGGAGCCACAATATTATTTTGTGCCCATTGCGGTGGAGACTATGGGCAGTTGGGGGTCAGAGACGAAGAGGTTGATCGCGGAAATTGACCGCCGTATCCACGACCAAGGCAGTGACTCCCGATCCGGCTCGTTCCTGGGGCAAAGGTTGGCTATTGCGATTCAACGAGGAAACGCAGCCAGCATCATGGGTACCTTTGGGCCGGGAACGATGCGGAGTGGGTTGTTCGACGCGATATAATCGCGAATTTGTTTTGTGTATTTATGTTTTAATTTAAATAGTTAAAAAAAAAAGAATAAAAATACTATATTCAAAAGACAGAAGTAATACTGGCCTGACAGGATAGTTCGGATGGTGAACAAGCGGAATAGCACTTAACTTTAATTACGCCAATATTTGTTTATAAATATCTGGCACATTCAGAAAATGGAAGAAAATACTGAAATGGCAAACTTGGACTAGTTTATAAGTGTAATAAAACAGAAAATAGAGACAATATAGAAAGAGCAAATAAATAAACAGGAAAGTAATGAAACCCTAAATCCCATAGTATGAAAGTAGTAGAATGGAAGCGTGAAATATTAGCAACAAGATACATGTTCTCAAAAAAAAGTGACATCAAAATAAAGTGGCGAAAAGATCGAATTCGGGTCGAATGTGCTAGTAAAAATAGATACACAGCACTTGCAACTTTACATCGTTAAATGTCCTTTCACAACAAAACATGGCTGAAAGAAAACATGATTTTAAAAGACTTATTCAATGTCATTATACCCGAAGCACGATAATGTACTGTAAGTAGGTATATTACCGTTCCCATCTACGTACTTAAAACGTTAGCTACCTATTACATTCACGATCAAACGGAACAACGATTCTCACTATAATATTCATAGCTGTACTTTCCATTATCAAAACAAAACAAATTATGTTGCTGAGTTGTTCTTTTTTTAGAATTCGTTTAGTTTGTATATGTTAATATTGTAATGTACCTAAGGGCAGAACAACACTTCGTTATGTAACTAGATTACTAATATGGTCTGAGTGTGTAAAGTTGGTGATTACAGATGAGACACCATTGACGTCTCAAGAGAGTCGAAGACGGTAATCATACGACGTTTTTTCAACATACTTGCGAATAAAATAATACTAAAAATAATTTTATCTACTCTCATACTGAAATGTAAACATTCAAAATTAAATACAACTTTAATGACATTGTTTACGCACAAAGTATCAAAAGAAATAAAAAAAAAACTTTATTTTCCATTTTGATACAACTTCAACTATGCATTTTTCTACATAGGTAGTCTGTGGTGAATTTTGGCGCTAATAATAACTTTGTAATTTTACTTAAATTATGTTAAATATTTCATGAGATTAGATAAATAGTGTACAATGATATTTCATTACTTCTTTTTATATTAAATATCATTGATAGTGTATGAAACTGCTCGTAATTTGGATTAAGTACCCTTATTATGTACCAGTTTCATTACCTACTATTATATAGTACCTACATTTTAGATGAATTAAAAAAGTTAAAAAATTAAAAACTTTTTTAATTCATCTAAGACCTAAAAAGATGAAAAGTTTATTTAGACAAACAATTAGTAAATATAAGATACAAGTTGAAATTATCTATTTAAATACGAAGTTGCATAAAATGAGCAAGCAGTAGGTATATTAATTTATTTGTACTGTTGAACATGATCTTTTTGTATCAAAACTTTTTTAAGAACAAAACAACTCCACTATTTAAGAAAAGCTATAACTCGCTAGTGAATTAAAGCAAGGATAATGTTACAGTTTGATTATAGGTGTCATTGTGTGCATAATTGTTATAAATTTAAAGCCGCTTTATGAGGCAGTGTGTTGAAAAAGTAATTTGTCTTTATCTCGATCTTATTGAGGGTGATACAAACTTACAAACTTATTGTCTTGTAATATTGTAGGTACGTATCTCGTCATGTTAATTGCTGATGAAGCTGTTCACCCAAATCTTTGTCATTTGTTTTTCGTGCTTATGCGTTATGACTGTGAATATAAGCCTTTTACGGCACCGAATACAAGGCTACTACTTACTAAAGCTAGTAACAAATTTTACATAACCAAGAGTGAAACTTTCGCGCATCGTTGTGTCAGATGTTTCTATGAGACATAAGCTGTAGGTACCAACCTAAGTATTTTTCACGGGACCAATTCATTCAAAATCAAAATATACAATGGTTAAACTTTTAACGAGTGTTTTTGCGAAACTGCTATTCCGATTTCGTCTAGCAAAGAGGTTTGGGTAAAGTTGGTATCGTTTTGAATTTGAGCGCCATTAATGAAAATAGTATATGAAAGTCCAGTATAAAGTGACTAAAAGTTACTATAGACAAATTTATCTAAACCAAATCGGGACGTATACGTGAGCTTGTCTGCCACCTAAGTGGTATAAAAACAAATAGGGAGTGGAATTTTTCAACTGTCTGTGGAGGGAAAGTACTCTAAATACTTAGGTAATAGCGAATTTAACTTACCAGGTGTGACAAGTGATTTTTCGGAAATCTTTAAATGTAGTTAAGTTTCTTTTTCCAAATAAGGGAATGTATTCTAAGTATTTATAGATTCTAAGCCAAAGCAATCAAAATATATTGCAGTTTATGTAATTTTTCATTATTTTTAATTCCCAAATAATATTATACATTATGCTAGTATAATATACAGAAAAAATACATGCAACTATGTTTAGTTGCATGTATTTTTTCTGTATATTTAACATTAACATTGTTATAATTAACACGATATGGTTTTTTCACTAATTGATTGTGATAGGCATCACTTAACATTTAGTGTTTGTTTTATTGAAATCGGTTCATAAATAAAAAATAAATGATAGTCCTACCTGGACACAACGGTATGATAGGAGGTAGGACACGAAGATGTGATAGGAGGTAGGACACAACGGTATCTCCCGTCTCAAATTGTGCAGTCCTTCTGGGGAAGTACCTCCGCCCTACTGAATAGGTACCGCGGCTATAATATCCTTGTGTTGTGTTCCCGACGGTGAGTAGTGTAGCCAGAGCTCACTGAAGAGATTTTGTGGTGTCAGTGGAAAGACCGTAGGCTTAAGTTGACACCTTGACACATTGACTTGTAGGGGCGTGAAATGTTGATGCGGCGGTCAAGAAGACCTGGTGAAACGGTTTTCCGCTGACCGCCCGCAGGCTGTACGGTTCCCCAACCTGGGGATTACCTAATCTCCGCCCCAGGAGGCTGAACCAGCAGTCTGTATAAAGTGCACTGTGCAGTAGTCGTGCCGGAGAAGGAAACCGGAGTGGACTCGGCTACAGTATCTGGGAGGGGACCGTGGGCTCTTCCGTCCGCCGCGTCAGCCAGTCATTTAACCCCAGCTTGTAATAAGGAAAAATACCACAGCGGTACCATCATCCACTGTACATGTGCATTTATGTAACATCAGGGGCCTACACGCGGTCCATTTCCATCTGGAGACCGCGCAGCCCACCTTGTTTTTTCTGACGGAGACGCAGCTATCATGCCCGGTCGATACAGTCTACTTAATGTACCCGGGCACAGTATATTATTTTGCCTCAGTAGCGGTCATCCCCTTCTTTTTATGTTTTATGATGGACAACAACCAAACTAAATATGTAGTAAAACTCCTAAATTTTTATCTCGCATGGTTTCAGAGAAATTGGGAAAATCGAGAAAAGTCCATAGAAATCATAGAAATCATTAATCTCCGTTGTTATTCGTTATTTTATCATAGATTTTTTATTATATGATACTGTTATAATTTAGGCATTGATTTATAAAAAAAAAGTGAAATAAGCTTTTCTAATTTAGGGAGAATATTTTTTTTTTCAATTTTTTTAAATTATTTTTTTTAAGAAGTATCCTTGGATTGTCGCATGTTTTTTTAATACCAAATTGTTAACTGCAGTTATTACTACTACCACAAAAAAAATTAGACACTACGAGCTTAGGACAGCTGCGATATTCAGTTTTCAAGTTTTTAGTTAGGGTTGTCTCTTAAGTCTATGGTATAGTTCAGTTGTCATTATATTATTTTTTATTTGTTATTATTTTGAATCAAAACTGATAGCCTCTGAGACGTGGCGTGGTAGTGAACGCAGCTGCTATGCAGGAGACGCAGGTTCGATCCCCGCTTGGTGCAAATATTTATATGCATAAACATTGGGTATTTTCATTGGTCTGGTCCCGGTTTCCAAACGAACATCTACATTACGGGTAGTTGGAGCCCTAATAAGTCCTCAACTAGTGAATTGGCAGTCGCTTCACGGAAAATATCGAAGTTATCGAGGCATAGTATATTATTTTGCCTCAGTAGCGGCCATCCTCTTCTTTTTATGTTTTAAGATGGATAACAACCAAACTAAATTTATAGTAAAACTCCTGAATTTATATCTCAGTGACTTTGTGTTTCAGAGAAATTGTGGAAATCGAAAAAAAAAACATAAAAACCATTAATCTCCGTTGTTATTCGTTCTTATTCATGGATTTTTTTTATATGATACTGTTATAATTTAGGTACCGATTTATAAAAAAAATGTGAAATAATCTTGTCTAATTTTGGGAGAATATTTTTTTTTTCAATTATTTCATTTATTTTTTAAAGACGTTTGTCCGTCGCGTGTTTTTTTAAAACCAAATTGTTAACTGCAGTTATAACTACTGCCACAAAAAAAATTAAATGCTACGAGCTTAGGACAGCTGCGATATTCAGTTATTAAGTGTTTAGTAAGGGTTGTCTCTCAAGTCTATGGTATAGTTCAGCAAAGAAACATCAAAATCACGTAATAATTAGTTGAATTATGACGTAAAAACAAATAAAAGCACAAATTTTAACGAAGAACCTTTTTAAAACCAGTCAGGAAGCTTCTTTTTAGTATTAATTTTTTACAGACTGGATGATCAAAGTATCAAAATATAGTGAAAACCTGCCGCCAACCTTGGTTATCTGGCCCAAGATTTATGAAATTTATGTTGATCTGACAATGCAGTTTATGTGCCCTCGTTGTCGGAAATTATTAATAGTTCATTTGTGGTCAACTCCACCTCTGCAAATTGGACATCTTACTCAGAGGGGTAATACTGAACATTATCAGTTGTCACTTCTAATAAAGAAAGAACTTTAGGGGGTAAAGGCATCTTTTGTTTGCGACGTTTGTTGTGGGATAATGAATATGGGTCGGATATTCGAGTCCACGGTGAAATAAATCAGTGATAGTGGTTTTCCGATCTAACTTGCGCGTATGATGGTCACGATCTTAACGCCAAAATTTGTTTCTAGATTCCCCGGCTTGCTCTGACAACATACCTATTGGTAAAGAGCTGGAATCAATTATTTGTCTACCGTGAATTAATATTTTGTGTAATGTAACAGACATATAATACCAATTATATGTTTGCACAGAAGTAATACTACTAATATATATATATATATATATATATAATAATAGTACTAAGTACATAAAGTAATATGTACCTACATACTATGTAGTTTTAGCAGTAAAATCTGTTACCGCCTTCATCGCGTGGAGGTACTCCCAGGTTATGTGATTATTAACACGTTGCCATCCGCGACTGACAAACATACATATTATGTCTGAAACGTCTTACAAACTTTAAACGAAAATTAAAGAGTTCCGCAATACCTTAGGTTCAAAATAGGGCTGTATCACTAAATCATGCTAAAAATTTAAGCCAGTCTAACTCTATCTCAAACGTTCCGTCAATTTAAATATTATAAATTTAGAATCTCTATAATTTTTTTGTGACAACCCTATTTCCATAGAAAATTTAAAAAAACTTAGAAACGTCATACCTCAGCTGTCCTACAACAAAAATAAACGAAAGTTTGTATAAAGGAAGCCACATTACTGGAGTATATTTTGCCAGCAAAAAAGCATGCGACAATCTTCTAGAAAATTTATTATTTTTATTTTTCTGAAATTTGAAAAAAAAAATTTTTTTCTTATTTCAGGATAGTTACAGACTTGTGATTTTTACACTCAATTACTTATAATATATTCCTCCATTATTTGGTAATTTTAACTAATATAAATTTTCATTATATCGCGCTAAATTTGTAAAAATCTTTTTGTCAAAGTTCAATGACCTTTCAGAAGAAGCTATATGTTTAAAAAACCAAGCAATATTTTCATTCTGGTGTATCATATAATGCTGTAATACGATTATATCTATCGAAATTGGCTATAAAAGGAGGATGTCCGCTACTGAGGCAAAATAATACACTGTGCCGGGGTACAAACTCGAGCATAACTTCCTGAGCCGTACCGAGTTATACTTATAAGTCCGGGATAATATTTGCTGCCGCCGTCTTCATGGCCTTGAAGACAGGGACCTGTCAACTCTATGGGTACGTATGGATCACGGTGACCACACCCGTATCTATGCATACCTCTACAGGTCTCATAGCGGTGACCTGGGTAGACTGGGTACAGCTCAACTGTTTGAGCGCCTGCAGCGGTCTGCGGACAAGGTAATTGAGCAATACCCACCGCGGATTTAGTGTTATTGGGGGAATTCAACGCTTACCACGTGGAGCGGCTGGGGTCTCCTAGAACTGATTTTGCGGGCAAGGTTGTTCACGACTTTTAAATCTTCGAACTGACCTACGAATTCTCTCAACTGGTGCATTCTATTACTAGAACACCAGAAATAGAGACCCACAAAAGTTCGATACTGGACCTTCTGCTGACTACGCGCCCGGACGAATAGTACGAGTAACTGTTCCACAGTTACTGAGTGAGAGCACCACTCGGTACTTCGGACCACAGCCTCGTTCGGGTACAAGTGACTCTCACGCGGCCTGAACCACAGTGGCCACATCAATGGTGGCATGTCTGGCACTACAAGTCAGCAGACTGGGACGGACTGCGAGAATTTTTCGCGTCGTACCCGTGGAGGTGGCTATGTTTCACATTAAATGATCCAAGCTCCTACGCAACAGCAGTAGCTGATGCGATCCTAGCGGGTATGGAATGCTATATTCCCAACCGCTGAATCGCGATAGGAGCGGGCAAACGCCCTGGGTTTAACAGGCCCTGCTGAGAAGCTAGACCACAAACAATCTGCATACAGGGCTTGGACCACGGCTTTTGCCAATAAAGATTCGAATATCGATGAAGTGAAGCGGAAGTTGAATGCCGCCTCGAAGTCTAGTAAAAGAGCAACGGCCAGGGCTAAGTTTGAGTTCATCGGCAGAATTAGCGAGCGGCTGTGCGCTACCCATCTGGCAGTCGTACATTTTGGTCGCTGGCCAAAGCTACCGAGGGAAACTTCTGCCAGTCCTGCCTACACCCGCTGCAAGAATCCGACGGTAGTCTGGCCCATGGCGGTAAGGAGAAAGCCGATCTTTTGGGGAATCTCTTTGCGTTAAACTCGACTATGAACGACGGGTACGCCGAACCACCCATTATCTCCAGCTGTGGAGCTTCCATAACCGAAGTTAAAATCACCCAACGGGTAGTCCGGCGCGATGTTCGTAAGTCAAGTGGGCCGGACGGTATACCGGCGATGGTGCTTAAACACTGTGCCCCCGAGCTGTGCCTTGTACTTACACGCCTTTTCGCACTCTCATACTCCGCGAGGCAGGTCCCGGCCTCGTGGAAGACCGCATTCCTGCACCCTGTGCCTTAGGTGACAGGACGATCAAAGGTGACAGGACAGATCCGACCAATTACGGGCCTATCGCTATCACCTCCCTTCTCTCGAAGGTAATGGAGCGTGTTATTAATACACAGCTCCTGAGATACCTTGAGGGAAACGATCTACTGAGCGATCGACAGTACGGCTTTCGCCACCGTCGCTTTACCGGTGACCTTCTTGTGTATCTCACAAACCATCGAGCGGCAAGCCATCGAGAGTCGGAGTGGTGCACTAGCGGTCAGCCTCAATATAGCGAAGGCCTTCGATCGGGTCTGGCACAAAAGTCTTCTTACGAAGTTGCCGTACTATGGACTCCCCGAGGGACTGTCGATGGATCTTGATCGAGGGATCTTCAGCTTTTTGTCCAACAAAGCATCCACGTGTCGTCGAGGGCAGCTGCTCGGACCGCATGAACATAAATGCTGGTGTACCTCAAGGCTCCGTGTTGTCTCCGACCCTGTTTCTACTGCATATCAGTGACATGCTGTCTGATGGCTCCATTCATTGTTATGCAGACGACAGTACCGGGGACACGTGTTACAAGGTCCGTGCAATTATCCCTCAGTCCGAGATGTAGAAGAGTCGCGAACAACTTGTATCAGAAATCGAGACTACTCTCTCTGGAGTATACAATTGGGGACGATAATACCTTGACCAATTCAATCGCACTAAGACACAAGTATGTGTATTCACCGTTAAGAAAACTCCATTCATTGTAGCGCCGCAATTCCTGGGCACACCGCTTACCATCTCCTTGAGTATCGGGACCCTTGTTGTCGATATCTCCAGCGACGTCGAGTACCGGGGTGATTTGCAGGACAAGGTTGAGTTGGCATCTAGGAAACTTGGAATACTCAACAGGGCGAAGCGGTACTTCACTGCGGGGCAGCAACTCCTTCTTTATAAAGCACAGGTCCGGCCCCATATGGAGTACCTGCTGTTATCTTTTTGCTGGCGCGCCTGCATAACAGCTTGACCCCTTTGACTCAGTGCAAAGACGGGCGTTGAGGCTGGTTGACAATCCCATACTCGCAGGTAGTGTGGAACCTCTTAGCCTTAGGAGGGACTTTGCCTCGCTGTGTGTGTTCTACCGCCTAGGTATACAATGGTTTGTGCACAGATGAATTGTTTGACATGATGCCCACAGCTACATTCTATCATCGCACCTCTCCCCATAGGCAGGGAATTCATCCTCACACATTGCGAACTGAGACGGTGCGCACTGTGCGATATGAAAGAAACTTCATCACACGCACACTCAAACTTCGGAATGACCTCCTTGCTGCGGTTTTCCCAAGCACCTATAATATGGGGTTCTTCAAGAGGGGCATCAGAAGGTTTCTTCATGGTCGGCAGCGCGAGTGTAACACCCTTGGTGTTGCATACGTCCATAAGCCACGGAAACCACTTCCCATCAGGTGGGCCGTGTGCTTGTATGTCACCTAAGTGGTATAAAAAAAAGGTGTGTGAATATATCAAGCCAATAAACGCAGTATAAATGCTTAAAAGAAGAGCTCATTTCGATCATAGGAGTCATAGGAATATTTTGCTGACATGATATGATATATGATATAATTATATAAAAATCATTTTCTGTTCGTTAGTCTCGCTTAAATTCGAGAGCGGCTGAATGGATTTTTCTTATCTTTGTCTTTAAATGTTAGTGGAGGTCTAAAGGAAAGGTTTAAAAGGTAAGAAAATTCGAATAATTGCCGGGAACCGACATCCACGCGGGCGGAGCCGCGGGCAAAAGCTAGTAAAATATATAATAAGCATCTATTTTGTCAGAGGTTGCCGCGTGGTTACGCTACCACAAGAGGCATGCGATGCGGAGGAATTCCACGACGCATTTTAACTATTTTAATACTATAAAGCTGTATAATAGTTCTTTTAGTTTCATTTTAATAATCACATGTAAATAAATATAATTTCACGACGTCATAATAAATTATAATAATAATAAAATATTTATTAACAGTTTTTTACTTTATTTTTGTTAAACTTATTTTTTATTAACTATTAGTTTTGTTTTAATCCTCTTTATCCATAGGTTGTGCGACTGGAGTTATAAAGCAACATCGATCTTAACTCAATATTTTATAATTACAAAGATGACAGGGAAGTTGATTCCACTAGCTTGAAAAGTCGTCAAACTTGACACGTCAACAATCAATTCCAAAAATGGAAATGAGGCATTAGCTTTTCCACCGCCCAGACTACACCACGTAGTCACTATTGTGAGGACATTATCTCAGGTTCTCTGACGCCCGTTGCGAATTTTGTGGGACGGGAGAGTAGTGGTCTTCTCCCGTATACTTTCCGGCGCCTCTTTTGCCTTCGTTACCACCTCACATATCGAAGCAGCGCACCATGTACCAAACCATAAGGCTATTTTTCTAGATGCTGTACATTCTGAAATACCTAGCAGTCCCAACTTTGATGGCCTTGCTTTTTCAAGCGGGGTGTCAACTCGGGATCATAAGAAGAAGGAAATTCGTGTGTGGGTAAAGTAATATTGTTCTTTACCGTGCGATAAAGAAATGAAGTTCCGATCCACTTGGTTCGAGGCGATATTATTTCTCGCGTATTTCATCGCAGTCCAGCACGTGTTGTTCTCGATAGGAAAGAAGACGGACAGACAAGCTGAAAGAGTCATAATGAGATCTTTTACTAGCACTCTGGTGCGGTAGAAATGGTTAAATACAGCCGAAACGGCAACGTCTCTACGTAACTGCAGAGCTTCTAAAATGTAATTATTCTACCAACGCTTGATGTTTCAATCTTATCGATTGCTTCTAATAAGTACTGAACAGAGCCAAAGCCCAGAGTTGAGAACAGTACGCCATGAGGAGTCAACATGTATATTAAACAAAAGATACCGCTACTCCAATTATACAAAAGAGAGTAAACGTGAAACCAAAACCAAAAGAAATCTGCTGCGTGGACATCAACTTCAGTGGTAAATTTGAAAATATCGTTTTTGAAAATCGAAAATGTGACACTATGAGGCTATGTTGACCAGTTGCAAGTACCCTGTGAATGCCGGGCCCAGTCCCAGTTAATGCCGCATTTGCTGTCTTGCCCACCACCTATGTGTAAGGCAACTAGCAATGATATGGCTTTGTACGGTAAATTTAACATAAAACCGGTGCAATTAGCTATTAACTCGGTACAGAAGAGGACCAATGCTCCAACGTGAAGTAACTTATTTATGCAGAGCTCTAGGTTTTCTTGAAGCTATTTTCAGGACACTTTTGATGTGGTTTTATTTGTTCGATTCTTAATTTGTAGTAGTGTGTTTTAAGGAGTTAGGAGATCATTGCTAAATGTTATTACATGATTATGTTTTGGTGAACAAAAAGTTGATTTTTTCAGAACCCTTTCGCAGCGTTTACCTAGCCCAAACCTGTCTAATTCATAACTTTCGATAGTTTATTAGTCAGTCACTCGAACAAGACTTTCTTCATAATAAACACCTAAAAATAACTTGGGTTCTAGCTTTTTCAAACTTAACGCTGACGAAGTCGCGGGCAACAACTAGTAATAAGTGTACTCGTATTACTTAGAACATAACACAATGATCAGGAATAGATAGAAATTGTTTATATTTATTATTAATAGATACTATAGGTATGATGTTGTGTGCATAGCTTTGGTTTTTAATGTATGAGCTATGAAAAGTTTCTAAAATTCACGAGTGTTCAAACAAGTATTATTATAGGAGCTACTACTTGGGCGACTGTCGTAGTAGCGGCGGTAAGACCCATCATGGGGGAATGGCTAGAAAGGCCACACGGCAGCCTCTCGTACCGTCTGACGCAGATGATCACCGAGCACGGGTGCTTTGGAATGTATCTGTGTCGGATGGGGAAAGAGCCATCGTCCGAGTGCCATCACTTCGACGCGAGCGAGGACTTGGGTTCGCACACGCTCACCGAGTGTCCGGCGTGGGAGACGCCGAGACGGGAGCTTGTGGCGGCCCTGGGAGTGATGGTTCTCACGTTCTCCACCTTGCTCGCGGCGATGGTCCGCTGCGCGGATGTGTGGGCGGCCGGCGCCTCCTTCTGCGAGCAAGTAATGCTCGTGAAGGAGGAGGCGGGGCGGGAGAGGCAGCGGGAGCGACGAAGGATCGCAAGCCAAGCTGCCCGCGAACGAAGGCAACTCGGGCGTCGGAATTCGATGAACGACCTCCGCCCCCCATGCTGGTGGTGACTGGTGGAGCCACCTGTCACCCTGGCAGAAGTAAGCCGCGGCAGCGGCGCGCCTGGCGCACCTCCCCGTTTTCCAGGGACGAGTTGGGGACTCTGTAGTCCCCACACACCCGAGGAGAGGGCCAGATCGTGAGAGATGGCCCTGGGTCGGCCGGGGTGCGAGGGATATGCCTGTCAACCTCACCTTCGGCAACTAAAACGACCCACAGGCGGTGTGCGTTTAAGTCGGTTCGGGTCCGACATAACCTCTTCCACCGGCTCCGGGGTGGAGGTATCCGTGGGGATTTTGCGCACGTAAAAAAAACAAGTATTACTAAGGACTTTATATGTCACAACACAACATAAAACAAATTTAAACATGAATACAATTTTAAGAACACATTAAACCGACTTCAAGCAAAAATAGAGGTAAGTACTGAAAAGTGTAAAAATAACTGAATTTACAGATTTACTGATCTTTTAGAAGTCGGTCGGAAGCATCAGATCTGGATTTCTTAGATATAGGTCCACTCTGAAAGTATTATATCCTATCGAATACCGCACATTAATAAATTACCCATCGAATTGAGTACCCTACTTTTTGAAGTCGGTTAAAAAGACGATATGATATGGTATATGGATGGAATAAGCTTGTCATTTCTCTTACTCGGAAAGTAGTGTTGTTTTTATCTGATTATTGGGTGGAAAGTGCTGCTTCCCTCCATAGAGAGGGAAAAAAATTATACCAATTACTTCCCACCTAAGCGCCGGATTGAACTTTACTTTAAAAATAAAACTGCTGTCAGCTGTGAAGAGATTTATGTAAATAAAAACTAATTCAAAAAACGCTGCGGCCATACGACTTTCTAAACAGCCAGTGTAAACTTAGCGCAAATTTCTTTGAGCGAAATAAGCGGCAACATATACGCGGTGAGTTCCATATATAAAATTTAAAAAGCATAAATTGGCGGGATATTATTATAAATATTTGTTATGTATCTGTGACGGATTTCAAAAGTATATGGTAAGATTTGAATATTAAAAATGACTTCAAGCGATTTTGAAATTTTGACACCAGATTAAATTAATGACGAGGCAAATTGTGTTATTGAAAATCTTTTGCCAAAAATCTCAAAAGAAAGATAAACACATACAATAATTTTATGAAGTGGCGAGCAGAGAAGAATATAAAATCGTTTTCCGAAAGTGTGTTTCATACATATTTTTATGAACTGTGTAGCAAACTACAGTCTTCTATGCTATAGAGTCGATATTCAATGCTCAAGAGTAGGTACTCTTAGTGTAAAACACAACGTAAATTTTTAAATATAATTTAACATCGTTTTTGAAAAGACAGTCAGACAGGGAAATCTAAGGTTTTCACCTCTCATGAATGGATATTTTTTAAATGATGCTCCTGACGAGATATATTTAGCAGAGAAGGTGAGTTTACCTAAGTATTTATGGACTTATTCTAAAAATAAACGTATTTATATCGTGTAAATAGTAAAAAAATAAATGTTTTTCACAGGTAGCCTAGTGGTATGGGTAATGGACTGCTGAGACGAGGTCTCGGGTTCGATCCCAGGTTTTACCATGGCACACACCAATGACTTTTCGATGCTTTTCGAAGTTATGTGTGTATTTATCGAAGATTCATAAGTGCCCGGTTAATGGCAATAGGCTCGCCACCTTTTTTTTTATTACATTGGGACCTAAACATACACTGGCGAAATGTGGGGCTAGCACCTCTACCGACCCCTTCGGGGATATAGGCGTGAGTTTATGAGCGTATGTATATGTTTTTCACAGGTGGTATTGATACTCGGTATAAGCGGCGCTTGCAGAAGCAGTGAACTCACAAATTTTACAACTAAGGACATTGAAAGTCAAGGTCAATTATTACTAGTGAAACTGACTAAACCAAAAACAAATATTGAGAGCTCGTTTGTAGCACAAGAAGAGTTTACACAAATAGTAAAGAAATATCAAGAAATGAGACCTAGTGATGTAAAAACGGACCATTTTTTTTCTCAACTATCAAAAGGGAAAATGCTATAAAAAAGTGATCGGTAAAAATTAAATCTCACGTATGACGAAGCAAATAGCAACATATTTGAATTTACCACACTGTGAGCAGTATATCGGACATTGTTATAGACGAACGTCAGCAACACTCATAGCCGATTCTGGGGCAAACATGACATCGTTAAAAACATGGGGGCTGGAAATCCAGCACAGTCGCCGAAGGCTACATTGAAGATTCAGTCCGAAATAAAACTAAAATTTCAATTAAATTAACTGAAACTATAAAAATACGTCCCAAATCGCTTCAGTCGACAACTTCCAGGGAATACCCGCCATGGAGTCCATCGTCTGATGAAATGACAGGGTCTCCTATTTTATAGATATCCTCAACAGCCAAATTTGTCATAATTATATCAAACAGCATAAACATTCCAAACAAAAATATAACTTTTAATTTCACGAATTCTCCTCATTTGACAATTAATTTTAAACTACTAATATTATTAAATATTATCAATAAAAAGTTTAGATATATAAACTAGTTTTATTTTCCTCATATTCGAAATGAAAAGTAGAGTGTTTATTACGCGTAAATGATTCAATTCCTACTCGTACTATAGCCGCTCTAAATACCTCGGGAATTGATTCTTTCGAGACTCGGTTAACAATCTACTATTCCTCAAAGGGTTGAGAGCTCAGATAGCAGACGCTTCCGGAAAAGCCGGACACAGCGATCAAAAACTATAAGCGGAGCTTTGGCTCCAAACTTTGGATGCAACTGGGAAATTGCTAGGAGGATCCTCCTGGTGACGAGCAGAATAAATGTTATTGTATATTATAGTGACGGAAGAATATGTAAAAGGCAGTAGTTTAACACAGTAAGAAACAACCATACTCTATGTAAATAAATACAATTGCCACAATTGGAGTGTCTGTTTGTAACGTTAAAGTAACAGCATTTACGACGCGATATCATTATAAAACCGTCATTTTTAGGGTTCTCCTCAAAAGGAAAAAAATGGAGCTTATAGGATCACTTGCTTGTCCGTCTGTCTGTCAAGACCTTTATCACAGGAATGCGTGGAGGTATCAAGTTGAAGTACCACATACTTAGGTCTATAATGACTTAAAACTGTGCAAAAATCAAACTTCTTAGTGAACGCATTCAAAATATAGAACGGTTTATGTAGATTAAGTTACAGAACTCACGGCGCGTGAGTCCGACTCGCACTTGACCGGCTTTTTTAATTGTCTCTCTGTCTTTCTTAGTGTTTGTGCGTCACTGTTTTTTTTTTAAAAAACAATTATATATTACCGCAGTCCACTACTGGATATAGACCTCATCTAATGTGCGCCATTTGATCCGATCCTCTGCCTTCAATGTTATCGTGACTAAATATAATTTAATAACAGAGTATTATACGAGTTTGCAATATCGTACCTATACTTATATAATTATTTTGGAAACAACTGTAACGATTCTGTTGAAAATTGCTATTTAGATGATTTGTAATTAGTTAATAGGTACTAGTGAGTGCTTATGTTAATTAAACGGTGTAGGTATATCCCCTGTTGAGCGCTGAATAGTAGTGAATAACTGAATGCTTTGATTGTCAGTTGTATCACAGTATAACCATACCTACTGACAATAACACTATAGCTATATAACCGGAGTGTATTAACGTGATCGTGTATTCAGAGATCCTACAAGGGACAAAGGCTTTTCGACTTAGAGCAGCTAATGATGACTATTGAATATAATATACCTATATTATTTATATAAAGTCCTTTGTCCTGAATGACTGAAGTAAACTACTTATCGTCGAGAGCTACGGGTCTGAAAAGGACGCTTTCATGAAATATTTGTCATATTGAATATCGTAAAAAGGTCACACATTGATTGATATTAGCTGCGCTCAATTTTGATTCCGCCATTCAAATGGTTGACAGTTTTGCATGGAAATCAGTAAAAAGGTCCACAAATTAGAATTGTTTTGTAGTCATTTAGCAGAATCGAAAGCAGCAACATCTTCAAGTCCATTTGCTTATTTCTTAATAAATACTCTATAATTTTTATTTTTATTTTCTTTTATTGGGACACAAATAGTTATACATTTTATATCATACAAAATGACATTATAAAATTTGGTAAATGTATATAACCCACACTTAAGTCCGCAAAATAATATAGTACTTAGTTAGAAGAGTTAAAATTGTGCTAATCCTTTGCCTCAAATTGAATCAAAGAAGTGATATGGCTTGCATTCTAAATTCATTGTCCGAAAGTGCGAAAATATCTAAGTGAACAAAGTGCATGTTATAATTATCTAAAAGACGACGCAAAGGCTCGCATATCCGGGCGTTGGTTCTACACTTCGCTATGTGGAAGAGCCTGGGCACACGCGCCTCTCACCGGTTTAAGTTCTTGGAATGATGTAGCATATATTGTTACAATTGGAACAATCGAATCCGTTATTACATATTCCATGCAGCATCATGACTTTTAGAAGATTACGTCCAGTCTAAGAATTTTGTAATGGTAAAGGGTCTTAGGATAGCACGGTGTTAATCTTGAGCGGCAACATCTGTAATGCATCAACCTAAGGTATTTTTTTGCACCGTTTCAAGCATATTCCCGTAACAGCTAAAAAAGAAAAATAATCCAGTTCTAATATAGTTCGCTGAGTTTTTTTGCTAGTATCTTCTCAGTAGAACTAACCTACCGAACCAGCGAAAGAATCATTTTCCAATGGTTTATTTTTACATTATTTAATATTTTATATTATTTCTTGACATGCCCAATTGCAAAATTTTGACGTTCATATGTGCTCTTTGTGTACCTAAACTGAATAAATGAAATTGATTCTTTGATTAATTCTTTGACAGCTGTAGAAAGGAGACCAAATAGAAACTGCAAATTCCAGCTGAGAACGTACCAATGTTTTGTATAAAAATAAGTAATTAGAAGTGCGTTTAAATTTATTGGAGGTTCTCATAATGAAGCCTTTTGAATTCGGTATGTTTTATTAATAATGTTTTCCACATGCTGGTCGAAATGTAACTTAGAATCTAGTGTTACGCCGAGATCCCGGACGGAGCAGACGGCCTGTAGCGAGGTGGATTGTAAAATAAAATCGAATGATGTCTTATTCTTCTTTTTGGTGAAAGATATTACTTTACATTTAGGTAGACTAAGCTAAAGTTTATTAATTGTGCAGTACAAGGACAGCCTGTCAAGATCCTCCTGTAGTAATGCACAGTCGTATGTGTTTTTGCAGGATTTGTATATGTTTATGTCATGCGCGTACCTATATCAAAAAGTGAGAGTTAATAAAACAATGTTTAATGTCGTTAACAAATATAATAAAGAGGAGCGGGCCAATTATTGACCCTTGAGGAATTCCAGAAGTGACCGTAATAACCTCAGATTCCACACCATTGACAACCACCCTGCTCGAGATATAGGCCATAAACCACCGTAACTATTTTCCGCGTATGCCGTTGTATGCTCTATTTTATCTAAAAGTAATTTGTGGTCCCACCTTGTCGAACGCCTTCCGGAAGTCCGTGTACACAGTGTCCACGTGAATTTGATTGTCCATATTCTCAAATAAATAATTGGTAAAAATCATAAGATTTGTATTAGTTGAACGACGTTGTACGAAACCATGATGTTTCGGTATGATATCTGGTGAATAAATGGGTATAAACTACTGTGTACCAGGCTTTCAAAAAGCTGCGACAAGATGGATAATAAAGAAATAGGTCGGTAGTTCTCGATTTTGGATTTATCCCCACTTTTATGTACTGGTGTGATGAATGCCAACTTCCATACGTTTGGAAAAATGCCTTCATTGAGACATTTATTAAATAATAAATTTAAGGGAAGTGCAATATTTTTGGAGACATTTTTTAATGAATAAGGGAGGCAAGCCATTGGGCTCCGGACCCTTGTTCACATCCAACTTTTTAAAGCACATCTTATTGAGTCCAGTGGCAGCTGTATGTCGGAGATACATATTGCGTTGTAAGCGCATGTACTAGGGGACTCCCAGTGATTAGGGTTAAGAAAAGAAGGTTCGTATACAGATTAAAAAAAAGTGGAAAACATTGCATATTTCGGCTGGGTGATTGGAGTTTCACTTGAAATACATGTTGACCGGACTTTCCCTTCTTAGGTATGAGATACATAAGTCCAAAATCGTTTAATGCTGAGAGGGATACTATCCTCAACCGACTCAATATACTTTTTAAAGCACTTATTTGATTCGGCTTTGATATAAATAATTTATAATATAAAGAAAGATAGAAAAACATAACAATTTGTATTATATTTCGTCCACAAATAAATCATTATTACTTAACTTAAACCATTATTTATATGTGCTGGGCTACAGCACCATCTAGTGAAAAAACATTAATAAATGATAAGCACGATGATATAATGATATACTCATCACAATACATAATACCAAAGATAACTTATACTAAACTAAAGTACTAAAGCTAAACTGCTGACGCAAACAGATAATGGCAACACTTATACTTTGATTTAGTTTGTTATAATAACACATATTTTACAAATTAACCTACTTAGTTTGTAAAAACAGTATAGAAAAAAAACTCGTACACGAAATTTGTATCTGCTTGGTAAACGAATTGTTGTATAGGTAGGTCCACCAAAATATCATGACACGATTTAAAAAAGAAATAAGATTTTTATATGGGAACGTTAGTGTCAATTCAATTCAATTCTCATTGAATGGCTTCTGTGTGTTGCCACAACTTGCCAATGTCAAACGTTAATGTCATCATGTCTAATTCAATGAGCACGTCATAGAGACTCTCCTGCTATTTAGAAGACATTACACACACATGCGCATAAGTCTGACGGGGATGCAAAGTCCAAAATTGCCAAAATTTACATTGATAATTTATCGTTATGTCAAATATTTTATTTTTTCGGAGTTGATAACCTATGTGGCTAGTTGACTGGTAAGTTCGATTGGGTTCGGTTCTTTCCCACCATCCGCCTTCCCAAACCACCATTGCACCATTTTGATACTTTTACATAGATTTTTGTTCTTTAACACCTTACCTACATAACTTTTTCGAGATGATGATGATGACGATATTATTTGTTCTATAGATATTATATAGTATAGATATTTCTTTTTTATAGAGTTTTATAGAGTAGAGGGCTGTTTAACATCAGACAGATATTTACAGCCCAGACTCAGCCTCAGATGCATGGCTCGAATCAACAATAGTGCTCGGAATACGGCAATAGGCTCACCCCCTATTACGTGGGACCGTTGGTGAAATGTGGGTGTTAATTCACTTCTGCCTAACCCTCCAGGGATAAAGGCGTGATTATATGTATGTATGTATGTATGTGTAGTAAAAAGCGGTTATTTCAGATGTATAAATAATTATTATAATATACAATCCTTTGTCCAGATTGACTGAGGTATCAACGCACAGCCTAAACCGCTGATGGGAGAGACTTGAAACTTGGATAGTGCTTTCTTTGTATGACGTAGGCATCCCATAAGAAAAAATAATTTTCCGGAATTCCACCCCTACGGGGTGAAAAAGGGGACAAAGTCTGCATGGGACGTGATTCCTTGGTCCAATCCACTTCAAATTTTGCATAAACTATTTTCGTATTAGGTACTTATTATAAAGAATTTCACGAAAGTTATTTTGTGGGTGGTTTGCTTCGATATATTCACACTCACAAACCGTATTGATATCAATTCGGTTTGTGTGCTTCGAAATTTAAATATTATTCTTTTGATGACGTCTTATTTTGACACGTGTTTGAAAACTAAATTTAATTTCATGTAATAAAGCATAAAAGTTGTAATTATTATTGCCACGTTGCCATACAACTTGGCAATGCTGCTAGACTTCTGGGAACAATACCACAAGAGACATGCGATGCGGAGGAATTGCACGACGCATTTGAATTGTTCTTAGCTATAAGTTGTATAATGGTTATTTTAGTTTTATTGTATTTAATATTTATATATTATTTCATGACAGTATAAAAAGTAAATGAGATTTAAAAACAAAAACAAATGAAAACGATTGTAGCAATGGAAATAGGAACTCTTCAAAAATTTTAATGATTTGTCAGTGGATATTTTTCCAAAAGAGGAAAAACGAGTTATTTCTAGGAGCAATAGGTGTTGATGACAAAAAAGAGATTTATAGAATTTTATATCAGTTTGGATGCTATTTATTTTGATGGTCAAATAGGTATAACTTGAAAATAGTTGGATAGATTCAGCTAAAATTTGGCATAAACATTGTTGTAAGGCATGGTCACACCTAAGTGTTGGTATTTTAATCATGTTACCTATTATACGTACGATAGGAGTAGTCGCAAAATCGAGCTAAACGTATTGAACTTAAAGTTATTATTACAAAGAAGATCAAGCCAAGAAGTCCTGACTTTCAGACACTTCCGAAAAATGAAAAGGAATCTTCAACAGGCCCATATACATGAGATCCTCCGGTCTACATGTGTATGGGCATGTAGCACACGTTAACAGATGGGTCATTGCCTGTGAAATAACTCCACATTCACATCGCAAGTCCACACCATCTGAGAACCCCCACCAAGCCCGGTTTTGTTTGCTTCGGCCGACCTGTGTCCGAAGTCTGTTCAAGGAGTTCCATCTGAGCTAAGGCAGATCATGTCAAGGATATCTCTCAGGATTCTCTAAAAGTGGGACAAAAGGCGTCGGTAGCGGGCCCGGCGCGCTCCAGTGGTCCATTAGACCTAGACGGTTTCGCCTTACGGTCATTGTAAACCTTTGAGGATGCCGTAAGGCGAAACCGGTCAGGTCTAATCTATATTAAAAATAATGTGGAAAAGTACAAGTGAGTTCTCAATGTGTGTGAAATTACGCTGTTTCATTATTATCATGATACAGGTTGTTTCGAATATTAAACTTGCGAATATTTATGATATACAAAATAATTTAAACTCAGTCTTTACTTTAGTTCGCAATATCTTTAAACATACATACAGTTATTAGTATCTACCTACTCAGTCGTAGTTTTTGCCATGGTAAATATTGGGGACGTAACTGGGGGTTAGGATTCAAATCCTTCCTGAAATTTAAAATATTATCTACAAAATATATCTTCTTTTATTTCAACAAAAATACAGATTGATTAAAAAATGCGACCTAAATCCATTTCCAGTTTGGTCACTATTTTCATGGTTTTCATTTGGTCAAAAGGAACTAATGAACGTATCTGGATGAAATGGCACAGAAATAGATTACAGTCTGAAACAGCATATTTGCTCCTTTTTATTTTTGTTCTGGGAGTAGAGGACAGATTCAATATTTCATAGAGTTTCGGACCTCCGATAATAAATACCATTTAGGTATGTAAGGTATGCATTTGGACTTTTGGAGTTGGATTATTTTCAGTGGTCATTGCATATTTTCGATTAGATCGCAGTCATGATACGTTTCGCTGGTAGTAAGATACATTGTTCGGTATAATACGATAGGTGGGTATAGTTATATAATAAACATTTTTTATATTTACTAGCTAGCGCTCGGATGCCTGCGTGTACTTGCTCGTATCTTCTGTTCTACTCAACTCATTGCGATCAAACGTAAGATTTTCAGTCCGACCTATCAAAAAAAAGAACAGTCAAAGAGACAGCCAGAAAAATTAACAAGAATTCCGAAAGAAAGAAAATTAAGAAGAATTTAGAAAATATTTTTTTGAGTTTAGAATCGTTAATATTAATATATCATAAGCCAAGTTTTTTTTTAAATATCAACAATGTAGGTACACTGACACCACCACTTTACCATTATAAAAGTATAGAAAAGAAAGTTTTTTTTTCTTTTCTTTTGTCGTTTCTTTTTGCCCCTAATTTAATCCCAATCCGATGGGATTGGGATTAAATTAGGGGAGATTTAGTCCCAATCCCATCCCTATGTGAGAACTATTTTGGGACCGCTCGTTCTCACAAAAATAATTTACATTACATTCACATTTTTATAAAGCCTCTGTGGCATGGCGGAAGTGCACGCGACCGCTACGCAGGAGGCGCGGGTTCGATTCCCGCTCAGTGCAAATATTTGTATGCACGAATATGTATATTTGCATTGGTCTGGGTGTTTCTATGTATAACATGTATGTATTTACAAAAAAATAAATGTATCTAAGTATGTTTATCCGTATTCTAGATTCCATAACACAAGCTAGTTAAGCTATGCTTACCATGGGTCTAGATAGCGTTGTGTAGAATGTTGTAGAATGTAGAACTACATTATTTTAATCATTTTCTTGTATATTTCAGGAATTTATCTTCCAAATGATTCTATCTCTACCTCTGCAGTATTTAATTAGGTACCTACAACAACTCTAAAGTAAGTTAGAAGTTTCCCTGAATATGAGGTGGCCCCTTTCTTCTTGCCACTCTGGTGGCTTCATTGTACTTTTTAATGATTTCAGCATTCTGAGGTCGTTAGAAATATTGTGTTCCATCGTTTTGTGCAACGCTTTACTGGATTTCATATTTTGTGAACAACTCTTTATTTATAAGTTGAAGTAGGTAGCTTGTAGAGATCGTTATAACGATATTGAATACGTATGAGTGAATAAGTACCAACTGCTGCCATCGCAGCATATTTTTTAATTCGGACTAACGAATCCATATTATATAATATTTTAGTAAAGTTGGTACACATACTTAATTAATATTTCATAATGAAAATGCCTTTTAACTACTTATGTAACTCTGTACACGCATTCAAAATCCTGATGACAATACCAAACCGTGCCGTTGCAGTACCTTTCCCCCTACTAACCTTATATGCAAGTCGGTGCACCTGCCGGCTGACAGGTCAGAGTTTGGGGTCAGATGGCAGTCGGTCCCATAAAAATCTACCAATCTACCAATTTGATTTGGTCATATGTAAGTATTTATAGGTTTGGTTGACTTTTATAGGCATTTTGTTGTTGTTGGTGTTTTCGTGTCAATTCATTCTGAGGACTGAGGAGGTGACATGATACGTATGGAGGAGAATGAAATGTTGCGCCGACCCCAATAACTGGGACAAGGGCAGGCAGATGATAACAGGCAAGTAAATAATCATCGCCTGCCTGGCCTTGATCGATTTGGGGTCGGCGTGAATGTTTTTTAGCCGACTAATGTATGTAGGTATGTATGTATGTATGTAGGTTCATCTGTTCCCTCATAGCTCCTCAACCACTTATCAGAACTGGACAAATAAGGTATCGTTAGAAGCATTTTAGTCGTCCACTGGTTATAGGCTATATAACGTGTCACTGAATCTAATGTGTCGCCTTCTAGCGGTCATAAAGTACTGTGTTAAAAAACAAATTTGAGATAAATATGTCGTGTTTTGTATCAACTGAAAGGCCTTAATTAGCACATTTCAAATATGTATTAATTATGCCTATTGTAATAATTAAATAATATGATGTTATTACAAAGTAAAAAAATTTGGTTCGCAAGCGTCAGATGTAATAATAAAAAAATATGTGTCATATGACAATGAAAGAAGTAAGTGTGTAATCTCCTATTTAAAAGAAATATAAATAAAATTGGTTTGTAAGTACATTACCATAAAAGTTCGGGCGCCTTGGAGATACACATGCCTAGGATAATCAGCGGAGATTGGAAACTTTTAATCTTCCGGAGGTGAGCTAAATGAAACCAAACTGTGAGGTTTAAGGTTTTATTGTCCACTCCAGTGTGCATTCAGAAATAGATGTAAGGATACATTCCTAATGTATAACTAACCTTAAATTTAAAATTAGATTTTTATAAGCTATGTCAATATTATCCTACGTCAATATGATTCTATGTCACCAATGCACTTTTAGGTTATTTTGAAGTTTAGATTTAAAATATAATTAAAGTAAGCTCACGGCATCCCTCGGCGAGTATATGTAAACACAGCAGCGGGAAAGCTCGTAGCAGGCGAAGTTTTCAGTTTAAGCCCATGCGGTACATCCATGTTTGAGGTGAAAAGCCCAAACCCTCCATAAGGAAATGCAGTTGACCGAAGACAAAGAAACGCCGAAAAAGGTCCAAAGAAAAGAGAAAAGGCAAAGACAAAGACGGTTCCAATTGGAAACCTGTAACAAAATTGCATGTCATTAGAACAACTCCTATATGAACACGAGGTCCTAATTTTTTTATAAATTTGAGCGACTTACCGCCTTAATTTGCTGGAACAATGCCAGTAGCAAAAGAAATCATAATATTCTCAGATTAAGAGCTGAAACAATAGAATTTTAACAATTATTTTTCAAATTAGGAACGTGGCGATTTCTAGCAAAGTGAATCTTATTAAAAAATGACAACTCACCAGAAATAAACTATAATTCCACAAGAGGATAGTTGTGAGGACACAAACTATTATCCTTTAGGCCAAAATACTCTCATTTTTATGAGATTTATTGAAATTAAGTTACGAAGCCATGAATATCGACCATCCAGCCTCAACGCTAGGAAGAAAGGTGCCTTGACAGCCATACGTCAAAATGTCATTCACTCCGCGTTCCGAAACCCTTCGTTCAAAAATAGAATTAAAACCGGTGTGACGACGTTCGCAGAGCGCGTCGTTACATTACATCCCTCCCCAAAAAGAAAAAAAGAAAGAAAGAAACTTCCTTTTCTAATGAAAATTATGAGAGTCCAGAACAAAATTCCAAAAAACCTCAAAAGACAAAATGTCTTGCAACATTTTTCAATAAACAAAAAAGGCAATGCGAAAGCATCTTACATTGGGTATTGCAGAAATAATTATAAATTAAAGAATGGGAAAGCATTCCTAAAAATCAAAGAATGTGAAAACACTCGAAAAGTAAAGAACCAAACTCAGAAAAGAGTAAAAACTTATTTCAACACAAAAGTGAAAATAAATCCTTCAATAAAACAAATTAAACAATCCCTACTCAATTCCATTCCAGATATCGATTAGGCAACCAACGCCGTCGAATCTAATCCTTGATCTTAACCAGCCTTCTAGCATCAATACAAAAGTGCGGTTGAGCTCCAACGCCACCGACTCTATACCAGCTATTCCTGAAACAAAAATATGAAACTAACAAGATATCGGTTAAGCACCAACGCTGCCGAATCTGAAAGAAAATCGGTAAAAACAATGAAGTTTTCCCACTGTCGGTTAGGTTGAAAAGCCGCCGACTTCAAATTCCTATTCCAACATCCAAAACGTCAAAACAAAATCACAACAAAAGTGTCGTAATAATATATTTATAAGCATTGTGATCGGCATAACACCACCAACTTTCCGAGCACAAGCAAAATATAAAGAAAATATGACAATTGTGACCAGTACAACACCACTGACTTTCTGAGCACAACCGCATAAGAAAAGTATGACACCTGCGACCGGCACAACACCACCGACATCCCGTGCGCAAAGCATAAAAAATGTAACAATGTGTATAAAAACACAATCGTACAAAAAGAGAAAAACGACAATTACGACCGGCTCAACACCACCAGCTTCCCGTGCGCAAAGCGTAAGGTGTGACTATGTGTATGAAACACAATAGCACAAAAAATTGTAAAGTCCAGTAAGACACAAGTTTCCCAACAAATGGTATAACAAGGTGTGTAAAAAATGCATAAAATGCGTCCAATCCGAGAATCTTAATACTAAGAAAATAACCCAGAACTGTACAAAAATAAAGTTCAAGAAACTTAATTTTCCATTCCCTAAGTGAGTGGAAATAAGTCAAGTGAATTTAATGTAGAAAATGAATATTAAATTTCACTCCTATATTAGAGTAGAAACTAAATTCCTAAATTTGTACAAAATATACAATATTAAATATACAAGTGTATAAAAATATATACAGGAAAATAATCCTATACAACAAAGATAAATAAAAATATAAGATCTTTTGATGTGGAACAATTTGTTAATATGGAGTAGAGTTACATAAAAATAAGTCCTAAAATGACCTAAGTTATTTTTGAAGGAAACTAAAATTGAAATTAATAAATTGTTGTGAAGTTCCTAACATACATCTCCTTTCAACACCCCTCAACCTTTCAAACATCACCTCATAGTGGGGTCATACTTCAAACAAAGTACCAAAGACAAAGATAGACATTGTCAAAACAAGAATAATTTTAATATTTAATTATGTCTTTAATATGATAACGACCAGTATAGTTTTTATTAAGGTCTTTTAAAACATAAACATTAGAGGAAATTTTATCTATTATTTCACACTTAACAAACTTAGGTGCTAACTTAGCCGAAAAGAATGCAGGAGCATTAGACTGCACAAAACTTCTCCTCCACACTATATCTCCCACCTCAAAAGAAATGACCTTCCTTCCTATATTATAATAACGCGCATTACGCTTATAAGCTTTAAGCAATGAAGCTTGAACTTTTATAAAAATATCACTAAGTGATTTAAGTGAAAAAGCAAATGAAGACCTATCAACAACATCAAGTTGATTGAGGTTATCAAAAGAATTACTAAAACGGTGCAATGAAGCATCAAAAATAAGTTCTCTACCGAACATGAGAAAATTAGGAGTGAAATCTGTAGCTAGATTCACACTACTATTTAAAGCTAATTGAACATGAGGCAAATATTTTGACCAAGTTCTATGATCATCTTTAACAAAACAAGAAATACATGTTTCGACTGTTTTGTTATATCTCTCTACAGGATTATTTTGAGGTGTATATAAAGTATTATAAAATATTTTACTAATATTATAACTTTTTAGAAAATCTACAAATTGCTTAGCTGTAAATTGGCTTCCATTATCACAAACAAAAATTTTAGGCGTTCCAAACTTAAGAAATATTTCTTTTTCAAGTATCCTACAAATTACTTTAGTGGTAGCACTAGTCATAGGAAATATCCAACAATATTTTGTAAAAACATCTATGATTGAAAGTATATACTTGTGGCCAGAATAAGCTTTTGGAAGAGTTCCAATAATATCAATAGAAAGCATTAACATTGGTTTATCAACTTTCTTAGGATTAACCATAATTCCATGAGGTGGATTAGTAGAAGATTTATAAGCTTTACAAGTATCACAAGAAGAAATGTATTTTTGAACATCAATAAACATACCTTTCCAAAAATAATGTATTTTTAATTTATTTAAAGTTTTATGAATTCCTAAATGTCCTGAATTAACATCATCATGATTAGATTTAATAGTGTCTAAGATGTGTTCTTTAGGTATGACAATTTTCCAATTTAAACGATTATTAGGATTATATTTATCTTTACAAAATCTATACAAAGTATCACTTTCAACTTTGAAATTTTTATATTTTCTAGGAAACTTTTGACAATTTACAAATATTTTCTATACCAAGGATCAACGATATCCTCATTTGGCATAACAATAATATTATTTACAGGAATAAAGTTCTTTTTGTTTAGCAGGACTAAGGGGCCAATAACGTTGTTTAAAAGGTTCACCAGTAACATTAATTTTATGTTTAACTAAATGAGTAAGACCTAAGCCTCTCTTTTCATAAGAAATATTTTCAAAAAGTGAAATAGTTTTATTTAACTCATGTTTCTCAGAAGGAGAAAGTTCAGAAACAGAAGTAACTGCATTTACACAAGTAGTGGATTCATATTCAAAAGTAATATTATTCCATAAGTCTTTAGCAAGATTAAATTTCAACCAAAAGTCAAATCCCAAAATAATTGAAGGTTTAAAAGAAGGTATTATCAAAAAATCTACATTTTTAGTTAAGTTATCACAAGTGATAGGTAAAACCATAGTTCCAATAACATTGTGTGCAGAACCATCAGCAGTAACAGCGTTACCTTTATAAGGTTTAAATTTATAACCTAATTGCAAAAATGTTTGATGAATATTAGAACCGAGTACACAACTACAAGCTCCACTATCTAACAAACCTGAATAAAATTTATTATTAATATTAAAATTTAAATAAGGTCTAGTGTCTTTATGTTTAACAAACAAAACAGGAGCAGCCCTGATATTATTAAAGAAAACTTTCAAATAATCCAACCATTCATTAAATTCTTTCTTACAAGTGGCTTCATTCGGAGCATTGCTAAATTTTTTCAACATCGAGTCACCAGAAGTTTTATCAAAAACTAGGGCTCGATGGGACCTGATACGTTTTTTGACTGAACAGTATTTGAATTACAAACTTCGCAATTCTTCGTAGTGACGCCAAGCTTGTGACATTTAAAACAAATTACACCTGGAAATGTAGGGCAATTTTTATAAGAATGTCCAGAGGACTTACATTTTAAACAAGTTAAATCATCTGATTTAACAGCACTAATTTGAGCAGAATATTTTTCTTTTTTAATACTTTTATTCTCACTCAAGTTCTTTCTTGACACAAAATTCTCTAATTCTCTGCTGAGGTTAATAAATTCGTCGATAGAAGAAATAGTTCTACCAAACACAAAAGGTGTGTAAATATTTAACATATTATGTTTAATAATAGTTATGAGGGTAGCATCAAAAACAGGCATAGACAAACGGCTAGCCATATCCATTATGTCTGTAATAAAATCTGGTAATGACTCAGTTATCTTTTGTTTACGAGTACGGAGTTCATGTTCCAAATGATAATCAAATTCAACTCTATCAAAACGTTTCAACAACGCAGCCTTCAAATCCTGCCAAGAAGCAATACGAATACGAACACTACGAAACCATTTAAGCGCAGTGCCTGACAAAAGATCAGAGAATGAACTAACCAAAAAATATTCATTAAAATTTTTAAACAAGAAATATTCTTCCACTTGAGTAATAAATTCCCTAACGCACGATTTACCATCATACAAAAGCTTACTTTGTTTTAAATCAGGCAACTTAGTAACAGAAGGCAAGTTTTTCTTCAAATTATCATTCAATAAAACATTCATCATATTAAATGAAGATGCGGCTCTCAGACTATGATCACCAGCTCCTCGACTATTCGAAAATGGATCAACAACTTCAGATAAATCAGCCATGACATGAGGCATCTCATGAGTAGAAGTACCAACTGGAACATCATTAACAATATTCTCAAACAAAGGCGGGACCTGTATTTCCTTATCCATGTTTGATTTATAAAAGGATGTGAAAATCTAATAAAAAGTTGTATTAAATACACTATAAGTTTCTAATTAAAGTATCAATTAAAGTTTCTAATTAAAGTTAATTAAATTATGAATGAAGTTAATTGCATTGATAGCAAAACGCTAAACTCAAAAGTCAAACAAACTCATAGAATGGAATGTTATTGTTGCAAAAATTATTTAGGTCAAATGCCTATAAAGATAAAAATGCATTAGTGATTCACAAAATAAACTACCCATGTCTACCTAAGGTAAACAGCAAACACTCAAATATTACCATGTTTTCACACATGTGAACAAAGGTTAAGAACTAGTAATTATATAATATTACTAAGTGGAAAATCTTACCTGTAATAAACAAAAGCTATATAAGATAAAACAATTATAACAGTAACCATGTTATACAAATTGAAACATTCACCTGTAATTGAGAGATACAAACAATAGTACTAACTTGTAGTATGATTAGTTTTGCACAGTAAACAATAACAAAGATTTACTGTAATACACAGTTATGTAACAGTAAAATACATGAAGAAAACACTGTTCTTAACATGATAAGGTAAAAAATAATGCAAAGGTGACAAGGAATAAAGATATATGCACACTGTCATGTCCCTGTTCGCGAGTGCCAATTGTAATAATTAAATAATATGATGTTATTACAAAGTAAAAAAATTTGGTTCGCAAGCGTCAGATGTAATAATAAAAAAATATGTGTCATATGACATTGAAAGAAGTAAGTGTGTAATCTCCTATTTAAAAGAAATATAAATAAAATTGGTTTGTAAGTACATTACCATAAAAGTTCGGGCGCCTTGGAGATACACATGCCTAGGATAATCAGCGGAGATTGGAAACTTTTAATCTTCCGGAGGTGAGCTAAATGAAACCAAACTGTGAGGTTTAAGGTTTTATTGTCCACTCCAGTGTGCATTCAGAAATAGATGTAAGGATACATTCCTAATGTATAACTAACCTTAAATTTAAAATTAGATTTTTATAAGCTATGTCAATATTATCCTACGTCAATATGATTCTATGTCACCAATGCACTTTTAGGTTATTTTGAAGTTTAGATTTAAAATATAATTAAAGTAAGCTCACGGCATCCCTCGGCGAGTATATGTAAACACAGCAGCGGGAAAGCTCGTAGCAGGCGAAGTTTTCAGTTTAAGCCCATGCGGTACATCCATGTTTGAGGTGAAAAGCCCAAACCCTCCATAAGGAAATGCAGTTGACCGAAGACAAAGAAACGCCGAAAAAGGTCCAAAGAAAAGAGAAAAGGCAAAGACAAAGACGGTTCCAATTGGAAACCTGTAACAAAATTGCATGTCATTAGAACAACTCCTATATGAACACGAGGTCCTAATTTTTTTATAAATTTGAGCGACTTACCGCCTTAATTTGCTGGAACAATGCCAGTAGCAAAAGAAATCATAATATTCTCAGATTAAGAGCTGAAACAATAGAATTTTAACAATTATTTTTCAAATTAGGAACGTGGCGATTTCTAGCAAAGTGAATCTTATTAAAAAATGACAACTCACCAGAAATAAACTATAATTCCACAAGAGGATAGTTGTGAGGACACAAACTATTATCCTTTAGGCCAAAATACTCTCATTTTTATGAGATTTATTGAAATTAAGTTACGAAGCCATGAATATCGACCATCCAGCCTCAACGCTAGGAAGAAAGGTGCCTTGACAGCCATACGTCAAAATGTCATTCACTCCGCGTTCCGAAACCCTTCGTTCAAAAATAGAATTAAAACCGGTGTGACGACGTTCGCAGAGCGCGTCGTTACACTATTGCTTGCTCCAAAATAATATAAATCAAAATAAAGTTTACAACTAAAACTCGACTACAGAAAAAGTATTAAACAAGAAACTATCTAGGATAGCCGTGGTCCTATGCCACTTAATCTAACAAAACTGTACATTGTAGGGATAAGTGGCATACGACCACGGCTATCTTAGATAGTTTCTTGTTTAATACTTTTTCAGTAGTCGGGTTTTATTACTTGTGTCATACAGCCTGTGGACGAAGTCGTCTAGACAGAGCAATCATGCGGAATGAGCGGGATGGCGGGGGACGGGGGGCCGTACCGAGTAGCCATACATTTTACTCGGTACTAACATGTACTTAGGATCACAGATTTATAACTAGTTATTAGGATTCAGGACCATCTCATTTGTAATCACGTTTTTTATTTTATTATATTTTATTTGACTCATTTTGTTTGTTAAAATTGTTATTTTTTTTGATTTCGATTACGAGTACAATAACCATTTAGCGATCATAGATGGTGGACAGGAATTTTCAAAAAAATCAATATGGGTATCATTTTCGAGGATATCCGGATTGCTAATTACGAATATGCTATTAATTTAGCGATTAAAGATGGTGGTTACGATTTAAAAAATAAAATAAAATTTAATTTAATTAAAAATTAAACAATTTGTTATACATAAATTTTGCATAGTTTGGTTAGATTTGACTGTAATTGATTAAGTGGAACCGGAAATATGGACAAAAACGATAACCGACATCCAGGCGGAGCCACGGGTCTAGTATTGTTATATTATATATATAATATATATAAAATTGTAAAAGTCAAAGCGGTATTTCTACAAAAATCAAAGTCGATGAACTACGTACGTATGTAAGATTACTCGTTATAATGTGCTAATTTTAAAAAGCTGAAGAGTTTGTTTATTTGTTTGAACGCGCTAATCTCGGTATTGAATTTGAATTGAATCAATTGAAAAATTCGTTTTGTGTTAAATAGTCCTACTATCAACGAAGGTTTGAGGCTATAAACCATGTAGTACTTAAAGGAGCGGAGCAGTAATCCTAAATGTCAACAAATCGGGTAGATGCCCAGACTTTATTTAAAAACTAAAGAAATACGGGTTTAAATAGATGGTATGAGGTTTCAAAATATACCTCGGGTGAAACTGGCGTGGGTCAGCTAGTACAAGTTATAGATATATCGACTTTACTCCCACGGGCCATCTTTACTTCGGTAGGTAGGTTTGACGGAAGGACGTGAACGCCGGATATCCCACGCCCTCTTCAAAACGGAGGACAAGTGGAAAGGTCTATTCCGTTTAACTGGAATGTTAGTTCGATTAATGGCACAGTAGTTAGGTGCAATGGCCCAATCACGTAGAGTATCTGTCGAGCGCGACCCACCCGGACCTGACTACCTACTAATTCCTTACCTATTCACTTTTTGTATATTATCGCCCAACCTCACATCAATCTTAATTCCTATCTCTGCTACACGCAGTGATGATCTATACAAGATTACATTCATATAATATTTTTGACTACTTAACTCTATGCAATTAATTTTATCAAATTGTAAGTTCTTGAAGCTTTCAAATTAATTACTCATTCTTCCTAGAAATATAGAAGTACGAAAATAGATACGACAAGGCTGTACCCGGGGCACCCACCGAGCGTATTCTGTGGGCTTTACGGTTGCAGTGATCAAGTTGATCTTCACTTTGACTCTTTGGATGAAAATAAGTCGATTCTCACGGGTCTGACTGATTTTGAATGATGCTTTAGTTTGCTTTTGGTTTAATCTTGTTTAATTTGGTTTAAGTTTAAAATACTGCCTTGGCTCTAGACACTTTTTAGTTTCATATTAATCAGAGTGTATTTGTGTACCTATGAATTGTGAACTTACTTTTAATTTTTTATTAAAAAAGTGATTGTTGCATTATGATCTTTGCATGAATTTAGTTTAAGTTTTTTATGTAAATACTTGTTGGTGAACCTTAATTAATAAAAAATGTCCTGTTGCAGAACTACGTACATATAATCATTTACCATCGACGTTATGCTACAATCAGAAGAGCTGACTGCTGACTGTATAATTTGCAATAGGTACCAATTCCGACAACCTCTGTAGCGTGGTGGTAGTGAACGCGACTGCTACGCAGGAGTCGCGGGTTCGATCCCCGCTCAGTGCAAATATTTGTATGCATGATTATGGGTATTTGCATAGGTCTGGGTGTTTCTATGTATAATATGTATGAATTTACAAAAAAAGTATTTAAGTATGTTTATCCGTATTCTAGATTCCATAACACAAGCTAGTTAAACTATGCTTACCATGGGTCTAGATAGCGTTGTGTTGTGTATTATGTTGTAGAATCTTTATATTTATATTATAGGGACCAATCGCAAATTTATACTAGGTATTATTACCTAATAGGTAGTTTGAAGTACAAAATAACAAGCGATATTCGATTTTCAATAACATTGTATGAGTAGATTACATTCTGTTGCATGGACGATGCGATTTTATGGTGAGCAAGCCGAATAGCACATTAACTATCAGGACTTTTGACTGGTGATGTAACCAAAGGTGCATAAGGCAGCGCTATGCAACTTGAAGGTCTGAGAGAAGCGGTCCGGGAGGAGGCAGGCGCGAGGCGCGGCGCGGTGCCGTCATCGCATCCCGCGCGGCATATCGCACTTCGCACCATACGGCATACCCACTCGGCCGTCATCCTCTCGCCACGCTCGCTCCGCAGTCGGCGCTCGCACTTAGCCGCTCTCGCATCAGAGTCAGCGGCCGACGCGACTTCTCAAATTACTTTTAAAGTTCAATTTTGTTGTTCAAGTAAAATTTAAGAGCTCGCCATGAGACCTATTTACTTTTTTAAGTTTTTATTACTGTTTAACTTTATAAATTTCGCTTTTACTAAAGTCTGTCCCACCAAATGCCAATGCCACCGAACTAAAGTCGCGTGCTTGCACCAAGACCTGTTGACTGTCCCGAAAGCATCCGCCGACACACACAGCTTGTAAGTATTATATTTACTTAGTATCTTTAAGATAACAACATTTGTTTGAGACCCAGTTTATTTATAACGTATTGTTACAATACCTTTATAAATAAGTATGAGATTCATAGCTTGGCCGCGAGCGGGCGAACGCGAAATGTTATTGTTGCGAAAGCATCTGTTTCAGCGTTGGATTATTTTAAAGCTCTGATTCGATCCTAATTCAAGATTATATGCTTAGCGAGCCCGTTAGAAATGATTAAAAGTAATTTAAAACGTATCAAAGGTCTCTATCTCCTCTTATATTTTAAATCCTGGCGTCCTGGTGTATTAATTAAACTTTTAATTTTAATGGTTAGGATTATTAGAATTTGTAAAACTTTTCATGTTTTATTTTCTTTTACACTGATTAATGTTCAATGTTCTTTTATTAATGGCCTCTTCAGCAAAGCGCTGTAATTTTGCCAATGTCAAGTAAATTTTAAATGCTTATAAAATTATTAATGGCGAGACGCCAATGTCAAGTTTTTCAAGAAATTTTACCAGAGCCACGTTAGCCACGCCAGTAAATTTGTTTCCGTGTGTCCACCCCCCACGAGATTCAGGTGGTCGATCAGGACGTGTGGTTGGATTTTAGGGGGCTTACACTGATTAACTTGAACCTATTCAGATATTTGTGACAGGGTTGGACGCGTTTATTAAAATTTAGGAAATTATTCACAGATTGATATTGTGAATAAATAGAGCATAGAATAAAAGATTTTATTTTTCGTTATATGTCAAATAAAAAGAACAAAAAAGGTAGGTTACTAAACAGAAAGGTACCTACTGTTTCTTTTTAAGGCAATTACCTATTTGAATAGTGAGTATACAGCAGTAGGCAACTTACCAAATAGTAAATAATTAATATATGGATACAGGTTTATTGTTAAGCTTAAAATAGTAACAGATAATAAAATCGAAGTAACACAGTAGGTTGCTAACTTTATGAACATTTACGTAATAATTCTAATTAAACCATCCGTATTATTACAAGTAGGCGATGATTTTAGCGTGCAGATAACGAATTATAAAACACAAACTTAGGTTTTTTAACGTTAACATTTCTTATCTTAATCTGTTATCAGACGAAGTTGGAATGGAAGTTGTTATTTGTAATCGTAAATGGTGTTCGGTATACTTAGACGTATTCATTACCTTCCTTTATCAATATAATTTGCATTAAATAGACTGCGTAGGTACCTACTACTCCTCTTAGGATACCTTAGTCAACATAGAACCTTTATAATTCGTTATGTTAGCAGCGCAGGTTTATTAACTTCCAGAACAATGCTTTAAAGTTGTAATTTCAGTAATTTGGATATTAAGATTATTATCATCATCAAGCCTTTAGTCTTGGTTGCATCCAATATGTGCACTTTGAAGCCTATTACTACTGACTGACTGACTGTTTCCTTCTTCCTACAGTTCGGGGTTCTTTAAAAAGCAGCTGATAAGGCCGCCAAGTTGAATCCTACCATTGTAACATTACTTAGTGTCTGTAATGGTGACCCTCTATCCTGAGACTTTGCCTTTAGCTTATCATCAGGTGAGGTGAAGTCGAGTTGGCGTGTCCTAAATAAAAAAAATACCTTATCTAGGCTATTACGTTAGTGACTTCTGTGCTCCAGTATAGAAGATCACTCACACTTCGAAAATTTTATTGAGCCATGGGGCAACCAAACACCCACACACTATAATAAAGATGAACGGAAACGATTTGTTTTTTAAACCTATAATCTGATTGCATCACCATTTTCCGGATCCACCATCAGATCGGATAAGTATAAATAGGGATAGGATATATCAACCATTGGTGGACCCACCACACTTATAAAAATAATCAAATAACCGGCTCCAAATTGTGAACGATCCCAGGCACTCACAAAACACACACGAAACATGAGGGCATCAAGTGTCAAAATTTCAAGTTTGGAGCGCCAGCGGCGGTTAAAGCTCTGCGTTAATGAATTAGTCAGTTGGCACAAGTAATTATATCCTACCCATATAGCTATGATTAGACTACTGTCTAATCATAGCTATATGGGTACAAATAAATTGTAATATACTATGTTACATATATTATTCAGAGGGTGTGCAACAAAAATAACATATTTGAAGGTATAATAGAGTCGGAGTTTTGCGATCGGCTCATTCGTTCAGAACTCAGACAAATCTGTCCATTAGTACACTAAAACAAACACTATTGTTTTTGTTCTACATGCCACTCTGATTTCTGTTTCATTACCATTACAGAAACAACAGTATTGCATTTAAATCAGTTTCATCGTACAAAGGATAACAATATAAATAGGAACCTACCTCAGATATTGTACGTAGGTCTAATATAAACAGTAAGTAGATGGTCGACAACAAAGAAAATGAGCTTTTAGGTAACTACGAACTACGAGCATAATCATCGCCATCTCTAGTTTAACGCTCAAGTTAGGCGTTTAATGTTTACAGAGAGTATCTACTCAACCCGAAATGACAAGAGGATACAGTCTACATGCTGTGCACAAATAATGATACTCACCGCTAATTAGATAACGTACGTACTACACACTAATGATATTACGTACGGACGACTGAGGACATACGGGAGATCAATAATACGATAATTCTCAGCTAATCGGGATTGAATTGAAAACCTCGAATATGAAATCAATCGTACCCGTAAAGCGCTTTTACAGCAGGGTACACTTACGACTGTGATGACGGAGATCGCAGCTTTGATGTCCATGTCCACATTGTCCACTGGACTATGATGGCTTAGCTGCCGTCTGTTTGCTGCCTTAAAACTTTGGATTGGATGAGACCGACTGCCACTGTGTACCCGATATTGAATCATTTGTTGATACTGAGAATACTTGCATCTCAAAGTCCCATGAGCATTTGCCTGCACCGTAGACACAGTGGAGGTAAATGCTGACGGATGACACGTGAGTTTTTAATACACCTGAGGGTATAAGAAGGAAACTTGAAATAAAATAACTTGTACTTGAAGGTTCAAATGGAGTCAGTCAGCATAGCTTCAGACAACATAGACATTCTCTAATCGTTACGCACCTTCCCATCAGTATTATTACATAATTTTAACACCCGCTTGCTAAAAAGAAAAACAATAAGAAAATTCGTAGTTAGCGAGACTCTGCCTTTTTTTCATAAATGCTGTCGCGTGTAAGTGATACTTTACAGAATCTATCGAACGTACCAGATTCTCGACGATATCACAAGTTTTGCTGCATTTCAGTATCCAGTCTGTCTACCTACTCAGTAAAATTCTAGTGAATTGAATTTAAAAAGCTATTTTCCAGTGCCTACATAAGTACTTACCTTAACAGAGTTTATAAAATGCACTGTTTGTTTGTTGGCTAAAGGAAAGGACTTGACGAAACGAGATATTTTCTCGTTAATTTTCAATAAAGGAAACGGACATTGAAGATTGAAAATATAAACTGTAAAGTGAAAAGCGTCTTGACGTAGTAATAAAAAGCAAGGTTCTTTGTTGTCGTTATGAACCTTAGTGCAGGAAGCATAGTTAATAGTAGTCAATTGCAGGAATAACAAGATGTTGAAAATAAATTGAATATTGTGTCGTGTTCGTGTTCGGTCTAATGTAATTTATAAGATTATCGATATCCACAGATATTGATATCCATGATGTGATTATACTAAACGCAATTACGCAATGTAAAACTTTTGATGAATGTTGAACCAAACAAAGAGCATTTTATTTGACGTGTGGTGTATAAAGGGTGTTTAGGTGTACACCAGATCACCGACTCCAAAGGTAACATGACTATCACGACATTAAACGGACAGGATCCATGGGTGCAATAGAAGAGAAAGTATGTTATAATTTTTTTATACAACTTGAGTGCCAGAAAAGCACACAGCCCACCTTATAGAAAGTGGTTATCGTGGTCTATGGATGTGTGCAACACTTGGGAAGCTACACACTGACCCCTGACCCCCGACAAGAAAAGAGAGTTTCTGTGCCGTCAGTGCTATTGATATCTAAAATCCCTGGCTGCGACTAGAAATAAATGTGGAAAACCACCTTCGTGGGTCCCAATAGAAAACCAAAAAAATCTTAACATGACGTCGTGTGTCGTGATACAGAAAATCCTGTTAAGTAGATAAGATAATGAAGTGAAGCAAATATCGAACTCCGCAGTAGAAGCATTGGAAAGTAATGAGAAGCCACCGACACTCAATAAAATGGATATTACCTCACTGTTAACAGATGGAAATGTTTAATTCCATTCGTTATTTTTATACAACTTAGGTGACAGACAAGCACCTACCTGATGGAAAGTGGTTACCGTGGCCTATGGACGTGTGCAAAACCAAGGGAGTCTCTCGCTGCCAACCCTGTAAGCACAGAGAGTTTCTGTGCCGTCAAAGTAAAAGACAAAGCAGGACAAGCTTTTGGTCTTCGCACTGACAGCACCAATACTCTCTAAGTGAACGCAACATTTTCAAATAGTTCAAACTTTCATTCCCAGTGATATTTCTCGTTCGTCAATACCCCGACCGTCCCCATTGTCCACTACGCTCTTCATCACTATTGTTGGAAAATTGCGACAATTTTTACATAAACATAACATAAACTCACGCCTATATCCCCAAAGAGGTAGGCAGAGGTGCTAGCACCCACATTTCGCCAGTTTATCTTTAGGTCCCAATGTAGGTGGCGAGCCTATTGTCATTAACCGGGCACTTATAAATCTGCGATAAATACACACATAACTTCGAAAAGTATCTAAAAGTCATTGGTGTGTGCCATGGAAAAACCTGGGTTCGAACCCGAGACCTCGTCTCAGCAGTTCATTACCCATACCTCTTTTTCCCAATGAATTATAATTTAATTTACGGGAATTATTACTATTTTTGTAGTGATAATAATTAGTGCGCGGCGCGGCGCGGTACGAAGTAAAATCTCGTTGCGTTTCGCCTTTTTTTTTTACGTGCGCAAAATCCCCACGGATACCTCCCCACCGGAGCCTGTGGAAGAGGTAATGTCGGACTCGAACCGATTAAAACGTACGCCGCCTGTGGGTCGTTTTGGTTGCCAAAGGTGAGGTTGACAGGCATATCCCTCGCACCCCGGCCGACCCAGGGAGATGCGTTTCGCCTAGTAGGTACGGGGCTAATGGCTTTGCTAGCTGATTTTCTGACTAGCTAAAGCCTGATATTTTTATTGGAGTACACAAGCAAATGGAGATATATTTTTATTCAAATAGATTTATTTAAACTTATAACTTCTTATTTTTTCATCCTAGCGTCGCATTCGAGGCTTTCAGCTCCGAGTCTGCGGTCCGCTTCACCATTTTAACTGCGATCTTGACTGAACTTCAATATATTTCGTGAATGCCCATAATCATGAATGGGCATTCAAGAAAAATATTGAATACCCATATTCAAGCATGCATACAAGTATTTATATATATATGACAGCCTCTGTGGCGTAGCGGTAGTGAACGCGACTGCTACGCAGGAGGCGGGGGTTTGATTCCCGCTCAGTGTAATTTTTTTTGTATGCAACAATATGTATATTTGCATTGGTCTGGGTGTTTCTATGTATAATATGTATGTATTAAAAAGTTAGTAAAAAGTATCTAAGTAGAGATTATTCTAGATTCCATAACACAAGCTAGTAAAGCTATGCTTACCATGGGTCTAGCTAGATAGCGTTGTCTAGAATGTAAAAAAAAAATAGCAGTAAGCGGGGATCGAAATCGCGTCTCCTGGGCCACGTTCACTACCACACGTCACAGAGGCTGTCAATATTTTTTTAAATCAATAAAATTTTAAACACATTACTTTACAGTCTAATATTTTATAGGTTCTGCTTGATACCTGAGACAATAGTAAAATATTTTTCCGATACCGATAAAACAGCGGAATAGGAAAGAGTTCGTTCGACTGTGGCATAAAGTCTTAATGGCTTTGCATGTCATCGCAGCATTTCTTATATCCATGAGTAGACCAGGATTATTGTTATTTATTTCATAAATATCTCTATCGCAAACGCCGAAGGTCGGATGGAGATACATATTATTGCTTATCTCCCACCACTGACTTAACCAATTCATTTATTTCCCCATCTCTCTTGATAGGAAGCACTTTTCTTCAGACCTTCTTGCTCCTTGCAAAAATCTTGCAGCCTATTTCCCCACCCAATCTCTCAAGTCCTTTACGTGGTGTACCCAACTGTAAAACCTCCATCTAGGGAAGTAAAAAAGGATAAAGCAATACAACTGAACTAATAAAAATAAATGGTCAACTTAAATAGAAGCAGAGTACCTACTGTACATACATGCTGAAATATTTTTTCACACAACTGAGAATCGAGTACACTTCTGGCTAGCAACACATATTAAGTCCAGATCTGTTCAGGTGTATCTGTTCAGGCTAAACAGATCTGTTTTACAGACAGTATAAAATCTAGACACAAATTAAACAAAACAAAGTAAGCACTCAATCGGATCGGTGAGTACATAATGTTTATTTTGTTAAACAAAACTGTGGGACAGGCACGTACAAACGTCAATTCTTCTTGTCTGTGTATGTTTGTTCTAATAATATTTTATCTGTACTATTGCCAATGTGTATAGATAGAGTATCCATGAGGTCAAGTAATACCAATTTACCCACCTAGGATTTTCTTGCTGGAAAACGGAGACTGGATCGTTTGTAATTACAAAATAGAAATATTATAATGCTTTTTCTAACGTCTCATGGTATTTGCAGTATGTGATTATGTTTCGTCATGAATTGAAGTGGCTAGCAGTTTACTCCATTTAGGTTGTTCAAGTACAGTATTTACATCATAATTTGCGTTTCTTGACAATAATTTGCATGGCTCGTTGTTGTCTCAGTAATGTACTACATAGGAACAACATTTTATAGCAGGTAACAATGCGTCATAAAATCGTTTTTAATTCGATTCAGCAATAAGATGTAAGCATAGACAGTAGTACACACGAACAACTACGCTGTGTTGCTCGTGGGTACGTCGACCCATTTTTCAAGGTCCTCAATTTTGCTAATTCTCACAAATGATGTAATGTTTTGACATTTGCCGAATGAGCCGAATTCGCTTCCACTATCTCTATCGGTTTGTCATTATCAACCTTCTGCCGTAGGTATGTGCAATAATAATTCTTATCAAATATAATAAGGTACTTCGTCTTCAGGCCATAAAAAGGTACATTGTGAGGTCAAAATTTCCGGAATGAAAGTGACTAAACTAATAATGCACATACATGCACTCTACCGCTTTAAAATTCATTGTTTCCCAGTTTTAGTAAGAAATTTATTTTTTGGAGATTTTACAACAATATTGCTGATTATTTCAGATTATTAAAAAAGAAACGTTGAATTCAGAATGTCACGCGGAATTTGGCAGTATTTACGGTAGGACACGACGGTGTTTCCGTCCCAATTGAACAGTCAGTCAGTCACAGAAAATCTCTGTTCTTACAGGATCGGCAGCACGGGGGGACTCCCTTGGTGTTACATATGTTCATAGGTCACGGTAACCTAAGTTTTATAAAAAAAACATTGTAATAAAATTGGCGCCAGTCTTCCACTACATGTAAATATTCATGACATTCTACTTTATTGATATATTTTAAGATCGTCGCTTTGTCTATGTTCACGTCGCTTTGTGATCTTTCAAAAATACAATTATTTTTTTATTATTGACTTAACAACCCACATAATCGCTTATATAAAAAAAAAACAATCAAATAATTCCAAACTTTTGTTAGAACGTCCCAACCAGCTCTCGTCTTCGTCCCGTGACAGTTATTCTTTGTTAATGAATAGTTTATTATTACGACGACAAGAACAGACTTTACAGGAAGATTATGTTACACAAATTTAAATTCAATAGGTAAACAACATATTTATGTATCTAATGACAACGTGCGAATCATTATGTACCTAGCTCTAATGGAATTTGGACTACCTACTTTGAAACGTGAAAGATGACAAATTAAAGTGAACTGTGTGTGGAATGGCTATTAACAGACGTATATTAATTAAGACGTAAATAGTACTAACATGTACTTCATGTATAGTGTTTTTCCAATTTATAGGACAACTTAAAGTTTGTAACTTAACATTAGCTAGTTATTTTTATACCTACTTACATTAAAGCTTGGTTTGGAGCGCACTTTACTGTAAAGACTGTTAGGCCGCGTCGTCGTGTGAATATATTGTTTTAGTATTGTTCATTCTAACTAATTTTTGATGCAAGTATTAGGCAGTTGATTGTATTGTTTCACCATGACTAGTTCACTAATTATTAGTGGATTTTAATTTTGTTTTGTTAGTCTGTAGATAGTTAAGGACATAATGGCGTTTAAAGATTTCGTTTTTCTCGTGACCAGAAGGCTAGCCTCTTCTTTAGGTCAGAGAATAAGCATTAGCTGTAGAACGTGGCACTGACAGTCTTCTGGGAACGTTACCACAAGATGCATGCGAAGCGGAGGAAATCCACAACGTGTTTTTATTTTAGATTTTAATTTTTCTTTTATTTTTAGTTTTATTTTTAATTGTAAATGCCATAATATACCTATATAATATTCATAAAGTCATATATGTATACTTACATGCAGAAATTAAATGACCTAATATTTTTATACCTGATCAAATATTAAGGATTGTGTAAAAAACATTATAAGTACTTCTAAATAGCAGCTATTTGCAGTAGGCTATTTGTTTAAAATGTAGGCATGCTCTAAGTGTAGATAATAACTGTGAAGTTTGTTGTTAGGATGCACCTAGGGCAATATTCTGAAACTTTTTAGCGCGTATGCTGAAACTGACTTGGGTACACGGAGTGGGTCCGCTCTCCGCTTTGGGTGTTTTCCGCCGCGTGCCCCCGCGTCCTGCAACGTTGCTTGTTCAATTTCGGCCTGAAGCGTGTTGTGTCCAGTAGGCTGCGGCAATGGATTACTAGACAATGCGTTATTCGCTACACCTGCCTGTCGAAGCATACCTATTGGTCAATTTAAAGACAGTCGCCCGATAGACATACCATTGTCGTCAGTAAGGAAGGGTCACGCTGAACATACACTGGTTGTGCGTCAGCGGTAGGTACCTGTTTTGCCAAGCAAGCGAAACACATCCCGTTTACCTACGTCAGTTGGTACCGCTTTACGTAATTTTCCAATTCCGCTCTAGTTGCTAAACTTAAAAATGTGGACAAATTAGGACAAAATTTGCAAAATACAGCAAAAATCCTCGACCGAAATGTGATAATCCTATTGATCATATTCGCCCGATTGTCATAGGGACTGCTGGTGATCTGCAAATTTTTTCAAAATACAAATACCTAAGTACTTGTATCACAAATAAATAGGTAGGTATATAATTTCTACAAAAAGCAATTTCATTAGGAAATAAATATCATTTACAAATAAATTATAATCATATTTTAAGGTAAATTTTAAGGTAAGGTAAATTAATGTTAAGTCTTATTGTAGATTGTAGATGCACGATCCAATTAACGCTTCGCGTACTATTTCCAATAATTATGTACCTACATGTTTATTATGATGTGCACGCTGCACACGCTCCTGTTTTAACTCAAGTTACACCATTATGGGCGAGAGCCGTTTATTTACTGTCTTTGTTTCCTAATTTTGATACGTTGTTATTAGTAGTTCATAAAAACTATCCAAAATTCACTTTAAAGTTTATGACATGATGTGACAGTGTCCACAGATCACTTAATTAAACTTTTCCCAAAATCATCCAACTCTTGCATCGTCTTTTTTGATACTCTTGCATTACCTGCGTTCGTGCACTCATACCTAACAAGTTAGAGAACTTTTCTCTTTTGACTTTTTGCTTCCGCTGTATCCCTTTAGAAAAGTTGTACCTGAACATGAAGGTTTATAAATCCGACGAGTAGTACTGCCTGTATAGAACAACATCACCGACAGAGATATATAGAAAAACGACAAAAATGTTTCCAGTTTTCACCGATGTCGGTGCCCGCACATTGTTTTGGAATCCATATTTTTATACTACGTCGGTTTTTTTCCTGTATTTTCTGTATAGTTTCTGCTCACAGATATCCGATTTCCACCACTGTTCGTTACTACAGCTATTCTTCCTACGCCTATTTTATTTATTTTTACAGCGGTCTATTAATTTTCTTGTTTTTTTCTGTCAGCCTCACGGTGTTTCATCACATCGGCATCGGCCAGTATGGCTGGCGAACCATATGTTGCCTTCGAGAGGATATCCCTGACCCCAACCGGCCTTGGCCACCAACATAGGTGTGTCATATAGTCTTTTTATGCATTTAAAAAGTATTTCATTTCACCTATAAAAATGTTTGAACGAGGCGGTAACAAAAATATGGTGAGCTTCTGTGATTTATTTTTTATTGAATGAAATCGCTGAATTGACGGAAATTACTGCTTTAATTATAAATGGTAGATAATAGCGCCAGTGTTTACGTATGACAATCAAAAATATTGCAGTTAGTAACAATATATATCAATGGGTTTGACTGTTTTGAGTTATTCTGGTCAAAACCTCTGATCTGATTCACAGGATGATCTGTTTTATTTTGTGATATATTTTATTTCAGTGTGTAAATTAATATTATTTTTATTAACCGAGCGATCTATGTCAGTTTATCAGTTTCGGTCTAGAGGGCGCATTTCTTAATCGATTTTCACTAACAATAAAAAACAGATGAAAAAAAAACAAAGGAAGTTTACTATTTATATAGTATTTTTATGAACGGATCGTCATTATTTGTTGGTGATATATCCTGCTGTTTAAAATAAGAAGATACCTACGTATCTTTTCTGAGTTCCGTTTTTTTTGGATACCATGTTTGATTAAGACTAACAGAAAAATGTGGTATATGGTGCTCGCGAGGTACTGTTCATAGAACTACTAGTTGATATTTTATTCCGGCAAACCCAGCCTTACGTCCGCGTCAGCCTCACTGACGTGCGAAAAACATTAGTAGAGCAATCTCTACAAAACTGAAGTACTTTTCTGGATAACCAAACGCCGCTGGCTATACTCATAATGACCGCCAAAACTTTTGATAAATTACCCACTCTAGTCACTCAGAACGGGTTTGTAGTATAATGCACATTGCATGCGCGAACTTCTTGCGAATTCAAGAAGTTTATCGCCATGTATAGGTACGTACTGTATAAATAGTATTGCTGTGTAGATGACAACTAGTTCTATGGAGCATAACTTAGGAGCGCCGGCGCTCCCAAGCTTTGTCGCATCTCCCACAATGAACTCAAAAATAGCGTTGCCATTGACATGAATAATTTATGTTTCGATTAAATCAGTTTATTACATCACCGTTCGGCGCGGTTACTGTCATGCCGCGCACGGTCTGCATGACGGAAGTTGGGCATACGTTTATGACCCTAGGTTATCAGTTAACGCGAAAACATGAAATTCTGTGAACTCCGCAGTCATTGCAGTGGCAGTTTGGATGAGTCATGTAGGTCGCTTCTTAGTGTTGGTAGTTTAGTGGTTACGGAGGTGGCTTTACGATCGAGAGGTTCCGGGTCGAACCTTAACCATATCACTCTCGGCCCACTCCTTAAACAACTAATTTGGCTTATATTGGGTGGAATACTAGTAATTTGAATCTCTACCTACTTAAATTAACACATTAGTTTTTAAGCACGAAATGTATAACTAATAAAGATAACAATGAAAAGGTCAGTTACAGCTATATACTAAGAGATAATAAAAAATAACTATTAGCACGGCTTACTTACTTAGTAGTTGGTAGGTATAATACATTTCTCAATACACTTGTTCATAAAGTGGCTCTAATTTCACTGCAATTAGGCACATAATGGCACCTTATCAAACTGTGACTGTTTCTATGTTCTTAAAAAAATTTCGATACAAAAAAGATCACATTCAATAATATAAATAAATTAATATACCTACTGCCTACTAATTTTATGCCACTTCGTATTTAAATAAATTTAATAATTTCAACTTATACTAATTTAATAAACAAAACTATGCCTTTAAAAAAGTTCATTGTAATTTTACTACCTGCACAATAACTAATTATTTCTCTAAATATTTTTTTTACCTAAGTAGGTGCTATATAGTAGTAATTAATGAAGCTGTTGCATAATACATACATACATCCATATAATCACCTTCTTTCCCGGAGGGTTACGCAGAGGTGAATTAACACCTATTATTGACAAAAAATGCTCGGGTGAAGTGCGATTGATGGCTTCTTTGTGTTTATCTCCGAGCAGTTGTTGAGAAATTCTGAAAAAATAACATAACAAAAAATATAATATTAGTACGTACCGAAATATTTCAGCTCCCATATATCGGTTGTCCAACCTTAACCAAAAGATACGATCGTATGAACCGACTTAGATCACACAGGTTTGTTCACGGCAGTTCCTTATTATATTTTAATATTACAAACAGACACTTGACGTTCTTTCTCCTGCAAGATTGAATAGAACGCGCGACTAAGGTATTTCATTTATCCTTTCAGTAGAGCTCAGCACTTGTAGTCATGTTCAATGGTGTGTTTTCTAGATTTTCCTTTGACGCCGTTTCTAGGTATTTACTTTTAGCTATAGGTACATTGAGTAATACCTAGAAACGTTGTCAAAGGAAATACACCATTGGAATTAGCTACCTTGCCGTTTCAATCTGTGGGTATAGTTTCTGGTCTGGAGTCGTATTTCTACAAAGGCATGTTTGATCGATTAGCATTGGGACCGTATTTCAGTGCAGCGGGTGCTTAGGCATAATTGTGTAGCCACCGGATGCATTCAACAAATAAGACTCAGTCTGGCAGGCTTATTGCTTTCATCGACAATTTCCGTCTCATACCATATTGAGCTCAAGACAGAGTACCTATTGAGCTTTATATCAAATTTATTTCCACGCCTTGAGTATTGGCAAAATGTATTTTTCGATATTCATGAATATAGGTAATTGCGTCCCGCGTCGTTTCTGTTAGTAATAAATATTAATGCGGTGTGTGTAGCAAATAAACTATTGTGTTTTATCTTACTCCTACTGATGTTATAAATGTCAAGGTTTGTGAGATATTAAAGGCAGAAAATTGGCACCTAGAAGGATCTGAATTACTAGATTAACAGGTAGGGTATTTGTGATTTGTGATATAGCTAAAGGAAAGAGAGTTAAACCATTCTGAAAGATACTAAACAAAGTATAACATTTTAGCAAAGTTATAAATAGCCGCATCAGTTACTCAATTCTATTGTAAGTACACTCGAGAGCAATGAATCCGGGTCACTTAAAGAATGTTAAAAATCTCGGAAACTAAAAATGATAGGTTAATGCAATAAATTGTATTTAATAGACAATGTAATACTCCTTAAATGAAAGTAAAAAAAATATGAGTCACCATACATTTTATTAACACAAAATTACATAAAGAAAAAAACTGCTGATCTCTCCTTAAAACAAAAATAGGAAACATGAAATTTTTGAACTTTATTACGATTTTCTTGAATTTTAATACTTCGTATTGCCTCCTCGTGCTTCCATTACTGCGTTTACGCGGTTTGGCATGCTGTACACCAAGTTCCTTATACGATTTTGGGGAATATTCTCCCATTCCTCTGTGAGAGCAATTTTGAGCTCACGAAGCGTGATTGGGGGAGGGTTTCGTTGTTTTACGCATCTGCCTAGCTCGTCCCAAGCATGCTCGATCGGGTTGATATCCGGGCTGCGCGCTGGCCACTCCATACGAGTAATGTTCATCTCTTGAAGGTAGTCATTCACAATCCTACCTGTATGAGGTCTGGCATTGTCATGCATAAATATAGCATCCTCACCTAAATTGACCATAAATGGACCAACGTGATCATTGAGGATTTCTTCCACATATCTTACGCTAGTTAAAGAGCCGTTTTCTATGATCACCAGCTCTGTGCGACTTTCAGAAGAAATTCCGGCCCACACAAGTACAGACCCACCACCGTAGGCTACTTTTTCTTCGATGCATGCTTGCTTGAATCTTTCCCCTGGTCTTCGATACACTCTGTGTCTTCCATCGTGCTTGTAGAGCATAAATTTTGATTCGTCGGAGAACATAACTTTTGACCAATCTTCAATACTCCAATTTACGTGGCTCTGGGCATAACTTAGTCTCGAAATACGATGCCCACGCTCCAGTTTAGGGCCGTTTGCAGGTCTAAGGGGTTTTAAGTTAGATTCAGCAAGCCGACGTCTTACTGTCCATGCACTTGGGTTACTTCCTCCGAGGCGTCGAAACTGATTGGTGAGTTCAGTTCCTGTGAGAAAGCGATTTCGAAGCATGGTGTTCACCAAGTATCGGTCTTCTCGTGCTGTGGTACACCTGGTTCTGCCCGTTCCTGGTCTGCGTAGGTTAGAACCAGTTTCTTCGTAACGTCGGAGAACTCTTTGTACTGTTGACAGCGACACACCGACAGTCCTGGCTGTATCGCGCTGACTCCGGCCGGTTTCCAGCATTGTAAGTATTCTGGTGCATTCTTCAGGCGTAAGCGACATAATTTCAGCTTGATTAATGAATATAGAGCACTATCAACATGGTTTATGTACCCACATAAATGACAGATTACAAACAAAAGCAACACCAAATGCTGTAATTTCGTAGTTCCATCTTCGAAAGTGGCCCTTTTTCAAATTTGATTTTTTTATGATATAACTTTACAATAACTAAGAAGTTTTAATACCTTCATTTAAGGAGTATTACATTGTCTATTAAATACAATTTATTGCATTAACCTAGCATTTTTAGTTTCCGAGATTTTTAGGATTCTTTAAGTGACCCGGATTCATTGCTCTCGAGTGTATAAACATTTCAAAGAGATAAATGTTTTTGGAATAAGTCTACTTAAAAAAGTAAACAACTAAAAACAATGCTGTTGAATAGCCAGAATAAATTTGTAGGTATGTACCTATATTTTTTATGCTTTTTGTTTTCCTAGCACCAAGAAGGAATGCGCCCAATCTGGAAAGTGTATTATTTTATTTATTATCCAACTAGAATAACAAATAAAATATATCTAAACTAGAGTTGAGGTTGAAAGGAATAATCATGAGGTATTCTATTCTAAGCACCTGTAGACTGCCACCTCTGGTTCTGATTCTCCGATGGTCGAGATTCTCGATTATAGAGGTACTTTTATTTAACTTGCACTTCCTGTGTATGTATGTTTACCTATATGAACGTTAATTTCCTCATCCCATTAAAATGAAGTTTTGTCGTTTAGATGACAATGTATTACATTTTCATTTAAACGACAAATATATATTATATACCTATTACTACTATGGAGCTGGTCGGGTGGTGAATTATGAAAGTAGCTTCTAAACTTAACACGACCTGGTTAACACTTTGGTGCCACAGTCCTGTAGCATCAGGTCTGAAGATGGAGATGGAGGTGGTCAAAAGAAGTTCTGAATTTGACAAGATGACCTCCTTGTATTTAGCTTCTTTAGACTTTTCTTGGCAACACTTTGTATAGATACTTGTTACTAAATCTAAAATCTAAATTACAAATAAAAATATTTTTAAAACCAAGCACGTCAGCACTGCTGCAATTGCAGTAATTCTGCGAACAGTAATATTTCAAACGTTGTGCTCATTTCAAAGACTTGTATTGCGCAAGATGATCCTTCTTTCTGCGTACTCCAGGTATTACTTGAGTAAAATAAAAGAGAATATAACTTATTAGTTTATACTCGTATCTGTGAAAGGGCAAATAGCTGATGAGATACTGTAGTCTGTCTCACTTTGAGTTAGGTATATGTTTGCTTTTGTAGTTTGTGTACTTGTTGTGCATGTTGTAACGTTGAAGTTCATTCCGACCAATAAGTTCTCGATACCTTAGGAATCAGCGTCGCGCGGCGTTCGTGTTCGAAATCGTAAGCTCCAACAGTGCATAGAAACTATTCAATGTACCTAATTGCAATTGGCTAGCTTATGCTCACCAGAATAAATTTGACTTCATAATGATGTAGCTAGCCCACCTGTAGGTATACCAGTCAGTAGGTGTCTTGCAGGTACGTGCATCCGTAGACTATTACTTCCGCGGCTACCTACATTTGGATTTTAAATTATTTTGTTAGTAACTCTGCATTTTTTCTTTAAAATAAAAATAGCGTAAGTTACGCCTTAATGTAGGTATAATGTTGAAAGCCTTTTTAAAAGCCCCTACCATGGAATTACTTATTTCAAAGAGACTGATAAGAAATTAAAAATATGAAATTAATTTGCAATAAGTAGTCTTTTTAGGATACATAAAATAGCGAAGTTCTTTTCATTGAATATTTTACATTTTTATAGAACTGCTCTGTATAGACGGTAAAAGAATACTGAATACGATATTCACGAACTCTACGAACAACAGATAGTTACTCTTTTTAAAATTTGCTTTTGTAAGAAAGAATGTTTTAATAAAAGGCACCGTTTTTTAGACAATAAAGTGTTTTTCGGATTAAAATGGACGAAAGGAAGACTTTTTAAATGCATTTATTAATAGCTGCAAATAGTGGAAACATGGGTAGTGCTTAATACAAATGATACTACAAATGTCTGGCCATGTATATATACCAGTATTTGAATGTTATTTATTTAGAAATTTATTCAATCTGAGGCCAGTTGAGGTCTCTGGGATATCTTCCCTATATATTCCCTTTAAATATTATAACATAACGTAAACTCACGCCTATATCCCCAAAGGGGTAGGCAAGGGTGCTATAGCACCCACATTTCGCCGGTTTACGTTTAGGTCCTACCATTCGATATTACTTGATGCGAGCCTATTACTATTAACCGAGCACTTATAAACCTGCGATAAATACACACATAACTTCAAAAAGCATCGAAAACTCATTGGTGTGTGCCATGGTAAAACCTGGGATCGAACCCGAGACCTCGTCTCAGCAGTCCATTACTCGTACCACTAGGCTACCACGGCTTCATAAATAAATATTATCTGTGCATAAATGTCAGGTATTAGTCAAACAATATTTTTTCACTTTGATGACTTTTTTTTAACAAATTGCTGATTTTTTATTGAAGAATCTATACAAAAATATCAAGTTCATTTCCCATTCTCTTTCATCCACCCCTTGCAATTTCTGCCTCTATATTAAACCTATACCACCTACTCTTATTACTTGCTTAGATCGTACCTTCTGTCCAAATTCTGTAGATAGTTCTAATTACTGTAATAACGCCAGTCACGTGAAAAGGGCCTTCTTCGTTATAAAATAGGAATAGGAGCTATAAATTACAAAGTCCAATAGTAAACTATTGAGTGAAATTGAATGAATAAATAACTAGGTATCAACTTGATTATTTCTGGACGTCAAAAGATATTTCGGGCGTAACTACGAATCTCCTTCGGTTTCGTGTTATAGATATGGATGTCGACGTAGTGATAGATGTTATCTATCAAAGTTTGGTGACAAGGGACAGCCGAAATTTCTATAGGGATAATTGTTAGCAATTTTAAGATATTTTCCTTCTGAGAATTCTGCAAATCTTCAGGAGGCCACTATAATGGAATCGTATTAGGATCATATTTTGTCTTGTCTTTACACGAAATTAGAATCTGCTTAGTAACTGAATTGTTGTAATTATGCTCATAAGAGTGACCATTTAACTAGTTTTGTGGGAATCTATTTAGATCTACTTGAAATTCACAAAGATACTAGTTTTAAGCAGAATCGCTTAATGTGACCTTTTGAGACTCCTTCACTAGCAACTACCTGTGTAGTTCGGTTATAAACTTCAATTGATTGTTAGTTTGCAGTACTTAGATACAATGGTCCTATAACTGCATAGGTATAAGACCACGAGGATGCAATCACACTTCCTTTGTGCTTGAATCTGAATCATTTATTCATTCAGCACAAATAGAGTACAATAGATGTTATTGCAGTCATTTTTTGTAATGCTTATTCAGTCCATATAAAAACCGTTATGAGATATAATGTCTACAAATTACAATGTTAAGCTTGTTTGTGCATACAGCGTCCGAATGATTTTGACTACAAAGTCTCAAAATGATGTTAATAGTATCAAACTGTTTTAGGTACTGATAATCATGTGTACTAAATATAAGAACAATTAGTCAACAGGAAGAGAGGGGGGAACCAAGGCTAAGATCATTTTTAGTTCTTTGTTCGTCAATATCTATCTGATGCTTACATACTGTACATACTCAATGCTTATGTATGTTCTGCAACGATCGAGCTACAATCGGGTTAGAGGACTTTTGTTCAAATATCAGGGGAGGTAGCATAACAGGTATGCATGTACCTAAATAATTTAGGTACATGCATACCTGTAATATACTGTTTTTGTATGATGTGATATATTCATACATATAATTGTACCTGGTGTATTTAAATAAAATGTTTCTAGGTGAAAAATAGTCATATAGATTAAAACCACAGAGGACAGAATAATTTCTTTCTCCAAGCCCCCTCGCGTAATCCGACGAATACACAGACACTCACATAACTGGGCACTTAGAGGTAATTTCTTTACTTCTTTCATCAACATCTCATAAGGTGGAGGTGGATTTCGTAAGGACTGATTGACATTATTACGATCAGTGGGAACGAAGAATAAAAAAAATTGACGTTAAAAATCCGAGGTGACAAGTTAGAAATTTGGAATGAATACACGGTATTGTCTATAAGCTCACCATTTATTCAAACTACCAGATAACTTTCACGTTCTAACCATGGCCACTGACCACGTCTCCTGCAGCCTGATGGAAGCGAGGCGCCTTGGATTTCTAACATAATTACAATATGATCCTGTTGAAAAGTAAGTCAGGCTGTAACTAAAAGTACTGAATAACATTCCACTGCCATTTTACTGCCCAAACGGTTAACGATACGAGTACGACGAAAATAGAATCAAGTGTGTTGTTACGATGCAGTTATAATATCTAATAAGTATCTTAGATTTTACGATGTATTGTATTATTAGATATTACACCACAACATAATAGTGTTGAAATCCCTGAACTATCTATAGAGCATGTTAATTCTTCAGTCTGACTGAAAGTCTCAACATTGCAAATAACCTACCTACGATAACGCTACTAAATTATAAGTTTTAGAGATATCCAAATTAAAAAATTGAGCATATTGTATTTTCTTTAATAAATTTATTTTGAAAACCGAACACATACTAAGGTCACTTTCACATAAGTTATTGTTTGGTGCTTTGACAGTACATTTTGTATACAGTATACAGCAAAATTTTGGGGAATTATCATCAACAATGTTAAGCACTATCTATTTGTTCGTTACCACCCGGGGGGTACCTATCATAGACTTCTATTAGTATAGACTAGGTAGGTACAGTCACACCTTTTCCTAGTGGGGTAGGCAGAGATTGTAGTTTTCCACATGTCACGGTCCTGGCATACATCTTTCGCTTTTTCTACTTTCATAATTGTTTGCATACATGCGCGCCGGTTTCGGGTAGATACTCTTGACATGCCCTTTCTTGAAAATGCCTTCGATCTGTTTGACATACGTAGTTTTACGTCACCCCTACCGGGTTGCCCATTCGCCCTCGCTTCATAAATTTGTTTCGTCAGTCACATCCATCCTTTCCACGTATCCAAACCATCTAAGCGTCACTACATCTTCAAGCAAACCACAACGTTCCCTTATCTCGTTGTTTCTCACTCGATCCGTCAACTTACCCCAGTTATACTTCTCAGAAATAATGATGATGACTTATTTACTCCGAATTACCTATTTAAGTTAGGTTTATTGTATGTGCGGTTTATCTACTTGCGGTCATTGAGTTCTATCTACTACAACGTACTAGAGAAGACATCTAAAAACGATTGTTTGTAATATGAGTTACGGTGCACGCGCTTAAACTCACTCAGTCTGCCAAGCGCTTACTGAGAGGCATCATGCATTAAGATATTGTACTAACAAGTCAAGAAACATAAAGTTGAACATATTATCTTTAAAAATTGCTGAATTTAATTCTATTTTATAGACTTTGCGTCACAGCGGCGATGGCCATGTTTAGGTAAATGTCAAAGAGTAAGTAAGTAAGATTTGTATGCGCAGAAGGAACACTATTGACAATCACTGTTGCCATATTTGACATTTACTATTGACACTCACTATTGCTATATAAATAAAATACTAATATAATATTTATCGTGATTATGATACATTATCCGACTGCGCCGTTGATTGTGTTACCGTTAATGTGTGGACTCTACAGATTAATTAGGTATTCTACAGATTACCTAGTTGAATCAGATAGAGTGCGAAAAATTAATTGATTTCTGACATTAATTAGGTAATTTGTAGATTGACGACCAGCAATAAGTTAATGTCCATAAAACAGATTTCTGTTTGAATAAAATCATTTTGAGTTGGTTGTAGAATTGAGACGCGGCGCGGGAGCGAGCGAAGCGTGGATGCCGCGCGCCCCGAATAACACGACCAAACTAAAAGGATCACTATTTAAAGAAAATTAAAATATGTTTTCAATCAAATCATTGTTTTTATTTTTTCCCTATGTAATTAAACACAATTTCAAGTAGGTTAGGCAGAGTAAAAAAATTGTCGTGTCTGCGCGCATTGGTCGTATCTATGAGACCATACACACCTCGTACCGTACCTATATGCCCCGCTGTCATCGAATTGCACCCTGTCTTTTGTTTGGAATAGCTTCTCTAGTACGTAGGTAGTACATAAGAATTACATTATAATATATTATCTGTGGTATTACATATAACTCAATGCTTGCGGTATGATTTCATAAGTTGTTTACGACTTGCAACTGAATTTAAGCTATAAATAAATGAGATGCCTTTATTACCTTGTTCTTAGTTCAGCGACAGTACGATTTATCCAGATTAAAACATGCCTACTATTTCAGAGTTGGAAGTATTATTAGGTCTTTACCTATGAAATTGTCGAAATTTTCTTACAGATTCTTGAGTTCGTTATTCCTGTAATTTAATAGCTATTTCCATTATATATATTTTGTTTGAAAGTTGATTTCAACATTTTACAACTCTATATTAAATTTTGTTTTTATTGACCGCTTGGTAAATTAAATTCGATCTTCACAAACTCTTTGATGCGCTTCATAACAAAACATTACTTCCTAAATGCTATCCATTTTGATGATAAATTTCGTATTACTTTTTTCAGCTGTCACTTTTCAAAATGTAGTAGGTAAAAGTGTTTGTTAGCTTAATGTTGTCTCATACATATACAAAAAATCATAAAATTTGGATTTGCCATTCCTAAAAAAATTAAATAATGTTACTGTAAATTGGGTTTCCTCCAATTTCTTCAAAAAGAAACGAAATTTCATTTGTATCGACCCTATTATAGATGAGTAATAATTTATAAGAATAGATACGCTAGGTATGAACTGGAATTGATTAGAAACTTTATTAATACTGAACATTCACTTCTGAGTTACAACATAAATACATTTTTGAAATTTATACCAAACTATACTAGACATTGTCGGCAGCAACACCCGCGTGGAAAACTGAAATAGTCGTATCCTAGTATTCTGAATTTTTCAGTTTGCACTATAAAAAAATTACTTAACGCTACGGAAACTTTTGTTGGTTAGTATCTTCGTATATATAATTTAATGACGTCACGCGCAGAATGTCACGTGACTGACCGCACTTTCGCGCAATTTTTAAGCTAACTAGATGAAAATGTGTTTTCATTTTTCGAATTATGTAATAGGGTTTTATGGGAAAATCATGAATTGTAACAGGTATTAAATAATTTTTTACATCTTTTAAGAAACATTTCCGAAAATTGACAAAAATCAAATGTCACTTTTTTTCAAATACCTGATACTGACTAGGTATAGAATTTGAAAAAAATCTAAGAACTTGTGACGTCAGCGTGACCGGAGTTGACGATGAGAGTACCAAGATTTTCGCTCACCTAAATTTTCTATGCAAACTGCAGAACGAGAAAGAAAGAAGATTCAATTAAAAAATAAATCGCAACACTTATAGCTTTGGTAGTGTGCACTCACAACTAACTTACTCCAATAACTTACTTGGTGCACCAAGTAGGTACTTAGGTATTCCAACGTTGAAAATGATATTATCATAAAGACGCACCCATTAGCAACCACATCATTAGCAACCTAGCAGAACTGAGCAGATTTGTGTTGCAATAGATATTTCGGTTAGCAATTTCATAAATTAGATTATAATAATGGATACACTTCGTATCCATTTTATGTTTACATTTTTTAGCACTGTCGTATTTTTACCCGATTACGGCGAAGTAAAAGAAGGGTTATGATTTTGACAGGCTATGTATGTATGTATGTATGTAGGTTCATCTCTTCCCTCATAGCTCCTCAACCACTTATTAGAACTGGGCAAATGAGGTGTTATTAGAAGCATCTTAGTCATCCGCTGGATATAGGCTATATAATGTGTCACTGAACCTAATGTGGCGCCCTCACGCGGTAATAAAGTACTATGTTAAAAACTAAATTGTAGATAAATATGTCGTGTTTTGTATCAACTGAAAGGGCTTAATTAGCACAGTTAAAATATGTATAAATTATACCTATTATTTTTTTTTTTTTTATATAGTACACGTCAATTGGACTTCGCCTTGCCTGATGGTAAGCTGAAGGCAAAGTCCCGGAAAAGAGGGTCACATACCGTGTGACAATGGCGACACTCAGCTTGACGGCCTTGCTTGCGCCAAAACATTATAAATATGAAATTAAGTTTAAAACTTAAACCCGGCTATTGAAAAATCACGCTCTAAAAAGTAATATTTCTTATTTCTAAATGGATTAGGGAAGTCTTATTTCTAGATCTTTTTGATTATTTGGAAAGTAAGAATCAAGGCTTTATGGCTTGCCAAAAGGAAAGGAGTCCCTCAATGGGTTTTGAAATTGCGCTACATGTGTTACATTCAATCTTACTAATTCAGGTTTCAAATGTGAAGGTGTGTCATAATGTGGACCGCTCAAACGGTTACACGGATCTTCCTGAAATTTGGTACAGGATAGATTGTTGTTTGAAATGTCACAAAGGCTTTTATCTCGTAATTGAATAGGTCTATTTGTACCATGGAGCAGCTGGTAGGTATATTATAGGTCTGTATTAATTACTTAAATCACCTTACTACCACCGTAATCTCGTAAACGCTCATACATTAAGTTATAAAGCGCATCAAAGAGTTTGTGAATATTCAACTACCCATACATTCCATAATCCCTTTGAAGCCTCGCTATCGCCCGTGTCCAATTTAATATTTCTGAGACTATTTTAATTGTATGTCGCAGCAGACAGACGAAAGTCGAATAAAAGAGAGTGATTACATGTTTGTGTACATAGAGTTGTTGAGGACAGAGGTTTTCCTCTTCATCTTCAGCTTAGCGTTAATCCCAGTCGCATACGAAGCTTTACCACCTTTGTGTCTGGGGTCCGCGTTATCGGTCTAACTATGGATTTGGCTGAAAATCCATATTTTCTGGACCGAGGTTTTATGCGAAAGTAATTACGTCTTTTGAAGCAATAATTTCTGTGCGTGTTGCCGGGAGATTGATTTCTTCTCAAATTGTTTTATTATTAAGCGTAGGTAGAACGAAAATCTCCTAGGATGACAGAACTACGGAACTAAAGTTTCAACTCAAGTACGCTAACCAATAAGACAGTATTGCGTTGGCTGGAGATTAATTTTCGGTCAAAAGCTCGTTCATCTGGTAGGTCATAAAGGCCACTTTATTGGGATCATGTAAGGATAATATTTTGTCAAGCGGCGATATTTACATTAGAATCTGCATAATAAATGAATTGTTGTGATTCTGCTCATGTGAGTGACCATTGAACGAATATAATAAGAATTTATTGAGATCTACGGGAAATTTATATCGTTACTATTTTTAATGGAATCGCTCTATGTGAGTTTTTAGACCCAGATGCACTTAATGTAATAGGTATGGTTACAAAACACAAATTACTTTTATTTATTTAATTCTTGATCCAGATCCAGATCTCTGTACTGTGTGTGTGCAACACACAGTACAGAGATCGTAAATGAAAACCTTTCAAAGAAAATGTACAAAGGCGAGCTTAACTCAAAATGAGTTCTCTCCCAGCAAACCTTTGAGTAGTAGAGAAGCATATGACAATGACAAATAGTAATTACAATTAAAAAGATTCATTTACATTAAATTAAATACACTTTCAACTTTAAAATTCTGTCTGCTGTGCCCCTTTGAGTATTTAACGCTCAAATAAATACTCAAAAGCCGTGTCCACTTTGTATGGTACTTTGTTGGAGTGCGCGAGTAAAATTATTAACTGAGCTTTAAAACTAGTGGTGTATATTATTCACATCCGTGAAACATACTTTATACATACATTTCGAAATTGTGTAACACCCGTCAGGCATGGATTAACACTTTCCATTTGCGCACCAGCTTGCCCATTTTCGTATAGTGGTGTGTTCTGTCAACATTTGGACAGCTAAAGGCCGCGCAGCTACATCGTTCCTCTATAACAGGTTATCTATTTGTATATAGGCCTCCTTGCTATTCACTTGGAATTAGGCTCAACTCATACTGGCGCAGAATCGAAGTAACGTTTTCGCAGCATTTGTTTTATATTTAATTTTTTATGAAGGGACTTCTCCTTGTCTGAAGTGAGCGTCATCATCGCAGGTACAAATAATGTCGCAGAGTCAAAGTCAAAAACCATTTATTCTGCATAGAACTTACAAAACGTCTAAAATAATAAAAAAATAAGTTTATAACTGAAGTCCGACTTCTGAAAAATCACGTTCTAAAAAGTATCAAACAAGAAAATATCAGGAATAGCCGTGGTCGTATGCCATTTTCCCCAGGAATGTATTGTTTTGTTAAACTAAGTAACAGACGGTCACGGCTATCCTTGATATTTTCTTGTTTGATACTTTTTAGATTGTGATTTTTTCAGTAGTCGGGTTTTCATTTTAAACTGAATTTTATTATTTAAATTTTTTCGAGGCAAGCAATAGCAATCTAGCAATCCTATAACCAGCGGACGACCAAGATGCTTCCAAAGATACCTCATTTGTCCAGTTCTTATAAGTGATTAAGGAGCTTTGCATTGCTTATTTTTGAAGACATGAGGGTGGGGGATGTTAATTAAATATTATAAAAAAGAAAAACATTAGTGCGTAATGCAAGACACGCAATCGAATGCCACAAATACCTTTCTTCTACCGATTGGTTACAAAATATTTTCAATAAATCTATTTCTCTAATAGTAACAGGTATCTTGTGCACTATATTTAGGTTTTTATAAGAACAAAAATCATCCTTTGAGGGAGAAACAAATAAAGAATAGAACAAAAAATAGAACAAAATAGATTCATAGATGCACAAAAGAAAACATCTCTGTGTAAACTTTGCACATGTTGCTGTAGGTATTCTCACAGAAGACAGAATATGATTTCCTTCTCCATGGATATTCTACATAACACATTTATTTCACAAACTTGTTCAAAACTTACCTCTACTATGACTTTTTGTCCTCCTACGTTGTATGCACGTTGATTCTAAAAGTGTCTAAATATCTAGATTTTAAGTTCCTGAGGTTAGCGATTTCAAACAAACAAACTTTTCAGCTATATTTATATCGGGCCACACACTCTCACCGAGTGTCCGGCGTGGCAGACGCCGAGACGGGAGCTGGTGGCGGCCCTGGGAGTGAGAGTTCTCACGCTCTCCACCTTGCTCGCGGCGATGGTCCGCTGCGCGGATAACTCGGACGTTGGAAGTCCATGAATGACCCACAGGCGGCGTGTGTTTTAGTCGGTTCGAGTCCGACATAACCTCTTCCACCAGCTCCGGTGGGGAGGGGGGGGGGGGGAGTTGTAGTATCCGTGGGGATTTTGCGCACGTACATGCGCATGAAGCTACATTTATATCTGATGTCGTTCATCAAATAATGTCCCAATTTTAGCATGTCTCGAATCTCGATAGCTGGAACCTGAATATTGCCGACGTCATCCATTTCTATGACGGTGCACGGTGTAGAGACCATTTGGATTTATCTTTGTCTATTTCTTTTTAATTTTTATATACGATTTTACCCCCGGGAACCTATTAGCCGATTGAACAACAAATATGAAAACTGAGCAAACGTATACTTACACAAACATTGACTTTTATAATATTAGCAGGATGTAAGCTTTCTGAGCAACAATAATGATTGTAGCGGAAGGATGTAGAAACTATGGGGGCATTAAGTTATTTCAGTACACTGTATACGTAAGCACTTACTTCAATTTCAATACAATCAATGAAATATACTATGACGTCAAGATAAAATAAAATAAAATAAAAATCTAGGTACAATTAAACTACAACTTTACATTTAGACAGAAATACGTCTCAGCCATCATCCACAAATTCTTCCACTGTGTAGTAACACTTCTCCAACAGCAAGGACTTTAACATTTTCTTAAAGAAATTGGTTTTATAGACATCAAGCATTAAGTCACTAGGCAGACTATTGAAAAGTTTAATTGCTTGATATTTCGCACTATGTTTGACGACGTTAATTCTCGGATTCAAGGTACCCTTGAAGTGGTTCTATCTTTTTTTCTACTTAGTACCTTTGCGCGCACTTCACAGCCGGCGAGTGATGATGACTCTGAAGAGGTTCCGCTTATCCACTCGTATACTTTTGGTTTGATATTTAGTGCTAGGCCGCGGGTGGTGAGAGCTTCGTCCGTACACTCACGTAAAGCAGCGTCTCTACTATAATTCATACGGTCATTTGTCGAATGCAGTTTCGTGAATCCTTTGGTAACAGATATAGTACAACACCACTTTCGGTCAGGGAAGAAATTAAACTGTGTACCATGAGCACTTTAGATTTCGATAGGTAAAAATCGTAGCAAATTCTGTTCGGTAGAAAGTAACGTTTTTAGCTTCCATTCTTTAAAACGTGTTCTACAAAACAGCGTCTTATGGTATATATTTTTAGTGACTATATTGGTAAACGCTTTTGAGATCTTCGAGTAGATCCGTAACTCTTTAGAGTGGAAATCGAACTTAACTTACTTTACTTACTTACTCTAGTATATACCTACTTCTACTTCACTTTAGTAAATATATATATGAATGAATTTTCTGTGTTAAATTAGATGTAGGTAATGTGTGCTCCTAACATTACTCCGTTTCGAGTTCAGCTCACAAGTGTGCGAGAATAAGCCAATTGAAATATTTATAGACACATTTTCTATGTTTCAAGTGGCAGTCGACCAGCATTGTTGAGGGCAACAATTTGGAAATTAAAATTTATGTACCGCAAATGATCTCTACGACACGCAAAAACTTGAACAAATAGCTACCTACTGAATAAACACAAAATATTTTAGCATGAAGGTAGAACTACACAGCGTAATCGTCAGGGTCTTGCTCTCACTACTGAGATAGATATAAATCAAAACTGTCAAGTTAACTTATAAGCTAAAACGTCTAAAGCTTGATGGTGCGGAAGGTGGAAAATGGGTACCTTGGTACACATTAGGAGACGCCTACATCTGGCAAATCAATGGTATCATTACCCTGTAAGACCACTCATGCTACAATCACTATCGAAATCTATTTGAGACATATTATAACGCTAGCGAGGAAATTTCGAGTAATTGTTGGTTGTGGCACAGCATTAAGACTATTTTTGGCCATGTAATGTAATGTAGTCCGACTGGGGAAGTACCTCCATCCTACGTTATAATAACCTCGAGTTCTATTCCCGTCGGTAAGTAGGGTGGCCAGAGCTCACTGGAGAGTTTTTGTGCTGTAATTGGGATGACTAAAGGTTTGTCATGATTGTTTCCTCTGCAATTCTCTGTTATTATAGGGTAGGTAGCACAGATGTAACTCCCCTGGTGTTGCATACGTTCATAGGTCACGGTAATCACTTTCCATCAGGTGGGCTTGTCAGCCCCCTAAGTTGTATAAAAAAACATGTTACTATTTAATTTTCCTTTTATACTTTAACCTAAGTAGGACTGCATAGGTTAAGTAAATTCGATTCCCGTACATATATTGAGAACTCACTTGTACTTTTCCAATTTTTTTTTTCCACCAAGTGCGACGGCACTTTGGTGTGGTATTTAAACTATCATGGTCACTGACATCAGTATCAGAATAAACGGGATATTTACCATGTTTCATTATTTTGAGTTTCCGATATTTCGGCGCTGTTGCAAGCACCATGATCACGGAGGAACTGGAGTAGTGGCGGTGAACAAAGAAAAAGTTTTTTCCTAGGAGTAATTATATCGATCTACCCTCTTTCGAGTTCTTTTACTACGCGTATCTGCACTACTATTGGTTTCACTCTCACTACAAACGCGAACCCGATCTCGATCACGTTCACGACATACGATGCTCACTGTATCCACTCGCGATTTTGTTTTAGCTTGTTCCCGGTTGTTTTTGCAAAGACAGACCACTGGATGCCAGACAAAATAATGAAACATGGTAAATATCCCGTTTATTCTGATACTGATGACTTTGGTGTGGGTCATTCAACAGTATAAAAAGTCTCGACTCCCATACCTACTAATTTATGTGCACTTAGAGTTCTGACCAAAGTGACACCAATGTCTTCTGACCACAGGTTCGCTCTTATCGTCACCGGAATGACACTGCATAATGAGGCTTATTAGTCGCTCGCTCTAGACAGATTGTGGCGGTGTGCAAAGACAACCATTGGGAGTTATGGGGTTCATTATATTCTACATAGAGTAGTAGCAGTAAGAGCCTTTGTAGTAGCATAGAGATTCTGATTCTGCTTCTTTAGCAGTAGGATTTAGAATTTCCATTATTCAAAGAGAGAAGAGGGAGAGAAAGAAATTAAAGAGACCATATATTTGTTACACCCATACCTATTTCTGTGAAACTTTATGGATGTCGCGTTTTATTCAACACGTGTGTGTTCCATTTTTGAAGCTTCAAGGGTGGCAGTGGATGCCGTGCGCTCGGCTCGAACGCCTCTTGCGAGTGTGAAGTGCAGATTGTACGATTGTACTGCGTGCATACATGAAAGATTAAATTCAGTAGTTTCCGTACCGCGATGTCAAACAAGGTTGTCAAACATTTGAGACTGATCTTTTATGCTGGTATATCCTTTGTCATATTAAAGTACTAATTTCAAAGTAGGTAGTGTAGGTCTCTACTTCTTACCTGCACCGCGAACACTTCTCATTAAGTGTGTTAAGAGCAAAATGAAGTAGTGCTAAAGAATTCTTGCAGTATCTTGTTTTTTAATAAACTCATCGAGTCAAGAACAGTGTGAGCGTTTTCCATATTTTCATCAACATTATACACATGAGAAAAAAATTAAAAAACCCCCGTCACAAAAAACAACCCTCAAAAAGTCGAAAATAAGTTGTGTTAGTTAGCCTTATAACTTTGATATAACTAGTAATACATATTTTGATGCAAGTGTTGTGATGTCGGGGGACCCTAACTGGTAAAGCACTACGTCATATTATCGGAACGATCCAAAGTCCCCCCGACAATTTATCATTGCTTGTATCAAAATATGTACGTTTTTTTATACATCTTAGGTAGCAGACAAGCACACGGCCAAACCAAAGTGGTTACCGTGACCTATGAACGTGTGTAACACCAGTGGAGCCACATCCGTGCTGCCGACCCTGTAAGTACAGAGATATTATGTGCCTTTAGTGCAGAACACAAAATCAGGACAAGCCTTTTGTCTTCCCACTGACAGCACAAAAACTCTCCAGTGAGCTATGGCTACCCTACTCACCGCCGTGAACACGACACGAGGTTATTATAACCGTGGTATTCTGTAGGGTGGAGGTACTTCCCCAGTCGGACTGCTCAATTTGGACGGGAATACCGTCGTGTCCTACCTTCTGGAAGTTGTTTTATGTGACGGGCGTTTTATAAATTTTTATTTTACACTTTTTAAACTGATCTACTAGTCAGGCCCTTTCATTTGATACCCATATTGAGAGAGTTGAGAAAAAATATGTAGGTACTCCGTCATTTTGTAGCGGCGGCCATCTTGGACTGATTTTTTTCAAACATAGCTAAGAACACTCCCGACTAATATGAAGATACCTTTAAAAAAAAACTAAATTCAAATCGATTCATCCGTTCAAGAGCTACGATGCCACAGACAGACACACAGACACACACACAGGCACACACACACATACACACACATACACACACAGACACATCAAACTTATAACGTCCATCGTATAATGCCTTACATCCCGTCGTTTTTGCGTCGGGGGTTAAAAATAAAATATAATAACATCATGGGCAATGTTTTTAGTTATGAACTATTTTCAAAATTAAAAGAACTTAAGAAGTTCTCTACTTAGTTTTCAATTACGTTGACACTGATCGCAGAGGGAAAGTGTAAAAAGGTATAAAATAATGGACAGTAAGTCTACTTTGTGCCAATGCACTAGTCGGTCTTTTGTGAGCATCCTTGTTCAAAATTTCAAATTTCTCGAAGTAAGTAGGTAGGTAATACGCAGCTTCTTCAGAAAATAGACTGTCGTACAAGTTTCAGCCGACTCAGGTGCCTAAAAATTGCAAAGATACCATATATGAAAAACGCGGAAAATTAATTTACTGGAGCAAAGTGAAGAGAATGTATTTTTATTAGAATTATAAATAAAATAGGAAATATCGATTTTTGTACAAAATGATTTTCACTTGAATTTTTGATATCATAAACAAAAGAAGTGAAATGTGAGCAAGTCATATAGATACACCTGCTAATAGACGGGCTTTTTATTGGAACCAGCGGTTCTACGACAGCCAGTGTAGCCCCCCTAAAAATCAATATAAACGAAGGAACAAAGGCCAATCCCCCTACACGAAATAGTACGATATGATTTATAGCGTTTAATTTCTAATAAATCCATAACACGTCACAATTCGTTTTAGATTAGATTTTTTTATGTCAAAATCATTCATGAAGGAATCTAAAATAACATGACCATTTTAATTTTAATTATTTCTAGGTGAAGTGTTTGTTTGACATGTCAATACAACAGCCTCAACGTGGTGACATAGACATGTTCGTGTCTGTTCGGTTCTAAGAGACACAAAGAGATACGAAGAAAGCAATATCTCGTTTATTTTCAATGATTTCATTTGTCGAAGAGGTTAAGTCGATGTCGCCATCTTACTTTTATTTGACATTTTGTAACTTTCTCATCTGAGGGTGGATTTAGATCAAAACATAGAGCTAGAGCTAGAATAAGAGCATTCTGTTTCTATAGCCTATATAGTAGAATTTAACGTAAAGGGGATAGAATGAGCATTCGCTCGTTTGGTGTAAACTGTAGATGACCGAGTGTCATGAGGTATGTAATGTTACACCTCGGTAATTAAAACCTGAGATGGTCATCCCATATATTCCACTCCCGCTAGCCTGCTACACTCGCCGTGTTGGTGTGGTTAGTGGAAAATACAGCCGTAGGTGGTAACGTCTCGATTCGATTGTAACGATTCTGTGTTAGTAACTTGAGGACTCCCATTAGAAAACATTTCAATCTCTTTGCTTGAGTCTGTGTAAATTTGCATAAAAACAGTAAACTAATGGTGAGAACAGTACCGCTACAAGCAAACCTGCATTTTCTGATAAAAGATATCGCTGTTCCGCCCTTCTGACTTTCAACACGCGTCCTAATTTTCGTCAAGTTATTTTCATAAAGCTCGCGCACAGCCAAGTCTGTTAACGTTGAAAGGGAGGAAGGAAGCATATTAACACTGTTAACGAAAGTACATAGGTTTATCAACAAAAGGTAATTTTTCTCAGCGCTTGCCTATGCCATAGTAGAAGTCTGAGTAATTTCGTAGTTTTCGGTAATTTAGCCCTACATGTATTAGTCAGTACTGTAAGAAAACTTTCTTCACAATATAAATAATTTAAAATAGGTACAACGAGTGACTTTACACAGACGTTTGAATTATAGAAATGAACATACCTTAATCTATTCCGAACTTAACGTGAAGGAAGTCGCGGGCAAAAGCTGATATTTTGGATAAAATTTACTTAATACTTTTCAGTAGGTAAATACATGATTAAAAAACTATATTTCCGTGCACCCCGACAAGGATGAAGGTAGGTTAGGTTCTTTTTGTATTAGCTTACTTGTGATAGAGTCTGTAAACAGTCTAAGCTTGAGATAATAATGCACAAATATATACTTAAGCACATCGCTCACTACCACTCTTTTATATTACATACAAACATATAATCTCGCCTTTATCCCTGGAGGGTTAGGCAGAGGTGAATTAACACCCACATTTCACCAATAATTGTATTCGGTCCCACGTAATAGGGGGTGAGCCTATTGCCGTATTCCGGGCACTATTATTGACTCATGTCATGCATCTGAGGCCAAGTCTGGGCTGTATAATATCTGCCTGATGTTAAACAGCCCTATCCTTTAGTCGCCTTATACGACATCGCATGGGAAGAGATGAGGTGGTCCTAATTCTACTCTGCCGGGAACCACGCGGCGATCTTTCATATTAGGTGACGTATTTTAAAGAACTATAAATTAAAAATTTAAAAAACCCCCGACACAAAAAACAACGTCCAAAAAGTCGAAAATATGTTGTGTTAGTTAGCCCTATAACTTTGATATACCTAGTAATACATATTTTGATGCAAGTCTTGTCATATCGGGCGACCCTGACTGGTAGAGCACTACGTCATATTTTCGGAACGATCCAAGGTCCCTCCCGACAATGACAACCCTTGAATCAAAATATGTATTACTAGGTATATCAAAGTCTAAATACAAATCGGTTCATCCGTTCAGGAGCTACGATGCCACAGACACACACACACACACACACACACACACAGATACGTCAAACTTATAATACCCCGTCGTTTTTGCGTCGGGGGTTAAGAAAATGAAGTATGTATATGTAGTGAATGTATATGTAGTGAATGTATATGTAGCGAAGTAAGAATAATTATTTTATATACAAGCGATTGTCCTATGATTAGTAACACCCTTTTTAACATTTTATTAAAATAATAGTATCATATACTTAATTCCAACATTATTTCAATCTACACTTTCATAACATAGTTTTGTAGGTACCTACCTAATTGTAAGTACCTACGTCTGTTACTGTAAGTAGAATAATAAAAATTAATACTTTACTAAATCCCTTTAGCTAATCTAAGTTCCTATGTTAGGAGTGAGTTCACGTCTTTAGGATTATAATTCGAACCCTGGTCTTCTCGATCGTTTATGTCTTTATGGCCCAGTTTCAATCCCTCCCAATACACACTAGCGCCTCGGATATCTGTGATAGCGCCCAAGCATCAATATCACAGTTTAGGTTTTGTTGTCAGAAGTTAACTGAGTGACTTGTAATCTGAGTTCAAAGGCCAACACCATTGCATCAAAGAGGCTTTGATTACAAAAAGAGCAAATCAAAGTTAAAAAGGGAATTAAATACGTATGTAAAAATAAACTATAGCGAGGCACGTTGTAGGCACCAACGACTTGAAACCATCATCCTTTTTAGTCGTAATTTAAAAATACCATGCACGGTCTAGGTTTGTCTTTTACTAATAATAAATCTGAAGAGTCTTTTTGAACGCGCTAACATGTGGAATTTTAAAAATTGTTTTAGCATTTGAGAGACTAGTTCTCGGGAAACGTTATAGGTTATTTAATATCACGCTAAGAGACGAGCAATAAGAATTAAATGACAAAAAGTCGTGAGAGCCTGAGCGGTGCATTGCGGATCGGACGGCCGGCCATGGCGGCTATTCAATTGTTTCAATTTGGGCACAGCTAGTAAAATAATAAAATGTTATATTCTACTCGTTCTATAGTAATTATAACGCTGATTAATGGTTTGATACAATACAGCTACAGGTAATCATCGTGACGTAATAGTGCGCTTGTGACCGAGTGACGCAGACCTACGACCCCATGACCCGCGCCCAAGGTTGTTCATAAATATTTGTTATGATACCGAGAAGTACTTAATCGTGTTGTCGTTGGAACCACGCAATGCTTTACTGATATAGATAGCTGTATACGTAAATAATTATCATGTCGTGTCGTAATTTGGGATTTGCAGAGAACAACAGTAGACAATAAATAGTTAGGTACCTACTGAAAATGAATTCAACAGTGATGGACTATGTTTCCAACATGGGGCGAAATGTCATAGGGCCCTACCAGGACTTATGGAGACAAGAGAACCTCACCTGCGTATTGACAAATAAGGTTGAGAACCGTGTTGGGAGACCAGGTGACAGTCGCTTCCATAAAAGTCTTTTAAGATTAATTAAGAGGTCGTTAGGAAATAACTGGACCCTGTGGTCTGAAGTATGTTCAGATGATGTTGAGATGATCATATTCTTTAATCAAACGTTTGCTCGACAGGAGCGTGGGTACTGTATGGCTTATTATGGCAAGTGAAATACCTCGCAGGTACTTACACTATCTCAAGTAGGTATATGCACAAACTTTACGTAACGTACACATTAAATTTACTTCAAGTATACTTTGTTGATGTTACGCGTAACACGTCACCTAAATATATACCTACGTATTACTTATGAAACACTAAGATAATACGTAGGCGCACCACTGGGTATATTATTATATATTATAACCTTGCAGCGTTTGAGGTAAAGGGATGGAAGGAATGTTTGTTTATCTTACGTCACATTACAATTTGAAATTTCATGTAAGTGACGGCATATTAGGAATGCCTTAAGTACCTACTATACAGTATGCAGGTGTTATATAATGGTTGACAGTCTACTCATCCATCATCATGCGCTAGTCCCGATCGCAGCCGAGTCTCTGAGTTTGGGGTCTCACACCTTGGAGTTTTGAGTCCATGTTCTGGATTTTACTCTTCCACTTCGCACGGTCTTGGGTATCCATGACAGCGAGATCATTGGCTAGCAAATACTTATGTATGTCGTCTAGTTAGCGCTTCTTGACTCTATGAGTAGGTATGCCCCAATATGGCGGAAAAATAATAAAGTATCACCATCCCAACTTATCCAACGGATGTCGTAAGAGGCGACTAACGAAAAAAAGGAAAACTCGAAATAAAACCCTGTAGTAACCCGTCTGGCCAGCGCGGAAACAGTAGGCCAAAGCGTCCCGACATTGGGAGAGGCCTTTGGGATGGACTGCGATAGGCTAATTGATTTATTAAACCAATATCTATCGTTTTTTTATAATGTACCATAGTCAAATTAAGGTTTTAAAAGTCAAGGTATGCCAAATAAAGAGGAAGAGTTGTAGGATGAACCCCGGACTGCAAAGCGCAAGCTATAAATGCAACTGGGACTAACGCTGTGATAATAAAATGATGATCATTAACCGAATGGGAAAATGGTTGTTTACCATGTTTTGTTTTCTTTACAGAGATCTACGCTTCAATAAAATTGAAGAAATCGAGTCGGGCGAGCTGAGTCACCTCCACTCGCTGCGATCTCTGCTCCTTAACGACAACCGCCTTCAGAAGCTTCACGCAGGAGCTTTCCACGGGCTTCGGCGTCTAAAGTATCTCTATCTGTACCGTAACCGCATTCAGCACATCGACCATGACACCTTTCAACATCTTGAGTACTTGGAACAACTGTGAGTATGAAATATATATCGTGACACAATATTACACTTGCCTATCTGCTTGTTGAGAGTCAAGGAACTCTGGCTCAGTGCGTAGACCTTTGTTATAACGCAATAATTGTAAGTCAATTTAATATTATGAAATTTAAAATTACTTCTATTACATAATTCTATTGGGTAGTACCTATGATCCAAATGTAAACAACTCTTTGTTAGATAGGTAGTACTGTAGAGCAGATTTCAGATTTCAAAGTGAAAATTTCGGATGCGACTGAGATTAGCGCACTGAAGGAGAACTACTGTAAAGAGTTGTATCAATATTGTAAATGACGTTTTTGGTGCCGATTCGTTGGCCATTAAACGTACGAACCACTTTGTTATTCAGTGTGCGTTGTACCCGGTAGTAGGTAAGTATTAGATTACGCCAGAGTCCCGTCCCGAGTTTGAGCATGCGATAAGATAAAAGGCACTTGTAAAACTATTTACTCGATCTGGAATTGAAATTCCGACCTAAATTATTAAAGCGTTGCCGTTGCTACTAGGACGTCTAACTGCGAAATGGCTGAACGTCGATTCTACCCCTAACCCGAGACGAATGCCACAGATGTTTGTATAGACAGCGGAATTGACGGCACAACTTGCTCTCTGAGACGCCTTTGATGAAGTAGGATATTTTAGTATATTGAAGTTTAGTCGACGTATTTGTGCAGAGAGAAGCAGGTCTTGACTATCCACGAAATATCACGTTGCTTATCATTGGTATGTAAATAGTGGAGACCACTTGTTGTGGTGCATCCATTTTGTGAAAAAATGAAGGCAGATAGGTACTCGAAATAGAACAAACATTCCGTGTTCGTCGATTATACGCACCTAGGTACATATATCCGGTTATTAAATTTCTTAGCGGAATACTTGTATTTTTCTAAAATTAAGAAAGCCTAAATTAGGCCTCATAATTTTTGTTATCTGCTAGTGAAAGTTCCGTCAAAATAAGCCCAGCCGTTCCAGAGATTAGCTAATTTAAACAGATCGTCATACAGATAAAATATTTAAATCGGGTTTTTTAGATGTACCTACTGTATAGGTATCTATGTAAATTAATTTATTTTAGTAAACACTGTTATTTTAATTTTTTTTATACAACTTAGGTGCCGTCATTGCACAACACAAAATCAGGACAAGCCTTTGGTCTTCCCACTGACAGCACCAAAACTATCCAGTGAACTCTAGTTAGACCTAGCCCTACTCACCGCCGGGAACATAACACGAGGTTATTATAGCCGTGGTATTCTGTAGGGTCTTCCCCAGTCGGATTACTCAATTGGGACTGAAATACCGTCGTTTCCTACCTCCTACAAATATTACAAACTTAATTTATTTGTATAGAGCAAATATAGATAATAGTATTTACGTAGGTACGTGTTACCGATACCGTATGACCCAATATCTTCTGACTGTATTAGGGCATGCAGTATCATCTCGAGCAGTTCAGCGGAGCTCGAAAATGTGTTTTGTCAGCAAATAAAGTAAATGGAGCTACATACTTCAAGTGTAAATAAATACGTAAATTAGTCATCAAGTAATGCGATATTGTCCAGTCTTAAAATTGATATCACTCGTAATCTATATAAATAAAAAAATTAAAGTTGTTAAGGCTAATATCCACTCATTTGTCGTGTGTCTTCTCTCTCTTATATAAAAAGTCTGCCACCATTCGTATTCCAGTATATGTAGCTCACCATCACGTCAACTACGTCGAAACATAAAACGATTGAGTTTTGGAGCAATCAAATATAAATCACAGGGGAGAGAGAGATGGAACTAAACATCCACCCTAATACATCTCACTCCTCCTGGATTGCGGTCCAACATAGAAACGATAAACCATAATTATTTGATATAGCTGCAGCTGGTGCATTTTTACGGCCGACGAAAACAACAAAACCTACTTTTTAGTTGATTTTTCAACTAATCAATGACAATTTAAACGGCTGGCCAAATTATTAGAAATATTTACAGTATTTTACATTTATGACTTCTGATTATAACTTTTTTGAAAGCAAATTTATATGTAACATATTTTCTTGTGCCTATTTCGATTATTTGTATTTGAAAATAGTGGTAACAGTTAACGGAAAAATATCTAAGACCGGCCACTTCGTACCAAGTCAGACTAAAATTCCGCCTCAATAATTCGAAGTATGATTTTAAACGACTGGTGGAGTAGAATCAAAGATATTATCTAAAGTCGTGAAATCCGATATTGCAGAGCGGGGCTACGGGCAAGTATAAAATAAAAATAGAATTAATTGTTCAGAGTCCCTTGCTGCAATTATTGCTTGTTTGTAACCTTTGTTAATGCAGACATTCGGATGTTGTTTGGAAATTGATGTGCCACTCCTTGATAAGGGTTACTACGAATTGCTGCTTAATTTTAATGGTTGTCTTCGCGATTAGGTACCCATTCGGAGGGCTCCCACACATTGTCTACGTGAAGTTTGTCTTGTGATGTGGGTACTCTTGTTACTTTCGTCTACCTATATATTCCGTTTTACTTTGGACGGTTGTATTTTTAAGCTAACAAAGTAAAAATAAGTTTGTTTAATAATGCATAATTCTTTTATACGAAGAAATCCGTTCATCGGTCTGTTGAATAAATTCTTCTGCATTGTAAAAGTGACCGATACCATTATAGACTTCCCAGAATATACCGAGACTGAATGAGATGGGGAAACGGGGAATTTTTGCGATATCTCCAAATCGAAAAACGTCGTCGAATGAAAGACACTTAAGCATATAAAATTGGGGGTGACAGGTGGAGCCGCCTGTCACCCTGGCAGAAGCAGGCCGCGGCGGCGGCGCGCCTGGCGCGCCTCCCCGTTTTCTGGGAACGAATTGGGGACTCTGCAGTCCCCACACACCCGAGGAGAGGGTTAGATCATGAGAAATGGCCCTGGGTCGGCCGGGGTGCGAGGGATATGCCTGTCAACCTCACCTTCGGCAACCAAAACGACTCACAGGCGTCGTGCGTTTTAGTCGGTTCGAGTCCGACATAACCTCTCCCACCGGCTCCGGTGGGGAGGTATCCGAGGGGATTTTGCGCACGTAAAAAAAAAAGCATATAAAATTAAAAACCTGAAAAGGGGATTATATGACAAAGTTTGCAATACATATAAAAATCATAAACTTAGAAATTTACATTACTTAGGTGCATTATGTATGTATTTACATGAATATAGCTATTAATATTGGTCTGGTATTGCCTCGGAGGGCACAGTAAGTAGATCCCGGTTGTCATTTGAACATCTACGGCAGTTGCTACGGGAAGTTGGAGACTAAAAAATCTTACCACTGGTCTAGCTGCAATACTCCGATATCTAGGTTAGTACTTCGATATATAGGTTGTGGAGGTCAGATGGCAGTCACTTTTTTTTATACCACTTAGGTGGCAGACAAGCACGCTGCCCACCTGATGGAAAGTGGTCACCGTGGCCTATGGACGCGTGCAAAACCAAGAGAGTCACACTCGCGCTGCCAAATTTGCAAGCATTGAGAGTTTCTGTGCCGTCAGTGTAAAAGACAAAACAGGACAAGCTTTTGGTCTTTTCACTGACAGCACAAAATCCCTCTAGTGAGATCTGGCTACCCTACTTCCGGCCGGAAACACAACACGAGGTTATTATAGGGCTGAGGATATTCTGTGGGGCGGAGGTACCTCCCCAGTCGGACTGCTTAATTGGAGGGAAATATCGTTGTGTCCTACCTCCTCAAAGCACTTCACGTAAATTATCAAAGATCAGTCAAACCCGCTATTTAAACGTAAATCTCGAAATGGTTATCGATTTGAAGTAACTTTTGAAAAATGAAATATTGTAAATTACACTGAAAAAAGCGGGCCCCCCCACACAGGCTTCGGTTGAGACTGGGATTAACATCAAAATGAAGAAGTTTTCCATATACCTAACCTTTAAAAAAAGCATCCTGCAGTAGTAGGTATTTAGTTTTTGAAGTTTATTTAAATGTAGTTATTCTACTTTTCGGTCACTGTTATAGGTTGTTTGTAAGTTTTATCAATTAAATCCCCCTTTTTAGTGGACAGTCCAGCATGCCGACCATAATTTTAGATTTAATGCTCTCAATATCTTAAACGAGACATTCATGCTATACATCATTAAGAAATTCTGTATCTGTCTCCATAGTAGAAGACTTTGTAATTCTAGCACGCCCTTGACCATCGTAATGTTGCCTACCGTGTCACAGAATCGTCAGAAAACTAGATGAAAACCAATCATTTCCCATTTTCTATTTGATTTCGAGGAGATCTCTGTTGTATCTCCGGAGTCCGGATGCTGAACCTAATGCAATTTTTTTTTAAATCGGTTAACGACGGAAATATCGAAGAACAAAGAGAAGAAGTCGGTTGAAAATATACATGTCAAAACACACAAATGTTTATTAATTTAAATAAACTGATCCAAACTATATCAATTTTTTATGGGACCAAATGGCAACTACTCTGCATCGAACTAAAAAAAGCTCACGTAATTCGGATCATAAATCTCAGAGTAATCGCTGTACATACATAAAAATAAATTAATTGTATTGAGAACCTCCTCCTCTTTGGAAGTCGGTTAAAAATGTAATACATCCTTCTGTATGTAAGAACGCCGTCGCTCAAAACCAATGTTGGACAGCTCGCGCTAACATGATTACAATGGGTATAATATTGTGTTATTTACTGCCTGGGTTTATGAATCAGCTATTGTCTGATTTATGAAATGCAGTATACCCAACATTAAATTGAAATTCAACATCTCCAAAATGTGGATAGCTGATGATAATTACTAGGCAAGGCTTCTGCCAGATCTTATTAATATATAACTGTATGTGTATTGGTATTTAAACTATCATGGTGACTCACATCAGTATGAACACTCAAATCAGAACCCTTGCCTTCCTTGACGTGAGGATCGGTGTTCGTGGGGATGGGTCTTGTAGCCACTCCGTGTACAGAAAACCCACTCACACTGACCGCTACCTGCATGCAGACACACATCATCATCCGCGCCATCTGAATTCGGTAGTGACGTCACTTACTGACCGCGCATATAGTTTATGTGACGAGGAACATTTACAAGAAGAATTGAAGCACATAAGCGGCGTTCTAAAAAAGAATGGATACAATGGACGGATAAGACCACCCAGACTCACCACAAATAAAACCCGGAACTGTAAGGTGGAAAGACAGCCAGCCTTTTTACCCTACATCAAACGAGTGACAGATAAGATCGCTAACATCCTGAAGAAGGTATCTGTCAAAACTATTTTCACTCCTTTTAAAAAGCTGTTGCAATGCCTGCGCTCACCCAAGGATGGCTCCCTACTGGACAGACCGGGAGTGTACAAGATTGACTGTAGCTGTGGCAGTTCTTATATAGGACAAACAAAAAGAACGGTTACATGCCGAATCAAGGAACACATCAGGGCAGTCAAAAACAATGAACCGCATAAATCTGCAATCGCTCAACATTTATTGGAGTCCGGTACGAACCACTGGATCGAGCTACATAACCCTCAGATGCTCTCGACAGAACGCCACTATATACCAAGACTGGTTAGGGAAGCAATTGAAATAAAAAAGTATAAAAATTTCAATCGTGAGGATGGGTTTCAACTGCCGAACGTCTGGCATCCAGTGGTCCGTCTTTGCAAAAACAACCGGGAACAACCTAAAACAAAATCGCGGGTGGATACAGTGAGCATCGTATGTCGTGAACGTGATCGAGATCGGGTTCGAGTTTGTAGTGAGAGTGAAACCAATAGTAGTGCAGATACGCGTAGTAAAAGAACTCGAAAGAGGGTAGATCGATATAATTACTCCTAGGAAAAACTTTTTCTCTGTTCCCCGCCACTACTCCAGTTCCTCCGTGATCATGGTGTTTGCAACAGCGCCGAAATATCGGAAACTCAAAACAATGAAACATGGTAAATATCCCGTTTATTTTGATAGGTACTGATGTATGTGTATTATATATATATGTATGTATATGAAAGTGTATAATAATGGAATTAGGACACGACGGTATTTCCGTCCAATTGAGCAGTTCGACTGGTGACGTTACTGTTGGGTCCTATACCATAATTAATCTATTCGAAGCTCTTATTCTCGAGTATTTCAATAGATTTTTTCCATGCTATCGTATAGCAGCCATACTTAGATTTATCTATGCAAGGTAATTATTAATTATAAGGTAATTAAGCGTTGTTTTTTTATACCACTTAGGTGGCAGACAAGCACACGGTCCACCAGATGGGAAGTAGTTACCGTGACCTATGGATGTGTGTGACACCAGGGGTGTTACACTCGCGCTGCCGACCCTGAAGAAACTTTTTAATACCCCTCTTAAAGAACCCCATATTGTAGGCACTTGGGAAAATCGCATCAGGGTGTTCATTCCACATTTTGAGCGTGTGTGGAATGAAGTTTCTTTCATACCGCAAAGTGCAAAAGAGCACCGTTTCAGGTTATTTTTTTTTAAAAAGGCACGGTATTAGCATAAATTACGTCAACTTGCTTTTTTCGTATTATAGAAGTATGACAGAACTCGTCAAAAGCTTGCAGGCGTAGAGTTCACAAGTATCTTTCAACATAAAAAAATGAACCGACTTCTAGGAAAAACGCACCAAAAAGTAAAAAAAAATGCAGATATACCTCATAAGATAATAATGCGCGTAATAATGCAAACTTATTGAAGAGTTCTGTGGTCTGTCTCTGATACCCCTTTTCAGATCTTCACGAAATTAAAATGGGACCATTTCGGAATAAACCCCTTCCGCTCAAAAAATAATTTTGTAAATCCGTCCACAAATGACAGAGCTATGCGCGTACAAACTTTAAAAAAAATATAAGTGAACATCCGAATATAAAAAACATCCGGATTGGTAACCTCCTCCTTTCACATCTACTGTCATTCTTATACGAGTTCTAGTCGTATAAGAATGACAGTTTTAATTTTATTAGAATAGCTCGTTATTGCCTCTCCCCCCGGACCACGAAAGTGACCTGACGTGTGCACGTACAAGATTTTAAATTTTAAAATTAAATATAAAGGCACATCCTTGTTTATTTGATCCATCTGTGAATGCTGAGCGAATGTGGGTAGACGGGCGAGGAGAAATTAAAACCACGTGTTTAGATGTTATTCGAAATTAAATTATTATTTCAGCGAAATATAGCCGTTAATATAATCACTAATCACTATACAATTATATTGCAATGACACTAATTGTAATGACACTCCACCGAACACGTCTTGTCTTCGCGAGATGCAAATGGATTCTCTTCTCTTTGCCTCTGCGTACAAAAGAGTTCGGAGTTGCGTCAGAGTGAAGAAACGTCAGAACGCGCCTTTCAAACTGACACTTGTCAACTGTCATGTCCCTTTTGACGTTTCTTGACTCTCGAAACACCAAGGCGCCGTCACGGCCGGACTGACATTCGCACGTCCTCGTGCGACAGCGTACGCCCCGTGTTACCTGCATAAACAGAATACCACTGTAGTCCACTACAAGGCCTGCTCGCCCATCCCTGACCAGCTACTCAGTTACGTCACCTGTTTAAACAGATCCGAGTTCTCATCTCTCACTTTAACTACACACACTGGACGGACCTCAGGCGTCCCTTCGACCAGCTCACCAAGTCACATGGTGAGATGGACCGGACAACCAGTCAGCGCCCCTTCCGCCAGTCACGAAAATCACACACAGCTGCTGCAATTCACTGACCCGAAACGTCGACCCCCATAGGCCAGTTCCAGACCAGTACCTTGCCACTCAGCTCACACTCAAGATGTAGTGATCTGACCCTGGGCATCGACCCGATTTAGGCCAGCCCAGTCGATCAGCTACACCATACACCACATAAGACAACATAGTCTGGTCATGGGCATCGACCCGGTTTAGGCCAGCCCACTTGGCCAACTACACCGCACCCAACAGCCGAAACAATACCATGAACTCTAGATCTGATGTTGGCAGAAGAGCAGGATTTACGCACTATTATACACTCACCATTTACTATTCTTCATGTTCGGAAGCAGAGAGGGTGTCAGAACCGGCAGTCAAAGTGTTTAAACTAGATACCGACACAGTATCACTATCATCATCAGATGTTGCCATTCCCTTCTCAAGACTATGGACTGCCGCCGTCTCGGACCCTTCTGCATTATGAGTTAAGGAAGTAGCTACTTCTATTAGCCCACTGATGCCCCCGGGCACTGCACGTAAGTTTTCATGGGCGTATTTATAGGTTCGGTTAGTCCCATCAATGTCTCGCAGCTCATATCTATCGTGATCTAATACCTTGACTATAGTAAAAGGACCTTTGAACTTTCGCTGTAGTTTAGTCTGGTTACGTTCACTGCTTTTGATAAAGACATAGTCACCTACACTAAATGGCCTCACTTTTGCTTTACCCCGGTTAAAGCGTTTTTCTTCCGCTGAAGCTGTCTTTTTGATATTTTCAGAAGCGTTATGCCGTATAGTATCTAAATCTAAACGGGGCTCAGGTTCTTCGTGCACGGATAAGGATGATATCCCTAATGATTGTGCCCGTATACCGAACATTAGTTCTGTGGGAGAGTAACCCGTTACTCTGGATCTGGTGCTATTCAACGCGAGCTGGACTTTGGGGAGTTCATCTCGCCACGTTCTGTTTGGGTCATTTTCTACTATTGTCAGCAGGCATTTTAAGGTGCGCATTATCCTCTCAACTTGACCGTTAGCTCTGCTAGAGCCAGTGGCGATAAGGTGAAGCTCTATACTATGTTCGCTACAAAATTGTTTGAAATTTGCACTAATATAGCATCTACCCTGGTCCGCTATAATGCGCTTTGGTGCGCCAAATAAGCAAACTGCTTTTTTGAGGCATTGGATTGCGCTTGCAGCATCGAGGGAAGGTGTGTACTCTAAGAGAACATATTTAGTGAACGCATCGATAATTACGGATGCATATTCTTTCCTATCACTCTTACCACTTAGTTTGCCCGTGATGTCTATATGTATTGTATGCCAGGGTGCGGACACTTTGGGTATCGGATGAAGTCGAACTTGCTGTGCCCCTGAGGATCCTTTTGAAGCTTTGCATACTATGCATGAATCTACAAATTTACGCACCTGCTTGGACATTTGTGGGAACCAGTACTGCTCATATATTTTGTCGAGTGTCTTATCTGCCCCGAGGTGCATAATTTCTGAATGAACATGATTTATAAGTGTCCACGTGAGGGATCTAGGAACAATCGGTAACCACGAGCTGGTTCTATTGCGGTCAATTTTCCTATACAGTATACCTCTTCGCACGTCATACGTGTGTGCAATCGCTTCTGGCAACTCGTTGTTTTCGTGTTTGCTGATAAGGTCACATATTTCGCTATCGCACTTTTGCTCTACGGCCAGCCAACCCTGATGTAACTCTATAAAATGAACTTCCTTGTTCCTCTTACTTGAGTCACTGGCGTCATTAATTCCTTGCGCACTGGATATGGGCTCCAAAATGGGATTTCTAGATAAATAGTCGGCATGGCTCATGCTAATACCCTGTTTATGGACTATATCAAAATCGTACGCTTGTAAGAAAGCCCACCATCTATGTACGCGTGGAGTTAAATCGGTTTTTGACTTGGATGCTTTTAAAGAGTTACAGTCTGTAAAGACCGTAAAATGCTGGCCATACAAAAAATGTCGGAAGTTCTCAACCGCACGAACAACCGCCAGGGTCTCCAACTCATATGAGTGATACCTCGATTCCGCGTCAGACGTTCGACGACTAAAGTAAGACACCACGTGAGGAGCGCTATCTTTTCTCTGGATTAATATGGCCCCGTAGCCTTCAGAGCTCGCATCGGTGTGAAGTTCAACAGGGGAGTCTGGATCAAATATTGTTAGTACCGGTTCCGACGTAAGAATATCGACAATCTTTTTGTGAATGTCGTTGTGAGCGTCTGTCCATTTAATAGGACCTTTCAATTTCGTTAAAGGGTACAAAGGTCCTACTACACGGGTGAAATTCGGTATGAATCTTCTGAAATAAGAAGCCAGACCTAAAAACTGCCTAACATGAGTGGCTGTTTTTGGGGTGGGAGCATCAACTAAAGCCTGTATCTTTCTGGGGTTTGGTGTTACTTCTCCTGCTCTTATGACATAACCGAGGTAATCTATCTCGCTTTTCATAAATTTGCACTTTTTGAAGTTCATTGAAAAACCCGCTTCAGAAAGAGCTTTCAAAGTAGAGTCTAGACGCTCTAGCCCTGTAGTGACGTCGTTTGAGTAGCACATGACGTCATCCATGTACGCCAGCGCTACTTTGTCTTTTAAGGGCCCGAGAGCAGTATTGATGCACCGCTGGTACACGGAAGCGGCATTTCGTAACCCAAACGGCATGGTCAAATATTCGAATTGACCTTCCGGTGTCACAAATGCCGTTCTCGCCACGCTATCGGGGTCGACTGGTATTTGGTGATAGCCCGACGCCATGTCTAGTGACGAGAAATAGTGCGCGCCGTGGAGACGGTCAATTTGTTCATCAATACGCGGTAACGGATAATGCTCGGGACGCGTGTTGGCATTGAGTTCCCTATAGTCTACGCACATCCTATCAGTATTGTCGTGCTTTTTAACTAATAAAATGGGACTCGCAAAAGGAGAACTACTTTCTCGGATAACGTTCGCTTTTAATAGGGACTCTATTTTCTCGTTGACTATTTCTTTTTCCGCGGGTGCTAACCTATAAGGACGCCTTTGCACGGTCTTGTTCGGATCAATAGGATCTATCCGGAGAACGCCCGTCGTGACTCGTCGCGTTGGGATATCGTCGATGAAAAACTCACTATATTTCTCTAGAATTCTAACCAAGGCCAACTTTGCATCACCTTGTAAGTCCGTATTAATATTCGCAAAATTAAATCCGCTAGACTTGTCAGCTATGTTAACTTCTTTATGCTGAGAAAAGGTGATTCGATCATTATCGATATGTACGTGCACGTTCCCCTCTAATATATCCCTACCTATTATTACCGGTTCAGCAATAGTGCCATCAGGTACTATGTGAAACAATACTGAGAGCGAAAGGCCTTGAACGTTGATGGGACTAATGACCTGGGAAACACATTCTACATCACCGCTACCGATGCCCGTCAGATACACTAATTCACACTGCGCAGTGCCAGGAAACTTATCCGCGTAGCTATTCGTTACTAAAGAACAAGCAGATCCACTATCAAAAAGAAAGGAAACTGGCTCACCGGATGATGTAGTCAACGTGCTGCTCGACGCCTTGCGTTCACACACATTGACCTCTTTGACCACCGCTGCTCCGCTGCTGCCCGCTCGATCTGGACACACCGACGCCACGTGTCCTGGTCGTCCACACATGAAGCAGGTGATTGGTCTAGCAGCGGCTCTGGAACTTTGGGGACGCGTCTTGTCCGAAGCAGCAGGTTCTTCTTTTCGCTTGCGGCAGTCTATCGCTTTGTGACCCGAAACACCGCAGCGATGACATGTTCCCGTGAAGCGCCATTCATTAAATCGGGTCTTCTTAACATCCGGATCGTGGTTATCACTGCCCTCGTGCTTCCGTTTCAGCGATATACCGTTGAGAATTCGCAGAAGTTGAGATCTAGTGGTCGGGTTGTGAGAGTGGAGCTCACGACGAATCATTCCATCTTTCTGGCACAAAACTGACGATACGAATCCCGTGGTTATGTCTTCAGGCATTTCCATCCGCGGTATACGTCCGATGATGTTCCAAAGGCGTATGGCTGCCTCACTCGCGGTTTCTTTAGCACCAACTTGGAAACGTAGAATTTCATCGAAATAATCTTGAGGCGTCATAGGTTTGGCAAACTTGGCGAGCAATAGTTCCTTTATTTGAGGCCATGTCAGCTGCGCTGCTTGTAGTCGTGTTAAACAGGTACTAGCTCGGCCTTTAAGTGCACGTGTAAGTAACAAAAGTAGGTCTGCCCCGCTCAACTTACGGTCGTTGATTACGATTTCGGTTACGTTGCACCAACCTTCGATGTCTGCTTCGTTGTTATCAGGATCGAACTCAATCAACTGGATAGACGCGCTGCTCGAAGGTTGCGGCTGCGATAAAGCCATCATTCGGGATAAAAACAACTCCATCTGTTGCGACAGGCTTTGTACCGGTGCCGGCACTGACGATCTGGTACGAGTATTCTCCTCAGAAGTAAGCCCTTCACATCCCACTTCTGATAAAGGCACATCCTTGTTTATTTGATCCATCTGTGAATGCTGAGCGAATGTGGGTAGACGGGCGAGGAGAAATTAAAACCACGTGTTTAGATGTTATTCGAAATTAAATTATTATTTCAGCGAAATATAGCCGTTAATATAATCACTAATCACTATACAATTATATTGCAATGACACTAATTGTAATGACACTCCACCGAACACGTCTTGTCTTCGCGAGATGCAAATGGATTCTCTTCTCTTTGCCTCTGCGTACAAAAGAGTTCGGAGTTGCGTCAGAGTGAAGAAACGTCAGAACGCGCCTTTCAAACTGACACTTGTCAACTGTCATGTCCCTTTTGACGTTTCTTGACTCTCGAAACACCAAGGCGCCGTCAAATAAATGCATTTTATTCGCTAATTAAACAGTGAAATATTTGAGTGAAGTACCAGGCGCGCATAACAAAGCAGAGAACGCGGAGTATTGGGGTGAGTGAGATAGCAACTGTTGAAACAAGCGGTAGTTGGAGAACTTCACTTTCACTTTGTGACACAGAAGACTGTCATCTGTCATTACACTTTATATGTCAAAGTCATCTGTCATCATATGTCAGTTGGATTGTCAACTGTCACCAGACGTCATATATGAATTGTCACCTGTCATCAGTAATCACTTCATTCCGTACTCAAAAGTGTTAAAATTGCCAGAGCAAAAAAAGGTTGATTAAGTTGTGGGAGATTTTGAAGAGGGTGGTCTACTGATGCAATATACAGCGAGCTACGCTACGCACGTGAGTCACCAGGACACAGCGACCGACTGTACATACGTCAGACTTGGCGTTTGCCGTAATAAAACAGTTCAATATGCCTAACTTGGCACGTTCGCCTCCATTAAGCAAATCCCATAGCGTGTCAGATTCTGATGTGGACAAGATAACGGCCTACGTGTCCCCTACAGAAGAGTTCACTCACATTACCCAAAGAGATACGAAGCGCCGACGAATCACTTTAGATGAATCAGGGTCGGAAGGAGCAAATATTAGAACAATAATTCGTGAAGAACTACAGGAGATGCTGAGTATCCTTCAAGGTCAACAGAACTCACGCCTGGACGTCTTGGAGAAATACATCACTGAGATTAAGACCCAAAATGACAACATACAAAAAAAGAATCTCGACATAGAACATTCTATCGAGTTTGCCACCGCCAAGCTAGATGAAGTTCAGTCCACTATAGCAAAACTGAAGGAGGAGCGACAACAACTTGTGTCCCAGATCTTAAAAATTGAGGAAAAATGCGAAGCTATGGAGAGGGCCTCCCGCAAATACAGTATCCAGATCAGGAATGTGCCAAAGCAGGAAAATGAACCAAAAGGAAAGATTTTCGACATGATTAAAAAACTTACTACCAGTTTGGGTGTCAAGATACCACTGAATTACGCGATGTATATAGAGTACCTACTAAACCTGGGCAGTCCACCACGTCTGTAATAGTTGAATTCTCGTCAACTTTACTTAAAGGACAAGTTCTGATGGCAGCGAAAAAACAAAACCTCGAATCAAGACGATACAAAACAGAGCAATTAAATTCGACGCACTTGGGATTAGATGACCCCAAAACCGAAATATATTTAGCCGACCACTTGACTCCTCAAGCTTCTCGGTTATACTACCTTGCACGTGAGCTCCGCAAATCTATGGGTTACAAATACTGCTGGACCTCAAACGGACTGGTCTACTTGCGGAAGGAAGAAGGGGAACCACACATCCTAGTAAAGAGCGAAGTTCAACTACAACAGCTAAGAAACAAATGACTAATATTCCTTTTTGTAAGCATACTCTTATTTTGTACATCTAATATCTACACATTCGCCCATAGCGCCCATATACACAATTATCACTCAATCAAAACACAATCCAACTTCACTTCAACTTACATACTTACAAAATTTACAACCACACAATTAGGCAACATTTATTCCAAAACAAACAAATTACAACCTAACCACTCAATCAAAAGACCTCAACGCAACTCAATAACTACTAGTAGCTGCACCAATTGTCCAACACCTTATCATTGGAATTCATATTTTGCCTATACATTTTTTATAATTATTGAAATTTATTTTAATGTTGTATGGTATTTCAGCCGAAAAATAAGTTTATTCCACTCAATTTCAAACAACATAAATAGCACACTCACACTTTTTAAAACTAATAATGGACAACAGACAATTATTTGACGAATTTGACAGGTGTTGCAAAATTTCATGTAACTTAATTGTAGACCCCAACCATTTAGCGCACAAGTTTGATAATTCAAATAGATTAAACATAATTTCATTCAACATAAGAAGTATAAATAAAAATTTAGACAGCTTTCTAATATATATCACAAGGTTAAAAACTAATATAGATATCATCGTCCTGACAGAATGTTGGTGTAATGAAAACTCGAATCCCCCTCAAATTGATGGTTTCTCTATGTACTTCAGTAAGCATAGCTTTAACCAGAATGATGGAGTGATCATGTATTTGAACGTGAATATTAAAGCATCTGTACAAGAAGTTGACTTAGATGAGGCCAATTGCTTGACGGCCAAAATAGGCAACTTGACAGTAATAGGTATATATCGCCCTTTCTGTTTCAAAAATCCTAAAATATTCCTTGATGCTTTGGACACGTTGTTAACCAATACCAAATCGCGGCATATCATACTAACCGGAGACATAAACATCGACACCTTAGATACCAATAATACCGACGTTAGAGATTATCTGGAAATCATTGGTTCCCATGGCTTACATCAAGGCGTTGACATCCCCACGCATGGTCATACCTGCTTAGACCACTTCATGTGCAAGCTAGAGGGCGACCATCAATGTTTTGTACTTGAAACAGATATCACAGACCATTATCCCACGTTCTTGACCTATGATAGTGCACCCTCATCAAAACCAACCATTCACAAAAACCTAACTAGAACAAAAATAAATTATACCGCTCTGACTGAAGCTATAAAATCAAAAGACTGGACATCCTTTCTAAAAATTACAGACCCGAACTTGGCCGCGGAAATACTAATAAATACGCTCCAGACTCTTATAACCCAAAACTCACACACAGCTTCTTTTGCTAATCGTCAACGACCATTAAAACCATGGATTACAATAGGTGTTATCAAATGTTTTAAGACTAGGGATAAACTTCACAGTATCTCAAAACTGAATCCTGACAACGCCGAAATAAAAACGCAGTACCTAAACTATCGCAATACTTGTAACTCATTAGCTAAAAATCTAAAAAATAACTATTATAAGGACAAATTTAACAAACATTTCAAAAATAATAAAGGGACTTGGGATACTGTGAAAGAATTGTGTAATATTAAGAAAAATCACTCCAGAGCATCTAATCTACTTGAACTAGTGCCGGATTCACCCTGTGAATCACTTAATATGGTTAATCGATACTTTACCTCGATTGGTAGAGAACTAGCTACAGACATCTTAATAAGAAATGATACTACTGAACTGCGCTTAGCAGAAAAAAATACTTCGTCAAGCAATGTTAGTTCTATGTTTCTAGACCCAACAGATCACATTGAAATTAATAAAATTATCATGAGCCTAAAGAATAGCAGTGCTCCAGGTATGGATAACATTCAAAATATTGTACTAAAAAACTCTCGGACGATTTTATGCACCATGATTGCTCATCTGTGTAATCTTAGCCTTACCACTGGGATTTTCCCAGCAATTTTCAAAGAAGCAGCTGTGGTGCCTGTGTTTAAGAGTGGTGACGCAGAGACAATTGCTAACTACAGGCCCATATCGCTACTGAGTGCAATTAGTAAAATAATGGAAAAAGTAGTTAACACTCGTCTAATTAAATTCCTCGAAAGCAAAAACATTCTAGCAAGTACCCAACACGGTTTCCGCTCGGGTAGAAATACTGAGGATGCGGTAGCTAGGCTCTCGGATATCGTTACAAAGGCAGTAGACAAGGGTGAAAAATGTGTTGCCATATTTTTGGACCTCCAGAAGGCATTCGATACTGTTTCAATACCAATTTTATTGCGCACTCTGGAATACATGGGCATAAGAGGTACGGTTCTGGAGTGGCTCCGAGACTATTTGGATGGAAGAAGTCAGGTGGTTAAAGTAGAAAACACTTATAGCACGAGCTTTCCGGTTACGTACGGAATTCCGCAGGGTAGTACCCTCGGTCCAACGCTATTTTTAGCTTACGTTAATAGCCTCTGTAAACTTCAAATAGATAACGCGGAATTACTGGCTTTTGCAGATGATACCGTATTGATTTGCCGTGGGAAAACATGGCCACAGGTCCAAGTGTCTGCTGAAATGGGCCTCAAACGAGTTAGCCTTTGGCTTGATGAGCATTTACTAACTATTAACGTAACTAAAACAAAATATATTTGTTTTAGAATAACGGAAGCAACAAGTTCTATGTCAAATTTTTCTATTACAGCTCATACTTCCCAATGCAAACTCGAAAATAGTGGCTACTGTGACTGCATTCCCATTGCCCAGACCGATACCCATAAATACCTGGGAATTATCATAGATTGCCATTTAAATTGGAAACCGCATATATCGTCACTTAGCAAAAGAGTACGTAAATTACTTCCAATTTTTAAAAACCTACGCGAAGCTGCGGACTGCAATCTCATAACCTGCATATACTATGCCCTTTGCCAATGCGTTCTGTCTTACTGCTGCCCTATTTGGGGTGGAGCTGCTCCAACTCATCTGCTTGAGCTGGAAAGAGCCCAACGCGCAGTCATCAAAGTCATGTTCCATAAGACCAGGAAATATCCCACTCAAAAACTTTATGAAGAATCGCGTTTCCTCACAGTTCGCCAATTATACATCTACTGTACAGTCCTACGTCACCATAAATCTATCGATCCATCTAAGATCTCACTGAGTAAAAGAAGAATTCGAACACCTGTTCCCTCCTTCAACACAATGTTCGCTCGACGTCAACTGTATTACATGGGCCCTTTCATTTATCGGTTCGTTAATGATTCGAACCAAATCTACAAAATGCCTAAGTTTAGGTTAAAATCTATACTTAAAAAATATCTAATGGCCCATGATTACCTTAGCACAGAAAAAATTCTACGAGTATAAAGCAAAAACCACTAGGAACTTGAATCCTTACATATCCAGATGCACATTCGCATACTTACACATACGGTATACATGCAGCCGTAAACGCCTAACCCTCACTCAGACGCAACACACACTCACACATAGGTACTCAATGCACACCCAAAGACAAACAAAACATATACGTACACATCCACGAACATATGTATACATAAAACACACACACACACTAACATACACACACACACACACACACACGCACACACACACACACACACACGCACATACATACACATAAACATACACACACACACCCACACCCACACCCACACGTATTTTCACACATCTTCATTTATAAATTATATTAGATTCTGGCCAGGGGTGGAGGGTTGGTAGCCTGAGACACAGGATTCTCCTAGTTCAGGTGCCAGCCCGCCATAATTCTGATTGATCCTTGTACTAATTTATTAATTACGTTCTACTGTATTTTATTTGAGATTTGTTATGTAAACGTTTTGGTGAGAAATAAACATTATTATTATTATTATTATTCCGTTAGAAATGGTGTTAGGTATATTATCTATTCCTGAATAAGGTTACTATGCTTATATATACACCAGTATTAAGCATGGTAGACTGTGAAATTGATTTACCCTCAAATATGTAACTATTCATAATTCTATGAATGTACTTGACTAAGTCGTAATGCCTTTATTGTATTGTATTTCTTTAAATTTAAAAAGATATCTGTTTTCCTGTATTGTTAAATTTGGTAATTTTTCTTTTGGGTCAGGGTGAATTTTTATGAAGATCTTTTTTCTACATTTTGGCAAAACATATTCTAACTACGCTGGGCTATGGCTGCCGGCTGGTGTGATGAATGATGATTAACTACAAATACCGATACCTTTGAGACTCACATACGCACCAACGCAGAACATAAGATTTGACAGATCCCAGAGGATGTTGGAGTGTTAGAATCCACAATTAATTAGGAAGTAACTTGAAATCATGTTATACTTATAATTATATATGAGAAACTATACGTCCTAATTAGTTACTAAGTTTTAGAAAGTATTATGTGAGAAACAGGAGCAAATTCTAGTTGAGTAGGTAGGTATTTACTTATAATACTTAGGTATTCAGTTTTTTGATGGAGGTAGGATACGTAGGCATTTCCGTCCAATTGAGTAGTCCGACTGGGGATGTACCTCCGCCCTACAGAATACCGCCATAATAACCTTATGTTGTGTTCTCGGCGGTGATGAGTAGAGTATCTAGAGGTCACTGTAGTTTTGTGCTATTAGCGGGAAGACCAAAGGCTTGTTTTGCTTTGTCGTCTATTCTGATGCCATAGAAACTTTCTGTGCTTACAGGGTCGGCAGCGCAAGTGCACACGTCCTTAGGCCACGATAACCACTTGACATCAGGTGGGCCGTGTGCCTGTCTAATCATCATTCATCATTGTGGACCTCCTTTCATTTAATTTACCATGTTTGTTAGACAGATTTGATCCTTATGATTGACACTATCGATTGATGCCATAAAATACAGGATGTTACTTTTTCGGATTTTAGTCGATTCGATTACCGGGTGTGGCCAGCGAGTTTTAGAAAATCTTGAAGTGCAATTTCTTTTTTATACCACTTAGTTGGCAGACAAACACACGGCCCACCTGATGGAAAATGGTTACCGTGGCCTATGGACGTTTGTAACACCAGAGGAGTCACAGTCGCGCTGCCAACCCTATAAACACAATAGTAGTACAGAGTTTCTGTGCCGTCAGTAGAAGACAAAGCAGGACAAGCCTATAGTCTTCCACTGACAGCACAAATTTTTACTTTTTAAAAATAAAAGGAATGTTTCCTTTGAGTGAAATTGGCTATCTCCAGTATTTAGAGTAAGTAGGTACTTCCACTCCTGGTAAGGTCAAAATCTTCCATTCTGTATAACTTTTGAAACTTCAACACGGATAAAAGGTACTAATTCGGAAGCCGCTTTCGGAATTATACCTTAAAACTTGCTTCGACTGCGTCGATTAAAATAAGATATTTAAATCAAGTCCAATGCTCAATAAATGGTTCTCAATTCAGATTGCTCATGGACAATAATTTATGCAATTTAAAAACTACTTTAATATTATTGATTTACGTCCGTACCTCATATTACAGAGCTTGCTGTTGATCAAATTATTACGATTTCATATTGATCGTAGACAACTGACGTACATAGGCTCATAGACCGCAAAAGAACTCGATATTTAGGTACCTATGTATATACTTACATGTCATAATGTAGACGTCCTCTTACTACCAGACTAATTCATAATGGGTAGTATTAAAACAAGTGACTGTAAAATAAAGTTATAAGTGTCAAAAATAATTAATTTACGTTGTAGTATTACTAAGTGAGCGACTGACTGTGAGTGACGAGAAATCAACAAAGGAGCAACTTACAAACATTAATTTGAGTTACTTACAATGCAAAATGAGAAACTTCATAACATTTGAGCGACCTAGTATTTATGTCTGAGTGTCAACGTACGTCTTGCATGTTTTTCAATATATGGCAAATGATTTTTTCATCCTGAGCGGCATTGTATCTTAATTCATTTGTTTCGAATACTAAAACCACTTTGAAAAATACTATATCGAGCAGCTTATTATGAGCTCAATTTTTTTTAAATTTACTTATAAAATAACTACTTATTTCACAAAACACTATTCTATTAGTCAAGAAATTTAATTATTAAAATTTAAGGCTAGGTAATTGCAATGAAACAATGTATTCCGAAAATAAAGCAGTATGCATTTAATTAAATCAAATGAATCAAAAACAAAATAAAATAAGAAGCATCAGTCAACTAAAAGAAGTAATCTTATTAATACTAAGGAATATTAATAGGCCAAAGTGCTGGCTTGGACTTAGCGGGCCGGCCTAGTTTTCTTTTTGTCCAATGGGTATCATTTTTGCTTCTAGTGGTGATGTTGTTAGTTTAAGCCGAACTGCAAGACTCAAAACGTGTTTACATATATCCTCAGGACTTGATTAATATGCCAATAAATAAATTTAAAATAGAAGTGAAAAAAACTTTAATGAGTAAAGGTTACTATAAAGTGGATGAGTACCTTAATGATGTTAATGCGTGGTCAACATAAGTCTCTGGCTTGCTCGCACAAAATAAATTGTAAACCAAAACAAATTTATAAAAGAAAAATAATCTAGTTCTAATGTAGTTCGCTGAGTTTCTTGCTGGTATCTTCTCAGTAGAACTAATCTACCGAACCAGCGAAAGAATCATTTTCCAATGGTTTATTTTTACATTATTTAATATTTTTATATTATTTCTTGACATACATAATTGTAAAATTTTGACGTTCATTATGTGCTCTTTATGTGCCTAAACTGAATAAATGAAATTGATTCTTTGATTCTTTGATTGATGTATTTATAAAAAAATTCGGGACAGTCGCACGATCCTTTTTGTCTTCTTTTGCTTTTTACGTCACTGTTATTACCGTTTCACTCTCAAATTCACTTTGGTACACTGAAACTTCATTCATATAATCACAACATCTGTCATTTTCATTAAAAAATCGTATTAAAAATAAAAAACATAACGCCTCAAATAGAATATCAGTAACCAATAATCATTAATAAGCAGCTTACGAGACTTTGCTTAAAGTGAAATTTTTTGTTATGTAATACCTCATTAAAAAAAAATAAACATAAACATATCTATTGAAGTTGTCCTCTCTGTATTTCTAGTCGCTCACATACCTAATGTAGTCGCACAGATAAAATATTATTATCTGAAATTGATTAATCACAACCCACTTTTCGTAAGCCCTTCCTGGATTTTTTTATTAATCCATATTCGTCGTTAGTTTATTTAATTTTTCACTTACTCAAATTCATACCGTTCAAGTTATTAAAATAGTATGTCATCATCATGACCGTTTTATAATTCCCCATTCTTAATTAAGCTCTTATGGATCTTTTACCCATATCAGTCGATGGGATGTTAGTATTGAAATTGAAGACAAGCCACTCGTTGCTAATTTGGCGTTTCAGTATCTACTTACATCCTACAGTAGGTACGAGCCAGTCGCGGGCGAGTGGCTCTGCTTTGTTTAAGCTTCTTTGATGAGCAGCTTACGATTCCTAAACGCGGCGACTAAGCTACTATACAGTTGATACAGTTGTACTCAACAGTATTTGCAGATTAGGGATGATGTATGTTCAAAGGGACTAAAAAGACTATCTACTGGAAGGAATCTAGCATCTGGTTCATATCTAGTATATATATATATATATATATATATATATATATATATATATGTGATCGCATTTTTGCAGGTATTCTTGACAGCACCCCGATTTAGACAGACAGACCGATCGAAACGTAGCCTAAGGCTTTGTTTTCGCAAAAGTTATGTCTTCTATATTTATAAATAGTATTAATATACAATTTATTCTATATTTTTTAGGGTCCCGGCCGCCGTACGAACTTCATGGCAGTCGTTACGGATAGTTGGAGCCCTAACAAAAGATTTTCGTAGCGTACATGCTTGTAGGACCTAATGTACAGTACATATAATAAATAAAAGAAGCCTAGTTACCAACTTTTAATGAAAATAGTCGTGAAGAATTCAAAGTTCAAACGCTGCACATGAAAAAGTACCTACATTTTCAACATCTTGTATGTGTTTTCTTTAGAACTTCTTTAATTAAAACCAGAAGCATAACTTATTTTCGAGTCTACTTTTACAAAGGAAAGTACGTTGAAAGCGTCGCACAAAATATGTTAAGGCACTTGATTATAACTGACTAGCTGTTGTCCGAGGCACCGCTCGTGCTGTGTTATGCTATGTTTCACAGAGCGGTCACATAGGTACCCAGGTACTTATGGTACGGGGCTCAAGCTAACCTCGCCTGCTTAGCAAGCACACCACTCTCGAGGGGTACTTAGCAGGCACACCATCCGTTTGGTGACGGAGAAAGAATACAAGTACACCACTCCATCTCATTCAAAAGGTGAAAAATACGCAGACGATATCACTGCGAGAGAAGGAAAACTTGAAATAATACCCTGTACCAACCCGTCTGGCCAGCGTGGAAACAGGCCAAAGCCTCCCAATATTGAGAGAGGCCTAGTCCAGCAGTGGAATGCGAACTGCGATGGCTAGTTCATTGTAGCAAAACAAAAGGAGTAAGAGGACTCTGAGCTCCGAGGTGAAAGTCTCGGATGCAACCGGGAACAATGCTATGATGGTGATGATGATGATGATAGCTATGCGCCGTTTGTGAGAACTACTACCTTTAATATTGTAAACTGAATTTTGCAATAAAAATGTCTTGTATTTCATATTCAAAGCATAGTACAATTAGTGCTCGTATAATAAAGGTCTGTCGCACAAGCGCTAACCGCACTTCCCTCATTTTAGGTGCACTGCATGAGTCTAATGAAAATGCCGTTCTTTCATTCGTTGAACTCGTGCACTGTACTGTATAATTAAATCACATGTATTTCAGGTATTTGCATATCAATGAAATTCATCATATAGATCCACAAACGTTTTCGAATATGCCACGCTTGGAGAGATTGTAAGTATTTGCAATGAATGTGAATATTATGAACCTGAATAAAAATTGCATTCATTGAATACACGGACAATTTATTTCAGATATTTACATAACAACCATATAAAGAGGATACCTTCAGGCGCCTTTTCCGGTATGCCTAAACTGCGCAAACTGCGTTTGGACAGCAATGCTTTGATCTGTGACTGTTCGATGTTGTGGCTCGTCAAGATGATGGCTCAACATAATGATATGTACGTCGATGCCACTTGTTATCAACCTCTGAAAGTCACTGGAATGCCGCTTTCCATAATGGAAGAGAATGATTTTCAGTGTCGTAAGTATAACCTGTATAACGACCCGTCGGGTCATCTGTACTAATCAGGTAGTACGATTGATGGTACAACTGGCTTTAAATAGTAATTTATCCCACTAGTACTTATTTTTCGAGCGTATATTAACCCACGCATACCGTTTATGGCGTAGCCGCATTTTGTGAATCTTGTCAATATAAGTAGGAACCTATGCACAAATATCAAAATCAAAATATTTTTAATACCGGAATATCATTTTACAGAATCGCCGAAAATCGATGAAGAGCCGAAAGATATTAGTGTGAGTTTTGGCGAAGCAGCCAAGTTCACCTGTGTCGCAAGTGGCGAACCCTTGCCTGAGATAGTCTGGCTTCGAGATTCTAATGAGATACCTATTGACGGGACTCGCTACGATGTGATGGACAACGGGACATTGACAGTGTATGACACCAGCGAGTCTGACGGTGCATATTTCGAATGTATGGCTAAAAATACTATCGGCGAAGCACACTCCAAACCTGCTCGGATGACTGTACAACAGCGGCACGAGAATGGTAAGCACTTGAATATCAAAATGAAATATGATCTCAAATTATAATTTACCATCAGATTGTTTGAATTTTATCATTTTGTTTCAGCGCCTCCCGTATTTACATTATTGCCGCTCAAACAATCAGCAAAGTTAGCTCAACCTTATACAAGTTTCGATTGTGAAGCAGATGGATATCCTAAGCCTCATATTGCTTGGTTTTTTAATGGAGAACGTATTTTATTAAATGATCGCATATCTATCCATCGTAATGGCACTATTACTATAGAGAATGTTCAAGAGTCTGACGCTGGTTCGTATACTTGTCAAGCTGAAAATGTCTACGGCGAAGTAACTGTGTCTGTCTTGCTTGAAGTAATGGGTAAGTAATATATAAAAAATATAATGTACTTAGTAGTAGTGGCCATGTGTTGTTTCTCTCACTATTTAATCAAATACTAGGCTAGTCACAATAAACATTACAACCTCCTGTAAAAGAAAGAGTTATAGGCGAGACTAGGAACCCGAGTTTGGGATGTCAGACGACAGTCTCTCCCGGAAAATCGACAGACCTATAAAAAAGTAAGCGGATCCCGAGCTCTCAAATATAATCTTTAAGTGAAACCGCTATGAGTAGGAACAATGAAAGCGGTATTGGGAACCTTAAAACTAGATGAATATAAATCAAAGGGTGAATGATAATACCTATTTGGTCTGATAAATTGTGTAGTCAGTTATTAAACATACAGTGAAACCACAGTGCGGTGAAACTAATTGAAATAATAATGGTTTATAGGAATTGAATAGGAATACGAATTAAATTGGATAGGAATTGAAATAGTCCACTCAATGTAAATAATGTGATGTGCCATATTCAGTGAGGTTTTTTTATACAACTTAGGTGGCAGACACGTACACGGCCCACCTGATGGGAAGTGGTTACTGTGGCCTATGGACGTTTGCATTCGTCCATAGGCCACAGGGGCGTTACACGCGCGCTATCGAGGAGAATCAGGAGCATCGGAAATCCAGATAAATGAAACAGCGGAGTTCCTACCGAAACCCAGTTTGCTAAAAATACCTATTTAAAGCATTAGTACTATTACTAATATCGGTAATTTGCATATTTCTCGCAAATGATATATACAATGGTAATTTATCGTAAAAAATGTTCATAAAAGTGTAAATTACATACAAAATAGTAAAAAATATGAACAAAATAGTCCTTGTGTCTAGTACAAAAGTAGTTAAGGAGGTACGTGGCATAACTCGTGGATTTGGTAGATTTGATTGGGAAACTGGACTCAATGTCCAGTTTTCAAAGAAATCAAATTAAATGAAAATTTTATAATCATTTATTATATTTAACTAGAAATTGGTGAAATTGCGGTGGTTCTTTCGATTGCAAGAAATATTAAATAAAATAATTAGCGCGCCAATTTTAGTACCAGAAATTGGTAACTATTTTTAGGAATAGCATCACAGTAAAACGTTTAAATGTAATATGAAAAACAAGCAAAAATTCAATACCATAATAAAATTGTATCCTATTATAAATATAATTATATCTTTGTTCAAATGTAATGATAAACTATAATATATGTTTTTAATATTGATATATTTTGTTTTAGTCGCACCAGTTTTCGTCGTCACCCCAAAGAATAAAACTGTGAAAGCTGGAGACAAAGTAGACTTCACGTGTTTGGCAAAAGGCTTGCCAAAGCCAATCATAAGCTGGTTTAGAGACACATTACCAATAACCGCGGAGGAAAACATAAATCTTAGTAGTGACGATAACAATTTGACCATTAACTTAGTAACATCTGATGATGAAGGCATATATCACTGCCGGGTAGAGAATACAGAGGGGTCTATAGAGGCATCTGCTTTTTTAAAAGTTGAGAGTTTGAAAATAATTAAGCCACACATTGTATTAAAACCGGAAGACACCGATGCTTTTAAAGAAACTACAGTCCAACTACCATGTGAAGTGGAAAGTGAGCCTCCTGCGGCAATCGAGTGGCGAAAAGATGGTTCATACTTGAACGATGATGACAAATATTCAATAACAATTATTGGAAGCTTAATTATCAACAATTTAACAATTAGAGACTCAGGGAGGTACGAATGTTCTATTTTCAATGATTATGGTCGAGATACTGCTTCTGCATTTTTAACGGTTAAAGACCGTCTTTTACCCGGGGACGCATACGTAAATATTGCTCTGACTGAAGCAATTAGAGATATTGATCAAGCTATTGATAGAACCATGGAAGAACTATTCAGTAACAATACTTCAAAAACGGATATCACGGCACTTTATAAAATAACTAGATTTCCAAATGCTCCTGCAAGAGAAGTAGCGCGGGCAGCTGAAATTTACGAAAGGACTTTAGACAAAGTGAAAGAATTCTTGATAACTGGTCATAAAATTACCTCTGCAGACCCCTTTAACTATCAAAACATATTGTCAAATCAACATCTTGAGATAATTGCACGCTTATCTGGGTGCGTTGCTCATAGAGAAAAAGATGACTGCTCAGACATGTGCTACCATAGCAAGTATAGGAGCTTTGACGGCACGTGCAACAACTTTGCGAATCCAACATGGGGAAGTTCGCTAAGTGGATTTAGAAGAATACTATTTCCAATTTATGAAAACGGTTTTAGTGAACCTGTGGGTTGGAACAAAGGCATAAAATATAACGGATTCACATTACCCAGTGCACGTCTCATCTCTACTAAAATTATTTCTACAGAGGATATATCTGCCGATATCGAGATAAGTCATATGACAATGCAGTGGGGTCAATGGCTAGATCACGATTTGGATCATAGTTTGCCATCTGTAAGCTCGCAGACCTGGGATGGTGTAGATTGTAAAAAAACATGCGACTATGCTGCACCATGTTTCCCGATCGATGTACCATCAAATGATCCTCGTGTCACTAATCGACGATGCATAGATTTCGTGCGAACAAGTGCTGTTTGCGGTTCTGGTGTGACATCGGTTCTATTTGGAAAACTACAGACAAGGGAACAAATTAACCAACTTACTTCTTATATTGATGCGTCACAAGTCTACGGTTTTGAAAAAGTTGTTGCTGAGGATTTAAGGGACAAAACGAATGAAAATGGATTACTTCGTGTAGGTGCTACTTTCGTTGGTAGGAAACCCTTACTGCCTACAACTGGAGTTAACGGAATGGATTGTAGGCGTAATCTAGAAGAAAGTAATCGCAACTGTTTCGTTGCCGGGGATATTAGGGCTAATGAACAAGTTGGTTTAGCAGCAATGCATACAATTTGGATGAGGGAACATAATAGAGTTGCGGTTAGTTTGAAAGTTATAAATTCATTTTGGGATGGAGACCGAGTTTATCAAGAAGCTAGAAAAATAATCGGCGCCGAAATGCAACTGATAACTTATGAACATTGGTTACCTATAATACTCGGGCCAGAAGGTTATCAGCAACTTGGAGAGTATACTGAATATAACCCAAACATAAACCCATCAATTTCTAACGTTTTTGCTACTGCTGCTTTACGATTTGGTCATTCTATGATTAATCCTATACTGCATCGTTATGATGAAAACTTCGAAACTATCCCTGAGGGTCATCTTTTGCTACGTCACGCCTTCTTTTCACCTTGGAGGCTTACCGATGAAGGAGGTGTTGATCCTTTACTTAGAGGAATGTTCACTACACCGGCGAAACTGAAGACACCAACACAAAATTTGAACTCTGAATTAACTGAAAAACTTTTCCATACTGCACACGCTGTCGCACTGGACTTAGCAGCTATTAACATCCAACGTAGCCGCGATCATGCTATACCACCGTATACTAAATGGCGTCAGTACTGCAATATGACTGAGGTAAATGATTTTGATGATTTGGCCGGTGAAATACCTGATGACAGTGTGAGGGAAAAGCTGAAAGACCTGTATGGATCCGTGCACAATATTGACGTTTTTGTTGGAGGTATACTTGAAAATCAAGTAGAAGGTGGAAAGGTGGGCCCGTTATTCCGATGCTTGTTAGTAGAACAGTTTAAACGTCTAAGAGACGGAGATCGATTCTGGTATGAGAACCCTTCTACTTTCAAACCAGAACAACTGCGACAGATTAAACTAACCAGTTTGGCTCGTGTTTTATGTGATAATGGCGATAACATTGATACAATTGGAGAAAACGTGTTTTTGCTGCCCGAAGTACAGGATGGACTTATTTCTTGCGACGATCTTCCTTCCATAGATTTGCGTTATTGGGCTGACTGCGAAGATTGCAGTGACAATAATGTTCTTGACCGTGCTAAGCGTAGTGCCCGTCGTGATCATGATTCTTTAGAAGAACCCGTCGAGGAAGAACGACTTAGCAATCTGGAAGTGTCTCAGCAAAGTATAGAAAATACTATTGCATCACTGAAAAAGCGTATTGAATATCTAGAGCAAACATGCAAAATTGAATAAATTATTAACAATATTTAACATTGTTTCGACAAATTTACATTGAATATTTAGTATAAACATCGTCGTAGAATAAATTATAACCAATATATGAGTAGTACAGTTTTGAACTATTTACATTATACCTAATGTTTATGAATTCGCTAATTGGTGTTTCGATGTAAGCTTTAAATCCTATCTATGTGGTCCAATTCACTAAGATTATTTTATCTGTTCTCTATCTAATAATTAAATGCCCACTCCGTCTGTAACTTTAAAAGGTATTTTGAACTAGGTACGACTACGAAGTATTTCCTTATTATGTTCTACAAGGCTCACAGTATTTATTCGATGTAGTAGCGCATTTAACTGTTCCTAAATATCTCGATGTCAGATGTAATTGTAAGGTTTAGTAACAACTTGTAATATCGCTGTAATTTAGGTTATTTAAGATATACATATATTATAAGAGATAAATATCTTTGATTTCCTTCAAAGGTATCAGGCATTTCAAATTTATGTATATGTTGCCGGCAATCTGTATAATTCAGGTAGGACATGACGGTATTCCCGTCCCAATTGAGCAGTCTGATTGGGGAAGTACCTCCACTCTACAGAAAACCACGGCTATAATAACCTCGTGTTGTGTTCCCGGCGGCGGTGAGTAGAGTAGCCAGAGCTCACTGCAGAGTTTTTGTGCTGTCAGCGGGAATACCAAAGACTTGTCCTGATTGTGTCTTCTGCACTGACGGCACGGAAACTCTCTGTTCTTACATGGTCCGTAGCACAGGTGTGACTCCTCTGGTGTTGCACATGTTCATAGCTCACAGTAACCAATTTCCATCGATACCCAGGAAATGTATGCTATTGTGTAGGATGGCTGCTGTTCCACCGGCAATGTGTGAAATAAATAGGTCTATATTTGCTGATGGCTTTGCCGAATTTCTATTTCTGGACCAAACCAAGTCAAATTGCACGGTGAGAACACTGCGCGCACCAACCTAAAATGGGGTAGGTTAGAAGGCTTAGGCGCGCACTCGGTAGGTATTGTATAAGTACATTGCCTAGGCATTGTATAGAATATCGGATTATACACATTGCCGACGATGACAGGTACCACATGATGGTGTTAATTCCCGTTAGCAATTTAAGGAACCAGTAATTTATTGAAATGCAGTTAACAGGTGAATATTGCAACTAAGTAAAGGAATAAGTACATTTTTTGGTTAGGATTTGCTAAATAAATTTTATTTTTTTTGTATTTATGCTAAATACCTACCTAAGTACCTATATTTTAAATGTAAGCTTATATAAGAATGTAAAGTACACGTTCATTTAACATTGTTGATTACTTTTAGTTCAGGGACAGACTTATTATATTTTTATTATATCATGCATTATATAAATTTAGATGCCTAATTAACTATGTACCTATACTTATAATAATGTGTAGCCATTCGAATAATTAATATTTTAAATGAATCATAGTTGCATTGTCGTCGAGGTTTGTAAACTAAATGCAAGCAAGGCCAAAGTTTTAATGTTTGTGAGGAATGAAGAAATGATTGAAGGAGCATATCAGCGTTAAGATGAGCTGATTTCTGTCCTAAGGTAAGGTAGCGAGAGTTGGGTATTAATGAAGTGGACATGAGATCAGTGTGAAGTGTGTATGTAAATGCATTGATAGAAAGAGGAGAAATGAGGATGTAGCTAGTTGAAAAATGGAATGAATTATAAACTAAACGCAGACTGCGTGCGAGCTCGGTGGAATCGGGAGCTGTGGAATAATAAGGACCCCGGGCTCAGACGCAACGATATCTATAAGTACTTCATCATCATCCTCATCCTAAGGGCAGATCCTGGTTGCGTCTAAAGGTTTTGAGCCCGGAATTCGCATTACTTCATATTTTCTGAGCCCCTGATTCCTCAGAGCTCGCGCGCGGACTGTAAGTATATAGTGGACCTGTCATGACGTGCTATCAGCGATGGTGGATGGCGGCCCTAGTCACGATCACTTATACACGACATTGTAGGCCCACAGGCACTAGCTTTTGATTTGGCATATCGGGAGGAAAAGTGAGAATCCAACTAAGATCTGCTTGCTTCCGTGTTGTAGAGAGTTCTCTATTTCCTGACAGTACCTTTACAGACTAGGTGGTTAAAACCGTTAGTTTTTTATAAAATGTTACGATCGCAGTTCGGTACTACTCTAGACATATATCAAGTCGTAGATTTGCGTTTTGCGAAAGCGAGGATGCTCTATTAACTCACCCATATCCAGCCGATGCTATCAGGACTCTCACTCTTCTTCCTGACGGCGAAGCGCGGTGTGCCAAACCAAAAGCCTAAAGGAAATGTAAGTGAACACGCAACAATCCAAATGGTACCTAATCGTTTGAACTTTGATGGAGGAATGTTATCCCTACCTGCCTTGGAGGAAAGGTATTAGTGTTTGTATACATCTATGTAGGTGTATATTCTAATTCTAATATTAAAAATGGGTGTATTTACAAGTTTCATTGCAGCCATTAGGTATGCACAGGGAGGGATTTCATGAAAACTTTGATTATTTATGAGCAGTGATTCAATTTACCTAGTTATACGTAGATACGTTATAAGCTTACTGTTTCATGTTACTTGGACATTTTAATCTTTGAACAAAATATTATTAGGTATACACGGCATGGATGAGAGACTAGGCTTAGGTAAGAATGAATTAGGTCAGCTTCCAAAATTTGAACTAAGAAAGGGTAATTAGGTAAGGATAACAGCATGTTGTTAAGTATGTGTTTCTCACAAGTAACAAAAACCAGCGAAGGATTTGTTGAGGTCACTTATATTTTATGTAGGAATAATTAATTAAATTATATTAGTAGGTGTAGTATGGTAGGGGAGCCCTAGAAGGAATTTTGTGAACTACTCGAGCGCGTAAGATTAATGTAAGAAGGGAGGATACCTTACATATTGTCAACTTGCTTCAGCCAGTATGAGCGTTTAATATGTGGTGCGTTAAACAAAACTGACCATCGGATTTCCACATATGCGTCATTTTAAGATAAAGGAGGTTAGTTACCAAGTACCTAATAAGTGTCAATTTTGCTAATCTGACGATTTAAGCATAACCTAAGGGCGTGGGAAGGTAGTCAAGTTGCAAAAAATGAGGTCTGGAGTTACTCGAGCGCAGTCGTTTTTTTATGATGCAGGTAAGTACCTAATCATACCAGAATAACTGAAAAAAAGAGACCAAAGTAATTATTTATTATTACTTTGGTCATTATTTCAAAACGTTAATGAAAATTAATGAAATAGTAGATATATTATGTATTTATTATGACGCTTCCCCCACCTAAAATTGGAAACATTATTATACTTATCATTATTCTTTCTATCATAAATTCGAAAGAAAAAGTATTATTCTTTTATTGAAACTAGTTTCGAAAGAAGATGTATTATTCTTATACGGAAACTGGTTTCGCAACTTAGTTTCGTTCGTGGATTCGAAGGGATTCTACTAGGTTTCCGCGACGCTCTTGTAACTACACGTGATCATGGGCTCGCCTACCATTATACCAATTTCATTATGCATAAATGTTGTAGGTAACAGTTAATGTTGTAATGAGAAATAAAATGGCAAAAATAAATGTAGTTTCATTTTATTGGCATAGAACTAGGATGAGATTTTATTGTACAATTTATTTTAATACATAAATTACGGTAATGTACCTAACAATCTACTACAGGTTTTACGCCAACTGGACTCGTAGTCACACCAAGTAGTCACACCAGTGTGACAGTCAAGAATTTTTGTTTTGGTTGTCACACCGCCAATGAGTGCGGATGATGATATCTATCGATATATCATGATGACATTTAATTTACCTATACAAAGAGGTATTAAGAATTGTAATTTATATATCGATAAAACAACACTAGTTGATAAATGACAAGTAGTGATGATAAAGGGTGTTGTGATATTGGCGGTGTGACAAACAAGAAAGAAATTCCTGATTATCACACTGGTGTGACAACTTGGTGTGACCACGAGTCCGGCATCGTTTTACGTAGTACCTACTACCATCTGTTCTGTGCTATTACAATATACAGTACTTACGATAAATATAACTAACTACATACCTACTTCTGTATCTATTTATAATTTTGGGTAGTTTCTAATTTTCAAATCAATATATTTTAATTTTAATGATTTTACTTAATTGGATAATTATTGTCATAGTGGGACATTACTTTTGGGGTATGGGGTCGGACTAGATAAGTTTTAAAAATGACACAAATATACATTTACACATGATAGGCGACATTTTTGATGGACTATATTTTTCTATGCACTCTGCAGGCTTTTCAACATTCTTAGGTACTGTACGCAGCTATTAGATATTTTTGGAACTTATCAGTATAACTGTTTAACTTACCGTAGGTAATAATAAATATTTCTAATCTACCTATATAGGTAACAAAAATGTTCCCTACCAGTGAACCGGGTGCATGGCATATGTAAACATTCAGGGCAGTCGGTCCTCCTGCTGATTGAAGAACATGGCTAAAGCACAGATTTTTCTTTTGTAGTTGGGATGTAAAACGGCTGTCCCTTAGAGCTATATAAGTTTAATCAAAAGGAGGAACAGGAGACTCCAGGTTCCAGACTATCCAACCGGGAACAATGCTAATTTCATAAAGATGAATCTATTGAACAAATTGACTAAAGGATATCATCTGCATTTAGACTCCTATATATTTAGTGTGTCGACCAGTCGCTAATAAAACATTCTTGTCTATATTCCGCACCTGAACCTCTAAGAATGCAATCTTTTTTCCTGTTTTTAATGTAATGGCTTCAACTTCAATGTTGTCACCTTCCCTTGCAGCAGCTAAATAACTGAAATCACAAAGAATACCTTATGATAGATACATTTACCTATGTAAACCAGACACTGACTACCAGTATAAGACAAAAATCAGCATGCTGACTGCTTCACTGAATGCACAAGTCCATAACAGTATTGATCAGTGCCATTCTATCTGGGTGTAACCTAGCTACTTTACCAATTTAGTATTCTTTTTAAAAGAATTTTAGAACCGAAATTACTATTCCCTCTAACTAGGAGGTAGGACACGGCGGTAAATTCGCCCAATTGAGCAGTCCGACTGGGGAAGTACCTCCGCCCTACAGAATACCGTGGCTATAATAACTTCGTGTTGTGTTCCCAGCGGTGAGTAGGGTAGCCAGAGCTCACTGGAGAATTTGTGCTGTCATCGGGAAGACTAAAGGCTTGTCCTGCTTTGTCTTCTAAACTGACGGCACAGAGACTCTACTTACAGGGTTGGCAGCGCGACTGTGACTCCTCTGGTGTTACAAACGTTCATAGGCCACGGTAACCACTTTCCATCAGGTGGGCCGTGTGCTTGTCTACCAACTAAGTGGTATAAAAAAAAAAAATAACCCCTCCAGCTAAGCTAAATTGCTTGTGTTAGGAGCATGTTCACGTCGGTAGTGTAATGGCCAGGATTCGAACCCGTGCCCTCTCGATCGTAAGGCCGACTCCTGAACCTGTGCAGACGTATAGATGGTACTACTGTGCGCTTACGGAGAAAACCTTGCATTAGATGTGCACATTGACTCATACTTAAAATAGTTTAGATATCCTAAAACCTAGCAAAATTTACAAAATTAATCAAGGTTACATCCTCTCCATCATAGCAACGACTCCTTAACCAATAACTGATTAGTAAGAAATAAAATGTAGCCATATCAGCAAGCTTGCATAAACATTATTTTCTTTATTGTGTACTTATAATGTATGCACAGGCGTTTAATGGCTATTATTAATTACTTTGTATAGTAGATTCTTAAAGTTGTAATAAATATATGATAAGATATTAATATGGTCTGAGATCTATAGCTGCGTGGTTTCCAGCTGAGTAGAATTTAGACCACCCCATCTCTTTCCATGTGGTGTCGTACAAAGCGACTAATGGATAGGGCTATATAACATCAGACATATATATACAACCCTGAGCCCTCAGGTTCATGGCTGAAGTCAACAATAGTGCCCAGAAAATGGCAATAGGCTCACCTACTATAAGGTGTGCCCAAATACAATGATTAGTGAATTGTGGGTTTTAATTCACATCTGCCTACCCTCGGGGGATAAAGGTGTGATTATATGTATGTATGAGATCTATATAAGTCACTACTGACCTTACACTTAGATCTATAGAGACTCCTCTTGTTTCAATGTGATCATTTGCTGTCAATGCATATGTAGATATGGCATCAACTAGATGTGCAATGAAGCCTCCATGCAGAGTGCCGCGCTGGTTCAGGTGCTCGGGACCCACCTGGAACTGTGTCACCATCTTACCCTCACCGCAGCATACTACTTTCACCTGAAAAACAATAAACATCAGCTAGAATATCTTTGTAGGTTACTTTGAATACATAAAACCTGTGGTTACGATGATCAATGACCTCCGGGTCTAAAAAGGTCAAACAACATTGAGCGATTCTGCTTAAAACTGGTAACTTTCTGAATTTCCAGTAGATCTCAATAGATTTCAATATAATTTATAAAATGGTCATTCAGATGACCTGACAATTCATTTACTAAGCAGATTCTAATTTCGTGTAAATATCGCTGCAAGACAAAATATTATCCTAATGTGATTCCAATAAAGTGACCTTTTTACACTTCCTCGGCTCTACTATTAGAATGGTTGTTCAGAACCAAAAAGTTTCTCTATTGGTAGGTGCCTACTCAGATTTATTTCCATCACTTTTACAACTTGTAAATTCCAAAAATGCTAAGATATACCTTACGAAGATTTTGATCGAAGCCTTTCGTGGTAGCAACAGCTTTTGTAAAGAGTTCTGCAATTTTGGCACCTTTGCTACACATTTTAGAGGAATTCCGGGATATATACGAAGTGCGGGCTAGTTTTGTATTGTAGGTTAAACCGGAACCACACTAGACAAAATTACTCTGGATCATACCTATAAAGAAATATTTTAAAACAGAGAATATATTTATAAATTTCATAAATTAAATCAGTGTTATAAGTTTACAGGCTCACTTTGTACGCTACAGACGATGATCAGCTGCAAGGCAAGATCAGCTGATCTGACATTTTGTCAGATCTGACCAATGCTGTCACCATGCGTCACTGTCAGACCTGTCACTCAAAGATATTCGTCTAAAAATAGGTTTAAGAATTGGCTGCAAGAATACTGATTTATAATTTAAAGTAAAAAAAATGCTGCTGCATGTTTGTATTAAAGACCCGTAGACATTGATATAGGTACTTGTACAAAAAAAATTGTTTAATTTTTAATAAAAAAAATTGTATACAACTTAAGTGGCAGACAAGCATACGCCCACCTGATGGAAAGTATTTAACGTGACCTATGAACGTGTGTAATACCGGTGAATCACATCCGTGCTGCCGAACCTGTAAGAACAGAGATTTTATGTGCCCTCAGTGTAGAACACAAAATCAGGACAAGCCTTTGGTCTTCCCACTGACAGCACAAAAACTCTACAGTGAGCTCTGGCTACCCTACTCACCACCGGGAATACAACTCGAGGTTATTATAGCCGTGGCATTCTATAGGGTGGAGGTACTTCCCCAGTCGGACTGCAATTCAATTCGGACGGGATTACCGTCGTGTCTTACCTCCTCGTTTTTGTTTATTTTTGAAATTTTTGCAATAAATGCTACAGTGTTCCTCATACATAGCATGCAGATTCGACATCAGTAGATATTATATATAATACCTGTGACATACTCTATGTAAGTAACTAGATACTTACAATGTATTGCTCAGACATTAATCTTGGACCTAAAATGTGCTCCACTTAAAATGTGCCTCATACACGTAGTTCACGTTTCTTGTATATATTTTGAGGATAGCACAGTGTACTACTGTGAATGAGCTCAAATTCAGCAAGCACATATTATTACAAAGCAATCATCCTGTCCCGAGGTATACCTGTCAGGTACTTAAACTGAGAAATTGTGATATATAACTAATTAAATGGTACCTAATCATAATCGAAGCCTGTTGTTTTTTCATTATTATTTTCTCATTTTTATACCACTTAGTTGGCAGACAAGCACACGGCCCACCTGACGGGAAGCGGTTACCGTGGCATATGGACGAATGCAACACCAGGAGTGTCACATTCGCGCTGCCGACCATGAAGAAACCTTCTGATGTCCCTCTTGAAGAACCCCATATTGTAAGCATTATGAGGCTTTGAGTACCTATAACATTGTACCTTAGCTTTTAAATTGTTTTTATTGATATCGAAAAAAGTGTAGTACCTCAGTCTTATTAGCACATAAAAACTGCAGGATAATTTGTGTTGTGTCGAGTAGCTTTCTTTCACTTTCTTACGAGCAATAACGCAAGTCGAAAACTTCAACATTAAAACGATGACAGGCACTTAAGTTTTTATTTTAACTTTTCAGTCTTATTTAATTTAGCCTACCGTTGATATTAAATAAGCTTCAAGCTTGTTCGTAGCACACTTTTGCAGGTTGTGCTCCCGTATTCGTTCTCTGGAAAATTTACTCTACACTAATACATCTAGTCAGATGTTGAATAAAATAAATACATAATGAAGATTCCAATAAATTGCAAGCCTTTCTTCTTTTTGAAGTCGATAGTCGATTAAAAACTACATCATATTCAGTGGCGGTACAGCATTCGACTTCTGCGCAGGCATTCCCGTGGTTCGTTTCTTGCACAGTAGTTCAGTTGTGGAACTTTTTAGGGGTCCAACTAGGAATTACCCCTACCCGTAAGTAGGTACTTAACGAATGCCATAGATGTTGATATGGCAAACGGAACCAACGTACGTAAAACGTAAAGTAGATAGGGAAGTTCATTTTTTATTTAGATTCAAATAGGTAATCTAGGTAGATACCATTTTCCAATCTAGATGAAAAACAACCATTAATAAAATATTCCCAGTAAGTCCGTACAATGAAATAAGAGCATTTGTAAGCTTCACAACATATGTATACATGTTACTTAACATGGATTACACAACTCAAAACATAAAAACTTAAAATTAAAGTAATACGGTCGTGTCGTGTCCGGTTAGACGGTCAGCGGCCGGTTTTTGGCGCCGTGGGCCTGCCACAGCAACATGCGGTCTAATAAGAGCCTAAGTACCTACATGCTCTATGCGCACGTCGTACCTACTCTTGATAAATAAGTCTTCCGGATACATTAATTACATTTTGTAAGAAGCCACCTAAAGAACACAATATCAAGGTGTGTTGGATAACACACTTATGTAACTAGCTTGTAACTAATTAAAAAACAGAAAAGGGCCTGTTATACATACGCTGAACTTGAATTCAGTTGGTTGCAATGTTTTAGTATGTTGTTAGAAGTGTTCCGCGCTGTTATGTTGTTTAAAACACAGTAGATATTCAAAAGTGATGTTTTAGTTCATATTTGGTCAAAACATTTTGATTTAGGTTTTCCCAAGCGTCTACAATATGAGGTTCTACAAGAGGGGCATCAGAAGGTTTCTTCATGGTCGGCAGCGCGAGTGTAACACCCCTGGTGGTGTATACGTCCATATAAAGTAAAGGAGGTAGGAGGATTTCCGCCCAATTGAGCAGTCCGACTGGGGAAGTACTGCCGCCCTACAGAATACCGCGGCTATAATAATCGTGTTGTGTTCCCGGCGGTGAGTAGGGTAGCCAGAGCTCACTGGAGAATTTGTGCTGTCAGTGGGAAGACTAAAGACTGCTTTGTCTTCTACACTGATGATACAGAAACTCTGTACTTACAGGGTTGGCAGCGCAACTGTGACTCCTCCGGTGTTACAAACGTCCATAGGCCGCGGTAACCACTTTCCATCAGGTGGGCCATGTGCTTGTCTGCCACCTAAGTGGGATAAAAGAAAAGAAAAGGCCACGGTAACCGCTTCCCATCAAGTCTGCCAACTAAGTGTTATATAAAGAAATCAAGGTTGACCAACATGATTGAGCCCAATATTTATTGTTTACTTCAAACTCAAACCTTGCTGATCAACAATATATATTCCTATATAAATTACATTGATAAATACTTCTTGAAACTTTAAACAGGATGAACAGAAACAATATGTAGTAGGCATGCAGGTAAAAAAACAAAGGTAAAATCGAAGGAGGTATTAACACGACGGGTTTTCCGTCCAATTAGCAGTCCAACTGGAGAAGTACCTCCGCCCTACAGAATACCGCAGCCATAATAACATCGAGTTGTGTTTCCGTAGGGTAGCCAGAGCTCACTGGAGAGTTTTTGTATTGTTAGTAGGAAGACCAAAAGCTTGTCCTGATTTTCAGTCTTTTACCCTGACGACACAGAAACTCTTGTTTACAGGGATGGTAACGCGAGTGTGACGCCCTTGGTGTTGCACACGTCCATAGGCTACGGTAACCATTGTCCATCAGATGGACCCTGTGCTTGTCTGCCAACCAAGTGGTATAAAAAAAAGAGAATAAAGCTCTGTTGTGAATCGATTGTCACAATGACATCAGCAGGTACGTGTTGTAAGAACGTTTCGAACGGTCGGAGGAACTCGACAGCTGAATCTGCGGAGATTTTTTTTTACGTGCGCATAATCCCCACGTATACCTCCCCACCGGAGCCGGTGGAAGAGGTTATGTCGGACTCGAACCGACTAAAACGCACGCCGCCTGTGGGTCGTTTTGGTTGCCGAAGGTGAGGTTGGCAGGCATATCCCTCGCACCCCGGCCGACCTAGGGCCATCTCTCACTATCTGGCTTCTCATCCGCGGTGAAATTTCAATTTCGCATGCTGTAAATTTGGTGTCGAGCACAAGTCGATAGTGTTGTAGGTATATTTATGTGCTCGACCACGTGACGTCACCAAAATTATAGCGAATTCAGCTGTCGAAACCACATGTCATACCACAGACACTGCAAAAATGACATTAAATTTTAGACTTTATGTGCATAATCAAACATTTTGGACTTTAATCTTCTTTCTGATTTAAAGTTGAAAATTAAATGGATTTTTTAGCAGTACCCGTGGTATTACATTGGTTTTGCTTTAGCAGAATCAAGGCCCAGATATGTCTTCTAGAATATAATCTGTCCTCACTTTCTCAGATCTAGTTATACATCAAAAATCATGACTGAGTAGGTATCTACCATATACTTAACGTACCTATACGGGCCTAAGTCCTGCATTCCTTATGAATTGGATATTTTCATGTACTTGAAATAAATTATTTAATTCAGTTTATTCTATTTAAAATGGTATAAGTGCGGTAATAGTTGAGTCGGATCTTATTTTATCGTTCTTATTTATTTTTTATCATCTACCTAATCTACTTAAATGGTTTGAGTATTGAATATTATGACGTCACATTAAATTATTTCATTGAAGTTTCCTTACAACTTACCTACTGTTTTGACGTTTAGTAAAAAAAATGTTAAGACTTATGAATTGTGTTCAGTTTTGAATTTCGATTTATCTGAGGACAAAGTGTTTACGTAATCTGCCAAATCTATCAATACCTATGTCATAAAATATGTCCTCAGATAAATCAAGATAAGTATAGCTTACTGCTTAGATGAATTAATTTTTTTATTTCATATAAGGCTGGCAATATACTCTGGCAGGGAGTAGTCGGTACCACTCTTTAAGTTATATACATAGAGAAAAGGGTTACCAAAGTGTTTTGTGCGATGTGTGTTTTGTGGAATATCTACCATTTTTAAGTGATTGAAAGTTAAACATACTTTAAGCTGGTCACTGCAACATAATACAGTAGATATGTAGGTACCTACACTAGATACTTACTAAAGCTTTCCGAAATGCCCTCGTTATGTTACCAAGTGCATGAGATATGGTTCACATGTTGCTGCGGACCGGTTTGTACATGAAGCGGGCAATGTTTACATAACATCCGTAAGTAAACACATTCGAACTTCTTATTATTGAAAAAACCTGTTAAGTGCGAGTTAAACTCATGTACTGCGGGTTCCGTGTTCCGTATACAGACCGGCTGTGCATTTACAATCCTAGTAGGTAAGGTCTAAAGGTCGTTAAAGAGTCTAGTTTTCTAATAGAACAGATGACCTGTTTTTGACATTCAACAACCGACTGGACTGAGGGACAATTACGTTGTAGGTACCTATTTAGAAAACTATATATATAAGTAAATAAATATGGCAATAAATAAGTAAAGGCGGAAAGACCGATGGCCGCCTATGAATTCGAAAAGTTGAAACATACATACAGTCACACCTTTTTCCCAGTGGGGTAGGCAGAGACTACAGTTTTCCACTTGCCAAGATACTGGCATACCTCTTTCGCTTCTTCTATTTTCATACATGCTCGCCGGTTTCGGGTACTCTTGACATGTCCTTTCTTAAAAATGTCTTCGATCGGATTGATATACATATTGTCTACGTCGTAACCACCGGGTTGAAAGCGAATCGATAAACGGATGGTGAGACAACAGATGGACAATAAGTGATTTCATAACAGTTTATTCATTACTAGCACCGCGCCGCGGTTTCACCCGCGTAAATCCTGATCCCATGGGAACATCGGGATAAAAAGTAGCCTATGTTACTCACGAAGAATGTAGCTTTCTAATGAAAAAAGAATTATTAAAATCGGTCCAGTACTATTTGAGTTTATTCGTTACCTACATACAAAAATACAAATCTTTCCTCTTTATAATATTAGTATAGATTTTATGAGGTATGCTTATGGAACTCTAAAAATAACTTTCATGATACATTTCAGAAAAACTCTTTGCATTTCAAGTTGCAACAAGTGAGTGTGTTACATTTCCTTCAAAACCGCGTAATGAGCCTGTATACCTACCTACTTTCATTCATGTTTGTGACACAGTGGTTGTAGTGTAGGTTTGCTGCATCGCTAATACTAGTTTGTTCATTTTAAAGAACGTAAACATAACATAAACTCACGCCTATATCCCCGAAGGGGTAGGCAGAGGTGCTAGCACCCACATTTCGCCAGTTTATGTTTAGGTCCCAATGTAATAGGTGGCGAGCCTATTGCCATTAATCGGGCACTTATAAATCTGCGATAAATACACACATAACTTCGAAAAGCATCGAAAAGTCATTGGTGTGTGCCATGGTAAAACCTGGAATCGAACCCGAGACCTCGTCTCAGCAGTTCATTACCCGTACCACTAGGCTACCGCGGTGTAGTCATTTTTACATGTTGATGATAAATATATGACGATGGTTAATTATTATCTAATCTGTATTTATTAAGTAGATATACCTACCTACACCTGGATAAGTAATTTCTTTGTGCTGTGGATTACATACTAAGTCGGTATTACTTGCTTATACATACTTGCTTACACTTTTCAGACTACGTTTTACTTATTTCCTCTACATGTGTTAAATTAATAATAATAATAATATGTAATAATAAACGTCTTTATTGTACACCAATAACATATTACTTTACAATCAGAAGACATAAAGTTTTGTGGTACGTACATATGGTGGCCTTATCACTCTGCGGCAATTTCTTACAGGCAACCATAGGATGTAGAGAGAAAAATAGGAGAAGAATATTTCAGTGCAGTTAAGTATATGATTGTAGCTCAACGTGGACTAAGTACTCTGTAGGTTTGTACGGTAAGTATGAATAGGTCTTACCTGTAGGTACTTATGGATGATACACTGATAACTGAAAGTCTTTTTTTTCGTGTTTCGCGTTAATACCAGTCGCATCCGAAGCTCTCACCTCAGAGTCTGGGGTCCGCTTTATCAGTCTAACTGCGGATATGGCTGAACTTCGATATTTTCCGTGAAGTGACTGCCATTTAACCTCCACAAACCTTGCAGTTAGGCTACCTATCCATTGGATTTTTCAGGACTCCAACTGCCCACAACGTCTGTCATAGATGTGCGTATGGAAACTGGGATCGACAGCTTAAAGTGCTCTCCGAAGCACGATCAGATCAATGTAAATATCCATATTGCCCCGAGCGGAGATCGAACCCGCGCCTCCTGCGTAGCGGTCGCGTTCACTGCTACTACGCCACAACTAATATCTGAAAGTAAAATGCTTAAATGATTAATCTGTGTGGTGATGGAGAAAGAATACAAGTATCACCGCCCCATTTTGTCCGAAGGGTGTCGTGAAAAGTGATTAACGGAAACTTGAGCAGAACGGAAAACTTGAAATAAAACCCTGTACCAATCCGTCTGGTCAGAGTAGAAACAGTAGGCCAAAGCCCCCGACATTGGGAGAGGCCTAGTTCAGCAGTGGACTGCAATGGACTTGTAGCTTGATTGATTGATTGAAATTGGTCAAAGGTATATATGATTTAAGCTGACCCCAAAACAATAGGGTTTGTTTGCAAGTTAAGTAATAGGTCTGTCAACAAAATGTAGTCTCCTCTCCTATCGATATGTATTGGGTCGTACCGTGTCGTATTCTGCGGACAATAATCTAGATATTTGGAGACAGATCTACCTATTTATTACTAGGTATCTATGTTCTTTTTAACACGGACATCCCCCACGGATACCACTCCCGTCGGTCAACGGGGATGATTAGACCGGACCTACAAAAAACACCGCTCGCCATCTCGGGACTCAATTAGTTACCAGAGTGTAAAGTTACCTAATTAAAAAAGGGTAGTAGGTACCTCGAAAAATATAAGATATAATAAAAATATGAATAAAAATTTTAGTTAACAAATATAATTACTTATTCAGTTGTGTATACCAAAAATGTTTAGTGCCCCCAATAGCCATAAGCGCGTTAGGGATATGTCTCAATCGATCAAAAAGTGTGCCATTACAGGTGCACGTCGCATGGAGTCAGTGTGTCACGGCTTCGATTATATAAATCGTACATAATCGGTAGGTGACGCACTCAACGACGTGTATATTATGATGTTACATTCCGTTCACCGAATTGCGTTATTAGGGCGAACCTTGCCACTAGGTACAAATCACGGGCGTGACTGACAGCAAATGCGCACTGCTCCGCATTAATTTTCATTTCGAACAACTTGAAAATTCGAACGTCGAATATTCACGACTATTTACGGTCACTCGATTTCACCACATGTTTGGTATTATACCGATTATAGTTCCTTATAGACGCTAGATTAGTTGCGTTGAAAGAGGAACACGTAATATCTACCTAGAGTCAGGACTGCGAGAAGTTCAACGGACGGTAGGTAGTGTCCTAAAAGATACGAATAAATACTTTACTTACTTAGTTACCTACTATATATTAGACTTACTATGCCTAAATCAATTATTCGCATTTCATTAAAGAAAAAACTGTGCTACAATTTGTTGCCAATTTGGCCTGCCGATTTTGGCTGCCAATTTCAACCTATATCCAAGAAAATTGGGTACACATTGGACTGGGTAAAAGGACAAAAATCTCAGGATTATGAGAACCGGAAAATCTAGGTGCAATCCCTAGTTGTGAAGTTGTACATAGTATTGCTAGGGACAGATATAGATACATCCTAATTCCTCAGTATTTGACCCAGATTGAAGTACGGTGTCAGCTTCCTGTTTTTTTAGTGGTATCGTACTTAGTTTGATGCAAGTGCGGTCCGAATGGAAAGGGGAAGTGTGACTCCTCCCTGCAGTCAAATTAAGACTTTTAAAAATGGATTTCCTGAAGGAAATTCGCACAAAAAGAGGCTCTCTCCGAAACCTCAGACTGCGACCGTGCCTCACATGCTGACGGTACTTTTGCTCACTTTTCCGGAAGCTTGTGAAGTCAGACATTCCAACCCTCAGTGGAAAGTCTACGCCAAAGTCGTTTAGCAGATGAGGTTGTCTTAGGCTGGGGCCCTGAAGATCTTATTGGAGCCCCGGCAAACCTCTTAGATATCCACTATTCCTGTTTAAATTTACAAAATAATATGAACTTAATATACATTTATAATGTATACCTAAGTTTTGTGTGCAAAACACAAATACGTAATTGGCAGTCAATGACACGTAACTATAACAACAATAAGGCGCTGCACACACGATTGTAACGTTGTTTGCATTACCCGGCGCGGGAGTTGCGTAACACATCGCTAAACGGTTGGAGTTGTATAGGTGGGTGGCTATGGTGGCGGTAGGACACGACCGCTGAGAAAGCCATTCGACCTGTTTTGCTGGGAAACCTCTTCCGTGATTTCCGTGTTTATAGGGTGACAACACACTGGTTCTAGCATTTTAAAATTCGATTGTTGATTCATAGACAAGAGATAAAGTTATGGTATCTCATCAAGATCTTTGGAGTGCAAGCCAGCTTCATCAAAACATCTGTAGATTGACGGATGAGACTCTAGCGGAGGTTTACTTATCTTTCGGGTTATAAATCTAAAATATAAGTCTAAATAGGCCAAATCAGTAATAGAAACGAAAAGAAGCAGACTAGCGGACCTTCGACCCAAAGTGCAAACTTTGGTTACGAGTGTGACCTGTCTTGACACTGATGATCATACACAACTACAAACATGTTTACAGTTCAAAATAGTTTTTTAAATTTATAAGTACTTTGTCTATATATTCATTAAAAAGCTGTTATTTTAATTTTACACCAGATACCTCAGAGATACTTTATTCTTTTTTATGTATATAATATGCGGTAACCTAGTGGTATGGGTAATGGACTGCTGAGACGAGGTCTCGGGTTCGATTCCAAGTTTTACCATGGCACACACCATTGACTTTTCGATCCTTTTCGAAGTTATGTGTGTATTTATCGCAGGTTTATAAGTACCCGGTTAATGGCAATAGGCTCGTCACCTATTACATTGGGACCTAAACAAAAACTGGCGAGACCTGGGTGCTAGCACCTCTGCCTATCCCTTCGGGGATATAGGCGTGAGTTTATGTTATATGATATGTATATACAATGGCATTGGTCAAATCTAAAAATGGTCGTAGATATTTTATCCTTAAAGACCATAAATTAGGTAGGCACTTATAACAAATAGAACGTAATAAATGGTTACATATGTGAATGTGGAGTTACTTCATAGAGAATGGTCCACCTATTGACGTTTGCTATATGCCCAAGCACATGTACGCCAGAGGAACTAATGGGCACACTGGAAGAACACCGTCTGAGAGTCGAGCCGCCATCGCCACGATGGAAGTAGAATGGTTACGTATTTCTAATAAAGGCTCAAATTACACACAAGATGCAACAGGCCACAGGTCAAATGAACTACTTGTCGTATTCACCGACAAGTACTACTGTTAAGTACTGTTATAACGTACGCGTGCTTTAGTCGTGCGCGTGCGTTAAAACTTTTTTGATAATTATGTAGGTGTATGCCGCGTGGTTCCCGGCAGAGTACAATTTGGACCACCACATCTCTTCCCTGCGGTGTCGTACAAGGCGACTATGGGATAGGGCTGTTTAACATCAGACAGATATATACAGCTCAGGCTCAGGCACAGATACAAAATTGGAGTCAACAATAGTGCCCGGAAGACGGCAATAGACTCACCTCCTATTACGTGGGACCGAAAACAGTGATTGGTGTAATGTGGGTGTTTATTTTATTCACCTCTGCCTAACTCTTCGGGGATACAGGCGTGATTATATGTATGTATGCAGGTGTACATGATTTGTTCGAAATTGGACCCATGGGGCCTACCAGGACCATTGCAACTTAGCCAAACACACCTGCTAGTCGGCAGACCTAAAGATTATCGGACGTGGCTATGAAATTGCATTCATTTCGAGGTTAAGGGTTAATCAGCAGGCGTAAGGTTCATCGCCGAAGAAAAAACAAGCTGTGCGTCGTGTTGTTTGAATGAAATTGATCATACGTTACAACTTCTTTTTTTTCTTCAAGAGTATTTAGTAACCAAAATTACTAATATGCCCTCTAAGTCATCTAACCCCTCCCCAGCTAAGGTAAACTGCTTGTATTAGCGAGTGGGTTCACGTTGTTCCGTGTTGTTGCGCAACATTGCACGCAACATTGTTGCCTAGTGGACACGAGGCTTAAATAGGCACACGTCGCCGTCGTTCCATACATCATTAAACTTCAGGAGTGAACCCGGGGTTCGCTTAGTTTGCTGCACTTTCTCCTCCTTCGCTACTCCTTATTATTCCTTTAATGAGAGCGACCCTCTGACCTCTGATGCTGATCCTTTTTAGCTTACGTGTGAGGTTATCGAACTAACTAAACTAACGTGCATCATGAGCAAAACATGTATTTATTTCTTTCTTCAACCATTTATCTAAACTTTCGCATTTATATAGAGTCTATCTATATACCTATCTAGGAAGAAATGGTATACCTACTTAAGTATAAACACATTATTTTGTTCAGTGATTTTTTCTCTGTCTCTGATGTGTTGTTGAGCCTCTGTGCTGTTGACAGTTGAAGAGTTCCTTTATCTGGAGTCAATCAGTATGACACTGCATTTTTATGATAAACATCAACTTATTAAAATTCCTTTGACATTGGAACTGACCAATACAGAATATTTCAACTAGGCAGCACAAGAGGAAATGTGTCCAACCGAATTGTGATTTGCGGACAGTCCATTTAACACGAGAAAATTTAAAAAAAGCAGACAAAATAATACGTGTAGTTTTGAAATTTGATACAGTTATTCCCTAAGGTGCCCAGATGAACGTACTCAACCTGCGGTGTTTATTTATGTTAAATAATTACATAGTATGTCTAAGAATTTTTACTGTAGGAGCAATACTTTATACATACGTGATATCAAAAGTAAGACAGCTTATAATTCGTGACATAATAAACTCAGCTTTGCCACAGAGAGACCGGCGGCGCTTGTTCCATTACTTTATGACGAAAAGATGTTCCTTCGAGTGTGCCGTGCCGAGCACCCAGTATAATAGGAGAGCCCTTAGACATTTCTGGGTAGGTATTGAAGGCCTATTCATCGCCTTTCAATCATTTGGCGATCATCACCTATTTTACTCCCTCAGTAGTGAAAAACGCTAATACACGTGTTCATTTATTTTTAGCCAGACGTAGATGTACGAAATTTCGTGCTGCTTGCTTCAAAAATGAAGGACTTCCATACTAACTTTCTTATCATATTTTACCTCATTAGCTGTTAAATTTCCAAAAATTCTTTTCTGATTTACATATGAGGAATTCGGATAATTGCATTTTCCAGTGGAACCTCTGTAACATTGACAGGATTTAAAGTCGTAATGGACTCTAAGTTCCCATCGAATCCTCATTTCCAACTTCATATTTTAAGGTGCAGTTGATTTCCAAGCCACTTCTGCACATGATAAAATACTTTGTAAGCGCGATTTGCCAGTTACTCTCTGGCAGTTGAGAAGGGAATAACGATCCGCTTTGGACTTGGTAAAGGAAAAGGCAGGGTAACGATATTTTTTTAATCTTAGACTGGGTACTGGGTGCTAGTTCTAGGTACACTTGAAGAATTTTTTTTTTATTTTGTCGCGAATTAACTATGCTTACCATGGGTGTAGATAGCATTGTGTAGAATCTTGTGGTATATTTATTTATTCATTTAATTATAATCTTTGTTACATTTGACCTATCGTATTTATTAAGGTATTGATCCTACAAAAAAATGTAGCCACAGTTAATAGGAAATTTGATGTAGATAAATATTGTAGAAGTAACGAAAGAGATAGGTTTTATTAATCGTTTTCAATATACTAGCAAAAAATTTAAAATAGGGACTATTCTCCCCCTCCTCCACCGTCGGCTCGTGTCCTGCTTTCGAGGACTTTTAGTATGTTCATCTGGGTAGCTAAGGAAATATCTGTGCCAATTTACAAAACAACACAAATTATTTGGTCTATTCGTCAATTTTCACGTTTTTGTTGCCCGTACTATTTTTAAATTAGGTAAATATCAAATAAGTAATACTAATTGGTTAGGTAGTGTGTACCCAGAGGCTTTCAGTATATTGTACTGAATGCCTCTGGGTACACAATACCTACTAAGAACACTATATTATAGTGTTCGTTCGCTCGCTCGATGACAGCGTAGGTTAAACCATCGATGACCTAATCCTACTTCCTACTTCATATTATAAATGTGAAAGTGTGTGAGGACCAAACTGATGGATGTTTGTTACTCGGGACAGAGAAGCTTTTCATTCAAACCGTCTATGTTTCGAGTGATAAGAGGGACGGAGCTATATGGCACGTTTAGTTGCATTCCTCTTTCTAGTTCGGATCGAGGACGCTCTAACATAGTTGACAATTCCTCAGGACACATCACCACTTTCTCTCCATTATCATTGCAACTAGGCATAAATTATGCAAGTTATCTGAACAAGTGATGCTGTGTTTAACACCTCGCCAAATAGGTAGGCAAGTACTTGGTAGGTACTTACACAAGTGCACTGTGTTGATTATCAGCCTGGATTTCATCACTGAACTAAACCACAGATAACAGAATATGTTTAAGTAGGTAACTGAGGTTTCACATTTAGGTACTCGTTATGTACATCTTACAGTCTGTTTGTTCCGGCTAATCAACTAAGTGGCTGAACCGATTTTGAAGAAATTTTCTCCAACAGATAAGCTCAGCTTAAAATAATATTTTACTAGACGGTAATACATAACTTGGGCAATTTTTATTTTAGTAAAAATTGCGGGTGAAATCGCGAGTAGGTACATCCAGTACATAGTAAATCTCGACGAAATTCTTAGTAAATGTTACAACACATTTACTAAGAATTTGAAGAGAATACTGCCACAAATGACAGTCCTTACACAAAAATACTGACCTGAAACACGATGATAACCAAGCGCTAATTTTTCGCGTGTCTAGCTTTTCTGCTTGTTACATAAAATTTACTTGTAGCATTGTGATGTTCGTCTTAAGCTTTAATATGTAGATAGATAAGTATAGAAATACACTGTGGGAGCATTGGACTCTATCTAGATCACTGGGGTCCAAGCCAGCCTTACCAGTAAGCTTGTGAGCCCTGCAAACTTTCGGCCACTCAGAGCTTCTCTTCGGACTCGCAGTCATAGGAGAACTTGAGTTTAAAACAAAGTCAGAACCCACAGTCTCTCTCTTTGATAATATTCTTACTAAAACGTTGATGGAGTAGTAGGCATAAGCATAAGCAGGTAGATATTTTGTGGAATTTTGGTATATTTCGGTCGCCGAATTCGCCGAGTGCCTTGCTCGAAGCAACCGTGGGTCAGGGCCATGCGGCCATAGATATAATACTTGTATCTCATTCACACAGTGCCACAGTGTCACACGCTCGATTTCAACCAAACCATTTTACGCAATTCTCATTGCGGGCTTGATATTATATCATAGATTCACAGAAACCCGCGTGCGATGAAATGATAATGGTTACATACCAAACAGTTCGTTTTCACTTGTTATTACTGTGACTACTGGGCTTGCACCTTGAAAATAAGAAATGTTATAATTACATACGTAGGTACATACATAAGCTCACGCCTATTTTCCCTCGAGGCATTCAGAGACAACAGTCCGCCATTACACTCTATCCTTACATACTTCACGAGCCTCCTCTACTGTCATTCATTCTTTCATACAAGCAAAAATGTTAAAATGTTAAAATTCTTGGATACATTTTAAATTTTTGCTAGGAATGCTTTTCTTATTTGTAATACCTACGAGGATTTGGGAATTCCCGACAATTTCACAGTCCCGGGACACGAGACCGCCTTCGATCAAAGTCCCGGGACGACCTAGAACTGTGAGACAACATATTCTAACATACAAGTAATCCATCATTACAACACATACTATCGTAATCTTTTAAGTGATTTAAATAAATCTTAATGTCATCAAATCTTGCTCCCCTTGGACCATTGTCAGAAGTGATATTCAAGCAAATTTTCCGGGAGTAGATTTATTTTGATGAGATGCTCAACCTCAACCTTTGTCCTACATAAATTCTCGATAGTCTTAGCTAACAGGGGTAGCAAGCAGGAATAAAATATTTTGGTTTGACGATTTAAAAAAAAGGGTTATAATAAAAGTGGTGTTTTTAAATCAAATATGGTGTTAATAACAATTTTCAAAAGTGTAGTTGTGTAATTTGATCATCTATATTTTACTGTTGCTACTATTTTTTTTATAAAATTGTAAAGTAGTCGTCTCTGTACATACATGTGAATATTTGAAAAATATTTGGGCCGTGTTAGATATACGATTTCGTTAGCGATTCTGAACACACATTTTATTTCTAGTTCTTTCGCGAGGTTTGAAAGAACTACAGAAGAGATTTCGATGCAGTTCATTTTTAAAGGCCTTGATGGCTTAAAATCTGACGAATCTTTATCGCAATTGGTTGAGTACAAACTAAGATATGACTAAAAGTCGGGAAAACCGACATGCGCGGATGTGACTCCACTGACGTTACACACGTTCATACATAGGTCACGGTAACCATACTTTTCACCAATAATTAATTGATTCACATTTCACATCAATGAAGATTTTTTGTAAGACAAGAATACATAATTCCGACAATGGTGTCTCAGTCTGGCATCTCGACCCAAAATTCTCGGGGACGGAAACAGCTAAATTTACGGTAAGTCGCGGGATTTCGAGACATGAGACATCTCGAACCCTAATAGTTACTCAAGTAGATTAAAATTTAAGATGTTGATGCCATTCAGATAGAACAACTAAATGGGGTAGGTAGAGACCACATGTTTCCACTTTGCTACGATATCCCTTGTTCTACTTCCATTATTGAAAGCCGCGTGGTTCCCGGCAGAGTAGATAGAATTTGGACCACCCATCTCTTCCCATGCGTTGTCGTACAAGGCGACTAAGGGATAGGGCTGTTTAATATCAGACAGATACATACAGCCCGGACTCAGCCTCAGATGCATAATTTGAGTCAACAATAGTAGCCGAAAGACGGCAATAGGCTCACCCCCTATTACGTGGGACCAAAATCAATGATTGTTGAAATGTGGGTGTTAGTTCACATCTGTCTAACCCTCCGCGGATAAAGACGTGATTGTATGTATGTATGTACTTACATTATTGTTTTTATACGTGTGTTGTTACCCTTAATTGCACAAACCGACATTTTATTAAAAATAATTTAATTAACGCACACCGTAATCTTAAAAGTAGAAATGACTTTTGCTCTGTAGTCAGGGCGGCGTAATTCAATATCGTGCAAACAGTTAACTCACTCGCAAGTGAATGAGTACAAAATCTCGTACCTACTTACATTGGTACCTGCTTAACGTACAACAGTTGTGGTAATGGCTGCAATGCAAATAATGATATTTGACTGCAATGCAAATAATGATATTTGACGCTAACATAAAGCCTAGAATATACACGGAGCCTGTTGATGGTACGTCGTTTGAAGTTTGAAAGTATGACAGCTAATTAAAATTTTAAAAAAACCGCGGTAGCCTAGTGGTATGGGTAATGGACTGCTGAGACGAGTTCGATCCCAGGTTTTACCATGGCACACACCAATGATGTGCTTTTCGAAGTTAAGTATGTATTTATCGCAGGTTTATAAGTGCACGGTTAATGGCAATAGCTTCGCCCTAAACTTCGGACTAAGCTTCGGACCTAAACATAAACTGGCGAAATGTGGGTGCTAGCACCTCTGCCTACCCCTTCAGGGATATAGTCGTGAGTTTATGTTATGTATTAATATTCTTATTTTAAATAGCAAATATAAAAATAAGAATAAGGCTTGGGCCTCATATACCCCACTTGGAGGAAATATTTGGACCAGTCAAATATTTCCTAAAGTTTCCATATTCACTTTGCGTTCTTTTTAATTTCTTTCACACAAATTCATGGCAGTCATTATGGGTAGAAAACACCGAAAATAAAGAACCCAACTTTGCTTGTTGTTTTGAGAACTGGCCCAGACGACGGTGACCTCAGCTATCTGCTACCTATAATAGATCTAGAGCAGCAAAAGTCGTTAGGTCTCGATTATAAAAAAAACTTGTAATGCTGTTATTTGATGATAAGTATTTCACCGGAAGGAGAATTGTGTAAGAACCTACTCAAAGTGTAAACAGGTACACATGTTATACAATTTTGTTATAAATAATTCCGTAAACACGATTAAGATCAGTTTTATAGCTGCCTATTATGATGTGTGTTTATAGGTGTGTGATGTGGTGTACTCTCGAGTAATCAGTGGACAGAACATGGAAGATGTTATGTTATATTTATATTTATTTATTTTATTTATAAACTCAATGTTTTATTTACATTTTGCATGGTATATAGAAATGAGATTTAGTAATTTAGCTAATTACAGAGTACATTTGTATAGATAGGCAATTGAAATCGGGAGTGACAGCAGTTAGAACAAGAAAAAAAAACTAACCTTGCAAAATACATTAAAACAACCTATAAGATAGCAAGAATGATACAGAATAAATAAAAAACAAAATCCCTAAATATAAAGTAAAATGTTGACAATGGTCTTACTAACTTATTCATTCATTGGTTGATCAAGTAAACAACTTGGCTGCGGTAAGATACCTTCGACAGGAGCATCAGAAGGTTTCATCATGGTTGGCAGCGCGAGTGTGCCACCCCTGGTGTTGCATACGTCCATAGGCCACGGTAACCGCTTCCCATCAGGTGGGCCGTGTGCTTGTCTGCCAACTAAGCGGTTTAAAAAAAAAGATGAAATAAGTATAGACTTGTTTCATCTGTCGATGGCATCTTTCAAATAATTTCAAATTTCTCTGTATAAATACGAGGCAGTCGTGACATTACAGTATTTTTCATTAAAATAATTGGTACGATGAAAGGGTATACTGAACAAGTGAGTATGTCTAGTACGGCACTTATGTGTGCAGAATTCTATAGTTGAAAAGAGATCATTCTATTTATAAAAGGATTAGTTCTGTATTAGAATCTGTTGAAACAAAATGCGTCATCCTTGAACAATAAATAATTTATAGTTCTGATTTCTGGTAACCGGTGACTCTATAAGTCGCAAGACAGGTCTCTTATATAATGGGGTGTAAGTATATAGGTATGTACGCTGACGATTAATGGCAACATCAGTGAAGATGACTAGGGTTTAAATCTAAGTTTGCCACCGCTTCCTAGGCGCTAGTGGATAAGAAACGGCGCAACAAACTCTACTGCAGCCTCCGGCATTTTGGAGACATTAATTTACAAAGAGTGATTTCTTGAGAGTAAATATGGACGAATGTACATTTGTCTCGTGTTAAGATAATTAAAAGTATTGATTTATCATTTAACGCAGTGATTAAAAGTATAAAAACCTTATATTAAAATAATTAACCTAAGTTGAAATATGTTAAAAAGGTCGAGTGACGTAATCACAGCATTTCAGGAGGAGCTTGCACCATGCTCTGGCCAAGATACTGGCCGACAAGGTACAAAACATCTCTAACGCACCAGCATCGATATGTAGCCACACATATTTATCTCATGCTGAATTTATGCATTTCATTAAACTTGTCAAAATATTTTTTGTCGGTTAGGTCAGTAGGTTAGGTTAATTCACTAATCTACTAAATAATTTAAAGGGGCTAAGTGGTTACAGAGTAGGTTAACATATTATTGCAAGGTTAACCAACAATAACCAGTCGTCAACGTATGTCATAAACGTAGAATCCCATACATTCGTCATTCTATTATACAACACGCCGGCCAACTGCTACTTGGGTAGAGGGGCAGTTCGGGTTCAAGATAGGTGGCCATACCTAAAAACACAAAGGGGTCTCTCAATATCCTTACATTGAGAGACCCCTGTGTGTTTTTGCAGTTAGACCGAAAAAAAAGTAGACCACGGTTTTCGAGGTGAGGGCCAGGCATGTGACATGGGCATAGATGATGACAAATAAAAAATAAATTGTCTGCGATCTACTGTTGCCATGCTGAGTCAACCTGAAAGTGGTCGACGCCAGAGGTGAGGCAAGGCTCACAGAAAATTCTTCCTTTTTCAATTTAACCCAAACTGTCGTTCATGGACTACAGAGAACGATAAAGTCCCAGGTGCAGAACAATGGGGTCAATGTCACTGTGGTGCGTTTCGTAAAATAATGGCCATTAGTGACTGCGTGCTGAAATTTTTGACGAAAGTCAAAATCTGAATTTTTTTGACTCTGAGGTACCAAAACGAGTCTATTTAAAAAGTTATAGTTTTGGTATCCATGAGTATAATGAAAAATTAATTTATAAACAAAAATAAATCATAACTATTAATTATCTATAAACTATATTATCGTAGGCGTTATTACCTACATTTATTAAACACAAGTACTGTTTACACCTATACTGTACTATTTATAACCTATAGAAACAAAGACGGCGCGACTTTAGGGCGCTTTCACACTTAAAGCAGTCTCCTTCAGACAACCTTCAGGAACAACAAAGGTGGCGGGGACATACTAAAAATATCCTTTATTAATGGTGATGTATTTAATATAAAGGAAAACCAATACCTAATATTATAGAAATGTACACTGAATATACACTGACGGACTCATAAACTGCATCAAAGTAATAGACGACTTTGAAATAAATATTTTAACCAAGTATGCATACTTTCTATGCAGATTTAAATTGAAACCTCTAGATTGGTTCGTGAACTTTAAAACAGCGTAGGGTCATATCTTTAAGTTTAAGTTTATGTACTGGAAAGGACCTTAAGACTTTTATTGAAGAAAAAACAGAAATTTAAGAAAAATTGGTTTAATTAAAAAATTGGTTTTAACAATAGACACAAACTTTATGCAAGGGTTTATTTGTGTTTTAATAAGGTGTATTACCCCCACGTGCCCTTATTACGGATTCTAATCGGTTCCGCATAGATTTTATAAGGGTTTTTAAAAGATCTTGCGGAATATTGTCCCATTCTTCTGAAAGTGCTGTTCTTAGTGCTGCCACTGTCGTGGGCGAAGGGTTTCTCGCATATACAGCTCTTTTTAAATTGTCCCAAACATGCTCGATGGGATTAAGATCCGGGCTGCGTGCTGGCCAATTCATTGTACGTATCCCAACCTCTTCGCAATAATGTTGAACTTGTGCAGCTGCATGCGGCCGGGCATTATCCTGCATTAAAGTAAAATTTTCGCCTATGAATCCCATGTAAGGCACCACGTGATCTTCTAATATCTCTGTTATGTAGCGATGTGCTGTCAAACCCCCTCTATTACCGTTTTGACGGACCATGTCTATGAACACAAGTTCGGTTCGCCCGTTCATCGATATGCCACCCCAGACCATACATGAACCGCCTCCAAAAGGAACACGCTCCTCAATGCAACTTTGAGCATATCGCTCCCCACGTCGACGATAGACTCTTCTGCGACCATCTGCACCATATAAACATGTCCTACACTCGTCCGTGAACAATACAGAGGCCCACTGCTCTTCTGTCCAATTCAGGTGATGACGCGCAAATCTTAAGCGAGCTTGTCTGTGAGCTGTAGACAACTTTGGACCATTTGCTGGTCTAAAAGGGGTGATATCCGCTTCCTTTAACCTTCTTCTTATTGTTCGTGCACACACGTTTACTCCACGCACTTCATTAAGCTCGGTTTTGATGTTAACTGACGTGAGGAAACGATTTCGCAGGGAAGTTATAACAATAAATCGGTCATCACGACCTGTGGTTGCTCGAGTTCTGCCTGTACCACGTCTCCTCCTGTAAGAACCTGTCTCTACAAACCTTCTGTATATTCTAGAAACCGTAGACTGGTTTAAATTTAAATTTCTACCAATCGTTCGTTGATCCAAGCCCTCCCGCACCAATGCTACAATTTGTGCCGCTTGTTCGGACGAAGTATCCATATTATGGTTCAAAAACTCTCGATGTGTTAAAAAACTAACCCAACAATTATGCTGGTAACAATAATTCAATTGACAAAACAAAAAAAATCAATGAGAATCAATTTAAAACTTTGCTATAAATAACACGCAAATCTGATACTACAAGTAAATTTTCTTTCCCGGCTATATTCATTTGTTTTACTGCAGTTCTATTTTTAAATTTAATTTTTTTTTAAGATTAAGAGCCAGTCTTTCCATATTTATATAATTTAATCTAAAAAGTTTGCATACTTATTATAAAAAATCCTTTTAGAGTAAACCTGAACTTTGATGCAGTTTATGAGTCCGTCAGTGTATATACGGCTTTCATAATGGGCTGCTCATGGTTATTTTGATAACAATAGCTTGTTACACGTGTCGTCTCCCTACCTATAGAATTTCCAAGTTATTGCAAAGCCTTTGACACCCAACTCCCACCTTCGACTTTTAATGTCCTCTCAATCTTATGGTTATATAGGTAGTATATGTACTGTTTGTGTAAGGGAATATTTGTCATAACTGCTAAACTTGTATTAAATTGAAAAATCATATTATAAAGAAGTGTAGATATATACGTACAATTACAAATTGAATACAAGAAAAAAAATTAAGGTGTTTTCTCGAGGCGGGAGAAAAAGTACGACCCAGTTTTGGCGATTATTCCAAAACTGGAATTCCTTTCTCGCTTGTCTTGTATCTCTCCGATTATCTCTGCGTGTCTCCCTGATTGGCAGGCGACACAATCACAGTGGAGGAAACAGAATGGGAAAGAACCCTACAATCGATTACAACCTATTCCCAAAATGCCTAATTGCACTTTAAACAATTGTTAAAATAGTCTTTTTCTCAAGATGTTTGAATCCATAATTACTAAATCGGGCAATTTGGTTTTAAAACGATTTGGGCTTCTGATGTTTTGGTATAAAAACTATTTGAGTTTTAGGCGTATTGACGTCTCCGACATGTTGGGAATACGTTGTAATCGACCGGAGGTGGTAAAAACTCCACTGCAAACCTTTGGTGATCATCCCAACTCAAATGCATCCGCGATTGCCTAAGCCTCGGTGTAACCATGGTATCTGCACATGAATATACTGGTAGGTACCAACTTACCAGACCGGGTCACATTGCTCATGTATGACACTTTTACCACATAAAGTAAATGGAAAATCAGTAAACGATTTTGATATCTAGGTATTCCTACTTAGCCGATATAGACTGAAAGATTCATATCAAAACAAATAAATCTTCAAAATAATAATTTACTTCACTGTCTCTTTAGTGCATCGGTTGCGTGCATATCAGCCGTATGTGAGATTGTTGGTTCGACTACCAGATCGACCAATAAGCTTTTCTCAGGGCTAGGAAGACAGACAGCAGGTACTTCCCCAAGTCAAGCTAAGAAAAGATTAAGAGACTCTGGGTTCCAAACTACATACATCATACATATAACCATGCCTTTATCCCCGGAGGGTTAGGCAGAGGTGAATTAACACGCACATTTCACCAATCATTGAATTCAGTCCCACGTAATAGGGGGTGAGCCTATTGCCATCTTCCGGGCACTATTGTTGACTCAAGCCCTGCATCTGAGGCTGAGTCTGGGCTCTATATATCTGTTTGATGTTAAACAGCCCTATCCCTTAGTCGCCTTGTACGACACCGCATGGGAAGAGATGGGGTAATTCAAATTCTGCTCTGTCGTGAACCACATGCATTCGATTCAACAATAAAATTATCGCTGAATGCTAATGATAACTGTCTAAGGAGGTTTTGAATATTGTAACGTGGAACCGTTGAATATAACCGATAAAATGTTTGTGTGTAAATTAATCTCTGGCCACATCTTTACATAGGAAGAAATAGATATAGTATTTCTTATAGTTTCACGCAATTAGAACTGAGTGTTTCCGACATTATATCAAGACAACGGTGAACCTTTGTTTAAAACAATGGCATTATTTGCTACGTATTTCATAAAAATTATAAAACAACAAAACATTTGTTAGTTATTTTTTTAATTATCGTGATGAGATTGTTATTGTATCGAAAGCAAAATCAACTGTATTTCGGTTTTGACATGACGAGATGAGAGAACCCACTCTCATGTGGCTCTCTTCTAATTATAATGTAATTGATGCGAAGACTAAAAAGCTCAATTTATTGTTTTGGCCAGTTGAGCTATCCAAAGCTCAACTAGCTTCCACTATAAATTAAGTTTCAATAAATTAGTCAATAGTAATCAATTAGTGGACCTCAAATGGTACGAGTACCCCTCCTTTACACACTCTGCCATTTGCAAATCTTGTAGCTCCTGTACCTAAAGCAGTGGAATACTAATACAATGTTGTTCTGTATTTCGACACATCAATCTTTTTGCATAAATAAATTTTATACAAAATGTGTGATTATTTTTAGTATGGAGAACTTCCCACGCGTCCTGGAGATCGCGGCTCCCCGCGGGTGGCTGAGGAGGCCGTGCCGATGTGGGGTGTCCGGCGAAAGTGAGCGACGCGTCGCTCCCCACCTCTTCACACGATGGGGTGCACCCGTTCATATATAAACTCATGCTCAAGGTGAACTAATAGAGTCATATCAGTTCCGGCGCCTTAGCTAGTGGACCACTGCCGTTCCCCGCCTCAACATGCGAGGGATCTGGAGCCAAGTGGTCAGTGCAGCTTTGAAACTTTTCTCGCGCATATTTCTCGATAACGAATATTCTTTTATTGATAATAATTTTGTGTGTGCTTAGACGGTAAGAAGTGAAGATTATCGATGAGTGCTTTAAGAAAAACACATGAATTTTCTTGAAAGAAAATGCCTGATAGAAGTATCTAATTAAATTTATTACACGATGATCCCTTCAGTTTAATACAATCGTGATAACAAAATATTTTAATTATATACCTAATTATTTTTTGGTGTAACAAAAATCTTATTAGGTATATTTTTATTCCCACTACATCGATTAAAGTTTACGTCGAAGATTTTAATATAACGTGTAAATACTAACCTGGCTTGTTTGTTCATAACTAACAGCTTAATATTAACAGACCAAACAGATAACTTATGTATATCTTTCGCACTGTACCTTTACCATTACCATTAGTAATTACACGCGACATCGAAGCCGTCATTTTTTTTGACAAATTTAAAACAAGCTTAGACGTAAAGTTTATTATTGTTTAATTTGTGACTCGTTTGCTACCTTATACGCTCTTCTTTCGTCGAAAGATGGTATTTGATAAAAAATAAACTGTAATTGGGGTACTTCATGTCACATATATAATCAGTTAGAGGTACTTCTACAAAACCTACAATAATTCATGTAAATAATTGGAAAGTACAATTAAGGTTTACAACTTCTTTGCGAGACCTAATTGTTGACAAATAAGCATCATCGGATTCATCTCGGTGCTCGGTATCACTGTACGCGACAATAGCGTAACTTTTTATCAACAGTTCGAGATTTTTCAATTCAAAGTATCTATACAACTTCTCGCTATTGTTACCTTAGTACCTGTACTTAATGAGCGGCAAATCTCTCTAGAACACTGCAATGTAGACGATGAACTCGATCAATTGCATAACATGTTCTTCCGCTTCGTCGCTCCAAGTCAAGTCACGATGCGTTATCTCCTTTGGAAAGGGATAAAAAGTCCATTCACAATAAGTAAATAATCGTTGACTTCGGCACAGTATTAATATCTAACTGTGACTTCGGAATGGTCCATTGTACAATTTTGAAGAAAAAAAAATCTTTAACTGGTTCGGCTTGAAACAAAATTAGAAAATACTTTTGACATTTATATCAAAACAATTTATAACAAAACGTGATACAGGGTTGACCTAGTACGAGGGCCAAAGCAGTCCTCTGACATATAACTTCCAATAATATTATTATTTATTTATTTATTATATTCTTCATTGTTTGCCAATTACAATATTCATATTATAGAAATTGAGAAGACAAGAGCAGTACAAAGGGCGGCCTTATCGCTATAAACAATTTCTTCTAGGTATTATACTATTTTTTAAAGAAAATTGTGCTCTAATTTTTATTGAAATAAATATAAATTATTGTTATTATATTTATAACTAGGTCTCTAATGGGAAATATAACTACAGTGGAATTGATGACGGCCGCGTCGCTTTAAATTTTAATTTTATGCGAGACAGTAAGTTCAAAAAGACCTGGTCTCGGTTGCCTACCAACATCTATGGCAGTCGATATGGGTAGTTGGAGCCCTAATAAGTCCAACAACTGGTCTAGCTGCAATGTTTCGATATCGCCTTTGGGTTGTGGGGGGTCAGATGGCAGTCGCTTCACGGAAAATATCCAATTTTAGCCAAATCTACAGTTAGACTGGTAAAGCGGACCCGAGACTCCGAGGTGAAATCTTTAGATGCGACTGGGATTAACGCTAAGATGCAGAAGAAGAGTTGGCTCTAAAAGAGAGCTGTGACGCTTTTAGAATTTAGTAGGTACGGTCTTGCGTATAACGTATCTAATATTGGATATCATTACATATTTTTTTATTTTCGGAGTATTTTATTTCAGTATATAATATAGATTATACTTAGGTAGGAAGGTACTATGATAAGGATAATAAGAATTTATTGAGTATCAAAGTTGATTAGCAATTACCATCGGACAGCGAGGAGGCGCCACCGATGGCTTATGTAACCGTTGTGTAATATCGACCTAATGTAGTATTGTAATAATATAGAGACCGTAAGTGTGAACCATGCTAAATGCATGCTGTACCAACTTTCACGAGATTTTACCGTCCCTACCATATGCTTACCTACATATTGAACGCGCTAAATTTATTTAAAACACCCATTGGAAACAGTTGATGCCATTGTTTACGTATTAGCTATTAATCACATACTTATATTATTTAAATTAGCGTTACATAATTAATTATGTTACTCGAGGACGCCTAATAAGCTAGTTCAACTATTATGACATACTTAAAATGTGCCCAAAACATGGTTTTTATTTACGTAATCAATGAGAATCACTAATTTGTTATTCACTGTTGTTATTGTATTTTATAAAAGTTTTATTTTTCCATTATCTGCTCTTTGTAAATTATATATATATATATAAAAGTTAATAGTAACTTAGAGTGCTATAAGTTCTAATATTCATATTATAGGAAGTGTAAGTAATAGTCTCGCAGCATCTTTAGAACTTTTCATGGAAGTGAATTTTCCAGCAGTAACTGTCGTAGAAAGTATTGTGAACGAGCTAGTCAAACAGTTGCTTCCTAGATCCGTCAGACTTGAGAATTAGACAGAGCATGTTTGAACAGTCCCCACTTTACTTAGAGCACTACTCGTCATGCTTACTTTCGTTTCGTGAATCACATGAACGAGATTACATAACGTAGATGGACCGGATTAATTTATGCAACACCATACAAGGGTTCACTTTGCATTGAATCTAAGTTCAATAGTTATGATTGCAGAAACAATTAAAAGTTTTTAAATGTGTCGACGGAAAGCCATTGTCATTTACGTAGTGGTATTTCTTTAGCATTGCGAAATCTAGTTTTGAGATGTTTTTACTACCTATTAATTTATGATATGGCTGAGCCGCAAGCTTTGCGCGTAATGATGTTATTGATATAATATTTTAATAATGTTGTATTTTGTTTCAGGTTACCCTAGCGGTAATTCTACAAATCACTCTAGTTTCGGGAAAGGCACTTATACCACAAAACAAACAAGCACAGCAACAAGTGGAAGAGAAGTCTCAAAAGGCTGAGCGGCGTGACGGCTACGACTACTCCCCGCCGCCACATGATCTAGTTAATCCATTCCAAGATGATGACTTGCACACACAAGACGACCATCACGACGCGATAGATCACGACCACCACGAACATCACGGTTTTGGAGATGCCGAACATCATGACATCCATGACGAACATCATGTAGAGGAACACCATGAGGAACACCATGAGGAACACCATGAGGAACATCATGACCACCATGATCATCACGACCCTGGATACTGGAAGAAGAAACTTATCTGGAAACCCGGATGGAAGAAGATTTGGAAGCCAGCCAAGAAACAAATATGGAAACCATCATGGAAAAAGATTTGGAAGCCCATATGGGTACCGACTAAAGTGCCTGTTTGGAAAGAAATTAAAGTTCCAGACTGGAAAAAAATTTACAAGCCTGAATGGAAACCCATCAAGGTACCTGCTTGGAAAGAAATCAAAGTTCCTGATTGGAAGAAAATAACAGTACCAGTTCACAAGGATATTGTTGTTCCCGGTTGGAAAGAAATTAAAGTTCCAGCGTGGAAGAAACTGTGGAAACCAGAATGGGTTAAAGTTGGCATTCCCGGTGAAAAATATTTAGGAAAGGATCACGATGGGTGGGAATACACTTCTCATGATTTATGGAAGAAGAAGTTAGTCTGGAAACCTTACTGGAAGAAATATTGGAAACCAGCAAAAAAACAAATCTGGATTCCTGACAAGAAATTAGTCTGGAAAGACGAATGGAAACAAATCTGGAAAACAGAGAAGAAACAAATATGGGTCGATGACAAGAAATTAGTTTGGAAAGAGGCTTGGCAACAAATCTGGAAACCATCAAAGAAACTCATTTGGGTGCCAGACAAGAAATTGGAATGGAAGGAGGCCTGGAAACAAATTTGGATACCTGCATGGAAACAGATTTGGGTCCCGGGAGTAAAGAAAATCTGGAGGCCAGTATGGATATCAGAATGGTTCCCTTCACCTGACCATCACGAACATGTGCACGAGTCTCACGGTTGGGATAGAACCGACAACAATACAGAAGAAAGCCAAAAAACATTGAGTGTTCAAGAAGCTCCGAAGCAGTTGAAACAGCAAGCGCCAAAGCAGACGCAGCAGTCATGGCAATTCCCCAAATAATTTATTACCTACATTTAAAAGTACATATATGTATACGTAAATTGAGTCAAAGAAAATTCTAGTTGACAGATTTTTACAAAATCTCTTGAGGTCAGCAAAAGCGATATATGCCATATAAATGAGACTGCAGAACAAGGTTCCAAGCGTCTTGCCAGCAAAGGAATAATCACATCGTGGCCACTCACTTAGGTAATCAATATTTGACCTATCTAATTCGAATTGCGATGCGAAAACTGTGAGTAAGCGATGCGATTGTTTCTGTGCTAATAATACGTTGAAGCTCCTTTATGTTAGTTTCTTGAAAGTATAAAGGTTAGGCTCAAATTTTAATGATGGCAAGCTTTAAATGTTGTCGTTTTAATAACCGTAAATAAGTCTGAATGCGTGTAATGCGTGAACTGAGTGTGAGACGAATGTTTTATAGCCAGAGGGAGGCGTGTTGTGTTTGTCTATACCCACTGATGTTGTGTTTTGTTGTTTATTAGCTAATTAGGTTTAATGACTTTATTGTTTAAGTTCTTAGTGTATAAGTATTGCGAAACCAATGAAATAAATCATATTGTGTAACGTTTAAATACCATGTAGTTTGCTTTTACTTGTAAAAATAACTCAGGTGTTTTTGGAGATCTACCATGATCCAAGCCAATCTCACCTACTAATTAATGAATGAGCCTCTGGTGCAAGCTTTTCTCCAAAGGTCGGGCGGTCAGATGGCAGTCGCTTCAAGCCTGCTGTGGTCCTCGGAGACTTTGTTTGGCCACTTTTAACTGCCTGATATTCCCATCTGGACACGGTGGCTATAGGCTGTGAATATAACTCACGTAACCATATGATTAATTTAACTACTTACTTATCATAACGCACTGTATTATTATGTCACTTTATACTTTTACATAGAAATAAAATATATTTTATCTTATCTCCATCATCATCTCAGCGTCAGACTCGGTTGCATTCGTAGCTCTTACCTCGGATCTCGGGTTCCGCTTGAGGAATTCTACTACTTAGGTACTACGTTCGAATATTGTAATCGATTCTTTCCTTATCCATCACACTGGCTGCATTAATACCCCGGATACCCAGGACACGGCGGTATTTCCGCCCAATTGAGCAGTCCGACTGGGGAAGTACCTCCGCCCTACAGAATACCGCGGTTATAATAACTTCGTGTTGTGTTCCCGGCGGTGAGTAGGGTAGCCAGAGCTCACTGGAGAGTTTTTGTGCTGTCAGTGGGATGACCAAAGGCTTGACCTGCTTTGTCCTCTACACTGACGGCACAAAATCTCTGTTCTTACAGGGTCGGCAGCACGGATGTGACTCCACACTCCACACACACACGTTCATAGGTCATGGTAACCACTTTCCATCAGGTGGGCCGTGTGCTTGTCTGTCACCTAAGTTGTATAAAAAAAAACCTTTATCCCACATTCAAGCAACATGTAGTTGAGATACTAGAAATTTGTCTTGATGGAGGTATTACAGAGTAGGGCACAGTTAGTAATCACAGCTAACAGTATATTCAGCTAACATAACTTTAACAAATTACTTAACGATATTAATCTTGACACGAGATGTGAGATGCACTCTGTGGATGAGGACCTAAATGTAAAAGGGAAGGGAAAATGTAAGCGGCTACATAGTTTTCACCACTACTATGGCGAGTATTCCGATGACTTTTTTTTACAGAACAGCTTTTCTTCACTTCCTATAAGCAGGGTGTGAAAGGACATCTAGCGAGGGAACCAATCTGAAAATCTACTCCATTGATAGCATCTACCGGGAACCTTTCCTCCGACATCTTACAGTCATTTACATTAAATATAAGCGCAAAATATTCTCATAAAGACGTTTTTCTCACATTCCAAACTGACAGTAACCGACCAATTATTTCTGTTTTAATAGTTATGGTAGATAGGAACCTACTAGGTACTTTAAGAGTTTTTTTAGATTTTATTTTAGATTATTAACATAACATAACATAAACTCACGCCTATATCCCCGAAGGGGTAGGTAGAGGTTCTAGCACCCACATTTCGCCAGTTTATGTTCAGGTCCCAATGTAATAGGTGGCGAGCCTATTGCCATTAACCGGGCACTTATAAACCTACGATAAATACACATATAACTTCGAAAAGCATCGAAAAGTCATTGGTGTGTGCCATGGTAAAACCTGGGATTGAACCCGAGACCTCGTCTCAGCAGTCCGTTACCGATACCACTGGGCTACCGCAGTTCCTGTATCATTAAAAGGTAAGAAATAATGTAAGTGCCAAATTTTTAACGTGTTCTATCCGGAATGCAGTTGGTAATAAAAGTGAGTACGAATTTCTTGACATACTTATTCACTAGTGAACGAGTAAATATTTTAAAGCTCGTACAGACAAATAAAAAGTTTCATCGATTTGCGACCAGTCACACGGTATTGACTCAATGCACGCAATGCTAATCGATTACCGAATATACACTGAACTTTTTTGCCTAAACGCTAGGATCACTTGGGTTATAATACAACCAACCAGGTCCAGCTCGCAGACAGACACTGATCAAATTGAAGAGTAATTGAAAAATGGCAGGTCTAAAGCACACGAAATTAGAGTAGGTGAACAGTAGATGACGACCTCCGTGCCGTAGCGGTAGAGCATTAGACTGCTATGCAGGGGGCGCGGGATCGATTCCCGCTAAATGCATATGCATGAATATGTATATTTACATTGGTCTTTGCAAAAAAAAATAAAAAATAGTATCTAAGTTTGTTTATCCGCATTCTAGATCCCATATCACAAGCTAGTATGCTTACCATGTGTCTAGACAGCATTCTGTAGAATATCGTGGAATATTTATTTATTTATTTAAACTGTAATTGTGGTAAAAGAAAAGAAAGAAAGAAAAACGTTAATCAGTGGGCTTCAATTTCGGCTCGTCTCCCTACATTACTTACCTTTTTTTCTTTATATGACGTTCATGCTGTAAGTATTTAATTTAAAAAACGAAACCTTTTTTCTCCTATTGTTGTTGCTCGCAGCTCCGTCCGAGTGAATGTCAATATAGGCATCAAACAAAACATAAAAGTAGTCTATGGATTTAATAAGAAAAAGCCGAAACAAGGCGCTTTCTTTTTTAAAGCCATCTCTGTATCAAATTTCATGAAAATCGTATCAATGGTTTAGGCGTGAAAGTTGCAGACTGAGATTACTGTATTACTTTCGCATATTTACAATATTAGGAATTATTAGTATGGATAACACGTAGATAGGAGTACCCATAGACATCTATGGTAATTTATTTACGAATCTTGTAATATCTGAAGTTCTCAACCAGCCATTGTTTTAGTTTTGCACAATCATTCCTTACCTTCGCACTATTCATTCATGAATTATATTATCTAACCTTACATAAGAGAGGTCAGATCGTAATTACTGTAAGATTAATCAAAAAACGTATTATGTCATTAAATAAACAAAGGTACGATTGTTTTATAAGAAATGAATTTATCAAGTATGATGTTTTTGTGTAGCCGTTAATTATTTAATATTCAGTGGTGTGCGACTGTTGCACCTCAAACGATAAGGCAGTACCTAATTACTTTATGCTTCAGACAAAAGCTTCAAGGTTCGCTTAGCTCTTCTTACTGACTAGTACCTACAATTTTGGGATAATTCAGTCATTCCAGTTTAAAGCTATCTAAATAATATTATGTATGTAGAGTGAAGTAATCAACGTGTAGTCTTTCAAATTTAGATCCGGATTCAAAGTATCTAGGGAATTTAAAAGCTCTTTTAAATACACAGCACTCCGATCTCTAAAGTGCAAGAGTTAAATGCAACCGGGATCACCACTATGTGCATATCCTCAAACTGCATTAGAGTTATTTCTTCTTCAAACATTTATGAACACAACCATTAGGTCTATTGAATTGATTGAAGTTGAAAGTGACATATATTATGTAAAATATGGTGCCGATTTCACTCATTGAATCATAATATCTAAATGCGCGTGCCACATGAAGTATGTAACTAAGAAACTACCTCTTCAATGCCACTGGTACTCATGACTTATGAGCTCATGACAGGGTACTCCACAGCATAATAATGTGATTGACAGATTATTGCCCCATAGGTCGTAATCACAACTACTGATCAGCATATTATATGATACCTATTGCATAAAGTTGTAAAGTAGCTGTCTTTAAACGATAGGTAAGTCTTAAATGTAAGTTCTTAAATGTGTATACTTAGCAGCGTTTCCCTAGCTTTTTTTTTTATGTGCGCAAAATCCCCACGGATACCTCCCCACCGGGGCCGGTGGAAGAGGTTATGTCGGACACGAGCCGACTAAAACGCACGCCGCCTGTGGGTCGTTTTGGTTGCCGAAGGTGAGGTTGACAGGCATATCCCTCGCACCCCGGCCGACCCAGGGAACGTTTCCCTAGCTTTGATATGCCCCAGGTTCGATCCCTCAAATGTTTCTCTTTAGTGATCCTACTAGATTATTTAACCCTACTAGTGCATAGGTATATTATAGTATAGATAGATATCTATTAATGCCATCAGTTATAAATCACAATAACGCCATTTTTCGGGGGGTTTAACTTATCCCAGGTAATTCTACGTAGCACTATTTAGACTTATGCATAGCAATATTTTGTATTATGGGTTATAGAATGCGGATAAATAGACACAGTTGCATTTTTAGCAACATATTATAAATAGAGACCTTTAGACCAATGCAAATATACATAATGTACCTACATATTTAGTCATGCATACAAATAAAAAAAAAAAAAAATGATGAAAAATGACCGAGTAAAATAAGTATCTATATTGAAAAATATAGGGTCTATACGTCACGAACTCACGCACTTCCGAATATTTGAGAGCTTGTCGATCTTTTGTTTACGATTGATATTATATTGTTACTATTGTAACCCAATCGATAGCGTTCTTTACTTATATACTACGTACTTAACAAGCTTTTAACAGGACTTTGGGACTCTATCCAACCTCACCTGCCTGTCTTGCAAGCTGCACTAATACAGCTCTAGCGCAAACTTTCCTCTCGGGGTTGAGAGATTACACGGGGTTTTTCAAGAAGGGCATCAGAAGATTCTTACAGGGTCGACAGTGCGAGTGTGACGCGCCTAGTGCATTTCGTGGTTCCCATCAGGTGGGCCGTGTGCTTGTCTGCAACCCAAGTGGCTACTACTAACTACTACTAACTGTTAACTAATACGGCAAAAAAAACCACTACACGAACACAAAACCAATCAATAACTGTAAGCAGAGAGTACACAGTACAGTAACGAATATATTTACAACGAAATTACGTACTCATCATCAAATCTATATGTAGCTATGCTAATATTATAAAGTTGAAGAGTTGGTTAATTAGTTTGAACGCGCTAATAAGTTATATATTCGTTATGATCGACGGTGATCGATGATAGATACCATCGTGGTTTCGTCCTTCCGGCAAGTGTCAAACAAGACAAACTACTTGTTGCACACGATATACTTACAAGTAGGTAAGGTAAGTATGGGGAGAAAGTGTTACAACTATTATATACAGACTCTGTGGCGTGGCATTAGTGCATTCGAATGATACTCAGGAGCACGGGTTAGAGTACTGATCAGGAGCTCAGTACTAATATTTTAATGCATTGATCTGGATGATTTCGAGCATCGGAGAGTATGCTGAGCCGTTAGTTTCGGTACGATACATATAGCAGGCGCTATGAGGGAAATAATGTGGTCCACATAGAAGGGCTCATAACCGGTCCGGCCAACGGCGGTGCCGCTGACAGGGGTATTAATCTATGAATTAATAGGTTTAAGGAAATATGACTTATACAAATGACACAACTTGCCACAACACAATTCTAACTTTCAACAAAGTTGTTTCAAATTAAATTAAAATATCAATCTTAATCGGAAAAATAATTATAAAGTGCCAAAGTTGTGGGACATTTAATTTCAAACAACTTTGTTATAGAAATTTGGGGGTAAACGGATGGTGGGACGTTCCTCTGCCTTATGGGCTGACGACCTGACCTGGTGGCTGAGATTGCGCTAGATGGATTAATCGAAATGCTAGTGACCCCGGCAACGAAAGAAAATTGCTATAGAGGTACAAAAATTTTTGTTTGTTGTTTTAACCGACTCCCAAAAAGGAGGAGGTTCTCAATTCGAATGGTATTTTTTATATATTTACATCGATTATATGATTCTTTTTTAGTTCAATGCAGAATAGGTGCGATGTGGTATCATAAGGTTGGCATAGTTTGGATCAGTAGTTTTAATTTTGTAAATATTTGTGTGTTTTAACATGTATATTTTCTACGCACTTCTTCTGTGTGCTCTTCGATATTTCCGTCGTCTATGAACTGATTTCAAGAATTCTTTTTGCATTGGGTTCAGTATAACTCACAACTAGTTCCATATAAATTTCATGAGTTCTGGATCTTGGATTTTGGAGATACCCCGGAGAACACCTCGAAATCAAAATTGGAAGTGGGAAATGATTATTTTTTAGCTAGTTTTATGACGATCCTGTGACACGGTAGGCGACATTATGATAGTCAAGGGCATGCTAGAATTACCTAGTCTTGAACTATGGAGGCATATAATAGAATTACTTAGTGCTGTATATAGCATAAATGTCTCGTTTAAGTTATTGAGAGCATTAACTCGTCAAAAGATCTAGTAGACCTAATCAATAATGCCGACCATAATGTTCGTAGACCTAATCTAGTCCACCATACCGACCATAATGTTCGTAGACCTAATCTAGTCCACCATGCCGACCATAATTTTCGTAGACCTAATCTAGTCCACCATGCCGACCATAATTTTCGTAGACCTAATCTAGTCCACCATGCCGACCATAATTTTCGAGGGGCATAATGCAAAAGGGGGACAAAATTAATAAAATTTGAAAACAACCTTGGTCACTAAAAAGTAAAAAAGAAATCATTTCCTTACAGGGGGAATGCTCTGACTACTGAGCCACAGAACCTCGTCTGAATCCCGCCTGAACCGATTCAATTTTTTCTATCTTAATCAATTTGAATAGTTAGCATACTGAATGCTTTAAAAGTTCATTCAACTTATTATTTATTTGGTCGAAACTTCTATCAATAAAAAACGCCGACCTACCAATTTAAACATTCAAACCAACAATTTTTCATCTTATGGATTACCATTTCGAAAAATGCGGATAAATAAATATTCCACAACACAACGCTATCTAGACCCTTGGTAAACAGCAGGCTTAACTAACTTGTGTTATAAACTCTAAAAGGCGGATAAACATACTTAGATACTTTATTTTGTAAATACATACATATATCATAAAAAGGAACAACCAGACGAATGCAAAGATACATATTTATGCATACAAATATTTGTACTGAGCGGGAATCGAACCTGCGCCTCCTGCGTAGCAGTCGAACGTTCTACTGCTACGCCACAGAGGTAGTGATAGATGTATGTATATGTAATTTATCTATAGGTAGGAGGTATATCCTTTTTTTTTAACAAATACATAGTCCCACAAAACTAAACAGACGGTTTGACTGTGGGATCAAGCAATATCTATATATATTTATGGTTTCGACTATTTATTTTACACTAGCTGACCCACCCCAGCTTCGCCCGGGGTATATTTTGAAGCTTCATATCCCTTTGAGCCCGTATGTTTTAGTCTTCAAAATATGTATGAAAAATTGCCGGATTTGTTAACATTTATTATCAATGCTCCGCTCCCTTAAGTAGTAGCGTGATGATATATAGCCTAAAACCTTCCTCGATAAATGGACTACCCAACACTGAAAGAATCATTCAAATCGGACCAGTAATTCCAGAGATTAGCGCGTTCAAACAAACAAACAAACAAACAAACTCTGCAGCTTTATAATAATAATTAGTATTAGTATAGATTATGATAGTGAGTCGATGAGGTATTTTCTTATCTAGGACACGCCAACTTGACTTCAACTCGCCTGATGGTAAGCTAAAGGTAAAGCCTCAGGAAAGAGTGTCACCATTACAGACACTAAGTAAAGTTACAATGGTGGCACTCAGCTTGGCAACCTCATCAGATGCTTCGATGCTTTGGAATTCGAGTAGGTAGGTTTATTTCATTTCTTCTTTTGATATGGCTTATACGGCTTTGGCGGAAGCGACTGCAAGCGTCTAACCCCAATCCTGAGAGGAAAGCTTGCGTCGAGGCATCATATGTCAACCAATCAGCAGGTGCAACGGCATGCAGGTAAGGTTAACTAAGCATCGATGGTTTTATAGTAGGACCCTATAACTATACCCACTGTATTTAACTGGGCATTGTGAATAATAGGTAGGTATAGGTACCTAGGTACGTACATTCAGATAAAAAAGTATCGGAATTGGATAATATTTATATGGTTCCCAATTTTAATATTTAGGTTTCTTTGTGCTGTTTTGGCACAACTGTGTTCCACTTTGGTGCGGAGTTTGAGTTGCATCTGTTATTTATATTTATTACATTACAGTGTTGTTTTTAGTTGTTAAATCATAATCTAGTGTGACATAGTGCGTATTGCGAATTTAATTAAGAACACAAATATTGAACAGCTTGGTTTAAATTTTGCATCGTCCATGGAATTTCGTACCCGGAGTCACTGCAAATATTACAGAAGGCTTACCGTGAATTGACTTTATCTAGAAGTCGTGGTCATACAAAGCGTTTAAAACATGTGATAGAAGATTTGTCTCGCTCAGGTAGGCCATCAACATCTTCAAATGAGGTTAACATCGCAAAAGTGAAGGTAATAGTGACTGAAAATACTTATTCCATTTTCAGGGAGATAGCCGCTGAACTTTTAGTATCACACGAGTCGATCTGCACTATTTTAAAATCAATTGGGTATGAAACATGTTGCCGCTCGGCTACTCCCAAAAGATTAGAATTTTCTCCAAAACCTCTCCATTGTTGTAACGAATTTTTAACCAACAACTCAACAACCTTATTCATCAGATATGGCTCTAGTCGACTTCTTTCTCTTTCCTAAACTCAAATGACAGCTTCGTGGCATACGTTTTCATTCGATAGAAGATATAAAGGAAAAATCGTAAGGCGAAATGACCTTAATTCCGAAAAAAGCGTTTTAAAAATGTCTTTAGAATATAGAACTATACGTTGGCGTACCTACCCAAATGTATTGTTTCTGAAGGAGCAATATATTTAGAAGACGATTAATTTTTTTGATGAGTAACAAAAATTTTCTTGACAGAGTACCTAGTATGTATATGTATTATCTAACGAATAAATGTGTAACACACACTGGTTATGGAAAAAAGAAAGTGTCCTCTCAGTAAGGTGCACGTAAAATTGCGCAGGCACTAACCTTTTTAGCAAGTGTAGTGTAGGTATCTACCTACCCACTTGTTGTGTCGTAATATGTTTTTATCTAAATGTATTAGATAACTATACAGACTAAAAGATACCTCAAACGATAACTAAATCGTCTTAAAAAAGAAAGTGATCTGAGTAAACCAAGTAGGTATTTACAATATTTTGCAGCCATCTCCATAAAATGGAATTTGCTATAGATAGGTAGGTATATTTTACTCTAGTACCTACTTAGAGTAAAATATACCTAACTATACATATATTTAGTCGCCATAAGTTTTCTTAGCAGTGTCGTAGTTATACGTGGAAATAAATAACACTAGAAGCGTAATGACATTTAACGCCCTCTATTGATAAATATAGAAACCAACAAAAACTAATTTCGGGTCAATCTGGGTCAATCCAAGATCCAAATCAAGTGGGAAAACTGCGTGAGCAGTTTTTAAGTTCCGTACTACTAATTTAAATGCCAATTAAATATCTTCCATATTTTTAAAAAGCTTAAAATAGTAAACAACTATTCGCTACAGAACTTTCGAGTTTGTGAAGTATACACAATCAAACTTAACATTGATATTATGTGTAATTTTATTTATGTAAATATAGAATAGATAAAATAAATATCTTGTATTTTTTTACATTCCAAAAGTTATCAAAAGACCGTATACCAATTAAAAAGTTGAAGTATTTTTCTACGTCACCGTCAAAGGGTCACCGTCATCGACGTCGACGTCAACCACGATTTGTCATTTTTGTCAAATTGAGATTGACACTTCTCAAACTATACTATCGAGTTGCTATCGAGCATCGAGCGAAGCAGACCGAGCAGGTTGAAATAATGCTAAGCTAAGAATTAATTTATATTTGTCTATGATTTTTTGTAAAAGTAAAAGCATCTTTATTCGTACGCCTTACTATAAAATAAGTATATTTATAAGTAAAATCAAGCCATAATAACACAATGCCACCGGTAAGTAACATATCGTACGAATAATTAGAATGAGTGGGCATTTTTGTCTTAAATCTTACAAATTTTGAATGAAAGCTTCTATTTCTTTATAGACATATGATTATATATCTTTTTCAATATCAAAATATACATATTACAGAACCTATAGGGTTGATGAAAAGTGTTTGCATTCTTACCAATACTGGTATTTTATGCCTTCGTTATTCCCTAAAAAAATATTCATTGTAAAATAAGACATTGCCTAACTAAGCTGAAGTTTTGACTTTCATTATTTTCAATTCTAAAAAAAAGTCACTTTTGCTGTTTATTATATTTATAAAATGACAATCAACAGTAAAAAAATTGGTTCAACTTCCCTATTGTGACAATCGATTCAGATCTATTTATTTGTTCTACCTCACCTATTGCGTCATAAATACTGAGCTTAAGCAGCTTAGGCTACAAACTTTAAACTGTGTTGAGGATGTGTATACCTATGTTAAAGGTGAACTTACAATATGAGACACATTCATATTGTAAGTTCACCTTTAACGTAGGTTAGGTTGAATGGGATGAAGGTGTATGGATGTCTATCATATTCAAAGGAAGATGCATGAAATGTCATATACTTGCTTCTGGTGAAAAAGAATTAGAAATAAGTAGGTAGGTAGGTATACTGACCTTTTCAATTAGGGATTGAAAATGTATATGAGTAGTATCAAAGCGGATGAAATTTCATGTGCTATTGTGGTGATTAACATTCAAAATTTGACATAGTTGGAGCATCGTAACTGGGTTAATAAGATATGACGATACATTTTCTAATGTGAAACTGGAACATGACACTAGATATAGCATATAATTACTATCTTTTCTATACAAATGCCTGATTACAATATGCTTTTAATTTCCAGCCACCTAAAGGAAAAGCACCTACTAAGGGTGCCAAACAAATTTTGGTAGAAAATACTGCAACAATTAACTTCTACCGAAACATGGCTCTCGGTGCCACTGGTTTCTATACAGCTCTCACTGTTGCATTGTATCCAGACAATTATACTGCATCCATCATTGTAAGTCAACACCATACTATTATATATACATGCATACATACATACATATAATCACGCCTTTATCCCCGGAGGGTTAGGCAGAGGTGAATTAACACCCACATTTCACCAAACATTGAATTTGGTCCCACATAATAAGTGTGAGCCTATTGCCGTCTTCTGGGCACTATTGTTGACTCAAGTCCAGCATCTGAGTCTGAGTCTGGGCTGTATATATCGGTCTGATGTTAAACAGCCCTATCCCTTAATCACCTTGTATGACACCGCATGGGAAGAGTTCGGGTGGTGCAAATTCTACTCTGCTGGGAACCACGCAGCTAAGTACTAGCCTGCAGTGCGCTGCCATATATAAAGCTTCCTACTTTCTATGTGGGCAAATAAAAAAAAAAAATTCTGGTGGTGCAATAATTTGCAAGTATAGGGTTTACTACACACTGTCAGTCTTACCTGTCATATAAATCATATTATGTAAAGTTATTTTGTTTCAGTTTCTAAATGTTCTAGTCCTTTCAATATACCTTGGGTGCTATCAAATAATGAGATACATTAGCCGACCTACATATTCAGATAACAGCCAGTTAATTGATCCTGGTCTCGATTTGAACATGGAAGGCGGAATGGGAGAGTAAGTAATCTTTATTATTAATAATGACAATTGTGGTTTTAATTGTAGGTGTTTAATTGTATTGAAAAGGAAGGAAATGTTATGAAATATTGTGTGACAATGTCCGTCTTCACAAATGTGCATGAAAACATTTATAGAGTTCTTTAGAATAATCTAAATATAATTTGTTAATTTTTTATTTATTTATTTTAGTTAATTAGTACTTAATAGTTTCTTGTTTTAAATTTCATTTAAGTAGTATTATTTAAATATTAATGAATACTGTGTTTATTTCTGGGATGGCTGAGAATAGGATTTATGCCAGTGAGATATTGCATTGCAATGACTTAACATTACAAATCTTGAAGTTACTAACATTCTAGCTGTATTTTACCACTTATAACACTATGTTGTATAATGTATACTTTCGTTCTCACTTGCACTCGATATCTTAACTCTAAGCTCGGTATCTACCTCTTATAATATCATGCAGCTGTGCGATTCTGAATCACATTTCCCAATGGGGCTCTGAGAACCTGTTCGATCTCAATGCCAAAAAGATGCAGGCTTGTGCGTTCACAACAAAGGTATCTTCTTTCCTCCCCCATCCCACTTCTCAGAGCATGCAACTGCCACTGCAGGACAATCTCAATATCCTAAGTATAGATGTTCGCTGCAACCTGAATTATAAAAACTACATCGAGAGTTTAATCAGAACAGCCTCGCGTAAACTCAGTCCTGAACATAGTGAGTTGTTTTTCAAGCCGAAGCGGCGGTTTCTTCTCTACAAGACAAATTCGCTCCTGAGTGGAATACAGCTCGCATCTCTGGGATGGCTCTGCAAAGTACATACTAGATGCTCTCGACAGGTTGCAGCGACGTGCAGTCCGCATTGTTGGGAATCCTGAGGTCACGAACACCCTAGATCCTTTGCAGATGCGTAGAGATGTTGCGTCCTTGGCAGTATTTGACCGTTGTACAGACCATAGTGAATGTTCTGATGAGCTCTTCTAATTAGTCCTACCCTGCCCTTTAGATATCATCCGCATACGGCAAGCGGTTCGGAGACTTTCCTTTGTCGCACCATTACGGGCTGGAATTCATTACCAGCGTGCGGAAATACGTTACTGTTTCCTTCTTGTTCAGTCCCATGTCTTGTAAGCGGGACACGTAAAAAGCATATAATGAGGCCGTCGAGCTGAGTGTCACCATTGTAACATGGCATATGTATGTAATGGCGACTCTCTTTTCTGAGACTTTGTCTTCAGCTTACCATCAGGCGAGGCGAAGTCTAATTGACGTGTCCTATAAATAAAATGCATTTGGCATTATGATCATTGAGTCAATCAATCAATTAGCATATCGCAATCCACTTCTGGACACAGGAGTTTCCCAATGTGCGCCGCAGCACCTGATGCTCATTCGTTACTTCCTGCATCTAAATAGGCACATATTTATCAATGAAATAATTAATTAGATGCATACTTACTTGTTATTTGATTTCAGGCATGTCAAGGATATAGTGATACTATCTGCCATCACGCATGTTCTTGCTGTAGTATCAAACTATTTTTGGCTCCTGTTGCTTCTTCTGCCGCTACGCGCCTTCTGGTTACTCTGGACCAATGTACTGGGCCCTTGGTTCTTCCAAGAAGCTCCTCAGGATTCCGAACAAGATGAAAAGAAAAGGAAAAAAATGGAAAGGAAAATGAAAAGATATCAACAGTAGAATAAGCAAAGTTCCTATACCTATGCAAAAGCAATCATTAGAAATCATATTATAAAAAAGGTAGTGAGAAAATGCACGTCCATGAAATAGGTTTTTACAAGGCAAATGTTAAATTAAAATATGTTAATGTGTGAACAATATAATATATTTATGATTATATGACTATGATGATACAATGAAAATAAATTTTATAATATTTAAAAATAGACTATTTCTTAAAAAATAACACCAGAATTGAATTTTAACAAGTAGGTCATACCTTGGACCCGCTAACAATGAGTTTGTTATGTCGGACTGGAACCGAGGAAACCGCACGGTTTTCCGCCGCGTCATTGGCCTGTGTAGATGGGGATCTGGTAAACCCTAGAAAGGATATCCCAGAAATCCCAACCGACTTTAGCTACCACCAACGGCGACCTCGATTATGATGATGACCCTTCCATAGAATGTCGCTGTCGATCAAGGTCTTCGTATAATTATAATCACAGAGGTATATGCACGCAGGTGAATCTTAATTCTTAGTTATTTTCTTTTAACTTAATGTTACGTGCACGGGGTACAATTAAATGCCGTTTACTCAACGAAGAGATTTATTAGCTCACCACAAACTAGACAATTAGATCACTAGTACACACAGTACTTCTTCAACAGTTCCAGTCGCTCAGTAGTTCACAGTAGTCCACAGTCGTTGCTCAGGTCGCAGGTAGAATCTTCTTCGGTCGCTTAAGTTCGCTGTGTTCGTTATCGATCTCAAAGACTGAATGAATCGTGTCGCTATGCGAGCGTGTTTTTATACCTCTCAATTAAGAGGATCGAATTATCTAGAAAGCTCGCGAGCGACAAATACCTATTCCTTTGATCTTGCCGCCGTCGCTGACCTTCGAGTACATTCTCGATATTTACCTATTGTTTGTTTATATTTGAGAGTGTAGGTACCCGTACCCGTAGGTACGTTGTGACTTTTTGTTGACGATTCCAGATTTTTCTATGCCATTCGGTAGAGTACCTCGTCACTAACAATGCGTTTTTATTTCTTGAAGATTTGATTATTAGTTTTCGAGATATCGACGGCTGTCGTAACATTACCCCCCTCTTAGTCATGCTCGTCCCGAGCATCATTTGTTCCATGATGACGCGTCAACCTATCCACATGGACTACCTTTGGTTTTCCCCTAACCCCCTTCCTAATGCGGTAGGTAATGTCATTGATTCTCGTGATAACCGTATAGGGCCCTTCCCAGCGAGCTTGGAGTTTCGGAGATTTCCCCTTCTTGCGTAGCGGATTATGAAACCATACCAGTGTTCCCTCTTCGAAACCGTGGGTGTTTGCATTTCTATCGTACCGGGTTTTCATCCTTTCACCTGCCTTCAAATTGTTCTCCCGTACTATTCTGTGCACCTCGTCCAGTCGGTTTCGAAGTTCACTCACGTAATCCGTCACGGGCTTAGGACTATCAGGTGGCGTACCGGTTATTGCATCCACTGGTAGCCTAATCTCTCGACCAAAGTTCACTTTCGCTGGGGTGTGTCCCATACTGTCATGTACCGCAGATCGATAGGACATCAGGAATAGTGGGATGTACTGGTCCCAATCTCTTTGGTGTTCATCGACAACTTTAGCCAAGTGATTTTCCAACGTCTGGTTAAACCTCTCGACCATTCCGTCTGACTGCGGATGCGCTGGAGTCGTACGGGTCTTGTTCATTCCAAGGAGCTTGCACATCTCTTGAAATAGAGCAGACTCGAAGTTCCGTCCTTGGTCAGAGTGAATCTCCATAGGTGCGCCATACCGGCAGACCACTTCCTGAACCAGTTTCCTTGCCACAGTGACTGCTTCCTGGTTGGGTGTCGCAAATACTTCCGGCCACTTAGTGAAGTAATCTTGCACTACTATGATGTATTTGTTACCTTTTTCCGTCGTTGGAAAAGGTCCAGCAACATCAATGGCGATACGTTCCCATGGTGCTCCGACGTTATACAGTTTCAATTTTCCTTTGCTTCTTGTCGGCGGTCCTTTAACTGAAGCACATGCAGTGCATTTACGGCACCAATCCTCGACATCTTCCCGACAATGAAGCCAGTAAAACCGCTGTCGTACTTTAACTAGGGTTTTCTTGACTCCGAGATGCCCGCCAGAGACACCATCGTGACTGTGCCGCAACAGTGTAGACACCTTGCTTCGTGGTACCACTACTTGTAGAGTCACCTCTTTGCCGTCGTTGGATTCCCATTTCCTATACAGCACGTCATCTATCAGAGTTAAACTGTCCCACTGGGCCCAATAACTTTTGGTAGTGGAACTGTAAGCAGATATATCACTCCATTGGGGTTTGTTTCCAAGCTGCTTCCAGTGCAGTATAGGTTGTAGATCATCATCATCCTCTTGCGCCTGCTTCATACTGCTTCCGGTCCATTCGTCGTCAAGTCCATTCACCTTTATGACTTTAATATTTTCACGGGCTTCGTTCTTCTGACAATGCTTGCAATCTTTGGCACACGGCCTACGAGACAAAGCATCGGCATTGCCGTGCCCTTTTCCACTTCGGTGTTCTATCACAAAGGGAAATTCCTGTAGTTGCTCGATCCACCTTGCTACTTGACCTTCCGGATTCTTGAATTGTAGCAACCATTGTAGTGCAGCATGATCTGTCCTTAGTGTAAACTCTCGTCCTATAAGGTACTTATTAAAATGCTGTAAGGAATTCACCACAGCGAGAAGTTCACGACGAGTGACACAGTAATTTCTTTCCGGCTTGGATAGCGATTTACTGAAGTATGCTATTACAACATGGCGATCTCCTTGCACTTGTGACAACACTCCACCTATGCCGGTATTGCTGGCATCCGTATCCACAATGAATCTTCCTTCCCTGGTAGGATAACCCAATATAGGAGCTTCGCACAAGCGTTCTTTAAGTGTACTAAAAGCTTGCTCGCAATCTAAGTCCCAAACGAAGTCTCGTTTATCTTCTGTTAGTTTGTGTAGTGGTTTGGCAATATCCGAGAAATGCTTAATAAAGCGTCTGTAATACGCGCATAGTCCCAGAAACGCGCGAATCTCCGTTTTGTTCTTTGGAACAGGCCATTCCTGAACAGCTCTTATCTTCTCGGGGTCGGTTTTAACTCCTTCTGTGGAGATCACATGTCCAAGATAGCTGACCTCCCTTTTAAATAAAGCGCACTTCTTTGGACTCAGTTTAAGGTTAGCCTCACGGATTCGAGTAAAAACTTTTTCCAGGTTCTTCAGGTTTTCTTTGAAGCTGCGTCCCATAACTATGACATCGTCCAGGTAAACCAGACAGACATCTCCGAGTAGACCCACCATTACTCTTTCCATGAGGCGCTCAAACGTGGCCGGGGCATTACATAACCCAAATGGCATAACATTAAAATGCCATAATCTGTTTCCAACTCCTGTACTAAAGGCTGTCTTCTCTTTATCTTCAGGACTGATCTCCACCTGCCAGTAGCCACTTTTTAAATCGATGGTTGAAAACCATTTCATACCACTAAGCATGTCCAGGGTATCATCGATTCTAGGCAAAGGATAACTGTCTTTCTTAGTGACATTATTTAACATTCGGTAATCCACACAAAACCTTGTGCTACCGTCCTTCTTTTTTACTAGTACCACAGGTGATGACCATGGACTCGTAGAAGGTTCGATCACTTTGCTCTCAGCCATGTCTTTCATCATTTCTGCTACCTCCCCTTCTCTGGCCCACGGTAAACGTCGAGGTCTCTGTTTTATGGGCCTGGAGTCACCTGTGTCAATCCGGTGTTTCACGAGCCCAGTCCTTCCACAGTCATTCCCGGTTGCAAAGATGTCTCTGAATTGTAGCAGCAGGTCTCTGGCTTGGTGCAATTCTGATGCTGTTAAATTTTCCTTCGAATTCTCAAGAAGTTGTTCGATGTGATCTTTGGAGACTTGTGTACCACCTTGTTGAGTCGAATTGTTGTTCAACCGCCTCAGGCACTTTACTTCCTCACATCTTCCGACCACACTATTCTTCTTCAGGAGAACTATTTCATCACTGAGGTTAAGAATTCTCACTCTAGCGATTCCGTTCGGTATCAGTAAGGTTCTTGCTGTTATTAAATTTTGATGACTGCCGGCATCTTCCACAATAAGACATCTTCTTTGTTCAGTCTTCGCGGGAAACTTCACTTTGACTAATGTTTCCGATTTAGGAGCTAACGTTGTATCCGTTAAACAGTAAAGAGAGCACGGGTGCGATCCTTGTAAACAAACTTCCTGATCAGGGAATCTCAGCACTCCTCTAGGTATATCCAAGACACATCTGTGGTTCCTCAAGAAATCCAGTCCCAAAATGCAGTCATCAGTAATATTAGCAATGAGCACTGACTGCTGGTATATTTGGTCGCCAATTCTTACCTCAACGTCTGTTTCACCGAGAACGGTCACTGGCTGGCCAGTAGCGGTCTGAAGCTGGCACCTTGGAAATCGTTTTTCCCACCTTATGGTGCGTTTCAGCAATTCTGGTCTAATAACTGTACGTGAAGCTCCAGTATCCACTGTTAAACTGCAAGGTCGATTGTTTAAGGTAGCTTCGATGATCAAACTATTTCCATTGCAAACTTGAGTTATAGTGATGGTTGGGGCCTCATGTCGACCAGCCAGCGCCCGCCCCGCGGCCCTGGCGGCATTTAGTTTAACGGAACCTCTTGATCCACTTGGGTCCCGGTCACCGGAGTCCGTGACCCTCCTCCGTTTTCTCGATGGACACTCTGATTGAATATGGCCCCTTCCTCTACAGGAATAACACGTTGGGACATAGCGTGGCTTCCTCTCTTCTGCAACCACCTCTTTGACCTCCCTAACCTTACTTATTCCGGCATTCTGCCGTACGGTTTCCACCTCGAGAGCATAAGCCAGTGCTTCTTTCAAGGTCTGATGGTGACGCAACTGTACACTAGTTTTCACTTCTGCGTCTCGTATGCCGTTTAGGAAGGCCTCCAGCAGAGTGGTTTCGATCATAATGGGTGTCGATGAGTAGGCCCGACGAACGAGTCTTTCAACTTCTACAGCCCATTCCTGGAGGCTTTGACTAGACTTTTGTTTCTTCTCCCGGAGCTGCACTCGGTAGACATTCTCCAGGTGTTTGTCACCGTAACGTGTGTCTAAAGCTTCCATCAAAGACCCCAGAGTCCTTCCTTCAGGCGGCAGGTTTTCCAGTATTATTAAGGCATCTCCTCGTAATGCAAGTGTCAAGGCCATAAATGACTCCTCGTTGCTCCAGGCTTTAGTTTTTGCCAATATCTCGAATTGGTACTTAAAGGCTGTCCACGAGGAAGTTCCATCAAAGTGTGGTAGGTCGAACTTTGCTGATGATGGTGAGGTCACGGTAACAGGTCCGCAGGTTTCCAGCCTGACGATCTTCTTTTCTAGGACTTGCAAGCGGTCATCCATGGTCCCAGTCTTCAAGCTCAGCGTTTGCAAGCCATCTTCGAGGCTCTTCACCTTATCCCCCAGTGCGTGGATGCCTGCATCGATTTTACCCATGACAGCTTCCTGGTTGGCCTGCATCTCTTGCCTGGAGGCTTGCATCTCTTGCCTGGAGGCCTGCATCTCTTGTCTGGAGGTCTGCATCATCTGCTGCATAGTAGCCTGCATTTCTTCCTTGGAGGCCTGCATCTCTTGCCTGGAGGCCTGGATCTCTTGCCTGGAGGCCTGCATCTCTTGCCTGGAGGTCTGCATTTCTTGCTTGGAGGCCTGCATCATCTGCTGCATAGAAGCCTGCATCTCTTGCCTGGAGGCCTGCATCATCTGCTGCATAGAAGCCAGCAGCGTCATCATGTTGGTATCTGATGAGGTTCCATCTGGTGCTGCCGTAGTTCCCGTTGAGACAGCAGCATCGGCCTGACTCCCTTCCTCTTCGAGGGTTCGTTGACGTGCGGCATCCATTTCCACTTGACATCTGGTCCGTGGAGTACGCCCTTCGTCTTCACGTGGTAATAACGGCATTCCGCTTCTGACACCAATTGTTACGTGCACGGGGTACAATTAAATGCCGTTTACTCAACGAAGAGATTTATTAGCTCACCACAAACTAGACAATTAGATCACTAGTACACACAGTACTTCTTCAACAGTTCCAGTCGCTCAGTAGTTCACAGTAGTCCACAGTCGTTGCTCAGGTCGCAGGTAGAATCTTCTTCGGTCGCTTAAGTTCGCTGTGTTCGTTATCGATCTCAAAGACTGAATGAATCGTGTCGCTATGCGAGCGTGTTTTTATACCTCTCAATTAAGAGGATCGAATTATCTAGAAAGCTCGCGAGCGACAAATACCTATTCCTTTGATCTTGCCGCCGTCGCTGACCTTCGAGTACATTCTCGATATTTACCTATTGTTTGTTTATATTTGAGAGTGTAGGTACCCGTACCCGTAGGTACGTTGTGACTTTTTGTTGACGATTCCAGATTTTTCTATGCCATTCGGTAGAGTACCTCGTCACTAACAATGCGTTTTTATTTCTTGAAGATTTGATTATTAGTTTTCGAGATATCGACGGCTGTCGTAACATTAATTTTGATACCATGCAATTAATGATTCGTAAACATTGCTGTGTGAAATAATTTAGGCGCCTCGTAAACATGCCACGCGCTTTGAAAACTTGCCTCTCAAAAACAATATTTACGACGAAACTTCAGACAGTGGGCAGACGGCAGGTATTGGTGAATGCCCTTTGGATTATTGCTGCTTGTCCTGATGTCAGCAACTCGATTAATTCCATCAGAGCTAGGATAAACAGCGACAACACATCCTGAACGTCTCTACAATGGGGAAGAGAAGTGGTTACCCTGGCCTACGGGCGTATGCAACATCAGGGAAGTCTCACTCGTGCTGCCGACCCTCTAAGAACAGAGAGTTTCTGTGCCGTCAGTGCAGAAGACAAAACAGTTACCCTGTTTTGTCTTCTGCACTGACGGCATTTGGTCTTCCCACTGACAGCACAGAACAGATAATAGTACTAGCGTATCTCCAGTGAGCTCTGACTACCCTACTCACCGTCGGAAACACAACACGAGGTTATTATGGCCGTGTTATTTGTACGGCTGGAGGTACTTTCCCAGTCGGGCAGCTCAATTGGGACGGGAATACCGTCGTGTGTCGTTCATGACAGTGAGGGAATTTTATTACATCATTACTCGACCTCCATTTGGATGTCTATAACATCTTTGAGGACCAACTGGCTGGTGAGGTAACTCCACCTGCTAAACAACGGAAAGCCGTTTGAAACCACACGGTGCTTCGTCACGTGGTTTGTGGGCAAAGACTCTAAGTGGGCACAACTATATAAACTGTAGTTAATATAGAGTACATCCCAGAGACGCCGAAGCTGAAGCCTGGACCATCGACATAGGCGACTTCGATGTACAATTGTGAATCAAAATCCTCCTGAATTAAGTATTGAACTTTTAATCTATTTAGATTATTCATGATGATGAACTCGTTACAAACACCTGGAATCATTTTTATACAACTTAGGTGGCACATAAGCACACGACCCACCTGATGGAGAGTGATTACTGTGAACTATGAACGTGTGCAACACCAGGGGAGTCACACTGTCACACCCGTGCTGCCGACTCTGTCGGAAAAACAGAGTTTCTGTGCCGTCAGTGCAGAACACACAATCAGGCAAGTCTTTTCCCACTGACAGCACAAAAACTCCAGTGAGCACTGACTACCCTACTTACCGACGGGAGTACAACATGAGGTTGTTATAGCCGTAGTATTCTGTACGTTGGAAGTACTTCCTCAGAAGAACTGCACAATTGGGACGTGAATACCGTCGTGTCCAAAGCATAGGCGATAGGCGACGTTGATGCATTGCTATGAACCAAAATCCCCCTGAATTAAGTAGGTGTTTAACTTTTAATTGATGTTATATACTAAGAGGCTTCTTATTTACGTAAGACTCCTTATGCCGGACACAGAGTCCAGATCAGTGATGCAAGAACTCAAGTCTTTTAAACGAAACTCGACTCGTTACAACGACTTATGACGCTTCACAACTTGATAGAGTCTAAACCTTGAGTCTTTTAAGAGTCTTCGACTAAAACTCGAGTTTTATTTTAAACTGAGTCTTTTAAAAAGACTCGAGTCCTTTTAAACGACTCAGTCGTGACGAAAATACTCCTACATTTTAAAGGGACTCGACTCGTTGGACTCGTGAGTCGTGCTCATATATTATACATTCATTACCAGCACACATGTTTCCTTCTTCCTACAGTCACGGGGCCTTTAAGCGGGGCGTGAAAAAGCATCTGATGAGGCCGCCAAGCTGAGTGCCACCATTGTAGCACTTAGTGTCTGTAATGGTGACCCTCTTTCCTGAGACTTTGCCTTGAGCTTACCATCAGGCGAGGTGAGGTCAAGTTGGCATGTCCTATATAAAAATAATAATAAAAATGTAATCGTTACGTGTGCACAGGCGATTATTCCGTAGGGGAAGTCCGGGAGAGTTGAACCACTTTTAATATAAAATATCATAATTACTTGTTTATTGGGTTTAGAAAATCTATTATACACTTATGCGATGCCTTACTTTAGTAGGTACATTTGTGCTTAATTGTATTGCTAATAAATGCGCACGTAAAATTTTATTGACATTTTACTAAAAAATGAGATATGAGTCAAGTCTCCCCACCAGCAGCAGTTCAAGCAACACTTGAACCGGGGAATGGGGAGAGTTGACCATATTATTTTTGTGGAAAATAAAAATAATTTTTAGCTTCAATCAGTTTTATTATCTTATCTTACACAATAATTAACTGGTTTTTAATACTGCCATCAAAGAAAATGTAATTTATAAACACATTTTTGTAAAATTGTTCCAAAATAAACAAAATTTATTAAAATAAACAAAATCACAATACCTAGTAACTTTTTATATAAACAATTATACATAATTAAACTTTAGCAGTGTTTGTAATATTAGCTTTTTTTACCAGTCTTAAATAGTTTTTAATTTTCTTGTCAACAAATAATTGACGAGAAGCTTTTCCTCGGCTGTTGTAAATACCTGTGATGCTTTGTATTGATTATTTTTTTCTTCAAATTTATGAATTTTACCTTCATTTAATTTATACGGTCTCAAAGCACTTCTAACTATGCCATATTTATTTGAAGTTTGTCTCATAGAAGCGCCTCCCTTAATTTCATCTATGGCATTTTGCAACTCCACTTTTGTGTTGTCGTTTGCGTGCATTTTCAGGAGGCTTGTATTGAAACGACATAGTACAAGTTGGCACTGCAAATACAATAAATTATATTAAGACAGAATTAAAAAACAATTAAACAAAATTTAGTATAATTTCCCAGCACAGGGAGACATGAACCACTGAGCAAGTCTCCCGCAACCACGCTGGTGCAACTCTCCCGCTCGCACTAATTTCTTATTTACGTTATGACAAAGAAAAACCTCCGATCGTACAGAAAAAAAAATTAGCACACGTCAAACTACATTTGTCTGGCAATATAATAATAGCAATACACAGTACGTACCTCAATAAATACGACAGCAATCACAAAAGTACTTAAAACAAAAAAATATACTCCGGAACAACAAAAACATATTTTATATTGTCATTTTCGAACAACACTGCTATGGTGCAAAATCGCTGCATGCTTATGATTGACCTCTTGCGTGTGACCAATGAATGCTTTGACGTTACGTTCGCGCTAAATTTAAATACAATTTTGAAAGGTGGCTCAACTCTCCCACCTGGGCAAGTCTCCCTGTTTTCCCCTAACTATTACAGATATCAAAAAACTTTAAACTGATATCTAAAGTGCCTAACGAATAAAATAACATCAATAACTTGTTATTAATAAAGCGATAAATACCTAAAATATTGAACTTAAACCGTTCCATACATTTAGTATGAGATTAATAGAAAGGTACGAGTAAGTAACTTCCAATATTGAAGTACAATTTTTAAATTAAGTAGTACTCTTTGATGTTCCTTCGAAATTTAAAACCTTTATCACTGGCTGTCGTTCCCGCCACTAAATTTGGAAATTATTGTGTTCTTTTTAATTTGTTATAATAATCATGATTGTTGAAAATGGCCTAGGGAATAGGGAAGTACTGTAATAGACGCTGAACGCTATAATGAGAATGATATTAAATGAATGTGGATATAATATGTATAAGTACTGTTTTTATGTATTAGGTACACACTCAATAACTAATACAGGGTATAGAGACTTTTTTTTTTATACCACTTAGGTGATAGACAAGCACACGGCCCACCTTATCGTAGCCTATGGACGTATGCAACACCAGGGGTGTTACACTCGCGCTGCCGACGACGAAGAAACCTTCTGATGATCCTCTTGAAGAACCCCATATTGTAGGTACTTTAGAAAACCGCAGTAGGGAGGTCATTCCACAGCTTGAATGTGCGTGGGATGAAGTTTCTCAGTTCGCAATGTGTGACGATGAATTCCCTGCGGCGAGAGGTGCGATGATAGAATGTATCTGTAGGCATCATGTCAAACAATTCATCTGAGCACAAAACATTGTATAGGCGGTAGAACACACACAGCGAGGCAAAGTTCCTCCTAAGACTGTGAGGTTCCACACTACCTGCGAGTATAGGATTGTCAACCAGCCTCAACGCCCGTCTTTGCACCGCGACGAAGGGTATGCAGGCGCTCCAGCAAAAAGGTGACAGCAGTACTCCATGTGGGGCCGGACCTGTGCCTTATAAAGAAGGAGTTGCTGCCCCGCAGTGAAGTACTGCTTCGCACTGTTAAGTACTCCAAGTTTCCTTGATGCCAACTTGTCCTCCAAATGACTCCGGTACTGGACGTCCCTGGAGATATCGACACCAAGAATCCCGATACTCGAGGAGATGGTAAGCGGTTTGCCCAGGAATTGCGGCGCTTTTCTTAGCGGTGAATACACATACTTGTGTCCTAGTGGGGTTGAATTGGACTAGGTGTAGTCGTCCCCAATCGGATACTCCAGAGAGATATAAGATAATTATAACATCTAGTTTATTTGATAGTTTGTTTATTTATTTAGTTATGTTGTGGCCATATAGGTACGCTGTTATCTTAGATCCTCGTTTAAGTTTTTTTTTTTTGTATAAGACACGTCAATTGGACTTCGCCTTGCCTGATGGTAAGCTGAAGGCAAAGTCCCAGAAAAGAGGGTCACCATTACTTACACATACCGTGTGACAATAGTGACACTCAGCTTGACGGCCTCATCATATGCTTTTTCACGCCCCGCTTAAAGGACCCGGGACTGTAGGAAGAAGGAAACACGTGAGTTGGTAATGAATTCCAGGCCTTAATGGTGCGACAGAGGAAAGAGTCTCCGAACCGCTTGGTTCTTGATCGTATGTTCTGCACCGTGTGCGGATGACATCTAAGACCTACACGTGTTGTCCTGTGTAGGAAAGGGGAGGGTGGGACTAATTGGAAGAGCTCATCAGAACACTCCCCATGGTACAGACGGTAAAATACAGCCATGGACGCAACATCTCTACGTATCTGTAAAGGTTCTAGGGTGTTCGTGACCTCGGGATTCCCAATGATGCGGACCGCACGTCGTTGCAACCTGTCGAGAGTATCTAGTAAGTACTTTGCTGAACCATCCCAGAGATGCGAGCAGTATTCCACACAGGAGCGAATTTGTGTCTTGTATAGAAGACATCGCTGCTCCAGCGTGAAAAATCGTCTCACTCTGTTCAGGACTCCGAGTTTTCTTGAGGCTGTTTTGATGATACTTTCGATGTAATTTTTGTTGTTCAGGTTGCAGCGAACATCCATACCTAGGATATTGAGATTGTCCTGCAGTGGCAGTGGCGTGCTCCGAAGAGTGGGGAGGGGAAGGAAAGAAGATACTTTTGCTGTAAACGCACATGCCTGCGTCTTCTTGGCATTGAACACAACCAGGTTCTCAGAGCCCCATTGAGAAATGTGATTCAGGATCCCGTCAAGCTCAGTGACAGGAAGCTGCCTTTTCTCTGCGATGTCTGACTGCTTGGCCGCAGGATGTCCATGATAACTCCCATGTAAAGTGCTATCGTCTGAATAACAATGAACATTGCCGGTAGACAGCATGTCGTTGATATGCAGAAGAAAGAGAGTGGGTGATAAGACGGACCCCTGGGGCACGCCAGCATTTACCTACAGAAACTCCGAAGCTCGTCCGTCACAAAGGAAGCGAATACGGCGCCCCTGCAGAAAGCTAGCAACCCAGTTGCACAGCCTAGAAGGCAGACCAAAGGCAGGTAGCTTGGAAAGAAGCGATTTGTGCCAGACTCTATCGAAAGCTTTGGCGATGTCAAGACTAATTGCCAGTGACTCGCCGTGCTTGTCCATAGCCTCACCCCAAAGATGGGTAACGTATGCTAGAAGATCACCCGTTGACCGTTTCGGCCTGAAGCCATATTGCCGGTCATTAATTAAGGAGTGATCCTCTAGGTGCCGCATGAGCTGTTTGTTAATTATGTGCTCGAACACTTTGCACAGCACTGAGGTGACGGCTATGGGTCGATAGTTGGCTGGCTCCGAGCGATCCCCCTTCTTGGGAATCGGCTGAATATTCGCCTCTTTCCAAGGCAAAGGCACTGTACCCGAACTGTAGGACAGCCGGTACAGGCGCGTAAGCATTGGAGACAACTCCGCTGCACATTTTTGCAAAACTGGAATACCATCCGGACCACTGGCTTTCCGGACATCGAGTGACTGCAGCACTGCACGGACATCGCGTTGCCTGATATGGATATCAGGCATCGCGTGGTCACTGTCGGGTAGTGTCGGTGGCTGCGTACCACAATCATCGATTCGGGAGTTGGCCGCAAAGAGATTAGCCAGCAGATTTGCCTTCTCTTGCGGCTCATGGGCCAGGGATCCATCAGGGTTACGCAGCGGAGGCAGCGAAGGCTGACAGAAGTTGACTTGCACGGCTTTAGCCAGTCGCCAGTAGCCACGGCTTCCCGTGGGATGCATCACTAGCTCTTGACCAAGCCGCGCTATGCGCAGGGCATCCGCTCTGACGTAGGCCCTTCTACAGACCTTTGTGGCTCTGTTGTACGTCGCCTTGAAGTGGCCCAGATTGGGATGGCGCATGGCGCGCGCCCTTACCCAAGCGCGGTACGCAGACTGTTTTTGTTCAACAGCTTCCGCGCACTCGCGCCCGAACCAAGGGCGCACCCCGCGGTCACCGGTGATATCGGTATATGAGATATAGTATTCCATACCCAGACCGATCTCACCGGCGGCGACAGCAGTAGCACAATCTGATGGGTTCTTACCTTCAAAGCAGCGCTCAACCCACGGAATGGACGCAAAATAGTCACGAAGTCCATCCCAGTCCGCTGACGAGTAGTGCCAGAGACGCCGCTTCCCCTGCACGGGTCGTGGGGGCGCTATAATAGGCACCGTGGAACAGACCAGGCAGTGGTCGGAGTTGCCTAAAGCGGCTCGCACCGATACACTGTACCGGTCCGGATTACTCGTCAGCAGAAGGTCTAGCAGAGAAGGTGCTAGGCCCGACCTTCTTGGTATCCTAGTGACCTTGTGCACCAATTGGGTCAGGCCGTGGGCGGCTCTTCCCGCATGGTCTGTTTTGGAGGAGCCCAACCAGATCTCGTGGTGGGCGTTAAAATCCCCCAAAAATACCATTTCGGCATTCGGAAATCGCTGCGCATCATCTGCCGCCTGAGTCAGATATTCAAAGAGTCGAGTTGTCTCAACATCTCCTGTATGGGAACGGTAGAGGCACACATAGATCTGACTCGTAGGGCCATGGTCTACGTGTACCCAAAGGATAGAGAAGGATGGGTCATCTAGGCAGCGCAAACGGTGACAGCAAACATCCGCCCTAACAAACACGCACACCCCGGCTTTTGCACGAAACCTTTCCTCAAGAACATAGCCAGGGTAGAGCAAGTAGGTCGTGTCGTCAGGGCGGTGTATTTGCGTCTCCGTTAGAAAAAACATGGCAGGTTTCGCCGTCTCTAGGTGTTGGTGGACGGCGTTGAGGTTTGCATGGAGCCCACAGATGTTAGTGGACTCCACCTCAAATAGCAAGCTTTTGGGAGTGTGTGTTTGGGACTAGTTCTCTAAATTGCGCTGCCATGAGTTTGGGTGGGAGAAGGCGTGAAAAAAAGAGGTGATTGCCGCCGCAGCACCGTGTGACAAAGCGCGGGATATTGGTTTTATCTATGAATGTGAGACATGGCGAGAGCCGACGCGCCGAACGGAAGGGCCCCCGTACCCCCCCGAGTATGGTCGCCGGGCTCCCAAATCCGGTCACCAACCGGCACGACTAATCATATCGGGATTATGCGCGGCCTGGTGAGGCAGCCTCCCAAGGTGGTTAACCCCAGTTGGGCCTCTGTACTATACCGCGGGCGGCCAGCGGCACCTCCGTTTCTACAGGTCTCCCTGTTCGGCGCATCGCCCCGCACCATCCCCACTAGATTACGCCAAGACCCACTGGTCCCACTAGTGCTGCGACAACCACCACCTCTGCCCGGCTATGCACTTGCTGACCCCTGAACACAATCCAACCGAGATTGAATTTCTATGGAGGGTTTTTCGCAATAGTGCACGGTGGTACCCACCCGGTCGAAACTTGAGACAAATTTGTGCCACCAAGTTTCTACCACCAGTGAAGTGAAGTAAATGAATATTTTACAACATGCTTGGCTCGAGGTATTAAAGGATAGGGCAAGATTAATTGATGACTAAGCTATAATATAATAATAAAAATGGAAAATTGATTAAACTAATAAAGCTTTGACTTGAATTAAAAATGCCTATTTGTATGAATTCCTTAAGCACGCCCTTCCGAATCAGAATGGGGTCCTAGTTTAGGATGTCCTCGACGACGAAGCGTCCCTCCTGTTCCAGCTGTTTTTAATTTTGTTTCTCTCCTTGATGGTACTGCACCCATATATTATTTTCCAATCTTTAGCCTTCTTAATCTTTTCCACTTTTACCCATCCCCCTGTTTTCGCGTCGATTGCCTCCCTTATATTGCCCATTATGTCGTCGACGGTTTCTTTTTCGTCTGTCGAGGAGACAGCCACTGAGTAGAGCGTCCTCGGCTCAGGCTTACCGTTTTGGACGCGGTCCCAGTATTTCGTAGTGACTCGTTTCACGTCGTTGATGTCTATGATGACATTGGAAAATTTATGGTTGGACTTATTCAGATAGGTATTCCTCCCACCTATCTTTGCTGTCAACTAGAATTTGGTCGGTGGCTTCATCTATTCTGGCTAGGATGCGACTTTCCAATTCCTCTAACCCTGCCCAGTCTCTTCCTAGTGGCTCCACCATCAAACTGTCGACGGTTCCTCGCTCGACTCTCGAGTTTGGTTCTTTTATAGATTTTGCCCCTCTATAACCGCTTCGGCCTCCTTTACTAGCAGGTAGAGGCGCTCTATTTCTTTTATGACGGTTACTTTGAAGTCAGTCCTCAGGTTTCTCGCACTATTTAGTGCTATCTTGGCGCGGTTGTTGCAGCGTTTCGCCTGCTACGCCCTGCCCGTCCCTGGTGCCGCGGGCCCCTCAGGAGCCGCAGCTCCCACTGCAGACGAGTAAGCGACACTGCTGGCTCTACTGACTCAGGATAGGTGTTGAGCGCCTCGTCGGTGGACTGCCTGCCTTTCTTGGGTTTTGTCTTATTTTTAAAAAAGTTGTCAGGTTTTCTCACTCTTGTTCTGTCGCTGGAAAAAGTTGAGTGGCCTGCGAAATTCATGTTTGAGAGATATTAAAATGTATCTAAAACTAGGTGTAAAAATGTATAGATAAAATGTAAATATAAAAATTGTATATGTGACAACAAGTTAAATACAATTGTCGCGACTTGAAATTGAGGCTTTAAAGTAAATATACTTATACTAGTCCGATGTAGTCAATAGATCAAGGTAAAATGTCAAATTGCATCATAAGCCAGAATAATATAAGTGTATACGGTACACAGATTAACTTATGAGGCAATATATGATACAATAGTATGCTTCCGACTCGGAATTAGTTTAGCAGACACACAAAAAGTCAAAACAAAAGTCGACAACGTACACAAGTTAGCACGTAATACGTGACAATAATATTTAGTACAAAAACCAGGCAACTTCGATGCATTGAAGTGAATCGAAATCCCTCTAAGTCAAGTATTGCGTCCTTAAGAAGTAGATAATCATTACAAATTCATACAGGGTTAAATTTTCTGGCATGTTAATAATCCAACGAATTGCTCAAAATCAAAGTTTTTATGATTGTATTTTACCGACTGTACCATGTTGAGTGTTCTGATGAGATCTGTTACTGGTCATGTGCCAGACCCGTCCACCTCTGGACATAGATACAGATATCATAGGGTGAATCCTCCAGTTTCACAATGTCCTCTATTTTAATCATAGAAAGTGGACAAAACGAATACTATACTGTTTAGGTCGGAAAAAGTCTACATCCAAAACGGGACTTAGGCGCATCGAGGGGGGGCTCCCAAAACTAGGTCCCCTTCGGCCTAGGCTAAACTTCTATGTAACCATTTCGCATAGATTGCTTAAATTTTACAAAGGTAGGTACAGTAACTCCGCGTCACGCGTAACCGCGTCGGAAAGAAGAATGAGATAAGAATCATGTCGAGATCGCCTTACTTCGGTTTGTGTAGACCCCTTGGTGATGATGGAAAGGGACTCCCTTGTCCGCACTTAGCTTCCCTTTTGGGCCATTGTGCGTGCCCCTTGGTGATGATACAACATTGACACCATTTTCTCTATTTTTTTTTTTGTCTTCTGCACTGACGACACAGAAAATCTCTGTTCTTACACTTCTTACATGTTCAGCAGCACGAGTGTGACTCCCTTAGTATCGCATACGTCTGTAGGCCACGGTAATTACTTTCCATCAGATGGGTTGTGTGCATGTTTGCCACCCAAGTGGCATAAAAATCATTTCATCATCAATCCTCCATATTCGACCACTTAGGTCCTATTTGCCATGTCAAAATATAAAGCTAAAGATTAAAACAAGATTCACTAGGTACTCGGTACCTACTTATAATTTCCACAGATCTTTTTGAAAAAAAAGTTGCCAAGTTCCGTCCTTTTATTAATATCATCTTTTTATATATATCAGCTCGGTCGTTCTAGAGATAAGCCAAGTCGCACAGACTTACAAACTCTAAGTAAACTTAACAAAATGTTTTTTTTTTAATTAAAGAAAGAACCTTGTAAAAATTCAAGTAACATTCGATCAATACATTGAAATGTACAAATTAAAAAACTACAATTACTTATTTTAACATAACAGACATTTCAATTACATTTATTTATATACTATACTTAGATAATATGGGTGGGTGTGTTTGTTTGTTTCGAAACCGTATTTGTTCTCGAAAATTGTCTCTACATACCTACTCTACATTATTGCTACTAGGTACTCGCAATCCTAGATCCCGATGTACACCTACTAACCGCCTTATAGCTTTATCCTTTTCGTTGACGTTTTCCAAGGCGTAGCAGTAAACGCTAGGGCGTTAGACCATGAGAGAATTTTACTGCTATGTCGGAGGTCACGGGATCGATGCCCGCTCAGTGCAAATATTGTTATGCATGAATATGTAAATTTGCATTGGTTTGGCTGTTTTATGTATAATATGTACGTATTTACAACAACAAAACATAAATATTTATATAAGTTTATTCACATACTAGAACCCTGAACACAAGCTAGTTAAGCTGACCAAGCTGAAGATAGCGCTGCGTAGAATATCCTAGAATATTTATTATGTTAGGTATGTTTATTGTTCCGCAAAAACCTTCCAAATGTAAAAGCGAATGTTTTTCTTTGTGGAAATCATCGTTTTCGCCAAAATCAGTATTTTTTTCAATCAAATAATGTTCAATGGAAGCTACACTAAATTAAGCTTTTTGTCATTTCTTTATATGTATTTTATATCACACTTCAGTTCAAGGTATAAGTATCTACTTGTAGTATATCTAGACTTGTAAGTATACTTACTAACAGATACAGACGAGACCTTGCGCGCCTTATTACATGTAGGTAGGATACGGATGTTCGTATTCATTGTACGTAATCAATCTGTACCAATGTGTAATGTACTTTATGTTAATGTATTTACAGGTACCTTACACACAGTACATTTACTGATGCAACTAAAAATAATGAGAACCACCCACCGTTCACATATTTGGCGATTATGTAAACTCGTAACTTTACAATGTAATTCATTGCGCATTCATGTGTAATTAAGATTCCATAATTGAAAAGTAATCTTTAGTACATTAGACATACACCACGTACGTTAGAATTTAGGCGAAATGTGTAATAAAGAGGTAGCTGGTGTTTTTGTAAATGGCGAATTCGTTATTGTACCTGCGGCATGATTGCATAGTAGGTACGTATCTATAATGATAGAAGGCGCGCGCGGTCTCCGCACTGAAACATTATACGTTTGTGCGTCGTCGAGCTCGCTGCAGCAGTGGTTGGCTATTTTTCTACGCGCCGAAACGCTATAACGTAAGTTATTTGTGACTTTTATCAGACCGTTTAAAAATTTCGAATAACTAGTCTACTTACCAGTACTTTTGAAATTAGCGTAAATTAAAGATAAAAATACTGAAATAATATTATATAACATATTTTGTAACTTACAACTAATTTCAATAGCGTTTTTATCAAACACTGAAAGAACCCTAACAGCATAAGAATGTAGATTTAAAAAAAGGAAAACCTAATAAAATTCCATACCTGGATGTGCCTATGTTGTTGAACACCAGAAAGTTATCTTATGTAAAAATCTCTCTGCTGTACAACAACATACGTCCAGGAATGGAATTTTTTGAGTCTTTTCTTTTTTTTTAATCTACATTCTTATGCTCTCGCCTTCGTTTCTTCAGGATAGGTAGAGACAGCAATAATTTATTTATTATTAACAGCATCAGCTGGTATATGGAAAAGTGAATTAGATTTGGAGTGATCATAAAGTGATTTCTACAAATTGCATTAAAATTGCATTAAATTGCCATTTCGTATGATTTTATTGATTATTATATCATATAAGTGCAGTGTTCAATTCGTCTCAGACATCACATTATGTAAGTAATATGACAAATTTGCATAATTCGCAAGGTTAAATAAGTTTACCATTTCTTTTACTTTCTTTACTTTTAGTTGATTTGCTTCAGCGAATATGTCCTATATTTTCATTATTTATGTCATTTCTTCATCTAGGAATAAACATACTAAGACACTAGACAAAATAAAAGAACATATAATTAATTAATTAATATTTACTACATACTTTTGTACTCATGTTTGGTAAATTTCTTTTAATAGATGTAGTAATAAATGTACTATTAAATTATAATACGTATAGGTACCTCGCCACTCAATAAATGTTGTGTGTAAATAATAAATATGTTATTAGTCATGCTTTTTAATTACATTTATATAAGTTGCAATAATCTTATTGAGTCGGATGGCGGGTAAGTTAGAATAAATATGCAAATGTTTAAGCCAAGGGGGTCAATCTAAGTTTCTTTGCAAGTTTGATAATATTTCGTTGACAGTTTTGAGGTCACCTCAGTCACATGAACATTGCATAATTTTTTTTTAAGTTTGAAGAAATAGTGTAATATGCATAGATCCTGGTTTAGACATTCGGAATTTTGTGTTCACCGTTATTTAATAATCCTATGTATCCCACAATAGTAACCCTTGATAGGGTACGTAGCTTTCGTAGCCTTCGTAGCCCCAAAAGGCCGCCATATTTCGTTTATGAGTATTCGCACTACAAAATCGTAATGCCCGCCTATGGGTGAATTTATATTCTTCAGTGTAAATCTTTACATGCTTGTTGTTATACTTTACATTCAGTAAGGGCTATCTTTATCATTCATCGTTCAAATTTTTGTTCCAATTTTTAAACTGCACTCGACTAATCATATTGATACGCCATTAAACCCAAAACGTGGAAAACAGCGACATTGACTCCTCTCTTGGTGGGATGCAGCGTAAGATTTCGGTCCCTCCTCAAACTTTACAAATCATTGTCTCTACAAATACACTGCTTTGTCTAGATATAGGTAGAGTTACGGGGTCCTATAAGTGCAATAGTCTTGAAGCATCACATGCGCATAAAAAATCGGATCTGATTGAGATGCTACCTTACCTCTACCATAGTTTAACGAACTCTTTCATATTCGTTCGTTATTTAGTTATATACGGTTTGTATTGTGTTGTATTGTCTTGTTATGCTTCTGTAAGGGTGAACAATAATAATTTAGAGCAGATTTCACCAATGACAGAAACCGCGATCGATGTAAACTAAACTGCGTCATCACGTGTGATTTCATCTCAAAGAATTTTTAGTCAAATAGATTTTTACTGGGGATTTTCATTTATTAGGCTTTATTTAGAAGATACTGAACAGTGACATATTATCAAAGGGTTTATACATTTCTGTGTAAATTCATAGGATATCATTTTATAAAATTTATGTAATGTTTTAGAGGTATAGTGAGTACCTTGGAAAGTGTTAAACTAATACTGATGACGAATATATCGTAAAATGATATCAAGTAACGAATGACTTCTTCGGTTATTATGAGAGAGTCATAATATTAACATGGTAGAGTCGTACCTACGTGATAGGATTAAATGCTTTTCTTGTGAGGCGCAGGAAGTTAAAACGTCAGTCAAAAGGAGTTGAACTTAAAAACAATTCACTCTATGATCAAGGGCTTATTCTGTACTCATCAAAATCCTTTCGTGTAGTCCGGTCCAGACTTTACTTCAGAATCCGGGGTTTAAACTTTAACTGCGGCACGGCTGAAGTTACATAGATATTATCCATATACTCATTCATATTTTGACCAAAAAGTTATTTCTGTTATTTGGGTTGATACCAAACCATTTATTATTAATGTTTGAGATTTGCGAAATTGATAATATACTCGTAGACAACAGGACAACCAGTGTAGTGCCTACAAACTATTCATAACATCATATTCTGGTTTTGACAGAAGTAAGAAGTGATGAAACGTAATGCCGACGAATTCTGTGTGTCAAGACCTTGAGCTTATATCTGACCGAAACTCGTTTCTACACTTTGGACTCTATTAAAGACATATTGGAAGGTTGAACCTATGTGGTCGGTGATTTTGTGAGCATGTCTATTTATATTGGATGTTTCTATGTTTTATATGTAAATATTTACGAACAATGTAAATAATCCTGTTGAATTGATGAAGAATGAAAAGAATGCGGATGATATTCTAGAATTTGATATATGTATATATATATAGAGGCTGTATTTTTGAAACGGGACAGTAAAGGCAGATGCCTTAAGATGCCTTAACTTGTAGTTACAGCAAAATGTTCCTACGAGACCTACCCTAACTTTTTGAGATATTTTGAACTGCATTCACAGATTTTGGCAAAATTTCAAAAAAGCAAGAAAAATGCTAAAGTTCTTTTTTTTAAGTGTCGATCGCCTTTTATAACACCATAGCTGACCTAGCTTCACCCGCGCACTTCAAATCACAAGTTTGAGCCCGTATTTATTGGTCTTCAAAAATAATGTATGGAATATTGCCGTTCGTTCTAGGCTGTCGTTGGTTTTAGGCTCCGCTCCCTTAATTAGTGACGTGATCATCGCATTACTAATTAAGGGAGCCTTAAACCTTAATTGATAAACGGACAAAAATTAATTGAAAAGCGGACAATATATTATAATATTTAATACAAAAATATTTTTTCAATTTGGACCAGTTGTTATTGATATTAGCGTATTCAAACAAACAAACAAATAAACTCTTCAGCTTTAAAATATTGGTATAGATAGAAAGTTTCAGATATGGAAGTATTTTTCAGTTATTGGGTGTTTAAGTTTCCGTTATAGTTGATTATAGGAAAAACGGTGTTTCAGATATCCACGTACGGGACGTACATAATATTAAAAGAAAATAAATCACTTATCAGTCTTTACAAATACAATAATTTTATTGTTCCTTTCTCGGCGAACTCCTGTTCTAACCTTTCTTTATTATATCCTTGTTTGTCACATCATAACAGTCATGTTGTCTCATTGATTGCAATTCAAAAGTTTCGTTATGTATAAGTGGCTCCAAGATGAAAAGTAGGTAGGCACCCATCATACCTAATAAACTAATGCCATCCCATTTTAGGAGAGAATTGGACATCTACGCTAGGTAATTCTCATACTTTAATTTCAAAGAACTGTTTGGTATGTCCTATAAGTTCATAGTTCATTCAAATTCTGAATCAAGTTCAATAAAAATCACAATGTTCAATCACCCTAACCGTCGTAAAATCGACGAAAAAAGCAATATCAGTCTCAATATTTGGGTTCTTCAAGAGGGGCATCAGGTTTCTTAATGGTCGGCAGCGCGAGTGTGACGCCACTGGTGTTGTATACGTCCTTAGGCCACGGTAACCACTTCCCATCAGGTGGGCCGTGTGCATGTCTACCACCTAAGTGGTATAAAAAAAATCTTAAAAAAACAGGGAACTAGATACTCTCCTTTCATTTCAAATTATTAAAAAAGGCTCTCCTACTTTTTATTAGGTCAACGGATACGTAGCAAAATCACCACGCAATTGACCAATCACTTACAAATTACGTGTCCTTTTATTGATATAATATATTAGAAAGTAATTAAAACTTTTGCTCATTCTAATACAAATGTTACAGTCAAACAACATTACCAGTCAAAGTGATTTATGACTGGTCAAAAGCAATTTTGACAAGACCGGAATGCATCGATCAATATAAATAACACACTTAACTAATTACATTTAATGCGTTACTCAATGGGTTTACAAGAATCAAACATGAAAACTCAGTTTAGACGAAAGGATTAGCACTGGTGAAATCCAGGCTTCGAGCGTTAGTTATAATTATTACATAACACATAACATAACATAAACTCGCGTCTATATCCCCGAAGGGGTACATTTCGCCAGTTTATGTTTAGGTCCCATAGGTGGCGAGCCTATTGCCATTAATCGGGCACTTAAAAACCTGCGATAAATACACACATAATTTCGAAAAGCATCGAAAAGTCATAGGTGTGTGCCATGATAAAACCTGTGATCGAACCCGAGACCTCGTCTCAGCAGTCCATTACACATACCACTACCGCGGTTATATATAATTATTATAAGGTACATACTGCAATAGAATTCCATTATATAATCGTATAAAAAGAAAAACCTTTCATAGGCAAGTTTCGTAGCGGTTAGCGGACGCTTATTATTGTTTCAGTAGGTCTTTATTCTATATTTTATGAAACAGAGGGACAGTATAGTTTTGTATTAAAGATCTATCGTGGGTACATTTACCCACATACATTTATTGGCATTACAAACAGGGTCTTCAATTTTATTTATTTGCAATAGATCACCGAAAATGTTCAGTCATTTTTGTTGGTCGTATTACTCGAAATTGCATCATATATTTGAGTTACATCACTCATTTGTAACTCTTCGTTGCCTTTTCAAAATTCGTGATGACATTCGTAATTTGAGTTCTAAATGAGACTAGGCAGCGGCTTTGCACGCGAGAAATACTGATTCCGTTCTCACGATCCACATTTCCCACTATTCTTAGGATAAAAATTATAATAATGTGCGATTCCAGGTTACTTATATTACCTATGCCAGACTTAAGTTAGATTTTTTTTTATCTAGGACACGTCAACTTGACGTCACCTCACCTGATGGTAAGCTAAAGTCTCAGGAAAGAGGGTCACCTTTAAAGACACTAAGTAATGTTACAATGGTGGCACTCAGCTTGGCAGCCTCATCAGATTCTTTTTCACGCCCTGTTTAAAGGACTCGGGACAGTAGGAAGAAGAATTCTTACCTGTTGTTGTTGCCATTCATAAATTAGTTCATCCTCATAAACTTTTATATTTAAAATAGGTAGGTACGTAAGGCATTTAGATTTTGTTAGGTTTTTCTCTATGGTAAACTGACTAAAATGTACTGAGAAACCCTAGTGAGATTAGATTCAGCTTCAGATCTTTCCAGGGCTCATTGGGTGCACCAATCGTTACGGTTGAATTAGGACGACAGGACCATTTTAAATGTTGGGATTAAAATTATGTATTTTTGGCAATTAAATATGGATATATATTTGGATATGGATGTTGTAAATATATATACTTAAATGCCAAAAATACATAATTTTACAGAACCCTGGTGACCTTCCTACGGTACTCCTAGGTGTAGTGGAACTCACTTTATGAGCCGCTGGACTGTAATAATATATAGCTAACACGACACTGCCAATCATATAAAAGTATATAGGAAGATATGAATAAGAAGAAGGTCAACACGGATGTTTTGTAATATTAGGTACCAGACATACTTCAGCAAAGATGATGATGATACTGTTGAAAGTTTACACGAATATCACTCACTAGCACCACGCTGTGGTTTCACCCGCATAAATCCTGATCCCATGGGAATATCAGGATAAAAAGTAGCCTATGTTACTCACGAAGAATGTAGCTTTCTAATGAAAAAAGATTTATTAAAATCGGTCCAGTACTTTTTGAGTTTATTCGTTACATACAAAAATCAAATCTTTTCTCTTTATAATATTATTATTATTATATAGTATAGATTGACATAAAACCACTTATTAACTGACCTAGTGGATCTTTTCGCTTTCCGCTGCAAACCCTCCTCGATAGGGCAATGATATGACACTCACAAATAATGTGACTTCCTGTTGGTAAACTCTGTGCTTACATGGTCGGCAGCGCGAGTGTGACTCCTCTGGTGTTACACACGTCCAAAGACCACGGTAGCCACTTACCATCAGGTGGGCCGTGTGCTTGTCTTAGCCCTAAGTGGTATTAAAAATGGGTTTTCACAATCGGTTAAGTACTTAGCCCCAGTACCCAGACGTCACAAAGTCACAAACTTTTCCTCTTTTTTCATACTAGCGTTAATCCCAGTCGAATCCAGAGTTTTCACCTCGGAGTCTGGGGTCCGCTTTACCAGACTAACTGCAGATTTGCCTGAACTTCGATATTTGCCGTGAAGGGGCTGCCATCTGCCCTTCACAACCCAAAGGCTAAGCATTTCAGCTAGACCAGTTGTTAGATCTTTTTTGGATAGAGTTTCAGCTACCCGTAACGACTGCCGTAGATGTTGGTATGGCTACCGGGCCCGACGGTTTATCGTGCTCTACGAGGCACAAGGAATTAGAATTCAAATAGCCATATCTATGCATAAAAATATTTACACTAAGCGGGGATCGAACCCGCGCCTTCTAGGTACTTAGCGGCCGCGTTCTCTACCGCCACGCCACACAAACTTTACCTCCTTATAAGTAGGTAATAGTAATACCTAATAGTATAGATTATTTTATTATTTGCACTTTCCGATTATTTGGCCGACATTTCGGCTTCTTTCGAGCAGGCATAATCCCGGTGAATGTTGAAAAGTAGTCGAAACGTCGGGCTAAGAATGAATACAAAATAATATTAAATAAATCGCGATAATATCCCTAAAAAAGTGGTTATTTTGCTGTAAATAAGTGGATAACTTAGATTGTAAATGTAGACACAGACATCATTGATATTTTTTTCATTCACCTAGTTTGTGTTCTACCTTTCTAATTTGACGTCAACAACAAAATAAGAACGGGGTTAAATATTTTGTACAAATTTTAACTTTTCATTTACTTTATTTTCATGAGACTGCCGCGCGACGTGACAGTCTCTTTTTGTTCTTCAGGCCAAAATATTAAAAGCTATTGTTAAATTTATACTAATATAATAAAGCTGAAGAGTGTTTGTTTGATCGCGCTTATTTCAGAAACTACTAGCTCGAATTGAAAAATTATTTTTGTGTTCAATAGTCCGTTTATCGACGTAGGTTTTAGGCTATATATCATCACGCTACTACTTAAGGGAGCGGAGCAGTGATCATAAATATCAACAAATCCGACAGATTCCCATATATTATTAGAAATCTAAAGAAGGCTCAAATAGGTGATATGAGGTTTAAAATATCCCACATGCGAAGTTGGGACGGGTCAGCTAGTCTATTATAAAACTATGTACATACTAGTTCAATAGGTAGACGGTCGTTGCGACTGTAAACCGGAGAGAATAAAAGTCAATTTCATCACTTCTCTTACAAAATACTGTTTTCCATGAAATTTAATCCCTATTCACATTTTATCAAATAAATATTACTTAGTATCTAGAAAAAATAAATCAAGACTAGTAATCCATATTATAGCATACCTATGATATCTTTACGTTTACTAATGTTATAAAAGCGAAAATTACTTTGTCTGTCTGTTACGCTTACACGCCGAAACCACTGAACAGATTTTGATGAAATTTAGAACAGAAATAGATTAGACCCCCATGGGTTAAGTTTGGTCGCAATAACTGACGTCCATGTGGGTGGATCCGCGGGCAACAATAAGTATCTAAATATTTTAAGTAATAGGTAGGTAATAAATAAATCTATCTAGTACAAGGTTACCCTAGTGTTTGTTTCTAACCATAACTTGAATTTTAATAAAGGGAAATCGTTATACTCAGATGAGTGCTTTGCATTAAAACAATAACATTTGTGCCACTCTATTATTGCGACCCACACAATGAGCATTGCGGAGGACAGGCGGCGACGGTTCAACTACCTATATGTTGATTACACTATGACAATGTTTTTTTACTGGTTGAGATGATTATTATATCACAGTTGAAAGAACCTACGAGTACGGCAGTTCGGAGGGAGATATTCAACAGAAAATAAAGTGTGGGTAAAAATCTAACAGATTGATAGTGATTGACGATGTAAAATGCTAACAAATTCATTTTTAAACAAATTACGGCTATAGAGCCGCGACTTCGTGGAACGAGACTCGAGTTTTATTTTTTCACGCGGACCTGAGTTTTTTTATGCTAAAATAAAACAAGCTTAGTTACACCTCCATCTCAGTAAAAACCCCGACAAAATAGAAGATTAATTGGCACAGATATTTTATATATAGTTTCTTTTTTTTTTTTTCTAAATATAACAGTGCTGTTATTTTACGTTTTTGTTAGGTTATTCCGCGGTTTTGGACACTCTTTTCCTCAGCTTACCTTGAGGCGGGGGTGTAGTAAATTTTCCACCTAAATAAAAATAAGGTTATTAAACCTTCAGAATCACTCTTACTTCAGATTCATTTTCAATTATATTTTGAAATTAGTATTTTATTATAAGTGTTTATAGGTTTATAAATCGCACGTTTGAAAATCGTAACTTAGCTGGATCATGTTTAACCGGTTCATTTAATCAGCAAGTGTATGGCCTTATACACTCAGGCTCCCCTCTCGCGTTTGGGGTCATCGGTAGTCACTTCCGTAAAATCAACGTCTAGAGGAAAGGTAAAAGTGCGGTATCGGGATTCTGAAATACAAGCTTTGGATGCAATCGGACAACACTGTAAAGTGAAGACTGGAATATAATTCGCATTCAATGTCGTAGAAAGCAAATCAAATAATTGGTTTGATATTTGATCGAACAGAAGAACGCTTTGGCATCAGACCTCGCAATTCACTTTGGTTATTATTTCGACAGATATATGTAGTAACATTGAAAGTTAGTGATCGTGAACAACATTTAATATGTATGCGTCATTCATGTACGAGTACTTATTAAAATCAATGAACATTGTCATCACCACGCGTTAGTCCTAGTTCATATAAAGTTTCTACTTTTGTTCCCAGGGGTTCGCTTTCATTAAAGTCTCCCTGTCTCTGGATTTGGCATAGACACTTGCAGCGCGAGTGTGACACCCCTGGTGTTGCATACGTCCATAGGCCACGGTAACCACTTCCCATCAGGTGGGCCGTGTGCTTGTTTGCCAACTAAGTGGTATAAAAAATAAAAATACTTTTGTAGACAATATTGTAGCCAGGCCACACAGAACCTGGACCGCATCTGTCATTCAGACTTACAGGTGAGGTTGGCATGGGCTCAAAAGTTGAGGTCTCAAAATACTCAATTTAAATTAATGACATGTCAATATAAAAAGGAGGCAGATTTGTTTTTGATAAGACACGAAAGCATCCAAAAGACGACGTTTCGCCTTTAGTCCCCGTACAGTAAAATACCTAAAACAAACGTTTCTGTGATTCTCTCTGAGCCTTTTCCCATCTCTGTTCGGGTTCGGTTTTAGTAAAAAAGTGGTCGAACTTTAATATTATCCACGAAGCAGTTCCCTTCTGACCTGAATAACCCTCTGGCGACTTTTATAGACCACTCGTGCATACCATGTTCCTGTATTTTGTACTACTCATTATAATTGTCAACACGGATGACACTATAACGCGACTCAATTTTAAAGGTCAGTTACCATGAACCTAAAAAATCTTGTACCTAACATGATATCATTGATTTAAATATAAAACAACCAGAAACTCGTTGCATACCTACTTAAAATACGAAACTAAAGATGACAATGTACAAAGAGAGCTAGCATTATAAATATACTTACTACAATTCAACAACTAAACACCTTATTATTGTGTCGACAAAAATAATAGTGTCCCAAATTTTGCAATTAAGATTATACATTACGAAAATGCGTTTGTTGGTACTTACATAATGCAGAATGAGGTCTAGTATCGTGGGTCTGTAACATGAGTGAATCAACAAGGTCGGTTTCTAGCCGCATGGTTATACGGTTGCCTTTTGGTTCACAGCAAGCATCATGGCCGTCTCGGATTTTGATCACTATCAATTAAAGCTTGCAAAAGACTCAGTCAAATCAAATATACTATCGCAACATTTTTAATCTACCGCTGTCCGTTTGCTGGTTATATAAAAAGAACAGTGGTCATGTGTGCTCTGTGCAATTGTAAAATTATGTGCAACTTATAAAGTTCGCAATATGCATATACGTGGGGCGCACTATAAGTTTCCGGAATGAATATGAAAAAATACTATTAAAGGTACAAAATTAATTTATTGTTTTTCAAAATAATCTCCCTTGGCGTCTATGCACTTTTTCATTCGATCAAACCAGTTTTGAAACCTTTTGTGCCACTCCTCTGTGGTGACCTCTGAAACGTGTTTTTCATACTCCTCGACAGCCTCTTCTGGTGATGAAAATCGTTGGCCGCGTAATTGGTTCTTAATTTTTGGGAACAGATAAAAGTCACAAGGTGCCAGGTCGGGACTGTATGCAGGATGACTCATGAGTTCTACATTTTTCGCCTTCAAAAAGTCGTTTGTCTGTCTGGCCGTGTGAGAACTAGCATTGTCGTGGTGCAGGATGATACGGCGTTTACGGTTATTTTTACGGAGTTCGTCAATAACTTCCGGCAAACAAATGGTCGTGTACCAGTCACTATTTTTTTTTTTTTTTTTTTTTTACGTGCGCAAAATCCCCACGGATACCTCCCCACCGGAGCCGGTGGAGGAGGTTATGTCGGACTCGAACCGACTAAAACGCACGCCGCCTGTGGGTCGTTTCGGTTGCCGAAGGTGAGGTTGACAGGCATATCCCTCGCACCCCGGCGGACCCAGGGCCATCTCTCACGATCTGGCCCTCTTCTCGGGTGTGGGGACCACAGAGTCCCCAACTCGTCCCCGGAAACGGGGAGGCGCGCCACGCGCGCCGCCGCCGCGGCCTGCTTCTGCAAGGGTGACAGGCGGCTTCATCTGTCACCCCCAGGCCGGCGCTCATGGGGGGCGGAGGTCGTTCATCGACCTCCGACGCCCGAGTTGCCTTCGTGCGCGGGCAGCTTGTCTAGCGATCCTTTGTCGCTCCCGCTGCCGCTCCCGCCCCGCCTCCTCCTTCACGAGCATTACTTGCTCGCAGAAGGAGGCGCCGGCCGCCCACGCATCCGCGCAGCGAACCATCGCCGCGAGCAAGGTGGAGAGCGTGAGAACCCTCACTCCCAGGGCCGCCACAAGCTCCCGCCTCGGCGTCTCCCACGCCGGACACTCGGTGAGCGTGTGCGGACCTGAGTCCTCGCTCGCGTCGCAGTGATGGCACTCGGACGTTGGCTCTTTCTGCATCCGACGCAGATACTTTCCGAAGCATCCGTGCTCGGTGATCATCTGCGTCAGACGGTACGAGAGGCTGCCGTGTGGCCTCTCTAGCCACTCCCCCATGGTACCAGTCACTATTCACAGTACGACGATTTTCTAAAGCAACAGTAGCCACGTGTCCAGTTTTATTAAAAAAAGAAGCAATCATCCGCTTAGATGCACTTTTCACGCGCGCCACTTTGGTTGGTTTCGGCTCATCTTGAAAGACCCATACGCTCGATTGCTGCTTTGTTTTGGGATCGTAGCAATAAATCCATGTTTCGTCACCTGTTACTATGTCCCACACCAAATTTGACGCACCTTCGTTGAATCTGGTAAGCATGGCACTGCACCAAGTGACGCGGTCCGTTTTTTGATCCTCGGTCAAGTTATGTGGGATCCACCGCGAGCACAGCTTTCTCACACCCAAATGTTTGTGTAGGATTGATTGTATTTGACTCATGCCTATTTCTAAGGATGCGCGAATTTCATGGTAGGTCACATGCCTGTCTGTTTCAATCATACGGCGCACAGCATCGATGTTTTTGTTGGTCACAGCGGTGGACGGCCGACCATCGCGAGATTCGTCACTGAGATTGATACGACCACGCTTGAATTCTGCAAACCAGCTATAAACAGTCGTCTTGCATGGAGCTTCATCGCCAAAAGCTGTTTCAAGCCGAGCGATGCTCTGTTGAGCCGTCAAATTACACTTAAAATCGTAGAAAATCATACTACGAAAATTTTCCCGAGTTAAATCCATGTTGATGCAGACACACAATTTTTTAAATGGCGCCACAAGGTAAAAACAAAAGACAGTCAGATGAAACAAACTGTATTCTACAGCCAAAGAGTTCTATTTTCAAATGTTGTAATAAATTTTTAAATATTGTTTATGTAAGTGGCCAGTTCCGGAAACTTTTAGTGTAACCTATGTATAATGTCTAAAACATGCAAGAAAATTACTAAAATATTACAATTAAAATACTACATTACTGAAATGAGATTTTAGATTTTATTTTCAGTTATAATTAATTCTCCGTGCCTCCGAGAGCATGTTAAAGTCAAACCATAGGTCTGGGCTGCCATACTTACATCTGGGACAGTCTTTATGGATAGTTAGAGCCCTAACATGTCCGACAAAATGGGTTTAACCACAAGATATTGATACCGCCAGTAGGTTCTGGAAGTAAGATGGCAGTCACTGAAAGTAACAAAAGTTCGTACATTCCGTAGTTCAGAAGACACCTGGCTTGACGAATGATGGCACTAAACGATTGGGTAAAATTTCCCACGCAGAAGTACTGCTTCGAATGTATAGACGTGCGTGCCTTTGATGTTATGTAGCAGTAGGATAAATGATTTTGTAGGTAGTGATTTGATTTTACCGAACAATTAGGGCCATTTAATAAACCTAGAATTTAGATAAGATATCGGTTGGCAGCGCGAGTCTTCGCTCCTGGTGTTGCACACGTCCATAGACCACGGTAACCGGTTCCCATCAGGTGAGCCGTGTGCTTGTCTGCCACCTAAGTGGTAATAACTTTGTGTTGTGTAATAACTTCGTGTTGTGTTCCCAGCGGTGAGTAGGGTAGCCAGAGCTCACTGGAGAATTTGTGCTGTCAGTGGGAAGACTAAAGGCTTGTCCTGCTTTGTCTTCTACAATGACGGCACAGAAACTCTGTACTTACAGGGTTGGCAGCGCGACTGTGACTCCTCTGGTGTTATAAACGTCCATAGGCCACGGTAACTACTTTCCATCAGGTGGGCCGTGTGCTTGTCTGCAATCTAAGTGGTATAAAATAAAATACTGTGATATTGTGAAAACGCACATAAGTACCTAATTCTAATATGTATTATTGCATATAATCCGCTCTCTAGGAATCATGTTGTTTGCCTGTTGCGTGCATCAAGGTAGTGAATCTATGCATTTCTTCCAACACAAATAAACTGGTTCAACCGGAGAAGAATAAATATAAAGAATAATAATATTGATATAAATATTACAAAAAAATGGATTCGAATAGAATGGTTTTTATTTTTGGTTATTGTTAAAATAATCCTGTTGTGGTGTAGATTTACAATGTAGGTGGCATCTGATAATTATTTTTAGGTCGATTGTATCCATTCAAAGGTTATATATAATCATGCTTTTATCCCCGGAGGTTTAGGCAAAGGTAAATTAACACCCACATTTCACCAATCATCGAACTCAGTCCCACATAATAGGGGGTGAGCCTATTGACGTCTTCCGGGCTCTATTGTTGATTCAAGCCACGCATCTGATGCTGAGTCTGGGCTGTATATATATATCTGTCTGATGTTAAACAGCTATTCAAAGTTTGCTTGTAAGAAATTACTTGTACCGATAAGGCCGCACTTTGTACATATAATATTTCTTGTGCTTTCCGTAAATGTATCAATCAATCAATCAATTAGCCCACTGCAGTCCACTGCTGGACATAGGCCTCTCCCAATCCGCCTCCGCCTTCCGCATCCAGTCCGTCCCAGCCACCTTTTATAGGACCGTCCGTCCATCTGGCTAGGGGGCGTCCTACCTTTCGTTTACCTTCTCGCGGTCTCCACTCTAGGACTCGTTTCTCCAACGGCCATCGGTCCTTCAATAAATGTACATCTAGTATAAATTAGTTTACGATATTCTAATCTAATTCGGTAATTAGGACTCTGAACTCGGATTCGGTTCTAGGATTTCATGTTTTTATATGTTTTCAAATTCAGATAACTTGCGAACCTTCCGTGACTACATGGTAATTTGTGATATAACATCTCTCATTCTTATGCACACTGTTTTTTGAATAGCGGGCCCTGGAATCCGAAGTGAGAGTGTCGGAAGTGACCGGTACTAACGCGAAGATGATGATGATGACTGTATTTGTGTAGATCGGATAAACTAGCTATGCTACAATCGCACTGGGCAATAAGAAAACAGTAATAGGTACGTACTGTTATGTGAATAGCTTATGTTCATTGCTTTAGAGAAGGTAAAAACCTACACCAATAGAAGAAAAATCATAAGCATAATAATCCTACTACTACAACGTGTTTTTTTTGTGCGTGTGCAGCACAAAAAATTACGAGGGATATGCCTGTCAACCTCACCTTCGGCAACCAAAGCGACCCACAGGCGGCGTGCGTTTTAGTCGGTTCGAGTCCGACATAACCTCCTCCACCGGCTCCGGTGGGGAGGTATCCGTGGGGATTTTACGCACGTAAAAAAAAAAATACACAATAAATTAGACTGGATAGTTCATCCTCCTCACACTCACGACCTTGCATTGTAACTTGTAATTATTATTGTATTTTTAAACTTTTGTAGAGAATGCGTCACAAGTCCCTTGCGTGGCAGTCGCAACATGTATTGTTGCCAGTATGGTCTTTTTGTTTTACCAGATCTATTACTGTTCAGATATGAATGTAATAAGTACTTAGGTGAACTGCTGAACTTAAGAAGTGAAAACTCCAGCCAAAGTGTATCAAGAGACAGTCTTAGATCATGTTGTGAAACCTCTCAGCCATACATTTTTTAAAGTGATTAGTGGAAGCCGCGTGGTTTCCGGTAGAGTAGAATTTGGACCACCCCATCTCTTCCCATGCGGTGTCCTACAAGGCGACTAAGGGATAGGGCTGTTTAACATCAGACAGATATATACAGCCTTGCCATGCATGGCGTGAGTCAACAATAGTGCCCGGAAGACGGCAATAGGCTCACCCCCTATTACGTGGGACCGAATTCAATGAATGGTGAAATGTGGGTGTTAATTCACCTCTGCCTAACCCTCCGGGGATAAAGGCGTGATTATATGTATGTATGTATTAGTGGATTTGAGCTACTCCGCCACCGAAGCACCTCGTACTATCCTTAAAAAAACGCGTACTGTGCATTTTATTTATATATGTTGTGAAGAGCTTGGGATCAATATATATATATGTTAAGAATTATAATTTCCACTAGTCATCCCCATCTGCATCATAAAAAAATGTACTGTCAACACTAAACCTTCCCTATCATGGCCTGAACCAACCAACACAATATGGCCGAGTATGGCGGCGATATCTTTTTAGATCAGTGTTTTGACGCCGGACTTTTTTACTGGCGCTGACTCTACAAATATAATTTCTAATTAGTTTTCGATGAGAAAGGAATAGATATTCGGAGTAATTCACTTTTTACTATCCATCTCGCGGACGTCTCGCCCGCGTCAATATCTTATCATTTTCCTGCAACCTGTCATAACCCATGGGAGTCTACGTCAAGGATTTAAAGATACCAATGTACCATTACACGGCTGCTTTCTATAAGCAATCTCAAACCGTATTTCGCAATCCAAGATTGATAATTTAAACCGTTTCTTGATTTTACTATTTCAATAAACAATCTTCAGATCGACTTGCCGGTTCTTTTTCTAATCGGTTTTCGGAAAGACGGACTGTGTTTAGATTGCCGTTTGTACCAAAGTGGCGAGATAGGCATATTGAAATACCGATTCTGCGTCGATCGAACGATTGTCAAAGATAGGGATTGAAAATAATCTTAAATTGACGATCGAATATTGGAAGCAGCCGTTAGATTACAGTCTATCCCTGTACCAATTTTCCACCAGATCTGTTTAAGCCTGATTGAGTAAATTTCCAGTTCAATAGTAAAACTGAGAGGCAATGAGGAAAAATATACAGTTTAAACCACTATCACAATACATCAACACGCATCAACTATGAATACGCTTCTGCGCTCTACCACCATCATTATCTGAGCGCTATTACCGCTTGCATCCCTATCTTGCACTTTGCAATCTGGGGTACGATCTCCTGCTGTTTGACCAACAACCTCAAGACTCCTCATCGATCAATCCGCAGGAATACTGGCTTGCAGGTGGGACCCATATACGCTCCCTGCACCACACCCTCTACTACTGCTGGCATATTCCCGTACTTTGATACAATTTTCTATTCTAATTGGCTAGTCTAGCCTATTATATATATATATATATATATTATATAGTTAGCCTATTATATTCAATAACATTAACGGAAATTACGCGATCATGGTATAATAGGTACGCATACCACGATCGCGTTAACTCCCGTTAAGAGTGACCAACCGTTATAATTTTCATACAAACGATCGTAGATATGTGATTATGGCGTTGTAGAACATCTAATCTTTATTTTTTGCGATAGGGGCTCTCTTCACATTATTGTTTATCATTGAACGCGAAAGTTTGTCAGCTTCTATTAGACATTATCTTATATTTTTGAGGAATTATATTCCATGTAATTAGGTACTTAATTACTTATGTATCTAAATACGTGTTTTCTTTTTTGTCTGTTACATTGACGGCACAGAAACTCTCAATGCTTACAGGATTGGCAGCGCGAGTGTGACTCTCTTGGTTTTGGACATGTCCACTGTCCATCAGGTGGGCCATGTGCTTGTCTGCCACCTAAGTGGTATACAAAAAATGTCTTTACCTAATTCTCATTTATAGTACTAGACAGTCGTAATTTATTTTAGAGATGTTTAAACGTAGATATATTGTGCATAAAATGTCTATAGGTAACCAATAGATAGGTAAAATGTCACCGGAACTTACAACTTGACTTATAAAAATAAAATAAAATAAAATATATTTTATTTCGAGCGCATTGATTCATATTTTGTTAGTAACAATATAGCCCAGACTCAGAGACTCAAAGCAAGAAGGAGTTCAAAGCAAGGGAGCAATAAAACATGCAATTACAGAAATTTAAAATTAGTTAAGTACGAGTGTAGTGAGTGAAAAAGTAGATGATTATAGAAAATAAGACTGAAAATTAGTTATTTTAGAAAAGTATATTCTATTTCTTCATGAAAATGCTGTTTAACTAATTGAGCACTTTAATTTGGTTTACCTAATACTATCCGGTTTATATTTTTCATGCACATTTTTATAACGAGCATTTTTTTTTGACGCAAGCTGTAGGTTAAGATACGGTGTACCGTATGTGACATTGTTATTGAAATAACATTAAGAATTACCAAACTATAATAAGCTTCTTGATTATAACGGTAACTTTACGCAGATGCTGGTGGTTCAATGTTCTGATAATAGCTCGTGGCGGTGACGTCTATTCTAGCCCACCGTAGGTATACAGCTGACATTAAATAATTTAGTTCATCGTTATGTAATTTTTTTTTATTTGATCCTTTCGGAACCGGCTTAGGTGCTATGACCATGCTGCCATGTCATCAGTTTATAAATTGGAATTGGGATTATTTTTAATGATAATGAGTTGATAATGATGACGATGAAGATGAATGATGATTGTTGCCTCAGTAAAGCTGTGGGGACTTTATTACAGGTTTTCGAGGGAGATTTGGAACCACACGAAAATTCACAATTCACTGTCGGTAATATGTCACTTTCCTACACTTGTGTGTGTTGTCGAAGAATGTTATAAATGCCAAATAAAAGAATATCGCGAAGCGCCCTTCTTCGTGTTGGTGCCAAAAACCGTCATGTAAAGCAGCTTATTAGGAGTTTTTTTTAATTGTCTTCAATACTTCTAACATCATGTACCCATATATCGTACTAAAATAATTTGAATCGAACTTTATGGAAGGTTCTTAATGGTAGAAAATTTAAAAAAAACTGTCATCATAAATAATATTTTAGTGTCCCATGCATGGTCGCTGGCCTCCACAAGGTAGATTAATTATTATATTCTAAAGTCTATCTATACAGACCGGATTATAATTATATTCAATCGACCGGAAATATGCAAGATTATTCATCATCACTAGATTTTAGCAATTACCGTTAAAGTAGTCTACATAAGCAAATGCATAAGACTAAATGACTAGAGACCGGATAATATGCATATATATTTACAGCTGTTACTTATATTATTTACATGAATGCGCTTGCAAACAATGGAAAAGATAATTACTTAACGTTAGGTTATACTGGTAGTTCAATCACAGATAATATAATAAATAGGCAGTGCGCGTACGAGTACTAAGCTGGTAGCGCATTTAGCTTCCGTCTCCATTGGTAAGGCTGTACGTAACTTTTGTAAGTGCACATTTCAGCACACTTGTGAACAAACATATTCACTGAGCAGAATGTTCAGTTTGTCCGCGTCGACGAGAGTCCACTGCGCTTTGTGCGAATAAATTGTGCCCGAACATTTCTAGAATGATCGCGCTCAATTTGTTATTGTTTGCTTAAGTGAGTCGAACAGAATAAACATTTGTGTCGCACACTGTGCATTGCAGTGCCGCACAGTTGCTCAACTGTAGCACTGCTGGAATTCCACCTTAAAATGAAATTATTAATTACTTATAATTATTCACTATTGTTAAAGTTTTGAGGATTGAAAAATAGTTGAGTGAATTTTTTACCTTTCACACAAAATCTATAATACGGTTTTAGGTGAAATTTCGCACAGATAAACTTTTTATCCTGGGTCAAAATAATGTTGCAGGTCGCAGTAACGGTATTAGTACTGTCCGCGGGCGGAGTCGAAGCCGCAGAAAAAAGGCCTAGTAGGTATATAGACAATGCTTACGTAGATAATATAATAGATACAGTTAGTATTTGTAGCCTGTATTGTATGTATATATTTGTAACTGTACATTTAATTAAATCTGACAATGGTGTAGGAAGTTTATTAAGCAGGAAATGAAGGTTAATAACATGATAATGCATACAATTACCTTGCAGATGATGATATAAGTAAATGCGTTAATAACAATGATATCAATGAATGCGTCGATGAAAAATACTTAATTATAAAACCTATACCCAAATTAGGTAGTTAACTTCTATTATGGGTTCTAGAATGCGTAGTGCGGTCAGACAGTCCGCTTAGATGATGTTTTTTGTTAATACATAGATACCTAAGTACCATATTATACCTACCTATGTATTAACGAATATTATTAGTTCCGATATTAGACACATAGGACTAGATCTAACCATGAGTTACATAATGACTATTACCGTAAGACCCATCATGGGGGAGTGGCTAGAGAGGCCACACGGCAGCCTCTCGTACCGTCTGACGCAGATGATCACCGAGCACGGGTGCTTCGGAAAGTATCTGCGTCGGATGGAGAAAGAGCCAACGTCCGAGTGCCATCACTGCGACGCGAGCGAGGACTCCGGTCCGCACACGCTCACCGACTGTCCGGCGTGGGAGACGCCGAGGCGGGAGCTTGTGGCGGCCCTGAGAGTGAGAGTTCTCACGCTCTCCACCTTGCTCGCGGCGATGGTCCGCTGCGCGGATGCGTGGGCGGTCGGCGCCTCCTTCTGCGAGCAAGTAATGCTCGTGAAGGAGGAGGCGGGGCGGGAGCGGCAGCGGGAGCGACGAAGGATCGCAAGCCAAGCTGCCCGCGTACGAAGGCAACTCGGGCGTCGGAGGTCGATGAACGACCTCCGCCCCCCATGAGCACCGGCCTGGGGGTAACAGGTGGAGCCGCCTGTCACCCTGGCAGAAGCAGGCCGCGGCGGTGGCGCGCGCGATTTACCGCCTTTTTTTAGATTGCGAGAAATCCTTACAGATAACCCCCCGCCGAAGCCAGTGGAAGCGGTTATTTTGGACTCGCACCCCGTCTATGGTTGCCGGAGGCGAGGCTGGCAGACATACATTACAGAGTCCCCAGCTAGTTCTCGGGTTTGGGGAGGCGGTGCAACGCTACCTGCTTTTGCTAGGGTGACAGGTGGCTCCACCAGTCACCCCCAGGACCGCGCTCATGAGGGGCGGAGATCATTCTGTGACATCCGACGCTCAAGTTGCCTCAGTTCGCTGGTAGCACGGTTTGCGAATCTTCTTGGCTACCACTGCCGCTCCTGCTCGTTTCGGTGTCCCCCACGTCGGAAGGTTTACCAGCTTGCAGTTGAGGTTGGTTTGGGCCACAAACATCTTGGTGGGACCAACCACCGGGCAATTTTTATTAGACGCGAAATTGACGTTTTATTAGACGTCGATTGGCCAACGATTTACGAAATATTGGAAGGAAGCTTGTCAGTTTTGTAACTACCTCGAAAGTTGAATGAAACAAATTATCAATTTAATATATCGCCATCGTGAATACGTGACGTAGATAAAATGACATAATCAAACCGAATATCCCGTCTAGATTTCGGACATAGATATCCTTATTATATATGAAAAAAAAAACAACATTTAGGTACAGTCATGCTCAAAGTTGTTGAACAATAGCTTTGTTTCGTGCGAATTAAATCTGATAACCCATCATAAATCTATCAAGGCAATTAGACATAGCATCTTAATCAATAGTAAAGCCTTTATTACACAATGCATTTGGTAAAGAATATTTTTCGTAAAACGATATCTCTCTACTCTACTTGTATAGTCGAGTTCATTAATATGGGCACTTACAGGTTTCAAACATAAAGTTCCTAATATCTATTGTGACAAGACCTCGTCTTAGCAGTCCATTACCCATACCACTAGGCTACCGCGGTTTATAACTGGGCTAGGCTACCTTCAAGTTAACATGTAATAATGATTATTTATGATATATTATTAGAAAATGTTTTCGTGAGTGTATAAAAAATTTATTTCCGCCTTGATTCTAAGCTTGGTGTCTCGTCTACAACCAGTTTTCTTGGGAATAACCACAGTTTAATCAAAGCTCCACTAAGTGTATCTAATTTTATTTCGTTTTAGGATTATTTTTGTTATCTTCTTTAGAAAGATTATTTTATTTATTTAAATTACAATAATCCATTTTTTTATTGTAGAAAGATATAAGCTCATGTTTACAAGAATATAAAATAGGATAAAAAGGTTCAAGCATAATTTAATTCGCAGTATTTAGTGCTATATGTCATTTCAAAAAATAGTGCCTTCCAGTATTTCCCCGGAACAATACCTACGGGCAATCGGTGGACCCGTGACCACGTCCAATCTTATTTTGACACTTCGAGACTCGCTCTGATAGAGCTTCATGGTGTGAAACTCGTGGTAACTACACAATCCTGCATTCTTGGCCCTTAAAGAACGGACTGATAATATTCAGCCTCCTTTGGCTTTGGATTTTGTTGGTGACGAGTACGCGGTTAAAAATATATGTGAGAAACCACGAGCACCATTGCATTCCAGGTTTTTTTTTATACCACTTAGTTGGCAGAGAAGCACACGGCCCACCTGATGGAAAGTGGTTACCGTGACCTATGGACGTCTGTAACACCAGAGGAGTCACAGTCGCGCTGCCAACCCTGTAAGTACAGAGTTTCTGTGCCGTCAGTAGAAGACAAAGCAGGACAAGCCTTTAGTCTTCCCACTGGCAGCACAAATTCTCCAGTGAGTTCTGGCTACCCTACTCACCGCTGGGAACACAACACGAAGTTATTATAGCCGCGGTATTCTGTAGGGCGGAGGTACTACCCCAGTCGGACTGCTCAATCGGGCGGAAATACCGCCGTGTCCTACCTCCTCCGAAAAGGTTTTCTTAAAGAGGATTTGCTTGAACCTAAGTTTTCTACAGACTGTATTTTCACTACCAAGTGTCCCTACCACACTTGCGCCCACTATTAGACATACGGAGCACTACCTGCCCCACTTCGAGAATAACTGCCTGAATCTAGTTCCAGCAAACCTGAACAAGTTCTTCTTCAATATTAGCGAAATCCTTGTTTTTAAACCATTGATTGTATTCTTTTATACTCATACTAGCTGACCCAGCAAACTTTATTTTGCCCTATAAAAATGGGGGCTAGCGGTAGAAGGGTGAAAATTAAGGATTATGTGTGCCTTGCATGCGTGCATTAAATATGCAATTAATTTAAAATAAATAGATATCTAGCATTGGTGTTAGATACTAATTTTGGTGTGTTTTCAGGTGTATATAGTAAACTATAAAATAAATAAGTAATTTTTGGGACTAATTAGACTACTCTAGCATATTATGTATCTAAATATATATTTCTAGCTAAGCTAAGAGATTACCAAAATATCTAGAAATAAAAAAACACCATAATAAATTAAAAATTAATAGATATTATGAAAATTCACCTATGCATGAGTACAATAATATTTCATTAAGTTAATGCACCAACTTAACTCAAATTCAACCTTATTGCTACGCAGTAGCAACCTACCAACCTAACACCAACCTGACAACCTACGCACCAAACGAAGCAGGATTTAACCGATTTAGCCATTGTCGATATTGGTGAAAATGGGTGTTTAGAAATCTTTTAAGTGTTCTAATTGTTGTCTAATTCTCAGTTACATTATGTTACAGAATTACTGTAAAATCGGGTTTATTTTTCACCAAGGGTCGTTACGATCGTATTACTTACTTAAGGTCCTGTGGCCCCTAGATGGGGCAGAAGGCGTCCACAGTGTATCGCCATCCCTGTTGATCTTAAGCTTCACACTTCATTTCGCTCCAAGCCAATTCGAGGCTTCCGCAACAATAGTCCGTCTCCAGGTCTGTTTGGGACGGCCTCGCTAACGTTTTCCTTGCGGGTTCCAGTCTAGCGCTTGCTTCGGTATATGATTATTGTCCCTGTGAAGCGTGTGGCCAATCCAGCTCCATTTTTGGCATTTGATCTATTGGTGTATAGGGAACTCATTGCAGGGATCCCATAGGTTGACGTTGGTACCTTTTTCGGGAGAGGCAGCGGTTAGTGAACACTTGTAGATGGTGTGAGATGTCTTTAGTGACTTTCCAAGTCTTGTATCCGTATGCGAGACTTGGAAAGTTAAATTAATTGTACATCGTAGAATTCGTAGCTCCTAAATATTGCAGAAAGTAATGAACACAATTTCATATATATTCATTTTGTGCCTGCTCTACAAATACTGTTTACGTGTAACTTATTTATCCATACATTCATTAATATATTTCAAAGTAAATAAGACTTCTAAATATTGTATGTTGATACATTTTTGTGTTTGATTGTACATAACGAGTCTGTATAAAACTTCCTGTCAATGTCTTTGTTCTAGACAAGGTTGCAGTCATGCAATAGCATCCGCTAGCTAGTGCTTACGCGTTTAATTATAGAAAAAATCGATCGATTACAAAAGTTACACCCTTCTGGGTGTGAAGCCATGATCATCGGCTAGTAACATAACATAAACTCACGCCTATATCCCCGAAGGGGTAGGCAGTGGTGCTAGCTCCCACATTTCGCCAGTTTATGTTTAGGTCCCAATGTAATACATCACACTTATAAACCTGCGATAAATACACACATAACTTTGAAAAGCATCGAAAAGTAATTGGTATGTGCCATGGTAAACCTGAGATCGAACCCGAGACGTCGTCACAGCAGTTCATTACCCATACCACTAGGTTACCGCGGCTATATTACGTTATATTACGTCGATATCTCAATATTTAACATTTACAAAACACCATGTCCGTGAACGTTTTATGGTTGGTCGAGAGGCCCATAAGGTAGACGGACGAGTCGATGAAGTCATCACTGCAGGCTAGTGATGTTGCCGCAGGGCTGCCCACGACAGCTTTCACTGAAACTACTCCCAAAATCAGACTGACCAGCCCCCTTATTCGGAAAGACCAACAGTAACGTGAAAACCGAGCGAACGCTCATTCTGTCCTATAAATTCTACCACTACCACCACACCACACACACATTTTACTAGTGCAAACAAAGACAAAATATTTTTGTTCTAGCTCTAGCTCTATGTTCTTTTTTGGTCTAAATCGACCTATAGCCGTCACCACACAATAGATAATAATACTGACGTACCGTCACGACTCACGAGATATATGTTTTTTTGTTTTAATTTTTATATTTTTCATATCCATGTTGGTTGAGACTTACGCAAGTCCTTTTCATGTTATACCTACTTATTAGGTATCTAGGTACTAAAAAAAGTGGAAGTAAACTGACTACTATACAAGTTTCGGCTATGATTGCAATTGGTTATCAAACAGAATAACGCCTTACAGTGACTCTTCACATGGCTATTTATGTTTGGTATTGGGCGTTTGTTGAATTTGGCAAAATATTTGTCATGCAAACATGAAAATATAGACAGATAGAAATTTACTTCATAAAAAAGAATTCAGTTCAAAGTGGTGTCATATGTGAATTGTCAGATTGTCACATTTATTCTACTGTTAAGAGGTATATACTGGCTATACAAAATTGAAAAAATACTAAATAATTGTATATTGTATGTATTTAGTATTTACCATATTAGTCAAATGGGCAATAAGGCCAATGCTTTGTCAAAACACTGTTCACACATGGTAATTGTTTGTCAAATACGCAAATACAAATAGCCATATATGAAGTGCCACCATTGGAAAATATACTAAAACCTACTTGAGTTGCAATAGCAACTATATATGTGTAGAATCAAACCAATAGTAAATCGATGACAATGGTTGGTTTCGCAAAGAAAGGAAAGTAATTTTTTTAACGGAAAAGTAATACAGAATTTAGAAGCTCCTGAAAATGCAGTTATATACACTCGAGACGAACTGCTGCACGAAAAAAGTTTCCTATAGTGGAACTCTACAGTTTACGCCGTACAGGTTTATAGATAGAAAAACTGTGAGCGTACCCATAACTAGGGGCATTCTACAGCAGGTCATGTGTACCTTGCTTCCTTTTTTAATTTTATTTTTTTAAAGAATATTAGAACCGAAATTACTTATATTCCCAATGACCCCTCCAGCTAAGCTAAATTACTGTTAGGAGTGGGTTCACGTCGGTAATGTAATGGCCAGGATTCGAACCCGTGCCCTCTCGATCGTAAGGCCGACTCCTGAACCTGTGCAGACGGATAGATGGTACTACTGCGCTTACGGAGAAAACCTTGCACTTGATGTACTTAGTATGCAGCATGTCAACATTGACTCATACTTAAAATAGTTTAGATATAAATAAATAAATATTCCACGACATATCCTAAAACCTAGCAAAATTTACAAAATAAATCAAAGTATTTTTGGACTGAAGGTAACTAAAAAAATCCTTGATGATGTAGAAACCGTAAAAAACCGTATGTAGAAACCGCTTGTAATTTTTTAAATCCTTTTTCGTCTTTAATAGTTGTAACCTAATTAGCGGGTGTTTTTTTTACTAATTTGGTACAAGAACTTTCTAATAGCAGTAGGTCAAATATGATAAGTTAATTATTATTTCTCGTATAACCTTCAGTCAGTAAAATCTCTTTAGAAAAGAAGTCTACAAAGAATACAATATCTTATTGTTACATTAAGTTACATTGGATCTAATAAAATGTTAAAGTACTAAGCCGTTAACTGTTTTCTTATTTTCAGGAGTCACCACAGACAAAACAGACGCCTGGTGGAAGTAAGGGACGCCCAGCAGTAATGTAAGTATTTAGATATCCTACTAAGAACTTAGTGATTTAAACAAAGCTTAGGTACCATAACCATAGATAATTTTTGAAAAACTTTTTTGTACTGTCATGTGTATGGTACCAGTGAATGAAAAATTGAGAAGCGAGTGACTGTCGTGGTATAGACATGAAATTAATGATGTAAAAAGGTTCAAAGTATGAATGTAGAGGGGCTTAGGAGCAGTGGTAAGCCCAGGCAAAGATGTATGGATTGCGTGAAAGTGAATATGACAAGGAAGGGAGTGACTGGGAAAAAAATGAAAGCCCCGTTTGAAAGGGGTGCATGGAGGAGAATAACATGTTGCGCCGACCCCAAATAATTGGGACAAAGACAAGTAGATGATGATACATATCTTTCGACTTTATGCATAAAATTAAATCTTTAGTGTTCTCATAAAATACTGTAGGTAATGAAAAGGTGTTGCTAAATTCTTTCTTGAGCATTTTATAAGGCAATTTTACGGTAGATATGTTTACTGTGGCAATGTAGGCCATCATTATCTTCATACAATGATGCATAGGAGATTGCTACGCTACGATTCCTTTATTCTTATCATATATAAAGATTGCTTGCCGCATATGCTGTAGTTTTCGAGGACTTTAGGTATTTAGGCATAGCAAAGTTGCCACTTTACGCCGCAGCGATGCGCTGACCGTCCGTGTCCTGCTTTGAGCGTCACAGTGTAGATAAGAAATTAGAGAGTCAATTTAGATTTGTAATTATTTTGTATAACTGCGGTATCAATAAAAATAATTAAACAAGTATTATTTACATAGAATATCATCTAATAGTGCAGTTTAAATAATTAAATACGTAATTATAGTGTTTACACAAATATACCATCATACCACCTACAAAATCTGGTTGGGGATTGCTAGTGCATGTTGTAGGTAATAGATTACCTGTATTACTGGTCACCAGGATTTTACTATAACACAATAAGTATGCAGTGTTCAAAACAAGTAATAGGCTTTGGTTCAAATTATTCTATCGGTTAAAATATTTAAAGCATGCTACCTAAGTGTGTTTTATTATAAAGGTACGGTCCCAGAATTTTTGGCCTTAATGATGTTCTGACCCTCGAGGAGACAGCTACAAGATGATTGCGGCGAGTAGTGTCTGTTCTAAACTCTGTTGAATAGCGCTGTTTGATTACAGTAGCCAGAACAAAGAGTTGTCTGTCAGTACTTGGCAGTATTCATAAAACTCAGTTGTAGGACACAGGCGGGTGAGGTTTAAAAAAAAACTTCAATACAACCCTCTGAGCACGCTCCAACACGAGGAACAGAGTCTTATCAGCACCACCCTATGTTGTGATGCAGTAATTTAAAATAATATGAAATATCGCGAGATAGGCCACCTTCATTACGTTAAAAATAATACATCTAAAAAATACGTCATTAAATACTTTAAAGCCATAATTTTTAACGAATGTATAAATAATACGTCATTGGGACATAATCACTCTTCATAATTTTTTCAACTCAACAAAATTGTTTCCTTCATATACAAATAGTTATTTACGGTGACCGAAGTCGGCATTATCAGAAGGAAACCAACGAGACTTACCTATCCATCCATATCGGGGCAAATCTTGTCTGTGAGTGCGCTTCGCTCGCTCCCGCGTCATAGTGTCGTTCATAATAAACATTGCCAAAGTCGTCGTGGTCTATGTTTACAGTAACCAGTGAATGACCGCAAGGATAAATAACGGTCATTCACCAAAACTCTTCGTGGACGTTAACTGCGACCACCAGCTTATCTTAACATACCTACACTGCATTTTGGACATTCATAGTAACATATCTAAATATATATAACTCAAAGGTGACTGACTGACTGACATAGTGATCTATCAATGCACTGCCCAAACCACTGGACGGATCAGGCTGAAATTTGGCATGCAGGTAGATGTTATGACGTAGGCATCCGCTAAGCAAGGATTTTGAGTAATTCTACCCCCAAGGGGATGAAATAGGGGATGAAAATTTGTATGAAACTTTGTCAATTTTAAACCGATCGGGCTGAGACTGCATGCATAAAGCTACTATGACGGAGGCATCCCCTAAGAAGGGGATTTTGAGATGCAGGCTATATGAGATTAGTAACTTTTCAGTTTAAAATATACGTATTTCTGTATGCTAGCGCCATCTACATTGAGTTACCTTATTCGGAAAGAACTTTGAATTAACCATTTTTGGTTATTGGAATTAACCATGGCGGGCGGAATGTATTACTCACGAGTAAATTCACCCCATAGCTTGATAGTTTTAGCGCCTAATGACAGATTAGTTAAGAATATTGTGTTTTATAGGCCCTAATTTTTTAAAAACAAACGATTTTGTTATATGTAACTTTGTTGTTTAACTCACCGTTTAAACCCCAAAAATATATTTTTCAAATTTTATATTTAGGTAGGTTTATATAAACACGTTTATAGACGACGAGATATTCTTTATAAATAATTATTCATTCATCGTCAAAGCGTCCAGGCCTGGTTACATCCGCAGTCTTATCTCGGAGACTGTGGTTCGCTTTTCGGCTTTTTTTCTAGAATTCGCCCGATGTTCGTATCGGTCTCGTTACGAATTTCGCGCGCTATTATACCACATGAATATGTGCGGATTTAAATAGATATTCATGTGTTTACACTTCAATATCGAAGGTTTTTTGTGGAGGATATTTAACACCGATTCGTGAATCGTGTAAATAACGTAATTTGATTGCGCGCGCCATTAAGTATTCTGCCTGCAATTAAGTGCTCGTCGTGGTTACAGTAGGTACCTGTATATCATAGATACGCATCTTTGCACGTAATGTCTTGTTTTAGTAAATGATTACAGCCATCAATCGGGTAATACTTTATGATATTTAATATTCTACAATAGGATATTAAATATCCTATTTTGTAGATGCGCGAAGCACGGTTGGTGCGCTAACATATTTAGTGGACACCTGGCCTTATGTAGTTTCTTAATTACGTGAGCTTGAAGCTCCTTCGTGTCCAGTTCCTAAATAATTCAGCCATTGGCACCTACTATATACATTTCAATTACCGTGAATCAGTGAAGCCCTTTTGTTTTTTAATCTAGAGGTGAAACAGTAACGCGTTCTAAATTAATGGTCAGACGCGTATTTACGAAATATACCTTGTTGATATATCAATATTACAGAGTATATTTAAACTACTTATATTGTAGATGTAATAGAAAAAAGACTAACTAATGAACGCCCATCCATCCATTTTAATACAAGACTGATGTATGAACTACAGTTTCACACGCCCCGCTAAAATGTTCAAATTTTGTAAAAAGTCACAGTAGGATTAATGAGTTAAGAATAATGCCAAGTGCACAGTGAAAATTGTATAAATTGTGAGATTCGTTTTATGGTAATTGTACCTATTTAAAACCTATGATGACTATGTATGACTTGCGAACGTGAAACATATCTGTAGAATTATATATCTATATCTGACGCAGTGCAGAGGAAAGAATAATATATTAATCAAGTAAGAAAGTATCTCGCTGATTATACCAGACTGTGTTAAATAAGTACTATCTTTGGGAAGTCCCACAAGGTATATTTAGTAATAACGCAGCCAGTACAATAACTATACAGTAACTATGGGCTCTACGGTAATAGAATCGTTAACATCTACTTAATAATGTAAGCTCCAAGTCCTAGTGTGAAACATTCTTATCGGAAACTAGTTGGTAGAGGGACGCATCGCGTACTAACTGATAATAATGAAAACTAACTTGTTCTTGTTATTATTAAAAATGGTTTTAGTAAGCAGTCTTACATGTAATGAAGTACTTGAAATGCCGCCAGAAGAAACGATATCATTTGTGTCATTACAAACAATACAACCGAATGAAATAGTACAATGTCTTGCACATCTGGGAAAAGAAGAGCTACCGGCTCCTGAGGCGGAGTTTATTTGGAAATCAATAATAAAATACTACGACGGCATTGAAAATATTCCAGACTCGATACTTATGACACTTCATTGGATTACTGTTGCACTAACACCCGAAGATTACACAAATATTTCACTAAGCAATATTGACGTTATCCAAAATTTTGGTCTAAATTACAATTTGAACGAGGCCCAATTATCGGCAATCGCAAACCGGGTACGCGAGGGTTTTGCAGGAAAGGAACCTGAAGACTACACTTACTACGATTTAACTGCGCTTCGACAAATTCTCTGTGCCTTCAATAAAAGTGAAGTGGAGAGAATTCCTCCCCAAGCTTACAAAGAAACTGCCCTTCTGATCGGTAAGCTGCAACGATGTAGTGCCGAGTCTATGTCGGGATTTGCCACTCTTGCAGTACAGGAGCGCGCATTTGGACCTATTATTAATTGGACAAGTGCTATTATGAAAACTATTGGAAAAGTAGCAGAATATTTGCCTAAAGAATGGACAGTGCAGTTTAAAGATCAACCAAATCCTGTTTAGGTAATTTGTGATTTGACACTTAATTTTTATAGTTAACTACTATAATTAAATTCCGTTGAAAACAAAACAGTGCCCAATATATTTAGTATAGTATTTATTTTAATTTTATTTTATTTTATTCTTTAAAAAAAAGCTTACAGCTAATACAATGAAACTTAAACAAAAAAAAAATAGGTACAAGAAGGCCAATTACAAGTTTTTGCGAATAAATACAGATCTTGCATTAGAAGACAATGTGTAAATTAAAGACGACAGACACAAATAATAGGCAATACACTTCTCATTCACCCTTCAAAGAAGGCATCGCTCATAATTTTTTTGAGTTTTGGTATGCTGGTGTTGAATAAGTCAACTTCGTTGTGTGACCGCGAGATTTCATTGAAATCTCTGCTGGCTCTAATGAGAAACGAATTTTGAAGATAGTTGGAATTTGCTATGGGAACATGGAGAAGTCGTGGTTTTCTTAAGAAGGAGCGATGTACGCATAGCCCAATTCTACCCAATAGCTCAGGACAGTTAACTGTATCTCATAAACCTCGTGTTAGTCAAACTTTTATTGATAAACTCCATAATATTAAACCATTTTCTCCTATTTTTTAAACATCGTGTAGACATCGATTAAGATATAGAAAAAATTGAATCGTTTCAGGCGGGATTCGAACACGCATCTATGTATAGAAGAATTTGGATGGTTTCGGGCGAAGGTTCTGGGGCTTAGTGAGCAGAGCGTCCCCCTGTAAGGGAAACATGGTTCGAATCCTGCCTGAACCGATTAAATTTTTTCTATATCTTAATCGATTTAAATAGTAGCATACTGAATGCTTTAAAATTTCATTCAATCGTATGGACATGATTACCTAACGTGATTTCTAGATATTGTATATTCATCTATGGTGATATCATTTTAAAGTCGTATAGTGCTTCGGAACTGAGATTTTTTAGGATAATAATTAATAATACCTACTATTGTAGACATTGACGATTTTAGAAAAAGCGATTATGTCACAGTTAATAATAAAAAAAAGAAGAGGTCTTTGAGAATAATTGTGATGTCAACTTATCCAAGACGTAAAAAACGCAGTAATATAAATTGTTAACAAATACTAAACTAAATAATGTGGAGAATTTTGCGTTATTAGAAAATCTGAAATTATTGTTGTTTTCCGTAATATTTCGTTTTTCCTATATAATTTCTGAATTGCGATACTAAAGAAAACCCCGTTATCACTTATTAACATCTGGCACTTACCTATCAAGCATTGGCGGTTAGGGTTTAGAAGTTTGCTAAAACCAAAAAATAAGGAAAACTATTCGAATACTCGCTATGTGATGTTACAAAATGTCAATTTTTAATTTTTATTTGGGTTTCGCAGTATTTTACATAAGTAACATTATATTACGTCACTAATGCATAATGTATGCAATTCATTATATGGGTTAATACATTTACAAAATTATATTTGTAAATTAATGTGCGATAACCATCGGTCGTTTTCGTGCACCCAGCGTAATAAAACCCCTAACTAAAAACTTCTTCGCCTTCAATACATTTAGTAATCACTTTATGTAGTAATGGGCTTTTGTAAACAGGATATTTGGTCATTGTTAGTTTCGAGTGTTTTCACAGTAGGCGTAGACCATTTTACATTGATGTAATAGATATGAAGGTATACATTATTCGTTTAGATAATTCTAGTGTATGTCGAGGCTAAAGTTAATTGTTTAGATACCCAGTTATTTATAGTTCCTTTGCAAGTAGTTAACATTATATAAGAACTTTGCTACTGTAGTTACTGTAATTAGGTACTGGTTCAAGGAACACAAATAATATCTAACCGCTCCAGGTTGAGGCCCTGGTTGCATTCACTGGCCGGGTTTGAGTTACATTTCCTGCAAATAATACTGAGCTAATTTTGCACAAAATCGTGCCTACGACATCCGGCGCCTTACACCTGATGCAACGGAGGCGGTTACCCATCCAATTCCCACGATTTGCCTGATAACCTGCGAAAATAATAGTTGCTAAGTGTTACTCACTGATCATCATTAATTTAGTTAGACAATTTCTTTGAGCACGGATTATCTAATACCTGGTTTTTGCCGAATAAACTAACTGACGACTGACGACTGACGATAGATTGAAGAGATGTCAGTTTTGGAGTCACGGCCCATAAACAACAATTGGTGATAAGTGTACCATTGTTCAGTGGCTCTTAGGTAATTTATTATTTAAGAAAATTACAATGATTTTATTGTGTGACTAATAAAATGAAACTGTGCAAAATCACCATAGTTGTATCATTATAATTTCAACATACGAATAGTTCATATTGTATGCACTCTTACATCTTATAATAAAAGTGTCTCCAGCGATTGCATCCACCGCACTCGTTTTACATCAGTTACGATAGTGGATAAACTATTATTCGGGACCTTTATGTCGCATTAAATCACCTGCCCTGTCGCGTCGGTGTTTTTTTTTCACATTACTCGGTTTCTAAGCGTGATATTCAATGGCCTTTCCCGAGAACTGGGCAACAGATACATAGTCATAGTTTTATTTACAATATGGAATAGTATCTACAATTATTTCTTATCGACGTCATAATAATTTTACTTAAGCTAACCACCGAAGCGTTGGAGGCGCTGATAGAGAAGAAACAGCGCAACAAACAACACTGCAGCATTATTTCAAGACGTTTTATGAAGAGTTTTGCAAATTATATTAAATTATAGCTCCAGAGATTAGGTACCTACTGCTTCGATTCAAAGCAAACGAACAAACTCTTCAGATATAGATTAGGTATATGATATCTCAATACAGACAATAATCAGACTGTTGGCACTCTTTTGAGAATGACTTCCGCAGTAGAATCACACGGAATTTTCTCAATGTCAAATATAATATGTTGTTTGAATGGTTTTTTGTAGAATTACGAATAAAGAAACGCCAATGTCTAGTATTATAGACAAAGCGAGGCAAACTTAATTCTTCAAACTCGCAATATCACTCATGATCATTATTAAGTGGAACCTACGAGTATAAGAACACTTTGTTATGTCATTATACTCAATAGCGTGCCTCAAAGGCGGCGGCATTACCTTGTAAAATGGTCACACATTTCTTTGAGTTAGGTAATGGTCAGTTTATGTAGCTCTGGTCACGGAAAACGTCGATCAACAAACAACTAGGTAGACATCAAAACTATAACTTCAAATGTAGTAGAAAGTAATGGGTTTGTATCTAAGTAGGTACCTATACTAATAACAAAGCTGACGAATTTGTCTGAACACATCAATCTCCGCAACCATCTGTGCCACATCTCATGGAGAAGATTCTAATTGATCGACTATAACTTCACAATATGACTCTTAGGAGCCGAGCAATAAGAGAAAAAGTCAAAAAACGCGGCTGAAATTAAAACGAAGTATGGTATATATATAAACCGTAGGGTAAGCGTACCGTGGCCGTGGGCTAGTTTGTACCAATAAATGATTTATGAAAAAACCCATCGTCCCGGAACGTGCAACTAGTGGATCTCGTTACTTCATACCTGACATTCACCCACCTCCAATCCATTACTGCACCAAAGGCTACACTTACTTCGTCATCAAGACATCAAATTTTGCAATTCGTTTAAGGTAATAATGACTAGTTTGTATTGTAATATTGTAATCACAATTGGGGGCCTCTGTTGAGTAAGATTACGGTCTGGTTAGTTTTTTCCTTTTCATTCAATCATTTGTTCACAATACATTGTTTCATGGTTGTAGTAATAATGATTGTTAGATGTTATATTGTACTGTAATAATGGTACATAATGAATGCTAATCAATGAGTAACTTAAAAAGTTGACAAGAATATTTTCATTGCCAGTAGGTAGGTAAGCACTTATACTAGGATAGGTGACTGTTCTAGTATAAATACAGGATGTATTGGGCCATGTATGTCAGCCGGTACATCTACTGATCATTCGACGATACTGTGAAAGCTTTCTTTTAGAGAGGGTTGAGAGGTCGTATGGCAGTCTTTCCTGTAGTTGATAAATAAAATTTACTAGGAGTGAAGAAGCAGACGACTGGTTTTCCAACTTTGAGAACTTTGGAAGCTACTGGGACAGCGCTAGCTTTATAACAGGTACCATAATAGTATTTGAACGGGTATTTCTGTGGTCCCACCACAATCTCCGGAGCCCAAGTCACCTCAAGCCGGTACAAATGTAGATTAATGGAGGAGGCTCAGACACAGGCATCTCTCTCAGCATTGGGAGGACATTAGTCAGGCGAACTTTTTCAATAGTAGGGTAGGTATTATATTTAGATTATTAGACAGGACATGTATTCATAAATTAATTTTTTTTTATCTATTCTAATATTATAAAGCTGAAGAGTTTGTTTGTTGGTGTGTTTGTTTGAACACACTATTCTCAGGAACTACCGGTTCGACGTTATAGGCTATATAAAATGACGCTACTATAAAAGGGAGCGGAGCAGTGATCATAAATGTCGACGAATCTGGCAGATTTCCATACATCTATTGAATTGTATTATTTGTAAAGATTTGTATTTTTGTATTCGAATAAACTTGAAATCTTCTGCACCAATTTCAAAAATTCTTTCACCATAGAAAGCTGCATGATACTCGTAACTGACTAACATACTACAATATTTTCATAAAATTTAGGGATCCTCACTAAAAGTCCAATGCTTTATCTTCTGCTGAGGGTAGCCAGAGCTCACTGGAGAATTTGTGCTGTCAGTGGGAAGACTAAAGGCTTGTCCTGCTTTGTCTTCTGCTGACGGCACAGAAACTCTGTACTTACAGGGTTGGCAGCGCGACTGTGACTCCTCTGGTGTTACAGACGTCCATAGGTCACGGTAACCACTTTCCATCAGGTGGGCCGTGTGCTTGTCTGCCAACTAAGTGGTATAAGTTATTATAACCGCGGTATTCTGTAGGGCGGAGGTACTTCCCCAGTCGCACTGCTCAATTGGGCGGAAATACCGCCGTCTCCTACCTCCTTCAAAATGTATTCAGGATTGTTGAAAATTGATTACTTTTTAATGATTATATAATATAATAAAAGCACAGTAGCAGCAGGCAAACCCCTGGGTGAAGAGAAGACTGATGCCTCAACCAGGCACAGTACCAGAGGGTACAGGTTTCCACTCGCAGAGGGGGAGGGGGTGCCAATTGTATCCGCACCCTTAAATCTATACTAATATTATAAAGCTGCAGAATTTGTTTGTTTGTTTGTTTGAACGCGCTAATCTCTGGAACTACTGGTCCGATTTGAATGATTCTTTCAGTGTTGGGTAGTCCATTTATCGAGGAAGGTTTTAGGCTATATATCATCACGCTACTACTTAAGGGAGCGGAGCATTGATAATAAATGTTAACAAATCCGGCAATTCTTCATACATATTTTGAAGACTAAAACATACGGGCTCAAAGGGATATGAAGCTTCAAAATATACCCCGGGCGAAGCTGGGGTGGGTCAGCTAGTACCATATATAACTGAGCTAGTAACTTTACTGCAAAATTTATTTATTTCACTAACCATCTTTAATAAATAATACTTATTAAAGAGTTATAAAAAATACCAACGTCTATTCATATTTCACGGTTTTTATTTTTTTTGATCATCCACCCATGAAGTGTGACGTCATACTCTATTACATAGCGATTACCGTTCTGACGTTTATAAAAAGAACTTATATTTGATTCGACGGTTAAGTAGGTAGGTACTTATCCAAAACCAAATCAAACATCATCTTTGAGCTACTCAAGCGTCAATGACTTGTTCAAACGGAAAAATAATATTAGTAGTAGGCACTTACCAAGGTTCCTATCATTGAATTACTGACGTAGCTAGGTACCTTTGATTATAAAATGAAGTTGGTGAAGCGTTAGAATATCCGGGACTGACAACCTGAAAGAAGTATGGGATAGACATGTTATGGAGAAACGGTTGCTAATTCATTCGATTAAATCATACATTCACAATATTATATTCAGGCCTTTTTCTCTTCAGGGTAGACAGTTCTCCATCTATCACCTTGACGAGGTCAGTTTCAAGTTTCGAGTGCTTTTGAACTACCCGTTTTCCAATAACGATAATATATCATTAATTTAGCCAGTGTAAAGTGCGTGTGTGTGTGTGTGTGTGTGTGTGTGTGTTTGTGTGTGCGTGCGTGTGTGTGCTACATTCCCAAATCACCTTAATGAACCCTTTTTTTCCATTTTAGTTACAAGATTCTCTTTCAGGCCACCCCTTCTTTTATTCTTATTCCTCGTTGAAAATCACATAATAAATGGAGTATCTTTTGTTCACAGATACCATACGACGGCAAGATGACGACCGCCAGTGTGTTATTTACAGTCACAACTACATGGAATCTATCAACTGACAAGATCGACAAAGAAGGATTTTGTTTGGGACGCTCAATCAAACATGTGACTGCTGAGGCAGCGAAAGAAGTGCGCGAAAGCCCCTCTGCTAAGGAGCAAGCACTTGCCATCATGAGAGAGTGGATTCAGCAAAACGGAGACATAAGGAACGTCCGTCAAGGTAGCTAGCACAGCACATATCATGATCATTCTTAGTGATAGTCTCGGTTGAATTTGTGTGTTTCATCTTGGAACCTGGGGTTCGCTTAATTTTTCTCCTTCATTTGTCTTATGCTACTTTTAAGGGAGGTTGTCCGACTCTTAAATACCAAGAGGAAACCCAGCACTGAACTCTCGTTCTTGAATCTTTCTCGGCGTACAGTTCGGGTTCTTTGTGTTACTTAAATAAAACTCTATTAATAATAGAATGGCGGTGCTGGCCTAAGATAAAAATTCAACTTATTCAGTTAAATGTATTTTTATATAATCGTCATAATATAATCACTCGTAATAATGAAACACAAAAACTAGTTCTAGGTCTTAATTCAAATTTTAACAAAATTTGCATTTTACTAGGTTAAATGAAAACTTCGACGATTACAAAATGGGTTCGAAAATAATAGATTTATTAACTGAATTTAGCCTCAACTTTCCTACTGACGAAAACATTGCTCTCTATAATGTACTTTTACATTTCTCTATTTCAGTGATAGATTTAATTTTATCACGCATCATCTTATCACTTCATCAATATCACTTCTGACGATATTCTTTTCACGTATTAGCCATAATAAACTGTAAATATTCAATTTGAAATATCCCTATAATTTTTTTCTATCTCGGTCACTGCAAAATCTACCATACCACTATGTTCCCCTATCACTAACACGTCAGGGGTACTTTTAAAAACTAACACGAGTGGTATTAAAGTAATCGGGATTTTTACCATGTTGTATTTACTGAGTTTCCGATATTTCGGCGCTGTTAAAGTAATATCCCGATTACTATGTTAGTGACCATTATAGTTTTAGTACCTACCTATATAAGAGTGTATTCGCGGCGGTGGCGCGCGTGGCGCGCCTCCCCGTTTCCGGGGACGAGTTGGGGACTCTGTAGTCCCCACACCCGAGAAGAGGGCCATATCGTGAGAGATGGCCCTGGGTCGGCCGGGGTGCGAGGGATATGCCTGTCAACCTCACCTTCGGCAACCAAAACGACCCACAGGCGGCGTGCGTTTTAGTCGGTTCGAGTCCGACATAACCTCCTTCACCGGCTCCGGTGGGGAGGTATCCGTGGGGATTTTGCGCATGTAAAAAAAAAAAAAAAAAAAGTGTATTAAAAATCCTTATTCTGTGCCTCTTAATTAGTTATCGATTATTTCGAGTGGATTGACCAGTTTTTTTGATACGCCATCGTCCTTCCGTCACGAAAACATAAGTCAAGTAAATTATTTAATTACTTTATTATTTTACATACACAACGTTCATTGGGTATTTGTCAAATATTACAAAAAATATGATATGTATTGGATATGATAGCTTATACGTAAATAATAACTACACAAAATGTGTTTCACAAAAAGATGAAATTTAGTTATTTTACCTGTAATTCACATTCGGCAAAACTCAGAAAATCATCAAGAATCTCACGTGACCGTTTTTGCTAACACATTTTGAGCTAACAAATGTGTTATTTTTTCTAATTAATAAGGTTTTAAGGCAAAATGATGAATTGCAACAGGCAACATAGGTTTTCAAAATTTGTAAAATAGTGTTAGTGAAAATAATTCCGGTGTAATATTGGTACATTTTTATTAAGTATTGTGGTCGATGATAGAACACGCTGGCCTAGAAACAATCTATTCACGATAGACTGATATCTTGACCCTACGTCGCGACAAAGAGGCCCAGAAGCGCGGGTTCCTGTAGGATTTACATCAAACCTACAGGAACCCGCGTGTCTGGGCCTCTGTATCTACGATTGGTGGAATTTAGCTTAGCTCCTCAAATGACCCGTAAAAGAGAGCAGTAAGTAGAGTAGAGTACATTTTATAACGACACTGGGGTCAAGATTTACCGGTCCCTTTCGTAACGTATTCTCCTCTTGTAGGGACCATTTGATACCTATAGATCACTAAAATCTATGTCCTATTACAGATGACTCGTTCATTCTGCGATTTTTGCGGCACAAGAAGTACAGCATACCAATGGCTCAACAAACATTACTCAAGTTTTTGAGCCTTCGAAGATATTACCCAGAAATTTTCAAGAATCTTGACTGTGATGATCCAAAGCTGAAGGATATTCTTAACAACGGGTAAATTATTTCGTTTGTTTTTTTTTTGAAGCCTTAACTTTTAGCAAGGCTTTTATACATAGCAGCGTATTAATCTAACTATACCTAATTTACATACATCTGAAAGTGATTCTGCTATTTCCAAACTTTTTTTTAATGAATATTATAACTGAAATTACTAATATTCCCTCCAACCCCTCCAACTAAGCTAAATTTGTTTGAGTTAGGAGAAGGTTCACGTTGGTATCGCGACTGTATACTGGCCAGGATTCGTACCCTGGACCTCTCGATAGTAAGGCTGACTCCTTAACCATTAAGCTACCGACGCTTCAAAACGTCGTTAGACAATACGCAAAAATCTAAATGCTGTAGGTCCTTTACCTCCGCGGCGGCGGCGCGCCTGGCTCGCCTCCCCGTTTTCCGGGGACGAGTTGGGAACTCTGTGGTCCCCACACACCCGAGGAGAGGGCCAGATCGGTAGAGATGGCCCTGGGTCGGCCGGGGTGCGAGGGATACGCCTGTCAACCTCACCTTCGGCATCCAAAACGACCCCACAGGCGGCGTGCGTTTTAGTCGGTTCGAGTCCGACATAACCTCCTCCACCGTCGAGGGATATGCCTGTCAACCTCACCTTCGGCAACCAAAACGACCCACAGGCGGCGTGCGTTTTAGTCGGTTCGAGTCCGACATAACCTCCTCCACCGGCTCCGGTGGGGAGGTATCCGTGGGGATTTTGCGCACGTAAAAAAAAAAAAAAAACCTCCTCCACCGGCTCCGGTGGGGCCTCCTTTACCTTTCGAAAACACCAATAACTTTCTCCTCTCCTGATCCTGACTGGACAACGTTTCATACCCCATTCCCTGCTCTTGGAGTTCTTGAAAAATTAACACCCCTTTTGGTACAACCACTTAAGCTTAATTTCACCCGTGAAAATCCGTTTGATTAACTAAATTTTCATATTTTCAAGTGTGTAGCGCAATTTAGTTTGCCTTGATTGCCTATTATTACTTAAATCCACACTAAGTATGTAATCTGTGGTTTCTTTTACTAACATTGTTAAACGTAAAGCATTGTACGCATTTTATAATCAACAAAGCCTAATAAAATTGTTCTATACAATAAATACGGGCAACTTTGATCAAATGAGAACCAAAATGGAGTTAGAATTGGACAAAGACAACCTACTGACATGGTTCCATTAAAATAATGCCAGGGTTACGTAAGTTCTATTCCAGTTTATGTGTACAACTCATGCCGAGGCTCTGCTCTAACAGATGTAGCCACAGCCAATAGAAAGTTCTCACGTACGAGGCCTTGAACTTTCTGTACTGTCTCGAAGTTCCCGCGTTGCTAATATTTATCTTATGTAATAAATTCGTGTTTGTGATATAATTCTATCTTTGTATTTCAAAATCATTTCCTAATTCCAAGGTACATTGCGGTTTCACCGATTCGAGACAGCAAGGGTCGTCGGGTCATCGTGTATAACATGAGTAAGGAGATTTTTTTTCAAGTGTGTTGTAATGTAATACAGTACAAGAGCGATGCAACTGCGAATTACTGTACTAACGTTGTACGTAATAAAAATAAATATTACGTCGCTTACAAATTACCGCAATTGCGAATTTCACTTCGGACATGTCTGTTACTTTTTAAATTAAATGAAGTGCGATTGTGTGTTCTGCGTTAATTAATGATTGCTTACCTTTCTTTATCTTATAATTTATCCTTCCACTAGGTAAGTTCAACGCCATGAAGTACAATTGTTGGGACATGACCCGCGCTCACGTGTTGGTCTACGATTCCTTATTCGAGGATAACTTAGACCAAATGTGCGGGTACGTGCATGTAGGCGACGGCAGTGGAGTCACGGGCGCCCACGTCACAACCTGGAACCCGACAGACTTCGCCAGGCTCATCAAATGGGGAGAGGTAACATATTTGTTTATTTAAGACTACAATTTCTGAGTTTATTTATTAGAACTAGCGTTGTAGTATAGTGTATGTGTCTGCTATCACCACATGGCGTAAAATATAATTTGCAGCATTTTCAGCGGTTTATGACGATTTGGGTTCGATTCCCCAATTCGATTTTAGAAAAAGCGATTTGACTTAGCATGAAGGATTGCACAAAAATATGGGGCTGCACTTCTGTCCAGCTGCTGATTGCTGGAGGAGACCTTTCCGCACTGTGCTTTCATTATCGAAGGTTATAATTTCTATTTAAGTTTGTAATATAAAAAAGACGAGGTACCTATGTAAACTTAAATCATTATATCAAACCAAAACTCATTACACCTTTTCTACAGAGTTATTAAACATGCTATACCTACTAGCATCGCCTCGCAGTTTCACCCGCATAAGTCGTGATCCCGTGGGCATATCAGAATAAAGTAAACTGTGTTACTCAGTGATGATGTAACATTCTAATGGCAAATCAAAGGGCAATTCCAACAACCAAATCTTTACAATATTAGTATTGAAGTATAAGATTTCCGCAACGTATGTAACGTATAACGTACCTACATAAAAAATATAAACAGATATAGGTAACATTTCTTCATAAGTTGAGTTGTAAAAACGATAAAGTTGTGATATAGACTAAATGATTAGACCTTGTTCACCTAAATGATATTACCCGGGTGAACACTGCCCCTGGCAACCAGTGCACCGAACAATAGCGCGGAGTTGCAGCACTGCAATAAAAATTTAAAAAATATCTGTAAGAACTGCTATGCTGTCTCATTGTCGCTAATTACTATTTATTACTTGTTTAAGCAATCATTGCCGATGCGTCATAAGGAATTCCACTGCGTGAACGTCCCAGCTCCTCTGAAATACATCGTAGACTTTGCAGTCTCCAAAGTATCGCCGAAAATAGCTGATAGACTTAACGTGAGTTTAAATACATACATATATGCTCACTCCTTTTCCCCTCCAGGGTAGGCAGATGGAGTTACACCTCAATGTACCTAATCTATAAGTTCAAAGTTGCAGTTCCTCCATTTAAGTACCTAGCTATTAAGTAACTATTTGAGTGAGTTATATAGAGATGTAATTCTATCTAAGTGTCTAAGTATCTATTGTCCCGGGATTGATAAAGTGGACGTCGTAAGTTTTAATAATTTGATTCAACTCAGTCAACTTGTTCCATTTATGTTAAACGTCAAAATCACAGTAAGTATAGTATGCAAACGGTAAGTTCTACGGCAAATTCTACTAAAAACATGAAATCGGCGTCTCTTGGCAAATATGTAGGATGAATTCTAGGCGATTCTAGAATATTTTATACAATAGTCTAGGTCCAAAGTAAGCGTAATTTAATTGGCTTGTGTTGTGGGTTCTATAATGCTGATAAACATACAAAAATATTATTATTTTGGAAATTATTACTTCACTCAAACTTACGCGCACATTTCTTACGAATACGACAAGTTTACAAATTTTTCTTGTTAAGTAGAAGTTTGAATCATTATTTGGTATGCGTATCGCCCCCACACAATAGGTATACCTAAGTACCTACCATATATTTCTTCTAAAATGTCATTATAATAATACCTAGAGGTATTTACTCTCTGGTCGTCACGTTACTTTAAACATGTCGGGTCAGGGCAAAAGTATTTTTTAGACAAAGGAAAATATTTTTGTAAGGAATATTTTTTTATTCATTTATAATATGTATGTGCCGTTTTGATTAATGTGTTGCCATCTTGTGGGTAGTGCCAGGATCCCATTTCAGTAGAAATTGAGACTTTTAATTTAAAAAACTGGTAGCTTTCAGTGTTCTTTTGAGGATAATTTTAAGGTTAAAGATTTAAGGCTAAAGAGTTCTAAAGTGGCCGAAACAGGTGGAAATCTGATGGAGCAAGGTCAGAGCTTTACGGAGGATGCATCAACACATCGCATCTTTGTCTCTAAGTTTTTGTTGAGTGGCTAAAGATGAGTGCGGACTGGCATTGCCATGATGGAACATTACGCCCTTCCTGTTCGCCAGCGCCAGCCGGATTTTCTCAATGGCTTCCGTTAACCTCATTTGCTGAGAGTAGAGGTCAGAATCGATAGTTCTACCCGTCGGGAAATGCTCATAGTGTACGATTCCTTTCCAATCCCACCATATGTACCTACATACAGCATCACATTGTTCCGAGTTAGGCCGGGTTTTGCCACGGTATGTGGGACTTGTCCATGCTTCTTTCTTCTTCGCACATTCTTATCGTAAGTTCCTAAACTGTTTAAAAAATGGTTCGGAATTGGTATGTTTCAGCAAAGAATCGCATATGGGAACACGTTGCATTAGGTTTCTCTCAGTGAAATCATGTGGTACCCAAATATCAAGTTTTTTGTAAATGATGTACAACTGTTTTGTGATCAACGTACAGTTCTTCAGCAATAACATAACTACTAATACGTCGATCTTGTTCCACTTTTTCAAAGATGGAGCTGATTTTATCCGTGACAGGACGTCCAGAGCGAACCTCATCTCTCACATACTACATCAATATTTTCAAATCTATAGCACATTTTTTGTGATCATTTTAGGTAACTTTTTGTTACTTTTGAAGCAGCCACATCAAACTAATCACAACAACATAAAAACTGGAAGACTAACGTCAGTACTTTTTATACACGCAAATAGGTATGGCGTTGCAGGCTTGGTAGGCACGTGAGTCGGGCGAGATACGAGTACACGCTCACCGACTGCCCGTCGTGGGAGACGCCAAGGCGGGCGCTAATGGCCTAAGAGTGAGAGTTCTCTCACTCGCCGCCTTGCTCACGGCGATAGTGCGCTGCACAGATGCGTGGGCTGCCGTCGCCTCCTTCTGCGAGCAAGTGATGCTCATGAAGGAGGTGGTGGAGCGAGAACGGAGAAGACTCGCTAACGGCACAGCCCGCGACGAGCGGAGGTTACTCGGGCGTTGGAGGTCGCAGAATGACCTCCGTCTCCCATGAGCGCGGGCCTAGGAGCGCCTCTTACCCTAGCAGAAGCAGGCCGCGGCGGTGGCGCACATGCGCGCGTTCCCATACCCGGGGACTAGATGGGGATACCCGAAAAGGACCGCCAGCTCGAAAGAGATAGCTCTGGGTTGGCCGGAGTGCTAGGGATATGCCTCCGGCAACTTCACCTGCGGCATCCTATAACTCTCAAACGGCGTGCGTTTTAATCGGTTCAAGTCCGATATAACCTCCCCCACCGGCTCCGGTGACACGGGTATCCGTGAGGAATTTACGCCCAATAAAAAAGATATGTAGTTGCATTTTTTGGTGGTCACCTCTCCGGTTGAAGGTGATGGTGACGGTTAAAAGATGTTTGCATGCAGCCGAGACGTAAATATGGACAGTTAACATAGATTTGTGGTTTGACAAGAATGGATAAGGAATGATGATGATGATGTTGATGAAGAAAGTAGCGTCAATCACCAATATTTTGAAGGGAGGCCTAGGAGTAAGTGGATAGACTGTGCGAAAGATGTTATCTTTTGCACAGTCAGACACGGCTGTGAAGGTAGTGAAGACTGAGATAAGGAGGATGATGAAATTTTTTACAATCAAGATAGTTATAGTAATCGAAATACACTATATTCAGATATGATACCTATTAGGGCGTCTAAGCAACATATAACTATCGAGTATAAGCATTTAACAAGAAAACCTATCCTTTTAAATCACATCGATTGAGTTGAAGCTATTGCTACAGCAGTTTTAACGTCAGATACTTAGAGCGTCCAGAATTTGTTACATATTGTTGCCTAATTTGACAAAAAATATATTGACAGCGCTAACAAAACATTCCTTCTCAATGCTTGTATCGGTAAACGGTTTCATAGGCCTAATAAGAACGCAACACATTTCATAAGATATCTTTTAGTTGCGGCCAATGGGGTCTCGTGATCAAGTCACGATCTTTTGTTGTAGCTGTTGCAATGGCCTCTTTCAAAGTTTTCTCACTCAAAAGCGATCTACGAAGAAAAGTGCTATTGAAATTCTTTGTTTTGTGATGAAATAACGATTTTTTATACCACTTATGTAGCACAGCACACGGCTCACCTGATGGAAAGTGGTTACCGTGACTGTATTGTATATAAGTATTTTATATAAATATTTATAGGAAATAGGTATTTATCTAATATAACACGCTCATTGGCATAAATACCTACTTTTTTTTTTTTTTTTTACGTGCGCAAAATCCCCACGGATACCTCCCCACCGGAGCCGGTGGAGGAGGTTATGTCGGACTCGAACCGACTAAAACGCACGCCGCCTGTGGGTCGTTTCGGTTGCCGAAGGTGAGGTTGACAGGCATATCCCTCGCACCCCGGCCGACCCAGGGCCATCTCTCACGATCTGGCCCTCTTCTCGGGTGTGGGGACCACAGAGTCCCCAACTCGTCCCCGGAAACGGGGAGGCGCGCCACGCGCGCCGCCGCCGCGGCCTGCTTCTGCAAGGGTGACAGGCGGCTTCACCTGTCACCCCCAGGCCGGCGCTCATGGGGGGCGGAGGTCGTTCATCGTCCTCCGACGCCCGAGTTGCCTTCGTGCGCGGGCAGCTTGTCTAGCGATCCTTCGTAGCTCCCGCTGCCGCTCCCGCCCCGCCTCCTCCTTCACGAGCATTACTTGCTCGCAGAAGGAGGCGCCGGCCGCCCACGCATCCGCGCAGCGAACCATCGCCGCGAGCAAGGTGGAGAGCGTGAGAACCCTCACTCCCAGGGCCGCCACAAGCTCCCGCCTCGGCGTCTCCCACGCCGGACACTCGGTGAGCGTGTGCGGACCTGAGTCCTCGCTCGCGTCGCAGTGGTGGCACTCGGACGTTGGCTCTTTCTGCATCCGACGCAGATACTTTCCGAAGCATCCGTGCTCGGTGATCATCTGCGTCGGACGGTACGAGAGGCTGCCGTGTGGCCTCTCTAGCCACTCCCCCATGATGGGTCTGGCATAAATACTTACTTAGTTTTTTTTTTTTTTTTTTTTTTTTCATTATGATGTACTCGTTGTTAAACGATTACTCATACAATTACAATCTAGACCTTGAGGCTAATAAGTAATTTAAATTTAACTTAATTTACTAACACTTACAAGTTAAGAATGTATCCATTGACACTTATCTTATAGTCTCTATTGAAATTAAAAGACACTTTTTTCTTGTGTTCTTTAAACGTAGCACTCACTGTACTTAGTTACACTGACTTTACTAAAGTAACTCAAAAGGTTTAGTTCTTTTTAGTCTTCTCACTATGTCCGTGGTATCAAGTAGCTGAATAGCCTCGACGTTCACATGATGAAGAAGCCTTTGTTCGTGTGCTTCAGCGTGTTTCTTTATAACATCAGTTACAAGATCCACTCCAAGGTCTCGGTGGATGTCCTCATTTCTGACGTACCAGGGAGCATTTACTATAGTCCGAAGTACCTTATTTTGGAATCTTTGTATGATTTCAACGTTAGTCCGTCTTGTACATCCCCAAAGTTGAATGCCGTATGTCCATACAGGCATGAGTACTTGCTTGTATAAAAGTACTTTGTTATACACTGACAAGGTGGAATGTCTGCCAAGTAGCCAGTACATATTTTTATAACGTATGTCTAGCGCCTGTCGTTTCTTTTTGACATGAGCCTTCCAGCGAAGTTTTGCATCTAGCGTCATGCCCAAGTATTTTGCCGTATTTTCGTATGGTATTACACGATTATTAATGTATACTGATGTATGTTCAGCTCTTTGGTTTGTGAAATCAATATGTGTCGATTTTGACTCATTTAGTTTGATTTTCCATTTTTTTGTCCAGTCGGTGATGGCATTGACGGCAATTTGTACCTTCTCCACTGCTTCTTTGTGATTGACACCCATAGCCATGATAGCTGTGTCGTCTGCAAATGTAGCTATGACGCTGTTGTTTGTTTCAGGGATATCGCAGGTATACAATAGGTACAGGATAGGTCCAAGAACACTTCCTTGCGGTACACCAGCTTTTATTTGTTTGATATCTGAATAAGCATCTTCATGTCTCACTCTAAATGTCCTCTTAGTTAAATAGGATTCTAAAATGTCCACAAATTGTTTAGGGATCATTTTACCTAATTTATATATAAGACCTCTATGCCATACTTTATCAAATGCCTGAGCTACATCCAGAAATACTGTAGAACAAACTTTCTTTTCTTCTAATGTTTTTTCGATAATATTGGTTATTCTGTGTATTTGGTCTATTGTGGAGTGTTTTTCTCTGAAACCGAATTGGTAGTTAGGAATCAGTTCTTTATCTTCAATAATAACTTTTAGACGCCTGAGTAGTAGTTTTTCGAACAATTTTGCTATAATTGGCAAGAGTGATATGGGTCTGTATGATGTAACTTCATGAGGTGGTTTTCCTGGTTTAGGTATCATGATAACTTCAGCAACTTTCCATATACTAGGCACATGTTTTAATCTAAATGTGGCATTGATGAGTGTTGTAAGCTTTACAATTGCTTTACGTGGGAGATTTTGTAGGAGTTCTCCAGTGATTAGGTCGTATCCCGGTGATTTCCTTTTAGCCAAATTATTGATCATGTTTTTAACTTCTTTTGGGGTAACAAGTTTTATTTCTAAGTTGTCATACTGCGTCACGTCCAGTGCTATACTTTCAGAGCTTTCCTCGCTGTTCGTTTGAAAAATTTGCTCGAGATGTTCTGCAAATACAGTTGCTTTCTGTTCATTATTTGTGGCCCAATTGCCATCTATTTTTTGAATAGGCGAAATGTGAGTGATGGGCTTTTTTAAGCTTTTAGTGGCTTTCCATAGTGAGTAATCGGAAGTGCCATTACTTGATAGTTGACTAAGGTAATTATTTGTTGTCTCGTCGTGAAAATCCTGAATTGCTCTACTTAATCTTTTTGTGAGTTTATTTAGCAGAGTTTTATCAGGTGGATATCTACATTGTTGCCACTTTTGCCTCTGGATTCGCTTTATGGCTATAAGATTTCTAATTTCCACTGGATATCTTTGAGTTGCAACTCTTCTTTTCATTTCAGGTGTATTTCGCCAAGCGCAACGTTGGATGTCCGTAATAAACTTTGCAACTTCGTCATCTACTTGCTGTTTGTCTTTAAGGGATACTTTGAGGTCTATACAGCAGTCTAAATCAAATTGAAAGCTCTCCCAGTCAGTGTATTTGTTCACTAAGGTTGGACTGCTTTCTTTTTGTATAATTGTCTCGCTTAGAGTTAAGATGATGGGTGAATGATCGGAATGCATGTCATAGCCTTCTTCTATATTAAGGTATGCAGCTGATAGATTCTTATAAATAAAGAAGTCTATCAAATCTGGTTTTCTTCCAATATCGGAAGGCCAATAAGTGGGTTTCCCCGTTGAAATCACATTGCACTTGATTTCTCTGATAGCACATAGCAATTCCTTACCCTTGGTATTAGTTAGTCTAGACCCCCAAAAAGTGTTCTTTGCGTTAAAATCACCTCCAAATATGAATGTGTTTCCTAGAGCTTTCAACATATTACTGTACTGCTCTGTTTTCAGCGCATACTTGGGTGGAATATATACAGCTGATATAGTAATATCATGAAGTTTGGTTCGGATTACAACAGCTACAGTTTGTACAAATTGTTCTTCACATTTATGTTTTAAATAATGGTAGATTTTTTCTTTAATAATGATGGCACTGCCACCACTCGCAGTGTTGTTGGGATGCAGTGCATGATATATGTTATAGCCTTTAATATGAATAAAAGATTCTCTTGTAAAGTGAGATTCTGATATGAGGCATACATCAATTTGCTTTGTTGTTAAGACTGCTTGCAACTCGTTTCGATGCTTAAGGAGACCGTTTGCATTCCACGTCATAATTTTTAGTACGTTTTTCATTTTTGGATGTATTGAAAAGGTAATTGTTTGTTCTCAATGTTTCTTAACCTTTGGTCAAAGGAAGTCAACATGCTTAAAATTCTACTAATAATTTCGTCTGTAGTAGTGTTATCCGAATTCGGGGACACCGTTGGCTGTGACAGTGACTGCGTTGCTTTTGTCATTTGCGCAAAAGACACACTACTTGTTACCTTTTTATGAGTAGAACGGGGTGGTTGTTGTCTCTCAGCAGCAGGGGCCGGGATATTAGGCGTAGCAACTTTTCTTTTGGAGGCTTTATTTTTCAATTGCTGTAGTTCTTTAGCTACAATACACCCTCTGTAATTAGCCGGGTGAGGCTCGCCACAGTGCACACATTTAGGTTTTGTAGCTATTGATTTTGTACAGTCCTTGGTGAGGTGTTTGCCAGTGCACTTCACACACCTTGGTTCCTTTGAACAGTATTTTTGGGTATGACCATATGCTTGACACCTTTTGCATTGTGGGATTAATTTAGATGTTTTTAAAGGCTGCACATCTACCTTACAGCCAAGTATGGCCTTAATGCCATAGATGTGGTTAATGTCTTCATCTTTTTGGAATGATAACATAAACATGTTAAGAGGTTCCTTGGTCCTCCAGCTTAGTTTATTGACAGCTTCCTGAATTTTATAGCCTTTAGCATTCAGGTCTTCTACTATTCTGTTTGGCAGACACGACGAGTGCAGGTTTTTGACCATAACTCGTATTGGTCTGTCTTGTTTATTCTCATACGAGTGCCAGAGACAGTTATTTTGCAACAATAATTTCGTTACAGCTCTGTATGAGTCTTCATCCTTGGCGTTTATTTTAACGGTTTCCCCGTTCATCATCTTTACGATGAATGAATCCCCGTTTAGACTGGTCAAAAGAAGGTCGTAGAACTGTTGGTAGTTCCTGATTTTTTCGACTATGATTGGTGGAGGTTGTGGTACCCTTTTTTCTTTTGGTTTCTCGGGTTTTGTGCCATCCTGAGATTTTTTTAAGCTTCCTCCTTGTGAAGGAGGAGATAGTGAAATGTTTAATTTCCGTTTCTTCCTACTTTTTTGTCTTACCCACTCTGTTTCTCGGGCAAGTTCCTCATCATCAGTCCCATATTCGACTGCCTCTTGTGGTTTGTTATTCGTTAATTGTTCCTTCTCTAAAGGAACATTCTTTTGTTCCTGAATCAGTTTCAGCTGTTGTTGAAGTGATTCTATCTGACTACTGAGGTCTTTTACTAGTTTTTGTAGTTCGAGGCGTTCATTCTGTTCCTCTTTGTATCGGGTGTACAACTGATGCTCGAGTTCAGTTTTGAGAACTACTTTGCTTGGTGAACCCATAATTGAGTACAAGTTATAATTTTAAAAACTATAACTTACCATTTGTTTGCACAATTACACATGATTCACTTAAGGCGGTATGTAGGTCATCGCGGCGACTGTGTCGTCAAGACGCGCCGGAATGGGCTGCTGCGTCAACAGTTTTACACGAGCGCGAACTTGTGCAAGAGCGTATATGACGCGACCGTTCTCGTTAGAAGTCAACTGACCACTGACTTACTAAATGGATATTGTTTCTTGGGTAGTATAACAATATTCCGTTGCACATACTCATCTTGATACAACCTTCCTATCTAATTATTTTTTTTATCATATACTTGTTTCGTTTAAAGTTGACATATTATTCTTGTATTACCTATATTACAATAACATTTTCCCATATGTATTAAGTAATTTTTTACCATTGACATTCGACTAAGAGTCCGCTATATATTTCAAAAACATTGAATAAAAGACTGTTGTACTTCGTGAAAAAAAATTGAATTTGGAACATGCGCGAATTACGGATTGTAGTAAGAAAAAGGAAAACATGCAAAGAGGTTTTTTTATACCCTAAGGTATAAAAAAAGGCAGACAAGGACACTACCCACCTAATGGAAAGTGCACTTACTCACCGCCGGGAACATAACAAGAGGTTATTCTGAAGCACACCTATTTGCGTGCAAAAAAAAATATTGACGTAAGTGTTCCGGTTTTTGTGTTGTAGTGATTAGATTCGTGAGGCAGCTTCTAAATTAAAAAAAAGTTTCCTACAATCGTTGCAATCACAAAAACACTAGACCGCAATAAACTGTTATTTAAAATTATAAAATATTGACGTCGAGATCGAGATTGTTTAAGATGAGCACGTAAAATATGGCCTCACTCAGATAAATTTTCAGAGTTAAGTTCTATTTAAATACCTACTTTATAATTTAATCTTGACAATTACGAAGAATGCGATGTAGATATTATAATTGTACATCATTATTGCAAAACAACTTGGTATTAATATATTATATAAAATTGTAAAAAAAATGGCTAATTAAAAATATATATTTTGAGAATTCATGCATATATTTTATGATATGCATGAATTCTCAAAATAAAATAAATTAGGTAATGCAATAAAATTTTTGGCAGGTAGTCGGTTTGCGTGATGTTAGATTTATATTCACAATTGGGTAAACAGTATGTTAGTTCATAATTTTTTCAAAAAGGTTGTGTAATAAATATCCATCTTTACCTTTTGACTTTCCGTTTAACACGTAAGAAATACATCGTGGAAGTTCTTTTTATACCACTTAGGTGGCAGACAAGCACACGGTCTACCTAACGGAAAGTGGTTACCGTGGCCTATGGACGATGTAGGAATAGTAAGATGATGTAGGTTTTTTTTTTGTCTTTTACGTGCGCAAAATCCCCACGGATACCTCCCCACCGGAGCCGGTGGAGGAGGTTATGTCGGACTCGAACCGACTAAAACGCACGCCGCCTGTTGGTCGTTTTGGTTGCCGAAGGTGAGGTTGACAGGCATATCCCTCGCACCCCGGCCAACCCAGGGCCATCTCTCACGATCTGGCCCTCGTCTCGGGTGTGGGGACTAAAGAGTCCCCAACTCGACCCCGGAAACGGGGAGGCGCACTGGGCGCGCCACCGCCGCGGCCTGCTTCTGCCAGGGTGACAGGCGGCTCCACCTGTCACCCCCAGGCCGGCTCACCCCCAGGCCGGCAAGATGATGTAGGTGGTGAATAGTAATTATGTATTATTATAAAGCTTAATTCCTGTCCTTATTTCTTTCTGTGAAATAGTTCATACCTTTTTTTTACGTGCGCAAAATCCCCACGGATACCCCTCCACCGGGGCCAGTGGGAGAGGTTATGTCGGACTCGAACCGACCAAAACGCACGCCGAATGTGGGTCGTTTTTTGTTGCCGAAGGTGAGGTTAACAGGCATATCCCTCGCACCACTAATAGTACCTACCTAGATAAATCTCTTTTACTTCAAGAGTATCATTGTTTGTTTGCGAGATAATACGTAGGTAGTATCACTAGGGATTCTCGTAGCGCCGCTACAGATCTGTTCTATAAGGTACTTAGATGTGGATGATGGAAATAAATGAATTTTAATTTTAATTTTAATGTAAGGCAAGATAAAACTTCAAAAACAAAAACAAAAACGTTCCCAATTATTAGTCATAGTTTAAAAAATATTTCCGAACTGGTTGCATTTTTAACGGTTTTATTTAGTTTGGCCTGCTTGTTGGAGGGTCAAAGTTCGGAATTGGAATTTTACCTCCTTCCTGTTGACTGATTGAATTGATATTTGGTACACACCTTTAGTTCAGATGACAATACAATAATTTCAATTAATAAAAACGTTTAACTTATATAAAAGAAACATTATCTGCCCAGGTCGTCAACGTGGGTAAACATTCACTGTGTAGAAAAACCGTCACACCAATTTTAAGATTACAAATATATTGCAGAGAGAAACAATAAACCGCGGTTGCCTAGTGGTATGGGTAATGGACTGCTGAGACGAGGTCTCGGGTTCGATCCCAGGTTTTACCATGGCACACACCAATGACTTTTCGAAGTTATGTGTGTATTTATCGCTGGTTTATAAGTGCCCGATTAATGACAATAAGCTCGCCACCTATTATATTGGGATCTAAACATAAACTGGCGAAATGTGGGTACTAGCACCTCTTCCTACCCCTTCGAGGATAAAGGCGTGAGTTTATGTTAATTTGACAAACGATTTCAATAAAATCATTACACTGTTTAATGAGATCTAGAAGATACCTAACAGAAAGAAATAGTACCTAGTCCCACGTCGGTAGCGTAATGACCAGGATTCAAACCCGGAACCTCTCGATCTACTTAACAACTATTCAAATAGATTAAGATATAAAAAAACTGAATCGGTACAGGCGGGATTCAAACCCGCGATCTTTCCCTTACAGCGGGAACGCTCTGACCATTAAGCCACAAAATTTTCACCCGAAACCATCCGAATTCTTCTATACATCTATATCCGTCTTACGGCGACGGTTGTCAGATGGCGACAGTTAGCATACTACCTAAATTCTTTAAAATGTCATTCAATACTTAATAACTAAATTACTGACGCTTAATTTGTGAATAAACAAACTCATAGATTCCTTATAAATATTACAATTGAAATTTTCGCTGTGGTCCAACTCGTCTCGTTGAAGGCATGACGGAAGACAAGTTAGAATAAAAAAGACTTAACTGACCACCATCATACGGCGACCCTGAAAACGTGTTCATATGGATCAGAGGTCCCCGCCGCCCCCTCCTTCCCTATAGAGATGTACATAGATACTTAAATATAAATTGATGATCGTCCTTTTTTTTACGTAAGTACATACCCACGGATAACCCCCTCCCCTTCCCGCCGGGGGAAGTAATGTCGGACTGGAACCGACTAAAACGAACGGCCCCGTGAGGGTCGTTTCTGGTTCCCGAAGGTAAGGTTGACAGGTATATCCCCCGCACCCCGGCCGACCCTCGGCCATCTCTCTCGATCTGCTCCTCCACCCGTCACCCCAGGCCTGCCCTCATGGGGGCGGAGGTCATCTGTCGATGTCGATCGTCCTTGAGACGAAACAAACGAAATAACTTTATTGACTGTTCGTGTTTATTGCAACAGTATTGACCTTCTGCAACTCGCTAATTGAGTTGCCTAAGCTGGTTTCAGTATGGTACCAATTAGTGTTCAACCTATTGCGACTCCGATGCCCCCATAGAGCATCGGAGTCAACCCAACCTTACTTTTTTTTTCTTTTTTTTACGTGCGGAATACCCCACGGATACACAAGTTGTTATTGTCTCTCAAGGTTGAAAAGTCAACCGCTCCCATAAAAGCTGTTTAGACAAAATCAAAGGAAGAGGTAAGCGGACCCCGGGCTCTGCCTCGAATGCAACCGAGAACAAATTATTGAATTGACGCTTTAATCAACCTATGACAGGTTATGACGACATGCTTACAACTTCTATATAATCAATAGCATGAATTCTTTATCACCATATAAACAAATTTCAATACTCTAGCAGCAGGTCAAGTTTAAGTAAACGCCACGCCAACGCCCATACATTTATGGCGCGGACCTACCTACGATCTCAAAAGTTCTCTGTATGTATTTTCAATGATGAGTATGCCTTTGTATTTCAGTGCCTATGTGTCCAAGAATTAGTCGTCATTCTCTGAGCGTTTCCCCAACTCTGTTGGATTTAGGTTTGTTTGTAGTGTTGTGTTTTGTTGGATCTACCTGTACGCGGCTCAACTTCGATATTTTCCGTGAAGCGACTGCTATCTGACCTTCAAAACAGCCAAGAATCACATATAGATACAGTCACGTGCCTTTTCTCGTGGGTTACCCTTACCACATGGTTCCACTTGTTAAGATCTAAGCATACCTACATCTTTCGCTTCTTCTACTTTCATAGGTACCTAATTGTTTTCGTATATGCTCGCCGTAGTAGTTACTTCTTAATGTTGTAAAATAACTTACATTGCTTAATTCATATAAAATGTTCATCTTTCTATCTAAACAACATAAGTTATGCAATTTTAAACTCTACGACACGGATTGTTAATTACGACCGCGCGAGTATCCATTAGTAAAATGTATGTTCTATATTTAAGTTCATAGTTTTGACAAATGATTCTAGTAATGATTCTCAATTAGTCTGTTTAGTTCGCATTTGTAGTCTTACAGAACTTGGAGTCGATAGTTGGTTGGATTCAATTCATATTTCGTAATATAGAAACTCAATTGCAGGTGAAATGTGGATGAAGAAAGGTATATTTATAGGCGGAACACTCCAAGTACTGTGTGCAATTGCTAACTAAACTTCTACCATTATGCTTAGGTACTATAACAGTTGCCCTAATAAAATGTTGCAGTGAACGCCATAAAAATACTCTCTTTTTTAATTTCAGATGCACAGCAACCTGAAATCCTTGCATCAGCACATAAACACCGCATGTTTGCCCACATCGTACGGCGGCACCTTAAAGCTAGAAGATATGGTGAAATACACAGCACAGTTGTTAAGTGATCAGAAAAAGAAAGTTTTAGGTATGGATAACATGGAAATACTCAGCACCAGAGGTATTATCTCATCGAGGAAAACTAAGCTAGAAACAGTAAACGGAGACGTCGCAATCCAAGGGAGCTTCAGAAAGCTAGAGATAGATTAGACTCATATCACTACCTATTTTTCTGTAAGGTTCTATAGTTAAAGCTATTTCGTGTGTTTGTTGCGAGACTTCCTATGTTTCTGCGTATGCAATGTACCTAATTAGCACTGAATTCTAAAACATTTCGATCAAATCGTTTGTTTTTTATCTATTAAGTTAGATTAATTAGTTTAGCGATGTCACCTCACGTCTGCCGTTGCCACCTAAGGAATTAGGTGGATGGAGACGATAAAGTTATGCTTATTTTATACTTTTATACAAAAATATGTATTGTGTTGTAAATAATTAAATATAATAAAAAATATGGAATAATATGTTGTTTATATAATGAGTATGCTGAGAACTAGAGCAAATCATTTAATCACCGTTTACGCAATTTTCAGACATTCATTGTTGTCACATGTCTGTAATAAAAGCGTTGCAGTTAGGTGATTAATAAAATAGGTAGGTATAATATTTGAGATTTAAACAGGCCATAACTTCGCACGTTCTTTTCAAAGCATGTAGGCTGACCAGGCAGTTTATTAATTATGCAATGAATCCGCCCAATATGCAATACCGTCAAATATTTGGTCGTGAGTACGCATTCGTCACTTAAGCCGTTAGGTGTATATAGGAATATACCTTCGAAATACAATAATAAGTAGGTACCTTCTGTGGTTTAGGTACCTACTTAGTAAATAAAATTGTAATTATAAACTTTAATTCTGTTCAGTGAAATTACCCGGTTAAACGGGTTTTCCGTAATATTTCAGGGTTGAGGGTCAAAGAACCGGTCCCCGTGCCTTTTTTTTTTTACGTGCGCAATATCCCCACGGATACCTCCCCACCGGAGCCGGTGGAGGAGGTTATGTCGGACTAGAACCGACTAAAACGCACGCCGCCTGTGGGTCGTTTTGGTTGCCGAAGGTGAGGTTGACAGGCATATCCCTCGCACCCCGGCCGACCCAGGGTCATCTCTCACGATCTGGCCCTCTTCTCGGGTGTGGGGACTACAGAGTCCCCAACTCGACCCCGGAAACGGGGAGGCGCGCCAGGCGCGCCACCGCCGCGGCCTGCTTCTGCCAGGGTGACAGGCGGCTCCACCTGTCACCCCCAGGCCGGCGCTCATGGGGGGCGGAGGTCGTTCATCCCCGGCCCCTTGCCTATTAAAGGGTGGGATTATCACTTTATTGTGCTCATCCCTAGACATATTTATAACTGAGTAAATCACCAGTCCCAATCCCAGTTATTATTAACTGTATACTTCTTGAATACCTAATACACTTTAGTATCATGTTATCTGTGCTAATACCGAAATTCATAGTTGGTGAAATGTGGGTGTTAATATACCTCTGCCTACCCTTGCAGATGCAAATGCAAATGTAAATATGAATAATTACCCTAAAAATACTAATATAATATTCTCCTAATCCACTTGAGCTGTTGCCATAACGTTGCAAAACCACACCCACACTAGTTTTTGAAAAATGTGAATGTTGATGTATTAAGCAACAGACGTTAGCATAATTTACACAGCGCAATCGCTTCATCAGCTTTTCTCGACCATCGTATTAGTAATTTGTTACTATAGTTGCGGCACGCTATCATGGCCGTTGTGACACGACTGGTTTTGCTGGTTTACTCTTTTTTGGTGTGTGAAGTTTATTTTCTTCTGTGCCAGTCTCGTCCTATTTTTCTTTAGTTATTCGTTTAACCCCTCGTTTACACTACGAAACAAGTTGTAAACTTGTTTAAAAAACTTGCTGAAGACTTGAAGAAGAATAATCTAAACACAATAGTTGTTTTATACATGTATCTCAGTTACTTTTTCATTCACATAGGATGTATAGCCGACAAGTTGTAAACAAGTAGGTATAAAACACATTTGCGTTCACACTGTAGCCTGTGACATATAGAAACTTGTCAAATACATGTTTTATACTTAAGTGTTAACGAAGTGTAACAGTTCGTTGACCAATATTAACCAAGTCAAAAATGAGAAATAAGCAAAACCAGTAGTGTTAAAATGGCCATCAGAGCGTGCCGCTACTGTAGTTATCATTGGCATATTTTCGTTACTGTTTAAAGTGATATGAGACTTACTTACATAAACATATATTTTCCATCCCCAAGTTCTTAGTTCCTTTAAGTTTTATCGTGCATCTTAGTGAATTCCTTAGGTACACTAGAAGGTCACTGTCGTCAACTGTCCGTGTCTGTAGGTAATCTAGGTGAATCACGGACGCAATACTGGAGTGTGGAACCTAAGATAGAAACACGCTTGTACGATACGACTACATACAGAAAGCACAGCTAATAGAAATCTCTATACCTAGACAGCACTTTTCGCCGAAAATTTGGTTGATAGAAAACATTGTTTGTAGACATCTCGGTACATAGGAAGCACCGTACACATAGATCTCTCTTGATAGATAGCATTCTTGCCGTGAACTATTTTCATAGAAACCAATGTTTCCAGCTACCTTGGGTCACAGAAAGATGGAACTATTCATATTTATTATATTACTAAATAATGCTTTCTTGACTCTAACAGATGATCTCCTTCTTCTTTTATTAAAACCGACCAAGTGCGAGTCGGCGAAGTTAATTGAAAGAAAGGCGGTTTTAAAAAAAACTACTTACCTACTAGATCTCGTTCAAACCAATTTTCGTTGGAAGTTTGCATAACAATGTAGATCATATATTTTTTAGATTTATAATTCTCTTATTTTAGAAGTTAGAGGGGGGGGGGGGGACTCACTTTTCCTCTTTGTAAGTGTCTCTCGCGCAAACTATTCAGTTTAGAAAAAAATGATGTTAAAAACCTCTATGGCATTTTGAATTTGAAATTTTGACTTTCAGTACTAAGGATGGAAGGGGACCCCTAAAATTTATTGTTTTTTTTGTGTGAAACACTTAATGCGGTTCATAGAATACACCTACTTACCAAGCTTCAACAGAATAGGCCTTATAGTTTCGGAGAAAAGTGGCTGTGACATCTGGCTACCGAACACTATACTAAAAAGGCGCCTTGCATCGGTTATATGGGTGCCGATGATTCTGCCAACCTCTAGTAAATGTATAATCCATACTAATATTATAAATGCGAAAGTAACTCTGTCTGTCTGTATGTTACACTTTCACGCCTAATCCACTGAACCGATTTTGATGAAATTTGGTATAGGAGTAGGTAGATTAGACCATGAGAAAGGACATAGGCTATGTTTGGTTGCGATAACCGACATCCACGCGGGCGGAGCCACGGGCATATATTATAAAATCATTAATGGCGAAACGCGAAATCTCTGGTAGTTGCTTCACCGATTTCTGTGAGTTCTCGAGCCCCTAGCCCCATGGCTGCTACTGAGACAAAGAGACTCCATAGTCTGGATTTATGCCCGGTTGATGGCAATAGGCTCACCTCAATCCCATGTAATTAGGTGGGACTTAAACATAACTGGCGAAATGGGGGTGTACTGTTAGGTATACCTCTACCTAACCCTTCGGCAGGCAGATGTCATGTTATGTTATAAATATGAATAGTCAGGGCCGTCTTTAAACTATTTGAGGCCCTGGGCACATTAGGATCATGGGGCCCCTAGGACCTTGAGAAAACACTATTTAGTTACAATAGATAAAGAAAGACAAACAAGGTTCTAAATTTATTTTTATTTAGTTACTAACTATAAAAAAATAGGAAATATAAAAAATAATCTACAAAAGTAACTCGCTTAACATAAAATCCTTAGATTAATTCTATGTTGATTGCAAAGGTACCCTTCTAGATTTAAGATGAGCAAAATCGTTAATCACATCTTCAAAATCTATGGTATTGAGAATATCACATTCTATGGACATCAGCGACAAACTAGTTAATCTCTCTTGAAGCATTGTACTTCTTAATTCATTTTTTATTCGTTTCAATTTGGAGAAGGAGCGTTCTCCGCTGCAGTTAGTTACCATCATACTTAAAAATATTCTCAATGCAATTTCTACGTTAGGAAATGTGTCTTCAATTTTGTTTTGCTTTAATAGATTATATACTTCCTGTACACTGTTAGATGCTTCATTTTCACTCTGAACATTTTTTAAGTATTCTTTTAAATGTTGACATTCTATTTCTAACTCTTTTTCATTTACATCTTCGTGATAGATTTGAGAAAATTCTTTGCATCCTTGTCGTATCTCTTCGGAATTCAGAGTTTTTAAGTGAAAAAATAAACTAAAACGTTGACTGACGGTCTCATATGAACTTTGTCGCTGTTTTAGATGAACACTCAAGGTATCGATTATTGGGAGAAAGGTTTCTACGTTGAATCGCTCTTTTCCATTCAATTGGACTGATGGCGCAGAGCCATCAAAAAAAATCAGCCGTGAGCTTCTACGTCTTGTTCTTTGAGATAGATCTTTGTAGTCAGATTCTGGGTTATTTTCTTTGGCAGATGATTCGAAGTTATCAAATTTATCCCTGAGGTTAGTAATAAAATCATAAAGTGAAGTCAACAAATTGGTTGCAACGTCCAGTGTTATTGTTTCTTTCTGAAGATAATTACTTGTTTTGTCTATTCTTTCCAATATGGTGCTCCAGATTTCCGTCAGTATAATAAATTCTAGATTTCCCATTTTTCTAGACAGACTAAGGGCTTCGTCTCTTGTTTCTCGTGCCTTTTCATTATCGTTTGCGATGGTGATTAAAGCTTCTAATATTCTTTTATAACCCCCATGCAAAGCACTTACTGCATCAGCTCGGGCTGACCATCTGGTTTGTGAAAGACTCTTAACAACTTTTTTTGAACCTAAATGTTCTGTTAATATATTCCATCTGTGGGTAGAGCCCGAAAAAAAGTTGTACACTTTCTGAACTATTTCAAAAAACTGTGATGCCTCCGGTACACACCCAGCAGCATGGACACCTACCAAGTTTAGTGAATGTCCTGCACATGGTATAAAGGTGGCAAATTCACATTTTTCCTTGATTCTTGTTTGTAGACCACTATACTTTCCCGACATATTTGAAGCATTGTCGTAGCTTTGTCCTCTGCAATCTTTTATGGGAATATCATGTATCTCTAAAAAATTTAAGATGGTCTCCGCTAAATACTTAGATTTATGCTCTTTAATAGGTATAAATTTCAAAAACCTTTCAACAGGAACACAGTCTTTTAAGTATCGAATGATGAAAGTTAGCTGGTCAATATGAGACAGATCGGGCGTACTGTCAACGCTTATGGAAAAATATTTTGCTGATTTAACTTCATTTATAATTTTTTTTAGAACCTGTTTTCCCATTACTTCAATAAACTCATTACAGATATTTGCTGATAAATAAGAAATGTTACCCTTTCCAGGATTCCCAAATTTTTTTAAGTGATCTGCAAGAAATGGATCAAATTCACTCAATAATTCCACACAACCCAAATAATTTCCATTGTTTGGAGATCCTAGGATTTCATTGTCGCCGCGAAATGGAAGCCCTCTCGATGCCAAAAATTTTACAACAGCTACAATCCGTTTAAGTACGTTTCTCCAGTAATCCACTTCCTTTTGATGTTGAGATAATAACTCTATATCTACTCTACCAACCGCTTTACTTCGTGCCAGATAAGTCATCATAGATTGCTTATGCGCTGGGCTATTTTCATGTGTTAAAATTATGTGATTAATATGCTTCCAATCATTACATCCATTCCGAGAGCAAAGATTAACATCAGTTGGGTTAAATAAGCAGCATGAAAAACAAAATACAGAGCATTTGGAAGGCGAATACAGCAACCATTTTCTTTCGACGCTTTCATTGTTCTTTAATTTGCGAATAAATAATGCTTTGTTGAAATATCTCGTCACTAATTTATTACCATCTTTGTAGGTTCTGGATGCCTCGGAAAAGTCAGAATCTTTATTTTGAAAATATACTGGTCCCTTACGAATTAAAATTTCGCGATTTATTTCAACAAACTTTTCGTGAAAATAATCGGCGGGATCGTGCGATATTAATTCTTCTGTGTTGGAAAACTGCTGTTCAATTGACACAGTTGGAGTTGTCGGTTTTAGTGAAGTTACTGAAGTCGTTGCACTTTCGTCGTAGGAATGGTCGCTTTCTGATTCAATCTCTTTTTCAAAATTGGAACATGAAGGTTTAGAAATTCCCGCAATTTGTAATTGAGCTGAGTCATCATGTGGAACATTTATGAGTTGATTGCTACTTACAGAAGTTTCTCCAGTAGTAGTAGTAAAATATGATGTTAATTTTGGTAACTTTTCAATTACTTCTTTCTGATGTAGAGCTTTTTTCCTTTTTTCAGATCCACTAGGATATGACCGTTTCGATATTTTATATTATAATTCAGTATTTAATTAATTTTATAACGAAAATATTCGCTAACACAAAACAGACAAACGACGATTTAATCAAACAATACTTTTTTTTTGTCAGAGCTCAAGCACAGTCAGTAACAAACTAATAACTACAAACAAAACAAACGCCACAACATCGCAGACAAATACTCGAAGGGAATTCCCGTTCGTCAAGTCAAACGACGATCGGGAGTCGGGAATTCCCCTTTTTTGTCTTTGGTATTACGAATGACGTTCGAATAGGTTTCTTAAAGACATAAACCACACCGCATCAAATAATTCTTCTTTTTTTAATTTAATAATTTTTCTTTTAATTGTATTCTTATACTTACATATAGGTATTTAAATTAACCTAAATATACTAATATCGGAAAAACTCATTTTTGAGAGAGAGTGGAGTACTTATACCCTGTTTATTTATTAGTTTGATCTTTCTTTTTGACGGATGTCAAATCGGAAATCGATATAACTTTGCAACGACGAACAATATTTTCTTATTTTAATAATATTAAAAATTGATAATAATCATAAGAATAGACACATAACATAAGAGTACCTGTTAAGGACTCAAGCATTTTCCGAAAGTCTTAAGTGGTTTTTATTGCTTCGAAGTAAAATTTAAATAGAAAAACTGAAAACAATGGTACCTACCCAATGTTTTTATGTCTAGTGCAATAAAATTGATTGACGAATGAATTTATTTATTTTGAATAGTTTAAAACATACATACAGCCACATATTTAGCCAACACATTTTTTACACCAATAGATATTTTCTGTTTCCCATCACTGACCCATCTGTCAAAAAGTTCAAGCTATGTTGTACAAGGTATAGCTATCCGCATGCGGCAAACTAAAGCTAATATAATAAGCGTAGGTATTGTAGTAAGTCATTATCATCAGATTTTTCAAAATTAATATTTTTCGGTAATACCTAAATATCGGTTATCATTTGGTAATCTGGCAGGAACTAGGGGGCCCCATTCGATCGCGGGGCCCTGGGCACGTGCCCATAGTGCCCAGTGGGGAAGAGGGGCCTGTGAATAGTTCGCTTTCTGTGAAATAAGGTAGCTGGAAACAGTGGTTTCTATGAAAAGAGTTCACGGCAAGAAGTGCTATTTATGAAGAGAGATTCTCTGTGTACAGTGCTTCCTATGTACCGAGATGTCTACGAACAATGTTTTCTATCAACCAAATTTTCGGCGAAAAGTGCTGTTTAGGAATAGAGATTTCTATTAGCTGTGCTTTCTGTATGTAGTCGTATCGTACAAGCGTGTTTCTATCTTAGGTTCCACACTCCAATACTGTGACCTTGGAACAGAAGGGAACCAGCACAAAAATAAATAAACTTGGAACACCTACCCTTGAAAAGGACGGACACGAAGAAGAGACTGTGATGGATGAGGTTTGGTATCTTGGACTCAATTAAAACAATATTTCAATGATAGATATATTTTATTGCATTTATGTACTACTTAATATAATTATAACAATTACTTATTTTTTATTTAGATTTGTATTTGTATAGTTTATATAATCGAATTAACAAAATGTGACCCGCATTGGTAAACTTACAAACCCAAAAGATACATTTACGATACCACACAGGAAATAAAAATATATCCCCTAGCACGAAAACCCATTCTAATAATATCGAGAAAATGGAGCATTGCTATTAGTCGCCTGTCTAATGTGAACGTGTTTGCTTGTGAAGCCGGCCAATCACAAAGCTCCGTTCTCTCGATACGACTACGATAGTTTGTCGTGCTAGGAGTACAGGACCACAGTTTTGCTAATTGTCAATTTCTGTCATACCATTTACACTGCAAATAATACCATTTATTTTAGACTTTGCTCACTGGAGAGTTTGTGCTGTCACTGGGAAGGCTAAAGGTTTGCCCTGATTTGTCTTCTACAGTGACGGCACAAAAACTCTGTGCAAACAGGGGTGCTACTCACGTCTATAGGCCACGGTAACCACTGTACATCAGGTGGGCCGTGTGCTTATCTGCTAAGTGGTTTAAAAAAAACAGACTACCGTTATGATGTTCAAGTCTGAAATTAAATGACATTTAGTAGTGCAAATAAACAAATGTAATGAACTCTTTTTCATTTAATTTTGGATTTGAAGTATATTAAGTATAAAATTAGTATCATTCAGTGTAAAAGTCATTATTTACAGTGTCAGTGGTATGACTGGTTGACAATAAGAATCGGGGTCTAAGTGGGCAAACACCGCACCCAAGAATGAGATCCGTTTACATTGACACTCAAATTTGTACCTAATATACTTCGTCCTACACGTATTTCTACTTTTTTTTAAATTTCTACTACTTTATCTAGTGTATAATATGGTTGTGTTTAGATATGCGAATTGGCAACAGTGCATTGGTGCACTCTAGAAGATCAAAAACTTCAGTTATTAGTAGGGGATCTACTGCTACTGTACCCCGCATTCTATTCACTGACTTAGATCTTGGCTATAATTTACAAATATAGACCACGTCTGATACAAAAAAAAACGACGAGCGTTATCAAACTCTAGAGTAAATAATATCTATTTATCATTTTGTATTTTAAAAGCGTTGAAATAAACAGTAAATACAGTCGATTATACCTACCTAATTATAACTTAAAGATATTATTATGAATTCATGGATATTATCAGAACATTTTACTAAAAATAAACGTTCCCTTTTCAATTTAAACTTATTACTCATAACAATAATGAATTTAACTGCTATCACAGATTTGCGTGAAACCAGAGCAATAATAATATTATATAACAATAATATTATAATAACAAATTGAAAATTAAGTTTGTAAAAGAGAAAATATATAATTATCAAAGAATAAGGACTATAAATAAACAAATAAAAAATATTAAATAGGTACCAAAACTGTTGGCAAGTACATAGGTTACACTAAAAGTTTCCGGAACTAGCCACTTACATAAACAATATTTAAAAATTTATTAGAACATTTGAAAATAGAACTCTTTGGCTGTAGAATACAGTTTGTTTCATCTGACTGTCTTTTGTTTTACCTTGTGGTGCCATTTAAAAAATTGTGTGTCTGCATCAACATGGATTTAACTCGGGAAAATTTTCGTAGTATGATTTTCTACGATTTTAAGTGTAATTTGACGGCTCAACAGAGCATCGCTCGGCTTGAAACAGCTTTTGGCGATGAAGCTCCATGCAAGACGACTGTTTATAGCTGGTTTGCAGAATTCAAGCGTGGTCGTATCAATCTCAGTGACGAATCTCGCGATGTTCGGCCGTCCACCGCTGTGACCAACAAAAACATCGATGCTGTGCGCCGTATGATTGAAACAGACAGGCATGTGACCTACCATGAAATTCGCGCATCCTTAGAAATAGGCATGAGTCAAATACAATCAATCCTACACAAACATTTGGGTGTGAGAAAGCTGTGCTCGCGGTGGATCCCACATAACTTGACCGAGGATCAAAAAACGGACCGCGTCACTTGGTGCAGTGCCATGCTTACCAGATTCAACGAAGGTGCGTCAAATTTGGTGTGGGACATAGTAACAGGTGACGAAACATGGATTTATTGCTACGATCCCAAAACAAAGCAGCAATCGAGCGTATGGGTCTTTCAAGATGAGCCGAAACCAACCAAAGTGGCGCGCGTGAAAAGTGCATCTAAGCGGATGATTGCTTCTTTTTTTAATAAAACTGGACACGTGGCTACTGTTGCTTTAGAAAATCGTCGTACTGTGAATAGTGACTGGTACACGACCATTTGTTTGCCGGAAGTTATTGACGAACTCCGTAAAAATAACCGTAAACGCCGTATCATCCTGCACCACGACAATGCTAGTTCTCACACGGCCAGACAGACAAACGACTTTTTGAAGGCGAAAAATGTAGAACTCATGAGTCATCCTGCATACAGTCCCGACCTGGCACCTTGTGACTTTTATCTGTTCCCAAAAATTAAGAACCAATTACGCGGCCAACGATTTTCATCACCAGAAGAGGCTGTCGAGGAGTATGAAAAACACGTTTCAGAGGTCACCACAGAGGAGTGGCACAAAAGTTTTCAAAACTGGTTTGATCGAATGAAAAAGTGCATAGACGCCAAGGGAGATTATTTTGAAAAACAATAAATTAATTTTGTACCTTTAATAGTATTTTTTCATATTCATTCCGGAAACTTATAGTGCGCCCCACGTATTACTTGATGCTAACAATTATTGTGATTTAATTACAATTATGCATAGTGAGTCTCGTCGAATGAACTTATTTTTATTCTCATGGATACATTTTTTCCAATTGCTGTTTCCGAGAAACCAGTAAGAATATTTAGTTTCGTGTCGATTTTATGCTCTAAAATATTATTAATCAAACTTAGGCCTCCGCAGGATCTATTACTAAAATATTTAAAAATATCTTAACATCACAATATATTACTTAATTACTTAATAACAAATTTGAGTCGTCTGACAAATTCGGTTCTTGATTATGACTCAAACCTAGATTAACTTCATTCAGGCAACAGTTAACTATACCGTTATGTCAAACAACCCATATTTTAAACAAGTGAGGTGCAGCTAAAGCGATGAGTTACTTTTATGTGATGAACAGTAAAAAGTAGGTAACAGGTACGGTAAGGTATTCATACTACTAATTTTATTTGTATCAATCAGTCAGTCATCGCCGAGGAGTGCAATATCATGACCTACGAAATACCTACATATTTAGAAAACACCTAGGTACCTACTTACATAAAATACCTAGACTGATTTTTTTTTCTTGTGTCCGAGATGTACTTATTAGAACTTTATAATAAGGGGCTTTTATTATGATTTTATATTCTACGCATAAACTCGACTTATCCATTGAATTAAAATACTTCTGCTCAATCTTTCGTTTACAGGACAGCGATTTAATGTTTGTTTTACGCAGAATTTGTTATAACTTTTTTCTTTATCTTTTAGAGTTCTAGACCAATTAATCTTTAACAAAGATTCAAGTGATTTCAGTTCATAATCACATGTAATGTTCTATGCATAGGTCGAAATGTTCCTTCGTCCATAAGCGCCTGGCCTGGCCCCTTACAAATACTAAACAGTAAGTAACAGTCTACAGGAGTATTTTCATTCTCAATTTATTTGAATTTGACAATGTGACTAAACTTATCTCTAAACTAAAAATTTAATATAATTATTTATTCATATATATTACTACTATTTTCAAGAGTAAATAAATTTAAATTTTAGAACCATAATGAACACATAAATTATATGATCAATAAACATGTAAGTTTCATTGCTATTCTTGTAAATGGTTAGTCTCGATTTTAATTTGATTTGTAATTCGAGTTCGGAATGCTTGCACAGCGCAAATGCGGAATAATAGACCAGTTAAAACCGTTTGTGATTTATTAATAATTTTATAACTAAGTATATATGTATTTGCAAAACCGCAGCAAGTCGATCCAACTCTCGCTATTCTTCACGACATGTCTAATCTATGTATAATGTCTATAATATCATAATTAACTAAAATTTCTCTTTGGTTTTTCGATACTAAAATGGGTACGATTCATAATCCATGAATAATATGTTTTTCTCTTTTAATATCATTAATGAAACTATTCATATTATTTACCGAGTGATTTTAAATTTCTTTAAAACAGTCAATTCAATTACCCTATTGCATGGAGTTCATTGCTGGCTTTGTTTAAAAATGTGTCAAATTAATGGTATATTTTCGCTCTTTAGCCATTATTACCTGAGATCTGAGACAATATCGATCAGGATCCTCCCATGTTTACAGTAAAAATGAATGCTTTGAAGGAATTATTATACTTACGAGATTACTTTATCGATCGTGAGTCAAAAACTATCTTTGTACACAGTGAAAATAATTATTATGCATAAAGTTTTTAACACTATAGGGGTTAACTGAGCCCACGGGATGAGTTGGATGTGGGCTCATTCGACCACGATGAGTTTAATATAATATTCTTATTATCTGTTACAAGTTGGTGAGTCTAGTCTAGACCCTAAATGTGTTTAACCCTAAAGTTCGCGATGTGCATATAACTTAGCAGATATGTGAGTGTAACTTACAAATAACACACACATATTAATCGCGAATAATAGATCTAAACGCTATACTAGATATTGCTCTGAACTGGCTTGCTAAAGCCTCCTGGGAGTACTCACACAATCATTACATGAGTCAAATAACTAGATCAGCAGGTCTAAAAAGGTAGCTTTAATGAAATCGTACTAGGATAATATTTTGTCTTACGGCTAAATACCAAATTAGTATCTGCTGAGTACATGAATTATTGTGATTCGGTTCACACAATTGACCAATTAACGAAATTTATAGGAATCTGTTAGATCTAATGGATTTTCATAAAGTTACTCGTTATTAGCAGAATCGCTCGATGTAACTTTTTAGATCCGCATGTGTTTTCGATAAAGCCACGATTCTGCACGTCTGAGAAATACCAAACCTTAACCAATTTGTAATTTTGTATGAAATTCAGACCAAAGAGCTATACTAAAATTGTGAATTAACTTAACAGGTATATTCTAAAAGTCTTATAAAATAACATATTGGTGCCGATTCTGTTTGTAAATTTTCCTAAAGTATAAAAACAATGATTTCGTTGAATTTAGTAACTAAATCTACTAGGAATAGGGGCGGTCGTACTTACAACTATCCGTGCGACTTTTTATAAATAAAACTAAAGGTACATATGTACCTAAAATTCTAAGACACCTAATTCAAGAAAAAAATTCGTATACACATTGTGGTATAGGTGTCAACACGATCGTGTTTCAAAAATTGAAAGCATTTTTAATTTAAGAAAGGACCAGGCCCTAAATTATACCAATAGAATCGGCACCATATATTTCTCTTATCAAACTCTGTCCCCACTACATCGTACACTTATATTGTAAATATATTGCACATTAACCTTAACAACGATGCTAAATTTATACTCCAATACCGATGCTATATTGTAACGCATGTACCTAATCACAAGTGATATTAATTCGCAGTGGAATCACAGCGTAACGGTGTGCAATATGTAAATAGGTGATTATAAAACATATTACCTGGTGCATGACGAACGTTTTTGAAAACCATCACTTTATAATAGTGGTTGGAGAACATAATTTACTTCGCAATCAAATACCCACTGTAGTTGATTTATTAAAACTACATAATAAATTAAAATAAGACAAGCACTCACTAGTGAACGAGATAAGACAATCAATTGGACCTTGGACCCATAGCGGACCGTGGACTTATAGCGAATTCGTGACTCCACTGCGGTAACATTTCAAAACCCTTCGTTAAGTATGCGGGGCTTTCGTCTACATTTCTTCTTAAAATACGATAAGACGGATTTAAATGCTGCTGACTCTCAGCCATCGCCAAAAAGTTCTTAGCCTCTTGGATCTGTGATGGAGTGAGCGGTACTTCGCTGAAATTACCTGAAATAATGAAAATCATGGCTTTAAATATAAATATTAATCGTGAATCAAAGGGAATTAAAATTTATTTGAAATTGGATCTATGTCTATATGTAATAGGTAACCATGATAATTTTGAAACAGTTTGTATGTTATCTTGGTGACTGCCCCCGTGGCACTACCCAACAACAATACTGGTAGTGTCAAAGGGAATATTCTTTACCAACGGGACTACCGGTAGTGGCAAGGGTAAAAATTAATTCCCCGACACCGGTAGCTTTTGCTATACATTTCAATAATAAAATTTAGATAATTCCAGTTGTTCAGGATAGATTCTGACAGCTCAACTAGGAGTAAACTTTGTACCACTTTAGAAAGGGGCTGCCACGTGTTCAAAAGAATCACGTCCTGGATGTTAACGTTTCGATTTACAACGTGTTTAGAAATTAGAAAAAGTGAATCATTATTGTTAGTCTTGATATTCATAAAAACGTATCCAATACGCCAACAATACGAGATCAAGACATTGTAACTAAAAGGCGGTTAATGACATGATTTCACAAAGTTATGAATACCTCACCTATAAATGCTAAAACAAGTCCATTCGACGGCTGCAGTGTCGTTATAGGAGAAGCTCTATGCCATCCGAGTGCCTCATAAGTTTGCCCATCAGACGAAATTAAAAAATTATATGGTATGACCTTCTTCACAGCAGTTGCATTTGCCTAAAACACAAATAATCATTTATTATTTAATACCACATTCAGCCACACATATGTCCGGGATAAAAGTAATCTATGACTATTCCAGATTCTACACTGCTAATTCATTTTTGTACGCAACGAAAGTTGAAAGGATCTGGATGACAAATTTCATCCAGTTCCGTTCAGCTTTCTTTGCGTAAAAGAACAACAAGCGTCCATCTAATATTTATAGGATTACCCATAATTCAATATAATATGTTGTTTTAAAGGTTGCCAATGTCATTGGTAAAATAAAACGATATGCGGTTAATATGAAATTACAGAAGACAAGAAAATATAGTCACCGAAGGATGTCATTGACTGAGGTACAATGCAATCATAATACTTGTCTTTACTCACATACCAAACTATAAAATTAATTCATTTTTACATTTGTAAATTGTTTAGGTTGAGACTACTGAGATATCATGTGTATGTGAGAAACACATAGTGTAGGGATATATATATATATATACACATATATATAGGGTACATAGATATGCGAGTATATAAGTAGCACAAATGAATGAATATTTTCCCACAGAGACTACAAAACTCGGTCAAAGTTCCTGGTTGCAATTCTATTCTATGTCGCAATTCATGGGCCCGGCCTTGACCAGCTCCGTTCCATTTAGATGGCGTATAATGGAGAGTTAGATAATTGAAACTTTATATTTTAACCCTCGTTATTAGTAGAGCCTGTCTCATGTCTTTTGCAAGGAAGTAGGTACCACGTTTGTGAGAATTTCTTTCCTTGTATTTAATTATTACAGACGCGACGTAACCCGGCATCCCATATCAACAAACGGGCCATTTGGGTAAATTGAATGGCGCCTTCGTGGTACATAACACTGTAAGTATAGTGTTTGTGATGTAAACAAGAATATTTACTCAGGTATATAACATCTGGGTAGATAAGGAGTGACGATTAAAGGAAGGGAAGAGATGTCTATAATTGTCACTACTCGTTTATCTTAACATGTAGGTACGTTTGCCTCCGTTTATCAGCAATATTCAACCAATGACCTAATAATAGTGTAGGTAATTAACACAATAATGTTCGCATCAGATGTCTGTTGGAGTAGTTGTAGCTTTAGTCATGCAAATAAATTTATTTTTTATCCTCTAACGGGAATACCGCCTACAGAATAACACTGTTTACTCAATACGATGTAGTAGGATGTAGTATTATAGTATCAATGCAAAACATAATACGATTTATATTTGTAATTTAACGTAGCGAAGGAGGATAATAACTATTTGCATATCGAATATATTAGGAGTCCCCCGACTATGGAAGTACATGCCTCCGTGCTTTATGTAGGTACAAAACCGCAGCTATATTTCTTGCTTAGAGTTATGATGTGGAGCCCTATGCCACCATCACCTGCGGATTGCTCTGGCACAGGTTTTTGTCTCAGGGTTAGGAGTCTGACCGCAGTCGCTCCCACAATCGTCAAGAAAAGTCGAATTAAAAGAATGAGAGTGGACCCCAAGCTACAAAGTTTAGACGCAACTGGGACTAACAGTGTAACGATTTTGATATGTTATAATGTAACCGATCTTCCCCGGGATTCTATCCATGGTCGGCGACACGTCCGTTTACAAACACCGGTGGTTACCTAGCCCTGGTGAAATCGCAGAGCACTGCTAATCTTCATATTAATTACATGTTTCAAATGGGAACATGTGTCAAGTTGCCTAGCATAGTAGAATAATAAGTGTAATAAAATATCGAGCATTGAGCGATCGGATTGAAACGATATATCTGGTTCTTAACCCACTTTAGGCAATGATTCAATAATCTGTACATAGAAAACATATATACGAGTACGTATATAGTTATATGTCCGTGTGGTTGACGGAGTTAGGATACAAGTATCACCACCCCTTCTCAACCGTAGGGTGTCGTAAGAGGCGACTAACGAAAAAATACGCAGACGATATCACTGCGAGAGAAGGAAAACTCAAAATATAGTCCTGTACCAACCCATCTGGCCAGCATGGAAACAGTAGGCCAAAGCCTCCCAACATTGGGAGAGACCTATGTCAAGTAGTGGCTAACTGACTGACTGAGGTATAAGACACAAGCATGCACTTAGAAGCCAGAAGTCTTTTGGATACTACTAATGTTCTAGTAAAAGCGCAATGATATCTATTTGCTTTGTCTTTAATCTCTAGTCAAAATGTAAAACTGAACAACATTTTTACAATGTATCACAGACATACTTTAAGAAGGATATGCAATTTAATGAGTAGGGTAGTCAGAGCTCACTAGAGAATTTGTGCTGTCAGTGGGAAGACTAAAGGCTTGTCCTGCTTTGTCTTCTACTGACGGCACAGAAACTCTGTACTTACAGGGTTGGCAGCGCGACTGTGACTCCTCTGGTGTTACAGACGTCCATAGGTCACGGTAACCACTTTCCATCAGGTAGGCCGTGTGCTTGTCTGCCAACTAAGTGGTATAAAAAAAAAGTCCCCAGTTTCAAATGTCAATATTAAGTTGTTTATTATTATTACTCAGGTGGGCTACAGAAGAGTAGGGCAAAAACAAGAAGTCTTACAATTTTCAAATTAGTACAGTTAAATAAAATTTGACAAACAAAAAAAATGTTTTACCTGCATTGCTTGTAGCAGTTTTATGCATGTCTCGGTGTTCCAACACCGGTCAGTGTTTGTGTGAACAATTATGACTTCTTTTGATGTGTATGGAGGCAACACTTGAACAGTTTGCGATGAATTACTGTGATCCCACTGTTTCCTGCTCACTAAATGTACTGGTGTTTCAACTGGAGGTAGAATATTTTCTGTAATTAAATAGTTTATTAATAACAATGATTACAGGGGTAATTATTTTTAGCTGGTATATGCTTCAAAAACTGTAAAGTTTAATTTAATTTTGACATGATATACTCACATATCATATTATAAAATAAAACCGCCTTCAAAGACTAACATATTCATATTATAAAATAAAACCTTTTTTGGTGGTGATGGCAATACGGTTAAATGCTTTTTTACAAATTTATTGCCAGCCAAATGAAGAACTGGCTGCTACCTTATAAAACAAATATATATTATTTGTATATTACTTACCAGAGTCACTCTGTATCATAAGAAGATAAATGCCAATGATGACTCCAGCCACAAGTATTAGCACTAACAAGCTGACAATTATCATAGTAACTGGATTCCTGGGTGATACATGTTGAGGGAACCGTTGAAGTAATGGTGAGCTTTCCACAGCAGCTTGAGTCCCTTCATCAGCATGATTTGCTGAATTATGTCGTGATTCATGGTCTGTGAACATTTTATTTTCATAATCAGACTCACTATGTATATCTATCAAATTTAATGACATGATTAGTAAAAAAATCAACCACACATTCCGATGTAAAAGATGAACTGGATAAAAGCTAAGTATTAAATGAGAATTCCACTGACTGACATTATCTATAAAAATTCACAGGAAGTGTTAGTTTCAATGACAATGATAAAGAAAAAATCAACCATTTACAATTCACATAACGCAATGGTAACTCCACCATAATCACTGGTACCTTAAATACATTCAACTCAAATGATACTAAACCCTAATTCAACTCATGAAATAATTGAATTTATGTACTATTTCAACCGATCATTTTATATAAGGTACAAATACAATAAAACAAATAGTATAATGATAAGTTTATCCGACTTATCTGTGCATTGTAGACCAGACCACTATACCGAGCAGGGTTGATTAACAATGAAATGTATATATTACATGTATGATATTTTTATGGTGACAATCAAACGGTGTCAGATTAAATCACATCACTCAAAGTATCAAATTAATAGTGATAGAGCATTATTATTTCAGCCGCTGTAGCGTGGCGGAAGTGAATGCCGTCGCCACGTAGGAGGTGTAAGTTCGATCCCTGGTAAGTGCAAACATTTGTATGCATGAAGACTGGTATCTGCATGTATGGATTAAACAGTTGGTCCCACTTGCCATATGAACATCTATGGCAGTCTTTACGGGTATGTAGAGCACTAAAAAGTTCAACGTCTGGTCTAACTACAATACTTCAATATCGCGTTTGGGTTGTAGCGGTGAGATAACAGTCACTTCACGAAAAAAAATGAGGCTCAGCCAAACTGCAGTTAGTCTGGTAAAGCGGACCCCCAGACTCCGAGGTAAAAGTTATCGATGCGACTGGGATTAACGCTAGCATAACGAAGAAGAGCATTATTATTTCAGAAAGATAAACCAGAGCTAGTTATTTAACAGTTCGAGAAGGACATACGGACTCCATTGTTGAAAGTAGTACCAAAATACTATTCACCATGAATCTATAAAGTTTGTCTGTAGAATATATGGTGCGCCTTAATTATCCTTTGTATCACAATAATAGATCTAGAAACAAGGAAAAAAATATTTATTGGACAAGTACCTACTCACCAACAGTATATAACGGCTGCATGTTGACAACTAAAACTTACCACTAGATTGTTTAACATAACGTTAAATTCGATATTTATAATAAATTTTAAGGAAAACCCATAGACCACTTTTTTGTGTACAATTGATACGGGTGGTATTTTTATTATCCTGTTCAATTGTCAATTTTGACAGTATATTAATGACACTTCCAGATTATTTTTTCTGTGAAAACATTTTTTATTTAATTTTATGACACGGTAACTAGTACCTACATATCAAGTCTTATTTAATGTATTATAATCTTAAAATAATTGTTGATAATAACAATGATGATTACTTTACGATGTTGTTGAAGATAATGATGCCGATGATGATGACGATCAATGAGATGATTGCTGCCTCAGTAAAATTGTAGATCACTAGAGATATTTGGTACCAACACGAAAACTGTAATATGCCACTTCCCTACACTTGTGTGTAATGTCGAAGACGTTATGTCTAAAAATCCACCATTTTTATACATAAAAGCTCCAATTTACATCAATTTCGGAAAATAAAATCATGTTCTAGGATGCACCCTTCTTCATGTAGGCGCCAAAACTCCTTTTCTGTGAAGAAAAATTGTCTCTTCTTTATAGGGCTGGCAAAACTTCATAAACTTTACTATATATTGAAAAGTTTGAAAACATCACGTTTTTCAATGCTTGAAAATTTTCGTTAAAATTATGGTGAGGTACCCACAGTCACACACTGCTGTAGCTTCAGTTTTATTGGACAGAGACCAGTCTTTTGCCTTTTGTTCTATTTCTTAGTTGTCTTATTATGCCAACCTTTGTTTCAGTATTCAAGAGAACTTGAATATATAATTCAAACTTATGAACTCGCTCAAGCATCAATTAAATTCACACACATCACTACTCTGTCCATTTTGTTATCTGTTGCAAAACTTGCAATACCATTTTGGTAAGAGTGACTAGCTTCGTAGTTCGTTGTATTGATTTTGAATAACTCAGATAATAAAAATTAGAGTGTAATCTAGGATCGATGTATAGAAAACCCTAATTCAAATAGATATATAGCTAATCAACTACGATATTACGATAAATAAATATGAAGTCAGGAAAAAGTAATATTATTACACTGACCTGACTCAGTTGGCTTAGCATTGCTACAATTTCACAAACGCTTTACAATATAAGCGTATATTTATGTAGGCATGGTTGATTATGACGATCAATTCCGAAGAAAAAATAGTGCACCCTTAGTTGCTATTGTTGAATGTCTAATAAGAACTTGAGGCCTGTCGGCCTTTGAGTTTCTTATCTTTTTCACCTGTATTTAGCTACCTGAAACAATCTGAATAGATTCGATTTATCTGCTACTGCTAAACAGTACTTCTTGTGTTGAGGTAAGTTAGTGAAACAGTTATATCATTTTGTAATATAGAAACTTCTATGGGTAGTTGGAGTAAATAATTTTATAACTGGATGCGAAAGTGAATGTGTTTATGCTGTGGCTATTGGAATAAGCTGTATGGATGATAAACATGACATGATATATTATTTTAACTACTCTTATCACTGGCGGTTAAACCAATTTCCACCTAAGAATGATTGGATTGGAAAGTACCCCAGGGCCTCAAAATTTAAAGGACCTCATGCTATTGATCAAAGTAATTAAGTTACATAGCTGTAGGCTACATAGAATGCTTGCGACAAATTGTATCTTCTGATCATTACTGGGCCAGTCCTCTGTTATGTCCTGTGAGTGCTTTCAATATAACAATTGTCATATGACAGTCATTATATTCTACCATAAAGTGCTTCTAGTAAGGTATAGAGCACCTTTGTTGCAGACCACAAACTAATTCTCAGTAATTGTTGTGTGGTACCTGGCAGAGTAGAATTTGGACCACCTCATCTCTTCCCATGAGGTGTTGTACAAGGTGACTAAGGGATAGAGTTGTTAAACATCAGACATATATACAGCCCAGACTCAGCCTCAGATGAATGACTTGAGACAACAATAGTGCCCAGAAGATGGCAATAGGCTCACCCCCTATTTCGTGGGACTGAATTAAATGATTGGTGAAATGTGGGTGTTAATTCATTTCTGCCTAATCCTGGATATAGGCGTGATTATATGTATGTATTTATTAACATTTGACTCTTTCATGCACACTGAATTTTATACATAAATTTTTAATTTACCTAAGCAATCAATTGAGGGATTATTTCCAGTGGGGACAACCAGATGAGCGATCCACCAGCATCATGTGCATCTCCATCCATTTTGCTGGGGTTCTGATTTTGGTGATTGCATAGGTCATTATTACATTCATAGCATCCTTTTGAATCTGATTCTTTTGGACTTCCACCTTTAGACATTCTGGGTCAGATTCCATGGACTCCTATCTTACCAATAAATAAATAGGGCACTTGGTGAATAGATTTTCTTAACATATTTCAGGGCAGTAATATAATTTCACAATGGGATCTGCTTTGCTGAGCTGTATATTATTTCAAATGAATTAACCTTTTTGACACTTGTTACTAACAAGGCTAGCGTTATTGACAAAGCTATCTGGAAATCTTGACAAAGATGAATGGAATAATATTTTTTTGCTTGTGTAGTTAGCGGTTCAGCGACTCTAGAATACTTGCTTCTTCTGTTAATTTTATTTCTATCTGGCTTGCGTAAAGGTTTATGACAATGAACATGTTATACTTGGAGACAACTTAATTTTTTTTTAAATTCGACTATATCCTTACCCTCAACCTTTTTATTCAATTTTAAATTTCTCTTACTCGAATTGTTCAGCAAGCAATGTATTAATACAACTGTTTTGAATAATTTACTAATTTTTCAGATCTTTAGAATCACTCAATGATACGAGAATTTTATGACAGTTCTGAAGATGATGAAATGGAAAATCAGTACCAAATAGATCCAGAGTGTTTGGTTCTTACTCGTCCTGACTGCGACATGCATAACCGGTGTTGTGGTGGTAAAGCTTGGTGTATTAGGGTAAGTTCTCTTAGCATAACACTCAGACATTACCTACCTGGTGAATTTCTGTATTCGTAAGTGTGATTCAATTGAGAATCTGTCAGGTTTTCGAGACAATCTATAATGAAACACATACCTATTAATGGAGTCTAGTCAAGAGTTTTTATTCATTCTTTGGGAATTGAACTAAATGCCTATGGAAATCTCTAAATATATAAAATATACTCGTGTACAATATAATTCTCTTTTCTTGTTCTTATATTCAAAATGTTTAAATGACTTTCAGAATATTACAAATTCAGACAATAGACAAATTTTATAAAGCTGTTTATCGGGGACTATTTATATCATCATGCTACTTTCAAGGGAGTGGAGCTATTTATGATTACTAGAAATATCAACAATTGTGGCAGATTCCCAAACATTATTTGAAAATGAATAAATTGCATCCATATATTACACAAAGAAATGCTTCATAGTATACCATGGGCTAAGCCAGGGAGTGCAGGCTAATATATAATAACTAATAGTTCAAAGTAGATCTATATAATAATGAGGGTTTTCTTTTGTTCCAGGATATATGTGGCATCATCTGTGCAATATTAACATGGCTTCTAATACTGTACGCAGAGTTTGTTGTGATGATGGTGATGTTGCTGCCTGGCGTGTCCACATATCCTGTGTATAGCTACATCAACATATTCATATTCCAAAGCTTGGCATTCCTTGCGTTTGCATCACATCTAAGAACCATGTTTACTGATCCAGTGAGTATATCAATGTTTACATACCATTTTATTGAATCAACTGCCACTATTGGCGTGTTCTTATTTGTTTATATTTGTCATTTCATAAATTAAGTTTGAAGTAGAATAATATTTTGTGCATTCACAGACATTACAGGACTTTATAGTACCATAACACCACATACCAGCCCTATAGAGATTGCGGTAGAATGTTCAATTGCTAAATCAGTGGTCACATGTTTGATTCCAGCTCAATGGCTAAAATGTATATTTGTATTGGTCCTGGTATTTTTAGGTGTATAGTGTATGTGGGTATATACACTATACACCCGAAGACGGCTATCTCATAAGAGACGGTCCTCGGCCGGCCGTTTCATAAGAGACGGTCCTGGGCCGACCGGGGTGCGAGGGATATGTCTCAGATAATCTCACCTCCGGCAACCTGCGACCCACACAGTCGGCGTGCGTTTTAGTCGGTTCAAGTCCGACATAACCTCCCCCATCGGCCCACATGAGCATGGAATGTCTTAATAGTCAATAACGATTGAATTTTGGTATATTTGTATCATATCTTTGTGGCCATGAAATCATTGTAAGCCAAATTATAAGTAGAAATGGTCAGTGGCTTGGCGGTGAATTCTTTGGATACAGCCAGGAACCAGTGTTAAGGTTTAGGACATATGTAGAATCTTGATAGTAACACTGAACTCTTTTACAGGGAGCAGTTCCAAAAGGAAATGCTACAAAGGAAATGATTAAACAGATGAGTTTCCGAGAGGGCCAGGTCATTTTTAAATGCACAAAGTGCTGCAGCATCAAGCCTGAGCGTGCCCACCATTGTTCGGTGTGTCAAAGGTGTATCAGGAAAATGGACCACCATTGCCCATGGGTTAACAATTGCGTCGGCGAAAACAATCAAAAATATTTCGTTTTGTTCACGGTAAGTAATTATAAATATACAGTGGTATCACTTTATTCAAATATTATACAAACATAAAAATAGATAGGCCAAAAATTTTTTTATGTACGTGTATGATTAGTTTTGTTTTGGTTTTAAGCATTAGTGTGTAACAATATAATAAGTTTTATTTATATAAGTGTTAGATTTACACACACATATATATGTGTGTAAATCTAACACTCACGCCTAAAAATCCCCTTCTGGACCGCAATGTTGAATTTGCAAAATGTTGAATTCCCAAAATGTTCAATTCCTAAAATGTCGAATTCCCAAAAAGTTGAATTCTCAAAATGTTGAATTACCAAAAGGATGAATCTCAAAATGTTTCAAGGAAAATAGGAAATGCTTTTGTAGTTCAGATTAAAAACAAAGATTTTAAAATAAATTTATTTGTTCTAGTTTAGTTGTTAAAAAAATTATAGACCTACTACAACAATGCGTCTGCTCCTGTGGCGGCAGCGCCATTACGATTTAAAAAGTAATTAAAATCCTGATTCAGGTCTTAAATATATAAGGGTAGGCAGAGGTGTTATTAACACCTACATTTCGCCAACTATGTTTTTCGGTCCTACATAATAGATGGCAAGCCAACCTCCGTCAAGCCAGCACTTCGTCATGGGCTGTATGTATACTGTCGAATGGAGAACAGCCCTATCCCGTAGTCCCCTTCTTCGACATCCACGGAAAGAGATGAAGAAGCCTTATTCTAGTCCCTTACTATGTAAATATAAGAACATAACATAAACTCACGCCTAAATGTCCGAAGGGGTAGACAGAGGGTGCTAGCACCCACATTTCGCCAGTTTTATGTTAAGGTCCCAATGTAATAGGTGGCGAGCCTATTGCCATTAACCGGGCACTTATAAACCTGCGATAAATACACACATAACTTCGAAAAGTATCAAAAAGTCATTGGTGTGTGCCATGGTAAAACCTGGGATCGAACCCGAGACCTCGTCTCAGCAGTTCATTACCCATACCACTAGGCTACCGGGGTTTTTTAAATATTATATAAAATATAAGTATTCTACAAATTTCTGTACAACGCTATTTGACCCATACTAAGCATAGTTTAACCAGCTTTTGTTATGCAAATACTAATATTCATGCACTAAGCTGGAATCGAACCCACCCCCATGCGTAGCAGTCGAACGTTCTACCGCTACGCCACAGACTCCTTAACCGTTACTTACCTATAACTTGTAAATGAACGACATCATTGTTTACTTTCAGTTCTACATAGCGGCAATCTCGATCCATGCGGTGAGTCTAGCGATATACCAGTTTGTGACGTGCATTCGACACGAATGGCGGGACTGCAGTGCCTATTCCCCACCAGCTACAGTCGTCTTACTGTTGTTCCTTATTGCTGAAGCTCTACTCTTCGCCATATTTACCGCGGTCATGCTTGGCACTCAGCTTCATGCTATATGGAATGATGAGACCGTGAGTGATTTTTTCAGATCTACCTCTAGATACACATTTACAGAAGAGATGAAATTGTTATGTTGTAACAATAAACAAAGATATTATTATATAAAAATAATTATTATGTATTAGTACCTAAGATCGTCTATTGCCTCGTCCGTGTGCACGGCTGCAGGCCTTGTAAATAATATAGAGCTAATATCGTGCAAGTAACTACCTAATTTGTATAAAAGTCGTGCAAATAGTCCATATGATTTGCACAATGTGGGCTTGTAGTGGACATATCAACGAGATACGTCAAGAAAACCATCTGATTTTTACACGACTACAGCGAAGCAAAAGGAGGGTGTATGATTTTGACAGACTATGTATGTAGGTTCATCAATTCCCTCACAGCGCCTCAACCATTTATTATAACTGGACAAATGAAGTATCGTAAGAAGCATCTTAGTCGCCCGCTGGTTATATGCTATATTACGTGTTACTGATTCTAATGTGGCGCCCCCAAGCGGTCCAAGTGATGTGTTAAATAATAAATTTGAGATAAATTTGTTGTATTTGGTATCAACTATAATAAGCCTTTATAGCCAACTATAATTAGCACATTTCAAATATGTATAAATTATACCTATTGCTTGCCCCAAAATATTATAAATAGTAAAAAAGTAAGTTTAAAAACTAAACTTGACTACTGGAAAAGTATAAACAAGAAAATATCTAGGATAGCCGTGGTCTTATGCCACTTAGTCTAACAAAACAATACGTTGTAGGGAAAAATGGCATACGACCACGGCTATCCTAGATATTTTCTTGTTTAATGCTTTTTCAGTAGTAGGATTTTAATTAGATAGTTCAATGCGTGTCTAAAGAAAACCATAAAATACTGTACATTTTTGACAGGGTATCGAGCAACTGAAAAAGGAGCAAGCACGATGGGTTCGCAAATCGCGATGGAAGAGCATACAATCAGTGTTCGGCAGGTTCTCCATCCTCTGGTTCTCGCCGTTCACTCAGCCATCGCCTAAAACGAAGTTGGAGAGCTACTTGTACAGTGTTTAAATACGAAATTGTAAGAAAACCACAGAATTTCATCTTTCAAGTGATAATCTAAACCACAGTCGTATCGTCTGTGTCTATAAATTGTAGTAAACGTTTATCAAGCAATATTTGAATAATGCTATTCGGTGGTACAGGGGTAGCGAGTTCGACGGCTGTGCGTGACGTTCCGGGATCGGTTCCCGGCTCGGGCAATAAATTTTATCGTATTTTTCTGTCAGTAACAACTCGGAATCAGAAAAAAGTGCCTGGTTGACAGCAATAGGCTCGCACTCTTTTATGTGCGGACTGAGAATGGCTGGTGAAATGTAAGTGTTTAATGCATTTCTCCCTTTGGAGGTATATAATCGTTAGTACATAGTAAACAATCCTATTTGAACTCACGGCCTATGCATAGAATAAAGTTACATGTGACTATGAGCTGTCATCACTTTTCTAGTATTTTTGTCGCTAATATTACTCATACTTAATTAAGCTTTAAATGTAAGTGTATAAGAATAATATCTCTTGAAAAGTAATAAAAAAGCAAATTCTTTGTAAAATTAACTTCAAAACGCTGTACTTTAAAGTAGAGATTTTACAGAAGTATCTTTATTCAATGGATAGGTCTGTTTAGAAACATTTCTTGTGTGTTTCTACTTTCTTATTGTTGTAGTCAATAATAACTACTACCATGATGAACAATGACTGACGATGGAATTTGTGAAAAGATAGCTAGTTAGGAAACCAAACGTATGCATTTATATTTTAATGATAATAAACAATTGTTACAAATAATTATCACAAATGATTATATTGTCAAAGTATAGGTGACATGATTCTCAAACAGTTCGTGTTATTAACGATCGCGTTGATAAATATTAATGCACGGTAATATGTAGAGTTGTTTCACGCTATTGTTGATGTGGATTTAAATACCCGTAATATATACAGGGTGAATTTTGAAAGTTGACATAGATCCCCAACCCCGAAATTACTGGGAATAGCGAAAAGTACCTACACCAAGGATCCTCGGAAAAATAAAACAGCGTCATTGAATTTTTGAATGTAAAAATCAATGTAACCAGGCATAGAACCTGTTAATTTTGAATGAAAGAATACATACGATATTATGACACCATTTGATAGTATCGCTGATTGGGTATTTGACTGACAATTCAAATTAGGTACTTTCACCAAACATCAAAACCAGTAAGTTAAAAGGAAACTTTTATAAAATAATTTATAGTGACGTAATAGTCAAAGTCGTTGGGTGGATGATTAAAAAAATATAAAATAATAACTGACACAACTTTTACCGCTCTTTTATCATTTTCAATTTGCTGAGCTCAATCAAATAATTTATTTTAAGTATAGGAAAATACTTAATTGGGAACAAATTCTGGGCAGTAATGACGTATTAATAGCGTAAAATTCACCGGGATATTTACTATGTTTATAGTTTTTCTCTACTCCACTGTTAGAAGCACAATGATCACGGTCTACAATACACCGTGATTATGGCGCTTGAAATAGCGCCGATATTGTTTACTCGAAAAAAAAACCATAAACATGGTAAATGTCCCGGTGAGTATAACACGATTATTGTGAAGCATTGACATCTCAAATCAGTAATGACTTAAGCCAAACTTGAGCAAAGAGTTCATTTTTAACAAGATACTAACAAATAGTGTAAAATTAAAGTATTTTATATTCAAATCAATCAATATGATTCCACACGAGGAATATTAATGTTTCAAAATCCAATGGTGCAGTTTTAGTTTTCATCAAAATCGGGTCCGGCTTTGGCTGGGCACGTCTGCTTGAAACATTCACCCTGTATATGTATATAAAAAAACATATATAACGATGTATTTTAGTAGACTATTGCACATACACAAATATCTGATTTTACATTGTACCCGAGTGTTTTAAATTCTTGAAATTACTGAGACATTTTCAAGATCATAGAAGATCTCTTATTGTTAATTGTGTTAGATTCTTGTGCTATGATAAAAGTTCAAATCACAAAATATGAAGTAAGTTAGAATACACATATATATAAATACATTATATTTATTCGACTAAATTTGCTGCTTTACCTGCTACAGAGTATGTATACTCATAAGAATGAAAAGTAATGCTATAGAAATGGATCTATGCAGTTCTAGACTCCTTGAGCTATAACCCTAGATACACCGAAGCCCTACTGCAGAGTTAAGTCACACGTAACTAGCGCTTACGCTTCTTTACAATGAAGTATTATTGCAGAATATAGTACATACAATATAGTGACTGAATAGGTATATTAACATACCGAATCATCTTTTAATATAATATGCATGCAGTTTAAATGTCAATGTTATATTATGTAAATATACTGTTATAAGTCATTATTTTAAACTATTATTCAAATATCACAGCCTTCGACTGACACAGGCCCCCGCTGGCACACTGGTCACACATCATTTCTTTAGTAACAGTGTTGTCCACAATTGGAACTTACTGCCAGATAACGTTATTGCTGCAACCATAATAAAACGGATTTAAAAATAGACTTGATAACTGGCTACGACTAGGCAACACAGAGCTAAAAAAGTTACGGGCAGTTAAGGCTTCAATAGAGAGACTATACATTTTATCACTAGATGTTAACACATCAAATAAATAAAATAGAATGCAGCGTCCACAGGGTTGCATCAGGAATAACGGCCTGGAAGGGGGAGTGGTGTTCAAAACACTGCATATCGGCACACACATAGCAGCGCTGCATCCATTCTATACTCAAATTATTTTTTGTTGTTATGGTATACTTACTAATTACTGTGATGATGTTACTGTGGTCTACAAAGAGTCCTAAATGACACGATAGATCTCTCTCTAATATGTCTCTAAACGTGACATTTAAACAGTAACGTGATTGCTTAAATATATAATTCCCTTGTCAACCGATTGGCACAAACCAGCTGTGGCATTGAATCTTTTCCGTTCGTTTGGCACAACTATAAAATCGATACAAAGGTGTGGTGTTAGACCGCTTTACTACTGTGTCGTAACGCTTGTAACCTTTTGTCGTTTCAAGTTTTCCCATTATCAAGTTCATCTGTCGTCACTGTATTGTAGAATGTTTCATTGTTGAACGACTGTCGTGTCGTAACTCTACTCACTGCATTAGCAAAGCACTTTATCATTGACTATTTTGCTGGAGTTATTTGCGACTATCTATTGCCAACAATGTTCTATTTTTTTCAATTTCGCATGTCAAAATAATAGTCTAGTTTACACATCATTTTTATTGTGTGGGAAACTGGGCTGCTTATTCTGATCAGTTTGACACTACTAATTCAGTGCGTCTTAACTGGTACGTGGATAACATACCGCCCTTATTTGCGTGTAATTTGGTTTCTATTATATAAAAAATCTCTATTCCCATTTATCAATAACAATATCAGCAGTGATTTGATGGGGTTTTTTATATTTTAAAAAGTACTGGCTCAACTGGTTGCGCTATCTGGTTATGTCAGGGGAAGTGAAGAGAGTAAATTGATATTGTAGCAAGATGTGTGATGGACCAGAATCACGTATTTGCATTCGATCACTTCTGATTAACAATATAATTATCGACTGGTTGATGTTAATTCCATATTGTTTTAAATTAGACTATTGTTATTGTGTAATCATGATCATTATTAATTTTAAATTGTATGAATAGTGATTGTGAATTTATTTCGTTGTAATTATTTCGTTCTCTTTTTGTTATCTATATGTAATTGTGGAGTTTATTTCATATAAATTATACATAAATAAGAGTAACTCTCGGATATGGGAACAAACGACTTATATTTTTTTATTATTATTTACAAGGTAACAATTGATGGTATTGTATGAAATTGAATATATATAAATTTTGTCATCTAAATAATTTTGGAAATATTGGCTACCAGTTTTAGCTTGACTGACTGTGATCTAGGGGATTTGTTTGCCCTTTTTTTGCATTAAATTGAATTGTGCTACACAAAACTATCGAAATGAAATATCTTACAACGCGTGTGTATGGAACGCAAAAGTCGTGTGTTTAAACTAAGTATATCAGGAATTGCCTCTAGGCTTGTGATTGCATAATATTATAAGTGTAAGCGTATACTCGTATGATCGCGAATTCGCAATAATTTTGTGATGTTTACATATTCGCTTATAATTTTTAAAAGGTAAATATATCATAATTGCTTTAAATATTGATGTTATGCTTAGAGCCAGACAATAATTGATTAAATTTTTACAATAATTTATGTCGTATTAGCGTCTTTTGAATGAGTGGATATTATTTATTTGAACATTTAATTTGTTATTTAAATGTTCTTTGCATGGGACTATATGAGCGGTTTTTCATGAATTTTATTTCATGTTATATTTATATACAATCTTGTGTAGTGACGTGGGTCTACGTGTTTATAATATTACAAACAAATGTAAGCAAAGTTACATTTAGCATGCATGTGGTGAAGGTCAGACATATTTATTGTGCGAATGTAAATGAAGAAAAAATGGATTTGTTCACTTAAGTAAGAAGAAGAATATATTTAAATTTACTCTGTAAAATCCCGTAGGGTATCTTAGTGAGAGACATCTGTTCTTAAGTGTAAGAATACATAGTTAACTTCGCGTGTGCTACCCCGGCAGAATGATATTCATATTCATGATTGGTCATTACAAATGGAATTTGCTTCGTAAATGTGCACGAAGTTTTAAATTTATGCATCTAGTGTGGATGATCACGAGCTATTTAGCTACTTTGTCCATGCATGTCTGCATGCATGAAATAAAGTAGCTTTAAATATTCTGTAATAAGCACATTTTAAACAGTGTACTCGCAGGGGTTTCGCACACGTTATATTGATATTGTCATATTAAATGTGTAGATTGTCAGTGAGATCTATTATTTTTCTTCGATATTGTTAACAAAAAAAAAGGATTTAACATATAAATTGTTATTAGAGGAAGTACTGCACGGACAGAGGAAAATACATGACTACTGTGCAGTACTTATATGCATGCAGGTAGTTCTCACACGTAGAAATTACACCATAGCACATTTCTGTCACCCAAATTGAAATTTGTACATTTTATCATAAAATATCCGCCTTTCAACAATATATGTATTTGTAGCTGTTCACTGCAAAGTTACCACTTCATTATATAATGTTGCCTTATGAAATTATGTATATCAAGCAATAATAATTATCACTAATCACGTGTTATATACAAAGTGAATTATATTCTGACTGCAACACTTAAAAAAAAACTTAGATGCTGTTATTTTGAATATTTAAACGACTGTAATTGTCACTTAACATGTTTTGAAGTACTTACCTAAGATGAATTTTAAGGTTTCGTGATGAATAAATAGAACAAATAGATTTACTTCTTAGCATTAACGTAGTGTTCAATTTACCACTTGAGTTATACAAGATTTTAAAGGAGTAAAACACTTATGAACCCCAAGACAGATTTCCATATGAATGTAATGAATATCAGGTATTCTATAGGCATTTAGGGGAAATTATGAACTACATATTATTATTTGTTTCTTCTGCGTGCTTCTTGTCTCGGTGTTTTGAAATAGCTGCAATTTGCAATAGTAGTACCCGCACTTTAAATAATTAACCAGCTGATTCTAGCGTGCACTATCACATAAGTTTATGTTGTGAATCCTGACAAAGAATATAACATAAACACATTTTCTTTAAGCAAATGAATTTTATGTATCAGATTTAGAACAAAAATTTGCACGGTTCGGGGTTGAGAGGCGAATGAACATATATGGAATTTTTGTAACGGGACGCAGAAAGTAGATAAATCAGTTAGTTTATTACGAACAGTCAGTTTATTAATATTAAAGAAGTCTGGTTTAAGGAATAATATTTGACAAGCTATTTTACGCTGAAGCACCGGGTGTGATATGACAAATTCTTGAACAGATTGTTTATTTATTTACTGGGGAGATAAAGTGTGCCTATTGAATAAGCTAAATGCAATACAAACTAGACTAAGTTGTAGAAACTTCTATCTAGATCTACTGTAAACATCATTCGTTATAATATATTTATTTAATAGCTGTGTGCAAACAATACAATATATTTTGTGAAGGCACTTGCACCGCTATTAATATCGAAGCAATGAAGGCTATATTGACGCTTAATGCTCGTTAAACTTAAAATGAGTATATTATACAACTTGTATATACATATTTGCTAGGTTGTGTTTTCACTGCTTCGCGACCAGTCGTACAGTATTAATTAGTTTAATGTCACCACACTTATCATTTTATGAATACACTTAATGGTGCAAGTCGGCCTAATTATTTAAGAAATGGTTGCTTTATACACATGAAGCTTATGTGACTAAGCGTAGATACAAGATATATTTTTTCAAATGTATTAAAATGGTATTTAATGTAGACACGATAGGGACGTTCATTTACACCTATGAGGTATTAAGTTAACGCTTGTTGTGACGTTGTACTTTATTTGTATAAAGATGATGTCAGTTGGCCCCGTTCACATGTACATACATGTCAACTGTACCGCTGTCAGCTACAGTATAGATGTTCCAACGAATCCGTGAAATGGCTAAAATCTGAACTACGGTTGTCACTGTCCAAATGCTAATGCAAATCAGCTTGACACGATTTAACATCACTGAAAGAACGGTGGCGCCATCGTTCAGTTCACAGAATTGTTGGTACGGCTGTACCCGACTTTCGACTTGGCACATCGGGAAGATGCTGCGGTTTTGTAGACCGTATTCGTTATCACACATCGGGTTGACAGTTGGTTACGTTTATATTGTACTATCAGTTTGATGTGTGATGGGAAGAACGCTCTATAAAGTGTAAGTAATACGACCGCAGTCGTTTCTCTTATTCCCGACGCCGACGTGCCAAACCAAAAGCCGAGTATTGTAAATTATTGGTAAAAGTGGCTGACGGACATTATTTTGTTAGTTATTTAGTAGTTATGTAACGTTTTTGACTCTTGCACCCTTTCTGGTCTGAAAGATGATGAATCTTTCGTATCGTGTCATGTCTGAATTTATTGACCAATTTGTCTTTGTACGAGACTGCTATGACCATTTTTGCTATTTTAGTTCAAAATTGGTTGTGTTGCTACTGTAATATTATGATGTTGTAGAATTTATTTATATTGAAGTGTTGATGAGGTTCTACCCGCGCTTCGGCCGTGATCCTTAAAATAAGCGTTTTTGCTTCTTCCTATATTATTTTAGGATTGCAAATTCTGTGTGGGCAGATCAGTTGTTTCTCCCCGGTGACTCTCCGGCCCCTAGTCGATTACTGTGCCCTGATTAGGGTGACAGGCGGAGAATTGTATTGCCCCTGCTGTTGCTCAATGTGAACCACATGGTTCTATACCCACCCCGGGGATATACCCTTGCTGTCTTAGTGTTACAATACTTGTCACACTATAAGAATCGTTTGACTAAACTAACAGTTACACTATATATTTCATATGTATATAGACTTGTGTAAATGTTCGACTATAACCTGAATGTAAGTAGTAAGTCTTATGTAAAATGGGTTAACTGACATTCAAGATTTTAAAAATAATATAAACATTATTCTTTACAGAAATGAGAACGCTTACTTGCATCAAATATTGTATACATAAGTAGAAGCAGGGTAGAACCGATTTAAACGATTTTACTGCATCTTGTAAACTAAGTGTATGCACAATGCTTTTAAAAATTATTTTTGGAATGATAAGCATTTTGCTAAAAGACATAAATCATAATATCAGTAATTTAATTACTAATTACAAAACATTCTAAAATATGTGAAATAAAATAGTGATCTTCTTGAAATATCCTAGTGTCCTATAGTCCTTTTGTCTATAATTATAATAAGTTTTCGAGGGAATTTATTTTCATTAAAGATAACATGTGGGATGAAATATTGTTTACTTTTTATGTCCTGTCCTCAACGCAGCGAATGGCCTTAATGGATGACCTTAAATATGTTTTCTAATTTAAAAACTTTAAATTACGTTCCGAATAAAAAGAACCTCCATTCTTTTAGTAAATGGTATCTACTAGATGCGCGCGCAAAGGAAAGCTAATTATTTATTATCGTTATTGCGAAAATTAATTTCAATTAGTTTTCACTGTTGAAATTATAGTTAATTATTAACCGAATTGAGTACATGTAGTAGTTATGAAGAAAATGATTTATGCTGTTCACCGCCCGATATAAAATATGAAGCCCTTAACGTTTACTACTGAAAACTACAAGGGTAAATATTTATTTTAGTATCATTTTCTTCGCAGGTGTGTTGAAAAACGTTGTATGATACACGTGTGCTTTCTTTCCGAAGACGGTAATCAGTAGTAATCACCAATACACACAACCCAACACATCTCAGCGGTTATCATCAACTTTACACACTCGTACTATAATATACTATTTTACTTTGACGTTCGACATAGGATCGCCCGTGATTCTGCAAAAAACAGTGAATAAAAAGCTCTTTGTTTCACTGAGTGAATGAAAAAATAATTGAACTTGCGTGTATTCAGATTAAAGTAAGAAAAATCGAAAGCATGCAAAGAGGTTGCAATAGAAACTTACTTTAAACTACCAAAAAGTAACAACTGACTATATGGAATATGGCTCAATTTAAAATTTTAAGTTAATAAAAAAATGCCCCCAATTTTCTCTGCAATTTTCTCGTAGTCAATGATAAAATTGGAGTACCTATACGCGCGGCCCTTACCTATAAACCTTGATCCGCTCAGGATTCTATTCTAGAAGACCTCGCTCCACTCGGGATTTTACTTTAAGATCCCCCTTTTTTCACTTGTTGGGTATCTACTATCTATCACGAATACTCATTCTGTACTGTTTTTTGTTGTTATATTTATTTTTTAGAAAAAGTATTAGGTTTCAGTTAGGATCAATAACTCGATAAATCTTTTTATGGCCCATAGTTAAACATAAACACGTAAATACGACTGAATAACCTCAGACCAACAAAATTGTGTTTTGTTAGTCTGAGTAAATAGTATCTACATTTTAATGAAAACGATCTCAGATTTTGCGATAATCGTACGCTAATGTATCTACTCTTCTTTTACTTAAAGTGCATTTATATTGGACGATGAGACCTAAGTTTGTGCGCCAGTAAATGTTGCGCATATGAAATATTAAAGTAGGTATATGAACATGAGTGCAGCGGTCATGTGGACAGTGTGTAGGTGGCCGGCTACAAAGTTAGTACTAGTCTGACACATGTGCGAAGGGAAAGTATTGTGTTGCGGAACCGCGTGCTTCACGTCGAGCCTGTTAGATTTCTTGGATTTTAGCATGAGTTGTTCGCCGTCAAGGTGATCGACTGTGGCCGCCTGCTGTCGAAAGCACACCAGTTTCGTTTACCCCGTTTCGATTCGGATCTGTCTGTTCGATCATTACGTAAATCCCACCCACACCATCAAGTCGTAAATAATAGACTTTGCTTTGCATCATTGTGCTTAATAGTTTAACGTCGATTATATACTTAGTTCGCGTATTGTTTAGGAACTGTGCAGTTGTTCCAGATGCGGCTATTCTATTTGACATGTTTGTTAATGAGTGTAACCCTGTCTATGTGTCGACCATACGATCCGGAGGATGACGGCCTGAAAGACGTGCTGCCATCTAGCGGGCAGTTTGAGGCATTTTATCCGCGAGAAGCGCACGGAGTACCTAATGGATCATCGCGGCCTGCGCACGGACATGGTAGTTTCTACAAGCACCGCAATCCGGCGCTAGTTGACGTAAAAAATGCAGCAGCATATGGATTCCGCTTTGATGGAATGAGAAGATTCAATTTTGACGATGAGTAGATATTGTTACCAGGTTTTTTATTTTGTACTTTTTTACAATTTTGTACCAATTAATGTCAATTAGTGAACATCTTTTTAATATAAAATACACTAAATGATTAAAACCTTATCCGCTTTTATTTCTTTATATTTGTTTGCATGTTTACATTCTATACTAAATTATATAGGTAAGCTATCCTTTACCTTCGTGGCATCTGAAAAGCTACGAAACTTAAACTAAGGTAAACAAACGTGCAACAGTCACAGTGTTGCGGATGCTGCTGGTCTCGAAGGACGTGCGGGGATGCGAGAGGAGGGTTGTTTTCGAGCCAGGTGCCACGTTAATTCGCACGAGTTATAAGTAGTATTCTATTCTATCGTATCCACAATCATAGACGACTCTTTGTTTTAATATTAAACATGTCAACGTTTAGGTTTAACCAGACAAAGTTTAATTTAATAAATAAGGTCTCAATTTCTTTGGCTAAATTCGCCCTAACACACCTAATTTCTGCCGATGAATGAAAACGTTTTGAATTTTATCCTTCAAAGAAGCTCCAAACACAACAAACCTTACTTCATAGCCTACTGTAACGACTTTTTTGGACCAACACCACAACCAGGTGTCCACGTCCAAATGTCTTAGTAGGCCCTTCTACTACTATACTCTACTACTTCACTAATACTTCTACTACTATATTCTAAATAACAATAAGATTCATACGGCTATATCAATGAGTGGGATAGCTCTGCCACTCGTTCCAATTTGTCTTGTCTTCTTATACTCGTAACAATGTAAATACGTAAGAGAGAGAGAGAGAGAATTATAATAATGATTACGCCCCTGGGCTAGTCGTTATCTCTTCATGAAACTAGCACAACACACTGAGGGCATAGACGCCGAGTAGGTACGTTAATTTGGTTAAATAAGCCTTCTGAAAGTAACATAATAATTAAACATACCAAAAAGTTAATTATCACAACACAATACTCAAGACTGTTGCAGAATGTAGGTACGTGGCGTCACATATGAGGTTCCTGAGAGCGTGTGGGTCATGTCAGCCTTTGTTAGCCAGCGCGAGCTCACACACGTACCTATCCCTTCTTAACTTGTCCTCCATATTGAGGCAGACACTCAAGTGACTGTCTAACATCTGTTGGGCTTTCAGACGAAGGTTACAAATAGTACCTAGATAATCAGTTCACACATGAATACGTGATGGAACTTACGCTTGGTAAAAGTAGAGTAGGTGGTTCTACCTTCGATCATGTATGAAAGTGCAGCTTACCTACATATTCTGTGACGGAGCAGTGAACCACCAGACGAACGCACTTGAGATGATTGAGAGACGAGTCAAAAGGCTCATTAATAATGATGTATTGCTCGGGAAAAGGCTACCGAGCCTTGAAAAGTCATGAGGCGGTGTTTTATCAGATGCATAATTTAATTCTTCCAAGGACTTTACGACCAAACTTAAAGCCGTAGCAGACGACCGGATTTGGTCTGCCTCGAGATCAAATCCGATCGTCTGGAGAGGAGTCCGCCCTACATAATTTGCTGGTGTGGTAGTTCGACAACGAACTTGGTCTGTTGGTCTGCTCCGTACCGACACCGAATCATAAAACTTTTGATGGTACGGCGTAAACCATAGATTTTCCTACTTTAGGTAAGTGACAATACTAAATAAATTAAACAATTGTGTGTGTAAATAAATGAATAATTTTGAAATACCTATAAAAATACGCTTTTTGACATTCATACATATTCCTCATCATATAAATTAGACTAAAAGTTGCGTACAACTTGAAGTCAGCAAATTAAAAAAGATGAACTAGAGCAATCAATTTTCAACCTTATTGACATTACTTAGTACACATTTTTTTTTCTTATACGAGTATTCATGATCAGCGGCATCTATTAATACGAACAAATATGTAATTAAGAAAATGTCATTAAGGTCGAAAATATTTTTTCTGTTTTGAATAGTCCTTGTAGTCGGTTCGAGTACCACATACCAAACCCACCTCCATAATTATCTTCTGTGAGATGAAACAAAAGGTTTCCGCACGTAAAAGTTTAAGAATTGATTCCATGTACATAAATACAGTCAAGTTTTAATTGTTTTTAGAACAACATTGGGAACATGCCAACAACAGACCGCCACACTTGGTTCGATAGTTAACCAAATCCGTCTGTTGGGCACGTCGCACCGGACTGCCACGCCAGACCGCCAGACATGCCAGCAGACCACCGTTAATGGTTCAATAGTTCGCCACCAAGTCACCGAACTTGGTACGATGCTTCGGAGCAGACCAAATTCCGTCATCTGTTACGTCTATTAGGGCGACACACCACCATTGCATAGAAGATATTATACATACGTAGGTACGAAACGTTTAGGACATTCATGATGCGTGTGTAACTGCCAGAGTTTGGGTCTGGGTTTCCAGAAAGTGATAACCTAAATTTTCAAGTACCTAATGAGAATAATGCTATTTTATTTAAGAATGTTAATAAATTCCACAATCTTTTAACATACCTACTTGCATTTTTTGTAAACCAGGAAATGAAACTCGTTGAAGGTACTAAGTAGGTACTCATTTAAACTCCAACATAAGTGAAAAACGTGCGCGACACTAGTGCGTTAAGATTAAAGAAATCAGACCAAATAATTCGTGTAGTTTTGAAAGTTGGTATAGTTATTCCCTAAGGTGCCCAGATGGCGAAATTGTTGGCGTTGGCTCTAATTTTCCAAAGACTCCTCGTTTTCAATTCACAAACCTATTTTACCTGGCAGTTGATTACCAAGCCATTTCTGCACTTGATAGTCTGTAAGCACGATATTCCACTGACTCTAAGGGGAAAACAGATCGGTTTGAACTTGGTAAAGGAAAAGGCAGTGAATCTACAATTATTAGTCTCAGACTGGGTAATCTTTTCACAATATCACCCCAATATCTGAAACCAAACAAATTCTAGGAAAATTTCTTATTCTTATTCAAATAAAAAACTGTAGGTACGAATTATTTGATCTCACTGATCGTCAATTTTCACCTAAATTTTCTCGTACTGACTATATGCTTAACATTATTCTCATGTGACAATTAGCAGGTAGGTTTAATAACATAAACAGAACATAAACTCACGCCTATATCCCCGAAAGGGTAGGCAGAGGTGTTAGCACCCACATTTCGCCAGTTTATTTTTTGGTCCCAATGTAATAGGTGGGCGAGCCTATTGTCATTCACCGGGCACTTATAAACCTGCGATAAATACACACATAACTTCGAAAAGCATCGATTGGTGTGTGCCATGGTAAAGCCTGGGATCGAACCCGAGACCTCATCTCAGCAGTCCATTACCCATACCACTAGGCTACCGCTGTAATATCTAAATATTATGGTTAACTTGATTTTGTGTGACCGGGTGTGACAAGGTGCCAGCATCAATGTTACTCTATCTACACGGTCTCTACACTACACTAAACATAATGACATATAATTAGTGATCTAGCGTACCTATATTTATGCGTGATGACGATTGGTGGAAAATAATAGGCGTGGTGGCTAGCAAGCGTCACGAGGTCCTGGCCATCTGCGCAGCACTCACGAGGGCTCATTTCTTTCTATGGGCCTATAAGCAGTGGTGACAGGAATTTTATTATCTACTCAATTCCAGATAAAGTGGATTGAACTCCTAACTACCATTTTGGTGACTGTGACCTTTTTACGTATAACCCCTATTACCTAGTACCTATACTTGAAATAATTGTTTATATGAGATGGCAAGATCAGCAAGATATCTAGGTATAGTTGACAACAGCAGTGGTAATCAGTTGTTTTCTATTTATATATAGCTAAAAAGATAAAAGTTGTTCGTACACTTTTTAACTAATGAAATTAATATAAATATTATTAACAATATGTAAGATACGTTGAACTATAATAAGAATTAAGTACCTAAGTCGCTAATTCTCTAAACCTCAGAATTTTTATAAAAAGTTTAACTAGCTTGTATAAATTATGGGTTTAAAAATGCAAATAAACATACTTACCTACTTGGATTTTTTTTGATAATACAGACTTAATTACTACACCTACATAGAACCAACCCTGAATAATGCAAATATACCTAAATTCATGCATTCGAATATATCACACTGAGCGGAAATCGAACTGCGACCTCTGACTTGAAGCATTCGAACACAATACCATTGTCACACAGTGTTGGGGACTCTGTGGTCCCCACACCCGAGGAGAGGGCCAGATCGTGAGAGATGGCCCTGGGTCAGCCGGGGTGCGAGGGATATGCCTGTCAACCTCATCTTCGGCAACCAAAAACGACCCACAGGCGGCGTGCGTTTTGGTCGGTCCGACATAACTTCGTCCACCGACACCGTGGGGAGGATCCGTGGGGATTTTGCGCACGTAAAAAAAATATCACTGTCACACAAATATCGTAATTTCACCAGATATTTAGATATGAGAATCGAGCCTATTTGGTACCGTTTTCCAGGCTCGTATCGTTAACAGATCCTCGCTGCGTAAGCTGCGTTGAGCGGACGTCCATACAGTTGTTGCTGTTTTGTGCAAATATATAGGGCAACACTATGCAAGCGGGTCGCTCATCGCATGATTTGTTCATGACGTCGATCGTTGAACTGACGGTTTAAAGAAATTACACACTTCGAAGTCACCCCTGAACGAGTCCTAGAATGGAGACCGCGAATTGCCGAACGAAAGTTAGGACGCCTCCCAGTTCCCGGCTACGAGTATATAGACGACCTGAAATAGATACCTAGTTGAAATAACTATGCAGGGTATACTGCATGCAGAAAACGAACGATCATGTGCACATTGGTTATGTCCAGGAGGGCCAGTCAGTGTAGAATTGCTTATAAGTGAAGTTATAATAAGAGGGATATGTCTCAAATAAACACACCTGCATGAGGTAAGATTGCTGCGGCCCACGCAGTCGGCGTTCCTTTTAGTCGGTTCAAGTCCGAGATGTGAGAAGTGGAGATTTTGCGTACAATAAAAATAAAGAGAGAGCATAACATTTATTTACAATAAAATAGAAACAATGTACAAACAAGGGTCTGAGGAAGAAATAAACGACACTATATATGCCGTATGGTTCCCGGCAGAGTAGAATTTGGGCCACCCCATCTCTTCCCGTGCGGTGTCATACAAGGTGACTAAGGGATAGGGCTGTTTGACATCCGACAGATATATACCCAGACTCAACCTCAGATGCATGACTCGAGTCAATAAAAGTGCCCGAAATACGGCAATAAGCTCACCCCCTATTACGTGGGACCGAATACAATTATTTTTGAAATGTGGGTGTTAATTCATCTCTGCCTAACCCTCCGGGGATAAAGGCGTGATTATATGTATGTATGTACATATTCATAGAGGTAGGACACGACGGTATTTCTGTCCGAACTGACCAGTCCGACTGGGGAAGGACCTCCACCCTACAGAATATCACGGCTATAAAAACCTCGTGTTGTGTTCCCGGTGGTGAGTAGTTCAGCCAGAGCTCACTGGAGAATTTGTGCTGTCAGTGGGATGACTAAAGGCTTGTCCTGCTTTGTCCTCTACACTGACGGCACAGAAACACTGTACATACAGGGTCGGCAGCGCGAGTGTGACTTCTCTGATGTTAGACACATCCATAGACCACGGTAACCACTTTCCATCAGGTGGGCCGTGTGCTTGTCTGCCACCTAAGTTGTATAAAGTAAATAATTTAAAAAACTATACAATAATGGGCGTTTACAGAATCGATTTCAATTACCTCCTTTTCGTATATTGGGTAAATTATTTGACTAAGTACAAATTGAAAATGTTTTGCTTTTTTTCTAGTGATTGTGTCGCTTAGTTGACTTTACCCATTTAAGATTTCACGCTTGGGGTAACAATACAAGTCATGGGACTGGTCGGAGGAAGACGCAATTCACAGGCTGTTGGCTCGAGTTGGTAATAAACTGTTCGGACGGATTCGACACGGATGTCAGCCGCATCCTTCCTTGCCATTACGTGTGCGCTAGACCGCGAGCGCCGGCCACTCGCCTAAAGTGTTCCATCCCACTTCAAAAATACCACGTCAAAACACTTAAGCCGCCCTAAGAAAAAGTGTGAAATTATCTTAAGTGGTCAGTATCAAAGAAAATCCTTTTTAAAATCAGTCTAATATAACGGTACGTTCTAAGTAAAGATAGAAGTGTAGATAAGTTAATAAGATTATTATTATACCTCATGTTGAGGTCGGAGACCGGCTTTTAAGGACGGAATGTTTCTGAAACCGTGTATAAAAAACGAGTGGTCCCCGGGGATCGGTCATTCCGCGGCCGGAGTGGGTGCTCGCATCTTCGTTCCCAAAATAACAAAATATTGTTTTTTGTGTGAAGGCTCCTTGTTTCTCAAGTCGATCACTAGTAGTTCCGAGAGTTTACTCGCAGGGGGTGAACGTTGGGCTGATCCTCGCGACTAGTTAGCATATCTCGTCTAGTGCCATGTATTCGGATGCAGGCAGAGTGGTGAGTTGTTTCTTATTCATTTCTGTTCTTCATATGCGATTAATTTTCACAGATTTTTTTTTCATCGCGTTTGTTTAATTATCCATAAACATATTTTGAATAGATATCTTTTGAATTGATTTGAATATATACCTTATTTGTTTGTTTGCATAGCTATTTGAATATGCCGGTCGATATTAGGTACTCGTTCAGTAAATAAATGTTGGTAAATTAAATTAAATATGTTTATGGTAAATAAATGAAAATAAATTATTACCACCTACAATCTTTAATTAAATGACAATAAAATTATTTATTCACAAAATCGTTACACATCAAGATGTTTACTTTGACCGAGCTTAATCATTAAGTATCTATTGTTGAATATATTTTCAATTTAAATAACACTATCAATATTCAAAAGAGGAAGCTTCATAGAGCCGATAGAGCAAGTCATCTGTCGTCATGGTATCTCTATATCTCACTAACAGTATATTAACATCTCCGCTGTGACAGCCAATTCCTTCTTGATTTATTGTGATTAAATTATTGAAAGCAATAATAATATACCTACCTACCCGATGGTTTTCTGTTTTCGTTTACTTTTTATTGTGTACGATGCTATCGATCGCAAGAAGAAATGGTATCCAGCTATTAAAATATATAAAGATGAAGCGATGGGTCGGAAATAAATTAAACATTTATGAGTTTGGGACTGGCATGCACCATTTAACGATTATCCACGGGCCGGCACAAATCGCTTTATAATGTTCGTGTCTAGCAAAACACAGGAAAAGTCCCGCTCGGCCCTCAGCGAGCACATCTTCACACATCCTATAAAAATAAATAAACCTCTCCATCTTGACAGCTACATAAATTCAAGCTCACAACACCACAACCTCGTAACGAGTTCCTAACGATTAAGTGATCTCTATCTTCTAAAAAATAAAACCCAATTTTATTTAGAAGGTATAGAAATTTACCTTTTAACAGCCAACACCCACGTTTGTTTCAAAAACTGTAATTAAGGAATTTATAATTGAGTAGTTGAAATTGTGTAACGTGCGATCATTAATCTTGAACTTTAGTAGACAAGAGACTTCAAATAAGATTATGTGTGTATAGGTTTGTAAAATGTAATTTTAAATAGGTTCTGGTTATTGATTTCTTTTTTTTATATTCCTACGAGCTTGCGTTGTGTACACCCTTTTATGTTTGCTTTGCGAATTGCTGTGCATATTTTAAGTATATTCAGTAACATTTTCATATTCTCAAAAGCATATAAATTTTCATTTTGATGATAATATCTTAGGACACACATAGCGCTTTCTAGACTGAACAAAGGTACTAAGATAGGTACATTTTTTGATATATAGGTACATTTAAACATAATAACCCTTTAGATTTGACAACCTTGCCAGTCGGGAAAATATTGTGTGCGGAGTATAATATTATACTTTCACAACAACACCTGTACTAATATTTCAAATAGACAAATTAATGCGTACAAATGTACCCGGGACGGAAAATGCATCTTCAACCCTGACGTAGCAGTCGAACGGTCTACTACGCAATTATGACCACTTTTTAGTTGCGTACGAAATCCTACTGTCCTCGGATAATTGTGAAGACTCAGAATAGATTACACGATTTTATGTTTGTCGGATCACAACTTAAATTATCTTGCACTAATTTAGTTAGTTTATCCCTTTTACCTAAAGTTGAAGTCTAGAGCGCGCTCTTCAGGCATGTAGGTGTATTTAGGAAGCAAATATTTGGTGGAAAAGTGTAAAAAACAAAAAAGTTAGTTTAGTTCTAAATCTATAATTGTAAATAGCTAGTTTACACTTTCGCTTCCCCTTATCTTATGTAATAAAGTGTGCTGATATACTTTTCCTTCATTTTTATTTGTTACGTGACCGCTCGAGATACCGTCACTTCATTTTTCTTCTTATTTTAGTTCTGTTTATTTAATGACAGTGTTACTATTAAAAGTTTTTTGTATGTTTTGCAATTTTAATGTAAGATTTGTTTTCAGATGCATTTCCTTCTAAGTTTGGCACTCATGGCGTCGAGCGAGGCTTTCTTTTTGAAATGGGGATCTGATACGACGTGAGTATTTTGAATACTGTACTAGTTCTTCATCATATTCCGTAACTATTTAAAGCGAATGAGAAATCTAAATGCGAAAATTCGTTTGAATTTGGTACATAGATTTAGGTCATTCTTATGAGCCTATCGGGTCCGATACTTATAAAAATTATGGTTTCGTAAATTTTGAAAAAGTAAATGATATGAGGACTTTGAAAAAGAACAGTGAGTATGTAATTCCTATGGGTGCAAGGGACCTTACCAAATTCTTAGGGGCACAAGACAATCTCACCGCAATTTCAATCAATTATCGCAGTCCACAGACATAGGCCTCTCCCAATGCTAGGAGACGTTGGCCTACTGTTTCCACGTTGACTAGACGGGTTGGTACTGTATTTTTATTACGAGTTTTCCTTCTCTCTTCCGGTAATCACCGTTTAGTACACCCCTCGGATGAGATGGGGTGGTGATACTTGTATAATTTCTCTCTCCGTCTCCGTCACCACACGGGCACAAGCTCACCTGCCAACCGGTATATCTGCTGACAAACGAAGTAGCTCTGGCGATGACGTTCCACTCGAAATTGAGGCCGGCAGTCGCTTTTATAAAAGTCTAATTAATGCACATCAAGAGATGAAAGCGTTAGAGAGTGGATCCCAGACGCCAAAGTTTGAATTCAACCGAAATTAATGCTGGGACGATGAAGAGGAATAAAAATGGACCAACATTTTACTAAACAGTATCATTAAAATTAATTGTTGCCAAATTATTTGCTCAACTACAATTTGCTCGATGAGGTCATATAATGTTATACAGGACCAGTCATTAGTAATTTACAGTGTAAATATGTATAATATATATAATATTACAGGGTAAATATGGGACTAATCAGTTTAACCAACCCTATTTGTCTACTAACATATATTTATTTAAATACCTGACACTCAGTTCCATTTCATTCTGCGTACCTAAATAAGCCTATTTCCACTCTATTTGTCTGTATTCTTCTCCATACCAACCTATCTTATTGTACAGGTACTATGTAATGATCTCATTTCAAGTACGTTAATTCTAGTTACATGATTTCTGTCGTACTCAACTTTCACTACCATAGATACATTAAGGCTATTTCACTAGCACGTTATTATGGACTCTTCGGCATTGACTGACCGCTTATATTGGCACGTAGTGCATCTTTCATATGATTTCCCACGTTCACTCTCATTTCTATATCTCCTTTACATCCTGCACTTCTTGGCAGTAAACTACCAAAGCATACGAATTTACTTTTCTTCTAATGATTAATGATAGTTATTAATCATTAAATAGTTCTAAATATCAAAAAATAATAAATTAATCACATCGTCCGATATAATTATTTCTCTTACGAGGATACTTTGGACTTACCCATTCTAAAATACCCAAACAAGTAACACAGTTACTGCTTGGGAAAAAAAATCCAATGTTTTACCGGTGTTACTGGATGCAACACTTTCAAGGTAAAACTGTAATGACCTGATAAACTTTGAGTATGTCCTTTTAACCGGCAGCCGGTGGAAAATTATCTGTTATAGAACAACCATAGCAATGCAATAGTTTTTGGATATTTTTTTCCATTTTAGGAACATAATTCAGTTTAGTCAAATAGATTTGGAACATTTACAATGCCCACTTTATGTGAAAAGCATACTTTAGGACAGTCGATTACCTGAATGACAAAAATGTCTGACTTGAGCATGATGCAGACCCCTCCTTCTTACCAGCTTTAATCCCATTCGCATCAGCAACTTTCACTTAGGAGCCTGGGATCCGCTTTACCAATCATTGGATTTGGCTGAACTTCGATATTTTCCGTGAAGCGACTGCCTTGTGACTCCACAACCCAAAGGCGATATAAAAGCATTGCAGCTATACCAGTTGTTGAACATTTTTATGCTCTCCGGGTCACGACCAGCCCAATGCAAATACTAATATTTAAATATTTACACTGAGTGGGAATCGAACCCTTGCGTAGTAGCCGTGTTTAATACCGCCACGCCACAGAGGCTGTCCACAGGTGCAGGTCCCTCCTAAAACGTCGTAATTATAGCATAATATTGTATGTAGATACTAAGCACGCGACTTTTTGTACGTTACTTGGGTTAATTATTAACTTAAGTTAATTATTTTATTACAAGGTTTTTATATTTGTTATAAGGTTTTCTTTGTCTTGACATGAGACAAATGTAAATTCGCCCATTTAGTCTTTGAAAAAATACTAATTATAAATTGACGTCTCGAAAATTCGGCAGTGGAGTTTGTTGTGCCATTTCTTCTCCACTAGTGCCTAGTGCCGTGGTAAACTTAGTTTTAAGCAGAATTTAACGTCTAAAAGATATGATATCGTTACACTATTTTGAGATATAAAGAATTTGAATTTAGAACTACGGAAACAGTTTAGGGTAATATTAGATATCGTAACATCGTCACATGTTCTTATATACACACTTTCTTTTGATTACCTACACTTTATTGGCGACATTTTACTTTTCAATTTCTAGTGTAATTTCTTATAGATATCTAATTTCTTTACTTACTCAGTAATAGCGCTAAGGCGAACTAAAGTATACCTATTTAAACTGTATTCAGTTAAGTACATTTGCACCTTTGTTACAGAAGCCAAACGTCTCCCCAAAAGTCTTGGGTTCAGCCTCTACCACCAAATATGAGCCCAGGTTATCGATATCAATACACGTACACTCCTTATGAATCCCGCAAAGTGTATCAAATCCAGCCGCCACAGTACCAGCAGCCAGAGATTCAACAAGTTCCACAAAACCTAGCGCCGATTCCTATAAGCGTTCCTGCCGGAACCAGTCTTACTCCTGTCTCGCTTCAGCACGTACAGTTGGTGCCGTGTATGTGCCCAGTTGCTCCAGAAGAAGCTGAGAAACTTCAGGAACAAGTTGGCCCCGGTCCCTACATGGCTCAAGCATACACTGTCCCGCAACAAGTGACGATTGCGGCTGACAATGCACAAACTCCCAATGCGCAGTAGAGTCAATCTCAAAGTAATTTATGTCATTGATTAAAATATTTATAGTCTTGGAGTGAAAATCACTCTTTGGTTTTTAAGTCGTATTACAACATGTGCTTCTGCTTTTATTCTAAGAATTAGGAAGACTGATAGAATAAGATCAACGTGTGTTCATTCTGAATAAAATTATTTAAAAAACATTCTACATTTGTTTCTTTCTATATACATAAGTACATATAATCACGCCTTTATCTCCGGAGGGTTAGGCACAGGTGAATTAACACCTACATTTTACCAATCATTGAATTCGATTCCACGTAATATTGACACGTGAGCCTATTGCCGTCTTCCGGGCACTTTTGTTGACTCAAGCCATGCATCTGAGGCTGAGTCTGGGCTGTATATCTATATCTGTCTGATGTTAAACAGCCCTATCCCTAAGTCGCTTTGTACGACACTACATAGGAAGAGACGGGGTGGTAAAATTCTATGCTGTGTGAACCACAAATATAATATATTTTATTGACATAACCAAAAGATTAAAAAATACAAAGCTTTGTTTGTCGTGCTAAACAAATTGAGGTATGACTTCACAGAGTACATTTGTATAATACTGAGATATGGTTTGTGGGATTAGACATTAACTTCTAACATAAACCTTTTTTTTTTACGTGCTCAAAATCCCCACGGATACCCCCTCACCGGAGCCGGTGGAAGAGGTCATGTCAGACTCAAACCGATCAAAACGCACGCCGCCTGTGGGTCGTTTTTGGTTGCCGAAGGTGAGGTTGACAGGCATATCCCTCGCACCCCGGCTGACTCAGGGCCATCTCTCACGATCTGGCCCTCTCCTTGGGTATGGGGACTACAGAGTTCCCAACTCGTCCCCAGAAATGGGGAGGCACCAGAGGCGCGCCGCCACCGCGGCCTGCTTCTGCTAGGGTGACATGCGGTTCCACCTGTCACTCCCAGGCCTGCGCTCATGGGGGGCGGAGGTCGTTCATCGACTTCCGACGCTCGAGTTGCCTTCGTACGCGGACAGCTTGGCTTGCGATCCTTCGTCGCTCCCGCTGCCGCTCCCACCCTTCTACTTGCTCGCAGAAGGAGGTACCGCATTCGCGCAGCGGACCATCGCCACGAGCAAGGTGGAGAGCGTGAGAACTCTCACTCCCAGGGCCGCAACCAGCTCCCGTCTCGGCGTCTCCCACGCCGGACATTCGGTGAGCGTGTGTGGCACTGGGACGTTGGCTCTTTCTCCATCCGACGCAGATACTTCCCGAAGCACCCGTGCTCGGTGATCATCTGCGGCAGACGGTACGAGAGGCTGCCGTGTGGCCTCTCTAGCCACTCCCCCATGATGGGTCTTACCGTCGCTACTACGGCGCGCTCTGCGCTTGGTCGCCCAAGTCGTAGCTCCCATTCCGCCATGTCCCTGTGGAGTCGGGATCTCACGGCCCGAATTTCTTCGGGCTCGGGATCGTTACCCCGCTCCCGCGCCGCCGTTCGGAACCGCTATAGCGCCGAAAGGGATCTCGCTTCCAGGATCCACCGTGGCGATCCGGCGAGGACATTCGCCGCGTCGAACGATATCGTGCGGTGCCCTTTTGATGCGGCAGGCCATCTTCTGCTGCAGACCGTCTAACTATAAACTTGACATATTCAAGTTTATGCTTCCAACTTCCAACAGATTAGTCAATCTGTAAAGTCAGTTAATCTTCTCTTTTCAATGTCAATATTTTGTTGTACAATAAGTAAATACCTTAATCTCACAGCAGCCTCCTCTTATTAAGTACGTCCAAACATTGGTGACTGTCCAATAACACTACTTGTAGTGTCAAGGGAAAGTCAAGGGTATTATTCCATCCCCATAACACCACCGGCAGTGTCAAGGGTATTTTTCGTAGTTGTAAAGAAATAGACATAAAGAGTTCGTTATTTGGTGATGCCACCGGGGTCGTCACGCATTTAACAAAATTGTAAAACAGACTATGTTGCTGTTCCTACCTAACTCTTTGGTCATTCCAATGTTATTAAAACCAAAACTATTTTAGTTGCTTACAAAACGTCAAAAGTCATTTGTATTTACCTCTTTGGTATTTACAGTGATTGTTGAATACATGGTTGGATATCTCTGAATATCTCGTGGATTTCGTACTACTCGATATAGTTTAAAGTAGCCATGAAAGGGTGTCTACGCATTTTTAAAAGCAAAAAGTGTTTACAAGGCATAGAACTTCAAAGTGCAATAAATCTACAACACAATTTTTTTATGCCTATGGATTTAAATGGCGCCTACTTTAACAAGAAAGTGATCGCTATAGATAATTTACAGCATATTCTAAGCAGTTGTGATCGAGTAGAACTTCAAGAAAGTGATTTTGAGGAATTGCTCCTTAGCGCTTTGACCCTAGTGTACTACTTTGGTATGCGGTTGAAACTTAGCAGACTTACATCTAGATATTGGTACTGGTGTGGTAAACGTCAGTTTCACAAGGCAGAAGTAGCCTTTAAGAAAACAATGGATATGTTATTGCCGGAATGTAGCGACATAACTATAAAAATTACTCTAAAATTTTTTACTGACGTGTCACTATGGCCTTTTGAGAATTTTGTGGTACAGATTTTAGAAGTCATTTTATTCTTCATTAGAGGAAAGACAACGCTTTTCAATCTGATGCTTACTGATATTCACTGCGTGTTGTTTAGTAACGTTAAGTCTGCTAGACATAGAATGCGTGTGTTCTATGACTTACTCAATAGCTCAAATTGGGTCATCGACAAACAAAAGCTCCTGCCATTTGTTACCCGTCTGTTAGATTTCTTCGCACAAAGTATTACAAAAGATGAAAACAGAATACCCGCCTACAACTATTTACGAAAGGGCTTCGAAGTTAGTTTGCGTCGTATTTTCGAAAGGGTGAATAACCAACATCGTTTGATGATTATAATTACAATGCTGAATTGGTTCTGGATAGTCAGTATGGACAATGAAAATGTTCTACAGTTTGCCATGTTATTATATCATGCTGCGGACTACTATCAAGTGGGCCTATATAAAGACAGTTTAAAAGGGGAATTGATAGAACATGTGTTGAAACGCTTAGCCAGCTCGCCGGCAATTTGCTATGGCCTTGTGGGTTGTAGGCTTCTATTAAGATTCTTGGATCGAGGAAAGAATAGTAATTACTTGAATGCTCCTACCCTATTTTATGAATTTTCACAGGTTAGTTTATTTCTCGTACAAAGAATTTTTTTTTGTTCAGTCTCTGGTGGCCTTTTCGCGTCGATATTATATGAAGAAACTGTATTAATTTTCGAAAATTTATAGCTGCGGTAATTAACATTCACCAGGACAAGATCAACGTCACCTGATTAGATAAACCTATAGTAGAATGATGGAGATTAGAGAACACTTTACATAACTGAAGCTGATATTAACATCTTCTCATCTCCTCGACCCTGCAGTGATGTCTTCTTTGTGTTAAGCAATCATAGCTATAGGTGGATCTGGTCATTCTTCTTTGCCATTCTAGCGTATTTAAGGTTATTTAAATTAATCACGTAACAATTATTTTTCGTTTAGGCACCTATTGTGATTGGAGTATGTAACAAGACCGACAAAGCTTTTATTCGTGAACACAGAGAAATGATACAAGAGTGTCTCATTAAAGGTGTCCAATTCCACAGTGCGAATATCAGTTACGTGAAGCACGTCTACTCTATCATTTGCGCTATAGTGTTAGAGGTACCATGCGGTTTGACCGCCGCTGCTTCCGCATGTATGTTAATGGAAATTCAAGAAAGGGCTTTAAACGCGGAGAAAATACCGCCCTCCAGTAGATATTGGATGCATGCTCTGGTCGTATCCGTGATGTCTTTGATATGTTGGGTGCACAAGGCCCCCGTGTTGTACACATATGTGAACCTAATTATATCGCGACGAGCGCAGGAAGCCCCACAGTTAAATCCACCAATCATGAATTATTACAAAGTAAGCCGACATCACGTTACGTGGAACAAGCCAACTCTTTTCTTTGAGGATTGGGAGCTGCGATATGCACTATGGAAGCATTTTCAAATTAATGAGGTAACTACATACTTATATTTCTTTCTGATCTATCATCAGTTGGATCCAAAGCACGTACTTTGGATCCCGGGTAACTGCACTTTTTTCTTAAATTGTCTTATTTTGACATTTACTAAAGCGACTGCCGTCTGTTCCCCAACCTAATGTGGAAGGCCTGTACTAGAGACTTGAGAGTACTTGTCGATACATTCAGTTGGGTTCCTTAAACACAAAGGAAGGCCTGCCTATCAGTTCGAATATATGTTTTTATATCCGTTCACTTTGGCTACATAAGTTGTAACTTTCGATTTTAGATCTGGTGACAAAAAAGTAGGTAGCAAAGAGCGGTATCTATAGGTGCCATAGATTAGTCACCAACTGTCTTTAGGAGTGTAACAAGTCTTAGTTTTATTGTTAAGTCAATGGAACATGGAAATCTCCATTCCCACCAACCATACCATAGTTTCAAAACGATTAAATATATTTAGTTCTTGACTTCTTTAACCGAAGACATTTCACTAATTTTGATCAGTAATTACTCTTGTATTCTCACTTTTAGCCAAAATCTTCGAGACTGTCCAATCATGGAAAGAAAGTTAATAGGAAAGTGCCTTCGTTGGATTTATGAAGATAGCTACAGTTAATAGTTACTTGTATAAGGGTAAGCAATGTAAGCATCGTTAGTAAAATGTTATATTAAAAGTGTTACCGATTGTGGTAACAATTTGCATAAGACCGATTACGTACCTTAGAGCCCATTCACACTTGCGTTTGTGCAGTCCCTGTGGTACGAGTATCGCGTCGTCGCTTTATTGTGGCGTTTGTGTTATATATACATTCACCGAACGACTACGCTGTACAAACGTGACTGACTAGTGTGAAAGGGCCCTTATACTTAGTGGTAGGTATTGCTAAAGTGGGTAAGAAGGTAGCGTGGGCAAAGTACTTGTAAGTAAATAAACACCCAATTAGATTGAACACTGATTGTAACCACATTATTCAATTTCCTTGTTCCGTATAGGTATGCAATATTGTCTATATGTAACGATATATAAATAAAACATGCAAAGATACATAAATCATAAAACATCACATTTATCCATACTAATATTATAAAGCTGCAGAGTTTGTATGTTTGAACGCGCTAATCTCTGGAACTACTGGTCCGATTTGAATGATTCTTTCAGTGTTGGGTAGTCCATTTATCGAAGAAGGTTTATGTTATATATCATTACGCTACTACTTAAGGGAGCGGAGCATTGATAATAAATGTTAACAAATTCGGCAATTTTTCATACATATTTTGAAGACTAAAACATACGGGTTCAAAGGGATATGAAGCTTCAAAATATACCCCGGGCGAAGCTGGGGTGGGTCAGCTAGTAGCTAGTATACCTACGTATATAAGAACCGAGACTACCGAGTTGTGCTTAATTTGGTTTTGATTTCTAGTTCCAAAATGTATTTCGAAATGGTCTCATTTGAATTGAATTTAGTAATTAACTGATGGTGAGTTCCGAAGAAAAATAATGTAACATTTGCAAATGTATGCATTGTTTATACAATTACGCTATGCACATAACATCACGCCTGGCAGCCTAGTGTTCACAGAAGTTTTCGGTAAAGTCCGTTGTATTATACAATTTCCGTGCGCTATCTCCCAACTAGGTAAATATATATAAGTCTAAATAATTCAGTAACCTATAAGCGGCAGTAATAATCGCACCTCTCGCCATAGGCAGGGAATTCATCCCCACACATTGCGACCTGAGACGGTACGCACTGTGCGGTATGAAAGAAACTTCATCCCACGCACACTCAAGCTGTGGAATGACCTCCCTGCTGCGGTTTTCCCAAGCGCCTACAATATGGGGTTCTTCAAGAGGGGTATCAGAAGGTTTCTTCATGGTCGGCAGCGTGAATGTGACACCCCTGGTGTTGCATACGTCCATAGGTCACGGTAACCGCTTCCCATCAGTTGGGCCGTGTGCTTGTCTGCCAACTAAGTGGTATAAAAAAAAAAGCGGATGAATGTGGATACAGATGAATTACCCGTTTCTGCGTTCAAAAGAGACAAGGTACTTTTATAAAATATCAGCACTAGTTTCACCTACTTAGTGTATTTAAAGAAAACGCAGATACATGTGGGCATTTGAAATTTGAAACTATAAGCTGTATATACTGTGTAGCTAAAACTTCAACATAATACGCGATTTGTCACTAATTGAGTAGGTACATGCAGTATCGTCAGATGTATCGCTGAACTTGTTTATGTAACGCTAACATGATGAAGATGAATGAACTTCAGTGAGGAAAACGTACAAACTCATTTAAATTGAACTAGTTTCACTGGTGAAATGTAGCCTAAGACGTTAACAACGTTCGATTTTATCGTCAAACAGACATATCCTAGCATTCCTAGCCCCTCCGAGACCGCCGCGGCAGCGGCGCGCCTAGCGCGCCTCCCCGTTTACCGGGAACGAGTTGGGGACTCTGTACTCCTCACACACCCGAGAAGAGGGCCAGATCGTGAGAGATGGCCCTGGGTCGGCCGGGATGCGAGGGATATGCCTGTCAACCTCACCTTCGGCAACCAAAGCGACCCACAGGCGGCGTGCGTTTTAGTCGGTTCGAGTCGCGACATAACCTCTCCCAATGGGGAGGTATCCGTGGAGATTTTGCGCACGTAAAAAAAAAAGCCCCTCCGAGACAAGTGGCAATTCGTTGGCCGGTATTGTAGAATAAAATGATAAATGTATGAAATTTGACGTTTAAGACAGTCATCAACATAACGACATATGTCATAAACGTCAAATTCCATTCATACGTCACTACAATAAGCCGACCAATGAATTACCACTTATCTAGAGGGGCTGGTTGTGATTACAAGGAGGTAGGACACGGCGGTTTTTCCGCCCAATTGAACAGTCCGACTGGGGAAGTACCTCCACCCTACAGAATACCACGGCTATAATAACTTCGTGTTGTGTTCCCAGCGGTGAGTAGGGTAGCCAGAGCTCACTGGAGAATTTGTGTGTCTCTGGGAAGAAAGGCTTGTCCTGCTTTGTCTTCTACACTGACGGCACAGAAACTCTATATATTTACAGGCAGCGCGACTGTGACTTCACTGGTGTTACAAACGTCCATAGGCCACGGTAACCACTTTCCATCAGGTGAGCCGTGTGCTTGTCTGCCACCTAAGTGGTATAAAAAATACGCCGAGTGGAGGTAGCAAGACAGCGCACTAGGCCGATGCTCGCTACGTGTGGACATAGCGCCGAGTGCTTCGCATATATATCGCACTCGGCTAAATGCACTGTCTCGCCATTGCACTCGGTGCTAATGATCAAGGCATTACTGACGTAATAAGCGCTGATTAATATGTGAGAAACAACTCATACAACGCCCATAAATTTCATTAGCAACGTAAGTAATAACGGGTGGGTATGTTGATATTTTTAAACCACCAACTAGTCTATTTTAATTGGGAATGATAATATCGCTTTGTCTTGTCCACTACTAATAGCTACATTATATTGTAATGTACCTACTAGCTGGCCCTCCGCGGCTAAACCGCTTATTATTAGGATGACATTTTTACCGCGTTATAATCACAGTTTAAATTAGGTGGTACGGTACATTAAAAGGTATATTTTGTCAATTTCCCAAACTTTAGTCCTATTTCAGTTTCCTACCAGAGATGAAAAATGAAGAGTCCATTGCATTACTAACAAAAAAAAAACACATAAAAACGTTAGTTAGTATAACTATAAATAGACTAAATGACTATTTATATTTCGATCTCTCATATTATTGTCTTATTCTTTTAAATATCGATTATCGGCATTTTCGATGTAGCATTTGTCTCGGTTGCATCCAATCTTTAATATGTTTCAATATAAATCGTAAATCAATTTAATAGTTTTCGTCATACTGATTGCTGGAAATATCTGATTACACAGCGTGAAATAAATTTATGAAAGATTGTCGGCCTATGGGTTAATGCAATGGTTCGGATCTCATGATGTAAATTGATGTTTTCGTTCATTAAATTACGAACAATTTATTGATTCACAGTACACACACTTCAGTCAGTAAATCGTCAGTACAGTTTCAAAACCCTTACCGACTAGCATGCAAAATGCAAAGGTCCATTTTTTCTAGTGGATGTAAGGACACGCACTAGGAGAACTTAACACTTGCTTTTTGGATATTACACTATAAAGCAAACATCTAAAAATACCGACAAAATATAATGATTTTATATCTGAAAAACATACAAATACACAGCTACTATGTTAAAACGTAAAACGTACAATATATAATTATTACACAAAGACAATATATAATTATTCAATAACGATTAGCTTTTTCTCATATCTCTTAGCAGGTTTTGAAATTAGTCATTCGTCATGTATTGATGGGAAAATTTCCCATGGAAAACTTTCATCTTTTGTAAGGTGAGAGAAAAAAGCAGTTGATCTTTGAAAAATACTATGTTTATTTTTGTAGGAATTTTAAAAGTAGGAAGTAAATTATGCACCAGCCTTTCATTTAGCTTTTACAACCCTAATTTTTATATAAAATGTCTTATTTTAATGATAAGTGATTCATTCGTATAAAATTTTAAAATGACGCCACGGTAGGGCCTCTATATGTTTTAATAGAATAGATTCTTCTTTTCTTCTCTTTTTTCTCGTCGAGGCTTGGTAGACAATAAGTGCCCATGGTGTGAGCATCCTCGAAGATCTTTACCACCGCATACTTCTCAACTCCTCACCGGTAAGATCCTGAGTCAGTGGAAGCTGAGTTTCATCACACCAGTCTTCAAAAGGATCGGTGTAGGAGTGTGAAAGCTACCGCGGTATAAAGATAATGTCTCACACCATGAAGCTCTAGAGAGTGCTTTGTTGGAGTGTCAGTGTGATTTTGGGATCCGGCTTTTGCCCTAAGGATTATCGCTGAGAAATAATAGGGCAAGAATACACCGCTTCACTCCCTCTTTTTAGGCACGCAGAAGGCATTCGACTGCGTTCGTCGCGTGGTGATATGGTGAGCACTGCGATCCAAAGCAGTGCCAGAGGCTTACATCGACACCATTCGAGACATGTACCATGATTCCGGTCCCGTGGTTCGGACCGAAGAACATGAAAACCTTCCTCATCACCGTCGGGGTACTCCAAGGATCCGTACTTAGTCCTCACTTGTTCATCTTAGTATTAGATGTTTTGTCACATTGAGAACTCACATGAGCAGCCTCCATACATGAGCTGCATCATGTATGCTGATGATATTGCTCTTATGTACGCGGACAGGAGCAGATTGGTGCTACATGTGAAAGTGTGGAGGTGCTTGAAAACAGCGGTCTGAAGTTAAATGTGGCGAAGACAGAATGGGCGATGACTTAGTCAAGCGCACGAACCTACGATCCGTACTTCACGTGACTGGTGTCATCGAAAATGACGTCAAGACACGAATTACCGTCGCGTGGCCAAGTGGCGTGAAATGACTGGCGTCACATGCGATCCTAAAATGCCATCCAGGTTGAAGGGGAAGGTTTATAAGACTATCATTAGGCCTGTCCTTTTACACGGCTGTGAGGCGTGGCCGCTATTGGAGCGGCACAAGGAGGAGCTGCATATCACGGAGATGAAAATGCTGCCGTAGATGACGCGTAAAAATCGCATGAGGAACTCTCGCACCCACGGCAGCTTACATGTCCGTGACATCGCATAAAATGCAAGAGAGCCGCCTTCGTTGGTGCAGCCACGTCTTACGGCAACCGCTGGGCTACATGGGTAAGAAATGCCTGGCAATGGTGCCCTCACCAGGTCCAGGTATAAAGGGTAGATCCAAGAAGTCCTGGCTTGCCGTCGTGGAGTGGTCTCACTACTATGGACGTCCAAGATCCTGCGAAGTGAAAGAGGAGGAGCCGGAAGGCGGACCCTAAGCTCCGAGGGCCCTTGGTCTCGGATGCAATTAGATAATACGTCTTAATGAAGATGATGAGATATTCCTATTTTGATGTTTGTTTCCTATTTATGCGATACTTATCAGACTTCAGGTATCACGTCTATCTTAACAACTGGCTACTCCAACGAGCTACGAGACGCGTGACGTTATACTCATAGTATGAACGAGTTGCATGTGATATATGCACAGGTATAGACGATAAACTGCATGCCATAATAATGTCCCTTCACGCAAGACGAACTGTAAGTTAAATGCAAAATGATCATGAAAGCGAAATTAAAAACTCTTTGCTGTAGAAGTAGTTAATATGCTTGAAATGCTTGAATATTATTAAGTGATATTAAATTAGTCCATCGAAATTTACTTTTTAGGATTGGCGTGTAGAATTCAGAGAGCGCTACTTTAATTTTTGAATGTGTAGTTGGGGTAAGTGAATATTGTAGGTTCAAACCAGTTGATCCGCGGCCTTCATCTTTATAAAGGGTACGAATGGATTTTACTCTTTATCGGTTGTGCATTAACTAAAATAATATTAATAAATAATCTTTATTTCAGACCAATGATGATCCATAGTGTTAATAACAAAAATCTTATCCTATTGTTAGTAAACACATACTATCAATTCTTGTGTCTTACTGTGCTCGTGAGTCAAAGGCAGAAATACTACTATTGGGACGGTAGTGCCACCGACCGGTAGGACACGTTAATTTATTATACATTGTTTGTTTTTAAAATATGTAAATGTAACTGTATTTAGGCAAATATATCTAAAGCAAACTAACCTATTCACGCAGGAGCAATGCAGACAGATATCACGCTGGCTATAAAAACTTAATGTTGACCGGCTCATTTCGTGTTCTATCGCTGACTCCTGCTGTGGATTGGTCTGTAATGATGTGCGCAGTGACATTTGTATGTTTATTTCATCGTCATGATCTCAGCGAATCCCAGTTACTTCCGAAGCCTTAATTTCGGCGTATCTTAGTATCTACTAAGTAGAATCACAAGTCAAGCTGCCCGCGTACTGAGGCAACTCGATGTGAAATTATATATACTCGCTGTGACACTTTCGCGCCTCCCTGTTTCCGGCTACGTGTTGGGGACTCTGTGGTCCCCAAACTCGAGGAGAGGGCCAGATTGGGAGAGGTGGCCCTGGATCAGCTGGGATGCGAGGGATATGCACGTCAACCTCAACTTCGGCGACCAAAAACGACCCACAGGCGTCGTGTGTTTTAGTCGATTCGAGTCCGACATAACCTCTCCCACTGGCTCCGGTGGTGGAATTCGTGGGGATTCTTAGCATGGGAAAAAAAAGAAGTACCTTAGTAGTAACTTCTACTTAGTAGTAGATCTAGAATCAGTGTCTGATATACGCCTGATATGCTGTAATAGAATAAAATCCACTTTTCAAATACCTGAATGTGTGTGTGTGTGTGTGTGTGTGTGTGAATGTGAATGTGTGTTGATGTCTGTCTGAAAGACTATTGTAATTATGCAGGATGTCATAATTACCTGAACAGTGTCCAAGTATCCAAGTTACGTCTAAATTTTATTCTTCATCAGAGCTTCAATCCCGGTTACTAGGAAGCAAGCCCAGTCCGAAACAATCGTTTCCATTTATGTTGGCTTTAGAGGTGCCAGCGGACTCATTGCCCCAAGAGTCATTCTCGTTCATTAATGTCCTAGCTTACATGTTCTAATATATACTGGACAGCGCTACAACTTCAGCTACAACAGTAAGCATAATACAACTTAGATTTTTTACAAATATATTATTATTTATACATATTATATATATCCAAACCAATACAAATAAATATTACAAATGTTTGTCCTGAGCGATAAGTCGAATCCGCGACGTTAGAGATTTAGTCGTACGCCCTCCACGCCATATTTAATTGTAAAGCCTATCGATATTGAAACGAGATTAGTGGTTCATAGGTTATAGCATATATAAGTATTGATAGGCGCATCGGTGTTCATTGTATGCTCGTTGTTAGAGACCGCCACATCGCGTACGTGGAAAAGTGCAAATTTGCCGCAATTGTGCAAAAGCATTGTATGCGTTATATATCGAAGGTGTTGTTTTGTTTCACACGCAAGTCTCTCTCAATTTTTTACCATAACACATGTTCATCTGAAGTGCTTTCCACCACATTGTTGAACAACAATAGATAATATTATGGATTATAAAACCTCGGTAAGTTTTTCAGCTTGTCTTTATGCTAATGAGGTATATAATTTAGTATGTTTAATTTACAATTATTGTGTTGATTTAAAACTTTAGTGCCTTCGTTTATCACATAATAATAATTACCCATAACTTGTTAATTGAATATGTTAAAATGTTGCAAGCTATTACGGAGAAGGCTTTAAGCTTATAGTGCAGTCTACGGGAAATTTTCTACTCATATTGACGTTGATAGAAATAGTCGTTGTCTATCATTCATCAAAAATTTTACAAGTGCCAAGTATTGTTATTCAATTTAGATAGTTATATTCCAGTTATCTTAGGAACTCACCTAAGAATTTGAGATACCAAGCTACAAATTTGTATAAACATTTATTTTGACACTTCATAAGTTGTCTCAATACCGTCATATCGTTCGACGGGTGACTGCGAATGTTTAAAATCTAAGGTCAAAGGTCTCAAGAATTTTAGTTTCTTAAGAGTTTTTCGCTATTTGAATAAGAATTAATACTGTAGATCTTAAAAATCTCTGTAACATCTGTGAACTTTTAGGCTGTCAAAATAAAGGTTTAGCTACACAGTCAAGTCATAAATTCTGTCACATGTTTAATATAAAATAATTGAGACAAGTTTATTCGTTATGTAACCATTTATATACCAAAATGAACTTAACAAAACATAGATTCTTATGAGAATAAAGTTTATTCAAAATGACCTCCGTGATTTTGAACACAGGCCTTCAATCTGCGCGGCCAGTCATCTATCGCAGCACAAACAAGGTGCATGTCAATATCGATGGCTGCTTTAATCAAGGATGTCTTGAGTTACTCCAAATTGGGATGAGGCTTTGAGCACGCCTTTTCCTCCAAGTGTTGCCTTGTACTTATTTAGGTATATGGGGCCACACTAAATTGTCCAGGTCCCAGGCCAACCTTACTTGCAAGCCGGTGTACCTATTGGTTGAAAAATGAGACTTTCTCTAGGAGTTGGGTCTATTGGGGGATACATGGTAGTCAATCCCGAGGAACCTAGGATCTATAAGGTAAGGAGGAATAGGTGACCGGAGTAGAAGTGAGGTTACAGATGCAAGACAAACTATACACGAGCAGGATTTGAGATGAAGAACATTTTTTGAGCCTAATCGTGAGACATTTCTCAAAACCTAAAAAATCATATTCGCGCGCAACCTCTACTAAAATGGGGGTGAGGAAAAATGGGGCGCCGAGCAAGGTCCTGGTTGCATCTACATACAATGGGCCTATAATAACGCTAGGATGATCTTGGTGGAGTATCGATAGCGTTATTGTGATGTCACTGTCAGCACCATAATGACACTATCAATACCCATTTTATAAGGGTGCCCATTTTTCATTTTTACTTCTGCCCCCGATTCATTGGAGCACGCACGCAGACAGTAATGTCAAAGTTGCCTATAGATAAATCTGATATGGTTTTTTATTCAATTTCAGATCCTGTTTTGCCTTGCAGCTCTGCTGATGATACTAGTCGCTAATACAGAAGGGTAATTACCATTACTCATTTTAAATTTCATTAATATTTGTGTCTAAATTTATTTATTAGAGAACTATATTGTCTGATAGCTTATTAAGACAAGTCTTATTCAGTATGGTATTTGATTTGGATGTAATTGACGTGTTAATACTTGTAATTACTGAACTTATAGTAGAGTAATCTATTCAATATTGAATTTAGTTTGTTTTGTTTTTAAATTCAAGTGACTAAAAGTTATCCGACGATGTCGACTGCTTAGTTATAAACTAGACTTTTTTTTACACAAAAAGAGATCAGCCTAACTTAATCCTCCGTAATATGTACATATCGATAGAAATTAGATTATGAAATATGTAAGTAAGACCTGATTTACCGATTAACTATTTATAAATCGCTAACATGTCTCGGAATGAAGTTCTTATTCACCGAGTTTGCCTAAACTTTAACTGTAAACAGAAGAACAGAGGATTTTATTATGAATCGCAGCGTGTCTTTATCGCGAAACTTATTCAGTGAAGTAACAGGAAATAAATAGAATTGCAGTCGCGCGCATCGAACTAGGAAGCTCCTAGAATTAGCGGCCTATGACGGAAACGCACTCTTTTCTACAACTACGAGCTAAACACAACTGTTTGTTTCAATTGCATAATTTTTATACCACTTAGGTATATAGGTGGCGGACAAGGTGATAGTTTATGATCAGTTTTGGTGGGCGATCTCAAATTGTTTACACATTTACGACTTTCAATTTGTAACCACCATACCTCTGAGAGTACGTTAAGATCTCGGTTGAAAATCGTCTTCGTGAGGTGTACGAATATAATTGATTTTGGTATTTTATCTTAATCCAATATGAATCGACAGAAAACTTGAATCAGGAGCAGTGTAAGACTGTATTATGAAATGAATAAGTTTCGGTTTTCAACTTTACCCGATGCACCACTTCGATACCCAGTGGTACACTTCCAACACAAGCATTTAATATTGTTAACGAGAACTCTACAATGTAATATGTCTCGCCGGGATATTTATCATGTTTTTTATTTTCTCTGAGTAACCGATATTTCGGCGCTGTGAATACCGTGATCATGGTGCTTGCAACCGAAATATCGGTTACTTAGAGAAAATAATAAACATGGTAATTATCCAGGTGAGATTTTTTACAAGTTGTCAATTTACCAATTATAATAAAGAGAACTTTAGTTATCAACCTCACACTAGACCAAGCCTGTCCCGTAGAATTTTTATGGAGTATTTACAATATTAGCATTAATTGACATAAAATTATACGTCGGGAATTATTTAAATTAAATTTCATTCAACACTATTAATGTGAATGACCATGTCAATCTCAAATCATACAATGTCATATGGCACCCTATCAACAGATTAGTCTTAATAAACTTAGTACAAACATAATTTTTTGACTCAAATTTATAGTTACACATATTAAGAACTCACTTGTACTTTTCCACAGATTTTTTTTTTGTTATTAGACCTGACCGGTTTCGCCTTAAAGTTTTATACTGCCATTTAAAGAAAAGTGCAAGTGTGGAACGATGTTTGTGTGAAAAAGAATTGTGAAAAGTACAAGTGAGTTCTCCAGATGTGTATCAACAAATTCCACCAAGTGTCATCAATCAACTGTATAAATAGTCAATTTATAATTATTACCGAATATTATTCGTCGTCGTATATAATATAAGGTTTAACAAAATTAACCTTCGGAACTTTGGGGGGGTTGATCAGTAACTATGCCCGGAAAATAAAAAAAGCGAAATGTTCATTTTTCATTTACTATTTAATATAACGTTCATGTTTGTATCCTAACACAATCACGGGGCTGCAATCCGAAATTCGGGGTCTCTCGAGTCATGAAACGCGCGCGTCTGCTCATGAAACTTACCTACAAAACACCCACTGGTCATTGACTTCCTTCCATAAGTCAGCTGATTACTGTAACCCATGTGCTGGATATATTGATGTAGTACGGTTATCAGCATTGATGTCAATTTTTGTAATCATTGTAACTGAATTTTAGAGAATTGGGCTCACCCAATTTTTTACCAACACAGATTTTTCAATACCTTATTTTACTATGCGAAAATTCCCCATGGATACCCCTCTCACCAGAGCCGGAGGAGGGAAAAGATATGTCGGACTTGAACTGGCTAAAACGCGCGCCGCCTGAGGGTCATGATAGGTTGGCGTAGGCGAAGTTGCTGGAGGCGAAGTTGCCGGAGACATATATCTCGCACCTCGGCCAACACAATCACACAAAGTTGTGAGAGATAATTTTGTTACACTCTATATATACGTGAGGCGCACTATAAGTTTCCGGAATGAATATGAAAAAATACTATTAAAGGTACGAAATTAATTTATTGTTTTTCAAAATAATCTCCCTTGGCGTCTATGCACTTTTTCATTCGATCAAACCAGTTTTGAAAACTTTTGTGTCACTCCTCTGTGGTGACCTCTGAAACGTGTATTTCATACTCCTCGACAGCCTCTTCAGGTGATGAAAATCGTTGGCCGCGTAATTGGTTCTTAATTTTTGGGAACAGATAAAAGTCACAAGGTGCCAGGTCGGGACTGTATGCAGGATGACTCATGAGTTCTACATTTTTCGTCAAAAAGTCGTTTGTCTGTCTGGCCGTGTGAGAACTAGCATTGTCGTGGTGCAGGATGATACGGCGTTTACGGTTATTTTTACGGAGTTCGGGACTTTGGTTGGTTTCGGCTCATCTTGAAAGACCCATACGCTCGATTGCTGCTTTGTTTTGGGATCGTAGCAATAAATCCATGTTTCGTCACCTGTTACTATGTCCCACACCAAATTTGACGCACCTTCGTTGAATCTGGTAAGCATGGCACTGCACCAAGTGACGCGGTCCGTTTTTTGATCCTCGGTCAAGTTATGTGGGATCCACCGCGAGCACAGCTTTCTCACACCCAAATGTTTGTGTAGGATTGATTGTATTTGACTCATGCCTATTTCTAAGGATGCGCGAATTTCATGGTAGGTCACATGCCTGTCTGTTTCAATCATACGGCGCACAGCATCGATGTTTTTGTTGGTCACAGCGGTGGACGGCCGACCATCGCGAGATTCGTCACTGAGATTGATACGACCACGCTTGAATTCTGCAAACCAGCTATAAACAGTCGTCTTGCATGGAGCTTCATCGCCAAAAGCTGTTTCAAGCCGAACGATGCTCTGTTGAGCCGTCAAATTACACTTAAAATCGTAGAAAATCATACAACGAAAATTTTCCCGAGTTAAATCCATGTTGATGCAGACACACAATTTTTTAAATGGCGCCACAAGGTAAAAACAAAAGACAGTCAGATGAAACAAACTGTATTCTACAGCCAAAGAGTTCTATTTTCAAATGTTGTAATAAATTTTTAAATATTGTTTATGTAAGTGGCCAGTTCCGGAAACTTTTAGTGTAACCTATGTATATGTTTCTGTGTCTATATGTGTCTAGTATAATTGACTAAAATTTTTTGTTGACAGTCGTAAAAAGAAGGTAGTCATCCACGTACCCTACAAAGTGAAGAAGTTGAGGCATACGCACACTGTTTATAAGACAATACATCATCACCATACATATGACCACGTACCGGCACCATCTGAAGAACATGAACACTTTCATCATATTTATTCCCATGAGGACCAGCCAATAAGTCTGCATAGTCAGCCAATTGCTGGTATTGGAATACCAGAATTTTTACCTGATGCACCAATAGACCATTCGTATGAAATGCCGGACGTCTCGCCTCACGAGCTACTGGGCTTACCCAATCGCCACTTCCCAAAATATTCTTCCATTCCCTTATATAGACGGAATTAGGTGAGTGATTAAACAAGGCTTTGTGGAAATTTATCCACAAAAATCTAACTCTACCTTAGCTAGCACTACTTATGGTGAGATCGAGTGCTTAAATAACAACACTATTTAAATACCACACAACTACTGTTCAGTAGTAGTGTGTACTACTGTTCAGTAATAGTGTTTAGGCGGTCGCCTCCTATTCAGTATTCATTATTGGTGGTACTAATACCCACTCTCTTTTCTACATATTCTTATGTACAGCCGAGTTCATCAATATATTGACACCGTCAAAGAACCTACGCTAAATTTTTATATCATACCATTTTTACGCTGATTTATTTTTGTTACAGGATACAACCAGGCAAAACAGAATGGTACTGTGAATGAATTTGAATCCTTCATGTTAAATTTTAAAACTATTTTAAATTTCATACTGCTTCACTGTACATTTTAAAATTTTTACAATAAGTAAGTCAGTAGATTGTAAAGTGAAATGGAGGAATGGCTCATGACGATGTTTTTACCGAGAGTGTGAAGCGATGACCTGGGTGAGGAAAGCGGATGATCGGGTGCTATGGCGCGTATTGGGAGAGCTCTGTGTATAGCAATGAATTGCAATTGAGCAGTTTATTGGATGATTTGTCCAGCTATCTGCACGATTAAGTGATCTTAGCACAAAGCACAAGTGGGTTCATATCGTGTATTACAAATAGACCCCCACGCTAGGTTAGGGTAAATCTATAAAGCCATAAGTCTAGGTCACAAATATCAGGACTGACCTGAAATATCCTTGGGTGGTTGTTATTCTGGTGAGGTGTTGTAAAGAAACTGATTTGAAACAAAGGCTAGCGTATATACCTAGATGGTAGAGAAAAGGTGTTATTGTAAAAAAAATATCAGATAAAATATGCTGTAATTTGCCACCATTTCTGTCAAGACTGACTTTAAAACATTTGAACTTTGAATAGTTTTAATTATCATAGGACTAGTAATAATTATGTTCGAATCTAATTAAAACATTAGGTGGAGCCTTATTCAGTAGGTAGGTATCTATCTTTAGAGATATAAATAATTGGCCTTATGGGTAAAAGATACTTCCATGTTAGCTTAATAAACTACGTATAATGTAATAATTGTGTGTGTGTGTGTGTGTGTGTTTTATATTATTTATATATATATTTAAGATATTCGTGTTAAGTTTCTGAAACCAGGACTGGTGGATACACTACTGTGTTGAATATTCTTTAATGTAGACATTAGTCTACATTAAAGCCATTTAATGTAGACATTAGTCTACATTAAAGACATTTAATGTAGACATTAGTCTACATTAAAGATTTTAATTAAAGAATATAAAGGTCAGTGCTCCTGTGTCGGCGGCTGAGGACGCGGCGAGCAGAAAAAAAATTAAATACGCCGCAATGGAGCCACAATATTATTTTGTGCCCATTGCGGTGGAGACTATGGGCAGTTGGGGGTCGGAGGCGAAGGGTTTAATAGCTGAGATTGGCCACCGTATCCACGAACAAGGCGGTGACTCCCGCTCTGGCTCGTTTCTGGGGCAGAGGATGGCCATCGCGATTCAGCGAGGCAACGCTGCCAGTGTCATGGGCACCTTTGCGCCGGGAACGATACGGGGCGGGTTATTTGATTTGACATAACAAATGACAAAATCTATGATTGCAATTAATGATTGGACATTTGTATTGTAATAAATAAATAAATAAAAATATATATAAATAAGTACATATACTGTTACAAAACCACATTAATTAATGTAATATAAGAATAGTTACATTAAGGAATTAACTTATTTAGATTTATACGATATTGTGGGTATATTTAAACAATTTTTATCTAGCTTAAGCGTCACTGCCAGATAATGCGAATATTTACACAACAGTAAATGCAGGCACATTTTTGAAATACCCTTCCGAATTACTCCATATTGATTATACGAGTATATAAGGTAAAATACCAGGCATTTCATTTTTCACGTCACCGTCTGTCGGGAAGTACAGTGAGCGTCCCCTTGAACAATTTAAATCAAAGTAATCGTTTTAATATTTTATGTACACAAACTGTTTGAATTATTATTATTTGTTTTAAACTTTATTGTACACCAAGTAAGTAAAGAATACATGATTAAAATCTAAAACTACTCCAAAAAGTTATCAAACTGTTGTACGCTCGACAAAATTGATGCAAGATGATCTGAGCCGCAGGTCCTTTTTTTATACCACTTAGGTTGCAGACAAGTACACGGCCCGCCTGATGCGAAGTGGTTACCGTGGCCTATGGACGCAACACCAGAGGTGTTACACTTGCGTTGCCGACCATAAAAACTGTCAGTCTTCCTTCTTGAAATGCTAAATTACTAAGCTCCTACTGTACCTACAGTTCTTGCGCTAACTCCGAGAAAGCGAGGAACGAGGAACAAATTAAAATGAGTACCCCTGGTTCCATAAATCTCGATCAATATTGTACCATCGAATTATTCCAAAGTGTTTATTAATTTACTAATAAGCGCAACGCGAACGCGTTACTACCTAATATAATAGAAAAGATTCTGTTTTCTTGTACGTTCATTAGTTGGGCGAACTGTTTTTCATTATCATAATTACTACTAATATTGCTTGCGCCAGTGCTGGTTAAAAATAGAAATTGTAAAATCTAAAATATAATAAATGTTGTTAAGTTTGTATTGCTTTTGCTTTTCTTATTGAGTGATAATTTAATATATAATTAGGAATGTGTCAAAACTATATTGATAATGTGCCTACACCTCTAGTTCTGTAAATATGTCAAAATGAAGAAATTTCAAACTATAGACCAGGGCGTCCATAAAATTGAAATTCACTTATACTTGAATAGTGTTGCTTCATTTTGACCACCCTACTCGAGAGGAAATACTGCCCCAGAGTCTCGTATGTTAATCAGTAGGTGTACGGCATACAGCCGAAATTTGCTTGGCCCCTAAGACTTCGATTGTTTCTCCCGTAGTGATTACAAACAATATAGGTTATTGTTTTTTATTATCGGACTGTTAAACAACATCATTATCTAAACAATACTGTGAACTAAAATGTTGGCCGTGAACTCATTTCATGGCAAGGACACTACCAGCGATACTACCAGTAGTGTCGTTTACAATTAACGACACTACCGCGCCCATTTTAGATCAAATTGTACAGCCAACACAGAAGTTTAGGATTTAAGTTGAGTCTATATTAGCTGAATACTAGGATAACGGTAATCGAATCATAGAGTGTTTTGCTGGTTGAATTCGGATGCACATAAGACAATATTGAAAATGTAAAAGTGATCTTTATGAATGGAACTTTTACATACAGTTACATTCAGTCACTTGATATTTTTATGCCGTTTTGTTATATAGCCACGAAATTGTCCCATTGCTGGGCAAAATGCCTCTATCAGTGTCCTTGCCATGAAATGTAAATAAAGCAAACTTATTTAGATAAACCTCAATGTGGAAAAAAGTAAATCATACTTCTCCGTTAATTTTTTTAGTAAACAAATAAAACCTAATATTGCTGACAGACATAAGAGACTAGGCCGGCAGTGAGAGGTGGTCCAGAATAGAGATGATTGGAAAGAATGATAGAGGCATTTTGCCCAGCAATGGGACAATTTCGTGGTTATATAACAAAACGGCATAAAAATATCAAGTGACTGAATGTAACTGTATGTAAAAGTTCCATTCATAAAGATCACTTTTACATTTTCAATTATCTTATGTGCATCCGAATTCAACCAGCAAAACACTATGATTCGATTACCGTTATCATAGTATTCAGCTAATATAGACTCAATTTAAATTCAAAACTTCTGTGTTGGCTGTACAATTTGATCTAAAATGGGCGCGGTAGTGTCGTTAATTGTAAACGACACTACTGGTAGTATCGCTGGTAGTGTCCTTGCCATGAAATGCTTGAACTTAGGAAACGCGTAAGTATACACAGAAAGCTTTGGTAGCTTAGTGGTAAGATTTGGTGTGAGCACGAGTCCGGCATCACGGAGTCCGCCTTACGATCGAGAGGTTCTGGGTTTGAATCCAGACTTTATCCGGACTGGTAAGCGGGAACTGGTAGCGCAGGAGTAACAAAGGGGGTGGCAAAATACCTCATCAGAGAACGCGGTCAACGCTCGAAGTAGGTATGCAATAATGATACTAAGCTTTTATTATCTGTTTTTAAAGATGTGCAAAATTACAGCAATTCTTCAGCTCTGAATCAATTGGAAGTCTTTCGCCACTGTGAGCCTTCCAGACTATTCTAGACGGTTCCATTGCTATGTTCAACTAAGGTGGTGACTAAGAGGTTTATTTATGAGCATGAACCCACTGTATAATTAATCAATTATTTTGAAATAATTTTAATAGAGGTTATCTCGCTCTGTTCACTTCGATCCATTGAATGAATCCATTGTTGGATCCAAGGACACTTTTTCCTCTTGAATCCATCGTACCAGTCAATTCCAAATAATGGATTCTATGACACTTTAAGGTGCACTTGGATCCTCCAAAGAGTTTTATACGCTAATTTAAATATTATACCTTACCTATAGATAAAATTATATGACAAGGATAACGATATAAACATAAGTGCATATAATCCTTTTTGAACCCTGGTACACCCAGTAGTACCACTAGTGGTACTACGGTTACTTATTCATGACCGTGGTACAATCGGTGGATTGGTTGTACTAAGGTTATAACTGTAGTACGACTAACCACAGTCAATGGTACTACAGTTAGGTAAAAATTACCGTGGTGCCAGTCATCAACAAGTCGTATAATTGACGAAAATTGAAATTGACAAAATACAGGTTTGACGAGAAGAGAAAATAACTGAAAAAAAAAATTCGTTTATTGACAATTGGTTTAACCCTTTACAAAGGCAGAGCGAAAGAGCACATCCAGATGCATGGGGCCCGTGTAAGGGTTAACGTAATTTCTCTAGAGCATAGCCGACAGATATCACATCTGTTACTAATTCCATTTGAATCTCTCTTATCACGTCATCATTTATAACATCTAAGGCCCTCCGTTTGGGTTGTGTTTTAACTTTATTTACTTCAGCAATTACATTAATCTTTTTCAATACATTTAACAAGTGTAGTAATGTTACTCTATTTTTATTAATGGACCTATTCAATTTAGCATTCCAACCTTCCAATACATTATTGGTTCTATGTCTAAGACCGAAAACACTTATAAATTTAATCAATGACTTTTTCAACCAGAATTTTTTTACATAATTTAAAAATTTGCCCATATTAAATCGTTTTGCTTCAGTTAGAATGTAATCAAATCCTTCTAAGATTCTTTCCTTTGGTAGAAGAGGTAATGTTGCACATAGAGCAACAACACGTTTCTCTACCTTCGTTTTTGTATGGTTACAAGATTTGGCGTATTTCCAAATATTTTTGGACCAATGATAGTAGCAGCATTTTATAGAAACACATGGAAAAACTTTCAATACAGCATTGATAGCTGCTATCTCGAGATCACAGTGCACTGTAATGGGATTAAACTGCGGTAATTGGGATTTTATCATACTCATCAATTTGACGTACGAAATTTGTCTTTTTCGACTCATCAATGCATATATTAATGGCACTACGTGTGTTATGTCAGAAGTGCTTTTAAGTTCTCCAAGTATAACGTACAATTGAGTAAAAGGTCTTGGGCAGCTTTTGAATGTCCCATCAATAAATATTTCTTTTATTTCACCTATCATATTTCTCACGTCATGGGAGCAAAAAACCAAAATACGCTCATTGTCGTTATCATGTTCATGGTTGTAGTCGGCCAACAAAAAGTCTGAAAACTGTACAGGGACCTCTACTTTTTTAACATTTTGAAAAACAGTATTCTTCACACATAAGGATCTATTTCTTGCTAGATATAATCCACGATGAATATTGTGAAGAGATGGCAAACCTGACGTGCTAGCAAAATGAAAACCTTTGTCCTTCATTTTTGTCAACATTTCGTTATACAGTTGTGGAACAGGCTTATCAGATCGTATCACTTTATTTTTTAGATCACTTAATTTCAAATCTATTTCATTCCTTGTGAAGTCACAAGTGCAAGTATGGTCCTTAGCGTTAATTAATTTTTGATTATTCTGAAAGTATAAAATTATATTATTATGTGTACTCGTTGCTCTCGTTGCTAAACATTAAAATGTTTAACAACTAGTATATAAACATACCTAAGGCCTAAGCCCAGCAGTGAGATATATAAAAGGATGCTATTATTATTATATTGTTATATAAACATACTATGGACTTACCTCAATAGTTACATTCCCGGGACATCTGGTCTTTTTGAAGTAAGAGCATCTCCATATTGAGTTTCCATTTTTATACACTTTATGTTTATAATATTGATACCCATTGCTTAACATCACTGTTCCTCCTTTTCTGTTAATATAGTGAAACTCATGAGTACTGTCTACATCACTGGACGACGACATTATTTTAAGAACATAAACGTTGAAATACGCAATCCGCAAATTTTATTTAAGTATACGTATTTCGGCTGACAAGAAGAAAATTTATTTTGACATTGAAAATTTCAAAATTTGAAACACTGACAATGGAATGAATACGTAAACAAATAAAATCTCCATCCATATTTATAACTAAGGAGTACCACTTATACTCTGATATAAGATTAAAAACACTTGACTGAGTGGTAACACGGTAATTACCCTGGTACTACTTTAGCACCTGTCGTACTACGGTTATTTTTAATAACTATGGTACCGCCAGGGATACTACTAGGGTATCACGGTCATGAATAAGTAACCGTAGTACCACTAGTGGTACTACTGGGTGTACCAGGGTTCAAAAAGGCATATAATTATATAATTTTGTGAAATGGATTCAAGCGAAGAAATAAAAGTACAGCAAACAAACACAAATGATATTAATAAGGTTGTAGTACCGGAAGCGTTTCAACATTTTTTGCTCGCAGAGTACAGACATCATGATGCACTTATTGTAATATTTGGTTTGAAAGAAAATTTAAATGGCATTTCATGGGACATTCAAAAGTACGCCCACGCCTTTCCTTCAGATTTACACGATTCATGGATGTTTTGGGAGCACCGCTACCCACAACCATGTAAAACCCTTATTTTACGTCTTTATGACAGATCGGAACATAGAATCATATAACATTTTATTTCAGTTGTTCAAACAAAATTTCAACTGATTTCGATATCGCAGCTATTAGAGCTATACGCAATATTTATCCAAATGTTAATATTATAGGCTGTTGGTATCATTATCAACGAAATGTATGGAAAAAAGGACGTGAACTTGGCCTAAAGAAAAGTAAAGTGACACGGCGTATAGTCTCATTGTGTGCAATTCTACCACTTGTCCCTGAACCTAATATTGAAGAAGCATGGAAATACATTTATAGTCAGATGACTGATAGCAAGCAGTACCAGAAATTACGTAAATATATGGAGAGATATTACATAAAAAATTAATTTTGGATTAATATTTGGAAAACATTTGGAGAACGACACAGAACCAACAACTGTGTCGAAGCATGGAATTGTAAATTAAATAAACGGGTGGGTAGGAAAAAGCCTAATTTTATATCTGTTTTGAATATTTTATAGAAAGATGCCAAGCTCACCGCGATTCATATTAAAAAAAAGCATATGACCAAAAGGACTGAGAAGCAAATATCTCATGACAACTTTATACAGGAATGTCAAATGGAGCTAGTTAATGGATTGATATCCGTGCCTTTACTCTTGGAAAAAATTCAATAAAGGCTCTACTTAATTTTTCACTGTATGCCCCAATTTCAAAAATAAATTTTGGTTTTAAAAATTGCAAAAATAAAGCGGTTTGATAATCTTATCTATTTTGTTTCCCGGTCACAACGTTCCACGGCTTATGTTGCTAAACGAAGGCGAGTTTTATGTGTTTCAATTACAATTATTACAACAACAAAACTTGATTTTACTGCATTTTATAATTTATTAACATCAACTAAGTATAATATTTAAATTAGCGTATAAAACTCTTTGGAGGATCCAAGTGCACCTTAAAGTGTCTTAGAATCCATTATTTGGAATTGACTGGTACGATGGATTCAAGAGGAGGAAAAAGTGTCCTTGGATCCATCAATGGATTAATTCAATGGATCGAAGTGGACAGAGCGGGTTATCTGTCACCTAAGTTGTATAAAAAAAAACTGCGAGAAAATTTCTTTGGTGTGATTGATTTGATTTCTATTTACCCACTTTTTTAATTTGAATGATACGAAACTGTAAATTAGGCAAAAAAAAAGAAGTGTGTCTTTGTTTTTGTCTCCATTCATAAAATCCGAGGTTGTTACGTATAAATAAATTAATACAGTACTACCTTTACTGTAGACTACTATAATTATGACACAGAAATTATAATCAGATTATGTATTTCGCATCACTTAGGTTTATTTTTATTTTATTGATCGTGTTCTGTACTTTAATCACGTTATATATTTTGTGAGCCTTTTGCCAGGCTTTTTTAATATCTATATCTATTGATCTCTCCGTGTTCTGTAATATTTTCAAAGAGCATTTTCCTATTTCTTTTTTCGTGCCTATCCCAGTATTTTAAAACCACAATAGATATTAATAATTATCAACCTTAGAAATTTTCGTATTGTTTTGATATCATGAACCCCATTAAACCTCCGACTTTCGACATAAATTTATTAGAAAAACCGCTTATAATTGATACAGATTTTCTTCTATTTTGATATGGTATGCTTGATTTGTTAACCCCCGACGAAGAAGCGACGGGCGGTTATAAGTTTGATGTGTCTGTATGTGTGTGTGTGTGACTGTGGCCTCACAACTCCTGAACGGATGAACCGATACGGATTTTGTTTTTTTGTTCGTTTGAAAGGTATATTAATCGAGTGTTCCTTGCTGTGTTCGAATAAATCGGTTCAAGATGGTCACTTTTTGTTTTTTTTTATACAACTTAGGTGGCAGACAAGTACACGGCCCACCTGATGGAAAGTGGTTACCATGACCTATGAACATGTGTAACACCAGTGGAGTCACATCCGTGCTGCCGACCCTGTAAGAATAGAGATATTGTGCCTTCAGTGTAGAGGACAAAGTAGGACAAGCCTTTGGTCATCCCACTGACAGCACAAAAACTCTCCAGTGAGCTCTGGCTACCCTACTCACCGCTGGGAACACAACACGAAGTTATTATAACCGCGGTATTCTGTAGGGTGGAGGTAATTCCCCAGTCGGACTGCTCAATTGGGCGGAAATACCGAAGTGTCCTTCCTCCTCAAATAACCACCTCCACTCCCTCAATATGGGTATCAAATGAAAGGGCTTGACTATGCTTGACTAGTAAAATACCATACGCTACCACAAAATAGCAAATTCCATTTTTTCACATCCTCCATAAATCAAAGGCTTGACTATCCTATAGATCAACAAAAAGTGTAAAATAAAAATTTAAGAAACCCGCGTCACACAAAACAATCTTCAAAAGGTTGAAAATAAATTGTATCATTTAACGTCGGGGGGACCTTGGATCGTTCCGATAATATGACGGAGTGCTTTACGAGTTCTCCCTTACCAGGTCCCCTGACATGGCAACGCTTGAATAAAAATATTATTACTTACTAGATTTATCAAAATTAAAGGACTCAATTTATTTTCAAGCTTTTGGAAGATGTTTTTTCTGACGGGGATTTTTTTAATTTTTACACCACACGAGGTGGGACCGAATAAAATGATTGGTGAAATGTGAGTGTTAATTCACCTCTGCCTATCCCTATAAAGGCGTGATTATATGTATGTAATTTACAGTACCTTATTTTGATTAGAAACTAATACTTAACTTGAATGAAATTTTAAGCATTTAACTATTCAAAATCGATTACCGCTGTCGCCGTTAGACATATATATGTTTAGAAGAATTTGGATGGTTTCGGGCGAAGGTTCTATGGCTTAGTGGTCAGAGAGGTTCCCATGTAAGGGAAAGATCGCGGGAACGAAACCCGCCTGAACCGTTTCAATTTTGTTCCATCTTAATTGATTTTAATACTTAACTAATTTATGCTTGTTTATTATGTGATTTGCTAAACTCATCTACATTAAGAAATCGGAAAAACAATTATCGCCTTCTTGTTGGCTGGAGAAATGTAACTTTACATCTAGTGAAATAAATATAAGTGTGATTCCATTGAGTTCAAAATAAGTAGGTACTGTGATTTGTTTGAGTTAATTCTTGACATCGATCACAGAGGATCATCTGGTATTGCGTAATACTCACCGGGTTTTGTCACTAATTACTATACCTGGATGCATAAAAATGACGGTTATTGTAAGCAGCTTTGTTTTAACATGTTATCTTTCGATATGAGATATTATTACACAGGTAGGTAAGTAAATGACGTATATAGTAGTTTAGCTTTTAAATGGCTGAAAAATCGACACTAATTTGTGAAACACTAGGTAAGGTAATTGTGTTACCTGGAAAAGCAATGAAAGCATTATAAATCAACGATAATTACATACATACATTTACATAAACTTACGCCTATATCCCCGAAGGGGTAGGCAGAGGTGGTACTACCCACATTTAGCCAGTTTATGTTTAGTTCCCAATGTAATAGGTGGCGTGCCTATTGCCATTAACTTCAAAAAGCATCGAAAAGTCATTGGTGTGTGCCATGGTAAAACCTGGGATCGAACACGAGACCTCGTCTCAGCAGTCCACTAGGCTACTTATATTTAAATTCACAAATTAATCAAAAATAAATAAATCCTTCTACTTCTCTGGTTGAATGTTGAAGAATATTTGTTTATTTATTCTCGTTGAAATGTAGAAGGTTTATGAATCTGTTACAGTAGTTATCAAAATTAATAAGTTGAAACAGAAATATGTTATATTTTCATAGGCCTATCATTATTTACGAGCATGATTTACTCCTCATAGAATTAATTTGTTATACGCCAGTCCGCTCTAAAAGGAACAAGTTCTGTTTAATTTTATCTATTTTCATTACTAATTTCAATCAGCGTATAAGTTCTAAATCAACACGGAGTTACCCTATCATTTATTACAATATAGTTATAATAACACATATATAAAACATACGGTAAATTATTCGAGTGTTTGTGCAAACGCGTTAAGCATAAGTAAATTTATTTTTTTGTTTTGTGTAGAAAACTAACAGAGAATTACTTGCAAAAAAGTACATTCCCAATCGTAATTCTGTTACAGCATACACTTTGCGGTCAGTTAGAATGCATTGTTTAGAATGGTAGGGCAAAAGATATTATGCACTGTATCTACAAAATTGGTATCTATTGACTCACTTGCAATCTCGAGAAAAGAGCTCTGCATCCGTAAAAATTAGAGCGACAATCGTCCCGCTTCCACCGCCCACTATGCTTTTGGCATAAGTACTTCGTGAACAATAGTATTTGTTGTCTTTTTGTCGATATTACGGGTTTATTTAAGTGAAATTGGATAAATGGTCATCTCGCGATGTTGCCGTATTCAATCCAGTGTGGCAAGGCAGCAGTGCGGTGCTCGGTCTCGTGATGCTCTCGCTCCACTGATCTAAAATAAAACTAAAATATCTGACATGAAAGAAAGTATAGACTGTGATGTAAAACAAAATGTGAACGCAGGTCCGATCTGTTAGAGTCTATTCGTTCTCCTGTACTGATAACCGCGTGTTGTGGATTGTTATCGTGTTGCCTAGTTTTCGGTATACTAGCAGTTGCTGGTGGACATGGATGTATCTAAGTATTTGACTGTGCTGGTTGTGTTGTGCCTCGGTAGTGGTGAGACTGGAGGTGGCGGAAAACATCAGTAAGGATTATGAATAAAGATGCTGCTGTAAAAGTCTAATTTCCAAAATTATACCAAATTTTTCATTGTTCCAACCATAAACGTTTATACAATGTAGTGTAAAAACGATTGCATTGCGATTTACACCCACTTATTTTTATTCCTAAATATTGAGTTAGCAATAATAATATGCTGAGTGTATAAATATACTTTCACAGGTATTCTGAAATATGGGACTTATAAGAAATGCATTATGCGAACTGTTATAAGTACTGCATCTTACCTTGTCACTTACCAATATTACTTTTAAAATAGTGAAAACTTTAAATTATTTTTATTTTGGGGTGTCCATAATTGATCATTTATTTTACAGTGACCACGTGAAGTTGCATGTTCCGGAGTTTCATCACCATGATCATCACAAAAAAGTGATAACCATTCACCATCATCATCATCAACCAAAGAAAGAGCATCATCATCACCATCATCACCATCACCACAAGCCACAAATTCCACACGGACATCACTACAGTCATCATCATAAAAAGGTCCATTTGAAGACTCAAACGGTTTCAAAAGGAACTGGACACCATGGTTTACACGGACATCATGGACATCACCATAAGCATCATAGCCAGCATCACGGACATCACGACCATCACGGCTATCAACCACACCACGGTCACTACGGTCATCACGACCACCATAGTTATGGTATTCCCCATGACACTCCAGTTGTACCATCTGTTAGCTACACACCAAATGCTATTCCATCATACGAAGATGAATATACTTCAGGACCTTCATATGACCATGGTATCCCAATCACGAGTTTCACAGCTCCTCAGATTCCTCAAGTACATGGTGTAACTCATACTGTAAAGCAAGTCAAAGTATTTGACTCTTTGCCTGGAGCTTTGCCCAATAAAGATATAGCAAATGGTTATCAAGTTACTGAAGAAGGCGAGGAAGGAGAAGAAGCATTTGGATTGATAAATAACTTACAGAATACGTATCCAGCGACATACGCATATGTTCGATCGGCGGCTTCTCCATCAGTGGCAGATCATTTTGGAGGAGTAACGTCATATAATTCAGGTCAACAAACCCATGATCCATTTGCAATAGCTGAGCCTAGCTCGAGTGGCGTAGAGAGCTTCACTGGATCTGAACAAAATAACCCATTTGCGTCAGCTGCGCCAACCCAAAATATTCATCACAGCGCAATACCCTCTGCTGAGTACCCGGTGGCAATACAAGCTACTGGTTTTGATGACCCTGAAAATTCGTTTACAGGATCTGACGTAGAAGGTCCCTCATTCTTATCAAATGATGAGGAAACTAATTCTATTAATGATCCCGTTACCTTTGTAAGAGAAGCAGGTATAAAACAAACAACACAGACTGGAAATGTTGAAACCTTAGAGTATTAAATCCTAGAAAGTATTTATAAAACATCGACGTATTTTTAAGATAAAGTATAAAGATTTTTATAGAATAAACATATAATATTCTTTATCCGTTTTTTAATTTTAAGACAATATAGGCAATATTTTAGGTGTGTAATCGGAAGTAGATTAACAACACATGAGTATTAAAATTTAATTTTAGTAATACTTGATAATGTGTTTCATATTTAACCAGTAACATCTAATATAGCAATCTATGTAGGTACATAATATATCTATAGGTATTATTGTAACACTTACTAGGTAACGTCACCAATAATACAAATTTAGTGAGCACGGAATGCATATTTTTACTTATAAACAATATCGATGGTGATAAATTTAAAGACATTTTTATTAATTCAGACTTAAATAAAAATGAAGATAACACTACTAATAATCTCAAGTCCGTAAGAAAACTTGCAGTTGCTTAACATGCAAAAAAACTAAACAATTCAGAGGGAAAAAATAATGAAGAAAAGCTTATGTCATCACACTACTTACGTTACAATTTACTACAGTCTAAATAGTAAATGACATCATAGAGTTCGATACGCCCTAGATACGACATTGCGCAAGGTATTGAAAAAATGAATTGTCAACGTAACTGTAACGGAATAATTTAATAAGAAAAAGTAAGTTATGCTTTTTTAACTTTAATATTTATTATGCAACCGTATAGAAATTAATCAATAATCACGTCCTGTGTGGTATCCATATAATGGGTTACCGTTCAAAATGTACCGAGACATAATAATAATAATTATTATTATTATTATATTATAGGTGCGTGTGCCTGAAAAAATCTAAAAGCTACGAGTGTACAGTTTTATCACACGCTGCTTATCCGGCTGTATTTCTTAAAGTATGTATGTGTGTGTGTTTTATACATGAAAAAATATTCTCAATTTATATGCATTTACAATTTTTTTCATAAGCACCAAAAATTATTAACCTGATGTAAATAGTTTAATTGATAAAGGAAAATCGATAATGTGTTTGCAGAAATAAAAGTATTGCAGTACTATTATTTTATTTAACATGCAACCAGTTCTCCCTATCTGAAACAAATTATAATTCCGATTCCTCATAATAAATATCCTCTTAGTTACCGCCTAAAGGACCTGAATTGCCGACATTGCTCGCAGAATAATCAAGCTAGTGGCAATGGGATGGTCGGTGACCGTTGGAGGAAAGGAATTCTTGAATGGTGACTGCGTATCAGCAAACATAAGGTGGTAAGACCGAACTCTCTCCCCAGCCGGATCTGGTGAGCTGAAAAAAGCTTTCAAGGACCGAATAATAATTAATATAAGAGGACTGGAACGCATGCTTCTGCACAAATTAGGAAAGATCTGTGTACCTATAACAGCGGACTGCGATACGCTAATTGATATAAGTACCTTTTATTCTAACATATTACACTTGACGGTACCCAACTGTATTCCTGTCCTAATTGAGCGGTCATAATAACCTCATAATGAGTACCCGGCAGTGAGTAGGGTAGCCAGAGCTCAATGGAGAGGTTTTGTGCTTTGTCTTCTGCACTGACGCCACAGAACCTCTGTGTTCTTACAGGGTTGGCAGCACAAGTGTTATTACCCTGATGTTGCACATCCCCATAAGCCAAGGTAACTACTTTTTATCAGGTGGGCCGTGTGCATATCTGCCGCCTAAATACTAACTAAAAAAGAACTAACTCAGGTAAGTTATTAAAAAAAGGCATTAATAGAAAAAATCAATAAGTAGGTAAGGTATCCATAATATGCGTAGTGAGACCAGTAAAGCAAACCCACTATCATACCACAGAAATGAAATGAAATGCACTCACGCCTATATCCCCGAAGGGGTAGTCAGAGGTGCTAGCACCCATATTTCGCCAGTTTATGTTTAGGTTCCAATGTAATAGGTGGCGAGCCTATTGCCATTAACCGGGCACTTATAAACCTGCGATAAATACACACATAACTTCGAAAATCATAGAAAAGTCATTGGTGTGTGGTATGGTAAAACCTGGGATCGAACCCGAAACCTCGTCTCAGTAGTCCATTACCCATACCACTAGGCTACCGCGGTTCATACGCGGTTATACCACAGACACTGCAAAAAATGGCATTAAAATTTAGACTTTATTCCTATACTCTTAAAATCCAAAATGAAACGATAAACGTTTCATTACACTTTTTCATTTACTTTAGCCTTTTAATTATGACTCTTAATCACTTTGCTTTAATTAAAGTCTAAAATTATATGGATTTTAAACAGTATCTGTGGCATGACAATGATTTTGCTTTAGTAGAATCAAGACCCAGAATTACTTCAATAAGTAGAAACTGTGCCTACCAAATTATTGAAATAAGCATATTGAATAGATGACCGTTCTGCTGTAGCCGTGTGGTCACGATTTCGTCAAAAAGCTTTCACCTTTCAACTCGATTAAAATTTATAATGAAATATTACTGTAAAATTAATATGATTTCATCGTAGGTACCAGTACTAGTTTAGACACTAGCCATCAACTGTTAATTGGATGTTTATTCTTCTATGTCGGTATCTAATTAAGCAACAACTTGGCGTGAAAGTTAGCTCGTTGAAAATCACTGTCCAAAACTCAGCTAGAAGAATTAAAATTAGTTAGTTTTTAGGTTAGTTAGTTCATTTAACCTTACAATGTCTTAATCTACTCGGTTACCACTTAACCACGATTCTCTACCTGATACACTTGACCAATATACATATGAATTTAACTTAATCTAACGCGAGGATTCAAATTGTTGTTAAATTTACGTTTGCCTTAATAAAATCAGTAAATCACCAGCATGAAGACAACAACCTTGCTACAATACTGGTAGATATACTAGTAATCTATTGAATGAAATTTTAAAGCATTTAGTATGCTAACTATTCGAATCGAAAAAATTAAATCGTTTCAGGCGGGATTCGAATGACCTACGGCGACTGTCGCCGTAAGACGGATATATGTATAGAAGAATTTGGATGGTTTCGGGCGAAGGTTCTGTGGCTTAGTAGACAGACCGTTCCCCCTGTAAGGGAAAGATCATGGGTTTGAATCCCGACAGAACTGATAAAAAAAATTCTATATCTTAATCGACACTAGTAATCTGTACATATTGATAAAATTTGAAACTAATATGAATTGCGCCTGCTTTTCTTTAGAGGTTGAGAGGTCGGACGAATCCTCGGATGTAACCGGGAACAAAGAAAGAAAGACGAAGAAAGTGAAGTAATAAAAATATGGTGATACAATAGTATAATAGGTACGAGTATTAATATAGGTTATATTATTGAAAGCCGGCAATTCCTTAAAACAAAGGTCTTTGAACAGTGCGTTCTACCTGTTATGACTTACGGTGCCGAAACGTGGATGCTTATAGTGGAGCTGGTACATAGCTTAAAAGTCGTGCAGCGGCTATGGAGCGAGCTATGATTGGAGTTTCTCTGAAGGATAGAATTCGGAACGAGGTTATCCGACAGAGAACTAAAGTTACCGACATAGGTCACAGAATAAGCAAGCAGTGGCAGTGAACTGGCCACGTTTGTCGAAGGACCGATTGCCGTTGGAGCGTACGAGTCCTAGAATGGAGATCGCGAGAAGGTTAACGAAAGGTAGGACGCCCCCTAGCCAAATGGACCGACGGTCCTGAAAAAGGTGGCTGGGACAGACTGGATGCAGAAGATAGGGGTTCGGAAAAAATGACGCACATTGGGAGAGGCCTTTGTCCAGAAGTGGACTACGGTGGGCTAATTGATTGATTAAAAGTCGATGAAGAATTTGTTAGTGATATATTTAAGAAAGGGATACCAAATTTTCAATTTTTGAACAATTTTTGTTTTTCTGTTTGAATGTTTGTTTTATTACCTCACCACGTAGAAAACATGAAAAATGGATTTCAAGTTTTCGACGTGCCCGCTTATACCAAATCAAGAATAACCACGAAAAAATTTAAAGTTTAAATGTATCGGTTAAGTCTTAAAGGTTTTAGTTTGACTAAAGTAAGTCTCTTTCCTATCGCTTTAGTCCCGTACAAAGCAAAGTTAATATTTTTGAACCAATACTGAAGCTGATGATATTCTTTAATTCTTTATTGTACACAAGTAAATAATACATCAACAGGTAATCACAAATACATCTTGGTGTACAAATGCGAGCTTAACTCAATATTGAGTTTTCTCCCAGCAAACCTTTGGGGATAAAAAGTGCAAAAAAAAAAGATAAAAAAAAACAATCAATTCAAATGGTATTAGTCGCACAATTGGACCTACTGTATTTTTGTCTAGGTATTTATATGTGTATATGTGTGAGTAGGTAACTGAAAGATTGGTGCACCAACAAGCAACTAGTCCCTTAGGTTTAACCACTTGGTTATGGAATGGTTTGGTGCGTAGCCAGGATGGGTGAGATTGAGATGATAGTTTTAGAGTGTAGCTTTGAAATGTCTTGAATAAGTACCTACCTACCTATCCGATGGACGCCCACTGCTAGAAATAATGATTCTCCAAATTGGCATCACAATGCATATCTGGCTAGGAGGCTTCCTAAACTTCCCATTATCTTTTTATAATAATCATATTAATTTTAAACTAGCTTTTGCTGCTACTTTATCCGCGATACTTGACCCAGTGGCAGGCCTTATTTCATTAAGGTCACTTACATAATAATTGACATTCCATATCCGTACTTCCTAGCTCCATTGAAAAGGCAATGAATGGGCTGTCTTTCATTAATACTTTCAAAATTATATAACGAAATGAATGTAAATATCTTGTGCTAAATAAAAATGAAAAGTACCACGTAAAGGCATACGTGTAACTTCCGTATGTGCAAATCATGGATGAATACTATAACCATGTTTAAAGTTTTGCAACTAATTTATATAAAAAGAAAAATAGAAGCCTTTTGGTTTATGTTGCGAAGTGAGTCCAGCCGCGGAAAATGACAAAACGAACAAAGCTATGGCATGTAGAAAGTTGCCTGCCGCTGTTGGTTTTTGCGACAGCCACTATCGTCACTTGTTTTGTATTGTTTCATTTTGCAATTCTGTTGTCTCTGAAACCCATTGTTTTAGTAATTTCTGGTACACACTTGCTACTACTACCCCCTTATTCTCAGTAGCTCAGTGGAAGTAAGTAGTTCCGTGGCGGAACCAGTGAGACTGTCATGCGCCGTAGTTCCGTCAACGGTACTTCTTTAACGTATAAATTGCTATATCGGCTCGTCTATCACACGATATAGATATCTACCTAGATTGTGGGTTATTTGTAACTTTCACGATATCAATCAACGAATTCAGTTAACGTTGATAGAGGTTATTTGCATAATGTTATAGGTAGTATCTTTACAATGCCGTACTTTTAGGGATGTAATATAACTAGTGGAAGGATGGATGGATAAAATAAGAACACTTTTAAAATTGTATTTTAAATTAATAACAAAATATAATATTAACAACAACTACCCGGTTAAACCGGGATTTTCACAACAACTGTTTATTTAAGACTAATTTATTACACGAACAGCAGAATAGAGGTGCAGTCACACACTAGGCTTGGAATGAACTTGCTGCATAAAATCTAGCAATGAGCTACTTCTGAGTAGACGCTACTCAATAGCAAACATGCCGATTGTGTATGCAGCATCAGTTATTTTCCCATGCGTAACCTAAAACTTTGTACAAAATACAGTTGCATATTTCCAGTTTTCATTCTGTAAAGAATCTTGTAAACTATCTGGTTTCAGTCTATGATAATTCATAAGTAATGAGGTTGTAAGTTATCATTTATCTTCCTATTTGTATTTTAATGCTATCGTAGCAAATAAAATAGATTTTGGTCAGCAGTTCAGCCAACTCAGTACTGAGCTATCCTTCTAAATTTGGTTAATATATCTACAAATAAATTTAAGGCTGCTTAATATCCGCCATGCCCCCCAATATCTGAGCCATAGTCTTCGCCTCCAGAAAGTGCGTATCCACCGTGGTCGTCGCCTCCGAAACTGACTGGTGACTCTCCATAACCTCCGTCATGGGACTCCTCCGCAACGCCCCAGCCGTGACCTCCCCCGTGACCTGAAATATAAATAAAATATAAATGAGGAGCCATAATTAATGTCATCAACATTAATCCTGGTTGCATCCAAAATTTTCACTTTGGGGCCCGAGGCCTTATCATTCATTACTCTTTTCCTGTCTTCACTCCCCCGCCCGTGATAGGAGGATTATTATTATTTCAAAATGTTGCGAAATTTTTCTGAAATCTTATTAAAAATCTATGTACTTGACATTGAACGTTTCATCTCTGGTTGAGAATTCTTATGTAAAAAAAATTATATTGATTCATTACGAACACAATATCTAAGAAATATTTTTTTTATTAGTTTGATTGTAAATGTCTAAACTTTACTAATAGAACAATCGGTATGTGTTCCATGTAGCATTTTTTTGTTGCAAAACTTTATATTAAAAATATTCTAAGTTAAGGTATATTTGAAATCAGGTCTGGAACAAAGGAGCATGCAATTGCTCAACATGCCATGTGACAAGAGGCGCGAGGCACAAAAGCTTCGACCAAAGGGCGCAGAAAAACTATTTCGCTCTACTAAGATTCTCTTGATCAAGAACAAGGGCCATCATCGTCAGAAGTACTCAGTACTATTGATAAATAAACGAAAACTTTAAGTTAGTGCCTACCAAGCGTCTTAGGAAGAAGTCTATACAGAGAGATGAGATAATGACGATTAGTGGCGGTTACGCCAAGGCAATAAAAAATCGCTTAGCGATGTACTTAGTTGAATTTAGAAATTTTGTCGTTACTCACAATGTAACATTCTGTCGCGTTAAAATGATCTGACCAGCTATTTATTTTAAATGCTATAATACTCAAAATATTTGTAAGGCTGTTACAGTACATAACAGGTTCCTACCAAAATCCTTGAGATCCAAGCCTATTCCAACAAGTTAATGCACCTGCTAAGCAACAGGGTTTTTTCTGACAGGGTTGGGTGGTCAAACAGCAGTCGCACCTGGAAAAGTCAACTGACTTCGGGCTCCAAAGTGCAATCTTTGGACGCAACTGAGATGATTGTGATTATTAAATATGATCATATAGTACATTTACGTACCTCCACTGAAATGGGGGGCGGCCTTAGGTTCACCATAGGTGTATCCAAGCACTTCGTAGTGATCACCACCGCCGCCGCCGTCCTTGTGGTGCACGTGTTTGACGATGGTGTGTTTATGATGGTGGTGCTTCACGAACAGAGGCACATGGATGATGACCTTCTTGTGACCGCCACCGCCGCCGCCGCAAGCGACGAGCAATGATAGCTCGGCCACGCAGACTAATGCAATCTGAAAAATAATATCAACCATTTTAGGAAAATGTAAATAAAATCTTTTTGGAAAGTTTTGAATGATTTAGTAATAACCCTTATAAACGAGATAGAAAAATATTAATCGTGAAGTTTTAGAAGACAAGGATTACATCAGTTGATTATTTAATCAAAAGCTTAAGTTGTCCCAATTTGAACTAATTGTTGCTACATTATTACCAAAAAATAACGGTGAGAACTACGCTTTAGTTCACGATTCAAGTCTCAAAATAATTCATTGAACTATAGTTCACATAAATAATAAAGAATACATAATAAATATCCTGAGTGTTTGTACCTGAGTGGGAATAGTGTATGAGTGATTAATTCCTGAAGCTATAGCACTCAGCATTTGATCTGCCACGTCGGGCAGTCCCGGACTAACGGTAAATTGTCTTGTTATGGTTTTATCTAGTATTCTTCCTATCGCACATTGCATATCTACAGCTTCAGAATTATTATATTAGTTAACACTGAAGCTATAGTTTTAATATTTTTTGTACAACTGATTATAACTATACCGTAAAGGCAACTGTCAGTTTAATGTAAAATAGAGAAAACGCTCTGTAACAGTCCTATCTTTACCAAGCTTTCGATTTTCTGCCCACAACATAATATATCTCAGCTAGATAGATAGATTATAGATACATAGATAGATTTAAAATACTTTAAGTGTAAATAGATAAATAAATAAATAGAAGATTTCAAAATTAAATACTTGAATATGATATTTTTTCTACATAGTTAGGTCATTTATATATCATAGGTTTGTTTTCTAAGCAAATACATAAGTAATGCATACGATGCATCTCAGCTTCAGTTAAATGCAGTTCTTTTATTAATACTAATACACTATTATCACACAGATATTAATACTTGATACACAACACAGAGTAATTAAAGACAATATGAAGAATATCAAGTAAAGAAATATATATAAATACATATATCGCTATAGCATGAAGCATATGTAGTGCATTTCGCAGGGCTATAAGTGCAGAGCTTAATAAAGTATTAGTTACAAAGAAGAAAATATTGTAATACAAAATCTCTAAAAAGAAACAAAAACCAAGAATGGAACGTGACATTGAAAGCAACTTTCTAACAGACTAGACACCGGCTAAATCAATATAGATAATAGAAGAATTTCTTTGTAAACTGAAATTAAGTTTAATAGTGGGCATGGCAAGAGTGCTCCAATCTATTTTAACTAAAGGTTCGAGCCGCGGCACCACTCGCTAATATTTATGACATAATAGCTCACATAATATAAGTGAAGCTTTCACGAAATCTGAATGGAAGCTTTCAGTTTTTTTTTTAGCTCTGGTTTATTATGTAGTATATAGCTGTAGTTTAGTTAGTCGTAACTAATAATGTTTATTACATCCAATTAATATTCTGGAAGATATTACATAGCACTATCTAGACCAAAACTAAACAGCGTGTAGTATGAGTTCTAGAATGCGGATAAATATATTTAAATAATATGTATTAATCTAGAAACCTAGTGTCTTATAACATGTTTGTGAAGTAACAATGAACGTTAACATGACTTAAGTCGCGTAAGGGACACTGAGTCAAAATGTTTTTAATAATTTGTTTCGAACTTGAATACAACCACATTCGTCGAAGTAAAATGAGTGGCAGTTTTTATTTTTTGTGTCCGACCTAGTTGTGACATGGCAGTTAGTTTGATCAAATTATCTGTAGCCCACTATTCGCTAATTCTTTGATCTGCTTGATTTCACCGGCAACGATTTGGACATAGTATTTTCAACTTAAATTAGGCCCCAAAACTAACCATTAAGATTACAACAATTCAGTTTTTACCGTCTTACAGAAATTTGTTTTAAATTTTAAAACTGAAGTTTGTGAAATTTATTAAAGTTGTACTTAAGAGCTCATTAAAGTTTCATAAGTAAGTATAACCTATAACGTTACGTAAATTTTTTCACAATTTTCATATGTTGTGATTTGCAGCGTCCACAAGTGACTAAAATAGTGATTATAAGTATTAAATAAGTAATATAACTCACCAGAAAACGTGCAGACATATTGCAAGAAGATAAAGTGGTAGATGAACGAACGCGGGTGCAGACACTCGGTGTGTGATAAAGAAATTTAAACAAAACTTCCTTTTATATCGCAACGTGGTCGCGTTTCGCGACACTGCCTCTCAGCAGCTTCAAGCTACTACAGCACCCACAATCGCGCAAGTGATTTTCATTCCTATTACCATCCCACAGAATACGATATCAATAATCATCAATACTTCACAGAGGATTGCACAGTTACAATCCATTTACGAACTGAAATGATAACGTGTAAGGTATATATTCGAATGTTTAATTTCACGCAAATATATCGTTAGAATTCTATACTACTTTGAAAATATAATTTACTTTACTATTGAATGGAAACCCGAATGTGATGAGACTGTGAAAACGCTATATCAGATCTTATCGGATAACAGCCCAAGAGGGATTCTATGCAAGTGCAACGATAGGATAATCATAATAAGGGTAAGATTTTCAACATAGATACGCCCGCTATAAATATTAGGTATACGATATGAGTATCTGTTTTATTGAATAGTTGTTTATGGGGAATTATTTATGAACTCGACGTCGGCCTGAGGCTACGCTCGTGTAGGTACCTCCCAAAACACAAAAAGGGTCGTTTACTGTATTGCCTCTAGAGATAAGGTATGATTGCGTCCTTGGGCGAGAATAATAAATCTTACAACTTATTAACCCTAAATAAATAAGAAAATTTCAATTTAACTTTTGTAATGCAATGTGAAATAATACTTACTATCTTTAAAAAAGATCTGTGCTTACTATGAAAAATAATAATAATAATAAATATTCTACAACATTCTACACAACGCTATCTAGACCCATGGTAAGCATAGTTCAACTAGCTTGTGTTATGGAATCTAGTATACGGATAAACATACTTAAATACTTTTTTTTTGTAAATACATACATATTATACATAGAAACACCCAGACCAAATGTGCAGTTGCAGATTAAAATTTCGGGCAAATCGGTTCTATTGTCTTTAGCTTACATCGGGCGAGATGAAGTCAAAATGGCGCGTCCTATATAAAACAAAATTATCTCAAAATTGATCTGAATCCGAAGATATAATGAAAATATTTTTTCATACATATACTGACGAGATACACTTACCTACTAGAAAAAAAAAAGATAGTATACCTACATGGCGATTCGGCTCGGTTTAAACCCTATTAGCAGAAAACCGAAAGTTGGATATTTAAAGTAGGTACTTTAAAAAAAAAAGACTAGATACTGGCTGCTACTAGTGGTTCCGCCTTCTTGGAATTCTTGTCCCGTGTATGTGCAACCGTATGCATCCCGATAAAAAAATTCAGTCAAATTCGTTCAGCCATTTGAGTGTGATTGGATAACAGACATCTAAACATGTTCACAAACTTTCCCATACATAGTAGGGTAGAATAGAATAGGATCTATAAATCGATTGACCGACAAGTTGAAATAGTAATCCAATCTTAACAGAACACATTATGTGTAGAGATACAGTGCGAGGGATTATTTTGCAATTTCCTGTTCGTAATTCTAGGCTGCAGCCGGATATAAAGCGATTACGCAATGAAAATATTATGAAAGGAAAAATCCTTCGATAATTATTTTCATTGAGATTATGCAATAACTTAATTTTCCTAGTCTCAATTAGGCGAGAAAAAGGGTGTTCTTACAACAGAGGTGCAATGAATAGGATGCACATGTTTATTACGTTGCTGTATCTGCTAAGCAAAGAACGAAGTTTCGGCTCTCATAGTTGGGAGGCTGTCGCACTAGTATTGACTTCGATCAACTCTTGTTGCCGTATCCTTCCAATCGAGATATGTATGTTTTTTGCGGCCATGGTCTTAGGGGCCCAAGTCAACTTCACCTGCAAGTTGGATGCAATGAGGCTCTAGAGTCCTCAGACGTTCCTTTCGAGATAGGAAGGATAGACGACAGTTGTCCCCATAAAAGCTGTATGCTGTATAAGTCAAACCAAAAGGAGGATAGAATAGATGAAAATCTCTTGAGTGTAATCGGAATTCTATGAAAATGATGATGTGCGCACGCGTTGATGTCTAAAGTACGTATTTTTAAATTGAATTGTACTTAGTTCAATAATCTTGTTCATCTTCATATTGACAATACCATATTATCTGTTCTGTGACAATACTGTAAGTTTACTCCAAGTGCAAGAAAATTGGCATTATTTCAAGCAGAAGTGATTCAGTTGCGATGCCACTGGATCCTGTTTTTTGCATGAATCAATTTTGTACTGGTTAAAAATTATCAAAATAATCTGAAGCTTCAGTAAAATATATATTTTCATCAATATCACTCTATTACCATACAGTTACATAAACTATATTACAAAGTAATTAGGCACGATGATTAGATGAATCATCGAGGAAGAGACGAATACTCTTGAGTTAAGCAAGACGTGCAAGTAAGTGCGCATGCGTCGGTACGCGAGCGGAAGCGAGATACTTTTACTATTATTTCAACGAAAGGGAAGCTGATGAGATTATAACAGCAACATTATATTGTGATCGGCTAGAGCTCTAAAGCCATTATTCATTTAAAATATTAAATAATATGTGATTAAAAAATAATTTAATTATACCATTATTCTATTCTAACAGTTTCTAGATTCAGACATAGGTAAATATGGTCAAAGATCCTAATCACCCCAGACTTTAAAAACCATTCCTTTCTAGGTTACAATTACAGTGCCTTATTACGATCTTTAAAAATTTCAACAGCAAAAGCAGGATCTATGGCGTACATTTACGCAGAAAATGTTTCTAAACATCTTTTTTTATGCAACTTAGGTAGGCAGACAAGCACACGGCCCATCTGATGGGAAGTGCTTACCGTGTCCTATGAACGTGTGCAACACTAGAGGAGTAACACCCGTGTTACAGACCCTGTAAGAACAAAAAGTTTCTGTGCCGTCAGTGCAAAAGAAATAATCAGGACTGACAGCACAAAAACTCTCCACTGAGCTCTGGCAACCCTATTCACCGCCGGGATCACAATACGAGGTTATTATAGCTGTGGTATTTTGTAGGGTGGAGGTACTCCCTAAGCTCGATTGAGCAGTCCGACAGGGGAATACCATAGTGCCCTATCTTCTATCTCTTGTCAAGAAGCATTTTTTGTGAGTAGCAAGTGCTGCTTTGATGTGTGGCCCTTCTATTTCGAAGTACGCACGACGTTTCTACTTAAAGTATTTAGGTAATCTATTGAGAGTCCGTTCGACCGTTCTATCTATTCAAATGTAAGGTATTGACGGAACCTTAATACATAACATATAATCACGCCTTTATCAAGTGAGTGAGTTAGGCAGTGGTGACCCAAATTTCACCAATAAATGAATTCGATCCCACGGTGAGCCTATTGCCTACTTTCGGGCACTATTGTTGACTCAAGTCATGCATCTGAGGCTGAGTTTGGGTTGTATATATCTCTGATGTTAAACATCCCTTAGTCGCCTTGTACGATACCGCATGGGAAGAAATGGGGTGGTCCAAATTCTACTCTGTCGAGAAGTATGCAATAATAGAACACTCCTTGCAAGGACAAGCACTTTGAACTGAACTTTTGTCAACGTTAATTAGTTGAGTTGAGTGAATTTAGATGAGAATATTTAACTTGGCAACTTATTTGTCTCGTAGAAAATACCTTTGATTGAACTTATTTAAAAAATAAGTATTTCTGATAAATTCCATTTTTTTCGATTTCAACGTGCTTGAAAAGTGTGGTCAACCCCATTTATAACTAATAGTATATCGAGGTGACTACACCTGTAACACCAGAATTAGAGGTCGCTTTTCGTAATGCAGCTATTTTGACCATACTCAAGACTGGACCACATCACCATCCCAACGGTTACATTCTAAGCTTGTACCTTCTTCTTTTGAAGTGACTTAACTAATATATATGGGATCTGCGGCAACTGCCATCTGAAACCCGACCTTGATAGAAAATTGTTAGTAATAAATAACACTTCAGTAATCTGCAACTACACGAATGTTTCGATGAACGACCTCCGCCCCCCATGAGCGCAGGCCTAGGGGCGACAGGTGGAGCCGCCTGTCACCCTGGCAGAAGCAGACCGCGGCGGTGGCGCGCCCCTCCGTTTCCGGGGACGAGTTGGGGACTCTGTAGTCCCCACACCCGAGAAGAGGGCCAGATCGCGAGAGATGGTCCTGGGTCGGCCGAGGTGCGAGGGATATGCCTGTCAACCTCACCTTCGGCAACCAAAATGACCCACAGGCGGCGTGCGTTTTAGTCGGTTCGAGTCCGACATAACCTCTTCCACCGGCTCCGGTGGGGAGGTACACGAGGGGATTATGCGCACGTAAATAAAAAAAATATTTGCTATGAGTTTTATTTATGCAGCCTATGCAGGTATTATATCGTTGTTAACACAGTTCGGAAATTTAAAACAAATGTACAATATTTACATTTGTTTTTAATTTCTAACGATTCCAACTGCTGCCAGTCGTATTTTGGGTATTTATTGTCCGAAAATTTGATGCATTGGACTTGAAACGAGAGTTTCTTATGCACATTTAGAAGGTCAATTGAGGAAATACCCTCATTTCCTAACCCCACAAAATAGTTTCACTTAATTCAACATTTATAATATCCACAAGGCGCAACAATGCGTTACTTTCCGATCTTTCGCTCAGATTAGATAAACATCACATTAGTGCACCTACATAATGCGTTCTTGCTTTAAAAATCGTGTAATAACTGTGTATAATTTGTATGTAGTTTGAATATTGTGTAAATGAAATGATTTTGAAGTAAGTACAACGTATCTTAAACTTCCGGCGTGAGTCAAGCCATAAATACAGTCGGTATTTGTTTAGAATTATCGTGGTTAAGGTAATCTTAGTGAGGTTTCCTCTTTGTTTAAGAGCTTTGAACAGTCACGATTTAAACTATTTGCCTGGTCTCTTGTTACTTGATGCCGCAGTATCAAAAGCAAAATACCTTGTTACGATATACTGGGTTTTTTAACATAGTTTTCTAATGTTGGCTTATTATTATAGGATCATGGAACGGAAGACTTATGAATAAACGGCGATTCAGTATTTTTAAAATCAACCCAATCTCATTTATCATCATCATCATGTCAGCCATGTGCGGAAAGAAAGAAAGAAAGAAAGAAAGAAACATTTATTTAGTGCTAAGTGGTCACACATAAGGGAAATTACACAATAACATTATAATACCATTTGAAGTACTGGAAGCATGTTCACACATTAATAATAATAAACATGCTTTCAAACTCCAAACGCAACAAACGTGCAATCAGTGCGACACACAAATGCACCAAATGGGTGTCCAGTTCAGCATATGCCAGGTAGAAACCTAGCGCTGGTTTTCAACTGGAGCCCGATTGGGCAGTGATACACGGACGCCAAACCGCAAAAGTCATGTGTGAAACTGTGTACGTGTAAATGAAGGTGTCCAGGAGCCATATATATATAATACAATAAATAGCGGATGACAATGTATCAGTGATAATAATACAATAACATATAGGAATAGTAGGTAAATACATTAGTATATTAAAGTGAGTAAAGAGACAGTGAGTAAAAAATGTTGTAAAAACGGTTGCTATACTTCTGACAAGTTCGAAGACAATCAGATCAATGAAATATTTGAGTTAACGTTATCCAGCCTCCTTTGAGCTTCCAAGAGGAATAATCGTAAACGTTTCCTAAACGTGATAATTGTGTTAATGGATCGCAAAGGTGGTGGAAGATTATTCCATATTTTGGAAGCCGAATAACGAAAACTGCCCCTAAATGCCTCAGATCGATGCCGAGGTATTGACAGTTGCTGGGAGCACTGTCTTCTCTCACACAATCTGCCGGCAGTTACCCAGCCAAGCTTGTCGAACAAATACCGCGGCTTCCCGCACTTTATGACACCGAACAGAAGACATGCCACATGCATTTTCCTTCTAGTTTTCATCTTTAAGAGATAATTTTGACTTAGGTAAGGTGTGACATGTCCTCTGGACGGTATTGAGAAACAGAAACGAGCACAGGCGTTTTGAACACGCTGAATGATTCTTTCCGTTCGAGCCAACAGACGCGGGCCGTAAACTACATCGACGTAATTGAGCTTGGATAGCACAAGGGACTCTGTTACACGAGTCCTGAGTTCCTCGGACAGGTGCGGCCTCACTTTATATAGAACCTTCAGACGGTAAAAGCAATTTCGAACGGCCTCTGCGATATGTTGTTCAAATCTAAGGTGTGGCTGACATGATGATGATGATGATGTGTCCACTGCTGAACATAGGTCTCTCCCACAGACTTCCACAATGACCGATTTAAAGCAGCCCGCATCCAGCGCTTCCCGGCGACATTCATGAGGTCGTCCTTCCACCTGGCTGTTGGGCGTCCTAAGCTACGTTTGCCCGTACGCGGTCGCCATTCCGGAACTTTTTTGCTCCATCGGCCATCTGTTCTGCGCTGTGTGGCTGTGTGGCTTCCGGCATAGAATAGGACCACTCAATCCAGTCGTAAGAGGCGACTAAGAGAGCAGCGGCGTCCTTTGTAATATATCCTTACTTAATACCGCGCTCGCCAACCCGTTTGGCAAGCGTGGCGAGTGTGGCAAAACCTCCAAATGGATACAGAGAAAAAGACGTGATCATTTATCATAACAAACCTAATTCAGTCACTACATGTTTTTGCAAATAGTGAAATAATAAACCCACTCTTCCTATAGTGTAACAAAAAGTTACCTCATTTTAACCAACTATTAAGTTCAGAAAAAAAGTCTTATTATAATAATGAGGATTTGTGTGTGCGTTGATGAGCCGCACACTTAGAGCGTCTACATGAAAGCGGTGATTACACAAACACATGTAGATACTTACATTACATACCGTAATATATGTAGCTATATCAAAAAGCAATCGCTTAGAAATGCACCCGAGACGTAAAGATAGCTATCGAACGTACACGCAACTTTTGCAGTAGTTATGTAATAACGTAAACAGTATAGGATCTTTCATAATAATACAATTAAAAAGTGGGCAACACGAGGCGGTTGTCGATATCTTGATATGACACAGATACGAAAAACAAAACACGAGAACTCAATTAAAATTACTGAAGTGGGTTACAAGTGCCAAGTGAAAACAATTACTTGACTGATGTAATCTAGTAATTTCTTGAAAATTACTACTATAAGAAACACCCACTGCGTATACATCCTAAGTCTAGCTTGTTGTGAACAAATATTTCTTATAAAAAATGAATTGCTTTCTGTATATATACGTATAGGGATACACAAAAACGTTTATTGATATTGCTACCTGCAGTAGTATTAGAGAAATGTATATTGTGATGGACAAATATGGAACCCTACGCTACGCGTGTCCCGCGTGTACGCTCTTGGCCGATTTTTGTGGTCTAAATCTAGATAGTCCGGTGGTGTGATTTTCATCATTGATATTTCTATACAGTCACATATATTTTGTATTTTAAGTAAGTATACTCTCCACTTTTGATGGTAGGTACAAAGAAATACTAATGCTATTAGAATGTGTGTATTCGATTGGCGTAGATCGTTTTTTACAATCCTTTCACCGAATAATATTATGAGAGATAAAGCCGAATCAGTAATTTTAGTTGATATGTTTTGAAGTTCCGATTCAAAAACTTTGTCATATAGTGCAACAATATAAGCTAAATTAAGGGGGAAACTTAGAAAGTTGAGGGAGGTTACTGGCAGTCTAAATTTCAATGGCATTCGGTTCGCTGCATTCTCCACCATCATTAATTTAAGGGTGAAATTTTATTTACTGAACAAGCCGTTTATTTTTCATTTTACACGAAAAATGGTAATACAAAATTTGTTTAAAATTAAATTACCTACATTTTGGTTTTATATTTTTTTCCTGGGATTGATATTTTTAATAATATATTTGCAATAATAAATTGTTTTCTAATTAATTTATCAACATAACAAAGATTTCCACATTGATACGATTAATTTAATGAAAAGAAACGAAACGAACGAAAACGAAATGACGAAAATTATAATGACATCTTTTATGCTATAAAAATATAATATATTCAATGACAATCACACTCGGTTGGTCTCACTAACATCTTTGAGGCCCAAACCAAGCTCACTTGCAAGTCAATGCCCCTGCTAAACAAGGGATGGGGTGTTGACGCAGGCTTTCCTCTCAGGGTTGAGAGGCTAGGCGGCAGTAACTCCAAGAAATGTATACAAGCTTTAGGCTCCAAAGTTTTAATTTTAAACACAACTAAAGAATCGTTTATAAAGATTATGATGTTTCAACAAATGCACAGCAACATAAATTACAATATTTTACTAAACAGATTTGTTAACATTAATTTTGTTGGAACATGAGATATGTTTACCAAAAAGTGACATTTAACGATAGAGATAATACTTTATGGGGGACACAGGTAAGTAATCTGTCTGAATTTAATTACGGCCATTTCTCTCCAGATTATTGTCGCCTGTTGGTATCAGTTACAAATATATATCTCAAACGCCGCATCACGAACAATTTGTTTAAAACATTAGTAAGGCCCTATCCTGCATTCCGATTTTAATCAATAGCAGAATCAACTAAAACGGATATATGCCTCGAGTTGAAGGCATATACAAATTCTGACATTAAAACATCTTACTCCAGATATAGAATGGATTCGATTATTCCCTTGATAATAATAATACTTATTTTATGGGTATTTAAACTATCATGGTCACTCACATCAGTATCAAAATAATCAGGATATTTACCATGTTTCATTGTTCTGAGTTTCCGATATGTCGGCGCTGTTGTTGTTCCTCCCTGATCATAGTGCTTGCAACAGCGCCGAAATATCGAAAACTCAAAACAATGAAACATGGTAAATATCTCAATTATTCTGATACTGATTTATTTTATGACTACATATAAATTGGCTGTGCCCCCTCGATACCCACATAAAACAACGAACGAGGCTTTGACTCTCGGTATTGGGATCAGGCGGTAATCTTTCGCAGTGAAATTGATCTTACCACTATCTCGCCGTTAGCTAGTGATAGAGTAGTGTTCGACGGAGCACGCATTTATAATAACACATGTGATTCGTAGACATCCTACGCATAATCCTAGTGGTTGATTATTGATATAGTGGATTTCACCACAGAGAAAAGGAAGAAGAAATACAAATGCGTAATTCCATGGCATTAATTCCCTGAAGTGTATTCGATAACATACCGATGGATAAGCCACCTTACGACATTCACTATTACGCCTAGAGCCTCTCGTGTGTGTGTTTGTCTACATTAATCAGTTAAATGGACTCCTAAGCTGGCGAAGTTTACTTACATTGAAAGTTACTGATGATAACGAAAGAAGTTGAATTAAGATAATAGTTTGTTTTGTCTAGTTTGTTTGTAGTCAATCAACAGCATTAACAGTTTAAGATAAAAGGTTTTTTTAAGAAACTATTATATGTGTATCTAATCTAAAACTATTTAAACTATTTTGGTCACTCACATTACATTACATTACTCACATTATTACAACATGGTAAATATTCCGATAACTTTAATACTAATTTAAAACAATGATCAATTCTTGTCGCTTTGATTACAGCGTTAGACCTAGTTGCATTCGAAGCTTGTACTTTGGAGCATGGATATAGTGTTTTTCCAGTAAATAATCTGTCTCTTCATTAAATATCAGCCAGATCCATTCAGCCGTCTTTCCATAACAAATATCTTGGAAACTTTCAGATTTAATATTAGTGGGACGACGCTAATTTTATCCAGGTGCTGTAATTTTAAGCATTTGCCATCCTGGTCAAAGACCTAGGGACAAATATAAGCTATCATCTATGTTTTCCATGGGATTGAACGAAACTAAATCTCTACACCTCCTGTTTTTGCATTGGTTAACATTGTACTGTCGTCCGCATACCCAAATAGGCCAAGTTTTTACTGGTCGTTTATATGTAGGAAGATAAAATTCACAAAGAGTTCGGATCACTCCTTACTACGGCATCGGTTTCTAATATTGATCTGTCCCCCTAGATAAGTGGCAATTTGTTGGGCGCAGTATTGTGGAATAGATTGATGAATTTATGGGATTGATACATATTTAGACGTTTCTGACAGTCGTCAACGTATGTCACTTGTCAGTTGTCACTACAGGGGCTTTAGAATCAAATGTCAGTAACTTCTCATATCAATGGGTGCTTCGGGTTGGCATAAGTACCCTCAGTATTATCTATACATTATATTATGTAAGAAGTATTTATTAGTGTAGAAAGATTTTTATGTATCTACTCTGAAAGGATTTTTTTACAATAACACTCATAATGTGGCAAAACAAGGTATAAACTTTTGTTTGGAAATCTGTCATTTTTAAAGTTAATAGCACCAAATCTCGCGCATGTTTTCTGTTCAGAAAAACTAACGTTCAATGTTATTTATTCAGCTATATTTCAATATGAGATAGTTCAGGTTATACATTCTACGTCTATATGATGCTTAGTGGTCACTAAGATTATGGCAGACCGGGTCCAATGAAGTTAAAATGTCAAGCAATAAATTCTATTTTATAGCGATCCCTGTAAAGCTTACTACAATATTTGTTAGGTTTTCAAAACCATAAGAAGTAAAAAGTTGTATAAAGATTAATGGCCACAAAGGCTTTATTATTCTCGTGGACATTTTATGATCGTGCAACTAGAGAGACTAAACCATCAGTAACTTAAAAACGTCAAGAAGAGTGAGCGTTCTGGTAAAACTATTTTAGTTTTATATAATGTTCTCTCTATAGCAGACTGACAGTTTGATGCCTATCTTCTTCTTCCTTCATAGAGCAGTTAAACCGGTTGTGTTTATAAAATGTTAAAAATATAGCTTTGGTTTCATCCACTCTATAAAGATATCAAACTTTACGATGCACTGTACGATAAAGAAAACGCTCTACTAAACTGAAACAAGCTAATCTTAGGTACACTCACAATTTTGCATTGGCAGTTTGCAAAAAAAAAAAAGCATGTTTGTCTGTATTCAACAAATATTAAAAGCTATTTAGGCCATGTTTTTGGAGCTAGCTAGCTCTTATAAAGTCCCAAATCTTTAAATAAACACGCAGATTTATGATACAAGTTTAAAACATTAAACTTTTGTATATTACCTAATCTTCGAAATCGTTATGACTGGACTAGACGAGTAATTAACTAAACTTTAACCAAGTAATTTACATAGCCGTTTGTTTGAAAAGCTGACGACTATCAATAGAGGCCACTAATTGAGCCATATTGTTCAGTAAAAAGGTTTGGCTCTTAATTGAACGGCTAATTAAGCTAGTTGGCTTTTTATTCATCGCGTTGCAATTTGATCGGATATACTATAGTATAGGATTTAACAGAAAATAAAAAATATATGATTTAACTCACTGTTGTTCGTAGCTCCACCTACATGGACTTTTAATTCCGTTGCCATGATAACGGTAAAAAGGCATATTGTGGTTTATACAAGGCTAAGTGATTAGATAATTCTTGCTTTTTTTTTACGTGTGAAAAATCCCAGGAGTCAGTGGTCCCGACCTGAGAAGACTCCGGCAAGAAACATACACTTATTCTAGGTAATCTAAATACGAAAATTTACTTGAGTAAATTATGTACGTGGGAGAGGTTATGTCGGACTCGAACCGACTAAAACGCACGCCTGTGGGACACGTTTTTGGCTGCCGAAGGTGAAGTTAACAGGCATATTCCTCGCATCCCGGCCGACCCAAAGCCATCTCTCTTGAGCTGGTCCTCTCCTTGGGTGTGGAGACCACAGAGTTCCCAACTCGTCCCCAGGTAATTCTATCTCTGTACCCAATATCAGCCATTTGAGTATGAGCAAGTAACAAAGTTACAAACATCTTCACAAACTTTCATATTTATAATAATACTAGCTGACCCGCCCCAGTTTCGCCCGTGTGATATTTTAAAACCTCTTATCACCTGCCTATATTTCTTTAGTTTTCAAATAATGAATGGGAATTTGTCGGATTTGTTAACATTTATGATCACGCTCCGCTCCCTTAAGTAATAGCGTGATGATATATATTTAACCTAAAACTTTCGTCTATAAACTAACTATCCATCATAAAAATAATTTTCCAATTCGACCCAGTAGTTGCTGAGATTAGCGCGTTCAAAAAAACAAACAAACAGACAAACTCTACAATTTTATAATTATTAGTACAGATTAGGCTTCAGATTTTTTTTATTTTAAGCGAGACGACAGTCATCTATTTTTATTATCTAATACAAATCTTACTTCTACTAATACTACTTATATAATACTACCTTACCCCATAGTATCTACCTATTGTTGAATAGCTAACCGACAGTGCAAGTATACAACAAAAAACAAAAACAATGTACAACATTTCTATATTGAAGTGGTCCTTGCTTGAATCCTCTACTTTGATAAATAAGAGGCTCTTAAAACAGAAACTCCCACATACATTTTCTTTATGATGGTCATATGAATCGTGGTGGGTGGTATATTGTACCCAATGCCCGTACCCCTCAACAGTTTACATATACTTATATTATCCAATCATTTTTAACTATTTCAATTAATTAAACTTGGAGTCCTGCTGGCTGACGGTAGTCATTTGTTGAATGGCAATGACATTTTTATTACTTTATAAGGAATGTATTTCCTAACGGTACCGAAGTTTTAATATCTCTTTTTTCGATGACCTCCCTTACTTAGGAAACAATTCAAAAATTTGTTTTATCCACATATTATTTTAAGTGGCTTTTATTTTAGTAGTTGAATTAAAAAGAATACCTAATACTGGTACGAAACTTACCTTTAACAAATAAAAGGGTTATCTTATAAAAGGTAAATAACTCCACCTAGAGCTATATCGGAGCACTAATATACTGCGGAATGAAGTTGCACAAAGTGCTTTACCCGTTATAGCATAGCGGAGAGCGAAAGTGCTTTTGCGAGTTAGGAATAGTTCTACGTAAGAAAGACAGATGGCGATGGCTATCGGCAATACTACAAGATAAGCGAATCTCGTTGGAGAGAAATGCAAAAATGTACTATTAGGAAATCAGTACACGTCTTATAATAATCAGAAATGATGGCTATAATTATATTTCCATGTAACTATCATTAAGAAAGTTCGAACTATGTTCTTAAAGAACCAAGTAAAGTATATGCATCAAACAGTTAAAGGTTAAAGCACAGACAGGCGAGCGGGCGGCAGGAACGGTCAGATCGAGGAAACGACCGAAAGCCGATTTACCGTAACACAAAAAAAAATGTTCAGATAAGCCGACTTTCTAATAAACCCTACTAGACGACCGAGCCTTCTTGCTTGTACATAATAAATCTTAAGGAGTCCTCTTCTTAAATAAAGCGGTTCCCAATGTTTGATAATCGTGTTGAGATAAATTGTTATAAATAGGATTTTCTATTTTATGTGGGTTCGTATCATAAAAAATATCGAGACATTTATAACTCAACGGCTTCCCTGTGGACGATCATTTGTAATTTAATGTATACGAATAGTTTCTAAGCCTATTATGTTACTTATATTTTGTATCTGATCGTTTAAAACAATATTCGTCCCTTGAAGTTATTATATTATAAAAGTGTTAAAAATTACCAGCAATAAGAGGTGGTGGGCAGTATCTAACTATTAGTTATAGGCTATAGTTCACTTACAACCGAAAGAATATATAAGAGATTTTAAATGCAGCTCAGTAAGATTACCTACTGACGGTTGGAGGGGAAGACTTGGTAACATAAGCTCAGAGGTAGCAGTTCCGAAGTAATCAAGATACTCTTAGTGTCTCGACGACCTACCGAAACATTAATTGATTGAAACTATTTTAGTATTAAAGTTTACGGGATATTTAGCTTGTTGTATTGTTCTGATTTTCCGATATTTCGGCGCTGTTGCAAGCGCCGTGATCACGGAGGAACTGTTGGACTGTTACAAGTTATTTTCAGCAGTAGTACCTAGGTCTTTTTAGGTATTACTGTAGTTTATTTTCAAGAAAGTAACATTCTAAAGGCCATCGATGACTAGAGTATGTAATACAAACAAGTATGTAAACATATACCAAATAACTAGATGTAAATTATCATTAGTCTATCATCTGTCTATTCTGAAAGTTAAGTATTAACATTTGAAATCACGTTGACAAAGTAACAGTTAAGAATAAAAGTTTTGAAGCCACTGGCAGACATTTTAATGTGGCCTAATAATCAGAAAAAAAGAAAACGAAAACGAGGAGTGTGCCGGTGGGCTTTAGCATGGCTCCAGATTGATGCTTCCCTCGTCGTACTGCGTAGGCCACTCTTATCGAGACGTTTTTTAACTTTTTATCTTTAGTTTGAATATTGCCTCTCGTAATAAGGGTTTGGACCGTTAAAAGTTGGGGAATGCGCGACCCAGTGAATGAACTCCAATATCCACGTGTTTCGATTTATGGATACGGTTTTTTTAACGACTGTTTGTTTCTAGTATATGTGTGTGTGCGTGTGTGTGCTCGAACTTTTTTAACAGTTATTCTCCCTTATAGACTCGCTTAGTGTTAATACTAACATAGTGTTTCGTTATCAGACTGCTAAGTCAGATTCAGTAGGCTTACCATGAAGTCTTAAAACAGTGCAATAAAAGGACGGCTGTCATTTACTAGATGCATAAATAACTATATAGTCCCATATAAATATACAGGATTACAAAGTTACATGTGCATTTGGCAGTATGACAGCAGGTCCATTATTGACCTGTATTAAACGTTCATGGTGTGTGCCCTGTTCCTAGTTAGTGCAAATATTTGTATATTTGTATTAGTCTACGTGTTTAGTACTTTGTCGGGATAGAGCATAATCACTATAACGATTTCCTGGTTACACCCTAAGTTACCACTTTGGAGCCGAGACTCGCACCTGACCTCCCAAACTTGAGCGTAATCAGCTCTTGGTAGAGTTGAAATCTTACGCGCATTGTATCAAATTGAATAATTATTTTTTTTGTATTTTTGGTTGTCAGGATAAGGTTTGTAAGCAAAAATTGTTACTTTTACATTACACAGTCATTGTAATTTTGCTCGATAGTAATATATGATATATAGAAACTGTGTGTAATATTCGCTTGCAGAATTTAATGTTTGGATAGTCGCGTGAGCGTTCATTGTGTTTCCTGTACTTCGCTGGCCGCAGTGAAACTCATGAAAATGCGCCACTCATCAGGGAAATGCTAACGCGAAAGTGATTTATTAAATCAACCAAAAATTTGTCGTGGCTATAGGTATAACTTTTACAACATTTACACTATTTCATTCAATTGAATCGGAATGGAGGTATATTACAATGAAGTAAACGCAAAGTAATAACAATAACAAGAAAATGTAAGCCTTGTCTATTGCTGTTCTTATAAAAGTAATTACTTGCTCCAAAAATCATGCAAACCGTTTTTAATTTAAGGTTATAAGCTGTTAGAAGACCACCCACTGCTTGTACCTGTCCTTTCATTTGAATTGTTATTTCAATTGTCATTTATTTCATTCAATTAGTAAGCCCAAATAATACTCACAGAATTTCTAAGATAGAAAACAAAGACTTAACAAAAATATCCTTTTATTAAAATATGTACAGAAGGCGTGCCGAGGAACTGATTGAGTAGCGGTCAAACAAGCGTTGGTTTCCCCCTTTCTCAAACAAAATGGCCTCACTGAAGCGTGGCCGGTCCTTAACTGGCCTAGATAACAATTTGATAGTTGCATGGGTAATAAAAACGTTCAAAAATTGGTAACAATTACCCTGCTTACAGCGTCGTAACATTTTAATAGCGAGTTCCTACTTAGTGTGGGAAGGTGCAGGTGAAATTATCTAAGTGAAGTCTTTGGGATATTATACACACAGCACTGCGTGACTCATATGAGTATCGGGGCGACTTTATGTTGTCAAGTACCTTTTTCAGACTTAGTTTAGTGGTTGGTTTTGTTATTTCTGAATAACGGTTCAGAAAAATAATAATTTAAACAAAAAATAAACAGTGGGGGTAAAATTACAGGCAATTGAAATCTATATATTATTTTATGGGAATTAATTAGAACAATACTTAGCAAAATTTAATTAGTTAATAATTTAATTAATAAATTATGACGAAATTAATATTCGACACATTTTATTTATTGGTTTATTATCCGACTTTGATTGACATTATAAACCACGGATAGGAAATGGGCAGCAAGTCTACACGACATCAGAAAAAAATCAGCTTAGTGCTATGTCCTATAGATGCATTGCTCTTGCGCGGTGAATTCACTACGGATGTCACAACATGTTTTTAATATACATACTTACCATAAATGATCATTTCATAATTCAATAGTCGAGTAACTTTTACCCATCAAGGACATGTCCTCGAAGCTTTTACTAAACATAAATAGATTGTTGTGCGTTAGGCATCTTAAACTAATATTATTATGTACAATAAGGTATAGGATATAGGATTGGATTTTAGAACTCTAAAAATGGTTTACTTCACACTTGCTCAGTCGGTGTTGCGAGGATTTTTTTAACATGCGGAAAATCCCTCTCGCACTCCGGCCGTCCCAGAGTCATCTCTTTCGATTAGGCCCTCCTCGGGTGTGGGAACCCAACTCGTTGCCGCTGTGCCCTGCTTCTGCCAGGGTGATAGGCGGCTCCACCATTCACCCCCAGGCCCGCGCTCATGGGGAGCGGAGGTCATTCATTCATCGACCTCCGACAGTACACGGGCAGCGCTGCTTGCGAAACTCCTTTGCTCCCGCTGCCGCACTCGCCTCAACTTCTCCTTCACGAGCATTACTTGGTCGCAGAAGGAGGCGCCGTCCGCTCACGGTGTTGGTGTTCTGTCTCTTGGTATGGGTTGGAGCTAATAACAATCAACATAACAAGTAAACATTAATGTTGGCAGCTGAACGTAGTCAACGTACGGTCTTGAAGGTCGTTTACTATTCCCGACGTCGTCACTTTACACCCTGTGCCAAGTGTTAACGGTCAGACAGTTATTTGTCTCACAAACCATTCTACGCAATCATTTGCATGTTCTGTACGATCCAGACATATACATTACCAAAGATCGCTCAGATAGAATATGTGATATAAAATTCAGAAGGACTGTCGACTGCAGTGCCGTGAAATCAGTATTGTTGATGAATAAAATAACAAACTTGTCAAACACAAGAGTCTTATGTAATATTAAGTAACGATAATAATAGAATAATATATGCCGAATGTTCTTACACACATAATAAATAATCCAAACAACAATATATAGATTTATATAAATATATAAACTAATGACTAACATAGTACAACGACAGAACGGAAAAAATACGGCGATCACTTGAGAACAGACGGAGGAATGTTGACAAGTATGAGAACGTATAAATCTATGATTGAGAAAATTTACTCCAAACCTGTAGTTCCGATTCTCTTCCCTGTTATTTATATGGTTCCATAAGCATTTTATCCTGTATGTAATAGATAATATAGATTTGTAATTCCATATGGCTGTAAACGGTTTTTGGGTGTTTATTAGTCTAAGACTAGTATCAAATAAATTACATGTTATCAAATGCTTGTCCATTTCCCCAGTCCCCACACGTAATAGTATCCAACTGTATACTTACGCAACTAGTCGCATGTCTCACGCGTCAAGCCGACAAACGAACATTTGATAAAAAAAACATATAACCCTAACGTTTAGGAGCGATAATCGTGTGAAAGTGTCCATTGTTAGCTGGGGATTCGGATAGAGCTGTTTATCCTTACCCGATCATGACATGATAACTACGAATAGAAACATTCGTGGAATACTTTTTTGAGAACTTAACAAATGTTCCTATAAAATATTATAAAAGATCTGCAGTAGTGGGTTGTTTGGTTTAGTTAGATGTTGAATTAATCTATAGAAGTTTTGGTTTGATTAATTTGATAAATATGAAAAATTTACAAATATATAGAACGCTATCCCTGTTGTTTATATGCAACAAACTAAACGTGAGTTTTACTAAATTATCAAAGATATTTTTTTATACCACTTAGGTGGCAGACAAGCGCACGGCCCACCTGATGGAAAGTGGCTGCCATGGCCTACGGACGTGTGTAACACCAGAGAAGCCACACTCGCGCTGCCGACCCTGTAAGCACAGAGTTTCTGTGCCGTCAGTGTAGAGGACAAAGCAGGACAATTGAAATAATTTTAATTGTTAGATACTATTTATTTTAAAATAAATCAATTCGATTTTTTCCTAATATTACGTTTCCTATGGGTTTTTCACTATTTGTTTTTATTGTGTATATTACAACTGAAGAGGATTAAAGGACATTGACAATCTATGTAAGTTGAACCAAGTGCTGCCCCACATGACCACGTTACTCGTAGTACAATTTGTTCCACAAGTCATACTAACTGTGATGTATTGAAATAAAGATGATTAGCGCACAGCAGCGCCGCGGTGACATGCAATCTATTATTGAGTCTGTGGTCACTGGCTGAACGTGGGACCGGGAGCATTGCTGTGTGTGCGACCTAATACATATTTGTTGTGTTGTTTATTTACCCCAAACATTATAAGAAATACAGGACACCACACTAACCTAAAAACCAAAGCGCTTTAAATTTTGTCCACGGAGTCAAGAGAAAAAAAAATTACAACCAAAATGTACTTTAATAGAAATGAATGGACTATTTTTAATAATTATTCATAATAAATTATTAATAATGGTTATAACTGATGATTTTGAATTATTACTTACAAATAGTAATCAATATTATTCATACTTTTAATCATCTTCATCGTTATCTAATGTACTTGTGTGTGCGAAGTCGTTGAGATCCCCATTTCTTCCCCCTTTGAACCTTGTTTTTAGAGAGTGAAAGCGAGGGAGCTGACGCACTCTGAACAACAGCTAATAGACTCCTACTCCTTGGAACTCTGTTAGCTGCTGACGAATAAACCGGCATTTGACCTGCAAGGCCCACGAGGAGGGATCTGTAGAATCCCTTCTGACAAAGCTCGAGCAACCCTGGCAGGCGTCGTTCTTAGGTCATCCACGTGTCCCTGTGATTGCATCGGGTGGGAGGGGCAATCTGGTGCGTATGGGTTCTCCGCTTTGGCTTCGTCTAGAGATGGGAGACACGGTCCGATACACACCAATCTTTGGCCAACACGTAAGCCCGGTCCAGATTGCCGGCCTGGGGGTGACAGGTGGAGCCGCCTGTCACCCTGGCAGAAGAGGGCCAGATCGTGAGAGATGGCCCTGGGTCGGCCGGGGTGCGAGGGATATGCCTGTCAACCTCACCTTCAGCAACCAAAGCGACCCACAGGCGGCGTGCGTTTTAGTCGGTTCGAGTCCGACATAACCTCCTCCACCGGCTCCGGTGGGGAGGTATCCGTGGGGATTTTGCGCACGTAAAAAAAAAAAAAAGCCCGGTCCAGATTAGGACCAAGTCACCCTGACTTCTAGTGAGCTACAAGGAGACAATATCTAAAAAATAACATACTCAGGGGCGGACGGAAACCATCTGGTGCAGATACCGTCCGTCCCGGCCGCAATCCTGAACTGACTGGACCGGTTTTATGTAGGACGCGCTACTCGATGTTGGGGCCGCAACCGCGACGACGTCGACAAAGAGATCCGACGGTGGGAGGCTGTCCGGCCAGGGCTCATCAAGAAAAAAAAGGCTCCTCTGCCGCGGGGAGCCAAAAAGTACTTGGTCCCCCCCTCCTCGATTGGTTTCCAGCGGCAGAAGTGAGGTAAAGCTGCTGGGTGTACCGGCGCCCAAACTGTTAGCCATAGGCCGTTGAAGGATGCAGGGTGGTAAGAGAGAGGCTCCCCGGGCCTCTAATTTGTGGACCCCAGATCGGGAGGTCTTCCAACTCAACGGTGCTGGGGCCATAAGAAACTTTCGCCTCGCCTTACCAACTCCTTCAACTAAAGCAGCTTCCGCCTCGGCGGCGGTGCCACTGTACGAGAAGACCGGGCTGATGGTGGAACGGCATATACAGCTGATCCAGTCCTAGACTGCACAGGCTCGTGGTTAAAATCACCGCCACGAGGGAGACCCTCACGAGCGGAGATGCAGGCGACGTGTTTGTCGACAGTAGAAACTATCTACTGTTATTGTATATATACCTGAATGAATGAAACGTTTAGCACACATGGGGAGACCCGAATACAAGAAAGTCTCAAATCCATTCAGTGCAATTGCATACCTAATACTCGTTAACTTCATAGATGATTAAACATAACCGTAATATTGTCCGTCTTATAAATAAAATGTATTTAGAATTCATACATGACTCCAAATACAACAAGCATTTTTCCAATACGAATTCATATGACAGCCTCTGTGGCGTAGCGGTAGTGAACGCGACTGCTACGCAAGAGGCGCGGGTTCGATCCCCGCTCAGTGCAAATATTTGTATGCATGAATATGGGCATTTGCATTGGTCTGGGTGTTTCTATGTATAATATGTATGTATTTACAAAAAAAAAAAAAAGTATTTAAGTATGTTTATCCGTATTCTAGATTCCATAACACAAGCTAGATAAACTATGCTTAACGTGGATCTAGATAGCGTTGTGTAGAATGTTGTAGAATATTAATTATTATTATTATTATAGTGGAATTCATAGTGTACCTCTCAGGTGTTCCACGAGACCTTTTTCCTACCCGTGGTTCACCTGGGTGCTCCACGGGTGCGAAATGATTACTTTACTTTTAACTGTGATGGACAACATTCTCCCGGGAATATATTCGATCTCATACAAATAAAAATAATAATAAATATATATATATATTCTACAACATTCTACATGCATAGCTTAACTAGCTTATGTTCTGTAATCTAGAACGCGGACAAACATACTTACGATACTTTTATTTGTAAACACATACATATTATACATAGAAATACCCAGACCAGCGCAAATATACTTATTCATGCATACAAATATTTGCACTAAGTGGGCATCGAAAAAAAAGAGTGCAGTGATATTGTTAAGTATCTTTATAAATATGTTAAATTCTCTTCTCCCTCGCACACGTCGGTACTTTTAGGTACAAAGTGATCTACACTTTGTACCTTAGAGTACCGACTATGTTAACACTGTCGTAACGTGCGACCGAGATTACTATTATATAAAGTCATACTATCTTTATATTGAAGCAGCTAACATTGTATACTCAAACAGCGAGAACAGAAGCAGCGAGAAAACCCTATGACAAGAATTTCTTAACTTACTGAGGTATCTCTTAATACATTGATGTTATAACAATGTATGGGTTGAAAAAAACACCATTTTGATTCTGAATCGAACCCACGCCCCCTGCATAGCAGTCGAACGTTCTACGCCTACGCCAGAGGGACAACCCGATTGCAGTGCTATCTAACGATATAAAAAATAGCTGACAACCTTATTTTAATGATACGAGAAACAACATGTACTTAAAATATAACTTATATTATTTCATATGAAATTTAGAGCTCAGTGAACTATCACCAAAAGTTGCAAACAGGGAAACCTAAACTCCAAAGGATTGACTCGTCAGATAGAAAAAGGAAATGCCTCGTGTAGGTAAAGTCACTTTAGTGCAGTTTCCTTGAAAGAAACAAACGATTTGTTTTCATTAACTACGTTTTCTAAAAAAAATGCGGATGTACATCGATCGTTCGCGTGCCAAGTTAACTTTACGTGCGAACAGTTCCGATGTAGCTACCTACCTAATTACAAGATCGTATTCTTAATGTCTAGTTCATTCGCGTTTAATTTACTGTTGTACCAGACATTTGAACGATGAAATATTATGCTATTTATTTGAGTATTAGGTATGTTATATCGATAGATTTATATTCACAAGTGACGACGTAATTAGCGATGCAAAATAGAAAAAGTATCATAAATCATGCAATAATTAATAGTACGCGATTTCAAATACTAATAATTATTATTGATTTATACTCGTAGTATGGAATGGAATGGAAAGGGATTCTTTTGTCCGCACTTAGCCTCCTTTTTTGGGCCATTGTGCATCAAGAGTACTGGCTAGAGCAGCCAGCCTAACTCCGCCCAGAAATACAGAAGTAACTGGGAGCTTCACAGGCTTCGCGAAGTGACCTCACTGTGCCGAGTATTTGTGATCATTGAGGGGCTACTGCCTCACATTCCAGTAGTTGCATCAGTCGCATACGTGGACGGCCGTTTCCTCGGCAACGAAACACTCCCTGCACAGGGGGCTATCCGTAACCTCGATGGTGTGAAGGCGTTTGTAGAAGGGACAGTCGTCCGTTATTACCACTATAATTGTTCTTAGACTAATTCTGTCTAGTTTTAGGAGATATTTCGTGAGTTATTTGTATACCTTTGGTTACGTAGTTCTTCGGATCTCTCGTGTGTCCAAGTGCAGAGAACTATGAGAAAGTGATCGGTAGTTGTGGAAGTGGGCGAGCAACAGTCACACCAGAGCCTCTGTTCGGGGCAGTTTCTTTTACACCTTGTTTCGTGGTAGAAACGTGGGATTATGTCTAAGCCCTACGCCTTCAGTTCGATTATTGCCGTCGCAGCCGTTTTTATGGCAAAACATTCGCATTGAAACTGTGTTTGCCTAGTGGTAGGTAGATGTTCAAGTCAAGGTCCAGGGAGTGGACGCAGGCTCCTGAACCTTTTCCTCCGCTTGAGTTGTTCTGTTTTTTAATTGAATTTATACTCGTATAAAATAATATCTGTAATATAAATAATGATGCATATACATGTCCATACTGTGATTTGGATGTCAGATTAAGATTAAGTTATACTTATACCTCGGGACAGGGTCGACTAGGTCCACGAGGGACCTAAGTCATGAGACAAATGAGTTCCTGGCGAGTGGCGCGCCCAGATTGTTTTGTATTAATCTATGATAGGTGAATTTGAGCTCGTCCACCGCTGTTGCTCCTCGTGCTATCCTCAAAACACGTCCAAGAAATGTGTACTGCGAGTGTAGAGTACATTTTAAGTCCAAGATAAATGTCCCGAGCAATACAATGATGGCCCCTGTTGGGCACAACACAATGTTTGGAAATGGTGAGAATTTGCTTTTCTTGTAGGAACACAGTTTCATTTCAATTATTTAATTTTGGATATAATTAAGTAGATATTTGTTTATTATTAACGTATTGTCAAGATCTTTATTTTAGTTCGTTATTTTTTTTTCATACCACTTAGTTGGCAGACAAGCACACGGCCCACCTAATGGGAAGCGGTTACCGTGGCCTATGGTATGCAACACCAGGAGTGTCACACTCGCGCTGCCGACCATGAAGAAACCTTCTAATGCCCCTCTTGAAGAACCCCATATTGTAGGCGCTTGGGAAAACCACAGCAGGGAGGTCATTCTACAACTTGAGTGTGCGTGGGCTGAAGTTTCTTTCATACCGCACAGTGCGCACCGTCTCAGTTCGCAATGTATGAGGTGAGAGGTGCGATGATAGAATGTAGCTCTGTGGGCATCATGTCAAACAATACATCTGATCACAAACCATTGTATAGGCGATAGAACACACATAGCGAGGCGAAGTCCCTCCTAAGGCTAAGAGGTAGATTTCTAAGAGCTAGTTCATGTTATTTGATGAATGATGATTTAATAACGGACTAAATCTTCTGCTAACATCATCATTCATCAAATAACATGAACTAAAATAAAGATCTAAAATATAGACAATAATGTCTAAATTAGAAATTATTGTACTACGTTCATATCATTCCTGCAGGTACATATCGTTTATGTATCTGCATTTACAATTGTATTATTAAATTTCGGTTTCATACAAGGCGAATAAGGGATAGGCTGCTTAACATCAGACAGATATAAACAGCCCAGCCAGGCACAGATGCATGGCTTGAGTCAACAATAGTGCCCGGAAGACGGCAATAGGCTCACTTCCAATTACGTGGGACAGAATTTACAAATTGGTGAAATGTGAGTGTTAATTCACCTCTACCTATGTATTTATGTTTGTATGTATGCATGAAATAATTGAATCGTACTAAATTTTTTAAACGCTAGCTGTGTTCGCGATTTCGTCTGCATAGACTTGTTCCGTGTTCTTTTTTTAGGATGGGACGTCCGCGTCTGTCCTCGTCCAACTTCCGTTCTGTTCATCCCAGCCTAACACTTTCTCGAAAATAAAGGCCCAAGGTAAAGAAGTTAACATCAACGAATAGTTCAATGGCGAATCGGTCTTAGGAGAACGATTGCAGAATCTAATTATTTATATAAATAGTAATCATCAATAGAAAGAAAGAAAAACCTTTTTATTTTGGTACAGCATCGACTATCAAATACTTAGGTACTAAACACATTAACATACAATAAACACAACAAATAAATAAATTAGTCACGTTGCACCAAAAAAGGAGCCAGTTCAGCATGGTGCCAGGCACAAGTACCTGACGCTGGTTTTCAACTGGCTCCTAAACTGGCTCCAATAACTCATTACGTTAAAATTGATGATCATTTTATCAACAACAAGCTCGTAATGTTATTGTATACTTATTGCAATTAAATTATGTGATCGTTACATATTGTTTCATTATCAATGTATTCTCTGTCTTTCTTAGTTAAAAAAGTCAAACATTGCTGATCTATATCAAAATCATTTTAGTCATTTCATTTTAAATCGCTTCAAAATTTTGTCATAACCACTTTCCATCAGGTGGTCCGTCCCCTTGTCTACCACCTATGTTGTATAAAAAAAGTACAGCTATTGTATAATATTGATACTTATGGATCAGTGTTATTCAAGGGCATGTACCGAATTTTCCTTGATGTTAGCAAAAGCAGTAAAACGGGCCCGCTCGTTTAAATTATGACCTTCAATTCTAAAAATATCCTCTCATACAGTTACTTAGTTCTATCCTTCCTCTCCTCTCATACATCTCCCATTCAACATAATTGTGCATGAACGTTGTAGCGTTTCTTCCCAAAGCTACAATCTCACTTACTATTGATTAAATTGCACTATTGGATTCGGATTAAGATTCTCTTGCAAGTGAAGTCGGTCCCACTAAAGTTGGGTAGCCCCACTACCCCTTCAAATTTAGAAGCTAAACTTCGAAAGTGATACCTGGAGTTCCATTAATCTTGATGACTTGATGCCGACCTTCCGTAATGAGACTGGTTCCAGCCGGTTGACTCTTTCGAGGCCTAGTAAAGTTAAGAGCCGCCAATCCCTCCACCTGCTGAGGTAACCCCTGACCGTGGCCTTCATGGTCGCCTCCAAGCGCGTCCAAGCCCTCTCCTTGGTATTATTTTCAGCTAGCCACTGTTACTTAAAAACCTAATTTAAAAAGTGCCAATAATATTGTATTGTTATTGTATTGAATTCGACACAGTTGAGTTGAGTGAGACATAGTTTGAATGCGACAGTAAGTAGGATATATATACTAAAAAAAAAGCTCCCTTCTATGTGGACGGTGCCGTGGGTATGCCTATACCCACGGCACTGAATGGAATGGATATAAATATTCAAAGTCAACCACAATCTTGTCAGGAACATGTTAGTAGAATGTTTCTCTGACAGGTACTAATCCAATAATCTAATCTTTTAATGCATCGCACGGAACTGCACACACTGAATACATCTTGTACAATGTGAATGAATTTAAAAGAAAGCAGGAAGGTATCAATTACATGCATTATCAGAAGTATATAAAGAAGAGGATTACAAAATTGAACAGCGCCCCTAGACGCGTGGCACTACATTTGTAGAAAAGAATACAATAGATTAATCAATAAATAATATTAGTAAATATTTACAACTGTAATAAAACATTGATCATTCTATTATTGTACAAACGTTGTGCCACCGGTCTAGGGTCTAGGGGGGCAGGTAAGTTGCGATGTGCCGACTGCCGTTGGTAATGTGGCTGTTGTATCGAAGTGCAATGAGTGTATGAAACCGTCACACACACATGCTCTTCGGAATTCTTTCAGGCGTGAAAATGAATGTTATAAATGATCAAGTGCACCGCGAACAATTATCATATGAGCTTGAAGGCTAGTGCAGTTTCCACGCGAAAAGTATTAGTGATAATAGTAATAAAACACATTCGACAACACGTTCGTCGACAGAAGAAGGAGCAATGGATTGGTGGAAATCGGTCGGTATCTCGTGAAACGTTGCAATGGTTTATTATTTTAACTGTGATAGTGATGACATGTGTTGAACTGTGAAGAGTGAGCAGTGATTGTTATGCATGTGCTGGTGACACATTTTGGAGGAACGACATATTATCAAAATGAGTGGAGTTTTTACTAATGATTAACTACGAGTATCTTTGGATTATTTTAGGAATTAGTTTTCATTAAGTTCTTTAATTATTATTTTTTAGTTCTTCTATTGGTTTTATTTGATAACTAACTGTAGGAGTATTTAGGTAGACTGGTTACTTTTTTATATACCTACATTTCTCTTGTTAGTTACTCTGACTCATCATTTCTGCGAAGGTCTCGGTTCTGGAACTTCTACCTCAGAGGCCGGTTGTCCGCATTTTCTTCTTCACGTTTATCAAAATATTATGAGTTGCGATATACCATACCAGTAACTAATCCAGCTATGCCCTTGCCAATTTGAGCGATTGTAGCGCCACCTCCCAGATTGTAACTAAGCCACAAGAAACTTAAATGTAGAATTTCATGTTTCTTGCTTTGAAAGTTTAATTGAAAATTCTTTTCTTTACTTTAGTACTTTAGTACTTACTTTAGTAAAGAAAAGAATTTTCCATAAAATGGATATCCAATATGTTTAGACCCTTAGGAGTATAATTTTGAATAATGTCAATACATTTGTAGGCTTTCTAAGTACCTATTACAGTCCTATAAGAAAGTTCGTGAATGTTACTTTTTGAAAATAATGAATTTTATATACAACCGTTCAACCCTTATTTCATTCTTTAGACGTGTTTCTGGCTGTGGAGACAACAGTCGTTTCCTAAGTTGTATTAACCCAATCAAAAGGAAGATATTATCGGATATAATAGATAAGATAGTAAAAAATAATACCTTACTCCCCTACCTACCTAATATTTAATTTGGTCCAACTAAACATGTCCATTCAAATGCTGCCTGGACGACATTGTTTTACACTGTTTAAAGCCGCCATTTGTACATTATAGTTTTGATCTCCACACTTATGTCCATGTAATTTTAATTGGTGTACATAATGATTTTTCCTATTAGATTCGAAGACCGTTTTTTGACTTTTCACCCAGAGGCGAAAGCCTCAAATGCAACCGGGGATAAATAAACCTAACAAGAATCTGGCATTTGAAACTTCGTTCTTCTAACTTGGATAATGTTGAACCTCTGTATAAACTTCCATTGCCTATTTTACCATCTTAGAGCAAAAATGTCAAAATATCACTCCTCAGGACCATTAATTAAAAGTGTGATAAAAGATTAACTTGTCTTCTCGGTGAAATTACCAGGTCACCATAAGAATTACGTGCCAGTAATAACGCCTCTTATAAGAATCCATCCTCAATGGACTGAATACACAGGGTAATTCTATAAGAGCCTATGACCATACAACACAACCTAGTAAAGTTCGTTAGTTACCACGTCTGTTTGCCTAAATATGTACAACAATTAAAGTCAGTGCCTAGGCGTTCTATCACCTCGAAGACCGAGGTCCGCTGATACAACTTTTATTCGACTACGACGGCAGTGACGGCCATCTGAGTCTTCAGTCCTTAGAAGAAAGCCTGCACTAGAGACCTGTCTGCTGATCGATACGTACCAGCTAGTAGATAAAGTTGACTTGAACCCCGTAGATGTTTGTCCACCATACATGGTGTATAACGTCAAACGACCTCAACTTATATTTTTTTGGAATCTCATCACCACGTTGTTTTACTCTTAACCCTTCACACAAACTATACAGCACATTATATGAAGGTAGAAGAAGTTTGTAAGAAATGAATGAACAGAGAGAAATTACGGGACAGCCTGTACCTGCTCCGGATGGTATAAAACGTGAAAGTATACCCATGTACGTTTTCCTCTTTGATCATATAGACACAGTGGCAAACCGAAACAGTACTTGGGCAACTCACCTCGCTATCCCAACCATAACAATGATTATGATACGTACGCCACAAGTATATCAGATCTGAAAGTTATCAGCAACATTTAACAATCGATCGAGCGATTTAATTACGATGTTGTTCCTACCTACCATGGGCGTGACCATTTGTGGGTATGTAGGTAATTCCATTTACGGTTCCTGTGAGACGCGGAACCGGATACCGTATAAGAAGTGGTGCAGCAGACATAGACTAATTGACATTTCGTAGTAATACTCTATGGTCTAGGTGTCACTCATGAGATCTACAAAAAAAAATTGTTAAATTCAAAACAAATCCTATCATTATTCTGGCGCAAGATTTCCTCTCTGGGTTGGGAGGACATTAAAATCTTATATAAGGTCTAGACTCCAATGTACAAACTGGGACATCAGTATATTGCTAAAGAGTAATACTTTGTCTAGAAAAGCGATTAAAGGGTTACGGTCTATCTATTGGCCTAACTTCAGCTAAATCTGAACATCCGTTTTATGTAACACACCAAACTTTTTCAAACTGTGAGATTTAAAAAAGTACCTATGAGATGTAAAATTTTTTATGTGCGCCTGTTAAAGTTTACGTCTCCTATCCAAGGGTCAAAAAGTAGTACGTACAAGACGATTTGAACGATATGCCACTTTTGATTATTTGAACTAATACTTGCCCTTATATCACAATATAACGTGTAATCTTACAAACAGTTTCATCGCCTTTGATGTTTGCGGAATTATGCCGCCTCCGTCTAGACATTGGAAATTTTGTCAGGGTTGTCACATTAGTTTTTATTTACTTAACCCCTATTTAGTCTCTTTGTTCTCTCAAGGCACATTAACGCACGCTAATATAAACAACTAGCTGACATCCGCGGCTCCGTTCGCGTAGATGTTGGTTATACCGCTTAGGTGGCAGATAATTGCACTTCCCACCTGATGGAAAGTGGTTACCGTGGCCTAAGGACGTGTGTAACACCAGAAATGCCACACTCGCGCTGGCGACCCTGTAAGCACAGAGTTTCTGTGCCGTCAGTGTTGAGTACAAAGCAGGACAAGCATTTAGTTATCCCACTGACAGCACAAATTCTCCAGTGAACTCTGGCTACCCTATTCACCGCTGGGAACATAACACGAAGTTATTATAACCGCGGTATTCTGTAGGGCGGAGGTACTTCCCCAGTCGGACTGCTCAATTGGGTGGAAATACCGCCGTGTCCTACCTTTTACTTTTGGTCATATCTCTGGTTCTACTCAATCAATTACGATCAAACAAATGCAATATTTTAAAATTGACCAAAAAATTTAAACTAATATACTTACCTGCATCAATATCCGTTCAATAGTTGCAAGTCCATGGCGAATAAACTAATATTTTATTAAAGAAATTGTTATTTAATATATTACAATTTCTTTTTAAGCCTGCATTATATAAAATGTATGTAACAGCTAAATTACAATTTTTAAACAATACCCGTTGTTCCGCCTGGATGTCAGTTATCGTTTTTGACCATATTTCCGGTTCCACTCAATAATTGCAGCCAATTATAACCAAACTTTATAAATTGATGTATTAAATTATGCAAGGAAATGTCGGTAAATGGTTTTAATTTTAAATAAATTAAATTTTAATTCTATTATTTAATTTTGAGTCCGCCATCTTTGATCGCTAAATGGAATGTACTCTTAAGTCTTAATCAAAATCGAAAAGGAAACCATTAAATTACCAAACATTTCATAAAAAATATTATAAAATAAAAACGTTACAAATGAGATAGCCCTGAATCGTCGGTACCGCGTAAAATGGCTACTCGGTACGGCCCCCCGTCCCCCACCATCCCGCTCACCCCGCACGATTGCTCTGTCTAGATGACTTCGTCCACAGACTGTATGAAGTATGAGTCATTGACTGGGTTTATATGATACTAGCTGACCCACCCCTGCTTCGCCCGGGGTATATTTTGAAGCTTCATATCCCTTTGAGCCCGTATGTTTTAGTCTTCAAAATATGTATGAAAAATTGCTGGATTTGTTGACATTTATTATCAATGCTCCGCTCCCTTAAGTAGTAGCGTGATGATATATAGCCTAAAACCTTCCTAGATAAATGGACTACCCAACACTGAGAGAATCTTTCAAATCGGACCAGTATTGCCAGAGATTAGCGCGTTCAAACAAACAAACAAACAAACTCTGCAGCTTTATAATATTAGTATAGATGAGATCCATTGACATGAATGTTGAAAATCAATCAGCGGAGTAGACTACATTGGCCTGAAGGTCAATTTCTGTAATAGAAAGATGTTTAAAAATCAGTCTCGAACTATCAAAACCAAATGTCAAATAGGATATTCTCGAAATACATTATTCAAAAAAATATATTGACATTGTGAATCGGTGAAAATTAATGAGTCATCTTCTGTTCTTTGTCCGACAGAACAATAAATATACACTTCAAAGCTAAGATTTTCTTGTCCCACGTCACTGAGACGCATTTGCCACAACATGATATCGAATACAGAGATTGATGGAATGTTTGATGTGTACCTATTATTCACAAGCGGCAGGTTGTCTCATAATAATATATGCATATGTGACAACCTGCCGCTTGTTATACCAATCACCTAGAATGTTTATTAACAACATAATATATCAGTGGCTACCTATAAGTTTCGAATTTCAATTACTTACTTACATTTTTTTTTACAGTTTGCTCTTCTGGTAGTCGTTGCATCCGTTTACGTTACGGCAGATGCGCCGAAGTGAGTACCAACCATAATATTTATTACTTTATAGGACTTCCTACTTATCTGTTTGGTTTGAATTTGAGTTTATTACTGTTTTTTTTTTCAAAACTATTGAAGTCAATTTCCTTATGTTGAATCATTTTCATAACTCTGAACTATTTTCATGAAAAACTATTCAATTCTGATATTATGGTATATAATGGGGTATATAGATATTGCTGGCGTCTCTAGTCACAGCCTCCATTTCTTATAATAGTTTTACATTTTGAGTTTTAACCTACGTAACTGAAAATGATGGTAGGTACTACGCTGTACTGAGCATTCATAGGCGAAAGTATATTGATTACTAGCTACGCGATATAATCCATAAACACTGTCAATGTCACTGTGCCGGCGATTGCGTTTAAATTGTTATGTTTCTCCGCTTAGCGTTAATTACTTAAACGTTGAACTATCAACCAAGCGCATAATAAGCGCCCTCCCAAATAGAAAGTGTCAGTCAATGATCGCTGATATTTACTATTGTACATTATCATATATGACAAAAAAAAATAAAGACAAATCGGACTATGACGTGTGTCGACTGTTATTATGTACTACGGACACGGACAAATAGCGGTAAGAACGCGGCGACGACGTCGCGACCACCGAGAGCGAAAGCTGCGCCCGCGCTACCGAGTCACGCGTCATGCCATTGACACTGCAATAGACGGAACAGGCGGCGCGAAGAAAAAGCGCCGCTCGGCACGCATGCGATCGATTACCTCACGATAGAATATCAGTGTTATTATTTTTTCTTGTTCCAGGAAAAAGATTCGCATCCATCTACCGCAAAAAGTAAAGCATATTCACCATCACAAGAAGATCTACATAACTAATCATCCAGCCTCATCACAATACGCACCAGCTTTCATGCCGAGCGCTGAAGGTGCGGTAGCAGTGCCCACCAATATTGCGATGCCGGCCATGGCGAGTGTAGAACTGTACGATGAGTCACCTCCGCGGATGCCGGGGATTACACCGGCCGCCTCCAAGCTGCTGCCGCTGTACCGCGCACGTGGATATTACGGGCCAGTGCCTACTGAGTGGGATATACCTAGCTACGACGCAGCCAATTCTGGGGAACCAATTAATGAAGCTTATATCCCTACTGCCTTTGCAGCGCCATCGGCTTCTCCAACAGATGCATCAAATTATCCTCCAAAAAAAATCAAAATTATAAAGTTGAACGAACCGTCTCATAAAACAGTCACCAGAAAGAATAAACCAAAACGAGTACCAGTTCGTCATAAACCAGATCCTCAAATAGAGGACGAACATCCAGTAACTACGTTTCATGAAAAATTTTATTCTGACTTAGATGGTTCGGGAACTATTAAAAAAGTGAAAATACCGCAACGAGTAGAAAAAATCATTGACGGCGATACAGAACATATTCATACTTACAGTGAGGAGCATGTCCACAAACTCGTGTATAATGAAGGACCGAAAGTCCCCCGCGTGGTCGGTTATGACGCCGCTGCCAGTATGTCCGCTCTCGCTGCCTCTCATCCACTTATACCTTTTAAAAACCCCCAAGGTTTAATAGCTATTCCTCCAGATACACTCACAAGGTTTACTGCGATCGGTTCTATGGGAACACCTTCTCAACTGGAGTATAATGCTTACAATCCACGAGAAGTAACTCACGATCATACATTTCACGATCACGGTGAAATTCCAGCCGGTGTAGATTTATCCAAAGGCCATTTACCGTTCCCGTCGAGAGTTCCTTATGCAAGTCAAGGCTTACGGCTCGGGTCAGGTGCTAAAGTATCCAAAAGCAAATATGCACAAAAATATAAAAATCACCAAAAACCAAGCCCATTAACAGACTTTTCGTATTATGAACAAGTATATGCTCCCTATAACAAGTTTCGTAACATACAAAAACTTCCGATTTCTGTTCCCTTTGATTCCTCCAATGATGAGGAAGTGGATGATCTCAGACCTGTTGTACCATCATTTAACCTAAAAAAGAAAAAGGCTACTAGGCCTCGAAACTTAGTACCATCGGTCTATTTTAGTCAAAGAAAACAATTGGGTGACTATAGGCAGAAACAAGCCAGTGCCCCTTCTCCATACACCGTTTCGTCCACAGTCGTCCACGAATACAAACCGAAACAGTACTTGGGCAACTCACCTCGATTATCCAAGTCAAATAAAGATATATATAGCTATCCCAACCATAACTATGATTATGATACGTACGCCTCGAGTATATCTGAAAATTATCAGCAAAATTTACCGATTAAAAAAGGGAAAAAGAAGTCATTGTCGACCCAGAATTTCAGTTTTGGTGGTTTAGACCATCAGACAAGTGTAAATCATTTGAGTGATTTAGGTCTACCGGTGACGTCTTTGAAGGGAGTAGCTCTCTCCAGTTTTGATAATAATTACGATCAGGTAAATTCACAACAAATAGCTCCGACTGCTTTTATGATTAGGGAGTCCTCACCAGCACACTCTTACTACAGTGCCATGGCTTTAAAAGCGATACACGATGGAGATCAGTTATCCGTAGCTGAGGCGTCTAATGATAACTATCAATATGCTGACGCACCACCGTTAACTACTCCCGATGAACCTGCCCTACCAACAACAGCTACTGGACCGTCAGAATATTATGATGTCTCAGGTTCTCAAGTTGTCGCTACGGAATCGCCATCAGGGACCATAATACATGAGGAAAACTCCGATGAACTCAATATACATAAAGAGACTATGTCCAAGTACAAAGTAGCACTTCAGCCCAAAGCTCCTACATCGGTGGCTCATGAAATTGGTCAGAAACTTTACAATACAGCCATAGGGACACTTAAATATGGTGACAAAATTTAAGAAGTAAAATACTAAGTCACTTAGTGCTATTTAATTTGCAATGTCCATGAACTTACATGTAGGCATTGTATGCCCTGTGAAAAGTGTTTCACTGTCTGTCGTAATGTAAATGTATTCTTGTATTAAGTATTTATATGCGCATGTACTTATGAGGTGTAATTATGGCAATACTATTTATTGTTATATATCGACGAGAATGACGATAGGATTCATGCATTTTATATGAATCTATAAGCGAATTGAAAATATTAAAAAATGTAAATAATATTGCTTTTTATTTTAAATTTTAACTGTTTTAGGGTACGAGAACCTAATATTTAACATTAACTCTACGCATGATGGAATTTGATTGCTGTATGTTTATGAACAGGCGCCACTTGAAACGTAAGGCATGTTTTTAGTTTTACAATATTTTGCAATGTACAGGGGTAAGATAAAATCTACTATTTTCGCCGGACCCAGAGGTTAGTAAGATATTTCATTATTCCCATCATCATCATCACAAAGATGTATTTTCCTAATTGTATCCGAGGCCTTCCTGCGTGACAGCCTACACGACCTCTAGCTGTGATTACTAGGGCATGCCGCTACTGGGACCAACTATATTTTCAGCAAACATGAGCAACATTGCAGACTGTCTGTCGGATAGGATCAGAACCTGTTCATTGTGGTATTAGACATTCATCTAATACTACGCTGAACAGATAAGGTAAGGACTAAGCACGAATCCTTAGTTTAAATTCCTCGTCGGTGAAGGGGAATGGAGAACAGAGACAGGTTTTTGTATCGCCAACAGCAGTCTGAACCATCGAAACTGAATCTTGGTTGTGGGCGACAGTGCCCACCAGACTCGAGGAACACACAAGGAGGTAGGACACGACGGTATTTCTCTCCGGCGGAAATACCTCCACCCTATAGAATTTCCCGGCCATAATAACCTCGTGTTAACAATAGCGGTGAGTAGGGTAGCCAGAGCTCACTGGAGAGTTTTTGTGCTGTCAGTGGGAAGACCTAAAGCTTGTCCTGCTTTGTCATTTATACTGACAGCACAGAAACTCTTAATGTTTACAGGGTTGGCAGTGCGAGTGTGACGCTCTTGGTTTTGCACACGTCTATAGGCCACGGTAACCACTTTCCATCAGGTGGGCCGTGTACTTGTCTGCCACCTAAGTGGTATAAAAAAACAGTGGAAGGCCGTTTGCATATCTATATTCTGCAAGTTATGTGTATATTTATCGCAGGTTTATAAGTGCCCGGTTAATGGCAATAGGCTCGCCACCTATTACATTGGGACCTAAATATAAAGTGGCGAAATGTGGGTGCTAGCACCTCTGCCTACCCCTTCGGGGATATAGGCGTGAGCTTATGTTATATTAAGTTATGTTAAATATTGGCATTGTGCGGAAATCGAAACCGCTTACCCTACGTAGCAGCCGTACGTTCTACCGCTCCGCCACAGAGACCATCGCTTCTAGAAACAGGCAATGCAGAGGTGTATGCTTCGTCCTGTATTTCTCCGTGACTGGGTCGAAACCTATATTATTGTCACCTAGAGTGTAATCTGCTGTCCGATACAGGAGTCGTTTATCCTCTTTTACAGATTCATGGTACGGTACTGCCTTTATACCGCGGCGCGGCGGTAGATATCACACTCCTGCACCGCACCCTTGTCATTGAATACTGTGATGATGATACTCAACCTCTATTGGATCGAGATCCTACCACCCATCCACGTTCAGGTTCAGCGAGGACACCGCCGAGTCATTATCATTCCTATAAACATTCCTATGTACAGGCATCATTATTCCTATAAAATATCTTTTTACATAATTTACTAACAGATAGACTACTGTTGCAGTTCCACACTCGTGCAGTAGGTACTTTTTTTTTTACGTGCGCAAAATCCCCACGAATACCCCCCCCCCCCCCCCCCCCCCACCGGAGCAGGTGGAAGAGGTTGCCGAAGGTGAGGTTGATAGGCGTATCCCTCGCACCCCGGCCGACCAAGGGCCATCTCTCACGATCTGGCTCTCTCCTCGGGTGTGGAGACTACAGAGTCCCCAACTCGTCCCCGGAAACAGGGACTGCTTCTGCCAGTGTGACAGGCGGCTCCACCTGTCACCCCCAGGCCTGCGCTCATGGGGGTGGAGGTTGTTCTACGACCTCCGACGCTCGAGTTGCCTTCGTACACGGGCAGCTTGGCTTGCGATCTTTCGTCGCTCCCGCTGCCGCTCCCACCCCGCCTCCTCCTTTACGAGCATTACTTGCTCGCAGAAGGAGGCGCCGGCCGTCCACGCACCCGCGCAGCGGACCATCGCTGCGAGCAAGGTGGAGAACTCTCACTCCCAGGGCCGCCACCAGCTCCCCGTGCAGTAGGTACTGAAATAGTCGTTAAGTTTCTGGAATTTTCAGCATCATTTTAGAAAACCTCAAAAAAGTATGATCGACTTCGGCAAAGTTACTTAAATTGGGGCACGACCCAAGCAGTGATTTATATTTGTACATATAGTTTCTCTGGTAGATTTTATATTCTCAAATTAATTAGTTTATCGCAGTCGAAGCCGTGTGGTTCCCGGCAGAGTAAAATTTGGACCACCCCATCTCTTCCCATGCGGTGTTGTACAAGGTGACTAAGGGATAGGGCTGTTTAACATCAGACAGATATATCACCCCTTATTACGTGGGACCGAATTCAATTAAATGTGGGTGTTCTTCACCTCTGCATAACTCTCCGGGGATAAAGGAGTGATTATATGTATGTATGTATGTATCGCAGTCCACTTCTGGCCATATGCCTCTCCCAGTGTTGGGAGGATTTGGCCTACTGTTACCACCTTTGCCAGGCGGGTTGGTACATTGATGTTATATTATGTAGCTACTATGTTAACAATACTGTGTTAATACTATGTTATATTATTACTTAATAATACGAGATTATCAATTCTAAAGTGTGTAGATATTATTATATAGTCTGTGGTATTATGTACTTTTTCTTAATACAAACTTGGGTAAATTTAGCTTTTATGGGAGCATCTGCCCTTTGACACGTCGACCCTTAGAGCAGAATCTCTGCCAGTCTCGTCCGTCAGTTTGTAAGTGTATCGTAGATTTAATAAACTTTCACTCTTTTTGGATAGTTCTTTGACGTTTATGGGTTCTTGGCTCAACATTCTTTTATACAACTTACTTACAGACAAGCACACGGCCCACCTGATGGAAAGTGGTTACCGTGACCTATGAACGTGTGCAACACCAGGGAGTCACACCCGTGCTGCCGACCCTGTAAGGGCAGAGAGGTTGTAACCAATGGAATCAATGAACTACTTACTTAATATTAGATTCACTGAAATTTAAATTTTTGCTTTGCAATATATTGTACATATCAGCGAAAGTGCATAATAACATTTTTGTGCTACATTTTAGTAAAGTATCATTTAAAAGATAATAAATGCTTGTAAACATGGATGAAAACGCCAATGTCAAGTTTTCCTGGAAATTATACCACAGCCAGAGCATCCGCCTCCCAAGATAAGTTGCCCGATCGACGTTTGGATCGTCTCGTTGGTCGAATCGTTTTATAAGGTATTCACATTAAATAACACATGCCTTTCTATCGAAATTAGGTCTTTTAATTGTCATAGCTACAGTATTTGATTGCAAAATGTTCTTATTGCGCATCATGTGAAACGGAGTGACGATTCTGCGCATTTGCAACAAAGCCGGGCGGTAACTCAGTGCTGACTATTGTGATGTCATTTTTTTGCATAAGAACTTAATTTCATACGTTATTTGCATTTCGCAATCATACTTTTATTTAATATGGATATGAATAGGAATGGCACATTACAGGAAGTCTGAATGGGTACTATGTGCTCTTTTCATAACCTGTGTACATAACTGGGTAGAGTAGGTAAATATATCTACTTACTTGTGATTCCGAAAATTTACTCGTAATTTTTCAAAATTTGAAGTATCTTGCTCTGGCGCGAGGGATATGCCTGCCAAGCGACGGATATGCCTGCCAAAATCACCTACGGTAACTAACATCGACCCACAGACGGCGTAAGTATTAATCAGTTTGAGTTCGAAAAAATCTCTCCCACCGGAGCCGGAGGGGTATCCGTGGAGGCTTTTAGGCATAAAAAGCGTTGCTCCAGTAACATCATTATGGTTTGCCTTTATATGGCTTTTCAGGTATGACATCCCAACCTCGATACGAAAGCTTGAGTCAGAGTCCCCTTAAAGCCAAGCAAGGTTCGGTCAATTAGGAATTTTGTTACGTTACATTAAATTATATATAGGTTTTACCATGGCACACACCAATGACTTGTCGATGCTTTTCGAAGTTATGTGTGTATTTATCGCAGGTTTATAAGTGCCCGGTTAATGACAATAGGCTCGCCACCTATTACATTGGGACCTAAACATAAACTGACGAAATGTGGGTGCTAGCACCTCTGCCTACCCCTTCCGGGATATAGGCGTGAGTTTATGATAACATTTGATTAAATTACAAGATTGCGTTCTGAACCATAGTTTTGAAAGTTTATGTTTATTTTTAGGAAACATTGAGTAAGTAACTTATACCTAACATACATGGTCTTCTAGTGCGTAATGGGCATTAGAGCCCATGGTGGTCAGCAACTGCTATCCTCTGTCCTCTCAGTACGACACTTGTCTTGTCATGTCATGTAATAACGGGAAATTCCCTCAAGATAGAATCCATCTGGAATAGTGCATAGACTAAATTGATCCCGGAGATAGGATCCTGCGGACCGTAGCAACGTGGGCAGTATTTCATGCAGGGTAAGCCAAGGCAAGGGCAAAGTAAGTAATTTATTACTATGAATGTTAGAAACATGCTAAAGATTAGTTTATAAATATGTAAATTATATAAGTACTTTATATACAGTTAATCGTATCATGTAAATATGGTGAAACATTGTTTCTATTATTACTTACTTTCACAATAAATAGGCCTAGTTACGGTGCAGTAATGCTCGTTTAAACATTTGATACCATAAATGGGAAACATAGCCTACAGAAAAATACAAAACGAATTGACATTTCGTAAAAATGAATGTTTCAATAAATACATAAAAGTCCAGCCAAGCCAACCTTACCGGAGAGCCGATACACTTGCTGTTTACGGTTCAGCCACTGGCTTTCATTTCGAGGTAGGAAGTCAACGATGAATTGGTCCCGTCAACTCAAAATATAGACCACATATGGGAAAGAAAGGGTAGAAGCAGAACCAGCGCTTAAAGAAAGGGTAAAATAGAAGACCCAGCGCTTAAAGCATTGTGCATACAAAGCTTTACCGGGATAATGATGGTAGGTACCAGTTTAGGAATCAAACGCAACGCAATAACTGATTTTGGTCTTACTTTATTTCGAACTTAAAGGTAGGATCTATCTAGTAATCTACTTCATGGCAGAATGTAAAACACGGTTAGATTAAGTGCAGCCATAAACGAGTAAAAGCACAGTTGGGCTTATTCACGGAAGTTCGTCAGTGAAGGGCAGACAAGCAGGGTTCGCTTATGTAACACCGACTGTTAAGATCAAGGCATTCCTTGAGATGGTGAGATCCGATCGTTATGTAACGCGTTACTTGTTCATTAAGTTACGTCAACTGAACTTACAATATTAAGGACGCAAATTTTTATAATAAGGGCTATGTGGTAGAAACCAATTACTAGAATAATAAAAATTATACACTAAATTAGACAAAAATTAGAACAAAGACGACTCACGTGAAGTAACCATCGGTTAAATTTTATTAATAAATAATTAATTAATTAATATTCTAGAACATTCTTCACAGCTATCAAGACCCAAACTAAACTTAATTTAAACTAGAAGGAAATACAATGATCTCTCACAAAGTGCTTTCGAGAGAGAGCAGCACCCAGCAGTAGACTGCAATAGGCTAATTAATGGACATGACTGATGACTCTATTCTGTATTATATTGACACTAACGCATTAAAACGTCGAAACTCGAAAAGTGTTATTCTATCTCAATGATGCTTGGTTGATTCGAATAAAGCGTCGCTGAGAGACTTTGGCACACTTATGAAATCTCTCAATCACAATCTCATTCCTAATCATGTCACTGAATACTATTGATATTGAGATAATAAAGAGTGAAATTGTGAATGAAGTACAATGGTAATTATCTACTTCATTTTCATGTAAGATCATTGGTATAGGTAACATGTGTCCGGACGACATAGGTCGTCCGGACACATGTTACGAATACCTAATCGTTAATACATGGAAAGTTACATACGATTTTATAGTTGAAATCATCAAATGTTATTAATAAAGTAATACCGTAATATTGTGCCACCGGCGGCGCCGTTCTGTGTCTATTACGCGGTGAAGATATTTCAATCGGTTCGGGTTCGTTTGTGGCTTTGAAATGATGCGGTTTTCGTCTGCAAAAAAAGAACGGTATGTACAATCATAACTATCAAATGTCATCGTCAGAACGCACACTCTATCAACATTCTTGGGCAGGTTAACATCACTTGGGGTGATAGATTTATGATAGAAGTGCGCCAATGTATGTCAAGTTGCGATCGCTACCGTCTTTTCATTGTTTCCTGTGCCACTAAACCGATTACATTCAGAAGATTTGTATGATAGCCGTTACATAAGAGGTTAGTATGTTACATCATTGCGAACTCTACAACGTTTATATCTAACGTTACGTGCCACGGATAAAGATGTAGCTATTAAACTAATTAAAATGAAATTTAAATGCAAGTTTTGACAAATTAACTCCGTGATCCCGTGAAAGACTCCAACACGACGTCACGACATTAAACTACAGGCAACAAGCTGTAAGAACGTTTTAAATGATCGAATGAACTCGACAGCAGAATCAGATTTCAATTTCGAGCACAAGACCACAGTATATTTATGAGCTTGAAAATTCTTTAAATACTCACTGCGAATTCAGCTGTACGTTCGATCGATCGAAACGTTCATGCAGCATGAGCCTATTGGTGCATGAAACAAAAATATCTACAGCTATTAAAAATGTACGCAGGCTGTGAGAGCCAATACCTTTGGAGCCCAAGATATCTTGGAAGTGTGAGTGTTGATATCAACACTCACACTTCCAATCACAGGCTAAAATAATTCTATTGATTAATCAGTACTTTTATTGACTTTTAATTGGTACATACACGTATGTACTTTTGAAATTTATTCAAGAAGTTTGTCGGTACTTTTACCTAATATTTCTTAAGGCCTGCCTTAGGCCTAGCTTTCACTCTCTTCAGATTACATGATAAGAACACGTCACTACAAACTTCTGACGTATAACCTAACAACATACTTATTATTAATCTTTTGAGACGCAATACTAATCTCTTTGTTGAATAATATCGTGAAGCCTTCGTGGGAGATCTGGAAATAGCCAAGGCTTTTACTGTCAAGTCCATAATGGACTTGAATTTTAAAATAACATTTAATTGTGTAAACCTCAAGTATTAATTTTGGAGATAAAATCGGACGCGGTTTCCTCCTGAATATTTCTCAAGTTTTCTAGCGGACCTCGAACTCCGAGGTAAGAGAATCGAATGCAACCAGGATTAAAGCTAAGATGATGATAGTAATGACATTAGGAGGTAGGACCCAATTGAGCATAAATTCGTGTTCTGTTCCCAGCTGTGAGTAGGGTAGCCAGAGCTCACTGGAGAATTTGTGCTGTCAGTGGGAAGACTAAAGGCTTGTCCTGCTTTGTCTTCTACGCTGACGGCACAGAAACTATGTGCTCACAAGGACGGCAGCGTGAGTGTGGCTCCTCTAGTGTTACACACGTCCATAGGCCACGTTTACCACTTTCCATCAAGTGGGCCGTGTGCTTGTCAACCACCTAAGTGGTATAAAAAATATTCTCTGGTTTTTATAACTGTTTTTCTCTATACTTCCTGTTCTAAATAACACCTTTGGGTCCAAACTAACATCCCCGGTACACCTGCTGATCGATAGCCGAGGCTCTAGTTTTCTTTTGACGTTGGGGATCAGATGGTAATTGCATCCGTAAAAACCAAATAGACCAAATCATGGAAAGCTTTTGATGCAACCGGAATGTGCGATAGTAACCGAAAAACGTAACCATTTGTGATTATAAATCTAACCTACTTATCATCAATTAAAATGTGAATGACCGACCGAAATATCGGTTCCTTTGTTATTTTAATAAAAACCTACACGTGAGTCAGCGTTGGTAGCTCAACCTCAAACTGTTTACGTAATACGTCTTCACACGAGTCTGAAGTGAAACTAATATCGCGTGCACATTCTTCCTGTTGTCTATCTCGATTCTAATAATTGCGCTACATCAGCTGTGAGCATGTCTTGCGTTGAGACATTATCTTTGCAATACTTACTAGGCTATTAGGGTGCATTTTCACTGAAACGTAAACGGTGCGGTAATCTGCCACTAGATTGATGATGAATCAGAGATGATGATGAATTAGAGAGGAATAAAGTTAGGAGACATCCAATTGGATAATTTTTGAACGTCTTCACTCCACTTCACTCGTCTCCACCACAATGGAACCGAAATCTCAGAAACGTTATCGGTGCATCAATGAGCATAAGACACAGCGGTAATTAATCATATCTCTTTTAAGTGACCACATAATGTTTAAGCAATTTAGACATATTCAACTACATAATATTAATAGACGATATGATGTCGAAACTTCATAAACTTTCTTTATCGACAGGTCAATGAATGCACAAGATTATACTTTGATTCAATATGGTATTCACCACATTACGTAACTAATTGCAGTTTCACATCACACACTCGTAATTAATAGTGTATTTTTTTAGCAGAGTGGGTCATAAAACAAGCATTGGTGTTTAATACGTATAATAACTATGTAAATAACAATTTTCAGCAGAGTGGGTCACAAACATTGTTATGTTTTATTCTGATAAATTTATCTGCATAGCATGAATAAACGATTGGTGTTGGTACTTCTATATGATGGTAATAGCTTTATAAACTTTCGTTTTATATTATGCTATAAAATATAATTAAGTCTGACGTCTACTATTTTTATAATATATAACGACTCACCTAATGAAAAGTCATGACCTTTTATAGCCCGATTATAAGCCCTCGTATCACCAGTGATATAAGCACCAGACATTTTTTTTTAGGAACATGAAACAGGCGCCGCAGCGCACACTCTTTGGTCAGCGGTCGGCCTAAATCCCATAAGAATCTAGGGTTATTCCCCAATAGATAAGTACAGTCTGTTTATCAATTTGGTGATATATTTATCTTCAGTCTTCTCCAGATAGGAAATATCGTAAAACCTTCTTAGACCAGATTTTTTTCTCACTTGTTACTCCATGAAATTATTTGACCTTTTGACAGACTGAGAATTCATTTGACGAATGAATCTCCTAACTAGTCAACTAGAGCCAGTGTATAAATGTGTTTGTAGTTATATCACTACCAAATACATTGTTCAAGACCTCGGCACAAAAAGACAAGAGGAAGTGCCTGTTATTATTGCTTCGTTCGACATTACTACTGAAATACAGCCTAATTTGTAAGCTACTGAACACTCTTAAGCTTTTTTCTATTAAAACTACGACAATTACGTCATGTATGTATCATGATTGATCGTAAGTATGTGAGAGTTTACCAACCCTGGTTTTCATACCAACTTCACAACTTCCTGTTGATTAACTCAAGAGGAAGTTAACATGGGAACCAGATATCAAGAAACAGTTAATTTAGCAACCATGGCCGCTATTCCGTGTTCAAGAGTATCACACATCTTTATTGTATTCCCTTATCTTAAATTTGAGGCGAAGGATAGCGGAAATATGAAGACAGAATAATTAAATAACTTTTAATGAACATTACAACAACAATAACTTAATCTCTAACCTATTTACATAACAAGACTTGTACTGTAAAGTACCTACTGGATATATAACTATCCACTTCTTCGGAGGACTATGACTTAGTAGGATTGTTAATACTAAAACACTTTCTACTTCCGCTTGTGGTAGGGCCCTCCCCCATGGCCAGCAGATATCGCGTTTGAGTAGCTATCACCTCCAAATCCACTACTTCCTCCGTGGCTACCATGACCGCCACCGATGTCTGCTAAACTAAAGCCACCTCCTCCACTGCCGTGACCTCCTCCCGAGGAGTGTCCTCCGAAACCTACACTGTAACTGTCTCCACCAAAACCACCTCCGCCATGCCCTCCTCCTAAACTGTAACTATCACCTCCGTGACCACCACCTCCCCCATGTCCTCCTCCTACACTGTAGCTGTCACCTCCGTGGCCACCGCCTCCTCCGTGACCTCCAATACTGTAGCTATCGTGACCACCACCGCCGCCGCCATATCCTCCAAGACCGAGTCCACCTGATGAATGTCCACCACTGTAGCTATCGTGACCACCGGAGTGATCGTCGAGGCCACTTCCAAAACCTCCGAAACTTGCACTGAATCCACCTCCATGACCTCCATCAAAACTTGAACCTCCACCATGACCGCCTCCGAATCCACCATCAAATCCACCGCCGAATCCACCACCGTGACCATGGTCATCGTGGCCACCTCCATGTCCACCGTCGTATCCACCGCCTATATCTCCGCCGTGTCCGCCGCCTCCATAGCCACCGCCATGATCATGTTCGTCGTGGCCACCGCCGTGTCCGCCGCCATGGTCGTGTTCGTCGTGGCCTCCACCATGTCCACCGCCAAAGCCACCTCCAAATCCACCGCCGAATCCACCGCCATGACCATGATCATCATGTCCACCGCCATGACCGCCACCGAAACCACCTCCTAGGCCTCCTCCATGTCCTCCGTGTCCACCGTGACTGTCACCTCCAAAATCATGACCGCCACCTCCAAAATCATGACCACCGCCTCCGAAGTCGTGACCACCGCCTCCGAAGTCGTGACCGCCACCTCCAAAATCGTGACTTCCGTGTCCACCTCCTAAGTCATATCCTCCATGACCTCCGCCAATGTCACCTCCATGGCTTCCACCGAAACTACCCCCGTGTCCGCCGCCAAAATCGCCACCGAAACCGCCTCCGTGTCCACCACCATAACCTCCGCCGTGACCGCCACCATGGCCGCCGCCATGATCACCGCCGTGACCGCCTCCATGGCCGCCACCTTTCAAGTAATCTGAAAAACCTCCATGTAAGTGCTCTATCAGAGAACCTCCATGTCCGCCGCCGTGGCCCCCGCCATGTCCCCCGCCGTGGCCCCCGCCGTGTCCCCCGCCGTGGCCCCCGCCGTGACCCCCGCCGTGGCCTCCACCGTATCCTCCGCCGCCACCACCGCCATATCCTCCGCCTCCTCCGCCGTGACCGTGATCTTCGTGATGCTCATGGATCACTACTTCTTTGGAAGAGTGATGTTGTTCAGGTATGTGCACACGAATATGAACACTGGAATAAAAAGAAACACAATGTATTACATTCAGTTACATACTAAAACAGTTATTCCGTTCGCATCGTAACATAATCTCGACAAATAGATCATTATAGATCGTAATATTATAATTATCTACAAATCGCAAAGCCAAACTTAATACAGTGAAAACTTAGTGTAAGGGTAGGTGTTTCATTAAAATACAATAGTTTGCTTTTCACTATTCACCACAATAAAGAAGCGTGAGAATCGTTATAGAAATCTCAACCAAATTGCTCCATCCACTGTATTTTTTGCGGTTCCGCTGCCAACGAGTAGGTACCGTGACTAATAATTTATTTACAGTCGCTTATAGCACTGCGAGAAATGTAAACATAGATGGAGAGATTCAGTTGACATATGGGAACATGATAATACTAACTGTTCATGTCCAAAAGTCGCCAAGCAGACGCCAAGACTAGCCAGTAGAAAGCAGCAGAGCTGAAATAATAACAGTAATCACCATTTAGTTTCTATAATACTTATAAACACGTTGATGAAGTACTTTCCGTAAGCTCTAATTATGTAAGTATTATGGGGATATGTTTATTTATATGTAAATGAAAGTTCTCTGAACTGAATAATGTGGTACCTCGTTATAATTAATGCGTTTGTCAGACAAGTAGACAGTGCGGCCCCATGACAATTGCGTTACGTAATGAACTACAACGGTTAGTAATCAAAACTCTCTACCGAGACCTTTGTTCAACGTGCACATAACACATGCACGCAATTCCCACTGTTACATTTAAAATATTCCCCCAAAAGGGCATAATTTAAATATAATTTTAACTGAAATCTAAACTTTTAATTAATTGCATGTGATTCGTGTTTATTATGAAACGGATATCCTGCGACCAATTCCACAAACACAAATATCAAACTGTAGTATGGATATATGCGAGGTACCATCTTCAGTTGAAGCTTTTCGCAGTGTCACCCAGAGATATATTGTTACTCACGGCTAGACGGAGAGCCATGGTGCGTGGGGAGTGAAGGTGCTGTTAAGGTCGCGACGCTTCTCCTACACCAGATGCCGACCGAACGAATGTAACAATTCTTGTGAACTCAATGCTTCGTGTAAGCCTTTTATATGACAGTGAATGTGCACAACCCCTACTCTCATCTCTTAAATATTATATCGATATCATAATAAATTTGTAAAATTGAAAAATTGACTATGAGTAGGATCTTGGTCAGATATGCTTTTCCTGTTTATCCTACCCACGATTGTACCTAGGTGCTATTTTAAATATGTTATTGTTTTTAAACATTTTGTAGATATTTTAACTTTAAGTTTATATTATATCACCAGCATATTGCTTATTAATAAGTGCATTGTTTAACTGTCTTAAGATTGGATGATATAGATTGAATATTTCATAAAATGTGGATAGTGTTATTACAGAGACTTAAACCATGAGCTATAGAGGTCAATAGGTAAAATCAACAGGAAATTTTTTGAGGAGAATTACCTCCTCCTAGAGTCCTCTGTTAAATAGGAAAATAAGTAGAAGTTGGTCATTCCTATAAAACAAATAAATGTATAGACACGAGGAGATACGTATACTCATATTTAGGTTATTCATATTACAATTAGTTAAAAATAATAAATATAGGAAGTAATATAGATGGCAAAAAAATAGGAAGATTTGGATGATTTCAGGCGAGGTTCGGTGGCTTAGTGGTCAGAGCACTCCCCCTGTAAGGGAAAGATCGCGGGTTCGAATACCGCCAGAACTGATTCCAATTATTTTGCATATCTTAATCAATTAAAATATAAATGTTTCTGCCGTTTTAACGAAGCATCTGAATCAAAAACAGAGTGTTCGGGACTCCTACACCTACGGATTACAAAATGAGGCTCTGGTGTACGGAGTTTGCTCTCCCGGAAAATATAAGCCAAATCAAGATCAAGCGAAGGTAAAGAGTAGATAAAAGGTGAACTCTTGGCCCCAAAATACAAGTTTTAGATGCAACCGGGACTAGCATTGTGATGTGTGCTTCAACTAATGAAGTACCTACATTAAAAAAACATCTTTGTCACAGGAAGATAATAAACCAGCTAACATGTGTTGTGTAAAAAATGACATTTTGTCGGGTGATTGGAGGAAACAGTAGTCAACTGCAAAGTGTTCACATCGGACGTAACCAAGACATTAGTTATGATGCTACTAGACTGCGCTTTACTTGCAAATATTCCGGATATAGAAACGTGTTCATTTCAAACATCTAACATGTTAAGAAAGCATGTCCAACATGTAAAAAACTAGTCATTAATATTAGTATTAACATTTTTTAAGGTGGCTGGGACAGACTGAATGTGGAGGGCAGAGGATCGGATAAAATGGCGCACATTGGGAGAGGTCTATGTTCAGCAGTGGACTGCGGTCGGCTAATTGATGAAAATAAAATTGTCATCATCATAATAGTCAGTAATGACATACATACATATATACATACATAAAATCACGACTTTATCCCTGGAGGGTTAGGCAGAGGTGAATTAACACCCACATTTCACCAATCATTGAATTCGGTCCCATATATTTATATAGGGGGTGAGCCTATTGCCGTCTTCCAGACTCTTCCGGATGGACGTCTTCAGTAATAAAAATAGTATATTTTTGAGCCTCGCTGATATTTGATTATAATTAGTATAAAAAGTATTGATACATTTTTCTAAAGATATTAATACGGCTTTGTTAGTCAAAATTGAAACCTTGGTTAATTCCCAAAAGAGTGACAATTTCTTACCAATCGACGGAGGTGGGATGTTAGGTGCAGAGAGAAAACAGGTGACGATATCATAAAAATACCCTTATATGTTTTGTTTGTTTCTGAGTGCATACTATTTTCTATACTTTATTCCTGGGCAGCCAGTTTACACCTTACTGTCAGTAACCTCTTTTGAATAGGCTCAGAAGTATATATTTATTTATTATAGATATGAAGGCATTTCCTTCTCCTTTAGAATAAACATTTGCAATTAGCAAACAAACCTCGTCTATGTTAAGTGTTATTTCTATAATGACAGTCGTTTATATTAACATACTTACAAAATAATTAATATTTGGCAAAAAGATCCTATTTATCATTGCACTAAGACTTATTTTATAATGGACTCTCTTTTAGCCATTATGATGTCAAACAAGTATCGAGATTAATATGTTTCCCCACAACGCGGCTCATAAAAACCATATCCGCAGCTATAAGACATCGATGGTATAAACATAGCTCGAACCAGAAACAGCTCGCAGTTGTGTCCAACAATATTAATTTATATGAGCAGTTAACCGAAGCTGTAATTCACAGACAGTTCATTTAGCTTTTGTTTAAGACAACTGCCGCATTAGGACAGTCGAACCTGTTTAAAATGAAGGAATTCGTGGCTACCGTGTGGTAACAGAGTAGCAATAGCACATTCCAAGGTAATGAAATGCTAGCCAGGACAGCCTTGGGATGCGTGACCATTCTTAAAACATTGAGATCGGAAATGAACAGTATCCGTGTTCCGGTTCTCATGCGATCATTGTGGTATTCGGTCATCATGGAGCATCGGGGCATCATTACAGGTAGTTGGAGATTTAAAACTTCCATCTTCGTGATCTAACTACTGAACTTTGAAAACACCTGTGGGTGTGCAGTCGCTTCACAAAGAATATCTATATCGTAGCTAGGCCGTTTTATAGCTAGACTTTTTTTTTTTTTTTACGTGCGCAGAATCCCCACGGATACCTCCCCACCGGAGCCGGTGGAGGAGATACCTCCCCACCGGAGCCGGTGGAGGAGGTTATGTCGGACTCGAACCGACTAAAACGCACGCCGCCTGTGGGTCGCTTTGGTTGCCGAAGGTGAGGTTGACAGGCATATCCCTCGCACCCCGGCCGGAAAGGGTTTTGTTTTATAGCTAGACTGAGAAATCGAACGCATCTAATTTTGGAAAAGGAACATGGTTCTTATTCTTTCGTGTCAATGATTTACTTTTTCATTACTTTAAATTATTCGGACATAAAATTCTACCATTTCACCACGCTGTGTGACTTTATTTAGAATAGTGCGCCATGTAATGTGCGAAGGCTTCGGCGTAGTCACACGCGGTTAAGCCCGGGGCTCTTATTCCCCATCTGTATAGATTATGTCTCAACCGGCCGACTAGTGTACGTAAACGATTCAGGGACCTCCATAACGACAATAGGAGGTCCTGTCCACGAGGTATTTTTTCTTGGTGACATAGGAAGGCCGAAATTTGATCAGTTTGGAAGATCTGTCTGTTTTCACAGGCATAATAGACACTTAGATATAGACAAAGTTCAACTTAGAACAGCTATTTACTAAGCCACACAAAGAATTATCCCAAGTGAGGATAGTTAACGAGGTGACCACTTAACACTTGATGCAACGTTCTGTTTATGTGGTTAGTATCTACTGAAGATATGCACACCTAGTTGCAGACACGCAATATATAAATAAACTTATTTTATGACTGTTTACGATTTGTCCAGTGTCTTACATAACGTACCCATGGATGGTAGATGTAACATTGCAACAAGCGCTTTGTGCTATACCCACATAAGAACTGGTTTATTATACATATCGCTGCTTATAAACTAAAGGGCCACAAATCAAAATTGTTCAAAATAACTTTTAATTAAAAAATGTAACTAAAACCACCTTTACTTTCATATTTTACGAAGACACCCATTAAAAACGGTCTCTATGTTATAATTTTACGCAACCGCCCTTTTGGCATTTTAATGCATCAACGGCCATCTTAAGAGCAACACGGCCATCTTTTTAGTTGCGCCCCTACCGTCGGCGTGATCGCACGTCAGTTTTATGAAAAAGGGCCACATCGCGAAAAATTGCTTTTGTTGTGATTGAACTTTATATGCCACAAGGCCATATTTGCGAATGTGTCTGTTTCGCATATAAAAACAAGTAAGTACACAATTATTTTTAATGCAAAAATGCCACATTTCGGAATGTGTCCATTTGACAATATAAATATACGTAATAATTTATATTTTTTATAATCTTAACAGTTGTTTTTTGTAAAACGTCTGTTTTAATCAAAGTATTGTTGTGTTTGCGATGTTTTATTTTAAGACAAAAGGCTTTGATATTGCTTTAATGATGCTAAAGGAATTCTTTGGTTTATGGCGTGTTATTTATATTTTGTTGCTAATAAATAATAATATACCTACTAATACTGCACTATATTATTGTACTAAATATACGCGTAAATTTAACTTTTATTATTGAAATGATCGATTTGTAATGATTTGTTTATTATTTATTTATTTCAGTCTATCAGTTTTTATTGTTTGTTGATTTAAACTTTAAAGTTATAATAATACACACAAATATACAACTCGTGCGAATTAACATGGCACCTGGCTCGTAGGCGAGAGCGGAGTCACGCGCGCGGAAGCGGGAGGAGGGAGGTATTACAGATACCTATTCTTGCTACAAGTGTTTTAAACTTATGCGCTTAATATATTTTATGTACTTTTGGTCACCTTTGATGAATTATTAATTAATTATTTATTTTTATTTACAGAATGAGTAGTAGATCAACGAGAATTTTAAATATGGTCCTACCTAAAACTAATCCTACACAAAACGAAGAGTTAGAAAACCAAAATTCACCCAACAATTTACAGAGAGATGATCGTCATTTTTTATTTAACAACGAACCTACATTTCCTGTCTTACACGATGATTCGTTTGATATGAGTACCAATTCAATACCAGATAGGCCTGGATCTCGACATTTCATTCGATTCCATAAGTGAAAAAGGCTCGAAGTTTTCTAACAGACCAATTAAAGTGATGGCAGAAAGTAGCTCAGATTCCGATGAAGATTCCATCTCCAGTTCTAATAGTGGTTCTACAAGCACAGATGATGATTTTTCATCTGACGATAGCGTAATTGACCCTGATTATCAAAACAAATCTTCTGAGTCAGATTCCGACAACGATTTGGCAAGGGCAAATAAAATACTCTCTTTTTCACCTAAGTCTGGAACCTTATCGATAAAAGCACATTGCGAGCTCCAAGCTCGCAATGTGCTTTTATCGAGTTCAGGTTAGCAATAGTTTTTTGCTTTTGATTTCAAAAACCTATGTCATTAGAAATATTTTTACCATTATTTTTCCTATTATTTCAGGTGATATTGAAATGGAAGCACATTGCTCTAAGAACCCACCATGCAGGATGACTAACCAAACTATGTCTGTAACTAGTCAATCACCCAGCGTCGATACTCTACTTCGTAGCGTCCACATTCATCCTCCTAGTATCGATACTCTACCTTCTAGTGTTGAAAATAATTTGCCTCCCAGAGTCGTTACTCAGCCGGCCAGTGTCGATTTTCAGACATCAATCCTAGGTGCGCAATCTCCTTGTGTTGATACTGATCAACACAAGTCCCGTAAAAGGAAAGCAAATCCGGAGTTATGGCAAAAAAACCAAGCAAAACTTCTAAGGAATACTGGTAAAGCTTATTTATCGTTGTCGAAATCTAGGAAATCTGTTGACGCCAAAAGATTGGGTCCTGTTTGTGGTGATAAGTGCAAACTTAAATGCTCTACAAAATTAACAAATGAAGAAAGGTTGTTAATTTTTGAAGAGTTTTGGGCAACAGGCGATTTGCTTATTCAAAGACAATTTGTCCACGAGCACATGACCAAAATCACTCCAAAATATGGATACACTGGTGACGGTAGTAATCGAAAAAATTTGAATCACGCATATTATTTGGACAAAAATGAGACCCTCCTTCGTGTATGCAAAATTTTCTTTATGAGTACCCTAGCGGTTTCGGATAAATTTATAAGAATTGAACAGAAACAATTTTTTTTTAAGACTTCATACGATGACGCTGAGTTTAAGTCAGTGTCTACTGTGACTAAAAGACAAGCTAAATCTAACAGTGACGTAACTACGACACAAAAAAATTATACGCACAAAGGCTAAAGGTTCCTGGAACCAAAAAGCAGGGTATTCTTAACACTTTCACAGCGGAGCATTTAAGGCGCCGCTTAATACGGTACGCGGGCAAGTTTCTGCATATTTGTAAATGTCATATAAACATAACTAAAATGAGTACACAGATAATTTTTTTTGTATTTATAAGATATACTATTGTCGTTTATGAATAATAAATAAAAATACATTATATTATTTATGTTATATTTATTAATACAAAATCAAAATAGTAATTTTTTCAAGAAAAAAAAAGTCTTACATACAACGAATGCTTTTTTATAGATGATAATTCTTTACCGTGTGATATTTTTTGAAACACGGGTCATTGCACAATGGCACATTACAGTCAGGGCAGTAAAAAACAGTCTCCTTGCGTCCTCGTTTTCCAGTTTTGTGTTTGATAGTGTCGGCACAAACTTTACAGACTCTCGTCACTTTTGTCTTCTTTTCTGTACTTGGTATTCTTTCAATGAAGTGTCTTCCCACTAATCTGGAAGTCTTGCCGACCAGGTGTGCTCCACGAGATGGACCTGCATCATCAGAAATCCATCAAAAATTGGGAAAACCGCAGTCGATTTCTGATGAATTCTCATCTATGGGGGCTAAGACACGAGTTACCTCTTCGAAGACAGAGTCTTCTAATGGACGTTCTCTTGGCACATACGTCCCATCCATTGGCCTCATCCATTTCTCTTAGCGAAAATCGATGTGAAGATCGCCCGCGTGTAGTTGAGCGCACTGTGCCGCCGCGCTGACGCCCGCGCTGAGATCTCTGTGTACGCTCCCGAGTGCGCCCTAGCTAGTTGACCGGTTCACGAAATTGCTCCTGCTCATCAATTCCACCATCATCGTACCTTTCTTGACTGTCTACAACCCCTTGCAGGTCAGACATCAACTCTACAAAAGAAATTTCTATTAGAAGTATACTTAGAAGTATCTATACTCAATACGGAAATGGTTTACCTACATAGAAATAATATATATATTATTATATATATAAATTATTATTTACCTTCAATTTCATCATTCTGAGCCTCCTCAATATCAGAGTCATCATCATTCTGTAAATAATCAGCAATCTCGCGCATAGACATTCGCTGCGATGAAGCCATTTCGCGCCAAAATGCAATAATGTTCACCCTGTTTACTCGCCAGCGGCGGGCTGCGCGAGCGGCGCGGCCGATTGCATATTGTGGCTCGCCTGTTCCCGCTTTGCACATGTATTGCATATGTGTGAGTAGCTTATAAGCTCATCTACAAACGCGTATGAAGCGAATCACGACTAGGCGACGTGATTTTCTAATAAACAGTATGAAAGGCGGTAACGAGTCCTGCTCGTGAATCGCGAGTTGAAGAAAAGTATGAATACCGAGCAGTACTCGTGAGTCGCTGTGAAAGTGTTAACCTTATAGAAAAAAATGTGACACCAAAATATTACGAAAGTTTTTATACTAATCTTTAATTTTATTTGTTACCTATTATCTATTTAATGCCTTTGGTGCAGACTGATTTTATGATACATAGCATAGTAATAATAATAGAAACTGCTCATTAGTAATTACTTAGAAAACCGCCTACTACCTATAAGATTAAAGTGAAAATGTTGATATCTATCTAATAGCCAAAACGAATTTATCCTAATTATAATTCAAGCTGTGATTATTGTGTTACCTATAATAATAATAATTAGTGTTAATGTATGCCTATTGAGGTTTTAGAAGAATTTATTTGTTGAATACCATTTTTTTTTTTTGCGAAAAATACCTACTATTTTGTTAATAAAACGTTAAATTTGTGATTTTTTGTTAATGGCAATGTGCGCATAGACCAGTATTTTTATGTTCTTTATTTTTATTTTTAGATTAACGTTTCATAACAAGGTTGTGTCATTTTTTTTTAAATAAAACTCTTTATTTTTTCTAATTGTGGCCTTTTATTCAAAATATTAATTTAATTGCTAGGAATATTTTATAAACTAAAGGGACTTATGTGCTGCTAGTCGTCTGTATGTTATAGTTACTACCAGATTAAAATAATGAAGATAAGGGAATTAAAATACGCATCGAATGATGTATGAGACGAAAGTATTAAAAAATAAGGGGGCCAAAAAAGTTGAAAAAATCATTTTTAAATTTTCAATGTGCTTTACTGAAAAAAACTTAATTTTGATTTGTGGCTCTTTCGTTTTAAAGCAGCGATATAATTTATATGTATAATATGTACGCCTTTCATTAACTATTATTATCACTCTTTTTTAGCGATAGCGAGCTTTTTTTTTTAATTAACTGGTGGAACTCAGCAGGGTTGCTGCCCAGCAGTGGAAGGGCATTAATCACTGTCGATTTCCATTACGTATATGATATCTATGAATACGTCGCCAGCTGGATGTGTGAGCCCCACATCTCACTTGCACCACGTCACGAACTGATCAACGGACGAGGCTCTGGAGAGCGAAAATATAAGTTTTACATAACCATAACTGTTATAGGTACTCGGACTACGGTGAACTAGTAGCACAGATCACCTTAATAGTTGAGTAGCCTAGCCAGTTTGTCATGGGACTATCCTAATTTGCACCAGAGCACCAACACCACCGGAGCACCGACCACCTTCAATTCATCCCAAATACCGTTTTCAAATCATCAGTAAAGGTATGTACGAGCTTCCCAATACTGATTTTTAAACTCCGTTATAGACAAATGTTAGTCCTTCGGTTAGTGACAGCCTTTCAGTGCGCTTAAGCTGCTAGGTATACGTACCGGTAGCTTGGGAACACCCAAAAATTTGAAAATATTTAATTATGAATTTAATACTTCCGAAAAACAAAACTGATAATTAAAACACGATTTTTTCATATTTCATTTGTGTGTGTATTTGAATCCGTAGAGTAATTGGATCAAAAAAAAGGTTATGCAAATTTTCAAATGCCGGTAAATCATAGTAAAAAATGAAAAATTGTATCAAAAAACATAAAAGTCATAATAGGTTTTCCATGTTATGCATAAAAAAAAATTATAAGTAGGTTTAATCAATGAGCAACACACCTTGACACGTATTTTTTTTATAACCACCCCGAAATAGAACATCAAGATAGTCTTGGCTTCCCTGCTGCTAGAGTTTAATTTAAGCTAAAAATACAGCGCAATCCAACTTAGATAGGATAGGTAAAAATTAGCCTTCGTGGTTATTTTTTTATAACCATCCAGTAACAGGAGATCTACTGAAGCGAAATTATGAAATAGGAACATTATTGATTCGGAATTATGTGTAATGATTGGATATCTTGAAATTCAGAATTTTGATATTCGTAATTTTAAACATTTGGAATTTTAAAATTCAGGTTTCTAATTAATAGGATTTTGAAATTCAGGTTATTATTGACTAGGAATCATACGGCATTATAAAATTTGGAATTTAAGTATACTTAAAGTATTTTTTTTCAAATACGAAAATCTTTATTCCAAAAATCACAATGCCCAGCGCCCTCGGTAGCTTTGATATTATCTGAAAGATTTTCATTTTAAAAAGCCATGTTTAGCCTGTAGGCTAACCCTACCGTTTGGTAAAATTAAAAAACTGAGCGAACAATTTTAATAATCATTTAATGGCAGTGCTATTGGAACCGGTTTTTTTACGATAGATTTTTGTTACATTATTATCTCGCTTGATGGTGATCATGATATAATCTACAGTTATGCATGACTCCAATGAGGAGAACTGTATAACTATACAGAATCAGATCAAACAAAAACAATGTGCAACCCTATGACGCATTCATCTCGTGCTTCCTGTAAAATACGTGAAATATATATATACTCCTATACTCCAGTTTTTCAGGTTTTAGATTTTGGTATTGATAATTGAATTGCTCAATTTGTTATCGGGACTTCGAAAACTACTATGATGATCAATGTGAGCAGTTGTGAATGACGTAGTCAGCATCTACAATTGATGATGAAAATTATACTAAACTATGTTTTGTTGTCTTGGGTGAATCAATAGTAAGCTATTTACGATAGAATATGGTGATACCAGCGCCGTAACTGAACCCTAGCCATACTTGAATACTATGATGAGGTGCTGCTACAGTTTGAACTATAGAAGTATGTTTTGTATATAAAAATTACATAACAAGGACAAGATAATAAGTATTTTTCTTTACATATGCAAATGTATGTAGGTATACTTATATCTTTGGCCGTATATAGGTACATAATTTATCAAGTATGGAGACCTATAATACACAGAGCGCCCGTAGATATGGTTAATTGCCAGTTTCATAGCATATAATAAAATTGATTAATAATCACAGCGATGCCGCCATGGTAAGAACATTAGAATAATTTCGTAGATTTTAGGTTACAGTTATGTAAATAATCAATTCGATATCAGTTGCGTAATTTAATTACAATCATTTTTATCCGACTTCCAAAAAGGAGGAGGTTCTATCGATATTCTTTTAATCATTTTTATGTATGTATGTCGATTACTCTAAGATTTATGATCCGATTAACGTGACTCTTTTTTAGTTTCAATGCAGAATAGTTGCCATTTGGTCCCATAAAATGTGATATAGTTTAGGTCAGTAGTTTTAATTTAAAAACATTTGTGTGTTTTGATATGTATATTTTTAACCGACTTCTTCTCTATGTTCCTCGATATTTCAGTTATTTATGAACCGATCTTTAAAACTCTTTTGCATTCAGTTCAGTATAACTCACAGGTTGTTCCATTTAAATTTCAAGGGTAGGTACTGGACCTAGGACTCTGGAGATATGCCAAAAAACTCTTTGAAGTCAAATAGGTAATGGGAAATGATTACTTTTTAGCTAGTTTTATGACAATCCTGTGACACGGTAGGCACATTACGATGGTATGCATGAATTTGGCATGCTAGAATTACGAAGTCTTGAACAATTTCGTAATGATGCATAACGTCTCGATTAAGTTATTTGGAGTATTTTATCGAAAATTATGGTTGGCATGATGGACTACCCAATAAAAAGGGTAACAAGTTTTAAAACCTATTATAGTCACCAAAAAGTAAAAAATAAAAAATACTACGTTTAAAAAAATCGACTCCAAAAGCTAACAGCTATAAAATAACATAATAATTAATAGGTCGTTAAATATGAAGTTGCCGTTTTATTTGAAGAAATAGGAAGAAATCCAATTGTCAGTACTAACATATTTGATTTTTTTAGGAATGACATCCACATATTATGATTATTTTTGTGTATGAATAAGACAACATTAATTTAACAAACACTTTTACTACATTTTTGAAAAGTGACAGCTGTAAAAAAGTAATGCGTAATTTATCATCAAAATGTTTTAGGAAGTACTGTTTTTGAAGATCGAATTTAATTTATCAAGCAGTCAATAAAAACAAAATTTAATACAGAATTGTAAAATCTTGAAATCAACTTTCGAATAAAATATAAATAAATAATAAAATAATTAAATATAAGCTATTAAATTACAGGAATAACGAACTCCGCATAGATCGGCATTTAATGCACATACCTAAGACGTTAAATGCCGATCTATGCGGAGACAAGAAATTCGGCAATTTCATAGATAAAGAGCCAATAATAAATATAGGGGCAAAATTTCTGAATTTACAGATTTACTGATGTGTTAGAAGAAGTGACTGAACTTCTTATGTATGCTTAATCTCAATCTGTTGAGTTAAAACAAAAATTTATTACTTATTAAAATAGCGATAACTGACATCCATATTCTACTATATTATACATAGAAACATCCAAATCAATGCAAATAGACAATCATTCATTTACACAAATAATGTACAGAGAGCGGGAATCGAACCTGCTACCGCCGACGTAGCAGTTGAACGTTCTCACGCTACCGCGCTGGCGCGCGGCGCCGCACAGATTGGCATTGAATGCACAAATAAGTATTAGGTTCACCGATCTTACAAAAATTTGCTTGGGTGAAGTACCGCGCATTTATTGTCATTAAGTGTCCAATGACTTTCTAATACATTAGCGGACTTTAAGCACAGAATTTATAATCGTTAAGTATAATTTTAGAACATAAATATATTATTTTATGTGTAATATAATTAAACTGTTACAAAATACTGACGTTCATGTTGGTATATTGCTTTATTATTTTAACTTGATTAATTAGGAATTACTAGACAGCTTCTAACTTTGTGTGGTGGACTACAGTCAGATTCATGGAACATTATTTACATTACTTACGTAAAGTTCCTCTGTAACTAAGTAACGTTAAGTATAATTTTGAAACGTGTACTTTGTTCTACACAATATTGCATAAATTAATTAGATTATACACCATTTTTGTGCTATCAGATAAGCGTTAGGTAATATATGTACTGTTATTGAATCATTCATTAGCGTAACATAGATTAGTTCAACGACCAGTGAAACAAGCGTGCGTCAGATAGATGATCTAGCTTTATTGTCCGTGATGAAAATTGGACCAAATTAAAGTCATTCTTATAAAAAGAGCAAATGTACAAGGTAAGCTTTTAGGTGAGCGTATTTCTAATGTGACCCTAAAGTGTCACTATCTACTTACTGTATTGATGGCTCATCATAGAAATTAAAACGATATTCTTAACAGTGGTCCAGTGAAGCAGTCAACCCTAGGAATTGGAAATCTAAACATAAACATCTTTATTTACCTCGATAAGTTTCTCAAAATTTCAACTGCAATAGCAATAAAACTACAATAGTTATGTATTCCTGTAGTTAATTAAACACTTACGTGAGGTATACAAAGAAACTTGAGTAACTCAAATGAGTTACCTAAGATTCTCTAATTAATAGGAAATGTAATAATTTTCTAAATTACTCTTAGCCTTCTTGTTAATACAATCCTTGTCTCACATATTAATGCGTCTTAACTAAGTTAGAGTTTCAGTTATTTTATAATTATTAGACCATCATTGAGTCATGTAAATTATTTTAAGTAATTGTTATTCTGTTCATTTAAATCCCGGTTATGCTAATTGCTAAGTGACAAATGTAGTCTTTTTACCTCAATGTCGGTCAGCTTACAGCTGGTAAGCACGATGTCCATGATGTCACTTGTACAGCCGAAATACAACATCGCATTCATACGCAGAAGAAAAAGAGCACCCTAGTTGGAGCTAGGGAGTCAACACTAAAAGTGATAATACATAGTACCAGACTTTATCGAAAGCTTTGGTGACATCAAACTATCAAACTATTAAAGTCAGTATGACATAAGATAAATCAGATAACAAGGAGTTCATCGCCACCATGATAGTCTGCTTCCCGATTGCAATCTTTGACCTTAGAGCCCAAGGACCACTTACTCACGCAACTAACGTCTGACCTCCTAACCCCGAGGGGAACACATGCACCTGAGCTTCATGTACGTGAGATTGGCCTCATTTACCTCTAGCTCAAAAGGTTTATTTTTATGCACTTGGGGGCATATCACGGATTACCTTCTCCATGGGTCATTCTGACAAGCATTTTGTATTGTAATATGTAGTAATTCAACACATACATATGTCAGTTATTATTTAACAAATGTATGTTATTATATAAGAATGAGATATAAAACTGACCGTTGAGTTTACCTACACATCACTCGACATTTTCTTCAAGTTGCTTCTTGATGTTGCATCACAAGTCGTAACACCAATGCCTGAGTTACCCACTTGAGGTAAGACATAATCACCGTGAACACGCATAATAGGCAGGCCATCGTTTAGTAGAACAGATGATAATTAAAATGAATTCTCACCACCATTCAAACATTAATTCTTCATACAAATAGTACTTACGACTGTTTGAAATACAATATAAACAAATATGTTTGTTCCATGAAGATCTTCAGGGCCTTAGGTGGTACGCTTGCTGTTTCTAGCGTAGGCTTTCTCTCGTGTTTGGGACTGTGGAGGTCAATTAACAGTCGCTCCGGAGCTTCACATGTAATTGGAAACAACACTAAGATGATGATAAGAACTTTTACACATGTTAAGATGATTTCTGCCTACCAAGTGGTACGAAACCGTAACTGAAGTCTAAAGGATGCAGTCCACGATTATAGAAGCCAACAATGACTAAAAGTCAAATGGTAGACTTCAGTTTGACACGACCTCGACAGGACAGGACAGGAATAGTTGTTAATTTACTTTGGTGTTTACGGGAGCGACTTCCGTCTGACCGAGAGCTTGTAAGTGAGGTTACTTGTGGACCCCACATCCTAGGAGAGGGCCAGATCGAGAGAGATGACCCTGGGCTGCCCGGGGTGCGAGGGATTACTACTATTTACCGGGGGTTTATTTATTTATCGGGGTATCCGTGGGGATTTTTCGCACCTTTAAAAAAAAACCATGACTTATATGAAAACGAGCCCCTAGTCATTGATGCCAATGATCCTAAAGTGTTGGTTATTACCTTGACAGCTTCGACAGAGAAGCAGGGATAGTAGGAAAGAAACACGCCTACGTGGTAGAGCATTCTAGTTCTTCACCGTACGAATAATGAAGGGAAAAGCGGACCGCTTGGTTCTACACAGTATTATTTGTAACATATGTAGGATAACAGTGCAGTTCAGAGTCGCGTGTGGTTCTGGATAGTAAAGGTCGGTGGGCATTCCATGAAAGAACTCATCAGAACACTCGCTATGCTTGGCCCCCCCCCCTACCTACCCTTGCTATTACCAAACCTGGACATTACAAGTTTATGTCTAAGCACGTTATGTACGCACACTTATTACTTAAATTAACATGTTTTGGCTATCAAGATTTGAATTTCTAAACCATCTTATTTCCAAACTTTTTGATCTTGGTCTTGGTACTTGAATTGTAGGTTACTGTTCATTGTTATGTAAAGAGTCAGAGGTCGTTGCTATTACGGAGTCGTCTCGTGTGCTACATGGTTGTGTTTACCTACTATCACCATCATAATCGTTAATTTTTGTATTTAAGTGAATATAGTCATGTGGTTTAGGGGTGATTATCACCTATTATGCAAAATTGTGTAATCAATAATCCGGATATATATACCTACACCGAGTACTCTTTGACCTGGATATGTCGCGTACAACTAGTTATTTCAGCCATTCAATTAACCGCCTAGTTTACCTGTTTACTAAATAGCGACCTTTAATTCCTGGATAATAGTCATTTGATCAGACGGCTAGACAAATGGCTCGGATCGACGGCGTTTCATTATTTGCCTAGCTATTTAATCAAACAGCTAGGCAAATGACTGCAAAGTTATAAAAAAAGTAAAATACCAAATCGGATTGCGTAATTTTTTTCAATAACTCTATCACAAACTTTCTGTCTTATTACGGGTGGTGCCTAGCTACTATCGAACGAATGGCCTAAGCATTGGCCAGCCAGTTTATTAAATGTTCTGATAAACGTTACGGCGCAAATAACATTGATGTTTAGTTAACTGGGTAGGCGGTAAGTCGTACTAGGTAATTACGTACACTGACCCTGTTTACGTAGCACTAAGACCTAGGACAAAAACATTTAGTTTTAACACATTCTACCAAAACTTACGACATTGATATTTAAAAGTAAGATGAGTTATTTTCATACTTACTGAGCGACGTTCGTGTTCTGATACTTATAGCATGAAGTACCTATATGAATATAGGCTACAGCTACACAGATACGCCATAATATAAACCATGTAAAAATATACATTAAGCCATTAAGGCCTCCAGGCCATTACTCCAGTTCATTACCAACTCATGTGTTTTCTTCTTCCTACTATCCCGGGTCCTTCAAGCGGGGCGTGAAAAACATATGATGAGGCCGTCAAGCTGAGTGTCACCATTGTCACATGGTATGTGTAAGTAATGGTGACCCTCTTTTCCGAGACTTTGCCGTCAGCGTACCATCAGGCGAGGCGAAGTCTAACTGACGTTTCCTATTTTAAAAATACAGAATTAGATACTTAATTAATTAAAATTTTATATATGTCTGTAATCTTATATCTTATCTGATGTACTAAAGGTACATAACACACACTTATATCGATGTCAAGAAAATAAATAACTAAAAGCTCTCTTCAGACTGTCTTATGCTCGGAACCCTACAGAAGAATGCGAAACCCTGCTATATCGTACCTATAGCCCGACACGAACTTGGTTGGTATTTATTGTTTCTTGAAGTCAGTGTCTTTTTTAACCGACATCCAAAAAGGAGGAGGAGGTGATTCCTTTTATGTTCGATGCAGAATAAGTTGCATTTTGGTCACAAAATGTGACATAGTTTTTTGACGGCTTCTTTATATTTCCGATATTTCCGTCATAATCGTTCATAATCGACAATTTCATGTATGAATTTGCATTGGGTTTTGTATAACTCACAGGTAGTTCCATATAAATTTCATGGGTATTGGTTCTTGGACTCCGGAGGTATACCAGAGAATCGAAATCAAATAGGAAATGGAAAATCATTGCTTTTTAAGCTAGTTGTATGACGATCTTGAGACACGGTAGGCGACATTACGACCGTCAAGTACGTACCTACTAGAATTATCTAGTATTGAACTATGGAGGCAGACTACAGAATTTCTTAATGATCTGCAATGAGCGTGAGTGTCTCGTTTAAGTTATTGAGAGCATTATCTCGAATACTATGGGTCGGCATGCTGGACCAGATTAGACGCACTAAAAAGGGAGACAAAATATTAAAATTTAAAAACAACCTATTACTATCATTATAAAGTAAAATTAAATACGTTTCAAAAAATCTACATCAAAAACTAAAAACTTCAAAATAACTTAATAAAGATACGAGAACAATTACTGCATTTACAGATTTACTAACCTGTAATATTGATATGACCTTCTAACAGATCAGTTAATCTGTAAATTCAGTAATTGTTCTCTTATCTTTATTAAGTTTTTTCTTAGTTTTAGTTTTTGTAGTCTGTTTTTTCTATTGTGATATTGTACTTAAGTATTTTTCTGTTTTCCATTTAATGTCTTAAAAGATTAGGTAATCACACTTAATCGTACATAAGTATTATAATTTTACTTTTGTTTATTTGTTAAAAAAATAACAATCACCAGTAACAAAATTAACAATAGAGACACGCAGTTTTTTCACAGAAAATGTTACTTCCGTGCTTGAGTATAAACCACTGTATTCTAAATTCATTTCACAAGTAAAACATTTAGATACTGTATGCGGGTTCGATTCCCACTCAGTGCAAATATTTGTGTACATGAATAATGTATATTTGCATTGATCTGGATGTTTCTATGTATAATATTTATATTTATGTATTTACAGAAATATAATATTTATATTTATGTATTTACAGAAATATAATATTTATATTTATGTATTTACAGAAAAAGCTATCTAAGTATGTTTATCCGCACTCTAGATTCCATAACACAAGCTAGTTAAGCTATGCTTTTTTTTTTACGTGCACAAAGAGGTTATGTCGGACTCGAACCGACCAAAACGCACGCTGCCTGTGGGTCGTTTTGGTTGCCGAAGGTGAGGTTGACAGGCATATCCCTCGCACCCCGGCCAACTCAGGGCCACCTCTCACGATCTGGCTCTTACCTCGGGTGTGGGGACTACAGACTCCCCAACTCGTCCCCGCTCCCGCCCCGCCTCCTCCTTCATGAGCATTACTTGCTTGCCATAGGTTCTACAACAAATATTCTACGTTAGAACATTCTTAACCAAAGCCTGTAAGCGGCCGCATCTAGGTAATAAGTAAGCGTACATTACGGCATCTATTATGTTATTCTACTTATTCGGTTTTTCATTTGACGAAGATTCATAGTAAGTATAGTTGCCGCCATATATCTTGACGCCAAAATGTGCTCTATATACGCGCAGTACGCGATTTTTGGGCATTTTTGTGAATAGCACGAGGCACATCGTGGTGCAGTTGACGAGCTGAAATCCACCAATCATTGATATTGTATTATATTACGAGCTAATCCGCTCTGGCTTCGTCTGTGCATATATTGAAATCTCATATCACCCCATTGAGTTCGTAATTTTTTAATCCTCAAATAATAAATGGAAATTTATCGATTTGTTGACATTTATGATCACTAGTCCGCTACCTTATGTAGCAGCGTGATGATTTATAGCCTAAAACCTTCGTCGATAAACGGGCTATTCAACACAAGTGGGGGGAGGGGGGGGGGGGGTTGCTGTAATATTTAACGGATCATCATTATCTTTTGGTGAAACATCTAGGGCTGTTCAAAATAAGGAGATAAGTATCATTTTTCTTTTTTTCAATATCAGATAACAGATAGCAGTAAAATATGGCAAAGGGTGCTCGCGAGGTCTTCTGTTCACAAAACTACTAGTACCTATTACTTCTACTATTACTAGTATATGTATATGTATAGACAATTCGCACACGACAGGGCCTCATTTCTCTTACGACTTAGGGCCAAAATATAAACGGGAACAATAGTGGTATGTGTTGGGTGTTATTGTGGAGTATCTGATAAATCCCAGATTGCGAGGCGTTCGGTATCTGTGGCTGAGTCTGGGCTGTATATATTTGTCTGATGTTAAACAGCTCTATCCCTTAGTCGTTTTGTTCGACACCGCATGGGAAGAGATGGGGTGGTCCAAATTCTATTCTGCCGGGAACCACGCCTCAAAGTCATCTTCGATATAAGTAGTGGATTGTCGGTAAATATGACCCCTTCGTATTTACACTGGAACAAACCCCCAAACTGTTGGAATCGCGTGACGCGGAGCAATGTGTAATCGCCTTAGAGTCGTATGATAATAATAAATTTTACTATGCCTAGTTGAATAATTGAATAATTTTACGTACGCAGAATCCCCACGGATACCCCCCTCCGGAGCCGGTAGGAGAGGTTATGTCGAACTCGAACCGACCAAAACGCACGCCGCCTGTGGGTCGATTTTTGTTACCGAAGGTGAGGTTGCTAGGGCCGCCACCAGCTCTCGTCTCGGCGTCTCCCACGCCACCTAGTTGAATAGTTAAACGCTTAAACATGATTAAGGCGTGAAAAAGCATCTGATGAGGTCGTCAAGCTGAGAAGGTACCATGTTATTGTAAGATGGTAGGTGTCTGTAATGATGACCTTCTTTCCTGAGACTTTGTCTCCAGTTACCATCAGGCGAGGTAAAGTCAAATTCACGTGCCCTACATAAAAAAAGTAAAGGTACCTCATACATGCATACAGCACTACAAATTTCCATTTATGATTATTATTATTCATGCCAATGCTTACGATGTAAACATTACATAAAAAATACTAGGGCAAACTCAATAACTACAGACACATAACTGTAACTGGTTATTTGGTCTCATAAACTATTATGCAATATTAATAATATACTTCGTGTTTGGTAACTAGAAGATTCGATTCTCTCCATCGTTGTCCTCATAGTAATTTCCCGGTTGTTTCTAAAGTTGGCTCTCGAAGCTTGGAATAGGTAGATATATACTTATTGTTTTTGATAGATTGCTCCTGACGTCCCAACCTGTTAAGAAAAACCTTTAACAGAGTCTCGTTTGTGGTTTAGCAGGTGCATCGACTAGTAGGTGAGGTTGGCTTGGGCTTTATTTAACGTGTCGTAATTTACTCGGATGCCCCCCCCCCCCCTTCCTTTGGGCCAGCGGGGTGGTTATAGCTCAAACCGACCATAACCACACGGAAGTCTTGAAGTGGTTACCGTGGCCTATGGACGTATGCAACACCAGGGGTGTCACACTCCCACTGCCGACCATTAAGAAACCTTCTGATGCCCCTCTAGAAGGACCCCATATTTATTACCCTCTGGCATATTGCCGCACTCCGACTGACCTAGGGCTCTAAAAGGTCCCATCGGGTGTGAGAATACGGCATGTCCATCTTTCCCTAGCTACTGGTAGAGTGGCCTGCGCTCATAGAGGATGGAGGTCATTTAAAGACATCTGACGCCAGAATCACCTACACGCATTGCGGACTGTGCGGTACGAAAGAGACCTAAGTCTCCTCGGGCTCCGTTCTTCCACCTCCTTCTCGAGCAATATTTGCTCACAGAAGGAGACGGCGGCAGCACACGCGCTCGCACACTGCACCATCATAGCGAGCAACATGCTGAGCGAACTCCCAATTCCAGGGCTGCCAAATGGACACGCCTTGCATCTATCACACCGGACGTTTGGTCAGCTCCTCGCTTGCGTCACGGTGATGATACTGAGGCGTTAGCTCCTTCTGATCCGATGCAACTATCTCCCGAAACATCCGTGTCCGGTGATCACCTGCGTCAGCCGGTACGAGAGGCGTGAGGACTCTATAGCCCGACCTCCATGATGGCTCTTACCACTGCCATCACGGCGTGCTCTGCGCGTGGTTGCCCAAGCCGTAGTTTCCAGGTGGTCGTACTTTATGGAGACACGCCGCGTCCAAGGAGATCGTACGGTACCCCCTTATAACACTGATGGCCATCGTCTGTTGTGGTTGTCGCAGTGGTCGTCCGCTGCTGGGCTTCTGGGTCTTCGAACAGATTGGACACCCTTATGATCCCATGGACCGAACTATTCCTCCGTAGAGTCTTCTGCAGGAGTCATCCACCCCCCTCATGTTGGACAGTAGGCGCAGCTGGCGCCCTTACAGGACCAGGAGGTCACCAGGGATTCAGCTTGGGGGCCAGACTTCGGAAATGCTCTCCGAAGTCCCATCGGCCATCGAGCACGAGCCCGGAGTATTTCATATGGAGCTTGATGCCAACGGGAATACCTCCCACAGTGCGGCTGGTGCCCGAAGGTGGCGCGTGAATGAATGAAGAACATGGCCTCGGTTTTATTCAGAGCTGCTGGTTTCGTTCCACGACTATTGCAACCGCTCGGAGGGCTCTTCTGGTCTCCCAATGGTCAGCTTGGGCCTCAAGGATATTGGTCGAGCCATATTCACCTACACCCATACCCGTTCTGTTGAGACAGAAAGAAAGAGACGGCTTTGGCACTTAAGTACATACGACTTCTTAAAATTCAACTCGCCTCAAAGCAAGTTCGAGTGGAATTGGGGGGCCCGGAGGACTCCTGCAGGAGACTATGCGGGTATCGTGCGGTCCATGGTCCTGTACGGGTACCCCGTGTGGGCGGACACCCTAAGCAGCAGGCACATGCCCCTGCTGCGTGGTCCGCAGCGGAAGATGGTCTATCGGATTATTAGGGGAGTCTCCTCGCCATACCTAAGATCATTGCTTCTGTTGTAATATCCTACATCTCAAAAATATTATTTATCAGACCAAAGAGGTTCTTGAATAGAAGTACCTACCTAAAAGATGCGATGAAGATGCGCTTTTACGATTGTGTTCATAACAAAAATAATGTCTGCGATTACGTGATTCCGTTCACTTTTTTTAGACAGGAAGTATTCCGGTCGGATGTTGTGTAACAGTGCCCTGCGCCCACGCGTGACCTTTATACATCTTCATGCACCTACCTACTCCGCACAATACTTTTTCAAATATCACAAAGTTACATCGCATACATATCTACCGATTATCTTTAGGATGCCTAAGTGTAGGTACATCTATCAATCAACAACTATTGGTTAGAAAACACAAATACCTACCTAATGCATACATAACTTTCATTGTTATACCTTAATACATTCCTATACAATAACACTAGGTGAGTATGTAACTAATACCTACCTAAATAGCTACCTACTTAGAACTGGTCGCTTACGAGAGATAAAGTAGAAAGCGTTGGGGCACTGCACTACGGTAGGTATGTGTTTGCAGTCAGGAAGTGCGGATACGTTTTAAGTAGGAGCTTAAACAGGTTCACATACGAGCGTGTGCTTTAGTTAGTTCGAACGGCCATCACCAGTCTCAAAACAGGTATCGCCAGATTGTCTAATACAAAATATGAATCTATCAGCTGGAAAAAGGTTAGTTAGGTAAGTACTTATCTACTTTGTAATAAACGCCGAACTAAAAATTCATTGTATTCAAAAGTAACAACGTCCATAACCTCTTAGGGTTAGTGCTTGGTCATACTGCTCGTATGAAGTGAGAATGCAGAACAATAACAATACGAACAACGTGTGCTCTCTCAACGCAAATGAACTTACATCTAGAAAGGCGGAATCTAATGAACAAAGACAGAAACGATTAGCCTGTTTCCGCAAGCATGCCAGCTGAAGCTGACGAGCAAATTCTAGTCTAAATAGACTCTCTACGCGCGATGCAATGCTCGTGTTTCAAGAACGGCTGAACTGAAAGTGATGAAGAAAATCTAAATCAGGACGACCAATTGAATATAACCATACTTGCTATTAGAGAGGCATCCTTCGGCTGTTCCTATTTACTCTGGTACACGCCTATGTGAAGGCGTATACCAGAGCACGATACGAAAGTGTTGTCCATAGCAGATTACAAAAAACTTATGGTAAACTTATTGGTTCAGTATGGCATCATAACGTCTTTAGTTTACTTTTAATGTACCTAACAGTTGAAAGCATAAATAAAACCCTGTTGGGATGTGACCTCTAAAGCAGTACTTTCCAAAAAATTTAGGTAAAACTTTATGTCTATGACTCTGTTGTCATTCAAAATGCATTCAATATCGAGGCAATCAAATAAACCGTAGTGAATTTCTCTTTGCAATCAAAGAGCAAAATTGTCTGTAACTATTTACAGGAAAAGTTTAATAAAAATAAAAATAAAATAACTATTGTATATAAGTGATATATATTTAGTTATATTATACAAAAAAATGGTTGAAAATATCTCAGTTTTAAAAAGTTATGTGGCCTGGCGTGCAGAATATAATACATAACTTACTGTGGGAGATTTTATTTAGAGTGGTAATTTTAGCATTCGTGTGTATAATTGAATTGAAAATACCACCTCGAGTAAATAATATTACGGAAACTGAACTACTAACGTACTACAAACGTCCTCGTCATGAGTCCTACGTAACGCCGCTGCAAATGGTGGGCATTACTGTGATGTTGCCTCTCCTTCTGATTTATGTAGTTTTCCTGGTGACCCGAAATTATGTGGAAACTATTCAAGCACTGCTGGCATGGACACTAGCAATGTCATTCACTGCTGTAATCACAGAATTTTTGAAATTGTCGGTGGGACGACCACGTCCAGACTTTTTCTATCGCTGTTTTCCTAATGGAGATATAACGAAAGGACTTCATTGTACCGGTAACTTGTGCGATGTCAACGAAGGCAGAAAATCTTTTCCAAGTGGACACAGCAGTTTTTCTTTCTGTTCTTTGGGATTTTTGAGTATATGGATATGTGGCAAATTAGAAGTGTTGTCGAATCGTTCAGGACGTAGGTGGAAAGTGCTTGTATGTTTAGCACCACTTATAGGAGCAGGAGCCATAGGGTTGAGCCGGTACTGCGACAACCATCATCACTGGGAAGATATTTTCGCGGGGGCTATATTGGGCTTGGCATCATCGTATATATGCTACCACACATACTATCATTCTTTAGACTCGCAGTATTCTGGAGAGCCATTAACGTCAATGACGGAAAATGAATTATATCAATCATATCAGATGGAGTGTTGTTGCTCCAGGAGCCTGAATGAGGATTTATGTCGACTTTTACATCTAAACAGTAAGAACAGTTTCGAAAGCAATAAATTATGCGCTAATTAGATACGCTAGTTGTTTGTATTTGTTCATATTTAACTACTTAATAGTGGCCTAATCGCAAAAGAATTACCTGACGGTCAAAATTTGCGTAACCCAAAGCACGTTAAAGATGTGAAAAATAATACAATCCAATATTTTTATTGATATTGATAACTACCTACTTAAACCTCGTCATCGCATTATTTTTATTTTTATTTTATTTTATTTGGAAAACAAACAGTATCTTAAAACTAAATAACAACTGCTTATGAAACTATAAACCATTGAAAAGTTTTCGCATGTGTGCATTATTATCATATCACCCATCGGACACAGCATTATTTCTTACAGGCGGTTTTTTTTTTTTTTTTTTTTATATAGGACACGCCAACTTGACCTCACCTCGCCTGATGGTAAGCTAAAGGCAAAGTCTCAGGAAAGAGGGTCACCATTACAGACACTAAGTGCTACAATGGTGGCACTCAGCTTGGCGGCCTCATCAGATGCTTTTTCACGCCCCGCTTAAAGGCCCCGGGACTGTAGGAAGAAGGAAACACGTGTGCTGGTAATGAATTCCAGGTCTTGGTGGTGCGGCAAAGAAAAGAGTCTCCGAACCGCTTGGTTCTTGCTCGTATATTCTGCACAGTGTGAGGGTGACATCTAAGGCCTGCACGTGTTGTCCTATGTAGGAAAGGAGATGGTGGGATTAGTTGGAAGAGCTCGTCAGAACACTCACCGTGGTAGAGACGGTAAAATACAGCCAAGGAAGCAATATCTCTACGCATCTGCAAAGGCTCGAGGGTGTTCGTGACCTCAGGGTTCCCAATAATTCGGACCGCGCGTCGCTGCAACCTGTCGAGAGCATCTAGTAGGTATTTCGCGGAGCCATCCCAGAGATGCGAGCAGTATTCCACGCAGGAGCGAATTTGTGTCTTATAAAGAAGACACCGCTGCTCCGGCGTGAAATCAGTGGGTTGAATCAGTAGGTACTTGCCCGGGGGAACTATGAAGGATACAGGATAGTGGGCGGAAGGTGTGCAGGCGGGGGTGTGAGACCTACATAGGGGCAATGGACCGGGAACAACAGGCGCGGCTACGTGTCAGCCCCGATACCTGAATAGGTAGGTAGGCACCTGTTCTGTGAAATAACATCATAGTACATAAACATACACAGGACACCGTGATTCCCACACCCAGAGAGAAATTCTTAAAAGCCGTAGATGGCCCAGGTTCAGCCGGAGTGCATTTTTAGTCAGTATGAATCCGACATAATACCCTTCCCCCTTCTCCACTGTCCGGCAGGGGGTATTCCAGGAGGATTAACGCACAAAAGAAGTACTGTCCCGCTACTGTTATAAGTCGAATGTCATGTTGCAGATTGTTTCTCACAGACGTGTTGTAGACAATATCGCAGCCTGCATTCGAACTTGGTGGTTCAGTGCCTTCTGTTCCGTCGCACAAGCGTTAATCTTGAACTTTTGAACTCATCTGGTGCGCTCCTTTTCCCACTAGTAATTTATATATAAAAATAATAAGAAAAAAGCTTCAAAAAATTAAAAAATGGTAAAGTTGCCACTTCACGCCGCAGCGATGCGCTTAGGGGAGGTCAGCTCAAAGCGGCCATCTTAACTTTAAACAAGAAAAAAACCTATTTAACTAAATTTTTTTGAAAATAACTTTATGCTAATAGCCAGAGAGTTTATTAAATTTTTATAATGTGAAATTAAAATTGGCACAAATTTGAAAATACCCATATGATTCGCAAATTACAAAAACTTGGCAAAAGACGACCTTGCCCGAGTGGTCGCCCAAAGCGGCCATGGGGGTAGGGGCAACGTGGCCACCCCAAACGTGCACAAGATATGTATTTTTTTTTATTGAAAAATATCGTGCTGAGCAAAATAAAATTACCAATATATTAAAAAAAAAAAATTATTATAATTTAACATTTTTATAAAATAATCAACAGTCTCTTCTTTCTTATTTGAGGTCAAAAAATCTGTATACCTGGGATCTGTTGAAGCTCCGGGTTCTGGTTATAGATGTGGATTCTGGTCGCCGCAAGGTCAAATCGGGATGTCGCACGATAAACCCTTTATAAAAATCGTGTTCGGTGGTGTTATTCTTAAAAGAATGTGGAATATTATTTGCTTCGTCATACGGAAACACGAGCTGTAGGAAATCTTCCTTCGTAAGGCCAAATAAGAGGTTGTCCATGTGAAACAAATACTCTAAGAGCTCCTCTTCCTGCTGTAAAGTGAATACTATTGTAAACCTACCAAGTTTCTTTGTGGCGGATCCTGCTTTTAGGTGCCTTCGTAGAGTTGTGCTAGGGATACCGTATTTGACCGCGATACATTTAATTGAGCCGCGTTTTTCATAAATTTCTTTCATTGCCCGGGCAATCATATTTTCATCACATGACGCCTGGTTAGTTTTTCTTTTATAGTTGTTAACCATCTAAACAAAATAATAAAATTAAGCATTATCTATAGAATCGTAATAATTTTACAAAGGGCAAAGCGGTCAGTGGGCCGCTTTGCCCGAGCCGCTTTGCCTTTTTCGGCAATTTTGTTTCAATGATGAACTGCTCTCACATTATTTATTACATTTCAGAGAGAATAGAACACAAACAAAGTCAAATAGCTAAGTAATAATACACTTTCAATAAAAGTATAGAAATATAAAGAGGTTTGACCAAAACAGATTGAACTTACCTTGCATTTTTTTAATAAAATACGCTATGATAAATATTTAGTTACTGCAGCCACGCGCTCGATCCCACTGCCACCGGCCGACAGCGCGGTGCGGGACGGAGGATTAGGTATACGGACACCATGTTCACGTCGCGCTATCTATTGAAATAACCGAAAAATTAAACGTGGCCGCTTTGCCCCTTATGGCCGCTTTGAGCTGACTTCCCCTACCGTCCGCGGTGTTTTGTGCTCCACAGTGTAGATAATAAGTACCCCTAAGAGAGTCCATTTAGTTTTGTAATTATTTTGTAATTGTGCGGTATCAATAAAAATAATTAAATAGTATTATTTCCATCGAATATCGTCTAATAATACAGTTTACATAACGTATTCACTTTTTATATTTTGGTATCCGCAACACACATTTATTTATTTATTTTTATTTATCCGCAACACCTAGCAAAAAGCAACACAGCTCCATTTTCACAATTATTTATTAATTCTCGTAATGAAATTATACTGCAAAAAACAAAAGATCAAGACTGTTAAGTCATAGTATGTAATGTATGTAGGTATGTATGTATGTATGAATAAATGTATGAAATAAATAAATAAATAAATAAATAAAAGTATTACAAGAGTACCAGGTTAATCGTAGCAGCGCCACCCTCAATTATGACGACTTTCTTGACTATCTATGCGTCCATAGGCCACGGTAACCACTTCCCATCAGGTGGGCGTGTGCTTGTCTGCCACCCAAGTAGTATAAATAAAATGGAGCCGCGGTTGCCGTGTTGCATATTGCTACATAAACGTCCATATTGTATTTTTTAATTGCATTATAAGTACCTAAGTATTTTTATACTTAGGTATTACCTAAAGGCAATACAAATAAATAAATACATAATTATAATATTTCATAATATATTTAGGTACATAGATATATACACAAACATATATTGTATATACGAAGCACCTACATCAGAACCAGGAATTGATGTTCTGACAGCTCGGCAGTTGTTGAGGATGAATTCCCTGCATATGGCGAGTGGTGCGATAGAATGTAGCTTTAGGCATCATGTCAAACAATTCATCTGAGCACACACACACACACACACAGCGATGCTTTCCCTTCTAAGGCTGAGAGGTTCCACATCGCCTGCGAGTATGGGGTTATCGACGAGCCTCAACGTATTTCTTTGCACCAAGTTGAATGGGTCAAGCTGGCATGCAGGCGCTCCGATAAAAAGGTGACAACAGTACTCTTTTAGGGCCCGATCTGTGACTTATATAGAAGCAGCTGCCCCACAGTGAAGTACTGCTTCACACAGCCGAGCACTCCAAGTTTCTTTGATGCCAACTTAACCTTGTCCTCCAAATAATTTTATTATCCAAATAATTTAAAATTAATTGTTTTTAAATTAATGTATTTTAAGGAGGTAGGACACGGCGGTATATCCGCCCGATTGAGCAGTCCGACTGGGGAAGTACCTCCGCCCTACAGAATACCGCGGTTATAATAACTTCGTGTTGTGTTCCCAGCGGTGAGTAGGGTAGCCAGAGCTCACTGGAGAATTTGTGCCGTCAGTGGGAAGACTAAAGGTTTGTCCTGATTTGTCTTCTACTGACGGCACAGAAACTCTGTACTTACAGGGTTGGCAGCGCGACTGTGACTCCTCTGGTGTTACAGACGTCCATAGGCCACGGTAACTACTTTCCATCAGGTGGGCCGTGTGCTTGTCTGCCAACTAAGTGGTATAAAAAAAAAATGTAGTCTGCAAATTCCTGAAGGGATAGAGAGGTGGATTACCACTCACATTGCCCAGCTGTGATTTTCGGTCCTACGTAACAGGGAGCGAGCGTATTACAGTCAAGTGGGCACATGGGCTGTAGGTATGTTTACCTACTGTCGATTGGAGAACAGCCCTATCCTAAGGGATAATCTAAGGGACAATCACTTTCCATCGGTGACTAAGGTCACCGATGGAAAGTGATTGTCCATCAATAAATTGTGTTTAACGCACTGGCAGAGTGCACCGCGTGGACGTAAAGGCTCGTTGTCTCCGAAATATGTGGCTTTGGTCGCCAATGAACGTGTAATGCCGATGTCCTCTTTTGTGAGAGTGATGCGTGTCAAGGAGGCGGCCGAAAAGGAGCGAGAGAGGCACAGCATAAGTAAAGCATGCACCCTTGTCGTAGAAGGCACCGGGCGATAGTGATCTCATAATTTATTGATCGACGTCTTCATCGGCGCGAGGTGTAAACCACAAGTGGGGGGGGGGGTACATGTAGGAAATAAAGGAGCCACTCGGAGTCGCCAAAAACAATAAAATTAAAAACCCATAAATCATAAAAATAAAGTTTTATTAAGCGTTATTGTAACAAATATTCGTATCATTTAACTAACACTAAGCGACACATTCATTTCATATTGGTTATGGCTTACCGGATGTTTAGCGTTTAGTAGGTTAGGTTATATCCAGTTCAACAATTTTGAACATTTTTACTTCAAATCAAATTTAAAAAAGAACTTCCTGCTACGAGGTCAATCTTCTAAATTCAAACATCTTGTTAATTATTTATTTCATTTCTGTAAATTAATAGTATGGTTACAATAATTATATTTTAAAACAATGTACAATTGCCGGCTTTTGATTTGGTACGCAGGGAAGTCATTCGGTTCATATCGGCTGGCTTCGGTTTTGTCAAGCGTCCTCTTTATCACACAGCGCGAGCCAACAGCAGTATATCTCTTTAGAGTAGTTAAAACCGAAGCTCTAGTTTATATGAACATAAAAGGTATTAACTATTCTACTAACGTATCCGCCAGTCCGATGTACGATAGAAAACGCTTCCCGACATGACAAACACAAAGATGGGTAGGTACATTACACGTACGTATAAGTTAAATCGATATAATAATATGCTATAACTACTTTTGAAGTACGACAGCCCACCCACATTCTCCTCCACTATACAATATACAATAATAAGTCTGACCACCCGCGAAGTGATCACTGCGTACTAAATATATTGCAATATAAATGCATGTTTATCTTTAAAATGCACGATCTCAGATTGGGAGCAAACTTCCAATAAAAATTTAAAATAATTAGAAAATATTTATTCTATAATTTAAAAAAAAAGTACTATTTTTATAACATTATAAGCTTATGAATATTTTTTTAATTAATATATAGGTACTGTTTATTGCCAATATACATTGCAGATACTCCTCCTAATTTGAATAAATTTGTAAATACATTTGAAATATAGATCAGTAAAATATATAAAATCATAATGATGTGATATTTGTATTGTAATTAATTAATAATAAAATATAAAGAAATGACAAAAAAAATCATAAAACGATATTTAAAATGAGACTTAAAAATATTAAAGATATAAATGCCGACAAAAAGGTAAAATTACGTAAAAATGACTATCACGATATAAATATGGAAGATCAATGTTCTAATGATATATACGCTACATGGTAAAAAGCTACGTTTGTATAATATATAACATGCATATATGACACCAAAATCGCGTCTGAGTATTTATTTTATAAAAAATGTACTACAAAATTTTATAATATTTATTATGCGTTGTTAAAATATCTATATTTAAAAACACTTTAGCCCACATGTCCCGCCATGACGACTAAAATGATCAAGTACAAATATTACAAAAATAAATCATAGATTAGAATAACAATCGTATTACAATTTTTCAATTTCATTAGAATATGTTCATTAGTCTTTTGAGTCATTCGTTTTATATTTACATTTTACATTAGCAACCATTCTTGAGCTTGAACTCTCTGAATATATTTTTTTTTTTTATAAACATCTACACCATTTCAACATAACGGAATAATAAAGTAGTAGCATTGTATTGTCAATTGTATCATAGTCTTATGGATTATATTGCGTGTCTGATGCGACCAGACGTTTATAATACAGACTTCTGTTGTATCCTCGTCGATAGAAGTATGTTGACTTTCATCTATACTAGGTATGTTGATAGGCAATGCACTCAAACTAATTGATGTTTGTTCAGCGTCTATTACATTTTTTTAGTCTACAGTAACCCTAGCACGAAACACTATCGTAATCGTATCGTAAACGTATCGAGAGAACGGAGGATTGTGATTGGTCGGCTGCCTACTTCGAATCTGTTTGTGTGTGACGCCGGCCAATCACAATGCTCTATTCTCTCGATACATGTACGATACGATTAAGATAGTGTTTCGTGCTAGGGGTACAGATAAGCGTCAATACTCATTTATTATAATACACAACGCCAAAAATGCGTGCATCACCTATTCAATGCACGCCTTGTTACCAATACTTTTCTTCAATCTAGTTACTTTTTTTCTAGTAGTTAGTATACATAGAAGTCATTGTATAACTATATTAAATGGACATTACTATACGAATAATTAAGACTCAGAAGCTCCATACAAAGTAATCTAAGTGAAACATTACAATTAATTAAGTTAGCTCGCGTTACAATATATCAAAACAAATCTAACTAAATAACAAGCAAATTCAAAACGCGAAGTAATACAACATCAAATTGTGACGCGATGTGTGTGCGCGATACTTGGGTTATTACAGGAATGATGCATGATTTAGAATCACAATTCGTCCTTAACCTTTACATGACTTTCACAGAATTTCAATATATCTTCGTAAGATCGGTCGCCCTCGTACACGCCTACGACTTTTCCACTGACGAACATTTTGAATGTTGGCAATGTCTCTATTTTGGCCAGGTCAGCTATTTTGGGGTTTTCAGCTGCATCAGATGCTATCATTTGCACTCTACCCTTTAGCGCAGTGGCTACTCGGCTGAATGTGGGTTTTGCTGTTGTGCAATGGCTGCACCCTGCCATTAAAAAATTAAAATTAGTATATTGGCAATCGTTGATATACAAAAAAACTCAAGATACACAGTCAGCGTCTCAAAAACCTTCGCACCAAAAGAGCGCACAAATTCTGGTTTGTGCGCTCTTTAGGTGCGAAGGTTTTCAATCAAATAGTCTCGTATCGCTCGTGTCATTACACGCGCGCTATAAAATATCAATGTGATCATTGAAAATGGCGTCAAGAACGTTAAAAAAGGATGGGATATCTTATTTTCGGTAAATAAAATAGTTTATTGTTGTTGTTCACGTGGTTTTTCATGACAAAGTATAGTAGGCATTATGTGATTTTGATTTAATTTTTCTAAAATCTACACTCGACGGTACGTGTAGTACAGCAAATTTCAATGGGCGCGTTTCAGTGTAAGAACAATGCAATACGACGTGTTTAAATTGTAATCGCATAATACAAACGATCCTGTTCTAATTTAAATGAAGTCGATGGAGTCGATATATATTAGTTAAAAATTAAATTTAAAAAAAGTGAAAACAAAATAAAACGTACTCTTGTACTTTTTATTACTAGTACTATTGATATGAAATAACATAGTATTAAATTGGCGTTCAAAAGTTGAAATTTTCATCAAGTCGACATTTTTTTTTTTAAATGTAATGAAACATTTTTATTTTCGTAGAAAGGTGTTTTTAATATATACGACTATACATAGTATATTGGCATATATCAAATCTAATGATTATGTTTAATATTCATCAAAATCGGGCTCGTGACTCTCTTGAGCATTTATCGCTATTCCTTATAGTTTCGAATTTAGCCATCCAATCCCTTTTGAAAAATTCACCTGTATATTATATTACCGGGGGTAGGTGAGTATAAAGTACTGAATTTTTTGCCTCCTCAGATTTAATTAAATAAATAATATTATAACACTTTAAAACTACGTTTAATGTCATATTAGAGGATATCTAGGTACGCTACCTGCCAGTGAGTGTTCTCTTTTCAAATCACTGTTTTAACTACAAACGCATGGACCAATATTATATCATAGCCTATTTCCCCGAAGGGGTGGGCAGAGGTGCTAGCACCCACATTTCGCCAATTTATGTTTAGGTCCCAATGTAATAGGCGGTGAGCCTATTGCCATTAACTGGGCACTAAACCTGCGATAAATACACACATAACTTTGAAAAGCATCGAGAAGTCATTGGTGTGTGTCATGGAAAAACCTGGGATCGAACTCGAGACCTCGTCTCAGCAGTCCATTACCCATACCACTAGGCTACCGCGGTTATTATAATATTATATCAACTTATACAACTTCCAACTACAATTAAAATTTCTTTGTATCATTTATATGATTTATTTTAACTAGCGGACGCCCGTGGCTTTGCCTGCGTGAAACATGTTACATCAGCTATCCGCCAGTGAAAGTCCGGAACAAACACAGACAGGCAGACAGACAAAAATTGTAAAATAAATTGTTTTGGTGAATGTAATAAAAAGCCGTTGTTTCATTATTACAAACAGACACTCCAATTTTATTTATATGTATAGATGTATAGATATTATTATAACAATAATATAATAAGTAACAGTTGATACTGGGTTTTTTATATATCAATGATCAATGTTGACAATATCATAAGCTATACAAAAATCACAAAACTCCTTCGTTTCCTCTAATTGGGATTTTAAAGCTTGGAGTCTGCTTTGTGTTCGTTTAGTAGATATGTAGGCTCTTCCGGGCGCAAATGCCGTCTGACCTCCCAATTTCCAGAAGAAAATCTGCTCCAAGCGCGGTATTGGCTTGGGGCCCCAAAGGTCTTTAGAGGAGCCCAATCAAATTAATAGATAAAATAAGGAATTGTACCGAATACTTACAAGTAGCGTAAAACATGACGAACGTAGGTGTAGGCGACGCGATAATCTGTTCGAAATCCGCGTCAGAGGACAGTGCCACGTTGACGTTGAAGCCAGCCTCCGTGGCCGTCTGAGCCTTAGCGGCTTGTTGTACGTTCAAATTACTATGTATGAACGCCACGAAATCTACTTCCTGGAAAATTCATTAAACAATATACAGTAACAGTTTAACTTTAAATAAAATGTAGATTTATTTATTTATTTATTTATCTTTATTTGGGAAACCAACAGCTAAAAATTACAAAATATATAAAACAAAATATACACTCCAGACAGTCACAACAGTATGTGCACATTTAAAAGTTGGCGACAGAAAGCCAATTATAGGTCTCCACGTATAGAAATAGTACAACATGTGAACATAATAATGCTTGAATGCTTGTAAGTGCAACGAATATAATGCAAGTATGCAACGTGGGATGCAATAAATAACAATTAATAATAAAAAACACGTATTGAAAATTTTAGTGTGATAAGAATTTTGAGAAGAAATCGAGACTGAGCACCCGTCTCACAGATTCTATTTTAGAGTTAAAAATGTCGAATTCAAATTGCTTGAAACGTATGTTTAATCTGCTGCTCGCTCGCCGCAAAAATGAGTTCTGTCTGTAATTGGTGGTTGCCAAGCGGAGGTGGATAGGTGTGTAGTGTCTGAAGACTTTGACAGGAACATTAAAGCCGATTTTGGACAGTAGCTCAAGGCAGTCAACAGACCCGTTCAGTATTTTAAGAATGAAAGTGATATCAGCTATCTCGCGGCGTGCGGACAAAGGGAGAATGTGGAACTTGGCGCATAGTTTCAAGTAGTCGACCGATGAATATTTGATATTTACCCTATAACATAGATATTTTATAAACTTTTTTTGAATGTTTTCGATACGGGTGATATTTGTATCATATCTAGGGTTCCAAACTTGACTATTATATTCAAGGATGCTACGTACAAATGTGCAGTATAATACTTTCATAGTTTTGGCCTCCTTAAAACTATTAGAGGTACGAATTACGAAACCTACAATATTTTTCACGTAGCATGGGTACGGTGACGTTTGGGATTTGAAGTTACTAGAGATGTAGTCAAGATAAAATCGCATGAAATAAAATCGATTATATATCTTATCGAGATCATTTATTAATGAAGAAGAAATCGATTCTATTAACTAATAATTTTGAAGAAAAAAAGTAAAACAAAATTGATAACCTGTTTAATTATTTATTAAAAATCAAACATGTTCATCATCTTCATCATCATCATCATCATCATCATCGTCATCTGACTCGTCGACGTGAATAATTATTTGGGAATCAATTATGCAGTCTATTCTAATGTCTCGCTCCCAGTCATGTAAGATTAGATTTTTGGTTTTCTCCACTACTTTCTTCCAGTCATCGCCAGTGACATTTTTGCATCCCTCTTTCAATAACCCCATCATTTTTGTGGCTGTAAAAGGCGGAGCTGTATTTTTTCGTGCAGCGTATCCTGAAACAAGATAAAAAACAAATTGAGTCATAGAATTCAAGTAATAAACATAATCATATTTTTGTCAGTATGTAAATAGACTATGGTTAAACAAGTTACCTTTGATTTGGGCCCAAATTAATTCAATGGCATTGTACTGACAGTGGTACGGTGGAAGCCTCAGGACTTCGTGACCATATTCGTTTGCCATCATATCTAATTTGTATGTCGTTTGGGGCTTGTGCATTTTTACGAGCTTCACTAGCTCCACCTTTAATTTCGTCTCATCGGCTTCCACATTATTGGCTTGGAGCCACTCGATCAACTCGCTCTTCTTATTGGAAGAAGTCGGCGGTTTGTTCAATTGCACGGAGTGATATGGGGCATTGTCCATAATAATTGTGCTGGGTTCTTCTAAATCGCATTCATATCTTCGTGATATTCTCCCGTCTTTTTCGATTTAAAAGCAAGTAGCCCATTTTCTACAAATCCTTTCGATGTGCCTGCGTGACAAATAATCAATCTCTCCCCTTTTCCTTCTGGCACTTTGGTCGAGGCATGAGGTGTATCGTCAGTCCACATTTTACCGACCGTATGATTGGCATTCAGCCAAGTTTCATCCAGGAAGACGACATTGCTCCAATCGGTAATCGCTTTAGCCTTTTTCAAAAAGGTAACCCGCGCAAGTGCTATATCGCCCCTCTCCATGACAATTTTTCTTTAGTTTACTTTTTTGAATTGGAAACCAATGTCCTTCAATACGCGCCACAAGGATGTAGGACTTCCAGTAAACAAATCAGCATCTTTTAAAGACTTGACCAGCTTTAGAAGCGTCGGTAATTCTTTATTCTGGTAATAGTTATAAATGTGGCTCCGTATAGCATCGGCCGCAAAACTGTCTACATCTGTTACAGATGCCTTTTTGGTTCGCTTTTTATTAGGGGTGGACAACTTATTTTCTTCTGTATCGTGAGCACCATATTTTTCTCGAGTGATTCGAGAAACCGTGTTCCGCCCAATGTCTAACGCATCTGCCACTCGATCCAAAACGTTGGACACAGGCAATAGCGTTCCGCCATTCTCACGTTCCCGCTCAAAGTAATCCCGCAATCGAACTACAAATTCACGGGCTTGACTACCAAGCACAGTCTTTTTCGTTCTTTTTGGCATTTTGCCAAAAAAAAACAACAAAACAAAAGTCAATAACAAAAAACGGTAACGAAAACAACAAAGCACAACGATAGTCAATAACAAAAACAAGTAACAAAAACACCACGCAAGCTCAAAACAAAGAAAACAGACTGCATACAAGGCAGACGCACTCGTACTGAGTTGATATAACAAGATGGCTGCCAGCTCATGCTTAAGCAGTGTTGCTATATTATAATAAAGCTCCACAAAGACAAAAATGCTTTGTTTAAAGTTTATTATTACATAATTATATTTTATAATCGTATTTTAGTTAAAAATACAACTAACGATTTATGATACTTTATTCGACAATTTATCGATTATAACGATTTTACTATGTCAATCTCTAACGCAACCTGTTCCGTTTCACGCATCAAGAATTATATATTTGGAATGTTTATATTTAAAGTTTAAATAATTACGGAGAAATAAAAATAGTTTTAAGTTAAAAATGCAAAATAAAACAGTTTTCTTTTTATCTTCGTATTAAGTGTTGTTTCCTGTATTCCGCGTTAGGTAAATTGTTTCGAAATGAATCATGCATGAAATGGAATTAGTCAAATGTCACCGTACCCATGCTACGTGAAAAATAGTATAGGGCCCGATATGCCCTGTTACAGTCCATCAAATCTAAGAGGTACCGTTTGACGTTTCATATTTTTCAAACCGAAACAACTTTGTTCATACGTACATTATTCAGTTTCGATAACCTTTTTCATAAAACCATGAATTTAGAAAGATTTCATTATTGTATCTAAAAATGTACAATTCTTAATATCTAAATGTAATTGAAAACTTTCAAACAAAGCAAAATAACACATATTTACACAGTAAATAATTTCTAATAGTTATATTCTTGACCGCATTACAAAGTTACGTAGTTAGGTCACTGCACGTAGTGTTGCGACTCTTCGGATACACTTGTATGCAAAAAAATCGTTTACATATACGAAAAATCGAATGTATTATTTACAAATTACACTTGACAACCAAACAAATATTTTTTCATGTGAATGGGATTTATCTCACATATTACGATTACATAACTAAATAGTTATGTAATCGTAAAATATGAGATAAAACCCATTCACCAAAAATACGTATTTATAAATCAAATATATTTGCTTCTTTAAAAAGTTGTCGAAAGCGATTTGTCGATTTTTGATTTTCGCGCCCAAATAAGTCGGGGTTTCTCGCGCTAACGCTGTCGAAATAGTAAATGGAGTCAGGGATAGTGTTTTTTACATTTATTTTTGTGTATGATAGTATGGGTTTGCATATTACAGAGAAATAAACAAATTTTTAACAAGCACATCCATTGATTTTACAATTACAATTTTTTCTTCTAAGTCTTATTTCTACGTCTAAAACTAATAAAAATAAGGTATGTAGAACCCATTCACAAAAATGTTGTTGCCTGATGTTATAAATTAACGACGTTACTGCGCGACCGCATAATGCACTGAATACACAGATACCCTAAAATAAATTAATTTAATTATTTTTAGGTCAATAGGCAAAATCGCAGGTGTCCAAGTCTCTACAATTTTTTTTTTCTGGCAACACTGCCAACTACAAGCGCACGCGGTCCGCTCGGTCGGTTCGGCGTCAGCAGTCTCTCGCCATCTTGGAAGCTGACTGTGCGCGTACTTGCTTTCTCGTTTGTGTTTTACAATTTGTGAATTGGCTATTACTTTTCTGGACTGATCATTCTTTATCCGTTTACCTTGGCAATATTTATACTGGACTCCGAACTAAGCAAGTGTTTATTAATAATGTCGAAAAGAGGACGTACTTTGAACAGCCAGGCTCGTGAATTGGTGGTGAAATTACACGAGTATTTTGAGCGTGAATCTCAAAATGGTGGACTTCTACTGCCAGTTACACAAGTTCGGGATCGCGTCGGTGAAGCTCTCGGTATTGGTAGCCGCACCGTTGGCAAAATATTAAGTGAAAAATATGGGCCTTCGGGGAGTGACAGTAACGTACTTCACACACCGAAAAAACGAAAAAGAAATAAACCTGTGACAGGCATCGATGAATTCGATAGTCATGCTATTAGAAACCATATATACGGGTATTTTACAAGAGGCGAATTTCCAACATTGGCAAAGTTATGTGCAACTTTAAAAGATGCCGGGCTGTATAAGGGAAGCATAGAGTCGTTGAGAACGGTAATAACAGGAATTGGCTTCAGATACAAAAAAGTTGACAAACGAAAAATTGTTATGGAGCGACATGACATAATTATGCAGCGACTAACATTCCTGCGCGAAGTTAAACAAATTATAAACTGGGATAATGTAATATTTTTGGACGAAACTTGGCTAAATTCCAACCATTCTGTGCCGAAAACATGGACTGATGATTCTGAAGCTTCGTGCTCGAAGGTGCCGATAGGAAAAGGTGGACGCCTCATAATATGCCATGCTGGGTCAGCGTCTACAGGCTTCGTGGAAAACTCTTTATTAGCTTTCCAATCCAAAAGCACTAAAGAGTATCATGAAGAAATGGACGCAGTAAGGTTCCGAGAGTGGTTCTTAAATTTATTACAGAATATCCCTCCTAACAGCACAATTATAATGGATAATGCCCTATACCACTATGTGCAAATTGATAAAGCACCTACGTCAGCCAATAAGAAAGCAGATTTGGTGGCATGGCTGCAAAGAAAAGGAGTGGATGCCGACATGTCACTATTAAAAGCTGAATTATTACAGTTAGTGAAATTGCATAAACCACCAAAACCGACATATGTAATTGACCAATTGGCCGAAGAGCACGGGCACAAAGTCATACGACTTCCTCCGTACCATTGCCAATATAATGCCATTGAACTGATTTGGGCCCAAGTTAAAGGTAATATTTTATAATATTATAATAATAACACGAGTACTTCTAACATTTATAATTTAAACAATGGTTTTCGTCTGCTATCAAATAGTTACATTATTGTTTTACAGGTTATGCAGCAAGACACAACACAAAACCACCCTTCAGTGTCAAGAAAATGGAAGGTTTATTAAAGGAAGCATGTGCCCAAGTTACACAGGAAGATTGGAGTAAAGTAGTACAAAAAACAAAGAAAATAATAATGGACGACTTCGAAAGAGACGTACACTTTGATAATGTAATGGACAATCAACTGGTCATTAATTTAAATGACGATGATGACGAAGACGACGATACTAGTACTAGTAGTGAATAAAAAAATATCCTAAACATTTCTTTTATTTAATTATAACAATTGATTTCTTAAAATTCGGATATTATAGTAATCGATCTCTTAAAGTTCGGATATTATAGTAATCGATTTTTTCATCCCATCCCTATCATTCAATTGTCAGAACTGTCAAACGGTACTTCTTAGATTTGACGGACTATAATCATTTGGCCTATGTGATCATCAAATAGCAGTTTGGAATCATGTGTTACCCCTAGATCACGCACACTATTGCAACGTTGAATTTTACACCCCTTCAGATAATAATCCGTTGCCAAATTCGTTGTTTTCCTACTGTAAGTTACAACTGAACACTTGGATGGATTCAGATCCAACTTATTTCTTACAGTACAGTTTTTACAGTTTCGTACAGTAGTCATCCAACCGAGATAGGTCGTTTTGGAGTGCGATGGCGTCAGCTGGAGTTGATATAGACTTGAATATTTTCATGTCATCAGCAAAACATAAAAGATGCGAATTTTGAAAGCACTTCTCGATGTCGTTGACACAGACTAGAAACAATAGGGGTCCAAGTAAGGAGCCTTGGGGCACGCCACTTGGCACGATAACCCAACCAGAAATATAATTTTCGACTACAACGGCCTGAGAACGGTTAAATATATATGATGAAAACCACCTAAGCAGGTCACCCCTTATGCCAATATGCTTCAGTTTCATAATTAAAACGGTGTGATCGATCCTGTCGAAACATTTGCTATAATCCGTGTAAACGACATCGACTTGGCTGGACTTACTCATGGCATCGGAAATATAGTCGTTAATTAAAATAAGGTTGGATGTTGTCGAGCGTCCCTTCAAGAAACCGTGTTGAAAAATGCTAAAACTACTCTTTAGTGCCGCGTATAATTGATTGTAAACTATCTTTTCTAGAACCTTCGCTAATACACATAATTTGGACACGGGTTTATAATTAGTGACTTCCGTCTTGGATCCCTTTTTGTGAATTGGGGTAATATATGCGGCCTTCCAAACTGACGGTACAGTACACTCAAATAGTGATTTTTTAAACAGAAGCGTTACTGGGACTGTAATAGTGTCAGCGCACCTAACTAGGAAACTAGGCGGTATCCTGTCTGGACCTGCCGACTTATTAGTGTCCAGTGATTTAAGAATTTTGTTGATTTCGCTGGTATCAGTGTAGATGTGAGATATTTCAGAGATCGAGTCGCCACACTCATGAGCCGTGTCACTAGCAGTGTATGATGAAGATAGTAAGAACGTAGAATAAAAGTAATCAGAGAACACATCACACACCGCGCGTGGCGAGCCTATTGCCATTAACCGGGCACTTATAAACCTGCGATAAATACACACAACTTCGAAAAGCATCGAAAAGTTATTGGTGTGCGCCATGGTTAAACCTGGGATCGAACCCGAGACCTCGTCTCAGCAGTCCCTTACACATACCACTAGGCTACACTAATTATCATTATGTTATTTAAATATTTATCAAGCATAATTGGTATGAGTCACCTATGCTACAAGGATGTGGGTACCGGGTACGGATTCACTTGTGAGTCGGATCCATCTCTTTTATACACCCATAATGATATACTAACTCTATTAACAACCAACCATTTAACTAACTATTACGATATGTAGGTATTTAAACTATCATGGTCACTCACATCAGTATCAAAATAAACGGGATATTTACCATGTTTCATTGTTTTCAGTTTGAGTTTGAACAACGCCGAAATGTCGGAAACTCAAAACAATGAAACATGGTAAATATCCCGTTTATTTTGATACTGAAATAAGGATGTTTCTGAAATAAAAATATAACCCTACTTACTTTCCTGCCTCCAGTATAATCCTTGACCGCCTTATCAAAATAACTGAAGTATTTAATCGTGGGATATCCCTTGACGTCATAGTTGGCGCACAGTTCTTGGTCATTAGTGCAATCAACCGCTCCGAAGGCCACCATCAGTTCGTCGGCAAATTTTTCGGCAGCTCCAACGAATTCTGGCTTTGTACTTTTGCAATGACCGCACCCTGAATATGAAAACATTCATAAGGTAATCCGATAGATATATGGTACATAGCATGCCATGAACATACTGGTCTCAAGTGAAAAAAATAGATTTTGGTTCCCTGCATATAATGATATAGGTTTCCCAGACGGACCAGTGAGTATCTTCATTTACCAGTAGGAGAGGTCCGTGGTCGTCACTCCAGCCAATCCTCAAAGCAAGCCAACAGCAAGCAACTTAATTTATTGCTAGGATATGACCAACTAAATATTCGAGATAAGTGCTGTTTCTCTCTGTGGGGCCTCCTCTTCCCCTTGTCAGCAGAAGGAAGCAAAACTCTTACCCCCGATGCTTACGTAAACATTGGTACCTATATGCATATTTCTATTCATGTTTGTTTTTTTAGGGTAATGTATGCTATAGTATATAGTATATATAGTGTGAACTGCTTACACAATCATTATCTAGACCCTCCCCCATGTTATCAAAAATAAGCAATGCAAAGACCCCCCTCCTCCCTTTAAATAGTACTTACGTAATACTTGAACAATAATAAGTAGGAACTTGTTTGGGTATAGTAATCTGTTAATGTACATAATTATGTCGTACAGGATTATTCAATTCAATTCATTTATTTGTTATGTATGTATATTTAACAGATTAATAATATTATTTACTTGTAACATCGATATGTAGGTGTAAATCAGGTGGAAAACTCAAAATCATCTCACTAATCGGATTGATGAAAAGGTTCATTTTCATTTTAATAATTTTTTTCATTTAATTCATAGTTACAATCTAATGAACACATTACAATACGATTTGATGATAGTTTAACAACATAGTTTGATGAAGCCTGGTCCCCAAATTAAGATTAAACTTGTGTTTAGGGCACCAAGGTTCCTGAAACCTATCACAATCAACAAATAATATACAATTAATTAAAACACATTAGTTCGGTGTTCATGAGTCTTTGTACAAACCAGCAAGTACCTCGTCAAAGAAGCATTTCAATTAAGTAAAAATATCATAAAGGAAAACAATAGCACCTACCTAATAGAATAGAGAAAAGTGACAATTAACTAATTACATCCTGATAAATGAAAAGGTAGTAAACTTACACGGTGCGTAGAACATAACGAGTGCGTGTTTAATCTTCCGCAGTGTGTTTCTGAAGGTCGCGGTGTCGAGGTGGCGCACGGCCGTATCTTCATCGGCCCAGGGTTTCTCTGCTGGCGGCGGAGGTGGCGGCTCCTTTGGATCCTAAAGCATAATTTGTGTTTGTATAATCTAGAGAAATACCATAATGTCAGAAATATTTCAAAATATGTCAGAAACATTTTATAATCTGCAAGACAAGAATCTGTCTTGCTTGCAAGCAAAGGAGGAAGGACATTTTAGCCTGATGACCAGTGAGAACAAAATGACATATCACTCTTAAATCTATGAAGGAAAAAAACACTGCTCCATGAAGTACGAACTTAAAAGAAATAATAATGAAAAAATATGACTTCACCGAAAGGAGACCAGTACTCTTGGGACTGAGATGAGTAGTTTGATTTATTTGTTCGTATTAATACACTCTTTCTCTCTACATAAAAACATTGGAAAATTCTCAAAATGTGTACCAACAAACAAGTGAGAAGAAAAAAATAATTACAAAAATGAAACTTATTCGTCTTGCCTCATTCTGAGTGTCACCGATCTTCAAATCATTCCGAAAATCAAATCTAAATTGTCTCAAAGTTACTCAGTTGTTCAAAGTAACACCTGTTCACGGTATCGAAAAAGTTAATTTAATTGTGTATTTTCACTAACCTCAACCTAATAAGAAACGACCTAAAGTCCAGTACCCACCTTAAGGATTATTAGAAGACTATGATGGATGAAGAAGAACCCGACAGCGCAACTACATGACAGATAAGAAGAAGTTGAATTTCATAACGTCCAAGAAAACTATGTAGAAAACGAGAAAAAATAAGAAAAAGTACTGCCTAGCGCCACAAAAAGCTTAAAATATTTAATAAATGCAAGGATGGTAAGACAACAAAAATGGTGGAGGTTTTTTTTTGAATCACTTAGGTGCCAGATAAACACTACGCCCAGCTAATGGAAAATGGTACCCACTAGTGACGCCTACGCCACTGGTGTAAGCAGAGTTTCTGTGCTGTCAGCGCAGAAAACAAGTATGACAAGCTTTTTGGTCTTCCCACTGATAGCACAAAACTCTCCAGTGAGTTCTGGCTATCCTACACACCGGCGGGAACACAACACGAAGTTGTTACGGCCACGGTATTCTGAAGGGCGGAGGTACTTCCTCAGTCGGACTGCCTAATTGGGACGGGAATACCGTCGTGTCCTGCCTTCTAAAAGTACAGTATTACCAGGATAAAAAGTTCCTTGTACCGTACCTAACAAATTTCAGCCAAATTCCTTCAACCGTTAGATTGAATAACAAACATCCAAACATAACTTCTGTCTGCTTTTTCCTTCAAGTCTGCGAACTAATTTCTGGTACTGTGCTGATTGAGTTCCCGTTTTTAACATGAACTTATTCCCAGGAAAACGTAGTCTATGCGCTATAGGCTCACCCCTATTACACGGGACCGAATACAATCATTGGTGAATTTCGGATGTTAATTCACCTCTGCCTAACCCTCCGGGGATAGAGGCGTCATTATATGTATGTATGGGTTATTTCAGATTATAATCTATCTTTATGTCAAATTCCATCCAAATCCGTATAGCCGCTTAGGGGAAACTGAGTAGCAATCATCCATTCCTTCAACCTTTATTAATGAAATTATAAGTTACCTTAATAAAGCTGACAATTTGATCCTCCTGCCTAGCATGACCGGCATCGAACTTGTATTCACCCTTGCTGAAATATTTTAGTGTAGGATACCCTTTTACACCAAAACGTGATGCTAACTCAGGTTGTTTAGTGGCATCTACTGCCGCCAGTATACCATTAACCTGCAACGTTATAACACATAATATATATTAGAATATGGAGAAGAAGGTGAGCGGACCCTATTTATTTCGTGCGGGAACGAGGGGGTTCCCGCAACCGATAACCGACTGATACCGTCTCTGGTCTTCAGAATCAGGTGTGTTAAATTGCCTAATATATATCCCTCGGATAGGAGAGCTGTGGGTATAGCAAGATTTTTTTTTTATATCACTTAGGTGGCAGACAAGCACACGGCCCACCTGATGGGAAGTGATTACCGTGGCCTATGAACGTATGCAACACTAGGGGTGTTACACTCGCGCTGCCGACCATGAAGAAACCTTCTGATGCCCTTCTTGAAGAACCCTATATTGTAGGTGCTTCGGAAAATCGCAGCAGGGAGGTGATTCCACATCTTGAGTGTGCGTGGGATGAAGTTTCTTTCATACCGCACAGTGCGCACCGTCTCAGTTCGCAATGTGTGAGGATGAATTCCCTGCCTATGGCGAGAGGTGCGATGATAGAATGTTGCTGTGAGCATCATGTCAAACAATTCATCTGAGCACAAATCATTGTATAGGCTGTAGAACACACACAGCGAGGCAACGTCCCTTCTAAGGCTAAGAAGTTCCACACTACCTGCGATTATAGGATTGTCAACCAGCCTCAATGCCCGTCTTTGCACCGAGTCGAAGGGGTCAAGCTGGTATACAGGCGCTCCAGCAAAAACGTGACAGCAGTACTCCATGTGGGCCGGACCTGTGCCTTATAAAGAAGGAGTTGCTGCCCCGCAGTGAAGTACCGCTTCGCCCTGTTAAGTACTCCAAGTTTCCTTGATGCCAACTTAACATTGTCCTCCAAATGACTCCGGGAATGGACGTCACCGGAGATATCGACACCAAGGATCCCAATACTCGAGGAGATGGTAAGCGGTGTGCCCAGGAATTGCGGCGCTACAATGAATGGGGTTTTCTTAGCAATGAATACACACATACTTGTGTCTTATGGGGTTGAATTAGTGCCTCACCCCGATTCTCGATGGCTTGCGCCCACCGGTTTGTGAGATACACAAGAAGGTCACCGGTAGAGCGACGGTGGCGAAAGCCGTACTGTCAGTCGCTCAGTAGATCCGTTTCCTTCAAGTTATCTCAGGAGCTGTGTATTAATAACACGCTCCATAACCTTCGAGAGAAGGGAGGTTATAGCGATAGACCTGTAATTGGTCGGATCTGTCTTGTCACCTTTCTTAGGTAAAGGGTACACGTATGCAGTCTTCCACGAGGTCGGGACCCGCCTCGCGGAGTTTGAGAGTGCGAAAAGGTGTACTTAAGCACCATCGCCGGTATACCGTCCGGCCCACTCGACAGCCGAACATCTAGGGACTTACGCTCGCGCCAGACCACCCGTTGCGTGATTTTAACTTCGGTCATGGAAGCACCACTGCTGGGGATGATGCGTGGTTCGGCGTCACCATCGTATTTTTTTTAAGGACACGCCAACTTGACTTCACCTCGCCTGATGGTAAGCTAAAGGGAAAGTCTCAGGAAAGAGGGTCACCATTACAGACACTAAGTGTTACAATGGTGGCACTCAGCTTGGCGGCCTCATCAGATGCTTTTTCACGCCCCGCTTAAAGGCCCCGGGACTGTTCATAGTCGAGTTTGACGCAAAGTGATTACCCAAAAGATCGGCCTTCTCCTTAGCGCCATGGGCCAGACTACCGACGTATTTATGCATTGGCGGAAAGCAAGACAGGCAGAAGTTGCCCTCGGCAGCTTTGGCGAGCGACCAAAATGCACGACAACCTGATGGGTAGCGCGCAAGCCGTTCGCCAAATCTGTCGATGAACTCAAACTTAGCCCTAGACGTTGCCTTTTTACTGGACCTCGAAACAGCATTCTTCCTTCTTGCAACTTCCGCTTCACTTCAGCGATATTCAGATCTTTATTGGCAATAGCCGTGGTCCAAGCCTTGTATGCAGATTGCTTGCGGTCTCTAGCTTTCCTGTATGGCCTAATGAACCACGGGCGTTTGCTCGCTTCTGTCGCGACCCAGCGGTTGGGGATATATCATTCTATACCCACTAGAATCACGTCAGCGACAGCTGTTGCACAGGAGCTTGGATCATCAGAAGTGAAGCAAAGCTGCCTCCACGGTTACGATGCGAAGAATCCTCGCAGTCCGTCCCAATCTGCCGACTTGTAGTGCCACACATGCCGCCACTGAGGTGGCCGCAGTGGTTCAGGCCGCGCAAGTGTCCCTTGCGCCCGGACGAGGCTGTGGTCCGAATTACCGAGAGGTGCTTCCACTTTAATGGAGTACCTATTCATCTGGGCGCGTAGTCAGCAGAAGGTCCAGTATAGAGCTTCTGTGGGTCTCAATTTCTGGTGTTCTAGTTATAGAATGCACCAGTTGAGAGAGCCCATAGGTCAAAGCGAAGTCGTGAGCAGCCCTTCCCGCAAAATCAGTCCTAGGAGACCCCAACCACTTCACATGGTGAGCGTTGAAGTCCCCCAGGAATACTAAATCCGCAGTGGGGTACTGCTCAATTACACTGTCCGCCGACCGCTGCAGGTGCTCAAACATTTGAGCCGTGCCCGGGTCTACCTATGAGACCTGTAAAGGCACGCATAGATACGTGTGTGGCCACTCAAGAAGTTCTGCTCGAGTTTGTACATTAGGTAGGCTGTATCGGCCGGACATGATATTTGTGTCTCCGTCAGAAAAAGCAAAGTTGGCTGCGCGGTCTCTAAGTGGAGATGGATCGCGTTAAGGTTGGAGTGTAGGCCCCTGATGTTGCATAAATCCACATTTACTGTGGATGATGGTGCCGCTGTTTGAGATGGGGGAGGGGGAGAACGTAAGGAGAGATTCTGTGCCCCCAGTGTAGAAGACAAAGCAAGGCGTCCTGCCCCTACAGATAAGCTTGGGTTATGTGACTGGCTGGCGCAGTGGCAGGAAGGGCCCCCGGTCCCCTCCCAGATACTGAATCCGAGTCCACTACAGTCTCCTTCTCCTGCACGGCTACAGCACCGGGAACTTTACACAGGGTGCTGGTTCAGCCTCCTGGGAGGGAGATTAAGTAATCCCCAGGTTCAGGAACCGTACAACCTGCGGGCGGAAAGCAGATAACCGTTTCACCGGGTCAGGGAGTGACCACCGCGCCAACATTTCACGCCCCCACTAGTCAACGGGGTCAATTTAAGCCTTCGGTCTTCCCACTGACAGCACAAAGCCTCTCCAGTGAGCTCTGGCTACCCTACTCACCGCCGGGAACACAACACAAGGTTATTATAGCCGCGGCATTCTGTAGGGCCTCCGCTCTACAGAATGCCCTGGCTATAATAACCTGAGCAGTCCGTCTGGGTAAGTACCTCCGTACTTACCCAGGCGGACTGCTCAATTATGGACGGGAGATACATATGTCATGTCCTACCTCCAATAAAAATTCACGCTTATGAATAATTCGTCATTATAAAAACACACCTTTTCCTCCTTTAGCTTAGTAGCAGCTTTCTCAAACTCAGGCTTGATCCGTTTACAATGTCCACACCATGGAGCGTAGAATACAACCAAAGCGTTCTCGGTTTTTGATAGGATGCTTTCAAAATTATCGACTGCAAAGAAAAAAAAAGCGATTTTTAAGCACTAAGTTATTTAGTTTGACATTTAACATTTTCAAGTAAGCTATGGTTGTATATGTCATATGTCCAAACCATTAGATACAGGGAATATAAAAACAAGAGGTAGTGCCCCGCTAATACCGCTTATGTGAACCACAAAGCTGATCAGTAGTTCAACTTAATTCAATTACGTGTCATTAGAATAAGAAAGGGGAATCCGGGCTCCAAAGTGGATGCAACCGGAATTAACGCTGCGATGATGAGGCCGTGCCGAAATTAACACTGCGATAACAATTCCTCGTTATCGCAGCGTTAATTTTGTTTTAATCAAATGAATGATAAGATTGGCAAGCATATGCGTGAGTGTTTATCTAACAAAATCATAATTGCATTGGAATCTTTCACGCATTGCATGCTCATTCTATGCACGTTTGAAATTTTTAATCACACGCATCATTCGCGCATATTTTAGCATCTGACTACTTATTTTGTTTCAAGTGAAAGGAAATAAGGACAAAAGGAAATAAGGACAAAAGGAAAAGAGGAGTACGGCAAAGGGCCCTATCAACATTCTTGAAGCTGCAAATCGGTGCATCTGTTAAACAACGGATGAGATTCTGGAGCAGACTTTTCTCTAAGGCCAACCCTTAGTTTGTAAGTTAGTACAGATGGCGGTCGTAGCGAAAGCCGAACTACCAATCACAATCAAATCACATATTTATACTACTAGCGGTTGCCCGCAGCTCCGCCCGTATGGATGACAGTTATTGCATCCACAAATGGCCTACGTCTTTTTTCAAACTCTAGTCCATCATTGCACTAAGTTTCATATCTCTCAGTACAAGAGTTTAGGCGTGAAAGCATTACAGATAGACACACAGACAGAGTTGCTTTTACATTTGTAATATTAGTAAGGATATACATGCACCTTTTAAATATTTTGATAGCCATCGTGTGCAGAAAAGCATACTGCTATTAAAATAACTGTACCATAAAAAAAGTTAATATATATATTTCATTGTACGGTGGGTCATGGTGACATTCCAGTGCACTACGTAGATTATATTTTGTTACTTCGAATCTTCTAAGGTACGATACATTACGAATCTAAACAATGTCAATTTTGACACTGTTCTTTCAAGATAACAGATATATAATACACAAAAGAAGATTGCTGTCTGTGTTAGTCATTTAAAGTTTAAAAAAGTATTTTATGCAGAATCATTTCGCAGGAATATGGTTGACGTTAACCATTATCATCCTAAGTGATTTGATTAAATTAAGGAATAACAACATGAATTTATAATTTCTCTATACAAGTGAGATGCGGACAGATGTGGAAGCTTTACAGTTAACCATTCTCGCTTAGCTGTAAATATTCTACATACACCTACTCCGTTTTCACAAGTCGGCGTCCGTCAGCACAATATCGTCTATTTACAAGTGCAATCGTAACGGTTGCTCATCTGATGCTATTTCACAAAATGTGTTCTACGCTGAAAAGAAGTAATCCAGTCAAAATAGAAGTAATAAAATGGTAAGCTTGCATAAATTTACATAGAGCTGGAAATTGGAGGGGTCTTAAATACATCATAATACAAGAAATATCAAAAGTCCCCATCAATTGGACTTGTGCATCTTTTTAATTAAGTTTATAGCACTCGCTGTTTATGAGAAAAATGCGAGAATAGAATAATTTTGACCTTTGAACACGAATTAAATAAAATGCACAAGTTCAATCGATGGGGACTTTTGATATATCTTGTATTATGGTGTATTTAAGACCTGTACCAATTTTTAGCTCTATGCTAATTTATGCAAGCTCAAATCTTTATTTCGTCTGGATTACAGGCACAGATTCTTAGTGAAGCCTTAGTTGAGGATTTCATATCACTCAGAGCATTTCAAACGCGAAGAGAACCAGAGGTGCCCGGATAAACTAGATAATCGGAAGGTAGGTAAAAGTGCCGGCTGCCAGTCATCCTAATTGGCTATGTCGAGGAAGGACGCGACTACGATAAGTTTGAAGTTAGCAAGCTGAAGTGCTTGTTGACATGAACAATCGAGTCTAATGTCAGACCCAATACCTAGCGCTACCACCTAACGAACCTCTACGTACAGTACCACAGTACAGTACAGATGACATTGTGGTATGTGTTTTCTACTCACCAGTTAGGTGCTCAACATCAGTATCTTCAGACCAGCTCTCATCTACTACCTCTTTTTTCTTTTGATGCAATGCTGCAGTGGGATCTCTCATAAAATCTACCATAGCTTGATGTTTGTTATCACCATTATATGGTAACTTATATTGACCTTTTCTATAACAGAAACACAGGATAGTATAAATGACAAGTACATAATTGGTAGGTATATAATATTAAAGACTAATGACAATTTTAATACTTACTCATAGTATAAAAGAGTAGGGAATCCAGTTATATTGTACATCTGTCTTATTTTAGAGTTGCCTGGTTTAGCAACATCAATAGCAGCCAGCAATGATTCACCCTGAAACCAGATACACTATTTAAGTATAAAATATGTCAATTTTTTTCATGTTCCAACAATTCTAATGATTGTATATTAATCAATTTATTTTGATCTCGACCACATAGCTTCTCCAGAGCGGGAAGTCTGTGGAGTACTGGAAGAGCCAAACCAGTCAGATGGATCCTCGTGACCCACAGCCATGGCACACTGGCTCGCAGCATTAAATTGGGATGGACTGTAGATTAACTTCACCAAACACTTACATTTGTTTGTTGCATTAATGCTTTATTTTCACTTCTCCTTCGCAATATCAAAGCGCGGAATCCATACGCATAACATGGAGGACTATGGTGAGGTCGGGTTAGATGCCTTGGGAGGCAACATAAGAACTAGTCGCCTGTCACCCTGGCAGAAGCAGGCCGCGGCGGCGCGCGTCCCCATTTCCGAGGACGAGTTGGGGACTCTGTGGTCCCCACACCCGAGGAGAGGGCCAGATCGAGAAAGATGGCCCTGGGTCGGCCAGGGTGTGAGGGATATGCATGTCAACCTCACCTTCGGCAACCAAAAACGACTCACCCAAAGCCCACCTCACCTAGAAGTTGCTTCATCTGCTGATTCACGAAGGAAGTTCTGGTGCAGAGTTTTATCTTCGGTTTAAGAGGTCAGATGATCGCGTCGCTCCTTGAAAAAGCTACTTACCATTCAAAACAATAAGCAGACCTCAGGTCTAAATTTGAACACAGCTGGGAGATCGCCTAAGTACAGCCACATAAGTACTTAAATCTTCTATTTACCTTTAACTCTGCGGCTGCCTTTACGTATTCTGGTTTCATGGTCTTACAATATCCACACCATGGCGCATAAAACATTATCAACGACTTTTTATAGGCAGCGGCACTTTTTTTCAGGAACTTAGCGAGAGCCTGAAATTCAATTCAAAATAATACTTATTAGTAAGAGATCAACACCAAACATTTTCACATTTGAAACATGTGGAGTGACTGCTTCTTCGGCTATCAACTAATGATTCTACTCTCGTATTTGTAATTAATACTTTTTAGAGAAATAACACCCTTATTAGCTTACTATTGATAGTTTCGGAAATTAGCAATATTTTAAAATACCCATCAGTAACAAATACCATAACATCTATTGTTCATTTTACCATTGGAACGCAAAGCATAAGTGAGAATAGAGATGCGTGTGTACCTTCATTGGTTTTAGCTATGCCCATGTTACATGTGCATTAATACTAATTTTATATTATTAATACTAAGTTTATATTATCTTTCCTAGAAACATTTAAGTACAGATAATAGTACAGATATAACTAGCAAAACTTGTAACAATTTTGTAATAAACACAAGATATGGCGCTGGTCCATTTTTTTTTATTCCACTTATGTGGCAGACAAGCGCACGGCCCACCTGATGGAAAGTGGTTACCGTGGCCTATAGACGTGTGTAACACCAGAGAAACCACACTCGCGCTGCCGACCCTGTACAGAAGCACAGAGTTTCTGTGCCGTCAGTGTAGAGGACAAAGCAGCACAAGCCTTTAGTCATCCCACTGACAGCACATTCTCCAGTGAGCTCTGGCTACCCTACTCACCGCTGGGAACACAACAAGTTATTATAACCACGGTATTCTGTAGGGCGGAGGTACTTCCCCAGTCGGACTGCTCAGTTGGGCGGAAACACTGCCGTGTCCTACCTCCTAGTATAATAAATTGGTTTGTGATTACGCGTAATGTCCTAGGTGACTCTGATGAAGAAAATAGTAGAGAAAGTAGTATCGTAGATAAAGGGTCAATTTGTCACAAAATCTTCAGTAACATTACAGAATTCAAAAAGTATCCTACTCGGTAGATATCAACAAGATTCTATGTTGGATTGTTCTTTAAGCCCATTATGTGGATCCACTAAAATCGGTCTAAAGAAATGTGGGTACACTTTGCATACTCTTTCAAAGACAAACCGGTCTCAAAAAAATAATCGGAACATATTGTATAGAACTTTATGTTTAACATCAGACAGATATAATACAGCCCAGACTCAGCCTCAGATGCATGGCCTAAGTCAACAATAGTGTCCGGAAGACGGCAATAGTCTCACCCCAAATATATGGGACCGAATTCTATGATTGGAGAAATGCGGATGTTAATTCACCTCTGCCTAACCCTCCGGAGATAAAGGCGTGATTATATGTATATATGTATTGTATACAAATCGTCTTTCGCTCTGCCATCTACTCGTACCTAGGTATTATAATATTTTTATGGACCTAACTATTACTTGCACAAAAAAAATATAAAAATAGTAAACAGCCAAATGCAAGCTGCTATATCATGCGGTAATTCCACCCACACGAATCGAACATACTACTCCTGCCAGCAACTGTGGATGGTTATGTCGGACTCGAACCGACCAAAACCGCATGTCGTTTCGGCAATAATAATTAAATAAGAATTGCCTTCTACAAATGTTAGATGGCCCCATCCTACACCGGAATGGGGATTGCGTAGCACGAACTACCATACCTATCACCGCCAAGCCTGCGCTTGCAACCATCCAACTATTTCGGGCGCAACAGGAAGATTCGCTGATATGATATGTGACGCAAGCCGGTATTACCTTCATATTAATTTAAATTTTATTTAATGTAGCTACGCATTTTGGTTGGTAATGAAAAAATAGAGTTGTTGCAACGGCGTGCAGCTACACAATCTTTTGCTTAATTCTAATCGCTCATTTAAAATTTAAAACTTGCATTAGCATAATTATACGTAATGATTGGCGCTAAGCGTAATATTATACAAAGCCAGCAAAGAACCTCTCGGCATTTGATTTGGCAGGTCGGGAGGTAAGTAGTCAGCGAGCATTTTTTTTTTCATTATCATGGATACAGGCCCCCTTCCCCCCGCCGGAGTCGGTGGGGGAGGTTAAGTCGGATTTGAACCGACTAAAACGCACGCCATCTATGTCGCCGGGGGTGAGAAGTCACCGTCTATCTAGGAATCTTTGTAAAACGTTTTGTCTATCGCACAGCACATGTTTGTCTACAGCTCTATATAAATCTCTCAAAGTAATATAAATCGAAACTAGGTTATCTAATACTTGCTGTATTGTATAGCAGTTGCTTCCGTAAAAGTTGTTCAAGCCAAACTAAAAAGGGAAGGAGTGAGTAGACTCCGTGTGAAAGCCTTGGATGCTAAGAGATGCCACGCTCAAATGATGACGATGATACAACAATATGTTTATGTATGAGAAAGCGCATATCAGATCGCAATAAGCGGCCGCACAGCATAAAACTTTCGCTTTTTTAATTCGACCTGTATTAGGTCTATATTATTATTTAGTTCACAGCTATGTAACCACATTTTAATTTCATTGTATGCTCAAATCAAATTTAAAAAAATCGTTTGGTCGATATTGCACATTAGTTGTGGAGGTCATATGACAGTCGCTTCAGGGAAAATATCTGAGTTCAGCTGCATCGCAGTTAGACTGGAAAGCTTCAAAATTTTGATGGTCGGCAGCGCGAGTGTGACACCCCTGGTGTTGCATACGTCCATAGGCCACGGTAACCGCTTCCCATCAGTTGGGCCGTGTGCTAGTCTGCCAACTAAGTGGTATAAAAAAAAAGCCACTCCCAACTGAGTTTTTGACTATGCTGAAGTGTCTATACATTATTTTAAAAGAAAACCATACAATACACTACATTTGAATCAGGTAAAAATATTTGGTTTACAAGGTAGAATCATATTCAACCCTTCTTTATAGGATCAGTGTTAGGTTATGCATAGCATCCACTAGCAAAAGCCTAACACAAAAACGTGCAGCAACGCGGAATGAATTTGTTTTTCCACGCATTATCCATCGTCGAACAAACAAGCCGCACGTCACAACATCGCACATGTTGCGCAACTTTCACGTAAACATAGTAGTTATATATTATCTTTGCCATCTGTTAGCCATGATTTTTTTACAAGGAGGTAGGACACGACGGTATTCCCGTCCTAATTGTATAGTCCGACTGAGGAAGTACCTCCGCCTAAATATATAACTCCGCCTAATAATAACCTCGTGCTGTGTTCTCGGTGGTGAGAAGGATAGCCGAAGCTTGTGCGTTTGTGCTGTCAGTGGGAAGATAAAAGGCTTGTCCTGGTTGTGTCTTCTGCACTGACGGCATAGAAACTCTTTGTTCTTACAGCGTCGGAAGTACTAGTGTGACTTCCCTGATGTTGCACACGTCCATAGGCCACGGTAACCACTTTCCATCAGGTGGACCATGTGTTGCTCCAAACATGTGACTAACAAAATATAGTCGAATGATACGCTTTTACCAGCTTCTTGTTAGCATGCTGCCCGATATGCCATATCATAAGTGAGTATGTATGTATGTATGGTAATCAGCTAGCTTATCTATATTTACATTCTATGTTAGAGTGTATCCAATGGTAAAATGAGTAAAATTACCAGAACAAATTGATTAACTTTGCTTGGGTATTTTAATACGCAATTAATTACTGCATTAATTACCAGGTACCTAATATCTTTGCACTATTCCCAGCAGCATTTTGTTGCTACCAGGATTACTTCTAAGATAATGATGAAAATTTTGTTGAGAATACATAGTAATTTTAAAAACGTGGCGCTACGCAGGAGGAGCGGGTTCTATACCGGCTCAGTGCAAATATTTGTATGCATGAATACTGATATTTTCATTGGCCTGGTTGTGCCTCACAGAGCATGTTAAGCCGTTGGTCTTGGTTGCCATACCTACATTTAAGGCGGTCGTTACTGGTAATTCGAGCCATAAAATGTCCAAAAACTGGTCTAACTGCAATGCTTCGATAATGCCTTTGGTTTGTGGAGGTCAGATGGCAGCCGCTTCACTGAAAATATCGAAGTTTAGCGAAATCCGCAGTTAGGATGGTTAAGCGGTCCCCAGATATGAGGTAAAAGCTTCGGATGTGATTAATCCTAAAATGAAGAAGAATGATTATAAAAACAACTTACCTCTCCATCCTGCAGGTGAAAAATGTCAGTGGCTGTGGGATCTTCGTCCCAAGGTAGATCTCCAGTGGGGTCTCGTAGGAAGTTCGATATAGAATTAATAGACTCACTTCTATCATAGTCTTTATGATAATCACCATCTTTATAATGTTTTATACTGTATGCTTTGTCTGTGACAATTTTTAACTTTTTACACAATTTCTTGCCTTCCCTTTAAAGAAATAAAGATTGATTAAGAATGTATTCCCACAGGAAGCCAGAAACCAGGCCTCTATTTTATAAATAAAACATAACAGAATTATTACTTACACATTGTTACAATCTATGATAGCAAGTGTTGCTTGGCCTTTCATTGCATCGGCAGTACTCTTAAATACATCTATGATTGATGTAGAAGATTTAGGATTATTTACAAACAATATTAAAACATTAGTCTTAGTTCTCAATAACTTTTTAAATTCTTTAATATCACTTATGTCAGTCAAAACTGAACCTTTCTGTTTCTTTGCTTGTATTGTTGTTTGTACTAGTATAATACATAGCATGAATAACACCTGTAATGATAATGAAAAGGTTTAGTAGACTCTCAAATTTGTTACACCAGTAGGTTGTTGCAACTACAGCAGTAGTACAACAGTAGGACAGCTGTAGGACAGCAGTAGGACAGTAGTAGAACATCTGCTATCAAAATGATATCTTAGCAGTAGAGGTAACATATCCCTTGAGTGATATTGTCAGAGGTTTATGTGAATATTCCATATTGATATATGACTATTCTAAATAACAATAGAGTATCAATAATAGATATCGAGAAATTCTAATTAGGAATCAATCTCTCTTGAAGTGTTAGAGGTATAATTACATTAATAGTCAGCCACTATCAACTAAATTCCACAGCAAGTTTCTTGGTTTCAGGTGCTCTGGCCCAAATATAATATCTATAGTCCACGTTTGGTTCCATATGCATTGGCTCAAATATAATATCTATAGTCCATGCTTGGTTCCATATGATCTAGCTCAAAATATAATATCAATAGTCCATGCTTGGTTCCGTATATATGCTCTGAATCAGATATAATATCAACAGTCTATGCTTAGTTCCGTTTATATGCTCTGGATCAAACATAATATCAATAGTCCATGCTTGGTTCCATATGCTTTGGCTCAAATATAATATCAATAGCCCATGCTTGGTTCCATATGCTCTGGCTCAAATATAATATCAATAGTCCATGTGAAACAAGACTTACATGTTTTATATTAAGTGTACTTTGTCACATGTTGAAGTATGTACTCCATTGTGTAATCTGCCAAGTTTAATTTATCTACTAGGTGACAATATTAGTATTTATTCAATAACTAATGTGGCTGTATGATACTACATTAAGTTGAGTGTGATGCTAACAAAAAAAAACATATAGGTATATTAAAAATAAACCTACTTCCAATATAATGAAGATTGTGCTGTAACTATACATAAACTACCTACCTACTACATATACTGATATTATAATATATAGAAAAACAATAACGACAGGATAGAGAGTAACAATAACAAGAGGATAAGCTTGAATCTTATTTTTTTCGCCATCGCGGCATACCGTAAAACTACGATAGCGACTGATAACTCGCCGGTAACTGACTTTGTATTTTTACAGAAGGATTCTGTATTTAAAATCATTTAGTATTCAGAAATTTTAATCCAGGCATTGTATGTTTCAACATGCGGCGCCCACGTCCTTAAAATATAAAGATAATAAAAAGAACAGGTCTTGTTTTAAGTTTGATGGCGATTATTTCAAAAATTGCGTAGTAGCGCCTTTAGAACATACCTTTTTTAATATATTTCGGCCCATGATCTTCATCTGCAGCACCTTTCTTAGATAAATATAAAAACGTATATTACTTGAAAAGTTGTACAGAAACTTGCAAACTACTTTACTTGCCGAGTACGTACTTTCACAGTGACTGCAGCGAATGGCAGCGAAGTGACCAGTGACAGCCGTCACAGTATGTGTACGCAGTGTATGTTATACTCTAACTATTTCTTACTATAAATTCTAAGCGCTTTTATATATCAAACGACAACGAGACGTTTTATCGTCACATTGCCTGTAAGTATTTTATAGTCTTCAGAAACTTCTTAATACTCATATATTATGATGTCATCATTTTCGTATGATTCTCAAAGTGCATTGATTATTTTGAATACTGACCAATTGGGTATTTCACAAATATTGGAAACTTATCTTAAAAGATGAAGAATTTAATTTATACCTCTTACAACTTATCTTTTTCGCAATTAAACATTATGAAATTAATTTAAACATGTTTTTACTTTGTTAGCTTGAAAAGTGCTCGAAAAATGGTCGGTCACGTTAAACTCGGGTGTGATATCATTATAAAAATGTGATATGTACAAGTACCTACAAAAGATATAATTATATATGAACAAAGACCGACTCACGGTGACAGTCGAGTAGTTGTTACAGGACATGTTTTAAATGGTGAAACGTAGAAATCAGTGGTTACAGTTAGTACATCAAAATCCAGAGCGTACGGTTGATGAATCTGTTGTTCTTATTTTTAGAACTACTTTGATGTACAGTCACCGCCAAAAGTCAATGAACGTGTACAAACTTCCAGAATTCGTTTACACTTTACTTGTCAAAAGTGGATATACGCTCCTGGCCACATAACATTCCAAATGTCAGTGAACGCAATAAAATCAAATTTACTGAACACTGTACTATTACAAAATGCGGTAAACTGGCATAAAATATAGATTGTGGCATGTGGCATAATGTGCACGAACTTTTGTTGCATTGTTTATTATAGGTAAGTTACAAAAGTCGGTAAACATTATTATTATAATGTAGAGTTTAGGATAGTGTGCACGGAATATTGTTAACTTAACGTGTTAATGGTATTTTCTTAAACTACCTAAAGTATGTCGGTGAACCTTCATATCATTTATTTTAGCATATTGTTGAGTTCACGCGTCTATGTAATTTTGTTGCAATATATTATGTTCCAAAAATATTTGAACTTTTACGTAACATTCACACAGATACTACTAAACACAGCAAAGCAACTTTAAACCTTAATGACATTTGCCTGATTACATATTTTTTTCGCGCTAGCGATGACACTGATCACGAATCTAAGACTTAATGACGTCAATAAGGTCGAAAATTGTTTGCACTCACGTTATTTAATCTGTAGGTGAATATCTTTTCTAACTTCAATTGATAATCAGCTTTTAGTTTCATTTCCCTGATCAACGATTATGTATAGATGCCACAAAGTATGTATTCTTATTCTCATTGGTACTGGTGTAACAAATGGAGGGATTATTTTGGAGGAAGAACAATTTATTTATTATAATCGTATTATAATTTGTGATAATTTTGTTTTGTAATGTGCCCGTATGAATTTTGTTCCCGTTACTATAAAATACCTTTTAGTGGGCATAGGCCTATCCCTGTTTCAAATTTTAACCGATTAAAATAACAGTTTTACCCCTTTTTTGTGCGATAAGTTCCCACGGATACCCCTCTCGCCGCAGCCGATGGGGGAGGTTATGTTGGACTTAAACTAACTAAAACGCACGCCGTCTAAGAACCATAAGATACCGGAGGTGATGTTGCCGGCCAACACAGGACCATCTCTTTCGAGCTGGCCCTCATTGGGTTCGGAGACCCCGAAGTCCCCATCCAGCCCCCAGGTAAATGCCGCGGCCTACATCGGCTAGGGTGACAGGCGGCTCCACCCATCACCCTCAGACTCCCAATCATGAGGGATGGAGGTCATTCTGCAACCTCCGACGCCCTTGTAGCCTCCGCTCTTCGCGGGCTGAGCGGTTAGCGAGTCTCCTCCGTTCCCGCTCCGCCGAACAGTTTTACCCTTAGATTCCTATCTTGATAAGTCAAAACTTGTGATACAAAAGTTAGTGAGAGATTTGAATCACTGCAAATCCGACTTGACGTAGTCTTGTTTGCCCTGCCCCCAGAGTGTTATTTCAGATGAGCATACCGGCTACATGCTTATTAAATGCGGCTTATTGCATGCATGGGGCTGGATGTTGCTTGCTGCATGTCTGTGCTGCATGATGTATCTGATGCTTGCTGCATGCTGCATACCTACTAGTGATGTAACGAATGTCAATTAAACAATAACTGTCAATTGTTATGATCCTAACTAACAATTGAAAATAAAAAACTTCACTAACTTTGTAACATATTGTGGGAATTAATAATTAGTAAGCAGGTGAATTGCTAACCGCTCAGCCCGCGAAAAGCGAAGGCTACTAGGTCGTACGAAGGCAGAGGGGGTTACGGGTGGAGCCACCCGTCAACCTGGCAGAAGCAGCGTGGCGGCGGTGCGGGGACGAGTTGGGCACTCTATGGTTCCCACATCCGAGGAGAGGGCCAGATCGAGAGAGATGGCCCTGGGTCGGCCGGGGTACGAGGGATATACTTGTTGCCCTGCCCCTTGGCAACCAAAAACGATCCACAGGAGTCGTGCGTTTTAGTCGGTTCGAGACCAACATAACCTTTTCGATTTGAACCGATGAACAGGTAGGGTTCAGAAAAATTAAAAATATTAACGAAGCGATCTACAACTTCCTCTTAGAGGTTATGGGAAGTCTGGAAAGAAAGTTACCAGTTTACGCTATGTATATGGATTTGACAAAAGCATTCGATTACGTGGGTCACAGTACCCTGTTAGATAAGCTATGTACTTACGGAATAAGGGGAAATGCATTAAATCTTATGAAATCATAAAATCACGCCTATTTCCCATAAGGGGTAAACAGAGATCACGGATCTCCATTTGATACGATCCTGACATACTACTCTCGATTCATTCTGTCTCATTACATTCTTCATGCATGCTCGTCGGTTTAGAGTACTCCTGACCTGCCCCTTTTCTAAAACTTCCCCGATTTAGTCGAGGTATGTGCGCCTAGGTCTTCCCCTTCCGACGGTACCATCCACACTCGCCTCATACACCTGTTTCGTAAGTCTTTTTTCATTCATTTTCTCAACATGAGCAAACCATCTCAACATTCCTCTCTCAATTCTCATCACTACATTTATCACTCCACATCGTTCTCTTATCACGCTATTTCTCACTCTATCTCTCAAGGTCAAGCCTCACATACTTCGCAACGCACGCATTTCCACTGCATTCACTCTACTCTGATACTTTTTTTGCCACACCCAACTTTCACTACCATACATAAGAGTCGGCACTAATACTCCTCCATGTACAGCCAGTCGTGTCTTTTCGGACACTTTCCAGCTGCTCATAAAGTTGTGTAGTGCCCCATTCACTCTATTACCGGCTATCACTCTCCTTAAAACATCTTCTTCATGCTTTCCATCTCTCGCAAACAATGTTCCCAAATATATGAAATCATTCACTTGTTCCACTTTTTCTCCATCTATACAAATCGTACACTCTGTCACGAGTGTTTTTAGTCTATGCTTCGCAATGAAAAGACCTGATCCGTACATTCCATTCCCTTTCTAAAACCCGCTTGTGCATCCCATAATTTCTCATCGGTTTCTTTAATAACTCTCTGATTGAGAGAGTTATGAAAGAAACCGATGAGAAATTATGCACACTTTCGCATACAGTTTGCCGACGACGCTAAGTAGGCTAATACCCCTGTAGTTTTTGCAGTCTTGATACAAGCCCTTTCCTTTTTAAAGTGGAACTATAACGGCCTTACACCAATCATTTGGTACACCCAGCATATGTTGAAAAGGCGGCACAACTGATTCGCTTGTCCAGCCCTCAGCATCTCGACTGTCACCTTATCATATCCCGCTGCTTTACCAGCTTTCATACTTCTTAATGCATTTACAACTTCATTCATACTAATACCACTTTTATCAGTATCAACATGGTCATCCATCACCGAGGTTAGTGCATGTACACCATCCTCTCTTTCAAACAAGCTTTCAAAATAGTTCTGCCATCTTTTTAACACACATTCCTCACCTTTTACAATACTCCCATTCTGGTCTCTGATAGCGTTCAGCTCGGAACTTTGCGTTTCTCCTCTGGCTGAACGTATGGACTCCCAAAAGAACTTAATGTTAATCTAGAAATCCTCAGATAACCTTTGATCAAACACGTCTTTTTGTTCCTCTTTCTTTCTAGCAATCACTCATTTTACTATCCCTTTCAGTCTTCTATATTTGTCTTTCGCTTCATCCACATCCTCATTTGTAGGTTTCTGCATTCTCTCATTAGCTCTGACTGAGAGCCAGTCTTGCTACGCTTTCTTTTTCTCACATACCAACTTTTGCACTTCTTTATCCCACCATGCATGCTTCACGTTTTGCAATTTACTTCTCTTACTTATATCACATACTTGAGAAGCCACACTCACAATCTCATCTTTGAATACCTTCCATAACTCCTCCTTTATCTTCTTGCAAATTTTCTACTTTTATTCTTTCTAGTACACTTATGGACTTACGCCTTCTACATCTCCATCGCTTAAAGAGATCACTTATACGGCACATAACCAAAAAGTGGTCTGTATGGATGCCCACACCGCGATATACCCTAGCGTCTAGAATATTTTTTCTCAATCTTTCATCCACTATTACAAAATCAATCATACTTTTCCTGACATTCTTCGCTTCTCTTGTATACATATGAATCCTTTTGTGTCGAAACATCGTGTTTGACACACAAAGGTTCCATTTAAAACATACTTCAAGCAAACCTTTACCATTTTCATTCGCTCTTTCATCTCCGTACTTGCCAAGAACCCTTTCAAATCCATCTCGTTTCAGTCGTACCCATCAATTAAAATAACTTACCATTATTATTCTTTTATTATCCTTACATTCTCTCAATACATCTCTTGAACTCTCCCAAAATTGCTCTCTTTTTTCTTGTACTTCTGACGTATTCGTACCGGAGTCTACAGGAGCATAAACCCCTATGACAAAAATACGAGTGAGTCCCACTTTCAATCTCATCCACATCAGTCTAGCATTCACACATTCGAATACGTTCACACACTCAACCATTCAAGCAGATAGGATGACACCAACTTCCTGGCAAGCTCTGTCAGTACTTGGTACTCCCGACCAGTACGAGGTGTAGGGTCCATGCTTGCTGATGTCATATTCTTTCCTCTTCGTCTCATTCACACAAAGAACATCAATCCTTCTTTCATCCATCATCTGACAAACATCATTCATTTTTTCTTCCATTCCTCCTCCAACATTCAACGTAGCAAAACGGCTCTGCGTGAGCCACTTTTCGCCCCCACGGGAAATGAAACGTGACGGGTGGCGTACCGCGTCGCCGCCATGTGGATGATTTATTTTTTGTATCACCATTGCGTTCCCACGAGTCCAAGGAAAAATATGGTCCACCCACGCAGAGCCCATAATCTCAAGACACCCTCCGTTACACCAGCTTGCCCTCTGGTCACGAATCCTCGGCACGGGTCTGCTAACACCTTGGATCGGGGTTTTTCTTAGGTATGCTCCCTGAGAGTTGGTTTTATTTCGGAGTGACCTTCTCCTATATGGTTGCAGACCAATACTGATGAGGTACATCTCCCCGGTTTTGATTTCAGAGTTTTCCTTCCTTAGACGGGTTGCAGCCCAATGCTGTCGAGGCCCATCTCCCCGAAACACATTTTTTTGGTTTTGGACATTATTATTACTATTAATATTTTACTTATTAATGAAATTGTAAATTTGCATGCGGATGGAATACGGATTGAGGAAAGTAAACAAATGTAATATGTACCATTATAAATACCTGTACTCGCAAATAAAGATTGATTATGATTATGATTATGAATATGATTTTCCGCACGTAAAAGAAAAAAAAAGAGTATACTATTGCTAATTCGAATATTATGATCGTTCTGCCAAAATACGATTAGGTATATAAAATACATTGCGCTGCGTCAAAAATGTTCGTTAAATAATTAGTTAAATGCCAAATGAATTTCGGAGTATCAAGTTTCTGCAAGATGATCCCTCCATCTATCACACCAGTACCAATGACAATAAAAAAAAACTTACTTTTTGCCATCTCTTCATAATACTTCAGTATCGAGAACGTAATACTAAAGTAAACATGGCGATAAGTCGTGCCACCATCGTTCATAATATAAAACCGCCCAATGAAACAATATTGGCAATAATGATTTGCTTTTTAATGCAGCCCAAGACTACATGACGTACACGTATCATATAGGATTATGCTACATAAATGATAAAAGATATAATTGAATGTCCTTATAAAATCATAATATTATTTTTTTGTCAGATAAATTGCCTGTATGCCATTACATTACATAAATTTAAGCAAACTGCTCAATGTCATAGAGGTCATATCAGGTACTCTGTTTTCATTGTTCAAAAATATATTGATCTATGAAAAATGATCCTGTGATTGGTCCGCATTATCCGTAATTAATGTTTGTAATGTTTCATTGGCTGATTTTTGTTTGAGATTTATTGATTTCAATTTAGCTGAACAGAGAATAAACATCGCAAGATCTTATCCGGCTACTTTCCCGCTTGAGTTGATCAGCAAAGCCGTGTATTTCTACAAGCAGAATACGGTAAGTTGAAGTTATTTTAAAGTAAATAAATTAATTGAATTCAAACGGATTTAATCAATACACGTATTGCCTAGAATATTTCTATTATTCTTCAAAATATTTCGTCTTATATCTGTGGGTCTTTACAATTTTTATAAACTTCATTAATTTTTTTCTTCTTCAAACTACATATTAAAATGCCGCATTTGTTTTATTCCTATAGGCTTTGTAAACTTGTCAGACATTCACAGCGCTGGCGAACTTCATGTCTTGTACTCGTAATAGGGCGTGACCCTATTGCCGTCAATCGGCCGCTTCTTTGTGTATTTTGTAGCAAGACTCCCTTGGTGTTGCACACGTCCATAAGCCACGGTAGCCACTTTCCATAAGGTGGGCCGTGTGCTTGTCTGTCAACCAAGTGGTATAAAAAAAATAAAAAAACAAGTCCACATCCACGTCCAAGTCACTGTACATCTAATTTTAATGTATCATTATCATGTCTAAAAGCCCGGGGACCACCCATAATCACATACCTCTTTCCTTGTACTACTATACTGGAATACTTATTGCATATTCCATTGATTTTCTCACTTATGTTGCTTCCATAAAATCAAAGCTATCACAATAGTCTAAAATAAAAAATTTTTTTCAAGAGATAATGAGAGGTAAACAAAGATGGATGAACCACCGACTGCGGGCAGTCAAAAATGGCTATGCCATCGGGAAACAAACAACTCATGAAACGTCTTCTAAAACTAGACAGAACAATAATGGGCCACGTCCCCTCAACAAGTACCTATACATCATCAGTGTTACGAATAGTCCCCTTTGCAGGGGGTGTACCGGAATGCAAGGCAGTAGCCTATCAACAATCAGAAATTCTCAGAACAGTGAGGTTGTTTCGCAAAGCCTGTGATGCCCCCATTAAGCTTCTGCATTTCTGGATGGAACCAAACTGGCTGCTCTAGCCAGTACTCTACACACACAATGGCCCAAAAAAGGCGGCCAATTATGGACAAAGGATTTAGGACTTTCCATTCCATTCTGAGATAATGAGCTACATTTTGTGAACACTAAATTATAAAATGACGTCAAAAGACGGTCGGTATGTGGGACATTGTAATAAATCAATAAATAAATAAGTATTGAATCATCATCTTTGCATTAGCCCCGATAACATCCAAGGCTGAGGAGTCCGGAGGTTTGCTTTCCTACATTTACTTCTTCAACTATTGAATATATTTTTTAATTATAGAAACAGAACCGTAACAATGAGTCGCAAGTTTGTTGTTGGGGGCAACTGGAAAATGAATGGTGACAAGAAGCTAGTCACTGATATTATAGAAAATTTGACAATAGGTCCCTTGGACCCCAATGTTGAGGTAATAGTCTTTTCAATAATATTACAAAAATAGTAATAGTCATACATAGTAATCTAATTAGACCAGGTCTATTTACTATCATTTCTTAAATGCAGGTTGTCATCGGAATCCCAGCTATATACCTTGCATATGTTAAAGCTATTGCTCCTGATAACGTTGAAGTTGCCGCCCAAAACTGCTGGAAAGCTCCAAAGGGAGCTTATACTGGTAAGATAAAAAATTAATATTTTGCGATCATATGTGATGTCAATAATATGGGGTGTATGGGGCTCCACCCTTAACAGGCCCAAGACTCTGGTGCAGACTTGTCCCTCAATGTTGGAGACTAGATATAGTTGGAAGCCTTATAATCCCTGCATATAATGTCCTTGATTAATAAGATGTTAACAATTACTTTGAATATGAAAATGATCTAAATTTATTCAGTTGAATTTATTGTGTCTCACGAAACTGGACTGGTCTTCACAACACAGTGAATCCTGTGAAGATCCAGCGGTCAATAGTTTTAAGAGCCATGTAAACTGAATTTCAATAAATGTTTCAAAATTGTCAATCATATTTGATATTGGGTAATACAGGTGGAATCGAGATCAAAGGATGAATAAAAATAAAATGGTTATTAGTTTTGTTTAATAATTTGTGTTACAATATTTTAAGTAAGCACATAACCAGATATTTGGCAATTCTGTTATTACATTCTACTAGTCCATAGTTTCTCTTCAGTGAGAATAACTTCAGAATTTTATTTTATTTTTATTCACCCTTTGGTTTTAAGGTAGACATGCAGATTTACCAATGTAGTCATTGTCACTTATAGTTGGATGGGCAGTAAATCATTTGAAGGTTTTGGTGAAGATTTTACTGCTGGGCTTAGGCCTCTCACAATGTTGGGAGGTTAAAACTGAATATAATCAATTAGTAATATCGACCAAGAATTCCAGTTTCCTTGTACATGTATGTTTTGTTTCAGGTGAAATTTCACCCACTATGATTAAAGACATTGACGTCAACTGGGTCATCCTTGGACATTCGGAAAGGAGAACAATTTTCAAAGAGCAAGACGATCTAGTTGCGGAAAAAGTAAATATAGTTTACTATTGAATTCAATCATATTAACAAAATTAACCTGTCAAATGAGCTATTGTGAATTACGACTAGAAGGCTGCTACTATATCAGTAAAGAACTTTTAATGTTTAATGGTAACAAGTCACGTAAGAACCCTGTACAGTGTACAGTGCTAATACATGCTCGTTATCAAACCTAAACCATTAGATTAACCGTAACATATCAAAACCAATGATAATATCAATTAAGCAAACAGTTCGAATCTGTATGGTCACCATAGAACCAATCGGAGCTTAACTGTTCAATCAGGATTTTTTGATATAGTAGCTTTTTACACAGATTAATTTTGTTCACGGCTAAAGCTCATCTACTATGATAAAATTTCTACCGTTACTGTTTATGATTTTTGATTAAATCGTGCATCCTCAGGTAGCCCATGCTCTCGAATCTGGTCTGAACGTCATCGCTTGCATTGGCGAAACACTTGAAGAGAGGGAAGCAGGCAAAACCGAGGAAGTTGTTTTCAGACAGACCAAGGCTCTCATTCCAGCAATAGGTGACAAATGGGCTAATGTTGTGCTGGCCTATGAGCCTGTTTGGGCAATTGGCACAGGCAAGACAGCCTCTCCTCAACAGGTTGGTGTATTTATTTACTGTGATTATTATAAATAAAATTTTGTTACATAGATATGTCTTATTCCAGTCTATGATCCGTTTAGGGCGTTCAGCCATTAGAGCATAATTGAATAACAAACATTCAATCATCTTCATAAACTTTATTCATAATATTTGTAGGATTTTGAATATATTATATGTTGAACAATATGCAAAATGGTGCTTTTTTGTGTGTGACATGATAATTGAATTAAGACTCAATTGATATGGAGTAATCTTTTCATAATGAAGTTGTTTAATTTGTTAATGGTGCCATTTATCAGATTATAATGAATTATCATATCAAATTAATCACATTAAAGTATATGAATCGCATAATATCATATTATTAAATCATTCAATAATAATCAGTCTACAAATAACTGATTAAATTCATGTTGATTCTGTTGTGCCACCTATTAGTAGTTTTGTCCAAAAAGTTGCTTCTAACCTGGCCCTCAATTCTACTAAAGTGAAACCACTTTCATACTAACAGACACCGCAAAAAATCGCATAAAATTTTAGACTTTAATATTTCTGTCTCAGGAGAGTTCATTAGACTTTCTTATTCACTTTGCAAAAAGCCTTTTAATTTGGACTTTAAAATATAAAATTAATAATTTTTTTAGCAGTGTCCTTGTATGACAGTGGTTTAGCTTTAGCAGATCGAGGCTCTGAATACATAGGTTACACTAAAAGTTTCCGGAACTGGCCACTTACATAAACAATATTTAAAAATTTATTACAACATTTGAAAATAGAACTCTTTGGCTGTAGAATACAGTTTGTTTCATCTGACTGTCTTTTGTTTTACCTTGTGGTGCCATTTAAAAAATTGTGTGTCTGCATCAACATGGATTTAACTCGGGAAAATTTTCGTAGTATGATTTTCTACGATTTTAAGTGTAATTTGACGGCTCAACAGAGCATCGCTCGGCTTGAAACAGCTTTTGGCGATGAAGCTCCATGCAAGACGACTGTTTATAGCTGGTTTGCAGAATTCAAGCGTGGTCGTATCAATCTCAGTGACGAATCTCGCGATGGTCGGCCGTCCACCGCTGTGACCAACAAAAACATCGATGCTGTGCGCCGTATGATTGAAACAGACAGGCATGTGACCTACCATGAAATTCGCGCATCCTTAGAAATAGGCATGAGTCAAATACAATCAATCCTACACAAACATTTGGGTGTGAGAAAGCTGTGCTCGCGGTGGATCCCACATAACTTGACCGAGGATCAAAAAACGGACCGCGTCACTTGGTGCAGTGCCATGCTTACCAGATTCAACGAAGGTGCGTCAAATTTGGTGTGGGACATAGTAACAGGTGATGAAACATGGATTTATTGCTACGATCCCAAAACAAAGCAGCAATCGAGCGTATGGGTCTTTCAAGATGAGCCGAAACCAACCAAAGCGGCGCGCGTGAAAAGTGCATCTAAGCGGATGATTGCTTCTTTTTTTAATAAAACTGGACACGTGGCTACTGTTGCTTTAGAAAATCGTCGTACTGTGAATAGTGACTGGTACACGACCATTTGTTTGCCGGAAGTTATTGACGAACTCCGTAAAAATAACCGTAAACGCCGTATCATCCTGCACCACGACAATGCTAGTTCTCACACGGCCAGACAGACAAACGACTTTTTGAAGGCGAAAAATGTAGAACTCATGAGTCATCCTGCATACAGTCCCGACCTGGCACCTTGTGACTTTTATCTGTTCCCAAAAATTAAGAACCAATTACGCGGCCAACGATTTTCATCACCAGAAGAGGCTGTCGAGGAGTATGAAAAACACGTTTCAGAGGTCACCACAGAGGAGTGGCATAAAAGACGCCAAGGGAGATTATTTCGAAAAACCTAAAATTAATTTTGTACCTTTAATAGTATTTTTTCATATTCATTCCGGAAACTTATAGTGCGCCCCACGTATAATATGACTTATTCTCGTAATGTATTTGTAGGCGCAAGAAGTTCACGCTTCTCTACGTAACTGGTTGGCAACCAATGTATCACCGGATGTAGCTGCTTCAGTGCGGATACAATATGGAGGCTCTGTCACTGCTGCCAATGCGAAGGAGCTAGCTGCCTGTCCTGATATTGACGGGTTCCTCGTCGGTGGAGCGAGTCTTAAGCCAGAGTTCATTGACATTGTCAATGCTACACAATAATTTTTTCTCTCATAGCCATTGTGAGCAGATTACTGCTCTGTATAGCTGGTTGTGTATTGTATGTGTGTATCAATTCGAAGAGCATTGTTATTATTCTCTTAATTTATCTTACATCAATTTTATAAGATTTTATTAGTATCATGTCATGTCATAAATATCAATCGTATATTTTACCGCCCGACCGTCGTGTTGTTTGCTTGTGATAATTTAATTTAGTAAATTTAATGAAATAAACATACCCACCCCAGACTATGCATATACATACATAGTTGGAGATACTGTTTGATGCAGTCTTGTCTAATAACACTATCATCCTGACGGTCCTGTTCACACTGGAAGTCACAAAGTAAAATCGGCATATATATATAGCCACCGTATTTTTTATGTAACCTGTTGAATTTGTGAAGTAAGAGACTATGCCAAAAAAATATTACATCGCTATGTATATCTAGAAATATTTTTCTTCTAGCTAACATTACAGATATAAATCTAATGAAGAATCTAATTTCAAATAATTACAAATGCGTGTGCATATTTTCTGAATTATTTTTATGTATATGGTAGCGAACAATCAATTATATAAAATATGCAAATTTTTGCAAAAATTGTTTAATGTTATAAGTATTTTTACCTTATAATGTAATTTGCAAAGTTACGAATCATGTAAAGGAATCAACATATATATTAATTAATATATATTAGTAACGAAGATCAATCTATTTGAAAGTATATTTACTGACTATTACTATTATATTCAGTTACTACAAACTAAAATATTCACACTAAAGAATACACCCGCCAAAAGGAAAGGGAGAACATATTTACGTTGTAACATTATTGATCAAATTGTTCCTCACTGCATTAGAAAATGTTACAGCTATAATAAAGAAATTATTTTTCCTATTATACGTAACAATATTCTATGGACAAGAAGTGAAACTTAGGTAATGATGAAATAAATGTATTGTGTCAATCATGTGAAGTATTTTATTGTAAAACCCAACACTAAACAAACCTATTCTTAAAGTAAGAAAATCGATAAATCTTACATTATTAGTAATGATCTAAGATCACCACCTGATCATTTAGAACTTGATTTTTTTTTGGGATCACCTGTAAGGGTCCATTAACACAACAAAAGTCTGCCAATCCATAATACAGCTTTGGTAGTTACCAGTGTTCCATTTGTGCTTATTTTTCTCAGAAGCATTAACAGTTGAAGTAAGGGTGAATTTCCTATTGTAATATTTAGATTATAGGTATGCTTCTACTCTGCTGTAGTATCAATTAGCACTAAATACTACCAGTCCATTGTAACTCCTATAGACGAGGACATGAAGGTTAAGGGTTGATTCATTACCTACCCATTATGACAAAACGATATAATACCCATTTACCCCTGTCTAGATTGCCATTTATTTCTCACATTAGATATACCCCGTAATAATTTCTTATAACATAGGTACCTATTGATTCATAAAGCAATGGCTTCGTTTTTACCTACAATGAGATGGATATATTTCCCATCCAATTAATCTAAAGCGTAATAAATTAAAAGCTAGATACTCTTTGCATTGCTAAGTCTATAATTTAATTATAAAATCACTTGTTTTGTAGGCATGAGGTATGTACCATTATACTTATCAATTATCAACTAATAGGTAACATAATACAACAAAATTAAGATTGGGTGCCGTGCCGAGCTATCAATTTATTTATTCTGTTATCAGTGCTATGACGTTTAGTTATAAACTTTTCAGATAAAACATTTCGATAAGTTTTGATTTTATTGACAGTTGTTTTAATTATATTGAACCAATTGAGCATGGATTTCACCGGTGGAAAAAAATGCATTTAATTCAATTTACACTGCTATATCGAATTTTATTAAATTTTCATCGCGTTAATCTCGGTCGCATCCTCACCCGGGAGTCCGAGGTCCACTATTTATTCAATGGATTATTACAATGATTGAAATGAAAATAGATATAATTTCGTGAAACGAACTTTTAGTGGTGGATTCTAGCATTTTTCTTCAAGAGACATTATATTGATATAACTACGTCCTTGTACCTATATTAATAAATTTAGGTAATCCTAAATCATCCACCAAGTTTAACTAAGCTATTGTTTGTAATTCCTTGTAGTGACAATGACCATCTCACTGCAACTCTTCATTTCTTAAAACAGCTTGGCCCAGGAAAGGCAAGTGTTTCACTACCGGCTCTCCATACGAGAAGATAGTTCTGACTGGCTCGAACCAAGACGCCAGGAAGGATAGAACCAGCAGCCAGAACAAAATCTTGAAAGTCCAGTCCAGGACGTAAAGGCTGGAAAATATAAAATTAGTAGGTACTCAACATCACTAAAACTTAGATTGTCTAAAGTAAAACTTAGGTATAATCGTATTTTTATGTTAGGTCAATGTTATTGCATTAAAAAATGGTAAGTAATATCAATAGGCATGGCCAACAGGTAGGTACAATGACGGCACTGAAACTGCGCTTACAGGGTTGGCAGTGAGTGTGTGACTCCTTTGGTGTTGCACGCGTCTATAGGCCACGGTAAGCTCTTTCCATCAGGTGGGCCATGTGCTTGTTTGCCAACCCAAGTGGTATAAAAAAAGGTATAACTATTGTGGCTACTTGTGGTCCATCCTAACTTATTCCAATTAGGATGGTTGCCAAGTAGCTGGAACTTGGTACAATTCTCTCATCCTAGTCTGAACGTTTTGCGTTATGTATCTATCTGACTGCACCAAATTGGAATTAAATTATTTTCTGTGTTCGTTATTCAGGGTATACTTCCAAATTGCCGCACTAGCGTCCCCACTGGCGGGGCAAGGAGGGTTTTCAGCAAGGTTATTTTTTTTGGAAAGTATGGTGGTTTTTGGTAAGGTGCTGTAATTGCACCAAGGAGAAGCCAGGGCATTTTTAATATAAAATATAACAGAAGGTAAAGGGGTAGTAGAATCACGGATCACCATAGTGTTTAAATTATTAAAATTGTATACGTACACATTGTGGTAAGTTTTGTTAATAGGAATCTTATTCGGATCTTCTTTTAAACAGTACACACGGCCGCCTTCCACACATTTCTTCAAATAGTCATCACGATCAAGATGAGCCACGTTGGTATTGAAAATTTCTTGCTCTTCTTTGACCAGTTGTCCTTGAATGCTATCATAGTTCTTGCAAGGGAAGCTCCACGGTCTCATTGTGAAATATTGTAGCACTTCCAGCCCTTGAGTTATTTTCTCTTGAATTCGGACTAATCTGTGAGGTTAATATTAGTCTATTTATGAATAAAACTCTTAGCTACTTAGTTTCTAGCTGCCTATGAATCGCCATCATTCGTACTAGGAGTATCTACCTACTTAGTAGGTACCTATCTACTTAAAAAAATGTGACAGGATGAGGGGTTTTCGAATTAGGACTAGATAGGCCGAAGAAATTTTTGTATTTTTTGTTCTATGGCATGTCTAATGATACCACCAACTCAGTAAATGTTTATAAAATTATTAATGGTATCTCGCCATCTCGCCAATGTCAAGTTTTTCAAGAAATTCTACCAGAGCCGGGTTAGCCATGTTAGTAAATTCATTACAGGGTCGGCAGCACGGATGTGACTCCACTGGTGTTGCACACGTTCATAGGTCACGGTAACCACTTTCCATCAGATGGGCCGTGTACTTGTCTGCCACTTAAGTAAAGCCGTGTGTCCACTCTTCACAAGATTCAGGTGGTCGATGAGGCCCTCGATTCTACTAAAGCAAAACCAGTGTCATACCAACCACAGATATAGCAAGAAATTTTAAACTTTATTTCCAATCGCTTAAAGTTTAAAATCAAATGAAAATAGTTTCATTACGTTTTCATTCTCTCTGTAAAAAGCCTTCTAAATTTTAATTTACACAGCTAAAAAAGGCTATAAGCCGACATTAGTATTTCCCTGAGGGTGAGAAATATTCTAGCTACGACATTACACGGCGCCATTTATGCCCAAACTAAGCAACGCTTGTCATAATATGGCTTTTAGAATGCAGATATTTTTTTAATCACTCATACGTATTTAATATTTATACCTATATATATATATATATTTATATATATATATTTATATATATATATTTATAGGTACATACCATACCAATATAGAAATAGGTATTTGTAAGAAGCAGGAATCGAACCCACAAGCTCAGAACTTAAGTCAAAAGCTGTGTACCTTGACAAAGGTCATTGACTGAACTGTTTGCCTGTAGAGTAGTCAACCGACACTGAGTCCTCCGAGGTTGGGCAGAAGCTGTTCTAGTGAAACATTCCTACCAACAATTTGAAAATTGAGAAAGAGGTATGATAAAAAAATATACTAACATTCTCTTTTGTCCTAATATGAGAAGCAAAAAATCGACAAGATAGGCTGGCACCAAGTGGAATAAAACTCTTCGGGTTTCATGTAGCACTGGGTTCGTGGTGATATCACCATTGGGGTACCAGAGGGGCCATGCAAACGGACGCTCAGCTGCGTATCGTCTTCCGAAATTTAGAACATCTGCCCATGAGGTCGGTTGTTGGTGTCCAATATTTACGTTGTATACGGGAATTGAATCTGGTCTGAAATTTTAAGAGGTATAGGTTAATATAAATAGACCTTACAGCGCCGATCACAGTTGCAAGTAGATAGATATCCACTGGTATTGCTCGGAACATATCTTGGACATAAAATGTGCTCAAAATGTACACTATACGCGCAGTACCTACACGTTTCTCGGGTGTTTCTTGCGAGATTCGAACTTGCGGGCTTTCACTTACAGGGGTACTGCTCTGAGCACAGAGCCACCGAACCTCGCCTGAATCCATCCAAATTTTCCTATATATCCGTCTTGAGGTGGCGGTACCGATTCTATTTTTTGCTATCTTAATCGAATTGAATAGTTAGAATACTAAGTGCTTTAAAATTTCATTCAAAGGTAACTTACTTCATAATGATATTTCCAGATTATGTGTATGTAAGAAGATCAATCGTAAAAATGTTTGACAATTTTTCTTCGTTCTTTCCCCACCGGGGTACGATTTAAATATATAAATATTACGTAAGGTTCTAAATTCTATAATTGATGGATTTTGACATTCCAATCGGTTATAAATAGTGAAGAGTACTAAAACCTATGGCGTAAAGGCCACCATGACCGTCTAACATTTATTGGAACGATTTTTGAAACTATGGCGATCTTACCCCGTTATCTTTTGATATTTCCCCTGCATTTTTATATCAACTTCTTAACATGTATTTTTTTATTATGGGGCAGTCTTAGCAGGATTTTATTAATACCATAGAAATATATACCCTTTGCTCTTCACTACAACATTTACATTTTTAGCTTGAGTCAATATTCATGGTTTCACAAGTGTTCAAATTCAAGTCTACTCATCTCATCAAAAAACCATTCACTCTTACCCCCATTCAACTCACCCTAAATCAGAGACAACGAAAACTTACTTCTCTTTTCTGGTTCCTTCGAGCATGCCTATGGCGATAATAGCATTGATAGCGATATCCACGGGTATCACCTGCGCGATTAAGGTGCCATCACAGAGCATGGTTCGAATAACTCCCTTTCCTGCTGCTATCATCAGACCTACCGGTCCGTTCAAGTTATCAACCCAACCTGGCACGGGGTCATTTAGCGCTGGACATACTGAAAACCAAAATAAATGAATCCTTATTATGGTGATCGCGGTAGCCTAGTGGTATGGGTAATGGACTGCTGAGACGAGGTCTCGGGTTCGATCCCAGGTTTTACCATGGCACACACCAATGACTTTTCGATGCTTTTCGAAGTTATGTGTGTATTTATCGCAGGTTTTTAAGTACCCGGTTAATGGCAATAGGCTCGCCACCACATTGGGATCTAAACATAAACTGGTGAAAGCACCTCTACCTACCCCTTTGGGATATATACATGAGTTTATGTTATGTTAGTATTTGTATTAGTGAATCGATCACTTTTAAAAGACCTTTGAATAATAGTTAGAAGTTTTTCAATGTGATGAAGTAAAATGCTATGGGTAATATTGTTGTCTTATGATTAGGTTAGGTAGGTAAGTGCCTACTTACTTTTTTCACACGATAATTTTACTGAAATGTAGGTACTGAGTACAAATGACACCCACATTAAAATATTCACTTATTTCGTACCAACAGGTAAGAGGTGGTGATTGCAACCATGGGTAGGTACAGACAGCATCAGAGATCGACCTTCACGTGTTAAATACTCAAATCCTGTTGGCTGATTGTTCTGACACTTCGTACGCACCTTTAGTTCGTATAATAATACAATTTAAAACATTAAAACAGTTCGACTTGAGCTTAATACCTTGGTATTAAGTACGTTTTTTGTTTAGACACTTTGCTACTCAAGGTCGATCTGATGCTGACTGACCTAGCCTAGGTATGATGAAGACTAAATAATATACCTAGATACTTGTAGGTAACAAAGCTTGGTAGTATAAACATTGTTGGAGAAGTAGGTACCGTTGATACAGGATATAGTAGGTTTGCCTACCTATAGTATAATACAGCACAGATAATATAATGCAATGCTCTATTAGGTAACTTTCGTTATTATTGCCAAACTTCTTAACCTACGGTTTATCTTATTTTATAAGCAAATAAACTATTAAGTAATCTGTGCTGAATATGCTAATAGTTTAAGATCTCGTGATCACCCCTCACTACCCACTTATTTTCTGTGAACCAAAATCTATATAGGTTCCTATGTGTATTTCCCACTTTCTTATGAATTGGTGATATCTGGTAGACTTTAGATCTGTCTTCTGTTTATGTATGTAAATAAATAGACTTCATACTTTTATCGAATCGATCACCTAAAGAGAAAAACTTACCAATGCTTGGACGAGCAATAACAACGGGCAAGTCGTGGTAAGAGGCTCCGACCAATGTTTCAGCAAGCCGTTTAGAAAATGTGTAGCAGTTGGGATGTGGTCCGAGCAAAGAGGGAGTTAGCAACTGCAGCTGTTTGTCGTCCAACCATTCGATCAGTTTCATGACATTATCAGGATCTACCGGCGGTGCATGCAACTATAAAATTGATTATTATGGTCATATTGTTACATTTAAAATTTTAAAAAATCCTTGCAATTTGAATGGTCTTGTGCGAATTTTCATCTGTGTAGGTTGATTGATCTTTCTGTCTTGATTTTATAAAGTGCTTTCATGTAAAATCACGCAAGTAACGGCATAGTAAGGTTTATACGGAGTTGACAATTCGATGTTGAAAGCACATGAATGATAAATAAGTAGTTGATTATCGTAATATCTAAAATCTTGAGGTTGAAAGTGAAGCGGACCGCATCCTTCTTTGCCATCGAATACACTGTCATATTGGTACTTATGCTTCAGTAAACATCAGTACCTATACTTGCTGGACGTAGGACTGGACTGGATGTAGGACTTTACCAATGAATATAAACGCGGTTAATGTCATATAAACTGTGTTAGTACCTACATTTTTACTTACTAACATTAACTCAATGCATTATTAGGTAGGTACTTACCTTTTCTTCTAGAACTTCATAGTCAGGGTAGCAGAAAGCAGTAGACAGATGTACAAACAGGACCAATTTCTCGAACCTCTTGGCGATGTCCAAAGCTCTTCGAGTACCACAAGTGTTCATATTAACATTATCTTTTAAAGGTGCTTCTAGCCGCAGTGTAGCAGCAAAATGAAATATTATTGATACTTCATTTGATAAGTTCGCTATTTCTGAATCAGAGAGACCAAAATTTTCAAATAAAACGTCACCTTGTAACGGTTTAATCTTTTGCAAGGCATTGGGGTCTTTTTCTCCCAGGCGTTCAAACAGCTGAAAATAAAAATCGAATGTTAGGATGTAAATAACATTCACTTTTCATTGTCACAATTTGGTGTCCGCATCAGGAATAATGTATTTCAATTCTACATGTGTAGCTCAAATGGGTTTTCTTCAGCTTGCACGTGGAGTTCGCTTCATCCCCTAGATCTGGCGGGTCGTACGGTTTGTACCCCCACCTCAAATATGATGGATAAGTAACTTACTTTTAAACGACGAATATCTTCTATCCGCTGGTTTACTGACTTTCCTCTTTTAGGCCTCATGAGTACGTATATGTTGCCAATATCAGGAATAGTATAGAGTAGCTTTTCAATTAGGACTTTACCCATGAAACCAGTTCCACCAGTCACAAGGATATTTCTACCTTTGTAGAAATCTCTGATCGATGGTGTCGCCATATCTGTGCCAAAAATAAATGAAATTAATACCTACCAAGAAAATCAGTACAGTATCTAAGGTCATCGTGCTGAAATAGAGTGTGATTTTAAGAGTAAATGAAAACATAATTATAATATTTTATAAATACGAACAGCGATATATATCAAACTGGTGGCGGTCTAATGTGTGGGTCTTGTGTAGGTACGATAGAGAAAACGTTTCACAGAATCTAAGCATATCGATAGCTTCTCGGAGATAGGTATCTACATAAATATAAATAAAAGTGTTTATTTGACTTAGATTAAAGGCTGTTTTGTCCAACAGGAAGGTAGACGTATACTTCTTTCTTTTATTAATGGCATCTGCAGCGAATCGACGCAATTTTGTCAATCTCAAGTAAATTGTAAAAGTTTACAAAATTATTAATGGCGACACGCCAATGTCAAGTATCGAATACGCTGTTTAATCTTTATCTGTCTTTATCACTCCGGCAAGTGTTTATTTGACTTAGATTAAAGATAAATGTTTTGTCCGACAGGAAGGTAAACATATAAAAAGATGATAAAATCCTAGAACATCCTGCTGAGTGACGTAAGTCATTATCTATTTATCTAGGTCGTTAAGGTCAATTTCCATAGACAAGACAAGTTTAGAGCGGTGATGCGGTATTTCGTAACATGTCTTCTATTGCTTATATCGTGATTATTCAAGATCAGGGAAGCCGTTGACCTCCACAGTTAATACTTACGACACACGTGCGTTTTAGTTCCGAAATAATAACGTAATCGTGTATACCGGTTTAGAAGGAAGGTTTTCACTACTGTTGTAGGTACCTACCTACCTTTGTTATAAAAAACATTCTTTTTATTATATAATAGGTATAGATACCGGCTTGTTTCTATTTATAGAAGGCATTGTGCCAGATACAAACTTAACTATATTATATGTATAGGCATAGGCAAATATGATGATGTATTCTTCTAAGGCGCATTGGTAATTAAAGTAAAATATCTATCTATATATAATAAGACTTTGTGAGTGAAATCTGTACACTTAATGGATAAAACCGACTAAGTTATAGTCGGGCCTCATGTTATATAGTTCAGCAAAAGCAGTAGGTTCAGTATTATTCCTCTCGTTACGTCAGACGGAAAACCCCATAATCCAATCAAAAACCTTTGCTTTTTGTACATTTTGTAACCTTTGGACGCAATAAGGTTTATGACTCCCAATATTTTGTCCTACTATCCTACCGACTGAGTTAAACGTAGGTATATAAAACATACATATTTGGGCATAATGTGTTTGGCATACCTAACTCTCAAGGACTGAAATATAAAGTCATATTTTACCAATGATGGATGAATATAAAAATTTACCTATTCGCGGGAAGAAATAATATATCATTTTTATTAATTTATATGAATTATAAATTATATTTTTATTTATATCAATAATTTTACTATTAAGTACTTATTAGGATTTTTTTATACCACTTAAGTAGGTGACAGAAAAGCACACAGCCCACAGTCGTGCTTCGTCCTGTTAAGTACTCCAAGTTTTCTTGCTGCCATCTTAACCTTGTCCTCCAAATGACTCCGGTACTGGACGTCGCTGGAGATATCGACACCAAGGATCCCAATACTCGAGGAGATGGTAAGCGGTGTACCCAAGAATTGCGGCGCTACAATGAATTGGGTTTTCTTAGCGGTGAATACACATACTTGTGTCTTAGTGGGGTTGAATTGGACTAGGTTTAGTCGTCCCGAATCGGATAGGTAGGTACTCCAGAGAGAGTAGTCTCGATTTATTATTTATTAATTTATTATTAATGACGTATTTTTGTGTGTAGCGCCACAGATAACATAATACTAAAGTAGCGCACTGTCGCGTCTCTGATTATATAGTGCATTAAATGATGATGTTCGTCATCATCTTTTTGTCACCATTTGAGAGTACGGACAATATATATGTATATATAGTTTAATACATTATTGTATTTTATAGGTTTTGAAGACGCATAAACCTGTAAGGTAACTTTTATTTATAGGTAAGTATCGTACATAATTTACATAGCTATGCCTGTACTATTAATGTCCACACCATAGTATTAGAGTTATTCCAGATGGAGACCGAGGTTTTCTCCTCAGAGCGTGGTAGCGGAGCTAGCTAACTCCTTCACCAACTTTTGGTTTGGCATTTTTGCACCTTTTGGTTAAAAGGCTACAGTTTTTTAAAAGCGACTGTCTCCTGGCATCACAACCCGTAGCCTACAGCAATCAGCAGGTGTACCGGAATACAAGTGAAGTTAGCCAGGCACGGAAGTTCTTGGTGTGGCCACGTACTACGAATATATCCATATTTTTAGAAAATATATAGAGGGTTATCTTGCTAATGGTGATAAAGTTCAGTTCAAGCACAGATTAATAAATAAGGTAGATGTACCATATTGCGTAAGTGTACGAAATTCCGTAAGTTTTCGGTTTAGGCCTAAAAATAAGAAAACTTCTAATTGTATCAAAAAGTTCTAAAATTATCTATTAAGTATGTACAATAGAGCGTCAATTACACACGTTAAAAAGAACTGTAACCATCGTCGGCTCAGTTGTCACGTCTCCCTCGGTCAGTCTGCACCAAACCGCCATAAAGGTAGTGTGTGTGTTGCGTACGCGTAAGCTACCGCGCGGATTTTCATAAGGATATTGCGAGTGATATGTAAGTATTTTCATAACTAAGTAATGTAATTATTTTTAAGGGTTTTAAAACAAACTGATTGATTACCGTTTCAAGTTACTTCATTTAGTTTTTAGCGAGTTAATTTAAATTTTCAGATTGCCGGAATTACCTACACCAAAAACCAACCGTGTCCATTATTACGTAACAATTACGGAATAGAGGAAAGGAAGGTGATTTTGTTTTTTGTAATTTGTCAGGAACGAGATGAGATAAGTAAACAAAAAAAGCTGTTACAGGTCTAATATATAACATAGTTTCTTTTAATCAAATTACGTATTACGATTTTATTTCTCTATGTTATGAAATACGTGTGTAAAGAGAAAACATTTTTTTACTTTAAACAGATTCGTCACAAATAACATCGGTACAAAATCATTAATTTGTTTAATTTAATTGTATCTTCAAGTATATTTTTTGGTACCTATTACTAGTATGATTGCATTCCTATACAATTCAAGTCATTTTATGTTGTTAAGAAGAGTTACTCGTTAGAAATTTATGTTAATCTGACTACCGCAATTACCTTCACTGTTTTTGGCTATGTCTCTCATTACGGTAGATATAGAAGTACCTGAGTGAGCTACTGCATTTTAATTTTTTTACAGGTCGAAATGTCAAACAAAAAGTACTCCAACGAGGACCTCGCCAAAGCTTTAGAGGATATAAAAAATGGATCCATGACCATATATCGTGCATCTAAGGTATATAACATACCCAACCAGACCTTGCATGACAAAATTAATAAAAAAATACAAAAAACAAGAGTCAGCAGGAGCTCCAACAGTCCTGTCATCGACAGAAGAAGGTTTGTTGGTAAAATGGGTACTGCGTATGGCCGAAATTGGATTTCCAGTTACGAAAGATCAACTGCTACACTCGGTAGCTAAATTACTGATAGGATTGAAGCGACAAAATCCATTCAAGGACGGAGTCCCTGGCAGACATTGGTACGAGGCCTTTCTGAAAAGAAACCCAATGATAAGAAAGAGAGTATGTCAAGTATTGACTACTGCCCGTGTAAACGCTACTGAAGAAAAAATAAGGGGCTGGTTTCAACGAGTCCGAAAATATTTCGAAGACAACAATCTCATGGCTGTGTTGGAAGACCCCGCACGCGTGTTCAACTGCGATGAGTCTGCCTTTTTTTTTGTGTCCGAAAGGTCAACCAGTCCTTGCCAGAAAGGGAGTGAAAAATGTTCACTGCCGATCTGGTAATGATGATAAAGAAAATCTAACGCTCTGTCTCGGCGCGTCAGCTGACGGGAAACTAATGCCGGTATTAGCATTATTTCCATATAAAAGGATACCACAAAATATATTGTTGAAATATCCTAAGGATTGGGCCATCGGACGTACTGACTCGGGATGGATGACATCAGAGGCATTTTATGAGTACGTGGCTAATCAATTTGAGCCATTTTTGACGAAAGAAAATATTACAAGACCTGTAGCTTTGTTCCTGGATGGACACGTCTCTCATCTGTCGCTCCCACTATGCGAATTTTGTAAAGAAAAAAACATTATACTGATAGCTCTGTTGCCTAGCGCCACACATGCTTTACAAGCTATGGACGTTGCAGTATTTCACAGCCTCAAAAACGCTTGGAGTAAAGCAGTACATACTTGGAGGATGGAGAATAATGGCAGACGCTTGAAGCGAGAAGATTTTGGTCCCGTGCTTGAAAAAGCCATAAAACCGACTCTGCGACCAGAAATTATTCAAAATGGCTTTCGAAAGTCCGGCCTGTATCCCTTCGACGAAAATGCAGTTAATTATAAAAAATACCTAAATCTTCTGCGGCAACTGCGTCAAGTTCTGGCACAAGTACACCTACAAGTTAACAATAAAATAAAGTTGTTTTATTTAGAACACGTCACATTAAATTTATGTTTCATATTTCATGAAATCCTGCAGAAAAACGGCATTTTTCTGCATATGCCGGAATTACCAGCACCCATTTACGGAATTACCTGGAGAGTCAAATTTTATACCGTAATAACGGACATTTACTAGGTCCAGGAAAATTACGATTACTTTTATAAAATAGTTTAAATATAGTAGTGTTACATAACAATCTCTTCTCTGAAAACCTCTTTTTACGACTAAACTAACTTCAATTCGCTGATTTTTCCTGCTTTACTGGAAATTGCTAGGAAAGACAAGACTGCCTTAGTACTCCGGAATTACGTACATTTACCTTAATTACTACGTTCAAGTTTGTTGTTGATATATAGAATATGGGTGTATGTTTGCGTGCGTCATTCAAGGTCACATAGCTCTATACTAAGTACATACCTCTTAAGCCTTAATCTCTTGACCGCAGACGTCAATTACAACAACTTTGCGGTAAACAGATGTCTACAGATATTATAGATAAACATACCTACATAGCCATAATCAGTCAGTCCGGTCAGAAATATAAATAAATAATACTAAGCTGGTTCATTAGATACCTAAGTAGTTATAGGCTGTAGTTCTCTCTGAGGATCGGATCTAGAAGACCATTACTAGACGTGTCCTATTCATACGGCTTTTCAGTTGCTAGAGTGACTTATGTAGGAGCTGTCTATCATGGAGATGAATCAGAATGCTGCGGTGGACGTGTGGATTTATACTATTTTAAAGAGTAAGGCCGAATGAGTAACTTCTGTTTCCGCGACAACCTCTGTCACCGCAGATAAAAAGCAGCGAAACTGTCCAAAATCATTTTGTCCGAATGACTTTAAAAACAGGGTGTAACGGGCTATTCAACATAAAAATAATTATTCAATTTGACCCAGTAATTTCTGATATTATCGCGTTCAACCAAACAAACATACTCGTTAGCTTTATAATATATAATAATAATAATAATAAAACCTCATTTATTCCTTTATAAAAAAGCATGCAGCAAAAATTAAAACCAAAAATATTGTTTAAGTTATAAAGGACCTCTCTACAGAGTAAAGGCCTCCTCCATTTTTTCCACATGTCTCTGTCTATAGCTTTTTCCATCCAGTTGTTTCCCGCCATCTTTAGGATTTCATCTAGCCACCTTTCCATTGGTCTGCCTCTGTTTGGCTTGCCGGATGGGCCGTTCCATGTAGTAATCCTTTTTGTCCATCTATCACCATCCATACGTGAAACATGGCCGGCCCATTTCCACTTAAGCATTTTACAGTGGTTCACAGCGTCTATGACTCCTGTTGTATTTCTAATATCACTATTTGTTCTTTTATGTTTTAGTTTCAATTTGAGGAAATCACTGGAAGATTTGATTTTATGATTTCTTTTAGGCTCCAAAATTTATTCCAGGCCATGTTTACTCGTCTATTTATTTCATCTCGGTGCCTAGATTTTTTTAATGATATTTGTTTACCTAAATAAACATACTCATGGACATATTCTATTGGAGCATTAGCAACAACTATGGGGACTGTTTTATTATTTGTCATAATTTTTGTTTTGTTTGTGTTTAACTGTAGACCAATTTCACTGCTAACATTGTGTAATTCTCTCATCATAATTTCCAGTTGTGATGCAGTCTCCGCAAAGAGAACAATGTCGTCAGCGAATCTGAGGTTACTTAAATATTTGCCATTTATGCATATACCCTTATTCTTCCAATTCAGATTCTTCATAATGCTTTTATAATATATATCTATACTAATATTATAAAGCTGCAGAGTTTGTTTCTTTGTTTGCGCTAATCTCTGGAACTACTAGTCCGATTTGAATGATTCTTTCAGTGTTGGGTAGTCCATTTATCGAGGAAGGTTTTAGGCTATATATCATCACGCTACTACTTAAGGGAGCGGAGCATTGATAATAAATGTTAACAAATCCAGCACTTTTTCATACATATTTTGAAGACTAAAACATATGGGCTCCAAGGGATCTGAAGCTTCAAAATATACCCCGGGCGAAGCTGTGGTGGGTCAGCTAGTATATTATAAATGTCATCAAACCCAGCAGTTGCCTATACATAATTAGATATGTTGCTTAAGGAGGTACAGCGCGGGTCATCTAGTATTCAATATAATGACCACTTTTAATCCCTACACAACACAATTCTCACATCTTGATGTTATCTATTGAAAGTAGGTAAAAGACTCCATAACTATACATCATTTGTGGGATCACCTGACAGGTAGAAAGTTCCACCGAAATAACCTGTCTTTTTGAGAAACTTATTTAATACTACCCCATGAAAAATTTCAAGCTGCATCAAATATATTTTTTATAATAAAAAAATACTTTTGAACCCACCTGGCAATGGTAAAGCCACGACTAAATCCCCTGGCTTATTTGTTTAATATTCTTAAAACATTAAATTACAACAGTATAAAAAAAATCATATTGCCTTAAACATGTTTTTTTTTTTTTTTCAATTTCACAGGTGTTCATTTAGCTCCGTTATTTATCAGCCAGGTCTGCAGTGTTGGGGTATAATAGAAGAGCTGTGTGACAAGTTTTCAACTTGCCTCAAGCCTGTACTCAAAAATGGTGCCAACTCTCAGACTATAAAGTGTTATAAGTGTTATTCCCAGTAGAATAGAATTTGGACCACCCTATCTCTTCCCATGCAGTGTCGTACACGGCGACTAAGGGATAGGGCTGTTTAACAACAGACAGATATACACAGCCCAGACTTAGCCTCAGACGCATGGCTTAAGTCAACAATAGTGCCCGGAATACGGCAATAGGCTCACCCCCTATTACGTGGGACCGAATACAATGATTGGTGAAATGTGGGTGTTAATTCACCTCTGCCTAACCCTCCGGAGATAAAGGCGTGATTATAATTATATGAATGTATGTATGTAATGGTAAAACGTAATCAATTCGTGAAAAGCCGAAATTATTACTTACCTACCTAGCAATATTCTTCTTTTTGTAAACTTTCATTTTAAACTACCTAGTTCATGATCTGTGGCGTACCAAATATCATAATTATGTAGGTATATACGGAGCTATCACTAGGTAGTTACGTGACTACTGACTTTATGAAAAAAGAAACAAATCAAATAAAATAAAAGTTAAATTATAAACTTGGTACCCATGAAACTATACGCATCGGAATTGAAAAAAATAATATTGATCCAGCTTGAAATAATGAAGATATGATCAAAGAGGCACTACGCCTAATAATAGCATAGTGATATATAGGTATGTAGCCTAATTTGTGACCACTGTGACGAGAATGTTGTCAATGTCGATGATGCTATGTTCCAGATTCCAGATGAAATTAAAAAAATTAGGGCATTAAAATCCCGCTACTTTAAAAAAGTATTATAAACAGATTTTTTCCTCTTTCCGATTTCATTAAATGTAGGTATTGCTGCTTTTCAAGAAACGATCAGTTTCGGTTAACACGCAAAGTTTTAATTTAGAATTTGCAGGGTGTCGAAATTTGCGGTTGAGGTGTGTGAAATGCAATCCATTGCAAAATCATCAAAAATATGTAGAGTTAGTAACTTAACACATATAACTACCTAGCTACAAAGAATAAGGCGCCTAAAATAAATCGAATAATTACGATTAATCTTCAGGTACAGACGACATAATACTAAAGTACTTAAGGTGAGTACCTACAGATTGACTGATAGCATACTGTGAGTAAAGATTCAGACACAAACGTGTTCTTTATCATACCAGTCAATAATACCACATGTGTTACTGTGATATCTTTTTTATACAACTCAGGTGGTGGACATTTCACGGCCCACCTAATGGAAAGTAGTTACCGTAGCCTATGGGCGTGTGCAACATCAGGGGAGTCACATTCGTGCTGCCGACCCTGTACCTAAGATAGTAAGAACAGAGGAATTCTGTGCCGTCAGTGTAGAAGACAGAGCAGGGCAAGCTTCTTCCCATTGACAGCACAAAACTACATTATAAATAATAGTACCTACTACGTAAGTCTCCAGTGAGCTCTGTCTCCCCTACTCACCGCCGGGAACATCGTTAGAGGAGGTAGGACACAGCGGTATATCCGCCCAATTGAGCAGTCCGACTGGGGAAGTACCTCCGCCCTACAGAATATCGCGGTTATAATAACTTAATGTCGTGTTCCCAGCGGTGAGTAGGGTAATCAGAGCTCACTGAAGAATTTGTGCTGTCGGTGGGATGACTAAAGTCTTGTCCTGCTTTATCCTCTAGGTACATTGACGGCACAGAAACTGTGCTTACAGGGTCGCCCGGTCGGCAGCGCGAGTGTGGCTTCTCTGGTGTTACACACGTCCATAGGTCACGGTAATCACTTTCCATCAGGTGAGCCGTGCGCTTGTGCCTAAGTGATATAAAAAAAAGCACGAGGTTATTATGGCCCCTATATTCTGTAGGGTGGAGATACTTCCCCAGACGGACTGCTCATTCTGATATCTGTGTTTAGTACAAATAATTTATTAAGTCTTGGTTATGATGATACACTGCTGTGATAATAACTGTGTCTACTGTGCGGTATGAAAGAAACTTCATCCCACGCACACTCAAGCTGTGGAATGACCTCCCTGCTGCGGTTTTCCTAAGCGCCTACAATATGGGGTTCTTCAAGACGGGCATCAGAAGGTTTCTTCATGGTCGACAGCACGAGTGTGACCACCCCTGGTGTTGCATACGTCCATAGGCCACGGTAACCGCTTCCCATCAGGTGAGCCGTGTGCTTGTCTGCCAACTTAGTGGTATAAAAAAAAAAACTGTTCACGCAGTTGTTAGTAAGAATAAAGAAGCATTATCGCAATAATGGTAGTGCAGTATTATCTATCGATAATAATGAGTTTATGTGTTTGAGGCTTAATGAAATATTCGGCCAGGGTGCGAGGGATACGTGTCAGATAATCTTACCTCCGCCAACCTGCGGCCCACACAGACGGCGTGCGTTTTAGTCAGTTCAAGACCGACATAACCTCCCCCACCGGCAACGGTGGTGGGGGGTATCCGTGGGGATGGGTGCACATTAAAAAAAGGCATAATGAAGTATTCGCAGCCAGTATGACGTTTTGGTTGGGACGTATTTATGGTAGGTCGGGCACCGTAATGGTAATGATTACTAAAGATGGTCGCTCGGGTAGTCGCTTCGAATAAAATAAATTAAATATTTAAAAATCCCCGTCACACAAAACATTAAATAGCTGTAAATAACTTGTGTTGGTTAGCCCTTTAACTTTGATATAACCTAGTAATATTTTGATTCAAGGATTGTTATGTCGTGGGACCCTAACTGGTACAGCACTCTGTCATATTATCGGACCGATCCAAGGTCCCCCGTCATGACAACCCTTGTTTCAAAATATTACTAGGTACCTATATCAAAGTTAAAAGGCTTAACCAACACAATTTATTTTCAACTTTTTGTTATTATTGTGACAGGAGTTTTTAAATTTTGATTAAGTAATTATTTTACACTTTTTCTTTTTTTTTTGTCGACAGCCTCGGTGGCGTGGCGGTAGTGAACACGACTGCTACGCAGGAGGCGTGGGTTCGATCCCCGCTCAGTGCAAATATTTGTATGCATGAATATGGGTATTTGCATTGGTCTGGGTGTTTCTATGTATAATATGTATGTATTTACAAAAAAAAAAAAATTAAGTATGTTTATCCGTATTTTAGATTCCATAGCTAGTTAAACTATGCTTACCATGGGTCTAGATAGCGTTGTGTAGAATATTGTAGAATATTTATTAGTCAAGTCTCTTTGATTTGATACCCACATTGAGGGAGCTCTGAAAAAATATTTACTCCGTCATTTTATGACGGCGGCGGCCATCATGGACGGATTTTTTCAAAAATAGCAAAAAACACTCTCGACTAATAATTACTTTTCAAACAAATTATATTTCAAACAAATTATACTTTTCAAACAAAAAATCTAAATTCAAATCGATTCATCTGTTCAGGAGCTACGATGCCTCAGACAGACACACACAGAAACGTCAAACTTATAACCCCTCTCGTTTTTGCGTCAGTGGTTAAAAATGGTGAATATGTGTAGAAACCATAGATAAAAGAAAATAGATAAGCGTCGCTTGTCGTCTAGGAGTCGTGTGTGTGACTGTGTGAAAGCCTAGCTAAGATTTTACTACTTTGCCTTCTGTGGTCTTTTAGATTGACAGTTTGATTATAAAGGTATCATAATCGCTAAGAGGTCATCGTTTCAATGCAACCTCTTAGAGGATAATAATAATAATATAGGTACTGGGCATACAAGATTGGTCTTGAAATTATAATTATGATCAGACGACTTATTTCTTAAGTAACTTTGCTCAGGTTATCTGGTATGCAAAATAGGGTTGTCCGTAATACAAAATATAGTACTCCTAAGTAGGCATACAGGAATAAATATTAACTAAGAGGTAACTATGTAGGTAAGTATTCTGTTCTACAAGCACTGCTGTACATCTACAGATTCCACATTAATAAATTTATAACGGTATATGACTTAATACCTGCATGGCTTAACAAATTTGATCTAATGTAGCTTATAGCATTGTGAATGCTCGCTTCGTAATATCACAGATAATAGAATATACTTAGTTCTTGAAGTAACAAATAACATTTATTGTATTTTTGGACTGTCCATAAATACGTGATTTTTATTTTGCAATTATGAACTGGCTCTCCGCCATGGTGATACGTGGTAAGGTTTCACACTACCCCTCCCCCTAACCAAAAACACGTGTACTTTTTGAAACAAGTTATTAAAAAAAAGAATATTTCCTTCTTTCACCCGTAATTTACAAAAAATAAATACACGTGATATTTCACTATACCCCTAACTCCTCTCTGGTGATATTTCGTGTATTTTTACGAAGCCTCTAGAAGTTGAGCCTTATGTGATTAGTAGACAGCTCCTATTGAATGCTGACAACAGATCAAGGTAGATACTAATAGCAACGAAAGCTTTTAAAAACTATGGTGTTATAGTAAAAAATATCATTGTTTAAAAATACACTTGGAGATATACGAGTATATCTACTTATATAGGTATATATTTAAGTAGGTACATTAACAACAATAGGTATATTTTATGAACAATTTACAGGTCAAAAGCCAAAGTGCAGATGTTAAGTAAAGTAAAAAATCTAAATTCGCATCATAGTTCGTTTCGCAAAGCACACTCGCATCATAACATAACATCTATTGATTCTTCTAGAATCATCGACCACTTGATTTAATTATTTATGTTAGACGTCATTCGCATTATATCATTAAATTATACGTCATTCGCTATGCCGGCCATATTTCAATAGTTACAGTAATGATTTTACGTTTATAAAAAAAAGACGTAGGTACCTGCTCCTAAACGGCACTGGCGTAAAAAAGACCTAGAAGCAGTCACTCGTAAATAGGTGAATTTGGCCAACTTGAAGTAAGCACAAAGTACAACAGGACGTGCGTTAATCAGTGAGGAAAACAAGAAATTAGTACGACTGGTGCTAATTGAATACTTAGGTAGATTAGTAGCTATTGAATGATATTGTAAAGCATTTAATATGCTAACTATAGGTACAAATCGTTAAGTTATAGAAAACCGTCGCCGTAAGACGGATGTAGTAAGTATAGAAGAATTTGGATGGTTTCGGGCGAAGGTACTGTGGCTTAGTGGTCAGAGCAGAGCGAACCTGTAAGGCAAAGATCGCTGTTTCGTTTCCCGCCTGCACCGATTAAATTTTTTCTGTATCTTAGTAGATTAGTAGCCAATTTAAGTGGATACCTACTGCTTATACAGAGGTGTACCATTTGAATGTCACATTACAATTATTTTATCAGAAGTGGTGTCGATAACGGTGATGCGAGTTCACATTCATCTCAAAAATATTATGTTCTTCAAAAAACATCCAACGTGCCTAAACAAGATTTCACATCAAAAATGTGGGTGATGTTAGCCAACCACCGTAATTGAATATTCATCTAAAGTATCTAAACTCTTAAATGTGTATAGGCGTCTATCATCTATAGTCAAATTATATCACATTGTATCATGATGTTGTCCATTCATTATGGGCACGCCGCCGTAGTGGCGCTGGCGGCGCGGCGCGGCGATAAGGCATGTTACTATAGAAAATAGGCGATTAATATTTCAGGAATGAAAGGACTAAACCAAACTCCCGCGTATTACATTTTACAAGTTCACTTGAACCACATCATAAATATATTACTAGTTCGGTATTCTGTGTATTACCATGACATGGTAATCTTCACATGTTGCTGCAACATCATATTATAGTCTACGCTACGGGATACCTAACTCCTCAACAATCTGCAGCGGTAGTTCAGTGAAAATAATCAACCGTGTGATAGTCCAATAGGTTCAAATCCTTCAAATCGCGTTCGCCCTGTTAGTAACTGATACTAAAAGTGAAAGGTGCTAGAATTTTAAAAAAGTCCTTCAAATCTCACACTGTCTCACACGAATCCAAGCACATTTCGTAGTCAGGCAGAAACAGCAATAAACGTAATTACCATTAATAAGTAAGGTAAGTACCACGGTAGGTACCTATTTCAAAGTGTCGCACTTTCTAGCGACGATTAAATTAATTCATTATAAATTTTGTATGTTTTAATGTTACGTCACCTGCGGCGAGTGCGTTCATGTAATAGACCAAAGTTTTAAAATAAACCTTGAATTACTTTAGAGTAAAATATTAAGTATAACTGTATGAGTTATGAGTAAAGAATTTCAAATCCGCCAAAATAATAAATCAAAGAATTATATTCGTATTCAACTGTTTACTGTACCTACTACCAAATAATACAATAGTATTAGCTGGGTTAAGAGGCATACCTAGAAATAAATCCTAGTATAGGGGGTCACTAGCAGTCTTAATTTGGTTTTGCGCGGTATTCGGTTCGTGGTTTTCTCCGCCAACATGAACGCAAAACCAAATTTAGACTGCCCCAAGTGACCTCCCCCAACGAATTCTGAACGAATTTCTTCTGTCAATCTGTCAAATACCTACTATCTCTCTTGTGTTAAGTAAAAACTTACTGACAGTGGCCTGACCTGGGTTCGCACTTGAAATATTTGTTAAAAAAGCATCAGAAACAGAACCCATACTCACAGGTAGAGTGGAACCTCTTAGCCTTAGGAGGGATTTTGCCTCATTGTCTGTGTTCTACCGCCTGTACAATGGTTTGTGCTCAGATGAATTGTTTGACATGATGCCCGTAGCTACATTCTATCATCGCACCTCTCGCCATAGGCAGGGAATTCATCCCCACACATTGCGACCTGAGACGGTACGCACTGTGCGGTATGAAAGAAACTTCATCCCACGCACACTCAAGCTGTGGCATGACCTCTCTGCTGCGGTTTTCCCAAGCGCCTACAATATGGGGTTCTTCAAGAGGGGCATCAGAAGGTTTCTTCATGGTCGGCAGCGCGAGTGTGACACCCCTGGTGTTGCATACGTCCATAGGCCACGGTAACTGCTTCCCATCAGGTGGGCCGTGTGCTTGTCTGCCAACTAAGTGGTATAAAAAAAAAAAACTCACATGAACAACCTCCATGGTTAGTCATGTATGCTGTGACGCGGACTGGAGCAGATTGGTGTGACGTGTGAAAGTGTGGAAGGCGGCCTGAAGCTAAATGTGGCGAAGACAGAATACTTGGCGTTAAACTCAACAAGTCTCACACCCATCTCCATAGGCGATGACAGGTCGAGCGCGCAGACCAGGTAAAATACCTGGGATCTGTACTTCATGTGACTGGTGACATCAAGGCACGTATTACCGCCGCGTGGGACAAATAGCGGGAAATCACTGGCGTCACATAAGTCACATGAGATCCTAAAATGTGATGATGAAGAAGGGGCAGGTCTACAAGTCGATCAATATCTTGTCCTTTTATAGAGTGGGCTCGCGTGTTATTGCAGGCCCAGTTAGAAACTGCGGCAGCGGGAGCGACGAAGGATCGCAAACCAAGCTGCCCGCGTACGAAGGCAACTCGGGCGTCGGAGGTCGATGAACGACCTTCGCCCCCCATGAGCGCCGGCCTGGGGGTGACAGGTGGAGCCGCCTGTCACCCTGGCAGAAGCAGGCCGCGGCGGTGGCGCGCCTGGCGCGCCTCCCCGTTTCCGGGGTCGAGTTGGGGACTCTGTAGTCCCCACACCCGAGAAGAGGGCCAGATCGTGAGAGATGGCCCTGGGTCGGCCGGGGTGCGAGGGATATGCCTGTCAACCTCACCTTCGGCAACCAAGCGTTTTAGTCGGTTCGAGTCCGACATAACCTCCTCCACCGGCTCCGGTGGGGAGGTATCCGTGGGGATTTTGCGCAGGTAAAAAAAAAAAAAAAGATCAAGTTAGAGACTTTTATCTATTGTATCTTCAGCTACTCATTATAACCATTTAATATATCTATCCGTTTATTTCGCACTATATGGTAACTAGAGTCATTTGATTTCTTTTTTGCTTTGGTTAGACTTGTATACAGGCGTGTGAAAAGCAAACTATTGTTCACTGCAGAATTGTCGTATACCAGCATGCTAAAAAAGAGTCCAACTACCTAATATGTACACTATTGTTCAGTGGCAAATAGCATTACTAAAATGAAATAGTAATTGGCATATTTATAATAGTGACATGGCTACTATTGTACACTGGCAGATAGCATTACTAAAATGATATAGTATTTGCATATATTATTTATAATAGTGACGTGGCCACTATTGTACAGTGGCAGATAGCATTACTAAAATGATATTGTAATTAGTATATTTATAAGAGTGACGTGGCCACTATTGTACAGTGGTAGATAGCATTACTAAAATGATATAGTATTTGCATATATTATTTATAATAGTGACGTGGCCACTATTGTACAGTGGCAGATAGCATTACTAAAATGATATAGTATTTGCATTATATTATTTATAATAGTGACGTGGCCACTATTGTACAGTGGCAGATAGCATTACTAAAATGATATAGTAATTAGCATATATTATTTATAATAGTGACGTGGCCACTATTGTACAGTGGCAGATAGCATTACTAAAATGATATAGTAATTGGTATATTTATAAGACTGACGTGGCCACTATTGTACAATGGGAGATAGCATTACTAAAATGATATAGTAATTGGTATATTTATAAGACTGACGTGGCCACTATTGTACAATGGGAGATAGCATTACTAAAATTATATAGTAATTGGCATATTTATAGTAGTGAATTGCCACTATTGTACAGTACCAGTTAACACTACTGAAATGATATACTAATTAGCATATTTATCTTGATCCCAAGTTGGTTAAATAACGTACTTCGTAGTAAACATGAGTACTAGTATATAGGAGTAAGTCCCGTATTATCCTCAAAAAACTGCCAAAAAACGCATACTGTGCATAATGAGTACGTTTAGTAACGTGAATGGGTTCAAGATATATACCAGTAACCAACAATACCTACAGTCTTATTATTTAAGTGGGACAACTATGAGGGGTGCACGGGGCAGTGAGCAGGGTCGGCGAACGCAAAATCTCGTAGTTTGCGCTCTCTAATGAAATGATGTGTTATTGACATAGACCGTTTAGACCGATTTCAAAAATAGAGAAAGGTTTTCGGTTCGTTGGAATATTTTTCTACAAGCTTATTATTAACTTGGAATGTATTTCATGTATATGTTTGTAACTATGTTTGTTCGGGTCAAATCTTGCAACTCGATTATGAAGCAGATATTGTCAACCGATTTTGATAAAATTTTGCAAACACTTTCCATTTGGTTGGCAATGCATTAATCTGATGATGAAGCAACAAGTTGACCATAGACACTCTTAAATTAAAGTACCTATCTTTCGTTGTGACTAACATGGACCTTGATTGAGTTTCTGTGTGGAAAGAAGCCGTACTACTGGAAGGTTTATAGATAGTAATCTTGTGCAATAGGTCCAGTGCCAGTAACATTACTTGAGCATACGTTGTTGTCATCAAGTCCTTAAATAGGTGTCAGACGGTGTTGGGAAAATTTGAATTGTAATTTAAATTTTTAGAAATAAAAAGCCCGACATGCTGTCAAAAAGATCAAAAAACGTAAGCCTGACTGTATATGATATCGAAACAAGTTTGACAGCAGGCTGTTCCCTGTTGCCGATCATAAACCGAAAGAAAAGTCAATGCGTATTGCCTGCTGTCGGCAGTCGGGTTAATTGCAATTAAAATGTGCTTTCCTTGAAGAATTGGGTAATCAGAATTTTCGGAAATAGTATTTTTATAACTAAAATCCCATGTGTTTTACGTACTTTAAAAATTAAATAGTTAAAAATTCATAGCAGAATGCACTGTGTGTCTACCCGTGTTGTTGTATGTTTCTCTGTGTCTAGTTAGCAAATGATAGACACGCACTCGGGTTCTATAAACTTTTTCACATAAAGACAGCTGTATCATTAAATCATGTAGGCATTGAAAACTGAAACCATACAGATGAGGTCAAACATGCTGTATCTGCAGTACTGTTGTGAACTACTGAGGAATAACCCTACTTTATAACCGATTTATGCATCATCAAACTTAAGTTTACCTCTTAATCGAAAGTTCCAGTTGCTTTTAACGAATGCCGACTTTTACAAATAATATCTCTAACTCCGACACGATGAACACAACACCACGGTGACTACAGTGGAATTTCGCAATAAAGTTAGTTTAGATTAAAGATTTAGAACAATAATTCTAGCACCGCCCTCAAGTGGTTCCTCAGACCTCACATAAGTACTATCAGTTAGATCTCGGCCAGTATCTGCAGACTTATGATATTGTGACTTCGGATATTTAATAAAGAATTTGTAATCATATTTACAGAAAATAAAACAATAGTGTAGCCATACCATAAAACATAAAGTAGGTAGATTACGTATTCTTCTGTTTGTAATATTAAAGTACTAGACGAAACGAAAACAAGTTCGTAGGGTAATTTAATTATTGTTAAATGGATAAGGATAATAATATATTTTTTACTGTGCCGGTGGTAGATATGTCATTATATTTATTTTAATAGGTACCTTATTGTTCAAGTTGTTGTGCACGTTAATAGTTTTTATAATTGCTTTAATGGGTGACACAGGTGACATTGAACACACAGATAATTAATTTTATTATGTGTTCAGTAAAACTGAAGTTTCATTACAACCTTTTCATAGCCTGCCAGCGTCTGTGGCCTGGCGATACTGAACGCGGCCGCTACGCAGTAGGCGCAGGTTCGATCCTCGCTCGGTGCAAATATTTGTACGAATGAATATTTGCATTGGTCTGGATGTGCCTCAGACAGCTCATTAAGCTGTCGGTACTGGTTGCCATACAAACATCTAAGGCAGTCGTTACGGGTAGTTGGAGCCATAAACTAAAAAGCCCCCGTCACAAAAAACCACGTCCATAAAGTTAAAAATAAATTGTGCTCTTTAACTTTGATAAACCTAGCAATATTTTTACTTACCGCGGCAGCCTGCATGGGTAATGGGCTGCTGAGACGAGATCTCTGGTTCGATCCTAGGTTTTACCATGATACACACCAATTACTTTTCGATGCTTTTCGAAGTTATGTGTGCATTTATCGCAGGTTTATAAGTGCCCGGTTAATGGCAATAGGCTCGCACATTGGGACCTAAACATAAACTGGCGAAATATGGGTGCTAGCACCTCTGCCTACTCTTTCGGGGATAAAGGCGTGAGTTTATGTTATGTTATTTTTATTTAAGCGTTGCCATGTCGAAATGCAGAAAGCAGATGTTGGGACTTAATTTTCAGTGAAGTTATTTCTTAGTGACATACATTTACTAGACATAACATAACATAAACTTACGCCTATATCCCCGAAGAGGTAGGCAGAGGTGCTAGCACCCATATTTCGCCAGTTTATGTTTAGGTCCCAATGTACCTAACAGGTGGCGAGCCTATTGCCACTAACCGGGCACTTATAAACCTGCGATAAATACACACATAACTTAGAAAAGCATCGAAGCATGTGTGTGCCATGATAAAACCTGGGATCGAACCCGCGACCTCGTCTCAGCAGTCCATTACCCATCCCGCTAGGCTTCCGCGGAATAAAATAAAGGCTTTTATTTCATATATCTTCCATTCGTACGAATACGCAGGCAATAGCTAGTATATTATAATATGTAGCGGTTCAAACACGTAACACCTATTAACATTTAAACTTTAGCGTTCCATTATTTATATAAATATATCTGCATGACCAGTGTTCGCGTTAATTCTGGTTAACATTTTTATACCCGTATCTACATTAACACAACACGTAACTTTCCAAGGTAGGTAATCGCAATCAAACTTTTAGTAGATAGGTCCAGAATGAGAAATTGAGTTTGTAGTTGTATAGTACAACAGTAGGTATTTATACGGTGCGTCAACTCAATATACCGATCAATACACAGCATCTGTTGATATTAATTTCTTACAAAATGTGAGGTCCTTATTGTCATTCCTATTAGGGTATAGTCAAGATTGTATTCTGCAATAACACATACCTACCTACTTTTTTGTTCTAGGAATAGGTTTCCATATGTTGCGGGAACGGAATCGAAATTTACGCGGACGAAGCAGTAATAGGTACGAATAGAAGAAATAGTCATTCTACGCTGTAAATAATGAATAACTTCCATAATATTTTAACAACTTTTGTAATGTAGTATTTTCAGTATATCACATTACCTGGAAAATATCCTCACAAAAGTGTAATTTTCTTCAAAATATGTACAAATAAACCATTTGAATACATTCCTTTTTTTTAATAGTAATTTTAGACTTGGACATTTTCGTTTGAAATTGAAGTTTTTATTATTTATATGAGCTTCTAAATAAGACGTAAATACTTCACTTAAATACAATTTAATTGTTGACTTAAATACAATTTAATTGTTTGAAATATGAAAATGTAAAATTTCAATAAATTTTTCGAAAATAAGTTTTTGTGGGGCAGTTAAGAACAAAAAACTAAAATATCACATTTTCTAAATTCATACAAAACGGTTCATACTTTTTTTTTTTTTTTTTACGTGCGCAAAATCCCCACGGATACCTCCCCACCGGAGCCGGTGGAGGAGGTTATGTCGGACTCGAACCGACTAAAACGCACGCCGCCTGTGGGTAGTTTTGGTTGCCGAAGGTGAGGTTGACAGGCATATCCCTCGCATCCCGGCCGACCCAGGGCCATCTCTCACGATCTGGCCCTCTTCTCGGGTGTTGGGACTACAGAGTCCCCAACTCGTCCCCGGAAACGGGGAGGCGCGCCAGGCGCGCCACTGCCGCGGCCTGCTTCTGCCAGGGTGACAGGCGGCTTCACCTGTCACCCCCAGGCCGGCGCTCATGGGGGGCGGAGGTCGTTCATCGACCTCTGACGCCCGAGTTGCCTTCGTACGCGGGCAGCTTGTCTTGCGATCCTTCGTCGCTCCCGCTGCCGCTCCCGCCCCGCCTCCTCCTTCACGAGCATTACTTGCTCGCAGAAGAAACGGTTCATACTTCATACCTACTACTGTCGTGTTCAACTTTTTGCGATTAAAGTTTTAATTTTGTTGCAAATCTTGCTTAATAGCGAGTTGAATTTGTTGATTTTGAAATTTATTTCATTTGAGCTCTTGTGTTGGAAGGTTAAATACTATTTTAATTATTTCATATACTATTTACTAACAATTTATCATTGTATGACACAAGTAAATTAATTATATTATTAGTGATGTCACATAGTAAGAATCCTACCAATAACTTTCACATTTTATAGTACAAACTACAATGTACCTACGACAGATCTCATGATGTAGGAATCAAATGCAAGTACTACATACTGTGCCGGCTTTTCATTTGGATTTTCATTTCGTGCGGAACCCACTTTGATTACCTATCATTAGCTGAACTATTCTACTTGATAATGAGTTTTAAACGCGGTCATAACGTGAATAGATGCTGAATTTCAATCACTTTACATAAAAGATAGACCCGCCGTTTGGGGTTGAAACGTGTCCAATGCCCGTTCCATGCTGCAATGCATGTTCCAAGAGCCCGTTTTCTATACAAAGACAAGTGGCTGATCGACGCTACGTGTGACGGTTTATTATCTTGCTCTTCTGGGAACCTTTTTTTTTTAGTTTATTTTAGTACATACTAGTAGTTTCTAGTTTTAAATTTCATTTAGTATTAATTATGTATTGTACTAACGAACTGGACCAAAACTAAACTAAATGAAATTTATCGGCTAATACGAACGCGTGTAGTTACGGTATTGTTGGTCAAGCCGAATAAGAGCCCTGATTAGTGCTTAAGTTTCAGATGATAGTGAAGTGTGTAAGTTTACCCAGTAGCTTAGTTTAGCTATCAGTAGTTAGTAGATGTCATCCCTGGATAGGCATTTTTAATAATTTGGTGACCTGTGTGTGGCGAGCGTTTGACCGCTGCGGTGTGTCGTTTCTCGTCCGGTACAAATTTTTGTATTCATGCATGAATATATTTATTTGTACCGGTCTTACAGTTCACAGAACTGATGATATAATATTAGTTCTGCGATGATAACTTTGTACGTAATTCAAGAAATAAAACTCTAAAGATTCAGATTTTTTTAATGTTTAAATAAGGTTCTGCTTTTAACTTTCCCTTTTCGTGGTATGACTTGCCTGAGAAACGCGATTTTCAGTTCATTAAAGCGGTGTTAGTGTAAAGTGGCTATGTCTGTACAATTAAGACCATAAAAATAAATTTGGGTTATTAGTCCAGACAAAAAAAGACTTGAGCTTGCATAAATTCGCATAGAACTGAAAATTGGTGGGGTCTTAAATACACCATAATACAAGATATATCAAAAGTCCCCATCGATTGGACTTGTGTATTTTTTATTAAAGGTCAAAGGTCAAAATTATTGTATACTCGCATTTTTCTCGTAAACAGCTAGTGCAAAAAAATTCACAAGTTCAATTGATGGAGACTATACTTTCGATATTTTTTGTATTATGGTGTATTTAAGACCTCTACCAATTTTCAGCTCCATGCGAATTTATGCAAGCTTACCATTTTATTTCTTCTATTTTGACTGGATTATATGTTATATTAACGATACAAACACAAAATTATGATGCTTTTTTGTTTATTTCTTGTTTCGCGATTGTTTGTTCGAGTTTGACGCAAAAACTACTGAACGGATGTTGATGCGGCTCTTTTTGTTTAAAAAGTCTTGGTCAAAATTCAATTGAGTAGAATCGCAGATATGATCAAGATTCGCGATAACCAACATCCACGCGGGTGGAACTTGAGCATAGGCTAGTACAAAATAAAAAAACACCGCAGACGTGTCCGTTCGCACACATAGTTTGAAATCCCTATTTTATGTTCCTTCGTTCGGTAACGATACAGTATAAGAAACTATGAATATTATATCATAATATTGACTTGCAAATACATTTGAACCACTTACATACAAAATTACTAATAATTACCATAATTAACTAAGTTAAGTTACATTTGTCCCTACATAACAAAGTCCAAACTTTATACGTCATCAAAAAAAAACGGATCATTCCGCCCTGTTCAGCTGTGCATAACTAACAACTATTAAGTAACAGTGAAAAAATGAACTTACTTTTATTTGTAGGTATGTCAAGCAGCCGAAAATGACAAGTGAGGGACAGCCTCTCTCGCGCACCTGTCGCAGTGGACTAACCAAGTGCTAAACACAAACAAGCCGCGCAGCCTCGCGGTTTCGTCTAACGAAGGTGAACAAGAAGTAAAAAATCGTTCTTGTGTTAGATTGTACTAGCTGCTGCCCGCGACTACGTCCGCTTGTAGATCTGTATCGTATAAATAACCTTACCGGCAGATATCTAGACCCTAAATGCGCCAGAAAAACGCGTTTTGGGTGTCTTTTGAGGATAGCACGGGGTCCTATGGCGGCAGAGGAGCTCAAATCCACCGGTCATAGATAATACATTGTACCAATGTTTCTGGCAGAGTAGAATTCGAACCAACCCATCCCTTCTCACGCGGTCAACATCAGACAGATATACAGGGCGTCTCACGGCAATGCCACATGAAGGAAAAGTACCTTAATTATTATACGTACATACATACATATTATCACGATTTTATCAGCGGAGGGTTAGGCAGAGGTGAATTACCATCCACATTCCACCAATCATTTAATTCAGTCCCACGTAATAGGGGGTGAGCCTATTGCCGTCTTCCGGGCACTATTGTTGACACAAACCATGCATCTGATTGAGTCTGGGCTGTATATATCTGTCTAATGTCAAACAGCCCTATCCCTTAGTCACCTTGTACGACACCGCATGGGAAGAGATGCGGTGCTCCAAATTCTGCTCTGCCGGGAGCCACGCGGCTTTATTATTATAGATGGGATATTTTACTGAAAGAAGACTTTATTTTAATTTTAAAATTTTGTAAATAACCGGGTCCTCTTAGTTCATTTTTACCAAGGGCATTTGAATACGGAAAGGTATTTAGAAATACTTGAGGTTTTAAGAAATGAGATAAATAATATTTCGGTTGCAGAACAACAAAACCTTACTTTTCAGCAAGATAGGGCTCCGGCTCATAACAGTCACAGAACAAAGGACTATCTCAATGAATAATTTCGTCACTGGATCGGGACAAACGGACAAATTAGATGGCCGCCGAGATCCCCAGATCTAACCCCGTTAGATATTTTTATGGGGTTATGTGAAAAATTTTGTTTACAAGAACCAGGATGAAAGTGTCAACGAGCTACAAACAGAAATTAGACACATTATTTTAAATATCTACCATAACAAGATAAACAAATCGACAGGGAGAGAAATAGTCAAAAGAGTGTGACTTTGTATTCAGCAGGATGAGGCTCATTTCAAGCATTTGATAAATTGACTAATTTTGTATTAAACATGTTAAAATTCATGGTCTTCACTTTATTTTTGATACTTAGCTATTTAGCAAAAAATAAACCTTACGATGATGTCTTCCGATCGGTATCATAAAACTACAGATTTTTTTTTTTTCTCTTGTACCGGGTTCAATTTCCGGTTCAACGAGGCAACAAAAAAATGTATGAATGTTGTTCAAATGGTTTTTTAAATTAAAATAAAGTCTTCTTTCAGTAAAATGTTCCATCTACAATAATTAAGGTACTTTCCCTCCATGTGGCATTGCCGTGGGACGCCCTGTATACAGCCCAGACTCAGCCTCAGTCCGGAAAACGGCAATAGGCTAATCCGAATACAATGATTGGTGAAATGTGGGTATTAATTGACCTCTGCCTAACCCTTCGGGGATAAAGGCGTGATTGTACTTATGTTATATGTATGCAAGATTCGACACTTAATAAAAAAAGCATTAGTTCGTCAAAATGTCATCTTAAATTACAATCTAGGTATGGGTTTTGTATAGGCACGTATTGATACAAGATATTCAAAAATGCTATTTATTGTATATTACATTATCAATTACAATAAATTCTAAAATACGTCAGTAAATTGTGCATATAATCTAAGTATAAGTACATAACAAGTAGGTAAAAGGTACCACTTAATCAATATAAGTACATATGTGAGTAACGCGGCTCTATGAAAGATGTAAAGTTAAACCTTATTTTGGCATATCATCGTATTCATACTTAATCTACTCATCCTGACCTTTGTATCGGACAGTTTATAAATAACTCGGTACCAAACTATATATCACTTGTATTTAGTAACAACAAAGTTTTACCTTTGGTTCAAAATAAAATATAACCATATTGATAAATAAGGTTCTGCTTTGAATATTTTGATATCTGTAAGTGAACAACCTGATTTTTCATCCGTCGAAAACGATAGCTCTAAAACAACTTTCCGTACTTACCTAATTTGTGGCTCTAAGCCATAATGGCCTATGGGAGGCACACCCGCTACGAGAAATCATTACGATCGCACTGTGTCGATAAAAAATGGTTTTTCCTCTTTTCAAGGTTTTCGCAGTTTTATCACACAGATTTATCGGTGCAGTTTGAACGCCACAGTATGACCGTTACGATTTCTCGTCGCGTGTCATCCATAACTGTTTTTATGTCACTTGTATGGTATGGCAGACAAACTTATGAGATATTAGCTGATCAGTACCTAATTGACCATAGTTTTGTAACTTGCTTAACAGTAAAACATTCTTCAGTACAGATATTTAACTGGTACTAGCTCGCTATTTAGATGAAGAATGTTCTTTTTAACTACTCTCACTTGTCTGAAGCCAGAATAGGTAGCTAAGTACCTATCTACTTTTTTTATTTACATAGGTGATATAAGTCACAATACATAAATTTTATAGACAGAAAACAGACTTTCTTTTCTTAGATTAGCTTACTCAAGTTTCAGTAGTGACTATCGTCTATTCTGTGACTAACGATGAGTTTCTGAATTCAAAAATTGAAGTGTTTCTGAACTATACTAGGTGGTACTAGTACCTAACTAAATGCCTGTGTTAGGTATACCTAAGAGTGGGTATATTAGTATTGTAATAAACAGGATTCGAACCAGTCCCGAGTTTTGAACGTAAAATCGACTCCTAACTACCTATGCTATTGAGGCTGTCTCGTGAACGCCTACTAACGTACAGTTTCGTGGTGCTCTCTGTACGTAACTAGGCGTTCACGAGCCTCAACTTCAATTTCTCAATTCAGTAACCGACTACCTACTACTATACCTATCCTACCATCAATAATCTTATATCTAATTCGGTTAAGTACTTAACTAAATGTAAGCAACCTTGATGTATCAAAACTCAGTTTATTAATATTCTTCTGTTTCGAGACTCATTTTAAAGACTAAAAACCGAATTTGAAATACAAGTTAGTCAGTTAGTTAGCCTAGTTTATTTGTTTAATACTATAAATATATATAATAAACTACCCTAACTGTTGACTTTGATTTTTAGTTTCCCTTTTGGCTCTCAGTTCAAATTTAGTTGTAAATGAATAAACATTTTTATTAATAAGCAGCCAATGCATTAAATATTGCATTCTAAATACAAAATTGTCTGTGTATGTCTATGGTCAATTCGTGGACATTTGCGTTGGTTACATGGTTGATAATCTGTTTTAGTTTTTAAGATTATTTGTTTAAGACTTTATCATGTAACTGTTTTTTGTCCCCAATAAATAAATAAATTAATAAAATAATATGTGTTTTTATAAAGAGTCGCTACAAGATTGTTTACCTTCTAGTTAAGTACCTATCTAATCGAATGAAGTGTAGATATATGATTTCAATACTCTTTCAATATAAGGTCGTAGATTCCCATCAATAAAACTAATTGCAGTTCAATGACGTCACTGCACCCAATCCCAATTATTTACCTTCCATCCTACAGTACAAATATCACTGCCTCCACATCTAAATAAATATTGTAATGTTTAATTATAAACACACGTGAAAAGTTTACATATGTAAGTGCATAGGCAATATGTATTTGACAAAAAATGTGTTTACGCAATTATGCAAAATATTTTTAAATAGTATAGTCAGCTTCTAAAGTAGATGATCATTTTTAGATTTCAAACGTAAATTTTTGAGTAAACTAATTTAAACTGGTTGGTGAATATGTTAAATTATTACTAGTGAGGCCTGGAAATATTTTTATAACTTTGACAATATTGCAATCATCATCTACTTTAACCGCTTACTATTCGAAATAGCTTGTTTTGTACCTTAAAAACTAATTGGACTATAAAATAGAAAATGTTTAAATAAGATATAACGTGTGTGTCAACTAGACTAGACTCCGGCACGGACGTTTTGGTATAACGATAATGGTGAAACGTAACATAAAGTTTTATAACGGTTATAATGTTATGACAATGTTCAAACATGTAGTTTCATGTCTCCCAGCCGGTGGACAGGCCACATACATTCGCATCCTGCAGGTATAACCAAGGTTCGTGTTTCCCAACAGTCACTGAAAATAAAAATTAATGATAAGTATATTTTTTTATGTGTATCCGAGAAATCCCCCGGCTACCTCCCGGTCCCTGAGCCGAGGCTGCTATGTCGGACACGTTATATTAGGTGCCTTATTTCCAAAACCTATGAAGAGGTGGTACTCGTTAGGTTTTCTGTATTCACCAGAGCTAGTCAATCGGGAACGGACTAACTTAAACCCCAGGGTGTTGCGTCCACGTGAGTATTTTACCAGGGATCCCAGGTGTAGTCTAAGGGGAATCCTGGTGGACTTTAATCAACAGTCATAACGCAGGTGATCCCTCTTTCTACAGAGATATTGGAAGCTAAACAATTTCTGTTGTAGAATAGTAGATCAATGTTATGTTAGATTATACAAAAAATTTAATAATTTAAGTAGGTTCTACTTTATATGACACAAGTCCGACCCCACATGGAGTACTACTGTCACGTTTTTGTTGGAGCGCCTGCAAACCAGGTGGTGTGGAACCTCTAAGGAGGGACTTTGCTAGCTGTGTCTGTTCTACCGCCTTTACAATGGTTTGTGCACCGCTCGCTATAGGCAGGAATTCATCCTATGGAATGAACTCACTGCTGCGGTTTTCCCAAGCGCTTACAATATGGGGTTCTTCAAGAGTGGCAGTGCGAGTGTAACGCCCCTGGTGTTGCACACGTCCATAGATCACGGTAACCACTTCCCATCAGGTGGGCAGTGAGCTTGTCTGCCATTTAAGTGGTATAAAAGAAAGTAGTACTTTATTAAACTTCATGTAGGCACTCATAAAACAACTAGAAGGTGTCATCATCATCACCATCTCAGCGTTGTTACAGGTATCCGAGCCCTACACTTCGAAGCCCGGTGTCCGTTTACTCCTTCACGTCGTTTTAATTTCACTTATACGGCTTTCATGAGAGCGACTGCTGATGCACTTACTGAATGAAGAGCAAGGCTTTCTTCTGAGTTTTTAGGGATCATATGGTAATTGCTCCCGTAAGAGCTTAAAATAAGACAAGTGAAAGGAGCGCAAAAAGAACAGACGTCGAACTTCAAAATGCCGATTTTGAATGCGAACGGAATTGGCGTTCAGACTGCGCAGAGAATGAAGAAGAATTTTCACATTATATGGATTTTAAGTTTAGTCTAAATCTAAGTCCTTCTAACTTAACGCTTTGCCCGATTGTAAATCTTAAATGATAATAGTGCAAAAAATATAAATATTCACCTGGAGTAGCGTCTTCTAGTTAAGTGTATAGTTTTATTCCATTGAACACAGGAGAATCCCAGACTTGAACAAATCTGCAAAACAATAATAGTAGCAAAATTGTTATGACAATTTCAATCAATAGCATCACCTATCTTTAACTACAAGTAACTGTTGCCCGCGGCTCCCCCGATTCCGTTCATGTAACTCCCTGGGAACCTATTCCAGGGATAAAAACCCTACCTGTTATTCAGACTTTAATTATGCCTATACCAAGTTTCGGCCAGACCCGTTAAGCATTTCTTTTCTACAAAAAACGATCACAAACTACGCATTTATAATTTAAGTGGGATTTTTACATTTTATTACAAAAAAAATGAACCGACTTCTAGAAAAAATGCACCAAAAAGTAAAAAAATAATTGCGCATATATCTAAAAACATAAAATGAAGAAGAAGTAGCTGTAGAATCAATAATATTCTCCAATACCTAACTCAAACGAGACAATTATACAATTTCTACCTTTTTTTAAATTTATTTCAATAGTATTACATTAGTTCATCTCATAGAAGCACCCATATAACCCGTATAGGTTTTTCTATGTTTACCTGTGTAGTCCAAATCTAGAGCATTCCATTTATCATCACTAAGAAGTTCTGTTGTCAGTTTTTGTTGACCAAGCCAGGACCATTTCAAAATGTCTTCACCACAGTACTGTACCTACCGCAGTACAGGATTGTCATAAATATGTATGAGTATACTTCGCCCATTTCACACTTTATATTTGATTATGAGGAGTTCCCTTGTGAATATCCGGTATACAAGTTCCAATACCAAAGAAATTAGTATAGGACTACCTCAAAGCTAAATGAATATAAAAATAATTTTTAAAATGGTGCATAAACATCAAAATATAGCTGAATATTACACTGCTGCGTAGTATGTACCCATTCAAAGGATACAGGCATGATGTTATGATGTGGTCTTACATAAATAATGCAATAATATGCGATTGCAGCAATCGCAGCTCATATCTTGGTATTTATTGAAGAGTTCTGTGGTCTGTCTTTGAAACTCCTCATCAGATCTTCACGAAATGAACATGGGACCATTTCGGAATAAACACCTTTCGAACAAAAAATTATGCTGTGCGCGTACAGTCAACGACATAAGTTGATTGCTTAACACTAAAAAAAATACAAACTTTTTTCAAATTTTCTAATATTATATGTATTAATAATTCATGTATAAGCAGTTTTATGATCTTCAAAGGATAGTTAATATTTAATATATTTAATATTTTATAAATTATTTTATGAGAGATTAAGGAGCCACAGTGATCAATAAATTAGAATTTGTTAAGCTACTTTTGTCGATGAAGTAAACAATAAATAAATATCCGAATTGAGAACCTCCTCCTTTCTTGAACTCGGTTAAAAATGTTTGTGTATGTAGCAAATAAACAAAAACAGTTAAATATACAGAGGTTCAGAATAGACTAGTTCTGACAATAGAAGCTTCTTAATAATGTCGACTAGGCTCGAGATTAGAACAGTAAGGTCGTATTCTGATCATTCATCATAAAGCATTGGTGCGACATCAGCTTCTCGTATGTCGAAGGGATACCGCGGCGCATCCACTTGCGCAAACATATGCAGAAATTTATGCGCAGCCGCTTTTACCGTCTGCCGTCGTGAAATATGCTGCCGTAGTGATACCTAATTTAATAATTACTCAAATGTATATTGATGGCCATAGGCGTAGGTACATATGTTAATCAGAGAAAAAAGTGCTACCACCGTGCAAAAATCCTGGCATACACCGCAGGATCGTAGCAAATGAAAAGACGTTGACTAGACCCGGACATAGGGCAGTAAACTTGTATTCTGATCATTCAGCATAAAGCATTGGTGCGACATCAGCATCTTGTATGTCGAAAGGATACCGCAGCGCAGGCATCTGTCTCTCTCGTCAGCATACACCTGCAGAAAATTATGCGCAGCCGCTTACGCTAGATACCTAGCCAGATTGACTAAACTCTGAGAGATATTCTTCTGAAGTTCTAGAAGATAGGTAGTAATATTTGTAGCTTTATCGCCCATCAATTGAATAATGTCAGGCTGAATTAGCTTGGGTAATCAAAATATAAATTATAAACCTATAAAATCTGTGATATGACATAAAGACAGGTAACAGGTTCGCCAGCTGATAACTGTTATGAGAAGTGATTGCAAGTTATTATGTTATTAAACAGGATGTCAAGGGTCGCTTTTCGTAACGAATCCTAATTGAAGCCTATTACAAACCGATTAGGCAGGTGCTACACGACTTTTGACAGCCTCTGTGGCGTGGCGGTAGTGAACGCGCCCGCTACGCTGGAGGCAAAGGTTCGATCCCCACTCGGTGCAAATATTTGTATGCATGAATATGGGTATCTGCAAAGATCTGGTCGTGCCTCAGAGAGTTATTGAAGTTCAGACTAATGCGAAAGCTGTATGTAACTGGGATTAACGCTTAGATGAATAAGTGCTACGAGGACACGGCCTATTCTTTTTGCTTCAAATTTTGGCGAAGTATAATTACTCAATTGAATATTGATGGGCATAGGCGTACATATTTTAATCAATATAATGGATCTGATAAATACAATCATTTTTTTTCTATGTCTAAAAATCATATTCAATCAACTTTAGAGATTTCTTTTGTTTTAATATTAGATCGTCAATTGGACTTCACCACACCTAATGGTATCCTGAAGGCAAAGTCAAAGTAAAATTTTACTTTAAAAATGTTCACTTGACTAAATCAAGTCAGTAGATAAATTTATTAGTGAGTAATATTTATAACCGAGTTATAGCTCCGTCCGTGATTTGCGTAATTATTTTTTTGTTGAAAAGGGTATACTTCGAAATAGCCCTATTTTCATTTTGTAAAGATCTGATGAGGGGTATCTGAGACAGACCACAGAACTCTTCAATAAACACCAAGATATGTGCTGCGATTGCTGCAATCTCACATTATTGCATAATTAATGCAAGACCACATCATAACATCACGTTATGTGTCCTTGGGTACGCAGAAGTGTACATATAATCAGCTATATTTTTGAGGTTTTATGCACCGATTTCAAATTATTTTTTTACATTCGTTTAAGTTTAGCTTTGGTAATCTCTTTGGTATGGTACTCCTCAAAAACAAATAGAAATTGTGAAATAAGCGAAGTATTGTTATATTCATGACATTCCTGTACCACGGTAGGTACAGCACTGCAGTCAAAACTTAATTGGACTTCAAAGGCAGACAAAACTACTTCTAAGTGATGTACAGCATAAATGGAATACTCTAGATTTGGACTACGCAGGTTGATAACCTTAATGATAAACATTATGATTTTACTCGTTTGAGTTATTGGAGGAATATTATTGATTTTTCTACAGCTACTTTATTATGAATGCCAGCAGTATGCAGTATTTCCAATGATCTATAATCTTGGTCGTCTACTTTGTAGTGCTTTAAAGTTTTCTATTGTAAGCTTGCATACGAATGTCTATTTATAAGTTATTTACTTTCAAAATAGTTAAAATTCCCTTACATTTAAATTTCACTAAAAACGAAAACAAAAAGTATTTTTTAACAAAAAAAAGCTTCGACTTCTAAAAAAATGCATCGACAGTAAAAAATAATATCAGATATACCTCAAATGATAAAAATGCGCGTAAGATTTTTCTTTAAGTCGCAGTTCTAACTTAGTCATTTCGTTTCGGTTGACCTTATGTATATTACATGATTTCGTGCTGAAAATATAATATCCTTTATGTGTGCTTAGAAAGTAAAAGTAAAATTGTTTTACCGACTAACATGTTTAAAAAATAATCAATTTGTCAAATGATGTTAAGGCATAATTACATTTTTCCAAGTAATTTTTTTGTTTAATGAGTAGTTTATTAAACAAGCTTTTATAAAATGATAAAATCAAGTATTATTTTGTGAAATGCAAATTTGTTATTTGTTTTTTTGTCAAATGTCAGTGGATACCACTTTTTCATGCCCCGCTTAAAGGACCCGGTACTGCGGGAAGAAGGATACATATGAACTGGCAATGAATTCCAGATCTTATTGACCTAATACCTACTATTTGTGCTTGCGTCACACTTTTTTGCATAAGCCAGTATTGACGACGGCAGCGTGACATGCTAGTATACGTATAAAATATGCAGTACGTGCATGGAATGAACTTTTCCATTATTCTGTGCTCTGTACTCATAGCACCTTCGAGCCTACGACCTACCTCATTACTTTCACCGATGTCTTCGCTTGGTGCCCTGGTGCATCGAACTTCTTCGTAGTAAGCTGGCCTGTATTCGTACTCGTTTGTGTTTAACTTCTTTATTTTTCTTTCCATATGACAGATAGGATAATGTTTCTGTAAACAATGAAGAAAAGTTTCCGTAAACAATTAAGACAACTTGTAATACGGAGTCAAAACGTCTGTTGGAATTACGTACCACGCTTTTTCAGCAAACAGTGGACGCGGTGAAACTGATATATATTTTATTATTATTTTTATTGTGCTATATAAATAAAAAACTCTCAAATTGGGTTTTCCCAATGTGGTGGATGGCCTTCTCGGAAGGTGCATGGTCACTGAATTTGTTAATTATATTACCTATTAAAAAGTATGAACCCAGTTAAACTTTTTAGGGATTTCTCGAGTGTCATTATACGGTGTATCCTTGAGTTACTTCTGTTGATCCTGGTGTAGGTACAGGTGTTAAACTAGTGGGACTGAGGTTGGGGTTAGTCCCATTATAAAAATTGTAGAGATTAGATGCGTGACCTACTACTAGGTGATTATAAATATTAATCAAAATGATAAGTATATTGGTACCTGCACATGTACGCCGAGTTGTCTAAGTTCCCGTTCCCGCGAATCTTGAATAGTTTCAGTGTATTCTGGCAAAAGCTGAAGAAGATAAAAGTGTTAAATTAACAATCTTATAATCTTAGCACTAATGTATAGAGGCGAAAATTTATATAAATATGGGGATTAATGTTGTTACCCAATCATGCCAAAACGGCTGAATGGATTATTTAGCCTGAGTATGGACTAATTTTTATATCGGGAATAAGTCCCTGCGAATTGCGAGCGCAAAAATTTGGTGATTCGGCAGTCGTTGTTCACTGTTGGTTATAGATTATTTTATCAAAGAAATCAAACGTATGTTTAAAAAAGTTGAATTACATAATAATTGGTTTTGCTTTTAATGAAAGTGGCTGCTTTCTGGCTTCTTAAACCCGATAGAAAAGCCTTTGCCAGAGCCTTATAGTTCACAGCTATAATAACCTCGTGTTGTGTTCCCGGCGGTGAGTAGAGTAGCCAGAGCTCACAGGAGAGTTTTTGTGTTGTCAGTGGGCAGACCAAAGGCTTGTCCTGATTTTGTGTTCTGCACTGGAGGCACGAAATCTCTGTTCTTACAGGGTCAGCAGCACGGATGTGTCTCCACTGGTGTTACACACGTTCATAGGTCACGGTTACCACTTTCCATCAAGTGGGCAGTGTACTTGTCTGCCACCAAAGTTGTATAAAAAAAGCAACTAAAGAGTTAAAGTAGTTCGATGAACTGGACTACTGCTACAGAATAGTACCAATGCAACTGAAGAGTTACAATAGTATGATACACCAGACTACCTACCTACCATTATTCGAGGGCCAGTACGCCTCGTCCGATGTTTAGCAATAACAATCAGGTAAGACAGACTTGGGCAGCGAAGAACTTTGTAAGGCCCAGTGGAGTAATAATAGATATCTACTTTGTATATATTGCCGTTTTATTTACCTCTGATGGATCATCACAGTCTTCGTTCGATGTCTGCTGTCTGCTTAGTACCTGTTGTCTGTTCCTTTCAAGTCTTCCAAGCACCGAAGTCAGGACTTTATCTGGGTTAGGAATTTTTAAAACATGTTCTAAAAAGTCCCTGGCCATTTCCTCGTTGGAGGATGGTGTCGAAGCCAGACATATTGTAATGCAAAGCACCTGTAACAATAATTTATTTATTACTATAATGAAGGCGTTAACAACGGTGTTGTCGTACTATATATGTCAAAGAAAACCATTCTGACATAGAGAATTCATTTATTACTATAGTGAAGGCGTTAACAACGGAGTTGTCGGACTATATATCAGAGAAAACCATTCTGACATATAGAATTCATTTATGTCCCGACGGCTTTGTTGATAACGCGCTTACTATAATCGTAATACGCACAAACACCAATTTACCAGCTGTGTCAAAGGTCCGCTTATTGGTTTTGATTGATATTTGGGTTCTCCAGAGGTGACTGTCGTCTGACTCCCAACCACAATAATTATTTAGTTATCAAAAAATAAAGTTATCAAAACCATCTAACTGATTATTCTCTTTTAATTGTATAGGTACTTAAATAAAAACATTTATTTATAAACAATAATTTGATATTTATAACTTTTTACCTACTATATAAATGCTTAAAATAAAATAAATAAAATATAGGTATTTACATACATGCGTAATAAAATTCCTCCACATTGTCACCGATTACTGGTAATATTCCAAAAAAGTTGGCAGTATTGCCACGTAAGATAGCAATGCTAAAGCCGAGTTTTCACAATAGGCTGTAATATTTATGTTATTTAGATATATAATGATACCCATAACTTTGAATGTCTCATTGTAAACATATGCATTTGGATGAATGGCGGGCGATAAAAATTTACATCTCGAGATGTATTACCGACTAAAAAATCGAACGTAAATAAGTATAAGAAAAAACGAGTAGGTACCTAGTTAGTTATCAATCATATTAAAATGGCGACTAAATCATGAGGTATTGGTAGGAGGGTAAAAATACTAATACAACCTATTATCATGGAAATATGTCAAACTGTACCGAAGGAGTGCGACCACAAACGAGACCCGACGGAGACCACAATATGAGACTAAGCTTTGAAGGAAGAGAAGAAAGAAAGACATTATTCTTTTCTTTTTAATAAGAATACATATTAGCAACCGATTACTAATATATATAATATCCGTGGTAGCCTAGTGGTATGGGTAATGGACTGCAGAGACGAGGTCTCGGGTTCGATCCCAGGTTTTACCATGGCACACACCGATGACTTTTCGATGCTTTTCGAAGTAATGTGTGTATTTATCGCAGGTTTATAAGTGCTCGGTTAATGGCAATAGGCTTGCCACCTATTACATTGGGACCTAAACATAAACTGGCGAAATGTGGGTGCTAGCACCTCTGCCTACCCCTTCTTGGACATAGTAAGTTTTTAAAAAAAATACTAATATATAATAGAGGGGTTAGAGCTTAAAGAATTACTAGTGTTTGGAGTGGGTGCACGTCGGTACTGTAATGGCCAGGATTCCACCCGAAACCTGTAGTGCGTATGGTCGACCCCCTGAACCACTAAGCTACTAACGATATATACACAATTATATCATAATTTGGAATTATGAATATATTAGAACACATCCCACAATGAAAAGACAGCTTTATTCTATTTCAATCTAATCTTATCACTAATTTAGGTGGTCATTATACCTACTATGAATACGTAGCACTATTATCTGTTCTGTGCGATGAATCAGACTTACAAAAACATCTAATTAGTTACAACGCATTCTGCATCTTATAACATACTTATTGAGCGTAATCAGGTGATCAGGTGTAATGTTCTCTTTATAATATACTTGGAAATTCATTCTATCTTTATAAGTGCACAAGTGCACATAATATAATGTGACAATCACAAAAAACGCTAACGGAGTCTTGCGACTGGCGCTCGTAAGGATGAAAAGCCGGTCAAGTGCGAGTTGAACTCGCGCACTGAGGGTGTCGTGCACTAGCTGTAAGAACGTTTCGAACGATTGAACGAAATCGACAGCTGAATAAGCGGAGAAATTTTTCGTATGCTGTAAATTTGGTGACGTCACGTTGTCGAGCACAAGTCAACAGTGATATTATGTTTATGTACTTGACAAGTTGACGTCACCAAATTTAGAGTATGTGAATCAGAAATTTCACCGCAGATTCAGCTATCGAGTTCGTTCGATCGTATGAAATGTTCTTGCAACATGTGTCTGCTGCACTAAGGAACGAATTCAAAGTTACTTTTAAAGTACTGGAGTTCCGACGATGTTTGCACAACAGCAGCAAACGCATCATAGAAAAGAAAGTTATGGCAGACAGACAGTGTCGTTCTGCGCCCTGTGCGAGCTTCTATAACTGTACTCTAGTTTTTTATAGATATAGTTGCCCCAGTTAGAGCAATAAAGTTTTGGCTTGCTTTATTTCCTTTGGCTTGACAAAATAAAGCACAAAGACATTGGTGGGGGCTGCCCAACAGGAGGGGTCGAAGGACTTCTGCAGGAGACTTTATGAAGGAATCGGGCGGTTCTTGGCTCTATACGGCTGACAGTACTTCCTATACGGTTAATACGGTACCTACTTTAGGGTCTCCGCCCATAAGGGACGTATTACGGAAAGCTGAAACCCAAAAGGCCAGACACGTTACGTGTATCAGCTACGTTTTACGCAGAATACGATAGCTGTAAGGGTGATCAGGGGGTGCCACTTGACATCCTTTAACGCGGCGATTCTCTTCGCCGGATTGCTACTGTGGATTCTGGAAGTGACAGCCCTTTCGGTGATAAGACCAGGTAAGGCCGGGTACGGATGCTTGGGGGATTTCCTGCGTTGAATCCTGCAGTAGTCACCGTCCGAGTGCCATCACAGTGATGCAAGCGGGAGTTAGTGGCGGCCCTAGAAGTGGGAGTTATCAAGTAATGCGCGAGAAGGAGACGGCGGGCCGGAAGAGAGGAGACTCGCTACCCGCACAGACCGTGACGAGTGAAGGCGACTCTGCGACCTCCGTCCCTTGGATCTGTGGGTGACAGCTGGAGCCGTCTGTGTCCCAGTAGAAGCAGGGCGCGGTGGTGCGCGACGCGCACCTCCCCATACCTGTGGGCTAGAAGGGGACTCCATGGTTTCTACACCAGAAGAGGGCCAGCTTGAAAGAGATAGCTTCAGCTGTAGCCGTGGCGATTTTGGGCACGACACGATTGAGTACTTTTCACCAAGTATATCAATCACTCACTGTGTTACACACACTAAAACTCAAACGCAAGTTTACTAGTACAAATACGTTGCTTAAGATGCTCAAGACTCGGTAAACTACTTAAGAGAATATGTTGGAATGGAGCACTAGGAGCGCATTGCGAAATCATCAGGAGCATACCGAAAAAAAAATCCAGCCTGGCCAAAGCAAAGGCGCAAAGTCTACGTGCTATGCCTGGGCACCGCTGGCACCGCCCTATTTACGGCACTGCAGACAGACAATCGGATAAAGAAGTGATCTGGTTTTACTTTTAGGGCACGGGACCCTAAAAATACGTAAATAAAGTAATTACCAAGTGACCCAATTAAAATTGATTACATTGTCATTCAAAATACTAGTTGTTTGCATGTACTTAGGTACTTAGTTTTAACTCATGCAAGCATTGCAAATTAACTATAAAATATTCGAATGCTTGCATGAAAATGTTAGAAAAGCATTTTTTTACTTGATGATACAACAAAAAATCTTGTTGTTTAAGGGTATATCGAGTTAAATACTGGTACAGCAAATACATGACCACATAAGGAGATTTTTATGGTCGACCAGTAGATCAATGACTGAATTTCTGAGAGAAGAAGATCACATATCATTTTATCCTACGGATAAAAAGAGAAGAAATTCATATATCATCTATCAAAGTCACATATCTCAAGAGGACAAACGGCAATATTTAAGGATCATTTTGTGATCCCTTCGTCTGTTCGTTCGTCAAGATTTTTTTCTCGGGAGTGTGTGGAGGCACAAGTTCATCGTTTAGGTATCAAATACTAAGGATCTGCAATGCCTTGGCTCAATAAACTAAGTATCTAGGGTATCCAGTTGATGAAGTAAAAAATAATTAATTACGAGTTTCACTAACTGGATACGCGTGTGTCCCGTCCCTCGAGTCCAATTGGTGAAGAACCCATCAAGTATACTATAGGGTCGCCATCCCAAGTTTAATATAAAATTTATATTATAAGAGTTTTACAACACAATAATGATTCCGGTTGCATCAGTAGCTCTTACTTCTTTGCCTGGGGTCCACTCATATTATATATGTGGCATGTCTTGGTTCGACAGCCTCTCTTTTATTAGCACGAAACGATTAAAAATATAAATCCAAATAATTCGTGAAGTTCACATACCTATACAGTTATTCCCTAAGGGTGCTAACATAAAGAAACAGGTTGCCGGTATCGGCGAGCCGGCTGTCGATGCGGTGCGAGATGCGCTCACGAAGTAGGGTGTGTGTAAATGAGTTTGCACGATGGATAGTTTTCCGGTCTCCTGTGATCAAGCTAAGTTGATTTTGTCACGAATTATAAGCTCTCGCATTTATTAAAGTATTGACCCTACAATAAAAATTTGAAGACATTATTTATAGAAAATTTGACGTAGAAATATATTGTACAAATATCTAAAGCGATATTATAAATAGGTTTCAATATACAAGCAAAAATCAGAAAACAGGGACATTTCTCTCCCTCTCCCACCGAAGGTGGATCGTGGGGACCCTCGGGGACTTTTAGTAAGTATGTTAATTTGGTTCTAAGGGAATAACTGTGCCAATTATCAAAACTACGTGAATTATTTGTTCTGATCGTCCTTTTTTACGTTATTTTTCCTGTACCATATACATTGTAGATGATTCTTATTGAAAGAAAAATTAAGAAAATAGGAATATTTGAGAAAATGTAATTTTGTATTTCACACGGGCGCAGTAATGCCTACCCACCAATGGAACGAAAGGTACATTTCAGTGTCAATGTACAGTATGTATGAATGTATAATATGTATATTAATACTATTTATTCATACCTACTATACACTGAACGGATCTGGGATTGACGTAGCTGTCGAACGTCTACCGTTACGACATGTATAATCAGCATCATCCTAGCGTTCCGCAAAAAAAAAATATTTCACGCGGGCAGAGCCATGGGCAACAGCTGGTACAGTTGGAAATGCATCAAAATTATTAAATATGCCCGGTGTTTAATTCACATGTTAGAGGAATGAGATGACGCGTGTCACGTTGTCTGCTCATTGCCTTGATTAATCGTGCACGCCGGAGCTCAGATTGGTATATAGTCATACGTAGAGATCTCAACTTCGGCCTCTCTATGGAGGGATACAGAGGTTGAAAACAATTTGTATGTATCGCAGGGAATACATTTGACAATTGCGGACACGTTATATTAAACACTTGTGCAATTTCGAGCAGATAAATAGCAATATTCTAAAATAATTTGACAATCTGTTTTCAAACCATGTCAATAGAGAAAAAGAGTGGTGCTGTGAAGGTTTGGCTCATGTAAGTGGGGTTTAATCTATTAAGAGATGGAAAATTTAATGGGAATCGGAATAGGTACATATGTTTCGGAATAGACCTTTTAGTAACAAATAACAATTTTATTGTACAAATTCGTCCATGTATGATAGAGTTATGTTTATTTCGAAACAAGAAACTTAGGTACCGAACATACAAAAAAAAAATTGAATTGAGAACCTCCTCCTTTTTTGAAGTTGGCTAATGTCCGGTATTATACTGACATGGTATGTGAGTTCAAATATACGTAGGTACTGTTAGTCATTTAGTACACAATAATTTTAAAATTGGTAGTAAACGACTGCTATTGTCATTAGACCGATCGTACGTTACAACAAGAACTAGTCATTGACGTGTTACACCGCCTCATGTTAACTCAAAAAAAGAATTCAGATAGACACATTTACAGGTAAGTATTTTTATAGGCATAGACATAGAGATAGTAGCATCCAGTACAAGGCAAATAAACTTATTCATGAATAAGAAGAGTTGCACAGATCGGGTATCGAAATCAAATCTACCTGGAAACTAGAAATAAACATTATTGTATTATTTCTGTTTAGCCTATCAAACTTAAAACTGTTCTCTTGCATATTTTCAATAAGTATAATAAGCACATTTGTCAACTAGATATCACAATGTAGGTAGGTTATCCTACGGTGCGAGATGCGCGCCCCCCCATATCCGGGGACGAAATGTGGAGTCCGTTGTCTCCACACCTGAAGAGGGCTGTCTCAAAAGACCTCTTGGGCCGGCCGGGGTGCGAGGGATGTGTCTCATATAATCTCACCTCCGGCACAGTCGGCGTGCGTTTTAGTCGGTTCAAGTCCGACATAACCTCCTCCACCGGCACTGGCGGTGGGGTATACGTGCGGATTTTGCGCACAATAAATCAATGGTAGGTTATCCTAATCTAAATTTCTATTGATTTATGTATCCGAGCGCAATTTGTTATTATGATCAGTAAGGCATGACTGCGCGTTAGCATTTTGTGTTGAAACAAATTATGTTTAGACGTAAATAATGACATTCATTTGACGTCAGTAACTGTTTCATTATTTATTAGTGTTATTTCCGTTTGCATCTGAGCCATTCATCTCGGAGCCTGGGATCGTATACTGTCTCCTGATTTTGATCTGGATAAAAAGTTGCCCTCAAGTCTGCGGCAGATCTTCGTTCATCAATGAGCTGTACCGTCTTGCAGGTGAGATTGACATGGCCCCGAACGCTCTTGATGAGCGCCATACATTGAATAATGAGTAACGTGAAAATCTGTCAAGAAATAATTTCTCAAGTGTCCGCCAAGACAGATGGCACAGCGTTAGTAGAACATTAAATAGTGCGATAATGGAAGAAGCCGTTTTTCACGATTTTCAGTCTAAAAAAGTTTTGCATTTTGAGGTCTAAGTAGTGTACTGCCCACTGGCTGCCATATTGAGGATAAATACCTATTACTAATAGGTCTATAGGTACCTCAGTCAGTATTATAAAATATTTTCGGTTGCATAGACCTGGAACTACAGTTATATCTGCAATAGGTTTTAATGTTTAATACTTTGTCTTTTGGCATTAAAAAACGATTGTCAAACTCTGCAGTGATCATTTTGGCCTGTGGGTAGCGCACAGCATGCCTCACTCATATAATATTCGTGTAGTAGTGATGACACCATTGTTTTTACCGTCTTTCTCTGATCTAGGTTCAAATGACATGTTTTATCTATCACAGTGGAGTATGCTAGTGATTGTTTGTGGCAGCACGTCGTGGTGACCAGCGGGATTCGATTTTAATGTCAGCAGAGACATTATTTTTGCCTATTACCACACCGAATAACCGAAGGTTAGAATTGTTTACTATTTGTGCACTATTTTTGTTTTGGTGATCTAATATCAACCTGTATCCTAATGTTCTGAAGTCTAGTCTTCATTATATCTGAGGAAATATATAGTTCTATAGTCTATAGGAGGTAAGACACGGCGGTATTTCCGCCCAATTGAGCAGTCCGACTGGGGAAGTACCTCCGCCCTGTTCCCAGCGGTGAGTAGGGTAGCCAGAGCTCACTGGAGAATTTGTGCTGTCAGTGGGATGACTAAAGGCTTGTCCTGCTTTGTCCTCTACACTGACGGCACAGAAACACTGTACTTACAGGGTCGGCAGCGCGATTGTGACTTCTCTGATGTTACACACGTCCATAGGCCACGGTAACCACTTTCCATCAGGTGGGCCGTGCATTTGTCTGTCACTTAAGTGTTATAAAAACATATCCGATAAGATTTTGTATGCGATTATAAAATAAATTATATCTGTGACTAGATTTTCAATAGGATTTTTAATTAAGTATCTAGGTAGGTACCTAAATATTGAGATTTAAGTAGGATTAAAATATTAGGTAGGTACCTAAGTAACACAGGAATACATCCACGGCTGTTGGAATGTACCTAGCTGTCATATTTGGTACAAGTTACGTGAAAAGTTTCCATTCGTAACTATTATATACGCCCAAGCCACCCATGCCACACAAATTTTAGTACACAATAGAGTTGACATTGTATAGGTCTGTACCTATTTCGTTGTACAGACATCATTCGGTTCAAATGACAAGGACCCCATATCCTGCAAAACAAGTCGAATGTCAAGCATGCCCCTTTGTATGAACTAAATTTAGAATCTAATCGTTCGTACGTACTTTTCATACCTACCATCAGCTGTCAGAGTAAAATAAGATTTGTTGATGTAGAAATATCTGAGTTGGCTATTTCATAACGGTAGCAATAAATTCATATGCTAGACGGAAGTAGGCGACGATGCACTTGCAGTACCTATTACACTGACATCTAGAAAATTCTTGGGTCACAGTATTTGTCTGCTAATTCCTCCGAAACTGATGTACCTAAAGGTCTTTATGAAAAAAAAAAGATACTTGGTAGTCGGTCGTGAAATATTTTTTTAAACTCCTAAGTTATAAGGGTGACCCACCTCAAAATAGTTATTTTTAAAGTTTTCGTGACAATATTTTTATTTTTATTTTATTATGAGTTTGCATTGAAAAATACATACAACCCTAAATCTTCACCCTTCTTGTACCAACCCCTATTTTAATATTTTAATAGCGGCATATACGTTTGCCGGGTCAACTAGTTAAATATGATATTTACAAACATGTAACGAAATCTATACATACTCGTCGTAACCATTATGTCATTACTTGTCCGACTGATTGACTGACTGATTCGTCAACGTGGAGCCTAAACTTCTGAGCTTACATACTTCAAATTTCAGAAGTACTTGCCTTATATGCTGTTAGGAAGAATTTTGTAGAATCCGGATGGGTAGTTGTATGGAAATCCGTAACCTAAGTATATGAAAATGCTACATTTTAAACTACCTGCTTAAGAAATATGAAATTCAATAGTCACGCTTATTTTTGTTAACATTTAAGTAAATGCTTTTGGAATATTCTACCTACAGTCCCGGGTACTCTGAGCTGAGGTCAAGTTGAGGGACACCATTGTAACTTTATCAAATATGGTAACCCTCACCATCAAGAGGGGAAAGTTATATTGACGTGTCCTACATTAATAAAATCTTAACTTTTTGAAATAAAGATATTTATAGGTACCCACCTATTAACGCATTACATTTTTTGCTATGTTTAGGAAGGTAGGTTATCTACAGTAAATCGTGAACGCTTTAGTTGATAATAATGTCGGTTATTTAGAACCTTCAATACACTTTATTCTTACCGGGAGTCTAGACATTACGTAGCCGTAACTTAAATTCCAGTGTTGTTTTTTATTTAAGATTTATTATTTTTTTATTTACATTTATATGCTTTTGGAATATTCTACCTACAGTCCCGGGTACTCTGAGCTGAGGTCAAGTTGAGGGACACCATTGTAACATTATCTAATATGGTAACCCTCACCATCAAGAGGGGAAAGTTATATTGACGTGTCCTATATTAAAAATATCTTTAACTTTTTGAAATAAGGATATTTATAGGTACCCAACTATTAACGCATTAATTTTTTTGCTTGTTTACGTAGGTAGGTTACAGTAAATCGTGAACGCTTTAGTCGATAATAATGTCATGTTACCTACGTTAAGTTATTATTTAGAACATTTAATTCACTTTATTCTTAGCGGCAGTCTAGACATTACGTAGCCGTAACTTAAATTCCAGTCTCGTTTTTTTTACAAGTGTCACACATCACTGAAATGGTCCACATGTCAAAAAGGTAGTATAAATCTTAATAATATTACTTAACCGCCGAATAAACAGTTATGGTCTCCATCCTAGCGTCAATCCCAGACGCATCCGAAACTTTCGCCTCGGAGCCTGGGGGACTGCTTCTCTAGTCTAACTGCGGATTTGACTGGGCTTGGTGTGTGGTGTAGGTTGTTGACTGACAGGCCTCTACAACCTTACGTGAACAATGTGGCGAGCGCATAGGGCTCACAGCAAAAATTTATTTTAAGCAACAGTCTCAAGGGCCTCGAGGCCTGAGTTTGGTCTGCTGCTGAATTAATAGTGGGGTGACCTAGGCCCACATTTAAGTACAATGCGCGGTTGGTTTGGTATAGCTTCGCGAGTTGTGTAGTCGTGGAGTGATTGCATCATCTGGTTCCCTGAGAGCATGTCTATGACATGACATGAAATTAAGCTCGGTGTGTAATTTACAGCCGTAACCACTGCCGGCACTGCCTTATGTACTGTCTGATGGTCGGCAGCTCAAGGTCGGTGGGAAACTCAACATTACGCATTAACCACAGTGCTCCCGTAACCCGCGCTATTGGAGAATTATAAGTGATTTGTACATATTTTTTTATTTTAGAAGCGGTGCAGTGAAGATGCGTCGAAAACACAGAGGAAATTTTACTATGGAGCCTGTGCCAGAAACCGGAGGAGTGTTCATGGAAAACAATTACCACGATCGGTATGTGTTTACGGAAATATTTTTTAATCATATTTCATATTCTACTCAACGGATTGCGGTCAAAGAAACGTAAGATTTCAAGTCTGACCAAGACATTTAAAACAAAAAAACATCGCCATAAAATCTGTTTTGTTTTTGTGTCGATCATGAACAAACAGGGCAAACATACAAGAATTCCAAAAGAAAAATTCGTGTATTAAAACTTAACCCAATTATTTTTTGTAATATCTCAAATGTACCAATTTCAATTACATTTGATCAAAATGATCCAATACGCGAGGTTAGCAAACAAAATCAAATCATCTATTGCCAACTAAGTGTACCTAGGTACATACTTAGATGTTTACTTACATGTATGATTACAGTATTTATGACTTAGCACCACCTTCTCCAGGCATTGTAATAGTGAGGTTACACAGGTTATATTAATATCAATAATTTAGTCATTACGAATTCATTACAGATTTTATACAGATATTTGATTAAATTACACTGGGCTAGAATTCACGTAGAATCATATTCATATTGGTCTGTAGATATACTAGGATATACTAAGGAGTACCAATAGTAGGTAGTCGAAGAAAAAGCCTTACACCTGTAGGTACTATAGTTGATAGATTTAGTGACCCATGTAAGGGATGAACATATTAAGAATATAAAGCTTGTTGAGCATTTTTTGAAAGTATATTAGTAACTTAAATTATGTGACTTTAAACTTTCGCGTTCTATGATATACAATATTGTTTACGGAATTAGACGTTTGTAACACCAGAGGATCGAGTCACAGTCGCGCTCCCAACCCTGTAAGTAGAGTCTCTGTGCCATCAGTTTAGAAGACAAAGCAGGACAAGCCTTTAGTCTTCCCACTGACAGCACAAATTCTCCAGTGAGCTCTGGCTACCCTACTCACCGCTGGAAACACAACACGAAGTCGCGGTATTCTGTAGGGCGGAGGTACTTCCCCAGTCGGACTGCTCAATTGGGCGGTAATACCGCCGTGTCCTACCTCCTCATAAAATTAACGCGATGATGGTATAGGTACATACATTCCTTTGATTTGCCTGACGTTTCGACCAGGTTATACCGGCCGTGATCACAGGCTGACTGGCTCAGTGGTGCAACGTCATGCAAATCAAAGGTAGGCATGTGCCTATACCATGATGAGATATTATGGCGAGAATTGAACCCGTGAACTCACTATCTTCACTAGGCTCTAAAATTATCGCATCATAAGGGGGTACCGCACGATATCGTTCGACGCGGCGAGTCTCCTCGCCGGATCGCCACCGTGGATCCTGTAAGCGAGATCCCTTTCGGCGCTATATCGGTTCCGAAATGCGGCGCGGAAGCGGGGTCACGATCCCGAGCCCGAAGAAATTCGGGCCGTGAGATCCCGGCTCCACAGGTCCACAGGCCAGGAGTGCGCGCCGTAGTTGCGGCGGTAAGACCCATCATGGGGGAGTGGCTAGAGAGGCCATACGGCAGCCTCTCGTACCGTCTGACGCAGATGATCACCGAGTACCGGTGCTTCGGGAAGTATCTGCGTCGGATGGAGAAAGAGCCAACCTCCGAGTGCCATCACTGCGACGCGAGCGAGGACTCGGGGCCACACACGCTCACCGAGTGTGCGGCGTGGGAGACGCCGAGACGGGAGCTTGTGGCGGTCCTGGGAGTGAGGGTTCTCACGCTCTCTGCCTTACTCGCGGCGATGGTCCGCTGCGCTGATGCGTGGGCGGCCGGCGCCTCCATCTGCGAGCAAGTAATGCTCGTGAAGGAGGAGGCGTGGCGGGAGTGGCAGCGGGAGCGACGAAGGATCGCAAGCTAAGCTGTCCGCGTACGAAGGCAACTCGGACGTCAGAGGTCGATGAACGACCTCCGCCCCCCATGAGCGCAGGCCTGGGGGTGACTGGTGGAGCCGCCTGTCACCCTGGCAGAAACAGGCAGCGGCGGCTTCACGCCTGGCGCGTCTCCCCGTTTCCGGGGACGAGTTGGGGACTCTGTAGTCCCCACACACCCGAGGAGAGGGCCAGATCGTGTGAGATGGCCCTGGGTCGGCCGGGGTGCGAGGGATATGCCTGTCAACCTCGCCTTCGGCAACCAAAACGACCCACAGGCGGCGTTCGTTTTAGTCGGTTCGAGTCTGACATAACCTCTTACACAGGCTCCGGTGGAGGGGTAACTCCGTGGGGATTTCGCGTACGTAAAAAAAAAGGCTATAGAAATAAAATATAATAAAACTATAGAATGTAGACCATTCTCAAAAGAGAATTGCACTATAGGGAATATTTACTATTGTAGATTGTGCAATAGTCCATTGGCACATAATATTTATTTTTACTTTAACTTTGTAGGTAAAAAATATATATTTTTTTACTAATCAAATACCAATCAACAACAATAAGCTGACATAGGGCTCAAAATGGAGACCTGGGCTATCAATATGAGGATGATGACTGGATTAATTTAGATGTAAACCATACCACCAAATAAAAATACCTACTTAGTTTAATTACTACGTACCTTTATGAAGAGTTGGCTGATCGCCATACTGTTTACGTATACGTTCGCGGAAACGCGGAAAATTTTAGTGGTCACAAGTCCACAATGAACGGTTTTATGAATAAATTTCCTAGTCGAACCCCTTTTTATATTACAAATTATCTCAATCCATTACAATTGTCCGAGTGTTTTAATGAAAAAAAGACGGTGACGCTAATCTCTTCTATGGAATTAGTGTGGATCGCCATTTTCGCTGAATATAAATAACGATGATGATAAAAGAAAGCATAACAAATATAAAAAAAAAAATTTTATTTTATTAAAGACCACGCGCCAGCTGAAACGAGGATACTATTCATCTTAGCATTAGATCTTGGTTGTGCAGGGTTCCTCGAAGTTCACGCGTGGACTATGATCAGACAAGTAGATATTAGTAGCTCAGTACATAACAAATTATAGTGGTTACGATGAGCCCATTGAGCGCAATTAGTGCAAAAACACGATTCCCACTTTACCAATTCAATGTGGTTGCATGCACTCCGCTGCAATTAGGTACCGCCTGTCATAATCATTAGAGATATTATGGAATCTCTTGTTCCAATATCCGGTAGAGAAAATTAAAAAATAACTTAATAAGTATCCTTACCAGTGGAAATGTATCAGCAGGCCTAAATGATGGATGGTGCCTAAATAGTTCTGTTATAGCGAAGCCAAGCATACTAACCAGCATAGGTATCCCAATTTATCTAAGGATCTAAGTAAGTATGTAGGTAAATATTACCCATACACATATAGCTAAAATATACAATAGGATAACAGAATGAAATATACTAGATATGGTTACAAATAGTAACACAATTACCTTTTGTGATACTGAAGGTCAGGTTCACAATAATAAAATCAAAACAAACCAGTCGTATCCATACTATATGTACGTTTGTACAAAAGTTTAATTTTCTATATTAGTTGTCGGTTTTTATAACAGTGAGATTAGAACACTGTTATCTATTTGAACACAGCCGTTACATCTCTGATTAACCTGACAATCAGAGAAATGTCAAATCTAAAAATTAACACAATCCATTCCATTAGTGAAATTATTTTAACCTTTGAATATTTTTATAAATATACAAGCGATTCAACCCGGCTCAAAACGTTTCATCAAATTTTTAAGCAGATTTGATTACATAAGTGATAGTCGATTCATTAGATACGGTATACCTACCTACCTACTTACTGAGATCCAATGTTTCATGGAGTGAAATGTGCTAATACAGTCAAGATTAGATTATACGAATTTATAAAAATCCGCAAAATCGTATGTATTATAAAGCTGAAGAGTTTGTTTAAACGCGCTAATTTCAGGATCAAGGTACTGGTTCGAATAACTAGTTATTTTTTGTGTTGAATAGTCCTTTTTCTGACGAAGGTTACAAATTATTTATTCTGTGGTTATAGGCTATATTTCATCAGGCAATGACCACAAATGTTACCAGTTTTTTTGGATTTCTATACATTACCGAAAGAATAAAAAATTACGGACTCAAAGAGGTGATACGAAGTTTTAAAATATGCCATAGGCGAAACCGGGAAGCTAGTCCTTTATAGTTATAGCTATTCAAGATTCAAATTATTTAGGTAGATAATTTTTTTGTAGATACGTACCTACTCAGACCAAATTAATAATGTAGGTTATGTATTGAAAAGAAAAAGGACAGTTGTGAAGCACTTGGAACCGGCGGGCTTGCATAAAAGAAAGGAAAGAAAGGTTTTGGTCAGACTTGAAATGTTTGATTGCAATCGGTTGAGTAGAACCGGGGGTTAGAGATCCACGCGGGGGAACCGCGGGCGAAAGGCTAGTCATAAATATAATCATCTTTTGATTCTACGAAATATCAATTCATGTGACATAACTATTTGTGAACAACCTGTAAATACTTACTATAAACATGAAACCTAATACAATATTTTATGTAGGCATCATCAATAGTTTTTGCAGTGCGCGCTGAATAATCACTTCTATAGGCAAATATTAGATACGCTGGCCGTGGGTAACATTCTTTTTTCTTTTTCTTAAAAAAGTACCATCCTAATTTACGACTTTAATGTCGATTACCTATCTGTTAGCGAAATCCCGTCAAAATCGGCCCAACCTTTTCATATATTTTCCGGTACAAACAGACCGTAACTTTCTGTCAGAAAGGTACACCTATAAATAAAAGTCTAATTAAAATAAAAGGACTGTCATTTTAATATGACAAACAGACACTTAAATTCTATTTTTACTTATATGGATAAGTTTAGACAAACGAGAGAGGGCATAAAACAGATAAGATATTTGTGTACACTTTGTGTACACAATATTTTAAAATATCATCTATTCCCAATTTAGTAATTAAAACCAGAAGGTAATATTTTTCAATAGGAAGGTAGGTACTTCTATATATTAATGGGTTAGTTCATTTGTATACCGATGGGTTATGGGTTTATATAACCTACATTGATTTACAAAAAGTGGAATGTCTTTTATCAACTAGGTAATTAGGTTACCTAGAGACGATATCAAAGCATTGCGGCTAGACCAGCTGTTGGACCTTTTAGGGCTCCAACAACCCATAACGACTGCCATAGATGTTGGTATGGCAACCGGGACCGACAGCTTAACATGCTCTCCGAAGCACGACCAGTTCAATGCAAATTATTGCACTGAGCGGGATTCGAACCCGCACCTCCTAAGTAGCGGCCACGTTCACTATCGCCACGCCACTGAGGCTGTCAACCTAATACAATACATACCTACAATTGTAGACAACCCACCTGTCACCTGAGCATCCGCCACTGGAGCGATGCCAACCCATCCCCCTTTCCGGGGTTCAATGGGAACACCATGCTTTCCGCAGCTGAGGGTGCGACTTCACAATTCCCTTACTGGGTAACCTTAAACCCTGGTAATTACAGATATAGCTTATATACCACAGGCTGCGTGCGTTTTAGTCGGTTCGAGTCCGACATAACCTCCTCCACCGGCTTCGGTGGGGAGGTATCCGTGGGGATTTTGCGCACGTAAAAAAAAATATTTCTATGGTTAGACCCCACGGTCAAACCGATGCCTATAGCCACTGAGTTAAATAAATCAATGCCAATAGCCGTTTGCCCTTTGAGCTATATTATATTATTTTAGTGAAATATCTTTTCAAAATTCAATTTGTTTCCATTTCAGCAATATGCCTGGTGATATAATTTCCTGCGGTGCCCAAGGAGTCTTTAGACAGGTAAAATATCTATTTACACTATGGTTTAAAAAAAACGTAGGGAACAAAGAGTTTAGTGCTAACTATACCTACATATTTTATTCAGAGGCGTTCGTCACCTGCCGTCGGTATTCTTAGCACCATTATGCCAATGACGTATCAGTTTTACAGGTGCTGTTTTGGATAGGAATGAATGAAGTGGTATTAATCATGGGAGCAGAAAGAGAATCTGGGTGGTAGAACACTATCCAAGAGATAATGTCTTAGGAATACAGAAGTGAGGATTAACTGGGAGAAGAAGAATAGCTATAAGCGCGCGCCTGTACTTCTTTCCATTGAAATCATTAGAGTGCACGGAGCTCCAGGGGCCATATTACAAAAAAAAAATACAGTACCCGCTCAAGCTCAGACAGGGACATGTAGTCATCTTTTTTCCCGCAATCTCGATCTCGATCTAGATCTGCTACGTCACAGAATTTTCAGGATATCGCCTGCTCAGGGTTCTATCACAGCTATATATGGTTCGTCTCGGTTCGATCCCAGGTTATACCATGGCACACACCAATGACTTTTCGATACTTTTCGAAGTTATGTGTGTATTTATCGCAGGTTTATAAGTGCCCGGTTAATGGCAATAGGCTCGCCACCTATTACATTCGAACCTAAACATAAACTGGCGAAATGTGGGTGCTAGCACCTCTGCCTACCCCTTCGGGGATATAGACGTGAGTTTATGTATGTTATGTTATATATGGTTTGTTGTATGTCTACCGACAGCACATCATTGCGTGATGAAGCGAACTCTTGAGGCACACCCGCATTAACCTGCATGAACTATACAACCCGGAAACCATAAGGCGCTATAACATAACATTAGATGCAATGATTTCATATTTCCTCCAACAAATTAACTACAATTGCACTTTATAAATAGTTTGAATAAGTGCCTGAAGACCTTGAGGTACACGTACAAACGAAAAACTCATAGAATGAAGAAATGTTTAAGTGCCGAACCACGTGAGGAGGTCATCTGCGCCCTTTTCAAACATTCCATTCAATTCTAAGATCCTAAAAAGTTATCAAAGTATTGTAAATAGTTGATATTCTTCCTCTAAGGTTATTTCACGTCACGTATAGAGGAGAATAAAATAACAGTTTATAGAACTACGTTTAAAAAGACCACCTTCAAAAACTAAAAACTATAAAATAACACAATAAAGATAAGATAATATATAGATATCGATCTGTTTGAAGCCGGTGCCTAGCCTGAGAAGCCATATTATTTCAATTGATTGCATCATAATAGTTCAGGTACAACAAACTAAGTAGGCACGTAAATCGGATCATAAATCTCAGAATAATCGGACTGGTAGTGCCAAGCATTAGTGCCACGGGTAGGTAATGATCGGATGTACATACATAAAAAACTACCGATTGAATTGAGAACCTCCTACTTTTTGGAACATACATACATACATACATAAAATCACGCCTTTCCCCGGAGGGTTAGGCAGAGGTGAATTAACACCCACTTTTCACCAATAACTGTAGATATTCGGTCCCACGTAATAGGTGGTGAGCCTATTGCCGTATATCGGACACTATAGTTGACTCGACCCCGCATCTGAGACTGAGTCTACTTTTTGGAAGTCGGTTAAAAATAACAGGGCTGCTATTTCACGGGAAATCATGTGGCCGTCGTTGGCATTAACGAATAATAACGATATCGACTTTATAAATACACACATTCAATCACGCCTTTATACCCAAAGGGTTAGGCAGAGGTGAATAACACCCACATTTCACGTATCATTGTATTCGGTCCCACGCAATAAGGGGTGTGCCTATTGCCGTTTTCCGGGCACTATTGTTGACTCGTGCCATGCACTTGAGGCAGAGTCTGGGCTGTATATATCTGTCTGATGTTAAACAGCCCTATCCCTAAATCGCCTTGTACGACACCGCATGGGAAGAGATGGGGTGGTCCAAATTCTACTCTGCCGGAAACCACGCGGCTACTTTATACTTAACTTTATTTAGAAACAATATAACTGAATGAATATTATTAGAAGACAGCAATAAAGTTTTGTCCTTTAGTACCTAGTATAAGTACCTAGTCACTTCGGAAAACAATTGCAAGGTCATTCAGTAATTTTTAGAGCCACCGCAACAGATGTCTTTCGAACCATAAATAGATATAGGTATATTATGACATATTCTTTAATTTTTAATAATTTATTTTATTTTAACCTTTTTAGTTACTTATATTTTTGTACTCCCCTATTCATTTTCTTTATTTTGATACTTTACTCGATAAATTTGAATGAAAAAAAAAATAGACATGCATTTTACTCGTAATACAAAACAGCCACTGCATAGTTTTTTTCATGTCATTTTATGTACCTCGGGATGACACTCGGGAGAAGAATACCTTTCATTTGAGACCCCATTTATCGAAATCCATTCAGCCATTAGACCTGTAGAGGGGAACAAAGAAACTTACCTAGATATGTACATACAAACTTATCTACATACGTGCGCGAAACATTATCCTCTCTGGTGCAGTCAGGTAAAAAATCCAAGATTTAATTAATTGATAAATTTTATACTCAATGATGGTAAAATACTTACAGAAAGCGTCTTAATATATGTGGGGCAATCACAGGTAGCTACGGTTGAGACAAACATGTATCCAACGAAGATAATTTATTAATAAATTCAATAGGTATTGATTTTATCATCAGTAATATGAATATGTATGTCACCGCTCCTACCTACGCAAAAACAAACAACTTGTGCCTCCTTTAGTCTACTCGCTGAAAGATGAGTCTCTCCAGAAAATTCTGCTGAACTTACTCTCCTGAATGGAGAAGCAGCAGAGCAATCTAAATAAGTACCTATAAAAGATTTTTTAAACATTATCAGTAATCGAAATTATTAATATTCCCTGCTTTATCTCATTGAGCTAAGCTAAAGTACCCAATTAATGTGTAGTACTATAGTCAGGAATTGTACCCGGAAACTCTCGATCGCAAGGCCAACTCCTTTAAGCATTGTGCTACCGAGGCGGACATGGCCAACGTCCTAATTGTAGAACCTCGAGCTTTCTGACACAAACCACAGATTCTGTAATACAAATTAAACATACCATGTAATACCTACGGGTTCTAGAATGTATAACATTCTTGGATGTCTCTTTATTACTCATACAGGCAAATAGAAGTATTGAGTGGGAATCGAATCCACCACTACCTCTGAAATTGCCCTCATATATGGTACAGGTTTAGTTAGGTAACTAACCGCCCTTGGAGAGTCCAGCAGATGTTACTGTGTACTTGGCCTGGTTGAGATTCAACGATCACTGACGTAGGTATGCAAAATTAATAATTCATAAATTAAGTATAGCTACTATGCGAAAATAGCACTGAGGTACCGATGAATTGGAGCGCGCATGCGTTAGTTTTCTATGTGTGACGTGTTACCGTACCTGTGCTTCTCAATGTAATTTCACGAAGTTTATTTGAAGTGCACCGATAACGTACCTGACGATATCAAATCACGTAAATGCTACGCGTGCCAACTGTATCTTGGCAGTCAAAGCCGTGACCTGAAAAAATAAATAATACTTTCCACTGATGAAGAATTTGTGAGAGTGATTAGTGAAGACTTCCAAGCTTTCGTGGCATATTAATGCCTTGGAAACAATTTCTATAGTTGAAAAACACAAGATTGAATCTAAAGCGCCTAAACAAGGTTACGACGGATATAAAAAGTTACAAGAGGCCTGCTTAGAATATATAACTAATTGAGCTGGCATTCAGGCACAGAGTCAGTCTGATGTCTGACACCTGTTGAATTCAAACCTAATTTATGAGTATTTACATACAAGATGACACTGATAGCACAGATGACTCTCAATGGTGGATCCAGGATTTTTATCAAAGATGGGCAGGTAAATTAAATTAAATATTGCATTGGTATCTACATATTTTTATAATGGTAGCTACACAGTTTAACGTATGTTCTTCATGATTATTGTAAAGGTACAGTCAAAGCCAGAAGTCAATAAAGATGAAGGTCAATTCGTATTATCTAGGTACAGTTTTGTTGTAGGATCACATGAAAATTTAAATATAGTATTTTGTAACGGTTCTGTGCGGCCTCTGTTATACCTTTTTAGTAATATTTATAATTATTCGATTTTAGTTTATATATTATTTCATATTAATCTTTTTAAAATATTGCTTAGCCTCTAAAGTACTTACCTATCTATTGCGGTCTGAGGTTTGCAACAAAAGAATACTGCTTAGATAAGGGAAAGGCTTGCCGAGGTGCGAAGTAAGTGCCTTATGGGGACACCTCATAAGGTGTCCCTATACCCTGGCATTTGAAGCCCAAAACGGCATGCGATTTTAGTCGGTTACAGTCTAACATAAGGGATTTTCGCACCTGTAAGGTGACGGGAATTGTGACGGGTCATTAATCAACCATCAATTATGCGCAACTTCAAATAGATGACAGGACAAAAAGGCCCACTAGGCGTGTACCTACCTACAGATGGGCGTCAAAATTAATTAACCTAATTTACATAGATACTTAATTTCTGTAGGTATCGCGTCTCCTCGATGCAATCCTCACCCCCGCAACTGCGACATGTTTTCGTGTTTTAAACAGTTTGTCTAATAATAGCATTATTTTTTGAGCAGACAACAGGCGTGCTTGGTCAAGGACCTCTACGCGGTGCAGTGTACCCTGAGTAATGGAGACGGTAGCGCCTCTCTACCAAGGTGGGAGAGACCGAGCCGATGTGCGTTTTTAATTGGTTCATATCCTGACATAACCACCCCCGCTCGCCGGCTGGGTTGATATCCACATAAAAAAGATTGTTATCCGTTCAGTTCATGGGACCTCACCAACACATCATCTGCACGCGGGTACGCCTGATTATTGACAAACGCAGTTCTGATGCAGACTTTCCCCTCGGGGTCGGGGTCAGACGGTAGTTGCTCCCATAAAAGCCGCATACTGCATATAAAATAATAAGATGTGAAGGGTAGTTCAAGATGATATTGATGATGTGGTGTCAAACTGTCAATCGGTAACATCGAGGAGATCCATCACCACAAACATACATCACACATCTCTGAATACTTAAATTTTAGGTATTGCCTGCCATCTGTTAATTCCTATTATCTATTGCATTGTATATTATAGCTTAAAAACTAAAAGTTTTTCCCGCAGTACATAGATGCCGTTGCTATTGCAAACAAATAAATTAGGTAGCTAATAAAGATGCTTTTTCCATAATAATGTTTATATAAAATAAATCACTTCTTTATACAAATACTTCTCTAATGCAACGTAATCATTTTTATTTACCGCATTGCATTGCATTTTCTTATTGTCTGCTTACAGAAATCATTCGGGGCATGCGATCGTCGTCAAATAACCGCATTGTCGTCATATGCGCGAGCCGCACGCCTGTCGATCGGAACGGCAGCGGCAGGAATTGGAAATTTATTCACTCGCAAAATGGCGATTCCTGCAAACAACTCGTGTCCGACTCCGTGGCCCAATAGCGAGGATGATTACGAACTCCGGGACATCATCGGTAAGTGCCTAATTAATAATTGTTCGATAAATGTGCTCAAAAAGTGAGTTTTTAATTTATACTTCCACACTTCGTATAAAATTTACCGCAAGTTTGTTCGACTAAACATAAAAAATGTCTGTCAAATTCCATATGATTATCAAATGTCACTTTGTTTTCGATTTTATTTTATAATAAAGTATGTGCCTATTAAAACTCATAACTAAAGACAATTAAAATCTAAGAAAGTTAGAAGTGATAAATAATCTTGTTTGAATAAACCAAGATTGAAGCGTCACTGAAGTTTACTTTCATTTACAAATAATTGTGGAGTCAGATGTTGTTTCTTGTGTTATTTAGGCGTTGGGGCCACAGCGGTTGTTTATGCGGCGTATTGTAAGCCACGCTGTGAGAAATGTGCCATTAAACGTATCAATTTAGAGAAATGGAATACATCCATGGACGAATTGCTGAAAGAAATACAGGTATGCAAGACACTGATCATATAAAACTCCCTATCTACTTACACTAACTTATTGTTTGTTTGAAAAATATTTATTTGTTACAGGCTATGTCAAGTTGTAATCATGAGAACGTAGTAACATATTATACAAGTTTTGTAGTGCAAGACGAGCTTTGGTTGGTGCTGAGAATCCTTGAAGGTACAGAGCAATTTTTATGTTAAAGGGTGAAAATATGAAATACTTACGTTAATACCCAAAGTAGATTTGTGTTTAGGTACTTGAAAGCTAATTCAATTGTTATTTTGTGTTGAATATTTACAAAAGCTATTCTATGTAAGCGGTAATTATAGTTTTAGACAGAATGCCCAACAGAATTGGCACCACCTACACCTACCTACCTCTTGATTTAAATTTTACATCTATGATTTTCAGGAGGCAGTTTATTGGATGTGATAAAACATAAAATGAAAGTGACTAATTGCAAACATGGTGTATTTGATGAAGCAACTATTGCTACTGTACTGAAGGAGGTCCTAAAGGGCTTGGAGTATTTTCATAGTAATGGACAAATTCACAGGTAAACTATAACATAAAAGCATTAAATTAAGATGTTATGCTAGCTGCTGTGCATGCTGGGCGTCAAGAGTTACTTTAGTGATATTTAATAACCCTTGAGTAGCTCTAATTTCTAAAATATGATCACATAAAGGTTCTACAGTATTAAACCTCATATAGGAGTTTCAAATGGGAATTTCCTAATATGGGAATTTCTAAACTTGTTATAAGAACCATAGATAATTTTTCTGACTAAATAAGAATAATTGCAGATTAAATAAAATCAAAAGGGGCATAGGAAGTATTTGTTTAATTCATTAAAATAGGTTACAACATTCAGTTTAATTCATTTTGCTCATGTTCCATGTTTTAGAAATGCATTGTATATATCTACTGTTATTTCTGGGAACAGTCCATTGAGCTGAGCATACAATTCATTCCTTGAAGTTATTGTTTAGATCAAATTGCAATGACATGTTTCTAGATCAAGAATAAAATATCTGCTTACATTTGTGTATTAGTAACTGCTTGCGTTTCTTACCTTTAATGAGTATTCCCATACACAATGATGTCAACATTGCAACAATTGCTAATAAGCGTAACTAGTATTTTATTTGCAAATGCACTTTTTGCTTTGTGTAATATTTATGTTTAAAATACACATTTATGTAGGTAACAATATGTTCTATAACCAGCTAAATGTGATCCTCAGTATTGAGATTGACTTTTATTACAGAACTAACTGTTGCTTGCAGTTCCTATTGTGTGAATACTGAAATTTTCAATAACTTTTTCAATTCCCCAATTTTTTACACAAAGCTGTTCTCATGTTTTGATATATCCTACGAAACCAGGAATTCATCTAATTAATATTTTAAATGTGAAAGTAAAACAGCTGAAAGTTTGTTACTACCTGGCTGACTATCCTGTTTCCACGAGTTGCAAGCAACAGCAAATTTTTATACATATAGATTCTATGTTTATAATAGTTCACTTTTTACAATGTACGATCAGGATGTATTTGCTTAGCGTTTAAAATTTACGATCAGGATGTATTTGCTTAGCAAATTCACGATAATAGAGGATATTCAATGATTCAATTGTAAGCACCGATTTTTCTTCAACAGGGATATAAAAGCTGGGAATATTTTGTTAGGAGAAGATGGTACTGTTCAAATAGCTGATTTTGGTGTATCTGCGTGGCTGGCTACTGGCAGAGATATATCCAGACAAAAAGTTCGACATACCTTTGTTGGAACTCCATGCTGGATGGCACCGGAAGTTATGGAACAAGTGAGAGTTATATGATGCTAATTATATGTTTTGGTTGTTACATATTTTTACCAGCAGGGACACCAGCAGCGACTGGGTGGATGATCTATCCTTCAGGTTTATTTTTGTAAAATGGGTGCTACTTCTGCCTTTAGCCTAAGAGTGACATTGTTTACTGATTTATCAATCTGTTAACTGCACTCACTTATGTAAGTGTGTATGTGTGTGTATAATAAACGGATCTTTCTTTCTTTCTTTCTTCTTTCAATGATCCAAAATGCATCTCGGGCAAAATTTTGCTACTTTCGACTATATCAGGAGTGGCCGATGCCTGCCCTCTAATCCCGAGAGGAATCTAGCTTTTGAGGGAGACTTAAGTCCTAAATATGTTGATAGACATACAACATATACCTCTAATGTAGCTCTTTAATATTAAATTAAATGACATTTATTTATATTTTCTAGGACCATGGATATGATTTTAAAGCAGACATTTGGTCTTTTGGTATCACAGCCATAGAAATGGCGACAGGAACTGCGCCCTATCATAAATATCCACCGATGAAAGTGTTGATGCTAACCTTACAGAATGACCCACCAAGCTTGGATACAGGTAAGATATTTTATACATAAAAAAGCAAAATAACTAAGAAAGACCCCAAGAGCCACCATTTTTGTTTCCTGATTATATTAGATTAGCACCAGGCGGAGCAGTAGTGATAATGTGCTACTGATATCATCGCAAACAGTAACATGGTTTTAATGTTGGATAATAAGCATGCTAATCAAGGGGACTTGATTAACACGGGAATGCTTGTTGATCAAATCATTGGATAAATTCGAGTCTGCCTCATACACAGTATTATGCGAAAATGCCGCGTGGTTCTCGGCGGAGTAGAATATGGGCCACTCTATCTCTTTCTATCTATCTCTATCTCTTTCTCAAAGCGACTAAGGGATAGGGCTGTTTAACATCAGACAGATATATGCAGCCCAGGCTCAACCTCAGATGCATGGCTCGAGTCAACAATAGTGTCTGGAATATGGCAATAGGCTCATCCCCTATTACGTGGGACCGAATACAATGTTTGAGTGTAATGTGGGTGGTAATTCACCTCTGCCTTACCCTCCGGCGATAAAGTCGTGAATATATGTATGTATGTATTATACGAAAATGACACTTCATAAAGTAAGACTGTTGTCATACAATCTCAAGAATCCCAGTTGTAAATCTATGATTTATATTCACTTTTGCTAATCTTTAAGAGGTTGTAATAATTTATTGCAGGTGCTGATGAAAGAGACCAATACAAGGCTTATGGGAAGACCTTCCGCAAAATGATAATAGACTGTTTACAAAAAGATCCATCAAAGAGGCCAACAGCTACCGAATTATTGAAACATCCATTCTTTAAGAAAGCAAAGGACAGAAAATACTTAACACAGACTTTGGTAGCAATTGGACCAAGTATGGAAACCAGAGTCCACAAGGTTAGTTAAAGCCTACAAATATCCCAATAGCAAATATAGGATCCTGAAGAGGTTAATATAGCTGTATTAGCTCTTCTTGCCACCTGCTCGTCACTCATTATGAATAATATTTGTTATTTGTAGGCAAGTAAAAGACAAGGCACCACAGGCAGGCTGCATCGTACGGTGACAGGTGAGTGGGTTTGGAGTGAAGAAGAGGACGAACCCACTGAAGAGGCAGCAGTAGATGTACTGGACTCTGATGAGGACTCGTCTGTGGTTGATGACCAACGACCCATGAACCTGTTGCAGAAAGCCGACTCCAGTGGCAGTGATAATGAAGAGGTGATTATATACATACTCTGAACATATGTAATAAACTCCCAGAATATGTAGTGACCACTAAGTCAGTTGACTGTTTTAAGTGTGAACTAGACAAATGGTTTGAGAAAAATAACCCAATAGACTGAACAATGTTATATAAAAGGTCGTTACATATGAAATTGCCGTTTATAAGAAGAAATTGGAGGAAACATAATTTTCAGTACTAACATTTTCGAATTTTGTTAGGAATGACAAATCCAATTTTTTTTTTGTGTATGAATAAGAGAACATTGAGCTAACAAACATTTTGAAAAGTGACAGCTGTAAAAAGTAATACGAAATTTATCATCAAAATGGATAGCATTTAGGAAGTACTGTTTTTAAAGATCGAATTTAATTTATAAAGCGGCCAATAAAAACAAAATTTAATACAGAGTTGTAAAATCTTGAAATCAACTTTCAAATGAAATATAAATAATGGAAATAGCTATTAAATTAAAGGAATAAGGAACTCATGAATCTGTAAGAAAATTTCGGCAATTTCATAAAACTATTAGGTTTGACGCATAAATTCACCATGATCTACAATGCTAAAGAGACCTTACTCCAGTGCAGTGATGTGGACACATCAGCAAGTTTGCTGCTCGTCCATAAAGAAATAATACTATTTGGGAGGCCATCATCATATGACTATCAATTTCCCAGTTGCGTCTTGTTTGCACCTTGGAGCCTGGGTCTTGTCCTTTTATTTATACTCCATTCGGTTGGGTAGGTAGTTAACTAAACACATAAATGATAACATCCTGATGTCTCTTTTAAATATGTTGTATTTAACAACTCCGTTTATTAATACTATCCTGTTTATGAACTCATTTTAATGACTACAAACCAAAATTGAACCACTTGTTTAGTCAGGTAACCTAATTTATTAGTTTAATAAGTGTCTTTATAAAAAGTTTCTACAAGTTTGTTTACCTTTAGTTAAGTACCTAACGAAATAGAGTATAGTGTGTTGGTTTACCGAGGGCAACAGTCATTTGAACTCCCAACCCTGAGAGAAAAGTCGCAGCCTGTAATTTAGCAGGTGAGATTGGCTTGGGCCTGAAAGCTTTTGGTAGGATCCTTCATAACCAGGAGATATATAGTGGAAGTGGTTAGGAGGTGATGTGACGAAGTAAAATAGGAATTCTTATCTACCTTTTCTACTGCGCGTCCAGGTCAATACAATATGGAAAAAGCTGGTGGTGTCCATAGTAAATAACCCACTCTGCTACTTCTTTCCATAGTATGTTTAAAATAAGGCATCTTCATTATCAGCAGCTGTGCCAGCTTGCAGGTGAGGTTGTTTGGGCCCCAAGGCACATACACCCAGTATATAAATAACGCTACTTGACTGCAAGAGGTCCTTGGATAGCATACATCTTTTTTCGACTTATGAATTCCTTAGCCAGCGCATTTAAAATTATGACAGCTAATTTTATTATACTTGATTTCAGGAGCAACAAGCTAAAACAAAGACATATGAGTCGAGAAACGAAGTGGAACCAGCAGTCATAAATTTAGTCTTACGACTGAGGCAAGTAAAGTTTTTTATTGTATACCTAACTGATGACTCCTGGTCCACTTGCGTGCATTTCGTTTAATGTATTAAGTTGTATCATCCTCACGTATCTTTAGCCAGTTAGCCCTTACACCACAAGTCGGATTAAGCCTCTGTGCTCTGTATGGGCGGAGAAACGGCGAAATAGCGAAATGGGTTGACCCAAAGTGCTCGTCATTGGTTTGGCGATAATTGCTACCTCTGGTTTTGGTACTGGTCAATGGCACTGCTATAATTTCCATCATAATTCAGCCCTGAAACATCATGTGCGGACCCCGGATGATGGCGGTACATTAGTCTATTCTCGGCACTGTATCCACACAACGAAGTTTGACCGCATCAGTAGCTTGGATTGACTTTACACTCTAGTCTAGGTTCAAAGGTTTTAGCATGATAATTGAGGTGCACCAGCCTGTTAGAAACTAGATGAAATTGTCAAGTTGACGCTTAGGGACTCGGCAGTGGCTAATGGCTGTGAAATGGGCTGAGGTTACACTGCACGCCTTTGTGTATGTTATATACATAATAACCTACTTATTACTATATCACTTATATAAATGTTACAGGAACGCACATAGCGAGTTGAACGACATCCGCTTCGAGTTCATACTCGGCAAAGACACTGCTGAGGGAATAGCCGCCGAGTTGGTAGGCGCTGGGCTGGTTGACCCGCACGACTCGGTGCCTATCTCTGTGAACCTGGCCAAGCTACTGGAGGCGCAAGTGGCAGTATTGCACCCGCCGCCCAAAGCTGTGACATTTCATCTGGTAAAATTGGTTAAAAGTCTAAAATAATATCATTTTTTGCATTAAGGTACGCGTTACAAAATAAATCCCTTGGTCGCGGCGTGGCAGTCGCAATATGTAATGTTGCCAGTATCGTCTACGTTTTACCAGATCTTTTATTGTTCAGATATGAATAAAATAGTACTTAGTTGAACTGCTGAACTTAAGAAGTTAAAGCGAGTGAATACTTCAACAAAGTGTATCAAGAGACAGTCATGGATCATGTTGTCACACCTCCCAGCAATACACTTTGTAATGTGATTAGTAGATTTTAGCACCTTCGCTGCCGTAGAACCTTATGCTAACCTCCAAAAAACCCATATGTATATTGTAGTGTACATGTCGTGACGAGATTAGGATCAATATATTGTATATTCTATAATTCCCACTAGTAAATCATAAAAAAATGATCTGGCAACTCTAAACCGTACTGTCATTGCCTGAACCAACCAACACACAGTATGGCTGAGTATGGCGGCGATGTCATTTTTAGTTCCAAGTTTGACCGCGGGTCTTAGTTTCTGGCGTTGACTGAGTACGCGCCACAAAATAGAACTTTAGAATATGATCATCTAAAACAACACGAAGACGATTATTTAAAAAAATATGTTTCAATGGATGCAACAATGGATAGCTTCATCATATCAACAGATTGAGAGCAACGGAGTGATCCTCTTGAACTTTAGTGTTTGGAAACTTACAACGTGGTCATCATACTGCCATTCTGTGTCACTAATGGTTTGATAGGACGTGTCTTAATAAAGCTACATTTTGGTGAAAAAGGAGTGAAAACTTCAATCAAAATGTATCAAGAGACTTTTTAATAATCCTCCGCTGGCATATCTATGTCATGCAATCGTTACCACAGCGGCACCATCATCATCCACAGCGGAATGTGAATTTCTGCAACATCAGGAGCCTACACTCCAACTTTAACGCGATCCATCTCCACTTAGAGACCGCGCATTCATCCTACCTTGCTTTTTCTGGCGGAGACGCAAATATCATGCCCGGCCGATACAGCCTACCTAATGTACCCCGGGTACAAACTCGAGCACAACTATATGAGTCCCGCCGGGGAATGCTTGTTCATCCGTGATGATATTTGCTGTCGTCGTCTCCATGGTCTTGAGGACAGGGACCTGTCAACTCTATGGGTACGTATAGATCACGGTGGCCGCACCTGTATCTATGTGTGCCTTTACAGGTCTCCTCAGTCAGTCAGGTCAGGTATCCTGCGCACGGCTCAACTGGTTGAGCACCTGCAGCGGTTGGCGGACACGGTAATTAAGCAGTACCCCACTGCGGATTTAGTATTCTTGGGGGACTTTAACGCTCACCACGTGTAGTGGCTGGGGTCTCCTAGGACTGATTTTGCGGGAAGGGCTGCTCATGACTTCGCTCTGACATATGGGCTCTCTTAACTGGTGCATTCTATCACTAGAACACCAGAAATTGAGACCCACAGAAGCTCTATACTGGACCTTCTGCTGACTACGCGCTCGAATGAATAATCCATAAGGGTGGAAGCACCTCTCGGTAATTCGGACCACAGCCTCGTCCGGACGCAAGTGAAACTCGCGCGGCCTGTACCACCGCGGCCGCCTCAGTGGCGGCATGTATGGCACTACAAGTCAGCAGACTGGGACGGACTGCGAGTTTTCTTCGCGTCGTACCCATGGAGGCAGCTTGGCTTCACTTCTGGTGAGCCAAGCTCCTGTACAACAGCAGTCGCTGACGCGATTCTAGTGGGTATGGAATGCTATATCCCCAACTGCTGGGTCGCGACAGGAGCGAGCAATCGTCTGTGGTTTAATAGACCTTGCAGGGAAGCTAGAGACTGCAAGCAATCTGCAAACAAGGCTTGGACCACGGCTCTTGCCAATAAGGATCCGAACATCGCTGAAGTGAAGCGGAAGTTGAATGCTGCTTCGAGGTCCAGTAAAAAGGCAACGTCTAGGGCAAAGTTTAAGTTCATCGGCAGTATTGGCGAACGGCTTGCGCGTTACCCATCTGGCAGTCGTGCATTTAGGCCGCTCGCCAAAGCTGCCGAGGGAAACTTCTGACAGTCTTGCCTTCCGCCTCTGCAAAAATCCGACGGTAGTCTGGTCCATGGCGCTAAAGAGAAGGCCGATCTTTTAGGTAATTTCTTTGCGTCAAACTCGACTATGAACATCTGGAACGCCGAATCACCCATCATCCCCATACATATCCGATTGGGGACGATTAAACCTAGTCCAATTCAACCCCACAGCACACAAGTATATGTATTCACCGCTAAGAAAACCACATTCATTGCAGCGCCGCAATTCCCGGGTACACCGCTTACCATCTCCTCGAGTATCGTGATCCTTGGTGTCGATATCTCCAGTGACGTCCAGTACCGGAGTCATTAGTAGGACAAGGTTAAGTTGTCATCAAGGAAACTTAGAGTCCTTAACAGGGCGAAGCAGTACTTCACTGCGGGGCAGCAACTCCTTCTTTATAAGGCACAGGTCCGGCCCAACATGGAGTACTGCTGGAGCGCCTGCATACCAGCTTGACTCCTTCGACTCAGTGCAAAGACGGGCGTTGAGGCTGGTTGACAATCCTATACTCGCAGGTAATGTAGAACCTCTTAGCCTTAGAAGGAACTGTGCCTCGCTGTGTGTGTTCTACCGCCTATACAATGGTTTGTGCTCAGATGAATTGTTTGACATGATGCCCACAGTTACTTTCTATCACCGCACCTCTAGAAAGAAAGAAAGAAAGTACATTTTATTTTTGGTGCAACACAAACATACTTAAAACTAAACAGTGATATTTATAATATTACCGATTTAGTGCTTGTATTGGGCACATTTACTTTTTAAATGACTACTTAACTTACTTAATGACTACTTTACTACGACTTTAATTTTGAGGTGTCGAAGCGATGTTAACATGTATTTATGTGCATTTAGTAATATCAACTTACTTACTTTTCAGAATTCTGCTGGACCCAACGAACCATTTGACGATAAAACACTAATAGGATTCGCGCAAATATCAATCGTGGACTAAGAAAACCAGGGCCTAGAAATTATATTATGGAATTTTAAATTTGGTGAGCCGGCTTCATTTTTGCTAGTAATTGGCGTTACTCGTATTTATTTGGTGCTACAATTTGAGGGCTTGGGTCTTTATAAAAGGAATAGTAAAGTAATTCTAATTTTCATCGCACCATATTGTTTAATAATTTGGCTATGTTTCACCAGCCCAAAGACTTAGTTTTTTAAATCTGTATAAGCGCTTTGGTGTGTTGTAGCTGGTAAGGTTTGTTTTATTGTTTTGTTAGTAAGTGTGCGTTTGTATTCTTGTAGTGTCTCTGATTTATGTTTCTTTGCCCACAAACTTGACTACCGCGACCTGATGCTATGACCGATAAGATCAAAAGCCCATAGGATAGCTGTTAGTTCTTATTGACGGCTTAATTTCAAAGATTATGTCGGAGACTTATAGGTACCCGTGCGTATTGTCTGACGACTTGTGATAACTTGTCGGTGACTTGCGTACCCGCTAATTTTTGTTATGCAACAGAGGACGAAGAAATGTCTCTCTTAAGATAATCAATTTATACCATACAAAGTAATTATTGAGGAAAATGAAACAAAAATCGGCCTAAACAAAGTTACTTTCGTGCCGCTAACTAAGTTGAACACAACATGAATACGCCGACTAACCCGCCGACATATATTCGGCGGGACGGTAACTTTGGTCCGTAGACTCACTAAGTAACTATAAATTCACACAAAAAACACTGACGATACCTATCCTGCCATATAATATTCAGGCATCTTACACTTTTCGTACAATAGTATTATATAACGTATACAAACAGGTGTTTAAACTCTAGGGTACAAACATTTCAACGTACACCATACATATCTTCACGTGTCCTTTGCATTGTAGATTTAGGACATACACTAAGACATTGTATCAATATTTTCATGTTTTGAATTCCATAAGCATTAGAATTTACTATTTATTCTCGATGTTTAATTATATATCGTCTTCTTTATAAATTTTAATACTATGCACGGTATTACGAAGTCCCGTATTATGAATCTCCTTACCGAACAAAAAGTATCTAATCATTCCAGTGAAATCATCAAATCAAATCTATAAATGAATTCGTTATATTCTGTTCAAAGTTACAGGGTATTTCTCTAGAGTTTTTTTCCTAAAATACTCTCTTGCACTTCATTTGGTGTGAACCAGATGCTTGTGGCAATAAAATCACTGGATCGTTAACAAGACAATTGAGCTAAATCATAAAGACGCTGGCTATGATGATTTGATGATTTGTCACGGTATTCATTAGGATTCTCATTTATTTAATTATTGGTACTATACGTAATTAATTCTATAAGGATTAGGTAATGCTTGCTTGAACAACATCAATTTGTAAGTTCAGCTATAATTGGGTATTTGACTGACTAGTCAAATTAGTTATTTTATTACTAAACGTCAAAACGGTATGTTATAAGCTTATAAGGATACTTGTATGAACTAAATGATTGTGACGTCATAATATTCAATAGTCAAATAATTTACTATTATAGGATGCAAAAATGATTAAAAATAAATAACAGACGAACGATAAAATAAGAACCTACGCAACTTTTACCGCTTTCTTACCATACGTAATTTAATGAGCTCGATTAAATCATTTATTTTAACTACAGGAAAATACCCAATTGCACTGCATCTACTGGGTACAGAGTGCCTTGTGATGTTTTCGATATTTAGATAGTATAATATTTAGTCATTACTAAAAATACTTCAAGTATAATTTAAGAAAATAGTCCTAGATGTTACGTAACAGGACCAAACGGTATCATGGTGAATTAGGTGGTTTGACTTCACTACCTAAAATATATAACAGAACAAATTAATTTAAAAAAAATATATTACGTGTCGTTCTGTTCTTGAGCCAGTCATGAACTCTTCTAACACAATTCCATGGCGCTATAATTATAAGATGCATTACTAGCAGTGCTTATGTTTTTAAGAATATACCTACACGTCATAAGTTCACATTCAGAAAATAGCATATTTGTCAATTAAATCTATTCTTGTTTTAGTAGGAGAAGATACTTTATACATACTCGTTAAATTTGGGTACTGACGAATAAATAATACATGATAATAATTCGTTACGTACAGTGCGTTATTCAAGTTAAAAATGCGGCCATCGCCACGCTCTGTTTTTTAACCAAATTTTAGTTTTTTTTTCGTATGTCTATAGATAAGCAAAAATAAGATCGAAACAAAATAATCACATTTAATCACGCGCGTTGTCTCCTGGTTTTAATGTATGGTATGCGTTTGTTCCTGTTACAAACTATCAATATTATTCGGCGCCAAAGTATTCAAAGTCAATTGATGTGTGAATAATCTGTGAAATTAACTTTTGATGAGGTTGGTTGACGGTCGACAATGACGTGGTCGACATTTGTCATGGAAGCCGCTCAACGTACCTATCGACATTAACATAACAACAAAATGAAGTCAATGCTTTCAGCCATACATATTTAGGACTCAATTCATTTTAATGTTATGGTTGAGTAATGTGGTTGTGTGTAACAAGGCGGCGAGAGTCGGGTGACATTACTATATTATGTCTAACAAATTTATATTAGCTACAATTTAAACTGGAGGTTCTAGTTCCTCAAGCGGCGTAATAGGCAAGTACGTGCAGCCTTTTTATAACAAAGTGTACCTATGTAGGGAACGGCGGCATGAACGAGCTTAAAATTAGTGTATGATCTGAAACTGTATAAGGATGAGGTGAAACGCTGGAGTGGTCAAGTTAATTTTATGTTTAAGCATTGCCCGCATGCGCGTAATGTAAACATTTACATTCCTTCGTATTTTATAGATACTTAATATATTATTTAGATATAGAAGCTTATTATCAAAGATTAATATACTGTAATACTGTAACTAATGTTTAATTGCAAGAACCCAAATGGATGGAAGTAAAAATATAGAAATTAGATTAGGTATGATAATATTATGTTGCTGTAATGTGCTTAGCGAGCTATCAGATTTGTCTGTCGTGATATGTGGGCCCCGTCACAGTCGGGCGATGCCGACAAACAGTCATGCTTTGTTTCCCTCGTTGCTTGCATTTACTTGTATTGTAACGTTATGGCGTCAACCATTTATTGTGACAGAGGAACCGAAAATTACAGTGCGTAATGTTTGTAACATTTAGATACTTCAATGTTACATTACAAGTGAACACACGTCAGTCAGGGAAGCAGTATTATTATCTAATACTCAAAATTAGATGTGAAATGTTGCATTAAAAGCAAAGGCATGTGTAAGGGAGCTCTTTAAGGACGTGAGCGTACCTACTGTGTTCATTGTAATATGCAGTGGTTACACCAGAATTGAAGGCCTTGTATCAATTTTATTAATAATTACGCATTGAAACTTTCATTTGAAGAAATAAGTATACAGCATATTCCTTTGCGACAAACGCGTTCAGTCAAATATTATCTGATAGCAGCTATGAAATAAAACAGCAGGTTTTGTAATGAAGGAAGTGTACAAATTGTACCTTTATTAAACGTCCAGAACTAACTTTAATATTTTTATGTTAGATGCCATCTCCGACTATATAGTATTATGTTCTTTTATATGCGTGTCAGTGTCAAATATCATTACATTAAAGTTCCTAGATTCATTTCACTACCACCATTGTAGTTTTATTGTAGTATGTATTGTGTGTATTGTCGTACTTTAATAATATAACCGATGTTGTTGGTGACGTAACTAACATTGATTCTGTAGAATGTCTCTGTCAGTGGATGGACTTGTTTAGGATATAATCATTATGTTCACAGTATAACCGACAAATATAAAAAGTTTTTTATATTTCACAAGTCTTATGCAATCTTGCAAACAGTAAATAAAAATAGATACCAACTAATACATGCATAATATTAAAGTATGACATTATACCGGAGACATAAACGGCCATAATAAAAGGAGGCATTTTATCATTGTGTGCAATATACATTTTATTATAACAATATCGTATTACAGTCGAGGGCAGAGATCTAGCTAGTTAGCTAGGTACAAGTAATATGTTCAATTGTATGATGCTAGTTAAGTATTGTTATTTTTTTTGTGTTTAACAGGTATGCATCCATTTTGCAAATTGATACAGGGTGTATATAAAAAGAATATAATTTTGTTGTTGCTTTAGTATATTGGAAAGTCCGTTAGATTGTAAAATTCTATAATTGTGACAGAAAGATCCGAATTGAGAAACATTAAGTATTGAAAAATATAAATAGGTAATATATTTTATGTTTATTGTTTGCTTAATAAATGAAAAATGAGAATTTATATATAACACATAGCGTGTCTTAGTTCATTTACTAACATGTGATAATAAATACTAACATTTCACCCTAAGTTCAAAGTCAGACTTCAGCTTGTCTCCTAATACTGTATTAATCTAGGTTATCCTAATCACGATTTTGTAAAAATGTGTATGATGTTCACATCTAAAAGGCTGGTTTTATACTGAAGTAGTGCATCTATTTATGCTTAGCTAACGTGACTTTGTGAACTAGAAGATCATTCTGAAATGTAAGTATAATATAATACAGACTAGCTTCAAAATGTTCTCAGCACTAGACACGGATAAAGGAAGACTAACTTTAGTAGATTTGAGACGATTTTATATATATTCGTGGTACCTAAATAATAGTCATCTTTTAGAATATAATGAATGTAACAGCAGTCATGATAATAGATGTTTACACTACTTTATCACGACTTTTATTTGGTAAATAACGAGATAACGCTATACAAAACCAAAGTAAACCGATTTTAGGTGAACTCTCACCATTGTCCCGTCAATCCCCACGACATCACCAATCAAGAAGTAAGTAGGTACCGCTACGCCATCTCCTTCTCCGAGCATTGCTTGTTCGTAGAAGGAGGTGGTGGAAGTATTGTACGAGCGATTTTCCGTACCCACAAATTATACCTACGCTTGTTGCATAACCGAACCATTATACCTACTCATCGTCCGAGTTCCTAACTCGGTTAGGGTCAACATTCTGTCTAATTATGGAACGCCAGAGCTTTGATATTTTTCGTGTCGCTTCACGTCACGTCATCTGACCTGACTGTTAACTCTCGTGCGATACCAAAGTCCTGTGGATCAGATCTTCTGACTTTTAGGGTTCCACCTACCCGTATTGAATGCCACAGATGTTTATGTGGTAATGGGAACGATCGAAGAGTCCACCTTTTTTTTTTTTTTTTTTATACGTGCGCAAACTCCCCACGGATACCTCCCCACCGGAGCCGGTGGAGGAGGTTATGTCGGACTCGAACCGACTAAAACGCACGCCGCCTGTGGGTCGTTTTGGTTGCCGAAGGTGAGGTTGACAGGCATATCCCTCGCACCCCGGCCGTACAACCATCTCTCACGATCTGGCCCTCGTCTCGGATGTGGGGACTACAGAGTCCCCAACTCGACCCCGGAAACGGGGAGGCGCGCCACCGCCGCGGCCTGCTTCTGCCAGGGTAACAGGTGGCTTCACCTGTCACCCCCAGGCCGGCGCTCATGGGGGCGAAGACTCCACCTACTCGGTTACTGCTAAGCCATGAGTCATGCGTTCTAACGAGTACTTAATTAGTGGTTAAAATGGGTTATTCCCAGTTCTTTTCCACTCGTAGTTATCGGAACTTAGATAACTATAAATGTCAATATGTTTTCTCACATCTCCGATTGAAAGAGCGCGAATATTATTTGCTTAGTGACTTTTTAACTTGTCTTTATCTACTTTGATTTCATCAATTAAATAAATAAATATTCCACGACATTCTACACAACGCTATCTAGACCCATGGTAAGCATAGCTTATCTAGCTTGTGTTATGGGATCTAGAAAGCGGATAAACTTACTTAAAACACCCAGACCAATGCAAATATACATATTCATGCATACAAATATTTGCACTGAGCGGGTATCGAACCCGCGCCCCCTGCATAGCAGTCGAATGCTCTACTGCTACGCCACGGAGGTCGTCAATATCAATTGTGTATAGATATTAGCATAGGCGTAGGTTCTAATTCGACATATCTATCTTACAACCGTAATAGATAGGTAGGCACAGCTGTGCTTCAAGGTAATTTAATATGTCTGCAATCGTTACTGGATTAGTTACATGGCAAGAGTCAGCAAATATTACGGTTTCGTGCCTCGAGTCTTGTGCCAGTGGGTACTACAATAACTTAAAAAGTTAGATCGGTTTGCATAACCCTGATATTATTTTTACTTGCTTACTACATAATATACATGCAGAGGTGAATTAACACCCACGTTTCACCAATAATTGTATTCGGTCCCACGTAATAGGGGGTGAGCCTATTGCCGTATTCCGGGCACTATTGTTGTCTCGAGCCATGCATCTGAGGCTGAGTCTGGGCTGTATATATCTGTCTGATGTTAAACAACGCTATCCCTTAGTCGCCTAGTACGATACCGCATGGGAAGAGATGGGGTGGTCCTAATTCTACTCTGCCGGAAACCACTTGCTGGCTTCCATCATATACCTAAATAGCGCACTGTCTCACTATACGCGAGGATCCCTCAATAGTAGCATCCATGACTTCTCTATGCTGATGATATCCAGGGCCGTCTATACTTATGCCGTGGGCCCTGGGCACACGAGGATTTGGGGAGCCCCCATTTCTTTTTTAAAGTCAATTACATACAATCATTTTGCTATACAATTATGTATTATGGAACATTCAATTTCATTTTTGCATGTTTGTTGGAACGTCGTATTTTTATCTGCGTTGGTCCGTTATCATCATACCATCGGTATCTCGCTCGATAGCCTCTGCGTGATGTGTGTTTATTCGTGGACTAGCCACACTCAGCCCCGGATCTTCATATTTCTTTAGGCCGGGCAAAACTGATAAATTCCCGCCCCCACTCACTTTTTCGTACAGAGATCCGTGATAACGAGCGAGGGGAGGGGGGCGGGGGTTATATATTCAAGTCATACATTCTGTCACCACCTGGCTTGCGATTGTGGTTGAGCGACCTCCGACATCCACGCTTTACGAGTTCTATGGTTTGAAAGATACCTGAGTCTCGTGCCCACGCCCAACCCTACGCCAACTCCTCGAGCATTGCTTGTTCCTACAAGGAGGTGGTGGAAGCGCACATACTCGCGCTCCATACTATCGCTGTGAGCAAAGCGTTGATCCGAAGGACTACTTTTCTGGCTCTCCTCGGTACCTTCCACACAGGGTGTGCAGTCTTCAGTCATCGCTTGCATCACAGTTACGCATGCAGACGTTGGCTCCTTCCTGATCCGAATAGTTGGTCCCCGAAATCATTGCGAAGTATCCAATCGTATCCGGTGTACCTACCACAGAAATAACTCCAAGAATGGTCCCTGTGGAATACCGCATGAAATTTCACGCCGCCCAAGGCTGGTAACTGTCGGGTAGATGTCTCTCCGTCAGTTATACCCCGACTATGCGTCGAAGGTAGAAAAGCACTTCATGATAGACGCGCCTCCTTAATGCACGATGTCTAAGAACATCGTTAACATTATCTCGCCCCGGGCAACTGCATCCATCACCAGAGCCTTCACGCGCGTAATGGCGTTTACGGTAGAGAGTTGCTCGATGAGGTGCATCACTATAACTATTTCAAAGAGTTTGCATACCTCGTTAAGTAACACTATGGCGCCGCTTCCTCCGGACGGAGACGAGTATATATCGTCGTCATCCACAAAGGGCGCCATGAACTGCTGAGGCAGAGACTAGACATTCCACCGCCTGTGCTGGGAACAGGGAGCCAATAACGCCTCCAAGCAGCTCTGGCAGAGACACCAGGTCAACGGCGGGATAAGACAGGGACCTGGGGGCAATTTACCGCCCCCTGATGCTGCCGCCCGGGGCATGTGCACCGGCTTGCCCCACCTAGATCCGGGGCTGGCCTCACTGTCAGTTTTCGTTTCAAAATACATTTAATTTGACATTCAACTACTGGCTTCGAACATACTAATTGTACCCTTTTGATTTCATTTTTCGAAGTGGATTCTAGTGAGCTTGAATATGTCTACCTTGGACAGGTCGAACAACTTCGAGTCTCCGACTTCCGATGGCTGTCTCGGTGTGATGACATAACCTTGGTTTTACCCAGATGCCTCAGCTACTCCGAAACTTTGACTAGGTCGTCGGCGAATCGAAGAAACCAGCATTTAGAACTGCCCAGGTCTATAAGGAGACTATAGTTTTATCGTAGTTCACGAAGTCATAAACAGTGGCTAATTGTGCGCTGGATCATTTGTACAGTAAATAAATCTACCAAACGGTATAGATATATTTAGAGGATAGTCTTTTCGAAACCCAAATGGTGGTGGAAACTCGTCGAATTTGCTCATGAAATGATTCGTGACCACTCTCAAGAACAACGTGTAGACATAACTCAACAGCGAGATGAGCTTATAATTCTTGTTGAAGCCTCATCAGTTTCTGGAAAAACAGTACCACCGCACTCCTGTCCAAGGTGTTAAACCCTGCTGCATCATCATCCAGCAAGACGGAGAACCCTCTCACTCTTAGGAGCCTCAAGAGGTAGCGGAAAGGATCCACGTCCTGAAAGAGCTAGTGAGCCTACCCAACCTACCATCCTACCTGCGAAGTATTCCTATTATTTTTCAGTTGCTCGTGCTCTACTCGATATGTAATATCTCTTTTGTAAAATGACACGTGATAAAACCGACGCGACACAGCAATAAAAGCCACAGATGCTGTGTCTCGTCAGTTTTGTCATTCGTGATGCATTCAGCTGTTCATAGTTATTTCCCACCTCTGCGAACATCACCTACCGTAAGTAATGTTGCTTTTTTAATGTGGGCTAAATACCCGCAGACGTTTGTGTAGATGTTACCTCGACGTGGCCTGTGTGGACTGAGAGTCACCTATGGATCCACTCCGCCGCCTCCTTGCCGATGAATAGCCCACATACTCGCGCATCGCACCATCGCCGTAAGCAAGGCGGCGAGTGACTGAACTCCTATTCCTAGGGCCGCTACTAGGACCTGCCTCGACTCTCTAGTCCTCGCTCGCATTACAGTGTTGGCATTCGGGTGTTAGCACCTGGATCTGACACAGGAAATCTCCCAAGCACTCGTGCCCTGTCTATGTCAGCCGGTATGAGACTCTACTGTGTGGCTTATCTTACCCTTGATGGATTTTAACGCCGCTATTACGGCGTGCCCTGCACGAGGTCGCCCAGTGGTAACTCCTACGACTGGAGCTGGGCCTTCACAGCCCGGATTTCTTCGGGCTCGGGTTCGTGTCCCCGCACCTCCCGGATACATAGTATATTACTACTAAAGGTAAAGGTGCTGCCATTCATTTTCGTCAGATGGACCACATAATCCTCAGTTTTATGTAAATTCGCCTCGTAAATTCGATCTCGGGAGGGTTTGAATTTATGTTGTTTGCGTTTTCATTGCTATTCAAATGACAATCGTATTAATAAAGAATAATAATTCGTACGACAATATTGTTTTATTATTTACTAGCTGTACCCTGCCACGCTTCGCTTTGGCACATTATGATTGAATGATTGCGAAATGAGAAACAAAACAAAGAATACATTTTTTCGCGGTCGCGGATATGTGACTGATGCAAAAATTAGATAAAAACAATCCTTGATGCGGATTATATATCATGCTAAAAATTCAGCTCGATCGGTGCAGAACTTTTTGAGTTTTTGAAGCGTACACAAACCAACATAACATTTTTATATATATAAAATAGATAGATAGATTAAATACGTCACTTGTAGAAAAAGGGGCCCTCTATTTCTAGGTGTATTATCACAAGAAGTAACCTATTCTAACCTAAATCTATCCGTGTCATGGCGCGCAGATAAAAAGTATTATTTATTTAAAATAAATCGAAAAATATTCATACGAATAAACATTTCCTGATAATTTCATTGCAAATACCTACCTCGATTTCCACAGTTTTTTATGTGATTGTTATTTATTTTTATGTGATGTCTCATGAATGACATGTCTAATGTAACTTGTTCTATGAGAAAAATGCATCCAATAGAAATCTTTCGAGTTTGTGGAAGAGAAAATGTGTCGGTCATTCGGGGCCCCCTCTGACGAGGTGGGCTTGATGATATCCCTGGTGATTGGTGCGAGGTGAGTTTACTTAACCGCATTGCTTTAAAGTCTAAAATATGAATTTTTAACAGTATCCGTGGTATGATTGGTTTTGCTTTAGCAGAATCGAGGCCCTGGTTAAATTATCCACCTATCTGTCACACGACATCTATTGTGACGCCATAAAATTGCTGCCGCATGGCCCACGACCAAATGGCGTAATGTGACTGGTGTTATTTTTGACTCCAAAATATCGATTTTCTTTTTTTTTATCTAGGACATGCCAACTTGACTTCACCTCGCCTGATGGTCAGCTAATGGCAAAGTCTCAAGATAGAGGGTCCCTATTACAGACACTAAGTAATGTTACAATGGTGGCACTCAGCTTGGCGTCCTCATCAGATGCTTTTTCACGCCCCACCGTAACATAAAGGACCGGGGACTGTAGGTAGAACGAAACACGTGAGCTGGTGATGAATTCCAGGTCTTGGTGGTGTGGAAAAGAAAATTCGCAGAATCGCTTGGTTCTTGCTCGTATATTCTGCGCAGTGTGAGGGTGACATCTAAGACCTGCAGTTGTTGTCCTGTGTAGGAAAAGAGAGGGTGGGATTAGTTGGAAGAGCTCATCAGAACACTCACCATGGCAGAGATGGTAAAATACAGCCAAGGAAGCAACATCTCTATGCATCTGCAAAGGCTTGAAGGTGTTCGTTGCCTCAGGATTCCCAATAATGCGGACCGCGCGTCAAATATCATACTGTTTGGCCGCAGAATGTCCGTGATAACTCCCGTGTAAGGTGCTACCGTCTGCATAGCAACGTATGCTGCCGGTGGACAGCATGTCGTTGATATGCAAAAGAATGAGAGTGGGAGATAATACGGACCCCTTTTTTTTTACGTGCGCGAAATCCCCATGGATACCTCCCCACCGGAGCCGGTGGAGGAGGTTATGTCGGACTCGAACCAACTAAAACGCACGCCGCCTGTGGGTCGCTTTGGTTGCCGAAGGTGAGGTTGACAGGCATATCCCTCGCACCCCGCCCGACCCAGGGCCATCTCTCACGATCTGGCCCTCTTCTCGGGTGTGGGGACTACAGAGTCCCCAACTCGTCCCCGGAAACAGGGAGGCGCGCCAGGCGCACCACCGCCGCGGATAATACGGACCCTTGCGCTACGCCAGCATTTAAGAGGACGCGAATATGGCGCTCCCGCAGGAAGCTAGCAACCCAGTTTCATATTCTAGGAGGCAGACCATATGCTGATAGCTTGGAAAGAAGCGATTTATGCTAGAAAGGGGCAATCGATACGTCCATTTAGACCGCATACCACAGCGGCAGCGTGAGTGTATGGTTGGCAGCGCGAGTGTAACACCCCTGGTGTTGCATACCTACGTCCATAGGCTACGGCAACCGCTTTCCATCAGGTGGGTCGTGTGCTTGTCTGCCACCTAAGTAGTATAAAAAAATAAAACAATATGCTGTGGTAGATATGTGATCTCTGAAGTCTCTGAAGTCACGCGTACAGATTATCTGAGGAATTGCCATAAACGCTGTTCCGGACATCGCATATGAAAAGCAAGAGCGCGCGTCTTCAAGGTTGTGGCCGTGGTACGTAGGTACTTCCATAGACGACAAATTACGCGTTCTATCAATTTCCGATCAAACCACTCTCACCGAACAAGAGAGAGAAGTAAAAGCTGGAAGCAAACCGCACTGTAATCTTTCAGAATATACCTAGGTACACAGGTGTTCAGGTGGTGCCAGACTCGTGGTCACACTAGCGTGACAATCAGGAATCTCTTTCTTGTTTGTCACACAGCCGATAATACAACACCTTTTATAATCACTTGTCATAATCAACTAGAGTTGTTTTATCAATATATACAGGGTGTATTTTTGAAACAGGGCAGTAAAGGCAAGTACCTTAACCGTTGCAGTTACAGCAAAAATTCTTAAAAGACCTTCCCTAACTTTTTGGGACATTTTGAACTGCATTCACAGATTTTGTAAAAAACTTATAGTTAGCAAAAAAAATGTAAAAAGTTCAAATTTTTTTTTTATGCCAATCGATTCTATTTCATGTGGGGATCAAAAAACTCTATGGGACCATTTTAGCTTTCAGTACTAGAAAAGACAGAAATCGCCAAAAACGTTTCCCATACATTTCGTACGGAAATATGATAAATCAACTCGAAACTCATAAGTCAGGTAAAATTTTGAACTTTTTTAAATAAATAAAATCATTTAAACATTTAAGAAATTGGTTTATGAAATAAATTGCTCAAAATGATTTCCATTTTCACGAATACATAAGTCTATCCTTTTTTGCACTGAACGAATGGCGGCTAATAATGTTCTGGGATGAATATTACGTAAAATGTTCATTAATGCATCCTTGAGCTCTTGAACACTGGCGTACGTCGTCTTATACACCTCGTTTTTCACGAAGCCCCATAAAAAAAAATCAAGTGGTGTTAGATCGGGGCTACGAGGTGGCCACTGTGTTGGACCATGTGTACCTATCCACTGTGTACCGAATAGGCGGCTCAAATTGGAATGTGGAAGGTGACTGTTATGTGGCGGAGCACCATCTTGTTGAAAATGAACTTTTCGCAATTCCGACAGGGGCCATTCGTCCATCTCGTTTTCAAGATGGTGTAAAATGACTTCATTATACATGGCAGAATTCAGTTTCCCTTCATAAAATTCCACCATTATGACTCGATTGGACATTATACCACACCAACAGTTGAATGAGAAGCGAACCTGATTATGACTTGCCGTAACTCTTAGTGGATTTTCTTTGGACCAATAGTGGTGATTTTTTCTGTTGTACATACCGTTATTGGAAAAATTCGTTTCGTCTGACCACAGTATGTAATTTAAAAATTCATGATCTCTGCTTATTTTTCCTCTTAGCCATCTGCAAAAAGTAAGCCTTCGAACATCATCACCCGGATGTAACACTTGAACTATGCGCCCATATCGATAGCACTTGTAGCCGTATTTCTTCCATATCTTTATCACAAGGGAGTGGGATACACCTACTTCAAGGCGACTTGCCTGGACGATACCTCTGGATATGCTTCGACATAAGTCAGAACCGCAATCTCCGTGTCCATGTCCACACGAGGCTGCCGCTTTCTTTTGAAAGAACCCTGCAATTCCAGGTTTTTCAAAAGATTTGTAATAACCTTTCTTGTTGGCACATGCCGCAACGGATACTTATTGCGGTACCACACTAATGCAGCTCCCGCATTTCGATTATTGACAAAATACGCTTCTAATAAGTCAATTTTTTCACGATTAGAAGACATTTTAGCAAAAATCCTTAATTAATAACTCATACGAAGTTTCTCAGCTGAAACTAAGTATAACACACAGATTTTCGAATCTAATTCGAAATTTGAGGGTAAAAATTCTTTTTATTTACTTTACAGTCAATTCTACCCACTTCCTGGCCATAACAAAAAGTTAGACCATCGTAGAAATTTGTTTCTGTTGCCGAAATGTATGGGAAACGTTTTTGGCGATTTCTGTCTTTCCTAGTACTGAAAGCTAAAATGGTCTCATAGAGTTTTTTGATCCCCACATGAAATAGAATCGATTGGCATAAAAAAAAATTTTTGGACTTTTTGCATTTTTTTTGCCCACTGTAAGCTTTTTACAAAATCTGTGAATGCAGTTCAAGATATGTCAAAAAGTTAGGGAAGGTCTTCTAAGAACGTTTTGCTGTAACTGCAACGGTTAAGGTACTTGCCCTTACTGCCCCGTTTCAAAAATACACCCTGTATACAGGTGAATTTTTGAAAAGAGTTTGGATGGCCAAATCCTAAACTATAAGGAATAGAGAAAAATGCTCAAAGGAGTCACAAGCCTGATCTGAACTTAAAACCTCATCATTAGATTTTTGATAAACTAACAATCCTAGCTGGGAATCGATACCGTTGATTTAAAAAAAACCACACCGTTTATTATTATACCATACAATAGTGTTTGGAAGCGCAATTCTCGCCACGTGAGCTAGTGGACTGTATTTCGCGGGGGGTGAAGTTAACTGTTCCATTGACGCTTTACACAACAAACTAGACAGGTGATCGGGTTGCCGCGGATGTGGTTTAGGCAATGAATGCAACCCGAGAAATTAGGCGAGGATGCACTAACCTTCACGGGGCCACGTGCCGTCGCAGCCGGTGCACCGATCTTCTCTTCCTGGCTCAGGAGTTGCCGCCCACATCACTAAATCACTTGAGGGACACACGAGAGGCACAATCCGATCGGTAAAGGTCTATGAAAGCGGTTAAAATCCAACAAACATTATTAATTTCTGAGAGACGCGAGCGCCGCCGGCCATTGTTTACTAGTTCAAAGTGCGAAGTGAATATGCGGCTACTCTGACCATTGGCGGGCGAAAACTATTGCTATCTCACTTTAAAAGGTAGCGCGGGAGGGAGATGGGTACAGGAAGCGTGTGTCCAGCGTCAACAATTTAAATTACTACTATTGAGCGAAAAAAAATACAAATTCTACTATCGGCGCAACCATTCCCCCCGGCTTGAAGGGTTACCTTCAAAACGAAAAATGCGGAACAAATCTAAAGTCTAATCTAAATCTAGGTTTGGGAAATAACAACTAAAATATAAACCTAGATTTGAACTCGTGCCTACTGCTGGCTAGGCAGAGGGCAGAGGCGAACAACCGGGCGCAGATACGATCCGGTTGCGGTTTTAACCCGTACAACACGAGTTATCCCGCGGGAATCGGGAAAAACTTCCTCTACTACTCCTAGAGGCCAATGCAAAGGAGGCGCATTCCCAGTCATAAGGACTACCACCGTACCTACAGTAATTGGGTTAGATGGAGTATTCCATTTTTGACGCGACTGCAGCGTGTGCAAATAATCGGTTCTCCAACGATTCCAAAACGATTGGACTAATTTATCTAAAAGAGCGTGACGAGTTAGAAGGTGCATTCTATCGTCATTAACATCTATTGCGGGCAAATATTTTGCGTACTTAAATCACCGGTCAACTCTATATGACCGCGCGTAGATAAAATTCTCAAAAATCGGCCTACATAAACAACACAACGCAACAGTCTCGACCAAGACGAGACGCGATTAGCCAACAACAAAATAAGGGACTCTTCACGCGGGACCGACACAACAAGCGAGTGCTTCTTCTCCTCGGGTGGTTCGGAAACCGTAGTGGGATTGAATTGACTAACTGGCCACTTATCTAACGCGGCATGAATCCAGGACGGTCCACTAAACCATAACGGGTGATCTAAAATTTGCGAAGGAAGCAATCCACGAGAGAGACAATCGGCTGGGTTGTCGGTGCCAGCAACGTGAAAGAGATTTTGTGGCGCTAATTCAGATTGAATTTTTGCCACTCTATTAGCGACGAATGTGTCCCAACGATGGGGCGAAGAGTGGGCCCAACACAAAGCGACTGTTGAGTCCGAAAAAGCTAAAATTCTACTAATATTAATGCGAAAATTTACAATTATGTCAAATAAATTACCTTAAAGATTTTGACCACAATACAAAATGTCATTAAGCGACACGGAAGTGCTAGTCTTAGCACTGCCATCTAAAACTACGCGGAGTTTAGTAGTAAGCTTATCTTCTCTAATAACTCCGTGGTGCGGGATAATGTACGAAGGCTGGGTCTCGTCAGTGTCCGCAGGCGCAGGTGAGATGTAACCTTTATCTAAATATTCGTTAACAACCTCATCATAGGCTTGCTTTAACTTTGGAGACGCCTGCATCTTTCGTTCTAAACAAAGAAAGCGTTTTTCAGCGGATACACGGGAGTCACCGAGCGAAAAAATATCTCCCTTGAAAGGGAGCGCGACAACACAACGACCCTGCTCATCACGAGTAGTCGTGCGACAATAAATCTCCTCAGCCATCTTGTCATCAGGGCTTAGGATAGGTGGGACATTGACCTCTTCAATGTCCCAAAACTTGCGGATGGTAGACTCCAGTGGCGGCTCGACGGTGCAACAGAACGAAGCAGTCGAGTGACTAAAACTATCTATAGAAGCGGGTGCGGAACCAATTATAACAAAACCAAGAACTGTTTCCAGTGCGTGCGGAGCGGGGTACGTCGGTCCCCCTTGAACCTTACGTGATAACTGGAGGTGCGGGAGAATCGAAGCGCCGATCAATATATCGACGACTCCAGGAACAGCGTAAGTCTCATCTGCTAAAGGCAAGTCTTTAAATTTCGTTAATAAAGACGTGTCAACCGGGACGGTAGGCAACTGTTCAGTTATTTTATCTATAACGAGCGAATCCATGTCATACCAAATATTATTATTAAAACGAGATCTAAACCTTGTTTTAACGGTGCCATGAACAGCTGACTGTAAGCCTCCAAAACCCTTCACCACTGAGCGGGTTGAACGCTTATTAACATTGAAACCAAGACGTTGACAACAATCTTGAGTAATAAACAATGCGCGGCTTACCCAATGCATCAACAATAACAACGCGAGCAGTCGCGAGACGCACAGTAGTGAGCGCAGCACTAGCGGACAACGAACACAAGGCGACGCCATTCGCAGCGGTCCCCGCGCGGGCATGAGCGCGCGCGAGCGCGGGCTGCGGCTGTGGCGCAGGCGCCACCGACACGGGCGACCTATGCGACGGTGTGCCACCGCTCGACGAACCAACTGTGCTCACATTGGATGCGGCGTTACTATTTTCAAAATGGAGCAAAGTGTGGTGTCTCGTTGAACATTTGCGACAACTATTTCTACTATTACATAAAACAACGCGGTGTTTAGTACCGAGACAATTAAAACAAAAATTATTAGCGCGAACAAATTTATAACGATCATTAGGCGATAATTTTAGGAAACCCGGACACTTGTACAATTGCGAATGATGAGCATTACACAAAGAGCAAACAGGTGATTGTACATGTGCTGGTGCGGTATTAACATAAGTATGAGTTGACCTCAGTGACCTCGATGAGGCATCTATTTTGCGTTCAGAACTAACAACTTTCTTCGCGCCTTCATGTTTCGATGAAGAGCGTTGCAATATTTTTATATGCTCGCGAACAAAACTTTCTAAGTCTTCGAACTTAGGAATTTTATTGCCGCGATGATCCGACTCAAATAAACGAATGGTTTCGGAATCTAATTTCTTTAAACCCATATACAAAAATAAGAAGTCGCAGAGGTCATCGATCTTTAGGTTCTTTACGGCGCGAACAGATGATGCGAAAGTATCTAGAAACTTCTCTAAGTTTTGATCGTTACATGCCGTAATAGATTTCAAGTCAAACATCTGATCCAAATATGCGTTAGCTACCGATCTTTTATCCTCATACTTAGCTTTCAAAGTATTTAAAATTAAATTATAATTTTCGGCACTAAACGTAATTCCAGCGCAAACGGTTATAGCTTTACCAGTCAATTTTTCAACGAGATAATGCAATTTTTCGTGATCTGTCAGCGAAACGTTCTTATCTATTGTATTCTCAAAACTATCTATAAATAAACCCCAATTGCGAATGTTACCATCAAATTCGGGTATTTGAATTGGTGGCAACTTAGGTCGGTCGCGAGTGGGATTGGGTCGGTCAGACGGTTTCTCCAAACTCCTAGCGACGCGTTTGATACGACAATACAAATCGTCAAACGACGACAAGGCCTGATAACTCACTGAGTAATCGGGATTTAAATTTAACTCTAAAACGTTGATGTCATGTACCAAGGTTTCGAAATCCGCGCGTAAACTATCTAAGTTTTCTATAGAACACAAGAACGAATCTCTAACGGCCAAATCAGAGGTTTTAAGTGCATTATCACAAATCGATTGTAAGCGAGAGTAAATCATTTCTCTTTTAGCGTATAAAAGTTTCAATTGAACCCCACTACCGGTACTACCAACCTTTGGGGGCATGTTTACAATTAAATATCAAACTAAAGTGCGGTAAACAACAAAATATGAAATGACTTAATCTTAGCGGTACCTATAGAACAGCGACGCGGCGCGAGCGATATTTCGTAGGTAGGTAGGTACTTATAACTGCGAGGGCAAGCTTGAACAAACGCGCATAGCAACAAGATCGTACCTACGCGATGGTCGCTGTCTAGGTTCAACTATTATTTCAGGGATTAAGTATTGCGTAATATCTATTCAAATTAAAATACTTTCGTATGAATTTGAATGAAATGCGAGCGAGGTACAACTGTGTACCTACCGTATTAGGTAAATACGATGCGAGCTAGCGGTGAACGGACAACTTAGAGATTGAAACAAATAAAAACAAAAGCCAAATGCGTTAGGTATTACACTGTGCCTATGCACTAGGGTGTCTAGGATACCTAAGATCTAAACCTAAATGCCTAGATGCGGGGTATTCTACTAAAATAACTAGGTATTTAGGTGCGGTGCGTTTATTCTCAATAGAATAATAACAAATGCGAAACTACGACCAAGGATTGATACGATAAGAGAAATGCGAGCGAGGTATAGCCACGTACCTAACCTATGTATGTATTAGGTAAATACGATGCGAGCCAGCGGCGAACGGACAACATAGCAATTGAAATAGCCAAATGCGTTAGGTATTACACTGTGCCTATGCACTAGGGTGTCTAGGATACCTAAGATCTAAACCTAAATGCCTAGATGCGGGGTTTTCTACTAAAATAACTAGGTATTTAGGTGCGGTGCGTTTATTCCCAATAGAATAATAACAAACTACGAACTACGGCTAAGGATCCGGTTCGATCAGGACCAAAAAGAATGGTGGCGCTATTCTCATGCCACCTGAGCTAGTGGACTGTATTTCGCGGGGGGTGAAGTTAACTGTTCCATTGACGCTTTACACAACAAACAAGACAGGTGATCGGGTTGCCGCGGATGTGGTTTAGGCAATGAATGCAACCCGAGAAATTAGGAGAGGATGCACTAACCTTCACGGGGCCACGTGCCGTCGCAGCCGGTGCACCGATCTTCTCTTCCTGGCTCAGGAGTTGCCGCCCACATCACTAAATCACTTGAGGGACACACGAGAGGCACAATCCGATCGGTAAAGGTCTATGAAAGCGGTTAAAATCCAACAAACACTATCAATTTCTGAGAGTCGCGGGCGCCGCCGGCCATTGTTTTCTAGTTCAAAAGCGAAGTGAATATGCGGCTACTCTGACCATTGGCGGGCGAAAACTATTGCTATCTCACTTTAAAAGGTAGCGCGGGAGGGAGATGGGTACAGGAAGCGTGTGTCCAGCGTCAACAATTTAAATTACTACTATTGAGCGAAAAAAAATACAAATTCTACTATCGGCGCAACCAGTGTTGCTGTTAAGGATCAAATTCTGCAAAATAATGATATACAAAGAGGTTGTCTAGCTGACAACCTCTATGCAAATTTCATCATGAAAATATCAATATGATGCACTCATTGTTATGTGACAAACAAGAAAGGATACTTCTGATTGTCACACTGGTGCACACTGGTGTGCCAACTTGGTAGGACCATGAGTCTGGCATCGTTCAGATAAGTAATTGTCAACTCCAACTCAAGCGCATCTCACTACCTAAATAGCCCTTTTTCACTATTTTTTCTGTATGAATATCTATTATCGTGCCTATTATTAAGAAGATCTATGTAGGACGTAGTGACACTTCTGTAATAGCAACTCATCTTCCTTTTTAATATTATCGATCATAACTTTGGTTATTATGCCGAATGAATATTTCGGCTGATTCTTATAAACATTGCTTGACCTTAATTTTAAATATATAGAAGTATGCAAACTAAATTTACTGCACTGTATTTTAAAAATACTGCTATTAATCCATAAACCGTGACCTAATTTCATAAGCGAACAAGTTCTCATCACTACCAGCATTACAATATAGGTACTATTATAAGTTATGTTCCTGTATTCGAAATTTTCTTCAACAGATTCATGAGTTCGTTATTCCTGTAATTTAATAGCAATTTCCATTATTTAAATTTTGCTTGACAGTTGATTTTAAGATTTTACAACTCTTTATTAAATTTTGCTTTTAATGGCCCCTTGATAAATTAAATTCGATCTTCAAAAACAGTACTTCCTAAATGTTATCCATTTTGATGAAAAATTTCGTATTACTTTTTTAAAGCTGCCACATTTCAAAAGTGTAATAAAAGTGTTTGTGAGCTTAATGTTGTCTCATTCATGCACAACAAAAACATAAAAATTAGATAAGTAATCCTTAAAAAAAAGCAATAATGTTAGTACTGACAATTGTTGTTCTGAAGAAAGGGCGATATCTACGAAATTTTATAGGTTATTACAACGGTGGCTTTCTTCAACATCAAAGGAGTGCAGCTTCTGTAACAAACACCTACAATGTTACAATAGTGGTCCTCACCTTGAAGGCATCAGATATTTTTTCACGCCGCGCTTTAAGGAAACGGGACTGTATGAAGAAGGAAACATGAGAGGACTTTATTGTATGGTAAAGAAAAAGTCACCGAAGTTACGTTCTTCAAATCTTCATGGAACATTTTGGTTGCACGTTTCGAAACTGCTTAGGCTCGATGGTGTACAGGATACCCAATAATGCGGATTAATTATAAGAGATTTTTAGAAGCGTAGCGCACTTTAACCTTTGGTAGATGATTGTGGAGGTATAAGTAGAAGCGAACTGTTTATTATTTTTAAAAATACGACTTACCTAAAGCTTTAGTCCAATATTTATGTACCTATCATGTAAAAAAATAATAATATTATTATGGCCGAAACAAGTTCAAGTCTAGATGTCACTCTATTCCACATAGTGCTGGGTATCCCGGGAGTTGTTGGCAACCGATGGAGATAGCCATGTCAGTCTTATGTACGACGGGTTACCATTCTTGACACATTGTCTCTGTGTCTAGGAGAACATAGCCGTGGTCTTCATTACAGGTGTTTATACATACATTTATTTAATCACGCTTTTATCCCCGGAGGGTTAGGCAGAGACGAACCAACACCCACATTTCACCAATCCCTGAATTCGGTCCCACGTAATAGGGGGTGAGCCTATTGCCGTCTTCCGGGCACTATTGTTGACTCAAATCATGCATCTGAGGTTGAGTCTGGGCTGTATATATCTTTCTGATGTTAAACAGCACTATCTCTGAGTCGCCTTGTACGACACCGCATGGGAAGAGATGGGTTGGTCCAAACTCTACTCTGCCGGAAACCACCAGTATTTATAGCCCTATTAATAGTAGAATAATCAGAAACTGGTTTAGTTAGAAAACTTCGATATCGCCAAAGGATTGTGGAGGACAGGTGGTGGTCGTTTTATATAAAAAACATCGAAGTTCGCTCGTTGGTAGATAGGATGTAAACGAAACCGAGTTGGTAAAAATTTCAAGGACGATTGGATGATAGAAGATCCCTCATCACTTCTTCAGGAACCAGGTGTCCTTAAATTAGCAACACTGTTATTGGGTTAGACAAAGCTAACATCCGAGCACTAATAGCGGTTGCATTCAAAACTTATTTTGGAGTCTGCCGTCTGGTCTGTCTCTGGTTCTGAGTCTGGCTGTCTGTCACCCTGTACTTTCTGACCACTCAATCCAAGGGGAAAGCTTGCACCAGAACCTCAGCCCTGAATCAACAGAGATATCAGCTTGCAAGTGAGGTTGGTATGAGTCCCGATGATCTTCGTGCTGCCTCGTCAAACCGGGTCAAAATATTATTAAATTTTTCGGTCAGAAATTAAAAATAAGTAGCAACATGAAATCTGAAAAAAAAGTACTCGTACTACTGCAATTAATGGATTAAAGGACTGAAAAACTGTTGATGAAATATTAAAACATCTCTGTCTACCTCGGGGTTAAATGTAGAGGCATGAGTGTATAAAATGGCAATAGTAAACAATGTTATTAATAAAAATGGTACAATAATTTACTTGCGAGAATTAGCCTTGACAGAAATTGTGTGGTCCCACGTTTGGCTCTTATCTACTTAGTCAAGCGAAACTCGATACAGAGCAGTTCCCGGAATTTAATTGCGTAATAAAAGTGTCACATGAGTAGAAGGTCCTCAGGTCACCCTCGACAAATAAATTGGTCCAAGGTCAAGTGCGAGCCTAATCAACGGACTAATTACTAAATATTAATAGTCGTCCAACGGCGTCACTCACATTTATGATGTCATGAATTACTAAAAGTGAAATATTGATTGAACTGCCTTAAAACGAACTCGCGATACAGGTCAGGTTGGTAATTAGGTACCTAATAAGCCTAAAATACCCGCAGTTCCTATGTGTTTACATACTTACTAGAGACTGCAGAAATATTTGTTTTTTTTTTATACCACTTGGGTGGCAGACAAGGCACGGCCCACCTGATAGAAAGTGGTTACCATGGCCTATGGACGTGTGTAACACCAGAGAAGCCTAGGGAGCAGAGAGAATTCTCCAGTGAGCTTTGGGTACCCTACTCACCGCTGGGAACACAACGCAAAGTTATTATAACCGCGGTATTCTGTAGGGCGGAGGTACTTCCCCAGTCGGACTGCTCAATTGGGCGGAATTACCGCCGTGTTCTACCTCCGTTTGTTGTGTATCCTTCTAAGATCTTCGAAGTCCGCAAGCAGACTCTCCTTTTGGAGTTGCGGGGTCAGACGGTATTCACGCCCGTAAAAGTCTATATAAGCTAAATCAAGAGAAAGTTTAGGAGAGCGGACCCCGTGCTCCAAAATATCAGCTTTGGAAACAACCGGAATTAACGCTGTAATGATACTGATTATGTGTTGTGCTTTTTTACGTGACGTTAACAGATGAACTCGGAACTTCCAGATATTGTTTGGAATAACATACTTAAAAACAATGTTAATCAAAACAACGTTCCACTTACTGAGGTCATTTTTTGAAAGGATGATTTTAAGGCCCTTACTTCTACGTTTGTGCCTTAATTTCAGCATATTGCTTTGGACGACTGGGATCTGTGTGTTGACAACACTATTATATAGTACTTTCAACGGTCTGATTAGAAGCAATGAAGATGCTTATTGGTTTGTACTGAATGAAATAGATACGTATTCGTACGTTACGTATATACGACCAGCGTGTATGAGACGGGTTGTTTATCAATACGCGTCTATATAAACGGGAGATCTTAACGGCGTGCTCATTACTTCCCAGTGTGTTACGATACCAGTACGATACGATAATAACGCGGTCAGCTTGTAATTACCTAGTACCAAAATGAAAATGCTTAAATTTGTTGTGTTTGCGCTGATTGCTATACTCGCGCTGACGGTGAGAGCCAGCCCTATAAATGCAACACCAGTGGTTTTAAGTAAGTTTTTTAAACAATATGAAATAGTGATAAAATGAGTGTAAGGTGTAGATCAATTCTAAATGTTTTCAGAGGAAAATATTGGTTTAAAAGTGAGATATCAATACTGATGAGCACATAGCTGCTTGCGAATTTTGTTTGTGTTTACATAGCGATAATAGTAAGATTCATTTGGTATTGCTTGTCAAGTGTGTTGCGTAGGTACCTACTTACTCGGTCGCAAAATGATTTTACTGATTGTGTAGGTAGTTGATGAATTATGACTTAATTTCTAGTGTATTACCATAATTACACCACATGATTGTGTGCAGAAAGTTAATTTTAAGTTCTAATTTTATATTCCCTATTCGAAAGCTAATTCGTTTCCATTATGACTTTAAGTTTCTAAAAGTGATAGTACCTAATTTCTTTTATCTTTTATGAAATAGTGCCTTTAGAATTTTTCAGCGTAGATGCATACCTAAGTAGATGATGACTTTTTCTATTATTGTGATTATTGGGACTGTAAAATTAACATTATAAATTGAAAATGAAAATAAAGATGAAAAATATAAGAAGAAATAAAAAATAGTAGGGTTAACAATTATGAAGGTTATAGGAATTAGGTAATTAGGTAGGTACCTGAAAGAAATGATTAAAGTTGAATTTCACCGATGAATAAAACGGCTAAACGCGTTTATGAAAACAGTAGGTATACGCATTTTAATAAATGAATTATTAAGTCACTCACGAAAATTCATATTTGTCAAACGAACTTTTAGTAGTAAAATCCAACCTAAATACATTATTTATTACACTCGAGCATCCCGCCCCAGCTTTACACCAATATAAATCGCGTGTCAATCGCATCTTTAGGATGAGTGCTTCACAAAATAGAATAATAAATAATAAAAAAATAAAACGAAAGCCTTATCAAACTGCTTTGGATGGTTTAGAAGGAGTTAGCAAGGTACCTATAGACATATGCCTAAAAGTGACGAAAATGCCGTCCCGGATCTTGGACGTTGTAACCACAAATACAAATGCACACAGCGCGGATGGTCAGCCGCTCCGTTGCATCGTCATTTATATTCAAATGCAATAATGTGTATTGTCGTGTATACCAACTGAACTTGTCAGTGCACCTGTCGAACAATCAACAATGTAGAAAACTTCTCTCCCCATCAGACTGCAATCGCTTAAAAAGCCATCTAAACTAAACCAATAGTTGGAGATGGTGTATTCGGACCACTAGCTTAGAAGTCAAAACTATGGATACAATTGCAAATAACGCTAAGATATGAATTAAATACAATGCTCATAATACAAAGACGGGGGCCCTGGACCCCTAAGATCTTGGTAGAACTGGAAGCCCTTACACATTGAATATATGAAAATCCATTAGAAATTTATACGTATAAAATACAACTCATGTACGATATAGAGAACGTTCTACAAAACCGCAGTAGGTATGCTGATCTTAGCCTGACTCTTCTTACTCATATGGCAAAATGCCGGGTAGGGCACGTGGAAGGTGTTATTTATTATAACAAATATAATTAAAAAATATGATAAAGAAAGCGGGTCAAGGTCACGCAGATTTTTTAACGTTTGAATAACAACGAATGGTTTACGTGAAGTAAACTAAACTGATATTGACCTCATTGCTACGTAAACATAAACATTTAAATCTGGTGAGGATGATATGGCGCTTTAAAAGTTCTTCTTTAATTTGCACGAGTCGGGGTGTGGGACTATTATATTACTAACTGTAGCTACTTCTAATATAGATGTAGGTTCAATGAGTGTTGATACCTAGCTTCCTTCCTTCCATCACAAGCAATTTTGAGTAGGCAAAAGTTTAAATAGTTAATTTCAGGGAGTGTTCTTAGACCAATGCGAACTTAGGTACATATATAACATACCAGAAGGAAATTTATAACTTGAGAAGGTTTAAACTGAGGTGATTTTAAATCAATGTCGTCCAACATCTCACTGAGTTGTAGGTACCTACACGACCTTACCTGACGATTTGATCAGAAGACTAATTCTTCTAGTAAAAATGTATTCAAAATTCAGTCCAGAATTCCAGTTCGATCAAAACGGTTTTTTCGTAAAACAATACCTACCTAGAGTAGTTTCCTAAGACATCGAATTCTTACCAATACTACTTACTTAATGTCTTAGTACTTTATCTAAAAATATGCATAGTAAACTTAGATATTGCCTAACTAAACTGAAACTATGACTTTTCATTATTAATTTTTTCCAAAATATAGGTCAAAATATAAACAATGGAAATAAAGTAAAATTGACAACTTTTTAGATTCCTTATTAAATTTCAAATCAATCTTATCATGCACTGTATACGTGTAAACGCAACGTAGATTTAGATAAATGCGATATTCTCTTGCACTCTATACATTTTCACTACGCGCCAGTGCGCTGTGACGTCACCACTGGTCACGATTTTGACGCGTTTTCGGGCGGCTCGAGAAATTTAATTTTTAAAATCAAATATCTTTAAAACTGTTTGTTATAAGATAGTTTCACTTTTACAGTTCATTATATTGTTGTAAAATGTACAGTTTACGATAATAATAAAAAATAGTACACAACCCTATTGACATCGTTTTAACACAAATTGAGGTTTAATTTTCAAATTGAAAATGTTTTCATTATTGACAACGAGACTACGAGAATTGGCCCTCTTCTCATTGAAATAGTGACCGGTTCCGGACCCTCTTCGAGACTGAATTTTGACTTTTTTAAAAGAGATTCAGCCTTCTGGTAACACTGACTGTAGTCACGACGGCAGGTACTCATAGTATAACTGTATTAATTTCAGTTTCACACATAGAAGACCAGTGCGTGAGGCAAGGCGGTTGGTGTGTGCTTAAAGACGAATGCCCTTTGGATCGCTTGCCCAGTTTTTCTGACTCTTTATGTCCTCAACAAAAACATCTCGGAGTCACATGCTGCTATGTAAGTATGAATTCAAATTATCAACATCATCATATGAGTCTTATATAATTCAGTTGGGGTCAACTTTCTAGTCTAACTAAGATGCGGCTGAACTAAGATATTTTCCGTAAAGCTTCTGCTATATCACCTCTACAACCAATTGGCTACTACGAAGTCCTGTAGTTAGACGAGATGGACTATTGAGGGCTCTGTCTACCCGTAACGACTGCCAAAGATGTTCGTATGGCAACCGGGACCGACGTGCTCTCCGAGGCACGACCAGACCGATGCAAATAGCCATATTCATGCATACAAATATTCAACGTGCTCTCCGAGGCACGACCAGACCAATGCAGATGGCCATATTCATGCATACAAATATTTGCAATAAGCGAAGATCGAACACGTGGCCAGTGGGCCAGTGGCCGCGATTTCGTCCGCGTGGACTTTGATTTACCTACCACTAGAGTGGGGCAGTAGTAGTTTACAGCTTGTATCCCGTACTCCTCTAAGTCCTACCACTTTCTATTAAGTGGGCCGTGTGCTTGTCTGCCACCTAAGTTGTATAAAAAAGTACTCACCACCCATTGCCATTTGTGTTTATCGTTGTCTTTTTGGGTGCTTGGGTGGACGCACAGGCTCAGATGAGAGAAAAGGATAGATGGAAATTTTCAAACCCTTAATTATATATATAGATACGTACGTATGCTCACACCTATTTCGCCCCGGGGTAGGTGGAAAGAACAGCCTGTCATCTGCTTTTACATCTACTTCACGAGCTTCCTCTACTGTCATTAAACCTTTCATCCAAGCCCGCCGGCTTCACGTGCTTGTGACCTGCCCTTTTTTTAAAACATTATTAATTTGGCCGGAGTTTGTATCGCGTCAGTCTACCCTACTGTTACCTAATTGTTAGCTTTGCAGTTTTCAGTGTTTTCATGTATAACTTTGAACTATTTTATACTGTTAACTAATGGCGCTTGGTGGAACTAGAATTGAATTAAGTCATTTGTAGGTACTGTTCCACAACATTTATCTAATAAACCGGTAGGTTTCGCCTTAAGGCGTGTCCAAAGGTTTGGAAACCTAAGACGTGATTTAATTCAATATAGCATTAATATAACTTCGTTTTTTATTTAGGTATGCCATTTTATTTTTATACGTTACTTTGATTTTGATATATATGTAACTTTGTTTTTACAGGTGTGACGAACATCGTTAGGGATAGAGCCTGTCTTCAGAGCCACTAACAAAATATTATTAACGATCTTAATTAGGTTAAGCTATTCTAAGTTCTCGTAAGATTCAATGTAGATGTTAAAAGGTATGTGATTTCAGAAATATTTGATTTATTCCAATTGTATCAATACGGTATTCCAATTATCGTCCACTTTTTAAAATTCTTAGGTACTAAAACAAGTTTAGTAGATTATCTATACTCAACCATTTTGCAGCAACTGTGAGCATGCAACCATTTTTACTGGCTGTACCTAGCTCTAGCTAGGTACAGCCAGTAAAAATGGTTGCATGCTCTTTATAAAAAAATATAGATACACTTTCAGTCTGTGGTTACTGGAAAAAGTGGCGAATATTATAAGAAATACATTATAATAATAATTAAGGATATAAATCATGTACTTATTTACTTTTACTTCAATTTAACAACTCTCGACCGCCGAGCCACCAACGACAACGTAGCAGTCCAACGCTCTGTGTATGATGGGGATAAATCAAATATTTTCTCTAGAACTATGTACTATTAATGTATTATAGCTGGTAATATTTAAAATTAATGACCTAATACTAAAATAAAGGTAATTGCATTTTTTTGGCGAGTGTTGTTATTTTTTTATAACTTTTAGCAACCCGTCACGCGCACGATTCTGCTGTAAATATTTCCTGTAATTATTTGTTCTCTGTCGAATAAAAGGCTATTTGAGTGGCTTTGACTATATTCTGGGAAACGTGATTCGAATTTTAGAGGTAGGTAGGTAGGTATACCTACTAACTACCACTAATTATTATGTAGAAACTATTGTGCTCACTGACTCTGAGGTGAAAAACGATTTTTGTATCACTGAAGAAGAAGAAATTGACTTTGTAACATGTGCGAATTTATGAATTATAGTATGAACAAGTCAAGACAACAAACAACGGTCAAGTGCGAGTTGGACTTGCGTACCGAAGGTTCCGTAGCTTAAGATAAATAAACCGAATATATTTTGAATGCGTTGAGATATAACTTTGATTTTTGCACAGTCTCAAGACGTTATAAACTTGAGTGTGTGGTGTGAATTTAACTTGATATCTCCACGCATTCTTGAGAAAAATTTCTTGACAGACAGACAAATAGACGAACAACGAAGTAATCCTTTTTTTATACCACTTAGGTGGCAGACAAGCACACGGCCCACCCGATGGAAGGTGGTTACCGTGGCCTATGGACGTTTGTAACACCAGAGGAGTCACAATCGTGCTGCCAACCCTGTAAGTACAGAGTTTCTGTGCCGTCAGTGTAGAAGACAAAGCAGGACAAGCCTTTAGTCTTCCCACTGACAGCACAAATTCTCCAGTGAGCTCTGACTACCCTACTCACCGCTGGGAACACAACACGTAGTTATTATAGCCGCGGTATTCTGTAGGGCGGAGGTACTTCTCCAGTCGGACTGCTCAATTGGGCGGAAATGCCACCGTGTCCTACCCCCTAAAGGTTCTTCCTTCTGAGGTACGGAACCCTAAAAAGGAAAATGTGTGAAATAGGTAGCACACTCTAACTATAAAAACGTACTACTAAAAACTACCAAAAACTTAATAACTGGCTGAATGGAATAGGAAAATGCCACCAATTATCTGTGCAATTTGCCGTGTAAAAGTTTATGTTTGTTTCTAATTATCTTGTCGTAGTCAATGATAAAAAGTAGAGTACCCAATTAGCGAAAAAAAAATCATCTCGGCTCTTGTATCCCTGCCTATTTATCTTTATAAGTCCTTTTATAAACCAAATATCTCCTTTATATGATACGATGGTATTCCCGTGGGATCGAGCAATCCGACTGGGGAAGTACTTGCACCCTACAGAATACCACGGCTATAATATCGTGTTGTGTTTCCGGCGGTGAGTAGGGAAGCCAGAGCTCATTGGAGAGTTTTTGTGTTCTTAGTGGGATTACCAATTTAGTCCTCTGTACTGACGCGGCACAGAAACTCTCAGTTCTTACAGGGTTGGCAGCACTCTTCTTACAGGGTGTGACTCCCCTGGTGTTGAAAACGTGCATAGGTCACGGTAACTACTTTCCATCAGGTGGGCCGTGTGCTTATCTGCCACCTAAGTTACTACAAAACTGTATTTTATATCCGTATTATGTAATTTGTTAAATAAATGAAAGAATGTTTATGTAAAAACTAAAAAAAACAACCGCGGGAGCCTAGTGGTATGGAAATGCTGAGACGAGGTCTCGAGTTCGATCCCAGGTTTTACCATGACACACACCAATGACTTCTCGATGCTTTTCAAAGTTATGTGTGTATTTATAGCAGGTTCATTCGGGCACTTGCCCGGTTAATGGCAATAGGCTCGCCACCTATTGCTTTGGGACCTAAACAGAAACTGGCGAAATGTGGGAGCTAGCACCTCTGCTTACCCCTTCGGGAATATAGGCGTGAGTTAAATTATGTAAAAACTAAAAAAGTACGTAAGTTCGTAAATCCTTGCAAATTACAAATACCAATACTATTATTTTGAGGTGTTCTAGTCTTAATGTTTGAAGATAATGAAACAATTTCAGCCCGGCCCTTATGAACCAAGAATATTACCTATGCTATTGGGTTTTATTAATAAATTAAGTTATACATCTGCATAATTTAAGGAATACATTCGATATATAGCACTAATGTCAGCGTCCTCCAAATAGTGACTGAAAACTTCAGGCTGGTTGAGAAGTGCCGGTAGCTTTTTTCCAAAAGAGGTAAATTAAAAATTAAATAAGTATGTAAGTATGTAAGTATGTTTGTGTCAAAGGGTACGATCGTTTGATATTAGTTATGTTTCCAAATTTCGTAGGGCCTATAGTGCAGCTTGACGAGATGTTCAAGCTTTCAAAGAGATTGCAAAGCGCCTTGCCGAGCACCACTACTGGCGGATGGCCAATATGGTTTTCTTTTATGAGGTGCTCCTCCATGAATATCATAATACACTAGAAAACTCTGGCGAGGGATCCGGTAGTTCGAGGCGAGGTAATGTTGGCGTTGTCTCTGGACATCACCAACGTGTTCAACACCTTACCCTGGAGTTACATTAGGGGGGCACTCGTGTATTACGAAGTGCCTCTCTACCTTTGCCGCATAGTCGGGGCGTATCTAATGGAGAGAGCTTGCTGTCATCTACCCCACAGTGCTCTTTCCTTAATCGTGACTTCCTTCACTTGCCATTCCTAGCCACTCTTATCTCTCCATTCATACTTTCTTACAACGTTCGTTGCATCTCTTCTCAAAGTACATATACTCGTAATATGTCCATATCACGATATACGAATACCGCGGCTATAATAACTTCGTGTTGTGTTCCCAGCGGTGAGTAGGGTAGCCAGAGCTCACTAGAGAATTTGTGCTGTCATTGGGAAGACTAAAGGCTTGTCCTGCTTTGTCTTCTAAATTGACGGCACAGAGAATCTACTTACAGGGTTGGCAGCGTGAATGTGACTCCTCTGGTGTTACAAACGTCCATAGGCCACGGTAACCACTTTCCATCAGGTGGGCCGCGTGCTTGTCTACCAACTAAGTGGTATAAAAAAATAATAATTGATATACGTAAATTGTAGTACCGCGGAAAAAAAAATTCCCTTAGTCCTACTCATACACTTGATTCAATACCAATACATTTTGATATATTTACAACAATGGTCCATTTGATAAAACAACGAGCAAAAAATATTACCCTTGGACCAACCAGTAGGACTCAGCGATTGGACCACAGGCAATAAACGGAAGATTAAGGCGAGTATACTCTCTAAACTTTAGATTATGTATGTATCCTACGTAGAGAGTATCATCATCGTGTAAATATATCTGAATAGATTGAGTCGTTTTTTCACGCCGGAGTAGCGGTGCGGTGTCTTCTGTACAAGATACAGCTCCTACGTGGAATACTGCACGCATCTCTGGGATGGCTCAGCAAAGTACTTACTAAATGCTCTCGACAGGTTGCAGCGAGCGACGTGCGGTCCGCTTTATGGGGAATCCTGAGGTCACGAACACACCCTAGAGTTTTTGCAGATGCGTAAAGATATTGCGTCCTTGGTAGTATTATGTTAGTATATGTTATGGTAGTGAATGTTCTGATGAGCTATTCCAAATTAGTCCTACCTACACAGTACATCACGTGCAGGGCTTAGATGTCACCACACCCGGTGCAGAACATCCGATCAAGAACCAAGCGATTTGGAGCCTTCCTCTGTCGCACCATTAAGGTCTAGAAAATCTGTAGGAAGAAGGAAACATGTCAGCTGGTAATGCAGCTGACATATTTCCTTCTTCCTACAGTCCTGGGTCCTTAGGCGTGAAAAAGCATATGATGAGGTCGACAAGTTGAGTGTCACCACTGTAACATGGTATGTGTGTAATGGTGACCCTCTTTTCGGAGACTGCCTTCAGCTTACCATCAGGCGGGACGAAGTCTAATTGACGTGTCCTATCTATATATAAATTCCCGATTCTGCTAATTGGGTATTTTCCTGTAGTTAAAATAAATTATTTCACCGAGCTCATTAAATTAAAAATGGTAAAAGAGCGGTAGGAGTTGCGTCGGTTCTTATTTTATTGTTTTTATTTATTTTTTATCATCCACCCAATCTATAATACTACATGATTTGTCTATTCAATTATTTTATACAAGTTTCCTTGTAAATTATCATTTTGACGTTTGGTAAAAAATAACTAATATGACTGGTCAGTCAAATATCCAATTGCCAACTACAGTTAAACCACCGACATTGCAAAAATCGATGTTGGACTTGGTTGTTTGGACTTCACTTCCTTACCTTTTGCATTAATTGATATTTGATATGAATAAATTTTATCGTCATCATTTCTCAAATATCCTCGCCTTAAAATGGATTTCATACAGTTGCAGCTACTGTCAATCTCAATGTGTTATGTAGAGCGAATAATGATTGAATACAACAATATTTGCGTCGTAGTCGTCGCTACAAATAACATAATACTTTTGCCGTCCCCGCGGCTGTCGCGTCCGTCGCCGTATGTGATTGAACTGAATTGGAGATATCCTCTTGTAAAATGTATGAGATTAGATGAATGAAAGTATAGTGGTTACATTAAAAGTCAATGAGTATATATCGGCGTACTTTTCAAATGTTACCCATAAATTTATAAACAGTAAAGACTGTTGCAATCATCTAGATGCACAATAACTTAACCCCAATACAAGTAACGATCTTTTGTGGGGAAATTTTACGTCAAAATTCTTCTGAGTAATTGTAGTTTTCTTTGCCTTTAAATAGTATCATACTCGTACTATATCTGTAGAAAGTTGCTACTTTACACCTGGGCCTGGGGTATGAGATAACTTGTTTTGGTAACTTTTCTCCTCTTCTTAAAAATGACTAAAATAGAACATGTAGGTATGCCTATGTATTCATTAAATTTATAAACAGTGAAGATCAAGTAACGATCTTTTGTGGGGAAATTTTACGTCAAAATTCTTCTGAGTAATTGTAGTTTTCTTTGCCTTTAAATAGTATCATACTCGTACTATATCTATAGAGAGTTGCTACTTTACACCTGGGCCTGGGGTATGAGGTAACTTGTTTTGGTAACTTTTCTCCTCTTCTTAAAAATTAGTGAAATATAACATGTAGGTATGCCTATGTATTTAGCACAAGCTAAATCTGAGCATACGTTTCTTGTTATAGGAACTACAGCATTATCTAATGAATGGTATGGTAATAATTACAATCAAATGAATGGTACGAGTAAGTATGGGTACGCAAACTGATATTAACATGCATCTGGTACGATGACATGACAATACAGAAATAGTCTCATAATCAGGCCCGGTCGCAGCCTGAACTTTGGTCGATCACTTATTTATGAAGTACGGAAATCCCTCGAGAGACCCCCTCCCCCCCCCTTCAACCTGCCGGTGGGGCTGGTTATATTGGACTTAAACCAATTAAAACGCACGCTGTCTTAGGGTTTTGCCGTGATACGATTATCAGCCTACCAAGGCTCCCTTCGGGTGTAGGCACCACGGTGTCCCCATCGAGTCAGCATTCGGTCATTGACTCTTTCTAGATCCGACGCAGGTAATCTCCGAAGCACCCCTGCCCCGTGATCTCCTGCGTCAGCCGGTACGAGTGGCTACTACTTCTCTTTAGCCAGACCTCCATGATGGATCCTAACGCCGCTATGACGGCGCGCCCTGCGTGTGGTCGCTCAAGTCGTAGCAGTCGCCAGCTCTACAGGAACATGAACTTGAAATGGGGTCATGAACTGGAGATCCAGTTCATGTCCCCACTTCCACACCTCCTTACAGTACTGATGTAGCACTAATAGGCCTCTTGGCTTCAGGATCCATATTAGCGATGTGGCGACGATACTCGCAACGTTAATGGATACCCCCTAAGGGTTCTGATAGCCATCGTTCGCTACGAAGCGCGCAGCTTCTGTACACGTCTGACTTTCAAGGTCCCCACCAATATGATGACTCTAGTGGTATCGTTGATAAAGATGGAGAAAAGAAGAGGAAAAAGGGTGGCGACCCTGAGCCCTGAGGAACGCCCACAGTAAGGGAATTTCATTCAGAGGTTTTACTTTCTTAGCGAACAATCTGCGAATGATCCCCAAGATAGGAGCTAAACCACGTTATTGCATTTGAAGAGAGATTGAGAGAAGATAGGATTCTCAAGAGAATGTCAAAGTCAACTGAATTGAATGCATTACAAAAATTTAACAGAACCAAAATGGTAAAGCGTCTCTTTTTCATTGCCAATCGAATATCATCAAAAATCTTGACAAGAGCCGTCACTGTGCCCAGGACAAAATCCGGACTGATAAGGACTTAGCAGACTGTTGTCAGAAAGAAAACGTAAGAGTTGGCGATTAACATTACTTTCAATAACTTTGAACAGAATGGGTAGAATGGATATGGGGTGAAGCTGGGACATAGATGAAGGATTATTTTGGGAGAGGTAGAACATGGGCTTTTTTCCAAGATAAAGAAAATGCATTGAATTCTAGAGAACTATTAATAATATGAGTGATTGGACGCAGAAGGTAGTTCAGTATCATCAAAAGCATTTGGTGATGAATTCCACCCATAGGAGAGCTTTCTTAATGTCATATTCAGCAACTGAAAAAAAAGGTTGAAACTGAAAGGGGTTGAAGTGTTAATTCTTTATCAGTATCATCAAGATGTGTTGGCGGTGTAGTATAGTGCAAATTTAGAGCATTTAAATGTTTGGGTTCCGGCAAAGGGTCTCGCCACCTCGATTTTGCTTCTATTAATGTGTAAATGACACGCTCCAGGTGGAATCGTGGTGTTAGCAAATTCGTTTGTACAGTCCGTAGTGAGACTATACATTATAAATATCCTTCAGCATTTTTCCGTTTATGTTGTAAAACGTTCATAGAATCTTTATGAGCATAATATGATGCTACCTTTAAAGGCGCAACTAAGGGCAAAAATTTGCACTTACATAATTTTGTAAATTTTAGACGACTTTTCTATTCCACGTGTTTGCTTTGGGGGGGAGGGCAGCATAAGGTCCGCCTGATGGAAACTGTTTACCGTGGCCTATGTATACGTGCAACTCCAGGGGTTTAATACTCGTGCTGCCGACCCTGTAAGAACTTTCTAATGCCCTTTTCGAATAACCTTAAAAATAAAGTACATGTACTGAACTGTGCGATGATAGAATGAACCTTACATCAATTGCTATGAGTTACACGCCGCCTGTGACGATGGTTTATTTTTGTTTCGCTCCCCAGTCAATCAATACCTCGATGGAATACTGGATTGGTGGCTACAGCAGTCCTACTATATAACTACAAGGTACAGGCAACAAAGGCGATATGATTGCACTTTTTTCATTTACTGTTTTATGTAAAGGTGCTACCGTAGGTTTTTTTTATGTAAAGGACACGCCAACTTGACTTCACCTCGCCTGATAGTAAGCTAAAGGCAAAGTCTCATGCAAGAGGGTCACTGTAGTATATTCCCTTCCGTTTAGTATTTACTTACTTCTGTATCTTCCGTTAGTAGTTTCTATACTTTCTATTATCGGCTCTTAGACACGCGTGCCCTCTCACTCCCGCCGTACACAGTTGACTCACTCGTGTGACGACCGCACGCGCGCTAGAGACGACACAATACTTCCTTCTCTTTCACTCACATACACTACATCCCTCCCTTATTTTATTGTTTAAAGAAAAGAACTCAGGTTCTTACTTCATCAATTTATTATTACCATGACTTTGAAAATTGAAAATCAAATACATCTGTATATTTTTAATCCTGGTCTTCTAAATCTTGATCATCTTCAATCTCCTCTTCCGAGCTATCTGCGCCTGCTACTTCTAAATTAGTTTCATCAATTTTTTTGTTTACGGATTTCCATTCTCCCTCCACTTTTTTTAAATGCAATATGTTGCGTCTTAACTGTTGTCCTGTTTCATCGTTCTGTACTTCCACGTCTCCTCCATTTCTTGACTTGACCGTATGCGTGGCTGTATGAAAATTAAGACTAAGTTTATTCGTTTTATTGGCATTCTTCACGTACACTTTATCTCCTACTTGTATGTCAACATCTCGTGCTCTGCGTCTTTTATCTGTATACTCTCTCCCTTTTTCTTTTTGTTGTTTGTCTTTATCTCTGACATCCATGTCTCCAAAACTTTGTTCTGCAATGTCTATCATCGGAATTTTGTCCCTAAATTTTCTTTGGAAGAATAGCTCTGCCGGTGTTTTACCAGTTACGCTATGCGGGGTGCTGTTGTACATTGTCAAATACTCCATCAATGCTTCTTTCCAGCTTTTTCTCTCTACTTGGCATATTTTGAGACGTTTAATGATATCCCTATTCTGTCGCTCTACCTCTCCATTCTGTTGCGGCCAGTAAGGTATTGAAATAAATAGTTTGATATCGTTTTCATGGCAATAAGTCTTAAATTCTGCACTGACAAATTGCTTGCCGTTGTCGGAAGTTATGGAGACCGGATGTCCTAAACGGCTGAAAATCTCTTTAAGTAAGAGAATCATATTCTTGCTGCTTATGTCTCGACATGCTTTGATCTCTTTGTACCTCGAATAGTAGTCAATCACTACCAAAAGATAATCGCCACTTGGTAACGGACCTAAAAGGTCTATGGCGATATCTATCCAGGATTGCGTAGGCAATTCTCTCCTCTTGAGTGGTTGTGGTGGATTTGGTGCCGATACCAGTGTACATCCTTTACAGGATCTTACTAAGTTTTCCACGTCCTTATCATAGTTAGGCCACCAAACTTTTGCTCTAAGTCTTAACTTCATAGCCACCATACCAGGGTGACCCTCGTGGGCTGCGTCTAAAACAAGTCGTCGTAATTGTGTTGGGATAAGTATTTTTGTCCCTCTTAACAATATGTTACCAAAAAAACATAGCTCGTTCTCAAATAATTTATAACCTTTTACTGCGTCATCCCACTTATTGTTAAATACGCCATCTTTCACTTTCTGTATGCTGATATCAGTCTCTGAATGTTCTTCAATATCTTTTAGCGATACAGCTATTGGTCTTGCATGGTCAATAATATCCTGAATGTAGTCTCTGTACTGAGTCTTGTTGTGATTGAAAGTACATAGTCTGGATAAGGGATCGGCTATATTATTTTTCCCGGGGCGATAAATGACATTATATTTATAAGATTGGAGTCTTAGTATCCAACGCTCAATCCGTGCACATGGTTTGGACTTCGGACCGAATATGACCTCAAGAGGTTTATGGTCAGTAATTAAGTCGAATTCCTTGCCGTACAGAAACATGTGAAAGTGTTCCACAGCCCACACTAGCGCCAAAGCCTCCTTCTCGGTTTGGCAATACCGACGTTCACAGTCACTGAGAGTTTTATTACCGAACCCAATAATGCGTGGACCACTTTCATTCGTCTGTACCAAGACTGCTCCGAGTCCGACCGGGCTTGCATCTGCGAATACCATCGTTTTGTCGTCCACGTTATAGTACCCCAAATTTGGTATGTCACTCAATGAAGCCTTTAAAGCACAAAAGGCTGTTTGTTGACTTTTCCCCCAGTAATCCCTAATATCAGCATTTCTTGCTGATTTTTGTCGAAGCAATTGCTTCAAGGGTTCTGTCAGGGTAGCCATATTAGGAATCCATTTCCCAATATAGTTAATAAGCCCTAAAAAGCTTTGTAGTTCCGAAATATTTATCGGGGTCCTGAAACCTTTTATGGTCGATACATATTTGTCGAGTGGACGAATTCCTTGATCTGACAACTCATGTCCTAGAAATTCAACTTTATTTGTTCCATAGATACATTTATCTTCTCTTAACACAATGTCATTCGCCCCTAATGTTTCTATTACTCTTTGTAACCGTTTGTCATGTTCTTGCTTGTCCTTTCCATATATCAAGATGTCATCGATAAAATTAACTACCCCTTCACATTCTATTAACACCCTTTCAAGTGTTTTCTGGAACATTTCCGGTGCACAAGTGATTCCGAACATTAATCTCTTAAATCGATGTAATCCTTTGCAAGATATGAATGTCGTGATATGTCTTGAGTCGGGTACCAGCTCCAGTTGATGGAATGCGTCCTTTATATCTAACTTACTAAACCTTTTAGCATTTTGGATCTTCGGTATTAGTTGTTCCATCGTTGGTAGTGGGTGATTTTCCCGCTTGATGGCCAAATTTGCACGCCTCATATCAATACAGAGACGAACATCTCCATCTGCTTTCAAAATTGGCACTACCGGCGATATCCAATCAGACGGGCCTTCAACTTTTTCTATTATATCTTTTTGAAGTAGTTCGTCTATTTTCGAATTGATTTTCTCTTCCAGTGGAATAGGTATTCGTCTGTAAGGTTGTGCAACCGGTTTTATCTCAGTATTAATTGGTATTTGTATCTGAATATTTTTGAATTTTGGGAAAGGTGACGTCTCGACTTGATTTATGTCTAATTCGATTTTTAGTACTCCTAATGCTATTGCCGTCGTTTTACCTAATAAATTGCGTGTCCCTTTATCTATTACGTAAAAGGTGGCGTTTTGTATTTTTGATCCCACACGGATATCTGCATTAAAAGATGTTAATAATTTGAGAGGGACTTCACTCCCATAAGCAATGAATGTTTTTCCCGGATTTTTAACTTCTTTTCCTAGCTTCAAAATTTTTTCCTTAATTTGTAACCATGTTTTGTCTGTTATTAAGTTATGTTGACATCCAGAATCAATTAGCATCTCTACTTGAGTTCCACCTACTAAACAAACGAGCGTATCATTATGTAGAACATTAAAAACGTAATCAATTTTATCTTCTATCGCGTTCGCCTGCTTTATATCTATTTGACTTGACTTCTTAAATTTTTTCGCGTCTACGGTCCTTTCCACTTTGCTATCTTCATTGCTTCGTTTTAGACTTGTTCCTCTGCACTGAGCTTGAAAGTGCCCCACCTTCTTGCATTTATTACATATTTTGCCTTTAGCTGGGCACTTTGCATCATAAGCTAAATGATTCCAGCTACCACATCGAAAACATGCCTTTTTACTATTCTTTATAAATGTCTTCTCCTTGGCTTGTATATCGATTTTATTTACGTTTTGATCTTTACCTTTCTGGCTGAAATCACTTAATTGACGTTCCACTACCTCTAGAGTATTTGCTTCAGTTATTACTTCAGTTAAAGTAATTTTTTCGCCCGCACGAAGTACTTTCTTCCTGAGTTCTTCCGATGAGCATTTTTCAATGATCTGATCAATCAAACTGTCATCCATATCCGTAAATTGACATTTTAAGGCTTGTTGTCGTAGTCGAACTAAATATTTTTCAAATTTCTCGTTTTCTTCTTGTTTCATTTGTCTAAATATGTGTCTCTCATACCGTTTATTCTGCTTAGGTGCAAAATATTCATCCAACTTCTTTATTGCTACTTGAAAAACATCTATGTCATCTCCTTCTTCTATCGTACTAACGTAGCCACCCGGTATATTAAAAAGTATTTCTTGTAGTTCTTGTCCTCCCCAGTGCAACAAACTTGCGCGTTTTTTAGAACTAGTGTTAACATCGGCAGCTTCTAGGTAGATATTTAAACTCCTTTTCCAGCGTTCCCATCTAGCTCCAATAGATCCTGCTTCACCATCGCATTCAAATTTTTCTAAGGTAAGACTCAACATCGTATTTTAATCTGCGGACAATTAAACAAATAATGAATGCCTAATTTATGTCACCAAATGGGCATCATCCGTTTAACAACCTGCCACATTCATTATTTATTTGTCACAGAATTCATTCAAACGCCATGGTTAAAATTTAAACTACAAGTCATATAGAAGTTGTCTTCCAACTTCCGTAAACTTCCGTAAACGGGCGCTACCCGCATACCTACAGCTTCAAATTACGGGCGTCACCCGAACACAAAACTTCATTACGGGCGTCACCCGTAAAACTTCCATTTATTATACTTTGATGTACTACGTCGCATCGCATCAAGTACTTACAGGCATCACCTGTACCAGATTACAATATTACATTACAAAGTTCTTACAGGCACCACCTGTTTCTGAACTTCACATCATCTAGCAAAATCATATAGGTAGTTCACGTTCGATAATGGTCATTGCATTAGAACTTATGTGGGTAACAGGCATCACCTGTAATTTAGTCCATATCTACTGGACAAGCCGCATGTTCTCCTTTGTACGACCATCATTGCTGACACAGTAATAAACACCTAACATTAGTCTAGTATAGATAATACCTACTTGGTAACAAAGCTAATCATGCAAATCAACAGTATGAATGTGCATTTTATGGGTACCTAGGTACCTATTATACATTTGTAATTTGGACTAAGTAAGTAGGTACATAGGCACATATTATTTAATAGCTACTAAGAAATAGGTACTCGACTCTAAGTTTACGACCAATACCTAACCCAAGCATGAAGACTCCACGGGTATCTATCTACATAAGTGCTTATAGCATTAAGAATTAAAATAAACAAAGGTCCCGCTTGAGAATAACAACTTATATACAGCGTCAACAATAAATACCCCATGCTCATACAGGCGGTTATCTTACATCATTGGTATCTAAGGTATAACTAGTAATAATAACTAATAAGAGGATAATTTACTAAAAAGAATGTGTGTTTCATCGTCTTTGTACTTACTGTAAATGTAACCAGTATGCGTTCTTAGATTTAAGAAATTTATTCGCAATTATCACCTAGGTATTAAAGAAAAGCATCCAAATACACATAGTAACACTTTTGGTAACGTAATGCGGTGATTTAATGATCTCTAATACTTAGTTTTACAAAATTCGTTTTTTATTGTGATAAGTGAGTGTCCATTTTTTTTTTTTTTTTTATGGCGGTAATCTATTTGTTGTTTTTTTTTTTTTTTTTTTATGCATACCCTTCCTATTTTATTTCTTTTTCAGAAATGTAATTTAATAATACTTAATTACTCACAGTGTCCTGTTAGTCCTCGTCGCCAAATGTAGTATATTCCCTTCCGTTTAGTATTTACTTACTTCTGTATCTTCCGTTAGTAGTTTCTATACTTTCTATTATCCGCTCTTAGACACGCGTGCCCTCTCACTCCCGCCGTACACAGTTGACTCACTCGTGTGACGACCGCACGCGCGCTAGAGACGACACAATACTTCCTTCTCTTTCACTCACATACACTACAGTCACCATTACAGACATTAAGTATCACTCAGCTTGAAATGGTGGCACTCAGCTTGGCGGCCTCATCAGATGCTTTTTCACGCCCCGCTTAAAGGCCCCGGGACTGTAGGCAGAAGGAAACACGTATGCTGGTAATGAATTCCAGGTCTTGGTGCTCCGAACCGCTTGGTTCTTGCTCGTATATTCTGCACTTCTCCTTTATCTCCTTTGTCGATTGTATATAACGTCATTTTACCTCGATCTTGGATCTTTCTCATCCGAGCGCTTATCTCGGTTGTTTCCAAAGGAGCCGCTCTTGTACTCCTCTTTACCTATTAGGCGGTTAATTTGGTTTTTACGTAATTTCTGGCGTCTGAACACCTCAATATCGAGAGGAAAACTTACGCTAAATCTTCATCAGAGGTTGGGAGGTCAGACGGTAGTCGTTTAAATAAAAGCCTAAACATTATGTTTCATTTTTTTTAATAATAATAACAATTTAATTTATTATGTTTAAAGAGGGAAACTAAATTATCTATAAAATCAAATTGTAATAACCCTTTCACTACATGCCCCTATTTCGATCCCCTGGGGAAGTTGCTCGTGGATAAAGGCCTTTCATCATAAATTACTAATTATAATTAAATAATAATACAATATTTTAAATCATGTAAGTATTTATCGTCAGTAAATCAAAAATCACAATACAAATAATCACACGCATCGTCCTTAAAAGAAAGGCGCGACCAGACCTGCAACCGGAGCGAAAGTGCCCATCACGCTGGCTGCGTTGCCTCCTTGGAAGGCGATGGATAGCTTCTCGGGTAGTGACTATTTATTAATCTGTGCTCTGGGCCAGGTACGATCCAGCAAGGGAATCGCCTGCCTTCACCCTGATACTACGCCATCCTCCACACTCCAATAGCCCAACGTCTTCACCGCGAATGGAACGAACAGATAATAATAATAATATAATAATAATAATAATAGCCGTTATTTAACAATCTTACATGCTATACAACTTTTCGTTTAAAATAATCTATTCGAGACATCGGTTTCGTTGAGATTGTCTTGCTTCCCAGCATAGGCCTCCCCTAAAGCTTGCCACAGTATACGATGACGTGCTTTTCTAGTCCACGTGCTTCCTGCAATTTTTTTAATGTCATCTTCCCATCTACGACGTTGTCTTCCTTTCTTTCTTTTGTTTTCTCTTGGGCACCAATCTGTTATATCCTTAGTCCACTTATCTTTCACCGCAAATGGAACGAACAGATACTGGCCTGCAATGTCTCGTGCTTGAGCCAGCAATCGGCAGCAGCGGCCGGAAACCGAACCGTACGACCGAGGTGGCTCGGAGCGATAGTGCGTGGCGTGGCGTCCCATAACAGACACTTGCCGTTTTACCAAGGCACCAAGGTCTTACTATCCGGTCAATATAATTACGTAATATATGCTAGGTCTATACTTGGTAGACAGTAAGTAAGTAGTATAATTAGGTACATGTCATTCTGGTAGTTAACGAGTAATCTCTCAGGAAAAACCTGTTAAAAACCTAGCTATATAAATTATCCGATAGTGTAGAGGTAAAAAAGGGATGAAAATAAAACTAATAAGAGTGCAATTATCTGCTTAAATGGGGTGCGGAATTACTTGCTCCAACGGTCATCGGTTCGGGTCTCTTGTCAGTTGTGCCCATCTTCACTTACCGCTCTGGTGGGCTTATTCAACGACGCTCTAGTGGGCTTATTCAACCAGCTATGTCGGTAACTTTAATACACTTAGATATGCATATTAATTTAGATAACTCAGAATCATCAGCTAAATTTAATAACCAATACCCAAATAACTATCAATATAATTGATATGTGTGCTACTTATTATTAAGCGTCGCCGTAAAATGGATATAAACACCTCAACAAAGTCTAGGGAACAAGATGACCCCAATTATTTTTTTTCGTGTAAATCTTGTTTTGCAAATAACTGGCAGCAAATAAATAAAAATAGAATAAAGTAGATTACAGAGTTGTTCGAAACTTAAAAATAAATTTAAATAAGTAATGATTTTCGAATATGGAGGGAAAACTTTTAAAAGTGTTTGATTGTGCAGTTTCTCTGAGGCAAAATAAAAAATATTTTTTTTGATTGTAAATAACGTTTATTATCAATAATACGTCTTTTACGTATGGTTTGTGCATTTTTGTGACTGTAGTCATCATGTCACGTCGTCATTTAAGTCGCGAAGAGATGTTAAGGGCTGTTGGTATGCTGCAAGCTGGACGAACTCAACGCGACGTAGCGGATGCTATCAACACCCAACCAAGCGTAATTTGCAGATTATGGGCACGCTACAGGTCTACAGGGGATGTTGCCGAACGTCACAGGGGACGAAATAGGGTTACTACCCCGCGACAAGATCGTTTCTTGCAAAATTCCGCAAGGCGGCAACCCACGATTACTGCTCGTCAGTTGGTCGCAGGCCTCCAGTCTCAGCATCAAGTGGTTATTAGCGATCAAACTGTCAGGAGAAGACTACACGAAGCCAATCTTCATGCTCGCAGACCGCTTACGGTTCCAGCTCTTCGACGTGGAAATCGAGGTCGTCGCTTATTGTGGGCTAACGCACATTTACAGTGGACCGACCATCGATGGGCACGGATTCTGTTTTCCGACGAATCTCGCTTCGGTTTTCATCCTGATTCGAGAAGAGTGCGTGTATGGCGAGTTCCTGGACGTCGGAGTCGTCTCCAGAATCCGCAAGAAGTTCATCCTTACCAAGGTGGAACAATCGTGGTATGGGCTGGAATTCGCCTTGGTGGAAGGACCGACCTCGTTTGGATACGGGGCAATTTGAATGCAAACCAATACATTCAGGAGGTTAAACACCCCATGGTAATCCCTCATCGACAGCAGTTCGGTCAAGATTTTATGTTCATGCAAGATAATGCACGGTCACACACTGCCAGGGTAGTGGTCAATGCGTTAAGCGAGCACAATATGACGACGTTGGAATGGCCTGCTCAGTCTGCCGACCTCAATCCCATAGAGCATGCCTGGGATTTGCTTGGGAGAAGAGCTTTCAGTGATTCTTTGGAAAATCTGAACACTGAAGAACAACTTTTTTTACACCTTCGCAGTGTATGGAGCCATATTCCACAGACGATGATTGACAATCTCATACTAAGTATGCCACGCCGTTGTCGAGCTGTTGCTAATGCTTTAGGAGGTCCTACAGATTATTAAAAACGTTTAAAGTACGGTTAATTACTGTATTTCTTACTACCTCGTTATTTTTGTGCCTAATCATAGAAGGTTGTAAAACTCATTATTATTTAACAACCAACTCGCATGGCAAGCATGAAGTGTATAGACAATTTTGCACATAATTTCAGTAAATTGTGTAAGAGTGATGTATATGAGTTCTCGCTATCAGACCACACGGCACAGCTGCTTCAGTGTCCGGTACGGCAAATATGTGCCATTAGTTATTGGTATTTAACTAAAAATGATTACAGTGTCGAAAATATGCAAAAGTTCAAAAAATATATAAAACAGCTTTCTTTCGCGGAGATTTATGACACCGATGACCCAAATGTAGCATACAATGAATTTCTAGATACTTTCAAATTGATGTATGATTTGTGTTTTCCGGCTAAAAGAATCAAAATAAATGTTACAAAAAAGACTAAGTGGCTTTCGAAGGGAGTTAAATTATGTAATCGAAATAAAAGAAAACTTTTGTGGCAGATGAAACTAAATCCTAACATAACCAATAAAACTAAATTTATTAAATATTCAGCATTATATAAAAAAAATATTCGTTTGACACAAAAAGCACAAAATAACCACAACATAAAAACATCGAAAAATAAGTCTAAAACTACTTGGGCAATCATAAACCGTGCAAAATATAACGTACCTAAGCACAATATCAATAGAATTAAGGTTAAGAATCGAACTTTGACTGAACCTAACGACATTGCTAACGAGTTTAATGACCATTTTATCGATAAAATTCAGCCTACGCTTCAAGTGAATAGCAAACCTAAGTCTTGTCCGCCTAATAGTATGGGTAAGTCCATGTTTATGGCACCTTGTATTCCAAATGATATGCATAAACTCATTATGTCATTAAAGAACACAAATAGCGTAGGATACGATGGTATTTCAACAAAAATATTGAAATACGTGTCGCCGAATATTTGTTGCCACCTTAGTCACATAATTAATCTTTGTATCAGTGCGGGTGTCTATCCAGATGCCCTAAAAACATCGATAATAAAACCCCTTTTTAAACGAGAAAACAGAGAACAGATGGAGTATTACCGACCAATTTCACTGATTCCTGTTATATCAAAAATATTTGAAAAGTATATTTATAACGAGTTGTACAGATTTATTGAAAAAAATAAACTTCTTTGTGATGAACAGAAAGGCTTCAGACGGGGTACGACAATTAATATGGCCATATACGACTTTTTACATAAAGTCATAGAAAATATAGACAAACGGACACCTGTTTGCGGCATTTTTTGTGATATGACCCAAGCTTTTGATTACGTACATCATAAAACTCTATTACAAAAGCTGGAAAGCTATGGTATCAGGGGCAATGTCGTGAAACTCATTGAATCGTACCTATTCGATAGAAGACAAATGACAGAAATCCGACAAATTAACTTAGATAATAAGCATGAAGAAATTTTCCGATCATCAGAGCGAAAAGTTTCATTTGGGGTACCACAGGGTAGCGTACTGGGACCCCTTCTTTTTATTCTATATATTAATGACTTTCCAAAATTTATTGACCAACCATTAACATTGTTTGCAGATGATAGCACTATGACTGTAGCATGTAAAAATATTGAGACATATGAAGATGACATTAACAATTCCCTAAATTTAATTGTACAATGGTTAAATGACAATAACTTGAAAATAAACTTAAATAAGACTAAAATTATTCACTTTAATCAACGTATAGCACCTATGAGCCTTAGCATTAAATATGGCAGTGATACAATAGAGGAAGTCGAATGCACGACATTTTTGGGTATAGAAATAGATAAAGGATTAAACTGGAAGACACATATTGATAAACTGAGTAAAAAGATTCATAGATCCGCGTATGCCCTAAGGACATTATCTCCCATTATAAGTTTAGATGCACTCCTTACTGCTTATTATGGTACTGTGGAATCCCACTTACGATATGGGCTTATATTTTGGGGTAACTCAACTGAAAAGGTAACATCTTTTAAGTCACAAAAGAGATGTATACGGGCAATGTTTCATCTAAGGTCTACAGATAGCTGCATGCCTTATTTCAAACAATATAAGATATTGACACTGCCGTGCCTGTACATTTTGGAGGTTGCTGTGTTTGTGAAGTCAAACGCGAATCGTTTCGAGCGTTTAGCCGATATTATTCCGCGAAATAGACGTGATAACACTAAACTGTGTCTTCATACAGCTAAAACAACACTTATGCGTAAAAGTGTTTTCTGCATGGCTCCATGTATCTATAATAAAATACCTAAAAGTTGGAAGGAACTGACGTTATCACTGTTTAAAAAGAAGCTGCGTGAATTTTTGATTGATAAAGTGTATTATAACGTTAATGACTTTTTAAATGAGAAAGATTTGACTGTTTGATTTTTAGAATTTGTATTTGACATTCATTGACATTTATCTATTTTATTTTGATTGATCTATAATTTTATTTTTTTGTGTTTAACTTACAATATTTGCATGCCTAAAGGTAAAATATGGCTGAACCTCTTGTTTTATGAACCAACATGTTGTATTGTACCCATATTTGCAAAATAAATATCTTATCTTATCTTATCTTATCTTATCTCAATATTGGCACTATTCAATACTTTCTTAAAAAAAAAAAAATTTTGGTACGAAAATGTTTTTATTAAAATTAAAATTAAAAACGGTATAAAAATACCCTTCTATTGATATAAAACACTAACTATTACAAGAAAGGGTTTTTAAATAAAAACTAGAAATGTCCTTGTTCCCTAGACTTTGTTGATGTGTGCATATATAAAAAAATAGATGGTTTCGGGGGAAGGTTCTGTGACTTAGTGGTCAGAGCGTTGCCCCCGTAAGGGACAATATGTACAATATTTTAATGGTTTTAGTATTTTTAAATCAGCCGTAATTCTAAAAACTAAAAAATCACGGTTTAAAAAACTACACTAATTACTTAAAAGCACGGTTTAAAAAGTATTAAACAAGAAAATATCAAGGATAGTCGTGGTCGTATGCCACTTTTCCTAGAATGAATCAAAGAATCAATTTCATTTATTCAGTTTAGGCACACAAAGAGCACATATGAACGTCAAAATTTTACAATTGGATATGTCAAGAAATAATATAAAAATATTAAATAATGTAAAAATAAATCATTGGAAAATGATTCTTTCGCTGGTTCGGTAGGTTAGTTCTACTGAGAAGATACCAGCAAGAAACTCAGCGAACTATATTAGAACAAAATTATTTTTCTTTTTAAAATTTGCTTTAGTTTACAATTTATTTTGTGCGAGCAAGCAAGAGACTTATGTTGACCACGCATTAACATCATTAAGATACCCATCCACTTTATAGTATGTTACCTTTACTCATTAAAGTTTTTTTCACTTCTATTTTAAAATTATTTATTGGCATATTAATCAAATCCTGAGGAATTTTATTAAATATTTTAATGCAGCTGCCTACAAATGAATCACCAACCTTGTGAAGCCTAAGTTTTGGTACAACTTGTTTATTTTTGTTTCTCGTATTAAAATTGTGTACATCAGATAGTTTTTCGAAAATATTTAGGTTTTTTCGTACATATAAGATATTATCATAAATGTATTGAGAAGCAACTGTTAAAATATTAATTTCTTTGAAAACTGAGGCTATGGATCGCTCGTATGTATTGTTTTGTTAGACTAAGTGGCATACGAGCACGGCTATCCTTGATATTTTCTTTTTTAACCCTTAACCACCTGACATACGTCTCTCAGACGCAAGGAAATTAAAATCGTTAATATTTTGGCGCGCAAAACACGTATCAACTTGCACGTCCCTGTACCTTCCCGCCGCATCCCGCAGTGCCGCTCAAGCGCTCGTCAAGGTCGGAGGTGCGCGCGTTTGTCACTGGTAAGTAAAAATGGTCGTATTCCGTCTGTGAGACGTATGGTAGGTGGTTGCGTGACTTTTTTCAAATTGTGATTTATTGTGGTTTTATTCTGTTTCAGTTTAAAATGGCTTCTAGTGATAGTGTTATTGAGCGTTGGTTAGAACAAGATCAATCTGACGGCGAAAACCTACCAAATGATGAGGCCAGTGATGTCGATTTTGATGTTGATATACAGCATGCATTGCAGGATAGCTGCGAATCAGATTCTGAAATTGAAGAATTCAATGCTGAGGCAAATCATGACATTATTGTATCTCAACCTCCGATTTTACCTGCAGAGCAAGAATTTTCGTCTGAAGATGAAGAGCCTTTGATACAAATGCGTTCGAGACCTCGAAAAATAAACTATTTTGGTAAGAATCGCTTTCGGTGGTCTTCTGCTCCACCTACATTACGATCGAGAACATTGCAACGTAATATAGTTGAAGAAAGAGAAGGTATAAAGCCACCATACCGAAATGTACTGAATGCTTCCTCTTCACCGCTGGATATTTGGCAGAATTTCTTCACAGACCAAATGCTTGAAATAATAGTTCGAAACACAAATGTGAAAATCCAGGAAATAAGACCCAATTACCAAAAACCAACCTGTGTTCACGACATGGATCTTATGGAATTGAAAGCTTTTATAGGGCTTCTCTTCTATACAGCTATATTCAAAGAAAACCATGAAGACTATAGATCGTGGTATAATACTGACGGCACTGGACGGGAAATATACAGCTGCATCATGAGCAAAAACCGATTGGAAGTATTGTTGACCACCATTCGGTTTGATGATTTTGAGACCAGATTAGCACGCCGAGAAACCGATCCATCTGCGCCTATAGCCGAGCTCTTTAGCTCATTTATTGAACAATGCCAAGCTGTTTATGCGATTGGCAGCTATGCATGTATCGATGAAATGTTGATGGCATTTCGCGGAAGATGTAGATTCAAGATGTATATGCCGAAGAAACCGGCCAAATATGGGATAAAAATACAATGCCTTACAGAAGTTACAGATGCAAGATCGGGGTATCTTTTGAATGCCTACATTTACTTAGGAAAAGACTCCGATGGATTAACTTTACCAACAGAATATCAGCGATTGAAAAAAACAACTCAAGCTGTACTGCGACTTATTCCTCCGATAGAAGGATCAAATCGGAATATTACAACTGATAATTGGTATACTTCTATTGAGCTTTTAGATATACTCAAAGAGAAACTACTAACCGTTGTCGGAACGATGAGGAAAAACCAAAGAGAAATACCTCAAGAATTCTTACCAGCCCGTCACCGACTTGTTGATTCAACGGTCTTTGGATTTACAAAGGATATAACTATATCATCTTACGTCTCTAAGCCAAATAAAGCAGTGATCACCGTTTCAAGTATGCATCATATGCCAGACGTAGATGAAGTTACCAAGAAACCGGAAATCATACTTTTTTACAATCGTACCAAGATTGGAGTGGATCTACTCGACCAAAGATGTTCCAATTATACCACAGCTCGTCGAACGCGTAGATGGCCATTAGCAGTATTTTATAGACTGCTTGATATTTCGGCCTCAAACTGCTACGTCGTCCATTTATCTGCTCAAGCCCAAGGAAACAAAATTAAGAGCAGGTTCAAATTTATGAAGAGGCTAGCTGAACAGCTGACCAGACCGCATATGGAGCGTCGAGAAAACAATGTAAAGATTCAACGAGATATTCGAAGCGCAATTCGGCGCATACTTCACTACGGCAATGACTCGACCCCACCAGCTCTACCGGGTGGAAGCAGTTCCGAAGACAGATTGGCTTCTCGAAAAAACTGCTCAACCTGTGACCCTAAAAAGAAACGCAGGACACAATACATGTGTTTTGAGTGCAAAAAGCCGATTTGTATCGAATGCTCCCAAAAAATGTGCATTCACTGTCGGGAAAATTTGTAAGATTGATGCTCTGCAATTTTGCAAAAGATATGATTATAATGAGAAAGTTTTGATTTTATATTACTTGTCGATTATTATATTTTTATAAACAGAAAGAAATAAGTTCCTATGTCTTGTGATTATTTTTGTAGATCTCGTTTTTTGAATATGAAAATTTTTACGTTAGAATTAAGAGTTGTTCTGAACAAATTAAGATTTTAAGAAAGTATGTTAATGTTTATGTGCCTTGTTTGCTTTAATAAAGACTTTAATATGTATTTTATTTGATTTTAATTAGAAAAACAAACCTTTCACCCTTAGGTTTTACATACGAGAGTCTTTTTACTCGCCCGTCTGTGAGACGTATGGTAACGGTTGTGTAACAAGATTAGGTGGTAGGTGGTAGAGGGTTAATACTTTTTAAAGCGTGATGTAGTCGAGTTTTAGTTTTAAACTCAATTTATTATTTATATTATTTTGGCGCAAGCCAGCCAAGTACTGATAAACTTGAGATAAATATACCAAACACGGTATATTTATCTCAAGTTTATCAGTACTTTATGACCGCTAGAGGGCGCTGCATTAGATTCAGTGATACGCCATATAGCCGATAACCAGCGAACGAACAAGACACTTCTAATAATACCTTATTTTTGTCCAGATCCAATGAGTAGTTCAGGAGCTATGAGGTAACAGATGAACCTGCATACATTCATTCATACATAGCCTGTCAAAATCATAACCCTCCTTTGGCTTTGCCGTAATCGGGTAAAAATGAAACTTAACGCCTTCGAAGCTATGTTAATTATATTATATGGAAGAATACATCAAATAACAGCTTAGAATAAAATGTAACTCCTAAGTCCCCAATGGAGTTTACCCTGGGCCGGCAGTCTGTACATGAGATAGCGACCGAATTCGGATGTTAAGTACGTAGCGACGCAAACTAACCGAAATTCCCAAGTCTGTACTTAAAGTTACGATTTTTGTCGGTTGCCGTACCGAAATTCGTCGTTAACTTAACAAATTCTCGGATAGTACCTTAATAGCATAGACAAGCATAGAATTTGTCACTCTTACCCTTAGATTCTCTTTGGTTAACTGTGTAATTTGTTGACATTTTTATTATGTTTGTACAATTATGCTTTATGAATTTGTAATTGTATCTTTTTTGACTGTACAATTTCATCAAACAGAAAAATCTCTCCGCTGATTGATTTTTCACAACACCCTTACCATAGATTATTGTACATATATATAGACCAAACATAGACTCTGACATGGCAAGTTGACACAAGTGACATAACACACAAGCAAGAAGCCAAGAAGCCTTGAAAAAGAATTGAATATTTTTGGAGGTTGGTGGTGGAGGGAAATACGAGAAATATTATGGCTGAAGCGTGTTTAGCATGTAATTAGTTTACTCTAGAATATAGGCGGGAAGCGGGAAATGGTAATGCGACGGCAAGGTGCATGGATTCTGCGCGCTAGTAAAAATTATTTGAATTTGGCTGATGGTGAATTCCTATCATTGTATCGCATTACAAAGGCAATGTTTAAAGAACTTGGTGATGAAATAGCGCTATCACTTGAAAGAAAACGCCCTTGCGGGCTTTCTGTGGAGTCCTATGTAAGTTTCATTGTATAACTTGTACATTGTTTAACCTATAGTTGGGTTGAAGAAAAATTATTATTTATCTAGAAGTACTTCATCTCATTTAATATATTGTAATTGTATAATTTATGTGCTTTTTATCATTTTAGGTGTGTGACACTATTCTGCTCATTTTCAATATAAATGCTCGATTGCCAGGAGCTCTGCATGATAGCCACATATATCATATGAAAATTCCCCACTTCATGCCACATGAAGACGTTTGTTAATAACGGAGACCACCATGCATGGTTACTTGGTAAGTTTTGAGTCAAATAACTGAACACCTCATGTGTCAATATACTATTACTGCCAGTGGGGATGCTGTTGACAGGACGAGTGATCACCCTTTCTGTGTGGACTATTTCTCCTATATAATGACTGTCATACATGTTAACTGCAACCAACGGCTTAACATTTTTTCTGACGCACAACCAAACCAATGCTAATACCCTTATTCATACAAATATTTGCACAAAGCAGCAGCTGCATTTAATACCGTTACACCACAGAGGCTGTCAATGTGTCAATATAACAATTATAACATATATTATATTTTGATTTAATCCACAGGTGATGATGGATATCCACTAGAACCATGGCCGATGACCCCAATGATGAACCTTGGCCTAACGACAAGTATACACTGAAGACTGTGTATTACACTGAACTGACACTATGGTGGACATCTGTGGCATTCCAGAGAATCATTCAGAAACATTATTTTCGATTGTTTTCGCCTTGTCAACTGCAAGTCAACCAAGTGGCCAAAATTATACATCAGCAACACTTCAGAGGTGCCATATTACAAGAATGTGCCGACCCAGTTCTTGAAAATGGTAATTATTGTACAAGTAACCTTGCGAGTACCATAGTAGTACATAATATATATATATACCCCACTGACACACAAATATGTAACTTACATGCAAGACACTACAGTAATGTTCTACGTGAAGTAGGAAGTGGTTTCTTCTCTTTCATACTTAGATGTGTGCTATGCACTTGCAAATTAGTAACTACTATAATATAAACTAACAATCCCAAACCAACATTCTGCAGGCATTTTCTGCTTTTCATGGAACTAAAGGTTGTATCCATGAGGCTACAGCTTATATCAGAGGAAAATTGTATAATCCTTTTGCTATCTATTATTATTCATTACAAATGCCAGCAGCTGTCACTCAAGCTCAAGTGGTGGATCCTTCCAGCAGAGAAGCTGTTAACCGGACAGATGGTTAGCCCTTCTGTACGGGCTTTTGCCATATATAACGACTCCCATAGATGTTAGTATGGCAACCGGGGCAGACAATAGGCAGATACACAACCATTGCAAATAGATATATTTGATTTATATACATATTTTCACTGAACGGAAATTGAACATTGTCATCATCATCTTTGTGTAGACATACTATACTGATTGCATTGTTACCTCGCAGTTCAGGGTCCGCCTTCGGCTTTTTCTCCTCCACGACGTCAAGCCTACTTTCTTTACCTGGACCTGGTGGGAGCCCCATTGCCAGGCATTTGTTGCCTCAAAACCTCCTGCTGGTTACCTAGTTGAATATCCCCATCCCACAGAAGCTGTCATTGCAATAAACTGAACATAGCTTTCCCAAAAGTAATATTCTTTAGGGATTTACTGTCTTTAATAGAACCAAATGAAATAGCGAACGAAATGAAAATATTGTAATCCTATAACTATCTATTTCTTTTCATTGCAGATGCCAGCCGTTGTTTGTCACTCAACTCAAGCCTGAGGAGAGGATACCCATAGCCGAAGTCATAACAAAATGTTACAAAATGAAGACTTTTACTGTCTGTAAAAACTTAATAGAAACTCTTTGTATTAAGTACTTTGAAGTAATAAATGCACAAGATATGAACCTATATATATATGTTTTATTTAATTTACCTATATAGAAATCTATGGGATGGCTCCGCGAAATACCTACTAGATGCTCTCGACAGGTTGCAGCGACGCGCGGTCCGAATTATTGGGAACCCTGAGGTCACGAACACCCTCGAGCCTTTGCAGATGCGTAGAGATATTGCTTCCTTGGCTGTATTTTACCGTCTCTACCACGGTGAGTGTTCTGACGAGCTCTTCCAACTAATCCCACCATCTCCTTTCCTACATAGGACAACACGTGCAGGCCTTAGATGTCACCCTCACACTGTGCAGAATATACGAGCAAGAACCAAGCGGTTCGGAGACTCTTTTCTTTGCCGCACCACCAAGACCTGGAATTCATTACCAGCACACGTGTTTCCTTCTTCCTACAGTCCCGGGGCCTTTAAGCGGGGCGTGAAAAAGCATCTGATGAGGCCGCCAAGCTGAGTGCCACCATTGTAGCACTTAGTGTCTGTAATGGTGACCCTCTTTCCTGAGACTTTGCCTTTAGCTTACCATCAGGCGAGGTGAGGTCAAGTTGGCGTGTCCTATATAAAAAAAAAAAAAAAAAAAAAAAAAAAAACTTACTACCTACCGATAATCTTTGTATGAACTCTGCAGTAACTTATATTGTATTAGTTACTAGTCCTACAAACATGAACATGACAGTTACTAATAAGCATCCATCAGAATATAATTATCTATTTTATGGCCTTGGGAAGTTATTAAATATGAAATTGAGCAATATAACATACACATTTCACCAAAAGTCTACAAATAATAACTTGAAGCTCAACCAAGTTCACCAAATAAGCATCCACCATCTTATAATTGTATTTTATCATGAAATTGAGCTAACATACATGAATCACCAAAAGTCAACAAATAATAATTTGAACCTCAACCAAATAAGCATCCATCATCTTATAATTCTATTTTGTCATCCATTTCATAACCTTAGATCTCTAAGGTTATGAAGTTAAATCTTATGAAACATAAAATTTAACAATATAACATAAACATATCACCAAAAGTTAACAAATAATAACTTGAAGCTCAACCAAATAAACATCCATCATCTTATAATTGTATTTTATCATCCATTTCATAACCTTAGAGATTATTAAAATGTAAAATTGAACAATAAAACATCATTATCATCTAAATAATAACTTAAAGCTCAACCAAATTCACTAAATAAACATCCATCATCTTATAATTGTATTTAATCATCCATTTCATAACCTTAGAGATTATTAAAATGTAAAATTGAACAATAAAACATCATTATCATCCAAATAATAACTTGAAACTCAACTAAATTCACCAAATTAGCCTCCATTTATAATATATAATACTTATTTCCTCAATGTTGCCCAATTTCATATTTAATATTCTATTAAAAACATCAACAAAATGTGGACAAATAATAACAAATAGTTAACGACGTTAACTACTTTGCGGGCCTTCAAGAATGCTCGCATTCTTTACGACGAAATTTGTTAAGAAACCGACAATTTTTGTTAACTTGGAAGTCGAGACTTGCTAATATTGCCACCGTACCAAATACCGTCGTTAACTCGCACCGATACATGTAGAGACTTGCATCCCCCATACATTATTGCTCGCTTAGTCGCTACCTCAAAATGTACAGACTTGGGTTTGACGCAAAGAAACCGAATTTTGTTGTTAACTTTGCTTACGATTTCGTAAGATAAGTATTAACGACGAATGTACAGACTGCCGGCCCTGGTCAATCCGTTACCTGATACTTAGCATGTAAGAGACTATAAAAGGATTGGGCTTTCCTGTAAAGGGATATACATAACACTTGCAGACGTTCAGTTCAAATTTGTTGTCTATACAGCATGTTTGGAAGTGATCAAGATCATCTTGCAGACTTGTAGCGTCATCATTAGAGGTGAGTTTGTACAGTATCTTCATATTATCAGTGTATAGTATTATTTTGGACGTATGAAAACACAGGCTGATGTCATTGATGAATATGTTGAACAAAAGGGGTTCTAACAGTAAACGAAACTCTAGAGGGTATACACACTGGCCGTGAAGAGTACCTATTCAATACCACATATGGGCTCCTATTCTCAACGTATGAGGAGAACCATCTGAATAAGTTCCCTTGTATAACTTTTTTTATTTTTTTATACCACTTAGTTGTCAGACAAGCACACGGCCCACCTGATGGGAAGCGGTTACCGTGGCCTATGGACGTATGCAACACCAGGGGTGTCACACTCGCGCTGCCGACCATGAAGAAACCGTCTGATGCCCCTCTTGAAGAACCCCATATTGTAGGCGCTTGGGAAAACCGCAGCAGGGAGGTCATTCCACAGCTTGAGTGTGCGTGGGATGAAGTTTCTTTCATACCGCACAGTGCGCACCGTCTCAGGTCGCAATGTGTGAGGATGAATTCCCTGCCTATGGCGAGAGGTGCGATGATAGAATGTAGCTACGGGCATCATGTCAAACAATTCATCTGAGCACAAACCATTGTATAGGCGGTAGAACACACACAGTGAGGCAAAATCCCTCCTAAGGCTAAGAGGTTCCACACTACCTGTGAGTATGGGATTGTCAACCAGCCTCAATGCCCGTCTTTGCACTGAGTCGAAGGGGTCAAGCTGGTATGCAGGTGCTCCAGCAAAAAGGTGACAGCAGTACTCCATGTGAAGCCGGACCTGTGCTTTATAAAGAAGAAGTTGCTGCCCCGCAGTGAAGTACTGCTTCGCCCTGTTGAGCACTCCGAGCTTTCTTGATGCCAACTTAACCTTGTCCCGCAAATGACTTCGGTATTGGACGTCACTGGAGATATCGACACCAAGGATCCCTATACTCGAGGAGATGGTAAGCGGTGTGCCCAGGAATTGCGGCGCCACAATGAATGGGGTTTTCTTAGCGGTGAATACACATACTTGTGTCTTAGTGGGGTTGAATTGGACTAGGTTTAGTCGTCCCCAATCGGATACTCCAGAGAGAGTAGTCTCAATTTCAGACACAAGTTGTTCGCGACTCTTCTCCACCTCGGACTGAGGGATATTTGCATGGCCCGTGTAACACGTGTCTCCGGTACTGTCGTCCGTATAACAATGAATGGAGCCATCAGACAGCATGTCATTGATATGCAGCAGAAACAGCGTCGGAGACAACACGGAGCCTTGTGGGACACCAGCGTTTATGTTCATGCGGTCCAAGCAGCTGCCGTCGACGACGGCTTGGATACTTCTGTTGGACAAAAAGCTGGAGATCCATTCGCACAGTCCCTCGGGGAGTCCATAATATGGCAACTTCGCAAGAAGACCTTTGTGCCAGACCCGATCGAAGGGCTTCGCTATATCGAGGCTGGCCGCTAGTGCCTCACCCCGACTCTCGATGGCCTGCGCCCACCGGTTTGTGAGATACACAAGAAGGTCACCAGTAGAGCGACAGTGGCGAAAGCCGTACTCAGTAGATCGTTTCCCTCAAGGTATCTCAGGAGCTGTGTATTAATAACACGCTCCATTACCTTCGAGAGTAGGGAGGTGATAGCGATAGGCCTGTAATTGGTCGGATCGGTCTTGTCACCTTTCTTAGGTACAGGGTGCACGAATGCGGTCTTCCACGAGGTTGGGACCCACCTTGCGGAGTATGAGAGTGCGAAAAGATGTGTAAGTACAGGGCACAGCTCGGGGGCACAGTGTTTAAGCACCATCGCCGGTATACCGTCTGGCCCACTCGACTTCCGAACATCTAGGGACTTAAGCTCGCGCCGGACCACCCGTTGCGTGATTTTAACTTCAGTCATGGAAGCACCACAGCTGGGCATTATCGGTGGTTCGGCGTTCCCGTCGTTCATAGTCGAATTTGACGCAAAGAGATTACCCAACAGATCGGCTTTCTCCTTAGCGCCATGAGCCAGACTACCATCGGATTTTTGCAGCGGTGGAAGGCTAGACTGGCAGAAGTTTCCCTCGGCAGCTTTAGCGAGCAACCAAAATGCACGACTGCCAGATGGGTAGCGCGCAAGCCGCTCGCTAATTCTGCCGATGAACTCAAATTTAGCTCTGGCCGTAGCTTTTTTACTAGACCTCGAGGCGGCATTCAACTTTCGCTTCACTTCAACGATATTCGGATCTTTATTGGCAAGACCCGTGGTCCAAGCCCTGTATGCAGATTGCTTGTGGTCTCTTGCTTCTCTGCAGGGCCTATTAAACCACGGGCGTTTGCTCTCTCCTGTTGCGATCCAGCGGTTTGGAATATAACATTCCATACCCGCTAGGATCGCATCAGCTACTGCTGTTGCACAGAACTCCTGTGCTCATTTGAAGTGAAGCAAAGCCGCCTCCACGGGTACGACGCGAAGAATTCTCGCAGTCCATCCCAGTCTGCCGACTTGTGGTGCCAGACATGCCGCCATTGAGGTGGCCGCGGTGGTTCAGGCCGCGTGAGAGTCACTTGCGCCCGAACGTGGCTGTGGTCCGAAGTACCAAGTGGTGCTTCCACAGTTACTGAGTATTCGTCCGGGCGCGAAGTCAGCAGAAGGTCCAGTATAGAGCTTCTGTGGATCTCTATTTCTGGTGTTCTAGTAATAGAATGCACCAGTTGCGAGAATCCGTAGGTCAGAGCAAAGTCATGAGCAGCACTTCCCGCAAAATCAGTTCTAGGAGACCCCAGACACTCTGCGTGGTGAGCGTTGAAGTCCCCCAAGAATACTAAATTCGCGGTAGGGTATTGCTCAATTACCTTGTCCGCAGACCGCTGCAGATGCTCAAACAATTGAGCTGTACCCAAGTCACCGCTATGAGACCTGTAGAGGCACGCAAAGATACGGGTATGGCCACCGTGATCCGTACGTACCCAAAGAGTTGACAGGACCCTGTCTTCAAGGCCTTGAAGACGGCGGCAGCAAATATCATCCCGGACGTACAAGCATACCCCGGCACGACTCAGGAAGTTATGCTCGAGTTTGTACCCGGGGTACATTAAGTAGGCTGTATCGGCTGGGCATGATATTTGCGTCTCCGTGAGAAAAAACAAGGTGGGCAGCGCGGTCTCTAAATGGAGATGGACCGCGCATGAGGTTGGTGTGTAGGCCCCTGATGTTACAGAAGTCCACATGTACTGTGGACGATGATGCCGCTGTGGTAACTTTTTCCTTGTTATTTCTCTTCATGACCTTTGTGGGGGGTGGGGGGGAGGAAGGTAAAGAGAGTTTCTGTGCTCCCAGTGCAGAAGACAAAGCTAGGTTTCGTACCACCATAGACAAGCTGGGGTTGTGTGACTGGCTGGCGCGGCGGGCGCAAGGGCCCCCGGTCCCCTCCCAAATACTGTAGCCGAGTCCACTCCGGTTTCCTCCTCCGGCACGACTACAGCATCGGGCACTTTACACAGGCTGCTGGTTCAGCCTCCTGGGGCGGAGATTAAGTAATCCCCAGGTTCGGGAACCGTACAACCTGCGGGCGGCCAGCGGATAACCGTTTCACCGGGTCTCCCTGACCGCCGCGCCAACATTTCACGCCCCTACAAGTCAGTGGTGTCAATTTTAGCCTACGGTCTTTCCACTGACAGCACAAAACCTCTCCAGTGAGCTCTGGCTACCCTACTCACCACCGGGAACACAACACAAGGTTATTATAACCGCGGTATTCTGTAGGGCGGAGGTACTTCCCCAGACGGACAGGACACGACGCTATCTCCCGTCTCAAATTGTGAGACGGGAGATAGCGTCGTGTCCTACCTCCTATCTGTAATAGCTTTTGTTTAAATATAGATTCGTCAATTCGATCAAAACGCTGTAATCAGTGTATTTAACATCCACCTGGAGTAGCTGGGACATGTTTTCATATATGTAATCACTGTAGACGATAAGATTAGACGAGGTGGAAGCGACCGTGTAAAAATCCATGCTGATGCTCGTGCCATGTTTCAAGGACATTAGCAAAAATGCGTAACTTAGAGATTGGTCTATAATTTTCCACTACATCTTAAGGTCCTTTTTTATGTATTGCAGTTACATATGCTGACTTTTAGATCACTGGAACCACGCCCTCAGCAAGGGAAAGTCTGAAGAGAATTGAAAGATGGACAGCAAGATTACTAGCACAGTTCCTAATAAAAACAGGTGGGAAACCATCAGGACCCGCAGATTTATTGAGGTCAACATGCTTGAATAGGCCAATCAATTCGGTATAATATAGCTCTATCGAACTAAGGTCAGAAAAATCACCCCACTCGTCAGGACCGCAACCGTGAACTATCGCTACTACCGCTACGGCTGTTGCTTGTAGAAAATTGGAATAAAAATATTCTCCAAACACGTTGCAGATATCCTCACCATTTTTCGAGGAATGTTCTTTGTATTCTAACCGACAGGGATAGGAATTACATTGATTATTGATTTTCATGTATCTCCAGAACGATCTGGGGTTTTTGATGTTTTTTTTATACCACTTAGGTGGCAGATAAGCGCACGGCCCACCTGATGAAAAGTGGTTACCGTGGCCTATGGACGTGTGTAACACCAGAGAAGCCACACTTTCGCTGCCGTCCCTGTAAGCACAGAGTTTCTGTGCCGTCAGTGTAAAGGACAAATCAGGACAAGCCTTTAGTCATCCCACTGACAGCACAAATTCTCCAGTGAGCTCTGGCTACCCTACTCACCGTTGGGAACACAACACGAAGTTATTACAACCGCGGTATTCTGTAGGGCGGAGGTACTTCCCCAGTCGAACTGCTCAATTGGGCGGCAATACTACCGTGTCCTACCTCCTACAGTGTCTGTGGTCTGTGGCCCTGGTCGGTATTTAGGTATTTTTAAGTCAATTGAAAGTGTCACAGAAGAATACAACAGCATCCTCTAGTGACCCGCGATATGACACGTAATACCAGTTGATTTAGTTCATTTCACTTACGATGGCATTATAATCTGCTTTATTATATAAAAAAGTAATATTAGGGCAAATAGGTACAGTCCGTCAAATCTAAGAAGTACCGTTTGACAGTTCTGACAATTGAATGATAGGGATGGGATGAAAAAATCGATTACTATAATATCCGAACTTTAAGAGATCGATTACTATAATATCCGAATTTTAAGAAATCAATTGTTATAATTAAATAAAAGAAATGTTTAGGATATTTTTTTATTCACTACTAGTACTAGTATCGTCGTCTTCGTCATCATCGTCATTTAAATTAATGACCAGTTGATTGTCCATTACATTATCAAAGTGTACGTCTCTTTCGAAGTCGTCCATTATTATTTTCTTTGTTTTTTGTACTACTTTACTCCAATCTTCCTGTGTAACTTGGGCACATGCTTCCTTTAATAAACCTTCCATTTTCTTGACACTGAAGGGTGGTTTTGTGTTGTGTCTTGCTGCATAACCTGTAAAACAATAATGTAACTATTTGATAGCAGACGAAAACCATTGTTTAAATTATAAATGTTAGAAGTACTCGTGTTATTATTATAATATTATAAAATATTACCTTTAACTTGGGCCCAAATCAGTTCAATGGCATTATATTGGCAATGGTACGGAGGAAGTCGTATGACTTTGTGCCCGTGCTCTTCGGCCAATTGGTCAATTACATATGTCGGTTTTGGTGGTTTATGCAATTTCACTAACTGTAATAATTCAGCTTTTAATAGTGACATGTCGGCATCCACTCCTTTTCTTTGCAGCCATGCCACCAAATCTGCTTTCTTATTGGCTGACGTAGGTGCTTTATCAATTTGCACAGAGTGGTATGGGGCATTATCCATTATAATTGTGCTGTTAGGAGGGATATTCTGTAATAAATTTAAGAACCACTCTCGGAACCTTACTGCGTCCATTTCTTCATGATACTCTTTAGTGCTTTTGGATTGGAAAGCTAATAAAGAGTTTTCCACGAAGCCTGTAGACGCTGACCCAGCATGGCATATTATGAGGCGTCCACCTTTTCCTATCGGCACCTTCGAGCACGAAGCTTCAGAATCATCAGTCCATGTTTTCGGCACAGAATGGTTGGAATTTAGCCAAGTTTCGTCCAAAAATATTACATTATCCCAGTTTATAATTTGTTTAACTTCGCGCAGGAATGTTAGTCGCTGCATAATTATGTCATGTCGCTCCATAACAATTTTTCGTTTGTCAACTTTTTTGTATCTGAAGCCAATTCCTGTTATTACCGTTCTCAACGACTCTATGCTTCCCTTATACAGCCCGGCATCTTTTAAAGTTGCACATAACTTTGCCAATGTTGGAAATTCGCCTCTTGTAAAATACCCGTATATATGGTTTCTAATAGCATGACTATCGAATTCATCGATGCCTGTCACAGGTTTATTTCTTTTTCGTTTTTTCGGTGTGTGAAGTACGTTACTGTCACTCCCAGAAGGCCCATATTTTTCACTTAATATTTTGCCAACGGTGCGGCTACCAATACCGAGAGCTTCACCGACGCGATCCCGAACTTGTGTAACTGGCAGTAGAAGTCCACCATTTTGAGATTCACGCTCAAAATACTCGTGTAATTTCACCACCAATTCACGAGCCTGGCTGTTCAAAGTACGTCCTCTTTTCGACATTATTAATAAACACTTGCTTAGTTCGGAGTCCAGTATAAATATTGCCAAGGTAAACGGATAAAGAATGATCAGTCCAGAAAAGTAATAGCCAAGTCACAAATTGTAAAACACAAACGAGAAAGCAAGTACGCGCACAGTCAGCTTCCAAGATGGCGAGAGACTGCTGACGCGGAACCGACCGAGCGGACCGCGTGCGCTTGTAGTTGGCAGTGTTGCCAGAAAAAAAAAATTGTAGAGACTTGGACACCTGCGATTTTGCATATTGACCTAAAAATAATTAAATTAATTTATTTTAGGGTATCTGTGTATTCAGTGCATTATGCGGTCGCGCAGTAACGTCGTTAATTTATAACATCAGGCAACAACATTTTTGTGAATGGGTTCTACATACCTTATTTTTATTAGTTTTAGACGTAGAAATAAGACTTAGAAGAAAAAATTGTAATTGTAAAATCAATGGATGTGCTTGTTAAAAAATTGTTTATTTCTCTGTAATATGCAAACCCATACTATCATACACAAAAATAAATGTAAAAAACACTATCCCTGACTCCATTTACTATTTCGACAGCGTTAGCGCGAGAAACCCCGACTTATTTGGGCGCGAAAATCAAAAATCGACAAATCGCTTTCGACAACTTTTTAAAGAAGCAAATATATTTGATTTATAAATACGTATTTTTGGTGAATGGGTTTTATCTCATATTTTACGATTACATAACTATTTAGTTATGTAATCGTAATATGTGAGATAAATCCCATTCACATGAAAAAATATTTGTTTGGTTGTCAAGTGTAAATTGTAAATAATACATTCGATTTTTCGTATATGTAAACGATTTTTTTGCATACAAGTGTATCCGAAGAGTCGCAACACTACGTGCAGTGACCTAACTACGTAACTTTGTAATGCGGTCAAGAATATAACTATTAGAAATTATTTACTGTGTAAATATGTGTTATTTTGCTTTGTTTGAAAGTTTTCAATTACATTTAGATATTAAGAATTGTACATTTTTAGATACAATAATGAAATCTTTCTAAATTCATGGTTTTATGAAAAAGGTTATCGAAACTGAATAATGTACGTATGAACAAAGTTGTTTCGGTTTGAAAAATATGAAACGTCAAACGGTACCTCTTAGATTTGATGGACTGTAGTGTATGTAATTGTACAAATTTAGTACTAATACTCAGCGCTTTGTGACGATCGTCCTGGGGTACCAAGGGACCTCAACTTCACTACTCGATAGTACCCAGACCAGTGTTCTGTCATCGCAGTTACGATGTGAGTTGTACTGTGACAAATTACAAGTAGTGAGGTTATCTATTGCAACAAGCTATTGTGATGTGATCAGCTGGCAGCCGGTTTATATTGGGTTGGTTAAAATCACCCAAAATTAAGAACTTATCTTGTCTTTCTGTCTGTCTGTCAAAACAGACAGAAAGACAGTTTGACAATGAAGTGATCGTATTAAGGTTCCGTTGTTTCTTTTTGAGGTACGTACGGTACCATAAAAATATACCAAACATCGAGTAGATAGGTATATTTGTGAAGTGTATACGACAAAACAGCCACGGATGAGCTGACGTAAATAAATCTTACTTGCCCTCCCTAGGCCAGAAGCAGACACCCATGGTCTAATTAAAGTATATTTTGATCACATTTTATGAAAACTAAGATAAGTAAGATATTACATAGCATTATATTAACACGCTGTTAGAAAAATAAACTTTCTTTAAATAATGCTGGGAATATCGGGCAAGGAGCTTGGCAACTCCGTTGCGGCATCAAACCACACCGTACTTCGACCCCGCAAGTGTGCATGAGTACGAGTAGCGAGACTAGCGAGTCACAAAGCTGAGAGCGTCAGTCCGCGAGTGCGGTTCGGTAGGTTCACACGAGAGTGCGCGCCGCAGACTGCTCGCAGAACCTTCGCGGCTCTACGCAACGCTACGCGACGTGGTACGTAAGTTGAATTGAAATTCCTATTTTATTTTGTATACTTTACAGAATTTGGTTTCAGGATTCATTGACTTTATCTTTACATATTCTTGAGGCTACGTTTATAGTTCATTTGTTTTAACATTTTTTTGCGATAGCAGATTTGTTATGGTTTGTTTTTATTTATAGTATTATTTTGTTTTGTTTTGTTTTATTGAACAGCTATTATTTCGTATATTTGTAAATAAGGATAAACTTCCGTATTACTAAGTTTTTGACGTATCTACTGATTGGGATTTGGTTTATTGCATCTTAAATATACATGTTCTGTTTCTGTTTGAAAACGGGGTGATTACTTATAGTTTTTACGCTGGCGTTATTTTTTAACCGACTTCGAAACAGGAGAAGGATAAGAACCTGATTGGAATGCTTATATTTATTACATTATGTATATTCAAATATGTACCTGTAACAAAATTCCTTTTTTTGTTCGATAGAGGTTTTATTCTTATCAATTTATTTTGTTTTGTTCCATATTTATAACAACATAAACTCATTAAATGGTATTTTTTTTTAACCACAGTATAAATTATCGTGACTGCAAATGACTTTGATATGTGAAATAGGTAAATGGCTCATATGATAAATTAAAAATACACAATTTGTTGATCACTGATTCTAAAGCTTGCGAAAGCGATTGCTATTTAAATTAAATGAATTTATCTCTCTCTCCTTTTTTGAAGTTAGTTAAAACTTCTCAGAATTTTTGTGTTACGCCATAAAGGTCGTCTACCCGCGTGGCTTAGCGGATGAGCGCTCGAGCGCTACGTTAGCAGTCGCGGGTTCGGTCCCCACTTCCAAAACTCCTGCTATCATTGTGATGTTTCATAACGAACAATCACATCCATATGTCCACATTTTAATTTGTTTGTTAACTTTTATAAGAGCAGCTACCGTTTGACCTCTTAATCCCGAGAGTAAATCTGCGTCAGAGCTTCGTTCGTTGTTTAGCACGTCCACTAACTAACTGTTACATAAATCTTATAGATTTAAATTATACTTAAATAAAAAATCTTGAATATTATATATACTTACAGATTTAAATTGATAAAGTGAATGCTCAGACGGGACTTGAACACACGACTAGTCCCTTAAAGTTAGCAATCCCGCTTAGTCTGTAGTAGTTAGCAGTCCTGCATATTCAGTAGTAGTTAGCAGTCCTGCATAGTCAGTAGCAGTTAGCAGTCCTGCATAGTCAGTAGCAGTTAGCAGTCCTGCATAGTCAGTAGCAGTTAGCAGTCCTGCATAGTCAGTAGCAGTTAGCAGTCCCACATAGTAGGAGTTAGCTTACTAATTGATTTAAAATTTCGCTAAATACTTATTCCCACAAATATTATTTGTATCGTCTACTCCTAACTAGAAGTTTTTCACACATTTTTACTCGTTGTTGAGGGGAAGGTAGGGCGAAAGAGGATATAGGGATATAGAGGCAAGACGAAATGTATTTACCTTGGACAAAATTAAATCTTAAATAGTAGATTAATCTGCAGGTACGCTGTCTGCAACGTCTCTCTTAGAAAATATAAACAAATATGGGCTGGTCGGGCACTCCACGGGGAAACTGGAGAGTGTACACATTCGTGTCTTCGGGGAAATACCGGTAATCGCCAAAAAGTAAATGTTGCAATATACAATTCTTAATATTATTCTTAGTGGCGGCATACAATGGCAGAAGGTAATTATGCCAACAGTATTTGCAATGTAGGCAAATTAATAAAAATACACATTATATCTTGATCATCGTTTCTACGGCCGCGTGGTCCGCTTTCCTACTCTGTCTCTTGATTTTTCAAATTGGAGAGCCGCGACCGTAAGTTAGGGTAGACAGAGACAACATTTTCTATTTCCTACGATCCAGGAACACGTTTTCGCTTCTTTTATTTGTATAAAAACCTCAGTATCCATTATAAAACTTTAGAATATAAATATTGATTCCACTATAAAATATATGAATCCATCATTTTAAATTTCTAACTTCTCACATATAACGAGTGTATCGTGGATAATATCTGAAGAATGCCTTGCTTTATATTCAGATACGCGTTTCGAACAGTAGTGTGCAATTTAGGTACGTTAAATAAAGCCAATTGCTTCCAGTGTAAAGTTCAATGGGGACCAAACAGCAAGGATATCAATTGAAACGACCGCAGAGCAGATCACTAACTATTGTTTGTTTATCATAAGTGTTGTATGATTCTGTATACGTACAAACAAACCCGGCTTTAGTTTTGAAACTTCAGGAAAGGGAGTAAGTGTTTGGCTATGAGATCGATTTTGTTTGCGTTTTCTCGTTCTGCAAATACCTTATACGTAGAAGTTATATAGACCCATTAAATTATAGACATATTGAAAGATATTAAGTTTATTATCGTCTTATTGCAGCTGACAATTATTTACAATTTAGTTAGTTGGTATCGCTTAAATTTTGGGCTATACTGAAAGTACTTACTCACTAAATAATTTCTCAATTATTTTTACACAGAACTTTTACATTCTTGCATTATCTGAATAAATTGACCACACGTTGCAGTGGAAACCAGTCGTGCTGTCTAGGGCACATCCTTTGTACTATGTAGGGAGACAACATTTAAAATGTGTGACACATCACGATTTCGCACGTTCAGATAAAACACGATAAAAAACCGTTGATGAGCTGTTCCTGTGGGAATTTTTGGTATAACGTGAGTATAATAAACTTGGTATAACGTGAATATAATTAACTAATTTGATAGGAAAAATGGGAGAGATAATTCTTGAAATGGTCTTAGATCTGAATTTACAATGAGTTTCAAAAATCATTTTACAGGATGAAAATGATTTTATAATGAAAATTGATATTTGATCTCAATTATGTATTAGTCTATGCCTGATCTGATCAGATTTTTTTTTTATTATACTAGATAATAAAAAAAAAATCATGATATTTTTTTAATACGCTTTTATTAGCTTCACTTGTATAGTTACAAGTTAGAAAATCTTGGAATCTTAATTTGACCCACTTCCCGGATTCTTCGATTAGGATGAAATTTTGCATCCGCTCTAAGTTCTGATGACAATACATGACTAGCTAAGAAACGTCAATTCAAATCCAATATGGCGGCTTCCCCAAGATGGCGGACTGGCTGTTTAAAATCCACCCCCATGATATGGGTATCAAATGAAAGGGTTTGCTGTCAGGAAAACGAAAAATATTGTCACGTGACTTAAATCCAATATGGCGGACGTCCAAGATAGCGGACATTTGAAATGCACCCCCATGATATGGGTATCAAATAAAAGGTTTTGCTGTCAGGAGTACGAAAGTTTAAAATAAAAATAATAGTTTAAAAAAATAAAAAACACGCTTTTAGCATGCACTAAATATTACAAAATAATTCGGACATTTAGTTTGATGACTCAAGAGTTTTCTTTAGTTTTTAAACTATTTTTCTTTATACATTGCACTTGCGTGTTCATAAAAAAGAGAGACATTCTTACAAATCAAATGTATGAAGTCTACAAAATGCTAGGCTAGGTAGACTATTTTTTTCCTATCATAAACTGTTAGGTAGGCACATATCAATTGACGATAATTTTATTGCAGAGACTGTCTAAAAGTTAAGGTATTCTGTGGAAATCGGTCTTTTCGTTTTTAGACATAACATAAACTCATGCCTATATCCCCGATGGGGTAGGCAGAGGTGCTAGCAACCACATTTCGCCAGTTTATGTTTAGGTAGGTATTACTTTTAAGAACGAAATTAGTGTTCCTTCCAGATGAAAAATCGTCAAACCACTACAATTATATTACATTGGTTCACAAAGTAAAACTATTTGAAATAAATCATATGATAATTCGCTGGCAACTTCGGACTTAGCCAGAAATAGCTCAGTAATCATGTTAACAATATGGAAATATACAATAATGTTAACCGTAGTTAACACGATAATACCTGTTTATATTATTGTATTTATCTGTATTCCTGGAACGCCAATCTGTGAAGTTAATTTAGGAACATAATTATATTTATTAAAATCTGTTTTCGGGTTAACCATTTTGCAAAAACCTGTTGTAATATCTATGTATTTGCTTCCGTATGATCATTTCTGCAGTCACAAAACTTTCGTCCAATTACACACTATCAATTATAGCTGTGTTTTTGCACTTGCACCAGTGAAAATGTTAACAGTTTTGTGTACGGAAATATAATTATATTCATTAAAATTTGTTGTGACCCACAGCTTAATTTCAATTTTGCATCTGTAGGGTTGCTACGAAGGTTTAGTCTATATAAATTAAAATATTATATTTTTCAAAAAACCCAGTTAAAATTGTTTTAGTCTTTTCAAAAATGAAATATTGCAGACAAATTATATTTCGTTTAGTTTCAAAGTTCTAAAAGCACTTTCATGCGACGGTAACCAAAATATTTATATAGTCCTATTAAAATAAGACAGAAAAATCGAGTAATTAATAATAATTATTATCTATCTATATTTTATGACCTATTTGTACTGATACAGCAATAATTACAGAGCTTATAATTAATGTCTACATCTATACTTTACATAATAGAGCTGAGGAGTTTTTTGTAGTTTGTTTGAACGCGCTAATCTCAAGAACTACTGGTCAGAATTGAAAACTTATTTTTGTATTGAATAGTACGTTTATCGATAAAGGTTATAAACTATATATCATCACGCTACTGTTTAAGAGAGCGCAGCAGTGATCATAAATGTGAACAAATCTGACAGATTTCTTTACATTATTTGAATATTAAAAAAATACGGGCTCACAGGAAGTTATATGAGGTTTCAAAATACTCCACGGGCGATGCTGGGGCAGGTCAGCTAGTATTCTGTATTTGATGACCTATTTTTTGTATTGATGCTGTAATACATTGTTTCATACTTAGAACGCGGGCGGCTGGAGCCGCGTAGCAGTGTGATGCGGAGATCAGACTCTACGATAAATGCAACTTGGAAATGTATCGAATCCCCTCGGCGAAGTAGTTGCCAATCAGACTTTATCGGAATGTTAACTTATAATATATAAGAACATTCATTACTATTTTATTACGTTCGTCGTCCTTTCATCTTCACATATAATAAATGTGAACATTACAATTAAGTCAATACCGGGTAAAATGAGATGAATAGAGACCAATGGGTGATTGGGCATAAAATGCTCAGCTGAAATCTGTAGTTATTTTCTTTGAAGTGACACTATGGACTAGTCTAATGTGATAATGAACACAATCATCAAAAACCTGGGTACATACTTAAACTTTGGTAAAAGAAATTATTTAAAAAACCTAAAGACCATTTTATGTCCATTCACCCATTGATGTACACCCCATTTTACGTAAACAAAACATTGTTTAGTGAAGAAAGTACCTACATAACATTTTAAACATAACATAACCCATTCTAATTTTAATATTGTTTGGTTTGGGGAAAAGCAATGTTTTAGAAACATTGTTAATTTGATTGGAAAAGTACTTTAAAAGGGGAAGTAGACGATAAATAGCGTACTTTTTCTTTCTATAGAGCGAGCAAACGAGCCCTGCCCTTAGGTACAAAGTGACGATGTCACAGATTTCCTAACCGATATTATCCCGCGCTATTTGTTATTATGGAATCAAGAGGTAGTCGCATCGATCAATCCATTTTAGATCTATTTACTTTAAAAATTGTAGAGCGTTCTCTCTATTTGACATTATCTACAGCTTAATATTTTTTGAGTGGTTAAAACTGCAGTCAGAGTTTCACTATTAGGCTCTACAAATGTATATTATTACGAGACTAATGTTGGATATAGATGTGTTCTACAAAACCGAGAAAGCCGAACTCTTACTGTCCTACCCGTGATGCCAAATCAAATACTGTGTTGGTACTGTACAAACAATACTATTAAAAGTACTAACTTGAATTCAAATGAAAGCGTCAAAGATAGTCGAAATATTCAATATATAAATACTGTTCTGACAAGCTAATCTAAGCACATTATTAGGCAAATTGAACATAGTGATACAGTTCCAAGCGTCTATAAGTGATTTTGGAAAAGTATAGTATAGTGTAATTGAACATTTTATACTAAAACAACATGATGTATACAGGTCTAGTGCGACCGCGGGCGCTGGCAAGTCGAACACTCGATGATTCAGTCCCGAATGCTTAAGGCAGTTTCGAAATAATTTTCGAAATGATTGTTCTGCAGATGAGCGCCCCGAGTAAAATTGCCGGAGGTATCAAAAGCAGAGCTAGGTGTGCTTTAATATCGACGGTGGCGGCTGAGCGCTGGCGGCAAAGGCGAGGAGCGCCGCGACGCCTGCGGCGGTTCCCTCTCCCTCTGCCTCCCTCGACCGCACGGCCTAAAACCGCCCCATATAATACCTTCCTTATAATATAAAATAATCATATTTGCATGTAAGCTCCACAACCAATGTGGCCAAATAATTTATGATCTCAGTGCGTTTCATACGGTGCCGAGGGCGATGAACGAATCGTGATGTAGCGCATGACCACGACGTACCACCACTTAAATTGCCTATTGGGCATTTTATTAAATGAAATTTCGGAAATTTAACTGGATATAACGAAACAACGTAATGCACAAGTCTCATTTATTTCGGACTTACTCAGTATATATTATTTATTTAAATAATATTAAGTATCATAGTTCCCTTCCTCTTTTTCTCTCAAAAGACATCTGTACCTAACATCGACAGTGGGTCAGTTGCAGAGATTATACCACATACATACATCACTTAATCCTCTGCGCGGTCGGTGCAATGTACCTATATTGATACAAACCGTAATAGGTCTGATTTACTTTAGCTTAATGAGTTTCATATTATGATTCAATGAAATAATAAATATGTTTATTAAGAGAAAATTCGAAGTAACAATAAAATATTGTAAAGTCAATTTTGATATTTTTAACCGACTTTGAAAAAGGATAAGGTTCTGAATTCGATGGGTAAGTATATTTTTTATGCATGTTTGTTACGCGATATCAAAGCCAATTATGAATGGAATTTTATTTTTCTTACGGCGTTCGATTGTGTACACTTTCAAAGTAGTTCCATATTCCAGAAATTTGAATCTGATGCTGAGATCCTTAAGAAATCTGGAGAACCCTTTAAAATTACAAAACGCCTGCTTATTTTGAATTAGCAATCAGCAACAACAAAGTTATTTTTTTGACATGCCTAGGCGTTTTCTATTAAAATAATAGTAGGTATAGTTAAAATTAATAATACATACATACATATAGTCACGCCTTTATAAGAGGAGGAGGATTAGGCAGAGATGAATTAACACCCACATTTCACCAATCATTGTATTCGGTCACACGTAACAGGGCCCGATCTAGCTACTTAGCTCCGGGTAATGATAATTTTTGCCGCCCTGTACATGAAACAAAACCATACAAGTACCTACATAAAATACGTGATTTGGGATTATTGTTGACACCTACTCATAATATATATTTTTTATTATTTTCTGTAGAAGTACCTATACGAAAGTTGAAGAGTGTTTTTATGTCAGTAAGTATACTCGTACAATATATATGTATGTCTTTAAACAATTTCACAGAAACTACTGAATGGACTGATATATAATTTTATTGATATAGTTATGTATCTTTCAATTTGATCGTCATCATCAACCTATTGCGACTCACTGCTGCGTAGGGCTCTTTCCCCTTGTGCCATTTTCCCTGTAACAGGTTAATCATGCCTATTTATGATGTTATCAACATTCTATACCTAACTAAGGAACAATTAACATTTTTCATCAAAATCGTTTCAGAAGTTAAGACCAAGCTGTGTAATTGTTTATTATGTTCAAGCGGTTGAAATGTATTCAAGTTAAGGGTCCATATGGTACGTATAAAAAAGACAGAACAAAGATTTGTTTAAAAATGTTATACTGACAAATGTTACTACAAAACAAATCAGTAATTTTTTGAAATAATGAAATTGTGTAAATTATAGTAATTTTCTTCGTACTTTTTGTTCAATTCAATTTAATTCAATTCAACATTATGTTCTATTGCAATCATAGCTAATCCAGATAATCTTGCTTGTGTCATGGTGGATCGGAGATAGTTCTTAATTATTTTTAATTTGGAAAAACTTCTTTCGCCACTAGCAACTGCTACTGGTAAAGTTAAAAGGATCCTGAGCGCAATACTGGTATTTGGTCCAAATCTTAAATCTGTTACAAATTTCAAAACCTTGAGGAGATAAATTAATGTCTAAAAACATACAAAGAAATGACAACTCCTCACAAAGTTCTAATGCATTTATATGCTTGAGCTATACGCTTGAGTTCTCATAAGTTAAAATAGCCTCGAGTTTCTTACAATGTTCTAACAATTCATCTTTTGGGAGTTCTCTTAAGGCATAGATGTTATATAAAAAAGCAAATTACTGTGCTTAGAAAACTGGAAAAATCTTAATTCTTTTATATTTTTGACGAGGCTCAATGATTAGTTCGTCAACACACTCATAAGCAAATTGTTCTTTCTTGGATCATGCACGAGGTATAGCGACATTTTCAAATTCTAACACCTCTCAATCAATGTCACAAGTAAAGGCTTTGGCGTCTTCATAACTTGAGTAAAATACTCATCTGAACGTGAGTTTTCAAAGAAATCTTTTGTATTTTTTAGTCAATTAATAACGGAAACAGTCAAAATCTTTATTTTGCATTAACTTACTTCCAGGCTTTATACGATTCAAAGTTTCGTACCAAATTATAATAGAACATAAAAATTTAAACTGTTTAATTTGGTTCAACAAATCCGAAGCTTCGTCGCGGGTGGAGGTATCCATATCTGTATTTTGGTAAACACTAAACAATGCATCATAAACTTGTCCTATTTGATGTCTTAGTGGTTTTATTGCTTCTATTCGACTTTCCCATCTCGCGTCACTAAGTAATTTAGAAATACCTTTTACATTCTTCAATAGAATTGACCACCTTAATGTTGAAGAGGCAAAAAGAACATATATTTTTTGCACAGTATTAAAAAAAATGTAGCTTCCAGTGAAGACTTTGCCATGCCGTTTACCACTCAGTGTAAAGAATGACTACTACAAGGAACGTAAAATGCCCGTGGATTGATATTTTTAATCCTGGCTTGGACACCATTTTGAATATCTTTCATATTAGATCCATTATCCCTTTTTATTATATATTCCTCTATAGCAATCTAAGGTTTACTAAAGACGATCCAAGTGCTGATAATTATTTCGCGATAATTTCTGGTAGTGCCGTAGATTTCTCGATTGGTTTAAAATATGTATAATTCTTGAATGATCTTGGGATCGAATAATAGAAATATATCAAATTATTATGGTCATCTGCTCAGTTTTGCTAGCGTCTGGAATACAATCTAATATAATGGAATAATATTTCGATGTAATAATAGCCTCCATAATATGTTTTTTTTTGAGGTCTGAAATTGTTTTAATGAACTCATTTTCAATTGTTTTACATAAGTAGGTTGCTTGTTTCTCCTCTTTTTTCAAAACTCTGCGTACATGTTCCTGCATAATAGGATCGAATTCGGGTAACAAACATCGGCTACATAACAATGGTATTCATTTAAAATTAGTGGTAATTTTAAAATAATACCATTGTTATGTTGATACAGATTATCAGAAGTACCTTGAGAAGCCAATCCATTTTTAGTCAACATTTTAGTGATTGAGGCAATTCGTAACAATACTCTATTCCAGTGTTCTATTTCTGATTTAATTATTCTCTGTGACTCGGCTTCTATCGTACGACACGATTTGAGCTTACGTGAAAGTTCTACCCAAGATTTTACAGCTTCAACATGGTTTCGTGACGTCTCATGAGATTTAAGGACATCATCTACATGCTTCCAATATTTGTAGGCATCTTCAGATAAACCGGAAGTTGCAGTTGTACCGAAGTGTCGGTAGCTTAGTTAAGTCAACTTTATGATTGAGAGGTCACGGGTTCGAATCTTGGCCTTTAAACTACCGATGTGAACCGACTTACAACACAAGCAATATAACCTAATTGGAGAAGTCAGACGGTATAGCTATATTATTCATTTCGTTACTAATATCCTTTTTAAATCACCTTTTAAGCAAACACTATTTTTGTGATAGCTGACTTCACTCCTCTGAAGAACCGTCATTTATGTACTAATTTGTATCACCTACAAATAGTAATAATCGTATCGAACATTTCAAATCATCAAAACTTTTGCAGGTGGATAGAGGTATTTCGATTTCTATTGCATTCATCCATTCGGACTGAAAATAACATGTTTTTATACAAACTGTACAAAAAAGTCAGTTATTGTGGCGAGCCCCTTAGAGGCGAGGTGGCCCGCGGCACGAACATAAACTATTGATAACGGAGAGGGCGCCTGCAGCGGCGTGAGTGCCGCCGGGGGCCACAACATTGTGTTGCGACCGCTCTATTGTGCGCTGAGTGTACACCAATAATAGTTCGTGTTCCTACACTATGCTATGCTAAATACATTTTAACATCGTCTACCAGCATGAATTTTGACAGCAATATTCTAGGCTACATTCAAAGTATAGACACAGCATGGCCACTACAACGCGGCGTTAAGTATTCCTCCTACTTTGGTACAAGTTTGAAATAGGGACATGGTACTACGTATACATCCCATAACATACACATATTGACAGTTTAATCAAAATGGACATAACGTCTATTTCCATTCACACTTTGTTAGTAATACCACAGTAGACTGCATCTCAAAAGTTCATTAGACCGTGGTAATACTAAGTATGAATCTAGTCGAAGATTCTAGGACATTCTACACAACAGTTTAGACGCAAACAAAGCATAGCTAATAAGATATGAACTCTAGAATGCGGGTAAACATGTTTGGTTATTTAGTTACTTTCTTTAGTAAATATTTTTATAACCAATTAGCTGACCCGCCCCGGTTTCGCCCGTCGCGTATTTGAAACCTCATATTATCTAAATGTGCCCGTATTTCTTCAGTTTTAATATATGGGAATCTACCGGATTTGTTGACATTTATGATCACTGCTACGTTCCTTTAAGTAGCTGCGTGATGATATATGATAGTCTAACCTCTCGTTTACAACCCAAGTATAAAACATGTATTTGACAAGTTGCAATATGTCACAGGCTACAGTGTGAACGCAAATGTGCTTTATACTTGTTTACAACTTGTTGGCTATGCATCCTATGTGAACGAAAAAGTATCTGAGATAGGTACATGTATAAAACAAGTACTGTGTTTTGATTAGTCTTCTATAAGTTTTTTTAACAAGTTTTGTTTCGTGGTGCAATCGAGGGGTAAAACCTCCTTCGACGATGAATAGTCCATTCAGCACAAAAATATTTTTTCAAATTGAACTAACAGTTCCTGAGATTTGCGCAAACAAACAATCTCTTCAGCTTTATAATATTAGTATATATTCATGCATACAAATACTTGCACTAAGTGGGAAATGAATCCGTGGCCGTGGACTTAGTAGGTGAATGTTCTAATGCGAATTGTGAGACCATTTACTGGTACAGAAACATAGTTGACAATTGAACCAAACTGATATATGAGGGATCCCATTTTTTCTCAAAATGGTTTTTATCCTAATTTAAATTGTCATAATAAGTTAGGCATAATTTTCTTTGTCATAATAATAGTGTGTCATAATTGGTTTTTAGCATATTGTGTTATTAAGTAGAAATATTGTATATCTTATTGTTTTTATTCATAACATTGATATGCATAAAGTTGTAAAGCATATTGTTTATTTGTCTAATAGTTTTTTGAGATAATGATCTAAAAGCATAAAGGAAACGTACTTTACAAATATTCTATCGATACCGCCGCCGCGGAAGCGAGCGAAGCGAGCTCGTGGGCACCTAGCGCCCAACATGGATAGATATAGGTTAGAAGCGTTAGGTTTCTTGTGTTAACGCAAGAGAAAAACGAAGCCCCGCGAAGCGAAGCGGGGCTCCGTCGACGTACCTATAGTTCACATATACGTATTTTGTAGTTAATTTTTCGGAAAATAATTTGTATGCTTATAACAGTTATGGTTATGCGTCGTAATGCTTAAGTAAACTTATCCTTTGGTAAACGTATGCTTATAAAATATTATGCTTTTAGTAAATAGGATTAAAAAAGTGATTAAAAAGTTATGGCCAAAGAGTATTATGCGTAAATAATGCTAGGACAAGTAACAATATGCAATGTTAAATTATGACATAAAATCGTAGGAATAAAAATAGAGAACCAAATATGATTTTGTCTACTTCTACTGAAAGCACAACTGAAAGTTTCAGCGGCTGGGGATGGCGACGAGTGGTCGTAGGATGTCGTGAGTCAGTCCTAATTTTTTCCAGAAGAATAGGAGTTAGACGCTAATGAAACTACAACAGAAGTACAATACGTGTACATCCCCACGTCTATGTAACTTCCTCCCCTAGTTCGTCTGGTTAGCGAACTTTTGAGATTCCTCCGTAATGAATTTCTATTTTCGGATTTAATTATCGATTCCTAGCCCCTTACTGCCCTTGCGTGATAGTTCAGACATATAGATAATTGAAAATACATTAGCATACTCGTATCTATTTATTGGGATATTTAATGTTAGTTACTTGAGGGTTTGGGGCCCCAAGGCTTTTTGCTTGGGGCTGGGAGGCCAAACCAAAAGGAGTAAGCGAGGGTTAATATTTGTATGTATTGTTTGTGTGTATGTTTTCTGCAGAAACTCAAGTAATTCACAGACACTCAAATGAAATGCACATACAGTGTTAATTTGTAGAAGGTAGTAGGTATTCTTTTTTCTATCAGTTGCTAACCTTCTTTTGTAATTTTGTATTTTCAGTAGATACTCTGCTACTAATATTACTACTCTATCGCCATGTGAGTCTCTAGAGAATTATTAGGTACTAAGTCAAGTGTAGTGGGAACAGCATTGAACCGACTGAGAGTTTGCAATTGTCTATTACTATATACGTACATGTTTTATTAACGTTATTATTAATACTGTGATGTAAAGTATCGTCTCACATTTTGTTCGCAGCATCCTACTTATTACTTTTATTATTTGTCAAAAGGCTGATTGTCACTTGCATTGCATCACATCAAGTTATTCATCAATTGGCTGTTGGCGTGATGATGGTAAATTGCAATTGATCATTTCGAGTCATGCATTTATTATCTTGCCCCTGTGTCAATTCGACTTGTAAGTACTATTAATTTGAGAAACAATGACACTATCACCTAGTGTGTTAGTGTGATTGGTCCCTATGTCTTCTATTAATAGAATCAATACCAATTACGGTATGTTGAAAACATCAGTTACAAAGTGACCAGTTAATAATAAGCTGTGACAGTAAATACTTATACTTATTTACAAAAACCCTATGCGTCATATTTTAATATTTTGTCAGGATCACTTCTTTATCTGAGCATTAAACTCCGAAGCTTGCACATTAGAGTCCTATATCCGCTTTCCATATCTTCTTTTCAATGTTTTGTTTAGGCTTTTATAACGATGACGTTGATCGCTGAAAATAAAGAAAACTTATACACTTTGGCAAAGTGTTATTTTACTTACTTTTTTATACATATATTTTTTTTATACAACATAGCTATAGTTTGTTTATACATTGATATCATTGACATTGGATATAATTATCCACAGAACTCTTAATACCATTAAAGTTATATGCATATAGGTAGTTGTGCCACGATCGTGTTTAAAGAATTGAACGTATTGTTGGTTTAGCCTTAACAACTAATATTATCAAAATGGGAATGGATTGATTCAGTACTTCCATCAGTGTGTATACCGTTGTCCTTTTTAGTCCCTCTGGAACAAGTGCACCTCATCCGCATAGTGTATGACAGAAGGAAGCAATGGTTTCATAAGGTCGTAATACAGACGTCACATAGGAGTCTATAGTCCGCCTTTGCAGTTTAGCTGCGTCTGGACTTCAGGATTTTCCGTAAAGCGATGGCCATCTGCTCCACAAACTTCTAACACCCAACCCAAATTAAATGACAGAAGACATGGTCATAAGTATTGTCTTAAGCATACATAACGAATACATTTTTGGCTTCGTGTACTATAAGCACAAAATTCCGTTGTGGAATCGACACAACAAATGTAAATCCTTTGGAGGCGTTTTCTTTGTTTACCAAAATTTATAGTATAACAGTGAGTAAAGTTTTAATTCGGCTTATTGATCGCAGTTACCTACTTCGCCCGGGGCCAGTAATTACAGTTGGAATAAAGGCTGGCCTGCCCCGGGCTTGCCCCGCGGCACTTCACCGCCCTTTGAAACTAAAAGGGGAAAATAAAATGAAAATAACCGTTAACACTTATTTGAGTGTAAACAATACAAAATTAAACACAACGAAAAGTAAACACAAAGTAAAAATACGTGAAATTTCCTGTAAACTGCTTGCAAACATTTCTTTATGGACTGATTACATTACATTATTATTTTTAACCCCCGATGCAAAAACGACGTGTTATAAGTTTGACGTATCTGTGTGTGTGTGTGTGTGTGTGTGTGTGTGTGTGTGTGTGTGTCTGTCTGTGTGTGTCTGTGGCGTCGTAGCTCCTGAACGGATGAACCGATTTGGATTTAGTTTCTTTTGTTCAAGATGGCCGCCGGTACAAAATGACGTGGAGTACACATTTTTTCTCAATCCCTCAATATGTGTATCAAATGAAAGAGCTTCTCTAGTAGAATACCATACAATATGACAAATTTCAAATCCAAGATGGCCGCCACCACAAAATGGCGAACTACATTTTATTTCACAACTCCCTCAATATGGGTATCAAATCAAAGAACTTGACGAGCAGATTGATGTAAAAAGTATAAAATAAAAATTGAAAAAACCCTCGTCACAAAAAACAACGCCCAAAAAGTCGAAAATAAGTTGTGTTAGTTAGTCCTATAACTTTGATATACCTAGTAATACATATTTTGATTCAAGCGTTGTCATTGTCGGGGGGACCTTGGATCGTTCCGAAAATATGACGTAGTGCTCTACCAGTTAGGGTCCCCCGACATGACAAGGCTTGTATCAAAATATGTATTACTAGGTATATCAAATTTTAACTAACACAACTTTTTTTCGACTTTTTGGGGGTTGTTTTTTGTACGGGGTTTTTTAATTTCCCTTGTGACTTAAGCTTTGTGATTTTACTGTGAAAGTGGGCACATAGTAAGTTATAGATTTTGAAATATGTATATTTACTTAGATACAGCGTGCTCTAGTTTAGAGAAAATATATTAGGATCTTTAAGGGTCACATGAAATTTTGTGACACGACTAACTATAATTTGTCATTACCTATGTTATTACCTAGGTAGTAAGGAATAATTATTATGATGACTTGACTTCGTAAGACTATTTCTTCTACTAGTAATTATTAAATATTTAGAAAACTATAAGTAGTCATTCAAAACAAGATGTTTTGAGTTATAGTTTCCTATCAGAAACATCTAATAATTACCTATCTTGTTAATCTAATTACCAATACGTCGTGCGCATCAGTCACACTAGCTACGGTCGCGAGTCGCGACATCGAGCTATATTGCTATAATATTTATGATAATAATTGAATTTCGAAGTAAGAACAAATCTGACAGTTCTGTCCTGTACCTGTCTGGGCATAAAGGTCAATGCTCCATGTTTTACCTCATCATAATTATGTCCTGTAGTTATCGTTATAAACATACACGGGACGATGTTCCATTTTATGCTGATGTGAAGCTCCAAATGTAATTATTGTTGTTAAAATTACATACGATGGCGCCTTTAGAATCTATTGACTTTGATCTGAAATGTGTTCATAATTATCTATCTTACTTAATTAATGATGCTCGCGACTTCGACCGTGTAAGAATTAGATCGAGGTTTTAGTTCGGCCCTTACAACACAAAACAATTTGCCAGGAAAATGCTAGTCAAAATCGGCCCAAACACTTTAAAGATTAGACGGCAAAACAGACAAAAGTTATAAGTTCTGTAGTTAGACCGTCGCCGATTCTACTGCATACCACAGATACTGCAAAAAATGGCATTAAATTTTAGACTTATTTCTATACGCATAAAGTCCAAAATTAAATATATGAGTTTTATTAAGTACCCTTTTTATTTTCTCTGTAAAAAGCCTTTACATTTTGAATTTTAACAGCATTGATTTAAAGTCTAAAATCAATTGGTTTTAAAACTACAACACGTAAAAACGGCGATAGGGTAGAATCTGTGGATACTGTTAAATTTTGTGCCCTGGCGTTTGCATTGATTCGTTACTTAATTGGAAAGATGAACTGGATGTCATTGATGGATCAGTTTCGTCTGCTTGCTTTGCTCTAAGAAGTTTAAGAGACGAAGTAAGTGTTGACCACCTAAAGATGGTGTATTTTGCATTGGTTGAGTCGAGGTTAAGGTACAGTATTCAGCTTTGGGGTAATAAAAAATAAAAATAACTGTAACAAGGCTTTTATATTGCAGAAAAGGGCTATAAGAACTATAGTTCGTATTCCACAATGGTAATCTTGTGAGAAGTATTTTAAAAACCTGTCCATATTGACCATGCCTCACCTCACTTAAAACCATTAATATATAGATATTAATGGTTTTAAGTGATTGCAAAACACATAAGAGATTATGAATCGGAAGATGAAAGAGTAACACGTGAAAGCACCCAAAAGAACCATTTCAAAACTACCTTGAATCCGAGAATTAATGTCGTGATACATAGTGCGAAATATCAAGCAATAAAACTTTTTAATAGTCTGTCTGGTGACTTAAAGCTTGATGTCTATAAAATCAATTCCTTTATGAAAAAGTTAAAGTCCTTGCTGTTGGAGAAGTGTTACTACACAGTGGAAGAATTTGTGGATGATGGCTGAGACGTATTTCTGACTAAATGTAAAGTTGTAGTTTAATTGTACCTAGATTTTTATTTTATTTTATTTTATCTTGACGTTATTTATTTATTTTATTTATTTATTTATTTATTTATTCCATAAAAATTATACATGTTTACACAGTTTGTCATTAGAAATGTTACAGTAAGCTTAGACAGAATTGTGTCTGGTTTAAGCATCTGCTACTGAACTAGGCTTTTGACCTGTATCTCAGTTAACAGCGCCTCCACCCCACTTTGGATATACATAACAAACAATACAGCTACATTATTATTAAATACAAAACAGTGTGTGTGTGTGTGTGTGTGTGTGTGTGTAAGTGTGTATGTGTGTGTGTGTGTGTGCTTGTATGCGCAAGAGAGAGAGAGGGTATGTGTGTGTGTAGAATGAAAGAAGAGTAAGATGGTGTGAAAATGATACTTCTTCCTAAAACTTGTTTGCTTGACCAAAAATAAAGTTAACAGAAGAACAAACAATAGTATATAATTGCATAAAACTACACTACTCAATTATCCTTATAGTGAGCTCAGTCTCGTCGTATGATAATTTGCTCAGATAGTTGGACACCGTCCCTTTAACACCTGTATTGGTTAACGGGTATATATTAGTGGCCTTATAAAATTTGTTGTAGGTGTAGGGTCCTAGAAATGGAAAGAACCTGCGGATAAAACATGTTTTAGGTCTAATAGTACGCTCACACACCGCATAAGATCTTCGCTGAGACGATTGTTGTTGGGTATAACTAATTAAAGAGTGCTGCTTCAACGTCAACCACAATAAAAATAAATATAATTATTAATATAAATATAATAGTGTATTTCCGTGATTGTATGTATTTCTTATTTATAATTGACATTTTAATACAAACTATGTTTGTTTAGAAATAAATAAATTGAATTTAATTGAATTGGCAATGTCCGTGGTATGACAGTGGTTTTGTGAACCCACCAGTTCAACCCCATGGTGGGAATACAGGTAATTATAAGGTTATTTTAGTCCCATCCAATTAGAGATGTACTGAAAATACATTATAGGTAAGCTTACTGAATTGAATATCATTCTGCATATAACTATTACATTATATATTGTATACATACTTATATTATATAATTAGGAACTTGTCTATAAGCCTATATATCCCGACTACTGTTCAAAAGATCGAAACAGTTTCGATCTTTTCAATAGCATTCGGAATTTTATAGGATTTTTTTTTTATACCACTTAGTTGGCAGATAAGCACACGGCCTACCTGATGGGAAGCAGTTACCGTGGCCTATGGACGTATGCAACACCAGGCGTGCGCTGCCGACCATGAAGAAACTTTCTGATGCCCCTCTTGAAGAACCCCATTTTTGTTTTAATGTTTAGAATTTTTATTTTACAAACTATGTAGTTTCACCTGTCCTTATAATCGAGGCCCAGGTTGTTGAACTTTTTAGAAATACTCGTAACTAATGAATGCCACAGATCATATCATTGCGAATGTGGCCGAATACTTTGCGTAGTCACCAATGCACGGAAAAAAGTTGAAGTCTTTTTTCAAAGTAGGTCTATATTATGACTATTTTCGATATTTATTTAATATTCCAATGTCATTCATAAAAGGAAATGTTTAAACTATAGGCCTCTTAAAATGGGTCATTGCTGGCTTTAGTTCTATATTCAAGCCGAGAATTTCTTAAAACACGCCATAGCCGGCCGCTCAGCTGATTAGTGCCAATGGGTAAACCCGGCGGCTACAGAAAGTTGCAGGAGACAAGTTTGCCTCCGGCGTGACAATCACGGTATTTAATTGTCATGTAGTAATTGCTATGTGTTCAGAGAGATTGTCCCATTCCATTTCATTGAAACACATGGACGAACAACAACAGAAATACGACGCTATTTCTTGAAAGCCGGCGGGCACGTGCGGTCGCAAGCCACTGGGAAGCTTATTAAATAATGGATTCATTTGGGCCGAGTCCTGTGATGTCGACCCGAGCTTAGCTTTGGTATGTAGACGGCTTCAGAGAAAAAATAAATGAAGTGTTTGGATTTTGCTCATTACGCTGAAGGCATAAGAAAAAAATAAAAATTATACTTGAAAACTAGCAGATACCTACCTACCACATGTGGAACTACGCCGCAAAAGGATTTTTTAAGGTAGCAAAAGTGTATAACTTTAATTTACAACAAAATCACACAATGGGAAAATGTTACTCGAACTTGTGATCTAGTGGTTTTTAGCCTCCGAGTCCCCCGACGTGTGTTGGTTTTGTTTACAGTGTTGGAACTAATTGGTTGATTAAAGCTTCTTACAATGATATTATATAGAAAATAATAATAATAACAAACCAACACCGTATGATGTTTACTGCGTTGGCTGGTATCCAGTGATTAGGTATTTGGGTAGTCGTGGAGTATGTACACAGCCTGCGGCATTTTTCTAATGAAACCAGACAGGTAAGAGTAGTGACTAGCTCTGCGACGCTGACGCTCCGCCCCAGCGACTACTGTAAGTACAGTAGCAGGCTTAATCGATTCGAATCGTTTTCGACCTCTTTTGTGAGTATTCTGGTTATGTTAACGATGAGTAGTGCTGTAGTAGTATTTAAATATTTAACATCTGTCAACAACAACTGTCGTTAAAACTTTCTAGCAAGTCTAGTAGTTCCATTTAAATTGTTAAAATATTATCAAACTATAGTATATTGCTTGTACAATATATTAATTGATAATATTTTAAACGTTCATTAAAATTAAAGCTAACATAAGTTGCATAGTGATGATGCTCTTTTCACAAAAGAACTAGTGAAAAATATATAAGTAGTAACGAAAGAAACGAAAGCGAATAAAACTCATTTTTTCCTAACAAAGCACAAGTCTAGAACGTGAATAGCGTGTAAGGTGTGAAACTAGTGAGATAGGCCACCAGACGATGTGAGGTACGCCAGAGATGCATTCAAAAGATAAAAAATAATTAAAGTCGGACTTGGTCCGGTGTGTAGCCCCCAGCGCTTTGTACGCTCCTTGACATCGCAAAAGTCAATTTTCATAGCAATTGCTTACTTACTTCTTAGATAGTGGAACATGTCATCACTGTTAGAAAATAGGCACATAACTGTTTGAAAATGAATTGTATGCGTATGTATTTGGTATTTTTTATATGAATTGTAATAGATTATCTAGTCATTGTTGAAATTTTGGATAGTAAAAAAAGGGTATGCTAGGTACTTTTTGAAATAGTTTATAGCACTTTATCAGTAAATAGTGGGTGAAGGATCCCGCCGTGGGAGCGGAGTCAGTGGGTCGCGCCTCGTGGGATGCTCCCACGCTGACGGGTCGGTAAATCTCACGTCTCCGATGCACTTTTACATTTTCAAACTTCATTGAAATAGGGACCCGAGGCTTAATGCCATGCGTTTCATTCTTTCAAGCATTATTGCAGCGTTTTAGTACTTAAACATGTCTGTTACATAACTTATACACATATTATTCCACATGCCTCATCTTTTACCTATTATATTATATTAAGCCTAAAAATCATTTGGTACTTTTGACTTGAAAAAATATTTATCTAAAATATTTTATATTTCAAATATTAGGAGTGTCGTCAATAGTTTGGTGGTTGAATGCGCCTTACGATCGAGTGGTCCCAGGTTCTAATTTAGATCACAGTATCGACGTGAACCTACTTCTAGCACAATCAATTTCTGTTAAGGTTGGCAAGGTGGCAAAGTGCGCCTTACGGGCAAGTGCGCCTACCACAAATACCTATTTCGAAATTTATCTATTGGATATTAGTAGTGACATCGATGCTACAAGCAAAATCATAGTTGTTGATAATAGTCACAGATGGCTCTAGTCCTAATGGTTTTAACTAAACCCATATGGTTTGACACACGCGCCATTTCTTTTTCACTGTTTTTCAAAGTGATGAGCAGAGATGGCTATATCAAAAAATGAGTTTTTACTGACATACGAGTGAAATAAGTGTATAATTTAAATATTTTGCTCACTTGCTTTAAATTTATTTTTCACACATCTAGTAAATTTTATTTATTTTTTTGAAGTTAAATATTCTAACAAAATATTGTATAGTTGGGAAAGAGCGCCAAACTGACTTTTATATGGCGCACTTCGCCGAAATCCTAGGTACACAAACCTTTTAAAATGTGTCGTTTCAATAACGTATGCGAATTTTGCAGTTTGTATGGTCTTCTATGTATGGAAATCTTGCACTTATAGTGAAATATTTACTACACCAGTTTAATATCGCTACTAGCTTCAAATGAAAGTTTCTTTCTAAAAACGTTTCTTACTTCTTATTTTAATAATAATGCACTTAAATGATGATTTTTGTAAGCTATATATTATGTATATTTACTTAGTGTAAATTGTTGGTTCGTGTTTGTTTTTGTTTACTGCGAATCTTAACGACATTCTAATGTCCGTAACTGCAAATAATATTAGCACCCTACCCTAAATACATGCACTTGAGATAAAAACACAATAGACCAATAAAAGTCAAAGACAAGAAATATTATTTAACCTGCTTATGATTTTATAGAATGGAGCGGTAAGTATGAAAAACTGTAGATCCAGGGAAGTTTTGAATGAAGCAAACCTTTTCGTTTACTTAGTTTTGTTAAGAATTTGTAATAAATGTTACACTTAATAATGGTGTTTCATTGTTTAATTTCTCATTTTAGTTCCTTTTTAAACATCGTTATCATAACAGCCATTAAATAGTTCTATACAATGGTATTTCTTTGTAAATACAGTGAAAAATATACTTGACACACAATTATCAACATTCAGAAAAATGATTTTGATTCTATAATGTACTTATGTACTTAGCCGAAATTTGGCTATGATAAAAAATTTAATGTTATGCGTTTCGTTGCTTATTTTCTCATATTAGGTGGCGGTTTTTATTCGTAGGCTTCATAATTGCGTTTTATTTATACTAGGCGGACTTTTCCGATTTGGCGGTAAAGTGCGTGTGGCGTCATGATTTTCTCAGTATTTTTTCATTTTCAAAAATCATTATTTTAAATGCAGATTCTAATGACATGACATTGATTGTAGTTGCAAATGATCACAGGTCCATATGACTCGACTTTGAATATCATTTAAGAACATTAACACATGATATAGGTATTACGATTACACCGTCAACTATGCAAAAAACATGCCGCGCTTTGCCACCCTCACCTTATTATTTTTATTTAAAAAATACCAATCACAATGTCTAACTTATGTATTAACAAATATATCATGTAATTAAAATATTTGTAAAGCTTCGTATTGTAGTGGAATTACAATATTCGTTTTTTGTTATGAGCCCCAATTTCGTCCCAAGGCGTTTCGCCGCCGGCAATACGAATATCTGATGGATTCATGAAACGGGTCTAGTGATGCCTTTAGGCGTCCATTCTCTGGTTCGCCCTTAGGCTTATATCATTATACAATAAATTAAAATTATGTGTACAGACCTATAGCAACTATTGGTAGGATAGAAATAGTGAATTATAGTCTTAAGAATAAAGTTCTCGAGACTGTTAGGTTGTGTGGTACTTTGCCGTTAGCAATCTAAAGGGTGCGTAATCTGAAAATGCAGGTACATTAAGTTCAAAATAGAATAAAAACGTTCGTATTGCTACCAGGCTATTGCATCAATTATATTACTCATGTCAATTGAGTAAATGTCGGTGATATGTACAGTAAGCATGTAAAATAACGAAATTAATCAAACTATAAAAAGGTATTCTCATTAATTTATAGTCGTTGGATTTTTAAGGTATACGAATTTGCTAATCTAAAATTTTATGGTTATTTGTAGACCATAGAATATACACTAGTAAAAATATTTTTAACATAAATAAAATTCTAATACAACAAAATCTTGGAGGCCAAACCAACTTTCCCTGCAAGCCGATGGTACACACACCTGTTGATTGAGAATTGAGGCTCCGGCGCAGGTTTTTGTCTTGGGGTTGAACTCAGGTGACAGCTGCTCCTACAAAGTATCAGCTACATTGCTACACTAAAAGAAGAAAAAGGAGTAAGCGAGTTTCGGATTTCGAGTTTAGAATCGCAAATGCAATCGGGAACAATGCTAAGATAAAGGTGACTTAAAAGTTTTAAAAGTCGGCAAGCGCACTCATGAATATTTTACTTTTGTTTGCAGATCAATTTGCGTCAATATGCTTCCTGTAAAGCCCAGTAGCCCTCAACCCGACGAGGGTTCCATGGAGAAGAAGTTAATTGCCGGCATCCCGCGCGTCGCCGCCTGCACTAAGTTCAATGCACCGGTACATATTGACGTGGGGGGCACTATTTATACATCTTCCTTAGAAACTTTGACAACGTAAGTACTCATAGTAGTAAGTAGAACATATAGTTTGTGTTCCATACTCTATAATAATAACGGTATATATTACAGAGAGGTTGGGTTTCTCCAAAGAACTTCGTGGGGGCGCCACCGTTTTTGGAGAAACTCAACCTCAATCGGTAGGCAGGTTAAATAACAGTTGCTCCTATAAAGTCGGTACTTACGAGCAAAATTAAAAGGGGAAGGAGCTAAAGCCTCGAATTCAATCGAGAACAATGCAATATGTAAGATATCCACTGCAAGTGGTTTATAAAATTCGACGAAGATAATCATTTAGGTCACCATATAAAGCGTAATTTAGTTGGCAACAATCGATTGGAGAAACTACACTACATTAATTATTCAGAGCAATACGTGGTCTATTCTTAATTACGATGCCTTCAATGTCCATCGATCGATTCATGAAAATTTAAAATGGGGGTTATAGTATGAAATAGCCTTGGTAAACTAGGTAGGTTTATTTTTAAAATATTCGTGATTGCAATCGATTGGAGAAACTACACTACAATTAATTATTCAGAGTAATACGTGGTCTATTCTTAATTACGATGCCTTCAATGTCCATCGATTGATTAATCAAAATATAAAATGGGGGTAAAGTATAATAGCCTTGGGTGGTAGGTTTACTTTTAAAATATTCGTGATGTTCGATTTTAAACTTTTTATTCTGCTTAGTCAAACATGGACTTTACTTTAAAAATCCGAGTCATTTTTGAATACGAGTTCCAGTGCGGTATTAACGCGGTAGTAACAGCTCGCAATTTCAATGAAGAGTTTGGAGAGGAGACTGCTAAAATGAGCATCGTGCGTTTTAGGCATACAAACTTTCGTAATGGAAACTTAGATTTGAAGAGCCAACCACGTGGATGACCGCCCATAGAAGTGATTTTGAATTGAAATAAGTGGTGGAAGCCGACTCGAGTCAACCTACCTTACCGGAATTAGCGGCATGGTCTAACATTACCTTGCCTACAATATTGACTCATTTGTGTCAAATCAATAATATAAAAATTTTGAACAATAAGTTGGCACATGATTTGACTGATCTATAGAAAGCGTCAGTAGCTTAGTGGTTAAAGGGTCGGCCTTATGATCTAGAAGTCCCGGGTTCGAATCCTGGCCATTACACCACTGACGTGAACCCACTCATAACACAAATAATTAAGCTTAGCTGGAGGGGTTAAAGAGAATATTAGAAACTTCGGTTCTAATTTCTTTAAAAAAAAAATTGTGTTGCCTTGTTCATACTATTTAAGTAAGGTAGAAATGAAGGAATATTGGATCGAATTTCGACATGTAATGCAAAATGGATTCTTTATGATAGCCGTAAGCGAAAATGCGATGGCTGACCTCAAAGGTCTATGGTAATGGTACCTGTTTGGTGTTATCTTTATGATGATATGCACTAAAGCTTTTTCAAGACTGCTCAAGCAATAACAGCAGATGTAACTGTGCCAAATTTCGAACACTGATGCCAAAACAGGCAATGAAACAGCCCCGACTCATGAATCGATCTTCTCCATGATAATGTGAGACCTCACACTGCACGAGGAATCGTAGCTCTACAGGAGCTACAGTTAGGAACCATATGTCATCTTGATTACCTTTCTTCTAGGGAATATTACGTTCTACCTGATAACAAAATTTCTTCCCAGGAGGCAGTACAAAATGCTTTTACGCAGTCTGTCGAGTCTAGATCCCCAGAGTTCTATCGCAAAGGCATAAATAAATGAATTTCCGTTTCGATGGCAGCTCTGTATAAATAACGAGGGCAAATATTTTGACTGAATAATATATGTTCAATTTTTCAATATAAATACGCAATTTCATACTTTAACCCCTAATATATGTATAGTAAATAGATATATAGTTGTGAGAGGGTGTGCGCGGCTCTACGAGAAGATTGGTTCCCACCTCAACTGAAAGATATTACCTACAGCTGATGATTGACGAATCAGCATATGACAGCAGGCTTTCCTCTCAGGGGTGATTAGTTGCACAGCATTCGCTCTCGCAAAAGCCCACATGAAGTGTAATTTAAAAACAGGACTATCGAACCTTTTTATATAAGTAGACTCTCTAATAAAGGGACTACTTGTATAGATGCCTTTAATACAGGGTTATAAGTAGTTCAAAAGCTATGAGAAATATGAGTGAAGTACTCAAGACAGTGCTGGTTGATGCCTGAATGTACGAAGCACGTTTATAACTGCTTCATATTTAACAAAATGCTGTCTTAGTACATAGTTAGGTAGATTATACATAAGCTTGTTTTATCTCGGCTCCGCGTGTTATTTCTCGGTGAGAGCGTTCGTCGGGCGGAGCGCCGCGCCGCCGGTGGCTATGCCCCGGGCCATGCGGGTTATGCCGCGCTCCGCACACTCGGTCCTACCTTCACCCCCGCTACTTTTTCTTTTAATCAACTCCCTTCAGGGCACAAAAATGAAATATAACGTATCTTAGAATTATTGAAATATTTTGCAAAGTTTCGTAAGTCCAACAATACTGGGGTCATTCATGTATGTGGTGATGAGTAGCATGTCTCGAGGCTGAGGGCGTACGTAGAGAGAAAATTAAACCCACACATTGACAATAATTATGTTTTCGATACGATATATTTTACTATTTTATGCGTTGATTTGGAAGATTTTTCTGAGCAATTTGGATTACATACATATAATCACGCAGTTTCTCCCCGGAAGGTTAGGCAGAGGTGAATTAATACCCACATTTCACCAATCATTGAATTCGGTCCCATGTCATAGAGAGTGAGCCTATTGCCGTCTTCCGGGCACTATTGTTGACTCAAACCTGATTTTAAACAGCCCTATCCCTTAGTCGCAATGTACGACACCGCATGGGAAGAGATGGGATTACCACCTTTAAAATCAGATTTCTTTTATAACTTTTTGATTAACGTACCTACTCCTAAAAAACAATTATGTTTATTATACATTTTTTATATCGATTTGGTAACTCAAATGCTCAAACGATTGCTGGCACAGCGATACTGCGCTGCTTTCGACTTCTAAGTTGCAGGACCCGGGTTCGATACGCCCGCTCTGTGCGATAAGTGAAGTGCAATTGTAGTATGCATGAGAATGCATGACAGTATTTGCCTTCTAACACTCCTTAAAAATAAAGAAAAAGTAATTATGTATTTACAAATGTGAATGTATTTAAGTTTGTTCATCCACATTAAAGAACACAAACTAGTTGAGCTATGGTTTAAACCGTTATGAAGAATGTAAAAAAGCATACTATATAACAGATGACAAGTATATCTGGCTTGAGTATTGTGCAGGCTTCACCTAAGATGTTATTATGGCATATGTTGTATTAGGTAAATTATGTGTCTTTTTTTCAAAAAATTGACAAAGATTTAAAGGAGGCGGCAGAAAACTAAAAGCGTACTTCGAATAAAATTGATGTCAATAAGTTATACCTGTTATATTATGTTGAATAAATAAATTGCTTTTGACTTTGAATTTGTCTTAGATTTCTTAGCTGTCAAGCTATATGTACTTACATTGGGCTTAGACAGCGTTGCATAGAAAGTCCTAGAATACTTCTCTACTAAGATATTCCATGTTTCCGTTGCAGTTATCCGGAGTCACGACTTGGCAAGATGTTCAACGGCACAATACCCATCGTGCTGGACACTCTCAAGCAGCATTACTTCATCGACCGCGACGGAGGCATGTTCCGCCACATTCTCAACTTCCTACGCAACAAGAAACTGCTGCTACCGATTGAGTTCCCGTACATGGAGCTTCTACTGCATGAAGCTCAGTACTTCGAACTGGATCGTAAGTGATATATAACTAAAAGACGAAAGTGACAGTAAACCAAATACTATTCTATTACATTTTTGAATTGAAAGTGTTATGTTTCCAATCGTCTGTGGGGTAGCCAGATTTTTTTTGCTATCAGTGGGATGACCAAAGTCTTTGTCTTCGCACTGAGGGCATAGAAACTCTGTTCTTACAGAGTCGGCAGCACAGTATGACCTACCTGCTGTTGCAGACATCCATAAGCCAAGATATCCACTTTCCATCAGGTGGGCCGTGTGCTTGTTTGCCACCTAAGTGGTATAAAACAGACGTTCGACTGCTAAGTATGTATGCATGAACATGAATTTTTCGCAAATTCTAGGCTAAGTTATAAATGTGTTTATCCGCTGTCTGGATCCCATAACACAAGACAGTATAGCTACTTGTGTGCTTACTTTTGGTCCAGATAGCGCAGTGTACAATCTTACCAATACTTATTTATATTATTTGTCAATACGTCGCTTGATCTTATAAAAAGCAATAGTGTATTTTAGTCACAATGATTGAGTATATGGGACCCATCAAGATCTTCGATCGTCGTCAATGGCTTGCCGTTGCATCAGTCGATTAACGAACGAGGCTCTGGCACATAACTTTCTTTAGTGGTTCGGAGGCCAGATTACAGTCACTCCCATAAAAGTCAAGGGAAACTATACTATATAAAGAGTAGGACGGTGGACCCCGGGTTCTAAGATTTCCAAGGTACTACAATCGGGACTAGTGCTATAATGATGATGATGATTATAATATAAAATACATAATTGTTTATATGCAACACGTTTCAGACATGGTGTTCGTTCTGACCAAGATGATAAGTGAGCGCGAGGAGTCGAAGCAAGAGCGCGACTGGCTGGGCCAGGCCACTGAGCGCCTGAAGCAGGAGGCTGAGCTGCTCATGCAGGAGCGGGACCGCCTGCAGCAACGCTGGTCATGAAGCGGGGTATGTTGTACCCATGTAACCTATTTCTTGACCCAGTACTGCTTTGACACTTGATTTTGTTTCGATCAAAAAACTGGAGGTGAACATCAATGATAAAAATAAGTAAATAAAATAAGTATTTTATTTTGTCTATATTTTATAGTTACTAGGCATTTCTGGGTGATGTTAAACTTATAATTAAACTTTTGAATGAAATTTTAAAGTATTTAGTATGCTAACTATTCAAATCGATAACATAGAAAAAATTTAATTGGTTCAGCCGAGATTCGAACCCGCGACTTTTTCCTTACAGGGGGATTTTTTCTATCTTCTACTACTAGGTTAATTGTAACCTAAGTATTGACTTAGCTTTTGATTTGCTAAGTCACGCTAAGAGTCCGTTCGAGTTCGAGTGAATGTTTATCTCTCATCTCATCTCATCTCATCTCATCTCATCTCATCTCATCTCATCTCATCCCATCTCATCTCATCTTATCTTATCTTACTATTGTATTGTATGTGTTCTATACATATACCGTAGAAGGTTCTATAATCGTATCGGTACACGTGATGATTATTACACATTGATGTCAGCATTTATGCTGAAATAAAATAAAAGTGTGTGAAAGTGCATATAAAGTTTAAGCCAACACAGCACATTGTTTTGATATCAACGGGAAAGTAACATTATCCGTAAGTGGAAATACAGTTACGGATACAATTACTTTGTGCGAATCACTAAGTATATTGAAGTACAATGTAACACATAATGCAACTGATAACTACTAATAAATGCTACTTATCACGGAAACAGCAAATAGTAACGGCTTGCTACTAAAACGTATTTACGAAAAAAATTAAACAGCTTCGAACGTTGCGTTCGATCTACTTATTAGAAATCTGTTATTAACGACTAATAAGTGTATAAGAATCAGGGATCGCTGTTAAGATGTTGTATTTTTGTTATTTTTCCTAAAGTTGCAACCTTATTATTAACATAATCAGCTCTTTATTTAAATATGATACACATATAATTCCATAAAATCAAATAGATCAAAGACGAGGGTAAATATATTTACATAAGATCTTCAGGTTTGTTTGAGATGTTTTCATTATTAACCTTAGCCATTTTCAGTCGTTTTCATTAAGACCTTATAGCGTTTAAACTTTTTCTTACCTTTAGTTTTTAAATATACTTATTAACGAATAAAATGTATTTTTCCAGGCCCCCTCATCAGATGCTTCTACTAGCCACGGCAGTAGCAGTTCTACGGGGTTAAAAAAACGTCGCCTTTAAGTATTAATTACCTATATTTGAAATTCCAAAGTGAATTAGATTTAGCACACTTAGATGTTCTCAAAGATTTAAGCATATATTTGTCTTTAGGTCTTTGAGAGTTAGTTAGATACTAAATTTGTGTTGCAACGTTTAATGGAAGACACAAATCAGTAAAGTGGACGATCACATAGCTTAATTGAATGTAGATAGATTGAATGTAGACACGCCCTCGAATGTAGAAGGCAATTTTTTTATCCTTAAGGCACATTATTACTTCATTATATTATTGCACGTCCTGCATCCTAAGCCTACAATAAGGATAAGGCCGTCCATTGGCTCACGCGAGCACCTGTTTCGTGCAAATATTATTGTGCGAGATTTGGACAATAAGTACCTACATTATTATTTAAAGAAAACAGTACGTAGTGGGAACGCTCACATAGGCGCTAAAGAACTAAGCAAAATGAGTCTAGTGAATCCTGTCTTTTGTAGGTTGCTATTTACTAGTTCTTAGGTAATCGTGTTAAGTTGTTTTACTTTTAAAATTTATGAATGGTATATATTTACGTATTCACTTATTATTGTTAAGATACTATCTGCTTTCATTAAATTCGTTTTTAGTATAAGTATGTAGTTATGGTAGGTACCTTTGTTTATCGTTAAAGTAATCCGAACAATATAAAAATTTATTTGTGTAATAGCACACAATATATGACCTGAATATGCAAATTTAATTTTTAAATTTTTATAGATTTTATTAAGAATAATTTAAGTTAAATATGAAATTCGCGCGTACGAATTTGCAAGTAACAACTTATATGGATTGCAACAAGATATACCTAGGTGTAGGTAGGTTTTTTTATAGTAGTAAATTGCTATTTCTAAGTTTTTAGTTTTATATTGATCAGTACGTGATTAAGACGTTTATGTATTGGTCTAGGTCCTATAGTCATCACGTAAAAAGTATACCTACTAAAGTATTTTTCATAAATATTTTAACATCCTTTTATATTGAGGTAACCCGATTTTATAAAATTAATATAGAAAAATTCTAATAAGCTAACGTGTAAATTGTAATAAGCTGGTGAAACTAGCAAGTTACTAAGGAGGCTTGATAAATTCATGACTTGGAAGAAGAAGGAAGAAGGAACTAACTATTTTTATCTGATTGATATCCTCTCAACTTTTATACTATTTATATAAATTTTAATTTCTACTGTCTATAATCCTCAATCAATAAACTAGCCCTTCACAGTCCACAGCTGGACCTGGCCTCTCTCAATACTGGGATGTTTCCACGCTGGCCAGACTGTTTGGTACAGGGTTTTATTTCAAGTTTTCCTTTTCTCGCAGTGATATCATCGGCGTAATTTTCCGTTAGTCACCTCTTACAACACCCTTTGGATGAGATGGGGTGGTGGTAGGTACTTCTATTCTTTCTTCGTCACCCCACGGATAATGATCAACAATCTGCAATTCTAATGAAACTGTTTGCCCCTAATCTATTTATTTATGTCTCGTAGCGGATTAAGTGGATAGACAGTTTGAGGCTCCATCATATTATTCGAAGCTGAGCCAACCGCACCTGCAAGCTGACGCCCATTGATCGACAGACGAGCCTCGGGTACTTTTCTCGAGAGGTTGGCAGGTCAGACGGCCATTCTGATGAGAAGCTGAAGAAGTCTCCAAGGCTAAATCAAATAAGCTGGTATGACGAGATAAGATTTAGCACTTGTGCAGTAGTTTATGTCATTTAGTGCCTGAGAAACATCTTGACATTGCGCTGATGGTTTTTAGGTCTCTTTATACATCTTCAGTGCTGCGGAGTGCGACGGCAATTAACCAGTCATACCTACTTTAAATTATACCAATAATGGGCTGAAAAGGTCCTCGGCGTTGGTTGATCAGACCTTATTATCGCTCGACTGCACATACGCGAACTATCCCCCAATAACACCGACTTTAAATCAATATTTTTGCTGGTATATATACCGGCATAGATAAATTAACGAGTTTTCATATCTCAATTGCAGAGGGTTAGTGCATTATCCTGATACGGCTCAGATAAACAGTCTCTGTGGTGTAGAGCGTTCGTCTACGGCGCAGGGGTAGTTCGATTTTCCATTTCCACCTTTTCTATGCTGCGGATATCCCCCCGTAACATCACCCTCACCGCCCGAGCCGTCGTTGGGGTGTCAAATCGGACTCGAACCGACAAAAATCTTGAGTCATCAAATGCCAGTGACGAGATACAATCAATAAATCAATTAGCCCACCGTAGCCCACTGCTGGACATAGGCCTCTCCTAATGTGAGCCATTTTGTCGGATCTTCGGCCTTCCGCATCCAGTCTGTCTCAGCTACCTTCTACAGGTCGTCTGTCCATCTGGCTAGGGGGCGTCTTACCTTCCGTTTACCTTCTCGCGGTCTCCACTCTAGACTCGTTTGCTCCAACGGCCATCGTACCTTCGACAAACGTGGCCAGCCCACTGTCACTTTAGCTTGCTTATTCTGCGACCTATGTCGGTAACTTTAGTTCTCTCATAACCTCGTTCCGAATTCTATGCTTATATTAAATTATGGTCAACTGATTTGTCATGGATTTATGAAAGCGACCTTCTAAGTATATTAATGTCATATCTTAGTTGTAATTTATATTGTTTTAGTTATGAAAATTTTGTGTTCAGCTACGTTTGAGGTTGTATGGTACCAGTTGAAAAAAGCTTTAATTTGTCTTTTAATAGTGTCTTTTTTCATTTTTGAGGTGTGTATTGTTGAGGTCGACTGTCGGTGCATATTTTATATACTAAGTGCGTTTATCCAATGATCTAACTTGTTTAATTATAGAAATAAGTAATGTTTTCAGATGATCTGCAATTTATTAGATTAGATCTATCATTCAGGAGCTTCGTTGGCCCTGGTGAACGACATTTTGTACTGGACATTATATCCAGGATTAATTAGTCGTAGCATGTAAAACATTCTAGTTAAGGTCTCATTTTATTTTTGGCTTGTCACATAGTGATACCATATTTAGCATTATTCAACTTCATTGTATCCTACGTATAACTATTGTGAAATAAAACTTTGATGTTGTATTTTTTTCCTTTTTATTCACTACCCATCAAATTAACAATAATAGCGATGAAGAGGTACAATAAATTTGATTACTGAGAAACATCTGTTGCAAAACGCGTGTACATACAAATTACACAAAGTACATAGACATATAGATATAATAATATATACCTACAGTTAACACATTTGAATCTATGAGTAGGTAGGTAGGTACTTAGTTGTATCGTACAAAATTTGAAAAACGTTAAGATTGATTCTTTGAAGGAGTCTTTTTTTTTTGTTTATGATTATGGGAAATTCTATTGTAAAACACAAGTTACATACCTACAGTTACATAAAGTAGATAGACATTTATAAGTAAGTACATACCTACATTTAACATTATTATCATCCATATCTATACCTGTAACACGCCAAACACTGTGACCACTTTGAACTAGGCGGGTTCATTTATTACACGTTAATTTTCCAAATTTGTAGTTTTACATATAAAAAATTAATGTCATATAAAAGTTTGTATATTGTCGTCTTTAATTCTTCACCATGCGCAAGTTCCAATACGTCGAGTGTTCAGAGCGGTCTTCAACTTGGCGAGAAGCAATAGTTTAGAGACTTAGACATAAGTCTTTTAATTTAGTGAATAGTTTCTGATATTGGGAATACACATATAGGTACATACAAACACTTATCTACATACAGTATACATATAACACTTATAAACAGACTTATAAAAGTCAACACATTTGAATTTATGATACACATATGAAAAAAGAAAACTGATTCAGGAGTCCTACTTATAGGTTATATAAAAATAACCAAAGCGCAATTGAATCAAACCCCCTTATACCTCGCGACGCGTATCTTGGACCTAAACTCGCGAGATAAAAGAGGCCCAGGCATACGCGGATTGTTTTGTAATATTTTTTAAGGTGTTTTGTAATAATCTATACTTGGTGAATTTGAGCTCATCCACGATCGCAGCACCCCGGTCTACCCTCAAAAGATTGCTAAGAAACTAGTACTGCGCGTATAGAGGGCATTTTAGGTACAAGGTAAGTTCCCGAGCAATACAAATTGATGGCTAGCGGTGCTGCAATTTGTAAGGTATTTAACACGTCGTCGTGAACCTTTTGTGCGTCGATAAAATTTAATTCAGTGTAACAGATATTTCGAGATCTATTTGCCAATATAGACAATTTTGGTTTCCACTACCATACACCAACGTAAAAGACACCTTAGTCGAGAATCGTCGAAATCGAAATGTTTTAGCTTATTAAGACTGATTCAGTGTCAACGAAAGTATCGGATCTGCCATAAAAATAGATTGTTGTAGTTGCAACGTTACGGAATTCCAGGGCTTGAGGTTTACTTCAATTCAACCTCAAGTACCAGAAATACTAAATTCTTGATGTGTGTCATTGTGTAGATAAAACTGTTATATTCATTACCGTAAACAAAGAGAAGATAAAGTTACACTAGTGACTGATCTACTAAGTAGAAAAGTTCAGGGTACATTCTCTTGAGGCTAACCAGGGTCTTTTACACAGGTTATAAATCGTTATTTCTGTTGAAAGTCTAATATATCAATTTTGAGAGATTGTTCGAGAAGCTCTTCATTATGTTTTACCCTTACACCACTCGGCATCGATAGGGGATTCGCTCACACTCCATAAAACAACATTACGCACTTGGAGTCCTTGAATTTGATTGAATTACAGAAGTTGCACAACGAACGACTTGTTGGCTAATATGGAACAAACAGAAGAGGTACTAAACCTACACATTTAATAATTACGAAATGTGTCCATTAAGTTAGTTATCCTTAAATTATGACACCTAACGTACATTGAGCACATCTCCGAGTAATACATTGTTGTCACTAAATTTACTACTTCATGGATAGCTTCAAATGACTACAAGCATATCAAGCCACGTCTTAGCGTAACATTTTATGATAGTAAGAAGATTACGTATATCAATTTGAGCTCTTTTAGGTATCTACAATACCTATGTAATTCATACAGTGTTAACTGTTTCAAAATACCGCAACGGTCGGTTCATTTTCCGAAAAATCACAGTTTCATAAATTCCTATTTAAACTTTTATACCAAATTAAAAATCAATTTCTAAACTCGTACTTTTATCGCAGCCAAATGTGCAGTCAGTTCCGATTTTGATTTATATAATTTAACGAAAATCTAAGGAAACTTTAATTTCAAAAATTATAAAACCTTTTGTGACAACTTTTAGAAGATCAAGATCACTTAAAATAATAACAATATTTCAATCTTATTACCTAAATAATAAAAAAATGTGATTTTATATCAAAATCTATAATTAAACTGCTTATAAAATCACGTCTCAATCTGTGACATGCTGCAAAAATTATGTTGAATATTAGATACCTGTTATCACTGACAATCATGAACTTAGAGATATGTCAATGACAGTTATAATTTGTTTATATAGACACATAGTTTATAAATAACAACAAAGTAGTGTGCCAGTATACCTATACCATTAATTTTAATGGGGTTTTGACACGACCGACCTCCAACAAGACAGCAGATAAACTGATTACGTCATCTAATAAATGTCAATAGTATGACATGAATAAGTATTTACATCTCACCTTGTAAATATCATATGAAATGTACAGCAATATCATAATAAAATAATAACAATATCGAAAATGTATTCAGCGAATACAATAATTTACCTAATGTTTAGGTTTTTGTAGAAGAGTATCTCTTGTATTGAAAGATTCTTGAAAGAGACAAGCTGCTAACCATTTACTCGTGAGAATGAGTTTGAGTTAAAGAATTTTAAAATTATTAGGTATTGGCACATTAAACATCAATACTCAATCTCTAACATTTAATAATATCAACACGAATTTATGGCTGCCATTTATAGTAACAGTATCCACCGAAACAAAGAAATGATCATGATCATAGCAATAAGTTGATTAACCTTAATATTATTTAACAATGTAACATCGATACGTAAAGAATATATAATTAAAGTTACAAACATTAGATAATAATAAAAACTCACTGTATATGAAATATTGTTATATGAGATCTATTTGTGTTGAATCAACGGCTAATATATAGTTCCTACACACTATCAGGGACCTTAATAACAGTATAAACGATTATACATCTATAGACGTATTATATTACGATCGAAATATGGCAACATCATAACTGAAAGTTAAATCTAAGCAAACAAAATATTTGGTGTATCTATTTCTAATAAACTTGGATAATATGTTTTATTTTAAGTTGATCCAAACTTTGTTACGTTGCGTTTCGTTGTCAAAATGAAAACAAAACGCATAATAAAGTGCCAAATCGAGAACTTAGATCTTTCATGTATCACCAGAATAGCCTAATTATTATTATCGTTCACAACTGTGTCCTCTGGGGGGCACAGCACCTGTTATTCTTTTGAAACTTCATGTATCTTAAATAATATGAAATAAACAAAAGAAGAATAATGAAATAAACAACAAAAGCTTAAGAAGACAGAAATATCTAAAATAAATAATAATAACATAATAATGCCCCTGTTCATGAGATGGGCTTTCTTTCTGTGACTTCAGAAATCGCATTGCTCTGAATCGGGTTGAATTCAAATTATATTCCACCAGTGGTCTACCGTCGTGAACTTGTTCGTACCAAACTCTGGAACCCTGGAGATACACGGAAGCCTGTTGTTTTGCCGAAAAGATTATTCCAAAATTTCACTACCCAAACAAAAATTGGCTACCTTTTTTACACCAATGCAATGTATGGAATAATTTTAGTACCTACATACTTTTTCATATCGTCAAATTTTTATTTGGCAGAATATTACCAGAGACATTATCATTAAGGCATTTTGATCTTTAATAAAATGTTTTTTTACAGCAAACAATCTTTGGACAATAAAAGTTTGGTCAAACTATTAGCTATGATCAAAAAGTAAGAATATTTGGGATTAATATTATTAAATAATGCATTTTATTTATATAATCATTTATTTAAGGCTCTAACGGTTCAAAGTCGAATTTTTTTTTGTAACCTTCAGTTTTGATGGTTCCAAGTCTTATTTTATTCTGTGTGAAATGCGTTATTCCAACTGAATATTTGACTATTTAAAAATTGGTAATAGTACTAGCTGGTAAACAAGTTATTGTTTAAACTTTTGCTACATAAACATAACATTTACGTTACAGTTATTTATGAAGAAATTTTGTGCTAAACAATAATTTGGCAAATAAAATTATGCGGATTTTTTTTTGGGAATTGATAATTTGGAAATTTCTTTTCGGTCAAACATAGGTAACCCGGAGATACACATTAGATTTTAAAATATATTATTAGCCCGTTCTAACAATCATCTACAAAATGCTGAAATGTATAATCTAAGTAAGTATAGTATCTATAAAACTTAATCTTAATTAAAATTCGATATCCAATAACTAAAAATACTCAGTCTTGCGGTACGTGAAAAATAAAGGAGTTAATTCATTTTTGGCCACTAAAAATTGTATGAACAGAAATTGAAAAAGTAATAAATGAGAACACAAAGATAATATAAAATAGAGATATAACCCATTCACGATGATGTGATAAAGAGTCGATATTTTGATGTAATTAGGTTAGTTCTAGAACATTGAAAGCAATTAGGTACCATGCAATAGATATGGTGCTTGTTTATATTGCAATTGCTGTGATTAATCCAACCCCGGCTTTTCATGTATTGGACTACGTACATTATCCTATTTTAAAACGAAACAAAGGTCTTGAATGTAATTTATTCACCGTGAAACGGGTCAAAGATGGCATTATATTCTAGGTGAAAAGAATTTAATGATTTTATTGTCAGATTCAAGTTTTTATTTAATCTGTGCCAATATTTCAGTTATAGTATTATCACGCATGCGTTTCATCATTATTTGCTAAAAAGAAGAGGGCGCAATCAAGCCGAATTGACTCCTTTATCATTGTTTTTCCTCGTTCGATATGAAGGGCTTGGTTTTAGTTCAGCTATCTTCAAACACTTTAATTTTAAATATAACTGCTCAGTGTGACTAGGTTTCAATTGTAAAACATTTTGTACAACTTTGGCAAACTAAAATAGCAAATAGATTTTCTCTTACAAATAGAAGTTGGCAGATGACCTCGGTAATCAGTTAAACAACCAAATTATTATTAATTAAAATGATTTTCATTGCAATCATTTAATGATTGCAAAAGCTACCGTGATCTACTATCACCCCAAGTTTTATTTATATGAAAATATAAATATCAACGACTGGTGCCAAGCCTTGGGCTTAATGTATTGTTCATTGTTTCATTAAAAACTTGGACAAAGAATAGATGTTTTTACTTATACAATTCCATGTCAAAAGTAAATGCCAATATTTCTTATAATGCTACGACTTAATACACGTAAAAGTGACTACAGGGACCCGTAATTTGTCATCTTGAAATTATGGGTGAGTGACACTAAATCTTTAATAGCGTTACTCACTACAGTAGAAATAACATTATGTAATTTATAAATATACCGATAAAATAAAAATCAGAGATCTAGGTAAAATGACTTTACAAATTACTAATTGTTGACGAAATAATGTTACATAGATACCTATGTAACATACAGTACAAAAGTACCAGATTATTTATGAATAGTTGATTGTGCTTATTGTATTTCAATGTTACTATCAACATCGTACTAAGGGCAATTCAAATAGTATGCTCCTTATTTCAAAAATAAATCATAAATAATCAAAATTAACATTCACGAATTAAGATTCGGTGACAGGTTCACTCAAGGTCTGACAGTCCTTCATCTCTTTGTTCATTTTCAAGCTGTCCCAGAATATCTTGAACATCTGTTGATACCTGGAAAATACAAATAAATAACATAAGTGGGATGCAGAAAAGATTATAAATTATTTTGAGCATTTTTAGTTTGCTAACTTCATGGTCTTCATGGCAACTTACCAATAAATCCGGGAAAGCCGGATCGATTGTATCTAACGAATTGATCGCTGTTTCTAACTGAGTATTAAGAACTGCAACAAACAACAAGTCATTAAATAGAGTAATTAATTACTCGTATTAATTATAAGTATCGATGAATTAATGATATGCTTACGTGTTTCATCAAAAAAACCCTCAAGGTTTGAAGACTCGAAAGCTGACATTTCAGATTCAGGTTGCAGGTGTAGATCCGCCTCTGTGATTTTCTTTTTATTTGAAAAATCTTCATTTACATAGTCGTTGGGTCGCTTAAGCCCACTTTGGTAATTAATCATGCTTGGTTCAGGCAGCACTTCAAAAAAGACAGCTTCTTCCGTTGGTGATATAAATGGGAAGAATAATTGTGAGTTAGTTTCATAAAAGTTTGTCCCACTCTCTTGTTCGATGCCGTAAGCATTGTTCAGGTCACTATTAAAATTAATACCAGAAATATTTGCTGAATTATCAAAGTAGTCTACATTTAGTAAACTTGGAGCACCTTGTTCATCGTTGACAGTGTTCTCAGGTTCAGTAACGTTAGGCGCACAGGCCAGATGACTAGATGAGGCTCCGTTGAAATGAAATACCTCATTTGAGTCATAAGAACTCAGGTCCATGATTTTACCTTCTTGAAAGGCACCTTCGATAGGTTCTTCAAACGAAGATCCGTTTACGGGTCGATTTTGTGTCGTTAGGTCGGTAATTTCCTCCTCAAAGGGCACATTTTGATCTTGATCGAAAGATTTAATCATATCATAAATTTTTGAGATAGCTCCTATTATAACTTCTTTTTTTGGAGGAATTATTGTGAAACGTTGTGAAGATGATGCGCTGCTTGTAGAAGAAGATCCACTTGCAAGCGCGTCGTCGTCTGTTGGAAGGCCTGGTAAGTTGTTAACCAAGTGTAAAATTACATCCTTTAAGCGCCTTGGATCCTCCACTGGTGCCGGTTCATCATAATTTATTTCCTGGAATTGTGAAAAAGTAACGTCATAATAATGAAAAACTCGTTTAATACATTTTTGTTAATTGACTTTGTGACTAGTAGTCATAGACTAACTAGTTCCAACTATCTGAGGAGCAGTTCTACAGTTAATGATTTTATAATAGTTACACGATACACACATACGATTTATAAAATAACATTGGCTTTATTTTATGTATGGATTTGAACATTAGATATTTTAGTAAATTATGATAAATAAAAAAGGTAATTACATCGTGGATTTCTGCTTCGATTCCTTCAATTGCTGGCATTGGTACTTTGGATACCGTCACAGAGTACTTCTTTCGCATCAATTTGATTAAGTGTTTGCCTTCTTTCTCGTCAACCACGGTGTTAGTGCATACAAAACTGGTACAAGCTCCATTGTCTTCGATAATCAGTTGTCCCCAGGTCCTCATATAAATGAACTGTCCATTTTTAGTCATCAAACGGTAGCAGGACTCACCATATATTTTGTGTGTGTCATACACTGAAACATTTTTTAAACTGCTGAATGCATAATTTTGATATGATGCGCGGGGATTGTTCTAAAAGAAATGCTTGTGAATGCCAGACCCATGTAATAACATAAAGTTTAATCTGTGTATAATCTCTATAGTATGAAGGACTATGGAACGGTACGGAAGTTAAACTAAAAAAACCTCCTCGTGATGGATTTTAAGCAGCGGAGGTATTTGATTCTTTATTTTCTGAGTGAGGCGTTGCTACTACCGGTTAATATTCTTTTACATGGGAGTGGCGCATTTTCTAAGTTGCTCAATTTCATGTTGTGCCATTATAAAAATATTTGGCAATAAAGCCGGCAACGAAAAATAAGTTTTATGCTAAGCAACTTACGCGCAGCTAATTAATGACAACCTGTTACCCAGCAAAGCCTACTCCGTTCAAGATCCATACTACCTTTTTATCTGCTAAAGCATAATTAAGTACAAAAAATCATCCTTTAGATAGACTAAGTTTGACGTTCACGTACAAGAGTATGCGGTCAAGTGACATGGTACAAGAGTACCATGTCACTTGACCGCATGGCAGCATAGGAATATATCGCTTCAGCATTGTTAGAGCATAAGTACACCATATAATTTATTACATCGCTAAGCGCTTTGATCGCATGCCTATAAAACTATTTAGTAAATAGATGAAAATGTTCAATGATGTATATATTCACTTGTATTGAAATGAAGCAAATGTTGCACCTAACTGGGTGTAATTACATAAGTACTTATGCCAACTGATAGTAAATTAGACTTGGGTGTACAATATTGTCGTTATGCAGTGCAATGGAAAAATAGAAAGTGGTTATCTCAAGTAATTACAGATTATAAAATACCGATAGACGTTGTAGATGCGCAGGCGGTAAACAAGTGGTTAGTGATAATTATGCTCGTCTGATTAGGTACATACATATATACTTGAACGGCGTTTTATACCATTATAAACGGAACGACACAAAATTTTCTTTAGAAATTTATTACGAATGTCATACCTTGTTTAGCTATTTGAAATTCTATTTTCAAGGGTTTGATTAGTCTTGTTATTCACAATATGTTACTACCACTGTCACACACAGACATACTAACTCACACCCTCATAATACTCGCACCTAGATACATGCGCACGCACACTCGTCATATACGAAACTAAATCATAGTTTATTGTAGTTAGCTATTATTGCAAAGTGTTTGTTTGTACGTAGGTACCTACCTAATAAAATTACAACTTTATTAGCTTAAGATTACGTAAATTTAAATTAAATAGAATTAGGTGGTTGGTGAATGCAATTGGATTTGTATTTAAGCCTCTCTGCATGGGCTGATGAGTACGAATGAAGTACCGATGAGGCGCAGAAACTTACTGTCTCGCAGAGCGATGGCCACCCAGCGCACGTCGTCTCGATGCATAAAGTTCATGGCATTCATTCCGCTCACTTCGTGCGTCATGTAGCCCGTCACTAGAGCGATGCGCGACTCGCACTGAATAATTTGACCGTCGATCGAGTGTCTAGTGCGATACTCCATGCGGTAACTTTCCATTGCACTTTCATTGAGGAATGTCTCACTTGTGGGACGAACGATACCTATAAACACCTGGAAAGATTGCAATCATAACAACTTTAGATTAGTAAGGCAAATTTCAGTTTGTTCGCAGCAATGGTTAGTTAGTTATTTTTACATAATATGGTAAATAGAATAAAAAAAATTTCATACCACAATATACAGCATAATCGATAATTTATATATTTTTGTAGGTACCTAGTATATTTCAATAGCTAACAAAGTATATTGCAGGAGACCGGATTTGAGGTCTGTATTTCAGGACACCGGGATCTCTTGCCCAATTTTTATAACATTTTCATTTTTCTTTTATTTCAATGGTTAGCGCACTTGTAGTGATGCGAGTATAATTACGCTAATTGGACCTTTTTTATTTGCTGTCAGTGAGAAAAGGCTAAAGGCTTGTCCTGATTTTGTATCTTCACTAACGGCACAGAAAATCTCTGTTCTTACAGGGTAGGCAGCACGGGTGTGACTCCCCTGGTGTTGCACACGTTCATAGGTCACGGTAACCACTTTCCATCAGGTGGGCCGTGTGCTTGTCTAACCTAAGTTGACCTAAGTTGTATAAAAAAATACAGTATATGGTATAAATATACTGTATTTTTTTATATATAATAATTATTGATGAAGAAGTATTCAGTCCTGTTCAATCCCTACTATTATACTCTGTAAGCATGTGAGCTGATAGTAACGTAGGCAATGAACATCAGGATTATAGTTTGATTGTGGCCAAAGCCTTTTAAACTCGCCTTTTTTGAAAACTACATAATAACGTCATACACATGCACGTTTACAAGTTACGGTAAACACTTTCCATCAGGTTTCCGAAAAGGTTCATTTATTATCTACCTTACGTTAAGGAGTGGGTTTCAGTTTTGTCAACACAACAAAGGTAACGTTAAATTTCATTCTGTTAAATTAGACTAAGTGTTCAAAGGATTATAAATCTTAAGCTGTATACGGACTTCTGCAACCCACTGTATATGGCATGTTTGACATTATTTTAATTAAATAGTGGTAAAAGTGTACTTACTATATCATTGCCACTTGAGTAAGGGTTTTCTGTTCTGGCGCGTACGCGTCGAACCACTTGACAACAGCGGTTAGCGGCGCTGCAAGCCCGGTCTGATTTCCTTAAAGATCCTTGAACGTGGCAGGTTACGTATTGGTCCGGGTCTGATCGCTGGCCATGTTTTTTGAATCTATTAATTTCATAACATGTTAGTGTGTATAATGTATATAGTTTATATTAGGTATTTCCGTTTAAGGTATTACTACGGGGTACACTATAAGCGTGTAATGCAGAGAGTTAGAGGCCTGTATTCTAGAATTTTGAATCTCGATTTATCAGAGAACAAATTGTATAGACAGTTTGTCAAATCTGTCCTCGGATAATCAAGATTCTGGACTGAATTTCTTTTTAGAATACGAGCCTCAGAGTCCTCGATGCTTGTCACAGGGGCGGCCCCGTACGTCTACTGAACCGGTACTTTGAGAAGCAATATTGTACAGGAGATAATTATAAACTTTGCACAGAAAGTTCTCCTGTACAATATAATACTATAATACAATATAATATAATTTTCAAAACACTTGCTCATAAAGTGGCTCTAATTTCACCGCAATTAGGCACATAATGGCACCTATAATCAAACTGTAACTTTTTTCTTGCATGAGTGATTAACCTATAGTTTAATTTTAATTTTATTGATGGAGTTGCTTTCTTAAAAATTTTCATTACAAATAAATAGTTTTCAAAAAAAAATTAATTAACAGCTCATTTCATGCAACCTAGTATTTAAATAGATAATTTCAACTTGTTTCTTTCTTTCTTTCACTCAAATATAACTATGTTTTCTATATAATAACTTTAAATTTCCCTTTTTCTGTTTCGAAAAAAAATCTCAACTCGTTTTCACTATTGAAATTTTGGTTAATTATTAATTGTATTGTGCACAAGTACTAGTTTTGAGGAAAAATATTTATGCTGGTTACCGGCCGATATAAGATGTGCCCTTAACGTTATGGAAAGCTTACTCTACCTGAAAACTACAAGGATAAATATCTATTTTAGTATTACTTTCTTCGCAAGTATGTTGAATAACGTCGTATGATACACGTGTGAATTTAAGATTACCGTATTTGGCTTTCTTAAGGTCTTCACCTATCAGCTCGACCCGAGCTGATAGGCGAAGACCTTAAGAAAGCCTTAGTGGCAATCATCAATTCTACATACTTGTACCATAATATACATATTAACCGTACTGTGTTTCTGTCCGAAACTGAACGTTTTTATTGGGTTTTGAACGGAAGCAAGTAACTTTGAAGCCTAAAATAACGAGTATTATAATTTAATGAGAATTTAATGCCTACCTAATTACGAAGTGCCTCTTTTCTTGAGAGAGGCTTTCTTCAACCAGTTCCTTTGCATTGGGTTCATCAGGTATTAGGAGCTCACCGTTGGGGCCCAGGGTCTGAGTCTTTGGCATGAGCTGCTCTAGTAGCATCGCACGATCATCTTCGTGTGTGATACTGAGTATGTTTTGTCCAAGGAGATCGAGCTGCGTAAACATATTGTAAAATGAAATGTAAGTACTTAAGTATAGTGGCGTATTCTAGAACATCACTCACTTGAATCACGATGTTTATCGGTATTTGTTTTTACGTGACAAACATCCCCACGGATACCCCCACCACCGGTGCCGGTGGGAGAGGTTATGTGGGTGGTGGTATGTACTCGAATAAACAAAAACGCACGACGTCTATGGGTCGTTTTTGATTGCCGAAGGTGAGGTTAACAGGCATATCTCTCGCACCCCGGCCGACCCAGGGCCAACTCTCTCGATCTGGCCCTCTCCTCGGGGATGTTTACAGGTGTTACTACTGGTAGTAAGATTGGTAGTTACACGGGCAACAAACCGTATTTGAGGATAGATTGTATATACATCTGTCAAATCTGCCAATTCGGTCTATAGGTAGAATAATGTCCTCAGATAAATCGAGATTCAAGAGAGTGTCATTCTAGAATACGGGTCTTAATCATTTAAGCGAATCAAAATGAAGGACTTGGAAGGGTGATACTTCACCATATTATCATAATATTTATACTTTTTCTCATTCTTTTTAGATGAGTTCGGATTGACAACCTAATGTTGAGTAACACAAAGGTCAAGATCTTTATTTATTTATTTACCTTTTTATGTTAAAAGTTAACTCTCTTTCAATAAGTACTATGCGAAATATAGATTATTTATATAGCTTAGGTGGCAAACCACAGGATTCACAGGATGGAAAGTGGTTACTGTGGCCTATGGGCGTGTGCAATATCAGGGAAGCCACCCTCGTGCTGCCGACCCTGTAAAAACAGAGAGTTTCTGTGCCAACAGTGCAAAAGACTAAGCAGGACTAGCCTTTGGTTCTTCCACTGGCAGTACAATAACTCTCCAGTGAGTAGGGTATACTCACCGCCGGGAATACAACACGAGGTTATATGGTAACAGTATTTTGTAGGACGGAGGTAATTTCCCAGTCGTACTGCCCAATTGGGACGGGAATATCGTCGTGTCCTATCTCCTAAAACGTATTAATAATAAAAATATTATTTTACCTCAGAGTATCCAAGATAATCGCGGACATTCTGTGAGACGACCACAACGAGCCCTTTGTACGTTACGGTAATCAAAAATCCGTTAAATAGTTTCAGGAGTTTCATCATAGAAGAAGGTTTGAATTCTTGAATCGACCGACCAATGGAATCGCCGAACACTGGAAAAAAAAATTGATTAAAATATTGATGATTAATAGATTAAATAACAAAAGGTAATACGACAGTAGATAAAACCTTTTACAGTGTGACTAAAGTTAGAAAAATAATGATTGTGCTAACGCATCGGATTGACAGTGACAGAGTAGCGAAAGGAAATACGTAGCACTCCGTTGTGAGCGCAATATTTCTGTCTAAGTATTACAATGACTTCTATGTAGGTATACTGGACAAACTGTTCTAGTTACACATTTTTTATAGGACAAGTTAATAGAACTGCATCTCACCTGATGGTAAGCTAAATGCTTAATGTCTTTATACAATGCAGATGCTGTACATAATCGAGTTGAACTATGGCACCTTTCTTTTTATAATGTTATCTGAATGACAGGTACAAAAAGTTGCACATCGTTACTGGTCAAGTAATGAATTTTGGGTCAGTCTAGTAGTACTCATATAGAAGTCATTGATGTACTAAAATGAATATAGTATTAAGTTTATGTATACCCAGCAATACTATGTTATGAATATAAGATTAAATGGTCTCCAAACCAATTCAGAAGCATATGGCATCATGCGTTGATAGTATGTCGCTTTTAATTTAGCATTGCTGTACCAGGTACCAGGCCTCCTCTAAGGTTAGATGAAAGAACATGATGATTATTGTGCATACCCTATCAAAGTAGACACCGTGAACACAAAGCGAATGATCCCAATTTTCTTTTTACAATTTAATAGAAAATGGAGGGCCCTCCATTTGCACTGACTTTTGCATTATTTTTCTTTTTTTTCAAAACCATAGCAGCAAAATAGCACATTGCACTAAGGTAACACCAAAAGAACGATAAGCTTTACAAAAGTATAAAATAGATAATTAATTTATGTATTTTAGAAAAAAAATCAAAGTTTAAAAGATTTATTCATCTGATCGATGAGTGTGGTAACTTTTATTTTTCTTCAATAGGTATTGTAAAACATAAATGATAAAAAATGTTGAGTATCGAATTTAGTTATAGTTTGGATAATTTGACATATATTTTTAGTAGCACAGATTTATGAATTACATTCAATAATAACATAATTTTGTATTATGTAGAGAAATGTCGCAATAAACTTGAATGTCAAGTTGTTAAGTATCAAGTGAGGTTTGAGTGGATTGAAACATTTTTTCCTTAAATCGGTTTAAATATAGACAGAAAGAGATGATGGACGTTACAGACTTATGACACGAGTATGAATGGATTACCAGATACGTGTGTCAATCAGATCGAAGAGGTTTGAAGGTAATGATAGGTCCAAGAATACCCACAACCGCGGAGCTCGTGTGTAAAAAACAATTGTGAAGCGAAAGGAGTATTCCAGGATCGTAGAAAGCGGAAAAATGATGTCTACTCCAATGAGTAAGAGACGTGACTATACGTATTCTCTAAGCATGCACAGCCCAAAAGGCTGTGTGATAAATACCTGCATCCTTTCGTAGATGGTAAATTTCCTCTGTCGCTCTATGATTCAGTCAGCTACCTGGCTTCCCAGTCTTATTGCTGGACTCTTACAGATCGAAGCGTGACGATAAACCCACAATACCCATACATTGCAGAGAAAAGGCTAGAGAATTGACTTCCCAGGTGCGGCTACGTTTTGCGGTAACCACCTCGTCACGTGGGTAATAAATTTCTGGTAATCGCGCCCGCGCCAAATTCCGGCGAAGAAAATGTTCCAAGAAGTGCTAGACTGACGTTATATAGGGAGACATGCACGCCAATGGTCTCATTGACAGCGATCCTCAAGACCGGGCGAAGTGTAGGAGGAAAAACCGCAGTCTCCAGGGATAATGCGTCGGATGCAAACAGGACACAACGACTTTATGATGAAGGATGTTAATGGTAATTTTTCTTAATATCGCTCGACTGGTCTAGGTTTAGTCGTCTTGAAACTAACAAATTCTCTATTTACTATGTCAGCCCATTTCCGATGGGAAAATAGTGCATATATAAGTAATTATGTTGAGTTATACATAATTCAGCTCGTTACTAGTGTTCTAATCGATAGACGGTATCTTTAGGTTAAATCAACTTAGTGGTCAATCAATTACATAGCAATAACTCATTAATCTCATTATTGAACGTGTAATTAAAAAGAAACAAAGGAACGTTTAAACTATTTAAGCCCTGAGCAACTTTTATTTTAAGCGTGGCTACACGAGATGATAGGATAACATCGTGACCTTGGATAAGGCTCCTACTACTGGTTCTTTTCTAGTTGCCATACTCTTATAGTTTTACAGATTTTTACTATTACATACACACACACTATTCTTCCACCTCTTTTGAAATAAGTAGTACCTACTTAAGTAACAATAAGTAAACGTGAGTATCATTTGAGGGTTACGATGGTATACCATGATGATTACTCTGGTAGCACTGGTCAGTTTACGAGTGTATTTGTCATCAACTTTTAGGCACTTATTCCAAAAAGGGTACTCAGTTTTGAATTTTGACTTACCTGAGGACAGATTGTACAGATAAGCTGTCAAATCTGTCAATCTGTCTGTACAATCTATCCTCAGATAAATCAAGATTCAAGACTGAGTGTCATTCTAGAGTACGGGTCTTAGGCTGGTATTCTAGAATGGTATCAGTTTTATCTGAGGACCGATATTATAGACTATCCGTCAAATCTGTCAATCTGTCCTCAGATAAATCGTGATTCAGGATTGAATTTCTTTCTAGAATAAGTGCCTAGACAATAATATAATATTGCCCGAAAGTGTAATTGTATAAAAGTCTATGAATCGAATGATGGTCGACTTATTACCTATTTCATGGTGATTAGACTAAACAACCTAACATAACATAAACTCAAGACTATATGGCAAAGGTGCTAGCACCCACATTTCACCAGGTTATGTTTAGGTCCAATGTAATAGGTGGCGAGCCTATTATCACTAACCGGGCACTTATAAACCTAACACATAACTTTGAAAAGCATCGAAAAGTCATTGGTGTGTGCCATGGTAAAACCTGGGATCGAACCCGAGACCTCGTCTCAGCAGTCTACTGCTCTAAACAGCTCTAAGCAGCAGCAACTTAACAAAATATTAACAATCTATTTAAAAATGGGAACAACTATAAGCCAGTTATGCTATGCTTTTATATATATGGAGTACCATTTGTGGGACCTCATCAAGTTGGTGTAAATGAGGTTCGCTATTCTACAGAGCCAAAATCCCCAACCCCCAAGCAGGACCAGATTGAGAGAGATGGCGCTGGGTCGGCCGGGGTGCGAGGGATATGCCTGTCAACCTCACCTTCGGCAACCAACAACAACCCTCAAGTACCGTGCGTTTTAGTCGGTTCGAGTTCGACATAACCATTCTCACCGACTCCGGCGGGAGGGGACTTTCCGCAGGTAAAAAACAAAAAAAAATAGGCCCAAAATAATTATCATTATAACTTAGGCTTTTTTCTCGGGGTTAGTCAGACACTTCGCTTTACTTGCTTCCCCAAAAGCCATGAAAATACAAATGGAGTGAAAACGCAGGAGCAGACCCCGGGAACATAACAAGTGCCTATAAGACTTAGATGAAATCAGGACTCGCCGTTAAGGTGCTGATAATGTAAATGTAATTCTTTAGTGGTAAGTAGCGAATAGTACCAATATAGCTTTTTTTTTTTATACCACTTAGTTGGCAGACAAGCACACGGCCCACCTGATGGGAAGCGGTTACCGTGGCCTATGGACGTATGCAACACCAGGGGTGTCACACTCGCGCTGCCGACCATGAAGAAACCTTCTGATGCCCCTCATGAAGAACCCCATATTGTAGGCGCTTAGGAAAACCGTAGCAGGGAGGTCATTCCACAGCTTGAGTGTGCGTGGGATTAAATTTCTTTCATACCGCACAGTGCGCACCGTCTCAGGTCGCAATGTGTGAGGATGAATTCCCTGCCTATGGCGAGAGGTGCGATGATAGAATGTAGCTACGGGCATCATGTCAAACAATTCATCTGAGCACAAACCATTGTATAGGCGGTAGAACACACACAGTGAGGCAAAATCCCTCCTAAGGCTAAGAGGTTCCACACTACCTGTGAGTATGGGATTGTCAACCAGCCTCAATGCCCGGCTTTGCACTGAGTCGAAGGGGTCAAGCTGGTATGCAGGTGCTTCAGCAAAAAGATGACAGCAGTACTCCATGTGAGGCCGGACCTGTGCTTTATAAAGAAGGAGTTGCTGCCCCGCAGTGAAGTACTGCTTCGCCCTGTTGAGCACTCCGAGTTTTCTTGATGCCAACTTAACCTTGTCCTGCAAATGACTTCGGTATTGGACAAGTTGTTCGCGACTCTTCTCCACCTCGGACTGAGGGATATTTGCACGGCCCGTGTAACACGTGTCTCCGGTACTGTCGTCCGCATAACAATGAATGGAGCCATCAGACAGCATGTCATTGATATGCAGCAGAAACAGCTTCGGAGACAACACGGAGCCTTGTGGGACACCAGCGTTTATGTTCATGCGGTCCGAGCAGCTGCCGTCGACGACGGCTTGGATGCTTCTGTTGGACAAAAAGCTGGAGATCCATTCGCACAGTCCCTCGGGGAGTCCATAATATGGCAACTTCGCAAGAAGACCTTTGTGCCAGACCCGATCGAAGGCCTTCGCTATATCGAGGCTGACCGCTAGTGCCTCACCCCGACTCTCGATGGCCTGCGCCCACCGGTTTGTGAGATGCTAATTAAATCAACTTGTTGCAACGTAAACAGATACCGAATGATTAGTAATATGATTAAAAATAACACACCCTGATACAAGCATTAATTTTATTGTTTTGTGATATTCTTACACGTTAGATTTTAACTAAATCTTCAAAACATTATTTACTACTAGCTGCTACGCTGTTAACTGCTGTAACTCTAAACCTGTGACTATTATTTTCTAAAATATCCCGTTATACCCCTTTAACTGACTGACTGATTGACATTCTGCACTTGCTTGGAAAGTGGCAATATAACTTATGATACTCACAAGTAATGTGGCTTTCTATTGATAAAGGAATTTTCCAAATTGGTTTAGTAAATCCATAGATTACCCCCTACTCACCACCTCAAAAACTCATAATTTTTTTATATTTTTTTATATAGCACACGTCAATTGGACTTCGATTTGCCTGATGGTAAGCTGAAGGCAAAGTCCCAGAAAAGAGGGTCACCATTACTTACACATACCGTGTGACAATGGTGGTATACATGGTAACGTAACTACTGAAACCGCAGGAATTATTCGATTATTTAAGTTACAGTTCTGAGCATTTATCGTCCAACTATAAAAAACAAAATATGACTTTCGGTGTAGTTAAAAAAAAGAAAACCATGTTTATTTACAACTATTATTACAAGACATAAACTATCAGTCTTATAGTAAACATGCTTCTTACGAGTACGATAGTAGCGGGCGCGGTATGTTGGTGTGCGTGCAAATACGCGATACATACACGACAATATATTGGTTGGACTTGTTTGCACCTCTCTGCAGTATCAAGCAGTGCCACAGTAGATATATATTTATAAACATGTGCATTACGAATAGGCGCCCACACAACAAGATGCGTTGACTAACGTTACTCTATGTTCCTACTTCCTACTAACGTTACATTGGACGAAGATAATGAAATTTAACAACCATTTTGTGCATGTTTTCGTGTACACTATAATAAATTGTCTTAAACTACAAGACTAAAGTGTACTTAGACTACAAAACCTACGGATCCTAGCCAACTTGACCTGCAAGCCAGCACATCTATTGATTGATGGATGAAGTTCTTACGCAGGTTTTAGGATGTCAAAGGTTAAAAGAAATACCAAAACCCGGGCACCGGCACGGGGGCGTAAAAGCCGCAGAATACATTTTCCTAGATTTTATTTACTCTTGTTCTCTTTCTCTTAGCATTAATCCCAGTCGCATCCGAAGCTGCCTGTGGATTTGGCTAAACTTCAATATTTTAAGTAAAGCAACTGCCATCTGATCTCCACAACCCAACTTGTTGTACTTTTTAGGACTCCAACAACCCGTAACGACTGCCATAGATGTTGGTATGGCAACCGGGGCCGGCGGCTTAACGTGGTCTCCGAAGCACGACCAGATCGATGCAAATACCTATTTCATGCAAAAAATATTTGCACTGAGCGGGGTACGAACCCGCGCTTTGTTCACTACCACCACGCCACGGTGGCTGATTATTAACTTCAATTAAACATAGTTTATAAGCATCGGTAGCTTAGTGGTTAAGGAGTCCGCCTTGCGATCGAGAGGTGCCGGGTTCGTATCCTGGCCATTACACTACCGACGTGAACCCACTCCTAACACAAGCAATTTAGCTAAGCTGTAGGGGTTAGAGGGAAGAAGCAGGCCGCGGCGGCGGCGCGCCTGGCGCGCCTCCCCGTTTACCGGGAACGAGTTGGGGACTCTGTAGTCCCCACACACCCGAGAGAAGAGGGCCAGATCGTGAGAGATGGCCCTGGGTCGGCCGGGGTGCGAGGGATATGCCTGTCAACCTCACCTTCGGCAACCAAAACGACCCACAGGCGGCGTGCGTTTTAGTCGGTTCGAGTCCGACATAACCTCCTCCACCGGCTCCGGTGGGGAGGTATCTGTGGGGATTTTGCACACGTAAAAAAAAAAGGGGGTTAGAGGGAATATTTATAATTTCAGTTCTAATATTCTTTTTTTTTTAATTAATATTTACAATAGGAAATACGAGTATAAACTGTAAAATAATCGCGCTGCTCGTATGAGGTCGTGAAATTTAATGAGACAAGCGAAGAAAGAGAGAAACGTCTGATTCAAAGTAGGAAATATGCAATCAGGTCTATTTTCAAAGAGAGCAATGAACATTGCAAAAATAAACTTGCTGAAATTGGAGCTTGCAAAATTTTAACACTGCATACTTTCATAATATTTGTCATTATAATTTCATTACTACCTTCGTAGTTCTAATCTCATCCAGGCCAGTATTATTTTGTCACACTTATACTAATGATAGGTACTTACTTTATCGTAAATTACGTCCGCATCTAGCTTTTCTTTCAAACAGTCATTAAAATATTAAACTGCTCTATGCAATGCCAAAAAGCACCTAGCTAATGGGCAAATCAAGAGAAAATGCTGTATCTGTCTGGTACATAGGAGTGTATCTCATATACCGACGGGTTTTATACATACATACGCCTAACATACACATAACATTACCATCTTAGTCGAAGTCGGGTAACAAGAGCTTCGGCACTGGCGCGTTGGCGCCTGGCGCTTATGAATATCGACTAGTCAAACCGAAGCTAATTCTCCTGCTCAGCAGAACATTCATCAATGACTAATCAATGAGTGCGACAGAGAACAAAGTTTGACTAACACGGTACGCTTTTAACATCAGGTTAGTATATTCATACTCATTTTAATAGAAGAACATTGTAATAAATAAAATGTGATTTATCGGATAAGGTTATGGAAAAATGACCTAATTCACACTGTACACAGTGACATTGAAACGATGAACCAAAAATAACTGCATTCACAGTGCAGTGTGTAAATGGTCTAAACGTAAAGGCATGGCTTGGCACGTGCGCCGGCGCACTCACGTTATTACACACGATTTGGTTTTATATTGATAGACAAATACATAGTTAATATTAAACTGCGATAATTAATTCTTTTGACGCTGGATTTCACCATTGAAAATCTATGTAATTAAACTGAGGTTTCACGTTTGTAATACACATATTTATGCATGTACAATGCTTGCTTTGAGCGAAATCCTACCCATGACCTCATACTCTACTCTACAGTGTACTACACGTTTCACAGGTCAGTAATCGATTACTATCATTTTTTATTAATTGCCAATTCTGAAATTACTCCTTGAATAATATATATAGGTAGACAAATGAATATTCATTTTGTTTATCCACTCAAACGTCCGGGCGACTATAGTAGCCTAAAACTTTTAGACGTCCCATGTTTGAATAAAAATAAGGAAAATATAAAAGGCAAAGAAAAAAATTACGGCGAGAATTACCTAGAATTTTTTTTATGATATTCTGAAATGTTTACATCGATATTTTAAGTTTTAACAAAATGGCCAGTTTCAATTGCATATGCCTACTCATATAATATGAGTTTTATTTCCTTGCCTTAGGAATGTAAAAAGATCTTAAATACAATGGCCACCAACTTTTAGGTGGTCTTCAACTCTGTAGTGGTCGGTCAAGTCGTGACCACAGGTGCTAAAAATGGGTGGTAAAAATAGTAGGTTCCATGATTTTATCACGAAACGTCCCAAACCATTATATAATTATGAAATCTGTAGCTCTATACATATATCTAATAGGACTCCAAACATGAGAGTCATATTCTAAATGACTGCGAACCAAGAAACGAGGTAAAATAATGTTGTATTTATGATGTAAATTACTTATATTTATTATGTAGGCGTTTGCTTAGCAATTTTCTATGACAAAGTATATCTTAAATGACCTCTTGTATTATGAAGCTTCGAGTGAACTATAATATACCATTCTTTTTTATGTCATTAACTCCGGATATAGCCTTATCTAGTTAAGAAAAATAGCGTGCGGGGTTTTGCTTGTATGTTAACGTATGTAGCACTTAATGAAATTTAAGTAAAGGCCACAGTATTTTAGGAACCACTCAGCTGTACTTAACTCAGTGTCTGTAGTTGTGATACGTTGAATTATATTCGTGAAGTTTGCATATATCAATATTTAAAAATTGGAAGCATTGGGTGTACACTGGTACTTACACTCTACAGGGCCCTATTATCCTTCATGTAACCGAAATCCCTTTCGGCGCTATACCGATTGTGAAAGGTGGCGCGGGAGCGGGGTCACGATCCCGAGTCTGAATAAATTCGGATTTGAGATCCCGGCTCCACATGGATGTCCCTGTGGTGGCGGAATGGGGGCTACGACTTGGGCGACAGGCGCAGGGCGCGCCGTAGTAGCGGCGGTTAGACCCATAATGGGGGAGTGGCTAGAGAGGCCACACGACAGTCACTCTTACCGTCTGACGCAAATGATCACCGATCATGGGTGCTTCGGGCAGTATCTGCGTCGGATGGAGAATCAATATCGGAGGTCGATGAATGACGCATGAGCGCTGGCCTGGGGGTGACGGGTGGAGCCACCTGTCACCCTGGCAGACGCAGGCCGAGAGAAATGGCCATGGGTCGCCCGGGGTGCGAGGGATATGCCTGTCAACCTCACCTTCGGCAACAAAAACGACCCACAGGCATCGTGCGTTTTGGTTGGATCGAGACCGACATAACATCTCCCACCGACTCCGGTAGGGGGGGGGGGGGGGGGCGGTGTTATCCGTGGGGTTAGATACGTAAATAAAACTGCTGCTCAACAATGGACGAGGTTCGGGCGCCTTCTCGACGAGTAACCATTTGCATATTGTGCTCAAGAGAGACTTATCAGTATGTATCTGTCGGTGACCTTCAAGAAATTAGATTTTTTTTGCTGTTTAAGGAAGCATTGCGCTTTCATTAAAATATCCTTCTTTAGTCAGTTCTGTTGATTTAGCGTAACTCTAACCCTTGGATATGTCAGTAAGCTGTTATATTCAATAGGTAATAATGCGTAATGCGGGTAAAAACCCGACTATGGCAAAGCAAAAGGTGAGTTATTTAAGTGATTAAAAAGCTGTTGATCTCAGCGATATTATCATAAACTTAATATATAGGTACTTACTAGGTAGACTTTTTGAATTAAGCATGAAATTTAAGCTTTCTTTATTTTTACTCATGGGATTTTGAGCTGATTAATTTGTTTAATGTATTGCAATATTTGTCATTGTACCATAAAATTAAGATATGTATATTTCAAATGAACGTATGATACTTACGCTTATCCTTTACGTGTAAATCTTTTAGAAACGACAGATGGCAAGGAGGCCTTAAAATAAGAAAAGAAAATGCAACAGCAATGTGACTTGAATGCCGATACAGTGGCAGTTGAATCGATAATGTTAAGGTGGTTTGCTCTTGTGCAACGACGGACTTAAATTAAATATAGTCACTACTCACACATTACTTAGTCCAGACTCTAGTGCAAGTATGCATTGCACAGTTTGCGCAACGAATGTTCCGTATAAATTGTTCACAGATATACCTAAATCATCACGGGAATAGACTGAAAAATATTGTGATATTCGTGAAAATATTGAGTGTTGTTCCAGCTGCTAGCTAGCTCAAATTGACGGACGAAAAAATTGTTTATTGAAATTTATTTTGACATCGTCAGTACGTTTTCATTTTGCAAAATGTTTGCTTTACTAACTTAACATTTTTCGGAAAGGATTTGACAAGAATTAAACTCATTCCGTGGTTTTGGGTGATACATATTAGTCATTTTAGGTTTGGAGTTTTACGTTTTAATATCTTAATAAAATAATCCTATCTATTAATTGCGATGATTTATAAATTATTGCTATTAGGTACTAGCGACTTAATTTTTTGAAAAAAAAAATCCTTTTCAGAGGAAATATTTTGAAAAAAAACAGACAAATAAATAACCGTAGGTTCCTAAAAGTTTTTAATTAGTCTTTTAAAGCTATAGAACTCTAAATAAATCTTAATTGTCCGTCTAGTTTGCCTCTGGCCTGATCTTATAAAATTAATATTCTAATTTGGTGACTCAGTGTCAATTGATACATTATATCAATAAGTTACCTGTACTCGGATACTTACATATTATTATTCTGCACACACACACACACACACACCTTTTTTCAAATAGAGCATATTTTCAACATTATCTTATTAGGTATGTTTTGTGAATGCTTTTTAATATGTACCAATTATTGTAGATAATTATTTAAATATATTTCATTGGTAATTAATTAAAGATTTTGAATATTGTTAAATACTAGGTATAGGTTCATAGTGCCTACCTTAGCACTGTTTATTTAGCATGTGCTTTCTAATTTTACTGTAGCTGTCACATTACTTTAACAATGTTATATGATCGTATGTGGAAAATGACATGCCATTATTAATATCATACACAATGTGCGCACCTGCATCGTCGGACCGAAACTCTACTGAATGCAACTCGCCTTTATTACAAGATGATGGTACTGCTCAATCGTACTCCTCATTTTAGTCGCGTATACCTCGGGTAATTGGTATGGGCGGAGTTTGCATTCCATCACATAACAATTACTGTATGGAATGTGGTGAAACTAGAAAATATTTGCAAAGTAAAACGTAGATCTAGATCACTTACGAGATATTAAACTGCGTCATTTAATATCTATATTATAATAAAATTTACACACCAAACTTATAAATAAAACTTAAAAGCAAACGCTAGCACACAACAGAACGCACAGCTTAGATTTTTTAGAGATTTAAATTTTCATTAAAGCTTTAATTTATATAATTATATACCTACTATTATTATAAAAAAATATACTTACATATACATAATATATAAAATAATATTTTAATACAGTCACACGAAAAAAGTAATTACTAAATCTAATAGTCAGACTAACCATGTTGATGGGCTCGTAAGTAATGAGCTGTGAGGCGGAGCACACTGGTCTTGTCCATCTTGCGGCGAGCATGCACCACGGGGGGCACCATTGCTGCCAGTTCAGCCACCGATTGGTTCAGCCTGTCTCTCCTGCGCTTCTCGGCTTTGTTGCGTAGTTCTCGGGGGCTGTCCCTGTTAAGGAAGTCTAATTTATCATCTTATACATTCTGTAAAATAATTGCAAAATACCGTTAACCACCTACAAGGACTTGCGTCTCAAGCTAAGTAGCCCTGCGAGTCAGTTTAGATAGAGAAAGCCTTCTTTTTAAGGTTAGGGACCAGATGTCAGTGGGTTCTGTAAAAGCTAAGAAGATGCTTGGCCTGTGTCCGATACTGTTTAACGGCAGTCGTGTACTCTACAGAATACCGCGGCCATAACAACTTCGTGTTGTGTTCCCAGCGGTGAGTAGGGTAGCCAGAGCTCACTGGAGAGTTTTTGCTGTCAGCGGGAAGACTAATAAAGGTAAACGGTTCTGTTTTCTACACTGACGGGATAGAAACTCTGTGTGAACAGGGTTGGCAGCACGAGTGTGACTGCTCTGGCGTTACACACGTCCAAAGGCCATGGTAACCACTTTCCATCAGGTGGGCCGTGTGCTTGTCTGCCACCTAAGTGGTATAAAAAAATTGTATAAAATAAAGCGCGCAATGAACATTTTCTAGCGATTTGTTTGAAATCGGCATATTATACCTTTAGAATGATATTTCTGTGGATCTAGTAATTCTAACTAGCCTAATCGAAAGTTTACAACACATTAATTTTGTATAATCAAACATCCTGCTACTCGAACAAGTTACATTGTAACGCGATGGTTCTGTTAACACAATTAGGCGACTGGAAATACACACATCCTCATTTTGTTGATGTGGAAAGCTTCTAAACTAGTTCGCAAGGAAAATGATTCCCACTTATAAGGCATTCACTACTTGAACAGTAATACAGGGCCCCGATTCTGCTATATTTGTATCATAACAAAATCATTGTTATACCAATGACGCTGCAAAAAATAACATTCAAGTTTAGACTATATCGAAATAGCACATAAGTCCTAAATTACATGAAAAATTCGTTAATAATTTATTTAGATTCTATCAGCGTAACAGTAAATTCTAAAATTAAATGACTTTTCATGGTTGGGACGTCATAAAGCTATTATAAGTCAAATCGAAAGAGGAAAAAAGAATTAGCGGATCCCGGATTCACTGAAAGCTTCGAACGTAACGATGCGTTCGAATGCGTCCGGGATTATTAGTATATTTTAATATTAATATTCAAGACATACTTCCTACACAACGCCATCTAGATATAAAATTACCATAGCTTATCTAGCTTACAATATGGTTTCTACGATATGGATGAAAGAGACATTGTTATTTTTTGTAAATATATTCATAGCGGTACTCATAGAACCATTTCGAGCAATGCAAAGATATTCATTCATAAAAATGTTTGCATTGAGCGTGAATTGAACCCGCGACCTTTGACTTAGCAGTTGAACGCTCTACCACTACGGCACAGAGGTCGACAATCGATGGAAGTCGTCGTTTTGGTAGATGAATGGTTTTAACAGTGGAATGATAATTATATATAGATAAGAGCGCTTATGATATTATCATTCGTCCATTCGTATACAGTAGACTGTAACATACTTGTTTATGAGAAGTTATTTTTATTTAATAAAATTCCGCAGGACTTGATTAATATGCCAATAAATAAATTTAAAATAGAAGTGAAAAAAACTTTAATGAGTAAAGGTTACTATAAAGTGGATGCTTGCTCGCACAAAATAAATTGTAAACCAAAACAAATTTAAAAAAGAAAAATAATCTAGTTCTAATGCGGTTCGCTGAGTTTCTTGCTGGTATCTTCTCAGTAGAACTAATCTACCGAACCAGCGAAAGAATCATTTTCCAATGGTTTATTTTTACATTATTTAATATTTTTATATTATTTCTTGACATACATAATTGTAAAATTTTGACGATCATATGTGCTCTTTATGTGCCTAAACTGAATAAATGAAATTGATTCTTTGATTTCCACGGTTTCCCTCCACGTAGATGTACTGACATCTGACATCAGACACAGCCATAGCCTGTGTATTTTTCCATTGTTTAATCTATTTCTGTACCAAATTTAATCATAATCGGTTCAGTGGTTTAAGCGTGAAAGGATATCTGACACTTTCACATTTAAACCAGGTGTAACAGAGAGTTACTTTTGCTTTTATAATACCTCCGCCACGTGTGACTTAGCAGTTGAACTAGTTACCTACCTTACCTAGCTTACTTAATGTAAATCTGCAGTTCTAATTAAGATACACAGTATCTTTTGACCTAAGAATCCTCGCTAAATAAGTTCTTTGATTGGAGCTTTTACCCACTCAAATTAGTTTAGTTGCAGGGATAACGAGGTGTAAACGTTCAACTTCATGTAAGTAGCGTACGTAATATAGTTAATTATGAGATATTTTATAAGGTAGGTGCACGCTGTTACGGACTTTTTCTTAGAACTGTTTATGGAGAATCGGTATGCCGCAATTTTTCCATGTAACTTTAACTTCACGAAGCGCACGCGTGAAAGCTCTCAAGATGCGCGAAGCGTGCCAGTGGTCTCACTGTCATTGATGCCCAAGACCGACCGGGACTAACGCAAAAAAGATGCCATTTCAAATGATGGCAGAACGATTCAAACAGGCGAATTTTCCCGAGATGATGATGATCAATTTTTTTAGGCCAGTTGTCTCATACCAAATACGACATGACCAAATATCGTATTCAACTGGTGCGTAAGAATAAGGCCGTTGCTAAGGTAAATAATTGGAGAAATTATGGTCGCTTAGTGAATAAGGAAATATTTATTTTATTTAGTATCGTTATATTATTGCTCAAATTCCACGCTAAGGAAGGATTCAACGAAGTAAATACGTACTACTCATAATTAAATCAGGCTTATAGCTCATTTATATTGAAGTATGCTTAAGACAATGAAAGTACCTGTAAAGTGGCTTTAAATTTAATATTACAAACTATTTGGTATCTGATCTCTTTGAAGATGGTGCTCTTGCTCATAAATTCCAAAAACATTGAATATTATTCTTTTCAAGTACATTATAATTGGAATATTACTTTACTGTTTTGCTTTGATTTTGTGTCGCGCCTACTCACTTCAACATAACACAATTTAAACTTGGTCCCTGATCCGATGTAGGCAGGCGAAGTATAAAGAGTATTTGTAACTACCAGTAGGTACCATTATGCCAATAAAGCGCCATCTAATAGACCACGAATAGTGCTCAACGAGTTTATTTTTTATCAAAGACTTTTTTCAACTTGAAAAGCTGAGCCTCGTGTTTATAGGCTAGTCTCGACTGTTATGAATTAATTGAATATCTGTACCTAGTCGCATACAAAATCCTATAATACATTACAGCTATATTGAATTTCAGTGAAATAGATTGACGCTATTTGAATGGGTATCACTCACGGATTATAAATTCAAGACGAAGTACCTCGTTAGTGTGGATGCTAGTATCGCCAAACGTCCACGTGTTATGATTGGACATGTATCACCTCTTGTTTTTAACTTATTACCTAAACACCAAAGCTTGAAACATTGCGCTTCATATTTTACTCCAGTGGGAGTACTAAGTGTTTTATGGTTTGATTCTGGCATTTGATTTGATGCACATGCACTGGCCAATTGATAAATTACTGAAAAAGGGGCAAGTCAGGAGCACTCGAAACCGGCGGGCTTGCATGAAAGGTCTAATGACAGTAGATGAGGCTCGTCAAGTATGTAAGGATAGAAGTATGTAGCGGGCTGTTGTCTAGTTAGGAGGGGAATTTTGGTGGCCACGATCTTCTCGGGTCTGTTAGAAACCCACTTTGTAGCGTGACCTCAACTAACTTAACAATCAATTAACTTAGTTCCTAATAACTTAAAACGCAATTTTTCACTCGGTGCAATATTTTGAGCTAAATAATTCAAACTATAGTCGCAACTATTACTTTTGAGACTCATCTTTAATGCATATAGAAACTAATAATGCAATATAGAAAATAAGCGCATAATATAAAAGTTTAAAATTAAATCCATCACTACTTTCGATCAATTCTTCCCCTCGAGTCACTTTAAATAATTCTGTGTATACTATATGCGGCTATATTCCCAGCGGCTTCATAATTTCATGAAATTATATTATTATTACGAACTATCAATGTCATTCCGGTTTCATTGTAGCCTATAAAACATTTTTTTATTAAAGGTTTACTTCTTTCTCAGAGCCTTTGCCCAACTCAGTGGGGGTCGACTTTTTAAAATCTAGGATACGCCAATTTGACTCCACTTCGTCTGAAGGTAAGTTAAAGGTCTCAGGAAAGACTATCGCCATTACATTCACTAAGTAATGTTACAATGGTGGCACTCAGCTTGGTAGCCTCATTAGATGCTTTTTCACGCCCCGCTTAAAGGACCCGGGACTGTAGGAAGAAGGAAACACATTTGCTGGTGATGAATTCCAGGTTTTGGTAGTGCGACAAAGAAAAGTCTAACTGTAATGCTACCGATTTTTGCTATTGTCCGATACGCGAATGCTATCTGATCAGACGGCCAGGTGGAAGGATGACCTCGTGAAGGTCGCGGGGAAGCACTGGATGCGGGCTGCTTTAGATCGGTCATTCTGGAAGTCTGTGGGAGAGGCCTATGTTCAGCAGTGGACTAAGTGTGGCTGACATGATGATGATGATGATGATCTGACCTCTAACAACTAATATTGGCGATATCGAAGTTCTGTGGTCTGACGGAACTTTAAACTGAAGTCTCATTAATAAGGGTTACTATAATGCACATAGATACTAAATAATGCTATGCGTTCCCTGGTTTAAAACCATTGTATATATGAACCATTCTGAATGATTTTGGGTTAAAATAATAAAAACATTGCGTGCTCGAGTATACCCTTCCCTAATGTTGTGTTCAAGAATGTTTTCAAAACACTCGACGAGACTTCAGTTTAACGCCAGCATTGCAACCTTAGTCACCTATTCCACCTATAACGAAGCATTTTCAATACATCTCCATTATTAATATTTAAAATTTGAATTCCATGACTATATTTAATCAAATAAAACGCAGTCAAGTGCAAATCGAACGCGCGAGTCCGATTTGCAATTATCCAATTTTTTTCTTGCACTGACTGAACGTAGGATTCCGTGTTCAGTTCAGTAGTCTAACAAACCTAATGTTGCTGAAAACGGAAGCTACTTATAAAGCACGTAGTTTTTATTTTCAGAAGTCTTGGTTGGTATTGAATTTTTGATTAGTCATACCCCCTGCAGTAAGGGAAAGGTCGCGGATTCGATTCCCGATTTAAATGATAATTTTTTTTCTCTCCTAATTGATTTGATTACTTAGCATGCTAAATGGTTTAATATTTGGGTGGAGTCATCAAAAATAATGTTTAATAATGATTGTAATATCACTCATTGGTTCCATCGCCGCAAGACTGATATATATATATATATATATATATATATATATATACCTAGTCTAGCCATAAATATTTTTACGAAGAAAAAACATTTTTTTTTATTGCAAATAATATTTATTACTTTTACAGTGTGTTAGTTTAATACATAAATATAAAACAATTTAAAATATAAAAAGCTTATTCGAAGGGGTCTCCATTGGCTGCAACACAGTCCTTTAAACGTTGAGGCCAGTTATCAATAGAAGCACGCACTCTTTCCATGGGAAAATTCTTCACTGCCAATCGTATGGATTGTTTTAGGGACTCCAAATTATCATGGCGTTTAGAGCAAGCCATACTCTCTAAAACTGACCATAAATCATAATCCAGCGGATTAAGATCGGGACTAGACCACGGCCAGTCTTCAGCTCTGATGAAGTCCGAAACGTTCACTTCCAACCAAGACTGCGTGGACCGAGCTTTATGACCCGGCGCTGAGTCTTGTTGGAAGGACCATACTTGGTTATTGAACATGGTGTTGTTAAGGTGTTTAACTACCTTCTCAAGAATGGTATCTTGATACACTTGTGCCTATGTTTTGATACCTTTTTCACAAAAATATGGCTCAGTCACTCCTTCATAGCTAACACTCCACCAAACCATCACTGAAGTCGGATAATGCCCACGTTGCACTCTGTCGACTAATTGGGAAGCTTCCTTAGAGCTTTGAGCATAAATACGGTCATTTTATTTGTTAAAATGTTGCTCAATTGTAAAGATTTTCTCATCTGTAAACAAAATTTTTCTGTGACCTCCCTTTGCGTACCGCTTCAGTAGTTGCTTCGATTTTACCACCCTATTCTCTTTTTAAATTATCAGTTAAAAAATGACCAGTGCGTCTCGTATAGGCTGCAAGTCCTAAGTCATCTTTTAAAATGCGCGACATGGTTCTGGGTGCTATCTTCATCTCCCGAGATAAAATCTTTTGCTTTCGGACAGGATTTCTTCGAATTCTTTCCCTTAGTGCTTTGACCACCTTTTTCGTACGAACACTACGTGGACGGCCAGATCTTTTTCTGTCACAAACAGAGGAGGTCTCATTGTACCTATTAATAGCCCGGTACACAAACATTTGACTAATACCAAGCGTATGGAGAGTTTTAAAAATTACATTCGGCTCCATACCAACTTTGTGTAATGCAATCACAGCGATTCGGTTTTCTTTATCACCCCACTCCATTTTAATATAGCAAAATATTGTACAATGTATTGGCGCCAAAATTAGAAAACACAATGAACAATCGTATAAAAATGACAGATTCCAAATTCAAATGTAATATCTTTCTTATTTTAATTGTAACAGTATTTATGGCCAGACTAAGTATATATGTAGTTTTAGATGGCTTCAGGCGAGGTTCGGTGGCTCAGTTGTCAGAGCAGTCCCCCTGTAAGGGAAAGATCACAGGTTCGAATCCTGCCTGAACCGATTAAATCTTAATCGACCAAGTTTGGATTTAGAATCGACTTCGGTTGAAAGGTGTGTCGTTTTATATTTTCATCTTTTGAATTAAAACTGTAATTTAGTTATTTTTCACTTTAGCCCAATAATACACTTTTCTGGTTTCATGTATGTTATTTTTATCTATGTCGTTGTACCTATAATGTAAGTATCTTGAAATCATATATGAAATCTATTATGTGTTCGTTAGGCATCTTAACTATTTATTTATTTTTCTTTAACATAAAAGTATTTTTAGTTTCAGATATAATAAAATCTAACTTTTAGCCTTTTCACATTGATTTTAACGAACCCGGAACTAACTTTAACATTTAAGAATAAACATCGCTTCGCATTGATCACTTGGTCAGTTTCATTTTAACATAGTATGTCCTACAATCTATATCAGACATCCTCACATTTATCAAAAGTACGATTAACAAAAGCTCGTACTAATAAACGGGTCCCAAAGCTCTGACGCTCACGACTAATTATTATGGTACAAGAACAAGTACTTAAGTACCTTAAATAAACAATTAAGAGACTTAATCTTCTGTTATTTTTGTAAGTTGTATAAAAAAAAACTTAAACTTGTAAATAAAATATCAGAAAGTTTAATTCGGAATGTACCGTCGACAAAGCAGATACGGTAGCAGCTTTACATATAAAGTTGTATGTAAAGGTGCAATCGTATACCTATCCTAGGTGGACTGTACCTGTATCGACACTTGAAATAATATTTTGTAGGGAAAATCTTTTTTTTTCCGTCAGAAATATCCCCGCGGATACCCCCACCGGAGCTGACGGGAGAGATTCTATCGGACTCGAACCGACTGAAACGCACGATGCCTGTGGGTCGTTTTTGATTGCAGAAGGTTCCTCGCACCCCGGCCGACCCAGGGCCATCTCTCTCGATCTGGCCTCCTCGGGTGTGGGGACCACAAGGCAAAACCTACCTTATATTTTACTCATGACACTATGTAAACCGCTATAATATACGTATCTGTTAATGTCAACTACATGATAGCATGTTAAGTTTTATACCTACGGGACCTACTTCTTTTCTGTTACGGAATCATCAATGTGCGAGTACGACTCGCACTTGACCGCTTTTCGTTATTGAATTAACGCACGTTTAGCAGTATCTAATATTCTTAACTTAATTTTATAGAAATAGGTATTTCTTGAGGAAATATAGACATCAGATGATGGCCAAATCGATAGGAGATTTTGTTATGTTATAACCAGCTGTTGCCCGCGGCGCTCCATCCACGTGGGTGTCAGTTATCGCGATCAAACACACTCTAAATCCTTTCCTAAGGTGTAATAAACCTATGTACCAAATTTCATCAAAATCAGTTTAGTAGTTTAAATGTGAAAGCGTAACAGACAGATAGACAGATTTGCTTTTGTATTTTAATTATTAGTAGTACAGGTGATGTTGCAACATTATGTTATTAATTTCATACAGCTTGACCTTGTATTTATTACAATTGGCAACATATATGAATAATGTGGATAAATAGTATTGTCCAACATAACAATGACATGTCTGCACCTGCCAAATGGTTTGTGATAAGTCAAGGAAGCAAACGAGAATGTGGCTACTTAGATAATGTTTATTTTAAAAGATTAGAAATATTTCCTTCGATAGAGCATTCCTTTCTTGTAGTTGGTTTCGTTATCACTAATATGTAATCTGTGACACTGTGACGTAATGATCGGTGCGCGAGACTGATATCTGTCATAAACTCATGAGGTGTATGGGTCCCATCAAGATCTTTGGGCCCTGTATCAACATCACTTGCAAGTTGCTACACTTGCTGTTTGATGTACTTGTACAAGGCTCTAGCACTAGTTTCCTGCCGCGGCAGCGGCGCGTTTCGCGCGCCTCCCTATATCCTGGAACGAGTGGGTCACCATATCCAAGGAGGCCAGATCGAGAGAGATGACTCTGGGTCAGCCGGGGTATAAGGGATATGCCTGCCAACCTTACCTTCGCAACCTACGATCCATAGACGGCATGCGTTTTAATCGGTTCAAGTCCGATATGACATTATCACCTAAGGAGAGCGTTGTACCATTTTACAGTAATAAATTAAATATAAAATATGTTAAATTGAATAAATCTCCCACACCGGTTCCGGTGGGAGTGGGGAGATAAAACCGTGGGGATTTATCACACAGTACAAAAAGAAAGTACTACTTTCCCTCTCATGCTTGGGAGGTCGGACGGATATTGCTTATAAAAGTCAAGATCAACCACATCAGAAGATAAAGCGTAGGACAGTCCAAGGCTCCAAGAGATACGAATTAACCTCATCTTCAAGCTGGTACAAATTCTGATTGAGGCACGAGAACAAAGCAGACTTAGGTTTCAAAGTGTAAGTTTTGGATGTACCTAACCGAGATTTACGTTAGGATAATGTAAATAAAAAGCCCACCCCAACTAAGATGGGAGTTGGTTCAGAAAATGATGATGATGACTATAGAAATCGTTCAACAATACACAAGCACTTAAGGTCAAACAGAGCCCTAAAGTTCAGGGTATTGAAGGTCGTGTAGACCTCGGCATGACTTACATAATTTCACTAAATTTACAGTATATTGCTGGCAAGCATCGTGGTCTTTCATTAAGTTGGTAAGTACGCTTAGCTACAGCAGGCTTTTTCTAATAAGTAAAAGATTAATTTGAGTACTTGCTGTGAACTTTTCAATTTATTGTAGTCTTCAAATGACATATAAATTTTGTAAAATATTGAAAGATAATGTCCAACTATAGCCATAAAACATGATTACAAAATGTCAATCTGCCAAGAGAAGCTATTTATGGACTAAACATATGTAGGTAAGTATAGAATATGGGTGTGTTTCATTTCAATCTAATTATATTGGTATTGTTTACACTTTAGTCGGCATTGACTTTTTACTTAAATTTGGTTATAGATATATACCTATATTTAATCTATATGTAAGAAACTATATATATAATTATAAAAGTTGCAATTTTTAGAAGTAGATACTACTAATATTAAAAGCGTGTGTGTAAGCCATCATACCAATTAAGTATTTTAAGGTTCTGTACCCAAAGGGAAAACCCGGAACCCTATTACTGAGACTTCGATATCCGACTGTCCGTCTGTCACCAGGCTGTATTACACGAACCGTTATAGCTAGAAAGCTGAAATATTCATAGATTACGTATTTCTGTTGCCCGCTATAACAAAAAATAATAAAAAACAGACTATAATAAAATTTTAAGGGGGCTCTCATAAAACGAATCTGTTTCTCTTTCACCAGACTGTATCTAATTAACCGTGCTAAATCTAATTAACTGTAAAGTAACAGGTACTGACTGATTAAAGAACTACAATGTATTGTCTATTCATTTGATTTTAGACTCTAATTTGTCGACCGGGGTGCGAGGGATATGCCTGTCAACCTCACCTTCGGCAACCAAAACGACCCACAGGCGGCGTGCGTTTTAGTCGGTTCGAGTCCGACATAACCGGCTCCGGTGGGGAGGTATCCGTGGGGATTTTGCGCACGTAAAAAAAAAGACTCTAATTTTATAGAGATAATTAAAAATTCGTGTGCGAGCCGACTCGTACTTGACCAATTTCTTTATTTTCAAATACAGAGTATGAAAAGATTGGCAGTAAAGAAACTGGTTGATTTTTATTCCCAAGGGTTAGTGGTAGTGATCGGATGTCATTTAAATTTTTTCTAACCGGTTGCGCACAGTTTCTCGCCTCGTAAGAGCGGCCAAGCCTTTATAGTTTTCATACAGACGCTCGTACGTGATTATACCCTTGTAACATATATATCTTTGATTTTTTAACTATCCTGTGCGCAATTTAAGTTCCTATGGAAGCAAAAATCTGTATTTAATTTAGAGAAACCAATTCCTTATAAACCTCTAAAATCAGTAGCATAGTAATAAACTAGTTCATTCTTCTTTATCGTGTCGATAGCAATATATTTGCACTTTGTGGTATCCCCATTTAACCCGGATTTCCCTGCAGCAGCCAACACGGGGCATCAGTCTATTAAGGGACTTGCATTGCATTGGGTATGAATCCGGGAGGTAGGTTTTCTGTAAGCCACCCCTGGACTCTGGTGCTTTAAGGTTGGCCCGCCACGGCAGCAGTGCATCTCAAAAAACACCTACTGCTCTTAGGCACGCGATGCCGATATAGAATAGAAAATAATAGAATAGATTTGTTTATTTCTAAGAATATGGTACATCGAGGTCATTATGTTCTTACAGTAGTCATACATATTCTACCATAATTAATGTAGAAATATTTAGTTTTACAATAATAATGACAATAGTAATGTCAAATGCATACAACTTATGTCACACATGCAATTAATTAATTATTTCATTAGTCATTTAATTATTCTATATCTTGTTGGTGATGAGTGAGTTTCCTGCTTTCGTTTTTCGATTTCACTTGCAACGTGCCTCCGTAAATTTGGTGGAGCGATACCGGCAAAAGGATACATCTTGAGCGATGCGCCGAGGATGCATGCACCGAGGAGGAATGGATAACACCGAGGTACTGTGGCACCGGACAGTTCACAATCTCGACACCTCGCCACGTGATGTTAAGGGGAAGTTATGCCTCCCAGTTGCGCAGGTGAAAAGCGCAACATTGTGTTTTCTAGGGATTGGGTCGTAATCCATTGTGTGCGTAGTGTTGGTCGTAGCGTAGTAACTACTGCGGCTATCTACGCAGACGGATCGGACCCAACCGGGCGCGAGCCCGACTTGCCTGCATTACTCACCGTGACCTAATGGGCGGGGATAAATCACGTGTAAACGTAAAAAAAAACATACAAAACAAACCCAGAAACGAGCCAATGTTGAATAAACAAAATTCATGGAAATGGGGACAAATCTGACAATACCAAGTCCGGTGGTCTGCGGATTTACTGTGTGATCTATCTGCGAATCCTCCAATAACGATATCATATCATCCAACTCAGTCATAAAACGGTTTCCTACATTTACAATGGACAATGGGCATCCATATTCAAGTCACTTAGATCTTTCTATTCAGTTTCTTCACAGTTTTGGTTTTTAATCCACTGCATACTTCATTATTTTATTCTTTATTATATATTTTAGAGTTATTACCGAGTCTTTCATTCTAATAAATGTTTTTTTATTGGTTTTATTGAAACAAAAAAACAAATTAAATAAAAATACAAATAATACCAAACAAAAATAAAAATTATGAAAATAGAAAACACAAACATAAATATATAGGTACCTACATTGTTTTATTGTTGAAAGAGAAGCAGACAAACAGATGTCTAAAACACGGGCCAGTAAATTTATTCATTTCTAGTCTTTTGATTGCTAAATCAAAATGCTATGGCTTGCCTATACTTTTACTGAAAAGTGATAAACCCTAGTACACATACCTAGAATAGGAACGTCTGTCATATATATTCTGTTTAATTATAATGAAGCCAATAAATAAGAGAAACATTTCAATAGTAAGATTGTAGTTTATTAGAAGTACCTACATAATTATTACGTTAAAGCTTATGCCGAGTGCATCGCGTACGTTAGCAATGCCAAGATTTAAATTTAGCGTGGCTCGCTAGCCAGTACAGTGTATTACAACCGGCCAAGTCACATGGAAAAAAATGTTGTACGTAATAAATTTATTGATTTTTAATGTAGTATCTAATAACTTAGTTTTCTATTGCACTTCTAGCGTTATTATAGCGCGGTATAAAATTCTTAATGGCAAGTTTGGTTTAATTTACTGTATGGAACGCTTTATATGGATACCTGTTGGTTTCTAATAGATATGTAAAAATCTTGTAAAAGATCAGACGGCAGTGGCTGCCATAAAAGCTATACAAGTCAAATCAAAAGGAGGAGGAGTAAACAGACCTCGAGTTCCAAGCGGAAAGCCTAGAATGCAACCAGGAACCAAGCTAAGATGAATCATCATCAATAGTATATCAATATTATTGAAATACAAAAGCACCCTCTTATATAAATAAATAAGTACTTGAATAATGAAGTCTAAACCTACCCAATTATATAATGACTATATTTATTATTTTCTATTTAATGTAAATGCAATGTTGTATATAATACGCCATATTCACTCAGAAATCATGGATGTTTTAATATTGTCAGGAAACTATAATACTCCTGGAATTAAAGTAAGGTTAAATATTTGAATCATCACCGTAATAAGGAGATGGTCCCGCAAGCTATGTTCAGGCGGTGATAGCTCAGGCAGGATGGTGTATTGATAAATATAATGTATCGATTATGATAGGAAAAATTAAATCGGTTCAGACGGGATTACAACTCGCGATTTTTCCTTATAGAGGGAATGCTCTGACCACTGAACTATCGCACCACGCCTGAATCCATCCAAATTTTTCTATATACCCGTCTTTGGGTGTCTCCCTACTACCTGGATGCAGGTAAACAGGTGATTAGATTTCATTGCCAATTCAGTAATATAGGGCTACATATGAAAATCTGGTTAAGAACAATGGTAGCCCGTCTTTGAATCAGAAAATATAAATCAGTGAAATTAGAAAATAAAATCACGTTTCAAAATTTTCAGTAATTTTTTTTTTTATTATCGGTATTTGTTCAGCAACACATTTCATTCGTTAAAATATATTTTTCATCCGGTAAACAGATAGGTGAAGGTCGATGTTAGATCGGATTTTAGGCCAATCAGTTCAGTCACTCTATAGGTATATGACGATCGCATCAAAAGTCTAACTTTAAGTTAAAGTAGAAAGAGAATACGAATTTTAATGAACGTATTACAGTTAATAGTTGAAAACGTTGCTACGAGAACATCTTTTATGAATTTAATTGTGAGTTTGATATTAGACTGGAACTGAATTTGATCATATTTTTATTACTTACAAGAAATTGTTACATTATACTTATGCCACCGGCGCACAGCAAATTCTCGGATCTTTTACTCCACAAATGACAACTGATAGTGTGTTGATTTACTTTGGCCTTGGTCAGCCATGATGTTATATTGGATCTCGGTATGCTCAGCGTCTTGACAGGCACTTCTCTCTACGTTGATGAATGAGTCAGTTTTTAACCACGTTACAATACAAGTTAAAGTACTAAGTTTTATCTGTACACCACGTTAAGAGTAGGTACGGCAGAGTGAATCAATATTTGTTCCACAACATTTTAAAAGCTGCATTTTGTCTTCTTTATACAGCACAGGATTTATTGGTGTATGTAGCAGTTAGATTGTGCTTGCTACAGTTCGAATTCGAGACCGTAAATACTTTTACTACTCTTTTTGGATAAAATAAACTCTTGGATCCACGTAATTAGCCTTTTTGCATATCTAGTATAGGAAATCATGCGTGTTAGTTTGTCCCCAAAGTGATTTCTCACTGGCGTCCAAAGATTCCAAGTAACCATAAAAGAAGAAAGATCGAACTCGCCAAACTACCAACATTAAAACACCAAAGCGACTATGTTGCCAGTGCAATATACGGTATCTAAGTAATGAGAAGTGCCAATACCTTATGGTGTATCGTTGCAAGAAAGTATTCCTTAGATTTTACAGGCAATAAATTCTAACAGAATTTCTTTGTACAGTAGGTTTAGCACACGAGCGGGAATTGAGTGGTGGGCTACATTGTAGAAAATATTGTACATAAACGACACACAATGCAAGGGCAGTTTTTTTCTTTTGAGATCTTTTCCTTTAATCTAGTATTGCGTGTAGGTATGGAAGATATGAATAAGCTTTATGCTTTGTCTTGTTTACCTCCAAAAAGTGTAACTATTAATATTTATATAATGCCATGAACTGAAGGTGCCAAAATCCTGCAAGGGCGAGGATACCTGAAAGGAGGTAACCAATCCTTATGTGAAAGGATCGTTCACAATTACGTCTCTATCGACTCATTATTATTATGTTTTTCAACATGGATGCCGCCAATCGGGCGGATGTTCCACCTGCGATATTTCCGAGTATCTATGAATTATCTATCCAAGGCTGTTCCCTCAGTTCTCAGTAAAAGTATTTCAGGACACTATAAACTTAAGCGGTAGCTAGAGGTCAATATCTCGATTATACTTATATACGAGGTTTTCACTACGGGGCCTAGGGTCCGCCTATAGCGTGACCCTTTTATTTCCAATTCAATCTTCTGGTTGTGAACTTGGGCTTAATGATGTGAATGTATTTACAAAAAAAGTATCTAAGTATGTTTATTCGCATTCTAGATTCCATAACACAAGCTAGTTAAGCTATGCTTACCATGGGTCAAGATAGCGTTGTGTGGAATGTTGTAGAATATTTATTTATTTCATTTTTAATGATAATGAATTTTTCTACCTGAAGTAAATAATAGTGGATCAAATTATACCTGCATACATAACTATGCTAAGCCTCGTGTAACATTATTCGAGGCCATCAAAACAACAAATATTATTGAGATGTTTACCAGAAAATGAACGAGATAATTTTCCTAATTCGGTAATTACGATATAGAAATATTTTTCTCAATCATTATAACGTTACCATGGTAACATAAGGAACATTGATATAAAAAAAATAAGCTTGTTTAGGCAATCGTCGTCTGATGAACGCTATTGAGATTAAGTAATACACGTGTAAATCTTTTTGGGTCATTTTAAGTACCTACTTGTAAAGACAACACGTTTCCTGAACTTATTATGTCAAAGATGGAAAAAGTCCCACCCTCCCCTTTCCTACAGAAGACAACACGTGCAGGTCTTTTTTATTTTACGTGCGCAAAATCCCCACGAATACCTTCCCACCGGCCGGTGGAAGAGGTTATGCCGGACTCGAACCGACTAAAACGCACGCCGCCTGTGGGTGTGCCTCGTTTTGGTTGCCGAAGGTGAGGTTGACAGGCATATCCCTCGCACTCCGGCCGACCCAGGGCCATCTCTCACGATCTGGCCTTCTCCACGGGTGTGTGGGGACCACAGAGTACCCACCTCGTCCCCGGAAACGGGGAGGCGCGCCAGACGCGCCGCCACCGCGGCCTGCTTCTGCCAGGGTGACACACGTGCAGGTCTTAGATGTCACCCGCACATTGTGTAGAGTATCCGATCAAGAACCGAGCGGTTCGGTGACTCTTTCCTCTGTCGCACCATTAAGACCTAGAATTCATTACCAGCTCACATGTTTCTTTCTTGATACAGTCCCGGGTCCTTTATGCGGGGCGTGAAAAAGCATAGACCGTCAAGCTGAGTGTCACCATTGTCACATGGTGTGTGTAAATCATGGTGACCCACTTTTCTGAGACTTTGCCTTCAGCTTACCATCAGGCAAAGCGAAGTTTAATTGACATGTTTTATATAACAAGCAGGTATATACTCAACTATTTATAATAAGCGTCCTTTTCCATTTAAATTAAGGTTTGTATTTCTGGAGCGAGAATTATTACTTTGCCGTAACACAGTCTTTAGACTAGCACGGAAAGTAAAGATTATTTATCTGTATACCGCCAAATTGTTTTTGTTAATGATTAATAGACAAGTATTACAACCAATTTTATGTTATATTTGTTATGATTTTTAGACTCATTATAGGCTATTTTGGTGCCTTTCACTGTGGTAAAAAGTTGTTATACGTTTTTAAGTAATGAAGGACAAGTGAGCATACATTGAAGAGTGGATATATAGGTAGGTATGTACCTATCTGTGTTCACCAGCTTTTTGTCTAAAGGTCTTATTTTTGTTTTTGTTTTTTTTATAGCGTTAATCGTGCATTATTCTGTTAGTTGCTAAGTGTAGCGGTATTTGGTTGTTGTATGTCGTATTTTACGTAGGTCTAATATTTTGTGCGGTTATTGGGCTGAATTATTGAGAATAATCTTTAAGTATTTAACAATAACTAATTATTTATCTTTACATCAATTCAAGTCTATCGAAGTATATTTATTTTTACTTTGTGGGGTAGACACGACACCTATGACAGAATTTTGCATAAAACTGTTTCTTTTCTATACTTCACATATAAAAACTTTTTTTGTAATATTATTTTTGTATTACCTACTGTAAATGATACCAAAGTCTGGTACAGATAAGTGTTGAGATGAAAGTGATACCAATATGTGCGTAACTCATGTTATATGTATACAATATTGTCATAATTTGTATGTTGAACAATAAATTATTATTATATAGGTATAAGGCGTTGATTTACCCGGAATAACAAAATACCCGGATGACGACGACCAAGAATGGTTAATATAAAATGTCTAAGGACCTACTAACAGTAAAATTAAAACGTGACAGCTGACAGGCAGCAGCGCTTGAGCTGTCAGTGGAAAGACCAAAAGCTTGACCTGCTTTCTCTTTTGCACTGACAGCACAGACACTCTCAATGCTTGCAGGGCTAACAGCACGAGTGTGACTCTTTTGGCTTTGCACGCGTCCATAGGCCACGGTGACCACTTTACATCAGGTGGGCCGTGTGCTTGTCTGCCACCTAAGTGGTATAAAAAAACCCCTTATTCACAAATATCGAACTGAAATTGAAAGTTGCAGTATAATTTCCGGTTAGTGCAACCCGATCGTTACGTTGCAGTGCACGTTGGGGAAACAAAAGGCATCGTATTGTGGCATTTCCCTGCCCTACGTCCTTGAATAATTGAATGAACATTTCCTCTTTGCCGTATAATACTAGTGAAAAGATCAAGTCATTTTTTGTATTATTTTTTTAAAATACATTATTATTATTAGATAGCAATATGTTCATTACTAAAGTTGGTTAATTTTAAATTATTGGTTCGATCAAGATAGCCCTGAAATAAGGGGTACATTTACATAAGCTCCAAATAAGATGAAAATTTACTTGTACGATAGAGATACCATTCTAATTAAATAGTGAAAAATCATCATCGATCTTATGTATGCAAAAGTGTTATTCAACATCACACTAAATATTAGTCAACTGCATATCTTTCATAGACTGTAAGTTTAAATCGAATAAGATACAGAAAAGATCGAATCGGTTCACTCTGGATTCGAACCCGCGATCTTTCCCTTACAGGGGGAACGCTCTGACCACTAACCCACAGAACCTTCGCCCGAAACCATCCAAATTCTTCTACACATATATCCGTCTATCTATATCTTATTCTATTTATGAATATTTACTCCTAGAACTGAAACTCAATCATACAAAAGTTTTACTTGGTGCATACTATTCTCCATCAAAACGCCTGAACTATTTTGAGGCTTTTGAAGAAATGCTAGAAACACTTGTACCTTCTTACGAGCATGTCATCTTAATGGGAGATTTTAATACGTCCTGCCTTCTACTTAATGACTTCTTCCTCCCTACGGCGCATTGCAGAATCATGTAATCTATCCATTCTTCCTCTGAATGCCACTCACCACTCTTCTTAACTGTATTCCGTCTCTTCTCGATCTGGTCTTAGTTTTTTCACCCAATCATGTAGCTAAATATGGCCAGTACAATGCTGACACCTTCTCTTATCGTGACTTAATCTATCTTTCTTACCGAATCCGACCGCCCAAACCAGAACTTAAAATTATATTAGAACGCAATTTTAACGCCATTAATTTAAAAAATCTCCATGTGGATGTTGTCAAGATTCGGACGAAGGTTCTGTGGCTTGGTGGTCAGAGCGCGTTCCCCCTGCAAGGGAAAGATCGCGGGTTTAAATCCCGCCTGAACCGATTCAATTTTTTCTATATTTTATTCGATTTGAATAGTTAGCATACTAGATGCTCTCGACAGGTTGCAGCGACGTGCGGTCCCGTCTGTACCATGGGGAGTGTTCTGATGAGCTCTTCCAATTAGTCCCACCCTCCCCTTTCCTACACAGGACAACACGTGCAGGTCTTAGATGTCATCCGCACACGGTGCAAAACATCCGATCAAGAACCAAGCGGTTCGGAGACTCTTTCCTCTGTCGCACCATTAAGGCCTGGAATTCATTACCAGCTCACGTGTTTCCTTCCTCCTAAAGTCCCGGGTCCTTTAAGCGGGGCGTGAAAAAGCATATGATGAGGCCGTCAAGCTGAGTGTCACCATTGTCACACGGTATGTGTAAGTAATGGTGACCCTCTTTTCTGGGACTTTGCCTTCAGCTTACCATCAGGCAAGGCGAAGTCTAATTGACGTGTCCTATATAAAAAAAAATGCTTTAAAATTTCATTCAATAGTTTGAGCGGAGTCATCAAAAATCAATGTTTAAAAATAATTGCCACATCATTCATTGGTTCCGACAGTTCGTACGAATATCGATAGATGGCTCCCATTGTCGCCGTAAGACCTATATATGTATAGAAGAATTTGAATAGTTTCAGGCGAAGTTTCTGTGGCTTAATTCGCGTTCGAATCCAGCCTGAACCGATTAGATTTTTTCTATATCATATACGATTTGAATAGTTAGTATACTAAATGCTTTAAAATTTCATTCAACTGTAAGTTTAATCGTAAGACAAAGGCCTAAGTTAGGTACGTGAAGTTTGTTCACCGTACACTTAAATCATTTATTTTTTATTTATTTGGACATTAAATAGGTACAAAAATGTTAGAATGTGTGTGTGATGTAGACGTTAAAATTTTTTAAACTACTCGTAATATCCCCTGCAGCTATTGGACGAAACTGGAATATTACAACTCGTTAGCATCGTAGACTTTTCGTCCTTATTTGTAACTAACTACCATAACTATTAAAGACTTTGCAAGTGTATTGTTTTTAAATAATGGCGATCCCAAGTGTATTTTATGAGAACTTGTTTTGACGTCTATGACAGATATAAGTTGACATTAAACCTTTTATCAATAGTGTTCGGTAGCTAATTAAATCTACCTAACTATCTATTAATGTATTAAATAATTCTTGTCTCGACTGACTGACTTATGCAATGCAAATCCTTAAGCGGTAGGACCAAAAATTTTAAAGTTTGCATGAAAGTCCATTTTCATAACTAAAACAGACGATATTTTGTGCACTTTCTGGTTAGACAGCAATACATAGACATATGACTAGGCCGTCAAGTTGAGTGTCACTATTGTCACGTGGTATAAGTAAGTAATGATGACCCTCTTTTCTGAGATTTTGCCGTCCATCCTATAAATAAATAAACACGTGTATCGATTTATGAAAATCGTTGAATGTTTGAATGAGATTTGAAAAGTTGAACCCTAAAAGTCGACAAGGCTGTGCCATGTTACCAGCTGTCTATAATACAAAACTGTAATTTGACAGTAGAGAGTAATTCACTCAAAAGAACGTTAAAAATAACTATTTCGACGAAAGTGTAACAATGAACACACATACCAACAAATCCATTTCATATTCTCTTTAATGTAAGTGATGCCTATTTACGCCTTATAACCTTCCTATAACACGTTTCCGCGGCTTATGAAGACATAACAAACGGAGCACAGCACACACTTCTAATGCCTCAAACCTGAAAACATAATTAAAATTCGGATTCTAAATCGTAATTTTTACCCGACTACGTCGAAGCAAAAGGGGGGTTATGATTTTGACAGGCTATGTATGTATGTCATTTGTTCTCTCATAGCTCTAATTAGATCTGGACAAATGAGGTATCGTTAGAAGCATCTAAGTTGTCCGCCGGTTATAGGCTATTTTGTTTGTCACTGAATCTATTGTGGCGCCCTCTAGTGGTCATAAAGTACTGTGTTAAATAATAAATTTCAGATAAATATATCGTACTGGATATCAACTGAAAGGGCTTAATTAGTACATTTCAAATATGTATAAATTATATCTATTGCTTGCACCAAAATAACATAAATAAAAAAAAGTTTAAAACTAGAACCCGAAAATCACGCCATAAACTTAAACAAGAAAATATCATGGGTAGCTATGGTCGTATGCCTCAGTCTAACACTAACAATATGGAGGGAAAAGTGGCATATGCTACTTAGTCTACCATAACAATATGGCTATCCTTGATATTTTCTTGTTTAATACTTTTTATAGAGTGATTTTTCAGTAGTCGGGTTCTAGCTTCAATCTTGCCATGTTTCCAGTACCATCCATGACTTTCCTCTAGAGGCCGGAGTTTGATTACCAGTTCTTACTGTATTAGCTCAAACGATTTTTAGAGAAGATAGTGACGTCTGTCCTCTTAACACCAAGACCAAAGTCTGTGCTAGAACCTTGTCAATAAAACAGCACAGGTTTAACAAGTGTGGTTGGATTGAGCCTGACTTAGTGGGCGTCAAACACGCTTTACCGATATCTAACTATTAAGTTATTCCAGATAGTAGAATGCGACCACTAATAAAAAGAAGAAAGTATAATTTCTGTGCAACCTTTACGTGTATTACGAATTCACACTGCTGTATTCCGGCACACAGGTATCTCTCAAATTACAATTTGGTTTTTAGTTTAGAAAAAACCGTAGCAACTTTTTTGTAAACATCATCATCATCCGAGCGTCAATTCCGATTGCATTTTAGAGTCCAGGGTACACTTTCTCAATACTCCATAAATGTTGGTTTATTTGGCTTTTATGAGAGCGACTGCAGTTTGACCTGCAGAGGACGTCAAAGCCTCGTCCGTCTATCAAAATGTATACTGACTTGCAAAGAAGGCCTGGTATGAGCTCCGAAGATCTTGGTGGAGCACTAAACTTCTAAAAATCACTATAATGTTAATTCAATTAAAATGTATTAAGCAATAGCGATAAAACGTTTAGTTGGAAAACAAACTCCTAAGATATGCACTGTTTAGCATAATAATGTCTGGGTCAGGGAACAAACTACACGAGGTTCTTAAATATATCTTTGTGCATAAATCTCTACGTGTCATCTTCACGTGGCATAAAAATAACCTTCTCAATATGCGATATGCATCTGTCGAGACAAAACGTCTGTAAAGCCAGACAGACAGCCTGGCAGGTGACCTTATATTCTGTGTCGAGATTTTAATCTAGAATCTCAAAGAATATATTAACATAGTCAGGGCATAGGTCCCGTTACAAATATTATGTTTTTTTATACCACTTAGGTGGCAGACAAGCAAACGGCCTATGGACGTGTGCAACACCAGGGGAGTCACATTCGCGCTGCCGTGTTTCTGTGCCGTCAGTAAAGAACAAAGCAGGACAACATCTACATCTTCTTTGTCTTTACGAACCAGTGATAACGAATAATGACGACCTACGTCACTCTGCCAAATTGATAATATCAGGTCAGACGGTTCTCATCTCGCAACCCCGAAAGGAGAGCCATTGTAAGTCTCGTCCGCTATTTAGCTGGTGCATTGACCAGCAGGTGAGGTTCGCTTGGGCCCTAAATATGTTGATAGGGCCCTCTACACTCAGATGTACCTACGGCCCAATTCTATATAGCAATAGCCGAGTTATTTTGTTCTTTTTATTGGGGTCTACGATTTCACCGCAACCCGCCTGATAGTGAACCGAGATACAATCGAAAACAAAAACTAGAACTTAAGAGAAAGATCATTCTAGAATGTGAAGTCTACATGATTATTTGCCCTGTGACCTTCGCAAAAGTGACGTTTTTACGAATTTGTGTTCAAGATGCCTCGTGTCGTATTTATATGCAAAAATGCTTACTTGTATGCTTAATCAACACAAGATCAAAAAACACGTGTAAGTAACATATTCAGATAATATTTTAGTGAATTATTGAATAAATAGACCGTACAATCATCAGTATTGTATCTATTGTGATACTAAAGTAATGAGAATGAAGGCAAGGAACAAAAGGAAGTCAAGGAACAGCAAGTAGATCTGGAATACTTATAAACAATAAGACACGCAATTGACAGCTATTTGACAGCGAGAGTAGTACTCCAGGTTGTGTTCCAGGATAGATGACTCTGGGTCGGCCGTGGTGCGAGGTAGGTATATGCCTCCGGCAACTTACGACCCAACTACCCGTAACGACTGCCATAGATGTCGGTATGGTAGCAAGGATAGACGGCTTAACGTGTTCTCCGAGGCACGGCCAGATCAATGCAAATATGCATACAAATATTTGCACTGAGCGGGGATCGAACCCGCGCCTCCTGTGTAGCGGCCGTTTTTACTACTGCCACAAGGGTCTGTGCTGTATAAAGTATTCACGTTAAAATAGTTTGAAAATTTGGTTACAGTTATTAGTGTATTTTTACCATATACCCTAAGAATCGTGCAGAATTTTTCAGCTAATAACATAACACTGCTGGGATTCTTTGGTATCTGGACACATGTAATAAAAAAAACATTTGGCTTGCACTTGCATAGGAAGACAGTTTCTTTATTAATAATATTAACAGAAATTCTTGCTATGCTTTTCTTATTTATTTATTCCATTATACTCAGATTCCATTAAATACTGACCTACTGTGCCATGTTACCATTGTATTAGTTATATTTTTGTCTTTCACTTTGCATACTTGTAAAATGATGACAAATGTAAGCTAAGTTCTTATTCTTATTCTTATTTTTTTTTTTTTTTTTTTTTAATACAATAACGCAGATTTTTATATGCTATCTTGAGAACTAACATTTAGTAATTTATTTATACTCGTATTTGATATTTCTTATCTGCAGTTTTTGGTAGGTAATATTATTTTTTACTTGTAGAGACACCGTGGTCGTGAATGAAATGAATGTGCATGCGTTCTCGGGTTCGATACCTAGTTAGGGAATTATATTGTTGTTTCAGGCAAATGTATGTATTAAATGCAAATATAGAATAGGTATGTTGCTCTCTCTGGTTAGTAATCACGATAAGTATGCGGCCCAGAGCTGTCCGCAGGGCGACAACGGGTCTTTGCGGCAGAGATAGAGGTAACCACCTCGTTGTTACAACCATTAAACTCTATCATATGCATATAATTAGAATTGCAAATTGCAATCATATGAGAAAATAAATTTCATCAAGTGTGTTTAAGGAAAACAAAATATTGCTATTTTTATTGAATATAATTTACTGTAATGTCATTGCGCGTATATGAGGCTCCACCACCTGATGATAGACGGAAAATATTCAGGGGTATGCGTTCAGATGGCTCTAATAAAGAGTAAAACAAATTAAAAGAGAAGCAGGAGACTGAATCCCGGCATCGGATGAAGAAGAACAAGATAACCTTACTACATTAGGTACGTATAGCATACACTACATAAACAGGTATCGCGTCGTTCTGTATCATTCGTTTAGCTCAGAGCTACGTCAATCTCGATGCACATATTTAAAATACGTGTACGTCAGCTATACAATTAAATAGTATTGTACTTTTTAGTATATTGAGTGACTCCGGTGAGATACTACTATGTTGAGTGAGTTATCGATAAGCATTCTTCAAACATGCTTGTTATTGCCAATTTACACTTGATTGCGTAGATACTAAGATGTGTTGTTAGATTGGATGTATTTATAAGGCCTTACCAAGATAGTTCGACAAATCAACCAAATTTCCGAGACCCTTGAACTCCATTAAAGAAGACTAAGATTTCGTTAAATACCTGTAAGTAACATATTTGGACGACAACCACAGTAATTTGGGGTACCTATAGCAGGCCTTGCTCTTGACATGCGAGCAAGGTACGTAGATGCGAGTCCCATATATCCCATATATAAAAGCTTTACAAGCCAAAGCAAGCGGAGAAGGAGAGAGGTAACTTGGGCTCCGAATTGAAAGGCTCTGATGCGCTTAACAGTCCGATTCTCTTTCACACATGAGATAGACTATGATCAAAATCAACAATTTTTGTTGATATTTATACGTTACCATACCGTTTATCGGATTATGATATAACTTCGTTAACAAATTACTTGCATTTGTGTGAAGGTTCTAAGGCATATTATTGTTATTGAACCCATCAGGTGCCGCTGCTATCGGATCATTCCTATACGAAGCCGGGATGGGTTAATTAGTATTTAATCGAAGCTTCTATCGATGTAAATTCCTTCTTTCTGATTCCGATTGAATAAGATTCACAGAGTAGATATTGTAGTATAGTATACCTACTCTATGCTACGACATTTTATGATCTACAATATTTATATATAATAAATTAATAAATAAATAGTCTACCTCATTCTACACAATGCTATCTAGACCCATGGTAAGCATAGCTTAACTAGCTTGTGTTATGGAATCTAGAATACGGATAAACATACTTAAATACTTTTTTTTTTGTAAATACTTGCATATTATAGATAGAAACACCCAGACAAATGCAAATACCCATATTCATGCATACAAATATTTGCACTGTGCGGGGATCGAATCGACGCCTTCTGCGTAGCGGTCGCAATCACTACCGCCAGGCCACAGAGGCTACACCAAATAACTGCACCAAATTGGAAAATACTTTTTTTTTATGCTCAATAATTTAAGGACGAAGTTTGTCAGCCTGGGGGTGACAGGTGGAGCCGCCTGTCACCCTGGCAGAAGTAGGCCGCGGCGGTGGCGCGCCCGGCGCGCCTCCCCGTTTCCGGGGACTAGTTGGAGACTCTGTAGTCCCCACACCCGAGAAGAGGGCCAGATCGTGAGAGATGGCCCTGGGTCGGCCGGGGTGCGAGGGATATGCCTGTCAACCTCACCTTCGGCAACCAAAGCAACCCACAGACGGCGTGCGTTTTAGTCGGTTCGAGTCCGACATAACCTCCTCCACCGGCTCCGGTGGGGAGGTATCCGTGGGGATTTTCCCCCGTATAAAAAAGGACGAATTTTGTATTAAAAATAATTTTTCGTAGCCCTAGGCGCACAATTGTCACATTATAAGTTATGTGCACTAGATGCGGAAGGCGGAACACCAGGCTACATGGCGTTAATTGGGAGAGGTCTATGTCCAGCAGTGGACTGCTAACTGATTGATTCGATTAAGATATAGAAAAAAATTAAAAAAAAAAAACAGGAGGGATTCGAACCCGCGATCTTTAGTTTTTAGTATTTATAGTTAATTAGATATTATTGATAAAACAGCAAGTGTGTCAAAAATATCAATGCATATATTTTGTGTGCAAATAACAGGTAGACCAACAGGCTAACAGACTCTTTAGTTTTAAAGATAACTCTTTATAAATACGGAATCTATTAGATAGCCAATATAGGGATCTATATGATGATCTTAGTGTTTATTGCAATTTGCGTGATCCTATCAATATTTTGATACAACGCGGGTGTCGTGCGGTCCATGGCCCTGTACGGGTGTCCCGTGTGGGCGGACACCCTGAATGATCGGCACATGCCCCTGCTGCAGCGTCCGCAGCAGAAGTTGGCGTGCCGCATCATAAGGGGGTACCGCACGATATCCTTCAACGCGGCGAGTCTCCTCGCCGGATCGCCACCATGGATCCTGGAAGCGAGATCCCTTTCGGCGCTATACCGGTTCCGAAAGGCGGCGCGGGAGCGGGGTCACGATCCCGAGCCCGAAGAAATTCGGGCCGTGAGATCCCGGCTCCACAGGGAAATGGTGGCGGAATGGGAGCTACGACTTGGGCGACCAGGCGCAGGGCGCGCCGTAGTAGCGGCGATAAGACCCATCATGGGGGAGTGGCTAGAGAGGCCACACGGCAGCCTCTCGTACCGTCTGACGCAGATGATCACCGAGCACGGGTGCTTCGGAAAGTATCTGCGTCGGATGGAGAAAGAGCCAACGTCCGAGTGCCATCACTGCGATGCGAGCGAGGACTCAGGTCCGCACACGCTCACCGAGTGTCCGGCGTGGGAGACGCCGAGGCGGGAGCTTGTGGCGGCCCTGGGAGTGAGAGTTCTCACGCTCTCCACCTTGCTCGCGGCGATGGTCCGCTGCGCGGATGCGTGGGCGGCCGGCGCCTCCTTCTGCGAGCAAGTAATGCTCGTGAAGGAGGAGGCGGGGCGGGAGCGGCAGCGGGAGCGACGAAGGATCGCAAGCCAAGCTGCCCGCGTACGAAGGCAACTCGGGCGTCGGAGGTCGATGAACGACCTTCGCCCCCCATGAGCGCCGGCCTGGGGGTGACAGGTGGAGCCGCCTGTCACCCTGGCAGAAGCAGGCCGCGGCGGTGGCGCGCGTGGCGCGCCTCCCCGTTTCCGGGGACGAGTTGGGGACTCTGTAGTCCCCACACCCGAGAAGAGGGCCAGATCGTGAGAGATGGCCCTGGGTCGGCCGAGGTGCGAGGGATATGCCTGTCAACCTCACCTTCGGCAACCAAAGCGACCCACAGGCGGCGTGCGTTTTAGTCGGTTCGAGTCCGACATAACCTCCTTCACCGGCTCCGGTGGGGAGGTATCCGTGGGGATTTTGCGCACGTAAAAAAAAAAAAAAAAAAAAAAAATATTTTGATACAATTAATGTGCAATTCAAGTCTAAAATTATACAAAATCTTTTTGGAGTTTAGGGGCTCGTATTCTTCTATGCTTAAGCTAAGGGTTCACATAGTCAAACCTAAAGATGACCTCGCATTGTGTCACGCTTCCCATAGCTTAGACTTGGGGTTTACATTGTGAAACCTAAAAAGAACCTCGCATTATATCACGCTTCCCACAGTTTAGGCTTAGAGTTTACATAGTGAAACCTAAAGATGACCTAGCATTGTGTCACGCTACCCACAGTTCAGACTTAGGGTTAACATTGTGAAACCTAAAGATGACCTCGCATTGTGTCACGCTTCCCACAGTTCATACTTAGGGTTTACATTGTGAAACCTAAAGATGACCTCGCATTGTGTCACGCTTCCCACAATTTAGACTTAGGGTTTACATTGTGAAACCTAAAGATGATCTCGCATTGTGTCCCACTTCCCACAGTTCAGACTTAGGGTTTACATTGTGAAACCTAAAGATGACCTCGCATTGTGTCACGCTTCCCACAATTCAGACTTAGGATTTACATTGTGAAACCTAAAGATGATCTCGCATTGTGTCCCACTTCCCACAGTTCAGAATTAGGGTTTACATTGTGAAACCTAAAGATGACCTCGCATTGTGTCACGCTTCCCACAATTCAGACTTAGGGTTTACATTGTGAAACCTAAAGATGACCTCGCAATGTGTCCCACTTCCCATAGTTCAGACTTAGGGTTTACATTGTGAAACCTAAAGATGACCTCGCATTGTGTTACGCTTCCCACAGTTCAGACTTAGGGATTATATTGTGAAACCTAAATATGACCTAGCATTATGTCACACTAACTACAGTTCAGATTTAGGGTTTACATTGTGAAACCTAAAGATGACCACACATTGTGTTACGCTTCCCACAGTTCAGATTTAGGGTTTACATTGTGAAACCTAAAGATGACCTAGCATTGTGTCACGCTACCCACAGTTCAGACTTAGGGTTTACATTGTGAAACCTAAAGATGACCTCGCATTGTGTCACGCTTCCCACAATTCAGACTTAGGGTTTACATTGTGAAACCTAAAGATGACCTCGCATTGTGTCACGCTTCCCACAATTCAGACTTAGGGTTTACATTGTGAAACCTAAAGATGATCTCGCATTGTGTCCCACTTCCCACAGTTCAGACTTAGGGTTTACATTGTGAAACCTAAAGATGACCTCGCATTGTGTCACGCTTCCCACAATTCAGACTTAGGGTTTACATTGTGAAACCTAAAGATGACCTCGCATTGTGTCACGCTTCCCACAATTCAGACTTAGGGTTTACATTGTGAAACCTAAAGATGATCTCGCATTGTGTCCCACTTCCCACAGTTCAGACTTAGGGTTTACATTGTGAAACCTAAAGATGACCTCGCATTGTGTCACGCTTCCCACAATTCAGACTTAGGGTTTACATTGTGAAACCTAAAGATGACCTCGCAATGTGTCCCACTTCCCATAGTTCAGACTTAGGGTTTAAATTGTGAAACCTAAAGATGACCTCGCATTGTGTTACGCTTCCCACAGTTCAGACTTAGGGATTATATTGTGAAACCTAAATATGACCTAGCATTATGTCACACTAACTACAGTTCAGACTTAGGGTTCACATTGTGAAACCTAAAGATGACCTCGCATTGTGTCACGCTTCCCACAATTCAGACTTAGGATTTACATTGTGAAACCTAAAGATGATCTCGTATTGTGTCCCACTTCCCACAGTTCAGACTTAGGGTTTACATTGTGAAACCTAAAGATGACCTCGCATTGTGTCACGCTTCCCACAATTCAGACTTAGGGTTTACATTGTGAAACCTAAAGATGATCTCGCATTGTGTCCCACTTCCCACAGTTCAGACTTAGGGTTTACATTGTGAAACCTAAAGATGACCTCGCATTGTGTCACGCTTCCCACAATTCAGACTTAGGGTTTACATTGTGAAACCTAAAGATGACCTCGCATTGTGTCACGCTTCCCACAATTCAGACTTAGGGTTTACATTGTGAAACCTAAAGATGACCTCGCAATGTGTCCCACTTCCCATAGTTCAGACTTAGGGTTTACATTGTGAAACCTAAAGATGACCTCGCATTGTGTCACACTTCCCATAGTTCAGATTTAGGGTTTACATTGTGAAACCTAAAGATGACCACGCATTGTGTTACGCTTCCCACAGTTCAGATTTAGGGTTTACATTGTGAAACCTAAAGATGACCTAGCATTGTGTCACGCTACCCACATTTCAGACTTAGGGTTTACATTGTGAAAACTAAACTAATCGAACTATCGTCACCAAACACACTGTGACAGTTTTAGTCTCTCCCGCATCCAAAGTTCGCACTTTGAAGCCCAGTGTTTGCTTTAGAACTCTTTCTCTTGATTTGGTTTATCTTGAATTCAGAGGAAAGTGAGAGAGACATCTGTTAAAGAGTATGTATACCGGTTAGGTTAAGACCGACATTGTGGCCTGACTATAGAGCTACGCTTCAATTCGAGCCACTGAGTTGTGGAAGTCAGATTTCAGTTGCTTTACGGAAAATATCGAAGTTCAGGCCTTTTCTTAGTAATAATGAAAGCCGACACTAACTGAGTGTTGGAAAGATGATCGGAAGAGAAATGGTTAAAGAATTAGAATATTAGTTTGCTCACGAGTAAACTAGTATTCTGAAATATATCCATTATATTTATCCTCCGTCCTGAACTATGAATATATATATTATTACATGTTCGTCACTAAGTCTTCTATTGTACAATGAAAAAAAGTTGAGAGAATAATACCGATAATGTAATATCAAAGTCTTTTAAATTGAAACGACATTTTAAACAGGTCACAGAATGTTAAATAATAAAGCGTCATTCGTGTGCACTCAGTGTGCAGTGTCGGCATTCGGTGCTGTCAATGAGCTACCCCGTATAAACATTTTAGACGTTCCACTGTACATACATCACTTTGCTTACCAGCAAAGCACACAATTTTGTGTCTGTCGACTTGTGTACCTACTAGATAAACACTGCTTTAAAACGATTAGTTCAAAGATGTCACTGGAGTTACATAGTTGATGTTCCTTAGTGCAATAAACTCACTCTTTCTCAATTTCCTATAGTTAAGCTATAGTTAAATATAGTGTTACGACCGCCGTCGATATCTCGAAAACTAATAATCGAATCTTCAAGAAATAAAAACGCATTGTTAGTGACGAGGTACTCTAACGATTGGAAAAAAAAAATCTAGAATCATCAACAAAAAGTCACAACCTACCTACGAGTACCTACACTCTCAAATATAAACAAACAATAGGTAAATATCGAGAAATTACTCGAAGGTCAGCGACGGCGGCAAGATCAAAAGAATAGGTTTTTATCGCTCGCGAACTTTCTAGATAATTCGATCCTCCTAATTGAGAGGTATAAAAACATGCTCGCATAGCAACACGATTCATTCAGTCTTTGAGATCGATAACGAACACAGCGAATGCTGAGCTTGAAGACTGGGACCGTGGACGACTGCTTGCAAGTTCTCGAAAAGAAGATCGTCAGGCTGGAAACCTGTGGACCTGTTACCGTGACCTCACCATCAACAGCAAAGTTCGACCTACCACTCTTTGATGGAACTTCCTCGTGGACAGCCTTCAAGTACCAATTCGAGATATTGGCAAAAACTAAAGCCTGGAGCAACGAGGAGTCATTTATGGCCTTGACACTTGCATTACGAGGAGATGCCTTAATAATACTGGAAAATCTGCCACCTGAAGGAAGGACTCTGGGGTCTTTGATGGAAGCTTTAGACACACGTTACGGCGACAAGCACCTGGAGAATGCCTACCGAGCGCAGCTTCGGGAGAAGAAACAAAAATCTAGTCAAAGCCTCCAGGAATGGGCTGTGGAGGTTGAAAGACTCGTTCGTCGGGCCTACTCATCGACTCCCATAATGATCGAGACCATTTTGCTAGAGGCCTTCCTAAACGGTATACGAGACGCAGAAGTGAAAGCTAGTGTACAGTTGCGTCACCATCAGACCTTGAAGGAAGCACTGGCTTATGCTCTCGAGGTGGAAACTGTGCGGCAGAATGCCGGAATAAGTAAGGTTAGGGAGGTCTAAGAGGTGATTGCAGAAGAGAGGAAGCCACGGTATGTCCTAACGTGTTATTCCTGTAGAGGAAGGGGCCATATTCAATCAGAGTGTCCTTCGAGAAAACGGAGGAGGGTCACGGACTCCGGGACCCATGTGGATCAAGAGGTTCCGTTAAACTAAATGCCGCCAGGGCCGTGGGGCGGGCGCTGGCTGGACGACATGAGGCCCCAACCATCACTATAACTCAAGTTTGCAATGGCAATAGTTTGATCATCGAGGCCACCTTAAACAATCAACCTTGCAGTTTAACAGTGGATGCTGGAGCTTCACGTACAGTTGTTAGACCAGAATTACTGAAACGCACCATAAGGTGGGAAAAACGATTTCCGAGGTGCCAGCTTCAGACAGCTACTGGCCAGCCAGTGACCGTTCTCGGTGAAACAGAAATGGAGGTAAGAATTGGCGACCAAATATACCAGCAGACAGTGCTCATTGCAAATATTACTGATGACTGCATTTTGGGACTGGATTTCTTGAAGAACCACCAATGTATCTTGGATATACCTAGAGGAGTATTGAGATTCCCTGATCAGGAAGTTTGTTTACAAGGATGCGATCCTTTGCGATCTTTTTTCCTTTTTTCCCGTGCACTCTTTACTGTTTGACAGATACAACGTTAGCTCCTAAATCGGAAACATTAGTCAAAGTGAAGTTTTCCGCGAAGACTGACATCAAAATATAATAACAGCAAGAACCTTATTGATACCGAACGGAATCGCTAGAGTTAGAATTCTCAACCTCAGTGATGAAATGGTCCTCCTGAAGAAGAATAGTGTAGTCGGAAGATGTGAGGAAGTAAACTGCCTGAGACGATTGAACAACACTTCGACTAAACAAGACGGTACACAAATCTCCGAAGATCACATCGAACAACTCCTTGAGAATTCGAAGCAAAACTTAACAGCATCAGAATTGCACCAAGCCAGAGACCTGTTGCTACAATTCAGAGACATCTTTGCAACCGGGAATGACTGTGGGAGGACCGGGCTCGTGAAACACCGGATTGACACAGGTGACTCCAGGCCTATAAAACAGAGACCTCGACGTTTACCATGGGCAAGAGAAGGGGAGATAGCAGATATGATTAAAGACTGGCTGAGAGCAAAGTGATCGAACCCTCTACGATTCCATGGTCATCACCTGTGGTACTAGTAAAAAAGAAGGATGGTAGCACAAGGTTTTGTGTGAATTACCGAATGTTGAATAATGTCACTAAGAAAGACAGTTATCCTTTACCTAGAATCGACGATACCCTGGACATGCTTAGTGGTATGAAATGGTTTTCAACCATCGATTTAAAATGTGGCTACTGGCAGGTGGAGATCAGTCCTGAAGATAAAGAGAAGACAGCCTTCAGTACAGGAGTTGGAAACAGATTATGGCATTTTAATGTTATGCCCTTTGGGTTATGTAATGCCCCGGTCACGTTTGAACGCCTCATGGAAAGAGTAATGGTGGGTCTACTCGGAGACGTATGCCTGGTTTACCTGGACGATGTCATAGTTATGGGACGCAGTTTCAAAGAAAACCTGAAGAACCTGGAAAAAGTTTTCACTCGAATCCGTGAGGCTAACCTTAAACTGAGTCCAAAGAAGTGCGCTTTATTTAAAAGGGAGGTCAGCTATCTTGGACATGTGATCTCCACGGAAGGATTTAAAACCGACCCCGAGAAGATAAGAGCTGTTCAGGAATGGCCTGTTCCAAAGAACAAAACGGAGATTCGCGCGTTTCTGGGACTATGCGCGTATTACAGACGCTTTATTAAGCATTTCTCGGATACTGCCAAACCACTACACAGACTAACAGAAGATAAACGAGACTTCGTTTGGGACTTAGATTGCGAGCAAGCTTTTAGTACACTTAAACAACGGTTGTGCGAAGCTCCTATATTAGGTTATCCTACCAGGGAAGGAAGATTCATTGTGGATACGGATGCCAGCAACACCGGCATAGGTGGAGTGTTGTCACAAGTGCAAGAAGATCGCCATGTTGTAATAGCATACTTCAGCAAATCGCTATCGAAGCCGGAAAGAAATTACTGTGTCACTCGTCGTGAACTTCTCGCTGTGGTGAAGTCCTTACAGCATTTTAATAAGTATCTTATAGGACGAGAGTTTACACTAAGGACAGATCATGCTGCACTACAATGGTTGCTACAATTCAAGAATCCGGAAGGTCAAGAAGTAGCAAGATGGATCGAGCAACTACAGGAATTTCCCTTTGTGATAGAACACCGAAGTGGAAAAGGGCACGGCTATGCCGATGCTTTGTCTCGTAGGCCGTGTGCCGAAGATTGCAAGCATTGTCAGAAGAACGAAGCCCGTGAAAATATTAAAGTCATAAAGGTGAATGGACTTGACGACGAATGGACCGGAAGCAGTATGAAGCAGGCGCAAGAGGATGATGATGATCTACAGCCTATACTGCACTGGAAGCAGCTTGGAAACAAACCCCAATGGAGTCATATATCTGCTTACAGTTCCACTACCAAAAGTTATTGGGCCCAGTGGGACAGTTTAACTCTGATAGATGACGTGCTGTATAGGAAATGGGAATCCAACGACGGCAAAGAGGTGACCCTACAAGTAGTGGTACCACGAAGCAAGGTGGCTACACTCTTACGGCACAGCCACGATGGTGTCTCTGGCGGGCATCTCGGGGTCAAGAAAACCCTAGTTAAAGTACGACAGCGGTTTTACTGGCTTCATTGTCGGGAAGATGTCGAGGATTGGTGCCGTAAATGCACTGCATGTGCTTCAGTTAAAGGACCGCCGACAAGAAGCAAAGGAAAATTGAAACTGTATAACGTCGGAGCACCATGGGAACGTATAGCGATTGATGTCGCTGGACCTTTTCCAACGACTGAAGAAGGTAACAAATACATCATAGTAGTGCAAGATTACTTCACTAAGTGGCCGGAAGTATTTGCGACACCCAACCAGGAAGCAGTCACTGTGGCAAGGAAACTGGTTCAGGAAGTGGTCTGCCGGTACGGCGCACCTATGGAGATCCACTCTGACCAAGGACGGAACTTCGAGTCTGCTCTATTTCAAGAAATGTGCAAACTCCTTGGAATGAACAAGACCCGTACGACTCCAGCGCATCCACAGTCAGACGGAATGGTCGAGAGGTTTAACCAGACGTTGGAAAATCACTTGGCTAAAGTTGTTGATGAACACCAAAGAGATTGGGACCAGTACATCCCACTATTCCTGATGTCCTATCGATCTGCGGTACATGACAGTATGGGACACACCCCAGCGAAAGTGAACTTTGGTCGAGAGATTAGGCTACCAGTGGATGCAATAACCGGTACACCACCTGATAGTCCGAAGCCCGTGACGGATTACGTGAGTGAACTTCGAACCCGACTGGACGAGGTGCACCGAATAGTACGGGAAAACAATCTGAAGACAGGTGAAAGGATGAAAACCCGGTACGATAGAAATGCAAACACCAACGGCTTTGAAGAAGGAACACTGGTATGGTTTCATAATCCGCTACGCAAGAAGGGGAAATCTCCAAAACTCCAAGCTCGCTGGGAAGGGCCCTATACGGTTATTACGAGGATCAATGACATTACCTACCGCATTAGGAAGGGGGTTAGGGGAAAACCAAAGGTAGTCCATGTGGATAGGTTGACGCGTCATCATGGCACAAATGATGCTCGGGACGAGCATGACTAAGAGGGGGGTAATGTTACGACTGCCGTCGATATCTCGAAAACTAATAATCGAATCTTCAAGAAATAAAAACGCATTGTTAGTGACGAGGTACTCTACCGATTGGCATAGAAAAATCTAGAATCATCAACAAAAAGTCACAACCTACCTACGAGTACCTACACTCTCAAATATAAACAAACAATAGGTAAATATCGAGAAATTACTCGAAGGTCAGCGACGGCGGCAAGATCAAAAGAATAAGTTTTTATCGCTCGCGAACTTTCTAGATAATTCGATCCTCCTAATTGAGAGGTATAAAAACATGCTCGCATAGCAACACGATTCATTCAGTCTTTGAGATCGATAACGAACACAGCGAACTTAAGCGACCGAAGAAGATTCTACCTGCGACCTGAGCAACGACTGTAGACTACTGTGAACTACTGAGCGACTGGAACTGTTGAAGAAGTACTGTGTGTACTAGTGATCTAATTGTCTAGTTTGTGGTGAGCTAATAAATCTCTTCGTTGAGTAAACGGCATTTAATTGTACCCCGTGCACGTAACAATAGTTTAAGTAGTCTAAGTAAGCTTGAATATAGATAGGCTATAGTTAAAATACAATTGAAATCTCGGTAATTAGATATTAATCATCATTTATTGGTACCCACAAGCCTACGCGTTCTAAATATATTGTATAGAGTTACCAGCAATTTAATAAGCGTTCTATTTTGATTTATTCTTTAGAAATGTATTTTGGTATATAAAAATACCACATCAAACATATATAATTTCTTGGTTGCTTCGATAAATATTTCAAATATAAATGTAGAACAATGTGAAAAACACCCACTTGATGGGTACGTAATTAGAATCACGTGGGCTAAAAGTATCTACCTATATTGGGGTTGGTTGCTGGAAGCTCATTGTCATTTACCGCGCACGTTTTTTAACTGTACTTACTTGGAAGTCTTCTTCATATCTTTATATAAACAAAAATAAATCGCAGTAATGAATGTACCCTATATATATTTGTTTATTTTTAGCAATAGTTAGTTTTATTTTTTGCAATAGGCTGTAGTAATATTTCAAAATGATGCAAGAAGTGTGCAATTTGAATAAAACCTCTGTGACTGCACCAAATTCGATATTATATTCTTAGTGTTCGTTATTGTCATGACAAGCTTTGTGACTAGGTTCTTATAGGAAAACAAGTAAAAGCAATCACTTTAACACTTCCAATCAGTTACATATGTGTGAAATTAACTTATCATTATTTATACTCGTACTTACACATGTTTTTTTTAATTAGATTATCCGCATAATCATCATAACTCCAGCATTATCTCACTTATATCCCAGTCGCATTACCATCTATATTCATCATAATCATCTCTGTTTTGAGTCCCATGCCAGTCGCATCATTATCTTCATTCATCACCATCAATGGCCATCATCTCACCTTAACTTAGCCACATCGGGTACTTTCAACTCGGTGCCCGAAGTCCGTTTATATCAAAGATACAACAATATCGTCATCTTCTCAGTGTTGTCCGAGTCCTAGTCCATGTAATCAGTAACTCAATATTTAAGTTCCCTGTTTTGATATAGTCAATCCGATATGTTATCCTAATAAGCTTATCACCTATATTATTTCTGTCAATTCGATTGCACCCCGCTAGATGGAAAGCTACGGTAAAATCCAAAAAGGAGACGACTCCATTCCAGAAGGTCTAAAAAGGATCACTTTATTGGAATCGTATGAGGATAATATTTTGTCTTGCGGCGATATCTACACGAAATTAGTACCTGCTTTGTAACTGAATTGTATCAATTCCGCTCATTTGAGTGACCATTTAATTTATTATATAGGAATCTATTGAAATCTTAGATCTCTTTTAGACCTATAGAAGTCATTAATTCTAAAATGGTGGTATCTAATTAGCTACGAGAATATCAACGATACTAATACCTAGCACAGGAATTCATGGAGAACTTAGGTTGACTAAAGCAAGTTATTCATGTATCTTATAAAAAATTGCAACTTTGATGAGATGTCTCTTATAAAATTAAATAAATAAACACTTTTAGTAGGTGCGGCAAAGGAAAGAGTCACCGAACAGTTTGGTTCTTGAAAGAATCTATGTAACACCATATACCACCTATGTTAAACGTAATAAAATTGATTAGGTACATATTGGAATATTCTGCACCGTATGCGGGTGACATCTAAGTCCTATTTAACTGCAGTAACAAACTTAACACAAAATCAATGTTAACGAATTACTCTATAGGAGCAGAGTTAGTTAAGTATTTCGATAGGTTATCTAAAGTCACATATTTCATTCCGTGGAATTCTGACAGTAACCATTATTGACATATTCGATATAATATAACTTTTTATTGGCTTTTATTTCATAGTAGATACAAATTGAATGAAATACTAAAGAAACGAGGTAGAGCAACAAGTTTTACACTAATTTGTGGTTAAAACATTCGATTATCTATTATTAACCATTGTATCGAACTATTATATCGAAATGCTAATGTTATTTTTTAACTTCATCCGTTGTATAATTATTATATCGAAATTCGATTATTAATATAAAAATCTGAGCTTCACGCCGTATGACGCCTTTTTTGCAATGATACAAGCAGTCGGTAGCTTAGTGATTAAGGAGCCGGCCTCACGATCAAAAGGTCACGGGTTTGAATCCTGGCCATTACACTACCAACGCGAACCCACTCCTAAAACTAGCAATTTAGCTTAGGTGGAGGGATTAGAGGGAATATTAGTAATTTTATTTCTAAATTTTTTTTAAAAAAGAGGCTTCTATTTTCGTACAACTATTTAAGGCACTTTTGAACGTTTTGAACTAGAACTGACACGATATTTTAGCCTCTTAGTTGTCAGTGCTACGTACAATCAGCATCATATCAATCTTAACGAACAAAGTATTGAAATTGATTTTAATGTCTTGGTTTCCTCCCCTTTCTGTTGACAGATTATTCTGATATTTGCTACACACCTAAAGTTTGCTTCAATTTAAATCAATTAAACATTTTAGTTCTCTCCTAATATCTTGATATTAAGAAAATTGCTAGACTTTGTAGTAAAGATCGCTCTGACGCTGACTATACAAGTTACTGACCCAAAGTAAGTGCTGGAAGTAACGCCCTTCTCTCCTATAAAGGCGCTTATGTGGTAACAAGGATCAGATTAATATAATAAAAACAATCATCTATATTTAACAGCGTAATTAATAAACATAACAAAGGCAACGTGTTTTATCCAACGTGCAGGTTAAAAACAGTTTCTGTGTGGTCAGGTCTGCCAATGGGTAATGTAATCACTGTTAAGTAGGCAGAGATTGTTATTGCCAAGGCTTGTATTACACAGCATTCCACATTCTCTGATACGGGCTGTGTTATTGCGATACTATTCAAGCAAGTTGGGTGTATATGAGGCCCCGGCAGGATCTTAGGGATCATGCTTGCAGTGGAGGATTTCCTATCAGAGTTTGGAGGTCAGACTGCAGTCGCTCTCATAAAAGTCGAATAAATCCATAAAAGGAAGAGCAAGAGAATGGACCTCGGACTATATGTCAGATGTCATACCGTGTAATTTAAATTGGTTGCACTGTATTATGACATTCTGTCATGGTGCTGCGACAAAGTTTCCTACGAAATTAAGCTATCTAGGTGGTACCAGTAACCTATTCTACCTAATCGTAATTCAAGTTGTGTATGGCAAAGGTCTTAGGAACCAACTCCAACCTCACCTCCTAGACGGTTTACCGACGGATTAATGGACGAGGCTATAGAACAGGTGTTCCATTCGGGGTTGTGGGTCAGACGGCAGTCGCTGCCACAAAAATCAAAATAATATCAAGAACAAGATACGAGAGCACACCGAAGGTAAACGTCGCGAGTCGACGGTTAAAAAGCTATATTAATTTTAAACAAACTGTCAAAATAGCTAACCACAGTGGTGACAGCCCTAAGAAAGTAGATAAGAATTTAAGACTCTCTTAGGCGTGAATTATACAGAAAAGGCAGGAGGCGCAAGGTATTTAATAAAAATAGAATCAAAGCCAAATCATACGTAAAGCTTCAATTTTATATGGTTTATCTTCTCACGTAGTCCAGATATTGTGATTTTCGATATATGGATACCTATCACGAATCGTATTTCTCGGACAATAACAATGGTAATGGTAAGCTAACCAAATAGTAAAATAGAAATCATTTTTCCTCATTTCCAAAAGAAGGCCAAGATTTCAAAAAATATGTTTTACTTAATATGTCATATAATATGTTTAAACTACACACCACAAGAATGCAGGGTGTACAAGGTTTTGCCTCACCGTTCTTATATTTTTGTGAATGTTATGTACACCGTAATTGTTTTATGCATCGGGGACTTTACCAATAATTGAATGTTGTGTGAATTGTGTAATACATGTAATGTGGTTGTACTTATTTAATAAATAAATAAATAAAGGCCTTTTTAAAATTTTTGCCCTAAAAGTAGATGCGCTTACTAAAATACGGACAGAGTCAGGTGCAGGCTGTTCTCTCGGGGATGGATAGTCTGACGATCAAACCAACCAACTACTTATCAACCTTTAGACGCAAATGGGAAATCGCTGTGAGAATGATGATGATACGACAGAAATGTGGGCAGGAGGAGGTCTGCGAAGGATGCACCATGGATGTTGCTAAGCACATAACTGGAGGACGATTCGACCGATACGGCTAATTCCTATTCCTTAACTTTCCCGGAAAGTTTAAAAAAAGCTCTCGGGATTGGGTAAGGTTTCGGGCATCAGCTAATATAAAAAAAAAAAAAATTAATCAAACATGGACCCTCCATATAATGCTCAGATTAATTGTATGAGACTCAACCAACGGTTTTGGAGCCTTAGACTAAATCACCCGCGGCTCTAGTACCAGCTTTATTCTCGCCGAGGAGGATGGATGGTGGGTGTCAGAAGGCAGTCATTCCCATCAAATCAATGTAAATGTGTAATAAGTGTGTGTGATAAATGTGCAACTCCTCCAAGCCTTTTTTTTTTTTTTTTTTTTTTACGTGCGCAAAATCCCCACGGATACCTCCCCACCGGAGCCGGTGGAGGAGGTTATGTCGGACTCGAACCGACTAAAACGCACGCCGCCTGTGGGTCGTTTCGGTTGCCGAAGGTGAGGTTGGCAGGCATATCCCTCGCACCCCGGCCGACCCAGGGCCATCTCTCACGATCTGGCCCTCTTCTCGGGTGTGGGGACCGCAGAGTCCCCAACTCGTCCCCGGAAACGGGGAGGCGCGCCACGCGCGCCGCCGCCGCGGCCTGCTTCTGCCAGGGTGACAGGCGGCTTCACCTGTCACCCCCAGGCCGGCGCTCATGGGGGGCGGAGGTCGTTCATCGACCTCCGACGCCCGAGTTGCCTTCGTGCGCGGGCAGCTTGTCTAGCGATCCTTCGTCGCTCCCGCTGCCGCTCCCGCCCCGCCTCCTCCTTCACGAGCATTACTTGCTCGCAGAAGGAGGCGCCGGCCGCCCACGCATCCGCGCAGCGAACCATCGCCGCGAGCAAGGTGGAGAGCGTGAGAACCCTCACTCCCAGGGCCGCCACAAGCTCCCGCCTCGGTGTCTCCCACGCCGGACACTCGGTGAGCGTGTGCGGACCTGAGTCCTCGCTCGCGTCGCAGTGATGGCACTCGGACGTTGGCTCTTTCTGCATCCGACGCAGATACTTTCCGAAGCATCCGTGCTCGGTGATCATCTGCGTCAGACGGTACGAGAGGCTGCCGTGTGGCCTCTCTAGCCACTCCCCCATGATGGGTCTTACCGCCATTACTACGGCGTGCCCACTCCTCCAAGCCTTAGAAAACATGATAAGCCGCCGTTCCCGGGTGCCGATGTACAAACACCTGTGGCATTCGTTACGGGGAGCTTTAAAAATTCGTAACAGCTATGTTTAACTACGAATCTTCTATATCGTCAGTGGTTTGTAGATGGTAGTTGCTTCACGGCTTTTCTCTCGGGATTAGGGTTCAGACGGCAGACACTTGCATAACCTACCAAGTCAATAATATTGGAGGTGTAGGAGAGTAGACTCCGGGTACCAAAATGAATACCACCAACAGTTTTTAGGGTTGTTTTCGGGTACCACCAAAAACTTTACCCAATCAAAATTTGCAATCTCATTGCGTATGTGTGAAGCCGAGATCAAACGCCAATAATAAATATGATTATCTAAAATAATTACCCATAATTCAAACAATCATACATACATAAAATGTCGAATTGTTAACCTCCTGTGAAGTCAAAAAAACAGTAGAAAAGAGTTAAACGATAATCATCTGAATTTGTCTATTATAGTCACTCATTAGTGGTCAACTGATTACATCATTAGGTGGTAGGTACTAATCGGTTTAATTTCATCAGAGAAGTAAATAAAACCCGTTCAATTATACGAAGTTTTCACATTTTGTTCAACTAAATTAATTAAGTGTACACACAACAGTAGCTAAGTATAATCACAATTTAGAATTGATTGAGCGCATTTATATTAATCGTTAAAATCCAGCCATAGAGATAAATACCCTTTCAACTTCTTTAATATTGTTTAACATTGACTTTAAAATGTAATAATTCATAATTACTCAAGAACCTTTTGATATTATAAATGTAATCTAAATTGATAACAAACAGTACAAGTACAGCGCGAGTGGAAGTACACGGAGAATACACTTGTTGCTTGTAAACTTTAACCAAAATAAATAGAAATACTTAAAAGGCTACATCTAGAAGTCTATGAATCGTATTTACTTAACAATAAGTACAACAATATTTATGTTAATTCACATTTTTGATGTTAAATCAAGTATTTATTTCTCTATTATAGTGCCAAAGCAAGCGTGTCGTATTTTGAATTCACCGCTATGTATAGTTGAATTATTGCAACATGCGAAAAATATAGCTATGACGCTTGTTTGTAATTCAATGTTATTTTGTTAAGTAATAGCTGAAAGTGCATTCACGCCCCATATCAAATTAATAACACCTACATTAACGTTCACGTATATAATAAACTAATAGGTACCAAGTATGCAAGGAAATTCTTCGTTAAAGTGGGATATTTCATGAAATCTCTTCTTACTTTAATCTATTTTTATTCACAAAAGGATTTTCGAAAAACCGCTTAATAAACCGTTATTTTAAAATTACGTACCCTTGGGGTGCAGCTGAAGAGTTTCCATAATGTGGTAAATGTTGCGACCGAGATGTAGAGGGTTGGGGTTGCGCGGGCGGCGGCGGCTGCCTACGCGAGAGCCTCGGCGGTGGCAGAGGCGGAGGCTCCATCGCTCGCTCCTGATAACACGTCTGTCGTGGCGGGCACTGATACACGAACTCGTTTATCGGACTGACAAGATCCTGTAGCGACCATTCAGCCATGGTCTGTTCCGAACCGTGGGCGAATAGGTACTGCGCACTAACGACACACGCGTGAAGCGGCGGAGGCAACGCGCGCGCACTGACGTGCCCCGCTCGCGTCTCCCGCATTCGCTCGGTGCAACGCATAAACAAACTGCAAATCCTTTATCTGGCCGCTTCATGGAGCTCGCCAATGTACGTCGTTAGCCGGCTACTGATAAAACGCGATCTTGAGCCACATTCACACATAACTAATTAATCACTACCGTACCGCTGCAACTCACCGATCAGCCAAACTGCATACGTGCAGTCGTGTCACATTTTATTAAATAATTACGTAGTTTTCTTTATATTTTGTAACAGCCTGGGCGGTTTGTTTACATTATTACGCAGTTTTCACGCGATCAATTCTACTGCATATAAATTAAGTTATATACTTTATGCATCGATTATACAAAGTATTTATATCTAACATACATAGATACCATAGAGTACATAGAGTATATTGACTGATACGTATTTCGAGTAACCAATTAGTACGATGCGTTAATTAATTGTTCAATATAAAGTTGGTATAGTGCAGTAGCCCACATTAGGTGTTATGAAAGTAGTTATGAATACATTGCATGTATAAAATACGAGTGCACCTGCTTATAGGTTCAATTTGAGAGTAGGTGAACTTAACCTAACTTGGTAATTATTTTATTAATTTTATAGAAAACTATTATGACAGGAAATATATTTTTTCCGATATAAAAGTATTCCATGTACTTTATCGGGTTAAATAGATTGTTATACAAATGATAAATTTCTGCAAAAGTGAGTAGTCTAGGCGTGATTATGTGACAGGCAGACTGTTATTTTAGCATTTATAATATCAGCATAGATTAACGCGAGTGCAACACAGTTGCTAAACGAAAACAAGCCTTGTTTTACCACAGATTTAATCTAAATGTTAATTATATTATAAACATCTAATGATTCGAACTTCATAGTCCTACTAAGGTGGTAAACAAGTATACATTCGGTCTCACGTTAGGATATTACTGGATATTAGAGGTTACCCTGCACGTACCTGAGCCTTTCTTGGAAATCCTTTCAGACGTTAACTTATAGAAAGTAACGTTAAGATGGGTATTATTATATGGACATCAAATATTGCCGAACTAAGTCAACATCATCATCCTCCTAGCAATTTCCCGATCGCGTGCAAAGCCTACACTTCGAAGCTGGGGGTTCACGTTACTTTTTTGACTTTACAAGAGCGACTGTAGTCTGACCTCCTAACCCCGACATGCCATAGGCTTGTCTGTTTTTTAGCAGGCAATGACGTATTAATTTTATAAATTGATATGTCATTGAGGAACATGGTGGCTTTCAATAATGGTGCAACACTTAGTTAAAAAAAATTGCTAATTACTATTAATAAAACGTCAATATTATTAATTTATATGAATTATTATATTATTATTTAGTGCCGTCTTTATCCTCGATGTGCTTAAGATACTTCAGTGAATTTAATGAAATCATGGGCCTAAACCAAGTGACTTGCATGTACTGGTAGTACCGGTTGGTTGTTTAAATCTTGGAGAAATTTGCGGACTGTGCGGCATGTATTGCAAATGGCAGCCATTTGCATCGTCACATATGTGCTATCAGCTATGTCTATTGTTTTGAGGGTTTATATTAAATGTTTGGGTATCACTCACGTACTTGACAGCAGCAGAGGCACTACATAATATGTAGATTCTATTCATTTTACAAATTCTAATTATTTCTTCTTTTAGTTCTGTGTACTTGTTTATTTTTCAGTAATGGTTTTATTGAGATTGCGCGTGTTGGGGACTGAAATGTCAATGAGAAATACTGTTTTATTTTGTTTCTCCATTAAAGGGATGTCAGGTCTATTGTTGTGAATGGATTTGTCTGTTAATATTGCTCTATCAAAGTATAGATTACAGTTGGTGCTCTCCAGGACAGGTTTTGGATTGTATTGGTACTATGGCGTAAGTTTGTTGGATATGAGTTTATGATTGCAAGTTTCTGATGAATGGTTTGTGCTATTTGATTGTGTCGGTGTGTGTAATCTGGAATTGGGACAGGCTCCAGTAATGTGCTGAATTGTTTCAGAGTGACAGTGGCATTTCCTATAGTGTATATATAAGTGCATTTTGTTGCCATTTTAGTATACGGATTATTGTAATACTTCAATGCTAGCAGGTGCCCTTACTAGCAAGTGGGGTTGACTTGGACCTCGGAGGTGCACTCTAGAAAAGAGAACCCTTGGACTTCAATTGACCACGACCACTACGGATGACGGTTCATATTACCAAGAGGTGCATAGCATCCTGGGTATGCTTCAGCTAAAGCAAGTCACTAGATTCACCGTCACCATTCATTTGCTTTAGGCACAAGATTTCCAACAAGATCTCCAGAAAAACTACTTTTATTATTGTGCGCAAAATCCCCACGGATCCCCCCTCCCTACAGCTTGAACCGAATAAAACGAACACCAAATGTGTGGACCGGAGGTGAGATCAAATCTCTTGCATCCCATCGGCTCGCTCTTTGGAGTCGACTATCCCAATGGCTTCTTTTACTGGAGAGGTTAGTAAGAATACGAATAATTATAAACTACAAAACTCAATAATCACAATTAGGTTTTTTTTTTTAATATCACTTAGGTGGCAGACAAGCGCACGGCCCACCTGATGGAAAGTAGTTACCGTGGCCTATGGACGTGTGTAACAGCAGAGAAGCCACACTCGCGCTGCCGACCCTGTAAGCACAGAGTTTCTGTGCCGTCAGTGTAGGGGTAGAGGACAAAGCAGGACAAGCCTTTTCATCCCACTGACAGCACAAATTCTCCAGTGAGTTCTGAAAGTGCTAGTGTTAGGTATTGTCCTGTAGTTAAAATAAATTATTTAACTGAGCTTATGACATTAGCTATTTGACTGACTAGTCAAATTAGTTACTTTTTACTAAACGTCAAATTTTAAGGAATAATTTATTATACATTTTCAATAGTCAAATAATTTACTGTTATCAGTTAGTTCGATGTTTAAAAACAAATAAAAACGATAAAATAAGAAACCATGCAACTTCTTCCGCTCTTTTACCGTTTTTAATTGGGTATTTTCCTGTAGTTGAAATAAATTATTGAACTGAGCTTATTAAATTAAGAATGGTAAATGGGCGGTACAGGTTGCGTCTATTTTTGTTTTAACGTTTTTATTTATTTTTAATCATCCACTCAACCTATAACATGAAATTATTTGACTATTGAATATTATGACGTCACAATAAATTATTCCATTCAATTTCCTAATAATGTATCGTTTTGATGTTTAGCAAAATACCCAATTTATTTTAACGGAGCGTAAATAATTTATGAATACAGATAACAAGAATGTTGTAGTCTGAAAGATAAAATTTTAACGAAAATTGAAAATGGTATGCTAAGGAAGTTTGGGCCCGTAGAACGAATGGATGTCTAAAGTCTGCCAAGACCAAGTATGTAATGCACTCAGTCAGTAACTGGACAGCTAGGCCGATGGTGACCTCGCAGAACATATGACTACAGATCAAAGAAAAATGTTTTGAAAAATAAAAACAAGGGTGGCAGACTTATATACTTTGACGCTCTACGAGGCGTAGCGGTAGAACATTCGACTGCTACGCAGGAGGCGCGGGTTTGCTTCCTGTTCAGTGCAAATATTGCGTGAATGCATGAACATATATATTTGCATCAGTCAGGTTGTTTCTATGTATGATATATTATAAAAAAAGTATGTAAGTATGTTTATCCGCACTCTAGATTCCAAAACACAAGTTAGTTAAGCTAAGCTTATCATGGGTCTAAATAGCGTTGCATGAAATGTTGTCGAACATTTTATTTTTATTTATTTACCGGTTTGAAAATTTATTTTGACTATAGACGATGCTTCTGACGTATGCAATGACAGTAGCTTATAACGAGCTGTTGTTTCAATCAACTCGGAAGGAAAATAATATTAGGATGCCCTCAGCAGGTACCCTGAATAAGGTCACCAAACTTCTTTGGATAGAGAATGTTTTCATCTAAGCCTGCTTAACATCAGGTAGAATAAGTACTATTTGCCATCTAAGAATATAGATTATACAAAGAAGTTAATTAGAAAGTATAATAGGATCATTATTTTGCAGTTACATTGTTATCTATGTGTTTTTTTAAAATACTACTTAGGAGGCAGACAAGTGCATGGCCCACCTGATGGAATCAAATCAAATCATTTATTTGTATAAACACGTGTCAATATACACATGCATGCAAGATGGTCAATAGGTTTGTTAATGTCCAGCGTGTTTAGCCGTAGTCATGCCAGCGTACAAATGCTTCAGGAAAGAATGCTTGGAAAGTGATTGAAATCTATGAACGTGTGCAACATCACAGGAGTCCCACCCGTGCTACTGACCCATCAAGAACAGAGAGTTTCTGTGCCATCAGTGCAATAGACACAATCTAGACAAGAATTTAGTCTTCCCGGTGACAGCACAATCATAGGTCTTGTTGGTCAATCATTGTCATTATCCTCCTGTCTTTTCTAACATTTATTTAGGGTCAACGAACCATGGCTATTTTTCGATTCATCTCTGGTTGTTGTCATCTCAAAATTCATATAGATCATCCATCTCCTCTTAGATCTATCACTGATATATACAGCCCAGACTCCGCCTCAGACGCATGTCTCGAATCAACAATAGTGCCCGAAAAACAATAGGCTTATCCCCTATCACCTTATGAAATGTGGATGTTAATTCACCTCTGTCTAACTAGTGATAAAGGCATGATTATATTTATGTTCCAGGAGGTATGTGCCCTCGCTTCATAGAAGTTGTAATTCAAAACTGCATGTTTGTTCTTGCGAAATAGGTAATTCTTACAAATTACGTAACTACGTAATATTGTTATGGAATATCGACGTGTGTTTTTCTAGAATTAGAGGTTTACTATTTTCAGAAGCTTTCCTTCATAACTATCTTTTCTTAAAAGCTTCGACTGTGTTAAAAAACCATTGCAAAGTTATTTTTCTATCCAAGAAAATATTTTCTTCTGGATGTAAGATACTTACCGTATCTTTTTTTAATACTACTTAGGTGGCAGACAAACACACGGCCCACCGGATGGAAAGTGGTTACCGTGACCTATGAACGTGTGTAACACCAGTGGAGTCACACCCGAGCTGCCGACCCTGTAAGAACAGAGATTTTATGTGCCCTCAGTGCAGAACACAAAATCAGGACAAACCTTTGGTCTTCCCACTAACAGTACAAAAACTCTCCAGTGAGCTCTGGCTACCCTACTCACCACCGGGAACACAACACGAGGTTATTATAGCCGTGATATTCTGTAGGGTGGAGGTACAAAGCAAAGATTTGAGCTTGCATACACTAGCATAGTGCTGAAAATTGGTGGGGTCTTAAATACACCATAATACAAGAAATATCAAAAGTCCCTATCGATTGGACAGCAGTTTATTTACTCAAGGTCAAAGGTCAAAATTATTGTATTCTCGCATTTTTCTTGTAAACAGCAAGTGCTATCGCAAAAGCACCTCGGACTTAGTTGTAGATCATCATCACCTACGAAATTAACTATGATAATATATCGTCGGTGCGCCTGCCAAAATCGTTATGTGTATTTTTTTGAATTTTTTTTTATTCGCTAGGTGGCCGGAAAATCAAATTGCGCGTCGACTAAAAAAACAACTAAGTGTTATTTCGCCCTAGAAATAGATTTGACAAAATCTATATCTGCACCTAATTGTCATTTCTGGCGCTGCAAAATTGGTTATGTGTTCACATAATAAAATATTATCATCATGTTGCACATGTCAGAATTGGTTTGCACATAGCTGGTTATTGACAGCTTGTTTTGATTTCAGTTTGTGTTGTAAAATTGGTGTTTTACCTTTATAAAAACGTAAATAATCGTGTAATAGTAAATAAAACGAGACAGGTAAGTTAATTTTTTCCAATAAAGTTGTTGTTTTCCAGTTTTTGAAATATTAAGCGAATCTGACTAGATTGCCTTAATGTTAAGATAACTTTAGACCTACCCACTTAACTTAAAAATAAATCGATTTCGTTATTGATATTAAGACGTGTATTTTAAACATTAAGATTTTTGGTATTACCGTTACGATAATTTAACTTTAACGGTGTCCTCTGGCTAATAGATTGGGAAATGTTATCATCATTATCAAGCCTCTGTAGCGTAGCGGTAGTGTAAACATCAAGGGGCACGGGTTCGATTTCTTCTCACTTCATCACAGGCTTGGCTTCCAAAGGGTTAATCTTTATTCCGGTTGCTTCATTATTTCTTTTTTCTTTTTAAAGTTTCCTGAGTGCTGAAAAATAATGACGTCCCTGAATAATTGGCGAGGGAAGCTTCTAGTTGATATGAGTACAGGCACCTTTTCAATAGAAAAGTCAGGGCTAGGCACATCAGACCCTTTTGAATCTACTAGCTACAGTCCAAAGCAGCAGTTCAGCAACACCACGCGAAACCACGGAAGTCTTCACCTATAGAATTTGTAGAAAATGGCGATGAGACTTTGACCACGTTAGCGTCGGTTAATTGTTTTGATATGACGAGCATACCGACGCTCGATTTTAATACGTCTATTCCATCCGATGAAACGTGAAACTTGTGCTTAGATGAAGTTACTGGAGAATTTGTAAGCCAAAATACAATCGAACTAGGAACTGGAAATTTCATTCTAGACGGAAAAACTGGAGAGTTGATTAAAATTGATGAAGGACCAGATAAAAGGCATGAGGACTTTGATGTTAATGAAATACATGACAATAAACGAAAGAGGGACTTTAACAAGAAGCAAAGAGTTACAGGAAATCCATAGATGGGAAGAAGAATAGAAGTTGATACTAAAATTGTAAAAAGACTCTCAGCTTTATTGCGAATACCTCAAAAAATATGAAGACTTCTTCTTCTTCGTGTCAATGGCAATAATTAAAATAAAAATAGAAGCTAAATCCAAAATTTCCATCGCCCATCCCAAAATTTGGCGACATTGACCGTACCTTCCGTCGCTTCATTCAGGTCATCAATTGTGCAGGTGTAGGGGCACAGTGCTCCATCGACTGCAGAGGTGCACCACAATCACAGCCACCACCCCCCGAGTCTAGGTAACCCTATTTTAACCGCTTAAAATAGGGTTGAGGACTCAGATTGCTTAGTCCTCAACCTATTGAGGGACTTCCAAGTGGACCATTTAAGATCATGCCCGGGTGGTAGGCTCTCAGCAGGCTGAATGTTGCCCAAGGGAGGTGTATTTTCTTTGCGCCACTTCTGGTACCGAACGCTCTCGGGGTGACCCTCCACAGAAATAGTACATCGAAGGAAGCTCCTTCTGCTCTTAAGCCGGGAGCTGGGCATGACATGTTGAAAGAGTGGGTGCCGTGCATCAGTCTCCTGTTTTCAAGCCCGCATGCAACGCGCCGCCTTATGCTTGGAGGAGAAAAAGAAAAGAAAGAAAGAAACAGGGGAGTAGGCTTAAGACAACCCGTTATTATTATTATTATTTTTTTTTTTTTTATATAGGACACGTCAATTGGACTTCGCCTTGCCTGATGGTAAGCTGAAGGCAAAGTCCCAGAAAAGAGGGTCACCATTACTTACACTTACCGTGTGACAATGGTGACATGAGTGTCACCATTGTCACACGGTAAGTGCTGAGGCTTGACGGCCTTATCATATGCTTTTTCACGCCTCGCTTAAAGGACCCGGGACTGTAGGAAGAAGGAAACACGTGAGCTGGTAATGAATTCCAGGCCTTAATGGTGCGACAGAGGAAAGAGTCTCCGAACCGCTTGGTTCTTGATCGGATGTTTTGCACCGTGTGCGGATGACATCTAAGACCTGCACGCGTTGTCCTGTGTAGGAAAGGAGAGGGTGGGACTAATTGGAAGAGCTCATCAGAACACTCCCCATGGTACAGACGGTAAAATACAGCCATGGACGCAACATCTCTACGCAGCTGTAAAGGTTCTAGGGTGTTCGTGATCTCGGGATTCCCAATGATGCGGACCGCACGTCGCTGCAACCTGTCGAGAGCATCTAGTAAGTACTTTGCTGAACCATCCCAGAGATGCGAGCAGTACTCCACACAGGAGCGAATTTGTGTCTTGTATAGAAGACACCGCTGCTCCGGCGTGAAAAATCGTTTCACTCTGTTCAGGACTCCGAGTTTTCGTGAGGCTGTTTTGATGATGCTTTCGATGTAGTTTTTGTTATTCAGGTTGCAGCGAACATCCATACCTAGGATATTGAGATTGTCCTGCAATGGCAGTGGCGTGCTCTGAAGAGTGGGGAGGGGAAGGAAAGAAGATACTTTTGCTGTAAACGCACATGCCTGCGTCTTCTTGGCATTGAACTCAACCAGGTTCTCAGAGCCCCATTGAGAAATGTGATTCAGGATCCCGTCAAGCTCAGTGACAAGAAGCTGCCTTTTCTCTGCGATATCTGACTGTTTGGCCGTAGGATGTCCATGATAACTCCCATGTAAAGTACTATCATCTGCATAACAATGAACATTGCCGGTAGACAGCATGTCGTTGATATGCAGAAGAAAGAGAGTGGGTGATAAGACGGACCCCTGGGGCACGCCAGTATTTACCTGCAGAAACTCCGAAGCTCGTCCGTCACAAAGGACGCGAATACGGCGCCCCTGCAGGAAGCTAGCAACCCAGTTGCACAGCCTAGAAGGCAGACCAAAGGCAGGTAGCTTGGAAAGAAGCGATTTGTGCCAGACTCTATCGAAAGCTTTGGCGATGTCAAGACTAATTGCCAGTGACTCGCCGTGCTTGTCCATAGCCTCACCCCAAAGATGGGTAACGTATGCTAGAAGATCACCCGTTGACCGTTTCGGTCTGAAGCCATATTGCCGGTCATTAATTAAGTAGTGATCCTCTAGGTACCGCATGAGCTGTTTGTTAATTATGTGCTCGAACACTTTGCACAGCACTGAGGTGACGGCTATGGGTCGATAGTTGGCTGGCTCCGAGCGATCCCCCTTCTTGGGAATCGGCTGAACATTCGCCTCTTTCCAAGGCAAAGGCACTATACCCGAACTGTAGGATAGCCGGTACAGGCGCGTAAGCATTGGAGACAACTCCGCTGCACATTTTTTCAAAACTACCGCTGGAATACCATCCGGGCCCCCGTACCCCCCCGAGTATGGTCGCCGGGCTCCCAAATCCGGTCACCAACCGGCACGACGAACCATATCGGGATTATGCGCGGCCTGGTGAGGCAGCCTCCCAAGGTGGTTAACCCCAGTTGGGCCCCTGTACTATACCGCGGGCGGCCAGCGGCACCACCGTTTCTACAGGTCTCCCTGTTCGGCGCATCGCCCCGCGCCATCCCCACTAGACTACGCCAAGACCCACTGGTCCCACTAGTGCTGCGACAACCACCACCTCTGCCCGGCTATGCACTTGCTGACCCCTGAACACAATCCAACCGAGATTGAATTGCTATGGAGGGTTTTTCGCAATAGTGCACGGTGGTACCTACCCGGTCGAAACTTGAGACAAATTTGTGCCACCAAGTTTCTACCACCAGTGTGCCACCAAGTTTCTACCACCAGTAAAAATTATTATTATTATGCCGCAAGTGTCATTTAGGGCTGCATCAACCTCCTTCGCATGTGCGGAGCGGTGCCATACTGGGCAAGCAAACTCACCCGCCGAAAAGGAAAGAGCGAGGGCGATTGTTCTGACAACATGTGGAGCTACTCCCCAGGACGTGGATCAAGCCAGCCTTTGCACCAAGTTATTTCTGCTCCCCACTTTTTGTTTGGTGTTGAGACAGTGGGATTTATAAGTAAGAGCGCGGTTGAGGGTAACGCCAAGGTAACGTGGCTTTGGGCAATGCTCAATCTCGACTCCTCGCCACGAGATGTTAAAGGGTTGGTTTGCCTCCCGATTGCGCAAGTGAAAAGCGCACCATTGGGTTTTCAAGGGGTTGGGTCGAAGTCCATTTTCCTTGTAGTACTGGTCCAGGTTCTCTAACGCCGCAACTAATTTGGATTCAGCCTCTTCGAAATTTTTCGCCTGTGCAGCTAGCTATAATTATACCTTATATTGTCGCAATGATAAATATGTTCACTTATTTGTGTGGCACTAAGGCGATGGAGGTGTTACTGCAAACGAGTTCATCACTTCATAGATTTTTTGAATATTAAACTTGATGAAGGATAAAAAAAAGTTATATTAATATCGAACGGGTGCTGCTATCAGAATAAAAACAAAGTGAGGTCATCATCCTTACTGAGCCTTGCCATGGATAAAAATACAGAAATTGAGCAGCTGATACAAGATAAGGGACACACAATGATGCAGGTGGATAGCGTGCACTCGACATTAGAACACCTATTCAAACCACCTATTTATTCACCTTAAGACTATGTTAATCTCATGGCACAAGCTCGATTAACCAAACCTTACATACTTCATCACATAGAGTACAATTTTTCAAAAACTATGAGGCCAACTGTCAATTTGATTCAATTCGACCTGGGAAAAGAGCTGGAGATCCTGTAGTTACAGATATTAGAGGATTACTGTATAAAGATGGAGATATTTTTTCAAATTGCGCCATCCAGATGAGTGGAAACCTTTAGGTCAAAGAAAAATGCAAACAAACCCAAACCTTACTGCTCTTTACGAAACACCAAGAAAAATAGACAAGACAAAATACGATAGCTTAAAGTCATTAAAAAAAGTACATGCATCGGGATCACCACTACTTCTATGATAACCTCAAACATAATTAATAAATCCTAAAAAATATTCAAAAGTTCAAAAGAATTTCAAATCTGAAGACTGATTCAATTTCAAAGTACCTATAGTACCTTGTGACATCGTTGTTTTTTTATTGAATTTACTGCCTAATTATAAAATCTACTGATCTTAAAGATTCGTATTGTTGGGTAGCAAACAGCTCCAAATTCTATTAATTTTAAGCATAGCCAACTTTTAAAGACAAATTTTAAGATAATCGTTCAATATCGAAAGCTTTATTTATCGTTACTTGTGTGCTATTATTAAAGTTTATTATAGGTGCTTATTTACCTCATATCTTATTTATTTCAAAATATACTTTTTCCACCTGTCGGTATTTATCCCTTAAATAAATTCTATTGAGTTCCTTAATAAATCTGACATGTGTACATATTGCAGTTGTAAAAACTGGCACTAGCAAGACAATTCTGATATGTGTATCAAAACGAAAAAAAAATTTTACTGTGGATGAACAGTATATTTTATCATTTTCACTTATATCTCAGTTCATACATAATATTTTTTGCCATTATGCTACATTTTTAGATTTTTGATACGTTCATTAATTATTTAAAAAAACAGTTTAATGTCTCTCCTGAAAACTTGACCAAAAACGCATAGAGGGTTTGGCAAGCGCAACGACGATATATGACTTCTTCCAATTTTAAAATAGCAATATCTCCGAAATGGTTATCACTAAAAAAATAAGCAAGGGACTAGTTTTGTAGGTAATTCATGATACCACAACTTTGTCCAACCTACTTTTGCGATATCACTTGCTGTTTACGAGAATAATTCGACAATACAATAATTATGACCTTTGGCTTTGAATGAAAACAATTGCACAAGTTCAATTGATGAAGACTTTCGATAAATCTTGTATTGTGATGTATTTAGGATGATGTATTTTATTTCTTCTATTTTGACTGGACTATAAGTAGAAAAAAATATAGCTACTTACTCGCGTGAAGAAGTTATACGTCATTATTAGAAATTTATATGAATAATATCATTATTTATATCAATAATATAATTTTATTATTACGAAACGCACTGTCGCGTCTCTGATAGGTGCGTAAAGTGATGACGTTCGTCATACTTTTTTTGTTGCCATTTTAGAGAACGGCCTACATATCTATAGTTAATAAAACATCTTTGATTGCAATGAACATAGGGCAATCCCGTTTGTTTTTTTTTAACAATACTGTCCATTCCAAGGTTGCCTGGAAAAAATCACTTCAGCGATAAGGCCGCCCATTGTACATTGAACTATATACATGCTACCTACTGTAAATCTGTTGGTGTACAATAAAGAATTATCTATCTATCTATCTATCTATCTTGTGCAAACGACAGAATCAGATAAACAGCTGATGATTCGTAAAATGACGATTTTACAATATGAAATAGCAAAATCGGTAGTTATAGCTACTTTGAAAGATGCACTTACCAAGTTATGCATTTAAGTTAAATTATATATAAGTTCAATGAAAAAAATCTGCCGAAACAAAGTATATAACGTTCTTGTTCTTCACCCTAGCGTTACTCCCAGTCCGCTTTACCATAGTAACTGCGGTTTTGGTTGAACTTCGATATTTTTTGTGAAGCGACTACCATATGACCTCCACAACACAAAGGCGACATCGAAGCATGGTAGCTAGATTAATTGTTGAGATATTTGTTTTTTTAAGCCACGAACCACCCGTCATGACGGTATAGATGTTCGTATGGTAACCGTGTGCTCTCCGAGTCACGTCCAGATCAATACCCATATTCATTCAAACATTTATTTGCACTGAATGGAGATTGAATTCGCGCCTCCTGCGTAGCGCCCGCGTTGACGACCGCCAAGCCACAGAGGTTCTCACAGACAAACTATATATGTGTGTAGAGTTATCTACTCAAATTAAGCATGGCTTGTTATATGGGTTCTAGAATAATATATATGTAGAAAATTTTTAGTTTAAACATATTATATTTAGAAACACCCAGACCAATGCAATGAAAATATTAGCACTGAGCGAGAATCGAATTCGCATCCTACGGCGCGTAGCATTCGAACGTTCTACCGCTACCAACTGCTACGCCAGAGACGTCATCAAACAATATATCTACACAAATAAATGAAAATGGGGTGTCGGTTTGTGCCGGATAATCTTTGAATCGGCTGCCCCATAATTGACGGAATTTTCATCAGCACAAATGATGATGATGATGATGATGCATGTATGCAAGTTTAATGTAATTCCAGAGATACGTATCTTAAAAGTTTACAAAATATTTCAATATTTCTATTTCCAAATTCAAATTGGATACATTTAGGTTTATATATGTGCAGTGAAAAAAATTTTGAAATAAAAAACTGCAAACTTCCAACAAGGGATATAAAAAGGAGAAATCTATATACTTCCTTCCTACGACTGTTAGATATTTCTGTATCAAAAGATAATTACACTAAAATAGGTCAAAAGAAATCTGTACCTGTGTAAGAAAAATCAATGGATCCCTTTCCACGTGTTTGGTCGTCTGTCGAAAAAATTCATTTGATTAGTACCAATTTGGGTAAAGCCATCGCACACCTAGCTATAATATGATATTAATATTTATATTAATATCATATAATAGCTCATATTATATTATATTCATTTATTATATATATATATATATATTGTTATATCAGTTATAAAGCTGCTTGCTTTAGTTATAGTAATTTCAATATGTATTCTATTCAACATAACACACACAGCTATAACATATTTTTAAGAGACGCAAAACTTAGTATGAAAATGTATTGTAATATATTATAGTATTTTATCAATTATCTCGTTTATGTACGTAGGATTTACTTACTTATATTTTTATAAGGAGCCTTTATCGGGCCTATTTATTTATTCTCGAAAATAAGAGACACTTTCACCGACACGTGTAAGACTGGTGCCATGCACCCACGCACTTCTGTGAAAACTGGGTTCACTTCTATAAAAATGGTGTTAAAGAATTGCGTTGAAATTAAATTTAATGCAGCTACCTTTTATTTAATAAATCAGCGTTAAAAATATTAAATGTGTCCGCAATCTGTTCAGAGAGCTTGCGAAGTGTATGGTCAGCGCTTCTCGTGGCCAGAAAGCTGGCTTCTTTTTAGGACGGAGAATGAGCATTGCCTTACGAGGCAATATTGCCATTATTCTGTGCACGTTACCACACGAGGATTTTTTCGCAATCGAAACGGATTTTGAGTGTTACCTTTAATTTGTATACTAGTTATTTTAGTTTTAGTTCTATTTTAATTTATATGGAAATTGATTTTTTGCCACGTGGTTCCTGGCAGAGATGAGTGCTCGTGATTCCCGGCAAAGTAGAATTTGGACCATCCCATCTCTTCCTATGCGGTGTCGTACAAGGCGACTTAGAGATAGGGCTGTTTAACATCAGACAGATATTATACAGCCCAGACTCCGCCTCAGATGCATGGCTTGAGTCAACAATAGTGCCCGGAAGTCGGCAATAGACTCACCCCCGGGCATAAACGCGTGATAATATGCATGTATGTATGATTAATTGCTTTTTTTAAAAAAGGTGCAATTCTTTTTTTTAATTTTAGTGGAAACGTATTCGTCAAGCAGAGCGCTCATGCATTTTATTATTATCAAACCATTGACAATGCCCCATGTACCAAACCAACTTCCTTATGTACGAGTCTTATGGGAATAAACTTGTTTGATTTCATATATAAATCCTTCCTAGACAAAGATTTGTGACACACATATTTTATACTCACGTCTTTCTTTTTACCTGACAGTTTTATTTACCTAGTCTAGCCATAAATATTGTTACGAAGAAAAAACATTTTTTTTTATTGCAAATAATATTTATTACTTTTACAGTGTGTTAGTTTAATACATAAATATAAAACAATTTAAAATATAAAAAGCTTATTCGAAGTGGTCTCCATTGGCTGCAACACAGTCCTTTAAACGTTGAGGCCAGTTATCAATAGAAGCACGCACTCTTTCCATGGGAAAATTCTTCACTGCCAATCGTATGGATTGTTTTAGGGACTCCAAATTATCATGGCGTTTAGAGCAAGCCATACTCTCTAAAACTGACCATAAATCATAATCCAGCGGATTAAGATCGGGACTAGACGACGGCCAGTCTTCAGCTCTGATGAAGTCCGAAACGTTCACTTCCAACCAAGACTGCGTGGACCGAGCTTTATGACCCGGCGCTGAGTCTTGTTGGAAGGACCATACTTGGTTATTGAACATGGTGTTGTTAAGGGGCTTAACTACCTTCTCAAGAATGGTATCTTGATACACTTGTGCCGATGTTTTGATACCTTTTTCACAAAAATATGGCTCAGTCACTCCTTCATAGCTAACAACCCACCAAACCATCACTGAAGTCGGATAATGGCCACGTTGCACTCTGTCGACTAATTGGGAAGCTTCCTTAGAGCTTTGAGCATAAATACAGTCATATTGTTTGTTAAAATGTTGCTCAATTGTAAAGATATTCTCATCCGTAAACAAATTTTTTCTGTGACCTCCCTTTGCGTACCGCTTCAGTAGTTGCTTCGATTTTACCACCCTATTCTTTTTTAAATTATCAGTTAAAAAATGACCAGTGCGTCTCTTATAGGCTGCAAGTCCTAAGTCATCTTTTAAAATGCGCGACATGGTTCTGGGTGCTATCTTCATCTCCCGAGATAAAATCTTTTGCTTTCGGACAGGATTTCTTCGAATTCTTGCCCTTACTGCTTTGACCACCTTTTTCGTACGAACACTACGTGGACGGCCAGATCTTTTTCTGTCACAAACAGAGGAGGTCTCATTGTACCTATTAATAGCCCGGTACACAAACATTTGACTAATACCAAGCGTATGGAGAGTTTTAAAAATTACATTCGGCTCCATACCAACTTTGTGTAATGCAATCACAGCGATTCGGTTTTCTTTATCACCCCACTCCATTTTAATATAGCAAAATATTGTACAATGTATTGGCGCCAAAATTAAAAAAATACAATGAACAATCGTATAAAAATGACAGATTCCAAATTCAAATGTAATATCTTTCTTATTTTAATTGTAACAGTATTTATGGCCAGACTAAGTATATAAGTGTAATGGTACATTTATTTTATCAGTATTTCAATTGCGAGGTGAATCCCAGAGTGCCTGTCCCCTTACAAGTGTCTTTTATACCATCTTGGTATATCATTCGCTTACTGATTCAAATTATGAATGCTCTGATAACACTGAATAGTACCCAACAATACATTCCTGACGTAAGTGTATTGTAGAGTTGTGAGTAGGGAGGATCAAGTAGTTATTCAGGACAACTACTTGGTCCTCCCTACGCACAACTTCTACTCTGTCGATTACATAACAACTGCGTAATTTTATCTTATTCTGCAACATAATTAAATGTTGAAGAATAAGTTAAAATTAAGCAGTTCTATCTATTTAATAAAAAAAGTTTAGCAATAAAGTGTACTTTTTCACTGGTAGTTATCAGATTATTGATTAATACTCACATAAATAATTATTTATTTAGTTTTTATACCTCCAAGCGTCAGCCTCAACGACATAATTCGCCGTGCCCTTGTCACCGTCAGTGTGGCAGCAGTATTTGAACCAAACGGTTTGGCGCGCGACGATGGCAAGAGACCGGATGGCATGTCGTTAATGCCATGGAAGATGGGTAGGACTCTGGTGTGGGACGCCACATGCGTTGATACCATTGCTCCTACCCATATAACTAGCACGGCTGGGTGTGCTGCTACTGCTGCTGCTTCTGCAGAGGCTCTTAAGCGGCGCAAATGCTCCAATCTCATCGGAGATATAGTCGACGCTTCTCATGACCAGAAGGCTGGCCTCTTTTTAGATCAGATTATAAGCATTGTCTTACCACGTGGCAATGCTGCCAGTCTTCTGGTCTTGTGGTAGACAAGAGTCATGCGATGCGGAGGAATTCCACGACGCATTTTAATTATTCTTAGCTATAAGTTGTATAATAGTTATATTAATATTTTAATTGTATTGTATCTAATTTATGAATATCTTACAATAATTACTTAGCTACAATAATTTCAAAAAATGTATTAAAGTTACTGGTTAACAGCAGTCGATTGGTTTTTGAATAATGGACCATGGACGTCCAAGATCCAAGGAAATTCGTCCGATTGATGAAAATACTGAATTAGAGCCCGACTGAAAATTTCAATTTTCTTTCGATGCCTACTTTTAATTACTTTATACACAAATTCCTAACATGCCAAAATTTTATAGAATACTAGCTGACCCAGCAAACGTTGTTATGCCATGTATTTTTATTTACAAAAATAACTAATGTAAGTGTGCGGGGATTTACTAATAATCGAAGGATAAAAATCGCTATAGAAAAATAGGGGATGATAGTAGAGGGTTGAAAATTTAGGGTTGTATGTATTTTTGTATGCCGTGTCATAAAAAAATAAAAACAAAAAATTTTGCCTAAAAAATAAAATAAAAAATTTAGGGGTGGACTACCCTTAACATTTAGGGGGATGAAAAATAGATGTTGGCCGATTCTCAGACCTACTCATTATGCTCACAAAATTTCATGAGAATCGGTCAAGTCGTTTCGGAGGAGTTCAAGTTCGAACACCGTGACACGAGAATTTTATATATAAGACTAAACTAAACTAGTCCCTTTATGGCTCCCTCTTTATTTTGTTTGCGGGTGAGGTTGTTTTAAACCCCAAAAGATTTCTTGGAGCCCCACAAAATACCCTTTCTAGACTATGATCTATCTCTGTGTCGAAGATTAAAATTATTTTTGAATATCCATTCATCCATCTTTATAGAAATTACATCTGCTCCTACAAAAGGCGAAGACATATACTGAGGCGATCAACAACGCGCCACTGTTTGTTGCTGACGCCATTCATTCAGGCGCTTGTGCCACACACATGTTGTACAATGTAAACGTACTTAACAAAAGACTTTTAGGACTCGTATCGTCGTAAGACTATTCACTCTCTTGTCTCTTATATGACATCATTCAGTATCTGTTCTTTTATATGACCCCATCGGCTTACTTTTTCTACGCGTTTGGAACCTGTCATACATTTTTGCTCCTTTTACTTTCATAATTATTATCGTATAGGTTCGTCCGGTTGCAGTAAAAATTTCGAAGTTGGTATTGATTGACATCAATTATAAGTTGCAGCATGCTATGGCTATGGCCGTTTTGACACGACTGGTTTTGGCTTGTTTTCTCTTTTTTGGTGCGCTTAATATTGGACAACGCACTGTTAGACGAATAACGAAAGAAAAATACGGCGAGACTTCACACACCAAAAACGAGAAAACGAGCAAAACCAGTCGTGTCAAAACGGCCATCATAGCATGCCGCAACATTTAATACCAAAGAATATTTTAAACTGTCATAACCTAAATGTTGATTATATCATGTGCACATTTCAAATACTTCTCGCAGTACAAATAAGGTAACTAGACTGAAAGATTGTTTTAAAGAATATCATAACCGAAATTACTAATATTTTCTCGAACCCTAACTATTCCTTGTTTTAGGAGTGTGTGTTTACGTGGCAAGCAACAAATCGAACCTAGGACCTCTCAATCCTAATGTAACCTACCACTACGCTGTGTTGGAATGTTTCATGCATTGATGTTTTATTTTATACCACTTGGCAGACTAGCACACGGCCCACTTGATGGATAGTGGTTACCGTGGCCTATGGACGTGTGTAAAACCAAGGGGGTCACACTCACGCTGCCAACCCTGTAAGCACAGAGTTCCTGTGCCGTCAGTGTAAAAGACAAAGCAGGACAAACTTTTGGTCTTCTCACTGAGAGCACCAAAACCACAGTAATAATATCTATACAGTATTCCAACTTCATATAAACGGACGAAATGTTCTTTTTTTAATATTAAATATGTCAAGAGTAGGTATATTGCGCTTATTTTCGTTCGAATAACCTTAGTTTATACATATATTTCTATTCAGAAACTTATTTTGAAGAAGAACTTAAAAACTGAAATCCAACCACTAGTTAGTAGTTTAATTGTTTAGTATGTGTTTTTAAAAAAACGTAATTACCTAACCGAATGAAGTACATAAGGTTCATGAATCGTGATACGGCGAAACCGGTTTATTCCTGCGCGTTGTATTGAACCTGGACTTTATAAAGGAGTCGTTGTCCAGCAATGAAGTACAAGTACTACTTCGCCCTGTTGAGCATTTGTAGCCAGCTGTTCGGCTTCGAATAGGTGACCAAATAATAATTGTTTTGAGTTGTTGCGAGGTACATGTACCTACCTAATAGAGACTTCATAAATTGAGATAAAAGTTAATAACTTTTTATCTCAACTCTCGTCAGCTGTTTGTTATATTTAAATTAAGCTTTACATTCGAATGCGGATTTTTTTATACTTTAAAATATAACAATAAAGCATTTCGTATGTCTCAGTCGAGGCGCAAATATTTTTCGGTTGCAAATTTATAGGACCGATTTGGCCGATAATATCTGATTTGTAATAAACAAGGTTTTTTAATTAAATCTGGTAATGATAATCAAAAACAATATGCATTTTTATTGAATACTTACTATTCCATTCACAAAGTATTTGGTTAAAATGTTTACATTCACAGCACTAGTTAAAAAGGTAAGTAGGCGACTGTAATTAAAATGCAGTAGGTCCTTTTTTTTTTTACGTGCGCAAAATCCCCACGGATACCTCCCCACCGGAACCGGTGGAGGAGGTTATGTCGGACTCGAACCGACTAAAACGCACGCCGCCTGTGGGTCGTTTTGGTTACCGAACGTGAGGTTGACAGGCATATCCCTCGCACCCCGGCCGACCCAGGGCCATCTCTCACGATCTGGCCCTCGTCTCGGGTGTGGGGACTACAGAGTCCTCAACTCGACCCCGGAAACGGGGATGCGCGCCAGGCGCGCCACCGCCGCGGCCTGCTTCTGCCAGGGTGACAGGCGGCTCCACCTGTCACCCCCAGGCCGGCGCTCATGGGGGGCGGAGGTCGTTCATCGACCTCCGACACCCGAGTTGCAAATGCTGTAGGTCTAGGCACTTGTCTCAAAAATACGGCCGAGTTACAAAACTGTATAGATATTAATACTGTGCCAAAACTCTCCAGTGAGCTCTGACTACCCTACTCACCGCCGGGAACATAACATGAGGTTATTATAACCGCGGTATTCTGTAAGGCGAGGGTACTCTCCCTGTCGGATTGCTCAATTGAACGGAAAGGCATTAAATTTAAACTATATTTCTGTACACTTATAGTCTAAAATAAAATTAGTTTCATTACTCTTTTTCATTCACTTTACGAAAAAGCCTTCTAAATTTGAACTTTAGACGCATAATCTTAAATTCTAAAATTAAATGGATTTTTAGTAGTGTTTGTGTTATGACTGTGGCTGTACTTTATCAGAATCATGGTTGGTCAATGGTTTTGCACACATCCATAGGACATTGTAACGACTTTCAGGTGAGCCGTGAGCTTGTCTGCCATCTAAGTGGTATAAAAATAAATCATTGTTGGAGGACTCGCCATCCTTTGGAGGCCAAGGGCATTTTGTATTGATTCTATATTTTGTGAACGGTTCGGTTCGGTGACTCTTTCCTCTGTCGCACCATTAAGGCCTGGATTTCATTACCAGCTCACGTGTTTCCTCCTTCTTCCTACAGTACCGGGTCCTTTAAGCGGGGCGTGAAAAAGCATATGATGAGGCCGTCAAGCTGAGTGTCACCATTGTCACACGGTATGTGTAAGTAATGGTGACCCTCTTTTCTGAGACTTTGCCTTCAGCTTACCATCAAGCAAGGCGAAGTCTAATTGACGTGTTCTACATATAAAAAAAAAACTACTTCGATTTTTCCGTGAAACGACTGCCATCTGACCTCCACAACCCAAAGGCGATATCAAAGCATTGCAGTTGATTGGCAGTACAACTAGTATAGTTGTTGGACTTTTTAGGGCTCCGGGTAACAACTGCCTTAGATATTCGTATGGCAACCGAGACCGACAGCTTAACACGCTCTTCGAAGCACGACCAGACAAATGCAAATACTTATGACATTATTCACCTTTGACATTATTTAATTTTTCAATGATATTATTATTTCAACATTTACAAAATTATAAGAAATACTCTTATAATTTTATATAATTTTTTAATTGACATTGTAACTTAAGTACATAATAGTAATAATTCATAAGTTCAAAATATATTTAGGACCATATATATATTATTTCCCTAAATTTTGGGAAAAAATTTATACTGGTATACACAATTTTACAACTACCCACATGTGTAATATGTTTGAGTGTCGCAATGTTTCTAATAGGAATGTTCTTAAATGTCGTTATAAACCTTTGAGGATGCCGTAAGGCGAAACCGGTCAGGTGTAATAAGTAATAAAGTAATGTGGAAAAGTACAAGTGAGTTATCAATATGTGTAACTTATATTCGTGCATACAAATATTTGCATTGAGGGGGATCGAACCCGTGACTCCAGCATAGCGGGCGCGTTCACTGCCGCCACGCAACGGAAACACGTCAATACAACGCTATCTAAACCCAAAGAATTCGAATGCCCAAGGCGTGGCTCAGTAGCTCAGTGGTCATAGCATTCCCCCTGTAAGGGACAGGTCGCGGGTTCAATCACCGTCTAAGCATTTTTCGAACCTAAATCGTTTCGTACATTATAATTAAATTAAATTTAAATAACCGCGATAGCTTAGTGGTATGGATAATGGACTGTTGAGACGAGGTCTCGGGTGCAATGCCATGTTTTACCAATTGACTTTACGATGCTTTTCGAAGTTATTTGTTTATTTATCGCAGGTTTATAAGTGCCCGGTTAATGGCAATAGGCTCGCCATCTATTACATTGGGACCTAAACATAAATTGGCGAAATGTGGGTGCTAGCACCTCTGCCTACCCCTTCGGGGATATAGGCGTAAGTTTATGTTATGTAAATTTAAATAAATAGATTCACCTGGATGTAGATATCACCGAGGAGTCATCATCTCCGGAATGTGCGGAGTTTGGTGAAGGTTCGCGGGCACTCTCTGGGCCGTTAGGTGACGCTGGCGCGGGTGACTCAGGGACCTGTAGGTAGTCCCGCGTGCTTCGGATGACGCCCGGCGTATGACTCTGCATGTGCGCCATCTTTATTAGACCTGGTAATAAAGTTCTAAATTTAGTTATGTGAATATCGTGTGCACTCGTATCTCTATTTCTATGTAGTTAATGCCCACACTGACGACGTGCGGTTTAATCGGTTCAAGTCTGACATAACCTCCCCCACCGGCGTCCCTGGTGGGGATATCCGTGGGGATTTCGCGCACATTAAAAAAAAGGTACTGTCGGAATTGTCATTTTGACAGATATTTCGACCTTTTTTTTAATAAACATGCTTTTCACATATATTATAAGTATAGGGACACGGCCTCTGTAGCATAGCGGTAGAACAGTGCGTTTTAGTCGGTTCGAGTCCGACATAACCTCTTCCACCGGCTCCGGTGGGGATGTATCCGTGAGGATTTTGCGCACGTAAAAAGAAAGAAAAAGAAGTATGTTTATCCGCATTCTAGATTCCATAACACAAGTTAGATATGCTTTTTTTACCATGGGTCTAGATAGCGTTGTGTGGAATGTTGTGGAATATTTATTTATTTATTTTATATGCATTCTGCGCCTTGGAGAGCACGTCTGTACTGCGAAGAGTAAGTCTGTATCTCGGAGAGTACCTCTTTACCTCGGAGAGCACGATAAGCCGTTTTCATCAGTATGAGCAACTCTGATTATATTGAACTTGGTTAGTAAATTCTTCTATTGTTACTTAAAGTCCAATCTGAAAAAAAATCAAATAGTCTATACTTTATGACTAGTACCAAAAACCAACATCATTCTCCTAACAATTTACTCCAAAGATTAGTTTTATATTCTTTTTTTACGTGCGGGAAATCCCTACAGAGACCCCACCACCGGAGCCGGTGGGAGAGGTTATGTCGGACTCGAACGGACTAAAACGCACGACGCTTGTGGCTCGTTTTTGGTAACCGATGGTGAGGTTAACGAGGTTAACAGGTATATCCCTCGTACCCCGGCTGACCTCTCTCGATCTGGCCCTCTCCTTGGGTGTGGGAACCACAGAGTCCCCAGTCTTATATTCTTGGGGTACGCTTATTATTTTTTATTGTATTGTTGACTTTTTGTAAACAGCTTCCATTCGATTTGTCCTCGACATACCCAACCAGTCTGGAAAAAGAGGAAGACCTCCCGCTACTTGGTGAAAGTGAAACAACAACAAAAATAAATGATCAGGAAAGTCACAGCTCCCAGACAACACAAAATAGATTTTTCTGGCACAGATATCCAGGGAGACTCAACCTCAGATAAGCTGCCATGTGACCTCCCAACCCCGTGGAGAAGGCCTGCGTGCTGGTTACTCATCATAAGACTGATATGGCTAGTATTGTCATATGTGATTGCTATTATAGTATCTATTACACACGTATAGTCACTTACTTAACTTTGCAGTTAACCTAATCGTTTACTGCCTAGCCATGAACTCTCGGTAGCGGTAGCGACGTCCTCATCAATACATAATGAAATAAATTTTATATTATGTCAGATTAGGTAATTGTTCCTTCGTGGCGAGAGGGATTCAGGTCGGCTGCTGGCTTAGCAACGAGACAGCGTTCAATTTCTGTTTTTTTTTTCATGTTCTAAATTCAAATCACTTTTTACCCGCTAAAAAGTTCATAACAGACATTTTTGCGCCCGCTTATACAGGCAAATGTGCAGAGCAGTCGAGGTCGACCTCGACTGGTCTGCCCATTTTCCATTTGAATACATCGTGGTTTGAATACAGTGGACAGAATAATCACTTCCTTCTCCATGGTACTTAATCAAATTTTTGTAAGCATCGATAGTTTATTGTTTAAAGAGCCGGTCTTACGATTGACAAGTGAACTGGTTGACTACCAATGTGAACCCACTCCCAACACAAGCCATTTAGCTTAGCTGGAATTAGATCTTAGTTGGGATATTAGTAGTTTCGGTTGCTAATATTCTTAGAAAATAGTATGTAGGTATATTATAATTTGAAAATAGTAATTATCTGTTTGCAAGAGAAAGTATTCTGCCGTTCTAAGCGCAAAATTAGTACCTATCTCAAAAAAAAATCGAAACTTCGATTTTTATGCCATCACCGGTGAGTTGAATAAAATGCGCATCTATTGAACTCTAAGTATTTGTTACTCTTAGTACTGCTAAGAATTATATTATATTATCTGTGGTACTACGTAAATAATGTAAAAGTATATAAACATAAATTCTGCCTACTTTAGACTAAATAGAATTCATAGAATCTGCTTTTTCTTTTAATTTTATTATAAAATTATAAATTTAAATAATACAAGATTTTATAAATATACTTTGATAGTTGTTTTTCTATAACATACAACGTATATACTTAGAAAAAAAAATTACGTACAAACATGTAGGGGATGAGATAATAAAAAAGCAGTAACTAAACATTTAATTCTATGCGGTATGCTCATGAATATGGCATATCCACATGAATTTCTGATACCCCATTATATAAAACAATATAAGTATATAAACTAAAAAGAAACTTATTTTTACAAAACTTCAATTATCTCGAAACTCACTTTTATTTAGATATCCCTTTTGCGCTTAGCACCTGCGGCAGTAATGTTCTTACTTATTAAATAAAAATCTTTAAATATTCCTATCACAATAATAGTACCTATATCTATAGTTTTTTAAAAACACGTGTCACACAAGCACGCGGCCCACCTGATGGAAAGTGCTTACCGTAGCCTATGCACGTACTTATCTATTTCGCGTTTATTCCTATATCATTTTAATAGAAAAAGATAACAATTTTATTCATAATTCTATGAAATTAAATCCAGCGGCCGGCCGGCTTCGTTACCATGACAATGGAGTGCACGCGGCCTATATAATGCAAAGTTCATTCACCCGCGCTGCACCCAAATAAACATCAATTCCTCCATGCGTCGTTGATTAGATTCTAACTTGTACTTTGACTTTAATAACTATTTTGAAAATCTTTGTAGGTGGATAGATGAGAGTGGTATTAACTTACCTAAAAAGTTATAAAAAGTTTTTTAAATAACTGTCGATAGTTTAGCACGTAACAGGTACTTTTCAGCGGTTTTCGGTCATTGGATTATCCTTGTCGATATTTTAACACAAACACAATTTTAAGGTCATATTTTGATTAATCATTTTGAACTTAATTACACATAATTAAATTTTAGTACAATTATTCAAAACAAAGGCATTTGGTGATTTATTTATCCCATAAAATGTTCAGGATGTACCTAACTGACATCAACACACACATACACTCTTGTCTTGATTATTAAAAACATTTTATAAACAATGGAAGCGCCATCTAGGTTTTTTTAAAAAGCGTTTGGGTGCAGTACTTGTATGAGTATGGTAGCATACAGTTTAATAGAATCATAATAGATGTCACTACAAAAGCAGCTTACATACGTGTTGTATTAAAATCTATTATCGTATAAATGGATATTTCTACCCCTGTGTAATGGTTAATTATTATATAATATTACATATACAGTTTTGTAGATATTACTTTTTTAGTTGAGTCATAAACGCTTATAGTTTAGTCATACGAGTACAGATGGCGCTGTCTGTATATTATATAAGGGAAATAAAACTGATTCATAGTCATTACTACCACCAACTTAAGTCACTGTGTTATTGCTATCTAGGGCTTATATTGATAAAATGAATAAAACAATAGAGTTCAATGTATAAATTAATATTGCATCCGAAATTACTAATATTCCCTCCGACCCCTATAACTAAGCTAAAGTTCCTGTGCTGGGAGTGGGCTCAGGTAGAAGGTGTTATATGTATATAAATTAATATAACTTAGCTCATCGCTAGATACATAGATCCCGTTCGACTTGTCGCACTGACAATCATAATAGGGTATTGGATCCGCAGCTTCATTCCAGGTTTCCCTCTTTCACTCTTTCACTTTGCACAATCATTGTCACACTCGTTTAGCCTGGGGGTGGTCGCACCAGGGGAGACTGCGGTGAAAGTGGAATCTACGAACAGCCGAATTTCATTTAGTTTTTTTTTTATACCACTTAGGTGGCAGACAAGCACACGGCCCACCTGATAGAAAATGGTCACCATGGCCTATGGACGTGTCTAACACCAGAGGAGTCACACTCGCGGTGCCGACTCTCTAAGCATAGAGTTTCTGTACCGTCAGTGTAGAAGACAAAGCAGGGTAAGCTTTAAGTCTTTCCACTGACAGCACAGACTCTCCAGTGAGCTCTTGCTACCCTCACTCACCGCTCACGAAGTTATTATCGCCGCGGTATTATGTAGGGCGGAGGTACTTCCTTAGTCGGACTGCTCAATTGGACGGAAATACCGCCGTGTCCTACCCCCTGGGAATTAGTGTAATAGTGATTGATTAACTTAGTTGGAGGTGTTAGAGTGAATATTAGTAATTTCGGTTATAAAATTCTTTAAAAAAAATAAAAAGTAATGTGGGTGTTTTGTGCCCCCGCAAAGTGCTAGTCGGAAGACCGGGAGCAATCGGGATTCAAGTCAAGCTTACCAGCTGTCATAATAAAACCATTGTCATACCGCTTACCCTGCAAACAATGTCATTTAATTTTAAAACTTATCGTTAGCAATTAGAGTCTAAAATCAAATGGTATCTTGTAGAGCGAATCCCATCAAAAACATAAAAGTGAAATGGGAACAAAGTTCAATATTATGATAATATGCCTTGGTTGTTCACTTCACCGACAAAAGATGTGAGATCTAATTGGGTGCTTAGTTCAATGGTCAGTCCTGAACTTATTCATAGTAATATAAAATATCATTTCTTCTTATAAGTTAGGATAATATATTGCAACCTAATGTCTCCCAGCACCTGCACAGTAACCCGGCAGATGGCCGCGTGGTTCCTTCCTGGCAGAGTAGAATTTGGGTCATCTTCTTCACCCCATCTCTTCCCATGCGGTGTCGTACAAGGCGACTAAAAGATAGGGCTGTTTAACATCAGACTGATACATACAGCCCAGACTCATCCTCAGATGCATGGTTCGAGTCAACAATAGTGCCCGGAATACGGCAATAGGCTCACTCCCTATTACGCGGGACGGAATACAGTGATTGGTGAATTGTGGGTGTTTATTCATCACAGCCTAACTCTCTGTGGATAAAAGCGTGATTATGTAAAGTCTGACGTGGCTAGTTCTCATTTACGAATTATTATGTTCGATGGCTAGTATCTACCAGCAAGCCAATTTTTCTTAATAATAAGAACCGACAGACAAGTAGCAGGTTTAGCACTTGCTAAGGCTATTATGTGTTGCTTGAGTGGTATAAAAGTGGTTTTGCTATGACATAAAATAAACAGATTAGGAGGCCTGTTGATGACTTTAGTAATAATTTCAATGAGAAAAACAGCTTTGTGGATAGATCTTTATACATTTCATCCATAATTACACATGTGTCTCATGTAAGCATAAATAAAAATAAAACACATTGTGTCTACGATGTTTTTGTGCAATGAAAGCCGCAGAGTAATTTAGCCATTCACATTAACTTAAGTGATTCTTGATATCATTCACAGCTATCACTGTATTCTATAATAATTACGGAATTACCCCTAATTAGGCGTACGGGTACAGTCGCCGTAAAATGTACCCGTCCGGCTAATTAGGGGCTTACACAGAAGACTAAAACCGTTTTTGACTAAAATGATAAGTTGCAGGCGATTTCACCACGCGAACATTGCCTTTTCTGCACCAAACCACATGCGATTTTAGTCACCTGTGTTGGAGTAAATGAGCTATCGATGCGGCTTGATGAGGCGATTTGTGAAACGGCTTATTGTTCGGCGAAAATCGACCGGTGTAAATGGTCTATAAGAACAAATTAGAACTAAATTATTATAAGTTTCTCAATTACCTTCCTTTGTTTTTCTCGTAGTCCCCGATTAGCATGCAAAACAATGATAATTGAGCTAATAATGTAATACAATATAATTATATGTTCGAGCTTCTAACTGACCATGATGACAAGACCAGGCTACCCCAGCCATCAGTCAATTAGTTACTTATCCATTTACTTGTTAAATAGATATTACACAATACGACATTACGATTACATTAAATGGCATACTCATACTATAAATAAACAATAATTAAAAATCGCTTAAGTTGTTAGTGTTTGTGTGTTAGATATAGATAGGCACACACCGGATTTATGTAATCAGAATGTGTTGAAACCTAGTACTTAGGTGAATAATCATAAATTTCAATTTGAATGAACAAATAGCACAAAGTTTGAGGTCTTAAGAGGATGTTCTCACCAGACCGCGTGGTTCTATAAATGTATAAGAAATTAGTTTGTTGGCGCTTGAAATTATCAAGTTTAAAGAATCCCGATTGGTCTCTACTACATACCAGATCACAATATTGAATCGCAATATTTATTGACTTTATACACGTAACCTTTTAGGCCGTGAAGCCTGAAAGGCATAGATACAATAAGCCAATGAATATATAGGTACATATAAAATAATAATCATGTAGGTAAATCGGTATGTGACAAACAAAACCCATGTGTGAGTAATAAATAAGGGGCACATGGGTTACCTAATTTTTGACCTAATTTAAAAAAGAATAATAATGGCTCAGTGGCTAGGCAGCGGTTCAGCGGCCGAATCGGTACGCCCCTAGACAAGGACAATTTGTGGGCCAGCGTATTATAGTAGGTATAGAATATAATGACGAATGTGTGGGGATGGACACATATTTTGACGTTTAAGAGAATACGTTACTGTCATAAACGCAATCGCGTTTGAAATAGGACCCCTCCCGGACCCGGTGGGAGAGGTTATGTCGGACTCGAACTGACTAAAACGCACGGCGTCTGTGTATGTGCGTTTTTGGTTGCCGAAGGTGAGGTTGACAGGCATATCCCTCGCACCCTGGCCGACCCAGGGCGATCTCTCTCGATTTGGCCTGCCTAGGGTGTGAGGATCACAGAGACCCCAATCATAAATACACCTTCTTGGTCGTGTATAGGTTTCGTAGACATATGTGAAGATATCAAAGAATGATAATGGAAGAGTTACCTACTATTAATAAGACACTAAACAACTACTATTACGAAGCCATAAATGTAATTTTCATCATTAAGAATATAATATAATAGGTATAAGATTTATTTCAGATAATCATCCAAAATATGTTAGTATACTATTTTAGTATTTTATTACAAAAAAATAAATAAAAATGGAAATTTATTTCAATAGGCGCCGAAGTCACATTTGCAAAAAAAGAAGGAAAAATTCATTTTCGATTGTTTTTTTTTACAATAGATATGGTCACGCTATGTTAATCCTTTATTATTAGGTACTTGCCAAGGTCATCTTAGGAACCTACTGCCCTAAGGACATCGTTCATTTTGGTTCAAAATGACAAATGCCGGCCAAAGATAAAAAATGCAGTATTCTGTTACAGCTTATTCTCATTAGCATCTTTTATTATGGCGTCAAAGTAGATTTATCTTCAGTAGCTTCGATTCAACTCTTCGTTGATGAACTAGTCGCACGAAAAAGGACGTTCTCTATACAATAGCAGATACCTATCTATGCGTACCGGCAAACTTTGTGAATAAGTAATGACGCGAGCTCTTTGAAGCTATGATTATTAATCTACTACCAAAGAGATTTAAAAGAAGTATCTCGAGTGGTGTACTTTTTTGATGTAGCAGCTAGGCATATATGTAGTTTGGTATTGCGTACACCAAACTGTATCCATTAATTTTGCTGTTATCATAACTATAGAATCCAATTTACAGTAGACATACTTATTCACGTCAAAAATCGTTGTCAAGGGCATACTGCGTGAGGGATATGACAGAGGCTACCTTCCCCTGGCAACTGATGGCCCGAGACGGCCGTGAGGTTTTAGTCAGTTCGAGCCCGACATAATAACCCCGCTGGACCCATTGTATTGTTTGTTCACAAATGACATATAGGTTAACAAATGTACAAGTTAGTAGAACCAGTATTGCTTTGAATGAAAATCGCCAGATGAGGTTGTTTTGGGCCTAGCATACATTGTATTCTCTACCGGATACGTAGATACCTTACAGCGTTATGCTCCACTACAGAGTCCGTGCAAAACGCTATCTCACTTCCTTTTAAATGAAGGTTCAACAAAAGATATCGATCTACCAAACGAATAATTAGTTAGTCCATTGATGTTAATTGAGTTCTAATATTTCGTTTTTTTTTATAATGACCAAGGCCACCTTTTTTGCTTTGAAAGTCCACTAACCTATCGGCAGCTAACTTGGTACAAACATTGAAAATTGGATGTTTAGTTAGCAAACAGTATTTATACAGGGTAGGCCTATATATATTTGTGACTGCTATTAACGTTGCAGTGGTGCTGTTCAGTAAGTGTTAATTAATTCTTGTTTTACTCGTCATTAGGAACGTAACCTCAATTATAGGAAATGGAAATCTTATTACATACTAGCAACCAGCCTCCACTTTGCAAGAGTAGATACAATTTGAAAATTTCGTAGAAAAATATCTAAGTGACAGTGAAGACTGCATATCTATCTATCTTTGCGTAGTTTAAAAGAAATAATCAACCTTTTGTTTGGAAGATCGACACCATAGACATTAATATATTTCTTATAATGTTAAAATAGAATGCAAAGTATACCTACTGTCCAATTCCACCGATAGACATAAGGAGTGGGAAAATTGAAGGAGAGTGTAATATAAAGCAAATTGCTTACTGACGATAATGAGTGAGAGGGCGGTACTTCCTAGCATCGTAGGTTGAACCGGTTCGATATTTAATTGGCGGGCAACAAATGGCTCTGTCACTAACGAAAATGTAGTTATTAAATTTAATACGCTATGATTTTGTGGGATTTATTATATTATTATAAATTGATTTATCAACAAAATTAATTGATTTTAAGTTGCTATTTGGGTAATTGAGCAAACTGTCGTATTCTTTGAGATTCGGCTCATTTTCAAGATGCTATTCTGAAAATCCGTATTCGCGTCTCATGTTTAGTGAAAGCGCTTTATGAATTGGGTTGGAATAGTTCGAGATGAGGAAATTGAATCCATAACGTGTGTCATGTTTGAACGAACTTAGAACATTATATTATGTTCTCTTATTGAACCAACTTTCTAAGACTCCCTATACAACTTCCGAGCATCAGCAACATCTTAGTAGATAGCCCCTCGGAGAGCACGTCAAGCCGTCGGTCTCGGTTGCCAAACAATCATTTACGGCCCTTTACGGTTAGTTGGAGCCCTAAAAAAATTCAATGACTGGTCTAGTTGCAATGCTTCGACACCGCCTTAGGGTTATGGCAGTCAGATAGCGACTGAAAATATCGAAGTTCAGCCAAATCTGCAGTAAAAGCAGTCACAAATATAATAAGATAAAGGGCCTACCCTGTATAGATACTGTTTGCTAACTAAACATCTAAATTTTCAATGATAAAGTAAACCCCAGACTCTGAGGTGAAAGCTTCGGATGTGACTGGGATTAACGCTAGAATGAAGAAGAAGAAGAAGTTATAACTATCAGCAAAATCTATGTAAAGTAAATTTACTTTTGTATAAAACACGTCCTATATGAAACTAACGAATGAAAGAAGACTAACGAAACAGGTGCATGAGGCGGGTGTAGATGATACCATTGGAAGGAGAAGACCTAGGTGCACATACCTGGACCAAATCGAACAAGTTTTAGAAAAGGGGCAGGTCAGGAGTACCCTAAACCGACGAGCATGCATGAAGAATGTAATGAGAGTGAATGAAGCGAGAGTAGTATGTCAGATCGTAGCAAATGGAGATCCATGATCTCTGCCTGCCTCTATGGGAGACAGGCGTGATTTTATGTATGTATGTATGTATATAAAACGAATCTTGGTCCTAGTCAATATTATCTCAGTCATAGAGCAATATAGTCATAAGACTTGCATTGTTGAACATAAGTAGGTATCTCTTAATGAAGTGCCTAACGGACGACTTAATAAAAGTTTAAAACAGTATGCAACAACGCGCTACAGTCATATCATACCACTGCATATTATTATCATACATGTCTTAATGGGATAAGGTTGATATATAATTGAGACTAAAAAGTTCCCCGAGTATTTTTCGGCTGGTCGGAATTGACCCTGAAATTGCGTCGTCTATCGCTCTAGTTAGTCGCAAGACGTCCACGTTACGCATTGTAGTCTGTGGTTGTCTTGGCATACATTTTAAGCTAAATTTTGGGTAATGGGTTTCAATCGCATACAGTACAGGCGGTACGTACAGTCAGCAACAGATCGGTCTTGACTAGCAATATACTTAAAATGATCTATATACCTTGATATTGACTGATTGGTATGCTATAATATCTGGTATACACCTTCATTTCGAATCGAACAGGGTCTTCCAACGTAGATGCACTACCGCTACGTCACGGAGCTAACAAACCTTTAATTTAATTCCATTTAGCATATACTTACATAACTGTAAAAGTATTATAAAGGACACTAGCCACGTTGTATGAAACTTCGGCTCAGGAGTGGACATTTTTTTATTTAGTAAAGCGCAAGCTGTGGAATGAACTCCCTGCCGCGGTTTTCCCATGCGCCTACAATATGGGGTTCTTCAAAAGGGACGCCTTTGTTGTTGCACACTTCCATAGGCCACGGTAACCACTTCCCATCAGGTGGGCCGTGTGCTTGTCTGCCACCTAAGTGGAATAGAAAAATACTGCTAAATAGCATAATACATTACTATTTAGTAGTTGAAGCTTATATTGTAGAACACAATAAAATAAATAGTTAAATACATAGGCTTATTTGAAAAGATATTGTGAGAAAAACGTCTGGTATTACGGGAATTTAATTTTGTTCATCACTTTCGTACATCATTAAATAATTATTCAGGAACCTAACTGGTAAAGTGACAATTTCGTTCCTTGCCCAACTCAAGTACAGGGCGCATGCTGTATGAACAAATCGAACGATCGAACGAAGAGCTGAATCCGCGGTGAGATTTCAATTTCACATGCAATAAGGGTGACGTCGAGCACAAGTCGATAGGGATATAATTATATTGACAAGTTCGCCAAATAGACGAAAAAAATTACTGCATGCAAAATTTAAATCTTACCGGGGATTCTGCTGTCGAGACCGTTCGATCGTACGATATTTTCATACAGCATGTATGTACCTGCAGATTACAGACATAACATGTCACAAATTTCTTTTTGCTACGAAAGAGCTGTTCATTAGACAGCCGACTCCTTTGTTTAAGAAAACCTATTAAACCATGTAGTCATTTAGTGATAGTAGTACACGGTCAAATCGAAAGAAACTTACTTAAGGTCAAACATAAGCTCTCCTTTCTTAAGTGTGTCTAATGAGAATGTGATAAAGCTTTATTTTCGATAATAAGGAAATACACTGCATACGTGTAGTAATATTGTTTATAATGGATGAAATTCGGACCCCCTTTTTTTCACATGCGTTAAATCCCCACGGATACCCCCCCACCGGAGCCGGTGGAAGAGGTATATCGGACTATCGACTATGTCGGACTCGAACCGACCAAAACTCACGCCGCCTGTGTATCGTTTTTGGTTGCCGATGGTGAGGTTGACTAGCATATCCCTTGCTCCCGGCCAACCCAGGGCCATTTCTTACGATCTGGCCCCCTTCTCGGGTGTGGGGACTACAGAGTCCCCAACTCGTCCCCGGAAACGGAGAGGCGCGCCACCGCCACGGTCAAATTCGGACCCCTTTAGAGAGATTAGGGTAAAAGCCCCTTTTATTTTTATCCAAGTCTTTTTTCTGGCCTATCTGCATCCGTCCATTTCCCGCAATCTCCACGATATCTTCTGCCCATCGTTTCTTGAGTTCCCCATTGTGATTAAACACAATCATTGATGATACACATACTTATAGTTAACTTACTATCTAAATGCCTACACAAACAAATTTTTAAGAGCATAAACAATTTTATAAGCCAACTGGCAATGAATATAAAATAACAATAAAATTATTCGAATGCTCTGATCTTCTTTGATAATAAGCACGACAAATTAACAATGACCTCATAGCTAAAATCAAAGTCACATTTAGTCAGTACTGAACTAAATTCGCTGCGCGAACTTTTTTCTTTGAAGGTTATATTTAAATATTTCCTGGTGTGTCGACACCAACGGCGAGTATTGCGCCAGAAAGCATGCTCTGGAACCGCGATGCTCGCGTCGAAGGTCGGCCGTCGTTCTACCGGGGTTCCTGGAAACCTTTGATTGATCACGTAGGCTTATCGGAAACATTCAGGCGCAATGATTGTCATATTCCAAGTTCTAACATGAATGTGTGTATTCGCTTCGTGATTATCTTAGATCGTAGATTACTTTTGAAGTTAACATAATAATCACCTCAGGCAACAGTAAGGTATTGTGCGACCTACATGATACGCTATACGCGAACCTTGACATTATAAATAATAATAAATGTAAACTTCTTGCGTAAAAATTAAATAATTTTGTTTTAAGATCTTTTAACTCAAAGATTTAACCAATAAAAATACGCAATTATCTCATAATTAAACTTAAATAAGAAAAAATGTAAGCTGATTTAATTAACCTCATAGTATTATTTTTATTAAATAAGTATACAATATGCATATACTTTATTATATCAATTTATTTAGATTATGGCTGTATACTATTATCCAGGCAATGACACGGTAATAAAAAGGCTCGAAGACAAATTAATTGTATTTCTGGTATTTCATTATAGTAATATTTTTAAATATAATATACATTAATGCTTCACTATCGTATAATATAAATTTCGGTGTACAGGGCACTGCCAACATCTCCGGGGCCCAAGCCAACCTCACCTGCTAGACGGTTTACTTATTGTACAAGAAATTAGAATTACCGCGCGCTTTTTAGGTAGTTCGTCCATCTTGCTTAGAGGCGTTCCAAGAGGTATAAATGACAAAATATATAGTGTGTAACATATTGAACAATCTATATCAAAAGCAAAACCAGTTATTCAAGGTAGATAATTATGCAATTTTTAAAATTTGAAGACCAAATCATTTAATTATATGCAGTACAGTAACTTGTCTCGTTACAATCTAGCAAATCTTCAAGCTAATCAAGTAAATGCGACATGTTAGGCTTTTTAACGTCTAGGTCACGAGCGTACTTATGATTGATATTAATTCAAAGTAGTGCCCAAAATGGAAGAGTTGTATTTTTATTGAATATTAATAGGAGCTTAAAATGTGGAAGTCCTTATGCATATGTTACACAGAATAAAGTATTCCAGTCTAGTAGACTACCTTCTCGCTATCTAATTAAATACAAAGAATTGGGGCCAAATTTTATCCGTTCGGGTACGGATATACAGGCGTAACTTATGTCACCTTGATTGATTACAAGCCTTTCTTTGGAGTAAAACAAAGAGCAATAATATGTCCAACAATGACTCAGGGTAAAGGACTAATGTAAGTTCCTGTTATAACTTATTACTATTTTTAAATCAAGTTCCGTATTTCCTATATAAAATTTTATGCAATATTTTAACTAGCGGTAAAAGTAAGTACTTTACGCGCATATCTTGCGATATGATGATAAATTTAAAAATCAATATTATTTTGTCTCAAGTCTGATGTTGTAAAGTAGACTATAGTTACTAAGATAGAGAAAGGGATGCTTAAATGGTTCGGACACGTTGAGAGGATGGATGAAGGCAAATTGACGAAACACATTTATAAAACGAGGGTGAATGTACAAACCGGTCAAGGCCGACCTACGCGTATAGATATCACTCAAATCGAGGATTTTTAAAAGGAAGGCATTGTCTAGAGTACCTGAAACCGGCGAGCAAGTATGAAAACAATAAAATTACGAACGTAGAAGAAGCAAAGGATCCAAGATCTTTGTGGGAGTGGAAACATGTAGTTTTTGCGTACAATTATTTGGAAGAGGTGAGAATGTAATGTAAGTACGTTTAAAAGAATATAATATATTATTATAAAAAAATATAATATATTATAGTAAATCAACCGCGGTAGCCTAGTGGTATGGGTAATGGACTGCTGAGACGAGGTCTCGGGTTCGATCCCAGGTTTTACCATAGCACACACGAATGACTTCGATGCTTTTCGAAGTCCACCTATTACATTGGGACCTAAACATAAACTGGCGAAATGTGGATGCTAGCACCTCTGCCTACCCCTTCGGGGATTTATGGGTGAGTTTTTGTTATGTTATATTATGTTATTATTATAATGACGAATATATTTAGCCTAGTTGTTTAGTTGTTTTGTAAGTTTCAGTAATTGTCTATCGCTAAGTGTGTACCTGTCCCTGTTTAATCTAAACTCGTCAAAACATTTCATTCAGTGAATTTCATTGAGTAAAACGTGACATCCATTATTTTAAAAATAGCGGCCTTAATCTCACTTGCTCACGTTGTACTCGTATTACGGTATAAAAAAAATGTAGTCAAAAGAAGTTCATTTAAATTCAAGTAAGTAAATTTAATATACATAACTTATGCTATTTTAAATATTAGTAGTAAAGTAATAACCTTGTTAAGACACACGTGCTTATTGCTATTCTTGGAAATGAGTTATTTAACTTTACCCTAATTTTACGTATTTCAGGTGAAAACAGAAATTATCTGCACTTATCATATCAAAATAATAGGCAGGTCAGTAATCTTCACCTCACCCTGACCACAAAGTTACAAGGAATACAAATACACAAGTTAAAAGTCGTTCTGAGAGTCATGAAGCTATCTATGCTTTCAGATGGATAGAGCCCATCATCATATAGGCAGATATCTAAAACAATTGACGCTGTAAAGTCTTACAACTAGCACCAATGGCCAAACAGTTTAATTTTACTGTGCTTGTAATGGGCATTGGTTAACATTCAACTTACATTCTTGTTTTTCTAAATTGATAGTTTATGGAATTTTATGTAGGTAATTGTTATTCAAATGGCTAATATGAAACATGTAACTAATATGTTCTAGAAAAACTTCTTTAGGAAATTGTATAGTCTAACTCCCATCAGGTTTATAATAATTGTGGTAATGGCTCCTTTTGTCAATGTTAAAGTCAAAAATAATTTATTATGCATATACTATTAAAGAGGCACTTATTAAGCGTCAATACAAAGAGAAATATGAAAGACTAGTTTAGCAAATGGACCAACGGTTCGAAACGCGGCCCCGACTTGAGAAGACTCCGTCAGGAAACTCAGCGGGCATTTTTTTTGGTCTATTTACAGACATATACTAAGTCTACTTAGTCTAAGTAGGTCAATAATTTACTTGAGTAGCATAGATGAGCGAACAGCTAATTTCCAAGCTTGTTTATCATCTAAGTATTCTTGTATTTTATAATAGTCTTTCTGCCACAATATACTCTTAACTACATTTTTAAATTTATTCAAGGTAAATCCATGTCATTAGGCAGCTTGTTAAAAAAGAGTATACAGTTGACCTGGAAAGAATTACTAATTTTTTTAAGTCTACTATCACAGACTACAAGATTGTTTTTGTGTCTGGTATTTATTTTATGCCTGTCACAAACTCTTGAATATTTTGAGATACTTTTCCTTACGTACATTAGATTCTCAAAAATACATTGTGCCAGGAGGAGACTCTTGGGGCCTAATTATAAATAGCTCACACAGCAAGAAAAAAATTGTGTTTAAATCTGCAGAATTACCCCAAAGGAGAATTCAGTAGCACAAAATACTATGAATAGCTGAAATAAACTATTCTTACCATCGTGTTGTGTTTCTATTTTTTCACAGCATACTATGTATGAGACCGAACTTAATCTACTGGCTATTTTTTCAATGTCTGATCGCCATTGTAGTTTAGCATCAATACTTAAGCCCAGGAACATTGCCGTTTCCACAAGGTTCAACACTTGTCCATTGAACATTAGGTAGGGTAAATTTAATACAATTACTTTTGTTCCTATTAAGGCAAAGATTATTAGTACTAAACCAATGGACCACTCTTGTAATTGCACCATTCACATCGTCGTAATTATTTTATTGCCTTTTAATTTTAAATATTAACGAATTATCGTCAACAAATAAAATTAGACTATTTTTGTCCCTTACATAGTAGGGTCATTGACTGTCATTGATTGACATTTATATATTTTTGCAAATATTTTCCTTTGTATTTTGCATTTTATAATCCTACAATTGATATTTTTAAGCTAATTTTAAAAAATATTCTTTACTGACTGTCTGATTTTCACACACTTTCTTACTTTTGTGATCATGATCTCTACCTGATATTTTTAGGGGTCATGATCACAACAGTAAAAAAGTTATCCGTTCGACTGTATGGCTTGAATCAACAATAGTGCCCGGAAAACGGCAATAGGCTCACTCCCTTTTACGTGGGACCGAATTCAATGATTGGTGAAATGTGGGTGTTATTTCACCTCCGCCATTTTCAGTTCTAGATGGTGATTGTATGGGAATCGGTTTTCTTCTTTGGTCTTTTTTCCATTGCTAAATGCATTAAAACAACCATAATCGATTATGTTATGAATGATAAATGATTATAGGTGTGTACGTAGAATAATTTAGTCTAAATACATGCCAGTAGTTGAAATAATTTAGTAGGTCCATTTTGACAGATACCCTAAGTCATAAAAGGTAACTTGGCACGATTGGAACTAAACATAACACTATTATAATCTAAGTTAAATAATTTTAATACACTTATAATACCTAGTAAGTTTAAAATAATCGTGACATATTTCAATTTAAATTACTACAAGTAATTAAAAATATGACGTGATTCTGTATTTCTGCAAGATCTCGTAAGTCAGCTACGTTTTATGGTTTCTATTTTTTAACTTTTGTGTTGTGGCTTTATTAACATTAGTTGTTACATTTTAGTTGTATGGAGATTATCTCTACTCGTTACGTTCTTAGTCAGCGTTATTTTTTTTTAACATTTTTACCTTTTTGTGCTACTCAACTTAAAATATTGCTTAGATGTTACCATATCGCATACTATACAACTTATTTTTTTTATTTACGTTAATGAAAGCGAACTTAGCCCTGAAAGTGAATATATAATAATAATGAATATCCATTTTAGGTTTTCATTAACCCTAAGAGATATCCTAATCGTAATATCAATATGATAAATGTTAAAATGATTAATCGTTTGTTGTCACAATCGATTTGAGTCACTCCAACCCTAAACTACAACTGTCATAGCGAGCCTCCTCTTATTTTGTTATTACTATAGTAGATACATAAAGCTATCAGTTTACACTCTAATGTATGGTATTTATTCATTTGAGATTAGACTGATTGATATCTGTAACTATGTAAATTAAAACAACAGCACTTTTAACATTGAACCAATTGGTAAATATTACTCGTACTTGAACCATACCACAGTCACAATAACCTCGTGTTGTGTTCCCAGCGGTGAGTAGGGTAGCCAGAGCTCACTGGAGAGATTTTGTGCTGCCAAGGGAATATCAAGCAGAAAAAGAGGAATTTAAAGTTTTTACTTGAGTACAGATAAAACATTACTTGTATAATAAATTATCTATTTAAATACTAAGTTGCATAAAATGAGCTATTAATTTATTTGTACTATTTTGAACACGATTTTTTTTTGTTTTGAAACTTTTTTTAATAATAAAGCAACTGACCCAATAAAATAAAAAAGCTATACTTACGAGAAAAAGTCACAGTTTGATTATAGGTGCCATTATGTGCCTCATCATCGTCATCATGTCAGCCACACATTAGTCCACTGCTGAACATAGGCCTCTCCCACAGACTTCCAGAATGACCGATCTAAAGCAGCCCGCATCCAGTGCTTCCCGGCGACCTTCATGAGGTCGTCCTTCCACCTGGCCGTTGGGCGTCCTACGCTACGTTTGCCCGTACGCGGTCGCCATTCCAAAACTTTTTGCTCCATCGGCCATCTGTTCTGCGCTCTATGTGTCCCGCCCATTGCATTGCCCATTGTCCATATTCATCTTAAGGCCCACCTGTTGGGATACTCTATTGAGGTCTTCGAGCATAGTGTTTAAATCTTCCAGCGACTTTGCCATATATATCATCGGCAAACCGAAGGTGAGTGATATACTCGCCATTTATATTGATGCCACGTCCTTTCCAGTTCAGTAGCTTGAAGACGTCTTCCAAGGCGGCGGTAAACAGTTTCGGAGAGATAACGTCTCCCTGTCTAACGCCCCTTTTCATTGGGATTGGCTTCGTGCTCTGTTCCTGTACTCGGACCGACATAGTGGCGTTCTGGTATAAGCACTTCAACACTTCAATATACCGGTGATCTATCCGGCATCGCTGGAGTATAGTGTGTGAGTGATAGTATGTTACCTTAATATAGTACATTATGCGAGGTCGGTTACCCTGTAAGACATTTCTTTCGGACCCAGTCTAACCATGGGCCATCTACGGTTTAAAGATAGCCCCCTCGGGTATCAAAAGCATGGTGTCCCCATCGAACACTGGAACGGAGGGGGATCTCACCACGTGCAAAGCAACCAGCCTTCGGCGGACGCTACCAACAGCTAGTGATAACACAAAGGATTTTCATGATGTATATTTTATGCAAATATTTAACTTTTAGTTTTGTTTACTTAGATAATAGTGTCTACTGTTGCTTATCCTATATCCTATTTCCTACCTATTATAAATGTGAATGTTGTAAAATATTCTACGGCATAAACACAGTATGTAGAGCTAAAGTACCTTAGCGTAATTAGTTGTTTGGTATCTAGAATGCAAATTTATCTAATTATGTGTATTTACACAATTATTTTATTATTTTTTGTAAACATGTACATATAATAAGTAAAAAACTCAGGTCAATGCAAATACACAATATATGTACAAAAGTTAGAAAGTCCAATTTTTAATTATTATACAATACAAGACAATATTCTTCTCAACACACTTGCCCATAAAGTGGCTCTAATTTCACTTCAATTAGGCATATCCGTAGGAGAACAAAACTAACCGACGCAGCCCAGCGGATTAGCTCGCCCAACGGCCAGGTGGAAGGACGACCTCATGAAAGTCGCCGGGAAGCACTGGATGCGGGCTGCTTTAGATCGGTCATTCTGGAAGTCTGTGGGAGAGGCCTATGTTCAGCAGTGGACTATATGTGGCTGACATGATGACTATCAAATGAACATCCTATAACCAAGCGTATTTGCTGGTAGCATCCGCAACTTCCACCTCGAAGATTCAGAATTCCAGCTTTTTCGTTTGCAGAAAACATACACACTGGATATTAAGTATGTATTGTTTACGTCATAATCTTTGGGTTCTAGTCGATTGCATCCTGTTACGCCAGTTGCTTATTTTGGCTAGGCTTCGCGACTGTAGTCTGACCTCTCAACCCCGAGAGTTACACCTGGGCCAGAGTCTCTTTCTTTCGATCATTAGGTGAACTGGTTAATAGGAAGTTGACCAGGTTTCAATGTTTTTGATGGTCCCTATTCGCCAATCACCGTATATTATGAAGCCTCGATAAGTTAATTTTCTATCTTTTTCTTCTAGGTACATAAAATATATTAAAAAGGTAAAAATTAAAAACTATCATGGTCAGTCACACTCACAGTTCTGCCGTGATCATGGTGCTTGCAACAGCGCCAACATATTGGAAACACGACACAATATAACATGATAAATATCCCCATACCTATAATTGTAAAAAATAAAAAGGTAATGCTGATACTTCTTCGAATGCTCAGCTAGAACATTTGTGGAGAACATCATGGGAACGGGCAGAAATGTATCCATGTCAGTGAATGTGTTCCATTAGGAAATTCTTAGTAGTATAATGTAGTTTTGTGTAAGTGGTCGTGTATATGAAGTTCGAATAAATTTCAGTTTCTACCAGTTCTAGCGGTCTTTTGATGATCGCATTAATCAAAGTACAAAGACGCTATTTATTTATTTTAGTGTTGCAAATTACGGTTAATGAGTACGCATTAGTGAGTTAGCATTCCTATATTTTAGTTTACAAATGGCTTGTGTACCCACATACTATAATCGTATGCTTCACCCTGAACGAAATCCTGTATCCGCACCTAGTAAATTGCATTGAATCAGGTTTCCAACATTGTACACCAATTTTCAGTATACAAAAAATACACAATAGGATAGAACGTCACTATTGTGATCATATAATGTACTTTATAATGAGCACAAAATTATCTATTTTAAAACTGACTGATAGTCGCCGGGTGTATATTTAATAGTACATAATTTGATTTATTCAATTCAAATATGTTACGGTTCGAAGTAACTTCCTTAATTAGGGATCATATTGTTGTTTATTAAGTAATAAAGTCATTATATAAATCTTTTATTAACGGTATTGTACTTTATGGAACGATGATTATGTATTTTCTGTTTTATTTGTGTATTTACCAAGTGTTTTTTAAATGTTTTTTTTTTATTGTAAATTGTAAGCAGATGTACTTAAATTTTCACACCTATATATCCCTGGAGGAGATAAACTCGTTTTTCAGTAGCTATACTTATATTATTGCGCCAAGGCTCTAACTTCGGAGTATGTGGTCTGCTTGCTCCTTCTCTTCCCCTTGGTTTTGCTGACGCGGCTTTTATGTGAGAGACTGTTGACAGAACTGCTAACCACGAGAGGCAAGCCTGGGAGTAGAACCTAGTCCGTCATTCAGCAGTTGACCAGCAATTTGGGTGCCCGTGGGGATTCTTCGCACGTAAAAAAACTATAAAATTCTTCATTAATACAATTCTAGACAACATATAAACGTACATCAAAATGTAAATGGCATTTATAACATTGAGAGACACAAAAAATACATTGAACATATTATTTTTTCATTTAGATCAAAACATTCTTGTGTGTAATATAATTATTTTAATATCATTATATTATATTATTTGTTTGTATATTATATTATTAGAACAAAAAAAATATAACCACAGGTATTTAACGTCAATCGTACAATAGTCGTACAATAACTACAACTTAATGTACGACTATACAATAATTAACGTCATAGTAGTACTTATGACGTTAACTATTGCTTAATAATTACTAAAATCAGATATCAGCCAATAAAAATCTTTTCAGGCCCTTCGCAGACTGACCGAAACAAACAGATAATATAGAGAGGCGAATGTATAAAATCATTAAAAACCTATTATTTTACTTTATTTTTACATTACAATCAAAAGCTTGAATTTCATTAATATACAAATATACATGATTAATTTACATATGTAACTAGGGGAAGTCTAGTTGCAATCCAGTACTATTCGCCTCTTTTACTTTCCCATGATCATCATCATCATATTGGCGTTATACCCGGTTGCATCAGAGGCTTTTACTACCATGCCTCACTTTGGTATGGTCTGTACGGTTTTTTTCTACCCCGAGAGGAACAGACTGCGCCTAGAAAGTAGAGCCTCATCCGTCATTCAGTAGCATTCAACCTGCAATCATTCACTATCATGAAAACCAAAATTTCGAAGTACTCTGGACTAACGATGTGATGATGACGATCATATTAGATCATAGAGCCACTCAAAGTAATTGTTAGACGCGGTAATAAAGTACCTGACCACATAATTTACATGCCACACTATCTGTGGTCGAAAGTAACATTGTAATATGATTTATTGTTGCCATGATTTCCTTTATGTGCGGAATTGTCATGATGTATACCCGCGAAACAGCATCCGAAATCCGATATTTGGTGTCAAAATCCACGGATGCGGTATTGAATCTTTCTTCTCCTCGGGTATCCCCATAAATTTATCCATCACATCACTAACTTTCATGTGAAGTTTCCTCTTACCCAGATATGACATATAAAGCTGAATACGAAACTCTTGGGCGAAAGTCTGATTTTTTAAAATCGTCAGCCTGATTTCGGGAACATTTCCTTAATATCATATTATGATATTAGGTAAGGCCCTGGTGAAATGTTTGAGAAAATCAAATACACGAGGTGCTTGGTCCAGAACCATGCGGAGCACCCTTGGTAAAAGCTATGGCAGGGTAGACGCTTACTACTTACTGACGCTTACTTACGCAACGATTACTTTTCACACCCAAGGGCCTCCCCTCGGTTCTGGAACACAATCTTTGGCGATAGCTTGAAAACCGTAGATAAAAATACCCAGGGTCAGCTGGGTGCTATAACCTTACACCTTTCTGATAATAGAGAACCGAGATGGCAATGACAGATTTTAGTCGGTTTGCTATAATGACGGGCATGGTATGCGAAAAATGTAACTTCTAAAAGCTTTATTTGAAATGCATAACATACCATAACATATTAACTGTCGACTAATATTTTACATTTAAAGATGTAATTTAAAAAAAAATACATTGTTTATTTTGCAAAACTAGGACAGTTTACACAATAACACTGCTGAGCGACATTTAGCTTTATCTATTTACACATTATAATAAAATCGTAACGAGGAATAAATGTACGCACATTGAATATTTTTTTCAATGAACTAATAAGTGGTTTCAAGTAGCGAAACCGATGTCGAAAATAATTATGTTACTGTGGTTCTTATCCTAATTTTATCCGTCAGGATCGAATTTCGAACACGTGAAAACTACTGCAAAGGGAAAGAGCAAAATGGGAGAGGAAAAGAGACAGGAAAAGGTGAAAATGGAAAGCAGATGAGGAAAGTAGAAAGATGTTGCATTGGAAAGATGTGAATAGCAACGATGAGTGAGATGAGAGAGAACTAAGTATTTAATAGTAGAATAATATCAAGTACTACGAACGACATTTTGACAAAATATAACGTCAAGTGAAGAACCGTAAAATAATGCATAAAATACAATATTCATCAACCGCAGTGTATTTCCAGGTTCCTACATACATATAATCATGCCTTTATCTCCGAAGGGTTAGGCAGAAGGAAATGAACACCCACATTTCACCAATCATTGTATTCGGTCCTACGTAATAGGGGGTGAGCCTATTGCGGTATTCCTGGCACTTTTGTTGACTCGAGACATGCGTCTGAGGCTGAGTCTGGGCTGTATATATCTGTCTGATGTTAGTCTGATGTCAGCAGTATATCTTAGTCGCACATTGGGAGAGGCCTATGCCCAGCAGTGGACTGCGGTGGGCGCTAATTTATTGATTGATTGATATCTTGGTCGCCTTGTACGATAACGCGTGGGAAGAGGAGGAGTGGCCCAAATTTTATTTTTCACAATGGGATAGGAAGAAACCAATTATGTTTCACTGGTCTAGTCTACTTATATAATGGTTTTTATATATGCCTATTAGTTGGAGGTACTCTTGCCCTGGCTTCTTAAAAATGTCCTCAATCTGATTGTCATACGTACGCCTACCATATGTTTATTTTTTTCTAATCACCAATACGGTTTCCGCGCTAAATCCAGTACCTTAACTGCGGCAGTTGATTTAATAACACAAATTAAAACTAATATTGATAAGAAAAACATTGCAGTAGGGATTTTTATTGATATAAAAAAAGCGTTCGATACGGTGAGTCATCAAAAAATACTAGAGAAGTTATATAATATAACATCGGCGTTACAGATACAGCTTACAATATGTTCGCGTCATATTTACATAATAGGTGTCAAGTAGTTAAGATAAGCAACTACATAAGTACCACACAAACACTACCTTTTGGTATAGCTCAAGGGTCAATAATCGGCCCGCTAATGTTCTTGATTTATGTTAATAATATTAACAAAATTGGATTAACAGGTCACCTCACACTTTATGCTGACGACACATGCCTTTTTTACTTCGGTGGTTGTATACAAAACATAATTACCGACGCTCAAAGGGACCTTGATATCTTAAATGAATGGCTCAAATATAATTTATTAACCATTAACGCATCTAAAACTTCTTATATGATTTTTGCAGCTAAAAACAAAAAATACCTCAGCACCCACCTCTAACAATAAATAATATGCAACTACGCCTTTCGAACCAAGAGAAATATCTAGGGTTGTTGATAGACGATAAATTAAGCTGGAAACCACATATTAACTACGTAAAATCAAAATTAACATCCCTACTGGGAGCCGTACGCAAAATAAAAAATATTATTCCAAAAAAAATAAGCACAATTATATATAACTCTTTAGTAAAGACACACCTCGAATATTTAATTGAAATATGGGGTACAGCTGCCGTTACAAATTTAATTTCTTTACAAAGAACTCAAAATAAAATAATAAAAGCACTATTTCACTATCACTATCGGACTCCAACAAATCAAATATATCACGAAACAAAATTACTAAACATAAAACAACTATACATATACACGACCTGCATTTTGGTTAAAAAAATTACAACTAATTCGATTCAAACTAATATACATTTATCTAAGAGGGAATCAATTCACTTGCTAAGAAACAGAGACAATATTCAGTTAATTCGTCCACGTACTAACTATGGGAAAAAAACGATATTATTCGATGGAGCACAGCTTTATAATAAACTACCTAACAACATTAAAAATATTGATAATTTGAATGTGTATAAGAGTAAACTCAAAAACTATGTACAACAAATGTAATCATGTAAAGTAGGCAGAATAGAGGAAAACATTATTTCAAAATTATTGTAAATCTCATTTTAAGTGAACTTTATGTTTTTATGAGAAATAAATGTCTTTAAACCTAAACCTAGATAGTCATTTTGATATTACTTTAATAGAATGTAATTCTATTAACTAACTATTTACTAAAATTAATGCAATATTCTTAAATTGTATGCAATTTTCCAGTTACAATGAAAAGGAACGGACATCCTTGTGTATAAAAGGCTTAATTGAAACTCCCATTCACGGTCCGTCGCATCACCGCATATTGCTAGACCATAGCAGTATTAGCGGTTAAGGTGAAGCTGTGCAATAGATACAAATATTTCGCTCTTAGTTATTACTTAAGTTTGGTCGATAATACGCCTCAAAATCCTCATAGCGATTTATTGCGCGAAAGGAGGTTTCTGCCCAATTGAGTAGTCCGACTGAGGAAGTACCTCCGCCCTACAGAATACCGCGGTTATAATAACTTCGTGTTGTGTTCCCAGAGGTGAGTAGGGTAGCCAGAGCTCACTGGAGAATTTGTGCTGTCAGTGGGATGACTAAAGGCTTGTTCTGCTTTGTCCTCTGCACAGAGACTCTGTGCTTACAGGGTTGGCAGCGCGAGTGTGGCTTCTCTGGTGTTACACACGTCCATAGGCCACGGTAACCACTTTCCATCAGGTGGGCCGTGCGCTTGTCTGCCACCTAAGTGGTATAAAAAAAAACTGCGATATTACGTCCATACAATGACTGTGCCTACACTCGTGTTTAATTATATTTTGGAACCGCATACTAAAATAATAGTGACAAGTTATTTTATTAATGGTTTGTTAGCATTTAATAAGATTTGTCTGAAAATATGAATGTTTTGTATTATACTCCGTTTTCTTTTTTATTCCTATGTTCTGTGTACGAAAAAACGTGAAGATAGGTTCCGCCAGTACTATTATCTGTTCTATGGCAGCATAGCTTAGAACAGCTAAATTCTCGTTATGGGGTTCCGTAGGTACCTCAAGAGGAAAAGAAAAAAGCCTCCGGCTGCAGCACTTTATAACATCGCACTTTGCCACAGGTGGCAGTGTCTCTCTTGAGAGGCGCTGAGGGCGCATCGCGTGGAAATTCCAGTCCCCACATCCCGCGCTTGCTGCAGCTATGGTTTATATTTGTAATTGTACGGTGTTTATAATTTAGTATTTTAATTTACGCGGCGGCCATCACTCGGTCACATCATCATGTCATATATATATACATATATATGCTTATGCTCCGATTTTAGGTACCTCGGTTCACTACTGCGAAGCGATGGAGAATTTGATCGAGCCGTAAAGCACCTGATTAACGTTGGTTGGATGAAATGACGGCAGGTTACAGCAACTACATGTGACTCGCGAATGCCCCTTCGATTTAAGGGCAAAATTTATAAGAGCAGGATCGGGCCTGGTGTCCTGTATGAATCAGAGAGCTGACCCGTAAAGGTGACGGATGAAAGACGGTTGTATGTAGCCGAGATGCGAATGTTGAGATGGATGTGTGGTGTGACTAGAATGGATAAGATTAGGAATAAATATATAATAGGAAGCTTAAGAGTAGCACCAATCACAGAAAAGCTACGAATCCTGGTTCGGACATGTAATTAATGCGTAGGGATGAAAGTAACGTCGTAAGGAAAACACTAACTAAGGAAGTGAAACTCTACAAGGGGAGAGGGAGACCCAAAATGAGGTGGATGGACTGTGTGAAAGATGATAATGGTTAAGAGAGTGAATGTTGAGATAACTGCAACTAGAGAAGAATGGACAAAGAACATATGAAGAGCCAACCCCAAAAAGACTTGGGATATATACGAAATTGCTTTTGATTTACCTGATGTGCCTGACAAAATAACTTTCAGCTCAGATTTAAATGAGTTTTGGCAGCCCCAAATTTCATTTGTAAATTCGTTTCTCCTTGCAATTTTTTATTTATAGTTTGTAGTATTACAATACAATATATAGGTCAATCTTTGTCCTTTTCTTTTTTTTTAAATGCGCATAATCCCCACCGGAGCCGGTGGAAGAGGTTATGTCGGACTCGAACTGACTGAAACGCACGCCTGTGGGTTGTTTTTGGTTGCCGAAAGAAGACCCAGGGCCATCTCTTACTCGATCTGGCCTTCTCCTCGGGTGTGGGGAACACAGAGTCCCCAAGTCAAGTCTTCCCCGGAAATGGGGAAGCGTGCCAGGCGCGTCGCCGATGCGGATTGCTTCTGCTAGGCCTGAGCTCATGGGGGGCGGAGGTCGTGCATCGACCTCTGACGCCCGAGTTACCTTCGTACGCGGGCAGCTTGGCTTAGTCAATCTTTGCCCTTGCGCCCCGCGATCCGCAACACAATCGGTGCGCGGCTAGTAGCTGGTAGCTAGTTTTTTTACCTACGCGTCTATTATTTTAATAATCAGAATCTACCTTATTCTTCTGGACCGTCAAAATATAATTATCGCGTGCCTTATGCTATTCATGTCAAAGGACCATCGGCGGGCCGGATAAAATGCTTTCGCGGGCCTGAGTTGGCCCGCGGGCCGTACTTTACCGCTGATAAATCAAGATTCTGAACTGAGCACAATTCTAGAATATGGGTCTTAGACTCGAAAAATGAGGACTGCAGTTAATTTGAACGTTAACGAAATAATGATCTTAAGTAATATGGTCGTTATTATATAATTAACTATTATTTAGATGTATTCTGTGAAACAGTCTAACGGAAATGAGTTAGTGGCTCCTCACTTGGGTTTCAAGTCAAACAGTTGGGACGGTCATATTCGAATGATTAAGTCAGTTATCCTGATCTCTAATTAGTAGGTAAGGTTTGGGTTTGATAGGTGACCTTTATTTGTAATTGTATCTTCCTATATATTTCATAATATGTCTGTATCCTAAGTTTTTATTTCTTTTTTATTTATTTATTTAGTTTTACATTGCGGGTATCACAATTACCTATTCTTAAAATATAGGTAGGTACTAGTCCGTGCCAATATCTTGCATTATTCCTGTATCAGTATTATGTATATTTTTACTTATTAAGTATAAACCGAAGGTACTGAATTCCATTCCCGTGATAGTCTAATATATAGGTATGTATTTACAAATGCCTTTAAGAATGTATATTTTCGAATACAAATAGAACCCACAATAGAAGCTAGTATTCTATGGAATATATACATAATATATGTATATATCTATATATACATATAGTAAGCATACTTACTATTCATCAGATCTAGACAGTTCTGTGATAAAGAAGGACCTTATTGCGAGTAGAAGAAGCGAAAGATGTATGCCAGGATCGTGGCAAGTGGAAATATGTAGTCTCAGCCTACCCCACTGGGAAAAAGGCGTGATTGTATGTATGTATGACTAACCTTTATGTGCGTTATTCGAGATGATTTATAGTCTGGATGATGATTATGGCCGAGTTCCATGAATATGCAAAATTTCGTGAAGATTCGCCTTGTAACAATAAAGTTATGACCAATAAATACTATTAATTGATTTTTCTCTACTGCTTGCATCACACCAATAATATCGTGATTATATGCCTTTAGTAAATTTTATGACCAGATTCTCGGAGAAGGTTGACTAACAGAAAATGCACATGCATTAAATCCGCTTTTTATATTCGTGCACAAAGATGAAAAAAGAAGGCTTATGCTTAATTTAATGGTAACAGAGGCATACATTTTTCAAAAAGTGGTTATTTTAACGTTACGAATATATACTCTAATGCTATTTATTTATATTTAGAATTACATTTTTTTATACCACTTAGGTGGCAGACAAGCACGGCCCACCTGATGGGGAGTTGTTACAGTGGCCAATGGACATATGCAACACCGCAGGAGCCCCACTGACAGCTGCCGACTCTGTAAGCACAGAATTTCTGTGCCGTTAGTGTAGAAGACAAAGTAGGACAAGCCTGTAGTCTTCCCACTGACAGCACAGATTCTCCAGTGAGCTCTGGCTACCCTACTCACAGCTGGTAGCACACCACGAAGTTATTATGGCCACGGTATTCTGTAGGTCGAAGGTACTTCTCCAGTCGGACTGCTCAATTGGGCGGAAATCGATATTTCCGCAGTAATGTTCATGATAATTATCAGGTAGGATACGGCGGTCCGTGTCCTAGCTCCTAATTATCATGAAAATTATTAATAAATACAGATTCAGAGTGCATATATATATCTGAACCTACATGTAAGCTATTTAGCTTAGCAGGAGGGGTTAGGGGGAATAAACAACTCATCAAGACGTTTCAAATGAGCCGAAACTCGAAGAGTGTCATTTCGTTGCCAGGTTCCTTTGGTCACCTTCCAGGTCCATCATCAGATTAGCACCATTTCATCATATAATATGGAGGGAATATAACGCCAAAACAGCTACCACTCAATCCTGCAGCTATAGTCACCATCCAAAGGTTGCCTGGAAAAAATCACGATAAAGGCCGCCCATAGTACTGTTTGCATATTTATTAGAATCATGTACAAAATAAATAAATATTAGTAATTTCGGTTACTAATGTTCTATAAAAAATTTATTCATAACAGTGTGATATTGTGAAATTTTCCTATTGATTATTGATCAATTGTCAGCTGGTATGTAATAACTTCACATAAAAACTAACAGTCCTAAGGAACAATACCTACTAATCAATTTAATAGGTAAGGATGTCATGTCGTATCAATAATTGTCCAACTTATCTGTAATATCTTTCTCGTTACGTTGCATCAAAACAACAGAGAAAGGAAAATAACCAATACGATTAGTAATAAATAGAGCGTACTGTGCGCAGAGAATATTAAAATGCTTTTTATCTAGACGGCGCGGCGGCGCGGCGGCGCAATACACGCCTTCCCATAACCCAGTATTAGATGAATGGGAGCGGCAGCGGGAGCGACGAAGGATCGCAAGACAAGCTGCCCGCGTACGAAGGCAACTCGGGAGTCGGAGGTCGATGAACGACCTCCGCCCCCCATGAGCGCCGGCCTGGGGGTGACAGGTGGAGCCGCCTGTCACCCTGGCAGAAGCAGGCCGCGGTGGTGGCGCGTGTGGCGCGCCTCCCCGTTTCCGGGGACGAGTTGGGGACTCTGTAGTCCCCACACCCGAGAAGAGGGCCAGATCGTGAGAGATGGCCCTGGGTCGGCCGGGGTGCGAGGGATATGCCTGTCAACCTCACCTTCGGCAACCAAAGTGACCCACAGGCGGCGTGCGTTTTAGTCGGTTCGAGTCCGACATAACCTCCTTCACCGGCTCCGGTGGGGAGGTATCCGTGGGGATTTTGCGCACGTAAAAAAAAAAGGGGCTTCTAGTTTGAGAGATATCCCTCTGGCAACCGGTTAAGTTTAGTTTTAGTCGGTTCGAGTATGGGTAAGTGTCCGCGGAGATAAAAAATAAGGCGGTATTTTTTTATACCATTCATGTTGCAGACAAACACATAGCCCACCTGATGAAAAGTACTTGCCGTGGCCTATAGACGTATACAATACCAGTCGTGCTGCCTACCCACTATGTTTTGTGAGACCCATTTTTCAAACATCTCGTTTTTATTGTAAAAGCTGATAGATATAATCATTTGAATGTTATATTGTGAATCCCCATGTAGATAGCAAGATTATTGTTTAGTTTTGGTAAAAAAAATCCTAAGTTTTTAGAATTATTGACTTGAAACTTCTAGAAAAAAATTAATTAAAGTCAAAGTAAGTACAAAATGTAATTACGATGTTAAAAACATAGAGAGAGAATCGAATACTAAGTACATACAGTACGTATTGTAAAGTTCAATTGACCAACGTAATCAGATCCGGATATATACGTGTTTTTAGAATTTAAGTGTTTCCTATTTTTCTCGAAAGTTCTAACGTTTCAGCATACTCTATATATACCAAAATAATCTTTACTTCTTCTATAGGTCACGTGAATTTCACATCCTGATTGCATGGAAGTAAGGAACTACGGTTTTTATAGACTCATCCGATTTTTTCAATATTAGGGATAATAATGAAAAAAAAAAGTAAAAGTACCCCTTGTACATCGAAGGTTGAAAAATCTTTGTTTATGTATTAGTTTTTAAAGTGATTGTGTTTACTAAGGGGAGCATCCTAAGAAGGGGAAATATAAAAAATACCATATTTTCTGACTACTTTTCAAGAATTAGAAGATTTCAACATAGTAATCACAGGCGAGAAATATAACTTTTTACTCAAAATCATATCTACGTTAACCTTTAAGTTAACTGCAGTCAACAACTATCGAGTCTTTTTAAAAGTATTATACAAAACAAACAAAGTTATGATAAACTTCGACGAGATATTCTCGAAATATTAGGCAATGAGCGACTGGAGCGGCCCTTGAATCTACATGCCATTCCGAATCAAATGATACCGCAATGATAATTTTCGGAGAGTACCTTTTACGAAAAAGTTTGACACAAACACTTGTTAACTAGACTAAAACATTGGCCATGCATCAAATTTTAAAAATAAAACTTGCCGAAAATAAAAAAGTTAGTTTTTATTCATTTCATATATATCATCAGTATATATTAAGCTTCCTCTACACATTAGCCTACATTGTGACGAATGTTTGGTGTTGAAGTTTGGTCCACAGTTTGGGATATAGTCAACATTATTGTAATTAATTGAAAGGTCGTTCAATTTACTTCGGTTCAGTGCAATGTGCTATCGAAGTTATTAAAATTAATGTTGGGGCGCTAAATGCTCCTGCGGTTTATTTATATACTCATACGATGTTCTTATTTTTTAGTTTTGCATTTTTTTAATTACAAAAACAATTTAAGACTCGGTAGAGCCCTCTAGAATGAAAAATCTTTGTTGATCGGTGTCATAAAAGGAATCACGGTTATCGTGTTGCATTTAATTTGCTGCATAAACGTCTGCATCTTGTGATTGCATTGACGTAGAAGTTTGATTTTTTATAGCTTCAAGGTGCTGTAGACCTGAGTATTGGGTATGAATTGCTAGCTTGATAGTTTCAAGTATTTTTTAGAAAACGAGCTTAACAGATAGACAGACGGACAATGAATCATTTCATTGTCCGTCTGTCTATCTGTTAAGCTCGTTTTCTTCCCTTAAGGGTTCCGTTTTTTCCTCTAAAAACGTGAAATATAGAAAGATGGTAAAATCAGATGGGAAAATATCGAAGTTCAACCAAACCCACAGGTAGACTGGTAAAGCGGACCCCAAAATCCGAGGTGAAAGCTTCGGATGCCACTGGGTTTAACACTACGATGAAGACGAATAGAAAGAGCGTGAAATATTAGAAGGCACCAATTAAATAATACGAGACCAGTGACAACAACACTCAAATAGATGACGACATAATACGAACATTACTATTTTACCGAATTATTAAATAAATCATCTTGATTAATTTTACAAATTATGTAAGGCATGTAATCAGCAAATTATCGAAAATATAAAAGTACTGGCCATCCTTAAAGGAAAGAAAAGGAATAAAACACTCATTACTGTTGTCATAAGTTAATATTCTCACGATTAGTACATAGTCACTATTCAATGATCATAATGATAACGTTGTATCTACTACCGGCTGCATATTTTAAATCTGCAAGTATCTATTCTAATGATTTACTGTTTCTTGGCGTACGTGATCGGACGTTATCGATGTTGAGTGCAATACGATTGAATGTAGATCAGCAGCCACCACGGAGCTACGAGATGTACTTGACCGTGGGGGCGCCACGAACGCACTCGAGACCTTAGCCTGAATGTGCATGACTTGATTTTTTATGCAGAGAAACCTCGCCCTAATAAGTATTAGACACGATCGTCTTCCGAAGGAACACTGTCCATACCCTGCACGGTAGGTCCCACGCACTTGACATTGAATTTAGTCAGAAGATTACTGCAATGCTGCGACAGATACTGACCTCCACCACCGGACTTGGCTCAGTAGATATAGCATTCGCCTTGGGTGACACTAACAGTCAGACTTTAGACACGTAATTACATTATATCCGTTCATTAATAATGTTACGCTACATGCTTGGATTAGCATTGATGTTGGCGGTTAATCTGTTACGAGTTTAGGTTTTATTCACTAGTCGAAATATTATGTAGTATTATTTGTCGTAGAAAATATAATAACAGAAATGAGTTGCGTGACGGAGGATCCGTGTTACTTGCAAGCTGCACATATTTGCCTTGATCCGTTTGCCCTGACTTGAGACAAAGAGGACAAGGCTATACTTTTCAGTTCACGCTACGATCACAATCTGAATCATTTGTAGGTACTTAGTAGCCGTGTAATTGTACAACTTTTGCAATTATAATTTTTATAAGACTATCAAACAATACTTAAAAACGGAATAAAACGAAACAAATTAAGGTATTGCGTATAGCAGCGGCTCAATAGGACAGTTGTACATGGAATGTTGAATAAAAGAAGTGGATACGTATGTTGGATTTTACGTTATTAAATTTGTTAGTATATGGCCACTTACACGTTGTGAATAGGTTACCTCGACATTGCCTCGTATGGTAGGAGTGAAGGCAAAATCGTACGCATAATACATTATAAAACACCTCAAGTAAGTAATTACTTCAAGTACAAACATAACTGCGATATATTGCACGCATGCATAATAATTTCCGCACGAAACACACTTCTCGGTTACGTCTAAACAAATTATTGTTAACCATACAATTTGAAAATGAAGTACTGAGTGCTATAGCTCGTATTAAGAGACACCGAAGCATGTCCAGAAAGGGACTGCACTAGGCTTAAATTGATTGATAGATTAAACAGGTACGTAGATATATTTTATTTGCATGTAATAAGTAGGAAGGTTATATAATAGGTTGAAATAATTTGTAAATACGTAATAATTTATAAAGGCATGTCTAAAATTATAGTGTGACTTATTTCAGTTTCAATTACTACAAGTAAAGTAAACTATGACATGATCCTTTGTTTCTGCAAAACTTCGTAAGACAGCTACTTTTTTAAAAATTTTAGTGTATTAACTTTGACTGTTACATTTTCATCGTTTGGAGGTTATAGAGCGTGGCGCGAATGTAACTTTTGTGACAGTTTTCGTTACTTTTGACCCTCTTCTGTTACTCAACTTAAAATGTTTTGTCTTTTGCCATATCACATACTGAAGACAACCAATTATTATTGTTCTATGTTCATAATAATGAACGTGAAAGTAGAACTGAAAGTGATAAAATAATAACAATTATTATCTAATACCCATTTTATATTACCATAGATTAGGATACATCCAACATATATCCTAATCCTAATATCAACATTAGATATATTATATTAAAACGGTAAATCTTTTGTTACCTGAAGCGATTATTCTCATAATTGATTTTAAACTAACCCTAGATTAGAACTGTCATAATGCACCTATTTACTTATTTCAATTTATAGAATATAGCTAACCCACCCCAGCCTCGCCCGGGGTATATTTTGAAGCTTCATATCTCTTTGAGCACGTATGTTTTAGTCTTCAAAATATGTATGAAAAATTGCCGGATTTGTTAACATTTATTATCAACGTTCCGCTCCCTTAAGTAGTAGCGTGATGATATATAGCCTTAAACCTTCCTCGATAAATGGACTACTCAACACTGAAAAAATCATTCAAATCGAACCAGTAGTTCCAGAGATTAGCGCGTTCAAACAAACAAACAAACAAACTCTGCAGCTATATAATATTAGTATAGATTTGGAATACTTTTAATCATTTTTGACAGAAGATGAAGAATGACAGAGATATTATTAACCTCTTAGATGCTCACTATAGTATGAACGTGCCTGTTTTATCTGATATGTACCCAAATATATTAGAATTAACCGCTTTCCCCCGCTGAGTGACGACAGAGCTCGTATAAACAAAAACTTGTTGACGTACAGTACCAAGTAGCAATTGCCGTAGAGCGTGTTTTTGGTACTACAGTACCAAATAGCAATTTAACGGATAATATGCTTTTTAAAACAAATTAACAGACTTCACATTTAATCTAAAAGACAAAATAAATACATATAAGACTTTTTTGGTGAAGTCGGTGCCAAGCCCAATACACTACTAACTTTTAAAATGTCGCGTTCCATGATATACATAAAATAATGTTGACGGGATTTTTTGGTGCGATCATGGTATAGGTACTAAACAGTCAGACTGTGACCACAGCCGATGTAACCTGTTCGAAACGTTAGGCAAATTCAAGGTATGAAAGTGCCTATACCATGATAACGTCAATTCCCGTAACCCTTACTTGATACGACATGAAGTAATTATAAGATGTAATAGTTTAATGATTTGGGGTAAGGGGCTTTACCAAGACCTTCGAGGCTAAGTCAATATCAGCTGCAAGCCAGTGGAAGAGGCTCTTATGCAAGCTTTCCTCTCGGAATTGTGTATTTACATGGCGACTCAAAAGGAGGAGAAGAAGCAAGTGCTAACGGGTTGTACGCTAAGGACGATGATAAGGACGCTTGAGATGAATAAAATCAAATCAGTGTCACCCACTCTAAACAAAAATCAGGGCTAACATAATTTTTAATAGATTTTTCAATAAAAGATGAGGCAATAAGATTATTATATAACGAATAAAATATGATAATTTAATCACACAGTACCGTATGAGGTAATACCATCGAGATAATAATAATTTAGTAGAAATCAGATAAAATGATTATTTAAATGAAAGCAGTTAATCCGGGTTGCTGTAAATTAACACATGTCTGGGAAATCATTATTTGGGTCTCTAGAAACCTTGATGAGAATTAGTAGTAAGAGTAAAACAGAACAAAAGATTACTCTGTGTTCTCCTGTAGGATAGTGATTTCTCTTTTCTTTTGTGATTTTTCACTGTAAGGTCATCGAACTCATTTTATACTATTAGTGCCATTGTAAATTTTTGGGCTATAAAATTAATAAATGAATCAGAGGGCTGTGAGGTAGTCAGGTTGGAATCGAATCGAACCGACTAAACCCGGTTCGATTCCAACCTGACTCTCTCACCACCCATAGATTTATTCACCAGTTTATCAACTATACACCTAAAAAATTGATTAGATATCTTAGTGTGCCCCAATAGGTACACTAACTAAAATGTCTTTATGTAAAATATAATACTACCCTCTGGCGTTGTATAGGTACGTCTTTAAACCACGGTAAACACTTCCCATCAGGTGAGCCGTGTGCTTGTCTGTCATTTAAGTAGTAGAAAAAATAAGATTCAGCGGGCACATTTTAGTCTATTTATAAACATTTACTTAGTCAACTTTGTCTGATTACCTTAATTTACTTGAGTAGCAGTTTTTATTTTTTAATCTGGTTTTTTTTTTTGCGGATTTTTATTTACACAGATATGTCAAACCCATCGTACCCTGTACCAGTAACACATTCTTTTTTCTTTTCTTTCCAATTGTTTCCGGTTCACGCATAGTTTAAACCTTACCTAATCACTTCTAAGGTACTGTAAACCTCACTGTTAGGAGTAGCATAGTTGAGCTCATTTCCAAGTTTGTTTATCATCCAAATATTCTTACTGTATATTTTTATAATAGCCTTACTGGCGCAGTTTACTCTTAACTACAAAGTATAGCACAATACATGCAATTGGTGTTGGGGATCCGATAATAATTACGATATTAGACTCATATACTATTAATAAAGATAAAAATAATTACTTTATAAACTGAACGATACGATGGGCGATTTGTATGTAAGTAAAATACATTTGTAATCAGGTCAATCCCTTCAAAATCGTATCTCTGGGAGAACCTTCCTGACACCTGCTTTAGACTTATAGTGTCTCTCGTTGCTGAGAGACATCAAAACTATTGAATGAAATTTTAAAGCATTTACTATTTAAATCGATTAAGATATAGCAAAACTTTAATTGGTTCAGACGGGTTTCGAACCCGCGATCTTTCCCGTACAGAGCGGTCGTTCTGACCACTAAACCTTTGCCTAAAACCATTCAAATTCTTCTATATATATTTCCGTCTTTACGATTTGGCTCCGGCAGGCGGTGTGGTTTGGTCTAATGGTTTCAGGCAAAGGTTCTGTGGCTTAGTGGTCAGAGCGTTTCCTCTGTAAGGGAAAGATCGCGAGTTCGAAACCCGACTGAACCGATTATTTTTTTTCTATATCTTATTCCATCAAAACTATGTTTTTAATTACATTTGAAGTGCTCATGTATTCACATAATTGACAAAAAAGGTCAAGAAGCGTGCAAAATCATGACTAACTACAACAATTTGGCTTAATTACTAATAATTATTCGATCACTGTTACATAATGTGCATGGTTTCCATTAGATCAGTGTTACGTGTGGCCTTGACTTTCACCTTCGACATTGTGCGCGCTGGCAGCGGCGGCGGCGCGGGCGCTGCAGCCGACTCGACGTGATTCGGGACGTTACGTGGCAGCCTTGACTTTAGCCAAGGTAGTTATTGAACAACATTTGTATCACTGTTGACGACGACCGCTCTACACGCCAGCGAGCTACGTCAAACTTATGTGTACCTACGTGATATGTTACAAATTTAATTAATTCGTATTGCCAAAACATCATGCAGTTTATTTATTCATAAGTATTTTAACCTCATAATTACGAGTTCGAGTGTGGTGGTTATGAATCACCGCCATTCAGGTTATTTTCAATGATTTGTTTTGATCCTACACGTACATACCTACCTAATTACTACACACATCAACAAAGTCTAGGGAACAAGGACATTTCTAGTTTTTATTTAAAAACCCTTTCTTGTAATAGTGAGTGTTTTATATCAATAGAAGGGTATTTTTATACCGTTTTTAATTTTAATTTTAATAAAAACATTTTCATACCAAATTTTTTTTTTTTTTAAGAAAGAATTTAATAGTGCCAATATTGAGTATTACAACCTTCTATGATTAGGCACAAAAATAACGAGGTAGTAAGAAATACAGTAATTAACCGTACTTTAAACGTTTTTAATAATCTGTAGGACCTCCTAAAGCATTAGCAACAGCTCGACAACGGCGTGGCATACTTAGTATCAGATTGTCAATCATCGTCTGTGGAATATGGCTCCATACACTGCGAAGGTGTAAAAAAAGTTGTTCTTCAGTGTTCAGATTTTCCAAAGAATCACTGAAAGCTCTTCTCCCAAGCAAATCCCAGGCATGCTCTATGGGATTGAGGTCGGCAGACTGAGCAGGCCATTCCAACGTCGTCATATTGTGCTCGCTTAACGCATTGACCACTACCCTCGCGGTGTGTGACCGTGCATTATCTTGCATGAACATAAAACCTTGACCGAACTGCTGTCGATGAGGGATTACCATGGGGTGTATAACCTCCTGAATGTATTGGTTTGCATTCAAATTGCCCCGTATCCAAACGAGATCGGTCCTTCCACCAAGGCGAATTCCAGCCCATACCATGATTGTTCCACCTTGGTAAGGATGAACTTCTTGCGGATTCTGGAGACGACCCCGACGTCCAGGAACTCGCCATATACGCACTCTTCTCGAATCAGGATGAAAACCGAAGCAAGATTCGTCGGAAAACAGAACCCGTGCCCATTGATGGTCGGTCCACTGTAAATGTGCGTTAGCCCACAATAAGCGACGACCTCGATTTCCACGTCGAAGAGCTGGAACCCTAAGCGGTCTGCGAGCATAAAGATTGGCTTCGTGTAGTCTTGTTCTGAAAGTTTGATCGCTAATAACCACTTGATGCTGAGACTGGAGGCCTGCGACCAACTGACGAGCAGTAATCGTGGGTTGCCGCCTTGCGGAATTTTGCAAGAAACGATCTTGTCGCGGGGTAGTAACCCTATTTCGTCCCCTGTGACGTTCAGCAACATCCCCTGTAGACCTGTAGCGTGCCCATAATCTGCAAATTACGCTTGGTTGGGTGTTGACAGCATCCGCTACGTCGCGTTGAGTTCGTCCAGCTTGCAGCATACCAACAGCCCTTAACATCTCTTCGCGACTTAAATGACGACGTGACATGATGACTACAGTCACAAAAATGCACAAACCATACGTAAAAGACGTATTATTGATAATAAACATTATTTACAATCAAAAAAAATAATTTTTATTTTGCCTCAGAGAAACTGCACAATCAAACACTTTTAAAAGTTTTCCCTCCATATTCGAAAATCATTACTTATTTAAATTTATTTACAAATTTCGAACAACTCTGTAATCTACTTTATTCTATTTTTATTTATTTGCTGCCAGTTATTTGCAAAACAAGATTTACACGAAAAAAAATAATTGGGGTCATCTTGTTCCCTAGACTTTGTTGAGGTGTTTATTTCCCTTTAATGCGAGATTATCTTTGTACATACAAATAGTCACGCCTCTTTCCCAATAGGGTAGGCAGACACTATAGTTTTCCACTTGCTACGATCCTGGCATACATCTATGTTCTTTATTTTATTTTTATTTGTGACCTATCCTGATGGTAAGCTAAAAGGGAAGGTTCATAAACTAGTGTCATAATAATTTCAAACACTACAATGGACTTGTCAGATGCTTTTTCACGCCCCCGCATACATAAACTGCAGACATGGAGCGTACCGTGAAATACACTTGAATGTGATAATGTTATTTAAATATTTTAATTCATTGCGGCTTCTCAATGATGCCGTTTATCAGTACCGAAGTTTAAGAAGAAATGTATGTGAAAATATGTAAATATATAGTCATAGACAAATGAGCGGATTGAGAGACTGATTTTCTTTTATATCTTTGGAACATTACTGTGCGTTCGAGTGACGTGTCGTCTTCACGTACATTACTTGTTAAACTTCGATACAAATAAACGGTACCTACTATTGAGATGGCGTCATATGAATTAAAACTATAAACAATATTATCATATTAAGTATATTTGACGGTACACACAGCGTCTGCAGTTGTCGTCGGTCGGCGGTCGCCTTCGGAATTAAACCTTAAGCAAGGGCCCGGAATTGTTCACCACGATAGAAAAAGTTTTACCCCATCACCAGAATCCGTTTACTATATCATACTTCATTGAATGACATAACATAACATAAACTCACGCCTATATCCCCGAAGGGGTAGGCAGAGGTGCTAGCACCCACATTTCGCCAGTTTATGTTTAGGTCCCAATGTAATAGGTAGGGGTGAGCCTATTGCCATTAACCGGGCACTTATAAACCTACGATAAATACACAAATAATTTCAAAAAGCATCGAAAAGTCATTGCTTTGTGCCATGGTAAAACCTGGGATCGAACCCGAGACCTCGTCTCAGCAATCTATTATCCATACATTGTAAGATATTCTACATTCTACATCGGTGTCAATTATACTATCCTCATAAGTACTCTAGGGATCAAAGGTGGAATGAGGAAACGACCGCATGTAGGATATTTGCACTGTGTGCTACTTTGTAAGTATATGCATAGAAAAATATCATGATAATAATAATTAGTCACGATATTTTGCAATACAGTTCCGTGCATTGTGATATTGGAGATAATGCAACTATACATAAGTCCTTTTGTTGTTATGTATTATCTCCGTGTTGCCCACCACTAACGTTAGATCTTTTTCGTTTAGGTTTATAATATTATAATATTATTTTTTTATTTACAAAAAAGATATTTTCCATGCCTATACATTTACTTAGGTCTATAGCAGATTGCTGAAACTTAATACACAATATTTTTTTGTTATTCGACAGTTACAAAAAACAGAGGTTTAACTATCAACCCTTCACTACGTGATAGCCTGTCTCGTTATTTGTCGTCACACATGCTCTTGACAATAAATTCAATTGAATGTAACCTAATGAGTACCAGAATAGTACTTGGGTACTATTCTGGTACTCATTAGGTTACATTTGGATAGTTTTTGAAACTATTTGGATAGTTTTCGAAACTATTTGGATAGTTTTTGAATATTAATTGAACGGTACCTGAATGATACCTAAAATTTAATTTTATTACTTTTCATAATACCTACTTATGTACATAATCACTACATTATTATTTTATATTTTCAACTGCTCCAATTTGCTTCCGACGATTTTCTGAGACTTATCGCACGTCTGTTATACACACGAAGCTGGGACCCATTATCATGAACACACTCACAAACACACATGAGTGTGATCTGATTAGACCCTATGAAATAGTACTACGTAACAAATATCTTGATTTACATCTTTATCTTCTCTTCTATGAACATAAGCGATAGTACGTAATTGTGTGGAGTTGCTGCCGAGGTCCTCGCGTAAGACGTGCGGCCGTCGGCGGTCGGCTGTTGCTTCGGTTGTACGCCGTTTGCGCTCTGTTTGCCTCTAGTACGATTGAGTATCGCGCGTGGCTAACAGTAACCACAGATGTGTTGTTATTACGAGTATAACAAGAGGACGACATCGAAAACTAGTAACTCCATATGCGTTTAACATACTTACGTGCGTGACATAATGGTGCGGATTACATGCTCTAAAGAACCGATGAATATAGCTTTTCGTGTCATTTAATAAATAGTTGTAATTATTTCTAAGTATTCTTCTATGGATCTTTTTAATGATTTATGATGATGACGCCGTGTGTGAATATGTAGAGCTGTGATAGTACTTCAAATGGGTTTGGTATTTCATTTAGAGTCTTATTAGTTCTTTTACAAAATATACAAAAATGTCTTTTCAGAAAACTACAACATACTAATCTGAAACAAATTGCAGTGCAGCAACAAATGAAAACTATTTAAAAATAATATTTGTATTTTTTATTCTAGATGGTTAGTTTACATAAAAGCTTGTTGATATTATAATGAAAATAAAGTTAAAAAACAATGATTACTTTACAATTTTTCTTTCTTTCTTTCTAAATGTATTCATTTTATTTCACAGTTTTCATTTCATCAGCTCAACACACCCATCTGAGATTTTTTTCTGCAAGTAAAACACATAGATACCTTTGTTAGGTGTTAGGTACTGGATTATAAAAAAATAAATAATAAAAAAAATAAGTTCAAAAACCGTTCATCCATTAGTTGGTTTATAGGTACTCGCTGGGTACGGTAAGATCGTGCCAGTTTTAGTCTGCACATGTATTATTTCAGCATACTTATACAGAGCAGACTTGGAGCGAACTAGATGTTCTGAATATGAGAGTCCATACGCGAACGTGATGCGAATAGATCGTATTTTTTTAATGCCACAACGTTACATTAACCTGAGTTGTGGAATCTTAGCAAATAAACACCTCAACAAAGTCTAGGGAACAAGATGACCCCAATTTTTTTTTTCGTGTAAATCTTGTTTTGCAAATAACTGGCAGCAAATAAATAAAAATAGAATAAAGTAGATTACAGAGTTGTTCGAAATTTAAAAATAGATTTTAATAAGTACTGATTTTCGAATATGGAGGGAAAACTTTTAAAAGTGTTTGATTGTGCAGTTTCTCTGAGGCAAAATAAAAATTATTTTCTTTGATTGTAAATAACGTTTATTATCAATAATACGTCTTTTACGTATGGTTTGTGCATTTTTGTGACTGTAGTCATCATGTCACGTCGTCATTTAAGTCGCGAAGAGATGTTAAGGGCTGTTGGTATGCTGCAAGCTGGACGAACTCAACGCGACGTAGCAGATGCTGTCAAGACCCAACCAAGCGTAATTCGCAGAATATGGGCACGCTACAGGTCTACAGGGGATGTTGCCGAACGTCACAGGGGACGAAATAGGGTTACTACCCCGCGACAAGATCGTTTCTTGCAAAATTCCGCAAGGCGGCAACCCACGATTACTGCTCGTCAGTTGGTCGCAGGCCTCCAGTCTCAGCATCAAGTGGTTATTAGCGATCAAACTGTCAGGAGAAGCCTACACAAAGCCAATCTTCATGCTCGCAAACCGCTTAGGGTTCCAGCTCTTCGACGTGGAAATCGAGGTCGTCGCTTATTGTGGGCTAACGCATATTTACAGTGGGCCGACCATCAATGGGCACGGGTTTTGTTTTCCGACGAATCTCGCTTCGGTTTTCATCCGGATTCAAGAAGAGTGCGTATATGGCGAATTCCTGGACGTCGGAGGCGTCTCCAGAATCTGCAAGAAGTTCATCCTTACCAAGGTTGAACAATCATGGTATGGGCTGGAATTCGCCTTGGTGGAAGGACCGACCTCGTTTGGATACGGGGCAATTTGAATGCAAACCAATACATTCAGGAGGTTATACACCCCATGGTAATCCCTCATCGACAGCAGTTCGGTCAATATTTTATGTTCATGCAAGATAATGCACGGTCACACGCCGCGAGGGTAGTGGTCAATGCGTTAAGCGAGCACAATATTACGACGTTGGAATGGCCTGCTCAGTCTGCCGACCTCAATCCCATAGAGCATGCCTGGGATTTGCTTGGGAGAAGAGCTTTCAGTGATTCTTTGGAAAATCTGAACACTGAAGAACAACTTTTTTTACACTTTCGCAGTGTATGGAGCCATATTCCACAGACGATGATTGACAATCTCATACTAAGTATGCCACGCCGTTGTCGAGCTGTTGCTAATGCTTTAGGAGGTCCTACAGATTATTAAAAACGTTTAAAGTACAGTTAATTACTGTATTTCTTACTACCTCGTTATTTTTGTGCCTAATCATAGAAGGTTGTAATACTCAAAATTGGCATTGTTCAATTCCTTCTTAAAAAAAAAAATTGATATGAGAATGTTTTTATTAAAATTAAAATTAAAAACGGTATAAAAATACCCTTCTATTGATATAAAACACTCACTATTACAAGAAAGGGTTTTTAAATAAAATCTAGAAATGTCCTTGTTCCCTAGACTTTGTTGATGTGTGTATATATTAGAATCATGCTATTGATGACATGTATCAATACAATAAGAGATTTTCTCGATTTGAAAAGAGAACAAAGTAACTGGGTACTTTATGTCCAAAGGATATATGAGAAAGCATTTATCAGAGTCAACGAATATAAACTGCCCTCGAAATATAAGTATTGCTATTGGAAGTACCTATGTCCAGACGGATGGTTCGCTTGGTATTTTTTATAGGATTTTTTGTTGCTATCGTCATATCAGATAGAACTATCAACAGTTTACTACATATAAGTGCGTGTATTGGAAGTGCTGTATTACAGAACGTCATCAGGTACATACCTAATCGTTTCTGATTTCAGATTCCTGTAGATAACGGGAACGGGAGCTGCAGGCAACAGCGAGTGGCTAATTACTATATTAATTTTCCACACATTCGTAGCACATAACATTATAAAAGTTCCGTAAGGTAACCATAACATTATAGCAGCACTTCATTGCTCACTTACCCATCTGACTGCCAAAACATTTTTCTCAGGAACGCATAATGCTATCAAGTTAAATATAATAACAAATATTCCAGTTCACATTCTTTAAGAACCCCCAAAAAAATGTAACTGCATAGTTATAGCAATCAAAAGATAACACCGTTATGTAGGGTCAATACAAGGGTATCGAATCCTGTAGGGTACTTCCAGATTAGATATTATCACAAAATTTTGCAAAAAGCCGTTTTTGTTGACGATTAAAGAGAGAAAATTTTACTCAATCTATAAAATTAGGCTTCTCCTCAAGTGTTTCGTAGTACTCGATCCCCGCCACCGATTAGAAAACGCGCCAGAGCCTCAATTAATTAATATAATCCACAGATATACCATTTTGCAGGTGAGGTAGGTATGCAAAATGTTATATAGTTACCTAAGTACACAAATTTTTGTCAATGTGAGTTACATTCTGATATAAAACATTTCCGTCAACAAAAAATGCCGGATGTATTAAATGTTTGATACAGATACAATGATTCATGTAACTAAATACACACGTGGGTTCTGTTTTACCATAATTGTTAGAGGTTAAGCAATGCATACCAAGAAACAGAAAACGGATACCTGAATCCTGGTTGTAAATACCACTAAATCATACTTCAGTAAGTAAAATAGAATATAATATAACGAATGCCTTCATTATGCTCAATGGTTATGGTGATATGGGAGTGTAAAACCCTTCCTGCAGATTTAATTCCTTGTAACTCTTAGAGCGTTTTCCCGTTATCCGATCCGATATTGGTGTTGGCTCTGATATCCGAGATCCGTTAACCGACAGGAAGTAAAATGTATGAAATATGTATATACCTACGTCTTTCACATTGTCCGGCCCGATACCGCAGACGAAACTGCCGCCGTGTTAACCTGATAACGGATTATATTATGTGACTGGAACCGTTTACAACTTTCATACTAAAACACGACTTTCGACCTTTATTGACATTTTCTTAGTTGCGTGCCTTTTATAAGAAAAAGAACTCGATAGGTGCTAAGTCCTGTCAATAAGGTCGAAAATTGCTTGCAGATGTTTTGCTAGGTTTTTCCATCCCTAGCATCCCTAACTAGTCTGTGCTAGCCGTATCGAATTATTTTTCTTTACTCATGACTATTTTGCAGTTGTTCACCGCTAAAGCTAAAGGTGTACAATTATCATTTAAGTGAAGTACGTATTTTATTACTATAATTAATGGCCAGTGGTTATTAGTAAATTATTATAACTCATGTATTAAAACTAGGTATATTATGAATTTTGTCAAGTATTCAAGTAGGTACGTACTTACAACTTACAATCCGGAACAAAAGTGAATTGTATCAAACTAATGTCAAACAGTAGTATCAATGCTATTTTGCTAACCTTAGTTTAACAGTTGCAAACAGAAGGCGACTCTTATACGTGATATTGTCGTAATTAGTTCCTTTGAGTTAGTAGGTACGTAACTATAGTTAGTATGTAAACTTGTTATCACTGAAAATCTTTAATTGCAATCGTATACAATAATCACCAGCAAACTTTTATTCATAGCTGACAGCTAACTCATCCCAGTTTCGCACGAGAAAATTATGGAAAAATCCTATGCCCGATTGCAACGTTACTTACCGAGTCCAAACTATACCTATTGTATGTAAATTAATCTGCGTGATGACGGGAAAACTACTAAAGGCTCAATAATTTGCTTATGTTGTGGAATCTTATCACCTTTCACACGATATACCTATCATCGAGGTGATCCTAACATTGAACATCAAATTACTGTCTCAGTGCAATCCCATTTCAATAGGGTCTAACAATCATAATCTTTTTAGAATAATTATGCTACTTAAAGCACAATTATACCACAAAGCATACTACCGCAGGGCTAAGTGTATCCTACAACATTTATATCGTTCACTAGCCTTACTATTTTAACACCAATTTATACCATGACCAATAAATTTACTAATATAGAATTGTTTAGTAGCGCTATGCTCAGAATAAATGCAATACAAATTAAGATAAACATTAAATGATTCTTAACTTTCGGGTGGGTTTCGTTACCTGTGCTGTTCCCGTGACTTCGTTCGCATAAACTTAGATATTATTACCTTCCCCCTCCTCCCGTCTGCCTACATTATAAGTACATTGTATTGATAATATTTTTACTGTCCCTGCATACTTTAATTAACTTGTAACATGAATGCGGATAAACATGCTTTAGTAGTATTTTATTTATTCATAGAACATAAATTAGTAGTTATTTAAAAAATATCCAGACCAATAGAAACATATTATATAGGCGTACTCATACACACAAATATTTCACTGAGCGAGGATCGATCCCGCGACCAGTAGTTGAATGCTTTACCGCTACGCAACACAGTTTATCAATACTGAACTCGGTTACGTAGTGCTGACATCGATCGGGAAGATAACATCGCATAGTTTTCTTTAAATTATGGTTGTTCTTACATTTCTAACTTAGACAAATTCGTGAAACTATATCCAGAACAATAATGAAGAACCTTTTTATGGCGGGCGCTGGGCACGCAATCTATTGACAGAATCACTGACACAAAAAGTGTTGATTGAAGCGTTTCTTACGTTACCTTGAAGGTTATTTAATCATTCCTATAATTACATTGAACTACAAGTGGTGGATTGTAAGAAATTAAGATGATGGACCTATAAACCTAATGAAAATTCTCATTAATTGAAAGAGCATTCAGTCCTAGGATTTATCACTATATTGGTCACTATCTGACCAGCCCCTCCAGACAAGTGGAAATTCGGCCGGCCGGCTTGGAAGAAATTGCGTAAACGCGCGATAAGGCCGCCCTTTGTACTGCTCTTGTCTTCTCAATTTCTGTATCATGAATATTGTAATTAGCGTACAATATAGTATATACTAAATAAATAAATAAGTATTGTAGAATAGAATGACAAATGTTTGGGATTTGACGTACAGGGGAAAGTCGAGTAAATTCTACCACCTTTTAAATCGTACCATTTCTAGATTTCTCATTAAATGACACTTTTTTCCTACACTGGCAACACTAATCTATATTTTATAGAGTCTGGCTATCGGTTCTCTGCACTGGACTGTTTTTTTAAATCTATACATGGCAATATTTTTGAACTGTCATGTCACTGTCAAACGGATTGACCCGTTTTTGTGTTTAGTGTTTCTCGATCAATATTCTTTTGAAATTATTGAAAAATAATGCCTAAAGCTATCAAAGGCGTAGTTAGAAAGTTGATATTTACCATGATCGGCAAGTATCAAGACATAAAACTTGATAATGAACGAATCCAGAACGAAAAAATACATCGCTTAGACGAAATCCTTACAGCTGCTGGTAAGTAGTCTTGATAGTTGGCTTGATATTTATGTCCGGGTATCATGTGAATTATATTTTTTCTTGTATGTGTTTTAGAAGGTGACATGGCGAGAGTCAAGACGTTAGTGAAAGAGTTAAAATGTTTTGAGGAAAAGGAATCGTTGAACTCTGAAACGAAATATTTGGATACAATTTCTACGATGACAGGTAAATTTATGTTTTTGAAAAATGTCTTAAAATCTTTGTACGATTATTTTCAATGTTTGCATACAAGTTTATCTTTCTTCATAGTATAGTGGAACAGTTAAATTATTGTTAGGCTTTTATATTTTTTACATTCAATTACATTTATATATTTTTCCTTTGCAGAAATATCTGTTAGAACTATTAAAACAATCAAGAAGGAAGGTTCTATAAACCAAGGAGAATGGAATACACCCGGCAAGAAACGCCCTCGTCAGGGCACGGTATCAAATCTGGATGATTTTGATTTAACGGCTATTAGGAATAAGATTAATGAATTTTACTGTGTAAAAAAACAGGTTCCTACTCTACGGAATTTACTTGTTGAACTCAGAGAGTCAATTGGCTTCACCGGCTGTCGTGAAACATTACGGCAGATATTGAAAAAAAATGGTTTCGAGTTTAAGAAAAACCAGAATGAAAGGTCTTTGCTCATAGAGAACTTTGAACTAGCTGCTTGGAGACACAGATATCTTCGAACAATTGCTGAGAAATGACAACAAGGGAAACCAATAATTTATCTTGATGAAACCTATGTTCACCAAAATTATAAGGTAAAAAAATCATGGCAAGGTCCTTCCACTAGTGGAGTGATAGACAAAATTTCGTCTGGCAAGAGACATATTATAGTACATGCTGGATCGGAAAAGGGTTTTGTGCCCAATGCACTGTTAGTATTTAGTACCAAATCAAAAACAGCTGACTATCATGATGACATGAATGCAGAAAATTTTATGAAGTGGTTAGGTGAGAAATTGATTCCAAATTTGACAGAGCCTAGTGTGATTTTGATGGACAATGCTAGTTATCATGTTACACAAAAAAATAAACCACCAACAATGCAGAACCTAAAAAGTGACATACAGAAATGGCTTAGAGAAAACAACATTCCATTTGAAGAAATTTATACTAAAGATGAATTAATGTGCCTCGTTAAAGAGAATAAGCCTGAACCCTTGTATAAAGCAGAAGAACTTCTAAAACAACATGGCCACGAAGTGCTTAAACTACCTCCATACCACTGTGATTTAAATGCTATTGAGCTCATATGGAGTTTAGCTAAACGAAAAGTGGCTAGCAAAAATATAGGAGTACCAGGGGCAGAAATGGAAAACTTAATTAAAGAGTCTTTTCTTAGTGTAACGGCTGATGATTGGAAGAAATGCACAGATCACGTCATTCACGTCGAAAATGAATACAAATTAAGAGATGGAATCACAGAAACAGTACTGGAACGATTTATAATAAATGTACGTGATGATGACGACGATAGTGACAGTTCATTTTCTGGTGCTGAATTTATAGAATCAGACTTTGATTATGAATCATAATAAAATTATAAATATTAATGACTTGTAATTTTTTTTCTTGTATCCTGGACATGATCATTATTTGCATGATGAGCAAGCATGTATGTTAACTTTATGTGTAAGTAGAAAATTTCTTTTTTAATAAAAGCATACTAGCAACTGAAATTACTAGTATAAAACTGCTTGTGTGGGTTCATACCGGTAGTGCAATGACTGGGGATCAAAACTGCAACGTCAACATTGTACGTCCAACGCCATAACCATTAGGCTACAGTCACCGTTAATTCATAAATACCGGAGTGCAAGTTTGGGCCGCAAACGGGACTAAATGCTATTGGTGGCGCGATTTCACGCCACGTGAGCTAGTGGACTGTATTCTGCGGGGGGTGAAGCTAAACATTTCAGATGACACTTTACACAACAAACAAGATAGGTGATCGGGTTGCCGCGGAGGTGGTTTAGGCAGTGAATGCAACCCAAGAAATTAGGAGAGGATGCACTAACCTTTATGACGCCACGTGCTGTCGGAGCCGGTGCACCGGTCTTCTCTTCCTGGCTCAGGAGCTGCTGCCCACATCACTAAATCACTTGAGGGACACGAGAGGCACAATCCGATCGGTAAAGGTCTATGAAAGCGGTTAAAATCCAACAAACATTATTAATTTCTGAGAGTCGCGCGCGCCGCCGCCATGGATGATTCTAGTTCAATGCGGAAGTGAAGATGCGGCCATTTCAACAATTGGGCGGGGGGGAAACTATTGCTATCTCACTTTAAAGGTAGTGCGGGAGGGAGATGGGTATAGGAAGCGTGTGTTCAGTGTCAATCAATTGAGAGATGATTTGAATTACTACTATTGAGCGGGAAAATACAAATTTTACTATCGGCGCAACCATTCCCCCCGGCTTGAAGGGTTACCTTCAAAACGAAAAATGCGGAACAAATCTAAAGTCTAATCTAAATCTAGGTTTGGGAAATAACAACTAAAATATAAAACTAGGTTTGAACTCGTGCCTACTGCTGGTTAGGCAGAGGGCAGAGGCGAACAACCGGGCGCAGATACGATCCGGTTGCGGTTTTAACCCGTACAACACGAGTTATCCCGCGGGAATCGGGAAAAACTTCCTCTACTACTCCTAGAGGCCAATGTAAAGGAGGCGCATTCTCAGTCATAAGGACTACCACCGTACCTACAGTAATTGGGTTGGATGGAGTATTCCATTTTTGACGCGACTGCAGCGTGTGCAAATAATCGGTTCTCCAACGATTCCAAAACGATTGGACTAATTTATCTAAAAGAGCGTGACGAGTTAGAAGGTGCATTCTATCGTCATCAACATCTATTGCGGGCAAATATTTTTGCGTACTTAAATCACCGGTCAACTCTATATGAACCGCGCGAGTTGTCATACAAATGAACAAACAAACATAAGCTCTCGTGGAGCGAATGCCACGACCACGAGCAATAGTGACTTTGAAAGGCCCAGCAAAGTCTGTGCCGGTGTGTACGAAAGGTTTTGCGGATTGAACAACACGACAAGAGCGATGATCGGCCATTTCAGGCGCGATAAAACGCGGGCGGAGTTTAAAACAAGGTACACATCTGTGTACTCTAGCGCGAATCAAATTACGAGCGGAAATTATCCAGTATTTCTGTCTCAAAATAGACATTAACAAATCGGGACCAGCGCGACAATTCACCTTATGATGATAATCTACTAACAAATCTAATACGTGGTCCTTACGCGGGAGAACTACTGGATGCCTTTGTTCAAATCCTAAACTTGAATTTCTCAAACGACCACCTACTCGAATGAGTCCATCTTCCAAAAATGGTTTCAAGTGTCGGAAAGAACGACTACAAGGTTTGTTAAATTCTAAATTTTTAAATTCAGAAGCAAAATAAAATTTCTGCAACTCGCGAAGTATGACCAATTCAGCTTTATCTAAATCAGCGGCGGTTATATGACCGCGCGTAGATAAAATTCTCAAAAATCGGCCTACATAAACAACACAACGCAACAGTCTCGACCAAGACGAGACGCGATTAGCCAACAACAAAATAAGGGACTCTTCACGCGGGACCGATACAACAAATTTGCGAAAATTTGCGAAGGAAGCAATCCACGAGAGAGACAATCGGCTGGGTTGTCGGTGCCAGCAACGTGAAAGAGATTTTGTGGCGCTAATTCAGATTGAATTTTTGCCACTCTATTAGCGACGAATGTGTCCCAACGATGGGGCGAAGAGTGGGCCCAACACAAAGCGACTGTTGAGTCCGAAAAAGCTAAAATTCTACTAATATTAATGCGACTACTACAAGCATTGACGATAGAGGTGATCAATCTAACTAACAATAGTAAAGCGCATAGCTCGAGGCGCGCCAGAGAGACGACCTTACGGGGAGAGACCTTTGATTTCGCGCTTATAAGGCTAATTGAAACCTTACCTGCATTCGAGACATGAAAATAAACTACTCCTCCATACGCCTTCTCACTAGCGTCCGCGAAGCCTACTACAGTAACAACACTATGTTGCGATATACCTACATGACGCGGAATTTGTATTTGGTCAAGCACAGAAAGTTCTTTTCTAAAGCGAGCCCACAACTTAGCAATGTTGTCGGGCGCGGTGTCGTCCCAATCACAATTGGAAAGCCAAAGCTCTTTTATAAGTAGCTTGGCGTACAAAACGACAGGAGCTACGAATCCCATTACGTCCCATATCCGTGCCACACACGACAGGATAATGCGTTTAGTACAAGTTTGCGGGGTCGAACTAATTTTCAAACTAAACATATCAGATGCGGGCGACCAGCTTAAACCAAGCACCTTGTGCGTATCACTTTCATCGAATTCCTTAACCGAAGACAATCGGTGCGACAGTGGAATCGACTCTAACGCAGTTTGCGAGTTGCTCGTCCATTTCACGAGATCAAATTGACCAGCCTTCATGAGACTTATAACTTGAGCGGCCGTCTCGACAGCCTCTGCCTCGCTATCTACACTATACACGAAGTCATCCATGTATAAGCCAGTCTCAATGGTGGCTCTCGCTTTCGGAAATGCATCGCCCTCGTCAGCGGCCAACTGCTTGACGGTGCGAAGTGCGTGAAAAGGGCTAGATTTAAGCCCGAAGCAAACACGATTAAATTCGTAAACCATTAAAGGTTCTTGCGGTGAAAATCTATACAAAAATCGTTGAAACCTACGATCGGATTTGCGCACTTCAAGGCACAAAAACATTTGTCGAATATCTGCAGAGAGTGCAACAGTGAATAAGCGAAAATTTACAATTATGTCAAATAAATTACCTTGAAGATTTTGACCACAATACAAAATGTCATTAAGCGACACGGAAGTGCTAGTCTTAGCACTGCCATCCAAAACTACGCGGAGTTTAGTAGTAAGCTTATCTTCTCTAATAACTCCGTGGTGCGGGATAACGTACGAAGGCCGGGTCTCGTCAGTGTCCGCAGGCGCAGGTGAGATGTAACCTTTATCTAAATATTCGTTAACAACCTCATCATAGGCTTGCTTTAACTTTGGAGACGCCTGCATCTTTCGTTTTAAACAAAGATAGCGTTTTTCAGCGGATACACGGGAGTCACCGAGCGAAAAAATATCTCCCTTGAAAGGGAGCGCGACAACATAACGACCCTGCTCATCACGAGTAGTCGTGCGACAATAAATCTCCTCAGCCATCTTGTCATCAGGGCTTAGGATAGGTGGGACATTGACCTCTTCAATTTCCCAAAACTTGCGGATGGTAGACTCCAGTGGCGGCTCGACGGTGCAACAGAACGAAGCAGTCGAGTGACTAAAACTATCTATAGAAGCGGGTGCGGAACCAATTATAACAAAACCAAGAACTGTTTCCAGTGCGTGCGGAGCGGGGTACGTCGGTCCCCCTTGAACCTTACGTGATAACTGGAGGTGCGGGAGAATCGAAGCGCCGATCAATATATCGACGACTCCAGGAACAGCGTAAGTCTCATCTGCTAAAGGCAAGTCTTTAAATTTCGTTAATAAAGACGTGTCCACCGGGACGGTAGGCAACTGTTCAGTTATTTTATCTGTAACGAGCGAATCCATGTCAAACCAAATATTATTATTAAAACGAGATCCAAACCTTGTTTTAACGGTGCCATGAACAGCTGACTGTAAACCTCCAAAACCCTTCACCACTGAGCGGGTTGAACGCTTATTAACATTGAAACCAAGACGTTGACAACAATCTTGAGTAATAAAATTACTTTGCGAGCGCGGGCTGCGGCTGTGGCGAGCTATGCGACGGTGTGCCACCGCTCGACGAACCAACTGTGCTCACATTGGATGCGGCGTTACTATTTTCAAAATGAAGTAAAGTGTGGTGTCTCGCTGGACATTTGCGACAACTATTGCTACTATTACATAAAACAACGCGGTGTTTAGTACCGAGACAATTAAAACAAAATTATTAGCGCGAACAAATTTATAACGATCATTAGGCGATAATTTTAGGAAACCCGGACACTTGTACAATTGCGAATGATGAGCATTACACAAAGAGCAAACAGGTGATTGTACATGTGCTGGTGCGGTATTAACATAAGTATGAGTTGACCTCAGTGACTTCGATGACGCATCTATTTTACGTTCGGAACTAACAACTTTCTTCACGCCTTCATGTTTCGATGAAGAGCGTTGCAATATTTTTATATGCTCGCGAACAAAACTTTCTAAGTCTTCGAACTTAGGAATTTTATTGCCGCGATGATCCGACTCAAATAAACGAATGGTTTCGGAATCTAATTTCTTTAAACCCATATACAAAAATAAGAAGTCGCAGAGGTCTTCGATCTTTAGGTTCTTTACGGCGCGAACAGATGATGCGAAAGTATCTAGAAACTTCTCTAAGTTTTGATCGTTACATGCCGTAATGGATTTCAAGTCAAACATCTGATCCAAATATGCGTTAGCTACCGATCTTTTATCCTCATACTTAGCTTTCAAAGTATTTAAAATTAAATTATAATTTTCGGCACTAAACGTAATTCCAGCGCAAACGGTTATAGCTTTACCAGTTAATTTTTCAACGAGATAATGCAATTTTTCGTGATCTGTCAACGAAACGTTCTAATTTATTGTATTCTCAAAACTATCTATAAATAAACACCAATTGCGGATGTTACCATCAAATTCGGGTATTTGAATTGGTGGCAACTTAGGTCGGTCGCGAGTGGGATTGGGTCGGTCAGACGGTTTCTCCAAACTTCTAGCGACGCGTTTGATACGACAATACAAATCGTCAAACGACGACAAGGCCTGATAACTCACTGAGTAATCGGGATTTAAATCTAACTCTAAAACGTTGATGTCATGTACTAAGGATTCGAAATCCGCGCGCAAACTATCTAAGTTTTCTATAGAACATAAGAACGAATCTCTAATAACCAAATCAGAGGTTTTACGCGCATTATCACAAATCGATTGTACGCGAGAGTAAAGCATTTCTCTTTTAGCGTATAAAAGTTTCAATTGAACTTTACTATCGGTACTACCAACCTTTGGGGACATTTTTACAACTAAATATCAAACTAAAGTGCGGTAAACAACAAATGAAATAACTTAATCTTAGCGGTATAGAACAGCGACGCGGCGCGATCGATATTCCGTAGGTAGGTAGGTACTTATAACTGCGCGTGCAAGTTTGAACAAAACGCGCATAACAACAACCAGATCGTACCTACGCGAGCTAGATCGCTGTCTAGGTTCAACTATTATTTCAGGGATTAAGTATTGCGTAATATCTATTCAAATTAAAATACTTTCGTATGAATTTGAATGAAATGCGAGCGAGGTATAACCGCGTACCTACCTATGTAGGTATTAGGTAAATACGATGCGAACTAGCGGCGAACGGACAACTTAGAAATTGAAATAGCCAAATGCGTTAGGTATTACACTGTGCCTATGCACTAGGGTGTCTAGGATACCTAAGATCTAAACCTAAATGCCTAGATGCGGGGTTTTCTACTAAAATAACTAGGTATTTAGGTGCGGTGCGTTTATTCCCTATGGAATAAATAACAAAATGCGAACTACGACTAAGGATTGATACGATAAGAGAACTGCGAGCGAGGTATAACCGCGTACCTACCTATGTAGGTATTAGGTAAATACGATGCGAACTAGCGGCGAACGGACAACTTAGAAATTGAAATAGCCAAATGCGTTAGGTATTACACTGTGCCTATGCACTAGGGTGTCTAGGATACCTAAGATCTAAACCTAAATGCCTAGATGCGGGGTTTTCTACTAAAATAACTAGGTATTTGGGTGCGGTGCGTTTATTCCCTATGGAATAAATAACAAAATGCGAACTATGACTAAGGATCCGGCTCGAAGGACCAAAAAGAATGGTGGCGCGATTTCACGCCACGTGAGCTAGTGGACTGTATTCTGCGGGGGGTGAAGCTAAACATTTCAGATGACACTTTACACAACAAACAAGATAGGTGATCGGGTTGCCGCGGAGGTGGTTTAGGCAGTGAATGCAACCCAAGAAATTAGGAGAGGATGCACTAACCTTTATGACGCCACGTGCTGTCGAAGCCGGTGCACCGGTCTTCTCTTCCTGGCTCAGGAGCTGCTGCCCACATCACTAAATCACTTGAGGGACACGAGAGGCACAATCCGATCGGTAAAGGTCTATGAAAGCGGTTAAAATCCAACAAACATTATTAATTTCTGAGAGTCGCGCGCGCCGCCGCCATGGATGATTCTAGTTCAATGCGGAAGTGAAGATGCGGTCATTTCAACAATTGGGCGGGGGGGAAACTATTGCTATCTCACTTTAAAGGTAGTGCGGGAGGGAGATGGGTATAGGAAGCGTGTGTTCAGTGTCAATCAATTGAGAGATGATTTGAATTACTACTATTGAGCGGGTAAATACAAATTTTACTATCGGCGCAACCAGCTATGATGATGATATCTAAGCTAATTTTAAAGTTTGTGCAGCTTATCCGACTCAGTTTGTTATATATGTACAGGTATGAATAACACGTAATAAATAAAAATGTATAAAATAACTTTTATTGAATATAAAAAATAATAGTATCAAACGCATTTTTTCAGTCTATAGTCGGTGTTGTCACCCCTTGTTTTTTTGAATTTACCGCTCTTTTCTTGTGCAAAGAACCGATGGCCAGACTGTAGTCACCTACAACAACCCGCCATTTTAAATTGACATCTAACGAGAATTGTGTACGGGAACAAAAAAGAAACAGTTTTCGGTGGAATTTTTATGTTAATTCTCAAACTGGTTTGTAATGTCATATAGGTAAACACGGTATATAGGTAAACTAAAACTACGCAGTCTAGGATATATAACTACAAATTTAAACTAGATTTTTGTGCAAGTGCGTGACATTTGCGTTTTGACTAACTTTTGTAGTCATGTCGTTGCATTTGTTTACTCAAAAATAACGTGGGCCTGAAAATCATAGTTGTTAAAATGTGGGTATTAATACACCTCTGCCTACTCCTTCGCGGATTTACAAGTGTGAGTATATGTATGTGTATGCTATATTTTTGTTTTGCTACAGAAAAGGCAAAGGAAACCAAATCCACAGCACTCACAAGACTGATCCTAAATAAGATTTTTTATGTAATACCTATTTTACTGTCTGGTACATTTTAAATAGCTATGGTTCTATATAAACGACTAGTCTGCTAAATTGTACCGATGGTAGACCTCAAAAACTACATTTTAATCTAGCCTAACGCAGAGGCGAAACATTGTTGTTTTGCATATGATAATCAAGACATTAAACTTAATTTTACATGCCTATTTATATTTGTAAATCTTTTTATAAACTAAATATCCGAGTCCAAGTCAAAAGTGGTCCAATATAACCGACTCTCCCATATTCAGATAATATTTTCTATACTATTATTATAAAGAGAAAGCGTATGTCTCTTCTGACTCTTCTTCCATGTCCAATGTAAGCAATAAAAGTACCTGTCAAGTGCGAGTCGAACTCACGCATTGGGGTTCCCGTGCTCAACTGGACTAAGGTCCATGCTGCTTTGGAAACATTGGAGTAAGCACTAATCCTCGCAGCAAACTGAAATGACAATGAATTGGACTACATATTTACGGCTTTAGAAATTTTCCTTAATTTGTTCTATTAGCTGGTTACTGCAAAATTTCCTCTTCGAGTTTTGATTACTTTGCGACCTGTCTAAATTGGCTACATTTATAAACGACTTTATTGAGATTGGTTTTTTCACAGCTACAAGTAGACCTTTAAAAGAAAAGGTTGTAATAGATAAACAGACAACCTTTACCGGAGCCGGTGGGAGAGGTTATGTTGGACTCGAACCGACCAAAACGCACAGCGTTGTTTGTGGGTCGTTGTGGGTTGCCGGTGGTAAGGTTGACAGCCATATGCCTCGCACCCCGGCCCACCCAGAGTCATCTCTCTCAATCTGACCCTCCTCGGGTGTAGGGACCACGAAGTCTTCAACTCGCCCCCAGAGAGAGGGAGGTGCGCCATGCTTCTGCCAGGGTGACAGGCGGTTCAGTATGCGGGCAGTGTGGTTAGCGACTCTTCTTAGCTCCCACTGCCGCTCTCTCCCCGCATCCTCCTTCACGAGCATGACTTGCTCGCAGAAGGAGGCGAAAGCAAGGCGAGCGTGAGAAGGACTCTAACTCCCAGGGCTGCCATCAGCACCCGTCTCGGCATCTTCCACGTCGAGTTAGAGTCTCGTTTTCTTTGCATCTTTAGGTACGGAACCCTACAAAAGTATCACATATAATTAATGAGTCTCTAATAATAAATTATAATTTATGCATAGGATTATATTGTGGGGTTTTACAATTTTAGATTTACTGCTCATGAACTTTTAATTGATGTTTTATTGTCTGTTGAGTGCACGAGTTCTACTAAACTACAAATTCCATTAAGAAATACTTTACAATAGTGAAGTCTTGACAAATATAATAATCATTGAAATAAAACTATTTGTAACAGATTCTATATATAAAAATAATATAATACTCCGAGTTTTATATTATTTTTCACACTGAGTTCAATGTTTCGGTCTCTGAATGGAAAATTGAGTACCTAGATCTATTCAATATTATAAACTTCAAAAATTTAAAAACACTTAAAATATGGTTTTATTTTCATATTAATACATTGTTCGTACATTACCTATGCATTAATTACAAGAAAAATAAATACATAATGTAAATGGAAGTTATCTAAATTAAAATATAAAAACAATACAGAATATACCTAAACAATCCTGCAGATTCACGCGTCAAAGAATTCCTCCGCATCGATGTCAACCGGGAGGAGGGAATAAACCAGCCCTCTAAATATGTTGAATTCCCACTTAATTATATCCAACAAAACCTTCCTATATGCCATGTCTCAGTACATATTTGACCTCCTATTGTTCTAATATAAAATTACATCATCGAACATTAGCCATATAAACAAGTTCATTCTTCGAACAACTTGCCGAATGTCTACCCTCATTAGTATATACATGTAAATACTTCACTGAACATATCTACTAATAATGTGTCAATCAAATTACATGCAAACTAGACGGAGCGGAGTGGTAAGTTTGACGTGGAATGCAGTAAAGTTGCAAATTACGTGTGATGTTTTAATGGACTACGGACGCGGACATCCAACTTTGAGTACCTATGTATAATATTGAGTGCTACGGAAGTACTCAATAAATACTTATCTTATTTATTCATTTTCACTAATACGTAATAAATAAATATTTTTACTTGTTGGAACCGATTGAGGGTACCTATGTATCCGATACCATATATCGGCTGGTCCTCTATCTAGGTAGTTAGTTGGTTACAAAAAATAAACAGTAATACGGAAGCGTGGCCTTATATGTATTATTTTTCAGGAAAATTTACCTTTTTTATACCACTTAGGTGACATAGAAGCACACGGCCCACCTGATGGTAAGTGGTTACCGTGGCCTTTGGACGTATGCCACCAGGAGTGTTACACTCGCGCTGCTGACCATGAAGAAACCTTCTGATGCCCCTTTTGAAGAACCCCATACTGTAGGTGCTTGGGAAAACCGCAGTGTGGAGGTCGTTCCACAGCTTGAGTGTGCGTAGGATGAAGTTTCTTTCATACCGCACAATGCACACCGTCTCAGGTCGCAATGTATGAGGATGAATTCCCTGCTTATGGCGAGAGGTGCGATGATAGAATATAGCCGTAGGCATCATGTCAAACAATTCATCTCAGCACAGCGAGGCAAAGTCCTTACTTCATCCTCGCACCACGCGGCGCAGGGAATCCTTGCGGGGATGTGGGGCTCTCATCGCACTAAAACAACCTGCCTTATTGCATAAACTGCTATTTATTGGGTATGCCGTCAGGAATATTAAGCACTCTTCGACGGATCATCCAAGCTTTGGTCCGCAAGACTCAGTTCAGGCTTTCTGGTTGGGTAATGCACACCAGGACATCAGCCTTTCGCAAGACTCTGGAGTTTTAGGGCTCGTCCCATCTATCCGCGTCTATATTCACAAAAATTCTAGCAGCCCGGCGAAACTGTCTGACGCCTAGACCCGCTAGATTTTACGTTGTTTTAGTGCATGAGAGTGACTCTAGAAATCACTAAGAGGGTGATGAGTTTTACAGCCAATGGAAGAATTTTAGTTATACAGGCACAGAAACAACCTGTGACAGTCGGATGTCATGTCACTCAGGTGCACACTGCGCATGGTGGAGTGAGTCAAAAGGCAGGTTAAAGTTTCGTGATGCACGTTATACATCGATGCACATTGGGAGTACATGGGCGAATAGTGTAAAAAACAAAAATTAGTTTGATTTATTTTTTGTAATCTTTAGAGAATGTAATGAATGATAGTATATTATGGTACGAGTGTGTAAATTTTGTGATTACCACTGAGGCGCCATTTATCAATGCAAGCCGAACCCATAGGCGAGGGTCTTCAGAAAGTCGTAGACGGTAATCATCAATACACATGTATCATACGACGTTTTCCAACATACTTGCGAATAAAATAATTCTAATAAGTAATTTTACCTGCTGTCATACTGAAATGTAAACATTGAAAATTAAATAGAAAGTCATTAAACTGACATTGTTTACCCACAGAGAATCAAAATAAATTTGAAAATTACAGAAACATTTTTTTTCCATTTTGATACAATTTCAACTGGACTCCATTTGAGGACGATCTGGATACGGATTTTGGTGCTAAAAATTACTTTGTAACTTTATGCAAATTATGTGAACTATTATTTTATGAGTTTAGATAAAATAGTGTATGAAACTGCACATAATTAGAATTAAGAACCCTTATAATGGAACAGTTTCATTAACTACTTTTATACAGGACCTACTTAGATAAAAAGTTTATTTAGAGATATAAGTAAATGTGCAGTTAAACAGTAAAATTATAAGGAACTGTTTTGAATGGCGTAGTTTTGTTTATTAGACACGTACAAGTTAAATTAGAAGAAGTTGGATAAAATTAGTACTATTGATCATGAACTTTTTGTATCGAAACTTTTTAAGAACATTTTTTTAGGAGGTAGGACACGGCGGTATATCAGCCCAATTGAGCAGTCCGACTGGGGAAGTAACTCCGCCCTACAGAATACCGCGGCTATAATAACTTCGTGTTGTGTTCCCAGCTGTGAGTAGGGTAGCCAGAGCTCACTGGAGAATTTGTGCTGTCATTGGGAAGACTAAAGGCTTGTCCTGCTTTGTCTTCTAAACTGACGGGACAGAGACTACTTACAGGGTTGGCAGCGCGACTGTGATTCCTCTGGTGTTACAAACGTCCATAGGCCACGGTAACCACTTTCCATCAGGTGGGCCGTGTGCTTGTCTACCAACTAAGTGGTATAAAATAATAAAAAAAAAACAAAGTAAATCAACCAATAAAAAAAGAAGCTATAACTTCTCTTGAATTGAAGCCATTAAAAGGTTTGACAGTTTGATTATATGTGCCATTATGTACCTACCTAATTGTGGTGAAATTAGAGCTACCTTACGAGCAAGTGTGTTGAAAAATTACTATTCAAAATATTCTAGGCAAAAAGTAGTACGTAAACAATGACCGAGCGTACGAAATACACACTATTGAGCAATGTTGGTAATACATAGGTTACACTAAAAGTTTCCGGAACTGGCCACTTACATAAACAATATTTAAAAATTTATTACAACATTTGAAAATAGAACTCTTTGGCTGTAGAATACAGTTTGTTTCATCTGACTGTCTTTTGTTTTTACCTTGTGGCGCCATTTAAAAAATTGTGTGTCTGCATCAACATGGATTTAACTCGGGAAAATTTTCGTAGTATGATTTTCTACGATTTTAAGTGTAATTTGACGGCTCAACAGAGCATCGCTCGACTTGAAACAGCTTTTGGCGATGAAGCTCCATGCAAGACGACTGTTTATAGCTGGTTTGCAGAATTCAAGCGTGGTCGTATCAATCTCAGTGACGAATCTCGCGATGATCGGCCGTCCACCGCTGTGACCAACAAAAACATCGATGCTGTGCGCCGTATGATTGAAACAGACAGGCATGTGACCTACCATGAAATTCGCGCATCCTTAGAAATAGGCATGAGTCAAATACAATCAATCCTACACAAACATTTGGGTGTGAGAAAGCTGTGCTCGCGGTGGATCCCACATAACTTGACCGAGGATCAAAAAACGGACCGCGTCACTTGGTGCAGTGCCATGCTTACCAGATTCAACGAAGGTGCGTCAAATTTGGTGTGGGACATAGTAACAGGTGACGAAACATGGATTTATTGCTACGATCCCAAAACAAAGCAGCAATCGAGCGTATGGGTCTTTCAAGATGAGCCGAAACCAACCAAAGTGGCGCGCGTGAAAAGTGCATCTAAGCGGATGATTGCTTCTTTTTTTAATAAAACTGGACACGTGGCTACTGTTGCTTTAGAAAATCGTCGTACTGTGAATAGTGACTGGTACACGACCATTTGTTTGCCGGAAGTTATTGACGAACTCCGTAAAAATATCCGTAAATGCCGTATCATCCTGCACCACGACAATGCTAGTTCTCACACGGCCAGACAGACAAACGACTTTTTGAAGGCGAAAAATGTAGAACTCATGAGTCATCCTGCATACAGTCCCGACCTGGCACCTTGTGACTTTTATCTGTTCCCAAAAAATAAGAACCAATTACGCGGCCAACGATTTTCATCACCAGAAGATCCTCGACAGCCTGAGGAGTATGAAAAACACGTTTCAGAGGTCACCACAGAGGAGTGGCACAAAAGTTTTCAAAATAAGTGTATGAGAGAATGATACAAAGCTAATAGCGTAATGAAACATAAAATATTAAATAGTTCTAACGCTAAAGTAACACAGTAATCGATTTAAATATCATGTTGATTTACCTATTCATAAAAGATTGAAAGCCTCCCACATCGTTAGGTCGATTGCCTTGATGGTTGGCGCAGCTAAATGTTTTTCATGAAAAAGTTTGGAGAGAGGGAGTGAGGATAACGGTCAAAATTTCCACACAAAAAATGGTATCTCTATATACTCTGTCAGATATGAATGCTACGATCGGAGACAAATAAAGTACTATTGTTTTCTCACGGAAAACCTCTCCACTGGAAAACAATCCTTCAACTTGTGCTGTGTCACAAATATGACAAATATTTCTTGTGTATTTGATTACCAGAAATTTTGTAACAGTACAAGGGTACCATGTCATTGGCAGTTTTATAATTTTATATGCATTTATGTACTTGACATTGGCAAAATTGATTCGATTCGCTGCAGAAGTAATCAATAAGAAGGAAAGAAGGAGGAGAGATGGCGTAAGATATTATTACAGACAACGAGACAAAAATTCTCATTTTCAGCATCGGTAGGTATTTAAAAAAAAAAATAGTTTTGCTTAACACTAAGCAAAACTATTTTTTTATTTACCACGGGGTATTTTTTCCCTGTAGTTCCACCACACGGTGGAACTACAGGGAAAAAATACCCCGTGGTCCCACTTGTGAGTAATACTGGTAAATCTTTTCGGAGAAAGTATTCAATAGTTCATAATATATAGTCTAACTATTTAATATAGTTTTTTTCTCATAGCGACTATTATACTGTAGATATTATTGCGAGCATTGATAACGAGTATGTATACCTAGACGAAACAAAAATATGTGTCACTATGGGCGCTTGCAGTTTCCTGATTGAGAACTGGTTTCATGACTTGTTCGGAAGTGAAGTGGAGTCATGTTGCACTAACGACAATGAATCAAGTTATTCATTAAATAGCCAGTTTATATATAGCAAAACTGTAACGATAGTGTTTTAAAATGTATTGATAGTATTAGTACCTATGTTTTTTTTATTACCTACAACACTTATTTTTTACTTAAAAATTTTGTTGTAAACTATAAAAGTAAAATAAGTATATGTCCGGGGAGGCTATGGTGTCCCAAAAAGACCCACGGGGTCAAGCCAACCTCACCTACATGTCGATACACATACTGATTGATGTGCGAGGCTCTGACGCAGGCTTTAATCTCGGGGTCGAGAGGTCAAACGACAGCCCCTCCCATAAATAGGTACTGTATAACCCAATTCTAGAGGAGTAAGTAAAAATATAAAAAGGGTACGAGGTAGCCAGCATTTCTCTAAATAAATACCATTAAATAAATTTCCATTAAGTAACTAAATTGATACAGAGAAAAATATATGGGTACAAGGTTATGTTTTTTTAAAAAGAGTTTGCTCTATAAACGAGTAATAGATAGATTCCAATGTTATAGTGCCTAGGTTTACATCATTTTTGTTGACTATATTGTATCCTGTTTTCCGTTATGAAAGTAAGAAACCGGTAAAGCGAGTGAATATGTTTTCTGGTAGCCGCTCACGCCGGCCAGGCCATTGCTTGGGTCAAGGCAATAGCCGCGTTCAATTTTATTGTTAATTTACTGCAATTTATATTATTTGCTTTTTTAGAATCGCGATTACTGTAGATGAGGTTAGACATAATTGTTTTGTAGACATTGACGCGTCTCGATGAGGTCTGTAATTATTATACCTATGATCCTACGATATAATACTATCAACTAATGTGGAAGGTAACATGATATTGAAAATGAATCTTTAATAAATGGTTTTTCCTGATATTGCCTGTGATACCTCATTACTTAGTAGAACAAAGTAAGTAATAAATAGCATATTAATAAAATATCTAATTAATACCTATAATTATATTGTTACATAAACAATAATTATAAATGTGAGTTTGTTGTTATAGTGTTGTTATTTTCTCATCCTTAAATAAAACACTAGGATGTTACCTTCTAGAGCACCTGCCAAACAACAGACGAAGCTTTGATGCAGGCTTCCGTTTCAGAGGTGAGGCGGCTGTCGCTCTCATAATAGCCAATAAACCAATAAAAAAAAGTATATACTTTTGACGATTAAATTTTAGAATAGATAAGGAAACAGCATGTGATTATGGCCGATGAAGGTGGAAAATCAAGTACTCCAAAGATAATTGCAGTACAAAACATACTTTACCTTAACGTACCTCACATACCTAATTCCTTATAGACATTTTTTCCTAGATTTTTGCGATTCCCCACAATATTGTTTAAGGAAATTTCCCTCGTAATCGTAGGTACCTAAAACAAAAGGTATTGTAGTCATTTTTCGAATAGTAGCAATAAACATCACACTGTATAAAGGGCACACCTGGAACACGTTGTTCAATTATATTAATTAAGTATAGTAAACTTTTAACGTTATTAAACATTTAAGTGAACAAGTATTACGAAATCAAATAAGCGTACCTAACACGATATTTGCCTTCCAACCGAAACGGCGACTACTAAATTGTCGTGCAATTTGTAATAAATCGTCCATGGTCCGTGTCGGAAATAAATTCACAGAGTAATATCGTGACCGGAAGCTGCCGAAGTCCTTGTTCTGGCCACGAGATAGCCGCATCTGTCTGTAGCCGCTACTATCTCATTATGACATATTACATGGAAATGGATATATCGCTCACCAGGCGCAAGGAGTTCCTGTGTCACTTAAGAACTAGAATACTATATAAGTATGTGTACAGTTTGATTAGAAGTCCCATGCCCATTATTATCTTCACGTTGTTCTTATTGCATCTTTTTTATACCACTTAGGTGACAGACAAGCACACGGCCCACTAGATGGAAAGTGGTTACCGTGGCCTATGGACGTTTGCAACACGCCTCTGGCATTACAGTCGTGCTGAAGACCCTGAAGAATCCTTCTAATACCGTTCTTGAAGAACCCCGTATTGTAGCCGCTTGAGAAAACCACAGTAGGGAGTTCATTCCATGTCTGTGATACGCTCTCCGCTTTTTAAATCTCCCCTTGGCAAAGTCTTTAACATTGGTAGATAGACCATTGGATTGTATACCTTATATCTATCATGAAATAATAATCCGGCCATAATTTACATAAGATTCCTAAAGATATTACTGAGACAATATGCACAAAAATATATTTAAGTAAAAAAATGTGGAGTAACTAACTAACAAGCGTATTTTATAGTAACACAAATCGGTGGGCTTGGAGTGATAAGACAATAAAAGTCGAAAAATACAGAATTTCCTCCATCTCTAAATATGAAACAAACTGAAAGAAAATATTCTCATCCGAAATTCTGGTTTGCCTTGTATATTATCATTTAATAGCTATGTAGATAATATCATATCATATTGCAATTTCGTCACATACGTGAATTTCACATACGATTTAAAAAATATCCCATCTTAAAAAAAGATGGGATATTTTTTAAATCGTTTTCTTACAATTACTCATTAAGGATTCAGTTTTTTAACCGATTTCCAATAAGAAGGAGGTTCTCAACTCGATTGGTATGAAATGATTGCTTTTTAGCTAGTGTTCTGACGATCCTATGACACGGTAGGCGACATTACGATGATCAAGGGCGTGCTAGAATTACTAAGTCTTGAACTATGGAGGCAGATAAAAGATTTTCTTAATGATGAATAGCATGAATGTCTCGTTTATGTTATTGAGAGCATTCAATCGAAAATTATGGTCAACATGCTGAACTGCCTATTAAAAAGGGGGACAAAAATAATAAAATTTAAAAACAACCTATTACAGTTACTAAAAAGTAAAAAAAAAACTAAGTTGAAAAACCGACTTCAAAAACTAATAACAAAAATAATATAACAAAATAAAGAGATCAATAAATCTACCTACTTCTAATAGATGTTATTTCGTTTGTGTTGTAGCAGATTTCAATATTATTCCAGATGTTAGAAGTAGGTGCCTACTTTTTTTTTTTTTTTTTTTTACGTCCGCAAAATCCCCACGGATACCTCCCCACCGGAGCCGGTGGAGGAGGTTATGTCGGACTCGAACCGACTGAAACGCACGCCGCCTGTGGGTCGCTTTGGTTGCCGAAGGTGAGGTTGACAGGCATATCCCTCGCACCCCGGCCGACCCAGGGCCATCTCTCACGATCTGGCCCGCTTCTCGGGTGTGGGGACTACAGAGTCCCCAACTCGTCCCCGGAAACGGGGAGGCGCGCCACGCGCGCCACCGCCGCGGCCTGCTTTTGCCAGGGTGACAGGCGGCTCCACCTGTCACCCCCAGGCCGGCGCTCATGGGGGGCGGAGGTCGTTCATCGACCTCCGACGCCCGAGTTGCCGTCGTACGCGGGCAGTTTGTCTTGCGATCCTTCGTCGCTCCCGCTGCCGCTCCCGCCCCGCCTCCTCCTTCACGAGCATTACTTGCTCGCAGAAGGAGGCGCCGGCCGCCCACGCATCCGCGCAGCGAACCATCGCCGCGAGCAAGATGGAGAGCGTGAGAACCCTCACTCCCAGGGCCGCCACAAGCTCCCGCCTCGGCGTCTCCCACGCCGGACACTCGGTGAGCGTGTGCGTACCTGAGTCCTCGCTCGCGTCGCAGTGGTGGCACTCGGACGTTGGCTCTTTCTGCATCCGACGCAGATACTTTCCGAAGCATCCGTGCTCGGTGATCATCTGCGTCAGACGGTACGAGAGGCTGCCGTGTGACCTCTCTAGCCACTCCCCCATGATGGGTCTTACCGCCGCTACTACGGCGTGCCCTGCGCCTGGTCGCCCAAGTCGTATCTCCCATTCCGCCACCATTTCCCTGTGGAGCCGGGATCTCACGGCCCGAATTTCTTCGGGCTTGGGATCGTGACCCCGCTCCCGCGCCGCCTTTCGGAACTGGTATAGCGCCGAAAGGCATCTCGCATCCAGGATCCATGGTGGCGATCCGGCGAGGAGACTCGCCGCGTTGAATGATATCGTGCAGTACCCCCTTATGATGCGGCACGCCAACTTCTGCTGCGGACGCTGCAGCAGGGGCATGTGCCGATCACTCAGGGTGTCCGCCCACACGGGACACCCGTACAGGGTCATGGACCGCACGACACCCGCGTAGAGTCTCCTGCAGGAGTCCTCCGGGCCCCTCAGGTTGGGCAGTAGCCGCGCCAGAGCGTTGACTGTGCCCACCAATTTGGGGCCCAGACTTCGGAAGTGCTTCCCGAAGTCCCACCGGCCGTCGAGCACGAGCCCCAGATAAGTAGGTGCCTACTTTGTTGTGCCTGAACTATTTTGATCAATTAATTGAAATAATAATTATGGCGTCTCGGTCTAGGCACCGCTTTCTAACAGATCAATAAATCTGTAAATTCAAAAAAAAATCTCTTATCTTTATTATTTTATTTTAAAGTTTTTAGTTCCTTTTTTTAAATGAAGACCAAGGGAATGTGCAAGCGTCTATACCAATTTTAATAATACTGCTTCCTTAAGTGTGTGTTTCCCCAAAACATAATAATGCTTGTTGCTGCCGATGAGGAAAATACTAACTTTAATATCTTCATTATTGATTTTTACTGTCGTCATTCACTAATATTTAATTAATAACCTGCACCAAAAAATCATGCAAAACGTATGATATATTAACTCCACATTTAAACATAGTTCCTTTTTTTAAATGAAGACCAAGTGAATGTGTAAGCGTCTATACTAATTTTAATAATACTGCTTCCTAAGTGTGTGTTTCCCCAAAACATAATAATGCTTGTTGCTCCCGATGAGGAAAATACTAACTTTAATATCTTCATTATTGATTTTTACTGTGCATCGTCATTCACTAATATTTAATTAATAACCTGCACCAAAAAATCATGCAAAACGTATATTAACTACACATTTAGAGCGTGATAGTGCCATGGATCAAATTGAAAAGTTATAGAATCCTGCTATCTCAGTTTACGAGGTAGTGATTAACCATTATTTTTACGTGCGAAAAATCGCTTACGTTACGTCGAACCGTGAGTCGTTTTTGGTTGCCGAAGGTGAGGTTAACAAGCATATCCCTCGCACCCCGGCCGACCAAAGCCATCTCTCTCGATCTGGCCCTCTTCTCAGGTGTGGGGACCACAGAGTATCCAACTCATCCCCGGAAACAGGGAGGCACGTGGAGCGCGCCACCGCCGCGTCCTACTTCTGCCAGGGTGACAAGCGGCTCCACCCATCACCCCCAGGTCTGCGCTCATGGGGGGCGGAGGTCATTCATCGACCTAGGTGGTGATTGACCTTGTGGAATTGACAGTGTTCCTAGGCTAAAGTATTCATGCTAAATTACAGTAGGGATTACGTATTGAAAAAAAAAAGCTAGTAGATTAAGTTTAGCCGCACTTCAGGGGAGTCATCTTAAAACTATTCATGGCTTAAAACCAAATACGCCGCCAATTTCTTAATTTTCAAACAATGTTATGTGCCGGATTTGTAGATATTTATAATCACTGCTTCCTTTGGGCAGTAGCGTGATGTTGCCTTTAACCTTCATAGATGAACGGATTCATCGAAACTTTTTTTTAAATTGGAACCAGTATTTACTGCGATTTGTAGTGAAAAGTAAGTTAGCGGTAAGAAAATCTAGTAATCTATAGAATGTGACGTCACACAAAGGGGCTCAATATTTTTGAGAACTTTGAATGCCTGTAAAATCACAACCACGTGGTATTTTGAATGAAACATAAACAGGTGTATTTATTCACTACAATAAACTTTCAAGTGATTTTGCAAACCTAGTAACATTCTCCATTGAAGTAACTATGTATTATTGACAGCCAAGTAGTTGTGCTCGCGACGACGCGTGACGGTCTGAGTTTTATTATCTTAGAATGGAATATTATTGTAATCTGCTGCAGAACAAACGAAATAAAATACTCTACTGGGATCGCACCTGCTGCATCGGCCGCCTGCAGGTTCTTCCCCGGCTGCGTAGTCACTGCACTTTGAACATAACCCAAGTAAGGTTGGATGTTCGAAAAGTTTTGCAAAAAAATATGCCTCCAGTTCATCCATGTTAACTGTAGTAGTCCTTATAAATTTACATGTCCGACTTCGACATGAGTTGGGTGTTCTATTCCATCCATGGTTCGGTTGGAAAGGGGGAAGTTGAAATTTATTTTTATCAAAGAGTAATGTACCTAATTAATGTACATATGTGATACATTTTTACAAGGTGGAAAATAAAGTGATATTATATGTATAGATAATCTTTGTATGACTGACTCACAATAATTTATGTATATCAGCTTCCGCGGTTTTTAGTAATATAATTAAATATATAAATGATAGGACAAAGACACAGGACGGACTGCAATTTTGCAATTTGCCTTTAATAGTTCTCACTTATTCGAAAGAATGTACAATATAATCGCTTTGTCCATAATGTCCATATTTGTTTCTTATTCGATCTGGTATTGTTGTCAGAGTTGCCTGCGATTGTTGCGACGTTTTTCAAAAATTATGATACACTTAACTGCACTTAGACTGCTTGCCACGTGTAAAAGTCGGTTTGATTGTTTTACATAAATTAATTCAATTCGTTTTCATTTAGCGTTGTTATTATGAAGTTATGAATCATAATGAAAAGGTGAGGTTGTTGAACCTGTTGTCCCTCAGGAGAGACACTGCCACCTGCGGCAAATTCCGTACAGGAGAGGGCTAATTGGAAGGTCTCCCTGACAGTGGAAAGCAGGCAAGGTTCAGGCTACTTTTCTGCACGCAAACCTGGGTTTCGGTGGGGACTCCGTGCGTCCAAACATCCGAGGGGGGATTTTAAAACTAGGGTCAGCCGGGGTGGAAGGCGAAGGGAACAGGTTCGAGTACGACATAACCACCCCCAATGGCCAATGACAGGGTGGTATCCGTACTTTTTAGGATGTAGAAGGCCCGCCGCACCAACATTTTTCTACCCACTCTAACTTCTGCCTGCTAAACAACAATTTAGAAAATGTAATAACCTGATGATCGGATCGGATCTGAGAGTAGTATGCAGGTGTCTTAACAGTTATATAATTTATAGTTGTGGAGCTTGACGATTATTCACAATACGAAGGTAAATTGTCTCGAAACAACGTCTTGTTATGATATTATTATTTAATAGATGAACGTGTTGCTAACTCTGTGCGCGTATCACTGAACGATATAATGCGACTCGTTCACCTCGTTGTTGTATCCGTATTTGCCTAATAGTTAAGAATTTTCTGTGGAATGCAGTTTTATTGATTCAGAAGTGTGATTGATAGCATCGTTGGCTTAGTTAACGTCAAAAGAATTTTATCATTTACTAGGTTTTGCATACTTGCTACCAATTCGTAACTTTGTCTTTATCTTAGATTTTTTCTCTATCTCTAATTTTCTCCGGGCTGTCTTTATTGATCTTTATTTCTTTTCTCTATTTCTACTATTGTTATTCTCAAAGATTTTATTGTAAATACAAGAGCTGTTACGGATCCAGTGAAATACACTGTAACAAAAATAAAGAGAATAACAAGAAACACCTGTAATAAAATACATATAGGTAACGATTATTCTAAAAGGCTACTGGGAGATTTTATATGCCTTAAAACTTATAAGAATAGATGTAGGAATGAATGCATATCACACTTAAAATAAAACCCTGACACTAGATACATAGATAGCTCGCGAACAGCGAGTATATATAGCATTTAAGTAAAGGGCGGGATTGGAGCGCACAATAACAAACCACTTGATGTAATAGTTGGTAACGAATGCATCCTGTACGTTTAAATTAACTCGATATAACAGTTCCGTATCCGTCTTTATGATAATGTTAATAACAAGATTTTTTCTTTTATGGTGTTAATTAACTTCCTCATATTAATTTATTCAACAAGTTTAGTAATCCGTACTTTATGATCGAAATCATACCAAACGTCTTTTTCATGAAATTATAGATAAGCATAATTCAATGTATTGTTAGTTTATTTTATGAATTTGTTATAATTATATCTTCAGTTTACCTTGGCTATCGCTTGGTTATCACGTACGTATTTGATAGTCCACACAGATTATAGTTTTCAATGACTCTGTCGAAAAAAAATTAAGTGTGGTCATTTTTTATAAAAAATACGTGTGGAGAAAACTACAAATTACGATATATTGATATAAAAACAAAAGGAAATACTGTGAAGTTAATTAACATATTAAAAAGCATCACACACATTAAGAAAATATAATACAGTTATTATTTAGTACATACTGCAATCCGGTTCAAACAAAAAAAATGTTATCGATATATTATTAAAATCGATACCTTCTTAGATCGATCTATGTAGATAGAAGCATAGAAAATACGAAAGTAGGTATATGCTCCAACATTCCTGGATATTTAGGTACAAGCCAATATTTAATTAATTGTAATAAGTAATAAAAGAGGCAATGCGGTCCTTTTGTACCGGGTAATAGTCCCGAGCGCATCATAGGACAGAATTATATCACGGTTTTATCTGTGGTTGGACAAACCTGATAGGAAATATCTCTATGGTTGACAATGAATATAAAAGGGGTTTCAGTATAGTTCGCGTCGTTTTGAAACTAAGCAGCGTTAATAAAATAGTATAATATGAAAGTACAGTATAAAATGATCAAAAGTTACTATGGACAAACAGGATGGAATTTTGAGTATCCTTAGAGGGAAAACACTCTAAATACTGGAAATTGGGAATTCCACTCAAAGAAAAACTTCCTTTATTTTTAAAAAGAAACAATTGCATTCAAGAATTTCACCCGGCAGTCCAACCGACTTATCTAAATCTTCTCTTTCATGAATTTTCCGTAATTTAATTTATCAGGTTTGTAAGAGAGATTTGATGCAATAAAAATATAGGATATTATTTTTATAGATTTTAGGCCGTTCGATTGCTGGATTTTTCCGATATCTGTATTAGTATTATGTATTATGCTTTTATAGGCATTCACAATTCTCAAAAATATCGAGTCCCACTTGAACGCGTATGACTATTTCGCGTTTTTCGTTCCATCGCACGCTTAGAGTTCTTTGCAGCTGCCTTGCGTTTCACTAGAAATCTCAGGAACTACTGGTCCGATTTGAAAATTCTTTTTTCATTGAATAGACCGTTTGTTGAGGAAGGTTATATTCTTCATTTTTGCATTATTAGCCTATAAAGTTCCTCAATAAACGGGGGTATTAAAATTTATGGTGGTATCTGAACATCTAATAGATAAATTAGTTCTAGCTAGCTATATTAATATTCTATTTATGAAGTGCTTACTAAGTAGTAAGAAGTCTGTTTTACAACTAAAATTTTTAGTACCTAATCAAAGTTTACCTCAACGGGTATGCAAATTTTTATGACCATTTGATTTTTAAACCTGTTTCTTATGACCTGACCTTGACCTGACTATGTCACAAATGAAAACCAAGCTATCATCATTTGAAAGACAAAATAAACAATCATCGATTTACCTTTACTACAGTTCGGATGTAAGTTTATTATGTGTTCAGATCCGCCGTCGATAATAACTTAAAATAAATATTTACTTCCTACTTCCATACCGATAGCGTCTAGTGGCGAATTACCTACCAGCAAAAAAACAATGACGTAATCTTTTAATAAATACTAGTTATACTGTGGTACTTAATGTACACGGCATGTCAGCACCAAACGTAACACCTGTTAAGTTTCCGTAGGTGTTAATTATGTACACCAGGTCGAACCGTCGGTATTACCCGACTCGAAAAACCCTTGGGCCATACAAATTATATACTCGTGCTGGTTTTCTCCATTTGCCTTCATGGATAGTATAATTTTGTAATGTAGATTATCCTACTTCCAACTAATATTATAAATGCAAAAGTTTGTGACTCAACCACGCTCAAACAGCTGAGTGAATCTGGCCCTGAAATAGGTACCCAGAGGTTGTAGAAATAATATAACGATATATAGGAACCTAGTAATATTATTCAAGTGAAAATTTTGATAACAGATGAGATATGACGTACTGTTATAAGTCATCTCTCATCAAAATTTTCTTATTTTTTATATACCACTTAGGTGGCAGACAAGCACACGGTCCAACTGATGGAAAGTGATTACCGTGGCCTATGGACGTGTGCAAGACCAGAGGAGGCGCACTCGTACTGCTGACCCTGTGAGAATAAAAAGTTTCAGTGACGTCAGTGTATAAAATTCATCTTAGTAAAATAATTGCGAGGGGAAAAGTAAGAAAACCATAGAGGATAAGGGATATCCATGTTATGCTACTATTCATAAAAAGTCACATTATAAAATACATACTTATTTATCACTGACTCAAACTCAATACAGATCGGTATTTTATTGACTTACTGTACACATCAAAGTAACATAATCATATTCAAATTATGTAACTTTATTAATGAAGACTGACTGATTATAGTAATCGGTTTATTATTTCGTCGAAATAATAAGAGAGTGATGTAATTATATCCTCATTGCACTCGGTACAATGAAGAAAAAATTAAGTGTAGATTATTTATGTCGTCTAAATGAATCACTTTCTTAGTAAACGAACCGGGATTTTACAGAAATAATTGTGCATTGGTTTAAAAGACTGGACACCGGCTGTGATTTTATTGTGGTTTTATTAACCTTGTTTTTGCTTTCCATTTGACCTAACAATGTCATACTATATAGCAATTCATCTGTCGTTACCTTGTCACATGTTGCTTTTCCGTCTTGTCGACTTACTGCCTACTACTACTGGGTAATTTAAAGCCCGAAGGGAGTCTTCGAGGCCTTTAGGTATTTTAGGTACAGTTGCCTCTTTATGCTGCAGTGAAGCACTGACCGTCTGCAACTAATTTCTCGCGCCACAGTACAAATAAGATAAGGAGAGATTTATTTTGTCACTATTTTGTGATGACGCGGTATCAATAAGAATAATTAAATAACTATTATTTACATAACATAATCGTCGTGTTGTTGGTTTTACTATATGCTTGCTAATTAATTGACTAAAGTTATAATGACTATGGATCTACCCTAAGCTGCGCGAGGAATGAACTAATCAGAGATTTACATTACACATCATGGGCGCACTGACCTGCATCATTGGGAGATCAGTAATTTATTTTATATCTCTCTGACGTTTGATCAAGAAGATTGTCGGCTTTTATACTCTTGAACGGCGACGTGACACTGAGCAGGTGTAAGAATGTGCACCAAAGCGACTCAATACATAATGTTTAATTATTTTTCCTTCATGATTGTGTACGGTCACCATCGTAACAGACAAGGTAACAAAATATTTGTGAACAGTCCAAATATCCATAAGTTCCACACACTATAAGTTACTAATAATATCTGAACAATCATTATCTTCTAAGCGTTAAACTTACCAAACATATCTAAACAATTTTACAACTACAAGTGTAGGTAGGTACTGACATACGATTGAAATTTTGTTTTCTTTTTGTTTTAAATATCCATCCCTTTCATTTTATACACTTGTCATTAACATGTATTTTTTTTATAATTATACATAAGTATGCCACTTGCCTAGACTCATTTATTATATACCAGTTGAGGCCCGCGGCTCTACCTATATTGAAGTCGGTTATGGTGATTTTATATTCATATATCCAGTCCCACTCAAATAATTGCGAATTGTGATCGAACAAATATAAGATTTTAAGTCTGACCAAACACTTTCAAACAAAAAAATAAAGACCAATGTTTGAAAAATGCCGATAGAATAATTGAAAACCTAAGTAACAAATTGTGAATTGTATCTTAGTGACATTCGATGACGGTCCAAGCGTTCGGTGACGAAAACACAAGTTTCGTGATTATTGTTCACCCAAAAATATATCAACGCGCCTAAAGAAGTTTTCACTTCAAAAATCCTATCTAAATACATTCAGTATTTGGAGTTTTCACGTCCAACGTGGACTAACACCAAAATTCCAAAAAGAAAATATATTCTTACTTACAGTCTGTATATTCAGTCGTTAATATATAACGAATATATTTTTTAAGCATCTTCAATGTATTGACATGACTACCTACTTTACAATTATATGATAGTGTATAGAGTATAGTTGATATATTAAGGCACCAATAGTGGACACTTGCGAAAAAAAACATTATTTTAAGAAAAGTAACCATTTGGTTTAGATGACTTTTGGCTTTTAAGACGCCTAATGGCATCTGTAAGACATGTTCATAGATTCGCAACACTTACAATTTTGAAATAGGGCCGTGTGCTTGCCTACCGCCTAAGTTGTATAAAAAAATTAGAAGTGAATGAAGTAATGGTCGTTCGATATTATTAGTAACTTTAGTCAGTGGAACTTATTGACATTTTGACTTGTATCAAATACATATTTGGTCACTTTGTCTGCTACGATATATCTGAGGGCGACTGTACATATAGTACATCAAGTACTGACTAAAGCTTTATTACAATAGAATAAATGACAGACATACATAATATGCATAGAAAATAGTACTTTATGAAACTGTTGCATAAATGGGTTCTTTTAATTTATGAGTGTCACAGCCTCTGTGGCGAGACGGTAGTGAACGCAGCGCAGCAGCTACGCAGGAGACCCGAGTTCGATCCTGCTCAGTGCAAATATTTGTATGCGTGCCCAGCCTTCGTATTGGTAACAATAACAACTGTTCCATTGGAGGGTTCGTAATGCTTTTGGCTTATGTTCTGTCTGTTATTACGACCAAACATAGTCTATGTTTCTTTACCAAACACCAGTGTACAAGTATCTCAAGTACTGCGAGGGATATGCCTGTCAACCTCACCTTCGGCAACCAAAGCGACCCACAGGCGGCGTGCGTTTTAGTCGGTTCGAGTCCGACATAACCTCCTCCACCGGCTCCGGTGGGGAGGTATCCATGGGGATTTTGCGCACGTAAAAAAAAAAATGTATCTCAAGTACTCTCTGTTTAGATGAGTAAATGTGTCAGAGAGACAGACAGACTTACCTACTTTCGTATGCATCATATTAGTATTACGTTTTACGCTGGCGAGTTTAGCGGCAGATGTTTAAATTTTGGTGAGGTGGCCGTTTTTTTTCGTCACATTATACGAGTATGACATGTTGAGTCAATTATGTTGTCATTAGATTTTTTGTGATCGTTTTATACTTAAGGTAAAAAAACCTTAACTTAGGATATTTTTGTTATAATATTTTATTACTCAGACATAGACTTCCAACGTTTAATGTAATCGTATTTATTTTCTTTTTGTAGATCGAATGAAACTTGTTGGTGGACGAATAAAACTCTAAGTAGATTCTAGTAGATAGTTCGATGATAATGTACTGAAACTCAACTCAACTCAACACTATAATGTACCTACTGAAAAAAGGGCAGATCAACAGCTCTTAAAAGCAGCCAATTTTTGTTGTAGAGTCCTCCCTTTGTGACGAAGGACTGGGTTCCTCCACGATACCTAAGTGGGTACTAGGTTGATAGGTACATGAATAATTTCTCTAATAACGAATGGTTATTTTAGTCAGTACAGAATCAAATGCGCATAGTACAACCTACTTTTATAATACAAAACACATTTATATTCTATTTCAAAACAGGATGTAAATATATAAACGGTCTCACACTTTGAATTGGTTCGCACTTATCTAAAATTGTTTTTGTCTACTGGTAGTAGGCACTAAGGTTATTGTCCGAAGTCCTTCCTGGATCACGACCAGTGATAGATGGTAAGATAAGACAAAATTCGGACAGACAATATCTGTCGTGTTCGCCAGTAATGTTGCAAATTAATAAGTTATATTTATTTCAGTTTCTATTCTATTCTTATGGTACAACAAGTACATAATAGTACAACGCTACCACAAAAGACATGCGATGCGCAGGAATTCCACGACGCATTTTAATTGTTCTTAGCTATAAGTTGTATAATAGTTATTTTAGTTTTATTGTATTTAATATTTATATATTACTAGCTTTTGCCCGCGGCTCCGCCCGCGTGGATGTCGGTTCTCAGGGTGGACAACTCTTATCACTAAGGGGTGTGAAAAATAGATGTTGGCCGATTCTCAGACCTACTCAATATGCTCACAAAATTTCATGAGAATCGGTCAAGCCGTTTCGGAGGAGTACGGGAACGAACATTGTGACACGAGAATTTTATATACAAGATTTCTTGACATGATTGTAAAATTAATAAGTTTATTGGATATAATATATAAGATGAAACTAAAATAATCTGATTATGAATATTATAACTTCTTTTATTTGCATTAATATTTTTGAGATTATAAATTGTTTAATTCTTATGGTAACAATTTACAAAATATAGTCACACAAAATATTTACTGATAATTATTATCTAGCTATAGAAATTAAATAAATGATTACTGTTTGTTAGAGTCATATTAGGTACCTACCTATAAAGTGCTTTTAATTATGACATGAGTCCAGGTTCTTTTTTACATGAAATTGAAATCTATTACCTACTCAGACTACATAAATTATTATATTATATTATCATAATAAGGACACGCGTGATCGGGCATCTATTACTAGCTATGGCACACGACGCATTCAATGTAAAGAATGAATAATTACCATAATGATTTAACATATATTTTGAAATCTAGTATTTTTAGTTTATCGCATTTCCTGGGAATTTTCCGCACATAAATTTATTTTTCTTTATAATAATATATGTAAAATTTTAAAAAAAAACCATTTGACCAATTTAATACCTTATTTTCTTTTTTAATGGCTTTTTAGACGTGTGCATTTTGATAAATAAGACGTAAATATATGTAATACACATATATTCAACGTAAATATATTGATTAAAAAGTAATTTAATAGTGTTTGAATTATAAAGAGCTATAATTTCACTAAATATTGTGAAAATAGAGTTTTTGTGGCAGATAAGTACAAAAACTACACATTTTCTAAATTTACTCGAAATGTGAAAAACTAACAGACAAAAGTTGTGGACCTTGTTATTGCTACAACTTTTTTATTTCACCGTTTTCGATAGGAGGTTAAGTTTCTTCACTTCTATAGTTCTTTCAGCAAATCGTGGCAAACCATTTATTAATAAATTACGTAATATTTTTATCCGCACCGGCCTATATCTACTCGTCGATGCCTCGTGCTATGTACCTAAGAGACATTGTCAAGTTTTTTAATGAATTCCAGGTCTTGGTGGTGCGGCAAAGAAAAGAGTCTCCGAACCGCTTGGTTCTTGCTCGTATATTCTGCACAGTGTGAGGGTATATATATGTAATAGTAATAAAATTACTGTAACAATTTAAATAATGGGTGTTTGCCACCGCAAACCCATACCCTGTGTTTATTAGTAAGGGCTTCAAACTTTTTACGACAATATTTTAAATCACACTATAGACATGGCATTAACAGATGGCGTTCTTATTATGTCCATAAATCCATAGGACGTTCACCAGTGTACTCCGTTCCTATACAATAATTGAATCACAAGTGTTGCTGTCACGTCTAGCCGAGTGCTGGCGAGCGTGTAGGTACCATTAATACAATAAAGACTGCCATAAGGTTTTTGTCGCATAGACGCACTAGATACGAGCAGGTACGGCTAAACGATAAATAAATCGAAGTAGTTCATATTATTCTCCTTTTAGCACGAGAGCTGAGGTCAGCGCCGCGTGGCCTTGTACTTACTTGCAATTTGGATTTAATGTCCCCTTTTGTTCAATTACGTAATGAGTAGGTACTTGTCCACCTTACGCCAGATAACCACACATGGCCAAGATATATCCATTGTGAATAATGTTACATTAGTACCTACTAAATCACTGTACAATGGAACGGGTGATCATGGCTAAGGTTGATACGCGAACAAGCTTTGTCTAGGTACTGTTTCAGAATTTGAGGTGTCTTTTTTAGTTGTGATTCTTCGTTCTTTATTTTTGGTCAAGTAATCAAAACTTAAATTTAAACTTGAATAACTACTTTTAAGTAAATGGTTTGGAAGACGGTAGGTCCTTCAACTCGTTTTGTTATATGAAAGTTGAAATTATCTATTGAATTGAACTTGTAAGTAGCATACCTACGTTACACTAAAATATCTAGGTAGGTACTTTACGAGTATGTAATATTGCTATGTGCTTTTAAAAGATTTTTTGTTCGAAAACATAACTGCCCTAACCTAACTATAAATAAATTCAGCAAGCAACTATGTGTTGCCACTTACTCTCTTTTTAAATAAACGTTAACCAAGCTGCTATTAAAATGATATACGTAAAATGATAATAATACGAGTACGTTTTTAAAAGTTTTTTTATCCTGTATAAATCCTCCATGGCCCGTATACTCAGTGTACCAAATATAAATACCTAAGGTGTTCGTTATTGTATCAATAATTAATTTAAGTGATATGCTTGAGTGCAAAAATAATTCATTATAATCGGACGTAGAACAAGCGAGAAGCCCGTTTCCAATTTTTTGTTGGTGGAACGGAATTAATAGGAAATTTAATCAAATACCCATTTTATACAGTGCCATGTCTAATAAGGTTCTATATTTAGATAAAGCATTTTTTTTTCTATTTTAATAGAGTATGTATTGCTAACTAAAATTACGGGGACCCGTTACTGTATCGGTTACACTTGATAGGTACATTCACTACCGGTGATTTCATTAAGCTTATTTTAGTCAGCCGCATTAGATGTAATTTTTTTTATACCACTTAGGTGGCAGACAAGCACACGGCCCAACTGATAGAAAGTGGTCAATGTGGCCTATGGATGTGTACAAAACCAAGGGAGTTACACTCGCGCTGCTAACACTGTGAGCACAGAGAGTTTCTGTGCCGTCAGTGTAAGCAGTACAAGCTTTTGGTCTTCCCACTGACAGCACAATAACTCTGTAGTGAGCTCTGTCTACACTACGCACCGCTGGGAACACAACACAGGGTTATTATGGCCGCGGTATTCTATAGGGCGAAGGTACTTTTCCAGTCGGACTGCTCAATTGGACAGAAATACCGTCGTCTCCTACCTTCTTCATGAAAACAGCTTGATTCTGACCCGGGTACCTAAGAAGTTTAGGATAGTCCTTTTAGATTACGTCGAATTCAACTTTCTAAGACTTAATATTTTTTGTTATCCGTTACTGAAGTGTTTACAACGTATGAAGGTACTCTACCAACAGCCAAGTCACACAAGTATTATTCGCCAAAGCATGTTATTTTTATGGCATATAATGTATAGTACCAGAACTCTGTAAAAACAGTAAAGTACTTAAAACCGATCCACTTCAGCGGTCTCTTAAGGAGTTAGGATCTAATTGACGTCACTTAAGTAACGTCAATCAGGTCCTACGTACGATGCAAGGACTTTGGTTTCTCTGCCTTGTTTTTATAAGAGTACTAGTACTACTTTTAGCTGACGGACAACACAGTGGGTTGAAGGAGGGTATTGTTTACCACTAAAAGAAAAACCTTCTAATGTACTGTATGTAGGACTTGTCAATAATATAGGAAAATAGTTGTTGTTGTTTGACAAACAACTTTGCCGATTAGGAGTTCTATCAAAGCCTAACAATATGCATTGGAAACTTGAAAACCATTGGACTTGGACTATTTAATGAATAAAATGTAAATGTAATCTTTCAATATGGTTTTGAAAGTGTATCTATACTAATATTATAAAGCTGAAGAGTTTGTTTGAACGCTCTAATCTCAGGAACTACTGGTTCTAATAGAATTTTCTTTTATCTATTCAATATTCCATTTATCCACAAAGGATATAGGCTATATAAAATCACGCTTTTATATCAAAATATATATCATATATCATATATATCAACAAATGCGGCAGATTTCCATAGATATGTACCTACTAATATTATGAAGAGAAAAGATTTGTATTTTTGTATTCGAATATACTCAAAATTACTGCACCACTTTCAAAAATTATTTTACCATTACAGAACCACATTATCACTGACGAAAATAGCGGTCTTACCAATAATATAATAATATAATAAAAGGTGAAAAAATTACATGAAATGCGTTAATGCAATGATGGTGCTGACGGAAATGTTTAACTTAAAAAGATCTACATAAAAGTTCACGAAAGCATATGACATGCCTAATGAAAACCCATAGTAGCCATTTTTATCTTTTACAAATTACAAATAAAATAATGTGTCATAATTATGTAAAGCTATTTTTAACAATACAGTATTATTTCTTATCTAATTAAACCTACGTTAGGTATATTGTAAATTTTATGTAGATTAAAAGAAAGAAGATAAAAAAAAAGATAAAAATATCTAATCGCAATTAATAACTTAAGGAATATCGCAATTTGAAAATTTTCGGGACAAAGTAATTTCAAATTCAAAATTGTTTTAATACCTGTTGATTCCTTTTTGAATTATTACAATATCCGATTTCTAAAGATATTACAAAGTTCTAAAGATATTACTCGGGTTCGAAACCTGTCCATTACACTGCCCACTCCTACAACCCTCCAACCCACCCCTAACACAAGCAATTTAACTTAGCTGGAGGGTTTAGAGGAGAATATTAGTAATTTCAGTTCTAATATTCTTTTTTTTTTGTAAAAATGTTACATAATGTCAATAGATCCAGTAGATTCCTATAAGTACATTGTTTCATAACTATTTTATTACGGGCATGGGTTAAAGGAATGCAACGAGGGTTCGAAGTATATACGCTGAAGTAGAGGGTCTGCTGAACAGACGATGCAACGGCAACGAGATCCGAATACATGGTCTGGAACCTCCATGCGATGCACCCAGGGCAACGGAGGCAAATACCAGTCGCAACGAGAGCGACCCTGTAGAAGACTACTCGGAGGCTTCCCACATGTCCCTCTGACCAAAGAGCACAATGGAGAGCAGTGCCCCTCTCACTTCCATATCCACCCTTTCTGGGGTATGATAGGACACCGTGCTTGAGGAGGTCATCTTAAGAGGAGTAGATTCGTCAATCTCGTTTTTAGGTGTGTATTCAGAGGCAAACTACTTTTTGAGCTGGGGAGCGCGGGTTGCTCTAGGCTAGGCAATCTTACACCCCGGCATCTTAAAACTTGAGAGTCATGAGGTTTTCGTTAGTCCGAGGACGATGGCCTTCTGATGGCCAACGGCCAACTGCCAATGGCCAACGGGGGTGGTATCCGTGGTGTAACGGAGCCGCGAGTAACAGCTAGTAATAATACAATCGTTCTTCTTGCCGATGTATTTCACATGGGTGGTTTTAATAATATATTATTATTTTGGTTGGACAAATGAAACAACAACATCATTATACTGACGCTTTACATTAGTAGCATTTATAAAGATGAATACTTATAATTAATTTATAAACAAAAGCGTACAGTCTGGGTATAATGTGCACCGAAGCGAAACGGGTCCGAGTCCCTCATACAAGTAATATAGTGGGTCAATTTTCCCAAGTGATGTGATAAACATGTTGTGCTACTTCCTACAGGTCACTGAGGGTTTTATATTTGTTGTACCATTATTTTGTATCAATATTGTTAATATTTTAGCCAAGGATCTTAAAATAATAAAATTATTTATTACATTGGTTTCGTTAAATACTATAAAAGTATTGAAAAATTTATAATTGTAACCTCTCTGTATGTACGTGGAAATTTGTTCTTAAAACTTTTCTTTATTGTGATGTACATGAAGTCAGCATATCGATCTTGACGAACAAAGTACTTAAAATGATCTTAATACCTTGGTTTTTTCCTCTTCTTGTTGACTGATTGTTCTGATGTTTGGCACACAACTTTAGTTCGGACAATAATACAATTAATAATAATAATAATATTGTACAACATTCTACACAACGCTATCTAGACCCATGGTAAGCATAGCTTAACTAGCTTGTGTTATGGAATCTAGAATACGGATTAACATACTTAAATACTTTATTTTTTTGTAAATACATACATATTATACATAGAAACACCCAGACCAATGCAAATACCCATATTCATGCATACAAATATTTGCACTGAGCGGGAATCGAACAATAAAATAAATAAATAAAATCAATAAAACAGTTTGATTTGCTTAACACCTGAATACCTTGGTAATAAGATCATTTTGAGACTTTATAATCAAGATTATTCGGACTTCTGACACTGACTACTTAAATAAGTAAATAGACATGTTATTGAACTTGACTTAATTTTCGTGTACAATATTATGCTTTTAGTGAATCATCCTATCTGCCTATACTCATCGACAGTGTATTATATACTGGTAAAGCGGACCCCAGACTCCGAGAGGTGAAAACTTCGGATGCGACTAGAATTAACGCTAAGATAAGTAAAAGAAGAAGTGTATTACATATAAATTAACTATAAAAAACTTTTAAAACAAGCTTCTATTGAAGACCAAAATAAAAAAATAATAAAGCATACCTACATTCTCTGCTTGACAATTCCGCTAGAAGCATTTGAATAATCAGCATACTTGTCCAGTACACCGAGCCACGCCGCTAGCCATAAGTCAAAATGTATTAGTTTTAAGGAACTTAGTTGACAAAATTGTAAATAAATGATTGCTCCTTATGCCGCACTGCGGCCTATGGCCAACTAATTATATAAATGTACGTACATTTCGGCAGCATTGGGATTAAGAATTAGTAATAAGAAACTGAACAAATGAAAAATAAACAATAGTTAGAAGACATTACTGTTTCATTCACCTGATAACAGATAAAAGTATACAGTCCACAACAATACTACTTTCATAAAATTATTATTTTCATTTTAGTCCAGCTACATTTTTGAATAGAAGTTTTAAAAAAAAAAATTTAGTTATTTTATTTTTAACACGTGCGTATTGATGATTTTAACAGAGACTGGATTATTTTTTTTATAACTGCCTGACTATACCGAATTATTATGGGCCCATTTGCTGCGTAGAACTTATAATCTAATGCACGATTTTTTTGGCCTTAACAAGGCATATCAACTGCCTACTAAAATATTAGCAATAGCGTCAGTAACAAAAGGTCATAATTACCTGTTTTCTGGTCAGAAATACATTTTGAGATTTGTTGCAAGGTCAACAGTACAGCTTAATAACACAATAGATTTCACGGCTTTTCGCCTTCCCAATTTAAATGGTGATTCGAATTTTCGCATTCTACTTGAACGAAGTATACCAACACTTCCTAGGCACTAGTGGAAAAGAAACAACGCAACAAACTCCAACGTATTTTCAAGACGTCGACATACGTCAATTTACAATAGGTAATTGATTCTTTAAGACCAAAAATGTGGACGAATGTAATGGGTGTTTTTGTTGGTTTTCTTTAGGAATATGTGAAGTCCCTCGTCTACGCAGATAAACTACAGACTTTGGACCACTTGGAAGTCAATATTTGCCATGTTATTGCCGATATACTTACGACTCCAGCTGCTCGTAAAAGAGGTCGAAAATTTGACTTCTTGATTATGCTTCATTCGAGTCACCCGTGGCGCCCGTACGCAAGAAATATTTTTTAGACACTACAATAGCATAAGAATGTCTTTTAAATAGAATCAGAAAAATCGAATATCGTTTTAGGCGTACATATAGGAAGTATACCTCTAAAGAAAACACCCTTTTCATTTGTGTCTGTTTGCGATCATACATTAACATAAACTTGACCAAACTACCTACATCTCAATATATGTACCGGAAACTGCCCGCTATATATATCTATTTACTTACTTCACTACATCCCATGGTTGCCTGGTAGAAATTACCTTGTGCAATAAGGTCGGTTATGCCACTAAACTGTACTAAATTGTATATTTCTGTATACATTCTTTGTGTGCATACAATAAAGAGATATATTATTATTATAATCTCAGATCAAAGCGAAAGGTCAGGTATGCATAGTTTTTGTAAATAAAAAGACAGGTATTTACTTGGATATACAGTCAAAAGATATTGCTCAATAGTGGAGCATCCTGTATAACTGAACTGGTTGATTTTATTGAGCAACATAAGTGTAATGTTCAAATAGTTTAGTTAGTAATTTAGTTATACTACATACATAATAAAATGACATTGACACTGCAAAATTTTAGCTTGGATATAATTAAAACGTATGCACAAAAATCTGCATTAGAATGTACATAAATATGCATTTTAATGTAGACTGTTGTAGAGTGGAAGGATTTAGCTAATAAGCATATTTATGGTACTTTTGAATATGTAATACAATTAAATATTTAATACAATTCATCAGACTAAATAAGTACTATTCTAATTCTGATCTTACACTTTTTACAAATTACAAGTCTAGTCTAGACGTACCTAAGTAATATAAATTAAATTCGAGTATGCACGAATGTAAAATCTTGTTGAAAATAAATAAACTGATGCTAAACTAGAAAAGCAACTATGTAAAAGTCAGCCTACAACTATAAAAAAACCTTTTGATATGTTTAATTTCATGTAAGTATATTCTGTATATATAACTATTTTCTGATTCAGAGAGTAGTAGCTCAGTATAACTGTGGTAGTAATAATAGTATGTAAGCAATACATACATAACAATTATTTAATGATGCGTTTAGTTTAACGGTATCCATTAAATTGCGTTATTAACAACTAACTCTATATTTGCCCACTAAACTAGGCAAATTTAATTGAGAGTAGGTCTTCTTCTTTTAGGGTTTTCGTACCTCAAGAAGAAAAAAGCAAAACCCTAATAGGAACACTTCGTTGTCCAACTGTATATCTGTGTGTCGAGACCTTTTTATCAAAAATACGTGGAGCTATCAAGTTTAAATTCATACCCAATACTCAGAACTGTAACACCTTGAAGCTGTAAAAATTCAAACTTCCACGTCTATGCGATCACAAGATGCAGATGTTTATGCAGCAACTTAAACGCAACACGATAACCGTGATTCCCCCTTTTATTTATTTTTATTTAATCTTTATGCACTAAGTACATTGGCGGACTTAGGCATTTTCTACGATTCGACATTCTATCATTGGATGCTGCAGAGCTAGTACGTGGTAGGCGCATATTAATGAGGGATAAGTTAGGTTCAATAACGTAAATCGATTTTGTTCGACAGCATGTAGATAATACTAAAGCTTAATAACATACACGTACACAATTAGAGAAGTCCACCAAGACAAGCTTAGTAGCCTTCATGCCAGTCCTTATATCACCTGTAACCTTTAGAAGAGCAGTAGTAGTACTATGGCCAGGCCGGAAGCCTGACTGTTATCCGTTGAATTAATTCATTCGTTTTTGTATACAGGCCTCGGCGTCCAAGCTACTGGACATAAAAGGAAGAGTAGAAATGGGGCGGAAGTGGTTGGGCAGTATAGCGTTGGATATTTTAAGTTAATGTATCAAGTAGGCTTTACGCTAAAAGGAGGGGAATATTCTAGAGTATAGACAAAAATTTATTATATGAGAAATGGCAGGAAGTTTTTCTTATGGCGGCTTTACACATTAGCTAACATACCGCGCGAGTTTGTGATGGCGTCTGCACATATGAACTAATTAGAAGGTCGCGGTCGTTCAGCTTGCTTTGGTTTATTAAAATGAATATCGGGGCGCCATTTGCTGCTCTTAGCAAGATGAATAAAACACATAATCTATTTGTGCTTTGTAACAAAATATATTGCGAATAAGTAAAACATAACAAACACAGATCCATTAGGACATAAGTTAGCTGACTCATCTCCCTCGGCGATATTTTGTAACACAAAGTAGGCAAATAAATGTTATTCTAATTCTGATTCCGATTCTGATTCTGATTCTGATTCTGCTGCTCTTTTTCATGCAGAAGATACCATATGCGTTGGCCGTTAGGGGTGGTTATGTCAGACTCAGATATACCAAAACCACAAGTCTCTCGTCTTTAGATGATGCCGGGATGTAAGGTTGCCTAGAGAATATCCCTCACACCCCGGCTAATCCCACTAAAAATTTTCAGGTTCATCGGTTTTTTAGACAGCAAGTTAAGATTTGTAGGTATATCTACAAATCTTAACTTGCTGTCTAAAAAATCGATGCACGGAAACCCGATTGCTATCTAAAAGATAAGAAAAGTTAATAGGTACCGCCTGCTATCAAACTCGTTTCGATCTTTCAGACGGCAGTCGGGTTAATTGCAAGTGTAATTGCAATTTAAAATTTTCTCAACACTGGGTGGAGGTGAATAGGTGACTGTCTAATCTAGTCAGAAGGACATATAAAAATCATCAAAGTGGTCGTTCAGTAACAATGTCCAATAAAGATTTTTTTCATTTTTTAGGACTCTACCGAGCCGTAAATTGGTTATGGATTCTAAAAAGTGTAATACAAAAAAATTAAATCTTTGCTTAAGTATATAAATAAACCGCAGCAGCACTTATCGCTCCAATATTGTTTTAAATAAATTCGACGGCATATTGTCCTGCACCCAAGAAAATTGAACGATCTTTCAACTAATTACAATAATATGTACGACATCCTAAACTTTGGGCAATTTCACTGCCAACAGATTCGTCACTATGTAGGCTAATGTGAAGAGAAAGCTTAATATATGCTAATTCGCCATTACATATTTGAAAATGAATAAAAACTATATTTTTTATTTTTGACAAGTTTTATTTTTAAAATTTGATGAGGTTTCTGGTCTAGTCTAGGTAACAAGTATTTTTAGGTCAAACTTTTTCGAAGCTACTCTTCAAAAAATATGATTGAGGTATCATTTGATTCGGAATGGCATGTAGGTATAAGGGCTGCTCGAGTCACTCATTTCCTAATTTTTCAAGAATATCTCATTGAAGTTTATCATAAATCACTCTTTGTTTTCTATGTATGTTATAAAAAAGCATTTGCAACAAATTCAGACTCAGAAAATGATGCGTTAATGAAAATATGATTTTGAGTAAGAAGTTTTATTCTACGAGTACTTCTAGAAAAGTAGTAAGCAAAATGCTATTTTTTTTATTTCTCCTCCTCCCCTTAACAAAAACCTCCACTGTAAAGCTAATACAATGATAAACAATGATTTTTCCACCTTCGATATACAAGGGGGCACTACTATTCATTCCTTTTTGTCAGCCATCCTTTACGAATCTGGATCAAATGTAACATTCAATTAACCAAATAACTTTGGGGTCCATTTTTGATATGAACTGCTATTGAAATTATACTTACGTCTTGAGGACTGATTCGTTGTTTGGACTAACATATACTTACGTCTTTTCACTTCAGGAGTGGGCAGAGGCCACTATCCACCATCTGCTATCTGCTGTTACTATCCTTGCACACCACGACTGCACCTTTTATGCAAGTCTGCCTGTTTTGAACGCTAAAATAATAATTCCAAATTTGTACAGACTTCGACTCACACTTGACCGGTTTTTTATGTTCATATCGTAACCACGTAGTACTATTATATATTTAGTGCCGTAGCCGTCAAGCGGGCACTAAGGCCCATATTCTAGATAGGTACTCAGTTCTGAAGCTCGATTTAGCTGAGGATAGGTTGCATAGATAATCTGTCAAATCCATCAATCTGTCTGTAAATCTGTCCTCAGAGAAATCTACGAAACCCACATTAAGAAAAAAGGTTGTCCTATTCTACTCCACCGCAAACCGACACGGCAAATTATAATTAAGTAATGAGTCCTTTAAAATGTATCTCTGGATAATCTGTAATGTAAATCGAATTCTATTTAAGCACTCAGAATTAACAATGAAACAATCAGACTTCTTAAACTACACGAGACTGGCTTATTTTATTTATGAGCACAGAATAATCTTATCTAATAGTACCTACTATGCAAGAGTGCCGCGACACAATCGTGTGTCGCACTTCGCCATGCGGCGAGCGCATTTATTATGTCATTATACAGACGATTATCAAGTAATTACACGTTAAGATAAGATATTATGGTGCTCTCATTAATAGAGTGTGGGAAGCTCATGAACCTTATTATCACCTGTTGAATATCAAAATATTACAATAGGATTTCAACCGCCGATTTTAGAGTCGAGTCTCGTAACGTAACATACAAACAGATTTGGAAACAGTATCTGAACTCACCTACATCCTTACATCCTTGAGGTCATCAAGCAACAACGGAAAACAAAGGAAAAACGAGACACTTTCCTTTCAGACCAGATTGCAGACACACCAGGAAATGACAACGTACATACCAATCAAAAGAATAAGCGGAGCTCGAGTTCCAAAATGTAAATATTGGATGCAACTGTACAATCGCTAGCTAGATAAAGACGAGTATCTGTGCTTCTATAAGTATATACGAGACGCCTCAGTACCCAAACTTTAATTACGAATCAGTGAGTGGTAACTTATAATGCTAGAATGCCACCAACTACTAGCACCTACCTACATGTTATGCTCTCCAATTAAACTGGTTTCTATCTCAATATCTTTTATCAAAATTCATGTTCTACAATCTGTTGAGTAATTATTAGCTTTACTATGATAAACATAACATAACATAACATAACATAAACTTACGCCTATATCCCCGAAGGGGTAGGCAGAGGTGCTAGCACCCACATTTCGCCAGTTTATCTTTAGGTCCCAATGTAATAGGTGGCGAGCCTATTGCCATTAACCGGGCACTTATAAACCTGCGATAAATACACACGTAACTTCGAAAAGCATCGAAAAGTCATTGGTGTGTGCCATGGTAAGCCCTGGAATCGAACCCAAGACCTCGTCTCAGCAGTCCATTACCCATACCACTAGGCTACCGCGGTTTACTATGATATAAGATTAAAATTAACTTTAATGTTTACGCGTAACGTTTAATGTCTGATCGTACTAATTTAATTTAATTTCTTCACAGCTTGTGGCTTAAAATGGAAACTAGTATACCTACGAGTATATGTTACTCTGAATGTCCAAAATAAGTGAATGTTAAGATGCACCAGCGTATATTGAAAATCGCCAAATTTGATGGAGTAAGTCCAAAACTTTTCTTAATTTATACTTAAATCGGACATACACCGGGTAAATGTTAACATGCACAGAGGAGATAAATCTTAGATTAGAAGGTTTTTTTTTGTACGTGCGCAAAATCCCCACGGATACCTCTCCACCGGAGCCGGTGGGAGAGGTTATGTCGGATTCGAACCGACTAAAACGTACGCCGCCTGTGGTTTGTTTTGGTTGCCGAAGGTGAGGCTGAGGTTGACAGGCATATCCCTCGCACCCCGGCCGACCCAGGGCCATCTCTCACGATCTGGCCCTCTTCTCGAGTGTGGGGACTACAGAGTCCCCAACTCGTCCCCGGAAATGGGGAGGCGCGCCAGGCGCGCCACCGCCGCGGCCTGCTTCTGCCAGGGTGACAGGCGGCTCCACCTGTCATCCCCTGAAAAAGGTTTACAATTTGGATAAATATTGTGTTTCGATATAAAATGAACAGTTTCCATAACATAACATAAACTCATGCCTATATCCTCGAAGGGGTAGGCAGAGGTGCTAGCACCTACATTTCCCATAACAGTTTGCTTCATATACAAATAGATTTTTATAGTGACCGAGGTCGACGGGGACCTCCTTCGCGGGGCGGTCCGCGGTGTCCACGAGGTCACTTCACTTGCTCCCGCGTATCATGATGGCGCTCATAACGAACATTGACCAAGTTGTTGTGGTCTACGTTGATAGTAATTGGTGAATGACCGAAATCATCACTAAACGGATAAATAACAGTCATTCACCAAAACTCTTGATGAATGTTTACAGACACCATTGTATCTTAACATAAACTGCATTTCGGACATATATATAATAATAATACAAATGTTTTTTTTTGTCTGGTACAAAACAACAGCCCGCCAAAGGTTTAGGTATACTACTTCTGTCCTTACACTGTTCACGAGTTTCCTCTACTGTCATGCAAACCGGCGGCGGTTTCAAGGTACTTATGAGTCGTTAATTTGATCAATACATTGTCATATTTTGCGTGTTTGACACCGACCTACCTACTCACAGACTCACAGTGCTCACTTACACGTGCCTTACATAATTAATGCATCATTCGCTGAAAAATATACGGTGATAGATAACTTATAACTGAGATTTACTGACATTGTATTATATTCTAATAAATTCCGTTTAATTCTCGATAATCCCACGGTAATCAATATTTAGGAGGACAAAACCGCGAAAAGCTGGTTGGATAATAGAACATCCAAACAGGAAATATATCGGTAAATATCGGTAGATTATTTACGTACACACTAATTTACCGAATATATAATTGCCGAAACCACCGAACAGCACGATTTAATCATATTACACGCAATTATCTATAACTCTGCCGCTAAGTTCTCGAAATATACAATGCCTATATCAATCAATTAGCCTATTGCAGTCCACTGCTGGACATAGGACTCTCCCAATATCGGGCGGCTTTGGCCTACTGTTTCCACGCTGGCCAGACGGGTTGGTACAGGGTTTTTATTTCGAGTTTTCCTTCTCTCGCAATGATATCGTCTGGGAATTTTTCCGTTTGTCGCCTCTTGCGACACCCATCGGACTAGATGGGGTAGTGATACTTGTATTCTTTCTCCGTCACCACACGGATAGCCTATAGCTAACTAGTTATACGCAATTTTCCGGTCGGAAAACTGTGGAGAGTGTGTGTCTCACTGTGGAGATACGAGGTAATCATCGTACCAACAAAAATACAAGTATTTCCTCTTTATAATATTAGTAAGTATAGATTTAGATTAGTAATTAAAAGATGAGGAATTTATGTTTGAATTTTTTGATAAAGCAAAATTTCTAGTAACAATTTTCTTTCGAAATAAGTTAGATGAGGTCACTAGCAATCTACATTTAATTTTGCGTGGTATTTAGCTCGTTGGATGCAACTGTAAAATCGCTAGCTAAATGAAGATTAGTATCTGTGCTTTTATATACGAGACGACGCCCCAGTACCCAAACTTTAATTACAAATCAGTGAGTGGTAACTTATAATGCTAGAATGCCACCAACTACTAGCACCTACCTACATGTTATGCTCTCCAATTAAACTGGTTCCTATCCCAATTTACCGCAATCTTGAATTTTAGGGTAAATTTGATTTCAACCCCTTTTTTGGGGTATAAATTAAAAAATATCAATCTGAGGAAAATAATATGAAATACAAAATGTTTGGAAGATTTATTCCAAACAGCTTTTGTTTTACCATTTTTCGTGTAAAATTAAAAATAACCGAATTATTCTGATTCAAGATGGCGGACAATGTAACGAACCAACGCAAAAATAAATGTAGACTGCTAAAGATCTACCTGTCCGTGTGGTGACGGAGAAAGAATACAAGTATCACCTCTTCTGAAGGGTGCCGTAAGAGGCGACTAATAGAAAAATACGCAGACGATATCACTGCGAAGGAAAGAAAACTTGAAATAAAACCCTGTACCAACCCGTTAGGCCAGTGTGGAAACAGTAGGCCAAAGCCTCCCAATATTAAGAGAGGCCTATATCCAGCAGTGGACCGTGATAAGCTTGTGTGAAGTACCTACGTCAAAAAATTCTGAAAAAAAATATTGCTGTCAGGAATTTTTTCTTTGTCAAATCCTAACTTTCTGATAGTAAAAAGCATTTTCTAAATCTTATTATATACTACTCCCCGCGTGGATGTCGGCTATCGTGACCAAACCTATGCTATATGATATAACCTAACCTGTGTCCTTTCTCAAGGTGTAATCTATCCCTTTACAAAATTCATTCAAAATCGGTTCAGTGGTTTAGGCGTGAAAGCGGAACATACAGACAGTGAGACACATAGAGTTGCTTTCATATTTATAGTATTAGTATGAATGAAAACATACCAAACTGAACTTATATAAATCACTATCCTCCCGTTTCAAGTAGGTTAAAAGAAACTGAAATTATGATTTTTTCAAACATTACTACAAAAAAGTCATTAAAATCTTTGTCGCTATTCTTAACAATAAAGTACTAAAACTGGATTATAATAAATATCTAATGTTAATCACAATGTATGCATAAATTATAATATAAATGGTCCGATTTGTTATCCACAGTCATGGACAAAAACATTGACACATAGTAATAACTTCATTATATAATTATGTATAACACATTATAATGAGGTTGTCTTCATTTTTTTTTTTATATCATTATATCATTTGCACGTTGTTGTCTTTATTGATTTTATATTTCGAATACTACCAATATAGTTAGACTGTAACCGCTATACCGCGCCTTAGGATGCCTTGGGTATGTGCGTGGTGAGACGGAGGAAGTATCACGGCGGTATCTCACTTGCTCTCAATTCGTGCTCCTTCTTTCTCTTTTTTTACCTCGTCTCCCGCCACAGCGTGTACCTACAGCGCGGTGAAGACGAACCTCTATCACAGATTATTTTAATTACTTACCTCTTACTACGACCTGTGAAATACTTTTTCTGTTGATAGATCACTATTGATTCTGTGGATCGACTATACACAGTTTACCTATTGTGTTATTCAGAGAAACTTATACTTCACTGCCATGTTTTATGGCAATGTTAAATCTCTGACAACGAGAAGCGTTCACCATACGCTTCGCAATCTCTCTGGAGAGATTGTGGGTGCTCGGATCCATGATCATGATCCATTGTGGGCGCTCTGATCCATGACCCCAACGTTTCTACTGCATACCGCTCAAATTCATAACCTCTAATGAAATTGGAGTATTTAAGACGTTTAAGAGCATCTGCAGAAGCAGCAGCATGAATTATATAACTTTATTATGAACTTCGCGTTTTACACAAGCGGGATAAGCGTTTGGGCGAACACGATAATGACTAAAAGAAAATTGGTTGAAAAATTGATTAACATAGAAAAAATTTAATTGGTTGAGGTGGAGTTTCCAACTCGCGATTTTTCCCTTACTGGGGCAATACTCTAACCACCACAGATTAAAAAATAGTTACTACGCTAACCACTGAGTTGTCTTCTTTCTTTCTTTTTTACCCAACTACGGCGAAGCAAAAGAAGGGTTTTGATTTTGCTGGCTATGTAAGTATGTATGTATGTAGGTTCATCTGTTCCCTCATAGTTAGTCTACCACTTATTACAACTGGACAAATGCTATCGTTAGAAGATTCTTAATCGTCCGCTGGTATTAGGCTTTATAATATGTCACTGAATCTATTGTGGGGCCTTCTAGCGGTCATAAAGTACTGTGTTAAAAAATAATTTTGAGATAAATATGCCGTGTTTGATATCGCTGAAAAGGCTTAGTTAGCACATTTCAAAAATGTATAAATTATACCTATTGCTTGCCCAAAATAATATAATTTTAAAAAAAAGTTTGAAACTAAAAAAAAATCACGCTCTAAAAAGTATTAAACACGAAAATTTCAAGGATTGCCGTGGTCGTATGTAACTTAATCTAACTAAACAATACATTCTAGGGAAAAGAAGCATACGACCACGACTATGATATTTTCACGTTTAATATGTTTTAGAGCGTGATTATTCAATAGTCAGGTTTAAGTTTTTTTTATTAGTTTTTCTATTTTAATCGATTTGAATAGTAGTATACTAAATGCTTTAAAATTTCATTCAATTGATTGAAAAATAAACAACAAAAAAATTTAATTTAAAATTACGACCACGGCTATCCTGATATTTTCTTGTTTAATATTTTTTAGAGCGTGATTTTTTCAGCAGTCGGATTTAAACTACTGAAAAAATCACGCTCTAAAAATATTAAACAACAAAATATCAAGGATAGCCGTGGTCGTATGCCACTTTGCCCTAGAATGTTTAGTTAGACTACGGCTATCCTTTTCTTTATTTTTTAATGTGCGCAAATCCCCACGGATGCCCCACTACCGGAGCCGATGGGCGAGGTTAGGGTGCCACAATAGATGCAGTAACAAATTTTATAGCCTATAACCAGCGGACAACTAAGACGCTTCTAACGATACCTCATTTGTCCAGTTCTAATAAGTGTTTGAGAACAGATGAACCTACATACATACATAGCCTGTCAAAATCATAACCCTCCTTTTGCTTCGCCGTAGTCGGGTAAAAAAATACGGATTGATTTTGTCGAATATTTACCTTCGAGCTTCGAATAAATAATTTATCGGCTAACTCGATCACAACTGCTAGAGTGACTTTCCATAAATGAGGTAAGGATTTTTTATAATAGAAGTGACACTTATGAATATCGACTCAATATGATTGAGGTAATTGACACATATTTATGAGGAGGTAGGACACGACGGTATTCCCGTCCGAATTGAGCATTCCGACTGGGGAAGTACCTCCACCCTACATAATACCACGGTGATAATAACCTCGTGCTGTGTTCCCGGTGGTGAGTAGGGTAGCCAGAGCTCATTGGAGAGTTTTTGTGAGGTCAGCTGGAAGACCAAACACTTGTCCTGATTTTGTGTCCTGCACTGAGGGCACATAAAATCTCGGTTCTTACAGGGTCGGCAGCACAGATGTGACTCCACTGGTGTTACACACGTTCATAGGTCACGGTAAACACTTTCCATCCGGTGGGCCGTGTGCTTGTCTGCCACCTAAGTTGTATAAAAAAATACACAATTATGCTGGTCAATTTGATTAAAGTTTTTAGAATAATATTCTTCCAATCTTCCGTCGTAAACAGCTAAAATATTATTATTATAATATGACTTTGGTTGAGACTGATAGATTCTGTAATTAGTAAGCTAGATTTGTTACTAACTGACAGTATGAATAATATACCTACTAATTTACTAAAATTATATTCATGAAAGGCATTGAGATTTAATATTCGTGTTTTTATTACTGCTACTAGGCAAATATAGACATAATATGTGCATATCATGAATATGCATTACTGGGAGTTTAAATTAAAAGGAAAAAAATACATCAGAATACAAACTCGGATGCGACCGGAACTAATATTGAAATTTTAAAAAAAATACTACATTACCAATTTATATACCTATTGTTCGACTATGGGCATCCCCAAGCTTATTACGTTGTATTCAGGAATACGTGACGTAGGAGACACAAGTCATCTAAAAATAAGGTCCTACACCTCACATGTTGCTAATAAATAGTATTAAAATACACACATCAACAAAGTCTAGGGAACAAGGACATTTCTAGTTTTTATTTAAAAACCCTTTCTTGTAATAGTGAGTGTTTTATATCAATAGAAGGGTATTTTTATACCGTTTTTAATTATAATTTTAATAAAAACATTTTCATACCAAATTTTTTTTTTTTTTTAAGTAAGAATTGAATAGTGCCAATATTGAGTATTACAACCTTCTATGATTAGGCACAAAAATAACGAGGTAGTAAGAAATACAGTAATTAACCGTACTTTAAACGTTTTTAATAATCTGTAGGACCTCCTAAAGCATTAGCAACAGCTCGACAACGGCGTGGCATACTTAGTATGAGATTGTCAATCATCGTCTGTGGAATATGGCTCCATACACTGCGAAGGTGTAAAAAAAGTTGTTCTTCAGTGTTCAGATTTTCCAAAGAATCACTGAAAGCTCTTCTCCCAAGCAAATCCCAGGCATGCTCTATGGGATTGAGGTCGGCAGACTGAGCAGGCCATTCCAACGTCGTCATATTGTGCTCGCTTAACGCATTGACCACTACCCTCGCGGTGTGTGACCGTGCATTATCTTGCATGAACATAAAATCTTGACCGAACTGCTGTCGATGAGGGATTACCATGGGGTGTATAACCTCCTGAATGTATTGGTTTGCATTCAAATTGCCCCGTATCCAAACGAGGTCGGTCCTTCCACCAAGGCGAATTCCAGCCCATACCATGATTGTTCCACCTTGGTAAGGATGAACTTCTTGCGGATTCTGGAGACGACTCCGACGTCCAGGAACTCGCCATATACGCACTCTTCTCGAATCAGGATGAAAACCGAAGCAAGATTCGTCGGAAAACAGAACCCGTGCCCATTGATGGTCGGTCCACTGTAAATGTGCGTTAGCCCACAATAAGCGACGACCTCGATTTCCACGTCGAAGAGCTGGAACCCTAAGCGGTCTGCGAGCATAAAGATTGGCTTCGTGTAGTCTTCTTCTGACAGTTTGATCGCTAATAACCACTTGATGCTGAGACTGGAGGCTCGCAGGCCTCCAGTCTCAGCATCAAGTGGTTATTAGCAACTGACGAGCAGTAATCGTGGGTTGCCGCCTTGCGGAATTTTGCAAGAAACGATCTTGTCGCGGGGTAGTAACCCTATTTCGTCCCCTGTGACGTTCGGCAACATCCCCTGTAGACCTGTAGCGTGCCCATAATCTGCAAATTACGCTTGGTTGGGTGTTGACAGCATCCGCTACGTCGCGTTGAGTTCGTCCAGCTTGCAGCATACCAACAGCCCTTAACATCTCTTCGCGACTTAAATGACGACGTGACATGATGACTACAGTCACAAAAAAGCACAAACCATACGTAAAAGACGTATTATTGATAATAAACGTTATTTACAATCAAAAAAAATAATTTTTATTTTGCCTCAGAGAAACTGCACAATCAAACACTTTTAAAAGTTTTCCCTCCATATTCGAAAATCATTACTTATTTAAATTTATTTTTAAATTTCGAACAACTCTGTAATCTACTTTATTCTATTTTTATTTATTTGCTGCCAATTATTTGCAAAACAAGATTTACACGAAAACAAATAATTGGGGTCATCTTGTTCCCTAGACTTTGTTGAGGTGTTTATATGGAATGAAAATTTACATAATCTTATCAATGAATACGATTAAGACGTTTTAAATGCCAACAAAAGAAATAAAAAAAGAACTTAGAAGGTGATTAAGCTGCTATATATGTAGTTTAAACGCACTAAACAAATCTCAAGCATGTTGTCTCCAATTAATAATAAAGTTGACACCTCAAGAATCTATGGATTAAGTATGTAAATTTTTATTTTTTGCTTCTATAGGTGCACATTAAAATAAATTTATATTGTGAGAGCAAGACTAATGATTTACTGAAATTTTAAAGCAACTAAAATGCCAACTATTCCAGTTGATTTAGACTGGAAAATGTTAACGTTCAAGACGGGGCCCGAACCCGCGATCTGTCACAAGGGGAATGCTCTTAAGTATACGTGAATACCTAGGTACATACATACATACGTGAATTTATGTCGGCCTAGTTGTAAATCACTCAATACACCTTAACTGAGCAACATTCATACATACAATTAATGTGTTACATGGTCATGGTATATTAGCACTTATAAAGACAAAGATCTCATCATCACAATGGCCTTCATCATGCAGTATTTGTAGTTAAAACCTTTGTCAGGATTGTCTTTTTATAGTTATAATAATACTTTAGTTTTTTACTCTGATTACAACCGATCATAAATTTTATTCGTTTTGCGGCGACGCCAGACCACGGCCAGACTACAGTGTGTAACAAGTATCTGGACATGCCACCTCCGCTGGGTCCCGACAGGAAGGGTAGACCCAAGAAGTGCTGGCTTGATATCGTAGACGAGAATATAATGCCACTTTTCTCACGGCCAGAGTTGTCTAAGACCGTATTGTAAGTAGGGAAGGAAAAGATAGAAAGCGGGCTTTGGGCTCAGGGGCCGCACCGGGCGTCGGGACTCAACGCTGCGACTATCATCAACTGACAACTGATTTTAATATTTAGGGAATATAATTAATATTTTTTATCAATATTAAAACAAAAATACACACATTAGATTCGTAATTATGTGGTGTCGAATAACCCACTCTGTATCGTTCCCGGCGCAAAGGTGCCCATGATGCTGGCCGCGTTGCCTCGCTGAATTGCAATGATTATCCTTTGCCCCAGGATCGAGCCGAAGCGGGAGTTGAGCGCTTGCCGAGAGTTGAGAGCTTGGCCGCCGTATCCACGATCAAGGCGGTGGCCTTGATCGTGGATACGGCGGCCAAGCCAAATTTCGCGATCAACCTCTTCGTCTTTGGCCCCCAACTGCCCATAGTCTCCACCGCAAGGGGCACAAAATAATATTGTGGCGCCATTGCAGCGTATGTCACCCTATTTTTGCTCGCGGCGTTATCAGCCGGCACTGCCGTTTTTCCACGGTACCAAAGTGAGACCATCAGGTGCTTCCCGTTTGATCTGCAGAGGCCCGGAGGCTGCAGCACGCAAGGTACATTCGCCAATATGAGAGCCCTTCGGACTATGTCGTTGATTATTTAACTTAGTTTATAATAAAATCCACAACGTTACATACCGTCACTGTCGCTACAAAAAGGTGCGCAACTTGTGCTTAATAATAATAATGATGATAATAAATAATTTATTTCAGGCAATAATAGAAAAGTTACAAGATGTTAAAAACTTATTCTACGGCCTATAAATATATACCGTAAAACTAAAAATACATATAATATATCTTAACCTAAAGCACACGTAACGACGTCGACGTGTCACGGGGCGGGGTGTCGCATGTCGGCAGGCGTCCTCGGTAGCGCTGAAACTTCACCCCCGTCGGCCAAAAGTCAGGACGCAGGATGGTAGCGGTGTGGCTGTTTGGAACTCGCACCACAAAAGAATTGAAGCTCACGTTGTGACGAGAGTCCAGCTTCTCCACCCTTAAGCCCATCCCGGTTTTCTTTTGGAGATAGTTCGCGACGTCTACGATCTTCACGTTGTGATGTACACGAGATACGTAGACCATCGTCGAAAGGACCTCTGCGCGGAACTGCTGCTCAATACTCCTCGCTGCAGTACCACACTGGTTCTTGCTGGAGGACTTCTTCTTCTTCTTCTCAACAACTTTGAAGTCCTCCACATTACAAGGCTACTTCCCCGGCCCCTTGACGGATGCAGTGTTGCACTGAGTGACACTACACTGCCGTAATGACTGTACAGATGTGTCACAATTCAATATTGTCTTGTTTTTAGTCTTCCTGTTTTCTACCTCACCCCTGGAATCGCATTACCATTTTTGTACTATACTGCGTGATAAGACTATACATGGAAGTCAATGATTGAAAAAATCCTCCCCTGTAAACATTAAAATATTTTTGGGCAGTCTTATATAATTGAATAAAAGCAGTTACTACAATGACACAGATTTTTTTTTTTTTATATAGGACACGTCAATTGGACTTCGCCTTGCCTGATGGTAAGCTAAAGGCAAAGTCCCAGAAAAGAGGGTCACCATAACTTACACATACCGTGTGACAATGGTGACACTCAGCTTGACGGCCTCATCATATGCTTTTTCACGCCCCGCTTAAAGGACCCGGGACTGTAGGAAGAAGGAAACACGTGAGATGGTAATGAATTCCAGGCCTTAATGGTGGAGGAAAGAGTCTCCGAACCGCTTGGTTCTTGATCGGATGTTTTGCACCGTGTGCGGATGACATCTAAGACCTGCACGCGTTGTCCTGTGTAGGAAAGGGGAGGGTGGGACTAATTGGAAGAGCTCATCAGAACACTCCCCATGGTACAAACGGTAAAATACAGCCATGGACGCAACGTCTCTACGCAGCTGTAAAGGTTCTAGGGTGTTCGTGATCTCGGGATTCCCAATGATGCGGACCGCACGTCGCTGCAACCTGTCGAGAGCATCTAGTAAGTACTTTGCTGAACCATCCCGGAGATGCGAGCAGTACTCCACACAGGAGCGAATTTGTGTCTTGTATAGAAGACACCGCTGCTCCGGCGTGAAAAACCGTCTCACTCTGTTCAGGACTCCGAGTTTTCGTGAGGCTGTTTTGATGATACTTTCGATGTAGTTTTTGTTATTCAGGTTGCAGCGAACATCCATACCTAGGATATTGAGATTGTCCTGCAGTGGCAGTGGCGTGCTCTGAAGAGTGGGGAGGGGAAGGAAAGAAGATACTTTTGCTGTAAACGCACATGCCTGCGTCTTCTTGGCATTGAACTCAACCAGGTTCTCAGAGCCCCATTGAGAAATGTGATTCAGGATCCCGTCAAGCTCAGTGACAAGAAGCTGCCTTTTCTCCGCGATATCCGACTGCTTGGCCGCAGGATGTCCATGATAACTCCCATGCAAAGTGCTATCGTCTGCATAACAATGAACATTGCCGGTAGACAGCATGTCGTTGATATGCAGAAGAAAGAGAGTGGGTGATAAGACGGACCCCTGGGGCACGCCAGCATTAACCTGCAGAAACTCCGAAGCTCGTCCGTCACAAAGGACGCGAATACGGCGCCCCTGCAGGAAGCTAGCAACCCAGTTGCACAGCCTAGAAGGCAGACCAAAGGCAGGTAGCTTGGAAAGAAGCGATTTGTGCCAGACTCTATCGAAAGCTTTGGCGATGTCAAGACTAATTGCCAGTGACTCGCCGTGCTTGTCCATAGCCTCACTCCAAAGATGGGTAACGTATGCTAGAAGATCACCCGTTGACCGTTTCGGTCTGAAGCCATATTGCCGGTCATTAATTAAGGAGTGATCCTCTAGGTGCCGCATGAGCTGTTTGTTGATTATGTGCTCGAACACTTTGCACAGCACTGAGGTGACTGCTATGGGTCGATAGTTGGCTGGCTCCGAGCGATCCCCCTTCTTGGGAATCGGCTGAACATTCGCCTCTTTCCAAGGCAAAGGCACTGTACCCGAACTGTAGGATAGCCGGTACAGGCGCGTAAGCATTGGAGACAACTCCGCTGCACATTTTTTCAAGACTACCGCTGGAATACCATCCGGACCACTGGCTTTCCGGACATCGAGTGATTGCAGCACTGCACGGACATCGCGTTGCCTGATATGGATATCAGGCATCGCGTGGTCACTGTCAGATTTACAGTACCTTCTCAAGGAATGCTGGAAGGTAACAAGAGGCTATTTTTACTATGACCTTCTGTAGGTTGAAGGTAATGCCGCTATTTTAATTCCGCTCTAATTTAAGAGGATACCGTTTCTCACAATCAATCAATCAATCAGCCCACTGCAGTCCACTGCTGGACATAGGCCTCTCCCAATGTGCGCCATTTTCTCCGATCCTCCGCCTTCCGCCTCCAGTCTGTCCCAGCCACCTTTTTCAGGTCGTCAGTCCATCTGGCTAGGGGGCGTCCTACCTTTCGTTTACCTTCTCGCGGTCTTCACTCTAGGACTCGTTTGCTCCAACGGCCATCGGTCTTTCGGCAAACGTGGCCAGCCCACTGCCACTTTAACTTGCTTATTCTGTGGCCTATGTCGGTAACTTTGGTTCTCTGTCGAATAACCTCGTTCCGAATTTTATCCTTCAGAGAAACTTCAAGCATAGCTCGCTCCATAGCCCGCTGCGCGACTTTTAAGCTATGGACCAGCCCCAATGTAAGTGTCCACGTTTCGGCACCGTAAGTCATAACAGGTAGGACGCACTGTTCAAAGACCTTTGTTTTGAGGCATTGCGGTAGGGGTGAAGAGAAAACTCGACGTAGTTTGCGAAATGCTGCCCAACCCAGTTGGATCCTTCTGGCTAGTTCTTTCTCGAAGTTGTTTTTACCGAGCTGGATAACCTGCCCCAGGTAGACATATTTTTGAACAACTTCGAGTGTCGCACCTTCGATGGCAATCGGTCTCGGTGCAACATGTTCGTTGAACATAATTTTGGTTTTATCAAAGTTTACACCAAGGCCGACGCGTCGGGAAGCTCCATCTAGGCTATGCAGCATTCCGCCCAGTTGTTCCAACGATTCCGCTACTATGACGATGTCGTCGGCGAACCGAAGATGTGAGATGTACTCACCGTTAATGTTTATACCCTGCCCAGTCCAATCCAGAGTTTAGAAGACGTCCTCCAACGCGTTGGTGAATAGTTTGGGGGATATAACATCTCCCTGTCTCACTCCACGTTGGAGGCTAATAGGTTTCATCTTCTGGTCTTGGAGCTGGACGGACATTGTGGCAGTGTCATACAAGCATCTCAGCACCTCGATGTATCGCCAATCGACACGACACCGCTGTAGGGCATTCAGAACTGCCCAGGTTTCGATGGAGTCGAAGGCTTTTTCGTAGTCCACAAACGCCATACACAGCGGCTGATTGTATTCTTGGGCCTTTTCTACAATCTGCCGAACAGTATGGATGTGGTCCACGGTGCTATAACCTTTTCGAAACCCGGCTTGCTCCGGTGGTTGGAACTCGTCGAGCTTACCCGCAAGACGATTTGTGACGACTCTCGAGAACAGCTTGTAGACATGACACAGGAGTGAGATGGGCCTGTAGTTCTTCAGCAAGGTCTTATCTCCTTTTTTGAAGAACAGTATCACCGCACTCCCGCTCCATGCCCTAGGTGTTAGACCTTGTAGGATGACGGAATTAAAGAGGCTTGCTAGCTCTTACAGAATTGGAGTTCCGCCTGCTTTCAGGAGCTCAGTAGTAATACCGTCATCACCTGGGCACCTGTTGTTTTTCAGTTGTCTGAGAGCCGCCTCCAACTCGCACTGCTCGATATCGGGTATCTCCTCGGTGTAATGGCGCGTAAGTGGGGCTCTGTGGTCTTCATCGCTGTGTCCCGTAGGTTTACTCGTCCGTGATGCATATAGCTGTCCATAGAACTTTTCGATCTCATCGAGAATCTCGAACCTTGAGGCAGTCATTTTACCATCCGCAGTTTTAAGTTTCGTCAGATGGGGCCTCCCCAACTGCTGAGCGAACACTTTCGACCCCCTATTTCGCTCAATCGCCTCCTGGACGATATGGGTGTTGTAGCGTCGGAGGTCGCGTCTAATCAGCTTTTTAATTTGTCGGTTTAAGGCTCTCTCATCTGACGAAGACGACGGTGTGGATGACTTCTCACGTCTCTTTCTCATAAGTTCGAGAGTCTCAGGAGAGAGCTTGGACTCTCGCTGTTTGCGTTTCCCGGGAAAGAACTTTCGAGACACTTCCTGTAATGTTTTGACCACTGTGTCGGTTTTCTCGTCAATGCCGTTTGTGGTTTCCAGTGTTGCGAAACGATTTTGAAGTTCCAATCGGAACTTTTCGGACCCCAGAGTGACTTGGAGTGGCGTAGGTCGGAGAGTAGACCGTATCATTCGGAATCTTTCAGCCTTGATGTTAATATTTAGAGAGCCTCGGACAAGTCTGTGATCGCTTCCGGTTTTAAACTTGTTGATCACAGAGACGTCTCTAAATATGTGCTTACTGTCCGTTATCAAAAAGTCTATCTCGTTTCTTATCACAGACTCCCGACGTTGCCAAGTCCACTTCCTGTGGGGTTTTTTCTTAAAGAAACTATTCATTAAGAAGAGCCCCTGCGCCTCGAGGAAGTTGACTAGCATTTGTCCCCTGTGATTTCTGCACCCCACTCCATAAGGTCCGATTTTCGTCTCACCGCGTTCTTGTATTCCCACTTTAGCATTGAAGTCCCCCATAACAACGTTGTAAGTGGCCTTGGCGGTGTGATTCATTGCCTTAGCAATATCTTCATATACGGCCTCGGCACTTTCATCGGGGTGAAGCGAGGTCGGCGCATATACCTGTATCACCTTCAGCGAACGACTGTTCGTGATTTTTACGATAAGGTACGCTACCCTGTTCGACACACTACCGATTTCAACAACGCTGCTAATGAGGTCCTTTTTTACCAGAAAACCGACACCTCCCTGGGAGAGCTGTTCACCTTCTCTGAAGTAGAACAGGTCGCCTGACTCAGTGGTTGTCGTGTCCTCCCTCTGTCTTCGGATCTCGGACAACCCTAATATATGCCAATTTATGCGACCTAGTTCTACCTCTAGTTCCGCGAGGTGCCTGTCCAGACGAAGTGTACTGCAATTGTACGTTGCCAGTAGTAGTCGCCGGTTTCGGTAGCCTCCCGTAGCCCGGAGATTCTTCGCACCCCCCGTCCCGCCTTTACCCGAACCGCTGCCTTGGCTGGGAATAGCGGGACCGCCGGGAACTGGGGGCCTTTTGTTGTGGCGTCTATTCATTTGGGAGGGTTTAGCCTACTATTGCCACGCTGGCCAGACGGGTTGGCAACGGGTTTGTTCTCGAGTTTTCCTTCTCTCAAAATAATTGTATTTGTACGAATAAAGTCTTAAAATAATACTTACTTACGCTATATAAATATGTAGATTCTTTGTGTGAAAATGAACCGGTAGGCCTACTATGACATTTGAAGTTGTGGAACAAAATTTTGGGTAAATGATATCATAAAAAATCCCTCCGGATACTCTCACCCCAAAATTATCAAAGACATGTCTCAAAAATAATTCTCGAAAATTCTCCGGGAGAATCAAACACAAACCACATCCTTCATTCATCTATTGGCAACTTTGTAATATACTTAGCCTGAGACTATCCCAGTGCCAAAAACTCGGCACCAATTCTACATTTTTAGTTTGTACAAAAACAATTAATTCCTTAATTCTCAGTGTAATTATAATTATTGCTACAGACATAAAATGTACGAAAACCATTAAGATATTAATCCCACTACACAAAGACCTAAACATAATATAGCATAATTATTCAAGCGACCTACCACCGTATGCATGTCCTTGTCAAAGTACACATAGCAAAGGTATTGTTTCCTTATTTTCAATTGGAACCGGAAAATCCCTAATATAAAATAAATATTTGTCATAAAAACCACGACTTAATTATCTCGGAACCGATACAGTTCTTATTTAATTAGTCACAGCATTAGGGTTATAATTGAGCTCTTTTTATACATGTTTGTAAGCTTCTCATACAAATTGTTATACGATATTTGATACACGGCACATAATATACACATTTCCAGTATTTCAGTCAGTTTGATATTCTGACCTAGGTCGGCGTATCTTAACAAACAAAATAGGTGTCGACATCTTTTTGAAAATCATGTATATGTCATAATCAGACATGTAAGTAGATCCCAAGCTCTGAGGCGCAAGTGTCGGTTACTGTTGGATAACACATTAGGAAGATTGCGATCATATTATCACAGATACTCTACCCACTACATCAATGGCATTAATAATTCCATTTCTAAGAATATGAGAAAGTTCAAAGGTCCGTTGGTAACAGTTGCAGTATTACAATTCAATGATATGAATGACTGTCAACAAAAAACATGTTCTAGTAGCCAACGTGGAAGTCCTTGACTGTCTATACTATTTCAAGTGGAAACCACGTGCAGTAGATAACATGACAACAACTTATAGGTATAGCAGCATATATCAATTTGGAAGGCATTTGTAACAATTTATTACGACTGTATTGTCTAAAATGACAGTGTAATTTCTTAGAGCAGCTTTGTATTTTTATCGTAATCAAATTCTAGTTAAAGTATAATCAACAATCCATCTCGGCAGCGTTTAAAGGGGTAGAAGACACGAAAAAATGCCCGAGGTGCCTGATGGTTGTAGGAATGGTGATTAAGGGGAAAGACGTCGAAGGAAAGCGGAGAACAAGCGAAGAACTAACTATTCCTTAAATCAGGGGACTTGTTCTAATATTTTTAATTCAGAACAGGTTTTCAGCTAATTGGTTAGACTAAATTAACAATAATATTATGTTTATACAATATATAAACATGAATAATAAATTTTGGGTTTTTTGATAGAACATCTTAATCTTTTTAAATTAGGTATTATTATTGTGTCCAACGAGATCACCGCAAGCCCGTCACTCCAACATTTTTCCCAGTATTCGCTTTTATTTTGTAGGTACAGCAACAACATCGTGTAAAATGCATTACGGTTTCCTTCAAGTAAGGTGAGACGTTAGTTCAGTTGTAATTGTACATATCTCGCTGAAATCTTAGTAGTCAGTGGTATTTCGAAGATTTCTATACATTTGAACACTAACCAGATGGACTAGAATTAGAGAGCTTTCCTTCTCTTGCGGCTATATTCCACTGATATGTATATGTTCTATGCCGCTGGTTATATAGAAAAATAAATAGTCTTAGTCACAAAGGACATAAAAACAGTAAATAATAAATTGAATACTTTGCATATCAATATTAACACGAGCGTGAAGTTTTGGTCTTGGTATATGATTACAATAAAAAATTCTATTCCGGAAAATCCGGTCAGAATTTATGAACAAGAAATCAATTTTTTACACTATTGAGTTCTTGATGACATGAACAAATGTAGTCATAGTAATACATACACACATAATACATACATAATGTAATCTATACTAATTTTATAAAGCTGAAGAGTTTGTTTTTTGTTTGAACGCGCTAATCTCAGAAGCTACCAATTCGCCGCCCCCCATGAGCGCCGGCCTGGGGGTGACAGGTGGAGCCGCCTCCCAACAAGCAAAGTAGCGATAACAGGGTCTAAATTTAAAGCTCTAAGTTATATAGTAGCTATATAAGATCTAAAATAATACTTTTAGGTGATAGTACGGATATAAGAGAGTTTGCTAAAGCACCAGCGATAGTAAGGTGATATAAAAGATATAGAAAAAATACGCTGCAGCTTAAAGTTGTAAAAAGGTGCTATAAGCTACAACTTTACAGTCGTTATTGCAGCTTTAAGTGGATTTTAACATTAAAAGCTCTTTTAGAGTGGCTACTATCACTTGCTGATGTAAATGCTCTATTTAAGTGCTATGTATACCTTTAAGTGCTAAACATCACTTTTGGTGTTAAAGTGGTTATAAGAAAACCCTCAAGCCGTTTAAGGGTTATAATAATCAATCTTATAACTCTTAATAGTGCAGTGATACAATGGAGTTAAGGTACCCTGTTCAAACACTATATGTGTTTTAGCGCTTGAGGTGCTAGAGAAGCTTGAAGCTTTATAGCCCTATAAGAGTGCTAGTGTGGATATTATTAAGTCTTATAGCGATATGATTTTTGTTTTAAATATGAAACCCTTCTCTATCACCTTAAGCTGTTTAACTAGGTTATTTATATTATAAAGCTTTAAATTACTCTACATTAGTGTTAATAATCACTTTGAATGTTAAAAAATGCCGTTATATCGCTTATGTGGTAAATTTTAACGTCCATCTTTTATTTTACTGACCACACTAAGTAAATACACGCGTGCCTTTTCGTATTTAAATAATGCAAAGAGAAATTAAATCATGGAGGCTCAAGAAGAAAACTGGTGCAATGAGAAAGAAAATCCAGATGGTATATGACAATATAAAAAACTCAACAACTAACTCTAGTATAGACTACAATGCTTTACATTCTAATAATTCGCGTAATAATGAAGAGGGTTCCGTCCATCAAAATATTGAAAATGAACAAATTAAAAAGTTTCGACAGACTAGTAAAGCGGAACAAATGAACATTAACACGTTAAGTGAGCAGAACTGCAGTTTAGCTAATGAACTTCAAGTAGATGCCTTGGAACAAGACATGGGGACAGATGCTATAGAGTACTACAATTCTTTGCCACTAAGTAATTCCGAAGATTCGGATGAAGAGCCTCAAGAGTATTTTTACAATAAAAATCTTGAATTTCGAAACAATTTAAGAACATGGGCTGTGCAAAAAAATATAAGTCAGGCATCATTCCAAGATTTGATTCTTATTGTGAATAAGAGATTTGGAAATATATTACCATCTGACCCTCGGACTATTTTGAAAACACCGAAAACAAAATCTGTAAAAGCAATGGATGGTGGGGATTATTGGCATCATGGAATCACAAACACTCTGACTAAAATACTGGCCAGTTGGGACAAACTCCCTGATAAAATTGAATTAAATATAAATTTGGATGGTTTACCTATTTATAAAAGTGCCAAGAAAGAGTTTTGGCCAATTTTAGGCAACATTTTTAAATATAACATTAGTCCATTTATAATAGGAATTTACTACGGAACAGGGAAGCCGAAGAACCTAGAGTTCTTTTTGAATGATTTCGTTAGTGAAATGGGGGAATTACTGGAGCAAGGGATTTCTGTGGACGGGAAAACCGTTTCTATTAAAATACGGTGCTTTATTTGTGATTCACCGGCACGTGCGTTTGTTAAAGGTAACTAAGTGAATGCAGCAGATTTATGAGCACGACGTTATTTCAATTTTTGCAAGTTTCGTCTAATGTATGTCTAGTATATTATTTTTTTTTGCAGGTGTTTGCAATTTTAATAGTAAACATGGATGTTTAAAGTGTACAATGGTTGGAAATTATTCGCACACTTCACATCTGTAGTGTTTTCTACGAGTAAATATCCTCCAAGGAATGACAACGATTTTCGAAAAAAAATATATGGTGGTCATCATAAGGTGGATTCGCCACTATTAAAGTTGCCCATCAATATGATAGAAGATTTTCCGGTAGCTGATTCACTACATTTAATTGATCTCGGTATAATGAAAAGATTACTGCAGGGGTGGAGGGATGGTAGTTTTGGCAGATATATAACGAAATGGCGTGCGCAAGATATAGACACAATAAACGTATTTTTAAATAACTGTAAACTACCTTCGGAAATACATAGATCGGTAAGAACCCTAGATTGCCTAGCATATTGGAAAGCTAGTGAGTTTAGGACGTTCCTATTTTATTTGAGTATTGTCATATTGCCTAAAGTTCTCCGCCAAGATGCTTATGAACATTTTTTGGTTCTGTTTTGTGCTGTAACAATATGTAGTGCTAACAATTACCGCCACTTGCTGCGTTTAGCAAATGAAATGATTCAACATTTTGTCGAACGTTACAAATATTTTTATGGCTCAGAATATATAACGAGTAACGTTCACAACCTTCTTCACGTAGTTGAAGAAGTCAAAAGATTCGGTCCTCTCCAATCATTTAATACCTATCCATTTGAAAACAAACTGTTCCTTTTTTTTTTTTTTTTTTTTTTTTATATAGGACACGTCAATTGGACTTCGCCTTGCCTGATGGTAAGCTGAAGGCAAAATCCCAGAAAAGAGGGTCACCATTACTTACACATACCGTGTGACAATGGTGACACTCAGCTTGACGGCCTTATCATATGCTTTTTCACGCCCCGCTTAAAGGACCCGGGACTGTAGGAAGAAGGAAACACGTGAGCTGGTAATGAATTCCAGGCCTTAATGGTGCGACAGAGGAAAGAGTCTCCGAACCGCTTGGTTCTTGATCGGATGTTTTGCACCGTGTGCGGATGACATCTAAGACCTGCACGCGTTGTCCTGTGTAGGAAAGGGGAGGGTGGGACTAATTGGAAGAGCTCATCAGAACACTCCCCATGGTACAGACGGTAAAATACAGCCATGGACGCAACATCTCTACGCAGCTGTAAAGGTTCTAGGGTGTTCGTGATCTCGGGATTCCCAATGATGCGGATCGCACGTCGCTGCAACCTGTCGAGAGCATCTAGTAAGTACTTTGCTGAACCATCCCAGAGATGCGAGCAGTACTCCACACAGGAGCGAATTTGTGTCTTGTATAGAAGACACCGCTGCTCCGGCGTGAAAAATCGTCTCACTCTGTTCAGGACTCCGAGTTTTCGTGAGGCTGTTTTGATGATGCTTTCGATGTAGTTTTTGTTATTTAGGTTGCAGCGAACATCCATACCTAGGATATTGAGATTGTCCTGCAGCGGCAGTGGCGTGCTCTGAAGAGTAAAGTAATAAAGAATATGATTAGGCAAGGAAATAATCCACTCGCACAAGTTGCTAATCGAATCTGTGAAAACGATAGTATTACCATTGATGTCATGAAACAAACCGTAAAATTCGATAAACCATTTACTACGGAACGTAGAAATATGACGATCCTACATTTTGAAGATTTCATACTTTCTCCTAAACGGGCAGATAAATATTGTTTAAGCCAGAGTAGAAATGTTATTGAAATACAATGCATTATTTCAAATAAAGGAGAAATAAAAATTATTGGCAGAAAGATTACAAATATAACAGATATATTTGAAAAGCCAATTAATTCAACTTTTCTATACTCGTATAAAGCTGATGAGAAAAATATGACTTCTGAAGAGGTGGCACTGATTCCCACAGATATTTTTTGTAAATTAGTGTGTATTAGCTACCAAGATATTTCATATTTTATTCCCCTGATACATACGATATGAAGATAAATAAAATACAGTTTAAATCAACACGTTGTATTTATTTATACCTATTAGATAGGATCTAAGTTGCGACAATAGAAAGACATTAGAAACTAAAATGCAAAACAATAGTCATTCTCATCATTCGGTGACAATGAACAATGTACATAGGTACTAACAGAAAATATATAAATCAGTCAATATGAACCTCGTCTACATAACTAAAAATTGCACATAAATATAATACTAATCGAAAATAATATGAGATCGCTCTTATTTGGCAGAGAAGTAAAAACAATATTTACAAAAATAAATCTAGTACAAACAAAAACATTACAAAAAAATACCTCATTTTGACAGAGATATAAGCAGACATTTGACTTTCTCGTAATAACAGCAGAATGATAATATAAAATAATTACAAATATTAACAAAGGGATTCTTCATTGTCAACTGAAAGATTTGTTTCATCATCGCTAGGAATTTCTGTGACCTGATTTACAGTTTCATTGCCTTTAGGACCATCTGTTGTGTCAATATCATATAAAGTTGTATCAACAATTGTAGTCGGATTTATTACATTCAGTTTGGTACGCTTTGCTCTTAATCTTGATGTCGAAGCTCTTTGGTTTTTCGATTCAAGCCTTTTTCTAGAGTTTTTTAATAAACTTTTAAAAAAGTCGTCATTGTCTTTAAGAGTATACTTATTATCTCCAGCATAGACGAGACTCCAAAAAAAGTGTATTACATTTTTAAAGTCTTTGAACGGTATTTTCGAATTTTCACTTCTGCTTCCACCACTCCAAGAACATTCGCATAGAAACTTTCCATCAAACATAATTTCCGCGTATCTATAAGCACAATCTGTAGCTTTGCCTTTGCCACACACTATAGAATACGTTTGAAATAATGTCTGTTGAGTATTTTTATCTGATAAGCTTCGTTCCAGTTCGTTCAAAGCCCTTATGTTCTCAATTGGTTGAATGTATATTGGTGTATTTTCTTTAGTATTTCTGGACTCCATTAAAGGTTGGATATTACTATCTGGCTGTTTAATTCGGAGAGAAAGGTCGTCCAGTTGGACCGAAAAACCAGCAACTCTTTGCACAAGATTGTCTTGAATTTTTTGTAAGGATTGCACTGCTTCCAAAATTACTGATTGATTTGTTAAAACCTGATTTAAGGTTTCAAGAATTTTTGTTTCATGGCAGTTCCCAGCATTTCCATCAATTATTTGTAAATTGTATACAGTATTCGTGTCAGTTATTAGAGGCATAGTTCCATCTGTACCAGAATTGATTTCAACATCTCTTACCTGAAAAAAAAGAGAATTTCCCGATTAATATTATTAATGTGAAAGTTCAGTATGTTGGCAGATTTTATACAAGACTAGAGGACCCGCCCTCGCTTCGCTTCGGGTACCAAAGTTAGGGGATGATTTTCAGATTGAAAACTACCCTATGTCCTTTCTCGAGTCTTAAACTAACCGCACTCCAAATTTAATCTCAATCAGTTCAGCAGTTTTAATGTGAAAGAACAATAGACAAAGTTACTTTCGCATTTATAATATAAATAAATAAATAAATAAATATTCAACGACTTTCTACACAACGCTATCTAGACCCATGGTAAACATAGCTTAACTAGCTTGTGTTATGGAATCTAGAATGCGGATAAACAAACTTAGATACTTTTTTTTTTAGTATAATATTAGTATGGATTGTAAGTCTAGCTAATGGTTTCAATATATTAATATGTGTAGATCTTTGAATCACCATGCCTAAAAAATTATTTAGATCCGATAACGTTGAGGGAAGGTACCTTGAATATTGAAGATGGGACATTTGACTTTCTATCTATGTGGCATAGCCGTGGGACGCCCTATAATAATTTAAAAATTCTTACTGAATTGGCTTCTATAATATTAGGTACCAACCTCAGGCATCGTTAATCCATCATTTTCATTGTAGACCATATACTGTCTGAGCTCATTGGCTGAGTTGAGATCCAAAGGTTTTACTGCAGTGTTTTTTGGACGGACGCTGGTTTCCTCTTCAGTATCACTTTGTGTGAGCATAATAGTTATTTCCTTTTCTGCCGCCACGTAAGTATTTATGTTATTTCTTTTAACACTGCACGGTATGGAACACCAATGCGCTTGCGGTATAGATGTATCGTCGTTAATGAATTTTTGTGGCTGTTTAGGCCACCTTAGAACGCTATTGTGCTCCCATGTAGACGGTACTGCAATTAGTTGTACTTTATTTCGCTCTTTGGTCTGAATTATTTTAAACGGCATACTGAAATATAAAAATTAACTTTGTTGTAGTAATGAAACATATAAAATACAAAACATAGAGATATCGTTTTAAGATTAGATCACCCCGGGGTCCAGCGAGCGGGCGGGGGATTTCCACGGGTGGTTACACAGGTCACCTACGCGACCATTTTTTCTCAGACACGAAGGAAGTCCGTGCTCAAAAATTAGTAAGGGGGGTTTCTGTGTAAGTAGAATACTCACGTTTTAGAGATGTAGGTATATACTGTACGGCACGCGCAGTCGTCCAACACGCCGCTCTGTTATTGCCGTTGCCGTCGTCGCGTTGTGCTCAATGTATTTCACCGCTAAAAGCAAGTTAAAAATATATTATATTATAACAATTAAACACAAAGGTTGTAGTCTTTAATTTATCCCGAACAAAGTACAAACTTTAACACTCTTAGAATTACTTAAAAGTATGAACATTTACGTGTGTAAGGGACTGCAATGGACACGGGAGGGGCAAATTTATACACGCGTCTATTGCATAACAATCCGGACGCGTCTGCAGTTTTCTCGAACCATAGAATTATAAGTTTAAGTCTATGTCTCGAACGTCCTTGTGCGAAATCGGTAGAGATGCCCACTAAAATCGGTATATTTGAACTATTTTGAACCCAAAATCGATATATATACATATATACACATATATATATATAAATATTTACAAAAAAACCTACTTAAGGATCGCGCGGTCACAGGTTACCAATATAACGAAATTAGGCGCGTTATATTATTTATAATTTTCGATCACAATTTATTAGTTGAATACCTATATAGTTAGGTATGTAGCAAAACAAGTATTGTAACTACTTACTACTTTATTAATTGAATAAGCGTCTATTTAGATTTCTCGTATTATATTATATGAACCACTGTTGTTTTTAAATAAATAAATCATTCATTCATTCATTATATTATATACCTATTGAAAAAGATACAATAAACTTGATTAAAATCTTTTATGTTGTCAAATCAATGGTTTACGTATCTTACCAAGGAACCCAAATGTCCCAAATTATCATAAAAAATCATTTCAACGATATGACTTACGGCTCTAATCGACGTAGTTGTACGAACAAAAGTGCTAATAAATCATTTTATAGCAGCGTTATAAACTCATGAGTTCTAAAAAAGAGATAATTATCACTATTGCTGTTAGCCTTGCATTTAAATTTAAAACTCCATTATTATTTACAAATATAACCTAAAAATCTTGATATATCTATTAATAAAGTTTACTTAAATCATTGTTGTTTTCTCACAAATTAAAGATCTAAAAATTTTTGATTAACCATTTGGAAGGAATTAGTACAATTAGCAAAATTACATAAAAAAAAAAATTTTTCGCTATATTTTTGGTTTAAAGATTTCTTAAAACGCCTTATTTCAAAGGCGCTTGAAAATTGAGATTAAAAATAGTATACATAATAACAGAAAAAATACAACCGCAATAGTATTTCACTTAAATATTCACTAAAGGTATATATTTGTAGGACTTACCGTTTTTGTTAATCAACTGCCATTACGTACACATCACACTTAGATAAAAACAAAGAACTTGCACAAGAGAAAATACAGAAGGAGTAGGTACATAAAGCGTTATACAAAACGCAAAGATTTTATTTACACTACTCCGGCGTTTTTGCATCACTTTAAGTGATATAAAATAACATCTCATAAATAAAATAGAACCTCAGGCGATTAATATAGGTTTTGCAACACTTCAAGTGATATAAAATAGCATATTATAACTTTAATAGAATCTTGGGTAATAAATGCGGCTATTTTACTCTTTACTATCGCCATTGGTAAGAAAATACCATATAGTAGCATTGTTATGCCACTTATTTATCACTGTTGCAGTTAATACGAGCTGCTGTAAAACTTATAAGTGCTAACACCGGTGCCTAATTCGGACTATAAGAGAGTTATAGCGCACTCTATCGCTAATTTTTAGGCCGCGATGTCGCTAATGGTGTTTAATTGAACAAATAATCGGCTGTTATAGAGCTTATTTTATCGCTAAATTGTTAGTTGGGCTGTCACCCTGGCAGAAGCAGGCCGCGGCGGTGGCGCGCGTGGCGCGCCTCCCCGTTTCCGGGGACGAGTTGGGGACTCTGTAGTCCCCACACCCGAGAAGAGGGCCAGATCGTGAGAGATGGCCCTGGGTCGGCCGGGGTGCGAGGGATATGCCTGTCAACCTCACCTTCGGCAACCAAAGCGACCCACAGGCGGCATGCGTTTTAGTCGGTTCGAGTCCGACATAACCTCCTCCACCGGCTCCGGTGGGGAGGTATCCGTGGGGATTTTGCGCACGTAAAAAAAAAATTAAAAAAAATGAAGCTACCAATTCGAATCGAACAATTATTTTTCTGTTGAATAGTTCATTTATCAACGAAGGTTATAGGTATACAACATCAGGCTATTACCAAAGGGAGCCGAGTAGTGATCATAAATGTCAGCAAATCCATATTAATATTTTAAAGAGTTAAGATTTGTATTTTAGTATTCGAATAAACTCAAAAACTACTGGACCCATTTTAAAAACTCTTTAACCATTTGAAAACTGCATCATCAATGTATTACTTACTGACTAACATGAGCTATATTATATTCTCAAACGAAATAATTATCAAATTAGGGATTCTTACTAAAACTACAATAATATAATACAAAGTGTAAAAAATGACCTAAAAAATTCCTTACATGGCGTGCACTGCGAAAACTATTGAATTTGAACAAAATAATGTACTAGGAAAATGTATAACTGAAAAAGGTCTACATAAAAGTCCACAATGGCATATGTCTGTGTCCTAAGGAAAACCCACATTATCCATTTTTATCTTTTACACATTACAAAAAAATAATGGGAAATTATCGAAGCTATTTTTTGCTCACTTATCGAAGTTATTAACTATCGAATGCAGTATTATTTCTATCCCATTCAAACTATGTAATTGCAATAAATACATACCATACAATCATGCCTTTATCCCCAGAGGGTTAGGCAGAGGTGACATAGCACCCACATTTCACCAATCATGGAATTTGGTCCCATGTAATAGGGGGTGAGCCTATTGGGCACTATTTTTGACTCAAGCCCTGCATCTTAGACTGAGTCTTGTACGGTAGGAAGAAATGGGGTGGTCCAAATTCTACTCGGCCTGGAACCACGCGGTTAATAAGTGTAATTACAATAAATAACAAATTTTTGGTACAACAAGCAATGCTTAGTCCATGTACTGATCAAATAACCCGCACTGATCGCTCCCGGTGCAAAAGTGCCCATAACACTTGCTGCGTTGCCACGATGTATGGCGATGGACAGTCTTTGGACCAGGAACGGACAGAACAGCGGTTCCAAGTCGGCATACTTAAGCCATATCCATACTTAAGCCTTATAACTTAAGGAATGACGGCCTCTGTAGCGTATCGGTAAAACATTCGACTGCTAAGTAGGGGGCGCGGGTTCGATTCCCGCTCAGTGCAAATATTTGTATGCATGAATATGTTTATTTGCATTGGTCTGGGTGTTTCTATGTATATGTATGTATTTACAAAAAAAGAGTATCTAAGTATGTTTATCCGCATTCTAGATTCCATAACACAAGTTAGTTAAGCTATGCTTACCATGGGTCTAGATAGCGTTGTGTGAAATGATGTAGAATATGTATTTATTAAAAAAAATATGAAAGCAGAAATGCTGATCAAAGTCAGGTCATGGGTATACCTTTGTATTGATTCTTATCTTAATAAATTATTTAGTATTCAAGATTGTTTCAATACCTGTTAATTACTTTTTCGTCGGATGTTCTATTCCAAAGATAATAAATCATATATGTCAATAAATTATATATGTCAATAAAAGATTTCCGAATCCTGTAAAAATCCAGTAGATTCCCGTACATTATTTGAAAACTATTAAATTAAGGGCATGGGTTAAAAAGGTGCAATGGGGATTCGAAGTATATGACGAGTGAAACCGAAAAGGGGAAAAATTGGTAGATGAACAAAAGATGCAACGGAAACGGGATACTAAAGTGCGCGTAAACCTTCATGCAATGCACCCTGGGCAACGGAGGCGGGAAATACCGGCCGCAACGGGAGCGGCCCTGTAGAGAGCTACTCGGAGGCTTCCGACATGTCCCTCTGACTACCAGAGGGAACACTCTAAACCATTTGCTTGCTCTCCAATCAAGTGGTTTAGAGTGCAACCTTAACGTCCATCTCGATATGGACACTGTGCTTCCTGAGGGGCCATCTTAAAACCGAAGATGGCCCGGGGTCAGCCGGGGAGCGCAAGATATGTTCAAGGCAATGTTACACTCCGGCATCTGAAGACCAGTCACGGCATGCGGACTTAGTCAGTCCATGTTCAACATAACCACCCCTGACTGCCGACGAGGGTGGTACCCGAGGGAACATCTTCAAAAAAAAAGTTGGAAGGAAATCCAAATTCCACGCGGGCAGAACTGCGGCTAGTAATTATATAAAAACATAATGTACTAACCTTGTACAACTATATTTTTTTGTCTGTGATTTAATTTATTTCTTTATGGAAATGTTCTCTACTATCACACTCTATAATAATACTCGTAGCACTATTAAATTAGCGTTGTGTCATTCTTAAGTCATTCATTCATTCGATATATCTGTTCAAGTTTAGTCTTAGAATACATTTTGAAGTCATTTTTTTAGTAATGTATTTGTAGAATTAATTAGTGAATATTGATTGACAGATATTTAAAAAAAACTACTTTGTTTCAAGTAGAGAGTCATGAATATATCGTTCGATAATACGGGCTTACGAAACTACGAAGCATAAAATGTATATCTAATCGAAAAATCAATTCTAACTGTCACAATATAAACCAGTGAATCAAGAAGAGTAGCGTGATCATATTGCTATTGACTAATTCACATAATAAATCACATCACTTATATATTATGATTTATTACGTGTATTTAAACATGAGATATAATTTGATGGGTATTTGTTTGATTAAATGACACCTACATTTGCAGCTACTAATAAAAATACACACAGTAAATACAGCGGTTGTGTAAAAAAAAATATGGAATTTTTTACATGACAGCTATACGTTGTGCATTAACGTTGTATGACCGCCACTAAAAATTGGTGGTATAAGGGTAAAAAATAAATAGGCATTTTAATACCAAACCATAAAACAGTTGTCCAAAAAAAATGTGGTAAAATTGTGTGAAATATATGTATTGAGATTGTTCTACAGTGGCAGTGGCGTGTTCTAAAGAGCGGGAAGGGGAATTAAAGAAGATATTTTTGCTGTGAACGCACGCTTTTTCTTGGTTTTGGGAAATGTGATTCAGGATCCTGTCAAGCTCAGTAACAAGGAACTGCATTTGCCTTGCCGCGAAATCTGACTGCTTGGCTTAAAAATTTTCACCACGAAATTCATAAAACAGTTGACCAGCCCTTTAGGAGGAGTTTGGTTGGTGCAAAACATTGCCGGACATTATGTCTTGTCTACTACAATACGGGTGCAGGTATTAAATACCTACTATAATAGATCACAATACATCATGATTTAAGATCAGTGCAGATTATGAACGAACTAAAGCCTGCAAGCCAATAAAACGGTTCGATAAAAACAGTGTACATATAAAATTAAGTGCCTAAATAAATCAACTCTACTCGACTTGCAATGCCTTTTACCCGACTGCGCCAATGAGGGTAATGTTTTACTCACGTATGTATGTAGTTTTCTTTATTCCCCTCTACAGGCCCAATGGCTGGACGGATTTCTATTACGGAATTAGAAATACGTATATGTCATATTATAACTAAAAAGTTCAAAATAAAATAATTTATTATAAAACAAAAATAACCCTACTGATGTCTAAAAGATCAAAACAAGTTTTATAGCAGGCCATACCCATTTGCCAGTCATAAACCGAAATAAACTTAATTAGGCTAAGGAGAAAGAATTACAAAAGTGGCCTTAGTTACACCTTATAGCTAGCATCAGCTATTCATAACCCAGTGAAAATGTCGTTACAATTAGTCACAATCAGACTTACAGACAGGCAACAGATTTTATAAATATGTGTTTTCTAAGTAGGCATTTAATAAAAAAACAACTACTTTAAATTATAAACAGACTATTCAAATTCATTAACTTGTGTTAGAAAAAGAGAAGGAATGTTTCGAGAAAAAAGTACAGGAGCTTGTAACATGCGGAAAAACTAGTCTACAATCTTTATAAATGTATGTTCTGGTATAATGAATAACACTAATCGTTCAAATGACATGGTCGTATCTCATTAGATCAATCTAATATTTGTATATTTCATACTAGTCTGTTAATATACATTCATTAAAACAAACGCATATCAACACTTCGCAAGCAAGATTAATATGATTATTCAAACTAAGTGATCATAATTCGCTGTTTTATTTTATTACATAGTTTATTTGAGCGACCATTAATGGAATTACCATAGAAGCTTATCTCAAATCATAAATAACGAACAATTTGTTTTTATATCTACTACTGAGGTGGCAGCTCGAACTTACAGCCTCGTGAATTACAAGTGGTTACCGTGACCTATGCTATGAATGCCTCAGAGGTATCTCTTGAGGTTTAAAGACTAAGGGAAAACAATAAGGGATGAATAATAAATTATTGGAAAAAAGCCTCCAACAGTTTCATCCACCGTGCGATTATATCTTACATAGTATTAGGTGAGAGGTTGGCAGGGTTTAAAGCAGTTAGTAACTTTTCCTGTTAATTTAAGAGTACGATTAGTCAATGTACATTAACATAATCATATTGATAATGATGATATAATATGTAACGCGCGAACGCGATTCGTGCTTATTTGATGAGATCATAATATTGGATCGTAATTTTACGTATGTAGACAAGAATTTTGGCTATCCAGGACGGGCCCATGCAGCTCTCCCCATAGAAAGAAATTGATCCCCATATGTGCAAACAAAAATAAGTAGACCAAGCGCCCAAAAGGCAATCAACGGCGAATCTTTATCAGTCGAACAGCAATGCAACTCAAAACAACACACACAGCCATGCAAATAATATACGGAAACAGCCCGGCGGTGTAGCATGAGGGCCAGTGCATGGCAGTCGTACCCTGGCCGGGTTTCGACACGGTGTAGCGTGACTCGGCCTTAATTATTTATTTTCGCAAGGGTATATAATATATAATTTTTAACGCAATGCTCAGGAGAGATTGCAGAATACACCAATGGAATCTTGCGAATTCTCCCACGCATAGAAAACATACTTCAGAAGTATTACACCTGAGTAATGGTAACACTATGATATTAAGTCAGTCTATTAAGTGACGTGATCACACTTATTCAGCTCTGTTCAGATGGTCTGCACAGAAAACACCGACTTTGTCTGGAGATGTGTTTGCGTCCGTTCAGTTTTCCGCATGTATTTAGCACACCGAAAGCGTTTTTGCGGCATACCTACCCGTATAAAAGAGAACATTATGAATTTCCATCATGCGACTACTAACAACTACCTTAATAAATTAATGAAAATTGTAAAAATATTATAAAATATAATTTATTTTAAACCGTGTTATGAAAACTTCTTTAATTTTCAGTATTATTTAAACTTTTTGTCTCGTTGCTTTTAAAAAATCTTAGTTATTTCACCCCAATTTACATTAGTTTCCTTCCATATTTTCATTCGCAAATAAACACTCATAAAGACACCGCAATGATGAATTCACAGAATAAACGTAGTATGTATAAACAGAATGATTCAGCAATGGAGAAATTCCCAGATACCTGGCAACCGTCAGTTTCCATGACTAACTAGGTTGATTCCACACCCAAAAAATATACTGTATTTACAGGTAAAATACACAATTAACTTGCGAAGTTTTCCTAATTAAATCTGTCAAGGTGACTCCACTAGATATGTAAAAGAAACGTGTTTTTATATTCATTTTTGTATTTAAGCGCCAGAGCAAACAGAGATTAGTTACCTATATTGTTACCAAGTTAGCCTTTTCAAGGAACAAGGTACTAATTTAACAAGTTCTTTTTTTTTCATTTTGGAAAGTGACTTCCTCACACTAATATTAAAATTGTGAAAGTTTGTTAAAATATTTACTTAAGCATTGTTTACTGTTAATATCTTGATGAAATTAGGCCTTACTTATAGAAATAAACTTATATAAAAGTTCGAAATCACAATAGGCTACTTTTTATCCGTAGAATCTAGAAACAGTATTCACATTCCTCGCAGGCAGAAGATGTGGATGATAGCTAGTGGTTAATGATCATTTAGGACAGTCATTAACTATAGATACCTACTTAGTCTTATAATATTGTTATCTACACCCAGCCTACACAATATACCACAAACAAACAAGGGAGTGAAAAAGTACCTATTGCTTTTAAACAGTAACTCACACAACACAAAACCTGTTATGTGCGATTAATTGCGTGAAATTTATGTGACATCATATACATACCATTTAACTTATAATTATGTATATAATAACTTTAAATATCTGGTAATACGAGAGTTGGTTCGGAGTGTTTTAATTTATGAGAAATAAACTACTCTATCTAAACCTAAATTCCAACATCAAACTTTTATTAAGGCTCCCATACCCTCCAATAATTTGATCTCAGCAGTTACTTCTTCATCCATATTGAACACCGAGCTTAGAAAATAACTTTTTGAAATAAGTTTTTTTAAAGCGCCTTGTTGGTTCCTAGTGGAAGCCACCCCATCTCTTCCCGTAATACGATACCCAGGGCACCCAAGACAAATAAGGTATCACATATGTACCACAACCAGATACATTTCTAAATAAATATCTAAATACAAATAACCTAACCTTAACCTAACATTTAAATTATTAGTGTGACAAGCATCTTTCCCTACAAGCAAAATTCTAGTTCAAAAATCACTAATAGGTTTTCTTTCGAGGTAAAGGATTGCTCTTTTAAATATGAGCATAAAATCAAACAAGTTTAAATTCTGTCGTTTCTGTAATTAATTAACAAAACACTTTTTGTATATTATTATAATTCATTGCTCAAGGATAACAATATTCATGACAACTAAAATTTTATTCTCCTTAAAATCTACAAGAGCGTGAAATTAATTTATACCTTATCTTATTTTAGCTCCAACACGAACCTGTAAATAGCACGTTTGAGATATACACTTATATTATCTACAAGGCATAATTAAGGTATACAACCTTCCTATGCGGATAAGTAATAAATGAGGCTCTTTGAAGTGTAAGAAGATATTGATCTACGTACCCACATACTATGTATTTATATTGTAATTTGTATCCACACTCTCTCTGGCCTTTGTTACGAGCGATGTTATTATATACAATGATTCCGTATGAATCTAGGAAATTAGAAATATTTTGGGACTGAAACCAGCTGTAAACGATTTGACTGATCACGATTTTGTGGTCATACACATATGGTGGACAAATGGAAAAATATTCTGTATAGAATAAATCACCCCGATAAATTCAGGGATTTTTTATACCACTTAGGTGGCAGAGAAGCAAATGGACCACATGATGAAAGGTTTATGTGCCGTCGCAAATTAGAAGGTAAGTGTGTAACGTCTTTCAATATATGATTAAAACTTTTACTGTGACTTAGTTAAATATTCAAAATTAAGGTGTGCATTTCAGATTATGTCAGTGTGTTCTCATTAGTACAATTTGTGGGTAATGAGAATCAGGTGTCTCACATTACCCACAAGGGATCCCTATTACCAGCAACTAATTATTCCATTTTTGTTTCTTTCTATACGCCGAAAGTATGAGTCCGGATAACTGATTAGGCTTCCTGGTCTTCTAATAGCCTGCAAAAAGCTCTAAATAGAAGATAGCAGAAAATAAGAGAGAGTAAGGAAAAAAGAAAGAGATGGAAAAACAAAGGTCAGGGAAACCAAAATATAGAAGAATATAAAGAAAAAGCGCCAAGTACTACAAGAGACAAACGACACCTCAGTCTCAGATGTGGTCACTGATAATTTATGCCAGGACGATGAGAATGACGTCGCAGAAAATGTTAGATGCCTGATATGAGAAAAATCTAAGTCATAGTATTTAGGTGTCATAAAGTTACTTTGCCGTGTGGTTCCCGGCAGAGTAGAATTTGGACCACCCCATCTTTTTCGTACAAGGCGATTAAGGGATAGGGCTGTTTAACATTAGACAGATTTATACAGCCCAGACTCAGCCTCAGATGCATGGCTAGAGTCAATAATAGTACCCGGAAAACGGCAATAGGCTCACCTCCTATTACGTGGGACCGAATTCAATGATTGGTGAAATGTGGGTTTTTATTCACCTCTGGCTAATACTCCGGGGATAAATGCATGATTTTATGTATGTATGTAAAGTTACTTTGACTTTATATTGGTATGGTTTCAAATTAACAAAACTCTTTTTACCGGATAGCGCAATAAAGATCATGGTATAAAAGCCCGAATCTTCGCTGCGCAAGTTCGGGTCCACGTTTTATGATAGGCCTACAGAGTTGTCGTCCCCTTCCAAAAAGAGGTTTGGTGACGATATTAAAACAGAACACATGAACTAAGGAAATTTCCCACTCAGTAGGCTCATAATTGTACCAAGAAGTCTCGTAGCTTTTGTTGATTTGTACTAAAAAGGACGAACGCGTTATTGAAAATATCTCTCTTGTGTTAGAGTCTTTTAATGAAAAAAATCAACAACGCCGTGATGGCGTCATGTACCTGTCACATAATTAAAAGTTTATTACACTTTTTTAAAGGAAATCACGAACGGCCCGCATTTTCTGTTTAAAATAATCTGTAACTTAGTAATCAAGCAGTTAGCTAAACGATCAAGAGGTCCTTAGTTTGAATCCTGGTTACTATACTACGGACGTGAACCCACTCCTAACATAAGCTTGGAGGGCATTCAACGTGGGTTAACGAGAATACTAGTAATTAGTAACTTTTTTTTAAAAGGGTTCTACTACCTTTTAAAAAATAGTTACTAATCTTTTAACAAATTCGTCAGGTTTTGGAAGTACTGAAGAATTATTTATAGAACTTTATGCTATTCATTTAACATAAAATTTACGAGGCGGAACAGGGATTAAAGTAAACAAGAACATTTTAGGAATATTTGTTTGCAGCTAGATCATTTTTTGGACTTTTTAGAGCTCGTACTACCCGTAATGACTGCCATTGATGTTGGTATGGCAACCGGGACCGACGGCTTAACATACTCTCCGAGGCACGACCTGTGGCCTTTTACGTGCCAAATCCATATAGGTAGGTAGTTATAATTGAACATGCATTATATACGTCTTACTACTCTAAAAACAACAACAATGTAATACATAATAAACTGAAAATCGTGCAAACAAAGCTTATATAATCCCTCAATTAAAATTAAAATCACAACTTAATGAAGGTTTAACGTGGGTATCGTCACATTTACAAGGTGAAGTATCTGTCACGAACAAGACGAGCAACAATGACCTGCAACTGTGTTATTGCTATAGTACATTCTGTTTTTCACACGATATTATTGAAGTAGCTCGTTGTTACATTAGTGAGTACTGCATGAACAATCTGGGTCTCATTTTACTTTTTCAAAAGTCGTCGTTAAAACAAGGCATCGTGTTCACAATTAACGAGAGGTTGAATTTTTGTAGCAGTTTTGTGATCGCATTCATCTCTTACCATTCGTTCTTGCATCTTTTACGTCAGCTAATGTTTATTTAATGCATGCAACTGTTTTATCCCTTAGTACCTAGAACTTCGAGACGATAGTATGTAGTTGGAAGGACGGCAATTATTTTATAACAATAGTTTTGAGTTTCAAACGAGTTAAAGAAGAATAATATTGGTATAAAGGTATGAGATTACGCACAAAATGGCCCAAAAAGGAGGCTACGTGCGGACAAAGGTGACAAAGGTGTGTCCCAATCACAGTTATGAGATTAAAGGTGTACGGGGCTCCACCAAAGATCTTTAGGGCCTGAACCAACCTTACCTGCAAAGATACGATGCATTGACTCTCCTCTCAGGGTCTGGAGGCCAGACAGCAGTCACTCCCACATGAGCCAAGACAAGGACAATCTAGCTAAATAATAGGAGAGTAGACTCTGGGTTCCAAATTGCAAGCACTGGCCGCAACTGGGGCTGATACTATGATGACAACCAAATCCTAACAGGTAGGACGCATGGTGGTAGAAACCTAGAAACTTCCTTACACTACAGTGATTTTCCAAAGGGAACATTAAAGTCCCTCAATCCACAGTTGTATTGAACCCCCATTGCGTGAATCTGTTAGGTACAATTACCTAGCCGGTATTATATTATGATTAAAACCAACTACCAAGAAAGTGGTTTTTTCATACTGTATTTGAACCAGGCGTGTAAAACACGTTGAACAGATGTATGATGTGGTAGAAAAATAAAAACAAATTCAATGATTTTTTTTTGGTCAGAGCCTCATAATTATATGTTACGTATAAATATTGGCAAAATAGGACACTTGTGGCATTCTATTTGTTGCATTTTGACTTCTGTATTGCATTATATTTAAACCTCCCTAACTGAAATTTAACCTGATGTATATTTTATCTGTACGGTTAAGCTTCTTCTTTATCTTGAAGCTGTCCAGTCGAAATGTACAGATTATTCGTATATCCCTATAGCCCACACGAACAGGTAAAAATGCGCAATTTACTTGCTCCACGATGACTTCGACTGATGACGCATTAGTAAGCTATTGTTGCATAATTATTATTGTTCATAGAAAAACAAGAAACAATAAAATCAGGCAGCGGAAAAATTTAAAAGATTGGCTAATAAGAGTAGCTCCCAAGAGACTGCCATACATAATAATAAACTCTACAACAGCACTTGCTAAGTAACTCATACCACAGTCTTAGTATTTTAGTCGGTTGACTCAGGACTTGCTCGGGTCTACTATGAAGGATACACGGGGTAGTAAGTGGCAGGGGTGCCAAGTGCAAACTCGGCTAGTTTAGATTCTCTAATAGGAGGGGTATGTTGCTAACGCAAACCTTTTTAATCGACTTCAGAAAAGAGGAAGTTCTCAATTTGTCGCAATGTTTGTATAAGGTTTTTATTAACTTGCAATTTATGTAATGAATGTATGTACGTAATTATGTTTATTCGGGTCAAATCTTGCAACTTGATATTGAAGCAGAAATGCGCAATCGATTTTAATACATGTTTAGTCTTAACTAAAAATGTATGCAAAATTTCATTAAAATCGTATTGCATTAATATATGGAGCTATCCGGATGATGGAGTAGTAAGGAGACCATAGGAACTCCTAAACTAAAAAAGATAAAGCTTATTCTATCTTAGTAAAATCTCTGATAATACATGGTTTAATAACAGAATAGTAAAGGATTAAAAATAAACTAAGTTGCAAATACGTTACGCATTTATGTTATTTTTATATCATGTGACTAGCATTTTTTGTCATATCAAATTAAATATTTTATGTAATATATTTGAGTAACTTTTGTTATGACAACCCTGCAAGGTTCAGGGTGAGGATATTTGTGCATAAAAGAGTCGAACTACTGATTGGCGTAATGGTTATCCTCTTGTTTTATTGTTTATATCAAACTAAATGTCTGAAAATTGGTTAGAGTTTAGTTTTGTATAGATAGTAATACTGTGCCCATACGAAGACTGACTACATTCGACTACATACATGCTCCGAAATATTATTATCTACATTACCATTGATTTCGTTTTATCAATTCATATTGCTCCATTCCTCTTGAACATCTAATTATCGGTGCAGTTTTATCCGTATTGTAACGATTTCTCGTAGCACAGGTGCCAGACATGCTACGAGAACGTGAAGGTCTCTAAAAATGGGATTTATACATATGTTTTAATCGTAAATGGAATGTAAATAAATTATTTTAGAAAATAAATAGCGAAACGCTGCACCACGCCATTTAAGATACTATAGTTCTATGTAAGATAAGTTTTGCTAAAGATCGCAGCAATTACAAGCAATCATTTTACATCAATTTTGTTTGGTTCAGAAAAATAAAAATATGTATTATCTGAATGAAGGTCGTCGAAGAATTAATAATCAAAAAAATTAATCATAATTTCAATTCGTAGATGAAAAAAGAATAACACGATTCGTTTTTCTTTTACAACAGTTAAGTTGTTTTTTTAATTAAATGAGTTAAAACTTTTTAACTTAGTGTTACTGAAACTAATTTTTATCCCCTATCATGCTATTTTTTGATTTAATTACATTGGTGCATGCAGCTCACACAGAAAAAAAGAATAAAAAATCTAGCTTTTCTGGAATGCTCGAAAAATGAGGAACGTTTTAACGATCATTAGTAATAAATAAGCGGGTAGGCTAAAGGTAACTAACAGACCTTAAACCCCGAAATATCAAGTCCATGAAGTCCCAGTTTCTTCAAGCTACCTGGTAAAGTGGAAAGAACAACTTGGGCAACCGGGAACCAACTCACCATGGAAGACTAGCTAGAGGCGACACTGGAGCCTCTATCTCTGGAAAGGGATAGTTCGGGGACCATCTGTTTCGGATCAGCAAGAAAAAAAAAGGTCTTAGTGCTATCATTGTGATGCAAACGAAGAGTCGGAGCTGTACACGCTGATGGAGTGCCCGGCGTGAGAGGTACTGAAACGTGGCCTCATGTTAGTCCTTGGATTTGAGTTCTCTCGCTCGGCGCTATATTCGCAGTTATGGTTCGAAGTGGGAGCGCGTGGGTTGCCGCTGCCTCCTTCTCCATGCAAGTAATATTCAAGAAGACGGCAGAGCGGGCCCGGGGAGACTTAAGATAGGTCTACTGGTTCGCTAGTTAATCACATGAATTATGCCAATTTCTCCAAGTATATATCAAATTTTTAGTACGGATGGACCTACAAAAGGAATGGCTGATATGCTACTTATAACTGGACCTGAATTAGTGATGTATGAGACCTAGATTGATATACTTCCTCAATCTGGGAATGTTTGGTAATTCTCCTTTTTTTTGCTACCAATGAGTTCTACTTCTGCTGGAGCTCGCAGTTGAGAACCACGATTAAAAAATATAAACATATCCAATAATTCAGCATACGAGAAATACCAGAATATTTATATTATATACCCATACGACATATACATATAAACCTGGAAGATTGTACATCATGACAAACTCTTCATCACCCAAAATCTTCACTTTTGAGATCCGCATTTAGTGTTATCCAATAGTAAAATAGTTAAATTATTTGAAAATGGAGAATCGTCATCAAATCATTTCAATTCGTCAATGATTTTAGTTATTGTTTTAATATGCATTGATCTGAATGTAAAAATGACATCAAATATTGATAGGTTAGTTAAAAACTTATAAAACACAAACATAAAATGAATTTAAATCCAAAGCAACCTTATGAAATCTACCCGGTTTGTAGACATAATGAAAAGCAATTCCATTTATTCAAATTAAAATACACGTACAAGATAAAATTATTATGACAAGATAAAGAAAAACGTGTCGAAATATTGCCGAATGATCACTGTAACGATTAATAGATATTAAGGGAAAATATCCCGGTTGTACCAATTTTTAAATTGAGGGTACTTTTTATACATTTATTTCATCTTTATTTTTTTCTGGATGGATAGTAAGTAAATACACAATCATATACTACCCATATTAAATTACAAAACTCCTCGTTTTAAAAATACAAATACCTATTACCTATATCACAAACTGCGCTCAGACATACAAATTCATAATTAAGTCTTTCGAATTTTGTTATTTTCCTGGTCGCGTGTACAAAAGTTAGTAGTTATTTAGATGTCAATTGGTGTATTTCAGAAGTCAAATATCACAGAAAATATATAATAATATTAACATCAGGCAATCCGGTAGGTAAATCTAACCCAACGAAGTAGAGACATCATCGATTATTACTATAACATTTTCGTATTATTAGTATATAATTCGAAAATGCACATCTGCAATCCTATGGAGAAGTTCCATACTTTATAGTTATTGTCCTATCTTCACAAAACACGGGATGATGACACCTATCCCTCTCCTTCGTTTATTGTTATTGTTCATTTTTAATTTCAATTTCAATTGCGATACTTGACCTTTGTAATACTTAACTTCCGGAGTTTCTTTCTGCGACTCGTGGAGGTCAATGTCAAAGTTAAAATTTATTTAATCCGTAGGTATAGAGTATAGACCAATATATATCTGCTATGATATATGCAGAATGAACATTTTTTACTTTAACGGTGCTTACAAAACGTCGAAAAATCTCTAAATTACGTACTAAATACGGTTAGTATGTAGTACCGATTTGTAACGTGACCTTATCTTAAGAAGATTTCGGGAAGAAAATGGTCACAAACATGTTTACTTAATCTAATAATTGACATCGTCCCTTTTCTCGTTAGTCAAGACCTGTTGCTCAATGTTGTGCCACTTGTTTAGGAGAGCAGGGCAGAAGTAACTTGACAAACTTCAGGGTGAATGCTTCATGAAGTGCTCGTAGAAGCGTCACCCTCTATGTTCTATGTATATGTCTTCATTGTGTGTTTACAAGCCACAAAAGTGTAAAATCATTTATTCGCGGTCTTAACAAAGGCGAATAAAGATAATACAAGAAGCTCACAAAGAATTACCAAGCATTACATTGAAAACATTAGAATTAAAAGCATTACCAAATAGGTCAGTTTTGTTGTTATTGTTTGAAAGCAGACGTGCAAATTGTCTGTTATTTTGAACTTACCCACGCTTTCGGTTATAGAGTCCACTTCCTGGGTTATTGACACACATTCATGTATATAACATAAATTTTGTGCTCTTAGTGTTATAATATACATATTTTTGTATAATAAAGTTCAAAATGGGCAGGTCAGTACAGTTTTATCGTCGCTTTCAGTAGGTACTTACTCATCGCTTTTTTTTTACATCTAGCGACAGAAGTTGCTTAGGTTGTACCCACTTAGCGACGGAAAGATTGTCGAGCTTTTACCCGAGACTTACTTAAATTTATTTCATTCAATTTTACCTTCCTTCAGCACCAATATTCTATTTGGAAACAACCTACTTTTTTGATCACAGTCGTAACGTGAGCATTGAGTAGTCGAACTTACCCAGCACGCCATTTCCTTTTTCAAATAAATAGTGTGATTGGCCAAGACTAGTTTAACATGACAAACAACAATAGATATAGATACATATATTATGTAAGTACCTACGTGACAATGTTTTGAAATACTGACTATCAACAAGTAAAACACTAATTTCGAGGTATATATTAAATTTGCTAGTTAAATGTGGCTTATTTAAATTTTATTATTTGCATATTAATATTATTTGCAATTGTAATAGGTGTTGTTTAGCCTTCAAATATATTGTTTTTGTTACGTTTAATTGAATTGAAAGAACTACATACATTCATATAATACATGTGACTCAAATAAGTGCATTCTACCTGTTAAATATTAATTGTATGAATGAATTACAGTTAATAGATAGAGTTACAAAATAAAATCCATAATTAACTGCACAGAATGCAAACTGCTTGTCAAATTTAATCGTCATTAAATTTGACGAACAGAGTCCGAAACAGAATTTGACCAAATCCACGTTTAGAGTGTGTGTTCAGCATGTATGAATTCTAACTACAAAAAAGTGTTATAGGTACGTGTAGTAACTTAACCTTAACGTACATTGAACATAAAATAATCAGAATTCATAATAATCCATTTATTTATTTTCAATTTATTATCTATCAATCATTTAACATTTCTATCAAAATTAACTAACTACACAATCGATGTCTAAACATACTCAATAACTTGTAAGAATACACTGTGTAAAATTAAAGCATCAAACTATTTTTTAAACAAGTAGTTTTAGTATTGTTTTTATTTTTATATTTTTATTCGTTGTATAATTGACATTCGTAATGAAAAACAGTGTGTGCACTCGTACTATTGGTGCCCGCGGCAGCCTTCACGTCCGTGACATCGTAGAAATATCGTAGATCAAAGAGTGGCCTTTGCTATTGTGGCCAGGCTACCAGGATAACAATATGTCTGGCCATACCGTATCCGTCAAGACACGGTGGCTGGGATAGACTGACGTATGCTGGCTTGGTGTCGTAGAAGATAACATGCGTGTATGTACACTACTAAGGCTGACTAATACGCTACAGTTTTGTCTGGCAAAATGTTATTTGCAATCTATGGGTTACATCTTCAGTTAACAATCTATTTAATATTTAGGCATTACTGGGATATGGCTTTCAGGTATGTATTATGTCGTTATTTTTTTAGTATTTGTAGATTAGGGAAATATGCTTATGCTGTATGTATTACCACTGTATAAGCGTACAAACTAGAGAGTTTAGTATAGACCACCCGGCACAACAAATCATAAATAAAATATAAATAATTGCAAACATTCATGAAGTACATACCTATTTCAATAACATTGCATAGTTCCATTGACATGAATTATTGATGAGTCTGTTACTTGACCTTGCAAATGATACGATACCGTTTTGTCTGTTTCAATATGTTTTTTAAATCCCAGAAAAGTATTGATATTGAAGCCTTTCGTGTTTGAGTAGCGCCAATTATTAAGCTAGCGTAAAGTTAAACATACGTTCAATTGATTTAAATACATATAGACTAAAGCTTTCCTACAACCCGTTTACATTAAGTCTGTACCTGGCATCGATGTAACGTCATCAAATTTAAAGTAAACGGTTGTATACATCAACTTTATTTTGTTATGATTCTAATAAATTATCTTCATCTTAGCGTTAATACCAGTCTAACTGTGGATTTGGCTGAAATTTGATATTTTTTGTGAAGCAACTGCCATTTGACCACTACAACCCAATGGCGTCATCTAATAAATTATATAAATAATAATATTTATAATAATCTCCTCAGTCATATAAATTATATGAATTAGGAGATCCTAAGTGGAGAGTTATGTCAAAGACTATCGTTAGCCGGTGGCCGAAGGTTTTCCATAGAGAAGGAAATATTCTTACTGAGTTACCTTCCATCCATGAACACCTAGACGCCGCCGCCGTGCCGTTTGAGTTAATTTGATATATCCACCTACACTAGCTGACGGGTGATTTCCCTAGGCATTTCCGCATATAAAAGAAAATAATGGTACTGCTCGTTACCCTTCTAGTGCAACCAGATGCTAATCTGTCCGTTTGATGACCAGTGCACTTAGATGTATTTCGCTTAGAAAATTCCTAAGCTCACCAGACAAATACGTGAATTACTAAGCAACCTGTAAATAAGCTACGATACTTTAGAAAATCGGATTTTTATTCTTTTAACTCGTGGATGAAAAAAGCAGGCGGAAAACGGATACACCCATCGTAAATAATCCCTTTGAGAATTTTATTTATTAATTTTCTTAAATTAATGCTGCTTTTCTCAACAAAGTGACAAGCTGCAGATATTTTTTGTAAAATTTTTAATTAAATTTTCTGAGTTGGTAACCGTTTCTCAAACCGAAAAGTTAAGGTCACCGCTAACCGCCCCCTTCATGAGTTCATTGTATACTTAACCGTAGTTTTAAATATGTGGACCGTTTAAGAGGCCATTACTTTACTGTATATGGGTGGTCCTACTCAGGAGGGACGAAAATTTTTTTTGGGCTCCTCAGGTCAGAGAGGTAAATTGGAGTCTAGCTTAAGTCGTTCTTATACTGGTGTCAAATGGGCCAGTCTAAAAAATAAAATATAGCAAAACTATGACCATTTAAAAAAATATGGGCCCAGGGTACTGAGACTATGAACAGGATACTGAGTATTGATACCAAAAAAACTTAAAAACTGTTGAAATTATTTAAATAAAATTGTTTTATTAATAAAAATAGTTCAATGGTAGACAGCTGGACAGTAAGTATTATTTATAGTCACAGTTTGACGAGCAATTGCGACATATAACAAGCACCCAGAGCTTTTTTGAGAGATGCGATAGATCAAATTAATATTGACCTATCTCACATTAGTTCCTGGAGCAGATCTCATGGGCTCAATGTTAACCCAACGAAGACACAAGTGGTAGTAGTTGGCAGTTCTAGAACAGACATAGATCTGACACATGTTCCTCCAGTTATTTTTGATGGCACTGAAATTCCGATAAGCAAACAGGTCAAAAATTTGGGTATAATTATCGATTCCCATCTGTCCTGGGGCCCACAGCTGCAGGAGGTAAGCAGAAGGGTGTTTGTTTCTGCAGGATCAATTCGGAGGCTGAGACATCTGCTGCCGATCGCCACAAAAATTGCGCTGGCAAACTCCTTGCTCCTCCCTATTTTGGATTATGCTGATGTCAGCTACTTGGATCTGACCGAAAACCAGCTTGACAGACTAGAACGTCTACAGAACGTCTGTATACGATTTATATATGGTCTGCGCAAGTTCGATCATGTATCACAGTTCCGTTCGCAGCTACAGTGGTTACCCATTAGATTGCGCCGGAACTCACATATTCTTTCCCTGCTATACAACATCTTGTATAATCCTTCAAGACCTTTGTACTTAAAAGATCGCTTTCAGTTCCTTTCCGATACGCATGAAAAATGTTTAAGATCATCGAGGAGACTAGTCCTAAAGATGCCAAAACATTCCACAGGGTTCTTCGATAATTCTTTTACCGTAACAGCTGTACGCCTGTGGAATGAACTACCAATGGAAATAAGACGAGCTCAGACGTTACTGAAATTTAGAAGAATGGTCAAGGAGCACTATTTGTCGATGGTGTCACTTGTAACATAGTATATCGTCATATCTTTAGGTATGTATATGTGTATAATTGTATATTATATTGTAGTAGTATATTGTAGTAGTATATTGTAGTAGTATTATATTGTATATTGTAGGTAGTTTATTGTATTTATATAATTATTAAGTTTTTTAAGTATACATATATTTATTATATGCACGTATATAAGTATGTATAAATTATTACATTTTTTGTTATTAAACGCCAACAACTCCCAAATACTCCAACCAACATACATTTCCATCCAAAGGTTGCCTGGAAGAAATTGTGTAAAGCGATAAGGCCGCCCTTTGTACTGCTCTTGTCTTCTCAATTTCTGTAATATGAATATTGTAATTGGCGTACAATAAAGAATATAATAATAATAATAATAATAATAATATAAATGAGGTAGAGTCACTTTTGATGTAACCACTTTGTGTCCACGTGCGACTTAAAATATACTGGACCCAATCGTTACCCATGGTATCTTCACTATATAAAGCACCTAATATAAGACAAAAACAATCAGCCATTCTTTATCATTTGTTCTCTTTGATTTGCCAGCTTTCGAATTTTGTTCCTGGTTTTCTTCTTCTACTACTACTTTTTTTGGTTTGATTTCTGGTTTTTTTTTCTTATTAGTAAGTTTTTTTATTTTACTTATCTTATCGACTTCTTGTTTGATTTATATAATCAGGGCTGGCATTTTGGGCTGATCTAGCAATATTTTCATTTGAGAAGAGATCAGTAAGGTCATTTTCTGAGTCTGGCATACCGGCTTATATGTTCGGTTTTAATGAAAATTAAAAGAAAGATCGCTCATAGTGCTTTGGTTATATAATTCTGATCTGCTGACTACACCTAACCTGATTCGGTACATGGTCTACGTTTCATAATGCTAGAGTGGGATTTTCAGCTTCAGCTCTTTCAGAGTCTACATTACTATAGATAGAATCGACCCTATTCCTTTTTTCCGAGCTGTTTAGTAATATCCTTTTTTTTTAATCTAACCCTTCCAGCTATCTTTTTCTTCTTTTATCGTTCTTCCATAGTAATATTTTTTTGGTTTTGCCATTATCTGTAAAATAATATAATAATATAATGGTTTTTAAGTATTCAAATATTATTTACACATATTTTACATTTTAATATAATAACTTACATGATTAAGGATTACAAATTTACAAAATATGATTGTTTTTAAACAATAAATAATGAGGTTTTGATGTTAGAAATCGGAGTTTTTCCCTCCTAATATATTAATTTATGATTACTATGTTAAATAATATGCAACAAATCAAATAATACATAAATGTACCAATAATTAATACGTTATAAAAGATAACTGGATTATTAATAGTACGGAACCTTGATGTTTCTCTATTTCCTGATTCATCCTCAGTCTCCTGGAAACATAACAACCCAGGAGACTGAAGCCAGGACAATGAGGTTATTTTAAGTTTTTAGCCAATAACTACGTCAAAGTAATGTAATACCTTAAAATGGAAATTATGTAATTTAGTACGCTAAAGCAATGAATTTACGACCTATGAATGCAAAATTAGTATATAGAAAACAATGGGTTTTAAATAAATACGTACCTCCAGGTACTAATAAGTTGACTGGCCGCAGCACAATCTCACCCACACGACTGGTCATAGTGACCAAACCGACCGCAAGCCGAGACGGACTCGAGTGGTCACAAGCAATTTACGACAACAACATTCGTCTTTTACTCAGACCGAACACTAGATGCTAGACGCAGTGAATTCATACAAAATTTTAAAGTGTTTCAAAGTAGCAGGAGACTGAGGTAAAAACCGAGAGGCAGAATATAATGCTCTTTTTTTTAATTTTTACGTATTTAGGGTAAAATTATAAAAACACATCAAAAGTTCATTCCGTATTTACTAAAAATAAAGTTATGATGCAGCCTTTAAGATTTCATTACGTCCGAAAGACATGCCAGGAGACTGAGAATTTGGCACTTGCAAGTCAATTTTTAAAGATATATATTTAAGAGTGAGCTAATTTTTAGTGACATACTCGAAACCATTAATAGTTGTACAGTTTCGATAGTAAATCAAAAATAATTTGCTCACAAAATTATACAAAATAAGGTGAGATACGAAAAATTCCCTTGTGAGTAAAATCACCATATCGGGATGCTACAGATTATGCAATATGGAGAAAAAAGTCGGCAAGTGGAAACAGAGTCCCCTAGGTGGATCCAACTGGAATATTTGCTTAGAAGATTAAATAGTATTTTAAATTTAGAAAACCAATGCAACATGTTTCAATAAAGGTCACAAAAATTTCACTGAGCGCATATTATGAACCAGTATAGGTGTAATATTATAATAATAAACGCACATATTATGTGAGTTAAAATTTACATACGAAGGTCAACAACAGTCGTGAAAGATATGGCAATATGTTGCCTATTTAAATAAGCCTAGTTTATTTACTAAGTGTAGCCGGATTAGCAGCGCAGCGGAATTTCGAGACCCGACTTCCGCAATAGTATTAAACCAATAAGTTAGATATAGATATTAACACATTGTTAAATTCCTATGTTAGTGGCTTTCTATTATGGTAGCCTATGACAAATGACTGTACAAACCATGCCCCTATACTCGTATAAGAAAAACTGGTAAACATAGTGCGACTAACTTTTGTAGATATGAAAAACTTGTTTTTAAATGCACGTTAAAATTGTCATTCATCAATCTATTAACATAAAATAAATGATGTTTAAAACAATAATATATAATCATGACGCAAAATTAAATAGGTAGTCATAAATAAATAATTGAAATAATTTAATAAGGGCATTTTGACAGTTGTAGTGTAGGGTTGGAGTGTCTCCAATCGATTGTAAAAAATAACCGATTAAGATATTATTAGGGTATGTGTTAGGGTTAATGAAAGCATAAAATGGGTATTAATAATTGTTTTTGATTTACTTTTGAGTGCTACTTTCGCTTATGGCTTATGGCAAAAGTAACATTTGAGCACCATTATAAGTAGTGTTACATTAGAGGATCAAAATCAAGCGCAATGTAACAAAAGTTACATTCTCGCAACGCTGACCATAAATGTAACGAATAGAGATAACCTCTATACGATTGAAATCTAACAGCCAAAAATAATACAGCCACCACACTACAATTAAAAAGACTTCCTATAAAACGTAGCTATTTACAAGTCTCGTTTGAATGAAGAATTACAGCAAATACCCCGGTCAATGTAAACATAAGAGATTACAATATTTCGCACCCAGCTGAAAATTGGTTGCATTGTTCAAAACACTATCATACATATAATATAAAAAGTCTTCATGGATCCGATACCTGGATTTTTTTATTCGGGGTCAATGGAGACTTTCGAATTTCAAGATTTTCAGCAAAAAGGTAAGTTTTATCAGAAACAGGTGTGAGACAAAGTTAAAGACCATGCAATTATCTATAAAATTCCTTTGACCTTGAATAAAAAATCTTCAGGTGTCGCATCAATGAGGACTTTCTAGATTTCATGTATGTTTGTGTTCTGAACAATACTACCAACTTTCACCTGGATGCGAATTACTACCCTCACTACTATAATTTGGTTTAGATTGACCGGCTTAAAATATGTCACACTATATTTTTTAAATGTACTATTATATGTTATTACGTGTTTACAAATTATTTAACTTTAATTATTATAATAGCTTTGTTTCGTTCCAATCGTGCCAAGTTACCTACTATGACTTCGGGCATCTGTCAAAAGACATTATTAAACTATTTCAACATAGAATGATATACCTATTGATTAAATCATCACATAAAATTAAATTAAGTATACAAAGCACTATAGATTAATCAAATAACCCACCCCTGATTGCTCCCGGTGCAAAGGTGCTCATGACACTTGCCGCGTTTCCACACTGGATTGTGATGGCCAGTCTCTGCATTCGGGGCCTCTACATACAGAACCTCATTAAATTGACCTGAGTTAACAAAGTAAAAGTTAATTTACACGATGCAAGTTTCTTGTCTATTACAAACAATAACATTGAAGCAATAAATTACTTGCATTGTTTAAAAAACATGTCACATTCTTGATCCACTAGACAATTTTTGCATGCAGAACTGTTCTTGATATTTTGTAATCTTAATTCAATTTTTTAAACTAGTATCCGCGTAACAATTATTTATAAATTTTGAAGTCGTTTATTGCGCTTCATTTATTATCGCCCCGACACGGGTAGATTAGGGTAGGAAGTTGTGTCCCTCGCCCTTTTAGATAGTAATACTGTCCCCTTTTAGTGTTGTTACTTTAGATACTCGAAGATAATTGGTATAGAAAATGGAATGCTTTTATTCATGGAATGGATTAATTATAAAACCATAATTGAATACATAATGTAGGTATTCATATATCTACATCGATATTGGTAAAATATGCGACACCATTTTTAGGGTTAAATGCATATATAACTAAAAAGGAATAGAAACTATTACAGTGTAATTTTTTTTATCCCTGCAACTGCTTCCCCTTAGGTGGTGGAAAGAGCGCGAAATTTGCATCAGTTTTCTACCTAATTGTAAGACTCAAATGTAACGACCGGGGTGCGAGGGATATGCCTGTCAACCTCACCTTCGGCAACCAAAGCGACCCACAGGCGGCGTGCGTTTTAGTCGGTTCGAGTCCGACATAACCTCCTCCACCGGCTCCGGTGGGGAGGTATCCGTGGGCATTTTAAGCACGTAAAAAAAAAGAAAGACTCAAATGTAAAGTACGTTAAACTTGCATGCCCTGCATTATTTTTAATATTTTTATTTTCGTATGCATCAGTACAATACCTAGCGAGAGGCTAAATAAATAAAACGCATCACCTTAAGTTGTATATGTCTCTATATTCATGTTTCACATGGTAACACACATGAACGCCAAATAACGTTTATGAACATCAAGTCACACTTATAGGGAAGAACTTTAGTAATGGTGTTACACTACGTTGGACGAACAGTGCTTGTCACGAGTACTCTCTGGAAGCGAATTTTATGACCAGTACCTAATTGAGTTACGCGCGAGTGAACTTTAGTTTTAACACTCACCAAAATGGTACGCGAATTTGGTTCTGGATTGCTAAAGCTAGTGTGTAGAGTATTACAACTGAACGATAATAGTATATTATGGTACCAGTATGTAAAGTTTGTGATTATTGCTGAAGTGCCATTGAAAACAAAAATAACTTTAATGACATTGTTTACGCACAGAGTATCAAAATAAATTTAAAAATTATTATGCGGCACAATACATATGAGCGATCAGAACCACGTCACCACGGCTATCCTAGATATTTTCTTGTTTCAGACTTTTTATAGCGTGATTTTTCAGCAGTCTGGTTTTATAGATTAAGAACCCTTACTATGCAACAGTTTCATTAACTACTATTATATAGTACCTACTTAGAGAAAAGATTATTTAGAGAAACAATTAGTAAATGTATAGTTAGTATAATTACAATTAACTGTATGGCATAGTTTTAAATTTGATAGTTTTGAAATTATCGGTTTAAATACGAAGTTACATAAAATGAGTAAGCAATATGCATATTATTATTAAGAACAAGGCAACTTAACCAATAAAATATAAAAAGCAAGAAAAAAGAACTCACTTGTGAAAAGGCACAGTTTGATTATAGGTCCATTATGTGCTTGGCCAGCAAAAAGGCAGTTTGATTATAGGTCCCATTATGTGCTTAATTGCGGTGAAGAACATAGACATAATTATTGAATAAGACACTTGCAGTTTACCAGTTTTCTTTATTTTCAAAAATAAAGTAACACCAAAAAGCTGTAGAAAAGTACAATCTCCACCAACAGTCAGTGACATATTAGTAACGCAGCCAGTAAAGCATGTAATTTGCGTTCGATTTCTATGAGTAATATTTGTTCCAAATTCAAATCACTTTTCTGCCCACTAAAAAAAACCTGAACAGAAAAGAGCTATTATGCTCCCGCTTATAGAGGAACAAAGTGCCACTTTTCAAATAGACGGGATGAAAACAATAATGTATAGCAATATTTTGTCTTTTGTGGGGTGTGGGACCGTACCAAGATCTCCGAAGCCCAAGCCAACCACACACGAATGACGGACGTGGCAATAGCGCAGACTTTCCTTTCGGATTTGCTGTGTTAGACACAGCACATACGAGGAGGGGTAAAACAGTGAACTTCGGGCTGCAACATGCAACTCATGGAACCCACTAGGATTGTTGATCGATGATTGTGGGTCGGCAGAGCTTATTGTGCCTACGTAACTAGCCCATAGCTGCGGAGAGAAGTACCTACGATGTGCGACAACATACCATAACACCTCTGTATAGTTATTATAACACCCAGTCTTCTTTGCGTCTGGGGTTATAAATAAATAATTATTCTAATCGTTTTATTGGACTGTTTTATTTGCATATTTCTGACAAAGTGACATCAGTAACACTGTAGTTAACGGCGTTGTATATTCGGAACAAAGGGAGGTACATACGTAATTTCGTAGACTATTAAAACGGCAGCTTTCTTCAACATCAAAGGAGTATTACTATATATTCTGAGTTTATAAGTATCGGTACCTTCTATTCTGAAATATAAATAACGCTAAAGGAATGATTTCAACCAGAACAATGCTAAAAGGAAAAATAAAAAGGAAGAGCCTACTGAAAACTGTCAAGTCAAGCCTAGCAGGTAATAATTGTATAGGATAGGTATATCCGCTCCTGCCACATCAAACCTTAATTGATTCAGTGCAAGCAAGGCCAGCACTTGGTCGGCAGTGCACCTACTTCTAACGGATCAATAGGTAGAACATATTAATAAACTGTAATAATCATTTAAAGATAGCAACACGTTTAAATGCATCGGTAGCTTAGTGGCTAAGAAAACGACCTTACGATCGAGAGATTCTGGGTTCGAATAATGACGTAAACCCACTCTAAACACAACCCATTTAGCTTAGCCAGTGGGTTCAGAAGGAATACCAGTAAATTCGGTTATTAATTTATACCTTAAAAAAACGACGGGTTACACTCCGGGAGTGCCGGCAGAAGTGAAAACTTGAATATTAACGTTGTGCATTTTTGATATTTTGGAATGGTTAGAGAATAATTTTGTACGAATTGCTTTCATTATCAGTATAAAAATACTATTATTTATGTGGTGGAATACAATATTTATTTATTCTGCTATCGTACAAAAACATGACAATTTATATTACATTAAAAATTTAACACTTCAGAACTATTACAATTATTTTACATTAAAAAGTTTATCACCGCCATCACACATATGACAGTCGTGTGACATTCGCGCAAGCGCCCTGCGTCGCCTGACCTCTCTCCATCCGTCTTACAAATTTTCGATCAGGTCACGTGTCCTGACGCGAGTTTAGAAATTTTTACCCATTCCATAAAAAGTACACAGCGCCGCTAAAGAAGTTTTCACTTCAAAAATCCTAAACTTTCTTCGACATAGTTGCTTAAACATCTTATGTTCTTTTACTGATTTTTTGTGCAGGACATTGTAAAAACCCTGAAAACTAAAATCTAATCTAAATACAAATTTTCGTCAAAATCGTTAGAGCGAGCGGTTTCCGAGATAGGAGTGTTTAAATATATATGAATTTATGTGGGTATATTAATATATATACGTATAAAAAATACTCGTTTAATGTTTGATATTATATTGCCGCCCTTGAAATATGTATCATTTAGGAGTTCCGGTGGCCTTGTGTGGTCTTCTTCATCAGTTCCACTTCACAAATTGATACTTTCTGAATTTGCATCGTTAGGTACTGAAAATACTTAAAGTATTGTTTTATTTTAATCAAACAAGGAATCTAAAATAATCCTACGTTTACAGTTATCTATTAAGAGCTGTTCTGATAATCTCAGTGAGCTATGAACTTTATCAAGTTGGTATCTTGTGACGTTTCTAATAAAATTATTATGTCAAAATTATTCTTAATATTACAATAATGATAATAATATTACCTGCATGTAACAGAATATTATTCAAAGCCTGTTTATGCATCAAAAAGACTACGTTATCAGGGCAAGAATACAATCATAGCCTAATTGAGATATACTAATAGGGTTACAAACTTAGTTATCGGGCGGGCGCAACCACAAGCATAGCCTCTTTTTCAAGATAACGTCGTTTAGACGACGTAATCATACGAGGTTGATACATGTAAGGAGCATTAAGTGCCCCCACGCCACGTATGCAATACAGTGTAAATAACATTTTCAGTCAAATTGTATGAAAATTTCTTATCTCTGTTAGAGCGGCAGAGCATTCGAAAGCTAAGTTAGAGCTTGAATTCGATTCCTGTTTTTTTCAGGGTTATCATTATCCATAAAAAGCTGTCAAGTGCGGATCGAACTCGTAGGCTTGAGGGTTCTGTATAAAACTGAATAGAGGGACAAACTTATACCATATAAACGGCAATATCTTTTTATTACGTAGACCTAGAAGTTTGATTTTTTTACAGCTGTAAGGGTTTGCAAACTTGAGTATTTGGTATAAATTTCAACTTGATGACTATGTCACAGTCAACTTACTTAAAAACGTTCAATTAACTGCCTAGGCTGTTAACTAAACGGCGAAGTGTAATTGACGGCTTAGTGATATTCAGCCGTATAGCTTGTTACACAATTCAATAAACTGGCTTAGAACATTCGTTCGATGAGATACCACCCAGAAATAAGACAGAAAGTTATAGGCTTACTGAGGAAAACATCTCAAATAATTAGGTTAACTTAGAAGGCTAATGCTTAAATATTTTTTTAACACGCTCATAAAGTGGCTCAATATCACCGCAATTAGGCACATAATTACACCTGAAATCGAACTGTGAGTTTTTGAGCGCTATAATTTCTAAGTGATGTTTTGAAATTTTATGTATGTGTAGTTGCTTTGTTCTTAAAAAGTTTCGATTCATATAATTAAGTTTAATGTACAAAACTTTTACTCAAATATATTTAACTTATGTTTTCTTTTTAAAAATTTTAAACTCCCAATTTTCTACGTTCCGATAAAAGAAACCTCATTATTTTAGTCTATGGCCGTTCACCATTGCTAGCTAGATTCCGCGCATAGGAAAAATAATTAATTTTCCCGCTATTGCAAAAAAAAACTTCTCAACTTGTTTTCACTGTTGAAATTATTATTATTAATTAAATTGTCTACAAGTACTAGTTATGAAGCAAATGATTTATGTTGTGCACCGCCCGATATAAGATGTGAAGCCATTAACGTTATGTAAGGTTTACTGAAAACTACAAGGGTATATACGTAATTTAGTTTTTTTTTTTTACACAAGAATGTCAAAAACGTCGTATGATACATGTGTGTATGATGATTAGTTAGTATCGTACCATAGTGTACTTAACTGAACGACGCAGTTTAGTGTTTTTCTTTAGGGATACGGATCCGTAATAGCCCTAATTTCTTAAGGTGAGCATAATGAAACAAATTCATAGTTTGTTACCACTTATATTTCAGACAAGCACACGGTCCACCTGATTGAAATTGGTTACAACATCCGTGCTGCCGACTCTGTTAGAACAGAGAGTTTCTAAGCTATCAACGCAGAAGATAAAGCAGGAGAAACCTTTGGTCTTCCCACTTACTACACAAAAGCTCTCTATTGAGATCTGGCTGCTCTACTTACCGCCGGGAAAACAACAAGAGGTTATTATGGCCACGGCATTCTGTAGAACGAAGGTACTTTCACAGTCATACTGCTCAATTGGGACTGGAAAACTGTTAAGTCCTACCTCTTAGTTTTGTTAGTTATTTTACCGTTGAATCTTCTTCAGGGCCTTATTTTCCCACTATTTTATGATAATTAATATGTTATAATATTTGTAAATGCTTCTAGTAGAAGCATCATTAGGCAATAAGTTGCTTTGTTGAATTAAAAATAAATATCCCTTTACACCTAACTTAATGCAGAAGAAGTCGCAGGGAACAGTTAAGAAATTACATATTATATAGATATTATTGATTTAATAAATAAAGCAATTTGAAGTAATAGCGTTATATATGTTCAAACTAACAATACATAAATTATAATCAATGCCGCTGATGACAGCTAAGATAATGCGTAATCGCAGGTAGATAACCGTACCTTCGCTGTGAACTAGCACACTAGCGCTCACGTGTGATGTGATGACACACCAATGACGTCTATATCATAATTTTACCGCGACGCTTACACCACTCAACGGCCGTCAACCGCGCTCAGAGGGAATCCCCAGTGATCTTAAAATTACAACTTTCTGCTTATTTACCAACGCACTCGGTAACATATCTGTAGAAGGGAAAAACCTATTAAAATTATTCGTGACATGGATGATAATTTTGGTAGAATTTTCCTATATACTGACGGCACAGAAACTTAGTGCTTACTGACTCGGCAGCGCAAGTGTGATTGCTCTGGTGTTGCACTTTCCGTCAGATAGACCGTACGCTTGTCTGCCACCTAAAGATATATCTACTAAATGATGATTACAATAATTAGGTGTGATAGTGATATGATTTCGGCTCTAAATGTAATGAGGTGGTGGAAAAATCTTAACAAAAAATACTGAACCTGTTCCTTGAGTACATACAATGGATGAAAAGCTTACGCGCTTATAAGCTTGCACTAGATGCGTTCAGCCGCTCTGATGTGATTTAGTAACAAACGTCTATCCACCCGTCCATTCATTCTAGTTATCGCATTTACAATATCTTTGCTTCTTGATAGATAGAGCTGTTTTTTTAAATAGGGGAAAAATCATATTAGCATACTGGATATTGTTTTAGTGTATCCTTAATTTTTACAGAATAGTTATGTTGATCTGACAGAATTTAATGATAGTTGCAGGTTAGAAGATGATGATGGACTATCCCTATACTTTGGAGCATTATTGATATCTGCGTCCTTGAATCTACGACCTTCGGATCTGGGTCACAAAATCAACGGCGAGATGAGGGTATGAACGGAAATGTATATGTACTAGTTGGTATTATTAAACAAGTCGGTGGTTAAATATATAGATAGTATGAAATATTACAACACAATAAAGACCGCAGAAATGTAGTCAATCGCCAAGGAAACAAGTGTGTTGACCCTAAGTCTTTTAAAGAAATCGTAATTATACAATATATCTTAAATGCAATTTAATGACCTTTTTATTTCCTCAGGTAAAGAAAACAAAGACATTACATTATGTTTTAATTTAATTTGCAATACTTCCATTGCGCAAGGAAAGGTTACATGGATTTGAATATAATAAAACAAATTTTAGCCATTACTATAAACAACAAGTATCAAACGTTTTGGCACTTGTGTTTACACCACTAATTATATGTTTAACCATGATTCCTATCGGCTTCCCGTTTCCTGTTTATTCATTATCGCTTATATTCACAAGTTCAGAACTAATAAAGATTTTCTCTACTTAAAAACTTGAAGGTTACGACCTTAATATTGAAAGAGAAGCGCATGCCTCCATAAACTTCTGGGGCTAGGGGTGAATCGAATCAATGCACCTACTATTATTTGATAGAGGTTACATTAGTAAGTGTTCGTTAACAAATTCAGTCACTTCTTTTTGTACACATTCTGAGTTCCTATGTATACGATCTATGATTTCCTGTAAAAATCTAACCATATATTAAATACTTATTTCAATCAATTAACAGTAGGGCCCATAGAATTTTGGTCTTCTTTATTATATGGCTAATAGACAATGGGGTCTGAATAATTTGTTAACACTATGTTTATCATTTGCGGTCGCACGATCACAGAAAAGACTGGATGCACGATAAATATATAGATACAAATAACATATAAAAATATGTATAGATGGTTCTATACTGTATACCGCCTGCGCCACGGTATGTTACTGAGCCCTGTAGCGGCTGTAGCCTTGACCGCCACTGCACTCGAGGGCAATTACTCTGAGGTATCACAATATATCTTATGCATATTTATGGCTCTTTATAGGCATCAGCTTTATAAGAGTGTGTGAAATACATAATATAAACACTAGACATGTTCGTAAAATATCCTTCCTAACTCCAGAAGAGTAACAATTCTTGTCAGCGTTTAAATAAATAGTGAAAGAAAAATATAAATAAACTCAAAGAGCAATTATTTACTTTTTGCCTAAAAGGTTTTAACAAAATTGACAAATATGCTTGGAAATGAACTTCTCAAGTATCAACATTCTACCTATTTCGGGTTTTTTTTTCAAATTAAGGCAAAACTGTTTAAAACCTCGTATAGTCACATGTGAAAAATAGAATTACAGATATCACTTTTAAGCTGAAGCTACATATCTTTTAACAAAGTCAACTAAATGCGACGAAGAGAAAAGAGGGTTGGATTATTTTCGATGTTTCCGTTTTCATAAACTATTAAGAAGTCAAAAACCGGTTGAGTATAAAATCAATGCGTATGTATGTTGTCAACAATCTGGCTCCGAAAATTCAACAAGCCTTGATCCGTAGACAGTTTCTCTGTCTACACCTTGATTACAAGTTTGAATGATCAATGGGTGACGTAACTAAACTAAACATGATTTATTGAAATTGACTGATGGCGACGACGTGTGTCACCTTATGGTGCTATTTGTCGACTAAGTCAGGTTTTTGTAATTTACCTTACCGTAGAGTCATTCACAAAACCGTTGACTCGTATTTGCGGTTGTAATAAATTATATTTCCATCGTGTGCTTTGATGAAATGTTTTGTGCCCGGGTTTATACGCTATACCTTTCCATTCTGTTTGACGCATTTTAGTACGTTTCATTTGCCGAGGCAATATTTAAATTAGTAAAAAAATGGTAAACTACATATGTATGTACGCATCTATGCAAGAAATCATATATTATAACAAACCATATTAGAATACAAGTTATTGAATAAATTATAATAATTAAAGAAAAAAATTAAATATTTATGATTATAAAATGGGTGTTCGATACGATCAAAGGATACAGTTCTGAATGTCGTTAGAATAGTACGAGGTTTGTATACAATAATCACAAATGTGTTAAAAAAAAGTTATCACGAGTAAGTTACATTCGCTCCTTTAAACTTCGACGAGGTCGGCTTATTGTTTTTGTTAATATGTCAACTTTTCCGGGTGCGACTGCCGCTGATTCCCCTTGAGAGGAAAACTTATGCGAGTGTCTCTTCCTCGTCCGTTACTTAGCAAATGAAGCGACTTGCATCTTGCAGGTAAAGTTAGTTTTAGGAACAAGGACGTCGATCGAATCCCGTACACCCAACCTGGGTTTCATCAATATGGATTTTTTTATTCACTGATATTTATTGAGTGTTAACCTAGTATGAATTTAATATAATACATTTATATCAATCGTGTCTAAAAAGTACCAAGTAAAGAATAACCGCAACTTGCGAGCTTAGGAAAAGATTAAGATAGGTATGTGAGGATCGTAGCAACCGACAGCACGAAGCTCTATCAATCCCAATGGAAAATAGGAGAGAAAAAAGAAAAATTGGATAATCTTCTTTCAGTAAGATCTGTCGTTCATTTACAAGAGGGTGAAAGAGAATGTGTGTACGCACGCAGTGGAAATGACTTGGTAGGTTGCTGCTGCACTCTGCTTATCTCATCTTCAAACCCCGAGAGAAAAACCTGTGCCAGAACCTAATCCTTCAATCAGCATTAGAGATTGACTGAAACAGAAATGGCGCCATTCCTAACACAAGCAATTTAGCTTAGCTGGAGGGGTTAGAGGGAATATTAGTAATTTCGGTTTTAATATTCTTTAAACAAAATCGCAGAGTAAAATGTACCGCGTTGTATGACAGACATTGTTCTGAGTACAAGATCAATGCCACTCAAGTTTGCGTAGAGGTGGATAGGAGCTTACGATGCGTCGCGCGTATGCATGCATGCGAGAGCCTGTTTCCTGCAAATAATACGGAGCTAATTTCGTGCAATAATTCCATAGGGTTTACACGATATGCGGATATTCGCATCTGTGACACGCATGAGGCATTAGAGGCGGTAACCAAGTTTTAAATGAATGTACCAGACATCAATATCGTATCTATCTCTCTTTGACATAAATTACATCAATAGGGACAACCGTAAATTCGTGAATCGCACAAGTAAAATTTACTCCTATGTGGAAATTGGATTCACGATACTGCACGCAGTAAGGGTTGGCAAGGTAACCACTTAATCTACTGCGCCATCCGTGATCCGTCAATCAAACTTCCCCCTAGCATTGTGATTTGTGATAGAAGAGCGGGTTGAGTGCTTTGAACTCACAATATTCAATTAAGAAGCCTATCATATGTTACTCTTGGTCTACTATGCTCCTCTTGTATGAAGGTAGAAGCTCAAACCTTTATGTAGGTAAATATATATTTTAGTATGGGTTATAAGGTTAAATCTTATAACGAATTACATCCTGTTCAAATAATCAATTAGGTTACAGTGGAGCTGAAATGTAAATTTGGCAAATAGGGCAATTTTCAGATCTAATGTATGGTTGCAGCAATGACAAAAGAAATAAAAAAGGTACCCATTGAATTGTGAACCTTCTCCTTTTTTGAAGTCGGTTAAAAACAAATTAAAGTGTTATTAAGATCTCCTAGTACAATTACTTATAAATGAAATATAAAAAATCTGCACGTCGCCGTCGGATAATTTTCTCAGATCTATTAAGTGGTATTATTAAAAACCTTGTGCATGATTAAAATATTTGTATCCGAGAAGTTATTTTGACAACAGACATCGTAATTCGTATTCGAATTAGACACGGACCACTTAGAATTGAGTATCTAGTAATGAAGTTTAGTTTGAACATAGTATTTAGCTTACCTTGCCTTAGCTAATGTATGATGTTCTTTTTACTTTCTCATAGAAAGAGTGATTCGTATATACAGCAAATAACATAATCACAAAATATCATTTACGTAATCCTTTGTCCCGGCATTTCAAAGGCATTCTCTACAATACAAAACGCGAATAAGACGACTCGTAAAATATGTAGATGTACATAGTTTACTTTGTGACATTATATTTTTAATTAGGAGAAATTAAATGTATTATTGCTTTATTCCCACAGTAATGAGATCAATTAAAATTAACTATGGCTGGAAAACGGCCTCCTGCGGTCCATACTCTATTATTGCTTGCACTTTTTTTTGCATCCCACCAAACCTAACTGAATAACTATCCGCAAAAAAATCCAGATTGCTCACAACCGTTCTGCCACTACGCGAATAATGCTGGTACATACCGACCGAGAGAAGGCGAACAAATGTAAAATATGAGATTCGTGTAACAGTAGTACTGCCATTGCTGAATATAATAATCCTTCAAAGGCATTGACTACAAAAATTTATTAAAAATAATTTAGAAAAACGGGTTCGTTTAAAATAATTGCGATAGAGCGAAAAATGTAAAAACAATAGTAATGTAAAAAAGGCTAAATATATAGTAGCGGCCTCAGGTAACTTCGTTGGCAGTTTAAGTGTCGACAATTGTTATATTAAAGTTAAACTAATAACTATTGATTGAAATCATTTCCTACATATAATCTAGTAGTGGACTACGGTTAAGGCCAAACTAGTATTAAAGGATGGCTTTTTGATTTTATGGACAAGACTAAAACTTTCATTCATTTGAATTAAAAGCAATGGACTGCATTTGTCCACAAAAATTGAAATAAAAAGTTTCAATATCGTATCTTACCTACCTATGCTCGAGCAACCGTGAACGGCAAAAAATTCGTGTTTTGACATTATTTCTCGTGTTTGTTTCGCGTTTGTATTTGTATTAGGACTCAATCCTACAATCCCACTTTTTGTATCAAGTTGTGGGTCCATCTAGTAATTTAAATACATCTGAATATATTTACGACTTTGTGCATTGTAGTTTGTTAGTAATCAAGTTAAAGGCAGGAAGTCTGTTAGGTTTAATATTAGCTATTAAAAATTACACTTATCCAGTTCCAGCAACTCAGTCAAGTTTATAGCATGTAATTTATTTTTCATTCAGCTGTATTGATTATTTTTGCATTTGTTAATGATCTATCAAGTTAAAAAACTACATATCTGCAATAAAAATGTTTTATTGAAGTTCATGTCTCAATATTTTAGATACTTTATGGTCGTTATGTTTTTGACGACCTAGAGTGCTAGAGCCTGCTTTTTGTAGGGTACATTGAATTGCTGAGATCGAATTTCACTCAGTGCTACTACTTATGTACATTTTACGTATTACGTATGCATACACAAATTAAGCATGTATTTACAGAAGAAACTATATTCAAGTATTTTTATAAGTTTATTAACCGAGTTCTAGAAAGGAGGAGGTTCTTAACTCGAATAATCATATTACTTTTTTATGTTTGTACACAATCATATCAGCACAAACTTTTTTTGTTTGAAAGGGGTTTATTCCAAAATGGTCCATTTTAATTTTGTGAAAATCTGATAAGGGGTTTCAGAGACATACCACAGAAGTCATACCAGGCAATCAGCTGCAATCGCATATTATTGCCTTATTTATGCAAGACTACATCATAACGTCATGCCTGTATCCTTTGAATGGCTACGCAGAAGTATACATAATATTCAGCTATATTTTTGATTTTATCGCACCGTTATTAAAAATATTTTTATATTTGTTTCGGTTCAGTTTTGAGGTATTTCTATATTTAACATCTTTGGTATTGGCCTTTTTTTCACAAGGAAACTCCTCAAAATCAAATAGAATAGAAAGTGTAAAATGAGTAAAGTATTGTTACATTTATGACAACCCTGTACCACGGACAGTACTATGGTCAAGACATTCTGAAATCTAATCCAGATTTGAATTAACAAAAACAGACAACACAACTTCTTAGTGATGTACCGGATAAATGGAATGTTCGAGATTTGGAGTACGCACGTAGACATTATGATTGTTTTGTTTGAGTTATTGGAGGTATATTATTGATTCTACAGCTACTTTATTAAGGATGCCAGCAGTACGCAGTATTTCCATCGATTTATCATCTTGGTCATCTAGTTAACAGTGCTTCAAAGTTTTCTATTGTAAGCTCGCATTTACGATTTGCATAGTTGTTGGATGCAGGTTGGTGTGTACCTGGCATAACGCTACATGGATAGACAACATTAAATGACTGTATTGTTGTAAAAATCACAGTAAAACTCGGAGATAAATATAACGGTGGCTAAGTTCAATAAATAAAGTAAAAACAAAATGACGTCGGTTACAATGTGTTTAATTTTACATTTATGAAAAACTACGCTTATGTAATCAGATATATGTAGTTAGTAAAGTTCATTTTATTTCATACGTATTAAGTACATAATAATTGTAGCTCTGTATTGTAATTAATAGTAGAAAATTTACATTAATATAACGTTTTAATAAATGTAAATTTAAATATTTTTAATATTAATATTTCAAAAATAAACGAATAAATAATGACATTAGTGCCACTCAATAAACATTGTGTTTATATCGCTTTGTTTCTGCTCTAAAACTAAATAAATCAAGTTATAAAGTCCCGCACTATAAATTTAGAATTAATTTTGGACAGAGATTTTGTTAGTTATGACTAATAAACTCATATTTATTATATAAAAGTGAGATATTTGTTATAAAACAATTTATTCAATCAATAAACCTATTGCAGTCCTGTGCTGGACATAGGTCTTAATTATTAAGATTCGATAATTCATAGTTAACATATTATAGTAATGTGGGTCATACATAGAATACTAAAACCAAATACGATTGAATTACTGTCCATCCGATTTGTCTGGACCCAATACTATTGAGCGTATTGCTCGGGATATATATCTTGGACGTAAAACGCGCTCTACATGCGCACTAAACGTTTTTTTGGGTGTATTTTAAAGATAACACAGCATAGATTATTACAAAACACTTTCCCCACCCTCCAAGGCCTCGTTTGTCTCGCGATTTAGATCCAAAATACATGTCCTGAGGTATACAGAGGGACAGTAAATGGTTGCTCTAGCACCATGACAATGGTCATGAGTACACACCCCAGGATAAAGACCATCACCAGCATATTACTGTCACAAAATTTATTTTTTATTTATTGAATTAAAATCAATACGAATAGCAGCTTTTAAGTAGTCTTTCAGCCTTTTCAGCAGCCGTGTTCTTTAAGTCAATAATAATTTTCATTTCAATATGCAACATTCGCGTACCAGTGGGTATCAATTTTTATGACACACGTACAAACAATACTAGCAAAGTACCAAGGGATGAAGTGTGAATTGATCATCACCGTATCATCCTTGAGTCTCGGTTGTATCCGGAGCCATCACCACGGAGCACAAGGTCCGCTATCCGACTTTTACTCCTCAACATCTCACATTTTGAACTTTTAAATACACAATATAAAACTTCTGATACGTACCTATTTTGATCATTTACCTACCGTAGTACGCGTGTATGTTCTTAGAATTTGACTGTATGCCAAATAAAAAGGGAATAAACATACATTCCATTCATGGACGAAAAATTATACGCAATATCAAAACTAAATGAAATTGTCAATTGAAGTAGAAGATCACAAACAATTTTCAGATGTGGTTGGTAAACAAAACTAACAACACTCATCCCAGTCGCAGTTCACGAAGTGCATGAATGTGAATTTTATAAGTCACATTTTGAATCAGAATGAACACTTATTTCAATAATTTACAATAAAATCTAGTAAACGATTTAAATAATATGCATTTAATCATTTTAATAATCAATCAATAAACAAAATCCACTCTCAGAACATAAAAAATAGTAATCAACCTAGTACCTAATGAAGTGTCCACTTCCGAGTGTAGTTAACATGGTCATATTTCCAAACAAGGATCTGCTGTATTGCGGATATAGGCTTAGGAAGGATTCTGATTAATAACAGAATAAACTAAAATTAGGAATTAAGCTGGATTAACGAAAACCATAAAGCAATTATATGTTAGGGAATTTTCATGACGATGATGGTTTGGGGCCCGGGGGATGCCGCTGCTTGAGTAGCAGGAGGCTGGCGGGCGCGAGCGGCGCGGGGGGGCAATGACGCATGCGCGACGAAAGGTGCTGCGGGGTGGGAGGCGCGCGCCTAACACTATTTAAACTGTTCTTACGAACGGTCATCATGCATTGGTCTGTTTGCAATCCAAAGTTTAGTTAGCTATAGTAATACGGCAGCTCGAGTCGCTGACAGACAGGCACAAAGCCCGTGGTCGTGACACAAAGCTATCGCAGACAATACGCTAGCTATTCGCGCAGTGAACAATTGTTCAGGCTCTACCAGTCCCAGTGGTGTGATAAGATAAACCATGGCCGTCGCAGCAGCCCAGAAGAACCGTGAAATGTTCGCCATCAAGAAATCTTACAGCATTGAGGTGAGGAGCAGGCCTGCAGCAGAACTGGCTTGGCGCCACCAGCGCTGCCTAATACTGTTGCTTGCTCTTTTTTTCTAACATCCCGCTCATAAATAATCACAGCTCCCTTTGTATCAGATACATAATAAAAACAATTAGTTTAACAATTTAAAGTTACAAGTGATTAGGTACTTTTAAAAAATATGGAACACAGTGTCACTTAATTTATTTACACTATTTTCCATTCAATTTTCTTAATTCAATCTGTTAAATTTAATTATAAATAAAATACGATACAAAAATACTATATAGAAATACTATATAGAAATACTATATAGAAATACTATATAGAAATACTATATAGAAATACTATATAGAAATACTATATAGAAATACTATAAAGAAATACTATATTACCTGATCGTAAAATAAGTTATATCTTTTTTATTCGCATTCAAATTAACATAAAGCTTCTCCACCACTTATTTACTAAAAACCTAACTCAGTCTAGAGAGCTAATAATTACCCAATGAACTAACATTAATTGATGCTTACTTAAAAATAAAAACGTATAAACTGCTAGACCGTAAAGTGTGTTTGAAATTGAAACAAAGGAATTTGTAATTTATCATCAAAAATCTTAATCTCATCCACAAGACAACGTTTATTATGAATATTTTGAAACCATACATAAAAGTGTATTGAAACAGTACTCAAGCGTAATAGTATTTTGTATAATGCAAATTTGTGTCACATTGTGCGGGACGTAAACAAACAAAAACATAGTCATTGGTATCATAGTCGCGAGCCAGATGTTAATCAACTCGTCATTACAGATAATCACTATTGCCCACTTATTACAACTCAAACTTGCCCTTGTACTACTGTAGAGAAGAACAATAGACATCTAAAGTACTTAGCAAGATTCACTATTTACTACAATAAATAATAAATCGCTATAAACGAAATTAAAGCTGCTAACGTATCGCATTAATTTATGATTAAATTAAAATAGAGAAAAACTTGTGAAAGTGACATAAATAACATTTATTTAAACGAATTACTTGTGAATTTTCACGAATAAATTCCTCAGTGAATAATCAAAAAGCTTGAGAGCTGTACGGATTTTATTACACGGTACTGACAGTCAGGGCCAGAGCAACATAATTATTGTGCCAGGGTAATTAACTCGTGCAGCGACACTTTCACGGTGAAATCACATCATCGTGTGACAAATTGCATAATTTTCCAGCATGTTCTTAATAAGTCATTGTTCTACGTAATAATAAACATACCTCCTTAACAACTCGAGAACCCGTCGTGTCTTCCGTTTAGTGTTTATACTGTCGAATAATCTGGTCTCATCCATTAATTAAACAAGTTCAAGTCAATTTCTCTACCTGTTGATTATGCACTATAGTAGAATCGTTCGATGGTGCTTTAACAAGTTCATAACAAATAAAGCTTATGCGAATATTATAGCGAATTATGTTAGAGTTTATACGCACCTATATAATTAACGCCTACTTTCAGTTTGTCAACAAAGACTCACCTACGAGTGCGTATATGCTGTGAAGTGCATTGCGATAATTTTAATATATCTCTTTCAATTGGTTCAATGCTGTGCGAAAATTAGCCCTGTGGCTGACATATTGTGATAATCGAATATTTTGTGATTGGTGACTGAATGATTGTATTTCCTTGACCGTTGAAGGTCGGAATGCAAGGCAGTGCGACGCTCACTGTATCCACTGCAATCAGCAAAGATCGTTAAAATTCTATCAACTGACACGGTGGACAAACTTAACTTGACTGATCTGTACACCAATAGCACCAATGTTAATTTCAAGCATTGACTTTAAATTTTTCACTGTATGAGGAAATATTAGATCAACATAAGAATTTAACAAACAGCATCATTGAATCCGATAACCTAAGATATTCATCTGTAACGATCTCGCGGTCACTTAAACATGCCCTTGACCAATAGATATTCTTGATGCAGTCTATTGCATCGTTTGAGGACAAGTAACTTGCGGTACATATTTTTACACATCTGAAGGTTAAATATAAACTTCCTTTTTATACACGGAACGAATTCTTACAATACGTAATTGCATCCAAATTAATCTGCTAATATTTCTTTTGTTCTAACCGATCTCGTGTCGGTCCACGGATATTAAGTTAGAGGAAGTGCAATAGTACTTAATTTTTTAAGAACGAATAAGTACATACTGGCCCTAATATTGGTTTTATAAGGTCAAGTTGGTCGATAACGTGATTGTAGGTATAGGTTTTAGAGGGTGGATACAGATCGGCGGGCGGCGCACTCTGGCTTAGCTTAATTATCCGTCGACCGATTGGAACGGTGAAGTGGCCACTCGGGCACACCAAGGCTAAATCAACCGGATTCCGAGTCCTGTCCGCTCCAGTTAGGCGGACCTTTAAATTAACAATACCGCACGTGACATTGTTTCCTTTAATTGAGATAAATACTTGCTTCTGTATATTGATAATTATTAAACGGAGAATCCAATGCTGATAAAAAAATGATTTTAGGTGGGTAATTACTAACTCCGCTGCATTTCAGGGGCTTGGTAACAATAGCCAATGATTAGCTCAACCCTTGACACACATAGTTAGGCCCGCACGGCCACTCTACTGGAAAATGCTAGGTCTCGCCGCCCGCACACAGCCTCCTCCGCGTCACCCGCCGCTCCTTAGCGCTACGTGACGGAAATTACGCCGTCACCGGTACCACTCGTAACTCGAGGAAAATTAAGCATCATCGCAATATACACTTTAACAAAATCTGTTATCCATAATATCGGTGCCGCTAACGGGTATTGCCCATAATATAATAATTTATGATTGATAGAAAATGAATATGATTAAACTCTGTAGGTAAATTATTAGACATAAAATTTAAGTTAGGTTTGTTAGGCATTGTAACGTTGTTTTAATGGGTGAATAAAACTTGCCTAATAATTAGGTCATCTTGTAGTTCGAATTCGCAAAAGTGTGACTGCAATAATTGCCTCTATTCAAGCGCAGTCATACAGAAACTTGAATTCCTTTGTAAGATTTCAATCGCACAAGTAGCATCCGGCGCGCACTTCTGGGGCGGGCATAATGGGAGCACTTTACGCCCGGCCACACTCAGGAAATAAGCTTAAGAACTTCGTAAAAGCAATTCCTACTCACACATGAAATATAACGCGATGTGACCGCTTTATATTTATAAGGATTTAGAAGATCAAACTGTTTTAGAGACGGCACCTTTGTATTCGCTCTGACCTCGTGAACTGAAAACCGCCCACGTTATTCTTTAGTATTTTGTTCTTAAGAAAATGTATCTGTATTTGCACGAAACTAAGAACACACTGTTATTAAAAGATTAAAATTATTATTTAAGAGCAAATACAAATCAGACGTGTCTAAATAGTACAAACATATTTATTTGTATAAAAATTAATGTATGAATGGGCTTGTTGCAGAATGGCTATCCATCTCGTCGCCGATCCCTCGTCGACGATGCCCGCTTTGAGACGCTTGTTGTCAAGCAGACCAAGCAAAGTGTACTAGAAGAGGCTCGCGCCCGTGCCAATGGTAAGATCATTATTAAGCTCTATAAAGTGACTTTCAGACAACGCTCCTAACTCGGACAAAGCCCCTAGAGACGTTACTGTTTTTTAAAAACTTATTTGTTTACTCCTTTTTATTTTCTTTCATTTTATTTTCCGTTTTATAATTTAGACTCTGGTTTGGATTCCGAATTTCTCCAAGACGGGGTTCCTATTGGCAACGGTGAAAACTCCCCTACTGTTGAAGATGGCACCCAACAAGATGAAACTAAAAATTGTCACCTAGGTAATCATCAGCATTATTTTATTTTGGTTTTCACATTTATTTATTTTTCATGTTTTCAATTGCATTTTATTTTATTCGTTTTGTTTTATTTTTATTTTTTAGCTGACACCGATAAATGCGGTGACAGGAAGGTCGACGAAGGTAAGATAGACTTCCGACTTTAAAAAATGCATCAAATCAAACACGTCAATTTTAAAATATAAGTAACAACATGTGTATTGATTTCTTTATAGATTATACTCTGACTGAAGAGGAAGTTATTTTGCAAAATGCTGCAAGTGAGTCACCCGAAGCGGAACAAGCCGTTCAGCAGGCTGCACTGTTGCTGCGTATGCGTGAGGGAATGGGCTCTTTGGCACGCATACTCAAGACTATCGATAACTACAAGGGATGCGTCCAACATCTTGAAACTCGTCCTTCCCAATCAGCTGGTGTTCAATTTGATGCTCTTGTCAAAGTCAGCATGACGCGTATCAATTTACTGCAACTCATTAGATCTCTTCGTCAAACAACATCTTTTGCTGGTGTAAACCTTGTATCCGAGAACAATATCTCCAGCAAGACCCCGTGGTTCCCGCGACATGCCTCGGACCTCGATAATTGTAACCATCTCATGACCAAATATGAACCAGAATTAGACATGAACCATCCCGGTTTCGCAGACAAGGAATACAGGGAACGTAGAAAGGTTATCGCTGAGATCGCTTTCGCGTACAAATATGGAGATCCAATTCCCTCCATATCTTACACCGAGAGTGAAAACGCTACTTGGCAACGAGTATTCAATACCGTATTGGACTTGATGCCCAAACACGCTTGCAGAGAATATAAGGCAACGTTCGGCAAGCTGCAAGCTGCCGATATTTTCGTGCCACACCGCATTCCTCAACTTGAAGATGTTAGCAACTTCCTACGCAAACATACTGGATTTACCCTTCGCCCTGCGGCAGGTCTACTCACTGCCCGCGACTTCCTAGCATCTCTCGCCTTCAGGGTCTTCCAATCGACCCAATACGTTCGCCACGCCAACTCTCCATTCCATACTCCTGAACCGTAAGTACCATTTCCACACAATTATTAATTAAAAATATTTTTAGCGCCGCAACGCAGTATATTAAACATTAACCTCTAACACGGAAACTGCTAAAATGGATATAACCGAAACATTCATTACTGTTAATTTAATTAGGTTCAGAATAATTGCCTTGACGAGTATTTTACGGATATATTACACAACCAGTCCTTCTTGATGTTATGTAAATTGAACCAATTCATGAACAAATGTAGATCAAACTACGTACGAATATTTATTTCAATGCCATTTTTTACTTGTAAGTAATTCACTGTCTAGTATGCGCCTAATTGAATCCTTGAGTGTAAAACAATTTACCTTCAGGAACTGACAAGGGCGTAGTGCCGTGATGGAACTGTAACTTTGTTAAACGGCGTGCTGATAATTTAGTTATACATAGCATAAAATGAGAATTGAGAATCAAGTTTTTCCATCATAATATATTAGAGCTATTATTTTGTTGGGTGATATTGAATTAACTTTGGTAAAGTAGTCGGTATTTTGAATTTGAGACATAGTTACTGAACTAATGAGTAACTGAAATTTTATTTTGAATACAAAATGGTTGCGTATTTTCACAGTGATTGCATTCATGAACTACTTGGACACATTCCTCTCCTGGCCGATCCCAGCTTCGCTCAATTCTCACAAGAAATTGGACTTGCATCACTAGGCGCTTCAGATCCTGAAATCGAAAAGCTCTCTACTGTAAGTTTCTTTCCTGCGAGCATCAGTTGACTATAGTGATATCAATATTTTTGTGGCGAAGCGAATACGTAATAATTCATGAATGGGCCCAGCTTTTGCGAAATTTTTAAATATTGCGTAAGGAAAACACCCGATGGCGGTGCATTATATATAATGTTTTTTATTCAGGTTTACTGGTTTACGGTTGAATTCGGACTGTGCAAAGAACAACAGCAACTGAAGGCCTACGGTGCTGCCCTCCTTTCTTCTATCGGAGAGTTGCTGCACGCTCTCAGTGACAAACCCGAACTAAGACCCTTCGAACCTGCTTCTACCTCAGTACAGCCCTACCAAGATCAAGAATATCAACCAATCTATTATGTAGCTGAAAGTTTCGAAGACGCCAAAGAAAAGTTCAGGTAGGAATTCTCTTTTTGAAGTACAATAAGCTGTTTTTTAAGTTTGTTATATATGTATCAGTTTTTAATAAGTTTTGTTAATTCTTAGACGCTGGGTATCAACCATGTCACGACCATTCGAAGTACGCTTCAACCCACACACAGAACGCGTGGAGGTGCTCGACTCCGTTGACAAGCTGGAGACGCTAATCTGGCAACTGAATACAGAGATGCTGCACCTTACCAATGCCGTGAAGAAGCTCAAGGGCTCAAATTTCGAATAATCACCTTTACCAATAGTATACATCCATGATTCATTGCGCGCGGCTTGGCCGCAATTTGTATAGCTAGTGATATAATAGATGTAAGTTCGTTGTTGGCGTGTGTGGAGCGTGTTTGTGAGCGAGTGTGAGAACGTAAAAACCATCCGATGGTACTTCGTTGAATTCCTTTTTGTACCTTATTGTATTATTTATTATGCCAGCTCATTGCCCGGGTCTCGGAAACTGCACTGACCTCTGATTGCCCATTTACAGAGATCGTGCGGATTCCCGAGTCCTTTACTATTTTTAGTATTAATTTATAATTTAATGAAACACAAATAAATAAAAATGGAGCACTAAAAGATATAAAATGAATCATAAAATATATGCGTTTGCGTGGATTACGATGTTTTATTTAATCACCTAATATATTGTTACAAATTAGGAGGTGATAAGGCACCGACTATCTGTTGAAATAAATTTAAAAAAAAAAAATTCAGCTGCAATCTCTTTGCAAAGCTCTCTTTTTGCTTGTACTATGTTGTATACCACTACTCAGGTAATACATACATTACGCATTCTAATTTGAATCATGCCTGTGGTGACGGAGAATTAATTCAAGTATCACCACCCCATCTCATCCTAAGGGTGTCGTAAGAGGTGACTAACGGAAAAATACGCAGACGATATCACTGCGACAGAGGGAAAACTCGAACTAAAACTCTGTACCAACCCGTCTGGCCTGGGTGGAAACAGTAACCCAAAGCCTCCCAACATTGGGATCGGACTAGTCCAGCAGTGGACTGCCATGTGCTAATTGATTGATTGATTGACATTCTCATAACCTAGCCTAAAAAGAGAGGCATCCTCGGACTGAAGGACAATATTATGATGATATAATTATGAAGCTGATTTAAATAAGATTTATAAAAAACTGTTGCCCGCGGTTTCACCTGCATTTACTTCTGAACCTGTTCCAGCTGCTGAACCTCTACAATAACATGATGGCGACATAGCCAATAATACTCACAAATAATGCGGCTTTAATATTCGGCAATAATTTTTAAAATTTTAAAATTCTGTTCAGAAGATCTAGAGATTATCCCCTACAAAATCACAAATTCACAAGCTATACCTCATTATAATAAACAGTACAGATTTCAAATTTTACTATTGGTTCTTATTTTTTCTTTTCCATTATTCGTAAAATGTCATGAACGAATGTTTCGTCATTATTTAACTTATTTCCTAAATAATATGCAGAAATCATAAAAAAAATTGTGACATAAGTAGGTACAACATATTTGAAAAAGAAATGGTTTTGTTTGAAACGTCTTTACTTTAAATAGATTTGAAATAGAGCCCAAAGAATGTGCCGAGTGTAAGGTATCTAAAAAATATTTTAAACAAAAGTAGTGGCCTTTATGCTCTTGAACTTCTGTAATAAACGCTAATGTCATTCACGCGTAGGAACCCAGATTGTGACAAAATACTCGTTTTCGCGACCTTTGACTTTGAACAACATAAGATGCAGACACAACACTATATGCGACATCAAAATCAAGTTTTAAAACGTGAACGCAAATTAATTTATTTTAAATTTATTAGCTACTAACTAGCCTGTTTTACAAATATTTCATCATCATCCTCCTAGCTAGCGAGTTTTCACTTTGGAGTCACTCGTACGGCCGAAGTCCACCTATTGATTTGATTGCTACGTAAGCTTTTCCAGGAGTGACAGCTATCTGATGACCTAACTTCGAGAGGAGAGCCTGCGCCACGACCTTATCTGTTGTTTAGCAGGTGCAAAGACATGCAGGTGGAATGACCTATTCGGTGACCTATTTAAGTACTTATTTATTGTTATGTTCTCATGGAAGTGACTGTGTATGTCTTTCAGAGAATAAGTTCTTTAAACCCTTAAACCTATATTAGCAGGGCCTGGACTGGTACACCCTTAATGTAATGTTAAGCACCCTGGTAGGAACATTAGTATTCATAATTTAATCATAAAAAGCTTTATTAATGTGTAAATGCATTTTAATAGTAAGTCACATGTTCACTCATCTGTATGAACATGTGACTTGCTATCTTTGGATTAGTTATTTCGTTATTACGGAAGCAGAATATTCGGTATTATAACGAGTTACTAAACAAAAGTGACTATAGTCAACAGTAACGTCGTGGTAAGTATCATCAAGATATCAGTCACTAATATGGCAAGTTAAGCAGAAATAAGAACTGGCTGAAATGGACTGGATGCGGAATTTCAGTAGCAATGGCGCATATTGGGAGTGACCTATGTTCAGCCGTGGACTGCGACAGGCTAATTAATGGATCAAATGATGCAAATAGAATTTTGAATGTACCTAACGTGTACCTATCTATTTAAACTGAGTGGGTACTTACTAAATAAAAGAAAACGAACAACATGTAACTATTGTTCTTATAATTTTTAATCAGATTTTATAATGAATTTCCATTTAAGTAGATTACCATCGTGAAGTAGTTATGAGTCCTCAAAATTTCGAAACGATCATACTTTTAAGAATTCGACTTACATTTTTATCGAGAACCCAAATGCGAAAGGTAGTTTGAGAATAAAATAGGTAGAGTGGAACTTTTGCAGCCACTTATAATAAATCCGATTTTTATGATGGCGGAGCTTTCTATAGCTGTGTTTTGTGTAGCAGTTGTTCATACAGTAACCTACATAATGCATAAAATTTGGTTTGTATTTGTTTATAAATCATACTGGTTTGTATTAATAATATAATCTATTAACGACACGAATTGAGATGAAGATAACAGAACACACTCTGCGAGACGCTTTATTAGGATATGAGTTTAAATTCAAAAACTGAAAATAAAATTATTTATAAAAAAGCTTTCTCTAAAATGATTTTATATCTTTTCTGCTCCAGTCCCATCAGGCACTTAGTCATATCCAGAGCTAACTACAGATAAACAGGTAAGAAGTTTGAAGACCTATAATAAAAAAGATACACAAAAATAACATATCAGAGAAAAACAAACATCATACCATCGGGCCTACTCGGAAGTCCCTGATTTTCAAAATACCAAAAAGCCTGAGCGGCAAGACGAAATCAATCAATACTCTGAGCCTAGAATACACAGAGATGTGTTCACATCAAACTATAAATATTGAATCTCGCAAGCCAAGTCTTCCAAGACCTAATGACCAAGCGAACAGAAAAAATTAACACGCTATTCACCCTAATGAGCTCACTTATGGGACTCATTACGACTCTCGACGAAGAACTGATGTAATGCTCTCCTTAAATATAGCGACATGGAACATTGATGGACTTGCACCGAAGATTAATGAAGTGGAAGTCTTTCTGGATACACATATGATTGATATACTCTTAATATCAGAATCACATATTATTACCTCTAGAAGCTCAAAATAAAAAAGATATACAATTTATGACACTAAACATCCAGAGAGAGAGAATCGCGGAAGGAACAGCTCTTATCACCCCTAAAACATAATGAGCTAGCGGAATACCGGACAAATCATCTACAGGTGACACTTGCAGTAGAAGGAACCCCATATTGTATGTATGTATGTATGTAATGCATAAACTTAAGAAGAGCAATGGACGCATTACTGCCAAACACTTGGCCCTAGATTCATCGCTGGAGGTGACTGAATGCCAAAAATCTCCCCACTGGGGAATTGCAACTACAATTATCAATTGAGTTCAGTGCCATAAATAGGGCGGTGCCACCGGTACCCAGACACAGGGCGCAGACTTTCAGGGGTGCGAGAATGTCCAGACCAGGTAGGACTATTATTTTTTCGGTTTGCTCTTGATAAGTTCCCGCGGCACCTCAAGTGCTCGATTCCAACACATACGAACCTACATGCCCATATTGTCTAATAAACAAATATTTTGTAATAAACGTATACTTAATAAACATTTTTCGGGATAAATATTTTTACAAATTCATCCTTAAACGCAATTTTTTATTACACCACCTTCCCTAGTCAAAACTACCACACCAAGTACTTAAAATTAAATTAATTTGCACGTACCATACTTTGCAGGGTGTTATTCTATTAATACCACGCAGTTGTGCAGCGCATTATCCGTGTGAGAACTCTCAATGCTAGGGCCGCCATAAGCTCCCGCCTCGGCGTCTCCTACACCGAGCACTCGGTAAGCGTGTGCAGCCCCAATCATTGGCTCTTGCCGGATCCGACACAGGAAATACCCGAAGCACCTGTGCTTAACCTACCTCACTTCGAAGAGCTCCTGTCTGGATGGACTCACAGTTCACACTCCTATACTCCAAACAATAAGTACAGTGCTGGGATCATGAAAATACAGGTTTTTCCTCTTTCACTGTATTCTATACAAATATTTGCGCTAAAAGAGTTAGCTATTTTTTTTTTAAATATAAATTTATAATTTTATCTTCAACTTTGTAGGTTTCAACGTTTGAATGAAATTTTGAAGCATTTAGTATGGTAATTTTCAAATTGATTGAGATAGATAAAATTTGAATCGATTCAGGTGGGATTCGAACCCGCGATCTATCCCTTACAGAGGGAATGCTCTGACCACTTAATCTATTTGAATATTTAGCATACTGAATGCTTTAAAATTTCATTCAATTACTTGGGCGGAATAATCAAAAATCAATCTTTAAAAATGATTGTAACATCATTCATTTATTCCGATAGTTCGCACGATTATCGGTAGATGGCTCCTACGGTCGCTACAAGACGGATATATATCTTTAGAAAAATTTGAAACATTCTCCCTGTAAGCGAAAGATGGCTGGTTCGAATTCCGCCTGAACCGATTCAAAATTTTCTATCTTAATCGATTCAAATACAACGTGTTAATCTTGTGTAGTGATTCTTAGTTGAGAAGTTGTTATGATCAGCTACTTCATTTTAGATTTTGGTTATTAACCCTCTTGTGGGTTCACAAAGACAAAACATATTAATCAAAATTCGATAAATTTATCTTGGTAAGGCATCCCTATAGCCACGTAGAACATTGTAATCCTAAATAAATGTGTAGGTGCCTATGCAAAATTTCATCTCAGTGTATTATGGATACCTTCCTGCTTTGTACATGTTGCAAGATTTGACCACCTGAAAATACGTTACAAGTCACTAATGCATAGTAGGAAAAGCTAGTAGGTAATATTAAAGCGTAGGTACTATTTTGCAACCTTATCTTTATGTATAAAATACTACTACTATGAAAGATATCTACCACTATTGGCGGAACAATATCATATTGAATTCAATAAAATTTAAAAGACACTTCAAAGTAAAATAGAATAAATTGAAATAAAGGTAGAACGCAATCAGTCACCGGAGAGACGGCCAGAGCATACCTGTAATAAGATTTACGCCGGCCTCGGAGGAATAAGATCGCTTTCAATTCTTCAAATCTAATCGGATTGTAACGAAAAGAATATTAATTGACATCTTCAGACTTTTAAGGATCGTAAATAAACACAATGTATACTGAAAATATATACGTACATAGATATTTTCAAGCGTGCAAAATTCCGAAGGGGTAATCAGGTGTATAAAGTCCCACATTTTGCCAAATATGTGATTTTCGGTCACACGTAATAGGGGGCGAAACTATTGTCGTCAAGGGGGCACTTTGTCATGGGCTGCATGTTTATCTACTGTTGGGTGGTACTTACAGCCCTAAATCCCCACGGATACCCCCACCATTGACGCCGGTGGGGGAGGTTATGTCGGACATGAACTGACTAAAACGCACGCCGTCTTTCTGGGCCACAGGTTGCCGGAGGGGAGATTATCTGAGATATATCCCTCGCATCCCGGCCGGCCCAGGACCGTCTCTTATGAGACGGCCCTCTTCGAGTGTTGGGACTACGGAGTCCCCATCGCATCCTCGGGAATGGGAAAGCGCGCATAGCATATCGCACACCGCCGTCGCAGCCTGCTTCTGCTAGTCTGACAGATGGCTCAACCCGTCACCACCAGTCCCGCGCTCAAGGGGGACGGAGGTCATTTTACGACACCATCGACACCCGAGCCGCCTCTGCTCGCGAGCAGTGCTGTTTGCGAGTCTCCTTAGCTCCCGCTCCGCCGTCCCTACAGCCCTATCCCTGAGTCGCTTTCTAAGATACTCACTTAAAGAGAGATGGGTACTAAAAATAATGTAATTTAATTACTATATTGATCCTTAGACGATTGATGCAGTAGGTACTAGTTATATTATGAAAACTCAGGCACTAGTGGTTGGGTCACGACTTCGATTTGGAATAAATTCGAACAAACTCCTGCAGTTACTAACGCGAAAAATAAGATTAAAACTATCTTTGAAGCGGATTGCAATACCTACTTATATCGTATTGTAAAATTTGAACTGAATCGATGCAGTGCCTTCTGTCTTTTTGAACTGAACCAACATAACAATATTAACAATAATACATAAATTTTATATAGAAGATTAACGCCGGCTGAAGGTCTTTTAAGAGAAACAGGTAAAGTGCACAGTGTGTGCTGATGACTTCATATGAATAATACCTAGATACTGTACCGCTTATAAAGTGACAACAAAGAGCATCTTCTTTCATACAACGTGGTACCTAGTCATCATCATCACATTGTTAGTCCTGGTTGCAACCGAACATGTTTTTCAGATCCCGAGGTCTGCTCTCCAATTCGTTCACTTGATTAGGCATACCTTGACCCTCCAAACTCGGGGGACGCCCTGCACCAGAACCTCATTCGTTAATTAATAGGAGTAGGAGCCGGCACAGAATAGATAATAGTACTACGTGTCGACTAGCAGGTGTTGTTGGCTTTGGCCCTGACGATCTCAGTTGGATCTAAGTAGCATCTAATTATTGTCCACTCAGTTCATTGGAATTATACCTACCTACATTAATATTAATCAATCAAAATAACTTACCTACTTAGATAATTGTTATTAACTACTTGGGTGTTTAGCTTCGGAAAGAGATTATTTTCAATAAATATAAAATAATGAAACTGTTACCTATGCCTTAAAATGAAATATTTATACAATGGTAAACTAATGTAAGTAAATATAATGTAAACGTAAAATGCAAGGTATTATTAAAAATATAGTTAAACAATGAATAAACGTTAAGTGTAGCGTAGTTAGCGGTGCGTTGACATTAAACAAGGCAAGTGGAGAGGTACGGCCTCAAGTCGAGCAAGGGCGCGCACGCCGCCGCCGCCAGCGCCATCAGCCGCGGCGGCCGCACTCGCAAGCCTTCCAACAAAGCCAAACCGGCAAAACACGGGCAAACTATGCCGGTCATTGCACACGCAATATGCACGAAATATATTTGCGCACTTGTAAAAGGCTTTAAGTTTACAGTTATTGGACATTGGTGTCGATTTTGTTGTGTTTACTTATTTCACTAAAGATGAGAAGTAGGGAAGAAAAAAAACTTAACTAAAACTTAATTTCTTCATGTTGACAGAAAGGCAATTCAGTTGTGGTTTTGTTGCGAAAAATCGCAGAAAAGTTAGATGAAAGCCGTAATTATATTGAATAGAAACTAGATAAATACATACCTACCCCTACGCTCAGTAAGACAAAATTTATTCAATACTTGCTCTAATTTCTGCTGAGCGTGCTTGTTTACTGGCGGTTGGGGTGTGAGAATCGGGCCTTTGGTGGTGCGCCATGTGTTTCTCCGCATCAATGCCGCTGTGGTGAAGCAGTTGACCGACTCTGACACCATGGCCTATCGTGCTGCAGAAGAGCTGGGTAAATTCCACGGCCCGCCAGCCTCAACGACATAATCCGCCGTGCTTTTATCACCGCCGGTGTGCCGGCTGTGCTTGAACCAAACGGTTTGGCGCGCGGCGATGGCAAGAGACCGGATGGTATGTCATTAATGCCATGGAAGATGGGTAGGACTTTGGTGTGGGGCGCAACATGCGTCGATACCATTGCCCCTACCCATATACCTGGCACGGCTAGCTGTGCCGGTGCTCCTGCAGCTTCTGCAGAGGCTCTTAAGCGGCACAAGTATTCAAATCTCATTGGTGATTATGAATTTATGCCATTTGGAGTAGAAACGTTTGGGCCGTGGGGTCCAAGCTCCAGCAATCTCTTCAGGGAGATTGCGAAGCGTATGGTCGACGCTTCTCGTGACCAGAGGGCTGGCCTCTTCTTAGGTCAGAGAATAAGCATTGCCGTACTGTGGCAATGCTACCAGTCTTCTAGGAACGCTACCACAAGAGGCATGCGATGCGGAGGAATTCCACGACGCATGTTAACTTTTACTTTATTTAATTATTATTTTCTATTAATGTAAATATTAGCATAAATTTCATAAATCATTTTACAAACTAAGTATGTTAATTAATAGAATATGTGTTATTAAAATTTCTTTGCACAACAGAATTAACACCAATATACCCCGTATAAATTAACGTGTTTGAGGATCAGACCACATAATTCGTGTAGTTTCGAAAGTTGGTACATTTATTCCCCAAGGTGCCCAGATGAACGTACTAAAAGTCCCCGAGTGAGGGATACGAGCCGGTGGCGGTAAAGGAGGGGAGGATAGGTCCCTTGTTTTTTGATTGTACATTATAAACTATTAACGGAGTGGAGAGAAGGGAAGATACGTCTGGACTTGGTAAAAGAATAGGCAGGAAATAGATGTGTTAATCTCAGACTGGATACGGAGTGCTCTGTTTACTTAAAACAAAATCTTATCACCATAAAATACTGGAACAATCGCTGGTCTCTCTGTGACCTTGCTGAGTTAATTTTGTTGGGAATTATAAGCTTTGTTACATTTAACCTCTCGAATATATTAAAGTATTGCTACTACAGTAAAAATGTCTAGAAATAATTTGTAGTTTTAATGTAAACAAATAATTTTGAAGTTAGTAGGTACCATTATTAGTTTTCAATCTTTTTCAATATACAAGCCAAAGTCTGAAATAAAGATTTGAGATTGCATAAATTTGCATAGAGCTGAAAATTGGTGGGGATCTTAAATAATACAAGAAAAACGTTTTGTACGAGTATCACCGTCGCCGCAAGAGGAATATACCTATATAGGAAAATTTGGATAGCTTCAGGCGAGGTTTTATGGTTCAGTGGTTAGAGCATTCCCCTGTAAGAAAAAATCGCGAGTGCTAATCCCGCCTGAACCGCTTTAATTTTTTCTAACTTAATCGATTTATTATATTGTACAGACAACAAATTTCATAATTTTTTTTTATACAACTTAGGTGGTAGACAACCACACGGCCCACCTGATGAAAAGTGGTTACCATGACCTATGAACGTGTGTAACACCAGTAGAGTCACATCCGTGCTGCCGACCCTGTAAGAACAGAGATTTTGTGCCGTCAGTGTAGAGGACAAAGCAGGACAAGCCTTTGGTAATCCCACTGACAGCACAAAAACTCTCCAGTGAGCTCTGACTACCCTACTCACCACCGGGAACACAACACAAAGTTATTTAACCGCGGTATTCTGTACGGCGGAGGTACTTCCCCAGTCGCTGACTGACTGACTGACAGACTGCTCAATTGGGCGGAAATACCGCCGTGTCCTACCTCCTCAATTATATATATATGAAATGAAATAACGTAGGTACACGAAGATGTAAAATTGTTTTGATATTTTTTGTAAGTTGAGGGTATGGAAGATAAGGATTGTTCAGATATTATGAGTAACTTGAGGTGTGTGGAACTTATTGACATTTTTTGAATGTTCAAAAATATTTGGTCACCATGTCTGCTACGATATATCTTGGTGATGGCGACGGTACACACAAAGAAAATGAAAAATAACAATATATTGAGTCGCTTTGGTGCATATACCTACATCTACACAGCGTCACGTCATCGTTCAAGAGTATGAATGCCGACAAACTTCTTGAACAAACGTCAGAAAGAAAGCTGATGTGCACACAGAACCAATCAAAAAAAATACTCGCTAAATAATTCTCTCATTGTTATTTAGCGAGCATATAGTAAAACAACAGTACTACAATTATTCTACGTGAATAATAGTTTTTAATTTATTTTTATTGGTACCGCACCAACCCAAAATATTTACGAAATTAATAGATCTTCTTACTTATTTGCACTGAGGTGCGAGAAATTAGTAGCGGATAGTCAGCGCATCGATGCGGCGTAAAGTGGCAACTTTACTATGCCTAAAATACCTAAATCCCTCGAGGATTGTACTAACTTTAAAAAACACACGAATATTTGTCCTGATTTCTGTAATTCTCGCGCTAATATAATATGGATAAGGATACGGAGCAGACTGCATAATTACAAATGCTAGCTCAATTTTGTGATGAGTTTTAAGTGTTAGGTTAAACATTACGTGTCTTTGTATGTAGACTCAAATCTGATCTGGGACATGCATATTGCAGATGTTAGCAAAAGGGCTTACTGCTCGTTCGAACTGGAACGTCTCCAGAATTTTTCACCATATCAAACTAAACTTACCTACTCTTGCGTATTATCTTCTGCTCCCACTTTTAGACTACGCTGATGTCTGTTATCTTTATGCAAAGGAGGAGCTTCTTAATAAACTTGAAAGTCTGCAAAATTTGGGTATCCGCTTTATTTTTGGTCTCCGGAAGTATGACCATTTTTCCGAATTTCGGGCAAGGCTGAGGTGGTCGCCAGAGTAGTAACTCCCATATTCTCTCTCTTCTCTACTCTATTCTTTTCAATCCTGATTCGCCTGCTAACTTACGAGAACCCTGTGAGTTTTTTGTCCCCTGTCGCATTTCCTCCGCACTTCTTCGAACCCCTATTCACTGCTCCAGCCGTTACGATGGCTTATTTACTGTTCGCGCAGTAAGGTTATAGAATTTGTTGCCTCACTCGGTGCGCGATAGCATTTCTTTGAACGTATTCAAGATCAAAATAAAAGATCTGTTACTCTCTCAAACTAGATAAATGTGAGTAATTTTTTTATATATGTATTATTTATTGCATATTTTTGTAATTGAATTACATATAAATCAGTATATATGTAATATGTCGCCTCCGGCCACTTGGATCCCATGTATATAATCCCATGGGACCCACAGATAACTTTTACGCCTTTTTACTCCCATGGGCTCCTATGATAATTTTGTATTCCTCTTGGCTCCCATGGGATCCTCAGATAATGTTGTATTCCTCTTGGCTTCCATGGGATCCTCAGATAATGTTGTGTTCCTCTTGGCTCCCATGGGATCCTGTAATATTTTTTTAATCCTCTTTGTTCCTATAAATCTCAATGTGACCTGCTAAGTCATTTTATATTTTCCTTATTAGTACCTTATTAGTTCCTTTGTTTGGAGGGGTGGCATACGAGGTTGAATAAAAAATTAGGCAAGAAAAACAGAAATATTTTAAATTTTCTACAAATAATAAAAGCGGAAGCAAAATATAACAATAGACAATAGAAAAAACCGCGTCGCGAATATTAGAAAGAAAAGGCAAATAGAAAATGATGAATTTCTTTTGGAATCACAAATGGAATTAATAAACGGGGAAATAACAATTGGACACTTTTTAGAACAAGTAAAATAGTACCTACTTAATATTATACTTTTTTCGTTCTTATTCTTTTATATTAAAAGGTAGCCTAATGGAATTTATTTTAGTTTTTTAAGTTTTAAGTAAAGATTTTAAGTTTACCATATATTACAATTATTACTTTTCTTTATTGTGTTTTCATTTTATATACTTAGGAAAAACATAACTCCCTTCGGATCCTCTGTAACGGCCATGACACTATATATATACTGTGGCCATGGGTCACAAGACGTAAGACAATTATTTTTTTATTATTTATTTAGTCGGAGGACCAACAGCAAATTTAATTCTATAACATAGGAGCCAAGAAGCGATACAAGTTTCTGTGGATCCCATGGGAACGACATATTGGGAGCCTAGTTTTCCAATCCGTTAATGCAGGAGTAAAATGGCGTAAAAGTTATCTGTGGATCCTATGGGAACGACGTCTTTTAGGATCCGAGTATATTTTTTGGCCTTAACGATCCTCCAATATATCTACAGGAGCGAAGTTGCCATAAACACTACAAAATCGTTAGTATATTTCAATCCTATGAATATGGGATCAAAGGCAAAAAAAGATTATACTAAGATCCCATGGGATTATAGACATGGGATCCAAGTGGCCGGAGTGAATATGTCTGCTGTATTTATTGTATAACTATATATAATATGTTTATTCTTAGTATTTCTATACTATATGTATTTTCTCTGCTGTTGCTAGCGGTACTTGCGGGAGTGCTGCCGGCTGACCTGGAGGTAATCCGTGCTGGTTCGCTTGAGAAAGCTAGGCTGAGTCGCTAGGCTGAGTCTTCTGGCTGAGCATGGGGAATCGAGTAGGCAGCTGCAGGAGGAGCTTAAACAGTGGAGGGAGACCACTAGGGCTGACGCATTACGAACCTGGCAGAGACGCTGGGATACAGAGGAGAAGGGAAGAACAACGTACCTTTTCTTCCCTTTCGTAGAACAGCGGCTTGCATGGCATTGGGTCGAGCCGGACTATGAGCTGTCCCAGCTCCTCACTGGACATGGATGTTTTCGAAAGAGATTGTATGACCTTGGCCTTGGTAGCGAAAGTGTATGTTTCTGTGGTTTGGAAGATGAAGACCTACACCATGTGCTGTGGGTCTGCCCCCTGTATGATGACATCCGCGACAACATGATGGGAGGTGTGGTAAGATCGGACTGCCTATGTATTACTCGGACCTTGTAGGTACACCCCAAAACTTCGGACGGCTGCGGAGCTTTGCGCGAGTTTGGCACGAGAGGCGCAAAGCTCGTGAGGTCTCTAACGGCGACGAAGCCTGTTAGTGTGGCGTGCTGCCCCAGAAAGGGGAGAGAGCGAAAATGGTGAGGCACATAAAATAATTTGTAGGGAGTTAAGAAATGCGCGCCTGAAAGAGAGCAGACGCCAGTAGGGTGCGCATCTCCCAAGATTCGGCCCGTTATAACCAAGATGGTTGGTAGGGCCATGGGAAGGTGGGAATAGGTGCTGTTGCACTTGTTTTTTTTACCATTTTCTTGCACTTTTAATCCCGCAAAGGTTTGCTGAGAGAAAACTCAATATTGAGTTAACCTCACCTCGCCTTTGTACATACACCAAGATGTATTTGTGTTGTTGAGAGAGAGAGAGTTTATTATTTTTCTGTGTACAATAAAGAATTAAAGATAAAAATGAATTACGTACACATGATTGCTGATTCCAAAAGCTTATTTTTCCGTGTAAACATACTTATATCCAATACATCTATTATCTAATAGGTGTAACTATTATATTAAGTAAGTACCTCGTAATGTTTTAAATTTCATCCACATGCTTAGTAAATTTCCACCTCCATGTAACGCTATTAAATATTGAAGGCATTGTAAGGTAACAATTTAACTAAATTCAGTTCTTTATCTAAATAACATAAATAATATATAGCAACATTTTATTAGCAAATGACTAACATTAAAACAATTTAGCGAATAAGAGCTTTTAGAATTCATGTAGTTACGATCTTATTAAACTCATTTCCTTCTTCATTATCGATCAATATTACAGAATAGCTACTTTTGAGTGATGTCACCTGACCCTGAAGAGCGCGAAGCCTTATTTCAACTAATTCAAAATTTTCTTGGAGATTGTTTATTTGAATCTGCATTCGTTGCCGAATCTAAAGAAGAAAGTAAAGATTTTTATTAGACACATAGTATGCGCACTAAGTTATAAGTAATAGGCATTTAACTGTATAGACTTAAAAATATGATGATCTGTTATTAATAAAACTTCGTGGCGTAAATAGTTATTACGTCTCTGAAGTATGTACTTTGAACGCAACTGAAAATTTGCTATTAGGATGATGTCAATCAATCAATAAGCCTATCGGGGTCCACTGCTGGACCTAGGCCTCTCTCAATGTTGGGATGCTTTGGCCTACTGTTTCCTCGGTGGCCAGACGTGTTGGTACAGGGTTTGATTTCGAGTATTCCTTTTCTCGCAATGATATCGTATTTTGCCGTTAGTCGCCTACTACTATTCGGATGAGACAGGGTAGTGATTCTTGTAGTCTTTTTTCGTCACCACACACACCGACGATGATGATGATGATGGACTTAATATAAGCACAATAATATTGAATACATACGTCATCTCTTTCCTTCTGACAAGCTCTACACTGAGCTCGACTCTGAATAAGTTGTCTTTCCAGTTCCGATATTTGAGTATGCAGGTACCTTCGCATAGAATCCGATCTTTCCTTACATCTATTCAATGATCTAGTACTTTCATCTCTCAATTCTGTTAAGTCTTTAATTAACTGAAAACACTCAGCGGATTTTTCCTTGAAAATTGCTTCTTGGTGTATCAGTTTTTCGTCCAATCTCGTTACCTTACATCTGCAAACAATTATCAATATTATCTCCACGACTTCTAAAATGTATGTGCATTTAAAATTTCGTAAATAGAACCTTCGTAAATTGAAGGGAATTATTCAGTCTTAGCTAACCCATAGAATAAGATATAGAAAAAAATGAATCGATTCATGCGGGATACGAACCCGCGATCTTTCCCTTACAACGCTCTGACCACTAAGCCAAAGAACCTTCGCCCGACACCATACAAATTCTTCTATACATATATAAATCTTACGGCAACAGGACGAGACCGGGAGCCATCTACCGATATTCGTACGAACTGTCGGAACCAATGAATGATGTTGCAATCATTTTCAAACATTAATTTTTTATGACTCCGCATCACGCATTCGATTTGAATAGATAGCATACCTACCTACTAAATGCTTTAAAATTTCATTCAATTAGCTAACCCAGTTTACAATATGGTTTCTAAAATGCGGATAATCATATCTACTATTACTACTACTATTAAAAACAGAGTCCGTACCATGAACTCTTAAAAATTATTATTGTTTTAAGAGTTCATGGTTAGGGCTTTCAAAATTTCGGATTTAGGTATTAATTAACCATTTTTATTTGCCAATTACGTAATTACGGAACAATTAAGTAACTGCTCTAACTTTTGCTTAAATCGGTTTTTTCTTAGTTTTTGAAGTACCAAATCTACTAATTTTAAAAATAATATTAGCGAACAGACCTACGAATAAAATTATTGCAAAAAAATTAAATAGAATGATAGTACTTACCTACTAATAATCTTACATTCTAAATAAAACAAACTTTAATAAACTGTGCAAGGATTAAGAATAGGTGTTGCAAGTTTATGAGAGGAACTCGAACACCTTGTTGTAGGTAAGTACTTGGCAAGAACATAATTTTTTTTAAAAAGGTTAAGTATCTGACTTATTTTTTAACTTTATGCAACATGCAACTAGAATTTAAACTTTAGAACCGCCTTCAGTGGCCTCAAGTTGACTAAGAAGACTTCAGACTTTTTCGAATATACAATAATTACTTGTACTAGTACAATAAAATTGGAACCCGTAAAACTAATTTAGTATTGCTTGATATGAACAAATTGTTACGATGTAAAGTTTCCTTTATCATCATTAAACCTTTCATGCACCATCACACCAGTTTCGTGTACTTCTGACGTGCCCTTTTTTCACTGTTTTATCATTATTTAACCTACAACGTTCGATAAATCGGACGCTAGTACATTGCATAATTAATTCAAAAACTTATTCACTTGGTATCGTCCAGTATCTTCAGCAGTTCTTCCATTTCCTTGTTTTTATCGTCTAGGCTTACACTCAATGACTTATTTTCTTCGATCAACTTCGTTTTCTCAGCTTTCTCTATATTTAGATTATTCACGGCAATGACTAGCTGTAAAAATGTTTCTTAGATATATTTAAAAACAAACATACAGTCACGTTTCACTCTCAATTCATTTACACTAACTTATTATTCAATCTATATGTAAACATGGTGGATGGAAGGAAGGAAGGAAATTGTGTTGGATGTATGGGGCTCCACTAAAATGTATGGAGATTATTCCAGGCTAAATCCACAAAATTCAACCTCACCTGCTGATGCAGGAAAGAGACTACTAACAATGAAACATGATACAAGAAAGAAGAAAAACAAGAAAGAATATTTCATAGCATTCACTTTAGTCAAAGAAAGATGGACAAAAAAAATATAATTAAACATACAAAGATAAATTACCAACCTTTTCTTTGACTCGATGTAACTCAGAAGAAAGTTGGTGCGAGCTGTCTTCGGCTAACCTTTGCAACTGTTTGGCTTCTTGTAGCTGCATCTGAGCACCTTTTAATAAATCCGGTAAAGGAGCAAGTTCTTGTAGTTTCTCTTGAAATTGCATCTAAGTACATACGAAAAGACATTTTCTTTACGAGAGAAGACTAAGTCCTGGTGGTTCCTGACGTTTTATTATCCAAATAGCACTTAGTTATATTACCTTGCCAAGGGGTTTACAGCACAGAAATTTATATATTTCCGTGCTTTACAGTCTACAATTGGTGACCATTTTAATAGTATTCGAGCAATGATTTCACACTTTTAATTTCACTCCCATAGAAGGCTTCTGTTTTAGTAATTCAAAGTAAATGTTTTTATTTTATACAGCTTGATGCCAGTTGATATTTACTTTGTAACACAACTATCGTCTCTATAAAATTCACAATATACTCTATAAATTTCAATATTCCTATCGTTTAAAATTTATTAGTGACAGGATCAAATCCCAGTCACGCCTGCAATGAGTTCTCTTAGCTCTACTCCTTTCATTCGTTGTTTTAACTTTTTTTACAGGACAAGTCCATTAGACTTCGCCTCGCCTAATGGTAAGCTGTAGGCAAAGTCTCAGAAAAGAGGGTCACCATTACATACCACGTTACAATGGTGACACTCAGCTTGACGGCCATTATATGCTTTTTCACGCCCCGTATAAAGGACCCGGGACTGTAGGAAGAAGGAAACACGTGAGCTGGTAATGAATTCCAGAATGGTGCGACAAAGAAAAGGGTCTCCGAACCGCTTGGTTCTTGAACGCATATTCTGCACTGTATGCAGTTTACATCTAAACCCTGCACGTCTTGTCCTGTGTAGGAAAGGAGGTGGAAAGGACTTTTTATGGGTGCGACTGCCGTCTAACCACCCACCCTACAGTAAAACCTCGTCCATCAATCGTCAGTTTTAATATTGATAACAATGCCATCTCTGACCCAAGCCTATAATGATGGGCATTCAAACACAAAGCAACTTTGTACGTGTGAACCATAGCGTAAGCATATAAGTGTATGGTTCTTACAAAAACAAAACAAAAAATCTTTGCTAACTATACAAGTTAGCAAAGATTCCATCAAGTGGTTAAAATCGGAACTAAGGTTTTGTAAATTAAAATATTAATTTTACCATATTTTAATTACCTTCATCTTTTGTATTTCGATTTGAATTTGATCGGACACCTGCTTATTATCTAATTCGATTACGTCCATCTGTCTCTTGAGTTCCTCAACTTGTTGTTGTGCTTGTAAATACTGAAAACATAAAAATGGTCCAACACAATTCAATCTAGTACATACTCACACCTTTTCTATCCGGTGTAGGCAGAGACGACAGTTCGACATCTGCCTGTGATTGTCACGAGGTTCCTCTTCTCTACTGTCATCAAACCTTTCCTGAAAATCTGCCGGTTTTGGTTACTCCTGACTTGCCATTATTTATTTATATCATCAATTTGTTCAGTGTAAGTTCTGCTAAGTCAACCCTGGTTTGCCTGCTGCCCACTTCCACTCGCTTCAATTATCCATTCATCCATTCATCTAACCACTAATGCTGTGTTCAAACAGTAGGTAAATGAAAACTTATTTAGTAACCTTTGCCCTGTATTCCTGCAACTGTTCGGTTTTTTCCGTGACAGTAAGTTTCAATTCTTCCATTTCTTCCTTCATATCTCGGATTTGTATTTTCAATGCAGACATTTCTTCGTCAGAAGCTTTCCTGGATTCCTATTGATTAAATTAAAGTATTTTATTTGAATAGTTTGTTTATAATGTTTGTGTGTATATAGTGCCGTCACCTAAAAGCCAAGATAAGCCACATCAGAAGGAGAAATCGTAAGAGCGGGTTCTGGACTACAAAGTGCTAACTTTGGTTCCGACGGGAAAAACCACCAATGATAATGGCTTCAAATTCACATAGCAAAATGAAATATCATGCTTACGTGCCTTCATTTCAGAAATCATGTCAGTAGTGCAAATACTATTCAGTTTCTGTTCCAGGTCTTTCAATTTTGATTCATATTTTTCTCTTTGGAATCGTTCTTCACCCGCTGCATTTTTGGCTGTGAGCAGTTCCTCCCGAAGTTTCAAAACCTAAAATTATTACACTTAAGCATTTCATCTTGTAGGAAGGCAAATATGACTAAGTTATATGTGTGTAGAAGTTTCCATAGGGATTGAACTTTTGTAAGGAAGTCCGTCATTTTGAAATTAAGTAGGTACGAAATAATGATTTAATACAGCGTCTCGTTAGCAATAAAAGTTGTAAACGTGTCGGCATTTTCAAAATTTTGCTCCTTTGAGTATGGAATGTGGATAGAATATAGAACATTGTTATTCATCCTTAGCTATGAAAGTCCTACGTACATCACTATTATTTCCTATTTAGAATAGAACTTAACCAAGTTACTTACACACAAAAATTGTTATTCCTATTTTGGTTCTATTTAGATTAATTAAGAGGATCATTAAAAAATTCAATTAAAATCCCAAAAAAAGACACCGGTAATTTACAGTTCATTTGTAATCAACAGTGTAACAAACAAATGACAAAAACGAACTATAAATAATCCGATAGTGTCAAAAAACTAGAAATAAAAAGCTGGTACTTACTTTACGACTGTTTTGAGTCATTAACAGTGTTTAGATGTGTACTATCAAAATCTAACTATAAGTAGGCACCTAACTCCGATTAAGTGACTTAGGGCACGACCTTTCTCTACACTAGTTAAATCGCAACAAGATCGACCCTCCAACTCATTATTTCTTTGTATTATACTCATCCATTATTTTTAATTGTTATTTTCCATAAATTATCTACATCATTTGCCGTGAAAATAGTTATAATAGGTTTTAAAAAGAAGTCACGCAATATTTCTGTTTCGTAGAGCCTACAATACCTTCGCAAGTGAAACCGTACGCCACCCCCATAACCATTACTCAAGGGAAGTCTCAACATGATCCGAAAGGTTACCGTCCACTCAGTTGCCAGCGCCTGCCGCGCTACTACTACAATGTGCATGGACGCCTGACGGATCTAAAATAGCAATCAACATCACTGAACATGAAGGGCAGTTTGAAGACAAATTTGAACTTCACAACTTATTTAGTTCAGCGAGAAGAAATTATTTAGGAACTTGAGAAACAGCACTACTGATATATTTAAGTAATAGGTACATGCAGATACATTTTAGCACCTCCATGATTTACCAACTTGCTGTTTCCTGAAGTACTGTTTCCTGACGCTGGCTCTGCAACTAAATAGGCAATAGTACCATCATTCAACCAAGGGTGGTCCCTTAGTGACAGTTTAGCACCTTATGGTAATTTTTACAGTCATGTGTCGTGTCGTATTTAGGGAGAGTTACCTGGTTAGGTATTTTGTACATACCTCAGGGTATTTTAAAAAAATGTCTTCATGATTTTTCTTTATAGATTCATTTGTGACAACAGCTTCAAGATGCTAGAACATTTTTTTTATAATTAGTCATGATAATATATTCAATATAGATAGGTATTAATAATAGTAAAGTTTCGCGATTGGTTTAGTATCCGCGATAACACGACAACTTTATAATGATGCAATAGTATCTCTAGAAGAAAAATACTTACAGGAACGACGTAGCTTTTTATCTGTTTACGAATGTCTGAATCTAAACGATCGCGTTTTATAGCTGCTAACTCCATCTGGATTTCTTTGACTTCGCCCTCCATATCGCCCAACTGTTTATGCTTATGAAACAAATAATCCTATATTAACAGAATAGGTATCCTTCTTAAATCAAGTAAAAACATTTTGGACATTCATTACTTACAAAAAGAAGAGACACGAAAAGAGAAAGCGCAAAATAGGCAACAAATAATCCTATATTAACAGAATAGGTATCCTTCTTAAATCAAGTAAAAACATTTTGGACATTCATTACTTAAAAAAAGAAGAGACACGAAAAGAGAAAGCGCAAAATAGGCAAGCAATTAGCCACAATTATACTTAAGCAATGGCTCGTAGCAAAGCACCGATCAAAGCAGGCAGTACCTATTCTTATTCAAGATTAAATTAAAAAGCGATCTCTTCAAGACTAATTCATCTGTGGCAAATTACGAACATGGAACACATTTAAAGGCGGCAGTCGAGGAATAAAAATTAAAAAGTAGGTGCTTGTTTGGATAAAGAACCTAGCTACTTAAAACCATATGGAATTTAGAAAGTAGTCGGTCCGTTCAAAAAACTTTAAAAAAGGTGATCCCATGTTCCACCTTTAATAAAAATCTGCTGTACGTTAGAGAGAAGTTCCGTAGAACAAGTATGTAAATCAGCAGGTTCATGAAAATGCTTAGAATATATAAAATTATGAGTACTCACTAAATTTGATGATCCTTCTGTGAGTTCAACATTTTCTATGGGCTTCCCTTGTCCAAATGGCCAGAAATCTGATTGAGGCATTAACATGAATAATTTATGAACGTTAATATAAATATGCTAAATAAAAATTCGATATTTATATTACAAAGTAAAATAAAAGGAAAATCAAATCTGTACAAAATAATAACTGCAAACAAGAGTCGCCATTAAATGTCAAATGGGTTTCTTGCTGGCCAGATTTCAGTATGGCTTAGATTGTCGAAAATATAACATCCATATCAAAACTTTTTATCCGTATTTATTGCATTTAATTATCCTCCTTTTTTATTTTTTATTACACTGACAAAATCAAAAAAATACTTATAATTCATCATCCTCTTAAGACTTTAAGACAGCCAAATTCTTATATTATGGATCCAATAGGTAAGTGTTAGTTTTTTCGTTTTGTAGTACCTAACCTTAATACGAAGGAATGGAAAACATGTTTTAGTTAACTAAGAATGTTATTCACCACTGAAAGCAGCTTCTTCGTCGTCGTCATTGTTTTATAGTAGCTATGTTCAAATCTATACTATATATTTTTAATATTATAAAGCTGCAGAGTTTGTTTGTTTGTTTGTTTGAACGCGCTAATCTATGGAACTACTGGTCCGATTTGAATGATTCTTTCAGTGTTGGGTAGTCAATTTATCGAGGAAGGTTTTAGGCTATATATCATCACGCTACTACTTAAGGGAGCGGAGCATTAATAATAAATGTTAACAAAGGCGGCAATTTTTCATACATATTTTGAAGACTAAAATATATACCCGGGCGAAGCTGGGGCGGGTCAGCTAGTTGGAGATATAAGTAATTTAAATTTAAAAACTTAGAAATATTTATTTAAATTTAAAAACACTTGGGTTATCTTGTTATAAAATATATTTTTTTATATCCATATTATTAGTTTATTAACTAGGTATATATAATATTTTTAGGCATTCTTGTCTCTTTGTACGCGATGGAGGCAAAAACTTCTGAACGGATGTTGCTGCGATTTTTTTAACGGTCTTGACGAGATTTAGTGTCTTACGTTTGTTTAATTGCATTTTTATAGAACCGGACCAAAGGTCGCGATAACCGACATCCTCGCGAGTGGAGTCGCGAGCATTATCTCCCAATAATTTAATATTAACTTTCCCACATTCATAGGGTAGGTACCTACGGTACGTTTTGTAAGATTTTTTAATAAAATTTATCATAACTAATGCCCAATGAACTTCACACATGTACGTCAAAGCCATATATGCATATGAAGACTGATAACCAACAACTAACCATGCATGTCCATAACCTTGCCACAAAATCGTTTTCGGCTTTCGCTGGTTTGTTCATTTTCAGTCGCTGGTCACTTTCCAATTCAACTCTTAAGTAGCTGGAGTCTTCTTAGGTCGGGTTCGCGTTTCGAACCGGTCGCTGGTCCATTTACTGATGTTTAATATTTCTTTTTAATTTGACGTTTTGTAAGTGCCGAGTTAATGACCCATCCCTTCCTATGGGTGTAGTTGGTGACTAATGGCTGTTCTCCATCCGACAGTAAACCCCCTATCACGTGTGACCGAAAGTCATTGTTGGCGAACCTCTTCCCACCCGTTCGGGAATTTACAGGCGTAAGTATGTTTTACTTCCGAACTTTTTTTGTACTGGGTAAATACAATTTCGGAATAATTTCATTTTGTGATTTAGTCAAACCCTGGAAAATACTGGAGATATTATTGTAGCCACCACCCCAGCCAGATTTAGGTACATTTTGTGTGCTAATACGCGGTTATAATTGAATAAAACATAAAAGTAAATAGGTATATGAAAAATAGTTCTATCTTTATATAATCATTGTAAATAGGTATACATTAAAAATTATGTAAAGATTTAGTATATATAGTACCTAAAGCTTCAGTTAGTATTATCAGAATAATTTAAAATAGGCTAGTTATTAAATTAAAAAAGAAATATTTTAATTAAACTCCGGAAGTGAGAAATCCTAAAATCTGGGCTTTAAAAAAAATCAAGCAGTCGTAGCGACGCGGGAGCTTTACTCTCTGTTTTTATGATAATGATTATAGTAGGTATTCAAGAAGAAAATGGAACCTGTTTTCAAAATCTGCGACCAAAAATTGCTATAACCCGCCAAGACGAATCAAACGAGCTGAAACTCGATGGGGTTACGTCGTTTCATTACAGAGTTCCTATAACCACCTATAAGCTCTATCATCAGAACCTGGTTACCATTAACTCTGTTTAAATAACATACCTACTCTGTTCAAAAGAGGTAGGGGAGAATGGGGTAATGGGAGCTAGCGGGTAGTGGGAGCTACCACAATTTACAGAGACAGGAGCGTACAAGTCATCCTAAACTGACCCGAACTGCTTCGGGAACGTTCGGTTGTATCCGTCGACTACCGCTGGCCGGCTCAGTAGCACGCGCATAGCGGTGACGAGCACATGTTACTTTCGTTAAACATCGTTATAAAAAAGTGTCAAATCTCGCAACCAAAGTACCTGAACTGTTATTATTATATTGTATCTTGTGTTTATTATATGCATTGTTTCATTACTTTTACGATTAAAGTCGATGATGAATTGTTTTGCAATGTTTTTCGTAGTTTAGTTGCATTATTTAGACATGTTTACCATTCGGGTAATGGGAGCTTCTATCGCTCCCATTACCCCAGAAGCAAAATTTTGGTCTAAAGGAATGTTTTTTATGCTTATTATTTTTAGATGACATGAACTAGAAATCGCACGACATCAAGCTAGTTGGACGTCGGCTACGTTAGAATCTGCAATAGAATCTAAACGAACCCAAGGAATATCAAATACCCTATAGCACGGGTTTAAAACAAGAGCAACTAGAAATTTGTTCCGAGACAGTACAACTGAGGAATCATCTAGGTATAGATGAAAATAACATTTGTAGTGTTGATTCTGAATAATCAGAGGAGGAAAATGAATGCATGGTGTGTAACGAAATAAAAATGCAGAAATATGGTACCGTTGCAGATCTTGTGGTAAATGGGCTCACTCTGAGTGTTCAGGTTGGGATGATCCTAAAGATTATATTTGGATTTTTTTGTTTAGATCCCTAAAATACTTTATGAAAATTTATTTTTACTTATAAACTACTTTATTTTTGTTCTAGATTATATTTTTTGGATTTCTTTAAAGTTTTGATTTGTTCAAGTTCCAGTTAAGTGAATAAGAATAAGTTTAATTTTGTTTATTATTATGTGATAGCTCTCATTACACATATGGGGATATTTTAGCTCTGATTACCCGACGTGTGGGGTAATGATAGCGAAAGTTAAATTTATAAAAAACGTATTTTTAATTATCTACGGGTATATTTTTTTAATGTTTGAAGGTAATTACATAAAGACAGATAACTGAAAGACTGATTAGTGTCTAAAAAAGTAAATGATTGTAACTTAAACTGGTTTTTGTTTTCACTTTTCCTTACATGGCTCCAATTCCCCCACTCTCCCCTACACAAGCCCCAGAGCGCCGCGGCAGGCGCAAATGGCGAAAAAATATTGTGAAGTTCCCTTGTCCACCTTCCAGCTCCATCATCAGTTCAGCACCATATTATCATAGTATTGCATTGTCACGCGATTTATACATGTATGCAAAATTTCAGCTGAATCGGTACCCGAGAAGACAAACATCGACGAAAAGGACTTCACGACTGTCAGCCCCAAATCTCTTAATAATATTTTTTTATTATTTCTTTAACATAGCGGACAGTATCTTAGGTGTCAAACCAAATCAAGTATAATCGAGGCATAGCATTATTGGCTGCGCTACGGGACAAATTAAAACTTGCATACGACCCCACTTGTTACGACCACTAAGACCTTAATAACAGTCCCCGAGCCACTCAGGCTCGGGGACTGTTATGATTATTTGTGAATTATCATAATTTTACGAAAAATAAGTCTAACGTACTCTATTTTAATCCCTGTTTTCAAAATACTAATGAAATCATTTTGATAGCGTTCTTTATGCAGGTACTTAATCTTTTATCTGTGCCGACGTCGAAGTTCAACTTCGTTCAATGTTCATGGTTCAGTTGATTTTTTATCTATGTTTGACATCCTTTTCTAAAGTATAGGGATGTACCAACGAAGAAAAATATTAACTTAAAGAACTTGATTGCAATCGATTTTCAAAAGTACCTGCCACTCTAGTACTATGAAAATCTTTTTAGATTTCTTATTAACTTCAAATGCGTCATAGTCAGCTGTGCTGCGCATGTGTAACGCCTCTGGCGTTGCACACGTGCATAGGCCACGGTAACCACATCCAATCAGGTGGGCCGTGTACTTGTCTGCCACCTAAGTGGTATGAAAAGCAGATCGAGATTAATATAATATTCTTTTGCGCTCCATACATTTGCACTATGCACAACGAGCACGTGACATCACCTGCTTGTAGCCATATTCTATATACTGAGGGTTGATTTAAAACACTACTTTTGTTGGGAGCTATTTTGACAGAAAAGAAAATAGGGGAGAATAGAAAGGAAGTTGATTCATGATTCTAATCTGAAACAACAAAGACATGATTCCTAACCGGTCGTTGTGTAAAAAATTATGCCTGGTAAACTTCGTTATATAAAAAACAGTTAACACAAAAGGGGGGAAATTAGCTGTAGTGCTTTTTTAAAAACGGAGTGATATTATTTTTGGAGAAACATCTGGGACTGTTTAAAATAAGAAGTTGCGTATTGTTTTTTTATGAAGGCTATCAGAATAATGTGGCCTAGGGTACATTACAATAATTAACACTAGGTACAATAAGCATTTCCCTAACAATCTGGTGAGCCCCGAGGAATCCAAGGTTTTGAGATGGCCCAGGATTCGAATGGATGAGAAGAGAACCACTGTGTTCCCCTCTTGCCTCGAAATGAGAGAGCGCGTTACAGACAGTCGTACTAATTACCCCTAGGACTCGGCTGGGAGCACAAGGCGGGGAATTATAGCCGAATCACCTCGGTCCAAAGGAGAGTATACAGGAATTCCACACGTGGTCGCGTGTTACCACGTGCCACCTGTTCTACTGGTAGGTTTCAACCGAACGAAGGCTTGTGACCACCCATCGAGCAAAGCCGTAGGTACTGCCAAGCAGCCTAGCTGTGTTCCGGTACGATGCTTTGTGTAGCCTCACGAGGAGTTGGGTTGAAATAGTTGTTCCACTGCAGGCCGATTGACCTGGCGTGCTTTGCTATGGATACACCGGGAAACTGGCCACAGAGGATAGCAGGATCTGTGGCATGGTGCACCGCTGGCCGACATACGGTAGTTCGTGACCCAAGTAATGTGTTAGCCGCATACAGAAGGCTACTCCACCAACTTTGGGGAGATCAGATTCTGACCATTGTCTGTTGAAATCTACATCCATCTACTCCCCAACCGATGCCTATTCTAAAAGCTCCCGTCGAGATTGATAGTACAGCAGGTCAGCGGATGGGGTTGGGATGCGATCCTTATTTTCCTTGGTTGCCTATGTGTTTCTCCTCCTCCAGAACCATCTGGCTTTGCTAAATCTAATTCCTCCAGACCAACGCATGACCATGTGCATGGCGATGTGCCACCGATACACTGTGGAAATTCCATATAAAAGTACTAAACTATTTGACGAAAAGAGTATTCTACAGACTAGAGTGAAGAAGTTACTTCTAGGCAAGCGTGCTCCACCGTCAACCACATCGTTACTTACCAACAGGTAAGATAGTGGTCAAATGCCATACCATAAAAAAGACCTTGCTTCCTCCTCCCCCTTGTGAAAGAGCTACTAACTATCTTCGTTGCTCAAAGTGCACCATTCTGTTCTGTGGTGAAACCAAGTCAAAATCAAGTTACGAAGAATGCAAATCGATTCAAGTAAATGTTCGATACTTTAATTTAATTTTATAGTCTACACAGTCTGTGGTCTACACACAAATCACAATACAACACTGTATCTTCTGTCTGTGATTCTGTGATGTCATTACGCGTTTTTTAATTAAATGTACTGGATTACAGTGACTTAAAACAGTAGACAGTAGCACCAGATAATATTACTTATACGGTACATAAATACGTATAATATAACACAAACTTAGTTCGCTTCGCTACGCTCGTAACTCTATTTCATCTGTGGCTCCGGTAGCCGAGCATTGAGTATTTTAGAAAATAAGTTCCTTTTCAGTGTTTCCACCAAAGTACTATCTATCCTTGAAACGATAATTGGTTAAAAATGAATTAACGTGTGATTATAACATAAATTTTATAGAAACATACCAGTTGAAGAACATATAAGTAAGAATGATTCAAAGTTAATTGTATTTACTGTGAGTAGGGAAGCGATTTTGCGATTATTATATTTTTTGCGGACGTGGAACCAACTAACGTAAATAAGAATAAAATTATACTATGTACTTTTGTTTTCAATGACTAAAATTATCTTAGATTAAAACTGATAAAAAAACAATATTAATTCATAAATTCATGTATTCCATTCTAAATATTTGTAAAATTAAAATTGGTTTGAATTCATAAAATTATATAAAATGCAACTTCAATATTTAACTCGGAAAACTCACCAAAAATTCTTAAAAGATATCATGCAATAAATAATGAAGTAACTCTCATTCAGCTAACACTGATATTTTTTTTTACACACAACTTTTGATATTTCAGAAAACAATGACATGAATATTAAGTTTAAGTTGAAATCAAAATTTTAAAATGTCCACAATGGATACCCAGATAGACTTTAATGAAACTGGTCAACTTCCTGCAGATGCTCAAACCAGTCTAGGCCAATGGAGTCTTAAAAAAGAAACTTCTATTATTATCACAGATCAACAAAGTGTGTCTCATAGGAAAATTATTAGGGTAAGCATATTTTATGATATTACATTTAAAATGAATTGCTCTTGTTATCATCCTCATCTACCTGCCCTTGTCCCAATTATTTGGAGTTGGTGCAAAAAGTCAGTCTCCTCCATGCCTTCCTGTCAGATGTCATTTCCTCAGTCACTCCCTTCTTTGACATATCCTCTTTAATGCAATCCATCCATCTTTTCTTGGGCTTACCTCTGCTTCTAAGGTCACTTTCATACTTTGAACCTCTTTAGCAACATTACTTTTATCTCTTCTCATAGTATGTCCAAACTAGGACAGTCGCTCGCTTCTCAGTTTATCATTCCCTAATGGCTTGCTCTAATATACTCATTCATTATTTGGTCCATTCTCATCACATCTCACATCCATTTATTATATTCTATACTAATATTATAAAGAGGAAAGATTCTTCTTGTTGTATTTATGTGTTTTCAATATATCCAAAAACTACAGGAACAATGTAAAAATTATTTCCATTAGAAAGCTACATTATCACTGACTAACATAGACTATATTTTCTATAAGTTAGAGTTCCTTTTTAAAACTCCAATAATGTAACCCAAGGTGTACTAAAAATTGTGTGCACTGCGAAAACTATTAATGATAGAACAAAATAATGTATTACAAAACTGTGTAGCTTAAAAAAGTCTTCTATAAAGTCTGCGTAGCATACATTTATCTCTTAAGGATAACCCACAGTAACCATTTTTATGTATTGCAAATTACAGAAAAATAATTTGCAATTTTTGAAGCTATTTTTAACTATACATCTGTTATTTCTAATCCAATTAAATTGTGCATTCAATGTAGATCACAATTTCCATACTAACTATATATCTACAAATGAAATTGCTATAGATATAAATATCATGTGAACGAAATAAATTCAAATGTTATAATAAAATATAAATATAATAAAATATATAATATAATAAAATATAAATTCAACTGATAGAAGTACTGATAAAAATCAGACCATATTATGTAAACTTAAGTTTTTATTAATTTTTATCCTAATAAATTATTTTGTGTTCAGAATTGTTTATTTTAGACTTTGAATTATAGAAATCGGACGTACTATTCAAAAGATATTACGAAATTATGAATGTCAATAAAATCGGTAGATTTCCATAAATTATTTGAAAACTAATGCACCCTGGGCAACGGAGACATTAGCACCTGAGTGCGACAACCACCACCGAAGGCCGACAGGGGTCATCGAAGTTTACAAGATCAAACTTTACACGAGCAGAGCCGCGGGCAATAGCTAGTTGCTTAATACAATAAGTGATTCGTCATTATCATTGTGTTAGTCCCAGACACATGAGAGGCCTTCATTGCCATTTTGCAGTTATAAATGTTGGAAAACAAATCAATCAATTGTGTTCAAATCAGTAGCTATACCGAGTTCATAAATTTCTATTAAAGTTTATAACTCTTATTATAATGTGAACATGACAACTCCATCAATTAGACCCATGCTAACATATAGAATAAGCGTCAAGATTGGCACAATTTATACATTCGCTTTAATAACACTTCAAATATTTAGCTTACACTGTGGGAACTAGAACATTATATTTCTCTAAATTTGACAAATGTGTCCAGTGAATAAGTTTTATTTTCTTTTTCAGAGATGGAATCGTCTCTCTAGATTACAAAGATCTATTGTTTACGCTCTGATTGCAATAGGAACAACCTTATTAATCTTGTTATATGTTACAAGAGTTGCAAAAGTTAGTGTAAATAAGAAAAACAATAGTGGCACAGTACAGGTAAGTTACAATTTTCAATTTCAATGTTTATGAAATTAAAATATTCTCATAATAAAAATCTATACAAAATTCAGTCTTGGTCTGTTAAAATCAAATGAATTGTCAGAAACAGCTTTTTCAAAACATAATTTTCAAATGTTGATATCATAGTTTTCAACATTAGATCATTAATTTTGAAAAAATGGTTTTACTGAAAGTGTGGTCTTTTTTGCCATTACGTTTGATTTTGATAGAGCAATATGGAATTTTCAGAGATTTTACTATGACAATTTAGCTTATAAAGATCACTAGAAATTCAAAAGTGTCAAAGTTGCTAAATAATGTTTTAGTGATCATCACTTTTATCTATAACTTGAAACCTCTTTTCACTGTATCATGTCTATTATATGAAAGTAAATTTAATTTTACTGTAATTTGTATTTTAGGAACCTCTAAGGAATGCTTCTCTATATCTAGTCAATGATCCTTTGGAAGAAGAAGCTGTTCCCAAGAAGAGGGTTTTAGACAATGAACCAAATGAAAGACCTGTTTTTACAGGTAAGTCCAATCAACTTATTTGCGTTTTTTACTGTCTATTTACTGTTAGTTTCAAGTTAAAGTTTGAACTACTTATAATGATTGATTATGTTGATGAAAAAGGAATGTAAGGGCTATTGCTAAATACCTGAGGAGGTAGGACACGACCGTATTTCCGTCCGTATTGAGCAATCCGGCTGGGGAAGTACCTCCACCCTACAGAATACCACGGCTATAATAACCTCGTGTTGTGTTCCCGGCGGTGAGTAGGGTAGCCAGAGCTCACTGGAGAGTTTTTGTGCTGTCAGTGGGAAGACCAAAGGCTTATCCTGATTTTGTGTTCTGCACTGAAGGCACATAAAATCTCTGTTCGGAAGTACACGTGTACACGGAAGTGACTCCACTGGTGTTACACACGTTCATAGGTCACGGTAACCACTTTCCATCAGGTGGACCGTGTGCTTGTCTGCTACCTAAGTTGTATAAAAATAAAAACCTGTGGTAACAGTATTGACAGGACTCAAATAAAGATTAAACTTACCTGAAAAAAGGGACCAGTATTAGGTATTTAAGTATTTCATATCATTAAATTGTTTGGGCAGATAATGAAAAAACAATGTTTAAAAATTATTGTAACATCATTTTTTGTTTCTGATAGTTCGCATGACCAGCGGGAGATGACTCTCAATGCCGCCCTACGATGGTTGTATACATAGGAAAATTTGGAGTACTCAAGGCTTGACTCGGTAGCTAGTAGTCATAGTATTCCCCCCTGCAAGTGACTGGTTGCGGGTTCAATTCCCGCCTGAGTCGTGACACATATTCCTATCTTAATTGATTAGTAGGTTATTTTCATGCAGTGTCAGTACAATGCAGCATCCGGTTTAACCATACCTACCACTCTCATCAATATAGTGACTATATTTCAAATTCGAAACTATTCTCATTGATTGTTTGTGCTACAATAATAATAAATCTAATTACACTTATTAATTTTTAGGACCAAAGAATGCTCGTCAGTATGCTGTAGTAGAGAGTTTCCGACATGCATGGCGTGGGTATAAACAGCATGCATGGGGCCATGATAACTTGAAACCTGTGACGGGAATGGCTTCAGAGTGGTTTTCCCTTGGCCTCACTATTGTGGATTCGTTGGACACTGCATATATTATGGGACTGACTGATGGTTGGTCTTTTTCTATAACTCTAATGCTTTAAATTCTGGTCTCGTTTTACTTTGCAGCCAATCTATTTTTGAACAGTTTCACGGTCACAAATATTGCTTACCACACAACTGTGTTAAGCAATATTAATAAATAATAAAAATATCAAATAATAAAAATAAGGCCGACGCCTTACGACTGAAAGGTACAAGGTTATAGAATACTCTTCAAACTTAAGCAGTTACCACGTGGATCATCCACGAGGCCTTCAGTGTCCCCACAGTGCAATAATAACCACATACAACAACCCATTAACCCCACCAGCTAAACTAAATTACTTGTGTTAGGGGTGGGTTCACGTCGAAAGTGTGAAGGCGCGGTACCGGCTTCTACATCTCAATTGTAAGGCCATCTCCTTAACTTCCATGCTACCAATGCTGTTCTGAACAACTTCTTATGTCCTCAGAATTCGAAGAAGGTAAACGGTGGATCAACGATGAACTGGTGTTTACAAAAAACAAAGATGTTAACTTTTTTGAAGTTACAATAAGAGTATTGGGTGGTTTGCTATCTTGTCATCATTTGACCCAGGATGAAATGTTCTTGAATAAAGCTGTAAGTGATTTTATTGATTTACCCTTATAAATATCTTCTTTTTTGTTTCGCTTGGATCTGGATGTTACCTCGGTTATGTCGGACAGTGAAGAGTGAAGACACTCTACCATTATCCTTTTCACCACATTAATATAATATTATCAAAAAGAGACACGCAAGGATTAAACGAGTAGCTTTAAATGTGGGCCATATTGCATTTTAGCTGGAATATTGCTTCTAACCAATATCACTCCAGGTTGCCACAAAACCGTCGAAAATCAATTTGTGTTGAATATCTTTTAGATCGATTTGGGCGATCGTTTGATGGCAGCTTTCTCCTCACCTTCGGGCATACCATACTCTGATGTAAATCTTGGTGCGAAAACAGCTCACGCACCCGAGTGGTCCCATTACAGCACCACTGCAGAAGTGACCACAGTACAGCTCGAGTTTAGAGAGCTATCTCGAGCTAGCAATAATCCTGGATTTGAGGTGAGTACAGCATGGTTATTTATAAGTTCCACATTAGATACACACAGAATAGCAACCAAGCAGTCATGGCTGGGGAAGTACCTCCGCCCTACAAAATACCGCGGTTATAATAACTTCGTGTTGTGTTCCCAGCGGTGAGTAGGGTAGCCAGAGCTCTTTTTTTTACGTGCGCAAATCCCCACGGATACCTCCCCACCGGAGCCGGTGGAAGAGGTTATGTCGGACTCGAACCGACTAAAAGGCTAGTGAGCTAACAAGGAGGTTAATTCCTGAAGTTTGTTTATTTGTAAAATAAATACAATATAATATTATTTTTTGTATAAAGTTAATTATATAATTCAAAACCTACGGAATACCACGGCCATAATTACCTCTTAATGTATTCGGCGGTGAGTAGGGTAGCCAGAGCTCACTGGAGAGTTTTTGTGTTGTCAGTGGGAAGGCTTGTCCTGCTTTGTCTTCTGCACTGACGGCACAGAAACTATTCTTACAGGGTCGGCAGCACGAGTGTGCCTTGGTGTTGCTCACGTCCGTAGGCCACGTAATCACTTTTCGCCAAGTGGGCCGCGTGCTTGTCTGCCACCTAAGTTGTATAAAAAATATGGGTTGAAGAAATGTTATGGGGTCGAAGTATGCCAAGGGCGAAACCTTCGTCCACAGGAGATATAAATCAAGGGGAGAGTGGGGTTAGCGGCGGCACGCCCTTGTGTACTCCGTTGATTATTGACCTGAACGTAAATTGGACATGGGATTGGCCCTTTCGCGACAAGGTGCAGTGTGAATCATCTATTATTCGCCGTGACCTCGAGTTAATCGTTTAAAAAATACGACTAAACTGCTGGTTGTCGATGTGAAATGTAGTATGTGTGCTTACCCGGTCATCGGTTATGGTTCTAATGGGCGACAACAAGAGTCAGTTGTTCTTATTGTTTCGTAAAAATCATAGTCATCGTTATACAATTATTTATAAATAACTTTCTGATATCAAGGATGCCTTCCTATTAATTAACTGCGATCACACTCATTGCATAGGGCGTCGAGATCGATTACCGTGCTGGCAAACAGTAAATTTGATTTTTAATTGGATATTTTCAGTAGAAAGGTTGCAAACTGCCTACCTTATGGGGGATGGCTTGAGATTTAAACCACGTTGTTAGATATAAGTCCATTTCTTGCTATTTCGGTTTGAGATTAACAAATAGGCGGTTCGATTTTCAAATTCGTTCATACCAAAGTTACTAGGTATACAAAAGTCGTAATTTTAAATGCATTTTATAGTAAGTAGGTTCCATATCGGTAAAAATAAAAATAATCTTATGTTCTATCATAAAAATGGTACGCCAATATAATTTTAATCCGATAACAAAAAGCAATAAACTTCGCTGTTATATTCGTGAGAATTGAATAATAATACGATTATGGATATCGCTAATTTTCGATTTAAATAATGATGCACACACTTGTGTAGACTTTTAATTACAGCTATAGTTATTGAATGCAATTTTAAAGCATTTAGTATGCTAACTAATTAAATTGATTAAGACAGGAAAAATTTAACGATACTGACAATCGTACGAACTATCTGTGTCTAGGATCCGTGTGGTGTAGATGGCTCCCACCGTCGCTTGAAGACGGATATATAGGGAGATTTAGATGGCTTCAGGCATGGTGGCCAGAGCATTTTTATATTAACCGATAAGTTTATTTCTATTATAATGCCTAGTCCAGAGCACATTTTTTTCGAAAACAAACATACAAATTATGGTAATCTATTTCTATACGGTTTTTCACAACATTTCTTATGATGTTTGGCACTTATATTTATTGTTTTCTTAAAGTATTCTTTTTCTATAGTGTCAATGCCAAACTAGCTTTTTTGTTTTATTTCAGTTTGTAATATTGAATATTACATATGACAGACTGAAAGAGAGTGAGGGAGGGGGAAAGAGAATATTAAACTCTCAATGAGTTTTATGCAGTATGCTATATTATATTATTAGGGATGTTCCTATATTGGTCATAAAAAGACTGCCCTTACACTTAGGAGCCGTAGGCGGTAGGCTTTACAGTGTATTAATTACAGGTATAAATATTACAGGATGCTGCCGCGGCTGTGTCTGAAAAGATTCACCACTTACCGAAGAAACATGGACTCGTGCCGATATTTATAAATCCAAACAGCGGCAATTTCCTGCCACATGCGACTATCACCCTTGGCGCAAGAGGCGACAGTTACTACGAGTATCTGCTAAAACAATGGATCCAAACAGGAAAAACGATTAATTAGTAAGTATCTTGAAACTGAGTCCATGCTTACGCAAATTCCATTCATATATTGTTACTCATATTTCAATTCTTATTACCCACAGCTGTAAATACATTTTAAATTATGTTTATATTCATTTTTTATTACTCTTTTGGTAACTAACATTGAAAATCAGGTTAATTAAGCTTATTTGAAATGCGACTGACAATCAGCGCGAAACGATAATCGTTGCGAAATCTGATTAATGAATGTAATCATTAGCGAATGTCAATTATAGTTACTACTTTCATTTGAGAATGCCAAGCTAATGTTTTTGTTGATTTGTGTCTTATTTTGGGCGATTTGTTTGCGTTTTCAGTTTGTTAGACGACTATCTCACTGCTATCGAAGGTGTAAGGCAATTTCTCGCAAAGAAGTCTTCTCCTAACAAGTTATTATTTATTGGAGAGTTGTCCGCTGGATCAGAGGTGAGCCCTTTTTCGCTGTTCTATTGAAATGGTGGCTAACGTTACCGCTGTCATTCGCGGGGTAAATTTTAATGTTATAAGAAAATACGCTTATTATTATTGCTGTTACTTAACATTGATATTGAATGATTGAGTGGTCTCTTCCTTTCTTCTTGCAATGCAATGACAACACACAAGTTTCATGACATGTTTAATATTGATTTTCAGGCGTTTAACCCCAAAATGGACCATTTGACGTGTTTTCTGCCTGGTACACTGGCGCTGGGACATGCCAATGGTCTCCCTGACTGGCACATGACTATGGCTGAAGAACTTATGTATACTTGCTATTTGACGTACGCTGCTCATCCGACATTCTTAGCGCCAGAAATCACGCATTTCAATTTGGTTAGTATTTGATGTTACAATTGTATTACGAATTTATATGTATGGGGCCCCGCCAAGATCTTCGGCACTCCAACTGACCTCACCAGCTAGCCGGTAAATCTGATAATATAATTAACGGACGAAGCTCAGGCGTCGACACCTTATCTCTTGGTTAGGCGGTAGTCGCAATCGCAGGAGACGGGCTCCGGCCTCTGGGCGCCGAAGTGAAAATCTTGGATGCAGGCGACGCTACGCTTTTAGAACCTAAACGTTTCTAATAAGAAAAATAATTATTTATTAAAAGGCAGATAAAGGTGATGATGAAGAGTATTAAAATGATACCTTCTTTTAACTAGAGTGACGAACTATCGATAAACCCATGAAAATTCTCTAAAAGAATGTAGAGATTCGCAACTCGCAATGAGATTGACATGATAATGTGTAAGTCTCATAACTTCTCTAAAAGATATCAAATATATATTAATTTGTATTTTTAGGCAAGCACTACAGAGGATATGTATACAAAGACTGCGGACGCACACTCACTCCTTCGACCCGAGTTCGTTGAAAGCCTCTGGTACATGTACCAGTTAACTGGCAACACTACTTACCAAGATTGGGGCTGGCAAATATTTCAGGTATGACATTATTTATTTAAAACCTGAGTTGTGAGATAAAAGCGTCGAATCCAAGCGGTATCTAACATGATCACAATGATTCTAGAAAACAACTTTCTTAGTAGTCTGAAATTCGTCAAAACAGCACCTCTGTGCCAATTAATTATTTTTAACATAATTAATTATTTTCAGGGATTTGAAAAATACGCAAAGGTACCGTGGGGCTACACTTCTCTTGCGAACGTAAAATCCGAGACACCAGTACAGCGTGACATGATGGAATCCTTCTTCTTATCGGAGACACTCAAGTACTTGTACTTACTGTTCAGCGATGACAGGTTCATCATTGATTTAAATAAATATGTCATTAACTCAGAAGCCCATCCCTTGCCTATATATAAGAACTAGTATTTCAACCTATTTGGATGGTTGCAATCCCAACTGCGAGAGGATAGATGGTTCTTGTAACAAATTAAGCACTAAAATGTGGATGTACTCGTGAGCTGTACTGCGTGATATTGTAACAAGAAATGAATGTTGCAGAAATAGTTTCGTGAACCACCAATAGACGTCATCAGTGAGTTTTGTGTTCCTACCATACCTATATTAGCATACCAAACCTGCTATACCCATATATTATATCGTTTATTCAATAACCTCTGCCCGTTAAGTAAAGAAGTGCATTCCAAAAGACATGTGAATGATTCTGATAGTGTACCATCTTTATTTAGTAACAAGTACAATATCATGTAATGCCATAATGTAATACTACCCATTTTACAAAGAAACCTCGAGTTTTGACATTACAATAGCAAGTTTTCATCTTCAATTTGACCAAACATGACTACAAGAGTTACGTTAGTCCACCTAGTACCACCACTCCGCCTGGGTGTACCTCATGGTAATTCCTTACTATACCGTGTCACTGTTGTTGTTCCGAATAGACACGGCCTGCCAGTGATATGCATTGACAAGGTTACAGTTGAATTCATAATAAAGTTAATACATTGAGCAACTTAATGTGATTTTATTAACCTTGATATTTAATGGAGGAGATTACTGGCGCGTTGATTGTATTAGTTATAATAGTTCGTTTTATTTGGTATTGCATAGAAATTTCTAGACAACCTACTATAAAGTTGACTAGAAGTTTATAAATCAATAATTTACTAAGAAATGTGTAACAGCTACATTATTTACAACATCTTTAAGGGTACGAAGTAATCCTAAAGATAAAAAGTATTTATTTATTTTATTGAGACAACCGCCATATAGGGTTAGACCTTATCGCCTGTAATCCACTGCCCAGTTAACAAGATCTGAAGGAATAGGGAACTGCGCGCCACTTCATTAAAATCAAGAGCTGCCACCAGATGTTTGCGATGGTAGTTCGCTACTAAAATGCACTTTGTACTAGGACCGTCCGGAACAGAGGGAGTGGTGGTACTACACGAAATAAACTTATAATACACTACATTTTAACCCACTTACTCATAGGTACTTTTGGTTCCCTAATAGTCTTGAAATAACATATACTTGTAGCAGTACATATAGCAAGTACATTCTCCTATTGTCTTTTGTGGAACAGATAAAAAATAAATACAAAATATAATGCTACAAAAGGATTTGATTTCATATAATTATATAATGTATAAGGACCATGGATTTGTATTTAGTTCGTACTGTTAAAAAATAGAGTACCTTGAATCTCATTGTTGAAATCAGAAATTTAAACCTCAATTCATACCGGGAAAATGAAATGAAGAAATTTATTTATGTAATCTGTGTCCTACGATTGGCTAAGACTAAGTCATCTGCAGCCCATTGCGAATAAAAAAGAAAGTCAAGACTACCTGCGTAGAGTTCAACATTTTAAGTCTGAGTATATTTTATGATAGGGCAGGAGTAAGTGGGCTTAAAGTGTATACTTAAATACAAATCTTCACCTCATTTTACATTATGTACTTAACATAATTTATTTAGTATATGTATAACGAATTTACAAAATAATAAATGTACATGATAGAAATTTTAATACGTATTACACATTATTTTAGTCGTAGCAATGCAAAAAGGTCGGGAGATGCGACTGACAGGGTGAATCTGAATGTTAACAAGAGCGAATTTTTTTTAAAGTAGGTTGTGGAGCCTATAGAGCTTACAAATATATCTAATTTAATATATTTCTAACATGATATTACAATATCGAAATGAATTATAGTTTAAAAGGACTGAGTGGTATACTCACAGCACCCGTCTGGGCTAGCTACATTCAGCAGTGCTACTTACTGTCCATTAATTAAATTTTATTTCCATCATCATCTGTGTACTTCTTCACTTATTTAAAATTAAACCTTTATTTATTTCCTACTATTTAAATTAGAATATACTATGTCTATATATCCGTAAGTAAGTCCTATTTTCTACAATCATGTTTCTAAATGTTGTATCATATAAAATCATATGGAGTAGGTAGTTGTAAAAATATTAAAACTGATTCTTTAGTAATATAAACTGATTTGTATCAGTACAATTAAATCAACTGAAAATTGTTAGTGTCATTTATTTATAAAAATATTATATAAAACTTGATATGCATTAATGTAATCAAATCACCCTTTGCCCTGTTTTTCAGATTATAAAAAAAATATTACCGTTAGATTTGGGTATCAAACGTTAATGAGACTTAACTTGAGATTATTTAAATTATTTTGAGCTGTCCGTACCACAATAGGATCTGATTACATTTATTTATTTATTAAGTATGTTTTAAAAAGTGCACCTAGTGACGTGTTCTTTAAAATTGTAGCTAACACCAACAAATTGCTCTAGTCATCGTCGATTCGCAGAATTTTGCAATAGATTGCCCTTGAAGTTCAATAACTTGGTATAATATTCTTGGGTAGAAACCGATGTTCTCTAGCGTCCCTGTAGTTTATCAAAGTAATGGATATTTCCCTGTTACACGTGTTCTAATTTATGTACAAGTCTTTACCGAAATTTGGTGTTTTGTTCATATTAGCTAACATTATATAAGGTCGGGGCAAAATAAATATTTTTTTAGATATTATTTTATATCTATTTATAATATAGCCAATTTCATCGACGACTTGTTGCGATCTTGTGGGTAGTGCCATGATCCCATTGCTTTACTCGTAGACATTTTGAGACATTTGATTTAAAAATCTGATCTCTTTTCCGTGTTCTTTTGAGGTTAACTTTATGGTTCCTAAAGAGTTCTGAAGTGACCGAAATAGGTGGAAATCTGACGGAGCAAGGTCAGGGCTATAAGGAGGATGCATCCACACATCCCACCTAAGCTCTCTCAATTTTTGCTGAGTGGCTATAGATGAGTGCGGTCTGTCATGGTGTAACACCACACGGTCGGTTTTTCTCAGTGGTTTCTTTTAACTTCATCAGTTGCTGACAGTACAGGACAGAATCGTTAGTTTCACCCGCGCGGTAAAAGCTCATAGAGAACGAATTCTATCCGTTCCTACCATACACACATCATCACCTTGTTCCGAGTTAGGCCGGGCTTTGTCACGGTCTGTGAAGCTTGACCATGCTGCGACCACGATCTTTTTCACATATTCTTATCTTAAGTATCTCTCATCACCCGTAATCAATCGTTTAGGAAACGGTTCCGAATTGTTGCGTTTCAACTAAGAATCACTATGGAAACACGTTGCATTAGCTTTCTCTCAGTGAGATCATATGGTACCCAAATTTCAAGTTTTTTTTTATCCAGACTTTTGTAGATGATGTACAACTGTTTTGTGACTAACATACAGTTCTTCAGCTATGTCGTAACTACTAATACGTCTATCTTGTTCCATGTTTTCAAAGATGGCACTGATTTCATTCGTTACAGGACGTCCCGAGTGAACCTCATCTTTCACACTAAAATTTATAGACTTGCAACGCTTGAACCATATTTGTACTACTCTTATTGATACCGCATTGGATGCGTTAACCACACAAATTTTATTCGCGACGTTTGTTGCATTTTTACTTTTTGAAATAAAACTTTAAAATGTACCGAATTTTTCCGTTATACGTCCATTTTGCTTGTTTGAAAACAATTAAAAATTGGCGGTAACAAGTTATTTTTTTTAAATTTATTGCATCTTTACAATTGTCAACATTTAATGGTATTAAAACCAGCCAGTTCTATTCAGTATAGCCAGAGATTTGACTACTACTTAATACTTAAAACTACTAATAATTTTGCCCCTACCTATTATTTTCTTGACTCTGGTACATATGATTACCGCTTACCCTTCGTTTGACCGATGTGTGAGTATGTACATTCTTACTTAGACCTACGTTTTATATAAATGAGCATCTTGATAATGGACACTTGCTAGATGCTCAAAATATCTTTTTTGTAGCAGTTTGTAATCAACATTATTACCTATAAACGGTAATAAGATGTTCTAAGCTATCTATCTAGCTCATGACGCTTATAACGTTTGTACAGCTCGAGACTCGACCGCCTTTTACACGGGCGATGCGATTAAAGCCTGAGCTCAGCTGGTATAGCGACATTACAGACCTTCATGGCTGTGACCAAAGTATTTTATTAAATACTATGTTTTTTCTTTAACCTATGTATATTTATCTCTATTTTAAGTATTTTATTATCACGTTCTGTCTTCTGTCCTCGTGGAATTATGTAAAAGAAAGAGAACGCTGTACGTAATTTATATTCTGATTACAGAGATTTGTTGCCAAATTTATTGAGTGGTATTAAATTTATTATGGAATGTCAAGGGCATTCCGATAGCACGATGCTCACTATTATATAATGCCAAAATATTTTACTTTCATTTTAAACTATCTATTTATTGCCTGTTGTTCATCGGGTTAATTAAATGTATGAGTTTATTACCTACATTTGGCCTGGGATATCACATAACACTATGTGAATGATAGACACATGATAATTGTACCTACTATAAGATTATTTTACCATAATACAGCTCTCCCTTACACTTTTCTCTTCGGGTAAAAAGCTTACATGTGCAAAAATGTTTTTTATAATATAATCTCATTGTATTAATTTATTCGTACTAAGTTAATCAATTCACTTTGTTCTCAAAGCACATTCTAAACATAACTATATATAGATAGATAAGGATCTAACAATATCGATCACTCAATATATCAGCCTATGGCAGTCCACTGCTGGACAAAGGCTCAATATACATTTTAATAAATTATTTGTATATTTTTATATTCTTTGGTCTGCTATATTATTTGTCCGCGAACCGAACCTGTAACCGGTGCAGCGAGTGGTAAACTAATAGGTACTAATACCTACATGTTATGTGATTAAATCTAAGAAAAATTGACGTTCATGTTAAGCTTATCTCTTTCGACAAGATGTTTTATGTTCTGACCCTACAATTGAGTAACGTTGACGGCCTAAGTTATTTATTAAGGTACGCTGGTGTCTGTAAATGCACTACGCACAACAATATAGGTACTACACCCACTATAATTTTAAGTAGTTAACAACGTTGTATATATTTTACTAAGTATAATGTAATATAAATGTTCTTGTTATTATCGAGAAGATATCAGTTTGACGTCCTTATGCCTTTTGTTATACTTAGTTGTTTTTTTTTATTAGGTAATAGAATCTGAATTTATGAATGTGTCGATACTTCAGTTTTCGCCGCAGTCATTGAACGTTTGTATTACTTTTTATTGTCGTTTTAAAGTAATAGAATCGGCAATAATGAGTATCGAACGCGTTGAATTTATAATTAGGAATGTTACAGTTATGGCATTCTTAAAAAAAATAATGGTTAAGTGTCACATCTTATAGTTCTAATGATTCAAAGTTATAAAATTTACCTTAGGCCCTACGCAAATAGAAGACGGCGAGACGAAGGTACGGTACAGACACGGCGCAGATACGGTGCAGGCGCGATATCTGCGCAAACAGACGCGGGGACGATACGGCAAGTTAAGTCATTATAGAGCGTGATATTGACGGGATAAGACATGTATTCCTCTTCAGACGAAGATGAAGATGCACTGGCTTTGCTACAGATTATTAATTTACAGCAAAGACCAAGAAGGTATTGGATACATCCAGTGTGGAGAAATGCAGAAGAGCACAGGTACTATAAAATAATGGAAACATTATATGAATATCCTGATCGTTTTCGCACAGTTTATAAAATGTCACTGGAATGTTACCATATCGTATTGTCAAAAGTAAGAGAAGGACTTCGGAAGCAAGTTACAAATTGGAGAAAACCAATCAGCCCTGAAGAAAGACTACTGATAACTTTAAGGTAAGTGAAACTATTTTTTACAGATCAAACTTTTATTGACAAATCAAAAGATAATATTCATTGAAAATGTTTTTGGTTTAGCATCTTTGCTACAATTAGTATTTATAAATTGCTCTCAGTGTTACAGCTAATTTGAGTATCTGTCAAGCTGTCATCATGTGATGTCCTTATCTCACAATACAGAATCAGCGCATGCGGACAGGGACAGCACATGACTACTCAAGCTAGCTGTCGCACTAAGAGCCATTTATAAATAAAGTTCAAGGCATTGGATAGTTCTCATTAAAATCACTTATTTCGTCTTCATGAGATTGGATAGATGTCTCTGGATTCGGGTGAGGTGTAGCTGGAGTTATTGGTGAAAATATTGGCAAACATAATGTAGTTGGAGTTGCCGGAGGTGCTAAGGATTGTGCTCTTTCATAAGCTCCCGGTGTCCGCGTTTGCTGATATTCTGAAATGCTGAGTTGATAATAAGCTTTCTCATCATAAGTTCGGTGTCTTGAAGGCCCAGCTATTTGTTCAATTACAGCCACTGCCGCCGGTGGTGCTGGATTTATATACTCTCCGGATATCAAAGTCAGCTGAGTTTCCGGATTTTTGTTAGCTGCTGCAGTATGTTTAGCTGTCTGCTGAGTCGAGGTAAACGAAGGTGCTGGACTTGTATTAGCTCTGGATGTAAGAGTCTGCTGGGTTGCACCTTCATTAGGATCATAATCTGTCTCTCGAGAAGGTGTTCGTGGATAATACGGCTGTGTCCTAGGATAACTAGGTACTGGGTCATTTAAAATTTGCTCTGATAAATTGAGAACGCCCATTTTAAATCTTCGTTTTTGGGCTGGTGTCATTGATTTCAAATCTGGAAGCATGCTTTGAAAAAAAGCTAGATCGCTGTCTGTTTCAGGCTCAGCTCTATGTATGGTCTTCATTTGTAATGCTCTTTGACTGAAATATTCATGTGCTGATTTATTAACATCTTTTAAAGAGATTGCCCTAGATTTATTTAATAGTGGTAGCAGTGGCGGTGTTGGCGTGGATTGATTGGAGATGGAATCCGAATTTGTGTTTTCAGAAGATAGTTGACCAGTAAACAGTGTCTCATCGACTTCTTCACTATCATTACCGTCTGTGCAATCATATTTGCTTAGATTGCTTTTGGTTGGTCGGGACTTCAAGTAATTGTCTAAAAAATGTAGATGTGGTGAAAGGTAGTACTCTTTAATCGTCTTTGCACCTGATCCAGATGGCAAATCTAGCCTTTTCTTGTTTTTGCTGTAACTACATCGAATATTCTTCCACCGTTCTTTACATTCTTGGGCTGAAAAATATTTAAGGAGATTAGTTACAATGTGTGTTTAGATTGAGGTGCCACTTTTCGCATCGTAAAGTGGCTAATGGAGTTATTTAGTAGTAGTTTAGAAAATTTAGTAGAACGGATATTGGATTTTGTATTAGAATACTTCAAAAGTTAAATGAATATAAAGGTGGCACCTCAATCTGTTTGGATTGAGGTACCACTCAGAACTGGGAATATTATGGATGAGTTTTCATCAAAATTTCGTAGTACTCCAGAATTCTGGAGTACTACAAAATAATACAAAATTTTGATAAAATTTCATCCATAATTTTCCCAGTTCTGAGTGGCACCTCAATGCAAACAGTTAGATTGAGGTGCCACCTTTATATTCATTTAACTTTTGAAGTATTCTAATACAAAATCCAATATCCGTTCTACAAAATTTTCTAAACTACTACTAAATAACTCCATTAGCCACTTTACGATGCGAAAAGTGGCACCTCAATCTAAACACACAAATGTTACATACTTATTGCTATTTTATTTTTGTTACAGATACTACTCAGATGGCTGTTCGTTTACATCACTTTCTGGATATGTATTGAGAGGAGGCAGTACCGTCCGGCAAATTGTGCATGAAACCTCTAGCGTTTTGTGGGAATGCCTACAGCCGGAATATATGCCTGTACCTACACGACAAAAATGGGTAGAAGTTGCTGAACGGTTTTACACTCTCTGGAATTTACCGAATTGTGTTGGGAGTTTAGATGGAAAGCATATTAGAATTACAGCGCCCATCAACTCGGGTTCGACTTTCATAAATTATAAGGGATATTTCTCTATTGTATTGTTAGCAGTTGTAGATGCAGATGGTTTCTTTTTAACTATAGATGTTGGTGAATACGGCCGAAATAGTGATGGGCGAGTATTACAAGTTAGCTCTTTTGGACAAGCTATGGATCTAGGCGATCTCGATTTACCGAACCCTACACCTTTGCCTGGAGAAACACAGAATGTGCCCTTTTATTTTGTGGCAGATGAAGCTTTTCCACTAAAAAGAAATATTATGAGACCATATGGTCGAAATCAATTGACTAATGAGAGAAGAGCTTATAATAACAGGTTGTCAAGGGCACGTAAGTCAGTAGAATGTGCCTATGGTATGTTAGCGTCAAAGTTTGGTGGACTTTACACGCCTATTTGCTGCAAACCAGAATATGTTGATAATATTATAAAAGCAATGTGTGTGTTGCATAACGTAATTCGCACATGTGATGGTAAAAAATCAAATCCACGGTTTAGAAATAATTTGATAGGAGCAAACATTAACATGCGATTAATGGGAGAAAATCCCTACCATATCAGGGAATATCTTACAACATATCTAACACAACGATCTCCGATTCCGTTTCAGACTAGACATAATGTTTAAAATTTAAATAAAATACATACCTGTTGCACCGACTTTTATTGCTATTTCTTGCCATATTTTGTCTTGCACATTTCTGTTACTGTACCCTGTCTTAGTGTAGTCATAGATATTCGGGTATTGCTCAATTAACTCGCAAAACTCAATATTAAACTCAATATCGTCACGCATCCTGTATACGAAGCGACGTGCGTCTTGCGTTATCTTTTGTTCGTGACTGAAGGCGGCAAGCGGACGGCGCAGGCACGCCGCTCCTCGCCCCCCGCCACGTCGCCAGCAGATGTAGGCGCAAGCGGCGTCTCGCATTATATACAGTATGAACAAAGATACGTAGCGATATATTTTAAACTGTTCAAATTTTCGTCCATATGGATATTTAAAGGCTGATTTACATTGATACAGTAGCTGGCGCCAGCTACTGTATCAATGTAAATCAGCCTTAATCCATGATTTTAATGAAAATCCGATGTAATTTAACTTATTATGATTTGATTTATGTATTTCGATGTTATTCGTATTTTAAAGTAGTTAAATAGCAAACATAGCGGTTACATATTGCAAACATAAGTACAGTCGACAGCACATCAAGCTATACAGTTTGACCTTGAGCACGCCTTTATTGCACTTGTAATAGTGGCGGCTTTCGTAGCGCAATGTTACACTTGATGTGCTCTCGACTGTACATAGGAATTATAATGATACAAAAGGAGGGAATTAGTATTCGAAAAAAAACCGAAAGGAGGTGTATTAAATGTTATTTCCACTAAATAGCACCTTGTATAATAATACTCTGTGCCGTACCGTCCCCGCGTCTGTTTGCGCAGATATCGCGCCTGCACCGTATCTGCGCCGTGTCTGTACCGTACCTTCGTCTCGCCGTCTTCTATTTGCGTTGCCCCTTACTCATCTTTCAACCTCCAGTGCAGTGTCTTCCCTATTTATTCGTTTAGTTCACGGGAATATAGAGTTAAGATGTTGTGGTAAATTTTGTTCTTGTAATTAGATAATTTTAATTTATGTAATCAGCCATTGCAGTTTAAATGTAGATAGTAAAATTAATATGAATGTTAAATGTTATTTATACCAAAAAGGACGATATTTGTTTATTTACTTACGCACAGATAATGCATCTTTATCATGTTTAGTCATTATAGGTTAAATTCATTCATTTTAAAATTAATATTTAGTTACCAAGATCTAGTTTGGATTTATATTTCTTATCTTTATTTTGATATAACTTATTTCAGATATTCTGAATATTGGTGGTTAAGTAGGTACTTACCTACCGACATAAAGTTATGCCTGTCTGCAGTATCGGGTAATTTTATGCAGGTACCTTTACCTACATGTCAATCTGTACTTTCATTTAATATTCTTAAAGATTTACTTGAAATAATAATTTTAAAATGGGTATAAAACATTAACTACTTATTGAAAATCCTGAAAATTCAGTAAGTTGTATTCATTGTACCTACCAGTGATATCGTTATGTCAAATTGCAATTAATTTTGCATGTACCTAGTGTATTCACATGAAATAGTAATTGTATTCGTATGTCAGTATTGTTGCTATAATGAAGAAAAAATAGTTCATATCCATTCTTATAAATATCGATGTATTGAAATGGATGTTTCGTCTAACGTAACTAGAAACGTGGGCACTGTAGCCTCGTGTCTCTCGAGGGTCACCCTATAAAATGTCTCGTTTTGGTTAGTGCCAGTGTTATTTTTGTTGGTTAAGAGACTCGACCTGAGAGACAAATTTTCTTATTGTCCACTCGAGAGACACAAGATATCCTCGCCATGCGGAGGCAGCTGGTTAAGTCTTGGTGTAATCTTAGTCATGATCGAGACGAAATATATACCCAAGTGTTGTATTATTAAACTTAATATCGTATAAATCGTGTCGTAAGTGTATTCCGAACGAATGACATGTTTTACATTTGTACTTTGATTAAACAGGTTAGTTTTGCAATAGAGCGTGAATGGCCACTTCGAAACTATTATGAACAATGAAAAGTAGGTAGGTACTCAAGGGGTTTCTTTTATATTTCTATCTCGGAATCGAACCTGTTGATTTTGAAGAAAAAAATACACTACTTAAGTAAATATATAAATATATATCACAACATTTTATAGTGTCTCTGTGTTGGAGTACTTTTCGTTTCTCCATATAGTTTCAGATTTGGCCATCCACGCCCACTTGTAAAATTCACCCTATTATGTACTTTATTATATCAATGTCAGTGTACAGGAAATCTTCCAAAATGTGCTATTATATAAATGTACCGGTACGTAATAAATGTGCGATTTATTATTTCGACTTTTATTTGTAGTAATTAAGTAGGTAACATACACAGCCCTATCAACGATTCGTCATAAGAATTTCTCGTAAAATTTGATAATTTTGAAATAGGTATGCATAGGTATTTATGGTAGTTCTCTGTTAAAAAAGATTGAGTCGTTACCGTTGCGTTCTGATCATCATTAAACTGGTCACCGATTTCCGGCCTGGCTTACAGTCAAGGAATTAGGGCGGCCACCCTGACACTACATCCAGGTTGAAGAGAGTCGCATGCATCAGATGCAGCTGGATACAGCTGGCGTTTTCAAAACAGTTACCAACTCCCTCGCTATCCTAGACAGCCCTTAGAACGTACCAGGCCATCAGGCGATAGCTGTTGTTACAGATAAATATTTATTTTACATACCCATGTATCAAATTATATAGGTAAGTACCTAAGTATTTAGCTAACCAGATCTCCCTTCGAAACGCTCTTGAAATGTCAATATCGGTTTCGCCCCGGTCACGGGGCCTTGCATCCAGTTTTTATCTTAAGGGTTGTCGCAGAGAAATATACTACCTACGACTCTGCATTGTCCATTTCTGGATATTTAAAAGAGTCAGGGGATTCCAGTTCTCATAAGCTACTTTTTATTGCGATAATCTTATGATTACGATTGCGTTATTATTACGTCGCCGTCGTAATAATAACGCAATCGTAAAACCTAGGTAAGCACATATCAAATATCAAGCTGATTACGTTATTTCGGAATCGACACCTGGATCGTATTTGAAATTGAATGATTAGATCGGTACTACAGAGTACCTACCTACTTGAATCTTACCTATAATCACCGAAAAAAGTAACTTATTGATCACAAACCGTCGTCTATGGGCGTGTGCAACATCAGGGGAGTCACACTCGTGCTGCCGACCCTGTAGGAACAGCATTACTGTGCCGTCAGTGCATTTTAGCTTCCTATCGACAGCACTAAAACTCTACTGCGAGGTCTGGCTACGCTACTCACCGCCGCGAACACAACACGGGAGTTATTATGGCCGCAGTATTCTGTAGGGTGGAGGTACTTCACCAGTCGGAATGTCAGTCGTAAAATAATAAACAAAACCCGATGTTGATTTTGATTGTCCTCGGGGGATTCTAAGACTAATTTAACTGCTGTACTCTAATTATATGCATTCCAAATTGCAATGTAAATAAGATTATAATATAATTGTATTTTTCAGTTGCCTAATCAATTTTTGAATGAAATTTTGAAGCATTTTATATGGTAACTATTCAAATGGATTAAGACAGAAAAAAATTAATCGGGCAGACGCAAAATGGATATATATATATAGGAAAATTTGGATGGCTTCAGGCGAAGTTCAGTGGCTCAGAGCATTCCCTCTGTAAGAGAAAGCATGCCGGTTCGAATCCCGCCTGAACCGTTTAATTTTTTTCTATCTTAATCGATAAATCAATTTATGTCGTGGAATGTACTTCAATCCCACTTAGCCTGTCTGTCCTGTAGGCAGTGGGAATAATGGCAATTAAGGATGTTCCATTACGTCTAATAGTTGTGTAGGAGCACTACCTCTAGCGTTGGTCGGGTCCCCCTGATATGTAATCGCTTACTAAGAGTTTGAAAGGCATAAGAATTAAACACTTCATAAAGTTTATGTTTATATTGTATGTATGTCTAAAGGTATACAAAAATATAAATAAGTAGTTACATATAAACCTATGTACTACACCAAGTATAGTCTCCAACTACGGACGGAGGCCGACTACTCGGTTGTTTAGAGCACAATAAGTATAAGAATATAAGAGCTATAAAGATTAACAGGTAAACCGTAATACGAAAGACTTATATAATGGCATTCCTCTAAAATAAATGAGAGATTAAGATGGCTGCTTCGCTATTCTATACAATTCGTTCAACACCTGACCTAATGTTTATGGTTTACAGCTTAATGCATGATATACAGAGGAAATAGTTTAAATTTCAATATTGCTGCGTTATTCACGTAATTTGGAATAACAAAAGTATGTTGGTACAAAATTTTGTATAACCTACCCCTATCTATGAACAAGGATATTGGTTAAAAAGTATAACACTCGTCGCTTTTAGCTTAGACCGAGTGACAGAGTAGCTTAACAGTCTTTTAGTTCAGTTCTGTTACTTCAACACTAATCAACTCTTCCCAAAACGTTCAATATTCAGTGGCCATTTGAGCAGTTACATGCTTGATTAAATGTGTATCCCTACAACACCTACTCTTTCCGCATGAACGCGACTGACCTGTCAATCGCGTTACTACGTATATTGGATACAGTCCATTCTACATGCTCTTTGGTAAATAACTGAACTCCCACAACAGTGATACATTTTTCATACAAAACTCTAGAACCTTAATAGAGATTCAGTCTGATAATGATTCGAGGCAAAAAATTACTATAAATTCATTTGTTTGCTGTAAGAATACATATTTTAACGCAACGAAACCATTGACCAACAATTTAATTATACACGAACTAATAATTTGATTAAAACTTATTATTTAATTTATGTTAAGAATCAGATCTACAGGATACAAGACAAAATAAAAATAGAAACTATGATTAGACCATAATCTAGTACTACTCAGTTTATCTCTTACATATTAAAATGGAATGTTAAAATAAATACATAGCATACTATTTTAATCTACAATTAATTAAATCTATTTCAGAGAACAGATTTTGCTGTCACTAGCGCATTGAAACTACTGGGAATAAGCATACTGACACAAATATAAGTGCAGCTGTTCAAAGGGAGACAAACATGAAATGTTGTTATATTGCAATACAGTGATTTAGTTCAAGTCAAAAGCTATTCAATTCCAAAAGTTTGTCACCGACCTACAGTAAGAATCACAATAGATATGAATTGTATCTTACAATTAATTTGCATAGTAAAGTGTAAATTCGTAATACAAATATATGGGTTATACATTATAATAAATATACTCAGTTCATATTCGGTAATGCAAATTTCAAAAAGCATTGGCACTTTGAGTATCAACAGACACACTTAAATAATAATAAGCTGCACAAATTAACAAACATGTTCGCAAGCCAAATGATATTCGTGCCACAGTGACTGCATCATTAAAAATTATTAAACTAGAACACTAATGACAAAATAAATTTATTGCAAGTTCGTACCTATTTTAACTGTATAAATTTCATCAACTTGGCAATATAATGCTAAAACTTAGGTACTAAATAAAACAGCTTAGATGCAACTCCTACCGAAATAAGCTTATAAAAATATTTTTAATACTCAACTAGGTAATTTCAATATAAATTTAAATTCATGAGACAACAGTACATTGTCTTGAAAAATATAATTTTCATCAAAGCACTAATAAGATTTAAAATTAGTTGCTAGCTTAAAATGCGTTATATAGTCTTAAGCTCTTAAGTGTCGAATTTCATAAAACTAAATGAGTTTAGAGATATAGGCATACAGACAAAATGGTACTTAAAAGTAGTATGTCTGTTTGAGCAGTATAGGATATTTACATCAAAACACAATCACAGCATTGTAATGTATAGTAGAGACACTTGACGCCACAGTCTTCTTCCTCTACAGTAGAAGCAGTGGACCTTGCTTTATGTGCTGGAGGAGGTCTTAAATACACGCTATCCACTTTATCTCCAGATTTCTCATCTTCCTGTTTGTCAGACTTATTGGTTACTTTGTCATTTTCAAAATATTCATCTCGTTTCTCATTTCTGAAATCTCTATCATTTGTGTCTCCAGCTGCGTCCTGTAAACATTATACAACGCTGTATATTAGACATAAACTCTTTTGGTTACACATTATTTTATAACATATGAACTTTTAATAGTAATTAAGTATGCTAATAATCCAATGGATCGGTTCAAGTACTGTCTGAGTATTCACTTTATATGATCTAAATAAATTATTTTATTCGCTGGGAGTTATTGCAAGGATACTAACTAGACTAGAGACAAAAATATCCTACGACTACTCCCAAAATAGCCTGTAGTGGCACTCTTAATCTGTAAATACAGGTATATGATTCAAAATGTTTCTTTTGGTAGTAACTGCCTCTACCACTAAGTACTAAGACTGTTACCAAATATAAAGTCAACTTTTCATAGTTGTTGGCACATAATGTCCTCTTCTCCCTGCCTGCCTATGCCTGCGATGTTCAAACACACAATCTAAATATATAAAATATTGTTTACATAAATGCCTATATTATTTCATGCCCATTATTGTTGTTTTCTTAAATACGGCAAAACCTAAACATGTCTGTGGGTTATGATATCTAGGTGAAGAAATGCACCTATTAACACAGATACACACTTATTGGTCACTCAGAAACAGAAGTACAGCACTGTACAACACAAACTACCCATTGTTCTATAGGAAGGTTGTCTGGAAGAAATCAAAGATTGTTATAAGACCACCCAAGGTACTAATAACTTCTTTTCCTTTTGATGTAAAGTAATTTAAGTATCTATCTATCAAAAGCCAATTTAAAGAACCTACACACTATTTTTAATACAGCATATCTGAAGTTTATACCTTGATTTACTTATGTTTCTAACATCAATATTATACACAATATACTTAATATCATTAAAACATTCAGTAAATAATGGTTCAGACCAAGGGAAATTCTACTATGATCTGGGCCGAAAAGATCTTTTTGAAAGCTTAGCAAACACTTGTACACATTTATAGTTACCTAAGCTATTCTGTAGTATAAGATTCTCTATTAATACTCACTTTTGTCTCTCCCTTATCTCTTTGAATGAATTCTTGCTTCTCTTCAGGTTTTTCACTATTGTCTGTAGGTATATCTGGTGCAGTTACTGCAGTGCTTGCAGAAGCTATTGATGCAATAGGCGCCTTCGACCTGTCCGGCATCAATAAGTCCGACTCGTCTTTCTTTTTGTGCGGCTTAAAATCAGGTGAATCCCCAGACATGCTTAAAAAAAGAATGATTGCGGTTAACGTAAGCAGGTGAAAAAGCAAGTCACCCAGGTGGTTGCGTCAATTCAACTGCATTCATACAGGGGCAGAAAGACCGGAAGATTAAATTTCAATTAACAAAGTTCCGCACACATTGTCATACAACTGTGCACAGCAACGTAAATGTTAATGTAAACAACACAGCAAAAATTATGACCGTAGATATATACCTATAATATGTGTATATATCCATTCAATTGCAAGTTTACCTTACTCCAGCAGTTTCTATTTGTTCTCCAGACAAACGTCGCCATGTGCTAATGATGGTTTCGAAATTATTGTTTTCTTGCATCTTGTGTCATAAACATAAAGGTGACGAAAAAGTTTTAATTTTGTTCACAAACAATATATCACCGATTTCGACTGGTAATTGGCTTTGAAAACTAGTTTATACATACAATTACAAAGATTATTTTATCCTTTGTAATAAACTAATAAATTTAAAGATTTTAGTATAAAATTTATGTAATAATTTTATTGATTTAGAAAAGAAACATTGACAAAGCCTTGACCTTTGTCAAATACAAAACACGCATACACTACGCACACTACAATACAACTAATGCAAACAAACACTAACACATCGACTAATGGCTATGTATAAACTGTATAAACTACATTCAGTACACTCAGCATTTTTCACACACACACACACACACACACACACACAAGTGCAATGATATTGATATTGCAGTAGAATAGAGCCAGTGTTCCCAAATAAAAATAACAGGGTTGCATAAATTAAATTTTTGAATTTTATGCAATGAAAAACAATCTGAAATATTCTATTTAAAATATGTTTAAAATATTTTGTAGTGAATAAAGAATCTAAAATTGGTAACTTGACCACAAACTTTGGAATAAATTGGCGGCATTTTGTTTTGTTTTTTTTTTTCTCCCTTTTGGCAAGTAAATATATGCCAATGTCAAGTAAATGTCTTTAGAATTATTAATAGCGAAACGCCAAAGTCAAGTTTTTCAAATAACGGTCCTCAGTCTCATATACTCTTTGGTCCTCAGTAAAGTTGTGGGGACTTTACTAGAAGCTCCCTAGGGAGATTTGGAACCAACACGAAAAGTCACAATTCAATGTAATTTGCCACTTTCCACACTTGTGTGCGTTGTCAAAGATATGATATCTAAAAATCTACCATTTTATACATAAAATCTCGAATTCACACCAATTTCGGAAAATAAAAAAATCTCTGTTTTGTTTTTCTTATGACTTAATTGACAGTAAGTTCGTGTTAGACTTTGGCCAATGAAAGACGAATATAATATTTTTCATTTTCGAATCTTTTAGGTATATGGCAACTGTTTTTGCCTGTCAATTAGTATTTTATAATTATAGTCTTCTTGATAGTAATATATGTTATAATAAGTCTTAAAACAAATTGATTATTGTTAATACTAGCCAATTGTAAGATTAATAAATAATTTTAAAAAGTTTACCAATATTTTATAGTAAGTACATCATTCATACCTAGTAAAGAAATCATAGTATCAACTCCGTTTTGTCAATGGTGTTGCAACCTGTTGTTTATTCAACTTTGCCGCCGATTTTTTGAACCATCTTTCTCTGGCCAGACTTTAGTTTCATCACAAACGTTCAGAAACGTGTCGTAGTGTACTGGATGTACTTTCTACTATAATATAAACTACGAGGGCTATGAATGAACAACAGTCCGAAGTTATTTTAAAACTAATCGTTAACTTAACCTTATGGTATTATGAATGCTTACGTCAAGGGTCCCCGGTAAATGGTGTTTATTTATGCGTGTTTTAGTCGTTAGGTTTAAATAAATGCAAATGTTAAGATAAATAAGACTGATAAGATAACTGATCAGCGATACTCAACTTTAGCTACCTCTTAAGTATAAATATTGTAAGATTGGTCTACTAAACCAATGCTCCCGTTTTTTAAATTAGATTTGCCCGACATGCTTTGACTATTAAATACAAACCTATATGAGAGTATAGTACAGTCCTCTTTATCCTATACCTACAGGTATGCCCCTCATCGGGGCAAGATGGGGACACCGTGTTTCCCAACCGTAGATGGCTCAGGGCCAGTCGGTGTGCGAGGGAAATGCCTTATTGGGCCACCTGATACCCACGCATTTGAAACCCCGACTTGGTACGAGTTCGACGTAACAGCCCCGCCGGCCGGCGCGCCTGGTACCTTTCCGTGGGGATTGCCGCTAGAAAAATAGGTAGGTACTTACAAGTTATACATTGATGGTGACCTCTCATATTTTCTTTTCGAGGATGACTCATTGTGACTGGTATAGACAAAGTCTTTCTTTTTGTTACGCTTTTTGGTCGGTATCCATAATATGCCAAAACCTGTGGATGACTTCTTGCTTTTCGGTGTACTATATGAAGTCGCGGTATAACTTTTAGACGAACTAGCCCCAAGAGATGGCTTTCCACTAGAGCTAGAGGAGCCTAGAACACCAAATCCAGATGATGCTTTAGATGTTGAGCTGGAAGACTTATTACCCGAAGATTTCCCACCACCACTTAGCCCAATTATATTGCTACTTTTGCCAGTAGATGGCTTATTGTTAGAATTTTTTCCAAATACGCCACCCCCGCTCTTGCCCATGGGAGCGGCTCCAGATTTTTTATTGATTGGTGCCAGGATGCTGTCCTAAAACAAACAAACTATTACTAAAATATTTACATATCTTGCGAGAAATAAGAAAAAACATATTATGAAAAACCTTATTAAAAAAATTATTGTCTCTCGACCGTCGAGTCTCAATTACGAGAAAGGTGACCCAATAAGGCAATTCCCTCACACCCTGGCTGACCCTGGGTCATCTACGACTCGAAGCCCATTGTGAGCCAATCAGCTCGGGTTTTAGGAGTCAGTGTGGTGTCCCCATTTTGCACTGGAAAGGAAGAAGGGGAGAGGCACGCGTCGTGCCACCTAGCCTAGGTACATATTATTTCTACTAAGGTCACAGGCAGCTTCACCTCCAGGCCTACACTCGACGAACCGCCCGCTAATCAGAAAGACATGAAGATCGGCCCTGTTTGGCCCTAGCGGGCCGCTCTTGCCTCGGTCTAAGCTAAGTTGACCGTAGGCGGTGGCGTCTCACCTATCTAAAGAGTTTCCCTGGCCCTGGGTGCGTTCCTAACGCTACACTCCACTGTTATAGACAGTTAAGGCGTTATTTTAATTTTAACCTGTTTGATCATATTTAATTTATCAATTTGTTTCCTACTCTTGATTCTTAAGAAGACAAACGTAATATTTCACTAACATAATAATAAGGATTTCGTAATAAAAGCTTTTAATGTCTACTTACGGACTTACGTAGGTACCCTACGTACTTAAAACTTCAGCCTGTTTTGTATAATGTAATAACGTTGACAAGAGAAACTTCTGTAATATAATATACTGTTTAAGTACCAGAAAGCCAAACAATTAAGGGCTTTTATTATCCGACTACGGCAAAAACAAAAGGAGGGTTATGATTATTACAGGCTATGAATGTATATTGTATGTTAATTTATCAGTTCCCTCATAGCTCCTCAACTACTAAATAAACTGGATAAATGAGGTATCATTAAAAGAATCTTGATCGTCCGCTGCTTATAAGCTGTATGTAGGTAGGTGTCACTGAATCTTATGTGACCCCCTCTAGTGGTCATAAAGTAGGTAGGTATCTACTATGTTATAAAATAGGTTAGAGATAAATTTTGACGTATTTGATATCAAATGAAAGGGCTTCAGGGCTTGTAATATAAATTGTATAAATAATTAGATGTTGCTTGCCGCAAAATAACATAGATAAAAAAAAACTACTTCAAGTTTACTAAAACCCGACTACTGAAAAATCACGTTCTAAAAGTAAGTATTAAACAAGAAAATATGAAGGAGACCTGTGCTCGTATACCACTATTCCCTAGAACGTATTGTTTTGTTAGAATAAGGGGCTTACGACCTCGGCTATCCTTAATATTTTTTCGTTTAATGCTTAGGTTTAGGTACCTTTAGAACATGATTTTTCAGTAGTGGGTTTTTTAGTGAATAAGGTATAAGTGCCTACTACATAGGTAGTAGGTAAATTAGGTATTAACACTGAAAAGATAATAGTACCTACTGACGAAGTACCAATATTTTATATAGGCCCATGTTGTTCAAGAATAAGAGCGACTTGATTTTCGAATAACTAAAAACTAAAAAATAACTAAAATAAATAGATGCCTAAAAAAGTACACCATATTTACGGACTGATGCTCTCACATGCTGGTTCCGGACTACAATAACGGCCTCAGTGCGACCGGGTAATTGTGCCTGTACGACTGACGAGACTCTAGTGCAGGATTTCTCTCGGAGTCATGTGGTCTGACAGCTAAATGTGTGAACAGACCCGAGCTTTAAGGTGAAAGCTTCAAATGCAGCCATTAATCATGCGAATTAAATTAAAATCATTAAGTAATAAAATATTACAAGTATCTTACAAATCTTCTTAAGTCCTTTCGCTCTGGTAACAGCTTGTAAATGAAAATTGCCTATAAGTAAAGTATGTAGGTATACATCTTTTGTGACACTTCTTTAGAATCTACATAAACAATAGGGTTACAAATTGTAAAGAAAATGAGCAGTTATGGCACATTACTTTTTCACAACATTTTTATACTGTTCACAACGAAATTGATTTTCTTGGAACATGTCATTGAGATTGAGTACTTCTAATTAACGGAAAATCCACGATTTATTACAGGACTATATCACAGGCTGTGACTATGGTGAGGGACCTTGGCCATTATATTGACGATAAAACGACCTTTGTATCATTAGAGCGTTTGTAATGAATATTTTCATTAATATGGATGTCATTAAATTTGGTCGGTATGAATTTCTAAAAATATATGTGTATAAGTATGTTCATCCACATTCTAGGATCCATGATAGAAGCTATTATAGCGTTGTGTAAAATGTCATAGAATATTTATTACTTATTTACTAACTCAGTTCTAGAAACTGAAAGAACCTATATTAACTGTGATCAAATAGAAGAAAACTGCGTTAGGTATCACGGTTAACTCATGATTGTCACTGAACCAATGATAGTAAGTAGTTCAAGTAGACGGTATTAAAAGTCATTGTAGAAAACGTGGTCTCCTGTATTAGTGGAACATGATCATAATTATTTTCACCGGTGAAATTTCATCTTCATGTAAACCTAAAAACCGTTTCTTGCTGCAAACCTATATGCAAAAGTCTGATAATAATTTTAACACTGACTTATTTACGAAGAAATATTTTCACAACGCCGGATATTAAATTGGACACGACAGGTGTTCAATTTCCGGCGGATGTAGTGACGGTGTAGGGTAACAAAATCAAGGGAATAGGCGTAGGGCACTCCTGATTACTTTAGTCATGTTAGTAACTGACTGGTATTGATAAGTACAAGTCTATGTCTGAGGCTCCGCTCGCAAGAAAATTTTTCATTTCTACGAACGACATGAACCTATTTCCGTAAATAAGTAAAATATAGGAATACTATTTTACGTCGTAAAGCTAAATAAATCCAATTCTATTTCCGTGTTTGAAATTTCATTTACTAGTTAGGCCAAAACTCACGCGTGACATTTCAAAAGTATAACAAAGGACATGTTCAGCCGCCCTCTTTAGTGAAGTAGAATACCTACCTCCTTTCCATACTCCGTGATCAGTAAACACGCCACACGGCCAATGGCCTTCCGTCCGTTCATAAGTGACAATAGATTTGACATAGCAATAAATTGAAACACATTCAAGGAATGTTATTCTGTTGCTGAAGTTGTTGTCCAAGAGTCCGTGAATGCGTGATGTGGAATGTTGTAGCTGTAATCTACTAGAGTCGTAGTGTAATTTACTAGAGTTTACTAATCCTAGCAATTTCTCGTTAGTTTACAAAGCTTATTCTGGGGCCCAGGGACCCTTATTATTTTAATTAGTACCTACCTAAGTCGGCTTTTACGAGAGTGATTACGGCTGACCTGCATAACCATTTTTTGTGGTGGTAGAAACTTGGTGGCACAAATTTGTCTCAAGTTTCGACCGGGTAGGTACCACCGTGCACTATTGCGAAAAACCCTCCATAGCAATTCAATCTCGGTTGGATTGTGTTCAGGGGTCAGCATGTGCATAGCCGGGCAGAGGTGGTGGTTGTCGCAGCACTAGTGGGACCAGTGGGTCTTGGCGTAGTCTAGTGGGGATGGCGCGGGGCGATGCGCCGAACAGGGAGACCTGTAGAAACGGTGGTGCCGCTGGCCGCCCGCGGTATAGTACAGGGGCCCAACTGGGGTTAACCACCTTGGGAGGCTGCCTCACCAGGCCGCGCATAATCCCGATATGGTTCGTCGTGCCGGTTGGTGACCGGATTTGGGAGCCCGGCGACCATACTCGGGGGGGTACGGGGGCCCTTCCGTTCGGCGCGTCGGCTCTCGCCATGCCTCACATTCATAGATAAAACCAATATCCCGCGCTTTGTCACACGGTGCTGCGGCGGCAATCACTTCTTTTTTTCACGCCTTCTCCCACCCAAACTCATGGCAGCGCAATTTATAGAAAAAGGCAACACAGCGGCTCGTCACACTCCCAAAAGCTTGCTATTTGAGGTGGAGTCCACTAACATCTGTGGGCTCCATGCAAACCTCAACGCCGTCCACCAACACCTAGAGACGGCGAAACCTGCCATGTTTTTTCTAACGGAGACGCAAATACACCGCCCTGACGACACGACCTACTTGCTCTACCCTGGCTATGTTCTTGAGGAAAGTTTTCGTGCAAAAGCCGGGGTGTGCGTGTTTGTTAGGGCGGATGTTTGCTGTCGCCGTTTGCGCTGCCTAGAGGACCCATCCTTCTCCGTCCTTTGGGTACACGTAGACCATGGCCCTACGAGTCAGATCTATGTGTGCCTCTACCGTTCCCATACAGGAGATGCTGAGACAACTCGACTCTTTGAATATCTGAGTCAGGCGGCAGATGATGCGCAGGAGCGATTTCCGAATGCCGAAATGGTATTTTTGGGGGATTTTAACGCCCACCACGAGATCTGGTTGGGCTCCTCCAAAACAGACCATGCGGGAAGAGCCGCCCACGCATTTGCTCTGGCGCACGGCCTGACCCAATTGGTGCACGAGGTCACTAGGATACCAAGAAGGTCGGGCCAAGCACCTTCTCTGCTAGACCTTCTGCTGACGAGTGATCCGGACCGGTACAGTGTATCGGTGCGAGCCGCGTTAGGCAACTCTGACCACTGCCTGGTCTGTTCCACGGTGCCTATTATGGCGCCCCCACGACCCGTGCAGGGGAAGCGGCGTCTCTGGCACTACTCGTCAGCGGACTGGGATGGACTTCGTGACTATTTTGCGTCCATCCCGTGGGTTGAGCGCTGCTTTGAAGGTAAGAACCCATCGGATTGTGCTACTGCTGTCGCCGGTGAGATCGGTCTGGGTATGGAATACTATATCTCATACACCGATGTCACCGGTGACCGCGGGGTGCGCCCTTGGTTCGGGCGCGAGTGCGCGGAAGCTGTTGAACAAAAACAGTCTGCGTACCGCGCTTGGGTAAGGGCGCGCGCCACGCGCCATCCCAATCTGGGCCACTTCAAGGCAGCGTACAACAGAGCCACAAAGGTCTGTAGAAGGGCCTATGTCAGAGCGGATGCCCTGCGCATAGCGCGGCTTGGTCAAGAGCTAGTGATGCATCCCACGGGAAGCCGTGGCTACTGGCGACTGGCTAAAGCCGTGCAAGCCAACTTCTGTCAGCCTTCGCTGCCTCCGCTGCGTAACCCTGATGGATCCCTGGCCCATGAGTCGCAAGAGAAGGCAAATCTGCTGGCTAATCTCTTTGCGGCCAACTCCCGAATCGATGATTGTGGTACGCAGCCACCAACACTACCCGACAGTGACCACGCGATGCCTGATATCCATATCAGGCAACGCGATGTCCGTGCAGTGCTGCAATCACTCGATGTCCGGAAAGCCAGTGGTCCGGATGGTATTCCAGCGGTAGTTTTGAAAAAATGTGCAGCGGAGTTGTCTCCAATGCTTACGCGCCTGTACCGGCTATCCTACAGTTCGGGTACAGTGCCTTTGCCTTGGAAAGAGGCGAATGTTCAGCCGATTCCCAAGAAGGGGGATCGCTCGGAGCCAGCCAACTATCGACCCATAGCCGTCACCTCAGTGCTGTGCAAAGTGTTTGAGCACATATTTAACAAACAGCTCATGCGGCACCTAGAGGATCACTCCTTAATTAATGACCGGCAATATGGCTTCAGACCGAAACGGTCAACGGGTGATCTTCTAGCATACGTTACCCATCTTTGGGGTGAGGCTATGGACAAGCACGGCGAGTCACTGGCAATTAGTCTTGACATCGCCAAAGCTTTCGATAGAGTCTGGCACAAATCGCTTCTTTCTAAGCTACCTGCCTTTGGTCTGCCTTCTAGGCTGTGCAACTGGGTTGCTAGCTTCCTGCAGGGGCGCCGTATTCGCGTCCTTTGTGACGGACGAGCTTCAGAGTTTCTGCAGGTTAATGCTGGCGTGCCCCAGGGGTCCGTCTTATCACCCACTCTCTTTCTTCTGCATATCAACGACATGCTGTCTACCGGCAATGTTCATTGTTATGCAGACGATAGCACTTTACATGGGAGTTATCATGGACATCCAGCGGCCAAGCAGTCAGATATCGCAGAGAAAAGGCAGCTTCTTGTCACTGAGCTTGACGGGGTCCTGAATCACATTTCTCAATGGGGCTCTGAGAACCTGGTTGAGTTCAATGCCAAGAAGACGCAGGCATGTGCGTTTACAGCAAAAGTATCTTCTTTCCTTCCCCTCCCCACTCTTCAGAGCACGCCACTGCCGCTGCAGGACAATCTCAATATCCTAGGTATGGATGTACGCTGCAACCTGAATAACAAAAACTACATCGAAAGCATCATCAAAACAGCCTCACGAAAACTCGGAGTCCTGAACAGAGTGAGACGATTTTTCACGCCGGAGCAGCGGTGTCTTCTATACAAGACACAAATTCGCTCCTGTGTGGAGTACTGCTCGCATCTCTGGGATGGTTCAGCAAAGTACTTACTAGATGCTCTCGACAGGTTGCAGCGACGTGCGATCCGCATCATTGGGAATCCCGAGATCACGAACACCCTAGAACCTTTACAGCTGCGTAGAGATGTTGCGTCCATGGCTGTATTTTACCGTCTGTACCATGGGGAGTGTTCTGATGAGCTCTTCCAATTAGTCCCACCCTCCCCTTTCCTACACAGGACAACGCGTGCAGGTCTTAGATGTCATCCGCACACGGTGCAAAACATCCGATCAAGAACCAAGCGGTTCGGAGACTCTTTCCTCTGTCGCACCATCAAGGCCTGGAATTCATTACCAGCTCACGTGTTTCCTTCTTCCTACAGTCCCGGGTCCTTTAAGCGGGGCGTGAAAAAGCATATGATAAGGCCGTCAAGCTGAGTGTCACCATTGTCACACGGTATGTGTAAGTAATGGTGACCCTCTTTTCTGGGATTTTGCCTTCAGCTTACCATCAGGCAAGGCGAAGTCCAATTGACGTGTCCTATATAAAAAAAAAAAAAAAAAAAAAAATACCCGTGCTCCGGAATCTGGCCTATTGTTTTGTATTGCTAGGGCCCTGCTGTGACGGTACGTCCCCAAACCAAAGCTTCGTAACATTCGTTTTTAGTTCAACCTCGTTGTTTGATTGACTTGAACAGTGCCTTTTCGGACGAGGATCCTGGTCACGGCACTATTTATGACAGTACGCGTCGGTCATACAACATTCGATATCCTAAAGTTTTTGTTTAAATTATGCATTAGTAAAACAATGTGGTTTTTACCAGCAAGATCTGTCGGTAATTTAACTAAATGGTGAAGTTAAAAAAAACTCAATCTATAATTTCCTGACAAATGTTTTGTTTAATTCCATGGTAAAAACCCTAAGGGACCTACTTAAAATGCTTGGTAAGTAGGTACCTATAGGTACTGTGTAAATGTTGTAATTTATTAACATTATTGATTTTCATGTAATTTTATCAGTTCGACAGTTATACCTACATTACGAGTCGAGCTGAATTTGAGTTTGTGTGTAAAGCAAGACATTAACTTGAACACTTCGAATAATCAGTGCTGGCGTAAAGGGGGGAGGGGGCGATTTGGAGCTGCCGCCTAGCGTGTCGCGGCGGACTTGGTGACTTTATAACATACTTAATTACTTATACATATATTATATATTGTATTACACATAAATGGTGCATGACGTTCTGTCTTTGATTTAAGAAGTTCTATCATTAATAACTAAGTGACGTCATTTTCTGCACTTCGGTCTTAAGATCCTCTGCAAGCTAATGACTACCTCTTCAAGTCCCTGATTTTAATATGCAAATCCAGATAGATGCACCAACCCAAAACTTAGTATATATTCCTGTGAATTGCATTCTGTTTGGAAAAGTTTCTGGGAATGCGCTGTTATACCTACTGTTTCTGCATTAACTTTACTTTGGATAATCTTAAAGGTTTATAAAGATGTGAATTTCCCGGTTTTTTATTTACTGTTTTTTAAGAACTATTGAAATAGTTACATTGTCGGAGTTGTAGTAATGCGGCGACGTGGTTATTTTACACGCCATTAAAAAAATCCGGTAAATTTAAGACGCAATGTTACGTGCAAATCTCCAGCAAAAACTCACTGTTGGTTCTAATTCCAATATTGATGGAGACGCACTATGTTACGAGCTCATAGGTCTGCAGCATTTTCTTCCGGAAGATGATACTTGTATAACAGTTCTCATTTTTATCCAATAGCTCAATATTCAAGAACTATATTCAAAGGTATAGATTGCATTTCGGATTTTTTCGACTATACCGATGTACGGAAGACCGAAATCCAAAATCGTTATTGACTTTAGACTTGAAATTTGTTTTTGCTGTTGAAACTTTTATTGCAAACTTTATTCTCAATTCATCTGGCACGGTCAGATATCTTGTGCCTACTAACTACTCTCAATTAGTAAATTTATTTAAATTTGAAAGGCCTTCCGGGCCTCGAATTCCTCACTTGAAAGGGGTTGGAAAATAAGCGCCACCATGACTCAGAGGAGATGTTGTAAGTAGACTCCGGGCTCCGAAGTCACAACTTTGCATGTAATCGGGAATAACTCGAGAGTTTTCGTCAATTGTCACCAGTATTATCTACCAATGTTATTAACACACTTTTTATTGGCTTCACTTGTAACTATGTATGTAAGAAAATCTTGTAATCTTAATTTGACCCACTTTCCGGTCTTCGATCAGAATGAAATTTTGCACACGCTCTGAGTTCTGATGACAATACTTGAAATCCACCCCCATGATATGGGTATCAAATGAAAGGGTTTTAACATAATAACTCGGACATTTAGTTTAATGACTCGAGAGTATTCCCTTTGCCAAATCTTCATTAGATCGCAGATAAACATAAACAATTTCAGTTCGTGATGAACGATAAATAATTACCTATGCGAAATGGTTATAAGTAGATAAACATTTTTATTGAATATTTACTATGATTTTGATTTAAAGAAAGCGTGGAGCGTTTATGTAATCTTTACTCTTTTTGGACAAAACGCTCCACGCTTTATTACATAATAATCATAGTAAATATTCAATATAGATGATTACCTACCTATAACCATTCCTGTTTAAAAGATTAGAAAGAAAAGTAAGGAAGCATTTTATTAAAAACTTTAGATATGTTTAAATGTAAGAATATGAGCGACATTCGCAATAGGTACGTACTAGAAATGTCGTTGGGGTGTCGATTGCCATCAAAGAGCATTAAAGTTGTAAATAAACATTGCCCTAAATTGCATGAGGTAATATGTCTTAAAAATATACTACGCAGACGTATCAAATGGTTCATGGACACCGTCCTCCACTCCCTCCTTATCACGCTACCTCACATTTCCTGAAACCTTTCCAATAAGAAGCTACAAAGGAACAAAAGTCATACCGTTCCCCTCGTTATTACTTTATGACGGCATAAAAATATTTTAAATTTGACACGTACCTCCCTACTACATATGTATTTAAAAAAAAAATACATTCTAAATCACGTAAACACTAGGAAATCCCCAGGGAAAATTATACTGTCTTGGAACTAGCATATAAATTAATCTGAAGTTAATTGGAGGAGTTAGGACTATAATAAATAACTTCCAGGGTAGGACATTATTTAAGTGGGTAGCAACTTAAATTGGGTACCCACCTACCCTAAAGTAGAGGTGTCTGTGCACAATACCTAAGATAACATCATGGGACAATGTCACGGGATCGGTTATATTTATTTAAACGTCATCGCCTTTTAAAACAAAGTGACTCTAAAATACATAGTTAGCTTCAGTTTTATTTGCTTATTTGATATAATTTCTTATATTATGAAGAAAGGGAAATAAGTCCATTGTAACCACGGAAAATGCTAGAAACAGTCTTATGTGTTTGATCGGTAAAGAAATTATTGCCATAAACCTCGAATACGTTATATGTATGTTCTGTATCGAGTTGGAAATTAGAAAGAACATCTGTTTAGCTTTGTGGTGTAGAGTCGGTGCACCTGTTCGGGGTTAGGAGTACAGGCGGCAGATGCGCCCACAAAAACCGACAAGCTAAAAAAATGAGAGGCAGAATCGTTATGAGGTTGATGATGATGATTTACATAGCTTTATGGCACACAAGTAATAGCTGTAAAGTACGTAGTAGCAATAATAGTAGGTAGTTAGTTATTGTTACATCATAAAATTGTCATAAAATAATCAAGATTAGTTGAAATTCACCACAGAACGTTCCTAGTTCTTAAAACTTACTAGAAACCTTGAAACGAAACCTAGCACAAAATAGTACCTAAGTAAGATTCTCAACAAGATGAGATATATAAATAAGTACTTGGCTAGTTTCGAACCTCTCAATCCTATATGTAAAAGTGCAATTGCCATTCAACGTGGTAATGGTGCCCGCCTTCCGGTAACATTACCAGTTGGTGATGATACGTAGGAATTTTACGGCGCATGCATATAAATATCTTATTTAGTTATTTGAAATAAATTCCAATAAATGTTCCTATACCTTTATATACCTATCTGAACTAGTTGGGTCTTTAGGTAGCTACCTAACTACCTAGTTATATTTACTTATTAGCCACTCACAGTCAATCATGTGCCGTATGAGCAACGCTGTCTTCCATAATCTTTGATGCATGGTAATGAGCCATAAAAATCTTAATAATAAATGCTTTATTATTAGAAGTCGGAAAACACGTGAGGAGCGACCTTGTTACCGGGTTGACGTATCGTCCGATGTCAGAACACGCAGTGTGGAACGTACCTACACGATTTCTAATATCTTACCCAGGTGTACTCCGTGGACGGATATCCATATCTTTACATCGTGCCTACAAATTATGCATTGCAGTATCTTTGATAGCACTTTTATATTATTCAGAGACTGAATAATTCATTCCATAACAATTTCTCTTGCTACTTTTCTTATTTAAACGAAACACATGCGACGCGGCGCTTCGTTAATATACTTTTCAAGTAATATAATGTAGGACATTTTCATACATTGGACATCGTTGTGCTACTAAGTCATTATTATTCTTATTAGTTTTGCTCAATCCTACTTCAACTAAGTAAAGTCATTTTAATACTAGCAAATAATAAAAATATTTAATCTGGCATCTCGAGAAAAAAGCGTCGATGATTATCAAACGATTTTCGCTCTCTTTTTCGATTTATAAAAATGACCATTATGCTTAAAAAATTGATGGGTTATCGAGTGACTATATAACTTGGGGTTCGAGTCTTAAGATTGACAACACTCTTAAGCCGCCCTAGGTCAGTGCTACTATTTGTTAACCTGTATGACTTTTCATGTCTATAGTGATTATTTTATTTGCGAGCACAGTGAGGGCCCATCCAGTACCTACGCTGAAAATTTACTGCTTGCCCGAGTTATAAAATATTTTATGTTGAAGGCAGATTCGTAATAGCAGCGTACTAAATATGTGCTTGCTTTATTACATCATAGTTAATGGGCGCACTTCTAGATACAGCATTTCTAATATTTAAGTATCAGTATTTCTAATATAGTACCCATAATCATTACTATACTTAACTTGTTATAGTGCTGACCCGAATGTCCCTAGTTACACACAATTTTTTATTATAGTCAATTATAGTACTAGAGCCGATAGATCTAACTTTAGTATGAACAGATTCCCAGATGACATGTATATCATTAGACGCGTCATTAATTGGAGAACACGAAATGGCTATGCTGCAAGGCTGAAACCTGGAGGCGATATCAAAAAGTCAATTTAAAAAACAAAAAATTAGTTATCTAAAATGATAAAATTATCAGAAAATACCAGGTTAAGCTGATAGATCATCAAATTTTGGGTATGAAAAACCACTGCCGCTGATGAAAGTGGTGGCAGCAATGTTTGTAGGTCACAGAATGCGCCGGTTTATTTGATATCTCCACCTTTCCGCATAGCCATTTTGTGTTCTCCAATTAAAGACGCGTCTAATAATATAAATGTTATGCGGTAATCCTATGGAACTAGGTTTAGTGTCGTACCCTCTTATACTACGAGTATCAATCAATTAGCCCACCGCAGTCTACTGCTGTACATAGACCTCTCCCAAAATTGGGAGGGTTTTAGTCTACTATTGCCACAACCTTACCCCTTTGCCTACCTTAACCCTTTGCCAACCCGTCTAGCCAGCGCCAGACGGGTTGGCAAAGGGTTTGTTTTCGAGTTTTCCTTCTCTAAGGTCGTTCCGACTTCGACAGAATATTGGCCAGGAGCCGCAACTCCTCCCCTAAATGTAGGGAGGAGTTGCTGCTTCTGTTGCCCAGGGTGCACCGCGTGGAGGTTTTCTAGCCCGCCCTAGTCCTATCAAGTATATTAAAATTACCTAAGTCTAAAATAAAAATTCTGTGTCTACTAGTTAGTAATAAAGTTATATAATGTGAAAACAGGGATAAAAGGTACTCCAGGCTTTCCTCTTGGAGAGATCTAACCTCCCTAAGTCTATTCTTATAGTCCCAGGTTCTCTCAGGGCCGTCAGGGCAAGGATGGGCTTGTTAGATATTATTGTTATCTGGAATAGTGATCTATATCATTTGACTTCATCCAATGGTAAAAAAACAGCGCTAAGAATATGTCTAAGTTTCAAGGATGGCAGACTGTTTTGGTGATTTACAGGTTTGAAAAGGTGAGTGATAAGTCATTTTATATATTCAGGAATAATGAAACTGTAGCTATAAATTCTAACCTTCACTTGAAATTACACATAAAAAATTCTTGAACCTACGTATATTATGTGATGGAAAATATTCTAAGCCAAAATTTCATCGTTATCTTATCTCAGAGGACCAATAAAATTCTGCCATATTAATTCAACGTGGAAGAAAAATGGATAAAGCCCATGCCACATATCTATGGAACTCACACTGAATGCTGGTATATTTAAAATTTACTTTATAATGATTATTTTTCGTACAAAAGTGAATGTCTCTGCGCTATGATAGGTGGAGGACCCAACCGTGTCAACAGTTACTAGAATTTTCTATGTGTATTTCACACTCAAGAGAATCAATGCTCTGTTTATTATGCTTACAACTTGTCATTATGCTGTAAAACATTTTGAATCACTTCTAATCTCTGGTTTTTTACCTGTATGCCTGCGATGGACAGTATTGCTCGGGACATATTTCTTGAACCTAAAATGTGCTCAAAATGCTTTTTATATACGCGCAGTACTCGTTTTGTGTCTTTTAAAAAAAGCACTGGGTGCTATAGCGGCAGATGAGCTCACGTTCACCAAGCATATATTATTACAAAACAATTTGCGAGTGCCAAGACTTCGTTTGTCTTGCGATTCAAGTCGAAGATACGTGTCCCGAGGTTTACCCCAGAACAGATAAAAAGTACTGTCAGTATACATAGTATAGTATAGAATATGTAGGTAATAGGACAAAGGCGTATTTATTATTATAATCTTTTCTCCAGAAGAATATTTGATCCTTAGTAATAGAAGGCGACCCTATTGCCATTTTGGGATTACCGAACGGAAAATTGAGAGGAAAGCAAAAAATAAAAAGGGAATAATTGTATTACTTGCACAGAACGATCTCCGTCGTAAATGAGCTCTGACCGGGGGTTTTCTGGGTTTAAAAAATTAAGAGTGCCATAGTTTTCTGGGTTTTGGAACATTGAGAATCATATCTTGTGAATCATCTTTAGATGATTCCCAATGATCCCTAAGGTCTCGGCAAATAGCTTCTTTGGAAGCTCTTTGGAGGCTGGGATGTGACCAGGGTTGGGAGTGATGAGGAGAATAGGTGCCACGCGTGGTCCGCATTATTGGGAATCCTGAGGTCACGAACGCCCTCGAGCCTTTGCAGATGCGTAGAGATGTTGCTGCCTTGGCTGTATTTTACCGTGTCTACTACGGTGAGTGTTCTGATGAGCTCTTCCAACTAATCCCACCCTCTCCTTTCCTACCCAGGACAATATGTGCAGGGCTTAGCTGTCACCCTTACTCTGTGCAGAACATACGAGCAAGAACCAAGTGGATTGGAGACTCTTTTATTTGCCGCACCACCATGACCTGGAATTCATTACTAGCTGACTTATTTCCTTTTTCCTACAGACCCGGGTCCTTTAAGCGGGGCGTGAAAAAGCATCTGATGAGGCCGCCAAGTTAAATGCCACTATTGTAACATTACTTAGTGTGTGTAATGGTGACCCTCTTTCCTGAGACTTTGCCTTTAGCTTACCATCAGGCAAGGTGAAGTCAAGTTGTTGTTTCCTAGATAAAAAAAAAAACATGACACACAGTTCATTTATCAAGTTCTTAAGAAGGTTGCTTGGATGGTGGTCTATTGGATCTCAATCGTAAACTAACATAACCCATTTTTTATACTTCCAAAGTAAAAATACGACTACCTTAAAATGATATACGAGTAAGTACAGATAAATTACGCTCAGCTTAATATAAATATTATTACAGGTAGGGACTAAGAAAGAATCGAACTAGCGATATTGGGCGTTGTAGTCGTACGCTTGACCGCCACGCCAAACAGGTTCTTTAGATTTGGTGTCACTATGATAATGCAAACAAATTATAATTTTTGAAGTCTTCAAAGATTATAATATAAACAAATAACTTAAAAATAAAAAATCCAATTTACGACTTTATCATAGTTTCATTGTGTCATTCTATAAATTTACTATTAATTTTTACTGTGAATTTTGTATCCCTTTATATTCAGTAAATAACCCAGCTTCCATGATGAGTCGAAGAAACCTCCGACGATACCAGGAGAAATGCCAGGATGACAATACTGGTGATCATATTTAATAAATAAACGTTTAATGTCTTTAATAGTAGTTAGATCGACGAAAACAATAAAATTTTATTAGTAGTATTTTTACTGACTTATTTATCGTCTTAAATCAATCTGTATTCACAAGATCGACTGTTTATCGTACTAACGAACAATTTATAGAGACGGCTATTAAAATTAATTGAAAAAAGTGATCATCACGAAGTAATATAATATCCTTGTACAGTATTGTATTTGTTATTAAAAGGCTTCAAGCCTGTCGAGGCTTCAGACTAAAGAGAAAATTTTAATAAGGTGTCTGAAACCTTTCTATTTACGGATATACCTTCAATGTTTTATTGACCTAGATAAGGTGAGGTTCCGAAAGGTTCCCATAACTAAAAAGAAAAAGGTTTTAGGCAAGATAGCTAGTGATTTGTCGTATTTTATTGTTACTTATTTGCATATAATTATTATAATACATAGGCTGAGCATATAAAGTAAAGTATAAAAATACACAGGAAACGCTCGTATTTCTTGCGATATTAACTTTTGGAATTCAGGTCAATTTCTCAGTAAGGTATAGTAGTGGTCATTAGGTTTGGCGATTGAAAACGTGTCAGAACACCAGTCGATGTGTTAGACGCACATACATTTTCTACAATATTTTTCGCCAATATCTCGTAGATTTCTAACAATTTTCAGTAACAGATTTTTATCACGCAATTGAAGTATGTGCGCAAAATCAATATTTAATTAATAAATTAATAGTAACTGTATAACCAGTACTACTTACTGTTAATGCCTTTAGTAAATCCAGAAACACAACACATACATGTTAACGGTAAACCTTATGAGCGTACGTGCCGCGTACTCGTAGCAAGTGGTCGCGGAACCGCTTAGTCGACGACTGGAGTTACAAAACGCGAATGAACACATGTCACGATGTCGGATCTGCACGATTCATCGAAGTTACTTTTGCGGTGTTCGATCCGTCTTAATTATTACGGTATTATGGTTATTAAAGTCTAGCATAATCCGTATAAACTTTTCGTTTGGGGTTTACCTACAGTGGAACAAGTAATCATGTAAGATAATAATGTCCATACAAAATAAAAAGCAATAAAAAATCTGTCACGATTAACGTTAGATATAGAAATGTTGACGAGACGATATTAAGTACAGAAGAAGATAAATGGGACGTAGAAAATACGACTAGATTCTTTACTACATAGGAACGAGATGCATCCATAGATAAATCAGACCAATAAATAAGATGATTACAGAAGATAATACACTTAGGCATGGACATGGATAGATGCACAAGAGAATGACAGAGTTCAATGTGCTGCTGATGTAACATCAATATTCTTAGAAGTTTATTTTCCTTGGCCTATCATTTGTTATTTTGACTAGCACAGTTAGAGTTATGGCCTCTTTTCTGGAGCAAGAAATTAACATGAGTGATAGCTGAGGTAACTAAAAGCAGGTATAGTAGGTAGGTAGGTAGGTTACAATAATATTTGTTACTGAGTTCCATCGTCACGTTTAGTTTGATAACATGTCATTATTTACACACAGGGAAAGACAGGAAATCTTAAAATAAAAATTGGTGGAATGGAGAAATAGGCATAAAGCGTGTTTTAGATGCGGTTTATATTAAATTATTTTTCACTGGGAGCATCACAAATGCACTTGAGGATTTATCAACAGACTAGAGCCTAAGAGAGATAAAGTGTAGTCATTGTGGTGTCTAAAAAGAGAAGTAATATTACAGAGTAAATATATTATGACACCCATAATTCCACTCATTAGTGGAGAGGCGTGGTGCGACAACGTGGAAGTACCCAATATGACTTCTGTCTACACTTTTCTTCTCCATCTTTCTAGCAGTACATTTTGCTACGTTCCTAATATATCCGCGCAGTACACCTGGGTGCACATGGTACACATGGTAATTTTTTTATATCCTTAATATTTTTTTATATACCTACCCAAGAGTCAGTGGTATTATATATTCTGTGCCTCAAGGTCATAGCGATCCTCTTCTTCTTTATCGTTAAGTATTACAGTTAGACCAGTTGTTAAACTTTTTAGGGCTCCAACTATCCGTAACGACTGCCGTAGATGTTGGTATGGCAACCGGGACCGACGGCTTAACGTGCTCTCCGAGGCACGTCCAGACCAATGCAAATACCTATCTATATTCATGCTTAGCTTTATAGGGCTACCTATAAATAATGTAAACCGGAACCAACCCACACAACTATCCAAATCGATCGCTTTTGAAATAGAACCTTCTTCTTCTTAGCGTTAATCCCAGTCACATCCGAAGCTTTCACCTCGGAGCCTGGGGTCCACATTACCAGTCTAACTGCGGATTTGGCTATACTTCGATATTTTCCGTGACGCGTGTGCCATCTGACCTCCACAACCCAAAGACGATATCGAAGCATTGCAGCTAGACCAGTTGTTGTACTTTTTAGGGCTCCAACTGCCTGTAACGACTGCCATAGTCGTAGGTATGGCATGGCGTCCAGACCAATGCAAATACCTTTATTCATGCTTACAAATATTTGCGGGGATCGAACCCGCGCCTCCTGCATAGCAGCTGCGTTCACTACCGCTACGTCACGGAGGCTGCATGTGAAATAGAACCTTCTTTATGACATATAAAGATCAATGTGATCTGACAATTTTGATAGAACAATACATTTTTTGACAATGTTACCAAGCAATATAACAGCAGTTGTTCAATAAACAAAAAAGATCTATACACCATGGTCACCTAAAATCTTAAAAATAATTAAAATATTTTGCTTTTTATATTTTAACCAAATAAGTAGAACCATGCAGGTTGGATTTTGTTTGCATGATTAAATATTTTAACATTCTATATATGCACAAAGATTGAATCTGTGTTATGTAAAAAACTCCTAGATAAAATTATTTTTCTAAGTTAGTGAGTAGTTATCACTCCCACTACATTCTTGTGATTTATTTTGTAAAGCCTGCAGATGTCCAAACTTCCATTCACCCCACGAAGAACCGAAAAGATGTCACTATCCTGAATCTTGGAAGGCAATGGGTGTCTGTGTCCCACTTCATGAAGATCTACGTAAGGTACAACATAAAAGTATACCGGATCCGACAGAAGAGTGCACCAATCCCAGGCACGGGACCATGAATCCGGTGTTTATCCTAAGTATTGTCGCAGCAAAATATAGGGTGAAGAATACGCCTCTGTACTGCCTATTTTTAGACATGCAGAAGACCATCGACAATGTTCCTCGTGCAATGATCTAGCGGGCACTTTGATTCGAAATAGTTCCAGAGGTTTACATTGACACCATCCGAGACATGTACCATGGTTCCGGTTCCTTGGCAAAAAGCTACTGGCGACACGAAAACCTTTCCCATCACCGTCGGGGTGCACCAACGATCAGTCCTTAGTCCTTACTTGTTCAGCGTGGTATTAGACGTTCTGTCAGATAGAATCAGAAACTCACAAAAGCAGCCTCCGTGGTAACTCATGTATGCTGCGACTGCTGCGAAGCGTGAAAGTGTGGACAGAGACGGTTAATAACGGCGGTCTGAAGCTAAGTGTAACAAAGACAGAATACTTGGCGTTAAACTCTACGGATCTAACACCCGTCCGCATAGGCCATGACTTAGTCGAGCGGACGGTACAGTTTAAGTACCTGGGATCTGTACTTCATCTGACAGATGACATCGATTGTGACCTGATCAAGGCATGTATTGCCGCCGCGTGGACCAAGTGGCGGGAAATGACTGGCTTCACATGCGACCCTAAAATGCCAGTCAGGTTGAAGGGTCTATAAAACGATCATTAGACCTGTCCTTTTGTCCGATTGTGAAGCGTGGCCGCTGCTGCATCCACACAAGCATGAGGTGCGTGTCACGGAGATGAAAATGCTGCGGTTGATGTACGGAATCAAGTGTAAAGTTCACGTGACGTACTCTCGCATTTACTTGATGTATATGACATCGCAGATTTGCGGTGTGGTCACGTCTTACGGTAACCGTCCACCGTCTCCAGGTAGAAGGGGTAGGTCTAAGAAGACCTGCCTGGCGAATTCGACGAATCGTGCGAAGTGGTGGAAGAAGAGCCGAAAGGCCCCTTAGCTCCGAGTTCATCTTGGTTTCGGATGCTATCAAGAAAATAAGAAAATACGTCTCCATGAAGGATGATGATGATGATGTTTAAAGGAAATATAGGATTTTTCATTGCTTTTCTATAAGTGTACGACATTATGATAAATTAACGTAAGAAGTAGGTCCAATGGATTCTCTACCGCCACGCCACAGTGATAACGAAGTTTTGTTATATTTTTTGTTAATTCATTTACTTACGAATTTACATAAAAGTATTTTCGTTTTTATCAGATTATGTTGCGTAAACTATTGCCATGACTGCGTCTATACTTATAATATTGGAAACCCATAATTTATTTACTTCAAAGCAGAATTTAGTTTATTAAAACGAAGCATGATACCTATCTTGATAAAGTTAAGTAATAAATTTATTGCAGTTATTGAGTCACGTCATCGCTGCAGGTCAAGATACGCTCCTTGACTCATGTGGCCGTTCCCTATAGTTGTAGGTAGGTATAATATCGAGATGTGGGAGTAATGATTCAACAAAAGGATATTTTGCTCGACGCTATAATGTTCTAAATGAAACTATCAAGATCTGTATGACTAAGGTCTAAATATATAACGTTAATGAATAAACAAGATATTATCTCTATGGCACAACATTTTTAAACGATTATATTAATAATATATTACTATTGTTTTATATATCTCCATAAAGATACTCGGAACCCGATTGAATTCTGAATTACACCCGGATTGACAAACGGTGCTCCGACGCAAGTTTTCTTCACGGATTTAAGAACTAGACGACCGTCGCACCTGTAAAATCTTAGATTTATCTTAGCTAAATGCTTATCTTACCAAATCATAGAAAGTAGGACTCCATATTATAAGTTTTGGCTGCAAATGAAATTGGCGCTGGAATGACTATGATGACCTTGTAATTTATTTCATATTCCAGATAAATTGCCATTGTTAGCTATTGAGAGGAACAGTTAGCTCTGAGACGGCTATTTATAGCATAGTGTGATGGATGTAGGTGGATCCGCAAGTTTGTATCTATATGGCCCTCCATATTCCGTTTTGCTAATACTGTCACCTAAAACGTACATCAACCTGTGTATTTTATTGACGCAGTTAGTTAAATTCTAGAGACATTAATAGCAAAAATATGGTTGCAATACTATAAAAAACTATCAGTATATTTTATTATCTATATCATATTCATGAGGTATAACATACATTGAAAACCAGTTTGGTGTAGCAGTTTATGTATGATTTAAGCATGACGTGATCGGTGGTGTGGGTCAGTCTCAGTTGCTATGTCTAGATTTATTACTTACTAAAAATCGCTTGGTAAAGAAACCCTTAGCTACTAGGCGGATTAAGAATACACAGCTTTAAGACCCATTATAGAGGCTGGCTAGAGAGGCGATACGGGAACCTCTCGCGCTACATTTTAGAAGTATCGTATTTCGTAACCTTGCCAATATTTGTAAATTAGTTTGACCAAGTCATGTCCGGCATTTAGCAACTGACTACAATGTACCTACTATTAAGTGGCAATTGTCAATTATTAAATAGTCACGACTGATGGATAGTTACGAGTATGTACGCCTCCCCGTCGGCTATCAAACCTGCCACATACGTTAACAAGGCACTTTACGAGTAAGATATAATTAACTGGAGTATACCGGCAATTTCAGTGCATGGGTGACCTCTCTTGGGTAATTATGACTTATGGTACCTGATAACGTTTAAAAACCGATGTACTGAATGCAAATAATTCTTGGCGGTAATATACGACGGTATTCCCGTCCTTATTGAGCAGTCCGACTGGGGAAGTACCTCCGCTCTACAGAATACCGCGGTCATAATAACTGCATGTTCTGTTCCTGGCGGTAAGTAGGGTAGCTAGCGCTCACTGGAGAGTTTTTGTGCTGACAGTGGGAAGCCCAAAGGCTTATTCTGTTTTGTTTTCTGCACTGACGGGACAGAAACTGTTTTACAGGGTCGGCAGCATGTGTGTGATGCCCCTGGTGTTGTTGCACACCGACTGTGTGTGTTGTGGACCGTGTGTTTGTCTGCCACCTAAGTGGTTTAAAAAAAAGATTTATAGATGAAATTGCTTCAACCGGCTACTTTTCCGTTTTAATAAGGTGTTGCTTTATGTTTTTAGAGTCCGAAAACTCTTAACAAGTAATACGTACTCTTTGTAAATAAAACGGTTTCATTGCTTGATCCGCTCAGGATTCTATTGTACCTACTATTATAAAGGGATCCTTTGTTCCTCCTCCGATACAACTTAGTGCCTCGAAAATAATTCACCTTTTTTAACTTGTTGGGCATCCACTATTTTTGTCAGCAGCCATCTTGGATTAAAATTTTACTTTTTACCGACAGTCAATACCGTCTTATCCCCAATCTCCAAATATCTATAGGCTCGGATCCTACAGATTTTACACCATTATAAGCAACACAAAGACTTCAGCATTACGGATTAAATTTTTCCAAAACTATATAATATAATACCTATTGAAATGGTAGCTCTTAAATGTTTTAATGGGGAGGTATTGCTAAATAATAATAATAATAATATTCTACAACATTCTACACAACGCTATCTAGACCCACGGTAAGCATAGTTTAACTAGCTTGTGTTATGGAATCTAGAATACGGATAAACATACTTAAATACTTTCTTTTTTTTTTGTAAATACATACATATTATACATAGAAACACCCAGACCAATGCAAATACCCATATGTTTATAAGTTAAAACTATACAAATTCAATCAATAACTATATGCTTACGAATTGTGCATATGAACAGTGCCGATGGTTGAGAATGTTGAGATTATTAGTCTCGATTAAATACTTGCCGGGAGGGTAAATACTTTAAGAAATTCATTCAAGTCATAATGTAATATGTATGTTAAGTAATCAGTCAAGTATTTTGATGATCAATAAGACACTTTATTAGATCTTAGAATCTAGTGCCCTATTACCTTCAAGGTTAAATAAGCTTACAACAACTTTGGTCTTTATTATAGAGGTGTAAGGTTTAGCTTTGCTCAACACGGAGACTCATTTAATCATGCCAATACAGGGACACTGGCACGGCAGCTTTGTTGCATTATTGCATTATGTGTCACTCTTGTACTAGGCACGATACCCACGTATAACGTACCGATGTATCTACTACAAAATAAATGCATAAGCACTGTCTCGTCATAACTAGGTACGTCTATAGAGGGAAACAAAGAAAACTACATACATACATACATACGTGTGTAACGCATTACCCTCGCTGGCGCAAGTGGTAAAAGTCATAATCCTCCTTTTTGTGTCGCCGTAGTCGGGTAAAAAACTGCAAAACGTTTTAAAAAATCAGACATCAAAAACTAAAACTATGAAATAGTACTAAAATTTGTTTCCGGTTTAGAATGTGACTTTTTTTAACTTTATTGGGCAACTGCATGATGTACAAGTAGCTTGTAGTGCTTGATCGGGAACCTCTACGCTATACACCGTATTGCACTCTGGACAAAGAAGATTGCACGAGAATTGTCTTCTTGATTGATTCACCTTATTAATCATCAATTGAGCCGTTGCGGGTTGCGGTTTTAGTCGGATCAAGTTCGATATAAATTCTGGTACCAGGCATGAAATAAGGGGCTAGTAATTTAAGAATGGAATTTCATTGTTTTAATAGATGTGATATCTGATTGACCTTTGAGTAAAAGAGTAAGAGTGCTTTTTCGTCAATTGAATTGAATTGAATTTATTGAAGCTCTATACTGGACCTTCTGCTGACTTCGCGCCCGGATGAATACTCCATAAGGGTGGAAGCACCTCTCGGTAATTCGGACCATAGCCTCGTCCGGGCGCAAGTGACACTCGCGCGGCCTGAACCACTGCGGTCACCTCAGTGCGGCACGTGTGGCACTACAAGTCGGCAGACTGGGACGGACTGCGAGAATTCTTCGCGTCGTACCCGTGGAGGCAGCTTTACTTCACTTCTGATGATCCAAGCTCCTGTGCAACAGCAGTCGCTGACGCGATTCTAGTGGGTATGGAATGCTACATCCCCAACCGCTGGGTCGCGACAGGAGCGAGCAAACGCCCGTGGTTTATTAGGCCTTGCAGGGAAGCTAGAGACCGCAAGCAATCTGCATACAAGGCTTGGACCACGGCTCTTGCCAATAAGGATCCGAACATCGCTGAAGTGAAGCGGAAGTTGAATGCTGCTTCAAGGTCCAGTAAAAAGGCAACGTCTAGAGCAAGGTTTGAGTTCATCGGCAGAATTGGCGAACAGTTTGCGCGCTACCCATCTGGCAGTCGTGCATTTTGGTCGCTCGCTAAAGCTACCGAGGGAAACTTCTGCCAGTCTGCCCTTCCACCGCTGCAAAAATCCGACGGTAGTCTGGCCCATGGCGCTAAGGATAAGGCCGATCTTTTGGGTAATCTCTTTGCGTCAAACTCGACTATGAACGACGGGAACGCCGAACCACCTATCATCCCCAGCTGTGGTGCTTCGATGACCGAAGTTAAAATCACGCAACGGGTGGTCTGGCGCAAGCTTAAGTCCCTAGAGAGGAAGTCGAGTGGGCCGGACGGTATACCGGCGATGGTGCTCAAGCACTGTGCCCCCGAGCTGTGCCCTGTACTTATACGCCTTTTCGCACTCTCATACTCCGCGAGGCAGGTCCCGGCCTCGTGGAAGACTGCCTTCGTGCACCCTGTACCTAAGAAAGGTGACAAGACAGATCTGACCAAATACAGGCCTATCGCTATAACCTCCCTTCTCTCGAAGGTTATGGAGCGTGTTATTAATACACAGCTCCTGAGGTACCTTGAAGGAAACGATCTACTGAGCGACCGACAGTACGGCTTTCGTCACCGTCGCTCTACCGGTGACCTTCTTGTGTATCTCACAAACCGGTGGGCGCAAGCCATCGAGAGTCGGGATGAGGCACTAGCGGTCAGCCTCGATATAGCGAAGGCCTTCGATCGGGTCTGGCACAAAGGTCTTCTTACGAAGTTGCCATGTTATGGACTCCCCGAGGAATTGTGCGAATGGATCTCCAGCTTTTAGTCCAACAGAAGCATCCAAGCCGTCGTCGACGGCAGCTGCTCGAGCCGCTGAACATAAACGCTGGTGTCCCACAAGGCTCCGTGTTGTCTCCGACGCTGTTTCTGCTGCATATCACTGACATGCTGTCTGATGGCTCCATTCATTGTTATGCGGACGACAGTACCGGGGACACGTGTTACACGGGCCGTGCAAATATCCCTCAGTCCGAGGTGGAGAAGAGTCGCGAACAACTTGTGTCTGAAATTGAGACTACTCTCTCTGGTGTATCCTATTGGGGACGACTAAACCTAGTCCAATTCAACCCCACTAAGACACAAGTATGTGTATTCACCGCTAAGAAAACCCCATTCATTGTAGCGCCGCAATTCCTGGGCACACCGCTTACCATCTCCTCGAGTATCGGGATCCTTGGTGTCGATATCTCCAGTGACGTCCAATACTGAAGTCATTTGCAAGACAAGGTTAAGTTGGCATCAAGAAAACTCGGAGTGCTCAACAGGGCGAAGCAGTACTTCACTGCGGGGCAGCAACTCCTTCTTAAAAAGCACAGGTCCGGCCTCACATGGTACTGCTGTCACCTTTTTGCTGGAGCACCTGCATACCAGCTTGACCCCTTCGACTCGTTGCAAAGACGGACATTGAGGCTGGTTGACAATCCCATACTCACAGGTAGAGTGGAACCTCTTAGCCTTAGGAGGGATTTTGCCTCACTGTGTGTGTTCTACCGCCTATACAATGGTTTGTGCTCAGATGAATTGTTTGACATGATGCCCGTAGCAACATTCTATCATCGCACCTCTCACCATATATATATAGGCAGGGAATTCATCCCCACACATTGCGACCTGAGACGGTGCGCACTGTGCTTCAATGCAAATAAACTTCATCCCACGCACACTCATGCTGTGTATTGACCTCCCTGCTGCGGTCTTCCCAAGCGCCTACAATATGGGGTTCTTCAAGAGGGGCATCAGAAGGTTTCTTCATGGTCGACAGCGCGAGTGTGACACCTCTGGTGTAGCATACATCCATTGGCCACGGTAACCGCTTCCCATCAGGTGGGCCGTGTGCTTGTCTGCCAACTAAGTGGTATAAAAAAAATTATATACTTCAATTTCAGGAATTTAATTTACCATGTTTGTAAAAGAGATTTGATCCTTATGATTTATAATAACGATTGATGTCATAAAAGTAGCGGTGTTTTTTTTCGAACTTTAGTCGGTTCGATTACCAGGGGTGGCAAGCGAGTTTTAGAAAATCTTTGATGCAGTTATGTTTCTAATTAAAAATAAAGGACTGCCTCCGTTAAGTAAAATAAGCCAACTTAAGGATAATTAAAGGTAGTTTCCCTCCAGAGCCCGACTCATTTTTTCACGCTGTATATTACAATCTAGTATCGACGAGCTCGCCATTGGCTATATCACGAGTGGATACATTTTCCTGGTTTAAGCTCATGATGCGATACTCGTATCGTCTTTCGTCATTTATGTGATACATTTTTTACTATGTTAAGCAGACATACAACAAGAGGTAAAACATACCTTTTGCTTCTTAATGGCTTTTATAGCAGAATGGCTGCAATGAACCAACCCAAACCAAGCCTGTGTACTAAAGGATACCACCACTGATAGGTACATCAATAATGTTGAATTGCAATAAAACAGTATTCATTTGACTTTGACAACCGTAGTTTCTAATTTCACCATTTGACGGAATTGTATTTGCTTTAATATATGGTTCATCTATACAGGCTCGCCGCTAGCTATTTGAAAGCCCGTGTGCAATACCGCCCTTCTTCATACGAGTACTACTACGCTGAATTTGAGCGTGGTTTCAAATCTTACTAATCCCTTCCTTTTCTATATTTCTATCAAGTAGCTTCTTGGCACTAAAACCACTGGTGACCAGTGTAATAAATGATGTATCTGGGGTCAGGCTAAGAATTTCGGGGCACAAGCTAACCTCACCTGCAAGTTTTTCTTTTGGGTTTAGTGGGGTCAGTGTCAGACAGCAATTGTTCTATGTAACTGCATGAGACTACCTTTATGCCACTCCGTGGGGTGGGCTAGTACCTTTATGCCACTCTGTGATATTATGGGTACGTATTGTAACGCCGGAATGTTTGTGCGTTAATATTCTTTATTAAGTAACACAATTTATAGTTGCAATATGTTTGGGATGTGCCTGTGGCGACATCTAAAAGGATTGCCGTGAATCTTCATTGATCACCTGTTGTGTTGTGGTGTTTGTTTCTCTAAGTTGACGATAGGTGTCGCTAGAAATAATGCTAGTGTTAATTAGCATTTTAGTATATTCTTATCATTAGATAATTGTGTGATTTTTATGGAATTAAATCACTTAATTGTTACATAATACTTTTATAGCATAATTTAAATTATTGATGCGGTGTTAGTGCGAACTACAACTGTCATCTGTCAAAAAAGAAAGTATTGATATGAGGTAGAAGTTTTGTTTTGAGTGTTACGTGTTGTTGATTGGTGAAAATTTGATTTTTGCTAGAATCTTCCATGGAGAAGACTATAAATAGGCCTCTCCTGGTGGGAAGAAAAAAGATCAGATCTCACGGAGTTACGTACGACGAAGGTCGTAAATCTCTGTTGTTTTTCTTGCTTAAAGATTCTCTGTACCTACCTACATTTTGCTATATTATCCGAGGGATAATTGGCAGCCTATTCTGAACTTCTCTGGGGTCTGCTGGTACCTTTGGAGGAGATTACTTGACCCATCCGCAAAGTGCGGTACTCGCATAAAGATCCGGAGTTCCTTGGCTTGGGACTCGTGGCGCAGTGCGGGAGGCGGTGAGCAGCGATCGGAGTTCCTGGTCTTGGGACTCGAGTGGCAGTGCGGGAAGCGGTGAACAGGTCCCGCTACGCAAGCCGACAACCTGGGCTGACGATCCGTGAAGATCCACCGAAAAGGTCACGTATAAATTCCTCTGTTTGAATGCCGTAGTACCTACCTAAGTAACAATTTGTAAATTCTGTGTTCCTCTGATTGAATTCTGTAGTACCTACCTAAGTAACAATTTGTAAATTCTGTGTTCCTCTGATTGAATTCTGTAGTACCTCCCTAAGTAACAATTTGTAAATTCTGTGTATTTTTTCTGGTCAAATATATGTATGTACCACCCAAGGTCGTTTCATTGAGGGTATCTGGAACACGCACACACACTGTTCTCTGATGAAAAAGGCGCCCTGAGGTATTCTCGAGTCTCAGTTCCTCAGCTCTTACCTGGGCGAACCGGTGGAGTAGCCAGGGGAAGTTTCCCGGTTACAAAATTGGCGACCAACGTATGGGCAGGTCTAGAAATCTCAGGTCACTAACTGCGATTTCTCTTTGCTTACTGTGTGTGCGTAGAAAGACGCCTTTAATGAAATCGAACCTACTATCCGTCTGATACTCTCCAAGACGCTAATTGGTAGTGCTTGTGCGGCTAAGCACGTAATTCATTTCCTTGCAATTTACATCAAATAGCAAGGAAACGGGTCCAAATTTTTTTTCTAAATTTATTTAGCTGCAACATTTTCAAAAATATATATATTTTCGGCATACCCATTTTTTTTCTTTTTTTTCTTTTTTTTCCCCCTCTGATTATCTCTTGGTCTTTGGTTGGTCCCTACTTAGTTTGTCCCTACTTAAACTAAAATTAATTTCATGCATATGTTTGATCAAATTTAATAACATCTGTTTTTCCAGAATTTAGCATTGTTCAACTTGTCGGCATTTTCTGTGAAGTGCCGATAACCATATAGGTATAACTTTGTATAATTTTAATTTAGAATTACCAATTTTTTTATTTTTTGTGAATTTCGGAACGATCTGGAAGCCGGTACTTATACCTGCTACCTACCTTACATTTAATTAAATTCTCTCTTTTTTATTATATCGTTGGTAACTACCGAAGAGCTTGTACCTACACAAACGGTTCAAGTATTTGGATCTCTGTGTAATTTCTTTGTATTATTACTTTTTAGTAATAGCCTGCAGGGCGGTACATAATACCTACCCGCTATTAATAATTGTTCTTCGTTAAAATTTTATTTTTGAAATAGTATAGAAGGAGGTAAATTACATTACCTACCTACTTCACGTTTTTTGTACCTAGCAAAAAAAAATTTTTTGTCAATTTAGTAGTTCAATTTGATACCCTCTGGGAATATACTTTTGTGAACATCCGTTAAATAACGGAAAATTGTTTAGTCGTTAGTTGAATTTTATTGTAAATTTTTTTTCCATACCTACACTTGTAAAGTTAAATTCTTATAACATGGCAAAAATGCACCAATATGTTAAATACTTAAGAAAAGATGAGCTGTCTAATGAGTTGTCTTATATGGGCATTTCAGCGGATCCTGAGGCTACGGTTGTCGGCTTGCGTAACGAATTACGGACGGCATACCGGCTAGTTCGCCGTGGGAGTCTGAAGCCAAGCACCGTTAAGTCCACCGATGCTGCAAGCGAACGTACTGTCTGCGAGCCAAAAGTCAAGGAACTCGAGGATTTGCTATCGTCAGGTGACTTTGATGCTGATCGTAATAGTCGCATTAGGGCTGCTGTTAGGGCGAACTATCTTTTAACTAGGCTTGCTCGTTGTGGATTAGATTGTTCTGAACTTGTAGGTATTCGTAACAGACTAGTTAAGATTTTGTCTGTTGCTGAATCGAATAGTGACTCAGAATCTGAGGTGTCAGATAATGATGATCGCCCCTCTCGTGACCATGTTGAGTATACTTCACCTGTAGTGAGAAAGGAACGCTCGATGCGGGGTAGCTCGCAAAACATTAATTCGACTAACGATAACTTTGTTTATAGGGAACGACCCCTTAATTTAAATTCTTTTAATTTAAAATATGATGGTTCTTCTTGTGTACGCGTCTTCATTGAGAGATTGGAAGAACTGAGGTGTGCAAGGGAAGTCTCTAAATCAAAGGTTCTCCTGGCTTTCTCTGACCTATTGGACGGACCAGCTTTGTCCTGGTTCCGCACCAATAAAGCCAACTTTATGTCGTATGAAGATTTATTAAATGAGTTACGAGACGCCTTTGATATTCCCGATTATGATTATCGTTTACGGAATGAGATTAGGCAACGTACCCAAGCCCGTACTGAGTCCTTAGTGAACTACATCTCTACAATGCAGGCCATGTTCTCTAGACTGTCTTGTAAAATGCCCAGTGAGGAACAACTGGACATCCTTATGCATAACATAAGACCTGACTACATGAAGGAACTCGCCCTTCATGAAGTCAACGCTATTGATGATCTGAAAAGGTTAGGTAAGCGTTTAGAACTTGCACGTGCTAGGGCTGAGGCGTTCCATGAGCCAGTCTTGGATAAATGTGAGATCTCCTCTGACTTACATTCACAGAAGGTCAAGAGCACACCAAAAGCTGCCAAGCAGGTCTCCGCAGTGAACGGCTCGCCGGTCTCGCACGAACGTAAATGCTTTCGGTGTGGAGGCAGCGATCACACGGCTTACAACTGCTCAAAGTCGAGGGAGTTGGTGTGTTTTCGTTGTGGTGCCAAAGGAGTAAAGACACCTGACTGCCCCCAATGCACGACGAAGTCAAAAAACGCGTAGGCCAGGGCCTTATTAATAAATCGTCAGGCATGTCTGATCCGAGCTCAGTGTTTGATTCTTACTCTGATAAGGTCCTGTTTACTAAACGGGATAACGATGTTAGACCGTACTTAGTTGTTAAGGTTTTAAATTTAAATGTTCTAGGTCTTCTTGATTCTGGTGCCTCCTGCTCTGTGTTAGGAAAGGGTGCGCACCGTATCTTCTTAGATTTAGGGTTTGAACTGGAAAGTGTCAACCCAAACTTTAGTATCACAACTGCAGACAGTTCCCACTTGAAATGTCTGGGTTGTATCTCTTTGCCCTTAGAATACAACTCTGTTATCAGAGTAGTTAAGCTTTATGTTGTACCAGAAATATCAACGTCAATGATATTTGGTGTCGATTTCTGGCAACAATTTCAATTAAGTAATAAATTAATTTCCCAAAAAATTAATATGAATAATTTTAATGAAAACTGTCCTATTGAATCTTTGTCTCTTCACAGTGGTCTCGAGGATTACAACAACCTGACCGAGAATCAGAGGTGTGTAATGAACGGGATCATTGAAAAATTTGATTCTTTAAATACGGATAAGGTGGGCTTAGGTCGAACGACGCTTGTGCATCACGTCATAGACACGGGTGACAGCAAGCCGATCAAACAACGGTATTACCCGCTCTCACCTCTCAAACAGAAGGCCCTGGAGGCGGAGTTGGACCGGATGTTGGAGATGGGAGTGGTGTCTCCATCACAATCTGCGTGGAATTCACCTGTGGTTATGGTGGAAAAGGCGAATGGTGATCTAAGACTGTGCTTGGACTCACGTAAGCTAAATTCGGTCTCGAAAAGCGATGCTTATCCCTTACCTTACATCAATCAAATTTTAGACCATCTGAATAATGCTAAATATTTGTCCTCTATAGATTTAAGTGCAGCATATTGGCAAATCCCGTTCGACTCTTCCCTGTCTGCTGAGAAGACTGCATTCACGGTGCCGAGACGGGGTTTGTTCCAGTATAATGTGATGTGCTTTGGTCTTGTCGGAGCCTCGAGTACGATGCAACGACTGATGGACCGCCTATTCGGTCCCGAGTTCGACAACAGAGTGTTTTGCTTCCAGGATGACATAATCTGTGTGGCCAGCACCTTCGAGGAGCATGTGGATCTCTTAAATAGAATCTATCAGCGACTCAGGGATGCGGGCCTAACGATTAATATGAAGAAATCACACTTTTGTCGAAGCGAACTGAAATATCTTGGTTACTATGTAGATAGGCATGGATTGCGAACTGATCCAGGCAAGGTCGAGGTTATCCTCAACTATCCTACTCCTTGTAACTCGAAGGATGTAAAACGTTTCCTAGGTATGGCCGGATGGTATCGTCGTTTTGTTAATAATTTTTCTAAGATTAGTAAACCCCTATGTAAATTAACCGCTAAAAAGGTTAACTTCGTTTGGACATCTGAAGCTGAGGAGGCTTTTAACCTTCTCAAGTCAGCTTTGGTCTCTGCTCCTATATTAAAAATGCCGAATTATTCTTTGCCTTTCCGCATACTAAGTGACGCGTCAGCTTACTCTGTTGCTGCTGTACTGACCCAAACACACGATGACGTGGAACACCCCATCGCTTATTGTAGTCGCTCTTTAAATAAGAACGAAGTGAACTACAGCACTACCGAGCGTGAGCTTCTGGCCGTGATTTTTGCGCTGGAACAGTTTAGACAGTATGTGGAAGGACAAAAGTGCACTGTTGTCACTGATCATGCCTCCCTACTGTGGTTTCACAAGCTCAAGAATCCTACAGGACGTTTAGCGCGTTGGAGTATGCGACTCAGTCAGTTTGATTTCAACATAGAACACCGTAAGGGAAAAGATCATGTAGTACCTGACGCTCTGTCTCGCATAAAAATCGATTCCATTGACGCGAGCTCCACTAGTGATCAGTGGTATATTCACACCATGGAATGCGTGCGTAAGAACCCAAGGCATTACCCTAATTTTGATATCCGTGATAACTTGCTATATAGATTTTCTAAAAACAAATATTCTTTGACTTCAGATTTTGAGTGGAAGTTGGTGGTACCCCAAGAAGACAGACTAGCACTTCTCACCAAATACCACGATGACACGCTTAGTGCCCAAGGAGGTGTTTGGAAAACGCATAAGAGGTTGTCTTTGAACTACTACTGGCCGAAAATGTATAATAGTGTCAAAGAATATGTAGGTAATTGTGAGGTTTGTAAGCAGTACAAGCCTGTAAACACCTCTCGTCCTGGGTTAATGGGTAGCCCAAAGCGCGTATCTAAACCTTTTGAAGCAATTTCATGTGATCTGCTTGGACCTTTTCCAGTGTCAAGCAATAGAAATATTCATCTTATCGTTGTCTCTGATTATTTTAGCAAATATGTCATGTTGTGTCCTATTAGGGTCGCAACAGGCGCTGCAGTGGCGAGATTCATTGAGAAAAATGTATTTCTAGTCCATGGAGTTTGCAAGACTATTTATATTGATAACGGTCCTCAGTTTGTGAGCAAACAATTTAAAGACCTGTTGGCCAAATATAATGTACCTAATATATACTATAGCCCCCGATACCATGCTCAGACCAATCAAGCGGAACGAGCAATTCGAAATATCGTTCAAGCCATCTCATGTTATGTGAAAACTCAGCACAAGAAGTGGGATGAACATCTTGTTGAACTGCAGTGCGCTATAAACACTGCAGTAAGCGAAGCCACTCGGTTTTCTCCATATTTCTTGGTGCATGGTAGGGAATTCATAGGTGATGGAGTTCTATATAGACAATCTGACATTACTTGTCATCCGGACTTAGTCTCCGTGGATGAACCCGCAGCCTTCGGTGCTAAACTAAAAGAAATGCAACGCATTTACGATCAGGTGAGGAAACATTTGATTTCATCTCACCAGCGTAATGAGAAGTATTACAATTTTAGAAAAAGGCATGTCGAGCTTAAGGTTGGTCAAATTGTTTATAAACGTACACATTATTTGTCTAACAAGGCCAAACATTTTACCGCTAAGTTAGCTCCTAAGTTTACGAAGTGTGTAGTAACTTCTAAACGTTCTTCTTTAGTGTATAGGTTGGCTGATTTAGATGGGAAAGATTTGGGCGAATATCACATTAAAGACATTCTGAAGTACTCTGATGAGAAGCAACCTGCGGTATCCTCTCTGCCTTGCGTCAGCGCTATTACCTCTTCGTAGCACTGGATATTTCTATTTTAATACCGCGACTCGGTGAAGTTATTATGTTGATATATAGGATTGAGCGTCCTCGAATGGGACGAACTATCATGTATTATGTACACCTCATCGAGTATTCGTTCCTCATCAGCACTTTCTCTATAGTAGGGTTGCATATGCAATCATATGACTATAGCAGATAAGGGATCTTTTATTCTAGTTGCTTAGGGCATTTCGACTTGTAGTAAGAGAGTCGGTGTCAGTTGTTACCTCTAGTTAGACCTGATTACTGTGAATCTTTTTTGTTTTGTACTTCGAAATACTATGTCTTGTTGTTGGTCAGACTTTTGTTTTGTTATATTCTGTGTGTATTCCTTGCGTAACTTGTCCGCAAGTAATACTATCGGAGTTGGGGGATGGTGTAACGCCGGAATGTTTGTGCGTTAATATTCTTTATTAAGTAACACAATTTATAGTTGCAATATGTTTGGGATGTGCCTGTGGCGACATCTAAAAGGATTGCCGTGAATCTTCATTGATCACCTGTTGTGTTGTGGTGTTTGTTTCTCTAAGTTGACGATAGGTGTCGCTAGAAATAATGCTAGTGTTAATTAGCATTTTAGTATATTCTTATCATTAGATAATTGTGTGATTTTTATGGAATTAAATCACTTAATTGTTACATAATACTTTTATAGCATAATTTAAATTATTGATGCGGTGTTAGTGCGAACTACAACTGTCATCTGTCAAAAAAGAAAGTATTGATATGAGGTAGAAGTTTTGTTTTGAGTGTTACGTGTTGTTGATTGGTGAAAATTTGATTTTTGCTAGAATCTTCCATGGAGAAGACTATAAATAGGCCTCTCCTGGTGGGAAGAAAAAAGATCAGATCTCACGGAGTTACGTACGACGAAGGTCGTAAATCTCTGTTGTTTTTCTTGCTTAAAGATTCTCTGTACCTACCTACATTTTGCTATATTATCCGAGGGATAATTGGCAGCCTATTCTGAACTTCTCTGGGGTCTGCTGGTACCTTTGGAGGAGATTACTTGACCCATCCGCAAAGTGCGGTACTCGCATAAAGATCCGGAGTTCCTTGGCTTGGGACTCGTGGCGCAGTGCGGGAGGCGGTGAGCAGCGATCGGAGTTCCTGGTCTTGGGACTCGAGTGGCAGTGCGGGAAGCGGTGAACAGGTCCCGCTACGCAAGCCGACAACCTGGGCTGACGATCCGTGAAGATCCACCGAAAAGGTCACGTATAAATTCCTCTGTTTGAATGCCGTAGTACCTACCTAAGTAACAATTTGTAAATTCTGTGTTCCTCTGATTGAATTCTGTAGTACCTACCTAAGTAACAATTTGTAAATTCTGTGTTCCTCTGATTGAATTCTGTAGTACCTCCCTAAGTAACAATTTGTAAATTCTGTGTATTTTTTCTGGTCAAATATATGTATGTACCACCCAAGGTCGTTTCATTGAGGGTATCTGGAACACGCACACACACTGTTCTCTGATGAAAAAGGCGCCCTGAGGTATTCTCGAGTCTCAGTTCCTCAGCTCTTACCTGGGCGAACCGGTGGAGTAGCCAGGGGAAGTTTCCCGGTTACAGTATTTGTTTTTATTTTTTACGTAGGTATTTATACTCTTTTCTCACTCATACCGCCTTTTACGGCTTAACCGACTTAAACTTAAATCTAAATAAGTAGGTTTCAAGTAATTTATGCGTCTTCATACGCTTTTCTCACCAATGCAAGTTTGTAGTTTACGGCATAAGCAACTGTCAAGTATAAAATAAAAAGATTAGATTAGAGATAGAGAAGATTATGTATCCTTTTCTTACTTGTAGGTATATCCATACCTTATCTAAAAAGAATGGCTGTACCTACACGTAAGAAAAAGATATTCAAAACGATTAAATGACAGTGATGCCAGTTCTGTTGTGTCACAATAAAATAAAAGATAAGTCCACATTTAACAGGTGCTTTCTGTGATCTTCAAACACTACCGCCACCACTTTTGCCAGTGTTTAGGAATTGCAGCAGTGGTATTTTAAACACAGATGATCTATCAGATGAACCTGGTTTTTCTGGTAATCTTATCATATTTTGATACCACCACCAGGGTTTTAACCTTGCAGCACAACCATTTTGTGTTCTCCATCTTTAGGAGGAGATAGGACACGACGGTATTCTCGACATACCTCCACCCTACCGAATACCACGGCTTCAATAACCTTGTGTTGTGTTCCTGGTGACTGCTGAGTGGGAAGACTAAAGGCTTGGTCTGATTGTGTCTTCTGCATTGAAGGCACAAGCACTCTCCGTTCTTACAGGGTCTTTAGCACAGGTGTGACTCCTCTGGTGTTGCACACGTTCATAGGTCACGGTAACCACTTTCCATCTAATGATATACATATCATTTGGGAATCTGGTGGACTAGGTTTAGTATCAGTATCAGAATAAACGGGATATTTACCATGTTTCACTATTTTGAGCTTCCGATATTATGCCGACTCACATCATCATCCGCGCCATCTGAATTCGGTAGTGACGTCGCTTACTGACCGCGCATATAGTTTATGTGACGAGGAACATTTACAGGAAGAATTGAAGCACATAAGCGGCGTTCTACAAAAGAATGGATACAATGGACGGATAAGACCACCAAGACTCACCACAAATAAACCCCGGAACTATGAGGTGGAAAGACAGCCAGCCTTTTTACCCTACATCAAAGGAGTGACAGATAAGATCGCTAACATCCTGAAGAAGGTATCTGTCAAAACTATATTCACTCCTTTTAAAAAGCTGTCGCAATGCCTGCGCTCACCCAAAGATGGCTCCCCATTGGACAGACCGGGAGTGTACAAGATTGACTGTAGCTGTGGCAGTTCTTATATAGGACAAACAAAAAGAACGGTTACATGCCGAATCAAGGAACACATCAGGGCAGTCAAAAACAATGAACCGCATAAATCTGCAATCGCTCAACTGGTGGCGCATGGCCGAGTGCGGTAATGGACTGTATTGCGGGAAGTAGCTAACTGTTCCATTGACGCTTTACACACAAAAGACAGGTGGTCGGGTTGCCGCGGGAGTGATCCAAGCAATGAATGCAACCCGAGAAATTAGGAGAGGATGCACTAACCTTCACGACACACGTGTTTTCATCGCAGCCGGTACACGGATCTTCTCTTCCTTGCTCAGGAGCTGCCGTCAGCATCACTAGATCACTTGAGGAACACACGAGAGGCACAATCCGATCGGTAAAGGTCTATGAAGCGGTAAAAATGTAACAAATATTAATCATTTTTGAGAGACGCGAGCGCGGTCCGTCATTACGCTGGCTAGTTCAAAGCGAGACTGAGTGTCTATATCACAAATGGCGGACGGAAGCTATATCTACTACTGTTCTATGGTTAGTGCGGAAGGGGAGCTGGGTATAGAAGGAGTGTGTTTTCCGCGTCAAGAAATACAGCTTCTACATCGGCGCAACCATTCCCCCCGGCTTGAAGGGTTACCTTCGAAACGACAAATGCGAAACAAATCTAAAGTCTAATCTAAATCTAGGTTTGGGAAATAACAACTAAAATATAAACCTAGATTGGAGCTCGTGCCTACTGCTGGCTAGGCAGCGGGCAGAGGCGAACAAACAACACAACGCAACAGTCTCGACCAAGACGAGACGCGATTAGCCAACAACAAAATAAGGGTCTCTTCACGTGGGACCGATACAACAAGCGAGTGCTTCTTCTCCTCGGGTGGTTCGGAAACCGTAGTGGGATTGAATTGACTAACTGGCCACCCATCTAACGCGGCATGAATCCAGGACGGTCCACCAAACCACAACGGGTGATCCAAAATTTGCGAAGAAAGCAATCCACGAGAGAGACAATCGGCTGGGTTGTCGGTGCCAGCAACGTGAAAGAGATTATGTGGCGCCAATTCAGATTGAATTTTGCCACTCTATTAGCGACGAATGTGTCCCAACGATGGGGCGAAGAGTGGGCCCAACACAAAGCGACTGTTGAGTCCTAAAAGCTAAAAATTACTAATATTAATGCGAACAAATTTATAACGATCACTAGGCGACAATTTTAGAAAACCAGGACACCTGTACAGTTGCGAATGATGAGTGCTACACAAAGAGCAAACAGGTGACTGTACACGTGCTGGTGCGGTACTAACATAAGTATGAGTTGACCTCAGTGACTTCGATGACGCATCTACTTTGCGTGCAGAATCAACAACTATCTTCGCGCCTTCATGTTTCGATGAAGAGCGCTGCAATACTTTTATATGCTCGCGAACAAAACTTTCTAAGTCTTCGAACTTAGGAATTTTATTGCCGCGATGATCCGACTCAAACAAACGAATGGTTTCGGAATCTAATTTCCTTAAACCCATATACAAAAATACGAAGTCGCAGAGGTCATCAATCTTTAGGTTCTTTACGTCGCGAACAGCTGACGCGAAAGTATCTAGAAATTTCTCTAAGTTTTGATCGTTACATGCCGCAATAGATTTCAAATCAAACATCTGATCTAAATAGGCGTTAGCTACCGATCTTTTATCCTCATACCTAGCTTTCAAAGTATTTAAAATTAAATTATAATTCTCGGCACTAAACGTAATTCCAGCGCAAACGGTTATAGCTTTACCAGTCAATTTTTCAACGAGATAATGCAACCTTTCGTGATCTGTCAACGAATCGTTCTTATCTATTGTATTCTCAAAACTATCTATAAATAGACACCAATTGCGAATGTTACCATCAAACTCGGGTATTTGAATTGGTGGCAACTTAGGTCGGTCGCGAGTGGGGTTGGGTAGGTCAGCCGGCTTCTCCAAACTCCTAGCGACGCGTTTGATACGACAATACAAATCGTCAAACGACGACAAGGCTTGATAACTCACTGAGTAATCGGGATTCAAATTCAACTCTAAAACGTTGATGTCATGTACTAAGGTTTCGAAATCCGCGCGTAGACTATCTAAGTTTTCTATAGAACACAAGAACGAATCTCTGATGACCAAATCAGAGGTTTTAAGTGCATTATCATAAATCGATTGTACGCGAGAGTAAATCATTTCTTTTTTAGCGTATAAAAGTTTCAATTGAACCTTACCGGTCTTATCAACCTTTGGGGACATGTTTACAATTAAATCTCAAACTAAGGTGCGGTAAACAACAATATGAAATGACTTAATCTTAGCGGTACAGAGCAGCGAGGCGGCGCGAGCGATAACCGTAGGTAGGTAGGTACTTATAACTGCCAGTGCAAGCTTGAACTAACGCGCATAGCAACAAGATCGTACCTACGCGATGGTCGCTGTCTAGGTTCAACTATTATTTCAGAGATTAAGTATTGCGTAATATCTATTCAAATTAAAATACTTTCGTATGAATTGGGATGAGATGCGAGCGAGGTAGGTACAGCCACGTGTCTACCCACGCAGGTATCAGGCAAATACGACGCGAGCCGAGAACAACGTAATTGAAAAAAACAAAACAAAGCCAAATGCGTTAGGTATTACACTGTGCCTATGCACTAGGGTGTCTAGTATACCTAAGATCTAAGCCTAAATGTCTGGATGCGGGGTTTTCTACTAAAATAACCAGGCACTTAGGTGCGGTGCGAAAATTGTGAACTACGATTAAGTGTTGATATGATACCTAACCTATTTATGTATTAGGTAGGTACAATGCGAGCCAGCGGCGAACGGACAACAAATTCTAAGCCTAAATGTCTGGATGCGGGGTTTTCTACTAAAATAACCAGGCACTTAGGTGCGATGCGCTTATTCCCATTAGAATAATAACAAAATACGAACTACGGCTAAGAATCCGGCTCGATCCGGACCAAAAATGGTGGCGCATGGCCGAGTGCGGTAATGGACTGTATTGCGGGAAGTAGCTAACTGTTCCATTGACGCTTTACACACAAAAGACAGGTGGTCGGGTTGCCGCGGGAGTGATCCAAGCAATGAATGCAACCCGAGAAATTAGGAGAGGATGCACTAACCTTCACGACACACGTGTTTTCATCGCAGCCGGTACACGGATCTTCTCTTCCTTGCTCAGGAGCTGCCGTCAGCATCACTAGATCACTTGAGGAACACACGAGAGGCACAATCCGATCGGTAAAGGTCTATGAAGCGGTAAAAATGTAACAAATATTAATCATTTTTGAGAGACGCGAGCGCGGTCCGTCATTACGCTGGCTAGTTCAAAGCGAGACTGAGTGTCTATATCACAAATGGCGGACGGAAGCTATATCTACTACTGTTCTATGGTTAGTGCGGAAGGGGAGCTGGGTATAGAAGGAGTGTGTTTTCCGCGTCAAGAAATACAGCTTCTACATCGGCGCAACCACTCAACATTTATTGGAGTCCGGTACGAACCACTGGATCGAACTACATAACCCTCAGATGCTTTCGACAGAACGCCACTATATACCAAGACTGGTTAGGGAAGCAATTGAAATAAAAAAGTATAAAAATTTCAATCGTGAGGATGGGTTTCAACTGCCGAACGTCTGGCATCCAGTGGTCCGTCTTTGCAAAAACAACCGGGAACAAGCTAAAACAAAATCGCGAGTGGATACAGTGAGCATCGTATGTCGTGAACGTGATCGAGATCGGGTTCGAGTTTGTAGTGAGAGTGAAACCAATAGTAGTGCAGATACGCGTAGTAAAAGAACTCGAAAGAGGGTAGATCGATATAATTACTCCTAGAAGAAAAAACTTTTTCTTAGTTCACCGCCACTACTCCAGTTCCTCCGTGATCATGGTGCTTGCAACAGCGCCGAAATATCGGAAGCTCAAAATAGTGAAACATGGTAAATATCCCGTTTATTCTGATACTGATGTCAGTGACCATGATAGTTTAAATACCTATATAGGTTTAGTATCGTCCTCTCTTTTACTAAAATCATAGAAGACCGATTGCTAAGATAGTTTGACTTACAACTATTTGAGCATTCTTCAGTATAACATAGGCATTGCATTATTTTTAGATCATTTTAAATACTTACTTACTTTTGTTGGCAAGATCTATCTGATGCTGACTATACCTATAAATAGATTTAATTTGAGGTGTTTTATAATTCTCAGTATATTTTATCGATAGAGTTATCTATTAATTACATTTCAAATGTGTAGCTGTTATACTTAATAGATTATTTATATCTTAAAAACTTACCCAGAGTTTGCTCTCACTTATCAACTCAATGCCTGATAGTCATCAAAACTGTCAGGGTAATTCCTAAACGCATAGAAAACTGGAATATGATGTGAATGCTAGGATAATACACATAACATAAAAATAACTAAACTGGCAAGTTTTGTCACTGGGTTTTTGCCCCAATCCTTTAAAATAGTGCAATGAAAGTTTGTACGGGAAGGTGGGTGGAAGCTTAGTGGTTAAGAAGTCGGTCTTACGATCGAATGGTCCCTAGTTCGAATCTTGGTCATTAATTACACTACCGACGTGAATCCACTCCTATCACAAGCAATTCCGCTTAGCTGGAGGGGTTAGCGGGAATATTAGTAATTTTGGATCTAATATTCTTTTAAATAGATAGTAGAAGTAGAAAATAGTAGATGGCGATAATAATATTTTAGAATTTCATTTAAATAAGTATCATATCGCTGGGGAAGAGACTTGATTTTATCTTCGATGACCATCGATGGAGAGGAATTCTTTGACGCCTGAACCTGCAGGATTATTTAGATATATATTCTTTTTTATATATATTTTAATTTCGATAATTTCCGTGTATGTTATGTAAATAGTAGTAATTATTCAGGTAAGAATATAAAAATGATATTAATAAAAATATGAATAAAAAGTTTTTCAAAATTATGTAATTTGCTGCTTATTAATCTACGCTACATGCACCACACAATCGAAAGTTTCAAAAGCACTAATACAAAAGAATTACCTACTTCTAATATAAAGAGTAACGATCTTTCGGTAAAATAATTAAGATCAAACACTCGTTTGATCTTAATTATTTTCCTCCAAGTTCTTTAATAAATAGATACAAAAAGATCAGTCCTTATTTTTTTACAAAGGAAATTGTTACTTTCAATTATATTTAATTTACAACTAAGGTTAATCTAACAATCTTCAACACCTTTTGTCCCGAAATCGACCCTTTTTCTTTCATCTCATACTCAACCTTTAAGGTTAAGAGTCTGACTTTTAATTATTTTAGCATTTCATTTAAATAAGTATCATATCCCTGGGGAAAAGACTCGATTTTGTCTTCGATGACCATTGTCGGAGCAGTAGAGCGTTCTACCCATTTTGACTAAGGTGCAGGATTTTTAGGGAACTTAACACTAACACTAAGTATTCATACATTCCTACATCAAAACATAAACTGCAATCCTTACCCAACGATACCCATTAATAAATTTATTGTAAAGTGGTGGACAAACTTTCTTGATGAGGGGCCGGAAAGTATAAGGGATGTTTGAGGTGGGCCAGCATTATATACTAGGGAGTGGTTTATATCGGACTCGAATCGCCAAAAAATGCACACTGCCTGTGGGTCGTAGGTTGCCGGCCACTTTTATTCGCATGCCCTGCTGCCCTGCCATGGTAGGCGTGTGAGACATTATGAAATTACTTTGGATTTGCCATAATATTTTCGAATACAGGTTCGAGCTCTGGCAAAGTAACTTTTAGCTCGGCTTAAATGATTTCAGATAACCCCAAGTCTCATGTAAAAATTGGTCTCTCCTTGCAATTTTTTATTTAATTATTGTGGCATTCGAGCGAATTGATAAATAAAATGCTAAATCAACAGGTCAATAGGCTATTTGACAAAACATTTTTATTGTCCAAAAATGATCATCTTGGTATAATATAATGAACTGCTCAAGAGAAATTTTGCTATGACAATTAGTTTTAAAGATATTTGATTTTGAAAATTAAATTTTTCAAGCCAGCCGGAAACGCTCTATACACGATCGTACTTGGGAGTGACGTTAGTTGCACGTAGTGCAAATATATGGAGTGCAGGAGAATATCACATTTATCACGGTCCACGTTGCGTTTACATGTGTATCGTTCATAATAAAAGTAATTTGAAATTTAATGAAGAATCTAAAAAGTTAAATATTGTGACTGAATTTGGATGTTTATATTTTGACTAAATTTGGCAATTAAAAGATTACTTTCCATCAGGAAAGTCATACTTTTGGTTGAGTTAGGAAATATCTTATTTTGTATTTAATTAATTTGCTTGCAAAATAAGATATTAAACGGTATTGGGAAGAATCGAACGACATTGTCAAATAGCCTATTGTCCCTCAATCACTTCACTACGTTCCTCGCAATACAATCGTGAACTACGTGGCTAGTCTAGCTGGCTTCTTTACCTATGCGTCTTTTGTTTTAATAATAATTATACTTCTGGACCGCCAAAATATAATTATCGCATGCCATATACTATTCATGTCAAAGGATCGTCTGCGGGCCGGAATAAATGCTTTTGCGGGCCGGAGCGGGACCGTGAGTCGTACTTTGCTCATCACTGTGTTAGACAGTTTAATTGGCATTTGGATGAGTATTTGATGATTTTTCCTAAGATTGCTTGGACTATTATCAAATTCTGATTTGTAATTACTACACAATTTGTGTAGAATTGTATTAATTGCTCACCAAATAAAAATTCTGCTAACCAGTCGGTATAATTTCGTATAATATAAATGTACTAGCAGGCTCAGACATTTCAATTGATAAACACTAAAGCTGATCAATCAACTGCACTTAAATAAACATAGAAGCAACTGAAACCAGGCGTGCGTCGTTTTGTACTTTGTTTAAACAATTTAGTTGATAACTGTTAATAAAACTCTTGTTTGTTGTAATCACATCTGTTTTGTATAATTGTACAAATTACCTAAGTGATTGCAGTTTTAACGCAATATTACGTTTGTGCTTGTGTCCATTTTTATTTATTTATCCAACTACTAACGTCTATATAATTATTATGAATCCACAACAGAACTGTTAAAATTATATAATTAGAGAATGTTTTTTTCAAATACTTGCAATACTTTGCAATCAATTTATTTTTTCGCCTCGTTAGTTAATTCTGCGCGTTAGCTCTTGTCTACTGTGATCTGGCGCTTAGGTTGCACCCGGTTGACATTATGAATTAGTATATCCTTTCTTTACCTGGGCGTTGAAAATACCACGTCGAATTATACTGATGAGACAAGTCTATATCATGCATAACTTTCTCTCGAGGCAGCCCATTTACTCGTAGTGTGAGACTACCGAAGATTTTGCCATAATGAACTACACCTGCGGAAAAACACACGGGGTACACCACAATGAGTACACAGAAATTGGAGAAATTGTTGTTATACTTATTTGTGCTGGATGAATAGAATAGAATAGAATAGAATATCTTTATTTGTAAAACATAGGTATACAAAGATTTTACATATTATAGATAATAGGATAATAGGTCTCGTACAATACTTCTTTTGAAGTGATTTAATTCGTCGAGAGAGCCGGCTCGTTGGATATCGTAATTGGCTACGATTGACGATGCGATTTCGTCGCACAATGAGATTAAACACGTAGATCTCTTTGGAGCTGAGTCTCTGACTGAGCTCAGTGAGCTCTTTTTTTCCTCTAAATGAAGCTCTCAAGTCATCGACATTTATAATGCATCTGTTAAGCGTCACACGATGCGCAACTGTATGATTTCAGCTTATATTCAGCTTATATTAGTCTTTTCCTAGAACCTAAAGTTATCAACGTGAATACATTTTGCACAAGAAAACTATTTTATACTTAAGTATTATTACTTACTTGTTGTTCCCATCTGAAAACTTTTGGAAACTTTTACGTCTACTCAACATTTCTGAAGGGTTATGAAAACGTGCAACAAGGTTTTTATATTCATTAACATAATATTATATTTAATATAATAATATGTGACTGTAATATAAAACTATCTACATAATATAGTGTAACTAAGTAGATGTTTACTAGTCGTCAAAAAATCGATGACGATGCTAAAACCGATTTCAAAAATCAGGATTGCTACAATCTCTATATCAAGATAGCAGCGAATTTGGGAGAATCGTGCAATTTTCCTCTGTTTTCCTAATTGAGGTCGTCACCGTCGTTACAAAAAAGGTACAGAAAAGGACGGCTTCATGTCAAGAGCAAAAACACACGTACACGTTATGCCTGCGCTTTAACGATTATTCGTCCCTTCGTAACTGAGTACCTTAGAACAGAAAAAAATGTTTTATCTATTCTGAGTTGTTGTGGTGTGTTTTTGTTGTGGTGCCTACAAACTACTGGCAAAGTAACTTTTAGCTTGGCTTAAATGATTTCAGATAACCCCAAGTCTCATGTAAAAATTGGTCTCTCCTTGCAATTTTTTATTTAATTATTGTGGCATTCGAGCGAATTGATAAATAAAATGCTAAATCAACAGGTCAATAGGCTATTTGACAAAACATTTTTATTGTCCAAAAATGATCATCTTGGTATAATATAATGAACTGCTCAAGAGAAATTTTGCTATGACAATTAGTTTTAAAGATATTTGATTTTGAAAATTAAATTTTTCAAGCCAGCCGGAAACGCTCTATACACGATCGTACTTGGGAGTGACGTTAGTTGCACGTAGTGCAAATATATGGAGTGCAGGAGAATATCACATTTATCACGGTCCACGTTGCGTTTACATGTGTATCGTTCATAATAAAAGTAATTTGAAATTTAATGAAGAATCTAAAAAGTTAAATATTGTGACTGAATTTGGATGTTTATATTTTGACTAAATTTGGCAATTAAAAGATTACTTTCCATCAGGAAAGTCATACTTTTGGTTGAGTTAGGAAATATCTTATTTTGTATTTAATTAATTTGCTTGCAAAATAAGATATTAAACGGTATTGGGAAGAATCGAACGACATTGTCAAATAGCCTATTGTCCCTCAATCACTTCACTACGTTCCTCGCAATACAATCGTGAACTACGTGGCTAGTCTAGCTGGCTTCTTTACCTATGCGTCTTTTGTTTTAATAATAATTATACTTCTGGACCGCCAAAATATAATTATCGCATGCCATATACTATTCATGTCAAAGGATCGTCTGCGGGCCGGAATAAATGCTTTTGCGGGCCGGAGCGGGACCGTGAGTCGTACTTTGCTCATCACTGTGTTAGACAGTTTAATTGGCATTTGGATGAGTATTTGATGATTTTTCCTAAGATTGCTTGGACTATTATCAAATTCTGATTTGTAATTACTACACAATTTGTGTAGAATTGTATTAATTGCTCACCAAATAAAAAATCTGCTAACCAGTCGGTATAATTTCGTATAATATAAATGTACTAGCAGGCTCAGACATTTCAATTGATAAACACTAAAGCTGATCAATCAACTGCACTTAAATAAACATAGAAGCAACTGAAACCAGGCGTGCGTCGTTTTGTACTTTGTTTAAACAATTTAGTTGATAACTGTTAATAAAACTCTTGTTTGTTGTAATCACATCTGTTTTGTATAATTGTACAAATTACCTAAGTGATTGCAGTTTTAACGCAATATTACGTTTGTGCTTGTGTCCATTTTTATTTATTTATCCAACTACTAACGTCTATATAATTATTATGAATCCACAACAGAACTGTTAAAATTATATAATTAGAGAATGTTTTTTTCAAATACTTGCAATACTTTGCAATCAATTTATTTTTTCGCCTCGTTAGTTAATTCTGCGCGTTAGCTCTTGTCTACTGTGATCTGGCGCTTAGGTTGCACCCGGTTGACATTATGAATTAGTATATCCTTTCTTTACCTGGGCGTTGAAAATACCACGTCGAATTATACTGATGAGACAAGTCTATATCATGCATAACTTTCTCTCGAGGCAGCCCATTTACTCGTAGTGTGAGACTACCGAAGATTTTGCCATAATGAACTACACCTGCGGAAAAACACACGGGGTACACCACAATGAGTACACAGAAATTGGAGAAATTGTTGTTATACTTATTTGTGCTGGATGAATAGAATAGAATAGAATAGAATATCTTTATTTGTAAAACATAGGTATACAAAGATTTTACATATTATAGATAATAGGATAATAGGTCTCGTACAATACTTCTTTTGAAGTGATTTAATTCGTCGAGAGAGCCGGCTCGTTGGATATCGTAATTGGCTACGATTGACGATGCGATTTCGTCGCACAATGAGATTAAACACGTAGATCTCTTTGGAGCTGAGTCTCTGACTGAGCTCAGTGAGCTCTTTTTTTCCTCTAAATGAAGCTCTCAAGTCATCGACATTTATAATGCATCTGTTAAGCGTCACACGATGCGCAACTGTATGATTTCAGCTTATATTCAGCTTATATTAGTCTTTTCCTAGAACCTAAAGTTATCAACGTGAATACATTTTGCACAAGAAAACTATTTTATACTTAAGTATTATTACTTACTTGTTGTTCCCATCTGAAAACTTTTGGAAACTTTTACGTCTACTCAACATTTCTGAAGGGTTATGAAAACGTGCAACAAGGTTTTTATATTCATTAACATAATATTATATTTAATATAATAATATGTGACTGTAATATAAAACTATCTACATAATATAGTGTAACTAAGTAGATGTTTACTAGTCGTCAAAAAATCGATGACGATGCTAAAACCGATTTCAAAAATCAGGATTGCTACAATCTCTATATCAAGATAGCAGCGAATTTGGGAGAATCGTGCAATTTTCCTCTGTTTTCCTAATTGAGGTCGTCACCGTCGTTACAAAAAAGGTACAGAAAAGGACGGCTTCATGTCAAGAGCAAAAACACACGTACACGTTATGCCTGCGCTTTAACGATTATTCGTCCCTTCGTAACTGAGTACCTTAGAACAGAAAAAAATGTTTTATCTATTCTGAGTTGTTGTGGTGTGTTTTTGTTGTGGTGCCTACTATGGGTTACATTTATTTACAATAGGTACAGTAAGTAATATCGTCAAAACGCCCACGCTTTAACGTAGCTCCCAAGCTCGTAGCCGGCGGCGTGGCGTAATAAGCTTGTGGAACAACTCATAAATATCAACGTTTCTGCCTATGGGTATTATTTATTTTTGTTATGTCTTGACCCAGCCTTAGGACTAAAGGATAAGATATGTTTCAATTCATTATATGTAAATTAGTACTCGTACAGTAGGCGTGACTCTGCCACCTTGTAAAGTAAGTAAGGACTAGGTACTGGTACTGTGCAGTGTGCAGTGCTGGGCTGGAAAGGATGGTATTCGTTTAGATTAAAAATAAAAAGCATACTCTCACTAAGTATAATTCCATTGTTACTTAAGTCAATACTTAAAAATAAAATATATGTTGCTAAAGAACACAAGTTACTATCAATTATAATCAGTCAATCAATCACTCAACATTGATTCACGTATGTTATTTTATATATATATTAACATAATTTAATATTGTTCATCAATATAACACTGGAATGCATAGAGTATAAGAGTCTATAAGAACACAATTTTATTTGACAACTAGGAAAATAGTTGTCTCTAATACAAAAAATAACAATAGTAATTAAAAAACTATTTCAACGACGTTAATAAACCTAAAAGAACCGTTCAGGTATAGTCTTTTCAATTTTCGATTTTTTTATACTAAAATGTTAGTGATTGCTGAAAGTTAGAACAACATTTAAAAGTTATGGCACTGTTTTCTATTATAAGGCAGCGAAAGGAAAAAAAATTTAGCCTCAATTAGGTACTAAAGGCAACTCAACTGTTTGCCTACGAGTTCCTAAAGACTTATTTAATCTTTTGCCCAAAGATCATTAAATTGGTGCCAGAAGTTCTATGGTGTCTAATACACCTTGTAGTTTATTACCACAGAACAGAAAAATACAGTACAAATCGCAAGTAGAAGTCGGCTTACCCCCAACTTTGAATAGTGCGGCGCATATAAAATAATATACCTACTACAAACTAACTGATAAGGCAAAAAATATAAAGAAATATCAACGCAATATTTTTAACAGAGTTCTAGAAAGGAGAAGGTTCTCCATTGGCATGTTTATATTTTTTTATGTTTGTACGCATAGCTCCTTCATATGTGGACAGATCTGTGAAATTTTTTTTTTCAATATATTTCGAAATGCTCCCATTTTCATTTTGTGAAGATCTGATGAGGGATTACAGAAACACCACAGAATTCATCAATAAATACCAGCTGCGATTGCTGCAATCGCATATTATTGCATTATTTATGCAAGATCACATCATATCGTCACGCCTGTATCATTTGAATAGGTACGCAGAAGTGTACATAATATACAGCTATATGTTATTGTTTTATCCACCGACTTATAAAATATTCGAGTTCAGCAAAAGTCTTACGCAAATTTTAATTTTTTGAGGTAAGTATTATTTTTTACTTCTCGGTGCATTTTTTTCTAGAAGTCGGTTCATATTTTTATGTAAAACACTTCACTTTAACGAGACACATAGTTCAATCAAACATTATTTTTAGCACAACAAATTATTTTGGAGTTAATGTGAATTGGGGTGCCCTACGCGGTAGCTACTTCTATTGCATTTTTCTGTTCTGAGTTCAATACTTTGTAAAACAAAATATTTGGTTGCTGTATGCTATGAAAACTACTTGATTACTTATAGTTAATTAATATTATATTTATTTTATACTATACTGAACTAGGACAACTAAATGCGCAACTTCGATAAATGCATCGACAAACAATAGACATTATCAAAGACAATTAAATCTAACATCAATAAAACATTTTGTTCGTTAGTTCACTCGAGTTACAAATGATCTCTTCTACTGTATTAGCAGGCACTCAATTCCAACTAAATACGATTAATACTGCTACACACTTAAAACATAAAATAAATCACTAAAATGAGTCGTAATAAAAACCAAAGTTTAAAGTGTCTTCATTCTACACGGTCACATTAACCGTAACCACACAAACAGCTTACATCTGGCATTTATACATATACACCTCAAAATAGGTACAACTGACGTAGATGCACCGAAACGTATTACTTTTAAACGCGGAAGCGAGATTTGAGGGAACTTGCTTGAGAAATGTACTAACTAGCTAGATGATCCGAATTGAATCAATAGTTTCTCTACAATTCAATCATTGTAGAGTTCTGCGTTATTAGAAAGTCACTAGATACAAATCTTGGCTTAAGAGATAAGTTAAACCATCAAATGTATTTACTACTCCGGTAGTTCACCAGACTATATTCCCATACGTTTGTGTGTGACTGTGTGAAACATACGATATTACACGGCTGGAGCACAATTCAACTCTACTGTGAGTCTGTGAGGGTTATCAATTACAGAATGTGCTGGTTTGATTAATTTGGTGTGACAGTGAGCGTTACGTAGTACCTTTAGTATGTAGTTACGACGATGTTTTTTGTAGTAAGTGTTGTATTTATGTTTTGTTGCCATTCTGCGCATATTACTTACACTAAATTTAATTAATGTGCTGTAAGGGCTAAATACCCATGTAAAAAAGTACTCTTAAGATAAACAATCTAACAAAAGTACCTACCTACGCTTAAATATATCACAATGTAGATATACTGTATTCTACCTGCATTTATTTCACGTGGATTCATTATAGTTAATATATCTGTAACGAGATCGCGTGTTTGGAAAACATTGCTGAACTAAGCGCCACGGAGTGCTGGAGCTCACGTTTTATTTAACCGATTGACAAACCATTGTATATTAGGTATAGGTTTTATGTAAGTGGATACCTTATAGCAATATAAATATAGTTTTCAATACACTTGGTCATAAAGTGGCTCAAATTTCACCGTAATTAGGCACATAATGACACCTGTAATTGAACTGTGAGTTTTTCAACGCTGTAATTTACAAGTGAGTTACTTATACTTTTTTAATTTTATTGGTTGAGTAGCTTTGTTCTTAAAAAAGTTTCGATGCAATGTATATGCAATGTCATTTCATGCAACTTAGTATTAAACAAATTTAATAAACAAAACTTTCACTCAAATGTAACTTATGTTTTCTCTGTAAAAACTTAGAATTCCCCATTTTCTACGTTTTTAAAAAAAGAAACCACATTCTTTTAGTCCATGGCAGTTCATTATTACTAGATAGATGCGCGCGCATAAGAAAACTAATTAGCAACTCGTTTTATCTAACACTCTTTTTCGTTGTTGAAATTATAGTTAATTATAATTAAATTGTCTACAAGTACTAGTTGTGAAGAAAGTTATTTATTTTGTACACCGTCCAATATAAGTTGTGAAGCTCTTAATGTTATGGAAAGTTTACTACCTGAAAACTATAAGGGTAATTACATATTTTAATATTATTTCCTTCACAAGTGTGTTGAAATACATCGTATGATACACGTGTGTATTGGTGATTACCATCTTCGGCTTTCTTAAGACCATCATCTATTAGTTTCATAAAGTACTATTATACTTTAGGTAGACATGTCGATATACCTAATTGTGGAATTATATATACCTATATAGGTTTGTATGAGAAAACAGTCAGTAAAAATATAAACATTTTTCAGTTAATGTTTCTGAGAATCGAAAGATAAAAATGTAAAATCCATGAATGTTATCAGAAATAATTTTTTGTGTAAGTATGTGATGAAATTACAATAACAATATGTTACATTTATAATCTTGTGAACGAAATCGGTTTGTACATGAAAGTACCCGGTGCACTTAAGAAAAACCAGCCCACTCAGGTAAGTACTAATGGTTCAGACCTGCACTACACTATGTTTTCTAGTGTAAAACGTGTGCTCCAATAGTCTATATCATTGAATTGTACTCAATGGTTTCACAATATACATTATGCAACCTAATCATTGCTTTTCACGGCTTCGTCTTATGTTGTAATTTAAAATGTTCTGAAGAAAAGGAGCGTAAATGTCTACTCAAAGTCAGCCGTATTACAATTCACAATAATGGATTTAGCAAATACATAAATAATATCATGTGGATTATACTTAGCTTAGTGTACCTATAGTTGAAGTGCGTAGTTACAATTTACACTTAGCTTTCAAATTTAATTATTTTTTTGAAGGCTTTTTTCCAGTGGCGAGAGTTCCATAGTATATAATCCCATTCCTGCTGGATTCTACCATCTTTGCAGATGCACTGTCTAAAACTTATTATATTTGCAGACCAATAACTGTACATTATATTATGCTGCCCTGCAATAAGTAACTTGCAATTAGGTAGAGGTGAGATTTTATATTTCATTGGCTTCCGTTTGGAAAATTATCACTCTTCGCCACTGGCTTTTACTTGAACGGTAAAATGAAAGCAAATTAACACCACCGCGCTTTAATGACTTACACAATCCATATGAGTTGAGATCACTGAAATTAAATTATAATTAATTTACGAGTGCTTCACCTATATCTGAACAGCACCATCAATTTACTATTATATTGTAAAGTACCATTACATCACTCAGTATATATTGAAATATTGCTTTGATCTGATGACACGAACTTTATTTCAATTGTTTTACTGAATCAGTAAAAACGTTGTTATTAATTAGACTATTAAAAATGTGTACGCTTTTAAAAACAAGAATGTAAGTACGAGAACTTCTTGAATATATAATTTAATTGTAATAGTTTGTCACTAAAATCTCTTCTCCGATGTCCTTTTTGTGACAGAATTATTTTAATTTAATCGAAACTCTAATCTATATTAACTTACATATAAATAAACTTTAGCAAAACTCTTAAAAAGTATTATCAGCACGTCTCGTCGGGGACCAATGATTTAAGGGCCAATAACACTACGACAAAGTCGTACGTGTTGGATTAAAGGAGTTTTCAAATGCTCTAGTACCTAAATGGCAAAGCCTCACAATACATCTATTCAGTATTAAATCGATGAAATAAAATACTACTTTTATCATTATTAATAGTCTCCATTCTAATTAGCGTACACATAAACTAGACATTATAGTAATGTATGTTTATTTACTAAAGTTTTTCTTCTAGTGAAACGTATGGGTAAAAGACGTCGTTTTTTCTTAGCACCTAATTGCAGCAGCAGGTTTCTGGCCTCGGCGAGAGTGACGGCGTCGTTTCCGTCCTCCATACCAGATATGAACCCACTCTCTGGACGAGAGAGAGCCGGCGCGTTGGCGGGCAGAAGGGAGAACCATCGGTCTATTTTTGCGCTTGAAGACAACTGTTAAGGGAAAAAATAGAATCATTAGCAACGCATGCAGTGCATAAAGTTTGACAAAATTAATTGCGCAAGCACAGATAAAATTAGTTGTTTAGGAAGTTGGCTGATGCCACCTGCTTCACCTTTTTTTAGAAAGCACTGTATACCAGTCTTTCTGTCTATTTGGTTAATATCTATCTCGATAGTGCAATAACTACACACATAAAATCTAAGCACATTACCTATATTTTCATAATTTTTACACCTTTCGATCTGTCTTTGGCCGATGTTTGGCTGAGAAATGTATTTAACCCCAATATATGAGTATATATTGAGGTTCAGGCTTTTTAACGCTTATGTATTTATCGAGGATTAGGTAAGATAATTATATTAATAGAAGATGTGTTATTTTTAATTATTAGGGAACTAGGTTTTTTCAGACCAAGCGAAGACCTGCCGCCTGGACACCACCTCCAGTGGCCAACTTGGAACTCTTTAAACTGTTTGCGAACCCAAGTTGGCAGCTGCAAGGATAACATGGCAAAATAAGGCTTTATTGATCGGTCGCAAGAGTCCTGCGATTGCGGGGTCCAACCCCAGTCCATGTTACATTTGCTCTCCTGCACGCTGTGCCCCTTTACCTTTATTACCGACGACTTTGTAGAGCAACTGAAAATGCTGTTGCGGCAGCTAAGTTTTGGGCCGACACAATTTAAACCAAGTCTCTAGATGCCAGACCTAGCCATTATCTCGAAGAAAAATTATTAGGTTAGCTTACTTATAAACTTGAAGAAAGAAGAAAACCAGTTTTGGGCCTGACAAGTATACGAAAAGCCAGGCCTGTATATTGTTCCCTTTATGAATTAAACCTATTATTGCAATGTAATTTTTTTTGTAAGTTTTAATCAAATAGGGAAAATCAACTCTGAAATGATCGAAATAGGGGATCCAAGTCAAATAGTGAAATCCCCGACCTAGTGCGGTTGCAGTGATCTCACTGTACTTACTTATAAGTTTAGTAAGTATATGCGACCATATGCCGCAAACGTTTATGTAGGTCAGCCGCGTTACTATGTCTAGGGCTCATAGCGTCACTTAGACATAAAGTTCATTGTGTTAATACTTTGTAGAAAGCACTCATTTTCTTTGCCTTTTCTCAACTTAGTTGAGGTCAGCTTTCGGGCAACCTCGAAACGACCGAATTTCGATATTATCCATGTAGCGACTGCGAGATAACCTCCCCAATTCACTGGCGATATGGGATATAACATTTTGTTATTTACCAAGTTGTCGGACTTAACACGTATTATCTATAGGATAACGTGACGTGAATCGATTAGGATATATTGACCTGGCTAATATTGTTTATTTTTGCAACATGCAAATCTTCTTGGTTATCACTTAGTCACGAGTCCCTTAAAAGCTCTATGTTTAATGTAAAAAATTAAATTCTGGGTAATTTCCAAAAAGTAATATGTATTTCATGACTTCCCTTTCATCAATGTTAGATTAAGCCGGAGTCTCAACGTTATATTTATTGGCCGATAATTCCTCACGCGATGCGCCCCCATTCCTTTAAAAAGTTGCGTACGACAACGCGTGGTAAGCCGTTATTATCACAGCAGTGTGTATGTCGTCGTAACCGTGTTCTATCTCAATAACGCGTGCGGTTATCGACCGAAAATAACGCAGCTGTGTGTTTGAGGGTTTAAGAAAAGCAAGCGTTTCACGATAACATTGTTTAAAATATGTTGGAGACAATCATTGTGAAGGCTTGTCGTTCTATACCGTCTTACACGTAGCAGAGGTTGGAGTGAATATTTTATGATGTGTGGATACTCGGTACCTACAACATATGTTTGTGTATGTCACAGCTGCCTTCAACCTATTAGAACTATCAAGTTATGGACGCCATCAAATTAAGTGTAACGGATTTATGTACAGAAATCAATACGGCGACAATAAGTAGGTAATATCCTCGAATCTCATTTTAATTACTTATAGAAACTCCAAGATCGTTTACTTTTTGTCTAAGTATTTAATTATTGTCAAATATTGCCTCGGGGTACGCAGTTAGGATCTTTTTAATGTATATTGCCCATAATTACGGTAAACGTAATATCAGTATTCCATTGCTGAACATAAATTATAACTCATAATTGCGACAGGAGGTGGCTCGGGTATCCCAAACTAAATACAAAATAATAATATCATATTATTTATTAAAACTTAGTGTTTATGACATATAGGTATTATTAGTTGATTGCATTTTTCAAATCTTTATAAGCTGGCTAGCTGTTACCCGCGGCTCCTCCCGCGTGGATGTCGGTTATCACTTAGTGTTGAGTCAACGCTATTTCCAGTATAAAAAAATTCTACTATAAAAGTAGCCTACGTTACTCCTTATTACATCAGCTACTTGCTAAGAAAAGACCCGCCACAATCGGTCCAACCATTTCAGAGATTAGCCGGAACAAACAGACAGACAGACAGACGGACAAAAATTGTAAAAATGTTATTTTGGTGTATGTACCGTATTATATTCATATGCATGTTAGTAAAAAACAGTTATTTCAATATTACAAACAGACACTCCATTTTATTTATATGTATAGATTAGTATACTTATATTTTTATTATCATATTATTAAATTGCCCGCAGCTTTTCTCGCGTTAAGAAGTATTATTATTAATTAGGTATAGTTTTTGCGGCTTTACTTTTGTTTAGCGTGTGGAAAAATTAGGGCCTACAAAACTTCTTTGTACACAATATTCTTAACTAATCTGTCATTAGGCGCTAAAACTATCGAGATATTGGGTGAACTTACTCGTGAGTAAGCAACATAAAACTGAACATGAGAGAAGTACCTAAATGTTCTCTCAAGTCAATACCCGCAAATTTGAGAGTTTGGCCCTGATACTTGTTTATTGTCCTGGCAAAGCAGACTTTTAGTGGAAACTCTAATCGTTTAAATTAGAACGGGATATCTTTAGGTATAAATGGGATTCGTGGTATAAATACAGTTTCCCCTTTCGTTCACCCAGTTAATATAGTGCCTTCCACTATATTGCGCTTTCACTTGCAGTCTCGTACAGTTACAAAGTTTTGGTGGTTTTACAACAACGTAATTGGAACACTAAACTGAGGCAAACCTGTAAATGGCGCTAGCATACAGAAATTGGTATATTTTAAACTGAAAATCCTTTTTTGGGGGATGCCTACGTAATTGTAGCTTTATGCATGCAAAGTCTCAGCCCGATTAATTTAAAATTGACAAAGTTTTGTACAAACTTTCATCCCCTATTTTATCCCCTCGGGGGTAGAATTCATCAAAATCCTTTCTTAGCGGATGCCTACGTCATAACATTTACCTGCATGCCAAATTTCAGCCCAATCCACCCAGTGGTTTGGGCTGTGCGTTGATAGATCACTATGTCAGTCAGTCAGTCACCTTTGAGTTATATATATTTAAGAGATATAGATAGAGTAGATAGAGTAGATAAATTTTGACTTCACTTAATTAAATTACTTCTAAGTACCAACTTAATAGGAAATTGAATAATTACATTTTGAACGCGTCCAATAAGTACATTCACTCGACTAGAAACATCTAATTAGTAGTCTTTCCTGCCACTGTTAATCCGAATACAGCCTTGCATAATGACTTCAAAGTCGCTCCGTATTAAGAGGTTGTCTACATCATACTACTTTTTTTTTTTTTTACGTGCGCAAAATCCCCACGGATACCTCCCCACCGGAGCCGGTGGAGGAGGTTATGTCGAACTCGAACCGACTAAAACGCACGTTGCCTGTGGGTCGCTTTGGTTGCCAAAGGTGAGGTTGACAGGCATATCCCACGCACCCCGGCCGACCCAGGGCCATCGCTCACGATCTGGCCCTCTTCTCGGGTGTGGGGACTACAGAGTCCCCAACTCGTCCCCGGAAACGGGGAGGCGCGCCAAGCGCCACCGCCGCGGCCTGCTTCTGCCAGGGTGACAGGCGGCTCCACCTGTCACCCCCAGGCCGGCGAACATCATACTACTAAGTAATATTTATTCTGTGACTATACGTGGAGCTATTGTCACGTATGGTCACGTCAACGTCTATATGTTCACCTTATCAAGCTTTTTAATGTGCTCATACGTAAGAGCTTTAGCGAAAAAAAAAAAAAAAATTTAAGTATAGTTACTATCCTGTAAATTAATTTGCATTTCCAATTCCAAATTGTATCCAAGAGATATAGTAACATTCCAAATTCCCACGTCCGCACTGAACATAAAGACGTAATGTAATCGAAGGCGTCTGTTCAGTAGTCTACTTGAACTTGACTTCGTCTTCAATTAAGTGGCGGTCGCCTCACTAGACCGGCAGTGTAATGCAATTAGCAAGGTAGCTAACCCTAGCCACTGTTTGCCCACATGTAGGGTAACTCAGTTTTAAATCTCAAATTTTTCTTAGATTTGACCGATTGTAAATTACAATCTGACCGCAGTACCAGTTATAAACGAAGATTTAAGACAGAATCGTTCTGGCCTTAGAATACTAGTATATTCGGATATATATCCGGGTATGTGTCCCCTGACTCCAATCTCTCAAGTAATAACTGTGAAGTTACTTTGTTACACTCAGTAGAGTTTCCCAACCGTAATTTCACTTATTCTAACTTAGATGGCAGAAAATACCGTCGCATCTATAAATTCCTTTCACGCACTATCGCATTTATACCTCTATCATTGGATACTTTTGTATTTGATGTTAACATTCCCGTGTTACATTTTTATAAGTAGTTTTGGACAACTTACGCGTTTAATTTGTAGAATATATTGGTAAATATACGAGTATATATACCTATATATTCCGCAAATACCTTTCTTTCAAATATATCTTTTTCTTTATTTCTTTCCTCATATTCTTTAATATTTTAAACAACTTTATCCTACATGTATTTATACGGAATTGATACATCATAAGGGTGATAATTGGAACCACGTGTGCAGTGTACCATTTCTAGACTGTACACAAAACAGTGTTTTTATATCAACAACAGTGTTGTATCTGACTGACATAGGTAGTGTTAATTAATTAGGTGATAATATCACTACATCACTTGAGAAACCTACATTTCGCAAACATATTACTTTAAAATAAACTATTTGACATAATACGGGTTTCGCAAATGTATTATTTGGAAAATATTTCAATTCAATTCAAAAAATCATTTGACTAAATCAAGTCCGTAGATATTTTTATTAGTAAGTAATAATTTTTTATCTATTAATGCTAATTCCATAGATACTTTATCATTAAAAAACACTGAAAGTACTAAGCGAAATACGTAGAATTAAAATGAATTTAAGGCATAATCAATCAACTTCATCAATCGGTATTATTATTAAAATTGGAAGAATATCGTAAAATAAGAATATTATAAAATCATTCTTCAGGGATAATTAAATTTTTCCGAGTAAATATTATTTTGTAAGTATAATTTTGTCAAACGATGCTTGTCAAATGAGAATTTGTTATTCGTTATTTTGTCAAATGATTGAATACCGGTTTGCAAAATTACGATAATACAAACTGTTAGCCCATCATAGATCTCCTTTTTTATTATTTCTGTCAACGGCCTGTAAATGGTGTATAGTATGCGTGATGTATCAACTTTGTATATATTTCTCACTTCTTATTCTTCTTCATTCATTTCCGTCTGTACCTGTACTGCCAAACAGTCTTCTCTCATTCACTTTCAGTTCCAGCACTCTTTTTACTTTTATATACCTACATCTATTTCACAAATGAATTTTCGCTATTTTTCTTCTATGATTTTTTCCGTTGATTTTCGCTTCTTTAATGCAATTTATCTCAGTGATATAGTATATCTTTACTTTGGCCACTTAGGTTAAAATACACTACTTAATTTGGGATATTATGTGTATGGGATATTTGCATACTGTTACATGCGCCACGTGATCGTGCCAAACCACAGAAATAAATAAATATCCATTACCTTTTTTTCATACCACTTAGGTGGCAGACAAGCACACGGCCCACCTGATGGGAAGTGGTTATCGTGGCCTATGGACGTGTGCAACACCAGGGGCGTCACACTCGCGCTGCCGACCCTAAGACCTTACCTTCAATACGGCAGCCTCTGTGGCGTAGCAGTAGAACGTTCGACTGCTGTTCAGGGCGTGTGGCTTCGATTCCCGCTCAGTGCAAATATTTCTATGTATACATATTTTAAATGTATATATTTATTTAAAAACGAAATGTAAGTTGTTTGACTGCATTCTTGATTCCATAACACAAAGCAAGTTAAGCTATGCTTACCACGGGTCTAGATAACGTTGTGTAAAATGTTGTAGTATTAATTTTGTATTGACCATGACAGTTTATATTACTTGAAGTAGTGGATATCTATCTCCTTTTCCCTCCTCTTCTCTTGACTCACTGTTTCGTACTCACAGGCCATTGATAATTTTTGGCTTTCAGAAGTTTACTACATCTGTTTACAACTTACTTACCATACATCAGGACACGTTTGCAGTCATTTGCAGCCATTGAATTTTTTTTATTGGCCGTAACTTCAAACACATAACTTTCTGTACAACCTACTAGCTGTAAGTTTTCTCTAAATGTAAAATAAAATATCTTTGAGGCCGCTTTTCACATTAGGCCAACATTGGGCCAACACATTGGGTGAATTGGACCATTGAGTAGACATAACTACCATTATTATAGCTACGGTTTAACATACCCATAACATGTACTTTTTCTTGTTAGATATTATAAACCCCAGGCTATATTATGTTAAATACCCAACGTATTTCTATGGAAATAGCAACGTCTTTTATCATAATGTAGCGGTCGCCCAGACTATAACACTATATCTCAATTTGGATTCAACCAAAGCAATCTCTGTTCCATATTCACAACATAATATACTCATAATATGTGTTTGGCTTCTCGGAATGTAAAAGGCTGTAAACTACCACTTCCTATGTTTGCTAGTTCACACTTCATGAAAGTATTGATACTACGAGTTTAACTTCATGCTCGATAAAGTAGTACCATCCCATTGTTTTCGATTATATTGAAAAAGACCAAAGTAATGAAAGTGAAAGGGTGAACAGGATTAATCTAAACAACACAGCAGCACGAGAACACCACGGTAACCGCTTACTCTCAGATGGGCCTTGTGCCATAAGTGTCATAAAAAATACCTTCTCATTTATAATAATTACCATCGACTTTTATATCAATCACTTGGGACAAAACTTGTAAAGTGTCCACCTTGTAGTTCTACATATATCTACATAAAAATTAGCGTTTAGTCGCATAATGCCTAATTCGCGAAATGGCACCCGAGTCTGAAAAGGACTAATTCGCGAAAGGACTAATTCTTAAAAAGACTAATTCGCGAAATGGCTAATTCTGAAAAGGACTAATTCGTCAAACGGCTAATTCTTAAAAAGACTCATTCGCGAAATGGTCATCTTTCAACAACGTATCAAATCTTTCAATTATCCTTAAACCGCGCGCCCCGACATCATCGACAGATATAGGTTAGAAGGGTAATGGCGGAGGTCTCGCAGAGACCTCCGCCATTTACCCTTCGTGTTAGGTTTCTTGTGTTAAAGCAAGGAGAAATAGGAGCCCCGCGAAGCGGGGCTCCGTCGACATGGCTCACATATCCATATACACACACATTCACATGCGTGACTTGTCTGACTAGTGCTGTCATACGTCGTTAAGAGTTAGCCATTATGCGAATGAGTCTTTTTAAGAATTAGCCGTTTGACGAATTAGTCCTTTTCAGAATTAGCCATTTCGCGAATTAGTCTTTTTAAGAATTAGTCCATTCGCGAATTAGTCCTTTTCAGACTCGGGTGCCATTTTTCGAATTAGGCATTATGCGACTAAACGAAAATTAGGGACCCGCCCATAGGTATTTTGGTTACTACTCTTGAAATAAACATGTATTATTTTGATTATAGTTGTACCATAAATAAGTAAGTTATACATTTTAAAAGGAAAACCACGAAATGCTCCCAAAAGCTATTAATATTCATCCGGCACTGTACTTTACACTTTATAGGTCAAATGGAAGCAACATGCACAACTTTTCTGATTTTAAAATTCGTAAAATCTCCTAAGAAGAATATGGGCAATGATATTTTTCTTGTTATAGTGGCAGGAGGTATTATGAAATAGAATGATACAACATTGTTGATGACTAGTTTATTTAGGTACCAGTGAACATTTGGAGACAGGGCTGAAATACAACATTCACAATAAGTAGGTAGTGGTAATAGGTTTCTACTTACATATATATGCGTAAACATTTATCCATTTTCTACTCGTGATTACATCATTATTTAACATTGAACATTGACACCGCTTCTAACTATAGTAGATAAGTCCTATATATCGTGTACATATAACACACACAGAGAACAGCAACACATTTAGAAAACATATATTTTAACGAGCTTACGAGCTATTGAATATATGTTTTAATTACTAGAAACATTAGAAACATGTAATAACAATCGATAATATGATTGATTTATAATATCAGATAATGTTGACAAGTTTTATGACCACACAAACGTTCATGAATCTAATTATAAGGTATTAAGCTCTGAAGGGCTTAGCCGTTATTATTATTATTTAGGTCTGCCAGAATAAATGGCTGTTCCCTTTTGATATAGTGGAATATAAAACATAAATGGTTACTTCAAAAGAAAATGAGTGCAATGCCCAAAGTATATTAACGTATGCATTTGTTAATAATATTCGTAATGCTTTCCATGCAATCATTTTAGTCAATGATATAGTCCAATTTATTTATAAGTAATTGCATTTTGTAACTTCGGTCTGTAGCTTTACCATGAGTTTACACAACATTTTTACAACATCGTTACGTTACGTTATGGTTTATCGAGCACGTAAATTAATTTTATTGGTCAGTGTAGAACACATGTGTGAATTCAGACTTCTGATTGCTCAATTTTACATGACAGCGTGACTTCTTATTTGTCTGTAAAGAGCGAATACGTAAAAATACTGTGCCGAGTGTCGACCGACTGCCTGTCAAAATGACAAAATGGTCCTGGGCGAAATCGACTGTCTAATCAAATTAAATTTTATTAAACGTAAGCTATAAGGCAATTTGTATGAAATAAATAAATAATAAGCAAAGGTCTTTCCACTCTCCACAAAGTCTGTGCCAGGGCCGTGACAAGACCGAGGCCTTGTCCGACTGAACATACGTGCACACGTCACGGGTGTGGGCACAAAAAATGTGACTATTTCATTGATGATTTTATTCATTATGAGTATATAATCATCTACATCTCCTATGAACATAGTCAATAAGGTCCAAAATAGCTTGCACCTATTTCTTACAATAATATTTCTCTATAAGAAAAAAGTAGTTTTCGATCTTATTGGCATCACACAGAATTCAGTAGTTTTTCTTATATTCCTGATCAGCGTCATCTATTAATACGAAAAAACATGTTATTGAAAAATATCATTAGGGTCGAAAGTCGTTTAAGTCGCTTGCATTGTTTTTCGTAGTCTCTGTGTACAGGACAGCACAAAAATATAAATATAATTTGTTTTTACTAAGATTTTATTCCTTTTATAATATTATACACATAATGAATTACGTATTATAGATCATGTATGAATGTTAAAAATCATGGTAGAGCTACAGATCTTATTTTAGAATTCTAGATCTTCCTTTTTTCTTCTTTTAAAATCTTGCACATGGTAATAATAGCTCTCAAGTGTAACAACTTCGTAAATTCGATCTTGATGATGCAAATGTCAATGTTCCTATATGTGACATATTGGTCTATTATAATATTATACATATTTACTGGATTCTATTATGGCAAAAATGGCATATAGATGATCGTTTATAATGTAATTTGTCGATCAAAGTTACTAAAGCCACGTTAAGTACGATTTATTTATGACTTTTTAAACGTGAAACTTTATAGTTAAATAAAATTGTAGTCATGTTTTGGTCCTTTATTTTGTTGGAAATTAATTTGAACAACGAATTTTCTCAAAACTTTAGTAGCATTTATTTTTGTTACTATATACCTACTTATCAACTTATTTTGCTTTTAACTTTCGGCTATATTTTAAAATGAATATTTCAATGAATGAAAATTTCACGAAAATTGCTGTAAGGAATGAGTAAAATATTTAGAGAAACACTGTTTGAAAATCGTCTTGTCACAATTACTTGATTGTTCACCTACCCTACCCACCTAATTGAATCAATAAACATATACAGATTTTTTTGTTCATATTTAGAGAATATCTAATAACTATGTTATTAACACAGTTTTGGTAACACGATATAAATATTTTAGCATCTTTTTCATTATAGAATCTATAAAAACACTATTAAATGTAAAATCTTACTAATCATTGGCCATAATCGTTATAGTATGTAAAGTGTAAGCAACCTTGTCACTCTCAGTTTATTATAGAATTATAAAACACTACCGAGCAGTATTTGTGAAGTAGGTACAGCTATTTAACACCATTATCACAAGGACCACTAAATCACAGAAAGATATAAATTCTCTCCGATAATAGTCTATTACATTTTTATGGCCCATAGAAATCATAACATTGCTCCTGCTTGCATTTTATACTACAACGATGACTCATAAAGTCGAAACTTATTTTAATGGCGATATGATAAGGGATATGTTTCGACATATACCGACTGGTTCAAACAAAATCTCTTCTGAACTAGAATAAATGAACATGATATGTAAATAAATTTCATTCAATAGTACAATCTTTTCCGTTATTATCTATAACTTTGGTATAGCAAAATTTGGCAACATTTGTATTATCCTATTCCAACGAAAACACTATCTACTTTAAAATAATATTGTACATAGATATTAAAATGTAATAAATCTTCTCTGTTTATACATACACTAGCTGTACCCCGCAGTTTCACCCGGGATACTCTGCCGACAGGCGGAGGTGCGACGGACATGTCTTCCTCATATTTATTTCTTATTACTCAGCTTCAGGGTAATATAACCCATCAGGGTACGTGATGTAATTTTATAACCTTCTCCAAGATATGAGTTATTAAATGTTTTCAAATCGCATATATGTAGATCTAGAGATTAACATGTTCACACAAACAAACAAAGTATTCATCTTTATTTATTAGTATAGATGACATGACAATGAAAGACAAAAACGTAGTCATATAAAGTAAATAATGTTAAGGTAACTTGACTCAAATTCTTTTGTAGGGACAGCCTGCTTCCTAGATAGGAGTTTACTTTGTGGTATGCCTGGTCCACTGAGAACGGAGAGCCGTCATCATCTCACTACGGTTTGGCACCTTCTCACTAGATGTACGGGTAATGGGAGCTGCAGGCGCTAGCAGAGTCGAGGGACGATCTTGTCCAGGCACCTTCAACGAGTGTCCAGTAGCATTTGGGGCTTCAGCATAGGACTCCACCACATCTGAAGTACTTTCGGACGGACTAACCGGCACTATCAACCTTACACGTCCGTCCTCACTAGTGGCAGTCAATGTGCAATTATGGGACAGCGGCATGATGAAAGGTATTCCTTCATCCGAGCTGAATACTTCCGGGGATGAATCTTTTGATGTGGTGGGCTGACTGGTGCTGTATAGCGAGTTTTCCGACTGGCCTAAACTCATAGCCTGCGCCATGTTTTCAAAGTCGTCAGTCGAACTTCCCATATCTTTATATAACTTGTGGTTTAACAGGCTGGCTAGATCAGAATTGCTGCAATGACTGATAAGTGGCGGGATGTTTGGGAAGGCATTGCTATTTTGAAAGAACTGTTGATTGTAGTTTATGCCACTTGGTTTAGTTTCAATATTTTCGTTCGGCAAAGACATGTTTTGAAATTTAGATATTAAGTAGTTTTGAATTTGTTCGTTAGTCATGTTGCCAAAACAGGGAGGTGAACTTGCCCCGTTGGTTGCTTCAGGGGTAACTGACATGCTGAAGGATGACATACGCAAGTTATTATTCTCCATGTTCTGACTAACTTTGGTGTTTTGAGAGATCAAATTGATCAGAGCTTCGGTACTCGAGGGCAAGTGATTTCCATTGCATAATGACACCTTATCTGGCATGATGACATCATTGATAGTATTCTCGTTTTTCGCCTGTGTCCAGCAGCATTAAAAGAAAGAAGTAATTAAACTGTAGTTATATTGTTGGTCAACCATGATAATTAGCCATACTCACATTGCAACACAACATCACAAACGAAAGTCACTTAGACAAGTTTAAGTGAATGCTTTTAAAATAAAAGCTGATTACTTAAACAAAGATATTAAAAGCTAAATATGCAACACTCACAACAATAATAAGAATTTTGTTAAGCTACAAAACATGCGACAGGTGTCATGAAATGGAAGTTTGAGTTATCCAAACACTGTGTGTATCTGCAGTTGGCTATGAAAATAAAAATAAAAAATAAAACCGCTCTCCACGCAACAGAAACCATTCTGAGTCTTTTTTATTATGTACGTCGTACTTTGAACTTTGATGTTCATTCAGGTAAATAGATAGTTTTAAGTAGGTAAGCTAAGAAAAATATTATATGTATATCGTTGATTTCAGACTTGAGACTATAGACTGGGTACTCACAATTTTAATAGTTAAACATTATTATTATCTCTGTCTCCGAAGGTTTATAAAAGTCTTAACTATCACCTTGTTATTTACTGCCGAATTTTAATAAAAAGAGGTTATACATAACTCACTACATCATGAATTACCTACTTATTTACAATGTTGAGCCAAACATTATACCTAGTTGGATTTAAGCAACGACAATAGTAGATAACGGACAAGGATAGAAACGTAATGTGCTTGATTTAGTTTGTTTTTATGAACAAATTAGATAACCATAGGTTTAGACATCTACTAACTAAACTAAGTGAAAATGATAGAATAATTAGGTAACTTTCAATACCTTAGTAATGCACACAGATACCTAAAATGTATTATAACTGTGACATCTCAAATGAAACATAAAAAAGCATGCCTGTTTAACTATACAAAATAAAAATATAGCGAACCTTGATTATTACAAGCTATACACAGCACGCCAAGAACATAAAAGAATATGCACACAAGAGGTCAATCACCTTTCGACGAGACACAAGAGAAAAATCGTAATATAATCATTCATCTGGTCAGCGTCATATCTCGTCAAACGTGTTGTATACCTACATAAGTCCCAACACAGGTGGGAAATTCATTCAGGCCGTGTTTAACTACCGCAGTAGAAAAAGGCAATATTGGGGTAAGTGCGGTTTGTATATATACACAGATGTACAGTAAAGGTCCATACATATACCTATCCTATATTATTAAAAATAACTATACAAATGTATTAAACCACCTGTGTTGAGATATACTCAATTCGACCTATATATCGAATAAAGATAAAATCTTTACAGGTCAGAGATTTAAAGTTTATCGTACATTTATCAGTGAAATGATTATCTCAGATAAACATTTAAATAATTAAGTAGTGTTGGTAATTATAATACATAGGTCGAATTATGAAACATTAATATTATTTTATAAATGTAAAGTGTGTAGTACCTGAGGTAAGAGTGTTAGTTGTTGAGCATTGATGGGTCGAGTAGATCCCTTTTCTCGTTCTTGAAGATGTGCAACTAGAGCAGCAATGTGCTCAAGTAATTCTTTGTTGTGGACTAATAACTGATGAGTACGCGCCTGAAAATTAATTAAACTGACGTTAATGACACATGATCGCTTACCCACAGGTGTATATCATACTACGAATTATAATTTGTAAATGTCGCAAATGGAGACGGCCAAGGGTGATTGAAATATTATAATTTTTCAGACTGGAGACTTCTTATAAGTAGGTATAATTTACATATAAGTATTTTAAACGTTTCTTATTACACACGTCAGATGAGAATGTCAAGAAGTCATAATACGTATAGTTGTAGCACGTTACTATGGCCGTTTTGACACGACTGGTTTTGCTCGTTTTCTCTTATTTGGTGTGTGAAGTTTATTTTCTTGCCCGGTCAATGGCAATAGGCTCGCCACCTATTACATTGGGACCTAAATATAAACTGGCGAAATGTGGGTGCTAGCACCTCAGCCTACCCCTTTTTGGGATATAGGCGTGAGTTTATGTTATGTTAAGTTTATTTTTTATGTTTATTATTAAGGGCACCAAAAAAGAGAAATCGAGAAAAACCAGTTGTGTTAAAACGGCCATCATAACATATCCCAACTGTACTAAACAGTAATAAGTGAAGTTTAGTGTAGAGTGTAATGTATTTTTATTATTTCAATGTGATTCTATAAAAATACTTCTGTGTAATACTTCGCTATATTATCTTTGACTGTGTCAAATTCAAATTAATCTGTGCACGTAAGTTTCTTGACAATGTTTTTAAAGTTTTCGTTTTACGTATCAGTACCTATAATACGAATAAAATTACTAGGGGTCTAAGGCATGGTATGTCCTCAATTTTTTTTTGTATAGTATTGTCATACTTTAGACCTTTTATTTCCGAACTCTTGTACAAAGTATTTAAACTTTAAATACTGCTTCAACACTCATTATCTACAAAAGTCCCTTGATGGACCTATCTCATGTTATAATAGAATTAGTACCTAAGTACTTGTACAACGCTATGAGCGTGTAGTAGTATGCCACTTTACCCTATAATGTATTGTTTGGTTGGGCAAAGTGGCATACAACCAGGTATATCCTATATTTTTTCTTGTTTAAAACTGTTTAGAGCGTGAATTTTCAATAGCCGGGTTTTAGTTTTAAACTTCAGTTTTTATTTAAATTATTTTGGGGCAAGCAATTGGTATGATTATTACATATTGCAAATGTGCTAATTCAGCTATCACAAATTATTTTTTTTACACAGTACTTCATGACCGCTAGAGGATGCTACATTAGATTCAGTGACACATTTTATAGCCTATAACCAGCGGATTACTAAGACACAGAACAGATGAACAAACATACATACATACATTGCCTGTCAAAATCATAGCCCTCCTTTTGTTACGCCGTAGTCGGGTAAAAATAAGTTCTCACGAACGCAACGTGAGTACGATGAGTGCTCGTCTGCGGTCAAGCATTTTCATAGTGCTTACATGTATAGTCGTACAGTGCACTGTCATCTATCGGGGGCTTAGGTATCGATATACAAGGACTGAGCCAGTCAACCTTGGTTTCTTTATGAGCTACGAAAGTGTTGAAGCATTATAAACAGGTTATGAATACTATAAATGTTTACATAAAAAATAATGACATGCAATAAAATCATACACTTACAATAAGAATGGGTTATTCCAACAGTCAATCAGTTCCAAGATGGACACGTATTATTATTTCATCCATTTTTTTTAGAAATACAAATCAGTTTTCTCTTATTACACATGACAGAAAATATTTTTGTATTTTTTAAACAAATAATAATGACTGCTTTTATGAATATTACGGACGCTCTTGTTCATTATTCAAAATGACCGGTTTATTTCTTAAGAGCATTTCTTAGAAAATACTGTAGTAATGCCCCCTTGACCATATTCTAAGCGATCTATAAGTAGGTATATTAAAAAGCCTACAAACCTGAGCCTCACATCTTGCAGATTGTTCAGCCGCCAATTGGTCCCGTAACAGCAACAATTGTGCAACGGCTGCGCGGGTTTGTTGCGCTTGTTGTTCCAGGCGTTCGCGCAACAATTGCAACTGGTGTTGCGCACTTAGTGGCGTGGCGGCTTCACCGGCTATTTCATTGCTCATCTGCTCAACTTTGGTAATGCACTCCGGGAGGACAGGTAGGTTGATGGTTGGTGCTGGTGTGGTACGCTGTAAGTGTAATGTACATTGTAACAACGGTCATTTCATTTGTCAAATTTTGCCTAACAGGCTTACTGTTCATTAGTAAGAATTGATAAATACTATTACGAGTTCATTACGTCGTTCTAATCAATTGAAGTACATCATTCGTTTTGGCGTAAAACACTCGCTGGAATGAGTTTAATTAGGTAAGAAATTGTAAGGGTTGGAAGGAAGCTATGATCATTCACTGAACACAATGCTTAATCAATAGCGTCCTTACATATTATCTATACAGGTTGTATTTTTTGAAACCGGCGCAGTAAGGTACCTTGACCATCGTAGTTACAGCAAAATATTCTTAACTTTTTGCATTCACACATTTTGGTAAAAGCACGAATTCTAAGACAACAAAGAAATTCGCAACAAATTCGAAATTTTTAGGTAAAAATTCTTTTTATTTCCTTTTCAGGCGATCCCACCCAAAACAAAAAGTTTACTACTGTTGAATCGGCCGGGGTGCGAGGGATATGTCTCAGTTAACTTCAACTCCGGCAACCTGCGGTCCACACAGTCAGCGTGCGTTTCAGTCGGTTTAAGTCCGGCATAACCTCTTCCACCAGCCCCGGTTGTCCGTGGGTATTTTGCGCACATTAAAAAAAACTATTGTAGAAAAGATATTGTCCATTTTGATCCAAAATTGATAGTGCCGGCCAAACCGGACTTAGTTGACGGATAGCATAACTCTGTAGCCACTATATACACTTCTCATTAGAAAAATCGAAACACTTTAGTCGTTATGATATCTGTCCTAATTTAACACAAAAGAGTTTTCATTCCATGAAAAAATCACATGATTATATAGCTGGTAGTTTTTGGCCATTACAAGGGTAAGAGAAAATTCTAAATTAAAAATTGAATTTCATATGTTTATCCTAAAAAAGAAATAAATCAGGGCCGACAGTAAGACAGAGCTTGTCTTAGTGTCTGCGCCACGTCTACCTGCACTAAACTCTCATCGGTACATCGAACAGTGTCTAGAGCCTCACGTGGTGCTCTATGCACATTTTATTGGCTCATACCGCGGGCGTCGTATGAGACAATCTTACCGAAGTTGGTATCTCCATTGTGGAATGGCCAGCAAGAAGCCCAGACATGAATCCCATTGAACATCTATGGAATGCGTTAAAGAGCCGAATTCGTGCAACACTTAACCAGCTGCAAAATGCAATCCAAGACAAAAGAATGCCAAAACATGAGATCCGATCGATGAAAACCCAGAATAAGAAGGAATACCAGTAATTAAATAAACGCTTTCTTTCATTTGCGTGTTGTTTTATCCACTTTCTTCATACACAAGTGGCTCTTTAAACGAAATACGAAACCTATGAAAATTTAATTTGAATTTAGAACATTAACATTAGAATTTGAAAACCTCATATTATTATATCGATACGGTATTTGACATAATTATTCCTAAATTTACACATTTTTCTGATAATCCTTAGTAAACTTGCAAAGTGCTTTGAATTTTCTGATGAGAAGTGTATATCCATATCTATACCCAAATGGGCATGGTTACCATACGGTGACGACGGGGATGACCTCATTCATACATAAAACTTATTTCTAAATTACATTACCAATACAATATTGCCGACTCCAGGCAAAATATTTTTAGATACAAAAATTATGATTATTTTGGTATGACTTTTTTCTAGCATCCAGTAAAAAAACTGATGTATGAAATTTCATGAAGCTGAAGTGAAAATCATGTTAGTAGTGAAGACTCAGAATCACGACCCAGGTGTATAAAAGAAGATAGATATGATAATATTTATTGAAATGGCGAAATATTGACGTGACGTGATGTAGCACAGAAAACTTGGTCTTGACAAATGTTAAATAACTTTCAGAACTTACCTACTGCACAATGCACAAGTGCAGTATGTACTGAAAGTATCTTCAAAACAGCTGAAATTGATAAAATTACAGTATTTCGTTTAAGTAATTTATCAAACTCAGTAGAAAAGATATTATCGATATATAACGATATTATTAGTAGAAAGTCGGTAGTACGTGGCACTGCTAATTGCAGGGAATAATTTATTAGTATGAACCGAGCACAAATTAGTAACGATTCTTCATTACAGAATATCATTAATAATAATCATCTTTTGTAGATTGATCTTAATATTTCCGTATATTTTTTTTAGTTTGCATGCATACGCATTGTACATACCTAATTGGCATTCCTCCAACCCCAGAAATAACCACACAATGTAGTAAAAAATCATCAAACGGAGATATCGCAGGTTATGATTTTCATTTGAATTTGTAATATTTACAAGAGAAATTGCTTATTTAGAAATCGGTTTATTTGAAGCACGGTAAATTAAAAGTAAATGATCAGAACAAAATATTTTTTCATGAAAACAAAGTTATCAAAGTGGGTAACGAGATACAAACAGAGAGAAATTGATTTCAATTCCCATTCCGCCGTCTATTTGTGTAACCTTTATATTGATTGAGTGCCTACATAGATGAAGTAACAGTAGTTCGATGAGAGCCGCGTTCAACGTTCAAGTGCCTACGGACGCAGAGCTGCAATATCAATTTGTTTACTTCGGTGACAATTCTCTTTTACACATAACGGGCGTAATCAGGCTTTTATGGTGAGGGCGTTTGTATGTGTTAGGCATCTATTGTATATTCTATTTTACCGACTTATTGTAGAACAATGAGAATGAGATATTACCCTTTCTTAGGTTTCTTTATAGTTATCAGATCACATCAAGTTCTAGTAGCGAAAATATTTCCAAGTTACTTTTATTCTCATTCTCTTTAACTTGGTATACTCTCCAATCAGCTGACGCAATTGCTTACCGAACATGGCTGTTTCGGGTGTTCCTATAATGTTTAGGAAAAAAACACCACTGCCGAGGATGCTCGGTGGATACGCTGCTTCATACACTGGCAGAGTCACCAAAGTGGATGAAGTGGTACTATGTACAAATTTTGATGTTGGGACAAGAAATTGAGTGAATCGCTGCCGCTTTCTTTTGTGAAACAGTGACGTGTGCAAAAAACTGGTGTGAAAAAATTAAATTAAAAATTTGAAAACCCCTGTCACTAAAAGCAACCCCCAAAAAGTCGAAAATAAGTTGTGTTAGTTAGCTCTATAATTTTGATATACCTAGTAATACATATTTTGATTCAAGCGTTGTCATTGTCGGGGGGACCTTGGATCGTTCCGAAAATATGAAGTAGTGCTCTACCAGTTAGGGGCCCACATTTTATTCGCGGCATTGATCTACTCGTCCAGCTCTTTGATTTGATACCTATATTGATGGAGTTGTGAAATAAAATGTGATTCGCCATTTTATGGTGGTGGCCATCTTGGATTTGATGATGATGATGTCATATTGTATGGTATTCTGCTAGTCAAGCCCTTTCATTTGATACCCATATTGAGGGAGTTGAGAAAAAATATGTACTCAGTCACATCCTGGACCGATTTTTTTCAAACATAGCTAAGGGCACTCACGACTAATATACCTTTCAAACAAAAAATAACTAAATCCAAATCGGTTCATCCCTTCAGGAGCTACGATGCCACAGACACACACACATATACACACACACAGACACGTCAAAAACTTATAATATCCCGTTGTTTTTGCGTCGGGGGTTAAAAAGAAAATCTCTCCCGTGTCATAATTTTTTTCATCGATTGACACATAAGTATAAGTAGGTAACTAAATAAAAAAAATACTATTCAACTGAACATTTCCCCGTGACTAATATTCTAGCAGAATGTGCTTGAACTGAATTGAATTTCCGAACGCTTCATGTAGTTATGTATATATATATATAATATATTTATTTAATACATATTTGTTGTGCACCTAGTTCCCGACTTCTATTTATTCGTCTACACCAAACAGCAAATTCTTGTTTTCGTCTGGGCCGATCTTCCAGAGGTTTTCTATTTAGTGAAGTAAATTTAGAAGCGTAGTGTTTGCGTACTGGGCTAGTTTGTACGAGTACTCAGTGGATGGAAGACAGGAACGGTAACGATTGCATGCGATAGTGTAAATAGTGCGTTACAATCGTTTTGTACTGTAAAGGGCAACACTGGGGGTTCAGATTGGGATGCTAGTCCGCACATGCACCATTATTTTGTTCTGGCATGTTTCTGCAAACCAAAACATCGCCTATTCATGGTATCAATGACCCAATAAACTCCGTAGGTAATAAATTGTCCAAGGGTAATTCGATAAACCGTACGGGACTCACGCTGAGGTGGTTTGGGCACCCAGAACGAGTGACTAAGGGCAATGGGCAAGCAAACCAAGGTGCTCGTGGAATATGCACAGGTAGGAGTAATGTAATGGTGAGCTGCTGTTACCTCTACGTACTTTCCTAACTAACTCAAGAAAAATTATAGTGTGCCAAATAACACACAAAATATATCAAAATATTAAATAGTACATAAAAGTATGGGTAAGCATTATATTATACAGAATTTAATAAAGTCCCATTTACGAATATTTTACACGATACGAAATAAAAGAAATAAAAAGCCTATTTATAATGTAAACAGGTTTTGTATTTCGAGGAATTGTATTTTAGGTGTAAAATATTCATAAATGGGACTTTATATATAAGGCCGGGGCAAAAGTATTTTCGTATTTTACATACAAAGGAAAATATTCTTGTTAGGTATAATTTTGTATTTATTGATAAAATGTATGTGTAGTTTTGATCAATGACTTATTGCCATCTTATGGGTTTTTTTTACGTGCGCAAAATCTCCACGGATACCTCCCCACCGGACCTGGTGGGAGTGGTTATGTCGGACTCGAACCGACTAAAACGCACGCCGCCTGTGGGTCGTTTTGGTTGCCGAAGGTGAGGTTGACAGGTATATCCCTCGCACCCCGGCCGACCCAGGGCCATCTCTCACGATCTGGCCCTCTCCTCGGGTGTGTGTGGACTACAGTGTCCCCAACTCGTTCCCACAAAACGGGGAGGCGCGCCAGACGCGCCGCCGCCGCGGCCTGCTTCTGCCAGGATGACAGGCGGCTCCACCTGTCACCCCCAGGCCGGCGCTCATGGGGGGCGGAGGTCGTTCATCGACCTCCGACGCCCGAGTTGCCTTCGTACGCGGGCACCTTGGCTTGTGATCCTTCGTCGCTCCCGCTGCCGCTCCCGCCCAGCCTCCTCCCTCACGAACATTACTTGCTCGCAGAAGGAGGCGCCGGCCGCCCACGAATCCGCGCAGCGGACCATCGCCGCGAGCAAGGTGGAGAGCGTGAGAACCCTCACTCCCAGGGCCGCCACAAGCTCCCGCCTCGGCGTCTGCCACGCCGGACATTCGGTGAGCGTGTGCGGCCCCGAGTACTCGCCCGCGTCGCAGTCTGTAGAACTTTTGATTAAAACAGCCTGACAGGTAGTTTTCACAGAGTTCTTTTGAGGTTAACTTTATAGTTACTAAAGAGTTCTGAAGTGACCGAAACAGGTGGCAATCTGATGGAGCAAGGTCAGGGCGCTATACGGAGAATGCATCAACACATCCCACTCAAGCTCTCTCAATTTTTGCTGAGTTGGCTATAAATGAGTGCGGTCTGGCTTGGTCATGATGGAACACCACACACTTCCTGTTCGCCAGTTCCGGCCGGTTTTTCTCAATGGCAATCCTTTAACCCCATCAGTTCCTGACAGTAGAGGTCAGAATTGAAATCGAAAAGCACAAAACCTCATAGTGTACGATTCTATTCCAATCCCGCCATACACACACCATTACGTTGTTCCGAGTTAGGCCGTAATTTGCTAAAGTCTGTAGAGCTTGTCCATGCTTCGGCCACGATCTTTTTCGCACATTCCTGACGTAAGTGTCTCATTTTTCATCACCCGTAATCAATCGTTTCAACAAAGAATCGCATATGGAAACACGTTACCTTTTTCTTAGTGAGATCATGTGGTACCCAAATATCAAGTTTTTTCTTGTACCCAGATTTTTGTAAATGACTTAAAACTGTTTTGTTTTCAACATTCAGTTCTTCAGCAATATTGTAACTACTAAATGGCACTACGACTGCCCAGAGCGAACCTCATTTTTCACACTAAAATTTCCAAACTTTAAACACTTGAACCACATTTGTGCTACTCTTAGTGATATGGCATTAGGTCCGTAAACCGCACAAAGGAGATGGATTCGCTTTCATACATTCTTGGGCTTAAATGTAAAAAGTTGAGAGTGGCCTCAAGCGAGAGCTTATATATTATTAAACCATCCCTGAAAAATCTGCAGATTTTGAACATCAGAGAGCAGAGTTATAAGAGATTTAGTAAGTGAGGTTATGCAAGAAATTAACATTTTTGAACTATTATTTCTACGTTTTTTTTTATAGAAAGTAGTTATTTTTATTGTAATTGATTTATATTGTACTCAGGGATAATGTAAGAATACTTACAAATAGATTTTAAAGATATGTACCTAATACAAAGATGTCATGTTAAAAAAACTCTTAAAAGAATTATTATATTTTTTTTTTTTCAATAATAATTAGAATATCGTCTAAGAATTGCGTAGGAGGAATTACATTACCTAGGTACCTAGCCCATCCAAGGTACCATATAATTGACATTATGTGTGCGCAGCAGCCTGCAGTTCGTTTACCAACAATACAGTTACAGTAATGTCCGAGGATTGCTTCTCTACCACGTAGAGAGTTGTCGACTAAAATGTATACAAAATACGTCTTGCGACTCATATGTCTGGTCTGAATGCGTCCCCTTAGCATTCATGCAGAATTAGAAGCCAACAACTCTCGAAGCAGGCTGCTGCTGAAGCTGACCACCCTACACACTTCTATAATGAAGCCTTCATTACCTCTTAGATGCTCACGATAGTATGAACGTGCCTGCTTTATCTGATATGTCCCTAAATATATTAGAATTAATTCACTTTCTGTAAGCTGGGGAAAATCATTCAAGTTATCATTGTGAACCGTAATTGTATTAACTGCTTGACTGAAATTCAAGAAGCTGTTAGTTGTCAGAGCACAGATTAATACGACTTATACAGTTGATAAACACGAGAATTATTTAATCGATTAACGAAAATCAATTCAGAATTTATTATAATTACTCTGTTATTACATTTTTTAAATGTGTATTACTGTTATTATTATGTTTTACCACTTTGACTGAAATAATACTACGCTGAAAGTGTTTTATTGACAATATTGTTTGAATCGATCACAGTAATCGATATTGAATCATAGTCGTGGAATAGACTTAGTTTTAAGATTTCTCGTCTTCCTGATGTTCAATTGAGTTGTTTTTTTTTAAATTTTGAAATAGAAAAATATACCGCTTTTTTAAGTCATATCTCAACTCATTACATTTTGGCCCAGAAATCCCCGTCTCCTTTTATTCGCGGCATTTGTCGCATTTTTGGAAATAAAAGTTTAAAATATAACAATTTTCTTCGTCGAATTCTTTAATTTTGCTTGCTTGAAAACAATTGAAAAATGGCGGGAACTAGTTTTTATTTATATATTCCATCTTCAGAATATCAACATTTAATGGTACCTATTAAAAACAGCCAGTTACATTCAGTACAATCAAATAGGTTTGACTACTAATAATACATTCAAAATAATTTTGTCCCGGTGACACCAGTTCTATAGAACAAATGGGAACTACCCAAAACATTTGCTGCGTCCTGCTCCAAAATGTGTCTAGTAATCTAAACTGTATATATAGTGAAACTGTACCTATTGTTCTTTAGAACTCGCGTTAATGGGACAAAAAAGAAAAAAGCATCAATTGCTATCAATTCCTATCAATCAATATCAATCAATACCTATTTATTCCAAATTGATCTATATAACTAGATACGACGTGCGGTCCGCATCATTGGGAATCCCGAGGTCACGAACACCCTATAACCTTTACAGATGCGTAGAGATGTTGAGTCCATGGCTGTATTTTACCGTCTTTACCATGGGGAGTGTTCTGATGAGCTCTTCCAATTAGTCCCACCCTCATCTTTTCTACACAGGACAACACGTGCAGGTCTTAGATGTCATCCGCACACGGTGCAAAACATCCGATCAAGAACCAAGCGGTTCGGAGACTCTTTCCTCTGTCGCACCATTAAGGCCTGGAATTCATTACCAGCTCACGTGTTTCCTTCTTCCTACAGTCCCGGGTCCTTTAAGCGGGGCGTGAAAAAGCATATGATGAGGCCGTCAAGCTGACTGTCACCATTGTCACACGGTATGTGTAAGTAATGGTGACCCTCTTTTCAGGGATTTTGCCTTCAGCTTACCGTCAGGCAAGGCGAAGTCTAATTGACGTGTCCTAAATTAAAAAAAAAGAACAAGACTCCTTGATGATTACTAAATTGGCTACTTGAATTAATAAATTACCTACTAGCCAGGCCACATGTCTACATGATTGTCTACGGAGAGTATTATAAATATATAATTTTTTTTTTTTATATCGGACAACAAACATATCTTGTTAGTAACAATATACTACTTAAAAGTATGTTAATAAAAATTGGAATTAAGTCTTTGCTTGTAATTAATTCTATCCTATATATTGTTTTTTTTTACGTGTGCAAAATCCCCACGGATACCTCTTCCACCGAAGAGGTTATGTCGGACTCGAACCGACCGAAACGCACGCCGCCTGTGGGTCGTTTTTGGTTGCCGAAGGTGAGGTTGACAGGCATATCCCTCGCACCCCGGCCGGCCCAGGGCCATCTATCACGATCTGGCCCTCTCCTCGGGTGTGTGGGGACTACAGATTCCCCACCTATATATTGTGGCATCTATGGAGCGGTCTTACATGTTCAGACGTGCTCGTTAGCTCGTTTGTTCTAAATCCACTTTTACATGATATTTTCACAAATTGTCAAAAATTCGTGACAAACATGATATAGAACTGTTTTAGAAAAAACGATTCCCACTTTATATTAAAAAGTTAATCTGGGTGGAGAGGCAAATATGCAGTAGTATGGAAAAACTTGAGAATGATGACTCGGTACTTTTGGTTGTTTCAATTTACAAAGATGATGGTAGATTTTAGAAGCCGACTGGAATAAGATAGAGATACAAAATAGGTTTAATATTTATTTTTTAAAACATATTGGAAAAAACGGGCCTGTTGTAGATTACAATGTGTTAGGTCGTAAACAATAAATATAATATTTATTGATTTTTTTATCGAAGGAGAAAATAGTTTGTTTAAAAATTATGATTCGAATTCTATAAAAATGATTAGGTACTCGAGGGTGTTTCGAAGCTTTTAATAAAGTCGTATTTTTTCCCAAACACACTATATAATATGGACACAACATCTTATATTAGAAGCACTTCTGAAAGCAATTCACGTTCTTATAATAAAATAGCGATATCTGCATAGATATTACACCTTCACAATATCACTATTGACACAATAATGGAGTTACTAAATATGAATGGGTGGGGTATCGAACGGAAACAAATTGACTATTGTCTCTTTTATGACCCAATAATATGTGAATAACAAATCCTTCGCAAAGTGTGGTGGAACACGTGGACCCAAAATCAACTAATAGTAGACCCGCAGAATGACACAGAGTTAGCCCTTGCGGTGCGACCCTCGAGGTTGTGCTTGCCAGTCTTTTTAAATGGTTCACCTAAAACTGCCCGAAGTTCAATTTCAAATAATTGCATTGTAACTCTATTAAACAGTTCGTATCACTGGTAGTCAGTCGAAACCCCACCGGTCAAAGCTGGATTCAAGACATTTGCGTTCCGATGATATTATTTTAGGTTTGATTTATTGAAACGCTTCTTGGATTCAATGTTTCAGAGCGATTATCGAGAGTAGGCAGCTCTACTATTTTCAGTACGGATAATAATGTATCTATTTTTACCGTGTTTGTTAAAATAAAGCTGATCAGCATATACAAAGGTCGAATATTTCATTCATAACTGTGGTAGTCTAGTCGTAAATAGTGGGCGTGCGGTGAAATTGAGAGGAAGAGGGAATAATGACTTGCGTTTTTTGTTTACTGGTTGGAGACTGGAAGCCTCATTTCGATCTTACCGAATAAAAGAGAGACATGAAGTAGGTACTAACAAAGACTCATACAAGTCTTCTTCATAAATGGTTCACCTAGGTAGCTTAACCCACTGATCGTTTACCAAACAGCAGGCACATGCTCGTCTCGACGAGCGAACGGACTCGATAGCTGAATTCGCGGTGAGATTTCCATTTCACATGCTGTAAATTTGATGACGTCACGTTGTACAGCACAAGTCGACAGTGATGTATATTTATGTGCTCGACAACACTAAATTTACAGCGTGCGAACTTGAAATTTCACTGCGGATTTAGTTATCGAGTTCGTTCGAAACGTTCTTACTTCATGTGCCTGCTGTAAACGCACCTGGTTACGGCAACGATACACGTTGTTTGTAGTTATATATTGTTATAAATTTTCATTTGTGAAATATATATACGCGACGACCTCTGTGGCCTAGCGGTAGAGCATTCGACTGCTATGCAGGGGGTGCGGGTTCGATTCCCGCTCAGTGCAAATATTTGTATGCATGAATATGTATATTTGCATTGGTCTGGGTGTTCCTATATATGATATGTATGTATTTACAAAAAAAAAGTATCTAAGTATGTTTATCCGCATTCTAGATCCCATAACACAAGCTAGTTAAGCTATGCTTACCATGGGTCTAGATAGCGTTGTGTAGAATGTCGTGGAATATTTATTTATTTATTTATACGGCGTATTTATTCATTTACTTTCGTAAATTTTCGAGATATAAATATGAGTGAAATTATAATAATAAAGGTTCTCTAAAGTAGCAACTACAAAATACATTCCTACCTACAAGAGTGCCCGAGACACAGATGTGAAATGGACATAAAGGAGTAAGCCTATGTAAGTACTAATTAGCGCCTACTTCTCTACTACTAGCGTGTACATATAAAGGGAAGTCTTAAAGAGCTGGTATTGTCTCCCTATAACTTAGTTCAGTGTTGTAGGTCGAAGTTGTATAACGTTTATACTTTAAAAAATATCTTTAAATTCTCAATTATTTAACATGCAGAAAATAAGCAGCATACCGATTTCAAAGCATTTGTTCTCTTTAAGTCACATCACTTTTCTTCTTCATCTGTATTAAATCTGCATTGATCTTTCTATTTTCTCGTACTAAACTTATCTGTTTATATTACTTTTGTGTTTTCCTGCCGGTAATTCATTACGATCGAATAAACACTCTCTTTTACGACAAACTAGTAATTACCCAAATTCACTCTCATTTCCTTCTACACTCGAGAGCAATGAATCCGGGTCACTTAAAGAATCCTAAAAATCTCGGAAACTAAAAATGCTAGGTTAATGCAATAAATTGTATTTAATAGACAATGTAATACTCCTTAAATGAAGGTATTAAAACTTCTTAGTTATTGTAAAGTTATATCATAAAAAAATCAAATTTGAAAAAGGGCCACTTTCGAAGATGGAACTACGAAATTACAGCATTTGGTGTTGCTTTTGTTTGTAATCTGTCATTTATGTGGGTACATAAACCATGTTGATAGTGCTCTATATTCATTAATCAAGCTGAAATTATGTCGCTTACGCCTGAAGAATGCACCAGAATACTTACAATGCTGGAAACCGGCCGGAGTCAGCGCGATACAGCCAGGACTGTCGGTGTGTCGCTGTCAACAGTACAAGGAGTTCTCCGACGTTACGAAGAAACTGGTTCTAACCTACGCAGACCAGGAACGGGCAGAACCAGGTGTACCACAGCACGAGAAGACCGATACTTGGTGAACACCATGCTTCGAAATCGCTTTCTCACAGGAACTGAACTCACCAATCAGTTTCGACGCCTCGGAGGAAGTAACCCAAGTGCATGGACAGTAAGACGTCGGCTTGCTGAATCTAACTTAAAACCCCTTAGACCTGCAAACGGCCCTAAACTGGAGCGTGGGCATCGTATTTCGAGACTAAGTTATGCCCAGAGCCACGTAAATTGGAGTATTGAAGATTGGTCAAAAGTTATGTTCTCCGACGAATCAAAATTTATGCTCTACAAGCACGATGGAAGACACAGAGTGTATCGAAGACCAGGGGAAAGATTCAAGCAAGCATGCATCGAAGAAAAAGTAGCCTACGGTGGTGGGTCTGTACTTGTGTGGGCCGGAATTTCTTCTGAAAGTCGCACAGAGCTGGTGATCATAGAAAACGGCTCTTTAACTAGCGTAAGATATGTGGAAGAAATCCTCAATGATCACGTTGGTCCATTTATGGTCAATTTAGGTGAGGATGCTATATTTATGCATGACAATGCCAGACCTCATACAGGTAGGATTGTGAATGACTACCTTCAAGAGATGAACATTACTCGTATGGAGTGGCCAGCGCGCAGCCCGGATATCAACCCGATCGAGCATGCTTGGGACGAGCTAGGCAGATGCGTAAAACAACGAAACCCTCCCCCAATCACGCTTCGTGAGCTCAAAATTGCTCTCACAGAGGAATGGGAGAATATTCCCCAAAATCGTATAAGGAACTTGGTGTACAGCATGCCAAACCGCGTAAACGCAGTAATGGAAGCACGAGGAGGCAATACGAAGTATTAAAATTCAAGAAAATCGTAATAAAGTTCAAAAATTTCATGTTTCCTATTTTTGTTTTAAGGAGAGATCAGCAGTTTTTTTCTTTATGTAATTTTGTGTTAATAAAATGTATGGTGACTCATATTTTTTTTACTTTCATTTAAGGAGTATTACATTGTCTATTAAATACAATTTATTGCATTAACCTATCATTTTTAGTTTCCGAGATTTTTAACATTCTTTAAGTGACCCGGATTCATTGCTCTCGAGTGTATTTACTTTGCATTTGTATCCGTTGACAAAAAAATATTCTATATCGTAAGGCAAATCATTAACCCAATAAAAATTCGATATCTTACACAACTCTGGGTGAATATTGAGTTACTTGCCTTGTATATCTAGAAAAAAGCTGTTTGCAAAACTGTTCTGCGTTCTTTACAGAATATTAACATATCTGCATGCCGTAGGGATGGAGGGTGTATTAACACTCATATTTCACCATCCATAATCTTCAATACCAAGTAACAGAGTGGCAAGCCTAATACCGTCAAGCGGGCACTCTATATGGGCTGTATGGTAAACATACATACTGCATACTGTCGGTTGAAGAACAGCCCTATACCATATTCGCCTTCTCTCAGTAAAAGAGATGGAGTGGTCCTATTCTACTGTACCAGGAATAATATACAAAACTATAAAATGTACTATAAAGTATAAATGATTATACAACAACTTAGTACCTACAACGTGACCGAGTCTGGAGAGTCGCAAAACAATCTGAAAGTTTTTGAACATTTTGAAAGTTTCGGATTACAAATGGACGGCCTCAGGTGGTTCCGAGATTTAGAGCTTTGTTAAATGGTAATTATGTAACCATTCCACTTTCCACGTAAGAACTTCAGATCTCCAGCAGTCTAGACTTCACAAGTATATATGCTAATATTAATACTCACCTGAATATAGCTTTAGGATGATCCCTAATAATATAGTCACTATTATATGAGAGTGACTGTAATAGCTTAGATATTATCGTGTACATGCCAACTGTACGCCTGTACACTTTTTGCTCAAGAAGTGTACTTGGATTTTAAAATGTGATGTATTAGTATCCCGCACCTTCACGGATAACTGGTACTCATGCCGATTAACGGACTCTATGAAGGTTCTGGTACCAGTTTCCTCTCGGAGTTAACAGATCAGATAAAATATAGTGAACGTTATCACGCGATCGTTTGAAACACTCGGGGATATCCAAAGTAGAGAAGTCATGTCTCAATTTGAGCATCAGTCGAAGTAAGTTCCTTCAAAACCTAGTGTTCGTGAGTAGAATATAGCGGTGGTTATCATATCACTCAATTCATTAGAACCTGCTTCAGTATGCAAGCGGTAGTACCATAAGGAGATAAAATCACTCAAAGCTCAAGTCCGCCTGCGCTCGTCGTGAATTGCGAAATTCTGGAATTTAATTCGTATTAGGGGTTCTAATCACAGATATGAATAAAAAATCTCATTTCAGACCTGAGGCTTTCAACTATGTAGATATGATGCACGAATTTTAATTTGTGATTTTCGTGTCGTGTTGGAATATAAATGAAACTTGGGAACTGTCACGAATAAGACACCTATAATCTAAGTATTTCTTTTTGTAATGTAATTATTTGTCTTATTCTATACCTGCCATCTCTGTAACCTTAGAAATTGTATATATATATATAAATATTCCAGAAACTGAAAAACCAATGATGACTTTTACACATCATTAGTCTGGACGGGGACTGAATTGAATAAGAGTAGTGTTTCATCAGTTTGCTGTAACTTCTACGGGTAACTCCAATTTGCCAAAAGTAACGTTGAATTTATCATTTAATCCAATTGGGAACCCGTGAAACCTCAATGCGCGACGTCAACTCTTACTTGCTTGATTTATATATCATATTAAATCTCTTGTGAGTACAATTACTAGCTACCGTTCAATTCAACCGGTATCGCGCACCTACGTAAATTAACGCGCACACATGCTCCCGCGCCTGTCTACTAATCTCACTCATCGTTTCGAAGTCGTAAAACGATGAGTTGTGCAGTTCGCCTGGTCAAGTATCCTTGGCCGTTAGTTATACTTGTTTACCGACCTTGATCTGAAATTTGTTGCGGGTCACATATTAACACCAAACTTATTTAAAAAAGTAATGTGCAAAAATGTATCACAGTTATACATTTTTTAAGTAAAATAAAATACATCAATTTAGAAGCCAGTAATATTCGTTCAAATATTCTTTTTTATATATATATTTTTATTTCTATAATTTCCGTGTATATTATGTAAATAATTGTTTATGAATAAATAATAGATTACACTATGTTAAACATATTTCGTTCAAAAGTGTAAAACTAAGTATGCGGATCCCGTGAAACAAATTCACACATTTGTACTAACTGCTTCAATTTGCTACTGGCGAATTTTTAGTACAGTTTCATTATTTTAAAACAAGTAACAAAACCTAGAAAACGAAATACATCTTTTATTGTAGTATTATTTTTTGTAAATTTCCCTAATCGAATTTTGCGATATCGCGAGAGTCGAATTTTCGAGGTACGACAAGAATATTTAAACGGTTCGCTCGTTACGGAAATTTTCATTTTTAATTTCATCATTTGCATCCTCTCATTTTGTTCGTTTCACGTCAGGCACGATTTTACGGTCATAATTGAAAACTGTCCAAGGGAGGCAAAAAACTGTTTACATTACATAATGCGTAATATATATTACGTTTTAAGCGATTAATGTAATCCCTTTGTACTAATTATTTAATTATTATAAAGTTACTGATATTAATGTCCGAACTACGTATTAAAAATTTAGGGCAAATAAAAATTAGTAAAGTGCAATACTGGGAAAATTGGACGAAACTATCTTGATACTTTTTAATTTTTATTTCATATGTAGCGGCCGACATATATAGATATTAATTAGGGATGTTGACTACATTTTTTATCTCGAAAAATTACCACCTCACAACAATATAATGCTAATGTAAAAGCTCAAGCTATATCATCATCATCTCCAAGAAGTTGTAATATATGTAATTTCTTTTAAAATTATCAAAATGGTACAAAACTAACTTACAAGTCGACTCACAATATAGGCTATCGACTCTGAAGCAATAAAATATTTGACACAGCGATATATTTTCAATGTAAATTTTAAAGATTTGGTATGGACTTTGAATCCCTGTCAGATATGTGCGTGCAATGACTCCTAAAAAGTAATAGTTGTACCTCTATGTACTGGTCGAATTTGACATGACATTAAAGTTGCCATATTAAATTCGTAATTATATTTTTAAAATCGTGCCATAAGATTTTGGTCGACCTGTTACCTATATTTTTGGGATCTAATACATTTTATCTTTTTTTTTACAATAAATAAATAACAACGGTGAAAACTAATTGGTAAAAGTTAGGGATTTGATCAAAAACGATTATGACCATCTGCAATTATGATTAATTGCGATTATGATCATCTGCGATCATGACATTTTGCGTATATGATATTTGGCTTTATGACATTCTGCTCCAGAAATAAATAAAATTCAGAAGGATTGTCGCAGCATGGTGGAAAAGTACAAGTGAGTTATCAATATGTGTAACAACAAATTCCACCAAGTGCCATCATCAATCTACAGTATAAAAATATTTATCAAGTGACAAGAAAGGAGCTGAAAATAAAGTTGACACGAGAAACGATGATTTTTTTGAACACCGACCCACATTCAGGTATACTGAAAGCTATTGATGATAGCTATAATTTTCGGAATACCATAGGGAGTCATTATTTTTATATTAGAAAAATTTCTTTGCAATTTAAAAGGAAAATTCAAACCAAGCAATATTTTAATTCCCCTTCAGACAAGTCGTAATTATGTTTATTGGATATTCCTCTAGACGGTGACAGTTACTTATAGGTTGCTTGCTTTATGGATTTATATTTCCAGTAGCTTGTATGGCTTTCTGAGGCATCATTAAACTTGTAACGTTGTGTAAGCTTTTATTTTACAAGCACTGTTAGTATGCAAAATTGACCGTCAACATTTGCTATTCATTTTTCGAGCATTTATTGATATCAAATTAAGCTCAAATATTCATATACCTACATTTATTTCTGTGACAATACATTAATATAATACCACGGAACTGTTCTGATGATGGAGTTGGAAGGTAGCCACAGGATCTCATCAACTGCTATACAACTGTGACATTCATAATTATTATTGTTAACATACTCGCGGGGCCTGGTAAACCGCAACTCAAGTTAAATCTTATAGTGGGTGCCAGGGTACTAATTCGTTTTGTGTCATTTATCTTTGTAACCTCAACAGTTCTATAATGTGTTGTATTATTTTTGGTAAATAAATATTATTATTATAAACAAAATAGACCTACCTGTTTTAGGCTCATTTATTTTGTCTAGGCATACAATCTGGTATCAAATATGGTAATCAGGGTTTGAAGATGGCCATAAGAACTCCGAAACTAAAGACGATAACTCCATCAAGTTTAGTCTCATTTGTTTTGTCTCGGCAAACACTATGGTATTATATAGTATTTGGAGTGTAAAGATGAAGTAGGAGTTTGGCCATGGGAACTACTAAAGTAAAAAAGATGATGACTCTAACTGGTGGAGCACTACGTCATATGTGTGCGTCATATGACATATGTACGTCATATGACATATGTTTCGATAATATGACGTAGTGCTCCACCAGTTAGGGTCCCCCGACATGACAATGCTTGAATCAAAACATGTACTACTAGCTATATCAAAGTTATAGGGCTAACTAACACAACTTACTTTAGACTTTTTTGAGGGTTGTTTTTTGTGACGCTTTTTTTAAATTTTTAATTTAATTTTTATTTTATACTTTTTTAATTGATCAACTCGTCAAGCTCTTTGATTGGATACCCATATTGAGGGAGTTTTGAAATAAAATGTAATTCGGCATTTTGTGGTGGCGGCCATCTTGGATTTGAAATTTGTTCTACTAGTGAAGCCCTTTCATTTGATATCCATATTGAGAGAGTTGAGAAAAAATATGTACTCCGTCATTTTGTAGCGGCGCGGCGGCCATCTTGGACTGATATTTTTCGAACATAGGTAGCTAAGAACACTCCCGACTAATATACTTTTCAAACAAAAAAAAACTATAGGCTCTTGCATTATCATGCATAAAAAGGAAATTTGGGCCCTTCCATGTATGACATCACGTGAGGTTTTAAGTACTCACGAATGTACCTTTCAGCATATAATGTTGGCAGCCGTGGTCCCGTAACAACCTCAAGTTGAGTCTTGCTAGACAGTCCATGAGCCACCGCCATAAGCAACCCTCTCTTGAAAGCAGCATTGTGCAAAACGCTCTCCTTTACGTCAGTAGACCATCTTCCTTCCATCATTGCCATGTAACGCAATTTTAGACTCATCAGAAAAGAGTACAAGGCTCCAATGCTGCTGAGTCCAATTTAAAGGAGTGCGCGCGAAAAGAACCCGCGCTGTTCGGTGGGCTCGCGTTAGTTTGGGGCCATTAGCTGATTTGTGTGGTACCATATCGTGTTCTTTTAACCTTCTCCGAACAGTTCGAGCGCTCACAGATACTTCGTGGAAGTCGCGAAGTTGGTTTTGTATCTCAATAGAGGTATGGTGACGTTTTCTCAGGCTGGTCGTCACGATGAATCGATCCTCCTGCCTTTCAGTTGTGACCCAAACTCGTGGCCTTCTTTAGCGACTAATAAAGCCGCGAGTCTCTAGGTACCTCTGATAAACATTTCGGACCGCAGATCGACTTAAATTAAGTTGAGCATTCACATTTCTTTGGCTGTATCCAGCCTGGATAAATGCCACAGCTTGGGCGGCGTCTTCAAGTGAAGTATCCATAGATTATTGATAAAACCTCACCCTAATGTTAAGAATAAGTAATGTTTTTTTTATTTTTTTTTATACCACTAAGTTGGCAGACAAGCACACGGCCCACCTGATGGGAAGCGGTTACCGTGGCCTATGGACGTATGCAACACCAGGGGTGTCACACTCGTGCTGCCGACCATGAAGAAACCTTCTGATGCCCCTCTTGAAGAACCCCATATTGTAGGCGCTTGGGAAAACCGCAGCAGGGAGGTCATTCCACAGCTTGAGCGTGCGTGGGATGAAGTTTCTTTCATACCGCACAGTGCGCACCGGCTCAGGTCGCAATGTGTGGGGATGAATTCCCTGCCTATGGCGAGAGGTGCGATGATAGAATGTAGCTACGGGCATCATGTCAAACAATTCATCTGAGCACAAACCATTGTATAGGCGGTAGAACACACACAGTGAGGCAAAATCCCTCCTAAGGCTAAGAGGTTCCACTCTACCTGCGAGTATGGGATTGTCAACCAGCCTCAATGCCCGTCTTTGCAACGAGTCGAAGGGGTCAAGCTGGTATGCAGGTGCTCCAGCAAAAAGGTGACAGCAGTACTCCATGTGAGGCCGGACCTGTGCTTTATAAAGAAGGAGTTGCTGCCCCGCAGTGAAGTACTGCTTCGCCCTGTTGAGCACTCCGAGTTTTCTTGATGCCAACTTAACCTTGTTCTGCAAATGACTTCGGTATTGGACGTCGCTGGAGATATCGACACCAAGGATCCCGATACTCGAGGAGATGGTAAGCGGTGTGCCCAGGAATTGCGGCGCCACAACGATTGGGGTTTTCTTAGCGGTGAATACACATACTTGTGTCTTAGTGGGGTTGAATTGGACTAGGTTTAGTCGTCCCCAATCGGATACTCCAGAGAGAGTAGTCTCGATTTCAGACACAAGTTGTTCGCGACTCTTCTCCACCTCGGACTGAGGGATATTTGCACGGCCCGTGTAACACGTGTCCCCGGTACTGTCGTCCGCATAACAATGAATGGAGCCATCAGACAGCATGTCATTGATATGCAGCAGAAACAGCGTCGGAGACAACACGGAGCCTTGTGGGACACCAGCGTTTATGTTCATGCGGTCCGAGCAGCTGCCGTCGACGACCGCTTGGATGCTTCTGTTGGACAAAAAGCTGGCGATCCATTCGCAAAGTCCCTCGGGGAGTCCATAGTACGGCAACTTCGCAAGAAGACCTTTGTGCCAGACCCGATCGAAGGCCTTTGCTATATCGAGGCTGACCGCTAGTGCCTCACCCCGACTCTCGATGGCTTGCGACCACCAGTTTGTGAGATACACAAGAAGGTCACCGGTTGAGCGACGGTGGCGAAAGCCGTACTGTCGGTCGCTCAGTAGATCGTTTCCTTCAAGGTATCTCAGGAGCTGTGTATTAATGACACGCTCCATAACCTTCGAGAGTAGGGAGTTTATAGTGATAGGCCTGTAATTGGTCGGATCTGTCCTGTCACCTTTCTTAGGTACAGGGTGCACGAATGCGGTCTTCCACGAGGCTGGGACCTGCCGCGCGGAGTATGAGAGTGCGAAAAGGCGTGTAAGTACAGGGCACAGCTCGGGGGCACAGTGCTTAAGCACCATCGCCGGTATACCGTCCGGCCCACTCGACTTCCGGACATCTAGGGACTTAAGCTCGCGCCGGACCACCCGTTGCGTGATTTTAACTTCGGTCATGGAAGCACCACAGCTGGGGATGATGGGTGGTTCGGCGTTCCCGTTGTTCATAGTCGAGTTTGACGCAAAGAGATTACCCAAAAGATCGGCCTTCTCCTTAGCGCCATGGGCCAGACTACCGTCGGATTTTTGCAGCGGCGGAAGGCAAGACTGGCAGAAGTTTCCCTCGGCAGCTTTGGCGAGCGACCAAAATGCGCGACTGCCAGATGGGTAGCGCGCAAGCCGTTCGCCAATTCTGCCGATGAACTCAAACTTTGCCCTAGACGTTGCCTTTTTACTGGACCTCGAAGCAGCATTCAACTTCCGCTTCACTTCAGCGATGTTCGGATCCTTATTGGCAAGAGCCGTGGTCCATGCCTTGTATGCAGATTGCTTGCGGTCTCTAGCTTCCCTGCAAGGCCTATTAAACCACGGGCGTTTGTTCGCTCCTGTCGCGACCCAGCGGTTAGGGATGTAGCATTCCATACCCACTAGAATCGCGTCAGCGACTGCTGTTGCACAGGAGCTTGGATCATCAGAAGTGAAGCAAAGCTGCCGTCCGTCCGTCCCAGTCTGCCGACTTGTAGTGCCACACGTGTCGCCACTGAGGTGACCGCGGTGTTTCAGGCCGCGCGAGTGTCACTTGCGCCCGGACGAGGCTGTGGTCCGAATTACCAAGAGGTGCTTCCACCCTTATGGAATATTCATCCGGGCGCGTAGTCAGCAGAAGGTCCAGTATAGAGCTTCTGTGGGTCTCAATTTCTGGTGTTCTAGTGATAGAATGTACCAGTTGAGAGAGCCCATAGGTCAGGGCAAAGTCGTGAGCAGCCCTTCCCGCGAAATCAGTCCTGGGAGACCCCAGCCACTCCACGTGGTGTGCGTTGAAGTCCCCCAAGAATACTAAATCCGCAGTGGGGTACTGCTCAATTACGCTGTCCGCCGACCGTTGCAGATGCTGAAACAGTTGAGCCGTGCCCAGGTCACCGCTATGAGACCTGTATAGGCACGCATAGATACGGGTGTGGCCACCGTGATCTATACGTACCCATATAGTTGACAGGTCTCTGTCCTCAAGACCATGGAGACGGCGGCAGCAAAAATCATCCCGGACGTACAAGCATACCCCGGCGCGACTCATAAAGTTGCGCTCGAGTTTGTACCCGGGGTACATTAGGTAGGCTGTATCGGCCGGGCATAATATTTGCGTCTCCGTCAGAAAAAGCAAGGTAGGCTGCGCGGTCTCTAAGTGGAGATGGACCGCGTTAAGGTTGGAATGTAGGCCCCTGATGTTGCAGAAATCCACATTAACTGTGGATGATGGAGCCGCTGTGGTAACGTAACTCTTGCCTTTTTTAAATTTCATGTTTGAGTTGGGGGGGGGAGGGGGGGATGAAGGTAAGAAGAGATTCTGTGCCTCCAGTGTAGAAGACAAAGCAAGGTGTCCCACCCTCACAGACAAGTTGGGGTTGTGTGACTGGCTGGCGCGGTGGGCGGAAGGGCCCCCGGTCCCCTCCCAGATACTGAAGCCGAGTTCACTCCGGTTTCCTCCTCCGGTACGGCTACAGCACCGGGAACTTTACACAGGCTGCTGGTACAGCCTCCCGGGGCGGAGATTAAGTAATCCCCAGGTTCGGGAACCGTACAGCCTGCGGGCGGCCAGCGGATAACCGTTTCACCGGGTCTCCCTGACCACCGCGCCAACATTTCACGCCCCCACCAGTCAGCGGGGTCAATTTAAGCCTTTGGTCTTCCCACTGACAGCACAAAACCTCTCCAGTGAGCTCTGGCTACCCTACTCACCGCCGGGAACACAACACAAGGTTATTATAGCCGGGGTATTCTGTAGGGCGGAGGTACTTACCCAGACGGACTGCTCAATTTTGGACGGGAGATACCGTCATGTCCTACCTCCTACATTTGTTGCAAAACCAAAGAGAAAAATCACACTTTCAAGAATTAAATTCTAGTAAACCAATAAAATCAAGTTTTCCTTAGTATTCGATTGTTTGATATCAACGAACAGGCTCCAAATTGTCTTTTGTTTCTTTAAATTCTGTGTTCGTAATTCAAAATAAGACCATTAAATAAAATTATGAATGTGCCTGGTTCAATACTGCATAAAAGCTTTTTGCTGGACCTAATATAAATTTTTAGTTCGGACTAAACGAAACTGAAAATGCAAGGTGGGCCATTAGATGTGTCCACAAGTGTATATTGTGCATTCAATATAGACCAAAATTGCCATTCAAACCATATAATTATAACGAATATTTTAAGGAATATCAGTAGCACGGGTGACACTTCCCATCAGGTGGGCCGTGTGCGTGTCTGCCACCTAAGTTGTATAAAAAATAAATAAGAAACATCAACCTGCTGAACCAGCGAAATAATCATTTTCAAATGATTTTTTTAATAATGTCTGGACATAATTGCAAATGTATATGTCCAAACTAACTAAATGAAATTGATTCTTTGATTTTTTTACTATACAACCATATAATTTATAACACTAATTTTACCTGTGGCGTTCGTCTTCCGTCCTTCCTAGGCGGTGGTGGGAGTAGCTCCAAATGCTTAGGCCGTTCTTCTTTTCCGCCCGCCGCCCCCTCTTCTATTTGCACTTTGGTGGTCACGACCGCTACAGGCTCAGATGCACCACATTCAGAACCCGTTTCTGTTGATCAAACATAATTTACTTCTAACTATATCTTAGAAGCGGTTTTGTACGCATAGTTTTCAATACTTAATTCATAATACTACAAAGCAAATTCACATACGATTAGTAATGTATATTTAATTCATAAATAATTTATTTCTCACTTTATTTAGCATATTCATATATATTTATGTATTATATATAAATTATATGAACAAAACATAACAGTTACTATGATATAGCCATATTGTTTTTAAAAAGTAGGGGTTGACAGACCGATGTAGAAAATGCTAAAAGACATCACGAAATTAAGACCGTTGTATGTCAGCAATTTTCTCATGCAATTCGGTGAAAAAAAATGACACAACGGCGGCTGATCAATGTCATAATTGTAACATAGTATGTAGATTAAAGGTAAGGTTGTAAAATGATGACGTTGCTCGTCAAAACAACTGTTACCTACGTGTTACGTCGGATGTCATAAAACGATACATAAAAGCTAATTATAAGTCACCCACAGAAACAGTCAAAAAAGAAAATACATATTACGTAACATGGTGTAATACAATGACGATAGGCCATGGTAGGTATCAAACGTTTACAGGAACATGCCGTGAAAACACGAATTAAAGAATACATCAACATTCATTTAAAAGAAACGGTATATAATGTGCTTGTACGTAGAGTTCTAGATAGATACTATGTTTATGTTAATATCGCTAACCTAATTCAATAAAATAACAACGACAAAAGTAACATTCTGACTCAAGCTGAAGCGTTGGCACAACACAACTTTCGCATTAATGTTTCCTCTTATTGACTATCGTATAATGCGAAGATTGGAACTTAACGGTTTACGTGTTTTACGTTTGAACCACCTGCACAAACAGAACCGATCAGAGCAATCCAACGCAGAAAATGTACGTAATTTGTAACATTCTTCCAAAATTACATCACAATTACTGTATGTGTACTGATTGTAAAGAATAGTTTATTACAAAAAAATCAATTTAGTCATGTTTCATAATAACTTATGACAGAAAAATATTTTTCGTCCGATTAGTTTGTTAATAAAACAGCCAGAAAATGAAAATAGTGTTTTGTTTGACGCCTTTGTCATTCCTACTAAATATATATTCACGTAAATAATTTTGACACTTCGTTTATTTCGAAGACAGCTTATCATATATTCGCTCTGCAAAAATAGATTAATGCACAGGTGAAATCAATATCAATGTCGTGAAAAATAAATTCGCAAAAAATTAGGACGCAAAGCAAAAATGAAATAAAATAAAACACTATTCATCGCTGGCAATCAATAGACTTAAGATTGGTAATCAAGAGATAGACACTCTCAACAGCGTATAATTAAATTACGTCTGATTAATTGTACTCGACTCGTAAAGAGGTCAAGATGAGAGAATGTGTATTTTTAACCAGTCTTTTCTTGATGTGTTTCAAACCTTTAGAGGCAGGAGCATCGCTGCTGCTTGCGATGGGCTCATCAGGGGCTGATGATGTAGATGGAGCGGGTTGGTCAGGAGTGTTAGTCTGCATCTTGTGGCATACCTCGAATGCCTGTCCCACGGTGCGAACTATCCTCATGGCTTGACTCTGCATAACAAATTTTTTTCTTTAAATTATGATATTGACATTTTATATTAAGAAAACGTAAGAATAAAAAACACGTTTCTCCGTAAACCTTAGGGAGGAAATTAACCATTTTAGAAGAAGAAACACAAATGTATCATTGTATAAACACAAGTAAATGTTCAGGGATTCAGGATAATTTGAATTTCTTTATAAAGAATATAAAACTCATTGGCATTCTACTGGTATGAAAGTGTAGGAACTAAACAATAACACATAGAAGGTTTTTTCAAGGTCGGCAGCACGAGTGTAACTCCTTTGGTGTTGCTTACGTCCATACGCCACGGTAACCACTTCCCATCAGGTGAGCCGTGTGGTTGTCTGCCACCTAAGTAGTATAAAAAGCACATCGTCAAAATTTCATTGTGTCCTTTTTAACTTGCATTCATATTTGCTAATATATTCCAAAAAGGATAGGAATTGACCAAAAAAGCCCAGTAGCAATTTTCTTTTAGAATTCGTTGAAGCATTCCACTTTCAGTCCAAATCACAGATTAATAAATAGTTACTACGGAATCCAAATTTAGTTTTGTGTTGTATTCGGTTCGTTACGTTCTCCGCCATCTTGAAATTTACTATTAAGTAGGTAACAAAACTGAAAAATGACTTTACCTCACATTTTCTGGTCTGACAAAAAATCGTAAGAACTGTTGTTTGTTTACTAAATAAGTCATTTATTTTTAATGTTATTCTTCGATATATACCCTAACAGTATGCGAATGTAAAGGTGGTGAAATTTTTGTTTGATTTTTTTGACAGAGGAAAAAATCCTAGTAGCAATTTTCTTTCAGAATTCGTTGAGGGAGGTCACTGACAGTGCAAATGTCTTTTTGCGTGGTATTCGGATCATTACGTTCTCTGCCATCTTAAATTTAAGGGTGAATTTTATGCTAAATAAGTTAATAAAATTTAATCCCAGTGGCGAAGAGCGCAACGAATCGAACACTATGTAAATCGAAATTCAGACTGTCAGTGACCTCCTTTTACTAATTCCCCAAGATAAAAGCTACAAGAAATTTTTCGTATGTCAAAAAAATCAACCATTTACACGTTTTAAGAGTACATAAAAATATAGATCCTAGGTAAAAATTATGAATAACAAAATGTAAGAAATTTAAATTTTAACAACTTATGAATTGCCAATTTTCGTGTAAAGATAAAAACAAACGACTTTTTCAATCAATAATATTTTTCCCTTAAATTCAAGATCGAGCAATATGAGTTGGAGGCGGCTCTTAGACAACTGAAGAACAACAGGTGCCCAGGTGATGACGGAATTACTACTGAGCTCCTGAAAGCAGGCGGAGCTCCAATCCTGAAAGAGCTAGCAAGCCTCTTTAATTCCTTCATCCTTCAAGGTCTAACACCTAGGGCATGGAGCGGGAGTGCGGTGATACTGTTCGTCCAAAAAGGAGATAAGACCCTGCTGAGGAACTACAGGTCCATCTCACTCCTGAGTCCTGTCTACAAGCTGTTCTCGAGAGTCGTCACAAATCGTCGTGCGGGTAAGCTCGACGAGTTCCAACCACCGGAGCAAGCCGGGTTTCGAAAAGGTTATAGCACCGTGGATCACATCCATACTGTTTGGCAGATTGTAAAAAAAGGCCCAAGAATACAATCAGCCGCTGTGTATGGCGTTTGTGGACTACGAAAAACCCTTCGACTCCATCGAAACTTGGGCAGTTCTGGATGCCCTGCAGCGGTGTCGTGTCGATTGGCGATACATCGAGGTGCTGAGATGCTTGTATGACACTGTCACAATATCCGCCCAGCTCCAAGACCAGAAGACGAAACCTATTAGCCTTCAACGTGGCGAGAGATGTTATATACCCCAAACTATTCACCAACGCACTGGAGGATGTTTTCAAGACTCTGAATTGGACTGGGCGGGGTATAAACATTGACGGTGAGTACATCTCACATCTTCGGTTCGCCGACGACATCGTCATAGTAGCGATATCGTTGTAACAACTGGGCAAGATGCTGCATAGCCTGGATGGAGCTTCTCGACGCGTCGGCCTCGGTGTAAACTTGGATAAAACCAAAATTTTGTTCAACGTACATGTTGCACCGAGACCGATTGCCATCGAAGGGGCGACGCTGGATATTGTTCAAAATATGTCTACCTGGGGCAGGTTATCCAGCTCGGTAAAAACAACTTCGAGAAAGAACTAGCCAGAAGGATCCAACTGGGTTGGGCAGCATTTCGGAAACTACGTCGAGTCTTCCCTTCACCACGACCGCAATGCCTTAAAACAAAGGTCTTTGAACAGTGCATCCTACCTGTTATGACTTATAGCGCCAAAATGTGGACACTTACAGTGGCTGGTCCATAGCTTAAAAGTCGCGCAGCGGGCTATGGAGCGAGCTATGCTTGGAGTTTCTCTGAAGGATAGAATTCGGATCGAGGTTATCCGACGGAGAACTAAAGTTACCGACATAGGTCACATAATAAGCAAGTTGAAGTGGCAGTGTGCTGGCCACGTTTGTCGAAGGACCGATGGCCGTTGGAGCAAACGAGTCCTGGAGTGGAGACCGATAGAAGGTAAAAGTAAAGAAGGTTAGGACGCCCCCTAGTCAGATGGACGGACGACCTGAAAATGGTGGCTAGGACAGACTGGATGCGGAAGGCGGAGGATCGGAGAAAAGGTGCACATTAGGAGAGACCTATGTCCAGCAGTGGACTGCGGTAGGTTAATTGATTGGAATTCAAGATGGTGGAGAACTCAACGAACGAACTCAACTTTCCTCAACGCATTCGGAAAGAAAATTGCTTCTAGGAATTATTTCTAAGTTGGCCCTTTAATTCAGCTAATTTTATTGCAATAATAGTAAACCAGCTGTTGCCGGTGTAGAAATCCGTAACACATGGGAACCTATTTCAAGGATAAAATGAAAAAATTAAAACTATGTGTTATTCTAGACCTCTATCTTATATCCATTTGTAGGGTGCCATACTTAAAAAAAATGGAACCCTTATATTATACGATCACTTCGTTGTTCGTTTGTCCGCCTGTGGATTCCTGAGAAAAGGTCTTGAAAGGTCTTCTACAACTTGAAATTTATGTCAAATTTTTAAGTCATCAAGAATACTGTTTTGTATAGCAAATTTAACCAAATGCAATGGTATCAAAACTTATATCTACTCTGCTTTAAAGGTTACTTCTTGTTTTGAAACTAATAGAAATTTGGCAAGAAGCAAGGTCTTAAAGTACAAGTGAAGAAAATATTCTAAATCCTTAAGTATGTAATTATCCGCATAAAATACCTGTCAGTCAAAAGTCAAGAACGCGTGAAGGTATCAAGTTCAAATATGAAATGCTCATGTTTGTAAGGCCTTGAAACTGGGAAAAAATAAAATGAAAAAGTACATAAAATTTAGTTTTAATAATTTAATACTAACCGAAGTAAGTAATATTCTCGTTGATTCCTCATACTAAGCTAAATTGCTCATGCTAGGTATGCAGGCTAGGGTACGAACCTTGACCTGATTTTGCGAATGTAAATATTTTAACAAGGCGCCGTTGACTGAGTTCCATATGATGACTTAGGGCAGAAATTTATATTTTCCTCACTTAAGGTACTTCCCCATTTCGGTATCCTATAGCATTAATACACAAAAAAAATAGTTTGAACTCGCAATAATATTAGATTCGAAATGCTGCCGAATGAAAAGTATATACTATTAAGTCGTAAACAAAACTGAAAACTGACTTTGTCTCACTTTTTCTAATCTAACAAAAAACGGCAAAAACTGGGGGCTAATTTTTTTTCATGGACGGTAGAGTAATTTAATATTTGAATGAGATAAATGACAAGACAGGGGCAAACAGCGATAAACCTCAAATGTCTATTTGAAAATAGAGAGGCATCTTCAAACAAGATTAATGGCTTATACAAAATACACATTTTACGTAAGCCAATAATTTTCGAAATTATAGTTTACTAGCTTTTGCCCGCGGCTCCGCCCGCGTAGATATCGGTTATCGCGACAAAACATAGCCTATGTCCTTTCCCAAGATCTAATCTACCCCTGTACCAAATTTCAGCAAAATCGGTTCAGTGGTTTAGGCGTGAAAGCGTAACAGACAGACAGACAGACAGACAGAGTTACTTTCACATTTATAATATTAGTAAGGATTCAACTATTTCATGCTTTAGGCTTTCTAAAACAATTTACAACACTCATTTGAAATGGCTGTATGAGTAATTTACTTGAAGCAATTTTTTGATTAAATGTATTGCTTTTATTCCTGTTTATAAATAGGGTTGGATGCAATTTCCAGGTAAATTTTAAAAATTCAATATTATAGAAAAAGTTTAAAACTCAATGAAATAAAACAAAATTTTAATAGAAGTCAATTCTTGGTAGGTGTATGTGGTTATGTCGGGCTAAAACCGACTAAAACCGTCGCACGGCCGTCATGGGCCATCTGTTGCCGAGGGCGAGGTAGCCTCTGGCATATTCCTCGCGCATTCCAACTGACCCAGGGTTATAGAAGGCCCCGTCGCGTGTGGGACTACGGCGTCCCCATCTTTCCCCATCGCGTGTGGGACTACGATGTCCCCATCTTTCCCCATCGCGTGTGGGACTACGACGTCCCCATCTTTCCCCATCGCGTGTGGGACTACGACGTCCCCATCTTTCCCCATCGCGTGTGGGACTACGACGTCTCCATCTTTCCCCATCGCGTGTGGGACTACGGCGTCCCCATCTTTCCCCAGACAAAGGCGGAGGGGCACTAATCGCGCCGCCGTCTCAACCTGCTTCTGCTAGAGTGACAGGCAGCTCCACCTGTCACCCCCAGACTTGTACTCATGAAGGATGGAGGTCACCCTGCACCCCTGCACTAACTACTTATTGGTATACACGTGCTATTCTACAACTTCCCTAACTTACATGCGTAAGAGAGATTAAAATAAGAATAATCGAAAAGTATCTGTCGCATAATATCAATCTCACGCAGCTTTTCTTGACTTAGTAAATACGTTTGTGAGTAGGCATTTTTCTTTATGATTGAAAGTTATTATTGTTAGCCATAGTTGTTTTGTTATTGTCGACTTTAGCTGTTTCTGCTTTCTTTTCGTTACTGTTGTGTTTGTTGTTTTTATCATTACTCTCGTTGTAATACTGATAAAATCTCAAATTGCAACCAACATGGACATGTTGTGTTGTGTGTTTTAACGCACTGATCTTTCAAACGAACGCACAAGAATAAGATTAAATTGTTTATCATACATGGCTTTTTTTACACGAAGGAGATAAATGAAAGTAAGACTATTGCCCCTCCCTTCATCATTTACTTTATCACTTTGATTCTCATCGTGTGAAGGTGTTTTATGCTTGAGTTTTACTATTTAAGTAGGTACTTCTAAAACCAATAACATATTGTTGTTGTGGATTTTTATTGTAAATAACGAGTGGTAGAAGGATTGATTTTGGTTCATGATATCTCATTTAGTGACAGGAGCACTAAAAATTAAAATTAGAAATGATTTGATGTTTCGATAAATTCTAAATTTATTTATTATCTAATAATTAGTTTATTATTTCTAGGTTGATAGCTTTTAATCATACATAATTTGCTTAGAATGTAGATTACATTAAAATTATAGGTTTCTTGAAGGTAATTAGAATTTCATATGCACAAAAATAGTTAAAATCAGCGTAGACAATACCGTAGTAATTATTAAATGTCACTATGATTACTACAAAATAAAGCCAAATATTATTCTGTTTAGCTACTGCAATTATGTACTTAGGCTTACGAACGTTGTGCATATCTATAATTGGGTTATATACTAAATATAAGTCCACAAAACCTGTTATTTAAGTTTGAAATGTAATATTACATAATCTGTTGATGTGTCTAATAAAATAAATAAATAAATGAATTAAAAATAGTTGGTTAGAAACTGAAGGTAAACCAGCATAGAGTTTGCTAGAGCATTCATCCCTAAAACCCAATATCGTTGGCATAACAGTACACAATGGAAATAAAAGGGTACAGCGACGAATGATATTTCACAAAGGGAGATAAAAGGACGGGCGCGAGGAGCGTGGGAGATGACATGTGTTTAATTAATGTTCCTCTCATTCAAGTCGCGTAATGTATAGAACAGATTATTCAGGTTGAACGCTTATATTTCAAAGCAAAAGAGTTCCCGCGTAGTTGGAAATACAATCGGTAACATTGATTTTAGCTGATGTTTATAAACTCTACATTCGCGATTGTATTTTTATTGCATTTTTATAAAATGAAATGAAAACAGCGGTTGGTCAAATATTTTTTTTCACCCATTAATGGTTATAGTACTAAAGTATTCTCTTTATTATCTATAGATATGGGTTCATAAATAAGTAATTCATACGAGCCGCGTGTAAATTGCTTTGTCACTCTACAACGATTGCGTATGAAATTATATTTTAGGTGGTACTATGGTGAAAATATGCCTTTAACTATGAATAATTTTGAGTTAGATGGCGATACTTTTTTCTAATAAGACTTGAATTACTTTGTGAGATAATGTAATTTACTAATGTCTCATGCTCAAACTAATTTAGGTAGAAAACTGACGATGAGCTTAAACAATACGACTGTACTTAAACTAGTAAAGAAAGTTAGGAACAAAGGGCGTTTCGGTATGATAAATAATATAGCGACCACGATAAAAAAAAGTTCTTAAATGATTTGAATACATTGACAAAACAGATTTGCAGGTATAAATAGATCAGCTGGTAGGGTCGGCTTATAATAGGTGTATGAACTTTGACCGGACCGCAAATGTTTTAAAAGGTCAGGTCAAGAGTGTCCGTAACCAGATAGCTTATATGAAAACACTCATGAAAGTGTAATAAGAGAAAGATGTATTCGTAGACGCGTTAAAAGTTAAAAAAAAAATGCGGTGACTGCTTACACCATGGATTTTTCAATACGTGTTACAAAATAGCTTAAAATTATATATTTAATTATTATTTGGCCACTTACTGAACGAGTTAATGAATAGAATTCCTATAATAAGTTCATTAGTAGAGAGGGTTAAGTGCTACCACTTTTTGGATCGAAGCCAGTGATTGACACAATGTTATGCTGCTCCTACATTCGAAGAAAAGACATAGAACACTACTATTTGTCACGGATCGTGCTTTGTATAAATTTGACACTAACGGCTCACAAAATTCACATACCGATTATTTCACACAGGTAAATATTAAAATTGGAACATCCGATGCTTAGTAATATTTCACAATACAGTGCTATTTGTTGTTGTAGATCTATAATAGTACCTATATATAAATTTCACACCTTTGTGGGAAGGGAAGTATATACCTTTATATTTATTACGAAATCCGTTTTACGTTACTTGTAGCTGAATCCACTGAGTTTTTAAAGAAACAAAAAAGGATAATTCAATCTTCCTAATATCCATTATACAATAAATTGTGGTAGAAGGACGGTTGCGTGAATAACAGCAAAGTTTGACACTGATCGATGTTTGAAACTCAATATTTTTTCACGGATTGTTGATGGATTACCAAACCTGTATTAGCTACCTCCACTGAAATGCCGCTTACATAAATTTCATGTTTAATAGTGTGATAGAAATAATACATTTGTATCCCCTTCAGATACAACGCTACTGTTCCTGAACTGTGCGAAAGATTTTAATCAGACAAGACAATTAAATTTAATTAAAACATGTATAATCAGTAATTTTAAAACCGTTTCTCATTTACATACATATAATCACGCCTTTATCCCTGGAGGGCTAGGCAGTGGTGAATTAACACCCACATTTCACCAATCATTGAATTCGGTCCCATGTAATAGGGGGCGAGCCTATTGTCGTTTCCAGGCACTATTGTTGACTCAAGCCATGCATCTGAGGCTGAGTCTGGGCTGTATTATCTGTCTGATGTTAAACAGTTCTATCCCTAAGTCGCCATGTACTAAACCGCATGGGAAGAGATGGGAAAATTAGTCACATTTATTGGGACATTGATTTACAATTTTCTCTGCGAATTGATATGAGGTTCGGAAACAATGATGCGTTGCATGCAGCCATTATCGACACATAACTATTTTCAACTTCTGCCTTAGTCCCATTGCAGTTAATTCATTCTTGATATACATGAATAAAACAGGGAATAATAGTTAAAATGATTTTGGCTTTTGTTTTTGTATCAAGTAGATCGCCGGCGGTCATCATGCATCTTGCATGTCTTCTCCCATAACCTATAAATGAAACAAACTATGGATGGACAGTTACTGAACGATAAGTGAAACATCCCAGTTGAACAGTAGTTGTTTACTTTTGTTATTCATTAGGTTATTCAACAAATTCGAGTTGGGACTAGGAATTTCTAGTTTTAAATAAGGCATTTAATGAAACTGGTTTTAACAAAGGAAAACTAGTTCCAATTAAAATTGTGTTTTGACATATGTTTGTGTACCTATTATAAGACTGTTGGAGTCACAATACAAAGTTATTTATGATCATTGATCTCCTAAAGAAGTCGTCAGAAAAGAATTTTTTATTAGGTAGGTGAAGTATTTTCGAGTACACGTTATATGGAAGAAGATGAGCAGAGTTTCGTTGTGACATTTGCGTGTCGCTCATTTGTATTTTTAGAAATAATGAGATTAAAATTTATAGACAAGACAATGACCTTACGCCGATCATAATTTTTGGCTACCTTGTTGCCACAAAATACGTCACTGTCTATTTTTGCTAGCGTTGTCACACTCATTCTGTGTGAGGTCGATGAAATAGGGTTGGTTTGGGATAAAAGCTTTTCAAGGTGCCGCATTTGCAGTTTTACAACACTTTTTCTTAATAAAAACGCAATAGAGTGTTTACGAGTTCTGCATTCTAGTAGTCATAAATAGCTGTAGTTTCATTATGAGCTATACTCGTGAGCGGGACAATATGGGCTATCCATTAGTAATGGAATCTCAAAAAGCAGCGTTGCATAAACCATTTTTGTCACAGCTACCAAACCGACCAAAAATCGACACGGACGAGGCGAAAGCTTCAGATGCTTCAGAATAGTAATATAATGCCGACACGCACCGGTTTCACCCGTGCTATAATACTTCGAAACCCCCGTATCGCCTCAATATACAATTTATTAATTATTTTAATAAACAATTTTTCAATTTGAACCTGTTGTTCCTGAGATTAGCGCCAATCAATCAACCTAACAAACAAAGCTGAAACTGAATTCAGCTGTATAATATTATAGCATAGAGTGTGAGAACATGTATGATCATGAATTAGCCTATCGTAAGATTCATAAGTAGTGTCGCAAGAAGGGTTGACCTGTCGCTAGTACACCTTCATTATTATTTCCAGAAGTCAGAATACTCCATAGAAATTTTCAAATGATTTATGTATCAACTCGCTTTCTATCTATGGCTTCACCCGCGTAGATGTCAACTACCGCCACCTACAGTTTGGTCGTCCAGATTTTGCGTTTCTGACAGGTCGTGATAAAATTGTAAATTTTTTTTTTTTTTTTTTATACCACTTAGTTGGCAGACAAGCACACGGCCCACCTGATGGAAAGTAGTTACCGTGGCCTATGGACGTCTGTAACACCAGAGGAGTCACAGTCGCGCTGCCAACTTTGTAAGTACAGAGTTTCTGTGCCGTCAGTAGAAGACAAATCAGGACAAGCCTTTAGTCTTCCCACTGACGGCACAAATTCTCCAGTGAGCTCTGGCTACCCTACTCACCGCTGGGAACACAACATGAAGTTATTATAACCGCGGTATTCTGTAGGGCGGAGGTACTTCCCCAGTCGGACTGCTCAATCGGGCGGATATACCGCCGTGTCCTACCTCCTTGCAAAAATAAATATTCCACAACATTCTACACAACACTATCTAGACCCATGGTTAGTATACGTTAACTAGCTTGTGTTATGGAATCTATAATGCGGATACATACATATTATGCATAGAAACACCCAGACCAATGCAAATATACATATTCATGCATACAAATATTTGCCCTCAGCGGGAATCGAAACGCTACACCACAGAAGAAGTCAATGGGCGACGTAACCTTGAACTGGCATACAATTTACAGTAAAATTTTAAATATCTTTTGCTTACCTTAGTAGCGCATGATAATATAACATTAAAAATGGAATAGTTAACCCAACTATTAATTGTACTACACTTATTAATTGTGGGCTAAAATTATTAATAATCTTATTAATAAATAAAAAAAATTGCAACAATAGTTTTAAAACTCAAATCACGTCAAGCTGCGATTTTTTCAGATTATGTCAACTGCATGTTTTTGTAGTGATGGGACGAAAAAAACTAGTTTAAAAATAGTAGTAAAATAGATTTTTCAATAGTCGGGTTTAAGTTTAAACTTATTTATTTATTGTTTATTGATTTTTCTTATTTCATTCTTCCTTCATTTCTTTTATTAAATTTTATTTACATTGTGTTTGAAATATGCATAATAAATGCAATAAATGAAATTACTAAAAATTATTACACAGATTACATAGTTCAACTCTTTGTCATTTTCTGTATCTGTCTACTATCTCGCACTCGTTCGTTAATTATTGGTTTCAGAGTATCATAGACATCATATTATACTGCAATATATGTATGTGATTTACATATATGTAAAACCGGTAAACAGATACGATTTGGTACATTGCAAAAGCTATATTACCCAAGCCTAGTTAATAAATGAAATATGTTTTCTTACATAAAATAACTCAACATACAAATATTATATTGAATTTAATAAAAATATTTTGAAACTGACAGAATTATAATACCTAGTTTTAAATTTCGGCGGACCAAATTATGTTTATACTCGCCCCATACAAACCAGCCCCTGAAGATGTCCTTCAGTGTGTTACTGAACAGTTTGGGGATATAAAATCTCCCTTGTCACACTTCACGCTATTGACTTGGAGCTGTACGACATTGTGGCGGTATCAAATAAGCATCTCAGCACTTTGATGGATCGTCAATCGACACAACACTGTTGTCCACCCAAGTCTCAATGGAATCGAAGGCTTTCTCGTGGTCTACAGACTCTAATATAGTTCTCTGAGTTTGATCTTCTCAGTAGAACGAAACTACTAGAGTAGAAGATTCATTTTCCAATGGTTTATCTACTTTATTTAATATTATTTGATATAATTGTAAAATTTTGGCGATCACATGCGCTCTTTATGTGCCTAAACAATCTGCCCTACAGTATGTGTAGAGTTCATGACGCTGTAATGGTAATAGTTGATAAAGGGGGGATCAAATCAAATCCGTTGGGAATGTACGTGTTAGTTAAAGTGAGCCTCGCCAGTGACAGCGACGACTGCGTATCAATCACTGGATTATATTGTATTGTAAAATTTAATATCGTATTCAGTTGTAAGAAGATACACGAGCGAAGCTTATGATCATGTCTCAAAATAATTTTAATATAATTGCGCGGAATTTTAATATAATTAAATTTCCGCGCAATCTGTTCAGCAGTTTTCAAGTGATGCTCGAACATCGATTTTAGAAAGTAAACAGACAAAAATATCTAAAAATCACGTAGCGTAAGAGTAGGAGTATTGACATCAACTTCGAAGCAAATCGACCCTAAAATAACTTTCTACTTTCAAACCCCTCTAGGGCACGAATTAGAATAAAATACGAAACACGTCTTCCAACAATTCTGTTAAAAAGTTTAATGTAAAATTTGAATTAGATTGGACCATCAGGGTCGCCCATACAAACCATGAGCCCCCTTTTCACCCACCTACGGGATACAATTCCGCATAATACTTGCGTATCAGATATATAGACATCTGTCATACAAAAATATAAATACAAAAACAAACACATCCACAAGGTGGGCCGTGTGCTTGTCTGCCACCTAAGTTGAATAGAAAAAAAATCATTCTCTAAATTTCAGGGCTTTACGATGAGCGGTTTAGTCAGTTCATCAATAAGTCCTTCAGGAGAAAGTATTTTAAGTACATATATACATGGATTTTGCATAAAAACGCAATAAATTATACCTACCTACCTGGCATCGTATGGCTAGCGTTCAATGTGTTTTTTTAGGTCGCATAAAACGACATCCAGTGCAATTTTATATTTCGGTATTGAAAGAACCTTTACTCTTTTACCTATATTTATTGTATCTATTTGAGTATTGTAATACTGTATCATTAGATACTGGTATATTGTTTGCTTCATTTCACTCCATTAGCACTTGTATGTTGATTTAGAACGTAAACTAAACTCACCGAGAGAATTAATGATAACAAGACTATGTTTTAGTAACTATTCCAGTACCTATTTCACACGTTCGTAGCGGCAGTTCCAAAATATCTTTTGTGCAAACATAACCAGTTTACTGAAGTTTTCTAAATAATAAATTGCGTCGACGACAGAATTATAGCCCTTGACGTACGTCCAGCCACGGCGAATATTACGAAGGTAAATGTCACTGGAGACTTCGATTTATAAAGAATCTCCGCTTCCGCAATCGGCAGCGGCCGGCTAGTCCTTGACCACGCGCGCAGAAATCAAAATAAACATGAAACAATTCTGACAATAATGTAACGTGACCGTCGCGTCGCGGCTGCGCCCGAAAATTATGATTTTTGTTTTTAATTATTGCTCTAATACATATTTTGATAAATTCTAGGTGATCAATTTAAGTGCACCGTTTGCATTAATCTAATGTAATTAGGTAGGTACGCAATGTTATAACATTTACACGAAAAGTTATTTAAATTTTAGTGTTTGCGCATTATAGTTCTGTGAAGTCATTGATGGTTCTTAATGGGAGTTAACATTAACAAGTTTATGTTGCACATTTCAATTTCCAATACCAGATTTTTGTTGATTGCAAAAATATAATGGTTTTTGATGATATTTATGCTAACAATTATAAAAGTTTCCTCGTGTTTTGAAAGCCACATATTTCTAAGAATCTAAAATTATTCTGGGAATATAAAAAAAGATCTGTGTTTCAAACAAATGAACGGTAGGTTAATAGTTCTTGGATGTCAAACAATGAATTCTAAATTAAATAATACACGGACACAAACACCCACCTCCAAATCAGAGTCATTTCCTTCTAAACTCGAAGTAAGAGGTGGTTCTGATCGCAGTGATAGTCTGTTAGGTCTTTTCGTGAGGCTGTTGACACCCATTAATTTATGAGAACGGCCTAAAGTAGCACTACCACTGCTGATAATCTCTGGCTCACGAAATGATAGTTTCTTTCTTGGTCTTTCGTTAAGGTCAGGAGTTTGAACTTCTTGATTCAGTCTTTCAGTCACAGGTATCACAAGTCGTGACTGTACACACATGTCTTCTGAAGAGTCGAATTGCTTGTGAAGAGGCGATGATTCTTTAAAAAAAAATCCATTGTGAAAGTCATCAATATCATATCGCTTTGTAGCTCCCACAGAAAGGGGCCTGGGCCTACCGCCACTAGGAAAATCTCGAGAACGACCGTCGTCTATTCGACTTCTGTGTTTGGTTTTACGTACTTCACTAAATTCTGGTTCAGAACGACTGATTTTTAATTTTTCAGGATTATTTTTGTCTTTAGATTCTTGTTTAGATAGCTTCATTCTTTGTTGCTGCTCGTGTTTAGGTTTCAAGGCACCACTTATTGAATAAAGAGTGTTTCGAGCTTTCAGCAACACTTCAGTCGGCAAATTTTTTAATAGATCATTCTTCTTTTGTTTGTTGGGGTCCCTAAGATTCGACATTTTCAAAAAACACTAGGTTAATTACATATAAAATTTTCTAATCACGACACACACACACACAAACGCGCGCGCATTTCTTTTAGTATCATAGTGCGCGCGTCCGTACGGCTTCGTACGGAACAACTGAAGTGGCGAAGGCATGATCTGCGCGTGCGTCGCTAGTCGCTCCAAGTACCACAAATAAACATATTTGCGTGTTTCTAAGCGGTACACTTCTTTGTACGAAGTGATCATAAAAACCTTATGTAGTTGATTATAGTCAATAATTTGAACGATCAACAGCTACAGTTAATTAATATTTCACGATCCATATAAACATAATATATTAAGATAATAATTAATGAAAGCATTGGAGACCATTTTAATAATGACTTGTGATTACGATGTGAGATCATATAAAGTACTTTTGCACAACTTGTCCTTAACAACATAATGTTTTATTATTCTCCAGCCAGATGGCAAACGGCTTGTTAATCTAACATATGACAACCGGTGTATCGAAAATCGATAAGACGTTAAAAGCAGTTTTTTGTGAAACCCAGTTCTTATTGCCTATATTAATGCGTCGATCTGCGTCAGAGGCATTAAAAATAACAATTAAAAATTTTCTTGACTTTAGTTTTAGATGGATCGGCTGACGACCTGAGGAAGGTGGTCGGAACAGCCTGAATGTGGAAAGCAGAGGATCGGACGAAATGGTGCACATTGAGAGAAACATATGTCCAGCAGTGGAATCAAATAATAATAATAAATAAATAATATTCTACAACATTCTACACAACGCTATCTAGACCCATGGTAAGCAGAGTTTAACTAGCTTGTGTTATGGAATCTAGAATACGGAAATAATAATAATACATATAAATAATCAATTTCATTTATTCAGTTTCGGCATATAAAGAGCACATGATATGAACGTCAAAATTTTACAATTATGTCAAGAAGTATTATAAAAATATTAAATAATGTAGATAATAGGTTCTATAGTTTGGTTCTACTGAGAACCAAACTATACCAGCAAGAAACTCAGACGTGGTGGAGTACGGTGGGCTTATTGATTTGATTGATAGTTTTAGATGTTTGATGATTTAGGTACTAATTAAATTGATAAACACCATCAGTATATGTAAATGACAGATTTAGAAAATGTACAAGTCGTGTATCGATGAAGGAAGCTTATCATAGATTTTGTTAAGATGTTCGCCAATTTTTTGTTGTTTTAGTTGACGAACATGACTGTGAAGGTTTGAGTAAGCTGGAGCTTTAAGGGATAAGGTCAAAGGTATCTATAGTTTACCTTTTTTACAAGTCTTCGTACGTAAACTCTAGTATGCACGTGCCAGCTTAGGTATATGTATGTGTGTCTATTCAGTTATTGAACATAACTGAGTCATAATCGTAATACTGCCTATAATAAAATACTCTCCAATCAATTGCTGTAATTAAAAAGGGGCCACAAACGATTCAGCGCAAACAACTCAGTTACTTCTTGAATATTTATGGGATTTTCAAACGAGTGATCGGAGACGGTAATTGATTATAAAAGTCGAGTAGCTTGTAGACTGGAAGATTTATACTGTCTATAAAAAGAAGGTTTGCGTATTACGTCTGAAATTAGATGAAATAGAAACGAAAAGTTTGTTCTACGATTACCCGCTTGCTTTGACTACGTTCTCAATAGTATATATTATGTAAAAGAAATAAACATTTTATTATGAGTACAATGGGATTTGGTTAAAACTTGAACTTCAGTCTATTTTTATATGCTTCCTAAAGATTCGAGAGTGCAGAGGCGTTATAATTAGTGATGGATTTAAAAAGAGAAAATAAACTAACGCCGCGATAGATCGTTAAGATAATGTTTGTTAGCACATGTGAGCCAGATTTTTTGATCTAAAAATTCTCGATACGTTGTTATTATGACTGAAAGCTATTATTTGCTATGTACTGAGCTTTACAACTATTGTGTAAATTTAAATCTCAACTGGCCGGCCCTCACTGGTAGCACCCAGGGCGTACATTAAACATACAGAAGCCACTTAAGCCTGCAATTTATTATTATTCAAATATTTGATGATTTCGCCTTTGGATAGAAACGTGATGTTATATAGTATATAACCTTCCTCGATAAACGGATTATGCAACACACAAAAACAATTCAATCCGAATCAGTAGTTATTGAGATTAGCGCGTTCAATCAAACATATTTATTTAATTTATTTGTCATTATTGTACACCATTAAAATAAATCATTATTAAAATCTCTAAGGTACCAATACAATGGGCGGCATCACACTGTTCTTCTACACTAACATACTTTTCAGTTATAGATATGTTAGGCTTGAAACTCATGTTCAGCGTATTGTATTAGATATTAATATTTATGCTACTCTTCACTGCAATGGAAGCAATCGGCTATATAAAATACTAGTGCACTGTGACGGATTTCTTAAAATGCCAACTTAATGAATACTTACAACATACAAATACAATTTCAGGTTTGTTTGGTTTAGATTCTGCGTTGATCCATCAGTCAGTCAAACGAATCTAATCCCACACTATGTCTTTAGACTCGGTGCTGCGAGAATAATCACCTCTACTTTGTACGCTCTCTCTTACTTTGCTCGTCACACCACAAGCTTGCTATTTGAAGTGGAGTCCACTAACTTCTGTGGGCTCCATGCAAATCTCATCGCCGTCCACTAATACCTAGAAACGGCGAAACCAGCCATGCTCTTTCTCACAAAGACACAAATAAGCCGCCTTGATGACACTACCTATTTGCTTTACCCTGGCTATGTTATTGAGGAAAATTTCCTTGCAAAAGCCGTGGTTTGCGTGTATGTAAGGGCTGATATTTAATGTCGACGTTTGCATTTGAGAACCCCTCCTTCTCCATCCTATAGGTACACGTTGACCATGGCTCTACGAGTCGGATCTATGTGTCCTCTACCGTTTCCATACATGAGATGCCGAGACAACTCGACTCGACTCGACTCTTTGAATATCGCGACTTAGGCGGCAGATGAAGCGCAGGTACGGTTCCGAACGCTGAAATGGAATTTTTGTAGGATTTTTTCGTAGTGGGGCTAAAATCCCGCATGATCAGTTTTGGACCGCCGACGTGTTGCCCACGCATTTGCTCAGGCGTATGGCCTGACCCAATGGGTACACGAGGTCACTCTCTCAGCTAGACCTTCTACTGACGAGTCACCCAGATCAGTACAGTGTTTCGGTGCGAGTCGTTTTAGGCAACTCCGACCACTGCCAAGTATTTTACCATCAGGCGAGGTGATGTCATATTGGCGTGTACTAGATAAAAAAAAACGACGGGTTGCACTCCGGGAGTGCCGGCAGAAGTGAAAACTTGAATATTAACGTAGTGCATTTTTGATATTTTGGAATGGTTAGAGAATAATTTTGTACGAATTGCTTTGATTATCAGTATAAAAGTACTATTATTTATGTGGTGGAATACAATATTCATTTATTGCACTATCGTACACAAACATGACAATTTATATTACATTAAAAATTTAACACTTCAGAACTATTACAATTATTTTACATTAAAAAGTTTATCACCGCCATCACACATGTGACAGTCGTGTGACATTCGCGCAAGCGCCCTGCGCCGCCTGTCCTCTCTCCATCCGTCTTACGAATTTTCGATCAGGTCACGTGTCCTGACGAGAGTTTAGAAATTTTTACCCATTCCAAAAAAAGTACACAGCGCCGCTAAAGAAGTTTTCACTTCAAAAATTCGAATATTCATCAGACTGTAGTGATATTATGTATCGCTAGTATTATTTGTTTTTCCATATTGTCATTACATTAGTCATTATTACTGCAAAAAGATTCACTGGTTCAGTACAACAAAGAAAAACACGACCGTGCCGTTCAAGTCGATTAAAGTACATAAGTACTACGTTACGATGTTCATATTGAGAATCCACTTTCAAATATTGTCATCTATTTTTTTTTTTGCAACGAAATAAATTCAAGCCGTAAAGCCGATCAAAATCAGACTATGTTATCTATACCTTTGAATGAATTCTCATCCAAATAAATTATTTCATACTCAAGACTGTTCAAATACTTGTTGATTCCTTTATGAATTATTGAAATCAGACATTCTGTACAAAAGATATTACCAAATTATAATTATAAATGTTAATAAATCCGGTAGATTCCCATACATTATTTAAAATCTATTAAATTACGGTCATGGCTTAAAGGAGTGCAACGGCGGTTCGAAGTATGTCAGCTGAAGTAGGAGGGTCTGCTCAACAGAAAATGCAATGGGAAGGGAATCCGAATACGTGGATCGGAACCTCTAAGAGATGCACCCTGGACATCGCACGAAAAAAAGGAAAAAAGGAATCAGAATTTAACAGCCACGGACAACAGCTAGTATTGAATGAAATATAAAGTCATATTTCTTAGATCTGAAGCAGATACTTCATATTTCTAGTATCTGCTTCAGATATAATCATTATATCTTCTCAACTTGAAATTTTCTGGATTAGTAAACGAAACAATTTAGTGTCGCAGCTTCCAAGGAAATAATAAATATAATCCTTCACAATGAACGAACGGTACAAAAGAAATTCTTTGTCCAGTAAGAAATTGCTTATTCGTTCGTGAAAAGTTAATGAACTCACCGAATATAGCATTTAAGCTTCTTCCTGATATCAATCGTTAATAATTTAGAAGTTTAATGAATGCGTCGTTTGGTATTTTTAACGATTTTGTCAATTTTTCGTGCAAAGAAATAGTTGTTAGATATTATTTGGCTTATTACGCAGTTTCATTGTTATTGTTCCTTCATCTGAAGTCTTCCGGTTTACTTCCTGTCGATTTCATACAATGTGGTCAATCAATAACACAGACCAGGCAGGGACAGGAAACGAGTATTTTTCCGGACTACGAAGAGGAAATTCTTTATAAAAATAGAAAGGACAGCCTGATATGTGATTTGTAAGTTAGAAGAGAGGTCGTGTGTCTCACGCGTTTCTCATGTTCTTTTTTACTTACTTGTAAAGAGTGTTCTAAGAGATTAAGTCTATGTAGGTAATATAATCTATCTATACATATAATAAATCTGTAACCGATCGATGTTGGTACATGGAATATACATGGAAATATACAAGGATACAAGGAAAACTTCTTCTTTATAAACGTAATAGAAGCCAAAACGCAGTTTGTTGGATTTTTTGTCTGTTTATCTGTGAGTTTGTGCACGGTTATCTCAGACTCGGCTGAACCGATTTGATTGTATTTTTTCACTATTTGTTTGTGGTGGGCTTCACTTAACATTTAGTGTGTGTTTTATTAAAATCGGTTTATAAATAAAAAAGTTATGTCAATTATAGTCAATCACGCCTAACAATTTGGTGTTCAAACCAATAAAAGCAGTACAAATGCTTAAAGGGTGAGCTCATTTCGATCATAGGAATCTGACAAACTTCGAGAGGCAAGAGCAACTGCATCTCAGCAAAGTCAGGCCAGGTTGCGTACTGCAAAATCCTCGGCTCAGCAAGTCTCGAAAGAATTCACATCTTTCTCCAAAGATGTTTTTTTCGAATCCAGTAGAATAGTGAACAAAGTGATAAAAAAAAACTCCTAAATCTTGCATAATTATTAATATCATCGCGCCATTACAATAAGGAATGAGGCAGAATGTATTTTGCTGACATGTAATATATAAACATCTATTTCGTGCTATAACAATGTGGTGATTGTGGCTGAGTAGGTCTGCGGCGGACTTACATATTTACTGATCTGCGTTCGAACCCCTCTTTTTTAATCATATTTTTTATTTATATTTGGTTAACTTATTTTTTTTATTAAATTTTAGTTTTGTTTTAATCCTCTTTATCCATAGATAAACACATATAATCGTGATTAAACTAGGTTATATGACTGGAGTTCACTTGAACAACATCGAACTTAATATTTTCATAATTACAAGAAAGACAGGGAAGGTAATCCCACCAGCCCGAGAAACCGTCAAACTTCACACATCAACAATCAGTTCCAAAAATGGAAAAGAGACATTAACTTTTCCACTACAATTGGTCGGTCAACAGCGTTTGAGAACTTGATCTTCTTTTTTAAGGATTTCCTTTATACGATATTAGCTTTTCATTGGTTAGGTACATACATGACGACGACCTCCGTGGCGTAGCGGTAGAGCATTCGACTGCTATGCAGGGGGCGCGGGTTCGATTCCCGCTCAGTGCAAATATTTGTATGCATGAATATGTATATTTACATTGGTCTGGGTGTTTCTATGTTTATCCGCATTCTAGATCCCAAAACACAAGCTAGTTTTTTCTATTTAGAAAGAAGAGTGAGACTGCAACTTTAGGCATCGAAAAATTTATATCTACTTAGCTGACACGCTGCATTACACTCTGCTTAGCGATGCCAATTCTTTAAGCGAGGTAAAGGCCTATAGTCACGGGAAGCGTCGATTCACAGCAGAAGTCGCTTATTATTTTTTTAAATAGCGCGCGTGGCGCTTGTTGGACCCAACGTTTCGACTCCAAACGGTTCAAAATATAATTACCAGATAAATATTTGCGCCGTTTGAGTTTCTGCTGATGCAGCAGCAGCGCATGCGGATTACATCGTACTTGGAAGATGGTACAAAGGTATCGACGCAAGTTGCATCCCACACCAAAGACCTACCCATCTGCCAAGGCATCAATCGGTCCGGTCCGGTCACTTACCATCATCGCGTGCCAAGTCAACAAGTTCAAGTATAGCTGGCACGCCGGCGCGCGGTGACAAGAGACAATATTGGCATGTCAGGACATGTGGCCTGCGTACCTGCTGTAAGATAATCCGAAGTGTACAATGCTATCGACTGCTTCTCCACAGAGACACCAATGCGGAAGAACACCAGAACATAGGCAAGTCGGGCCAATGTCGGGCGAAGAAAGTGCTTGGAGTCATACACCAGATTCCCATTCCCCCACAGTCAATAGGCGAGCACGCTCAGTAGCACTGGTAGCAGTACTGAGTAAATGTTTTCTAACACTAATACTATTGCCTTTGGGAAGATGGGTTGGCGGGCATGGCGGCATTTGGGCAAGTCATTATTCATGCATTTACAGCTTCGGCCGTTCCTGGCACATCCGAATTAATCAGTGAAGGACATAGAATTTTCCTGACTTATTCTTCAGTGACTTAGACATAATACAAAAACGCCGGCATACTTACAGCTGTAATTTTGCGAACGCCGAGTCCCCCCCAGACAAACTGGAAGGAACGCCTGAAGCCACACTTGGTCTTACAAATTTAAACTTTGTTCAGGATGTTGATCAACATACTATTTATCATACATAATTATTCAATCCGTCTATATGCGCTATCTCCCACTGGTATCATCACACCGGGACTAGCGCTGACGAGGCTATGTCGGAATCGAACCGAAACCTTGCGTGTGTAACACGTCACACCGCAGTTTCGAGCCCTTTTTGGCTAAGGTGACGGGTAGCCCATCTCATCGCCATCTAATCCGCGGTCATGGAGGAAGGAGATTTTCTCAGGTTCTCTGACGCCCGTTGCAAATTGTTGAGGGATGGGCGAGTAGTGGTCTCCTCCCGTATACTTTCCAGCACCTCTTTTGCCTTCATTACCACCTCACAAATCGAACCAGCGCACCATATACCTAACCATAAGGCTTCCAATCTAGATGCTGTCCATCCGGAAATATCTAGCTATTCCAAACATTACGGACTTGCTTTTTCAAGCGGGGTTTCAAAGAACCCGGGATCATAAGAAGAAGGAAACACGTGTGAGGGTAAAGTAATATTGTTCTTTATCGTGCGATAAACAATGAAATTCCGAACCACTTGGTTCGAGGCGGTATTATTTCTTCCATATTTGATCGGAGTACAGCATGTGTTGTTCTCGATTGAAAGGAAGACGGACACACATGTTGAAAAAGTCATAATGAGCTGTTTTACTCGCCGTGGCGCGGTGGAAATGGTAAAATACAGCCATCCCAGAGGTGAGAACAGTATATCACGAGGAGTCAATCTATGTATTATACAAAAGATACTGCTACTCCTATTAATACAAAAGAAAGCAAATGTGAAACCGAAACCACAAGAAATCTGCTGTGTGGACATCAACTTCAGTGGTCAACTTAGAAATATCGCTGCATGGAAAATGTGACAAAATGGGACTATGTTGACCAGTCGCAAGTACCCTGTGAGTGCCGGACCCCATCCCAGTTAATGCAACATTTACTCTCTTGCCCACCACCTATGTGTAAGCAACGAACAATGATGTGCCTGTGGACGGTAAATTTAACATAAAACCGGTACCAATCAGTCATTGAAAAAGGAGAGGACCAATGCTCTGCGTAAACTTCTTTATGCGGAGCTCTAGGTTTTACTGAAGCAATTTTCAGGACGCTTATGATGTGTTTTTTATGGAGTTGGGAGAACATTGCTAAACATGCTTATGTTTGGGATTAAAAAGTTGAATTTCGAAAGCCTTTCGCAGCGTTTACCTAGCCCATGTAAGAAACCCGTTTAATTTGTAATTTTCGGTAGTCAGTCACTCGAACAAGACTTTCTTCATAATAAATACTTGAAAATAACTTGGGTTCTAGCTTTTCCGAACTTAACGCGGACGAAGTCGCGGGCAACAGCTAGTAAATAATACATTTGGATAGGTTCAGGGGTATCTAATTTTAGAATCTTAGTTAGTTCAATTTAGTATTCTGTTCTTTTTAATACATTACAACCTAGCTGATGCGTACGAAAATACCTACTATACCGGACAAAATAAGTTTTAATAGACATTAATCTTTTAATGGTTATTCTGTTATCCGGAGCAAAGACAAATCCAATAAAATTCATCCAAGTCAGTTCAGCCCGAGTTATAAATGATTTACGGATTTAATTAACATAACCTGTGCCTACGCTTAGGTGCGCCGTGTTTCTCCACATCGATGCCGTTGTAGAGAAGTAGTTGACCAACTGGGACACCATGGCCTGTCGTGCTGTAGGAGCGCTTGGCGAATTCCACGACATGCCAACTTCAACGACATAATCCGCCGTACTCTTGTCACGAGACTATCGCGACGCGTTTGGTGCGCAACTATGGCAAGAGAGCGGATGGTATGTCATTAATGCCATGTAAAATGGGTGGGACTCTTGTAGGACACAACATGCGTCGTTACCGTTGCCCCTGCCCATATACCTGGGACAGCTGGCTGAGCCGGTTTTGCTGCAACTTCTGCAGAGGCTCTTAAGCGGCGCAATTACTCCTATCTCATTGGAAATTATGAATTTGTGCCATTTGGAGTCGCAACGTTTGGGCCATGGGGTCCGTGCGCCCGCATTCTCTTCAGGAAGATGGCGAAGCGTATTGTCGACGCTTCTCGTAACCAGAACGCTGGCCTTTTCCTAGGTCAGAGAATAAGCATTGCCATACAACGTGGCAATGCTACCAATCTTCTGGAAACGCTACCACAAGAGGCATGCAATGCGGAGGAATTCCACGACGCATTTTAACTTTTACCTTGTTTGACATGATGCCCACAGCAACATTCTATCATCGCACCGCTCGCCGTAGGCAGGGAGTTCATCCCCACACATTGCAACCTGAGACGGTACACAATGTGCGGTATGAAAGAAACATCATCCCACGCACACTCAAGTTGTGGAATGAACTCCCTGCTGCGGTCTTCCCATGCACCTACAATATGGGGTTCTTCAAAAGGGGCATTAGGAGGTTTCTTCAGGGTCGGCAGCGCGAGAGTGACGCTCCTGGTGTTGCACGAGTCCATAGGCCACGGTAACCACTTCCCATCAGGTGGGCCGTGTGCTTGTCTGCCACCTAAGTGGTATAAAAAAAAACCTACATATAATTTTTCTTATTTTTTTTTTACTATTATATATATAATAATAGTAAAATATAGTAACTTGAAAAGATTATTGTCATAAGTTCAAATATACATTTACATAACTCTGTTGTAGATATGTTAGACATTAATCCCAAAACTTGGGAACCCTTTGCGTGGATTACTATGTAGTTTGCAATGGTCAAAATTCATATAGAACTGAACTGGTGACTTATTTGCACATGTGACGTTCCAGAAAACCCCTTTTTAAAAATTAAGTCATGAAACACAATCCTTTTATCGATAAAAGGTATGTGATTTCATGTACAACATAGCCAGTTTATTTTAGTTAATATACGTAAAGTAAGTATCTAAGAAACTAATAATTGTTGCCTAATTAGTTGCGTATCAACATCTTTACTTCTCTGATCAATATAATGACTCGGCCATCACGCAGCATTTAGAAAATCTATACGCATTATTTGTATTTGTTTTCTCCCCTCTCCCTGTCTCTATCGGCTTTTCTCAGAGCCTTTGATGTAAAAGTTTGTGACAAATCTGGTCAGTAAATGCTTTTAAGCCTATTATATTCAACAATTGCGGACTCTGAGCTTTGATATTACCAGTCGAAGTTAATATTATTTAGATGAAACGTATCGCTCTTGGAAGTGCCATACCTAATATCCTTGACGCCATGTAAAAAATATTTAAGAACCGATCTCCATCAGTGTACTGTTATGTAGCTATTGTGTTTAGTATATTCGCAAAATATAATCGCATTTCAGAAATGTAAGTATGCGTCACATTTCAATACGTCACTATGTATTCGATACATGGTGCCGTATTTGATATGCTTTATATCTATCTGCTGAAAAATCAAAATTATATTTATGATGATTATGACAGTGAAGAAGGAAAAAATAACGTGGATTACATTTTCCCAGCAAGTGTCGATGATTGCAAGACAAGTGTATATGAAAATGCAGACATATAAATGAATGAGAGATATGTTAATTTAATGCAGGCGACACGTGTCAACCCATAACGTATGAAGTTACTTTGCTACCGAACGCACAAAAAAATACCCAAGAATTTCATTACGTACTTCAAAGTTTAAGTACATTTAACATTTTATTGCAAAAACAGATGTTAGAATATGCTAATGCTCTACCATAGTCCAACTCTTTATGAACTAAAATGATTTGCGATTCTATCTCTGCAGCCGGTGTATAATTAAACTGTTCCAGTAATTTGCTCAACCAAACATTTTATAAAAAGTTTTACGTCTTGAGACTAACCCACTGTGAAGTACGGAATAAAAGAAAAAGGGAAGCTCTTTAAAATATGCAGAAATATTTAGTCGGTTATATTCATACAACCCAAAATTTTCCTTGTTTAAGTTCAAAGCATTTCCTATTCATACATATTTCAGAATCAATATTTTTTGTACATCTGATATCTTGAAGTTTATTAAAATAATGAAAAACCTTTTTTTTACATTCTCATTCGGCTTGATTTTATTCCACGCGTTCGTTGTTAGTACTAGCTACGTAACACTTTCCTACTTCAATATTTAACGACATACTTAATGATCTATCCAAATATACAGAAAATGACAGTTTGAATTGAATTTAATGTACTTTCTTTAAAATTGACTTCCTAACTTTCCACATAAACTTTTAATACCTCGTTCACCGTCCCCTCCCCTTTTTCCCACCAGTTTTTTAAACTGGGGCAGGTATCCACCTCGTTAGAAATTACAAAGATTAATATGTCACTAGAAAGATGCATACTAAGTTTGGCAGTAATTGACAATGTCAGAAAACTCTTAGACCGGTGCGTCCAGCCTTTTACGGTAAGGTAGACTAGAAACTAAAACTAGCGTGAGCTATAGTTTGGAGTGTCTTTGAAGGATGGAATTCGTTATAAGGCCATTCGACAAAGAACTACTACTAAGGTTACCTAAAATTTGTAAAATAAGTTAGCTAGCCCATGACTATAGGTTGACCACATTTGCCGAAAGCTCTATAGTCGTTGGAGTAAACAAGTCCCAGAAAAATGGAACGCCATCCAGCCAGATAAACGGACGACCTGAAATAGGTGAGTACCTGAGATATACTGAATGCGGAAGGCTGAGGAACAGGTACTATGGCGCACATTTAATGAGTATTTTATCCAATAGTAAACTACACTTTTTAAATTTATCGTATGTCAAGAAGCCAAAAAAGAGAAACTTAAGTATTAAAAATAAGTATGCCTTCATTCATGCATTGTGAAGATATACCTTTAATTTACTAAACTATATACTTTCACGTTGATTCACTCATTTTATTAGTTTGTCAAAAAATCACGCACTGCAGTATCAAATCGGTAAAAGAAAACATTACTACAGTCACAAAGGGAGTAAATGTTTTTCGATCTTCTATCGTTTATTTGCTAGACGCTGTATAAACCTTTTCATGAAAACGTATTCGACCTTGTAATAAGCAACTCCTTTTCATTGTATGCGGTGTTATTTTTTGCCTTGAGTTCGGTTGTCCAACTGTTTACGAATACGAGAATGAAGGGCAATCCAAACGTTGTTGGAACGTAGAATATATAGATATCTATTTACTAGACGTGATTATAGTAGTTGTTGTAAAGATATGCGAGTAATATTATGAAACCATCTAAATATGTCATAAATTCACTAGAACTAGGTAGATTTCAGCACTGCGTATTTTCATTTTGGCTTGAACGCAAGGGTGTGTAACTAATCGCACATAGTTTCGAATTTATTTATTATTTGATAATTCAGTTGCGATTTGGTTCTGTGTACAGTGTGTGTACACTGGAAAGACGCCACACTACCTTCTCAAAACACATGAAATTTACATTCATCTAATGTACCTACTCTGTTAGGCATTATTGTTAGCACGGGTGCCATTATTATGAACCAGTTGTTCTTGACCCCTGTTTGTTTAGGATGGACGGTATAAAAGAGAATGCATTACCAACCTCATTTTCTACTCAATCGATATACTTTAACCAGAATATATACCAACTGCACAACGCTGTAAGATTCACTGAGTCGATTTTAAAGATCAAACAAATAGACAAACGAAAAATCTATAATTATTGAATATAGTCTTCTTTGATTTCTACTAATTGGTTTTATTCAATTTTGCTGTTGTTTAAATTATGGTTTTTAAATTATAATTCTAACTCAATTTTTTTTTGTATTAGACATTTTAGGAAAATTCCATGATTTTGATCATAGCTACCCACGATAAACCATGAAATAGTAACATCATATTATTCTAAAAAAAATAATACGATATCAACTAAAATAGTCCAGTATTTACGTATCTTGCAAATGTAAATATAGTGGCAAAATAACAGAAAGTTTAACGATACTTTCAGAATTCCACGTGGGCGGTACTGGAGCCAATAGCTAGTCATGAATAAATTAGCATGACGATCTCAATGTCATTATTATGCCAAGTGTTAAAAGATGTTACTTTGTCAAACGGCAATTTCCACGTATCGTCCGGCTGAGTAGCACACAGCTGTGGTTTATTACCAGGCCCCTGTTTATGGTGTTGTGCGATCTTGTAAAACAGCACGCGTTTGGCCCTACCTACTCACTACCCTAATGATACGATCGTTCGAGGTCAGAGCCAAAATATATAGTAGACTTGCATCGTACCACTTGTTAGATAGGCACTACAAGAATAAAATGGCAGTCAGCATTTATCTCATTATGTCGACAGTATACAATTCTGGGCATACAAGTTTTGTACAAGTTTCCCAAAATTCAAGGATAAGCCGCCTTCAGGGGGTGGACGTGCTCTTTGTTGCTCGAGAAAAAAAAGTAAAATAATTTTCCCCTGTTTTAAAAAATTAGGGTATTACATTTTTTTTAAAGTCTTCGGTATTCGATACCCTTAATGATATTTTCAACTACCAGAACCATAATGACTAAGAGCCCTGATAATCCCTGAGCTTTGTTATTTTATAAAAAGCTGAAACTTTATCAGCTCATACTCCCAACACAGATGAGAACGATTTCCCATCGTGAAGTTTGAGTTACAGTGACTTTATCAGGTAAACAGTACTAACCGTTGTATATAAAAACCGTAATTTGCGAGACGGATTTTTATTTTTTTATTCCTGGTCCAGGGAATCAAAATCGAATGACAGGATATCCTCCAAAAATAAGCAAAAATAGTGTTTCTGTTTTTAGCAGTCAGTGCCTACTTTGTTTACTGTGTATGAACTACTATGATGCAATCAATTGAAATATGACCTCTCTCTAGGTGTATAATAGGGACCAACTTTTAACAGATCAGTAAAGATTTACTGATCTATTAAAAGTGAAAATTACTTGAATTTACAGATGTAAATTCAGGTAATTTTCGTTTTTCAGTGCCTCTATTTTGTTTCTTGAAGTCGGTTTAACGTTTTTATTGAAATTTTATTTATTTATGCACGAGATCGCATATCAATTTAGCTCTAAAGTTAGTTACCAACTAAAATCAATAATTAATTACCTAACTAAATAAGACTTAACATTTCGTTCTAATGGGTGGAGAACTTCAATATTTTAACAGTTTGTATCAATATTAATAAGAAAGACGCTGACCTGTCTCAAAATCTCACGGAGCACCTACATACAGGTTTCAAGGCAAATTTGTGTTTCTCCGTGGAAATATGAATTATCGCACAACCCTACTGAAAATTATGTGATATAGAGCCCGTAAACGTCGAACCTACGTCATCATGCCTATAAAGGTGAAAAATTGTATGCGCAAGTACACTATAACAGTTGGAAGATATTATATACCTTGACCCTCGATGACTTTAAGGAGTAAGGCCGAAATGTGTATAAAATTAGTGTTCAAAAACGTTATACTTGTATTTGGTATAAAGCGTGAAACTCTTACCGAGATGGAATTTTACACTTCAGTATTATGCGTGTTTGTATTAAAAAATAAATTTAAGTATGTTTATCCTCATTTTAGAAAGCTATAACGCACCCTAGATAGGCTTTGCTTACTTTGGGCCTAGATAATGCGATGCAGAATATTCTCTATTATTTTTTATTCCGCTTGCGTAGTCCCTCTTCGATTTCACCTCGCCCGACCCAACGATGAGATGATGATGAAGTGGATTCGAATCGACTAAAACTGCAAGATCAACACATCAGCCGTTGATTCTCGGGCGTTGGCTCCCCGGCCTGGGCTTATACGAGACATTTGTATGGTTAATTAATACTTTCCTTCGGGTACGATATATTTTATTTATCTTTTGCCATGTGTACGTTACAGGTAGACAAAAATAGTATAAATGTGTTAGGAGGTCAAACGACAGTTGCTCCCGTAAAATTTCACATTTCTATAATAATAAGCGGACTTGGGATCCAATGTGCATACTTTGGATGCAACTGGAAAGCTGCTATGAAGACGTTGACAAGGTATACAAGATATAGGTAATAATGATAGGTAACCACACAAATATTTAAAACTACATGTGTTACAATATATTACCTTTCTGTTACTCTTGAAGACGTTACACTTGAAAACGTTGGTAGCTCCGTCCCTTGCAATATACGAGAAGATCTTCAAATCAGAACTGTCATGCGACACGTAGAATATGCGGTATATTGGATGATGCATTAACTCTGTCTCGCTTGTCCCACTTGATTTGCTTCCGCGGCCAAATAGCTTAGAACTCGATGTCTTCTGTAACAAATACATGGTATGAGTTTCATTTTAATCATATATATGGAATATAGCCACACTCTACTGCAAGGGAGTGATGTCATCGTGGCAAGGTGTTGTAGTTTGGTAAGAACCTCTTACCAATCTACTGAACCACGCTGCTTACGTACAGTCAGCATCAGATCGATCTTTACATATAAAGTAGTCAAAATGATCCTTGGTTGTCTCCCCTTCCTGTTGACTAGAATATTAGAACCGAAACTACTATATTCCCTCTAACCCCTCCAGCTAAGCTAAATTGCTTGTGTTAGGAATGGGTTCAGAATCGAGTGGATTCGAACTGTCCTGATATTAGGCACACATCTTTAGTTCGGACAATAATACAATTTAAACCAATAAAACAGTTTGATTTGCGGGGTCATTCAAAAACTCGCTAGCGTCAAATTCGCTAGCGCAGGCAAGTTGGCGCTTTTTAAAATTATTTTTTGTTTTTTAATTATTTTTTTGTCGTCAACTCGCTCAAATGAGAAAATCTAACACATATTGATAACTCACTTGTACTTTTCCACATTACTTTATTGCTTATTACACCTGACCGGTTTCGCCTTACGGCATCCTCAAAGGTTTATAATGACATTTAAGAACATTCCTATTAGAAACATTGCGACACTCAAACATATTACACATGTGGGTAGTTGTAAAATTATGTATACCAGTATAAATTTTTTCCCCAAAATATAGGGAAATAATATATATGTGGTCCTAAATATATTTTGAATTTATGAATTATTACTATTATGTATTTAAGTTATAATGTTGATTAAAAAATTATATAAAATTATAAGAAATACTTATAAATGTTGAAATACTAATATCATTGAAAATTAAGTTATCATTATAAACCTTTGAGGATGCCGTAAGGCGAAACCGGTCAGGTGTAATAAGCAATAAAGTAATGTGGAAAAGTACAAGTGAGTTATCAATATGTGTAACAACAAATTCCACCAAGTGCCATCAATCTACAGTATAAATAGAGAAAATCTAAGATCAACAGCCAGTTACAAAAACGTTGTAATGAATTTAATTTAGGTGCTTATTTTAAATGTACAAAATATTTTAGGCTAGGCACACATGTAACACGTGTTAACATAGGTCAGTGACATGCGCTAACGTACATTACGAGAGTTTGTCAGGCTGTTTAGGTAGAGCTTAGAAAATGGAATTGGAATTTTGTGGTTATATAATAAAAAAGTTGGTCAAGTACGAGTTGGACTCATGCACTGAGAGTTCTGTGACTTAAACTACTAGTTTTTTTTTATACCACTTAGGTGGCAGATAAGCACACGGCCCGCCTGATGGATCGTGGTTATCGTGGCCTATGGGCATGTGTAACTCCAGAGAAGCCACGCTCGCGCTGCCAACCCTGTAAGCACAGAGTCTCTGTGCCGTCAGTGTAGAGGACAAAGCAGGACAAGCCTTTAGTCATCCCACTGACAGCACTAATTCTCCAGTGAACTCTGGCTACATTACTCACCGCTGGGAACACAACACGAAGTTATTATAACCGCGGTATTCTGTAGGGCGGAGGTACTTCCTCCAGTCGGACTGCTCAATTGACCGGAAATACCGCCGTGTCCTAGGTCCTACCTCCTTAAATAGTTTTAAGACGTATGTAGTGTGAATTTCAACTTGATACTTCCACACATTCTTGAGTAAAAGGTCTTGACAGACAGACATACTGATGGACAGATGGACAACTAAGTGATCCTATAAATGTTCCGATTTTGTTCATATAAGGTATGATACAACAAGTGTAATTTAATGAGAAATCTAGAGGTAAAATTTAAAATACAGTATAATTTACTCGACCTTCCCCTACATTGGATATTTAGAAAGATACTTGAGTTATATCTGGTTATCGATTCTGAACACAAAATATAAATTTATCAGAATTCTTGTCTGTTTTTTCACAGTACTTATAAACGGATTTTGATGCGTTTTTCTTTTGTTTGAAAGTTCTTGTTAGAGTAGAACCATACACAAGAGCAACGCCGCGATAACCTGCATCCCCGCGGACAGATTAATGTTTAAATATTAGCAAGTCAGTTACGTAAAGTTAGGCATAATATGTTGAACACATCCATGTGTCTACTCTGTACCGTTTTAGCGACATCTTTTAACATATTTTATATTATAATCACTTTAATGACGTGTTTGCGGGGAAGTGCGGGGCTGCGTTTATTACGTTCATAGGCTCCACCCATTCGCTCTAAGGCATCGTCTCTGGAAAGTGTTGAAACATCGGGACCGTACACTTTAATTATTGACAAAGTAAACCTTTTGTTTATGGTAAATTAAAAAGTCATCTATGAAGTCTATGACGTGCTCCTTTTTTTTTTTTAGGCCTGTGCTATCTTGTCAAAATTCGATCTTGGAGTGAACACGTAATTTCTTTTTCAAAGCTTATTGACATGAATGTAATCTTAATTCATCTGACGATGCAAGTGCTATTGTGATATACTTATTGAATGAAGGAATAGAACAATATATGAAGTTGCTGAATGGCGTTATTTTATTCCTAATGTAAGTCACCTTCCCACGCACACGTAGCCCTGTAGGTTAGTTAGCACGGCCACGTCTCATATCAGCTAAATCTGCGTGAACTGCTCTGCACAGATTGTCCGCACTAACAGAAAGGACATCGTTGCAATGCATGGAGCATAATATATATAACCAATGCTATATATAGTTTCAACATTTTACAAATTCAATATAGTAGTCCAGAAGAAATATGTGAATGGTTTGGGGTTTGTATGTTAAAAACTACTAAATGAATGAATTCTGAAGACATTACCAACCTTCATTTTTCTCTTCTTACTCCGAGTTGTAATCCGGACCCCGTCAGTCGACACCTCAACCGTCACCTTCCGCTTCTTTACTCCCTTTGCCTTGAATTCGTACTGCAAAAATGATAGTAATTAAGGAAAATATTTTTATAAATCTAAATTTCTCATTGACATTCTGAGCATTCTGAGAATAATTAGTGTTTGAAATATTTCGGGCAACACGGTGACACGTTCAAAAAAATATTGCACATTATGTCGCCGGCGACTGTACAAGGCAGCTAAGTGATGTGTTCCTTCCGACAGTAAAGTGCCTATTTGATAACACCTAAAACCTAAAAACCGTGGTGTGTAATCTGTGACGGTTCAACCCTTCAGGAAACCTTTAAATTTGTGATTATTGATATGCGTACGTTCAACGCGGATCGTGTTATCGATAGAATAGAATAGATCTTTATTTGCTAGAACTTTGTGATAAGGATGTTACAAATTATGTCTTATGAGTAGGTACATCATGTTCTGCCTATATTGGGCATGCAAATTTTCCTTATTATTAACACTTTGGCGTACAAAATGATACGAAGTCAAAAGGAAGCTTATACATTTTACACCACCTAATCACATTGTTATCAATGCTCTTTACATGTTATGGACAAAAACTCTGTAACGGAATAAAAACATTTCTTTAGCAACCAGTCTTTTAACGATTTGATAAATTTCTTGTACGGTAAAGCTTCAATTTCACTAGGTACACAATTATAAATATATCCACACATAGACAGGTAATTCTTTTTATAGACAACAGTTTTTGGTACCTCAGATAAAACTATTCTGTCTGGGTTGCGTGTGTTTCTGGGGTACATCGCCTTTGCTATTGTAAAGAGGTGCTTATTCAGTCTGACAAATTTTGGACATTCAAATATAAACATGCAGGGCAAGGTTAACAGTTTAAGTGATTGAAATAGAGGTCTGCAAGATATTCAGGCAGCCACACCGCAAATCGCTCTGACACATTTTTTTTAACAATACATGATTTATTTATGTCATGACATTATTTATAATATTTATATCAGGATAGTGATCAGGATAATTTCCGGCCTATAATCTCAAGCAGTTTAACCACAAGTCATGCGAAAAACAAGCGTTTGTTGCCCGTCGTCCAATCGTTGAGTCCTACTAGTAGGTACAAGGGCACTTTTTGTTACCCGTGGTTCTATTAATTGGACTATGGGTAATTCAAAATGTCCGTTGCCCTATCAATTGGACCACATGTAATTTAAATTGCCCGTAGTCCTATTGATAGTAATTTGTTGAGGTATAAGGATATAAATGTGATGTTGTGAAGGCTAGACTAGGGTCTACGCCTAAAATTATTCTTTCGTACTCACTCACACTATTTTCAATTCTTTAAGTTCTGTGTAACGCAACGTTATATTAAAATAACGTTATTACAACTTAAAGGAGGCCGGTGGAGCTGACATAAATGTTCATATCTTTTTAATCAGGGAGTTTATATGAAAACTGAAAAGTACATAAGTTCATCCCTTACAAATTACAAGTACCAAAAAACTCGTAGTTATTTTAGGTGTTCTAGTTTTAATGTTTAAAGATGATAAAATAATTCGGCTATTCCATCTTTGCTTTGACGCCACTCTTCCCACCCAGGTGGGATAAGAACAACGATTCTAGTACACTCTTTCTACCCCAGGGCAGTGACAACCGATCCAATCTCTCTTTGTTCGTGACTTCCTTGGGCCTACTTTTGCTTTTGCTCATCTCTTCTCATATGTCCATGCCGCGGCATTTGATTTAAGTGTTAAGTAGTACCACAGACAAAAATATTGCTCTTGAACCAACCAGTAGGATAGATTGAACCACGAGCAACAAACGAAAACGGGGCCTTGACGCGCGTAGAAAGACACCCAAACAACGCGTACTGCCCATAAAGAGCTACATTTTTAACGTGTTTGGGTTCAATATACATGGCAGTAACTAGATATACAATAAACGTTATTATGTATTATAATCTATTCGATTAACATTACAACTTCCTAGCACGATTCAACTCACTCACAACCTATCTCAACATGCTATTTGATTCTCCATCACAAAGTGTCAAATTTTTCGAATCGCTGGCATCTTATTCACATTAGTTTATCAAGTGTTTTCACTGTCGTGTAAGAAGTTTGTGACGAGGGTTACAGGATGTCGGATAACTCCGACGAAATATAAAGTAGGTATATTTGCGATTACTTTGGGAAAAGTCATTCGTCATAATGGTAAAGTATTTTGGTAAATTGCTTCTTTATCTTTGTGGTCTATAAAGATATTTTGTACAATATAAAATAATAAAACGTATTTGATAAAAGATGGATTCATTTGTGTTTTATTGAACCTGCAATGTTTTATGTTAGAATATAGGTTATTTACAAAATACATTGGGTTTATTATACTTTATATTTAAGGTATTAGGTAAAGTGACCTATTTGAATATGAATACGTGTGTGTACTTCAGCGTTGTAAATATTCATTTTACAAATTACAACCATAAGAATGACAAAAAATATAAGTGTGAAAAAACATTATTGTATATTATGGAACGCGATAGTTTAAAAGTTATTAATATAATTGTTTTTCACACTAAGTACCACTGATTCTTAAACACTATTAAAACTTTGTTTTCTCGTGCCGACGCAACGTAGCTAAATCAATTTTACGATCAAATGGTGGGTAGTAAGATCGTGTTTTGCTTTGTTGAGTAATCTAAGGGGAGTAATTAGCCGAGCATTAATCTAATATGGTTGTCCCTTGTATTAATTAATGAGTGTTTATTTTGATATTGTATTTTAAGTATTTAAGAGTTCCACATTATCAAAACAATAAGAGCAATTCAAGCAATTCATCAGGTGGGACATGTGTTTGTCTGCCACCTAAGTGGCATAAAAAAATAAAAACGTAACTATCCTATTCTTGGTAAAACATATTGGTCCATGGCTTATATTATCATTTATTTTTATTAAAATGAGGGAGCATATTGGCAGGCCCGACATAATACACGATTATAATCACTTATATATATACCACGGTATAATCACTTAACTGTCTCACAGGAAATTTACGTAGATTGCTTGTGAATATTTGTTTTCTAAAATAATCGGAGAAGTAGCACGAATAGATAGCTGTTTTTCTAGTAAAGTGTAATGGTTACACAACAAATATTGTAAATGCATTAATATATTTCAGAATACTCACGCGAACTCTTCGCATAGCAGCGACAATCTCCACGCGGCTTGTTGGACGCGGCACGTCCATAGTCCCGATGTACTACAACAAAAAACGCTCACGTTACTTTTTGATACAAAGAACGTAATCTTCATTGTAAAATACAAAAGGTTTAGTAGTAAGTAGGATCCAAAACCGAAACTACCTACAAAATTATATAAATATTTTATTGTAGATATAATAATATTTCTCCAATAAAATATTAAAATAATAATATTAAATAAACAATAATTTTCGAAAAAAATGCCTTTAAAATATTAGTCTTTAATATAAAGAATATATTAAAGACTAATTTTTCCCCGGCACAGCTGACCTATCCAAATTTTTGGGACCTAGTCAAATTAAGGAGGTAGGACACGGCGGTATTTCCGCCCGATTGAGCAGTCCGACTGGGGTAGTACCTCCGCCCTACAGAATACCGCGGCTATAATAACTTCGTGTTGTGTTCCCAGCGGTGAGTAGGGTAGCCAGAGCTCTCTGGAGAATTTGTGCTGTCAGTGGGAAGACTAAAGGCTTGTCCTGCTTTGTCTTCTACTGACGGCACAGAAACTCTGTACTTACAGTGTTGGCAGCGCGACTGTGACTCCTCTGGTGTTACAGACGTCCATAGGTCACGGTAACCACTTTCCATCAGGTGGGCCGTGTGCTTGTCTGCCAACTAAGTGGCATAAAAAAAAAAAAATTAACGAATATTTTTGAAGTCTCAATAATAAAAATATAGTTTCTTATTTTATTATTTAATAAATGCGAAAATAAATCTATCCGTTACGCTTTTGCGCCAAAAATACCGATAACCGCTATTCACGCGGGCATAGCCACAGGCAGCAACATGTTTTCTATAAATTGTAACATGCTATTCAAATCAAATCATTTATTCATTTGTTAACATAGGTTACAGATGACAGTTCACAGTGTTAGATTTAATGTTCACTATGCTATACCATACAAAAGCATTAGTGCTTAATAAAGAAAAATATAAATTATATTACATCACAAGTAATAATATCAATGTTAATAAGTTATAGTATGTTATTATAAAATAGTTAACAGTTGTAAATGTATGTACGAAAAAAACAAAGTAAAATTAAAATATTACAATTTATTTTCAGCCTAAATTAATTAAATAAATGTGACATCGAGATATTCAATAATAGTGAAGGAACAATTGTTAATTAATATTGATTGTAATAATTTCTTCAATATTCATTTATATTTTCCTTTTTTAATGTTTTCTGGTAACTTATTATTTTTAGGTCCTTACTTATGAAATTGGCGTTCTGTAGCTGGGCAGAAATATTAAGCATTTTTTTTGTAAAATATATTTAATTATTCAAAGATGCGTTGTTATCTATGCACTTTTAACATCTCATAGGTAGTTCGATTGATCCCTTTACTAAAAAAAACCATGGGGGCGAGAATTAATAAACTCTTTGAAGGTGATTTGGACTACCCTGCATTGGAGTTTTTTTTCCTTGTAAGAAGTCCAAATTCCGGAAAAAAATGGTAATCTGTTGGATCAAGGTTCGGGAAGTACGGTGGATATCGCAGACATTCCAATTGTAGCTCATCCAACTTAGTGGTTGTTTGTTATGCAGTGTGTAGTCTTGCGTTGTCGTAAAGCGGCAGTGGCCTAGAGCGATTTTGCGACACCAGTCCGTACACATCATTAATACTTCGAGCTGTTTCTGCAGCACTGGTGCCACGGTAGAACTCGTACTCGTAAGTATTGCAATATTTCGTGTTTTCCATTGTGTGGTAATAAGCAACGCCAAAGAAAAAAAAATGAGGAAAATACAAATAAATTACTGTTTTCAAAATACAAATGTACCAGCTAAATGAATGTAAACATTTGAATTTGGGTTTCTTAACCAAAGAGGAGATATTTCAGATCAAACTGCTCAGTACGACAAAACGCTAATTTCATAATATGTAAGTACCTAATATGTATATGCGCGGTCTCATACGTAAAACACTCTTGTCGACATGTGCTGTCTAATATGTTTGGTGTGACAGTTGGTTTTTATACTGACTACGTAGTGGAGCATCTCGTGAACTAGTTTTCTTCATAAATAAGTTTGGGTTTGTTTTGACCAACACGCTAACATCGTATATGTACAGTTCTGGCAAAGTATTTCTAAAAATTTAAAAGCAGGCGCACAGCTTTCATCTATGTTCCGACCACACATGAGCGTATGTATATTTTTTTTTACTTTAAATGTTAGTCTGTTTAAATCTTGCCTGTCCTATCTATCCTCGTTGCCCCAGAAGATAACTCCATATCGCAATACAGATGCTCCCAGGCCATGATAGGCTGCCACCAATGTTCACATTTTTAGCAATTTGGAACAAAGCTTATGCTGATTTGTTTAGTCTTTTAGAAAGTTTGTCAATATGCAATTTCCAGTTTAGATGGTTGTCTATTTTCAGGCAATAGAATTTTGTAACAGTGCTTCTTCTGTGTCCGAAATATAGTAGGTATTGGATGCTTATTTCTGTATTGGCAGTTCAATTCAGAAAGTTTATAGATCAATATATCTGAGATCATTTAACTACGGCTCACGTCTTACATTAACATTTCCTCTGTCACCCGATCTTATGGGTCTATAAAAACTACCCACGTAATCGATTAATTTATTATCAGAATTGTTACTGCTCTCTGTGAGCTCGTTGTGTCTTCTGTAATAATGCCAACGTCTACCATTACTGCAGTATAAAAGGTCAACACTTATTCAAATTTTACATAAAACCTACATACATACATACATACATAAAATCACGCCTGTCTCCCATAGGGGTAGGCAGAGATCACGGATCTCCATTTGCTACGATCACATTCACTCTCATTACATTCTTCATGCATGCTCGTCGGTTTAGAGTACTCCTGACCTGCCCCTTTTCTAAAACTTCCCCTAAAACCTAACAGTGATTTATTGTATAATAATAGTAATAAGTAATTCTCGATAATATTACTTGAGAGCTTAGAAATATTCAAAGGGATTTTTTAATATTTTTTCAATACCATTTAATTTATTTTAGTCTTTCTCGAGATGTTTAACTGCCCGGGTTATTTAAATATTAAGTTTTTATTTTTTACTTGTGTTGCCATTAAACTCGTTAACATTTTCATTTTCTTCAGAACTCATTCTTCTCGGTTTTGGAAGATCATCATACAACTCATAGTACAAAGGTACGCTTATTAATGTAAACAAGCAAGTGCAAAAAAAATCCATATCTTCAAATGTCATCAAGCATATGCAGAAAGTGCATCCTCAACAAACTCCATCGATAATACCTTTGTAACTTGTTTCTTAGTCACAATGCGATTAGTGGTATCCTAGCCAGTTAAATCATGTAAAGGAGGATAAATTTAGACGATTAGTAAGTAGAAGATTAGTTTTACTGTGTAGTAAAATGACAGCCTAAGATGTTTTCTTGATTCTCTGATATTAGGAAGATACGACTTACGTTAGATTCCTTTGATGAAACGGCGTGGAAACCTTCTAATACCCCTATTGACGATTTGCTAGGTCAGCTAAAATCATAGAAATAGCTAGCATATTATCTATTTCTATGGTTTTCGTTGTAGTCCGTGGCTCTGCCCGCTTGGAATTTCGATGTCGTAAACAGTCTTGAATACAATTTTATTTTTGGATAAGCACTAATATAAAGGTATAGATAATATAGTCTGATTTTGATCGTCTTTTGTATCAACTACGCTTTAATTTGAACCGTAATAATATTGATGTTGCGATATCTCTTAAGTATATATGACATTTTTTTTTGCAATCTAGAAAAGATACAAATAGTTACTGTGGGTTATCCTTAAGAAATACGTTATCGCGGACTTTATTATAGACCATTTTAAGTCCCACAATTTTGTAAAACATTATTTTGTTCTATGATTAATAGTTTTCGCAGCACACGCGATGTAAGGATTTTTTTAGATAATTTTTTAACACCTTAGGTTATATTATTGGAGTTTTAGAAAGAATCCCTAGTTTTGAGAATTTAATATACTAACCCTGTGTCAGTCATATATACTTTTTTATGTAGGCCTAATTCTTTGAGTGATGTGTATAATGATTTTGGGAAGTGGATGAGAGTATAATAGGTATGAATTTCACAGTGTGTTGATGCCACATTTATATGAATAATCTTGTTATTATTACGAATTTATTATTAATGACGTTTTTTTTGTATAGCGTACTGTCGCTTCTCTGATTGATTCGTAAAATGATGGCATTCGTCATCATTTTTTGTCGACAGTTTAGAGTACAAACAAAAGTTTCAGCAAATAACTTTTCTTTCAACATGTGAACTGAAAAGGCTCGGTTTGTTTATCCACTCTGATCAAATCTTGGAACTTGACCTCTTTGGGACTTGGGTTATGTTTGTAGACAACCTTTCCGGTGTGACGAAACTCTGAATACGTGGACCAAAATTAAAAACGAACTTAAAATATACCTAAACGTAGTATAGCGGTGACTATACTGAATAAATGAAAAAAAAGAAACATTTATGAACCCCTTTATTAATTTGTGAACAATTTAATAAAAGCATTATCCAGTTCAGTGGTCACTTTGATCAGCGATGAAGATTTTCACTCAGAATCTTGATGAGTTTGATACATTAATCGGTAAAGGGCCATCGTAAAATTATGTTGGGCAAAATATTCTAAAGGAGGAGACGTGTAGCATAATTTGACATTATAAATGGACAGCTACTTTTTGATATCTGCCTACTAGGTATATAAAAAGAAATGTGAATAAGTTGACGTGTTGTGTTGTAAGTGTCGATTTAATGGTCTATGCAGATTATATGATTTTGAATTGACTTTAACTTTGAAAGAAATTGCTACTGACGCCTGGTTTATATCTTTGAGCAAGCGGGTGTTCTTCATAATTGCTAATAAACAGCATTAGATTTTGCAGTACATAAAGAATTTTATGTTTAGTGCTCTAATTTACCAAGTCTACCTAATTTTAATACTTATTGGCTTAGAATTTTCCTACATCAAGGTCGATGTAAATTAAAAAGAATACGGAATTATACTTGTGAGTTGGGACACTGCCATAATGTTGTTTGCATGTTTGTTAAGGTGGATTTAGATCAAACGAGCGAATGCTCATTCTATCCCCCCTACGTCAAATTCTTTTAGTGTAAATAGAACATTCATTCGTCGTTCTGACTAATAAGGTTATGTTTACACTAAAATAATAAGAAAGAATACTCTTAACCTAGCTCTAGCTCAATGTTTGTTTTGTAAATGCACCTTTAGGTACTCAATCATGTTTAAAAATCAGAACGGATTAGACAGAATTTTGATACAGGGATCGATTATAGTTTGGAATAATACATTGGCTACTTTTTATTCACAAAATAGGCTCCCATAGGTTGCAGAAACAGGGTTGAAATTCCACATTGGCGGAGCAGCGAGCAATAGCTACTCTAAAATAACATTCTTATTCATTTTTCTTTTATAGCTTCAGAAGTATTCATACATACAGTCTACTGGTTTCTACAGATTTTACCCGAATAAAAAAAAAGTGAAAACGACGTTATGTTTCGTTTTATATCATTACATGTTATTTTGGTACATTTACATTTCATTTGTTATGTACGTTTAATTTTATTTCATATTAAAAGACAAGGATCTTTGATTTATACGAACGTCTCGCCCTGGACCCTATGTCTCTGAACTGAACTGTAATCGAAATGAAACCGATACCTCCTGATTCTGATTTGAAAATTAATGCCCACGTTCCTACTTTTCCATTATGTTCTTTAACATTATGATAATGCAATGTTACGTGCGTATGTCTCAGGAACATTTTTTTCATTCATTCAGAAGTTCAAAGAAACAAGGTAAAATATTTTATAATTACATGAATCTCCTGACGTAAACCAAAATTGGAGTTTCATTTTCTAGAATAATATTTCATTTCTATTAGTTATTGAAATTTACTATGACAGTCTTTTTACGATTATTCAATAAGAGCATTAAAAGTATTATATTGTTACTAACACGCTATGGACCCTGGTGATTTTTATCTTTTTATTATTTGAAAATTCAGTGGCAATCAGTATAAGATTGGCTACACATACAAAAAGCTTTCACCTTTTTCAGATCATGATCAACCTGATAGACGTTGATCTTCTACCATTCACCGTCAGGCTCACAGCGAAATGTCTGCGCACTCTTCACCCGGTTCCTAAATAAGCGCACATAACTCTCACATCTCGAATGGCAGTAATAACGTACGATAATATGCCAACCTCAATTGACCTTTATATTTACAAGGTGGTACTTAGGTTATTATCCTGGCCTTCAATGTGGCTAACACTAGAAGTAGATAGATACTCTTTATTGTACACCATTACACACTAATATGTAAACTAATTGTGTAATAGTCGGTCTTATTGCAATCAAAGATTTATTTCAAACACTTCCATAGGACAATTCAAAATCGTTCGTGGTCAAGTTATAAAACAAACAATTTACGAGAACTTATTGAGTATTTGCAATTGGCAAAGGTTTTACGAATGTGAGCATTATCTAGTGTATAACTTCTAAAGTCAACAAACTTTGAAATAATTGTACCGATGATCTTTGTAGTTTCTGCTCGGAAAAGTATCACAAGTTTAGTCCAGAATAGAGGCACCCTGACGTGAAAAATTGGTGATCGGAAGTTAGTTGTATGGTGCTCTAGATCTTCGGAGCCCAAGCCAACCTCACCTTTAAATCAATACACCAGCTGTTCATTGACGGTTGAGGCTTCGGCACAGGCAAGGCTTTCGAAGGTTGAGGTCCGACGGCAATCGCTCCCATACAAACCAAAATAAATCAAATGATGGAAAAAAATATGAGAGCGCAGAAAGTTACAAAGTGTAAGCTACTGACGCTACCGGGATTGGCACTCGAAAGAAGATGATGAAGGAAAACAATTTGCATACATATGTTATAATATTTATAGGTTTAACTAAAGGATTATTTAAATATTTCTTAAACTAAGGAGTCACCCCACAATGGTGTCTGTATATTTCCAACAATCATGATAGAATAGAATTAACGCTCTAATTAGTGGCATGAAGATCATAAACGTCATTATTATTTTAATTCCTACCTTAAAACATGCTTTGAAAAAATAATTTTAATGCTGCTGAATGTAATAATTTTACAGTTACGCTGGTGCATCTTCAGAGACCATGGTTTAATAACAACAAATCCTCAAAACGGACTACACGAAATTAATAGGGGACCACCTCCTGGAAATCGCGTGAAATTTAATATTCTTAACAAATATACATAAAATTAGATACAGACTTATATAGAATCTGCAACTAACTTTTTTTATATAGGACACGTCAATTAGACTTCACCTTGCCTGATGGTAAGCTGGAAAGCAAAGTCTCAGAAAAGAGGGTTACCATTACATACAGAAAGCATGTTACAATGGTGACCTTCAGCTTGAAGGCCTCATCGTATACTTTCACACGCCCCGCTTAAAGTCCCAGAACGGTAGGAAGAAGAAGAAGAGCTGGTAATGAATTCGAGGTCATATGCGAAATGCCTGAGGTCGTCCGAGAATTTGAGGCTGAGTATGCCAATACATTCTACTGACTTTGCTGACAAGTCTTTCACTGTCAAGGTGGTGCGCTTATGGAACGCGTTGCCACTGAACATCAGATGGGCAAAATCCCTAAATGTGTTTAAATTAATGGTCAAGAACTACTACTACCTATTACGTTGTGCACAGTAGGTAATAGTTCACAATTATGTGCTCACTCACTATTTTCCCTTCGTATTAGTATGAAATATCTACTTTATATATCTATTTGTATGTCAGTATTTATGTTGATAATACTTTGTGTAAAGCCGCATATTAATTTTATTTTACTTACTTTTCTCTCTTTCTTTTATTTCAATACACTATCTATTTAAGTTTAATCGGTAACTACACCATGTCTTCTGTTTTTATAATATTACTGTCCATCCCAAGGTTGCCTGGAAGAAATCGCTTCAGCGATAAGGCCTTACGTACATTTCGCCTTAGGTACATTGAACTGAATACATGCTACCTACATGTCCTACTGTAAATCTGCTGGTGTACAATTAAGAATTATCTTTCTATCTATCATAATTGTGCGACAAAGGAAAGAGTCTCTGAAGCGCTTGGTTTTTGATCGGAAATTCTGAATTGTGACAATTAAGTCTTGTACGAGTTGTCAAGCGTAGGAAAAGATAGGGTGGGACTAATTGAAAGAATTTATCAGAACATTCATCATGGTATTGACAGTAAAATACTGCTAAGGACGCAACATCTCTACGCATATGTAAAGGCTCTAGGGTGTTCGTGACCTCAGGATTTCCTATAATGTCTGCATTATGCACGTTGCTGCAACTTGTCGAGAGCATCTAGTAAGTACTTTACGAAGCCATCACAGAGATGCGAGCAGTATTCCACGCAGGGGTAAATTTGTGTCTTATAGAAAAGATGACGCTGCTCAGGCCTCGGCAGTCCTCAACAGCCTCGCGTAAACTCGGCAGTTTACGCGAGGCTGTTTTGAGTTCACGTTACAATGAATATTCATACCTAGGATATTGAGATTTTCCTGTAGAGGCATTGGCATGCTCTGCAGAGTGGGAAGGGGAAAGAAAGAATACACCTTTGCTGTGAACGCAAATGCCTGCGTCTTTTTGGCATTGAACTCAATCAGGTTCTCAGAGCCGCATTGATTCAGGATCCGGTCAAGCTCAGTGACAAGAAGCTGCCTTTTTTCTACGATATCTGATTGCTTTGCCCCAGGATGTCCGTGATAAGTCCCGTGTAAGGTGCATAACAAACGGTTAACGGTTTTACGGTCTTACATGAACTTACGGTACTGTAATATTTTTTATATTTAGAGTTCATATTTAATGGTATCGTGTTTCATCTAACATTTTTCTACGTTACAATGCTTCTTGTTCAAATGCAATCATTGTACAATAGCAGTTCAGTAATTAATGGTAGTGACAGTTAATTAATTACTGTACTGCTACAAACAACAACATTATTTATCAATAGACGTGATTCATCATCAATAATTGGTTTCTTCAGAACGTGTAGCAAATGTAATAGCTCTTCGCAAGCCTTACGAACACACAGTGTCTTTTCTTATACCATATTAAAAATACAGCACATTAAAAGCGATTTCATGTTTTTCTCCACTCGTATTATGAAGTAGAATGGGCCCGTACCAAGTGCGAATAGGTACATTTAAATTTTTTGCTAAAATGAGATTTCGGTGTTGTGACAGAATTTATTATTCTAAGATTTCTTTTTGACTGTTTAGCCATTAAAATTTAGTAGGTACAGATTTTGCAGTATCTTATTCAGATATTTATTTATAATATTATACATGATATTTATAATATAATATTATAATATTATTATATTTGTATGCAACTACTGAATGTATTGAAGGGGAGGATGTACCGAGTAAAACCCGTTTACTTTCACCTAACTCATTATATAAAAATCAATGTTTGTTGGTTCGTATTTTATGACGTATCATAGTGTTCCTCCGATATTGTGATGAAACTTTGACAACTTTTAGTTTACACTTGCGCAAAGTTTGAACACGCCAGGTGACGCTACAATCTGTCAATAGTATTTCTCACTACGGGAAAACAACTCAAAGTCAGTAAATTTGCTTCATTCTAACCTTTAATTATTTTCCAAATTTAAAAAAAAAAGTCATTTAGCGAAGAGCACACTATCTAAATTAGACCTACGACATGAAATTCCGCTTCTATGGCAATGTCTTCAATCTAATGAAGGGTAATGTAATATTGTAGAGCCCACAGTTCTAAATTAAATGGTGACTAGATCTACCGTTTTTAGAATACGAGTAGGTAATGAAAACATGTTCTCCTATCTCGTGATTATTCAACATTTCGTTTCTGACATCGTGAACCATTATTATCCTAAATGCTTTTGAATTATAAATTCACTAGAATAACTAGATTAGATTTAATAACCAGATAGAAAATAAAAATTGGTTTGGCCATAATGTGTTTATTTGGTTACTACGACTATACAGTAACTAACAGAAGCACGTGTGTGAAAATATTTGAGTAAATCAAGAGATACTCCTGAACATCACACTCAACATAATATTAACATTCTACTTCCTCTTAGCGTTAATCTCAGTCGCATCCAAAGCGTTCACCTCGGAGTCTGGGGTCCGCTTTACCAATCTAACTGCGGATTTGGCTAAACTTCGATATTTTCTGTGAAGCGACTGCCATCTGACCTACACAACCACAAGACGATATCGAAGCATTGCAGCAGGACCAGTTGTTGGACTTTTCAGGCCTCCAACTACATGTAACGACTGCCGACTGACGGCTTAACGTGCTCTCCGAGGCACAACCAGACCAAAACAAATACCTATATTCATGTATACAAACATTTGCACTGGACGGGGACCGAAACCGCGCCTTCTGCATAGCGGCCGCGTTCACTACCGCCACGCCACGGAGGCTGTCATATAATATAATAATTTATTTTGTGGACTTTATAAATCTGAGCTCTTACATAACTATTTTTTATTCCTTATTATTGTTCAGTTATCAACTTTTTGCAATGCATTTGTTTTTAGTACAGTATTGCAAAATTCTCGGTTTAATATCATCATACCGTTATTATCTCAGTCATACGGCCTTTGCTAATATTCAACACAGCTTCCAGATATTACCTCGATTGTGCACAATTATACTCGCTCGCACATATTGTATAGGTATACTATTACACAATTATCTTATTGTAAGTAAACATAAATGCGTATAACAATTACAGTTGGTTAAATTATTATGAATAAAGTGCAATATATTCAAGGCCATATGTTCAATAGGGTTTACAATTGTTTGATAAAAAACGTAAGACAAATTATCATTTTAAAAACAACGTAAGATAAACTAATCATTTGACAAACTTTCATTTCTAAAACATATTACTTTAAAAACAATCCTCAAATGGTTTACTTCGCAAATATTTCACTAGTCAAAATATGATTATAATAATATTTATTTGACTAAATAATTCGTTAGTCAAATTGATGTTTTTACAAGATGATAGAAGATAACTTTTAAAAAAAACACACTGCCTTAACTTACCGAAATAAGTAGAATTCGGTTCTGGCATGGTGGTTCTGGTGTTGTGGTCGCAATTCTAACCAAACCTAACCTAGCCATTTTAATTCAGTTAATAATCTTTTGACCCTAAATATGTTACCTATATGATATCGTGCTAAAAATAAAATATTCTATATATCGCTGCTTTAAAACGAAAGAGCCACAAATCAAAATTAAGTTTTTTTCAGTAAAGCACATTGAAAATTTAAAAATGATTTTTTCAACTTTTTTAGTCCCCCTATTTTTTAATACTTTCGTCTCATACATCATTCGATGCGTATTTTAATTCTCTTATCTTCTTTATTTTAATCTGATAGTAACTATAACATACAGACGACTAGCAGCACATAAGTCCCTTTAGTTTATAAAATATTCCTAACAATTAAATTAATATTTTGAATAAAAGGCCACAAGTAGAAAAAATAAAGAGTTTTATTTAAAAAAAAATGACACAACCTTGTTATGAAACGTTAATCTAAAAATAAAAATAAAGAACATAAAAATACTGGTCTATGCGCACATTGCCATTAACAAAAAATCACAAATTTAACGTTTTATTAACAAAATAGTAGGTATTTTTCGCAAAATAAAATTGGTAATCAACAAATAAATTCTTCTAAAACTTCAATAGGCATACATTAACACTAATTATTATTATTATAGGTAACACAATAATCACAGCTTGAATTATAATTAGGATAAATTCGTTTTGGCTATTAGATAGAGATCAACATTTTCACTTTAATCTATAGGTAGTAGGCGGTTATCTAAGTAATTACTAATGAGCAGTTTCTATTATTATTACTATGCTATGTATCATAAAATCAGTCTGCACCAAAGGCATTAAATAGGTAATAGGTAACAAATAAAATTAAAGATTAGTATAAAAACTTTCGTAATATTTTGGTATCACATTTTTTTCTATAAGGTTAAGAATACCCTGCTTTTTGGTTCCAGGAACCTTTAGCTTTTGTGCGTATAATTTTTTTAGTGTCATAGTTACTTCACTGTTATATTTAGCTTGTCTTTTGGTCACAGTAGACACTGACTTAAACTCTGCGTCATCGTATGAAGTCTTAAAAAAAAATTGTTTCGGTTTTCTTGATCAATTTTCATAACTTTTATGTCTGTCCATCTTAACTTTTCTCCATCGTCTGTAACGGTGTAGTTACCAACAGCTAGACGTTTTAAGTCAAAGATGTTATCTGTCGTGTGTCAGTTCTTTAACAGTATAAGGCGTGCCTTTCTTCTTAGCAGTTTTAATTAGTGTTATATATTGATCTGGTACATAGATTGGGGACAATTTCGTGCATTTGAAATATTCCTGCCAATTACGGAATGTACCGAGTCACCCTCGTTTTGGGTATGCCCTTTTATCAAGAAATTGTGGGTTATACTCAGTAATTTTGGAAAGTCACGAATAGCGTGTTGGTACATGGCAGGCATACATTTGTTCTTTTGCTGACCACAGCAATTGTCACTGTAAAAGACTACATCAAACGCTTCAGTTACTTTATCATATAAACTCTTTAAGTACATAAGTACGCATGAGCCCAATTCGTTCACACCTCGAGCTCCTCCTTCGTGCCAAACAAAACATGTTGTATTTTTTGTCTCAAGTTCAGTAATGGTAAAATTTAATAGGTTTACTTTAGAGATGTAATAAAAACTCGAAACATCACCACGAGGACAAGGCATCACGGCCTGTAGGTCATATACAGCAACTACAAAAGTATCACTTACATTTTCTTTGTCCCTCTCCTTTTCGGCTCTTGCGAGTGACTTTTCTTTCAGGTGCAGTTCGTATTTAGATTGTAGTGGCACTTTATCTTGAGCATTAACATAGGCTACACAATCATCACACTGGTCCTTTTTAGGCTGCCAAAAAGATATATTGAAATTATTTTTAAAGATGCTATAATATATTTGGTACGAAGCGTAATTTTTCCCGTCCGATTTACATTTTTCAACATAGTCTCTGTGTAAAGCAGTGACGTTTGTCCCACCTTCAATATACTCTCGTTTCGTTTGAGCACGGCAATAATGACTTTCAATCCGTGGGATTGAATTAATATGAGCTTTAATTCCATCTGTTCAATCAATGTGCGTCTTGTTGTGGCTGCCATGTTTTCCTCTGTTATGTTTTGTTTGAACTCCTATGGGGTTAGAATGTTTATTTAAAACAGTTCTTATAAATTTATCCGAAACCGCTAGGGTACTCATAAAGAAAATTTTGCATACTCGAAGGAGGGTCTCATTTTTGTCCAAATAATAAGCGTGATTGAATTTTTTTCGATTACTACCGTCACGAGTGTATCGATATTTTAAAGTGATTTTGATCATGTGCTCGTGGACAAATTGTCTTTGAATAAGCAAATCGCCTGTTGCCCAAAACTCTGCAAAAATTAACAACCTTTCTTCATTTGTTAATTTTTTAGAGCATTTAAGTTTGCACTTATCACCACAAACAGGACCCAATCTTTTGGTGTCAACAGATTTCCTAGATTATACGCTTATACGCAAACAATATATAAGCTTTACCAGTATTCCTTAGAAGTTTTGCTTGGTTTTTTTGCCATAACTCCGGATTTGCTTTCCTTTTACGGGATCTGTATTGATCAGTATCAACACAAGGAGATTGCGCACCTAGGCTTGATGTCTGAGAATCAACACTGGCTGGCTGAGTAACGACTCTGGGAGGCAAATTATTTTCAACGCTAGAAGGTAGAGTATCGATACTAGGAGGTTGAATGTGGACGCTACGAAGTAGAGTATCGACGCTGGGTGATTGACTAGTTACAGACATAGTTTGGTTAGTCATCCTGCATGGTGGGTTCTTAGAGCAATGTGCTTCCATTTCAATATCACCTGAAATAAAAGGAAAAATAATGATAAAAATATTTCTAATGACATAGGTTTTTGAAATCAAAAGCAGAAAACTATTGCTTACCTGATCTCGATAAAAGCACATTGCGAGCTACGAGTTGTATATTTGTGTATATTATTATAACTTTAAAGTTTAAATCAACAAACAATAAAAACTGATAGACTGAAATAAATAAATATTAAACAAATCATTACAAATCGATCATTTCAATAATGAAAGTTAAATTTACGCGTATATTTAGTACAATAATATAGTGCAGTATTAGTATATTATTATTTATTAGCAACAAAATATAAATAACACGCCATAAACCAAAGAATTCCTTTAGCATAATTAAAGCAATATCAAAGCCTTTTGTCTTAAAATAAAACATCGCAAACACAACAATACTTTGATTAAAACAGACGTTTTACAAAAAACAACTGTTAAGATTATAAAAAATAAAATATATTACGTATATTTATATTGCCAAATGGACATATTCCGAAATGTGGCACTTTTGCATTAAAAATAATTGTGTACTTACTTGTTTTTATATGCGAAACAGACACATTCGCAAATATGGCCTTGTGGCATATAAAGTTCAATCACAACAAAAGCAATTTTTCGCGATGTGGCCCTTTTTCATAAAACTGACGTGCGCTCATGCCGACGGTAGGGGCGCAACTAAAAAGATGGCCGTGTTGCTCTTAAGATGGCTGTTGATGCATTAAAATGCCAAAAGGGCGGTTGTGTAAAATTATAACATAGAGACCGTTTTTAATGGGTGTCTTCGTAAAATATGAAAGTAAAGGTGATTTTAGTTACATTTTTTAATTAAAACTTATTTTGAACAATTTTGATTTGTGGCCCTTTAGTTTATAAGCAGCGATTATGTTCTTCTTAAATATTTTAACTTTTACCAAGCAATGCATTTTGTCAAATGTTATTTATGCTATACGTTGTTTTGCCTACTACATTTTTTTAAAAATAATCCCTTATATGAAATGATGTTTTGACATAACAACATTTTTTCTGGTAAATAATTTGTCAAATGAATAGTTTGTTGAACAATAGTTTGTAAAAGGTAAATTTATCAAGTATAATTTTGTCAAACGTTATTTTGTAAATGAAAATTGTCATTTGTTTTTTGTCAAATGATTGGACACCGTTCAATAGTTACACTTTTTTGTTTCCAATTCTTCGACAGCTGAATTAAGTTTGATGTCAATTTCTTCATAATTTGGGGACTTAATTAACACTTTTCTGGGTAAACGGATTTGTATCTTTGACTAATATTTCCAAAACTTGTAAACAAGGGCAGTGTTCCCTCAACTTTGGCGCCTTAATTTTGAGACCGAGACCGAATAAATGATTGTTTAAATGTGGGTGTTAATTCATCTCTACCTAACGCTCCTGAGATTGAGTCTTGATAATATGTATGTAGATATGTATGTTAAATGATAGAGATTAGGTTTCCTTGTGTAACTTAAATACATAATATTTCCATTGCTTATATTGGCTTCCAAAACATAACTAAATAAATGAAGTACTAGCACGGGAATACGGTCGTTAACCTTTATTTGAATAATCTACATAGATTTTTCTAGAATTTTGTGTAGCGCTTTGTCGCTTTTTATCGAACTACAATCAAAATTGCATGTCATTTTCTGTTCAGTTTCACTATTATATCCCACTAGATGCCACTAGATAATTTAGAAATAGGCGTAAAGACGAGCGGGTGCAAGGAAGAAGACTTTAGGCCCCCGCGTCCCTTCTCCCCCACATTTGGTGATGCATTTTTCTGAAGAGAAATTTGACTGAGGCATCTCTGTTACCTAGTCATATTTTATCATTCATGTCACATACGTCGTTATACTTCAATAAAATATCATGTTGAATGTTTCCATGCAGAAATGATCTTTTTTAATAGCTCATATTATAAAATATGTAAATAATATGCATTTGCATTTGTCCTGCTTTGTCTTCTACACTGATGGCACAGAAACTCTGTACTTACAGGGTTGGCAGCTCAACTGTAACTCCACTGGTGTTACAAACGTCCATAGGCCACGGTAACCACTTTCCATCAGGTGGGCCGTGTGCTTGTCTGACACCTAAGTGGTATAAAAAAAGTCAAAATAGCAAAATTGTTAGTTTGGCCATATACATAGGATAAAATAATCCAATAAATAATAAATAAATAACAATAATTTAATAAATAAATAACAATAACAAAATATCATAAAACTTATTTAAAGTTGATTTAATGATATGTAAACGAGTTACTAAAAGCTGATTATTGATTAAGAAAATTTAATCCATTTTAACATATTTCCAAAAAGGATCGGTGTTCAATTCGATTGTGATTTTTTTGTGTATGTATACCGATTACTCTGATATTTATGATCCAATTTACGTGATTCTTTTTAAGTTCGACGCAGAGTAGTTTTTATAGAATAGAATTTGGTCTCATAAAAAATTGATATAGTTTGGACCATTAGTTTTAATTATATAAATATATATGTATGTATTATTACATGTCCATTTTTAAACGACTTCTTTTCTATATTCTTATATTTTCGTCGTAAATGAACCGATTTAAATAATAATGAATAAGTTAAGTGCTGAATTGAATTGAGAACCTCCTCCTTTTTAGAAGTCTGATAAAATTCTTTTTGCACTGGGTTCGGTATAACTCATAGGTAGTTCCATATAAATTTCATGTGTAGTGAACCTTGGACTACGGAGATACATCAGAGAACTCCTCGAAATCAAATAGAAAATGGAAAGTGATTGCTTTTTAGCTTGATTTATGACGATTCTGTGACACAGAAGGCGACATTACGATAGTTAAGGGTGTCCTAGAATGATTAAGTCTTGAACTATGGAGGCAAATAACAGAAATTCTTAATGATATAGCACGAAGGTCCCGTTTAAGTTATTGAAAGCACAACTCGAAAATTATGGTCAAGATTCTGGACTGGCTTAGGACCTCTAAAAAGGGGAACAAAATGTATTACATGACAATAAAAATCTTCTTTTGTTCTTAGCGATCAAAGGTCATACGAACGTGGAGGAAAGAGATTTTTGATATTACCAATACAAATTGTAATCCCTATTTAAGTCCCCTTATATTATTTTGTGAGACACGTAACTCTTATCTTAGTCTATTGAATCTTCTTGAGAGGTTTTAGATGTGCCTAGTTACGTTTAACCAAAGAAAGGTAACACAAACTCCATTGCCGAAAGTGGTTTTAGTTAGCACAAAATAACAGTATGTATTTGTCAGTGGCATACGAAATAGGAATAAGAATATTAGAAAATATAATACTATCTATTTTTGAAAAACAATCAGCTTAATATTCGGACAACAGAAACCTTATACCTACTAGATGATATAACATAGGTAGTATCATGGACCTATAGAAAAATACAAACTGAGTCTCGCGTATAATCTAAGTGAAATAAAAAACCTATATAAAAGTATACTGATGATACACGAAATACGCACACACTCTCACCAAAAGTATACAAATCGGCGCCACTCGGTTGTCCTTAATGATAGGAATCATTAAGTAAATTAATAAAAAATATGGGATACTAAATTGTAATGCAATTCTGTAAAAGAAAGAGTTAAAATGGACACATTTGTTCACATTATATTTGACAGTAAAATTTTTGCCCTTCATACTATCAGTCGATGTTCTGTGATAGTCCGTCCGAATTTTTCTATAGGTCCATGGGTAGTTAACAATAATTTATCTGTCACAGCTTATTTATACCACATTTGCGAATAAACCATATCTGAAACATATTTTTTCGGTTGAACTAGCTCTCTTTGTTTGTCATTCGACACATATAACATATATGTATATACATAACATACATAGGTATTATAAGTATTAATACCTATATAAATTTTATTGTTTTTATAAGAACTCCAAGTTCGTAACTCTAATTCTAGTGATTGTACAGAAAGTAATCAGACAATAGAACTTTACTGAGTAAAAGACGATAGAGACGAATTAAGTGTTATTACAGAAAATGTTCTAAGTTTTATACTTAAGTTTCACTTCGTATCCGTTAAGAATAAGAATGGAGATGTACTATCTATTCTCCTCTATCATAAATATGTTTTCCATTTGTGTTGAGACGTCTAGAAGGGTGTTCAAAGAGCCCATACATAATTCAGAGTACATTAGTGTTTCATATTTCAGATTGCAATGAATACCTGCGTGAGAAACAAACGTAAAAGCTGTTGGGTAAAGCATATACAAGTCCATGTTGACTGTTCAGTAACACAAGTGAATACTATATGAAAGGCGAAACTATGTTTACTTCACCCTTAGAATGACAAATGAGCCTTACTCATACAGTTCCTACAATGTTCATTCAAAACATAACAGGTAAGATAATCTTTAGAAAAATTCAGTAAGTACTCTGTATATCTTTGTGATTAAGTAACTGGTTTTACGGGTGATTAAACTTTTTTCAAGTAATTTATCTCTGTCTCCCTGTAGACAATTTGGGTAAATCTTCGTGGTTTGGGACGTCAAATTTACCTAATAAAAATTTAGAGGAAGGTTTTATATATAATTAGGCTACTAATTATAGATACATCTGAAGCAAGCATTTCCCAGAAAGTTATCAAATACATGAAATTTATTGAAGCTGACTTTGCAAGTCTACAAGTAGGTTCACACATACAGGCGAAACTGTTGATTACTAAGTTTATTATGACACGACAAATGAGTGTTACTTTAGAATGATCGAGTATTATCATGATTAAATTATCAAATGTACACAGAACGGAGAATTTGAAGTAGCGATCTCATGAAATGCGTTCCAATTTTTGTATCAGTTTTATATAGGCGAAGGGAGCAACGCTAGCAAATTTGGGATTAAGATATAAACGAATTGGGACTAAAAGGGAAATTGAAATATTTTTCCTTCCTTTTTCTTATTTTTCTATAAGTATGTGCATGGATTAGGTATATCCTCCTAAAAGATAGAAGCTTTGGGTTATGTTGTAAATATAATACCTACCACTATATTGTTTGCAACGCGTAATATCCTACCTTGCAGCGTCAATAACATTGCTACACGTTCTAAATTAAATTATTATTATTGTATGAAGTAATGAACGTGGGAGTTAATTCTCACCAATAAACAAGTCCTTTTTGAATCGTAATGTCAATTACGCTAGAAGTTCGTTATTTTGAACGTGGGAGTTAATTCTCACCAATAAACAAGTCCTTTTTGAATCGTAATGTCAATTACGCTAGAAGTTCGTTATTTTCAAACATTTCATAAGGGAGCTTCTGATTACAAATAAAAGTACACGTATACCGGGACATGGGCCCCTAGATTTTATATTTCCAGTAACTCATAGCAGAATTGTAACTCTTCAGTTGCCTTAGCGCGGTTAGCAAAAATCATCGAACTATTGATACTATTTTTTAGTAACAGTCCGATGGGTAGTATCTATATAGTTATTGAAATACTCAAGCTACTGCAATTCTCAGAGTACATAAATCCTCTTATAGCGGTAGTTCAGTGGATAGTCTTTGAGCGATCTACTGAAACTCTGTTGAACGAGACACTTCATAAGAGATGCACAGTTGTTCACCATTTCCAACATTTGCTGTCGTATATCGGCAATAACGTGGCGAATATTGTCCTCCTAGTGGTCAATCGTTTTAGGTTTAGTTAGACTAGGGACTTCACATATCCCTACACAAAATAGTCAAAGGGCATTAAATCGCACGATTTTGGGGTCGAAACGCGAAATTATGCGGGTTCCTTCAATAAATCAATCAAGAGCTATGTGACATTGTGCGCTGTCTTGTTAAAACCACAGCTCCTGCACATCATGGTAGTTCAATTTCTGAACAAAAGTCTGTTATCATGGCTCTACAGCTGTCACTATTGACTGTAACGTTCTGGCCAGCATCGTTTTTAAATTATTTTACTATGTCGTAAGCGCAATAGAGTAGTAGTCCAGGATGGGACAGGCCCTACCCCAGAAGGTATATCGATAAAATTATCTTGAAATAAAATGTTCCACAGTTGAACGGATTAACTGTTCTGATGGACGATTATGTTGCCCGTGAAATGGACGTAGGCTGTGATACGTATTGCGTACGGTACTGTGATTTTCAAAATAAATATCACAATTTGTTAGCGTTATTCAGGCGTCAGTCTATTCTATTCATATTGTATTGCCTAAACATTGCTTTGTCTTCTACACTGACGGCACAGAAACTCTTGTGCTAACAGGGTTGGCAGAGTGAGTGTGACTCCCTTGGTGTTGCATACGTCTATAGGCCACGGTAACCACTTTCCATCAGGTGGGCCGTGTGCTTGTCTGCCAACCAAGTGGTATAAAAAAGAACTACAATATTTTTCACGTAGCATGGGTACGGTGACGTTTGGGATTTGAAGTTACTAGAGATGTAGTCAAGATAAAATCGCATGAAATAAAATCGATTATATATCTTATCGAGATCATTTATTAATGAAGAAGAAATCGATTCTATTAACTAATAATTTTGAAGAAAAAAAGTAAAACAAAATTGATAACCTGTTTAATTATTTATTAAAAATCAAACATGTTCATCATCTTCATCATCATCATCATCATCATCATCGTCATCTGACTCGTCGACGTGAATAATTATTTGGGAATCAATTATGCAGTCTATTCTAATGTCTCGCTCCCAGTCATGTAAGATTAGATTTTTGGTTTTCTCCACTACTTTCTTCCAGTCATCGCCAGTGACATTTTTGCATCCCTCTTTCAATAACCCCATCATTTTTGTGGCTGTAAAAGGCGGAGCTGTATTTTTTCGTGCAGCGTATCCTGAAACAAGATAAAAACAAATTGAGTCATAGAATTCACGTAATAAACATAATCATATTTTTGTCAGTATGTAAATAGACTATGGTTAAACAAGTTACCTTTGATTTGGGCCCAAATTAATTCAATGGCATTGTACTGACAGTGGTACGGTGGAAGCCTCAGGACTTCGTGACCATATTCGTTTGCCATCTTATCTAATTTGTATGTCGTTTGGGGCTTGTGCATTTTTACGAGCTTCACTAGCTCCACCTTTAATTTCGTCTCATCGGCTTCCACATTATTGGCTTGGAGCCACTCGATCAACTCGCTCTTCTTATTGGAAGAAGTCGGCGGTTTGTTCAATTGCACGGAGTGATATGGGGCATTGTCCATAATAATTGTGCTGGGTTCTTCTAAATTGCTAAGCATATTTTGAAACCATTCCGTGAATACTTCCGCATTCATATCTTCGTGATATTCTCCCGTCTTTTTCGATTTAAAAGCAAGTAGCCCATTTTCTACAAATCCTTTCGATGTGCCTGCGTGACAAATAATCAATCTCTCCCCTTTTCCTTCTGGCACTTTGGTCGAGGCATGAGGTGTATCGTCAGTCCACATTTTACCGACCGTATGATTGGCATTCAGCCAAGTTTCATCCAGGAAGACGACATTGCTCCAATCGGTAATCGCTTTAGCCTTTTTCAAAAAGGTAACCCGCGCAAGTGCTATATCGCCCCTCTCCATGACAATTTTTCTTTTGTTTACTTTTTTGAATTGGAAACCAATGTCCTTCAATACGCGCCACAAGGATGTAGGACTTCCAGTAAACAAATCAGCATCTTTTAAAGACTTGACCAGCTTTAGAAGCGTCGGTAATTCTTTATTCTGGTAATAGTTATAAATGTGGCTCCGTATAGCATCGGCCGCAAAACTGTCTACATCTGTTACAGATGCCTTTTTGGTTCGCTTTTTATTAGGGGTGGATAACTTATTTTCTTCTGTATCGTGAGCACCATATTTTTCTCGAGTGATTCGAGAAACCGTGTTCCGCCCAATGTCTAACGCATCTGCCACTCGATCCAAAACGTTGGACACAGGCAATAGCGTTCCGCCATTCTCACGTTCCCGCTCAAAGTAATCCCGCAATCGAACTACAAATTCACGGGCTTGACTACCAAGCACAGTCTTTTTCGTTCTTTTTGGCATTTTGCCAAAAAAACAACAAAACAAAAGTCAATTACAAAAAACGGTAACGAAAACAACAAAGCACAACGATAGTCAATAACAAAAACAAGTAACAAAAACACCACGCAAGCTCAAAACAAAGAAAACAGACCGCATACAAGGCAGACGCACTCGTACTGAGTTGATATAACAAGATGGCTGCCAGCTCATGCTTAAGCAGTGTTGCTATATTATAATAAAGCTCCACAAAGACAAAAATGCTTTGTTTAAAGTTTATTATTACATAATTATATTTTATAATCGTATTTTAGTTAAAAATACAACTAACGATTTATGATACTTTATTCGACAATTTATCGATTATAACGATTTTACTATGTCAATCTCTAACGCAACCTGTTCCGATTCACGCATCAAGAATTATGTATTTGGAATGTTTATATTTAAAGTTTAAATAATTACGGAGAAATAAAAATAGTTTTAAGTTAAAAATGCAAAATAAAACAGTTTTCTTTTTATCTTCGTATTAAGTGTTGTTTCCTGTATTCCGCGTTAGGTAAATTGTTTCGAAATGAATCATGCATGAAATGGAATTAGTCAAATGTCACCGTACCCATGCTACGTGAAAAATATTATAGCTGAACATTAATCACTTGACAGCTGTCAAAATTACCGCCAATTAAAAAAAGTATTACCTATTATATTTTGTCTTGTCGACTTGTGGCGAAATTTACACAGAGTACATAATTATTCTTGTACTAAGTCGCTTTTTACGTGTTCCTTTTAAAATATAATATAATTTAGTACTGCTAGCTTCGTCTAATAAACAATTCTAATTATTTATTAAATTAAGTCCTCATAAAGGCTACCTATAGAGCGAATAATAAAGTTATTGTTCGTCAACGTATCTTTATCTGGTGTGATAAAGTGTTTTTTTTTACAAATAACAAGATAAACTATATTTTTTTATATATTTGGTTCGCCAATTGACTACATCCCGCTAGATGGTAAAAAACTGAGGGTGCAGTCCAAAAGGTACGAACCACCACGTCGTCCGATACTAATATACTACATTAATAGCGAAGCGAGTGAGTCTTCGTAACGACAAGGTGGCCAATTTTGCTTTTGTCCGTATGTCTGTTTGACATATTCTTTGATTTATACCTCATCTTTTGTGAAGAAACTTCTTTGATAAGAGGGAAAATGAGGCATTGCCGGAGTGAATCCATTCTTACGGAAAAAATATTAACAAGACGGTTACCATGACAACAAACAGCAAAATTGCACTCAAAGAGCCTAAATTATTCAGATTACTTACATTTTAAGGATACCTGAAACTATAAAGGTATCAGAAAAATGTGGTAGAGTGCTCGCGACGTATACTGTGCACAGAACTACTAGTTTTATTACATTTCAGTCATCCGTGAGATGAAACATCACATTTGTTAAAAATATACACAGATGATATTATAAATAGGTCACGTGAAAATCAATGACTCATTTTACGAAAAGTAGCATTATGACGTCACTTGCAAATTCACACACAAGCTAAGCTCTGGCTGGTTCATTATATATTCATTGGCAGATTATTTCTGGTCATTGCAGTCTGTAAAATTTTCACTTTGAACTTCGATTTTATGTACCAACTGGCAGGATTTATAAAAGTTAATTATTTTTGATGATCGAGACGATGATGACGAGATCATTTGCGCAGTTCAGCGATATAGGTTTTTTTAAACTTCACTATTTTTTTTCAATGAATTTTTCAACGAAGTAAGATCGTTTTCGCATTGTACGGTCCGATACCGGTGTCGGACGACGACAGCTGATATGCGATAGCCGACACCATGCAACACCATCTTCACATATATCCAATAAAATGGGCCCGATACGTCAAGGATAATATGTCCATTTGCTCCTTAGAATATGTACAGGGTGTATTTTTGAAACGGGGCAGTAACCGTTGTAGTTACAGCAAAACGTTCTTAGGAGACCTTCCCTAACTTTTTGAGATATTTTGAACTATAAAAGTCGACAAATGTGCATTTTGTTTCGTTTCAGGATAAACAATATGTATTAATATGTAAAAAGCTCCATAATAAAAACAGTGAATGATTAAGTATTTAGTGTACAGTGTTGATGTTCAGAATATGATGTTTTGAAGCCAAATTCGCAGTTAGACTGGCAAAGCGGACCCCAGAGTAAGAGGTAAAAAGCTTCAGAGGCGACTGGGATTAACGCTAAGAGGAAGAAGGATTATGATGTTTTGTGTTGAGTACCTGTGATAGAATTTCTACGCTTAGTGTATAATAAAGGTTTTATAATAATTAAAAAGGAAAATGTAATTATTGTCTTTAATTTATTTACATTCACAATCATCTACAGACACTATTACAATGTCGTTGAGTTTAGTTCCCTTAAGGGTAATTTTAGATAAAAGCTTACAACACCTAAGTCAAAACAATTGCTATCTAAAAGGGACACGCTGAGGCTCTATCTATACAGTATATCATCTAAGATTAGCTCAATAGCATAAACTCAAAAAAAAATAAGTTCAACTACAGACTGCTTAGAAATCTCTTTGACATATTTGATGGACATGAGGACTATATGTAGACAGTGTATTTGACAAAGCATTGACCTTATTGCCCATTTGACAAATATACGACGAATACGTAAAGCATACACTTGACAAATTTTTTTTTTTTAAATTCTGTAGGACCAGTAGGCTATTTGACTAAATGTGACAAATCACTTGTTGTGAAATACTTTTAACTTTTTAAGCTAAGTGTCCACCTTTCGGTATCATGCGTATCACAATACAACGGGTCGACCTGAACCTCGATTCTGCTCGGCGCCTCCTTCTGCGAGCAAGTAATGCTCGTGAAGGAGGAGGCGGGGCGGGAGCGGCAGCGGGAGCGACGAAGGATCCCAAGCCAAGCTGCCCGCGTACGAAGGCAACTCGGGCGTCAGAGGTCGATGAACGACCTCCGCCCCCCATGAGCGCCGGCCTGAGGGTGACAGGTGGAGCCGCCTGTCACCCTGGCAGAAGCAGGCCGCGGCGGTGGCGCGACTGGCGCGCCTCCCCGTTTCCGGGGACGAGTTGGGGACTCTGTAGTCCCCACACCCGAGAAGAGGGCCAGATCGTTAGAGATGGCCCTGGGTCGGCCGGGGTGCGAGGGATATGCCTGTCAACCTCACCTTCGGCAACCAAAACGACCCACAGGCGGCGTGCGTTTCAGTCGGTTCGAGTCCGACATAACCCCCTCCACCGGCTCCGGTGGGGAGGTATCCGTGGGGATTTTGCGCACGGAAAAAAAAAAGAAACTCGATTCTGCTAAAGAGAAACTAAAGTCAATAAATGTCACGTCATAATTTGATATAAAAACACGAAATAAAGGAAATAAACGTTCAATTAATTAATTTATTTCTGCCTTAATCTTTACTATGATAGCGTGATGATATTAATAATATGATGATTATGAGTCTCTAACCAACTATCTTTAATATGTAATCGTAATTTTGTGCAGCTTCGCAACTGGTTGGAGTCGATTTCATTTATTTTGCTTAATTGACTTCGAGTTAATTTAAAAAGTCTACTTCCAAAAACCTCATGGGCCGCAATAAATAATTATTAATAAAGTACCACCAAACTCAAGTATCAGACTTGAATTACTCACCTAAGCAACTTGTATCTACTTACTTGAAGAACAGACATTACTATAAATGCATCACGTAATTCTAGATGTAAATGCGAAACAGTTTTGCTTTCAGAAAAAAATATGGGTAAAACAAATATATACCTACAGTTGGCTAAGTAAAACAGCTAACTTCAGGGGCTTCAAGGGCTTCAAAGGCATCCTCATTAGCCTGTGGAGTTCAAGGCTTTCTCTTACTCACCATCGTGCAAAAATTTACTTTACGTATCCTGACACTTGGTATGCCTGCCACTTGGAACGCCTGCCATTCCACCGTCCATTTCATATTTTTTAGAAGATAAATATTTTAGGCACTTAGGAAGCTTAGACGTTAGCACCAACGTAGTCACTTCAACCACAAGTACTTCTCGCGACGTTTAAATGGATTACAAGGGTTCGCGTACCCCTTGTTAAATCAAAGCGTTGACTGCGAACCTAATGGCTGTCAGAACAGGCCCAGTACAAGTAGAGCGCTGTCAACATCGCTCGCCTGAAAGTTTAAGTAAATGTTCAGTAACATACCCAACTAATATAAAATGATGAACGAATGTGAATGATGAGAGTGATCGAAAGGAATCGAAAAGAATCCATTAGAGGCTAATACTATTATATGAGTCATGTATTTATGTGCTACCCTAGTACCCATACACTTCCTGCACGAATACATTTTAGTAATTATATTTTAGGTACTGAATAGAGCAGACGGTTAAGACAGATAACTAATAATATTAATCTATACTTCTACACTAATATCACAGTCTAACGACTTCATACTTCATACAGTCTGATGACTCTGCTCTGGCGGGATCTCGAGAGATTATCAGTTTTTTGTGTTTATTCTTGTTAATAATCACAATATTGAAATAAATTAGGAAAATAAAAATAAAGATTATAGGTATTACTGACAAAAACATTAATTTTTATGATTTCTTTTCATATTTTTTATGTATTTACATTGTTTGATGTTTCCCTTTTTAAATTAACTTTTAATTAGATAGTAAACTTTGACGTTTCAAATAAGAAAGAAAATAAACAACCCTTCTGTTCTATCATATCAAAATCTGTTAATAATCAAATAATTCTATTCTAATGTCGGATGGTTTAGCACCCAACCAAATTCCCCTATTCGTGATATTTTCCTCAAAATTCTCCATTTTAAACTGGCTATTATATTTGCTAGCTTTCACGAGTTAAGAAAGTTAGAATATAAAAATCATCTAATGTTGGTTAACTCTATGTGATGAACCAGTTATTTTCTATAAATTATTATTATTCCTCTTAATACTAGAGTCCCTAGTAGATCTATAAATATTCATGTGTTCAAAATAAACGGTGGACCTGAAAAATCGGGATGTATATAAATCTATAAATAGGTATATAAACAAGTTATCCGATATTGGCCAAGTTTAGATTTCAAATTTATTAAACAAAAAAGATAATAAAATAGAAGCCTAAACAATAATTAATTCAGTCGAAAAGAGTAAAATGATGACAAAGCAAAAGTGTTATGCTAAGAAGTGCCGAGTTCACGGTTTATTCGAAAGTTATAAATGAGTTCTGGCACCAGCTTCATTCTTCATCCGGGCGGATTTGATTTTGAATTGCAGTGACAGAATGAAGGATCGAGTAAGGCTTCGGCTTAGCTTTCTCAAGTATCAGTGAACGTTACACCTTCTTTAAGGGTTCACAAGATAACTGTGAATATGTCAAATACAGTAAAATATGTATGTAATGTCAAAAGATTATTTTTATGATAGTTAACTAAATATTGCATCCTTCATTGTCAATTTGTCAATTGAAAGCTCAGTGCAAAGCTATGGCAACGGGTACGCCATTGTTTTATGGCCTGTTAATTGCTGACAACATATTACATGCATATTATATTTAGTTGATAGTAAATCTTATTTTATAGAAATTAAATATATATATCTACTTCATTCGCTGTATTTACAATAACAAGATGAAAAGTACTAATTTTAACCAGATTGTTTACCAAGATTGAATGCAAATTGAATAACTTTAAAATATATCATGATCATAATAAAATTAATGAAAGTTAAAACAAAGTAAAACCAGTAATAGAAATATGATTATAACATCTATTAGGTATTCTAAGTCAAAAGTCAACCAGCCTAGTTTAGTACGGAAGTACGAGTATATTGTTAAAATAAACCAAATAGAAATCATAATATGCATATATACTATAGTCAGAATTTTAATTCCATTCCAGATTTGACATTAGCTACTGTCATTTTGTGAAATAATGATACCACATATAATAGTGTAGTGATGAACACAAAAATCGATAAACAATCAGTGTGTTTTGAGGAGTGGTTCGCTGGAGTCTTACCAAAATTAAGACCAAACTCAATTGTGGTGATGGATAATGCACCTTACCACTCCCGAAAATTGGAAACGGCACCAAAAATGAGCTGGAAAAAAGCTGCCATTCAAGATTGGCTTTTAAATAAAAATATTCATTACGAACCAGATATGGTTAAAGCTACACTTTTAGAACTGATTCCACATAACGAGTATTTTAATAAGTACGCTGTAGACGAAATGGCAGCACAACATGGGATCACAGTTTTAAGACTGCCCCCTTACCATTGCGAGCTAAACCCTATCGAATTGATATGGGCGCAGGTAAAGGGGCATGTAGCTCAAAATAATAAAACCTTCAAATTGACAGACGTGAGAAATTTATTTCAGAAAGGCATTCAAAAAATTACGGCTACCGAATGGTCTAAATGCGTATCCCATGTTGTCAAAGAAGAGGAAAAAATGAGTAGGCTAGATATGTTGATTGACAATATCACAGACACATTTATAATAAATGTTACAGAAAGTGACAGCGATAGCGATAGCGATGACGGCGACAATTTATAAAATAAATAATTACCATAATACATCTATCTGTTTTATTTGTCATGTTCCTTCATGATCACATTTTTTTATTTATCTCCCACACAATTTTAGAAGAAAAGTCTCAGATCGTTAATTAATCGTCAAAACTAAATTAGCGGTTCAGAAATATTTAATTTCCTGATATACTTAGTTTACGAGAGTAAAATTATAAACGAGAAGAATCGATCCGGAAATATTCCATTTCCATATCGAATAATTTCGCAACGTCAATATTTAGTACTTGTCATAACGTTGCAACACTGAAATTGTCAAATCTGGAATCGAATTAAAATTCCGAGTATAGGTTTTAAGTTTGAGGTAGTTATAATTAAAAACTTTTCTGAAATGAATAGTATACAAACCTAACAAAATGTATCTGAAATACTCGGTGTAGTAATCTTATATTCAATTATTCAAGCTTCTGCCTCTTTTGAAACTAAGACCCCTTATGAATATTTCACAAGGGGTGTTATAGATTCCTAGAGGCTCCATGCAAGTGTCAAACATCATTTTGATGAACCATTAGTGTTAAATAAAATAAAAGATTGTCTGCCTGTGGTATGAATGACCACGAAAGTGGTTGACTTCTTCTGATTTTTATACGAAGCTAGTTTTAATACCTATTAAAATTGATTTAATAAAATCAGAACAATATTTAATAATTAAAAACATTGATTGACGTAAAAAATGTAGCACCACAATCTTATTATTTCTTGCAGTTGGTCGTCTCAGTACTTGCGCGGGGCAACTATGAACGGTACAGGGGAAGAGAGCGGCAGAGTCGGTAATCGGCGAGTGCAAACTCACGTAGTTTGCGCTGTCTAATCTGAAGGGATGCGTTGCCAATAATCTCAATACGTCTACGTCTTCTCTAAGTTCTTAATACATTGAAATCTTTTTATTTACTAGCTTTTTATCAAATTGCAATGTATTTCATGTATATATATGTGTAACTATGTTTGTTCTGGTCAAATCTTGCAACCCGATTTTGACGCAGATAGCGTCAACCGATTTTGATGAAATTTTGCAAACATTTTCTATTTGGATGGCAATGCATCAATATGGTGCCATTAAGCTGTTCTGATGACGGAGTAGGGAGGTGACTCCAAATAAAAGTACCCTTTGTGGTGACAACTATGACCCTTGACTAACTTTCTGTGCGTAATGATGTCGGACAACTGGTATGCTTATAGATAGTAATACTGTGGTAATACAGGGATGAAAACGTCCGAGTGTTGATAAGATGAACCCTGCCGTTTGTACAGTCAGTACCTTTATCAGCGCTATTAGGAGATACAACTGTGCGGACATTTTGAAATCCTTTGTTAAATCTTTCTTTGTCTTCCTAATTTCAAGGTAGATCCACGAGAAAATTTCACTATTTCAGGATCTTTGTTCCGTCCTTATTACCAGTCGTTTTTTTGGGATTTTATGACATAGTAACTAGGACCTTTATGTCAAATCTTATTTTGTGTTATATAAATAGAATCATAATAGAATCATTGTTGATGATGATTAATTGATGGTGTTGGTAATGATGATGATGACCATCAAGTGAGGATGACGAACACTGAGATGATTGCTGCCTCAGTAAAGTTGTGGGGACTTTACTAGAAGCTCCCTAGGAAAATTTGGAACAATTCATTGTAATATGCCACTTTCCTACACTTTAGTGCATTATCAAAGACGTTATGTCTAAAAATACACCACTTTTATATAGGTACATAGAAACTCGAATTCACACCACTTCCGGCAAATAAAATAATACTGCGATGCGTCCTTCTTCGTGTTGGCGCTCAAATTCACTACCAAACGGTCAGCGAAATATCATGCTTTTTTTTTTTTTTTTTATAGGACACGCCAACTTGACCTCACCTCGCCTGATGGTAAGCTAAAGGCAAAGTCTCAGGAAAGAGGGTCACCATTACAGACACTAAGTGCTACAATGGTGGCACTCAGCTTGGCGGCCTCATCAGATGCTTTTTCACGCCCCGCTTAAAGGCCCCGGGACTGTAGGAAGAAGGAAACACGTGTGCTGGTAATGAATTCCAGGTCTTGGTGGTGCGGCAAAGAAAAGAGTCTCCGAACCGCTTGGTTCTTGCTCGTATATTCTGCACAGTGTGAGGGTGACATCTAAGGCCTGCACGTGTTGTCCTATGTAGGAAAGGAGATGGTGGGATTAGTTGGAAGAGCTCGTCAGAACACTCACCGTGGTAGAGACGGTAAAATACAGCCAAGGAAGCAATATCTCTACGCATCTGCAAAGGCTCGAGGGTGTTCGTGACCTCAGGGTTCCCAATAATTCGGACCGCGCGTCGCTGCAACCTGTCGAGAGCATCTAGTAGGTATTTCGCGGAGCCATCCCAGAGATGCGAGCAGTATTCCACGAAGGAGCGAATTTGTGCTGCTCCGGCGTGAAAAAACGTCTCACTTTGTTTAGGAGTCCGAGTTTCCGCGAGGCTGTTTTGATGATGCTCTCGATGTAATTTCTGTTATTCAGTTTGCAGCGAATATCCATGCCTAGGATATTGAGATTGTCCTGCAGTGGCAGTGGCGTGCTCTGAAGAGTGGGAAGGGGAAGGAAAGAAGATACCTTTGCTGTGAACGCACAAGCCTGCGTCTTCTTGGCATTGAACTCGACCATGTTCTCCCATTGAGAAATGTGATTCAAGATCCGGTCCAGTTCAGTGACAAGAAGCTGTCTTTTTTCCACGATATCAGACTGTTTGGCCGCAGGTTGTTCGTGATAACTCCCGTGTAAGGTGCTATCGTCTGCATAGTAATGTATGCTGCCGGTGGACAGCATGTCGTTGATATGCAGAAGAAAGAGAGCAGAGAGCAACAGACCTCTGCGGTACGCCAGCATTTATTTGCAAGAACTCCGAAGCCCGTCCATCACAGAGGACGCGGATACGGCGCTCCCGCAGGAAACTAGCAATCCAGTTGCACAGTCTAGGAGGCAGACCAAAGGCTGGTAGCTTGGAGAGAAGCGATTTGTGCCAGACTCTATCGAAAGCTTTGGCGATATCAAGACTAATTGCCAGTGACTCGCCGTGCTTGTCCATAGCCTCACCCCAAAGATGGGTAACGTATGCTAGAAGATCACCCGTTGACCGTTTCGGCCTGAAGCCATATTGCCGGTCATTAATTAAGGAGTGATTAAGGAGTAAAGTATTCCCTCAAGAACAGAAGAGGCTTAGGAACCAACTGCCCCCTAAAATATAGGGTTGGAAGCAAAGAGTAGATGCGAAGTTACGAGCCAATTACGACTTTAAAATAGGCGATGAAAATGTGTAGTCCGTCATTTTAAAAATAAGCAGCATGTAATTTTGTATACCTACGTCTGATTATTAAAGGAACACGTATATCAGCGTTTTTAAAGATTTCACTACTAAGGGGGTAAAATGAACAAAATAAAGGCGACGAACAGGCCTCAAACACCTACCCAAAAATGTCTACCAGTTCTCCTACTATACTCTCGGTATAGTAGAACTCACTGAGCTTACAGGGTTGGAAGCGCAAGTGTGACTCCCTTGCTTTTGCACACGTCCATAGGCCACGGTAACCACTTTTCATCAGGTGGGCCGTGTGCTAGTCTGCCACATTAGTGGTATAAAAAAAATATTTTTCTTACTATCGATTTGAGCACTCCAACCCTAGACTACAACGTGCATTACAACAGTCAAAATACGCCTATTAAATTATTTGAACCATAAAGTATTTTGAAGAAAAACGTAAATTTCATTCACACATACAAGTCACGGTGCATATAAAAATCATAATATTCACGCATATAAACTAGTATCGAGTTATTCAAATTAATACAATAACGGTAAGCTAAGATGTAATCAATTTCACTTAAACGATTAAAACCAATATAATACTAAAGATAATATATTAATTTATGGTAATCTTTGCAAATCGTGAATGGTCAACGACTAGATATTTTTGAATGAAATTTTAAAGCATTAGTATGCTAACTATTCAAATCGGTTAAGGGAAAGATCGCAGGTTGGAATCCCGCCAGGACCAATTATTTTTTTCTATCTTAATCGATTTGACTAGATATTTGATCCGAGGTAAACTCAAAAATAAATTTAGGTGACAAGGCTTTCACATATTTTGGTCATAATTTTTATGTCCTTAAAATATTTTAAGGTTCATTGAAGTATAGCATTTGAACTGAATATTTTATTTTTAAATACTGAAGGATTATTACTGAGATAATACTGAGGCGTTTCACCGTGAACGTCATCAAGCGCGTGAGGACTCAGGCGAGGGATGAGTTTTTGTTTTTTTTTTATACCAATTAGTTGGCAGACAAGCACACGGCCCACCTGATGGGAAGCGGTTACCGTGGCCTATGGACGTATGCAACACCAGGGGTGTCACACTCGCGCTGCCGACCATGAAGAAACCTTCTGATGCCCCTCTTGAAGAACCCCATATTGTAGGTGCTTGAGAAAACCGCAGCAGGGAGATCATTCCACAGCTTGAGTGTGCGTGGGATGAAGTTTCTTTCATACCGCACAGTGCGCACCGTCTCAGGTCGCAATGTGTGAGGATGAATTCCCTGCCTATGGCGAGAGGTGCGATGATAGAATGTAGCTACGGGCATCATGTCAAACAATTCATCTGAGCACAAACCATTGTATAGGCGGTAGAACACACACAGTGAGGCAAAATCCCTCCTAAGGCTAAGAGGTTCCACACTACCTGTGAGTATGGGATTGTCAACCAGCCTCAATGCCCGTCTAAAAACACTGAGTCGAAGGGGTCAAGCTGGTATGCAGGTGCTCCAGCAAAAAGGTGACAGCAGTACTCCATGTGAGGCCGGACCTGTGCTTTATAAAGAAGGAGTTGCTGCCCCGCAGTGAAGTACTGCTTCGCCCTGTTAAGCACTCCGAGTTTTCTTGATGCCAACTTAACCTTGTCCTGCAAATGACTTCGGTATTGGACGTCACTGGAGATATCGACACCAAGGATCCCGATACTCGAGGAGATGGTAAGCGGTGTGCCCAGGAATTGCTGCGCTACAATGAATGGGGTTTTCTTAGCGGTGAATACACATACTTGTGTCTTAGTGGGGTTGAATTGGACTAGGTTTAGTCGTCCCCAATCGGATACTCCAGAGAGAGTAGTCTCAATTTCAGACACAAGTTGTTCGCGACTCTTCTCCACCGCGGACTGGGGGATATTTGCACGGCCCGTGTAACACGCGTCTCCGGTACTGTCGTCCGCATAACAATGAATGGAGCCATCAGACAGCATGTCATTGATATGCAGCAGAAACAGCGTCGGAGACAACACGGAGCCTTGTGGGACACCAGCGTTTATGTTCATGCGGTTCGAGCAGCTGCCGTCGACGACGGCTTATCGCGACGAATCCGTAGGTCAGAGCAAAGTCATGAGCAGCCCTGCCCGCAAAATCAGTTCTAGGAGACCCCAGCCACTCTACGTGGTGAGCGTTGAAGTCCCCCAAGAATACTAAATCCGCGGTAGGGTATTGCTCAATTACCTTGTCCGCCGACCGCTGCAGATGCTCAAACAATTGAGCTGTACCCAAGTCACCGCTATGAGACCTGTAGAGGCACGCAAAGATACGGGTGTGGCCACCGTGATCCGTACGTACCCAAAGAGTTGACAGGTCCCTGTCTTCAAGGCCTTGAAGACGGCGGCAGCAAATATCATCCCGGACGTACAAGCATACCCCGGCGCGACTCAGGAAGTTATGCTCGAGTTTGTACCCGGGGTACATTAAGTAGGCTGTATCGGCTGGGCATGATATTTGCGTCTCCGTCAGAAAAAACAAGGTGCGCTGCGCGGTCTCTAAATGGAGATGGACCGCGTTGAGGTTGGTGTGTAGGCCCCTGATGTTACAGAAATCCACATGTACTGTGGACGATGGTGCCGCTGTGGTAACGTTTTTCTTCTTGTTTTTTCCTTTCATGACCTATGTGGGGGGTGGGGGGGAGGAAGGTATAGAAAGTTTCTGTGCTCCCAGTGCAGAAGACAAAGCTAGGCTTCGTACCACCACTGACAAGCTGGGGTTGTGTGAGTGGCTGGCGCGGCGGGCGGAAGGGCCCCCGGTCCCCTCCCAAATACTGTAGCCGAGTCCACTCCGGTTTCCTCCTCCGGCACGACTACAGCATCGGGCACTTAACACAGGCTGCTGGTTCAGCCTCCTGGGGCGGAGATTAAGTGATCCCCAGGTTCGGGAACCGTACAACCTGCGGGCGGCCAGCGGATAACCGTTTCACCGGGTCTCCCTGACCGCCGCGCCAACATTTCACGCCCCTACAAGTCAGTGGTGTCAATTTAAGCCTACGGTCTTTCCACTGACAGCACAAAATCTCTCCAGTGAGCTCTGGCTACCCTACTCACCACCGGGAACACAACACAAGGTTATTATAACCGCGGTATTCTGTAGGGCGGAGGTACTTCCCCAGACGGACTGCTCAATTTGAGACGGGAGATACCGTCGTGTCCTACCTCCTTCAAAATGCGTTTGCTCGGGGCGAAGTGATGTTGGCGGTGTCCTTGGATATAGCCAACGCACTCAGTACCTTGCCCTGGAGTTCCATTAGGGAGGTTCTCGTGTATCACGAAGTGCCTCTCTACCTTCACCGCATAGTCGGGGCGTACCTAACGGAGAGAGCCGTCATCTACTCAACCGCGACCGGTCTCACTCGGCGGAAGATGTCGTGCAGTGTTCCGCAGGGGTCAGTTCTAGGGCCGCTCCTGTGAGACGATCTATGGGGAGACCCTGAAAGCCAGTCGCGAACAGCTGCTGCGACAACAAGATGATGCAGGTGATCACCAGATCCGGTTACTTTGGGAATTACCTGCATCGGATCCAGAAGGAGCCACACACTGTGACACAAGTGAGTACACGGGGCTACATACACTAGCCCAGCGTAACTAACCGTAGTAACCCAGCGTAGGAGACACCAAGGTGGGACCTTGTGTAGGCCCTGGGGGCTAGAAGTTAGCCAAAAATGCGCGAAGGCGACTGGGGCGTCGGGCCTCCATGAACGCGGGCCTGTGCGTCACAGAGATGGAGCCCCCTGTCAGCCTAGCAGAACCAGGCTGAGACGGCGGGCGCTATGTGCCCCCTTTTTCTAGGGAAAGATGGAGATGTTGTAGTGCCACATCTGAGGGGACCTGCTATGTCCCTGTGTCAATCGGGGTGCGCGAGGGACTTATCAAGGCTACCTCATCCTAGGCAACTGAAAGCCGTAAGCGGCCATGTGGTTTTAGTCTGAACGAGTGCGACATAACCATCAACGGCGATTATTACAGATTAATTAACAGTTGTAAAGGATAAATCATTCATTATTTAGAAATAAACGAGTTATTATATGCCTACTGGTCTACGTGAACCACCGCTGAGTGCAATTATGGGCCTTAAAACTCGATCGTACGATTATTATTACTTTGCAGCCGCTAGATGTGCATGTCGCTAGAAATATACTCTTTCACTGTTTTCTATTTAGCCCAAGGCCAATTTTCCCAATTAAAAGATGTTCAGAATTCCGTCTCGACCCTTATTCTGATGGAAATAAAATAAAATATAGTAAAATCAGTGGGAAAAATAAATTAAACTCGATATGAAGCATAGGTGTGAAATGGGGTGCATTTTAAGGGTGAAAATCGTTCAATGGTATCACGATTTCCAGCGTAACTAGACTGTCTATCGAAAAAATAAAATTAAAGTTGTAGGTTATATAATAAGGTTTATAAATCGTGTACGAAAGTTGGGATGCGTTGCTGCACACTTGGTCACGACTTGACTGGCTTGCGAGTGTCGAGGGGTATGCGGCGAACATTTTTTGTGCACCTACCCTGCATTACTTTTATAATGACGTCGGCAAAAATAGTAAGATCCATGATTTAACCGCGACAACGCCCTAACCGTTGTACAATTACTATTTACTATATAAGAAGATTAGAACCCTCTTAAATTGTAATGAATACTTCAGCGAAATGTATTTTGTACAAAAACAAATCTTACCATAACGTAATAAAGCACTTTTTATATACTCGTAGGTAAACATTTTTTCTGCATTCTACTTTGTGCTGTCGTGTCAGAATTATCTCATCATGCCTACCATGTGATAATTTTCCCTATGATAACAACACCTTAGTTTTGTACCGTGAATTCTTGACATAATTATGGACCGTATACCTCCATTTCACGTTCACTTAATTTAGTACCTCCCTGTATGTGACGTTTAATGTTATTTTTTTAGGACACATTTACTTACGCAATATACCTACAACTTAACACGTTCTCTACGGATCAACCCCCATCGGCCCGAGCGACACTTTGCCAAATCAGTGTGCGTGCAAATTTAACTTTCTTGCCAGTAGGAAACTGATTTTCTGGAAGAGTATGACAGAGATAAATATTTGTTAGTTACAATGTAAAAATATAGCACTTCAATAACTTTGACGATCGCTGCATACAATTAATAAATAACATTAAATATTTTGATCATATACAGGATGTATTTTTGAAACAGGAGCAAGGGCAAGTACCTTACCCAGTGTAATTACAGCATAAATGTTTTAGGAGGCCTTCCCTAACTTTATACAACTACAATTATATTATTAATCTGTTTTTAAAAATATTATATTTTTTTAAACAGATTAATGGCCTCGCTATGGGTAGTCCCCTCTCACCACTCTGTGCGTACATTTTTATGGATTGTATTGAAAAGCAAATTCTAAGCAACAGTATGTATAAACCATTTATCACCTATTGGTATAGATATGTAGATGACATTATTTGTTTAAGGACCGGAAATATAGATGATTTAAATAATTTTTTGACATTTATAAATAAAACTAATTCTAAAATTCAATTAACAATAGAAATAGGACATGACGAAATTAATTTTCTTGACATAACCATTAAATTAATCAACCACAGACATACATTCAAAATATATAGGAAACCTACATTTTCTGACAATGTAATACACATAACTAGACATACTCTAGACACCCATTGAATCACAAACACGCGGCCTTCCACTCAATGGTGCACCGTTTATTGTCGATTCCAATGTCGCAGTCGGACTTTGAGGAGGAACTATCAGTGATCAAATTAATAGCTAATAATAACGGATTTCCAGCCCAATTGATAGACAGTATAATGGCACGCAAAAGATCCTGGGCTGTCATAAACACAAGAGATGGGCTCGAATACCGTTCATCAGTCATATTTCTTACAAATGCGCTAGACTCTTATCCGAAAGCAAAGCTGCTTTTTATACCACACACAACATACAAAAGTTACTATGTAATAATAAAGATGTCACTCCCATTGATCAAAAAAGTGGTATATATGAATTAACATGTTCCACCTGTAATAAAAAATATATTGGCCAAACAGGACGATCTTTTGCAACTAGGGTCGCTGAACATGTTAGAAGCTGGAGACTTAAAAAAACTGATTCAAATTTTGCAGAACACCTCCTTAATGAAAGCCACTCCTTCGACTCTAAAGTCAACTTTAAAGTACTGCGACTGTGCGACAAAGGCAGAAAAATGAATGCTATGGAAACCCTCGAAATAAATAGAGTACTAAATACAAACAGAAATAATATATTAAATCAGCAATTAGATTTAAGCTCATCACCTCTATTGCAATAATGATGACATCTACATAACTATTTATTTGGTTTAATCTCTTAATTTGGTATAATTTGACATAATATTTGACATGGTTAATTTTCATCTGAAATTATTCACATTTGACATTGTTAATTTGCATCTGACTTTATTCACATTTGACATTATTTAATTTTCAATGATATTAGTATTTCAACATTTATAAGTATTTCTTATAATTTTATATAATTTTTAATTGACATTATAACTTAAATACATAATAGTAATAATTCATAAATTCAAAATATATTTAGGACCACATATATTATATTTCCCTATATTTTGGGGAAAAATTTTATACTGGTATACATAATTTTACAACTACCCACATGTGTAATATGTTTGAGTGTCGCAATGTTTTTAATAGGAATGCTCTTAAATGTCATCATAAACCTTTGAGGATGCCGTAAGGCGAAACCGGTCAGGTGTAATAAGCAATAAAGTTATGTGGAAGAGTACAAGTGAGTTATCAATATGTGTAACAACAAATTCCACCAAGTGCCATCAATCTACAGTATAAATAAAAATTCTTATTTTTAATTTATTATTGAGCCAATCTTTCTCACTATCTGCCTAAAACAAAAAGTTTGACTATTGTAGAAATTTAATTCTTTATCTAGAATGTATGGGTAACTTTTTTGGCGTTTTCTGTATTTTTCTTAATACTCAAAGTTACAATGGTCCCTTAGAGTCTTTTGATCTCCACAATAAATAGGATCGATGCGGATATTTTTTTTTAGATTAATAATAATAATAACTTTGTATGTGTGATTCAGAAATATCAAAGCATATTTCATGACTAATTAACGCAGGTGCTGGAACAACCACGGATTGTAATAAGAAATGCCATTATCTTGCTGTGAACAGTATTGACAGTACAATAGGAATATTGAAAGGACGGCTAAGATGCTTATAATGAAATAAGAAGTATGGATCAGATTGATCACATAGACAATAAAAGATGTTTGCAATTTTAGTTTATTAGACAAAATTGAGGAAGTACAACAAGAAAACTAATGGGTGACCTGTGGTCAGTGGTTTTCATGTTGTACTTCCTCAATTTTGTCTAAAATCAGTTTACAGAAGTTCTGTGAGTGATCACAGAACTGTCTGTTATGCTTCCATATAGGTGTGGAAGCTTAACTATTGAACAGATTTTGATAAAATTAGATACTAAAAGTAAAGTAAATATTCATTCATTACAAAAACTGCCTATACCTAACTAAATACAAAGGGGTTTCGGTAAAGTTGGCGTCGTTTTTTTAAATTGAGCAGCCATTTATGAAACTAGTAGTAAATGCTAGAGATGGCGAATTTCATTCAAAGGAAACATTCCCTTATTTTCAAAAAGAAACAAAACTGCAATATGAGATTTCCGAAAATGCCATACCTACTTTAAGACTGATTTTCATTGGTCAATTCTAAGTTCGCCCTGCAGCACAGTCATAATACAACCTCAGGATTGATTTTTATACCCGTAATTTAATAGTTTACAAGCAAATAATGTATGGGCATCTTCCGGATTTATTGACATTTATAATTTGCTAATATCATTTAAATAGAAAGTCCGATGTCAATAATATAAAAAGTAATCAACAGATATTTAAACAGCATTGATTTTGAAATAGCAGTAGTATTTAAGTTTATTCGAATACAAAAATACAAATCTTTCTTCAATAGATGTGTGAAAATCTGCTGGATTTGTTGGCATTTATGATCACTGCTACGGTCCCTTTTGTAGTAGCGTGATGTTATAACCTGCGTCGCTAAATGAACTATTCAAAAGAAAAAGATATTCTAAATTCGAACTTTTAGTTCATGAGATTAGCGCATTCAAACAAACAAACAGACTCTTCAGGTTTATAAGTTCCTAATACTGATTTCATTCTGCAATATAAGCTACTCACGTATACATATGAACTCAGTTAATACCGTAGTCTCGCCTGAAATCACGTTAGATACACTTCATCACAAGGCAGGGTAAATATTCGGTAAGGTAAATATTGAGCTTTTTCTATGCAGCTTTTTCAATATAAATGTAGTTTCCACTATGCTACTATTACTTATAAGATATTTACGTAGTTTATTTTTACGTCTGGTTTAATAGTAAAATATGACATTATATTAAATATACACTTAGTTAACTTCAACCATTTACAAATATTTAACTACCGCATCCTCATTTTATAGATTGTTTAAGATTTAAAATATTTTTAATTGGACACTACAATAAAGTTAAGTAAGCAATTTATTTACAAAAAAAACAAGATTTTACCATTTCAGTAAAACAAATGTCCCATCAATGCTATTTATTTTATGAACTTAGTAGCTAATTGCCATCGATAACTGATAGAAATATCATATTATCCACCGATATACACAGTAATTCCAATCCAGATAAGCAGTAGTAGCTGCAATAAGTGTCCTGAGTCATTGGTTATCGCATACTACTTATGTATTCGTTTTTATTATGAACAAATGTGTATAGATAACCAAGATATCGCTTAATTATACTGAACTTGACTACATTTTAGACTATGAACTGACTTCATTATATTTAATTCCCAAAATAGGTCAAAAAAATCGAAATAACGCAAAATTGACAACAGAGAATCTAAAATATTCTTTATTAAGTATATAAATCTTATTATGCATTGTATACGTGTAAAAGTAACGTGGACTGGCATAAATGCGATATTCTTTTGCACTCCATTACGCATTGTCGCGCTGTGACGTCTTACGTGTTACGATTTTGTATGGAACGTTTTCGGGCGGCTCGAGAAATTGAATTTTCAAAATTAAATATCTTTAAAACTATTTCTCATAAGATAATTTCACTTTCACAGTTCATTAAATTATGTAAAATGTACAGTATTCACAACCTTTTTCAATCCTAACATAAAATCAACGATAAACAGTAAACCGCATTCCTATAAATCGGATTTAGGGATCTATTAAGCACTCGTACAGTAAGGAGTGTTTATAATGCGGCACGTAAGGACGAATAGCGTGGCATTTAAATACGTCATTCGTGAGGCATTCGAATGTCCTTCCCATCAACTGCCAAAGCACTGAGGCACCGAGCGTAGAACGCTTGCTATGAACTCATTATTCTTACCTCGTTCCGTCTACACATGGCTTTGTTCAAATGTACTTAAAGGTCTATAATCATCCATAAGATGTTTCATATTGACGACATAAAATCATCGAGAAACACGGGTTATCAGATATTATATATGAAATGTGAACTAAAGTGGATGTGTTTATTATCTTTATTTTAATTAATATGTAATTGATAGGTTACGTCTGAACAATGAATGTGTTTGTTCCCTGGTCACTTTGTATGCGTGGACAATGGTTCTTTCAAGTGTTTATTTAACACGTACTGTGTAAAGAAATATCAGCTGTTAAACATTGCATATTTTAACATTTAATTTAAATGAAAAACAATAAAATAATGATATCATCATCCAAGCACTAATCCCAATTGCATTCAAGTGAATAATGTTATTTGTTGAAATATTTCATTTGTAAATTTACTTATGCGTATCTTTGCGGTACTCAGTAGGTAGTTAGTAGTTGAATAATAATGATTCGCAATTCCGTCATGAAGAAAAAATGCATCATAATATTGCAATGACTATAATTGATCACAAGAATGGAGCACTCAACCACAGATGTAGGCACAGGTGTTCGATAAAGGTAAAGTTATTAATAAAATGATTGTCTTTGTCACAAATGAGACTGCGGCAACAGGTGTTCTTTCATCAAGTAGAAGGGTAGAACACGGGTAAACTGGCGCCGTTTTAGGATGCTGTTATAATTTGAATGCTATCTGTGCGATGATTAAATTTACGTTTTATTTCTACTGGAATTAAACTATTCGTTAAAATAAAACAGGCAGTATAATAGTTATGCTACTCGCGATAATGGTTGACAGACCTCGCGTAGTAGTTAAGCCGTTGGTAGTTAGTACTTTTCCGTAAGCAAATCACGTATACTAAGTTTAAAATTAGATGCCTTACTTCCTGTGTCACTTGAAACTCTTTTAGCAGAATGTTGAATAGAATAGTTTGGGTACTTATAAAGGTCATCAAAAATATAATAAAAATATGAATGGATACTCACTATACTCAGGGAAGCTCAGCCCGAGCAAACATATATAAACATATAGTGATATAAAAAAAAACATACTGTGAAATAGAAAAGTTTAAAATGCTACTGCAGGCATTTCCTTAAACTTGCCACTAAATATAGCAGAGTTTAATTTTAGAAAAGACTGTCCCTACGTGGCCTACTTGCAAATGTGCTAAGTTAGCAACAGTTTTGTATATTGATCAGTTACAATGTTTTGTTATGCGTTGCTTTACGTTCGCCCAATTGTGATTAATTTCTTAAAAAAATTATAAATCTTCATAGCGATGTACTAGACAGGATGTAATTGAATTAAAAGGGTTTTTTATCCGCAAAATCTCAAACAAAACTCTTTGATCTGTCACCGTCGCTGTCCGAAAACTTTTACACGAGATGCTAAAATCCTTTTTGTAGTGTAAATATGAGTGACATCTAAGTAATATCCGGAATAATTAAAGCTTTTATTCAGAAATATTGAAAATGTATCTCTCAGTCAAAATTTTGGATAAATGAAAAGTATAGTATAGTAAGCATATGTTTATCGTTTGCATGGAAATAGAAATTATATACCTAACATGGACAAGCTAGTAAGCCGTTGAGTCCCAGCCAGTGTGCCACTCTCATGGATCCACTCCTAACGTAAGCTTAGATGGAAAGATTAACTACATAATAATAACTTTGTTAGCATTTACAAATTATATACCTAACATGGACAAGCTAGTAAGCCGTTGAGTCCCAGCCAGTGTGCCACTCTCATGGATCCACTCCTAACGTAAGCTTAGATGGAAAGATTAACTACATAATAATAACTTTGTTAGCATTTACAAATTTTGCATTACTGTTACAGTGTACACAGGTATAATAAATATCTTACAGTGCAAATGTAAAAAATGTTTTTAATGGTTTATTAATTGAATCTCTGCCATCCAAGCTAAGATTTAACTTGTGTTATGGATGACAGGACACTCCTCATAATTAACAATTACGCACGTTAATTTTGACTTTTATAGTAATAACAAAGAAAAGAAAATGTTACACACCATGATTACTTGGATCAAAATTTATTATGATACCAACAAACGCTGCACGCGCACGCCTTTGTGTGTGTGTGTGTGTGTGTTTGTATTTTACAGCATTGGTTTCAGTAATTTTTCGTATTTTCCTCATAATTTAGTGTTATAATGTATTTTGTTACTGCCTCTTTGCACTTATACCTATTTAAATCACAAACACTGACTTTTGATAATATGACATGCTAATAATATTAATGAATTGGTACCTACATATTCTTTAAATGACGAAAAAATTATGAGCGCTCTGCTCTATACAGATTTGAAGTTAGCATTAGTCATTAGTTGTCAGTCTAACAGAACAAAGTGCTGGTGAACGAAAGTTAAAATGTCATTTTCTATTTTAACCCCCGACGCAAAAACGACGGGGTGTTATAAGTTAGACGTGTCTGTGTGTGTGTGGTGTGTGTGTGTCTGTGGTATCGTAGGTCCTGAACGAATGAACCGATTTGGATTTAGTTTTTTTTGTTTGAAAGGTTTATTAGTCGGGAGTGTTCTTAGCTATGTTTGAACAAAATCGATCCAAGATGGGTGCCGCAACAAAATGACGGAGTACATATTTTTTCTCAACTCCCTCAATATGGGTATCAAATCAAAGAGCTTGACGAGAAGAACAATTTAAAAAGTGTAAAATAAAAATTAAATTAAAAAATTATAACCCCCGTCACAAAAAACATACTCCAAAACGTCGCAAATAAGTTGTGTTAGTAAGCCCTGTAACTTTGATTTCCCCATTACAACATATTGTGTCATTGTCATTGTCGGGGGACCTTGGATCGTTCCGATAATATGACGTAGTGCTCTACCAGTTAGGGTCCCCCGATATAACAATGCATCAAAATATGTATTACTAGGTATATCAAAGTTACAGGGCTAACTAACACGACTTATTTTCGATTTTTTGGGTTTTGTTTTTTGTGACGGGGTTTTTTTTAATAGTGTTTGTAAAAACTAATACCACCAAAAAAGTTAATAATGTTACTGATACTAAGTATAGTGTTACTCCCCCAAAGGCGTAATGTAACAGTTAAAGCTGAAACGCGCATATGCGCAATCATCGAAGAAACTTGGAGCCAAAAATACAGTTTTCTTTTGATGGCGTTAACACGGTGGCAGGCACAGCGGATTAGTGGGCGGTGTGGTCAAATCAGTCTAATTGCGTTCGAGAATTTACCAATGCATTATGTAGTGGTTAACCACTGGAATATATTAATTAAATCACTGGTTTTTAGCATACCTTCGTATATAAATAGGCTGTATACTATAGTGTACATAGGAGTTTACTACATTGCCAATGTAGTTTGGTTTAACTTAATTGGGATGCTAATAAAGTGTGTACCAACAAACCCTCGGGGCCGAACTAGCCTCACTTGTAAGCCGATATACCTGTTTATTGAAGGACAAAGATCTGTTTTAAGTTTTCCTGTTGGGCCAGGTCATACGACAGTCGCTTCCGTAAATGTCAATATATTACTGACTATTCTAAAGGTAGAGCATGAGTAAGCGAAGTCCGGGGTTGGAGACGAACCACGCTATGACGATGATTAATATTCTCAAGCGTACACAACCCATTGTCAACTGTGAAAGCATTCCAATTAAAATAAAAATGTGTTTTAAAACGCATGCTCCTAAACGGTTAGGTAAATTCCAAAGGAGATCAAAGCGTGTTGCAATATCTTTCCACTATTGCGTATTTTCTAGAGCAATTATGTAATCTTTGTTTAGTCAAGTTCAAGACAAAATATTCTAATTTTCAAGAATTCTCGAGTTCTCAATTCGACGCTACGCTCATTTAATGTCACACAAAGGGAATGTACCTACAACATAATAGAGATGCCACAGTTCGTAAACTTGATTCTATTTCTGGTAAGCCGATTCGATCACAAGAGAGATTTATTTAAAACAACTGTGCCGCTCTTGTTTCCGTCTGGAACCTCGATAACTATAACGTTTTAAATTCAGTCTCGTATTGGATTAGTGTAAAAAAAAGTTTAAATATAGCGTGTACCAGTCACAATAATAATATTTATAATGAAGACCCCCTTTACTGACATTTATTTTAATAAACAAGCATACGAAACAACATTTGAAGAAATGCCAATCTAGCCTATGAATCCTAACAACACCAAAGGATTCACGTTCACATTAAAGACCCTGTTAAGATGACGTATGAACATCTACGGATCTCACCAGATTTCCCACTGGTGATTTTGATTTATGACATAAAAATGCACGATGGCGCCAAAAAGAGCTAGCTTAAGCTCTTTCATTCACTATCACGCTAACATCTCGTGCTTACGTGACACGGGTGGCACCGTGGGCCCCATCTCATACATAAATAAATAGCCTATGCTCACGGCTTTAGCCGCATTTATGGTAGTTTTTATTAGGAGAAATGGCCAAAAACCAACTTACATGCTGACGAACTTTCTAGACCTTTCAAACGAAAGGTCTAAGCATCAATGTTGGTTCAATAGCTTTTGCGTCCATCGCGAACAAACATACAAACAGAGAACTACAAAAATAATATTTTTGTTTTCAGTATCGTTAATATAACATAATCCAAGATTTTGTTTTTAAATATCTCCAATGTCACGATCATTTTATTAAGTGGGCGGGGCGTAAAAAAGCATCAAATGAGGCCGTCATCACTTACACTACTTTACCCTACCATCAGGCGAGGTGAAATTAAATTGCCGTGCCCTACATAAAAATAAAATCAGCTCGCCCACCGAGGGTTCCGTACAAACTTGGAATTATTATTTTAGCACTCAACACCGGCAGGCTCTCATAAAAGATGCAGCCGTGCTGTGTAAGGATGGTGGATTATGGCCTCTGTCTACCTCAAAAGGATAATTACGAGAGTATATGTTAGTCTAAAAAATAAATTACTCCTCAAAACGCATAATTACAATAACAAGTTAAAGTTTTATTTCAAAAAAGATAAAATGCGACAAACGCCGCGAATAGTTCGGTTTACGGACCAAATGCGGTATTAAAAAGAGTAGCATAAATATGGTTTAAGCGTTTCAAGTCTGGGTATTTTAATGTGAAAAATGAGGTTCGCTCTGGATGTCCAAAAAATCAGTGTCATTTTTGAAAAAGTGGAGCAAGTTTAACGTATTAGTAGTTACGATATTGCTGAAGAACTGTATGATACCACAAAACAATTTTACATCATATCCCTTGCACCCCGGCCGACCCAGATCCATCTCTTTCAAGCTGGCCTTCAGCTGTGGGAACCAGGGTGTCCTCATCCAATCCCCGGGCATGGATAAGCGCGCAACTCGCGCCACACCGCCGCGGCCTGCTTCTGCTAGGGTAACCTTCCCAGGCCTCGTAAATACAATTTAATAATTCTACATCAGCATCAGTAGTCGAACGTCCTTTAGTAAACTCCAACTGTTTATCATGAAATAATTTATTTTCACTAAAATGGGCTAGCATCTGTCCTAGAATTAGTTTCTCAAATACTTTACTCAAAGTCGGCAAAACAGAAACGGGTCTGAAACTAGAAGGATCCGTGGCGCTGACAGTCTTGAACAAAGATATGACTTTGCTATGTCTCATTAAATCAGGAAATATACCGATGCCACAGCCATTAAATACAATTGCTAGATGGGGAGCAATGATATCAATGATACATGATAGTTTTGACTAATAATCTTAAATCTAATAATAATTAAACGCTTTATTGATGTCCTTGCTATTAACAACTGAGAATACGAAAGTGTCCTGACACCTGTTTATTGATTCTACGACTATAAGCAATGACTCAGGGGAAGTGGAAGACAACTGAAGAGTTTTGGTTGTTACTAGAGGTTAATTTGCGAAGAAATGTTCAAACTCTGCCGCAACTTCCACATCCTCCGTAAAATGTCGACTTTTCCATTTAGATTTCCCACGTTCAGAATTTATGTTCTAAGTAGTCTTAATTTTATCAACAGAATTCGATATTTTCTTTTTAATGAAGTTTGATTTCGCAAAGGAAAAGGTTCGCTTAAATAATTTCGAGTAATTTTTAACAAAATCCTGTAAAGTGAGATTTAAGTTGTATGACTTTTCAGAAAAGAAATCTTACAATCTCCTCCTGCTTTAATAAATCCCCGATGACACTGAAAACAGGACGTTCTCCAATTGATAATGTTTTGAGGTAAAAATGATGAATGAGGTGCCGTGTGAATGGTGGGATTGGATAGGAATCGTACACTTTTATAAACCGAAGCAAACTGAACGACCTTCTAATTAGTTCAAATGTGTAGACGCCATCACAAACTCTTGGCCAACGTCTTTGCGATGACATTTGCCGCTATGTTGGCTAATGCATAGAGCTACCATAAGAAGATGGAGTCGCGGTTATCGTGATGCATTAATTTATTACACATACATCTGCATGTTTTGATTACATGATGTAGAAGTTTGATATTTTCACAGTTTCATGGTAGCTGAGTATTGGGTATGAATTTCAACTTGATACCTGCCTGCATTCCTGAGGAAAAGGTCTTGACAGACAGATAGACGGACAACAAAGTGATACCTAAAAAACCTAAAAATTATATAGATTATGAAAACAGACTATCTAATCAATTCTTAACAAAATTTCTACTTTTCATGTGTACAATTTTTTATACCGATCAGTTAAGCGGCATAAACAAATTGAGTTGCAGAGGAAGATAAAAGAAAGCGTTAAGTGCACTGTGTGCTTATACAACCAAGAGATAACCTTACACCAACGTCCATCCATAAAAGCTCCAGTGGCAAATATGGAGCATGTTATACGTTGATAAGGGTATGTACATAGGCAGTTTCCGTTTGGAGGGTGAACGGTTAACGGATGGTCGACCATTGGGATTGTATCGGCTCTGCTAGCCGTCCATTATATAACGCTTTGAACTGACTTTTAATAGGATGTGGGCCAACAAAGTGTAAAACTTTAACTTTACTATAATATAAATAAGTAGTACCTAGTGACTAGTATGTACATAGTTTATTCTTTATTGCCAGAATATATGCCAGAACAATCTGACATGATGTGATCAGATTGTTCCGGGAAAAAATAAAAGTAATTCAATTCTGATGAAGTTTCACTTTCAACAAGATTTCTGTTTTCAGATTTAGACGAAGAATAGATATTCGGATTCAAATGAAAAATAGTGTTGGTTACGACTGTGGTTGAAACTTTTCTCGTCATCTAATATAAAAGTTTAAGAGAAAACGGCAGGGGTTAAGTGAAAAACAGCTAAAGCTAGCGGCGAAGATTTCTGAGAACCCGCCGCTTTGAAACTTAGTTATAGGTAGTTCATCAAAAAGTATGTGTAAAGTGTTGTTTCAGTTATGATTTTTCATCAAATAGCTCAAGTGATAATTATTGATATGTACACTGTTACACAGACAACCAATAGTTTTAGTCGTAGAAACTATAAGTAATATAATTCAGTTTCTGTCGGCTTGTGAATTGTGAGCAATAATATTAGGTATAATTCATTTGCCTTAGGTTTTTGAATGTCACAGGAGAGGTTTAACAACTCTTTATAGAACATGTTGCTTACCTTTTAGAAAACCATTTGTCTCGGGCCTAAATGCGAATGTAACAAATAATGGGAGGCTTTGTTTAAAGAAACCTAGAGCCAGTGAGAAATGAATACTAAGTAATTAACAAAATTGAAAATAACCAAAAACCAGCCGCGGTAGCCTAGTGGTATGGGTAATGGACTGCAGAGACGAGATCTCGGGTTCGATCCCAGGTTTCACCATGGCACACACCAATGACTTTTCGATGCTTTTCGAAGTTATGTGTGTATTTATCGCAGGTTTATAAGTGCCCGGTTAATGGCAATAGGCTCGCCACCTATTACATTGGGACCTAAACATAAACTGGCGAGATGTGGGTGCTAGCACCTCTGCCTACCCCCTCCGGGGATAAAGGCGAGAGTTTATGAGTTTATGTTATGAAAATTGTTAAGAATTTCTTGATCGGGATTTCGAAGAAACGATTATGAAGGAACCTTTGAAAAAAAAGGAGTACAAAAATTGCATTTATTAGATAAGCACTAAAACAAATAAGTAAATACAAATTAATGATGTAGACAGAGACCAAAACCCTAATCAGATTATGTTACGAGGTCAATTAGCTTTCTAATTGATTCGATTCAGATATTGGACCTCTCCATTAGCCCCGGTGAAAAGCTACCTGTGGTTTAGCTTTCTTCTTGTGACAATACTGAAAGTATCAGAATATATATTTAATTACATGTGTTGACTGATTAATCAGTTTAGAATCTTAACCACTGCTTCACAAACACGTGAGATGGAGGATGCTGGTTCTGCTGTTATATTGAGACAATTTTCAATGATTTTGTGTTACCCAAAATAGTTAATAGATACTTAGGCATGATAATACAAAAGAATAACTAGATAGCTAAATATTAAAAACTAAAACTACTACTTCTTCAGTTCCATTTTTTAATTATAATTTAACTAATTTTGTAATAGTAGGCAACTTAAAATAATTAGTAGTAATATTAGTTAAAGTGGAACGCGCACAACTATCGCGTTTTACAAGATTACTCAGCTCTGCGGTTTATGTGGTTAACGAAGTGAGCCTGTTCACTTCGCTAATTATATTATGGATATGAAAACAGCCTTTTACTAAGGTTCATGCCACTTGGCGCTGCAATCGGTTTCGCTTCAGTGTGAAAAATGTTTACAACCCCTAAGTAACCAGTCGCAAGGTCAACTCAGTCAACAAACTTTATTCTCAATCCATTTGGCACGACCTATAGTATCACACATTGTAAGGTATACCTACATGCAAAGTGTTAAACTTGTTGCTAATTACTGAAATAAACAACTTCGATTTAATGTATTTTTTGTTACTGTTACAGTTACAGTTTTGGTTACAGTGGCAACAGAAATACGCCGTATGTGAACATTTTATTCTTCAATAAGCCAAACAGATTCGAAGTTGTGATAAGAGCCAGAGGAGGCAACACCAGTTATGAAAAATGAGGTTTAAAGACTACAAACACCTTTTTCAGGGTTTTTCAAGCTTTTGCCATTAAGTGAAAATGGCTACTTTTTGTTTTGTTCAAGTCATTAAACCTGCAAAAGAATGTAAAAACTGTTGTACATTCTTTTGCAGGCCCCTGTAATAGGGTCCGATTATACCCTATTACAGTGGCCATCCATTTTGAGTATGGAACCAACGCTGACCAACAGTTTTCATCAGCATTATCTTCACAGCTATTGCACTTTACTTTTATTAACAATGTGAAGTTGGTTTTTCAGATCACTTTTCAGGTCAAATCGAATACGAATACCATTTATGGGGTCCACTCACTAGGATCGTATGGAGGATTTAAATATTTGAATGCATAAATATGGATTATTGCATTGATCTGGTTATGAATCGGAGAGCACGTTAAGCCGTGTGTCGGTCTCGTTTGCCATATGAACTTGTATGACAATAATTATATAGGGGAAATGGCCCACACAGGAGTGCCGCCAGACTGTCGCAGGAACTGCCAGTGAGGATGCCGTTGAACAGACGGGTGGTCAACCCGTCCGGTCAACGGCGTCCCCACTGGCAGTAGTAATATCATTTACAATAAAATAGAATTTCATGCCATGAGTACCTAGCTCTGGTGAACAAATATTTAAAAGGAAATAAGCCAAAATATATGAAATAACGAGTACCTACATCGATGTTAAATCGTTTCCCGATAACGTTTCATATTTACATAGTCGTAGCAACACATCCTCTGTGATCGACGCTGTCAATCACGTTCAACAAATTACCCTATCTGTCACCACAATCTCGAAGTCTCGAGTTTCGTAAACCTATTGAGCGTTCAAAACATTTGCGTTAATATTTTCGAAACTTTATAATCTGATGTTAAATAAAATAAATAATAGTGTTAAAATATAATCAGCTAATAGCTAGTATAGCTTTTTATAGTGGAAAATAAAATAAGATAAGTAAAAAAATCTAAGTATAAAAACTAGTCTAAATCTACATCATACCACACTTAGTAAAGAATACACACGAACACTAGAAGAAGTCTTACGTAACGTACACGAACTGTTAAGCCTGAAAAGTTGGATGTTCTAACTCTAACAGACCCTTGCCTCGTTATTGTTAGCCCAATTCACTGAATAGGTCTTTTCTGAACACGTCATTGTATAGGAATACAAAAAAGAAACTTTTGAGCTTGCGAACCTCTCTCTGAACACGCTGGTTTTTCTTTCATAATGATTTTCATAATAACACATTGACGTTATTCAATCTGTTTCTAACTTTAAAGTGGTCGGCTGCTTTTAAATACAAGACACTGTTGAGCTAATCTTACTTGTATTGCAATGAAAACATAGAGTGGTAGGGAGGGGAGTACTCAACAAAGTCAGGGTAATCCTGGCTTAGGAAGCCGCTGCGGCGGACATGTTGGGTGCGGACCGGTAGCTTTCCTACATAATATATCGACTACAACGGTCGGCCTAGCATAGCTAATCATGAACGTGATTGTTACATACAATACAGTTCTCAAAATAACAATATTTATAATGATGACAAACCTCAATTACATTTATTGCACAATCATTTACACAATCCTGACACTTCTTATATACTTAATGGTATGTAGTGTATATAGAATATATTTTCATAATTATGTACTGAGAGCTTAGCTGAGAGTGATACCGATGTCCTTCAAGTAATTTTTTTAGATTTTTCGTATGTTTGTCCGTCAAAATCGATGTTCCAGCATTGCATGAAAACCATAGAACAAATTTACCCGAAATTTAGCTCCAAGAGACTTGTCACAGACTTCATTATAATATTAATACACTATAAGCAGGGTGTGAGTGCAAGCAATAGCGCATTTTTTTTGTTTACCAGCTATTTTTATTTCCCAGATATCTTTTTCGGTTTTTGTAACTTTTTTACTCCACTTGGTTCGGTACCAACTATGGAAGATTTTTATTTTATATGATTACTCTATATAGTTTTAATCGCACCTACATAGACACTGTACAGACATGGTTTAAAGGTACGCACATGATCTCACATTCTGCAATAATATTTTTCAAGCCTGTTAATTAAGTCTAAATCTAAAACCATTCCGTTAGCAATTCACATTTCATCGATATCCGTAACCGCGAACCAATTTATTAGTCTGACGTCGATCTTAAGTTTCATTAAGCTTACGATGCCGTTCTAAATTGCTATTTAATAAAATAGATTTTCTCACTTGAACTTGATGTATCTTAAAGGTTACAAAATGACTATGTATAATGTAAATGTAGCTTCAGTCTTATGAAAGTCAAAGGCGTAAATAAACACCTGGCCACAACACTACTGACGTGAAGCATAGCTTAGCTGGAGGGGTTAGTAATTTCAGTTTTAATTTATTTTTTTAAAAACATGTCAATTTTACATTTGACACTGTGTTCACAAGGCAATAGGTAAGACCGGTAAGAAAACTCATGCATTGTGTTAACATTAACCAGCAGTTCATATTCAAGCGAACTATTATGGATGGATGGATGTTTGTAATGTGACAGTGAAAGAATAATTTTACTTTATAAGGAAGTGGCAAATGAATATAAAAGTCAAAAAACTGAAACCAACAACAAATAATGAAAATTACAGCTTGGATTCACTTAATATGAGAAATAATAATTATCGTAACCTTGACCAGCAATTGCCAATAAGTTATAAATACCTGAGTTAAGTCAGTTATAAATTCATAAAGTAACAACTGTTTCCGTAAGGAAAACGCAACTCAATCATATCATTTAAATTTTATCATGAACTAAGTTATTATAACTCTTCCAATCTAAACTTATTATTCAAAGTTAAAATACCTTAATTGGTAAGTTTAAATTAGAAATTTAAGGTCTTTGAATTTTAAATCATAACTTTAAACTGGTTCAAGGGTAAATATTACATGGTACCCACATTTGATACCCACATGGCGTTGTTTTTCAAATTATTATTGGGCATATAGTAGACACTCATCATCTTAGTATTGTTCCCAGTACGCATGGTTGCATTTGTTGCTTTGATCTCAGAGCTCGGTATCTACTTACTACAAAACAAATCTTACGACACTTTTTTACTAGATGAATGTTGTTTTATAAATATAAAGTTCAAATAAAAAATCATGGAGAGTTATACATATATCTAGATGGTATGCACAAAAGCATGGAACGTGAAACGTTTTTGTTTGACATCTTGTAAATCAACAACCTGGTACAAAAGTAGCATATATAACACTTAAAATGGTAAAATATGGTAACCGCCACGTCTTTAAATATAACTAACTGTAAAATCCATTGTAATAAATTAACTTGCAAGAGATTACTTACCTTAGCGTGGAAAGTGATTCCATATTCAAAAGCTGCATCGGGATGCAAAGGGATTCGAGTATCGTACTCGTCGTTTGGCACCAGATTATACTGTTTGGTTGATGGCATTTTCCTCCCCCACTTCAGTAGCTTCATCGGCACCCGTTTCCAGGATCTCGCCTTTAGTATCACACGAAAATAACGAGCCTTATACCCTCTTCTAAACATTTAAGTTTTTTAAAGTACCACCATCCTCCTCAAAATTATGTCCTAATTGATCTAGCGGTATCTGTAGTTGTGTCGCCTGGAACAAAAATACTACATGTTAGACATAATCTATACTAATATTATAAAGAGGAAAGATTTATATTTTTGTATGTAATGAACAAACTCAAAAATAAATTATTAAAAAATAAAAAACTCGACTGCTGTCTAAAACAAGTTTGGTATTTTAGACAGCAATTTGTTTTACACTTTTTAGGTATGATAATACATATATATAATAATACACGTTTATATATATCCCTGTCATTTGAGACTCCATTCATTGAAATCCATCCAGTCGTTAGGCCTGTAGAGGGGAACAAAGAAATTATATACATATATAAGCATAAAACACTCACTGACGCAGTCGGGTAAAAACTGCTGGACCTATTTTAAAAATTCTTTTGCCATTCGAAAACTACATTATCATTGTCTAACATAGGCTATATTATATTTTTAACAAATTTAGAGATCCCTATGATAATGTAACCCAAAAGTGATGATAGATTTAAGGAGGTAGGGCACGGCGGTATTTCCGCCCAATTGAGCAGTTCGACTGGGGAAGTACCTCCGCCCTACAATACCGCGGTTATAATAACTTTGTGTTGTGTTCCCAGTGGTGAGTAGGGTAGCCAGAGCTCACTGGAAAATTTGTGCTGTCAGTGGGATGACTAAAGGCTTGTCCTGCTTTGTCCTCTACACTGACGACACAGACACTCTGTGCTTACAGAGTCGACAGCGCGAGTGTGGCTTCTCTGGTGTTACACACGCTCATAGGCCAAGGTAACCACTTTCCATCTGGTGGGCCGTGCGCTTGTCTGCCACCTAAGTGGTATAAAAAAAAAACAAAATAATGTTATGCGGAAATGAATAACTTAAATTTACTAAAAGTCCAGTTTATATAAAAGTCCGCGAAAGAATAATACGTTTATGACGGCCTCCGTGACGTGGCGGTAGTGAACGCGGCCGGTACGCAGGAGGCGCGGGTTTGATCCCCGCTCAGCGCAAATATTTGTATGATTATAGGTATTTGCATTGGTCTGGTCATATCTCGGAGTTAAGCCGTCGCTCCCGGCTGCCATACCAACATTTATGGTAGTTGTTACGAGTAATTGGAGCCCCAAAAAATCTAACAGCTGGTCTAACTACAATGCTTCGATATCGCCTTTGGCATGTGCAGATCAGATGGCAGTCGCTTCACAGAAAATGTCGAAGTTAAGCCAATCCGCAGTTAGCCTCCGAAGTGAAAGATTCGGATGCGTCTAGGATTAACGCTAAGATGAAGAAGAAGAAGAAGAAGCATATGTGCTGTGGGTTAGCCTCTCAAGGGATTTGTGCTGCCATTTTAATTTTTTACAAATAACAATAATATGTTTCATTTAGTGTTATTCCTTATCCAATTAATTAGATACATATGATGCTTTATGCATTTGATGTAGATTTAAATTGCTATCCATATTAATACTATTAAACTGAAGAGTTTGTTTGTTTGTTTCCTTAAACGCGCTAATCACAGGAAGTACCGATGCGAAGTGAAAAAATCTTAGACTGTTGAATAGTTAATTTATCGACAAAGGTATATAACATCACGCTACTACAAAAACACAAAGCGCACAGCGGACCAGTGATCTTAAATGTAAACAAATCCGGCACATTTTCATATATCTATTGAAGAGGAACGATTTGTATTTTTGTATTCGACTAAACTCAAAAACTGCTGCACCGATTTCATAAATAAATATTTTTTTAAATAACTTTTTACGTTGGATGTGTATTCGTGATTAGCTCGAAATAATCCGGTCTTTACGTGTATTATTAGCAACTATCCCTTCAGCTAACATGTCGCAACTGGTAATGTGTTAGTGTTGTTGGTGGGGATGCGGACCAAGCTAGTCAGTTAAACTAAGTTATAGCGCCATCTTCATTTTATTTATGGATCTATTTCTACAGGTGTCTTTGGAGATTATGTAGTTTTGAACGCAGATTTTGGAAATGATAAAAATCTTATGTAGACCTACAGAATACACAGGATGTTATTTTTTAATTTTAGTTCGTTCATTACCCGGAATGACAAATAAGTTTTCGTAAATCTTTGAATACAGTTTTGTTTTTTTTAAACTAAAGAAATGTTTCCTTTGAGTGAAATTCGCTTACTCCAGTATTTAGGGCCTTATCATACTAGCGGTTTTTAACTGACAATATCGAGACTATCGAAACTGTGTTTGACCCTTGGTTTGGTGATTAATACCGTAACCTTTTCATCAACGGTGAGTGCTACATCTAAGGCATCACAGCTTATCTAAGAGACATCACGCATATGACTTAGGGGGTCTTAGTACGTAGGAGAGGTAAATAAAGGATGGTGTGAAAATGCTTGTGCAGGCATTTGTCCTTGGCAGGAAACGTTTGATTTAGACTAAACTAATATCTGGTCAAGCAAGGTATCATCAACCACGTCCGTAGTGCGAGGGATATGCCTATTTACCTCACCTTCGGCAACCTAAAACGACCAACAGGCGTCGTGCTTTTTGTCGGTTCGAGTCCGACTTAACCTCTCCCACCGGTTCCAGTGGAGGGAGTATCCGAGAGGTTTTTTCGCACTTAAAACAAAAGGTGTCACTAACCAAAATTTTATGATTAATGGCTTGCAAAGATAGAATATGGAGACTGACTGATTCGACAAGTTTACGAGTTCCTGGTAACAGAAAATCTAGAAGATTCCTGTCAAGATCGCCCATGATGATGTGATGCATGTATGTTGATCCTACAAATTCCAGAACTGTTTCCAGACTGGATAACAGTTGGAGGACAACAGTAACAGGCCAGTGTATTCATAAAAAAATAAAGAAAGTAATGACTGATAGAATTATTATAAGTTCCTTTGGTTGGAGGAGAATTCGAGGACCGAAGTTGTTCCCTCAGCGGACTTTACTGATTTAACTTACTCGGGCGATTTAGAAGTTACCGCTGGCTCAATCGTGAACGGGAAGTAATAATTAGTTTTGCTTTGGTTTGCGACTCATGAAATATATGTTGCACGTACTGTAGAAATTATATAGTTGATAAATATACTTTTTTAATATCACATGAGTTATATTAAAAAAGTATATATATAATATGTACGAAAAATTTAATAAAAAGAAAATTAAGATCACCAAAATAACAACATACATTTCTCAAGCTACCTTTCTATATTCGCGCATCCTGGTCTAATGAGACCTGGTCTGGGATAATGAGAAAAACGTTATAAATTATTATAAAATTAGATAGATACAAATGCTATCAAATTCAACGATTCTGTTACATTAATATACACGCGGCAAAGGAGATAAGTATGCATACACCCTAGTCCGCGGTAGCCTAGTGGTATGGGTAATGGACTGCTGAGACGAGGTCTTGGGTTCGATCCCAGGTTTTACCATGGCACACACCAATGACCTTTCGATTCTTTTCGAAGTTATGTGTGTATTTATCGCAGGTTTAAGATTAGTTTAAATACCTAGTATTTAAACTATCATGGTCACTCACATCAGTATCAAAATAAACGTGATATTTACCTTGACCGGAAACTCAAAACAATGAAACATGGTAAATATGCCGTTTATTTAGATACTGATAAATAATACTTATGGCAAATTAATCGGCAACAAAAACATGACATGAATACAAATTTCTTCTATAATTTTTTTTTTTTTTTTACCACTTAGTTGGCAGACAAGCACACGGCCCACCTGATGGAAAGTAGTTACCGTGGCCTATGGACGTCTGTAACACCAGAGGAGTCACAGTCGCGCTGCCAACCCTGTAAGTACAGAGTTTCTGTGCCGTCAGTAGAAGACAAATCAGGACAAGCCTTTAGTCTTCCCACTGACGCCACAAATTCTCCAGTGAGCTCTGGCTACCCTACTCACCGCTGGGAACACAACACGAAGTTATTATAACCGCGGTATTCTGTAGGGCGGAGATATAATTAATACAATAATCATATTGAAATAAATCGGTTTATTCTAAATGTTATTCGTTTAAGACAACTAGAATGAAAATGGTTGTGCAAATTTGAATTTTATCATAAAACAATAGAATTTTATAGAGTGCAATTGAATGTTTAATGATGTTCTTAGAAAGAAGTGATGAACGGGCTTTATCACTATACGTTTACTTATCTTCATGGCACCATTAGCGTGTCAGTTTACAGGTGCATTTAAACCGGTAACAAAGGTCAATGTCCTCTATCACCTCTTTCACTGATAAATATTGTGCTGCTTCTAAAAAAATATTGAAAATATTTAAAAATAACTAAATTTCTGAATTGGTAGTGCTAATAAAGCTTTCGTTGGCTTGGGATTTTACTCGTGAGATAGTGCTTGTAGAAAGGTTTGTAAGTCGTTGGAAGATTTCGACTTCTGACACTTTTTAAAAGACTTTCACCACCAACTGTTTTCCTTAAGACTTGTGTCCATCCTTAGACATACACAGCATCACACTCGTCGCACTAAGAATTGCTACTTGATGTTTGTCACTTCCATCCCAAGGATAGGCTTATGCCCACGGTAAAAAAGTATTTTATAGTAACGTTATTTCATGCGGGCGAAGACGCCGAAATCAGCTAGTGTGTATTAAAATTGAAAAGCTAAGAGCAACTTTGCAATCTTCATTGTATGTTATGCGAAAATACATGAAATAATTTTATTCTAAATAAACGTTATGATAAAGAAAAATATGCAAAATTATCATTTTGCGAAAGGTTTTACACCAAACTCAGTTTGGTGTAAAACCTTTCCATCATACATAGCATACCATCTTAAGAGTATGCCATTACTGATTCGGATATATGATCATTCTGCCAAAATATGTTTATATTAAATAGTTCTGCTTCGATTAAATAAAATTATGCCAAATGAATTTCGGAGTATGAAGTTTCTGCCAGATGGAGGGAACCCTATGGGAAGTGGTTAAAGCGGTCTATGGACGTATGCATCACCAGGGATGTTATACTCGTGCTGTTACACTATTAGTCGACGTAAAGACCTATTTTTGGGCTTCACATTAAAGTTCAGGCAGAAGATGTCGATTAGTGATTAGTGTTAATGAGATTCATTCCGGGATTTTATTTGAAAAAAAACAAAGAAGTAAGTTTGGTCACACTTAAAACCCTAGGTATGTTTGTTTGATCGCAATTGATTGAGTAGAAACGAATATATGACTATTATTAGTATTGAAAACCGTCATCCAAATGGGTGGAGCCGCGGGCAGTACTAGCTACTGCCAGCGGCTCCACCCATTTGGATGACGGTTTATCACATAGTACTATAATTATTTTACTTTTTCTTAAAATCTAAGACTGAAGACAGATAAGGTAACTCTTCAATAAATAACAGCAAGCCCACCGCGATAGCTCCTATTGACTACAAAATCACGCCGTGTCTGTACACGGTAACAGGAATACATATGCGAAACCCTGTGGGTTTGCAATGTGTTTGGTAAAATTCGTTATATTATCAAATTCCGTCACGCTACTACCAATTTTAAATTTAAAGCATTCAGCAACTTCTACCAACTCACACTCACGGAATTGTATCAGCTTAATTGAATTTCATTCGTCTGCCTTTAAAAGCGATGAAACATTCATAAACCTTATTTCACAAGTGCGTGAAATAAGGTTTATGGGTGAAACATTTCAAAAAATGCCGGTACAAGTGTCCATATATTACTAACCAAAATCAGGTATATAAAATTTGGCGTTTTTTAAGTTGAAAATGTCGGACTTTCCATACAAACTTTATACCATGATTTCACCCTCTTGGAAGTAAAATTTTGTGAAACGCTAATATACTAGTACATTTATTTTTTACTTGAAGTAGACATCCGAATTTTCATGAATCTAATTCTAATAATGATGAACTTCCATAAAACCCTTTAAACCATATTCTAAAATCTCAGGGAAAGCGGGGGTAGAATCCTAAAACTTCATCCCTAGTGAATGTATAAAATTAATGGTATCAACTGCCATAATTTGAAATTTGTAGCCCTAGCGGTTTAGGCTCACACAACACGCACAACCCAATGGCGATATCGAAGCATTGCAGATAGACCAGCTGTTGGACATTTTAGGGCTCGGCCTATCCGTAATGATTGCTATATATGTTCGTATGTCAACAACACGCACCACCCAAGGGCGATATCGAAGCATTGCAGATAGACCAGCTGTTGGACTTTTTAGGGCTCGGCCTATCCGTAATGATTGCTATATATGTTCGTATGTCAACAACACGCACCACCCAAGGGCGATATCGAAGCATTGCAGATAGACCAGCTGTTTGACTTTTTAGGGCTCGGCCTATCCGTAATGATTGCTATATATGTTCGTATGTCAACAACACGCACCACCCAAGGGCGATATCGAAGCATTGCAGATAGACCAGCTGTTTGACTTTTTAGGGCTCGGCCTATCCGTAATGATTGCTATATATGTTCGTATGTCAACAACACGCACCACCCAAGGGCGATATCGAAGTATTGCAGATAGACCAGCTGTTGGACTTTTTAGGGCTCGGCCTATCCGTAATGATTGCTATATATGTTCGTATGTCAACAACACGCACCACCCAAGGGCGATATCGAAGCATTGCAGATAGACCAGCTGTTGGACTTTTTAGGGCTCGGCCTATCCGTAATGATTGCTATATATGTTCGTATGTCAACAACACGCACCACCCAAGGGCGATATCGAAGCATTGCAGATAGACCAGCTGTTGGACTTTTTAGGGCTCGGCCTATCCGTAATGATTGCTATATATGTTCGTATGTCAACCGAACCGAAGGTTTAACGTAAGGCCAATGCAAATGCAAAAGTTCACGCATACAAATATTTACACTGAGCGGGGATCGAACCCGCGCCTCCTGCGTATCGGCCGCTTTCACTACCGCCGCGCTGAGACGACTGAGACTGCCTATATACATGTCCCGATGTTTGTCTTGCAAATTAAATTTGTAAAAAAATTTAGGAAACGAATTTCTGCAAGTTATGCTGATTTCAAAAGCTTGTGGCGTAAACACAAAACAGCGCGAGTTTTGATTTTTCCATACTTTAACCCCTAATAATTACATTTAAGATATATTATCTTAAAGTGTAAAGTGCTGCAATTACAACTTATAAACGGGTAATTTTTTTATTATCGTTAGAGAGTGTGGCGACGGAGAGAAAATAAGTATCACCACACCATGTAAAATAGGGGCCGCACACGCTTACCGAGTGTCCGGCGTGGGAGACGCCGAGACGGAAGCTTGTGGCGGCCCTGGATGTGAAGGAGGAGGCGGGGCGGGAGCGGCAGCGGGACCGACGAAGGATTGCAAACAAAGCTGCCCGCGTACGATAGCAACTCGGGCGTCAGAGGTCGATGAACGATCTCCGCCCCCCATGAGCGCAGGCCTGTGACTGGTGGAGCCAACTGTCACCGTGGCAAAAGTAGGCCGCGGCGGTGGCGCGCCTCGCGCGCCTCCTCGTTTCCGGGGACGAGTTGGGGAATCTGTAGTCCCCACACCCGAGGAGAGGGCCAGATCGTGAGAGATGGCCCTGGGTCGGCCGGGGTGCGAGGGATATGCCTGTCAACCTCACCTTCGGCAACCAAAAACGACCCACAGGCGGCGTGCGTTTTATTCGGTTCGAGTCCGACATAACCCACCGGCTACGGCGGGGGCACGTAAAAAAAACTCCATCTACGCAGACGATATCACTGCGAGAGAAGAAATAAAACCTTGTACCAACCCGTCGGGCCCGTTTGATAATAGTAGGCCAATGCCTCCTAACATTAGGAGAGGCCTATATATATAGTCCGGCAGTGGACTGCAACAGGGTAATTGATTGATCGTTAGTCTTATGTTACAGCATCGTAATTTGGCATTTGCAAAACTCGATAAAAGTGATTTGGAAACGGAGTGATTACTAATTTTGTCTAAGCGGTTCGATATTTTTTTTAAATTGGACATCGAATTATTTAAAGGGCGTAGTACAGCGTGACGTCATGTCATTAAAAATGGAAGACCCAACTTTTGATCAGGAATTTCATAAATTAAGGCAACAAAAGTCAACATTTCAGTGGATTGGAACGCTATTTAACTTTTACCGTAATGAATTATTAAATTTCAAGATGAAATAGACAGGTTTTTTTATTTGATGTTATATCAAATAAACCTGTATCTATTTTGTTTCGAAATTTAATAGAATATAATAGTTGCCGCGTGGTGCCCAGCAGAGTAGAAATTGGACCACCCCATCTCTTCCCTTGCGGTGTTGTACAAGGCGACTAAGGGTTGGGGCTGTTTAACATCAAACAGATATATATATACAGCAAAGGCTCAGCCTCAGATGCATGGTTTGAGTCCACAATAGTGCCCGGAAGATGGCAATAGGCTCAACCCCTATTACGTGGGGCCGAAAACAATGATTAGTGAAATGTGAGTGTTAATTCATCTCTGCCTAACCCTTCGGGGATAAAGGCGTCATTATATGTATGTATGTATGTACTTCGTAGATGGAAGTTGCTTCCAAACAAGCACGAAGCTAAAATATTCTTAATAACAGCGAATAAACTTTGTATGTCTACTTATTAGTAACATTGTTGGCATTGTTATACTCGCAATATGACTAGTAAGCTTCATACATTAGTGCCGACGCTCCCAAGTTGCACAACTTCTAAGCTCCAAGTGCACGTGTTTCAGTTACCGCGTGACCATTTATCAAGTCCAGAAAATTCACACTAAGTTACTGTAATAGTAGCAACATCTTTCACTGAGTTCTATGTTGAACACAATATGTGATCTTTGTAATGAAAGGATTTATCAAACTAATATCTATCTAATGTTTATCTTTTCTATTTAGTTTAATATACGTAGATAGAAAAATATAAAATATACTTTGGACACGAAGGACGACGAAAATAAATATGTAAAACAGGCAGTTCAGTATAAACTACAGCGCAGAACTACTGGAAATGCAGCAAAATTTTCTTGTAAATGTCCTGGAAACTCGAACAGAAGCAGAAAATACGAACTAAGTCAACAATAGAGTGTAATAAAGATTAAACATAAACAAAAGTTTAAATATATAAATATTAGTGTTCAAGCATTGAAAGAGGTATTTGTGCGATCAGTATGTAAGAAGTATGTAAGGTTTGAATATTAGAACGAAGTAGTTTACAGGCATCTGCTGGTGAAGTTTCAATCGTTAAAACACTCGGCTACAAAAGCAGTTCGTAATTGAATACTGCATATATAAAGCGGGTATCATCAATCATTCAATGAAATAGTCTATCGCAGTCCACTGCTGGACATAAATGTTTGGGAGGCTTTGGCCTACTATCCATGTGGTCAGTGAGGAAGTTCTGTCACATTTTCATAAACTATATATTTAAGAAATACTTTAAATAATAGTTCTTTAGTAAAACTAAGTTTTAATAAAATAATAACGACATTGTGCAGAGTTCGTTCACCTTAGACATGAAGGTCAAACATGAAAGTGTGATGCAGCTGCACTATTCAACAAATGATTTTACCCAGTCTCCATGTTGTTATTATCACCAACTTCGTGAGTATCTTTTTCTTATTAGACTTTAAAATTAACTTGCCCACATAATGTCAACTATAGGTAGGTTGTACATATGAGAATATTTAAAGTTTCCGTATTTTTTCAAGGATAGCGACACGTTTTACTTAATTTTATTTTCTTGTCACGTTTAGTACCTTAAAACAAGCTTTTATAACAATAACCTAGAAAATAGAAAGTAGGACAATGAAAAGTTATATATAGACTATCTAGGTTGAAAATTACCTACATACATAGTTCGTCCACTATATTATTGTATTTTAGACAGCTCACACACAGTGGTCGATATAACTTTGTTCTATAGTCAACGCCAGAAACTCCGAACAAAATAAAAAAAAAACCAAAGCTATATTCCATAATGTTTAAAGTTCAAAGAGTTTATTCAGATCTGAAGACAAAAGACGCAGATTGGGTGATTGATAAATACACAATAGACACAATTGTTAAATCATTACCAAAGACAATAACTTTTACAGCCACAGCCTCCATGTTCGCCATGTTGAACATACGAACAAGAGAATGATTAATATTCTTTTTATTCAGGATGACAACACCCTGATCACGTCCATTTTGATTTTTGTCGTTACGTTAGCAAATAAAGCCAAGAGTATCGATAAATATATTTTTACTTAATTTAGTCTCACATAGTGCAATTACATCGACAAATAGACTCACCGCTAAGTCAAGTAACTCTTATCGTTTTTGCATTGCCTGCTTTTGCAATTTATCGAAATACTGTAGATTCAGTCTAGAGGTAAAAAAGAAGAAAAAAATGCTCCTGCGTGTAAAATCATTTCACCTTGTTCTGAACAAACGAGTTCCTTAAGGTGGTGTGTAATACAATAAGGTAATTTAATTTTGTGCTGTCTATTCTTACCACGCTTTTTGTTTGTTGTTGTGTTTGTTTGTGCTTTGTGTTTTACTCGTATCTGCAATTATAAGTGAACAAATCTCGTCGAGTTGGTTTAGTTACGAATTGGTTTGAATTTTAAGGATTTTAATTTTGTTACATATGGATGACTATAACATATTCTATTTTGTAGCATCTGATTTGAAGATGAAACCTGGATGTGCACATTACAGCTATGTAACAATCAAAAAGGAACTCATTTTATTTTATTTTCTATCTTTGGGGTGAGGCTCCGGACAAGCACGGCGAGTCACTGGCAATTATAATCAGCTCGGCGAACCTTGATCCCTATGACAGTTCATACTAATGACGGGTCGTGTCGATATATCGCAACTTTTTATAGGCAAAGGCGTGACTTGCATTCAGCCACATCGATAAACATGTTTTTAAAATATAATCTACATTACTATAATTATAATGCTTGTTATATTTACAAGTATCCGTGTATTTGTATATGGGGTTGCCAATATTCCGATGCAGAGGTAACATGGTCGGACTGTATAATTTTAATGTGAATTAAAATTTTAGTTATAGCAACACTATCTGATCTGTCACTACGCTAGTACTGTCAGTTCGCTACGCCAGTACGAGTGCTAACGCCTTGTATGCGCCACGTGTTTTCTTGTGTCAACGGAATCCTTTGTTTGTTACTATTGTTGTTTTCTGTTTTTGTTATTGTTGCTGTTTTGTGTTTGTTGGTGTTTCAAAATGCCGAAAAGACTGAGAAAAACTGTACTCAACAGTGAAACGCGGGAGTTTGTTGTACGCTTGCGTGACTATTTTGCTCGCGAACTACAAAATGGCGGACCTTTGTTGCCACTTGACAACGTACGCGACCGTGTTGCTGATGCTTTGGGAATTGGCAAAGCTACCGTTTCCCGAATTACAAAGGAGAAGTTCGGCGAATCGTCGATGGAGGAGAACAAATTATCAACTCCAAAGAAGAAAAAACATAATAGGGCACGACCCGTAACTAACCCCGATGATTTCGACATGGCAGCGATACGAAACCATATTTACGGCTATTATTTTCGAGGTGAACTGCCGACTTGCACAAAATTATTAGCGTCGCTGAAATCGGCTGATTTATTTAAAGGTGGATTCACTTCTCTCAGACAAGTTATAAAAAAATGTGGATTTCGTTATGGGAAGTGTGACAAAAGAAAAGTGATAATGGAGCGGAAGGACATTGGATTGATGAGGTGTGATTTTCTACGACAAATAAAAAACATCGAGAACTGGGACAAGGTGGTTTATCTGGACGAAACGTGGCTCAACGCCAATCACTCAGTCTCCAAAACATGGACAGACGACACAGAGAAATCCTGTACCAAAGCACCAGTAGGCAAGGGCCAGCGTTTGATTATCTGCCACGCTGGCACAGCCAAAGGTTTTGTACCTAACTGCTTGTGGGCCTTCAAATCCGTGAAAACAAGTGATTATCACGAAGAGATGAATTTTGAGAATTTCAAGAAATGGTTCACAAAACTATTAGACAATTTAAACGAGCCCCACTACATTTTAATGGACAACGCCCCATACCACTCTGTGCAAATTAATAAAGCGCCTACCGCGAACAACAATAAAGGCGAAATAATAGAGTGGCTGCAAAACAATGGTGTGGCAGCTAATACTCAAATGCTGAAAAAGGAATTAGTTAGATTGTTGAACCTTCATAAACAGCAAACAAAGAAGAAATATTTCTTGGATGAGATGGCAAAATCAAAAGGGCACACCGTGATTCGGCTACCGCCCTACCACTGCCAATATAATGCAATCGAAATGATATGGGCGCAGATCAAAGGTGGGTTGATTTGTATTTATTTTAACATGTTTTTATTTAGGTCACTGGTGACTGTCTAGTCGGCTAGTACTATTTAAAGCTATTTTATTTCACTAGCAAATTGCATTTTTATTTTTATCCATGTGCTTATATCAATTACACACTTTTAACGTACAAAATTATGTACTTATAATGTACTTACCCCGATATCGCTCTTTGACTTTGCATCATTTTCAATCTAAACCATTATTGTTTCAGGTTGTGCAGCCAGGCTTAACACCACTCCACCATTCACAGCTAATAAAATGCTCGAGACGTGCGATACGACAATATAGTAGACCAGCCGTTTATCATAAACATAGGAGAAAGCAGCTGCAGTTCGGATTCCGAGTCTGAGACGCAATCGGTGACACCATTGTCAGATTCAGATTAATGTATATTAAAAAATCATAAATAAACCGCTTTTGTTTTATTTGAGTAGGTATATACAATAAATTTGTTAAATCTCCTTTATTTTATTATCGCAAACAACTTAAATGATTATAAATCTGACACTAAGAGCGTAGGTGCTCTATTGATGTATTTTGTACACTCGTTTCCATTTTCGATATTTGTTTATCGATACTTTTCCGCACTAGTCGATATCTTCCAAACGGAGTAACTTTTGCAGGACGTCAACGTAAAGTCTGATTGAGATAATTTCTTGTAAGTGTTAATAATTATTATAATTCCAACGGGATATTATTGTAATTGCATATATCTGCCTAAAATTAATAAATATCATTTTTAGACACCGCCAATTCGATTATAATGTAACGGTGACGCTACTACAAGGTTGTGTCGTGGGAATAACTGTCAGTGTCATAGGGATCAAGGTTCGCCGAGCTGATTATAGTCTTGACATTGCCAAAGCTTTCGATAGAGTCTGGCACAAATTGCTTCTTTCCAAGCTACCAGCCTTTGGTCTGCCTCCTAGGCTGTGAAAGTGGTTGCTAGCTTCCTGCAGGGGCGCCGTATTCGCGTCCTTTGTAATGGACGAGCTTCGGAGTTTCTGCAGGTAAATGCTGGCGTGCCGCAGGGGTCCGTCTTATCACCCACTCCCTTTCTTCTGCATATCAACGACATGCTGTCCACCGGCAGTGTTCATTGTTATGTAGACGATGATAGCACCGTACATGGGAGTTATCATGGACATCCTCCGGCCAAGCAGTCAGATATCGCAGAGAAAAGGCTTGTCACTGAGCTTGACATGATCCTGAATCACATTTCTCAATGGGGCTCTGAGAACCTGGTCGAGTTTCAATGCCAAGAAGACGCAGGCATGTGCGTTTACTGCAAAAGTATCTTCTTTCCTTCCCCTCCCCACTCTTCAGAGCACGCCATTGCCACTGCAGGACAATCTTGCGTCCATGGCTGTATTTTATCGTCTGTACCATGGTGAGTGCTCTGATGAGCTCTTCCAATTAGTCCCACCCTACCCTTTTCTACACAGGACAACACGTGCAGGTCTTAGATGTCACCCGCACACGGTGCAGAATATCCGATCAAGAACCAAGCTGTTCGGTGACTCTTTCCGCTGTCGCACCATTAAGGCCTGGAATTCATTACCAGCTCACGTGTTTCCTTCTTCCTACAGTCCCGGGTCCTTTAAGCGGTGCGTGATAAAGCATATGATAAGTCCATCAAGCTGAGTGTCACCATTGTCACATGGTATGTGTAAGTAATGGTGACCCTCATTTCTGAGACTTTGCCTTCAGCTTACCATCAGGCAAGGCGAAGTCTAATTGATGTGTTCTATAAAAATATATATATAATAATGATACATTGACAATGTGGATGCGACTAGGACTGATGACGATGACATTTAGTAACAGTGGGTTTTTACAAATTTTTAATATTCTAATCTCAACTTTAGTATTAGTTCCTTTTTGATAGGACTTATTTAATTACAGAAATAATTGCCACCTGACATTGAAAGGAAAGCATGCATCAGGGCTTTTTCCTTCAATCAGCACATTTTTTTATTTATTTATTTATTTCAACAACACAATTACATTGATAGGATATACACAGCCCCACAAAATAGTGTAATCGGTTTGTCTGTGGGATCCCAATTACATGACCCTAAAATATTCTGCAAGTGTGCTATACATGTTTTTTTTTAATATAAGAAAACTTAGTAATTTATTTAATATGTTAAATAACTATTAAATCCTATAAATTTTCATCTAGGTACTACAACTGCACCTCCATCAGGTACTTTAAAATAAACTGTATTACTCATTTATAAATGTGTATGCATGTCAGCATTAGATTTTTGCTCTCCTTTTATCGCTCATAATTCGCCGGGGACGCAGGAAATTGATCTACTCATCACATTTAAATATAACCGTTTCCAAAAACAGAAGATTGTGTGTATTTTTTAAGTTCTTTCGAGTGCCAAAACAAGGAAAACTAAAAAGAAATTACATAGATATTGTTCTTTTGAAGACAAAAAAAATCATTTTATTCTACTTATAGCAGACTAATGGTACTCTATGCATCAATTAATTCAGATTGTGTAAGATTTATCAACCAAAATTCTCTATTGCCTGAAAGCTTACGGAGGAACGAAATAATAAATCATTTCAAGATGGGAGGGGATTTTATAAGCGATGAAAGGAAGTTTGGCTGATTAGCTTCAGTCAACATTCGGTCTACAAAACGGTTTTTGTAAAGGAAATTAATCGACTTACAAATGTCCCTGTACTTATCTTCATAGTGAGTATCAATATTACTGTTCAGTAAAGGACGTTCCATACTGCAGTTTGTCATGAGTCATGATGGTAATATGCAGAAAAAGCAGTAATTTTAACTACCTACTTAGAACGTTGGCCAACTTAGCGGAAGAAGATAAGATCAATGAACCAATGATACTGTCTACTTTAAGTTTAAAATGGCGAATAGAAAAATTAAAGAAGCAGTTAATACAAGAAAGAAGCTCACAATCGAAAATATATTTGACACCTACTTGCCTATTAGGTACCTCATACAAATCAATCAGTCCATCGCAGTCCACCACTAGACATAGGCCTCTACTAATATGTATTAATTGTATATTATATACTAATTAATTGTATAATGTAATAATTAATTTTTATATATTGGCGTACTCTAATTTCTAAATTATTGTAAATCTAATTTTAAGTGAACTTTATGTTTTTATGAGAAATAAAAGAATCTATATATTTATGAAAATAGTTGTAAGCAAGTTAATCTATATGTATATGTAGTAATTACCAAATAATAACATAAGCGATCTGAGCGGTTTATCTGTGTTAGCATTATGGCATAAGATCCAAATAGCAAAATCTCTTATGTGACAATCCCTATATATTACTTTTATGGGTTTACATTGGAGGTCCGCTTACTCTTTCTTCTTTTGGTTTGGCTGATACGGTTTTCTTGGAAAAACTACCTTTCTATAATATTAGGGTTCCGTGAAGGAATGCGCAGATATATCAAATTGAAATTCACACCCCATAGTCAGGTTTGTAACGTCTTGAAGCTGTACAAAAATCAAAAGTCTAAATGAACACAATCATAATATGTGTATATTGCGGTTTATGTACCATAAGTTCGTCTTTGAATTTAATTTTATACAGAACCCTTGGAGCACTTGTCCTTATTTTTAATATGGCATTTACATACATATTCCACATAATATACGGCTTATTTCTTAGATGCAGAGGAAAAATCAAAGATTTAAAAGAGCAAAAATAGCATTAATAATACAGAAATATGCCGGTTGTGTTATTATACATGATACAACACTTATTTATATAATGTAAAGCCGTAATTTGCCGTTTGTTATGATTTTGTAAGTGAGACTGAGAGCGTACTACGCGCCGCCGCCTGTGCTGATTGCGATAGGGCACGTGTACTCGCCTTTAGTCCCAGTAATACAATAGTTTGCCACTCTACTGAACAAGTTTAATGGCTACTGTAGGTACTACTATCAATACTATTCAATCAAGGCTGAGTGGGGGCAAGAACAAAAATGGGGTAAGACAACTTATCGCAGACAACATCTGTTTCAGCATGGTTATTGCAGTGCACGTGCAGTAGTTGCTATGTCCGTAATGTCCTTACGTCTCCCACCTCAGACACCGTCTGTCCGTAGGAGGGGTTGTCCACAGTAAGGTGACACCATATTTTTGCACATTATTCGAGTTTTTCAATCTAACCCCATGATCTGTAACTTTCATAAAAAGGTAGGTACGAGTGTTTTACTAGATTTTCTAGTTATTATTTTTAAATCTTAGAAATGTCATTGCTCCTAAATATAGCTTTAGCTAGTAATTTAGAATTTATTCATCATTCTATCCGTCTTGTCCTCACCCATCAAAATTTACGGGGTAAGATGAACATATAAAAGTTTTAATGTTATCCCATCAAAATTCATACTAACTTTCAGATGTTCTTAAACTGTATGTGATGAGAACAAGAACCACTCACTAATTAATCACGAAATAACACCTACAAAATTGAAATTTGGCAAGTACAGGGTGCAGACATCAGCTAAGAACGGATTTAACCCCTAAGGGGTTAAAACTACGAAGTCGCGGGCGGCCACTAGTCTTACATATTTATGGCGTCTAAAACCTAAAATCTGTGTTACATAATATTTGATGGAAATTATTAAATCAATTTAGGTTTCAAAATTTTAGTACCTAATGTATAATTTTGAATGTCCAGCAACATCACAATTATAATTTTATTATAATTATGAACTGCAATAGGCTAATTAACTGAATAGTTAATTTTGAGCCACATTTAACGAGGAACTGATATTTAGTAAGAGGAACTGATATAATTACTGAATCAAGATGTAATGTAAAAATGTAATTATTTAAATATTAACATTATTTACTGAGTAAGAACTGAGTACCTTTTAAAGGCATAGTATAAGTTGACATGTTGCTTTCATGGCATAGACTTTAAGTAGGCAACTACGCCTACATAAAGAGTTTTATCTAGAGAATTTCACTTATTTGAACTAGAGCAGATTTCAAAAAATGGTACCGTTCAAGAAATTTCCTATCACTATTTCATATATTACCAACTTTTCAAATTAGCTGTTATGTAGTCCAACTAAATTTTAGACTACATTAATTTTTAAGAATTTATTTCAATAATAAGCACTTTTCTTTAGATTTTTCTAAGCTACTACGTGTTTAACACTAAAATAATAATGGGACAGTGTGTACCTCAGAAAATGCAGATCTCCAATAAGTTAGGGGAAGATAAAATAAAGCTGGGGACAGAAATACAGTTTAGAAGTTTAATGTAGAACGCAACATTTTATACAAATGTAGCGACATAAAATAGCATCGTCTTCACGAATGAATGAAAAGTTTTAACGACATCATTAAGCTTTTGGGATTGAGTTTATGTCACTGCTCTGCAGGTTCTTTTAAATACAAGTAACAGTTTTTTAGATTACTTTAAGCAAACTTAGTGCTGTATAGCTTAGAGCATAAGTTTTTTTCAGGATTTTATATAGGTAGTTACTTAAAGTTTTATATTGAGATGCATTTATTTTTGACTATTCAGAAACACATAAGCACAAAATCGATAATAGTACTGACACGATAATACAATTTCAGCTTGTTTTATATAAGGTACATCACATCACCAACCGCAAAAAAGCTCGCCTACAGAATTTTTTTGAATTTGTAATTATTTACCATGTAAATCACAGCCAACAATTTTTGCTTCAATGTATACGTTACGACATAGGCATTTATTACAAAATATAGCGTATAAAACATAGTGATTACATAATGCATACGTGACAAAACAATTTAATGAAATTTTAAAGCAATTAATATATTAACTTTTATTATAATTAACAAATTACAAATAGACAAAATAATTAAAACACAAACACACGACACAAACTCGCGATCATGTCGCGTCAAACAACCCACTCCGCATCGTTCCCGGCGCAAAGGTGCCCATGATGCTGGCCGCGTTGCCCCGCTGAATCGCAATAGCCAACCTTTGCCCCAGGCAACTATTTAATTAATAATTCATAAAAACAAAAAAAAAACAATCTTCAAAAAATGATTGTAACACGACTATCTAAAGACAGATCCCACTGTCACCCCAAGATATTTGTACAGGAGAATTTGGAATTCTCAAGGCCCGGCCTTTTCCACAAGGCACCTGTACCACTATTTTTTTCCGTGTCCACACTTGATGTTATATTTTTTAATTGTATAACTACGGAAAATTTATATTTTCCATGGGCCGGTTGTTCGGAAAACTTAACCGTACTACGGGCAATAGATGTGAACGATCTGTTAGTACATAACAATGTGAGCACTCTGCTATCTTACACTATAATGGTGAATTGATTGCTAAAATGTTTGGACCACTCTGGATGCTTACAACTATTTGAGCTCTGTGAGAGCTAATATAAAATTGAAATATTGGTATTACGATCATTTTGAATACTTTGCTAGTAAATATTAATCTGATGCTGTTACATGTATGTAATGATGACCCTCTTTCCTGAGACTTTGCCTTCAACTTACCATCAGGCGAGGTAATGTCTAAAAAGCCGGTCAAGTGTGAGTCGGACCCGCTCACCGAGGTTTCCGTAACTTAAGCTATATAAACCGTAATATATTTTGAATGCGTTGATTTAGAAATTTGAGTTTTGCTTAGCTTCAAGATGTTATAAGTCTGTGCATGTGGTATGAATTTCAACCGGGCATTCCTGAGAAAAAGAACTTGACAGACAGACAGGCTGACAGAGAGACAGACAGACGGACAACGAAGTGGTCCTATAAGGTTACGGTTTTATTCCTTTTGAGGTACGGAACCCTACAAACACAAACGCAAAGTAATAATTAAAACACAGAAGCAAGCACCCATTTGAAGATACGCTCTAGCCCTCGCCACCACCTCGAACTCGACAAGCAGCCGCATTACATCGGTTTAATGTGACTGCTTGTCGTAGCGTTACGTGCATTATTCATCGCGGCGTGAACTATGCTTGCTGATGTGGTTACGTCTATAATACAAATTAACAATGACAACCACAGTTGTATTTTAGGAGTACAATACTGAATATATTCTGTATTTGTGTACATGCATAGTATTAGGTGTTACAAATACGTAGTATTTTCCTTTGAAAGAATATTCTATAGATGTGATAATCAATTTATTTACCTGTATTGATTGGACACAGGCTAGCATTGTGAAAATAGAGACAATATTCACTCCAACTAATGTGTGTGCTTCACGTCCTATCCTTTCTCGAATGTAAGCGGCCACAGTGTATGCACGGTATTGCAATTTGCACGTCTTACAAAAAGTCCGTCTTACGCCAGAGTGTTCTTTGTGTGCCACTCGTCTGATTTTTGTTATTAAACATATATATAAAATTATATATAAAATTATGTGTAAACAGTTATGTAAACAAACGTGAAGTGTAAATAAAAATACTGATTACCTTAGATGAATTAAAAAAAGGATTTTTTAATTCATCTAAGCTGTTTGCACATAATTTTATTTCTGATTTAGTCGTAGGTATAGCTACCTATATATTTTTAACAAACATCTTTTCATTTATATTCTCTATACAAAGTAGTTTCAGTATTTTACACTCTGACAGGCATCCATAACAGCTATTTTTTTATAAACGTAGTTTTTATTACAGCCTTGTAATACCTTCGCTTTTAGCTCTACGTACAAAAGTATGTATAGTGTAATATGTTGAGTGCTCGGGTCGTTGATGTTATTCCATAGCAGGAAATAATTTCATAGCGTATGCAGTAGTTTCCCTATTTAGCTATTGTTATATTTTACGATATATTCGATCATGTTGCAATACAATGCCAGCTAAACTCTTAATGATTTCATTTTAACCTTACATATGGCAAGGTGTAAGGTTACACATTCCTTTAGTTTCCTGGTACGTAATTACGTAGCGATAATACAAACAAAGACAATTTTTACTACTCTTAAAGCGTTCTCTCGCCCCCACTCTGATAAGATCGATTTAGAAGTGAAATTAAAATAAATGATTGTTTATTCTGTTTGTTGCCGTAATCCGATCACTGAGTGCCATATAGCTGAAGCCTTTAGCCATTCATACTTTAGGTAGGAGTAGGGTAGCCAGAAATCACTGGAGTGTGCTGTCAGTGGAAGACCTAAAGCTTGTCCTGCATTGTCTTTTACACTGACGGCACAGAAACTCTTGTGCTTACAAGTTTGGCAGCGCGAGTGTGACTGCCTTGGTGTTGCACACGTCCATAGGCCACTGTAACTACTTTTCATCAGGTGGGCCGTGTGCTTGTCTGCCCTTTTTAACCTTTTTAATATTTTTGTAACGATGGTACGATTGATAGAAACTCTTGAATCAATATTTTAAATGTCTCCACGACCACCTGGGGTGGTCGTTTGATCGGTGGCCGTTGTGAATAGCCCTAATATCCAATTATGAGCATTAGTTAATTCTGGTTTGTAAAAAGGTATTCAATATAACTTGAGTCAATATATATTATACCTAAAATGTGCTTAATAAGTGTTCTATATCGCAGAACTCGTTTCTTGGGTGCTACGGCAATGGATGAGCTCTAATTCACCAAGCATGGATTATTACAAAACAATCAGCACGCGCAAAAACTAGTACTTATTAAAATTGTGTTTTAACTGTCAAACATAGGTACAAGTTAAAGGTTCGTAAGGTTTGGTAAAGGTGAAAGGTTGATTGTACTACATGTTCGTTGACGTACGCGCTAATTTTAGGAATTTAGGGCAAAGAGATACTCAACTCTCCACTCTTATATCATGTACAGGTACAGATTTTTTACTAAACAAAATATACATAAGACTAGTCTTAGCTTTGCGAATACCTACCTAGTGCATTTCTACGTCTATTGCGGTTTACCACATCAGACAGCTGTGGAAATAAATGAAGGTTCAATTTAACAAAAAAAGCTGTTTCAAAAATAGTGTTAGAATTTAGTCTTTTAAAGTATGGTGCACAACTGTCTGTGTTTTGAGATTTAAAGGCTATTTCTTTATTAGTGGAATTTCCCCAGAATATCACACCATATCTTAGCACTGATGCAACCAGACCATGATAGGCAGTTAGTACAGCACCTGTATTAATTAGCTACCTGAGTTAGTTTATTAGTCTATTTACCTTACTACTTTATTTTATAAGTGAAGTTTATACCAATTATTGTATATTAGTAGTCGCGTTGTACTCTTTCCTGAGGAAAATTAATGATATGATATACAAAAATGTCTGGCTTGAGCATGGTGCAGGCCCCTGGTAAATAAAATGCTTTAATTGCTGCATAACATTGTATGTACTACGAACGTGTGTATTATAGTATTTTATTTAGGTTAATTATCTTATAAGGTGTTTATATTTTTTATGAAGTTTTCTTTATATACTTTTTAATTATCTTGACACAAGATTAATGTAATTTCGTCCATATTTAGTCTTAAGAAAAAACGAATAGTTAATTGATGTCTCGAAAATGCGATAGTGGAGTTTATTGCGCCGTTTCTTCTCCTAGGAAGCGGTGGTAAACTTAGTTTTAAGCAGAATTTGACGTCAAAAAGATGTGATAACGTAACACTATTTTGAGAAATGAATAATTTGCATTTGAATATGATCGTGTGATTTCTTAATCGGATAATATAGACACCGTAGCACAGATTATCTACTAAATAATATTTTTTTAATCAGAAATTACTTCAAACTCAAGCCTGTTTTCTCTAAGGCCCTTGTCGTTCAAATCTGTTTGAAAATATAAATATTCACTTTCATAAAAGGGCTAATATTTAGTTACTGATGGAAATCAGTTTTGCGCCTTGATTTAGAGTTCTAACGTTTTTATAGGTATACCTATACAAACTTTATAACCGTAAATCAAGGCTTAAAATCACACAACTTTTGCTGTTATTGTATACTGATACTATAAAGTTACAATTAAGATTTTGAAGAGATTAAATGACAAACTTACGTCATTAAAATGTGTATGGATGATTATAAAAGGTTATTTAAAGCCACGATCATTCCAGCTTTGAGTTCAGGTGGTATTCAGAGTTTTTATTTACTTAGGAGCCCTGGGGCAGTTTCACTGGTATCATGTGCTCCAGCCTTCCTTTCGAATTACGTTTTCGTATATATACTTACATGTAGTTATCTAAGATAGGTACATAAAAATCTTCGTTCGTAAATGGTCTTATCAATTAATAGTGAAAACGCTGTAAAATGTAGATAATGTACCTGAATTTTAAATAGGGTAACTCTTACATCTAGAAAACAATGGAAAGACCCCTATCTTTATTTCCTGGAGTGTAATCAAAAGAAAAAGAAAGTAGTAGTTGCTATGAAAATTATGTAATTGCGGTATCATTGAGTCGGTAGGTCGTCTCGCTACTCTCGTCGAGTCACGAGTCAATGAAAGTATTTGCTAAACCTGCTTCATGTATGTAACTGATACAAGTAAGTACCTTTTATTTTACGTGCGCATAATGCCCACGGATACCCCCCACCGGAGCCGGTGGAAGAGGTTATGTTGGACTCGAACCGACCAAAACGCACGCCGCCTGTGGTTCGTTTTTGGTTGCCGAAGGTGAGGTTAACAGGCATACCCCTCGCACCCTGGCCAGGGTCATCTCTCTCGGTCTGGCCCTCTCCTCAAGTGTGAGGACCACGGAGTCCCAAACTCGTTCCCGGAAATGGGAAGGCACGCCTGACGCGGCGCCGCAGCGGACAAGTACCTACCTACGTACACAACAACAAACATGACTGAATCATCTCTATATTGGTCTAGATAGCATGATGTATGTATTCTTATTATTATATACCATCACTTAATGTCTCTTATAAGCATGAATCAAACAATATACAATAAATATACATGACTAATTTTTTGTAATTAAATTCCAACATTTAAATTACAAATTTAAATAACATTTAAATAAAAATTTAAGCTACATATATTTCATCTAGCTTCGAAGCTGTCGTTAAATAATCCCGTTATATTAGCAACTGGAATGGTGTCCTGAACAGAGGCAGGAGCTTTCTAATCAATGTCGTTGTTCAAATTACAGAGTGACCGACGACCGCTTCTACGCCGCCGGCAGAGCGATCTCATTGGGCCATCGCCCTCAATTAGTAACGCTCATAATCGAATGACTAACTTGAAGTCGATATTGGATACTTCGCTCATGACTTAATATCAGTGTTACATGGGTAAACAGGCATCCAAGAAACCGGTCGGACGAGCGAGGACGGTTCGGAATCCTGTGTGCCTACCATGAGTAACATAAATGTGAATCGTGTACGGCCTCTGGTAACGTCACGTGTTCACGCAGCCACATAATATATTTAAAGATGTTGTTGTCATCTCTACGGTCTCGTTTCGCAGAAATCGTGGCAAATACTTACCATCATACTACTACCTATCAATCATACCTTTTAACTAATTGTTACCCTGAACTGCTGCTATACTAAACTCGTAGTGCTAGAACTTCAAAGTAGAGGCAGTGCACGACCTATTAAGTAATGTGGACTAGTGGCTGATGACTGTTAAAGCTGCAAACACGTCATTTTAAATGTTGCAAAAACTATCCATTACTATTATAAAATTTAAAAGTGGTGTGTTATATCAACGATACAAAATCATTAATACCATAATATAATTTTACGTACCTCGAAAAGAAAAAATCGGAACCCTTATGTCTGTCTGTGGGTCAAGACCTTTTTCTCGGTAATGTGTAAACGGATCATGTTGAAATTTATACCAAATACTTAAATCTGCATCCTCTTACAACTGTGGATATCAAACTTCTAGGATACTGTGAATATCTAACTCTTTCTTTAACGCAATAAAATGATATAGCCGTTTATGTAACATAAGTTAGTCCCTCAATTCAATTTTATACGGAACCCTCAGTGCGCGAGACCAACTTGCACTTAACTGGTTTTTATTTTAATAGAATAGTCTTAGACTAAAACCTTACGTATGTTTTATTGGAGTTGATTGGGTAAAACCAGAGATGTGAACAAAAGAATCAAAGAATCAATTTCATTTATTCAGTTTAGGCACATAAAGCGCACATATGAACGTCAAAAGTTTACAATTATGACCAAAAATAATATTTATTATTACTATACACACCGGATATTAATTAGATTTTAATAGTTTAGCTTTCAACTTTGCATCAAATCTACAGCACTAGTTTATACCATAGTTCTGTTTGCTTCTGTCAATTTTAATAATATTGCTAAACGAGAAGCGATATAATTATATTTCAATATATAACTCAATGTGATCCTTATTTAATAAAATAACTTCCATAAAAATCCATTTCGCCTTTGTTATTTCCATGACAAAATGGCAGGTAGTCGCGCGTCGGTCCTCTAATATTTTCGACTGTCAGCTCTGTACTATTCCTACTTGACAAGTATATTTTTCAGACGATTTGACGTAGAGGGTTGATATTTGCTACAGATGTACGAAATGGAAGAAAGAAAATTGTAGGTTAATATAATTTCGGGAACGCTTTGTGGAAAGTAGATTATATAGTCATCGTAAATCATCGTAAATATTGTCATCGTGCAGTAAATATTGTGACGAGTTGACGAACTGAGTGACGATGAGTTGGTCATCTACAATTCTAGTCAAATTATAGTTTCAAGTCTTTCAGGTATTTTTATTGAAATATTTAATCACAAAATTGTTTAATACAAGCTCAATATTCTAATTTTATTTTGTTATTTAATGTGAAAATGTTTTGTTGAAATTTTATACTTATGGTAGGTACCTACTAACTGCTTTTTCACAGGGAATTGACCATTTTAAGCATCTGAAGCAATACGATAGACACAAGTGCTGGCTCCACTTACAGTCGAACCAAGAGCTTATAAGCAATATTCGCTGGGGAAGTAAGACGATGACGCCTCTGCAGCTATGTATGTTGGATGTTTCTGACTATGACGTCAGAAACATCCAAAATACGAGTATTAGGTTGAACAGACAGACCAGCCTTTCTTTTTTTTAGGTTTATCTTATTTACATTCGCATTTCCCACTTTTCACACGTTGTTTACATCAGCTAAAGACATACTCGACCGCAAGGCGGAGTTTTGGGTGCTATAGTGCACATTGAGAGACGGCTATGCAGCAGTGGACTGAAATCGGATAATTGATTTTATAAAAAATCAATGCCTGTTGGATTCGTATTTTTGGCGCTGCCATGTCGCTGCGGATTAACAGTAATCCGATTGCGATAAAAGTCTTTTATTTTTTGTTGCTCTCAGGACGTTTGTAGGCATAGTTCAATTTATTGGACCCGGATCGGCAGTATCGAATATGTAAGTACTATGCAAATTAATAATGAACCATCGTAATAGCATAGTTCTATTACAAGTATCTATCCTAACTAAAGATATCAGTATGTGATTGACAGAAGAGTTAACCGTAATTATATAGGTCTTCATGACTCAGGAGCGCTAAGTAATCGTGTTAGTAGTAATCTGGGGGCGAGAAAAAGGCTGACATAGCGACTACCCAAAATAAATTAAATTAATGCGGCCCCTTTCTCTTTGCACCTAAGACGAAATAGTCCGGGATTGGTTTCCTATAATCTTATACAGCGAATGGATTATCCACTTATATACGGGCTCTAACTTAGACGCTTTTTGGTGTGCATTACATACTACCTAAACTAATCTATTTCAATTCTAAGCTAACATTATAAATATATAAAACAAATTTATTTAAATTTTAAATTTAAATTATTTCTTTTGTCAAATTAATACAGTATGTCAAAATGATACAACAAGCAATGCTTAGTCCATGTACTATTCAAATAAACCGCCCCTGATCGCTCCCGGTGCAAAAAATATCTATAGCACTTGCTGCATTGCCACGTTGGATGACGATAGACAGCCTTTGGACCAGGAACGACCCGGAACGAGTGGCACCGGTCCCCTCGATAAGCCTTTGTCCGATTTCGTTAAGAAGGCTTTTAGGTTCGTTGCCCCAAATTATATTTAAATATTCAGAATCACAATCGTAACCCGCATAGCGATACGCTCAGCCATCCTCTCTAAAAGAATAATATAGGTATATGGAAGAAACGATATATTGAGGTAATAAAGATAGCTGAAATGACCAGATTAAGTGATCGTTCGCCTTTGAATACCTATTGTGAGATACACGCATATTAGACCTGCCCAACGTTATTTAATAGAAGTGCAAATACTAGATGTTTTCTAACACGGGGTGCGGGTTGGGTAACCTCCACGTTGGCTTACCTGTTTCTTTTCCCTCTGGACCGCGGTCCTGGGGAACGGAAGCGGGGAGGCTGGTGCACCCTGGACGACGGTTAGTAGACTCTGACTCCAAGGAGAAGGAGCTCTGCTAGCCGTCGACCAATAACCCGACAAGCCCTTTTTAGGGCTAGCTGACCCTGAGGGGGTCGTGGTATGGCGGACCTGCAAGGCCCGCGGGAAGGGATTCGTAGAATTCCTTCCACCCCAAACAGTCCTTTTTAGGGCTAGCCTGTCGCTCCCGGTATCCCTCTGCTTTCAGAGGGGACATGGGGGCGACACAAGGATCCATGGGATCCAGGGACGGGCCGGCCTACTGCTCGCGCAGAGGCTGGCAGGCATTCGTGCCACCGTCGGTGTTGGGAGAGTTGGCTGCTCTCCCGCGTCGCGTAACCTCCAGGATATCGACAACGACCTGAGTGCTAGCCACACTTGGGAAGCCGATATTCTGAAGGCCGCGGGGCTTGCCTTAATTGGCCGGCCCGCGACAAGGAAAAGTCTGAAAAACCCGACAGCGAAGTCGCTTAAAACCTACGGATACCAGGGGACCTCCGTAGTATGTACCCCGCTTCCCGGAATGGCCGTCACCCGGGGAGTGTAATTTTATCGGTTCTTCTCGTGGGATAAGATATGGATAAACTTAAACATACACCTAAACCCAAACCCAGTGAAACAGTCTGCGCGGAGGTCGCGCAGCACCACGACGCGGAGGTCGCGTCCCAAACCGCGGTGTCGGAGGAATTCGACACCGCCACGGAGAAGAGTAGGGCGAACAGCCCGGTGGGCCTACAGACCCGGAAATCTGTACGGCGGAAGAGGAGATTCAGGAAGAAGTCTCTTCCTCCTCCTTCCCCTCCACCACAGAAGACGGAGTCGGACTTGGAGCTCACCTTGACCGACTCCTCTTCCACCAGCAGCAGTCACGACGGTGACGAGACGCTGCATCCACCACCGCCGAAGCTGCTAGCGGTCAGCCGCACGCAGCTGCAGCGTGGTGATAGCCTCAGGGCCCCGGAGGATGTGGAGGCGCCGCCGAGTTCCTCCACCTCGGCGGCGTCCTTACCCTTACCTCGCGCCGACATAATGTCGAAGGAGGTAATAGAAGCCCTAGAAGGTTGGGCCGGGGCCCGCACTGATTCTCCAACGCCGGAGGAGCACCGGGTCACGCAGGTGACGACGCGGCTTGTCGAGCTCTTCGACCTCCTGAGGGCGGAGCTAGCCGAGCTGCGGATCGACAGGGCTCATTTAGGCAGGAGGCATGTGGAGCTCCTGGAGAATAATGAGCGGATGGCGGCCGAATACCGCAAGGAGATGGGGAGGATGGCGGCCGAACTGGCGAGCCTCCAAGCGGTCGTCGCTGGGCTGCCGGCGGAGCGTGTGACGCGGTCGGCGCGGAGGCGACTGGTGGCGCAGCCAACGCCGCCGACGCTGCCGCTGTTGCCCGTGCGGTCGAGGTCGCCGCTGCGGCCGGAGTCGCTGGCGCAGCCGACGCCGTCGGGGCGGCCGGCGCGGCCGCTGTTGCCTGTGCGATCGAGGTCGCCGCTGCGGCCGGAGCCTCTGGCGCCGTCGGAGTCGCCGCAGCCGGGGCCGCCGAAGTCGCCGGCCCGACCAGTTCAGCCGGAGTCGCCGGTGCTGCAGCCGGCTCGGCCTGCGGACCCGTTGGCGCTCTGCATGGCGGCAATAGCTGCCATGGAGAAGCGCCAGGAGGAGGCGCTGGCGGAGCAGCGGGCGTGGCGGGTGGCGCAAGAGGAGCGCACCCGGAGCTGGCTGGAGTCCATAATGGACTCCAGCCGCCGACCGCCATTGGCGGCTCCGGCCGGATATGCCGGGGCGGTTAAGAGGGGCCCCACCTGTCCGGTAGTGGCGGGGTCCCCGCAGGGGTCGGCCAGCAGCCCGTCCGCTGCGTTTGCCGCCCCTGCCGCTCCGCCCGCTCTGGCTGCTCTCGCTGCAGGGGCTGGGAGCCCCCCCCAGGATGCGCAAGTTGCCCGGCCCAGGGGAAGGGGGAAGGGGAAGGGCAAGGGGAAGAAGTCCCCAGCCCTAGCCCCGGCCCCAGCTCTGGCCCGAACTTCAGCGGGTATAGCCGCCACGAGCTCCTCGCCGGAGGGGGGCTGGGAGGTTGCCGGCGCCTCCAAAAAGCGGCGCAAGGCGAACCGAAAGGCAGCCAAAAAGGCCAGGAGGGCTGAGGCTGCTGCGAGGGGAGTGCCGGGGAGGCTGCGCGTCCCCCGCTCAACCGCCGTCGTCCTTACGATGACGGCGGAGGCGGCGGATAGGGGCGTGCAGTACGCCCAAATTGTCACGCAGGCGAGAGCCTGCGTTGACATGAAGGCCCTCGACATGCCGGGCCCCATCCGGGTGAAACCCACTCGGACGGGTGCTCGGCTTCTCGAGATCCCAGGCGCTTCGAGCGGTCCCCAGGCTGATGCCCTAGCGGCTAAGCTTAGGGAGACGCTTGACGCAGCCGACGTCCGGGTGTCCAGGCCCAACAAGTGCGCAGAACTGCGCATTTCGGACCTGGACGACTCCATCACGGCGGAGCAAATCCGCCTCACCGTGGCGGAGGCCGGGGGCTGCCCCCTAGATACGGTTAAGGTCGGAGCGATCCGCTTCGGCCGCCGTGGACTGGGGGCGGCAGTTGTCGGCTGCCCCATCGCAGCAGCCAAAAAGGCTGCCGACCGGGGGTTCCTCGCCGTTGGAGGCGTGGTGCGGGTGCAGGTCCGGCTCCTGCAGGCTCGACCGACTAGGTGCTATAGGTGCCTGTCGGTCGGCCACGTGGGGGTGCAGTGCACGGCGGCGGTGACGGTCGGTGACCGCTGCTTCCGCTGTGGCCAACCCGGCCATACGGCCGGTGGATGCGAAGCTCCGCTGCACTGTTTTAGGTGTGCAGCGGGGGGCAAACCGGCCGACCATAGGGTTGGCAGCAAGGCCTGCACCGGGGGGGAGCCGAAGCCGCAAGGCGGGAGCTCCACCCAAAGTTCGCGGCGGGATGCGGAGATGGTTCCATAATGGATCCTCAGCTCCGCATCCTGCAGGCGAACGTGGGCCACGGTGCCGATGCTCAGGGTCTTCTGCTCCAGAGCATGGCACAGTGGTCCGTACACGTCGCCGCTGTCGCCGATCCGTACACCCACCGGCACCTGGGGCCTGCCTGGGTGGTCGACCTGGACGGGTCGGCGGCACTGGTGTACAACGCCGCTATGGGTGCCCCCCCCCCCTGTTGTCGTGGCAAGGGAGCATGGCATCGTAGCGGCGCGTGTGGGGGAGATTGCGGTCGTGGCCGTCTATTTCACGCCGAGCCTACACCGACGCATAGGGGAGTACCGGCAGTCGCTGGAGCGACTGACCGACGTCGTCAACGCCTGTCATCCTCATCCGGTTCTTGTGCTCGGGGACTTCAACGCCTGGTCAGTGACCTGGGGGTCCCGGCACACGAACCCACGAGGTAGGGCTCTGGAGAGCTGGGCCGCTAATCACGGTCTAGTTCTCCAGAATCGCGGGGCCGAAGCCACGTTCGTGACCGCGGAGCGCAGTTCGATTATCGACCTATCGTTCGCAGGCGCTTCGCTGTCGCACCGTGTGCGGGACTGGCGTGTTGTTGTGGGGGTGGAGACACTGGCGGATCACCGATACGTTCGGTTTGATGTCTCCCCCCCCGCGGGTGATGCGCCGGTCATACCGGCCCCACGCGAGCCACGCTGGGTGCTTGGGAGACTGAATCGGGAGGTCCTCCTGGAGGCCGCCATCGTACAGGCCTGGGCCATTGCGCCGGACAGGCCTGTCGATATCGACGATGAGGCGGTGTGGTTCCGGGAGGCCATGACTCGTGTCTGCGATGCGGGTATGCCTAGGGCACCACCCTACAGTCCGAGGCGTCGGGTCTACTGGTGGTCTGCGGAGATCGCGAGGCTACGGCAAGCCTGCGTGATCGCGCACCGCCGGTGGACCAGACTCCGTAGGAGGCGTAGCCGAACCGCAGATACGGAGCCCCGACTGGCGGAGCTTCATGTGGGATACAGGGAGGCCAGAGATGCCCTCCGAGCGGAGATTAAGCGGGCGAAAGCCGCGGCTTATAAGGAGCTCATGGAGACGCTGGAGCGGGACCCATGGGGGCGGCCTTACCTTATGGTAAGAGGAAAGCTGCGCCCCCGGGCCCCGCCGTTGACCCGGGTTCTCCAGCCAGCTCTGCTCGGTGGAGTGGTCGAGTCCCTGTTCCCGGCGCGAGCGGAACACGTTCCGCCGCAGATGACTCCGCCACCTCGGTCGCCTGTGGCGCCCAGTGTGGTAGTTGACGACGAAGTCCCCGAGGTCACTTGGGTAGAACTGGAGCTGGCGGTGCGAAGGCTTAGAGCCAAGAAGAGCACCGCCCCGGGACCCGACGGCATTCCAGGCCGCGCGTGGGTCCTAGCTCTGGGAGAAGACGGTCTCGAACCCCGGCTGAGAGGGTTCCTCAGCGCATGCTTGGAGCGGGGCCAGTTTCCGAAGATGTGGAAGACGGGGAAACTGGTCCTCATCCGAAAGGAGGGTCGCCCGGCGGACGAACCGTCCGGCTACCGGCCCATTGTATTGCTCGACGAGGTGGGCAAGCTCTTTGAAAGAGTTATTGCGAAGCGCCTCGTCGAGCACCTCTCTGGTAGGGGGCCGGACCTGGCGGATGCCCAATATGGCTTCCGCCGGTGGCGGTCTACCGTGGATGCCATCATGCGCGTGAGGACTTTGGCGGAGGAGGCAGTTGCCCGGGGTGAGGTGACGTTGGCGGTGTCCTTGGACATCTCCAACGCGTTCAACACCTTGCCCTGGAGTTGCATCAGGGAGGCACTCGTGTACCACGGTGTGCCTCTCTACCTCCGCCGCATAGTCGGGGCGTACCTGACGGAGAGAGCCGTCATCTACCCAAGTGCGACCGGCGTCGGTCGGCGTGAGATGTCGTGCGGTGTTCCACAGGGATCGGTTCTCGGGCCGCTACTGTGGAACATTGGATACGACTGGGTGCTTCGCGGTGAGCTTGCGGACGGCGCCGCCGTCACGTGCTATGCGGACGACACGCTAGTGACGGCGAGCGGAGCTACACACCGCGAAGCGATCCTGAGGGCCACGACCGCGGTTGCTCAAGTCGTGGAACGGATCCGGCGGCTGGGCCTTGAGGTGGCTTTGCATAAATCCGAGGCCATGTTCTTTCATGGACCTCGGCGCACGCCACCACCTGGTTCCAGTCTCACAGTGGGAGGCACTCTCATCGGCATCAAGCCCCAGATGAAATATCTGGGGCTCGTGCTCGACGGCCGGTGGGACTTCGGGAAGCACTTCCGAAGTCTGGGCCCCAAATTGGCGGGCACAGCCAACGCTCTGGCGCGGCTACTGCCCAACCTGAGGGGCCCGGATGACTCCTGCAGGAGACTCTACGCGGGTGTCGTGCGGTCCATGGCCCTGTACGGGTGTCCCGTGTGGGCGGACACCCTGAGTGATCGGCACATGCTTCTGCTGCAGCGTCCGCAGCGGAAGTTGGCGTGCCGCATCATAAGGGGGTACCGCACGATATCATTCAACGCGGCGAGTCTCCTCGCCGGATCGCCACCATGGATCCTGGAAGCGAGATGCCTTTCGGCGCTATACAGGTTCCGAAGGGCGGCGCGGGAGCGGGGTCACGATCCCGAGCCCGAAGAAATTCGGGCCGTGAGATCCCGGCTCCACAGGGAAATGGTGGCAGAATGGGAGAGACGACTTGGGCAACCAAGCGCAGGGCACGCCGTAGTAACGGCGGTAAGACCCATCATGGGGGAGTGGCTAGAGAGGCCACACGGCAGCCTCTCGTACCGTCTGACGCAGATGATCACCGAGCACGGATGCTTCGGAAAGTATCTGCGTCGGATGCAGAAAGAGCCAACGTCCGAGTGCCATCACTGCGACGCGAGCGAGGACTCAGGTCCGCACACGCTCACCGAGTGTCCGGCGTGGGAGACGCCGAGGCGGGAGCTTGTGGCGGCCCTGGGAGTGAGGGTTCTCACGCTCTCCACCTTGCTCGCGGCGATGGTTCGCTGCGCGGATGCGTGGGCGGCCGGCGCCTCCTTCTGCGAGCAAGTAATGCTCGTGAAGGAGGAGGCGGGGCGGGAGCGGCAGCGGGAGCGACGAAGGATCGCTAGACAAGCTGCCCGCGCACGAAGGCAACTCGGGCGTCGGAGGTCGATGAACGACCTCCGCCCCCCATGAGCGCCGGCCTGGGGGTGACAGGTGAAGCTGCCTGTCACCCTTGCAGAAGCAGGCCGCGGCGGCGGCGCGCGTGGCGCGCCTCCCCGTTTCCGGGGACGAGTTGGGGACTCTGTGGTCCCCACACCCGAGAAGAGGGCCAGATCGTGAGAGATGGCCCTGGGTCGGCCGGGGTGCGAGGGATATGCCTGTCAACCTCACCTTCGGCAACCGAAACGACCCACAGGCGGCGTGCGTTTTAGTCGGTTCGAGTCCGACATAACCTCCTCCACCGGCTTCGGTGGGGAGGTATCCGTGGGGATTTTGCGCACGTAAAAAAAAAAAAAAAAAAAGATGTTTTCTAACAATATAATCGTTGTGTCCGATCACGTTACTTGTGTTGAATGTGTTATGAATTATATTGTTTTTGTCAAGTAGGTCGCACTAGTCGCAGAAGCTTATTTGCAGTTGGTAAACTGACCATGACCTATTACGAAGTACGGTGAAAACAGTTTCCTACAACGGTATGTCCGTAAATTTAGTTTCATTTTTTTAAATAGATACGTCTATTAGACTTCTACTCGCCTGATGGTAAACTGAAGGCGAAATCTCAGAAGAGGTTCACCATTACATACATCATGTTACAATGGTGGCACTCAGCTTGATGGCCTCATTATATGCTTTTTCACGCCCCGCTTAAAGGACCCGGGACTGTAGGAAGAAGGAAACACGTGAGCTGGTAATTAATTGTTTTTGTAGTTAAATGTTTTCATAGTTTAAGTCGATCGACGAGTGCCTTGCCTCACACTTGACCAGTTACTTATAATAATTTGTTAATTAATGCCATTCAAGATTAAACAAGTATATTTTTAACTAAAAAAAATGCACTGTAAAGTAAATAATAATTACGAATATACCTCAAAAGATAAATATTCGCGTAAGACTTTTCTTGTAGTCGGTGCCAAGCAATACGGTAAGACTCAGGCATGTAGAGTATGTCCATAATCACAGTCCCGCCAATTCCCCAATGAAATTTGTAAATGTGTGTGGAGTATCGTACAAGACAGCAAGGCAGTTCAAATGGGCACACATGTCTGGATTGACGTAATTGCTAGCCCTCTTTACTCATATTCTACCTTGACACCGACTTCATGAAAAGTCTTACACGAATCTAATCTTTATTCTTGTAAATCTCCAATGCCAAGGTCCAATACCGAAGAAATTAATACAGGGCTTAAAATCGGTGCACAAACACCAAAAAGAGCTAAATATTGTGGATACTTATGCGTGCCTATTCAATGAATTCAGCCGTGATGTTATGATGTGGTCTTTTATAAGTGATGCAATAATATACGATTGCAACAATCGTAGCTGTTTTACTGGTATTTATTAAAAAGTTCTGTAGTCTGCCTCTAAAACCCTTCATTAGATTTTTACAAAATTAAAATGGGACATTTGGGAGAAAATCCCCTTATGAACAAAAAAAGAATTTTGCTAATCTGTCCACTAATGCGCGTACTAACATAAAAAATATAAACATCCGACTTGAGAACCTTCTCCATTCTAGAACTCGGTTAAAAATAGGAATTTAAATTGTCTCTTTTTGGACTTTTTATACTGTTGATCGTTGGCACTTGGTATATATACTTATTGTAACATAAGGTTCAGAGAGAATACAATACATACAGTACCTACTTAGGTTTTATAAGTAGGTTATTAGACTATCAACACTGTATGTGTATAAAATCTGTACGAATATTATAAAGCTGAACAGTTCGTTTGCATGAACGATCACTACTACTGGTTCGAATTAAAAAATCTTTTCGTATGGAATAGTCCGTTTAACGATGATATCATCATGCTACAACTTAAAGGAGCGGAGCAATGTTCATAAATGTAAAAATATCCGACATGTTTTCATACATTATTTGAAGATTAAAAAAATACGGACTCAAAGAGGTGATCTGAAGTTTTAAAATATGCCACGGCCGAAACTGGGGCGGGTCACCTAGTAATATAAACATGTTCTGAGTTTAATTTGTACCTATTGCTTATTGGCCTCAAGGGGAAACTTAATTGAATGCATTCCGATTCCGAACGATGTCTATTGGGATATTCCTGTGTGTTTAATAATCCGATGGCGCTGACCGGGCTAACATGGACAATTTATTATTACGTCCGTGATTGTTGAAGCTACAAAGGTATTAATGTAATGGCTTGGATTTAGTGACTGTAATGAAAAAGTCAATGCCACTGCCAACCAAAAGCTTAGTTTACAATGGCGTGGCGTCAGCTTTGACCACTGTATGTACCCCAAATATCTGAGTGTAACAGTGGACAGGTCCTTAAATACTATGAACTTCTTCGTAGTCACCCTCAAAATAACTTTCCACCCCTTTTTAACCCGTTAAGGGGTGAAATTCTATATTATAAATGATACGTTTTCAATTAATTCTAACCAAAATAGATACCTAGTAACAAATATAAACATGTTCTGAGATTAATTTGTACCTATTATATAGCTAATTGGCCTCAAGAGGACTTACTTGAACTTAGTTGAATGCATTCCGATCCCGAACGATGTCAATTGGGATATTCCTGTGTATTTAATAATCCGACGGCGCTGACCGAGTTTACAAGGACAATTTATTAATTACGTCCGTGATTGTTGAAGCTACAAAGGTATTAATGTAATGGCTTGGATTTATTGATTGTAATTAAGAAGGTTGTGAGGGTTTATCCGTGTTTGATTCAGATTCGGTTTATCACCGATGTGTCCATTCCTAACACAATCAATAGAGCTCAGCTGGTAGACATAACGAAAATACTAGTGACGTGTGGTTTACGTTACGGTTATGGCACACCCTATTCCTAAACCGAGTACGACACCCATGCAAAGAGATTGGGTGGCCCCTACTGTTGTTCTAGTTCAACGGGCACCTATTAGGCGTTGTACTTATATAGTAGCAGTTTTATACTTAGTAGTAGATTTATACTGTGTTTAATAACAAAGCATGAATTTAGGTACTTACAGTCCGTCAAATCTAAGAAGTACCGTTTGACAGTTCTGACAATTGAATGATAGGGATGGGATGAAAAAATCGATTACTATAATATCCGAACTTTAAGAGATCGATTACTATAATATCCGAATTTTAAGAAATCAATTGTTATAATTAAATAAAAGAAATGTTTAGGATATTTTTTTATTCACTACTAGTACTAGTATCGTCGTCTTCGTCATCATCGTCATTTAAATTAATGACCAGTTGATTGTCCATTACATTATCAAAGTGTACGTCTCTTTCGAAGTCGTCCATTATTATTTTCTTTGTTTTTTGTACTACTTTACTCCAATCTTCCTGTGTAACTTGGGCACATGCTTCCTTTAATAAACCTTCCATTTTCTTGACACTGAAGGGTGGTTTTGTGTTGTGTCTTGCTGCATAACCTGTAAAACAATAATGTAACTATTTGATAGCAGACGAAAACCATTGTTTAAATTATAAATGTTAGAAGTACTCGTGTTATTATTATAATATTATAAAATATTACCTTTAACTTGGGCCCAAATCAGTTCAATGGCATTATATTGGCAATGGTACGGAGGAAGTCGTATGACTTTGTGCCCGTGCTCTTCGGCCAATTGGTCAATTACATATGTCGGTTTTGGTGGTTTATGCAATTTCACTAACTGTAATACTTCAGCTTTTAATAGTGACATGTCGGCATCCACTCCTTTTCTTTGCAGCCATGCCACCAAATCTGCTTTCTTATTGGCTGACGTAGGTGCTTTATCAATTTGCACAGAGTGGTATGGGGCATTATCCATTATAATTGTGCTGTTAGGAGGGATATTCTGTAATAAATTTAAGAACCACTCTCGGAACCTTACTGCGTCCATTTCTTCATGATACTCTTTAGTGCTTTTGGATTGGAAAGCTAATAAAGAGTTTTCCACGAAGCCTGTAGACGCTGACCCAGCATGGCATATTATGAGGCGTCCACCTTTTCCTATCGGCACCTTCGAGCACGAAGCTTCAGAATCATCAGTCCATGTTTTCGGCACAGAATGGTTGGAATTTAGCCAAGTTTCGTCCAAAAATATTACATTATCCCAGTTTATAATTTGTTTAACTTCGCGCAGGAATGTTAGTCGCTGCATAATTATGTCATGTCGCTCCATAACAATTTTTCGTTTGTCAACTTTTTTGTATCTGAAGCCAATTCCTGTTATTACCGTTCTCAACATCATGGGGGAGTGGCTAGAGAGGCCACACGGCAGCCTCTCGTACCGTCTGACGCAGATGATCACCGAGCACGGATGCTTCGGAAAGTATCTGCGTCGGATGCAGAAAGAGCCAACGTCCGAGTGCCATCACTGCGACGCGAGCGAGGACTCAGGTCCGCACACGCTCACCGAGTGTCCGGCGTGGGAGACGCCGAGGCGGGAGCTTGTGGCGGCCCTGGGAGTGAGGGTTCTCACGCTCTCCACCTTGCTCGCGGCGATGGTTCGCTGCGCGGATGCGTGGGCGGCCGGCGCCTCCTTCTGCGAGCAAGTAATGCTCGTGAAGGAGGAGGCGGGGCGGGAGCGGCAGCGGGAGCGACGAAGGATCGCTAGACAAGCTGCCCGCGCACGAAGGCAACTCGGGCGTCGGAGGTCGATGAACGACCTCCGCCCCCCATGAGCGCCGGCCTGGGGGTGACAGGTGAAGCCGCCTGTCACCCTTGCAGAAGCAGGCCGCGGCGGCGGCGTGCGTGGCGCGCCTCCCCGTTTCCGGGGACGAGTTGGGGACTCTGTGGTCCCCACACCCGAGAAGAGGGCCAGATCGTGAGAGATGGCCCTGGGTCGGCCGGGGTGCGAGGGATATGCCTGTCAACCTCACCTTCGGCAACCGAAACGACCCACAGGCGGCGTGCGTTTTAGTCGGTTCGAGTCCGACATAACCTCCTCCACCGGCTCCGGTGGGGGGGTATCCGTGGGGATTTTGCGCACGTAAAAAAAAAAAAAAAAAAAAATTACCATTCTCAACGACTCTATGCTTCCCTTATACAGCCCGGCATCTTTTAAAGTTGCACATAACTTTGCCAATGTTGGAAATTCGCCTCTTGTAAAATACCCGTATATATGGTTTCTAATAGCATGACTATCGAATTCATCGATGCCTGTCACAGGTTTATTTCTTTTTCGTTTTTTCGGTGTGTGAAGTACGTTACTGTCACTCCCCGAAGGCCCATATTTTTCACTTAATATTTTGCCAACGGTGCGGCTACCAATACCGAGAGCTTCACCGACGCGATCCCGAACTTGTGTAACTGGCAGTAGAAGTCCACCATTTTGAGATTCACGCTCAAAATACTCGTGTAATTTCACCACCAATTCACGAGCCTGGCTGTTCAAAGTACGTCCTCTTTTCGACATTATTAATAAACACTTGCTTAGTTCGGAGTCCAGTATAAATATTGCCAAGGTAAACGGATAAAGAATGATCAGTCCAGAAAAGTAATAGCCAAGTCACAAATTGTAAAACACAAACGAGAAAGCAAGTACGCGCACAGTCAGCTTCCAAGATGGCGAGAGACTGCTGACGCCGAACCGACCGAGCGGACCGCGTGCGCTTGTAGTTGGCAGTGTTGCCAGAAAAAAAAAATTGTAGAGACTTGGACACCTGCGATTTTGCCTATTGACCTAAAAATAATTAAATTAATTTATTTTAGGGTATCTGTGTATTCAGTGCATTATGCGGTCGCGCAGTAACGTCGTTAATTTATAACATCAGGCAACAACATTTTTGTGAATGGGTTCTACATACCTTATTTTTATTAGTTTTAGACGTAGAAATAAGACTTAGAAGAAAAAATTGTAATTGTAAAATCAATGGATGTGCTTGTTAAAAATTTGTTTATTTCTCTGTAATATGCAAACCCATACTATCATACACAAAAATAAATGTAAAAAACACTATCCCTGACTCCATTTACTATTTCGACAGCGTTAGCGCGAGAAACCCCGACTTATTTGGGCGCGAAAATCAAAAATCGACAAATCGCTTTCGACAACTTTTTAAAGAAGCAAATATATTTGATTTATAAATACGTATTTTTGGTGAATGGGTTTTATCTCATATTTTACGATTACATAACTATTTAGTTATGTAATCGTAATATGTGAGATAAATCCCATTCACATGAAAAAATATTTATTTGGTTGTCAAGTGTAATTTGTAAATAATACATTCGATTTTTCGTATATGTAAACGATTTTTTTGCATACAAGTGTATCCGAAGAGTCGCAACACTACGTGCAGTGACCTAACTACGTAACTTTGTAATGCGGTCAAGAATATAACTATTAGAAATTATTTACTGTGTAAATATGTGTTATTTTGCTTTGTTTGAAAGTTTTCAATTACATTTAGATATTAAGAATTGTACATTTTTAGATACAATAATGAAATCTTTCTAAATTCATGGTTTTATGAAAAAGGTTATCGAAACTGAATAATGTACGTATGAACAAAGTTGTTTCGGTTTGAAAAATATGAAACGTCAAACGGTACCTCTTAGATTTGATGGACTGTATGTTCTTGTGGTTCCCGGCAGAATAAAATTTGGACCACCGCATCTTCTTCCCATGCGGTGTCGTGAAAGGCGAGTAAGGGATAGGGCTGTTTAACATCAAACAGATATATACAGTTCAGATTCTGCTTCAACTGCATGGCTCGAGTCAACAATTGTGCCCGGAAAACGGCAATAGGCTCACCCCTTATTACGTGGGACCGAATACAATGATAGGTGAAAAGTGGGTGTTAATTCACCTCTGCCTAACCTTTTGGGGATAAAGGCGAGATTATATGTATGTATGTATGTATTATAAATATATTTGCAGGTACTTGCTATGAGATGGGATCCTTCACAAAGTGAACACGACATACTGGCCACACACGCGTGCAGTTAGCGGAACTCCTAATTAATTGATGTATTATTTCGTCAACTAAACACGCCAAACACTTACACATAGTGAAACAACTGGCAACGCCCAGTTTTTTTTTTTGTAAAAAAGAGTACAGTTTGGTGTAATAAACGCTTCGTATATTGAATTAATGAACGACAAAAAATCTATAAAAAAAATATAAACCGGCAAAGTGCTAGTTGAGTTCGCGCACGAAGGGTTCCATCCCATTATCTAGCCGGGCTTGATTTATTTTAATTAAATTAATTATTTTTGAAATGAATATGTCGCAGCCAAATACCTCTATTACAGCCTAGTCTATTTACTAGACAGCGATGTTCAACTAGCTGCGAAATACATCAACTGTGATAGTCTCAGCTATCTAACTATTATACTCGTAGTTCATTAAATACAGCCTGGTGAATGACAAACTCATAGCAATAAAATCACGTTTGTTCCATTAGAGCCCTCTTAAAAATATATTTGTTTTAACATTTTGCTTTTATAGCGGACAGAAATATATCATGTGTGAAAATCTTAGCAGTCTAACTACCACGGTTTATTGGATAGAGATTGGTGAAAGACAAACGGATACCAATAAAAATAACGTTCTATTAGAGCCCCCTTAATAAGTATTTTTGGTAATTACTTTTATAGAGGCAACAGAACTACATCATCTGTGAAATTTTCTGTTTTCAGGCTATCACGTTTCCTGAAAACAGCCTGGTGACAGACAAACAGACGGGTAGCTAAGTCTCAGAAATAGGATTCCGTTTTTACCGTTTGGGTACGTAACCCTAAAAACGTGAGAATTATACTCTTTGTGGCTTTGATCTAAGGTACACCAGTGAACTACTATAGTATAATTCGTAACTTAAACCAGGTACTCGCGTTTTAGTGAAACCCTAACTAAATCTAAGATATTCAAAAGTTGCTGTTTTACGTACTTTTATTAGGACAACACTGAATGATAATTCTTAAAATTTTATGATTTATAGCTTTCCTCTTTATAATATTAGTATAGATTTATATTGTGAAGAAAGTTTTCTTACAGTAATGACTACTGATATTCGTCAGACATCTTTTATTGCCTAGGCAAGCGCTGAAAAAATTACAATTTGTTCAAAAACTCTTGACCTAAACATAATCATGTTGCCACATTTATGTTCATTCGTTAATGGTTTTAATACCCTTCCTTCCTCCCACTCAACATTAACAGGCTTGGAATGGATATTCGCTGTATGAGAGCGTCATGAAAATAGCTTGACGAAAACGCGGAGCCCTGTCTGAAGGTTTTTTACGCCGGTACAGTAGTATATTTTGTCATAAGACGCAGGTTTGCTCGTAGTGACATACTGTTCTCATCACTGGTACGGTTTTTATTCAAATATACATAGACTCAAGCAAAAAGATTTCAGCGTTATATAATGCGAGTGAGTATAATGATTGGACCAAGGAATCACGTTGTCCCATACATACTTTAGGGGTGGAATTTCGGAAAATCCTTTCTTATCGGATGCCTACATGGAGGGTGCCTTCTTTGTATGACAAAGAACGCACCCTCCATGTTTCAGATCTCTCCGACTAGCGGTTTAGGCTGTGCGTTGACATCTTAGTCATTCAGGACAAAGGATTTTATATAATTATATAGATATATAGATAATATAATTAAGGTGAAAAAGTTTCATTGAGATGATAAAATCTCAACCGCACTCACGACAAAATGATTAGATTAGATGGTTGGTAGGTGGGTAGCAAACGCAGGTACAAAAGAAATGTGCGCGTCATGACTACAATATTTTATTTTACTTTTTACGTGTTGTGAATAATTATTATACCTCGCTGAAAATTGTTTGCACACGTTCACATATGTACATTGACTTGCACGGTTCGTCGCTAATTCATATTGCATTTGTTACTTTATGTTTTCCTTTGTCACTTTTTTTCCTGAAAATTGGCAAAAAATAACCATAACCATCACATAGTCTGGATGCAATTGCACGTAGATCGCTCACTAGTTGAAGGATAAAATATACCTAATGGTTTTAGTTGCTAAAATCTCGTGAATTCTTTACTTCTGTATTAATATGCTAAATGAATTGTTAAAAAAACAAATTAAAAATTTAGAAATTCCCGTTTCAAAAAACAACCTCCAAAAAGTTAAAATAAATTGCGTTTAACTTTGATAAACCTAGTAATATTTTTAGTCAAGCGTTGCCATGTCGAGGGGACCTGGAAAGGAGGAACTAGTAAAGCACTCCGTCATATTTTTATAGTATTTGATACCCATATTATTAGGCATTATGCGGCGGCGGCCACCTGGACCGATATTTTTCAAACATAGCTAAGAAAACTCCCGACTAATATACCTTTCAAACAAAAAAACTAAATCCAAATCAGTTCATCCTTTCAGGTGCTATGATGCCACAGACAGACAGACACACACGCACATTTTCCTGGCTAATGGATCTACAAGATACCCTGCATCCTCTGCGCGAATTATTACATTAGTATTGTTATTTATAGCAGAGGAATCTACTTCGAGGTCTTCTAGCCTGTTCCGGCTGAAACTTTGCATCACGGGTTTCACAAATACTGCCTGATAAATCGTGTGCGTTACACCAGCAAAATTTAATATCACCTATCTATTCCAGTATTTGGTTACGGGTTAGGAAAAAGCTTTTTGTTGGGGTAGCATTTCGAGAATTACTGCAGCAATTTCTTTTTCGTAAATATCTTTTATACTATAATCTGCACAACTTAAACAATTTTTTTTTTAAAACACAATAAAATCTGTTATACTTTCAACTCTCTAAAGCACAACATTTTACTGGGGTAACCACCACCACTTTCATTACCTATCTAGATGCATATCCCGATATCGCAACAGTTCTTGTTTTATTTGAGAACTATTGATTTTACTACTCATTTTTAATAACAAATTACGTCTACTCTCTAAACGAAACCAATGTCTATTAAGTATAATGTAAACAAGCTAGACAGTAAGAACTTACTCAGAATTCAACATAAATAAAAACAAAAGTACCTTCATCAGTTTGAAGAAATTGTTTTTACTATACTTAAGTACTTTCTGTGCCGTCATTGACGGTGCGTAGATATTTGCATAGCAATTTCATATAGTTCAATGTTTATATACATATATTAAGCGTAACAATAGCAAATTAGGAAAAATAGTAAAATATGATAAGAAACAAAAACAAAGTTTGTAAAATATTTAAGAATGAAATCACCGTGCGGTCAAATTGACGGCCTTTAATTGTAATATTTAAGACCTTGCTATACGCAAATATCCATAATTTTAGCTAAACGGGAAGTATACTATGACTTAAACCAATGTTTTGGTTCCCTTACGATTGGTTAAAGTTGCAACCTCACCGGTTGCAGCTTTTGATGGTATTGACTTAAAAGATCAGTTTTTTATCACAGCTTCAAGGTTTCTTCAATTTGGTATAAATTTCAACTTGATACCTTGACAACAAAGTTATTCTATAAGAGTTTTGTTTTTCCTTTAGACGGACGGAACTCTAAAAATCGGAAAGATCTTTTAAAGTTTGTTTTTATACCGCAAATTATTAGTTTATATATTGTTTTGACTGTAGAGTCCCCTACTTGCTACTTGCTTTGCTATATTGTCTAAGTGTTCACTCGATATTTCAATTTAAATTCTTACTAAGCCGAAATGTAATATACTGAAATATTTAATCAAACCGTCTTTTCCTTGGAAAATGGTAAACAAAATTAGAATTCTTCAAGTTCAATACCAAAACAGTTTTGAAATGGGTATTTAAAGTCGAAGATAACCAATTTCGCTGAGATTTACCTACGATTACTAAAGCAAATATTTTGAAAACTAATCTTTTTTGCTGCCCGAATTATGTAAAAATCATGTACCTACATTACTATGACTATAATTTACTTTGTTTGATCTTCTAGCTAGTGTAATAAACTTTGTTGAAGTTTAAAGTGGCCTAGAGTGAAATATTCAACCAAAGGATAATTAGGGTGTCAAATCTTAAGTTGTTGAATGAAATTTACTTCAAACAGTCCTTAAGTGTTCCTTAATCCTGTATACATAATACTTATCTTAGTGTACGTAAAAGTACGTGACCTCATTGGAAAACTTTAGGTTGTCTCTGTGTAATACAAATGAGCAAGTAATGGCGAATAATAAATTATTGAAAGTAAAATATGTCCTGAGGGTGGGCATAATTGAAAAAAGCAAAAATGCTGGTTCACCTGCATTCTAAAACCCATAATTAGTATTATGGCTATAACTTACTAGTGTAAGTGCTGTGTAGGATGTTATTATGTCTAGAACATTGATTGTCTAGCTAGAGTTTTTCCTCATCATTATCAATATTATCGATATCACATGAATAAAAACTATACAAATAAATATTTTAACTTGGCTCACGACGTGAATATGTTGATCTGTCAATTTTATTATTGTTCGTTTATAGCCGTATCAGTTCACAAACTGACTGCCAAGAATCATCACGAACATCCCAAGAGGCTCCCATGTAACGGCTTGGCGCGTATTATGACAAGATTATGTCTAGAACATTGAGTATCGATAGTTTGTGATCGATACTGGTGGTATTTTAAATCTGAGAATTTAGTAGATACATGTTCAAATACGTAGGTATAATATATCCTATCCTACTAACCTTATAAATATGGTAGTTTATGAAGGATTTATTTGTTACTCAATCATGCTCAAAGGTCTGAATGACTGGCTGATATTTGGTAGAGGGAGATATAGATTGTATTCAAAGATTTTTTATTGTTAAATTCTTATTTGCTCCCGTTAATAGTTAAAAAAAGACGACTCGGCCTCGTAAATCTTTATGGTGTATAATGGACAGTGGGGGCGCCCCATTAATATTAAAGGCCCACGGGTATATGGGCGCATGGTAGTGTGGTCGCCGTTGGTGTTTCAATGATTCTAAGACGGAACGAAGTATACCGGGTCGGCTAGTCTAGAATAGCGCATAGGCTACTTTCTATCCCTGGAATAAATAGATATAGATAAATTAGTGTAAAATTATGAGAGAAACAAACCATCCCGTTTTAACTCCGGCAAATTTCGTAAAGAAATCCTTTGAACTGATTGCAGTATAAGTAAGTGTTATGTTTATTAAATATTACAATTATCCCACTTTTCACAACTAAAATTCACAAAGTTACCGCTTCATATAGTGTATTGATTGTACAAACACTTTCTTAGTAAGGTATAAACATTACGTTATAAAATGTAATCATTGTAGGTATAGATTACATTTTTGAATTATACATCTATTGAAAAACGCAACACGAAAAAATTTAAAAAAGCTTACAGCTGCGTAGGTGAGTCCGATGCCATAGATTAGAAAATATTTATTTTTTATTACATACGAACCGGTTCGACAAATAAACACGCATGCAACACAAACTTGCCTCGCATCACGTTTGGTTTTTAGCTGTAAATAATAGCTAGACTGTATATCAGTAATAAATACAGACATTCAGTTGGCAAAGAAGTCAAACGTACAACGTTTGCGTTTAAGTACCTACAATATTTAATCAATTATCCATTTTTTTATTCTTACAACAAATTTTACAGGCTTTCTTAACACATCATTTTTTTTTTTAATTCTGTACGTACCTTTCTTTACTAACTACTTTTTTTTTAAATTCAAGCTAAGTTAATAGTAACATACTCAAGAAGCTAGCCACAATTAATACGACAACTTAATGTTAACGTTCTGAATAAAAGCCTCATTAGCGAGAGAAGTGCTGACATTTCACTATTATATTTTTAGAACAAAAACAGAAAGTGCATTTTACAGTAATGATCCCATTATTGAAAACTACATTTTTGAAGGTTTTAGGTCAAGAGCTGATTGACATTTTAGGCGTGAAAGGACCTTCTAAAAGGCTTTGTATACTACGTTATAGTACACTAACAACTGCCCAAAATACATTGAACTGTGAGCACTGCACGTTTTGGGAAGCCCAAGTTAAATGATTTTGTTCATTTAAATTAAAGGATAGTACAGATTTTGAGTGTTATTTGGGCTCTTAGGCTTTCTGACCAAATGTCTAAAAAAAGTGAGATACAAAAATAAGGATACATATTACCTAAACTATTACATGGTACTATTTCATAGCTGCCATCCTACTAATATTATAAATGTGTGATATACCTATATTTTTTATACCACTTAGTTGGTAGACAAGCACACGGCCCCACCTGATGGGAAGCGGTTACCGTGGCCTATGGACGTATGCAACACCAGGAGTGTCACACTCGCACCATGAAGAAACCTTCTGATGCCCCTCTTGAAGAACCCCAAATTGTAGTCGCTTGGGAAAACCGCAGCAGGGAGGTCATTCCACAGCTTGAGTGTGCGTGGGATGAATTTTCTTTCATACCGCACAGTGCGCACCGTCTCAGGTCGCAATGTGTGAGGATGAATTCCCTGCCTATGGCGAGAAGTGGGATGATAGAATGTACCTACGGGCATCATGTCAAACAATACATCTGAGCACATACCATTGTATATATGTATATGTATACAAAATCCTCTAATTTACGAAAATGTTAACTATGCATGTATGTTGTTATGTGCTCAAAGGTCCCAGGGGTACCAAATTTAGTCAGATCCATTCGATCTGGCTGAAATTTGGTACACGAATAGATTTATTATAGACAAAAATAACAAATAGGCTAGTTTTTTTACCTGTTTGCCATGGGGTACGGGAACGGAAGCATAATTGCACGTCGACAGTGCCGAGGACAACAGTTCGTGTGAACGAGTATAAATCAAACCTAGCATATTGCTGTGACTCTATCTGCATTCCATCACTTTATTTTAACGAAACCGAAGTTACATTTTAATAGTTGTATTTAGTAGTAGTATTCATCTACGAGGTAAATCTGATATGTAATGACGAATATACTGTGGTCATTTATATCTTTTATAGAAGAAATAACCATACAGATGTTTAAATAGCACTATTGAATTAATGTAAGTTCGTCAGTTTTTAAGTCCTGATCTAATTGATGCTCTGAAACATAAAGAATACAATTTTATGTTTCAATTTAATGGTAATTTAGTTTTAATGGTATAAATATATTTTAGTGAGAAAATAATAAAACTATCTCACTAATGGATTTGCACAATTGTTTGTGTTGAAACCCTTTAGAGACCAATAAATTCAAATTAAAGGAACTTTTAATAGAATAGTAAATAGATTTGATAAAAGTTTTCAGCTGTTATACTAACGACCATTTGCCAAACTTTACGAATACGTTTCAATGAATGTTTAATAAAGCAATGCTCTAGGGCTGGATAATAAAACGCACAAATGAGTTATAGTCAAGTTGGTAATATTACAACGTTTTAATTACTAGCACAAAGAAAGTAACCAATCAAAAAGGTTCATCTCATCGTATAGCCGTACTGTAACCTCCTATTTTTTAATTTCATTCTGAAAACAAATAAAGACTGAGGTATTTGCAAGATTTTCTTTCATTTTATTAAAATTCTTTTAAAAGGCAATAAAAAGCCTTTGAAATACAAAGGTTTATTTGTTTTTTTTTATGGAATGAACAATCTTTATAGAGCATTTTGTAGATAATCATATTTAGAGCAAGCGCCAAAGGTTGATTCGATGGAAAATTTCGAGCACCGCTTTTTGACTTCCGATATGTTCTATAGTGGTCCCTGGATACAATATGACAGATGTTGTCAGCTGCTGGTATGGTCAGATCCCTATCCCTCATCTCTGTTAACATTGTTAGCATACCTCAAAAGGCTGTTGGGTTAAAGTATGTAATTTGGGTCAGGATAAGCGCTTAAAGGGAAGCGCAAATGGATCATACATAAATATACATAGCATTGATATACATCAGACGTTAATAAATCTTTTATGTATATAAGTGTCTGAGCTACCGAGTTCTGTTCGATATATTTTGCTTTTAAGATCATCTCTTGGACGGATGGATGAATATCTGATGATGAGTTTCAAAGACAGCTAACATAACTGTTCAATAAATGACAGCAAGCCTACCGCGATTGCAGCTATTGACTATGTACACATTGTTTACACGCCACGCTACATAACACGCCTGATACCATGTACCTGGGTTTGCAGATGTGTTTGGTAAAATCCGTTGTATTATCAAATTCCACCACCCTATGATCCATACTAATATTATAAAGCTGAAAAGTTTGTTTGGGTTAAAATATAATAATTCTTATACAATATTGTTTTCGGGAATTAACGCTAATTAAATCTACACCATTTAGCAACCTACACCAATACACACTCACAAAGTTATATCAGCTTACTAATACTAATTTTATGCCTCTACCTTCAAAGGGATGAGACATGCTTATAAACTTTCAACTTAGGTATATTTCGTCCACTTAGGTGACTTTAAAAAAAGCGCTGATACATGTGCCCATTTATTTCTAACCAGAATCAGGTAAATGTAATTTGGTGCTTCTTACTTTGAAAGTGACGGACTTTCCATACAAACTTTCGACCACGGTGTCACCGCCTTAGGGGTGAAATTTGGAAAAATGCTGATAAACATGTACAATATTTTTTATTAACCAGAAGTAGAAATGTCATGATTCTAATTTTGAAAGATGAACTTACATACAACACTATTCATCCTAAGTGTATGTCAACCACATAAAAGGCATCAATTGCCAAAATGGTTAATTAGTAGCCCTAGCGGTTTAGGCTCTGCGATGTTGAATAAATCAGTAAATCTGACAGGGCTATAATTATATATGTACAGAAAATATTGATGTTAAAAGACTATGCAGCTACTTTTGGTTTTACTTTTTCCCTCAAACCAAGTCCCTTGGCAGCCAGCCAGCTTTTTTAATTAAATGCGAAAAATCCCCACGGATATCCCCCGCCGGAGCCAGTGGGAGAGATTATGTCGGACTCGAACCGACCAAAGCGCACGGCGCCTGTGGGTCGTTTTTGGTTGCCGAAGGTGAAGTTGACGGACATATCCCACGCACCTCGGCTGACCTGAGTCAGACCGAGACCGGTCGGATCTGACCCTCTTCGGTTGTGGGGACCACAAAGACCCAACTCGTGCCCAGAACGCCCCAGACGCCGCGAATTGCTTCTGCCAGGGTGACAGGCGGCTCCATCAGTTATCCCCAGGCCTGCGTTCATGGGAGGGCATTCATCGACCTCCGACACTCGAATTGCCTCAGTACGCGGGCAGCTTGGCTTGCGATCCTCCTTCGCTTACGCTGCCGCTCCCAAACCCCGCCTCCTCATTTACGAGTATAACTTGCTCGCAGAAAGAGGCGCCGGCCGCCCACGCAGCGAAGATACCTTTGGCACCGGCTCTAATTAAAATAATTTTAGCATAATGTAAATGAAGACTAGCAAAGCAGCCTTTTACTTTACTTAATCTGTCTCATAGCTGATAGTCGTGTGTTTTTACGTTCAGATACGGGATCAAGTGTTTCGTTACCGTAGTCGAAACATACTTCCGAAAACAATTGATTACTTGCCGAAATGTTTAGCGACAGAAAGGTCAATTAAAAATACCAAAACTGAAAAGCAAGTCACGTCGAAGCTTATTTCTATTGCCTGTGTCTTGCACTACGAATTTTTCATGTTTAGTTGCTAACACGTATCACTTTTGTGATCAGTGAAAATGTATAAGAAGGTAATGTATAAGGAAGTTGAGTTGAGTTGGTATTATCCTAATTAAATGAAGGTAAAAGTAATGTGAGTTACCAGCAACCAGCAGTGAATGTTATTTGCTGATTTCTCATATCAATAAGGTACTAAAGTATCTATGTTTAGCAAACCCACAATATTTGCATGTCTTACCGAAAGCCGCAATTATTTCTATTTTACAAATATGTGATAGTATAACCCATTCTAGTGCGATTTTTTACGTTTCATACTCGATAATAGTTTATAATAGCTCGGATTAAAGTGAACTGTTAAATTATAAAAATATGCGCGTCGTCGTTTAAACTAAATTTATACATTAGTATAATAGAATTAGTTGAATTAAGTGGCCAACTTAGAAAAATTCCTAGTAGTAATTTTCTTTCGGAATGCGTTGAGGAAAGTGGCGTTCGTTCGTTGCGTTCTCCGCCATCTTGAATTTAGGGGGATATTTTATTAACTGAATAAGTCGTTTATATTTAATTTTGCAGGCAAATTGGTTCTACGAAAGTTGTTAAGAATTAAATTTCCTACATTTTGATGTTCATATTTTTTCTCTAGGATCGATATTTTTTCTATTTATATCGGGATAGCAACGAACCAAATACCATATTTAGACTACCACTTTTTTATATCTAGGATACACCAACTCGCCTTCACCTCGCCTGGTGGTAAGCTAAAGGCAAAGTCTCAGGAAAGAGGGTCACCAGTACAGACACTAAGTAATGTTACAATGTTGGCACTTAGCTTGGCGGCCTCATCAGATGCTTTTTCACGCCCCGATTTAAGGACCCAGGACTGTAGGATACACATGTGCTGGTAATGAATTCCAGATCTTGGTGGTGCGGCAAAGAAAAGAGTCTCCGAACCACTTGGTTCTTGTTCGTATATTTTGCACAGTGTGAGGATGACATCCAAGCCCTGCACGTGTTGTCCTATGTAGGAAAAAAAAGGGTGGGATTATTTGGAACAGCTCATCAGAACACTCACCATGGTAGAGACGGTAAAATACAGCCAAAGAAACGAATTTGTGTCTTATAGAGAAAACACCGCTGCTCCAGCATGAAAAAACGTCTCACTTTGTTCAAGAGTCCGAGTTTCCGCGAGGCTGTTTTGATGATGCTCTCGATGTAGTTTCTGTTATTCAGTTTGCAGCGAATATCCATGCTTAGGATATTGAGATTGTCCTGCAGTGGCAGTGGCGTGCTCTGAAGAGTGGGAAGGGGAAGGAAAGAAGTAACCTTTGCTGTGAACGCACAAGCCTGCGTCTTCGGGCATTGAACTCGACCAGGTTCTCAGAGCCCCATTGAGAAATGTGATTCTTGATCCGGTTCAGTTCAGTGACAAGAAGCTGTCTTTTTTCCGCGATATCAAACTGTTTGGCCGCAGGATGTACGTGATACTGACCTCCCCTAACGAATATTCGTCAAAAAAAATCAAACAAAGATTTTGAGGTATAATATAAATAAGCCTTTAGGTATAAATCGAAAAATATCGATCCTAGGAAAAAATAATAAACATCAAACTTGTAGGAAATTAAATTCTAAAAAACTTGTTTCGCACCATTTTCTATTTATATCCTTTGTTTTTACTACTTTATGTAAAATTTAAAATAAATGTCTTATTCAGCAAAGACAAATGTACCCTTACATTCAAAATGGAAGATGACTCAACAAACCGAATACCACGCAAATCGAAATTTAGACTGACAACGAATTCCGAAAGAAAACTGCTACTAGGATTTTTTTCTTTGTCCAATCCTAAGTTTCTTTTTATAATTATATTATTGAATAACTGCAGACTTAGTTATGGGGAACACGTAGCATTCTATTCATTCAAATTAATTGCTCATATGTGGGGAAAGTAACTCGACATATATAAATGAACATCTCACCGCATGACGAGGGATGACAGGTATTCTGAAACTACAAACCATTAAAGTAACTTCCTTCAGCAACTATAATATACAACATATATTGCGTTTCAACACAAGAATTTAAACACTTTGGAAGTGGGTGACACTGTGACACCGAAAGCCTTAAAAATCCCAACTATATTAGAGATTTGCGACTTTTCGTCATATTATCCGCTACTATCTTCAAAAAATCTTTAAAAGAAATTTGACATAGAGATAGATTAGCGTCTGGAAAGGTACATGGTCTAATTTTTCACGCTGGCGGTGTAGCGGTCAATTTTTACATACGTATCTGTCATAAGATCATATCACACTGATTAAGTATATAAATATTTTATTTCTAGACTAAAACTTAGCAAACTCAAAGTATGTATACAGGGTATATTTTTGAAACGGGGCAGCGGGCAGGGTTACAGCAAAACGTTCTTAGGAGACTGTCGCTACGATCTGATGATCTGCGAGGTTTCGATCTACGATGTTTCGGAAGTTTCACTCTAAGGAGGTTTCTTCGCGAGGTATAACTATCGGTAAGAGCATCGATTTTTTTTGATCTACAACTTATTATATATTTAAATTCAAACCTGATTCCGTCAAATAGATATTTTTCAGTTTGTGTCGATTGGACTGTGAAGAACTTTCTATTCTTCTATTACGAAAGATTATCAAGAGTTGAGCATACGTTCGAGTTTATCTATAACAGCGCGTATCGTACCTAGTTGAGCGTGCGTGAAGTATTACGAATCTTACGACTACGAGACTTATTGGTGATACCTACACGTCAAAGGCATATGATGGTGTGGAAGCGACACTAAGGCTGGTATATTTTCATATTTTACTGCCCTAGTCATACGATCTACGCTACGACGATATAATAGGATGCCCTAACTGCGTGATAGATTCATGATTGCTTGACATCTTCATGCTGTTGTTAACTCGAGTGTGAATTATAATTGTGGGCCAATATTCTGCATCATAGGCTTGGTTGGCACTGCAGTTCGGCTATTCCCGTGGTATACTCCCGTTGAGGGATATACACGATGGACACCTTACCCGTTGTAGGTACGTGGTGTCACGTCCGGTGACGGGGGCGATCATTCTACTGTATTGAGCATATACAATAGCGATAAAGTGTGGGATTATCCGACTTATTCTAATTGGAGAATAGCTAATACTTTGTCTCCAGATCTTTACGTCTACTGTGAGAGTTGACAGAAACAGCTGTAACCGGCTCATTCCTACAAATCGGTGAGCCAACACTTAAGTTATTATATCCAACCCATGTACGCCTTTTCCGACAGAGACCTTCCATTACTTTTAAAGATATTCACAGATTTCGGCAAAACGTACACTTGAACAGCAACGCTTGAATCAGAATATTACTAGATGTATCCAATGGCTAATCAGCACAATTTATTTTCAACTTTTTGTGCGTTGTTTTAGGGATGGTTTTTTTTTAAATTTTAAATTTAATTTTTACACTTTTTAAATAAATCTGCTAGTCAAGCCCTTTCATTTGATACCCATTTTGAATGAGTGGTGAAAAAAATGTACTCCATCATTTTGTGGTGGTCGCAACCTTGGATCGATTATTTTTCAAACATAGCTAAGAATACTTCCGACTGAATATACCTTTCAAACAAAATAAACTAAATTCAAATCCGTTCATCCGGTTAGTAACTACGATGCCACAGACAGACAGACACACACACACACACATACACACACACACACACACACACGCACACGCACACGCACACGCACACGCACACGCACAGGCATACGCACACGCACACGCACACGCACACGCACACGCACACTCACACGCACACGCACCCGCACCCGCACACGCACACGCACTAGCACACGCACACGCTCACGTACAAGCACACGCACACGCACACGCACACGCACACGCGCACACACACACACACACACACACACACACACACACACACACACACACACACACACACACACAGACACTTTAAACTTATAACACCCCGTCCTTTTGCATAGGAGGTTAAAACATAAAATAAAGCAACCACAATGTATTTGTGCTTAGGTAAATGCTTGTTTTACTTTTTATATCTTTTTAAAATATTTTAATGGTTCTAAAGAACCTATCTAATACATACGTCCATCCATACATCGTTATGACATGCATTAGCAAGTGTTTCTCTATATAAAAAAAAACATGTTGAACTAACCGAACGTCTTCTTGCCTGGCAGTCTTAGATACGATATACATTCAATTTACTAACTACCACCCCTCCTCAAAGGTTTATTAGCCTGAGGTTTATTAACATCTAAATTTCCACAACTATGTTTTTAGGTCAAACGTAATAGGGGGGGTAAACACACATTGCAGCCAATGGAGCACTTTTCATATGGGCTTACTCTCTGATGAAGACATCCGTAAAACACCTACAGGAAGAGATAGAATGCGAGACCCTTGTGCTGCAAATTCAATAGTAAACGAAGGTATGAGACACAGTCACTAAACTTGAGAGACCGCCGACAGTGAATTTAATTCAAAATCTTTGACGTATAGATGGATTAAATATACGGTATTCCTAATAGGCGCTTGTCGCCAAGTGCGCTTACTGCTCGGTAAACAATCAGTTAATCTGCCTAGGTGCGGTTAAGTGGATGGGTGGACACTTATTAGTGTTTCATCTGAGCACTTTCATCCTTCAGAAGGTACGTTAAAAGTCAGTAACGGCTGTGTCGTCAGGTCAAGACGGACACCTATATCTGTGGCCTGAACACCTCTGTCAGAGGTTATTCACTAATCACAACTGAGTCTGGAAAGTCTGACGCTCACAATATAGTCAGATAAACATACTTTAAACATCCTACGGACTTTGAAGGCTTCAGATACGGCCGGAGCTAATGCAAGGATGATGGTGATATTGTGTTCGTTCTAAATGTTAATTTTCTATTAGTATTCCGAATGTCTTCACATCGTTTGTTAAATATAAGAAGTAATGCATTTTAAATGACTTACATGAAATCGTTAAGTATGGATCACATTTTTGTCTGCCAGTGTACCTCTTCACGTTTTCTTCTCTATTTACTATTGTACACAAAAAGATCGTAGGCGTGGAAGCCGTGCTGTATGTCTATTTTAGGAGCTGAGACGCGCTTTATTACCTGGATCACGATAGATGAACAGGTTAGGTCTACTTCGTCTTTTTGGCCAGCACAGTAATTCGATATTGTAATTAAATGGACTGTCGAATGTCTAAACACTAATAAGATATCTGCAGTCTATCATCACAAAAAATACATCATGTATTCATCGCATTTAATTGACCTTAATTCACACGAATTTTTACCCCAACGCCTGACTATCGATCATCGTATTTTGATGTTAATAAATCTCTAAGCAGCATGTCACGCTGTTAATAAGCAGCGTGATATACCGCCTTCCCGTTTCGTATTGGATTTATTAAACGATAGTAGGTACCTGTTCCCGAATCCGCTATGTAGGTATAGAACTTCTTTAATTCTCCATTGTGGTACTTAAACGGGGATTACCAGACATTGTTTATCACCGAGTTTGTACATTGTAGTAAATCTCCATATTGATATGTAGAATATCATTAAAACTGTTGCCCGCTTTGATGTCAGTTACATGTACCAAACATAGCCTATGTCCTTTCCCAAGCTCTAGTTTACTTCTGTACCAAATTTCATTGAAATTGGTTCACTAATTTAGGCGTGCAAGTATAACATGTAAGGCAGACAGACAGATATACGGAGTTACTATGTACGTCACTTAACTTCTGGTTATCCTGGTTTCGGTTTCCTGGATGGTCCAGAATCACGACTGGAGTCCACAGGTGCCTACTTTGCCTATATATTTTTGTACAGGATAATTATTACGTATATTTTGTTAAAAAAAACTAACTTATGCAGCGGAATGAACTCCTTGCCGTGGTTTTCCCAAGCGACTACAATATGGGGTTCTTCAAGAAAGACATTAGAATTAGAAGGTTCATTCAGGGTCGGCTGCGCAAGTGTGACGCTCCTGGTGTTGCACACGTCCATAGGCCACTGTAACCACTATCTATCCTATGAGCCGTGAGCTTGTCTGCCACCTAACTGGTATAAAAAGGCTTCATTTAATAACCTGCACTGTTGATACAACGAATAGATCCATTTTATTTACCTATACGGGTTAGCATGCGTCAGCATATTATTTTCAGTAATTTTACTATATCGCGATAGAATCAGTGGTAGCATTTTAATGGTAAAATTTTCAATTAAATGCAGATTAGGTTCTTTCCCACTGCAAGAATGGCTAAACAGAAACATCTAACCTGAAGTATTATTCTATTTGGAAACGTCGTAATGCAAGTCGAGTAACGATTAGGTTGTCGGATTTCGATTAGTTAACATGCAAACAAGAACTGACGTAAATGTAACTAAACCAACTTAAATGTGTCGGTCATTACGTACTTGCGTGTTCGCGTTACGGTTGGTCAACACTGTCAGTCTGTCGGTCACCAGGTTGTATCTCATGAACCGTGATAGCTAAAAAGCTGAAATTTTCACAGATGATGTATTTATGTTGTCGCTATAATAACAAAATTCATAATTTGCTGATGATTGATTGGCTAATTGGGCTAGTTGCTTGCGAAGTATTCGTTTCAAAAATAAGTAATTAAATTAAAATTGATCAAGGTGGGCTAGATAATGGTAGGTACGGAACCCTCCATGTGCGAGCGCGACTCGCGCTTGGCCGGTTTATTTTATCTACTTATTTTATTTATACACATGTTTACTTAGTCTAAAATATATGCTTAATAATTTGTGAGAGCGGCATAGTTGAGCAAACTGCTCACTTCCAAGCTTGTTTGTCGTCTAAACATTCTTGAATCTTATAACAGCGTTTTAGACTAAATTTACTTTTGATTAGACTTTTAATTTATTAACAGGCAGCTCCTTAATTTCATTAGCTTCACTTGATGTAGAAGCGTGTTACCCTGGAATGAATTGCTAATCTATCGAAATTGACTACAGGTAGTTGGAGCCCTAAAAAGTCTAACAACTAGTCTAACTGCAATGTTTCGATAAAGGCAATGAGTAGTGGAGGTCAGATGTTTGTCGCTTCTTGAAAAATATCGAAGTTCAGCCAAATTCGCAGTTAGAATGGTAAAACGGACCCCATACTCCGAGGTGAAAGCTTCGGATGCGACTGGGATTAACGCTAAGATGAAGAAGTACTTATAATGTAGAAAGAATGTACTAGAATATTTATTTATTTAGAATGTTATCTTTTTAGAATAATTCTCAAAGTGAATTCATTATTATTTTAAACTATCCAATTTTAACTGAGTTCTACAACGGAGGGAGTTCGTAATTGGTTTTGTTATTTCTCTTTATTAAAATATATAACATATAAATTATATTTTTATATAGGTATGTACATATAAAAATTTCTATTTAAAATATTAAAAATAGTGCTCCGTCTGTATCGGGTACTGGGACCGAGCTACCAGTGGTTAGGGCTCCAGAGAAAGGATTATTATGATGTTTGAACGTTCGTAGCTCCGTCATTTGTGGACGGATTTGAAAAAAAATTTTTTGTTCAGAAGGAGTTTAGTCTATACATAATTATATTTATGACAATCCTGTACCGCGGTAGGTACTGTACTGTACTCAAGACATTCTGAAAGTGTCCTGTCTTGGACTGCAAAGACAGACAACAGAATATCTTAGTGATACACAGCATAAATGGAATGCTCTAGATTTGGACTACGCAGTTAGAAAATAGAACCCCTTAACAAAAAACATTACGATTGTCTCGTTAGTCTCTTATTGGAGGAAATTATTGATTCTACAGCTACTTTGTTAAGGATACAGCAGTATGCAGTACTTCCAATGATCTATTATCTTGATCTTCAAGTTTCTAGTGCTTAAAAGTTTTTTATTGTCTAGCTCACATTTACGAATGTTCATTTCGACGTTATTAACTTTTAAAATAATTAAAAGACTCGGTGTACATATGAGATAAACGTTTCACCCTTTCTTCGCTTGTCTCATTTAACAAGTCAAGTCTCATTTAACAAGTCACTGTCTCGTACGACTGGTATGGTTGATGGGTTCATCCGAATTCGCTTATCAGTAAATTAGTGTTAAGTTCATTAAAAAGGGAGAAACAAGTAATTTTAACAATAAGAAATGAACCAACTTCTAGAAAAAAAATGCACCGTAAAGTTAAAAAATTGCAGATATACATAAAAGATAAAAATGCGCATATGACTTTTCTTGAAGTCGGTACCAACATAAAATATGGGTACAGACGGTTGGCAATTACGTCAATTTCGGCATGTCTGTTTGAATTGCCTTACTGTCTTGCACGAGAGTCCACACACACTTACAAATTTCATTGGTGATGTAGCGGGACTATGATTATGGACATCCCTACATCCCTGAGTCTCACCGTTTGGTTTGGCACCGACTTCAAGAAAAGTCTTAAGCGCATTGTTATGTTTTTAGGTATATCTGCAATTATTTTTTACTTTTCAGTGCATTTTTTAATAGAAGTTGATTCATTTTTATTGTGAAAAATATTTATTTCGGTCAGGTAATTATATCAGTAATATTTTTATTATTGTACCAAACTTGAATTGAATAACGTAATGAAGACACGCAGCCATAGATCTCCCTGCCACGGTTTCCGAGGGTGCGTAAGAGAACTATAAATACAAGATGAATAAAAGGCAAACAAACTATACTATAAATAAATGAATAACATGACGTAGCTTGGACCCGGTGCTCGCTGCATTGCTTTTGACCACCACGGGAATGCACACGAAAGTTTCATTACAACCGATTGAATAAGTATCTAATCAACCGGTTGCATAAATGATCAACGTTATACAAAGAAACAATCATTATTTATATAGGAAACAAGGATTAGTAATTGCCTTACTTGTATTCGTGTAATTATTACTTTTACTATAGTAGGTAAGTACCTACCTATAAAAATCCATTTAACAAATACCAATAGACCTACAGAAAATAATTATGAATATTTTGTGTATAAAAAGTTTTAATAGAATATTATGAGGCTCAACCTTTAAAATGAAAATTATTAATAATTAAATAAAGCATAATTTAAAGTAGGTAGTTACCTACGCAGAATATTCAAAGCCAAAAATCAATTCAATATTTACAATACATTCTTATTGGAGTATTGGACTCTTAAGGCTTTGTCTTTGTTTTTAGTCAAAACGGCTTGAATCGACCTTTGGTTTAAGCTCAGCCATTCTACTAAAAGGGTTCCGCTTAGAATTAATTCATCCCCTATAAATAATGGAGAGTAATTTCATAAGCCTCTATCACACCTAAATGAAGATTTACCTTCTTTTGCGGTTCACATTCAGTTCTTTTACATACAAGACGAATCCAACGCAACGCGATGCCTACTGAGAAAAATACAGTAATCACTTGCCGTTGATTATCAAACACTTCGTAGAAATTATGTTTCAATAAACAAGACCTTTGTTAAACGGTGTCACTGTGTATTTGAGGAAGCCGAAATGTGGAGAATGTAGCATGGCATCAAGTTGACACTAAAGTGGTCCCTCGACACACACCGGATACTGATTAGCATTTACTTGATTTACCTAACACTGCATACAATAAATCGCTGAGTGCATACAAGCTACTTCAATCGAACGCGACGCCGATATTATAGTACGACTATAGGTAAACCTACCACAGGCTCAAATTCGAATACAAGTTTCCAGTAAAGTTCGTTTTACTTACCGGTTTAGTGAGAAATACGTCCAGCCATCGCTTTAACAGCTTACATATGCACACCGCAACCAACTTATAAACAAACTTTATAAAGTTTTTCAAAGTTCCACACGTTTGCGTTAAAGTTCACTTAAATATATTCGAGGGATTCATCGGCCTTATCGGGAGTGACAGAGATACTTAATGTTGTGGTTATGTCGTAATAGGAGATTTTTGTAGACGAAACAGGTTTCCGGCGGCGAAAAGTGAGTTTGTAAGTTTGTTTGAGTAGGCGACGCGATGCGCGAGCGAGGCTCGCACACGGACGCACGGTGGAAGGTACCACGCGGTATGACACTGCCGTCGAACCGAGCGAACGTTCCAAGTCGCGCGGGTTGAAGGCGGGAGCGGAGTGGCAACGTTGCGCACCAACCCCGCGCGCGGTGGATTTAATACCTCCATGGCCCACCTAACATAATGGCGTCATTGTTTCATCATTTGTTATCTCAGCTTCTGAAGACAATTATTTTTTTCTAGTCAACACTTGAAAGCTCTTACAAAAGTTTCTAAACAGCTAACTTAGGTTTTTCATTAAAACATCAACATTGATGAAACTCAGAATTCTTCTAAAATTTCGCCTCATCTAGTTAAATATTTTAAAAAGTAACAAATGTTAGAAAAATGTATAGCTAAGTGGTTTGACCATTACAGAGGTCACAGCGCTTACAATATGCATTCACTAAAGTTCCGGTGACTCACTCGTCGGTATGCATTGCTCACATTAGCTTAACAGAAAGATCATATCAACAGGTGATATCGTGATATACCTACATCAAATAACTATTGAGTGTATATTCTTTCTGTAATTAAGTAAACTGATTTAATTTTTAATAAAATCATAGTTTATACTATTAAATTCTGTAAGTAAAAGTTAGTGGTTCTCCTATTGAATTGACTAAACCCAACACCATAATTCTACACTTCCCGTCTGAGTAGAATTTGGGTCACCCCATGTCTTCCCATGCGGTGTCGTACAAGGCGACAAAGGGAACTGTCTGTTTAACACCAGACAGATACATATAGCCCATACTCAGCCTCTGGTGCATGACTTAAGTCACCAATGGTGCCTGGAATACGCCAATACGCTCCACCCTCAATTACGTGGGATCAAATACAATGATTGCGGAAATGAGGGTATTTATTCACCTCTGCCTTACCCTGCGGGAATAAAAGCGTGATTATATGTATGTAAATATTTGCATCGCACTGCATTGTATTCCCTGCTCTATACCGATGAACAGTAATATTGTTCAGTAACTGTTTGAATGAAATACCTAAACGAACACGTCTATGGCTTCATTCGTATTTCGCAATAACGTTATAAACAAAAAGATTTTTCACCAAACAAATTTTTAACCTTTAGATTATAAATTTTATAAATTTGAAAATGAAACACGTTTTTTATTTTTTTTATTTATGAGACCAGTAGTACAAGTACTCACGTTAATTGACAGATTCGTTACCCGTGTTACCACCAGTAGTAATAAGGGTAATTAAATATTCTTCTATTACTTAACCCCACGTAAAATAACAACGTGTACCGTAAATAGGAGTTACTTTGAACTATTTTTTTAAACAGAAGTTTTTTAAATATTATTTTTTAACTGATGATTTTTTTTATTAAGTACTTATGCTGTAGAACATTTATTTATTTTAACAATATTAATATTTACATAATGTACACGAAATTTATCTAAATTAAAGTACTTATTTAAAAAAAGAAAAAACTGAATATTTCTAAAAATTCCTGCAGGTTCAGGCACCAAATAATTCCTCCCCATCGAGTCAACCGGGAAGGTGGCCAGAAGGCTGGCGGCATTGCCACGTTGAATGGCAATACCAATCCTTTGCGCAAGGAATAAACCAGCCCTCTGGTCATGGGTAGCGTCAATTAAGTACTTATATTTAATAGGTATTCTAACAACATGGTAAATATCCCGTTTAGTTTGATACTGAACATTCGTTAGCTTAGCATGGCCCTACGGAATCTGGCAACGACTACCAATCTATCGTACTCCTTGACACGAGTATACGTAGGTAGGTACAACTTTCTTCGTTTTCAATGTACCTCTTCTGTAAAAAAAGTTATAGGCACTTTTTAGGGGTTGGTCCAGCATGACGTTTTCAGCCCGGTCCCCTTCAAAATCTTTAGAACCACAGAAGGTGCTGGCAGTAGGTGACTATAATTCGTGCGCATTAACATGGCACTTGGTTTCACAAACGTAAGAATAACGAATCCCTAATAAAATCCGATAGCAAATAACTACTAAACGAGCCGTCGCGCAAGCGGAATGGCGCGTCAAGAAAAATATTTTCGCCCCTGTTACGTATGAATTAAAACGCACTATAGGGGTAATGTAGTGAAGATACGCAGCGCGTCGCGATGTGCGACACAGTTGACTCCCGGGAGAATAATTTGCAGAGCCGTGCCGTTCCACTGCCACTAGTGTGACATAGCTCGCGGTGGCGGAAAGACCTATTGCTTAGCGAAAATATGTATTTTTGCAGTTCTATGTGAGGTTTTATAACTTACAACAATTCATACAACTTCTCTTTTGTCATCCTGAAGTAAGTATGTAATCGTTCAGGGTCTCTCATGCACGGGTCTTAGATAAAGAGTGTGAAATCTCCTTCTTTACATCAAGAAATTATAATATTGTTTCTAGTTTTTCTGCACTTCTCTTTGCACAACAAAGCTACCATTATCACTTCATGACTTTTTTCGTCCATCATGTACGTTAAGTTACCCAAAAATTAAAAAAAATGACTGCAGCTTACGTAGTAACTATATCTAGTCTGTGCTGCAGCGCCGCTGCAGTACAGTGCGGTTAGGTGACACCGCGGTGCGCCCTGCGCCTCTTCTCTGCAGTGTCGTTATAGTGCGGTTTCACATAGTGACATTGTGACAGACCATGTCATATTTAACATATTGAAATGTTAATTAATATCTTTTAGATTTTATTGTTATAGTTCGTTATAAGACTGAAACATTTCTAAGACATGTAATGTTTGTTTCTATAACGCTTCGTCAAATACTTTATAGGGATTTTGCTACTTGCACCTACTATTATATGTCTAATTATTTTAAGTTATAAAAATATATTTTAAATTAGATGACATTTCGTGTTTAAAACATGTGTTATTATTTTTCTTCTTTGGAAAAGTAATAGGTTATAAAAAACAAAAGTTTATCTATATATCTCTATAAATTTAATAATAAATAGGTAATTATTTAACCCCAAAGTTACATTAATAGTACTGGTTGTAAATTTTCTAGTACTTACCTAATTACCTTTTTATCATGCGGAAGATAGGTAGGTATGTTACTAAGTAGACTTTCTCAGTAGCACAGTTTAACTTTTCGGACCCACGGTACCACTAGGGGTACAGTTAGGGGTACTGTGGGTCCGAAATGTGATAAAGTAATTATTTATAATCTCAAACCTAGGCAAAGTAGAGTGACTATAGCCTCCAACTAATGTCAGGACGGAGTAGTGGTATAGTCGATATCATTACTATCATTACATCATATTGAGAGAGAAGTCTCTAAGAAGGAGGAATGCTATAGAAAGAATTAGAAGTAATATATAAGTTTAGTCATAATTACATATCAACAATTTATATTGACTGGACTGACGACCTGAAAAAGGTGGCTGGGACAGACTGAACCGAAGGATCGGTGGAAATGACACACAGCAGTGGACTGCGGCAGGCTAATTGATGTTTGATGAAAGTAATATATAAATGCTATAAACAATAATCGCAGGTAATAATTAGGAATAATCTGGCATGATGCTGTAATAAAGTTAAAACACTTCCGTGTTTTGGTGACTTAGACCTAGGTTTGATTATTATTAATACACAATTTTCCTATCATTCTTGCGTTAATCCGGGTCCGGCGAGTCCGGGGTCCGTCTCTTTCAGTGGACATCAGTGAATGGCAACAAGTCTCTACTTTTGCCACTTGTTGCCATCTGATCTTCAAAGCCTATTGGCGTTATATTCAAGTATTGCAGTTAGACCAGTTGTCGCACTTTTTAGGCTACTTGTATTGGTCTAGATTGGTGGCAACTAGTCCAATACAAATAGATATTTTATGTATACACATTTTGCATGGAGCGGGTATTGAAGACGCGCCACCTACATAGCAGTATAGTTCACTACCGCTACGCCACAGAAGCTGAAATGGGGATTTACAATTCTTCTCTTGAGTAATTTTTTTTTATACCTCTTAGGTGTCAGACAAGCGCACGGCCCACTATGGAAAGTAGTTACAGTGGCCTATGGACGTCTGTAACACCAGAGGAATCACAGTCGCGCTGCCAACCTTATAAGTACCTACAGAGTTTCTGTGCCGTCAGTAGAAGACAAATCAGAACAAGCCTTTAGTCTTCCCACTGACAGCACAAATTCTCCAGTGAGCTTTGGCTACCCTACTCACCGCTGGGAACACAAGATGAAGTTATTATAACCGCGGTATTCTGTAGGGCGGAGGTACTTCCCCAGTCGGACTGCTCAATTGGGCGGAAATGCCGCCGTGTCCTACCTATATTAGCTAACTAGCCATTTATGGTCAAGATATACGTACCTACCAAAATTTTGTCCTGAAACTAATTCGAGGCTATAATCTATACTTTTTTAGGTTTTGGGGTTATAAATAATAACTGTTTGAACCAGAAGCCCTAATAGATCCACAACAAAGACTGTTCTATCGTACTCTTTGTTCTTTTTCAATTCGTCCAGTAAAACAATATTCTATTAATATAATATAACCACGTAAATGGGGCCGGGTTGAAATAAACCAAAAGTATTTTATTTAAAAACGACAGAAGTACATATGTTATTCGCCCCTTGCAGATTATAAGTATATAAATTTAAAAAAGAGATATTGTTTCAATGGTGTAGAACTGTTAATACCGCCTATTCTATTGGGATTTATTAATAAATTACTTAGTACCATGCGTAACTTAAGGAGTTCATTCGATACATTCACCTAGTGCCAGCAGATTTAGCTAGTGCCAGCACCTTCAGTAGTTCACAAGACCTTAAAGGGGACTATGCTGAAAACGTCAGGCTGGTCCATTCCATAAGAAGTGCCTATAACTTTTTTACAGAAGAGGTACATTGAAAACGAAGTAAGTACGTGTGCTTGTGTCAAGGAGTACGATAGATTGAAGTAAGTCTCGTTATCAATTTCGTAGGGCCGAGCAGGCCTGATGCCTGACGTATCTACGTTTTTAAGACGGTAGTCTTCGAGGACTTTAGGTATTTTAAGCATGGTAAAGTTGCCACTTTAAGCCGCAGGTATACGCTGACCGTCCGCGGTCTGTTTTGCGCTCCACAGTGTAGATAATAAGTAAGAGGGTGCATTTAGTTTTGTAATTATTTTGTATTAGAGCAATATCAATAAAACTAATTAAATAAGTATTATATACATCGAATATCGTCTAATTATACTGTTTACATAACCTATTGACTTTTATTATTTTAGTATTCAACACCTTGAAGTTGTAAAAAAAATTAACTTCTACGAGTACGTCAATGCGCTGGAGGTATCGATACCCAGAATCCCGATACTCGAGGACAAGAGTAGTACAAAAAATGGGGTTTTCTTAGAGGTGAACTTCGTGTCCATCTTCCTTCTTCCACCATTCCATCTTCATTTGAAAATATATAAGAACTAAAGTTCTTTTTAACTTTTGGCAAGCGCTTTGTACCTAAGTGTAGATGACCCATTTTTAATCATTATTATATGAGACCCTGATATTATATGAGACCCTTGGTGCGTGAATTCAACTCGCATTTGACCAACTTCTTTAAAAATAAATAATTAACTAGGAATTGCATTGCTCCTATTAGTGAAGTCCTTACCTACGGCCAGCCTTCAAGCTCATACTCGACTTGAAATTGCCTATTTCACAGCCAATGCAATTATTTACTATGTATACTACACACAATACATATGAGAAAATATCAAAATTCAGCCATATACGCAACTATGGCTATGGCTACATTTGATATCTTGATTTTGATATAAAAAAATATTGTATGATATTTTTTGATCTAACTAGACAGAAAAAAAGCGAATCCGACTCCGAGGTGATGGCTTCGGATGCGATTGGGATTTATGCTAGGATGAGGACGACAATATATATAATATATTATAAAATATAACAATGCAGTTTAAGTATATATGTCACAGGGAATATCCGAAATATAATTAAATCGGCCATACACTGGTGACACACACAGATACCGTGGATCTTAAATTCAGCTACTTACAATTTTTATGAATTGTAATGCGTTGAAACGTTAGCATTTTGGATAAACTACCGATTTGCGTTCATAATTATCACTCTTTATATTTTTTTCAAGTTATAATAATCGTTTCCTTCATATATTTTACAAATAGTTTACAAATAGTGTCGGGGCACGCGGTGTCCACTAGCTTGCTTCGACCACACCTTCATAATTTTGCTTTTAAAGAACATTGACCAAGTTGTAGTGGGCATTATTAACAGTTAACCGGTGAAAGACCTAAATCGTTATGAAAAGGATAAATCAGAGTATTTTAAAATACACTGCATTTCGAACATTCACATATTTAAAATAAAATTCATATCTCAACTCTAAATCCAGGTAGTAATAGTACAACTGGCATATTTTCTGTCCTGGATGTTTATGGTACGTAACTTCATTTAAAAACCTAATGCTTGGACTGTCACCGAGCCGCAGAGCAACACACGTCCTGCCACGAACACGGTCCGCTAGGGATTGACGGACTGTCTAAAGTGTATAAACACTTCATGTCTGTCGGAAACAGCAATATTTTGAATTTTCGTTAAACAATATCAAATTTACGAGAACTTTGATAACGGCGTTCTCTTCTTTTATCTACGATCCTCACTTTGATATAATTTTTATTTGTCTAACTTGAACACAACTCAAATAAAATTATAGATCGATTTCGGTTAGACCTATCTTTGAGAGCAAATTCTATCAAGGCAAGTAAAAGTAATTTTTGAGATATGGTGCTTTACAAACACCCTTTCTCGAATATCCCGCCCTTAAAATCAATAACAATCTTAAGCAATCTCAATGATCAATGATCAATCTCAATCTTAATGAAACATTAACGTTTGGTGAAAATTTTAAGGATAATGACGACGATGAAATAGGCGACTGTCTAAAAGAAGTCATGACAATGCAGACAGAGCAGATATGATATCAATCCAGCGCAGTCCACTGCTGGACATAGGCCTCTCCCAATGTGCACCATTTTCTCCGATCCTCCGCCTTCCGCATCCAGTCTGTCCCAGCCACCTTTTTCGGGTCGTCCGTCCATCTGGCTATGGGGTGTCCTACCTTTCGTTTACCTTCTCGCGGTCTCCACTCTAGGACGCGTTTGCTCCAACGGCCATCGGTCCTTCGGCAAACGTGGCCAGCCCACTGCCACTTCAACTTGCTTATTCTGTGGCCTATGTCTGTAACTTTAGTTCTCTGTCGGATAACCACGTTCCGAATTTTATCCTTCAGAGAAACTTCAAGCATAGCTCGCTCCATAGCCCGCTGCGCGACTTTTAAGCTCTGGACCAGCCCCACTGTAAGTGTCCACATTTCGGCACCATAAGTCATAACAGGTAGGACGCACTGTTCAAAGACCTTTGTTTTGAGGCATTGCGATAGGGGTGAAGAGAAAACTCGACGTAGCTTGCGAAATGCTGCCCAACCCAGCTGGATCCTTCTGGCTAGTTCTTTCTCGTAGTTGTTTTTACCGAGCTGGATAACCTGCCCCAGGTAGATATATTTTTGAACAACTTCGAGTGTCGCCCCTTCGATGGCAATCGGTCTCGGTGCAACATGTTCGTTGAACATAATTTTGGTTTTATCCAAGTCATCTAGGCTATGCAGCATTTCGCCCAGTTGTTCCAACGATTCCGCTACATGACGATGTCGTCGGCAAACCGAAGATGTGAGATGTACTGACCGTTAATGTTTATACCCCGCCTAGTCCAACCCAGAGTTTTGAAGACGTCCTCCAGTGCGTTGATGAATAGTTTGAGGGATATAACATCTCCCTGTCTCACTCCACGTTGGAGGCTAATAGGTTTCGTCTTCTGGTCTTGGAGCTGGACGGACACCGCTGCAGGGCATAAAGAATTGCCCAGGTTTCGATGGAGTCGAAGACTTTTTCGTAGTCTACAAACGCCATACACAGCGGCTGATTGTATTCTTGGGCCTTTTCTACAATCTGCCGAACAGTATGGATGTGGTCCACAGTGCTATAACCTTTTCGAAACCCGGCTTGCTCCGGTGGTTGGAACTCGTCGAGCTTACCCGCAAGATGATTTGTGACGAATCTCGAGAACAGCTTGTAGACATGACTCAGGAGTGAGATGGGCCTGTAGTTCTTCAGCAAAGTCTTATTTCCTTTCTTGAAGAACAGTATCACCGCACTCCCGGTTCATGCCCTAGGTGTTAGACCTTGTAGGATGACGGAATTAAAGAGGCTTGCTAGCTCTTTCAGGATTGGAGCTCCGCCTGCTTTCAGGACCTCAGTAGTAATTCCGTCATCACCTGGGCACCTGTTGTTTTTCAGTTGTCTGAGAGCCTCCAACTCGCATTGCTCGATATCGGGTATCTCCTCGGTGTAATGGCGCGTGAGTGGGGCTTTGTGGTCTTCATCGCTGTGTTCCGTAGGTTTACTCGTACGTGATGCATATAGCTGTCCATAGAATTTTTCGATCTCATCGAGAATCTCGAACTTGAGGCAGTCATTTTACCATCCCCAGTTTTAAGTTTCGTCAGATGGGGCCTCCCCAACTGCTGAACGAACACTTTCGACCCCCTGTTTCGCTTAATCGCCTCCTGGAGGATATGGGTGTTGTAGCGTCGGAAGTCGCGTCTAATCAGCTTTTTAATTTGTCGGTTAGAGAGCCTTACTCTCTCATCTGACGAAGACGACGGTGTGGATGACTGCTCACGTCTCTTTCTCATAAGTTCGAGAGTCTCAGGAGAGAGCTTGTACTCTCGCTGTTTGCGTTTCCCGGGAAAGAACTTTTGAGACACTTCCTGTAATGTTTTGACTACTGTGTCGGTTTTCTCGTCAATACCGTTTGTGGTTTCCAGCGTTGCGAAACGATTTTGAAGTTCCAATTGGAACTTTTCAGACCCTAGAGTGACTTGGAGTGGCGTAGGTCGGAGAGTAGACCGTATCATTTGGAATCTTTCAGCCTTGATGTTGATATTTAAGGAGCCTCGGACAAATCTGTAATCGCTTCCGGTTTTAAACTTGTTGATCACAGAGACGTCTCTAAATATGTGCTTACTGTCCGTTATCAAAAACTCTATCTCGTTTCTTATCACAGAGTCCCGACGTTGCCAAGTCCACTTCCTGTCCCTTCACATTTTTCTTATAGAAACTATTTATTAAGAAGAGTCCCCTGTGATTTCTGCACCCCACTCCATAAGGTCCGATTTTCGTCTCACCGCGTTCTTGTATTCCCACTTTGGCATTGAAGTCCCCTATAACAACGTTGTAAGTGGCCTTGGCGGTGTGATTCATTGCCTTAGCAATATCTTTATATACGGCCTCGGCACTTTCGTCGGGGTGAAGCGAGGTCGGCGCATATACCTGTATCACCTTCAGCGAACGACTGTTCGTGATTTTTACGATAAGGTACGCTACCCTATTCGACACACTACCGATTTCAACAACGCTGCTAATGAGGTCATTTTTTACCAGAAAATCGACACCTCTCTGGGAGAGCCGATCACCTTCTCTGAAGTAGAACAGGTCGCCTGACTCAGTGGTTGTCGTGTCCTCCCCCTGTCTTCGGATCTCGGGCAACCCTAATATATGCCAATTTATGCGACCTAGTTCTACCTCTAGTTCCGCGAGGTGCCCGTCGAGACGAAGTGTACTGCAATTGTACGTTGCCAGTAGTAGTCGTCGGTTTCGGTAGTCTCCCGTAGCCCGGAGATTCTTCGCACCCCCCGTCCCGCCGTTATCCGAACCGCTACCTTGGCGGGGAATAGCGGGACCGCCGGGAACTGGGGGCCTTTTGTTGTGGCGTCTATTCATCTGGGAGGGTTTAGCCTACTATTGCCACGCTAGATCGAGAAAATAAAGACGAAATTTAATTTTTTCTTAAAAGTTGTCGCGAAGTTCCTAAACGAAATATAAACTTCTTGGTGATAGTACCTTTTTGGTTATCTTCGCTGGCAGTCAGTCAATCTCTATAACGTTATTTTCTTCACTGTGATTTAAATAAGAATTGTATCTACGTAACAACCTTTAACAACCTTTAATTTCGATTCTTGGATAAACTTTACGTATTGCTTTCATATCAGCCTTTTCGAAGTCCATTGTAATTTTAGACGGCCTCCAATCTTTAAAGATCGATTCAAGAAGTTGAAAAACGATTTCATACGTTTTTTGTTTCTTATCAGGGAGTAAGCAATAAATTAATGGAGTAATAGATTTATATGTTTCATTAAAACCGTGTATTGAGTATAATTGCTTGAAAACTTTTGGACAGGACTTGAACGTCCCGTCGCCCAATATATGTTTGAAGTCTTTTACTAAGTGCCTGATATTTTTATTACCATCTTCCTCACTGATGTAATCCGCTAGAAGGAATTTTTCCACAAACTTTTTTGGCACTACTACGTCATACGAAGCTGGAAATCGCATTTTAGGTACACCTAGGATTTAATTCCGATTATTAAAAAGTCCTGTTTTTTTTGTTTTCATACGGAGGAATTTCGGCCATTAAATGTATACCATCACATTCCAACTTATACACCATTTCATCATATTGTTTTTGAATGGACTCAAAATTTGATCCTGTTGCCTCCTTTAGTTTATAAAGTTCTTTCAAAACTGTATTTTGTGCGTTGTTTGGCGAACACTCAAAATGAAAATTAGACTTTACTATTTCATTTTTTCCATTCATTGTTATACTACCATGGCATCCTCGACTGTAATTGCTACAAAGCCAAAACGTGTTAGCGTTTGTATATTTCTTATTTCTGTGATATTATTAGGGCGGCAACGCTTCCTTTTTTCGTTGTTATGAATTCTAGATCCCTCAAATCCATTTTATAAGAATATTTATTTTAAATTAATTAATAACATTAAACATCAAGTCAAACAAAGACATTATCTGTTGACATTTGATGAATGTCAAGTGCATCATAATTATCTGATAAATGACGTTTTTCAAATGGATAACTTGACACCGATACAAAAGAGATTATAGTTGTTATTCAGTTACATAGAAGTATAAAAAAAGCCTTATAAGAAACCAGTTACGTAGGAGGATAAAAAAACCTTTCAGGAAACCAGTTACGTAGGAGGATAAAAAATCCTTTCAGGAAACCAGTTTCCAAACTTCAGTTTCCTTAACGGCCGAAGGGAGCTGGGGTTGTGTGACTGGCTGGCGCGGCGGGCGGAAGGGCCCCCGGTCCCCTCCCAAATACTGTAGCCAAGTCCACTCCGGTTTCCTCCTCCGGCACGACTACAGCATCGGGCACTTTACACAGGCTGCTAGTTTAGCCTCCTGGGGCGGAGATTAAGTAATCCCCAGTTTCGGGAACCGTACAACCTGCGGGCGGCCAGCGGATAACCGTTTCACCGGGTCTCCCTGACCGCCGCGCCAACATTCCACGCCCCTACAAGTCAGTGGTGTCAATTTAAGCCTACGGTCTTTCCACTGACAGCACAAAACCTCTCCAGTGAGCTCTGGCACTGATTGAACTGTTGGCAAAAAATCATAAAATCTTTTAGGAATAAATGCGTTGCCTACTTTGGTGACGGTACGTTTAGATGTGTGCCGAAGCCATTTTGTTAATTATTTACCCCACACGCTGATAATGGTTCATCTGACAAAGTAACAAACGTCGTGCCTTTAATTTATGGGTTGCTGCCCAGTAAAAATGAAGACACATATATTCGTTTCTTCCAACTTCTGAAAGATTTACTTGGACTGAATATTACTATCTATAAATGCGATTACCAACTACGAACAGGCCCAAATTAACGGTGTCAGAACTGTTTTCCCAGAATCTAAAGTCCGTGGCTACTTCTACCACTACGAGCTTGAATCAACTTCCTCCAAGGAGGGTAGAAAAATAACAAGGCTATGTGCTCTTTTTCCTTTTCTACCTTATAATCGAATCCCAGAGTCTCGGGTCTGCTTTTTCCAGTATGACTGCAGTGTGACTGAACTTCGATATATCTACTGGTGCTATGATAGATGGTTTTAGTTGGAATGTGTGTACAGTCTGGTACAGAAGCATACAGTGGGTACACTTGCATACAGTTTGGACTGGTTACTGACAGCATCTGATAATATTTTTTTTGTTGAACTGAAATGAAATACAAATTTATACTTGAATTAACTCTGTGATTTAGCGAGTTTCATGAAAGGTTATAATAATGAGTAGAATAATACAATTATAATAAATCTTATTTTTATTCCGCCGCGAGTATCGCGACTTTGTCACGAGGTTTCTATACCACCGTTAACTTGAGAAGGATATATGTGATATTATTCAATTTCTTTTGCGTGGAGTGTCGCGAAGTTCCTTCACGAACTATAAACTTCTTGGTGATTGTACCTTTTTGGTTATCTTCGCTGGCAGTCAGTAAATCTCTATAACGCAATTTTTTTCACTCTCAAATATAAATAAGAATGTCAAGTACATAAATTTGTATCTACGTAAAATAATTGGTTTGATTAAGCAGAATGTGGTATTAACAGTATTTATAAGATCCCAATGCTATTATTTGTTTTCAACGTGCTGCCCCCTGGCAACACCGTTTACCGCTTTTACTTATCTCAAAAACACTATTCTTACTTCTCCCGTGTAATAATGTAAATACGATGTTATTCGTGAAATAAACGACGGTTACAAAGTCTATATGTGTTTCTCAATCGAACACAGAAGATAAACTACGCAATTATATGGAGAAGCAGACATTCACTAAGGATGGTACCCCTTACATATTTTATCAGCCTAGTCATAAGATCTACGCTACGACGATATAGCAGAGTACCTTAGCTGCGTGAGGGATTCCTGGTCACTTAGAATTATCATGCCGATTTTAAGATGATCAGGAATCTGATTGGCCGAGATTCTGCATACATAGGCTTCGTCGGAGCTGCGGTGAGGCCCAGTTCTGTGGTATGCTCCTTCGAGGTGTATACGCTTACCCGTTGGAGGTAGGTGGTGTCACTGTTTGGGGCGGAGGTACTATTTTGCCAGTTTGGGCATATATGAGGGGGATGAAGTATGAAAGGATAAAGTGGCTTAGGTACATAAAGTCTACTTTACCAAAATGACCACATTATCAAAATGACCACATCTTCTTAATGACTACTGCTTTTCACACAATGTCCACTTCATCAAAATGACCACTTTTTCATAATGACTACTGCTTTTCTCAAAATGACCACTTTCAAAATTATAAGATATACTACTAAACAAACAAAAGAAAAATATATTGAATTGAGGGTATGTACCTACGGCCACTGTATTAATATCTATATTACTGGGCTACGGCTAAACGGAAAGCGAAAAATCTATACCTACCAATATTATAGGAAGAAGAGTGATATACCTAGGTATACTATAGGTATTAGAGCTAAAGAGCTTGTTGCTCGTTTGAAAACGTAATTTGAATAATTCTTTTTGCATTTGGTAGGTAGCGGAGCAGAGTATCGAACATAAGGTTTGCAAAAACAGGGAAAAATCTTATGACGCTGACAAAGTTGCGAGGGTCAGCTAGTATATGTAAAATAAAATTAATATTTTGTCTATAAACATAACATAACATAACATAACGTATATTCATATATTAATAACATATTAAACTTAAAATCATAATGGTTTGGTTAAACGATTGTTCGCGATAACCGACATCTAAGCAGGCGGAGTCGCGGGCGGAGGGCTAGTTAGTTATTGTTTATTCCTTTTAGGCATCTATTTTGAAAACTTCATGCCCATTCCAAGTTTTAAATATTAAACTTTTCGTAAAAACTGCATAGAAGAGACCTTGTTATTTTCTACATCTACGAGTAATTTTTTCAATTTACTATCAAAGATAATGGCGGCATTTCGTCTATTTTTACTTAAAGTGCCATGCGTGCTGGAGCCCCCGGGTCTCTGCAGATTAGACGGTAAGGGACCTGATGGTCTCACTTTGGTGCCGTGGATAAACGGCAGGTGCTTGGTGTGGGACGCCACATGCGTCAGCACAGTCGCGGCCACGCATCTTGGTCGCACTATCGTTGCCCCGGCGGCGGCGGCTGAGGACGCCGCGAGCAAAAAAAGGGCGAAATACGCCGCAATGGAGCCACAATATTATTTTGTGCCCATTGCGGTGGAGACTATGGGCAGTTGGGGGTCGGACACGAAGATATTGATCGCGGAAATTGGCCGCCGCATCCACGACCATGGCGGTGACTTCCGATCCGGCTCGTTCCTGGGGCAAAGGTTGGCTATTGTGATTCAGCGGGGCAACGCGGCCAGCATCATGGGCACCTTTGCGCCGGGAACGATGCGGAGTGGGTTGTTTGACGCGACATGATCGCGAGTTTGTGTCGTGTATTTATGTTTTAATTATTTTGTATGTGATAAATATTAACAAGTAAAAATAAACTTAGTAAAACTTAAAGTGTTAAAAAGACTATTATTTATTTTTAAATCCGTATGTTTCGCCCCTATTGACAGTTAATGTAAAAACAAAAAAAAATGGTTGGCTTTCTTGGAATATTGACGTTTAGCCTTCTATGCCAACCCTCCAGAGGGTTGGTGGTTCGGTGTCTATCTGAGGAGCAACTTAATAATTCTGGTGAACGTAGAGGTTGCCATTGCCGCTTGTAATATTTGAAGAAAGCTTGTATCTCCGAAGTAACAGAAGCTTCTTCAAGAACACATCCCCAAGCCTCTGGGATTCGATTATAAGGTAGAAAAGGAAAAAGAGCACATAGCCTTGTTATTTTTCTACCCTCCTTGGAGGAATTTGATTCAAGCTCGTAGTGGTAGAAGTAGCCACGGACTTTAGATTCTGGGAAAACAGTTCTGACACCGTTAATTTGGGCCTGTTCGTAGTTGGTAATCGCATTTATAGATAGTAATATTCAGTCCAAGTAAATCTTTCAGAAGTTGGAAGAAACGAATATATGTGTCTTCATTTTTACTGGGCAGCAACCCATAAATTAAAGGCACGACGTTTGTTACTTTGTCAGATGAACCATTATCAGCGTGTGGGGTAAATAATTAACAAAATGGCTTCGGCACACATCTAAACGTACCGTCACCAAAGTAGGCAACGCATTTATTCCTAAAAGATTTTATGATTTTTTGCCAACAGTTCAATCAGTGCCAGAGCTCACTGGAGAGGTTTTGTGCTGTCAGTGGAAAGACCGTAGGCTTACATTGACACCACTGACTTGTAGGGGCGTGGAATGTTGGCGCGGCGGTCAGGGAGACCCGGTGAAACGGTTATCCGCTGGCCGCCCGCAGGTTGTACGGTTCCCGAAACTGGGGATTACTTAATCTCCGCCCCAGGAGGCTGAACTAGCAGCCTGTGTAAAGTGCCCGATGCTGTAGTCGTGCCGGAGGAGGAAACCGGAGTGGACTTGGCTACAGTATTTGGGAGGGGACCGGGGGCCCTTCCGCCCGCCGCGCCAGCCAGTCACACAACCCCAGCTCCCTTCGGCCGTTAAGGAAACTGAAGTTTGGAAACTGGTTTCCTGAAAGGATTTTTTATCCTCCTACGTAACTGGTTTCCTGAAAGGTTTTTTTATCCTCCTACGTAACTGGTTTCTTATAAGGCTTTTTTTATACTTCTATGTAACTGAATAACAACTATAATCTCTTTTGTATCGGTGTCAAGTTATCCATTTGAAAAACGTCATTTATCAGATAATTATGATGCACTTGACATTCATCAAATGTCAACAGATAATGTCTTTGTTTGACTTGATGTTTAATGTTATTAATTAATTTAAAATAAATATTCTTATAAAATGGATTTGAGGGATCTAGAATTCATAACAACGAAAAAAGGAAGCGTTGCCGCCCTAATAATATCACAGAAATAAGAAATATACAAACGCTAACACGTTTTGGCTTTGTAGCAATTACAGTCGAGGATGCCATGGTAGTATAACAATGAATGGAAAAAATGAAATAGTAAAGTCTAATTTTCATTTTGAGTGTTCGCCAAACAACGCACAAAATACAGTTTTGAAAGAACTTTATAAACTAAAGGAGGCAACAGGATCAAATTTTGAGTCCATTCAAAAACAATATGATGAAATGGTGTATAAGTTGGAATGTGATGGTATACATTTAATGGCCGAAATTCCTCCGTATGAAAACAAAAAAAACAGGACTTTTTAATAATCGGAATTAAATCCTAGGTGTACCTAAAATGCGATTTCCAGCTTCGTATGACGTAGTAGTGCCAAAAAAGTTTGTGGAAAAATTCCTTCTAGCGGATTACATCAGTGAGGAAGATGGTAATAAAAATATCAGGCACTTAGTAAAAGACTTCAAACATATATTGGGCGACGGGACGTTCAAGTCCTGTCCAAAAGTTTTCAAGCAATTATACTCAATACACGGTTTTAATGAAACATATAAATCTATTACTCCATTAATTTATTGCTTACTCCCTGATAAGAAACAAAAAACGTATGAAATCGTTTTTCAACTTCTTGAATCGATCTTTAAAGATTGGAGGCCGTCTAAAATTACAATGGACTTCGAAAAGGCTGATATGAAAGCAATACGTAAAGTTTATCCAAGAATCGAAATTAAAGGTTGTTATTTCCATTACAACAGATGCTTAATTAAAAAAAGTAAAAAATTGAAAATTTCAACCCCCGTCAAGAAACGCCATGTATCACGGTGTGCCGGAATCGCACGATTGCCACGAGAATTCATAAAAAGTGGTATTCAGTACGTGATGCAAAAGGCGCCTTCTGGTGAGGACATTAAAAAATTCAATACCTATTTTAAAAAGGAGTGGCAGAACAATACAGTAATTGAGAAAACTTGTTGCTGTAGTGAGGAGCAGGTTAGAACTACAAACAATGTGGAAGGATGGCATAGCCGTATCAACAGATACATTGGCAAGAAAAATGTCACGGTAACCAATTTATTAGAAGTTTTGATTAAGGAAAGTAAAGTAACGAATATTTTTAGATCTAACTGCAACAAAAATAAACCCTACCAAGAAATAAATAATGAAATTGATAATGCGATTACAGATTTGAAAAATGGACAAATAACTGTGGGCCCACTGTATTGAAATTATTTCATCATACGCATTTTTATTTTTATTTCAAAACTCCAGAAATTTTTCTTTAGTTCATCTAAAGAGTTCTTTTATATTTTAAGTAACTGATTTTTCTAATGTTATTTTAGGTAATTGAATTGTTTTATGTTGTATGAAAAAAGGTATATTTTATGTTTTAAATGATTAAATTGTTTTCGTTATTTAATTTAATGAATTGTTTTTATTAAATCCAAATATCTGAAATAAACTACAAGAACGGTTTTATTGCGAGTCTACTAATACAACACTCGTAAAATTACTACTGTAGTCAAATTAGTTTCGTAGGTGGCTGAAATAACACAAACAAAGTACGTAGGAGGATAAAAAAACCTTTAAGGAAACCAGTTACGTAGGAGGATAAAAAATCCTTTCAGGAAACCAGTTTCCAAACTTCAGTTTCCTTAACGGCCGAAGGGCCCCAGCTTGTCTATGGTGGTACGAAGCTTAGCTTTGTCTTCTGCACTTAGAGCACAAAAACTCTCTTTACCTTCCTCCCCCCCACCCCCCACATAGGTCATGAAAAGAAGGAAAAACAAGAAAAACGTTACCACAGTGGCACTATCGTCCACAGTACATGTGGATTTCTGTAACATCAGGGGCCTACACACCAATCTCAACGCGGTTCATCTCCATTTAGAGACCGCGCAGCCCACCTTGTTTTTTCTGACGGAGACGCAAATATCATGCCCGGCCGATACAGCCTACTTAATGTACCCCGGGTATAAACTCGAGCATAGCTTCCTGAGACGCGCCGGGGTATGCTTGTACGTCAGGGATGATATTTGCTGCCGCCGTCTTCTAGGCCTTGAAGACAGGGACCTGTCAACTCTTTGGGTACGTACGGATCACGGTGGCCACACCCGTATCTTAGCGTGTCTCTACAGGTCTCATAGCGGTGACCTGGGTACAGCTCAATTGCTTGAGCATCTGCAGCGGTCTGCGGACAAGGTAATTGAGCAATACCCTACCGCGGATTTAATATTCTTGGGGGACTTCAACGCTCACCACGTAGAGTGGCTAGGGTCTCCTAGAACTGATTTTGCGGGAAGGGCTGCTCATGACTTTGCTCTGACTTACGGATTCTCTCAACTGGTGCATTCTATTACTAGAACACCAGAAATAGAGACCCACAGAAGCTCTATACTGGACCTTCTGCTGACTTCGCGCCCGGACGAATACTCTGCAACTGTGGAAGCACCACTTGGTACTTCGGACCACAGCCTCGTTCGGGCGCAGGTGACTCTCACGCGGCCTGAACCACCGCGGCCACCTCAATGGCGGCATGTCTAGCAATACAAGTCGGCAGACTGGGATGGACTGCGAGAATTTTTCGCGTCGTACACGTGGAGGCGGCTTTGCTTCACTTCAAATGACTGATCAAGGAGCTGGTCATGTGCAACAGCAGTAGCTGATGCGATCTTAGCGGGTATGGAATGCTATATTCCGAACCGCTGGATCGCAACAGGAGAGACCAAACGCCCTTGGTTTAATAGGCCTTGCAGAGAAGCAAGAGACTACAAGCAATCTGCATACAGGGCTTGGACCACGGCTCTTGCCAATAAAGATCCAAATATCGCTGAAGTGAAGCGAAAGTTGAATGCCGCCTCGAGGTCTAGTAAAAAAGCTACGGATAGGGCTAAGTTTGAGTTCATCGGCTGAATTGGCGAGCGGCTTGCGCGCTACCCATCTGGCAGTCGTGCATTTTTGTCGCTCGCCAAAGCTGCCGAGGGAAACTTCTGCCAGTCTTGCCTTCCACCGCTGCAAAAATCCGATGGTAGTCTGGCCCATGGCGCTAAGGAGAAAGCCGATCTGTTGGGTAATCTCTTTGCGTCAAACTCGACTATGAACGACGGGAACGCCGAACCACCCAAAATCCCCAGTTGTGGTGCTTCCATGACTGAAGTTAAAATCACGCAACGGGTGGTCCGGCGCGAGCTTAAGTCCCTAGATGTTCGGAAGTCGAGTGGGTCGGACGGTATACCGGCGATGGTGCTTAAGCACTGTGTCCCCGAGCTGTGCCCTGTACTTACACGCCTTTTCGCACTCTCATACTCCGCGAGGCAGGTCCCGGCCTCGTGGAAGACTGCATTCGTGCACCCTGTACCTAAGAAAGGTGACAAGACAGATCCGACCAATTACAGGCCTATCGCTATAACCTCCCTTCTCTCGAAGGTTATGGAGCGTGTTATTAATACACAGCTCCTGAGATACCTTGAGGGAAACGATCTACTGAGCGATCGACAGGACGGCTTTCGCCACAGTCGCTATACCGGTGACCTTCTTGTGTATCTCACTAACCGGTGGGCGCAGGCCATCGAGAGTCGGGGTGAGGCACTAGCGGTCAGCCTCGATATAGCGAAGGCCTTCGATCGGGTCTGGCACAAAGGTCTTCTTGCGAAGTTGCCATATTATGGACTCCCCAAGGGACTGTGCGAATGGATCTCCAGCTTTTTGTCCAACAAAAGCATTCAAGCCGTCGTCGACGGCAGCTGCTCGGACCACATGAACATAAACGCTGGTGTCCCACAAGGCTCCGTGTTGTCTCCGAAAGTTTATTATTATATTCTGTGTTGTTTCTGTTGCATATCAATGACATGCTGTCTGATGGCTCCATTCATTGTTATGCGGACGACAGTACTGGAGACACGTGTTACACGGGCCGTGCAAATATCCCTCAGTCCGAGGTGGAGAAGAGTCGCGAACAACTTGTGTCTGAAATCGAGACTACTCTCTCGGGAGTATCCGATTGGGGACGACTAAACCTAGTCCAATTCAACCCCACTAAGACACAAGTATGTGTATTCACCGCTAAGAAAACCCCATTCATTGTGGCGCCGCAATTCCTGGGCACACCGCTTACCATTGTGTCCTTGGTTTACCTTGGTTACCTTGGTGTCGATATCTCCAGCGACGTCCAATACCGAAGTCATTTGCAGGACAAGGTTAAGCTGGCATCAAGAAAACTCGGAGTGCTCAACAGGGCGAAGCAGTACTTCACTGCGGGGCAGCAACTCCTTCTTTATAAAGCACAGGTCCGGCCTCACATGGAGTACTGCTGTCATCTTTTTGCTGGAGCACCTGCATACCAGCTTGACCCCTTCGACTCAGTGCAAAGCCGGGCATTGAGGCTGGTTGACAATCCCATACTAACAGGTAGTGTGGAACCTCTTAGCCTTAGGAGGGATTTTGCCTCACTGTGTGTGTTCTACCGCCTATACAATGGTTTATGCTCAGATGAATTGTTTGACATGATGCCCGTAGCTACATTCTATCATCGCACCTCTCGCCATAGGCAGGGAATTCATCCTCACACATCCCACGCACACTCAAGCTGTGGAATGACCTCCCTGCTACGGTTTTCCCAAGCGCCTACAATATGGGGTTCTTCAAGAGGGGCATCAGAAGGTTTCTTCATGGTCGGCAGCCCAAGTGTGACACCCCTGGTGTTGCATACGTCCATAGGCCACGGTAACCGCTTCCCATCAGGTGGGCCGTGTGCTTGTCTGCCAACAAGTGGTATAAAAAAAAAAAATATTTTACCGTCATGTTACCGTCTTCACATAACAAAATCCTGTTGAATTTTTCAGGAATTTTAACATCATTCAACTTTTCGAAAACTAGTTTTTTAGAATTTAGTTTTGTTTTCCGTTCCCTGCACAGAATGTTTTTAATTGTATTAAACGCCGGAATTTCAGATACATATCTATTTCCTTTCTGTTTCAAAGTTTCAAAATTGCTCTCATAACTGGGTAGGATTGGTCCAAAGTCAGTACAAACCTCCTCTTTGCACTTATTTATTGTAAATAATATTTCATTTCTTATAGTATCGCATTCACAAGAATGCGACTTTATTCGTAAAACCTTTGTTTTTATATGGTCCAACGTGAGCGATGCCGAACATTCTCTTCGCTTCACACATCTCCACAAAGTTGTATTTGTATTTATTTTACTTAAATTGTACCTGTATCCTCCAAGCACTAAACTGTCTTGCTGTTTCTGGTTTTTAAAAAACTTCAAATACAGTCTAAACATTACCGCAGTCTGTTGCAACTACGTACAAAAAAACGTACTATGAAAAGGGGGAGAATTTTAATGGCGACTATATTTGTCTCACTCAACTTCCTAATCTGTCTCGCTCGTTCCATAATTCAATGTCATCTGTCTGACATGTATCTGTCACTTTGTATTTTGAATATCTAATCGTGTAGGTAATTTTGACATTTATTTATTTATCTATTCAGAACGAGTATTATTACAATGCAATTGAAAATTAAAACTATAATTAGATAGCTACTAAAATACACTAAAATAAAATAAGCATAAAAATTACATACATAATGCGTCATGAAATTCCTCCGCATCATCACCGACCGGTAACGTACCCAGAAGGCTGGCAGCGTTGCCACGTTGAATGGCAATGCTTATCCTCTGTGCAAGATAATAACCATCCTTCTGGTCACGCGTAGCGTCGATCAGCTGCTTTGCCAAGTCTTTATATAGAGACCGAGCACTTGGACCCCACGTCCCAAACGTTTCAACCCCAAACGGCTCAAAAACATAATCACCTGTCAGGTTACAGTATTTGCGCCGTTTGAGGTTTTCCGCAGATGCAGCAGCAGCACCGGCACACCCTGCTGTGCTTGAAAGATGTGAAGGCGCAAGAGTGTCGACGCACGTAGCGTCCCACACCAAAGGTCTACCCATCTTCCAAGGTAGCAACGAAATACCATCCGGTCTCTTGCCATCGCTACGCACCAGCCCTTTAGGTTCACGAATGGCTGGCACGCCAGCGGTAACTAGAGCACGGCGGATAATGTCGTTGATGCAGGTGTGTCGCGGTATACGCCCAGCGCTTCTGCTGCATGAAAGGCCATGGTGCCCAGCTTCACCGCAGTGGCAATAATGCGGAGAAACGCACGGCGCTCCTAAGCGAAGGCAAGTGGCAAGGCGGAAAGTAGTATCGTCCAACATAGTACCTATGTTGGGCGTTGGAAGTGCCTGAATCCAGAGGCCTGACTCCCATTCCCCCACAGCCAGAAGGCGCGCACGTTCTGTAACATGGGAAGATGTGTGTATTAAGGTATCTGTTACCAGCCTGCAGAGCGGCGCATCCCATTGTCTCTGGGAGAAAGGGTTACCAGGCAACTGAGTGTTGGGACAAGCAGCCTTCCAAGCATTAATAGCATCGGACTTACATGACACCTCAGAGTTAACCCGTGTGTTTATGAGAATTTTCCTGGTTAACTCCTCAGTGCTGTGCACCGACGACAGAAATGCTATAAGGCTAACGTCTGAAATTTTGCGAACGCTGAGACCACCCAAGCGAACTGGTACGGACGCTTGGAGCCAGATTCGGTCATTCAAGGCCACATTTAAAATTGTACTGAGTGTGTTTTGCAGAATATTGTCAATTTTTGTCAAAAGTGTCAAATGTTGCCAAAACTGGGATGCCCGAAGTGCATGGGTAAATTTAGGGACAAAAAGGCAAAGCCGAAGTATAGTAAAGGCGGAATGAACACTTATTTTTTGCAAATGATCTGTGATGTATTCAAAATTTTGAATGTTTTCCTCGATAAATGTATGAAATCCATCTTCCAAAACTGGGAACCCTAGGAGGCGCAGTGAAGCTTTCTCCAAAATTTTGATATTTGGAGCTACGAGGTTAAATTTTCCTATAGTCGAGGGTCTGTCTGTCGTGTCGCTGATGAAAATTTCACATTTGTCCGAGTTAAGTTGTAAGCCGATGGATTGAAATTTATTTTTTATAAGTTCTAAATCTTGTAAAACTGTTTGCACATCACCCCCTAATCCCCTTATCTAATCGTTATTTTTAACGTTTTTCTTTAAATGTTATTAGTGAAATAATTGTGATAATAACTGAATTTTATTATAAATTCTTAAAGGACGTTCTCTAGGAAAGGCTGTTTTATACATTGTTTATTAAAATGAAGTATAGAAAGTGTGAAATATGTGGTTTAAAATCTGGAAGAAAGGACGGCAAAAAACGGTTTTTCATGGCCAGATTTCCTATGGATGAGCTTCGGTGAGTAGTATGTTATTCAAATTATCAATGTTTTGTAGATTTTATGGGATAAAAACAATGAAAATTATAATTGTAAACAATAACCTGTAGGAAAATAGTGTGGTAGAAGTATTTTCATAATTGTATATCGAGGTTTTATTTTTAGGTGTAAGGAATGGGTGAAGAGAATAGGCAACGAGGATCTTGTTTATATACCCATAGAGAAACTCCATGAGCTAAAATTTGTTTGTGGAAAACATTTTAAATAACAAATTAAATATTTTTAAAATAATGTTTTACAATAAGTAAATAATTTTATGAACTTGTCATTTTAAAAGCCCAAATGAGCCTATATTCTGTTTTTGTAATTAAATGTACTGCCTCCGCGAATTTAATCGCTTATTCATTTTCAACATATAACTTGCATGACGCAGTACTTTAGTTCAAAAATGGAGTATAGCGTCTGTGAAAATATAAAATTACATTATAAAAATCAGAGACCACTATTTATCGATATCGGCTAATTTAGTCGATATCGATAAATCAAATAATATTAAGGGCACATCTCTATTTTTCCCTTATGTTGGCAACTCTGTACCTATGTGTTACATTTGTTAGGTTGGCTACGTTCAGTTAGCCCTGATTTGACATTTCGTAAGATTATTTTGCACTATGAAGTCCCGTCTCTTCTTACGTAGTACTGTATTCTCTTTGCATTACCGCTTGACAGAAGGACAATTTGCGTACCTACTACCTATTTCATACGTAGTATTGTATTCTCTTCGACCTATTTCATTTTTGAAATAAGTTTATAAGTGGCTATAGAAAACTAATGTGACTTTTATCAACAAAAAGATTTCATGCATTTTGTGAGTGTTTCCGAATCCGCACACATAGGTCACCCAGTACCTATTAGTAGTACCCAGGGTAACCACGACGAATCTCTTCCTGTTGATTGCCCTGTCATTATAGACATTATAGACATGTGGGTATTTAGATAAAGTAGACATTATGGACACATGGTCAATTTAGTACAGTAGATATTTTAGAGCGTATACATTTCAGTAAAGTAGACTTTATGTACCTAAGCCGATAAAGTTACCAGCTTATTCCAATTGTAGAATATTTCCTTGTCCCCAGATCTTTACGTCTACGGAGAGAATTGACAGAAGGAGCTGTAACCGGCAACCATACGAATATGCCTGAACTTGAGTCACATAGAACCCACCCCCAATTCTTCTTCTACTTTTTTCGGACAAAAGTAGTGACATCACCCAAGTGGCTGATTGACGCTACATGGGAACAAAATGCTGGCCTTTATCTTGCACGAAGAATTCGCATTGCCATTTATAGTGGCATGTTGCCAGCTTTTAGAGAACTTTACCAGTTGGTGATGATGCGGAGGAATTCTATGACACATGTTTACCGACTGATTTTATAGTAATTTCGGAGCAAAAGACTTTGGGTACAGTTCTGATAGCAAAGTCGTCTAGAAGTATATGGCGAACAAATTGAATAATGTATAGCAATAATGTACCTACTGTAGGAATAGGTGAATGGAATAATGTATGGGTTTTATAAAAGTGTTTGTTTTAGCGAAATTAAATTAAGAAATGTTTCGTTCCGAGACGACTATAAAAGAAATATTTTATGACTAATAAATTTAGCAAGAGTTTTCTATTTTTAAATTTTGTTATAATATTTCATTTAATTACCGTTATATCTTCAATGATTACATCCGCGTGATACCCGGCGGAATAGAATTTGAACCACCCCATTTCTTTCCATGTGGCGTCGTACAAGGAGATTAAATGAAAGGGCTGTTTAACATCAGACAGATATATACGGCCCAGACTAAACCTCAGATGCATGACTTGTGTAAACAATAGTGCCCAGAAAGCAGCAATAGGCTCACCCCCTAATACGTGGGACCGAATTCAACTTTTGATGAAATGTGGGTGTTAATTTACCTCTGCATAGCGTTCTGCAAGGCGTGATTATCTTCAGTATCTCTTTACCTTACATTGATATAGGACTTTTTCATATATGTCCTAACTATATAAAATCATTATTCTAGGTACAATTGACCCTATTTTAGACAAGGTGGTGACATATTTTGATGTGTTAAGTTGCATGAGCGTTTTATTTAATACCAAAATAGTAAATTACGATACTTAAAACATATCAATAAAGATTCTATAAGATCGTTCGATGTTTGATATGTATCAAACAATATTTTAGAAAAAAACCTGAGTCAAAGGTAATCTCAGTTGCCATTACCATTCCCCATACTGGCCTACGATTACACTACCGACGTGAATTCACTCCAAGCACAAGCAATTTAGCTTAGTTGGAAGGGTTAGAGGGAATACTAGTGATTGCGATGCTATTATTTTTTTTAAATGATCGGGTTTGTGAATAGTAAATAAATATACTATTAAAAATAATGAACAAAAGTTAATCCACAAAATTCGCGTAACTTTATTTGGCATCGGTACACTTTTAAACATAATGAAATTCACCGAATACCAATTGCTACATCAAGAGCGGTCAACCCGATACAATTTTGATACCATAACGCTCGTACCCTTTAATAACATTATTATTTATTACATGATTATAGCATTGTTATAACAGAACGACGGTCAAAATCAACAATCACTTTCCTATAAAAGATAAGACACCGATCAAATTTAGGAACTAACGAACTATTAGCCTATGTCTAAAGCGTAAAAAAATCTGAAAGAATCCTACAGAGGATCACTAAAGCTCTGGAGATACAAGCGCGTTTTAGAAAAGGGTTCTCAATTCTCAACAATGCATCATATGCAAACTAAATATAGCACTATATTATGCTGACCTAATGGATTTCGGGAAAGTGTTCTACACTCGAGAGCAATGAATCCGGGTCACTTAAAGAATGTTAAAAATCTCGGAAACTAAAAATGATAGGTTAATGCAATAAATTGTATTTAATAGACAATGTAATACTCCTTAAATGAAAGTAAAAAAAATATGAGTCACCATACATTTTATTAACACAAAATTACATAAAGAAAAAAACTGCTGATCTCTCCTTAAAACAAAAATAGGAAACATGAAATTTTTGAACTTTATTACGATTTTCTTGAATTTTAATACTTCGTATTGCCTCCTCGTGCTTCCATTACTGCGTTTACGCGGTTTGGCATGCTGTACACCAAGTTCCTTATACGATTTTGGGGAATATTCTCCCATTCCTCTGTGAGAGCAATTTTGAGCTCACGAAGCGTGATTGGGGGAGGGTTTCGTTGTTTTACGCATCTGCCTAGCTCGTCCCAAGCATGCTCGATCGGGTTGATATCCGGGCTGCGCGCTGGCCACTCCATACGAGTAATGTTCATCTCTTGAAGGTAGTCATTCACAATCCTACCTGTATGAGGTCTGGCATTGTCATGCATAAATATAGCATCCTCACCTAAATTGACCATAAATGGACCAACGTGATCATTGAGGATTTCTTCCACATATCTTACGCTAGTTAAAGAGCCGTTTTCTATGATCACCAGCTCTGTGCGACTTTCAGAAGAAATTCCGGCCCACACAAGTACAGACCCACCACCGTAGGCTACTTTTTCTTCGATGCATGCTTGCTTGAATCTTTCCCCTGGTCTTCGATACACTCTGTGTCTTCCATCGTGCTTGTAGAGCATAAATTTTGATTCGTCGGAGAACATAACTTTTGACCAATCTTCAATACTCCAATTTACGTGGTTCTGGGCATAACTTAGTCTCGAAATACGATGCCCACGCTCCAGTTTAGGGCCGTTTGCAGGTCTAAGGGGTTTTAAGTTAGATTCAGCAAGCCGACGTCTTACTGTCCATGCACTTGGGTTACTTCCTCCGAGGCGTCGAAACTGATTGGTGAGTTCAGTTCCTGTGAGAAAGCGATTTCGAAGCATGGTGTTCACCAAGTATCGGTCTTCTCGTGCTGTGGTACACCTGGTTCTGCCCGTTCCTGGTCTGCGTAGGTTAGAACCAGTTTCTTCGTAACGTCGGAGAACTCTTTGTACTGTTGACAGCGACACACCGACAGTCCTGGCTGTATCGCGCTGACTCCGGCCGGTTTCCAGCATTGTAAGTATTCTGGTGCATTCTTCAGGCGTAAGCGACATAATTTCAGCTTGATTAATGAATATAGAGCACTATCAACATGGTTTATGTACCCACATAAATGACAGATTACAAACAAAAGCAACACCAAATGCTGTAATTTCGTAGTTCCATCTTCGAAAGTGGCCCTTTTTCAAATTTGATTTTTTTATGATATAACTTTACAATAACTAAGAAGTTTTAATACCTTCATTTAAGGAGTATTACATTGTCTATTAAATACAATTTATTGCATTAACCTAGCATTTTTAGTTTCCGAGATTTTTAGGATTCTTTAAGTGACCCGGATTCATTGCTCTCGAGTGTATTTATTAACAAACACGAAACAATTTAGACAGCGTTTTCGCATCAGGACGTTAATGTAAAATATATTCGTCTTATACAAAACATTTCTTTCAAATGTTATGGTACAGTGAGTCTTGAATGTGAGGGTGCAGAGTTCTGGTACAATGAGGGATTCGGGACTCCTGGTCTTATCAGTCATCTATCAGTTCCGAATCCTGATATCTCCAAAGCTCTTTTCCGCAGTTCTGAAATTCAAGTCATGCATCTGAGGCTTAGTCTCTGTCTGATGTTAAACAGCCCTTTCATTTAGTCTCCTTGTATAACGCCGCATGGAAAGAGATGGGGCGGTCCAAATTCTACTCCGCCGGTACCACGCGGATGTAATCATTGAAGATATAACGGTCCTTTATATGAAATATAATAACAAAATTTAAAAATAGAAAACTTGCTAAATTTATTGGTCATAAAATATTTCTTTTATAGTCGTCTCGGAACGAAAGATTTTAAGCACAGTTACAATAGCAAATTCGCCTGGAAGTGTTAATTTCGCTAAAACAAACACTTTTATAAAACCCATACATTATTCCGTTCACCTATTCCTACAGTAGGTACATTATTCCTATACATTATTCAATTTGTTCGCCATATACTTCTAGACGACTTTGCTATCAGAACTGTACCCAAAGTCTTTTGCTCCGAAATGACTATAAAGTCAGTCGGTAAACATGTGTCATAGAATTCCTCCGCATCATCACCAACTGGTAAAGTTCTCTAAAAGCTGGCAACATGCCACTATGAATGGCAATGCGAATTCTTCGTGCAAAATAAAGGCCAGCATTATGTTCCCATGTAGCGTCGATCAGCCACTTAGGTGATGTCACTACTTTTGTCGGAAAAAAGCAGAAGAATAATTGGGGTGGGTTCTATGTGACTCACGTTCTGACACATTCGTATGGTTGCCGTTTACAGCTGCTTCTGTCAATTCTCTCCGTAGACGTAAAGATCTGGGGACAAGGAAAGGTAACTGTTTTTCCACAATTGGAATAAGCTGGTAACTTTATCGTTTTTTTTTTTACAAATCAAATCAAATCAAATCAAATGCATTTATTGTTTGTCACAGGTAATAGAAGATGTTATTAAATACATAAATAAGTAGGTATCACTGTGGCATGTCTGATAAGACGTACAATATGATTATGAATTATAAAATTTTAGAATATAATTAATTGAATAAATGATTATTTAAGCTATTACATTATAATTGGCATTATACCAATTTAAAAATTATCAACAAATGAAATTATAGGTGAATGTCAACATTGTTTCTAGTCATTTACATAGTCGTCATGCTAATATTAGAATAATAAATATGTCACAGATGTAGTTTTATCAAATTAAATAATATAATAAAAATAACAAAATAAAGCTACTATTTAATATAATATCAAGTCACAGTGCTCCGATCATCCACAAATTCAATAATTAAATCAAATCAGATCATTATTCATTCAAAATCATCATTCAAGTATTCTGTAACATTGTAATATGCTTTTTGCAGTAACAGTTTTTTTAATTACTGTTTTGAGTTGGTTGCAATTCAACTCCCTCCAATCTCTAGGCAATTTATTATATATTATAGGCGCCATACAAACGATGCTTTTGTGCATGAGTGCCGTTTTCGCTCTGTGCAAACGAAGCCTGCTATTGTCCCGCCGTAAATTGAGCCACATTCGCTTTGCAGATGATTTGCCATATTTACCGACAGCACTCAAAATCTATCTCGTGTTAGCTCATCAACCCTATGGTTTTTCTTTATTGAAAACGAATTGGTCGATATAGATCTGTCTAGCTAGCTAGCTAAGAAAGTAGGCATATCAATTAATTCGTTTCAAAAAAACGTTAAAACATTATCATGAAAATTTTAAAGGTACCTTTCTTCATCCTAATGTTATGGAATTAATCCCAGTTGCATCCGAAGCTTTTAACCTTAGAATCTACGATCAGCTTATTCTTGTTTGATATTTTTCGTGAAGCGATTGCCATATCACCTCCACAACCCATTGAAGATATTACAGTTTACAGTTATACTAACCTAATTTTTGTCTTATTGCTGCTATTTAGGTGTTCTTCTTGTGTCAATGATTCACTATCGGTGCTAAATTGTTCCGGAATAAAATTGTGCCAATTAAACTACGCTATCAGTGGCTTTATTCAAGTCGTCTTTAGTGCCGGAGGCAGGCCACGAAACCAAGTGCGCCATTGACTGCAGAGGGCATCGCAGTCACATACGGTCAAGCCCGGGTCTCGCATTCCACACCTGCATAGATATTGCCTCAACTGGCCGACTGCGTAGACGATTGAGAGACCTTCATATCGGTCATGGGAGGTAGTTTTCCTGGGCAGGTAGCAAATCAGAAAGTGGGTGAGAGTTGCTCTTTCAACAGAGACATTTTTAATATAGGTATTTAAACTATCATGGTCACTGACATCAGTATCAGAATAAACGGGATATTTACCATGTTTCATTATTTTGAGTGTCCGATATTTCGGCGCTGTTGCAAGCACCATGATCACGGAGGAACTGGAATAGTGGCGGTGAACAGAGAAAAAGTTTTTTTTTCCCTAGGAGTAATTATATCGATCTACCCTCTTTCGAGTTCTTTTACTACGCGTATCTGCACTACTATTGGTTTCACTCTCACTACAAACTCGAACCCGATCTCGATCACGTTCACGACATACGATGCTCACTGTATCCAGTCGCGATTTTGTTTTAACTTGTTCCCGGTTGTTTTTGCAAAGACGGACCACTGGATGCCAGACGTTCGGCAGTTGAAACCCATCCTCACGATTGCAATTTTTATACTTTTTTATTTCAATTGCTTCCCTAACCAGTCTTGGTATATAGTGGCGTTCTGTCGAGAGCATCTGAGGGTTATGTAGCTCGATCCAGTGGTTCGTACCGGACTCCAATAAATGTTGAGCGATTGCAGATTTATGCGGTTCATTGTTTTTGACTGCCCTGATGTGTTCCTTGATTCGGCATGTAACCGTTCTTTTTGTTTGTCCTATATAAGAACTGCCACAGCTACAGTCAATCTTGTACACTCCTGGTCTGTCCAGTGGGGAGCCATCTTTGGGTGAGCGCAGGCATTGCGACAGCTTTTTAAAAGGAGTGAAAATAGTTTTGACAGATACCTTCTTCAGGATGTTAGCGATCTTAGCTGTCACTCCTTTGATGTAGGGTAAAAAGGCTGGCTGTCTTTCCACCTTATACTTCCGGGGTTTATTTGTGGTGAGTCTGGGTGGTCTTATCCGTCCATTGTATCCATTCTTTTGTAGAACGCCGCTTATGTGCTTCAATTCTTCTTGTAAATGTTCCTCATCACATAAAAACAACCGGGAACAAGCTAAAACAAAATCGCGAGTGGATACAGTGAGCATCGTATGTCGCGAACGTGATCGAGATCGGGTTCGAGTTTGTAGTGAGAGTGAAACCAATAGTAGTGCAGATACGCGTAGTAAAAGAACTCGAAAGAGGGTAGATCGATATAATTACTCCTAGGGAAAAAAAACTTTTTCTCTGTTCACCGCCACTACTCCAGTTCCTCCGTGATCATGGTGCTTGCAACAGCGCCGAAATATCGGACACTCAAAATAATGAAACATGGTAAATATCCCGTTTATTCTGATACTGATGTCAGTGACCATGATAGTTTAAATACCTATATTGTGCACCGGTACGGGCCGGATAGTATAAAACTTATAAAACATCTAGAACGCGCGCGGAAAAAGAGTATAAGTTTAACTGAGTCGCTATCCTTTTTGGTGAAGTGTCGGGATGCGGACATTATTCCCGTGTGTGTACGATTAAAACCTCGCAAGGATATACACGGTTCCGAAAATATCTTACGCTACACAAGTGTAAAACTGCTTCGCAAAATGATTGGTAACACTAGATACAAACTTGACAAAATTCAGTGTGAGCTGTACAATATTCATCTGGAGTGCAGTGCTGTGTTGTCGCGTGAGGATTTTGATAAGTGTGACCGGATTACCTATCTACAAGCACAACGTACGAGGGAAATTAGCGTTTTGAAACAGTCACGTAAGTTTGAATCACTTTTACGCAAACAGAAACCTAGTGTCCTCTACCACGATAGGTCACGGACAGTTATCAACCTCTCTGAAAAAGTACTGACCGAAGCAGCACTCAGCTCATTGGAGAAAGGGTTGAACTTTGCCCCTACACCTAAACGTATTCCGTACGAAAAAGTTATAGGTACGATTGAGGAGGTTGTTCGATGGAATAGAATACCAGCTGATGACGCTGAGGTACTTAGACAAGAGGTTTCTCTCACTCTGCGTCGAGCAAAGATCCGACAATCCAACATGACTGCCGATGAACGTTGTGTACTTCGCGACCTACGAGACGATGACAGGATACTAGTCTTGAGGGCCGACAAGGGAAACGCCACGGTAGTTATGAACGTCACGGAATACGACGACAAAATGCGACACTTGTTGAGTGACGAAAAAACGCATAAGAAGGTCAACTACAACCCGACTGCAAGGACCAACCGAAGCACGGTTCAAATGATCAAGGAACATCAACAGGTAATCGGTGAAGAGGTAGTGGCACACCTGCTGCGACCCAGGAACCTCCAGCCTCTCAAACTATATGGTCTGCCTAAGATACACAAGCCAAACACTCTCTTGCGGCCCATAGTGAGTCAGATTGACTCGCCGACCTATGAACTAGCCAAACATGTGGCGAATACCTTGCAGCCATTGGTGGGTAGGACCACATCGTACGTGAAGGACTCGAGACACTTCGTTCAGATTTTGCATCAAACTTCGGTCAATGATCAAGAAGTGATGGTGAGCTTCGACGTGGAGTCCCTATTCACAAATGTTCCCATCACAGACTGCTTGGAGATTATAAGATGAAAAATCGCAGAGAACGGAGTCGCTAAAGAATATGCCGACCTTGTGCAACATTGTGTGACCACAAACTACTTCGTATACAGAAATGAGTACTACCTACAGATAGATGGAGTAGCGATGGGCAGTCCGGTGGTTCCAGCCGTGGCAAGCTTGTGGATGGAACATTTCGAAGCCATAGCCATACCCACCGCCCCAAGCATCAAAATCTGGAAACGGTATGTTGATGACATTTTCTGTATACTGGAGGGGAGTGAGAATGTTGTACAATAATACGTGGTCCAGTTCAACAACATCCATGGAAAAATGAGTTTTACGTACGAAATGGAAAAGGAAAGAACCCTTGCCTTCCTTGACGTGAGGATCGGTGTTCGTGAGGATGGGTCGTGTAGCCACTCCGTGTACAGGAAACCCACTCACACTGATCGCTACCTGCATGCCGATTCACATCATCATCCGCGCCATCTGAATTCGGTAGTGACGTCACTTACTGACCGCGCATATAGTTTATGTGACGAGGAACATTTACAAGAAGAATTGAAGCACATAAGCGGCGTTCTACAAAAGAATGGATACAATGGACGGATAAGACCACCCAGACTCACCACAAATAAACCCCGGAAGTATAAGGTGGAAAGACAGCCAGCCTTTTTACCCTACATCAAAGGAGTGACAGATAAGATCGCTAACATCCTGAAGAAGGTATCTGTCAAAACTATTTTCACTCCTTTTAAAAAGCTGTCGCAATGCCCGCACTCACCCAAAGATGGCTCCCCACTGGACAGACCGGGAGTGTACAAGATTGACTGTAGCTGTGGCAGTTCTTATATAGGACTAACAAAAAGAACGGTTACATGCCGAATCAAGGAACACATCAGGGCAGTCAAAAACAATGAACCGCATAAATCTGCAATCGCTCAACATTTATTGGAGTCCGGTACGAACCACTGGATCGAGCTACATAACCCTCAGATGCTCTCGACAGAACGCCACCATATACCAAGACTGGTTAGGGAAGCAATTGAAATAAAAAAGTATAAAAATTTCAATCGTGAGGATGGGTTTCAACTGCCGAACGTCTGGCATCCAGTGGTCCGTCTTTGCAAAAACAACCGGGAACAAGCTAAAACAAAATCGCGAGTGGATACAGTGAGCATCGTATGTCGTGAACGTGATCGAGATCGGGTTCGAGTTTGTAGTGAGAGTGAAACCAATAGTAGTGCAGATACGCGTAGTAAAAGAACTCGAAAGAGGGTAGATCGATATAATTACTCCTAGGGAAAAAAACTTTTTCTCTGTTCACCGCCACTACTCCAGTTCCTCCGTAATCATGGTGCTTGCAACAGCGCCGAAATATCGGACACTCAAAATAATGAAACATGGTAAATATCCCGTTTATTCTGATACTGAGGAGAGACATTTTTATTGCAGCAGGAAGTGATTATAAGTATAATACTCATTAATGACTAGCTGTTAATTGCGGCTCCACACACGTGTAATTCGGATTTCGTACCAATTTTATTTTTTCGTGTGACGGTTCCCTCGGATGCCACCCCCGTATGCCATCAAGGGTGGTTATGTCGGACTCGGACCGACTAAAACAGTATGCAGTCTCAGTTCCATACCAAAGCCTGAAAAAGGCGGGCGTGACTCTTTATAATATTAGTGTAGATGTATAGAAATCTGCTGGACTTGTCATTTATGACTACTGCTTCGCTCCCTTAAAGCGTAGCGCAATAATAAATAGCCTTACCTTTAACTAACCTTCGTCGATAAACGAAAAGATTTATTCAATTCGAAATAAACGTGTTCAAAAAACATTCAAAAACACTTTTCAGCTTTATAAGATTAGTATAGATATAAATAACTGTTTCAGTTGTGCTTATTTGTCAAAATAATTCAAAATACACAATTGGCACCTGTAGAAGCCAAAAAGCTCTTCGAAAGGTCAAGCCAAAGACGAACACTAAAATAGAACCGTTTACCACCCTATAGGAAAGAAAATAATTATTTCAGGACTTACCGAGACCTGAATTTTAGGCTTAGCTGGTATAATATAATTGAGAAGGTACTGAAGAGAGCACGATCGTTTGTCGTCACTCGCGCATGCCGTACGCGCTTCTCGCTCTCCCCATCTTAGCGCATCGAAAAAGAAGGTCGTTAGGTGTTTAGATAGGTAAAATCTATTTAAAAAAAACCTTATACTTAAATGTTTTAACTGCTTTTAACAAACCCGTTGGTTTTTTTTTCCCGACCAATAACAGAGTTACTCGTTTGGATGTTACTTGATGGGAATACGCCTTCTCCATCCACTTCTGAAGGTATCACTGCCCCATGTTAAATTCTATAAAGAAAACTATAATATCAGTAAAAAACTGAGTCTGTCATTTAAGAATATTTTAGTTCTATAGCACAAAAGTTCTGCACGTGCCAGATATGATCCTGATATGCAGAGACGTACGGCTATGAATTATGCATTTTATTGAGCCCTCATTTCAGATGCACAGCATACTACGAGGGATGGCATGTTGCAATTGTTACCTTGTTAGACATAGAATAGTAGCAAGCTTTTTATGACGTGCAACGACTTTCAACATTCAACGCATCAGGATACAACATGCAATGAAAAGTGTTGCGGGTACTAATTATTCAGGCACCTAAACAATTTTTTTTTATACCACTTAGGTGGCAGACAAGCACAAGGCCCACCTGATGGGAAGTGGTTACCGTGGCCTATGGACTCGTGCTACACCAGGAGCGTCACACTCACGCTGCCGACCCTGAAGAAACCTCCTAATGCCCCTTTTGAAGAACCCCATATTGTAGGTGCATGGGAACACCGCAGCAGGGAGTTCATTCCACAACTTGAGTGTGCGTGGGATGAAGTTTCTTTCATACCGCACAGTGCGTACCGTCTCAGGTTGCAATGTGTGGGGATGAACTCCCTGCCTACGGTGAGCGGTGCGATGATAGAATGTTGCTGTAGGCATCATGTCAAACAATTCATCTGAGCACAAACCGTTGTACAAGCGGTAGAACACACACAGCGAAGAAAAGTCCCTCCTAAAGCGGAGAGATTCCACGTCACCTGCGAGTATGGGATTGTCAACCAGCCTCAACACCCGTCTTTGCACCGAGTCGAATGGGTCAAGCTGGTAAGCAGGCGCTCCAGCAAAAAGGTGACAGCAGTACTCCATGTAATAATACACTACTACAATAAAAAAGTATAAAAATTTCAATCGTGAGGATGGGTTTCAACTGCCGAACGTCTGGCATCCAGTGGTCCGTCTTTGCAAAAACAACCGGGAACAAGCTAAAACAAAATCGCGAGTGGATACAGTGAGCATCGTATGTCGTGAACGTGATCGAGATCGGGTTCGAGTTTGTAGTGAGAGTGAAACCAATAGTAGTGCAGATACGCGTAGTAAAAGAACTCGAAAGTGGGTAGATCGATATAATTACTCCTAGGGAAAAAAAACTTTTTCTCTGTTCACCGCCACTACTCCAGTTCCTCCGTGATCATGGTGCTTGCAACAGCGCCGAAATATCGGACACTCAAAATAATGAAACATGGTAAATATCCCGTTTATTCTGATACTGATGTCAGTGACCATGATAGTTTAAATACCTATATTGTGCACCGGTACGGGCCGGATAGTATAAAACTTATAAAACATCTAGAACGCGCGCGGAAAAAGAGTATAAGTTTAACTGAGTCGCTATCCTCTTTGGTGAAGTGTCGGGATGCGGACATTATTCCCGTGTGTGTACGATTAAAACCTCGCAAGGATATACACGGTTCCGAAAATATCTTACTCTACGCAAGTGTAAAACTGCTTCGCAAAATGATTGGTAACACTAGATACAAACTTGACAAAATTCAGTGTGAGCTGTACAATATTCATCTGGAGTGCAGTGCTGTGTTGTTGCGTGAGGATTTTGATAAGTGTGACCGGATTACCTATCTACAAGCACAACGTACGAGGGAAATTAGCGTTTTGAAACAGTCACGTAAGTTTGAATCACTTTTACGCAAACAGAAACCTAGTGTCCCCTACCACGATAGGTCACGGACAGTTATCAACGTCTCTGAGAAAGTACTGAGCGAAGCAGCACTCAGGTCATTGGAGAAAGGGTTGAACTTTGCCCCTACACCTAAACGTATTCCGTACGAAAAAGTTATAGGTACGATTGAGGAGGTTGTTCGACGGAATAGAATACCAGCTGATGACGCTGAGGTACTTAGACAAGAGGTTTCTCTCACTCTGCGTCGAGCAAAGATCCCACAATCCAACATGACTGCCGATGAACGTTGTGCACTTCGCGACCTACGAGACGATGACAGGATACTAGTCTTGAGGGCCGACAAGGGAAACGCCACGGTAGTTATGAACGTCACGGAATACGACGACAAAATATGACACTTGTTGAGTGACGAAAAAACGTATAAGAAGGTCAACTACAACCCGACTGCAAGGACCAACCGAAGCACGGTTCAAATGATCAAGGAACAGCAACAGGTAATCGGTGAAGAGGTAGTGGCACACCTGCTGCGACCCAGGAACCTCCAGCCTCCCAAACTATATGGTCTGCCTAAGATACACAAGCCAAACACTCCCTTGCGGCCCATAGTGAGTCAGATTGGCTCGCCGACCTATGAACTGGCCAAACATGTGGCGAATACCTTGCAGCCATTGGTGGGTAGGACCACATCGTACGTGAAGGACTCGAGACACTTCGTTCAGATTTTGCGTCAAACTTCGGTCAATGATCAAGAAGTGATGGTGAGCTTCGACGTGGAGTCCCTATTCACAAATGTTCCCATCACAGATTGCTTGGAGATTATAAGATGAAAAATCGCAGAGAACGGAGTCGCTAAAGAATATGCCGACCTTGTGCAACATTGTGTGACCACAAACTACTTCGTATTCAGAAATGAGTACTACCTACAGATAGATGGAGTAGCGATGGGCAGTCCGGTGGCTCCAGCCGTGGCAAGCTTGTGGATGGAACATTTCGAAGCCATAGCCATACCCACCGCCCCAAGCATCAAAATCTGGAAACGGTATGTTGATGACATTTTCTGTATACTGGAGGGGAGTGAGAATGTTGTACAACAATACGTGGTCCAGTTCAACAACATCTATGGAAAAATGAGTTTTACGTACGAAATGGAAAAGGAAAGAACCCTTGCCTTCCTTGACGTGAGGATCGGTGTTCGTGAGGATGGGTCGTGTAGCCACTCCGTGTACAGGAAACCCACTCACACTGATCGCTACCTGCATGCCGATTCACTTCATCATCCGCGCCATCTGAATTCGGTAGTGACGTCACTTACTGACCGCGCATATAGTTTATGTGACGAGGAACATTTACAAGAAGAATTGAAGCACATAAGCGGAGTTCTACAAAAGAATGGATACAATGGACGGATAAGACCACCCAGACTCACCACAAATAAACCCCGGAAGTATAAGGTGGAAAGACAGCCAGCCTTTTTACCCTACATCAAAGGAGTGACCGCTAAGATCGCTAACATCCTGAAGAAGGTATCTGTCAAAACTATTTTCACTCCTTTTAAAAAGCTGTCGCAATGCCTGCACTCACCCAAAGATGGCTCCCCACTGGACAGACCGGGAGTGTACAAGATTGACTGTAGCTGTGGCAGTTCTTATATAGGACAAACAAAAAGAACGTTTACATGCCGAATCAAGGAACACATCAGGGCAGTCAAAAACAATGAACCGCATAAATCTGCAATCGCTCAACATTTATTGGAGTCCGGTACGAACCACTGGATCGAGCTACATAACCCTCAGATGCTCTCGACAGAACGCCACCATATACCAAGACTGGTTAGGGAAGCAATTGAAATAAAAAAGTATAAAAATTTCAATCGTGAGGATGGGTTTCAACTGCCGAACGTCTGGCATCCAGTGGTCCGTCTTTGCAAAAACAACCGGGAACAAGCTAAAACAAAATCGCGAGTGGATACAGTGAGCATCGTATGTCGTGAACGTGATCGAGATCGGGTTCGAGTTTGTAGTGAGAGTGAAACCAATAGTAGTGCAGATACGCGTAGTAAAAGAACTCGAAAGAGGGTAGATCGATATAATTACTCCTAGGGAAAAAAACTTTTTCTCTGTTCACCGCCACTACTCCAGTTCCTCCGTGATCATGGTGCTTGCAACAGCGCCGAAATATCGGACACTCAAAATAATGAAACATGGTAAATATCCCGTTTATTCTGATACTGAGGAGAGACATTTTTATTGCAGCAGGAAGTGATTATAAGTATAATACTCATTAATGACTAGCTGTTAATTGCGGCTCCACACACGTGTAATTCGGATTTCGTACCAATTTTATTTTTTCGTGTGACGGTTCCCTCGGATGCCACCCCCGTATGCCATCAAGGGTGGTTATGTCGGACTCGGACCGACTAAAACAGTATGCAGTCTCAGTTCCCTACCAAAGCCTGAAAAAGGCGGGCGTGACTCTTTATAATATTAGTGTAGATGTATAGAAATCTGCTGGACTTGTCATTTATGACTACTGCTTCGCTCCCTTAAAGCGTAGCGCAATAATAAATAGCCTTACCTTTAACTAACCTTCGTCGATAAACGAAAAGATTTATTCAATTCGAGATAAACGTGTTCAAAAAACATTCAAAAACACTTTTCAGCTTTATAAGATTAGTATAGATATAAATAACTATTTCAGTTGTGCTTATTTGTCAAAATAATTCAAAATACACAATTGGTACCTGTAGAAGCCAAAAAGCTCTTCGAAAGATCAAGCCAAAGACGAACACTAAAATAGAACCGTTTACCACCCTATAGGAAAGAAAATAATTATTTCAGGACTTACCGAGACCTGAATTTTAGGCTTAGCTGGTATAATATAATTGAGAAGGTACTGAAGAGAGCACGATCGTTTGTCGTCACTCGCGCATGCCGTACGCGCTTCTCGCTCTCCCCATCTTAGCGCATCGAAAAAGAAGGTCGTTAGGTGTTTAGATAGGTAAAATCTATTTAAAGAAAACCTTATACTTAAATGTTTTAACTGCTTTTTACAAACCCGTTGGATTTTTTTTTCCCGACCAGTAACAGAGTTACTCGTTTGGATGTTACTTGATGGGAATACGCCTTCTCCATCCACTTCTGAAGGTATCACTGCCCCATGTTAAATTCTATAAAGAAAACTATAATATCAGTAAAAAACTGAGTCTGTCATTTAAGAATATTTTAGTTCTATAGCACAAAAGTTCTGCACGTGCCAGATATGATCCTGATATGCAGAGACGTACGGCTATGAATTATGCATTTTATTGAGCCCTCATTTCAGATGCACAGCATACTACGAGGGATGGCATGTTGCAATTGTTACCTTGTTAGACATAGAATAGTAGCAAGCTTTTTATGACGTGCAACGACTTTCAACATTCAACGCATCAGGATACAACATGTAATGAAAAGTGTTGCGGGTACTAATTATTCAGGCACCTAAACAATTTTTTTTTATACCACTTAGGTGGCAGACAAGCACAAGGCCCACTTTATGGGAAGTGGTTACCGTGGCCTATGGACTCGTGCTACACCAGGAGCGTCACACTCACGCTGCCGACCCTGAAGAAACCTCCTAATGCCCCTTTTGAAGAACCCCATATTGTAGGTGCATGGGAACACCGCAGCAGGGAGTTCATTCCACAACTTGAGTGTGCGTGGGATGAAGTTTCTTTCATACCGCACAGTGCGTACCGTCTCAGGTTGCAATGTGTGGGGATGAACTCCCTGCCTACGGCGAGCGGTGCGATGATAGAATGTTGCTGTAGGCATCATGTCAAACAATTCATCTGAGCACAAACCGTTGTACAAGCGGTAGAACACACACAGCGAAGAAAAGTCCCTCCTAAAGCGGAGAGATTCCACGTCACCTGCGAGTATGGGATTGTCAACCAGCCTCAACATCCGTCTTTGCACCGAGTCGAATGGGTCAAGCTGGTAAGCAGGCGCTCCAGCAAAAAGGTGACAGCAGTACTCCATGTGGGGCCGGACCTGTGCCTTATAAAGAAGGAGTCTCTGCCCCGCAGTGTAGTACTGCCTCGCCCTAATGAGCACACCAAGTTTCTTTGATGCCAACTTAACCTTGTCCTCCAAATGAATGCGAAACTGGACATCGCTGGAGATATCGACACCAAGGATCCCGATACTCGAGGCAATGGTAAGCGGGGAGCCCAGGAATTGTGGCGCCACAATGAATGGGATTTTCTTAGCAGTGAATACACACACTTGTGTCTTAGAGGGGTTTTTTTTTTTATATAGGACTCGTCAATTGGACTTCGCCTTGCCTGATGGTAAGCTGAAGGCAAAGTCCCAGAAAATGTCAATGGTGACACTCAGCTTGACGGCCTCATTATATGCTTTTTCACGCCCCGCTTAAAGGACCCGGGACTGTAGGAAGAAGGAAACACGTGAGCTGGTAATGAATTCCAGGCCTTAATGGTGCGACAGAGGAAAGAGTCTCCGAACCGCTTGGTTCTTGATCGGATGTTTTGCACCGTGTGCGGATGACATCTATGACCTGCACGTGTTGTCCTGTGTAGGAAAGGGGAGGGTGGTACTAGTTGGAAGAGCTCATCAAAACACTCCCCATGGTACAGACGGTAAAATACAGCCATGGACGCGGGTGTTCGTGACCTCTGGATTCCCAATGATGCGGACCGCACGTCGGCGTCGCTACAACCTGTCGAGAGCATCTAGTAAGTACTTTGCTGAACCATCCCAGAGATGCGAGCAGTATTCCACACAGGAGCGAATTTGTGTCTTGTATAGAAGACACCGCTGCTCCGGCGTGAAAAATCGTCTCACTCTGTTCAGGAATCCGAGTTTTCGTGAGGCTGCTTTGATGATACTTTCGATGTAATTTTTGTTATTCAGGTTGCAGCGAACATCCATACCTAGGATATTGAGATTGTTCTGCAGTGGCAGTGGCGCGCTCTGAAGAGTGGGGAGGGGAAGGAAAGAAAATACTTTTGCTGTATACGCACATGCCTGCGTCTTCTTGGCATTGAACTCAACCAGGTTCAGGGTCCCGTCAAGCTTAGTGACAACAAGCTGCCTTTTCTCTGCGATATCTGACTGCTTGGCCGCAGGATGTCCATGATAACTCCCATGTAAAGTGCTATCGTCTGCATAAGAATGAACATTGCCGGTAGACAGCATGTCGTTGATATGCAGAAGAAAGAGAGTGGGTGATAAGATGGGCCCCTGGGGCACGCCAGCATTTACCTGCAGAAACTCCGAAGGTCGTCCGTCACAAAGGACGCGAATTCGGCGCCCCTGCAGGAAGCCACACAGCCCAGTTGCCCAGCCTAGAAGGCAGACCAAAGGCAGGTAGCTTAGAAAGAAGCGATTTGTGCCAGACTCTATCGAAAGCTTTGGCGATGTCAAGACTAATTGCCAGTGACTCGCCGTGCTTGTCCATAGCCTCACCCCAAAGATGGGTAACCTATGCTAGAAGACCATTGACCGTTTCGGTCTGAAGCCATATGGTCATTAATTAAGGAGTGATCCTCTAGGTGCCGCATGAGCTGTTTGTTAATTATGTGCTCGTACTTTGCACAGCACTGAGGTGACGGCTATGGGTCAATAGTTGGCTGGCTCCGAGCGATCCCCCTTCTTGGGAATTGGCTGAACATTCGCCTCTTTCCAAGGCAAAGGCACTGTACCCGAACTGTAGGACAGCCGGTACAGGCGCATAAACATTGGAGACAACTCCGCTGCACATTTTTGCAAAACTACCGTTGGAATACCATCCGGACCACTGGCTTTCCGGACATCGAGTGATGGAAGCACTGCACGGACATCGCGTTGCCTAATATGGATATCAGGCATCGCGTGGTCACTGTCGGGTAGTGTCGGTGGCTGCGTACCACAATCATCGATTCGGGAGTTGGCCGCAAAGAGATTAGCCAGCAGATTTGCCTTCTCTTGCGGCTCATGGGCCAGGGATCCATCAGGGTGACGCAGCGGAGGCAGCGAAGGCTGACAGAAGTTGACTTGCACGACTTTAGCCAGTCACCAATAGCCACGGCTTCCCGTGGGATGCATCACTAGCTCTTGACCAAGCCGCGCTATGCGCAGGGCATCCGCTCTGACGTAGGCCCTTCTACTGACCTTTCGCGCGTCCTTACCCAAGCACCGTACGCAGACTGTTTTTGTTCAACAGCTTCCGCGCACTCGCGCCCGATCCAAGGGCGCACCCCGCGGTCACCGGTGATATCGGTATATGAGATATAATATTCCATATCCAGACCAATCTCACCGGCGACAGCAGTAGCACAATCCGATGGGTTCTTACCTTCAAAGCAGCGCTCAACCCACGGGATGGACGCAAAATAGTCACGAAGTCCATCCCAGTCCACTGACGAGTAGTGCCAAAGACGCCGCTTCCCCTGCACGGGTCGTGGGGGCGCTATAATAGGCACCGTGGAACAGACCAGGCAGTGGTCGGAGTTGCCTAAAGCTGCTCGCACCGACACACTGTACCGGTCCGGATTACTCGTCAGCAGAAGGTCTAGCAGAGAAGGTGCTAGGCCCGACCTTCTTGGTATCCTAGTGACCTCGTGCACCAATTGGGTCAGGCCGTGCGCCAGAGCAAATGCGCGGGCGGCTCTTCCCGCATGGTCTGTTTTGGAGGAGCCCAACCAGATCTCGTGGTGGGCGTTAAAATCCCCCAAAAATACCATTCCGGCATTCGGAAATCGCTCCTGCGCATCATCTGCCGCCTGACTCAGATATTTAAAGAGTCGAGTTGTCTCAGCATCTCCTGTATGGGAACGGTAGAGGCACACATAGATAAGACTCGTAGGGCCATGGTCTACGTGTACCCAAAGGATAGAGAAGGATGGGTATTTGCGTCTCCGTTAGAAAAAACATGGCAGGTTTCGCCGTCTCTAGGTGTTGGTAGACGGCGTTGAGGTTTGCATGGAGCCACAGATGTTAGTGGACTCCACCTCAAATAGCAAGCTTTTGGGAGTGTGACGAGCCGCTGTGTTGCCTAGTTCTCTTAATTGCGCTGCCATGAGTTTGGGTGGAGAAGGCGTGAAAAAAGCCGCCGCAGCACCGTGTGACAAAACGCGGGATATTGGTTTTATCTATGAATGTGAGGCATGGCGAGAGCCGACGCGCCGAACGGAAGGGCCCCCGTACCCCCCGAGTACCATACTCGAAGGGATATTTGCACGGCCCGTGTAATACGTGTCCCCGGTACTGTACGCAAGGGAGCCATCAGACAGCATGTCATTGATACGCAGCAGAAACAGGGTCGGAGATAACACGGAGCCTTTTGGGACACCAGCGTTTATGTCCATGAGGTCCGAGCAGATACCGTCGACGACGGCTTGGATACTTCTGTTGGACAAAAAGCTGGCGATCCATTCGCATAGTCCCTCGGGGAGTCCATAGTATGGCAACTTCGTAAGAAGACCTCTGTGCCAGACCCGATCAAAGGCCTTTGCTATATCGAGGCTGACTGCTAGTGCCTCACCCCGACTCTCGATGGCTTGTGCCCAACAGTTTGTGAGATACAGAAGAAGGTCACAGGTAGAGCGATGGTGGCGAAAGCCGTACTGTCGGTCGCTCAATAGATCGTTTCCTTCAAGGTATTTCAGGAGCTGTGTATTGATAACACGCTCCATCACCTTCGAAAGAAGGGAGGTGATAGCAATAGGCCTGTAATTTGACGGATCTGTCCTGTCACCTTTCTTAAGCACAGGATGCACAAAGGCAGTCTTCCACGAGGCCGGGACTTGCGGACTTCTCGCGGAGTAAGAGAGTGCAAAAAGGCGTATCGACGGTATACCGTCCGGACTACTCGACTTCCGAACATGTACAATCTGGTGGCATTCAGATGTTAAAAAGCCACCCTTTAGCGATATTTTGAGATAGGTCCGAAAAAGAGATCGAAAGAAATTACATTCTTTCCAGCGCAACTATATACCCTTTTAAACAAGCTGCCTAATCAAATTAGGGGTTTACCTGAAAATAAATATAAAAATTTAAAAAACCCCCGTCACAGAAAACAACCCCAAAAAGGCGAAAATTAGTTGTGTTAATTAGCCCTATAACTATTTTGATTCAAGAGTTGTCATTGTCATGTGCGTGTGGTTTGAGTGTTCTTTTTAAAAAGTTAGCCCGAACATTGCGAAATCCAAGAATATTTTAGGAAATAATTGTGAAAAGTCAATGGTGAAGATAAAAAAATTGTGAAAAGTATGGAGAGAAAGTTACGGTAAATTAATTAGAACACTCAATCCGCTGACCTGAGAAAAATACTGTATCTCGTTTCTCAGAAATATATGTATAATTTTTTGTGAAATAATTGTATAGAATTTATTAAATATATTCACAATTATTCAATTGTTTTTAACTGTTTATTTACATTTTGTAAAGGTATCTGTAGAACACTCAATCCTCTTATGGTGCAGATGGAGTGCTCCAAAAATCTCAAACTATGGCTACATGAATTCTTGACATTGTTACTCTATTACATGAATACAATCCCGGATCAATTTGTGAAACAAAACTCTTAACGTAAAATATAATAGTTCAAGAGTAAATTAAAAAAATACTTTCTTTGAAACATTCCGTCTGAGTGTTCCATATTTTCTCGTACATTTGTTTAACCCGAACTAGTATGCAAACCCAGACTACAACAGCAATTGTGAAAATATTTTTACTAAAATTTAACACGTCTTCTGGTTTTATGACAGTTTCGTTTTAACAATTATCTACTTAATCATAATTCTAAGCTAGGAAATTGATTAGGTTGACCACGCATTCTATAAAAATAAAAGTTCTTTTTCGTGTTATGCGTTTACTATAAGAAAATATATATTAGTCATAGTCATAGTCATTTATTTTCAATATTGAACAATAAAATTGTTTCTTATTGACGTCAATAATAATTCTACTTATTCTAAGTTTACCACCGCTTCCTAGGCGCTAGTGGAGAAGACACGGCGCAACAAACTCCACTGTGGCATTTTTTAAGACGTCAATTTACAATAGGTCCTTAAGATTAAAAGTGGATGAATGTATATTTGTAGTGCAAATAAACAATAGGTATATAAAACAAAAGAGTTATTTTAAACTAGTTAATAAATTGATAGATAAATTTGTTAAAAATGAGGGGCCTGTGCCATGCTCAAGCCAGACATTTTTATCCTTCAGGTAATCGTCTGTCTTTTATTATGCTCTTTTACATAATGTTTTCTTCACAAAGGTTTTGAATTTGTCAGGCATACAAAGGACTGCTCAGGTAATTTATTGTAAAAACTTATGCCTTCCCCCTTTTAGGAATCACTAACTTTGCTGAGCCGATAACATGGAAGCAGCAGTTTATGCTTATAGCGCAGATTTCGGTCTGTAATGTCACTTACTTTCATAAAATGAGATGTATTCTTTCTGACATATATTTTCATATATATATTGGGAAGCTACAGTTAAAATATTAATACCCTTAAATCGTTCCCTGAGGGAGTCTTTCTTGCCGTATTCCATAGGACATCAAACTATGGAAGTAACTAAAGTATACCCGCCTAGCAGTTATAGGTTATTTGCGGAAAACCAATTTGAGATGGCATTCAAAATATTATTAACGTTATTTGCATCTTTACTATACCGATTTACTTTAAATATAATTATTCATTTTAAATGTTAAGCATTTTTCTTTTCTAAATCCAAAAGACCGTAAGATAAAGAATGTAAAATTATAGGACCATCTTTACTAGGGGAAATTGTTTCCACTAAATCATCATAGCAGACCATTTGATCGTTATCAAAATTATGTCCTTTGTAGTGGCCAAGATCATTAGGATTAATTCCTGGAACAAATTCAATGCCACCTACCAATTTGTACTGTCTATCTCTTATAAACATTGATTTAGGTATACTGTTTAAGATAATCCTTTCAGTCCTATTTAAATCAAAAGATATGAAATTCGAAAGTGCATTTGTGACGATAGTTTGATTTTTACACCATTTACATTCTTGCGTCTCATTAGTGAAACAAATTGCCTCCTCCAGGGAAGAAATTCCGAAAACAGACAGAATATCTAGATTGATGGGCAGGAATGCAGACTTTCTCACTATCTTAGGTGCCTTACATGATGTGTTTAAGCACTCTTTTGTGACAGTAGCACTGACAACATATTTTCAAATATAAATGAGACATTGCATGTGCAGTCAACATTAACATTTACATCGTCAACATTTTCACATTTAAAATGCTGAAGTGCTAAGCGAGCTCGTAATTCTAAAACGTCCTGATTTGTGTCTTTATCAGATAAACATTTAATGTAATCTATAAATGAGACATCTTTGAATGAATTTATATAGTCCTTAATCTTGTTGTTCGTGCAATATCCCAAAGCTATTAAGTATGCTACAGAGTCTAAAGCACACGTGTTTGTTACTTTTATTATCTTTTATAATCGGTAGAGACGTAACTACACAGGTTACCATTTTTTAAGTGATCTACTTCTACTTTTGAATTGGGTATGGGCATTTCTACTTTTCCTCTCCAATTTTCACAAAACGATGGTTCGTCAGCAAATATCGAATCTGAACTAAATCGTTGATCAGTACCCCATTTTCGAAGTTTAGTTTGCTTTCTACTATGCAAGTCTTTTGAGTTTTTACGTTTTCTTGTTGAGTTTTTAAGTTTTCTTGAGCGTGTATCAGCGGGAGATCTTTTATTAACTTTATCCTGACACAAATCACCTAGCGCGATTTTCATCTCTCCATTTAAATATTCTAAATGTATTTTAAGAAATTCATCGATCCTATGTTTTGCTATCTTAGTTTTAAACATTAATGTTTTTAAAGTTTTGAAATAACTTTCAACAGCTGACGAGGATGGAGATTTATTTTCTGACATAAAAAGCGGACAAAGTAAGTTAGACCATAATGGCAGTTTGTGCAATAGTCTCCTTAGAGTGGAGATAAATGGTGGATAGTAGTATTTATTGGCATTTTCCAAAATTTCGTTGCCTTTATTAGATTCGACTATTCGATCAAACCACGTAAAAAAATATGTATTACCCAGTTTATCTAAGTCATTGTCATCTAGAATATTTTCTTCAAATATCGTTTCCTCAATATCTTCCTTATTTGTGGTCATCTCGGTCACATTATTCATTAACCTATATAGTCGTTTGTTAGCCTGTTTAGCTTCAGATTTATCAAATACATCACCATCATGCCATTGACCTATACAAATCTTTACAATGTCTTCAATAATTTGTTTTGCGATTTCATAATTTTCGCATTTCTTTAGAAGTAAAATGCAGCGTATTTAAAAATATTTAACATTTGAATCTACTTTATCACCAAAACATGATAAATTATGTAAGGTTTTGATAAAATGGCTTGTATCTAGTCTTATGAATGTGCCTGGCAAGTTAGTAGCTTCTCCATCTAAAACTGAAAATAGATCCTGAATATATTCTTTAACACTCTTATATGGTGTACAAGCTTGAGTGTTGGCAGATAATAAAGCAGATGAATCGTCTGTAATTATTTCATGGGGTGTTGTATTTATATAACTTAGCCATTTTTTTAACCAATTTAAAAGTGTTATATTATTATGAGAATCTGAGACCATTTGAATAATAGGCACAGATTTTAATTTGTCATTGGCTGTAATAAGCCCAGCATACAAGAACAATGTCTTAGTAATTTTGGTACCATTAGATAGACGTTTTGATTCAAAGAACGACCCCGTAGCATCTAATGTGATTGATACCCTTTTAAATTTACGGGAGTACACTTTAAAATATTCTAGTTGCTCCTCGGTTCAATAGTACACATGTAAATTAGGATGAACACAAATTTCTCGAATTGAATTTGAAAATTTTGTAGTTTTAGCTAAAGTAATTAAGGATATCAGTGGATCGTTGCCGTACAACTCGCCAAGTTTTGCATCTGATTTAATTTTTCGCAAAGTTGATATAGATGGCAAAACTGGAGGCTCTAAATTGTCTTCTGAAATTAATTTTGAAGCCAATTCATGACGTAACAAGATTGCTGGCTTGTATTTCAATTGTTTGGCCAATTGTTTTCGTCTGTAAGCTGTAAGTTTCGATTTTTTTTCTGGATTATGCTTAAACTTTATCAAATTCCGAACGTTGCACAAAAAAGTATGAACTTTTTCAGTTTTTTCTAAAGACGATATTTCAATGCGTGCGTCACATTGACTACAATGCCCTTTAAATTTTAAAGTATCGTCGTTAACTTTACTATTCTTAAGAGTCCATGTGCATCGTAATTTAGAATTTAGCCAAATTTTGTCTTTAATCATATTTGACCATTGTAATTTTGGTAAAGTTTTATATCTTTGGGAAGTACCATTACCTTTCTTTCTCCGTGAAAACAATGGTGTAATTTGTTTTAATTCATAAATATCTAAGTCAAATGAAAATAATTTACACTTTCCCCTCGAATCTAACTTTACCTCATCGAGAATTGGAGTCGAGGTATTTGAGGTTGAACAAGATACAAGGGATGTATCTTCTATGATATTTATCTCATCAATAATAGGAGAAGAGGTTTCTGTGCTTCGATTATGCATAAGAGACGAATCTTCAGACGTTTTGTTATCATAGTTCCGTTTAAATGACATGAACAAAGCCTTGGGTGTCATTATTTCGCCAATTTCTTTAGAAATGGTTGAAAAAATAGGATCATTGTATTTAACATTTGATTTCTGTAGTTGTTCATGATATTTTTTAAACAAACTCATTTGCTTTGTAATATCAATTTGTGGTTTCCGACCTCTCCTATTCATATTTTCGCTTCTCTGTGCTTTCTAGAAAATATTGAAATTGTACTTTATTTACCTACTTTATATAAAACATTAGCAGAGAGACTTGGAAATTGGCCAATCAATACACTAATAAGAGAGTAAAACAACTTGACAGGAACATAATTCTAACCATTGACAATAAAAGTATAAATGCTCCGTAGGAGGTTGCAAATCACCTAGCGGAAAGCTTTGTGTTAAAAACACATTTAATATAGGTATAAAGACAAAGATAAAGCTATAAAATGTTTAGAGGATTCAACAGACTAAGTAGAAAATAACTGCCACTTTAGTCTTACTAGTCGTAATGAAATCTCTAAGATAGTACAGCAGATGGGTAACACAATATCTTGTGGTTATGATGATATGCCAACCACAATTATTAAAGAGAACATCAATACACTTGCATATCCGCTCTCAATGTTTTTTAACAAATGTATAAGCGAGTCCGTCATCCCGGATTAAAATTGACAAAAGTTGTTCCTATACACAAAAAGGGTTCTAAAAGTGATTCAAAAAACTATAGAACAATTTCCCTTTTACCTACATTATCAAAAATCATCAATATTATTAAAGATTAAGAGTAATCGATTGACGTGTGAATCATAAAAATCGGCCCAGGCGTTTGGTCTGTGTAGGGCTTCAAAGGAACATACAAACATACATACACACATACATACCTACATACATAGGCTGACAAACACATTACCACTCCTTTGCGTTGCGTAGTCGGGTAAAAAATAGACTATCACAATATGTATCGCTAATGAAGATGGTACTTACATTATTCCTCCTTATCAGTAATCGGAAACACAGACGATAATATTCAACACAGTACTTCAAAATATTGCAATTGATGCGACAAATCAAAACATTAAAATACACTTTTATCTAGTAATACTGTTGCGTCGTGCAGAAATCAAATAATGTATGAATAAGTAGTTTTTGTCCGACAAAAATAATAGAATTATGTCTACCCTACATAAATGTTGCTGCTTAGAATTATGATTAAGTAGATAATTGTTAAAACGAAACCGTCACAAAACCAGAAGACGTGTTAAATTTTAGTGAAAATAATTTCACAATTGCTGTTGTAGTCTGGGTTTGCATACTAGTTCGGGTTAAACAAATGTACGAGAAAATATGGAACACTCAGACGGAATGTTTCAAAGAAAGTATTTTTTTAATTTACTCTTGAACTATTATATTTTACGTTAAGAGTTTTGTTTCACAAATTGGTCCAAGATTGTATTGATGTAATAGAGTAACAATGTCAAGAATTTATGTAGCCATAGTTTGAGATTTTTGGAACGCTCCATCTGCACCATAGGAGGATTGAATATTCTAATTAATTTACCGTAACTTTTCACAATTTTTTTATCTTCACAATTGACTTTTCACAATTATTTCCTAAAATATTCTTGGATTTCGTAATGTTCGGGTTAACTTTTTAAAAAGAACACTCAAACCACACGCACACGTCATTGTCGGGGGGACCTTGGATCCTTCCGATAATATGACGTAGTGCTCTACCAGCTAGGGTCCCCCGACGTGACAAGTCTTGCATCAAAATATGTATTACTAAGTAAATATATCAAAGTTATAGGGCTAACTATCATCGGCATCCTCATAGGTTTACAATGACATTCCATTACACATCACATCACATTAAATGTCATTGTAAACCTTGGAGGATGCTGTAAGGCGAAACTGGTCAGGTGTAATAAGTAATAAAGTAATGTGGAAAAGTACAAGTGAGTTATTGATATGTGTTTGAATTTGGCTTTGATTCTTTCAACAGTTAGTAAACCGCTGACTTAGGATTTTCATTAAAACGTCTAAACTTTTGCAACAGAATAAGAGATTACATCAAGAGCCAAGATCTTTAGGGCCCAAACCAACTTAACATGCGGGCCAGTACAACTGCTTATTGATGTACGAGCCTCTAGGACAAGCGACAAACTGATGATATAGGGGTCGGACGTCAGCTGCTACCATGAAAGCCATACAAGCCAAGCCAAAAGAGAGGAGAAGTAGCAAGCGGACAATGCTAAGATTAAGATGAATCACGACAAAAAGAAGCTATCTATGATGGATGCATAACAACTCATCACTTTTCGTTACAGACTGCATTTATATAGGCACCTGACCAAAAGACTCTTCCATCTATATATATATATTTTTAACTGAAATTACTTAGTGCAAATTGTAACACACTATAAATACTAGAATGTACAGCTGATGAAACGTTGATCTGTAATCAACTTATCAATCTTAAACAATTCTATAATATGGCACACCTTTTTTCTGTAATGAATGACATTAAACATTTCAAGGTTTCTTTTTTGTAGTGGTTTTACTATTTTATACGCAACAAAGAGCGACCGCAATTTCAAAAACCGCTGATCCCAACCGAGCTTTAATTTCAACTGAAGTGAAATCGACTGAAGTGTACATGCTTTCGCTCTTATTCCCTCGACCCCTCTTACTTATGAACAAAAAATATACGCCTTGAAAAAGTTCATCTTGGTAAAGTTTGAATAATGAATTTAAAGGTCTTACAAGTAGCGAGGGATTGAATGTGGCATAATTCAATTTTTTATAAGTACAGAATCTAACGCGACAAAAGAAAATGTCTTGTCTAAATAGATACCTATCTCTTTTCATTCCTCTGTGTGACTATGAAAATAAAAATTTGTCACCACTCAGAAAAGTTGTTTGTTTAATTTCCTGCTAGCTAAAACGTAGACCGTAACGCGTGCACGCCACTAGCGAAAATTACGCCTTAGGAAATTAAATGTGAACGACATCTTGTCCGTTCTTTTTCAGCATGTTATATAAGTAGTAAATTCAAGACAAGCTTAGTAGTGTATATGATTGCATGACTTTGCAGTCAAAGAATCAATTTCATTTCAGTTTAGGCTGCAAAGAGCACATATGAACGTCAAAATTTTACAATTATATCAAGAAATAATATAAAAATATTAAATAATGTAAAAATTAACCGTTGGAAAATGATTCTTTCGTGGTTCGGTAGGTTAGTTCTACTGAGAAGATACCAGCAAGAAACTCAGCGAACTACATTAGAACTAGATTATTTTTCTTTTTTAAATTTGCTTTAGTTTACAATTTATTTTGTGCGAGCAAACAAGAGACTTATGTTGACCACGTATTTATATCGTCAAGATACTCATCTACTTTAAAGTAACCTTTACTCATTAGGTTTTTTTTAAACATAACATAACATAAACTCACGCCTATATCCCCGAAGGGGTAGGCAGAGGTGCTAGCTCCCACATTTCTCCAGTTTCTGTTTAGGTCCCAATGTAATAGGTGGCGAGCCTATAGCCATTAACCGGGCGCTTATAAACTTCAAAATACATCGATAAGTCATTGGTGTGTGCCATGATAAAACCTGGGATCGAACCCGAGACCTCGTCTCAGCAGTCCATTTACCCATACCACTAGGCTACCGCGGCTTACTAGCTAAGTTTTTTTTTCACTACTATTTTAAATGTATTTATTGGCATATTAATCAAATCCTGATGAATTTTATTAAATATTTTTATACAACAAATGAATCACCAACTTTGTGAAGCCTAACATTTGGTACAACTAGTTTATTCTTGTTTCTCGTATTAACAATGTGTACGTCAGATTTTTGTTCGAAAAGATTTAGGTCCTTTCGTACATATAAGATAGGTACTATCGTAAATGTATTGAGAAGCAACTGTTAAAATATTATATTTCTGTGAATAGTTTAATATATTGTTGTATGTTTTAGTTTAAAATATTCTAATTGAAGTCGTACACATTACTTTGTACAGTGTAGAGTATAAGCGGACAATAAATTATCTACTTTACCTTCATCAATTTTTGAAAGAAGTAAACGTAGTTTCGAAGGGAGCCAAGGGGATTAATCATTGAGAGCATGGTGACACGAACCTGCCTGCGCATTTACAACTCAGTGCGTAATGTATATCGGCTTCCACTATAACAGGTTGCATCTATGGGATTCTCACACCCTGCAACACTGGCGGAACTCCACAGCTACACACAGAGTTATCGTCCAGCAAGGTGGTTAGGTGAAGTAGTGCGTACAGCCATGCCTCCCCTTCTGGCTGGGTTTCACCGTAATCATAACATGGAAATGATACCAACTTGGACCATAAAGCTTCAGCTGCTGTCCCTTGAGCGGCCAAATAAGGAAACCCACAGTGAAGCGCCTGCACAGCGCTATAGCAGTTCTATATCTCGTTTAATAAATGAAACTAGCTGACCAACGAGATCCATAAATTCTGTACATGGAATTAAAATGAACATATCATCATCATCGTAAATATCATCAAGAAAGTGAAAATAATGACCCTGTTATGCATCTCACAACACAAGACATTATAGCTAATTTGGGGCCAATTTCTATCTTAAACAATTGTACAGTAAAGGCATAAATGCTCTTCTCAACTTAAGTCTGTTGAATATCGTTTTGGGTTAGCTAACAAATAAAAAAGAATATGCTCTCCGGCGTCAGACCACACTGGGTTGAACTAAATCTTAGAAGACCATCATAAAAAACAATCAAGGACCTCATGATCATACGTAAACATCAATGTTAATTTGCACCATACCCTAACCGACGTTTTTCTTTACCTTGTACAGTATTTAACCTTCTTATACTAATTTAGGTATGTATGTGGCAAATAAAGTTAAGATATATGACTGTTTATTTCTTTGACGTGTGTTCATCACGAAGAAACAGAGCCTAGTTGCTAGAAGTTCGAGTGTTATATTACTTGTGTACCTATTGGCTTGGTTGACACTTTAAAAGCTTTTCCTTGACCTCTAACATAACAACACTAATAAAAGTAGAATAGCTTCCAAGCTCCTCAAGAGGGTTAATATAGAAAGCTCGTGTGAGGGCTACATTATCATAAACAGCGCCGCAGCTGAAAACATTATGTGTATACAGTATACATATTATGTATGTATCATGTCTCTGAAGTAATGTTCTTATTTCAATTCAGCTGAAAGCTTCATTTCAAGAAAAAATGAATTCGGTAATATAATGTACCTATATGAATAAAATAACGAATAAACGTACAAATCCATTGGAAAGTTACATTTGGGGTTGCATTTGACAGAAGATACAATTTTCTTTTTTAGATATTAGGGGGTTCAGATAAAATTCAAATATAAGATTGTCGTACGGCCGCAATGTTGGAAAAAGGAGTTCAAATGGTTTTATGGTTAATCTCACCTACTAAAGGTCCCACAAAAAAATAGATAAAATATATGGTTCCAAATAAAATTACCTGCAACTTTTATAAAGTAATTCCAGTCGTAGAATCAAAATTAAAAAGTTTATCAGGGTGCAACTTTTTGACCGTATCTGGAAGGATAGTACTCTAAATACAAGAGATAGCTAATTTTACTTACTTGCTGTATTCGGTAATCGAACCGACAGGAATCCGAAAATATGACGTTGATTTTTATACCATTTGTAGATATAACCAATCATATGGTCTAAATCTCTCTAACTAATATAGTGAATTAAATGAAGGGAAATCCTTGAAATCTATGGCGGAATTCCTCAAGCGTAAAATTTACGCGACGTGGCTGAAAATCATCCCTTAAAGTTAACATATATGTAAGAAAGATACAATTTTTCTCTATATGCACGTATATATTTTATTATTAGAAAATATTTTCGTGAGTGCATAAAAAATAATGGAATAACCACAGATTAGTCAAAACTTCATTAGTTTACTAAGTTTACCTAATTTGATTTTGATTTATATTTGCTACCTTTGATAATTGAATTCGTAGTATTTAAGACAAATACATATATACCTTTGGTCTTCAAGGCAGTGACAGTTTCGCTATCATGCGAATCGTCTCCGAGATGATACTTCGTAGAATGGTTAAAGAAGTCGAATTATGAGGAGCTACGATTTGGGCGACCAAGCACAGTGCAAAAGGATCGCAAGCCAAGCTGCCCGCGTATGAAGGCAACTCGGGCGTCAGAGGTCGATGGATGACTTCCACCCCCCCATGAGCGCAGGCCTGGGGGTGACGGGTGGGAGGCGGCGCGCCTCCCCATTTCCGGGGACGAGTTTTTTTTATACAACTTAGGTAGCAGACAAGCGCACGGCTCAAAAATGGTAACCGTGACCTATGAACGTGTGTAATACCAGTGCAGTCACATCCGCACTACCGTCAGTCATTTCCTCCTGGCTTAAATTTGGCTAAGATACAGTTAAATCAATACCTTGATGGAAAAATATTGTTAGCTGCCTATACCGCGGTGGAAAATGCGTCAGCATTTCCTCCCGGCTCAAAATTGGCTAAAATATAGTTAAACCAATTCCTTGAACCAAAAACTTGTCAGCTGCCTCACTGCGGCGAAATATACATCACCTGGCGACCAGACCAAATTCAGTTATGTCTTCCCAGCTTATCCTTGTGGTGACTTTTATTTTTATTTTATTTATTGGGAACAAAAAACGGTTACATGTTACAGTTTAGAAAAAAAAACATTTAGATAATAGAATTATGAAAACACATAACCCACAACATTGTTCACAGATTAACAAAAATGTATAATAGCGAAGAAACAGGTTATAAATACTGATATTTGGTTGCGCCGATAGTAGAATTTGTATATTTTTTTCGCTCAATAGTAGTAATTCAAATCATTGACACTGAACACACGCTTCCTGTACCCATCTCCCTCCCGCACTACCTTTAAAGTGAGATAGCAATAGTTTTCGCCCCGCTCAATTGTCAAAATAGCCGCATCTTGTCTTCCGTTTGAACTAGCAAGCAGCAATGGCGGCGGCGCTCGCGACTCTTAGAAATTAATAATGTTTTGTTGGATTTTAACCGCTTTCATAGACCTTTACTGATCGGATTGTGCCTCTCGTGTCCCTCAAGTGATTTAGTGATGTGGGCAGCAACTCCTGAGCCAGGAAGAGAAGACCGGTGCACCGGCTCCGACAGCACGTGGCGTCATAAAGGTTAGTGCATCCTCTCCTAATTTCTTGGGTTGCATTCAATGCCTAAACCACCTCCGCGGCAACCCGATCACCTATCTTGTTTGTTGTGTAAAGTGTCATATGAAACATTTAGCTTCACCCCAGCATAATACAGTCCACTAGCTCAGGTGGCATGAGAATCGCGCCACCATTCTTTTTGGTCCTTCGAGCCGGATCCTTAGTCGTGGCTCGCATTTTGTTATTTATTCTATTGGGAATAAACGCACCGCACCTAAATACCTAGTTATTTTAGTAGAAAACCCCGCATCTAGGCATTTAGGTTTAGATCTTAGGTATCCTAGACACCCTAGTGCATAGGCACAGTGTAATACCTAACGCATTTGGCTTTTGTTTTTATTTGTTTCAATTTCTAAGTTGTCCGTTCGCCGCTAGCTCGCATCGTATTTACCTAATAGGTAGGTACGCGGTTATACCTCGCTCGCATTTCATTCAAATTCATACGAAAGTATTTTAATTTGAATAGATATTACGCAATACTTAATCCCTGAAATAATAGTTGAACCTAGACAGCGATCTAGCTCGCGTAGGTACGATCTGGTTGTTGCTATGCGCGTTTTGTTCAAGCTTGCACTCGCAGTTATAAGTACCTACCTACCTACGGAATATCGTTCGCGCCGCGTCGCTGTTCTGTGCCGCTAAGATTAAGTCATTTCATTTGTTGTTTGCCGCACTTTAGTTTGATATTTAGTTGTAAAAATGTCCCCAAAGGTTGGTAGGACCGGTAGTGGGGTTCAATTGAAACTTTTATACGCTAAAAGAGAAATGATTTACTCTCGCGTACAATCGATTTGTGATAATGCACTTAAAACCTCTGATTTGGCTATTAAAGATTCGTTCTTATGTTCTATAGAAAACTTAGATAGTTTACGCGCGGATTTCGAATCCTTAGTACATGACATCAACGTTTTAGAGTTAGATTTAAATCCCGATTACTCAGTGAGTTATCAGGCCTTGTCGTCGTTTGACGATTTGTATTGTCGTATCAAACGCGTCGCTAGGAGTTTGGAGAAACCGTCTGACCGACCCAATCCCACTCGCGACCGACCTAAGTTGCCACCAATTCAAATACCCGAATTTGATGGTAACATCCGCAATTGGTGTTTATTTATAGATAGTTTTGAGAATACAATAGATAAGAACGTTTCGTTAACAGATCACGAAAAATTGCATTATCTCGTTGAAAAATTAACTGGTAAAGCTATAACCGTTTGCGTTGGAATTACGTTTAGTACCGAAAATTATAATTTAATTTTAAATACTTTGAAAGCTAAGTATGAGGATAAAAGATCGGTAGCTAACGCATATTTGGATCAGATGTTTGATTTGAAAGCCATTACGGCATGTAACGATCAAAACTTAGAGAAGTTTCTAGATACTTTCGCATCATCTGTTCGCGCCGTAAAGAATCTAAAGATCGAAGACCTCTGCGACTTCTTATTTTTGTATATGGGTTTAAAGAAATTAGATTCCGAAACCATTCGTTTATTTGAGTCGGATCATCGCGGCAATAAAATTCCTAAGTTCGAAGACTTAGAAAGTTTTGTTCGCGAGCATATAAAAATATTGCAACGCTCTTCACCGAAACATGAAGGCGCGAAGAAAGTTGTTAGTTCCGAACGTAAAATGGATGCGTCATCGAGGTCACTGAGGTCAACTCATACTTATGTTAATACCGCACCAGCACGTGTACAATCACCTGTTTGCTCTTTGTGTAATACTCATCATTCGCAATTGTACAAGTGTCCGGGTTTCCTAAAATTATCGCCTAATGATCGTTATAAATTTGTTCGCGCTAATAATTTTGTTTTAATTGTCTCGGTACTAAACACCGCGTTGTTTTATGTAATAGTAGCAATAGTTGTCGCAAATGTCCAGCGAGACACCACACTTTACTTCATTTTGAAAATAGTAATGCCGCATCCAATGTGAGCACAGTTGGTTCGTCGAGCGGTGGCACACCGTCGCATAGCTCGCCACAGCCGCAGCCCGCGCTCGCGCGCGGTCCTGCCCGCACGGAGACCGCTGCGAATGACGTCACCTTGTGTTCGTTGTCCGCTAGTGCTGCGCTCACTACTGTTGTTCTCGCGACTGCTCGCGTTATTATTGTTGATGCATTAGGTAAACCGCACATTGTTCGCGCGCTATTAGATGGCGCTTCGCAAAGTAATTTTATTACTCAAGATTGTTGTCAACGTCTTGGTTTCAATGTTAATAAGCGTTCAACCCGCTCAGTGGTGAAGGGTTTTGGAGGTTTACAGTCAGCTGTTCATGGCACCGTTAAAACAAGGTTTGGATCTCGTTTTAATAATAATATTTGGTTTGACATGGATTCGCTCGTTACAGATAAAATAACTGAACAGTTGCCTACCGTCCCGGTGGACACGTCTTTATTAACGAAATTAGCAGATGAGACTTACGCTGTTCCTGGAGTCGTCGATATATTGATCGGCGCTTCGATTCTCCCGCACCTCCAGTTATCACGTAAGGTTCAAGGGGGACCGACGTACCCCGCTCCGCACGCACTGGAAACAGTTCTTGGTTTTGTTATAATTGGTTCCGCACCCGCTTCTATAGATAGTTTTAGTCACTCGACTGCTTCGTTCTGTTGCACCGTCGAGCCGCCACTGGAGTCTACCATCCGCAAGTTTTGGGAAATTGAAGAGGTCAATGTCCCACCTATCCTAAGCCCTGATGACAAGATGGCTGAGGAGATTTATTGTCGCACGACTACTCGTGATGAGCAGGGTCGTTATGTTGTCGCGCTCCCTTTCAAGGGAGATATTTTTTCACTCGGTGACTCCCGTGTATCCGCTGAAAAACGCTTTCTTTGTTTAGAACGAAAGATGCAGGCGTCTCCAAAGTTAAAGCAAGCCTATGATGAGGTTGTTAACGAATATTTAGATAAAGGTTACATCTCACCTGCGCCTGCGGACACTGACGAGACCCAGCCTTCGTACATTATCCCGCACCACGGAGTTATTAGAGAAGATAAGCTTACTACTAAACTCCGCGTAGTTTTGGATGGCAGTGCTAAGACTAGCACTTCCGTGTCGCATTAATATTAGTAGAATTTAAGCTTTTTCGGACTCAACCGTCGCTTTGTGTTGGACTCTTCGCCCCATCGTTGGGACACATTCTTCGCTAATAGAGTGGCAAAAAAACAATCTGAATTAGCGCCACAAAATCTCTTTCACGTTGCTGGCACCGACAACTCAGCCGATTGTCTCTCTCGTGGATTGCTTCCTTCGCAAATTTTAGATCACCCGTTATGGTTTAGTGGACCGTCCTGGATTCATGCCGCGTTAGATAAGTGGCCAGTTAGTCAATTCAATCCCACTACGGTTTCCGAACCACCCGAGGGGAAGAAGCACTCGCTTGTTGTATCGGTGATTTAAGTACGCTAAAATATTTGCCCGCAATAGATGTTGATGACGATGGAATGCACCCTCTAACTCGTCACGCTCTTTTAGATAGATTAGTCCAATCGTTTTGGAATCGTTGGAGAACCGATTGTTTGCACACGCTGCAGTCGCGTCAAAAATGGAATACTCCATCTAACCCAATTACTGTGGGTACGGTGGTAGTCCTTATGAATGAGAATGCGCCTCCTTTACATTGGCCTCTAGGAGTAGTAGAGGAAGTTTTTCCCGATTCCCGCGGGATAACTCGTGTTGTACGGGTTAAAACCGCAACCGGATCGTATCTGCGCCCGGTTGTTCGCCTCTGCCCTCTGCCTAACCAGCAGTAGGCACGAGTTCAAACCTAGGTTTATATTTTAGTTGTTATTTCCCAAACCTAGATTTAGATTAGACTTTAGATTTGTTCCGCATTTTTCGTTTTGAAGGTAACCCTTCAAGCCGGGGGGAATGGTTGCGCCGATAGTAGAATTTGTATTTTTTTTTCGCTCAATAGTAGTAATTCAAATCATTGACACTGAACACATGCTTCCTGTACCCATCTCCCTCCCGCACTTCCTTTAAAGTGAGATAGCAATAGTTTTCGCCCCGCTCAATTGTCAAAATAGCCGCATCTTGTCTTCCGTTTGAACTAGCAAGCAGCAATGGCGGCGGCGCGCGCGACTCTTAGAAATTAATAATGTTTTGTTAGATTTTAACCGCTTTCATAGACCTTTACTGATCGGATTGTGCCTCTCGTGTCCCTCAAGTGATTTAGTGATGTGGGCAGCAACTCCTGAGCCAGGAAGAGAAGACCGGTGCACCGGCTCCGACAGAACGTGGCGTCATAAAGGTTAGTGCATCCTCTCCTAATTTCTTGGGTTGCATTCAATGCCTAAACCACCTCCGCGGCAACCCGATCACCTATCTTGTTTGTTGTGTAAAGTGTCATATGAAACATTTAGCTTCACCCCCGCATAATACAGTCCACTAGCTCAGGTGGCATGAGAATCGCGCCACCAATATTACTTAAGTACAGCAATTAAACTATGAAACTATGTAAAATTTTAAGACTTACGGATATCAGCCTAGTTTGACAATACGGTTAATATTTCAACAGCATGACTTTTGAATTGGTTATAAGATGCAGCAAAGATGTCAATGTCATTAAAATGCTTATTGTACGTTTCCACAAGTCATCGAAGAGGTATGCGGACACCAGCATTGTCTTGCTAGATGAAATATGAAAAAGCTGATATTGGCGTGCCTTTCGCCGAAAGGTTGTTCTAGGTACAGTGTAGCATATGTCGTTAGTGATGGCCAAACAGTCAAATCTATTATTACATAGACCATGCAACATCATGACATCAAGAAGTAGACGTCTAGATTCCAGGCTCAATATATTAAAGTGGGTTAACAACTCAGAGTAAGGTAGTCTAGACCGCGTACATTTATAATAAGTTGAGCGGAGAAACATTTTCTGTACTAACTCCAGTCTAGAAGAATATTTAGTATAGAGAGGGTTCCATATCTGTATAGCGTATTCAAGTTGAGATCGTATCAGTGTTTTATAAAGCAATAAAAATGTGGAGGATCAGACGAAGTCTCTAGATGATCTTATGACAAATCCATACATACGATAAGCTTTGTTTATAATATTATCAATGTGCTTGTCAAAATGAAGTGAAGGATCCAATAACACCTGGGGGTTCACATTGTTTAGTGAAACATTATTAATGGAGTATGCAAAGTTAATTTTGTTGAGATTTTTAGTGAAGGAGATAGTGTGACATTTAGGGAGACTTAGAAAGAGCTTATTTATAATACAATAGTTTTTCAATCTACATAAGTCTAGCTGAAGTAGCTGACAGTCTTGAGTATTTCTACAGGCTTTATAAATTTTAATGTCGTCAGCGTACATCAAAAAGTTAGAGTGCCTAAAACATTGATTTATATAATTAATAAATATTACAAAAAGAAGAGGACCTAGTATTGATCGTCGAGGTACTCCTGAGCTGGCAACAATTGGGTTTGATTGGTATCCATTAATAACAACTCTTTGTGTTCTATTCGCAATATACGACATGAACCATCGAAGTAGATTGCCCCGTATTCCGTTGTAGGCAATCTTGTCTAACAGCAGCGAGTGATCCACCTTATCAAATGCTTTCTGGAAATCTGTGTGGCGGCATTTACCTGCACTGTTGGTGCAGGCCGAGTGTCGCTTCACAAAACCATGTTGTTCAGGTAAAATAAGCTTGTGGATCCATATATGTGGATGCAGTATATCCCCATGGATATACTGCATCGTGGACGAGTCTCTCAAAGAGCTTAGACAGAGTAGATAAAATTGAAATCGGGCGATAGTTTTCAACACTATTTTTGTCACCGTTCTTGTAAATCGGTGTTAGATACGCCTGTTTTCACACGGACGGGAAGACTGACTCTTCCAGACATTTGTTAAATATAATGTGTAAGGCACATGAAACATTATCTGCTGTTTTTACAAAGAAGAACGGTGGAATGCCGTCAGGCCCGGCGCTTTTGGAGGAGTCTAATGATTTGAGGGCTTTAAGGATAGAATCTTCAGAGAGATCAATCTGAGATAAGCATAAAGAGAGCTCCGAGCATTAAACAGGTTCCCAGTTACCTGGGTCGAGACTGGAGTGTTCGTAGACGGAGGAGAAAAATGTGGAGAACAGATTGCATATGTCAGTGGGATCGTCCGAAGAAACATTGTTGTGATACATTTTATGAGGAAAGTTAGATTTATTATTCTTATTAGCAATATAGGACCAGAAATATTTGATGTTCTTAGGTATGCTGTTTTCAACAGATTTCATGTAACTACGAAAAGTCTTGGCCGTTTCATTCTGAAATAGTTTACGATAGCTCGAAAAATGATTGTAATCTGAAATATTTCTGTATACTTTCCATTTCAGCCACGCGCGTTCCTTGTTTCTAAAGATTCTAATCAGATTCGGAGAGAACCAAGGAGGAAAACGAGAAGATTTAGCTTGAGTCAAGGGCACATGCTGTCTGATCACACCGTACAAAGTTTCGTAAAATGTATGGACGGCTTGTTCGGCGGGTTGATGCAAAAGTAATGATGTCCAGTCTAGTTTGCCCAGTTCCTTATTAATGATGTCATAATTTGCTTTGTAATATTTATAAGTGGATATTGACTGACGTTTCATAGGAGTGAACTCAGTGTTCAGACTAGTAATCACAGAGTACGGGGGATGATGAGGAACAGTGTTCAGAATAGCACTACAAGAGACTGACTCACAGTCGACATTCGATATAATTACAAGTCAAGTATTCGGTTTAGGGTATTTTTCAATGTATTGTACTGCGTACCGTTTACCAATGACAAAAAATTAATCAAAGTTCTACTGGGCGCACTAACCGAGGCCGAGACCAGATTCGGTATAACGTAATTATTATGATCAATCCAGCCAATGTCTGGCCGATTAAAGTCTCCTGTGACAACATAAGATTCCACGGACGAACTCATGACAAAGCTTTGAAGCATGTTCAAGTATTCAATGTATACTACGTCGCTAGAGCGAGGTGGAATATAAACAGTACTAATTATGTGACGAGTGTTATCTTGTGATGCTGGGAGCTGCACAATGATATGCTCAATCGATGAGCTGTCATATGGCGTCGTAAGTCGACTAGGGCGTAGTTCACGCCTAACTGCCACGAGAACACCCCCGCCCTCCTCTTTCGAGGTAGCTGTCCTGTCGCGATCACATCTGAAAACTAGGTAGCGGTCATCTATGAGCTGATTGTCAGAGATGTCCGGAGTAAGCCAAGTTTCAGTTAGAACAATAACGTCATATGAATTTGCCATAATATGAAAGTAGCAGACATTTAAGACAATGACAGGACATAGTATGTATATAGTATAAATATTACAAAAGTGTATATAGTGCATAACAAATAAGACAGTTATAGTGGCGATTATCAGAGTAAGCAGGTGTTTGCAATCGATCCTACAGATACGACGAATCAACCGTATGTTTACGAGCATTTTGAGGGAACTTCTTGAGATCCTCTTCAGAGCGAATAGCAAACGATGGAGCCCCGTCGCGCTCACGCACCAGCACAGTCGAATTTGAGACCCACATGTATTTGTATCCGTTATCGCGGGCAACTTCCCTGGCCTTTCGAAACAACGTCTTGTTTTTTAGAGTTAGGTGTTCATTAATATATATTGGAACAGCAGCGCCTGAAATTCCCAGTTTGTCAGATTTGACACCCTTATTTTTCCGGTAGGCGCTAATCAGGTTATCACGAGTAATCTTTGTTTTAAGTTTAACAATAACATTTTTCGGCTGACTATCGTGCTGCTGTGCATGTGGAACCCTATGATCAGACAGGACATCACCCGCAGAAATCGGAAAGTTCACTGACGTACCAATAGACTCCAGTATAGTAAGTAGATTTTCGTTTCTCTTTTCCGGTAAGTAACATATTTCTATGTTCCACTGACGTGCCTGCTGCTCCATAGAACCGATCTTAGCTTCTAGCTCAGACATTCTTATATCACTGAAGCGCTTTTCCTGGACGACATGGTTCCTTTTTAACAACTCAACTCGGTTTCTGATGTCTTCATAACCATTTTTTATAAAAGACATAGACTTTTCAATGTCTAAATTAGTCTATTGAATAGATATATTTTGTAGCTTCAAGTCAGCGACATCCGAGACCAACCTGTTGAGAATAACATCCTGCTCTGCCTTCCAGGATTGTAGTATGCTTTTAATTTCATCGAATTTATCTTGCTGTAGTAATAAACTACCTGGAGAAGCAGTCTCAAGTCGACACCGTTTATTAGGTCTTGTAGATACTTTTGAGTCAAAGGGGCTATACTTTTTTTTTTTTTTTTTTTACGTGCGCAAAATCCCCACGGATACCTCCCCACCGGAGCCGGTGGAGGAGGTTATGTCGGACTCGAACCGACTAAAACGCACGCCGCCTGTGGGTCGTTTCGGTTGCCGAAGGTGAGGTTGACAGGCATATCCCTCGCACCCCGGCCGACCCAGGGCCATCTCTCACGATCTGGCCCTCTTCTCGGGTGTGGGGACCACAGAGTCCCCAACTCGTCCCCGGAAACGGGGAGGCGCGCCACGCGCGCCGCCGCCGCGGCCTGCTTCTGCAAGGGTGACAGGCGGCTTCACCTGTCACAAGGGGCTATACTGAGAGGTTGTGGTAACACTGGCCAACGGGATATCCGGCTCGGATTGAGTTTCATGAAGCTGATTGCCAGGTGGCGAGCGTGTGGTTCGAGACATGATAGTATTTTATGTGAATTCAAATGCGTCGAAGTGTTTGCCAGCCGTAGTATTGTTATCTCGCAAGTAACAACGGACTCGGGGACTTCGTGTTACTCCGCCGCTTGTCGGGACCCGTCACCACCGCGCAGTCTCGTGTGGTGGCCGATTGTACACAAATGGATGTCCTTAATGCACCGAAGATAGCCGAACGAAGGCCAATCGTTGAGCCCGCTACGTGACTTTGCTAAATTCGTTGTCCTGTAGTTAAAAACATCGTGATTGCTTCTGGATATCTTCGTCAAAGAAGAAACCAATCTATGCACTGTGTAGCCTGTGTGATGCCCTACACAACGGTATGTGGTTTTGAGCAGAACAACTATCTTTACAACGAATTAATATTATTACACGTAAGCGCAGTACAAGTACGTGTCGGTGCGCGTATGCCCGGGGGGGTTAACTGACGGAGAAAGAATACAAGTATCACTACCCCAGCTCATCCGAAGGGTATCGTAAGAGGCGACTAACGAAACAATACAAAGACGATATCACTGCGAGAGAAGGAAAACTGGAAATAAAACCCTGTACCAACCCGTCTGGCCAGTGTGGAAACAGTAAGCCAAAACCTCCCATCATTGGGAGAGGCCTAGTCCAGCAGTGGACTGCGATGGGCTAGTTGTTTGTTCCCGGCTCGAAATTGGCCAAAATATAATTGACCCATATTCTTATCATCGTGGTGGAAAACACGTCATCTGGTGACCTGAACATATGAAAATTTGTTCATTGACATTGGATCAACTGTAATTTAGCCAATTTTCAGCTGGGAGGAAATTACTGAATTTGGTCAGGTCACCAGCCGACGCGTTTTTCGGCATTTCCTCCCGGCTCAAAAGTGGCCAAAATAACGAATAATTTATATTATTTATGAATTCATGTATAGACATGAATTCATTAAAATTTATCTCTGGCTGCTTTTATCGGGGACAAACCAACTAACAAACCGAGGGTGCCTGATGACTATTCTCCTCCACTTTTGTAATCTAACTAAAGTAGGCAAGTATTTAGAACACCACTACAGTTAAATTTAATTCATGACAGTAACATGACATGGCACCTGGAGTGGTAAAATATTTGCTACTTCACCTTTTCCTTTTACTTTTAATGATAATAAAAATAGTTAAGAGTTTTTACTTTTTTATACTATTACAAACGTTTATAATATGATTATAACATTATTATCCTTAGATAATCATGAACCATTATTGTCATCAATTGGTATATGTTTCACATATGGAAAACATTTTGCGACACAAACTGTTGCACTTGCAAATCTATTTTTGTTGCCACCACAACCGCTGTATGAAAATCCTTTACACGTATTCGTATTCATATCGAAATAAAATCTGAAATCAGATAAATTTATCAGTTAGTCAATATTAACTATGTGCTCTGCCTGCGTTCGAATACACGTCTTTCTCTCTGCAACGCCCTACGCGTTGCAGAGAGACAACGTACGCAACAGCCCGTCATCTACTTCATTCCTTAAAGACTACACTAGTATGCTCTACTGTCCTACTCAAATATGTTATTCTAATTTAGACTGCTGTCATCTTTTTGCCCGGGCATCTATCTACCGACGCGCGAATGTGACGCCCTGGTGTTGCACATATCCGTAGGCTGCGGTATCCGCCTCTCATCAGGTGGTCTATATATATAATATCTAATACCTAAATGATAAAAAAAATTAAAACGTATAATTACGTATTTCGAAAAGGTCAACTGGTTAAAGCGAAAGCAGTATCAAAAGATTAACAGATCAGGTATGGATGAGGTAAAGTTTACTCTCCTTTACAACTGAGTCACCGGATCATTGCAGGAGCGAAGGCAGAAATACTTTAATAATTTAATAATACCTACTAGTTATCAGGATCAGATCGCTCAGATATTCGATATGATATATCATATCCGTGTCTGATTAGGACATTAAACAGTGGGTTTGTAACAGCGGCAATGTTTACACAAGGCCACTACTTTAAATACTTTTTTTAAAATAGCGGAATAAAGTAGATAACTTACGAAGGTTCGTATTTAAAACAATCTCCAAAATCTGGTTGTAAGCGACAATAGACGTTTGCTGTCATATTCAGATATCCACGTGCAAGAATGTCTGAAAAATAAGATCTGAATGCAATCAATCTTAATAAAAGTTATGATTTTATTTATCAAAATCGATCCAGCCGTTCTGGACCTACGAAGCTATGTTAACTTTGTATTGTAAAAGTATATAGATTTAATATTGCAGAATTGCAGATTAGTAGTAAACCTAAGCTTCAGTGAAAAACAAGTATATTTTTAACAACAAAAAAAAATAAACCGACTTCCAGAAAAACAATCCACTGAAAAATAAGCAATAATTGTAGATATACCTCTAAAGATAAAAATTCGTGTAAGACTTTTCTTGCAGCCGGTGCCAAGCCATACGATGAGACTCAGGCATGTAAGGTAATGTCCATTATCACAGACCCACTACGTCGGGATTGACGTAATTGCATGCGTCATATTTATCCTTGGTACCGACTTCAAGATAAACCTTGCGCGAATTTTTATTTTTTGAGGTATATCTGTAATTATTGTTAACATTTCAGGGCATTGTTTTTCAAGAAGTCGGTTAATTTTTTTGTTAAAAATATACTTGTTTTTTCCTTTTTAGTCAACGTAACATTAATTTACACTCATAAGCGAATTCAGATGAGCCCATCAACCAAACCACTCGTTTGAGACTTGTTATATTTAACAAGTCTCAAACGACAAGCAAAGAAAAGGTGACTGTTCATCTGAAATATGCACCAAATGTTTTAATTATTTTTCTCAAACTTATTCTTTATTGTACAATTACAAGGCATATTAAATTTACAATCATGTCAAGAAATAATATATAAATATTAAATACAATAAAACTAAAATAATTATTATACAACTTATGGCTAAGAACAATTAAAATGCGTCGTGGGATTCCACCGCATCGCATGCCTCTTGTGGTCGCGTTCCCAAAAGACTGGCAGCATTGCCACGTTGTATGGCAATGCTTATTCTCTGAGCTAAAAAGAGGCCAGCCTTCTGGTCACGAGAAGCGTGGACCATACGCTTCGCAATCTCACGGAAGAGATTGCGAGCGCTCGGACCCCATGACCCCCAAAAACTCGACTCCAAACGGCACAAATTCATAATCTCCGATGAGATTGGAGTATTTGCGCTACTTGAGAGCCTCTGTAGAAGCAGCAGCAGCACCAGCACAGCTAGCCGTGCTAGTTATATGGGTAGAAGCAATGGTATCAACGCATGGGGCGTCCCACACCAGAGTCCTACCCATCTTCCATGGCATTAACAACATGCTATCTGGTCTCTTGCCATCGTCACGTGCCAAACCGTTTGGTTCAAGTACAGCTGGGCTTGCGTGCCGTGGAATTCGCCCAGCGCTCCTACAGCACGACAGGCCATGTTGACCGAGTCTGTCAATGGCTTCTCCACAACGGCATTGATGCAGAGAAACACACGGCGCACCTAAACGGAGACAAATTGCGATGCGGAAGGTAGTGTCATCTAACATAGTCACTACGTTAGACGACGGAAGAGCTTGTAGCCAAAGACCCGATTCCCACATTCCGACCGCTAGTAAACGGGCACGCTCAGCAGCATTGGAACATGACATGTATTTAGTATTTTTTTCCAACTTAGCTGCAGAGCAGCCCGTCCCACTGACGCTGTGAGAAAAGGTTCCTTGGGAGATCGGTTGGACATGCAATTTTCCAAGCGTTCACTGCATCAGTCTTACACAATACTTCAGAATTAACTAGTGTAGGTGCAAGGATTTTCCTAGTTAATTCTTCCGTACTGTGAACTGAAGACAGGAACGCTGGTAAGCTGACATCTGAAATTTTGCGAATACTGACCCCACCCAAGCGTATCGGTAGAGTCGCTTGTGGTGAAGCTCGGTCATCCAAGGCTACATTTAAAATTTTGGTGAGAGTATTTTCTATAATATTGTCCATTTTGTTCAAAATTGTTATATATTCAAAAAATGGTGTTGATCGTAGGGCATGGGTGAATTTTGGAACGAATAGGCAAAACCTAAGAATAATGAAAGCCGAGTGTATATTAATTTTGAGTGGGCGATCCGAAATGTCACTAAAATTTTGAATTTTTACCTCTATAAATGAGGTGTAGGCATCTTCTAGAATTGGGAACCCGAGAAGACTTAAAGAGTCTTTTACTAAAATTTTGATGTTGGGTGCTATGGAATTGAATTTAGACATAGTAGAAGTTTTGTCCGAAACATCGTTTAAAAAATCTCGCATTTGCTATCATTTAGTTCTAAACCAATTAATCTAAATTCATTTTTAATAAATGCCAAATCTTGTGAAACTATCTCGACATCTTCCCCTATAGTCCCGTCATCTAGGTACCGAATATTAAATTTAGAATTTAGCTGCCGAATAATGGGCTGAATGGCTAAACTAAAAAATACAGGTCCAAGAGAGTCTCCTTGTTGACAACCAACAGCAGATTCTAAAAAGTTGTCCTTATATAATAATTTGAGGGGTATCTGTAACATTGCCAAAGGTAATTATAAATTTTGGGTGTTTCTAGTTTAGATTGGTTCATCAAGGTTTCCCTGTTCACCGAGTTAAAAGCATTCTTCACATCAACCTCGAGAATTACTTCACTTTTCCTGACAGTCAGTCAGACCAGTCAAGGTAGGTTGACAAATATAATACCTCACAGCCCCCTGTTGAACCAAATTAACAACTTAAAAATAGACATTCGTAAATGAGTTCTGACAATAGAAAACTTTGAATTACTGCAATCTAGAAGATTAAGATGATGATAGATCACTGAAAATACAGCATACTGCTGGTATTTTTAACAAAGTAGCTGTAGAATCAGTGATATTCCTGCAATAACTCAAATGAGACAGGCATAATTTTTATTGCTAAGGAGTTCCTTATTAACCTCCGTAGTCCAAATCTGGTGGCCATTTATCTGTCTTTGTAGTCCAAGTCTAAACAATTTGAGAATGTCCTTCACCATAGTAATGTACCTACCGTGGTACAGGATGGTCGTAAATATAAATATACCTGAGTGGCATAAAAAAATCACGATAGTTCGCTCATTTTACATTATCTGTTTGATTTTGAGGAGTTCCCTTGTAAATCTTCGGTATCCAAGGGCCAATACCAATGAAATTATTATAAGGCTACGTTAAAGCTAAACCTGAACGAATATTAAAAAAATTAGAAATCGGAACACAAACATTAAAAATATAGCTAAATATTGTGGACACTTCTGCGTACCTATTCAAAGGATACAGGCGTGATGTTATGATGTGGTCTGGCATAAAGATTGCAATAATATACGATTGCAGCAATCGCAGTTAATTTCTTGGTATTTATTGAAAAGTTCTGTGGTCTGTCTTTGAAATCGCTTTCGAACAAAAAAGAATTTTGCGAATCCGCGTATGCGCGTACAAACATAAAAAATATATAAACAACCGGATTGTGCACCTCCTCCTTTAAAAAAACTCGGCTAAAAATACCTTTATTTCTTACTACACTGATACCTGATAAAGTATCAGTAAAAGTATAAGTAAAGTCAATGTGTTATGGACTGCTCGCAACAACAGGTGCGAGCAGCCCATAACACATTAATTTTATACTTACCATTACTACAAGTTGCTTTGCATATATCTCGTGACGGAAAATTATTGTAAGCATATTTACAATTACCATAATCAGTTATAACACATTCTTGCCTCTGTATGTCGTAGAAATAACTGAAACAATACTTATTTAGTATCAGTAGCAGTCAAACCTTTTAATACTTTTTGCTTATTTATACCACATTAACTGTTATGTACAGTCGTAACATACTTCCATCTTCCAACCCTCGTTGCACTCCTTTAATCTCCCTATGAAGTTCGGCCACAGCGACTGGCTTCTGATTAATGAGAGCTTCGTTTGTGTGCTATCAGGTGACTGACATAGCCTATCTTTGATTCGCATGTACGGCCCTATACGCTCCTACACCTCCGACGCAATTGTATTGTATGGTCGCAGGTGGACGGGCCTTGAGCTCGTCCACCATAACCGGTGTGCCGCCATTGCCTCCCAACGAGACGGATCGAGCTCACGTCGCTTCACGTGCCTCTCAAGCACTTCTTTGTACCGTAGGAATTGACCGCCTTGTTTGCGCTTACACTTTTTTCAAATAATGTACAGGAATCTATAAGATTTAGTGACATTTATGTTTTCTATTCCGCTCCCTAGTCAGAAATATATAATTATAATTCTCAAAGGTTTGTAACCGCCAATACCTTTGAGAATACCGTGATGTGATATGATGTGAAAATTATTTTGGAAGAGTACAGTATCTTCTTCGATATGTGTAGCAAGTTCCACCAAATGCCATCAATTAACAGTATTAACAAGTGAAAGATTTTGCAAAATCGGGTCAGTAAATACAGAAATTACCATCTACTTTTCAAGCTAGTGGTCCATTTTTAAAATATTAGTATAGATGAGTGTTATAAGTTATATTTGTCACAAGATTGAGTGCTTGTTTGTATTAAAAAAGTATTTACCAACGGAAAGCCACATTATTTGTGAGTGACAGTGGCTATATGTCGTCCATCACGCTATTATCCAAGAGAGCGGAGTAACGAGCGAGCAATCGAGAGCGATCATAAATGTCAATAGGGTAGTGTCCTGAGTTATCGAATTCTTACCAATACTACTTAATATATAGGTAATCTAGGATATTGCTTAACTAAAGTGAAACTATGACTTTTCAGTATTTTTAATTCCCAATATGGTCAAAATGTAAACAATTGAAATAAAGCAAAATTTACAACTTTTTAGATTGTTTATTAAATTTCAAATCAATCTTATTATTATGCACTGTATACGTGTAAACGCGACGTAGACTGAGAAAAATATGATAGTGCGCTGTGAAGTCAGCACGTGCCACGATTTCGTAAGAGGGGGTTTCGGGCGGCTCGAGAAAGTAATTTTAAAAATCAAATATTGTTATAATTATTTGTCATAAGAAAGTTTCACTTTTACAGTTCATTATCTTATATCACATTCAACAATGTTAGTTACCTTACTCCTCCGAAGCGGCTTTACTGATTTTTACCAAATTTTTTATGCACATTCAGTAGGTCTGAGAATCGGCTACTATCTATTTTTCATACCCTAAGTGATAAGGGCTGTGCAACCCCTAAATTTTTTTTTACATATTTCACAATTTTTTTGGTTTTTATTTTTTTATGATATAGCATTAGAAAATATACACAACCCTGAATTTCCAAACCCTCTACGATCAACCCATATTATTCCATCGCGATTTTTTTTTAATTTGTAATAATAATGATTTTTTCTCAAATTGATATTTTCTTTGTGTAGTAGTCCGTTTAAAAACAAAGGTTTTAGGCTATATATCATCACGCTACAACTTAAGACAGCGGAGCAGTGACCATAAATGTTAATAAATCCAGCAGATTCCTATACATTATTTGCAAAATTGAAGAAATACGGGCTCAAATAGGTAATATGGAGTTTTAAAATATGCCACGAGCGAAGCTGGGGCGGGTCAGCTAGTATTATTGTAAAATGTACAGTTTACGATAATAAAACAAATAGGACACAACCCTATTAGTACACTAGATTCCCATAGATTATTTGAACTATTAAAGTCCAGTCGTATATTATTTATGAGTTAAAAGAGTGCAACGGGGTTGCGATCCCCCGTTGCACTCGACTATGTCACTGGTGACACCGGGGAGGGTCAACCGAATAGAAGGTGCAGTAGAAACGGGATCAGAACTTCACACAGGCGGAGCCGCGAGCAACAGCTAGTCAATAATATAGTCCAAATGTGCCTTTGTTTTCATTAACGTTAAATGTTTGTCGGCTGGGGTATGGCTGTATTTTAATTAACTTCGTGATTTGTTTGGAATTAAGCGTTATATTATAAGAACCTTTCACATTTTCGTTAACTCCTTGTCGTTCCCTAAGACGTTCTCCAGGTTTGCGCTGAGCAAAATATTTGGTGACTAATTTTTATTTATATGGCTATGAAGATATTATTTGAGGTTCTTCTCTTTATCCTAGCGTTAATCCTCAGACTCTGGGGTATGGTTCTTCAAATCTAACTATGAGTTAGGCTGATCTTCGATATTTCTTTTTATATACCAGGTGGCAGACAACCACACGGTCCACCTGATGGAAAGTGATTACCGTGGCCTAAGGACGTGTGCAACACCAGATGAGTCACACTCGCGCTGCCAACTTTGTAAGAACTGAGAGTTTCTGAGCCGTCAGTGTTGAAGACAAAGCAGGAGAAGTTTCAGGTTTTCCCACTGACAGCACAATAACTTTTCAGTGAGTCCTGGCTACTCTATTCATCGCCGGGACACAACAGTCGCAGTATTGTTATTATAGCCGCAGTATTCTGTAGGGCGGAGGTACTGCCTCAGTCAATATGCACAATTGGGTGGAAATACCGTCGTATTCTACCTCCATCAAATATTTCCGCAAAGCGACTGTCACATCTGACCTCCATAACCCATTGACGATATCGCAGTATTGCAGTTAGACCAGTTATCCAATTACCCAGAACGATTGTCATAGATGTTCGAATGACAACCGGGATCGACCGCTTAACGTGTTCTCCGAAGTACGTATTTACTAATATTTGCACTAAGTGGGATTTAGGCCCTTCGGGACCGCGACTGCTACACAGGGGGCATCCTGCGTAGCAGTCGCGGTTGTTACCACTACAGCACACAGGTAATATTCGCAAAATAACATTATCCAGAGCATATACAGGGTGAAAGATTTCGACCTTATCGGAAAGGAAGTATAAATACTGGAGATAGCGAATATGACTCAAAGGAAACATTCCTTTATTTTTAAATAGAAACAAGACTGTATTCATAGATTTACGCAAATTCTTGTTAAGCCCGGTAACCGAACTGTTTTATGGCATCAATCATATGGATCAAATCTCTCTAACAAATATGATAAATTAAATAAAAGGAAATCCTTGAAATCGAAACTTATAAATTAAATTTTATAACATAAAGAACTTTAACCCAATGGTTCATCTCATATCATCTATATAATCTATATATTTATAGAAAATCCTTTGTCCTGAATGACTGAGATCAATTCCTTTTTAAAATATTATAGCATATTAGCGCATAGCCTAAACCGCAGATCGGAGAATCATTAAAGTGGGAGGATGCGTTCTTTGTATGACATAGGCATCTGGTCGTAGGTAGGAAACGGGGGACAAAGTTAGTATTCCTTGGTTCAATCTAAATTGATAGAAAACGTATTACTTATTGTATAATTTTTAACCCATAACGAGGCTAAAAAGAGATAGAAAGTTATTTTGTGAGAGATTTGCTTCGAAGCACTCACACACATATAATTCGGTTTGCGTGTGTGAGTGCTTTTCTTACATTATCCCTGAGTACAATATAAATCTTTTACAATAAAATAAACTACTTTCTATTAAAAAAAACATAGAAATGACCGTTTAAAATAGTTAATTTCTTGCATAACCTCACTTACTAAATCTTTTATAACTCTGCTCTCTGATGTTCAAAATGTGCAGATTTTTCAGGGATGGTTGAATAATATATAAGCTCTCAATTAGGGCCACTCAACTTTTTACATTTAGGCCCAAGAATGTATGAAAGCGAATCCATCTCCTTTTATTCTTTTGATGACGTTTTATTTTCACACATGTTTGCAAACTCAATTTGATTTTATTCAATGAAGTTTGAATCGTGTAAAGGATTGATGCGACGTAAATAGCTAAAAACTTAAATAGTATATCTTTCTAAGAGCAGTACACTGAGGTCGAAAATGTGCTTTATAGAATTTTATATTTGTTTGGGTGCTATTTATTTGAAGTTCGAATAGGTATCACTTGAAAAATTTGGCATGAACATTGTTCTAGAGTTTCAAATCATCTTATTGAACGTACGATCGTAGATATGACTATAGAATTATTATTACAAAGTAGATCTTTACGAATTTCTACAGTTTGGAGACTAAAGTGATAATGTTCAATCACCTCTGAAAAATGGAAAAGATGCTTCAAATTGTGTGATGTCACTTATATGACGTTCTCGGAGGCGCACATGAGATTCTCCAATATACATTTGTTTGGACATATAGCACTCGTTAATAGGTGGGCCATTGTCTGTGGAATAGCTCCACATTCACATCGCAAACCCGGGCCAGAACCGGAACCCCCACGCTTGCCCCTCTCCACGTACGACGACATACCTCTGCGGGTGTCGGGAGGTGCAATACCAGATGCCTGCTCCATTCGGCTTAAGGCAATCAGTTATTCTCCGGCAGGTTTCATTTAGTGCTCCATCCACTAGCATGGGTTCATCATCATCATACGGGACATGTATATTCACCCGCAAAATAACACAGGGTTAACCCTGTTGGTCGCAGCACACTTGGTGCTGGTTTCGGAACGCAATCAGCTTTTTAAGAATATGATTGCATTCCGAAACCTCCGGCTTGACATTTTCATGACTCTTTTCAAACGTGAGGGACCCGTCCATTATTACTCGTAGATATTTGGGGTACAGACACGAGTAATAATATACGTGGGGCGCACTATAAGTTTCCGGAATGAATATGAAAAAATACTATTATTATTATTATTATTATTGATTATAGACGAGCAGCTTTGAGCTGATATGTCTATGTCACAGTTCACACATGTTGAAGAACAGTTCAATTTAGTCACTACACTTGATTGAGCCCATAGTTGTGAAGTTTGTTTGTTAGCAACCAGTGATCCAGTCTGTTTTTAAAGTTGTTCACTGAAGTGGCAGTCACAACATCTTCGGGTAGTCTATTCCAGTTGTGGACTACCCGGTTACTAAGAAAGTGGTGCGCAGTGTTTGTGTTTGTTGTTGCACGAATTATTCTCAGGCTATGTCCTCTGGCTGATTTAGTACAAAGTACAAAATTAATTTATTGTTTTTCAAAATAATCTCCCTTGGCGTCTATGCACTTTTTCATTCGATCAAACCAGTTTTGAAAACTTTTGTGCCACTCCTCTGTGGTGACCTCTGAAACGTGTTTTTCATACTCCTCGACAGCCTCTTCTGGTGATGCAAATCGTTGGCCGCGTAATTGGTTCTTAATTTTTGGGAACAGATAAAAGTCACAAGGTGCCAGGTCGGGACTGTATGCAGGATGACTCATGAGTTCTACATTTTTCGCCTTCAAAAAGTCGTTTGTCTGTCTGGCCGTGTGAGAACTAGCATTGTCGTGGTGCAGGATGATACGGCGTTTACGGTTATTTTTACGGAGTTCGTCAATAACTTCCGGCAAACAAATGGTCGTGTACCAGTCACTATTCACAGTACGACGATTTTCTAAAGCAACAGTAGCCACGTGTCCAGTTTTATTAAAAAAAGAAGCAATCATCCGCTTAGATGCACTTTTCACGCGCGCCACTTTGGTTGGTTTCGGCTCATCTTGAAAGACCCATACGCTCGATTGCTGCTTTGTTTTGGGATCGTAGCAATAAATCCATGTTTCGTCACCTGTTACTATGTCCCACACCAAATTTGACGCACCTTCGTTGAATCTGGTAAGCATGGCACTGCACCAAGTGACGCGGTCCGTTTTTTGATCCTCGGTCAAGTTATGTCGGATCCACCGCGAGCACAGCTTTCTCACACCCAAATGTTTGTGTAGGATTGATTGTATTTATATTGCCTATTTCTAAGGATGCGCGAATTTCATGGTAGGTCACATGCCTGTCTGTTTCAATCATACGGCGCTCAGCATCGATGTTTTTGTTGGTCACAGCGGTGGACGGCCGACCATCGCGAGATTCGTCACTGAGATTGATACGACCACGCTTGAATTCTGCAAACCAGCTATAAACAGTCGTCTTGCATGGAGCTTCATCGCCAAAAGCTGTTTCAAGCCGAGCGATGCTCTGTTGAGCCGTCAAATTACACTTAAAATCGTAAAAAATCATACTACGAAAATTTTCCCGAGTTAAATCCATGTTGAGTTGACACAATTTTTTAAATGGCGCCACAAGGTAAAAACAAAAGACAGTCAGATGAAACAAACTGTATTCTACAGCCAAAGAGTTCTATTTTCAAATGTTGTAATAAATTTTTAAATATTGTTTATGTAAGTGGCCAGTTCCGGAAACTTTTAGTGTAACCTATGTATATACATTGTCACATTATCTAAAACATGTAAACTTGTAAAGATCTAATAAGAAGTGAACGACAATTTGTTCAAAATTAACTAACCATTACATGATGTCAAAACAAGGTATACGTTTATTTCACTTTAATATACTTTTCACTTCAGCAGTGAAAACACATATATGAAATATTACTCAGAAGATAATACAATGAACAGGAATAGAAGTATTGAAGTTCTTGGCGGAACGTTTCTGTCCAAATCTATGGTTGGCACCACAATATAAGGAGTAATCTTACAGTAGTTCATCGTGTTTGATATTTGTTGAAATGCCGCCTTTGTAGTTAGGGTTGTCACTTTTTGTCAACTTCGATAGCTAAATGGATATAATATAAGCGTAATCAGCAACCCCAAAAACCTTGAAGGCGATACCCATATCGATTTTAGTGAAAATTTGGTGATCGCTAAATGGATGATATCAGTGGTAAACATATATAAAGGCTAGATAATTTGGAACAAATTCGTTCACTTCTTTTTGGATCTTTACACATTTGGATGTCTACATATTTTGGAAAATGTGACAATGTATTTATATTATTGCTTGTGACTGTACATACAGTGCTCAATGCTGACGCCGCGTCACTGTAAATTCAGCTTTTGGTTGGTAAAGGCATTGGCTTTTTTATCATCTAGGCTGCACCACACCTTATTTTGCTTTATAATGTATCTTTTTTTTTCGTGTCTAAACCCCACGGCTGTCACCAAAACAGAGCTAGCGATGTGACATGGTTGGCGTAGTCGGAATGGTACCGACTAAAATCACAGTGTTCTGTCGCGGTACCTCTTGTGTTTGAGGGGAGGGAGGAGTGTAGTAGTTTATTCTGGGTATAAGTGCATCAGAACACTCACCGTGTTCATGTGGTAGTGGTAAAATACAGCCACAGGGGTTCTTCTTGATACGATTTTAAGGATTCTGTGTTACTAACTTGAGAACTTCCATTAGATGACGCTGAAATCTTTTTGCATGAGTCTATATAAATTTGAATAAAAACTATACCCGTAGTGAGTACAGTATGCCACTATGAGCGAACCTGCGTCTTATGACAAAAGATAACGCACAGCGATTATCCAAGCCTGTTAATGTTGAGAGGGAACATGGCAGGATATTAAAACTGTTAACGAATAAACATTACTAAATGTAGATAAAGATTATATTAAGGTCATAGAAGTAGTCTGACTAATTTCATAGTGCCCGGTAGTTTAGCACTACATATATTTGTCAGTACTATAAGAACACTTTCTACACAATATACATAATTGAAAATAGGTACAAGGAGTTAACTTAACGTAGAGGTTTCAGTTACAAAAGTGAACATACCTTAGTCTATTCCGAACTTATGGCTGACAAAGTCGCGGGCAGTTCGGAATAGCTAAAAGCTAGTATTAACAATAAAATTCCATATTAAAATCAAATTACTTGTCCCTTTTTTCGTACTGATAAAGCCGCTGGTCAGAAGGAATATTTATTTCAGACTCGAACCAGTTAAAAACGCTCAGCTCCCAATTATTAGGTAAAGCCTCCCATAAAGCCATTCTGTCACCATCTTCGTTGACCAGGGCTGTACCCTGGGCAACGCGCGGTAGTTTCCAATGAAGCACCCCAAAGAAATTACTACCTACCCTACCTACATACTTCATGCAGTACAAAGTTCAGTCATTTAGAACTCATTTTATTAAATATATGGCTTCAAAGACATCTTAATTTTTGGTATCTGATGCTTCCATTAGTAAAAATCCTTATGATCGACACTATCGATCGATGCCATAAAATACAGAATGTTACTTTTTTCGATTACCGGGTGTGTCAAATGAGTTTTCGAAAATATTTGAATGTAGTTTTGTTTCCTTTGAGTGAAATTCACTATATCCAGTGTTTAGAGTACTTCCCCTCCAGGTAAGGTCAAAATATTTCACCCTGTTTATAGATTACAGCTTGATAATAGCTCTTATTTATTACTAATGTCTAAATCTAATTCAACTCGATTTGGTTTTCAATAGATTATGCTTCTGTGGGTCCTAATTTGAGCAGAGATTAATATAATGCGTTTCATTTCCGAGCCTACATAATACATACCTCCGAGTATTCGTTTTATTACTGCATGAGTGTGTGTACGATTGAAACATGCAATAGACTGGTGGAGTGAATTTAGTGATATCATCTGCAACAAAAAAGAGGCAACGACGCAACGTAATAATAATAATAATTTAAGAGGAGAGTTCGGACTCAGTTGACTGTATTTCGAATGCATCATCCACAGTCGTCATTAGAATGTACATCCTGCGGAAATATGGAGGTCGAGGATTTTTAAATATAAAGACGCTACATAATTGCGAGGTGTGCAATCTTAGAGACTATTTTCTTAAGTCTGACGTGGATATGCATCGTGATGTAGTCAACGTAGATACCGGGCTCACCCCGCTTAGTCTGGCTAGGGAGAACTGGCGGCCTAAATATAGTAGCTGGCACTGACAGCGCAGGGAGGTATGACAGAGTAAGGAACTATATGGCAGGTTCTGCCGGGCCCTCCACAGGCCTGAAGTAGACATACTGGCATCCATGTCCTGGCTACGTTTCGGTGCCCTTTTTGGGGAAACTGAAGGTTTTGTCTGTGCAATTGCTGACGAAGTTATCAAGACGATTAACTACTGGAAGTATATCATGAGGGATGGCACAATTAGCATCTGTCGAGCGTGTCACCAACCTGGTAAATCCCTCAGGTTATATTACTTCCGTTTGTTCTCGTCTTGCTAACGGCGAGTACTTGCATAGATATAATCAAGTAGCCAGGATAATCCATCAGGGACTTGCTCTGAAATACAACCTTATGGAAGTTGAGATGCCATACTACAGGTATGTTCCTGAGCCAGCTCTAAAAATAGTCATATCACTTTTTACTGGGATCGATCTATGATCACTGATAGAACTGTTGTAGCCAACAAGCCTGGCATTGTGGTCATAGACCGATCCGAACGCCTAGCATTGATTGTTGATATCACCATTCGTCATGACGAGAATCTCGTGAAAGCTGAGAAAGATAAAAAGGTTAAGTACTTGGACTTCGCTCACGAGATTGTCGACATGTGGAATGTTGACTCAGCAATCATTGTACCAAAAGTCGTGTCAGTCAATGGACTAATAGTAAAGAACCAACACTTAAAGAAGCTCGGGTTAGATGGTTGGGTCAAGGGCCAGATGCAGAAGGCTGTGCTTCTTGATACGGCGCGCATCGTGCTGAAGTACTTATCTCTGGAGCTCTAACCACCGGTAGCTTGGTCCCTGTACCCGATACCGGTGGAGCACTATTTTTTTATATTTTTAAATAGACGTTTTTTTATATGTATTTAGAAATATAATTCATAACTTGTATATTTTAATAAAGGGAAATAATAATTTAGTTTTATTAAAAACTAATTTCAAATCTTCTCTAAATTAATTTCTTACTATGGGCTTACGACTGATAGTTTAAAACATTATGTATATAAAATCATAGAAAAAATTGCCTCGGTTTATTTGCAGTTTTTTGTTATTGCAGTGTTATCATTGGTCGGATGAAGTAACGTAGCCCCATAGACTTTTGGGAAAATTTAGAAGAACATGATTCGAACTCGAGCATGGCTGGTAAGGCGACGGGTAAAAACAAGACAGCTAACACAATATGCGTAATTTGAACATTTAATTTTCTAATAATTTAAAAATGTCTATGATTTTGAACTGAGTTATTAACTCGTTCTGTGTCCATTATTACAATATCTTATTTATACACTAATTTCTGTGTCCTTGAAGAACAGAGGTGTATTAAATCATCAATAATTCGTCAGTTGTTTTCGGAGCCCATGTAATGGGATAATAATCACGGTAAAATGTTTTAAAGGCAGCATGCGGGGTAAGATCATTGTTAACTGAGTTTAATAATGTTATTTTGGTTCTTCGATATAATGAGCTATGCTTTACTTATACAATAAACTGGCCCTTACAAAAGTGTGGTTATGTTTATTGACTGGTTTTTCGTTCTGAATTCCATAAATAAACGCCACTTGAGACATATTGTTTTTTTACATCTCATAATGCAAGCTGTAACCGTTAAACTACCACCACTGAACCAAACGAGCACTAAATCCTGTCTTACCTTGTCGTGGTTCCACCTTATCAGCGTGTATTGTACCTATAACTGTACAAAAAAAGTAGATAGGATTCATTAAAGTTATGACATTCAAATTGCCCAAGCCCTCTTCTTCTTACATGAGATTGCAATCGTTTTTCAAATTAAACATTAAAATCATCGTTAAAAGATTCTTTTGGAAATATTTTGGTAAGCACAAACCTCCACGACGAAATTTGACCGTTGACAGTGACTTATAGATTTAACGTTGAAGTTAGACGTTAAATCTGTAAATCTGTAAATGGTCAAATTATTATTATATTTATTACGGCACCTCCACAGATGGGGTGTTTATGATTATAAGAACATAACATAACATAAACTCATGCCTATATCAGTAGTAGGCAGAGGTGCTAGCACCCACATTTCGCCAGTTTATGTTTAGGTCCCAATGTAATGTAGGTGGCGAGCCTATTGTTATTAACCGGACACTTATAAACCTGCGATAAATACACACATAACTTCGAAAAGCATGGAGAAGTCATTGGTGAGTGCCATGGTAAAACCTGGGAACGAACCCGAGACCTCGTCTCAGCAGTCCATTACACATACCACTAGGCTACCGCGGTATAATATATATTTATATAATATTATATAAGAAGAAATAAAATATTACGCAGATGCACTTTGATTTATTTATTCTACCCATAATATAATGTACCTATAGTTATAATTGCATAGTTGTAATTTCCACTTACTTTCAACCCGAGTGAAATTATAAATACGGTAAGGAATTTAGGTGTAGTAATTAAGTGGAGCTTACCATTCAATATTAAAAAAATTAAACCACACCCGTTGCAACAAAACATATTATTTCTGTAAATATTTATGATGTTTTAACTTCAGATAACATGTGAAAAGTACCGTGTTGTGAAACAGTTACAAAACTGCCATAAACATAAAAATATAATATTCTTCTCTAAAATAATATTATTAGTTTTGGCATTTTGCGTTTCGTAATATAATGATTCTTACACCAGAAGGGCGGGTGAAATTAAACGCACAGCAGTACTGAAAACTGGTTCCAAACAGCACAATCCAGAGAATACTGGCTGAATTTGAAGAACCTGCAGAGGGGTTCTTACAGAATAACCTCAATAATAATTAGTAACATGTTTTATTTAAAAACTAGCTGACCCAGCAAACGTTGTTTTGCCATGTATTTATTTCTAGGAAACATTTTAATAGTTCAACAAAAATAACTTATTTAATATATGTAAGGGTACGGGGATTTACAAACAATCGAAAGCTAAAATCGCGATGGAAAAATAGGAGATGATCGTAGAGGGTTGAAAATTCAGGGTTGTATGTATTTTTTAATGATGTATAATAAAAAATAATGACAATATAAAAATATATCTAAAAAATAAAAAATAAATTTAGGGGTGGACTACCCTTATCATTTAGGGGGATGAAAAATAGATGTTGTCCGACTCCCAGACCTACCCAATATGCACACTAAATTTCGGGAGAATCGGTCAAGCCGTTACGGAGGAGTATGGTAACTAACACTGTGACACGACTACACGAGAATTTAATATCTATACTAATATTATAAAGCTGCAGAGTTTGTTTGTTTGTTTGTTTGTTTGTTTGAAAGCGCTAATCTCTAGAACTACTGGTCCGATTTGAATGATTCTTTCAGTGTTGGGTAGTCCATTTATCGAGGAAGGTTTTAGGCTATATATCATCACGCTACTACTTAAGGGAGCGGAGCATTGATAATAAATGTTAACAAATCCGGCAATTTTTCATAAATATTTTGAAGACTAAAACATACGGGCTCAAAGGGATATGAAGCTTCAAAATATACCCCGGGCGAAGCTGGGGTGGGTCAGCTAGTATTAGATATATACTAAGACACTAAGTACTATGGAATAAAAGTATTGTATATTAGTCATATTAGTCTGCTAAATTATATGTTACTTACAATACTAACTAACTTTGTAAACTATCATTTCAGGGAGAAACAAAAAAAAAAGTATGGGCTTTTGCAAATTTTTCTAATATCTGAAAATATTGGTGTATTATCTCAAAATCTCGACTGGGGGATAAAACTAGTCTGGCTATAAATACTGTTACATTAAAACTTTAATTTTTTGAACCTTTTAATTATTTTGAATAAGGAACACCTATATTATTTATACATTTCACATACTTTTTCGTGTTCATTATCAAATTACAGTTTTTTTTATACCACTTAGTTGGCAGACAAGCACACGGCCCACCTGATGGAAAGTGGTTACCGTGACCTATGGACGTCTGTAACACCAGAGGAGTTACAGTCGCGCTGCCAACCCTGTAAGTACAGAGTTTCTGTGCCGTCAGCAGAAGACAAAGCAGGACAAGCCTTTAGTCTTCCCACTGACAGCACAAATTCTCCAGTGAGCTCTGGCTACCCTACTCACCGCTGGGAACACAACACGAAGTTATTATAACCGCGGTATTCTGTAGGGCGGAGGTACTACCCCAGTCGGACTGCTCAATCGGGCGGAAATACCGCCGTGTCCTACCTCCTTAAAAATACATGCAAACAGTATGGAATGGGTTGTGAAAGAAAATAGGATCAAGTTGATCCCCGTGCACAAAGTGGGTATGGAGTTGTCGATCATTATCCAGATACTTCATAAACTTGGTATCAGCCGTATGTTCGTATATCGTACTGTAAATAGATACAATAACACTTCTTATGTCGAAGACCACAAAAGATCGCGTGCTGTTAGAACTACAAAGGGTATTAATGCTGTTAAAGTCAGAATTCGTCGAAACCCCATAAGGAAGCAAAAAATGTTATCGCGACAAATGAAGATTCCCATTAGGACTCTGTCATGCATTATAAAATAAGACCCCGTCGGAGCCTGTGGGAGAGGTTCCAACCAAGGGCCAGATATTTATCTAGATCTGGCCCTCCTCCAGGTTGCAAGTGGGTGTTCAAAAGATAGTTTGAGAATGATATAGGGCTCGTTTAGTCGCTAGAAAGAAACGTACTCACCTGTGTTTAGACACTCAATTTTAAGAAAATTAATTGCTTTCAGTGTAAAGTTTAATTTAAATTAACCCATCTTGATGTACGCACTGCATTTTAAATGGTTACCATGAGAAAACAAGCGCAAGTTCCATCTAATTTAGAATGTCAGAGTAACAGTGTACTCAAACTAAAACGTATCTTAATAGCTGTCTTTGTAGATGATTTTTTTATCTTTTCTAGTAGCAAGGCATTAACATATGAGCTGAAAAGTAGTTTAACGTCTAATTTAAAAACTAAGGATTTAGAATAAGTGAAGAGGTGTTTGGGTTGAAATTTTCAACCCGATCCAATGATCGGGACATATTTTAAATAAGTTCAAGATGTCAAATGTAATGTTGTTGATACTCCTGTTAGCGTCATTAATCGTTATTATTTATTTAATTACGAATTTAGAGTTAGATAACTCGGTTATTATCAAATGTTAGCAATAAATGAATATTTATTTGTAATATCGAAATGGCGCTAACGGATATAGTGCTAAACACTATTAGTGTTAAATTAAAATATTAATATAATATTACTCATTTTATAAATTTGGAAGTAAATACATTATTCTCAAATATTAGCAATTTATAAATATTTAATTGTAATACTAAAAATGGCACTAACAGATCATAAATAATATTAGTAATAGAATAAATTAAAAGTATGTTGCTTGACTATCTTGTGTGCATAAAAGGCGGGTTGAAAAAGAATAGCGGGGGTTAATGCCATTTTTGGTAGGCGCAGTCGAGTCAGAAGAGTTACCGAGTGAACATCAAAATCTTTCCTATTACTATACGGGTGAAGTATTGTAATATTACCATGTAAGTACTGCACAATATAATTAATAACTGTTTGCTATAAGGTGCGTTTGTTAACAGTGAACAACCGATACCGTGTGTATGTACTTGCAATATTAACTTTCGTACGCGATAGATGTACCTACTCATTGCAATATTGGAATAAATTCTATAATTGTATTTTCTTGTGCCTTGATTTATTCTCCTTTACCTCGCCATTCTAACACTCCTATTTAATGTAATTTAAAATTATATAAGGCAGAAAGTGTTGATAGTTCGTTTCCTTCTCAGTAGCTGATTGGGAGTTCATAGTAGCACTGTCTAGTACAGCATCCGCTAAGAAAGGATTGTGATTAATTCTACCCCCAAGGGGTTAAAATAGGGGATGAAAGTTTGTATGAAACTTGTCAATTTTAAACCGATCGGGCTGAGACTTTGCATGCATAAAACTACTAAGACGTAGGCATCCCCTCAGAAAGGATTTTGAGATGCAGGCTATATACTTATATAAGATTAGTAACTTTTGAGTTTATAATATGCGATTTTCTGTATGCTAACGCCATCTACAGGTTTGCCTTATCATAAAATGTTGCGAAATTTAAAACCACCATAACTGTTTTTTACTACATGCATATGAATATAATACGGTGCATACACCAAAATAACATTTTTTACAATTTTTGTCTGTCTGTCTGTCTGTTTGTTCCGGCTTATCTCTGAAATGACTGGACCGATTTTGAAGGGACTTTTATTGCCAGGTAGCTGATGTAATAAGGAGTAACGTAGACTACTTTTATTTTAGAAATGTTTTATGCTCAATAGCGTTGACTCAACACTGAACGATAGCCGACATCCACGCTGGCGGAGCCGCGGGCAACAGCTAGTCTTTGATATTTTCTTGTTTAATACTTTTAAAAAAGTTATTTTTCAGTAGTTGAGTTTTAGTTTTAAACTATTTTTAAACAATTTGTTTATTTAATTATTTTGGGTCAAACTAAACAAAACAAAATAGGTATAATTTATATATATTTGAAATGTGCATTTTTTTTTTGACGTGCTCAATATCCCCACGGATACCTCCCCTCCGGAGCCGGTGGAAGAGGTTATGTCGGACTCGAACCGACTAAAATGCACGCCGCCTGTGTGTCGTTTTGGTTGCCGAAGGTGAGGTTGACAGCCATATCCCTCGCACCCCGGTGGACTCAGGGCCATCTCTCACAATCTGGCCCTCTCCTCGGGGGTGTGGGGACTACAGAGTCCCCAACTCGTCCCCGGAAAACGAGGAAGCGCCGCCGCGGTCTGTTGCTGCCAGGGTGACAGGTGGCTGCACCAGTCACCCCCAGGTCGTTCATCGACCTCTGACGCCCGAGTTGCCTTCGTACGCGGGCAGCTTGGCTTGCGATCCTTCGTCGCTCCAGCTGCCGCTCCCGCCCCTTCTTCTCCTTCACGAGCATTGCTTGCTCGCAGAAGAGGCGCCGGCCGCTGAAATGTGCTAATTAAGTTCTTTCAGTTGATATTAAACTTGACGTATTTATCTCAAATTTATTTTTATACACAATATTTTATGGCCGCTAGAGGGCCCCACAATAGATTCAGTGAAACATTATATAGCCTATAACCAGCGGATGACGAAGACGCTTCTAACGATACTTCATTTGCCCAGTTCTAATAAGTGGTTGAGGAGCTATGAGGGAACAGATGAACCTACATACATACGTACATATATAGCCTGTCAAAATTAAGACCCTCCTTTTGCTTCGCCGTAAACGGTTATTAAATAAATAAATAATATTAACCATAAGCCTGTAAAAGTACTAAGACTGTAATAGTCCTATAAGTATTACTATTAGTCTACTGGTATTAAAGCGAGAATTTTAGTCTTGTTTGATACGATCCCAATAACGATGGGTAGTCCTAATAAGGACCTAACTATTCCACGTGAATCACCTAATCCAAGTGGAATAGTTAAGTCCTTTTCAATCACCTGAGGAATTGAAATAGGGAACTCAAAAAGACCACCTGACCTAAGTATATGACTGGAGAAAAAGTAACATTTTACGTTTTAGAACTAAGTTGTATGACAAATGGGACAAGCGGTAACTTCATAACAATTTACATTAACATCATGATAGTTTTTTCATTAAAATCGTGCTTGTTTAACATTTGGGAGATAGATATTAGATTGAGACTAGAAAATATTTTTATTACGAAAATTATTCCTTCAGAATTGTACTTCACGCAACTGAAGAAATCGATTACGGTGTCAAGTCACTTGGAAAACCTTCGAACCACCCTCTACAGGGTTGCCCCGGGTGACCTGCGTGGAGATTCCGGATCAAGTACACCAATTTAACCTTATACCTAAGTGGAAGCTTAGCTTGGATTCGGTACTGATATGGGTAAAGTATAAATCAACTTACACCCAATTTATGTTTTAGGTTTATCAAATTGAACACCGCCACCAATAGACAAATAATAACAATAAAATTTTACTATTAATGCTTTTTATTTTTCGCACTACTTTTTCATATTAATGAAACTCGCGTATTACTAGTTATGAATACATCAAATCAACTATACCACTGCAAACAGCCACACATTGTTGAGCATTTTTGAATTTATTTTTGTTACCTCCACAGCCACCATAGGAGAAACCTTTACATCTTCTGGCCGTTATATCGTAGTAATACCTAAGATTGAATACAATTAATATTATTAGTTGATAACCTATGAATAACTGACGACCCAGCACATTATGCTACCGATTGATGTCTCTTTTAGATGTTATATCAAAGTTACATATATTGAGAACTCACTTGTACTTCTCCACATAATTTTAATAGTTATTAGACCTCAAATGTTTAGGCGAAACAGATCAGGTCTAATAACTATTAAAAATAATATGGAAAAGTACAAGTGAGTTCTCAATATGTGTAACAATAAATTCCACCAAGTGCCATTAATCAACAGTATAAATATTATATCCAAGTGTTGTGTTGACATCATCTACAGTCTACATACATCTACTGTAGGAAGTACTTAAACTCTAATTCACAGATACACACGCTCTCAAACACACACGCATGTATTTAAGCCGCCGTCACGTGCTATGCGGACGACACGCTAGTGACGGCGAGCGGGGCTACATACCGCGAAGCGATCCTGAGGGCCACGACCGCGGTTGCTCAAGTCGTGGAACGGATCCGGCGGCTGGGCCTTGAGGTGGCTTTGCATAAATCCGAGGCCATGTTCTTTCATGGACCTCGGCGCACGCCACCACCTGGTTCCAGTCTCACAGTGGGAGGCACTCTCATCGGCATCAAGCCCCAGATGAAATATCTGGGGCTCGTGCTCGATGGCCGGTGGGACTTCTGGAAGCACTTCCGAAGTCTGGGCCCCAAATTGGTGGGCACAGCCAACGCACTGGCGCGGCTACTGCCCAACCTGAGGGGCCCGGAGGACTCCTGCAGGAGACTCTACGCGGGTGTCGTGCGGTCCATGGCCCTGTACGGGTGTCCCATGTGGGCGGACACCCTGAGTGATCGGCACATGCTCCTGCTGCAGCGTCCGCAGCGGAAGTTGGCGTGCCGCATCATAAGGGGTTACCGCACGATATCATGCAACGTGGTGAGTCTCCTCGCCGGATCGCCACCATGGATCCTGGAAGCGAGATGCCTTTCGGCGCTATACCGGTTCTGAAAGGCGGCGCGGGAGCGGGGTCACGATCCCGAGCCCGAAGAAATTCGGGCCGTGAGATCCCGGCTCCACAGGGAAATGGTGGCGGAATGGGAGATACGACTTGGGCGACCAGGCGCAGGGCACGCACTCGGGCGTCGGAGGTCGATGAACGACCTCCGCCCCCCATGAGCGCCGGCCTGGGGGTGACAGGTGGAGCCGCCTGTCACCCTGGCAGAAGCAGGCCGCGGCGGTGGCGCGCGTGGCGCGCCTCCCCGTTTCCGGGGACGAGTTGGGGGCTCTGTAGTCCCCACACCCGAGAAGAGGGCCAGATCGTGAGAGCAAACAGGTGATTGTACATGTGCTGGTATTAAATGAATTTGATTTGATTTGATTTGATTTGGCCCTAGGTCGGCCGGGGTTCGAGGGATATGCCTGTCAACCTCACCTTCGGCAACCAAAGCGACCCACAGGCGGCGTGCGTTTTAGTCGGTTCGAGTCCGACATAACCTCCTCCACCGGCTCCGGTGGGGAGGTATCCGTGGGGATTTTGCGCACGTAAAAAAAATAAAAAAATACGCATGTATGTAAAATGTTCCAGATAATTTTATAAGAGTAATAATGTCGACCAAGCAAATGTAACTTGTGTAATCGTAAGAGGTACCCACAGGACAGGCTTACCTAGTGTGGGGCCAACAGACACTGTTAAAAAACTGTACTCTTATTGATAATAAAATATTTTTCATTTTCATTTTTAATTAATATTTAATGACCCCAAATTTCAAACATATTTTAATTGTTTGCTAGCTAATACGTTAAGTTTTTTTTTTATATACCACTTAGTTGGCAGACAAGCACACGGCCCACCTGATGGAAAGTGGTTACCGTGACCTATGGACGTCTGTAACACCAGAGGAGTTACAGTCGCGCTGCCAACCCTGTAAGTACAGAGTTTCTGTGCCGTCAGCAGAAGACAAAGCAGGACAAGCCTTTAGTCTTCCCACTGACAGCACAAATTCTCCAGTGAGCTCTGGCTACCCTACTCACCGCTGGGAACACAACACGAAGTTATTATAACCGCGGTATTCTGTAGGGCGGAGGTACTACCCCAGTCGGACTGCTCAATCGGGCGGAAATACCGCCGTGTCCTACCTCCTTAAATCTTAAAAAAGTTCGCAATAGATTGAGGTATTTTCACTTCTGTAACATAAACCTCTGTGTTAACTCCTTGCAGGTACCTATTTTAAATTATTTATATTGTAGAGAAAGATTTCTTACATTACTGACAAATACGTGTAACTACCGGGAACTACGAAATTAGACAGACTTCTTCTATGGCCTAGAAGTGTAGGTGAAGGTGAGACGGTTCTAATTTTGATCCTTTGAGTAGATTTAGTTTTTCTCAATCTTTAGACAGTAATTAATATTGTGTATGGAGTCCGATGTTCAAATGTTTTTTTTTATTGATATGTCGGTTATCCGGGAGTAACATTCACCTGACCTGTTGGGAGGTCAGGAAATTATTTCAAATATGTACTTACATTGGCTGATAATTATGACAGTCTCCAAAATCCGGTTGAAGGCGACAGTAGACGGAGGACTGGTTGACACTTATACGTTTAGTGCCCGCCTCTAACAATAAAAATAATTATTTACTTATATGTATTATTAGCTAGAGATAGTCAGAAAACGTAACAAAAAATCTCTTCAATTTTGTAATATTATAAAATCAATAAAATATAAATGTCTCAAAAAACAAATATCAAATAAATAAAATTACAATTTGAACAAACAGAAATATAAATTATAACTATAGAAAAAATTGTAGTTTCGTCACAATATCCCCTATCAGGTTCGTCCTACGATGCGCTCAAGCCTGTACGCGGTGTAAAGGCACCCATAACGCTGGGCGCATTGCCTCATTAGATGGCCATGGGCAGCCTTTGCACCAGGTACCACGCGTCGCGGGTGTCTCCATATTTGTCCATCAACCTGTGCCCGTTGTCCTCCACAAACTGCTAAGCATCCACGTTCCGAACGTCTCCACCGCGAAGGGGACGAACAAGTACCGATTCTGCAAAGCCTCATATTTGAGCCGTTCCTCCGCAGCAGTGGCAGGAACCCGAACCGTACGACTCAGGTGGCTTGAGCGACTGCGCTGACGCATGTGGTGTTCCACAGCTAGCACCTGTCAATCTTCCACGGCACTAAAGTCATACCATCCGGTCTCCTGCCGTCAGACCTACTGAGACAGGGCAGCTCTAGCATACACGGGACATCTGCCGATACCAAGGCTCTCCGAATTATGTTGTAGAGTACATGGTGACGCGAAAACCTTTCTGTACATATCTCTAAATTTAAGTGAGAAGTTATGGCCGATATTCTGCCGAGGTCGGAACAACCTGAGAGAAGAAAAACTCGAGAAAAAATCCTTTACCAACCCGCCTGGTCAGCGTGGCAATAGTGCCCTAAACCCTCCTATAGAACAGACGCCACATTAAAAGGCCCCAGTTCTCGGTAATCCTGCAGCCAGGGTAACGGTTCGAGTAACGGTGGGGTGGGGGTTGGGATGAATCGCCGCGCTACAAGAGGCTACCATAACAGTCGAATCGTGGGGTGCTGGTCGGGTAACCTCCACCTGAGTGCTAGCCACGTCGTGAGTGCAAGCCGTGATTTCGGAGAACGTGCGGCTTGCCTTAATTGGCCGGCCCGCGACAAGGAAAAGTCTATAAAACCGACAGCGAAGTCACTTAAAACCTACGGATACCAGGGGACCTCCGTAGTATGTATCCTTCCCGGAATGGCCGTCACCCGGGGAGTGTGATTTTATCGGTTCAACTCGTGGGATAAGATATGGAATCAAATATTTTAAACCAAGACGTGGAGGAGATGATGGAGCAGACATTGGAGATGGAGACGGGAGTCGTGAGACCCCCTGGCTCTCTCGCAGAGGCGATGGTGGTGTTTGAGAGGTTGGAGGCCAACGCTCCGAGCAACACAGCAAGTGTAGGAAGCTCGCGCTCTTCTTCCCCTGGGAGGTTGTGGAGGAAGCGACTTCCAGAGAAGAAGTCAGCGGAGGCTTCGAAAAAGCCCTGTGGTCGCCCCGCTACAACGGGGGAAAACGTCGGTTAGGCGCAAGCCTCCGGTTTCGCACTGCGATTACCGGAGGTCGGATCTTGGAGGTGGCTGGCGACGACCGAGTCCAGAAGGCCGACATCCTCGCTGCCAAGCTCAAGGAGGTACAGGAGGAGGTCCGGGTCGCTGGGCCGGAGCTCCTGATGCGTGGAGCTGCGCATCTCTGTCCTGAGCGACACGGCCTCAAAAGAGAGCGTGGCGGCAGCGCTGGCAGCGGAGGGGAGCTGCTCTGCCGACGCCATCAAGGTGGGCGACATTCATCGCCCACCTGGTCGCCAGGGCACTGCATGGCTGCGGTGCCCGATTGAGGCGGCCAAGCTCCTTGACCGACGTCCGACAAATTGCAGTCGGATGGTCGGTGGTCAGGCTGACCACCCTAGAGCCGAGGCAGGTGCGGTGCTACCGCTGCCTGGAGCCGGGGCACGTCGGGGCCAAATGCACTGCGGGTGTTGACCGCAGTGCGCTGTGCTTCCAATGTGGGCAGGCGGGCATAAGTCGGCCACCTGCTCCGCGGAGCCCAGTTGCCCCGTCTGTGCGGTGGAGGAGTTGACGTTGAGTCACCGACTGGGATCCGGTGACTGCAGGGCGACCTCCCGAAAAAGGGGGGCCCCCAGAAAGAGTAGAGTTGCGGGTGGTGGGAATCCTACTCCCCCCTCCACCCAGCAACGCGAGGAGGAGATGGACACCGCCCAAGGATAATGGACCATCCCATCTCCATACTGCATGCCAACGTCAACCACTGCGCCATCGCCCAGGACCTTCTGGCCCAATCCATGGCGCAATGGCAGATAACAGTGGCAGTAGTCGCCGAGTCGTACTACGTTCGCTATCGTCGCCCAGCGAGCGACCCCACCCTTCGACAGAGTGCGAAGGGGCCGTGGGTGCGTACTCGTTGTGCTGGGCGGTGCTGCAGTGGTTGGGGTGTACTATCCTCCTAGCAGGAGTCTCGCCGAGTTCGAGCAGTTGCTCACAGAGGTCAGGGCTCTGCTGGCGGAAGTGCACCCCACCCCGGCTGTCGTGGCCGGGGATTTCAACGGTCATTCACGGGCGTGGGGATCTGCAGCTACCGATGCCCGGGGGGAGAGTGGGCAGTGTCCCAAGGCTTGGTACTGCTAAACCAGGGGGCGGTCCACACACTTGTGCGGCCGCAGGGTAACTCGATTGTTGACCTGTCGTTCGCCAGTTCTGCCCTAGCCCGACGCGTCAACAATTGGCGGGTCGTCGAGGGGGTGGAGACCGCGTCGGATCATCGGTACATCCGGTTCGACGTCGTCCTCGCCGCCTCGGTGGCTCGAGTGGAATCTGACCGCCCCTTGGTGGGGCAGGGTCCGCGGTGGCGCCTCGGCACTCTGGACCGAGCGTACCGAGGTGCCACCGCGGAGTGCTTGAGCACCGTCTCTTATGAGGCGGCGTGTTTGATTGCGGGCAGTATCCCCTGAGATCTCGAGGCTGGCGTCCTTAAGAGGGTTTACGAGGAGGGCGCCCTGATGCGGCGTGTTGCAGAAGGGCGGCCGCTTCCGGAGGAGATCGAATACAGGAGACAGGAGGCTCACGATGTTCTCTTCCGGAAGTGGGCCGATAGGCTGGCTACGACGGGGAGTAGCTTGCTGCTTGTGGGGCCGTTCGGCCCGTCCTGCGTGAGTGGGTAGAATGGGGTCATGGGACTCCCACGTATCACCTCATCCAACTTCTCACGGGCCATGGCTGCTTCGCCAAGTACCTTTGTGTGTGACGCGTGGGGCAGCCAAAGAGCGGCCCTCACAAGCACCATTTGTGTGGACCTCTCGCTGTCGGCCGTAGTTTCAGCTATTTGATCATTTGATCAGACATTGATTATTTGATCTTCACTGTGAACAGACGTGTGTGTAGATATTAATAATAATAATAATAATAATAATGTTTATTTCTCACCAAAACGTTTACATAACAAATCTCAAATAAAATACAGTAGAACGTAATTAATAAATTAGTACAAGGATCAATCAGAATTATGGCGGGCTGGCACCTGAACTAGGAGAATCCTAGTTCAGGTGCCATTAATATAATAAACATTATTTAATTAGCTGAATCGTGACCTAGTTTACGACCACTATAGGTAATCGTAAAAACTGTGTCAAATGCGAAGTGGTAAACATCTGTAAGGTGGACGTAGAATGTGCTATAATTGAAACCAGTTATTAACATGGCTGACAGTCCCTTTGATAAGGGTAGCAGGACTCCCCGCACGCCGCCCCCAACGTCTGCCCCCAATCAAAGAACAAATGTGACGAATCAAGGCGCACTCCAGGCGGAATGGGTATCGACGACAGAAATCCAGAACTGGATGAGCTCTATTGAGCAGTGCCTTAATGAGGTATGCCATATAGCAACAGAAGGGAAACTGAACTCGGACCAGAAGCTGCGAATCAGTAGTTTGTGCAGAAAAGTGGCAAATGGAACCTCCCAAATGGCGGTACAATACCAGTCACTTAAAGTGAAAGCCGTCCAAGCTAGCTCAGCTGGCCAAGCCCTTCAAGACCAACTTGACATTGCAAAGCAACTGCATGACCTAAAAGAGACCATCGTTGAAACAACAAAAAGCAAAACCACCGCAACATTCGCCGATATGCTGAAAAAGGGAAATAACCAATATATACCCAAAACAAGCCTAAGTTCAGTGGCGATCTATCCCAATGACAAGGACAAGACAAGTGACGAGACTAAGTCATTAGTCCAAAAAATTATCTGCCCTGAACAAATGAAGTTGCAAGTAAGAGGACTACGAAAGACGAAGAACGGCGGCGTCATAATAAGCACTGACACAAAGGGAGACATCGAGAAGATAAAAAAATCAGCCCAACTCACAAAATCAGGCCTTACCGTAGACGACCAGCTCAAAAAGAAACCACGAGTCATTGTTATAGGAGTACCAGCGACCATGCAGGAAAAGGAGGTATTTACCTGTTTGTACCACCAGAACTTGGTGGACAAAATACACGGTTACAGCCTTGAAACATTCCTGGCTTCGATTAGACTAAGCCACAAATCGGGTAAGAGGGACGCAGAGACCTGTAACTATGTGATCGAACTACCTGCAAGCATACGTAAGGTCCTGATAACCAACGAAAGGGTTTTTGTGAACTGGTCATCTTGCCCTGTTAGAGATTTTACGCTGGTTACTCGATGTTTCAAGTGCCATCAGTATGGACATGCAGCAAAAACATGCAGGGAGTTGACACACACCTGCGGGCAGTGCGGAGAGCAAGGGCATACAATGAAGGACTGCACAAAGACGACAGAGGAAGCAAAATGCGCGACTTGCTCACGGTTCAAGAAGCCGAGCAACCATACCACGGGAGCGGCTGAATGTCCGGCGAGGGTAATAGCTGAAAAAAGGTACATAAATTCGATTGATTATGAAGGCGCCTAAGAGCGCTCTTAACCAGGATTTATTGACCTTTTTATTTTTGTTTATATAGTTTTTAATTCTTTTTAATTTATTAAATTCACAAGGTAATGACACATAATTTAATTAATGAAATAGATAACTTCTCCGTGTCAGAATCCAGTACGTGTGATGCAGAAGAGTGCAAACAATATCTGACGTCGTGCACTAACCCATTAACTGTATTAACCCAAAACATACGTAGTGTCTTTAAAAACTTTGATACATTTACTACATTACAACATAGACTAAATACTAACCTAGACGTCATTGTCTTGACGGAATGTAGGCTATCTTTACCATATAGCATACCACTAATGCCGGGATATAACATGTACAGAACTAATACAATATACAATCAAAACGATGGTGTAGTAATTTACATAAAAAGCGATATTAATGCAATCGTGCACGAACCAAATATGCAGGAGTGTAATAGATTAGTAATAAAAATAGGAACAGACGTGGCAATATTAGCAATATACAGGCTTCCAGCCTTTAGCGATAAGTATAGGTTCATCCACGCATTACATGACACCTTGCAAAGCCTATCTTCATTTAAAAGTATAATTTTAATTGGAGATATTAATATTAATATATTGAAAGGAAAACAAGACGTTAAAGAGGATGCCCTACATTATCTTAACCTATGCGCATTCCATGGATTGTTCCCCACGCACTCTTTGATCACGCGCCCAGAAAGTGGCTCTTGCCTGGACCACGTCATGCTAAAATCGCACTATCGATCACAAACGCTTGTCATCAATAATCCTATAACCGATCATAATGCTGCCCTACTAACCCTAAGTTGCAAGTTACCTAGATTAGAAAATGCACGCATAGTTAATAAATTGGACACTAATGGACTTGAAGGCGATTTACGCGACATCGACTTTGGCCCCGTTTACAATTCTGATGATCCGCATTTTTGTATGCAGTACATGACCGACATAATAAAAAATGCTGTACAGAAAAACACAACTGCAACACGATTGCATAATAAAAACTATTGCTTGAAACCTTGGATAACACCCGGCCTCATCCGCTGCATGAAACACAGGGATAAACTGCACTTAAAATGTAAACGCGACCCCAATAATTTAATAATACAGGTTTCATATAAACGATACAGAAACTTTTGTAATGATCTGTTGAGAAAAGTTAAAATTAGTTACGATAAATTTAAACTCGAAAAAGCTGGTTCGAATAATAAAATTATCTGGCAACATATTAAGAATATGACCTACACCACGAAACAAAATGAGTCGCCTACAAGTTTATTGAGTGCACATTCGTCACAGGTAGCGTCAGCTAACGCGGTCAATAATTTCTTTTTAAATGTGGGTAAGCGGCTTGCACAACAAGTGCAGGGACGCACACAGTACTCATCAAACCCTCCCTTCCCGTGCAAGACTACCTTATCATCTTTTGTGATGCTGGACACCGACTAGGAAGAGGTTGAGGGAATAATAATGAATTTAAAAGAAGACTGCGCAGTTGGTTGGGACAACATTTCAAATAAGGTCCTTAAAAAATTCAGGCGTATATTAGTGCCTCCGTTAACCAACATCTTCCAAAAATGCTTATCAACTGGTGTATTCCCTAAATATCTTAAAAAAGCAGTAATTGTCCCAGTATACAAGTCGGGAGGAAAGGAGCAAGTAACAAATTACAGGCCCATTTCTTTACTCCCTGCAATGTCAAAAATACTTGAGAAAATTGTAAATAAGAGGTTGATGAAATATTTGGAAGATAATTCACTTTTGTCAAATATGCAGTTTGGTTTTAGAGCTAACAGGTCGACGGCCGATGCTAATAAATAAAATAATAATTTGACTGACTTCATAGCACAAGAACTTGATAAGGGAAATCGCACAGTGGGCATCTTCCTGGACCTAGCCGAAGCTTATGACACGGTTTCTATTCCTAAGTTATTGAACAAGATGGAAAATATAGGGGTAAGGGGCGTACAACTAGCACTCTTCGAAAGCTATTTGAAAGAGCGTACGCAATGTGTAAGGATCGGCAATGTTCTCAGTGACGACCTAGAAAATACCAACTTTGGTATCCCACAAGGAAGTATCCTGGGAAGTACACTGTTCTTAATTTACATAAATGAACTTTGTAATCTAAAACTTGAGCATGGCACGATCATATCATATGCGGACGACACTGCCCTCCTTTTTTCTGCTGAGTCAGAAAACGAAGCGTACGGGCATGCCCAGCGCGGTTTCAATATTATTAATAAATGGCTTCAATATAACCTACTAACATTAAATGCAGAAAAAACCAAATATGTTGCTTTCTCGATGCGCAAAAGACAGACTAATCCCCGGACAGACCCGTTACTTTATGCTCACCATTGTAAAGACCCTAATGACTCAGGCAATAAGTGTACCTGCCCGGATATAGCTAGAACAGACAAAATAAAATACCTGGGTATTATAATAGACGAAACACTGTCTTTTGCTCAACATAGCGAAGTACTAATTAAAAGACTACGCAAACTAATATTTGTATTTAAGAAAATTAGGCACATTGCTGATTTAAAACTAATTAAACAGGTATACTATGCCCTTTGTCAATCAATATTAACATACTGCATAACGTCATGGGGAGGAGGGGGTAAATCCTTGTTACTGCCCATAGAGAGAGCACAGAGAGCGATCCTAAAGGTAGCAACTTTCCGTCCTTTCCTGTATCCCACGGACCTCCTATACAAATCTTGTGAAGTACTAACAGTCCGCCAGCTATTCATAGTGAGCACAGTACTAAAACAGCACGCAGCACTCCCATTCAGCACTGATATTGTAAATAAAAGACGGAAAGATATTGTATGCACCCAGCGAATTGCGATAAAGCACGAATATGCAGCCAAATTCTATATGTTTCTGGGACCACTGCTGTATAATAGAGTGAATGCTGTAGCAGACATATATCCTCTAAACTTCAACCAGTGTAAGAATGTCCTAAAGAAATTCCTACAAAAATTGACACACGATGAGACAGAGAAGTTGATAACGGTGGTAAAATGAATATTGTTAAGTAGTTTAGTAACTAAGATATATAAGTTTAGATTTAAATACCAATTCACTTTGTAAGTAACTTTTAGACATATGAATTATTTATTTGTTTATTTTAAATGTAAAAATTGCTCTGCAAGCCTGAAAAACAGGATTACCTAGTTCAGGCACAATCTATGTAGCACAGCTTAATAATTATAACGTAAGATTGATTTGACAAATATTCTAGTTTATGTATAAAGTATGTAATAAGTATAAAAGATAGCAATAGATTATGAAACTATGTAACATATACTTTTGAAATAATGAAATAAATTAATTATTATTATTATTATTATTATGGCCAGCAGCGAACAGTGTTGGGCCGCGGTCGCCTCATTCGCTAGCGAGGTGATGGCGGCCAAGAGAGAGGCACTGCGGGAGCGGGAGCAAGCTGCGCTCACTCTCACTCTTCCGCCCCGCAGGCCCCTGTCGAGGGGACACCGGCGAACGCAATTTGCCCGCGTCCCTGAATGACAGTGGCCACGGGCAGTGGGTCCGGGGACCCGCTGCCCCTATGCTGATGTGGCGGAATGGGCCCCTGTATGTTCCTGGGGTGCATTCTTGAGGTGAAAAGCCCCTACCATTCCGGCCTAATTGCCGGGATGGTGGGGTCTTGAGTAGCGGGCCTACCAAGGGCGCCCCTAGCCGAGTCGCGGTGAGCAGGCTATCCCGCGACTCGGATTAGTCGAAGGAGGAACACCGTGGTGGTTTAGTGGGTAGTCTGGCCTTTGTCCGAGGCCAGGAGTGCAACACGAAGCGAGCCCCCTGCCCTCGCGGGAGGTGAGTGAAGTGCGTAAATGCATTCCACCACGTAAACAAAAAAAAACACTCGAATGGTGCTGAAAGCTTACAACTGCAGTACACTTCAGCTGGACAAACACCTCGCAGAACTTGAAGTAAAACTAGATCGCATAAAATAGCCTACACCGCGGTGAGCTGAACTTCCACTATGGAGCCGTAGGTGCACCTCTGAGAATCGCACACCCTGCAGCCCTGCCATGCGCAGAGAGTCGTCGGTTATGTTGGTAACCTTAGTTTTTTGTCGGATAAACTCGTTTTGAACTTCATCCTTCAGTGAAACTTCAAGCATACTTCGCTCCATAGCCCGCTGCGCGAGTTTTATGTTATGAACTAGTCCAAACCGTAAGTGTCTACGTTTCGGCACCGTAAGTCATAACAGGTAGGACGCACTGGTCAAAAACCTTTGTGTTCAGTCATTGCGATAGGGGTGAAAAGAAGATCCGACGTAGTTTGCGAAATGCTGCCCAATCTAGTTGGATCCCTCTGGCTGGTTCTTTCTCGAAGCTCTTATCGAGCTATATAACCCACCCCAGGTATATACTCAGACATATTTTGGAATAACTTCGAGCATTGCCCCTTCGTTAGCAATATGTCTCGAGGTAACATGTTCGTTGAATATAATCTTGGTTTTATCCAAATTTACACCGAGGCCGACTCGTTGAGAAGCTCCATATAGGCTGTACAGCATCTCGCCCAATTTTTCTAGCTTTCCCGCTACGATGATGTTGTCAGAGAACCGAAGATGTGAGATGTACTCACCGTTAATGTTGATACCCCCAACATTAACGGTCACACATCACATCAACATCTCACATCTTCGGTTCGCTAACAACATCCAGTAAGGTACCGAGGTGAGGAGAAGGCAACGCGTGCAGTCAGATACCCGCCTCCTTCTGAGGCACGGCTTGGAGTCTGGCCCCCAAAGCATCCTCCACCAGCTGTGTCCCATCCTTCCCCGCCACAATATCGTCCCAGACACGCTGCACACTGCGAGAGGTGGGAATCTCCGGTCCAAGACAACGGGTCACCCAAACAGACTCTGCGTCGACTGCAAAAAGCACCCTCTCATCTCCGCTGGTGTTAAGAATGAGAGAGACGGGGCCCAATACCCCCATGCCTTATATGGAATGTCACCTGTCTTCCCTGAGTCCCATCGAGGGCAACGTTCAAGATGGACTCCACGACCGACCTGAGAGCATCATCAAACTCTGAGACCTCGACACAACGGGTTGTCCGGGACACAACCAAGTAGACGTGGTTCATAGAAGATATGTCAGGAAAGCATATACACACTATAGAATAGTTAAAGCTTAAAAGTTTGTTTGATCCAACTTCGCTAATCTTCGCTAACTACTAGTCCTAATTGAAAAAATATTTCCGCACTGAATTTTCCGTTTATTGAGGAAGGCACTATATAACATCACTATACTACTCAAGGGAGTGGCACAGTTATCATACATGTCAACGAATCCGGTAGATTTCCCTACATTATTTGAAAATTAAATTGCGGGTATATATGCTTCAAAGAGATGACACAAGGTTTTAAAGTATGACGTGGGCCACGGACCACGGACTAAGCTGTCTGCATAGTGTAGCAATCTACTAAACTGTGCGTTAGTAAAAAACTTACCTCGACAATGTTCGTTGCACTCAAATAAAGATACAAAGTTGTTTAAGCTAACTTTACATTCATAATAATCAAATGTTAGGCATGTTTGCATTTTTATATCATAATAATACCTGAAAAGTAAAACTAATGATTAGAGAAATCATGTAGATACCTAACTTGTATTTAAATAATCTTTCCCAAATAAGCTCTTGCGTACAATGTACTTTTAGGAGATTCACTCCTACACACACAGATAGGAGATACTTATTAATTTTGTCCACAGCTTCACAGTCAATATTCTATGTAAAAGGTCAAAAGTATATTACATTTTTTAAGAAGGGAGGGTCATTTTGATCACCAGCTGACCTAAATTGGCTGAGTTGACGGAAAGTGATTGGGAAAATTCAATGCTCACATATCATCACATTTTTTACACCATCATCAGGTGGCTGACAAGCACATAGCCCACCTAATGGAAAGTGGTTACCGTGGCCTATGCACGTGTGCAACAACAAGAGGGTCACCTACGTGCTGTCGACCCTGTAAGAACATTTATTTATCTTCTAGGATAACAGTGCATAAGTTATCTTATCCAGTTATCTCCCCATGTCTACGGAATTAACAGTTACGCTGAATGGAAAAGACCCATATACTGTAAGTATTATTTTCAATCATTTAATGTAAGAATTATTTGTAAATGAAACAGAAAGAAGAGAGTACAACAATTTATCACTTCCCATAAAATGCTAATTTCTTCTGCCAAATTATAACTTAGCAAACAATCTCTTCATAAATAATTGTAACACAAACGTAATATTTGGGCAGTGCACGTTTAAACAATAACTTGTTGTTACCAACTATTACTTTTACCAATTTTTATTTAGTCAAATCTTTCAGGTGAAATAACACATAATATAACATAAACTCACGCCTACATCCCCGAAGGGGTAGGCAGAGGTGCTAGCACCCTAGCACCCACATTTCGCCAGTTTACGTTAAGTTCCCCTGTAATAGGTGGCGAGCCTATTGCCATTAACCGGGCACTTATAAACCTGCGATAAATACACACATTACTTCGAAAAGTATCGAAAAGTCATTGATGTGTGCCATGGTATAACCTGGGATCGAACCCGAGACCTCGTCTCAGCAGTCCATTACCCATACCACTAGGCTACAACATAACGAAATAACGCATATCACGTAAAATAAAATAAGACTTAAAACCATTTCGGAGGTATCATCGTAATTGATATTGGTGTTGGATGGTTTAAAAAAAATAACCACAAAGGCTAATACGGGAGCACCGCTCCTATATTAACCTTCTAACCCAACCTATACAAGGAGGGGTGCGCAGTGTAGAATTAAAACACATGTCTTTCTTTCTTACTGTGGAACCCCGCCCACTCCAATTCGACTCAGAACTGTTTCTGAGTTACGCCAAAAATAAATGAAAATAAATAATTTAAAAAAATAATAAATAAATGGTAATAATGGAAATTGGAGCCTGGTTATGTTAAAATAATTTGCATTATTCACCAGAATTTCCTGTTTTTTATCATAGCAAATACTTTGGCCAAACTTGTATTATCTAAATTCTGAAACCTTCAGACAATGATAATCCAAATTCGATAATGGACTCCTTGATACCATAATTTTCTAATTTATTGTACTTCTGTACAATAAACAAGCATACCATACATAGGAAAACACCTCAAAGACATAGTTACTTAGCCGTGGATAACCCCAGGTTTACTAAAGTGTATTAAACATCATGACAAATTACACATAAGGTCTAAAAATGCACCGGTAAACCTAACTGAAAATCACATTCTCTCGTTATCGTAATTTTTGCAATACCTTACTCCGTAATTAAAAAATTGCTTATGAAAAACATGAACTCGATAAAGCAAAAAATAATACAACGGCCTGTTGGAAAGTTATAAAGAATATAACTAATATACGTAGTCTAAAGTCCAGCCCTACGTAACTGCTAGAAGTATATGACAGCCTTCAATCCTCTGTAAACAAGGTATCCGATATACTGAGCAAAGTGAGAAAAAAAATTAGCATTTCGATTCCATTAAGTTACTATACTTCCTCAATTCCAGGCTCCTCAACTGAATCCACTCCTTATATCCCACCCCTACTACTGCTCCTGGAGGATGGAGTAAAGACACTCATACTTTTACTTTGCAACAACTGTGCTGTGGGTTGAGATGGCAACCCACCAATAGTTCTTTTAAACAAAACTGTGAAATACTGACACCTCCATTAGTGCGTATTATTAATATTTGCTTGAGAAATGGTATTTTTCTTTATGCTCTGAAACGGCCAATAATTCACCGAATTTAAAACGGTGGTGACGGAAGCTGTGGCAACAACTATAGACCCATCGCGGTTCTAACAGCGCTCTCAGCAACACCTGAAAACCTTCGTCGTCTAAAAAAAATCTATATGCACATCAAATAATTTCCAAAAACCAATATAGCTTTAAGCACAGGAATATCGAGTGAAAATGCAGTAATGGAACTGACGCAGCTTATTGCTGGGAAGCAGGATAGGGGAGTTAAATTTTGGGTATTTTCCTTGACCTTACTAAAGCGTTTGACACAGTTTCTGTCACCCGACTTATCTCGAAATTGGAACTTATCGGCGTAAGAAGAATTACCCTCGATATCTATAAAAGCTATATTTACAATCGCACCCAAAAGTGAAAATTAACGAACACATTGTCGCTAGACAAGGTAACAGTGTCGTTTGGTGTACCTCAGGGAAGTATTTTGGAACCAAATTTGTTCCAGATCTATGTTAACGAACTCTGTAACATGAAACTTCTCAATGCCAAGTTATTTTCCTGTCTATCCCACTAGTTCCATTGAGTTGTCCCACCATGGGACAACTGAGACGATTACGTCCCTGTAGTTCCATGGGACAAGTGGAACTAATATTTTATCATATTGTTGTCCCAGTAGTTCCATTGCCGTCATCACCGAGTTGTCCATCATGGGATAACTGAGACGATCACGTCCCAGTAGTTCCATGGGACAAGTGGAACTAATATTTTATCATAATTATTGTCCCAGTAGTTCTATTGCCGTCATCACCGTACATTATGATCTCTTCTTTTGATCTCTTTATTCTTAGGCGTGTAATTCCTCTTTGGTATTAAAAAAAATATATTTAAAATTGGTATGAATTTATTATGCAATGACGTTGTCACTTTAAAAACAATTTATCCTCTAAGCAACTATAAACCTACAACAATATATAATATTGTTATTGTGAAGTGGATTTTGCAAATAATGGCTATGTCACAAGATTTTGTAATAATAAAAAGAGGCCGAGGGCGTGTCTTACTTTATTCCGGCCATGAATATTATAAACATTTAACATACTCGCGTGGAGAAACGATATGAACTAATATTTTTATCCCAAAAGTTCTATTGCAGTGAATTGTTCTAAAAACAAATGAACAGCGCTATCGGTAATATTTTGATACGAGATGTCAAAAAAGTGGAGGGACAAAAACATGTAAATACTAAAATGAAAATTGTTTTAATAGTAGCCGCACCGTAATACCGCACAATTTTTTCTAAAAACTGTCCTACGGTGATCGCACCCGTTATGAGCTCCATCTGAGTATTTTGAATAAATACATCTCTTTCCACATTAGCTGCTTTCTGTTTACGTGCTGCTGTCTCTTCGTCATTACGCACACTGTTTAACGTGGCGTCATCGATTAATATTGGCAAAATCTTTAAAAGATTGACCTCAGCCTTTGTCACCTTTTTATTAAACTTACGATGCCACCCTTCTATTGTATTTGTTGTACGATGTCTCTCTTCGTATACACAACATATTTTTTGTTTATTAAGCCACTGTTTAGTTATATAGTTATGTAACTGTTTAAATCTGATATCATCACGTGGTAATTCGTCCGAGATATACTTCCATCCTATGTTTATCATATTTTCCGGTAAAAGTGGCATAGCACAACATAAGCCAACAATCGCATTTGTTTTTTTGAGTCCCAGTGCTTTTGCTTTTCTTTTTATACTATTTGAAAAATGATAAAAACATCCCTTTACGATAGTGTTTGGAAATGTATTGCCCAATGCTTTTATAACTGCCTGTTCAAAATCAACTGTCACTTTAAGTGGTCGCCAAAGCAGTTGTGATAATATCAGTTCAAATAATATCGTGTAACATTTTTCGTCTTTATGTGACATAAAGGCATAAAGTAACGGGACAACGTTATTACTATTGATATCACTTCCTAAATCGGCGTGAATGCAATACGTTTGGATAAATGGCTTTGGGCATGATCTGAATGTACCGTCCATAAAAAAGTGTTCAGCTGACACAAGATGATATTTTGCTTCATTGCACCCAAACACTAAAATCCTCACTCCATCACAGGAATAGTCCGCAAAGAGAAAATGTTCATATTGTTTTGGAATTTCCACTTGTTCAGGATTTTTGGCACATATTTTTGATACTCCAGCCATTTTGTTACGGTAACGGTACATTGCCGACTTTTTTTGAGTATATTTCGGCAGACGTTTGGCTAGGTCAATGCCTCTATTTTTCAATTCGACTATCCCTTTATCAAACGCCTCGGGTACAGATGCTGTTCCTTGAGCAGCAGTCTCAAAACATTTGTTCAAAGTCATTTCGATTTCCTGTTGTGCATGATCTGCAGTACAAGATTGTATGTGTTGTTTTGTACGAGCTATCGAACGCTGATCCTAGGTAAACAAATACAGAGAAATTAAAATTGAGGATTCAAGTATCTATCGACAGAACAACGAGAAGAATAGCACTGTGCTGTATTGCCAGGCCCCTAAGCATAAACGCATTAGCAGCACTGATCGTCAAACAATAACTACACTCTTTTAAAGTTACCGCTTAAAAATAATATAATAATACCGCTTAAAGGTAACGCTTATCAAGTACCAATATATGGATCCATTGTGTGAAAGAAAGCAACGTATTAGTTTATCTACTCACTATCGTAACAGTAACTGATCCCGTGCATTTTGTTTTCTTGCGTTTACTGCAACTCCATATCGTTTCTCCACGCGAGTATGTTATATGTTTATAATATTCATGGCCGGAATAAAGTAAGACACGCCCTCGGCCTCTTTTTATTATTACAAAATCTTGTGACATAGCCATTATTTGCAAAATCCACTTCACAATAACAATATTATATATTGTTGTAGGTTTATAGTTGCTTAGAGGATAAATTGTTTTTAAAGTGACAACGTCATTGCATAATAAATTCATACCAATTTTAAATATATTTTTTTTAATAACAAAGAGGAATTACACGCCTAAGAAAAAAGAAATCAAAAGAAGAGATCATAATGTACGGTGATGACGGCAATGGAACTACTGGGACAATAATTATGACAAAATATTAGTTCCACTTGTCCCATGGAACTACTGGGACGTGATCGTCTCAGTTATCCCATGATGGACAACTCGGTGATGACGGCAATGGAACTACTGGGACAACAATATGATAAAATATTAGTTCCACTTGTCCCATGGAACTACTGGGACGTAATCGTCTCAGTTGTCCCATGGTGGGGCAACGCAATGGAACTAGTGGGATAGACAGTTATTTTCATATGCCGATGATACTGCCAACATAGTCTCTGGTACTAATTGAAATAGTGTAAAAGTAGTGGAGAATTGGCCTCGATTACAGTAACAGAATGGCCTTAACTGTAAATCTTAGGAAAACTTGTTTCATTCCCTTTGCGCTGCCTCCTGTAACATCACCAAATAGCATTCTCAATAGTTGCTCATACGTGCCCACTACAAACGGATTCAAATCTCTGTCCAAAAATGACAAGAACTGCGGGTCTGAAAAAGTCACTTTGATGGAATCGTATTAGGATAATTAATATGAGTCATATTGAAAATCATAAAAAGGTCACACTGATATGAACTGCGCTCAATTCCAATTTTGCAATTCAAATGGTTGACAGTTTTGTATGGAAACCACAAAATGCTTCACAAACTATGAATTGCTTTGATGTCAGTTAGCAGATTCGAAAGCAGCAACATCTTCAATTCCTTTTGCTTATATCTTAATAAATAGGTACGCTATAATATAATATAATTACTTCTTTTCATAGGATAAGTACGACATTTTTATTAAGACAGATCACATTGACAATGGCAATAATGGATAGAAAACACAATGACAATAATTAATTACAAAAGAGTTTGTAACATTCGTCCCTTATTACATTTCTTCGATTAGACGGTGGAGCGGCTTCACCAACCGTCGATTTCGTTGAGGCGTTTCATAAGTCATTGGTTATTCTAGTGATTTGGGAGTATTTGAGTGCGATGTTGAACTTACTGGTTTTTCAAATTCAAATTTAAATTCAAATTCAAATTCAAATTCAAATTCAAATTCAAATTTTATTTGCATAAAACATGGTGTACATAGATGTTAAAAAAGGTTTACAAAACTGAGCATGCATGTTTTGCCAGTGGTGTACTAGCGCACAAATATTTATTCCCTATTAACTTTGATTAAAAATTCGTCAATGCTATAGAAGCTATGTTCATTTAGCCATTTATATAATTCTTTTTTAAATTTTTTAGTGCTTAGTCCTTTAAGATACATTGGTATTTTATTGTAAATTCGTACACACATAGCAAGGCAACTCTTATTGTATTTGGTGGACTTCGGGATATCACTCAGCACAAGCCTATAGGGATCTCTCCGGCTACGTGAGCTTACACTTTTTGCTACTTTGAATAGATCACTATGTTGCCACACAAACAGACATATCTCATAAATATATAACGATGGCAACGGTAACAGATTGAGTTTTTTAAACAACGGTCGACATGACTCGTCTGGTTTAATTCCACATATAGCCCTAATGCACTTCTTTTGAGCAATAAATGCTTTATTGCAATCTGTACTATTACCCCACACTATAAGGCCATATCGTAATACAGATTCTACGTAAGCACGGTACGATATTATGGAAGTTTTACGGTTAGTGATCAGTTTTATTTGCCTTAAAGCATATACGTATTTATTAATTTTATTTGTTACGCATTCAATTTGAGTCTTCCAGCTCATATGTTGATCCAACATTATTCCTAAAAATTTTGTCTCCTTGACTTCTTTTATTTTTGGTATATTCAAATCAAAATTAAACTTCTCATTGTAACATTGGTTAAATTGCACGTATACTGATTTGTTAAGATTAATTTTTAAATTATTTATATTTAGGTATTCGATTAGCATGTCAATAGTATTATTTATTTCATCTTCGTGATATTTAATTGCATTTCCTGTTTTTTTTGATGTCACAATAATGAAAGAAAGAAAGAAAGAAAAAACATTTATTTACGAACACACAACGTACAGAGAGTCAGACAATATAAATATATACACAACAAGAAGATATAACAAAAAGAACACTCTCACACATCGTGCGCACCCAAATGGGCCACCATCTCAGCATGAATGCCCCGCACACCAGAGTATGCGAAGCGCTGGTTTTCAGATGGCGCCGCTAGTGGCTCCGCCGCCACGCAACGAGTCAGTGACGCATGAACACACGACAACAGATCTCAGTACAACACTTAAAATACTTAAAAATAGAGAATACAATGACCAAACCACAAACAACAAACAAAAATGAAGGAAAAATGCATAACGGGATATCTTCTAAAAAATTAAATCATCACAGATAATCTGTGGTTGTCTGTGGTTCACTCAACGCTCCCGCGCAGTTATCGATGACATAAACTCTTTGTTATTGAGTAACAACTTAGGTAACATGCGTTGCATACAATTGCGCAACATCATAAGATGGCCGACAAGCAAGAATCAATTATTGCACCATTCCGTCCGTGAGAATGCCATATATTCACTGTGCAATACGCCAATAATAATCGCTGTGCAAGAACAGTGATCATGAATAAATTAGTGCAATGTGATGTGTGTATTTTAGTGTATATGTTCAGTGTTTAAGCCATGTTTATGCAAACAAGCAAACGGCGTGCAACAAGTGCAACGCGGAGCATCTTCAGGGACAACAACCACACCCACTGATAACCACGAGCGACCAAGGTTTACCGAACGTCACCTCGGATTTAAGTTGTATCATGGAGTACTCCCAGGGTGAGTACAATCCCGCTTCTGTGCAGCCAGCAGATGCAATTGGTATTTATTTTTGAATGATCTCAATGTTTTTGCAGATCGTATTGGTGGTGGCAGGTCGTTCCATATGCGGCTGGCCGCGAACTTGAAGCTTCCTCGGTACGCCGAGGTTCTATGTCTCGGAGTCAACATAAGGTAGGCAGATGCCCGTGTACTGTGCTTATTTTGGTCTCTCGACCAAAACAGTCTGTCATACAGGTACCTGGGTCTATGTTTTTGCACTACGCCAAAGAGCAATGTTGCAAAATGCAGCTCCCTACGCTGTGCCATTTTCATAATACCGCCGTGGTTCAGAAAAGGCGTTACATGCGTGCGTGGCGGGATTGTGAAGCAGAATCTTGCACAGGCATTCTGCACTCTCTGAATCAGTCGCTCTGTTCTTCGTAGGAGGCAGTTCCCATACACCGTGTCAGCATAGTTGAGTTTTGAAAGGATAAGTGACTCACATAGTATCTTCCTTATGCTCACACTGATGTATGGGCGGATCCTGTATAGCACCTTCAGCCTATAAAAGCAGTTCCTGACTGCTTGTAGGATGTGTGTCTCAAATAGCAGCTGCTGGTCAAGAACCACTCCCAGGCCCCGCGCCTCCTTCACCTGTTCCACTGCACTGCCATCAATTTGTATTTCTAATTGATGCTGACATGTACTCTCAACTTGCTGTCTAGTGCCCAGGACCATAAATTTGGACTTAGCTGGGTTTAAAACCAGGCAGTTTCTCCTTGACCAGTCTTCAATGTTTCTCAAGTCCTCACTCATTTTCTTCATGGATTCCAGGCAGTCAAATGGAGGAAAAGAGAGATACAGCTGAAGATCATCGGCGTAGAGGTGGAACCTGCAGTTGGCGATCATGCTGGTGATATCTGCACTGTAGAGAATGAAAAGTAGCGGGCCCAAGATCGAGCCCTGCGGAACGCCCCTGGTGACCTGACGATGCGGGGAATCTACCATGTATCCTGTTTTATTGTCCTTTACTTGGACAAATTGATATCTACGGCTCAGGTAGCTATCGAACCAAGCAACCACTTCTGTGCTGCATCCGTAATATACAAGTTTTGACAAGAGTAGTGAGACATTTATACTGTCAAAGGCACGGGAGTAATCAAGGAGCGTGAGCACCGTGCTCATACCCTGATCCCGGGCTTGCAGTACATTGTCCACAACATCCAATAGGGCAGTAGTCGTGCTGTGCCCTTTTCTGAAGCCAGACTGCATTAGCGGGAGTATATTGGAGTTTTCCAAGTAGATTGTCAGCTGGTTGCTGACAACTCTCTCTAGGATCTTAGACATGCATGGAAGAAGACTAATTGGCCGGAGCATCAGCATATAAGATGCATTTGTGATTTAAAATACTGGTAATGTCATTGATATATATCAGAAACAATATAGGGCCTAACACACTCCCTTGAGGAACGCCACATACGTTGTATCGAGAGTCAGATAGATAGTCCACATTCTCATCTGTGGTTTGTATGACTTCCGGTACAACCTCGGTATTCTTGGTAGTACAGTGTTGTTGGTGAATATTATTATGATCAGCGGGTTTCGATGGTATAACTTCCGGGATAATTTCAAGGGAATATCGTGAGCGAATATGGTCAACGTTTTTCATCTCCTTGAGGTGTTACAACAACGACGAGTATTCATGTTTTCGCTCCATTATAGTTCCAGGCTGCCACTTTTTCTCCGAACGCGTTTGAGTGTAAACCTTATCTCCTAGTAATCAATTAGGGGTTGAGTTAATTGCGTCGATGTTTACTTTGACTTGCTTAAACTGCTGTTTTCTTTTAATTGGTTGATGTTGGATAGCAAACAATTCAAGCGTCATCCGAACACAATTTCTGCTGGTGATTTTCCGGTAGTTGAGTGAGGGGTGCTTCTGTGGCTGAAAAGAAGCTCACGGAGACATTTCCTGATGTTGTTCCCTTCTTGTGGTGACATTCTAGATTTGAATGTTCTTACCAAGCGCTTGGCTAGTCCGTTAGTTCTTGGGTGATATGGAGATGATGTGAAGTGTATGATTCCTTTACTTCGAATGAGATAAATTGGGGCCCATTATCAGACACGATCATCTGGGGAATTCCAAAATTGCAAAAATTGTCGTCAAGTTCAGAACATAAATGCCTTGTCGTAGTCCGTTTCATTGGTCTCACGTCTATCCATTTGGATAATGCGTCGCTCAATACAAACCAGTAGGTGCCTTAAAATGGTCTGACAAAATCAATATGAACTCTTTCCCATACCTGTTCGGGAATCGACCACGAAAACACCGGCAATTCTGAATTGCAAGGACGGTTCTTTTGACATTTATGGCATCTTTTAACGTAACTGTCAATATCGTCCTCAAGTGATGGCCACCATAAATAAAATCTCCCAAGAGCCCTCATGGCTGAGATACCTGGATGGCCTTGGTGTAAATGTGCTAGGATTGGTTTGCGGAGTTCATTTGGAACGACTATTCGCCCTTGCCACATAAGCACATTATTTTCAATAGATAAATCATTTCTTTTGCGATAGAAATGTTTCGATTCATCGTTGTATTGTATTTGTGGCCATCCAGTTTTTAAACTCATCATAACTTTTGTTAAAGTAGGATCTGAAGTGATATTTATTTATTTATTTAAACTTTTTGCACAAACAGATAAGGATTGTACAAAGGCGGACTTAATGCCACAGGCATTTTCTACCAGTCAACCTTAGAGTGATGCAGAGATATTTATATCAAAGGTAAGTGCATGAAGTGTTGTGGTGAAATATTTTAATCGATCCTTCAAGTTAAGGTCTGACATTTCTGCGTTCAGGAATTTTAATGTAATTTTGTGGACGGTTCAACTTCAGTTGATGAAGGTTTACCTTTCTTATTCGGTAATCTAGAAAGACAATCAGCTAGAGTTGTTTTCTCGTTTTCTGAATACTATGTGTTGATTATAACTTCCAATCAATAAAGCCCATCTGATTAGTCAATTATTCTCTAATTTTGGTAGATTACGTTGTTCTCCTAAAATATGTATTAAAGGTTTGTGGTCTGTTATAATCGTGAATTTTGTACCTCTTAAGTGTTGATAAATTTTTTTGATTCCAAAGAGTATGGCAAGAGCTTCACAATCTACAACAGAATACTTGATTTCATCAGATCGTAGTTTTCTTGAGGAAAAGGCGATCGGTTGATTGATTTTGCTATTTCTGTGAAATAATATTGCGCCTAAGCCTTTTTCTGATACATCGCATGCTAAAAATAGGGGTCTGTTTTTATTAAATGCTATTAATGGCTTTGATAGAATAATGCATCCTTTTGTTTTTTTTTTAACTTTGTTCTTTTGCAGTCTACCGTAAGGTCGTAAAGATTAGCACACGTACTGTATAATTCTTTTACAGATTTTAGTTCCTTCATGTTTGATGGCTCAGTTACTTTTGAAATAGCGTCGATTTTTGTTTTTGTGGGTAATATTCCTTCTTTACTAATGTGTCCTAAGTATTCAATACTGTTTCCTAAGAATGTATTTTTTTTAGATTTACTTTTCGTCCTGCTTTTTCAAGACGGTCAAACACTATGTTGAGGGTGTTAAGATGTTCTAGCATATTTTGCCCTGTTACAGCAATATCATCGAAATAGACAGCTACGTTTGGTATGTCATTCAGCAATTTATGGAGATAATGTTGAAAAACTGATGGAGCTATTGATATACCGAATGGCATTCTGTTATATTGATAGTGTTTTGATAGGGTAAGATACTTTTTTGACTCTAGTGCTACTTCAAACGTATGCGTATTTGAGATTGATTTTTGAAAATAGATCGCTATTTGCCAGCTTCTGTCTCAGTTGATCGAAAATGGGAACTGGGTGTAGATGCTTAATGAGCGCTGCATTAACTGTGGTTCGATAATCACCACGGATGCATATTTGGCCATAAGGTTTAACGACGTTCACAGTAGGCGTAGCCCATCCTACAGGAATAATATTTGGGTCTACTTCTTCAATGACGCCTTTTATTTATTTATTTTTATTTGAACTTTTTGCACAAACTGACAAGGATTGTACAAAGGCGGACTAAATGCCACAGGCATTTTCTACCAGTCAACCTTAGGGTGATGCAGAGAAATTTATATCAAAGGTAGGTGCACGAAGTGTTGTGGTGATAGTTCTCTATGTTTGGTATACAAATAATAATTATATATAATAAAATTTAATGAAAAATAAATAAATAATAATATGTCCATATATAAGTATATACAAACATCATAAACTACATACACATATAGACCAATATATACATAGATATATGCATAAAAATTAAAAACCTACACGAATACATACAGATGCGATCTGAAATTATTTGTTTGCCAATGACTACAGTTCCCGTGGACGTTACAGTGGCTATGGGTTGCTGTAGAGCTGGTGTACTCTGGTCTTAAATATAAAACGGCTTGTAGACATTCTGATTTCCAGAGGAAGCGCGTTCCATAAAAGAATAGACTGGACTAAGAAAGAAGAGTGGACAAGGCTTGTCGTGTGAGTGGGACAGTGTAGGAGTAAGTTATTCGACGAGCGTAAATTTTTGTTATGGTTAGAGCCGAGTAAGTAGAGTTGACACTTTAAATAAGCTGGGGCATTGAGAAGGTTTAATAGGCCTTCTGACACAAGCCTATCTAATTCTGTTTCTATGTTCTTTTCCATGCTAAATTTAATAGGCCGAGCTGGCAGGAGTACTGATTCTGCGTTCGGTTTTATGTGAATATTAACTTGATAATCTTTAACTTTTCCTAGTTTTCCGTAAAATAACGTCATGTGGGTTTCAATTACTTGCTTGAGTGTTGAAGTTTGGTTCGTTTGTTTAATTGAATAAACAGGTTTGGGGAATTGCATGTCAAACATTTCACTCCACTATAAACCAAATAGCATCGGCTTAGCGTCCTTTATGACTATAACGGGTAATATTCTCTGTGTTCCGTTTAATTCTACTGTTACGTCTGTAAGTCCTTTTGTTTTAAGCTTGGTGTTGCAATAATGCTTTCAGTCTTGGAGCGGATGCGAGTGGTGGTTCACCTATTTTCTTCCAGAATTTGGTATTAATGATCGAGAATGTAGAACCTGAGTCCCAGTCCATACTGCATTTCGTGCCGTTAATGCATACATCAATTTGTTTACATGACTTAATTTGTCTGTTTTTAATGTTACAAACAACTCCATCTTCTTCTTCGTCGTCTGTTTGATCGCTTAATGAAGATGAAGTTGCACTGAATGTTAGTTTCTGTAACCTACTTTGTTTACGTGGTGTTGCGCTTGCAATACATGCTTTGCCAATTTTAATACAACAAGATTCGTGATGTCCTTTAATATTGCACTGTTTGCAGATGTTGTTTTTTGCTGGACAGTCGGTAAAATCATGTTTGTCATGTTTTCCACAACGAATACATTGACCGTAATGTATTTTGCTAGGTACTTTACGGTACGTGTTATTACGTGAATCGAAATTGTTATTTCTGATCCTGTTTATGCTTGTTATTACTGTATCATGATCTGCTTGTTCTCTTGATTGAGCAACAGCGAAAATTCGGTTGAAAGTAAAGTAGTAAAGTAAATGTCTCTTGTAAATCAGGCCACTTATGTTTCATGTCAGTTTCTAATTTAGAGTGGTTTAATCCTATGGCGAAACAATCCCGTAGTTGTCGTTCTAAAAATTCATTATCGAAGCCACAATCTTTACTTAAGTCTGTAAGCCTATTTGCATAGTGTTCCATTGACTCTTTTGTCTGTCGAATGCAACCCCAAAATTCGTTAACGCATTACAATTATACAAAATTAAGAAAACAAGATATAGATATCTTGTTTTCTTAATTTTGTATAAGTCTAATAATTTTGCTTTGATGTGCATTATAAACTTGATTCGAATAATGGTGTTAACGCAATATTTACTTCTCTGAAAATTTCAGGTGTAATGAAATTCAATAACAGATCCTTTTACCAATCCTCGTTTACATTGTAGATTTTGCATTTTGTTTCAAAGTAGTCCAAAAAATCTTCAATTCTGTAGCAATCAGGATTAAATTTTTCCTCTCTAAATTATTCACGATCGTCATTTTGTTGTGTTGTAGGGTGTTCGTCACGCCCGTTGTTGTGTTCTGTGTGTATTCTTCACACGCACTTTGATGTTATTTGAGATGCTAGCGTTTGAAACACAAGTAGCATTTGTTCTTGCTGCGTTTGTTGAACGCGCAAAAACTGTTCGAACTGTTCTTTATCCATGTTTTTTTAAATCCTCGTCGCCAAACAAAATAACTTCTTTTCAAAGGATAAGTACGACATTTTTATTAAGACAAATTACATTGACAATGACAATAATAGATAGAAGAGAAAATATAAAGGCAATAATAAATTACAAAAGAGTTTGTAACATAATATAAAGAAAAAATATATAACGTTTTGCATTATGTTGTGTCCATAAATTAACTATTATTACTTAACTTAAGCCATTATTTTATGAGTAAATCCTGTAAAACCAAGCTGCTGACGCCAACAGATAGTGGCAACACTTATTCTTTGATTTCGTTCTTATAATTTAATTTCCAATAATTCTATAACGGATAATTGATATTTTATTTTGTATTGTTTTAATAACACATATTCTACAAATTAACATACTTAGTTTGTAAAAACAGTACAGAAAAAAAAAACTCGCAACAACAAGATCTTTATTTTTGGCATTTGGCAACATTTTCACGAAATTAGAATCTGCTTGGTAAACGAATTGTTGTAATTCTGCTCAGGATAAGTGACCATTTTACGAATTTTTAAGTAATCGACCGAGATCTACTTGCAATTTATAAAGTTACTCGTTTTTGGCGGAACCAAAATATGGCCTTTTTAGACCCGCTGAAGTGGTGGGTATCCAAATTAATTCGGGACTGCGATGGGATAAACATATTGAAATTGGCATTGTATTGTTCGGTTTCAAATTAGCACATTCGAAATGTTTGTAAATTATTAGCTGTAAATCCAAAATAATTTAAATGAATTTAAAAATTAACATAAATCACAGAACTCCAAAGATAGCTGCTAATTCTTACTTTTTATAGTTTTTATCATGTAGAATCTAGAAAATTACCTTAACTTGTTTATAATATAGAAATTTTATAATTTTTTTACTATACAAAATAATCAACAAGCTTCTAAATAAAGGAAACATATTAAACATTTACATTTTTATCATTCACCACTATGACAGACGTATCATAGGACAATGATCTTCAATCTCTGATGACATTTCAGCTTCAATGTGTTCCTTCTCTAAAACCTTTGTCATTCTTATGTTATTCCAATTTTGGGAACATAATTCACAAGGAAAAAGAATCAAAAGAATATTTTTGATGTGGTAAAATCACGTACACATCACGCCGCACATGGGTCGAAACGAACCATACTCACTTTAAATCCTCGTAATTTTTTCCCCAATCCCCGGGAACCAATTGAGGCGGGGTGTGCGGATAGTCCATGAAGTTACTTAGTGCGATAACATAAATTGACTAATATTAAAGCAGATATGACCCAAAAACTAGAGTATTGGATCTTTTCCACCCGGCACAGCACGACTACTCGTAGATTAAGTATTCCGTAGATATGGGGAATTGTTATAAACAAAAAAATTAATTTGTGACTTACGCGTTTTCCTTTGTTTAAACTTATTGTAAAATATATATAATTTATCAATTTCAAAAGTTAATCAAATGAAACTTTAAAGCATTTAGTAGGCTATTCAAATCAATTAAGATAAGAAATTTTTTGAATCAGTACAGGCGGCTCACAGTTGCCGTAAGACGGATATATGGGAAGATTCGCATTGTTACAGGTTCAGTGGCTCAGTGGTCAAAGCATTCCCCCTGTAAGGGTAAGATATCAGCTTCAAATCCCGCCTGAACTGGTTAAATTTTTTTCCTATCTTAATCGATTTAAAAAAATTAACTTTATTTTCATGCAACACACCTAACTTGGGCAACCATGTTTGTTTGTGAGAAAAGTAGTTTTGGTTGATAATAATTGTTTATGGTAGTAAAGTTAGTACAAATTTAAATATGATCCATACCTGGGGACAGAGGATGAATTTTGCCATTTCGTGCAATCATAACTATTCGCCTGCATTTTACATTTAACATCATATTTTAATACCAACAAATCGTCTGAAAAAAGCACTCAGGTACATAACATAGCCAAATGCTTCAGCGTTTTGAGTGAATTATTTAAAATTTTACTGAAAACGTTCAAACATAAGTCACATCTATTCCTGATTACCGCTATGCTACATGCATCTTATATCATACTATTTACCTATAAAATTTTGACATACAGCGTATATACCCTGAGTTATTTTTTATTATTATGGGCTATAGAGTATAACAATGAAACACAAGTAATCAGGAATAGATGTGACATAAGTCACATCTATTCCCTGATTAGGTACCATTATTACCGCTATCATAATGAAACCAACAATTCTGTGAACTGAAGGAGGTCGCCACTTTCTTTTGAATGATGTCAAATCATGCTAAATTGTCTTTGATTCGTAATAAATTAGTACTTATTTGACAGTGACATCCGTAGTTCCTATTTTTGTCATTTCACAGAATCGTTGGTTTTGCTGGATATCATACTATTTGCCTGTAAAATTTTGACATAACAGCTGTAAATAGCCTGGGTAATTTTTTATTACTATGGGCCATAGAGTATAACCATAAAACTTTGAAATAACAGAGTTACTGACAGATATTCGAAAACTGTAGAATCTAATTAAAATAAAGAAATTATTGCATTTTACCAATCCAACCATTGTTGTACGGTAGCGATTGAGACAGAATACGCTGACTTGGAAACATGAATAATAATATTGAAGAAACTCCGATCCCACAAAACATCTTTATTGAATGTTGCGTTAGTAGTTTTCAATAAAACGGTTTATATTGCAGAAGGCAACAGTAAAATTGTTATCAAACACTAAATTTACACCATATTAAATTGGATTTATGTATATGTATAGGTTAGTAAATTTAAAAGATAAAAGTATTATTTCTAGGGATTATTTTTGAGAGGCCATTACTTCTTCAACCACATTTTTTATTTTCATTAACCGGAAATAAAGAGTAAATTCAAATTGCCGTTCAGTATCACAAATAACCTAGCTCGAAGATAATATACCTATAAATCTTTACCGGGCCCCTAGAGTTAAAAAAAAATCAAAGTAAATCGAATACATACTCGTAATAGACGTTGTAGTTACGTTAATGTATTTTAAGTACATACGTACATATAATCACGCCTTCATCCAACATCTCACCAATAATTGTATTCGCTCCCACGTAATAGGGGGTGAGCCTATTGCCGTATGTTGGGCACTATAGTTGACTCGAGTCATGCATCTGAGGCCGAGTCTGGGCTGTATATATCTGTATGATGTTAAACAGCCCTATCCCTTAGTCGCCTTGAATTTTAAGGTATTAGCTTCTCCTAGAAAATAAACTTGACTAGATATGATACTTGTTAAGATTATTTGTTATACTACTTAGATGGCAGACAAGCATAAGACGCATCTGATGTAAAGTGGTTACCGTGGCTTATGGGTGTATGCAATACCAGGGGCTCCACACTTGTACTGCCGACCCTAATAGAACTTAAATAGAAAGCCTACATGACGTTTTTTGCAACTATTATTATATTGTTTTAAGCATGCTGTGACACCAACTTCACCACGATGCCATTAAATTTAATAATTCAATAAGTACGTTTTATACATAAGTAGAAACATAATAGCTTGGTATTTTGCTATCAAATAACAGTAAATTATCAAACTACCTGTGCCACGTTCGGTTGCATTTGCCCTTTGGAGCTCAATGTGACGTTGGCTAAATCAATTATGTAGTGGAGGGTAAATCACACATATATTTATTTTTTATACCACTTAGGTGGCAGACAAGCACACGGCCCACCTGATGGGAAGTGGTTACCGTGGCCTAAGGACTCGTGCAACACCAGGGGCGTCACACTCGCGCTGCCGACCCTGAAGAAACCCTTTTGGAGAACCCCATATTGTAGCCGCATGGGAAGACCGCAGCAGGGAGTTCCACAACTTAAGTGTGCGTGGGATGAAGTTTCTTTCATACTGCACAGTGCGTATCGTCTCAGGTTGCAATGTGTGGGGATGAACTCCCTGCCTACGGCGAACGGTGCGATGATAGAATGTTGCTGTGAGCATCATGTCAAACAATTCATCTGAGCACAACCGGTAGAACACACACAGCGAAGAAAAGTCCCTCCTCAAGCGAAGAGATTACACATCACCTGCGAGTATGGGATTGTCAACCAGCCTCACTGCCCGTCTTTGCACCGAGTCGAATGGGTCAAGCTGGTAAGCAGGGGCTCCAGCAAAAAGGTGACAGCAGTACTCCATGTGGGGCCGGCCCTGTGCCTTATAAAGAAGGAGTCTCTGCCCCGTAGTGAAGTACCGCCTCGCCCTGTTAAGCACGCCAAATTCTTTAATGCCAACTTAACCTTGTCCTCCAAATGCGGTACAAGACATCGCTGGAAATGTCGACACCAAGGATCCCGATGCTCGAGGCAATGGTAAGTGGTGTGTCCAGGAACTACGGCGCCACAATGAATGGGATTTTCTTAGCAGTGAATACACACACTTGTGTCTTAGTGGGGTTGAATTGGACTAGGTTTAGCCGTCCCCAATCGGATACTCCAGAGAGAGTAGTCTCGATTTCGGACACAAGTTGTTCGCGACACTCTAACACCTCGGACCGAGGGATATTTGCATGGCCCGTGTAATACGTGTCCCCGGTACTTTCGTCCGCATAACAATGAATGGAGCCTTCAGACATCATGTCATTGATATGCAGCAGAAATAGGGTCGGAGACAACACTGAGCCTTGTGGGACACCAGCGTTTATGTCCATAAGGTCCGAGCAGCTGCCATCGACGACAGCTTGGATACTTCTGTTGGACAAAAAGCTAACGATCCATTAGTATAGTCCCTCGGGTTCATAGTATGGCAACTTTCAAACATCTATTTTTGTAACGCATTTCGTAATTATGTGTGGTAGGTGTTAATATGCTCCCTGGCAAAATTTAGCTCATTATAATTGTGGAAGCTTGTAATTGGCGTGTGCTAACCTAAATGTTGTGTATATGTGAATGTAGCTGTAAGCTCACCAAACAAAATAAAATAAAATAATGAGTAAGCGTTACAATAAAAGATGTTCGACTAATTTGGGGCACCCTAGTATACGTACTCGTATAATAATTATTATTAAAATTTGAAATGAAACTCAAAATAGCAAATATAGTTTATTACAATGTTTTTATAAAAAGTAAAATTATTTTTACTTATTGGATTGCACAACATACACTATTACAATTTGGATTAATCCAATAATAAAGTAAAAACAGATTTAGACTTTTTATTACACTGCCTCATGACAAAGCTAACTTAAGCTACAAAAATAAAAAGAGCATAGCCATAATATATTACGCAAGTTTGGATAATTTTATTACAAGAGTTAATGGTTATTAATTTAACTTCATAGTGCTTTCTATAGGTAATTACTATGGGTTTATAAATGTCAAAAGCAAGTAGCAGCTATTTAAATACATTTTGTAGCTATGTATGAGTGTTACCAATCTTAAAGTCGGTATTTTGCAGCCCTGAGAATAGGGTATTTGTCTCCAGTACATAAACCTCGAAAATCGTCCATAGAAAGGTCCACAATAGAAACTCCTCCAAGGTTTTTAGCTCTGGAAAAAAAAATTAAGTGAAAACATATTTATATTTGTTTAAGAACATTTTTTAAATGAAAACAGACCATTCACCTATCCACCAGCAGCTATTGATACTCAGCTTAATTGGATTGGCATTTTATCTTTTGAATTATACCAGTAATTAAATTATTTATCACTTTTCACTTTTTGAATTCGGTTTATATTTTGATTTCAAATATACTTCATTAATACTGTTTTCAAGAACACAATTTATCTGTTACTACTTCTAGCCAAATATAAAAAAAAATGTTTTTCAAAACTACCTCGTTGCTTTCGACAAAGTGATAAACAAACCTATGTAGACAAAGAGGCAACCGGGAACTGTAGGTATTACTGTAGCCCGTGACATAGGTTCGGATGTTTGTCATATCAACTAACAGATTCTGTATTAATTTGGACTGACATTAAACTCATGTTTAGTAAGCAGGCAGACCGAGATGTTTATAGTTGGCAATAAACAGAAATCCGATCTTTAAAGCAGTGAGTGAGATTCGTGTCAATATCAACTGTACTTCAATATATGCAATTCCAACTTACTTGACATATGATGCTCGCTGACCAGCAGTGTCGGGGTCTTCGTAGGAAACCCAAAGGCCACCCTCACCACTGTCGTCGGGTAGGCGGAAGGCATATGTTCCTATAAAACATTAAGCATTATTATTCGTATACTCTTAGAAGGCAATACTGGCTGACACAACACTTGCGGCTCCACCAAAATGGAAATCATTTGTATAGGTTTCTATTACGATTTTCCCAAACAAAACAGGTATTATTCAGGTTATAAGCTAACTCTATGCCAAGTCATATCTGAACGTGAAAACGTGGCTGTCAGACAGAGTCTCGCATTTTTAATATTAACATTATCATGTAAACTCATTAGCAATCAATGTTCTTTTGCGTAGTTGTTCTAGTTGTAGTTACAACCAACGGCGCACTATAACTTTCCGAAGCATTCCTATAAAAAAGCTTAAAAATCATTTGTAATATTTGAAGTAACAAATTTTGAACTTTAAAATTGAAGTTATTTCACCTAACACATAAGCGTTAGATGAGACCATCATGGATTTTAGTAATAGGGAATATTTGTACTCATCAACAATCTTGCTCAGCTTTTAAATATTTTTGACAATGAACAAGATGACTACATAATAGCTGGTTAACAAAATTCTAAAATATCAATCTCAGTAACAAAACATCAATGCTGGGCACCATATATTATGACCAAAACAGACAAGCTGGAGTTTCGCTAACTAAAAATAATAATAGATTACATTGTTTTTCCGAAAATGTTTAGTTTGCTAACATATTTATTTAGATTATCCTTCTTGAAGAAACAGTTTTGAACCATTTTACCTAAAACTTGCATTATAATTTAATATATTTTAATTTAATAAAAATAACGAGATGATGTGACTGACGCCACATCTCATTAATTTTGTTTTAGATCGTTCGACTTGCATACAAAAGCGTACAAAAGTTCAACAACAGTTTGGTCAATCTCATCACTACAATAACATGCATGAAATATTAATAGAATACAACAATGATTAATAGTGCGATAGCCAAAATAACACAGACAAAGTGATAAACAAACCTATATGGACAAAGAGGCAACAGGGAACGGCAGGTATTAGCTAATTACTTTTATAAAACAACATGCGAATACCTTTAACATGCAGCGGAATCATTCTAACAATATAATTCACAAATACTAAATGTTCAGAAACAAGTTAGCGAAAAAAAGCCGTTTAGGCTATGTCTCTTATTACAACTACATTAAAATTGGAATAAAGTTTATTCATTTTACCCAACCAATTTTTGTAATAACTAATGTACCTACTTAGTTTAAAAATTTAAAAATCGTATTTATCGAATAAGCTTAGGTATATTAGGGCACTTAATAGCGGGCGTTGAATAATGAATTACAGCTTGGCAAAATGATGCTAAATAAATTACTGTTTTTTTTGTTTATACCACTTAGTTGGCAGTCAAGCACACGGCCCACCTGATGCGAAGCGGTTACCGTGGCCTATGGACGTATGCAACACCAGGGGTGTCACATTCGCGCTGCCGACCATGAAGAAACCTGATGCCCCTCTTGAAGAACCCCATATTGTAGGCACATTTTCATTTATTAGTTACAGAAGAAGCTAAAATAATGTATTGAAAGGTGATGCCAACTAAAGATTAATTTAAAGCCGCGGTAGCCTAGTGGTATGGGTAATGGACTGCTGAGACGAGGTCTCGGGTTCGATCCTAGGTTTTACCATGGCACACACCAATGACTTTTCGATGCTTTTCGAAGTTATGTGTGTATTTCTCGCAGGTTTATAAGTGCCCGGGTAATGGCAATAGGATCGCCACCTATTACATTGGGACCTAAACATAAACTGGCGAAATGTGGGTGCTAGCACTTCTGCCAACCCCTTCGGGAATATAGGCGTGAGTTTATGTTATTTTATGTTATGTTATGATTTATTTGAATTTCCGTAAGAGAAAAATTAAGAAGATTTGGATTTAATATGAGCTTATTTGATATATGAATCTATTTATACAAATAAATTAAAATTACTTTTATTATGAACTATATACGTATAAGCGCAACGAAGACCGATATAAATACGAAGTTCTCTTGCACCCCATACATTTGCACTACACGCGTCACTGACAAGTACGATCTTGTACGTAGAGTTTTAGGGCGGCTCTAAAAATTAAATTTTCAAAATCAAATATCTGTAAACCTATTTGTCGTAAGAATATTTCACTTTAGCAGTTCATTAAGTATATTATAGACTGGTAATTTTTCGATAGTATAAAAAGTGTTCTATAGTCTATTGATACTGTACCTACTCTAAAGCAAGTTTTGAACACAGTGTTCTGCTTGTGCCTTCGAACAAAACAAGCTTTTAAACGTAAAATAATAGTCATGTGTACGAAATTGTCAAAATGATAAACTCTGATAATTTAAAAACACTTTGTTTGAAAATGTATTTATTTGATTGGAAATTGAGGTACCTACAACACAATATTTCATCAAATGGTGCAGAACAACAATGAACTAATAAAAAACAACTTGATTGAACAACAGTTAGATGGAAAGGGAAGTAAAATTGAACACTTGATTCATAAATGGATCAAAGAGGAAAAGTTATTTATCAAAGTTGTCTGCGGACATCAAAGATGGCTTGTGAGTAAATATTTTTCTATCTTTCTTTCTATGAAAGCAATAATCGTGAAAAATGGTTGCGGACCCATGGGGATGATTGTAAAATATCGCTAAAACTAGAGAAATACAAAAGACATACATACAAAATACAGAGACATTGCAAGCTTCGATTTGCTGACTCATTTCAATCGTAAGTTGCGCATTATTTTATTTAAAGATAGTAATATTATTAAAAAATAATTTGTAACTTTGTTAGGCAAATGAAGGGAAATTTATAAAACCCAAAACCTGGTGAAATATGGGTGGGCATTGCTCAATAATTGATAGATACAAATTTCTAGGTCTGTGGTTATTACTGAATAAAATTTTAACAAACTTGCGTCAACTTTTTCAATCGACTGTTGTGTTAGAATTTATTACACTGCTTGGGATACAATATTGTGCATTTAGAAGTGTGATAAGTTAATTAGGAAATATCAATATGCCACGGCCAAAATGCAATGCAAGCAAAGCTTAAAGCCTATTAATGAGTACCAACCAAACATAGGGCTTAAATCGATGTCCTTTGTTAAACCTTGCTCTGAAAAGTTAAATTATCAAGGTATTCTTTTAATCTATACGGAATCACTTAAGTAATACGTAATTGTTGTGTAATTATTGATAATTTAGTAAGTGTACATTTCATACGTAAATATGTTGTGTGTTAATTGAAATCACGCATACTATGTGCCATTTCAAGGCTTTACACAAAAATTAATTGAATTCGATACGTATGATTTGTCACACTCATATTGTATCTGTATTTTGTGTATTGATAGTTTCATTGCTTATCAAAATTTGCTGAAATTTCATAATCAAAGAAACATAGCAAAGACACTGTCATGCCGTAATATTTTCGCCCTTTAGAGGTAAAAAATACCACTAAGTATTTATAAATTTATGACTATGATTTTGTGATTAAAGAAAACTAATAAAAATATACGGTGGCTAATCTACAACGTATGTTTTATTAATATTGGTTATACAGTCTGAAAACGGTACACTGCATACGTGTCATCAAATCATCGAATTTGATTAAACAATTAATTCATAAAAATTGCAATTTTTTAATAATGGCATTCATAGAAACCATGTCAGAATTTTTTAAGCAATTAGTTCCCGTTGAACTTTAGCTTATGCACTTTATATCGTATCGCATTTAATACGTTATCATTTTATAACGTATTTTATTGTAGTAGTGCATTACTCTTAATTATTTGTTTTTGATCTCAGTAACAAGGATTATTTAACTATTTTTTTAGTAATTTTACCATCTCATAGCGTTCAACTAACTTGATGCGTAAAATGTACTCGTACTATATTTGTAAAATATAACATTTTAATGAATGTCATACCACCCATAAATTTCCAGAAGCTGAACATTACACTGCTAGGTGCATCATTTTGAGACCTGTATTGCAATAGTAATGTTACTTGTTTCTAATTATATATTATTTATTATCACTGAGACATTTTATTAAGGTACGATATTTTAACAGCAATAATAATTGAATTTCCTGTTCGATACTGTTTACAATAATTAGCTTGTACTAAAATCAAAATGAATTATTATAATTCGATGTTTTGAAATAAATGGATGAAATTTTAAATTTATTCATAATTTCAAAGCTACTCACAGTCAGTGTCAAAGTTTAATATTTGCATGAAAGTGATTATTTATATTTAAAATATAAGCAAAAATTTTAAAATATTATAAATTGCCCAAGAATAATTTTATAAATGAAATGGCTCAAAATCAAAATTTCTAAACCTGAATATGATAATCAATTTTTAACGCGCACTGTACGTAATTACAAGTTGAGTAATATGGATATCAAATATGATGTATTCGAGATTGTACTTACCGAAGCGCTTGCTAGGATCAGTGACCTTCCTAAGGTGAGGTCGCATGCCCTTCTGGTGATTAGGGTTGATAAGTTTGGCACAAACTTCAGGATAACTCAGAATACCATCAATTTTGGTGTAAGGTCCTGAAGCATACAAATTATGTCTTTTTAAGTGTTAGTCAATTGATTTGTCCAACTAAGCAGTGCCGATAAAACGGAGAGAATAGTGAACAACGGGTGAATAGAGATAAAATGGTCGATAGATTATTTTAAATAATGTCTTTTATAATATTTCACATAGGATCAGATACTTGATAGATAATTCTGTTCATTATTACATTAAATTAATCCATAGTTTCACTTTATCCGTCTGTCTGTCTGTCTGTTCGCTTTAAAGCTGAACCGTTTATGATAAAATTCGGTATACAGGTAGGGTAGGCCTTGGGAAAGGCCTAGGCTATCTTTGGTCGCGATATCCGGCAATCATGCGGGTAAGCCGCAGGCAACAGCTAGTAGAAAATAGCTGCAAAATTTATCTGATCATTTTACTCCTGATCACCCTTTGATACTTATTCACCTCGTTTTACGGTACCCTTAGATAAAATATTATGTTATGCTGTTCTTTTTACTTAGGATAACGTGAGCGAAAATTCATGAAAACTAGTCAATCTTTTCATAGGAGTGTGTTATCTTAAAATGGTATTTTCTATAGAATATACGGGCATTACCAGCTTCGCCTGGGCCATCAGCATGTAGAGGAGGGACACCAGCTATCTCACTCTCAGAATCCAGTTTCCAAGTGCGAGCAAATGTAGGAATAGACAGAACGAGCTTCTGTGCCGGAGCACTGTTCTGGAGCCTGTCAATACGCAACATTTCAAAAATAAAGCCGTTTGTAGACAATAGAAAATAATACACAAGTATAAGTGAGTAAAAGAGTTCATTCTACACAATAGTCTCGAGTCCGTTAAGGGGACGTGAAAAAGTATCTAAAGTCACTGGCAAGCTGAAGGACACTATTGTACCGTTATTGGTATCTACAATGGTACCTAATCTTGTTTTCTTAGTCTTTACCTTTAGTTTACCATCAGTCAAGGTGACGTCGTGTATCGTATATAGTATTTATACTATTTAAAATAATGGTCCTATAATTAGAACGTGTAACCAATAAAGATACAGACCAGTAGGATACATCGGCATCAGCGTTCAGTAGGGGATTACGGTTCTGGGGAGTGTATAATGGAGTAGCGTAATCAGCTTCCTTAGGGTTGCGCTCAGGAGTGTTGAAATCGTAGGCAGCGATGTTAACAATGTCAACTAGATTGATAATTGCCGGAACATCATAGTAGACTAGAAAGAAAAGATAGCTTTCGTAAATAATTAAAATTATGATACACATATTTATAAGTTCTCGTATTTATGTTTTCAGATGACCAGTTACTGATAGAATTGTGAAAACCACGGAACAATAGCCAAATATCGTGGTCAGAACGGAATGAACGTCTTACAATATAGACTGCTCACTAGATATAAGATCTGTACTAAAGATGCTGTGATAAATATAAGATCAATCAGTCAACAGGAATGAATTAAGATTACAATGACCCACCAACAAGCAGCCCAAACCAAATGAATCCATCTGAAAAATTACGTTGATGTCAGCACGATATAGGTCCACGTCTGTAATAAACTGTAGTAATATTATAAGCGCTAAGAACGATGGTCCATTTGAAGTTTGGGTCATAGCCGCTTAGGCAGCTAAACGGTACTAAGGGTTTCGTTAAATAATAAAGTGTAATTTTTAATTTACCTTCCTAATACTGTTAGAAATCACGTCATTCATAGCTAGACACTTTAACTTCATGAGAACTCCTTGCCTAACATCCTTAATGTTAAGTCCATAAGTAACGAAAGAATGACAGTAACAAATGTAATGACATATTTATCGTTACTTTTTAGAGTTGTTGGACTTTTAGGCAAAATAAAGTCGATTATGTAATAGTTGACGTACCTACTAGTATTTTAGCAGTCAAATTTCAACCACTAACGGTATATAAACTATACTGTTACGTTACACTTGATACACACATACATAAATTAACAGGTTTAACAGAATTTTTTTCTTTCTTCGACTACATAGACCTTTTAAGTAATCTAAAACTCGCAGGAGGTAGGACACGACGGTATTTCCGTCCTAATTGAGCAGTCCAGCTGGGGAAGTACCACCACTGTACTGAATACCACGGCTATAATAACCTATTCCCGGCGGTGAGTAGGGTAGCCAGAGCTCACTGGAGAAGGGTTTTTGTGCTGTCAATATTTCTTCCGCACTGACGGCACAGAAACTCTGTTCTTACAGGGTCGGCAGCCAGACTGTGACTCCCCTGGTGTTGCATCCATTCATAGGTCACGGTTACCACTTTCCATCAGACAGGCCGTGTGTTTATCTGCCACCTAAGTTGTATAAAAGAAACTTACACATTATAATATAAAAATCTAGCTGACCGGGTAAACATTGCTTTGCCGCTATTATAAAATAGGGGTTGGTGGTAAGGGCGATATGCTATGCAGTGACCATAGTTACGATGCAACATATAAGTGCATTCGTAACAGTTGTAAGGACATATTATTTAAAAATCACTTACCAGTAGCATTCACATTGGGGAGAACAGTGATGGCTAGTTGCATGTTAGGCTTGACACTAAGGGCCTGTTTCATTTCACGAACTAATGCGGTAAAACCTTCACGGTGTTCAGCTTCTTTTTCATCAACGGGGGTGGTACCAAATGTCTTCTTGATGCCATGCCAAATGGATCCTGTAAAGTGCAGGTTAAGTTAGGATGATATTAACGCATATGCAATTCTACACATTTTGTATTGATATCGCTTACCCCATGTGGAGCGAATCTTCTTGGGCTTGTATTTCGCGAATTGCCACGCAAGGTCGATTCCATCGAAGTTATACCTCTCAGCCAGTAAAACACCAGAGTTAACAAAAGCAGTACGGGCCTGTGCGGATTCAAGCTGTGACCAAGAATACAATTATTTATTGGTAAATATGTAAGATGAAAATTTTTTTCAGCTGATGCAAAGCTCAGTCGGTAGCAGGTGTCTCTGGTATATATTGCAATTATTGATGTATTTTATTAAAGCTTACTTAGCTACTGTACTGATGTTAAAAATTATTTACATCATAAACAAACTTACCAGGAGATTGTACTTTTGTGCGTCCTCTGTATCGGCATCACCACCAACGGAAAGTAATATCTTCAGACCAGGGTACTTGCTCCTAAAATTCGTTATGGTTCTATAGTTGTCATGGGCACGATCGATGTCCAAGTTTTCATTGAGTGGTATCATTTTGTAGGTGTCGGGTTGAATTCCAGCATAGCCATAAATCAAGTGGGTACAAAACGACAGAGCCGGGTCCAAGTCCAGGGGCAGCATGCGGGCTTGAGCTGGAAAAATACATCCGGTAACTGAATTAAAATGTTGAAAATATTTACAAGCAAAGAATTTATATCCGTTCCTGAAATAAATAATATGAACTTGGGCTATTGCACAGGATCATTCACTGCGACTAAAATCGTTTGAACTTATATATTTTAGCTTATTGCAACCTACTTGTAGACAAAAGCCTACGCCATAGCAGTCTACCCTGCGCCTTCAGCGTCCTGTTTAATTTACTTTCAGGTTTATTCGCTTCTCCACTAAAGGACTTGTATATGGCTAGCCCATTGTTTCTTCGGTTTACTAAGAGTTATATTGTTAACTCTAGCTTGCCAAACGCAACGTTAAGTTTTGACCTTAATCCAGTTATGTACAGAACCCACAGTGTGCTAGCTTGGCTGAAGTGCGAATTGAATCACGATTGATTATTTTACATTTCTTTCTTGTTAGAAAATTATATTGTTCTATAATTCAAGTATAAATCTCTTAATTCGAACATTAAATGAAGGGCACGCCTTTTATTGAATTGCTATGAAATTCTATCAACTTATAACGTTTACGAAGTTTATATTACAATTTGGAATAGGATAACGGATTGTAGGACGCTATCGCGTGAAGCCAGTCAGCCAGTAGATATATAAAGAAATATAATGTTTCTTTCTTCGGCGCTTGCATCTGCCTTTACTCCCTTTCATCGATTGCAATTATTGTGTATATCCCTGACATCGAATTACGTGAAATAACAAAATATATTACATTGCAATTCCAACGCATACAGAGTACCTATTTGTTTTGCTTTATTTAGAATACCTATTTGCTTAATAGGTAGACTGGCGTGCCAACACATCTTGTATTTGGATCACCAAGTTATCGATAACAAGCTCACGGATTCAATGCTATGGTTACAGAAACCTTTGACACTTCAAGTTAAACAAAACAATAAAATTATCAAAAGTTCGTACAGATCAACCACAGTAAATAAACGTTTGTCTATTCGATTCCAAGTATTTCAAGAAAAACAATGTTTGACCAAGTTGTTATCATTTGACCCCTTGTTGACACTTATCTTGAGGGTCAATTGGTCACAGTTGTCAGTAAGCAATTGTCATAATTAACTACTATCTTTATGTGTTACCTACACCCGATGTTACGTATATAAATAATAAGTTGGTAGGTAGTTCTAAAACCTTATCGTTTTTCGTTACGAAATATATCACAACAAGTATAGGACTTATCATTACTTGTAGGCAATTACATTACCATTAAAAAGTATTAGAATAAAACCTATAGGTACGTATAAATGTATATATATATTACTTTTTTAGCATTCTACACAGCGCTATCTAGACCCATGGTAAGCATAGCTTAACGAGCTTGTGTTATGGAATCTAAAATGCGGATAAACATACTTAGATACTTTTTTTTTAAATATGTACATATTACACATAGAAACATTCAGATCAATGCAAATATACATATTAATGCATACAAATATTTGCACTAAGCGGGGATCGAACCCGCGCCTCCTGCGTAGCGACCGCGTTCACTATCGCCACGCCACTAAAGCTGTCAAAGGTAGAGGAATCCCTTTAGATGGGCACCTGGTCAAAATGGTGGAAAGCCAGGAGATAAATTGAAATAAGGCTTTGCTTTGGATAATGATGATTATGTTTGAAACTTATTCAAGCATATAGCCGGCTGAACGCGTTTAATTGAATAAAACAACAACGTATTTAATCGCCGCTGTAATAAAACACAAAAATATAAATAAATATTTAATGTAGGGTACACATACAACAAGCGCTATTTTAATGGGATAATGGAACGGAACCCACCATGCGCAAGTTCGACTCGCACTTCACCGGTTTTTAATATATTACGCAACTTAAAATAAATTAATGTTTTGCTTAGTGGTTAGACAATTCGTAATCAAGGTCTCACGAGCTAATTGCACAATGTCTACTGTGATTCATTTCGTGTTAACTTTGCTTTTTAACGCAAGCTTAATATAGACATGCTACTTTTTTGAATCCTACTCTTAGCGATTTACTCATAGGTATGTAAAACCCAAGACTATAATAATACACTACACGAGTTTTACCTATTGGCAAAATGTTGTTACATCATCATATCTACATCTATAGATTACTATCATTATAATGTAAAGTCGTCGAGCCTGTACATTGGATATTAAAAAATCTTGGGTAATGCTACAAACAAACTCAAAATGTTTTTTAAATTTTATATTTAAATTTAATTTTTATTTTACATTTTTTGAAATTGAACTACTAGTCAAATTCATTTGATACCCATATTGAGCGAGTTGTGAAAAAATATCTACTCAGTCATTTTTTCAACAGATTTCTTTAAACATAGCTAATAGTCACCATACACGTTCAGATAATTTGACCAAACGGGGTTGTTCAAACAGTTTGATCATATTGGCAGGATCTTCCAAGCGACCACGCCTTTGTTATTTAAACGTATATGGCAGGCTTTATGGCCACCATACACGTTCAGATAATTTGATTAAACTGGCAGTTTGTCAGTTTGTGTTTGGCAGTTGGTGGATCAAATTCCCACGAGTGTGTGTGTGTGTGGCAAAATTTTAAATAAATTATGGTTTGAAGAAATATAAATTTGATTAAACTGTTTGAAAGTTTGATGAAATTTACTGAACGTGTATGGCGGCTGTAAGAACACTCCCGACTAATATACCTTTCAAACAAAAAAATCTACTTTCAAATTGGTTCATCCTTGCAGAAGCTACGATGCCGCAGACAGACACACATGTTTTGCAGTTTGACGTGTCACACAGACACAGAGACGTCGTTTTTTCGTAGAGTGTAAAAAGTGAAACGGTATTTCAATGTAAATACTTACCTATAAAAATGTATTTCTATATGTTTCATAACTGTATACGGCAAGTATTTTTTAGATACATATTTGAATTTTCATCGATACAAAGGTCCTTTTAAAAGCAGGTATATTAGTTAACAAAATTGCCGTAACCCATCCAGCTAGGTTAAATTGCTTGTGTCAGAAATGGACTCACGTTGGAAGGAAATAGCCATTAAGGCATTTAACCCTTAGGCTTCATCTAATCCAAAGTAAAATCATATCTGTTTGTTAACTTGAAACGACGGTCAATGAAATCTTTTAAAAGTTTTTAAAGTATGTATTGAAAGTTTTTAGTGTTTAGATATTTCTTACTAGTTAACCCGGCAAACTTCTTGCCTTAGAATCAAGTAATGTTTTTCGTGACATAATATATGTGCTGTATTACAATTCAATACTTGCACCACGTTCTTCAAACCTCTGTTTTGGAAATAAGTGGTGAATAAGGAACAGTCTTAGTACTTTCGTTGTGATAATTGTACCGTTATCATCGGGTATTTGACTGGTATACAGTAGATAGAGGCTATAGTTTGCCAGTTATATCATCATTATCACAGTATTAACCCCGATTGCATTCATTGCACGGAACTCTACACACACCCCTATAGGTATGCAACTATATGGCTCATGCGTATTTTTGTTTTTTGAAATAAATCTATAATTCAGATTTATTGAGTTCACGTTCGTATTGCTCAGGTGTTTGCAATCTGTACTTTCCCATCATCCAACTGCGCAGATCACACTATTGCCTAAATCACACGTATCGAGTAAACGGGCGCGACAGTGCTCCATATACTCGAAACGCAAACTCAATCGTGAAGAGACTCGACCAAGTACTGTCTCACCCGTGTGATCAAAGCATATCACTCAATGACAAACGGCATTGTCCTCAACCTCTGCGAGCTCTCTGAACATACAAATTTAAATACATTTTATTTAAAATAAGTTATAGTTTTACACGGTACAAAATTAACTGTTATTTACAATACCTAGTGATAGATCACAGTCTATCTATCTCAGAAAAGTCCTTTAGAAACTCAGATTTCAATTATTTTGTCAAAATAGCCTAGCTATATAGTGCGAAGTGCTCTGCACTTCCCCTACCGAAATTCCTCATCTTGTACACCTTCTAGGTATTCAAGTCCTTTAATGGCATTATTCATATTTGGCATTTTGTGGATATCTAATAACGTCAAAATAATTAATAACTTTTTATTTCGTCTACTAATTCTTTTTTGCACAAAAATCATCATTCTCTGAGCATTTTCCCATCTCATTTGGGGTCTGCTTTCCAGTCCTACTGTGACACGGTTGAACTTCTGTTTAACTTGAAAAAAATATTCCATACCAAAAACTAGAAGAATATTCTGTAATATTAAAAAATGACCGTTCGAAAAAAAGATTCATTGTTACTAAAATGGAGGCAAGTGTACCGAAACCGGATAGTCTCAAGACATTTATTCGCCGCCGTTGTCCTCTAAGCATGATGTCATGTGCAATCATGTGTAAATCGGCCTTAACCCTCACGATTGCGGTCGAGGTCGAAAAAAAAATGGAAAAAATAAATCGACTGACTTTGTTATATGGGCTAAAAACTACTGTATATTTTAGTTTAAACTCTGTTATCGAACCTACATAAACACTAGATGCTGGTACGGTCAATTAACTATATCAGCCTTCTTGGGAAAATTTTCCATCAGTTCCATTCTAATTGATTTCGGAGAAATGATAATATATTCACACAGGAATATCCATTGAACATTACATTTCTACGAGCACAAAATATTTTCACACATTTTAAAAATGAGATCATACTTCCGTTTACCTAATTATTTTTTTATTTTAACGAATTTAAAACAATAACATTAATGCTTTTTTTTATTAATAGACATGATCCAATATGATTGTCTAACTTGAAGAATTTTAGCAGAGCTCCATAAAAACGTTATATCTACAAAAAAATAAACGAACCGGTGCCGATGTAGTAACATTCGCCAACATCAGAATATCGCGAAGCAATAAAAAATATACTCACATTCTCTGACATAGCTGTTGCTGTTGTAGTAGCAGAGGACTTTACCGGGTGTTGTTGCTGCTGTCGCGCAAACCAGGACCGCCGCTAAGGCAATCAAAGACTTCATGGCTGATGGAAAAAAACTATACTAATGACTGGTCTCCACGGAGCGTGTGTGGCGTATGAGAGGATTGAGAACTAACTAAACACAGCCAACCGTGCCTACAAGTAGCTAAAAGGTCAAAGAATAATGATGACCGCATCGGCTTGTTTCATTGAATCTTATCTTGTTGTTGTTAGTCGTTTCTCAACAATCTACCTAACACTGCATCTAACTCTCATTAAATCACATATATACCTAAAATATTCCATGTTTTTAAGGAACCTACACAAATATGGATGATGGCTGGAGTGTAGATAAGTATGGTCCGTGGTCACCACATCCGAAGAGGGCAGCTCGAGAGAGATGGCCCTGGGTCGACAGGGTCCAACCTGCGACCATCAGGCGACGTATGTTTTAGTCGGTTCAGTGATTTATTTATTTTTAGTACTGGTCGAATTGTATGATTAATAAATTATTGATTTTAAAGAATTATTCAATATTTTATAGTCATTAATCAATAATTCTTTTTTAAATATGGTGTATTGAGTCTGATGTTCATATAGGGAAACTTAAAAGGGTCTGATATATTACTCATGAAGTTCTACAAAATAATATTGATATCATAAGGTCCAGGTTTATTCTTGAATTTTTTGTAAGGACTTCATACTATGTATAAGTACAATAAAACTATACACATGTCATTACTTTCATGTAGACTGGTATTTATGCATACCTAATAAAAAATCATGATATCAAAACCGTTTTATCGATGTATGTTTTATTGGTGTTGCAACCCAATAACATTTCAAATTTGCCCCCGTTTATTGAACTATCTTTCGTTGGCCAGACTCTAGCAGTCGTAATCAATTCGCACGTAGGTACACAAAGATTTAAATACAATTCTATATTATTAATAGTGTAAAACTCACCGGAATATTTACCTTATTTATTATTATTATTATTTTATTTATTTATTATTAATGTGAATCACAAAGTTAATCACAAATCATGAATCTTACACTAGTCTCTTAAGTGTTATAACTAATTATTATAAACAAGGTAATGTTAAGGTCAATATCACATGAATATTTGAATAGTTGTACAAATAGTGCCAAGGCTTTAGTGGTCAACTAACCATGCCCACTAATGTTATTAGAATCTAATCATTATTTAAAATATCCTGACTGACTGTAACCGCAGAAAGGTAAATATTTGTCAAAAATTTATTTGAACATCCCACAAGTGTCTCGCGGACACAATTTTGCAATTTATCGCCAATGTTTTACGAATCTAAATGTGCAATATAAATATTTGTGACATTTATAATTACTTATTTATTCATAAAAACGAAAATCATCAACCCACAAATGTCCGACAAACACAATAAAATTTTGTTTGATTTAAGTGTGTACATATGTGACACAATTATAACATAAAGAAAGGCCTGACAATCTCTAACTTCACATTCAACTCTAACAAAATAGTCTGTCGGACATTTGTGGGTTAATGAAGTACTATTTTTGTTCATGAAACTTGAATAATAAATGTTAGAAATATTATCATTGCATAAAATGCACAAGATTCGTTAAGTTTTGGTAAAATATCAGATATAATGCTGATTCATAACATAAATACTTACTTTTTATGACAACACAAATGCAAAAATTATACCTTACATTTATTATGAGTCTGTTGGACACTACCGAGTAGTAACGTTAAAAAGTATACAGAGATTTGAAGGGTTAAATGTATATAAATATTATTTAAAAAATAACTAATGATAAATATAAAACAGGTATTAATCAGTCAAATACGGTAAAAGCCTCTCACAAATAATTAGTGATTCCAATTCTATATCAACTAAAGTCACTTTCGTAACAAATTCTAAACAAATATATTTTTATTGCATACTTGCATAAAGACGCGGGTTTTGAAAAAGGTAAAAACCAATCGTTTAATCTGTGTTCCAACAATCTCGATGATGTCATTCGTGCCTATTGAAATATACCTACTTAGTTGAAAAGACCGACAACATAACGACAATTTTTATAAACTGGTTTTAGGTAGGTAAACCCCGAAACTTGTGCTGATGCAGGTAGGCATACTATTTTTTTAAATTACTGGCTGACCTGTTCCGGATATGCCCGTGTTATACCTACTCAAAACCCTGTGTTAAACTATTACATGCTCATAATTTATTAAATTTGGAAATACTTAATGGGAAGCGGATTTGTAGATAGTTATGATTACTGTTCCACTCCACTGGGTAGTAGCATGATGTTATCTAACCTATATCACGGGTAGTTAGCAGGGTACCGCGCTGCCGCCGCGCGATCAGCACGTAGGTACTAGCCAGTAATGCATACCTACAAGTACAATTTGCGTTTGATTTCTATGAATGATATATTTTTCAAATTCAATCACTTTTTAATCCCTTCTATTCGATCACTTTGTTCCTCTATGAGCGGGAACTAAATAGCTATTCTCTGTTAAGGACTTTTAGCGGGCGGAAAAGTGATTTGAATTTGAAACATTATTATAATTATCATTCCTAAAAATCGAACGCAAATTGAATGCATTGCTGCTGTACGTGCTGACAGCACTGCGGCGCTGGGACCCGTGCTAACTAAAAAAAAAAACAAAAGCGCGCGCATCACTTATGTCTCGAACTGTTTATATACTGGAGATTGATGGCGCTAGGTAGAACTTGTTACACATTGAAATAGGCAATCGTACTTTACTACAGCCTTTTGGAATAACTTTATTATCAAAATAAGAAAAGTAGAAACATTCAAGTGCCTTATTTAATAATTCTGTCTCTGTTCTTGTAACTAATCAGTACATATCTATTTTCTCATAGAAAGGGGATGAAAACTATAGTGTAAGACATGGGAGCAACTTATCCTCGGGCGGTGGACTTTGAATCCCTCGCTGCGCACAGGATTCTACGATAGATTCCCTCGCTCCGCTCGTGATTAAAAATAGCATCCTCGCCGTAAAAAATCTACTTTGCTTTCTTGTTATACAATCTACTATTTTCTTCCGCTAAAAAGTTCATAACTCATTGCTCCCGCTTATAGAGAAACAAAGTGACACTTATCGAATAGAAGGGATGAAATAGTTATTTGTGCAACAAGTGAGCAAAATTGTATTTGCTGCGAGTGCTGATTTTGAGTCCCAAACAAGCGAGATTTTAATGCAGGAATCCTAAGCGTGGTGAGGGATTCGTATGCACGAGTTACAAATGATTCATCAATCGTTAACTTTAGATTTTGGTGTGCTAACTGTAACCACTGATTTCTATGTTTGAGACCATTGAGTGTCTTAATCAAAATTCATCATTTAAGATGGGTTTCCAAATTTTCTCAAATAGCCAATTATAAAATTTAACATGAAGAAGAAGTGGTGAGGAATGTACTTTGGTCGGTACTGTCTATGTATGGGGTGAGCAGCAACCTTATTCGAGCTGTGAAGTCTCTCTATGAGGACTCCAGAGCTTGCGTGAGGATACATGGGTCATACACTGAATGGTTTAGCATCCAAAAGGGGGTTCAAAGGGGGTTAGACTGGGCACATCCCAGTCTAACCCCCTTTGAACCCCGCGTCACCATGGCTGTTTAACTTATTCATGGACAGTTGTTTGCAAGATTTGAAAGATAAAGAATGTGCTTTAAGAATGAAGAATTTACTTGTCAAATGTCTTCTCTATGCTGATGATCAGGTTTTACTTGCGTCATCGGCAGATGAGTTGCAGGAGATGGTAATAACTATGCATGAAGCTTTTGGGAGGATAGGAATGAAAGTGAATGTTAGTAAGACACAAGTTATGGTTTTTGAAAGAGATGAATGCGTGACAAAGTGTAGGATTTGTATAGATGGAGAAAAAGTGGAACAAGTGAATGAGTTCATATATTTGGGAACATTGTTTACGAGAGATGGAAAGTATGAAGAAGATGTTGAAAGGAGAGTGATGGCTGGAAATAGAGTGAATGGGGCACTTCACAACTTTATGAGCAGCACTTGCACCTTTAACTTTTAAAATTATTTTGATGTACCCTATGTAAGTAAGAAATCAATTTAACCTGCGACCATGCAGAATAATAATTATAATTAATCATAACTGACTAAACATTTTTGTAAGGTGAACATTAGTATAGCGCTTCCCGTAATCACTATCTCTGGCATAAATACGTATATTCCTATGTATTCAAGGTAATTGTTATAAATAAATCTCTTACAGCTCCCTAATTACTTATATGAATACGTACAGATATACTTTATAGAAACTTATCGTACCTATTATAAGGTAGATATATAAAAAGAATAGGTAATTCAGAAAGTATTCCCTAAAACCCTGTATCTCCTTAACACAGGCTAATTATAGTCTATTTAGGAGAGCAGTAACTCAACCAACCTATTGTAGAAGAACAACCCTATGTTTACAAATGTGCAACATTATTTACTCTGTGAAGCTACAATTGTGATTTATGAATAAATTATTATTATTATTCCCTAAAACCTAATTCAAGTCTTTTTGTACTCTAGCTATCATTTTTGTTAATCTATAACGATGCATTACTTTGGATAAAGAAACTTACAGGAAAGTATTGTATTCTAAAACTCGCGAGACAGACGAGACCCTGGCGCGCACGTATTTGTTTTGTACTAATTGTTTAGTATTAAGAATCCAAATGTGTACATAATTTAGTTCCGAGTCATTCACTAGATGGCGTTGTACAATTTGTCAGATTTGTAGATGGCGGTATCGAAAGTCTCCGGAACCATGTTAAAAGCTTCAGTGAATAAAATTGTTTTTGTCCTCGCTGGGAATGTGTGTTGGTTATTTAAACCCCATTCTAACTGCGATTTTTGGGACTGCGGTCCATTTGGTCCTAACGAACCGGGTCATTCGGCAACTTAGGTACTTTACGATTTAAAGTACTTAAGTATTGGCGTGTGGTTGTATTAGTGGATCGCTAATACACCATTGGAGTGTGTAAGTGTTGGCATTCGTGTGGAAGTACGAGACCGTTAGCAGTGAGCCGACAGAGGGCGCAGCGGTGCTTTCGAATCCAAGAGTTGGTTCCTACCGCTATCAATTGCGGTAAAGGAATTGCATGCAGAGCCACCTGGAAGACAAAAGTCGCAGTATATGCAAGTCTTTCCTTGAGACACTAGAGGGCGCCACTAGAAGTTAACGTCAAGACATCGACGAAGTGACGACATTGTGACGTGCCACAAGTGAGGTTTGGCAGAAAGAAACCGTGAGTACAATTGGAACTGTTTACACCTTTTGTGAAAGTTGTGGTTTGCGAACATAGTTTGAACTTAGTAAATTTATCAGTGTTTAGAACTTAGAAAAATTATAGTGACTTAATTAGCGACTTAGAATAATTCAGTAGTTAGTTAAAGTAGACTTAGAATAGTTTTGTAAAAAGTGTAACTACGGGGAACCTATGCCCGATTTTGCCTAGATTTGTATTTATTCTCAAACACTTGTAAAATTTTTGGCTGTGATCTTCAACTTAGAATTCTGTAGTCGTAGACTTAGAGTATTTGAGTGTAAAATTAAGACTTGAATTCTTCGACTTAGAATAAATTTTATGTAAAGCTTGTAGTCTATTTTTGTAGTTCTCTTTAGTGTACTAGAACTTAAGTTGTATTAGTGTATTGTAGTTAGATTGTCGTAGTAAATATGGAATCTTCATCAAAGTTGCAATTAGATACAAAGTGTATTATTGAGAAAGGTCGAACTAATTTTAAGAAGTCTCCTAAAGACAGACTAACTCAATCGTACATTGAAACAAGATTAGAAACATTGGAAATCCAATAGACAGAATTTGTGCGAACACATCGTAGTATTATTGAAATTGCAACTGATGAAGAAAGGAAAAGTACATCATATTTTACAAAAGACATTTTTGAGAAAACAGAAGATATTTACACTATATACAAATCGGAATTAAAAGAACTTAAACCTAAACCTACCACTAATAAACATGTAGAAGTTAACAATTTTAATGTTAAATTACCCACAATTGATCTTCCCAAATTTTCTGGACAATATAGTGAATGGAATTCCTTTCGTGATTTATTTTTGTCTTTAATTGATAAAAACGACCAGATCGATGATGTTCAGAAGCTGCATTATCTAAAAGCTCATCTTTCTGGCGAAGCAGCACAACTGTTGAGACATACTCCTATAACTGCATCCAATTATAAGGAAAGCTGGTCTGTGTTGATGGAGCGCTACGATAATAAAAAGCATTTAGCGAATTGCATCTTAAAACGTCTTGTTAATCAACCAGTGATAAAGGAGTCATCAGCGTCCGTAAAAGGCATTTTAGACACCACTGTCGATTGCTTAAGAGCTTTGCGTGCGCTAGGTATTAATGTAGATTCTTGGGATATCATTGTAATATTTTTAGTACGTTCAAAACTCGATGTCGAATCACGGAAACTGTGGGAAAGGGAAATCAGTACGTCGGACAAGTTACCAACTTTTGTAGAATTTAAGAAGTTCCTAGAATCCAGATTTCGTTCTTTAGAGAACATAGACGAGCCATCAAATAAACAAAATGTAACAAGTACTAATAACCGAAACAACTCTGCCAAATCATTCCATGTCACTTCAAAAACTTGTGTTTTATGTTCAGAGGAGCATACATTGTGTCATTGTAAGCAATTCGCAAAAAAGGACACAGATGAACGTCGTGAATTTGTCCGAGCCAGTAAATTGTGTTTCAATTGTTTAGGTCCAAATCACAACGTCTATCATTGTCGCCAATCCACCAAATGCCAAATATGCAAGAAAAAGCATCACACACTACTTCATCCCAAACCAATCGCAGAATCCACTGGATCTAATAATTCAGCAGACCGGTCTGTAGTGGTTGCAGCTGCAACTACTTCTTCTCAAAGCGAGTGTACCAAAAGGTTTTGTTTATTCACAGATGTCACCAGCCAAGGTCTGTTAGCTACTGCTTTGGTCAATGTGAGGTCAAGAACAGGTACTGCTGTTGTGTTACGAGCTCTGATGGATCAGGGTTCACAGGTCTCTTTTATTACAGAGGCCGCAGTGCAGATGCTTGGCCTTAGGAAAACACCCGCACGCACCGACATATTGCGGCTAGGCGATGATGAGGGTTCCAGCATACCCTCTAGGTGGATAGTTAAATTCCAGTTGCAATCACGCCTAGATCCCAGTTTTGTTTTGAATGTCGATGCGTATGTTTTAAGCAAACTTACATCGCAACTGCCTGAACGGAAGGTCGTTCAGGTATTGTCAACATTTTCATCCCTCGAGTTAGCCGATCCAACTTTTGACACTCCAGGTAAGATTGACTTACTCTTGAGTACTCGTGTGGTCGGCGAAGTCTTGTTGGAGGGTTTGGTTAAAGGTCCGCCGGGAACGCCCGTCGCACAAAAAACCAAACTAGGTTGGATTCTGTCGGGAGAAATCCAGAGTAATCCAAGGAAGTCTAGTCCAGTATGCTGCCATGCTATTGCAGGCACAGATACCAACGAGCTATTGCGCAAATTTTGGGAGCTCGAATCTGATCAGTTTTTGACTCCTAAGGTCATGTTGACCACTGAGGAACAAAGCTGTGAAGATTTTTACTCCGCAACAACCCAGAGAGATGCAACCGGGCGATATATTGTCAAGTTGCCCTTTAAGTCCACCGATCACAAGTGTTTGTATGGTGAATCGGAGGCAATAGCTCTCAAACGCTTTCACATACTGGAAAGGAGACTTTTGAAAGACCCTGAACTCAAAACGCAGTATAGTGCTGCAATTAATGAGTATCTTGAGTTGGGTCATGCAGAGGTGGTTCCCCAAGCTGAGAAGGGAACTCATGCGGTCTATCTGCCGCATCACGCAGTGGTACGAAACGATAAGAGTACCACCAAGGTTAGGGTCGTTTTCGATGCTTCCTGTCCCGGAAACAACGGAGTTTCATTGAATGACGATTTGATGGTTGGGCCTACCTTGCAAGGGGAATTGCGAAAAATTATTATGCGATGGCGCTGCCACCGCATAAGTTTGGTCGCTGATATTGTCAAGATGTACCGCCAAGTAAAGGTATCAGAGAGTGATGTGAATTATCAACGCATCTTGTGGCGCGACAATCCCGACTCTGAAGTCCAGCACTTACGCTTGCTGCGTGTTATCTTTGGTACATCTTCGGCGCCATACCTAGCTGTACGCACCTTGCAGCAGTTAGCCTACGACGATGGAAAGGATTTTCCTTTGGCAGCTAATTGCGTTCTCAACGACTTCTTCGTTGATGATTTGCTGTCTGGTTGTGATTCGATCGATGAGAGTGAAAAAATCTATGCTGAAATGAACGAGTTACTTGGTCGCGGTGGGTTTCAGCTTCAGAAATGGTCAAGTAACAGCGAGGAGTTTTTGCAGAAGGTAACAAAGAAATCTGTAGGGTCCAGGGAAAATTTGGAATTTAAAGTAGACCATATTGTAAAAATTTTGGGCCTTTCATGGGATAGAAAATCAGATGACTTTAAATATACCGTGAATCTTCCTCAGATGAACCTTCCCGTAACCAAGCGCAGGCTGATTTCGGATATCGCTCGTTTATTTGATCCTCTCGGTTGGATCGCTCCTGTTGTCATCACGGCGAAAGTTCTCATTCAACGAGTTTGGCTATCAGGTATTGGATGGGACGATGAACTCCCAGACAGCATACTTAAAGATTGGCTTAGTTACAGAGGAACTCTTCATAATCTTTGCGCCTTTCACATTCCTCGATGGTTTTATACAAGTCCAGGTGATACAATCGACCTTCAAGGTTTCTCTGACGCATCCAATGCAGCCTATGCAGCTGTGGTGTACGTGCGGTCAGTAGATTGTAATGGTACTGTTCATGTCAGTTTAGTGGCATCCAAAACTAAGGTGGCTCCAGTCAAGGTGGTATCTATACCACGCTTAGAGCTATGCGGCGCAGTGCTGCTATCAAAACTTCTATCAGAAGTTTCGGGCACCTTAGGTATAGGCAAGGAACAAATTCATGCCTGGACTGACTCCTCGGTTGTTTTAGCCTGGCTGAGTAGCCATCCTAGTCGATGGAATACTTTTGTCAGCAATAGGGTATCTGAGATTCTTACCATAACGGAAAGTAATCAGTGGTCACATGTCCAGTCTAAGGATAACCCTGCTGATTGTGCATCTCGAGGAATGAATTCGTTGGACTTTGTCGGGTTTGAGCTTTGGAAGAGCGGACCCAGCTGGCTTAAGGATAAGAGTATTAATTACAATAAGGGTATTATAGAGACTAGTTTAGAGGAACGGAAAGGTAAACATTTAGTGTTAAATGCAGTAATTAATGAGCACAAGGAAAATAGTATAATTGCGAAATTCTCATCTTTAAAAAGATTAGTTAGAGTAATAGCCATTTGCAGGCGATTTTTAAGGTTAGCACAAATAAATAGAGAGCCTATTAACACTCTTTTATCCTTTACAGAAATCAATCTCTCATTATTTACTTGCATTAGGATATGTCAATTGGATCACTTTGAGGAAGAATTCTCTAGTTTAAGGAAGACGGGAGAGGTTAATAAAAGGAGCAAGCTCTCCTCGCTTAATCCATACCTCGATAGTGATCAAATTTTAAGAGTAGGCGGTCGATTACACCGAGCTAATATGCATGAAGACATGAAACACCCAATTATTATACCTCACATGTCGCACTTTACAACCCTTTTAATCGCAGATGCTCATGAACGAACGTTACATGGTGGGCCACAGCTAGTATTGAACTATTTGCGTAGTCAATACTGGATAGTCAATGCCAGGGGTACAGTCAGGGGTTACGTGCGCAAGTGTGTTTCGTGCATTCGATTTTCGGCCCGAGGGATTACGCCATTAATGGGGCAGTTGCCATCCGCCAGGGTCAATGCTCACCGACCTTTCTATCGCAGTGGTGTGGACTATGCAGGTCCCATCAGCGTCAGACCAACGAAGGGTCGCGGTTATCACGCCACCAAAGGATATATCTGCCTCTTTGTATGCATGGCTACTCGAGCCATACATTTAGAAGTTGTAAGCGAAATGACGTCACAAACATTTTTGGTAGCTTTTAAGCGTTTTACAGCTCGACGAGGACATTGCAGAGAGCTGTGGAGTGATAATGGCACTACTTTCGTTGGGGCTGACAAAGAGTTGAGAGCTCTTTTCCGCCATGAAAGGTCGGGCGTAGCACCTGAAATTGTTGACTGGCTAGCAACTAATGGAACTGAATGGCACTTCATTCCACCTCACTCTCCCAACTTTGGATGGCTTTGGGAGGCTGGAGTGAGGTCCACGAAGCACCATCTTAGGCGAGTAATAGGCACTAGTACGCTAACATTTGAAGAGATGACAACAGTTCTAGCACAGATTGAGGCTTGCCTAAATTCCAGGCCAATATCTGCAATAAGCACAAATCCTGAGGATCCGTGTCCGTTGACTCCAGGTCACTTTTTAGTCGGTGAACCTCTATTGCTTGTGCCCGAGTCCAACTTTGAGAGCTCTAATATTAGCACATTAAAAGGGTGGCAATTGACACAACGCATGCTTCAGGACTTTTGGCGTCGGTGGTCTAGTGAATATCTCATCCAATTTCATCATCGTCACAAATGGTCGCACCAAACTCCAGAACCTAAAGTAGGGGACGTCGTATTAGTGATGGAAGATGATTTACCTCCGGCAAGGTGGCTTTATGGTCTTATTGTTGAAAAACATACTGGCTCGGATAAGGTCACGAGAGTTGTTTCATTGCGCTGTAAGGACTCCATAATAAGGAGACCTGTTTCGAAGCTTATTATACTTCCGGTAAGCAATATGTAATTAGACTTAAGTGTTTACGCCATGTTTGTATAACTATTTAGATTTTGTTTTTGTTTCGTAAGAAAGGTTTATTAATGTGTATTACAGTCCACGAGCTCTGATAACGCCTTCCAGGCTATAGTGTAATACGCTCATTGGTGGGCGGTTATCTAATTGTAAGTTTGTCGAACCATGTATAATTCTGAACTTTTGATTGTTATGGCCATTCTGTCCATGGTGGGCGGAATGTTTAGTATTAAGAATCCAAATGTGTATTGCACAAAAATTTGTTATCATTAATGAACCTACATTTAGATAGGTAGATTTGCAGTGTCGATTTTTATAATATCCTTGCTAAATATTATTCACTTTTCGCAATAAGAATATTAGTTATTATTATTTATTAGTAAAAAAGTAAGCAAGCAAATTATAAACACAATGGAGACTAACTTTTACTCGAAAGATACTCGAAATTCGCGTATTGAGTGACGTCACGTGAACTATCAACTGATTCGCTTGCGTTTTGCTTCGTGCAAAATACAGATAGCCCTGTCAAAATAGAAGAAATAAAATGGTGAGCTTGCACGCACAATGGCCCAAAAAAGGAGGCTAAGTGCGGACAAAAGAGACCCTTTCCATTCCATACAAAGATAACCTTGCATAAATTCGCATATTGCTGATCGGATCTTAAATACACCATAATAAAAGAAATATCAAAAGTCCCCAACGATTGGACTTGTGAATTTTTTTATTCAAGGTCAAAATTGTTGTATTCTCGCAATTTTCTCATAAACAGCAAGTGCTATCGTTAAAGTAAGACAAAGTTGTAGATCAAGTAATTACCTACAAAATTGGTCTCACACTTTTTGTACGGATCACCATTCGGAGATATCACGATTTTAAAATTGATAGTAGTCAAACCTTTATAAACAAAGGTTCCCATAAGTAGTATGATTAAACAACTTGAAATTTTGGCAGTACCACTAGTAACATCCACCAAAAAAGAATATTTGATAATTTTGTTGTGTGTATTTATTTTGTGACTAAAACTTCCATCCCTTATTTTACCTCTTTAGTAACATAATTTTCAAAATTCCATTCTAAGTGGGTGCTTGCAACGTGAAAAGTATCTACTGTAAAAGTTTCAAGTTTATAGGACCAGAGGTTCAGGCCCTGCGTTGTTCAATCAAATTATGGGAACAAGTACCTTTTGTTTATATGCTCTATGCGAATTTATGCAAGCTCAAATCTTTATTTTGTTTGGATTTAACTAAATGATTTATAAATAAACTTTATTTTGTAAAAATAAATTATTTACAATTCATATTTGAGTGAAATATATTTGTATAATAATTATTTATTAAGCTATCATATCTAATTTATTTCATATTTGTACCCCCCGACGCAATAACGACGGGGTATTATAAATTTGATGTGTCTGTTTGTATGTGTGTGTCTGTCTGTGGCATCGTAAATCCTGAACGGATAAACCGATTTGAATATAGTTTTTTTGTTTAAAAGGTATATTTGTCGGGAGTGTTCTTAGCTATGTTTGAAAGAAATCGGTCCAATATGGCCGCCGCTACAAAATATCGGTGTACATATTGTTTCTCAACTCCCTCAATATAGGTATTAAATGAAAGGGCTTGTCTAGCAGAATACCATACAATATGACAAAATTCAAATTCAAGATGGCCACCAAAAAATGGCGTATTACGTTTTATTTCACTACTCCCTCACTATGGGTGTCAAATCAAAGAGCTTGACGAGTAGATCAATTAAAAAATGTAAAATAAAAATTAATTAAAAAATTATAAATCCTCGTCACAAAAAACAAACCCCAAAAAGTCAAAAATAAGTTTTTTTTTTATATAGAACACGTCAATTATACTTCGCCTTACCTGATGTTAAGCTGAAGGCAAAGTCTCAGAAAAGAGGGTCACCATTATTTACACATACCGTGTGACAATGGTGACACTCAGTTTGATGGCCTCATCATATGCTTTTTCACGCCCCGCTTAAAGGACCCGGGACTGTAGGAGAAAGGGAACACGTGAGCTGGTAATGAATTCCAGGCCTTAATGGTGCGACAGAGGAAAGAGTCTCCGAACCGCTTGGTTCTTGATCGGATGTTTTGCACCGTGTGCGGATGACATCTATGACCTGCACGTGTTGTCCTGTGTAGGAAAGGGGAGGGTGGTACTAGTTGGAAGAGCTCATCAAAACACTCCCCATGGTACAGACGGTAAAATACAGCCATGGACGCGGGTGTTCGTGACCTCGGGATTCCCAATGATGCGAACCGCACGTCGCTACAACCTGTCAAGAGCATCTAGTAAGTACTTTGCTGAACCATCCCAGAGATGCGAGCAGTATTCCACACAGGAGCGAATTTGTGTCTTGTATAGAAGACACCGCTGCTCCGGCGTGAAAAATCGTCTCACTCTGTTCAGGACTCCGAGTTTTCGTGAGGCTGTTTTGATGATACTTTCGATGTAATTTTTGTTATTCAGGTTGCAGCGAACATCTATAGGTATACCTAGGATACTGAGATTGTCCTGCAGTGGCAGTGGCGTGCTCTGAAGAGTGGGGAGGGGAAGGAAAGAAGATACTTTTGCTGTAAACGCACATGCCTGCGTCTTCTTGGCATTGAACTCAACCAGGTTCTCAGAGCCCCATTGAGAAATGTGATTCAGGATCCCGTCTAGCTCAGTGACAAGAAGCTGCCTTTTCTTTGCGATATCTGACTGCTTGGCCGCAGGATGTCCATGATAACTCCCATGTAAGGTGCTATCGTCTGCAAAACAATGAACAATGCCAGTGGACAGCATGTCGTTGATATGCAGAAGAAAGAGAGTGGGTGATAAGAAGGACCCCTGAGGCACGCCAGCATTTACCAAAGGACGCGAATACGGCGCCCCTGCAGGAAGCTAGCAACCCAGTTGCACAGCCTAGAAGGCAGACCAAAGGCAGGTAGCTTGGAAAGAATTTGTGCCAGCCTATCGAAAGCTTTGGCCCCACCCGTAAGGCGGAGTTAGCCCAGACCACGTCAAGGTTGGCACCATTCGTCCCGGTCCCGGAAGCGTTGGTGCGGTGTGGGTGAGCTGTCCGGTCACCTCAGTCAAAGTCTTGGCTGAAACCGGCAGGCTACTTGCGGGCTGGATTTCAGCCAGAATTACGGTCCTAGAGAACAGACCCATGAGGTGTTTTAAATGCCTGGCACCTGGACACACTCGCCTGAAGTGCACCGACTGTTTCGACTGCAGTGGGTTGTGCTTCCGCTGCGGTCTATCCGGGCATAGAGCGGTGGAATGCTCCGCTTATCCTCGCTGCCCGGCGTGTGCCGCGGGCAATCTACCCGCCAATCACATGCTGGGTCGTGAAGGCTGTAAACAGCCCCACACTGCTTCGATTGCCAAGACAAAGCTGGGGGCTATTGAGTCGACCCAGAATGCTCCCAGCATTACATTACTGATGTCGCCACAGTCGTGCGCGGAAGAGGATGGAGTTATCACAATCCAATAATGGATGTTGAGTGCAATATTCTCCAGGTGTATTTGAATCACTGCCGCAATGCGCAGGACCTCCTTATGCAAAACATGGCGTAGTGGTCCATAGGTCTTGCCGTAGCGGTGGATCCCTATATGATTCCTAACCGCCCGAATGGGGTCGGTTCATATTCGGTGCACGGAAACGTGGCAATCGTTGCCTCCACAGCACTTCGTCTGCCCCCCTTGTCGCCAATAGATAAAGGTGCAGGATGTGTCGCTGCCAAGTGGGGAGATATCACCGTTTACGGTATTTACTTCGCCCCCAACTGGAGGCTGAGTGATTTCGAGGACTTCATCTTTCGACTAGAGAACTCAATGCGGCAAGTTACTTCAGGGCACGTGCTTGTAATGGGGGGACTTCAACGCGTGGTCTACGGCGTGGGGGTCTTCCAAAACCAGCGGTCGCGGCGAAGTCGTGATGGAGTGGGCGGACTCGGTACGCCTTTGTCTCCTTAACGGAGGTACCACCTAAACGTGTGTCAAGCCATGGGGTGGGTCGATAGTGAACATCTCGTTCGCTACCCCCACGCTTGCTACACGGATAACGAACTGGCGTGTCCTAAACGACGAGACGAACAATTAGGATCATCAATATATTCGATTTGAGTTGTCTCGGTCGCAGGGTGCCAATAGAGGTCACAGAGTTGGCAGCAACTCAACTTTTAAGTGGTGGGCGTTGGACAGTCTTGACAGAGGCCAACTGGCAGAGGCAGCCATCGTGCAAGCGTTGCTGTCCTTGCCAGCCCCGACTGAGGGAGTAGACGTCGGCGCGGGCCGCTTTCGCGATTCGTTAACTGCGGCATGTGATGCATCCATGTGTCGTGTACCAAAGTATAGGCCCCCAAGAACGGGAGTTTACTGATGGTCTGAAGAGCTGGCGGTCCTCCGAGTGGCTTCTAACCATGCCAAGAGGATTCTCACCCGAAGCCGTGGGCGTCACAAAGACGCCCAACACACACATGTTGTCCACTTGAAGGAGGTGGCCAGAGCGGCCGAAATCACCTTCAGGCGGGCCATAGATGCTGCTAAGGAACGCTGTAGAGTCTCAACCAAGATCCCTGGGGTCACCCATACCGCGCAGTGCGTAATAAGATCCGCGCACAGAGTCCCCCCTTATTGAGACTCTCCAGCCCAGCTTCCTAGCGGAAGTGGTCGCGGACTTATTCCCGCTGCGGACAGAACACACGTCTCCATCAATGGCTCCTATGGCCGAGAACGAAGAGGTAGTAGGGGAGACTATTTCACCCATCACGGAGGTGGAGTTGTGGGCTGCTGTTCTTCGAATACGTTCCAAGAACACCGCACCTGATGGAATTCCCGCCCGCGTTTTGGGCCTGGCTCTCAATCACATGGAGGATCGCTTCAGGTAACTTCTGGATGCCTGCCTAGAGTCTGGAAGGTTCTCCGACTGCTGGAAAAGCGGGAAGCTGGTACTACTGCAGAAGCCTGGGCGGCCTGCTGATTCGGCCGCAGCCTTCCGGCCAATAGTGTTGCTTGACGAGGCAGGTAAGTTGTTCGAGAAACTTCTCGCTGCCCGAATCGTCAAACACCTCACCACAGTGGGGCCTGACCTGTCGGACTAACAACTCGGTTTTCAAACAGGGCGTTCGACAGTCGATGCAATTTCGCATTTGAGGACTGCTGCCAAGGAAGTTGTGAACCGCGGCAGAGTGATGTTGGCAGTGTCGTTGGACATAGCGAACGCATTTAATAGTCTGCCATTCAGCTGCAACAGAGAGGGGCTCTCCACGGAGCTCCGCTACCACGGAGTGCCCGCCTACTTGAGGCGACTGATGGCAGATTATCTGCAGGAGAGACGCGTCCTTTATGAGGACTGCGACTGTCGTGTGTTGCAACGACCCATGTCGTGCGTTGTTCCTCAGGGGTCCTCCTCAGGGGGGTGGATGGGGGGTGGATGAGTCGGGGTTAGCCCTCCACCCGCTGTGGAGCCTCCCGCGAAGGGGTGATGTCCTGGTATGTCTGGATATCGCCTAATCCGAAGACGGACCCGCATCGCACCTTGCGGGTCAGCGCTTGGGTGAACCGTCGATGAGTGCGTAGTATTTCCAACGGTTCACTCACTAAGTCGCGGCGTATGGCACACGGCAGGTTGTTTTAGTGTGGTGAGAGCCCCATATACCCGTGCGGTTTCCCCGAGCCCGCGGAATGCGAAAGATACATTTTTTCCTGCCTAAACAAAAAAAAAAGTTAGTTTACCGTAGGGAGGTGCTCGGATGATTATTCGTAAATGTCCCTCTGAGTACCAGAGGGAGCTGTGCCCTCTGGTACTCAGAGAGCAGTCCGGTGCAGGCTGGTCACCGAGTGCAGATGTAGGGGTTACAAGTGCGGCCGCCTGGCACCCCTTCACCCTTGTCGGCGAAGTGTTTGCGTTGTAAATTTTTTTTCGTGCGGAAATTAACTAGGATTCCAACTCCGACCGCCAACGAGGGTGGTTATGTCGCACTCAGAACGAATAAAACCACACACTGCCTCTGGTCTTCAGATGCCGGGGTATAAATTTGCCTAAAGCTTATCTCGCACTCCCGACTGGCACTAGGCCATCGATGGTTATAACTTAGCCCCCTCAGGTGTGGGACGCCGGTGTCCCCATCGAACCCCGGCAAGGGGAGAAGGCGAACGTCGCGCCACTGGACCGGCGGGTGTGAAATGGGGACAGGCGGCCGCACCTGCAGCCCTCACGCCTGCACTTGGCAACCAGCCTTCCCCGTGCCTGATCACCTCTGGTAGTCAGAGGGATATATGGGAGCAGCCCTGTACAGGACCGCGCCCGTCGCTGCCAGTATTTGTCATAGGCGGCAGGGTCCCCTCAGAAGAGAGGTGCTGCTGTCTCTGTTGCTCAGGATGCACCGAATGGAGGTTCTGCACCTTCTGTTCAGCTGACCCTCCCCTATTTCGATCAAGCCATACTTCTAACTCACGTTTCATTGGTGCATTTAATGCAATTTAATCTACCAGATTTATTGACATTTATAATTTCGTAATATCTTTTGAATGGAATGTCCGATTTGTATAATTTAAAAAGTAATCAACATGTGCTGAAACAGTTTTAAATACAAAATAATTCATTTGGATAAAAATGAATAAAAAGGTTTAGATATAACATGGTTTGATTTTGATCGGTATTTCTATCAGCCACATTTGAATTTATTTCGTTCACGCGTTATTGTCATATTGCGATATTTTCAAGCTGTTTATTGTAATTATATACTTTGAATGGCAATTATTTACATTACATTAAATGCACACCATATCTAACATATTTAATTGGATAAGAAATAACAACTGTATTTATAAAAATAGCATCGTAATTGACACATGATTTTTTTGGAATTTGTGAAAGATAAAAATGGTTACTATGAGTTATCCAGTTATCCTTATGAAAAAGACATATGCCATTGCCGATTTTAGTTTAGACCTTTTAAGCCACTTATTTTGTTATCATTAATAGTTTTCACAGCGCACGCGATATAAGGACTTTTTTTCACCTTTGGTTTATTGGAGTTCTAAAAATGATCCGTATTTTTTTAAATATAACATAGCCTATGTTACGCAGTGATGAATGTAACTTTCTATCAGTCAAAGATTTTTTTAAATCGGTCCTGTAGTTATTGAGTTTATTCAATGGGTACAATAATACCTACTAATCTTTCCTCTTTATAATATTATATAAGCATATAAGTATATATAGATAATAACATTTTGTACAAAAACCAATAGGTAAGTAAAAAACAGCGATTATACTCCTAAAATAATACGTTTTTACTGGTATTGATTCACCGGACTTTGAAAGATCAAGTTCCCAAGGCGGCCTTGCAATTTTACGTGTACGCAGATGTTGCTAAGTGTCATGTTTAAAGTCATGGTAGAGCTACTGATTACTTTTTTACCTATACCCACAGACGACGTGCGTTTTAGTCGGTTCAAGGCCGGAAGCACCTCCGCCTGCTCCGGTGGGAAGAGGAGAGGAAGAGGGGGTTATCTGTAAGAATTTTGCGCACGATAAAAAGAGAGATATGCAAACGAAACATCCAATGAAACCTCGCCGAATAGTAAAAATTATGAATTTATGGCATTAGAAATATTCATACACTCACACTATATGAACAATAAATTCAATATATGTAAACTGTGAATGCATAAATTGACGTAAGTATACTTTCTTGATGTAGGTAAGTACAGTCAGCATCAGATTAACATTTACTAGCGAAGTACTGAAAATGATCTTAATACCAAAACTCCAATTTTATATTAGCGATCACAGAGCTCAAATAGTTGTAAGCGTCCAGTGTGATCAAAACATCATAGCAGTGATTAATAAAATAATGATATTATGTTAAGGTCATTTTGAACACTACTAGCTTATATGCCATAGAACACATATCAATATGAACACTCTGCTAACGTAAATTATCATGGAGAGTTGATAGCTAAGATGGTTTGACCATTCTGGATGCTTACAACTATACCTAGTCTAGCCATAAATATTGTTACGAAGAAAAAACATTTTTTTATTGCAAATAATATTTATTACTTTTACAGTGTGTTAGTTTAATACATAAATATAAAACAATTTAAAATATAAAAAGCTTATTCGAAGTGGTCTCCATTGGCTGCAACACAGACCTCTAAACGTTGAAGCCAGTTATCAATAGAAGCACGCACTCTTTCCATGGGAAAATTCTTCACTGCCAATCGTATGGATTGTTTTAGGGACTCCAAATTATCATGGCGTTTAGAGCAAGCCATACTCTCTAAAACTGACCATAAATCATAATCCAGCGGATTAAGATCGGGACTAGACGACGACGGCCAGTCTTCAGCTCTAATGAAGTCCGAAACGTTCACTTCCAACCAAGACTGCGTGGACCGAGCTTTATGACCCGGCGCTGAATCTTGTTGGAAGGACCATACTTGGTTATTGAACATGGTGTTGTTAAGGGGTTTAACTACCTTCTCAAGAATGGTATCTTGATACACTTGTGCCGATGTTTTGATACCTTTTTCACAAAAATATGGCTCAGTCACTCCTTCATAGCTAACACACCACCAAACCATCACTGAAGTCGGATAATGCCCACGTTGCACTCTGTCGACTAATTGGGAAGCTTCCTTAGAGCTTTGAGCATAAATACGGTCATTTTGTTTGTTAAAATGTTGCTCAATTGTAAAGATTTTCTCATCCGTATACAAAATTTTTCTGTGACCTCCCTTTGCAGTTGGCAAGCGCGAACTGCAAAGGGAGAAGCGAAAGAACGAACGAAAGAAGCGCTACGCTTCAGTAGTTGCTTCGATTTTACCACCTTATTCTTTTTAAACTATCAGTTAAAAAATGACCAGTGCGTCTCTTATAGGCTGCAAGTCCTAAGTCATCTTTTAAAACGCGCGACATGGTTCTGGGTGCTATCTTCATCTCCAGAGATAAAATCTTTTGCTTTCGGACAGAAATTTCTTCGAATTCTTTCCCTTACTGCTTTGACCACCTTTTTCGTACGAACACTACGTGGACAGCCAGATCTTTTTCTGTCACAAACAGAGGAGGTCTCATTGTACCTATTAATAGCCCGGTACACAAACATTTGACTAATACCAAGCGTATGGAGAGTTTTAAAAATTACGTTCGGCTCCATACCAACTTTGTGTAATGCAATCACAGCGATTCAGTTTTCTTTATCACCCCACTCCATTTTAATATAGCAAAATATTGTACAATGTATTGGCGCCAAAATTAGAAAACACAATGAACAATCGTATAAAAATGACAGATTCCAAATTCAAATGTAATATCTTTCTTATTTTAATTGTAACAGTATTTATGGCCAGACTAAGTATAAGCTTTGTGATATCTGATATGAAATTGGAATTTTATTATTAAGATCATTTTGAATACTTTGATAGCCAAGAGCGATCAGATGCTGACTGTACAAGTACACACTTTACAGATCAATGTTATCTGTTTGTCGATGAGTCTTTATATAATTATACATATCAGTTCCTGTTCTGACTCACTCTGCCAGGCTTAGTATGCTGGACACGTATTAAATCGTACGTTGTTGTTTTTATTACAATAAGTAGGTGACGCCATTGTAAAATACGATTGACTTTGAATGGAATTTGAAATTTATTATTTCTTCGCTATTGCACAGATCTTCACATATAGTTTACAATAACATTCTTCGTTTTTTACACAAAACGTGGCCGCTACTGGAGCGATATAAGCAGGAGCTGCATGTCAAGGAGATGTAGATGCTGCGGTAGATATGCAGAGCCACGCGTAAAGATCACGTGAGGGTCAGGCGGACTCTGATGCAATGAGGAAAATTTGTCTCTAAGATGATGATGATGATGATGATTATTCATTTTTTTTATACAACTTAGGTGGCAGACAAGCACACGGCCCGCTTGATGGAAGTGGTTACCGTGGCCTATGAACGTGTGTAACACCAATGGAGTCAGGTCCGTGATGCCGACCCTGTAAGAACAGAGATTTTAAGTGCCTTCAGTGCAGAACACAAAATCAAGACAAGCCTTTAGTCTTCCCACTGACAGCACAAAAACTCTATAGTGAGCTCTGGCTACCCTACTCACCGACTCCGACACCGACAAAAAAAATAGAAAACGAAAGAGAAAAGAAAAGAGTGACAGATTCCTCCGATTAAATTAAGAAGTATAAAATTAATATTCTTTATCATATTATTTTTTTTAATTATTATAAATATAATTTTACATTAAAGTAGACTTAAACCGGCCAACCTTAAATATAGGAATTCCATAAGGATTCGAATTGGGGTAGGGGTCGGATAACCTCCATGCTGACTTCCCCGTTTCTTCTGGGCCCACGATCTTCGGGAGAGGAAGCGAGCTGGTGCACCCTGGACAACGGTTAAGAGATTCCTATCCTAGGAGATCTGTTGGCCGTTGGAAAATAACCCGGCAGCCGAATCCCCTGCACGAGAGGGGGTCGTGGGATGGAGGACCTGTGGGACCGTAGGTCCCTTTCAATTCCAATAGCCCTTCACAGGGCTAGCTGACCCAGATGAGCTGGTGGTATGGCGGGCTCTTGCCTGAAAGTCCTCTAAGACTTTCAGGGCTGAAGGACCTAGGTCTGCGATCCTGTCGCTCCCAGTATCTCTCTGCTTTCAGAGGGGACATGGAGAGAGGCACAGAGATCCATAGGGATCTAGGGATGACATGGGATAACGACCTGAGTGCTAGCCATACTTGGGTAGCCGATATCATGGAGACACACAAGGCAAGCTCCACCCTTGACTTAAATGGCCAGACCGCGACATGAAAATGTCATAAAAACCTAACTGCGAAGATTATTAAAACCTGTGGATGCCTGGGGAAATTCATAGTGTGTATCCCGCTTCCTGGAATGAGCATCCCCTGGGAAGTGTAGATCTCACACGCGTGGGAATTGTGTTGAGTCTCTAACTAACAAAACCCATCCACAAAGCAAAACAGTCTGCGCCGAGGTCGCGTAGCGCCACGATGAGGAGGTCGCGTCCCAAGCCGCGGTGTCGGAGGAATTTGACACCGCCATGGAGAGGAGCAGGGCGAACAGCTCGGTGCGTCTGCGCATTTGGACCTTAAAAGGTCTCAAATACGCCCAATTCATAAGGTTGGTGACAGGAACAGTTTCGAAAATTATAGGCCTATATCAATTTTACCTACTCTCTCAAAGATTCTTGAAAAAGTCATGAATAACAGGCTAGTTTATTACTTAAAAAGCAAAAACATTTTATCCAGGCACCAATTTGGTTTTCGCAAAGGAAAATCTACTGACGATGCGGTTGGTAACCTCACAGTCTTTATAACATCGAATATGGACAAAGGCAGAAAATGTCTATCTATTTTTATAGACTCATCGAAGGCATTTGATACTGTCTCTGTTCCCGCCCTGTCGCTTAAAGTAAAAAAGCTTTTTAAAGACTATTTATCAAATAGAACTCAATATGTAAGGGTGGGTCCACACACAAGTACTGATCTGCCAGTGTATTACAGCGTCCCGCAGGGAAGTATTCTTGGGCCAACTCTCTTTCTTGTCTATGTAAATGACCTCCTATCTTTAAAAATACCTAATGGTAAAATTATTTCTTATGCGGATGACAATGCCCTCATATTTTCGTCAAAAACTTGGCAAGAGATATATTACAACGCCCAAAATGGTATTAACACCGTTAAATCCTGGCTTAAACAGAACCTTCTCACATTAAATGCCGATAAGACCCAATACATCCAATTTTCAGTTTGGGACTCTGTACAAATAAATCAGGAATTAATAGTCCATGACTGTTTATCACCATCATCAATTAATACTTCTTGCACGTCAACTTGCAAAACACTACACCGTACACAAACGATTAGGTAGGTACTTGGGAATTATAATTGATGAAAATTTTAACTTCAAGGCTCACATAGAAACGCTGAGTAAAAGAGTTCGCAAACTTACTTTTATCTTTAAAACTCTGAGACACGTATTATTACCTGAAACTCTTAAACAGGTCAACCATGCCCTCTGTGAATCAGTGATTACGTACTGCATAACATCCTGGGGTGGAGCGCGAAAAACGACCCTCTTTCAGCTTGAGGTTGCCCAGCGAAGTATTCTCAAGCTCTGTACTTTCAAACCCTATCGATATTCAACTAAGCTTTTGTACGAGTACTGTGAGGTGTTAACCGTGCGTCAGCTATTTTTGTTGAGATTGACGTTGAAGCAGCACTCCTTAATTAGTTATACCCAACAACAAACGTCTCAGCGAAGAAGCTTATGCGGTGTGTGAGCGTACTATTAGACCTAAAACATGTTTTATCCGCAGGTTCTTTCCATTTCTAGGACTCTACACCTACAACAAATTTAATAAGGCCTCTAATATATACCCGTTAACCAATACAGGTGTTAAAGGGACGGTGTCCAAGTATCTGAGCAAATTATCATACGATGAGATTGAGCTAACTATAAGGATAATTGAGTAGTATAGTTTTATGCAATTTTATACTATTGTTTGCTCTTCTGTTAACTTTATTTTTGGTCAAGCAAAACAAGTTTTACGGAGAAGTATCACACACCATCTTACTCTTTTTTCATACAACACACACCCTCTCTCTCTTGCGCATACAAGCACACAGACACACACACAGTCACTCAAACACATATATACACAGGGCGTGAGTCACAATTATTTGTTTAATAGTTTTGTATTTAATAATCATGTAGTTTTTCCTAATGTAGTTGTAATTGTATTGTTTGTTGTAAGAGTTATTGAGACACGCCTCGTTGAGCACCTCTCAAGAGAGGGGCTGGATCTAGTGGATGCCCATTATGGCTTTCACCGGTGGCGTTCCACCGTGGATGCCATCATGCGGGTGAGGGCTTTGGCGGAGAATGCGGTCGATCGGGGCGAGCTGCTAACATGTTAGCGGTGTCCTTGGATATCTCCAACATGTTCAACACCTTACCCTGGAGATTCATCAGGCAGGCGCTCGTTACCCTCTCTACCTCCGCCGCATAGTCGGGACATTCCTGACGGAGTCGGCGTGGGACACCTTTCAGGTTCGGCCACCTGAAGCGCCAGGTTTGCATGGGCGCCGCGGCGCCCCCTATACCTGGAGCCTTGGTGACTTTTTGTAACATTATTAATTACATATAAAATCGTAACGATGAATCAAAGAATCAAAGAATCAATTTCATTTATTCAGTTTAGGCACATAAAGAGCTCATATGAACGTCAAAATTTTACAATTGAGTATGTCAAGAAATAATATTAAAATATTAAATAATGTACAAATAAACCATTGGAAAATGATTCTTTCGCTGGTTCGGTAGGTTAGTTCTACTGAGAAGATACCAGCAAGAAACTCAGCCAACTATATTAGAACTAGATTATTTTTCTTTTTTCTTTTTTAATTTGCTTTAGTTTACAATTTATTTCGTGCGAGCAAGCAAGAGACTTATGTTGACCACGCATTAATATCATTAAGATACTCATCCACTTTATAATAACCTTTACTCATTAAAGTTTTTTTCACTTCTAATTTAAATTTATTTATTGGCATATTAACCAAATCCTGAGGAACTTTATTAAATATTTTTATGCTGCTTCCTACAAATGAATCACCAACCTTGTGAAGCCTAAGATGGTACACGATGCCTTTAATTTAAGAGGTTCTATAACTCATAACTAAATCAGCAAGCAACGTATTTTCTACATTTCGGTGTTAAAGATCCTTTGCAAGCTAATGACTACCTCTTGGTATCCCTAATTTTGATATTTAAATCTAGATAGATGCTCTAGCCGAAAACTTAGTATATGCTCCAGTGAATTGCATTCTGTTTGGAAAAGTCTCTGGGAACGCACTGTTAAGCCTACTGTTTCTGCTAGCTTTACTTTGGTCAAGGTAAAAGGATTTTAAACATGTGAATTTCCTGGTTTATTTACTTACTTTTTTTCAAGAACTATATTGAAAATTTTCATAGTCGGAGTTGAAATATAAGTAGGAAATGTGGTTTTTTACACGAAATTAATAAAAATCCGGGAAAAAACAAACTCGCAGTGTTAGGTGCAAATCTCCTCAGCAAAAACTCACTGTTGGTTCTAATTCTGTTTCTTTTTATTATAGGACACGTCAATTCGACTTCACCTTGCCTGATGGTAAGCTGCAGGCAAAGTCTCAGAAAAGAGGGTCACCATTACTTACATATACCTACTATGTGACAATGGCGACACTGAGCTAGATGCCCTCATCATATGCTTTTTCACGACTCGCTTAAAGGACCCGGGCCTGTAGGAAGAAGGAAACGCGTGAGCTGGTAATGAATTCCAGGCCTCAATGGTGCGACAAAGGAAAGAGCCACCGAACCGCTTGGTTCTTAATCGGATACTCTGCACCATGTGCGGGTGACATCTAAGCCCTGTACGTGTTGTCCTGTTTCGGAAAGGGCAGGGTGGGATTAATTCGTAGAGCTCATCAGTACAGTCACCATGATACAGACGGTAAAATACTGTTTTAATTGTACTCGTCCTAATTGCCATTTCAATGTTGGTAAATGGTTCTCCTTGATTACAACTAGGGTGCCGGGAACGAGTGTATCCTGGTTGAACTGCCACTTGCTTTTTCCTTGCAGTTCAGAGATGTATTCGGTTGACCACCGATGCCAGAAGTTCTGCCTCATCTGTTCTATACAGGTCGTGGCGGATGCAGTGAGCGGCCGGCCAATCATAAAATGAGCAGGAGTTAAGGGAAGCAGATCACTTGGCAGCCCCGGATCTTCATACTTGATCCAGGGCCATCTTCGGTTTCGAGATGGCTCTCTTGGGGCGTGGGAATCACGGTGGCCCCAACTTTTTGCCCCGGAATGTGGCTAAAGCATTTCGTTATGCCGTTTCTACTAAGATGACACACCTCCTGTCACCTTCTGGCCTGTGCTGGCTTGAAGGTCGTTGAGCGACCTCCGACATCCACGCCTCACGAGTTCTGTGGTTCGGGAGACGGCTGAGTCTCTCTCGTGCCCGCTCCGCCATCTCCTTCTCGAGCATTGCTGGTTTGTAGAAGGAGACGGTGGCAGCGCACACACTCGCACTCCGCACCATCGCTGTGAACAAAGCGTTACAGAGGACTACTTTTCTGAGGGCCACCTTGCCGGCCCACCTCGGTACCTTCCAAACTTCCACACCGGGCACCCCTGTGCAACCTCAGTTATCGCTTGCATCACAGTGACATATGCAGACGTTGGCTCCTTCCTGATTCGAATAGTTGGTCCTCGAAACTCCATCTCCCAGAGATCACCTGTATCAACTGGTACGGCAGACTCTCACGTCGCCTCGATACACGAAGTTTCGTACCGCCGATAATACGGCGCTACTTTCGCTCAGTCGCCCTGATCATTATTTCCACTCCATCATCATAATTTAGAGCTCGGTGCTGATAGAAATGCCTTCCACTATGAAGGTGTATTCCTCGGATAGCACGCGTCGAAACCTATTGAGAAACAGAGTCTCAGTTTTGTGCAGAACATACGAGTCCTAGCCGTCAGATCCGTTCCACAACTTGAACAACCGGTCATGGCCTTCTGGGTCGCTGAGCTCATTGCGAAGTATCCAACCGCATCCGATGTTCCACAGAAATGAGCCCAAGAACGGTCCCTGTGGAATACCGCATGACATTTCACGCCGTTCAAGGCTGGCGTGTAGATGATGTGACTCTGCGTCATTGTCTAAGATCATCGTTAACACTATCTCGCCCCGGGCAACATCCATCCAAGAGTCCGCCGGGCGCCCCTTCTTTTTGACGGAGACCAGTATCCCCGTTTTCTCCAGTTGCGGAAGCTAGCCCTAGAGGTAGAACCCACGTTCGACCTGGAATGCCGTCGGGTCCCGAGGCGATGGTATTGGCCTTAAGCCTTTGCACCTCCTTCTACGCAAGTGACCTCGGACAAGTCGTCGTCATCCACAAAGAGCGCCATGAGCGGGCGGTGCAGAGTCAAGACATTCCACCGCCCGCGCTGGGAACAGAGCGCCAATAACGCCTCGAAGCACCTCTGGTGGAGACAACGGGTCAACAGCGGGATAAGACCGGGACCTGGGGGCAATTTGCCGCCCCCTGATGCTGCCGCCCGGGGCACGTGCACCGGCTTGCCCATGGATCCGGGCCTGTCGCTTGGTTCTGTGGACATGGGGGACAAAAGTCTGGAGTTTAGTACAGCGTTATAATGAGCTAACACTGTACTAAACTCCTCATATTATGTTAAATGTGCATTTCCGACGGTATGAAAAAAGTAAAATGCAGGACTTAGCCTCCGCCTCTAACAGACCACCAAAATGAGGCGAATATGGCGGAATAAATGTAAAAATTATCGAATCGACGAAAACTTTCGAAAATTCCTTTGAAGCTGCGACAAATGTCTTCCCATTGTCTGAGTGAATCTGCAATGGTTTGCCGCGTCGCGAGATTCATGGTTTCAACGCCAGTAAATATGCGGTGAGGTTTGGAATGAATTCCCAATTCTAAATGTATTTACACTTCACTAACCATGCACCCCTACCCCGCATTGAATACTCTGTGATCCCCACACCCGAGGAGAGGGCCAGATCGATAGAGATGCCCCTGGGTCGGCCGGGGTGCGTGGGATATGCCTGTTAACCTCACCTTCGGCAACCAAAAATGACCCACAGGCGTCGTGTATTTTAGTCGGTTCGAGTCCGACATAACCTCTCCCATCGGCTCCGGTCATGAGGTATCCGTGGGGCCACCCAATCTCTTCCCATGCGGTGTCGTACAAGGCGACTAAGGGATTTAGGGCTGTTTAACATCAGACAGATATATACAGCCCAGACTCAGCCTCAGATGCATGGTTCGAGTAAACAATAGTGCCCGGAATACGACAATAGACTGACCCCCTATTACGTGGGACCGAATAGGTACAATGCAGGTGAAATGTGGGTGATGATTCACCTCTGCCTTACTCTCCAGGGATAAAGGCGTGATTATATGTATGAACATAATATAATAAGAGTAGGCGGTAGACTATCGCAAACTGACTCATTTACTTACAATAAAAAACATCCTTTGTTATTGTGTGGTCGCGACACATTTCCTCGCCTTTTATTGGAGCAGGTAGATGTTCATGATATATTGTTATAAGCCAAAGTTAAAAGCCATTTAAATATAAAGGGGAATATGTAGAGAATTGTTTATTATTAACTACCTTTTTACTGATTAATATATGTGACAACCTGGAATAGAGCAGTCTATGGTCAACATGAATTTTATTACAGAGGAGAGCAGGCAGCCCCCCTCCCCCTTCACATCTGCCTTCTCCTTTCCAGGGTTCGATAGGGACACCGTGCTTTCCACGCCTGACTCCTGAGGGGGGCCTTTTAATACCGTAGTTGGCCTACGGTCAGTCGGAGTGCGGGATATGGCGGGGAATGTTGTGTTCCCAGCGGTGAGTGGGGTAGATATATATATAATCAGACATTTGTAGCAATGTAGGAACCTACAATTTTGTAACAACGAAGAAGTACAAGCAAGAGTACCTACCTGCTGACCTATTTCTACCCAGCATTATTTAAAACAAAACCTGTGATGAAACATCTAAATAGTACACCAATACAAAGTGTTTCCAAAAACTCAACCAAACTGATATCTACTGTACGGGCCCACTATTCGTACATTAGTTTTGCCGCACTAGTGTTAGCACGTAGATTTTATGGAGCAATTAAACATTCTCAAGTACGTCAGTGTATCATTTAATCTCGTGCATCAAAGGGTACAAGCAGACAAGTGCTCGTAAATCTACAATATCACTAGTTTATAGGAGAGGGCGCTTCAACGCAAAAAAAGTAATGGGGTAGAGTTATAACTTTTACAAGTACAAAGTAAGATAATATATTCAACTTTGCAATACTTTATTAAAAGAGCATTTGTAATATATTCAGGATTTAAAAAAACTGCAGATATCTGTACATACTTCGCACAAAATAAATGAGTCTACTGCTGTTCATAGGACTTTCCAATTTCTAATTCCATTCTAGGGGAAATTTGAAAAATGGCTTTTTGAAAAAACCAATATTTTTTTCTTCTGTTCTAATCGTCTTTCAACTTAAATTTCAATATAGGGTCACTACATTTCATAGAGTAGGAGTTGACTAGATAAAGGAGAAAATTCTGAATTCAATTACACATGTATAAAAATATAAATACTTTCTCAATATAATACTTTCTCTTTACTAGAATACAAAGAAGGTCGGGCCTAGCACCCTCTCTGCTAGACCTTCTGCTGACGAGTCACCCAGACCTGTACAGTGTTTCGGTACAAGCCGCTTTAGGCAATTCCGACCACTGTCTGGTCTGCTCCAAGGTGCCAATTATAGCGCCCTCACGACCCGTGCAGGGGAAGCGGCGTCTCTGGCACTACTCGTCAGCAGATTGGGATGGGCAGCGCAACTATTTTGCATCCATCCCGTGGATTGAACGCTGCTTTGAAGATAAGAAACCCTCAGATTGTGCTACTGCTGTTGCCGGTGAGATCGGTCTGGGTATGGAATACTATATCCCGTACACTGATGTCACCGGTGCCCGAGGAGTGCGCCCTTGGTTCGGGCGCGAGTGTGCGAGGGCTATTGATCAAAAGCAGTCCGCGTATCGCGCTTGGGTAAGGGCGCGTGCCACGCACGATCCCAATGTGGGCCTCTTCAAGGCGGCGTACAACAGAGCCACAAAGGTCTGCAAGAGGGCTTACGTCAGAGCGGATGCCCTGCGCATTGCACGGCTTGGTCAAGAGCTAGTGGCACATCCCACGGGCAGCCGTGGATACTGGCGACTGGCCAAAGCCGTGCAGGCCAACTTCTGTCAGCCTTCGCTGCCACCGCTGCGCTACCCTGATGGATCCCTGGCCCATTTACCGCAAGAGAAAGCCAATATGCTAGTAAATCTCTTTGCGGCCAATTCCCGAGTCGATGATTGCGGTATACAGCCGCCGACACTACCCAATGGTGACCACGTAATGCCTGAAATACGTATCAGGCAATGCGATGTCCGTGCAGTGCTTCAATCACTCGATGTCCGGAAAGCCAGTGGCCCGGATGGTATTCCAGCGGTGGTCTTACAAAAATGTGCAGCGGAGTTGTCTCCGATGCTTACGCGGCTGTACCGACTGTCCTACAGCTCGGGTACAGTGCCTTCGGCTTGGAAAGAGGCGAATGTACAGCCGATCCCCAAGAAGGGGGATCGCTCAGAGCCAGCCAACTGTCGACCCATAGCCGTCACCTCAGTGCTGTGCAAGGTCTTCGAGCACATCATTAACAAACAGCTCATGCGTCACCTAGAGGATCACTCCTTAATTAATGACCGGCAATATGGCTTCAGGCCGAAACGGTCAACGGGTGATCTTCTAGCATACGTTACCCATCTTTGGGGTGAGGCTATGGACAAGCACGGCGAGTCACTGGCAATTAGTCTTGATATCGCCAAAGCTTTCGATAGAGTCTGGCACAAATCGCTTCTCTCCAAGCTACCAGCCTTTGGTCTGCCTCCTAGACTGTACAACTGGATTGCTAGTTTCCTGCGGGAGCGCCGTATCCGCGTCCTCTGTGATGGACGGGCTTCGGAGTTCTTGCAAATAAATGCTGGCGTACCGCAGGGGTCTGTATTATCTCCCGCTCTCTTTCTTCTGCATATCAACGACATGCTGTCCACCGGCAGCATACATTGCTATGCAGACGATAGCACCTTACACGGGAGTTATCACGGACAACCTGCGGCCAAAAAGTCTGATATCGTGGAAAAAAGACAGCTTCTTGTCACTGAACTGGACCGGATCTTGAATCACATTTCACAATGGGGCTCTGAGAACATGGTCGAGTTCAATGCCAAGAAGACGCAGGCTTGTGCGTTCACAGCAAAGGTATCTTCTTTCCTTCCCCTTCCCACTCTTCAGAGCACGCCACTGCCACTGCAGGACAATCTCAATATCCTAGGCATGGATATTCGCTGCAAACTGAATAACAGAAATTACATCGAGAGCATCATCAAAACAGCCTCGCGGAAACTCGGACTCCTAAACAAAGTGAGACGTTTTTTCACGCCGGAGCAGCGGTGTCTTCTCTATAAGACACAAATTCGCTCCTGCGTGGAATACTGCTCGCATCTCTGGGATGGCTCCGCGAAATACCTACTAGATGCTCTCGACAGGTTGCAGCGACGCGCGGTCCGAATTATTGGGAACCCTGAGGTCACGAACACCCTCGAGCCTTTGCAGATGCGTAGAGATATTGCTTCCTTGGCTGTATTTTACCGTCTCTACCACGGTGAGTGTTCTGACGAGCTCTTCCAACTAATCCCACCATCTCCTTTCCTACATAGGACAACACGTGCAGGCCTTAGATGTCACCCTCACACTGTGCAGAATATACGAGCAAGAACCAAGCGGTTCGGAGACTCTTTTCTTTGCCGCACCACCAAGACCTGGAATTCATTACCAGCACACGAGTTTCCTTCTTCCTACAGTCCCGGGGCCTTTAAGCGGGGCGTGAAAAAGCATCTGATGAGGCCGCCAAGCTGAGTGCCACCATTGTAGCCCTTAGTGTCTGTAATGGTGACCCTCTTTCCTGAGACTTTGCCTTTAGCTTACCATCAGGCGAGGTGAGGTCAAGTTGGCGTGTCCTATATAAAAAAAAAAAACTTTCTCAAAAATGCAGAAGTGCGTTTGCTCTTTGCTGCTCTCCGTGTGATCACATTCAAAGAGCGCAATGTGATGAAATAATATAATTTACAATAAAAGTGTAATGCGTCAACGATTGGGCAAAAAATATGAATAAAAAACACCAAATGAATGCTACATTTTTAATTATCTAATTGTCTATATTACAGATTTCTTACTATGTCAGAATAATTGAAATTTAAATAAAATACGAGCATTTAAGGAAATTATTCATAGTCATAATAAGATAAAGGTGCGTGGCAGAGAGACTCGTTCTCAAATCATATTTTGCTAAGGATTTCTGTCATTTAAATTCCACATCAATATTAACTAAAAATTATGACATATATTTGGCACTCTGTTGTGAACTGGATAGTAAATAATAAATAATGATATATTTCATTATAGATATTATCATAACGTCGTAGTGGTCACAATGCTATTTCTAATGATTATTTCCCCCACTAGCCGGTGCTTGCTGACCCTGCGCTTGAGCTGGCTGTTGTACCTGGACAGGTTGTGCTGGTGGAGCCTGTCCTTGACTTTGTGACTGAGGTGCCTGCTGACCAGGTGGTGCTTGTCCCTGATTCACATTACCCTGTACTTGGCCTTGCGGTGGAGTCTGCTGCGGCTGTCCCTGCTGATATTGTTGTTGGCCCTGCGGCGGCTGTCCCTGCTGATATTGTTGTTGGCCCTGCGGCGGCTGTCCCTGTTGATATTGTTGTTGGCCCTGTGGCGGCTGTCCCTGTTGATATTGTTGTTGGCCCTGTGGCGGCTGTCCCTGTTGATATTGTTGTTGGTTCAGCGGCGGTTGTCCTTGAAATTGTTGTTGGCCTTGCGGTGGTTGTCGCAGGCCCTGAGGCTGCTGTCCTTGATTCTGTTGTTGACCCTGGGGTGGTTGTCCTAAATATTGCTGTTGGTTTTGCGGTGGTATTCCCTGTTGATATTGTTGTCCTGGAGCCTGCTGGTACGGAGGAACTTGGCCCTGATATTGAGGTTGTTGATAAGGAGGAACTTGGCCTGAAGGCAATTGACCTTGTGGGATTTGGCCAGGAGGATAGTGCTGTTGGCCTTGAAGATGTTGTTGCTGTTGCAACTGGTAGTAAGCTTGTTGCTGGTAGTGATGGTATTGTTGTAACGCTTGATGAATTTGATGCTGAGCGCCTGGAACTGGCTGTCCATGGGCGTCAACCTAGGGTTCACATAACAAAAAAAAACAATTAGGTAAGTATAGGTATTACGCAAATCAAATCATATTCCCTTCGGCTGCGTATGAAACTAAGTTTCAAAACCAGTTTCGAAATAACAATATTATATATATATAGATAGGTATTTAAACTATCATTTGGTGACCATGATAAATAACTAAATAACTATTCCACAACATTCTACACAACGCTGTCTAGACCCATGGTAAGCATAGCTTAACTAGCTTGTGTTATGGCATCTAGAATGCGGATAAACATACTTAGATACTTTTTTTTTTGTAAATACATACATATTATACATAGAAACACCCAGACCAATGCAAATATACATATTCATGCACACAAATATTTGCACTGAGCGGGAATCGAACCCGCGCCCCCTGCATAGCAGTCGAATGCTCTACCGCCACGCCATGGAGACTGTCAAACAAACTCATATTGTTTACATGGGTAGATTTGCTGCATAAAGAACGACTAATAAGCTTTTTTCTAAAATCACAGATTTAAGAAGACAATATTGTGAAGATGATTTTAGAACACCTAAATAGTTCCCTATAGGATGCAGAACGGAATCAGTATTTTACGCCGCAACAGCTATTAAAAATAATGAACTAACCAAGCCACGCTGCTGTAAATATCTTAATTCGTCCATTTTTCTCTTTTCATATTCTTGGTATTCATTTTGGCTGTAGATTTCGTTATCTTCAAGAGTCTTCCAGCCTAAAAAAGTTAATAGAAAATATTATACTATACTTAAAAGTGGCATATGTAACTGTGTGATAAACCAATACGAAGGTAACCCGCTAATTTGTATGTTTAAAGATGATACCAAACACACATTTCATTATCTCAATTTTATTTTTGAACACAGTACTTTATGACCGCTAGGCGCTATATGAGAAGCACTGATACGTCATATAGCCTATAACCAGCGGACGAACAAGACGCTTCTCATGACACCTCATTTGCCCAGTTCTAATAAGAACTTCAGGAGCTGAGGGAACAGATGAACCTACATACATACATAGTTACATACATACATAGCCCGACTACAAAAAAAGATCTAGGATAGCCGTGGTCGTATGCCACATAGTCTAACAAAACAACAAACAATACATTGTAGGGATACAAAAGATAAGTTTAAAACTCGACTACTGAAAAATCACGCTATGAAAAGTGTTAAACACGAAAATAACAAGGATAGCCGTGGACGTATGCCATTTCTCCTTAGAATTTATTGTTTTGTTAGACTACCTCATTTGTCTAGATCTAATGAGTGGCTGAGGAGCTATGAGGGAATCGATGAACCTACATACATACATACATAGCCTGTCAAAATCATAACCCTCTTTGCTTCGTCGTAGTCAGGTAAAAATCATAACCCTCCTTTGCCATCGCCGTAGTCGGGTAAAAAATAGAGTTTTTTTTTTCAATTTTTTTTCGCGTATTCATAAGCTGGTCCACCCTCTGGATTCCTTTGGGTGTTGGATGTCCAATTTTTGGTTCAATCCTTGAATTTTGGGACACTCTGTATATATTTTTTATTGTTGTTATTTCCATTGTGATAGAACATTATATTGAGAATATTATATTAGTCTTCACTCTTTTCTTATAAAAGTCGCCATAATCTTTCAGTGGCTTCTACGACTGAAGTTGTAGATAACCTTATTTGCAACCAAAAATGTTAACAATTTTTTTGGGACCAGTAATTCGTGAGCTTAACCATAAAAACCCTTTCAACCCCATTTTCCCAAATAAAGGCGGTGGAACGAAGGTTGCAACCCAACAAGCTTAGAATGTAGTTGAAACTAACCCCCTTTTGATAAATGAAAAGAAAATTGCACCCTCTGACAAATGCAACCTCAAATGTAACTTTTCAATGATATAGGATGGAAGACTTCAGCCTTACCTGGAGAGAAAGTGCTCTAAATACTGAAGATAGGCAATTTCACTCAAAGGAAACATTCCTTTATTGCTACAAAAACACGAATTCCGATTTTTTTATTCGTTTTGATTACCGGTTATGGCAAGGGAGTTTGAAAAACCATGGGATTTTATTGAGTGAATTTCGCTATCTCCAGTACTAAAAGTTCTTTCCCTCCAGGTAAATTTGAAAACTTCCACCCTATATACATAGTTATTTTCAAGCTAGTAAAAGAAACACGTTTGCACTGGATTTAAAACAAACCTTCATCTTGGTTAAACTCAGCTTTCTGCGTTTCCATCATGAATTCATTGAAATCAATCAACCCGTCGCGATTGCGGTCGTTTTCCTTGAAAACGTGCTCACGCATCCTTTCCATTTCTTCAGCTCTCTCGTGTAAGTCCTTGTTGGGTCCACCAGGGCCATATAATTTGTCCAATTCTTTGATAAACAAGGCCTTTACTTCGTCTGCGTCCCAAACGCCATTTCCATCAACGTCTGAAGCAGAACATTATGTGACAGTGTAAATATATACAATATTAAGCTACATTTTTATACAATTCAAATACAAACATAAAAAATGTTGATAATCATACGGTAGACTTTAAGGCTGATCAACCTTTCCATTCATAGACGAATGAATATAAATATACAACTCTTTTTCAGTAACAATTATTATTATTTAATAAGGATACATGTTATGAAACCAGTGTAAAAAAATCAACAAAAATTAATTCACAATGCGATTCTGTTCTCAATGTATTTGTTATCAAGGGTATTTCGCGACAAAGTGCAAGCCGAGATAACTAAATAGCCTACATCATAAGGCCAAATCATCAAGTTTTCTTTAGGAATTACGAGACTAACACTATAGGTAGATAGTTGTATATAGATCGACATATTAGATTTTTCATGCAATACAGCAGCACAACATTACTTCACATGCAAACATTACAACAATAATTTTCTAAAAATAAGTAGTACCCCTCTCATCAACCTCGTCGTAGTAATTGCTCAGATGCGTCTAAAGTTTGTACTTTGGAACCCGAGGTCCACTTATTGTATTTTGATTGATATATCGACTGAATGTATGAAGATATAGACTAATGTATTGATTTATTCAAAGCTTATAATATTTTTATGTTGCCACTAGTTTATGAAGAACTGTTTATTCCGAAATAAATTATGTTTACAAATTTATTTAAGTAATAAAAGAAACATCACGGGCGAATTCTTTAAATATCAAAATAATTATCTAGTGGTGAGAATGTGAACTACTTATTGGTTCCATAGTTGTAGAGCCGTGGTTTGTGCACTCAGAAACGCAGTGGCAGTTAACTGAAGTTTAACTTAAGCTTATCTTTATTGAATCAATCGCTGTTGGGGTGTTAAATGGTAACTTCAGAAACCGGGCATGAGTGAGTTACACACAACTAGGTTCCTGCGACCAAGGCTACAGTAACCTAGTCGAATGTACCTATACCATGATCGCGTTAATTCCCGATGACATTATTGTACATAACGGTATTCTTGCTGTGGCAAATTTTCACTATAGCAAATAACAAATATCATTAAGACACTTATGAAATGGTGCTTATCACTTTTGTGATGGAAAGAGAAAAGATTAGGTGCTATAATAATATAATTGAGTACCTAAAGGTGGTAACGCCTGGTTAGACGACATCCCACCTGCTCCAACAAACATGAGATAAATAGGGGTACCTAATATGATACAGTTTGTATTTAAATGCTTTTGTGTACATAATAGAAAAATATTTGCAATGAATACAAATAACACATTCACTCACAAACTGCAATAAGATAGTGCATCAAATTATTTATAGTGTAAAATCCAAAATAGCGTGCCGAATCTTCGTTTCATCTCGTTAATCGAGTAGCCTACCTATATACTATTTTCTAAACTACACTGCACGCTATGGACCTTACCATGCATCATGAAAAACACCTTTGGGTTGAAATCTTTTGTATCCATTTTGTCACCATTTTTCCATATTTCTAATAACTGTTCCTTTGCAACTGGGTGATGTAGCTGTTACAAATAATTAATAATTAATAAGTAATAACATATACCCAAACTCACCATGCATCATGAAGAAAACTTTAGGATCAAACTGTTGTTGTTCCATATGATCCTGTTTTTCCCATACTTCCTCCAATTGTTGTTTAGAACCAGGGTGGTGAAGCTGCACGGTATCAATAGTATATATACAATATGTACTATCCCATATACCCATGGAACATAGGATAGCACATATTTTTAATAGAACCTTCTACTCAAACATTATTAAAATATATCAAATTTATAAACAGATGGGAAATGAAACAATAACATTACCTAATCAGGAAGTATTCATTCTATTCATTTCAAGTATGTTTCGGGTTTTAAAAAAGCTTGGGAATAAGGAAGTAGTAAATTAAAATAAGGTGTGTTTACACGCCTACCAGAAATGCACTTATTTCACTACCAATAAGGACATTAAAATTCGAAATGCTTACCAAATGATAAAAGGTCACCAAATTATGTTTCAGGTTTTCGCTTTACAGGGCAATATTTCTGGGTGTTTATATAAAAACTAGGTTACCACGAAAGTAAAGGCGGCAAATTACTATCTAAACTAATTAATCCAGACAAAATAAAGATTGAGCTTGCAAAAATTTGCATAGAGCTGAAAATTGGTGGGGATCTCAAATGCACCATAATAAATCATCAAAAGTCCCTATCGATTGGACTTGAGCATTTTTTTTTATTCAAGGTCAAAGGTCAAAATTATTGTATTTTAAAATATTTCTCGTAAACAGCAAGTACAAAAAAGTATGAGACCAATTTTGTAGGTAATTACACGATCTACATCTTTGTCCAAAATATTTTTGCGAAAGCACTTGCTTTTCACGAGAAAAATGCGAGAATACAATAATGTTGACCTTTGATCTACCAATTAGTCCCACCCTCCCCTTTCCTACGCAGGATAACACGTGCAGGTCTTAGATGTCACCCGCACACGGTGCAGAACATTCGATCAAGAACCAAGCGGTTCGGTGACTCTTCCCTCTATCGCACCATTAAGGCCTGGAATTCATTACCAGCTACCGTGTTTCCTTCTTCCTACAGCCCCGGGTCCTTTAAGCGGGGCGTGAAAAAGCATATGATGAGGCCGTCAAACTGAGTGTCACCATTGTCACATGGTATGTGTAAGTAATGGTGACCCTCTTTTCTGAAACTTTGCCTTCAGCTTACCATCAGGCAAGGCGAAGTCTAATTGACGTGTTCTATATAAAATAAAATAAAAATAAATAGATAAATGCACAATTCCAATCGATGGATGGATTTGATATTTCTTATACTAGCATTATGGTGTATTTAAGACCCCTGCCAATTTTCAGCTCTATGCGAATTTATGTAAGCTTACTATTTTATTCCTAGTATTATGACTGGATTAAATCCTTTTTGTTTTAGTCAAACACTTGGCGAGCTTTTATCCATTTTGCTGAGGCTTGAGCTTGACCGCTTCCTGTATAGGTAATTTAAAATTATTCTTACCGGTTTGTGGTGTTTGATAGCATCTTCTTCCTTTTTAGTTTTTTCCATGTATTCCTTTTTTGCATTCTCATCCATACTTTCAACTTTTTGATGTTCATCAAATTTTTTTTGCATTTCATATTCCTGAAGAACAGAAAGATGAACAATATGAGGTTGTCGTGAGATTTTCTAAGCTACTAAAAATACTAACAAGTAGAATTTAAAGTGTTTTCCAATAAAACTTTTTGTCAGTCGCCACCATAATCACCGGTAGGCAAATTATACAGGCTGTATTTTTGAAACGGGCCAGTAAGGGCAGGTACCTTAACCGTTGTAGTTCCCTAAGTTATTGAGATATTTCGAACTGCATTCACAGATTTTGACAAAGTCAGCAAGAAGAATGCTAAAAGTACAATTTTTTTGGTTCCAATCGAGTATATTTCGTGTGAGGATCAAATTACTATATGGGACTATTTTTTAGCTTTGAGTAGTAGTACTAGTAAAGACAGAAATCGCAAAAAACTCAAAAGTCTAAGTTTTTGCTTTGCATAGAAAGTGATTGACTGAAAAGTAACTAAAAAGAATTTTTACCTAAAAATTTCAAAATTGATGCGAAAATCTTGTGTCATTAAAAATCTTTTTATTTAGTTTAAAGTCTATCCTACCGACTTCTTACCCAAAACAAAACGTTTGATTATTGTTGAAACTTGATTCTGTTGCTCAAATGTATAGGAAATATTTTTGGCGATAACCGCCTTTCCTAGTACTCGAAAGCTAAAATGGTCCCATAGAGTCTTTTGATCCCCACTTTTGATCGATTGAAGCAAAAAAAAAATATTTTTGGACTTTAAGCATTTTTCTTGTTGACTACGATTTTGCCCAAATCTGTGAATGCAGATCAAAGTATCTCATAAAATTAGGGAAGGTCTCCTAAGAACATTTTGTTGTATCTACAACGGTTAAAGTACTTGCCCTTAAAAAAAAGTACCTACCGTAAAAAAGTGTAATATTTTTGCGAGATGGAAAATACATTTATTAAATAGATAGTGGTATACTACCGTACCTTCGTACAGGGATGGTATCTTACTTTTATTACAATAAGCTGATATCAATAAAAATAAATCCCTTCCATTCATAACATCGTTTGAAATACGTAAGTACAATATGATAGAAAAAAGCCAGTGAAGAACCCTGCATCGTCTGATCATCACTTTGGTAAAAAGCATTCGTTGATCGACAGGTGAACTATTTAGCAGTTAGGGATGTCCTGGGCCTCGTAGATGCTAAAAGTACCCCACATACTTACCTACATAATTAGAGACTTTTACGTACAATCGACCGTTACAAGACGAAAGTGTCGAGTGTCGACTAATTACGGAAGAAAATAAAACTAACCTTAAATTCTTCCTTTCTCTTCTTATCAGCGGCCTCTAAATCTGTAGTAGTTTTTTTTATTAACTTTTTCAAATCCTCTATTTCAAATGTGTGTGGATTGCCATGATCTAAATGTTCATTTGTAGGAACTACTCCAGTGTGATCTAGATCATTGGTCAATTCAAATTGCTGGAAAATATGTATGTTATTTATTTCGAAAGCTGACAAATATAACCAGCTCTTAACCAAGCTGCTACATAGCATTGTATTGCTATTAATATAGGTAAAAAAAAAACATTTATATGTTTGTATGAGGTAGTATCCGGTACGATGGCACCAATTTCAATGTCTCTTTCACCATTTAATTGGTCTTTTTTCTTAGCCTATGGGCTATACTAAAACCATAATGCTATTTTAAAACCTATTCTGTAAACCTAAGTATTAGGCCATAGGAGCTTCCATAACGTCTTTCGCGTCCATAGTTAATGTTATGACACTTTCTTGTTTTGAATTGAGGAATTTGGAATGAGTTTAAAATATTGAATGTTTATACAGTGGCACACTATGTTATTATTTAACCAGTCCGGTTTCGCCTCATGGAATTCGTATTCTCAATCTGGGTGAAGATATTGCTTAATACTTCTTTTTAATAATATAGATAACTTTTTACAAGAAAATGCTTACCTTAGTAGCTAAGTGACGTAATCTATCCAACTCGCGACGTTTAATTTCGTCTAGTTTGGTTCTCACATTATGGTTAACAAAGTCCAACTGCTCAGCTATTTTGCCCGACTGTAAATTATTACAATATTAGGGAATGTATGTACATTTAAGAGTCATTACATTAGAGATACATAGCAGATATAGAATGGTGTGATGTAAAATTAACGATATAAAAAATAACATATAATTTTAAATTGTTGTCTGTTTACGAGGGACATATGAATTACTGAACGGATTTCAATACGATTTTTTTGTTAAAAGTCTAGTTTAGACTTAAACCAGTCGCATGTTTCCTCGTACTTTGTTGAGTATATGGCCGCGAAAACCCGATATCCACGCGTAAGGAGCCACAGGCATCAGCTAGTATAAAATAACCATGCCTTATGCCCGGTTTCTGAGGTACTTTTAACCGTAGTTTATATATTCGACAGCGTTATTGGTTTGATAATTGGCAAAAGTGCGTTTCTGAACACCGCATCGTAAGATAAACTCAGTATAACTTATGTTCAACTTAACTGACCAATGCCGGCCGTTTTTTTATACCACTTAGGTGGCAGACAAACTCACGGCCCACCTGATGGAAAGTGGTCACCGTGGCCTATGGACGCGTGCAAAACCAAGAGAGTCACACTCGCGCTACCAACCCTGCAAGCATTGAGAGTTTCTGTGTCGTCAGTGTTAAAGACAATGCAGGACAAGCTTTTGGTCTTTCCACTGACAGCACAAAAACCCTCCAGTGAGCTCTGGCTACCCTACTACCGTTATCCCTGCCGTTCATCGATTCCACAGCTATTCGACAGGCAGTTTTTCAAAATGCGAACTCCGAAGTAGAAGAAATCCGTTTGATATGTTTACGGATATGAAATTTAAATCTAAGTACTGCCATGATAAGAACACTGTGATATACATAAGCGATGTCATTAGCCATATTCTAGCTCCTGTTACATATCGTATGTACTCTTTGTCTGTTTTAGAACATGTCATACAAAGCATGTAATTGCTATTCGGTTCTAAAGCCTGCTTCTGAGACAGCATTGAACTATTTCGTCAACTACACACACATCAGTCTTCTTGTTGCCGATTATGGACACAAACTTTTGGGCTACTTCAATTAGTAGCAAATTCTCTGTTACTGTAAATCTTTTACTCCTTTTTAAAGATTCTGTTTCAAGATTTCAATCTACGAAAATTAGATATTTAATTTCGATCACACGACAGCGGGTATAGGTTTACCAGAATCTCAAGCACGATTTTAAAAAAAGAATTGTGATTTTTATATGGCAATGTTAATATCATCTTGTCAAATTCGACGAGCACATGGATGTACTACTCCTGCTTTTTAGAAGACATTACACGCACATGCGCAGTCTGACTGAAAGGAGTGTAAAATCCATACAAAATTGACATTGATATGATGGGTCATTTTTATTTTGGTTTGGAGTTGTGTGTGTTTTGAAACTTTTACATAGATTTTTATTCTTTGTTACTTTACTATACTTATTAACACTTTTTCTGATGACGATGATGATGATGTTAGAACTGTACTGATTACAAATTAACATACAATAATTTCTTCCTTAGGTCTATAGATATGTTTCAACTTTTGCGAAGGAATTTCATGACGCATTTTAGGTATAGTTTATAAACATTTTTTATTCAAAGCTTACGCTGAAGGAAAAGAAGAAAATGCTAGTCTTCGCCAAATTATTCAAAAATTGCAAGTTAAAATTGATGAACTGCAAAAACAAAAGATGAGTCTCACTCATGAAAGAGAAATGTAGAATCCAAGCTACCCCAAAAGAGCGTTCGAACCATTGCTCGGAATACTGCACAAATGAAGAAGATTTAGCAAAGGAAACCGAGTGGATACGGGTTAAAAGTAGAAAGAAAAAGAAAATGAGCTCGTCACCTACAAATCGTATGAACCCCAAAAAGCAGACTCATTACCGAAAAAAACCATTAGAACTAAGAAGGCCCCACCCCCTCCACCTATAATAGTAGATGGTATTGAAGACAATTAAACATTTTTTGTTACCATAGCAATTAATCTCTAAGAAGACGCATTCACCACTAAAATCATGAATCTGTACGCTCCTGCAAATTTCCGCATAAGATTGACACGCGTGACACGTCTACTTCACACTTCCACCCACTTCTCTGTTTCGTGCAATAATGCATTTTACAAAATTTTATTTTCCCATTTGCCTTGAGATTCTGGTACACTTACAACTTGCAGGCAAGTTTTTAAGTGACGTGAGCGAAATTTTTACACAGTCAGATTTAAGGAAGGTGTCACCACTGATTTATAAATTTTACCGCTACAGATAATCTCTGACACCAGTTTATGAAGATAAACCGTTCATGTCAAAAGAAACCTTTAGAAATTTAAGTTACAAAAACAACGTCACGGATGGATTCTTTACATAAAACCTAATGGTGAGAGTGCAAACTACTATTATAGTTGTAGAGCCGTGGTTTGTCCACTCAGAAACGCAATGACAGTTAACTGAAGTTTAACTTAAACGTATCTTTATTCAATTAATAGCTGTTGGAGTGTTAAATGGTAACTTCAGAAATCAGGCATTAATCACAACGTACAAAAAATATTTTTAGAACTCACTCGAACGTCCTCTTCGTCAGCCTTTTCCAAACGTTCCCTAAAGTCTGGATCACTTTCTAATGCTTGTACCACTTCCTTCAAGTATCTGTGATATTCCATATACTCTTCCTACAACATAAACAGATAATTTTCATTAACATTTTATGATAAGTAAAAATACTTTTTACTTATACTACATTAGCTTTGAGTTTACTTTCATGCTTCTTCTATCTGACCGAACTAGAACTCCTATATTCAGTTAGCCATTCTCGCTAATAGCGCGTTCATAAACAAACGATTTTCTGAGTGCCCTGATATCATGCTACAGCTCTTCACTCAATATCAGTCATCCTTTTAATATCTAGTAAACTTTCTTGAAACACGAAGGCTTTCATTTGTCAGTTCTGAATCTTGATATATCTGAGGACAGATTGTATAGAAAATCTGTCAAATCTATAAATCTGTCTTCTGATAAATTGAGATTGCCTGTACCATGAACGCTTAAAATAGGTCAATAATTAAACTGCTGTCATACTAACGACTGCAAATATTACTTTGTAATGCTATATATTTATATGGGATTACAAAGTTATTTAAGCATTTAGTAAATGACAGCTGTTCTTTTAAGACTTCATGGTAAGCCCACAGGACTGATTGTCATTCTAGAATACGGGCCATAGAGAAACAAAGCGACACTTTTAGAATAACCCTTTTATTCTAAAAGTGTCGCTTTGTCGAAAAAATATTTCAAAGTTTAAAAATTCGAATCATATATATAAGTATAATATTACCAAGTCATCCTTGACTTCACTGTCTTGCTCATTCGATTTTTCGGGTGACACAGGTGGTGCATATGAGCAATGTAGAATTACCAGAAGAAATAAAAGACTAGATAAAAGCTTCATTGTACCTTAAACAAAACACGGAAATTTTATAAGACTTAAAATAAATAACACATTGTTATCATAGATATTTAAATAATTGACTTTTTTGGTCTTTCCGTACAGGATCTACGATGCCACGGAGACGGACGCACGCACGCACGCACGCACGCACGCACGCACGCACGCACGCACGCACGCACGCACGCACGCACGCACGCACGCACGCACGCACGCACGCACGCACGCAGACACGAACGCACGCACAGTCGCACGCACTCTCGAACGCTTGCACGCATGCATGCACGCTTCCACGTACACAGACATTTCAAACTTGTGCAACCCAACTTGTTACTTCTACATTCACATGTACTAATTGCAGCGAGAGGTGGCACCTTTTTTAAAATGTGTTGAAATCCTACTGAAGCTAAATAATTAATTCCATTATTGCATTAATATTTTTTTTGTGAAAAATACATGTACATACTACGACGAGTGGAGACGCCGACTGACCGAAGGGGGATAGTTTTTCTGTGTGGGCCATTTCCACTATGCAAGGTGAATTTATGAAAAGGGCTTGGATGGCCAAATTCGAAACTATAAGGAATAGCGAAAAATGCTCAAAGGTGTCAGGAGCCCGATTTTGATGCAACTTTATCATTAGATTACAACCTTCATCATTATATATAAACATCATTGGATTTTTGAAAAACCAATTATCCTAGCTGGGAATCGAACCCGTGGATTTTGAAAAAAAAAAACAAACAACCCCTTTATTAATTTGGCCGTGTTTACTGCCGTCACGCCACACTGTCTCTAAATACATGTATGTCCGAAAGGAAAGTAGTCAATTACTTTCTTTCCAAACAGAGTCCACTTACATTAAAATCCAAATGGTGTATTCATAATTTTATCAAGATAAGTATAATTGCAATACTTAGCCTGGCCATAAATACTGTTATAATTAAAAATAAACAAAATATTACATTTGATTGTTCATCGTGTTTTCTCATTTTGGCGCCACTATTATGCGATATGAAAATGGAGTGGGGTGTGATTGCACAACGCGCAAAGTAGGTATGGAACCATATGCAATTTTTAAAACTCTCCATACGCTTGGTATTAGTAAAATGTTTGTGTACCTGGCTTTTGTGACAGAAAAATAACTAGCCGTTCATGTAGTGTTCGTACGAAAAAGGTGGTCAAATCAGTAAGGGAAAGAATTCGAAGAAATCTTGTCTGAAATCAAAAGATTTTATCTGGAAGGATGAAGATAGCACCTAGAACCATGTCGCGTATTTTAAACGATGACTTAGGAATTGTAGCCTATAACAGATGTTCTGATCATTTCTTAAAATATAATTTAAAAAAGATCAGTGTAAATCAAAACAACTACTGAACTGGTACTCAAAGGGAGATTACAGAAAAACTTTGTTTAAGGATGAGAAATTTTTTAACAATTGTCAACATTTTAACAAACAAAATAACCGTATTTACACTCACAGTTCTAAGGAAGCTTTCCAATTGGTCGACAGAGTGCAACGTGGGAGTTATCCGACTTTAGTGATGGTTTGGTAGGGTATTAGCTATGAAGGATAGACCGAGCCATATTTTTGGGAAAAAGGTATCAATAAATTGGCATAAGTGTATCAAGGTACCATTCTTGAGAAGGTAGTGAAGACCCTTAACAACATCATGCTCAATAACCAAGACTGGTCCTTCCTCCAGCAAGACTAGGCGCCCGGTCATAAAGCTCGTTCTATACAGTCTTGGTTGGAAACATACGTTTTGGACTTCATCAGAGCTGAAGACTGTTCAAGCTCACATGGTTCCTCCTTCCTACAGTCCCGGGTCCTTTAAGGGAGGTGTGGAAACGCATATGATGAGGCTGTGAAACTGAGTGCCAACATTGGAACATGTTATATGTAAATAAAGGTGACCCTCTTTTTTGAGACTTTGTTTTCAGGTTATCATCAGGGGAGGCGAAGTGTAATTGATATATCCTATATTAAAAAAAATGTTACCTGCACAAGAAATTTTCTTTTTCTTATTATATATATATATTATATATATTAAATAAGACTTCAATTTACTTAATAGTCTATGCTTTTCATATCATAGAACTTACAGAAATAAAAATAAAATATTACCTACTATCTTATTCAACATCAATTAGACCTATAATAGTGATGATACTTTTTTTTGCATTTCTTACAATTTTCAATCACTGTTTAAGATCAATCTACTCCTTTGCTATTGTCTTGATCTACTTATATTATTATAGGCTAACAAATTAGAAAAATATTAAGTACATCACTCAGAACAACTGCGAACAGTGCAAAGTCAAATGTGACAAAATGTGAAGTAAATTAATGTCAAGTAAATTTAGGCCACCCACTGACTCGGGACATCTATCTTGAATCTAAAGTGTGCACATTTCTTGGGTGTCTTTTACGGTGGCGGACATGCTCAAATTCACTAAACATAGATTATTACAAATCAATCCGAGCGCGCCAAGGCCTCATTTTTCTCACTATATAGGTCCAAGATATGTGTCCTGAGGTAAATATGGATTTATTTGAACTAATAATAACCGTATTTACATATTTATATTATAATCTGCTACGCCAAGCAAGGTTGTCTACTTGACGGAACAAAAATGAATACCTATTTCCTGTTTATGTACGATCTACTCTTTATGTACGATAAAAACATACTTAACTCATTAACAATATAACTACTACAACAATCACATACACAAAAACCTCAAGTAAGTGCGTCAACAGCTACAATAAAAACCAATAAGAATGCTGCAGCCATTTATCTATTTGGATTTCTAAAAAAAATACTAGTTATTTTAAGACACAATTTAAAAATTCTATTACTTGCAAATTATGGCTGTGTTTATACTAACATTAACAAATAAAGAATAACTATGGACTAGGTAAAATGGCAAAAATATTTCGTTTCTCTTACCTGATAACACTAGTTTTGTTGATATGGTAAACTGCAGTACACAAAAGAACTTTTAAGTAGATGGAAATTTCATCACCAGAAGTTGATTTGTTGAATTTATTATTCCATTGACGTGACGTGTCCCAATCCCATTCTGTCATGCATTGAGGAGAGTCAGTGTTGCCAGTGCCAGATTGTCTAATGTAACACAACACAAGCTAAATTAAAAGAAACGTTTTCGGAGGAAAAGTAACGTTTTTTTTTATTATACGGAAATACTTTTGGATACCCACTCCCCATATCATATCTAGAACTGACTAAAAACACTTTGTTTTTTGAAGAGCGCGAATTCTCTACGGATACCGCCTCCGCTGGAGCTAGCGGATTAGAACCAAATAAAACGCACGCTGTCAGTGGATCGTAGGTCGCCAAAGGTGAGATTCTTGGAGACATATCTCTCCCAACCCAGGACTATCTCCTTAGCAAGAAAAGGGGCACTGTTCGGGTGTGGGGACCGGTGGTTAGGGTGATAAGTGGCTCTATCCGTTACCCCCAGGTCCGCGCTCATAGGGGATGGAGGTCGTCCTGCGATCTCCAACACCCGAATTGTCTCCACTCGTCGTGTGCTGTGCGGGCCGCGAGTCTCCTTCGGACCCGCTCCGTTAACTCCTTCTGGAGCATTACTTGATTGCAGAAGGAGACAGTGGCAGCCCACGCACTCGCCTACAGTACCTACCATCGTGAGACAATGCGTTAAACGAGATAACTCCCACTCTGAGGGCCGCCACTAGCACCCGCCTGGGCATCTACCAGGCCGAAAATTTTATCAGCGTGTGCACCCCGAGCCCTCGATCGCATCACAGTGATGCCACTCGGATGTTGGCCCATCACAGATCTAACGCAGAAAATCCTCAAATCAGATTTGAGGATTTTCTGCGTCAGCCAATATGAGAGCGCCAGTACGTCAGTCCCTATTATGGGTTCCGCCGCTATTACGGAGTGACCTGCGCGTGATTGCCCGATCGTAGCGCAAACTCCGCTAACATGTCCATGTGGAACTGGGACAGCCCGGATCTCTCCAGGCTCTTCATAATGTCGATTAAAAGGCTCAAATACTTCACAAACAGAAGTCAGTATATTTAAAAAAAATATTACAACTTGATTGGCTAAGAATTAGGTTGTCATTACCTTGAAGTATTATCTTTCTCACTCTCACTCTCTAAGCACACACTAGAGCAGATGCACAAAATACTGACAATATGGATAAATTCTAAATTTGTTATCAAATGTTAAAAGTTTCTAAACGCTGTTTATAATTAGGATCTAAGTGTAATCTAGATTCTTGCTAAGAGAGATCCTATAGATATATATATAAACATAGATTTATCTAATAGTACTATACCTAGGTACATCATATAATAATATTTATACATGAATTATTTGTTAAATATTTACAATTGATTGATTGATTGATTGATATATATATATATGTGTGTACCTATACAAATACAGACATTGAACTGCTATTTTCAAAGTAATTTTACTTTGATTTGACATAATGTTAATAATAACTCGAATATGACGATTGAGGAGAAAATTTCAGGACATCAATACCACACATCCCATTCCACACGACAATGGATAATCATTTCATCCACAACTAATGTGGCCAATAATGGTCCATTATTGACTAAGTCTGCTTTCTATTTTAAAACAGTGAAGTTAAGAAGTTAAGATTCTTTTGTGAATCCAGGATCTCCTCCAACTTTATAAGGCTTTGGGAGAATTACAATGCTTAGTTAGGGTGAAGCTACGAAGTGTTGGTTAATATTTATTTCTTGACACTACTACGGCTTCAGTATTCGTCGTCAATAAGCCTGACATAGTGGTAATAAATCAATTGGAGTGGCCTTGCAATAATTGTTGATGTCACTATTCCTCATGAAAGCCGAAAAAGACAAACAAATACAATATTTGGATCTGGCTCATGAGGTTGTTGACAAGTGTAATGTTGATTCAGCAATCATTTTTCCGATATTCATATTGCTAAGAGCCTCGACGATAAGAGGCTCTCGTTAGGTAGTTGGGTTAAAGACTCGATGCAGAATTCCTCTGTCTCTGGAGCCCTAGCCACCGATAGCTTGGTCCCTGTACCCGGTTAACGGTGGGGCATGGTTTTTAATGTGTTTAAAAATATAATTTATTACATGCTTAGTTCAATAAAGAAGTATAATAATAATATAATTTCATTTTGAAAAGCACGATTTACGAAAGGAATTAGGAAATCATTCCTCTAAAGGAGTTGTCCAGAAATGGTTTTATATTCTTGAAAAAATCCAGTAGCGATGAACCAAATATTTTTGGCTAGTGTGGCATTTAACTAATATTATAATTTTTAAAATGGAATTTTAATGGACTGCTGAGACGAGGTCTCGGATTTGATCCCAGGTTTTACTATGGCACACACCAATGACTTTTCGATGCTTTTCGGAGTTATGTGTGTATTTATTTATTTATTTATTTATTAAGGTACATCAACAGTATACATATTATACATTTTCTATAATAGTAGTAATAGTATAGTAATAGTGTATTTATCGCAGGTTTATAAGTGCCCAGTTAATGGCAAACTGGCCAAATCACGCCTATATTCCCGAAGGGGTAGGCACCTACCCCTACCCCTTCGGGGATATAGGCGTGAGCTTATGTTATGTCCCACAGCCGAGGGGGCCATCTTGTAATGGTTCTGGGTCAGCCAGGGTTTGGAGGATATGCCCGTGGCAATCTCACCCTCGGTAATTAACGACAATGAGCCAAGACGTCGTGCGATTTTTACCGATTCAAGTCCGACTCCGACATTACCACCGCGCTGGCTACTGTTCTGTAGTTGTTATACTAGTCGGACTTTATTTTTGGGTTACCCGTAACGACGCCATAAATATTCGTAATGTAACCGGGATCGACAGACTCCAAGGCACGTGCTGGACAGCCGGTGGGAATCTGACTCCCAAATTAAAGGGCATGGTTAACGCTCTCGCGCGGCTGATGAATAACATGAGGGTGCCGAATGACTCCTGCAGGAGACTACGCGGACCCTACACTGGTGCTCAATATGGGTGGAGACCTTGATGGTAAGACACGTGTAACGACGAAGCGCACGATGGCTGTCAGAGCTATCCGACGGTATCTGACGCTGCGAGGATCATCGCCACATTGCTACCATGGATCATTGAGCCAAGAGCCCTTTCGGTGTTATATCGGTACCGTAAGGAGGCCCGGCGACCTAGTTGCGGTTCCAGAAGCGGGAGCTTTCTCGCTCACCGCCTTGCCCAAGGCAAATGCGCGATGCGCAAGAGCGTAATCTGCCGCAATCTCCTTCTGTGATCACGTAATACTTGAGGAGACGGTGGAGCGGGTTTGGAGGAGACTCTCGGTCCACACAGCCCGCGATGAGTGGAGGTAACTAGAGCCTCGTAGGTTGTAAATCGCAGAATGACCTCCGCAAAACGTGCCTTCCTATAACCGGGGACTAAATGGGAATTCCGTGGTGCCTACCCCCAAAGGGGCCCCTAGATCGGTTGGGGTGCAAGAGATACGATTACAGAAAAGACCCATAGACATCGTGCGTTTTAGTCGGTTTAAGTCCAACATAACTAACCCCACCGGAAGGCGGGTAGGGGAGGGGGGTGGAGGTGGCAAGGATTCTCTGTATGGATTTCCGTACTTCAAAAATAAATGACCCCCACCCCCCAAGTTCAGGTTGCGACAGCAGCTCTTGAGGGCTTATCATAAATTGTATTTTTTCGACCTATCGATATATTATTTCCATAAAATATATTTTTTAATTGAACTGGTACCTATACCAGGGCGTCACACGGCGATGCCACATGATGGGAAAGTATTTTAATTATTATAGATGGGACATTTTACTGAAAGAAGACTTTATTTTAATTTAAAAAAGACTAATGTTATATTTCTACCGTTTAAAAAGTAAGCTTCCATGAAATCAAAATTATTACGTCATGATTATGTTAAAAAATCACAATAGGTACAATGAAAATCACAGAAACAAAAGAATAAAAGTTTGAAAATGGAACACATTTTTAAATTATTTTTTTATAATCAGCCAGGCGCATCAATTGAGATTATTTGTGATGGACCAAATAATTTACGCGTCTTTCGGCTCAGGATACGGATCGATTTGTTGCAAACAATCAGGTAGGTACCTACTAATTACGTATCTCTATATCATTTTATCGTGCTCTTAAATTATAATAGGGAAATGATGCGTACTTCTCAAGTGGGGGTACATTTATTATTATTAGTAATAGGCACTTAGGACATTTTCATAAGTTTTGTGTGTTCAGTTGGAAAAAATAACCCTTACGATGATGCCTTCCGATCGGTATCATACAATAACTACAGACCTATTTTTTTTCTCGTGTACCGGGTTCGATTCCCGGTTCAACGTGGCATTTATGAAAAATGTATGAATGCAGTTCAAATAGTTTTTAAAATTAAAATAAAGTCTTCTTTCAGTAAAATGTTCCATCTTCAATAATTAAGGTACATACTTTCCCTCCACGTGGCATTGCATTGTCTTTAGAGATAGAAGTTTCGAAAAAGTGTTCTAATATGCATTTAAGGATTCCGTGAGGTGAAACCAATTCGGTTAGATTGTTAGTAGTGTAGAAAAGTATAATTGTTAATTAAATATACCAAGTGCCATCGATCAACAGTTTTTTAAATTGTTAGTGTGAAATAAAAATTGCAGAGAAAGTGGATACAAATTCAGTCCACAACATGCCGTCAAGATTGCTTTCTAAGCGAGCGGCCGAGTCTCGAAATAAGTATTGGACATAGAGCACCACAGCCGAAAGATGAGTCAAGAATCAACGATGACTAAATTAGCCTTAGTGACTTCGGATCCATTTATTTCTTAGCCTAAGGTTAAGAGAGAGGAAACGACAGTAGAAAATAATACCTTTAACATCAGAAGCTGTTTTATGACGATCCTGTGACCTGTGATACGGTAGGCAACATTAAAATGGTCAAGGGCGTGCTAGAATTACCTAGTATTGAATTATGGAAGCCGAAAACAGAATTTCTTAATGATGCCTACATCATCAGACATCAGTCATGTTATAGATACCTTACCTATAAGGTACCTATAACATGACTGTCTCGTTTAAGTTCTTGAGAACTTCCACACGAAAACTATGGGCGGCATGCTGGACTCGATTAGACCTACTAAAAAGGAGACGAAATTAAGAAAATTTAAAATCAACCTATTACAGTCACTAAAAAGTAAAAACAAAGTCGGTTTAATAAAACCGACTGCCAAAACTAAAAACTATAAAATAAGTTAATAACGAAAAGAGAAAAATGACTAAATTTACAGATTCTCTGATCTTTTAGATGTCGGTACCGCCAACTTTTGTTGTGATTGAACAATTATGATGCAATCAATTGAAATAATATGGCGTCTCGAGCTAGGCCCCGGCTTATAACAGATTAATAAATTTGTAAATTCAGTAATTTTTATCTTATCCTTATTAAGTATCTTTAATATCCTTAATATCTAATCTAAAATCGAAAGTAAAATATCCTTCCAACAAATAGCACTCAGTTTCCCAATCAGTATTATGACTTATAATCGTCATTATGCCTGCTAGCAAGATGCGTCAGCATCCCTAAATCATGGCCTCACACGTCACGCACTTGTAGCGATAATGAAAATGCATGGAGTCCAATAGAATTTGCATTTATCTGTCTACATTGCATTTACATAGGAACAATATTTTAAAAAATTCCGTTAAAATAACCATACAATTTAAATTAAACAAAACATAAAATGCGTCTTGGAATTCCTCCGTATAAGTTAAAATAAATATAAAATAATATCTATAGAACATAATAAAATGATTGTATGTTGATATGTAATCGCTACAGCTATAATATTTTTTTTTTTTTTTTTTTTATATAGGACACGTCAATTGGACTTCGCCTTGCCTGATGGTAAGCTGAAGGCAAAATCCCAGAAAAGAGGGTCACCATTACATACACATACCGTGTGACAATGGTGACACTAAGCTTGACGGCCTTATCATATGCTTTTTCACGCCCCGCTTAAAGGACCCGGGACTGTAGGAAGAAGGAAACACGTGAGCTGGTAATGAATTCCAGGCCTTAATGGTGCGACAGAGGAAAGAGTCTCCGAACCGCTTGGTTCTTGATCGGATGTTTTGCACCGTGTGCGGATGACATCTAAGACCTGCACGCGTTGTCCTGTGTAGGAAAGGGGAGGGTGGGACTAATTGGAAGAGCTCATCAGAACACTCCCCATGGTACAGACGGTAAAATACAGCCATGGACGCAACATCTCTACGCAGCTGTAAAGGTTCTAGGGTGTTCGTGATCTCGGGATTCCCAATGATGCGGATCGCACGTCGCTGCAACCTGTCGAGAGCATCTAGTAAGTACTTTGCTGAACCATCCCAGAGATGCGAGCAGTACTCCACACAGGAGCGAATTTGTGTCTTGTATAGAAGACACCGCTGCTCCGGCGTGAAAAATCGTCTCACTCTGTTCAGGACTCCGAGTTTTCGTGAGGCTGTTTTGATGATGCTTTCGATGTAGTTTTTGTTATTCAGGTTGCAGCGAACATCCATACCTAGGATATTGAGATTGTCCTGCAGCGACAGTGGCGTGCTCTGAAGAGTGGGGAGGGGAAGGAAAGAAGATACTTTTGCTGTAAACGCACATGCCTGCGTCTTCTTGGCACTGAACTCAACCAGGTTCTCAGAGCCCCATTGAGAAATGTGATTCAGGACCCCGTCAAGCTCAGTGACAAGAAGCTGCCTTTTCTCTGCGATATCTGACTGCTTGGCCGCTGGATGTCCATGATAACTCACATGTAAAGTGCTATCGTCTGCATAACAATGAACATTGCCGGTAGACAGCATGTCGTTGATATGCAGAAGAAAGAGAGTGGGTGATAAGACGGATCCCTGGGGCACGCCAGCATTAACCTGCAGAAACTCCGAAGCTCGTCCGTCACAAAGGACGCGAATACGGCGCCCCTGCAGGAAGCTAGCAACCCAGTTGCACAGCCCAGAAGGCAGACCAAAGGCAGGTAGCTTAGAAAGAAGCGATTTGTGCCAGACTCTATCGAAAGCTTTGGCGATGTCAAGACTAATTGCCAGTGACTCGCCGTGCTTGTCCATAGCCTCACCCCAAAGATGGGTAACGTATGCTAGAAGATCACCCGTTGACCGTTTCGGTCTGAAGCCATATTGCCGGTCATTAATTAAGGAGTGATCCTCTAGGTGCCGCATGAGCTGTTTGTTAATTATGTGCTCGAACACTTTGCACAGCACTGAGGTGACGGCTATGGGTCGATAGTTGGCTGGCTCCGAGCGATCCCCCTTCTTGGGAATCGGCTGAACATTCGCCTCTTTCCAAGGCAAAGGCACTGTACCCGAACTGTAGGATAGCCGGTACAGGCGCGTAAGCATTGGAGACAACTCCGCTGCACATTTTTTCAAAACTACCGCTGGAATACCATCCGGACCACTGGCTTTCCGGACATCGAGTGATTGCAGCACTGCACGGACATCGCGTTGCCTGATATGGATATCAGGCATCGCGTGGTCACTGTCGGGTAGTGTTGGTGGCTGGGTACCACAATCATCGATTCGGGAGTTGGCCGCAAAGAGATTAGCCAGCAGATTTGCCTTCTCTTGCGGCTCATGGGCCAGGGATCCATCAGGGTTACGCAGCGGAGGCAGCGAAGGCTGACAGAAGTTGGCTTGCACGGCTTTAGCCAGTCGCCAGTAGCCACGGCTTCCCGTGGGATGCATCACTAGCTCTTGACCAAGCCGCGCTATGCGCAGGGCATCCGCTCTGACATAGGCCCTTCTACAGACCTTTGTGGCTCTGTTGTACGCCGCCTTGAAGTGGCCCAGATTGGGATGGCGCGTGGCGCGCGCCCTTACCCAAGCGCGGTACGCAGACTGTTTTTGTTCAACAGCTTCCGCGCACTCGCGCCCGAACCAAGGGCGCACCCCGCGGTCACCGGTGACATCGGTGTATGAGATATAGTATTCCATACCCAGACCGATCTCACCGGCGACAGCAGTAGCACAATCCGATGGGTTCTTACCTTCAAAGCAGCGCTCAACCCACGGGATGGACGCAAAATAGTCACGAAGTCCATCCCAGTCCGCTGACGAGTAGTGCCAGAGACGCCGCTTCCCCCGCACTGGTCGTGGAGGCGCCATAATAGGCACCGTGGAACAGACCAGGCAGTGGTCAGAGTTGCCTAACGCGGCTCGCACTGATACACTGTACCGGTCCGGATCACTCGTCAGCAGAAGGTCTAGCAGAGAAGGTGCTTGGCCCGACCTTCTTGGTATCCTAGTGACCTCGTGCACCAATTGGGTCAGGCCGTGCGCCAGAGCAAATGCGTGGGCGGCTCTTCCCGCATGGTCTGTTTTGGAGGAGCCCAACCAGATCTCGTGGTGGGCGTTAAAATCCCCCAAAAATACCATTTCGGCATTCGGAAATCGCTCCTGCGCATCATCTGCCGCCTGACTCAGATATTCAAAGAGTCGAGTTGTCTCAGCATCTCCTGTATGGGAACGGTAGAGGCACACATAGATCTGACTCGTAGGGCCATGGTCTACGTGTACCCAAAGGACGGAGAAGGATGGGTCCTCTAGGCAGCGCAAACGGCGACAGCAAACATCCGCCCTAACAAACACGCACACCCCGGCTTTTGCACGAAAACTTTCCTCAAGAACATAGCCAGGGTAGAGCAAGTAGGTCGTGTCGTCAGGGCGGTGTATTTGCGTCTCCGTTAGAAAAAACATGGCAGGTTTCGCCGTCTCTAGGTGTTGGTGGACGGCGTTGAGGTTTGCATGGAGCCCACAGATGTTAGTGGACTCCACCTCAAATAGCAAGCTTTTGGGAGTGTGACGAGCCGCTGTGTTGCCTTTTTCTGTAAATTGCGCTGCCATGAGTTTGGGTGGGAGAAGGCGTGAAAAAAGAAGTGATTGCCGCCGCAGCACCGTGTGACAAAGCGCGGGATATTGGTTTTATCTATGAATGTGAGGCATGGCGAGAGCCGACGCGCCGAACGGAAGGGCCCCCGTACCCCCCCGAGTATGGTCGCCGGGCTCCCAAATCCGGTCACCAACCGGCACGACGAACCATATCGGGATTATGCGCGGCCTGGTGAGGCAGCCTCCCAAGGTGGTTAACCCCAGTTGGGCCCCTGTACTATACTGCGGGCGGCCAGCGGCACCACCGTTTCTACAGGTCTCCCTGTTCGGCGCATCGCCCCGCGCCATCCCCACTAGACTACGCCAAGACCCACTGGTCCCACTAGTGCTGCGACAACCACCACCTCTGCCCGGCTATGCACATGCTGACCCCTGAACACAATCCAACCGAGATTGAATTGCTATGGAGGGTTTTTCGCAATAGTGCACGGTGGTACCTACCCGGTCGAAACTTGAGACAAATTTGTGCCACCAAGTTTCTACCACCAGTAAAACGTATCATATATCGCATATCATCATCATCTCATAGAAGTTGTAGTACAGACCTATGTAGAAGTATCAAATGGTACAACCCAACTCACTGATCAACTCGCTACATAGGCTATCAGCACCGAAGTAATTTTTTTTTAAAAATTAACGATAATATTATTATCAATGTCAACTTTGACACTTTTGAATGGAATATGCATCCATGTCAGACTTGTGCGCATCTGTGTGTAATGTCTTCTAAAAGGTAGGTGTTATAATAGAGTTGTATAGGAGTTATACGAAGAGCACATAGGGTCCTTTTTTATCTTCTCTAAAATAGAACCAGGTCGCCTGACTCAGTGGTCGTCGTGTCCTCCCACTGTCTTCGGATCTCGGACAATCCTAATATGTATTGTTAGTAGAGTGTTATCCAAAAGAATTATATGGAAATAAGTCAAAGAACTCAAATATTTATTCTGCGGTACGAATGAGTAAATGACTGTGCTTAATATAGGTTTATGTGACTTTTGTATGTGTTTTGGGGATTATGCGTGAAGATATCAACGTATGCTGAACAATTTAAACCTGAACAGCGTGTCACGTGAGTGAATAAAGATTTATAGCATAATCACCAAATTAAAAAGTTCGTTTGTTTTCAAATCCGTAAAAATTACAAACTTTGAAGTGATGCCATCTATTTGAAGTGACTTGAACTACTTATGTAATTGGTGAACGACTTATGCACCGTATCAGTGATTGATTGTGACAATCAGTTGTGTAGGTAGCGACATCTATGGAGATGTCGAGTCAAGATAAGGTATCGGAAAGAGCCAAACGGCAAGTAGCGCGTAGGAATGAAGAAGAGAAAAATACTAGCCAGGCACAATGTGAAGGCCGTCTTATAGGAATTTCTGAGGACAATTTAAGGGCCATTATAAAACAGGAAGTCACTGCGGTCGTTGAAAACTCAATGCAAACTTTAGTATTGGAAGTATTGAACAGAATTGAAATGACAGTAAATAACTTAAAGAACATGGTAGAGGAATGCCGTAAGGAAAATCAACTACTTTCAGCTAAATTATCTGAAAGAGATAATTATCCGGGCCAGATACAAAAAGAAAAAGAGGATAGTAGACCTCAGGTAACATCTAAGGCTATCGTATTATCTCCACCTATAATAGGTGATGATCTGAATGGCTCTGGCCGGAACAAGGCAAGACCACAGCTGAGCAGTATTAATCAGAATAAGGAAAGGGGTACTCAACGGGAAGGTTATAAGAAAATTTTAAGAAAAACGAAACATCAGTTAGAATGTAATGAAAGCACGAGAATAGAAGATAACAGTAACTGTGAGAATAACCAAACGGAATGGCATGTGGTGTCAAATAAAAAGAAGGAGAGAAGGGCCAATAGGACAGTTGTTATCAGGGGTGAAAGCAGTCAAATTAATAGTCTTCAAGCGGTGGAAAAAAAGAAGTACTTGCATATCTGGTCACTACATCCTGACACATCTCAGGAAGCTATTCGGACACATATAAAAGGAATTTGTGGTGAAAATTGTAACGTAACGGCGGAAAAAATAATACCGAAGACGCAGCGTGATTATTCATCATTTAAAATCGGTGTACCGGAAAGTCTATATGAAAATATCGCTATAGCTGAGGTATGGCCTATAAATACGCGTTTAAGTGAATGGCGTTGGTTTCGGAGCCCCCGTGGACCCCCCACCAAAGAATAGGAAAAATGAAAAACCTTTGACAATTTATTATCAAAATGTGAGGGGATTGCGTACAAAGTTGAAAGCATTTTATAAAAGAATATTAGCCTCCACGTCGGATCTAATTGCGATTACTGAAAGCGGATTAAACGAATCTATACAGGACGGGGAGCTGGTGCCGAACGGCTACACGCTGTTACGCTGCGATCGTGCTGATGGGCGGAAGCTTGGCGGAGTATTGTTGGCGGCGGCGGCAAGCAGTGGGCTGGAGTTGCGTCAAGTTTCCTTACCGGATAATGTTAATCTTGACAGACATTTATTTGAATTAGTCTGTGCGACTGTATTCCGTAACAATAAATTGTTATTTTTATGCTGTGTCGCGTACATACCACCGGGGACTGATGAACGTGAATATATGTATATGTTTTACTTACTAGAACAACTCTGTACACAATATGAAGAAGTTATTTTAACTGCCGATTTTAATATGTACTCTGCTACTCGGGACGTACAATGTTATTATGAATACTTTGTCACCTATTGCAGATTTCGCGAATGTAACAACATTATTAATTGTAATAATCGCACACTCGACGTTGTGTTAACAACAATGCAATACGAAGAGGTCGCCGTAAGTGAGGAGCCGGCGGTACTGAGTCCTATAGACATACAGCACCCGCCGTTGCGTGTGAACGTGAGTCGCGCGCGCTGCTTGGCGCCGGCCGTGGTCCCCGCGCCCGCCACCCCCCTCCCGCAGTCACCTGGGGGCGACCGCTCGCGCTGGAACTTCAATAAAGCAAATTTTTATACTATGTATAATGCGCTAGCGAATGCGGACTGGAGCACTTTGTTTGAGACGAGCAGTACAGACGAGGCGTATGACGCGTTTTATAATATATTTAATAAAATAGTAGATGATAGCACTCCCAGAAAAATGCCTAAAGCTTGCAACTCTCGGTACAATTACCCAGAGTGGTATACAGCTGACATAATAGGTAACATAAAACGGAAAGCATTGTGGCATAAATCTTATAAAGCTAGCGGACTTAAAGATGATTATGATAAGTTTTCTTACTATCGGTCCTCAGTAAAGAATAAAATTAATATTGCGTATGATGAGTATCAGAGACGTATTGAGACTCAATTCGTTAAAGAGCCAAGGTCCTTTTGGGGGTTCATTGGCCAGAGGCGTTCCAAGCGTTGCAAAACACGTATTACTAAGGACGGTAATACACTACCGGAGCATGAGTGCGCGCAAGAGTTCGCTAATTACTTTCACTCTGTTTACGGAACGTGTGCGCCGCGTTTGAATGCTGAAGCCGCTGCGCAGATGGCACCAGAGCGCGGGTCGCGGGTTCATGTGGGTGAGCTGTCATTACAGGACGTGTGTCGGGCTCTCGAGCGTCTTAAACCTAAGCGTTCAACAGGACCAGACGGTATACCTCCCTATTTAGTGAAGGACTGCAGGATGGTGTTGGCACAACCTCTTCAACATCTTTTTAATATTTGTTTGAAAGAGCGATTGTATCCTGAAGGTTGGAAGCTAACTAGAGTAACACCAGTGCCGAAGGGTGCTTCCGGCTCGTATATCAGCGGTTACAGGCCTGTGGCGGTGTTGTCGACGTTTGCAAAGGTTTTCGAGACGGCTTTGTGTTCGATCATAACGTCACAGGTCAGTATTCAGTTTAGCGATACCCAACATGGCTTCAGAGCGGGACGTAGCACTAATTCAAACCACATGTGCTTCATGAACCAGGCAGTACACGTGCTTGATTCTGAAGCTGGTGCTCAGTTAGATGTTGCCTATTTCGACTATCGGAAGGCCTTCGATAGTGTGGACAACGACGTGCTTTTGATGAAATTCGCGAGGGCTGGATTTACTCCAGATCTCCTACAATTTTTTGCGGACTACTTGAGGAACCGAAAACAATACGTTGAGTACGGGGGCTACAATTCAGACTCGTACAGTACCTACACGGGAGTGAGTCAAGGTAGTAATCTTGGACCACTGGAGTTTATCATCATGATAAATGATCTACCAGAAGTGGTCCAAGATGCGAAATGCTTGTTATTTGCAGACGACTTGAAGTTATCTCACCGGATTGCCAACGAGCAGGACTGTGAGCGTCTCCAACGAGATATAAACAGGGTGGTAGAATGGAGTTCAAAAAACGGGTTGTGTTTTAATATTTCCAAGTGTAACATAATGTCTTACACACGTACGGTGGTACCTATTCACTACAATTACGATATGGATGGGGAAGCAATTCCGCGTGTAGAACAGGTGCGAGATCTCGGAGTGTTGTTTACTAAAGAACTAACGTTCAAAACACACATAGTGGACGTATGTACAAAGGCCTTTAAGAACCTAGGTTTCATAATTCGGGAGACTAGGGATTTCGAAAACACCGTTGCCGTGCAAGCGCTGTATAACGCGTTAGTAAGAAGCAGGTTAGAGACGAGTGCTATTATTTGGAATCCCTATGAAGCTAAGTATAACTCCATGGTGGAAAAGATGCAAAATAAATTTACCAGGTATCTTTACCTCAAACAATATGGGGTATACCCGTTCTACCCACTTATGTATCCAACTACTTTCGTGTTGGGGATGGTTGGATACTATAAGCTGGAGGTAAGACGTAGCTTGGCTTTGGCCAAGTACGTATTTCTGCTGTTTCGTGGCAAAATTACTAACCCGCAGGTATTGGAAGCATTGAGGCTGCGTGTTCCTAACACCAGGCTGCGGCTGGCGCCAAGGGAGCAGACATTTGAGGTTCCGGTACCCCGGACGAACTTATTGAAGCATGCTCCTTACGTGCGAGCCCTGAATATTTTAAATAGCATAGCACAGAACGTAGATGTATTTTGTTGTTCATTGGCGGAATTTGAGCGGGTGACACTCCAATGTTTAGAGTCACAAAGTTACTAATGTTGTCTACTATATATTAATAAATATTACAAGTATTATGGATAAATAATAATTATGTACTACATTGTTGTCTTGGATACAATCTGTAAAAACAATGTATGGTTATATTATAATAAATAAATAAATAAATAAATAAATGTACCAATTTATGCGACCTAGTTCTACCTCGAGTTTTGCGAGAGTTTAGCCTACTATTCCGGCTGGACATTAACGTTACCATATAAAAATCATAATTCTTTTTTTAAAATCGTGGTTTTCTTTTCTGGTAGACATATAATAAATAAAGTCCTATACATGTATACTATTGAAGTTTATCCACGTCACTTCATTCAGTAAATATTATTTTATTCATCTTTCTTTCAATGAAAACATCATATCATTTTTTTTTAAACTGTTTAGAGTAGAGCACCGGGAGTTTTACTCTGTAATTTTCAATGGAGTAATTATTATTATTATTTATGTTGAACTCACTAGCAGCCATTAAGCTGATGCGTGTGTGTCTCATGATCCGGAGATTTTGTCAAGTCTGTTTTTGAAACTATAAACACTGGGTGCCAAAACAACATTTTCAGGTAGGCTGTTCCACTCTCTAACGACACGGTTAGGTAGAAAGTGTTTCCGAGGTTCAAGTCTGGATCGCATTGTACATAGCTTTAGTGGGTGACCCCTCAGGTGCTTGTTCTCGTTGAGGCTGTATATGTCATGGATGTTATCAATATCATAATAGTCGTGGAGTATTTTGTAGGTTTCGATGAGACTTTCTCTTTGTCCTCGTTTTTCAAGTGATGTAAGGCTAAGGAACTTAAGGCGTTCATCATAAGATTTGTACTTCAATACTCCAACCATTTTAGTAGCCCTCCTATGTACATTTTCAAGGAGTGAAATATCCTTCTTAAAGTAGGGATCCCTAACTACATATGCATATTCCAGCAGTGGTCTTATATATTATTATGTTTTGTATAGTTTCACAAATGTTTTTGGTGTGAGACATCTCAAGGATTTTCGAACCAAATATAATATGGAGTTAGCTCTCTTCACAATTTCACTGATATGAGGTTCCCATTGCAAGTCCTTGCTTATTGTGACACCCAAATCCTTCTGTGTTTGCACAGGTGTCAGTAGATGCTGTCCCAGATATTATGGTTTACAGGGGTTCTTTTTACCTATGTGCAGTATGGTACATTTTGTAGCATTAAGAGACAATAACCATTGTTTAGTCCAATCAAATATGGCGTTTAAATCCCTCTGGATATCTTCCGATTATCTATAATCTATCATAAAAGTAGAAAAAAGGCGATGTCACCAAATCGGCTTAATTAAAACAATGTGCACGGATATCACGTGATGTGTTATAAGCGCGCGGTGCGTGCCACCTCGATTTGATCAATTTGACCTTATAATCGAACGGCCAGAGTTGCCTGAACTTTGTTACTTTGTAATATTTTGCGTTAGTTTTGACCCACTTATCTTACTTCTGCGTTATACAACTCAAAACTTTACCATCCAGTTAAGCCATCAGACAGCATGTCATTGATATGCAGTAGAAACCGGGTCGGAGACAACGCGGAGCCTTGTGAACACCAGCGTTTATGTACATGCGGTCCGAGCAGCCGCCGTCGACGACAGCTTGGTTGCTTCTGTTAGACAAAAAAGCTGGCGATCCGTTAGCATAGTCCCCCAGGGAGTCCATAGTATGGCAATTGCGTAAGAAGACCTCTGTGCCAGACCCGAACGAAGGACTTTCTCTCCAGATCTTTTGACAGAGAACAGATGTATCTAACTCCTTTTGATAAATCGGCGAGCCTATACTTAAGTTACTACATCGAACACTTGTCCTTTTTCGACATGGCGAATCAACATATTAATCTCCCTTTACACATTAGCCAACATACTGGTAAATGTATCGGCAGAGATATTGGCCAAGAGTTTGTGATGGCGTCCACACATTGATCTAGTAATTCCAATAAGTTATAAAAAACGCAAAAAGATAAACATTGTATAATTACATAAATAAACAAGACGGACAACGGAGCTTTTTACCTTGACAACAGAGACGGCACCGCCTCTCTCCCTCCCAAGGAAGACGCTGTCACTTGGAGATTTTCCATGTGTCCTTTTGACTAGTACCTAGAGAGCACAGTGGAGAGCAGGCAAGGGGTGAACTGTGCACTAAACACAGGCTTGGGGGTTACAAGTGCGGCCGGCTGTCACTCAGTCACACCCGCGGCGCGACGTTCACTCTTCCTTTCCGGGGTCTTCACGGGAGACGCCGAACATTTTAAAACTGTAGAGAACCCGGCGTCAGCCTAGGTGCAAAGGATATTCTCTAGGCAACTTTACACCCCGGTATCATCTGAAGACCCGAGACGTTGTTTTAGTATGCTCATGCATGACCAACATAACCACCACTGACAGCCAACGCGGGTGGTATCTGAGGATATTTTCACACGAAAAAAACACAGTTAGGGCCCTCAATATTCATTTTAATAAATAGAAGCCAACTGAACGACCTTCTAATCTAATAAGTTCAAATATATAGACGGCATCACTAACTCTTGACCAATATCTTTACGACGCACAATTTGCACAGCTTCAAACTGTTACAGACCTGAGTATTTGGTATAATCCTCGCATTCCTGAGAAAAAGGTTTTGACAGACTGACGGACAGAACAGACATACTCGTACAGTGAAGTAAGTTAGGTACGGACCCCTTAAAATGGTGGAGTTTTAGACATAACGTTTTAAGGTGCGGCTGCAGCTCATATTTTCGCAACATTTTCACAAAAAGCAAGTAACATTGTAGGAATTTACATAGGTATATCTTATATAGTATATCTTTTTCTTCCTCTCAGCGTTTATCCCAGTCGCATCCGAAGCTTTCGCCTTGGAGTCTGTGATCCGTGAAGCGACTGCCATCTGAACCCAAAGACCAATAGCGCAGCATTGCAGCTAGATCAGTTTTTGAACTTTTTAGGACTTCAATTACCCGTAACGACTGCAAGTAGGTATGGCAACTGGGACCGATGGTTTAACGTGCTCTCTGAGGCACGGCCAGACCAATGCAAATACCTATATTCATTCATGCAAACTAATATTTGCACTTAGCGGGGATCGAACCCGCGCCACCTGTGTAGCCGCGTTCACTATCGCCACGCCATGGAGTCTGTAGAGATTTACATCTACATGGCGTTCCAATTTTTTACTATATTTGGCAATTTAGAGAAAGATTATTTTTTATAAAGTGCCAAACATTTTACAACACCTTAAACGTGCGGCTAGAGATCATATTTTTGACAACAAAACAATGTAGAATGTCTGATTTTTATTATTTAAAAAATATATGATGTTTTGCGACTCAGAAAAAGAGTACATTCTCGAAGGAGTCAAACATTTAACAACAAGCATACCTATTAGAGAAAGTATTTTTTCTCTGAAAAACCATAGGCATGTATATCTCTATAATGTTTTATATCGTGTTTTTGGTGAAAATGTTGAGAAAAAAATGAGCTGTAGACGTAGGTACCTTTAGACAACGCATACAAGAGTAGGAAAGTGGCATATAGTGAATTGTGAATTTTCATGTTGTTCTAAATCTCCTAAGAAACTTATAGTAAAGTTTCCATCACTTTACTGAGGTAGCATAGCAATCATCATTGATCGACATCATCATCATCATGACCGTCATCAACTCATCATCATCATTAACAATCATTTAAATGCAGATATTATAGAGTCTAGCCAGCGAAAGATAGTTCAAAAAGACAGCGGCAAATTTGAAAAATTAACATATTGCTACACATCACATATACATCGATAAAATGAAATTGATACTATGTTTTTATATACCTATATTTTATTTATTAGGTATGTATAAAATTAATATGTATAAAAAATATCTACATGGTACTTCTATTGTACTTTTCGTCAGGGCCGTCTTTAAACTATTTGAGGCCCTGGGCACATTAGGATCATGGGGCCCCTAGGACCTTGAGAAAACACTATTTAGTTACAATAGATAAAGAAAGACAAACAAGGTTCTAAATTTATTTTTATTTAGTTACTAACTATAAAAAAATAGGAAATATAAAAAATAATCTACAAAAGTAACTCGCTTAACATAAAATCCTTAGATTAATTCTATGTTGATTGCAAAGGTACCCTTCTAGATTTAAGATGAGCAAAATCGTTAATCACTTCTTCAAAATCTATGGTATTGAGAATATCACATTCTATGGACATCAGCGACAAACTAGTTAATCTCTCTTGAAGCATTGTACTTCTTAATTCATTTTTTATTCGTTTCAATTTGGAGAAGGAGCGTTCTCCGCTGCAGTTAGTTACCATCATACTTAAAAATATTCTCAATGCAATTTCTACATTAGGAAATGTGTCTTCAATTTTGTTTTGCTTTAATAGATTATATACTTCCTGTACACTGTTAGATGCTTCATTTTCACTCTGAACATTTTTTAAGTATTCTTTTAAATGATGACATTCTATTTCTAACTCTTTTTCATTTACATCTTCGTGATAGATTTGAGAAAATTCTTTGCATCCTTGTCGTATCTCTTCGGAATTCAGAGTTTTTAAGTGAAAAAATAAACTAAAACGTTGACTGACGGTCTCATATGAACTTTGTCGCTGTTTTAGATGAACACTCAAGGTATCGATTATTGGGAGAAAGGTTTCTACGTTGAATCGCTCTTTTCCATTCAATTGGACTGATGGCGCAGAGCCATCAAAAAAAATCAGCCGTGAGCTTCTACGTCTTGTTCTTTGAGATAGATCTTTGTAGTCAGATTCTGGGTTATTTTCTTTGGCAGATGATTCGAAGTTATCAAATTTATCCCTGAGGTTAGTAATAAAATCATAAAGTGAAGTCAACAAATTGGTTGCAACGTCCAGTGTTATTGTTTCTTTCTGAAGATAATTACTTGTTTTGTCTATTCTTTCCAATATGGTGCTCCAGATTTCCGTCAGTATAATAAATTCTAGATTTCCCATTTTTCTAGACAGACTAAGGGCTTCGTCTCTTGTTTCTCGTGCCTTTTCAGTATCGTTTGCGATGGTGATTAAAGCTTCTAATATTCTTTTATTACCCCTATGCAAAGCACTTACTGCATCAGCTCGGGCTGACCATCTGGTTTGTGAAAGACTCTTAACAACTTTTTTTGAACCTAAATGTTCTGTTAATATATTCCATCTGTGGGTAGAGCCCGAAAAAAAGTTGTACACTTTCTGAACTATTTCAAAAAACTGTGATGCCTCCGGTACACACCCAGCAGCATGGACACCTACCAAGTTTAGTGAATGTCCTGCACATGGTATAAAGGTGGCAAATTCTCATTTTTCCTTGATTCTTGTTTGTAGACCACTATACTTTCCCGACATATTTGAAGCATTGTCGTAGCTTTGTCCTCTGCAATCTTTTATGGGAATATCATGTATCTCTAAAAAATTTAAGATGGTCTCCGCTAAATACTTAGATTTATGCTCTTTAATAGGTATAAATTTCAAAAACCTTTCAACAGGAACACAGTCTTTTACGTATCGAATGATGAAAGTTAGCTGGTCAATATGAGACAGATCGGGCGTACTGTCAACGCTTATGGAAAAATATTTTGCTGATTTAACTTCATTTATAATTTTTTTTAGAACCTGTTTTCCCATTACTTCAATAAACTCATTACAGATATTTGCTGATAAATAAGAAATGTTACCCTTTCCAGGATTCCCAATTTTTTTTAAGTGATCTGCAAGAAATGGATCAAATTCACTCAATAATTCCACACAACCCAAATAATTTCCATTGTTTGGAGATCCTAGGATTTCATTGTCGCCGCGAAATGGAAGCCCTCTCGATGCCAAAAATTTTACAACAGCTACAATCCGTTTAAGTACGTTTCTCCAGTAATCCACTTCCTTTTGATGTTGAGATAATAACTCTATATCTACTCTACCAACCGCTTTACTTCGTGCCAGATAAGTCATCATAGATTGCTTATGCGCTGGGCTATTTTCATGTGTTAAAATTATGTGATTAATATGCTTCCAATCATTACATCCATTCCGAGAGCAAAGATTAACATCAGTTGGGTTAAATAAGCAGCATGAAAAACAAAATACAGAGCATTTGGAAGGCAAATACAGCAACCATTTTCTTTCGACGCTTTCATTGTTCTTTAATTTGCGAATAAATAATGCTTTGTTGAAATATCTCGTCACTAATTTATTACCATCTTTGTAGGTTCTGGATGCCTCGGAAAAGTCAGAATCTTTATTTTGAAAATATACTGGTCCCTTACGAATTAAAATTTCGCGATTTATTTCAACAAACTTTTCATGAAAATAATCGGCGGGATCGTGCGATATTAATTCTTCTGTGTTGGAAAACTGCTGTTCAATTGACACAGTTGGAGTTGTCGGTTTTAGTGAAGTTACTGAAGTCGTTACACTTTCGTCGTAGGAACAGTCGCTTTCTGATTCAATCTCTTTTTCAAAATTGGAACATGAAGGTTTAGAAATTCCCGCAATTTGTAATTGAGCTGAGTCATCATGTGAAACATTTATGAGTTGATTGCTACTTACAGAAGTTTCTCCAGTACCTAGTAGTAGTAAAATATGATGTTAATTTTGGTAACTTTTCAATTACTTCTTTCTGATGTAGAGCTTTTTTCCTTTTTTCAGATCCACTAGGATATGACCGTTTCGACATTTTATATTATAATTCAGTATTTAATTAATTTTATAACGAAAATATTCGCTAACACAAAACAGACAAACGACGATTTAATCAAACAATACTATTTTTTTGTCAGAGCTCAAGCACAGTCAGTAACAAACTAACAACTACAAACAAAACAAACGCCACAACATCGCAGACAAATACTTGAAGGGAATTCCCGTTCGTCAAGTCAAACGACGATCGGGAGTCGGGAATTCCCCTTTTTTGTCTTTGGTATTACGAATGACGTTCGAATAGGTTTCTTAAAGACATAAACCACACCGCATCAAATAATTCTTCTTTTTTTAATTTAATAATTTTTCTTTTAATTGTATTCTTATACTTACATATAGGTATTTAAATTAACCTAAATATACTAATATCGGAAAAACTCATTTTTGAGAGAGAGTGGAGTACTTATACCCTGTTTATTTATTAGTTTGATCTTTCTTTTTGACGGATGTCAAATCTGAAATCGATATAACTTTGCAACGACGAACAATATTTTCTTATTTTAATAATATTAAAAATTGATAATAATCATAAGAATAGACACACAACATAAGAGTACCTGTTAAGGACTCAAGCATTTTCCGAAAGTCTTAAGTGGTTTTTATTGCTTCGAAGTAAAATTTAAATAGAAAAACTGAAAACAATGGTACCTACCCAATGTTTTTATGTCTAGTGCAATAAAATTGATTGACGAATGAATTTATTTATTTTGAATAGTTTAAAACATACATACAGCCACATATTTAGCCAACACATTTTTTACACCAATAGATATTTTCTGTTTCCCATCCCTGACCCATCTGTCAAAAAGTTCAAGCTATGTTGTACAAGGTATAGCTATCCGCATGCGGCAAACTAAAGCTAATATAATAAGCGTAGGTATTGTAGTAAGTCATTATCATCAGATTTTTCAAAATTAATGTTTTTCGGTAATACCTAAATATCGGTTATCATTTGGTAATCTGGCAGGAACTAGGGGGCCCCATTCGATCGCGGGGCCCTGGGCACGTGCCCATAGTGCCCAGTGGGGAAGAGGGGCCTGCTTTTCGTATAAAATCCTAACAAAAAATTTACTTAAAAAACACGTAGGTGTATATATACTGTATTACAGTATAACGGTAGTAGTCTTGTGGCTATACGATCAATAAGTCTAAGTTTCAAAATGTCTAATTACCCTAAACGTCTAATTAGCAATACGTCCAACTCATAAATCATCTTTGTAGGAAAATGTCTAACTATTGAAACATCTATGTTGCCGAAAAAACTGACAGTGTTTGTACTCTAGGTGCAAGACAAACAATTTTTTTAGATATTCATGAGTAATATTAGGTTCTAACATTTGAAATTGGCGCTTTGTACGGGAGGAATATAAAGTAAATTTTTTTGTATAATATATTTAATTAATCATAGTATGCACCGTTATTATACATGCACTTTTTCCAATTTATAGGTAGCTCATTGATCTCTTTACAAACAAACCACGGGGGCGCGAATTAATGAACTTCTTGAAAGCGGTTTAGACTGCCTTATTATTGATTATTTTTCCTTGTAAGAAGTTGTCCGAATTCCGGAAAAAATTAATCTGTTGGAGTAAGGTCTGGGGAGTACGGTGGATGTCGCAGACATTTCAATTGTAGCTCATCTAGCTTAGTGGTTGTTTGTTGTGCCGTGTGGTCTTGCGTTGTCGTGAAGCAGCAGTGGCCTAGAGCGATTGACCAATCTCGGTTATTTAGCAGCTAGTTCTTCCTTCATGGTTTGCAGTTACTGACAATAGATGTATGCGGTTTTACAGCATATTAAAAATAAATTGGAGCTATTCGAAGCTTGCAGCTATCTTTGAAGTATGTCAGTGATGGATCTGCTTCAATAGTCTTTAATTCTTCATTTTCCACTTCAGTCTCCAGCCGTCCACAGGGCTTTTTTAAGCAATATATAATATATATATAATAATTAATAATTTCTTGTGATTTTAAAAATGGTAGAAGTAAGCCTTCAAGACAGTACCTATGCTAAACGTGTATTCTTTCCTCATTGAATGTATCCAAACGTCAAGTGGAGGAAACGGCATCATTAAAATAGTACCCAAGTCAATTGACTTTTTCATAATTATTTTATTTTATACGGCGTATTTAAAAAGAAAAGCAAATGTGCTGAAAAATTCAAGAAAATCATTTCATTTAAATAACTATATACAAATTTATGAAACGCTTGCTCTCAAATAAAGGGACTAATATGCCAATGTTCTTTGAATTTGGAATTCTTAACCAAAGAGTGTTGGTTAAGTATTTCAGATCAAAATGATCAGTACGACAAAACGCTAATTTCATTTGTAAGGACCTAATACATCAGTGCCTTTAAAGTTACCTATATGAACATCAGACTCAATGTCCCATATTTGAAAAATAATAATTGTTGGTCAGTTATACTATTGGATAATTACATAAAATCACATAGGCTCTGGCCAACGGAAGATGAACAAATCATTTTTTCAAAATCATATGGCAACAGCTTATTTCCTGTCAGTATTTTTACAGTCTTTAAAACTTCTCGATACTCATATACTGATATCATTTTCGGGTAATTTCTCAAAGTAAATTTATTATTTTCAACGGCGGCCAATTGTTTGATCGATAAATTATTAATTTTAGGTATCCAATATATTTTATGATAATTGGCCAATAATTATTTTCTAAATGTGGGGCATTCATTGAGTCTGATATTCTTATAACTTTTAAAAGTTATAAGAACTACTATTTTGAAAGTTATATAACTTTTTAAAGTTATAAGAATATCAGATTCCCCATAATTTAACTTTAGGTTAACTTTAGGTAAGCATACCTGATTTATAACTCATGGATATCTAAAAAAAAACTTGTAGAGTACGATCACATCATTTTTTATACGATACATAAATATAAGCTTAATAATTAACCTTCAAACCTCAAACCACAGCATACTCTTAATATAGCAGTTAAAAGTTTTCAATTCATTCGATTCCACTGCTTGTTTTTTATTAAATTCATACTGCTAAATAGTCTCTCAACACCATCATTGGAATGAGACAGTATTAGGAAAGTAATAGCAAATGTAACTAATTCCTCAAAACTCGATACGCATTGAGTACCTTTAAAATGCAATACTTCATTCCTATTTTTTTTGTATTTTTGGTTTCATTCCATTTCAATAAATGAATTTGATCCCACTGATCATCGACATCGGCTATATGTTCTGAACTTTTATTGAACTGATTCATATATCAATTAATGATTCTTAATTAGGACTAAGAACTTGTTCTACACTTATTCGAGAATTTGTTTTCATTAGTGTCAAATTTTCTGGCAACTAATTTTATTTCTTCAACTAGACTTGCTATAAATGTAACGCACCGATGCATAATGTCTTTGTCTTCCCTTGTACCTTGTAATCCCTTTACTCGCATTTCAAGTATTTTTCAAATCGGAACCCAAAATAACAATTTTAATCCAAGTAATCACGATTATTTTATGAGTAAATATCAACTTTATTCGTAGATAATGTACCTAACCTTACTGACAAGCATATTTATGAGGTTGATCAACTTTTTGCACAATTTGGTGTGATCTGTATACTTAGACTCAAACATTTTGTTAACTCTGTTTATTTCATTTAATATTGGACATAAATATGAAATATAATGTGTAATTCATTTCATTCTCATACATGAAGTGCAATAATTCAGCTGTGTGACACCTTTCATGCACCATAACTACGGAAAAATGTGTTTTTAATTCTAACCATTGCATGTATCGGTATCCTCGATACAGCGGACTTTATTAACAACCACCTGGCCTAGCATATTTGAACTTGCGACGCGAGCGAGGACTCAGGTCCGCACACGCTCACCGAGTGTCCGGCGTGGGAGACGCCGAGGCGGGAGCTTGTGGCGGCCCTGGGAGTGAGGGTTCTCACGCTCTCCACCTTGCTCGCGGCGATGGTTCGCTGCGCGGATGCGTGGGCGGCCGGCGCCTCCTTCTGCGAGCAAGTAATGCTCGTGAAGGAGGAGGCGGGGCGGGAGCGGCAGCGGGAGCGACGAAGAATCGCAAGACAAGCTGCCCGCGCACGAAGGCAACTCGGGCGTCGGAGGTCGATGAACGACCTCCGCCCCCCATGAGCGCCGGCCTGGGGGTGACAGGTGAAGCCGCCTGTCACCCTGGCAGAAGCAGGCCGCGGCGGTGACGCGCGTGGCGCGCCTCCCCGTTTCCGGGGACGAGTTGGGGACTCTGTAGTCCCCACACCCGAGAGGAGGGCCAGATCGTGAGAGATGGCCCTGGGTCGGCCGGGGTGCGAGGGATATGCCTGTCAACCTCACCTTCGGCAACCGAAACGACCCACAGACGGCGTGCGTTTTGGTCGGTTCGAGTCCGACATAACCTCCTTCACCGGCTCCGGTGGGGAGGTATCCGTGGGGATTTTGCGCACGTAAAAAAAAAAAAAAAAAAAGCATATTTGAACTATTTTTAGAGGATTTTGCCCGTTTTTGTTGGTTTTGTACAATTCCTTTACAATTCCTTTGCTTGTCTGGAAGATGAGCGACTAGACCAGTCATATGTCTCCCATATTTAAATATTCTATATTTCTTCGCAGGAAGAAATATAGAATATTCTGAAATAGCCAGTTGTTCAATTTGGAATATATTACGTTATTCCCTACAACCATTACAGAAGCGTTAGCTGTACCAATTCTCATAAAAATTGCAAATCCGAGATCAAATCGTTTAAGTGTTTTCTTTATAAAACAATGCTTATGGCATCGCACTCGTGCAGTTCAACAAGGTCGAAATATGTGGATATTATTTTTTACTTACTATAATAAATTATTATTATATCTATGTAAATACTTACGGACAGCAATGTCGGTTAATTCGTCAATCAGTAAGCTAAAAGGTTAATCTTTTAAATCGTGTTTAAGCACCTCGGGAAAATGCAGTGCTAGGACATTTTTTTCTACCGAGGTGGATTTAGTTCAGTGCAGCTGAACTGTTTGAACGTCTTATTCATGGCGAAATGTAGGTGTTAATAAACCTCAGCTTACCCATTCAGCGATTTATAAGCATGTTTAAAATGTATGTTTGTAGATAGGTTTTTATGGGAACTAAAATAAAAAGTAACTCAATTTTTTGATGATTACCTTATAACTTGACATCACAAGTCAATTCGACTTCAGCAAATGGAATCATCACGATTTATCTTGCACTAATGGTCAAATATTACCTTTTTGTTTTGTAGATTCTGCTTTGACATCCTATGCGATTTCAAATCTCCATAGTGACTTCTTAAAGTTGTATCACAAAATTTACATTTTGCTACTTGACGCGTAGGTAATACTTTCATTAACTTGTAACCAATCCTTTGAGTGTGGGTCTTGAAGCCAAGACTCTCGAAAATGTTGCATATATTGTGGTTTCGGCATAGTTACGCATAAATAAAATCGCGATAACAACACAACACATTGAAATGAATTGAGCAGTTACATGTTGGCAAATTGACTGAATAGTACTACACGGGAAATTCCAGCGTATAAAGAACCAACATTGCTTTAGTTCTAGCGGTAGAATCTGTTGCCTACACAAAAAGCAAATACCCTTAAAGGAGGTAGGACACGGCGGCATTTTCACCCAAATGAGCAGTCCGACTGGGGAAGTACCTCCGCCCTACAGAATACCGCGGCCATAATAACTTCGTGTTGTGTTCCCAGCGGTGAGTAGGTAGGGTACCCAGAGCTTACTAGAGAGTTTGTGCTGTCAGGGAAGACTAAACGCTTGCCCTGCTTTGTCTTCTACACTGACGGCACAGAAACTCTGTGCTTACAGGGTCGGCTGCGCGAGTGTGACTCCTCTGTTGTTAAACATGTCCATAGGCCACGGTGACCACTTTCCATCAGGAGGGCTGTGTGCTTGTCTGCCACCTAAATGGTATAAAAAAAACTCTTGCAAATAGGAAAATAAAACAATTAAATATTATGTTGTGGATACGTGTAAATAGCTCAGTGGTTACATTATAAGTAACTGAACTATTGGTATTTGATAGTGCCTAAGGTAATAAATGAATTTGAATTTTGCTAAACCACTAGAATAAATCCACCAGTCACTAAAAGTAATATTTTGCCACTAAAGGGGGAAAAACCACCAGATTTAGTGGAAAATTCACTAGGTCGGCAACACTGGGCATTGGTCAAATTGTCATTCACATTTCGTTCTATTCCATTCCAATTTCCAATCATTCTATTTCATTCATAATTATAAAAATAATATAATTATATTATTACATTATTTATTACAGTACATAGGGTACATAGATTCAGGGCAATTTATCCTCATGGGGAGTCGTATGTAATTCTGTGAGTTATCTGCTCAAGATTGGGATACAAGGAATTGGCTAATTTGTGGAATATTTTCAACAAAAGCCATTACAGCAAAAAAGTAACTTTGAAATCCGGTCTTCATCATCATTATTTAGTCAATACCAATACGCCCTCGGGTATATGACTACACAATATAATAATCTCCCTGTTCTTGTATGTAGTAAGTAACAAAGGGAAGCATTGGAATAATTTTAAATACACAAAGTTGCGATAATCGAACAATTTTACCTGACCGACGTGAGAGAAACAAGAGGGCTAAAAAAGCATTTAAAATGCATAACTATACTCATGCTGTAATGGGTATAGTAAACCCAGTCGTGCAAGAAAATGGTGTTGCATGCTTTAAAGATGTCGATATTGAAGATCTTCGTAATGAAGTACTTGGATTTAAAAGAGTTTTACAAGAGTTAAACTTAAATGTGATTGAAGTTCCAACAGTTGGTAACTTGCGTGAGACGCTTATGATGGAAGATTTAGCCATCGTCTGTCAGGGCATTGCTGTAATACCTAAAGATTTCAGTTCGAATTCTGGAAATAGAAATGTAAGTATAGGTGACAGTTTTAGTGAATCGCTTGTGCTGAAAGACTTCCAGTTTTCATTTAATTAAGTACGTGTATTCTGTGTGTTACAATCATGGGTTTTAATTATATGTTCCATGATGTATAATAATGATAAAAACAGTGAACAGAATCATAGTATAGATACAATTACATAAATGTACACACCTTCAAATTGCTTGATGGAAACATCAAGCAATTTGAAGGTGTGTACATATTATGTTACAGTTAAAACCCTATTTCAATTAGGATATGTTTTGCTTAGTTGGAACTCTTTTGTTAAACTTTAACCACAAGTGTGTGGTCTCGCATGCTTCTTACAGTTTGTAATTCACATGATCCTCATGCCCCACATGTCTGTTAGTCTGAGTAGTCTCGGATTTAGTTGTGAAACAACTTTGTAATGAAAGAAGCTCAAATCGGTGACTGTATGGCTAATAAGTAATATTGCATTATATTTTGAGAGTGATCTGCAAGATCACTTTTCCCATTCGTGTAATGAATTTAGCTGTGTTTTGTACCCTGTTCTGGTTCTTAGAATGACGTTATAAAAACCACTAATTTGAGGAATATTAAAAACAGTTTGTAAACATAAGACACTTAAACAATCAAAGATAAAAAGAAAGACAACCCACATTTGTTTAGGCTATATGTCTGCTATGTTAGAAGCCATTATGCAAAAACTGCCTATCAATAGTGTACAAGTTGAGCTATTGCTAAATTATTATGTTTGTTTAAAAATGGTTATGTTTTGTTCTATTTTATTGTACATAGGTGCCTTCCATAAAATACTGACCACTCCTAATTCGGAGGAAGCATTCTATTTATATAGAATGCTTTCTATACAATAGTACTTACTCAATGTTTTAGTTTTAATATTTGTTAAGATAATACAATATGTACTAGCAGGGCGACATATACTTATTGTATAAAGTCCTTAAATAAAGAAAAAAAAAAATTTTATTGTAAAGCTAATGAATCTGACAGATAATAATTTTCCTACTTAATAATGATCTAGAGATAAAAGTTTGAAAGTGCCTTTTGACTTGGATTTTAGTTGAAAATACACAATTATTTAAATTACTTTAAATACAAATTCCCATCTTTTATTTACATACAATAACTTCAAAAACTAGTACAACACTTGATTGAATACATGCTTCAAATAACAAACAGTGTAATAAAAATACAACCTCCATAGTTGAAAGAATAAACTTGACTAAACTAATGCTCAAAATTGAATATCAGTTAAAACAACCATTGCCGATACTAAAGTTCTGTAATTATGACTAGTTGTCAGACCTTATGGAGCTCCAACTACCAGTAACATAGATGGCAAATGGAACCAATGATTGAACACATAATTTAAAAATTTAATTATAGTAAAGCTAATATTCTAAATTATTAACATTGGGAAAATTGAGGTCATTTTGATAATTAACAGTTTTCTATTGTTTTGAGAAAGGGCTCTCTTTCATTCTGGCCAAACATAATCAAAAGCATATTATTGTATTGGTAATTTTATCTTCTTCCTTTTACCTGCTTTATATATTGTATTGACAAAAATGTTATTCTAACTTGTTGCTGCCAATAATTAGCTGCCTTCTAGCTACTGTAGGCAAACTATTTCGAATCCATCCATTCCTTTCACAGTGATTACAAAATTCATTTCAGAACATGAACAGAACATTCTCTAACAGAAATTATATAAACATAAAATTAACTTTTAATTACATTATCAGGGATTGGTTAGGCAGAAAAATATTTTTTTGCTAATTGTGATAAATTGATAAATGTGATAAATTGATAACTTTTTACAAGTTTTAATTTTTATGGTTCAAGATTGATCATCTCTGACACTGATTTGCATTTATTGTCTTACGGATTCATTTATTTGTTAAAATTTCTTCTTCCGATGAATATAAGTTGGCATTCTCTTACTAGATTATTTGTTTGGCCCTGCATATTGGCTAAGCGTGTTTTTGAAGTGGTGACCTCTGCTTTGATTTTTCAAAAATCCAATCAAAGAACACAGAGTAGTGTCATCAGTAAAGTAAGTATCATCAGTCCAAGAATGGTTTACAGTATGTTTAGCATTGATGAACATTAAATCAAACATCATTTTCAATATTAAATTTCGTTCGCTTGCCATTGAAAAAACATACCTTGCCACAATATTGAATTTTTCCATTTTATATCTTATTCGAAATAAAAGTCTTCAAAGCTATACTTTCACTATATATATGAAGACTACAGAAGTCCATATACAGCTCTAGATCTATATTCTATAATCCTTTGAGCACCTAATTTATATGAAACTTTATGAGGGGATTGACCAATTAAGTTTTCTTCTAGTAATCTTCAACACTTTGCAAAGTTAGTTTTCCTAGTCCGTCCTACACAGGCCGGTTTTGTATATTAATGCTGTTTGCTACAGGTTTGGAAATACATGGTATTTCACAAAGCCTTAAAAATTTATCAAATACAGTGTCAGTAAATACATTTTGAATTTGACATCTAACTAGGAAAGTCAGTCTTTCAACTGTTTTTTAGATAAAAGTATTCTTTTCATTTCAGAGTCAACTGTTGCAGAAGACATTGATTGAATGTGGCTTGACAGTTGTCACACCAGAATTGTGTATCACAGCAAAATTATCTCCAGCAGATGTATTATTTACAGGTGATTTTAAGTTATATAATTTTAGTCTTTAGGACACACCTAATTTGTATTTGGAATGGAGATTCTGACAAACTAAAAACATATTCCCTGACCTGTAGTTGTTTGGACGCCAGGAGGTCATGGCCTGAAGCTAAATAAACGTAAAATGCCTAATGTATTAAATATTATTAATTAAAAGCATGTAGACAATATCGCGACGCGAGCGTACATAATGCTGGGTTATGTCCTCAGATCATGCTCTCAATTTTCAAATATGAAGGTCGTCAAAATTCTATATTGCTTGTACATTCGCAGCATCCTGGAGTATTACTCACAGGTTTGGAAACCGCAGTATTATGTTCATATTAACAGACTGGCATCTATACAACATAAATTCTCTAAGTTTTTACGGTATAAATGCAACACACATGATGATACTTATGAGGCAAGCTGTAGGAGACAACACTTGCAGCTCCTGCAAACGAGGCGGAGATTTGCGGATGTAGCTCTTCAATTAAAAATAGCACAGTCCAAGGTGGAGTCTCCATATCTCCTCTCTATGATACATTTAAAGGTCCCAAACAGGTCGGTACGAATACCTATTCCTCCCCATGTGGCATGTACCCTGAAGTGTTACCAATTATAGAAGCAACTCTTTCTCTCTTTCTTTCAAGTTTGTGAACAGAACGTCCGAATAACCAGAATAAGAATTATTTAACACAAGTCCCGCGAAATATAAACATACTGTCGGTGGTAACTGATTTGAGTTGGCTCTCTAGGTGATCTGTGTTCTCAATTTCATTTTTCTTAAGTTTTTATTTTTGCAAATGGTCATCAATAGTATTGAATGTATATGAAACCGTCTAGTGTCTATTTGTTACTCTCTCTTTTATTTACAGTGGAGATCTAATCTATACTATGTAAAAAACTACTTTAGAAGTATGATGTTTAATTAAATCTGTTAAACATTAATAATAAATAATAATTAAACAAAAGTTAAAATGCGTCGTGGAATTCCTCCGCATCGCATGCCTCTTGTGGTAGCGTTCCCAAATTTCATTTGTTACTTATATGTGAAAACTTAAAAATGGTTTTTAGTCATGTAATTAGTAATGTTACATAGTTTTAACGCTGTTTGTTTTCCGAATAAAGAAAAAGAAAAGAAAAAAAAATGCCAGTCTGTATTCTTTGGCTGTTGAAATAAAGGTGCTTTTATGACAATTTAATTAGTATAAACATACTTATTAGTATATTTAAGTAATGTATACATACGTTAATCCGGGCCATCCCTATATTTGCACTAACGCACTAATAATAATGCATAATATGCCTTTCGGCTCTTGTTTACTTATATTATTGTTTTCATGCGTGGACGTCGTCGGTTGCTCTTGACCTGGCTATTGCTTAAAACGTCCTGGATCTGGTTATCATATATTCGCATAGGTTGATATCCAAGCATCTGTTTCTCTACATTGGATTATTGGACTACATCTTCAACTATACCACAAAATTCCTTGTCACGCTGTTTCTCACTAGCACGAAAAGTATAGCTGAATTGACGTTGATGATTCACATCAACATATTCATAATATGCACAACTCGCTAACTTCTGCCCCGGATGATACCATATTGCGTGATCAGTCCAGCATTTTGCGACTTTTCTGGTTACAGTTGCAAGTGGAGAACACAGTTTTTCAAAACTAAAACCAATAAAAAAGTATCTCCGATCAACAATTAGATTTTTAGTATAATTGTATTTCATAAAAAAACAATTTTAGAAAGTAAAAATCTGCAAAATAATTAATAAAAGTAAAAAGACATTGAAAAAATAATATAGAAAGTGCCTGTAGGTAATTAAAAAAGAAACTAAAATAACAAATAATTTTAAGAAAACTAAAATATAAATAAATAAAAATGAATTATGATTTCCTTAAGTGGGCGCCACAATATTTTTGCCCTAACGTCAGCAATGTGCGTGATCTCAATGATCACGCACATTGACATGTATTTGCAATCTCCTTTTATCCTGACAGGAACACTGGAATGCTATCATCATTTGCTCTTAACATAACATCGCTGACAACATTCATAGGCATTATTGAAACACAATTCCTTTCTAATAACTCTCTAAGTCCCAGGATTGTATATCCTATCCTATACCTTTTAACTTTGAACCAACAATTTTTCGAATGGGCTTCGCGTGAGACTCATGCACTCGTTTAGAAAAGGGCAGTTGTGTGTAAAAATGCCCTTTGTCCGCCTACAAAACTAAGTTTCGAAATAGAATTTAAGTTTCTTATTTCGAAACGAAGTAAAATATCTTTTTTAGGGTTCTGTACCTCAAAAGGAAATAACGAAACCGTTAAAGGATTACTTCAATGTCCATCTGTCTGTCTTTCAAAATATTTTTCCCAGGAATGTGTGAGATTTATACCACCTACTCAGGCATATAACGTCTTTAAACTGTGCAAAACTTTTATCGCATTTTTCAGTTTTTTTCTGTCTGTATTTAATAGTCTTCGAAAACTTCTCATATAATGTTATCATTTGCAGATAATTTTCTAAGTGAATTGATTATTTTTTAACCCTTAAATGCGTATTTTTTTATAACGTTCATGTTATTTACCCCTACCACAGGAAAAATAGTTAAAAAAACTATTATTCATTAATAGCCACTAAAAATTAAAAAAACTGCATGTTGCATATCTGCAACAGTGCGCACGCATTGACGAAGCTGTGTATAGGAAGTCAGGTGTAAAATGAAATCTCACTGTCAATAGAAATTTATTATATTTAGTTTGTTTATTCCTGGTGAAATTAAAAAAATAAATGATATAACATAAACTTACTCTACATTTTACACAAAAAGTATATGTAAAACCCTTGTAGTGAGGATATTTGCATCTTGAGCGATCGCCCCATTGCTGCCAGTGGTCTGTTTTATCTTTGCGTACATCTTTAGGTGGTAAAGTTTGTGTAGGCCCGCGCTTTTCTTTCAGCTGTAATTCAGCTTCTAAGAAAAATGAACTTGTACGGCCTCTTTTATTGCTGTTAGTCTGTGGACCGAGATTGCATAAGGCATTCGCCAATTCAAGCCTGCAATCACATAGCTTCATTGGCAGTGTGTTCGGGTTGGTCCGTTTCAGAGTACTTTTATATAAAAGTAAGGCGTTTATTATGGTCATGTCTAAAAGATGGAAAATCAAACGAGTTTTCCATTTCCTACTTTTACTTTTATCATAATTACATATGATACCTTCCAATGAAAGTATCAAGTAGATCCACGCCTCCCATATGGGTATTATAATCTCTTATTACTTGTGGACAGTTTAATGGTATCCTTTGTGTAGTTGCTTATTGTATTTGATTTATTCAATAAACAATATTACATTGTGTTTGAAATTTCATACAATTATTCCCACAAAAAATAATAAACAATTATAGAAATAGAAATGTCACACAATTTAAAATACAAAAATAATCAAGAATTATATAAATAAAAAAAAATCATACAATTTAAAACACAAAAAAAATTAGAAATTATATAATAAAATAATTTGATTTGAATTACACAATTACGATTTGAATTAATAATTAAATAAAAAAATAACATGAAATATATATAACTATTAGCATATGAATTATACTTGAGCAGTACCACCTATAGATCAGTTATACTATAAAGACATTTTTGAAGAAGAATGCTTTTAACTGAGATTTGAACCTATGCTTAAAAATATCTAGTATAGGAGGTTAATATTGATCCCTGTGGTACACCGCGATTAATGTTAATCATCTTAGATTTGTAGATTATTTCTTTGTATTCTTTATTGACTTTCTTTATTTCAACATACATTTTTCTGTTTTGTAAGTAAGAAGTCATTCATTGCAAAGCAGAACCTCTTGCGCCGTAGTGTTCCAATTTTGACAGAAGTAGGTCATGGTCAATTGCATCAAATGCGGAACTCAAATCAATAAAAATCCCTGCCACCTTCATATTGTCATTCATTTTACTGACTACGTCGTCTACCAACGTGTTGATGACATCAGTAGTACCTACACCTTTTTTATACCCAAATTGTCTGTAGTTTATTATATTTTTCAAATTAAGGTAAGCCACAAGTCGAGTTTTAATTATCTTTTCGAAGATTTTTGATAATGTAGGTAAAAGCGAAATTGGTCGATAGTTTTTTGGATCACTTTTAGAACCCTTTTTGTGTATAGGAACAACTTTTGCCAATTTTAATTGAACCGGGAAGACAGACTCGCTTATACATTTGTTAAAAAACAGTGTGAGCGCATATGAAACAGTATTGATGTTCTCTTTAATAAGTCGTAGCCACAAGATATGGTGTTATCCATCTGCTGTACCATCATAGAGATTTTATTAGGACTAGTAAGACTAAAGTTGCAGCTATTTTCTACTTACTACTGTTGAATCCTCTAAATATTTTATTGCTTTATCTTTGTCTTTATATATTAAATGTGTTTTTAACACAAAGCTATCCGCTAAGTGATTTGCAACCTCCTGTGGAGCATCTATACTTTTATTGTCAATGGTTAGAATTATGTCACGTCTTAGATTATTAATATGTCTAGATAGAGCATCGCGCTGCAATAGAACAAAAAAAAATGGGTCAAATTTTCCATAAGCTTCGTCTTACACTCATGTTATGTCAATTTGCTTTTTTAGTGTGCGCGTGTAAGTCGATACCAGTTGCTGAAAACTGCCTCAAAAATAGGGAAAATAATATCGACAAGACCTTCATCTTGGCCAGTCTTTGGGTTGAAGCATATTTGTTGTCTGATTGTCAATTCATTAGTCATCAAACCACTAATCATATGTTTAGTGCTGTGACTTCCTTTGCTTATCTTTTATCGAAAAATAGGTTGCATAAAATCGTAGATCATGCCAATTACCTGCAAGGTTGGTCCCATACTTTTTTTTGTACAGATCTAGGAGATATCGCGGTTTCAAAATAGGAAGAGGTCATATCTTTATATTCAAAATTACTTTTTGTTGTTAATTACTATTCATCAATGCAAAGCCTGAATGGCTTTGCATTGATGAATAGTAAATAAAAAGCAACGCTGGTCTTATAAGCTCTAACAAGTATTATTTATAATGACGTCAAAGTTAACCCATAGTATACTTAAAGCACTCGGATTGATGCACCTAGGGGAATTAAGTAAATTATAAGTACATTTAATACACTTTAAGCATGAGAATAAATTTTATAGGAAATTTTAAGTAAACATTGTGCACCTGTGAAGGTTTACCGATTTATTTTAAGTAAACTTTGTGCTAGCTACATAAAGAAATAAGAAAAGATATCTGGAAACATTTTTCGGATTACGTTGTTTTGTTATGCAGCAGTAAAAACTTATAACATCCTAATGTTTACAATTGTCAATAAGGTAGAAAATCGCTTGCATCTATTTTTCGTGATAAGTATCACTTGCGAACAATCTCAAGAAAGTGGCCCACTGTAATGTGTCCGTCTAATATACTTAGTTGTTTCTCCCGTATTAACTGGTCATTAATCAAACTGTTTAATTTTCGTGAATTCGGTTTGCGAATGATATTAGCATCTTTTTTAAATGCAACAATCAAGGCTACTAAATTTCTGTTGTATTTCTTAATGCTTTTGCTCAAACTTGTATGCCAGCCCTCGACATAATTGTTCGTGCGATGTCTCTCTCCAAATACACTCCATTGATTTAGGAACGATTTTTTAAGCTAAAATGTTGCAATATTGCTCACGTATGTATTCCCATCCTTTGGAAATCTTATCTGGCAATAAGACCGCCCTTTGTACGGCTCTTGCCTTCTTAATTTCTGTAATATGAATATTGTAATTAGCAGAATGGAGACACACACAACTTGAAAGTCTCGTCCCCAAAGAAATGGTCCAATTTCTGCATCATTTCAATTCCAGTTTTCGTGCCAAATATGATGATTCGTACTCCGCCTGAATTGTAGTCAGCAATAACAAAATCATTAAAGTTTTGAAGTATAACAACATCTGCATCTTGGTGGTACGCAACCTTGCGAACTCCAAGGCCCTTATTCCCTATTTTTATATAGACCAACTTTAACATCCTCGAAGGATTGGTTCTCATAAACTAGATCATAGTCACTATCTCTGTAAGCGTTTACAGCTTCTTCGTATAATTTTGGTACAATTTAATTAGTAGATTTAACTTTTTGTATACAGTTTTCTAACTTCCAAACATTTTTAGCCAAGTCTGCTTTACAGCAATCTACATGAGATACTTCTTTAATTATTTGTTCGTACTGTAAATAGTAATAGAAAAGTTTTTAGGGTATTTAATGGCCAAAACTTTAAATAAATCCAGCGTGAAGATAAATAAAAATAAACTAGGTAATATGTAAGTTGACTTGATAATGACATTGTCATAAACACATAATATTGAGTCAAAAAAGATTATATATAGTATTCACGTTTATTGATATATAAAGTACACCAAAAGTTGACTTGATGCACCCATGCCCGCTCCCGAGTGCATCAAGTCGACTTTTAATAATCTTGATGCACGTACTGGGTGCACAAAGTGAATAAAGGTTACTGTTAGTGTAATTGATTCACCTAGTTGCATCAATCCGAGTGCTATAAGTATACTAGGGGAATGTTAAGGGACCACTGCGCTCGGTTTTGAGTTCAAAAATATTGGAAAGTACATTTTCAATGCTAATTATTGAAAAATAGTGAAAAATATCGTATTAAATTAGAACAACGGTTAATAAAAGCAATAAAAAATTTAACCGGGACAATTTTTTGCTGTGTTTCATCCATTTATTTAGGTTAAAAAATTTAAAGTGCCGGCAGAAAAAAAAAACTATATTCCGTTAGCGCTTGTCTTCACTAGTATTTTTGGTTAGTGTTCCGTATCCAAAGGAGGAACCCTATTACTGAGACCGCTGTCCGTGCGTCCGTTTGTCCGAGTGTAATTCATAGTTGCGTAGTTCAATATAGCGTAGTAAGTACGTTACAGCGAAAGTTTATTATTGCGACTGACGTTGTTGCGAAAGTTCATTATCGCGATGTACGTTACTGCGAAAGTTTACTACTGTGACAGACGTGGTCGCGAAAGTTCTATACTGCGATGTACAGTCAAGTGCATAAATATGTATCTAAACTATCATTTCAAAAGTATCTATCATTGAATGTTTATTATTGTAGCATCCAATCTAACTGATATAAATATGTCTGCGGAAACTGATCAATAATATGTATACTATAAAGGACAATTTGTTTTATAATGAGCAAAGAAATCATTATAAAGGTATTATTGACGATTTCCATTAATATGTTTACTATAAAATGTTAACTAATATAGATACATGAAATGTATTTTAATTATGTATTGCAAAAAGGGTTAAAAATATATAGACAAGAATTGTTTCTAAAAAAAAGGTCTTAATGTTAGACAGCCAAAAGTTTATAAGTACCTAACCATGTAGGAGTGATGTAGATCTTAGAACTACTTCTTTTGGCCCAGAAAATGGGAACGGGAATTCACATTCACGGGAACATTTTCAGTTAAAATGGTTAATTACCTCAAGTTCCGCTCCTGGAGATATCATGAAAAAAAAAATTTTTTCTTAACATAAATCAAAGGTGTACGCTCAATTTTTTTACCCCAGAAGCGGAACTTGAATTTATCTTTATTCAACTCTGTATGGACGTACCTTCCAACCCTCTTCGAGGCTAGCATGAGAAAATGGGCCCCGAAATCTGTCATGAGCTGACGGTCTATTACTAAAAATGCTTCTTTTGATGTAAAAAGAAAAAGACAAATAACAGTGAAATACTCTTTTATTGCCAAATAAATAATTACACAGCTTTTAAATAAGAATAACAAAACAAAATGCCTCATTTCTAAGTAAAAATAAAAAAGGTTCACTTATCAGTAGCGTGTGTAACCTCCCTCATTATCAATCACCGATTGCAAACGTTCTCTCATAGATCTTACCATGTTGAAACAAACATCTCTGCCTATAAAACTATTCCATATGAAATTAACATGGTCTTTTAAGCTGTCAACACTTCTTACAGCTGTTGGATCCCATGCCTGCACCATTAAACCCCATAGATTCTCTATAGGGTTTAGGTCAGGACTTTTCGGCGGTAACTTTATTAAGTGCAAGCCTTCTTGTTCCTCTATCCATAATTGTACGACATGCGAGTTGTGGACAGAGCTATTATCTTGCATTAGGAATATTGGCTCATTACCGAAAGCAGCTGTAGCCGTCGGAACTAAAACGTCCTCAAGGATCTCTTTATAATTCCTGGCATTCATTCGACCACTTATTTGTACCAATTCGCCAGGGCCACTAGCCGACATCCAGCCCCAGTACCCCAATGATATTCGCCCACTTCTGCGATTAGGGATGACGTTTCTCTCATCATAGCGAGTATTATTTAATCGCCACAAATATAATCGACCATCACTTGCTGTTGTAAATACTTTTTCATCGACAAAACATACATTATCAAAATTAAAATTCAAATACCTTCGTGCAAAATTCAATCGTAATCTTTTGTGCCTATCTGTAAGTTTCGGTTTTTTAGCTGGTATGCGACAATGAATGCCAGCATTATGCAATCGACGGCGTATAGTGTGTATTGATACACCACGATCAATGGCATATGTTGAAGTAGTCACAAAACGGCGATATTGAACATCTTCTATCAAAAGACGATCCTGTTCAGTAGAAGTCTTTCTTGGTCTTCCATTGGACACATGAGTATTTAACCTTCCTTCTTCTTCCCAACGTCGTATCCATAATTTTACTGTCTTTCGAGTTACACCCAATTCATCAGATATGTCTTGTATTGAAGCACCCTCCTCTTTTAACGCGACTATACGATGTTTAGTATGCTCATCTATGCGATACATGTTATAAATTATTTATTTATACTACACTTGAGATAGTAATATGAATTGCACTTAAAATATAATTATTATTCAGAATGAAATCTTATCAGTATTAAGTACTTTTGAAGTATTTACATGAAGTTCACTTTGTTTCAACAAATAATTGACGACGTTCCATAGAAAAGAAAATCAAAATTTAAATGATTGTCAATGGTGTCAAAAAAAGCAAGGAAATATTAAGTTTTCTTTTTAATTGACATATTATCTAACAATACAAACCTTTTTAGGGACATATTATTGCTCACTAAGTTATTAAGATATTTTTGCAACAAAAACGAAGGCATAATAACGATGAGAAAAGTGGCACATATTTCGTGAACCTTTACATAAATATATGTTATTGTAATGGTTTTCAAGAAACATATTTATGCACACGACGTTAGAATATATTATTGCTCACTAAGTTATTAAGATATTTTTGCAACAAAAACGAAGGCATAATAACGATGAGAAAAGTGGCACATATTTCGTGAACCTTTACATAAATATATGTTATTGTAATGGTTTTCAAGAAACATATTAATGCACTTGACTGTACACTACAGCGAAAGTTTACTATTGCGATGGACGTTATTGCGAAAATTGCAGCGTGTATGCATTGGTACATTGTTGGGCATATGAAATAAATGAAAATTTGTAAGCTAATTTATTTCTTTATTGTATCAAAAGATAATAATTTAGTATTTATATAAACTCAGTCAACTTAGTACATAAAAACTTTTAAAGTACTAATTAAGGTGTTTTATGTAACATAGGTGCGCAAGTCCACCCAAATAATCTTCAATATTCATGTCATTCTTTTGTGACAAGTGACTTTTCAGTTTACCTATGTAATTTGTTGTGCTTCGGTTCCGCTTTTTAATTTCGGCTCTTACTCTTTCAGCCTCATAATCAGTGTTGTTCTGTTCTTTAGTTAATTGTTCCATTTGTTATGCCAACTTTCGATTGCATTCTGAGTGGTAGAGGATATATAGGCGGATTTATTTTCAATTTCACATTGTTCTCTTGATATGGCACTCGTTGGTAGGTTCCATTAATATAATATTTGGAAAACCAGTCCGCTACTTGACCAGCTTCTTCAGGAAGTAGTTTATCCCGAATAATCTCGAAGGCATTTGGTATCTCCGCTGGATCTAAATATGCAAAGGCCGCTATGTGGCGTATCTTATGTGCAAAATCATTGTTGCTAATGTAAAGTTTCACCAACCATGCTTTTTGTACATTCCTCCACAAATTTTGGGTCAAGTGAAAGTAACAACACTTGTGCTGAGTATTTGGGAATACGTTGTCGCAAGCCCTTGTAATTGCCAATTCAAGGCGCTTATGATGTAATTAGGATTTAGATCAATTTGTAGATTATTTAGTGCGTATCTTTTCACAATCGCTAACAAAACTATCGATCGATCGTTCACTTTTTCTTGTCAACAAGCCATAAACTAGAGGCAATATTTGATTTGTATCTCGACTCATCAACGCGCCCATGAATTGAAACAAGTTGGTAGAACAATTTGGGGTAACACCGAAAAGTGCCGTCTATAACTTCAATATTGTAAATTAAGACTAATTCAGAACTAATTTATAGTATTTATTTCATAATAAGGAAAATACAAAAGTACTTGCGCCTGTCCCTTTGACGTTTAGGGACCAGTTCTTCATTCGTCTTTTTCTTGGTATGACTAGTTCTGGTTTTGACCACTTCTACTTATGACTACTTCGTAATATGACTGTTTCTTGATTCGACCACTTCGTTTTTTGTCCACCTTCGGTACAGTGTGCAAAAGGATACAACACCACATAACGCAACTTACCTACTTGAAATTAAACTCCGAACATCCAATTGGAAATTAATGCTTTTTATTAAACTTAAAAATTATCTTACTACATATCACTTTTCAAATTATTTTAAACTAAAAAGAAATAATAACTTACGATCTATATTACTACATGTCACTTTTCAAAATTATCTTATAATAGAAGGACTACATAAGTCGCGTTATGGCTCTAATAACGAAGCTTCAGATAATTTTTTTTTTTTATGAATTCTGTGTTGTTGATTTTATTTTGTTCTAATTTTTGCAGCAATGATTTTAAATCTTTGTCAAATTTAATATCAATATTCCTTCTATTTTTTTTCAGTGTAAGAAATAAACTTTTTTTTATTTTAAAATCATTATACTTTGCTTCTTTTCTTAAATACGCCACAAATGCAAAAAATGTGGGCTTCCGAGGTATTCTAGCATTTATACGTCTGTGCCATCCTTCAACAGGATTTGTGGTACGGTGGCGTTCATGACTACAACTCAAAATTTTAGGGTTGAGCTTCATCCAATGTTCTTCGAAATATTTGAAATGACCTTATTTCATTAGTGTCTGGCACAGAATTATATATAGAATACCAGGTCTCCGAAATCCGGTTATATGGTAATAACGGCAACAAAGCTACCATTCTAGTAAAATTACGCCTTGACCCAGTCAATTTTAATGTTTTAGCTTTTTTCCAAATATTTTTATTATAATGGTAAAAGCATGTTGTTACTTCACAATCGGGGTATACGGTTTGTACAGCATTTATTGTAGCTAGTTCGAAATTACACTTGAAATTGCTTAAAACTATATTCAACTTTTCCTTGAGTAAAGAAAAAAGACGAACATAGGTTTGTTCGCTTTCATTTGGCAACAAAGCAAAAACTGCAGGGATAACATTTGTAGTATTCTCATTGGAAAATAAATCCACATGTAATGTGTATAATTGGTAAAATTGACAAGGAACGCATCGGAATGAGCCGTCACCAAAAAACATAATGTCGTTAATGGTATTTTTTTTCAACATATTACTTGATGTTTTTGAACAGAAAATGATGATCTTTTCCTGTACTCCATCAGCACAAATAAAAAAAAATTCTCCTAAACCTTCTGGCAATACAACATCTTCTATAGCATTAACGTTCAAGACTTTGGAATTCAAAAAACTCTTCCGACTTTTAAACAGACTATCTTTTATAGATGAAAACGATGGCACATACTCTAGCTCGTCAGATGAACATTTTTCCTTTAGTTTTTCGAAGTGCTTTTCGTACATTTTTTGAACTGGTTCAAAATTGCGACAGACCTCCTCTTTACATGCATTTATTGTTAATAATACATTATTTTCTATTTTTCGTGAGGGACAGGTGTGGTTTGGCGGTCTTACAACTACAGTTCTATCTTTATTCAAAGTAAGGGTTGTGGTACACTCATCACGCTGCACACACCTCCATCGAGACGATCCGTTTGCATTATTTACACTTAAATTATATCTGTAATTACCACGCAGTAAAGTTTCTTGTCCTCTTTTATTTTTAGTAAATATGAATTCTTTTTCAATGGCTTAGGTATTAGTATGCAGTTGTAATTAATTTCAAAATATTCAAATGAAGCTATGAAAAACCCACATTACACAATTGAGAAAAACCCACAGTAGAAAAAACCCACAATTGAACACAACAGTCAATGTCAACAGATAAAAGACAGACGATTTATTTTACCGTCTAATCGACTTTTCTAAGTGGCTAGCTCTCCAAAAAGATTACATATCATCTATCCCTTTTGACGTTTATCATAGAATGAAACTAGAACTCTATATTATGTGGTGTTGTATCCTTTTGCACACTGTACCGAAGGTGGACAAAAAACGAAGTGGTCGAATCAAGAAACAGTCATATTACGAAGTAGTCGTAAGCAGAAGTGGTCAAAACCAGAACTAGTCATACCAAGAAAAAGACGAATGAAGAACTGGTCCCTAAACGTCAAAAGGGCGCCTGTCACTAAAAGAGAAGAAATATTAATCATAATTTTCAAAGATGATGTATATTATTGCAAAATTTCAGATATCCGTATTAGGCAACGCAATGTCTTTAATTAATGACCAGCGATATGGTGTTAGGCCGAAATGGTCAACGGGTGATCTAGCATACGTTACCCATCTTTGGGGTGAGACTATGGACAAGCTGGCATTTAGTCTTGACATCGCCAAAGCTTTCGATAGAGTCTAGCACAAATCGCTTGTTTCCATGCTATCAGCCTTTGGTCTGCCTCCTAGGCTGTGCGCTAGCTTCCTGCGGGGGCGACGTATTCGCGTCCCTTGCGAAAGTCCGTCTTATCACCCAATCTCTTCTGCATATCAACGATATGCTGTACACCGTCAGTATTCATTGTTATGCAGACGATAGCACCTTACACGGGAGTTATCATGGACATCCTGCGGCCAAGCAGTCAGAAATCGCAGAGAAAAGGTAGCGTCTTGTCACAGCTTGACAGGATCCTGAATGATATTTCCCAATGGGGCTCAGAGAACCTGGTCGAGTTCAATGCCAAGAAAACGCAGGCATGTGCGTTTACAGCAAAATGTAATGGTGACCCTATTTTCTGAGACTTTGCCTTCAACTTACTATCAGGCAAGTCGAAGTTCAATTGACGTGTCCTATAAAGAAAAAAATCTGTTGTCGTTTGAACAACAAATACTAAAAGCTGAGTAAAATAATTTTTTAATCGTTTTTTGCTCGATATTAATAACGGCAACAAATAGACGCTTGAAATATTCACAGAATATTTAGTAATGTTTCTGTCGCAGTCAACTACTTACCACAATTAACCGTTCAATTAGCAGCCTAGCCTCTTTACTAACCAGCGCCGTTCAACTAGCGGCCTGGATGAAATACAGCCGCAGCGATTGTTACAACATTTAATAAACTGACTGGCCAATAATGCTTGGACCTTTTGTACGATACGGTGACATTGTGATAAAAATAATAAAAGTCGCTTCTTCAGTAAAAAAATATTCTTTATCTATTATGTAACAGAAACAAAACAGAAAATCAGTGAGAGGTTCATTTATGTCCGGTTTCTGAGGTACTTTCTGAGACGTTTCTGAGCACCGCATCGTAAGATAAGTTATCTGACCAATGCCAGCCGCGTATCGATTCCATAACTATGTGCCATTTCATAAAATTGGCTTTAATTTTAAATAATACAATATATTAGGTACATCTTTCTGTCCATTTTTATAGCTAAATTATTGTGAGTTTTGTCAATGGATTTGGATTCGAGCAGTTCTCCAGAATCTAATTTGTAAATGTTAGAAATCGTTTCAAATATCTCAATACCAAGAAACTTTCGAAGTAGAAGTTACATTTACACTCCTTGTTACATTTACACTGTCAGATTTAAAGAAGGTGTCACCACTGATTTATAAATTTTACCAATACAAATAATCTCTGATACCAGTTTATAAAGATAAACTGTTAATTTTGAAATAAATTACATTTGTAATTGAAGTAATAAAAACAATATCTGAGCTTATATTACGCCACTAAAAAAATTGTCAAATTATCAACTCAAGTTATCAAAGAAGGCTATGGCACCTTCTTCGAAAAATGGACTATTTAACACAAAAAATATTTTTGAATTCGAACCAGTAGTTCCTGTGATCAGCTCGTTCAGCCAAAAAACAAGCAAATTCTTCAACTTTATAATATTTTGTAGCATAGATTTACCAATAATTGCCGACTTGCCAAATTACAATTAAAGGTTCATCATACTGTAACAAACTATGAAAGTCAATACAACTCATAGCGCAAGCTAACTACATACTTCAACGAGTTCACCAAATCCCTTTGGGATTCTGTTTATTTTGGTTACATGTACTAAACCAGTACTATTTTTATTTATTGTTACATGTACCAAACTTAAATGTTTTTTTTTTTAATTTAAGGGAGAGAATTTTTTGTGGGTATAACCGAACACACCAATGAGAGTGGAGCAAGTTTTATTGCGGATACGTTTCCTGAGTTTCCATGCACACCCATCAAGGTAAATGACAATAAAATATTAGCTTAGCTTAGAGCAGCGGTCGGCAACCTTTTTGCAAGCAAGGGCCGCATAGTGACAAATATAGGCGGGTCGCACTGTATTATAATTTGGTATTATATTTTTTTAGTGCGGAAATCCCTACGGGTAGACCCCCTCTCCAGATCCGCGGCCGGCGCTCATGGAGGACTGAGTTCGTTAAATGACTTCTATCGCCTGAGTTGCTTTCCCCCGTTGCTCGCTGGTGTGGTTCGAGAATCTCCTCCAGAACAGCTCCGCCGTTTCCTTCTCAAGCATTACTTGCTCCTGAAGGAGCCACCTCCTTCACACGCAGTCCACGCGCTTGCGCCGAGACTAAACTGGGAGGAGCGCGAGAACTCCGACTCCTAGGGCCACTACTAGCTCCTGCCTCGACGTTGCCCATGCCGGGCACTCGGTCAGCGTGTGCAGCCCTGAGTCCTCCCTGGCATAACAGTGATGGCAGTCGGGCGTTGGCTCCTTCGTGATCCGAAGACACAGGTAATCCCCGAAAAAATAAAAACATAAAATACCCATGCCCGGAGATCACCTGCGTCAACGGAGATTGAATTTCACAGACCGAATTTATTTAGGCTCGAGTTCCCGTTCCTGCATCCGTTTCGGTATCCATGTACCGTGGCGGAAATTTGGGAAGGATTTTCGCCGCCTCGAAGGATATCGTGTCGGAGACGCATGTTACACGTTCCGTGCTTGCTTCCCTTGGTTCAAGGTAGTAGCAAATCGCGAATAACATGCGTTTGAAATCGTACTCTCACTAGAGTAGGTACCCGATTGCGGAAAACTAAACCTATCCAGTTCAACCCCTTTAACACACAAGTTCGTTCATTCACTGCCAAGAAAACACCATTTATTGTAGCGCCACCATTCCTGATCACACCACTTTCTATCTCTTTGAATATTGAGATTCTCGGTGTCGACACCACTAGAGACGTACACTACCCCTGTTACTTGGAAGAACAGATGTAAAGTGAGTGTTTAACAGGGTGAAGCGGTACTTCACTGCAGGGCAAAGACTTCTTTATAAGTCGCACGTCCAGCCACACATAGAGTCCTTTTTTGAGCACCTGCGTACTAAATTGCCCCGGTGTAAAGCTAGGTGCTGAGAATCGTCGACAATCCGATATTCCACTCAGCCTCAGGAGAGACTTTTCTTCGCTGTGTATGTTTTCCCGTCTTGAAATGGTGTGTTCAGGAAAAATGTTCGACATGATACCCACGGCCGCATTCTATCTTAGTACCGCTTGCTTCAGGTAGGGATATCATCCTCGCACGTTGCAATTGGAAACGATGCGCATAGTGAAGTATGAAAAGGGTTTCATTCCTAATATGCTCAGGCTATGGAATGATCTCCCCTGCTGTGATTTTTTCAAGTGACTACATATATGGTTCTTAATTAACAGCACTGGAAGTCCATAAGCTACGGTTATCGCTTCCTACGATGTGGGCAGTGTGCTTATCTGCCATCCAAATGCTATAATAAGCAGTCGCGGGGTATACGGAGAAGGATCGCAGGCCGCAAGGTTGCCGATCGCTGGCTTAGAGGACTTAGGGTCATTTTCCATTGATAGAAGGAGCCATTACCATGTGTGGCAAGCGAGTTTTAGACAATCTTTGAACGTAGTTGTTTCTAATTAAAAATAAAGGAATGTCTCCTTTAATTAAAATGAGCCAACTTAAGTATTTAAGGTAGTTTCCCTCCAGGCCCGACGTATTTTTCAATACTGTATTTATTAAAATTTGGATGGATTCAGGCGAAGTTCCGTGGCTCAGTGATCAGAGCATTCCTCCTATAAGGGAAAGTTTGCGAGTTCGAATCCCGCGTGAACAAATTAATATTTTTCTATCTTAATCGAATATAAGTTGTGTTTACAAAATTTATCAAATTTGAAAAAATATATATTCTGTACCTTAGATGCCTCCCGAAGCCTTCCCTTTGAAGAAACATGTGACCGTCGCAGGCAAGGACGTTCTTACCATGTGTGAGGACGAGGTGGGAAAAATATTGCTTAAGAAGATTGAACGAGAAGCATCATACACTTACAAAACATTGACGGTACCGACTTTAGAAGCAGCAAACTGCGTATTTGTTAACGAAACGCTTATGCACAAGGGCATTGAAGATATCGGAGACTCTTGTTTCAAGGTATTCAACTTCTAAATTTACGACGATCGCCCGGTGGTTGAAATTCAACCACTTTCACCTTTTGCATTCGAGCTTGAGAAAAAAAACCTGCAACCGTTAATCAGATTTAGCGGCTTACAGGCGAGTTTCTTCGGATTCGAACAGTGATTCGAACGCAAAAGTGTACTGATGATATTTAAAATGAATGTGATTGACACTGTATTGTGCCAGCTAATACAAGTTACGTATGTATGGGCCAATTGCATAGTTTACAGACTGTGTGGTTGGTGTACATATTTTTACTTTTTTTTATATTTCATACAGGGTGTATTATTAAACAAAAAAGGAAAGACAGAAATCGCCAGAAACGTTTCCTATACACTTGAGCAAGAAAATCAAGTTTCTACAATGGTAAAAGGCTTTTTTTAGTAAAATGTTGGTGGGATAGACTGTAAAGTAAAAAAAAGATTTTATATTATTAATTCGTTTTAGTTATTATATAAGAATTTCTGGTAAAATATATTCTAATCGTGAAAAATTGGACGTAATAGGAGCATATTTTGTCATTTTGATTCGATTCGATTCGATTCTGATTCCCTAGACCAGGAATCACCATTCAATTCCCGACAAATAAAGATCACAAAAATCTGTTTCGCAATTTATTGCTTTTACATACAACGGTTTGTCGCCTATTTTGCCCCCTTAGTAGTGAACTTTTCAAAAAATGCTGATACACGTAGAGCTTGTCTAAACATAATTGACGCACCCCTCCACTTTCTTTAGATATTTAGATGTGTGCCAATAAATATTAACATGTCCTTCGTCTGTGTGAGAATGCAGATTGTTTCGTGAATTTATGACATATTTGCGAACTATGCAGTCTACTAGTCGCGCGATAAATCCGAGTGCGCTCAGTGGATGGATTTGCGCTGACATTTTGGGTGACTTCCCCGTGGCACTACCCAATGACACTACCGGTAGTGTCAGGGGTAAAAATAATCCGGTGTCAAAGGTATTTTTCGTATTTGTAAAGTAATATATCAATATAACTTAAAAAAAACAATAATAAACCTAAATATAAACCAAATAGATTCAGCTGTTTGACATAAACATCGTTCTAGGGCATGGTCATAAGCGGTGGTATTTAATCATGTTATTGTACGTGTGATAGGAGTAGTTGCAAAATCGAGCTATGGAAAGGGACTCCCTTGTCCGCACTTAGCCTCCCTTTTGGGCCATTGTGCGTGCAGTGTTCAAAATCGAGCTATACAAATTGAACATATTATGTTATGTTCAATTCGTTTAGCTCGATTATTACTAAATAGTATTGAACAAAGTTCTACAGTTTGTAGACGAAAGTGAAACCACCAGTCCAAGAAGTCCTGACATTCAATTACCTCCAAAAATGGAATAGAGGCATTCTTCTATCATGACAATGGCGCCTCATCTCTCAATTGAACACCCACTACGCCCGGTTTTCATTGCTTCGGCAGACCCTTATCCAAAGTATGTTCTTGAAGAGACTCAAATTTTCTATCGACCCCTTTTGTCTCACTACCAACCTTATTGTCCCATTTTCTGAGAGTCTTGGCAGATATCTAGAAGTTCGATGGCAGGTATCCTACCTTAGTCGGCTTAAGGTAGTCAGTTATTATTCAGCAGGTTTCATAGTGCTACATCCACCCCAGTTTGTGCTGGTCAGCTTTTTAAGAAGGTTATTGCGTGCTGAGATCATAGTTCTTCTCAAATATGAGGGACATGTCCAGTGTTACTCTCAGATATTTGTTGTACAGTGGTCATTGCTGACGCCGCCGCCGCGCCATTGTATATTTTGCTTTTGGTTTGCAGAGGCATTGGCTTTTCCATTACCTACCTGCACCATACCATCACACATTTTAAAATTTTCCTTTATGTCTTCTCATTAGACTTTGAATCAATAGGCTTTTTATTCGTGTCTAAGTTCCACGGATACCACTACATCTTGGCTTACGTAGTTGGCGTAGTCGGAATGGAACCAATTAAAATGACACAGCGTTCCGTCGTGTGAAGTAATAAAATAAGAGAACCCTCTTTTAGTAGTCCGTGCAACAGACAATTTTAATATATCAGCTCATAAAATATTGGAGGAGAATAGACGGAGGATCTGACGAAAGTGCGCATATTGAGAGAGGCCTATGTCCAGGAGTGGACTGCGGAGGGCTAATTGATTGATTGAAAAGATATTGGAGAACAAATCTGTATTGATAATCTTTTTATATATCAATATTCTATTAAACAACCTTATTGTTTACATTTCAGGTATTTTGTGACAAGATAGATTTTCCTAGACGATCACTCAAGTTTACGGAGCTCGCAAAACTAAGTTTGGAACCCAGTTCAGTGGTTTTGTTAATGAAGCTATTTTAGTTTATCACAAGTTGACTACGCACTGATATGTGTTCATACAGTTACCTATCGCAGTTGTCGCATTGCTAGTCCAGCAAGGTCAAAGGCACAAACTGTCATAATGGTTTTTTAACACCTCGTCCTTGGTAGCAAGGACCGCTTCCGTCAAACCATTTATAAGAATAGTATTATATTTTTACTGCTTCTTTTATTGTGAATACCTACATGTTATAAATAGAAACACCCAGAACAATGCAAATTACTTAGGCACATATTAAGCATACAATAACTGTTACCCCTCATCCAAACTGTGCTTCTCGCATTACTTATCGTGTTGCCGGAAATATTCGCGCGAATAATGCCCTAGTATTCACACTCGCGTCATCGCGTAGTTCCGCATTACAGTATTCACCTTGTAATGGAAATGGACGTAAAATATTTCGTTATGCTTGTACAACATAACGAAATATTTAAATAAATACATTGCAATAACGACCTTTGCGCGATGAATGCGCTACGAATGCGTGTGATTGTTTCTTTTTATCGTGCGAAAAATCCTCCCACCTGAGCCAGTGGGAGAGGTTATGTCGAACTCCAACCAATTAAAACGCACGCCTTCTGAGGATCGTAAGTTGCCGGAGGCATATCCCTCGCACCCCGGCCGCGTGTGATTGCTTATGTCATTTACACTATAGAAAAAATAAAACTAAAATTGTAATTACGTGGGCACATCCGGGTCCTTCCTCTAATTTCTACAGTTAGAGGAAGGACCCGGATGTGTGTGATGTAGTGTTCGATTATTGCGTCGAAGGTCGTTCCGATTCCTCCTCAGTATAGATATTTATATGCTTGAATGTCTATTTGCACTGGTGTAGGTGTTTCTATGTAAGTATTGTATAAATGTGTGTATTTACAATAGAAAAATGTTTCTAAGTATGTTGGTAAATCTGCATTCTAGAACCCATAATACAAGCTAGTTCAGCTATGCTTGCTTAAATAGCATTATATGTATAGCTTAGATAGTACAGTGTAGAATAACCTAAAATGTTTATTTGTTTAGTATTACCAGTGTTTGTACATTCCTACATTAGAAATAGGTTTGTTATCTTATATTTTACAACTCTTATTATTTTTGTATCTACTAATTAAGTGAATATACTAAAGTATAGTTATAGGTAATATTGAATTACGCATAATTGCATTTATAAATATAATAATTAATACCTTGTAATACAGGCATTCTGTGCTACAAAGAATTAATAAGGAATTAATAATATATTGAATTATGAGTGAATTATACAGTGAATCAATGAACCTATAAAGGAATATTCATGCATACTGCATCTGAGTTATGTTGAAGAAATAAGTATTGTGTGCCAAATAGATGTTTCTAGTTCAATTGACATCAATATAATTGTTATGTAAGAAATTTTAAATTGTCATCATAAAATAAGTATAAAATATTTGTTGATTTATAACCCAAATGGTTGTCATATGGTATTGAATGTTATTACAAAATAAGATATCCAATCCATTCGTTATTAATAGTGGAAAAATTGTAAATAACTAATATCAACATTTCGATTTGTTAAAGACTTTATTGTATAAATTATTTTGTTGTACAATTTACGTATGTAATGTCTTGGTTTTTCTAGATATTGAAACGTCTACAAATTTTTAAGGCCCTGGGATTGATTAAACAATCTTAAGTTATAAATAAACCGCACGGGGCACCAACAGGAATAAAATACCTTTGTGTTACTAATAAGAAAATAGATGGCACTGGTAGTCTCATAATAAGAAATAAAAAAAGTTGAAATGCTTATTTCCCTATTTAAAATTACGTAAACTATTTCATAACATAAACAAATGATAACGTAAGCATGTCTCAAACTCGTTAGTAATGTAAAAAAAATAAAGATTTCGTGACAATAGTGCTATTTTAGAAAGCTGCCAACTAGCGGCGTGATACATTTTATCTATAACTTTTAGAATTACTGCAGAATCAATGTAGATTAGAATATTTACAGTTTTATTCAGTCATATTTAACAATTATTATTATTTTTAAAGAGTTAATTTTTAATACCTAGTAAAAATTAGAAAAGTTTGCCATCTAGTAACAACATATGGGGACTAGTAGTTTCCTGCCTTCTTTTGTAATTTATGAGGGTAACCGTTTTTTGTTCCTGATTATGCATCTGTAAAAGAATTAAATTATATTATCTGTGGTAGTAGTTACAGACAAGCGAAAAAATATTCAACAAGTCTCAGAATACAGAACAAACCAGAAACCGCAATCGAGCTAAATATTTAAGAAACAAAAACTACACGAATCGGAGTAGTTATAAATGTCTACAATGAAATACTATATGAAACAGAGTAGTTTGAATTTGTCACTCGCAACACACTCTAAGGCACGTAGCGCGTCGGACGTATTACACCAAGTCAATTTTATTTTTAAAATCCCGTTTTGTGTTGTTCCTGCGAGTAAAAATGCTGCTGGAATGCATGCAAACACATTTTATTTAATTATTGAATTTGTTTTACATTATTGTGATCGACTTAGACGATGACGCTTCCATTTTGTGTGTTACCATTTTAATTGCAAATTCTACCCACCTACTTTTTATAAAATATAGACAAAGATAGATTTATAGATCTCTTTAGTTTACGCCAAGAACATCACGACTTTGATATAAACAAGCTATTATGTGCGTATATACAATTGGCAGCTTTATTGCAGGGTCAATAGATAGGACCTACTACGTCTTGTATCTAAAACATTTCTAATTGCCGTCTCCTTAACAGGGAGTAAACATGGGCACACACATGTCAAACTTATAACATCCCGTCGTTTTTGCGTCGGGGTAATAAGATTCCCTCCGGCCATATTGGCAACCGAGATTCACAACCAGTTTTTGAAAAAGAATTAATATTCTTCTTACGCTACTAGTTGCCTAAAAAGAAATTATATTCCTGTCCCACAACTAGTTGCCAAAGAAGAATAGGTCTCCGTTACTTAGCCTTTAGTAGGTGCATGATTTAATATTTTTATTTATTAAGGGCTGGTTTTTCAATCGCCAGATAAATAATATCTGTCAGATATATGTTAGCTGTCATTGTCATTAATACGTGTGATGAAAACGATAGTGATATTTTTTTGTGATAGATATATTTATCTGGCGATTGAAACTCCTAGCTCGTTATTTCGTAATATACACGGTGCTCATGAGAAAACCAAATAATTTTAACAGTTTACTCCTGATCCCATTTTAAGACTAAAATTTCATGTAAACGTTTCTCGATTTCGCCTAGTTTTAGAGTTATTACTGATTGAAAAAAAAAAGTTTACTTAAAAAAAGTTTACTTATTTTTATTCAATACAAACGGCCTTATATCATTCAGATTGTGGCAGGGTTCTATAGTTGCCTAGAAATCAAATTGATTCCGTACATTCGAACCAACTGAATCATGACATGACACTGTGCTTTCTGGTTCAATATTTAGTCTACATATTAATAAAAGGCAAATATCAAATACAAAACAATTATTATTACTTATAAGTTCGTTTTTAAACAGTAAAAACTAAATCGCATATTTCTAATCTAACAAAACACAAAGTTACTGATTTCTCAGCTAAATCTAATACCTATCATTAATATTATCTTTTATCTATTAGCATCCATTCACCAAGACATGACAAAAGGGCTTATGGTTTCTATGCAATGTCCGACAGAAATCACTTTTTCTTGTAAATCGTTTAACGCTGACTCAATTTCCTGATCTATCTCCGCATATTCCCTCTTTTTCTTGTTTGTTGTTTTTTTTAAATCGTACGATGATTTTTCAGAATCTAACACGTCTAGTAGATGTGCTAAAGTAGGATGTGTCCGTCCAACAAAACTGTTAATTTTGCGATGCCAACCTTCAATGTTGTTATTAGTTCTGATAATTTCTTTTGCACAAGAACAAGAATTGCCGAAATTATGTTTTTTAAACCACTGATTTTGAAAATATATGTTGAACTTTTTAATTTTATTGTCCTTAGGGCTTCTTCCAATAACATATTTATATCCTTCATTAATGTCACTCTGTGGCAAGCGGGCTATCCCGATACATCTTGATACGTGTCTTTTCAATACTCTTGTAGTTATCTTCAGGGATTTCGCTTTTTTCCACAAGCAGCGATTGAAATGATAGAAGCAGCCTTTAAAGATGATTTCAGGAAATGTTTGCTGAAAGGCATTTATAGCAGCTACCTCAAAATCGAGCGTAATTTTAGCTGGTTGGAAATCAGAAATCTGCTTCTTGATCAATTTCAGTAACAATTTATAAGTTACTGTTTTCTTGTTTGGTAGAAGGGCATAAAATATAGGGGTAATTACGTGAGTTTTATCATCATATCCGTGTATCGTGTACAATTGATGGAACCCCTTAGGATAACTCTTGAAAGTGCCATCAGCCAAAAAGTGACTAATATTCTTAATTTCCGTTTTCATATTATCATTACAGAAAATAATCAATCTTAAATCTTTATTTTCGTCAATATAATCACAAAGTATTTTTTCGTACTTCTTTGGCACTGTCACATCAAGTGCACGTGCAAATCGTAATTTCTTAGCACCAACAACTTTGTTTCTTTCAGCATATAACCCAGTTTTAACACTATTAAATTTTGGTACATCAGCTATTAAATCACATCCATCATTTTTTAAATCACGAACCATGTCATTATATTGTTTGGGAATCGATTCAAAATTGCTACTAGTTTTCCGTTTAAGATCATCCATTTTCTTTTTAATAATATTTTTACCGCTGTCACCCAAACAACCCAGTATGTGTGCACTATGTTTCACAATTTCGTTACGACTGTTTAAAGTGATATTACCTTTGCATCCTTTTGTTGTGAAACATTTCCAGAACGAGTTCTTATTAACATAAATCTTTTTTCGGTGATATTGGCGATCATTGTACAGCATTGACACTCCTCCTCTTTTCGTACTAATAAATATAATATCACGTGTGGGATATACATTTGAAGTAGACATTATGAATACCCGTCCGATATGTAATGGTGTGATCACTGGACACTTGATTAATAGTTGTCGCTATTATTAGCAATAAATACTAGATAACCTTATGTGCATCACTGCAGAATACAAGGAATATAAATTGTATATGGAGCAGATGTCAAAGCTGTCAAATATACATTTATATTTTTAAGTAGCACCATTGAACTTCTGTATATAGGTTTTATTGAAAAGTCTGTTTGATTTTAGAATATTCTAGGTGATGCTAGTTGTGAAATAAGAATTACAAGTCTTATTTGGTAACCAGTTGTAAACAAATACATTTATTTCCTTTTCGGCAACCTGGTTGCGAAACTCCAGTAATATAAACGCTAGTTGTGGGACAGGAATATAATTTCTTTTTAGGCAACTAGTAGCGTAAGAAGAATATTAATTCTTTTTCAAAAACTGGTTGTGAATCTCGGTTGCCAATATGGCCGGAGGGATAAGATTTATAGTAGCTATAACTGAAACTGATCTCTATATAATAATAAAGTAAAAATTTGCTAATATTGTTCATATATTTTTATTAAATATTATCTAGTGTTGTAAGATGACCCATTAAAGTTATGCACCGCATCTTGTTTCCTTTAAACACAGTCCAGGATATGCAATTATTGTTGAATGCAGTTTCTGGTTTGTTCTGTATTCTGAGAACTAAGTAATATTTCTGGAATGTTCTAGCATAAGAGAATTTGGAGAATATAAAAATAATTTAAAACGCTCTTCAATAGCACAATTTGTAGAATATATTAATTATTATCATTATTATATTATGAATATATATCATTGTGAATATTTGTCTTTCTATTTATTAAATGACCTTATTTCTATTTATTGAAACAGACCATAAATGACCATGCTAAATTAGGATGAATTCAAGAAGTAAAAAGAAATGGTTGCTTGTGGACATACTCGTGCCTGTGAGATATTGATGGCATCTATGTCCTATATATTTTCAATGATGTTCCTATATTAATCTGATCGTTTGGAAGCCTGCCGTTTTACCGAAAACGTTTTCCCAAAATTTCACAATTTAACTTATTTTGGACATATTTTTTACATCAATACAATGTTTGGAATAATTTTAGTACGCACTTTTCCATTTTCCTCAAATTTTTAATTGGCAGAAGGTTACCAAGTGTAATACTATTATGGCATTTGATTTTTAATCAAATGATTTACTACAGCAAACAATCTTTATACAATAAAACTATTTGTTATGAAAAAAAGTAAGAATTTTGGGAATTATATTATTAAATAATGCAATTTCATTTTAAAATAATCATTTTTAAGGCTCCAATTTATTTTCCAATTTGCATGTCCAATATTAAAGTTACATGTCGAATACTGCGCACCTTGACTTGAATAGGTTAGTTTAGAAGACCTTTTTTTTAAAACCACCCAACACCAACATCGAATTCGACGGCGTAACACCGAAATGGTTCCAAGTCTTATTTTATTTTGCGTAAAATATTAAGGATTCCAACTGAAACATTTGTTGAAATACAAATTGTAAAGTACAGGTAAATTAGCTTGGAGAAATTTTTGCGTTTGTAGTAGTGTATGGCCAGCAAATAAAAAAAACATTTTATTTTTAGTTTTTATTTTTTTAAAGGTAATATACGTTTGTGGCTGGAGCACACCAAATGCGTACACGTCTACGCATACGCACTACGTACTAATACGGACGTGAAAATGTGTATCCACTGCATTGTAATCTATGGAATTGTATGAGGCAGACAAGCCAGTTCCAAACATTACAAGCAGTGAATGCCGGTTTTCACTTCAGTGAAGACGTGTATGAATTAGGTGTTCTCCGGCCATAAATGTTTTATTCTAATAATTCATCAACCCTAGGCATATCACAATCATCCCCATCCTCGCTTTCATCAGATGAATTATTTAAATTAATTATGATTCGTTCTGATATTGTGTCTAAAGCTGCGTCTCTACCCTGATATTTGTTTTCCTCCTCAATAGCACGCAGACAAACTTTTCTCCATTCCTCTACAGTTATGGCGTTCATTTTTTCTTCAGCTAATGACATTATAACCTTCATATTCATTGCGACATTCTTTTTTGCGACATATGTTTTCACTATCCCCCATATATTTTCTACAGGATTAAACTCCGGATGGTATGGTGGTAAACGCAGCACAGTATGACCGTGCTGTCGTAATATTTCGTCTATCTTGTACTCTACAAATCTCGCCTTGTTTTGCAGAATCAGTTCATATAATTGAGGCTTAAGCAACGTGGATGAATGCTCAATGTTTCGAAATGTCAGCCAGTCAATCATTTGCTGTTTTCTAGAATTACTATTCGGTGCAGGATTTTGTATTGAGTTATGATATGGTGCGTTGTCAACAACAACAACACTATTTGGTTGTAAGTTGGGTATTAATTGAGTTTGAATCCACCTTGAATAGTTGTCATAGTTCATATTGTCGTGGTAATCTCCACTTTTTTTGGTTGGCTTTAAACATAAGCAATGCATTTGGTATAAAGCCATCCATACCACCGGCATGAACAATGATTAAGCGGTTGCCTTTCGATATATGTTGCTTCAAACCTGAAGTGCTTCCATCTGACCAAGATTTCGAGAGGGTATGTGATGTATGTATATATGTTTCGTCGGTGTAAACAATTGGTCGGCTTTGTTCACGATATTCATCAATTTTCATCAAATAATTAATTCGCGAGTATCTAATTTCGTGTTTTTCCATAAGAAGTTTCCGGTTATCTTCTGTTTGCTTCCAATTAAAACCTAATGACATGACGTGTTTTCGTAACGTGCTGACACAACCTTTATAATCGATATCTTCTTTCAATTTTGCGTGCAAAGTTTTCAAAGTGGGAACTTCTTTAATTGTGATGTGGAAGTCATGAATTGTTCTTCTGATAACTTGCTGATCAAAGTTATCGATTACTATTGTAGGTTTACGATTCGGTTTCTTTTTAGGAGATTTAAATGTTACTTCCTGATCTGAAGGACGACATTTGCTTTCTGATACTACCTTTCTGACGGATGCTATTGAAATTCCTGTTGATTTAGCAACTAATTGAGTGGGGGTCATAATACTGCTCGGGTTGTTATTACACTCATTTTCGAAATATTTGTAAAAACAGTACAATACTTCTTTAGTTTGAGAAGTCAAAGGCTTGCCTCGACCATGTTTTAACACGAGCCATTTTGAATTAACGATATAAAGTTACAACACTTACACACAAATTAAACACTTCAACAAATATTATAACAACAATCAACAAATAAAAAATTTAACAATTAAATTACGTAATAATTATAATTTTTGAATGAAATGTGTGCTTTATGTTCTAACGGTACCAAGCGACTGTCGCCGGACTGCACGTGGCACCTGCGGACAGCGTAAACTGGTTTATTCTGGTTTTGTGCGTGTTTCCACTATCAAGTGACGATTTATTTATTAGTTTTGTTTCGTAATTATTATGGTCAAAACTTTTTACCTATAGCTAAACTACTATCATCTAAAGAACGACACGATATTTTATTGCTTCACGGTAGTCGCCTTGTCGTTTGCTCAAGGACGTGAAATTGAATGATTTACACCACTACATATGCAAAAATTTCTCGAGACTAATTTCACTGTACTACTTAGTAAACAATTTAATGTTTAAACGATCACTACCCAAACAACGTTTGTGTTATAATTCTTTATGAAGAGATTTTTTGCTAAGTAATAAGTTGGCATATGAATTTAATTTGGGAAGTGATAATTTGGCATTTTCTTTTCGGTCCAACATAAGTAACCTCTGATTCTTTACATAATGGAAGTGGGTGGTCGTACGTTAGGGTTGAAAATGAAAAAATAAAAAATATGTTTATATAAGCGCGTCAGATTTTCTGGCCATTTCACCATTGTTCTACTTTTTGTTATACTAGTATTACAAGCGGGAAAAAAAAATCACATCTGTTCTACTATGCGGTATGATAAAAAATGTTCACCCCTTCGAAAGTGTATTATTATTTATTGATTCCTAGTTGTTATACTGTACACCTACTAGGAATACAGAAAACAAATACACTGTTGCGATAGCTGCCACTTCTTTTGTTAAATAGGTAAACTAAAAAAAATATTTCATTTAGATTTATTTTCTTGAAAGTGATATATCAAACTATAAGAGAATCTCCGTTACCCACTTCATTGATTCCATAAAATAACCTGAACAGATTTTACCGTTCATCAGGTCAAGTGTTAATCTCAATAAGCTGACATCATTTTGGAAACTATTAAGGGATCTTGGTTTGATGTTTTGATCTTCTTTTATCTTTTTGAGATCAGCAACTACGTCTTGAGCGTCATCTCACAGTACTTGCAATACTTGCATTATATTAGTTTTCCTACGTGTTCTGCAAATGTTATTATTAATATTTCTGATTGCATGCTTTAGCATAGTTAGATGTTCTGTGACGTGAACTTATAATGTTAAATTGATAAGTACCAGAGATAATGCGAGATCTCCCGTGGTACTACCAGACAGGATAGTAGTACTACGGCCAAAAAAATCCCCCTGACCGCGGGGTCCGACTGATCGGAAGTCGCGGACTATTTTTTCCGGTTCCTCCGACTGATCGGAGGACGTGGAATGTTTTTCCGGTTCTTCCGATGTAACAACCCGATTATATCTACTAGTCGGACAACGGGGATTTTTTTTTCCTGTTGGTTCGATTGATCGGACGATGAGGTCTTGCTTTTCAGTTCTGACCGGGTGGACCGACAACTTAAAAAATATCATGTAAGATTACGCGTGCTAGTAGAAAGATGAAAAAAGATGAGATAGTTTAAATGTGAATGTTTTTAATTATATAGCACTACATTCGTTTTTAAAAAGCGAGCACTTCCACGCCAATCCCTCTAAAAAGTAACCAACATCAATATTACAATCAGTTAACATCAAATTAGATTTTAAAATAAATTCGTCTCTTCTGATAACTTCCTTTTTCCTTTTTTTCTAATATTCCACCTTTCATTTTCAATAAGTAAAAATTTGAATCATCCTTTAATATTTTGAGAAGATTATCCAAATTGGGAACTCTTCTTCCCACCTTCTCATTTATTTAATAGTGCCATCCTTCAAGACAGTTGGTTGTTCTGATAAGTTCTCCAAAGATGGACCACTGTGCTAAAAAGTCGTCATCCTTTAACCATTGATGCTCCATGTATCGCACGAATTTTGCCAAACCCTTATCATCATGTGGCATATCACTCAATATGTATTCCCAACCATCCCTTATCAATGATGAGGGTAAGTAAGGTAATGCGGTAGTGAGAGCTACAATCCTTTTTTGGCTTTGTGCGGTAGTTACTTTAATTTTTTTAGCTTGTCTCCATATAGCTTTTGCGTAATGAAAGAAACAACCTTTTGTCTTAGCCTGCGGAAAAACTGTTTTTATCCCCCGAATTGCGGCTGCCTCATAATCAGTCATGAAAAAGGTTGGATTAAAGCCTGGTATTTGTGATTTAATTATCTTCAGCATTATTTCATACGATTCTGATTTTCTGTTCGACATTAAAACGTAAATGACTGGGACGATGTTTATAAACTGCATTGATGAATCAAAATCACTATGTATGGTGTACAATTGCTGAAATGGACGCGGTATGGAATGTGCCATCTCCGAAAAAAGATTTTTGTCTTGGTATTAGTTTCCTGGCCTCATCTGAACAAAACACGACAATGCGTGTGTCGCCATAAGCATAGTCTGCCAAAAGAAATTGTTCAAATTCTGGTGGCACCACTACCTTCATTGGACTTTTATATGCCAATTTATTCACCTCAAGGGCTTTTTTCCTATTATCAAATAAACCACTTTTAATTGAACTGTATGGAGGTATTTTTCGAATTAATTCAACACCGCTATCTTTAAGTGGTGCCACGTGATTATCATACACTTGTTTTATGGGTATTAAAGAGTTGCATGCTGCCTGTGTCATTAAAAATAGTTGTTTGTCAATGTCATTTTTAGACAAATCACTAACACATGAGTGTTCACTATTTTTTATAATGCGAGAATCCTGTAATAGAAAATCAGTCACAGTTTTAGTCGTTTCGGTAAAACCGCGACAACATTTATATAAATATAATAACATATTATGTACTAAGTAAACTCTTTTTTGCAGTTAGTACAAATAACGAAAGATAACTTACATGTACAGTAACAGTGCCACGGTATTTTTCTGCATGTTTTTTACTACACGCCCAGACAACTGACCCGTTTTTAATTTTTTTATTCTTGTGGAATTGGTATCCACTGTAGAGCAACACCGACCCGCCTTTACGTTGTATTATGAACAATTGTTCATTATGTTCCATATTAATTGAAAATAGGTATAATAAATTTATGTTATAATAATCTTGATATTGACAGAAAACAATTTTATATGACAACTATCTATTGCTAGTACCAAAGATATCTTGATAGATAATTGACCTATAACCTTTTTTCTATGACGATTTAAGAAAATAGACTGATGTACTCGTAGATAATCTCCTTTTACGGATCGTCGTTGGATCGATATTCGGACGAGCCTGAAAAAAAGTCCACGTCCTCCGATCAGTCGGACGAACTGGAAAAAATAGTTCGTGTCCTCCGATCAGTCGGACGAACTGGAGAAAATAGTCCGCGTCCTCCGATCAGTCGTACGAACCGGAAAAAATATTCCACGCCAATAGCTCATCAGAACATTCATCATGATACAGACGGTTAAATACTAATAAGGACGCAACATTTCTACGCATCTGCAAAGACCCTAGGGCGTTCGTGACCTCGGGATTCCCAGCACGTATAAAGTAGGTATTATTTGTTAACATAAAAAAAACCTTTAATATTTAAACATTTAACTTAACCTTACCTTACACATTTAACTTTTTTAAACATTTAACTTAAAATAACATTAAACATTTATACAAAAATAAAAACATTTAACATTTAACTATTTAACCAATAAAAGATTATCAGAGTTCGATTATCCATCAATACTGTTTACAAAAGACAAATACAAGCGCTTGTGATGCCATGTGATTCCGGATGCGACCGGGATTAACGCAAAGATGAAGAAGAATAAACAATAGTGTAATTTTTAACATATAAGTCTTAAATAGATAATTTTCCTTAAGAGCTGTAAGGGTAACATAACTTCCGACTGTAGCTTGGTTAAATATCTCTTATATTTTTTGTCGAAGTATATATCTCTGATTCTTCTATTCTTTTGCGGCGGATTAAACAAAATGAATTTAACTTTATGATCATAGTGTACAGATTCCTTTAATAAAGATTTAATTGTGAAATAAATTGGGAGATTTAGATATCCTTCAGTTCAGCCTTCTGTGCCAACCCTCGAGAGAGTTAGTCGCACGGTGGTCATCATATGCAGAAGATACTATGTCAGTTAACAAAGGATACCACTGCATATTAAAATATGCTTTGAAATTTTTCATTTCTGGTATCTCCGGTGAAATTTGTACTATTGATGACCTTCCAGCCCCTACCTACCAGCCTTCTTGTATGTAATTTAATGGTAGAAGCGGCAACAGGGAACACAATTTTGTAATATTCTCTGCTTTTTTTAATAATCGCCTCAATGTAGTCATGAAAACAGCCTGCAATGCTTGCATTCGGAAACATTTCGAACAGCATTTATTTGTGCCTTTTCATAGTCACATTTATAAGTATTTATGTGTACATGTTATTTTTCTTTTAACAAAGTAAAAAATCGGGAGTATGTTTCTTCAGTCTTCGATGGTAATAAACCGTAAATTACAGGATATACATTTATAGACTTTTCTGAAGATTTCACATCTAAGTGAACAGTAAATAACTGATAAAATGACTTCGGGCACGTTTTGAATATGCCATATTCATAGAAAGAATTGTTATTGGCTTTTTTAATAATTTTACGGCTAATAAGAGAAGAAAATATCAAAATTTTGTTAGTTGTACCATCTTAGCACAAAAAAAATTCTTGAAATTTTCAAAACGTAGCTGATCTGTTTCATAAAACGTTTGCGTATTCTATACAGAGTATTCTTTACTGATTCGAATGGCGGTATTTCTCGAATATAATTGCGCCCCTTCTTCCTCAGAGGTTCAAACATATCTTCAATTATTTTTTGAATCGGTACTAAGTTTTGACAGAACTTTTTGATTAATGAAACACGGTTTAAAGATGGAACCACGAAGTGATAGAAATTTTATTTCTATTGAATAAAGTACTGAATATAACATTCAATCATGTACATTCTCTAATACATAAAAAGAACAACATATAGAGGTTATCTAAATCTAATTTGATATAAAACCAACAATTTTTTACACAATGCAAGAACGTCGACCACTTCACATTTTATTATATTTGGACGACATACGTGACTTTTTTCACGTACCACCTTCACTTTTCTTGCATCTACTGTTACAGTAGCGTAACGTGAATCCCTATTCACACATCTCCATAATGTGTTTCGCCCCTTTTTGGGTTTCAATAATTTTAAAACACGCCACGCTAAAGTAGGTTATAAATATTATTGCAAATCTATTTTAATTAAATATGCAAATCAAGTTAATGTTAATCAAATCCTCCTAACATGCGTCATAACATTAAATAATAATTTATCCTCTTTGTACGTGACTAAAGGAGTAATTGCTCAGTAAAACAAAAAAAGCCTAAAAAGTAACCTACAGGCATAAAAAGTACCTTTTTGTCCTGGGATTTTGTTAATAAATTGAACCTTGTAATCCTTCAGGACCGTTAGATTGAATTCCTATTATGTTGAGTTGAGTGGTCATTCTGGGAAAGTGGTCATTTTGGGAAAGTAGTCATTACAGGAAAGTAGACAACTTGAAAAGTGGTCTATTGGAAAAAAGTAGTCATTCTGAACCTAATCCGGTATCGTTTAACTTTAAAAAACCCACGGTATCTCTCCAGGGGTATGGCCAGGAGTATCGTGGGTTTGAAATGATGTTACTCTTAGTACAGACAAAAATCAATAATGCGATCTAAACATACTTGCATAGGCAACCGAGAAAAAATTAAAATATCAAAATTATTATGTGATATGAGGCAGGAGGTTTGTATTAACTTGAATCCAATTCATCAAATATTTGATGATATGGTGGAAAAAAAATTAAAGATCAAACCTAGAGTTAATCCAACTTTCAGAGAATTCAACGTAAAGGTCATGAAGGCTTGTAAAGTACTACAAAATATTTGTTACAGTGGACATTTTGGTACAGTTGACATTTCGGTACAGTGGACATTTTGGTACAGTGGACATTTCGATACAGTAGACATTTTGGTACAGTGGATATTTCGATACAGTAGACATTTTGATACTGTGGACATTTTGATAGAGTGGACAAGATGGCCCTAAAGCCGAATTTGTGTCTTGTACAGAAGACACTGCTCCGGCGTGAAAAAACATCTCACTCTGTTCAGGGCTCTTTATGTAAGTGCGTCAGATTTAAGGCGGTTCTCATACGCACCGCGGCGGGGCGCAGAAAATCGCGGACACGCGCGTGGTTGCGGGCGAGCAGGTCTGGCACCGCCCCCTAGTATCAGTAGTCCGATTTGTGCGCGCAGACTTGTCTGCTGTCACGCAGGGGGCGGCGGTTTAACTATAGGCCGAGAGCTGTGACATTTTAAGTAGGTGCATGAGGCACGTCGTACCGTATGCACCATTGACCTGCACCATCAATGGTGCAGATGAGACTAATTAGTTTCGTTTGCACCATCAATGGTGCAAACGAAACCGTCGATTAGGTATGGTCTCATCTGCACCATTGAGATGACACTATAAGGTGCTATCAATGCGGTTGTATATATAGATATTTTAACAAAGTATTTCCTCATTGCTTGCTCCTTTGACATTGGTGTGCCGCTATTTTAGAAAAGCTAAGGTGTTAGGTAAGTGTTTTAGTTATAAGGTACATTTTTAATTTTACGAAACATTAAATACACAACTGTGTGTGGACTGAGGACTTTTTTACAAGTTTTTTTAAATGTAGTGTCATTATTTCATTTTCCGGATAGTCTGTTTTACCTACGTTCATTAAAATTTGTTTTTTTTTTTCGAGTTTTCCACCCCTTCATTTCCCTAATGATTTTGAACTTGTACATAGTTTTTTAAGTTTTCGAATAATCCTTTACATGTTGCTGCATACCATACAGCATGCATACATGTTTCAAGATATTCATTTGTTTTTCAAGGCGATGTTCACATGTTTTGCGACGTTCATTGGTTTTTTTATTTAAATTAAATAATAATGGTGCAAACATGTGCAAACGAAACTAATTAGTCTCACCGGTGCATACGGTACGATGGACGGGGACAAGGAAAGTATGGTGAGGTAGTTGTATCAATATTAATGGTGCAAATGAAACTAATTAGTCTCATTTGCACCATTGATGGTGCAGGTCAATGGTGCATACGGTACGACGGGGCATGAGGTAATATAAAATTGTATTAATAGTAAAGTTAAATAATTAATTGCCGCGTGGTTAGCGGCAGAGTAGAATTAGGGCCACCCCATCTCTTCTCATGCGGTGTCGTACAAGGCGACTAAGGGATAAGGCTGTTTTACATCAGATAGATATTATACAGCCCAGATTCAGCCTCAGATGCATGGCTCGAGTCAACAATAGTACCCGGAATACGGCAATAGGCTCACCCCCTATTACGTGGGACCGAATACAATTATTGGGGAAAGGTGGGTGTTAATTCACCTCTGCCTAACTCTCTAGGAATAAAGGCGTGATTATATGTATGCAAGTATGTTAAATAATAAATGATAGAGAAAATAAAAAAGCCATACTATTTGTGAGGGATTATTAAACTTTGCACCTGGCTTGCTAAACTATACCTGTATACATATATCACTTTAAGAGACAGTGCCCAGTTGCATCAGCATTCTGGAAAGACACCAGATTTTCATATCAATAAATTTGAAGTTTATACACGTTGCTAAACATTATTATTATTTTTCAGTTAGCCTCAAACACACCTATACAGAAATGTCTAACAGCTCTCGGACTGAAATCCCACCAAAATCACGCGCGTGATTTTCGCGGACTGTCTTTTGACGTAAAGACATTATTTTAAAAGTTAATATACCCGCGTTTACTTAGAATTTAATTTAATTAGCCAGTTACTTTAAACTTAATAACGGTTTAAAGTAACAGGCTAAGTTCACGAGATCACTGCGACACAGGATAAGAGCCAAATCCAAAGGTATGAGTTAAAAATTAAGCGAGTTGAAAACGTAATTGGTTAAAACTGAGCTCTTTCCATACACCGTCATTAGGTATATTTCACATTTTTTGTTCCTTATTAGTGACATTCCATGCTGTTGTGTGTACGATTCCTTCCTAGGAATATTTACTTTTCAAAAATCTAAAGGTGCTATTTTAATTGTGTTACATATTATTCTGTTTTCTTATATTTTTGAATTTGGCATACGAAGTCATTAAACCCAATGGGCGTCACTTGAAAAACTCCCTGTGTAGGTACACCTATACATAATACCTATCTTACATACATAGATTGGATTAAACGCGAACTGGAACAATCTTAATTTGACGAAAAGGACCAACCATTAATTTAATTACGCAAAAGCAATTGGGTCAATTGCACCTTAAGTATTTTAAGATTCTCAGTTCCACCAAATAGAGATATGGCGGAAACTTCCAAAAATCTAATACCTAAGCAACATAAATAAGTAAAGAAAAATGACCCCCTAGGCGTTTCTTACACTGCTCCGCGTCACACGGCGCAGCGCGGGGAGTGGTATCGGGTCGCCTCTACGGTGCTCTTTTTGTATAGAAAACACGCGGGGTCCCACTCACTGAAAACAAATTAGGTCCGAGAGGATTTTAGTCCGAGAGCTGATAGGCTTTGTTTGAGGCTAACCGAAAATGTTAACGCATTACAACGTGTATAAACGCCAAATTAATTGGTTGAATGTACCACAAATATATCTTGTTAAAAAACACTTGTTTGTGGCCGGGCAGTACCTACTGTATATGTCGCAACCCGGCCACGTGTATTTTTCTGATAAGAAGCTCAGAATTTTCTAGAATATTAATCAATTAAATGTTCCTTTTGTGTATTTTAATTTTCTCAATGAAATATACCAAGAAAAACGCTTATATATATTTTTTTTATATAGAACACGTCAATTAGACTTCACCTTGCCTGATGGTAAGCTGAAGGCAAAGTCCCAGAAAAGAGGGTCACCATTACTTACACATACCGTGTGACAATGGTGACACTCAGCTTGACGGCCTCATCATATGCTTTTTCACGCCCCGCTTAAAGGACCCGGGACTGTAGGAAGAAGGAAACACGTGAGCTGGTAATGAATTCCAGGCCTTAATGGTGCGACAGAGGAAAGAGTCTCCGAACCGCTTGGTTCTTGATCGAATGTTCTGCAGAACTTAGGTCTTAGATGTCATCCGCACAAGGTGCACCTTGTGCGGATGACATCTAAGACCTGCACGTGTTGTTCTGTGTAGCAAAGGGGAGGGTGGGACTAATTGGAAGAGCTCATCAGAACACTCCCCATGGTACAGAAGGTAAAATACAACCATGGACGCAACATCTCTATGCATCTGTAAAGGTTCTAGGGTGTTCGTGTCCTCGGGATTCCCAATGATGCGGACCGCATGTCGCTGCAACCTGTCGAGAGCATCTAGTAAGTACTTTGCTGAACCATCCCAGAGATGCGAGCAGTATTCCACACAGGAGCGAATTTGTGTCTTGTATAGAAGACACCGAAGCTCCGGCGTGAAAAATCGTCGCACTCTGTTCAGGACTCCGAGTTTGCGTGAGGCTGTTTTGATGATACTTTCGATGTATATATGAACAAAAAAATATTTCAAATCAGAATTTGCACTAAAGAAAGAAAGAAAGAAAAAAGAAAGAAAGAAAAAGGTTTATTGCGACACAGCATACAGTACAAAAAATAAAAATAAGAACAGAATTCAAAAAGAGAACGCCTCTACAACTGAAATAGAGCAAAATGTAAGTATGTAAACAAACACTAACAAGGTATTGAGGTACATAGTACCTCAATACCTCAATTTCAAGATGAAACTAATCAAAACAAATTGTAACTTATATGTAGTTCAATCAAAGTACCTATTAGAATACTAATTTATTACAAAACTGTGTAGACACAGATATTTCAATCCACGAAGACGCGCCCCTCCATTTCTCCGATCAGTTTACAGTACATGTGTGCACGCTTAAGTCAATGTCTGAGTGTTATCCGTACACACTAATAATCTATGTGTGCACGCACACACTATAATTAATAGACTAATCAGGAGAGAGCGTCATAGTCAAAAAGAAAGATGCTCTACTTCAATTTTAAATTTTATACTCGACTGCGAGAAAAGGGTTGTTTTATTTTTAGGTGTAGGGGAGATAAGCCTAAATCGGGTACCCCGCCTAAATCGGGTATGCTTGTTTGTGTGCGTGTTACGTCTATTAGTGAGAATGTACGAGTGCAGCGAGGTGGCGTGACAGTCGGCCAATCACAGGCAGTCGGCTCTCCGCTGTGACGCAAGCGCTTGCAAGGTAAGATTGAAAACAATATTTTTGATGGTTTTACTAAAAAAAAATGACTTTTGGTAACAGTGAATACTCAAATATTGTATGGCTTATGTTTACTTAAGTTTTGTGTTGTGATTTTGTAAGGAATTATGCATCTAAATTAAAAAAACTTGTGGCATTCCTGCATTTGGTTTTGAGGTTATGGCGGTTAAAAATAAAAACATGCGTTTGGGCATAACGGGTAGGAGTAAAACGGGTATGTACCCGATTTGCCCTAGTATGGTCATGTAAGTAGTTTGGGTGGTTGAAATGAGGTTTTAATTAAGATTTTTGGTTTGTTTTATTCTAGATGGTTAACAAATATAAAAGAAAAACCTCTAATGCATCATGGGACGAGGCAGTTATGAAACTTGCTATGGAAGAAGCTAGCAAAACCTCAGTGAAAGGTGCGGCTAAGAAGTACGGTATAAACTTATCCACGTTGCAGCGGCACATCAAAAAAGGATGCCCGAAGAAGAAACTTGGCAGGTAAACAACTGTATTCACGGATCCTCAGGAACTCGAGCTTCTTGAATATGTGTTTCATATGGAAGGTTTGTTTTTTGGACTGACCAAGAAAGAATTCTTAGAACTCGTGTACCAATATGCCGAAAACAACAATATTCCACACCCATTCAAAAATGGAATGGCAGGTGAAGATTGGTACATTGGGTTTAAAGTACGACATCCTGATTTAAGTCTACGCCGTCCATAACCGACGTCATTAGCACGCGCTAGGGGTTTTAACAAACCACAAGTACAGAGGTTTCTCGATTTGCTAGAGGGAGAGATCGATAAACATAAAATTGACGCGACGCGCATTTACAATGTTGACGAAACTGGAATTCAGACTAATAGCAACAAGCCGCCTAGAGTTCTTAGTAGATCAGGAAAAAAAACAGGTTGGTGTGATATCTAGTGTCGAGCGTGGTAAACTCACAACAGTGGTTTGCTGTTGCAATGCAGCAGGTGCGTTTATACCCCCATTTTTAATCTTTGGGAGAAAGCGAATGGTGCCAAGACTTCTAGATGGCGCTCCACCTGGATCAGTCGCAAGCTGCACAGACAACGGCTGGATAAATGGCCCAACATTCTTAGACTGGCTTCGTCATTTTGTGGCCTATGACTAGGCCAACTAGTGAGCAAAAAATAATTTTAGTAATGGACAATCACGTGTCGCATAAATATTTAGAAGTCCTGGATTATGCTTCAAAGAACAATGTGATTTTTGTGTCTTTTCCACCACACACAACGCACCGATTACAGCCTTTGGATACGTGTGTTTACGGACCACTTAAAAATTATTTCGAACAAGCTGTTTCGGTATTTCAGCGTACCCACGTCGGGCGCATTATTTCGCAGTATGACGTGGCCAGATTGTTTGGTGAAGCCTACATGAAAGCGGCCAGTGCCCATAACGCAATAAAAGGGTTTTCATCTACTGGCATTTGGCCAACCAATCGGAACGTATTTGACGAAAGTGATTATATGCCATCTACTTTGACAGACAGGCCGGAGCCAGTTACTGGAAATGAGGAGTCGGTAAATATTCAACCCGCTGTGTTGAATATCGAGATACCTACTAACGATAACACCGATATTACAGAAACACCGACTATTTTAAGCGAAACAGCAGAAGTGACAGCAGGACAAACTGAAGAAACAGCATCTGAGATGCAGTCCAACAATTCTCCGCCACTAGTAGCTGACACAGACTTGGAGTTACAGGTTACTGAAGTCAACAGGCCCACAACTCCGGAAATGCAGCCGTCACCACCAATAAAACAGCATAAAACTCCAATAGACATCAGACCACTCCCTCAAATCACACCGAATATAACTACACGAAAACGTAAGGCACAAAAGGCTGAAATACTAACAAGCACACCAGTAAAAGAGGAACTAAGGGAAAAAGAAAACAAAAAGAAGAAACCTACTAACACTAAACTTAAGGCAGTGAAGAAAAATTTAAAGGAACCCAGCACTAATAAGAAGGAAGTAATAGCTTGTTGTAGTAATACCAACAAGAGACAGGTAAGATCCAAACGTGGTCCAAAAAACAGTCAGAATGACAAAACTGAATACGCTTGCTTAGTCTGTGCTGATCTATATACTGAACCACCTCTAGAAGATTGGATCAGGTGTGACGATTGTGACATGTGGGCTCACGAAGCGTGCACTTCTTATTCTGGCAGAGGCAATTATTACTGTGATGCCTGCCAAGAGTAATTTAGTTTTTATTTAATTCTTATTTACTAGTTTTTATTTAGTTGTTTTGTTCCACCGATGATTTATAATTTAAACAAGATTAAAGATTGAATACGGGTCTAATTAAACATTTAGAAAGTTTTAATGAGCAAATATAAGTGATCTCATGTTAAAGTATTTTGTAAAACTATAAAAATAACAATAGGTACTCTAGTTTATTTTTAAATTCTTCTTAGTAGCTGTTTGTTGCCAAAGATGATTTATAGTTTAGACAAGATAAGATTGAATATGAGTCTGATTAATAATTTAAGACGCTTAAATGAAAATATAAGTGATTTTATGTTAATAAATATTGTAAAACTATAAAAATAAGTTGATTGTTCTCATTATATAGCCTTTACCCGCTATGCCCTGATGAGGTACCTGATTTAGGCCCCCTATAAGGGCAAAACGGGTATTTGGAAGGGTCTCCTAATTTCTGTTTTTCTAAGATTGTTGAAGAGAATGGTTATGTTTCTTATTTTTTTTATATACTATATTAAATAAATATTTCCTTTAGTAAAACTATTTGGTACATTTTACGTTTCTAAGTATTTTTTATTTCACATGTCCCTTAGCGTACCCGTTTTAGGCTTACCTCCCTTAGATATTTTATGTGATTCTTTAATATAATGATAATATTACCATTTTTATTATAGGGGTAATTATAGACATACGTGAAATTTTTTATAGAACTTTATTAAGAAATAAAATAGGTAGTCAATCACTCGTTTCAGAATTATCTAATTCAGAGTCTGATGTATCGCCGACATTTATAATAAAACTAAAATCAAGATCACAGTGTCTCAGGTATTCGTCTTCTATTTTTTCCACGTGCTTACAAGTATTGAACCAGACATCTTTATTTACGCGATCAAATGCTTCATTTAAAATGGGCATAATTTTAAAATTTTACTACTCAGGTCATATAAACACTGCCATCTGTTATGTTTTCGCTTACAGTGGGTAACATAATGACGCACATTATCAACAACTGATCAAAACGAAAAAAAATCACTGCTAATAAATTAAATTGTTTTCCATGTAAGAGTAAATTGCTTGGTATAATATTTAAATCAACTTTTTCTGTAATGTTACCCATCTGAAAAATCAATATATCTGACAAATTGCAACTTATTATTTGTTTTGCGATACATCTTATTCCATTCTTCGCGATATTGCAACTTACGTTACTATTAAGGTTGAGCATCGATTTAGCTGCTTCTTGAAGTGCTGCTATTCCTTTTTCCGATAAAATAAGTATGTTTAAAGGCATGAAGGATTTCCGCTCAACATGATCGTTATTTTGGATATAACTGTTGCTAATGCATATATTTTTCGATGTGACACAAGGGAAATCATTTACTACTCATACAGTTGATAATAGTAATATTATTTGTTGTTGATTGGAGATACGGAGGTATTCAGTTACACGGGAACTTAATTTACCATTTTATTGTGTCTATTTGTTTCGAATTATTATCAATGTATTTATGTTTCTTTCGCTATATGTTCTTATTTGCTGTTGCGGTTTACTAATATCTAATACTCATTATCTTGTTTATATGTGAAAACTTTTAAGTGGCCTTTTCATACTATTTACTTTTGTATATATGTATATTAGCTGTATGTTTTCCGTAAAAATAAAATAAAAATAAATTAAATAAATGATTTCTCAGAATAATATTTATTTAAAATGTTCGTCCTTATTTCGTTTATGTTGCTAGCAAAGAATACTGAAGAAAGGAGATGGATTCGCTTTCATACATTCTTGGGCCTAAATGTAAAAAGTTGAGGGTCGCCTCAATTGAGAGCTTATATAATATTAAACGATCTCTGAAAAATCTGCAGATTTTGAACATCAGAGAGCAGAGTTATAAGAGATTTAGTGAGGTTACGCAAGAAATTATAATTTTTTTGAACTGTGATTACAATGTTTTTTTTAATAGAAAGTAGTTATTTTTATTGTACCATATAATTGATATTATGTGTGCGCAGCAGCCTACAGTAATGTGATTCGTTTACCTACAATATAGTTACAGTAATGTCCGAGGATTGCTTCTCTACCTCGTAGAGCAATTGAAGCATGGGATTTTGTAGACAGTTTGACAAATAATTATGTACAGAATCTCACTGTAAGCAAAACATATTCAGGATATTTTTGAGACAAGATCACTTCATTTTTAGAGAATAGGTGATATGGATGATCATGTTGTACATACATGTATTGGGCTAAATAAAGAGCAATTTCATCGAATGTTCACTGAAGTTCCGCAGTTGTCAGAAACACCAGAAGCAACTTCAGCTTTAGCAGCCTACTTGATGAAGCTTAGAACTAGGGATTCCAGTGAAAGATTGGAAACAATCAGAACGCAGAAGCCAAGTGATCATTGGATTTAAACCAATAACTGATTGACTGAAAATCAGAGAGCTGTCAATTGTCACAGCACAGATTAATGCGACTTATACAGTTGATAAACACGAGAATTAATTAATCGATTAACGAAAATCAATTCAGAAATTATTATAATTACATTGTTATTATATTTTTTAAATGTGTATTATTGTTATTATTATGTTTTGTTCACTTTGACTGAAATAATACTACGATTAAAGTGTTTTATTAACAATATTGTTTGAATCGATCACAGTTATCAATATTAAATCATATTCGTGGAATAAACTTAGTTTTAAGATTTCTCGTCTTCCAGATGTTCAATTGAGCTGTTTTTTTTAAATTTTGTAATAGAAAATATACCGCTTTTTTTAAGTCATGTCTCAACTCATTACAATTTGGCCCAGAAATCCCCGTCTCCTTTCTGTACTCATTGCTAGCAACCACTATTACAAGATGACTAAAGTCGTTAGACTCTTTTTGCGTCAATTATTTTTTGAATATTTTATCCAAGTAAACCAATCACGAATGCGTGTAATACATATAAAAAAATCTTATCGTGAAAAGTTAGTGATTTTAATGAACTAGCTTTAATTTTAGGTGTTTTCACAATAAGACCTTTCCAATTTTACCTCTGTTACAGGGTTCTCAGACATTGTGGATTCTTGTGGGAAATTCTATTTAGTGGTATTTTTAGCATCTTTTTTGTTGTAGACTTCATCTCTGCAAAATTTTGACTTACTTGTGCTTATAGCAAAGTCACCCAAATTGCGTTTTAGTTCTCCGGAAAGATATTCGTTTTGTCTGAGGATGAAATTATTCAATCTTAGTTTTCGTTAGGACGTTTTAGGAGTGTTTTAATAGTTTTGAAACAACTTTCTACGTCAGAACTAGTGGGTGTGACATTTTCAGTAGTGCAATATGATAGCATTACGTTCGATCAAAGAGGCAAACCAGAAATAAACCTTTCCAATAGTTTTATTATTGGAGACAAATAGTAAAGATTGACGTAATTTGTTTTAATCTCGCCAAGTTGCGTCAAGAAAATTTCGTCTATTGTAGTTAAAAAAAAAAGTCAAATGCTTGTATCAAAATTGCTTACAACTTCGTCCTTAATCAATTCTTCATCGTTGGTGTCAAAATTATCGTTCACATGTTCATCTGTCATACTAATATTTTATTTTATATTTAGCAAACGTGCCAAACTTATCGTATAACACGAAATCGCTGTGATTATTAGGTCAACTACAATTGTTTTTATTTATTCGACAGAAGTTGAATTTTTTATTGCTACTATGCACTTTATATAAAAGTATTTCACTCTCGAGTCTATATAATCAAAACATTTATTATTGTACAGTGATATGGGAAGTGTCCAAACGTATCAGACAGTTTGTTTTGCTTAGTGTTTACTTTTCGTCCAAAATCCTAAAACAATACTCAATATATTCTTTTATTGTTTTGAAATTGGTAAATGGCCTAACGATTGCTCCTAGTATTGCTCCAAAGTCATCGCAAACGGCTTCATGTGAAGGACGTTTATCTTTTAGCCATTCCTTCAACCACATGAAAATATTTTTTAAAGTATGGCAATTAGTAATCATTTGCGTTATCGGCACACTGCCGTTTTCAGTCTTAACGACAGCTACTTATAAAAATATATGTGTATATTTTGGTATCGTGGATATATCTGAAGAAGGATGCGGATTTTAAAAAATGCTTCTAGTCGCGTCAATGCTCACTTTAATACATATATTTCGCTTCAGTTAGACATTTTAATATTTGTGTTGTGATTTGCACCAATAGTGAGTTATCAGAGGAAAAATTGAAAGAATTTTAATAAGCGAATGGTACGGAGTAGTCCCATAACCCATAAAAACATGATAACATTTTTATGAAAATAAAATTCAGTTTTATATTGGAATCTGATGTCCACTAGCGATTTTAAAAAAGGGACAAATGGTGGTTCTAATATTTCATCCTCTTTCATATGTCTATTTAATAATTAGCTAAAAACCAATGTACATGTTGTATTTATATGGTGACACAGTAGTTGGGCCTTAAGGAGTACGAACTCCATTTATGCTTTGGTATATTACATCGTTTTTGTTTTGTAACAGTGGACTTATTTGGATCATTGCGTGCAGAATTTTAATCTTTAATTGGTCGTATTTGTTCCCAAATTATAGGCTCTACATTGAAACATACGACTTATGAGTGACTTCGTTCTTCATCAGATGATGGCGTGAGAGTATTTATAACATTTTTCTGAAGAAGAGTTGCTACTTCCATCATTAGTCACAATAGTTGTATCAAAAAAGTATTTGTAATTTCTCTTTAAAGATAAGTAAAGAACTTTGGGTGTCATTCGAATGGAATTTTTTTTACTAATGTCTTTAAATAGCTTACTTGTTGGAAGTGGTTTATGCTCCTCATTAAAGTTTATTAGCTGTTCTTCATACTTTATAAATTCGATCTTCTGTTCTTCTAGAGACACAGAATACCACGTTTTACGTTCATGTTTTGTAATTTTAATTAAATTCAAATACTAATAACACAGTCAACTATCAGTTACACAATTCTATAGTCTGTTCATTATAGGATGATTCGCGTGACAGCTGTTACCGAGTAAGAACAAGTGATGGGATGTTATTGATAAGACAATCTATTTATGGATTTTAACTGCATACAGTTTTAAAAACAATAAAACCATAAATATTTATTTATCTATTGGGGAAAAGTCTTTTCGCATTATAGCATGTATGAACTTGTAATAAAATCTCTTTGGCTATAATATTTGCATCTGGCTGGATTTGGTATCATTAAAAGTTAAAACTTTAAAGAACATAATTCCAAATTCAAATTAGGAAAATGTGTGATTTTCATTTGTTTTTCGTACTGTCAAGATGAGTGAATCTAATGAAGAAATTCGATACATTTTAAAATTTTATTACAAAAAAGTTAAAAATGCAACGCAAACCGCGAAAAAAATTTGCGATGTTTAAGCTAAGGTTTAAGCGTTCTCATTCCGGAAATTTTGATGTCAAAGATGCACGTCGTTCTGGTCGCCCTATTCCTATTACGGATAAAATGGATGCCATTTTTAAAAAAGTGGAGCAAGATCGGCATATGAGTAGTTACAACGTAGCTGAAGAACTGGGAATTGACCACAAAACAGTTTTGGCGCATTTGAAAAAACTGGATACACATAAAAGTTATATTTCGGTCCCTCACGACCTCTCTGAAAGAAACCTAATGAACCGTGTACTCATTTGTGATTCTTTATTACGACGTAATGAAACCGAACCATTTTTGAAGAAGCTGACAACTGGTGATGAAAAGTGGATCACGTACGACAAGAACGGGTGAAAAAGGTCGTGGTCAAAGGTTGGACCTGGCTTCACAGACTGTGGCGAAACCCGGGTTAACTCGCAACAAGGTGATGCTGTGTGTGTGGTGAGATTGTAAGGGCATTATTCATTATGAGCTGTTACCACCAGGCAGGACCATCGATTCTGAACTCTACTGCGAACAACTGATGAGATTATAGCAAGAAGTTGAGAGAAAGCGGCCGGAATTAATCAACAGAAGGGGTGTGGTTTTTTCATCATGATAACGCTAGACCTCACACATCTTTAGCCACTCAGCAAAAATTAAGAGAGTTTGGCTGGGAGGTATTAATGCATCCGCCGTATAGTCCTGACCTTGCACCTTCAGATTTCCACCTTCGGTCTCTTCAGAATTCTTTAGGCAATGTCAGGTTACTTTGACGCGTGACGGATGTACTTTGAACTGTCACGCGAATCATTCTATAATGGCAAACAGACTATAAATACCATTAAAACATTTAACGTACACCTCGATACATGACAAATCTTAAGAATTACTTTGTTTATAATAATAATAAATCGTAGAGGAAAAATCCTCTTATAAACAACATGACATTATTATCAATGTACAATATTGTCTGTTTTTCCTAGATAATTGCTCCTAATGCGTTATCATATACGGTACGGTACGGCTGCAACGTATACGGTACTGCCTGGTCACAAACAAGTGTTTTTAACAAGAAATATTTGTGATACATTTAATCTATTCATTGGTACTGCAAGAACAATTTTAGAACATTTAATTGATATGTCCATAAATTACGAAATCAACTGTGGCTGGGCTGCGTTGCATCGCACGCAACTGGGCACTGTCCGTTAAAGTGATTTGGTTTAGCAAGCCAAGTGCTAAGTTTAAAAATCCCTCGCAAACACTATGCCTTCTTTTTATTTTCCTTTATTATCCAATATTTAACTTTACTTAAAACTTTATTTTTAAACAATTCTACATTATTTAAAACACCGAACAATATGTCTGACTATCGGACAGGAGCAGACATATCTGCGCACGAAGGCAATGGCCGTGGGTTTCAGCGCGCCGCTGCGGTGGACGCGGCAATGTGAGAATCGCCTAATTGTATCCCTACTTCCTGAGGATAATAGCAAAAAGTGCATTAAAAACACATGCCATTAGTACCATGTTATGGGTGTACCAGAATCTAATGACAAATTGGAAAATATTTTTTTTTTAATGTGCAATACTGGGGAAATTGGCTTAAACCATCTTGATACTTTATGATCTCGAAAATTTAATTTCTTTAAACACCCGGAAACATTACAAACATAATCTTTATAATCATTGTTAGTACTTATAATAATCATTATACCTGCTAGCTTCCCATCTCTAAATCACGACGTCAGACGCGTGTAGTGCGTAGTGCAATTGTATGGAGTACAAGAGAATTTTGGATTTATCTCGGTGTACGTTGCGTTTACTAACTCGACTCGGTGCAAAGACGGGCGTTGACGCTGGTTGACTATCCCATACTCACAGATAGTGTGCAACCTCTTAGCCTTAGGAGGGACTTTGCCTTGCTGTGTGTGTGCTACCGCCTATACAATGGTTTGTGCTCAGATAACATGTTTGGCATGATGCCCACAGCTACATTTTATCATCGCACCTCTCGCCATAGGCAGGGAATTCATCCTCATACATTGCGACCTGAGACGATGCGCAAACTTCATTCCACGCACACTCAAGCTGTGGAATGACCTCCCTGCTGCGGTTTTCCCAAACACCTACAATATGGAGTTCTTCAAAAGGGGCATCAGAAGGTTTCTTCATGGTCGGCAGCGCGAGTGTAATACCCCTGTGAGTGTAATCCTACGGCTCACCTCCTGGAGTTGCAGGTCCCAAGAATGATTGGAATCTATATATATGCCGAGGTTCCTGACTTTTTTTATACCACTTAGGTGGCAGACAAGCGAACAGGCCACCTGATGGATAGTGGTTACCGTGGCCTATACACGTGTGTAACACCAGAGAAGCCACACTCGCACTGCCGATCCTGTAAGTACAGAGTTTCTGTGCCGTCAGTGTAGAGGACAAAGCAGGACAAGCCTTTAATCATCACACTGACAGCACAAATTCTCCAGTGAGCTCTGACCACCCTACTTACCGCTGAGAACACAACACGAAGTTATTTTAACCGCGGTATTCTGTAGGGCGGAGGTACTTCCCCAGTCGGACTGCGCAATTTGTTCGGAAATACCGCCGTGTCCTACCTTCTACTTTATCAGGAATAGGTACTACTGTGCCATCAAACACAACTGGCGGAAACTGCGAAGCAACTACTTTTGCCCTAGTGAACAAGCTGCCTACAATGACCACCTGGGTCTTCGCAGGGTTGACTTTAAGGTCATAGGTTTTACTCCAGGCAGCATACGAGCCAAATCTTCGTTGACCATCTCCATAGCCTCCGCCAACTGCGTGTGTGGCGCCTGTGAATATATTTGCAGATCGTCAGCATAAAAGTGGTAGGTACAACGAAGACGATTCGAGATAGAATTGATAAAAATTGTGAAGAGTAAAGGAGATAGAACGGCCACCCTGGGGTACGCCAACGGAGGTAATACACCAACTAGACTAAGTATTTTCAGGAACTATTATATTATCTTTCCATGTGGTTGGGAAAGAGCCGCTTGATATGGAATATTTAAGGATGTAGCTTCTGATAGGAAGGAGTTCATCAAGTATGGGAAGGATCATCTTGCGGCTATTACTGTCATCGCCAATTGCATTTGATGTGATTGCCATTATGCTCTTCTTAACATCACAAGCAGTGAAAAAATTAAAGACGCGAGGTGAATAGCTGGGCGTTAGAAGAGATGAAAGAAAATCCAAAGTCTGCGCTTTCGTGGTCCTATCAAGTTGGACGAGGGAGTGAAATGTAGATTTAGTTGGTCAATGTTCACATTTTTTGGGATGGTGTCTTCACGTGATTTTGCAACGCCCAATGTTTTCAGAAATTTCCAGACCTTGCTGAATCTCCATTTTGGATGGTACTATGAATGCGCTGGCGTTGTGCGTTCCTACATAGCCTACAATGGTCGTACTGTCACGTATCTCCTGTGATTAGCTTCATTAGGCCTAATTCTGTATTTGAATTTAGCTGTAGCTTTTTTATCTATAAGACGTTTTTTGTCTGCGGTAAGCCATGCCGATGGGGGATGTTTAATTTTAACTGCTCGTATGGGCGGGCGCAGGTTTGTCGTACAACGAAATGACCCTCGACGTAAATATTTTTACTTGTTCGTCAACTGACTCGGAAGTGACAAGTGGAGTCCAATCAATATAGGTATTATCAGCATCCTCACGATGCCACCAAAATTTCGCTTGGCCTTAAGGATGCGTTTTTTAAAGGACAGATAGAGTAAGTTGTGATAAGAGAAAGCGGTAGCTGTATGTTTCCGTGTTTAGCGACACATTATTCTGAAGAGACCAAGATAAGGTCAATTAGAGTAGGGATACAGTTTGGAACATGGTGAGTTGCATTAGTAGCAAGAATAGTTAATTACAAGAGTTGGAAATAGCGCGGACGGGTGAAGTACGACTGTCATTTTTAAGTAAGCAAGTGTTAAAATCACCCATGATGATTATGTGACTGAATGAGGATATGTGATTAACCAACAAGGACTCAAATGAGGAAAAGAAGTGTATTTTTGATGAAGGACAAAAGTATACGCCAAGAAGAAGTTTGATATGATTGAGTTTAAGCTCAATAAATAGATGTTCACCGGGATTGGTTGATGGCGGCTGAACAGACATACTTATATTGGTAAAAGGAATATAATATGTCCTTAAGTATATAGCTGCGCCACCACCAACTCTGTCCGAACGGTCATTACGGATGAGCTGAAACCCAGAAAGAGAGTATAAGGCAGAAGGGAACCACAGCCGAAACCACGACTCGAAAGCAGGAATAGCGTGAATGTTCTTACAGTCAAAGGTCGCCAGCATCTCTGGGAAATGGCCCGGAATGCTTTGGGCATTAAGATGTACAACATTGAAATTACTAGGTACATCAGAAAACTGATATTCTAGATGGTCAGCCAGCGATTTAAGTGGAACACTGGTAAAGCTATCATCAAAACTTGCAAAGCTATCATCATTACAAGTTAAGATACAGGCCGGAAGAAAACTTTCTGTATAACTTGCAGCATTGTCAACGTTGTTTATAGGATGATATAATTTCAATAAATATATAATATATAAATATTAAATATAATATAAAAATAAAAATGAAAATACAAAACAAAATAAAAATAGAACACACATTGACATTATCAAAAGTCAGCAGTCTCACAAAATAATACTGAATCAACACAATTGAAATTTCTTTGTTACTTTCTTCCCATAAACATCTTACCCTGTGCAATGAGTACAACGTCAGTTTCAGTTCCAGGACTTTCCAGATCAAGATCATCCATACTTCTCCACTTGTAATTGTAATATATAATAATAAAATTATAAATACAATACTAATATAATTATATACATATACTGCTAAATTTTCGTAATAATATTTACTACACAAATGAAATCCTAACACATATTTACCACCTGCCAGTTGATATACAAATTTCACAACAATAATAATAATACTGCAAAAACAGCTAATAGAAAATCCATAGTAAGTAAAAGGAAAAAAAACAATAATATTGATATAAATCAGAAAGCTGTCGCAACAAAGCTCTACTGATAAGACAATACAAAGAGAAAGAAGAAAGAAAAAGAGATAGAGAGAAAACAAAAAAATAATAAAAATAAAATAAAATAATAATACGATAGTTGTGTCGGTTCACGGACTGATTTCCAAGAGCCTCGACCAACATCTTAAGAAGCTCGTATTAGACCAGAACTTCCCAAACTTATTTTGTCTACTGCCCACTTTGAGACTAAATTAATTTTTAGCGCCCCCATTTTATAACCTACTTAATACCACTTTAACTTCAAATTTAATTAAATAATTGTTGTGAGCTATATTAGCGGAGATTAAACATTCATTCTAAAATAGACTAAGAGTTAAATTGAGACCTGAGCACAGTAGGTAGCACATAACGACGCTCAGGTCTCAAAACAAAATAATCGATTCTTATATAAAAACTAATGTAAAGGATGAATCTGATGCTGTTTAATAAGTTTGTTGATATCAGGTTCCAATTTACTCAAGAACAGCCGCAAGTCGCCACGTTCGGTAACATGCAAACGATTTCTCTTTTTAGTAAGCAGTTTTGCCACAGCACTAAATACACGTTCACACAAATATGACGATGGGAATGCTATCAAGAATCCTTGAACGATCGAGCTGAATTAACTAGTCTTTAGATAATTACACAATGATCCTTCAATGTGTTCAGCCATTTCATCAATTTGTCTTTGCACAGAATTATGACTCAAAGGAATTTTTCGGATAATATCTTTATTACTTCCTTTATTGCTGGCAAAATTAACTCTTCTCCGATGTTGTGTGGTTTGCCTTTTTGAGCAATTAACAAAGAGATATTGTACGAAGCTCGTCATCATCTTGCTTAGCAGCTGCCGAAAATAGTTTTGCTACACTTGGCTGAGTATTATGCTTCATCTCTAGGTCTTGAAAATATGCTACATTCTTGTCTTTCTTATCTGAATGCATTTTATTCAAATGATCTTGCAGTCTTGAAGGCTTCATTGCTTCATTCGAAAATGTTTTCAGACATAGAAGGCACTGAGGGTTTGTGAGATTTTCAATGAATCTTCTTCTTTTTTACTTCCAACATTGTCTTGTTTTAAGAAATACGTAAGTGTTGAACTTAAGTACTGCTTATCTATTACGCGCGAAACCGCAAATGAAAATAAAATAAATATACTGTTGTTTATATAGGATTGCATAAGCAGCACCAATAATAAAACAAACACGCATTAACTCGTTTATCTCATTCGATGCTCAATTGTACTCAATAAGTAAGAATAAGTATTCTATGAATCAGCCGATTGATACAGAAATGCACAAATCGGGTTATTTAACAAAAACTTGTAAAAACATGATTCCCCGCGGTCTATTATCTACGAAAATTACATAAATAGGAATACTAATAACTATTAAAATGCGAAAGTGTGTCTATTACCTTTTTATTTGTTTGTTTGTCTACTTACATTTCGAAATGGAGAGACCGATTGACATGATTTTTCTTCAATAATAATACAAGACAAAAAAAGCCATTCCACAGAAATGCTAAAAGGCTTATATCCAAAATAAGTGTTTTGTAGAGATGACAGCTATGACATTTGACAGGATGACAGTGACAGAGACAGGTGACAGGATTAATTGTTTAGATTTAATTAACGCATAAGTTAAGAATGTTAGGATTAAATACGGCAATCTGTAGTGAAAAGTAAAATTAAGCATAAAAGATAATAGTACACAGTCAGGTCATAAATTCTGTCACATGTTTAATATAAAATAATTGAGACAAGTTTATTCATTATGTAACCATTTATATACCAAAATGAACTTAACAAAATATAGATTCTTATGAGAATAAAGTTTATTTAAAAGACCTCCGTGATTTTGAATACAGGCCTTCAATCTGCGCGGCCAGTTGTCTATCGCAGCACGAACCAGGTCCATGTCATTATCAGTGGCTGCCTTAATCAAGGATGTCTTGAGTGACTCCAAATTGGGATGAAGCTTTGAGCACGCCTTATCCTCCCAAGTGTTGCCATATCTTATAATCTAACGGACTCAAATCTGGACTGGAGGAGGGCCAATCTTCGTGCTAATAAGTCGATTCCACGCGCCGCCAGCCAGTCTTGTGTGTTCTTCGCTCTATGAGCTGCCGCCGAATCTTGTTGGGATACCCAGTGCCTGTTATTAGACATGGTATGAGAAATAGGTTCCACAAGGTTCGTCAGGACTATATTTTTATACACAACTGCATTCGTTTATACACCTTTCACACAAAAATGTACCTCTGTTAAGCCCCAATAAGAAACTCTCAACCATACTATGAGCGAGGATGGAAAATGACCTCGTTGGACACGTGGAATACGGTTGCTCGCTTCTTCACTACTGTGTGCGTACGCCTTATCATTTTGTTTGTTGTAGCTCTCTTCTACGGTAAAAAATTTTTCATCCGAAAAAAGAATTTCCCGATATGTTTTTCCCGTGTACCGCTTCAACAAAGCGCGGCATCTCTTCAGTCTCAGGTCCATTAGACGAGCATTCAAACGATGTCCTGTTTTTCTTCGATGTGCCCGAAGCCCTAAGTCTTCATTTAACACCGTTTTCACAGTGGTTCTGCTTAAACCCATCTGAAGGGCCGACAGTGTCTGCTTACGTTTGGGATTTCTTTGAATTCGCATCTTCACAGCTTTTATCACTGCTGGAGTCCTAACAGACCGAGGGCCACCACTTGTCATCTACACTAGAGTCTTCATTGTATCGTTTGATGGTACGACAAACGAATCTTTTGGTTATAATCAAATTTTTCAGTATATCAAAAATTTAAATTTCCGCGTTACCTCAACGATGCATCGCAATAACATGATCTTCAAGCGTGGACGCTTTAATTAAGCGTGGAATTTGACTAATTTTTAAATATGGAGTGGACCCCATATTTAAAAATGAGTTAAATTTCGCACAAGTATACATTTTTATTTTTATGAAGAATTTCGAAATTCGAATTTAATAAACTTTTTTGTGGCCAGCATTCTAAAAGAAAAGTTTTTACTGTGTGACAACACTAAACTTATGACCTGACTACACAGTCAGGTCATAAGTCATATATGTATACACATATATGAAAAGAAAGTGGTGAATACCGTATTACCCGGAGAGTGGACATAAGCATAACCTATTTCTTCTTAGGAACAACCCTCTTGACTTTTACAGTCACCTTCTTTGGATTCACCTTTTCCACGTCTTGAGGCCCAATCCCATGCAGCTCACTAAGACTGGCTATGCGATGCTGTACACCATCGTATGCAATAGTGAGGATGAAGCCCTCCTCAGTCCAGCACTGGGACATCCCGAATTTTTGACGAGCAGACATGAAGGTTTGGTGGCGCTCTTTGGTCAAAAATTCTGAACACCTGTACCTTTGAGCTTGGTTTTTTCATACCATCGTCTGTCACGGATTGCAGTACTTTTGAACTTTACCACAGTGTGCCTAAGTTTATGTTCTGCTGATGGGCGCCTCATTCTGTGCTTTGGAAGCTCCGCCTCAAAGACGGTCATGCGTTTGAGAAACATCTCCTTCATGCTGCTCATAGACTCTCGTAGTGATTCTGTCATGGTGAACTGTAGTGATTCAGACAGTGTAATATATGGTAAATATGAAGTAGAAACTGGGGATAACACTACACTGGCAGGTATTGGTTGTTATTATTTGTAGGCATATATGTTTTAATAACTTTGAACTAATTACACTCGAGAGCAATGAATCCGGGTCACTTAAAGAATGTTAAAAATCTCGGAAACTAAAAATGATAGGTTAATGCAATAAATTGTATTTAATAGACAATGTAATACTCCTTAAATGAAAGTAAAAAAAATATGAGTCACCATACATTTTATTAACACAAAATTACATAAAGAAAAAAACTGCTGATCTCTCCTTAAAACAAAAATAGGAAACATGAAATTTTTGAACTTTATTACGATTTTCTTGAATTTTAATACTTCGTATTGCCTCCTCGTGCTTCCATTACTGCGTTTACGCGGTTTGGCATGCTGTACACCAAGTTCCTTATACGATTTTGGGGAATATTCTCCCATTCCTCTGTGAGAGCAATTTTGAGCTCACGAAGCGTGATTGGGGGAGGGTTTCGTTGTTTTACGCATCTGCCTAGCTCGTCCCAAGCATGCTCGATCGGGTTGATATCCGGGCTGCGCGCTGGCCACTCCATACGAGTAATGTTCATCTCTTGAAGGTAGTCATTCACAATCCTACCTGTATGAGGTCTGGCATTGTCATGCATAAATATAGCATCCTCACCTAAATTGACCATAAATGGACCAACGTGATCATTGAGGATTTCTTCCACATATCTTACGCTAGTTAAAGAGCCGTTTTCTATGATCACCAGCTCTGTGCGACTTTCAGAAGAAATTCCGGCCCACACAAGTACAGACCCACCACCGTAGGCTACTTTTTCTTCGATGCATGCTTGCTTGAATCTTTCCCCTGGTCTTCGATACACTCTGTGTCTTCCATCGTGCTTGTAGAGCATAAATTTTGATTCGTCGGAGAACATAACTTTTGACCAATCTTCAATACTCCAATTTACGTGGCTCTGGGCATAACTTAGTCTCGAAATACGATGCCCACGCTCCAGTTTAGGGCCGTTTGCAGGTCTAAGGGGTTTTAAGTTAGATTCAGCAAGCCGACGTCTTACTGTCCATGCACTTGGGTTACTTCCTCCGAGGCGTCGAAACTGATTGGTGAGTTCAGTTCCTGTGAGAAAGCGATTTCGAAGCATGGTGTTCACCAAGTATCGGTCTTCTCGTGCTGTGGTACACCTGGTTCTGCCCGTTCCTGGTCTGCGTAGGTTAGAACCAGTTTCTTCGTAACGTCGGAGAACTCTTTGTACTGTTGACAGCGACACACCGACAGTCCTGGCTGTATCGCGCTGACTCCGGCCGGTTTCCAGCATTGTAAGTATTCTGGTGCATTCTTCAGGCGTAAGCGACATAATTTCAGCTTGATTAATGAATATAGAGCACTATCAACATGGTTTATGTACCCACATAAATGACAGATTACAAACAAAAGCAACACCAAATGCTGTAATTTCGTAGTTCCATCTTCGAAAGTGGCCCTTTTTCAAATTTGATTTTTTTATGATATAACTTTACAATAACTAAGAAGTTTTAATACCTTCATTTAAGGAGTATTACATTGTCTATTAAATACAATTTATTGCATTAACCTAGCATTTTTAGTTTCCGAGATTTTTAGGATTCTTTAAGTGACCCGGATTCATTGCTCTCGAGTGTATTTAAATTCAAATTTTATATACAGAGGTTTTATTTTTTGTGTTTATGCCAGAACTACCCACTCTTATGTCATTGTTGTCGTACGGCGTAGCACCTAATGTTGTCTCGAAGATGTTTGCATATTTGATGGGTAAGTCGGCGAGTGCAGTACGGTTGGCAGGACTGAGAGGGCTACTTTCTTCATCTCGAATAACGTTGACGTGTTGCCGAAGAACACTTTATTTGACATGATATTGTCATCACTAAAATACCATATAAATATACCTCTCTATGAAAATCGTTGACAATACCCGCAGCTGTGATGAAATCAATGCCCAAAACCGTTTCATTGTAGTAGGAATCTGGAATGATTATAAAGGTGTCGTAATAATCTTGTTATTTAATTTTATATTTAAATTAGTCATAAGGTCTTTCTTACTTCGCGAACGGTATTCTTTTTTCCGTAATAGAATTGCATACGTGTGTCCAGCTATGCAGTGCTTGGTACTTGTGTCGATTAAGATTAAGTACCGTTTATCCCTAGAATATTTATTTTTGAGATTGGACGCTTCTCACGACATGCAAGCCTCTTACATTTGTCCCTAGATGGATCGTTTGCTGTGCGAGAGAGTTAGCACGCTACCATATAGGTACATAATTATAATAGTTCTTCGAAGAATCAAGCTGGTATATAGGAGCGGGAGGCTCGCTGAGGCAATACTCTACCGTGGTTTACCATAAAGTTAAATTTTCCAGCATTATTAACTTAATACATACGTACATATATAATCACGACTTTATTTAAAAAAAAAAGCGAGTACTTGGTCTTTGAGGCGGGAGGTGGTAAATGCCCAGAATCAATACCTCCTATAATATTGAATAAGTGTGAGCTTAAGCGAGTGTATCAATTTAAATACCTCGGGCATTATGTTACTGATGACCTTAAGGACCAAGCTGATATCGAGAGGGAACGTAGGGCGCTGGCGGTGCGATGTAACATGGTGGCCCGCAGGTTTGCACGATGTAGTGAACCAGTTAGGGTCACCTTGTTTAAGACACACTGCCAAGTATTTTACACGTGCAGCTTGTGGACCAACTATACGCAGCGTGCCGTCAGCGCTTTACGTGTCTTATATAATAATGGCTATAGAATGCTGATGGGGCTGCCTCGCTTCTGCAGTGCTTCAGGTATGTTTGCGCAAAGTCATACAAATGATTTCGCTGCAATATGGCGCAAAAAAACAGCCTCCTTGCTCTGCAGAGTTCGGGCCAGCTCCAACAGTATTTTGCAAATGTTTGCTGAAAGGCACGACTCGCCTGTTTTGAACCATTGTGCGCGTAGATGTATGTCTGCCGTACAATTGGTCTCTAAATAGTAATTAGTTTAGTTTTAAAATGTAATTTAATTTGTTTACTAATATAGTCCTAAGTATATTGTTACTAACAAAATATGAATCAATGCGTTCGAAATAAAATATATTTTATTTATTTTTATTTTATTTATTTATTTTTTTTACATATAGGACACGTCAATTGGACTTCGCCTTGCCTGATGGTAAGCTGAGGGCAAAGTCCCAGAAAAGAGGGTCACCATTACTTACACATACCGTGTGACAATGGTGACACTCAGCTTGACGGCCTCATCATATGCTTTTTCACGCCCCGCTTAAAGGACCCGGGACTATAGGAAGAAGGAAACACGTGAGCTGGCAATGAATTCCAGACCTTAATAGTGCGACAGAGGAAAGAGTCTCCGAACCGCTTGGTTCTTGATTGGATGTTTTGCACCGTGTGCGGATGACATCTAAGACCTGCACGTGTTGTCCTGTGTAGGAAAGGGGAGGGTGGGACTAATTGGAAGAGCTCATCATTCTCGGAGGGTTAGGCGAAGGTGAATTAACACCCACCATTCACCAATCATTGTATTCGGTCCCACGTAATAGGGGTGAATCTATTGCCGTATTCCGGGCACTATTGTTGACACGAGGCATGCATCTGAGGCTGAGTCGGGGCTCTATATATCTGTCTAATGTTAAACATGAACATATACAAATGAATTTGATAACATAGTTCATTGAACAAGAAACAAGTGTAAGGCAGGGTGTTGGGAGATGAAATCAAACGCATGAGGTCCGATCGTATACTGCCTATATTTCAGAGTAATCATTGCATATATAGGTTGAATAGGTGTAAATACATGTACACTACATCACACCTTCCCCTTTAATAAAAAATATAATAATTGTACATAATTATTATTTTTATTTATACTAAATACAAAATATTAACCCTGCGCAGGTTTCTTAAAATTAAAAGTACAATAATGAAATAACAGACAATAATTCTATTTATATGTGTAAAAGTGTATTTAAAAAAATGTGTAACAATACAATTATATGCCACAATTGAAAAAAAAATAAACTGATTACAAATTAAGACATCAATTAAGAAATCTTATTACAAACTTTTGTATAGTTTGGTTCGATTTTTATGTGTTACATATTCTTTTCCGTCCTTCATTATTTTTACATTACAATCTAAATCGTCAATTACAAGATAGGGTCCATTATATATAGGATCCATTTTACTATCTGATATGTTTTTTAACAATAACAAATCACCTGTTTTATAGTATACAGGGTTTATATTTCTATCGTAATTACATTTTCTATTAACTTTACCGGTAATTAAATTACTATGTGCATCCCTCTGAGCTAATTGTAACCGATATTTTAGTTCAAGGGCATAGTTGTCATGAGCATATAAAGGATCCACGATGATTCCTTGTAAATTCGTTGGCAACACACAACGCTTTCCGAACACTAACTCATGCGGGGTGTACTTGGTCTCCGTATGTACTGTATTATTATAGGAAAAACACCAGTATGGCAACCAAGTACTCCACGCATTTACCTGATTCTCACAATTTATCCTTAGATAGGCACCCATTGTTTTATGATTGTTTTCCAATGCTCCTATGCTTTCATGATGGTAGGCTGTGGATGAAATTTGGTTTATTTTTAAGAGTTGACATATCTCCTTCATAGTACTGGATATAAATTCAGACCCTCGATCGGTCGCTATTTCTCTAGGTATGCCGAATCTTAAAATAAACTTATCAACGAAAGCACGAGCTACACTTACCGTATCCTTATTGATAAGTGGATAAGCCTCTGTAAATTTTGATAACTCGCATTGTAAGGTCAAAATGTATTTATAATTATACATGTCCTGTGGAAGCGGACCTACTATATCTAGATATATTTTTTCTAGAGCTGAATTTGCTGTTGTCGTAATTTGCATTGGCTGCTTAGTATGCAAAGAATATTTTTGCTTTTTACATTTTTCACATTTAGAGACATACTCAGCGACATCTTTGTCTAAACCAGGCCAAAAGTAATATTTTTTAATATTGTTCGTCATCCGCCTAATACCCGCGTGGCCACTTGTGGGCAATAGGTGAAAGTCATTCAATATTACTCGCCTATTATCTAAATTATTTATCCTTTGAACGTTACTTACTACACAAATGCGTGGTCCGGACCACTTTTCGTAACTTTTTACCTCATTGATAAGCCCACTAATGAATTCTTTATTCGATTCATTTTTTAATATGCATATTTCATTTATCGATAACTTTTTACATAAATATAACAAGTCTCTCACCAATTCGACTCGCGTAATCGGAGATCGAGATATTGTTTGTAAGTAAATAATAGATTTACTGGGCAAATACATATAATTTTTATATTTTTCCACTAACACGTCATTTTTTAATATATTGTTTACCTGCTTCTTAGTGATCAGTGAAAGCTCAGTAATATTCGTCGGTTTTTTAATTATATCCACAACTCTCGGTTGATCAGGCCTCGAGTGTATGTCTACATTATCCGCCAAAGAAGTATTACCTCTCTCGTTATCGCTCCTATTCAGCTGTCGAACTTGCGCTCTAGTCATTACACTAACTATTCGCTCATTTATCGACTTCAACTCTTCAGACGTAATAATTATTCGCGAAAGGGCGTCTGCTACCGAATTCGATTGACCTTTTAAATATTCAATTTTAAAAATATATTCCTCTAACTGCAATCTAAATTTTAATAATCTACTAGATGGATCACGCATGGAAAATAAATACACAAGTGGTCGATGATCGGTCTGAACCGTAAACCGTCTTCCATATAAATAAGGGCGAAAATACTTAATGCTCCAAACGATTGCTAAAAGTTCTTTCTCAATAGTGGGGTAATTAATTTCCGCCTTATTTAAACCACGACTAGCATACGCCACTGGCCGACCATCCCCATTACATAGCACTGAACCGATTGCTTTCCCCGAAGCATCAGTTTGAAGTATAAACTCATTGCTAACTGAAAAATCTGGATATTGGAGAACTGGAGGGTTCACCAGGGCTGATTTTAACATTTGAAAAGATTGTTCACACTCCTTTGTCCATTCGAACTTAACATTTTTACTACCTAATTTATTTAAAGGAAATGCATAATCACTAAAATTGTTTATGAACTTTCTATAATAGTTAGCAAATGCCACAAAACGCTTTAATTCATCTGCATTTTGTGGCCTTGGGTAACTTCGTATTATGTTGATTTTTTCTGGATCTGGTAAAATTCCTTCTTTGGAAACGATATGCCCTAAATAAAGAACCTCTTTTCGTAAAAATGAACACTTAGCGGGATTCAGTTTTAAATTGACCTTTCGTAATCTAGCAAAAACATCCATTAAATTTTGACAGGCTGTACTCAAATTTCTACCCATGACTACTAAATCGTCCTGGTATACTAAACATTTATCGTAATTAAGGCCAGACATTGCTATAGTCATCATTCTGCTAAAACTATTGGGGCTGGACTTCAATCCCATCGGCATTCTAGTCATCAGATATTGATTTTTGTCAGTAGTAAAGGCCGTATATGGTCTACTATTTTCATTTAAAGCTACCTGAAAAAACCCTTGATACAAATCTAGATGGGTAAAATACATTGCGCCTGACAATGAGTCTAGTATTTCTGCGATATTTGGCAGTGATAATTTATCGTCTTGAATGTTATTGTTTAACTTCCGATAATCAATAACGACACGCCATTTTTTAGTATTTGATCCATCGAGTTTTTTGGGAACTAATAGCAATGGGCTAGACCATGCGCTTTTGGAAGGTTCAATTATACCGTCAGTTAACATATTTTTTATTTGTTTATCTAATTCCGGCTTTTGAGCGTAGGGCAAACGGTAAGGCCTAGTGTAAATAGGACTCGTATGGGGTTTCAAATCAATGGTCTGTTCGTATATCGGGGTTGAGGTTAATTTTTCCCCTGGTAAGTGAAAGATGTCTGGGAATTTAGCGCAAATATCTTCGATAGATTTCTGTTCCTCTGTGCTCAATGCCTTTAAGTTTAGCATAGAAAGTAAAGTTTTAACCCTATCCGAATTAACAGTAGGTTTATTAAATTGACAGATATTAAATTCATCTAATTTACCAGTATTCACTTGAAAATAATTTAGTTTTACATCTGTATCGCGAGTATTTAATATACGAATAGGCATTATACCGTTTATGGGTTTATTTATGCTGCTAGCTAAAAAAACGCCTTCACATAATTGTTGATTAAACACAACACACTCTTCGCTCATATCTGTTTCAACATTATGTATAGATTCGCTACGCGCAGGTATGGTCAAATAGCCATTACAACTTTGTTGAATATTCTCAAACGATAAGGTTATTGACTCGGACTTATTAGTTACTAACTGCAACGTGTTTAATTCGAAATTTAAGATAGCTCTGTAATATGTTAAAAAATCCTGACCTACAATACCGTCAGTCGCACACGGTAAATCCTTAAATACTATGAATTTATGGGGGAAACTATAATTCTTATAATTAAGAGTTAAAAACACGTAACCTTCCGAGTATAAACATCCACCAATACCTTTAATACTAACTTTCTGTATATGGAAAGGAATCTGCAATCGCTCTAAACATGCCAACTTTATTCCAGATACAGATGCGCCGGTATGAATTAACCAACTATGTTTACAATGCATGATGTTCAAGTACACTTTGTTTAAACTATTCTTGCATGACATAATGACATCATTAGGCACGAAAAAGATGATTAAGTGACTCATCATGCGAAGCGCTCGAAGCCTTTTGGTTATCACTTGTTATGGCATTGATATGCCTCGGTAATTGGAAACCTCGGCTACTGTTATTACCTCGCCTGTTCGTAGATCTAAAGCGATTATTAAAATTTCTACGATTATTATTATTATTAGAGTAACGTACCTGTGACTCCTGACCTTGATGCTGGTGTACGTTGGAACGTTGTGACTGACCCCTTGCATAGAAATTACGATGACCTCGGTGTCCTCGCTGTGCCCGTCTTGCCGAATTATTGTATCTATACATACCCATAATTTCCGAAGAACCGCTCTGGAATGGCGCCTCTTCATCATGAGCCGCCTGGATGGCCTCCGTTAAAGAAGAAAAGTTACGCGCGGCAATGACCGTACTTAGACGACGATCACGTAGCCCATCAGAAAATCGCTTAATCGCTAACTTTTCGTTTAACGGTTTTAATACGCTATAACTATTTGAGTTGCCATCGGATTGCGAGATAGTTAAATCTACAAAAAGTTCCGAAATTTCTTTGCCAAAATCAGTTATGCTTTTATTATTCTGCCTACAGTACTGCAATTTTGATTGGATAGCAGTGTAACTTTTTTTCGGTAACAATAATTTACGCATATCCTTTACAAGCTCATTGACACTTTCGTAATTTGGTAATAATAATAATTTTGCATGCTGCGATAGTCTACTTTTGAGGACAAATTGTATTAATTTCGTTTTACACTCGGGCTTTTCTAACACAGAATCATAATATTCTATATTCTCGATAAGTTGTTTTGTGTTATCAATCTTATCAGTCATGATCGGTAAAAGCTGCAGTGCTGTCTTTAAATCAAATGTACTAGCCATGATATTTGATGGGAGATTACTCTCTTCTTTACTCTCTTCTTGTACACTACAGTCACTACACAATGAAATAATTTCTGAAAATAATTTATCAAATTCTTCACAGATTTTAGTAATAAGTGTAACTTCCTCATTCGACAATGTTTCGACAGAGGACCTGTATATTTCTAAAAACTTATTGTACTTTAATAAAACAATATTCGCCTCTTTCTTTTTGGCTTCTAAAATATTACCTACTCGACGAGCGGGGCCTATTTTTATTAAGTATGTTCTTATAGCTTTAAGCTCTAATAATATTAGGGTTAATTCCTTGGCCATAACATATTATTAGCTTTAATGACACTTATTAATAATTTTGCAAAATTACAGTATGTATTATTATTTGATACTTATTTATTAGGGAATATACAAAGTATCGATTATAGGAATAGACAAAAAAAAGAAAAAAACTGTATCAAAATAACAGTGCCTGGCTGTATCTTATTATTACACTTTTATATATTCATAATTATCTCTAGTACTTACTCTATACGCGAGTATAATATATTGTTCGAGGTGCTCGTGATAAGTTGATTACGTATTCCTTGAACTTAGCCGTGAGCCTGTGGATGTATCATGTTGCATCGCCGCGCCGCGCCGTATTGGGAATCGATTGTAGATACTCTCGGTTAACCGCCTATGACCTCGACCTTCGCAGCTTCTGGTAGACCAGCTTCCAGTGCCTGGTGTCTCCGAAAAATGCTGGCGTAACGCCTTAAGGACATTTCATTTATATGCCGTTGTATTTTCTTCTTATGGCAATGGTTATACAGCTTGTACAAAAGAATAAGTATGCCAATCGCCAAAATCGTGCAAATTACCACCAGAATGGTATTTGTATGTTCCTGCATCTGTTCTGTTCGGGCTGAATTGGAACCCACTCCGGCGTTTTGAGCAATCACAACTTCTTCTTTTGACTTAGAACCACCCATTGTTAAAATTTAATTCGCAAAAGTACGTAAAAACACCACTTAGACGCGTATTACGCGATGTACGCCTTAAAAATCTTTGTTCCATTATAAAAAATCACTGTAACATTCCACTTAGTTTATTGTTTAAAATATCTAGTCCTTATAAGGAATATGCTCGCGGGCGGTCACCGTCTCCTGTGTCATGGTCGCCATGTAAGGCAGGGTGTTGGGAGATGAAATCAAACGCATGAGGTCCGATCGTATACTGCCTATATTTCAGAGTAATCATTGCATATATAGGTTGAATAGGTGTAAATACATGTACACTACATCACACAAGACAAGACGAATACTTAAGTGACCAGTAAATACTTCCTTATTTTACGAAGTATTTATACCTACTTACTCGTGTTATTGACAGGGGGTACTTGAACACTAAAGTAACATACACTTGTGAACACAATTTCGTTTAGTCCTAGCTAAAAATGTATTTTAGGTCGCGCAAAAAGTTTTTATGCAGTTTTGAACCAGACACATTCATAATTTTATTCAATAGTCTTTTTTTGAATTTCGAACACAGAATTTAAAGAAACAAAAGACAATTTAGAGCCTGTTCGTTGATATCAAACAATCGAATACTAAGAAAACTTGACTTTATTGGTTTACTTGGATTTAATTCTCGAAATGATGATTTTTCTCTTTGGTTTTGCAACAAACATTACTTATTCTGTGAGGTTCTATCAATAATCTACGGATACTTCGCCTGAAGTCGCCGCCCAAGCTGTTGCACTTATCCAGGACGACTACAGCCAAAGAAATGTGAGTGCTCAACTTAATTTAAGTCTATCTGCGGTCCGAAATGTTTATCGAAGGTACTTAGAGACTCGCGGCTTTGTTCGTCACCAAGGAAGTCGACGATCTCGGGTCACATTTGAAAAGCAGGATCGATTCATCGTGACGACCAGCTTGAGAAATCGTCACCTTACCTCCATTGAGATACAAAACCAACTTCGCGACTTCCACGGAGTATCTGTGAGCGGTCGAACTGTTCGGAGAAGGTTAAAAGAACGCGACATAGTACCACACAGACCAGCTAATGGCCTCAAACTAACGCGAGCCCACCGAACAGAGCGTCTTCTTTTCACGCGCACTCATTTAAATTGGACTCAGCAGCATTTGAGCCGTGTACTCTTATCTGATGAGTCTAAAATTGCGTTACATGGCAATGATGGAAGGAAGATGGTCTACCGATGTAAGGAAGAGCATTTTGCACAATGCTGATTTCAAGAGAGTGTTGTTTATGGCGGTAGCTCATGGACTGTCTGGGGTAGCATATCCGCGAGCGGCAAGACTCAACTTGAGGTTGTTTCGGGACCACGGCTGCCAACAAATGCTGAAAGGTCACATCTGTATATGTCATTTTTTTTACTTAAGCTAATAAATTTCTTTGTCTGTACATTATACTTACTGAGTCAAATGATATCCAGTCCTTAACCAAGTTTATATGTTAGGCTTTGTTTCTTCTACGTTGGTACTTGCTTTCTCTGTACTATCGCTTATTATTTTAGGCAATCTGTTTTTGTTTTATTAGGTAATTTTTTGATTAGGACTCTGAAATAATGATCTTAAACGTAAAAATCAGTAATTACTGTTAGCACACCAAAATCCAAAGCACACGGCTGATGAATCTGTTGGTCTTATTTTAGGTCCATTTTGATGTATGTACCTACAGGTAAGTAAGAAATCAATTTAACCTGCAACCATGCAGATTGAGAATTATAATAGACCCTGACTGAAAATTACTTTTTGAAAGGCGCTTCCCGTAGTCACTATCTCTGGTACATATATCTAGGTATAAATACCTATATTCCTAGGTACTCAAGGTAATCGATATAAAGAAATCTCTTACAGCTCCCTAAATATATGAATAATTACGTACATACTATATTATACATACAGCATAATGGGCCTACTAAAACTTTTCGTGCCTATTATAAGTAGATATATAAAAGAAATAGGTAATTCGCAAAGTATCCCCTGAAAACTATTTAAGTATTTTTATAGTCTAGCTACTGTAAAAATATTAAAAAGTTATCGCTTTAAATAGTTCTCTTAACGAGTCACGGGGTCTGAGGCTATAGATTACTCGTATCGCCCGTTTCTGTAATATGAAAATAGTCTCAGTATCGCAGCTGAGCAGCAGACTATATGACATAACGTTATGAAAGTAGTTGAAATAAACTAACGATGCTGTTTCCTCATCAGTTAGTAACCCATTGCAGTTTACTATCTAGAGCTATTCCAAGAATAACTGTGGTGTTGATTATATGATCAGATTCATCATTCACTGTAATATGAGTATCTATTTGTCTTCTATTGGGCATGGTAATACATTTATACATTTCGTTTACTTCGCATTGAGCAGCATGTTGTTACTTGTGAAGTAATGCAATATTTCACAAAGAAAATATTAACATCATCAAGTACTACTTTTGTCAGTTTTAAATATTAATGATGTGTCATCAGCAAATAATACTATTTCACAAACATTTTAAGTGACTGAGTAAGAAAAAAGGAATGTATTGTCGGCAAGTTAAATTGAAAATGCAAAAGGAGCACATTAAGATGACGTGATAAAAAAAAAATAGCAGCATATAGAATAAAATACCTATTTTAAACTGATTGCCGTACAAGTTATATAGGTATCAAAAGAATTGCTTGGAACAATAATGTTTCCTAACAAGCAATATGACGGTATTTTTTTTATAAAACCGTCTTGTATTTACCTATATAGCATGTCGTCATTTTCTGAACGTGAAGCTTCCAAATATTAATGAGGTGTAGGCCAAAAGTAGGCTGTTTGCATCTGACGGGTTCTAATGAGACTCTCGCGTTACCATGTCACGAAAAATAAACTAAATTCAGTAGCAAAACGTTTTTATGCGGTATGATTTGGATCTAAGTCCTTCACTTTGTTAAAAGTTTGTTTCAGTATTAGGTTACATAGGTTTTATTTAATACATTAATAGTGGAGTGCAGTGCATGAGAATGCTGTGATTAGTGGGTTTACGAGTGGTCTGCCTACTTCATTGTTTTGAAAACAGGGGCCATTCGCCAACTTAAATTTGCCCACTAATATGTTGTACGAATGTTAAATATTTGTGAACGGCGCAATTCGTATACAATTGCGTTTAATGGTAAGTACAATTAATAATAAAAAAATAATTATTTTATTATTTATCTTATTATCAAACTCTAATACAAGAAAGGCGTTTTAAGCATTGATCTTATACTGCAGGAAACATATACGAGCAAACATATCTTTGAGAAGCCGGCCATAACTTTGTTTTTTGGAAATGTTCTTTCAAATTTAATTTGCCCATCTATCCAGCATTAAACAACGCAAGTCATTTGAAGTAAAAACCATATCTACGTTAGATCAGTAAGTTTCTGAAGTGCAAAATATATGGTCAACTTCTCGCCTCATTCATAAATTACAGCACCATACATTACATTCATTGACTATACTAAACCCAACATTCAATATTTTTAAATGTACTTAAGGGATCGGATACTGGAAGAATATTACCTACTTAAATGGCTGTTATTTAAATCATGTGTCTTATTTTTACGCTATTACAAAGAATTAAACATTTAGTAGAGCAACTCGTTCATCCAATTGTAATCCATCCAAAAGTATTGGATGAACGAGTCAGTACAGAACGAGGAAAAGCTGGTTGAAACGTTTCGTCTTGTTGTCTTTTCTTGTTCCCTTCTTAGTATTTCCAGGCTGCTGCTTTTCACTTCTTTTCACAGCTATTCGCTGTTTTTCGCTGCTATTCGTTCTACCTGCTGCCTTTGAAGACGTAGGCTTCCATTTACAACGGCGTGCACCTATTTCGGGAAGCAAGCTATCGGAAGGAATCACATGGTCGTCGGGATTCATATTTTGTAGAAATGTTATTGTCTTTGATTAAGGTTACCGAGTCTGTCAAACCGATGGTAGTCTCTATAAATAAAGTTCTCTTGGTTCTATATGTATACTTAGCCTATTTCATGAAGCACACTTGGCTCTATAGCCATACTTAGCCTATTACATTAAGCACACTTGGCTCTATAGGCATACCTAGCCTATTACATTAAGCACACTTGGCTCTATAGGCATACCTAGCCTATTACATTAAGCACACTTGGCTCTATAGGCATACCTAGCCTATTACATTAAGCACACTTGGCTCTATAGGCATACTCAGCCTATTACATTAAGCACACTTGACTCTATAGGCATACTTAGCCTATTACATTAAGCACACTTGGCTCTATAGGCATACCTAGCCTATTACATTAAGTGTTAATAGTTCGGTTTTAATTTAAGTTAGAGTGTTAGACTGCTATTTAAGGAACTTAAAGTACCACACAAACAAACGTTTCGGCTTGTACCAATTTTTTTAAGCAATTTTTGTGTTCTAAATACGAGAAAGTACTATACAAAACATTGTTTAAAAGCTCAATAGGAAAAGTCATAAAATAATTTACCTGTCTTAAGTTAAAGTTAACTTTGATAGGTTTCCTTTATGGTTGGACAACTTCTCCTTCTACTTTGTAATGAAATCGTTAATTAGGGAAATATGTTGCTTTAAAAAGTAATCATTTCCAAATGAAACCTCATAACCTCTCTAAGAACTAACTTGTTTGAAAAGTTTTGAAACTTCTTTATGTTTCTTGTATTTTTACGCAGTGACTTGTAGCTTGTAAACAGTTGATACTTGAAGTCCTATAAAAATGTAGTCCCTTCAATAATGTGCGGTTTGTTTTTTTAACCCCTCAATACAAAAACGACGCGGTTTTATAATTAAGTGGGTACCTATTCATGAGGCATATTTTATTAAATATGTGATATTATTACTATTGCAATACTATCCACCATCTTGTACATGTTATAATAACAGCTATAATTGCAAAAACTTGTAATTGGCCATTTTATGTTATAATTGTTTTAAATATTATTTTATATATTTGTTTTAATTTTATAAAGACAGAAACTTTTCTTTTATTTCTCGGAACGGACTCATAAATATCGTTCGACTGGAAAAAAATAAAATAAGTGTAGTAATTGAAAAGTTTTACACCTATTAACCTTAAACACAAATCTATCAAAATATCATAAAATCATTAGTATAAAAATAAAAAAAATGAATATCAACAAAAATGAGCACGCATATTAATACGTCTCATCATCCAAGTCAAATTCAAGAGTTGGCCCGTATCCATCGATATTCTCTCTAACATTGCTGTTTCCCTTAATGTTATTGTAAATTGCGTGAAAGTCTACAGGCATTAAATTAAACATAGATCTGAGATCATCGAGCTTTGTTTGAGAAATGGATTTTCCCTGGAGCCAGATAAATTGGAACCTTCTTCTGAAAATTTAATATGTACACCTCTGTTTCTTTTCGACAAATCCAGTTTTTGAATGTTTCCATTCTCTGATATCACAGTAATTAAGTGTTCATCTTCTTTATTCAATAAAATCTGTTTAGATTTTAACCAGTTTATTTTATTTTTGTTTATATAAATTTTGCAGATAACTATTTTTTCCATTTTTTATGTACTTAAAAAAATCTTCATGTAACTTGAAGGGGGTTTTTCTTTTTAGAGATTTTCATGATGCTCTTGTATTCTTCTATGGTGTGTAAATCCACTCGTGATGCTTAAGCTCACATTCAATCTTACTGAAATCAGTATCATTAGGCAAAAATAATGGTCGGACTCTAAATATTTAAATGTTATCGTCTTAAGATTTGAGTGGCTATTAAGTATAGTTTTTAACATAAAGATTATTTTAATATACCTATTTTGGCCTCCGCAGCAGTCTCTCCAAAGAACCAAATTCTCTACGCCATCCCTAGGATTGTATTTAATAAAATGAATAAGGCACGAAGCAACTTCTTAGGCACCTCCTTCGGCTTCCACTTCAACCCAGACATTGCATAGTACTTGATTGTTGGAGCCAACGTAGATTCTAGCGGTATAAAACCATTATTGACTGTTTTGAAGAGTTTTTTCGAGATCGTAGTTAACACATTCAAATTTGGGATCTGTAAAACAGATCCCAAATTTGAATGCGCCTGCGTCAAGGCTTGAGACATTTGTTTGTGAGGATCTTCCACTCTCATTTGATGAATTAATAGGTCTTTATCTTCTGGTTTATTACAGTTCTTTATCTCAAGGGCATTTCTTGCAAGTATCTTTCTAAAAGGATTTACAGCGGAGATTGAAATTCGTACAGAATATGCGCTTCAAAATAGCAAAAGACACGTATTTCTTTTTACTGCCGTATACTTTTTTAAATTCTGTAACATTGATGTAATACATTTTTTGGATCGTCATACCCAGTTTTAAATATTGCGTGTCATTGTTTCGTTCTCTTCTGTAGCGGAGTTCGTATTTTAGCAGGGAATTAATATAATTTTTCACAAAATCAATGTCTTCTTCAGGAATCTTATTCCAACCACCTTGTTTTAGACCTTTCTTGCCCGTGTTACTACCAGTTCTACTACCAGTAGTAATACTGTTAATTTTTTTACCTTTCTTACTACTGCAGTAGTAAGTTGTTAGAATGGTAATTATAATTTACCCGTGTTACTACTGCTCTTCTTTCCTTGACGGTGCTACTACCAGTAGTAATACCAGTAAATTTGTTCTTCCTTCTTACTACTGCAGTAGTAAGTTGTAAGAATGGTAATTACAATTTACCCTTGTTACTACTTTTAATAAAAGGAAAAGAAACCTTTCTTGCCCGTGTTACTACCAGTTCTACTACCAGTAGTAATACTGTTAATTTTTTTACCTTTCTTACTACTGCAGTAGTAAGTTGTTAGAATGGTAATTATAATTTACCCGTGTTACTACTGCTCTTCTTTCCTTGACGGTGCTACTACCAGTAGTAATACCAGTAAATTTGTTCTTCCTTCTTACTACTGCAGTAGTAAGTTGTAAGAATGGTAATTACAATTTACCCTTGTTACTACTTTTAATAAAAGGAAAAGAAAAGGAAATATTCAAAATAAAAATAATTATTTATTTAAAATGGGCAATGCCACAGATTAGCTTAACATTTTTAAATGAAAAAAATTACTTATAGTTAACAAAAAAGTTTTGTATTCTTAATAACAAAAAAACCGATAAGTAGTAGGAAACCAGTTGCATAATGTTTTGTTATAATTTTATTATAACAAAACATTAGCTATCGCAACTTTTCTAACGCGTAACCTATAGAGATTTCTTTATTAATTAGTTGCATTAGGATATTTTGTATATTGTCATCATTTAATATAATTCGCTTTCTCCTTAAGTTAAATTGCTTGGCAACGATTTTAATAAAGCTATCATCCTTAATTACATTTAACAACCTCATTAAAGTTTTGTTATTTTTGTTAACGTACTTATTTAATTTTGAATGATAGCCTTCGAGAACATTGTTAGTTCGATGTCTCATGCCAAAGACACTTAATAAATTTAAATATTTCTCTCTAATCCACATGCGTTGTATGTATTTTATAAATTTATCCAGGGTAGGCAGGTATTCACTTTCTGTTTTTATGTATGCCCACCCTTCCAAAAGCATTTCTGAGGGTAAGAGTGGTAATACGGCACATAGCGAAAGTATTCTGTTTTCGGCTTTACATCTTGATTTACCCACTAATGCTTCAGCTTTTCTCCAAACACAACGTTGCCAATGAAAATAGCAACCAACAATTTTTATGGACGGAAACTTAAGTAAAAGCGCGTTAATATTAGCAACCTCAAAGTCGCAGTGAAATATTTCTGGTTTGAATTGAGGCAGCTGTGATTGTATCATATCGTACATTTTTTCGTAAGCAATCTGAGTCTTATAACATAATAAACCGAATATAATGGGTACTACTTTCGTTGTAGTGGCAGTACTTCCGATATCGCCATGAATGCTGACGAGTTCTTTAAATGGTGGCGGACATGCTTTGAATGTCGCGTCTATGAAAAATTCAGTTATATTAGGTATGACTTCTCTTGCCTCTGAGGTACAAAATAAAAGTATACGATCACCTTCAAAACAGTAATCAGCAAGAACCATATTATAAAAGTTTTTAGGTACTTGTACCTCCTCTGATTTATTAAAAACTGTTTTCATAACAGCAGATGTTTTGTTACGAACATCGTACAGTGAATGTTGGATGTTTGTAAAGGACGGAAAATTCCTAGCCGAGTTATTACCCTCTTCAAGTACAAACCTCTTTAATGTTCGATTGTACAATTTTGTTATCGGTTTATCACTTTTAGTAACTGTATCCTTTAATTCCGCTATAGACATTGCAATTTTGTTCTTCTCAAAATCAGGCTTGCATAAATGACCCATTTTTCGTATCACAGAGTTGCCCTGTGTAAATTAGCATTGGTCAGCGAAGGAAATACATCATATTTTTTTAATTTAGGTAAGTAAGTATATAGGTAACGGTTTACTTACTTGCAACGTTAAACTTCCAGAGCATTTGTCTTTTGTGAAATATGAAGCGCATCTCCATATAACAGACCCGTTCTTATAAAGTTTTAGTTTGTAATACTGATGTCCGTTACATATTAGTATTGTTCCTCCTTTTCTTTGTATAAATTTAATATCTTCAATATCTCCACTCATAATAATAATTATTAATTATTTTATTATACAAGACAAACAATAAACTATAATTTCCACACAGATCTATGACACATGATGACATGTGTATGTTTTTCCTCAGGCGTAAACCAAGAAGAATGAATCATATTTATCAAATAAGTTTTAATTACAATTTATTAAAAGTAGTAACAAGGGTAAATTGTAATTACCATTCTTACAACTTACTACTGCAGTAGTAAGAAGGAAGAACAAATTTACTGGTATTACTACTGGTAGTAGCACCGTCAAGGAAAGAAGAGCAGTAGTAACACGGGTAAATTATAATTACCATTCTAACAACTTACTACTGCAGTAGTAAGAAAGGTAAAAAAATTAACAGTATTGTAGAGAGAGAGATTGTAGTACTGGTAGTAGAACTGGTAGTAACACGGGCAGGAGGGCATCTTCGACCCCTTTTGTCTTTATAAGTTTACTCTGTACGCTGTTTGGCCAAACACATTTCAATTCTTTTAGAAGATATTTGAAAACTACTTAAAAACATTTGCTTACAAACGACATTCTCGCTAATATAATAATTAATTTTGTATTGTCTAGGTTTATTCTTACCGGTTTTGGTTTTGGTGTAGGTTTATGATTGAACTTTTAAGATTCTTTGACATTATTTAAAGTATATAACAGCTGAGCTTCGTAAGATCCCAATGTTATAAACTTAAAAATTCTTGTTTTCGTATTTCTGCTGGCACAAGAGAGTAACATCGTTGCTTGCAGGCACACGCATAATCATTGAATACTTTCGATTTTACTAGTTTGTTTTTGACATTATATGTATTTTTCAACTTTTTTGTTTTCATGTATTTCCTATTTTTCTTCTCAGAAAGACAAAATTGTAGGTGTTTTCTTCTGCGTTCAGGTTTGGGGTGACCCATAGTTTTCAGTGTCATTGTGTTCAGTAGTGGGAGAAACAGCTTCAGCTTCGGGATGAATAGCTTCAGTTTCAGAGACTTGACACATTGAAATTAGTTCACCAACCGTCGTGTCGTTATAAGTAGCATTTGTAACTATGACTGGGCTTTCATTGTGTCTTATATTCATGGTTTTGTCAGTTCCAGTTTGGTTATCGTGCACAATAGCAACATGAGTTTGAACCAAGCCCTCTAGTGTGGTTTCATCTCTCGAACTGTTGCTCTTGGGAACTTCAAAGTTATTACCTTTTTTTGCTTTACAGATGAAAGCAAAACATCTGTTTCTTCTCCACTATCAGGTACATAATCAGAATCTGTATCGTCCTCATAGACTCCATTTTGTTTAAGTAACAGCTTTAACTAACAGCATTACGCCTTTTCACAATTCATTATAATCATGCTCCACTATAGAAACATCTCGGCTAAGGGTTTCGAATAGCTGCAACGTACTCGGTGACTTTGGTGGTAATGGTAAATAATTGTTTTCATTTTGGAAGAGAAGTTGCATGAGTAAATAATGGGCAGCTGGTGATTCAACACCTGGATAGAACAAGAATAGCAATCATGAATACCTTGGCCTCATTATTTCCTTACATGTTTGAGTAAAGAGGAGTATAAAATAATAGAAACCAGTCTTTACTGACATTCGGAAACTGGTAGTTTCCGATATGGTTTTAGTGTAGACAGTGGAGAGTACACAGGAGTAACTGGAGACTTTACATAGTATAATATTGTATTTGGGGTTGGTAGTGTTAAAAGTAGTATACCAACCTGTCCCAACAACTTTAAGTGTTATTACAGCCAAAACCACTGAAGAGCTCGGAAGAATTACTAGTCGCTTGAAACGGATTACTAACCTCTAAAATGTAAAAAAAAATACCACTTAGTCAGGTCAATCATTAAATTAAGTTTTTAAATAATTAATTAATTTTTTTTTTCAAGTACCTTTGCAGTTGATGTCATTGGACGTATGTGCTTCAAATTCTGAAGGAACATGTAAATATATAAGTAAATAGGATTATGGGTATAAGTTATGTATACTAAGGTGGGATGTTAGTCATACTAACCAAAGTTACGTAGGTACAATAAAATTAGACGCGAAGAAAAAATGGAACAAAACCAAAACACGTGACCAAAACACATTTAGTACAGTAAAATACCACAAACCGTAAACCCTGTGCCCTTACTGTTAGATCATGTTATTTAAAAAAAAAGAGTTATCATGAATTATCATGCATTTCACCAATCATTGTATTCAGTTCTACGTTATAGCCTATGGCCGTATACCGGGCACTATTGTTGACTCGAGACATGCACCTGAGGCTGAGTCTGGGCTATATATATGAACCCCGCAAACCAAAGATGAAAAGTGTAATAAGCTCATTAAAATGTGTAATGCATCACTAATAATAAAGTTCTTAAGCAGTTATATTGTGAATAATTTTGACATTGACCTACGTATGTAGATACAGTAGTACCTATGTGTACTCAGTATGTCGATTGATCGTCATTTCAGTTGACAGATGAATAAAAGTTTCATATTTGTTTTAAAAAATATATTAAAAGACAACTCTCCTGCACCAAGAATAATAAATTTCTGTGTCTCGGGGGACTTTTCAAACATGGTAACAACGGATATAAAGAACACCCAGACTCTAAACATCAATTTTGGGGATCACAAAGTGTTGAAAAACCTACAACACCCGTCACAGTGTGAATGGCAAGGCGGTTTGTACTTCAAAGAAAGTCTATGAAAAACATAGTTATCTCTGCGGACAATAATAAGGTCCCTTTGGGTATGTAACCTTAAAAATATTAGCTAACTATGTAGTATAAATATAAAAAATAAGAATTGTATGTACTTGATGGAATTACGTCATCATTTGTAAGTGATTGCACCGGCGCTGGCGTCTCCACTGCTGAAATTTCTTCAAAGTCGTTCCCTGTTGAGTGTAATAGGTTAGCTACATATCGTTAATAATGCTCTAAGTTATGATAACGATAAAATAGTTATAATAAGGAATTTTTACAGTATCTTCCTTATCGCCATTATTTATGTAGGTATCTATTTACGAAAAAGCAAAATTGAAAGAATCTGGAAAAAATATTAAGCATTTACTTATCGGAAAATTCAGTATTTTCGTTAATCCCATGTCCCAAGGCACTAAACCAGATTCAATCAATTTGCCACATCTTAAATTCACTTGATTTGTTTCACAATCACGAACTAAAACAAAACACACATTAAATTTCACCAGACAGTGTACGAGAAAACGGTAGAGTTGCCAGTTTTAGAAAGAAATTTACTAACAAAATGTTATCACTATAAAAACATATCTGGCAAGTAATAACTTTATTTTCAGATACTTAACTCAAATATTATAAGGCGCTTTAGTATAATTCAAAGTATTTCTATCAGTCGTTACTTCTATCGCTAACAAACAACTCAACCTGTTTGAGTCGATTTAGTTTATTTGATATTAGATATGTTTGCTCATTGAAAGACGTTTTTCTGAAATATCTCAAGTGTTTTGAGTCGTTTCTGATGAATAAAATTAAATATTTTGTTTCGGTGAAACTAAAATACAAAACCAACCCAACCTGTTTAAGTCGTTTTAGTTAATTGAGATAAAATTATATTTGCAATTTAAACTAAAATGTTAGAAAGGATCCAAACTACACTCGAGAGCAATGAATCCGGGTCACTTAAAGAATGTTAAAAATCTCGGAAACTAAAAATGATAGGTTAATGCAATAAATTGTATTTAATAGACAATGTAATACTCCTTAAATGAAAGTAAAAAAAATATGAGTCACCATACATTTTATTAACACAAAATTACATAAAGAAAAAAACTGCTGATCTCTCCTTAAAACAAAAATAGGAAACATGAAATTTTTGAACTTTATTACGATTTTCTTGAATTTTAATACTTCGTATTGCCTCCTCGTGCTTCCATTACTGCGTTTACGCGGTTTGGCATGCTGTACACCAAGTTCCTTATACGATTTTGGGGAATATTCTCCCATTCCTCTGTGAGAGCAATTTTGAGCTCACGAAGCGTGATTGGGGGAGGGTTTCGTTGTTTTACGCATCTGCCTAGCTCGTCCCAAGCATGCTCGATCGGGTTGATATCCGGGCTGCGCGCTGGCCACTCCATACGAGTAATGTTCATCTCTTGAAGGTAGTCATTCACAATCCTACCTGTATGAGGTCTGGCATTGTCATGCATAAATATAGCATCCTCACCTAAATTGACCATAAATGGACCAACGTGATCATTGAGGATTTCTTCCACATATCTTACGCTAGTTAAAGAGCCGTTTTCTATGATCACCAGCTCTGTGCGACTTTCAGAAGAAATTCCGGCCCACACAAGTACAGACCCACCACCGTAGGCTACTTTTTCTTCGATGCATGCTTGCTTGAATCTTTCCCCTGGTCTTCGATACACTCTGTGTCTTCCATCGTGCTTGTAGAGCATAAATTTTGATTCGTCGGAGAACATAACTTTTGACCAATCTTCAATACTCCAATTTACGTGGCTCTGGGCATAACTTAGTCTCGAAATACGATGCCCACGCTCCAGTTTAGGGCCGTTTGCAGGTCTAAGGGGTTTTAAGTTAGATTCAGCAAGCCGACGTCTTACTGTCCATGCACTTGGGTTACTTCCTCCGAGGCGTCGAAACTGATTGGTGAGTTCAGTTCCTGTGAGAAAGCGATTTCGAAGCATGGTGTTCACCAAGTATCGGTCTTCTCGTGCTGTGGTACACCTGGTTCTGCCCGTTCCTGGTCTGCGTAGGTTAGAACCAGTTTCTTCGTAACGTCGGAGAACTCTTTGTACTGTTGACAGCGACACACCGACAGTCCTGGCTGTATCGCGCTGACTCCGGCCGGTTTCCAGCATTGTAAGTATTCTGGTGCATTCTTCAGGCGTAAGCGACATAATTTCAGCTTGATTAATGAATATAGAGCACTATCAACATGGTTTATGTACCCACATAAATGACAGATTACAAACAAAAGCAACACCAAATGCTGTAATTTCGTAGTTCCATCTTCGAAAGTGGCCCTTTTTCAAATTTGATTTTTTTATGATATAACTTTACAATAACTAAGAAGTTTTAATACCTTCATTTAAGGAGTATTACATTGTCTATTAAATACAATTTATTGCATTAACCTAGCATTTTTAGTTTCCGAGATTTTTAGGATTCTTTAAGTGACCCGGATTCATTGCTCTCGAGTGTATTTGAGTTTATACTGGTTTATCAAACTTATGAACATACTCATAGACATTAAATTACTGAGAAACAATTCAAGCGGACTAGGTACATCCTGCAAATACTTTTTGTGTGTTCTTCATGCTGTGGGTTGACTCAGGATAGTGACAAAACTGGTTTCTGTATACCTATGTATTCAAAATTGGGTTATTACTCAAATCAAATCAAATCAAATTCATTTATTTGCTAGAACATGGTGTATAGAGGTGGTATAATAACATAGTGTAGTTCGCTCATATTCTGCCATGTGATAGCGTGCAAATTTAGTACTTTTTAAATCTCTATTATATAGTATTTCTTAAATCTACATTAAATCTATAATCATTACCATTATGTATTTATTATTATTATTAATTAACATCATTATTTATGTTCAAGTGTCATTCCATAAATTTGTCATTTAAATATTCATGTACGTCATAATAATTTTTATTTAATAACATTTCAAACAGTGTCCTTTTAAATAATCTTACAGGTAGTTCAGCAATATTGTTCGGCAAATGAATATATATTTTTACACACATACAATACACATTTTTCTTAAATAACTCTAGCCTTATCAAAGGTAAACATAATTTATTCTTATGCCGAGTTCGACTGTTTTCTCTATCGCTGAACTTCTCAAACAATTCTTTATGTTTTTTCACAAAAACACATATGTCTAGGATATAGAGACATGGCAGTATTTTGAGTCTTTTAAACAATGGCCTACAACTATCGAGAAAGTCCGCTCCACACATTGCACGAATACATTTTTTTTGTGCTTTGAAGACTCGATCGACATCTACGGAATTACCCCAGATTATGAGACCATATCTTATTATGGAAGATACGTACGCGTGATAGGCTGTAATAGCTGCCTCAAGATTAACAGTTTGTCTAATTTTTTTCAATACAAAGACGAAGCGGTCTATTTTATGTAGTACTTTCTCTATGTGCGGTTTCCAGCTACAAAACTGATCCAACGTTATGCCTAAAAATACATACTCATTTGTATTGGAGAGCTTACAGCTTTCAAAACATATTTGAAGTTTGGGAGGGTTAGAGTTTACTGTTTGTAATTGAACTATATTTGTCTTGGCCATATTTATTTTTAAATTATTTTGCTTCAACCAATTTGTAATATCATTAAGTGCATTGTATATTTCATTTTTTAATGTAATTTGTTTTATTGTCACCCTTAATTATTAGTGTCGTATCGTCTGCAAATAATATACAATTTTTGTTAGTCGCGTCAGGGAGGTCATTGATGTACGTCAAGAACAGTCGACTTCTAGAAAAGAAGTATGGTGGTACACCTAACTCAATTTTGGCATGTGGATTGAGTCCTTTCTGCTTACCTACGGACGAAAGGAGACAAGAAAGTTACTGAGTTACCAGCTTTAATTTTCTGATGAAATAAAAAATGATAAAAATAAGAACTTTATTTTATGACTACTACTATAATATTGTACAAATCTCAAAAATGGGTCACATTTTTATCCGATTGCGCCAGCGAGGGTAATGTGTTACGCGCGTATGTATGTATGTATGTGTATATGTATGTATGTATGTATGTGTATATATATGTATGTTCTTTGTTCCCCTATACTGCCGTGCTAAGCGCAAAAGCGTTATTTCTTTAGTTCATATATTGACTTAAGTTGGAGATATTAATTATATAAGGTCTATTTATTAGCACAATAGGAAATCCATGTGGATATATATGCCTTATTCCTAAGATACTGCTATACCGCTTAGTAATCGTAGAATGAAATGCTTAGTTGAAGCTTTTTCATTACCTCTTCCCTTACCTATGCTTGTAAAATTTATTTGTCGAATAAAATATGTATTGTTTAAAACAACAATCAAAGTATATTTATATAATCCTGTATTATTGAAATTTATAATGATACAAAAAAGAAACCGAAGAAAAAACAGATTTTATGAAATCTACTTACTCAAAAGCAGGGAGCATTCTCTCCAAAAGGAGGATTTTGAGGTATGTTAATTTCAATAATTTTCTTTTTATTAGGTTTTATTTGACTTGTAATATATGTATGCATGTCAGTATATAAATATGTTTATTCGAGTGGAATCCTGCAAGTCGATATTGAGGAAGATAATCCTTAATTGATTTTCATAAAATTATGCATAAGTACACGACTTTGAATGGCAGTGCCTTGCACTACGATGATACTGAAGTTGGCTATATAAAACTATCATTCATAAAAGAAAGTCATATACATGAACCTCAGTTCTATTTATGTTAACAAAAAAATTTTTGCAATAAATTTTTTACTTGTACCAGAAAATAATCTTTTAGTAAAACCGACACCACGCTTTTAAATACGCCACCCCGGCCTTATCTCGTCAATCGGCAGAGCGTGGACGTATGACTCTGTAATACAAAAAATATATACTTCAAACTAAAACCCGACTACTAAAAAAACCACGCTCTAAAAATAATTAAACAAGAAAAAATACACACTTTTCCCATGTTTTGATTTGTTAGAGTGAGTAGCGTATGACCACAGCACAGCAATCCTAGATTTTTCTTTATTAATACTTTTAAGAGCACCATTAAGTGACACATGACATAAATTTGTCATTTAAATATTCATGTACGTCATAATAATTTTTATTTAATAACATTTCAAACAGTGTCCTTTTAAATAATCTTACAGGTAGTTCAGCAATATTGTTCGGCAAATGAATATATATTTTTACACACATACAATACACGGACGGACGACTAAGGTGCTTCTAATGATACCCCATTTGTCATTGAGGTGGTTGAGGAGCTATGAGGGACTAGATGAACCTACTTACATACATTACATAGCCTGTCAAAATCATAACCCTCCTTTTGCTTTGCCGTAGTCGGGGAAAAACAAATGAACGCTATGGATGAATCTACACGGTCCGTAAGGTTTTGATAGGCAAGCTTATTATTTTATATTTATTACAAATTCTTTACTTTCAAATTATAATGATCCATTTTGTTCTTATGCCATAATTTTCTTTTTACGTGCGCAAAATCCCCACGGGTCCCTCCCCACCGGAGCCGTGGAGGAGGTTATGTCGGACTCGAACCGACCAAAAGGCACGCCGCCTATGGGTCGCTTCGGTTGCCGAAGGTGAGGTTTACAGGCATATCCCTCGCACCCCGGCCGACCCAGGGCCATCTACTAACGATCTGGCCCTCTTCTCGGGTGTGAGGACTACAGAGTCCCCAACTCGTCCCCGGAAACGGGGAGGCGCGCCGGGTGCGCCACCGCCGCGGCCTGCCTCTGCCAGGGTGACAGGCGGCTCCACCTGTCACCCCCAGGCCGGCGCTCATGGGGGACGGAGGTCGTTCATCGACCTCTATTAAATCTTATAAATATAACAATATGATGTGCGAAAACAATTGCGCGCTCAAAACCAATAAAAATAAAGTACGGCAAGCCAAGGAGTTTCTAGTTTGAGTCTTAAAAAAGATTAAAAAATTAAAAAAATGTTATAAATTCGGCACCATAGAGGTAGAAGTAATAGGTTTAATGATGTTTTGAAACACAACCTAAGGTTGCACACGATGTTCTAAATTCAAATTAACTTTACCCTCTAGAGGTTAAAAACGACTTGTGGACTCAGAAATCGAAGAGCAAAATTACTCTATGGAAATATACTTACCACCGGGTTTGAGTGGGGCCCAGTACTAAGCTGCCCCAACGGTTTTGTCATTTCAAATTTCAGAGGCTCAACCAAAAAGTGTCTTCTAAAAAGGTCAACTATCTGTTAGAGCTCTCCAACCCCATTCACGTCACCGTCATACTAGACGTAGTGGTTAATTTATGAGTAGTTTTCCAAAAATTGCGAAAGTCATGATGCTGAATGTTTGGAAGCAAGTATTTCCATCCTTATTTATTTTATTTTGTTCGACTTAATGATAGATATTATTGCGTATCCCCCCGTACACCTTACCTTCCTGAGGTTTACCATGCTCTGACATATGTGAACTTCTGCCTAGTCTGTCCGAACATTTAAAATAAAAAAGACCTCACTGGTAATGAAAAACGGAAGCATGTTTGATATCCCATGTGTTTTCATTCGGTTTATGTTTTGCAAATGGCTACCGCCTGCTATAAAACTTGTTTCGATCTTTACAGTAGCAGTTAGGTTTACTATTTTCAATAATTTATTTTGTTTTATACTTTTGTAGCTATGATATACATATTACCTACCTACACAGTGGATACGAATCTAGCGATATCTTTCAAGCTAAAACCCATTGAGCCGTTCAGGCTGGTAAGCGTGCAAACCAATTATACATATTGGCATACACACTCTTGAATAACCCTCCTACATTTTTTTTATACCACTTAGGTGGCAGACTAGTACACGGCCCACATGATGAAAAGTGGTTATCGTGGCCTATGGACGTATGCAAAACCAAGGGACTTCCTTGGTTTTGGACGCTCGCGCTGCCAACCCTGTAAGCACAGAGAGCTTCTGTGCCGTCAGTGTAAAAGACAAAGCAGGGCAAGCTTTTGGTCTTCCCACTAACAGCACCAAAACTCTCCAGTGAGCTTGAAAAATATACTTACCACTGGGTTTGAGTAGGGTCCAGTACTAAACTGCCCCAACGGTTTTATTATTTCAGATTTCAGAGGCTTCCTTCTGACATTTTCGGGTAAGAACAAAATTCTCCTTCAGATGCAGTCGAGTAAAATCAATAACAGTAAAAGGCTCGTAATAAATATTAAACGATCAATATTGTTTTTATCTATACGAAGCGAAATACTGAAATTTACCCATTTAGAATTTGTATACGGCCTCTTAATTGACTTAAACCAATGAAAATCGTCATCATCATGACCAACTAAGTTCTTTTTTAATAAGCATTTTTTTGCTTTTTCTAAATTTAAAAATAATTAAATCGTTTTCAATTTTCTTCTTTCTCGTACTATGGTTGTTCTCTAGCTCTGGAGTAAGCTTCCAAGCAGCTGGAGCATGTTCATAATAATTGTCTGACTCCCTTTTAATTTCTGAGGAATCTGATAATAAAGACATAAATGTGTCATCCGAGCTATTATGTCTGTATCATTCGTTCTTTGGTAAAAGTATCTCGTTATACATCCACTTTTTTTGGACATCTTCACCTGTAACAGAAAAGGTATTTGGTAACCGGTACACCTTTTAGAAAATTAGCATTTAGTTTTCGTATATGCAATTTCCAAACTGCATTTGGTGCATAGACAGCAAGCATATCCAGGATTAAAAAGCCGACAAAAGGCGGTTCCATGTACTATAATTGTAAAGGATTTTATTCAATTAATTTAGTGGCTGGTATGCTGGTATATTTGATGCATGTTTGTTTCGTCAAGCAATTGAAAGCGGAAAAATAAAAATATCAGAAAGGGACTTTTTGCCAAATGCAATTATGAAAGCTCCGTTCGTATTACTTGGTGACTCTGCATTTCCATTAAAAACCTATGTATTAAAACCATATCCAGAGGCAAATACAGTTTCGGGAAACGATAAAAATAGGTTTAATTAAAGATTTTCATGTGCCAAAATTGTTATAGAGTGCTCATTAGGGTCTATAGCATCAAAATTTGGAATACTTAATAGACATAATGCCTACCGTTGTCGATAATGCAATGAATATAGTAAAAATTCATAATATCTCAAGTGAACTTGAAGCTCGCTGTAATCAAACTTCATTTTCAGCTATTTTTCAGACACAACAATCTCTTCAAAGACTACGACGGTTTAACTTCAACACGAAAAGCATTACAGACGAGAAAAACATTTTAAAGCTTTCTTAAATACAACTCGCTTTAGTAGTGAATGTAGTCTTTATTATTGGTTGTATAGTTATTTTTTTAATTTACTTACTGGTCAGGTGCAACCAAGTTCAACTTTATTCCATGCTCTTCTTGTCAATGATTCTTGTCATACGATTTCTATGTTTGTATTTTTTATTCCACAGTACCATTTGTTCTCGCCCTGTATTTATAAGATCTATATTCATATTTTTCTTACGAAAAAACAATTAAATTATTTAATGTATCCAATGACTTCACAGATCAACGTCAAAGAAAATATACCGGCCATGTGCGTTTCGTTAACGCTTGTACCTATTGGCTTAGTGAAATTCCGAAACATAAAATATAAGGTTTTTACCATATTTATTACAATGTATGTCTAACATATTATTTGGTTATAAAAGTAAGTTTAGTAAAGATCTTAGGCACTTAGTTGTGTTGAGTGCAGCAGCGTTTGCTTCCTCGTTCTTGCCTCGAGCGAAAGTGCCACCAAATTTCAGTTTTTAGCGCCTACCAAACCAACGGAAGTTGTCAAGCGCGCATAACTTATACTAATACAGAAATTATTAGTTTTAAGAAGCTTTACAAAACAATTAGATTCATTACACGACTTTATAATTTTTTTATTAAATAATGAGGAACATTACAATACTTTTGTTAATCTCTTATGAAGAGAATCTCTGAAAATTATAACAAACTTTCATCTTCAATGGCTTATTATGAAAAGCATAATTTTTTTATAATTATTTGAATAATTAACTGATAATATTACAATATTACACATATTTCATTACTTATCTCTTAGAAATTGTTTATTTTAGAACTTTATGACCAATTTAACTAACTGATCTTCAATGACTTATTATGAAAAGCATATTATTTGTCACATCCAATGATGTGATAAATCTTTAAATAATTAATAAGAAATATTTACACACATTTTATAAGTTATCTTCATTACCATTATATAGTGGTGAGTTGTTAATACCAGTTATCCAGTACCTAATACCCGCAAGTTCCCCCACCACGTCAAGGTAATCCCCCGGTTATTATTATTATTCATCTTTATTAAAGTAACATCATAGTTATATTTTTAAATACATATAAAAACATATTTTTATAAATAAAAAAAATAGTACTCCACCGGCATTGGGTACAGAGACCAAGCTGCCGGTGGTTAGGGCTCCAGAGAGAGGAATCTCCTCACAATGCGTGCCGCGTCGAGGAGCACTGCCTTCTGCATCAGGCCCTTGACCCAACTGTCTAATGCGAGCCTCTTAAGAAGCTCATGGCAATTAGTCCGTGAACCGACACAACTATCGGAACAATAATCGCTGAATCCACATTCCACATGTCGACAACCTCGTGAGCCAGATCCAGATATTTTATTTGCTTATCTTTTTCGGCTTTCATGAGATTTTCGTCATGCGGGATGGTGATATCAATAACGATCTATCTCCACTAATTATTATTATTATTACGAAAAGTAATCCACTAAAATGAACTATAAGTAATCAACCACTCATCCAACTGGATAGTATCTTCGCGCTGACATATATTTTATAGGAAAACAAGCCATGTTAGCACACCTAGCTACATGTCGTCTTTAGATACTTACTGGACTTCACTCCTTAAGCTAACCATTTTCATAACTTGCTACAGAAGACAGCTAGGAAAATTAATAAAAAAATCTTCGTACCACTTACCGAAATGGAAATAAAAATCTTCTTAGCAGGTTATGGAACCCTTTCGGCCACCTATGTAACTGTGTTTTGTAACCCGTTACAACAGAAGAAAATGTTTTCTTTTTTCGTTACCTAACCAAGATCCAAATATTTTGTAACAAAACTATCTACCTACCAAAAGGAAAAAATTATTGACTAAATAACAGTAAACTTAAAATATTTTTATTTATCCTTCTTACAAAAATAAACAAGCTCATTAGTTTTGTTGTTAATATTAAATAAATGTGTAGGGACTAATAATTTCCAAGCAGTGCCCAGTTGTTATTAAGTTTGATTTCAGTTCATTAAAAGCCGCAATAATTTGTTCTTCTATTTCTGTGTAATTTATTATTGCTATCATATAGTTTTGTTTCCTTTTCCAGCACATCTAAAAGTTGACCGATATTCTATAATTTTCGCCTGATTATTTTATTAATTTTATTGTGCCATCCCTTCAAGATTGGTTGTTCTTATAATTTCGATTTCACAACCATATTTCTTTGCAAAATGAAATGTCCACTGTTTATTAAAGTATTTATTGAACCGTTCGATATCTTCGCCTTTTGGGCTTTTTTTCATTACATATTCACATCCTTTTTCTATATACTCTTCTGGCAAACGAGCCAAACCAACGCGCCGTGCAACATGCCTTTGTTTTACTATTTAGTTTTCATTTCTTTTGCTTTACAAAACAGACTTCGGTTAAAATGATAGTAACATCCTTTGACTATTATTTTAGGGAAAACCTGTTGAACGGCTATTATTGCCGCAGCTTCATAATCTAATGTGATTTTACGCATTAGATTATCACACCCATGCAGCAATCATTATCATGTCCATTAGCATTTAATATTTAGTTTTTCACATTTAGCTTGAAACTATCTTTACATCCTTTTTTAGTGTAGCAAAGCCAAAACAAGCTTCCATCTTTATATATTTTTCTGCGGTGAAATCGTCGTCCATCGTGAAGCAATAGAAATAGAACACCACCTCTCCTAGATGAAATGAATTGAATTTTAGGATGCGGGCACATTGCGAATATTGCAATCACAAATAATTATATGACTTTATCACAAAATGGAAAATCGTAATAGAAAATTGCACAAACAGCAATCCACAAGAGCAGAAATTGCATGTCAATATGTCATGATCCGTCAATTAGTTTATTTATCGTTATCAGTACGGCCAGTACTTATGACATACAGAAAAGATAATTATATCTACCTAACAGTTTGAGTTGATCTTGGTTCCCAATAAGAAATTTAAATTTTGCTATCGTAACTGGGAAAATAGGCAAGGAAGTAATATAAAAAGTCTTAATTTGTAACTTGGTAACAAGAAAAGAAAAAACTTTCTTCTTTTGGAACCTCCTTGCGGTTACAAATTATAGTTGCGAATGCGGACGAAAAGATCTTGGTTTGTAACTAAGCAATGAAAAAAGAGAACATTTTCTTCTCTCTCTTCTTACAAAACACAGTTACACATAGGTGGCCAAAAGGTTGGTTCTGAAAATAACAATTAAATTATTTTTTCGTAGCTGGTTATCAAAACAGGAAAAAATCCATGTTCGTAGCTAGTTATCAACAAAGCGTCTATTTTATGAAAATATACATTTACCCAGGTGTAATATTAAAAAAAAAATGTACATAAAGTGGACCGTCTGATATCAACTTCACACGTAACTTTAATCCGTGATAGTAAACTGTCGTAGAAAATTGTAAATAATAAGATTAGTTGTTTACGTCGTGAAGAATTTTTATGAAGTCATTGTCACAGTAACAGCTGATTGTTCTATATACGAATATTTTAAAATTGACATCGATATAAAAAACCAAAACTACAACATAAACGAACCTGCGCCTATACTGAACCTGGCTAGTTGATCGTAGTTACAATCTACTAACCGGTGTCAATCATTTTCATTGAGTGTTCGAAATGGGTAGAACCATAACTGGAATTGTTGTTGAATCATAATTGGAAAAATTGTTTGCGTAACAAAATATTGCCTCATAACACGTAAAATTCATATTTGATCTGGCACGCATTTTTGGTACAGTCACGGAATAATGTTCGATAATGTACAATTTTTACAAATGTGGACCCGGCTTAATATCAATGCACCGCAGGCGTTGCTTTGTGAATATGGGATGATTACTTTGTAAGCTGAATGCGGCTCGACTGGGCGGGCCGACTTAGCAAAGGTCGTCATTTTTTGTGACGATGCTTTTATCTTGATTGTAACCTCGTAAATTTCAACTGTAATCCGATATTCGTCACACTTTGTATAATTACAATCCTACATAATAAAAATATTTAGAAGTAAAAATACAGCAATTTGCATCCTGCCTATAAACGATGCATATAAAGTGCTTTGTTAAATCAATATCGTTGGCACTTTTGGTTGGCACATGATTAATCATATTGATTATATCCCTTTTGATCGAGTTACCTTAAACGCGAGATGCCAATGAAGGTGTTTTGCCTAAAAATAAGATTTGCCATAAAAGCTGTTTGCCTTTAGTGAGAAATGCCGATGAAGCTGCATGTCTGAAATGTGAAGCCGTGGAGGAGGTTATGTCGGACTCGAACCGACCAAAAGGCACGCCGCCTATGGGTCGCTTCGGTTGCCGAAGGTGAGGTTGACAGGCATATCCCTCGCACCCCGGCCGACCCAGGGCCATCTACTAACGATCTGGCCCTCTTCTCGGGTGTGAGGACTACAGAGTCCCCAACTCGTCCCCGGAAACGGGGAGGCGCGCCGGGTGCGCCACCGCCGCGGCCTGCCTCTGCCAGGGTGACAGGCGGCTCCACCTGTCACCCCCAGGCCGGCGCTCATGGGGGACGGAGGTCGTTCATCGACCTCTATTAAATCTTATAAATATAACAATATGATGTGCGAAAACAATTGCGCGCTCAAAACCAATAAAAATAAAGTACGGCAAGCCAAGGAGTTTCTAGTTTGAGTCTTAAAAAAGATTAAAAAATTAAAAAAATGTTATAAATTCGGCACCATAGAGGTAGAAGTAATAGGTTTAATGATGTTTTGAAACACAACCTAAGGTTGCACACGATGTTCTAAATTCAAATTAACTTTACCCTCTAGAGGTTAAAAACGACTTGTGGACTCAGAAATCGAAGAGCAAAATTACTCTATGGAAATATACTTACCACCGGGTTTGAGTGGGGCCCAGTACTAAGCTGCCCCAACGGTTTTGTCATTTCAAATTTCAGAGGCTCAACCAAAAAGTGTCTTCTAAAAAGGTCAACTATCTGTTAGAGCTCTCCAACCCCATTCACGTCACCGTCATACTAGACGTAGTGGTTAATTTATGAGTAGTTTTCCAAAAATTGCGAAAGTCATGATGCTGAATGTTTGGAAGCAAGTATTTCCATCCTTATTTATTTTATTTTGTTCGACTTAATGATAGATATTATTGCGTATCCCCCCGTTTACCTTACCTTCCTGAGGTTTACCATGCTCTGACATATGTGAACTTCTGCCTAGTCTGTCCGAACATTTAAAATAAAAAAGACCTCACTGGTAATGAAAAACGGAAGCATGTTTGATATCCCATGTGTTTTCATTCGGTTTATGTTTTGCAAATGGCTACCGCCTGCTATAAAACTTGTTTCGATCTTTACAGTAGCAGTTGGGTTTACTATTTTCAATAATTTATTTTGTTTTATACTTTTGTAGCTATGATATACATATTACCTACCTACACAGTGGATACGAATCTAGCGATATCTTTCAAGCTAAAACCCATTGAGCCGTTCAGGCTGGTAAGCGTGCAAACCAATTATACATATTGGCATACACACTCTTGAATAACCCTCCTACATTTTTTTTATACCACTTAGGTGGCAGACTAGTACACGGCCCACATGATGAAAAGTGGTTATCGTGGCCTATGGACGTATGCAAAACCAAGGGACTTCCTTGGTTTTGGACGCTCGCGCTGCCAACCCTGTAAGCACAGAGAGCTTCTGTGCCGTCAGTGTAAAAGACAAAGCAGGGCAAGCTTTTGGTCTTCCCACTAACAGCACCAAAACTCTCCAGTGAGCTTGAAAAATATACTTACCACTGGGTTTGAGTAGGGTCCAGTACTAAACTGCCCCAACGGTTTTATTATTTCAGATTTCAGAGGCTTCCTTCTGACATTTTCGGGTAAGAACAAAATTCTCCTTCAGATGCAGTCGAGTAAAATCAATAACAGTAAAAGGCTCGTAATAAATATTAAACGATCAATATTGTTTTTATCTATACGAAGCGAAATACTGAAATTTACCCATTTAGAATTTGTATACGGCCTCTTAATTGACTTAAACCAATGAAAATCGTCATCATCATGACCAACTAAGTTCTTTTTAATAAGCATTTTTTTGCTTTTTCTAAATTTAAAAATAATTAAATCGTTTTCAATTTTCTTCTTTCTCGTACTATGGTTGTTCTCTAGCTCTGGAGTAAGCTTCCAAGCAGCTGGAGCATGTTCATAATAATTGTCTGACTCCCTTTTAATTTCTGAGGAATCTGATAATAAAGACATAAATGTGTCATCCGAGCTGTTATGTCTGTATCATTCATTCTTTGGTAAAAGTATCTCGTTATACATCCACTTTTTTTGGACATCTTCACCTGTAACAGAAAAGGTATTTGGTAACCGGTACACCTTTTAGAAAATTAGCATTTAGTTTTCGTATATGCAATTTCCAAACTGCATTTGGTGCATAGACAGCAAGCATATCCAGGATTAAAAAGCCGACAAAAGGCGGTTCCATGTACTATAATTGTAAAGGATTTTATTCAATTAATTTAATGGCTGGTATGCTGGTATATTTGATGCATGTTTGTTTCGTCAAGCAATTGAAAGCGGAAAAATAAAAATATCAGAAAGGGACTTTTTGCCAAATGCAATTATGAAAGCTCCGTTCGTATTACTTGGTGACTCTGCATTTCCATTAAAAACCTATGTATTAAAACCATATCCAGAGGCAAATACAGTTTCGGGAAACGATAAAAATAGGTTTAATTAAAGATTTTCATGTGCCAAAATTGTTATAGAGTGCTCATTAGGGTCTATAGCATCAAAATTTGGAATACTTAATAGACATAATGCCTACCGTTGTCGATAATGCAATGAATATAGTAAAAATTCATAATATCTCAAGTGAACTTGAAGCTCGCTGTAATCAAACTTCATTTTCAGCTATTTTTCAGACACAACAATCTCTTCAAAGACTACGACGGTTTAACTTCAACACGAAAAGCATTACAGACGAGAAAAACATTTTAAAGCTTTCTTAAATACAACTCGCTTTAGTAGTGAATGTAGTCTTTATTATTGGTTGTATAGTTATTTTTTTAATTTACTTACTGGTCAGGTGCAACCAAGTTCAACTTTATTCCATGCTCTTCTTGTCAATGATTCTTGTCATACGATTTCTATGTTTGTATTTTTTATTCCACAGTACCATTTGTTCTCGCCCTGTATTTATAAGATCTATATTCATATTTTTCTTACGAAAAAACAATTAAATTATTTAATGTATCCAATGACTTCACAGATCAACGTCAAAGAAAATATACCGGCCATGTGCGTTTCGTTAACGCTTGTACCTATTGGCTTAGTGAAATTCCGAAACATAAAATATAAGGTTTTTACCATATTTATTACAATGTATGTCTAACATATTATTTGGTTATAAAAGTAAGTTTAGTAAAGATCTTAGGCACTTAGTTGTGTTGAGTGCAGCAGCGTTTGCTTCCTCGTTCTTGCCTCGAGCGAAAGTGCCACCAAATTTCAGTTTTTAGCGCCTACCAAACCAACGGAAGTTGTCAAGCGCGCATAACTTATACTAATACAGAAATTATTAGTTTTAAGAAGCTTTACAAAACAATTAGATTCATTACACGACTTTATAATTTTTTTATTAAATAATGAGGAACATTACAATACTTTTGTTAATCTCTTATGAAGAGAATCTCTGAAAATTATAACAAACTTTCATCTTCAATGGCTTATTATGAAAAGCATAATTTTTTTATAATTATTTGAATAATTAACTGATAATATTACAATATTACACATATTTCATTACTTATCTCTTAGAAATTGTTTATTTTAGAACTTTATGACCAATTTAACTAACTGATCTTCAATGACTTATTATGAAAAGCATATTATTTGTCACATCCAATGATGTGATAAATCTTTAAATAATTAATAAGAAATATTTACACACATTTTATAAGTTATCTTCATTACCATTATATAGTGGTGAGTTGTTAATACCAGTTATCCAGTACCTAATACCCGCAAGTTCCCCCACCACGTCAAGGTAATCCCCCGGTTATTATTATTATTCATCTTTATTAAAGTAACATCATAGTTATATTTTTAAATACATATAAAAACATATTTTTATAAATTAAAAAAATAGTACTCCACCGGCATTGGGTACAGAGACCAAGCTGCCGGTGGTTAGGGCTCCAGAGAGAGGAATCTCCTCACAATGCGTGCCGCGTCGAGGAGCACTGCCTTCTGCATCAGGCCCTTGACCCAACTGTCTAATGCGAGCCTCTTAAGAAGCTCATGGCAATTAGTCCGTGAACCGACACAACTATCGGAACAATAATCGCTGAATCCACATTCCACATGTCGACAACCTCGTGAGCCAGATCCAGATATTTTATTTGCTTATCTTTTTCGGCTTTCATGAGATTTTCGTCATGCGGGATGGTGATATCAATAACGATCTATCTCCACTAATTATTATTATTATTACGAAAAGTAATCCACTAAAATGAACTATAAGTAATCAACCACTCATCCAACTGGATAGTATCTTCGCGCTGACATATATTTTATAGGAAAACAAGCCATGTTAGCACACCTAGCTACATGTCGTCTTTAGATACTTACTGGACTTCACTCCTTAAGCTAACCATTTTCATAACTTGCTACAGAAGACAGCTAGGAAAATTAATAAAAAAATCTTCGTACCACTTACCGAAATGGAAATAAAAATCTTCTTTTATAGCAGGTTATGGAACCCTTTCGGCCACCTATGTAACTGTGTTTTGTAACCCGTTACAACAGAAGAAAATGTTTTCTTTTTTCGTTACCTAACCAAGATCCAAATATTTTGTAACAAAACTATCTACCTACCAAAAGGAAAAAATTATTGACTAAATAACAGTAAACTTAAAATATTTTTATTTATCCTTCTTACAAAAATAAACAAGCTCATTAGTTTTGTTGTTAATATTAAATAAATGTGTAGGGACTAATAATTTCCAAGCAGTGCCCAGTTGTTATTAAGTTTGATTTCAGTTCATTAAAAGCCGCAATAATTTGTTCTTCTATTTCTGTGTAATTTATTATTGCTATCATATAGTTTTGTTTCCTTTTCCAGCACATCTAAAAGTTAACCGATATTCTATAATTTTCGCCTGATTATTTTATTAATTTTATCCCTTCAAGATTGGTTGTTCTTATAATTTCGATTTCACAACCATATTTCTTTGCAAAATGAAATGTCCACTGTTTATTAAAGTATTTATTGAACCGTTCGATATCTTCGCCTTTTGGGCTTTTTTTCATTACATATTCACATCCTTTTTCTATATACTCTTCTGGCAAACGAGCCAAACCAACGCGCCGTGCAACATGCCTTTGTTTTACTATTTAGTTTTCATTTCTTTTGCTTTACAAAACAGACTTCGGTTAAAATGATAGTAACATCCTTTGACTATTATTTTAGGGAAAACCTGTTGAACTGCTATTATTGCCGCAGCTTCATAATCTAATGTGATTTTACGCATTAGATTATCACACCCATGCAGCAATCATTATCATGTCCATTAGTATTTAATATTTAGTTTTTCACATTTAGCTTGAAACTATCTTTACATCCTTTTTTAGTGTAGCAAAGCCAAAACAAGCTTCCATCTTTATATATTTTTCTGCGGTGAAATCGTCGTCCATCGTGAAGCAATAGAAATAGAACACCACCTCTCCTAGATGAAATGAATTGAATTTTAGGATGCGGGCACATTGCGAATATTGCAATCACAAATAATTATATGACTTTATCACAAAATGGAAAATCGTAATAGAAAATTGCACAAACAGCAATCCACAAGAGCAGAAATTGCATGTCAATATGTCATGATCCGTCAATTAGTTTATTTATCGTTATCAGTACGGCCAGTACTTATGACATACAGAAAAGATAATTATATCTACCTAACAGTTTGAGTTGATCTTGGTTCTTAATAAGAAATTTAAATTTTGCTATCGTAACTGGGAAAATAGGCAAGGAAGTAATATAAAAAGTCTTAGTTTGTAACTTGGTAACAAGAAAAGAAAAAACTTTCTTCTTTTGGAACCTCCTTGCGGTTACAAATTATAGTTGCGAATGCGGACGAAAAGATCTTGGTTTGTAACTAAGCAATGAAAAAAGAGAACATTTTCTTCTCTCTCTTCTTACAAAACACAGTTACACATAGGTGGCCAAAAGGTTGGTTCTGAAAATAACAATTAAATTATTTTTTCGTAGCTGGTTATCAAAACAGGAAAAAAATCCATGTTCGTAGCTAGTTATCAACAAAGCGTCTATTTTATGAAAATATACATTAACCCAGGTGTAATATTAAAAAAAAAATGTACATAAAGTGGACCGTCTGATATCAACTTCACACGTAACTTTAATCCGTGATAGTAAACTGTCGTAGAAAATTGTAAATAATAAGATTAGTTGTTTACGTTGTGAAGAATTTTTATGAAGTCATTGTCACAGTAACAGCTGATTGTTCTATATACGAATATTTTAAAATTGACATTGATATAAAAAACCAAAACTACAACATAAACGAACCTGCGCCTATACTGAACCTGGCTAGTTGATCGTAGTTACAATCTACTAACCGGTGTCAATCATTTTCATTGAGTGTTCGAAATGGGTAGAACCATAACTGGAATTGTTGTTGAATCATAATTGGAAAAATTGTTTGCGTAACAAAATATTGCCTCATAACACGTAAAATTCATATTTGATCTAGCACGCATTTTTGGTACAGTCACGGAATAATGTTCGATAATGTACAATTTTTACAAATGTGGACCCGGCTTAATATCAATGCACCGCAGGCGTTGCTTTGTGAATATGGGATGATTAATTTGTAAGCTGAATGCGGCTCGACTGGGCGGGCCGACTTAGCAAAGGTCGTCATTTTTTGTGACGATGCTTTTATCTTGATTGTAACCTCGTAAATTTCAACTGTAATCCGATATTCGTCACACTTTGTATAATTACAATCCTACATAATAAAAATATTTAGAAGTAAAAATACAGCAATTTGCATCCTGCCTATAAACGATGCATATAAAGTGCTTTGTTAAATCAATATCGTTGGCACTTTTGGTTGGCACATGATTAATCATATTGATTATATCCCTTTTGATCGAGTTACCTTAAACGCGAGATGCCAATGAAGGTGTTTTGCCTAAAAATAAGATTTGCCATAAAAGCTGTTTGCCTTAAGTGAGAAATGCCGATGAAGCTGCATGTCTGAAATGTGAAGTCGACTAAGCACATTGCCTAAATTTAATTTAACTATAAGGCAGTTTGCCAGAAATACAAGATGACTCAGAGGTCTGTTTGCTCTAAACGAGAAATGACAATGAAGCAGCATGCCTGAAATGTAAAATGACTAGGAAGCCGATTGCCTGAAATACAATAATAAATTTAATGTCTGCTTAGCCTTAGCAAAATTGGCAGCGAAGAAAAGAATTACCTCCTTTTGTCGATCAATAGCGGGTAATTCTGCTTTATAAGTAAGATGCCAATGAACGGCTACTGGGACCATATTTGCTAATCTCTATAGAAAACTAGGCATGCGTCGGGGTCGAACCCTATATGCTTTGTTCGACAGATCGAACAACGCGGACATTTTCCTACCATTTTTCCTGTTGGTTGGATTGATGATGAAAAAATAGTCACAATTTATTATGTTATTATTTATCTAATAATATTATATTATTATTATATACAGGTGAACTCAAAATCAATGCAATTTTATCTTACCTTTAAAAAAAGAAATAAATTCTACATAGTAATAATTGTACTTAATTAACGACATAAAATTACCTTATTATATTTTTACGTGCACGGGGTACAATTAAATGCCGTTTACTCAACGAAGAGATTTATTAGCTCACCACAAACTAGACAATTTAATCACTAGTACACACAGTACTCTTCAACAGTTCCAGTCGCTCAGTAGTTCACAGTAGTCCACAGTCGTTGCTCAGGTCGCAGGTAGAATTTTCTTCGGTCGAGTTCGTGTTCGTTATCGATCTCAAAGACAGAATGAATCGTGTCGCTATGCGAGCGTGTTTTTATACCTCTCAATTAGGAGGATCGAATTATCTAGAAAGTTCGCGAGCGATAAATACCTATTCTTTGATCTTGTCGCCGTCGCTGACCTTCGAGTACATTCTCGATATTTACCTATTGTTTGTTTTTATTCAAAAGAGTGCATAGGTACTCGTAGGTAGGTTGTGACTTTGTGTTGTCAATTCTAGATTTTTCTATGCCATTCGGTAGAGTACCTCGTCACTAACAAGGCGTTTTTATTTCTTGAAGATTCGATTATTAGTTTTCGAGATATCGGCATCTGTCGTAACAATATTTTTAACATAACATAACATAAACTCACGCCTATATCCCCAAAGGGGTAGGCAGAGGTGCTAGCGCCCACATTTCGCCAGTTTATGTTTAGGTCCCAATGTAATAGGTGGCGAGCCTATTGCCATTAACCGGGCACTTATAAACCTGCGATAAATACACACATAACTTTGAAAAGCATCGAAAAGTCATTGATGTGCACCATGGTATAACCTGGGATCGAACCCGAGACCTCGTCTCAGCAGTCCATTACCCATACCACTAGGCTACCGCGGTTACCTATTTTTAATACATAGATGTTATTTGATTTCTAACTTTATATATGTTTGTTATAAATTCGAAGGGAGTTGTAGTGTCATTTTCTAACTTTTTAAATTCTTTCTTGTACCTTGCATTAAACAGAATATCGACCTTATTGCGGTTGCATCGATTAAACATTGAGTTTTTAATTTTTCGGTCTTGCCATTTGGCCTCTCGCAGTAATTTATGAAGGAAGTCCGTAGATAACAGGGACAATATTTACCGTGTCATCATCGCTGTCCACATCGATGTGAAGAGTATAGAGTTGGTAGAAAATTGACGGCACTCTTTTGAATGTTCCATCTCCAAAGAATTGTAATGGCTTACTATTATTATTTTGAAGATATTATCTGCTGAATGTCGTGGAAAAAATAAAATTTTTATTCTCTTTGCCATTATCACATACGAGGAAGTTGTTACTAAAAATATATGGTACTTGTACCTCACTCAAGTTTTTAAACTCTGTTTTTACAAGAAACTGCTTTTTAATATTTCCTTGTTGCTCTCAATAAGCTATCCTTCTTTGATTTAAAAATTGGCATTACTGGTAAATCCTCATCAACTTTCATCTCCTCGGTGAATTCATGTTCTGCAAAAACCTTTTCAAAAATTTGTTGAACAGGTATGAAGTTTTTCGTTACTTCCTCTTTGCACTTTTCATCAATACCAATACCTCATTTCTTGTATTATTATCTTTACAAGTAAGTGTGCTCTCCCCTAAAACTCCATCTCTAGTTATATTAATTTTTAATGAAGCACTACATTCGTTCCGGTTGGAACATCTCCACAAAGACGAACCATCTTTATTTTTATAATTTAAAGTTTACCGTCTACCAGAATACAGTAATGTAGATCCACCTCTATTATTTTTTATGAAATCAAATCCGAGAGTACCTTCACTATTTCTTTTTTCAGACATTATTAAAATTAATTATTGTTATGGTTTATGTATAATTTGTTCTGAACGTTGAGTGAATCACATTGAAAAATATATTAGCTGTCAACTCATAATAGACCGCATAATAGATAATTTCAATTTCAAGTGGCCAGTACTTACCTACACTATTTTTGATGGAAAAGTTTTCAAGTGACCAATGCTACAATTATAATATTTACAGACATAAACATTACATTACATAAGACATTTAACCGCTTAGGTATTTTGCTTTGTAAACATTTTACTACTTAGGCATTTTGCTGCTTATTTACTACTTAGGTATTTAACCACTTTAGTATTTTGCTTCATAGGCAACGACTTTAGGCAATGTGCTTCTTAGTCGACTTCACATTTCAGACATGCAGCTTCATCAGCATTTCTCATTTAAGGCAAACAGCTTTTAGGCAAATCTTATTTTTAGGTAAAACACCCTTATTATCATCTCGCGTTTAAGGTAACTCGATCAAAAGGGGATTATATTATTTAGCCCTATCATATTGAATTGACTATGGTATGATTTAGGTATCTTGATTATTGGTAGGTAGAACTTACAAGATCTACAAGGAAATCTTATTTTAACTGGACTGTCAAATAAGGGTCGTCGTATTCGTGAATCTTGTATGTATGTTGTAGGTATTAAGTGTTGATGCCAAATTACAGATGACTTTGCTTCGACGGTAGTTCTTTTTAACTCTTCCAAATACTTATCAAACACTTTACTAGAAGACAGGTAGGACACGGCGGTATTTCTGCCCAATTAAGCAGTCCGACTGGGGAAGTACCTCCGCCCTACAGAATACCGCGGTTATAATAACTTCGTGTTGTGTTCCCGGCGGTGAGTACGGTAGCCAGAGCTCACTGGAGAGTTTTTGTGCTGTCAGTGGGATGACCAAAGGCTTATCCTGCTCTGTCCTCTACACTGACGGCACAAAATCTCTGTTCTTACAGGGTCGGCAACACGGATGTGACTCCACTGGTGTTACACACGTTCGTAGGTCATGGTAATCACTTTCCATCAGGTGGGCCGTGTGCTTGTCTGCCACCTAAGTAGTATAAACAAAAAGACATGAAATTTGCCAGCATGGTTAACATGATGAAAGTTTTATTTTGACTACTGCAAGAATCGGAATATAATTCAAGTTTCAAATTCGTTCTCTTTTCCCTAAGGCATACTTCTAATTTATTCAAATAATCTTGAAGTGCCGATGCTATCTCATTAGCACCCCAGCCACTTTGATTTTCCTACCAAACAAAACTCAACATCTTTGTTTTTTTTTCATTTTAGGTTTATGTTGCATTATACAAACATTATATAACCAGACTGGACGTGAGTAAAATACCTCTCGAACACTTCATTTTGGAAGAGATTGATTCTGTTGGCTATCAAAACAAATTTAGATTACATTTTCCTCATCTTCAGTGTCACTGAGAAGACTAAAGAATTTTTAGCCCTTAATTTGTGCAAGCTATAATCTATTAGAATGTTGTTTTTTTTATCTAAATCCATTTCATTTTTTATTTTTATGAAAAACTTGCAAGCCGAACTTGCCTCTACTCCAGTATGTTCAACTATCTGTTCAACCGGTTGAATAAATGCGACCATTTTCTATTTGAAAACCTGGCGTGTTATATTCTCCGTTATCCATTATTATTGAAAAAAAAATGACACTAATTTTGAATAATGATGCACAAACCACGTGATTTTGTCAAAAAGAGATGGCAATGAATAAATATATATATATGTAATAACGACACATCAAACGTAATATCAATTGTACGTTTGATGTATCGCTCTGAAGATATTCGTTCTATGTAGATATATCACTTTGAAAAAACTAGGGTATTTTGCTGCTTTTTCAATAGCTATGTTCCGTTTACAGTAAATTCGAAAATATGTTTGTTTGGCTATAGGAATTGACTAGGAAACAATTAATTATTTTGAGAAATTTCCATTTCAATAGCATTGTCTCTTCAAGTTCCATGTTTCATATGAATTCCTGTTAGCGAACTTTATTTGCGTTAGGAACCTATATACCTGCTGAGTAATGGACGAGGTTCTGGCGCAGTCTCCTCTTGGGGTTTAGAGCATTGTATTTGACGTATTGGGTTTTGGTGGTGTAGAATATGTGGGGCTATCCTATCTCTTACCGCGGGTGGTTTTCCATGCATAGGAAGTAAACATTTGTATAGTCACAGTATTCACTCCCTTTATATCATTCTCCAGCGTTATATCGTCACTAATCAACAATTCTTAATTACTTTCAACAAAACATGGATATAATAATAAGGTACTAAACCAAATGCCCAACAACTGTCAAGTATTCTAGGAAATTATACGTATACATCAGCTAGTTTCGTGTACAGGAGAGCTACTAAGGTTTACAAAGCTCATGACAGGCCTACTACCGTAAACGTAACCACGTGATCTTGTAACCACACACGTGTACGTTTACGAGTCTCGTTTAAAAACCCATGGTAGACCTACTGGTCCATAGAAATAAAACTAAATTAAATTTTAACTTAAATTCCCTAAGTTTTTACAAAATTATTAATTTTTATCTTTTTTATCACTTTTTTTTTTTTTTTTTTATCACTGACCCAAGAAACTCTAAATGACTCATACAAGTGGTTACTTGTATGATTCATTGATAGTTTCTTGGGTCAGTGATAAAATATATACGCATAAAATCTTCATGAAGTACCTTCCTACATACGATAGCGAAGCAGCAACGTCGACCGACTACCGACTACCGACCACGTGCTACCGACCTACCTATGCTGAGTTAGATATCGTATCGACGAATAGTTTACTTAACTTTAACTGCATTACTTATAAAAATATGAACCTAAATTTTCGCTACTAACTTGAAATCACAAATGATATGGATGAACTCTGCTCAACAGATTTTGATTGGGTAGGTAGCTACCTACCTAGAACTCGATTGGGTAGGTATCTACCTACCTAGAATTCGCTACGAAAATTAAAGAAATCTAAATGACAACTTGCATGCCATTAATACCTACAGGGAGTTTCTTTAATAATCACTATCTACGGTTCAGTCAAGTACGATCTTTTTCATAGTAGGGTAACCACGAGTCAGGCGCCTTTGATTTGTATGCATTTAACATATTTTTGTAAAATAAAAGTTACACACCGACTAAAACTGCATGCCGTTTCGAATTTCAGCAAGGCCTTCTTCGCTCGTCACGGACTGTGCGGGCTGCAAATCTCCTTCGTTCCCGATCCGCCGTCTTCTTGAGCATGACTTGGTTGCAGTAGGAGGCGGTGGCAGCCCACTTCAACGTATCATCGTCTTGAGCAAGGCGGCGAACGAGTGAACTCTCAATTCTAGGGCCGCCATTAGCTCCTGCCTCAGAGTCTCCCACGCTGTGGTGCGTGTGCAGCCCCCGCGTCATAGTGATGGTGCTTTCCGGATCTAAAACTGGAAATCCTTGTGCCCATTGACTATCTCAAAATCTCCTATCACACAACCTTTCACAGACTCAGTTCATCCTTTTCACTATTACAAACTGCCCCCAACCACCACCTAATTATGAGATAGACGTACACTCCCATTGCAATCAGGTCTATAATTACGGATACCGCCCTATAATGAAAACTGGGAGCATATAATACTTAGGCGTAAACACTGACCCTACCCTACACTGGCACTTACAAATTGAGAAGCTTACTGCCAGAGTCAGATGCCTTATTCACACCTTTCTTAGACTGATTCAGATCTAGAAACTGCAGATTTAGAAACACCTAATGTGGTCTATTCCGCTCTCTGCGTATCTCTTACTGCATCCCAGTTTGGAGTAGCGCTGGCAAAACATACCTTATAAAGCTAGAGAGGGCGCAGAGAGCGATGCTGAAAGGTTCCATTTCAATCCGTATAGATTCCCCACCCTTGAACTATTTTCACTCGTGAAAGATTTAGCTCGCTTCTTCTACACCGAGCTATTATACGCCCCCGTAGTACCTCTACCAGATATCACCCATAAGAAAACCCTATCTACGCAGAACTACTTTTTCTACTCGACAACAGTGGTAAAGTTTATAATATCGTCAACAAAATACTACCCCTACAGTTATTAAAAAGTACGAAGTAAAGACTAAATTGATGAACTGACTTAAAACTTAGACAACGGTGAAATAGAAAACCTTGTAGGTTAATGATAAATATCTTATCCCAAAATTGTTGATACCTTCATACGTACATACTTGCGCACGCAGTACGCACGCACGCACACGCACGACTCTATAATGTGTCTCTATAATAATCCTAGGTATCATTATGCTTGGTTTAGCACAAAAGTTACAATTCACTGAAGACCTACTTTGGAAGTACCCTAATCTAATGTATGTATTTTCTAAAATAGCGGCAAACCATCATGTACTTAATCATGTATCAGTTTCTGGAAATAAAGTATAATTTGTTATTATTATCGCACGTACGTACACCGCCATTTTCGCTGCTTAGGATAAAGCGATAAACTCTGCCTCGGTGGACGAAATTGCGATACAAGATTGCTTGTTGATTTGAGACAAAAATTGGCATGCTCATTTCTTTTCCTGTACACAAGACCTAAATTGATTTTTAAGTAACGCCATACACGCTTAGTCGCAGCAAACTGCTCCGCCGTGTAACAGGTATTGTACGGACTTAGAAAAGCTACACCGAACGAAATATCAGGCCTAGTGGTTATAGCTAGATGCATAAATGAACCGAACAATTCCTTGTAATCTATTATCCTGAGTAGCGCTATTCGCTAAATTTCAAACTTGTGTCTAAGCATTTTACATGCAGTCATGTCAAAGCATTCAAGTAACTTTTCGATATAACTTTTCTGACTTATCAACTCATCTCACTCAACTCACTACAAACAAGTACGATCTACTTTAATTCCTAGCATGTGTCTAACTTCATCTCAGTCTTTAATAGTAAAGTAAGACTTCAGTGATATGTTCATCTTATTAGCAAGCTTGTTACAATAGTAAAATACGAAGAAATTGTCAACATACAGGGCGATAATTATAGTCTGCTTACCCACTCGGCGATTAAAGATGCAGTTCTCATGCTTACTCTGTTTGAAATTATTTTCGAGTAGGACTCCTTTCACCTTCTAATACGAGACGCCAGCTTCCATCCCTACACAGCTTTTTTGAGTTTGTGGACTTTGTGTTCACTTCCTTCTTTTATAAATCCTTTATATTGACACATATAAATGACCTCACTTAGATTACCATTTAGAAAAGCAGTTTTCACGTCTAGGTAGTAAATTTCATGATTGATGTGGCGGGACTTTGGACATTCCTACATGCCTGAGTCTCACCGTATGGCTTGGCACCGAATTTTAATAATTTTCTTTTTCTTACGTATATTGTACAAGGAGTCATACAATAATATTACAGGTGGATGACACACTTACCTTACATCGAAATTCAATGCCTCCCGATGCAACAAGTCTATTCCATTCGATTGCATATTCTTTGTTTGATTTTTCTTTTATACCTCCTAAGGGGCAGACAAGAACACGGCCCACCTGATGGGAAGAGTTTACCGTGGCCTATAGACGTGTGCGACACCAGAGGCGTCACACTCGTGCCCCTTTTGAAGAACCCCATATTGTAGGCGCATGAGAAAATCGCAGCAGGGACTTCATTCCACAGCCATGAGTATAGTAATATACAGCAACAACAACCACAATAACAACAAACAACAACAAACAAATAGGTTGGACTATAATGAAGTATGTATGTCGTAACTGGGATGATTTAAGTATGTATACTATAGTGCTCCATACGGACCGTCTGACGCAGATGAACACCGAGCACGGATGCTTCGGAAAGTATCTGCGTCGGATGCAGAAAGAGCCAACGTCCGAGTGCCATCACTGCGACGCGAGCGATGACTCAGGTCCGCAGACGCTCACCGAGTGTCCGGCGTGGGAGACGCCGAGGCGGGAGCTTGTGGCGGCCCTGGGAGTGAGGGTTCTCACGCTCTCCACCTTGCTCGCGGCGATGGTGCGCTGCGCGGATGCGTGGGCGGCCGGCGCCTCCTTCTGCGAGCAAGTAATGCTCGTGAAGGAGGAGGCGGGGCGGGAGCGGCAGCGGGAGCGACGAAGGATCGCAAGACAAGCTGCCCGCGTACGAAGGCAACTCGGGCGTCGGAGGTCGATGAACGACCTCCGCCCCCCATGAGCGCCGGCCTGGGGGTGACAGGTGGAGCCGCCTGTCACCCTGGCAGAAGCAGGCCGCGGCGGTGGCGCGCGTGGCGCGCCTCCCCGTTTCCGGGGACGAGTTGGGGACTCTGTAGTCCCCACACCCGAGAAGAGGGCCAGATCGTGAGAGATGGCCCTGGGTCGGCCGGGGTGCCAGGGATATGCCTGTCAACCTCACCTTCGGCAACCAAAGCGACCCACAGGCGACGTGCGTTTTAGTCGGTTCGAGTCCGACATAACCTCCTCCACCGGCTCCGGTGGGGAGGGATCCGTGGGGATTTTGCGCACGTAAAAAAAAAAAAAGTGCTCCATTCGGAAATCCTTACTGCTCAGAAGAAGAGTATCGAGCAAGCATGCTTTGTTTGACAAGTTATGGAGCTCCTTCTGAATTAAAGGCTGCAGTAAATTTGCATAATATTAAGATCGAATTTTATCATCAGGATGGTGTTCTGCTAGGTTTGTTCGGGGAAGAGGGATATTCTACAAATAGAATATAACACAAAAAAGACAATTATACCCCGTAAATGAAGGAAAATATAGTAGTTTAATAAAAACTATTTGATTTTAATTTAGTTGTAAATAAGAGCCCACTTATAATTTATGTACAATGCATACATACTATATGTAAGTATGTATGTATTGTAGATATATCTCAAAAGAAAAAAAATGTGCCAAGTCATACGTTACGATTCAGGAATGTCCATAACCAAACTCCTGCCACATCACTAATGAAATTTGTAAGTGTGTGTGGAGTTTTGTGCAAGACAGCAAAGCAATTCAAACGGGCAGACATGTTAGGATTGACGTAATTGCCTGCCGTCAGTACAGTCTGTACTGTAGGATATAATCATACATATATTCACGCCGCTATCCCCAAACGGTTAGGCAAAGGTGAATTAACACCCACATTTCACCATTTATTGTATTCGGTGCCACGTAATAGGGGGTGAGCCTATGGTCGTATTCCGGGCACTATTGTTGACTCGAACCATGCATCTGAAGTTGAGTCTGGGCTGTATATTATATCTGTATGATTTTACACAGCCCTATCTCTTATTCGCCTTGTACGACATTGTAGGAAAGAGATGGGGTGGCCCAAATTCTACTCTACCGGAAACCACTGCAAATATCTGTAATTATTTTTCACTTTACTGTGCATTTTTTCCTAGAAGTCGTTCATATATTTTTGTTAAAAAATACTGATTATCTTTCCTAATCGTATCTTGCAGGCAAGGAACCCTCTCCGTATAAATGGGCCTTTAGTTTCAAATTAAATTTCAAATATGTTACATTTATTTACAATCTAATAGATTAATTGTAGATTGGTGGAGTCATATGAAATGAAACTATTTAATTTTTTTCAATTACTTTATGTATATATATATATAGGTATAACATTTATATCAGATAGTCTTCACATACGCATAATGAATATATTTCAACACCATATATATTAAGTAACCTAAAATTTGGCCTAAGTTACACTGAAGAATTAATTCATGAGAAGGGATCTATTGATACGGGTAATACATTTCGATTGCTGTTTATAAGGTAGTTAGTGTCTGACGAAATAGTCACAAAAAGATAAATTTTATATGCTAAGACCAATTAATACTCATGACGTCATACTTCAGTTGTCAAAAATGTTTGTATGTCCTATTGGTTGAAGTTCATTTCTCAAGTATTCTATTTATAATTATATATTTCATTATATTAGCAACAAACCTAATTAAATATATCTTAAACCTAAGCTACACTCAATGAATCAGTCGTTTGAAAAACTAGTCGAAATACAAGTATAAGTAACCCACCATCAATCATGACACCAGTTCTTAGTTAGGTACAAAGTGCAGTTCTTATATTATAAAATTTGATATCCTCAGTTAAGATTTGGCTCTTGCTCGACTAGTTTTGATAGTAGTTCTGCGATTAGATTACTGCAATCACTTTCGGCGATCAGATGGCGTGAAATGCCTGATTGAACTTATATATTCTTATAGAGTACGAGTACGAATACATAAAGTAGAATATTATAGCTACAATCTATGACAAACAGTTATGAATTGGTTTCACATCAATATTGTACCTAGACCTACGAATGGCATAGAATAATGCATAATGCATAACATAAACTAAGGGCTGAGTGCTGCGTTAAACAGTACGATAGTAACCGACTGTCCGACTGTCAGCTGCATATGTAACCGTACATTTGACTAGCTTGGTCATAGCTACTTTATAATTTTATGTTCGTGAAAATGATATTATTTTGCTTCTGAGCGAAATCGTTGATTGAAAGTAAGTAGCATAAAGTGACTAGTTATCAACCAATAATACTTTCGATTTCTCGAAATATTTATAGGACGGAAGAATAATCAATTTCAGAAGCTATATTTTGTATAAAAATGTGTTTAGAGCCATTAAAAGAGGAAGACCACGACGCTAATCGTCGATTTTACACTGCCTTTGGCTTTAGTAATCCTATTGGTGTATACTATCATTTATAACAAAATTAATACATTAATATATGTATATTCTTAATATTCAAACTTTTCAGAATTCACACTTTCAATTAGTTGTAATCGTGTCCACAAGATGTAATGTACGCCGCCCATATTGCGCACCTGTATAGGGGTAATACCTACTTACCTATATACTATATCAGAATCAATGTATGCTTCTATTATATTATTCTAATAGTTTAACACTAATGAATAAAACGACGGTATCATTCGCATATATATAACATGATTAGTAGGCACAGAAGATGCGAAAGTGCACATCACTCTATACGCAATATGGACGCATGTCTGCAATGGATTTTACGAACAATGGCACAATTAATGTTCCTAAACTACTTACTGCTAAAAGCGGTTAATTGATATATGCCAGAGACATTTATAATAACTGTCATTGGCAGAGTGTTTATCTTAAAAACTCGTAGTCATAAATATTATAGTGAAATAATAGTTTGAAGTATAGTCATTGAAATCGACCCCACATTTGGATAATTATGGTTAGTCAGTTACCTTTTTTTCTTAATTTTAGTATAATTATTTACGATAGTATTATCAATCCATCATCGCCTGCGACTCGCCTATATTTTATTTACGTAGATCATGATATCTGACATTCAAATAGTTATTATTCATGGTACCTAAATAAAAGCATTTTTTATTAAGGGATGACAACGCGGTTATTCACCCATAGAACTGTTGCGCAGCTGTTGTCAGTTGCCGTTGCTTGTTGTTATCAATTTGAGCTAGCACAACCTTGACGAATTTGTCATTGTTGTGCTAGCTCAAATTAGCTAAGGTACGTAGTAGTAGTTGGCACTCAAATTGGGTTTTAAGGTTATTTTACGAATATCGTCCTAGACAAAGCTGTGACTCGGGTATTATAATATTATAACTCAACAGATACTACCACTGCTTTGTTTCAAGATCCTTTTTCGTAACTAATGTTTGTGCCTTAATTTTAGATTAATTACAGGAATTAAAATTATTTCACCTTAATAAAAAAATTGCTTATTAAGCGCGTACTTATAGTACCCTGATATTTTACCTACTTATTAAAATACGCCAGACTTAAACCAATTGTTATACCATTATTTTTAATAAAAATGAAAGAAGAATTTAATTTTTAAAGAGTATTAGCAACCGCAATTACTATGTTGCCCTCTGACCCCTCCAACTAAGCGAAATTGCTTGGGCTAGTGGGTCCACGTCGGTATTGTAATGGCCAGGGTTCGAACCCGGGGTCTTTCGATCGTAAGGCCGACTTCTTAACCACTAAGCTACCGACGCCTGATATGAACCTTGGTCTACCTACTCAATATCAACGCCATCTATGCTAAATGGTTAGTAATAATAATAATCTTTATTGTACACCAATAACATATTACATTACAATATGAGATACACATTTTGTGGTACGTACTGATGGCGCTCTTATCGCTCTGCGGCAATGTCTTACAGGCAACCATGGGACAGGTGTAGAGGACACATGAATCTACGTATTTTTGTCATTACAAGTAAATCTGTAATTTTTTTTTCCCCCCGATATTTTATTATTAAATCTACCTGACCAGTAGTATGAAAAAAAAACAGTTGCGTTAAATGCCATCGATAACCAGTATAAAAAAAGTAAAAATCTGTAATTCATTTATGCACTTTCCAGTACCTTTTTGAGTGCCTTTTAGCCTTTGAAATAGATTTATTTTATATCATTAAAATACTAGATCAAGCAACTACCGCGGAAACGGCGTGATCGGACCGATTGCCATATAATTAAACAGTTTAACGTAACATCTTACGGGATTCGGGCGCGACCAAAACGAAGCTACGCGGCATAACGTGTATTGTAATTACTTATGTGATTAAATTTTGTAAATAAAAGTTAGTTAATCATTAAAGTATTAATATAAGTAGGAAATAGGTTCGATATTGTTCGGAAGGCCTTTTACCGGTACGCTGGAGTCTCTGGTCTCAGCAGATTGCGACCAGATGGCATGAATCTGCCATCCAGGCACTTGCCGTGGAATAACGGCAAGTGCCTGGTGTGGGATGCTACATGCGTCAGCATTGTCATTGTTGTAGCCACGCACCTGAGTCGTACAGCATCAGGGACACCTTTGCGCAGACGTGGTGGCAGCCTCATACTTTGGAAAGGGTCACTTACTTTTACCCCTCCCCTGGTAGGAATGGGAAGGGGTATCTGAATAGATTTCCGAACGATGTCATTGAGGTCATTAGTTGCCCAGGGTGAAATTGCCACTGGTATATCCCTCACACCCTGACTAATCCCGGACTATCACAAAATAGCAAGCACCCATTGCAAGCTTGGCGCTCCGCACCATCAGCCTAAGCAAAGTGCTGGACGAGAACACTCCCACCCCTAGGGCCGGCAGACCCGCTTCAGCCTTTTCTATACCGGGTATTCGGTCAGCGTGTGCAGCCCTGAGTTTTGGCTCGCGTCACAATGATGACTTTCAGGTGTTGGCTCCTTCTGGAACCAACCCAGGTAATTCCTTAACACTCGTTTCCGGAGATAAACTCGTTAACTGTTTCGAGATGATGCTGAGACCTTAAGGTGAGAGCCCACCTGGGGAATTCTGGTATGGAGACTCTGCTTCGATTGTACTGATTGTTATTTATACGCACGACCAAAGTCTCCTGCTGCTTCTCCGCCTTCTCAAAAATTAGTAAAACGTTCGAGCAACGTAGCTAAATGTCCACCGTATCTTTAAGAATATGTGATGCTACTTTTAAAGGCGCGATTGGAGGATAAAAATTGCATTTTTATCAATTAATAAATTTTTTGAAGATTTTTACGTGCAGAATTTGGTGGGGAGGGAGCATGTCTCCGAGGGTGTGAAGGGAGGTTTCGTACCGCGCCTTCCTTTGCGCCGGAAACGATATGGGGCGGATTAGTTGATGCTATATTAAGATGTTTAGTAGGAATCATTCATTACTAAATAGTATACATTTTCATATCATTCATAAAATACCCGAAATTACAGTTTTTTTTATTGAATTTTGAATGTACATACTCATAAAATGGACGCGACACTAAATTTTAAAATAACATTACGTGCTATATTCGAGGAACAGGGAAACTTTGTAATCTTTTGGTTTGGTTATGAAATGTTACATAATAAGGAATGAAGTAACTAAAATACCAGATGTCTTTTATAAAGTAAATCATGTATAGACCTGCAAAAAAATCGATTAATGTAGGAACTTTTTGAATCAGTTCGAATTGAATAGTTAGCATACTAAATGCTTAAAAATTTAATTCAATTGTTTGGGCGGAGTCATCAAAAATCAATGTTTAAAAATGATTGCAACATAGTTTTGCCGTAGATGAGTCCCACCATCGCCGTAAGACATTATTATATATAGGAAGATTTGAATGGCTTCAGGCGATGTTCGGTGTCTCATTGGTCAGAGCATTCACCCTGTAAGGGAAAGATCGCGGGTTCGAATCCCCCCGAACTGATTCAAAATTTTCCTATCTTAATCAATTTGAAAAGTTAGCATACTAAATGCTTTAAAATTTCAATGAATACAAATTTTCTACAAAATATTTTCTACAAAAATGCAGAAATAAATTATGATACTGGCTGAAGTCCAAATCTTGATACGATTTGAGGTCAGATGTAATATTTACAACTGATACAGCTCCATGCTGGTGGACCGCTGTCTGGAGTGGGATGGCCGTCGAAGTATAGCGCCATCCCGAGCTGAAGATCACACTTGCGTAAAACTCGCATGTAAAGTCGTTTCTTCTTGTCTCATCTGATTGGCAGGAGTGTAGTACTAGTGAAAAACAGAATATAAATATCATTATGAGAATGTTGTTTAGAGAACTTGAAATATTTTGGTACTGCAATGATGATATCGTCATCTTAGTGTGGTAGTGTGGTTACTGGTTGCATCCGAGGCTTTCACCTGGGAGCCCGGGGTCCGCTTACTTCTCCTTCTCCAGTGCATGCTTTAATGTGCTACACTTCGAAACTGATTTATGGTTAAGCATTTTTTGTCAAAAAGGATTACACAACCATTTATAACATTTATTACTACCTTAGAGTACTATAGAATATAACTATTGTTCTGGTCACATTAAATAATCAGTCCTAAATTTTCAAAATATTATTCATGGCTGCCGTCTTCCGTTTAATTATTGATATAAAGGGAATTAAGATTTGTCGCATATATGCTGCCAACTGCCATCATTCTGATCTTGCAACCCTGAAAAGAAAAGTTGCGCCAAAGCCTAATAGACCAGTGTAGATAAATGAAATATGGAATTAAATAATAACAATATAAGACCTAATATAAATGAAAGGAAATATAGTGAAAACAAGGTTAAAATACATAAAACTCGCTATGAAGGTTATAATGGGGTGCATTTTAAGGGTGAAAAATGGTTTGCCAAGATTTGCAGCAAAACTAAACCTGACATTTATTTATGGGATACATGGCATTATGCGAGGTGCATAACTCTGAGTGACAGACGACGAGTGTCAAACGCAATCGTACCGCGAGAAGACAGAGGTTTACAATTTTATTGGTAGAATAATAAAATTGATAAAGGAAATAAAATAGAAGAGAGAAATGGTGTAAAAGTAGCTCAACTGGAATATGTTGGTTGCAACGAAAGGCCGTAGTTACGAAACGGGTAGTCACTAAAAATAACGGGCTGAATTGTAAATATCCATTTTTGCGAATTTTAGTAGTTAGATACAATATAACACAATATTTTTCATCCAAGCGTTAATCCCGGTTGCATTCGAAATTTTCATCTCGAAATTCGAGGTCTGTTTTTTTTCAGTCTAACTGTGGATTTAGATAAACTTTGATATTTTCTATAAGTTAGACAAGTTACTGTACTTTTTAGGGCTCCGTTTAACTACCCGTAATAACTGTCACAGACGTTCGTATGACAACCGGGTCCGATCGTGTAACGAGAAATTTATATTAGATTGTGACAGAGAGGAAGCTTTATAAAATCGAAGAATAATTGCAGTGAAAAAGAAGATTCAACTCTATTAGTAATAATTATAAAAAAGGTGTATAAAAGCTATATTATTAAAAATATTTGGAACACTTTTAATAATATTACTTACTCCTGCACATGCCCCTCCATTCCAGCCGAGGCGATCGTGATCACGTTGTGGGTTACGTTGAGGTTGGTATTTTCGTTCAGCGTTAGAAACAAGACTAGTTTTGGCCTTGAAAGCAGCGCTAAGTGGTACATTAGCACGGGCGGCCTCAGCGCGTCCATGGTGGCAGAACTCTATGACAGCAACTCCAAGCGCTAGTACAAGTCCTCCAACCAGAACATAAAATAATCCTGCCACTTCTCCTAGAGTTAGTTCCGAGCCACGCAGTTCCTTTAAAATAAATAATAAATTATGATCTACTGAGTTAATTTCACTTTCTAGAGTTATTAAGAAGTATAAATAAACATACGATGCCGCATATTACTTACAGGGTCAATCAAATCGCATTCAGTTTTAGTGAACCACTTGCGTAAGAGCTTTTCCAATTGGCCTTCATTCTTCAGCGATTGTAAAGCGAGATTGACACCATCCCTATAAAATACTTTGTAATGTAATTTCATGCTGAAAACACTTACATACAATCAAAAAAATGATTTCGCTTAGAATTTGTAATATATTAACTTAAACATCTTGCGTGGCATATTTCGCATTGGGCCAAGTAAGAATAAGATAGTTTACCTACCTCAGTTTGGATCCCTTTGGAAAACCTATTGCAAAATCTTTTACTCCACTGTTTGTGATAGTTACTAACATCTGACAAGGTATGTTTTCATTGTTGGAAGAGCGGTCAAGAAGAAAGGCGAGCCATCCATGTTCGTCTACATTTGAATCATGGGGAACGGCAACCTTCCTTGTAGCGTCAATTGTATCCTATGTACAAAATAGAATGACAAATATGTATATTATAAAGAAACGAGAAGAAAAAACGAGAAATAAGAAGTTCATCACAACATCGAGATAAAGGAAGGTAAACGAAAAAGAATACCAGTTACCTCTGGACACGTAGCTAATTTACCGTAGGTATGACTGGGTTCAGTTATACGAGCCAATGTTAAATATGATGTTAAATTAGCTGTGTAGGATGATATTACAATCAAGGTGAAAAACCACCACACAGAGCCGACAATCCGTCCAGAGATAGACCTTTAATATACAATCAAACATTATTTTATTAGTGCTAAATCTGGTATGCATTTTAATTAGGTATATTCAAGGTAATCAAATGCTGTAATGTTTTCTCACCTCGGTGTCATGTCGCTACTTTGCTGCATAATAGATCCCACAGAGAACCACATGGAATTCCAAAAGCTAAATTCGTTGATTACTGTGGTCTGAAAAATGTTTAAGGATGTTTACATTGTTGACATGCATAACATTTTATAATATCATTTTTATAGAATACCTTTGTAGTTGCAATTTCTGAGTGTTCAGATGTTTGAGTGTCGGTGAAAGAAACTACGCGCCACTCGTAGGGGGAGAATCTTGACACCAAGAATAAAACAACACTCACGGCGAACAGGCTGCATATGATGCAAAGCTAGAAGAAAACATTAAATCTGTTCACATATCAATTACGGTAGATACACCGTAGGGCCATTCTTTGGAATCACTTATGCCGTGTGCCATTTCCAGGCTGTACACAAAAAATAAACTGCTTAAATTTTACATAAATGCATGCATAATTTACATTTTGTTAAAAATACAAATTCGTCATATTTTATTTTGTTTTTGGTTTTAATGTTACGATAGTAAGACGGATTTCTTTATTGCTGTTATAATTACTTTCAACTTTAGGAGTAAGACAAGCAATTGTTAATGCTAGTAGTAAGAGTGTTAACAGTAAATTGTATACTAGTTCAATATTACATAGTCCATTCGATCATGACCTCTCAGAAACGTATTCACTCAGCGACCACACTGTACTTTAGTAATATTAATATATCAATGACAGAAATCGTCACAAACGTTTTCCATACATTTTGTACGGAAAAACAAAAGCCGACTTGAAATATTATTTATTGCTTAGCTATATTATTTCTTACCGTAACCGTATGACTGTTTAAGACTAAGACCGAGTGAAATTTGAGTTTAAAAACCGTAGTGTAGTACCGTAGTACTAGTTCATGCCAACGTGTGATACTGGTATTGTGAATTGCCATGGTATCTATACTCAAATTTCAGTATTAAGTAATCCTACACCCCGGTATTTAAAACGGTTTTAGTTGGTTTGAGTTTGATATAACCACCCTTATGGTCAGCGGGGGTGCATTTCGTGGGCATTTCCCATTTTGATCAAAAAGGGGCGCTGTTCTAGAATAAGCAAATTTAGATTATTATATTACTTACCCAGATTTCTTTCGATAAAGGTTGTAGAAAACTGAAGATCGTGCCTGTATCATTTGCAGAACTCCTAGCAGGCTTGACGTCGAAAGACAGGAAAGGTTTGCTAAAATCGATTACAGTCTCCCTTTCTAATGTTACGGTCATTGGAGCGACTGCCATATCGGCTTCCTGGAAGTTAAATAAATTATTGTTGTTTGTTCTGTTTCTTGTTCGAGATTAATTTTTGTTTCAGTTTTTTACAGTTAGTGTGGTCAAGTAGCAAAAAATATATGTATAAACGAATGAATAATAATACCTATTACTGTAACTTACACTGCACAGCACAATGCTAGAAAGGACTTCGTTCATTTTGGTCTAAAATCGAAAGTGCATATTTATTATGGCATTTACATAAGTAAATGCATTTTTATTATTCGGTTTTATTTTAATTGCTTTTATTAACTATTTTTCAAAAAATATTTTCCAAGATTTTTAAACTCTGAATCGAGCGCATTGGTCTCTCAGCTGTCAAAGCTGAGAGACATGTATGGAGCGTGAATGATGTCCTTTTCACATTGTATATTATATTAGGTCTTTACATATCAAATTAGCGTTCTGTCGTACTGACCACTTTGATCTGATATATCTCCGCTATGGTAAAGAAATACAAATTCAAATTTATAAATTCATTTACCTGGTCCAAAAATCAAATGAATCTGTTTTCAAAACTCAAACCGACACAATAGTGAAGGGATTTTTAAATCGAATCATTACATGTGATGAAAAGTGCATACTGCACGATAACATTTTTTTCTTTTAAATAAAAAAATATTTACGGGATTCAACGCGATCATGGTATAAGTAAATACATATCTTTGATTTGCCCGAAGTTTCGACCAGGTTACAACGGCCGTGGTCACAGGCTTACTGACTCATTGGTGCACGCTCTCTACGTGCGAGTCCGTGAGGGAGTAGGTTCTTCCCGCACATTCTCGCTATTTTTAATATTTTCTTTTCGCCATGTACACAATCAAATATACCACCATCGCGTTAATTCCCGTAAACATTATTGTTAACTTAAATTCACCTTCAAAAAAGTGCTTGTTTCAGTAGTTATGCTGGCACTTACGTCTTTTGCAGAAATTTGCGAAATTTTTAGGTACCGATCTGGATTCATTGTTCGTGTGTGTGTTTTATGAGAAATTTACCAAGTCAGAAATTAATTGCCTTAATATTATGATATATATATATCTTTTTCAAAGGTATAATATAAACCTTTGAAAAAGAGACTGGCAATATGGAAGTAATGGTAGCAAATGGCATATAATTAAAAATAATATAGATTGTCAGCCAGTCCAGGTTATATTATTTACTACAGTATGACATATGGTTGGTAAAAATTGTTTACAAATGTTAATAGTATATCATCGCTGTGCATTGATGAAAGTAAATGTTAGTACAGTACAGATAGGTTATTCAAAGATTTTTGTAATGATTACCAGAATAATCTGATAATCAAAAGTTAAAATATGACTAATATGTTAAATATCTATTTACATTATGTTAGAACTATGAGTAATATACTTGTACCTCATTTTAAATTACCTTTCGCATAAGTTCGCCAACCATGCCATCCCAACCACTAACCGTCTTTGGATTCTCGTTTCCGTATTTACCATCTTTGACTAATCTTATTTCATCTGCCGAACAAAGATACTGGATATTATTTAGGGCTATTGTATTTGAATTGGATTTTATTGTTATAACGGTGCTACACTGTCAATGCTATCAAAATAATGGAACTGTACTGTAACTGATGGCTATGGAATATTATTGATGGTGTGTTAACAATGTCATTTTTGCAATACGTGGATGCGACCGTTCAGATTCTTTAGAGTTTGATTAAAAATTGTATTTTCAAATTGAAAAATTCAAAAATAAATTAGAAAGTAACTAATATAATGACTTACATCTGAGTTCCAACTTGTCGGAAATCATTTTAGTAAGTTCCTCACAAAATCCTTTGTATGGCTCCAAGCTGTCAATGTTTCGTATTATATATGGAGGCTCCTCGATAGTAGTCACTATATACGTCTTATTGCGGTCATATGTACCCGGTATACTGAATGGAGCCAGTTTCGGAATTATTGGGACTAGTCCTTTATTGTCGCACCATGTCGCCACCTGTTTTTTAGGATAGCATGAGTAATAAGTCCATTTAATGTCTTTAAAACAAATGTGAATTTTGCGATAGAAATTGACTTAAGTGTCAAAATATATTTACAATAGTCTTTTTTCCTAAGGTTTATAATGCACTAGTTTGAGCATGAAAAATATTTTCCTTTTTTGTTACTCCTTTTTTCAATTCAAATTTTATTTCAGAACATTGGAATACCATAGTTAAAGAGATAGTTTCACAATTTCTCTCACCTTCCAACAACACTCAATCCACACAATACTAAATATGGACAAAAATAAAATAAAAATAACACAGAATATTCATTTATTTAATTAGTAACGATAATTATATTGTTAACTTTACATAATTTTGCAGGTTACAAACGAGTGCCTAGAGCTCAACTTTGTAGTCTGCAACGCGCAACAAAGTCGTTCATGCCGTAACACTACTAAGGACTTGTTCCCTAGCAGTAGACGTCTTGTGTGAAGAATTAAATGTCCTCCCTACGTTAAACCCGGTTGTAATCGAGGTATTCGCCTTGAAGTCTGGAATCCACTTTTTCAGTCTATGGGTGCTTAAATAAAGTAACAGGTTGAGAGGCTAAACATAGTTAATATTATATAGAAAGGAAAATATAAACTGTGCAATTAATAAGAGACGTGTCTGTAATAACATATTTAGTTTTGTAATGTGTTGATTTTATAAATTTATCATAGGTAAAAGTTTTACAACTGACTAATTTTTGAATGAAATTTTAAAGTATTTAGTATGTTAGCTATTATAATCCCATCTGATCCGATTTAAATTTAATCTTAATCGATAAATAATTTTTGACTATGTAAGTAATACAGGAAATCAAATATGTATTTCATGGTTTGCAAAGAAACAATAACACAAAATCATACAACTATTGGCACAATAGATTTTGTGCAGTGTTGGATGGTTCTTGCCCAGTAACCCGTATTGACGAGCTGACGTCAATGCGGTGTTAGTTTACCGGCTACCGCACTGGTAAAGCGCACACGGAGTAGAGTGTGTGTAAATGAGTTTGCATGGTGGACAGTTTTAATCTTTCTTTATGGTTTCCATGTCCTGAAGATTTCATTTCTTGTTGAAATCTATATTATGTATTTATTATTATCATAAAGCTGCAGAGATTGTTTGGTTGAAGGCGTTAGTCTCGGTACAGGAACAGTAGGTTTTAATAAAACAATATTTTTGTGTTAAAGAGTCCGTTTCTCGAGGAAGGTTTATAGGCTATATATTCATTACGTTGCTGCTTATTTTTGTAGGGTATCAACTAAAAATATTATCATCTCAATTAAGTGCCTTAATATGTATAATTATGTAAACCGATAAAATATATGCAGTTAATTATAAAATATATGCAAAATTCTGTTAAATTTAATTACCAGAGAAATTATGGCGACGTGATCGCTGTTACATAAAAAAGAAAAAGCATGAAATGTCAATTTCTTCCTTAAAACTATCTAACATTTTTTGTTCACAACGCGCGAATTTTTTTATTGAATAAAATGTAGTCATTGATAATAATGCGCCTCGCCTAGACAATATGCCTATTTCATTCTAATACCCTTGACTGCGGTGGCGGGAAGCCGGGAAGCGAAGTGATGCCATTAAGCACCCCTTCGCGTCGTAACATGCGGCCGAGAGGCCAGCGTGATCGGCTTCCAGTAAATGGTAACGTTTCGAAGCGCGCTCGTGCGCATTACGTTAAGTTTAGGTACCTCGGAAATACGTGTTCTCTCTGGTGTACACAGTGAGAATGTGAGCTTTACGGATGCAATAACGTCTTGAAGGTACACAGATGAATGTTAGTTTACAAGGATAATACTCTTAATGAACCTAAACATTCATTAATGAACACAAACGCAGGTTCAGTGTTAATTGTGTAACATGAATCTCTTATACCTACTTAACGTAGGTGCCTATTTGTGTGTACTTGGTAAGTTGTATTACATACATTAATATAGTTGCGGCACGCTATGGTGGCCGTTTTGACACGACTAGTTTTGCTCGTTTTCTCTTTTTGGTGTGTGAAGTTTGTTGTACATTTTCGATTTGCGGACTATACTCTTTAATATTTCTGTGTTATTCCGACCTGGGTTGTCTGAAAGAAGAGCGGAATGTACTAGTTCGTCTGTCAGGCCCCATGTGCCTATCATAAGACGGGTCTTCTTATTAGGGTTGTATTTAACTTTCAGCTCAATACCCGAATTTATTTATTTTCTTCGCTACTTGTCTAATAGTTCATTGTCCAATATTAAGCGCACCAAAAAAGTGAAAATGAGCAAAACCAGTCGTGTCAAAACGGCCATCATAGCGTGCCGCAACTATAATTCCATGTTATCATGTAGGTATCTGCATAGGGCTTTGACCTTAAAACGATGAATTGTTCCCAGGTTCTCGGGAGTATGCGGCCCGAGGCGCGATTCATTGATATGATAATTTTAGTATTACATTACACATCGTGCGTAAAAAACATGTGACAGTGAGCGCATGTGGGTACGTATTTTGAAAATTTTAAAACGTTAATAACTTTATCTTTTGTATAATTAGGTGTATAATTAGGTGTGTGTGTAGGCCTATGTCCAGCAGTGGAATAAGGTGGGCTACTTGATTGATTGATATAAAAATGAATATATACATTCCATATCAGCCTCTGCAGTTTCTCTGGTAATTAAAAAGTGGCGGTGTATACAATATTAAATGAAAAAAATTAAATAAATTTAGATACTATTTTCATAATACCAATATCTAATTAAGAGGTAATATATTGCCGTTGATATTTTGCTATTGCGAGTATATTCCTGCATACCTTTGTCATTTCTCCATCGACGGTCAGCTCCATAACCTGCAGTGTGAAATTTTTTCGATGCCCCGCATCATTAAACCTAATTACACCTGACAGGCCATCTACCTCCGTCTGAAGCAAAGAAATTAATCTTATGGTTGAATTTTACATCATATTTGTTACCACAATGATTCGCGTAGCATATACTTGAGCAGCACCTATGGCAAATTAAATAAATAAAACAAAGGGATCTTACATTTTCGCGTACGTATTAGGGTAATTAGCAAATGCGTGAGTTAATTTCGCTTCACTCAACATAATCTTATTTGTCATAGCCAGAACCGTTGCTCGCCCATTCTCTGTATACTTAAAAGACCGAGAAGAAACTATTTCTTCTTGTTCTTGCAGCTTGCAGCAATTTGAAAGTGGTGCTGACATTATTTCATAGTCAAGGTACAGTGGGATTCATTGAAGATAAGTTGTGAGTACTCGTATGTTATGGCAACTAACTATGATGAGAAGTCCCCTATTTTTCACAAGCTAAGCTGTCCACGTTTTTTTAAATAAATATTTATTTTTTTATTTTATAATTCTCAAGTTTTTTATTTAACATATACAAACATACAAATGTTACATCATTATTTGCAAACACAGTTTTTGTCATATTATGTCACATCGGTGCCCATGACACTGGCGGCGTTGCCTCACTGAATCGTTGATAGTGGCGCGGAAATCTACCTGTGCAGCGACGACAACTTAGTGCGTGATGGCCCTCCTCCTCCACCATGGAACCGCAGATGCATCTGTGATTCACACACAATGCAGCCCAGGCGAAGCGCCACTGTCAACCGGAAAGAGTCGTCGTCAAATAAATCTACCCGGGTGCGGTGAAGGAAGTGCGTGCAACCACGCCCCCGATTCAAATTATAATAAAAATTACACTTATTTATCAGATTATTCTTGATAATTTTAGTCGCTTCAACTTATATTTTCCTATTATTTCATGTAGAAGTTAGTTTGGTGTCCAACTCCATTATTAACATAATAAAGCGGAGTTCTTAGAGTATACATAAATATGTTTACTCTAAGGCTGAGTTGAAGGGCAAACCTAGAAAAAAATCCTATTAGCAATTTGCTTTCGGATTTCGGAATTTCGACTTGCATGGTATTCGGTTAGTTGCGTTCTCAGCCATCTTGAATTTAAAGGTTACTTACTGAACATCATTTACTTTTTACTTTACACGAAAAAAGTTAACTATAAAGTTATTTAGAAATTAATTTACTTCAATTTTGGTCTGTATAATTTTTTCCTAAAATCAGTATTTACCGATACAAGGTGGTGACTCTTTGTTTGATTTTTTTGACATAAGAAAAATTACCAGTAACAATTTTCTTTCAAAATTCGTTGAGGAAGGTCACTGGCAGTCTACATTTCGTCGCATACCGTTTTTGCGGAAAAAATATGCCTTGCAAAATAAGATATTTCCTACCTCAACTGAAATTAGGTATAAATTTTCATTATTTTTCATTCCCTGTAGCGGCATCGCGTCGCATACGCAATGTCAGCGAATTCCTCGCCCGGCAGCGACGGAGCTCCCGCGCTCTGTGAAGCCAGTTCGTACGTAAGGCTTGCCACAGTCAGCCGCATATGAACTCGCTCACTTATAGATGTTCTCAGTCAATATCAAGTGTTCTAAGTAATCAATTGTAAGTCCTACATATAGAGAGGCCGTTGTGTGATCGACAATAAACGTAATAAGTGTACGCCATCTTTCTTTGAGATACTCCCACGTAAACCTATAGGCATAGCATCTAAATTCCCAAATTAGCGATTTAGCGAGACAACGCGGCCAGCATTATGGGCACCTTTGCGCCGGGAATGATACGAAGTAGGTTGTTCGACGCGACATAATCGCGAATTTATTATGTTTTAATACTGACCAAATCGTATATTAATTATTACACAAATATGCAATAAAAAATTCCCAAGGTAAGTCAAAATATAAAGAGTCAAATTAAATTTGAATTCATAACTTTTTGTATTCCGCATTAAATTGCAAATTATTTTCATTAAAAACTTTACACGTGTAAACCGAGATAAATGCGATATTCTCTTGCACTCCATAGATGTGCGCTACGCGCAACTGGCGTGTGAAGTGAAGTAACACGCAAGCAAACTTATGTATGGAGCGTTATCGGCTGGCTTGAGAAAGTTAACTTTTAAAATCAAATATCTTTAAACTATTTCCCGTAGGAATATTTATCTCTACCAGTTCATTGTATTATAACAAAGTGATCATTTATCGACAATAAAAATAAATAGTCAAATAGCCTATTGTTTTCACTGGTGAGATCTACCACATAATACTCGTAATAAAGAGCTCTTTAAGCATATGAGATAGTGAAAATAAGATGTTCATATCTTTTATATTACGTCCTACATAATGAGAAATACTAAAAGAAAACACATTCCTTATTATTCGTGTGAAATAATTTATGCATAAATACTATCTAAACTTGAATGGCTTCAACAAGTTGCTGACTGTATGGAACGAAATCAATCGCCAGCAATTGTAATTGAAAATATGGCTCAGCATTAATTCGCACATGCAAAAAAAGGACTTCGAAGTCTCGATACCACGAGTATCTCTTGTATAATTAAAAACATATATTTTTGCGCAACTGTCAATACGTATTAAAGAATAGTTTAAATATAAGATATTAGAATAGTTTATATATAATATTTTAAATAAAAACCCGAAGTTATGTAACGTAACTGCAAATTTAATTCGTAAGAATTTATTACAAGTAATTGTAATAACTGTCAACAAAATAAAATGTTTGTTTCCTGTGATATTTTTTATTATTTATATGTTAAATTAGCACATGTTTTTTAATATGGCTGTACAGTTTACTCTAACAGCTTTTCAGTTATAGCTAAGTACTTCTATTTTTGTTTCATATTGGATAGGTACCAAAATATATTTAGTTGTTGTTCTCGATATGTCTACGTCAAGCTGTTATGTGCGCATCATCAATACCTTCAAAAATATTTCATCGGCGCAAGTCATTTGTTCTTCATATTGCATGTCAGAAATGTGTAGTATATCTTTTATTTTGTGCTACAGTGGTAAAAGAGATGCAAAAATACTTGTAACACCTATGATTCGACGATCACCTCAAAACCATATTGACGATTGCAAGTAGGTTGTAAAAATAAAAGGTAGTAAACCTAAAAATCTAAGTAAGTGGTCATACCCTAACCTATGTTCTGCTCAATGACCACTATTAAAATCACGAGAGGTAAAACCTAGTACATCTAAATCGTTTATATGGATTTGGTGGAATTAGCACACTATGTAGGTTGTCGTTTTCGGTTTACATTTAACTTCAGGCTGCTGTACTCAAGCGGTTCTTCTATCGACTGTACGTCTGATTGTCCACCACAAGATTTGCCACTGTCGGCATCCATCAATCTGATATCATCAGCATACATGACAACCCTTGCCATGATGATGATGACGATAATAGTGAAAGGTTTCATATCGCTAACAGTCGAATGATGTCAATATAAGATTCTGGAACCCCTTTGGAACTCAGTGCACACTAGATCGCTGCGTGAGGAATTCCCAAAAACATGCATGCATCGTATCGTGCGTATTTTGTACAGTTGGACCTTTACCCGTATCTTTCTCCGGGACAATCCTTAGAGGCACATCCGGTTCTTTGATGTGCAGTATTATATAATTGTAAAGTCGTCGCGACGATTCTGTTATAGTACAGATACTGATCACAATCTTTTTTGGAATTCTGGTCCATCCGTTGTGGATGCAAAAACTATTGAACGGATTTTATTTTACGAGTATGTTAAAAAGGTTTTGTTTGATCGCGATCGGTAGAGTAGAACCGGGGACATATCTAACCAAAAGTTATGAAAACCGGGAGCCGCAGCCATTAGCTATGGTAAATAATAGTTACAGTAGGTATGTATTTATTTTTATTTGATTAATAAACAAGAATAAACTCAAAGCACTAAAAACTTAGTTTTGTTTTAAAAGGTACGTGTACACTAACGTGAAATTTCAATCTATGAATAACACTATACTCCTCCACTAATATATTTTGCAAGTCCATAGGCGCTAAGTATACGCACCTTTTTGATCATCCTGAAGATTTTGTCACCGTTATCGTAAGGTATTATTTTGCCTTTGGGATTACAGTCCATCATTTTGCTTGAGTTTTGGTTAACATTACGCCTCATCGTAGTACGAAAAATATCTGGTTTCTTGCGAAGGAGACGAACAATCGCATCGACCAACACTTGAACTGCGTCGTACATTAGAGCAGCTTGCGCCTGTTGCAGAATTAAACAGTTTAATTATTTTGTATCATGTAGTGTCATATAGATTACTCAAAATTATTATGTATCTATTGGCATTGTATATTGTTACTCCTATATTTTTAAAGTAGGTTATACTTATCACGTAAACTATGATTTACCTCGATTTATGCCGATAATTTGATTGTTTCATGTAATGTGAATTTACAATCTGGTTTATGAATATTTGCGTACTTGTACTTATAATGAGTTTATAATTTGTTACGTTCCTCTGATTATTTTATATAGGATGTAATATATAGTTACGTATTTACACAAAAGCTATAAATACAATCTATCTACAGATACTATCATAATATATTGTTTTTGGAATTCTAGTTTGTTGGGTCGCGAAGTGCGCAAAAATTGCTGAATGGATTTCGATGCGGCTTTTTTTCTTTGAAAGGTCTTGGTTAGACTTGAAATCTTACATTTATTTACGTGCGAAAAATCCCCACGGATACCCTCCCGCGGGAGTCCCTGGGAGAGGTTATTTCAGACTCAAACCGACTAAAACGCACGGGGTCTATGGGTCGTTGTTGGTTGCCGGAGGTGAGATTGGCAGGCATATCCCTCGCACCCCGGCTGACCCTGAGCTATCTCTCTCGATCTGGCCATCCTCAAATGTGGAAACCACGGACTCCCCAACTCATCCCCGGAAACGGGGAGGAAGGAAATCTTACATTTGTCTGATTCCAATCGCTTGAACAGAACTGGAGATATGAGCAAAAGTCGCCTTAATGAACATCCGCGCGGGCGGAGTCGCGGGGCAAGTAATTTATAACCTTACCGAAATAGATTCTCTTTTCCAGATGTCGACGAAATCTCTGACTACTTTACGGGAAAAATCTAAGACTCGAAATCCTGTTACGTTAATAGCACCAAACTCAGTGACTTCTTTCTCCCAGCGGTCGTCCATCACCTAAAGCAACACACAGATTTTGTTGTAAATCTTTTTAATACATTATGGTACAAGTATATGATGTTGAATATAAAGTTTATTTAGTAAAACAATTAGTAAATGTGCAGTTAGTAAAATTATAATGAACTGTTTTAAGGGCATACTTTTGTTTATCAAATACGTACAAGTTGAAATTATCTATTTAAATACGAAGTTGCATAAAGTGTGTAAGCAGTGGGTATAATTTATTTTTACACGAACATGATGTTTTTGTATCGAAACTTTTTAAGAACAAAGCAACTCAACCAATAAAATTTAAAAAATCTATAACTCATCATCATTATCATCATCATGAAACTTTTTTAAGAAAAAAACAACTCAACCAATAAAATTTTAAAAATCTATAACTCACTTATGAATAGCAATAACAATAACAATAGCAATTGAAAAATCACAGTTTGCTTACGTGCCTAATTGCTGTGAAATTAGAGCCACTCTATGAGCAAGTGCGTTGAAAAAAATATTATTTAACTGAACTCATATACAGTAAGATTTCGGATATCTCAGACACAGTGCAAGCTTATTAAGTTTTATTTCAGTTGCGGGATCTATAGCAATCTCATTTTTAGGGTTCCGTATCTAACAAGGCAAAAATGGAACCTTAAAAGGATCACTTCGTTTTCCGTCTGTCTGTCAAGACATATTTCTCAGGAATGCGTGGAGATATCAAGTTGAAATTCAGACCACGCATTAAGGCCTATAACGTCTTGACACTGTGCAAAAAGCATACTTCTTAGTCAATGTAAACAAAACATATATAATAAATGAAAAGATTTTTAAATAGCGGTTTTCCACTCATGCATGACCGGCATGTTTTTTAAATTGATGTTGTATAGTTGTAAAAAAAAAGCATTTAGCGGGAGAACGTCTCCAGTTATGGTCTTCCACAAAAACCGCCATTATTAGTTTTATTATAATTAATCCAAGGATTACTCACCAGTCCGCTTAAAAAATAGTGGTAATTCCTTCTTCCAAGTTGCACATCACGTACATGCAATATTAGTGCATCTTTTGCCAGCTGTGTTGTTGAATCAAGTATAACGTATTTGTTGCTCCAGCGGTCCAAGCGTTCAATTGCACTCAAGAATTCTACGACATCTGTCGCATTGGTAACTCGTTTCACATTTGAAATGCGAAACGTTGCGTTACCTGGTTGCAAAGTTTGGTACAATTGCTGCAGGCGAAGTAGCCCTAAAAATGTATTGAGCAATTATAACACAATTTTTTGTGAAGTTCAATGTTCCGGAAGAAATGTTTGAGGTTCTCTGTGTCAAACACTTTCCGGCGGCAGTAACTTAAAAGTACTCTTAAAAGTTACATAAGTATATTATTATAATACCTTCGACTAGTTTAAGTGTGTGTGTGTGTTTGTGTATGTGAGATGGATTTTTGGTGCTGGTTTTTTTACCCGACTACGGCTTAGCCAAAGGAGAATTATAATTTTGATAGGTTTATCTATTCCCTCATCCTCCCTTGGTCGTCCGCTGGTTATATGCTATATAACGTGTCACAAAATCTAATGAGTGTCCACTATCAGCCATAAAGCACTATGTTAAAAATCAATTTTATTTATATGTCTTGTTTGATATCAACTGAAAGGGCTTCATTAACACATTATAAATATGTATAAATTATAGATATTGCTTGCTCCAAAATAATATTATAAATAAAAAATAAGTTTATAAAAACTACATACTGAAGAATCACGCTATAATAAACTGGCCAAGTGCAAGTCGGACTCGCGTACGATGGGTTCAGTACAATTATCTAGCTCGCCTTGATTTATTTTGAATTTAGGTACTTAGTTATTTTTGAAATGAATAATATTGCAACAAGCGCTGTGGCTGAATTTTATTCAGGCCGCTAGTTGAACGGCACTGGTTAGTAAAGAGGCTAGGCTGTTGATTGAACGATTAAATATGTTTGTTGGCTGCGACTAATTTATTACTGAATATTCCGTAAATACTTATTCTATTTTAATTTAGTTATTTATCATTTAGGAACTTGGGAGTCAACATGAACTATTGTTCAACGGCTAGAATGTGCAGGGGTGAAAATGTCACTACGAACCGGCAATTTATTTGACATAAAGTATGAACCCCAGTGTTTAAATGTACATATAAACATGGTCACAATGTTTTAGTGACAAATTTTACACACCTCAAAATGCAAGTACAACAAAATGTGTAAATACCAAAATGGTCGATTGATATAACGTGCAAAAGTATAATAAAATAAGTGTCAAAAAGTTATATGTACTTGTGTACGACTATGTACTTTAAAAGAGTGTTTATATTAGGTTTCGCTCGCAACTCTAACAGCGTGAGGAAAACTTTGTAAAAAATTCCACTGGAAAATAAAAAAATTAATTGACCGCCCGGGGACGGTAGAACTTACTTTCACTTAGAAAATTTCAAATATTCATTACTTAAACTTCTGATTTTCCCTGGGTATGGCGCTTATTTTGGTACCCTTTTAACTATAGTTGATCGTTTTTTTTATGATCACAATACTTCACTTTATAGAACGTGTTGCCCGCGGTACTACGAATACTAGCGGACACCTTCCTGTTAGTGAAAACCTAAATAGGGACGGACATACACCGACAGCGACTTTGTTTTATACCATGTAGTGATAAGTGAAATGTAAATGTAGGCAAGAAACCGCTAAACCAATATAAACCAAATCGCCAAAATGACATTTTGCTGATTGAGGCAACAGACACACTTTCGCATTTATAATACATATCAGTATGGATTTCGGATTCTGAAGAAAAGATTTAACGATTTTGGTGAACATTTGGTAGGTACATGTGTCTACTTAAAACGAAAAAGAATCGCCCCTCCCAGTCACAAAATTATTGCACCATGTTCTCACAAAATTAGTTTAATAATACAACTTAAAGTACTTAAAACAAATATAACTTATCAATATGAATGTATTACCGATGAGAGAATAAAGAAAAAAAAAATTGAATGTTCGCTTCAACTTTATAATACACCTTAAGAAGTGTATATTATTTATTTCTTCATTCTCTAGTTGAATTAATATTTCTATATACAGAAAAGAAAAGAAAAAAGTATAAAGAAATAAAATTTCGAATAAAATATCACATTTCTTTTTTACGTTTTGAGAAAGCAAATCCTTTGCTTTTGTTTCCTGGTAATTCGCTTCTTTTCTTAGTAAATAAATAAATAGAAACAAATTTGGCTTGGCCCTCATCTTCTTATTTAGCCGGAAATGCCACCCTTCTTACGCATTATTAGTACAATGACTCTGATTGGCACATCCGATTTCGCCCAGAAGTGAATTTGATCTCCATTGCTTAGTAAAATATTCTTCAAATTTATCTATTGCCGTGGATGTTATAGGTACACTAGACATAACTTCAGTCCATCTTCGTAATATTCAATTAGCTCGTATTAATATGACGTCAATTCCGCTAATTTGCGACCATCTCTAGTGTCTTTTAATTGTTGCAATAAAAAAACAACAAGTTACTTCACTATCCGGGAAAACTTCTTTAAAGGCATTTATAGCAGCTCTTTCGTAATCAGTTTTATATTTTCTTATACACATTCCTAACTCATTTTTCAAGTAGCTAAAGAGACGTAAATATGTGTTTGAAGTTTTATCAGGAAGCAAAGTATACAACATTGGTATTACATTGGTTTGCTCTTCTGTGCTATTCACATCCATGTGAATAGTGAAAAGCTGTTTGAATATTGGCCGAGCTGCTTTGAATGTTCCATTACCAGAGAACATTTTGTCATTACTTTTATTTTTAATGCTTTGTCATCATTCCCATCTTCCCAAATTAAAAATTGTTGTTTCAAAATTATTGTCTTGTAGTGTATTAAAAGAAGTCGATTTAATCTCCAAGAACTGCTTTCGTGCTCTAAATAATGACCTTTTTTATTTTCAAATGATGGCATCGTACAATCATCTGAGTCTTCAACTATCTCCATATCTTGACTAAAAACATCTTTAAAAACTTGTTGTACCGGGCCATAAATCTCGCAGACCTTTTTGCATTCTTGATAGGCCAAGTGATTTTTATTTTTTAATGGAGATGGCTCGCATGTATGGTCGCTTTTTCGTACAATTTTTGTTCTAAGTCTAAGGTGACAGAAGAACCACACGACAAACGGTTTATGCATCTCTATAGAGTGGACCCACTCAAGTATCAATGTGTCCCCTACCTTTTTGAGTTTACTGATTATTATTTGTTCGCTTTGTTCTTGCATTGTAAATATATATTGTAGGTATTCTATTCTATTTTTTCTTGGACAACTGTGCCGATTTTATGTATATCAGAATTACCGAGACAGACTACGAAGTGACAGTAAATATTGTTTTACATCAATCATAACGCTTAAATTATTACTATTTAATCTGAAGTGGCCATTATCAATTCAATTGACAGAGGTAGAATGTACTTCAAAACAGTACCTAATTATAAATTATACGTGGGGCGGACTATAAGTTTCCGGAATGAATATGAAAAAATACTATTAAAGGTACAAAATTAATTTATTGTTTTTCAAAATAATCTCCCTTGGCGTCTATGCACTTTTTCATTCGATCAAACCAGTTTTGAAAACTTTTGTGCCACTCCTCTGTGGTGACCTCTGAAACGTGTTTTTCATACTCCTCGACAGCCTCTTCTGGTGATGAAAATCGTTGGCCGCGTAATTGGTTCTTAATTTTTGGGAACAGATAAAAGTCACAAGGTGCCAGGTCGGGACTGTATGCAGGATGACTCATGAGTTCTACATTTTTCGCCTTCAAAAAGTCGTTTGTCTGTCTGGCCGTGTGAGAACTAGCATTGTCGTGGTGCAGGATGATACGGCGTTTACGGTTATTTTTACAGAGTTCGTCAATAACTTCCGGCAAACAAATGGTCGTGTACCAGTCACTATTCACAGTACGACGATTTTCTAAAGCAACAGTAGCCACGTGTCCAGTTTTATTAAAAAAAGAAGCAATCATCCGCTTAGATGCACTTTTCACGCGCGCCACTTTGGTTGGTTTCGGCTCATCTTGAAAGACCCATACGCTCGATTGCTGCTTTGTTTTGGGATCGTAGCAATAAATCCATGTATCGTCACCTGTTACTATGTCCCACACCAAATTTGACGCACCTTCGTTGAATCTGGTAAGCATGGCACTGCACCAAGTGACGCGGTCCGTTTTTTGATCCTCGGTCAAGTTATGTGGGATCCACCGCGAGCACAGCTTTCTCACACCCAAATGTTTGTGTAGGATTGATTGTATTTGACTCATGCCTATTTCTAAGGATGCGCGAATTTCATGGTAGGTCACATGCCTGTCTGTTTCAATCATACGGCGCACAGCATCGATGTTTTTGTTGGTCACAGCGGTGGACGGCCGACCATCGCGAGATTCGTCACTGAGATTGATACGACCACGCTTGAATTCTGCAAACCAGCTATAAACAGTCGTCTTGCATGGAGCTTCATCGCCAAAAGCTGTTTCAAGCCGAGCGATGCTCTGTTGAGCCGTCAAATTACACTTAAAATCGTAGAAAATCATACTACGAAAATTTTCCCGAGTTAAATCCATGTTGATGCAGACACACAATTTTTTAAATGGCGCCACATGGTAAAAACAAAAGACAGTCAGATGAAACAAACTGTATTCTACAGCCAAAGAGTTCTATTTTCAAATGTTGTAATAAATTTTTAAATATTGTTTATGTAAGTGGCCAGTTCCGGAAACTTTTAGTGTAACCTATGTACCTAAGATATATTGTACACCAACACATTACAGTACATGTACATGACAACATTATAAAAAATGTACAAAATGGCGGCCTTATCGGTACAATCGATCTCTTTCAGGCTACCTTTGGATGGAAATGTTTTAATTGTTCTAAAAATAATAACCCAGGGGTTTATTAGTCATAAGTCATAAGCCACATAACGTAACGTAAATAAATTAATTATATATAATTTAATAATATCTTACATATACCGAAGTACACACATACATTAATTCTATAATATTTACATAAACATACATACACACATATTAGACATACACACATGGGTATTCAATATATATTCCTATACAACACAGCGAGTATATTCCTGCGTAAGACCACATGAAAAAGTCACAAAGAACACAGATACTGTTTCTTTATTATTCTTTTGAATATGGCCAAGGATTGTGCACGTCTTATAGTCAGAGGCAACGCATTCCACACCCGCACATCCTGGACTGTGAAGGACTTGTCAAAAAAGGTTGTGGTATCCTATGAGAGAGAAATAATTTTAATCTAGTATTCGTTTAATGTAATCTTTAGTATTCGTTGATATAGGAGCTATTAGAAATACACAATTTGTGAAAATCTCAATTGTCGCATCTCTCATTTATTTGATAGAGCTTGATGAAAGACTAACAGATAGCATTAAAACCAAATTCGTTCTATGAGAGCCTAGCTTAAAAAATATTTTATTTCGTTTTTAGTATGTACTTGGTATAATAGTGGTAATAGAAACACATTATGTGTGAAAATCTCAGCAATATCATTGTTTAGTAGCCTGGTGAAAGACAAACGGATAGTAATAAAAATAATGTTTGTTCTTTGATTCCCCCTCAAAAAAATGTTTTGTTTTAGTTTTTTGTTGTTATAGCGGCAACAAAAATACATCATCTGTGAAAATTTAAACTTTCTAGTTATCACGGTCCATGAGATACAACCTGGAGACCAACAGATGGACAGACGGCACGAAGTCTAAGTAATAGGGTTCCTTTTTTATCCGTTGAGTATGGAACCCAAAAAAGTATTAAACAAGAAAAAATCCACGATAGCCGTGGTTGTATGCCACTTAGTCTTACTCTCAAACGCGTTATTCCTTATTCATACCACGAAAATTCATACTATCAAAAATTTATTAACCCATACTGATTATTATTTATTTTTATTCTTAATAATTCATACCAGTGCACTTTTATGCATTTTCTTTTATTAACTCATGCCAATTTTCATATTTTACTAATCTTAATTCATACCGAATCCTACTCTTCGTATAAAAGCATGTTTTACAAATAAAGTAAGGTTCGCAGATAAAGTTATTCAATTGACTGACAAGGCTTGCAGGTTTAATGAAGGTGTGAATTTCTTGAATTTATATTATAATCTAATGAGTAATAAATCTTTAACAACGCATCATATACCTATGAATTTGGGATCATATTGCTTTAGGATAATATCATTTATTGCGCAAGAAAGTCCTAAATAGATTCAGATCCAGTTATGAATTTGGTTTCAGATATAACTGAATCAGTAGGATTACGGTACTAAACTAGGTTTAATTTTACTAAATAAAAGTTAAAGATGTGATCAAAATTATTTAACAATCAATAAAACGGTAAAATTATGTGTAAGTCGGTTATGACTTACGGAAAAGTATTAATTTACATTAATTAACGATTCTCTGATCTGATCTGATTTAGTACAAAACTTAGAAAGTTATGTACTAAATCAGAAATAGTTTATTTGTGATTTTGTACAAGACTTTTCGTTCTAGTTTAGATAATTAGTTATAATAAGTACTTACTCAATATTTGTAGAAGCAGATATTAGGTTTTTTAAAAACAGCATTAGGTAATTAAAATATAGACTCTACTTACATGAATAACCACCATACGAGTTTATAATTATTCATATTCTTTAATATCATAATAATTTACATACATACAGTCACCCCTTTTTATTAGTGGGATATTTTTATATAGAACACGTCAATTAGACTTCCCCTCGCCTGATGGTAAGCTGAAGGCAGTCTCAGAAAAGAGGGTCTCCATTACTTACATATGTTACAATGGTGACACTCAGCTTAACGGCCTCATTATATGCTTTTTCACGCCCCGCTTAAAGGTGAAACGCGACGTGAGCTGGTAATGAGTTCCAGGGCCTTAATGGTGCGACAAAGGAAAGAGTCTTCTAACCGGTTGGTTCTTGATCGGATATTCTGCACCGTGTGCGGGTGACGTCTAAGCCCTACATGTGTTGTCCTGTGTAGGAAAGTGGAGATGGGACTAATTGGAAGAGATCATCGAAACACTCACCATGGTACACACGGTAAAATACTGCGAAGGACGCAACATCTCTACGCATATCTGCAAAGGCTCTAGGGTGTTCGTGAACTCAGGATTATGTGTACCGCACGTCGCTGCTACCTTTCGAGAGCATCTAGTAAGTATTTTGCTGAGCCATTCCAGAGATGCGAGCAGTATTCCAAGCAGGAGCAAATTTGTTTCTTGTACAGAAGACGCCACTGCTCCGGCGTGAAAAAACTTCTCACATTGTTCATAACTCCAACTTTACGCGAGGCTGATTTGATAATACTCTCGATTTTATTATTATTCAGGTTGCAGCAAACATCCATACCTAGGATATTGAAATAGTCCTGCAGTGGCAGTGGCGTGCTCTGAAGAGTGGGAAGGGAAAGGAAAGAAAACTACAGTTTTCCAATTACCAAGATCCTGACATACATCTTTCGCTTCTTCTACTTTTATATTTGTATGTTCAGCAGTGGACTGTGTGTGGCTGATATGATGATGATGATGATGACATGCTCGCCGGTTTCGGGTACTCTAGACATGTCCTTTCTTTAAAATCCCTTCGATCTGATTGTCATACGTATGTCTACGTCGACCCCTACCGAGTTGCTCATTCACCTTCGCTTCATAAGTATGTTACGTCTGTTTTATTTCGTCCATACTCTTCACGTGTCTGAACCATCTAAGCATCTCTTTCTCTATCTTGGTCACTAGATCTTCAAGCACACAACTACGTTCTCTTATCATGTTCCTCACTCGATCCGTCAATATAACTTATTTAAAATAATTATTTGAATGTATGATCGTGCTATAAGTACTGTTTTGGACTTTTTCGTCGGACTTAAGAATGGATATTGGTATGAATTAGGAATGATATGAGTAAGGAATACGCATTTGGTATGATTTAGGAATGGTATGAGTTCTCGTGGTATGAAGGCGGAATAACCCAACAAAATTATACATTGTACGAATAAGTGGCATACGACCACGGCTATCTTTGATTTTTTCTCGTTAGATACTTTTATAGCGTGATTTATTTAAATGTTTAATTCAATACCTATTATAGTTTTCAAAAGCGTCCTGATATTCAGACTCGTAAAAAAATCCTATAACTTGCATAGTATAATAATTATTTTCGGGTATTTGTATAATAACCGCGGTAGCCTAGTGGTATGGGTAATAGACTGCTGAGACGAGGTCTCGGGTTCGATCCCAGGTTTTAACATGGCACACACCAATGACTTTTCGATGCTTTTCGAAGTTATGTGTGTATTTATCACAGATTTATAAGTGCCCGGTTAATGGCTCGCCACCATTTGGACCTAAACATAAACTGTCAAATTGTGGGTGCTAACACCTCTGCCTACCCCTTCGGGGATATAGGCGTGAGTTTATGTTATGTTTATGTTGTGTTTTATAATTAGGCGGCAAAAGCTCATAGTGTACACGACTTCTTTCCAATCCCACCATACACACAGCATCACCTTGTTCCGAGTTAGGCCAGCCACGGTCTGTGAGGTTTCTCAATGCTTCGGCCACGATTTTTTTCGCATATTCTTATAGTAAGTGACCCATCTTTTATCACGTGTAATCAACCATTTACGAAATGGTTCGGAATTGTTACGTTTCAACAAAGAATCGCATATGGAAACAATTTCCAATACGAGGTTATTATGGCCGCGGTATTCTATAGGGCGGAGGTACTTCCCTAATCGGACTGCGCAATTGTTTTTTATAACTAAAAGAAAGATAAACATTTCAACTATAAACTATACGCTTTTCTGCTTAATATAATGATTTTTAAAGTGTCAGGCCACCATTTTGTTAGTTTTCGAAAGCTTGATTGACAGTGTGAAAAATGTTTACAACCCCTAAGTATCCGCTCCAAACTGGTCGCAACGCCAACTCGGTCAATAAACTTTATTTTCAATCCATTTGGTACAAGATTGCGCTATGTATCTATTGGCAAAATTTAGGCAAAAGTGTACCATTGACTTGAAAGAAGAACCTAAGGAGACTCAGCATATTTGGGAAGAAAGCGGCGAAAATGCAGAAAGCGATACTGCACGATCAAGCATCCTCAATTGAACCTCGGTCGAGTGTTACCATCCTTGATAGGATTTTCTTAAAAATCGACAGGTTGCAGCGACCCGCGGTCCGAATTATTGGGAACCCTGAGGTCACGAACACCCTCGAGCCTTTGCGTAGAAATATTGCTTCTTTGGCTGTATTTTACCGTCTCTATCATGGTGAGTGTTCTGATGAGCTCTTCCAACTAATCCCACTATCCCCTTTCCTACATAGGACAACACGTGCAGGCCTTAGATGTCACCCTCACACTGTGCAGAATATACGACCAAGAACCAAGCGGTTTGGAGACTCTTTATATATTTTATTTTTTATTTATTTATTCATAAGAACTTTTACATTGTGTTGAGTTTTGAATTACATTGTATTAAATTGTAGGAAGAATAGCAATTAATGAGGCATGTCATGCAAAAATAATACAAAAACAACCATTATCAATGTCAATCATAAATGTCAATTTCCAAATAAAGTTAATTATCATAGTATCAATATTATCTTATATACCTACCTACCTACATATACAGCATATACATTACAATTCTAGTCAATTAGGTACAGTTCATAATGTCATCTAAAGAATAATTACAGCCTTCTAGCAAAAACTGCCTTAATTTGGTAATATAATCCCGTTTGTATAATAACAATTTTAAGTCATCGGGAAGCTTGTTGCAGATTTTTACTGACATGTGTCTAGTGACATGCCTAACAATGTCAAGGTGTGGAATACAATTAGTTTGGAAGTCTTTCCTTCTAGTACTTCCATTGATATACAAAAAACCCAAGATACACAGTCCGGACATCAAAACCGTCCGCATAAAATGAGTGCTAAATTCCAAATTAAGCACTCATTTCAAATAGTCTCGCATCGTCCGTGTTTATGCACGCACGACAAAAATGCCGAAGTGTTCTGTGAAAAATTGCAAAAATAATACGTCATAAACTTTAAAAAAGGATGGAATATCTTATTTTCGGTAAGTAAAATAGTTTATTGATTTGCTTTCTGGTTTTCATGACTAAATATAGGAAGTATTATGTGATTTTGATTTATTTTATCTAAAATCTTCACATTACTTTCCAATATAGTACAGCACATTTCAATAGGTGCGTATCAGTGTAAGAACAGCGCATTACAACGTCTTTTAAATTAGTCGCATAATACAAATGACCCTGTTCGTTTTCAATGGAGTCGATTTTTTAATATTGTTTTTTTTTAATAAGAATAAAAAGTTTGTTTACATTTTGAGTTTAATTCGTAACTAATTTTTATATATCATACAATATAACATAGTTTTGAATCGACTTTCAAAAGTAGAAGAGGAAGGCATGTTGACTATTTTTTAAAATTTTCTGTAAATTTACTTGGAACAAACGGACACATATGCATGTAAAAAAGTTGTAATTTTGATAATGTATCGTTAAATAAATATAGTAAAAATGTTCATATGTATTCATACAAACTGTAAGAACAAACACTACAATTTAATTTCTTATAAAAATATGTATTTATTTCATTTTAACTATTAGAAACATCACTCATCACCACCAACTTAAATTTGATGCATGATACCAAAATTCAAAAAGCTTTCACCACCACCATGCAATCATCATATACTAAATACCTACTTAGTTTCTACAATATGTACCTACCTTTTCAACTAAATATACGTTAGTATTGTTTCATTGATAAATACATGTTCAGCCCCAAAAATATATCGACGTTCCCTACGTAGTTCAACGAAACTGAAAAATCGTGTTTTTTTTTTATTCGTTCAATAGTTTCCATTTATACATATTTATATATACCTGTGAAGAGAAAACCTAAAATCTTCCTATAAAGCGGAAAATATAATCGTAAAACCTCGAATGTAACACAACTTGCCGAAGTAGATAGTCGAATGTTTTGATCCGATGAAATACGCGGGTATGCGCGACGTGCGAGCGAGACGAAACTAAGACTTTCGATAATGTACGCGACACCATCGACAATTAGCGGCCGGCAAGCCATGAGTTGACATTGCGCGAGAGTGGCGAGATTTCGATACTATTTTTGATTATTTCTACGTAAAAGAATGAATAAAAGAACATTTAAATACTCTAGGTCCAAGAAAATTCTTAATTTAATAAATTCAGAAAGTGCCGTTCAGCAAGAAAATGTTGATGAAACGCCTAAACCCGGTAAGTTGGTTAAATAATTATATTTTAAAGTGTTTATAATGAGTTCTATATGTTACTAGAGAAGACAGTGATTTACTTAATACTTTTTATTGAAATAATATATTTAAATTCAGAATTTGAATGCAAATACATAGTACAACATCGAAATTGACAGTTTCGATGTTATATGTCGTGATTCAATAATATCCTTCAGTCGAAACTGCCAGTTACATTTTTTTACTACGGTATTTGAGTAGATATGTAAAGCGAAACTGCCAGTTTCAGTTATTTACTGCGATTTTTTATTTTGGGAAGAAAACGAAACTACCAGTTTCATTTACTTACGGTGAATTTAGAAGTTCAGTTATAATACGAAACTGGCAGTTTCAATGTTTTACTGTTTATTTTCGTACTTTCGATACACTTTGTCTAAAATAATTATGTAGGTAGGTAGTATCTACCTACATAATTCTTTTAGACAAAGTGTCGCAAATGTGTGTGTGTCAAATCGCTTTAAGTAGGTATTATCTACCTACATAATTCTGTAATTTTGCCAATAACATATTTTTTTTATTTAGATTCACCTCTGCCTGCGTCCTGTCAGTTTGGTGAAAGAGAATGGAATGTTTTAGAGGGAATAATTAACGAAGCACTTTCATCGGACAAAAATTGGTCGTCTGAAAACTTTTCATTATTGGACAAGACAATACCCAAATCATCCACTCCAATCGACAGTGATAAGGATTTGGTTATTTTAGGGAGTACCGAGCACACGCCTTTGCCATCACCACGACAAGATTTTGATGATAATATAACTGAGTTCTCCCTTCAAAATATCACAAGATCTCCTGCTTCATCGCCCCATCCAGTAACACCGCTGCTGGCTGAACTGGAACCAACTAGTGTTGTTCCAGGTGTTTTATCGTATGAATCTGTACAAGTTTGCCTCAAAATGTTTTTGAATACCCTGTGCATTACCGACCAAATAATCCGTAGTGCTCATGCTAAATTAAACCAGGAAGGAATTACTTTGCCTGATGACAGAGGAAAACACCATAATCATCCTGTTGTACGTACCACTGAAATGATAAAAAGTGTATGTGACCATGTCGCATCATTTCAGCCAGTTCCATCACATTATACAAGACACAGCAGTAGCAAAGTATACCTAGACAGTAATTTAAATTTAACTAAAATGTTCTCTTTGTATAAAGAATGGGATCAACTGAAAGATTACGAGAGCAAAGCCGTTACGCCAGTACTCAGATATAGTTAATGAAAACTAATTTTACTATTTTTGATATGGCAAATAAAGAAGGATTTTGCTATATGTGGACAGAATGTACAGGTAAAAGGGGAGCCAATGAAGTCAGTAGTTGTTTAATGATGTTTATGAAAACCTTATTGACAAAGGTACAAAGCAATTTTTGTTTTGGTCGGATAACTGCTCAGGGCAAAATAGAAATAGAGTAGTCTATTCTATGTATATATATTTATCAAAAGTATATAATGTTGACATAACTCACCGTTTTTTATTATTTTAGGCATTTTGCTTTGTAGACCCCTTGCTCCTTAGGCACGTTTAGGCATAATTAATTTTAGACAATCTGCTTAGTGTACTTTTTGCTTCATGGGCATCATAATCATGAGGCAAATTACTGTTATGGCATACTGATTTTTAGGTAGTTTGATTTATAGGGATTTAGCTTTTAAGACATGACATGTAGGCATTTTGCTTCGTAGTTAATTTGATTTTTAGGTAATATGATCAGGAGGGGAATAATTAACGAAGCACTTTCATCGGACAAAAATTGGTCGTCTGAAAACTTTTCATTATTGGACAAGACAATACCCAAATCATCCACTCCAATCGACAGTGATAAGGATTTGGTTATTTTAGGGAGTACCGAGCACACGCCTTTGCCATCACCACGACAAGATTTTGATGATAATATAACTGAGTTCTCCCTTCAAAATATCACAAGATCTCCTGCTTCATCGCCCCATCCAGTAACACCGCTGCTGGCTGAACTGGAACCAACTAGTGTTGTTCCAGGTGTTTTATCGTATGAATCTGTACAAGTTTGCCTCAAAATGTTTTTGAATACCCTGTGCATTACCGACCAAATAATCCGTAGTGCTCATGCTAAATTAAACCAGGAAGGAATTACTTTGCCTGATGACAGAGGAAAACACCATAATCATCCTGTTGTACGTACCACTGAAATGATAAAAAGTGTATGTGACCATGTCGCATCATTTCAGCCAGTTCCATCACATTATACAAGACACAGCAGTAGCAAAGTATACCTAGACAGTAATTTAAATTTAACTAAAATGTTCTCTTTGTATAAAGAATGGGATCAACTGAAAGATTACGAGAGCAAAGCCGTTACGCCAGTACTCAGATATAGTTAATGAAAACTAATTTTACTATTTTTGATATGGCAAATAAAGAAGGATTTTGCTATATGTGGACAGAATGTACAGGTAAAAGGGGAGCCAATGAAGTCAGTAGTTGTTTAATGATGTTTATGAAAACCTTATTGACAAAGGTACAAAGCAATTTTTGTTTTGGTCGGATAACTGCTCAGGGCAAAATAGAAATAGAGTAGTCTATTCTATGTATATATATTTATCAAAAGTATATAATGTTGACATAACTCACCGTTTTTTAGAGAAGGGCCACAACCAAAATGAGGGTGATAGTGTTCACGCTCTCATTGAGAAAGAATCAAAGAGGAAGTTGATCTATACGCCCGACCAGTGGTATGCATTAGTGCGATGGGCCAAAACCACTGGTAGACCGTATAATGTCATTGAAATGACTCAACAAGACATTTTTGATTTTAAACATTTGCTAGATAATAGAAATTGGAAGAAGGATAACAGCAACCGTGAGGTAAAATGGAACAAAATCAAATAAATCAGAATAGATAAGAATGTTCCTAACTGCTTTTTCTTTAAATATGATTTAAAGGGTGAGCAACATTGTTTAAATTTTGTTGTTACGAGAAGACGTGGGAGGGAAATTAACAATGACGAATTAAAAGTGACTTATTCTCATACTCTTAATATTACCGAAGCGAAATACAAAGATCTTATTTCTTTATGTGATACAGGGGTAATACCAAAAGAATATCATAGGTTTTACAAAAACATTAGACATGACAAAAATACAGCCGAGAATGATGATGAGTCAGATTAGAGTGTATTAGTAGATTAGTATATTATTCGATTATAAGAGTTTAACAAGTTATTTTTACTACTACTTTTGGTGTCGCGTGGGCCCAACGTGCGCGAGTGGACTGTATTGCGGAGAAGCAGATAACTGTTCTATTGACACTTTACACACAAAACAAGACAGGTGGCCGGGCTGCCGCGGATTCAATCCAGGCAGTGAATGCAGCCCGAGAAATTAGGAGAGGATGCACTAACCTTCACGACCCACGTGTTTTTCATCGCAGCCGGTACACGGATCTTCTCTTCCTTGCTCAGGAGCTGCCGTCAGCGTCACTAGATCCCTTGAGGAACACACGAGAGGCACCATCCGATCGGTAAAGGTCTATGAGGCGGTTAAAATACAACAAATATTATTCATTTCTGAGAGACGCGCTCGCGATCCGTCCCTACGCTGGCTAGTTCAAAGCGGGAGTCAGAGTCTATATTTCACAAATGGCGGACGGAAGCCATATCTATGATTAGTGCGGGAGAGGAGACGGGTATAAAAGGAGTGTGTTTCCGTGTCAAAAATACAGTTTCCACTTCGGCGCAACCATTCCCCCCGGCTTGAAGGGTTACCTTCGAAACGACAAATGCGAAACAAATCTAAAGTCTAATCTAAATCTAGGTTTGGGAAATAACAACTAAAATATAAACCTAGATTGGAGCTCGTGCCTACTGCTGGCTAGGCAGCGGGCAGAGGCGAACAAACAACACAACGCAACAGTCTCGACCAAGACGAGACGCGATTAGCCAACAACAAAATAAGGGTCTCTTCACGTGGGACCGATACAACAAGCGAGTGCTTCTTCTCCTCGGGTGGTTCGGAAACCGTAGTGGGATTGAATTGACTAACTGGCCACCCATCTAACGCGGCATGAATCCAGGACGGTCCACCAAACCACAACGGGTGATCCAAAATTTGCGAAGGAAGCAATCCACGAGAGAGACAATCGGCTGGGTTGTCGGTGCCAGCAACGTGAAAGAGATTATGTGGCGCCAATTCAGATTGAATTTTGCCACTCTATTAGCGACGAATGTGTCCCAACGATGGGGCGAAGAGTGGGCCCAACACAAAGCGACTGTTGAGTCCTAAAAGCTAAAATTCTACTAATATTAATGCGAAAATTTACAATTATGTCAAATAAATTACCTTAAAGATTCCGACCACAATACAAAATGTCATTAAGCGACACGGAAGTGCTAGTCTTAGCACTGCCATCCAAAACTACGCGGAGTTTTAGTAGTAAGCTTATCTTCTCTAATAACTCCGCGGTGCGGGATAATGTACGAAGGCTGGGTCCCGCCAGTGTCCGTAGGCGCAGGTGAGATGTAACCTTTATCTAAATATTCATTAACAACCTCATCATAGGCCCGCTTCGACTTTGGGGACGCCTGCATCTTTCGTTCCAAACAAAGAAAGCGTTTTTCAGCGGATACACGGGAGCCACCGAGCGAAAACTTGCGGATGGTAGACTCCAGTGGCGGCTCGACGGTGCAACAGAACGAAGCAGTCGAGTGACTAAAACTATCCATAGAAGCGGGTGCAGAACCAATTATAACAAAACCCAGAACTGTTTCCAGGGCGTGCGGAGCGGGGTACGTCGGACCCCCTTGAACCTTACGTGATAACTGGAGGTGCGGGAGAATTGAAGCGCCGATCAATATATCGACGACTCCAGGAACAGCGTAAGTCTCATCAGCTAAAGGTAAGTCTTTAAATTTCGTTAATAAAGACGTGTCAACTGGGACGGTAGGCAACTGTTCAGTTATTTTATCCGTAACGAACGAATCCATGTCAAACCAAATTTTATTATTAAAACGAGATCCAAACCTCGTTTTAACTGTGCCATGAACAGCTGACCGTAAACCTCCAAAACCCGTCACCACTGAGTAGGTTGAACGCCTATCAACATTGAAACCAAGACGTTGACAACAATCTTGAGTAATAAAATTACTTTGCGAAGCGCCATCTAATAGCGCTCGAACAATGTGCGGTTTACCTAATGCATCAACAATAACCACGCGAGCGGTCGCAAGACAAACCGTAGTGAGGGCAGCACTAGCGGAGAACGAACACAAGGTGACGTCATTCGTAGCGGTCCCCGGGCAGGCCGGAGCGCGTGCGAGCTCGGGCTGCGGCTGCGGCGCAGGCTGCCGCGAGTCACCGCTCGACGAACCAACCGTGCTCACATTGGGTGCGGCATTACTATTCTCAAAATGAAGCAAAGTGTGGTGTCTCGCTTGACATTTGCGACAACTATTTCTACTATTACATAAAACAACGCGGTGTTTAGTACCGAGACAATTAAAACAAAAATTACTAGCGCGAACAAATTTATAACGATCACTAGGCGACAATTTTAGAAAACCAGGACACCTGTACAGTTGCGAATGATGAGTGCTACACAAAGAGCAAACAGATGATTGTACACGTGCTGGTGCGGTATTAACATAAGTATGGGTTGACCTCGGTGACCTCGATGAGGCATCTATTTTGCGTTCAGAAGTAACAACCTTCTTCGCGCCTTCATGTTTCGATGAAGAGCGCTGCAATACTTTTATATGCTCGCGAACAAAACTTTCTAAGTCTTCGAACTTAGGAATTTTATTGCCGCGATGATCCGACTCAAACAAACGAATGGTTTCGGAATCTAATTTCCTTAAACCCATATACAAAAATACGAAGTCGCAGAGGTCATTGATCTTTAGGTTCTTTACGGCGCGAACAGCTGACGCGAAAGTATCTAGAAATTTCTCTAAGTTTTGATCGTTACATGCCGTAATAGATTTCAAATCAAACATCTGATCTAAATAGGCGTTAGCTACCGATCTTTTATCCTCATACCTAGCTTTCAAAGTATTTAAAATTAAATTATAATTCTCGGCACTAAACGTAATTCCAGCGCAAACGGTTATAGCTTTACCAGTCAATTTTTCAACGAGATAATGCAACTTTTCGTGATCTGTCAACGAATCGTTCTTATCTATTGTATTCTCAAAACTATCTATAAATAGACACCAATTGCGAATGTTACCATCAAACTCGGGTATTTGAATTGGTGGCAACTTAGGTCGGTCGCGAGTGGGGTTGGGTAGGTCAGCCGGCTTCTCCAAACTCCTAGCGACGCGTTTGATACGACAATACAAATCGTCAAACGACGACAAGGCTTGATAACTCACTGAGTAATCGGGATTCAAATTCAACTCTAAAACGTTGATGTCATGTACTAAGGTTTCGAAATCCGCGCGTAGACTATCTAAGTTTTCTATAGAACACAAGAACGAATCTCTGATGACCAAATCAGAGGTTTTAAGTGCATTATCATAAATCGATTGTACGCGAGAGTAAATCATTTCTTTTTTAGCGTATAAAAGTTTCAATTGAACCTTACCGGTCTTATCAACCTTTGGGGACATGTTTACAATTAAATCTCAAACTAAAGTGCGGTAAACAACAAATATGAAATGACTTAATCTTAGCGGTACAGAGCAGCGAGGCGGCGCGAGCGACACTCGGCAGATAGGTAGGTACCTACAACTGTGAATGCACGCTTGAACAAACGCGCATAGCAACAAGGTCGTACCTACGCGATGGTCGCTGTCTAGGTTCAACTATTATTTCCGAGATTAAGTATTGCGTAATATCTATTCAAATTAAAATACTTTCGTATGAATTGGGATGAGATGCGAGCGAGGTAGGTACAGCCACGTGTCTACCCACGCAGGTACTAGGCAAATACGACGCGAGCCGAGAACAACGTAATTGAAAAAAACAAAACAAAGCCAAATGCGTTAGGTATTACACTGTGCCTATGCACTAGGGTGTCTAGTATACCTAAGATCTAAGCCTAAATGTCTGGATGCGGGGTTTTCTACTAAAATAACCAGGCACTTAGGTGCGATGCGAAAATTGTGAACTACGATTAAGTGTTGATATGATACCTAACCTATTTATGTATTAGGTAGGTACAATGCGAGCCAGCGGCGAACGGACAACAAATTCTAAGCCTAAATGTCTGGATGCGGGGTTTTCTACTAAAATAACCAGGCACTTAGGTGCGGTGCGCTCATTCCCATTAGAATAATAACAAAATACGAACTACGGCTAAGAATCCGGCTCGATCCGGACCAAAAATGGTGGCGCATGGCCGTGCGGTAATGGACTGTATTGCGGGGAAGCAGATAACTGTTCTATTGACACTTTACACACAAAACAAGACAGGTGGCCGGGCTGCCGCGGATTCAATCCAGGCAGTGAATGCAGCCCGAGAAATTAGGAGAGGATGCACTAACCTTCACGACCCACGTGTTTTTCATCGCAGCCGGTACACGGATCTTCTCTTCCTTGCTCAGGAGCTGCCGTCAGCGTCACTAGATCCCTTGAGGAACACACGAGAGGCACCATCCGATCGGTAAAGGTCTATGAGGCGGTTAAAATACAACAAATATTATTCATTTCTGAGAGACGCGCTCGCGATCCGTCCCTACGCTGGCTAGTTCAAAGCGGGAGTCAGAGTCTATATTTCACAAATGGCGGACGGAAGCCATATCTATGATTAGTGCGGGAGAGGAGACGGGTATAAAAGGAGTGTGTTTCCGTGTCAAAAATACAGTTTCCACTTCGGCGCAACCAACTTTGATCTCAGATATTGTGTTACTAGGATTACTACAGTTGTTAAAAAAGTTTTTTTATTTAGAAGATGTTATTTTGTTTACGTTTTGTTGTCATATTGATAAAAGTGAGAAAGAATGAATAGTGGTGAAATTATTTAAGATTTTTGTTTGTAAGTTGATGATTTGTTTTTTATTTTAATTTTTTGATTGATATTGTTAATGTAAAGTTCAACTCAAAGAGTTTATTTTTTTCTACTACATGTTTTTATATTGATTTATTAAAATTAATACTCTTTTTTAGAACGTGATTGAAATTTGTTGCTAATTCTTATACGCAGAGACTAATTAGAATTAAGGAGGAGAAAGAATAAGACTTTTTAAAAATGTGATTATATATTATATGTTATTATATATAAGACTTAATTAGAAAGAGATATAAGGAGAGAAGGAATAATACTTTATGGAAACGTGATCTTTATTAATATGTGATTATTAGTGCCATCTTTCATTTATTTTAAACAAACAATAAACATGTGATTTTCAATAAATTTAGTTATACTACATTCGCATTTTTATGAAATATTAATATTTGTTTATTTATTTTCACATGTATTATTATTCATATTACATCGAAACAAGTGTTACCAATTTACTGTCTTACGACGTAACTCATTGAAACTACCAGTTACGGTAAATACCTTAACAAAAATCGTCACGAAAATGATCGAATTTGGCAGTTTCGATAAATTCTTTGTAAATTTTTCCAACGTTAATTGTTGAAAGTGCCAGTTTCGATACTATCACTTTCACTTATTACGAAGTATATAATCGATACTCAATTTTCCACTTAACTGGTGCATATTTAAAAATAAAATACATACATAACTAAATGTAATAATGCCTAAAGTACAAACAAATATCAACTTGCTAGTGAATACGATTAAAAAAAAAAAATTCCATAAACAAACTTTGAAACACTCTGTTGAAAAGTGACAAATATCTGTTTCGATGAATTACGTAGGGGCCGTCGATATATACACTGAGATAAAAGTATAATTATATGTCGAGAACATATTTGTATAAATTACTAAAATACTAAGTGAACGTACATAGTATAAAAATAAAAAGTATAAACATGTGAAGTCTCCATTCCATGCCTTTTCCTACCGGCAGACTTCAGTCGTAAAATTTTATTGCTTTTTGTGCACTGCTTTGTAAAAGAACTTTAAAGCATGTTGAGGTTGAATTTGCAAAAAAATATGTTTATAATATAACTATAACTACTTATGTGTGATTGGAGACAGATTCAAGTGTCACTTTAGTTCGAGACTGTGTATCTTGGGTTTTTTGTATATCAATGAGTACTTTCCTAAATTTTCTTTCCTCTTCTGTTTCGAACTCATGTACATAAAGTATTTCATTAGCACAAGCACATACAACTATGGCACAGTGAGGATATTTAGATCTCTGAAATATTCCCTACATGATTCTTGCTGGCGAATACAGACTATGGTGCGGATTGCCCTTTTTTGCAATACAAAAGCCTGATTTAAGTTATATTCAAAACTGCCTCCCCAACACAGGATACTGTGTCTTAACTTGGACTCTATTAGTGCGATATACACCCTCCTGAGTTGTGGTATGTCAATTACGTTTCTTAGGCTTCTTAAAACATAGCATGCAGAGCTAATGGCAAGTTCTAAGCTTTCAAGTTCAGGTTTCCAGTTAAGGTGACAGTCGACACGTACATCCAAGAACTTAACTACCTCTACCATGTCAACATTCACACCGTCTAAGGTACAATTTAGACGATCACTATTTTTAGATGTTGTACAAAATAATATTAAATTGGTTTTAGTTGCATTCACCTTGAGTCCATTCATAGTGAACCATTTGTGAAATGCTTCCAGAGATTCATTCACACATATATTAAGCAAGTCAATAGAATCTGCCGATATGACGGCGTTTGTGTCATCTGCAAAGACCACTAGCCGTGTGTGTCCTTCTAAGCTTTTTTCTATATGTTTTATCAGGTCATTCATAAATACTATAAAAAATTTTGGACCAAGTATTGATCCTTTTCTTTGCCGCACCACCAAGACCTGGAATTAATTACCAGCACACGTGTTTCCTTCTTCCTACAGTCTTGAGTCCTTTAAGCGGGCCGTGAAAAAGCATCTGATGAGGCCGCCAAGCTTAGTGCTCATTTAATTAACGCTATCATTGTAATACTTAGTGTCTGTTATGGTGACCCTCTTTCCTGAGACTCTGCCTTTAGCTTACCATCAGGCGAGGTGAAGTCAAATTGATGTGTCCTATATAAAAAAAAATATCGCTCACGACTATGACTGCCTGCATGCTACCAGTGTTTCAAACTGTAACTGACAAAAAAGTTCAAATAGCAAACCTACCTTGGACTGCTAATAGATGACAAATTTAACTGGAGCCATCACATCGAAAAAGTCTGTAATAAATTGAAGCAATTTTTGGCGAACATTACAATATTAAGAAACCGAATACCGTGAAAAGTAAAAATAATGTTATACAACGCACTAGCTGAAGCCCACATACAGTACGGCCTAAGTAGCAATGGTCGTACCTATAAGTCCTACCTAGACACCATTTATTAACTACAGGCCAAAATTTTAAAAACTATTGTGTCACCTAAAGTAAAAAAGCAATTCTACGACAACGAAACCGGCCTCTTCAAACATTGCAAAGCATTGCCTGTACATACACAAGTAGATCTATCATTATTAAAAGAACAGTTTTTTTATGAATCTCTTAAAAAAACAATTGAACATCCTGTACGCACTCGGGCAGCCTCCGAGAACCGGTTTATAACAACGTACGAATAATGTATATGGCGAACGCACTATTGGCTATATTGTCCCGCAACTTCTTAATGACCTACCCTCTTGTATCCGAGAAAATAACAAAATATTTTATGTTCATAAAAAACTCAAAGAATATTTCCTATGCGTAATATAGATTGTTATTGTATAGATATATAATTTAGAATTAAATAATTTGGTGGATTGTATAGATATTTAGAATTGAGCCGACAACTCAATAGCACAGGTATAAACCTGAGTGGGTTTTTGATGCTATTATTGTGCAATTCTATGTATTTAATGTTTCGTTCTGATAAAAATATTAAAAAATAATTACAGCATCATCCATTCATCAAATAATTTATAAATATGAAATACAATAAAACTAAAATAACTATTATACAACTTATAGCTAAGAACAATCAAAATAGTTAGTATACATAAACCTTATAAACTAACTTGCGGACGTAACAGACGTTATCCTGTTCGGAAAAGTAGTACATATATTGACAGATAAATAAATATTCTACAACATTCTTATGTTTCCAAACCATCGAGAAAGCCATTGAAATGTACACGCAATTTTGATATGCTAACATATCTACCTAATGTTTTTCGATCCCTTTAAGTTTCAAATTCCAACCTCCAGTGAAATTATTAGTTTAGTGGCGTTCATTGTTAACACACGACTCAATGACCATGAATAGCTATGATGACATTGCATGATCAGAAATTCTCGAATAATTAAGTGACCATTCCTTAAAAAATATAAATACTCATTACGAACATCACTGGCCTGATATTTTGCAGCACAGGCAAGACAAAACTAGCACTCCAGGGTAGCTTCTGAAAGACAGTCCTTGAAGAAAAAAACCTGATGCACTTCAAGAAGGAGAAGGAAGAGTACCTACTGCAATCTCCATGTAGTAGGTACTCTTCCAAGATGACCCTAAGCCAATGGAAGTTAAGTTTCACTACTTTAGTATCCAAAAGCAAGGAATCGATGTGGTAGTATGAAAGTTGTCGTGGTATATGCTATGATGATACCCGGGTATAACGCATAACTGTTAAATGTTCCAATAAATAAATAAGAAATTAAGAATTATGTTTGTATTATGGCGATTGTAATTAATATTGCTGCTAATAATTTATTTTGATACGAAGTGTATATTTTTAATATAAATTTCGGCGGGGTTATGGTAGCTATGCTTACCATGGGTCTTGATAGCGTTGTGTAGAATAGAACCTTTCTCTGGTGTTTACCGAGAGCAGACGTGTCGCACGCGTTAAAATAATTTATCAATATCAATATAAAGTGCTACAACGAAAAGTGAATTCTAAACGCAGTGAATAAAGTTCATCTTCCGAAATTAACCACCTAACCTACTTACGGCATTCTAGCGGCACAGCGCTCGCCGCTTGCGCACACTCCCCCCTCATACCGCAAGTGTGAAGAGACCAGTTGCAATTTTTCACCTCACTCGCACCCGTGTGAATCTGAGCGCACCACCCGGCCAAAACAATGAGTATGCAAAGAACACCACCTTCATTAACAAGCGGTAGCGTGAGCGCCAGCGGCTCTGTACCAAACTTACCAACTTATGAGAAAACTTATGATGAGGACCAATACTTAAACGTTTCGAGGAAGCGGAAGGAGCGAACAGAAGAATATGATTACAGAAAAGAATTTGCGAGTTTTCGAGCAGACATATTAAAGTGTTTAGAAGGTTTGGGTGATACACAAAATGATCAATTAAATCAAATACGTGAAGAAATAGTGGAAATAAAAAATGAGATCAAAACTATAAAATTAACAACAGAACATCTATCATTACGGTTCGATCAAATAAATTGTGAAATACAAAATCTTAAAGCTATTAATAATACTACCTACACAAGATAAAATAAAAAACATGGAGATAGAGATATCCCAATTAAAAAATCAACCAGCTGAATCACCATCGTCCAAATCGCTCGTTGCTTGCCACGAAGATCTCATCCTAGAAATAAAGGACCGGTGCGATCGCGAAAAAAATATCATAATTGTGGGTGTACCTGAAAAATATGACAAGAATTATAAATCTCGAAAATTACATGATGTAGAACAAATAACCAACTTAACAACAACATTATATGATGCCTGCCCTAAACCTGTGAATGTTATGAGACTGGGTAAATATGTACCTAACCAGATTCGACCGATAAAAGCATGCTATAATAGTGTCGAGATTCCAAGATACCTACTACGAAACAAAACAAAATTACCAGAAAATACAAATATTTATGCTGACCAAACACCAACGCAAAAATTATTTCTCCAGGCACTGAAAGAGGAATTACATAAACGTAGTGAATATGGCGAAAAGGACCTCATAATAAAATATATTAAGGGAATACCTACCATCACTACACATAAATCTAACCAAAAAAACTAGTTACTGCTCAAATACATAGTGGAACTTACGCAGATGTTATACCTAGTAGAATATGTCATCAGATTGTAAAAAAATATGAGGATATACCTCTTAATCCTTCATCTTTGAGATTTTTCTATGGGAACTGGCGCAGTATTCGTACAGCTGGGAAGTTTGACGAATTAAAATGTTTATTACACGCTGTACATGCGACCATACATTTACTGATTATCACTGAAACCTGGATCACCTCGGAGGACGATGCCAAGCTTTATCAATTACCGAATTATAAACATATATACAATTACAGAATGGAAAACAGAGGCGGAGGTATTTCCATATACATACACAATAGCATAGAATACCAAGTTACTGAAAATTTATTCGAAAACGATAATCACTACCTCTGGATATATATAAATAAGTTATCGCTAAATGTAGGTGCAATATATAAACCCGGTCGATCTAGTGTGAATGATTTTTTAGAAATATACACTTCTCAAATGGAGCAAAGGAATAGAGCAGTTATATTTGGTGATTTCAACTTGGACTTGCTTCATATGGACACAGACGTCAGAAAATATAAAACTGAAATAACAGAAGGCGGGTATGAAATCATAAACAAAGTCAACAGAGAGTATGTTACACGAGAAACTAGCACAACAAATACCATAATAGACCATGTATGTACAAATTTAAAGAACCACTCCTTCAGTTTATCGATAATTGAGTCATCACTATCTGATCACAAACAAATATTCCTGGAGATTGGTAGGCTGGCACCAATGGTGAGGACGAGAATAGAGTATAAAGCGTTAGACTATCAAAAGCTGTACAACAGTGCGCTGGAAGCAAACTACAACCTAGAAAATAACGATTACTATCACCTGGAAAATTTTATACAAGAACAAGTACAAAACAGTAAAATATTCAAAACTAAAATAAATAACCCACCTCAAAAAGATTGGATAACAAAAGATATAATCGATTCAATAAACTTGCGTAATGATTTATGGAGTCAAACTAAGAAAAATGCAAATGACATAAATTTACGAAAGAGCTTCGAAGTGCAACAAAATAAAGTGAGAACTATGATTAATTCACAACAGAGAAAATATTATTATAAATTATTTCAAGATAACTACAATAATTCGAAGAAGCTATGGGAAGTGATTAACAGCCTGGCACTAAATAAAATTAAAGAAATCTGTGCTCCACCGAGATTAATGTCGTCGTCCGGACTAATAACAGAAGGTAACTCAATCTGCGATTTATTCAACTCGTTTTTTTCTTCTGTAGGGTCAGACTTGGCGAACCAAATACCCAATATCTATCATACAAATACTGGTAACACTCTTATGTACGAAATTGACTACACACACAACAAAGCATTAACACATTTGGAGTCGTGTAGTGAAACTGAAATATCCAAAATCATTGATGACCTCGATAGTAATACTAGTACGGGTGTAGATGGTATCAGTACTAAAGCAATAAAATGTTTAAAAAATATTATTTTAAAAACTCTAACAAACTGTATAAATGTATGTCTGTCACGTGGTATATTTCCAGACTCACTAAAAATTGCCAAAGTTACCCCCATCTATAAATCTGGCTGTAAAACTGACCCAGGTAACTATAGACCGGTATCCGTTCTCCCCGTCTTGTCAAAAATCTTTGAACGAATTATATACGACCGCTTAAATAAGTATCTATTAGAAAAGAATTTCTTAAATAATCACCAATACGGTTTCCGCGCTAAATCCAGTACCTTAACTGCGGCAGTTGATTTAATAACACAAATTAAAACTAATATTGATAAGAAAAACATTGCAGTAGGGATTTTTATTGATATAAAAAAAGCGTTCGATACGGTGAGTCATCAAAAAATACTAGAGAAGTTATATAACATCGGCGTTACAGATACAGCTTACAATATGTTCGCGTCATATTTACATAATAGGTGTCAAGTAGTTAAGATAAGCAACTACATAAGTACCACACAAACACTACCTTTTGGTATAGCTCAAGGGTCAATAATCGGCCCGCTAATGTTCTTGATTTATGTTAATAATATTAACAAAATTGGATTAACAGGTCACCTCACACTTTATGCTGACGACACATGCCTTTTTTACTTCGGTGGTTGTATACAAAACATAATTACCGACGCTCAAAGGGACCTTGATATCTTAAATGAATGGCTCAAATATAATTTATTAACCATTAACGCATCTAAAACTTCTTATATGATTTTTGCAGCTAAAAACAAAAAAATACCTCAGCACCCACCTCTAACAATAAATAATATGCAACTACGCCTTTCGAACCAAGAGAAATATCTAGGGTTGTTGATAGACGATAAATTAAGCTGGAAACCACATATTAACTACGTAAAATCAAAATTAACATCCCTACTGGGAGCCGTGCGCAAAATAAAAAATATTATTCCAAAAAAAATAAGCACAATTATATATAACTCTTTAGTAAAGACACACCTCGAATATTTAATTGAAATATGGGGTACAGCTGCCGTTACAAATTTAATTTCTTTACAAAGAACTCAAAATAAAATTATAAAAGCACTATTTCACTATCACTATCGGACTCCAACAAATCAAATATACCACGAAACAAAATTACTAAACATAAAACAACTATACATATACACGACCTGCATTTTGGTTAAAAAAATTACAACTAATTCGATCCAAACTAATATACATTTATCTAAGAGGGAATCAATTCACTTGCTAAGAAACAGAGACAATATTCAGTTAATTCGTCCACGTACTAACTATGGGAAAAAAACGATATTATTCGATGGAGCACAGCTTTATAATAAACTACCTAACAACATTAAAAATATTGATAATTTGAATGTGTATAAGAGTAAACTCAAAAACTATGTACAACAAATGTAATCATGTAAAGTAGGCAGAATAGAGGAAAACATTATTTCAAAATTATTGTAAATCTCATTTTAAGTGAACTTTATGTTTTTATGAGAAATAAATGTCTTTAAACCTAAACCTAGAATGTCGTGGAATATTTTTTTTTATTTATATATGGAAGCCTTCATCCAGGTTTTGCTCTAAGCATTATTGCAAAGAAATACAGGACAAAGAGTAAATGGCTGCAGACCATTCACTGTTTGCCTCGCTCTGGAATTTTATTTTAATATCGTCTGAGGCACGATTTTGATTTCGAAACCACCCTTAGTCCACTTTATTTCAGCGTGGTATTAGAGGTTTTGTCGGATAGAATGTCTCTACAAATCCCAAGACGTTCTTGTATAGTGTAGTAGGTGATATTCGAGTCAAAGATATCACTACCATGTATGCTAAATGGTGAAGCTACATTACAGACCCCGTAATCTGAGCTGAACAAAACGCTTGATCGCAAAATGATGATGAGTTAACTTCAAATAGATGATAAAGCTGTAAAAATAATAATACAACTAGTGCAAAATATCGAATATTCTGATAAAAATGTTTTAGTATGTGACACTTTTGTCAATATTTCAGGATATTGAAGCAATGACGAAGACTTGGTGAGAAGAGGGTTTGATTGGGTAATGAAGTCGTTATCGTCTTATTTGTCAGGATCTCTCGCTAGTATTAGTAACAATTCATACATAACTTGCAATAAAGCTTCCATTGCATGTAATACCTAATAAACTGAGTAATTTCGCGTGGTTGTCTTTGTTGCAGTTGCGTAGAGCCGTTGCCTGTCTTATTGTAATTTATCGACTATGCCGCGGTGAGTGTTCTGAAGAGCTTTTTAATCTAATTCCACCGTACTTTCTTCCACCATAGTACACCTTGTGTTTATTTGAGGTGTGACTCACAAACGGTAGAAGTAATACCGTTCCGTACTTGGTATGTTACTTACTAAGGTTTCTAAGTGGCTATGCGCGGGAGCGAGCGAAGCGACTTCATGGACACCGCGCACCCCGACACGGATAAATTAGGTTACAAGGATATACGGTCCCGCAGAGATCTGCGCTGTACCCTTCGTTGGTTTCCTAGCGATAATACACAAAGAAATAGGAGCCTTGCGGTGCGGGGTTTCGTCTACTTCGGTTACCATAAATAGTAGATTATAAGAGGGCGCTATTTTGAACAGCGAGCGAAGCGAAAGATTCTGACGTAGAATCATTAGTGCAGCGATTAAAAATATATCGTCCGAGAAAAAAATAACTTGCTCTCGAGTCATATACTCTATTTTTCATCCCGTTTCTTTAAGAAAAAATGTACTGATACAAGAGCAGAGACGTAATTCGCCCGCTTTTGTTCTTTTTTAGTTAGCACGGGCCCCCTGCCGTTCAGCCAACACATACCAGCCAGAGAAAATTTGTATTCGAGTTCTATGAATGATAAATACTCGTATTCCAAATTCAAATCTCAGAAAAAGAGCTACATTGCTCTCACTTATTAAGAAACCTAGTGACATCGATTAGAAGAATATAATATGTAGAAATAGAAACCGATTTTTTGTGTTGAAAGAATTATGAGAAGTGATTATCATGAACAAAAATCTTTAGTTTAAAATAAAACACAGTGCGTTTTTTAATATTCACACAAATTGTAAATCGTTTAATCTAAGATTCACTTTATCTCTTCTGCGCATGTTAACATTCACCGGTTTACGTTCGATTTAAGTATTATAAATTAAGCAAATGTTTTGTAGTTACACCATCGATTTTGGTGATTGCCGACAAACACCTTGCAATATAATACGAGTATGTGTGTAACAATAAACTACCTATGTGAGTCCTATAATGAATGGGTTGAAATTGTACAATGCAATGACGAGGAATAAATATATTTTACTACACACCTCACAAATTTCGGACATTCACAGTAATATAAGTTCCACAGTAACGACCTCGGTGGCGGTGCGGTAGAGCATTCGACTGTGCTATGTAGGGGGCGCGGGTTCGATTCCCGCTCAGTGCACTTTGTATGCATGAATATGTATATTTGCTTGTATATTTAATCTGAGGGTTTCTATGTATAATATGTATGTATTTACAAAAAAGTGTCTAAGTATGTTTATCCGCATTCTAGATCTCATAACTTGTGTTATGGGATCTAGAATAGTTATTATTATTATTTATTTAGGTAACTGACTTTGTAAAATATCATTAAAAATGCTTAGTTTGATGTTCTGGGTTTATGACAATGATGTACAATGTGTATTCTTGAGTTCTGTCACTTAAATCGAATACATTGAAAATAACATATACCGCTGACTCTTTCTATTCAAAATCTTGGGTTCATTACCAAAGCTGGAATCGTTATTGAGCTGGACTTACAAAGGCAAAGGAAAACTTTTCCATTCGAATCCAGTAAATACTGCAAAAAGACATTAGAAAAGTGAGTATATCTCAAAGACCAATGCCTCTGGTTCACGACAACTCCAAACAACCAAACTTTTTGCAATTTGAAATGATAGCCATTTTAATAAAGTGCAGTTCGTTAAACCAGTTCCAAGTGTTTTCTCTGTGTGATATCAGCTCGTGTGTAATTTATTTAATATTTTCTAAGATGTTTGGTTTGGTATTTTTTCTGCTTCGACATGGACGAGGTTTTCGTCACTGGGAATTTTGATATCCACCAGAAATACACACTACTCTGACCAGACTAATGATGAACCGGTCCCAGTACAGCTTGGCGTGCTAGTTTTCGAGTACGGCTTTTGAGTACTTGAAGTATGGCAGCCTCTGCTCGATAACGCCGTATTAAAGTTCAAGCTCTTGATGCAATATCCTAGCTGCCTGTTTGTGTGTTTGCAGAAAATCAGTGTTAGCAACCATGGAAAAACCGCAGGTCACATGTCGGATGGACTCATCTGGACGGTGGCAGAAATGACACGGCATGTTTATTATTATTCTGCTCATTGAATAATCTGGCTTTACAGTGATCTTTTTTGACAAAAAGGTAACTTGTTAACAAAGACTTCGATGCTAATTTTGGAAATAAAATTATTCTAAATATAGAACTGCTTATTTATAACCTTCTAGATATGTACTTTCTTGAACTTGAATTTGACTTTAAGAAGAAGAAGGTGTAAAGAGCAGAAAAACAAATTTGTTTTTCTTTATATCAGTCTAAATCTTATTATAGTCGTATCACGAAGAATTAGTTTTGTTACTGGACACTTGTTGGGATGTGTTTATATACCGGAAATATCAAAATATGGGGATTTTGATTGGACCTATGCATTTTGTTATTAAAGTTCAAAGGCCTTTTATATTGGATTTTCGCATTTTTTTTTTGGAAACAGTAACTGTTATTGCAAAAGTAGGTTAGACAAAGTTGTAGATCATGTAATCACTTACAAAATTACTATATCTATTATGTACAAAGTTACTTGTTCCCATAGTATGATTCATTAACGCACAACCTGAACGCTGTTCCTATGAAATAGAAATTTTGGCAGTAGATATTTTTCACATTTCACATTCACTAAGAATGATTTTTCAGAAATTTCGTTGCTAGGGTGGTAAAATAAAGGATTAAACTTAGTCTAGAAGATCAAACCCATTCTTTTCTTATTAAGGAACTAACCCTTAGGAACAAAATTTCCAAATATCCTTTCATATTGGATGTTATCTTCATCAATTTTCAGCTCTATGCGTATATACACAGTCTCCCTCTAAAATAATAATAATCATAATGAATCAGTAATTTGCTATTCAATAACGATTTGATGCTAACTGTAGGTACTTCTAGGCAAGCGTATTCCACCGATCGCCATATCATCACGTGACCAATAGGCGAGATAGTGGAAAAACGAGCCTATCAACAATAGAACAAATGTTGAGCAAATACCTACCGTCTACCAATAAAGAAATGGACTAAAGTGAATTTTAGAATAGCTGTAAGCAAGAAATCAGTTTCGTTTTGTAAAGAAAATTATCTTCGCCGAACACTAGGAGGGTTGTCGGGCCAGACGGAATTCCGGCGTTGTCGCTCGTTCAACGTGATTTCTTTGCAGACATGATTACTCCTTTTCTTATATTGCTCGAAATGAATAGAAGCTCCGACGCTGGCCAAGAAGTCAATTGCTCACGGTTCGTGACATAAGGCAAAACGCCTGAATCTCGATCTAGCAATCTTTACAAATTAACTCAGTCTTAGTAACTTAAGTTTGATTTTAGTTTGAAATGCGCTAATTTGTTTGTTTTTCGTAGTAAAGGGGTAAGAAGAATATATCGTGGTAAATGAATAATTGTTTGTCTTCTTAAAAAATTGTGATGATTGGCCGACCAAAGCTTTTTATTTATTTATTATAAAAACAAATCATTAGAATTAAATTTATATAACATAAAAAATCACGAAGGTACTTGTGCTAATACAATACAGTTGCTATCATTATAGGTTATTAAAAAAATGTTCATTACACTTTTACTCTAAAAAAAGGTATTAAAATGTATAAAACTTTACCCACATGAGGTATTAAATGTGTAAAACATTATTACGAGTACCTTTTGTAATGCAATCATAAAAACAATAACAAACACAATTATTAATCTATAATGAACTCACAAAGTATCCAGTTTACGTGTAAATCCAAACATACTATTGCATTATTTAATGTAACAGGGTAGATCATTAACAAGACAATGCACAATATAGCCGGTGCAGCGGTGCGCTTACCATACACGCTAAGCGCATGCTATGTGCGCAGCCAATTCTTAGAAACTGACAGAGTGAATGCAGGATATTCGTTTATGGTGGTTATTCCGCCTTCATACCACGAGAACTCATGTCATTCTTAAATCATACCAAATGCGTATTTCTTACTCTTGCCACTCTAAATTCATACGTAAAATATAAAAATAAAAATAAAAGACATAAAATATAAAATAAATAAAAAGTCAGGTCAGTGATTTCATTTCAATATTTTGTATGCCAATAGCGGAATATAGCCTGTACTTTTATTTTTATAACATCTATTATGTAACCTTTGAATTCGAACATCTCAAATAAGTTGCATCTAATTCTTGCCTTGATAATTAGTTGTGATATCACGATCGTACTGTCTCTTTCTCATAATAATATCATAAGGAAAATCTGTGATATGCTACATAATAATAATATGCTACAACATTCTACAAAACGCCATATAGACCCATGGCAGTCATAGCTTAACTAACTTGTCTAGACTGCGGATAAACATACTTAGATTTTATTTGTAAATATACTAGCGGCCCGATACATGCTCCGCTACGTATAAAGTGAAAAAAAAAAAAAAAAAATTGGTACATCAAATTCAAATATTTTATGAAATGCTAGCTATTTTAAAACTTAATCCAAAATATTTTTGTATTTCCATTTTGAGCATTGCTGCATACAATGTGCGTCCATCATTCCAATGTATTCGTGCATACTATAATCAGTCTGACTATTGCAGAGGTTCCCAAACTTATTTTGTCTACTGTCCACTTTGAGACTAAATTAATTTTTAGCGCCCCCATTTTTTTACCTACTTAAAAACCACTATAACTTAAAATTCAATTAATTAATTGTTGTGAGCTATATTAGCGGAGATTAAACATTCATTCTAAAATAGACTTTTACTATAATCCGCAAAAGTTAACTTGAGACCTGAGCACAGTAGGTAGTACACACAGCGTCAGAGAAAACAGACCCCCTCAATACTTAAAGAATATCGCCGCGGGGGTTCCTTTTCTCTGAAGCTTACCGTACATAACGACGCTCAGGTCTCAAGTTAACTCTTATGGGCTACACCTGCCAATGAGAATGATTATTGAAACGCAACTTTATAGTATTCAGACAGAGTATCTTTTATTCAAAATAAAACAAACATAATCGATTTTTATATAAAAACTAATGTGAAGGATGAATCTGATGCTGTTTAATTAGTTTGTTGATATTAGGTTCCAATTTACTCAAGAACAGTCGCCACGTTCGTTAACATAGAAACGATTTCTCTTTTTAATAAGCAGCGTTGCTACAGCACTAAATCTATATTCACACAAATATGATGATGGAATGCTATCAAGAATCGTTGAACGATTGACCACAATCCAGGGTACAATTGCGGGATCGGTTTTTGTAACCAAAATTCTTGATAGCCATTTTTGAACTTGATTTTTATTGCCTCGTTTGTTGTCAATTCTATAAGTTCTTCTTCCAGCTGAGGTGAGATTGCTGTGTTGACATTTGAAAACTAATCTAACACCTGGTATTTCTAAGTTCAAAATGTCCTGGTATAGTTCGGTGAAGTCAATGTGGAGGTTTTCCAAATGTTGGCAGTAGGCAAACATGTCGTCGTTACTGCAGGATACTGATAAGTTCGGAAAATTGTGAAACTCACGTCTGCCCATATTCTTTTTGTGTAGAAGCAGTTTGGCTGCGAAAGCAGCAACAAAATTTTTGTTTTAATTAAATTTAGTTCATCGCCTTGCAGTTGGAGATTCATGTCGTTGAACAATTTATACAGGTCTGTCATGTAAGCTATATCATTTTTTGATGTAATGAGCTTGTTGCGCAATTCTGTATCTTTAGTTTCCAAGAACTCTATCACAGAGTAAAACAGGTTGTAAAATCGAGTCAGACAATTGCCTCTTGATAGCCAATGAACCTCAATATGAAGCAACAAACGGCTGGAATCTTTAATCATTTAAAGAGCTGGTACGGATTTTATTGACTGCTTTGATGACATATTTTGTTTACCTTTTTGAGCAATTACAAAGGGATATTGTACGAAGCTCGAAGTCCGTCGTCATCTTGCTTAGCAGCTGCCGAAAATAGTTATGCTACACTTGGCTGAGTATTATGCATCATTTCTAGGTCTTGAAAATATGCTACATTCTTGTATTTCTTATCTGAATGCATGAATGAATTAAATTCAAATGATCTTGCAGACTCTACGAAAATTACCTATCTAGGAATACTAATAACTATTAAAATGCGAAAGTGTGTCTATTGCCTTTTTATTTGTTTGTTTGTGTCTACTTTTATTTCGAAGCTGAGCCACAGATGACATGATTTTTCTTCTATTTATTGTATAAAACAGATAGATACATGAACAACGCGGAGAGAAATATCGAACCGAGTTTGAGCAATCTCTTAATTAATATTAGTTGATGTTCACAAGTTTTAGCCGAGAGTCGAGAGCTCTGTCGGTGTCTAAGAGTCCTCCTAGCTAGATGAAATTACAAATCGCCGCCCGAACCTACACAACCCCCCATTTTTTTCTGGGTCTCTTACCCCCTTAGGCTTAGGCCTGCAGCGCCCACAAGGGAGCGTTATCACACACTTTGGGAAACGTTGGACTATTGTAATCAAAAGCAGCACGCATCATTCTAGCCACAACAGCACGACGTATTCGTGATCGCTGTGCAAGATTCTGTACAGATATGGGGTCAACAGATCTATTTCTTGCATTACGTTTCGGTTCACCCTGCAATGCATTAGCTAGTACGCGTTCATCTGCAGTCTGTGATTGTCTTAGTAATTAAAACAGTCTGCTTACCGCGCTTGGGAAAGGGCGCGCGCTGTGCGATCCCAATCTGGGTCACTTCAAGTCGGTGTACTACAGAGCCATAAAGGTGTGTAAAAGGACCTACGTCAGAGCGGATGCGCTGCGCATAGCGCCGCTTGGTCAAGAGCTTGTGGCGCATCCCACGGGCAGCACGAGCAGCAAAAAAGCATATCGTGAGGCCGTCAAGCTGAGTGTCGTCACATGATATATGTTAGTAATGGTGACCCTCTTTTCTGAAACGTTGCCTTCAGCTTACCATCAGGCAATGCGAAGTCTAATTGACGTGTACTATTTAAAAAATCATTGTTTGCATTACGTGTTCGCCGACCTATATTTGCTCGTCTAGCTCGTCGCATTTTTCGTTCATATAAATAAGAATAAATCGATTAAAAACAAATTGCTACATTATTAGTGGTGTATCAGTATTTATACATGTGCGTATATGTGTGTATGGAAATATATATGCTACTGCACTACTGCATACGTCAGTATATATAAAAATGTCATTAAATAATTATTTTTTAAATCGACGTGCTTCTGTACTAGAGTATCTGTTACAAAAGAATAAAACACCCGTATGCACACAATATACTTTTTCAAATAAAGAAACACACACACATACATGTAATTCACTTCAACAGTTCAAAAATTACCGTTTCTGTAAATGCGTTTGACTAATTAATTCAAAAAATCTTGTAAACGATATGAAACACCGACGGGTCGCTAAAAAACTGAGAAAAGTACACGCACACATATACCTACATATTAGTAGTAGGTCATTTGAAAGATTCCAGACTCACCGTTTGTATGACTGCACTCAACAATTTTTTTTTAATTTATAATCACAAAGCCATAATTATGGCTGAAAATCTGCTTCAATCGAAGGACGATCAAAATGAAATGACCGCATGAATGACATAATGTTGTTATGTCATTCATGGGGTCATTTTATTTTGAACGTAACGCTTGTACTGTCAACACTGATTGATCCGCCATTTATTGAATTATCTACAAATAGTCCGAACAAAGCCTAAACATTAGATTTGGATAGGTGAGCCCGTTCTTGAGTTATTAAAATTACAACAAAAAGTGGCATGGATTTTTATATTTTTTTTATACCACTTAGTTGGCAGACAAGCACACGGCCCACCTGATGGAAAGTGGTTACCGTGGCCTATGGACGTTTATAACATCAGAGGAGTCACAGTCGCGCTGCCAACCCTGTAAGTACAGAGTTTTTGTGCCGTCAGTAGAAGACAAAGCAGGACAAGCCTATAGTCTTCCACTGACATCACAAATTCTCCAGTGAGCTCTAGCTACCCTACTCACCGCTGGGAACACAACACGAAGTTATCATAGCCGCGGTATTCTTTAGGGCGGAGGTACTTCCACAGTCGGACTGCTCAATTGGGCGGAAATACCGCCGTGTCCTACCTCCTTTAAAATATATATTTAGAAGAGAAGATACCTATATATTATACATGTTAACATAAACATAAAATAGTTATCTTCATAACATATTAGATTATAATATAAATTTAAGAAATTCACTCCATAAAACTTGCAAGGCCTGTCAGTTATTTGAATAACTTCATCTGTAAACCGTATTTTAGTTGTAAAATGTGGTTTATAGGAAAAATAGGATTAATAAAAGAAGATGCATAAAAATGCAGTGTTATGAATTAAGATAAAAAGTAAATAAAAATCAGTATGAGTTAATAAATTTTTGAAATGGTATAAGTTTTCGTGGAATAAAGAAAGAATAACACCGATTCTGCTTCATCAAGATTTCTCAAAAATTGTACTTTCAGTATTGGACTAGAGTGTGGACTGAAAGAATTCGACAGTGCAGTTGAAAAGACCACTTTCATTATCATAAAAATGCTTCTTTATGATACTGGTAATTAGTGTTTTAGCATTCGGTATTGTAGTTTATATATTAATACGAGAAGTGAAAATTTTGAATCCCTTTTGACGAAGATTGCGGGTACGTAAGAGGGTGAAATTTGGCATATGGATAGTAGATACGGAAGAGAAGTGCACAAACCTATTTTTTTTTAAGTTAAGCAATGAAATACATTATTTTTGTTAAAATAAACATAACGCACACTGAAGCCGTTTGTCACACACACACACACACACGGACACACGCATCTTACTTACGTGTTTATTCACGTTATTTTATTAATAGACTTAGATAATACCACAGTTTTATACCTATTTGTAATGTTCACAGCTGACGGTAAAAAATAAGAGATATAAAAGATATGTAAATAGTAAGGCGGTTTTAACTTAATAATATAACACTTCTCTTCTGAAAAATCGAAACTCCTTGTTAATTTATGTTTTCTAAGGATTATCAGAAAAATGTGTATATTTAGGAATATATATTATATATACCAAATGTCGTTTAATAGTGAATAATATGAGGATTTCAAATTCTGATGTTAATGTTCCAAATTAAAATTAAATTTTCATAGGTTTCGTATTTCGTAATTGACGGCGTTTTAGTCGGTTCGAGTCTGACATAAAAATCTGGTTTTCCTTATTTAATCGTTTATTTTTTGTTAAATTCATTATTTGCAGGAAAAGAGTTGTGTGAAAGATTTTTTTCTAAAAGTCTATAATAATTTTAAGGTTCAACGTCTCCCTAGCCCGGGGTAGACGTCGTGACAAAAAAAAATCTCATCGTCTCCCCTGGGGGAGCAGTTCAGGGTAGCAGAGGGTCGGAAAGGATATTTGCACCCGAGCGAAGACAGGGCGTGCAACTAGTTTCGTAAATTGTTATTTTAAAAATATTGTTGACATGAGAACCGATGATTTTATCTTTTGGAGTGGTTTCTAAGAGCTCTTCCTCATTAACATTGTCATCGTCAATGCATTGCATGTAATGCACTGATGAGTTAGCGTTTAGTGTTCAATTAAATTAAAAATCAATGATGAATATTTTCGGACCCGCCAAGTACCTACGGAATCTGGCGCCAAGGGTAGCCGTGCCTATGTAATAAATATGTAAGAAAAAATCAAAGTATATCTTTTTAATTTTAATGCAATTGAAAATTAAAACTAAAACTATTATTAGATAGCTACTAAAATACACTAAAATAAAATAAACATAAAAATTACATACATAATGCGTCATGAAATTCCTCCGCATCCTCACCGACCGGTAACGTACCCAGAAGGCTGGCAGCATTGCCACGTTGAATGGCAATGCTTATCCTCTGTGCAAGATAATAACCAGCCTTCTGGTCACGCGTAGCGTCGATCAGCTGCTTTGCCAAATCTTTATATAGAGACCGAGCACTTGGACCCCATGTCCCTAACGTTTCAACCCCAAACGGCTCAAAAACATAATCACCTGTCAGGTTACAGTATTTGCGCCGTTTGAGGTTTTCCGCAGATGCAGCAGCAGCACCGGCACACCCTGCTGTGCTTGAAAGATGTGAAGGCGCATGAGTGTCGACGCACGTAGTGTCCCACACCAAAGGTCTACCCATCTTCCAAGGTAGCAACGACATACCATCCGGTCTCTTGCCATCGCTACGCACCAGCCCTTTAGGTTCACGAATGGCTGGCACGCCAGCGGTAACTAGAGCACGGCGGATAATGTCGTTGATGCAGGCATGTCGCGGTATACGCCCAGCGCTTCTGCTGCATGAAAGGCCATGGTGCCCAAGACTGTCGACAGCTTCACCGCAGTGGCAATGATGCGGAGAAATGCACGGCGCTCCTAAGCGAAGGCAAGTGGCAAGGCGGAAAGTAGTATCGTCCAACATAGTACCTATGTTGGGCGATGGAAGTGCCTGAATCCAGAGGCCTGACTCCCATTCCCCCACAGCCAGAAGGCGCGCACGTTCTGTAACATGGGAAGATGTGTGTATTAAGGTATCTCTTACCAGCCTGCAGAGCGGCGCATCCCATTGTCTCTGGGAGAAAGGGTTACCAGGCAACTCAGTGTTGGGACAAGCAGCCTTCCAAGCATTAATAGCATCGAACTTACATGACACCTCAGAGTTAACCTGTGTGTTTATGAGAATTTTCCTGGTTAACTCCTCAGTGCTGTGCACCGACGACAGAAATGCTGGAAGGCTTACGTCTGAAATTTTGCGAACGCCGAGACCACCCAAGCGAACTGGTAAGGACGCTTGGAGCCAGGCTCGGTCATTCAAGGCCACATTTAAAATTGTGCTGAGTGTGTTTTGCAGAATGTTGTCAATTTTTGTCAAAAGTGTCAAATGTTGCCAAAACTTGGATGCCCGAAGTGCATGGGTAAAATTAGGGACAAAAAGGCAAAACCGAAGTATAGTAAAGGCGGAATGAACACTTATTTTTTGCAAATGATCAGTGATGTATTCAAAATTTTGAATTTTTTCCTCGATAAATGTATGAAATCCATCTTCCAAAACTGGGGACCCTAGGAGGCGCAGTGAAGCTTTCTTCAAAATTTTGATATTTGGAGCTACGAGGTTAAATTTTCCTATAGTCGAGGGTCTGTCTGTCGTGTTGCTGATGAGGGTTCCGTCGTCTAGGTACCAAATGTTGTATTTTGAATTTATCTGCTGTATGATGGGATGTATTGCTAGACTAAAGATCACTAGACCCAAAGGGTCACCTTGCTGACAACCGACTGCTGATTCCAAAAGATGATCCTTGTAAACTAATTTCGTCGGGTGTCTATAACATTGCCAAAGGAATTTATATATATGAGGGGTTTCTAATTTTGCTTGGCTCAGCAAGGTATCCCTATTCACTGAATTGAAGGCATTCCTCAGGTCAACCTTCAAAATGTATATCTTTTAGTCAAACAAAAATAAAAATGATTTCTCTTACCAAAATGCAAGTTAAATAATCATTTTTTATTATTTCTTTACGACAGTGGCACTTGGCGTAAATTAGCTACTTCGTCTACGCTAATATACGTCATAAACACTTTTATCCATATGATTATTGATAGACCAAAACTGATTAAATCATTTTAGATCATGTATATGTATCAATATATATACAATAGAATAGAATAATATATATATATATATAATAATTATAGATATGTTATATTATTCTATGCTTACCATGGGTTTAGATAGCGTTGTGTAGAATGTTGTAGAATATTTATTTATTATTATTATTTATTATTCTATTGTAATAGTAGGAACCGAATCATACCAGTTAATAATAAAATGTCCAAAAATGATCACATTTCTGTCCTAGTCACCTGCGTCCATCTTTTTATACGCGAATAAATTGGTAGATTTGCTTGTTGCAAAGTTTGATTTGCATACATATTTGTAGACGAACAAATGAAAAATGAAATCAATTATATCATCAGGCGATTTAAAAAATATATAATAATTGAAATTATGAAATTGTCGTTTACTCAAGCCTGTAAAGCATTCTCTTTCTACAGATCGTATCGTATATTCATGTTCCAAGTAGAAGACGCCGCAACATTATTTTCCATGAAATTATTTTCATTTATGAATTCATTAAAGGCTTCAATAGTTAGGCTCATATATTTGCATATTGTTTAATCGTTCTAATACCTCATCTTCACCATCACTATCTTCTGAAGTACGCACTAAATCGTCGTCTAATATAATCCGATAAAATGAAGCAAAGACCAATAATAGAAATATTATAATTAAAAACCAATAAACACACAATCAAAATCAATGTCACGTCTATGCAATTTACTTATCTATTATGGCACATGTCTCTTTCGTTTTCCTTATAGAACAAGTTTATCAATGAAACAGTCCGCGAAAATAAACAAGAGATCATCGATTTGACCATGTTTGTTACCTGTACATCGATCGTGTTTCGACATACTTGGACAATACTATTGGTCTACATATATAATCTGTATATATAATGCACTATTATAATAATAATATAATATGTTTGTTTATTTAAGTAACACAGACTCATTTTTATTGTTAGTTACAATTCTCTTATTCTATGTTAGTACAAATTGAGCTTAAAAGATTTAGTTACTATCTATGTATTCAATCACCAGTACAGGCTCAACACCGATGTGGAGAGCCTGCAGCAGTGATTGATATATGTACAGTCAAGTCTACTGGCTATACACGCCAGGATTCTGTTGGGGCTGACTCGCACACGACGCACCAGGGACGCACACCGTTTCCGCATGATCGTGTAAAAGCAGTCGACACGTGCCTCCGCAAACATCCCTGATGCGCTGCAATACCGAGGCAGCCCCATTAATACCCGGAACGCGTTATTGTACTGGATTCGAAGGGAACTGTATGATTTTTTGGTGTAACTGGACCACAGATTGCTCGTGTACAAGGATGTGCAGTATGCGCGAAATAAAGTTATTTTAATATCAGTTGAACACCTTGCAAATCTGCGAGCAATCATGTTTGCCCTTACCGACAGCGCCCTTCGCTCCCTTTCAACGTCTTCATCATCCTTGAGGTCCGCAGTCAGTACATGTCCCAGATATTTAAATTGGTACACTCTGTTTAGTGGTACTCCACTCAACAGTACTTGTGGTACATCGGTACATTTTCTGCCGGCCCCAAAGACCATGACTTCACTTTTTTTCACATTATAAATTAGGCCATGTGACTCCGCATAACTTTGACAAATAGTCATCATTCGCCTTAGGCCACATATCGAGGCACTTAGCAAGGCCATGTCATCTGCGTAACTAATATTATTAAGACATATGCCATCTATGTGACACCCCACCCGTTCCCTGCTAAGTGTCTCAACAAGCTCGTTCACATACAGGTTGAAGAGCGTAGGTGAGCTTATCCCCCCCTGCCTCACACCGCACTCCAACCGGTACGGTTCCGACATCGCACCTGCCCATCGCACCTGATTGGTCTGACTGTCATACCACGATTTAAAAGTGTTTATCAAGTACGAAGGGACACCCGACTTCACCAGTTTTCCCCAAAGAATGTCATAAGAGACCCGATCAAAAGCTCGGGAGAGGTCAAGAAAGCAAGCGTATACAGGTGTTTTTCTATTAACGTAATACCCGACAGTCCACTTAAGAGCCAGTATCGCACTTTCTGTAGATAGACCTGCCTGGAATCCAAACTGATTGTGGTGCACGTGGATATATTTATTAAGCTGATTATTAAGTAGACTATCGAATACTTTCGCGATTACAGTCGCCAGGGAAACAGGCCTATAATTATTTAAATCAGAAATGTCACCCGTTCTATTCTTTAAAATGGGTGTCACCACCGTCCTCGTCATTGGACTAGGCAGGTAAGCATGACTCACATACAGATTAAATAACATGGCTAGTACTCTTGGTAGATGAGTGCCCGCATTCTTCAGGTGCTCAATACTTAGACTATCATAACCCGGGGACTTGCCTCTAGACATAGTACTGATCACTTGCCTAACCTCTTTGGCCGTGAATCGCGTTCCCAAGTCATAATCTTCCATCGTATCCCGCACCATCCGTGAGGAGCCCAGCAGTGAAGTTACTTTAAATTGATTCTTAAAGAGCTCAGCAATCTGTAACGGCTCACTACAGTCATTGATGGTAGCAGGGAGGCCAGGCCTATAGTTTAGTTTGTTCGTCTGTTTCCAGAACGATCTGAAGTTCTTGTTGGAATGATGTGAAGCCAGAATGTCAATTTTTATTTGCTCTTCGTGACGTTGGCACCACTTTAAACGTGATTTAAATACCTTTCTAGCTTCACACATCTCGTTAAAGATGGGGCCATTAGGCTTACCTAAATTTACCCATTGAGAAAACCTCAACCTGGCCACCTCGTATGCCTCACCCACATGCCTATTCCATCCTACCACTACCTTACTTTTCCTTGGTCCCCCTCGCCTCTGATTCCTCCTCGCGGACTCACTTAGGGCGCACACAATGTCGTCATACAATTTATCAATTATAGTATGATGACTACAATCCCTACATATAGCATCGCAACATTTTCTAACACTATCTGGGAAATCAACCCTCCTTAGCTTCTCATGACAAGCCTTTGTAAAGCTTTGTATTTGTTCGGGCGTACGTTCTCCCCACACAACTGAATTAACATCAAATTTTACATAACAATGTTTAGCACACGCCACTCCGAGGTCACACTCCACGATCAAGGGTTGATGATCAGACCATCTCGTATCATACTTTACATACACCGATCCCACAGAGCTACGCGCTGCTTTTGTTACTACACAGTGGTCTAACCAAGATCTGGAGCCGTTTGCTTCGCTTACAAATGTATATGTGTCCGACTGTACACCTAACAACTCTGTATCGACACAACTCCACTCAAATTCTGTACAGTATTTAGTTAGTTCCTCAAAAAATGGTTTAGAGGGATGGGCATTAAAATCTCCTAACAAATAACAGTTCTCACAATCAGTACTATCAATAACAGCACTCACCAAACTTAGGCAGTCCGTAAATTCCACCAGATGCTTTTTTCTGTCCGTAGGCATATATATGTTAAACACTATAACAGATTTTTGCTCAAGTTTTATTTTTATTGCGCACACTCGCGGATTTTTACACTCGATCACGGACACAGCTCCGAACGCGCTTTTCCTCCACAGTAGTGCCAGACCCCCATACGGCCGACCGCTCAGCATTCCAGCCCCTGTATCCATGGCGGATGTGCCCGTGCAGCTAAAGTCATCGCTAATCGAATGCAGGTACGCGAGCTCCTCTGGAAGCAGCCATGTTTCCTGTAATGCGATGATATCTGATTCGCGACAAAGCTCCCTTATATTCTCAATGGATCGTTTCACATTTTTGCAATTAAAACTTACTAGGGTGTGTTTACTTTTTTCCATTAATAATTTTGGGTAAGCCGCTCTTGGGCGACGGTTGCCCGCCCATCAAGTTACTTCTGTAATGCACAAACCGCCTAAAAATTATACCCTTCGGCCACAAACTGCTATCTAAAAATATGTTTTTTAGCTTCAGCTACAAAGAACTTATATGCACTATACGAGCTGTGCTTCATTATAGATATTCGTTCTAACTTCACCGATATTTGTGTTTTTCTATGGATATATTCTTCTATGTCCTTTTCAAGCGTATCTACATGAACATTTGAAATAAATATAGGTATCATTCTGTCCGCGGCTTTAAATGTGCCTGCCTCCACAATTTCACTCGCAATACCTCTTTCGCCTCTCCAACGGTACTTGTTTGTAGATTTCTTTCTTGTCACTAAGGTCCATTGTGGTCCCTTTTCATTACTTTGATGGTTTGGTTTGCAATTGCTGGCCAATGCTTGACTATAATTCACAAGCAACGGTAGTTGCTGTTCTTTTCCTATGCCATCATTGTTTATTCCCACCTCAGCTGTTAAAGATAACGGTACGGGTGACGTAATCGAACCGTCGCACGCCCCACCCACTGTACTCACAGCTGGTGAGACTTCAACCGGTCCCGTTCGTTGAGACTTTGTACATCTACCCTCTTTTTCCTGCATAGTCGTAATATTCTTCGCATGATCTTGCACTTTTTGCTTTATTTTAGGTGTAGAGGAAAGCGACAAATCATTACGCTCGATCATAGTTAGATCACCCCAAAATAATACACTCCCATCCCTTTCACTCTTATCTTGCACGCTAGTCACTTTCTTCGAGTTTCCATTTGATTCTTCAATAATCACCCCTTTCATACTCTCTTGAACGTGCCGGACTTCCTTCTGTACCTCTTCTAACTGTCCCACTGTCGCGTACGTCCTTTTAAAACTTTTAACTTCTTCTTGCAGTAGTGTAAGTTTCTTGAGAAGATCGGACACATCCAAATGGTCAAACGTAATAGGCGGCAACCTCTCTAGGTTACGTGCCACAAAGACTGGTACCAGATCAGGTTCCGTTGATTTAAACACACTAATTATATCGATAAGTGTCCGATTCTCTTTGCCTTGTCCCTTTCTCGTAGGTTTCCGCTTATCCGCCGGTAAAGATTCAAATAATAACGTCTTTCCTTTTTCTATTTCTTCCGCCCGAAAGTGCGATATACATATTTTGACCAAGCTTTCCTCGTCAATTATCGAAATCTTGTTTTGCACATACGATAGTAATTCGTCGATCACTATGTTACACGTACTACACTTGAGTATCACGTCCATTTTGCGTACACCGCGCTATGAGACACAAACACGTCACGCAAAGATGCGCGTGCGAGCGAGACTGTCGAGATTGGACGTGAGGCAATTGTATGGATAATTGCTTTGGAACAGTGAAAATGTTAAGACGCCTTGGCGACGTCACCAGCGCCATAGGCCTAGCTACTCCCAGTACAATGCTCAGCCAGCATTCGAAGGTCATTAATTCCAGTAGTCATGGCGTCTAGACAGTTAGTTCGTTTACGTCTTGATCGTAAGTATCTAGTTACTTCTACGATATATACGTTGCTGACAAAAGGCGGTGGTCTGGCGACTGAGTGAGCGAGGTGCAGCACACACGTCAAATACGTTGGGGTTGAGTGCGAGCCTCCGTCAATGATAATTATTATTTTAAATGATAATCGTATCGATGATAATCGTAAAATAATAAATATTTCCCAGTTCGTAGGGATTAACTACGAGTTAATTAAATTAATTATCGGGGTTCACTGCGAGTGTTCAACGATAGTTTCACAAACAAATTCCGCAATGCAATAAATGAGTAACGAAAAATTTTTAATTTTTAAAATTTATTTTATTCAAGAGAGTAATGCGGATTTATATTATTTTACGTCAAAAGGACCAGATGATTGAGAGCTCGACTTCAAACCTATAGATTATGTTATTCCGACCGGAACATAAGAAGTCACCAACTTGACTATAACACCTATGGTTAATCTTGAACCTGACTTTGGGCGATCCAGATCTTGATCCAGAACTGTTATTACCCTCGGGCGAATTCACCTCTGAATCACCATACTAGCGAAAAAATCCTTGAGAATCTAGCCAAATTATAGCTACCACTTAAATAAAAAGTCCACGGAAAAATGCCCGCTTGCTTGAAGGTAATGGTCTTGCTCTATGTTCCGTAGAACTCGAATATATGGTTATGCAATGTGGGTACATACAGTTAATTTACTTCAATCATCCCCGATGGCGATATCCCTGAACCCTGTATATACAGGTGCCTGTATATGCATGTAAACCGCTTAGAAATATTGTCATCCATCTGAAGGTGTAATTATAACACACTACCTAACTTTTACATTTTATGTGATATAGTAAGCATAATAACATTGAAACCCCACCATTATCTTCATTATCTACTTTACATGTAACGTTAAGCGTTTAACCTCTATAGTATGAGCATAAATATAAAACCTAATTATGTTGTAACTAAAAGCGTTCTAAAATAAAAGCTATTTTTATTATATTTTCAGTAAAAGCCCGGGCCGGTGCGCAGTTAGAAACGGAACGTCTGTAGCCTTTATATATTTTACTCGCTGAATAAATTGGAAGTCGATAGAACCATTCCTATCTTGCATCCACATTGAACCTGGTAGCTTTTCTAAAATATCTATGCATAAAATTTTATTCAAACTGGTGTTATTGCAAATGATAGGAGTGGGCCACTGAAATATCATTCACGAAAAAAATTACTCTGAATTTAATTTAAATTGTAGGTAATAAAGCTTAAAAACTACTGAACCTTATGGTCCTGTTCCTCTTTAGTTCAAATAATATCATCAATTAAAGAAGTGCAAAAAGTTTAAGAGTGTATACAAACTCGAACTACTATGAAATTTGTTAATTAGTACCAAAGCTCTAATTTCTTTTGCACTTGGCCACAACCGTTTGTGCAATATGATTACGAAGGACATTTACTTGGTCGTGAGTCGAGACGCTAGCTTGTTTCATTCAGAATTTTAGTAAATCCTTCCTATTCTGTAGCGACAATACATCGGGATCACTTCTATTGTTGCTTGTATTGAGTTGACGATTAGGGAGTTTCTATAAGAGACCGCATCGTTCGTGCAATCTATTACTGTTATAAAGTCCCTTAATATAGTCTTATACTTCACTGAAGGTTCCATTAGGGTAAGTTACGTACATTTATGATTAACAGAATATTTATTTACCACTCTTATCACCCCCTGCTGACCCTATACCACCTACGGCGTTAAGACGTCCCTCTCGTGTGTGGAATACATGCTGTTTTGTCTCAGAAAGAGGGACCATACGTCGCACTGCCGCGCCATCCTGCTTTGGAGAACTCTAAATGCTATATAACTAGTCCAGCCATTTGTTACAAATAAAATGCTTTTTTTTAAAATGAAGTATGTTATTAAAATTTATACCTATATAATTATTAAAGTCTTAGCAAAAAATAAACATAAATTTTATTTGAAATACCCACCTTTGGCTTTTATACAAGCCTTTAATCTGTTAGGCCACGAATCTATGGAATTGCGCACTGTTTCCAAGGTAAGTTTTACCACAGCTTGCTCCAAAGATTGTTTAAGAGACTCGATGTCGCCGTGTCGGTTAGAGTAGGCAAGGTCCTCTAAAACTGACTATAATTTGTAGTCTAAGGGGTTGAAATCTGGGGTAGATTACGGGCCAGTCTTCAGCTCTTATAAAGCCCGAAACGTTTGTTTCCATTTATCCAAGCCTGACTAGTTCTGCCTTGTGACCAGGAGTAGAGTCCTGCTGGAAAGTCCTCGGTATATTTAAAATATATATATGGCTAAGTTGTTTCAGAACATAATCCAAGACAGTATCTTGATACACTTTGGCTGAAGTTTTGACTCCTTTTTCACAAAAATGTAGATTTGTGACTCCCTGATAAGACACGCGGCACTCTCCACCAAACCATCACTGACGCAGGATCATGACCACGCTATACCTTCCCGACCACATGAGCAGCTTCCTTCGAACTGTAAGTGTACTCTTTATCATTTTGCTTATTGTAGTGTTCTTCAATAGCGAAAATTTTTTTCATCGGTAAAGAGGATATTTCTGTGCCCTTCACCTGCGTATTGGGACAGAAGGTGCTTTGATCGATCCACTCTCTTTAATCGTAAAAATTGATTTAGGGCATGTCCTGTATATCGACTTCAAGCACCGAGCTTCAGGTCTTATTTTATAATGCATGACAGAGTCCTTTTTTTTTACGTGCGCAAAAGCCCCACGGATATCTCCCCACCGGAGCCGGTAGAAGAGGTTATGTCGGACTCGAACCGACTAAAACGCACGCCGCCTGTGAGTCGTTTTGGTTGCCGAAGGTGAGGTTGACAGGCATATCCCTCGCACCCCGGCCGACCCATGGCCATCTCTCACGATCTGGCCCTCTTCTCGGGTGTGGGGACTACAGACTCCCCAACTCGTCCCCGGAAACGGGGAGGCGTGCCACCGCCGCTGCCTGCTTCTGCCAGGGTGACAGGCAGGAGACAGGATCACTCGATGTCCGGAAAGCCAGTGGTCCGGATGGTATTCCAGCGGTAGTTTTGAAAAAATGTGCAGCGGAGTTGTCTCCAATGCTTACGCGCCTGTACCGGCTATCCTACAGTTCGGGTACAGTGCCTTTGCCTTGGAAAGAGGCGAATGTTCAGCCGATTCCCAAGAAGGGGGATCGCTCGGAGCCAGCCAACTATCGACCCATAGCCGTCACCTCAGTGCTGTGCAAAGTGTTCGAGCACATAATTAACAAACAGCTCATGCGGCACCTAGAGGATCACTCCTTAATTAATGACCGGCAATATGGCTTCAGACCGAAACGGTCAACGGGTGATCTTCTAGCATACGTTACCCATCTTTGAGGTGAGGCTATGGACAAGCACGGCGAGTCACTGGCAATTAGTCTTGACATCGCCAAAGCTTTCGATAGAGTCTGGCACAAATCGCTTCTTTCCAAGCTACCTGCCTTTGGTCTGCCTTCTAGGCTGTGCAACTGGGTTGCTAGCTTCCTGCAGGGGCGCCGTATTCGCGTCCTTTGTGACGGACGAGCTTCGGAGTTTCTGCAGGTTAATGCTGGCGTGCCCCAGGGGTCCGTCCTATCACCCACTCTCTTTCTTCTGCATATCAACGACATGCTGTCTACCGGCAATGTTCATTGTTGTGCAGACGATAGCACTTTGCATGGGAGTTATCATGGACATCCTGCGGCCAAGCAGTCGGATATCGCAGAGAAAAGGCAGCTTCTTGTCACTGAGCTTGACGGGATGGTTGAGTTCAATGCCAAGAAGACGCAGGCATGTGCGTTTACAGCAAAAGTATCTTCTTTCCTTCCCCTCCCCACTCTTCGGAGGACGCCACTGCCGCTGCAGGACAATCTCAATATCCTAGGTATGGATGTTCGCTGCAACCTGAATAACAAAAACTACATCGAAAGTATCATCAAAACAGCCTCACGAAAACTCGGAGTCCTGAACAGAGTGAGACGATTTTTCACGCCGGAGCAGCGCAGCGGTGTCTTCTATACAAGACACAAATTCGCTCCTGTATGGAGTACTGCTCGCATCTCTGGGATGGTTCAGCAAAGTACTTACTAGATGCTCTCGACAGGTTGCAGCGACGTGCGGTCCGCATCATTGGGAATCCCGAGATCACGAACACCCTAGAACCTTTACAGCTGCGTAGAGATGTTGCGTCCATGGCTGTATTTTACCGTTTGTACCATGGGGAGTGTTCTGATGAGCTCTTCCAATTAGTCCCACCCTCCCCTTTCGTACACAGGACAACGCGTGCAGGTCTTAGATGTCATCCGCACACGGTGCAAAACATCCGATCAAGAACCAAGCGGTTCGGAGACTCTTTCCTCTGTCGCACCATTAAGGCCTGGAATTCATTACCAGCTCACGTGTTTCCTTCTTCCTACAGACCCGGGTCCTTTAAGCGGGGCGTGAAAAAGCATATGATGAGGCCGTCAAGCTGAGTGTCACCATTGTCACACGGTATGTGTAAGTAATGGTGACCCTCTTTTCTGGGACTTTGCCTTCAGCTTACCATCAGGCAAGGCGAAGTCCAATTGACGTGTCCTATATAAAAAAAAAAAAAAAAAAAAGGCGGCTCCACCTGCCACCCCCAGGCCTGCGCTCATGGGGGGCGGAAGTCGTTCATCGACCTCCGACACCCGAGTTGCCTTCGTACGCGGGCAGCTTGTCTTGCGATGCATGACAGAGTCCTATCGAGAATCTGTATTTCTCGCGATAAGATTTTTTGCTTCCTAATGGGGTTTCGACGAATTCTTGCTTTAACAGCAGTAGTAGCCTTTGTAGTTCTAACAGCACGCGGCCGCCCCGATCTTTTCTTGTCTTCGACAGATGAAGTGTTGTTGTATCTATTAATAGTACGATATACGAACATACGGCTGATACCAAGTTTTTGAAGTGTCTGGAATATGACCGACGGCTATGGAGTCGTCGGTCACATTCCAGACATAGATCGCAGTGATCGCCTTACACAAAGTGGGTATGGACCCACTTTGTGTAAGGCGATCACTGCGATCCTATTTTCATTTACACACCATTCCATATTGTAATTCGATAATGAGCACGAAAAAATATGTGAAATGGCGCGAAATCGAAGAAATTTTTTAAATTAATATACGTGTTCCAAATTCAAAATCATTAAGAAGTGATTAAGACTTAAGAAGTTGAAAAAAGAAATTAATGTAACAGTATTTATGACCAGGCTATGACATGTGAATTTTGACACCTACATTATTATTGAAATTAGATTGATCCGGAGTGGTTAAGCCATCTTGGTTTGACTACTCTGGATGGTTTCAACCAATTTGGAACACAGTGCTGTGATTCTAAATTTAATTTTTGGTATAAATTTTTAGCACTTTGCAAGTTAAGATCATTCTGATACTAACTGTACTTAAATTAATTGATTGCTACTTACTTTTTACCTTCCGATATCATGAACATTTGACTAAAGAACAGAGTTGTATTTATTTATTTCTTGAAATACCACGATTCAGGTATCTTTTGATTAAATAAGAAATATAAATACATTAAAAATAATACAAGTATTGCAGCTTTGCTTTGCCTCTACCATACACACACACATAAACAAGAGGATGGAGGCCCTTCTAGCCATTTTATATACTCAACTGAAAAAATCTATTACGATGTTACTATTCTTGAACGAAATATATGATGACAACTTTAGAATGAAACGCCACAAAAAAAAATAATTAGTTGCCAGTGAGTGACAATGGCATATTATATTGAAAGAGTCGATATTACTTTTTTGTGGGATAAAATAAAGTCACACTCTCTAAAAATTATACGGTGGAAGTTTAATGTAGTTATCTGCCTAATATTGAAATTCGATTATGAAATTAGTAATTTATTTATTTCCATATTATATATATTTCAAATTTCATTTGATTTTCTGACTTATTAATTTAAAAATTGTATGTGATAACCGAATTGAACGTACGTATTGCACATTTTCTATGTATTCATTATTTTAACGTACAATCGTCCGGGTGTTCATGCAGTAGTTTTCATTCGTGTAAAAAATGAATAGCCCCAGTCAGTGATGTATCCACGCTTGGCTGTACTATTATATTGGGATGGTTTAGTCCCTGACAGATTGGAAGGTTTAGGGTATTTCAGTTGCGATGTGATTTTTATGACGTTCCATAGTTTTATCTCACAAAATATCTTTAGTTTCACTTAACAAATAATAATTCGTTATCCATAGATGATTCATCAACCATTTTGATGAATCATCTATGCATAACGAATTATTATTTTAACAAAAACATGAGACCTCTCCAAAAGACAAAAAGGGGTGTTTCGGTTGCTATTCGATTAAAAACCTATGAAAATCGTACCGTGTGAACGATATACCAAGCGTCACTGCAAGCCGAATACGTTAAAGTTCATTCGATTTCTTAGACAAGGCCGTTGAGTATTCGTTGAAACGCATAAACGGTGTACGATTTTTTTGCAGATAAACTACACGGTTCTATCTACAATGCAATGCCGCTATTTATTCGTTCAGACGTTTATTTAAAAAAAACGTGCAGTACAATGTAGTGTGAATCTGGCTTGTAAACCACTTCTTTCGAGTCTCCTAAATTTAGACAGAGCAAGTTTAAAAAAATCATAAAAGCAATAACAGGCCACTGTCTCTTCAACAACCACCTATTAAACCATCGGTGGCACGGCCACCCACCATTGCAGGGGGTGTTTCGTTGCGAAGGAAACGACCGGCAACGTATTATTGGAATGCGTTTCTGGGCTGGATGCTTTAGCTCGTACTCTGCAAGCACAATGGCCCAAAAAGGAGCTTAAGTGCGGATAAAACGATATTTTTCAATCCAATCCAATCAATCCCCTTCTTTCACGATAAGAGGTAGCCTACCATAGTAGTCCATCGTAATTTCATCGTACAAACTTTCATCCCCTATTTAACCCCTCCACCCCCCCCCCCCCCATAAAAGGTAGCCTATTATAGATGTTTGCAGCTAAAATCCTTCTCCGTACCAAATTATATACAGACAGACACATTTACTTTTGCATTTATAATATTAAAAGTAGGTATGAAAGTAGGGATCATTAAAAAAACATTATATAATCAAAAATATTGCAATAGACAATTCCTACTTTGATTTTAATATGTCTTATATAAAGTGATTTTTTTTCTAAGATAACAATAACGGACCAACATGGTTGATGAACTATTAAATAAATATAAAATCGTTAGAATAATTTAATAATTCCGATTCCGTATGTTTACGGTTACGTAAACAAAATTACAAAATCCTAACTATCTGAAATGCCAAAGTTTAAAATCCCGATGTTCAAAGTCTCGGAAATAATATTTCTTGTATTGAACTTGCGGTTTATGTTATTTACAGTTTAGAAAACTCCTCCATTCACTTCTAACCTATATCTAGCCATATTGAGGTGAGCAGTGTCCACTCCGCGCAATCAAAACTAAATCTTTTGCTTTTATTACATCACTGTCCATCCCAAGGTTGCTTGGAAGAAATCGCTTCCAGCGATAAGGCCGCCCATTCTACATTACACTGTATGCTACCTACAACTCTACTGTAATCTATTGGTGTACAATAAAGAATTATCTAGCTATCTGTCTACCTATCTATCTATCTATCTATCTATGTATCTATCTATCTCTATCTATCTATCTTCTATCTATCTATCTATCTATCTATCTATCTATCTATCTATCTATATGTCTGTCTATCTATGTATATAAATGCCTACTAAAACAATATGTCAAGTTTCAACTATTTTTTTCTTAGATGAATATTAGTATGTAGCTGAAATTATTAACTTACTTATTCCCTCTAACAACTTCAAGTAATCTGCTCAGCTAAGCTTTATTTTACGTAGCGATATTTTAATAGACATATTTGTATTCAAATTAGTGTCGCACATGAATCGACTTTCTACGCAGGATCATGACCACGCTATGCCTCCCCGACCACATGAGCAGCTTCCTTCGAACTGTGAGTGTACACTTTATTATTTTGCTTATTGTAGTGTTCTTCTATAGTGAATTTTTTTCATCGGTAAAGAGGATATTTCTATGCCTTTCACCTGCGTATCGCGACAGAAGGTGCTTTGATCGATTCGCTCTCTTTAATCGTAAAGATTGATTTAGGTCATGTCCTGTATATCGACGTTATGCACCGAGCTTCAGGTCTTGTTTTATAATGCATGAATAATAATGCATGAATTCTATATATAAACGCCTACTAAAACAACATCTCAAGTTTCAACTATGTTGTACTATGATATATTCATAATATAATACTATATTTTTTTCTTAGAAGAATATTAGTAGCTGAAATTACTAATACTTACTTATTCCCTCTAACAACTTCAACTAATCTGCTCAGCTAAGCTTTATTTTACGTAGCGATTTCTAATAGACATATTTGTATTCAAATTAGTGTCGCACATGAATCGACTTTGATGTCACATATATTGTCGGATAGTTTTGTTTTGTGAAGAGGGTGTTATCCGTCTACATCGCAAGCCTGATCTCCTTGCTTGTTTTTGTATTTTTTCGTAGATGTAGGTATGTGACACTTTTCTGGTATTGTATTCTGTATACAGTAAAACGAAAGTAAACGAAGGTAACATAATTGTCCTAGCGTTCGTAAATACATTCACAGCAAAGCAAACAAAAGACGCCCTGTCATTCAAACTAATCGATTACCACGTTATACCTGAATGCAGCTCGATGTGGATCAAATGCATCATTTCTTGGTTCTTGATATCGATTCCGTTCAACTTCAAGTCACGCGTCACGTTGCTCATGGGTTTGACTTGCATTTAAATATTGTCAGTGCCAGTGAAGTCACTGTCATGTCCAGTGACACACATTGGAAGAAAGATTCCAGTTTGTGCCCCTGACGGCATAAAACGGAAAAAGTACTTCCTTTTTGTCCCACTGTCACATCCAGTGGCATAAAACCATATTTGAATGGGCTATTTTAATTTAATTCCCACAAGGTTGCGAATATCACTGAAGTGAAGCGGAAATTGAATACCGCTTCGAGGTCCATTATGAAAGCAGTGCCCAGGGCTAAGTTTGAGTATATCGTCAGAATTGGTGAGAGGTTTGTGTCTCGCATTTTGGTTGCTCGCTAAAATTGCCAAGGGTAACTTCTGCCTGTCTTGTCTTCCAACACTGCATATACCCGATACCAAGAAGAAAGTCGATCTTTTAGATATGGGTACTTCACCGGCGTCTAACTCGACTATGAACGACGGGAATGGGTACTTCAATACATTCATACATATAATCACGCCTTTATCCCTGGAGGGTTAGACAGAAGTGAATTAACATCCACATTTCACCGGTCCCATATAATATGGGGTGAGCCTATTGCCGTATTGCATTATTTTTGACTCGAGCCATGCATCTGAGGTCTGGAATGTGTATATCTGTCTGACGTTAAACAACTCTATCCCTTAGTAAGGAAGAGATGGGGTGGTGGTCCAAATTTTACTCTGAAGAGACCCCCGCGGTACTTCAATACATGATGTCAAAATCACGCAACGGATGGTTTGGTGGGAACTAAAGTCTCTAGATGGTCCAAAATCGAGTGGGCATACAGGCGATGGTACTTAAGCATTGTGCCCTCGAATTGTGTTCTCATGACCTGGACCGTCCTGGAACTTGGGTAGGTACGGTAACCATCATAGTTGGTGGTACCGCGTCGTTGGTACGATCTGCCAACTCTGCTAGGTCTTCAAGACATCTTTGATTGCTGGGCAGTAATGCAGGTCTGCAGGTAGATGGGAAGATGACAGGCCTAGATTTGCCGGATAAACTCAAAAGGCACGCTTACTTCAACCAGTTGTTGCAGGTGCCTAAGGAACTGGGCTGGTGCAGTGACTATCAAGTCACCTTGCTGAATGTTTTCAGCTGTGTTAGCACGTAATAGAATTTGGTGACATCATGTTCGACAACACGAACTGCCGCTTCATTTGACCGAACCATAGCTCGAAGTCACTGGGGTTGAAAGGCAGTGTCCTCACTCCTACTCAGCAGGTTTTCCCAGCACGATGTCCTTTGCACTCTTGACAACTTTTGCACCTACGGTATCCGACATCACGTTGACTGATCAAGTTCATCAAGTAGTAGAAGATCACGTCGGAATCACTAGACCATGCGACTTTTCGCTCTTTCATACCATTTTTTAATATACGATGGACAGTACCGAAGATGCTCAGTCCAACCTGTAGGAAAGTCGCGAACAACTTGTGTCTGAAATCGAGACTACTCTCACTAGAGTATCTAATAGGGGAAGTAAACTTAGTTCAATTCAATCCCACTAAGACGCTAGTATGTACATTTACTGCTAAGTAAACCTCATTTATTGTAATGTCACAGTTCCAGAACACACCACTTACTGTTTGCCGGAGCACCTGTGCATTATAGATAGCAATAAAGACTGTAGGACAGTTAAATATGAATTGGTATTGCCGATTAATTAAAGATTTAACTAGGTAAACGAATCATCTGTACGACTAAATTAGTTAACCGTGTCATGAATACAGAAAACACTTATTATTGTAAATATTATACTCATTATTCGATGAAGAGAGTAAAAAATAATTCCATCCTCACTGTGCATTAAAATTCTGGACACAACTACTTTAAAAATTCGCCTCCTTTCGTTCAGAAATAAAGGCATAACATTTACTCGTTTTAATACCTGCCGCAGTCTAGAATATTAATAAGGACACAAATACATGAACGATTAAATAAAACATTGAATAAACGAAAAGTAAGTCTAAGAAACTGTTGCACATAGATAATAATATTATAGTCTGGAATACCACATAGACTGCATTTTATCCTGGGAATAGATAATGTACTTCTGGTCCACAAGCCTGCCACAGGTTTGTATTACCAATCGCCTCTCAGATTATATCTTTTACAATGGTTAAAGAAGGCTGAAAAGAATTTTCGTGGTCGTCTGCTGCCACTTTGTTGGTGGGATAAGTCAAACAAACAAACTTACAAGCAGATGCGTAGAGATGTTGCTTCCTTGGCTGTATTTTACTGTCTCTACCATGGTGTGTGTTCTGATGAGCTCTTCCAACTAATCCCACCCTCTCCTTTCCTATTTCCTAATGTCTAATAACTTTAAAACTTAACTATCGGTAATTATAAATAATTATTAATTTGTCATATTTACGTTTGCAGGTGAGCACATGTTGGTTACCAACGTTGCATATAAAGAATTAAATTTTCACTGTCAAATATATGTGTCAAATATATTTACCCCATTTTAGCTTTTTCTTTAACTGAATTGCACTACAATTTAGCATCCCTAATATTGAGATTCATGATTTACTTATATTTTTACTAGCCAGACTTTGAAACTCCATGTTACTCCCTTTAAGCGGTTTGTTTATTAATTTTCAAATAACGTATCGGCATCAGTCAAATCGCCAGTCTCAAAATAGGCAAGACCCAGCCGCAGTAGAATTAATTGAATACATTTTACTCTTCTGCATTTTAGCTTCTTCTAAATTGTGTAATTTTCCCATTATATCGAGTTGCTTAGCAACATTGTTTATGAATAAAAAAATATTCCTAAAGTATCACGTAATATTTTGATATAAAATTAAGAAAACGATATATATATAAAGATATAAAATAAAGTAAACAAACGGCTGTGGACGGTTATCCCCTGATTTTTTCAATGCAAACCGCTACGGTTATGGCGAAATTTAATCCTGCAGGACGGTATATTTAGGACGTGTTTTCTTAGTGATTCCTGTAATTAATGCCAACCGAGTGTGTGTCGATTGGTGTACTTTTTGTGAGTGTGTATTTATTTCGTGTATACTAAAGTATTATTATTATTTTGCTTCACTTAGATTATACGCGAGACTCACTCCGTATATTCGTCAGTATTCAGTACTTTGCAGCCGGAAAGGTTCATGGTACTAACGGAAAACCTGACAGGTTAGGTGCCAAGTTGAACTGCTCTGCGTTTGGTAGTTGAATGAAAAGTTTATGGTAGAGGCCAAGAAGAGATTGCAGCGATACTGATTAACAATAACACAAAAGCAAACAAAATGTGCCTTTTTTAAATGAAAATAAGAAATAAAACGTTCCTCGCCGTGTTGTAATGTTGGAGCGCAATATTTAGGTCGGTATGTTTTAGACGGACTTTCCCTGACCGGACCTGATTTCGGTATCCTGACCATTCTCAGCTCAGCTTATTCTTTCGATTTATCAAAAGAGGTTTTATTAATCTGATGACGCTAATATATTTGATATTATTTTTTCTATTGTTTTAAATCTCTAAATATATCATATAATGGAAAATCTCCGTAGCTTTGAAGTAGGTACATAATAACTTATTCAGATTTTCGACCCTTCTCGTTTCTTTATGTTATACTTAATCGCCCGATTATTTATCAAAGCACGTGAGCCATGAAATGTGTACTATAATAGACAGTTATTTTGTTAGCGGGTGTGTTTACGTTTCTACAAACCTTACAATATAAGGCGATAAGCACTAGTATGTATCGTAAGCCTTTTTTTAGGGTTCTGAGCCTCAAGAGGAAAAAACATAGTCAATTGCTCTGTACCTAAATATATTTTAACTATTTTATTATCATCCAATACTCGAAATTCAAAAATTATAAGCTTTTGCCAGAACTTGTGACCCGAATAAGTCGTGCGCCATTCGTATGAGTATCCAGGTTCTGCTCGCATGTGTACGAAATATATAAACTTCAACTCCACCAAGCTTTTTAACTTTTAGCTATATGTAATTATATTGGTATTTTACATATTAATAAAATTAAATATATTATAGAAAGAATTGATAACGATTTCCAGTTCTATACTCGTATTTATGTACATAGTACTGTAAAAAAATTAATATTTTTATTTAAGTATTTATCATTTATAATAAACATTCCTACACCCAATAAGATTAACCGTTAATAATGCAAGTATGTACGGAAACCTCGATATGCGAGTCCGCCTCGCACTTAACCGGATTTTGTTGTTTCGAACGGATCATTCAGCGTGTTTAAAACGCCTGTGTTCATTTCTGTTTCTCAGTACCGGCCAGAGGATATGTCACACCTTACCTAAGTCAAAATTCTCTCTTAAAGATGAAAATTAGAAGTAAAATGCTTGTGGCATGTCTTCTGTTCGGTGTCATAAAGTGCGGGACGCCGCGGTATTGGTTTGACAAGCTTGGCTGGGTAACTGGCGGAAGATTGTGAAAGAAGTCAGTGCTCCCAGCAACTGTCAATACCTCGACATCGATCTGAGGCATTTAAGGGCAGTTTTTGTAATTCGGCTTCCAAAATATGGAATAATCTTCCACCACCGTTGCGATCCGTTAAAACGTTAGGAAACGTTTACGATTGTTCCTCTTGGAAGCTCAAAGGAGGCTGGATAGCGTTAACTCTAATATTTCATTGATCTGATTGTCTTCGAACTTATCAAATGTATGGCAACCGTTTCACTGTTTTACTTATTTACTCACTGTCTATTTACTCACTTTAATATAATAATGTATTTACTTACTATTCTTATATGTTATTGTCATTTATTATTATCATTTAAACATTTTCATTCGCTATTTATTGTATTATAATGGACACCTTCATTTACACGTACACAGTGTCACACACGACTTCAGCGGTTTGACGTCCGTGTGTCACTCGGGCACTAGGTTTCTACCTGGTTCATGCTAAATTAGACACCTATTTGGTGCATTTGTGTGTCGCACTGATTGCACGTTTGTTGCGTTTGGAGTTTGGAATAATAAACATTAATGTGTGAATATGCTTCCAGTACTTCCAATGGCATTATTGTTTATTGTGTAATTTGCTGTATGTGTAACCACTTAGCGTTAAATAAATGTTTCCTTCTTTCTTTCTTTCTTTATGTTTTGTATACACTTACCATCATTGGAGTCGTAGATATAGATGACGTTTTTCCACCCGTAGTGCGACACGGTATCGATTACAGCACGATGGTAATCGGGACGCAGGCTCACTGCATAGTCGACCAAGCCTGAAGATGGTGGAAGTACCTGTGTGGAACATTATAAAAAAGAATTATTTATATATTCATTATTTATCTCTTCAACATCCATCTTTACAGGGTACACCCTAACACGACAGAGTAGGCAATCTAAGCATACACTAATATGACTTATATAATATCTTATTATTATCTATAACAAACAACTGATAATGTGTGTACTGTGAATTCACTCAGAGAACAACAAAATAGGTCAACATTAAGCGAGACTGCGTTAAGCATCCGAAGGGCTCGCGTCAGCGGCGCCTCCTTCAGCAGGATAGTGCGCGCGCTCAGCACCTGCAGCAGCTGCGGCCTCCGGCGCCTCGCCACATAGCCGTCCGGGACGTATAAACTTATACGCTCCAGTATGGCCGCATTTTGGACCACTGCGAGCTCCCTGCTTCGGTTCCGCTTCGTTCGTGTCTTTTTTCGCTGTAAACGGATTGAAAATATTCAGCGAAAGCCCCCGCACATTGTTCGACATTTAGAACTTTGCCGTCTTTCAGAATTTTTTGCGAACTTTTAAAAAAAAGACTTCGGGTCGCTTATCAACTGATTCTAAACCCGGCTCTGATACTGTGTCTGTGCCAGTGCTATCATATTTTTTACTATTTTTCAACATACATCGAACGCTTCGTAGTCAGTCCTCGTTCCCGTGGCCTTATATTTACGTCGCGAATTATGTCAATTGTGTACCACTCGGGGTAACAGTACCTCGACTGTACACTACTTTGCTTTTTTCTTGGTACACAATCATCTACTATAGAGTTAATTATGCTATAATAATAATCTATACTCGCTTCTAAGTTTAAATCGTACATTGGGGTCCAATCCACTGATGCAATTTGTGAATATAAAGATAAAAAATTTGCTTTGTTAAAATTCCAACCTGGTAAGCTATGCGTACTCGTCTCGGAGGCCGCCGATCCGTCGTAGTGGGAACCACCATCACTCGGTACCAGACGGAAGTCGCTTGACCTCACCGACACCATCCAGCTATGGGTGATGCCCATCCACCCGCACCAGCGGCGCCGCCGCCACTCGCACACTCACTTTCCGGCTGTCCGCAAAAGTACTCAACACCAGATCCAACTGTCGGTCGTTTTTATTACCTACATTGTTACTCTGAATAAATCCACAGTACTTTATAAAGTATTCATAATAATTAATTACATATATTCACTGAACACGAAAACAGGTTAAAATCCCCCAGTATTAAAATGTCCTTGTACTTGTTACACAAATCCTCAATAATTTTGAACAATAACAAATATTCATTATCACTACTACCAGGCGGGATATAAACTACACACATTAAAAATAGTAACCGATTGTTTGATACACCGTAGCACTGACTATCTCGAATATATGCGCGTCCATATTTACGTCACTCAGGCGTATTTGCCGTATTTCGACTGGCGAGGACGGTGTGGCCACGAGGCACGCGCCGCCCTGCTTACAGCCGTCCGCTCGATCGCAAAGTATAATGATATAACCCGGTGGTACCATTTCAGCATATAGGATGGATTCGTTACACCCCGTTTCTGTGATAGCAATTAAATCTGCTGATGAAGATGCTAGTCCTGCATAAAATGTATCCAATTTCGTAGGAAGTCCATTCGCATTTAGTGGAATATCTCAATCTCCTTACCAGATTTATTTTATTTTAATGTTTTGTCCCCGAAACCATTCACAAAACCCATTCACAAAACTCAATATTAACAGCCCAACTTTCTGGCTGACATAATATATCATACCGACTTTCTGGTACCCCTTTAATAAATGAAGCATAATCTCTTTCTGTCTTATGTTTTATTATTTCGACTTTAACTGGTGTTCCATTCCACCTAATAATACATTCTGAACATACTTTTCAATGCTGTCTTCTGTAGTTTACTTCTGAAGACTCCAAATATGCAAGTATTTTTTCCTCACTATTCCTTCTATCTCGTGTATATTGGTGCCACCTCTTCGTTTGACTTCACCACTAGGATACCGATTCTTTTTCTTACTAACAATGGTCCAGCTGTCTGCTTTTGCCATCTCCTCCGCTTTTCTTTCTAGAAAACTTTCGTCGTTATTAGTTGTCTTGGAGTGCACCACCTCATTACTAGAAGAAACTAAGGTCGCTGATTTTGTGGCCGCACACTGTGTTGTTTGCTTACAACTATTACCCACAATTTTTTTATTGTGTTGAACAATCTTTGCAAATGTTACCGATGACGCTTTTGATTTCTTACCACTTGGACCATTCATATTATCAAAATTAGAAATCATGGTGATTCGAGACTCCAGATTTTCATTTTTTCCGCCAATATTTTTATTTTATTTTGTAGCACGTCAACTTCATTTACTTTTGTTTGTACCACCTTTATAATTTCTTTTAATTCCTTTAGCTCAGTTTCTGTATTAATTAATCTCCTTATTAGTTTTTCATAATCATTATTTTGCTCTTCAAACCGTATTACCGTTTGCCGCCGAAAAGCCCGTATCTCCGCTAGTAATTCTCGCTCAGTGTCACTCATACATGTTTCCCTTTCCTTCGTGCATCGACTACCGCGTTCATTGTTTACATAGCTCGGTGTGAACGTTTTATTCAATATGTTCGTACGTACCGGTGTATCAGAGTTGCCTTTTTTCGGAGTGTTGCTGACGCACTCTGGACACTTCCAGCTACTCTAGTACTCCTCGGATAACTCTTGAAACTTCTCTGTGGTGATAGCCAGGCACTTAAGGTGGTATAATTTCTTACACGTTGATTAATAGGAAATATCGTAAAGCGCGGCACCACAGCCATTACACTTCGTAACCATTGGATTCCTTACAATTGATACTGAAACAAATCTACAGAGCCTCATCATCATCATCTTCGTGTAGACGTATTTGCATGATTGCATTCGGGACCAAGGTAACCTCGTAGCTCAAGCTCGAAGCTCCGCCTTCCGCCTTTTTTTCCTCCACTTCGCATGATCTTGGGCATTCATGGTAGTGAGATCATTTGCACGCATGTCACATTCCACTATGTCAAGCGAGGACTTCTTGGAACTACCTCTTCTATCTGGACCCTGAGGGAGTGACATTACCAGACATCTGTTGACGTGGCCACACCAACAAAAGCGCCTCTCTTGCATTTTATTTGAAACTAGCTATTACCCGCGGCTCCACCCGCTTGGAGTTTTGATCCTGTATTTTTTTTTTCGTGCAGAAATTCCCTCAGATACCGACTCCGTTGGCCTTTGGAGGTGGCGATGTCGCACTCGGAGCCACTAAAACCGCACACCGTCACAGGTCTTCAGATGCTGATGTATAAAATTGTCTAACTTATATTACATATGAAACCATAGATCAACCCACAACCATAAACATAGGGGCGGGAAATAAAAATATACGGGAATCTACCGGATTTATTGACATTTTAATTTCGTAAATCTTTTGAATGATAAATTCGATTTCTATAATTTAAAAAGTAATCAACAGGAACTGAACAGTCTTGAATACACACTAATTTATTTGGATAAGAATTAACAAAAAGATTTAGATTATGGTCAGATTTTGATCGGTATTTCTATCAGCCACGTTTAAATTTATTTCGTTAACGCGTAATTTTCATATCGTGATATCTTTAAAGCTGTTCATTGTAATTATATAGTTTGCATGGTACTTACTCTCAAGTTGACCACAGACTAACAATATAGGTGTGGGAAAATTCGTACTCCTCCGTCCATGCCATTTTCGAGGTACAATACAAAGTTTCCGCTTCACCTATTAAGTTCATTTATCAATAATAATATTAAGTTGAAACCTTACTATGTATAAAAAAATCTTAATTTTTTTTATCCGTCAGCTGTGAACATTGCAAATAGGTATGGGACTGTACATGATTACCTAAAACTAAAAAAATAAACGTATGAACACGTAAGTAACATGCGTGTGTGTGAAAAACGGCTTTAGTGTGCGTACGTATATTTTAATAAAAATAATGTGTTTCCATAAAATTAGGCTTATGCACTTTTCTTCCGTATAAACTATCAATATGCCAATTATCACCTTTCTAGGATCCCGCTATTTTCGTAAAAAGGGATCCAAAATTTTCGCTTCACGTTTTAAAATATAGATAAGAAATAACAGATGTATTATTAAAAATGACTTCGAAAATGACACATTTTATTGTAATTTGTAAAAGATAAAAATAGTTTTTGTCGGTTATCCTTAAGACATAGATATAATAGTATCTTGTACTATATATATATAGATATATATAACAAGATATAGATATAATCTATGTATCTATCTAGCTTTCGCGAACTTTATTGTAGAGCCTTTTAAGCTACACATTTTGTTATACGTTATTCTGTTCTATCATTAATAGTTTTCGCAAAAATGACCTTAATAAATCTTTATATCGCGTGTGATAGAAAGATTTTAAGGTAATTTTTAACACATTAGGTTACATTATTGGTGTTTTAGAAAGGATCCCTGTTTTTTTTTTGTAAATATAGTATAGCCTATCTTAGTCAGTGATAGAGTCAGTCAGGCTTATTACCAACGGCCACCAAAAACGTCCACGTAATTTACATTTATTCCCAACTACCCCCAGGAGGACTGTTCTTGAAAATAATACTCACTTCATAGGTTAATATATATTATGTTTTACAAATCAAACAATCCAATTGTAAAGCCGAATTGGAGCCTCACTCGCTTCTTTCGCTCGGTCAAATAGTTTACCCCAAATATTTCGAGATGTTATTACGCCTACTACTCGTAATATCAACAAGTATTTTTTAATAAATATACTGACTTCTAGAAAAATATGCAACGAAAAAGAAATTGCAGATATACCTCAAAAGAAATGCGCGTAAGACTTTTGTTGAAGTCGGTGCCAAGTCATACGGTGAGACGCCGGCATGTAGGGATGTCTAAAAGAACAGTCCCGCCACATTACCAATGAAATTATTAAGAGTGTGTGGAGTCTCGTGCAAGACAGCAAGGATTGAAAGCAATTGAAACGAGCAGCCATGTCGAAATTGTCAGCCGTTTTTACCCATATTCTAATTTGACACCGACTTCAAGAAAAATGTAAAGCGCTTATTTAGAATCAAAGAATCAATTTCATTTATTCAGTTTAGGCACACAAAGAGCACATATGAACGTCAAAATTTTACAATTGAGTATGTCAAGAAAGAATATTAAAATATTAAATAATGTACAAATAAACCATTGGAAAATGATTCTTTCGCTGGTTCGGTAGGTTAGTTCTACTGAGAAGATACCAGCAAGAAACTCAGCGAAATATATTAGAACTAGATTATTTTTCTTTTTTTTTTAATTTGCTTTAGTTTAAAATTTATTTTGTGCGAGCAAGCAAGAGACTTATGTTGACCACGCATTAATATCATTAAGATACTCATCCACTTTATAATAACCTTTAATCATTAAAGTTTTTGCACTTCTAATTTAAATTTATTTATTGGCATATTAATCAAATCCTGAGGAATTTTATTAAATATTTTTATGCAGCTTCCTACAAATGAATCACAAACCTTGTGAAACCTAAGTTTTGGTACAACTAGTTTATTTTTGTTTCTCGTATCGTATCTGTGTTATTCTTTAATATAATACACACCAAAAATATATAGCTGAGTATAATGTTATGATGTCGTCTTGCAGAAATAATGCAATATTATACGATTGCAGCAATTGTAGCTGATTTCCTGGTATTTATTGAAGAGTTGTGTGGTCTGAAACCCCTCCTCACATCTTCACAAAATTAAAATGGGATCATTTCGAAATAAACTCCTTTTGCAAATCCATCCACAAATGACGAAGCTATGCGCGTACAAACATAAAAAACCTCCGAATTGAGAACCTCCTCCACCTTCTAGAACTCGGTTAAGAACAAATTAAAATCATTAATACATACCTACATCCATATCTAAATATAATAACGCCTTTATCCCCGAGGGTTAGGCAGAGGTGAATTAACACCCACATTTCACCAATCATTGAATTCGGTCCCGCGTAATAGGGGGTGAGCCTATTGCCGTCTTCCGGGCACTATTGTTGACTCAAGCCATGCATGTGAGTCTGAGTCTGGGCTATACATATCTGTCTAATGTAAAACAGCCCTATCCCTTAGTCGCCTTGTACGACAACGCATGGGCAGAGATAGGATGGTCCAAATTCTACTCTGCCAGGAATCACGCGGCTATATACCTACATATACTCATATAAATATAAAATCATACATACATAATAATATACTCACGCCTGTAGTCCTCGAAGGTGTAGGTAGAGGTATATTAACACCCACATTTTACCAACTATGATTTCGGTCCCACGTAATAGGGTGCGAGCCTATTACCCGTTAAACGGGCACTTTCAACTTTGTTTTTCAGCTAAACGGTAAGTTTTTTCATTAAAATGTCTAAGGCAAAGTTAAAGATCATGCAAACCATACTATTATAACTGCGAAAGTAACTCTGTCTGGTACGCCTAATCCGATTACTTGTTTACAAGGTCTAATTGAGCTTTATATTTAATAATAATAATTTATTTTTTTACCAAAACTGATTTACATATTTGAATTCAAAAAAAGAGAAAACAAAACATTGCAAACAAATTACAGTTGATAACAATTTAAGGCTGTAGTGAGTACGTGAAATTATACACTCTGTTACCTAAACTAGGCTGGGACCTGTATTTTAGGAAACAGTGTTCGGCCAATAGATGGGTGTGCAGTAGGTAGACTATGTATCGCATTGATTAGTCGATGTATTTATCAGTTATTACTGATTAGTTGTTACTAGTTAGAATGAAATAAAATATAAAATAAAACAAAAAGAACAGTAAACGGAAAGTTGCAAGTGAATGTATTGTAGTGTATGAATATAAATACCGATGTTTATCCAATAAATGATTAGTACTTATTCAGCAGTCAGAGCGTTTCATTCCGTCTTAATCCCAACCTTACATGGCGACCCTGCCAGGCGCCAGGTTTGGTATGGCGTTTCGGGTGACAGTCGGTTTCGGTGTGATACGATATAACTCTTTAAGCGTGATTGCCTATCGATCGTGTGTGGTCCGAGTATTTCAATAATATTGCAATGTGTAACTCAAACTCGCAAAAACCTGAAGAGGTCGTGATTAACCAAAATGGTATTGGATCTTCTATTGGAGCTAGCACAGAGCAGCTGCAGTTCCATATATCAACAATCAGCACTGTGATGGTGATACTCCTTGGACTGAGTATGTTGGTCGGAGCGTACTTCTTGTGGAGGTGTTATAAGAAATGTCACCACGGATGGATAAATGACCAACTATTACGTGACAATTTGAGAAGGTCATTTTCCAGGCGCAGAGAGACCGTAGCTGTGGGTGATGTGAGATATTCCGCGTGTACAGCTGGACAGCCAAGTACTTCGAATTTTGACAAACATTAAAACCAAAAACTAGTGTTCAAAAACAAAAAACCCAGTGTTCGTGTTAAAAATATAAAAATAAAATTCGTGCAAGTGTCGTGAAAGGTAACCCGACGTTATTTTATATACTATGAGGTAATGATATATCTACCTATTATGCTCGCGTATTTTAAGAATTATGTTAAACTTAATTATGCTGTAATATTATGGCTCATGAGCTTCAGACTATTTGTGAACAATTAAAACTTATTAAAGAAAATTTAATTAAACTCACTTATGAGAGGAGAACGCCAGAACGTTTAAAACAGAAATTACAGGAAGCAACTGATTTGTTTACTGGTTACACAGCATTGAGTCCTAATATTACGAAACAAATTTATGCCGAAGAAATTAGTGGAGAAAGTTTGTTATTAATACAATCTTGTAGTGACCAAATTACTAAACTTTATTCCGACGACTATGGCAAGCAATTAGCTGAAATTTTTATGGATTTATCTATCGCGCAAGCCGACGGCAACAAGGCAAATTTGGCAATTCTGCAACCGTTGAATGAAAAACAAGCAATAAAACGTTTTGCCGACGGGTTACGCAATAGGCGTCTAAGTACCATCATAGCGGCTCAAAAATTTGATACTTTACAAGACGCTGTACAGTCAGCAGTTGACGAAGAGACGATGGCTATTCCGTCTCAATCAGGTAATATTTTGGCATTCCATAAAAGGGGAAATAAATCTTTTCGAGGTTCACCTAACCGAGGACGTTATAATTATAATCGGGGTGCCCCCCGTCAATTTAACAATTATAGCAGGTCAAACAATCACCGTGGAACTACGTTCTACCGTGGAGTTCGTGGTCGTCCCGACCAGAGCCGAGGACAGTCATCACAGAACCGAGGTAGGTCTACTACTTTTTATAGCAGGTCAAATAACGACGGCGGTCGAGGTCAACAAAACACGCGTCGAAATAATGCAAACATAAATGTTGCAAAGGATGACGTCACTAATTCTAATGAATTTAGTGAGCAAAGTAATTTTTTTCGTGAATAAAGGGTTTATATGCGCAAGTAATAGTACTTGTTGCATTGATTTATACGTAAAAATTATAACTATACATTTTTTATTGACACTGGCGCTTCCATTTGTGCTATAAAATATAAACATGTTATTGAATTAAATATACCCACCCATAAAGAGAGCATCACGATAAGCGGAATCGGCGGTGCAATAGAAGCAATCGGATATGTTTATGTTACACTGCGACATTGTTTGGACTTGACCGGACAATCATTTAAGCAGAAGTTTTATGTTTTTAATTCCTTACCATGTAAGGCACATGGTATATTAGGGCAAGATTTTCTTACAACATTTAATGCTGTGTTGGATCTGAAGTCTTTGTATTTAACATTGACTAAAAATAACTCGAATAAACATATTATTTTGCCTCTTAAATCTAAACTTGAAGAAGGAACTAATTCTCGTTGTTTTATATTACCACCTAGATCTGAATCAGTTCATTATATAAAAACTAACTATACAGAAGAATGTCTTGTTTGCTCGTCTGAATTACATGACGGAATATTTTTAGCAAGCGTACTAGTGAAACCTTTAAATGGTGTGATACCTATTTTAATATTAAACACCAGTGAGAATGAAATTCGCCTTAATAATATTCAACCTGAGATGCAATCAATTAACGATTATAACTTGTGTTCTTTTGAGCAATGTAAAAATGTAAATGCAGATCGTGTCAAACGATTGTTTAGTTTATTAAATTTGAGTCATTTGAATAAAGAGGAACAAGTCGCTATAGAAAATATTTGTGCTAAATATAGCGATATATTTTTATTGCCAGGAGATCAGTTAACTACAACTTCTATTTATAAACATAATATTAGTTTAAAACCGAATTCTCAGCCAGTTTTGTGTAAACCATATAGAATTCCGTATTCACAAAAACGTGAAGTAAACGATCAGATTAGTAATATGTTACGAGAGGGCATAATTGAACCATGTCGATCCGAATGGTCCAGTCCTTTGTTGTTAGCACCTAAGAAACAAGATAATTCAGGTAATAAAAAATGGCGACTAGTGATCGATTACAGAAAATGGAACAATTGTATACAGGATGATAAATTTCCTCTACCAAATATTGTTGAAATTTTGGATTCACTTTCAGGTTCTATATACTTTTCTACTCTTGACCTTTCTAGTGGATATTATCAGTGTGATCTTGATATTGACAGTCGTAATTATACCGCATTTTGTTCAGGACAATTTAAAATTTCGGATAATAATGACGTAATTAAGGCTTCCGTTTCGGGACAGTACCGCATGACGAGAATGCCAATGGGAGTAAAAACGTCTCCTAATGCATTTTCAAAAATGATGACAGTTGCAATGTCAGGCTTAACATATGAAAAATGCCTAGTATAGTTAGATGATCTAGTTGTTTTCGGAAATTCACTACAAAATCATAATAAAAATCTTCTAGATGTTTTCAATCGATTACGTCAGGTAAAATTGAAGCTAAATCCTTTTAAATGTAGTTTCTTGAAAAAGGAAATTTTGGATTTAGGTCAAATTATATCAAGTGAAGGCGTCCTTCCCGATCCTGCAAAAATACAGGCATTGAGTACCTGGCCTGTACCAACTAACGTAGATGAATTAATTAAATTCGTGGCGTTTGCAAACTACTATAGAAAATTTATCAAAAATTTTGCGAACATAGCTTATCCTTTTCCCTTATCCTTTAACCCAGTTAACAAAGAAAAATGAACAGTTTATCTGGAACAATGCATGCCAAACTGCATTTTCTACGTTAAAAACTATTATTTCCTCCCCCCCAGTACTTCAATATCCAGATTTTTCGTTAGATAAAAAATTTATACTACAAACTGATGCGTCAGAACACTCATTGGGAGCTGTTTTGTATAACTTTAATAAGAAACCAATTGCGTTCGCAAGTAGAAATTTAAATAAAGCGGAGCACAACTATCCCACTGTAGAAAAAGAACTGTTGGCGATAGTGTGGGCCGTTAAACACTTCCGTCCTTATTTGTATGGTCGAACTTTTATAATTCAAACTGACCATAAACCTCTAATATATTTATTTGGAATGAGAGACCCATCTAGTCGTCTCATGAAATTTAGACTTTTACTCGAAGAATACGATTTTACAGTGGAATATATTAAAGGTTCAGATAATATTCCAGCGGATGCAATGTCACGATTGCCTGTCACATCAGCAGACTTAAAAACAATACACGTAAGCATTATCACGGTTATGACAAGATCTAAACGTAAAGAATTACGTAACAAACTGATACCTCCGAGTGCTATGGCTCCTACTGACGATTGGCCTGCGCAACCAAGAGTTGTAGAGATTCATAGTAAACCGAGGAAATCTGTAGAACTTAAATTTTTAGACAATTTTAAACTAAAAAAACCTACGTAGGTCTAACACATTCAATTTAGAAAATGATGTGTTTTGTTATTTGTCATCAAGAATGACATTATTTATAAAAATTCCAGTTTTCCAATCACAACTGACGCCAGCCGCTTTTGTGAGGGAGCTGAGAAATTTTTGTGAGAAAATAAACGTGCACGAGTTAGTTTTTATACGAAATAAAATGTATGATGCGATTATACAAAAAATGATTAATGAAATTAAATCATACAAGAATTGGACTGGTCCGCGATTATGTATTTTAAATGACGTGAAAATAATTCATAATAAAGACGACCAAAAAGTAATATTAAATGATTTTCATCTTTTACCAACGAGTGGCCACGCTGGTATAAGACGAATGTATAATAATATCAAGAAATATTATTTTTGGCCCGGTCTTGAAAATGATGTTACAACATTTATTAAAAATGTGAACAGTGCCAAAAGCAGAAGCATAGTTCTCATTATGTTCAAGAGCCTATGGTTATTACCACCACAGCCAATTCGGCAATGGAAAAGATTTTTCTTGACGTCGTAGGTCCTTTGGATAAGGATAATTATAATAATTCTTATATTTTAACTATCCAATGCGAGTTAAGTAAATACGTAGAAGCTTATCCTATGATAACTAAAAGTTCTGAAGAAATAGCCAAGAACTTGGTTAATAATTTTATACTTAGATTTGGGATACCAGCTAGGGTTGCAACTGATAGGGGTTCCGAATTCTTATCATCAATTTTTAAAGAGATGTGTGTATTACTAAATATAGAGATATCTACTTTAAACTCTACCGCATATCATCATGAAACTATAGGATCCTTGGAAAACACTCATAAAAATTTAGGTAATTTCTTACGAATTCAAACTGACAATCATTCGAGTTCATGGAGCACATGGTTACCTTTTTGGTGCTTTGCATACAATACAACAGTTCATACTGCTACTAAATTTACACCTTTTGAACTATTATTTGGAAAAAAATGCAACATTCCCTCCAATCTGACTAAAAATACAATAGATCCTCTTTACAACTATGACAGCGTGACTTTCGTAACTATGAATCTATACTTTAACTCAAGGGGGTAACCCTTGAGTTAAAGTATAGATTACAAACATCCCAAAAAGAAGCTTATGAAAACCTATTACGTGAGGCGCACTATAAGTTTCCGGAATGAATATGAAAAAATACTATTAAAGGTACAAAATTAATTTATTGTTTTTCAAAATAATCTCCCTTGGCGTCTATGCACTTTTTCATTCGATCAAACCAGTTTTGAAAGCTTTTGTGCCACTCCTCTGTGGTGACCTCTGAAACGTGTTTTTCATACTCCTCGACAGCCTCTTCTGGTGATGAAAATCGTTGGCCGCGTAATTGGTTCTTAATTTTTGGGAACAGATAAAAGTCACAAGGTGCCAGGTCGGGACTGTATGCAGGATGACTCATGAGTTCTACATTTTTCGCCTTCAAAAAGTAGTTTGTCTGTCTGGCCGTGTGAGAACTAGCATTGTCGTGGTGCAGGATGATACGGCGTTTACGGTTATTTTTACGGAGTTCGTCAATAACTTCCGGCAAACAAATGGTCGTGTACCAGTCACTATTCACAGTACGACGATTTTCTAAAGCAACAGTAGCCACGTGTCCAGTTTTATTAAAAAAAGAAGCAATCATCCGCTTAGATGCACTTTTCACGCGCGCCACTTTGGTTGGTTTCGGCTCATCTTGAAAGACCCATACGCTCGATTGCTGCTTTGTTTTGGGATCGTAGCAATAAATCCATGTTTCGTCACCTGTTACTATGTCCCACACCAAATTTGACGCACCTTCGTTGAATCTGGTAAGCATGGCACTGCACCAAGTGACGCGGTCCGTTTTTTGATCCTCGGTCAAGTTATGTGGGATCCACCGCGAGCACAGCTTTCTCACACCCAAATGTTTGTGTAGGATTGATTGTATTTGACTCATGCCTATTTCTAAGGATGCGCGAATTTCATGGTAAGTCACATGCCTGTCTGTTTCAATCATACGGCGCACAGCATCGATGTTTTTGTTGGTCACAGCGGTGGACGGCCGACCATCACGAGATTCGTCACTGAGATTGATACGACCACGCTTGAATTCTGCAAACCAGCTATAAACAGTCGTCTTGCATGGAGCTTCATCGCCAAAAGCTGTTTCAAGCCGAGCGATGCTCTGTTGAGCCGTCAAATTACACTTAAAACGTAGAAAATCATACTACGAAAATTTTCCCGAGTTAAATCCATGTTGATGCAGATACACAATTTTTTAAATGGCGCCACAAGGTAAAAACAAAAGACAGTCAGATGAAACAAACTGTATTCTACAGCCAAAGAGTTCTATTTTCAAATGTTGTAATAAATTTTTAAATATTGTTTATGTAAGTGGCCAGTTCCGGAAACGTTTAGTGTAACCTATATACAAAGTAAATTACAGCGAAAAGAGAAACTTGACCTTAACTGTAATCCCATTACGTATAAGAAAAATGACTTGATTTTAGTGAAAAATGAAACGGGTAATAAATTCCAAAGTATCTATAATGGTCCATATTTGGTTATTAAAGATGTTGCACCAAATGTTGAAATATTAAAGGATAACGGCAAAACTGATTTAGTTCATAAGAATAGAACGAAGTTGTATTACTCATAAACAATGATGTTAACCAATATACATATTATACATAATGTATCATCAAAATTGTATCGTACAACATGCAATGTAAGTGTAATGTGTTATAGTCTATTGACACTTATTGTTGTTACTTATAAATTTGTTATTTTACACTTATACAATATATTATTTTATTCTTGTATACTTTCATTAAATACACACTTGTATTTCTAAAACAATTTTTTATTGTAATTATTTTAAAAATTGTTTAAAAAATGTTGTTTCATCAACTATGTTTTATTGTATCAATACAATGTACCTATTACATGTGTAGATGCTAATAAAGTACCATACCTATGTTATCTAAGCAAGTACATATTGATACTGCTTATTTAGTGGTTGTATAAATAAAATAAATAAATAAATAAAATAAAAATAAAAATAAAAAAGCCTTTATTTGATCCTGCTACATAGATTCTTAATTTAGGTTATGCTATTTTATAATATAACATTATTTATGTTAGCAAGGTCCCCAGATTGGGTAAAGGCCTCCTCCAACGATGTCCACTTCTCTCTATCCTGAGCTGTTTGCCACCACTTTGGACCAGCGACTTTTTTTATTTCATCCTCCCAGCGTGATGAGGGCCTGCCTCTCTTTCTTTTTCCTTGGGGTCCTCTCCATATGGTGGTGCTGTGGGTCCATCTTTTGTCGCTAAGCCTGGCTATGTGACCGGCCCATTTCCACTTTAACTTTTGTGCGTAGTTTAAGGCATTAGTGGCTTTTGTTATTTCTCTTATTTTTACGTGTCTAATCTTATCTAGTTTCTTTATTTTTAGCATGCTTCTCTCTATTCCGCGCTGACAGGATGATATTTTTTGCTTAGCTTTTGATGTAAATTTCCATGTTTGACATCCATATGTCAAGCATGGTAAGAGGTTGGAGTTCCATGTCTTAGTTTTCAGTGTTATTGGCATGTTACTTTTGAAAATTTCTTTCAGACTCCAGAATTTATTCCATGTTCGCTGTACTCTTCTTTCAATCTCTAGTTCGTTGTTTTCTTTTTCAAAACTGATTGTTTTTCCTAGGTAAGTATATTTGTCTGTATAATCTAGTGGATATCCGTTGACGTTTATCTGTTTTTTGAGGTTATTAGTCATTATCATGGTCTTAGTGAGATTGATTTCGAGTCCTACGTCTGCGCTAGCTGATTGTAAATCATTGATCATGATCTGTAGTTCTGAGAAAGTCTCGGATAATATTACTATATCATCGGCGAAACGCAAGTGACTCAGAAAGGTTCTTTGTATGTAGATTCCTCGTTCGCTCCAGTTCAGTTTGTTGATGATGCTTTCGAGTATGGCTATGAATATTTTTGGCGACAAGGGATCGCCCTGCCTTACACCTCTCTTTATTTCAAAGCTTGGGCCCAGTATGTCTAGCTTTATTCGGCCCATGTTGTTGTCATATATATTCTGGATTACTTTTATATACACTTCACTTACCTCCTGTTCTCTCAAGCTTTGCCAAACGCTATCGTGAGCAACCGTGTCGAAAGCTTTTTGGTAGTCAATAAATCCGAGATAGAGTGGCCTCTGTTGTTCCCGATATTTCTCTATAATTAACTCTAAGGTATGTATATGGTCCATCGTAGAGAAACCTTTTCGGAAACCGGCCTGCTCTACAGGCTGTCTTGCTTCGATTGCGGGGCTGATTCTCGAGTTCATGATCGCCGAGAAAAGCTTGTACAGAGTTGGTAGCAGGCTTATCGGTCTATAGTTGCCTATATCTTTTGGGTTTCCCTTCTTATATATTAAAATAATGTTGGATTCGGACCATTGTGCAGGCGTTTCAGAGCTTTGCAAAATCAGACTGAATAGTTCAGCGAGTGGTGTTGCCAGTAAATGATAAGCTGTTTTTAAAGCTTCGTTTGTTATGTTATCTGACCCAGGGGACTTTTCTAGTTTGAGCCTTTTTATTGCATCTATGATTTCAATTTCGTCAATTGTTTTTATGTAATCTTCGGTTTCTTGTTCAATGTGGCTTTCCTTTATGGTTATAGTGATTTTATTTTTGAGTGTACTTATTTGTTTTTTATTGCTATACAGGTTTTTATAAAAATTAGTTGCTGTGTTAATGATGTCTTTTCGGTTGTTTAGGTCTTTTCCAAACTCTTTTAGACCTTCTATCCAGGTTTTGCTTGTTCTGAGTTCCTTGTAAGCCTTTTTTGTGCTGCCTGTGAGGTTTAGATGCCTTTCTAATGTACTTTGTCTATACGTTGAATAGTCCTTTCTTATATATTTGTTGACTAGCTTGTAGAGTGCGGAGAGTTCATTTTTCGTAGATCTCGATTTGTTTTTAGTTTTTTGAAGTTCCTTCCTTCTTTGTAAAAGAGATGAAGTACGTTCCGATAGTATCTTCTGTCGTCTGTGCTCCTTTCTCATTGTTTGGGCTGATTTTAAGCTCGTAGTTATTGCATTTGTGATGTTATCGTAATGGATTTGTACTGAGGTGTTTCCGTGGCCATCACATTGCCTAGATAACATTCCTGATAAAGTTTCCCTGTAATTTGCTATTTCTACTTCAGATTTCAGTTGGTTTGCATGCCTAATACTGTAATTAACTCTACTTTTCTTTAGTTTAGTTAGTTTTACTTTTGATCTGATTAACCTATGGTCTGAGGGGTAGTTTAAGTTCATAGTACCCATATCTTGGAACAGTCTCGGTTGGTTTGATAATATATAATCTATCTCGTTTTTAGTTTTTCCATCCGGAGACCGCCATGTCCATCTTCTGCTTAATTTCTTTTTAAAACATGTATTTATTATAGTTAGTTTGTGCTCCAATGCGAAATCCATTAACCTCTGTCCTCTTTCGTTCCTCGTCCCGCTCCCGAATTGCTTTGTTACTATATGTTCTTCTTTCTTGGGAAGCCCGATCTTCGCATTGAAATCTCCCATAAGTATGACCTTATTGTGTGTAGTGTCCAGAGCTTTATCAATCGTTTTGTAGAACTCTTCGATTTCTTCTTCACTCGCAGATTCCGTTGGAGCATACACCTGTATAATAGAGATTAAGGAGCCTTGAATGTTCATGTTTAGTACAGCGATTCTTTCCGTCAGGCCCGTAAAGCTCTCTATATTGCTTTTGTGTATTTTGTTTACTATAAAGCCTACTCCATGCAGGCCGGGCGTGTGACCCACGTAACAAAATATAAAGTTTTTATGCTCTTGTATGTTGGTACCTAGCCGTCTTGTTTCTGAGATTCCTATAACGTCGAATTTTGTTTCTTGTATTGCTTCTTCTAGTTCTAATAGGCGTTCGTATGACGATAAGGATCTAACATTGTAAGTTGCTATGTGTAAATATTGTGTTTTTTCTTTTTTTCTGCTCTTAACTTTTGTGGTATCTATTTTTGGAGGGTTATGGTCGTATTCTTCCACGGTGACCAGCCGGGTTGGAAGATTATTATTTTTGTTTCTTGTTTTTAATTGTGTGTTTGTTTGTTCTGTGCCGGAGGAGGAGGCGTGTAATTGCTATTCTTGATTGTTCTGATTATTGTTCTTATTCGCTGCATTTTTCACTACGTAGTTTAGTATTCCTTTTTTAATTATTCCTTCAGAGAAGCTGCTAGACCTCCTGACCGAAGTGACAATTTGTTTGGTTTTGTTCTTCTTGTTTAATTGCGTATTTTTCTCTACAGTTCCAGTGGCATTCTCGGGTGACGTAGGCAGCTTCCTTTTAGTGTTATTTTTTGTAATTATTAGTTTATCATATATAATTTTAGCTAAGTTTCCCTTTTCTCTTTCCTGTTGTAATTGTTGTTGTAGTTCCCTTCTTTTCTCTAGTACATATTTAGGATAGTCTTCTTTAATGTAATAATGTAAATCTTTTAGTGTTCTTTTGTGTTTCAAGATTTTTATCTTTGTGCCTAGAGTTGTGAAGGTCACTACTATTGGGCGTAATTTTTCGCCTTTCTTTCCTATTCTTTTTATTTCTTGGATGTCGTTGTGGCATATTTTTAGAGAAAGATATTGTTCCGTCCATATAATGAAGTTTCTTTCTAGATTATCGTATGATTTTTCACTTTCTTCTATGCCGAAAAATACCAAATTATTTTTCCTTGCCTGTTTTTCTATAGCGTGTAATCTTTTCTCCTGGTTTTCCACTATTTCTTTCAAATTTTTATGATTTGTTTCCAATGCTAAAAATTTTTCTTCAAACATCCTGCTTATATTCTGTGTAACTTTCTCAGTAACATTATTTCCCATTTCACGGATTTCTTGTCTTTGATTATCTAAGTCCTTTTTTATTGCCTCAAGCGCTTTCAAAACCTCGTCCATTATTTTAAAGTTACGCGTAGCGCCCTCTTGTAGTTATTGACGGAAGCTCTTAGCTAGGTAGTATCAGTGTCGATGTTAAATAATAATGATTTTGTGTTTGGTCTTTATCTATGTATTACAAACATTTGCCGCTAGATGGCACCTTTCTGAGTTATCTGTTTTATCGTATAAATCCGTGATGACTTGGATATTTTTGTGTGTTTTTTAGGTTAAGTAGATCGTAGTTTCGCATATATGAACAGGACGTACCTGGTAGAACACGTAACAGGTAGATATTGAATCGCTTCGCTTTTAATATCACTTTTTATTGCTCAAAACTAAGTAGAAATTGGTTGTTTTGTTACACAGTGTCCGTTGTATTTTGATAGCTTTTTGGCACTATTAGTTTGTTTTTCACTAAAACTTTACACTTTCTGAATGTTTTTTTGCTTGTAGTGTGTTTATTTACAAACTGTATCACTTTATATGCCGTAGATTATTTATTAGGTCATAAATAAAATAATATTATATTAATTATTTTATTTTTCCTTTCGGGGAAGGTGTAGTGTATGAATATAAATACCGATGTTTATCCAATAAATGATTAGTACTTATTCAGCAGTCAGAGCGTTTCATTCCGTCTTAATCCCAACCTTACAGTATGTGTGTGTGTGGCATGAGAGTGTGTGTAAGTATATAAGTACGTAAGAGTGACATTATTTGATGAAGGCAAGTAAAAATTCTGTGTTATCCAAATCCTGAAGCAATAGCCAATCAGTTATTTTATCTTTAAGCGTAAACTTCTTTTATAAAGTCATTGTTCAGAATGGCCTTTCTCGAACGTATATTCGCCTTATTCAAGCCCTGTCCTATTTATAATCTCCTAGCTACGAAATAGGAAACATCGTCATGGAGAACATTTAACACGTAGAAGAAGGTAGGGTTCATTTTGCACACTGCTGCATTTAATTTATGATGCCATGTCTCTAGCAGGTTTGTGGGCCTGTGACGCTCTTGAAACGCATTCCATACAGGCGTAAACTCCTTTTTAAGACACGTAGCTTCTACGTGTTTTTCTAAATTAATTAATATTCGTATTAATTTCCATTCTTGTAATATATTTCCATCTGTTTTGTATATCAGACTGTGGCAATAAGGGAAACACTGCTGTTAAAGCTACTTCCCTTCATTTATGTATGTCCTCGGTGTTTATTTGCAAATCATAGGCTTTCGTCTATGTGTTTTTTTATAATGAGTGTAGCAACCTTTTAGTTTTGCAGATTGTAATACTTTCGGATTTCATGGCAGCTTTTTCAAAATCTGTCCGGTAAGTTTTTAGATCCCAATCCGTAATTTGACTATTTATTCAATTAAATTTAACCTCATAAGACGCAGCATCGCGCTGAATCATGAATGCGTAAATAACTGGTATAATATTTCTGACATTATTATAATTTTTTAAATCGCCATGAATTGTGTATATTTGGCTAAATGGCTTTGGATAGCTTTTAAATGTACCGTCACTAAAAAAACCTGTACATTGAGGAATAATTTCGAGAGTTTCTTTTATGGCAAATACTAATATAAGTACTCCCGCCGACTTATTTCTGCATCTGTATAGGGTTGACTTTATACTCTTGAATATTGGTACATTTTCTATTTCAATCACAAGTCATAAATATATTTGAAACTTTTTCAGAACAACTACTACTCGTATATCTATATTACCAGTAGTATTTGCGTCAATACTATTATTATTCTGTGGTATTAATCAAGCTATAAAAGATAGATACCCTATGTATCTTGTATAGCTTGAGGTACTTACTTGGATTTTGGTGACATTTGTGTTTTTTTCTAACCACACACTCCCAAACTGTAAAGCCACTGTTGTATTTTCATTTAGCGATATACTCATGCCCTGCATGTACTAAAGTCAAACCATTATTTCTTTGAATATAATGTAAACAACTACAGCTTCCCGAGGAAGTTACTTGCACCTTCAAAAAGTGTCATAGTACCTAGTTAGTAGCAAATAATTTCACTTCTTAGATTTATTTTTAATATTAAAATAATAAATCTCATACGTTGTGACAATTGAGTATTTGACAGACCATGGTTTATAACAAATACATTGAGAATAAAGTTCATTGACATTTCAACCGATTTGGAGCTGTTCGGCTTCACTCGTGATATACTTCGAATCCCCGTTACACCCCTTTAACCCAAATATGCCCATCATTCAATAGTTTTAAAATAATGTTCGAGAATCTACCAGATCTACTGACGTTTATATCCCTGAGAACCTTCAGCTTACCTTAAGGCGAGCTGAAGACAAATTGACGAAAAAGTTACAAATAAATTGGTTAAAAATTCTGTTCCTAACAGCAACCACTGCGGCGCCGATGAAACAATTTTTAAAGTGTTGTCTCAAGGAATACCGGCGGTGCGGTTTTGGCGATGGCCGTTGGGAATAAGCCGTCAGTCAGCCTATGTTAGGGTTATACTCATCTCGTCTTAAACGCAACTGGTAGAAGTAGCCTCTGGTCTAAAACGCAGCTCGTCATTGGGTTTAAATCGCACCTTGTCTAAAACGCTTCTGGTCTAAAACGCAGCTGGTCTAAGAATCAATTAGTCTAAAAATACAAGTCACCTGAAACGCAACTGGTCTAAAACTGAGTTAGTCTAAAATTCACGTAGTCTAAAACGCAACTGGTCTAAATTGACAATGGCACAACCAGTTGTGCTAACGTAGTTGTACATTGTCAATTATAAAAGAAGAGAAATAGCTATTAATACCTAGTTATGTATTTTATTAACTTAAAACATAGGAATAATCATAAACACTATAGAAAACTATAAAATTAAAAATGCTCCATGTATAACTAAAAATGTTCCTTACTTTAAACCACGGAACAACTAAGCCCACATTTATTAAATTTTTGGAGAAATTACTACGAGAGTCGAAAATACAAGATACTTTAAAGCACAGAAAAGAGAAGACTGCTTTAAACAAATCTTTGTACTACACTATTGTTTATATATATATTTTTTATTTCTTGCTTCGAATCGAATGGTGTAATCAACCCATTTTCCAAAGCAGTCAATAACTTCGAGTACTCAGCATTGAATTTTTTATCTCCCATTTTTTTATTATTGACATTAAACACATTCTTCTTCACCAATATAGCTTGTATTTTCACCTCTCGTAGTAATTTCTTCAAAAAATGAATAAACGTGGGCTTCGAGGGCACTCGACTATTTAATCAACGATGCCATGCTTCAACACTATTTGTCGTGCGGTGCTTTTCGTGAGCAGAGCTAATCATTGGCAATGACAGCCATTGTCTGTTAACATAATGATGGAATTTTTGCATATCTTCTGTGTCAGATGCACTTTGCAAAATGTTTATCCACGCATCAGATATGTAGGTAGTAGGAAGCAATGGTAAATTTGCAGTCAATCTTACAGTTTGTCTTCCTTCATGTGTATTGGTAACATTAAGATCGTTTCCTTTTTTCCATATAACTTTATTAAAATGAAAGTAGCATCCGGTTAAGATCGCTTCAGAGAATACTGTTTGAAAAACGTTATACTGGGCTATTTCGTAGTCGCATTTATAAAAATCTGTACAAAGTGATAGTTTTGTTTTGATAGCCTCGAACAACCGGATGTAAGTATTTTTATTTTTATTAGGTAGCAGGGCATAGACCATCGGTGCAATGTGGGTATGGTCTTCATCACTCCCAATACCCAAGTGCAGAGTGAAAAATTGGTAGAAGGGTTTGGGTACTCTTTTAAACGTAGTCTCCAAACTGATGGCCCTTCAGTTTGCTTAAAGTGTCCCGACTTTGTTTGGTACAAAAGACCAATACTTTGTCATTATTGTCCCATCACTCCACACTAAAAAATCACGGGCATAAAATTCAGGCACTTGGATTTCGTTTAAATTTTGAAATTCTGTCTTTTTTACATCTAAAAATCTTCTCTTTCTATATAGCGTATCCTTTTTTGAGACAAACATGTTCATTTCGGCTATTTTATGTTTTGAACTTTCATGCAATACGGATATTTTTTCTTCGAAAATTTGTTTCACCGGTGCATAATTTTTGCAGACTTCTTTTTTACACGAATCAACTATTACATCAATTTCATTTCTAAATTTATTTCTTCTGCTGGTATGTGGGGTTGGGAGTGTCGCTACATTTTTTCTTCCTGGACCTAATTTGATCGACGCACTGCATTCACCACGATTTGCACAACGCCAACTAGTACTGTCATCTTTTTTATTCATTGTATTGAAGTTGTATCTATAGCCGTTATGCAATAGAGATGGCTGACCCTTCTGGGTCTCTATAAATATCAATTCTGGTTGGTTAGCATGTACATTACTACTCGGTCCCGGGTCCATTTCAATTAAATTGTGTTTAAAATCAAACATTCCATACTTTACTGCAAAAAATTTGAAATAATAGGATGACAATAGTCACATGTCAATAGTCAAACTACTTATACTCTAAAGTGACCAGTATTTATCTTTATTATCTGAAGTAGTTTCTAACTCGTAACAATAACTACAGTATAGGATCCTGTGTCCTTCTAACTTTATGAACTTAACGTTTTAGACGAAATGATACTTAGACCGGCTGCGTTTTAGACCAAACACTACTTCTACCAGTTGCGTTTAATACGAGATGATACATAGACCGGCTGCGTTTTAGACCAGAGGTTCCTTCTACTAGTTGCGTTTAAGACTAGATGATACATAGACCGGCTGCGTTTTAGACCAGAGGCTACTTATACCAGTTGCGTTTAAGACGAGATGATTGTAACCCCTATGTTAGTCAGTCTTTCTAATAGAAAATTAATTTTTGAAATCGGTCCAGTAGTTTTTAGTTTATTCAATACATACAAAATACAAATCTTTCCTCTTTATAATATTTACAATATTATAAGAATAGATAATTTTAGAATCAATAAGCTTGTTGTCTCATACAACAAGCTTATTGACTCTAAAATTATCTTTGAACTCTAAAGAATTGACTCTAAAGAAGATAAATAATTATATTTTGGATTAACTTCAAAAGATCTCTAGAGAAATCTTCTGATTGATTCAATTGCTTGAACGTTTCATTATTTACCAGTTATAAGTATCACACTGTCCAACTTACAAATGCGCATATGCGAACGTAATCAAAGTTGGTGGCGAATTAGACCGACTCGCCGCCACCACCGGCTTCCTCTGCAGCAACGGACCTCCGAATCTGGGTCGATTATATTGTTCCGTGTCTTGAGGTGGCCTCATTACGGTTATAATTCATTTTGAGTTCTAATTTATCTTGTAGCATGTTTACCAAGTGTTGTCCATCTTCGTATGCGAAATTAACGTAGAAGGGTCGTGTTTAAATTAGTGAATTAGCAATTTATGTTAGTTTTCTCGAACAAGATTTAGCTCTTTTTGTCTTGAACTACTTTTTGAAAATTATAAATTATACCAAATAAATAAATAAACATAGATACGATTGTTCAATGCACATACCTTCTCAGGAAACCATGGAGTAACAAAGGGCATTTGGAAAGTGTTGGCATAGGAATGCAAAGTGTCGAAAGAGTCTGGCGTTACTGCACCCATCATGGAAATTACGCCTCGAGCGAACTGGTTGCAAACTGTAACAAAAACATATTGTATTTATTTTAAACGTTTGCACTCATAACGCTTAGGATCATAAACATAGTAAGAAGTTACTTTACTTATTGTATTTAAAAAAGCCCGCGACCCGTTCACCCACCAGCTTCTCCCACTGGTGGTTGCATGGGGAATTTGGGTTTACCTGTACACCCACTGCACCTTATTAGGGCGGGAAAAAAAATATCGATAATATATGATAAATGATTAGACGACAAAATTGTTACCTACTTAATTTTAATTTCGTATTCAATAAATTCTTAACGCAACTTTTCGAATAAAAAGCTTATGCTTATTTCTTTGTGCAAAAGTTGCAATTGTGCTTGAAGTATCTGATAGTCTCTTAATTTATAATGTGCATCTCGTGAATCATTTAATTTAGAATTTGGCGTTGAATATATTTTAGTCAAAAGTTTAGTTACCGTTACGTTTTTTCTTTTTAATTAATGCCGGCGTTCCAGCTTTCGCAAACATTATTAGTTCTATGTCGTCTATCATACACGCATCATTCCTGGATATTATTTCTTTAAATAAAATTTGGCAAAGTATTGAATAAAAGCATTAATTTTCTTATCATTCATTTCATGGTATTCTTCATTAATGTCACTCCAGCCTTCGGATACGATGTCATTGGGTTAACAAAGGAAGGTTACAGCATATCCCCACGATGCGTCGTAAATTTATGCTTTTAATGGTCGAGCCTCGTGCACGCGCCTCTATCTTGTTTGCCTCCTTCCATAGACTCTGTGTAAAATAGTAATAACACCGATAGATCATAATATTAGGAAGGAAATTTATAAGTGCATTGGTAATAGCGAACTCGAAATCAACTAGTTCCATTTTAGGCTTAAAATTGGGAACAGCTGTTGTTATTATATCAAACATTACCCGACAAACCCTTTCAGTTTTATAGGGCCGTAGTATGTACATTAATGGTATTTCTATTGTTGTTGATATCGATACTTTTCCTCTCATGATGCAGTGGGTACGGGTAAACAGAAATTCCCCTTGCAACAGCCAGTGGGACAAGTTGGGTGAACGGGTCGCAGTGGTTTAAACATTGTAGCTAAGGATATTTTCTTCTTATGTTTTTCTATTTTTACTCATACCTAATTTTACCTCATATCTATATACATTTGTGGACACATCTTTTGGCCTACCTTGCATTTTCAGTTCCGTTTAGTCCTAGCTAAAAAATTATATTAGGTCGAGCAAAAAGTTTTTATGCAGTTTTGAACCAGCCACATTCATAATTTTAATCAAGTCTTTTTTTAAAATTTCGAATACAGAATTTAAAGAAACAAAAGACAGTTTGGAGCCTGTTCGTTGATATCAAACAATCGAATACTAAAACAACTTGATTTTATTGGTTTACTTGTATTTAATTCTTGAATGTGTCATTTTTCTCTTTGATTTTGCAACAAACATTACTTATTCTTAACATTAAGGTGAGGTTCTATCAATAATAATCTATGGATACTTCGCCTGAAGTCGCCGCCCAAGTTGTGGCACTTATCCAGGCCGGATAAAGTCAAAGAAATGTGAGTGCTCAACTTAATTTAAGTCGATCTGCGGTCCGAAATTCTTATCGGAGGTACCTAGAGACTGGCGGCTTTGTTCGTCGCCAAGGAAGGCCACGATCTCGGGTCACAACTGAAAGGCAGGATCGATTCATCGTGACGACCAGCTTGAGAAATCGTCACCTTACCTCCATTGAGATACAAAACCAACTTCGCGACTTCCACTGAGTATGTGAGCGCTCGAACTGTTCGGAGAAGGTTAAAAAAACACGATGTGGTACCACACAAACCAGCTAAAGGCCCCAAACTAACGCGAGCCCACCGAACAGCGCGTCTTCTTTTCGCGCGCACTCATTTAAATTGAATTCAGCAGCATTGGAGCCATGTACTCTTTTCTGATGAGTCCAAAATTGAGTTACATGGCAATGATGGAAGGAAGATGGTCTACCGACGTAAGGGAGAGCGTTTTGCACAATGCTGCTTTCAAGAGAGGGTTGCTTATGGCGGTGGCTCATGGACTGTCTGGAGTGCTACATCTGCAAGCGGCAAAACTCAACTTGAGGTTGTTACGGGACCACGGCTGCCAACTGTACATTCGTGAGTGCTTAGAACCTCACGTGATGCCATACGTGGACCATGTGGGCCCACATTTCCTTTTTATGCATGATAATGCAAGAGCCCATACGGCCGGCATCGTCAGGGAATATCTTCGGTATAGGAACATCACAGTTATGGACTGGCCAGCCAGAAGCTCAGACATGAACCCGATTGAGCACATATAGGATGAGCTAAAAATACGTGTTAGGGCTCGTCAGCCAGTTGCCCAGTCGGTTGCCCAGTTGAAAACTGCCATAGAAGAAGAATGGGAGATGATCCCTCAAAATTTCATAGAACGGTTGATAAACTCTATGCCTAATCGTATGAGAGCTGTCATAGATGCCCACAGAGGCAACACGCGATTGAACCTTTATTTGATAATAAAATTAGACCTTTATTTGATAAAACATGTTTTTTAATGCAAAATCAACTACCTTCATCAAGGCAAATACCCGTCTTGTTAGGCGTAGCTCCATGTCGTGTGGTATTCTGCATTCAAATTTAAAACAATACGATCGAAAAAGATGGTAAAGTGTATCAGGTTTAAAACTACATCAATAGTTTTTGTTCAATCTAGCAATCAAATTTAGGTATGGGCCATTGAAACCTAAACTGTAAGGTGGGCCAATAGATGTGTCCACAAGTGTATTACAATTATATAAAAATGCTTTGTCCGGAAGGACTGAGGTATCACCGTACAGCTTAAACCGCTGTTCGTAGAGACTTGAAACTTGGAGGGTGTATTCGTTGTGTAACGTTGGGATCTCATAACAAAAAATTTCCGAAATTCAATCTCCAAAGGGGTGAAAGTGGGCGCCAAATTTGTATGGAACAATTTAATGCCTTGGTTCAATCTATTTAAAATGAAGTATTTATCTTTATTCTTCTTCTTTTTTATCTTATTTATTTATTAATATTAGTTATCTATTAATATAGGGAAAGCACCTGGATACGACCTAATTACACCAACTATTCTAAAAGAGCTACCATAGAAGGCCATAATATTCTTGACTTGGGTATTTGACAACTTTTACAATAAAATATAAACCGACAGTGGAAATATATCTTAATGTAGGTTAATGAATGGTAGCAAATTTCTTTGCTTCCAATATCTACCTATTGCTCGGGATATATACCTTGGACCTAAAATTTGCTCGAATTTGCTCTATACGCGCAGTACACATTTTTTTCAGTGTATTTTGAATATAACACAGGGTGCTAAGGCAACAAAGATTACTTACAAAATCATCTTGGCGCGCCAGGTCTCGTTTGTTTCGCGATTTAGGTCTAAGAAACGTATCCTGAGGTATACCAACGTTTACTCTGCCGAGTTTTGGAATGCAATACATTCCTGTAAGCATCTTTATCCAAAGTAATGAAGCGTTAAAGATTAACAAAAACGATAGGTAGACTATAAAAAGATTTGAAATATATATAATTTCAGGAAATACTTTGTGAATTATTCCTTTCTCATATCTACTAATAATAGGTACGATAAGTTTAAACTAACCTAACCTAACCTGAGTAAACTTTTTTAATTAGGACACTTAAATTATTATTGGGACTCCTAATCAAAAATATTGCTTCAACCATTTAAAACATGTCCTGTGACAACTATTTGTCTCTTGCCGTGAGTTGCAGTACTCGTCTTTGGTAAGATATTATTATATCTTATGTACTCGTGTATATCACATTTTTACAAAGACGTCACATCCGAATTTGACGTGACTGACCGTTCTTCGCGCACTTTTCAAGCTAACAAAGTAAAAACGTGTATGTATTCATTTTTAATGTGTTTTCGCGAAAAACATTAATTGGAAAAGGAATAAAATAAAAATCTACATCTTCCAAGATAGGTTTCAAAAATTTGTCAAATGCCCAAATATATAATGCCACCCTACAGAGGGAATTTGTGACCCCACAATGAACAGTAGCAAAATCATAATTATTCCAAAATCAGCCAAGAGCTACGAGGAAGCTTCTGAACAAAAAAAAAGAAACAGCCCATCAACTTTTACAGTCTACACGGAATTTATCTAAATTAAAATGTAAAAAACAGAATATACCAAAACAATCCTGCAGGTTCAGGCGTCAAAGAAATCCTTCCCATCGATATCAACCGGGAGGGTGGCCAGAAGGCTGGCGGCATTGCCACGTTGAATGGCAATACCAATCCTTTGCGCAAGGCAAAACCAGCCCTCTGGTCACGGATAGCGTCAATTAACTGGAGACTTTTTGTGCTGTCAGTGGGACGACCAAAGGCTTGTCCTGATTTTGTGTTCTGCACTGAGGGCACATAAAATCTCTGTTCTTAAAGGGTCGGCAGCACGAATGTGACTCCACTGGTGTGGCACGCGTTCATAGGTCACGGTAGTCACTTTCCATCAGGTGGGCCGTGTGCTTGTCTGCCACCTGAGTTGTATAAAAAAAAACGCTTAGTAACTTGGACCCCATGATCCCAGCGTCTTGACCCCAAACGGCTCAAATATGTAATTACCACTTATATTACTATACTTGCGCTGTTTAAGGATCTCTGCCGATGCAGCAGCAGGGCAGGCGCACTTTGCAGTCCCTGGAAAATGTGAAGGCGCAAGGGTGTCAGCACATGTTGCATCCTCCACCAAATGCCTTCCCATTTTCCAAGGCACCAATGACACTCCATCTGGCCTCTTGCCATCGTCACGCGTCAAGCCAGTAGGTTCTAATATGGCTGGAACGCCAGAGGTCACAAGAGCCCGACGGATTATGTCATTGATATACTCGTGCCGCGACAGCCGTCCTGCGCTCCTGCTGCAAGAGAGACCATGATGTCCAAGACTACCAACTTCTTCTCCACAGCTATATTATGCGGAGAAACGTAAGGAGCACCTAAACAATACGTTCCGTACGATTATGCTATCTAACAATCAACCGTAGTCCTCTTACATTATTCTATTTTAATAATCACATACCTATCTAATTTAAAGTGAATATACAATAAATATTCTGGTAATATTCTAAGTTTCTACCGGTTGCTGTTATGAATAGAAAGCAAAAATACCCAAAAATATAACATTTGTTGTATGGGTGCTCCCTTTAAATATTCATGAGATAAATCCTTGTAACAGAAAGACGGACAGACTGTAAAGTTTTAGAAACAGAGTCATATTTTTAAAGAACTTTAAAAATATACGGTAAGCTCTAACACGCAAACAAGTCAACTTTAGTGGAGGTAATTCTAATAATTTAGAGTACATAGATACCGGCAAATGAAGGTATGAGACTTAGTGCCATACCAGCACAACGTGATCCGCATACCCGCTTGTCCCGCGGGTAGAAAGGGCGATATTTGCTTTTTTTATTACCGTATCCACACTTCAACACGTATACTCCCAACAATATTTGGCACTACTGGGAGCATTAATTCGAGGGTAGCTGTAAAATGACATCTCCTTTCTGATATTCTCAGCGTGTAGTTATAAATAGAAGTTAAAATATTTGAATAGGTATCAAACGCAATCTGCGTTATCTTTAATTTAAAAAGCAATTTAAAACTGGTAGGTGGTAGGGATAATGTACAAATTCAGCAGAATTCTTTACTGCATTACATATTTTCATAGAATAAAGGAAAAAACAAAGCGTTGAAATAATAATAGTGAATGGCGAACATTATACTGATTGAGTTGGCAAGATAGATAGATAGATAGATAATTCTTTATTGTACACCAACAGATTTACAGTAGGACAAGTAGGTAGCATCTATATAGTTCAAGGCTGATTCCAATTCTCTAATCTAATCAGCTTAGTATTTTTATTGTTTTTATGTTCGTTTTCTGTATGACAGACAGAATGCATTTCTTTCATTGGTTTCGATAAAAGTACACGGTATTCTTCGCTTAATATTTCGCATATATTTCCCTAGAGGATTACACAACTTTATTCCATAGTGAGTTATGGTTAGAGACATTTGTATTATACGTGAGGCAAAATTTTCTTTTAAAATTTCATTTTATACTTAGTGTTGTAGTGTGATGTTCTTAGCGTAGATGTAGCAGAAATCATTGAAATTTTAATCTTCGCTTTCCAATTACCTATGCTAAAATACAAAATGTTACATTCAAGTTATTTTTTTAATGGAAATTATTCTACTTTAGATTTTAATGTCGCCTGAATCTATAGAATTGCCCGGAAGACGGCAATAGGCTAACCCCCTATTAAGATGGGAACGAATGCAATGATTGGTGAAATGTAGAAGTTAATTCACCTCTGCCTGCCTCCGGGGATAAAGACGTGATTACATGAACGTATGAATCTATATCAATTTCAAGTAGGTAATTGAAGTTGATAATATTATCTGAACACTTCTTCATGCCTGGTAAGTTAAAATATTTTTGTAACGGCAAAAACACTACGTTACACGTTTACGTATTTTGCGTTTAATGTCGTCATTAATAAGAGAAGTTAACAAAAGACAATGTGTAAACTGTTTATTATGTCTTGTATTCTACTGAAAACTAATAGCCGAAGTTGGGCACAACTAAGTTCGGTAAACACTTGTGTTCGGTAAGCCTTAACGAGCGAGTCACTCAAGGCTTTAGGTGGGTTCCGATTTATTTACCACTAGCACCATCTGTTACATGACACGAGTGTTTAATTTATATTTCGAAGTTGTCAAATTATCACGTGTTTACTTCGATAGATTGGAATCGCGTTGTAATAGTGTGAATAACTTCCTCCTAGGTGATACTTCACACAATAGTTAATTAAGTTGAATTATGAATTTTTGTGATTGCGATTGGCCAAGATACAACTGACCTATAATGCCTTGAAGGAAATAAAACGTCAGCTGCCGATAGCACGGAGGAAAACACGTCAGCAGGCTGGCGGCCTGAACATATGAAACAATGTTTTATTACCAGCCGACATGTTTTGTTTCCTTCAATACATTGTAATTTAGACAACTTTCAGCTGGGAGGAAATTACTTGTACAAAATTGTCTGGGCGGTAATATCAAGTGAAATTCTAGAAGACCAGGACCTCTACCATAAACTTTTCATTCAACTGCCAAACGCAGAGCAGTTCAACTTCGCACCTAACCTAGCATATTTTCTATTTGTACCATGAACCTTTCCGACAGCTGCGAAGTACCGAATACTGACTTACGTAAATTGTTTTTGCTCAATTTGGTAGAAACACACCTACGTTATGGTTTTATGTATCTCGTATACATAAAATAATTGAAGCTGATAATCAAGTTCTTTAACAAAATTCGTTTCTTTCAATAACAACGGGAACAACAGGTCGGGGTCCCTTTTAGCCATTTAATATACACAACTGAAAAAGTAATTAAGATGTTACCATTCTTGAACGAAATTTATTACGACAATTTTAGAATGAAACGCCATAAAAAAATACATTGGCATATATTCAAAGAGTCGATATTACTTTTTTATGGGATAAAATAAGGTCACGCTCTAAGAATTATGCTGTGGGCGATTACGACCGATTGTCATAATTGAAATTCGTAAATGATTTATTTTCATATCCGACTGATCATTCGATTTTCTGACTTATTAATTCAAGCTCTAATCTGTCTATGTATTTATCTACAATGGTGAACTAATTATCATGCAAACTTTCAACTCCCTAATTCCCCAATTAGTTCTCCCTAGGCGGTTTCACATCACGTTTTCTTTGTCTACGTTGTTTTAACTCAATAAAAATAATATGTATCTTAACTTTCATATAAGGCACAAATCCTATTAGAAATCTGAATCTCAAAAAAACATCACCAACAGTCCGTGCTCCACCCTATCGCACATCCATCTTAAACTAAGAATGCCAATTTTACCCTGCAATTGACTACTTGGAGCCACTCTGTATATCTTATGCGTGCATAGTTAAACACCTAAATGGTCATACCAACAGTAAAAGTTTACAATATCTGCGCTCACGACTGTCTCCTCCTTGAGTAGAGAAGGTAAGATGATGGTGGCCACTGTCCGAAATTGCCCCTATTTCGTAATAGGAGCTGAACCGATTTTAATAAATACGAAGTACTTCTTCGTTTTCGCTGAACTCGGCCACCTTTATGTTTTGTTATCTGTTATTAAATACAAAAATGATTAAACTTACTGAGTCTGGAGAGTTTGAAAGCATCAGCGGTGTTAATGATATCGACGTAGAGTTGAAAGTCAAGCCGACTTTTGTTCATTCCGGCATGTTGAACCATTGCAAATTTAAACGCGTTCTGTATTTCTTCTGAATTCTGGTCAAACACCAAACCTAAAACAAAATATCACAATGACAGAGTATAGCTATATTTAAAGAGAGAAAACACCATGCCCAGACCAAAATTTTAACAGAAAAGAATTTAGAAAAGTCCGAATCATTTTAGGATAAATGATAAATAAGCATTGCATATTTTAAATAAGAATTATAGTGGGGGAAGATTAAAGAAATTACGCCAAATAATTCGTGTAGTTTTGAAAGTATGTTCATCTACCCTATGCACCATAGGGTACCCAGATGAACATACTAAAAGTCCACGAGTGTGGGACACTAGCCGACAGCGGGAGAGTAGGGGAAGGTCATATTTTTTCAATCTTTTGCTTTTATATGGAAAACTATAACCGCGAATATTTATAGCAGTACTGAAATCGATTATCGGCAGATTAAATTGGGAAAAGGTAAATATATCAGCCACCTGAGGTTTGCCGATGACATTGTCCTACTATCAGAAAATAGCACTGAACTGGAATCAATGTTAGCAGAGAGGTACGACTAGAAATGAACCTGTGCAAAACAAAACTTATGATATATTATGCCGAATAAAACTCTGTATGTCTATTTTTATTTTATTTTATACGTAAATCTTTTTTTTATACCTCTTAGGTGGCAGACAAGCACATGGCCTACCTAATGGAAAGTGGTTACCGTGGCCTATGGACGTGTGTAATACTACTAGAGTTTCTGTGTCGTCAGTGTAGAAGACAAAGCAGGACAAGCCTTTAGTCTTCCCAATGACAGCACAAATTCTCCAGTGAGCTCTGGCTACCGTACTCATCGCTGGCAACACAACATGAAGTTATTTCACCGGAAGTATTTCACCAGTCGGACTACTCAATTGGGCGGATATACCGCCGTGTCCTACCTCTTAGGATACCGCCACCACCGGAGCCGGTGGGACAGTTTATGTCGGACTCGAACCGACTAAAACGCAGAACGCCTGTGGGTCGCTTTTAATTGCCGAAAATGAGGTTGACAGGCATATCCCTCGCACCACGGCTGACCCAGGGCCGTCGCTCTCAATCTGGACCTCTCCTTGTGTGTAGGGACCACAAAGTCCCGAACACATCCCCGGAAGCGGGAAGACGCGCAAGGCCCACAGCCGCCGCGGACTGTTTCTGCCAAGGTGACAGGCGGCTCCACCCGTCACCCCCAGGCTGGCGCTCACGGAGGTCTTTCATCGACCTTCGACACTCGAGTTACCTCAGTGCCCGGGCTGCTTGGCTTGCGATCCTCCTTCGCTCGCGTCAAACGATATCGTGCGATACCCCCTGATTATCCTGCAGGCCATCTTCCGCTGCGGACCACCCAGTAAGGGCATGTACTTGTTGTTCAGGGTGTCCGCCCACACGGGGCACCCGTACAGGGCCATGGACCGCACGATACCCGCGTAGAGTCTCCTGCAAGAGTCCTTTGTGCCTCTCAATTTGCGCAGCAGTCGCGCCAGAGCATTAACTGTGCCCACGAATTTATTCCCCAGACTTCGGAAATGCTTCTCGAAGTCCCACCGACCGTCGAGTACGAGCCCCAGATATTTCATTTGGGGCTTGATGCCAATGAGAGTACCCCCCACTGTGAGGTTGGAACCTCGTTGTGGCGTTGGAGGTCCATAAAAGAACATGGCCTCGGATTTAAGCAGAGCCACCTCTAGGCCCAGTCACCGGATCCGTTTCACGACTTGAGCAACAGCGGTCGTGGCCCTCAGGCTCGCTTCACGGTGTGTAGCTCCACTCGCCGTGCGTCAAGAAAGTCATGAAAAGATCATTTGAGGAACTAATATTTTTCCTTATACATATTTGCAAGACTCAACAACTACCAAACCTAATTGTCATATATCAATTCCTGGTTTTGATTTAGGGTGCTTCGTATATCAATAATCAATAATCAATTTAAATCGTCAAACATAGGTAAAAAGGTGTTACAATAAAAAAAAAATGCTCTTCAATGTTTCCCCTAGAGGCATACGAGATAATACATTATTAGTTAATAAAGTTAGATAATTAAATTAATTAAAATAAGCAATGTCAGTGAAAATTGAGATGCAATGTGCTAAGTCCATAGTCGCCAAAAATGTGCAATCCAATCAAATGTCAAAATATAATATTATGGAAATATGGTATACAAATCAAAATAGCAGATGTCAAATGTTATCATTTAAAAATTCATTAATTGAGTAATAAGTTTTGTCAACTAGAAAGTTAAATAGGCTACGCTTGTATTCACTAATATTTGAGCATGTCCTAATATGTTTTAGAATTTTATTATATAATTTTGGTGCCATTGCATAAAAGCTCTTGTGGAGAAATGTGGTTCTAGTGCTCAATAGGTGCAGTTTGTCGGAGCGACGTTGACTATCCACGATATCAAAAAGATGCATATTAGTCTTTACGAACACTTTAACTTCATATATATACAGAGACGGTAAGGTTAAAACTCTCAGTTTTTAAAAATATGGTACACAGGTATCTGTACGCTTCAGTCCACAAATTGCTCTAAGACACTTTTTCTGGGCCACAAATATGTCATTGATGTTTGTACCGTTGCCCCAGAATACCAAACCAAATCTTAATGTGGAAGTTACGTAACCATGGTATGCAACAATTAGTGCATTCTCATTTGCTACTTTACGCAACATATATAGCGCATAGGAAAATTTATAAATTTTTGTACATACATAATCTATGTGAGTTTTCTACGACATATCATGGATACATGTCAATGTGCAAGCCTAAAAATTTTATCGCTTTTGTCTCATTTATTTCTTGTCCATTACATTAAATTTTTATGTCATGTTTCCATTTCTCTCTGATTTGAAAATTGATATATGTGGTTTTTGTTACATTAATTTTTAGATTATTAAAGTTTAACCATTCAGCAATGTCAATAATAGTGTTATTTATTGTATTTTCCATCTCTTTTAAGTCTCCAAAATCAAAGATCACAGTGCTATCGTCGGCAAATAGTGACATCTGATGAATTGTAACTTTGGGAAAATCGTTTATGTAGCACAAAAAGAGCAAAGGACCCAGAACGCTTCCCTGTGGGATGCCATACGATATAGTTCTAGCTTCAGACGAATACGCTATCACGGATTTAGTTTTTATATCCATTTTGTCAACTTGTGTAATTTAACGTCTATTTTGTAGATATGATTTCAGTAAAGCATGGACATTGCCTCTGATACCATATATTTCTAGTTTGTTAAGTAAGGTTTTGTGATCAACATACTCAAAGGCTTTAGTCATATCCATGTATAATGATATGACCGGTTGACGGTTATCCATGTTAACATGTATTCGTCTAAGAGCATTACATATCGCCATGTTTATGGTTTTATTTTTTAAAAACCCATTTGTTCTTGACGTATTATATTGTTATGTTCCAGATAGTTGTTTAGACTATTGTAAATTAGTATTTCAAAAATTTTTGCAAAGACTGACGACAGTGCTATCGGTCTATAATTATTAATATTATTTTTGTCACCCTTTTTGTATAAAGGTTTAACAATAAAAGTCTTTAACTTATCTGGAAAAATTCCATTGAGTACACATTTATTAAAAATGTCACACAGAACAGGGGCAATTATGAGCGCTACTGCTTTAACGACACAGGTGTGAATCTCATCATAGCCTATACTAATTATTAGTATTTTTTAGATTTTTTATAACTGTAATGATGTCGTTTGGAACAATGGGTTGCATAAAGATAGATTTAGGAGAGTTATAGCTGCATAATTTATTATATTTGCTATCGTCACACTTTGTACTCGCTATTACCTGATCAGGTTATTAAAACTTTCCGCCATGAGTTTCGGGTGAGTTATAAACTTTCCATTTACATTGATGCCTGTAATGGTTTCTTTAGGTAAGTTAGGTTTTATCGAGTTTATAACTTTCCATATAGCTTTTGATTTGTATTGGCTAGTTTCAATAAAATATCATTTACGTTCACTGAATTTCTTTTCATCTAATAACAGTATGGTTTCAAAATTATTTGATATGGGTGTAATAGTTGTATGAGACATCTATTTAAAGTATTTCAGGGATGTTTTTTTATCTAGGACACGCCATTTTGACTTCACTTCGCCTGATGGTAAGCTAAAAGCAAAGTCACCATTACAGACACTAAGCAATGCGGCCTCATCAGAAGTTTTTTCACACAGCGCATAAGGGACGTGTGACTGTAGGAAGAAGGAAACACGTGAGCTGGTAATTAATTGTACTGTGATATATGGACGAATTTTAATTTGGACCAAACCAAAATGTTTAAAACTAAACAGCTAAATTTACCGGTACGTACGTTTACTTTAATGTTATAAACAGTATGGACAGTGTAATCTATTAAAAATTCTTTTTTTAAAGAACATATTATGTTTCAAAGCATTGTTTAAATTTGATAAGCTTATGTCATTTACCTACGATTCAAGCATTTTTTTTACTTCAATTTCACGTTTTTGAACATACTTGATCCATTTTGTATTAACCACTCAGCTCCTTACTAATAAAAATTACTCAGGGTATATATACTTACATATACATATACACAGTCAGGTCATAAATTCTGTCACATGTTTTATATAAAATAATTGAGACAAGTATATTCATTATGTAACCATTTATATACCAAAATGAACTTAACAAAACATAGATTCTTATGAGAATAAAGTTTATTCAAAATTACCTCCGTGATTTTGAATACAGGCCTTCAATCTGCGCGGCCAGTCGTCTATCGCAGCACGAACAAGGTCCATGTCAATATCGGTGGCTGCCTTAATCAAGGATGTCTTGAGTGACTCCAATTTGGGATGAGCCTTTGAGCACGCCTTTTCCTCCAAGTGTTGCCATATCTTATAATCTAACGGACTTGAATCTGGTCTGGAGGAGGGCCAATCTTCATGCCAGATGAATTCGATTTCACGCGCCGCCAGCCAGTCTTGTGTGCTCTTCGCTCTATGAGCTGGCGCCAAATCTTGTTGGAATACCCAGTGCCTGTTATTGAACATGGTATGAGAAACAGGTTCCATAAGGTTCGTCAGGACTGTATTTTGATACACAACTGCATTCGTTTTTACACCTTTCTCACAAAAATGTACCTCTGTTAAGCCCCAATAATAAACTCCCAACCATACCATGAGTGAGGATGGAAAATGACCTCGTTGGACACGTGGAATACGGTTGCTCGCTTGCTGCAACTGCAACAACTGCAACTGCAACACGGTCTTCTTTAAGCGTCCACTCCATATTTAAAAATTAGTAAAATTCTAACAGGTATACATTTTTATTTTCACTAACAATTCGAAATTCGAAATCAATAAACTTTTTTGTGGCCAGCATTCTAAAAGAAAAGTTTTTACTGTGTGACAGTACTTATGACCTGACTGTACATACATATACATACATATAAATCACGCCTTTATCCCCGGAGGGATAGGCAGTGGTGAATTAACACCCACATTTCACCAATCATTGAATTCGGTCCCATGTAATGGGGATGAGCATATTGCCGTCTTCCGGGCGCTAATTGTTGACTCAAGTCCAGCATCTGAGGCTGAGTATAAATACAGCTGTATTTATTCATAACATTTATGTGTGTTTAGATGTTTTCAAGACAATTTCAGTATGTAATGATATTTCCAGTGAGTCGGAAAACATCGAAGAGGACCAAATAAATTACGCAGGAATTTCAAGCAGCATTTCGGGTGTTCAAGACCGATACATTATTGTTATAAGATATTACAATTATATTTGTATATAATACCTACCTCTCTCGCATTCGCATTGATAATATTAGTATGGATTATCGGAGCATAAGGTTAACCAATAAGACATATCACTCACGCCCCGGTTGACCTTGGGCCATTTACAGTTTTAAGATGGTCCTCTCAGGTGTGGGAAGCATGGTATCATTCGGCCCTTACATGCTCTCACTATGTCATTTGCTAGTCATAAGGAAACGTGACGAGTCTCCTAACAGCTGTCTACAGAGCTGCTCCCGTGCCTGATATCACATATTGAAGTTGTGTGGGTACATGGAGAACCTTCTACTGCACGGATTCAACGTTGATCAAAACGTAGGTAACATGATACGATGCTGTTAAATTTACATCGGATCCATATATGCTGTGATAATTATTTTACTTTAATTTATTGATTATCATAATGAAATTATCCTGTATAAACAAACGATCAAGACTGTTTAGTCGTAGTATTACAGGAATCGTAGCAGCGCCACCCTCAATTGTCATGACCTTCTTGACGATCTATATGACAAAAATCAGAAATGTCAAAAAATTCGTCAAACTACAATCATATAAAATAAAGGGGTAACAGAAGCTCTAAAGGTAAAAAAGGAATGAGCAGGACACGTAACGAGAATGAGCGACGATCGTTGGACAATCCGCACGACGTCATGGCCAGGCTAGCAGGCACCCGGTAAAGACCACCAATACATAGATGGGTGGACATGCATGTTTTTTTAATACAAACTTTTCTTTATTTTACAATTATTATAACGATGAAATTACATTTTCTATTTGAGACATCTTTAATAATTATCAATATTATTAAAAGAGCAATCATAATTATCATTATTTGTAATTAATTTGTAAACTAAACAAAAATAGCAAAGAACAGAGTGTGTGCTGTGTGCAATCAAAAACAAGCTTTATTGTTATGGCGTAAGGATAATTTTAGCTTGATATTTTTTATTTCTTATTTCATTGGAATTCTACTATTGCCTGACTTAATGGTGATATGAAACACCTCTATTTCGAAGATTTCTACTTTTTCTATCATTTTTGTACTGCAAAATTGCTCAGTAAGGCATATTTCTATTAATATATAATAGTGTCAAATAACACACGACGCATAACTACCAGTATACGTGATGACAGTTACGATTGAAGATCGGAATTGTATGCTCCTGGGAATCTCCGCATAAGAATGACATGCGTGCCACGCCTACGTCACAGTTCCACCTACTTCTCTGTTCCGTGGTAATAACTATCGTGAGATCTTGACGTTTGTTTTAATATAATCATGATAATAAAACAGAATTGATAAGTTAATAAATATAAAGTGAATAAATCACGCATTGCGTCGCGTTGCCGCGCTTGTCGCTCACATAGGACAACGTGTTATAGTATTCATCATCATGCATGAAGTCCGCAACCATAGGAGGGGTACTTTTTTGAAAAGTAGTTTATTGAAAAACGTTCACCTTACATAGTGAGTAATGAATCCACCGCATTTACATAAATAAAGTTTTAATTCAATCTTTAAAAAAAGTCATGGTTAAATAAATTTGAATGTGGAAAGCAAGTAGCAAATAGTAATATAAATCTAAAGGGTAAACCAGGTTTTAGCGGCACAGTTACACACATCTGCTTGTATTAACTATAACATTTTATAATATTGACTGTGATGTCAACACATTGTTTTCGGTAGTGCAGTGTAAAAGAGGTAATTGATGCTCATAATGATTTAGTTTAAGTTTATGAATGAAAATGACAATTTAAACCTGTTCGAAAAATTTTAGGTGGATGAATATGTTACAACCCGCATGTACCACGGGATATAACACCAAGACATGGTATTCTAAAACCTTTTCATTGCAGTATGAAAAATTGCACAGCCAAAGTCTCATACATTAGACCAATGACATCACTAGTCACGTGGTTGTCATATTCAACAGAGAACAAGTCTAAAAGTAACTAGTCAATCGTGTTACGAAGTGTACTAAAATCTTCATAGCACTACGGCACATAACATGGCTGCGAGGGACATCCCCTTGATTTTACATGCAAGGGTATAGTCGCATAAAACTGGCATTAATAACCGTAATCTCATAAAACATGAAATTTTAGAAGTCATTGATAGCAAGACACTAAAAACCTTAAAAACATAGATCAAGGCAAATAAGAAGTAAAGATTAGCACAAAATCATGATCACTAAAATGGTCTATAATAAAAGCGATCCAATATATCAGCAAGCTGACCGGTTACTGATAATAGAGATTCAAGAGATAGCTGTAATTCCGTTGACATTTGTATTTATCAGGACCGAATCCTAATCTGTTTAACCAATTAATAAACTAACATAGTCTAGCGGCCCAAACCAGAAATTAATTAACGAAGATTAGTTTATATTTGCTAAATATTCCTTATATAATGCTGGGTATATGATAATAAAATTGAAGATACATTAGACCTTTTCTATTTGGTGGTTGTTTTCATAGGTGATTCGATATAGATGTAACGGGGGACTGTGATAGTGGACATACCCTACGTATTACCTGTTTGGTTCTTAATTTTTGGTCTTCGCTGAAGTCCTTTACATATAGGCTGGTGCAGATAACGTCAAAAAAGAGTGACATGGAAAATAATTAATAACAGCACTAGTCCTAATGTAGATGAAAGGAAATATGGTCAAAACAACGGGCGAAATAAATTAAACTCGCTATGAAGCACGGGGGTGTAATGGGGTGCATTTTAAGGATGAAAAATGGTTAACCGCGATTTGTAGCGAAACTAAACCTCCTTAGAAAATAGTTAAATTTAAAAGCTGTAGGTAATAACAAGGTCTACAACTTTTGTATGAACCGTTTTTTACGTTACGAGTACCTGACAATTTTAGAGTCAAATTCAAAGGAGATTTTTTTGGTTTTTTATCTTATCTGCAACAAAACTTATTTTTTCACAATATTTATTGAAATTTCACCTATTTATATTTCAAACACAATCAAATTGCTTTTTAATCAGTATATTTATATTTATGTCGTGTTTTGATGCACAAATAGAAAATGAAAATAAAAAAAGCCATTTAAAAAAATTAACGTATTTATATGGTATACCGCATAACTATATAGAAATTGAGTGATCTATTTTTATATGGTTATAATATATAGTTTAAAGAAAAAGTACAATTATTCTGTTATCGCATTTCTTGGCGAATTTCCCCACACAAATGTATTTTTTGTTTAAAATATATAAAATAGACTATTTGACCAATATAAATACGTTATTTTTTTACAAGTTGGCATTTTTAGACTTGGACATTTCGATTCAAACTAAAATATCAAAATACGACATAAATATAAATATATTGATTATGAAGCTATTTGATTGTGTTTGAAATATAAATAGGTAAAATATCAAAACATATTTCCTTTGATTTACAACAGGTCTCATCCTGTTATTAATTAATTTCTCAATATTTTTATCTGCACCGATCTATTATGCTTTAAAAATAATTTATTACATGATTTGACGTTTAGTAAAAAGTAACTCAGTCAAATACCCAATTACCTACTAGATAGGAATAACACATATAAAATCAAATAGATGGCGTTAACAACAACATCATGGCCAGTTCTAAGATAATGTCAAAAGGTGTCTAAGGAATTTTTATGTTTACATGGGACATCAATCTTTTATCGCCAATCCATTGTTGTAAGAAGTCATCAAAGCCGAGAAAAAAAACAATTAAGGTTCGCTAAGCGGATGTTTATTGCATTCTGGTAATTTTTATAACTTTTGTTTGAAATCTAGTCGCAGTGTATTACGGCTCGTTGCAGTGGAAGTAACAGAATAATGGCTCGTAGCGGAACTGTACTTCTCGTTTTATCCATTTTTTTAGTTTCGGTGAGTAGGTACAGTAGGTATGTTAAAAAAAAATGTGTAAGATTTTGTATAGTAGAGTGTATTTATTAATATTTGTTTAAATTTTTAACTCTAATTACTGTTTCATGACAAAATATTCTCAAAATAGTTTTAACTGAGATAATTTTGTGACATAGGAAATATTCTTCCTCTTAAATTAATAATATTGAAGCTATATTTAGAAGTGTGTTTGTAACGTGCGTGAAATTGTTAAATTGACGAACTTTTTAAATTAAATTAATATCATATCTGTGAAGTGCAGAACAGGTTCTTAAATTTTTTGGTATGTTAGTCACGCTAAAACGGAAGTGAATAAAATTTGCCATGATTATAGCTTGAAGACTACTTGTGAGTCATGGAACCGGAACTATATTATACCTGGGCAGAGTTGTGAGTGTGGGTTAATATGATGATTTGGTACTTTTTTTTACGTGCGAAGGAATTTTTTAACGATGTTTCGTACGCCGGCATCAGTGGGAGAGATTATGTCGGACTCGAATCAACTAAAACGCACAGCGTCTGTCGGTCGTTGTTGGTTGTCGAAGGTGAGGTTAACAGGCGTATTCCTCACACCTCGGCCGATCTATGGCCACCTCTCTTGGTCTGGCCCTACTCGGGCCGATTATAATTTAGTACTAGCTGACCCGGCTAAATTTATTTCGCCTTAAAATCATTATTTTGTGAATTATAAAAAAGTCAATTCAGTAAATGCCCGATAATAATCATAACAAAAGACATTTAATTTATTTCACATTAGTGTTAATCCAAATTGCTACATGGGTTGCAATAGGTTCGATTCGTAGGGCCAGATTCGCACGGCTGAGGTGAGAGGGATAAGTCTGTCAACCTCACCTTCGGCAACCAACAACGACCCACAGGTGCAGTGCGTTTTAGTCGGTTCGAGTCCGATATAATCTCCTCCAACGTCTCCAACAGGTAGTATCCATGGGGATAACGTAAAAAATAGGGTCGATTCCGTTAATTAAAACACAATAAAGTATAACGTTGAAATTAGCATATAAAAGTGGTTAATATTGTTACTGGAGTAGCAATAGACGCGTTAATATGCACTTGTTGACTATTTTTGAGGTGTATCATCAAATGTAAATCAGTAGAAAGACATGTGTCAATGGAAAATAATATGCCAAATCTTCGTCGCAGATCACATATCAATCAACTAGGTTGTGCGAGATTTCGTTTTTGATATTGAAAGTCGGAACATCAAAAACTGCCTTTAGTGACGTATATCTACACATATGAAATGAATTTATCCGTATTGCAATAAGTTTCAAATGTCTTAGAAATAAGTGGTGAATTCGGAACAATTCCATGTAGTGCTTTCATTGTGATAGTAGTAACGGTAACATCAGTTGTTTGATCTCTATCCAGTAAACACCAATGTTGTCAGTTCTTGTTTAAAAGCCCCCTTACATCCACCTAGCGCCTTAGATCAGAATACCCATGGAACCCATACGCTTTAGGACCCTTAACATCAATGGCGTCCATACTACATCGATGAGGACCCATATGCTACTAAGCCCCTGAAGCCCATGGTACCCCATAAACATTTTCGGGACCGTATATGTATATAGTATAAATTTATCCCTTTCTTTGCTTGCGTGCCTTTCGTTTCAAATAAAAGAGAATGGCTATAAAATAATAGGATACAAAATGTAATTAAGTGACATTATGTAAAGATAATTTTGAACACTCTGCTAGCTTAGATACCATTGAACGACCTTGTTAGCACATACTCGTATCAATATGAGCACTCTGCTATTTTACACTAATATGTAGAATTGATTGCTACGATGTTTTGACCACCCTGGACGCTTACAACTATTTGAGCTCTGTGATAGCTAATATAAAATTGAAGTTTTGGTCTTACGATCATTTTGAGTACTTTGCTAGTAAATATTAATCTGATGCTGTCTGTGCAAGATAAAAATAGTTCCTTTGGGTTTTCCTAAGGTAATAGACATGGACCATTGCAGACTTATTTGTTAACCTTTTTAAGGTACACATTACATCGTAGGGTTCAGCAAGCGATTCCAACGTAAGCGCAAAAAATGTGTTTATTTACTACATCGCCTCTCTCTATTAAAAAACCACATGATAATTCGTTGCGCAGTTAAAGATCTAAGCATACACATAGATAGAGAGATAGTGGGAAGCAACTTTTTTTGATACTACTATATACAACAGAGTAGGAAATCTAATTACTATATAGAGATGATAATATCCAATGTCAGTTACTGCCTACTTACTTAAAATATTGATATCGTTCTTTTAAATCAACAGCACATAATAATTATGTCCATTACAGATTTATGCAGCCACGTTCGATAAAAAAACAGTTGACGGAATGATACTCAAAACTCTTTGGACTAAAACATACCAAAGATTTGATGCAAAAACGAAAGAAGCGGCAATCAAGCAAATGAGGAATTCAGGAGATTACGAGAAGCTCATAAAATATTTAATGAAAGTGAAAAAAGAAAAAGTACAGCGATTATTGAATCTGTTTTCTGAAATTATTTTAATTTATATGTCAAAGTAAATACTTAAGAACTGTTTTATATAATTGTAAGTCGGAAAGACATCATCCAGAATAGGACTCTTCCCTTTCTAGGGGGAACGCTCTGGCAACTGGTAGTCCGGTTAGCAGAATATTCTCTATATAAAGGTTTCAAGTTCTGTCCGGTATGTTTTCAGTTTTAGTTTTCATTCACTCTTTGAGTAGTGTGTACATGTGCCATTGCATTTACTTATTATATCAATATTGTTAAGTATTACCACCAACAAATGTGTTTTTATTTTTCTGAATCCGGTCAGTCAGTCTAATTGACTGAAGGTAGTTCTGTATTTTGTTTTTAACTGAAGTCAAATTGGAGGGAAGTTGTCAATTCGTCGGAATCAACTTTTCATATACGTTCAGCGATAGTTTCTACATTTATGAACCGATTTTAGAAATGCTGTCGGATTTTTACACGAAACAATTACACTCAAATAATCCTCTATTCAAGTGTAATTGTTTTGAATTGAAACCTGCCGTCTAATTTAATTGCTAACTACGTTTAATACATATAGTATTAATTATAACTAATAATGACAATTTTTTTAATACGGTAATGGATAGATATTTATGCAGCACTGCCTTACGCACTTTTTGTCGACAGTTCAGGCCCGACTTGTGAAAACGTAACGTACTGTTTCGATGAGCAAATCTATAGTTTTCTTTGTGGGTTTTTGGTAAAAAAGAAAACGTAACAATATACAGGGTGTATTTTTGAAACGGGGCAGTAAGGGCAAGTACCTTAACCGTTGCAGTTACAGCAAAACGTTCTTAGAAGACCTTCCCTAACTTTTTGACATATTTTGAACTGCATTCACAGATTTTGTAAAAAACTTACAGTTGGCAAAAAAATGCAAAAAGTCCAAAAAAAATTTTTTTATGCCAATCGATTCTATTTCATGTGGGGATCAAAAAACTCTATGAGACCATTTTAGCTTTCAGTACTAGGAAAGACAGAAATCGCCAAAAACGTTTCCCATACATTTCGGCAACAGAAACAAATTTCTACGATGGTCTAACTTTTTGTTATGGCCAGGAAGTGGGTAGAATTGACTGTAAAGTAAATAAAAAGAATTTTTACCCTCAAATTTCGAATTTGATTCGAAAATCTGTGTGTTATACTTAGTTCAGCTGAGAAACTTCGTATGAGTTATTAATTAAGGATTTTCACTAAAATGTCTTCTAATCGTGAAAAAATTGACTTATTAGAAGCGTATTTTGTCAATAATCGAAATGCGGGAGCTGCATTAGTGTGGTACCGCAATAAGTATCCGTTGCGGCATGTGCCAACAAGAAAGGTTATTACAAATCTTTTGAAAAACCTGGAATTGCAGGGTTCTTTCAAAAGTAAGCGGCAGCCTCGTGTGGACATGGACACGGAGATTGCGGTTCTGACTTATGTCGAAGCATATCCAGAGGTATCGTCTAGGCAAGTCGCCCTTGAAGTAGGTGTATCCCACCCCTTGTGATAAAGATATGGAAGAAATACGGCTACAAGTGCTATCGTTATGGGCGCATAGTTCAAGTGTTACATCCGGGTGATGATGTTCGAAGGCTTACTTTTTGCAGATGGCTAAGAGGAAAAATAAACAGAGATCATGAATTTTTAAATTACATACTGTGGTCAGACGAAACGAATTTTTCCAATAACGGTATGTACAACAGAAAAAATCACCACTATTGGTCCAAAGAAAATCCACTAAGAGTTACGGCAAGTCATAATCAGGTTCGCTTCTCATTCAACTGTTGGTGTGGTATAATGTCCAATCGAGTCATAATGGTGGAATTTTATGAAGGGAAACTGAATTCTGCCTTGTATAATGAAGTCATTTTACACCATCTTGAAAACGAGATGGAGGAATGGCCCCTGTCGGAATTGCGAAAAGTTCATTTTCAACAAGATGGTGCTCCGCCACATAACAGTCACCTTTCACGTTCCAATTTGAGCCGCCTATTCGGTACACAGTGGATAGGTACACATGGTCCAACACAGTGGCCACCTCGTAGCCCCTAGTCTAACACCACTTGTTTTTTTTTATGGGGCTTCGTATAAAACGAGGTGTATAAGACGACGTACGCCAGTGTTCAAGAGCTCAAGGATGCATTAATGACCATTTTACGTAATATTCATCCCAGAACATTATTAGCCGCCATTCGTTCAGTGCAAAAAAGGATAGACTTATGTATTCGTGAAAATGGAAATCATTTTGAGCAATTTATTTCATAAACCAATTTCTTAAATGTTTAAATGATTTTTTTTATTTTAAAAAGTTCAAAATTTTACCTGACTGAGTTTCGAGTTGATTTATCATATTTCCGTACGAAATGTATGGGAAACGTTTTTGGCGATTTCTGTCTTTTCTAGTACTGAAAGCTAAAATGGTCCCGTAGAGTTTTTTGATCCCCACATAAAATAGAATCGATTGGCATAAAAAAAAATTTTGAACTTTTTGCATTTTTTTGCTAACTGTAAGTTTTTTACAAAATCTGTGAATGCAGTTCAAAATGTCCCAAAAAGTTAGGGGAGGTCTTTTAAGAACGTTTTGCTGTAACTGCAACGGTTAAGGTACTTGCCCTTACTGCCCCGTTTCAAAAATACACCCTGTATAGTTGCATATATGCATATATGAAAAACATATCAGAGCAAAAAAATAAATATAATTTGAATTATGTATTTAATTTTCCGTAAATGAAAGTTCTTTTTAAAATTCAATTTCATACATAAACTCATATGTAGTCAATTTTGAAATGAACTTAGATAAGTATTTTTAATTAAACGAATGCTTCAAAATAATCTATTTATGTTCAGCTAAGCCAATTATGCTTTTGAATCATACTATTTAGTTCTATTATACAATACTAAAAAAATAATGAAATAGAACCAAACTACATGTAGGTAAAAGTTAAAATGCATCGTGGAATTCTTTCGCATCGCATGCTTCTTGTGATAGCGTTCCCAGAAGACTGGCAGCATTGCCACGTTGTATGGCAATGCTTCTACTCTGACCTAATAAAAGGATAGCGTATTATTTCAATGTTCAGATGAATATGGGATATTGAAACAATTTGAATTAGAAGGCATGAACGTAAAAAATAATAGAAATCGAGTGGTTTCCGGCAGAGTAGAATTTGTACCACCCCATCTCTTCCCATGTGGTGTCCTACAAGGCGACTAAGGGATGGAGGGACTGTTTAACATCATACAGATATATACAACCAAACTCAGCCAGATGTACATGGCTCGAGGCAACAATAGTGCCCGGAAAACGGCAATAGGCTCACCCCCTATTACGTGGGGCCGAATACAATGATGGTGAAATGTGGGTGTTAATTAACCTCTGCCTAACGCTCTGGCGATAAAGGCGTGATTATATGTATGTATGTATGTTATTTAACATTAAAATGTATGTTAAATAACTAATATGAGAGAGAGACAGAGAGAGAGAGAGAGAGACTAAAATAAAAATAATTTACCTATTTACGGTACTTTTGCAATAAGATAGCGCCCGGCCCACCAGATGGAAAGTACATATCGTGACATATGGTCGCGACAACTCCAGGATCTCGATTCTACTAACGCAACAGCACTATCATACCACAGATATTGCAAAAACAATTGCAAAATGTTTAGACTTTATTACTATAAGTTTAAAGTTTAAAATGAAATAAAAATAGTTTCGTTACACTTTTTCTTTCATTCTACAAACGTCGTTTAATTTTGTTTATTTTTTAAATTTAGAGTCTATAGAAATAAAGTTTAAAATGTAATGCCATTTTTTGTAGTGTTTGCGGTACGACAATTGTTTTCCTTTAGTCGAATCGAGGGCCAGAACTTTTGCAAAAACACCTCGCACAGCGAGTGTTCTGAGGAGTTATTTCAACTGATCCCAACGTCTCCCTTTCTGTTCAGGACAACTCGTGCATCCACACACGGCGAAATCCATACCATCTCGCACCAAACTGCCGCACGATAACGAACTGGAATGCTCTGCCCGTGTTTTTGAGGAAAAATAATTATGACAAAAACTGACGTTCAAAGATGACACAGTACGCTTATTTGCCGTGGTACAATTGAATAGTACCATTGATGGTACTATGGAAATTTTTATTTGCCGTAGAACCATTCATGGTACTAACGGAATTATGTCATTGCCGTGGTACCATTGTTGGTACTGTGGTATAATTTTTATGTACCATTGTACCTTTACCACAAAATGAATGCAATTATTTCATTAGAGGGAATGTAACAAGAGGTGACAAGTTTATCAGTACTTGTACTACCTCTCTAATGCAACGATGATGCAATTACTTATCCTAAGATATTCGTATTCTTAGATTAAGTAATGTAACTCTTTTGTATATTTCTCATTGACAGTTTAGAAATTCATTTTAATTTAGAAATAATTTTGACGAGAGTGTCAAATAACTTTGAAAGAAAATATGTCCAAAAAGTAAGTATGGTAGTTAGAAGAACGAGCGATATTTTATATTTTAGTTAAAAAATTGCTTTATTCTATGAGGTACGCCTAGGCAGTAAATCCAAAAATTTTGAGCCCTCAGTTCAGACGTTATACTAAAATTTAACATTGATTTCCTCTTTCACTATGACTATTAGTAATTTGGAAATTTATAAAAAAAAATAAAAAATGTAGAGCTATTTTGTTAAATTAAAATAATTTACCCAGGGGTAGTACTTTTTGAGCTAAAATAGGCTATTTCATTTTATGCAAACGTCTGAAATAAGTAGCCCAAGTAATTTGACATCATACATACATATGTCAATCATAACAGTTTTATCGTACGGTTAAGAAATTTTTGGTTGTTTACCTTAAGTTTTAACTATCTTTTACTAATTTCAATAAAAGTCTTATTGTTTTTGACAAGGTTTTTAAAATTGGGCCCTCAGTTTGGATGCACACGTATAACTTGAATATACGATGGGAGGTCCAAAAGTTTGTGGAATAAAAGATTTTTAAACAAAATAAAACAATAAATCTATTTTTCCTTCACAATATATTCAACCACCCTTAAGCTGAACACACTTATTACATCTAAGAAATGAAACCAACGTAATTTTTATTTTATCTTTAGCCTGAAAATGGGTGAAAATTGCCTTCTTTACTTCATTGTCGTCGGAAAATTTTCTTCCCCTTAAATCTTTTTTGTGATTGGGAAACAAATAAAAATCACTTGGGGCCAGATACTGCATTGTAGGGTACACACCCCTGGTTAATTTTCCTCGACGATTTTGTAAGATGGTCTATATTTTCCTTGATTTCTCGGCACTCATCTTGCTCTGACTTTTGTTATACTCAGATGGCCATGTAGGATTCACAAACTGATAGTCGAACTAATGCAGTTAATTATTTTTTCTACAAACGGGTGACCTTTTTTCCATGGGTGCGGGTGCGAGTACAATTCCTGCTCAGTGCACATATTAGTATGCATGAATATGTCTGGACCCAGACTGGATTGAAACCCGCGACCAGTCCCTTGCAGGTTGAATTCTCTGGCCACTAAGCTACCGAGTACCGAGAGTATTCCAAATTGATAGTGGAGGGTCGGCGTTCTCGCGGCGAATCACCCACAAGATAGGCCGACCTTATTAAGTCCTCTACAAAGTGTTCCCTTACTGGGTGTACGCGCTGGGTTACGAATAGAGAAGTGGAGGAGTCTCACAAAAGCTGCAACTAACCTACCGGATGATCCATGGCCACAATCACTCCGCCAGGAGTGTACAACTTAGAAGAAGAAAAGACCAGGATAGTATTGCTATCAAGCAGGTCTTAAAAATTACAAAAAAAAAACATGTGTTGTTTTCGAAGCTATTTTTAACAATACAGTATTATTCCTTATCTAATTACATACGTTAGATATATTTTGCATGCCATGTAGATCAAAATTGGCATTAAAACTATAAAATTACAATGAATAATTTAGAATCAATTTGAAAATATTGTGGGGTGAAATAAATTGAGAAATGCTTATCAAAGTCATACCTTTGTATTAATTATCATCCGACTACGGCAAAGCAAAAGGAGGGTTATGATTTTGACAGGCTATGTATGTAGATTCATCTGTTCCCTCACAGCTCCTCAACCACTAATTAGATCTGGACAAATGAGGTATCGTTACAGGCGTCTTAGTCGTCCGCTAGTTATAGACTATATGAAGTAATGTGTTAAAAAATTAATTTGATATAAAAATGTCGTTTTAGGTATCAACTAAATGGGCATAATTAACACATTTCAAATATGTATAAATTATACCTGTTGCTTGCCTCAAAACAATATAAATAAAAAAATAACTTTAAAACTGCAATCCAACTAAAAAATCACTCTAAAAAATGTTAAACAAAAAATATCAAGGATAGCCGTAGTCGTATGTCACTTTGTCTAATAATACATTCTTAGGAAAAGTGGCAAACGACCACGGCCTTAATATTTTCTTGTTTAACACTTTCTAGAACGTGATTTTTCCAGTAGTTGGTTTTAGTTTTAAACTTATTTTTTGTAAATACATAGGTAATTTAATATTCAAGATTGTATCAATACCTGGTGATTGGTTATTGAAATCGGACGTTCTATTCATAAAATAATACCAAATTATGAAGGTCAATAAATCCGGTAGATTCTGATATATTATTTAAAAGCTATTAAATAACGGGCATGGATTAAAGGAGTGTTCAACGGGTGTACGAAGTACGTCAGCTGAAGTAGATGGGCCTGCTGATCAGAAGATGCAACGGCAACGGGAAAAAATACAAATACATACAGGCATGGATATTCGCTGCAAACTGAATAACAAAAACTATATCGAGAGCATCATCAAAACAGCCTCTCGTAAACTCGGACACCTAAACAATGTGAGACGTTTTTTCACGCCGGAGGAGCGGTGTCTTCTCTATAAGACACAAATTCCGTCCTGTGTGGAATACTGCTCGTACCTTTGGGATGGCTCCGCGAAATACCTACTAGATGCTCTCGACAGGTTGCATTGACGCGCGGTCCGCATTATTGGGAATCCTGAGGTCACAGACACCCTCGAACCTTTGCAGATGCATAGAGATGTTGCTTCCTTGGCTGTATTTTACCGTCTCTAACATGGTGAGTGTTCTGATGAGTTCTTCCAAATAATCCCACCCTCTCCTTTCCTACATAGGATAACACGTGCAGGGCTTAGGTGTTACCCTCACACTGTGCAGAATATACGAGCAAGAACCAAGCGGTTCCGAGACTCTTTTCTTTGCTGCACCACCAAGACCTGGAATTCATTACCAGCACACGTGTTTCCTTCTGCCTGTAGTTCCGGGTCCTTTAAGAGGGGCGTGAAAAAGCATCTGATGAGGCCGCCAAGCTGAGTGTCACCATTGTAACTTTACTTAGTGTCTGTAATGGTGACCCTCTTTCCTGAGACTTTGCCTTTAGCTTACCATCACGTTCCCGTTGGCGTGTCTAAGATAAAAAAATGGTCCAAAACCTCCATACGATGCACTCTGGGCAAGGGAGACGGCAGTGCGTTTCATCCCGGGGAGGCCCTGCCACGGGATCGATCATGTAGATGACTGCTCGGAGGTTTTTCACATGTCCCTCTGGCCATTGGGCATCGTGGAGAGTAGGCAAAGGACGGGTTGGTCAATTCCGTTCTCACTCCAATCCCCTTCACGTCTGGCTCCCCGCATTACGGGATTTGATAGGGAAACCGTACTTCTCCCTCCTGAAGAGCTAATCGTCAACCATAGATGTCCTGGTGTGAACCCAGTGTCAACCGAGGAGCACGGGATACTCTAGGCAATCATACACCTCGGCATCTTAAGATCTGATACGGAATGTGGTTTTCATTGGTCCGAGTCCGACATAACTACTACGTTGGTATCCGAGAGAACTCCTGCATGAAAAAAACAGAATCCGAATTCCATGCAGGCGGAGTCGTGGGCAACAGCATGTAACTTATATCTGTATAGTATGTATAGATTAATTTCAATCATCATTCCATAGATTACTGCTAATTACATAACCTACTAAACAATTGATGACTTCACTCGAATAGCTAACAATGTTACATTAGTCATTAGATTAGCCATAACAATATTAATTAACAGAGTATAATTTCAGAATTCCTGGATTTATTTATAAGCTAATTCACGCTTTGCATATTTATATAAGTAACCTAACATGACCGACATTACCTTAGGTGGTATTACAAATACTACTTTGGTGGCAGACAAGCACACGTCCCACCTGATGGGAAGTGGTTACCGTGACCTATAGACGCATGTAACACCAGAGGCGTTACACTCGCGCTGTCGTCCTCAAATTTTAAGAGATCCGCGGGGATATTTTGCACGTAAAAAATAAAGCGCTTGGGAAAACCGCAGCAGGGAGTTAATTTCACAGCTTCAGTGTGCGTTGAAATACATTTATTACTTTTACCGACGAGAGTAGTGAATAGTTAATAATCAGCGGTAAATTGAAAACCGTTTCTAATTAATTGTATTGTTTATATATATACATTATGTAATTTCTATGGTTAGGATCTGTTATATCCTAAGAAGTTATAAAAGGCCCTAAGATCTATCTAGAATAAAATGCAAAAATAATAAGAAGTATTTCTTACCCATAAATGCAAGCATTAGTAAACCAGCTAAAAATAAAAATACTAAGGAAGCAATTGAGTGGTCGAGGTAACCTGACTATGTGCCCCTAAGGGTCACAAATCACTATCTATCTACATTAACTCACATGATGAGGTTTCGTAATGAGTATATTTTGTGTTGGTTCTTCAATGGTGTAAACATAATGTAGCGTCGATATTGTGTTTTGATTGTGTGTACTCTGTTTGCCAAGAAAACTACTTAGGAGCGAAGGGTTAGGAATTAGGAACATATTAAATAATAGTTTTTTTCAAAACGACCTGAAAGATGTGGCTGTCATATGCTGGAAATCAATGAAAGAGGGTCGGTAGTAAGGGCGTACATTGCTAGGGGCACCTATATCCAGCAGTAGACTTTGATATACTTATTTATTGATTGTAAAGATATTCTAATGTTTGAATAAAGTTTTAAAGTATTTAGTAACTATTGGAAACGATTATGATAGAATAAATTTAATTGGTTCAGGCGGGATTCGTACCCGCGATCATTCCCTTAAAGGGGGAATTCTATAACCTTACCACTGAGCTACCAAACGTCGCCTGAAGCCATCCATTTTTTTCCTAAATATATTCGTCTTATGTGTGCGAATGGTTTAAAGAGGTTCCCAGGTCCTTAACAAAATAAACTATTGATACATTTATTGCCTATGACTACTTAATATTTTTTTCTAAGAATTTGAACGACTTCTATTTCGATGTTATAAGAATGTGAACAGCAATTTTTTGACTTGCTTAATTATATTTAACAGAGCAGTTTTCCACTTGAGTTCTCCATTATATTGTGTAATAATGTTATTGTAACCTTCGGATGCATTCGAAAACAGTTTACAAATAAGATTTTTTTAAACTACTTAGGTGGCAGACAAGCATACGGCCCACCTGATGAGTAGTGGTTACCGTGGCCTATGGACGTATGTAATACCAGAGAAGTTACACTCTTACTGCCTACCCCTTTTTTATTGGCTCACGAAACTGGACGTTACATATGGCATATTCATTACATTAACAATTTGTCGAAAAGTGATATATAGTCCTTCTTGACGTGAACACTACATGCGTTTTATAAACATCAAAAAGAAAAGAAGATACACCACCAAGACAAAAGTCACAAAACAGGGATGATTTTCATGGTCCTACACCCAATCATCCAGCCAAAATGCCTTGTCAAGATAACCGGGTGCGGACCGTATATGTGAACGTGAGCTTCAGTCACCGCAAATCTGATTATAAAAGAATTAATTTCTTTATAGTGACTGACGTTGCATCGAGAATATCCAAATCGTTACATATTTTATTATATGAGGACATCATGCGATACAGTGGTGAATGTTATTCCTAGTTGGTGCGAGAGGGGGAAAGCGCAAACGTTTTTCTATTATAGAGGCAACTGCCAGAAAAATCATGAAATAAAAGACTTTGGAAAATTAAATTTGTTCTGGATTTTTGCGACACCATTTTAATTTAGTTTTAAAGGTATTACGTGTTTCACACATTTTATCGTAAGTTTACCCCATGGACGGCCTACCATACAAATTCCACATTTGAAAGGCAAGCCAAGCCTCGCAGTGAGCACTCCGTACATGTTTATTCCATCCTATCAATGATTAACAAAAGCACTACGCTCGGTAGACTCCGTGAGTATACAAATTATATCTTTGTACATTTTATCCAACATGAGTCTATGTTGTGGATCCCTACACATTGTATCTGAACAATTATAGAACTCAGACGGAAAATCAATTTCTCGTAAGCGAGAATGACACAATTCCTCTTTAATTTTATCTGTTGGCAATATCGGTCTCCCCATATCCCTTGTTTCGATCCCCCCATTTTTTTCAACGTTACGTGCAATTAATTTGAGATTGCACTCAATTAACAAAGATAAATGGTCAGATCAATAGCAGTCGTACAATATTTCCGCCCTAGTGATCGTACGCCGTGCAGCCTCTGTGACTACGTAGTGGTCAAGCCAACGTTTGGACCCCCACGCCTCACTTACATATGTATACGAATCACGCGGTAGAAGTTCTATACCCGCGCACCATCCACGCTGTTCTTCACAAAAATTCAACAATTCGGAGTAGAATAGTTCATTTTTATGAGCATTATAATCTCCTAACATGTATACACAGAATATCACTATTATTATCTATAATTGCGCAAATTTCGCTTAAACAGTCTGTGAACTCGGTTAGGTTTTCATTAGAGTCGGTCGGCATGTAAACCAAGAATATAAAAATGTCGCGTTCTAAAAGTCGCACCTTTATCGCTGCAAGCCGTACGCTATTACACTGGACAACACTTACCGACAGTAATATTTTTTACCTCCAGAGCGGGGCCACACCACCGTAAGGTCTACAACGAAGTATACCAGCCGAGGTATTGACGGCCGAGGTTCCCGTATACGCAAAATCATCGTGAATGTTACCTAGTATATCCAAATCATGTGGCAGTAACCATGTCTCTTGCAAGGCGATTATGTCAGCTGGTACACACAGCCACCTAATACAACCAACTGACGATGTAAGACCATTGCAATTGAAAATAAGTAACTTAACCACAAGTGATCATAGCCTTTTACTTCAGAAGCTTGATTATGCTGGAATTTGTGGATCATTGTTGAGGTGGTGGGAATCTTATCTTCGCAAACTTTCACAGCTTGTCATGGTGAGGGGCTTTGGATCTATAAAAAGCATTGTACCTTCGGGAGTCCCACAGGGCTCGCACTCGGGTCCTATTTTCTTCCTTGTGTTCATAAACGACTTGTGCAACGCTATCATATCCAACTATCAGATGTTTGCCGATGATCTTAAGCTTTACCGAGTCAGCCGCAGTCAAGTTGATCTAACGGCTTTGCAAAGGACATTGATGGTACTGTCAGGTGGTGCACGGAAAATGGTATGATATTAAATTCAACTAAGTGCTGCCACATAAAAATCACAAGAAGGCAGAATCTTATCCTGACCAAATACTATCTGGATGGTGTTCTTCTTCAAGAGGTCTATCCGTGGATAGAGGAGTATCCGTGATTTGGGTGTAACGATGGATACCAAATTGGTATTTCACGAACAGATGGATAGCATTAGTAATAAAGGCGGACAACTGACCGGTTTCTTAATCCAGCAAACGAAGTTTTTCAAGGACTCGGGAATTCCCATCCTACTCATCAATTACTATGTCCGGTCTCTCTTAGAATACTGTTGTCAAATCTGGAGTCCGTCAAATTGCAGTTCACATCAACCGATTGGAAGCATTCCAAAAATATTTCTTTGTCACCTGTCATATCTTTGTCGTCGTAATCTTTGTAGTCATCTAACTTCATGCGACGCTAGACTCATCTATTTTAAAATGTCAACATTCCACAATAGACGTAACATGGCCGACATGGTGTATCTACACGAGGTATTTAACGGTAAGGTGGATTATTCCAACTTGATCGCAAAATTTGATATAATCATACCGCGTCCTGGCAGTTGCCTCTATAATAGAAAAACGTTTGCGCTTTCCCCCCATCGCACCAACTAGGAATAACATTCACCACTGTATCGCATGATGTCCTCATATAATAAAATATGTAACGATTTGGATATTTTCGATGCAACGTCAGTCACTATAAAGAAATTAATTCTTTTATAATCAGATTTGCGGTGACTGACGCTCACGTTCACATATACGGTCCGCACCCGGTTATCTTGACAAGGCATTTTGGCTGGATGATTGGGTGTAGGACCATGAAAATCATCCCTGTTTTGTGACTTTTGTCTTCGTGGTGTATCTTCTTTTCTTTTTGATGTTTATAAAACGCATGTAGTGTTCACGTCAAGAATGACTATATATCACTTTTCGACAAATTGTTAATGTAATGAATATGCCATATGTAACGTCCAGTTTCGTGAGCCAATAAAAAAGGGGTAGGCAGTACGAGTGTAACTTCTCTGGTATTACATACGTCCATAGGCCACGGTAACCACTACTCTGGAGGAAAAAATTATTACTGTCGGTAAGTGTTGTCCAGTGTAATAGCGTACGGCTTACAGCGATAAAGGTGCGACTTTTAGAACGCGACATTTTTATATTCTCGGTTTACATGCCGACTCTAATGAATTCCTAACCGAGTTCACAGACTGTTTAAGCGAAATTTGCGCAATTATAGATAATAATAGTGATATTCTGTGTATACATGTTAGGAGATTATAATGCTCATAAAAATGAACTATTCTACTCCGAATTGTTGAATTTTTGTGAAGAACAGCGTGGATGGTGCGCGGGTATAGAACTTCTACCGCGTGATTCGTATACATATGTAAGTGAGGCGTGGGGGTCCAAACGTTGGCTTGACCACTACGTAGTCACAGAGGCTGTACGGCGTACGATCACTAGGGTGGAAATATTGTACGACTGCTATTGATCTGACCATTTATCTTTGTTAATTGAGTGCAATCTCAAATTAATTGCACCTAACGTTGAAAAAAATGGGGGGATCGAAACAAGGGATATGGGGAGACCGATATTGCCAACAGATACAATTAACGAGGAATTGTGTCATTCTCGCTTACGAGAAATTGATTTTCCGTCTGAGTTCTATAATTGTTCAGATACAATGTGTAGGGATCCACAACATAGACTCATGTTGGATAAAATGTACAGAGATATAATTTGTATACTCACGGAGTCTACCGAGCGTAGTGCTTTTGTTAATCAGTGATAGGATGGAATAAACATGTACGGAGTGCTCACTGTGAGGCTTGGCTTGCCTTTCAAATGTGGAATTTGTATGGTAAACATTTGGGGGTAAACTTACGATAAAATGTGTGAAACACGTAATACCTTTAAAACTAAATTAAAATGGTGTCGCAAAAATCCAGAACAAATTTAATTTTCCAAAATCTTTTATTTCATAATTTTTCGCAATAATATAATAATATAATATAATAAAAAAAGACTTTGGAAAAATACAAATAAATTGAATCCCAAGCAGTCTCCCAAGCGGGACTATGTGACCCCACAGATATAGCAAATCTGTTTATGAAACACTTCAATGTTAATTTGCCTTTGGAGCCAGCCGTATCAGCCGTGTCGTCGGGGTTTGACACAGGGGACATTCCTGGAAAACTTAACATAACTTTTTCTGCTAGAGACTTTACTGAATTGATTAAAGGTATGGTTCGAGGACGGTTTCCAGGACATGATCAACTTAGTGTTGAGCATCTGCGATATGCCAGGGTACGCCTGCCTTTTATACGCTGTGCATGAGTCACTCGTACTTGCCTGGTGATCTTATGAAAACGACCGTAGTGTCAATTAAAAAGAACAAAACAGGCGACTCGGCGGACCCGGCTAACTATCGTCCGATTTCGTTAGCTACCATTACAGCTAAAGTTCTAGACTGTCTGATTGATACACACATGGCGAGACGGATTCCACTCCACAATGCTCAATTTGGCTTCACGCCTGGCCTATCAACAGAGACCGCCATTATGTGTCTCAAACAGACTGTTCAGTACTACTCAGCAAGGAAGACCCCAGTTAACGCTTGCTTCCTTGACCTCTCCAAGGCGTTTGACCTGGTGTCGTATGATACACTTTGGGAAAAGCTTCGTCAGGAAAGTACCGTTAATGATTCAGTAATTTCGTTGCTTAAATTTAATATTAGTACAAAAATCAGACTAATAATGTTAAATGGGCGGGAGCGTTATCAGATGTATACAGGTTGCAATGCGGAGTGAGACAGGGGGGATTACGTCACCGCGTTTGTTCAACCTGTATATTAATCGACTGATCGTTGAACTCAGCAACGCTGAAATCGGATACCATATTGATGGAGTGGCCATAAACAACATAAGCTATGCTGACGATATGGTGTTGCTGAGTCCATCGATCAGTGGTCTCAGGCGGCTTCTAAAGTTGTGTGAAGATTATGCGGTGGCTCATGGGCTCAGATATAACGTCAAAAAGGGTGAGTTTCTTATTTTCAAGGCCGGCACCAAACTTTACTCTCACGTGCCTCAAGTCACTATTGGTGATACTCCCTTAACCAGAGTAACTCAATTTAAATATCTGGGTCACTGGGTCACCGATGATCTAAATGACAATCTAGACATAGAAAGAGAACGTAGGGCGTTCGCTGTCCGGTGCAATATGCTGATCCGTAGATTTGCACGATGTACCAAGGATGTAAAAGTTACCCTATTTAGGGCGTATTGCCAGACATTTTACACGTGCAGTCTGTGGGTCGCATTATACGCGGAGGGCATACAACGCCCTGCGGGTACAGTATAACAATGCATTCAGGATGCTGATTGGACTGCTACGATTTTGAAGCGCGTCAGGGATGTTTGCGGAGGCGAGGGTCGATGGCTTCCATGCCATCATCCCCAAACGTAGTGCATCCCTCTTGCGGAGAGTACGGGCGAGCTCACAGTGGGAAAGTTCGATGCGGGGGCACTGGGTATGATTATTAGGTATTAGTAATTAGTAATAGGTATATATATATAAATACCTATTAGTATTATATTGTTACTAACACGCTATGAACCCTGGTCCGAAATAAATGATTTTTATTTATTTATTTCATCACCCGTCAGCCCGGTTTATGGCAATAGGCTCGCCACCTATTACATTGGGACCATAACATAAACCAACGAAATGTGGGTGCTAGCACCTCTGCCTACCCCTTCGGGGATATAGGCGTGAGTTTATAAGTTATATGTATGTTATTTCATCACCATACTTTCCCAACACATATATATCCATACCGCTTCACTCCAACTCAGCTATTAATATGACAATCCCAAAACTCCCTTCTCTTTTTGGGCTACCAGGGACCGGTTCCACGGCACTTCTTTTGGAGCATATACCCCTAAAATAAGCAAGACTTCTTTGGGTGGTTGAAGGTTGATCTTAATCAACCTTCCAAAGAAGTCTTGGGCTCAAGTCATTCTAAATCAGTTCTTCGATTTTATCGTTAATTCCTCCTCTAACTTCTACTTTTCTACTTTGAAAGTAGCAAAGTAGCATATGTATGTATGTAAGTATGAAACGTTAATTACATAAGTAAAAATGTATGGTCAATTTCAAGTATTCCGTTTATATTGTGGCTCAAAAATGGGGTTGTTTTCAAAGTTTAAATAAGTGTTTGAAACTCAACCTATTTTGTTAGTTTTAAAAAGATGTCACGGATGTCTATGCTCTTCTTCTGCTTTCTCTCTGTAAAAGTATTACAATAAAATATTCTTGACCGGTCATAAAACATTTAATGTGTTTAATATTTACCATATCCACGACAATTCCTTCAATAATAAAGACAGTTGCCGTACAATAGAACCGTCTCAAATTTTGTCCTACACTTACTACGAATGACGTTGGTTATGGTCTGATTGAGATCTAATTTATTGGCTCACATTCTGAGAACAGACGCATTCTAAATCACAATAATGGCATATGGATCTCGCTCTAGCTCAGGTCTACAAATTACGTGTATTGTTAACGGTGTCTTTACACACATTATGTTTAAGATGGGTTAATTATTGTTGGTCCTATTGAAAATTAACAAAAATTGTAATCATGCCATATTACTGTGCTTCTCGGTAAATGTATAGTATTTGAAAGAGCCGTATGTATACTTAGCTTATAAATACGGTCCTTATAGCTGCGTTTCACTTGACGTTTGTCACACACACTGTCCAACCAGCAAGGCAGGAATCGCTGTCACAGTGTCGCTTAAAATGACGTAGAATTGTGTACTTTTGATTCGAGCTGTCGAAATAATTTCTTGATCCGTAATATATAAAAAAAAACAATTTCGTACTTGCAAAGTATTAAATATTTTTTCCACATAATTTGCATTGCTCATTATATGGCTCTAATGTCATCGCAATTAGGCACATAATGTACACACCTACAACCAAACTACTACCCATGTGACCACCCTTGACATTTTCCTTGCTATATAATAGGGTATTTGACAACTTTTATAATAAAATATGAAATGTATTGGATTTGTTGGCTTATATCTAAATAAAGTAAAATACATTTGTATAGTTAATACAAATGTGTTTTACTCAAACAGGAATAGTAAATAATTTATTTTAACAAAATACAGTTGCGATTTTGCGAAGTTTGTTTACACGAAGCAAAACGCGGGCAAATCAGTTGACAGTTCAAGTGACGTCACCCAATTCGTTCATTTTTACTAATAAATAATAATAACTTATATTGTTATTGGGAAAAGTGGATGATATTTAGCAATGATATTATAAATTTGGATAGCAAATTTAATTTTAAGGACATTATATTGACTGATGTAAAACAAATAAATGACTAATTAAATAAATAATTATTGATTGCATGCGTGATATATTTGATATTATTATCGTAAAATTTAAATATTATTATTGTAAAACGTAATAGAAATAAATAATTAATTGATTGCATGAGTGACATATTTGACATTACTATTGTAAATCTTAAATATTATTATTATAAAATTTAATATTTCTCCACCAGGGTATGGTAGAATATGTTTGAACAAGTGAAACAACATAAAGACCCTGATTCGCGATTTAGGTCTGAGAAACGTGTCATGGTATACTAACTTTTACTGTGCCGAGTTGTGGAATGCAATACTTTCCTGTAAGTATCTTTACCCAAAGTAATGCAGCGTTATAGATTAACAAAAACGATAGCTCGACTATAAAAAGACTTGAAATAGCTTCCAAGGAATACTTTGTGAATTTCATATTCCTCTTACTTATCTATATATTGTTTATACGTAATTATTCATATCATTAGGGAGCTGTAAGAAATATATTTATATCGATTACCTTGAATATCTAGAAATATAGGTATGTATACCTAGATAGGTACCAGAGATAGTGATTACGGGAAGCGCTATACTAATGTTCTTCAAAAAGATTTGGACAGTTATTATCAATTATAATTAGGGTTGCAGATTAAATTGATTTTTTACTTACCTAGGCAAATCAAAGAGGTCCTAAAAATAAAACAACAGATTCATCAATCGTAAGCTTTGGATTTTAGTGTGCTAACTGTAACCACTGATTTCTACGTTTGAGATCAATATTTGAGTGTTCTAATCGAAAAAATTGCTTTAATCATTTAAAACATATGTCCTGTAACAACTACTCGTCAGTCGCCGTGAGTCGCAGTACTCGTCTTTGGTCAAATGTTATTATATGTTTTGCACTTGTATAAATCACATTTTTATTATGACGTCACACCCGAATTTGACGTTACCGACTGTTATTCGCGCACTTTTCAAGCTAACAAAGTAAAAATGCGTTTTTATTTATTTTAGTGATATTTCGCAAAAAAAGATAAATTGGAAGAGGGATAAAATAAAATTCTACATCTGTTATAAATAGTTATAATAGATTTCCAAAATTTGTCAAATAACAATTGACACAGAATTGAGTTATAGTTTCTTAATAATTTTATTGGTTGAGTTGCTTTGATCTTAAATAAGTATCGATACAAAAAAACAATATATTATACCCATCAGAAATTAATGTCTGTAAAGTCGCAGACTTCATTAAGGTATCCAAAGGGAACAAATAGCACAAACTCTGTTGAATCTCACATGTTTTCAATGACCAGAAATCCTCCTTGCTATCTTGACATATAAAAAAGAAAAAAAAAATGCTCTGACAATCTTTATTAACTTATAAATGAACCTGTGTCTACACAAATAATATCTATATATCTAGAGAGATTAAGTCCATGCTAAGTTTAAAGAGAATAATATATAATTTTAATAATATATAATGTTATTGCTTTGTTATCAATATTACAATAAAGTAGTAATATAAATGATGTTTCAAATTTCAATACAATACATCATATTTTATGAATGTTGGTTTTAAATATGTGTATTATGCTAATCACGAGGATATAATATATATGTATAATTAGGGATTGAACTAACTTACCTGTAAATGAAGTTCTATCCTAATTATACGAGTACTTCGTACTAAGAGATTAGTCATCCCTCCCTATTGTTCGTATAATTACGATTATACCTACGATTTCCCATTTCCTCATAAAATATGTGACTAAGAACGGCTCTACATTAAACAAAGTGAACTTGGAGCCTGTGATACAGCTAACGTCGGGGTACCCACAAAAATAACTCTAAATAGTGTGGATTGGCGACAGCTAACACGTTACTACATGTTTGTATTATGCTAATCTCTTTGGACGAAGCACTTTATAATTAAGATAGAACTTCACTTACAGGTCGTTATATTCCCAATTATTATCTTCTCAAATTTTTATCCTATTTTTGACTTTTTTGACTTGGCACATGTAGTATAACCTTGGAGCTAAATACTTTCACATGCAATTAGGTGTTTTTTTTTAACTTTTCTATAACTCGTACGGTGTTGTATCTTCCAATGACTTTGTGGTAAATAGACAGATTGTGGTTGCTAAAACAGCATGCATCTTGCAAGTTCTACTAGTGACCTCTTCATGCGTTCCGCTATGCCATTTTGCTCCAAAGTGTATGAAGTGAATATCGGGTGAATCATACCATGCTTAGACAAAATGTTCTAAAAAAGATTATTGCAATATCAATGGATATTACATCTTCTTTTCATGATTAAATTTTAAATTAGTTTGAAATTAATTTTCTTGCAATATTGATTGAAAAGGCGAAGTTTTCTTGGTGCAGCTGACTTTCCTCTTGTAATGAGATCCTGGAGTTTCTCTAACAAGGCTCCAACAGTACTCTGCGAGCATAGCAGGCTCCCATATTCCTTAGAAACGTTTTCGATTATAGCCACATCTTGATGAAAGCGTTCCCTATGTTCATCACTAACTGATCCCATATTTTCGGGGAAAAAGTCCAAGTGCGAATGAAGGAAATGCAGTTTAAATGATATATTACATCCCATTGTATAGAATCAGTTGTTAACATTTGTTTAATTTAATTTAAATTTTGCGAAAGTCAACGAATTTGTTGTTACTCAGAAATGTTTGTTTTGTCACGTCAATACAAGCATTCCATGCTTGTTTTTCAGTATGGTTAAGAGTCGGTGCCACAGACACGATTTTTGAAATCTGATACTGTAGTTTTCAGTTACAAATCAATACATATCAATACATAAAAATACAAATCTTCTTCTTCCTTAACATTAGAATAGATGTTTGGAAATCTGCTGGAATTGTTGACATTTATGATCACTGCCTCGCTCCCTTTTGTAGTAGCATTATTTTCTTGAACCTATAAACTCCGTCGATAAATGTAGTGTTCTACACGAACGAATTCTTCCAATTTTGAAATTTTGAAAGCGGCCGCGTTGTTTCCGGTAGAGTAGAATTTCGACCACTCCATCTCTTAGGGCCGTTTAACATCAGACTGATATATACAGGCTCACCCCTTATTACGTGGGACCGAATATTATGATGGTGAAATGTGGGTGTAAATTCACCTCTGCTGCGATATTTTCGAAATAGAGATCCGTACAAAAAAGTGTTAGATTAATTTTGTAGGTAATTACATGAACTACAACTTTGAAAAAATGTGAGGATACGATAATTTTGACCTTTGACTTAAAAAAAAAATACACCAGTTCAATCAATGGGGATGTTACATATTGCTTTGTAATTGCGTATTTAAGACTCACTAAGCTCTATGCTAATTTATGCAAGCTCAAATCTTTATTTTGCCCGGATAGTTAGTGTTGTTTTTAAGTCTGTGAGAGTGAATGAAAGGCAGTAATACTAGAGATTACTTAATATTGTTTGAATTTTAATTTATTATCCTCATACCTGTATCGTTAAATACAGTTTGGTAATATTACTTGTGTTAGTGCGCATAAATCGATGGCACGGAACTTTTCTGCTGTATGAAATTGCTAACACCGTTGATCTATTGAACATATTTAATAAATTATTTATGGTCATAATAGAGATCAATCAAATTAATAAAAATAAATCTGTATAAATATATTAAAATTAAGTAATAAAAATAGTGAAATTGCAGTTAAAAAGTATTCAATAGTAGTCAATACCTAGTAGTTTGATAGTGATAACGAACAAGAAAAAATGTGAGTGATATTTTGTTACACACTCTATATCTATACTGCGGGACACATGAAACGTTAAAGCAACAAGGATTCAGACTTCGTAAGTGGATAAGATTATCGGGGCAGCATGAGATTTTAATAGCCTTAGCTATGTAATAGGGTTGACCTTTACTAATACATAAGAGATACGTTGTCCCTGCCTGTTTGTCAGCATTTGAGAGGCCAAATGGATGTACTCTGTAAAGAGATCACAATATTTTGATAGAATTGTGTTTGGTTTAAGATTTCTCACATTTTATTCAACATCAACGTATCAAGCGTGAGTATCGATGAAACTCTTTACAGAAGATGAGTGCAGTACAACTGTTTGCACCAAAGTCACACCAGCCACCCAAGTTGTGCGGTCTGCCAAAAATACATAAGCCTGACTTGCCACTGCGGCCAATTGTACATAAGTCAAATAGCATCTCCTACTTAAGATCTTGCGGAGTACCTTGGGTCAATATTGCAGTTGCAATATCTGAAAACGAAAATATTACTTTTATTAACCTATAAATCCATTCCACATTTAATTAACAGTTAACCCTATCTGAACCACAAGAGCAACATTTTCCTAAAAAATAACTGAATGTAAATAAAATAAAAAAGGTCAAACGCGCGAATTAACAACTTGCCAAAGAGTTCAACCTTTGGAATTAATTATCCTTATCAACGAGATAATATTATCCTGGGTTTTTACGTTATTTTACCGTTTGAACAACTGAAAATATGTGAAATTTTTTTACATAACCAGTGAAAGAAAATCAAATTTTCGCCCTCTAAAATATGAACATTGAAAAAAGAATGCTCAGGAACTTTTTTATTAATCAAAGCTACTTAATTATTAATCAAAGCTACTCTTTGTGTATTGTTTGAAAAATATGCAGGTTGCGAAATATTTTATTATTTGTACACTTTTTGCTATAATCTATATTATTCATATAAATTATATAAAATCTATGCCTGCTGAGTACCGTTGAAAATTGTGAAAGATTAATTTTGTTTCTTTCTAAAATTTGTATCATTCCGGTATAATACACGAAACTTTTCAAAAAACAAGTTGGTCTGTCTTTTGAAAAATACAATATTACGTGTATTATACTTGTTTTAATCAGTGAATTTATCATATTTTACAATTCAATAGTGATATTGAAATATTTTCCTTTCCTACCTACCTTTGTTTATTTTGTGTCAACCGAGATGAAAATATTTTTTTTTAAATGATGGGGTGTTGTTACATGTTTGACATGTGTTTGTATGCGTGTGTGTGTAGAATTAGTCATCAGTTAGTGTTCGTAATCGTATCTATTTGACGAAATTTGGTCCAAGAGGGTCGCTGAACTAAAAATCCGGAAAACATTTTTGAACTTCCTCAATATGGGTAGCAAATGAAAGGACTTGACTAGAATACTATAATGCATTATGACTACTTTCAAATCCAAGATGGCAGCCACCACAAAGTTGCTGGTATTATTTTTCTCACAATTACCTCTCTATGGGTAGGCATCATGAAAATAAAAGGGGTTTGACTAGTAGATCCATTTAAAAGTATAAAATAAAAATAAAAATCAACTTAAAAATACAAAAGGATCAAATTAAGCATCGAAATCCCTGTGTTTCTCCTCATCGATGTCACTGTGGTGAGGCAGCCGACAGCCTTGGGCATCACGGCCTATCATGCGGCACGTCATGCACATTTAAATGGCGGGCTCTTGTCACCGCTGGTGTTCCAGCCATACTTGAACCAGTTGGTTTGGTGCGCAACGATGGCAAGAGACCGGACGGTATGTCTTTGGTGCCTTGGAAGTAGGGTAGGCCTTTGGTGAGGGACGTAACATGCGTCGACACCCTTGCCCCTTCCCATCTTCTAAGTACGACGGATTGCGCTTATATATATATGATAACATAACAAACAATTACATATTTGAGCCGTTTGAGGTTGAAACGCTGGGTTCGTGGGGTCCGAGCGCACGGTCACCATACAAAGAAATAGCAAAACGATCGATCCTTTGCGTGACCAAAGGGCTGGCCTCTTTTTCGCTCAACGGATTGACATTGCCATCCAACGGGGCAATGCCGCCAGTCTTTTGGGCACATTACCAGTCGACATCGATGGGGAGGAATTTTTCGATGCTTAATTTGATCCTTTTGTATCCTATTTTATATTCTTGTAAGTATTAGTTTATATCTTATTACATTAGTTAACATGTTATTAGGTTATATTGACTATAAACTTAAAAATTAAAAAAACTCCGACACAAAAAAATGCTAAAAAATAAATTCTGTTGCTAAGCTCTTGATATATATTTATATATACTTTATATGATACACCAACCTAGCAAAATTTTGATTCAAGCGTTGTCGTGTTGGGGGACCCTGACTAGTAAAGCACTCCCTCATATTTTCGCAACGATCCAAGGTTCCTGATGTGGCAACGGTCGGTATAATCAAAATATTTATTAGGCATATCAAAGTTAAAGAATAAACAACAAAATTTTTTGGAGATTTATTGTAACGTTAGTTTTTTAAATTGTTTATTTAATTTTTGTTTAAAACTTTTAAAATTGATAACATATAACATAACATAAACTCAGGCCTATATCCTCGAAGGGGTAGGCAGAGATGCTAGCACCCATATTTTGCCAGTTTATGTTTAGGTCCCAATGTAATAGGTGGCGAGCCTATTGCCATTAACCGGGCACTTATAAACCTGCGATAAATACTCACATAACTTCGAAAAGCATCGAAAAGTCATTGGTGTGTGCCATGGTAAAACCTGGGATCGAACCCGAGACCTCGTCTCAGCAGTCCATTACCCATACCACTAGGCTACCGCGGTTCTTATATATTAAACGTTAAAAAGGGGTAGTCAGTTACTTTGTGGGTGATTTCCTTACTATTACTATATGCTCTCGATATGAGTGAGAATGACTAAAACAATAGTATTCTTTATTGTTTCAAAAATAAATGTTCACAACAGCTCTATTGTTGCTAATGTATGACGACGACCATTGGCTAGACGAGAACAACCAGAAATTATAACTCGACATCGGTTCCATATAAGGTCCGATAAAAACGTCCATGCAGCTCTTTGCTCTTCCATATTTCCTTGCGATCATTAATTCTGAGTATTACAGGTTTGCGCCATTTCTCTTTCGCAAGAGCGAGTGGGGTAAGTCCGTGGTCCACTGCCACTACATCACGATGCACATCCATTTCCACTTTGAGGAAATATTCTCTAAGGTTGCATACTTCGCGGTTATGTAGATTCTTTATGTTTAAAAACCACGACCGCCACACTTCCGCGGGATATACAACCTCATTACATTACTGAGCAACGTGGATGATGCATTGGATATGCAGTAAGCAGTATACGAACTCTTCTATCCAGGGCTTCCAGCCCAATTTGAGTCCATCTGAATATGCCAAAGGAATAGGTTATACTGGTATGACCCAGTCGTTATAGTCACGCACCTTGTTACCGCCTGACAAAAGACTCCTTAGTACTTTTTTCAGGCGGGTGAAAAAGCGCTCCCGTAACGACTGTTTCATTCCACTGTTAATGTTGTATGGTAGTGATAATGGTGTGTTCTGAAGAGATTGAAGAGGAAGGAAGGATATTTAACCATTAACTAAAGCACATTGATCATTTTCGATACATGATTATGTTATATATGTATTTATATGATAATGGATTTCCTTTTTGAGCGAAGTACCTGACCACACATTCTCTGAATTAGCAACCAAACGCTCTACCTCTACGCCACAAAGGTCTAATTTATACCTAATAACATCAATAACGTATTTATCTAATACATATCTGTATTCTGAAATTAAAACCATTTTGTAGAGCCTGAAATCTATATTAATCTATCCTTAAAAATAAATAATGTACGTATGTCATCGCGGACCTTTTTGTAGACTTATGTACATAGGCTGCTACTTATGTATGCGGAATCTGGGATTCCAATAATTTTAAACGCAATGTCTGACCTCCATGCACATATTCGTTCTTTTTTTAAATACTGGCCGCTAATATTCTTTTTCTTATATACGTTAGTGTTTTGTTTTTGTTGGGTTTAAAATGTCATATCGCTGAAAAAATGGAACTCACTCGTGAAAATATTCGTGCTATGATTTATTACGATTTTCGACGTTGTTTAACGCAACAACAGTGCGTAGATCAATTAACTTCGACTTTTGGTGGTGAAGCTCCATCAAAAACGACTGTGTATCACTGGTTTAGTGAGTTTAATCGCGGGCGGAGTAAGCTCACGGACGAAGTTAAAGAAGGTCGCCCGAAATCGGTGGTTGTGCCACAAAATATTGAAGCTGTGCAAAAACTAATAATGTAAGACCGCCATGTTATGTATCGCGAGATAGAGGCCATTCTGGGCATATGTATGACGAGCATTCATAGGATATTACATGAACATTAGTCTGTAAAAAAAATTTGTTCGCGTTGGATCCCGCACAACTTAACTGAGGATCAAAAAGATGCTCGCGTCGAATGGCGCAAGAAAACCTTGAAAAAATTCAACGGAGGCGACTCAAAATCTGTTTATAATATCTACACAGGTGACGACTCCTGGATCTACGCGTACGATCCCGAAACTAAACAACAATCAACAGTTTGGGTGTTTCAAAATGAGCCAAACCCTACGAAAGTGGCTCGTGCAAAAAGCACTGTAAAGCAAATGGTGGCCTGCTTTTTTGGTATTAATGGCCATGTGGCTAAAATACCACTGGAGAATCGCAGAACGGTTAATTCGGAGTGGTACACGACCATTTGTTTGCCAGAAGTATTTGAAGAAATACGCAAAAACAACCAGCGACGCAGAATCATACTTCACCATGACAACGCCAGCTGTCATACATCTCAGGAAACAACTACATTTTTGGATGGTCAAAAAATAGAATTAATGGGTCATCCACCGTACAGCCCTGATTTGGCTCCCAATGATTTCTATTTATTCCCAAATGTAAAGAATAAATTACGTGGTCAACGATTTTCGACCCGTGAAGATGCCGTAGACGCGTTCAAACAGCACGTTTTGGAGATACCTCAATCAGAGTGGAAAAAGTGTTTTAAAAATTGGTTTTATCGAATGCAAAAGTGCATCGATCATAGTGGAGAATACTTTGAAAAACAATAAAAGCATATTGAGCCATATACATTTGTTTATTTTTTCTATTCCGCATACATAAGTAGCAGCCCTCGTATAAAGGAGGAACAATTCCACTACTATATATTATTACTTTGTCATTTTCTGACAGGGATTAGACAGCGTACTGGATTGAAGCTATTAGTCTGTTTTATTTCTATCATCAACTTGAATTTTTTTTCATAAATTATGAAATTAACACAAATCAATATCAAAGATCATACTATTAAAATTAATCTTCATGAATCGATACGTTAATGTTTCGTATTGTTATCTATTTATTTATTATATTCTTTATTGTACGCCAATTACAATATTCATGTTACAGAAATTGAGAAGACAAGAGCAGTACAAAGGGCGGCCTTATCGCTTTACACAATTTCTTCCAGGCATCCAGGTTATCTATTCTATTATTGGTATAATTTGTAAAGTGGTTGTGTCTGTAAGTCTATACACTATTGGTTCTGAACACAAAAATATTCAATTAAGATAGAAAAATTGAATCGGTCCAAGTAGGATTCGAACCCGCAATCGTTCTCATCCGCCAAACCGTCCAAATTTCACATCAATTTATCAATTTCATCTCAATGTCTGTATATATCAGACGAAGGTTCGGTGGCTTAGTGGTCAGAGCGTTCCCCCTGGACCGATTCAATTTTTTCTATCTTAATCGATTTGAATAGTTGTCATACTAAATGATTTAAAATTTCACTCAACAAAAATAGTTTTTCGGAATTCTTGTCTGTTTTCGGAAAAATGGATTTGATGTGCTTTTTTTGTATGAAAGGTTTTGATATATAAGACCAAAGTCGCGATAGCCTACATCCCCGCGGACAGAGCCGCGGCCATAGGCTAGTATATTACTGTCCAATCCTAAAATGCACGTCAGGTTGAAGGGGTAAGGTGTATAAGACGATCATTAGCCCCACCACACACGCTACCACTCCCATTTTTCATAACGCTTTAGTTTAATGTTTGAAGAATATAAAAAATGTAAGCTAGGCGATTTAGTTGGAGTTTACCCCGGTAAGCGCAAAAGTATTTTAAAAAAAATAAAAAATGTATTTTTTTTATACAACTTAGGTGGCAGACAAGCTCACGGCCCACCTGATGGAAAGTGGTTACCATGACCTATGAACGTATGTAACACCAGTGGAGTCACATCCGTGCTGCCGACCCGTAAGAACAGAGGTTTTGTGCCGTCAGTGTAGATGACAAAGCAGGACAAGCCTTTGGTCATCCCACTGACGGCACAAAAACTCTCCAGTGAGCTCTGGCTACCCTACTTACTGCCGGGAACTCAACACGAAGTTGTTATAACCGCGGTATTCTGATGGGTATTGAGGCAACTTGAAATTTGCACTCTCTCGCTCTCTATCTGTCTCGTATATCATGTAACATGGTTGTACCGACCGAGCAAGAGCGAGAACGAAAGTGAGAGTGCGAACGAGACCGAGAGCGGGAGCCAAAGCAAGAGCGTAATGAACATATTATATTTTTCAAATTACATTCGTAGTTGAAGAACAAACTTAAGGAACTCAGTTCCCAACCGCACAATTTTTTTATGCATGTCCTCAGGTTTTAATGTTGGTTTTATTTATTATTGTCATTTATTATTTTAGTTACACATTTCTCTATTAAGATTTTCAGTCAACAAAACTCTTCCGCGCCATGGCGCAAATGGTCGGCCAGAGTCCAGTCTAAGACACGCCAGCTCGCACCACGAAACAACATGCCCTACAAATGTGTCTGTAACCATACTCAATGTATGAAACCGACATGTTTTTGGCGTGTCACACCATGCCACGCCACGCCACTTAAATATGTTTTTAGGCTGCGTTTGAAACTCGGATATCACTCAGAATATTGGCCACAATTTTGTAATGAAATACTACTCTGCGAACTCATCGAAAAACTCATCGTTTTTTAGCGCCAATTCGAAGTAGGAGGCTAGTTTCCGAAATTGGTGTCAATTCGAGTATTCAGGTTTAAAATACCGGTCAAGTGCGAGTTGGATTCGCACGCCGAGTGTTCTGTATAAACTTGTTTTTTTTTTTCATTTTAAACTTGAGAACAGAATACGGACCTTAGTTCATAACTAATAATCTGTGAACCGAAGGCAACAGCGCTTTACGAAAATAAAACCGGATGGTTTAACTTCATTGTTAAAATAAAATTTTAACAATGAAGTTGCCGTCGCTAGTTTCGTGCCCGCAGAACTTCGTCTCGAGTTAACCAAATACACAAGTTTCCAAGACATCCCAAGAAATCACTTTGAAATGTTTAAATACCGATATTTGAATATTCGTATGACTTTTAGTTTTGAATATTTAAATACTACTACCCCACTACTACTACTAGACTAGATAATTAGAGATACATCTATACGCGCTAATCTCAGTAACTATTGGTTCGATTTGTTTTTTTTTTATTCAATAATCCCTTAATCGATGAGGGTTTTAGGTTATAATATCGTCACGTTACTACTTAACCGGTAACCACTTTCTATCAGGTGGGCCGAGTACTTGTCTGCCAAGAAGTTGTTTAAAAAGCCTCGGGTGAAGTTGGGGAGGGTCAGCAAGTTATATTATAATACAATATATTATTTATCTCTCTGTCTCTGTCTTTCTCTTTTTTTACAGAACATAGAGCTTCATCACATCTACCGTGATTACTGGATAATATAATCGAACATATTATTTAAAATTCATAATTATCATTCCCTATTAATAAAACTTGATATAATAATAATATAAGCTTGAAAGTAAGACGTGAAGAATGTAAGGATAGAAGCAAGTGGCGGGTTGCTGTCTCCCCAAAATGAAAATGACTTGAGGGTGGGTATGTATGTGAAATAAACGTTGTAACTATATGTTGATTAATTAAAGCTTAAAATTGTAATGTGTATATATTTTAAAAACATGGTCCTATAAATAATAAAAACTTAACTAAAGATCGTTTTTCTGAATATTAAGCTTTGTTGAAAACTGAAATTAATTTATTATAATTAAAGTACATAGGTACTGTAATTATAATAAATTAATTCCAGTCGATAAAAATACGCGAAATAATATAATATTCCTAATAACGCAAATTCTCTTTAATTTATATATAATATCAATGTAATCTCAATTTTGGTGACGACTACGAATGTCCAATAATGTTAATAATTTCCCTTGTTCATAGTTTATTTGATCATTAGATAGTTTTCAGTTCTAATCCCGTTACAAAGCTTTTATTATTATATATAGTTATTATATATATATAGTTCTCAGTTTTATCGAATCCTACTTACAGAATTCTAAAATCAAACAAACAGTAAAACCACTTTGCAGTGAATGGAGAAATATATAGCTTTCTAGTATTACAGTTCTGTTAACAGGGTAATTCAAGTGTCACAGGTTTTTACTGACCATGAATTTATTTTACTAGTAAAGGATTTATTTTAATATAAGGAATTGATTTAAATTTATGAATTGCGATTAAGTAATTTCAATGAGTATCAATAATATTATCGTTAATATTTTTAAAAGTCTTAATATTATTAGATTTTTTTGCCTATGCAAAATAACCACAATATAAAATAGACTATAACTTACCAATGGGGATTTTGTCGCTGTTCGATTGGATCTTGCCTGTAGTATTAGAATACATAACTATAATGGTAAGTAACACAGTTTGTGAAAGTTTAAAAAAAAGTCTAACCGACGCCATTTTTATAAAAAAAATGATATATCAGTAAAAACAATTCACATGGTTTCACCGGTCACTGTATGAACATTAAGACGGCACAGTCACGGGAAAATATAGTTCAATTTGAGTAAAAGTTGAGGAACTGCTTCAAGTACTCCGCAGTCTGTGTGCTCCGCGAGTGTCGACGAGCGACTGGGCGGACAGACGCGCTCCCGCCCTTCCCAGCCCTCCCTTCAGGAGGGCCTCTACATCCTCTTTTCTACACGATACGCACGACTTGTTTTATTGCTTTTATTTTTCTTTAATAATCTTGCTTAATGGTCTATTTCGTTGCTCTATGAAAATTCTCGAGTTTTCTTTTCGAATGTACACTTTCATATAAATGTTACTAATATTCTTCTTTGGTCGTCTAGGTCCGCCTTACCGGTCTGACTGCGGATTTGGCTGAACTTGGAAATTTCCGTGAAGCGTTTGCCACTGACCTCCCCCTACCCAAAGCGATATCAAAGCATTGCAGTAAGAACTTTTTTAAGGCTCCAACTACCCGTGACGACTGCCATGAGTGTACGTATGTCAACCGGGACCTACGGCTTAAAGCACTCTCCGTGACACGACCAGACCAATGCAAATACCCATTTTATAATAATGCATACAAATACTTGCACATCGAACCCGCGCCTCCTAAGTAGCGGCCACATTCACTACTGCCATGCCACAGAGGCTGTCACTAACATTACGATTACTTTATTCTATCCCTGTATTTAGTTGAAATAAGTTAATATGCATTATGACAGATGCCCTAAGTCATAAAAAGCAACGTGTTACGATTGGAACGAAACACAAAACTATTACTATTTAACTTAAATCATTTGTAAATAGAAATATATAATATAATGTATAAATGTAATATAATGTCAGTTGTATGTCCTTACGGCAGCTTTTCATTTTTCTGAACAAAGTTTCAAATAAAATGTTAACATTCATGGTATTCCTTTCATTTCTGATACTAATTTATTTAGCAAAAAACAACCCTTACGATTACGCCTTCTGATCGGAATCACAAAACTACAGACCGATTTTCTTCTCGTGTACCAGGTTCGTTTCTCGGTTCAACGAGGCTATTATTAAAAAATGTATGCAGTTGAACTAGTTTTTAATGTTAAAATAAAGTCTTCTTTCAGTAAAATGTCCCATTTACAATAATTAAGGTACTTTCCCTCCATGTAGCATTACCATGGGACCCCCCGTATATTACTAGTTGGCTCTCCCTGGCATGATATATACTTCGAAACATACTTTAAGCCATTTAGATATGCTCGCAATTTTTACCTTTACAGGATAAACCCAATGCAATAGTGTACACATTTATGAATTCAAAATTAAGTATCTAACAAACAATATTTGACAATACCAGACAGTACAGGACAGTTACAAGATACTAGTAGACAATCCCGAACAATACAAGACAATACAATACCATTTTAAAAGATTCAGATACAAGTTGGTACCCGTAGCGTATTCTTGAGGGCAATAGAAATGAAAAAAGCGTAGACTGATGTGAACAACTATATTAATGCGAATAAAAAAATAGATAAATTTTGCGCGACAGCCCGTGCAAAGCTTTCGATTAAGTCTCTCGTATGTAGAAAAATATCACTGTGCCGATCTCTTCTCCGCGCACCCTGGCGTCTGATTGGTGTAATATCACGTCATGACCAATCACAGCGCGTGCTTTCTTATGTCGTGATATGAATGCATATGCACCTGGTGCTTCAACATGCTCCCTTGGCCTTGGAATCGCCAGAATTCAATGAATAGACTTCTTACAGGCTCCCGGCTGCTACCATCTGTCATCACTCGTTCAAGAGCAGTGAACAAATTTTCGCGAATGCTCGTCGAACAACACTTTGCAGCTTTGCGTATATCGGCGACTCTTGGTACGTTGTCCTTCCCTGGGTACGTCTTGATGATTCAGCCCAGACTCCATTGCAGTGGCGGTAGGTGGTCTTTAATGAGTACTGTAACGGGAACTACCGGGGTAATCCCACGATACTTATAGCTGTGATCGTCTATTTACTTCTTTAAAATCCGACCCAATATTGACCCATTCAATACTTTAATAATCCTGACACTACAGTTAAAATCGTTATTCTAACTTAGTTTTTAACTGTTCGGAATAGTATGATGATAAGACTGGATTTATATTTTATTCAAATGAGATATATATTAGATTCAATATAGGTCTTTGATACTTTGAACTTTGTGGCATCTTTTCAGCTGTAATTTTATAGGCCTTAATGTCGAAGATATCATATATGATTTGTGGTATGTGATCCGGATCAATCAAATGTCTCAAGCCCCGAAGAGCGAGAATATGAATCTCAAGCCCCGAAGAGCGAGATTATGATCAATTCCGAAGAACTGATAGCGTTGATCAAAAGATCAAGGCTCTCCTCCACTTCGTCACAATTAATTTAGTTCAGTTTGTAAAACCTCCACTAAACTCCACTGTATACTGTAATCCTTCAGTATAAAATGTAGTAGCCCTTTAACGCCTCACGAATCTCATGAACGGTGCCAAAACAATTAGAATAATGATTAAAAGTGATATAATATTATTACAAATAATAATTTATTATGCCTTCACGGCTGTAATGGCTGTCATTTACTAATGAATATATAATTAATTTGATAGGTTTTGGCAGGTTTATGGACCGCTCCACTTTACAAACTGCTCTGATTGGTAATAATATGGTATCTTCAATCAGAGTTGAAATGATCCAGGAGCCACAGAATTGAATCCTAACAGTTCGTAATAAATGTATAACTTTGTTATTTTGGCGTCATTATGGTATAAATGATGAGATCTAGTAATATATATGAATTACTATTGTAATTCTAACAGGACATAAATAGTTCCCTTTAGCACGTATGCTGTTAAATATGATCTCACTAAACAAAGCCTTTCGCACTAATAATTCAACTGCAAATTCTTTCCAGCTACAGTCAAATGTGGAAATAACAACCCCAACTCAATCTCTATACAAGTTGTGTATTATACCTAACCAAGATATAATTTACGAATACCATGTATAATGTCCCCAACAGTTATTATATCAACACAAAGATAACGTTACATATTCACTTCAAACTAATGTACAGTGCACACCTATAATTCTTATAGAATTCCTACAAACGTCTATGTTCTGTAGCAACAGAAAAACTAACTAGACCTAGCTAGGAGCCCTAGTGTTTACCTTAGGTCTATTAAGACTTACCTATCTTAATAGGTGAGTTAGAAGCTATGTGTATGTGTGTGTTGTGAATTGTGTAAATCAACAATGTGAACTAGCTAAGGTAATGGGAAGTGATTTTGTTTAGACTCTCCTACAATGAAACCACGGAAACCTAGGTGACCAGGATAAGGTATTGAGACGCTTTCGAAGGCCAGTCTCAGCCCCGAAATTTAAAGCAATCTTTACCTACAAGAACTTATCAACACTACGTCTCAAGGATGTTTGGTATTTGTGTGTATTGGAATAGGTATATAAATAATTAGGAACCTTCCGAAATAATTCAGAAAGCGCGTTGTTCCGACACAGTTTCCGCACACCGAACTTTTGCCACTTTCTCACAAATTACACTGGCGTAATACGGCTAGAATAATTTAATGAAACCGTTGCATGGTCCGTGTGCTTCTACTAACCGAACCAAACTCTCTCCCCCGCAAACCAGCCGATTTCCTTTTATACCAGTGTGAACTCCGCGCGGGAGCGGGGACGCATGGGTCCTTTTTTATCATAGGATTTTTATACAATGTCAACAAAGGAATTCAGTGCAGGTTAATTTTAAGCTCATGTTTACATTCAGATATAACATGCCTTCATGCAATATAATCAATTACGATTATATTCTACAGAATATCAATCATGCAAAACAATAGTACATAAAATACAGTAAACCAAATATACAGTAACTTAATAGTAAACCAATAGTAAACCAGATGGTCATGCACCTATGTATCAACATACTGTGTTTGCGCTTTCGTCGTGAAGATGAACTCTTATTTATTTTTTTATAGAATTCTGTTGTGACGTAATTTTGTAATGCTTTGTGCCAATTATTAGATTAATCCGAAGATTAATCATTCCATGGAGTCAAACTCGCATGAACCTACAAATATGTGTGGCGTAACACGACGCCTTAATTATAATCAAAATCCACCATCTTTATCATGATACTATTCCATATCAAATATGATTAAATTCTCAATAAGTATTTAAATAATATTAGCATCATAACAGTCTTTTGCATACATGTGTTTAAAAATAGAATATCCTAAGAATTCGATTTAGCCATCGTTCCCATAGCGTTCAAGTGGACGCTCTAGCAAAAAATATAGTTTATGACCGACCTCTCTTTAGAATAATATGCATTTTAGTTAAGAGAAAGAAAAAAGTAACCAAAGTGTCTTGCCACACGTTGAGAACAGGGAAGATAACCCTGCCTACACCGAGTGATTTCTATGAGGATTACCTGTAATGAGGGAGAATATTTTACCCTTAAAGCAAGTACTTGCAAGTACACGCAGCACGCAAGCACGCAGTCATGAACTATTTTCAAATTTCTACCTCTGATAGGCCACCACGATTTTCTCAAATTATATAGAAGTGTTTGGGGTCTTTGGTAAGCAAAAGTATATTATGTATGACATCAAGGGTTTTCAACAAACTGCCGAATGATTTATGCACCGCAACTAATATGCATGAATTTAAACACAAGTTGAAAAATGTTTTGATACAAAAGGCATATTATAATGTACAAGAATATCTAGATGACAAATGTGTGTCTCTGTGATTCCTGGGATTCCTACCTATTTTGACATTATATTAATATGAAATTTGAAGTCAATTTTTGAAGTAAATAGTCGATAAGATTGATTATTACAAAATTTGCATGCCTTGGGGCGGAATATGGCTGATGAAATTATTATTTTTTTGTGAACATCTATTGTAATACCCATTTTCGCAAATAAATACATTTGATTTGATTTGATTTGATTTGATATATGCAACATTTGTTTATGTTGATTGCGAAACAATAAAATGGTAAACTGATGTTTACTTGACAGTAATATGGGATGTTTTTTATTAAATGTAAAAGACTGCGTGCTACTTAAGCGACCTCCCAAATTAATTTTATTATCATCGTCCGTAAACAAGTTGAGTTTAGCCAGATATTATTTAAGCGGCTGTTATTGTTTCATATATTCAATGGGAAATTATTCTAATTGGCTATATTTGACTAAAACTAGTTCGGATTGTCTCAATTCCTCCACTGAGAGTACTCCATTACGTTTGTTACACGTATTATGGATAAAACGTAGTAGGTATGCGCAAGCACGTTTCATACGGTGGAATTGAGGAAATCTAGAAAATGGTAAAAGCTCGTTATCGCATAATTTTTTTTGTGTATTTTGTGGTCTCAGTTCAGGTAGCTCAACGTGATCGACATTTAATTTGGAGCTTACGTAAGTGCTACCGTTATCTTGAATATCGCGAATAAAATGTGGCCCGTGCCACCACAAATCAGAACAATTAAACTATCCAAACCGACTGACTGTGACGGATCTGTGAATATATGCATTTCTAAATAATATAGGTTCGTACGACATGACATGTCGCTCCACTCGCAATGTATCAAGTAGAACTAAGTCATTGTCGAATTTATGCCATATTTTAATTTCTTCTTGCGACACTTCATCATCCCAACCCAATTTTAATAACCACAATTTCTGTAACACTACTTCTAGAATAATTATAAAAGGGCTCAGAAGTCCTAATGGGTCGTATATTTGCGAGACCAACGACAATATGAGTCGCTTTATAATAATTTGGTTACTATCAATCACTACTTTAGTATTGAAAAATAACTCATGGGTTGAGTTATACCAATTTAAACCTAACGTTTTGCTATGACTGTTTTCAGTAAGTACTAGTGATTTGGAACAGTCTAATGAAGATTGCGATATGTCGCACTTGAAATTAAAAAGCTATTTACGTAATGGGCAGCAACCCTGTTGTAAGACATCAGAGACCCTACTACATCATTGCAATAATTCCTGCTTGTCATTCCGCCCAGATTTTTTTTTTTTTTTTTTTTTACGTGCGCAAAATCCCCACGGATACCTCCCCACCGGAGCCGGTGGAGGAGGTTATGTCGGACTCGAACCGACTAAAACGCACGCCGCCTGTGGGTCGTTTTGGTTGCCGAAGGTGAGGTTGACAGGCATATCCCTCGCACCCCGGCCGACCCAGGGCCATCTCTCACGATATGGCCCTCTTCTCGGGTGTGGGGACTACAGAGTCCCCAACTCGTCCCCGGAAACGGGGAGGCGCGCCACGCGCGCCACCGCCGCGGCCTGCTTCTGCCAGGGTGACAGGCGGCTTCACCTGTCACCCCCAGGCCGGCGCTCATGGGGGGCGGAGGTCGTTCATCGACCTCCGACGCCCGAGTTGCCTTCGTGCGCGGGCAGCTTGTCTTGCGATCCTTCGTCGCTCCCGCTGCCGCTCCCGCCCCGCCTCCTCCTTCACGAGCATTACTTGCTCGCAGAAGGAGGCGCCGGCCGCCCACGCATCCGCGCAGCGAACCATCGCCGCGAGCAAGGTGGAGAGCATGAGAACCCTCACTCCCAGGGCCGCCACAAGCTCCCGCCTCGGCGTCTCCCACGCCGGACACTCGGTGAGCGTGTGCGGACCTGAGTCCTCGCTCGCGTCGCAGTGATGGCACTCGGACGTTGGCTCTTTCTGCATCCGACGCAGATACTTTCCGAAGCATCCGTGCTCGGTGATCATCTGCGTCAGACGGTACGAGAGGCTGCCGTGTGGCCTCTCTAGCCACTCCCCCATGATGGGTCTTACCGCCGTTACTACGGCGTGCCCTATTCCGCCCAGATATGTAATCATCGACATACATATCTTCATGTATATCATCAATATCATCACACTCGTCAGCGAATTGTTTAAGACATGTCACACTTAAGAATGGTGCGGACGCTGTTCCGTAGGTGACAGTATTAAGCTGAAACTTGCCGAGGGGATGAGAGGAATCCTCACGCTACAGTATCATTTGCAGATTACGCTGATCAGGGTTTATCAGGACTTAACGGTATATTTTTTCAACATCACCGCAGGCTATGTACCTATATTGCCTGAAGCGTAGGAGTATCAAATAAGAGAGAACCCCTTGAATGGGGGCGCAACCAGCTGAATGTTGACAGCATGACTTGCCAGATGTTGTGGGCGCACTTGCATCAAACACCACACGCAGTTTTGTGGTTATGCTGTGTTCGTGATACACACCATGATGCAGCATGAAATAATGAGGACTAGAGTGGGAGTGCACTTGAGTCATGTGACCTAAGTGACAATATTCGCGCATAAATTCGCAATATAATTGCTTGTATAATATAGTCTACTAATTCGAGTTTATCCTTACTTGATGTGTTTAAAAATTGTTGACTCGTGTAAAACGAGTGATTAGCTTTGTACACAAAACACTTCTTGTTTCGTGGTGCAGGCTTGTTATTTTGTTTGTTACTGTGTGTTGTTGATTTTTGAGTGGTGTGATCCGAATGTAACGAGTCTAACATTTCTGCATGCCATTTTAAAAACCCAAGTAAGTCATCTAATTTTAACCTTGTATTTGAACTAGAAGTGTATTCCATGCCTCTGTCGTTTCTCCCAATACCTTCAAAACGCGTAATTTTTTTAGAATAGAATCAATTCCTTTTGGTAAGAACACAGGTGAATCTTTTGCTAATTTTTGATTAGTAAATAATGATTTAACACGTATGTGTATTTTTTTTATACCACTTAGGTGACAGACAAGCGCACGGCCCACCTGATGGAAAGTGGTTACCGTGGCCTATGGACGTATGTAACACCAGAGAAGCCACACGCGTGCTGCCGACCCTGTAAGCACAGAGTTTCTGTGCCGTCAGTATAGAGGACAAAGCAGGACAAGCTTTTAGTCATCCCACTGACAGCACAAATTCTCCAGTAAGCTCTGGCTACCCTACTCACCGCTGGGAACACAACACGAAGTTATTATAACCGCGGTATTCTGTAGGGCGGAGGTACTTACCCAGTCGGACTGCTCAATTGGGCGGAAATACCGCCGTGTCTTATCTCCTATAAAACTACTAATAAATCATTGTTGTTGAATCGATTCTGAAGTAACTCTTAAACAACAAGGTAATTGTTCGAGGATAACTCTAACTGTTCTATGACCAAAGCAGCACTACCATTTAATGATGATTTGAAGTAGTGAAATTTTTGTATGTTTGAGAGCTTAGATTCATGGATGAGCGACATAAAAGTATCTCTGTAAGTAAGCCAGTGTTTACATGAGCCGATAAACGAAGGGAGGGTAACAATCGGTAATTTCACGTCGTCTATTTTAGAATATACATGATAATATTAGAACCTTCGCCAACATCGGTGCCACTCAATAAACACTCAGCCTGAGACACTACAGTATAATATAAATTGTCAAACATGTCTCTGATGAAAATGATCCTCGAGATCTTTTTTAGGAACCAATTCCTCAATTCTTGTTTGTAAATCATTAAATTTATGAAATATGCATTTTTTGTATGTAACCTTAAATCTATCTTTTGATTGGGAGACATTAAATTAACACTATTCAAGGTATTCAGATAATTCAAGGTATTCAGAAAACCTAGTTCTCAAAAATCTACCTTATGTTGTGCCTCTTTTTCTAATAAGATTAGAGTACATGGCTTCATCACCTGGAACGCTTAATTTAATTGGCTACCTGGCTAACCTAGGTTTGTCAGCTAAATCGGATGTGCTCATCTTGTATTGCAAAAGAAACTGATGTCAAGTAGATAGATAAGTAGGTACTTACAGTTTTATGATTGTTACACCTACACCTACACCTGGTAGGTACACTGATAGGCACTGTACTGCTAGACAAATTAGGATACCTAATATAATATTGACTAAATCGAAAATTAGAAAAGAACACACACAGAATAGAAATGCAGGTACTGAGGTTTAGAAAGAAAAGTGAGATGGTTGACCGTACCGAATGATTATGATGCGCAATGATTTGAAAGCCTTTATTTTCAAATTCCATCTATTCAAGCATCACGTGAAGCGTATATTGTATGCTTGTATAGTAGACCATCAGCTGTCTGCATAAGCGCCAATTGTCGTCCACGGCCACAGTTCGACAGCCCAATCGCGTTCTTAGATCCGGCTCGAAGGACTAAAATATGTAGCGGATTCTTGAGGGCAATAGAAATGAAGAAAATGTAGACTGATGTGAACGACTATTACTGCAAACGACGATTAATGCAAATAAAAAATAAAGAAATTTGCGTGGCAGTCCGTGCAAAGCTTTCGATTAAGTCTCTCGTGTGTAGAAAAAATATCACTGTGCCGATCCCTCCTCCGCGTACCCTGGCGTCTGATTGGTGCAAAATCACGTCATGACCAAGCACAGCGCGTGCTCTCTTATGGCGTGATATGAATGCATATGCAGCTAGTGCCTCTACAGTACCAAACAATACAAAACTAAACATTTACTTATAGCGAATTTCAAATAAAGCTGTCCTCGTGAATTCACTCCGAGTACAAAAAAATAGGTCTGTCTCTCTAGCAATGAGACTGGGCGTGCGGAGTGCGCGTGTCATTGGTGCCTCCTTTCACAAGTTCATTCGTGCCCTCGGGACCACCAGCAGCCACGGCCGGCGGCGTCGCCGCAACACATGCTGAGATCTAGCTGCCCTGAGATATCCATATTATGTATTCTCCCTCTAAGTACTTTGAATAAATACAAATTGAGTGCGAGATCCCACCTGGCTCCCAGTTCGTTATATTCCACCATACACAAAACAAATAGAGTAGTCCCTATAACCGTAAGTAGAAGTACCAAACAAAATTATTTTGTACTCGCTCCAGCATAAGCCTATATTTAACCACATGTGGAGCCCAGATGACTGCGTTACATTATGTGTTCTCACCAAGGTGTTGTACAACATAATTACCGCGTTAATATTTGTGATATCCCGTACCAGACGAAGTAAAAACCCCGCTTAGACGAAGTAAAAAGTAAAAAAAGCGTTCTTCGCAATTAAAAAGATGTTAAGCAGTTCTCCGATGCTCGCGCACTATAATCCGTCTGTCACACTTGGGTAATTTCACCGCCTGCATTTTTAGAGTTTCTTCGCATGAAATCACTATGTAAAACGTTTATTTATAACCACTATATTTTTTTTCATGTAATAAGAATAGTAGCTTATATGAAGCCACTACTGAAAATACATTTCTCTTAAATACAAAAATTTAAAAAAATTAAAATATGCTAGATTTCAATAACGGTGTTATGTCCGTGATGCACTTTTAAGCGCATTGACCTCTTTAATTAGGTTATGATTGCAAATTTAGTACTTAAATTAAGATTATTATGTTAATTAATATATGATGCAACCATATTTATTGCTTTCATAACTTCTATTATAAAGCAGACATCGAGACAATTTCGATAAGGAACGTCCGCGCCTAAAGTGCAATTTCGGTGTGTTTTGTTTAAACCCTTATACAACGTATACACGTCAATTTACACGATCTATCTTCTTACGCACGCGGAGTTCCAGTCGTACTCTTGCGATCGCGCAGTAGTGATGTGTACGGTCCTTCCCAGATTTCGCACCAATACGTAAGTACCTTTTTAATTCTAAGAGGTAGTACGAAATTATATGGGTTTTAACATTACGATTTGCGAGTATGTTGTGTGTTGTTAGGTACCCCCAGCAATCATACATTTCATGTGACGAACGTATCACTTAGTTTTGTTTTATTTTTTCTTGATGTTTCTAACTTCGGTGGTTTCGGTGGTAGGTTTATTGCCACCGATATTGCAATGTGTCCAGCTGCTTATAATAAACAACCTGACATGTTGCAAAAGTCAACTATGGGGTTGTATCCTTTTTAGCGCGATGAAACTATCTATGGACAAGGGGCTGGTAACCTGTCACCATATGGTTCATTAAATTCTCCTTAGGACTTTGATACCAAGAGTAGGTTGTAGGCTTGTGCTTTACAAACCTGAATGTATGAATAAATCTTTAATATTTAAACCCTTTATGCTTTGCCTACTCAATTTTGTCTCTATTTTAGGGTGGGAAAACGAAAGCAAAATCAATCGAGGGAAGAGACTTTACAAAATAAAAAGACTGGCTGAAAGATTAAGAAAGAGAAGAATAAAAGATGATCCAGTACTAGGTTAAGAGCTAAGAAGAAAAGATAGAGAAAGATATAGAAAGAAAAAAGAAGAAGGATTTTTTTTATCGCTAGGTGAAATGACTCCACGTGCATGAAGATTGAAGCAAAAAAACAGAGCTAACTTTAAAGCATTTAATTAAAGAAAAAAAGAAATACTCAGTTATCACGTGAAACAAATTTACTGTCAAGAAATACTAAACAAAAAGATATAATTCATCCTTCAGGTGCCTCATCTCCCACAAGTCCTTTTATTCAAAATCGTTCTCGCTTAGTCCATAACCAGGACCTTCTCGTAATAGAAATTCTAATGTAGCCATTCTAAATTATTTTACATAATAAAGAAACAGCAATATATTTATCCCATTCCAACTTTCAACGTCCTTGTAGTCTTAGTCCTCAAGCAAGCACTTCTCGCTGTCTACGTTCTAAGAGCGTAACATTTACTAGATGTCCGGTTCATTCTTATTTGCCGTCTAAATGAAAGTCTCAGCAAAGTTCAAACTCCTGAATCAACTTTATGTCCAAGTAGCCCTGTATCTATTTGATGTCCAGCTAGTCTGTATATACTGTTTGGTCAAGTAGCCCTGTATCTTTATCGGATGTGTCTCTATTTTTGAAGAATTTGGATGCCAGATTTCGAAAATACCAAAGGATTAAAGCAAAGGACTCGCCTTCTGCTCATTATCGAAATAAAAAAGTATTGTACATAATATCTCAATTGAGTACATACTGTCCACAATTACGCGAAATTATATGGCATTACAGTGAATGTTGCCTTGGTAAGGGAACTCCAGATGGTGTCGGAGTTTTAAAAAGAACTGCTGACCAACTGGTCAAAAACATTGATGATATTGACAGTTTGGTCCAGAACCTCAAAACTTCAGTGAAAGGTGTAAAAATAGAAATAGTAGAAGATTACGAAATAGCAGAAAAAGACTGACTCGTTCCTAACCAACTGAAAACGTTCCCGGGTACTTTGAAGGTACACCAGATACTTTGGATGAAAGAAGAGCCGTGACGATTAGCTTTGCGATCGTTATCTTGTACAGTAAGCTTCAGAGAAAACGAACCCCCCTTGATAATGACATGAAAGTATTGAAGTTTTTCGAAATACTGTGTAAATGGCTTGTTGGTCTAGTGGTTATGACTGATGCTTAAAGGATACAGCAAACGGGAGTTCAAATCCACATACACAAAATTCTTTTTTTATTCTTATAATTATTTTTTTATTCTCTTAAGCACTTTTTGTTAATTATTACTTAAGGAATAAAATTTTATAGTAGATATGAAGTTTGTAAGAAAAGATAGGCTTGTTGCATAAACAATATTAATTTATTTCTCGAATTATATTTCTAGGACTACATTGAGTCCATTTCCGGTTGAGTATACAGTTTTTCTATCTGAGTTAAATTGGGGTTACTTATTTTCAGATTTTACCTGACCTAAATTGATTTACAAAACACAATACCCTAAGTGAAGTATAAAATATTTAATATTAGATAACTCTAGAAACATAACTACAATATTTATTTACAAATTTATTTAAAGTTGCAAACATTATTTTTTTACACTCTGTATAACCTTCGAATATAAAAGAATGATGAATATAATGAAATATTATTTGTGCATGTGAATCACAAAGAAAGAACCAACATGCGAAACTAAAACAGTATAGCAATATACATCTTCCTCTTTGATCACATTTTCTGATAAGTAACCCTTTGAACACAACTTTAGAAAAATATGTGAGGTCAGATGGTGCATCATTAACACATTAGAAGATTACTAAACTTGTAAACAAGAGTAATTTGATTGGGTATTGATAATATAATAATATGATTATGAATGTTAGGACACTTTATACACAGCGTCATCTATCCCAAAATAAGCACCTAAATGTGACATGGATAATAGACAACTGATATAATACTTATTTTAGATATTTTTTTAGATAAACTACACCCAAGCACATAACAAATAATTGTGTAACTTATCACACAAAGATTTGTTCTGGGTAAGAATGAATAATCTGCATTAATAACGGAGCGGATGGCCCTCACTGTCTATCACTTCTTGAAGACGACTTTTCATCCCCGAAACCATATTAAAACATACGGGACTATTTCGCATTAGTTCCCAAGTTCTGTTTACCTGTTCATACAATTATTTTTTTGACTTTATTTCACTAAAATAAGTCCCAATTTAAAACCATCTGACCTCACAAGTTTTCTATAGGAATAAGATCCGGGCCTTTAGCCGGTCACTCAAACACTGTTATATCTTCTTGTGCATTAAGCCAGTCTTGCACAATTCGGGACCGATGCACCGAAGAGTTATTCTGAACCAGGTAAATTTGTCCTTCTGGATATCCGACCCGCACTGAAGGCAGCATTACGTTTTTCAACACTTCAAGGTATCGCTCACTGTTCATGCGGCCACCTATTTCCACTAGCTCGCCTGGGCCCATTGAAGACATCCATCCCCAGTAACCTAAAATAATAAACCTTTTCAAATCTGTTGCAATATGTAAACCAATGTCAGTAGCAATAATAATTAGAAATATATATACATATAATAAATATTATATATTTCTAATTATTATTGCTTAATTTTTATTTTATTAATAAATTTCATTATATTATTATTATATATTATTATTATATATTATATATATATATATTAATAATATTTATTAATAAAATTAATATATATATATAAATTTCGGGGTAGAGAATAATAATTTAGAATAAACAAATTTTATATTTAATTGCATTGTAACGAAAAAATTTAAAAAGTGGAAAATATAAAAAAAATAAAAAAAAATATGTTACATAATATAAAAATTTGCTTACCTAATGTTAGCCGCCCTCTTGTTCTTAAGTCTAATACATTTTTTGGGTTGAACCGTTGGCCACTTCTTTTCCATAAAATTTTCGGCCATCCCTATCTGACTTGAAGCATTTTTCGTCGGAAAATATTACAATTTCGTTTTCCCAGTAGAAATTTTAATAACGAGTAGCAAAATTTACTCGGTTGGTGCGATGATCGTCAGTAAGTTGTTTCTTTCTGGCTGGCTTATAATTATGGATGTTCGCAGCGTGTAGATATCGTTGAACAGTGCTCAGTGACGCTCCAAAAGTTTCAGCACTTGAGCGCGTAGTTTTTAAGGCTGGCACTGAGTGAACTTCCACAATATCACGGTGCCGCTCTGAATCATGAGTGTAAGCAACTGGGCGAGGTCCTTAGCGTTCACATTTCATATCACTCGTCCCTTGATACTTTCGAATCCATCTACGCACTGTATTTCACTGTAATGAAAATGATAATAAATAAAAGAAACTCCAAAATCTAACTTGTAAACGAAAATGTAACATGATTAAGCAATAAATAGATATATAATATATTTTTATCGTAACTCTTACCGTTATCGCCATAACTCGTGCAATTTTCTTTATGCTTTGTTCTTTGCTCCCAAAAAACAACAATTTTAGCTTTCAAAAATGTTGTTAATCGAACCATACTTTCAATTTACTCAAAAATCTGATCAAAAACTTAATAAATTGAATAATATTACGAGGAGGATCAACACCAATGCAAATTACCACGAATTATGAAGTTACCTTCAATCACAGTTTAGTAAATAAGGCAAAGAAGTATTCTAATTGCAACCTTAGCGCGCTGTAGCAGATATTATAATACTATAGCCGCAGCTCATACAGTAAATAAGTTTTTGAAGTATAACGTGACGGTAGTGCAACAAGCTGTATTAAGCGTAATCTATCGAACTAAACGAGATCTAATTTCAACCTTATCCTTTAGTCAATTGAGCAGTTATTATTATCACATATGGTGGATGTTGAAATTTAAACCTAAGGTCTAGAAAATTACACCGTAATCAACTTTGTTCGATAATAGGAGTAATGTTATTCATATTTTCGCCGCTGCGATCAAGTGAACCGATAGCCTAGTGGTATAAGGCACGGTCTAAGTGTTCGGCTGGCGCTGGAGATCGGGTTCGTATCCTTAAACTACACATAGATTGATGTGGCATCTTTTTGTGAGTATATTGTATCTTGGTATACAATTGAGCCAAAAGACGAAAAATATCAGAAAAAATAAATATGAACGTGCAAATAACAGACAGATGAAGCTGCTCGCTCGTTTGCAGCTCAGTGACGATCGCATCACGTGACGTCATTCGTGAGTCATGTGACGCGGCCGGCGCAAGCGGCGATATTCTTTAAGTATTGAGGGGGTCTGTTTTCTCTGACGCTGTGTGTACTCATCCTAACTGCTTGAAAAAAGCAACAATATGTCCTCATGGAAAACACTTGTTCTTTTATCTTGTTTCCAATGATAACTCACAAGCACGACCCCAAAAAGATAATATTATGAGACAGCTTGATCTTCAACAATATTCCACAAGAAGCACTGAACCTAAGGTTCAGATTTTAAGCGTGCAAGGTTTTAAAGCTTGTGAGAAATTTGAAATATTCAATCTAAAGCAATCAATCAAGACAGAACACTCCATAAATCCATTCGATAAGAAACTATGCAAAGCAAATACTCCTTCAAAATCATTCGCGACATTAGACCACTCATTGAATATTGAAGATGTTGATTTGGATGTTATGCCCTCCACGTCATTTGGCAGCTTTGGCAGCATTATGTAGCATCTGCATCATGCATCCGAGCCGTTAATACACATTGTTTAATAAATATATCGCAATTTACAAGATGTTGCACTTTCGGTGAAAGGTCTGCAATTTCAGTGTAAAGTTTTAAATTTCGGTGGGTTGACAATTTCGGTGGTTGTTCTATTTCCATAACAAATGCTGCTATTTGTTTCCTTCTAAATATCTAGAATACTAATGTGTTCTAAAAGAACACCATTAATTTTTTTCATCGGAAAGCCTATGATTGAAAAATACCACCGAATTTAGCAAAAAATTAGGCATGCGTGAAATTACCCATTTATATTATCGGTGGATAGCAGCCCGTATAGCATGGGCGCGGTCCTAACGCAACCGCACGCGGATGGCGTCGAGCGAGCCGTGAGTTGTGACTCTCGCACTCTCACCGCGGCCGAGACTAATTACTCACAGTTAGATAAAGAAGCTTTGGGCATTGTATTCGGGGTGACAAAACACCACCAGCACTACTGGATGCGATTAGTTTTACGTAGTGATCATAGAGCACTAAGTTATATATTTGGTAAAAATAAAGGTATACCTGTGACGGCCGCGAGTCGCCTTCAAAGGTATGCAATTAAGTTAGCCGCATATGACTTTGAAATCGAATATGTCAGATCGGAAAACAATAGTTATGCAGATGCACTATCTCGATTACCTCTGAACTCGAGTAATAATCAAGCGAGAGGTAATAAGAAGGGGTGCAGTTATTTAAATTTCATACAGGAGGACATACCACTCAGTTTTAAAGAAATTAAATCTGAAGGTCTAAAGATCCCTTGTTAAATAAAGTAATAGGTTCGGTTGGCCGACGAGCGTTCAGGACGCATCGGAAAACCCCTATTTTAATAGAAAAGACTCTTTACATTTAGATCAGGGCTGTTTGGTATGGGATCTGGCGCCGCCACACTCGTGGCCATGGCCGACCGAGCCATGGTCCCGCTTGAACGTCGACTTTTTGGGCCCCCTCCGTAACAGATATTATTTGGTCATCATTGATGCGCACTCAAAGTGGATTGAAGTGGAAAGTATTGTTATATTACAATCCACATCAGACACAATAGTTATAAATCGTTTAAGACAAATATTTGCGCGTTTCGGTATACCTAAACGAGTCGTAAGTGACAACCGTCCCCCTTTTACATCTTTAGATTTAAAGAAATATTTTGATAATAGCGGCGTTAAGCACTCCTTGGTCGCCCCCTATCACCCCTCCAGCAACGGAGCAGCGGAGAACGCTGTACGTACCATTAAAAGGGTTGAGTAAATTTCTATTGATCAAACCGCATTGAGTAAATTTCTATTTATATATCGAAACACTGAACATAGCACTACGGGACGCGAGCCAACAGTGGCGATGTTCGGTAGACGTCTGCGCGGGAGACTTGACCTACTGCGTGCCGACGTGGGTGAACTGGTGCGGGATGAGCAGCTGACGTGCGAACAGCGGGACGCTAGTGCCCTTTTGCGAGTGTTAGCACCGAGCGATCATGCATTAATGAGAGATTACTCGATAAATAACCAAAAATGGTCAGATGCTGCAGTGGTCAGGCGTTCGAGGCCAGTATCGTACACAGTCGAGTCTGATGGACGTATGCATAAACGCCACATAGATCAAATATTAACAAAGGACCGTAGGAATTCGCGATATTCATTTTGTAGACGAGATAGTGTAGAAACTAATACAGACATGTTAGAGAGTAGGCCGGGTTCAGCGCCAGACTCTAAAACTTTTGTAGATGAAACCCCTGTAGTAACAAATAGAAGTGTGCCAACAAGCTCTTCGCCAACTTTGATTGAAGCTAATATACAAAAGGATGTTGACGATAACCGTGTTCGTCGGAAAGCCGCTCAAGAATGTTTAAGAAAGCTGGTGGCGCGATTCTCACGCGACGTGAGCTAGTGGACTGTATTTTTGCGGGGGGCGAAGCTAAACATTTCAGATGACACTTTACACAACAAACAAGATAGGTGATCGGGTTGCCGCGGAGGTGGTTTAGGCAGTGAATGCAACCCAAGAAATTAGGAGAGGATGCACTAACCTTTATGACGCCACGTGCTGTCGGAGCCGGTGCACCGGTTTTCTCTTCCTGGCTCAGGAGCTGCTGCCCACATCACTAAATCACTTGAGGGACACGAGAGGCACAATCCGATCGGTAAAGGTCTATGAAAGCGGTTAAAACCCAACAAATATTATTAATTTCTGAGAGTCGCGCGCGCCGCCGCCATTGCTGATTCTAGTTCAATGCGGAAGTGAAGATGCGGCCATTTCAACAATTGGGCGGGGGGAAAACTATTGCTATCTCACTTTAAAGGTAGTGCGGGAGGGAGATGGGTATAGGAAGCGTGTGTTCAGTGTCAATCAATTGAGAGATGACCTGAATCATTCGACAAACTACTACTATTGAGCGGGAAAATACAAATTTTACTATCGGCGCAACCATTCCCCCCGGCTTGAAGGGTTACCTTCAAAACGAAAAATGCGGAACAAATCTAAAGTCTAATCTAAATCTAGGTTTGGGAAATAACAACTAAAATATAAAACTAGGTTTGAACTCGTGCCTACTGCTGGTTAGGCAGAGGGCAGAGGCGAACAACCGGGCGCAGATACGATCCGGTTGCGGTTTTAACCCGTACAACACGAGTTATCCCGCGGGAATCGGGAAAAACTTCCTCTACTACTCCTAGAGGCCAATGTAAAGGAGGCGCATTCTCAGTCATAAGGACTACCACCGTACCTACAGTAATTGGGTTGGATGGAGTATTCCATTTTTGACGCGACTGCAGCGTGTGCAAATAATCGGTTCTCCAACGATTCCAAAACGATTGGACTAATTTATCTAAAAGAGCGTGACGAGTTAGAAGGTGCATTCTATCGTCATCAACATCCATTGCGGGTAAATATTTTATAGGAGTCGTATTTAAGAAGTGAGCTGGCGTTAACGCTAATGGCTCTGACGGATCGCTAGATAGAGTCCGACACAGCGGACGCGTGTTCATCACCACCTCTACTTGAGCGAGCACGGTACTCAACTCCTCGAACGAGAGAATCTGTTCGCCTATGACGCGAAACAGATGCGACTTAAGGCTTTTAATATTCGCTTCCCAATTACCACCAAAATGACTAGCTGCAGGCGTGTTAAAGTACCATTCAATGCGATTTTCGGCTAAGATGTGAGCGAATTCACTTTGGTAGTACTTAGACCGTAAGAATGCGTGCAATTCCGAAATACTACGTCGGGCCCCTACATAGTTTGTACCGTTGTCCGAATACATGCGCTTAACCGGACCACGACGCGACAAAAAACGTTTAAAAGCGGACATAAAATTTTGCGTACTTAAATCACCGGTCAACTCTATATGAACCGCGCGAGTTGTCATACAAATGAACAAACAAACATAAGCCTTCGTGGAGCGAATGCCACGACCACGAGCAATAGTGACTTTGAAAGGCCCAGCAAAGTCTGTGCCGGTGTGTACGAAAGGTTTTGCGGATTGAACAACACGACAAGAGCGATGATCGGCCATTTCAGGCGCGATAAAACGCGGGCGGAGTTTAAAACAAGGTACACATCTGTGTACTCTAGCGCGCATCAAATTACGAGCGGAAATTATCCAGTATTTCTGTCTCAAAATAGACATTAACAAATCGGGACCAGCGTGACAATTCACCTTATGATGATAATCTACTAACAAATCTAATACGTGGTCCTTACGCGGGAGAACTACTGGATGCCTTTGTTCAAATCCTAAACTTGAATTTCTCAAACGACCACCTACTCGAATGAGTCCATCTTCCAAAAATGGTTTCAAGTGTCGGAAAGAACGACTACAAGGTTTGTTAAATTCTAAATTTTTAAATTCAGAAGGAAAATAAAATTTCTGCAACTCGCGAAGTATGACCAATTCAGCTTTATCTAAATCAGCGGCGGTTATATGACCGCGCGTAGATAAAATTCTCAAAAATCGGCCTACATAAACAACACAACGCAACAGTCTCGACCAAGACGAGACGCGATTAGCCAACAACAAAATAAGGGACTCTTCACGCGGGACCGATACAACAAGCGAGTGCTTCTTCTCCTCGGGTGGTTCGGAAACCGTAGTGGGATTGAATTGACTAACTGGCCACTTATCTAACGCGGCATGAATCCAGGACGGTCCACTAAACCATAACGGGTGATCTAAAATTTGCGAAGGAAGCAATCCACGAGAGAGACAATCGGCTGGGTTGTCGGTGCCAGCAACGTGAAAGAGATTTTGTGGCGCTAATTCAGATTGAATTTTTGCCACTCTATTAGCGACGAATGTGTTCCAACGATGGGGCGAAGAGTGGGCCCAACACAAAGCGACTGTTGAGTCCGAAAAAGCTAAAATTCTACTAATATTAATGCGACTACTACAAGCATTGACGATAGAGGTGATCAATCTAACTAACAATAGTAAAGCGCATAGCTCGAGGCGCGCCAGAGAGACGACCTTACGAGGAGAGACAGCGAATAAGCGAAAATTTACAATTATGTCAAATAAATTACCTTGAAGATTTTGACCACAATACTAAATGTCATTAAGCGACACGGAAGTGCTAGTCTTAGCACTGCCATCCAAAACTACGCGGAGTTTAGTAGTAAGCTTATCTTCTCTAATAACTCCGTGGTGCGGGATAATGTACGAAGGCTGGGTCTCGTCAGTGTCCGCAGGCGCAGGTGAGATGTAACCTTTATCTAAATATTCGTTAACAACCTCATCATAGGCTTGCTTTAACTTTGGAGACGCCTGCATCTTTCGTTCTAAACAAAGAAAGCGTTTTTCAGCGGATACACAGGAGTCACCGAGCGAAAAAATATCTCCCTTGAAAGGGAGCGCGACAACATAACGACCCTGCTCATCACGAGTAGTCGTGCGACAATAAATCTCCTCAGCCATCTTGTCATCAGGGCTTAGGATAGGTGGGACATTGACCTCTTCAATTTCCCAAAACTTGCGGATGGTAGACTCCAGTGGCGGCTCGACGGTGCAACAGAACGAAGCAGTCGAGTGACTAAAACTATCTATAGAAGCGGGTGCGGAACCAATTATAACAAAACCAAGAACTGTTTCCAGTGTGTGCGGAGCGGGGTACGTCGGTCCCCCTTGAACCTTACGTGATAACTGGAGGTGCGGGAGAATCGAAGCGCCGATCAATATATCGACGACTCCAGGAACAGCGTAAGTCTCATCTGCTAATTTCGTTAATAAAGACGTGTCCACCGGGACGGTAGGCAACTGTTCAGTTATTTTATCTGTAACGAGCGAATCCATGTCAAACCAAATATTATTATTAAAACGAGATCCAAACCTTGTTTTAACGGTGCCATGAACAGTTGACTGTAAACCTCCAAAACCCTTCACCACTGAGCGGGTTGAACGCTTATTAACATAGAAACCAAGACGTTGACAACAATCTTGAGTAATAAAATTACTTTGCGAAGCGCCATCTAATAGCGCTCGAACAATGTGCGGTTTACCTAATGCATCAACAATAATAACGCGAGCAGTCGCGAGAACAACAGTAGTGAGCGCAGCACTAGCGGACAACGAACACAAGGTGACGTCATTCGCAGCGGTCTCCGTGCGGGCAGGACCGCGCGCGAGCGCGGGCTGCGGCTGTGGCGAGCTATGCGACGGTGTGCCACCGCTCGACGAACCAACTGTGCTCACATTGGATGCGGCGTTACTATTTTCAAAATGAAGTAAAGTGTGGTGTCTCGCTGGACATTTGCGACAACTATTGCTACTATTACATAAAACAACGCGGTGTTTAGTACCGAGACAATTAAAACAAAAATTATTAGCGCGAACAAATTTATAACGATCATTAGGCGATAATTTTAGGAAACCCGGACACTTGTACAATTGCGAATGATGAGCATTACACAAAGAGCAAACAGGTGATTGTACATGTGCTGGTGCGGTATTAACATAAGTATGAGTTGACCTCAGTGACTTCGATGACGCATCTATTTTACGTTCGGAACTAACAACTTTCTTCGCGCCTTCATGTTTCGATGAAGAGTGTTGCAATATTTTTATATGCTAGCGAACAAAACTTTCTAAGTCTCGAACTTAGGAATTTTATTGCCGCGATGATCCGACTCAAATAAACGAATGGTTTCGGAATCTAATTTCTTTAAACCCATATACAAAAATAAGAAGTCGCAGAGGTCTTCGATCTTTAGGTTCTTTACGGCGCGAACAGATGCTGCGAAAGTATCTAGAAACTTCTCTAAGTTTTGATCGTTACATGCCGTAATGGATTTCAAGTCAAACATCTGATCCAAATATGCGTCAGCTACCGATCTTTTATCCTCATACTTAGCTTTCAAAGTATTTAAAATTAAATTATAATTTTCGGCACTAAACGTAATTCCAGCGCAAACGGTTATAGCTTTACCAGTTAATTTTTCAACGAGATAATGCAATTTTTCGTGATCTGTCAACGAAACGTTCTTATTTATTGTATTCTCAAAACTATCTATAAATAAACACCAATTGCGGATGTTACCATCAAATTTGGGTATTTGAATTGGTGGCAACTTTGGTCGGTCGCGAGTGGGATTGAGTCGGTCAGACGGTTTATCCAAACTCCTAGCGACGCGTTTGATACGACAATACAAATCGTCAAACGACGACAAGGCCTGATAACTCACTGAGTAATCGGGATTTAAATCTAACTCTAAAACGTTGATGTCATGTACTAAGGATTCGAAATCCGCGCGTAAACTATCTAAGTTTTCTATAGAACATAAGAACGAATCTCTAATAGCCAAATCAGAGGTTTTAAGTGCATTATCACAAATCGATTGTACGCGAGAGTAAAGCATTTCTCTTTTAGCGTATAAAAGTTTCAATTGAACTTTACTATCGGTACTGCCAACCTTTGGGGACATTTTTACTACTAAATATCAAACTAAAGTGCGGTAAACAACAAATGAAATAACTTAATTTTAGCGGTATAGAACAGCGACGCGGCGCGAACGATATATTCCGTAGGTAGGTAGGTACTTATAACTGCGAGTGCAAGTTTGAACAAAACGCGAATAACAACAACCAGATCGTACCTACGCGAGCTAGATCGCTGTCTAGGTTCAACTATTATTTCAGGGATTAAGTATTGCGTAATATCTATTCAAATTAAAATACTTTCGTATGAATTTGAATGAAATGCGAGCGAGGTATAACCGCGTACCTACCTATGTAGGTATTAGGTAAATACGATGCGAACTAGCGGCGAACGGATAACTTAGAAATTGAATTAGCCAAATGCGTTAGGTATTACACTGTGCCTATGCACTAGGGTGTCTAGGATACCTAAGATCTAAACCTAAATGCCTAGATGCGGGGTTTTCTACTAAAATAACTAGGTATTTAGGTGCGGTGCGTTTATTCCCTATGGAATAAATAACAAAATGCGAACTACGACTAAGGATCCGGTGAGTGGGACCAAAAAGAATGGTGGCGCGATTCCCACGCCACGTGAGCTAGTGGACTGTATTTTTGCGGGGGGCGAAGCTAAACATTTCAGATGACACTTTACACAACAAACAAGATAGGTGATCGGGTTGCCGCGGAGGTGGTTTAGGCAGTGAATGCAACCCAAGAAATTAGGAGAGGATGCACTAACCTTTATGACGCCACGTGCTGTCGGAGCCGGTGCACCGGTCTTCTCTTCCTGGCTCAGGAGCTGCTGCCCACATCACTAAATCACTTGAGGGACACGAGAGGCACAATCCGATCGGTAAAGGTCTATGAAAGCGGTTAAAATCCAACAAATATTATTAATTTCTGAGAGTCGCGCGCGCCGCCGCCATTGCTGATTCTAGTTCAATGCGGAAGTGAAGATGCGGCCATTTCAACAATCGGGCGGGGGGAAAACTATTGCTATCTCACTTTAAAGGTAGTGCGGGAGGGAGATGGGTATAGGAAGCGTGTGTTCAGTGTCAATCAATTGAGAGATGACCTGAATCATTCGACATACTACTACTATTGAGCGGGAAAATACAAATTTTACTATCGGCGCAACCAAAAGCTAAAACTATATAAATCATATATATATAAATATATGTATATACCTAGCTATGTAATGTTACAACTTATTATTATTATGTTCTAGTAGTCTTAGTTTGTAAACTTATACGTATAATGTATACTTATGTATACCTACACTGTAAAATATTGTACACCTATAAATGGGAATCGTTATCATAACTGTATTTAGTGAACCGGATATCCTGTACTTGTTACTGGTGTTTATGAATGGGAGGAGGACAGTGTTGTGTACAGTACTTTTATATATGTACCTACTTATTACTTAGAGTAGGTAGGTACAATAAATGTAACAGCGTAGCGGGTAGATTGTACTACTTTTTAATAAATCAGTCTGCTTTGGATCTCGGCGTTTGATTGCTGTGCCCCCGACATATCACATTTGCGTTGCAGTTCGAGACGCGGTGTGGCCACAAGACACTAGCCGCCTTGTTTAGGGCCGTCTTCTCGGTCACACACTAATTCCGCATCGTGAAATGACTCGTTACAACCGGTTTCTGTAATAGCGAACAAATCTGCCTCTGCGGTTGCAATGTTTACATAAAAAAATTCAAACTTTATTCGAAGTCCTCCCGCGTTTTGGTAATATTAATCCACAGATTTCTTCGCAGATTTTTGTTTTATTGATTGATCTACGAAACCACACACATGCCGCAAATTCAATATTTACTGCCCAGTTCTCTGGTTGGCACAAGTTTTCGTATTTTACTCTCTGGTACCTCTATTATAAAGAAAGCATAATCCCTTTCAGTTTTGTGTTTATTTTTTCTATTTTAATTAGTACTCCTTCCCCACATCCTTCCTTATGTGCTTTTTCAAACTCTCTATTGTTGTCTCTTTCTATAGTAGCCATACATGTAAATTTTTTCTTTTTCTATTTCCTGGATATCACTGTCGCTATCGACCTTTCCTAACTTCATTGTTTGTGTATTTATTTCTTTTCCGGGTTACGGTGCTCCAGTTCTTCCCTTTCTGATACTTGGCCTTCGTTTATGTTACTATCCACCTTAAGATTATCTCAATTGTTATTTACAAACAACCGACTTCGTGGCCACACTTTCACATGACAAATTCACTTGGAAGCGAACGATTGTTGTTTACCCGTTTGTAATTTTCTTTCACCACACATGTAAACGGTATCGACTGACCTACATATAATCACGCCTTTATTCCCAGAGGGTTAGACAGAGGTGAATTATCACCCACATTTAACCAATAATCATATTCGGTCCCACGTAATAGGGGTGAGCCTATTGCCGTATTTCGGGCACTATTGTTGACTCGAGGCATGCATCTGAGGCTGTTTTAGCACCTTTGTTTCATTTTCCCTCTGTAAACTTACTTTAATTTTTCTGTATTCTTAATCGTCTTTATAATTAAAAGATTTATTCGCAGTTCTATTGGCTCGAATTAGGCATTGTGCTCGCACATTCTGGACAAATCCTATGACCCTTGTACTCCGGTGTGTATCGGAGGAATATGTTCAACGTCAACCACCACACTCGTTAAGCCAAGACACATCTCGTGAAATTTCTTCCCACATTTTTCATGCGAACACTCCATGAAGTAATTATCAATGACTCCATTACAGCCGATACATTTATTACTCATTTATTAATTCTCAAAGTTTAATGATTTTCAAACAATGTATCTATGGGAATCTGACCGTTTTGTTAATTATACATATTACTGCTCTGAGTTTAGCGCGATGATACATAATCTTCCTCGATATCTTGGACTATTCAACATAAAAATATATTTTTCAATTCGAACCTGTGGTTCTTAAGATTAGCGCGTTCAACCAAACAAATAACTCAACTTTATCATATCAAGTTTATATTACTTTCAATGCTACTATTAGAAGAATATATTTATATATATGTATTTACTAATTATGTTCCTTTCGTTTCTATAGGATGAAATACTAATTGCTTCGATAGATTTCATTACGCTCATAGAAATAAATTACTACATTAACATAGTGTATTTGCTTTCGATTCATAAAATATAATCATCATTTTGTAGAGCCCTTGAATGTACTGTAAGCAAAGTTCTTAAACTTTTAAATTGAAATTATGATCACAAGGTGAAAGTTTCAAGGGTGACTGTCCAACCCAGTGAAGTATGTAGGTATTGTAGGTAGCTCTGTACCCGCTGACCCAAATCTCTTAATTCTTTTTGATGCCTAAAGCTTAATATTTATGTATGTTAAGTAGTTCCTATTTGAAGATAGATAGGTAGATAAAGTTAGAATAGATTAATGCTCTTCATGAATTGACCCAGGTGGTAAGTGTAGGTACGTTGCAGACGGCATATCATGGCCTGGTAGTCTCAGTACTGATGTAAGGCGTAATTTACTGGTGAAACTCCACTGATGAAGATTAAGATATTTTTTTATTTACATAATGTACAAATATAAAAACAATACAGAATATACCTATACAATCCTGCAGGTTCAGGCATTAAAGAATTCCTCCCCATCGATGTCAACCGGGAGGGTGGCCATTAGGCTAGAGGCATTGCCACGTTGAATGGCAATACCAATCCTTTGCGCAAGTAATAAACTAGTCCTTTGGTCACGTGTAGCGTCAAATAGACGTTTAGAAATGTCTCTAAACAAAAGACGGGCACTTGGACCCCATGAACCCAGCATCTCGACCCCAAACGGCTCAAATATGTTATTCTCACTTGTATTACTATACTTGCGCCCGTTTGAGGGTCTCAGCAGATGTTAAGCAAATAATTAAATTCAATGACATTTCTTATTAGGTATATAAATTATATTTGACTAATTTGATGTATATTTTGCATGCAGGTGATTATTATGTAAAACATAATAATCACGGAATACTGACATTTAATGTTCGGACATGAAATATCTTATCGTTTATATTGAATTGCAAATCTTAATTTCTAATTAATACTTAGTGATTAAATTCTCGTCATAATACGTGTGACGCTATTGCATGCCAATCCAGTGTGACCACCAGAATCCCCTAATCCGATCCCCCAGGGGATCCCAATCTGGCTGAAATATGGTGAAATCTAAATGTATTGTCTGTACCCATATACCGCAATAAATTGATTTGATTTGATTTTAATAAAACTTTATTGTATTAGTGTACAATAAAGTTTTACTTTTAGGAGGAATCACGTACCCCATTCCTCCATATTGGTGACCTCATCATGATAAGGCGCAGATTAGTACTTTAGTCATTTAAACTATACAGCTAACTAAACAATTATAATAAAAGCTTGAATATTCCACATCCTCGACCTCAACAGGGATACCATAGTCTGTAGAGACTATCCAACGTGATTACCACTACAGTCATTTGTGTGTAAAGGCACAGAGCATCGCACCTTCAGTACATCAGCCAGATGATCATAACCATCCCGTCATTTTACTGGGAAATAGTTTCAACTTATTACCGACTTCATCGCTTCACCACTACACCAAACTTTACCTGCTAGAAAGAAACCTCGTACCCGAAAGAAATTATTTCTTGCGTTTAAGAATGCCATGTGAAGGAATGGTCGCTATTTTTAAATACTTTTGGCATTTGATAGTAGCGGCTATAATTTACCGCGGTAGCCTGGTGATATGCGTAATGGACTGCTGAGACGAGGTCTCGGATTCGATCCCAGGTTTTACCATGGCACACGTCAATGACTTTTCGATGCTTTTCGAAGTTTTGTGTGTATTTATCGCAGGTTTATAAGTGCCTGGTTAATGGCATAAACTAACGAAATGTGGGTGCTAGCACCTCTGCCTACCCACCTCTTCGGGGATTTAGGCGTGAGTTTATGTTATGTATGTTATAATTTAATAATATTATTATTCGGTAACAAGTCTTTGTACAACAGAAAAGTTAAAAAAAAATCTAATTTCGAATAACCGTAAGGCTACGTAACAGCTGTGTCATTCTTCAAATTTGATTTCAATTAAGGAAACAAAAGCCAAAAGTTTTATTAAAACGGAATATTATTCGTGATTCTTATCCACATTGCTGTATTTAATACATACTTAAAGTCTGAAATCAATTAGATTTTAAATTATTCTTGTGTTGATCTTTACTGTCCTATAATTTAAAGCAATTAGAAAGTGAATCAATGGCACTGTTTTAATATTTGTATTCAATATAAAATCATCTGTGTCTGATTGCACTTCGCTCCCAATGCGTATTATTTATGATAATGTATGTGTAATATTGACGAGCTCGGACATGACTTGACTGCAGTCGTCCACGCATCATCTATTAATCAATGTGGTCAGGGGCTTCACCACCACCTCTTGAGGCAGTATTATTTCAGTCTTACTTCGTGTTTTGGTACCTCGATGTCTTAAAACAGTATTACAATAATGTTATTTAACTCAGCAGTTTTGTGACGTCAACGATAGGTTTGACATTCTTTTCTTTAAAAGTCATTCGTTCCAAAATAATATTGAATAAATAATATTCGAGGATATTCATGTTCGTGTCTCTTCGGTTCTCTTCGGCCATCGAAGTCGAAGAGACAAAGAGATACGACGAAGGCAATATCACGTTTTTTGAATGATTTCATTGATCGTAGAGATTAAGTCGATGTCGCCTGTAGAGCTAGAACAAGGGTATTCCGTCTCTGCGTACACTTGTAGAATTTGACGTAGAGGGGATAGAATGAGCATTCGCTCGTTTGGTGTAAACTGTAGATGATCGAGGGTCATGGGAAGTATGAGGCGAAAGCCTTATAGGGTAATCTTACACCCCGGTAATTGAAATCAGAGATGGCCATGTGGAGTTCGTGGGGATCACCGCACGAAAAAAAGTTCGATTAATCTTTGGATAACACAAGGAAAAAACAACGTTTTGATGAAATATTTATAAAACTCTTCTTCTTCAAATTCTTTCCTAAAATTGTACAACCAATCCTCTAGATCAGAAGACTCGGTTTCACGCTTGAAATATGCAAGTTAACAAATCTGTCATAATATTAATTATGATTGATAGTACTTTTTAATAGAAATTTCTTCAATCATAGGGCATTGTTGTCTATTTGCAGCAGAACAACCACCATTATAGGCAAACATCTGTTCGGATGACCTCGGTTAGGACTTTTTTTTCTACGTGCGCAAAATCCCCACGGATACCCCCCCACCGGAATCGGTGGAAGAGGTTATGTCGGACTCGAACCGACCAAAACGCACAGCGTCCGTGGGTCGTTTTTGGTTGCCGAAGGTGAGGTTGACAGGCATATTTCTCGCACCACGGCCGACTCAGGGCCATCTCTTACGATCTGGCCCTCTTCTCGAGTGTGAGGACTACAGAGTCCCCAACTCGTCCCCGGAAACGGGGAGGCGCGCCGCCGCCGCTACCTACTTCTGCCAGGGTGACAGGCGGCTCCACCAGTCACCCCCAGGTCTGCGCTCATGGGGGGCGGAGGTCGTTCATCGACCTCCGACGCCCACCTCAGTTACATCTTCAGCTATCACTGTTGCAGACTAGTCTTAGAATGGCATCGTTCATAGCAGCCTTAGTATGTTTAGCATACTAAATCCTCTTCAGTTAGCTGAAAAAGATTGAAATTATTTTATGAGGTCATACTACGCCACGATTAGAGACGTGTCAACTCGTGTTAGTGAGGTTGGCTAGGACTCCAAAGTAGGGCACTATATAGTTACACATATTATTTTAAACATATATGTACAATCACCACTAATATAGTTCTCGAAATTGCCTCTGTGTTTGAGCTAGTCTTGGAAATAAATTGATATGACTTAATAGTTTCAGAAGAATATTTATTGGCCCTTTTTTTTTTTTTTTACGTGCGCAAAATCCCCACGGATACCTCCCCACCGGAGCCGGTGGAGGAGGTTATGTCGGACTCGAACCGACTAAAACGCACGCCGCCTGTGGGTCGCTTTGTTGCCGAAGGTGAGGTTGACAGGCATATCCCTCGCACCCCGGCCGACCCAGGGCCATCTCTCACGATCTGGCCCTCTTCTCGGGTGTGGGGACTACAGAGTCCCCAACTCGTCCCCGGAAACGGGGAGGCGCGCCACCGCCGCGGCCTGCTTCTGCCAGGGTGACAGGCGGCTCCACCTGTCACCCCCAGGCCGTATTTATTGGCCCTTGTTGAATGTTCAACTGTTGAAACAAAAACTGATCCTGACTCCTATTTATCAATTGCATTATACACAGTTATTTCATTGATATCTAAAGTGCGTAAAAACATTGTTTTGCAAACAATATTTTCACCTTTACCATGACGTGTAGACAAAGAATAAACAAGAGTCTTTGTATTTAACACGTTTTGGTTTTGGTTTAACATAACGTAGTATGAAATCCCACTGACGTACATGATCTCCTAACTTCCAATAATTAACAAAAACTGTCTTTCTTGCGTTATAACTAAAAGCTTCAAAACATTTCCTTTTGAATTGGCAGGGATCACCTAAGACTTTCTATTCATATTACGATGCCAATTTTTTCACATCTTTGTCTTTTTCTACCTCTTATATTTTCAGCATTTTGAGCATCATTAGTATTAGTATAAATCGTATCAGAGGACGCAATAAATACAACCAAATTTGAGTTATTTAATTCAATAACAGCAGAAATGGAAGGTGTCGGCTCACTGAGTATGCTTAGTTGTTGTTGATTGGCATCTTGTGATTGAGAAGTGACACAAGCTAGAATGTTCCTAAACAATTCTGGAGTTGAAACATTTGAAGTTTATATTGATATAATATATGGCGAGATGGAGTAAACAGGTTTTCATTGGTTTCATTAATAATCTAAGTTATTCACTTTTTGTGAGGATTGAGAAAAGCTCTCTGCAGCTGATAACTCCGATACGAGCAGATTGTTATTTAAGCAGTCTGTTATTCTATTTTTATCATATGGAATAATAGATTGGACTTTACTTGAGTATTTTGCTGTCCACAAATCTTCTTAGAAAGAAAGAAAGAAAGAAAATATGTTTTATTTAGAAAACACAGCGCATATTTTTAGAGGTAGTATTAACACACAGCGGAATACATAGGTACAACAATGTTAAAATAAATAAAAATTGTGTGTATTTTTTTGTTTCCTGACCATAGATCAGAAACCTAGCATATTCGCCTCTTATCTTATCTTACAAAACGTGGCAAGAGTAAGAGTGGCAAAACGCCGACATAAGCACGTTTTTTGTTTTAAATAATATAGGTTAGTCATTATATGTTTATACTTAACATGTACGCTGTATTCCCAAAAAGGTTTGGATACTCAGCATACACTGCAATGGATGTGATCCATCACAGTCCTGGTTTTCAGATCCAACCTCAAAAGCCGCCTGACGTCGCTAAGCAATATCGCGTTATCTATTTATTGATAGGGAACATATTTTTACATTGGGATACAAAAGAAACAGCAGTTTACCTAACAGGTAAACTGCTGAATCTTAATCGAAAGAAGAGTCAGAGCTTGGGACACATTCTGATATCAACGGAGAAAATATCAAATCAGGATCTTCATCAGCTGGCATAAATTCGTGGGAGGGCCCAGTTGTCACATAATCTAAAAACAAATTTAGCATTGATTTAAGATTATGTTAGTCAGTTTCGTGCTTTTGTGCGGCGTTTATATATAAAAAATAAAGTATTTATACAAGGTATTTGCTTAATGGTACAACAAGCCGACACATACCCGTTCTAACCCATCGCTTGTCAGACGATGGCATAATTAGAAACTTAAAATTGAGTGATACTTTTTTTTTTTTTTTTCACGTGCGCAAAATCCCCACGGATACCTCCCCACAATTGAGTGATACTAATACATACTTGAATACCTTATAACACACCAATACACAGAACAAACGAAAATGTTCATCACATAAATGTTTGTTCTGAGTGGGAATCGAACTCACAACTCCTGGAGTAGGAGACCGAGTTACTGCCTAATGCGCCATTGAATGAGTCATGTATAGCTGAGTGCTATAAAGACAATACTGATTGCAAATGTAAAGTAACGCCCGTTGCGGTACAAACTTGGATGGATGACCAAAATACGAATTGTTAAATTCTGCGGGCTTCAAAGCCTAGGTGGTCTCGGTTGCATTTGCATGACTGCAATCGTTAAGCTATGTCAGAGGCCAGAATGGTGGCTGTAGCTACAAACTCTGATACCAGGTTATGGTACTAATTAGCTGAATCACACGGAAGCAGAAGATATAAACAATAGGACGACAATTATTAAGTTCTATTACCTCATGCTTTGAACTTGTTTACCACTACACCATTGCACACTCAAATAATAGCAAAAGTCATTAAAATATAACAAAAACTTTAATATAGTAACATATTATGCTTATCTGATAAGTTGCAACAAAATGACCCCTTCAAAAGCAATACCTACCATGTTAGAAAAGGAAAGCATTAAACTAATGCTTAAGTTAATGCATGCAAATATTCAAAAATTATCAATACACCATAATATATTCTTTTTATACACATTCGATTTTAAAATTGAATATCTAACATAATTCATTACATTACATAACAATAGAACATAATAGTTATAATAATTGAAAGTAACTACTTATCAATATATCGCCTTGGTCTTGTGTGTGTACGGTTCATTTTAGAAAACAGACCCTACACACTCCTATCCACACGCTGTCTATGCATACGTAAACATACTTACGTTTGAACTATAACATTAACAATATAGGTATTTAAACTATCATGGTCACTGACATCAGTATCAGATATATATCAGATAACATTAACATTTTTCTGTAAATATGATTAAGAATTGTTATTGATAAGGAAGGTATCCTGCATGAAGCAGTAAGTGACTTGTGAAATAAGCTATAAAATTATAAAGGATTGAGTACACATACGTTTCAGAATAAGTTTAACAGTGAAGCTTAAGTGAAGTTACGAAAAATTTATTCGAAAATATACCGTGCAATAAAGGAGTAAGTAACTTACGAGTGCACATCTTTTAATTTTACTGGAGCAAAGACAAAGAAAGACTGGACTTTTTTAATTATTTATTTATTAAAATGCATAAAACACATTACAATCATATACGTCATCATCATCATCATCATGTCAGCCACACATAGTCCACTGCTGAACATAGGCCTCTCCCACAGACTTCCAGAATGACCGATCTAAAGCAGCACGCATCCAGCGCTTCCCGGCGACCTTGATGAGTCGTCCTTCCACCTGGCCGTTGGTCGTCCTACGCTACGTTTGCCCGCATGCAGTCGCCATTCCAGAACTTTTTGCTCCATCGGCCATCTGTTCTGCGCGCTATGTGTCCCGCCCATTGCCACTTCAACGAGCTAATCCGCTCGGTCGTCGGTTACTTTTGTCCTCTTACGGATATCATCATTTCTGACGCGATCACGTAAGGAAATACCGAGCATAGCCCTCTCCATAGCTCAGTCATATACGTATTATATCCTAAATACAATGTTTAGATCTGGATCGTAACATAAATAATATGTGCACACATAGAGAAATAAAAAGTTTACACAAGATACATCATCTCTGATTTATAAATACTAAAATATAAGTTCAGATTTGGATATCTCCACCGGGGATTGCGATTACGTACATATTGTTAATGGTTTAAATAAATTATGCATCGAGCAACTATATTTACGTTTTTTTTGCCAGTTAATTATGATATTTCTTAAGGAAGTTGCTTTGGTATTTTTTTAAAACCATTTTTATGGTTTTTGTTAGAAAAAATATGAAAATATATAGAACATGAGTCGAATTTACATCGATTGGCGAAATAAAAAAAAATGCGTGTGTGTATACACGCCTTTATTGTCCGAGGTATGCGGTATGATTTTGGAGTAGTATTGTTTTAACAGGATTATTTTTATATCAAATTTAGCGAACTTTTGTCAAAGTTACTAGGTATCCGACGCATTTGTTATTGTTTTGGTATATACGGTTAAAAATCATTTTCGTAACCCAAAAAGCAAGTAAACCGTATTTATACACGTTAATTTAATAGAATAAATGATGGACCTTTTTTTGGGTTCCATGGATACCTCCCCCCCACTACCTGCCCAGCAAGGCTGTTATATTGAACTCAAACCGCCTAAAACCGCATGCGGTCTCATTGAAGTGGATAAATAAGGCATTTCCGTCATTCACGCTGTCATTTCCAGATTTTAGCTAGACCACTCGAATGTGGGAACCATGGTCCCCGTATTGTACCGGCTTCTTTTAGGGTAGCGTTAACCTCAGACCTGCGCGGATGGAGGTCACTGAGCTTTTTTTTTATACCACTTAGGTGGCAGACAAGGGCACGGCCCACCTGATGGAAAGTGGTTACCGTGGCCTATGGACGTGTGTAACACCAGAGAAGCCACACTCGCGCTGCCGACCCTGTAAGCACAGAGTTTCTGTGCCGTCAGTGTAGAGGACAAAGCAGGACAAGCCTTTAGTCATCCCACTGACAGCACAAATTCTCCAGTGAGCTCTGGCTACCCTACTCACCGCTGGGAACACAACATGAAGTTATTATAATCGCGGTATTCTGCAGGGCGGACGTACTTCCCCAGTCGGACTGCTCGCGGAAATACCGCCGTCTCCTACCTCCTGAGCTATCTCCAACGCACGAGTCGCCTCCGCTGCATTGCCATTTAGTGAGCTCTTAAGTTTCTCCCAAACCCACTCCACCGTCTGCTACTCAAGCATTACTTTCTTGCAGTGACAGCTTACGCGCTCACGTTATGCACTATAACTACGAGCATGAAGCACAGTGAGATTACTCGCATCCGAGATACGCCTATAAATGTAGGTATATTTTATCGCAGGTTTATAAGTGCCCGGTTAATGGCAATAGGCTCGCCACCTAATACATTGGGACCTAAACATAAACTGGCGAAATGTAGGTGCTAGCACCTCTGCCTACCCCTTCGGGGATATAGGCGTGAGTTTATGTAATGTAATGTAATGTAATAAATTACATAGATGAACTCATAGAAATTGCTTCGATATGTAACAAACAAATAAATTTTAAAAATAAAGTACCTACCTAAAACACTGTGCCATAACATACGAGTATTTTACTTCAAAGTAAAAACTTATTATTGAAAATCCTTTTTTAAAAAGAAGAAGCTCTATGGACTTTTAAAAGAAAATAACTGACATTAGGTGTAGGGTTTGACTACAAAGGAAATTCTAGTACCTTGTGATTTTTCATCTGTTTTAATTTATCTTCGGTATGCTCCGGAGATACTCCGGTAATGCCAAAGTTATATTGAAACGTCTAAAAAAGTCATATTTACAATTATTCTTTCGTGAGTATTTTAATCACCAATCGAGATATAATGTTAACACTATTATTATAATGACCTTATTAAAATATGTAAAAAAAAACTGTATCAAAAATGTTGCGATTGCATGTATGTAGGTATGTATAATATATATTACCTACTTATTAATACATGTATTTATAAAAAAATGTATTGAATGAAAGCGAGAAAAATACTTGAATCACCGGAAGATTTGAAAAAGAAAACCGGGTTTTTGCAAAAGCCTACGAAGGAGTTCTGTTTCTTTGTCTCAGCAGCACATCTCTAATGTGTACGAATTATGGCAGGGAATAGACAACTATCATAAATATTCAATTCTGTCAATAGGCAAGCATCTATTTTTGTATATATTACGTTTATGAATCAAACAAAACTTTATTATACGCTCATGGTACCAATTTGAGTAAGGTTATTTTTGAGCCTGAAAGCAAGGAAAAGAGACATCGCTATACGTACTGTAAAGCTCCATCTCTTTCACACCCTTAACGGATCAACTTGTACGTAATATATAAAATGTTCTAAATAAATACTTGCCTTTTTAAATAACTGGCAGGATATTTGTTCAATAAAAAGGTATTAAAAAAAAGATAAATATCTGTCATATAATATTAAAATTATTGTAAATTGTATTGTACGAAACATTTTACTTTCACGGACGTCACTCATTTTATTTTCCACCGCAAAAATAACTCCATTAGTCATTATTGGGCGTTTATGATCACATCACGCAAATATTCTAACATGTATTGCAGAGAGCAGAGGTGGTTGTAAGCTTGGAATCCAAGAAGATAGTGCAACCACCATTTGAAATGCTGAAGTATAGGTATATCTTATATAGGCCATCAGAGTGAATTCAACTCTCCATCTAAGGCTACAGCTGAAAGATATAACAACAGTGAAGCAATATAAAATAATCAATTTCAATGACAACCAATCGGCATTGAAGCTATGGGAATATGTTTCATAAGTATCAAACAAAACACATCGACCTTAAATGCATTTTTTGAAAAACATCTACAAAGTGGAATAATTAGTGTGCGACAAAGACATTTTAAATATGTTGGCCGATGGGTTAACTAAAAGAGTACCAGGACCTCGACATCTGGAACTAGATAAACGCTTAGGCTTATCATTGTGAGAAGGAGTGTTGTGCTAAACCTTTGTAACAAAATTTGATTCCTATTGAATATCTTCTGACATTAAAACAATTGTGAATTTTAGGTGCATAGGTAACATTTTATTTTCCACTGCAAATAATATAAAGCTAGTATTTAATGTTTTTAATTGATTGGGCATTTATAAGCATATCACGCTAATATTATAACAGGTGCAAAGGGTGCGAGGCACCGGGGCACAGGGTCATTGTGGCAACATAGGGGCATGTGCTATTTTACCACATCAAGTACGGTATGGAAAAGGTGACGTCGCACTCAAATTCACTTAAGTAAGAACTACTGCTTTGTTAGTTGACGTTATTCAAGGCTCTAACTAAAGGCTCTCGGGTCCAGATTAGATAGATAGAGGCCATTTCGATGGCTCAGGGTCAGCTGGGGCGTGAGAGATTTGCCTGAGTCAATCACACCCTCGGAAATTCACGGCGTTTGAGCCGGTACGAGTCCAACATAAATCCACCCCCACTCCAACGGGATTTTCGCTTAGTAAAAAAGCTGATTTTCGTTATTTAATCATTTATTTTTTGTTAAATTCATTATTCTCAGGACAAGCTTTGTGTGAAAGGTATTTTCAAAAAGTCTATTAACCAAGTCTATATTTGAATGAATTTTAAGCATTTAGTATGCTTACTATTCAAATTGATTAGAATAGAAAAAATTAAAACGGTCCGGGCGGGATTCGAACTCACGATCTTTCCCTTACAGGTTCGATATAGTAACTTATGTGTTGCCTCACCGATTTGTAAGAATTAGACGGTTACAGCTGTTTCAGCAGTGTGTTCGCATCGAGGAATCCACTTCTAACTGGTGCGATCTCATTGCTGGTGTCCCTCAAGGCGGTATTCTCTTTCCCTTATTATTTTCTATTTTTATTAATCTTATTACTTACAATCTTCGATGTGCGTATCATCTGTATGCAGACGACCTGCAGTTATATGCTCAAGCACCTGCGGATAACATTTCTTGTGCCATACACGAGTTGAATGAGGATCTGGAGGCTTTGGGAAATTGGTCTACTAATTTTGGTTTAACCATAAACCCATCAAAGTGCCAGGCCATCATACTGGGCAGTGGTAGGTTGCTGAATGAAGTCAATACCACGACACCTCCACCAATTATCTACAACGGAACAATAATTCCCTTCAGCTCATCAGTAAAGGACCTGGGACTCTACCTCGATTCCAACCTTGACCACAAAATTACAGGTAGGCTTTTAGAGTTCTGTACCGCCTGAAGAACTTCCTCCCAGCAAGGACAAAAGCTATGTTGACTCAAAGTTTAATCCATCCTCTGATTGACTATGGTGATGTGTGCTATCTTGACCTGAATGCAGACCTTCTCAACAAACTTGACCGTGTTCTCAATAACTACATTCGATTCATCTTCAATCTTCGTAAATATGACCACGTGTCTTCTTTCCGCTCGCAGCTTAATTGGTTAACTATCTGTCCACGCCGTAAGTTACGCACACTTACTAATCTCTACAATATTCTCAACTCTCCCTCTATCCCTACTTACTTATTTTCAACTATTATGTTCCAGGAATGATAGAAATCTTCGTTCTACAGACAATCGGCTCCTTGCATTCCCAACTCATAGAACTAACTTTTTAGGCTTTTCGTTCTTTGTTAAGGCCGTTCGTCTATGGAAGGCACTTCCTCAGGAGATCAGGAAGAGCACAAGCCGCGCGATGTGTTCAAGTCCAGGGTACGGCAGTTGATCATCACGGAATTGGCAGAGTTATCGGCTCAACAATAATGTTTTTACCACTCTTGTATATTTATGTATATTTATATAATATTGGATTTATGTTATATATCTATATTAATCAGATATGCATGATTTATGGTATGTAAGTATATGTACTGTTTATGTAAGTGTATGTAATTAATCTATAGTATCATCTACATGCTATCGAACAATCAAATCGATTTATTGAACCTAACTTATCCCTTATTAATATGCGCCTACCACGTACTAGCTCTGCACCATCCAATGTCTGGTAGAGAATGCCTACGGCATTAAGTCCGCCAATGTACATCGTGCTTAAAGAATAAAAAAAAAAAGTTAAGATTTGGGGACAAAGGAAAATATGTTATTCCTAAATTGGAATAAGCCGGTCACTCTCATGTTTCATTGCCGTCGTATGTGCTCAATACAGTCGAATGATAGCCCCACGTCATGGCACGGATAACCATTCATTCTGCCTTTGAAATCACAGATTTTTTTTTATACATACCACTTAGTTGGCAGACAAGCACACGGCCCGTCTTTTGTTTCGAGAAATTTCTAAACGTTTAATTGACGCTACCCTTGACCAGAGGGCTGGTTTATTCCTTGCGCAAAGGATTGGCATTGCCATTCAACGTGGCAATTCCGCCAACCTTTTAGCCACCCTTCCGGTTGAAGTCGATGGGGAGGAATTCTTTGACGTCTGAACCTGCAGGACTGTTTAGGTATTTGTATGTATGTATGTGTGTGTGTGTATGAGTATGAGTATATATGTGCCCTATTGTCTGGGGTATACATATTGCATACGTTTTTATATTAAATTTACACTTTCATATATAGTGACTTTGCCTCTCGTATTGCATTTCATCTGTGCACACCCGGGTTCACTAGAAGAGAACTCAACTTTGAGTTAAGCTTCTTATAGTATAAATGTCATTTATGTGTAAATTAAAGTATAAATAGATAGGCACTGGCCATTCCTAATTGAAAATGAATACACTGGGTAATGTAAAGATCTAAATCTAACTAAGGCATTATTGTATTATTAGTTTAGACATTACTTTAATCTTAGTAATTGATAAATTAATGTAATAGTAGATTTACCTTTTCCCATTGCTACCATGTTTTAATGCAGCCATTTGCATCGCTATTAAGCTTGAGAGCAATTTGCTCGCAAGTCACTCTTGATTAATCTCTGGCATGCGCTGTCCATGCATGCCCAGTGGCGAGATATCTTTGATTGTTGAGGCATTCAATGTATACCTCCAATTGTGCTTGTGATGGTATTGTTGCACTTCTGGACATTCTTAAAATAGGTAATTTGCATGGTTATTTCATAAATCATTATTATATTAATAAAAATACATGGTTGCTTGCTGTGGAACAAATAGTTATTGTTATATATAAAAAAACGCAGTGGTGGTGGAGGATTTATTATATTTTATTAAATATATGGGGATAGGATAACCATATTATCAAAGCAAGCCTCCAACAGTATATAGAATAGAGAAACCAGGGCCTCATTTTTTTGCGACTTCGGGTCAAGAAATGATTACGCCGGTAATACAGCGTGAAAGAACATTGAGAATTAATAAAATATTGCTCAATATTTGCTTGGATTTATACAATATGACGATGACGATTAACATAAAATACAAAACTAAACAAAATACCAAATAAAACACGCATTTTAAGTATTTACTTCTATAGCAATAAGCAATATTTAATAACCGTAAATTTTAATGAGAATAATTATAAAAATAATTCAGACTTCAGTAGAAAATACTGTAGTAGAATAACAGTAATTTTGGGGGTTGTTTGACGTTTTTTTTTCGATGTGTGCACAAGGCACAGATATTTATATTCATCATTGAGCCTTTGAAATTACGCAAATTATTAAATTTGTAAATAAATTGACAGTAATAATTCTTAGTTAAACTATATTCTTATATGAACATAAAAATACCAATAATAATTTTAGAACTTACTAAATTATATTTAATACTCAGTTGGAATTATCGATTACGATTTTAGACATTTTCTTTCAAGCCTAACTTAGTGTCGTCACTACCACGATTGTCATTGGTTGTTTTTCAGTTCGGCTTGCATCACAGCCTTGATAAAACCTAAAGAATTATTTTCATTGATCAATTCTAAGTTCATCCTGCAAAACGGGTTTCGTACTCATTATCGATAGACAAACGGTTCGGTAGACAAATGTCCAATAAATAAAAATGACCAACACGAATAATGTCCAAAAATAAAAATGACCAACACGAATAATGTCAAACACCAATTATTAGACGAGTTATAGTGGTCGCGAATTTCCTTTTGGAGCACGCAAACAAGAATCTGTAAAAAAATGAGCATCTCTTACTATACGACATTTTACGAGACCATGATTAAAGAGCCTTCACACTAGGTTTGTCCAACGGAGACGTTCACTATACAGTACCTATTTAATACTGGTTAGGATTGATAGTAAAAGGGCATGAAAAAATTAGTCTACAGCGAGTAATGAAGTCAAGGACCAAATTTAAATAGCATGCATTTTTTGAGATCATTTTTTTTATTATTACCGTCTTAACATAAACATTGCACTTAAGATTACATATTTTTATAACATAAGAAAGAAAAGTAAATTGGCTGAAAATCATTTACGAAGCCTAGTATAAATAACTCTACGTAAAAATTGAATGGACGTCATTTTTCCTTCATGTAGTTCTCTTAAATAGTTATTGTAATGTTTGTTGAACACAATATCTGAATTGCGCCGATTTTTCTTTGAAGAAAAAAATAAACTGTTTTTAATAATATGATCACAACGCCGAGCTTCTTTTGAAATTTTTGGAACAAAATTATAAATGTTTGGTTTTTTTGGTATTTTAAGGGAAATACGTCGATGCCATCCTTCTAGTAAATTAGTGGTTTGATGTTGTGATTTCTCGCAGCTTAAAATGTCCGTAGTAAATTTATTTAGCCATTGCCACTCGAAATATTTTTTAAAGTTTGTAAACTCAACACATTCAATAGCAATTTCGTATATGGATAGCCAGGAATTACGAATATAATTAGAAGGCAAAAGCGGTAAATTTGAAATTAATCTTACGACATTCCTGCCTTGAGAAATTTCGTATAAGTCACATTCTTTGGCTTTCTTCGTAATCGCCTTCTGGTAATGGAATAGACATCCATGGATTCCCACATTAGGAAATACATCTTTAACCGCGTTTATAATTGCAATCTCGTAATCACAATTTTTTTTTTATTTCAATGCCGAAATTGTCTTTATTCAATTGGAAAACACGTATATATGTTTCCTCGCTTTTATTAGGTAGTAAACAATAGAATACGGGAACTACATTGTGTGTTTCATCATTAGATCCTAAATCGAGGGGCACTGTGAAAAGTTGGTAAAAAGGCGGTGGACATTTTTTGAAAGTTCCGTCAACCAAATATAAACCAGTTTGATTCTTGACATATTTTTTTGCCAGTGGTGAGGCAATTATTGGAATTTTCTCCTGTTCACCATCATCGCATACCAAAAAATTACGCGCAACTATTTCCGGGATGGTCACCTCAGCTACGGTGGAAAATATTAACTTATCAACGTTCAGCCGTCTCTTCCTAAGTTTCAGCAAACCATCATTCATAGCCCTAAATGAAGGCAAGTAGTTTATGTCCTTATTTTGTAGACTTTCGACGTTCTTCTCATAAATAGTTTGTATTGGAGAGTGATCTTCACAAACTTGGGCTTTCATTTTATTGACAGCTAAATATACTTCATTCTTGGTAATACTTCTTTCACAGGTATGTTTACTTCTACGAATGACATTTTCTTTGTCTTTATCCAAAGTTATGGATGCACTGCACTCATTACGGATAATGCATCGCCATATCGACGTCCCTTTTTTATTAGTTATGTTAAAATTATATCTATATCCGTCGTGTAGCGTTGTTTTGTTTCCTTTCTGATTTTTAACAAATGTTAATGAATGTTCAGTAATTTTTTGAAATAAAATTAGTTGAAACGACATACAAAACAAGGAAATCAAAATTAATGTCTGTCATGTCATTATATTATTATTAATACGTCATATAAGTGGCCAGCATAGATTAAAACACATTCAAGTTAGCAAAGAGGAATAATAGGAAATAAACCTCAATAATTACAAGACTAATTTTCGAGGTATTACTGACCCTTTTTACATAGTATAGTAGGACAGTATTATTATATTTTGTACATTATTATTTTGGTACATTATTATTTATGGACATTATCATTTTGGTACATTATTATTTCTGGACATTATTATATTTTGTACATTATATTTTGTACATAATTATTTTGGTACATTATTATTTCTGGACATTATTATTTTTTGAACATTTTTATTTATTTGACATTATTATACCGTACCATATTTGCGAAGCCCATTTCTACAAACGCCAAATCACCGAAGAGCCATTTAACCGATGGGTCATTTGATATATGGGCCATTTCATCGAGAAAACACATGCTCGAACTCCCATATCACCGAAAGCACATTTCTTGGAGTACTACATGTTCGAAGGTAAAATAAAAATACTTTTAAATCAACAAGTTTCATTTTATAACGGCTAATATAAATTATTATGCTTAAAGTTAAATTAAAATAATTATATTGTATTTTTAATCAACTTAAAATAAATTTGCTTTCATAAATTCCATGACAGCCATACTTCCTCTATTTCTAAGAATGGCTGCAAGATAATTTTCCATTCTTCTCCATCTATTTTTTGACGTTACCTCTTCGACGAACGATCTTGCCTTCATAATTGTATGATTATTACCTAGATATTTATTATTATTATTATTATTGGGGAACAGGCCAGCAGTTGAAACAACTGATATCAGCCTGCATCTCATTGTTCACTACACTGTTTTCACTACTCAATGATTTTGTTGATTTATGTGTTTGTCCAGTCTATTTTTGAATTGGTTAATGTTTTCTGCTGTCACAATATTTTCAGGTAGCCTATTCCATGTGTTAACCACTCTATTGCTCAAGAAGTTCTTGTGTGGGTTTGTATTCCAACTAGATTTTTGCAGTCTAATGTTGTGTCCTCTACGATTTCGGTCCGGTGCGCGTATGAACATGTTGCTGAATCCTTGTAAGTCATAGTGATCAGTGATTATTTTGAAGGTCTCAATCAGGTCTCCACGTTCTCTGCGCTCCTTCAAGGTGGTCAGGTTCAGTTTGTCTAATCGTTCTTCGTATGGCAACCGCTTCAGCTGTCTGGGGACTTTGGTGAATCCACGCTGCACTCTTTCCAACAGGTCTATGTCTTTTATGAAATAGGGGCTCCATACCTGATAGGCATATTCCAATATTGGTCTGACATACATTTTGTGGATTCTAAGAGCCATTTCAGGTGTCAATGTTCCAAAGGCCTTCCGTGTGAGGTATACCATGGTATTAGCTTTTTTGACAATATTCGTGATATGGTCTTCCCATTTCAGATTCTCCGAGATCTTAACTCCCAGGTCCATCTGTGTTTTGACTTCGGCTAGCTGAGCGTCGCCAAGTTTGTAAGTAAGCCTGGGGTTCCGATGTCCGATGTGCAATACCGTACATTTTGTGTGATTCAAATTTATGAGCCAGTCTTTGGACCACTTCATGATTTTATCTAAGTCTGCTTGGAGACGATCATAGTCTAAAAAGGGGTTTTCAAAGACCTTTGTGTCGTCGGCAAACATGCTGACTTTGCAATCAAGGCATTGACACAGATCGAAGGTGAAGGTAATAAAAAGCACCGGGCCTAGGACGGAGCCTTGCGGCACACCACTATGGATATCTCGTTGTTCGGACAGTGTGTCACCCACTCTCACACGGAAGGTTCTTTTGCGAAGGAAAGCTTCTATCCAGTCGAGCAATCTGCCACGTATGCCAATAAATTCGAGTTTTTGCAACAGTCTGCTTGTGGGGACTTTATCAAAAGCTTTTTCGTAGTCCAGGTAAACTACGTCGACAGGGGCTCGCTCATCAAAGCTCTTGGTCCAGGTAGCCAGGCACGACAGCAGGTTTGACACAGTGGAGCGGCGTGGACAGAAGCCATGTTGACAGTCGCTTATTATTTGATGTAGGCGCAGATGTTCTCTTATGTGTTTGACTACAATTTTTCCATGGCCTTACATATAACGCTGGTCAAACTGATCGGTCTGTAGTTGACTGGTGCTAGTCTGTCTCCTTTTTTGAAGATAGGGGTCACAGTAGATGTTTTCCAAATGTCTGGTAATTTTCCAGTGTTGTACGAGGTTTTCATTATTTCAGCCAGTACATTCGCAACATTACATTTTTGAAGGAGTACTACTGGAATTTCGTCGGGGCCGGGAGAAGAGTCTGATTTCATTACTTGTTGTACCTTGTCACTGGTAAACTCCAGATCTGGAATGGATTCTTCAACTCTCAGGCTTGGCTCTATAACAGGGAGCGGGCCAGGAGGCTCCTGTTGGTAGACACTGACAAACTGGTCAGCAAACGCTTCTGCTATTTCCTTGGAGCTCGTAACAGTCTGTCCTTGTTGGTTTCGTAGCACAGTTGGTATGCTTACTTTCGATGTGATTTGCTGTCGGATATAAGAATAGAATCTCTTTGGTCCAGCTTGAAGAAGAGTCATCTCATAGGAAGTTCTTTGAGAGCGTCTTAGGATTGTTAGTTTGTTGTTCACCTTTCTGTATTTGTCATGGATACTTTCTAAACCAGTCAGAATGTACCTGTTCCAAAGCACATGCTTTTCTTTGATAATTTTGAGCATATCATTGTTTACCCATGGTTTGTTGGTAGCATTTTGTTGCACCTTGGCCAGGGGCACATGCTGGCCTATTGCATTTCTTAGTACACTTATAAAGTTGTTTGTTTGTACATTCACATCTATTGATTGTAGTGTTGGGCTAGGTAAGGTGTCCAGTAGCATATCATTGATTTTCTGAAAATCAGCCCTACGATAATTTCTCCTCAGAATGGGTTTAGTCTGTGTATTGTTTGTTTTCTCAAATTGTATAGTGATGCTTTTAGGCAGAGTGTTCGAGCTGTGCCACAAGTGAGTCCTCATTGGTTAATATCAGGTCGAGCAATGATGGCTGGTTTCCTTTTCTGTACCTGGTGTGTTTGTCTACTAGCTGTTGGAGATTACTATCCCTATACCACTGGACAAAATTGTCTTCTTTGGGTGTCAAATAGCCACAGTCTGTCAAAGGCCATTTTACTCCACTGAAGTTGAAATCACCCATTACAACACATGCGTGGGAGTCTGTAGCTGTTTTTATTTGTTCCAGTAGTACATTGTCGTGTTGTATGGTAGAGCCTTGTCCCCTGTACAGTCCACAGAGCAAGAACTTACTGCGTCCCACCTGTATGTCCAACCATAAACATTCAGATGATTCATGTTTCTTGTTGAAGGGACTTAGTTTAGTTTGTATTCCAGCATTGTTTGCAGTATAAATAGCTACTCCACCACTCCGCTTGTCCAATCGGTCATCTCTGTATACATCATAACCTGGAATCCTAATCAGTGTATCAGGTATATCTGGATTGAGCCATGTTTCAGTTACAACTATTATTGTTGGTTTCTGGGTATTAATTTTTGCAATGAGGAGATCAGTTTTGGATGTGAGTGACTGAATGTTTGTGTACAGTATAGTTAGTATGTATAGCGGAGTTCGTTTGTTCCCAATGTTTCCTATCTTGTGGTCCACTATTGGGAGATATGTACTACAAGTTGGAGAGACTAGTTTTTTTTTGGGAGTTTTACAATTTTGGGATGACCCTGTACATACTTAATGGTGATGTCTTTTTCTCCCTTTTTGATGCGTTCCTCAAGCTCCTCACGCAGGTATTTCAGGTATTCTCGCTGAAGTGGAGTAAGGTCCGACTTGATCTTCCTCGGGTCAGCCAGCTTAGCCTTGTTCTTGAGAACTTTCACTGCATCGGACTTGGTGCGAAAAATAAGTTTGAGTGGGCGGGAGCCATCAGTTGAGTTGCCTTTCGGGGCACCTAGGCGAAAGGTCTTGATATCACCACAGTTAACATCATTGGTTAAAAGTTTGATTAGTTTTGCACATTCCTGTTTATCATGCTCGATCCTCTCAGCAGGCTGGTCAGATGTGGACTCAGGTATATCAAACACAATGATATTGGTTGCTCTATTGGCACGCTCCTCCATCTCCTGGATCGCTGACTCGGTGGCCAGTATACTCTGGCGAACTCGCAATTGTTTCACTTCTTCAGACAACTCATCCAGTCTCCTCATGATACTAGGTAGCTGGGCCAAGGTCATCCTGCAGTCCGCACAAAGAAAGGTGACAACTCGAACAATTGTTTTTAGCTCAAATACACGGATCTCCGTGGGGGACAGACCATGGCAGTCTCCGCATAGTAAGCTCTTACAGCAATCACAGGTGACAGACAGCTTTTTATCACTCGGTTGTTTGTTGCACTTGGCACATTTGGTCTTAGGATTCATTTTTGGCTATTTATGTCTACGTGTTTTCGTTCGCGTTTTTTTCTTTTTCTTTTTTTCAAATTTGCTCTATTTTGTTTTTTGTTGTTAGGGTATTTATTTTTGTTACACTGATAACACTGATCCGGACTCAATGTCAAACAAAAATGAGAATATGGAGGGTAGATTGGAAATTTTTGCACTGGCTCAATGTCAAGCAAAAGAGTTTCCCCACTATTTTAGTTGTTATTCTTGCGTATTTCTTGAAAAATATCGTTTATGCACTACACCAAGTTTATACACAACACTTATACTGCGTTTTTATTACTATTGTCGCACTTTCGCCAACAAAAACCAATAAAAATTACGAGCGCGGTGATGCCACTTTCGCTGCATTTGACAGATCAGCCAAATTTCGCCGCTGCATTTGACAGATCAACCAAATTTCGCTGCATTTGTTCTTTTATTAGTTCACGTGTGGTCGCGTAGAGTCTAAGTTTTCGATTGTTCAGTAAACTTTTTCAGCGGCGGTACCACGCTTCCACATTATTCTGAGTACGTGGCAATCGGCATTCTGCATTTCCATGAATAGACCATAACAGTAGTGGAAATGTGGGCTGAGATCTTGAAATTGTCATTTTCGTTCCATCTAGATGTGATTTTGTTTTTCCCAATACATAACATGTTTCAAACCAAGTAGTAATTGGTTCCGCTTCTGGAGGTAAAATCTGTTCGTTTAAAATTTTAAATGCGGTAGGTATTTCGTCTGGAGGTAAGTACGCAAGAGCGATAATTTGTCGTAGTTTCAACGAAAACTAGCTATCTTTCCCATAACGTGATGATAGTCCGCATATCGAGGTGGAATAAATAACCTTTATGGGTTGTTTCTGGGAATTCGGTTCGCACAGCATTCAGAGTAGCAATTTCAAAATTAGTGATAATATAATTGGGACTTAATTCTAATTCCAGTTCAGAAGTAAGAGATTTAAGCTTTTTGAAAAAGAAATATAACCTCTTATGACTTGTCCGTTGTTAAGCAATAAACAAGTGTAATAATTTTACGACAATTTTCCATGCCGACTGTATAGTGGATCGAATACAGTTGTTTGAATAAGATCGGACACGTATGGAATGTACAGTAGAACTCAAAAGTGCAGTAGCAATCCTACGTAATTATAGCGTCAGCATTCTAGCGCTACTTGTGACCTTTTTCTTTTAAGACAATTTACACACACATAAATTGTCCTTTCGTAGGAATATTATCGATCATTTCGTTTATATTCCTTAAGTAACCCGTGGTTTTAGCATGAGGTCTACGGTAATAAAATCTAACGATCTGGGTATAACACTTTTTGTGTTTCATTTATTTAAATTAATATTAGGTTGATGAATATGTTTCTTAAGTAGAATTTATTATTTGTTAAATTTAGCAATGATCAACATAAAATGTAAAAAGTATGAAGGTTAGATTACTGGCTTAGAGAAAATAAAATAACGTTGTTGGTTGGTGGACTTAGTTACTTGTCTTGTTATTCCCGTGATTCGATTCAATATTAATTTCAATATGTCTACAAGTAATATTAGTATGGAAGTCAAAGCTAATATTGTGGCTTTACATATGAATGGGTAATAGCAAATGAAACTGGCTTATCCGTAAGCATTTAATTTTTATATTATACTAGCTGTTGCCCGCGGCTCCGCCCGCGTGGATATCGGTTATCAGTACACACACATACACACATACAAGTAAGTGAACTTTACTTAATGATCTTTCCATTTATTACAAAAAATATATTCAATAACCCAGTTAAGTAAGAAGTAGTTTTTGTGAATTTGGTGAAAATGGGACGTGCTGGCTATAGGACAAGTTAGTTTAAGATTGTAAGATTGAGGTTAAGTTTCAATTCTCTTTTCCTTGAGAAAACGAATACTTAAGCTATAAACCTCAATAAAATTTACAATGAGCAGGTTGGTAGATAGTAAAAATGAAATATATTAATTTACAAATCAAACATTTTGTATCATTTCTTTTCATAACCCCATAATTAATCACATAAATACTAACTAATGCCAACTTCATGAAAAATTACTTTCTCAATATTTAAAATTATATTTTTGTCATAAACATAAAATATCGTTATAGGCTGGAATCGAACCACAAGTATCTCTAATCGCTGTGAATCAATAGTATCTTGCTTCTGCCACTTACCTATCAGTTAATTTACTAAGGTTGGCGAATTACTGTTATACTATCTAATGAGTACTAATGACTCACAGCAGTAGTAAAGAATAATACAGTTATGAAAACATATACACCTATAACACAAAAATATATCGTTATCTTTGTCTAGCATGAACTACTCATATTTTGTTGTTCTAGTCTACGCTACGACGCGTCGCGTTGCATTGAGACATTACACACACACACATAAGTAAACGCCCAGCACGCGGCAGCCGCACGCCACACCATTTTGAGCCTTGTTGTGCTAATTAATGCACTTATCAGCTCTGACTGTACCATCCATTATCCAGAAAAAAGATTTCCTGAGTTGTTTAATGTTGTCTTCAGTACATATTATTGAACACTGATCGGTTGCTAAATTTAAAATCGCGACCCAAAAATTGTTCATCTGCAACATTTTTATGGTCATCTGAAACGTTTATTTCAGCCAAAGTTGTTGGATCTTTACGAATGTCCTTGAAACGAATACGTTTAATTACCTTTTTACATGCATTTTTGCTTGGCAAAGAGCAGGCACTGCTGCTTGATACGTCTAGTAAATTTTTGTTTATTATATGGGTGGGAAACCCTGCTTGATGCAGCCTCTCTTTTTAGCTTAATTATTGGTTTTTATTTGATTAATTGAATGCGTCAAATTTATTAAATTTGACGCATTCAATTTTACTTGCATAAGGTGCATGACTATGATCCCTCATTTCCTTAACAATATAATGTTTTCCTGAATCATCTTTTTCCGTAGCAAGCGTATTTGTACTGTCTGTACTGTCATCTTTTTCCGTAGCAAGCGTATTTGGACTGATTTCTATAATGTACTGATCTCATAATGAACAAAAATCAAAATCATCTTTTCTCAAAATGACTGATTTTGTAAATGACTTTGTTTTAGAATGCCGGAAACTCATATTATCTGACAGAAAAGGTACATTCGTGATATTAAATTAAAAGCAAATATCTTCTTGGACCACAATATTAAATTTGAAATATGTCCAGTTTTTATGATGTTGGAATTGGTAAATTATTGTATTTGCAAAATTTTTAATCCCTAAACTCGTTGAATGCGAAAAAGTTGTCGGAATCGAACCCGCGATCTATCGAAGCACGAACCACCGCGCTATCGACACTTGTTGTTAAATATCTAACTATACTAGTGTGTATACATACTATACTCCGTTACTTTCCGGTCTAGGTCAGTAGTGTATATCTTTACTGGCCACTATTACTCTCCGGATTACGACTAATGAAATCAAATAACCTTTAGTTCATTAAAGAATTCAGTGAATATTAATGTAATTCCATATTTTTATTTCAATTAATAATTCAGTGAATATGAAATATGATTCACATATTTTTCATCCATAATACAAATATAAATAAATTTTAATAACACATATTCTATAAATTAAGATACTTAGTTTGTAAAATGATTAATTAAATCTATGGTAATATATATATACATTAATAGAAAAAAATTATTAAATAAAGCAAAAGTTAAAATGCGTCGTTGAAATCCTTCGCATCGCATGCCTCTTGTGGTGGCGTTCCCAGAAGACTGGCAGTATTGCCACGTTGTTTGGCAATGCTTATTCTCTGACCTAAGAAGATAAGACGTCCATACGCTTCGCAATCTCCCTGAAGAGATTGCGGGCGCTCGGACCCACGGCCCAAACGTTTCTACTATTTGTGCCTCTTAAGAGCCTCTGCAGGAGCTGCAGCAGCACCAGCACAGCCAGCCGTGGCAGGTATATGGGTAGGGGCCAATGGTATCCACGTATGTTGCGTCCCACACCAGAGTTCGACCCATCCTCCATGGCATTAATGATATACCATCCGGTCTCTTGCCATCGTCACGCGCCAAACCGTTTAATTCGAGCACAGCCAGCACACCAGCGGTGACAAGAGCACGACAGACTATGTCGTTGAGGCTGGCGTGCCGTGGAATTCGCCCAGCACGATAGGCCATGGTGTCCGAGTCGGTCCACTGTTTCTCCACAACGGCATTGATGCGGATAAATAAATGGTGCACCTAAGCGAAGGCACGTCTCGATATCGAAGGTAGTGTCATCTAACGTTGTAGCCAATGACCCGATTCCCACACTCCAACCGCCTGTAAACGAGCACGCTCAGCAGAATTAGAGCAAGTATTTAATAAGTGTTCAATCAGCGTAATTCTCTTTAGTATTCTTCCTCTCATTATTAATTTCATCCGATTGTGAATCAGGTTTATAGACTTGCTATTCCCCTTCAACTTTTTTTAGATGCATTACATTCCTTCTATATTCATGGTCGGTTTCATCATTTCTCACATTGTATTCATTTCCTTTACAACTTAGAACAGTGTACGGAGTTGAGTTGAAGGGTGCATCTGGAGAAAAGAACAGTACTTTCTCTGCAATTTAAAGATGGGATCCGAGACCTACTGGGGAAAAGAAACAGCCATCGATATCAAGGTGTTAAAATTAGAATTGGATGTAAATGCTGCTAGTGAAAACCCCAACGTAAGTATCTTTCCAAATTTCAAAGACATCAAGTTAGATATTACCATCGATGATACGATCACTCCTATTAGTCAGCCATGCCGTAGAATACCAGTCCCCCTGGGGGAAAAGGTAAATAAAAGAATAGATGTGTTGATCAAGCGAGACATAATTGAACCTGCCAATGAATCATCTAGGTGGGTGTCCCCAATAGTCTCTTTGCTAAAAAGTGATAGTGATGTCCTTCTTTGTGTAAATATGTGGGTAGCTAATAAAGCAATCCTTCGAGAACATTATCCACTTCCCACAATGGACCAAATTTTGCACAAATATATTTCCTAAATTGGATAATAAGGACGCTTTTCATGAAGTTGAGATAAGTGAAGAGAGCCGTCATATTAATACTTTTATTACGACACGAGGCCTTTTCCGTTGTAAGAGGCTATTGTTCGGTATCTCATGTGCATCGGAACTATTTCAGAAAACTCTTGAAAAAATACTGTTACCACGTGAAGGCACACTCAATTTTATTGATGATATAATTGTCTATGGTAATAATGAAATTGATCATCTTACTCGACTAGAACATGTATTAGAAGTACTTAAAAGCTACAATGTAACTCTCAACTTGAGAAAATGTATCTTTAATGGAAAAGTCGTATAATTTTGCGCCAGTCCTGTCGGTCCTTGTATTAGTACAAATTGACAATAGAGGACATCGCGTTTTGGGAACAGAAGTCTATCTAAAGTGGAAAAGCGTTACTGCCAAACCAAGAAAGAGGCACTGGCCCTATTATGAGCGGTGGAGCATTTCCATGTTTATCTTTATGGCAGAAAAAAGTTTGACCTTGTGACAGACCATAAATGTTTAGAGGTGATTTTTGGGTAGCGATCAAAACCTTGTGCGAGAATCGAGTGCTGGGTTCTGCGTCAGCAGTCAAGTTATCAATCGCTCTAGAAAGAATAATATATGTCAAGTTAAAGTTTCTGATATTAAACCCAGTATTCATAAATAAGCTTACATATTTGTGCCCTAAATGACATTTAGTCTGTTACTCTAAGTATTTAATGAATAGGGGAGGATATATTAAAACTGGTTGTACATACTCTAGTTTCAGTACGGTACATACCTATTTGCATTTATCCGGTGTCTTATTGGCACCAATACCAATGGACTTTAGTATACGTTCCAACTCCTGCCAAAGCTGGTCCGCCCTTATGCGACCTTGAAGTCCTGGTTGTGGTCGGGTAAAATCACCAAGGAACGGAATGTGATTGATAATAGAGTTCACTGTATAATTTATTGCAAACTACTTACGTCACAGATTCTGCAGATTCGGCACATAATAACCGTTTTAATTTAAATAATACTGCTATATTTCACTGACTAAACTACTGCACCTTACCAAATACTCCAAGAGAGTGGAAAATTGCTCTGCGCTTGCTATCGATCTATAGTTTGAGTCCATTCCTGAAAATCGGAGAAAGACTAATTCTTCATGTGGAATACGTTTATTTAGGTATAAAATCTTCACAAACTTTCACGTTTCTAATGTAAGTATTTTTTATACTTACTTATTAAGTTTTGAATCTCACGCATTTAAAAAAATCTCTATTGACAGTGACAATACAAATGGAATTGGTCACATGAAAAAGAAAGTTCATAGACAAAAAGTAGAGGGTGTCCATCCATCGCATATAAGAATACGAAATGTGACTAACTTTGTCTACCAGTCGAAATTCGTTAACGTCGAAGTGATGATGAATGTCGCCGTAGATTCGCTCCGGAGCGAATTAACATTGTCTAAGGCCCCAGGTCTTCATGGGAAACTACTTTCAAATTACTTTTTCTTTCATAACGATACCGTTTCAGCTGGACCCAAGGAGGTTTCAATGCATTTTTGTCTACATACATAATCTGTGGACACGGCACTATGGATTTTTGTGCTCAACTTTTCAGTAATTTTATGCAAATTATATTAATTATTTTATGAGATTAGATAAAGTAATGTATGAAACTGGAGATAATTTATTTGGTCTAAAAACACTAGTTAAAATCCCCTTAAAATACAGCTTCATAAACCTCAATTGTAGGATCCTTACATCAAAGCAATTTAATTTGAAATATGAGTAATGTGTTTACAAAATCAAATTGTCATAACTAGAAAACTAGCTAGCAGAACTTATAGAAAAATGAATTAATTTAATAACATAATCATTTACTTATACTTATTCACTTATTTGTTTTGCTCCTTGGCAAAATTACTCCTCTGTACAGTTTTTTAATGCTTTTTGGCATAGTAATAATATTATGCTCCTAGGCAAATTAAGACGAATAAACTCGTTTCATGTTATTATTATTTGTGCATTATTATAAATGTATTCGTACACCTTGGTACTTTTATTGAGGTTAGTCTAGTGAATTGCCATGGATTATTTCGGTGTACCTACGCCTACAATGCTAAACAAACAAAATTTATGCATTTTACTTAAAAGTCAATTATTTTTATTTTCATCCTAATACATAGATTGAATGTTAGAATTAGTTTTTTACGTTACTTGCTTATAAACGTACGTAGCAACAATAATTTGACGCGTTTTAAACATTTATAATCATGAACAAAGCAACCGACATTTTGTGACATTTTGTCTCTAATGCACGTAATTTGTAAATATTTCTCCCCCTTTTTTACAGGACGGTTTGTATTTCGTATTAGTTAACCACTTACTTGAGATCTCGTCGCCACGTGTGGCGTCCTGTATTTCATATATTATTTAGGGTAAATAAATAACATGACTAATATGTATTAGGTCGCACACACATCAATACTCCCGGTCCTAGGTTCCGCGCCAAGTGACCACAGACTCCATAATAGATTGCATGTCACCGCGGCGCTGCTGTACGCTAGACATTTTTATTTCAATACATCACAGTCATGTAAGAATCTAATATTATTATGAGTGTCCGACAGCACTGCATTTCCCGAAGTACAAGAAAATTGTAACCACATATGAAGAAAATGTTACCTGGTCAATGATGATTCAAAGTTTCTCTGTATAAAAATAATACCGGTCATTTTATCAAGAATTATAATAATTTATTTTCAAATCATTTCCAAATATTCAATTTTTTATGAATGTCGTTCCACACCAACACATCAATTTATTTCTTTTTTAAATTAAAGTTAAGTATGAAACCTCATTATTTCACCTTACTTTTATTATTGAAATTTTGGCCTTAAGTAATTTTATCATCTATTATTTTACTGAAAGAAATAATTAGGTTTATTTACTATCAAAATAGTTCTTGATTTTTCAAAGGCCGTTGAATATTTTCACATTAATTTATAGAGAAAACAGAGTCAGCTGTATTTACTTAAAATGCTTAGAATAAATGATCATTAATCCTTAAGCCAGCGTGTTAAGGTATAGCATCTCCACCAGTCGAAAAGGGGCGCATGGGTTCGATATAGTAACTTAAGTGTTGGCTCACCAATTTGTAAAAATGAGCCGGTTAGAGCTGTTTCTGTCAACTTTCACCGTAAAGATCTGGGGACAAAGGAAAATACCTGTTATTTCAAATTTTCCAAATCGGTCAATCCCATGTTTCATTGCCGTCGTATGTGCTCTATACAGCCGAATGATAGCCCCACGTCACCAGACGTAACAACACATGCCTTCAATGGCCAAGATGGTACACTGCGTAGCATACTCCCTCAGCGGGGTATACCACGGAAGTGGCCTCACTTGCAGTTCCGAAGAAGCCTATGCATGCAGAATATTGGCCCACAATATATTCATGCTCTCGTTGTCACCAGCATGAAGATGCCAACCGATTATGAATCCATGAAACAGTTAGGGTATCCTATTATATCGTCTTAGCGTAGATCGTATGACTAGGGTAATAAAGTATGAGTAAATATCGGCCTTCTAAGAATCTCTGCATCTCCAGACAATTACATACACATAATTATATACATAATACGCCAGCTAAGATAGCCGAGATGGTACAATAACCAAAAAGTTTATATTTCGTAAAGGAACTTCGCGACAATATTTGCGCCAGAGAAAAACGCGTAAATTGTTATTTTAATAAGTGCTGTGGGAACCGAAACCATGTCATGTCGCTCCGATCACATTAAAATAGGCAGTGTCTATTTTAATGTGATCGGAGCGACATGACATGGTTTCGGTTTCGGTTTGACATGGCGACAAATTGAGCGAGGCGTACCTCGCTCACTTTGTCACCAGTCAGCCAATTGCCAGTCGCCAGTCAGCAACGTGTGAACTGCAGTTCAGCACGTGCAGCTGTAGCTCGTGGCCACGCTTCCAACTTAGTAGCGTTATCGTACCGTCGCCAAGTGCCGGCGCAATATACTTAGCCAGTGACGTCACCATGGTGTTTTAATGAGGTAGAGCTCTAATAGATCGTCGATATAATAGCTCCAAAACTAATTAAATAAGGCTGATAGATATTTTTTTTTACGTGCGCAAAATCCCCACGGATGCCTCCCCACCGGAGCCAGTGAAAGAAGTTATGTCAGACTCGAACCGACCAAAACGCACACCGCCTGTAGGTCGTTTTGGTTGCCGTAGGTGAGGTTGACAGGCATATCCCTCGCACCCCGGCCGACCCAGGGCCATCTTTCACGATCTGGCCCTCTCCTCGGGTGTGTGGGGACTACAGAGTCCCCAACTCGTCCCCGGAAGCAAGGGGGCGTGCCAGGCGCGCCGCCGCCGCGGGCTGCTTCTGCCAGCGTGACAGGCGGCTCCACCAGTCACCCACAGGCCTGCGCTCATGGGGGGCTGAGGTCGTTCATCGACCTCCGACGCCCGAGTTGCCTTCGTACGCGGGCAGCTTGGCTTGCGATCCTTCGTCGCTCCCGCTGCCGCTGCCGCTCCCGCCCCGCCTCCTCCTTCACGAACATTACTTGCTCGCAGAAGGAGGCGCCGGCCGCCCACGCATCCGCGCGCTAGGTGGAGAGCGTGAGAACCCTCACTCCCAGGGCCCCCACAAGCTCCCGTCTCGGCGTCTTACACGCCGGACACTCGGTGAGCATGTGCAGCCCCGAGCCCTGCGCTTGGTCGCCCAAAGCCTGATAGATATTTGCACTAAGCGGTAATCGAAACCGCGGCAGAGCCATAGCTGTCGTTAGATAATGATAATGTCCCCATAGTTTCAAATCATACATAGCAGTGTAATTCTCTATCTCGGATGTCTCAGTGTTAATATCGCGTACATCACAGCCACGAGAATCGTCCAATGAAAATCAATCCCGAGGCTGTATCGAGGCTGTGCTGCAAGGCGCACTGGTGTGGTATAGGTATGTAATGGTGACTCTCTTTTCTGAGACTTTGCTTTCAGCTTAACATCAGGCAAGGTGAATTCAAATTAACGTGTCCTACATTTAAAAAAAACTATATCATTGATATGGTAAAAATAAAATCAGACATGACGGAGTTAGATTTTTAATAATTTACTGGAACATGTTATTGAATCAGGTATTTCTAAAGAGTATTTTAAGAAGCTATATACTAGAGATAACAAACTACTAATTGCATTTGAATTTGAACTTTTTGTTATTTGTTAAATAAGTGAATTAGATACCATGGGCGTAATAAATGACAACTGACAGTTTATATGGTAATAATGGTCAATATTTTAATAAATAAAAATTATTTGGCAATGAGTAATACAATACTACTTATAGGTACAATTATTTTATTCTCACTTCACATAAACATAACATTAAAAGAAAGGATTTTGAGAAATATGACTATTATAGAAGGTACTGCCCTAACATAGTAATCTTTGGTCAAACGTTCATTCATGAAAATAGAACGTAGGTACACAAGCCAATTCTGTAGGCATGCCATATCCTCTCTTTTCTTTTGAAAAGAGAGGATATGGCATGCCTACAGAATTGACATACAGTCAATTCACAGCATAGATAAAAATCCATGCTGTGAATTGACTGTATGTAGGTACACTAGAGTGGTAATGGGATCACGTGGTTACGTTTCCGTATTTTTGACATCTCCGGCCGTCTCTGCCGTGAGACTTTTCACGTTACAGTTTACGGTCTCAACGTTACCGTAACGTGTATACTATACAGTTTAAATGGTTGCAGAAACAAACAAAGTAAGACTCAGTAATATTTTGATAAAAGTGGCTTTATTCCGTTTAGTTAAGATTCGCTTTCATATTAATAGTAACACAATACATGTGACAACTACGTTGAAGATTGTATTTGGTTCCGTGTGCGTTTAGATTTATCTCTATGCCATGAAATAAAAGGCAAGTTCTTCAATTAATTTTTACACTATGAATTATTTCAAAGGGTACATACAAATAACATATACTATTATTTATAATATCTTATGATTATAAAATTCTCGAGTCACAATGTTGGTTACCTTACTCATCCGAAACGGCTTTACTGATTTTTACCAAACTTTATATGCACATTCAGTTGGTCTGAGAATTAACTACTATCTATTTTTCATACTCCTAAGTGATAAGGGTTCTTCACCCCTAATTTTTTTATTTATTTTTGGACAACTTTTTTTTATTTTTTTATGATGATGCATTAGAAAATACATACAACCCTGAATTTTCAACCCTCTACTATCAGCCCCTATTTTTCCATCGCGATTTTTTTTTAATTTTTAATTAATTCCTTTAATTATGATTTGTTAATATTGATTTTTTTTTGTGTAATAGTCCGTTTATCGACAAAGGGTTTAGGCTATATATCATCACGCTACTTCTTAAGAGAGCGGAGCAGTGACCATAAATGTTAATAAATCCTGCAGATTCCCATATATTATTTGCAAAATTGAAGAAATACGGGCTTAAATTGGTGACATGAGGTTTTCAAATATGCCACGGGCGAAGCTGGGGCGGGTCAGCTAGTAATAATATAATAACATACTATTTGCAACGAAACTATTAAAATATCTAAAGGATCTTGTAATAAATATTTTAAATTTTAAGTTTTTTGTTGAATGGGTGTACCTATTCGTGGATTACTGTTGACTTCTATTTCTTTATTGGAATAATGAGTCTCTAATAAATATTACCAAATAAAATACAAAATGGAGTAAAATCAAACTAGTGCTCACAAAACTATCGAAGTATAGATTTTAAGTACATTTTAGTTAAATGCACTTTTGTTGGTTGGATGAGATGACAATACATATACGTGACTGACTAGTCGTGTGTCACGTCACACGTCAATTGTGTTTGTGCGATTGTTTACTATTTTAAATATTAATGATAGTCTTGAAACTGAAGATTCACCGAACAAGAAATGTACTGTTAATACTGTTAAAGGGCGTTTGGTGGAACCTGCTATACTTTGTACTTTTCTACTGTATTTTATTTTTCACCTGACTGGTTTCGCCTCACGGCATTCTCAAAAAATGTGTCTAATATGAAATTGCAGGAATACGTGTACAGTCGCCATCAGATATATTGTAGCAGACAAGGTGACTAAATACTTCTGAACAATTTAAATGGTCAAAAAGTTCAATTCACTACAAGTTACCATTAATATATGAACATTTTTTACCTCGTTAATATCTAAGCAGATGCTTGTCAATAATTTCCATACAAACAACTAACCAAAACTATCTGAACACTTAGGTCAAGTGTATCTACACAGCAAACGCTGAGCTTACCTAATTCGTTACTGCGTGATATAAAGGAAGAACCAAAAGCGACTATCGACTTGACTATCATTTGTTTAAGGTGCAACTGATATTATATGTTAATGTCAAACTATTGATAGAAAATAGATTATAGTTTTGTAATGAAATTAAAAATTATTGAAATATTTTTTTATTTGTGACAACACAAGTAGATAAAATATTAGCATTTTGTGTAACCTCCTTCTGCATTCAATACTTCTTGCAATCGTTTTCGCATGGAACCAACAACACTTTCACAAATTTTCGTCCTCTTAAAGAATCCCAAACGTTATTTGCACGTTGTCTTAGTGCTTCCCTTGTTCGACATTGATTCCCATCCCACTCTTGCACCATTTTACCCCATAAGCTCTCAATGGGATTGAGGTCTGGACTTTTTGGCGGTACTTTGATTAAAGTAAGCTCTCTTTGTTCATTAATACATGCTTGCACAGTTCGAGCATTATGCACAGAGGTATTGTTTAGAATGAACGTTATGAAAATATGATGAATGAAAGTAAAATACTTTAGCAGTTGGAAGAAATGTATCTTCAAGAAGTTCCTTATAGTTCATTGAATTCATTCGTCCACTTATTTCTACGAGCTCACCAGGGCCATTTTTGCACATTCATCCCCAGAATCTAATCGTAATACGATCATTCCGAAGATTAAGCAGCACATTTTGTTCTAAGTACCGTGTATTTTCTGGTCTCCACAAACTCAATCTGCCATTATCCGATAAACAGAAAACTTTCTCGTCAAAGATAACTTTATCAAAATTGTGATTTAAATAATTGGCCGCAAATTGCAGCCGCTATATTTTGTGCCTTGGTGTGAGATTTGGCTTTCTTGCTGGTACTCTATTTTGTAAACCTCCTTCTTTTGGTGGTCTTCTTACGGTGCTACTGGACACTTGAAACGTACTTGAAAAGTGTGTAGTATTAATAAATCTTTCACTTCGGGCCTTATCTAGAATAGCCATGCCTTGATTTCTTGTTGTTGCACGCGGATGACCAAGTGAAACATGATTATTAGTATTTTGCTGCCATCTTCCCAGCTATAAATATTCAATATTTCTCTAAAATAAATAGTTTTAGATTAACAGTCATAATGTGTATTAATAGTTTGATAGTAACTAAATGTTTTTACCGTTAATCGCCATAATACTTTTACTATTTACGGCTATCCCTAGCTCATCGCCGATGTCTATTACGGATGACCATACCATCATCCTTTAACTGAATTCTATTATATTTTAATCCAGCATTTATACGGCATGAACTCATATTACATAAATTAAAATCAAAAATCCAATATCTATAATACGTTGCTTGCCATGGCAATGTGTCAACATTGAACATGACATGCCATGACTCAAAACTACAAAATGTTAGAAACTGCCGATCATCATGATATATAAATTAGCAAAAGAGTTCCTATATATTGTTGTATTTATAGTAAAGTTGGAATCACTTCCTACTGCAATTTTTCCTCAACTGCTCAGATTTCTAAGACTACCCCATCTGCGTAGATACACTTGACGTTGTAAGTGTTCAAATATTTTTGGTTAGTAGTTTGTATAGAAATTATTGACAAGCATCTGCTCAGATATTAACAAGGTAGGTAATGAATGTTCCGATTTTAATGGTAACTTGTAGCGGATTGAAGTTATTGACATTTTAAATTGTTCAGAAGTATTTGGTCACCTTGTCTGCTACAATATATCTGATGGCGACTCTACTACAAGTTTAAGGGACTAGTGACCCGGATGTTTTATTCTATAATAATGAAAAGCCGTGAAGAAAACGTGGCTATTAAAAATGAAGACAGTGAGCTGAAACTATGGATGGTAGGATGACTACACCGTCTTATGAAAAGTGGCATAAGAGTAATTTTAATTCTGTATTCAGTAGTCGGCATCGTAGTAGGCCATCATATAGGGGTGCTTTATCCGGAACCCGAAACATCCGTGCGGTGCATCCTAGGCAACGAAGAGGACTCGGTGGCGGCACCTCTCTCTCGTAGTGGAAACGCTGCCGCTTACGACAAATACCAGCCGAAGCGGGAGCGGCCTTGTAGTGAGCTACTGTCACCCCTACGATCACACTAGCGGCCTGATGTTTGCTTCCATTTTATTTTGTTATCTTATATTGTTATACCACCTAATGCCGAAGTAACTCTGTTTGTTAGTTGTTGTATGGTCTGTCTTATGAACCGTGATGAATTAATAAATTTTCACAGATGTTGTGTAGTATTAACAATGAAAGGAGGAGATATAGGTATTATACAAATATAATTGTAATCTTTTATAACAATAATGTATCGGTCTAAGTATTGAACACCCGACATGCTGCTTGAAATTCGATGTTTTCCACTGGAATTCGATGTTTTCTAGTGAGACCACTGGAAATATCATTACAGACTGAAATCATGTCTTGAATTGTGATCTGAAACAAATAAAAGAAAAAGAAAAATATAACCCTGTGTACCTATTATTTCATTAGCAAGAGCCTAAGTGGTTATAAAGTGGAAGTAAGCAAAAATTGGTTAACATACATAACCACAACAAATCTAAACAATGTTTTGAAACGTAAAATGTTCTTTTAAAATAAATAATTCCTATTATACACTTCCCATACAGTGTTTAACGTAACGATAAATTTAGCTTTTTAGTCATAAACATCATCCAAATCGGAATACAGCTTGTCAGTTTGAAACGCTGTTCGCCCGTGGTCCACCTACATAGTTCACCTGGTTGTACCACGGGTATTTTTTTTTCCCCGTAGTCCACCGCAGTTTAACTGGGTGTACTATGGGAATTAATGTTTTCCCATAGTCCACCTATGCTGTTATGAAGTATATGTTTTTAATTTATATTGCCCGTAGTTCACCTATATCGAAAAACAAAAGACATTCGTAAAATATTTATTTTTACTATTTTTTTAAGGTTGAAAATCGCGTGCATCTTCAAAGTGAAATAAATTGTCATACATATTACAGTATAGTATCATAGTGGCGCTCATTGGGAGAGGCCTATGTCCAGCAGTGTACTGCAATAGACTAAATGACTTGACTTATTACAATATAATTAAACATAAAGATAACATAAAATAAACAATAATTGAACCTGTAGGCCACTCGTGTAACCTCAATATTTCACTGACTTTATAATACGTGCATACAGCATCCTAGATATTAATGCTGTAACACCAATATAATATCAATGTGTTATTTTGTAAATATAGCAATTAGTTAATATCTCTAATATAGACACACTCACACATGTGAATATAATTTATACTTATAAGACAATAAAGAAAAGATCACTCATTACTGATCACTGAGAACACGCAAACGTAGTTTCACTACAAACCCTACATTTCCTTATCTCAGTTTTTCTAACGCTAATCCTACGCAAATTTCTTTATTTATTAGTTGCATTTGTACACATATTATGTCATCATCATTGTCTAGATATATAATCCTTCTTCTTGTTCCAAAAACCGATTTGCTTTCGATGTCTTTTAATACCGTTAGCAGACGTACGACAGTGGCTTCGGTTTTTCTTAATCTTTTATTTAACTGTGAATGGTATGATTCTGTTATATTGTTTGTACGATGTCTCTGCCCAAACACGCACAAAGGAGAATGACCACGACAATATGGACCACGGTACAGGGTTGCGTCAATTCCAAAGTTGTTTTAGATGGTTTATAAATTAACCAAATAACCATCTACAATTGCCATTTTGGAATCAAAACCCGCCTTTCCAAGTTTTTTTAGAAAACGTAACTTAACCTCAAAATAGAAATATCCGTCGTGTATAGAGGTAAGTTTATAGGTCGTAGCAGATTAATTAGCATATCTGATGGGATAGACTTAAATAAATCAGCACTTTGCCTTTATATTTCCTGTTAAAACAGTTACAAATACAAAAAAAAGGAGAGCTGTAAAAAAAACAACAGAATTCAAAGAGATCTTTAATTTAATCCAGTGACACTGGTAGCACTTTAAACATGTAGGTAGGTATATAATCAATCATAGTTTTTTACCCCTTACAGTAAGTAGGTAGGTAAGTACCTATACATATAGAAACAGCGAATGACTTCATTCATCATTTTCATTAAAAAAATCATCTAAATAAGATGCTGGAGCAGTGATATCATTGTATCGAGCCCAACTCAAAAACCACACCACTGTCATTATGTGAGCACAGCAGCCAACAGTTCGCTTACCAACAAGGCAGTTGCAACAATAACCTACTACGGCTTGTAATGTATTTGCTACAGCATCGTCTCTGCTTATTAATAAATACGTGTAATATGTACGACTGTTCACATGCCTGGATTTAATCCTACCTCTTAACAAATAATTATTTAGGCCTAAAATCAGAGGAATATCCTCATCAATTTCAGTATTCACTTCCACTGAATATATTCCAGACTGACGAACATGTTCCCCGAAGTAAGATCTGGCCTGTTTTAATTGATATGTACCTAGAGCAAACCGCTTAAGGTCAGTAATTGTGAGTCGTGGGAATCTATCCAAATGAGGATGATTGCCATCAATTGTTTGGAAGCTAGCTCTCCTTCTGTTAAGATTTTCTTGTGCTACATATGTTGCCAGATGGTTTACTAGAAAAAGTCTACTTTTAGCTATTGTAACATATTCCAAAGCCTCCGGTGGGTCATCTATGGCAACATGAAACTTATTTAATAAGGCACAACAAATCCTAAAATCATCATTGAGGTGCATAGCAGCTCTATTATTGAATACATGACGGAATAGTCTATAGTCTCTTTTTATCCTACCATTGACTATTTCTATAACCCAGCGACACATGGTTACTAGACGAGACCGATTTGCCTGCTGGGTTGTTAATTGGTGTTCATTTTCGAGGAGAGACTCTGGCATGTGGGTGACAAAACCGTGTTCTTGGAGTTCATTTATAACATCTCGAAATCCTCTATCAAGAAGAAAAATATCACCTCTTCTAAAAAATGAGCTTATACAAGATCCCTCATTATTTAAGTTTAAACTTGTGATTGTAGCATCATTAAGAGTGGCTTTGTATGGACCAAGACATTCCACAATGTGGCCATCGCAACACACAATCAAAAATGGTTTAACTAGGTTGTCTAGTTTTTGTAAACTGTAGGTTTGTTTCTGAAACAAATAATTTGAACTACTTTGCACAAAAACATAGGTAGCATCACATATAACTATTGCAGGTTTAACATCTGGTGGCAAATCAGGATTACTAAACAGTCCTTCTGGTATAATCTTATTTCGAGAAGCAACATCTTGTACAGTAAGATGATTAAACCCTAAGTGCAAGGGGACAAAATCACTCATTAAACAATTTCTTGCTTTTGACATCCACCGTTCTAAAGTGGTTCGAGGTTTATTAAAAAGAGTAGCCAACCTTTCATAACTGTCACCAGTTCTTACTTTAACTAAATATATGCACAAGGCTATAGAAGCATTTGGTACCTGTTCTGTTAGATTTGGGATACTGTTAAGTAAATCATAAAACTGGTCAGCATTGAATCCAAGCCAATAATGACATAAATATGGAGGCATCATCCTAATATTTGAAAAATCAAATCTGTTATTAGCTGCTCGCTGAATCATAGTCATAATATTATCAAATTGACTACCAGTAAAATCCCTCAATTGGGAGGTTAATTCATTCCAAGAACCATGATCCAAGTGGTGACGACAAACACGTGCACCAGATGGTACATAGAATTTATAATGATACAATAATAAATCTTTTATAGCACATGGTACAAGTAGACGTTCATTTTCAAAACAATTAACGAATGTGCAGTGGCCAGATGTGTTTACAGCACGTCTATATAAAGATGATGTGATTTTTGGTGCCACTAATTGAACTGCTACTGGTCTTGAAGATGGAAGAGGAGGGCTCAGGAATATTGAAATCATCACTTGACACAGCATGTGCTACAGTAGGACGATTTGATTCATGCTGCTGTTGCCTCTGTACTTCTCTCGTAGCTGATCTCCAACATGCAGCACATACTCTTTCCATTCTGGAAACCTAAAAAAAATAAGGTGCTTAAATATTTTTTCTGTTAGCCCAAGTAGAGCTCCATATTCTCAATAACATACTAATAAATATTTACCAAGTGCAGTGGAACCAGTCTCATTAACATGTTTCTTTCTTGTCGATCATGTCGCACAGGGTATGTTCTTGGTGCTCGTAAAATAGAATTTCCACAAGGAAAGCAGATTCTTCGTAAGATTCATAATTTCACATTAAAGTTAGCGACAGTGATTGAAAACAAGAAATAAACAAATACTTAGTTACAATGAATATCACAATTACTGTGGAGAGTAGGACTCGATCAACACAAAAAACCTGTAATATTTATTTATAACGTAATTTCAATTTCGCAATGAATGTTTGAGACATCAACACCAATGTTGCCATTTTAGATTTTAAATGAAAATTGATTACTCGAATAAATACACTCGATACATAATTATTTCAAATGACTGATTTAGTTGTATAATCATTCATTTATTAAAAAGGTTCGATTTATATCAAACCGAAGCAAGATAATTAAAAAAAAATCTATGCAATCATTCATATTATGTATCGTTAGCAACAAAGTGAAATTGCTTTAAAAAGTTTTGAAAGCAAAATAATACGACTACTGTGTGTGTGAAATACTAATTATTTCACACCACAGTAGTATCATCTCGCTTTATTATTTATATAAAACCCCGCGATTTACCTTTCCAATCGTATACAAAAAAAATCGATTAGAGTTGTCAATATATTTACTTATTTTGATTATGGCAACACTTTAACGTAAGAATAGCCGGCAGTAGGTAATTCATAACTTTTTAGTTTACAAAATAAACCCCTATACAAAATTGTAATTCTAATTGCAGAATTACTTCAAAAATAAAGAAAATAATTGTAATATAATTTTTATCTTGATGCATGAGAAAAACCAGTACCGTTGATGAGCATGATCCTTTCAACGAAGTTTTTTGTCATCCAAAAGCTGTGAATATATTTTAATAACTTTTCCATTTTTGGTTTATTTAAACTTTCTATTTTGATGTATTCTAAACCTTCTGTTATATGCTCTTTTGGTAAAAGTGGCAGCGCTGAAACAAGCCCGGTTAACCTTTTTTCTGTTTTACTTTTAAGGCTAAGTTGTTTGGCCTTTTTCCAGATTGCTTTACACCAATGATAGTAACATCCAACTAGCTTAATTTCAGAAAATATTTCTTGTGCGGCATTAATAATGGCTTTCTCAAAGTCACAGTGTAGTTTAGAGGGTTTAAAGCAAGGCAGTTGCGACTTTATCAATTCAAATAATATTTTATAAGTTTCTTGTTTTTTGTCTGGCAATAACGCGTAAATCAATGGCAAAGTTTTAGTTGTAGTTATAGTACTTCCAACATCACCGTGGATTGTAAATAGCTGATAAAACGGTGGAGGACACGTATCGAAAGTGCCATCGGCGAAATATTCATCAATTTCATAAAGCTTTGCTCTATTGACACGTGAACAAAAAACAATTATACGTGTATCTGCATGATTATAATCTGCTAAAATAAAATTGTTAAATTTAGGCGGCACGCTAACTTCTTTGAAATTTTTGTAAACAGATTTTTTGACGCCTAATGATGTATTCCTGACCGTGTATAGACTATGCTGGCAGCTAGTTAATGACGGTACATTAGCTACCATATCCATAGTGCTACTTTGAATTTTTGATTGCATTTCGTTGTATAGCTTGGGGACTGGGTCAATACTATTTTTGACTTTGTCTTTTAATTGTTCAAATTCCTTTGCAATAATATTTTTCGCTAAATTGGCTGAACAAGAATGCTCTCTAGTTTTAATCTTAAGGTTATCCTAAAACAAAAAGTTAATATAGTAGGTAGGTAACTATCAAAATTGTTTAACTAATCTCAAAAAAAATAAAAGCGCCGTGTGGTGGCGGCTTAGAATACAAACCACCTCCCCTTCCATATCCCGAGGGTGTCGTAAGAATCGACTAAGGGGCTATGCAGATACTATCACTGCGAGAGAAGGAAAACTCGAAACTAAACCCTACACCAACCCGTCTGGCCAGCGTGGTATAGTAGGCCAAATACCTCCATAGAAGAGGCCTATGTCCAGCAGTGGACTGTGATAGGCTGATTGATTGAATCTCAAAAATTCAAAAGATATCTTCATGCAGGAAATTTAATTGTAGGTACATTTTAAATGCTTACCTTTATGATTATGTTTCCTCTGCACTTATCTTTTTTGTAATTAGAGCATCACCACAAACTTGAAGCATTTTTAAAACCTTTTACCTTGTAAAATTGGAAGTCTTTGTATAAGAGGATAGTACCTCCCTTTCTTTTAGTGAATACAACATCTTCTTCGGTACTCATTTTAACTAGTTACAATTAATTGTAAATTAATAAAACTACAAGGAAATATATTTCAACTGATAGGTACTATGACATTATAGATGACATTGTCATTATGAAAAAAATAAGGTAAACAATTAGTTGGTATGAAGTTTGTATGCCTATACAATATTATATCTTCTACAAGTAGACCACGAGGAAAAACAATTACCCATGGTACAACCAGGTGAACTAAGGTGGACTACGGGAAAACATTAATTCCCATAGTACACCCAGTTAAACCGCGGTGGACTACGGGGAAAAAAAAATACCCGTGGTACAACCAGGTGAACTATGTAGGTGGACCACGGGCGAACAGGGGTTTGAAATTCGGCCATATATCACAGTACATCCCTGAAATACTTTGAATACGACATGTCTCATACAACTGTTATACTCATGTCAAATAATTTTTAAGCCCTACACTGTTATTAGATGAAAAGAAATTCAGTAAACGTAAATGATATTCGAAGCCTTTCTGACCCGTGGTACACATATGTGGTTCACCTAGGTGTTCCACAGTTAACTTTTGTTTACCCTTGGTTTACCTAAGTGTTTCACGGATAACTTAAAGTACCCCTTTATGTATGTTATATTTTGTTAATCCTCTATAACCTACATCTAAACCAGGAACTGATATCTGACAACTCGCTTTGGCAGTTCTGTTGTTGAGTGTTGCAAATATTGGACCAAGGAATCACGTTGCCCCATACAAATTTTGCTCTCTTTTAAATTTCTTTCTTATCGGATGCCTACTTCATACGCAGAACGCACTCTCCAAGTTCTCTACAATCAGTGGTTTAGGCTGTGCATTGATTGTGCTTTGTCATTCAGGGCAAATGCTTTTATATAATTATATAGATAAAGATAATATTTACACTAACTTTAAAACTTTCGTGTTCCATGATTACGGGATCGCGTTAATTCCCGTAAACATTTTTGTATAATATTTACACCTCTCCGCGGTAGGCAAATACAACGAGCGGTGCATTTGCCTTCTTTGTTTCACCTGCCCTTTTATCAATACATCAGTAATAGAACACTGTATACTCCGTAAGGTTGATTTGGCTTGCATGGTTTGTCTTTCCCTCAGTACTAGTAGGCTTTTTAATAATAAAAAGTTGTACTAGTGTTTTATGTGAATATCACTCATTGAAATGGAATTATTTTGAACTGATCCTAAAATTCTATCCTTATAACAATTTCTATTATTTGAGTTTTATCAATTGACTGCTTCAAATTGATAATAAAAATGTTTAACGTTTATATTGTGCCAGATGTGTCTGAATGGTGTTACTGAAAAATGCTGAATTGCCACTCATCTCAGAGACCATTTCCACGACCGCTCACTAAACTTTAATGTTGTGAAACTTTGTGCTTGACATTTATTGCTTTTATATTTTACGAGTTCGAGAGAAACGACCTGCTAAATGTTGTTGTACAATGTAGGTAAGAATAATCATGATTTGTGAACCTAACTTACTAAGCCATATTGAGAACATCTATACCTACTAATATGATGCGGTAAGATGCATCAGAATCTGCAGCTCATATCGCTCAATATCGCTCTCTATACAATTTGTATGAGCTAACACGCACAGTGCAGATACTTTATATTTTAGGGTAGAGTATCTGTGGCCACCAACATATATGGACAGATAATTAATATATGATGTCATCTGCTGATATAAATATTTTATCTGCGTGTAAATACAGGATGGATGCGCCGGGGCACACATTTAAGTAATGTACGATTGTATGTACGATTCTTGTGATGGGTGACCAACCTAACATTACGACTCAATGTTGAAAGTTCATGAAATTTGATTCAAATTTTATTTTAGAACATCAGAAATTCATTGATTCATTGGGCGTTTCATAATTTCTCTCATCTACACAGTACTAAATTCACCACGAAAAGCTCCGTAATAAAAGATCCACCAGGTGGCGCTGTAGCGTGACGGGTCAATTTTTGTAAGCGCCGTAATAAAAAGCTCGTAAAATTTATAAATAAGCTTTATTGACATATACAAGTGCGCAAATAAGTACCTAGTGAAACTAATAACGCATTTGGATTGGTGTTATCCGAGTGTTGTGTGAACGTTAATTATAATGAAAAAAGACAAAAACTTTGAATCTGTATATTACAGCTGGTACAAAATTAAATTCTTACGACTAATTTTAATAAAAACTTAGTGTTCATGTGCCTAGAGAATCACATATATACAAAAACATTACACATTACAAAATGACTTTTCATTTTCTTTTCTTTAATTAGGATACAAAACAGTTATACATTTTATCATACAAAATGAAAGTTGAAATTAAACAATTTGGTACATGTATAACCCACAATTATGGTCGGAAAATAATGTAGTAGTTAAAAGAGTTAAAACTATGCTAATCTTTTGCCTCAAATTTAATCAAAAGAGTAAAGATATAGCTTGCATTCTACATTCATTGTACGAAAGTGCGAAAATATCTAAATGAACAAAGTGCGTGTTATACTTATATAAGGCGACGCAAAGGCGTGCGTATCCTGGCGTTGGTTCCTACACTTCGCAGTGTGGAAGAGCCTCTCACCGGCTTACAGCTCGTGGTACAATGTAACATATATTGTTATAAATATTGGAACAATCGAATCTGTTATTACACATTGCATGCAGCATCGACACTTTTAGAAAATTACGTCTAGACTTCAGGCTAGGAACTTTGTTATGGTCAAGGGTGTCAAGATAGGACAGTGTCAATTGTGAACGGTAGCATCTGTAATGCATTGACCTAAGGTATTTTTTTTGCACCGTTTCAAGCAATAACTTAGAATCTAGTGTTACATCGAGATCCTGGACGGAGTAAACAGCCTGTAGCGAGGTGGATTGTAAAATATAATCGAATGATGTCTCATTCTCCTTTTTAGTGAAAAATATATTACATTACATTTAGGTGGGAGCGTTTAGTCCACGTTCAGCCCCCACAATCTCTACCCCCGGCCATGTTCAACCCCTAAACGTTGTCCACGTTCATCCCTCAGGGGTAGAATGTGGATTTCAATACATTAGTATTTTTTTCATTGTCCATTTTCAACCCCAAGATATTAGGTATCTAATATTAAAAGTAAAGTATAAGTGAGACCAGAAGTGTATTTATTTACGTAACAATTAATATTTTAAACCTATTCAGACGACATGACTTTTGTACGATGCGTATGAAAAATTTAAAAAATAAATGGACACAATTTCTCCAGACACAGATCTACTATTATTTCACCACTTGTAAAATGATTTACAATGTTACTTATCCGCTTATCATTTTCTATTTGATCTGGTCTTCTTTGATTACTTTTTTTTGATAAATAGAATCATTCATAACAATCATAAATAGTTTTTTTTTTTTTATTGAACCCGTTTAGAGGATTTACCTATTGTCCTATTTAACATAGCGTGCCAACCTTCTAACTTGTTTGTGGTGCGATGTGTTCCACCCTAACAACACCATTTGTCTTTCAGTAGGTTGTTCTCGAACCACTATTTTACGAAATAATCATTAAATTTAGTTACAGCTTCATCAGTAGGACTATCCTCCATAATATAAAGATATCCGTTGGTTACAGCTTCCTGTGGTAAATGAACTATCAATAAAGCTACATGTTTACGTGTAATTTTGTTTTTGCTTAGATTAAGTTGTTCTGCTTGCTTCCATATCGCTCTATTAAAATGATAAAAGCAGACTTTTATTGATGCTTTAGGAAATTTCTGCTCTAATTATACTAGGTATCGGGACTTCACGCGAATTATATCTTGGAACTTACTATTTCTGCCGACGTTTCGGATGCGTTGCAGCACCCGTGGTCACGACTTGATATAATATAGTGACACGAGTCAAGTCGTGACCACGGGTGCTACAACGCACCCCAAACGTCTGCAGAAATAGTAAGTTCCAAGATATAATTCGCGAGAAGTCCCGATACCTAGTATGATTATGATTTCACACCGCGAAAGTTTAAAAATAACATTCTGCTCTAATGTTGACATTCATTCATTGACATGACAGCGGCTTCAAAATCAACTGTGAATTTCATCGGATCCAGTATGGGATATTTTTTAATAAAGTATAAAGCAAATGAAATGTACTTTATTTTTTTATTTGTTAACAAAGTGTATAACACCGGCATAACTTTCGTTTCTTTTTCAGAATTCCCTACATCAGCGTGTAACGTATAAAGTTGTAAGAAAGGATGTGGGCATGTTTTAAATGTCCTACCACCAAAGAAGTGTTTCTCTCTGCTTAGTATATCCCTCGACGTATTAGATGCGAAAGCTATTATTCTGTTGTTTTTATAATTATTATAGTCAAATAGAAGAAACTTTTGGAAAATGTCAGGTGCTTCTACATCAGTTGCGCCAGCATATCTGGTTTTTTTAACACGTAGGTGTTCCGCCATATTCCTTTTCTTATATAGACCAGACATTCACATTCACATTTTTATACAACGGAAATTCGTTTATAATGTCATCACTTGCGTTTTTTAAAGAAATCACAGCTTCATGATATACGGATGGGATAGTCTTCTTGAAATCATCGCTAACTTTTCTTTTGCAAATTGAAATAGCCTTCCTGACTTCATTTTTCGCAATACTTTCTTGGCATTTATACACGGTTGATTTTATAATTTTATTTTCTGTTGGTGTAATAATATATAATATAGTAAAATAATATAATATAATATAGTAGTTCCATGACATTTAGGCCAATTAATACACATTTTTACAATCACATTTTTTTGTTTATTAAACTTATCAAACTGTTGAATTATTTTTTAAGGAATATTAAACCACATTTATAATTTTCCAAATTGCATTTATTTTACACTGTAACTGTAATTGTTCTGTAAAATAAAATTGTTAATAAAACGTCATTACAGTTAACACCCGCCCAGATTAACCCGACTCGGATAGCCTACGTTATTTTTTTTAACCATCCAGAAACGTTCAGAAACGCGGAATCGTTTATTATATATAGAAACGTCATTTTAGATAACACCCCGACTCAGACTACCCCGACGTTTTTTAATCACCCAGAAATAGATATTTTATCAACCGTATGAATTGAAACATTTAGAAACTGTCACTTTGATAATATGGTATTCTTGGTAATAAGTTTTATATTTAATAAACAATATAAAGATAAAGAATATTTGAGTTGTTATTCTATGATGAGATTATTCTTATGCTAAACTTTATGTAATACAAAAATCAATGATTTAAAAATCTTTAAAGTAAGTATTCTGCATGTTGATTATTCTATGAAACGAAATTATGCGAAACATTTTCTGTAAAACGAAATTATATAAAACAATTGTCTATAAAACACCCCATTTAGGTAGACTAAGCTGAAGTTTATTAATTGTGCAGTACAAGGACCGCCTGTCAAGATCCTTCTGTAGTAATGCACAGTCGTATGTGATGTTGCAGGATTTATATATTTTTATGTCCCCGTACATCAAAAAGTGAGAGTTAATAAAACAATGTTTTGTAGTGAAGTTGGGGTTACACTTCTTTCCAAATAATAAACAAGTGAGAGTGGCTTTGATAATTGGGTGCATTCTCTCAAGCTGGCCGTTACTTTGAGCGTGGAAGGTCATAGTACGAATGTGCGCGATGCCTGATCTCTTCATAAGAACACTGAATAACGCCGATTCGAACTGACGACCTTGATCAGTGGTCTTATGCCGTTTACTGAAACTTCGTAGCCCAGGAAGTTAATTTTTGTTTGGCCGAATTGTCATTATTCAATATTCAGCATGACACCGTGTTCTTGAAGACGTTGCACTTGATGTAAAACAAGTTTGTGGCTATCTTCATTTTCTGACGAAAGCAAGATATCGTCAACAAAACACAAACAGTTGTCTATATCTCGCAGTACCTGGTGCATGAATCTCTGGAACCTCCTCCATCTTTCTTTTGAACTACATGGAGTGGGCTTGCCCACGGGTTCTTCCAAGGTTCGCAAATACCCATCTCCATAAGACGCTCGAATCCTGCTTTCGCTGCCTTATACTTATCCGGTGGTAAAGGTCGAAGTGAGGTGGGCCAGTTGTCTCTATGTGATATACGACTCCGTGTTTTGCAGGCTCCTTAAGTGATACAGGTCGCAGCACGGTCAGACATTGCTTGAGTATGTCATGGTACACTTTGTCGGAGCTACCGAGATGTACTGTGACTTCAAGTACATCAACTGACAACTCGGTGATATTATCAATAAGTTTCTTGCGTCTGAGGTCGACCATCAACTTGTAATGATGTAAGAAATCTGCTCCCAAGATAGACGTCTTCACATCTACTACTATGAATCGCCAAATGAAACAGAGCCTAAGACAAAGATTGAGCTTTAGAGTCTTCTCACCGTACGTACTTGTAGGTGTATTAATTGCAGCAAACAATCGGTAGGCGCTTGCAGTCTTGCTAGATCTTCATGAGGTAGACCGAAATACAAGGGAACGATTCCTGTGTTCCCTTGTATTTCGGTCAAAGACACACAGGCGGTTTGTTATAACGGGAACATCGACGTCCGCCACTGCCGATGTTGCAGCTAGTTTAAAGACGTTGATGGCTGGTTCTTCCTTCTTTGACAACACATCGCCTTGCCTTGTCACCAAAGCGATAATGATATCTGCATTCCCATGTACGAACTCCGAGCTTAACTGTAGACTTGCTGTTGTCGCGTGATCGTGAACGCGACCGCGAACGGAAGGGTTGTTGGTATCGATAAGAAGGACAACTGTGCAACTCAGCTACTTCCAGATCGAATTTTTCTAATTATTTAGACAGGACTTGTAACTGCGTGATTATGACTGAATCTGCTGACGTTGTAGAGACTGCAACGACGACGTTAGAGGGCTCCGAATACTCAACCATCTTGTCCGTCATAGCAGCTAGCGTGTCTAGTGACGATTCGTTGTTTACTGGTGAGTTTCTGGAAGTTCGTTACCTCGGATTTATCATATACGAGAGATACGATTTTTTTGACATATTTGAGCATCGTACTTGTTGAAAACTGGCGGGTTATACAAAATATTCGTAATATACTGCAAATCAACGGCTTGTAACTGCTGCAAAACACATCTAAATTTCTGATCATCTGAAGTCTTCAGAGGGTCTACGAGGCCTCAAACTGTGTTTGTGTGTGTTTTGGAATTTCTCGACAAAACGACAGTAGTCTCGATTGCATAGACACCGCTGCTAATTCAGGAACGATCTTCGCCTCGTGAGTGGCATTAGAATTAAAGTAAGAACTGGTACTTGCGCTCCCGATGCACCATTATCATCATCTGGCATCTTGATCTATTGGAGCATCGTCGGGGTCACCAATGCAGTGGAGCCCCAACTCCATATAATAAAATTCTCTCCAAATAATAAACAAAATATTTTATATTTTAAACGTATAGAAAGTAATATATTGACAGCTAAGAGAAGAAAAATGTAATGACAGTTCATAAAAGTCTTCTTCATGAGATCATAGTAACTATGTACAAAGATATAAGCAATAAGTTTACGAAAGTTGGTACAGTCAAAAAAGTACGCTAGTCCCAAAGTTTAATGTCGTTAACATATAAAATAAAGAGGAGCGGGCCAATTATGGACCTTTGAGGAATTCCAGAAGTGACCGTAATAGCCTCAGATTCCAAACCTTCCCTGCTGCGGTTTTCCCAAGCGCCTACAATATGGGGTTCTTCAAGATGGGCATCAGAAGGTTTCTTCATGGTCGGCAGCGCGAGTGTGACACCCCTGGTGTTGCATACGTCCATAGGCCACGGTAACCGCTTCCCATCAGGTGGGCCGTGTGCTTGTCTGCCAACTAAGTGGTATAAAAAAAAACACCTTTTGAGTTTTGTTCGAGATATAGGCCATAAACCACTGCAAAAAGTTTCCGCGTATGCCGTTGTATGCTATATAATCTAAAAGTAATTTGTGGTCCACATTGTCGAACGCCTTCCGGAAGTCCGTGTACACAGCGTCCACCTGGATTTGATGGTCCATATTCTCAAATAAATAATTGGTAAAAAGCATAAGATTTGTATGTGTATAAGTTGAACAACGTCGTACGAAAACATGCTGTTTCAGTATCATAGTATAATCTGAAAAAACAAAATATTAAATAAATGAGTATAACCTACTGTGTACCAGGCGCTCAAAAAGCTTCGACAAGGTAGTTAATAAAGAAAAGGGGTTTTTCTCGACATTGGACTTATCCCCACTTTTATATGTGTATTACTGGTGTGATGAATGCCAGCTTTCATATGTTAGGAAAAATGCGAATAAGGGATGTAACGTCGGGGCTCCGGACCTTTTGTAGGGGAAAAGAGAAAATGGGAGGTTCTATAAACTTAAATCTGGCACATCCGTATGGTTGCCAGATACAGCTGTTTCTACACCCAAGAAGAGGGCCAGATCGTGAGAGATAGCCCTGGGTAAGCCGGGGTGCGAGGAATATGCCTGTCAACCTCACCTTCGGCAACCAAAACGACCCACAGGCGGCGTGCGTTTTAGTCGGTTCGAGTCCGACATAACCTCCTCCACCGGCTTCAGCACGTAAAAAAAAAAAGATACAGGTGTTTCTGTCAACTCTCACGTAGACGTAAAGATCTGGGGACAAAGGAGAAAATATCAGTTTTTCCAAAATCGGAATTTAATAGAATAAAACGAGATATAACATATCCAAATATATAACATAAACAGATATTCATCGCGAGTGGTCACCCACACTGCAGTAATAAATAACAGCAGGCTATATTCTCAACTCGCATATTCATAAATTAGATACAGTTACATGTAGTTACAATTCTTGAATTCTCATAATGATCCCCCAATTCCACGAGCGCAAATATAATCGCGCCAAAAATGTCCACAATGTATATCTATCTCCTTATTCCGCTGTGGGCCACCAACTTCTCACCACCTGAAGTTGTCGGTGTTGCCGGCACAATAAATACAATCTGAATTAATAATTTAAACATAACATAAACTCACGCCTATATCTCCGAAGGGATAGGCAGAGGTGCTAGCACCCACATTTCGCCAATTTATGTTTAGTTACCAATGTAATAAGTGGTGAGCCTATTGCCATTAACTAGGCACTTATAAACCTGCGATAAATACAAACTTGGTGTGTGCCATGGTAAAACCTGGGATCGAACCCGACACCTCGTCTCAGCAGTCCATTACCCATACCACTAGGCTACCGGGGTTTTTTCTATACCTTATATATTATTTGGTCATATTATACTTTGTGTAATCTCACTTATCATATAATTAACAGTAGATTGTTTGACAAGGGAGCAAAGTAGTACTTATACGGCATGGGCGCCATTTTGAATCACGAGCAAAGCGAAGGATTCCAAAATAGAACCCCGAATGTAGCGAGGGAATCTATACATCGCCCGTGGGAAAATCAATACGCTCTTGAGTCACACACTCCGCTTTTCATCTCCTTTCCATATGAAAATAGATATGTACTGATTACTAACAAGAACAAAGACATAATTGTTTAATAAGGCACTAGTACGCTTCCACTTTAATTATTTTCAAAAAATAAACTAAAATGCCGTAGAACAGTACAAATGCCTAATTCAATATGTATAACAAGTTCCACCAAGAGCCACTAATCTGCAGTATAAACAGCCAGAGAATAAGTAATTGTATACCCATCTTCAAACTTCTGAAGCTTCAGTTCTTTTGATTTTGCCCATACCTATAGCTTTTTGGTAATGATAAAAACAACCAGTTATTTTCATTCTGGAAACACGTCTTTGATCGGATTTAATGTTGCGATCTCGAAATCACACTTAAAATGCGAAATTCTCACGGCGACCTTTTCCTTCAAAATGGTAAACAGGCTTTTGTAGGCTTTCTCAGATTTATTTGGAAGTCACTTCCCGTGCTGTCACTGCGTATACAAGCGGAATGGATCTATTCTCGCCACTATTTTAGTTAAAATGGCATGCAGAGTGTATGTTTGATAAAAGGTATATGGGGTCATTTTAAAAGTTCAGTCGGAATAGAAAATGTCTTGTTCTTTGATTACACTTAATGCTAACTCAGTAGCAAAAATTTACCTAAAACAAATATTTTCCTTCACGCGTAACTTTCTTATTTGAATCTAGCGTAATGCTAGTATTACACTCTGGTAAGTTTGGGCATCGCCAGTTTCTACTACCTAAATCATACTTTCTGTGATAGTAATATTTGTATCCACCCTTTATGAAAATCTTCTTTCCTTTTTCACTTTCAATAAAAACACAGTTGTCGTTTCTTGCCTCCATTGTTTTCAATAAAATATTTCCCTTACCCTCTGTGGTGTCATTATGTACAAAGGTACTGTTGTTCGTCTCCGTTTTAAAATTGAAAATCTGCTTTTAAAGTGCATAGTTAAACTGTAAAAGTATATAGTGATAAACTTGAACGTGTCACTGACAAATCGACGTATACATAACAGTGTATTAACAATAAATTAGTAATGAGCAAATTTATCATTTTGGACTTTGTACTCAATAAAAACAAAATGAAATTTTGCAGACACCTTCAACAACGAACCACTATTATTATTTTTATCCAACTCAGGGATTATAGTAGCAGTTACTAAATTTACTGTCTTTAACAGAGTCAGGGTGACTAAGTGGTATTTGGTGCGCCTGCCGTGCATTTAACGAGGGTTCGAATCTCATTAACCTCATATTTTTTGGCGGTAGGTGTAAAACAGTTAACATATAAGAGCAAAGTTGAAATAAAATTTTAATTGGATATAATTTAAATACTTGATAAATTTTCAATAAAACAAGTAGTAAATTGCCTAAATAACATCTACACACGTTAGCAAAAGTCAATGTAAAAGTTTTTCAAATACACCACCTGCCAGCACGCACTACACTATGTCTCAACTGAGCAACATTGAGGCAGCACAGAAATCCTTGGAGGAGTGCTTCACCAAGAGAATGGAGGAGTTGGAGGCACAGCTGCAATGTGGAAATACGGCGAAAGATACAGTGGTTAAAGTGGCTGAGGAGTTCAGGACCTTCAGGGAGCTGATGTTCAGTATGCTGGGATTGCTTCGCAAACAGATCTCTGAATGCTCTAAGGCCATTGATACCATGGAGACAAGGCACTGGCGTAAAGACATCCTATTTCTGGGGATTGAGGAGTCTGCAAGCGAAGACTGCCGGGGAGTCATCCTAGACATCATCCAGGGAAGGCTGGGCCTCAAAGACTGCACACCATCATCAATTACGACTTGTCACAGGCTTGGAGCAGTTAGTGGGGAACATCATCGGCCAGTACTGGTGCGCTTTTCCAGTTTAATGATAAGGTCAGCCATATGGAGAGCCAAAACAGCTTTAAAAGCCTCGCCCATCTCCATTAGAGAATTCCTAACTCGGGCCAGGCAGGCAGTGTTCACTAGGGCAAAGCTGCACTTTGGTACTCGGGCTTGCTGGACGCAGGACGGCGTTATTGTGATCAAAACAACAGATGGCAAGAGGCATAAGATCACGGCCGTTGAAGAGTTGCAGTCTCTGGCCAAGGTGTATCCTAGGCCTCCCGGTGTTGCTTCTTCCAGCGGAAACAGGAACGTCTCGCGCAAAGTGTAACATCCATCAATTCTTGTTCATCTCGTAGCGTAATCCGTCGAATTAGCACTCAGGTATGCCACTTAGTTATTATTAACTCATTTATTAACTAATACCTCACTTTGTTTGTATTATTGTCTCTTCATACTACCTTCCGTGTTATTATTAATTATACCTTTCTTATTTTTAAATTATCAAAACAAATTCTGCACGTTGACAACCCGCTGTCAAAATGTGAGTGTTGTGACAGATAGTGACAAGTGACAATATAGTGTTATTTCGACGGGTTGCGTTCCAGAGCACGTCTTAAATTTTACACATTTAGTATTTTTGTTACACGAGCGACATTGCTTGTTACTTGTTTTTTGTTACTTTTGTTGGTATATGTGTTGTTAGCTGGCGGGTGGTGCAGAGATATAACGCTGCTTAGTTTTTCGTAGAGATATAGCATACATAATTATTATATTTATTTATTAATATTTATTATTCTTCTTACTTTTTTTATTTTTTATATTGTAGTTATTTATGTTATCAACAGATGATGTGTCTTATAATTCTGCCAACGATTTGTCTGATTTGGACAGTGATACCAGCTACAGCTCCATACCTGAAGCTCTGAGTGACCGCCTGCGTAGGACTTTTGAAAATGAATCGAAGAACCTTTTGAATGTGTGTCATATAAATGCACAGAGTGTACCTAGTCACTATAGTGAGCTGGTGGCAGCTTTTACCAACCCCAGCGTCCATGCCATCCTGATCTCTGAGAGTATGCTCAAACCTGAATTACCATCCACTTCGTACTCTCTTCCTGGTTTCATTCTTATACGTAATGACCGTATTAATAAAGGAGGTGGCGGTGTTGCCATCTACCTCCGCAGTTATCTAGCTTACAAAATTCTAGCCTCCTCGTGTCCAGACTACAGTGCTGATGCTGAATTTCTATTTCTCGAAGTTAATGTCAGTGGAACCAAACTGGTTCTTGGAGTTGTTTACTGTCCTCCTTCTATCAACTACTTCTCCAGCCTGGAAACAGTTCTGGACTCTTTAGGGTCACCTTATATGCATCACATCATCATGGGTGATATTAACACGAATCTATTAAACTCTCAGTCATTAGAGGCGCGTAAACTACGTCACATTGTCGATTCAGCTAGCCTTCATATTTTGCCTTTACAAGCTACTCATCACAACACCCTGGTCGAGGACACCTGGCTTGACCTTATATTAACCTCATCCACTGCTCATGTTTATAGGCACGGCCAAATGCCTGCACCAGGCTTTTCACGCCATGACCTTATTTACATTTCCTATAACATAAAACCTCCCAAACCTCGGCCTAAGGTAGTGCTTATGCGTAGTTTTGGACGCATGGACATGGATAAGTTACACCGGGATGCTTCATTGTTAAACTGGGATGCATTAGAGGCTGCAACCACCATCGATGAGAAAGTTACAGTGTTCAACGATGTTGTGCTTAATCTCTATGATGTTCATGCTCCTGTCCGTGCGGTAAAACTTAAACGTCCACCAGCACCTTGGATGACGCCGGAGGTTCGAGGGGCAATGGGGCGTAGGGATCGGGCCTTTCAGAAATTCCGGAAAAACCGCATTGATGAGAACTGGAACCGCTTTAAGGCAGCAAGGAATCGCTGCAACCAGATGATACGCAACGCTAAACGCCGACATATTCACGATAATGTTAGTTCGTCATCACCTGCTAATATATGGAGGTTTCTTGGTGCTTTGGGTATTGGCAAACAGCATGCGGAATATCAGTTGACTGGTGGTTTGGATGATCTGAATCAACATTTCTCCTCTACTACTCCTATTGATCACCAAACCAAATGTCAAACCTTAAATTACGTCGCTGGCCTTATTAGTCCTGATATAGACTCTTTCAAGTTTTCTCCAGTTGCAGCCGATGATATCAAAAAGATAACGCTATCGATTAGATCTAATGCAGTTGGCTATGATAAAATCAGTCGTCGTATGATAGTAACAATAATCGACCACCTGCTTCCTGCTATCTCTCATATAATTAACTATTGTCTCTACTTTAGAATGTTCCCCTCACTTTGGCGTAAAGCCTATGTGATCCCTTTACCTAAAGTATCCAATTCTACTCTTCCCAATCACTTCCGCCCCATTTCTATTCTCCCTTTTATGTCTAAAGTGCTCGAGGCCTGTGTACAAAAACAACTATCTTCGTTTATTTATCAGAACAGCCTGTTAAGCCCGCTACAGTCAGGTTTCAGACCTGGTCATAGCACTACTACTGCTCTTCTAAAAGTAACGGGTGATATTAGGACTGGCATGGAAGCTACTAAGGTAACAGTGCTTGTCTTGGTGGACTTTTCCAATGCCTTCAATACAGTCGATCACGATATCTTGTTAGCCATACTTTCCCATCTTAAGATCTCATCGGATGCACTGGAATTTTTCTCAAATTATCTTCAGGGGCGCCAGCAGTGTGTACGCATTGATAAATCCACATCGAGCTGGTGCAATCTCGACACTGGTGTCCCTCAAGGCGGTATTCTCTCTCCCTTATTATTCTCTATTTTTATTAATCTTGCTAATTATAATCTTCGATGCGCGTATCATCTGTATGCAGACGACTTGCAGTTATACGCTCAAGCACCTGCTGATTACGTTTCACGAGCCATTCGCGACGTGAATGGGGATCTGGAAGCTTTGGGAAACTGGTCCGCTAAATTTGGTTTAACCGTAAACCCATCTAAGTGCCAGGCCATTATAGTCGGCAGCAGCAGGTTGATGAATGGAGTCAATATTACAAAATTGCCACCAATTACCTACAACGGAAGAACAATTCCCTTCAGTTCTACAGTTAAGGACCTAGGACTCTACCTCGATTCCAACATGGACTGGCGTGTGCAGGTAACGAACATGAGCCAGAAAATTACAGGTAGACTCAGATTTTTATACCGCCTGAAGAATTTTCTACCAACAAGGACCAAAGTTATGTTGGCCCAAAGTTTGATTTTTCCTCTGATAGACTATGGTGATGTGTGCTATTTGGACCTGAATGCAGACCTTCTTGATAAATTAGACCGTCTTCTCAATAACTGCATTCGATTCATCTTCAACTTTCGTAAATACGACCACGTGTCTACATTCCGTTCGCAGCTTAATTGGTTAACCATCCGTCCTCGCCGTAAGTTGCGTGCACTTACTACTCTTTACAACATCCTCAACTCTCCCACTATCCCCACTTACTTAACTTCATACTTTCAACTATTATGTTCCAACAATGATAGAAACCTTCGTTCTACTGACAACCGGATCCTCGCATTTCCTTCTCATAGAACTAACTTTTTAGGCTCCTCTTTCTTTGTTGAGACTGTTCGCCTATGGAACGCACTTCCTCTAGAGATCAGGAAGAGCACAAGCCTCAATGTGTTTAAGTCTAGGGTACGACAATTGATCACCACAGAATTGGCAGAATCATCGTCTCAACGATAATGATATTTTGTACTCATATGATATGGGTATCTATATTTATGTATTATATTTATGTTATATATGTGTATATATTTTATGTATATATATAACTATTCTGATTTATTTTAAATATGATAAGTAGGTATAAGTACTGTTTATGTTTAAGAACCTATATATAATTAATCTATAGTCCTATGTCTGACGACCTCCGTGGCGTAGCGGTAGAGCATTCGACTGCTATGCAGGGGGCGCGGGTTCGATTCCCGCTCAGTGCAAATATTTGTATGCATGAATATGTATATTTGCATTGGTCTGGGTGTTTCTATGTATAATATGTATGTATTTACAAAAAAAAAAAGTATCTAAGTATGTTTATCCGCATTCTAGATCCCATAACACAAGCTAGTTAAGCTATGCTTACCATGGGTCTAGATAGCGTTGTGTAGAATATTGTGGAATATTTATTATTGTGGAATATTTATTTATAGAACCAAACGCATCTCTTGTTAATATGCGCCTACCTCGTACTAGCTCTGCACCACCCTATGGTAGACTGGCAGAGAATGCCTACGGCATTAAGTCCGCCAATGTACATCGTGCATAAAGTATAAATAAATAAATAAATAAATATTTTCTTTTTATGTTTCTGTTATTTTGCATTTTATTAGAAAATCGCATCTGCTACGCCTAAAACAATGCTCAGACCGTCTCCAACAACAGAGACAGAGAACTCGGACGATATGTTTACTACAGATAATTTAATATATTCACTTGGAGAGACGGAAAAGGCTAGAAATAAGCGCCTCCGACCTGATTGCTAGTCGGAAAACCTATGGCAGGAATTTGAAAACAAAATAACAGAGATGCTTACCTCTTGGAAATCAGAACAAGACAAAATTCTAAACAATTTAAATGTGATATTGCTGAAGTAAAGCTGCAAAATTCAGTAATACAGAAATCCAATACTGAAATAGAAAAATCTATGACATTTTTAAACAACAGTTTTGAAGATATGGGGAAAAGTATTGTGGAACTTCAAGAAGAGAGAAAGGAACAATGTTATATTTTGGAGTTGGAAAGAAGAATAGATGATTTACAACATAGCTCTCGCGCTCTACGATAGAAATTAGAAACGTGCCCCGAACAGAAAAAGATCTGACTTCTCTTGTTATGAAAACCTGTAAAACTGTGTAGACGCCAGTAACAACATAAGAGCTACGAGACGTACATCGACTGCCTGGGAAAAAAGGCATAAATAGACCAATAATTGTCGAATTTCTTACCGTCCACATTAAAAATCAAGTCCTTAATGCTACACGATCCTTTAACAAAGGCCTGCTAAAGACAGAGAAACTGAATACCGGTCATATAGGAGTTAGTGGCGCGCTTATCACCGTCTATGTTGCTGAACACATACCCGGTAGCGGGCGGCAATTTTTCTTCAAAGCGCGGAAGTTTGCTAGTGCCCATAAATATAAATTTTACTGCTTCCAAATGGCAAAACATTTCTTAAAGAGGACGAAGCAAAGCAATCTGTTATGATTAGTTCTATTTCATGCCTTAATATACTTAATACCCAACATATTTTGTAATGGTTGGAAAAGACTATTATAGAATTGTATTCAATATATAACCATATTTTGGTGACCCTATTGTGTTGTTACCTTGGTCTACTATCTGTCTACTATTCGTATGTCATGAAATCATATTGTCATCTTTCTGTGTTTATCTTAGTTATATATTGTATTCACCATGTCTTAATATCAGCCGAACACGAATGCAATACACAAATTACACTAGTCAAACTATACATATATTACACAAAGATTGGAACAAACACACACATAAATTACCATTTACAGCCTTTAGTTTATATATTAATTCTATTTAGACTTTTAATTCTTCTAACTCTCTAACTCTTACTCTCGAAATAATTGATAGCATTGATGAGTACGGGTCGAACCAGTTTTACTGCTGCCTACCCGATACATGTAAATACATATATTGAAAATGATGGTGTCGTTATATACATACGCTTGGAGTTACTACATAATGTTACTGAGCCTCCCAGGATGCAAACATTCTCGTTTGTAATCTGAGTCCGGATATAACTATAATGGCGATATATCAATCCCCATCCTACGCCAGGGCTGATAATTTCCTCAATTGTCTTAACACTATCTTAACCTCGGTGCTAAAACAAATATACTAAATGCTAAAACAAATATAATATAACAAATATTGTTGGTTGGTGACATTAACATAACCCCTACGTCCGACCATGAATATAGCAATTTACTGTAATGACTTTTACTGGCGTACACATGTCCTACCAGAGACAGTAATTGTTTAGATCACACCATGGTTAAATCTAAATACTCTGTTATTTCCTTTATCTTGGATACAAATATCAATGACCATTTACCAATACTGGTCTGTGTAAATACCGAACTAATTCATAAGAAAGTCCCTAAGGTATCGACGAAAATAGACCAACGTCATGTGGCTTTACGAGATATGTAGATATTGCGAGTAAAGATTTTAATCCTGTCATGATGATACGTGACGTAAACCAAGCAACTGACCTTTTAACGTCTATTATTAGCGCTAGAACTAAGATCTGTTATATCCCATTAAAACAGAGATTAATTAAATTAAGCCATGGATCACGAATGGTCTGCTTAGATGTATTCGAAACCCATTCGAAATTCAATGTAATAGGCCTATTGCCATTAACCGGGCACTTATAAACCTGCGATAAATATACACATAACTTCGAAAAGCATCGAAAAGTCATTGGTGTGTGCCATGGTAAAACCTGGGATCGAACTCGAGCCTACCGCTAAATAAAATCTGTCATAAGTGCGAACATTCATTCATTGCCGCCGTTTTTGAAAAACAGACGCAGTAACCGTGATTTTGAAATATGTATAGCAGAAGAACTAGGTAAGTATTTTATTAAATTATGTACGATAATTACTGACAGATAACTGTAGTATATGTTTAAGTGTATTTTATGCATAATACAAGAAGTTAGTGACAAACTTCTTAAACTTTTGAAGTGATAATTTCATACCTAGGGCGTCTGATATGCTTGTTGTTATTATGTCTCAAATTATTATTTATTAGCTATGTTATACTCATAAGTTGTTACAGTATTTATTGTCAAACTTATATCTATAATTGGTCTCTTATACTTTATAACATATTTACGTTATAAATGTAATTCAAAATATACAAAGAGCATTTATGCCATCGCCATGAATTTATCAATCAAATTCATACGTTATATCCTATGCACTAGGCACTGACGCTTGACCATCGAATGTCGATATTATTATCGATAGGATTTTGTCAGCAAAAAGGTGACAAAGAAGGTCATGATACATTTGATTAAAAAATAAGATTTTTATATATTGTGTTTTGATTACCATACATGAGAAATTTTATGTTCACTAATAAGGTGACAAAATAGTTCGCGGTATGTTTGATAAAAATGCAAATTTTTCAAAATTGTGTTTTGGTTGTATTATAGGAAAAAGTTTTATTTTTACTATTAAGGTGGCAAAACAGTTATTTTTTATACCACACAAGCCTGGTGGAAAATGGTTAATTAAAATCAAATCCATAGGCAACGCTATGGATTTGATTTTAATATGGGAAAAAGTTTTATGTTTACTAATAAGGTGGCAAAACAGTTCTTGGCATGTCCGATAAACAATGCAGATTTTTCAAGATTGTGCTTTGAATGTAATATTGTTAAAAGTTTTATTTTTCCTAATAAGGTGGAAAAACAGTTCTCGACATGTTTAATAAAAAATGATGATTTTTTTAAATGTGTTTTGATTGCAATATAGGTGATAAAAATTAACAAACTTTAAAAAATAATTAGTTATCAGTTCATTGAAGACAATCAAAATATTGTCTTTTATGAAATTTAGGACAGATTAAAGATTATTTGTCTATAGTATAATGGCAAACAAGCACTACTTATCAGCCACAGTGAGAATAGAATGAACCGATTTAGATAGGCGGTTATTAGGTGTGTGTGATCCGATTTACATAATCGGCCCACCTGATGGTAAGTGGTTAACATGGCCTATGGACGTGTGTAATACTAGAGAAGCCACACTCGCGCTGCCGACCCTGTAAGCACAGAGTTTCTGTGCCGTCAGTGTAGAGGACAAAGCAGGACAAACCTTTAGTCATCCCACTGACAGCACAAATTCTCCAGTGAGCTCTGGCTACCCTAATAAAGGGCGTACCGCAATCTAATAATGAAAATCTGTTTCAAGTCTTATCTTCCATCGGGTCCCTAATACAATAGGTATCCTATATCTAAATTTTCATCAATCGCTACGTGAAGGAGGACTTCATTGCCAGACTGGCATTGAAAACGAAGGGACTGACGTCAGATCGGATGGGGATGTCAGGCAATCATAAGATTTACGTCAATGATCATCTCACGATTTACAATAAGATTCTTCTGTCCAAAGCCAAGAAGGCAGCCAGAGACGCAAATTTCAGTATATATGGGTAAAACATGCCAAGATACATATAAGGAAGACGGACACCTCTCATATTATTATGGTTACATCGGAAAAGGAACTATCCGAAATAGTGTAGTGCTAAACATCGCATGTTATTATTATAAGTGTAATTTGATTGTTGTTAGCTTCGTCTATAAACATTTGCGTTCAAATTCTATGAATGATATACTTTTTTTTTTTTTACGTGCGCAAAATCCCCACGGATACTTCCCCACCGGAGCCGGTGGGAGAGGTTATGTCGGACTCGAACCGACTAAAACGCACGCCGTCTGCGGGTCGCTTTGGTTGCCGAAGGTGAGGTTGACAGGCATATCCCTCGCACCCCGGCCGACCCAGGGCCATCTCTCACGATCTGGCCCTCTTCTCTCGGGTGTGTGGGGACTACAGAGTCCCCAACTCGTTCCCGGTAAACGGGGAGGCGCGCCAGGCGCGCCGCCGCCGCGGCTTGCTTCTGCTAGGGTGACAGGCGGCTCCACCTGTCACCCCCAGGCCGGCGCTCATGGGGGGCGGAGGTCGTTCATCGACCTCCGACGCCCGAGTTGCCTTCGTACGCGGGCAGCTTGGCTTGCGATCCGTCGTCGCTCCCGCTGCCGCTCCCGCCCCGCCTCCTCCTTCACGAGCATTACTTGCTCGCAGAAGGAGGCGCCGGCCGCCCACGCATCCGCGCAGCGGACCATCGCCGCGAGCAAGGTGGAGAGCGTGAGAACCCTCACTCCCAGGGCCGCCACAAGCTCCCGCCTCGGCGTCTCCCACGCCGGACACTCGGTGAGCGTGTGCGGACCTGAGTCCTCGCTCGCGTCGCAGTGATGGCACTCGGACGTTGGCTCTTTCTCCATCCGACGCAGATACTTGCCGAAGCATCCGTGCTCGGTGATCATCTGCGTCAGACGGTACGAGAGGCTGCCGTGTGGCCTCTCTAGCCACTCCCCCATGATGGGTCTTACCGCCGCTACTACGGCGCGCCCTGCGCCTGGTCGCCCAAGTCGTAGCTCCCATTCCGCCACCATTTCCCTGTGGAGCCGGGATCTCACGGCCCGAATTTCTTCGGGCTCGGGATCGTGACCCCGCTCCCGCGCCGCCTTTCGGAACCGGTATAGCGCCGAAAGGGATCTCGCTTCCAGGATCCATGGTGGCGATCCGGCGAGGAGACTCGCCGCGTTGAAGGATATCGTGCGATACCCCCTTATGATGCGGCACGCCAACTGAATGATATACTTGTGTTCGAAATTCAAATCAAGTTTCCGATCGTAAAAAGTTCTTAAGAGAAGAGATATTTTGCTTTCACTTATAGAGGGAACAAAGTGACACTTTTCGAAGAGAAGTGATGAAAACGAATATCGTTTTTTTTATAAATTACTGCATAATATGCTTAGAATAGAAGATCAAATTAAAAATTAAACCTGATCCTTTTAAGCTCCTCTAAACTTTGTAGTCTCCTATCTGCTCCAACTTTTGGAGTCTCATAGCTGCTCCTACTTTAGGAGTATCCTAACTGCTCCAACTTTTGGAGCCTCTAGCTGCTCCAACTATTGGAGTTCCTTAACTGCTCCAACTTTTAGAGTCTTCTCACTGCTCCAACTTTTGAAATCTTTTAACTTCTCCTAGGCACAAGGCATTATTGTTTATATAGCTTTTTACATTATATATATCAACGTTTTACTTTGAACAGACACAACACAATTTTTCCCATTATAATCTAAATGCGATTGCGATAAACATTGAAAGAAAGAAAGAATTGTTATTTTCATAAACCACATTCTTTTGATTTATTTTTATTAAGTGACAACATTACATCATAATCATCATATTTAGCGCTAAATAGATATTTATTATACAAGCCTGAATTTGAAGAAGACTCATATACCTGTAATACTCTCATTAAGCTCCAAAGCAGCTACGTGAACCCATGGGCACATTCTACCTACTGCCACTATGGTTTTCTGTTTAATTTTGGCTAGGCAGAGATATGTAGCTGCTAACTCATAAAGTTCATTTCCGAGTGGCGTAACTACGCGATATAGGCCCACGCAAACTGGGCAGAGCTATTTACTCTTACCGTCATTATTAAATGACATTTTTGTAATTTTGACCAACACCAAGGTACAGGTCGTCTACCCCTTATTGAAACTTTTGTATTGATTGCTTTTATTAATCCACTCGGTGAATTGCTCGCTTATGGATGCAAGTTCAGTCATATCTCTATTCACTTGAGAAGCTCGTAAGCTATTCCTGTCCCAAACTACCTCGTCGTCTTAAGACGCATATGAAAATAATCAAATCATTTAGAAAACCAGCCCTTAAGGAAGACAATCCACATATAAGACATTCCTTATTCTCACAAGTAATCAACATGCAAAAATGCATCAAATCGCAATTATAGGCCTTAAATGCCAAGGACCAGGCGTGGAATGCCAAGTTAGCCAAAGTAGATAACCCACCAACCGATCTCTGGTGCATAGCTAAATTTATCAACCGACTGTGACTCCCCCCTTTGGTCATGAACAATATTCTGCATGGTTTCAATCTTACATAGATTAATTCCATCTTACCTCTAGCGGGATGATCCTGTTGGATTTAGAAAAGGCCTTCGATGCTGTTTGGCATGATGGCCTCTTGCACAAACTGGTGAATCCCGATTTCCTCGCCTTGGTCAAACTAATCCAAATGTACCACAAGGCAAGTTATTTTTCAGTTTACATATACAATATTCATTGAAACCCTAAAATAATCCATGCAGGTGTATCATAGGTTTATTTTGGGTTCGTTCTTGATTAGCCTATATCTAATGTAATAATTAAAAAAAATGTTGTGTTATTACAAAGTAAAAAAATTGGTTCGCAAGCGTCAGATGTAATAATAAAAAATATGTGTCATATGACAATGAAAGAAGTAAGTGTGTAATCTCCTATTTAAAAGAAATATAAATAAAATTGGTTTGTAAGTACATTACCATAAAAGTTCGGGCGCCTTGGAGATACACATGCCTAAGATAATCAGCGGATATTGGAAACTTTTAATCTTCCGGAGGTGAGCTAAATGAAACCAAACTGTGAGGTTTAAGGTTTTATTGTCCACTCCAGTGTGCATTCAGAAATAGATGTAAGGATACATTCCTAATGTATAACTAACCTTAAATTTAAAATTAGATTTTTATAAGCTATGTCAATATTATCCTACGTCAATATGATTCTATGTCACCAATGCACTTTTAGGTTATTTTGAAGTTTAGATTTAAAATATAATTAAAGTAAGCTCACGGCATCCCTCGGCGAGTATATGTAAACACAGCAGCGGGAAAGCTCGTAGCAGGCGAAGTTTTCAGTTTAAGCCCATGCGGTACATCCATGTTTGAGGTGAAAAGCCCAAACCCTCCATAAGGAAATGCAGTTGACCGAAGACAAAGAAACGCCGAAAAAGGTCCAAAGAAAAGAGAAAATGCAAAGACAAAGGCGGTTCCAATTGGAAACCTGTAACAAAATTGCATGTCATTAGAACAAACTCCAATATGGGCACGAGGTCCTAATTTTTTATAAATTTGTGCAACTTACCGCCTTAATTTGCTGGAACAATGCCAATAGCAAAAGAAATCATAATATTTTCAGATTAAGAGCTGAAACAATAGAATTTTAACAATTATTTTTCAAATCAGGAGCGTGGCGAATCCATCAAAGTGAATCTTATTAAAAAATGACAACTCACCAGAAATAAACTATAATTCCACAAGAGGATAGTTGTGAAGACACAAACTATTATCCTTTAGGCCAAAATACTCTCATTTTTATGAGATTTATTGAAATTAAGTTACGAAGCCATGAATATCGACCATCCAGCCTCAACGCTAGGAAGAAAGGTGCTATGACAGCTATACGTCAAAATGTCATTCACTCCGCGTTCCGAAACTTTTCGTTCAAAAATAGAATTAAAACCGGTGTGACGACGTTCGCAGAGCGCGTCGTTACATTACATCCCTCCCCAAAAAGAAAAAAAGAAAGAAGGAAACTTCCTTTTCTAATGAAAATTATGAGAATCCAGAACAAAATTCCAAAAAACCTCAAAAGACAAAATGTCTTTCAACATTTTTCAATAAACAAAAAAGGCAATGCGAAAGCATCTTGCATTGGGTATTGCAGAAATAATTATAAATTAAAGAATGGGAAAGCATTCCTAAAAATCAAAGAATGTGAAAACACTCGAAAAGTAAAGAACCAAACTCAGAAAAGAGTAAAAACTTATTTCAACACAAAAGTGAAAATAAATCCTTCAATAAAACAAATTAAACAATCCCTACTCAATTCCATTCCAGATATCGATTAGGCAACCAACGCCGTCGAATCTAATCCTTGATCTTAACCAGCCTTCTAGCATCAATACAAAAGTGCGGTTGAGCTCCTACGCCACCGACTCTATACCAGCTATTCCTGAAACAAAAATATGAAACTAACAAGATATCGGTTAAGCACCAACGCTGCCGAATCTGAAAGAAAATCGGTAAAAACAATGAAGTTTTCCCACTGTCGGTTAGGTTGAAAAGCCGCCGACTTCAAATTCCTATTCCAACATCCAAAACGTCAAAACAAAATCACAACAAAAGTGTCGTAATAATATATTTATAAGCATTGTGATCGGCATAACACCACCAACTTTCCGAGCACAAGCAAAATATAAAGAAAATATGACAATTGTGACCAGTACAACACCACTGACTTTCTGAGCACAACCGCATAAGAAAAGTATGACATTTGCGACCGGCACAACACCACCGACATCCCGTGCGCAAAGCATAAAAAATGTAACAATGTGTATAAAAACACAATCGTACAAAAAGAGAAAAAAACGACAATTACGACCGGCTCAACACCACCAGCTTCCCGTGCGCAAAGCGTAAGGTGTGACTATGTGTATGAAACACAATAGCACAAAAAATTGTAAAGTCCAGTAAGACACAAGTTTCCCAAAAAATGGTATAACAAGGTGTGTAAAAAATGCATAAAATGCGTCCAATCCGAGAATCTTAATACTAAGAAAATAACCCAGAACTGTACAAAAATAAAGTTCAAGAAACTTAATTTTCCATTCCCTAAGTGAGTGGAAATAAGTCAAGTGAATTTAATGTAGAAAATGAATATTAAATTTCACTCCTATATTAGAGTAGAAACTAAATTCCTAAATTTGTACAAAATATACAATATTAAATATACAAGTGTATAAAAATATATACAGGAAAATAATCCTATACAACAAAGATAAATAAAAATATAAGATCTTTTGATGTGGAACAATTTGTTAATATGGAGTAGAGTTACACAATAACAAGTCCTAAAATGACCTAAGTTATTTTTGAAGGAAACTAAAATTGAAATTAATAAATTGTTGTGAAGTTCCTAACATACATCTCCTTTCAACACCCCTCAACCTTTCAAACATCACCTCATAGTGGGGTCATACTTCAAACAAAGTACCAAAGACAAAGATAGACATTGTCAAAACAAGAATAATTTTAATATTTAATTATGTCTTTAATATGATAACGACCAGTATAGTTTTTATTAAGGTCTTTTAAAACATAAACATTAGAGGAAATTTTATCTATTATTTCACACTTAACAAACTTAGGTGCTAACTTAGCCGAAAAGAATGCAGGAGCATTAGACTGCACAAAACTTCTCCTCCACACTATATCTCCCACCTCAAAAGAAATGACCTTCCTTCCTATATTATAATAACGCGCATTACGCTTATAAGCTTTAAGCAATGAAGCTTGAACTTTTATAAAAATATCACTAAGTGATTTAAGTGAAAAAGCAAATGAAGACCTATCAACAACATCAAGTTGATTGAGGTTATCAAAAGAATTACTAAAACGGTGCAATGAAGCATCAAAAATAAGTTCTCTACCGAACATGAGAAAATTAGGAGTGAAATCTGTAGCTAGATTCACACTACTATTTAAAGCTAATTGAACATGAGGCAAATATTTTGACCAAGTTCTATGATCATCTTTAACAAAACAAGAAATACATGTTTCGACTGTTTTGTTATATCTCTCTACAGGATTATTTTGAGGTGTATATAAAGTATTATAAAATATTTTACTAATATTATAACTTTTTAGAAAATCTACAAATTGCTTAGCTGTAAATTGGCTTCCATTATCACAAACAAAAATTTTAGGTGTTCCAAACTTAAGAAATATTTCTTTTTCAAGTATCCTACAAATTACTTTAGTGGTAGCACTAGTCATAGGAAATATCCAACAATATTTTGTAAAAACATCTATGATTGAAAGTATATACTTATGGCCAGAATAAGCTTTTGGAAGAGTTCCAATAATATCAATAGAAAGCATTAACATTGGTTTATCAACTTTCTTAGGATTAACCATAATTCCATGAGGTGGATTAGTAGAAGATTTATAAGCTTTACAAGTGTCACAAGAAGAAATGTATTTTTGAACATCAATAAACATACCTTTCCAAAAATAATGTATTTTTAATTTATTTAAAGTTTTATGAATTCCTAAATGTCCTGAATTAACATCATCATGATTAGATTTAATAGTGTCTAAGATGTGTTCTTTAGGTATGACAATTTTCCAATTTAAACGATTATTAGGATTATATTTATCTTTACAAAATCTATACAAAGTATCACATTCAACTTTGAAATTTTTATATTTTCTAGGAAACTTTTGACAATTTACAAATATTTTTCTATACCAAGGATCAACGATATCCTCATTTGGCATAACAATAATATTATTTACAGGAATATTAATAGCAGAAATTTCTATTCTGGATAAACAATCTGGAACTAAATGTAAAGAACCTTTTTTATATTTAACATCAAAAGTAAATTGAGAAATTCTAGCAGCCCAACGTGCAAGACGACCACTAGGATTATTAAGTTTAAGAAGCCAAGTTAAACTAGCATGGTCAGTGATAACTGTAAATTTCATTCCTTCAATATAAGGTCTGAAATGTTCAATAGAATCCAATATTGACAACAACTCTCTCTCAGTTGTACTATAATTACGTTCACATTTATTAAGTGATCTAGAATAATAAGCTACAGGATGTTGATCTCCATTATCATCATCTTGGCTCAGGACACTACCAATTCCAACAGAACTAGCATCGCAATGTAAAGAGAATGGTCTTTCAAAATTCGGACAATGTAAAACTGGTGCAGAAATTAATGCAAGTTTTAAATTATGAAAAGCAACTTCAGCTTCTTCATTCCAGAAAAGAGATTTTTTAGAATTCTTGCTTCCGGCCGTTAATTTTGTTAAGGGCGAAGCAATATCAGCAAACTTATCAATGAATCTACGGTAATAAGAACATAACCCAAGAAAACTTCTTAATTGTCTAACGCTTTCTGGGCGTGAGAAACTTTTAATGGACTCTAATTTAGCAGGGTCTGTATGTAAACCATTACTATCAACAATATAACCAAGATAACGCAGTTTATCTTTACAAAAATTACACTTTTTTAAATTAATAGTTAACCCAGCATCTTTAAGGATTTTATAAATTTTATTTAAACAATCTAAATGATCAGAGAATGTAGAATTTATCAATATGAGATCATCTAAGTAACAGAAGGCAAGTTTTTCCTCAAATTATCATTCAATAAAACATTCATCATATTAAATGAAGATGCGGCTCTCAGACTATGATCACCAGCTCCTCGACTATTCGAAAATGGATCAACAACTTCAGATAAATCAGCCATGACATGAGGCATCTCATGAGTAGAAGTACCAACTGGAACATCATTAACAATATTCTCAAACAAAGGCGGGACCTGTATTTCCTTATCCATGTTTGATTTATAAAGGATGTGAAAATCTAATAAAAAGTTGTATTAAATACACTATAAGTTTCTAATTAAAGTATCAATTAAAGTTTCTAATTAAAGTTAATTAAATTATGAATGAAGTTAATTGCATTGATAGCAAAACGCTAAACTCAAAAGTCAAACAAACTCATAGAATGGAATGTTATTGTTGCAAAAATTATTTAGGTCAAATGCCTATAAAGATAAAAATGCATTAGTGATTCACAAAATAAATTATTTATGTCTACTTAAGGTAAACAGCAAATATTCAAATATTACTATGTTTTCACACATGTGAATAAAGGTTAAGAACTAGTAATTATATAATATTACTAAGTGGAAAATCTTACCTGTAATAAACAAAGGTTATATAAGATAAAACAATTATAACAATAACCATGTTATACAAATTGAAACATTCACCTGTAATTGAGAGATACAAACAATAGTACTAACTTGTAGTATGATTAGTTTTGCAAAGTAAAAAATAACAAAGATTTACTGTAATACACAGTTATGTAACAGTAAAAAACATGAAGAAAACACTGTTCTTAACATGATAAAGTAAAAAATAATGCAAAGGTGACAAGGAATAAAGATATATGCACACTGTCATGTCCCTGTTCGCGAGTGCCAATTGTAATAATTAAAAAATATGTTGTGTTATTACAAAGTAAAAAAATTGGTTCGCAAGCGTCAGATGTAATAATAAAAAATATGTGTCATATGACAATGAAAGAAGTAAGTGTGTAATCTCCTATTTAAAAGAAATATAAATAAAATTGGTTTGTAAGTACATTACCATAAAAGTTCGGGCGCCTTGGAGATACACATGCCTAAGATAATCAGCGGATATTGGAAACTTTTAATCTTCCGGAGGTGAGCTAAATGAAACCAAACTGTGAGGTTTAAGGTTTTATTGTCCACTCCAGTGTGCATTCAGAAATAGATGTAAGGATACATTCCTAATGTATAACTAACCTTAAATTTAAAATTAGATTTTTATAAGCTATGTCAATATTATCCTACGTCAATATGATTCTATGTCACCAATGCACTTTTAGGTTATTTTGAAGTTTAGATTTAAAATATAATTAAAGTAAGCTCACGGCATCCCTCGGCGAGTATATGTAAACACAGCAGCGGGAAAGCTCGTAGCAGGCGAAGTTTTCAGTTTAAGCCCATGCGGTACATCCATGTTTGAGGTGAAAAGCCCAAACCCTCCATAAGGAAATGCAGTTGACCGAAGACAAAGAAACGCCGAAAAAGGTCCAAAGAAAAGAGAAAATGCAAAGACAAAGGCGGTTCCAATTGGAAACCTGTAACAAAATTGCATGTCATTAGAACAAACTCCAATATGGGCACGAGGTCCTAATTTTTTATAAATTTGTGCAACTTACCGCCTTAATTTGCTGGAACAATGCCAATAGCAAAAGAAATCATAATATTTTCAGATTAAGAGCTGAAACAATAGAATTTTAACAATTATTTTTCAAATCAGGAGCGTGGCGAATCCATCAAAGTGAATCTTATTAAAAAATGACAACTCACCAGAAATAAACTATAATTCCACAAGAGGATAGTTGTGAAGACACAAACTATTATCCTTTAGGCCAAAATACTCTCATTTTTATGAGATTTATTGAAATTAAGTTACGAAGCCATGAATATCGACCATCCAGCCTCAACGCTAGGAAGAAAGGTGCTATGACAGCTATACGTCAAAATGTCATTCACTCCGCGTTCCGAAACTTTTCGTTCAAAAATAGAATTAAAACCGGTGTGACGACGTTCGCAGAGCGCGTCGTTACACTAAACGACATATCCCAAGAACCACATACACATCTCGCTATCTATGCTAACGATACAAGAACCTATACAACTGACAAAGACTTTGTCATCATATTCACATTTTTACAATATTCTGTCCAATTATTGAGAAAATTTATGCTACTTGGAAACTGAAAGTAAATGCCATCAAAACAGAAGCAATTATATTCACTACAAAACTCTCCTTTACCCACAAGAAACGTAAAAAGTGACACTAGTCAGATCATGTGGTCTAAAACTGTCTAAAACGCTCAACCGGTTCTGTGCCATACTGTGTAAATACCCGCAAAACAATTATTATTACTACATTATCTTGCTGGTTATTAGTGTACTTTTTCTTTCTAACCATTCTAATTAATGTAGGTAAGTCATCACAATCGGGGTTTCTAATCGCCGGGGCTTGCTCTCATCGTCACACGGTATTATCTGGGAACTCGGTTTACAAAGAAATGCATATTAGATACACTGTAGATGGTAAATTGAATTAAAAAGACAAAATATCTCAGAAATGGTGAGTCGTGACTTAAAAAGAACCAATAATTTCTCCTCCATTTATAAACTCGTACATGAAAATAGGACCTATGCAGGAACTTGCTTTTTAATAATAAAGATCAGCCGAGAAAAGAGGGTCACCATTACAGATACTAAGTAATATTACAATGGACCCGGGACTGTAGTATGAAGGAAACACGTGAGCTAGTAATGAATTCCAGGTCTTAGTGGTCAAGAAAAGAAAAGAAAAGTCTCCGAACCGCTTGGTTCAAGGGTACATTGTGGTCATCATAAAAGTCAGTAATCAGTAAATGAAGTTGTAATTGCTTAACAAACTATGCATCATCTGTCACTATGCACGCACACTATTTATAGTACAAAGCCAAGTCTCATTATTGTTGTAAAATGAATGCTTTGCCAATTACATACATAATACCTATAATACCCTAGATTTATATATCTCAGTAATACAGGATATCTCAGTGCGTAATACTTAACTGCAATATTAACTGTGAAGTCATTATAGCAGCAGACGATAGGGTTTACGAACTCAAGAGATGAACATATTTTTATTTATCATCAAAAAAAAAGTTCATAGGAAACATATTTATTTTTATCTATGACACCCCAACTTCACTTCACCTTGCCTGATGGTAAGCTATAGGCAAAGTCTCAGGAAAGAGAGTCACCATTATATACACTAAGTAATGTTACAATGGTGGCACTCAGCTTGGCGGCCTCATCATATGCTTTTCACGCCCCACTTAAAGGACCCAGGACTTACTTAAATATATGGGAATCAAAGGCATAATGGAATTAAAAAAGCGTGTACTATCCCCCTTCTGAACTGTAATAAATAACAGTAGGCTATATTCTCAACTCGTATATTCATAAATTTGATACAATTACATGTCGGTAAAATTCCTGAATTGTCACAATAATCCCCCAATTCTACGAGCGCCCACAATGTAATCCCGTCAAAAAATCTCCATAGAGTACATCTGCATATTCCGCCGTGTACCACCGACAACTTCTCACAACCTGAAATTGTTGGTTTTGCAGGCATAATGAATACAATCAAAATTAATAGATTACGTGTTTATATTTGACAGTAAAGAAAATAGCGTTACAAAGATTGAACTGCCAATGAAGCCAACCACGAATCACGAAGGAGTTTGTATTTCGTGAAGGAACTTCGCAACACTTCCCACGCGAAAGAAATGGAAAAAATATCACAAAGTCGCAACACTCGCGGCGGCGGGATGAAAAGAAGTTTTATAAACACAGAGTTAATACTAGTATAAATTTTTATTTCATTTTATTTTTAACAATGTAAAATTTGTTAGAGACTATGTCAATTATCAGTCTAAACTATATGCAAGTGAATCGACTGTATGCTTCTGTACCGGTCCAGACTGTACATTAATTCCCACTAAAACCATCTATCGTAGCACCAGTATATGTCGAAATTCAGTATCACCTACAGTCTTACTGGAAAAGGCAGACCCCAGACTCCGCGGTGAAAGCCTTATGGACTGGGATTATTATTAGGAAGAAGAAGAACATCGGTAGACAATCATGGCCTCAACTTATACATAGTAAACATAAAACACTGCAAATAAACATATTCAACTTTTGTCGAATATGTTTAGTGTTCTTTTCTCTGCATTTCGAGGATTTACAGGCGTGAATTCAAAGTCAAAGTCAATAATAATAATTATTTATTTATTTATTAAAGAAGGCTTTACATACTATATACTATATTAACAGTAGTCTTATATTTATGGCCATAAGCTTATTATGGTGCTACTTATATTAATACCAAGCTCACTAGGTAGGTTAGTTGCAATATAATAATGTTTACAGGTATAAGAAAAATTTAAAAATTATATCTACTTTACATATTTCTTACGACCTGTCTGATCTAGGTTTATGCAAACCTGTGTTTCAGGCCATGTCTTTTCAAGGTTAATTTTCTAGGGTTTAAGGAATATAAAAATATTTTTACAGCTAGAAAGACTAACGCCTGACACTCTCTCCTCACTTCAAGATTTCTAGCAACTTCTCCGTGTCTATGTAATTTAACATCTCTAAATATACGTCAGTAGGTAACATAATATACTATATAATTATGTTACCTACTGACGTAGACCTCAAAATCAACTAGTATTACATAATTCAATAATACGCTATACCGAATCGAGATTTAATTTATACTCTGCGAGGGTTAATTAAAACGAATGAATCTTTTACAATATTGTTTCATTAATTCTTTGCTCGGCGTGATGGGAATGGTTATTATTATTTTTCACGAAATTGAAAATTAGTCACAAATTTATCAGTTTGACTTCACTATTGCACATTAGATTAATCAACGATAGTCTAAGCTATATATATGCTTACTAAATGTTATATAGAATATAGAAAACAAAATTGATTAGTGAGGTAGCAAAATATTTGTTAGTTGTGTGCACACAAACAAAACAAAGTGTCTCAAGTTCGTCAATTTTCAAAAGCGAATATTTTAATTGTCCCTTACGGTTACTTTTGTATTGTTTCATCCAGGCGAATGTAGGTATATATCTACGTATAATAACATAGGTACATAGGTTCACAAACCTATATAGGAAATCGATAGTTCTACACAAGTGCGGTTTTAAAATCCGTACAACCTGTCTAAACAACGGGGTATAAAAGCCCTAAAAACATCGTTAAGGCTCAAGCCAACTTGACCTCAGCTCACTGCAGAATTTGTGCTGTCACTGGGACGACTAAAGGCTTGTCCTGCTTTGTCCTCTACACTGACGGCACAGTAACTCTGTGCCGTCAGTGTAGAGGACACACACATATCCATCACATGATACCGCACGCCCATTTTCACTATTTTTAATAATGGTTAATTTTGTGCCCGACATTTATTTATTTATTTATTTATATTTTTTTAAAGAAGGCTTACAGACTAATATACAAATTGAATACACAAAAATATCATCAAATCGCTAATTAAAAGCCTCCACATTTATATAATCATTAAAAAAGAAGAAAAAATAAAATAAAACACAAAATACAGTTACAAAGAACAAAAATAAAATGAATAAATACCACAATTACAAAGCTATAATTACATAAACAGAAGAGAGCGCAAGGAACGTTACTTAAGTTAGTACCTATATATCAATCCGCCGGTCAAAGTAAGACTCCGCTAGCTGTCGTCTTATTGCCGCCATACTAGTGCTGAATAGGTCTATATCAAGATGCTGTGTAATTTTGTTAAATTTAGATGCGCTTCTTATTGAGAAGGCATTCAGTCTGTAATTTGTAATAGCTCTCGGAATGTTTAAAATCGGCCGCTGCCGAAGTCCCAGCACGTTGGTTCGCAGTGAGACGGAGGCCAAGAGCTGTGGACAGTCAATTCTGCTGTTTGCGATATTGGATAGGTAGCATATGTCGCCAATATCACGTCTCACTTCCAAAGGCAAGAAATGATACTTATTACATCGATGTTCGTAGTCAGCTGAACATTGCTGTGCCCTGTAGTCTAGGCTACGAAGAAATTTCCGTTGGACGCCTTCAATACGGGACTTGTAGATCTCGTATTGAGGGCTCCAGACCTGAGATGCGTATTCTAAATGGCTACGCACGAAAGAGCAGTACAAAATCTTTACCGGTTTTAGAGACTGAAAACAAGCCGTGGCTCGCAGAATGAATCCCAAAGCCTTAGATGCTTTTTTCACGATATTGCTAACATGTTGATCGAAGAGAAGCATACTGTCAAGCGTGACCCCCAAATCCCAATGCTGTTCACTGTGCCAATTACTTCACCATTCAGAGTATATTGATAGTTGATTGGGGACTGGCGACGTGAAAATGTTACTTGGAAGCATTTGGACACACTTAATTGAAGCTTATTTCGATCACAGTACCTCTCAAACCTACCTAAATCTTGTTGTAACTCATGAACATCGCAAATGTCTCGCACATCTTTGTGGACTTTCATGTCGTCGGCATAAAGTAGGATGTAGGAATGGTGGAAGCACTGCTTGACATCAGCAATGAAGAGAGTAAACAATAAAGGTCCCAGAATGGAACCTTGGGGGACACCAGATGGAACAGAGCTCTAACCGGAAGCATAACCCTGAAGAACCACAGCCTGTGTTCTATTCTCTATGTAAGAGGAAAACCATCGATAGAGGTCTCCGTGTATTCCGGCAAGCATTAACTTGTCCAGAAGTACTCGGTGGTCAATACGGTCGAAACATTTGCTGTAGTCCGTATATACTACGTCAGTCTGTCCTTGTGTCATCCCATTTGTGATAAATTCATGTGACAGAATTAGGTTTGACGTAGTGGAACGGCATCTCACGAAACCGTGCTGTTCATCTCCTATAGTGGACCTGAGAGCCGTGTAAACATCTGTGTGGATGATACGTTCCAGTACTTTAGAAAACAGGCATATTTTTGATATTGGACGATAATTTTCTATATTGGCTTGTTCACCCTTTTTGTATACCGGGGTTACAAATGCAGACTTCCAAATCAGCGGAACTGTGCCTTCGGAGAGAGAACGTCTAAATAGGATACATAGAGGTTCAGCAAGACTGTCGGCACAGTTGATTATGAATATCGGAGGTATATGATCAGGTCCACCAGATTTAATAATGTCCAATGATTTGAGTAGCATTAATATGCGTGAACGATTAATATCAACTGTGCTTACCGACACTACAGTATTACTAATTTTTTCCCCGGCAGTGTAGCTGTCACTAGCAGTTGAATTTGGTGCTAAGAAGGTGAACTAAACATAACTAGCAAATAGGTTACTAATACCTTCCCCAGTATTCACAGTAGTATCACGGTAGTACATTACTTTAGGAAATGTACCATTATTTCGCTTGCTCTTCACATAGGTCCAGAATGTTTTCGGGTTTTTTACAATAGAAGCCTCAATATTTTCAATATATCTATCATGACACGTTATTTCTAACTCGACAGCTCTGCTTCGAAGAACAGAGAACGAATTATAATCGGCCATATTGTTATATTTTTTATATTTTTTGTGAAATTTATGTTTTTCCCTAATAACTTTAATTAGTGCACTGGTGTACCATGGAGGATAAAAAGATTTTTTTAAAGATTTAATAGGGATGTGCTTGTCGCGTAGCTCATACAGTAAACCATAGAATTTAGTCACAGCATCTTCCAAACTACATGTTTGTAACAGTTGTGACCAATTTGCTAATTCAAGCTCGCGCTTAATAGCCCCATAATCACCTCTCGAGAAGGCATAGCATGTCTTAGGGTTGTCAACTAATTTCTTAAAGATATCAATAAATTTAGTGTTAATAATTATCGGTTTGTGATGCATGTCAATAGGCTGTACCAAAGGGTCTATACTTTCCGTAACCGACACAGCATTATTACAAAATACTAGGTCTAATATTCTGCCGATTTCATTACGCTCACCGTTGTACTGCAACATGTTGAATGTTTCTACCGTATCTAGAAATTTTAACATATAAAATGATTTTTATACATGTTAAATGATTTTTAGATTTAATATTGTAATTTACCGTTTCCTAGAAAGGACTATTGAATGACAACTAAGTAAGTGTCAAGAAAGACTGCACACTTCAATTGTTTAATCATTTTTTTTTTTTTTTTTTTTTTTTATATAGGACACGTCAATTGGACTTCGCCTTGCCTGATGGTAAGCTGAAGGCAAAATCCCAGAAAAGAGGGTCACCATTACTTACACATACCGTGTGACAATGGTGACACTCAGCTTGACGGCCTTATCATATGCTTTTTCACGCCCCGCTTAAAGGACCCGGGACTGTAGGAAGAAGGAAACACGTGAGCTGGTAATGAATTCCAGGCCTTAATGGTGCGACAGAGGAAAGAGTCTCCGAACCGCTTGGTTCTTGATCGGATGTTTTGCACCGTGTGCGGATGACATCTAAGACCTGCACGCGTTGTCCTGTGTAGGAAAGGGGAGGGTGGGACTAATTGGAAGAGCTCATCAGAACACTCCCCATGGTACAGACGGTAAAATACAGCCATGGACGCAACATCTCTACGCAGCTGTAAAGGTTCTAGGGTGTTCGTGATCTCGGGATTCCCAATGATGCGGATCGCACGTCGCTGCAACCTGTCGAGAGCATCTAGTAAGTACTTTGCTGAACCATCCCAGAGATGCGAGCAGTACTCCACACAGGAGCGAATTTGTGTCTTGTATAGAAGACACCGCTGCTCCGGCGTGAAAAATCGTCTCACTCTGTTCAGGACTCCGAGTTTTCGTGAGGCAATTCAATTCGAATTTTAAGTGACAAAGACAGTCGTCAAGAAGTATGTATATGTAAATATTATTAATCATGGCATTTTTGCGATGTAGTCATTATGCGATTAAGGCTTTTGAAGACCTGCAAGTAAAATAGTACTTTCGCGATGTAGTCATTTTGGGACTAAGGCTTATGACGACTTCGGCTTTTTACGAATCGAACTGTGTGCATTCTGTGATGTCGTCGTTTATCATAAGAGGACATTTTGCGATCTAGTCACTTTCCTACTAACCCTCTTTTCTTGGGTGTTGATTACATTACGATTTTATATGCAACTGATTCGAAGATAACAATATGATTAGAGTAGCCCGATACATTTAGAGTCACATGACAAGCCGAGTGAACAATCACAGAACAAGAACAACAACAAGAGTTCAGCGGTTCGTGCAAAAGGCCGCATTAAGATTCAGATACTAATTTCACTATTTTACAAATATAATTGTTTTTATATTGTATTTTAATTATCAAGTTTTTAATCTAATAACGTACGAACTGTGTATGATTTGAAACCTATTTGAAGCATAATGACCAATAATTCAAGGTTTTTTTTCGCAATATGATACATTGACATATTGAACTATTAGCATTTGGATTAAAACACAAAATGACAAATACGTGAAAAGACATATACGTGTAATGACCAACGGGAAATACGAATTTTGACATAAACGCATAACGACCAAAACGCATAATGACGCTTAAGCAAAACTGCCCATTACACATAGTGACCAAAACCAAATACTCATATATTGACTTGAAACACGAAACGACCAATACGCTGTTAGGTCAGCCAATACATAATAAGACATACAATACATAATACAATACAATAAAAAATACATAATAGGTACATAATAAGAATGTGACTAAGAAAATAAAATCACACATAATATTAAACGGTTTATTAATGGATATTTTGAACTACGAAAGCTAACTTAAAAGTAACTTTGGTGTAAAAACTAACTTAAAACTGACTATGGTAACTATTATACAAAAAAATAAAAATCATGCAATACGTTTCAGTCGCGTTAACACTATCTTTGCTAAGATATTGCATAGTGTTAATTTTTTTTATATGCAATTCACGCAATAAAATAGACAGCTTCATTTAAAAATCGATCTCACATTTTCTTCCATTTACTTTTGGCTCGCAAAATAACGATTTTGAAATTTAATGGTCAAACATTTTTATTTCCTTTATAAGTTTAAAAATGAAACGGTAAAGGCTTGAATGTATCGACATTCTCACGTTCAAACGGTGGTACCACCCTTCCAAATAATTGGTAGTGTGATGTAGTAATGTAGCAGAACTAAATAGATCATGTGAAAATGTTTTAAGCCACTGTCGCTCAAAGTATTGTATTAACAAATACATTTCTTCGCAATCTGGCGATTTAGTTACAATCAACTTCCATGCTTCTTTGATAAGGTTAGCAGGCAAAAGTGGCATTTGACTTATTAACCTCAGTATTTTTTGACCTTCACTTAGCTAATTTAATTTGTTTAGCTTTCTTCCATATTGCTCTCGAAAAATCATAGTTACAACCAGATATTTGACAGTCAGAAAAATTTCTTCTGGCAGCATTTATAGCTGTTATCTCGTAATCACACTTGAATGACTTAATTTGGACTTGCAACTTCTCACATAACAATTTAAAGAATCGTGTGTATTTGTCCTCAGACTTATCAGGTAAGAGACCATAAATCACTGGAAATATGTTAATTGATTTATGTGTGGATTCCAAATCAACGTGAATTGTATATAACTGATAAAATGGAGATGGAACACGTTCCGTCGCCAAAATAATCTAATTTCGAATTTCTAATAAAAATTTTAGCAACATTGGAACAAAATATTTATATTTTCCTTAAATTACCATCCTCACAAACCCATAGGTTTTTTCCTACTACCTCATAAACCGTGTCATGTTCTAATTTTATGAATTTTAAGCTGTTGCTGTCAAGATATTTTTTCTGGCTCTATATACCTTGTATTTCTTTTACTGAAGGAATGTAATGTATATATTCAGCTGCATCTTCAACCTTTTTTATAGACTCAAATGTGTTTTCGACAATAGTCTGCACAGTTGATGATAAGTCTTAACACGCTTTCTTTTTACAATCCGCACGAAGTTGAAATATTTCATTGAATTTAGGGTCAGACTGGCACAAATGATCACTCGATCTCACTATATTATTCCAATTGTCTAATAGGAATAATATAGTGAGAGTGTTCTGCTACAGTGACGTAGCAGAACATTTCTGGCGTTTCACACGTCTCCAGATAGTCGTGTCATTGAATTTTTTTCTTGTGTTCTTGTTGTAGCGATATTCATAATGCAATAGAGATGACAAACCTTTTTGGTTAATTTCATAATATAAATTTGATGAATTAGAATAGTAAACGTAGTTATCTCTTTGTACAATTCAATAATAATGATAGGGAAAATATTAATGGAAAATTTAACGCATAATGTAATGAAATGATACTTATGTGAGTGTTTTTCTCGCAATATGAGACATTCTTCTTGTGACCAGTACATACTTTGTATCAAACTCACCTTAAATGATTGAATACTTATTCACAGAAACGCTTAAACGAAACCACAAACAAAATTCGTATTTCCCGTTGGTTATTGTGCGTGAAAACGGTTTTGCGTACGGCTTGGACAATTATTACTATTAAATACGAATATGTCTTTTCACGTATGCGTCATTTTGCGTTTTAGTCCAAATGCTAATAGGTCAATATGCGAGTGTATCACATTGCGAGTTGGTCGTTATGCGAGTTTATTCGGTATTGGTTATTATGCGTATTGGTAGTTTTGCTTAGGCGTCATAATACGTGTTGGTCGTTATGCATATATGTCAGAATTTGTATTATCCATTGGTCATTGTGCGTCAAAACGCATTATGTCTCCATAGTTTGGCAACGATACGGTAACGCCGCCAAGTTGCAAACGTAGCCACGAGCTACAGCTTCCTAAGTTATTTCTGGTTCCTCTGGTGGCCTGGCGATATTACCTGTATTACCACTATAATGTTTATGTGTGAACTGCACCTCGCTCACTCAGTCGCCTATCAGACGCCATTTGTCAGCGACGTACAACAAAAAATGCAGTCAAGTTACGAAACTGTAGTTCCTACTTAAGTGAATTCGGCTGTAACTTCACATTTTCCGTACCGCCCTTGAGGTGGTGCCATTGATGTGTTGAAATAACACATGCCCCTATGTTACCCCAATGACCCTGTGCCCCGGTGCCTCGGACCCTTTGCACCTGTTATAATATTTATGTGATGTGATTATAAGTATCCAGACAATTAAAAACATTAAATTACTAATGGCTTTATATTTGCAATATGAAAATATGCATGTTATATATGTACCTAAAATTCAGAATAGTTGAATGTTGAATTCAGAATGTCAGAAGATTTTGAATATGAATTTCATATTCAACACAACACTCCTCCTCATGGCTTTTTCCAAACTGTATTGCCAAACTAGCTTGGTTAATTCCTCGCAGCCAAACCACTTTGGCAAATCAATTTGGCCACGAGAAAAAGCCGTCCTCATAATGATAAGTAAGCGTTTACTTAGTTCCAGATGTCGAGGTCCTGGTATCCTTTCGTTAACCCATCGGCCAACATATTTAAAGTGTCTTTGTATCGTACACTACTTGTTCCACTTTGTGTAATGCTTTTTCAAATAATGAATTAAAGGTCGATGTGTTTCGTTTGATACTTTTACATGCATTTTACTATAGCTTCAATGCCGCTTGGTTGCCATTGAAAATCATTATTTTATATTGCTTCACTGCTGTTATGTTTTTCAGCAGTAGCCTTAGAAGGAGAGCTTCATTCACAGCTTCTGATGGCGACATACCTATGCTTCAGCAGTTGAAATGGCAGTTGCTAGTTACTTCTTGGATTCCCAGCTTACAAGCACCCTCTGCCCTCTGCTATAACTTGTTATAATATTTGAGTGATGTGATCATAAATGTACCAGACAATTGAAAACATTAAATCACTAACTAATGGCTTTATTTTTGCGGTGGAAAATAAAATGTTATTCTTATTGAATGGCTTCTGTGATAATAAAATATTACATAAGTACCTTAGAATATATACAGTAACAGAAGTAGCGTCGATGATGTCACTGCCAATAGAGAGAGCAAGTGATATACAACTTACATTAAGATACAAGGGGACGGAGTCATTTGCATCCCTTACGCGTTACCATTTTTGTCTTTGTCAATCTTTGACAAAATGTATGAGAGCTGTCAGCTGATCGGATCTAGCCTATAATTTTCACAAGTAATAATTGATAATGACATATTTGGTATGGTTTCGAACTTAATACAAGGAACCAAGTTCATAAACCATAGTTAGGTGTAATATATTTGGCTGCCGAAGACGCAGTGAGTGTAAAAATCTTAAAATTATCTTCCACACGTATGTATTACTTTTCATCCAGAGTTCTCACGCTCTCCACTGCTCTGGCGTTGGAGAGCGTGGTCCGCTGTGCGGATGCGTGAGCGGCCGGTGCCTCCTTCTGCGAGCAAGTAATGCTCGTGAAGGAGGTGACGGGGCGGGAGCGGCAGCGGGAGCCAAGCTGCCCGCATACGAACGCAACTCGGGCCTCACGCGCCTCCCCGTTTCCGGGGACGAGTTGGGGACTCTGCAGTCCCCACACCCGAGGAGAGGGCCAGATCGTCAGAGATGGCCCTGGATGCGAGGGATATGCCTGTCAACCTCACCTTCGGCAACCAAAAACGATCCACAGGTGGCGGGCGTTTTAGTCGGTTCGAGTCCGACACCGGCTCCGGTGGAGGGGGGGGGTTTCTCCTTGGGGATTATGCGCACGCAAAAAAAAAAGAATATAATACTAATTGAGAGGTAAAAACAGTTGCCATACTCGTATACCTAAAAGATTCGAAAATGAACAATACTATATTCGTCTTTCATTGACCGAAGTCTAACATGACCTTACGAGTACTGTCAATCAAGTCAAAAGAAAAAGAAAACAAAATGCCGCCAATTTCAACAAAAGTTTGTGGTCAAGTTACGAATTTTAGATACTATATTCACAACAAAATATTTAAACATATTTTAAATAGATTATTACTTTTCATCTAATATTTTCAATGCTATGTGTTACATTCTCTTGGTATATAATAAAGGTTATAAAGATTATAATTAAAAAAGGAAATGTCATTAATATATAATTTATTTCTAATCATCTGCTGACAATACAACATTATATCGTACAGTTTAATTCCGTTAAGGGTAATTTTAGTAATGAGATCACAACACCTAAGACAAAACTATTGTCATCTAAATGAGGCACGCTGAGGCTCTATCTATAAAGTATAAATATCATCTAAGATAGGTAGGTATAATTTAATTTACAATTATTTTACTGTCGGATGACAGATATTTATCTTTTTTAATACCAAGGTTTTTAAATCAATATTCTGCCAGTTATTTAAAAATGGTAAGTATTTCTTGAGAACGTTTTACTAATTACGTAAAAGTTGATCCGTTTAGGGTGAGAAAGCGATGGCGCTATACCGTACGTATAGCGATGTCTTTTTCCTTGTTTTCAGGCTCAAAGATAACCTTACTCAAATTGATACCATGAGCGTATAATAAAGTTTTGTTGGATTGCTGCCTATTTTATTTTGAGGTATGAATGAATTATTTTTTTTATGGGTATAATAATAATAATAATGTATTGTTCAATAAACCTGTTTACACAATTAGAATATTGATCGTGGTCACCTTTTAAGCAAAGAATGCCTGTGTCAGGTGACCACGCTCTTCCACATCTATACAGATTAAAACCATGGTTTACCGAGCAATTAGTTTAAGAAGTATGTGGTATTCCAATAAAGCCTCCACTTGTTCATAACTCATAGGTGCTAAATAATTTGCTATTTCTTGTTTATTTCTCTTATCGTTTTGCAATGTATGTTTATTATTTTATTTATTTTATTGTATAGGTATCCCGAGCGACTACAATACTGTCTACTCGCAAAAGCGGTTCTTGAGTGAGTGTAACCAGCTGTGTGTTTTCTTCTTCTGACAATAGCATCAGGATTGAATGTTGTGGTTTTGAGTTTTTTAATATTGTCAGTAGAAGGTACAGCTTTCTTACTGATAACAATCCACTGAGAGAGTACAATTCCGTTGTAGGAAATCTTTGTTTTTTAAAGTGCATTACCTTTAGTAATGCCCGTTGTGCACGTTCTAGTTCGAGCCCTCCCCAAATAGGAATACAGTAGGTAATAAACTGATTGCGCTAATGCCATATATATTTCTATAAGAGTATTCTTCGATTTTTGCTTGACACGTCAAATTCCTAGGCACCACATGTCTCAGCGTTTTGAAGATTCAAATAAGTTTGCTCACTCTGGCTGTGAGTAAATTTATGTGCGGTTGCCATCAACCGTCACTCCTAGGTACTTGGTTTCTTCAAGCTTACTGATTAATGGACAATCACACACTGTGGCACTTTGCTGGTTGTAGGAATGAATCGTCAGTTTAAAATCTGAAATAAGTTGGGTAATATTCTGGATACTGTAACACAGAAAGTTTGTTTTAGCCGTGTTAAGTGTTAGCAGATTATCCTTTAGCCATTCAGCAATTACGCGCTACTATTTATAATAGTTATCTCTTCCCTGCCATAATTCGTACACATTAAAGCTGTATTTCGAATACAAAATTTTCGGTTTCCTGGTTCTTTTTCAAATCATCCGGCGATACAAATTAAGTATTTTTCTTTCTTTCATTCAATACAATTATATATTTTTGTTTATATAATACATTTATTAATAAATAGGTAATACATATATATAATCGCCTAAATCCCCGGAGTATTAGGCAAGAGGTTCATCAATACCAACATATCACCAATCATTGTATTTGATCCCACATGATAAAGGTTGAGTCTATTGCCGTATTCGAGGCACTAAGTAGGTAATAAGTTGAATTTATTGATGTAATAAACATTAAACAAGAATTAATTCAAATTTCTATTTTTAATAAGGTCATTATGATAATAATAGTAACACTATGTCTCGATTAGTGATGAGAATTGTCCACGACGCCGAGCCACGCTGCCTGATGTGCGGGTCTACGATAGTTTTAAGTTTAATATGTATACTTGATAGTATGTAAAAATGATTACTCCTTAAGCCTATGGAAACATATTGTACTTAAGCAAGCACATTTCGACGATGCGTGAGTTCTGAGGTTAAAGCGGTTAACAGAAGCAAACCGAGAGAACCAAGATCTGAATACCGGAGGCAAAAGGTTGTAGATAGAGAAGAGAGCTCGGTGGTAAAAGGTCTAAGTGTAATTCAAGCCCCAAGATCGGTGACAAAAGACCAAGTGGTCCGCGAATAGAGTGTAATTATGTAGTAAAACAATACTCGGCCAAGTCGTTATGGTCATATTATAAAAAGGTTCTAATAGAAATAAGAACTTAAAAATAAACAGAACCGGAAGAAATTGCTGTTTATTCACCTGATCACAGGTAAAAGTTATACAGTCCATGACAAAAATATTCACGAATGAATATTTGGATTTTTTTCTTTTTTAGACTTTTAAATATACTGTGCACGACAACCTCAACACAATTTAACAACACGTATGCGCTTAAAGGAACAAACCATCTACGACTTCATTTTCAGATTCATTACCAGCTCACGTGTTTCCATCTTTCTACAGTCCCGGGTCCTTTAAGCGGGGCGTGAAAAAGCATATGATGAGGCCGTCAAGCTGAGTGTCACCATTGTCACACGGTATGTGTAAGTCTTTTCTGGGACTTTGCCTTCAGCTTACCATCAGGCAAGGCGAAGTCCAATTGACGTGTCCTATATAAAAAAAATAAAAAAAAACGACCGAACATTTAGACGGCGTGATGATAGGATAAGCAGTGCGCGAGTGTATTTATATTGTTATCCTAATAAGTAAGGACTTAGTATGTAAGAAATTTATAATGAAACTAGCTGTCCCGGCAAACGTTGTTTTGCCATATAATATTAAGGGTGGGCAACCCCTTATCATTTAGGGGGATGAAAAATAGATGTTGTCCGATTCTCAGACCTACCCAATATGCTCATAAAATTTCATGAGAATCGGTCAAGCCGTTTCGGAGGAGTTTAACTACAAATACCGCGACACGAGAATTTTATATATAAGAATAATTAAAGTCGTCCTATTCAAGTGAAACCTCACAAAAACCTGTAAAATAGAGCAATGGTGAATGTGTAATGTAAAATTTGCTGATATAACCATCACCCGTAACGCTAAGGGCAAAAATGCAGTCTAGAAATCAATATGTCCCATATTTACATAGGTCAGAAAAGTCAATTACCATGTCGACATTTCAGCTTGCCATACGCAACCCTTACGTAGCGTGTGGTGAAAATAAATAGTCTGTTTTGTGCAAATTCCTAGGTTAACTTTAAATGAAGCTAGAATTAAGAAAAACTTTAAAAACTTTGGTACTCGTCATAGTGCAGGCAGTATGATATAGGTCGTAAGGCAATGTTATGAAATAAGTGAACCTTTCTCACTGTCGGCTGTCTTCTCCCATTGATTCTTGGTTATATAATAGTGGCGTTTCATTCATCATCCCGGATAGGTTCCTGTAGTCAAATTCACAATTTTTACTGTCGACTCAAGTGAAGTTCGCGGTATTAGAGTGTACGCTCGGTATTTTTGGCATTACCGGAGTATCTCCGGAACATACCGAAGATAAATTAAAACCGGTGGAAAATCACCGGACACTAAAATCTTCTCTGTAGTCAATTCTTACACCTAATGCCAGTAATTTCTTTTTAAAAGTTAAGTGTTCTACTTCAAAGTACAATATTATGAAAATTGTTTTTGTTTATTGTACCTGCATTTATAGGCGTATCTCGGGTGCGAGTAATCTCATTGGGTGCCATGCTCGCAGTTATAGTGCGCAATGTTCTTTCTCGTAGCGACAACCCACGCGCTCAGAGTAGGCTGTCACTACGAGAAAGTAATTTTGGGAGAAACTTAAGACTATTCCGTCTGTCGAGCACTATAAATGGGAGGGGTACTGCGGAGGCGACTCATGAGTTGGAGATAGCTTAGTGACCTCCGTCCTCTGTGAGAGCAGGTCTGAGGTTGACGGCACCCTAAAATAACCAGGGACAAGACGGGGATTCCATAGTTCTCACATTCGAAGGTTCTAGCTAAAATCTGAAGATGACACAGCGCGGGTGACAGAAATACCTTATTGATCCACCTTAATGAGACCGCATATGGTTTTTGTCGGCTTGGTTTTGAAATAATGGTCTCGCTGGACTGGTAGGGAATATCCATGGAACACAATAAAAAGCACTTAAATCGTTAGCTCCCATCTATTCTATAAGTTAACGACTATAGATACGGTTTATTTTTATTTATTTTTTACGTGCGCAATAAACCCACGGATACCTCCCCACCGGAGCCGGTGGGAAAGGTTATGTCGGACTCGAACCGACTAAAACGCACGCCGCCTGTGGGTCGTTTTGGTTGCCGAAGGTGAGGTTGACAGGCATATCCCTCGCACCCCGGCCGACTCAGGACCATTTCTTACGATCTGGCCCTCTCCTCGGGTGTGTGGGGACTACAGAGTCCCCAACTCGTTCCCGGAAAACGGGGAGGCGCGCCAGGCGCGCCGCCGCCGCGGCCTGTTTCTGCCAAGGTGACAGGCCACCTGTAAATACGGTTTACTTACTTTTTGGGTTTCGAAAATGATATTGTGAACAGTATTTTGCTAAAAAATAATAAATACATCGGCACCCTAGCAATTTTTTTAAGATCGCTTAATTTGACATAAAAACAATACTGTTAAAAACAATACTACTCCAAAATTATATCATGGCATGAATTGAATGAACTCAAATTAAAGTGACGTCACAAATGCACTAAGCAGAAATACATTTTATGCATAATGTGCATAACGTATCGAGCGAACGGAGCATTGCGATTGGTCGACTTCACACATAAACAGATTCACAGTAAGCAGCCGGCCAATCACAATGCTCTGTTCTCTCATTACGTTTAAGAACAATTATGATAGTTTTTCGTGCTAGGAGTACTGATGGCCCCTGCAGCAAGGTTCATTCTTACTATCATATTAAGGTATGATCGTGATTCACAGTGGCGGGGTGCGGTCGGGTTGGTGCGCTTATGAACCGGATATTATTTTTTATGCTATGTTAATTGCTATGTTATGTTGTAGTGTTTTTACATCTTACTTACGTTGCTGTGTGAGTAAACACTTTGACAAGTAGGTATAGTGTATAAGAATTATAAAAGTTTTTATAGGTATAAAAGAATCTCATGGCAAATAAAAATTTGTAAAGTGCGATACTGGGGAAATTGATCTTGATACATATTTATTTTTCATATATAGCAGTATACATAGGTACTAGATGTTATATTTAGGGACGTTGAATACTTTTTATCCACGAAAAATTACCACCTTGTAATAATGTAATGAACTGCTAAAGTGAAATATTCGTACTACAATTAATTTTAAAGATATTTGATTTCCAAAACTCTATTTCTCGAGACACCCGAAAATGCTGCTTACTGAATCATTATAATCATAGTTATTACTTATAATTATCATTATATGTACCTGCTAACAAAATGCGCTAGTATCTCTAATTCACGATGTCACGTGCTTTTTCATATAGGACTCGTCAATTTGACTTCATCTCGCTTGATGGTAAGCTGAAGGCATAGTCTCAGGAAAGAGTAACCATTATAGGCACGTAGCATGTTACAATGGTGGCACTCAGCTGTACTGCCTCATGAGATGTTTTTTCTCGACCCGGTTAAAGGACCCGAGGCTATTGGAAGAAGGAAATACGTAAGCTGGTGAGGTACTCCAGATCGAATGGTGCGGCAAAGAACTAAGTATCCGAACAGTTTGGTTCTTGATGGAATATTCTGCACGGTATGCAGGTGATATCTAAACCCTGCATGTGTGGTCCTATGTAGAAAGGGAGAGGCTGGGACTAATTTTAAGAGCCCATCAGAACTCACCAGGTAAAGACGGTAAAATACAACCAAGGATGCAATATCTCTACGCAACTTTCAAAACAAAAACCTATGTTAAAAGCATCAAACCCAACGCAACTTACTGGTCAAGCCACAACATAGGCTGTCAACACCAAAGGAATAAAATATTTCGACACCAACAATTTATGCTACGCTTCCTAGATTTGATTTTTAAGTAAATTCCTTTTTTTATGCCAAAGTTCTTAAAATGTGCTTAAAAAGATCATACAGAAATACACAAAAATAACGAAGTATAGGTGGTAAAACACTAAGTATAGGTATTTTTAGAGCGGACGCACCGCTTGTTTGTTTACAACAGTCTAGCGCTACTTGGCGCTTTGTCAAGATGGAAGTGCGCGATTTTAAACACTTTATTAGTGTAATGATAAATAATAGAGTTATATTTGCAAGTTAATCGAAATATTAATGGTGTTAGTGTGTTATTATTATGAACATTTCACCAAAACCAGCTAAATATTTAGTGGAATCAACCAAGAAAGAGGAATATTCATTGAGGAGTGTACATGAAAATGATGAGATTCCACTTTATACTGTCGAAAGAGGTAAATTTAATGTCATATTAAAGATTATAATGTATAATAATGTATATAAAATGGTTAATAATAATTTACTACATGTTTTTGAAAGTTTGAATCATTTTGCTCAAAGTCCGTATAACACTACGCCAAAATTTACTTAGCGTATAACGTATAGCGCGTTTGAGTTTACATTTTCGTTTGGTCATGCACAATTTAGCGACTCACCTAAGAGTTAAGATTAATCAAAGTGCATATAAAACTATATTATATACTTTATTTACAGTTGCTTGACATTTTATACGTAATTCTAAGTACCTGCGTGCTTTATTATAATAATAATGAATTGCATTATACCTATTGTTCAGAATAGTCACCATTACCTGCCGAATTTGATAGACCTAAATTTATGGTTTTGTATAATTACATCGTAGTTGATGAGCCTATTCAAGAGCAAAATTATTCCATAATATCCAGTTCTGCAAGCCGAAATATAATCTCTTCCGAAAATGATGTAGTATTAAAAGATATACATTTAAACGATTTGATGGCGCCTAATAGTCCACTTAATATTTGTTCATCTATTCGAAACCCTTCTCCGATGATATTAATTCCACCTATTATCGAACCTTTGTTGTCAGTCGTCACTAATGATCATTCTGACAGCATAGATAATACCACCGTACCATCACCCTATTGTGATCTTTGGGAAACTTCATAAATTTTAAGCGATACTTTGAGGCCGACTTCTTGTCAAAATACCGAAGATACAACTCTCACACCTGAAGTCGGTATATCTGCTCAAGAAGATTTTTCAGATGCCTAAATGGATAACGGCTTCATCAATAACACTGATTCAGTATCGGCAATATCTACTCCTACTAACTATATTTTCTCACCTGCAACGTGCAATGATAGTGACTATTCTGCCGTATCGACTCCAAAATAATAAACGTAGATCTAAAAAGAGAACTGATGTAGGACTTAAACGTCTAAAGCTTGAAGATGAGTGGATAATTAGGAAGAGAAAACGTCTGTGTAATAAAGGATTGTAGTATATAACGTCAAAAGGGAAAACCAAAGTTGCAAGAAGCATGAAAGCCAGATGTGTCATGAAATCATGAAATAAGTCAAGAAGATCTAAAAAGAGAACTGATGTAGGACTTAAACGTCTAAAGCTTGAAGATGAGTGGATAATTAGGAAGAGAAAACAACTTTCATCGTAGTAACACTAGCCGATAAGACGTGTTTGTGTGCACTGTCTACAAAAAAATATTTTGAGTCGTTTATAAACATCAACCTAGTACAGAGAGCTATCTAAGCCCTTTATAACAGCACAAGAAAGGGGAATAATAGTGGAATCTTTACCTTAAATAACACTACAGTGAAACAAAAATCAAAAATAAAATCCCGATCGTGTTTAGTGAAGTGACTTGTGTTCAATGTTCATTGCTTTTATTGTTGTTCTACCTACAATATAAAAACAAGCTTTCTTAATTCAAACATTACACTCTAACACCTGAACTACTATTTTAAAAAATGTGGTAACTGTCCGTGTGGTCCAGTGGATAAGCACGCTACTCAACATCGAATCTCCCGTCGTGGTGGTGCGTTCGAGCCTAAGCTTTATACGCCTCACACTTTTTGGAATTGTTCTCGGTTTCCAAAAGTTCATACCATCATACCTATTAAACATTCAATCATATATTATTAAATTTCATTTGTACAATACATATAAATTAAATAAACTTAAAAACTACAAGAAAATCATGGTGCACTCACCTAAATCTGGATCAGAGGCTGACTCTAAACAACGTACCTCGACAGCGACAACACATGCGGCTACACGATCAAAACGAAAAATTGAGGATGTTACCCAAGACGATTTTAGCGCTTTTAGACAAGAGATTAGGCATATGCTTACTTCTTGGAAGGCTGATCAGGATGTTAAACTTAATAAAATCGAAGTGTCTCTGTCTAACTTGCATAAGACATCGTCGGACATCGAAAAATCTCTTGAGTTTCTATCAAATCAGTACGAGACTATGTGCAAACGAGTTGACACTCTGGAGAAACAGTGTATCAACAACAACACCTACATAAGATCGCTAGAAGAAAGAATGGAAGAAATGCAGCGCAACTTACGTAAAAGCAGTATAGAAATACATAATGTACCATCGAATGAAAAAGAAAATACGGCTGAATTATCTCAAATGGTGCTTACACTGTCAACAACCTTGGGTGTTGGTCTTCGGACTATCGATATAAGGAACATCTACCGTGGCCCTGGTAAAAAAGACTCAAACAGAGCTATTGTCGTAGAACTGAGTACCCTTGCTACCAAACAAAATGTTCTGAACTCTGTAAGAACATACAATAAGATAAATCCGTCATCGAAACTCACGACCTCACATCTTGGTCTGAATGGAAATAATAACCCAATCTATATACGCGAACATTTAACCACTAACACGAAAAGACTCTTCTACCTGGCACGTGAAATATGCTCACAAAAAGATTTTAAGTTCTGCTGGATCTCGAATGGAAGAGTTTTGATCAGGAAAGATGAAGGACTTTCGGCCATATTAATTAAAAATGAAACACAATTACGTGAACTTAAGCTATGACTTTGTTCCTTGGAATTTTTATATTTCGAACAAATTCTTTTCGTTATATTTTGCATGTCTCGTGTCTTTAGTTCTATATTCCATCTGCCTTGTTACATCTACACACTACACACTATATTGTTATAAACGACTGTTAAGGTATAAAAAGACTGTATTAACATACTGTATCACTTGGAACCAAATGTTTGCGCCGTCGTACAAATACGATTATGATCACTTTTTAATGTCTACAAACAAATATTGCATGACCTGTTGTATAATAAAATTGTTACTATATATATTATTTTGTAATCGAACATTGATGTTGCCTAATGCATACACAAATTCATTCAAAGCAGATTCATGCAACTACACGTATAAACGGAATTCTTGTTATATAGTACAGCATATTCTAACGGCAATTCCTACGTATCTAATAATAAAAACACACACATTCTCGACACATATCACACTAAACTCACAATCTGTAAGGCATGTTGAACGTCTATATACACTAACACACACAAAAACAATCCCCATAATCCATCCTGATGAACTCACTCATCTCCAGTCTTCCTATACATCACACTATACGAATACCTATTTACAAACCTTGTACGCATATTTTATTAATATGCGTAAAAAAATCTGGCGCATCCAATTATCTGACCTTAACAATGACAGATAAAATTACAGATATAATGGACAATATCGACAGAGTTTCTGTGTCTGACTCGCAAATCTGTATTCCTGAAGCTGCAAAGACCATTATTAAACAACCTGAAAAATATTTTAAAATTCTATCTCAAAACATTAAATCAATCAGTCGTAACTTTAACGAATTACAATCTCTCTTACACCGAATCCCATTTGACACAGAATTGATGATTCTCACTGAGTGTTGGTTACAATGCGGAACAAATTCTCATATACCCATCATACAAAACTATACTATGTATCATACTACAAAGCACCTTAATAAATGCGACGGTGTTGTTGCTTATCTAAAATCAAACATAACCTGCACGTGTAAAGAACTCGACCTCAAAAACACTGCTTCTGGCTTAGTGCTGGAAATTGGTTCAGATACGGCCATACTGTGCATCTACCGATCCCCTTCTAATAAAAATGCTGACCCATTTATTTCTACACTAAATGACATACTTCCATCAGTTTCCAACTTCAATACAGTAGCCATTATAGGCGATATTAATATCGATATAAAATCTGGTTCAGAGAGTAGACACCATAATTACTACCTAAATACACTTGCCTTCCATGGCTTTTTACCCTGTCACAACTATCCAACAAGGGAGAAAAACTGTCTTGACCACATTTTTCTACGAACCAAATTACCTTCGAAAACTCTTCTCTTTGAAACTACTCTTACAGATCATTTTTCACTGTTACTGACTCTGGAGGGGAAGAAGAACCAAAAGGTGAATACTCCTTCTCTCAAGACAGTTGATTTTGAATTACTAGATCAAAAAATGGAAGAAATGGATTTATTGCATATCATAAATATTCAAGATCCAGAGTCCGCCACTAACGCACTTATTAATGTGTTGTCTGATGCTATTGCTAGCTCGACCCTCACTAGGAAAAAATCGACAAGGAAAAATCCTCTTAAACCTTGGATAACGCCTGGATTACTTCGCTGCATTAGACATAGGGATCTATTACACAAAAAGCTTCAACTATCACCAGAAAACGCAACCTTGAAATTAACATATATTCGATACCGAAACTTCTGTTGTAAAATCCTAAAGAAAACAAAAAGACATTACGACACTCAACAAATAGACAAAGCTGCTAAAAATCCAAAGGACTTGTGGAATGCGATCAAAAAAATTACCAACACACAAAAACCTACTCAAACTAACATGCAATTGCTCAACAACTCAGACAATCCACGGAAAATAACCAATGACCTCAATACTTTCTTCACCAATATTGGAAAAGACTTAGCGGAAAAGATACAAGGTAACGTCCCACCTTCTCCACCACCAAGGGCACATAGGTACTTCTTGACTTCTTTTGTGTTGGAGGAGACAGACAGTAATGAGATTGCATCTATGTTGCGTTTTTTGCGGCCTGGTGCTGCTACTGGATGGGACAATATACCTGCAACCATACTGCAGAGATACTCCAAAATCCTAACACCTATCTTGTGCCACATCTTTAACCTCTGCTTTAGGACCTCTGTCTTTCCATCTTCCCTAAAGAGGGCTATTATACATCCTATCTTCAAGGGTGGGAATGGGAGCTCGTTTAATGATTATCGCCCAATTGCAATACTGCCTGCTCTTTCAAAATTACTCGAACGACTAATAAATAAGAGGCTGGTACAGTACATGCAACATAACAATGTGATATCATCTCGACAATATGGTTTTCAAAAAAACAAATCCACCAATGATGCCATCCTTGATCTGACTAATCACATAGTAGATAAATTAAACTATCGTCAAAAAGTAGCAACAATATTCTTGGATCTCGCCAAGGCATTCGATACCGTCCCCATTACCCTACTCTTACTGAAACTTGAACAAATTGGTGTTCGAGGCACTCAATTGGAGCTGTTTCGGAGCTATCTCTCCGATAGGTCTCAAGCTGTATTAATAGGAGATTACCTTAGCGACACGCTTCCAGTGAGGTACGGTGTGCCCCAGGGCAGTATCCTTGGGCCTACACTCTTCCTTATATTCATAAATGATCTTTATAATATCTCCCTCATAAATGGTAAGATTGTGTCCTTTGCAGATGATACAGCTCTAACGTTCTCAGCAAACTCTTGGTCGAACCTACAAGGGGTGGCTCAAAAAGGACTAAATACTACTTTTAAATGGTTAATAGATCACTCCCTTACACTGAACACTAATAAAACCAAATTTATCACCTTTTCTGTATCCACAATTACACAACCTAATACTTCATTTGAACTAAAAGTTCACAACAATCACAACTGTACAGCTACTGATGCGGTGGTTTGCAACTGTCCACTGTTAGAATCTGTCGATACTATCAAATACCTGGGTATCACCCTGGACAAACACCTTACCTTTGGGAGACACATAGAACTCTTAACGGGACGAGTAAGGAAATTGATGTTTGTATTCAAAACGTTACGTCATATCACTAACTCTTCTATTATGAGAAAGATCTATTACGCCTTGTGCCATTCTATAATTGGTTATTGTATAGCCTGTTGGGGTGGCGCACGTAAAACCCTCTTAAAACCATTGGAAATAGCACACCGAGCTATTCTAAAATTGGCTACCTTTCGACCCTTGCGGTTTCCAACGACCAAGTTGTATGAGGAATGCGACGTTTTGAATATTAGACAATTATTTATCCTCCGCACAATTCTAACCCAGCATAGTAGGACTCCCCATAGAGCAATTGATAAGAGACGTAAGGACAGAGTCTGTACAGTCCCAACACCACATTACTCATTCACCAGAATGTTCTTTTACTTTTTGGGACCCTTCCTTTATAACAAGATCAACGCCTCCTTGCCAATTTATGATCAACCCTACGGTAAATGTAAATTCCCAGTGAGAGCATTTCTTGTGGGTAGGTCATATGAAGAAACTGAAGATTACCTAAATGTACTGGAGTAAACACTATCTACTTATAGCCTTACACAACACACAACACTCATCACTCACCACACTAAAACTCTTACACACACACACACATATAATTAGAATGTAATGTGTATGTATGTGTATGTGCGTGTATGTGTATATATATATATATAATTGTATGTATGTATGTATGTGCATGTACGGCATGCATATGTGTATAGTTATGTATAATTAAGAAACCTTCCTGGGTTGTATGCACTGTTCATCCTTATCACAGGTTGCTCTGCAACCTAGCTAGGAGAACACTACTTCACCCAACGTTATGTTTTACATATTAATTAAACCATATATTTGGAAATTTAAATGTAATCAAATATGTAAAATTTTTATTCTGAATAAAAATATTATTATTATTATTATTATTAAAACGTCTGTGTAATAAAGGATTGGAGTATATAACGTCAAAAGGGAAAACCAAAGTTGCAAGAAGCATGAAAGCCAGATGTGTCATGAAATCATGAAATAAGTCAAGAAGTTCGTATTGATAAGTTCTGGGGTACTGATAATCATGCGAAACAATGGCAAATCATCGCCAAGTATGTCATACAAAAAAATAAAAAAACTGCCACGAATGTTGAAAACGAATGTTAATAAAGTCTTCGATCACACACTTTACATTATTATCTTCCCATAAATTCCGACTATGGCATCATAATATAAAAAGTTTGCAAAGCTTTTTTTTTTAAATATAGAATACGTCAATTTTAACTTCGCCTTGCCTGCTGGTAGGCTGAAGGCAAAAGTCTCAGAAAAGAGGGTCACATTTACTTGTGTTGTTATGTTTAAGCTGTAGTGGAGTTGAGGTGTTCGTTTAATAAAATTCTCTCCAAAATAATAAACAAAATAATTTTATATTTTTACGTATATGAAAATTATATATTGACAGATAAGAGAAGAAAAATGTAATGACAGTAAATGTTTTCTTCACGAGATCTTTATAAGTATGTACAGAGGTTTTATTGTTTATAAAAAGTTGTTATAGTAAAATGAGGTACGCTAGTCCCACATCACTCCCCCCTAAGCGAAGCGTACATTGGGGCGCACAGTTCGTCCGGATCTTGTGACGTACACTGCTTCGTTAGGGGCACGCTGATGTTGAAGTTGTTGTTCTTGATCATCTGCCGCGTCATTGAACAAGTACGCTGGTTTCAGTCGGTCCAAAGATATCACCGATATCCTATTTGGCAGCTTGATCTTGTAAAATTTGCTGTGCTGTTGAAGTACCTCATATGGACCATCGTACGGTGGTGTCAACGGCGAACGAACTGTATCGTTTCGTACGAAGACGTGGGTACACGTAGCGAGGTCCGTATGTATAAATGTGTTTGTACCGCTGCTATTCAAGCAGGTACTCTCTTTTATAGATGCCATAGAATCCACGAGACGGCGTATGTAGTCACTCTCGTCTATATCCGTCACAGCTGGGGCTATAAAATCTGATTATAGACGAAGTGTTGTCCCATAAGCCATCATCGCAGGGCTTAAATTATTACTGCTGCGTATTAGTCGTTCGTAGTCCCAATAGAACAGTCGGAAGCTCTTCTGCCCACTGCGTAGTAGCACAACGGGCCATAAGAGAGCCTTTGATAATTCGGTGCATTCTCTCAAGCTGGCCGTTACTTTGAGCGTGGAATGCCGTAGTGCGAAATACGCGCGATGCCTAATCTCTTCATAAGAACACTGAATAACGCCGATTCGAACTGACGACCTTGATCAGTGGTTATGCGTAATGGACATCCAAATCTTGCTATCCAGTTGTCGTAAAATGCTCGTGCGACGCTTTCTGCTGTAATGTCTATCACTGGAATAGCCTCGATCCATTTGGTACAGCGGTCAATGATCGTTACCAAGTATCGATAGTCGTTTGATACACGAAGTGGGCCAACGATGTCGATATATGTATGTGTTCAAAACGTTCTGATCGCGGAAACTCGTTTAGTGGCGTTACAACATGACGATGAACTTTAGCTCGCTGATAGCCTATGCATGCTCTGGCCCAGGTGCCAACATCTTTGTTCATGCTAGGCCAGAATTTTTTTAAATTAATTTTATTTCGTGTAATCCTTATGCCAGGGTGACTCAGATCATGTTGCGCCTTGAATGCAGCAAAACGATATGAGCTTGTCAGATACGGTCTTGGTGTTTTCGTGGAGTTTTCGCATGTGATTGGCTGACTCATTCCGGGTATACTGACGTCGGTAAACCGTAAGTTGGATTGCTTGCGAAGAAGTTGTAATTCTGAGTCGCACCTTTGATCATTAGCCAACTTTTCGTAATCAATAGTGGTAGGGCTAAGTATATCTTCGATACGCGACAGCGCATCAGCAACTGGGTTGTCGTCACCATTGACGTATTCGACACCTGTGCAAAACTGACTTATAAAATGCAATTGATGCTCTCGGCGGGGTGTGTCGCTGCTGTTGTCTTTACGCGTTAATGCGTACACAAGTAGCCACTTGTGTACGCATTAACGCGTAAAGACAACAGCAGCCTGTGGTCCGTGTAAACAGTCACTTTGCAGCCTTCTATGAGTCGCCGGAAGTGTTTCACAGCAGCGTAAATCGCTAATAGCTTGCGGTCATATACGCTGTAGCGCTGTTGCGTCTTGCTCATCGCTTTCGAGAAGTAAGCGAAAGGCGTCCACACGTCGTTGATCTTTTGTTGTAACACTGCGCCGAGACTGAAGTTTGATGCAAATCAAATCAAATCATCTTTATTTCATGCGTCTGTCATGATGCCCAGTTCACTGCCTGGAACAGGATGCACTAGTTGGGTAGCTTCTAAAATGCTTTTACGGCTCTTTTCAAAAGCTAACTCGGAATCAGGAGTCCACTCGATAGGTGTTTTATCGTTTCGCTTCCGGTTGTGAAGATATTTGTTTAAATCCACCTACATTTCGGCTTGCCTGGGTAGGCAGCTGCGGTAAAAATTGAGCATACCGAGGAAACGACGTAGGTCAGCTACTGTTTTTGGTTTCGGGTACTTCAAAGCTGAAAGCAAGATATCGTCAACAAAACAAAAACAGTTGTCTATACCTCGCAGTACCTGGTGCATAAATCTCTGGAATGTTTGACTGGAATTTCGCAAACCAAATGTCATTGATCTCCATTGGAACAGGCCAAAGGGCGTAATAATAGCTGTCTTTTCTCGATCTTGTTCGGCCATCGGTATCCAGTAGTAAGCCATCTTTAAATCTAACTTCGAGAAAATCCTCATATTATGCAACTGATGAGTGAAATCCTGTATGCGAGGTATTGGGTATCGGTCAGGTAGAGTGACAGCGTTTAATCTGCGGTAATCACCGCATATGCGTAGTCCTCCATCCTTCTTTTGAACTACATGGAGTGGGCTTGCCCACGGGCTCTTCGAAGGTTCGCAAATGCCTATCTCCATAAGACGCTCGAATTCTGCTTTCGCTGCCTTATACTTATCCGGTGGTAAAGGTCGGGGGCGCGCAAAAAGAGGTGGGCCAGTTGTTTCTATGTGATGCACGACTCCATGTTTTGCAGGCTCCTTAAATGATACAGGTCGCAGTAAGTCCGGATATTGCTTGAGTATATCGTGGTACACTTGATCGGAGCTAATGAGATGTACTGAGTCATAGCTTGCAGTGACTTCAAATGCATCAACTGACAGCTCGGTGATATTAACAATAAGTTTCTTGCGGCTGAGGTCAACCATCAACTTGTAATGACGCAAGAAATCTGCTCCCAAGATAGACGTCTTCACATCTGCTACGATAAATCGCCAAATGAAACAGCGCCTAAGACCAAGATTGAGCTTAAGAGTTTTCTCACCATACGTACTGATAGGAGTATTATTTGCAGCAAACAATCGGTAGGCGCTTGCAGTCTTGCTAGATCTTCGTGAGGGAGCAGCTAACACAGAAATGTCGGCACCCGTATCCACCAGGAATCGTTCCCTTGTATTTCGGTCAAAGATACACAGGCGGTTTGTTGTAACGGGAACATCGACGTCCGCCACGGCCGATGTTGCAGCTAGTTTAAAGACGTTGACGACTGATTCTTCCTTCTTCGACAACACGGTGACTCACATAGCCTTGCCTTGTCACCAAAGCGGTAGTGAAATCTGCATTCCCATGTAGGATCTCCGGGCTTAACTGCAGACTTGCTGTTGACACGTGATCGTGATCGTGAACGTGAACGGAAGGGTTGTCGGCCTCGCTGGTATCGATAAGTAGAACGACTGTGCAACTCCGCTACTTCCAGATCTAATTTTTCTATTTGTTTAGACAGGACTTGTAACTGTGCAACTATGACTGAACTGGTACTTGCGCTCGCCGATGCACCGGTGTCTTCATCTGGCATCTTGATGTATCGGAACGTCGTCGGGGTCACCAATGTAGTGGAGTTGAGGTGTTCGTTTAATAAAATTCTCTCCAAAATAATAAACAAAATAATTTTATATTTATACTTATATGAAAATTATATATTGACAGATAAGAGAAGAAAAATGTAATGACAGTAAATGTTTTCTTCACGAGATCTTTATAAGTATGTACAGAGGTTTTATTGTTTATAAAAAAGTTGTTATAGTAAAATGAGGTACGCAGTCCCACAAAGCTGTATGTTGATTGGTGTACTGATGATAATTATAATATTAGAATCCAATCTGTAAAACAGTATAGAGATATTGTCACACAACAGTAATTTAAAGATAGGCTTTAATTTACAAAAAAAACAATGTGACCTCTGTCATCAGTATAAAAATACATCAAACCCTACAGATGAATTGAATAAAAAATTTGCTAAACATCAAACAGAAAAATAAATTTCACGTAAATTATAATTAGTATGTAAACTATTAGCGATCTCTAATAATGAATTAGCCTGTATTGTACTCGATTTTCAAAAACTATTGTGTACTGTATGGGTATGGTAATACAAGTGTCTGTTATTATAGACGTAAGCTCAATGTATATAACCTTTAAATTTATAAACTACTTCATATTTATTTTCTAGAAGAAAAATTATAATACTCTAACTTGCGGTCATGTGAATGTATAGAACGCTATACATAAATTAGCTGTTTATAATACTATGTACGCAAGTATCGCGTGTACCGTTTAAATAAAGCTAACTTAAAAAACTTGGTATTTAGCTAATAAATTTATAATAATGTACTTGATTAATAAACATACAAACCTAAAATTACAATTAATGCATAATATATTATAGAGTAACCATTGTAATGCAATAAAAATTACACTTGTTAGTATTGTGCTCGCCCGTAGTACACTACGTTAATGCTAGTTAGACGTAAATAGTGCGTATAATATTATTCAGGAAGTACGGATACATACAGCTAAATTGCGCTAAATAAAGAACTATGAATAATTAATAAAAAATAAACATAAGGAATTACTATAAATAAATCAAATATTAATACTGCCAAATTACAAACCAATATCTTTATCAATATACGTGAGTTATAACGATTTTCTCTTCATAAGCGTCTCCTGAAAAGTACACTTTTACGAGTTAGCTTAGTATAAATTGCTGGTGTCGATTTGACATAACAATATAACGGGTCCTCCCATAGGCACGTCCGAACTTTGATAGTTAATAGCGGCCATCTTGTTTAAGCTACATCTGTCAAATTGGTTGTCATTTATTCATTCTGTTTTGCCAAATTATCATGGATACCTATAGCGTTCAATAATTTAAGCAAATGATAAAATTGTTTTATCAAAATGAGTCTGCTCACACACACTTTGTTTTATTTAAATTTAAAGATAGGACATGCTTAATGAAAGACCCGTTATTTCAATGTCTATTTTTAATGGAATTTGGATCACTGTCAGACTTGTGCGCATGTGCGTATAATGTCTTCTAATAAGTAGGACTTGTATCTGCATTTACATTACCATATAAAAACGAAATTATTTTTTTAAAATAGGGCTATGAGTTTCTAGTAGACGTATACACATTTATTGACTTTTGTCGTTGACCTTACTTGCAAATATTTAATAGAATTAAGTAAACTAGTTAGCCACAAAAATAACAGCACGAAATAAATAAAATACTTGTTTCAAAATATGCGCAAACACTGGTAACTACGCATACAACGTGCTTAAACGCGCGCACTCCCTGACGGTGCTCTCTACAGCCGGGGGTTGTGGAGAGCCGTAGGATCTTATCTCCGTAGTTTGGGCGAGAGACGGATGCCTGTCAACGTCGCCGCCGCTCAATGAATAAAACATATTAATTTAAAATATTAGAAAAAAATAGTAGATATACATATAACTATATTTTATTATTTGTTGTATCTTATTATTTATATCGTATTTTATTGTTTATACTTCATTTTAAATTTGGTATTTCTAAATTTTTTATTGTGTTGCATTTTTTAATTATGTTATTAAAATACATTTTTCTTTTATTATTACAAATTAAGGTGCCAGATAAGCACACAGCCCATTGGATGGAAAATGGTAACCGTGGCCTAAGGACTCTTATCATTGCCCGAGTGTCATAATGTGAATAATGATGTCAACAAAAATATGCGGTGGTTATTAGGTGCGAAAATGCGTGTCGGCAAAAAAAGCATTCAAATTAATCGAGTAGGGTTACAAAAGGAAGGGACTTCGATATTGAAGATGTTTGAAGAGACTCGGATCGTGAACTGCTTAAAGATATTAAACTTCCTAACATTTTAGACAGCTTTTCGTATTATTTTATCGAATAAGTATTTTTATAATTTTAATCTACTAGTGGTATTCATTTATGAAAATAACGGTAACCATTTTCCATCAGGTGGGCCGTGCGCTTGTCTGCCATCTTAGTGGTATTATATATATATATATATATATATATATATATATATATATATGTATATATATAATCATGTAAATATAAACAACTACAATTTAAAACACAAATTAAACTAAAAAACATAAACTAAAATTTTACAATGTATTGACAGTGATTTTATGTTACTAAGGAGATTTTATTTTTTATCCGTCCTAAAATCGTTCTATATCTTCTTATTCATCTTAGCTTTAATCCCAGTCGCATCCGAAGCTTTCACCTTGCGTTTTATCAGTCTAACTGTAGATTTGTTTGAACTTGTGAAACAACTGCCATCTGACCTCCACATCCCAATGGCGACATCGAAACATTGCAGTTAGATCAGTTGTAGGACTTTTCTTTAGGGCTCCAACTACCCGTAACGCCTGCCATAGATTTTCGTATGGCAACGGTGACCGATGGGTCACGACCTATGCAAATACCCATATTCATGTATAGTAATATTTCTAAGAACTGTGGCTAATGCGAAGGGAGCAGAAACAGATTACGCTGAAAGGCGCGGGCGGGTCGAATGCGGGCGGACCCCTATGTCGACGAAACGACGACGCGCGCACTATTAATTACAAAAATATACTTTTAGGTTTATGGAATAAAGAAAATGCAGAATAAAACTTCTATTAATCTCGCATAATACTAATTACAAAAATCATTGCACTGAATACTTTTTGCGAAATATTTGCAATTCTTATTTTGGAAGTTTTATCAACTTTCCTTTTTGCCATTTCAATAGCTTTAATCTGATACTATCTTTCTCTTTTTTAAATAATTACCCAAAATACTCTCAAGTTTTTAGGATTGAGCAGAGCGAGTAAGTGAGAGCGCGTTAAGCGGCGTGGGAGGGGTCCCCGCATCCCATGCCACACTCGCTTTCCATCAGTCGCCCCTAAGTCTCAGGTTTGCACGCAGCATCCCAACAGTTTATCGGTATATTAATTTTCCGCAGTAATATTATAGCAGTTTCTATCTAGAACACTATAAATAATTTTGATTTTGTTATGTGATATTGTGTCAGTCGGCAGCGTTTTTATCCTAAAATGGTAGTCAACACCTTTAACTTTACGGGGTATGTCGGCTTATTATTGTTACAAATTGCCGTGTTATCAGCACAGCCGTTTGCAGTTGAGAAGATAGTTGTGGGTAAGTTTTTTTTGATCAATCCTGACCATTGAAATCCTTCGTAAATATTATTTTCATTAAACTTAAACATAGATGACCATTAACTTGCAGTTTTTATATAATAATATCTCAATACAATCGTGGTATAGTGACATTTGTTAAATTAAACTAACGTTATAATATTGAATACCGGTTTTATTTTCATCTCGCTATAAGGCGTAGTAAGCTTTCCATGTTGTGATAACTTTGTAGGAAAATCGATTTTCTCTTTCCAACGCAATGTTGTCATTTCACTCCCTCTAGCACATGCGGCATTAGCTAGAGGCTGGAAGTTTTTAGGTGTGTGTTTTATGTATTATGAAACAGTGCTGTGTTCGTATCTTTGATCTTGTAGTTCAATGGTTAAGGGGATGCAGTCTACTTTAGTGATGGTTAATGGATCGTATAGACAATAAACTTCAATTAAAGAGAAATTTATTGAACCAACACTTTACGCAAAATACTAAATTAAATCATACGCATATACTTATATATTATGAATTCAGAAATATAACCCGGTCCGCTTTTATTACACTTAAACTTGTGTTTCGAACTAATCAGTTAAATTCGAGATAAGACGGTTAATTAAGAATAATATTTGTTTATATTTATTGTTTTTTTATACCACTTAGGTGGCAGACAAGCACACGGCCCACTTGATGGAAAGTGATTACTGTGGCCTAAGGACGTTAGTAACACCAGAGGAGTCACAGTCGCGCTGCCAACCCTGCAAGTACAGAGTTTTTGTGCCGTCAGTGTAGAAGACAAAGCAGGACAAGCCTTTAGTCTTCCCACTAAGAGCACAATTCTCCAGTGAGCTCTGGCTACCCTACTCACCGCTGGGAACACAACAAAAAGTTGTTATAGCCGCCGTATTCTGTAGGGCGGAGGTACTTCCCCAGTCGGACTGCTCAATTGGGCATAAATACCGCCGTGTCCTAACTCCTTGCTTGCCATTAGGTATAACGCCATTAGAAATAACAAGTCAAGGTACTCTATTATAATAGTATATTATGGTACGAGTGTGTAAAGTTGTTGACTACCACTGAAGTGCTATTGAGACTCGAGCCGACAGGCGAGAGTCTTAAGAGAGCCGAAGACACACGTGTATCATACGACGTTTTTTAACACACTTGTGAAGAAAATAATACTAAAATAGATGTTTATCCTTGTAGTTTTCAGGTAGGTAGTAAACTTTCCATAACGTTAAGGACTTCATATCTTATATCGGGCGGTGAACAGTATAAACATCATTTTTTCATAACTAATAGGTACTTGTACACAAGTCAATTAATAGTTATGTTACTACTTATAATTTCAACATAGAAAACGTGTTGAGAATTATTTTCGCGATATTGTTTTCGTGCCCATCTAACATAGACCATAGACTAAAAGAGTGAGGTTTCTTTTTTGGTAACTAAGAAAATGAGGAATTTAAAGTTTTTACAGAGATAACATAAGTTATATAATTATGAGTTAAAATTTTGTTTATTAAACTGGTTTAGAAACAAACAAGTTGAAATTATCTATCTAAATACTAAGTTGCATGAAATGAGCTATTAATTTATTTGTACTATTTTGAACACGATTTTTGTATAGAAACTTTTTAAGGATAAAGCAACTCAACCAATACAATAAAATAAAAAGTCTAACACCTAAGTCACTTGTAAATTATAGCGTGTAAAAGTCACAGTTCGATTATAGGCGTGTCACTATGTGCCTAATTGCGGTGAAATTAGAGTCACTTTATGAGCAAGTGTGTTGAAAAATAAATTACCTACTCTTTTTGGTGTGATGATTTGACATCAAGATATTACTATACACGGCGGAATTCTATTCTTCACGTAAAAGGAGTAAAGTTCTCTAAATACTAAAGATGTTAAAATTTGTTTATTACATTCCCTTATGATCCCATCCATAATATTTCATTCCTTCTTCCTACCAGTTATACGTTCATAGACAAGGTTCACCGTTCATAGACAATAATACATCAATGGCTACCAGCATATTGAGGCTATAGCTCGGCCGTCCTGCCCTATTCTAATCTCAGACTAGTCCCATAAATTATATAAACATATCTCTTAATGTAAAAGTTCTTATAATTAAACTAAATAAACACATGTTAAAGTATAAATATACTCCACTTCAATACAAAATCTAAAATTTATAATTAGACCAAATAAATAAATCTAAGATCCAATATCTTATTTAAAAGCACAAAGCTAAAGTAAAATCAAATGCAATATGTTGAAGATTGGGGTCAAACAACAATCTCAATCACCCCTGGCCATCGCTTCACAAGTCAGCTGCTGATGAAGTTTTCATAGGACTTTCAGCAGCAACTTCAACCCACTCCACTTCATGACGATCCCTGCCAAGTATTTAGTATTTATTGTCGTATAAAATGCTACTTTATACGACCCTAATACTGCTTTAAAGTGCTACTTTATACGACCTTAATTACTTGACGTTTATTATCAAAGTGTCTCAAAATTGTGTTTACCGGCATGGAAAAGCCGCGTGGTTTTCGGTAGAGTAGAATTTGAACCACCCGATCTTTTTCCATGCGGTTCCAGTCGAGTACAAGGCGAATAAGGGATAGGGCTGTTTAACATCAGACAGATATATACAGCCCAGACTCCCCTTCAGATGCATGGCTCGAGTCAACAATAGTGCCCAGAAAACGGCAATAGGCTCACCCCCTATTACGTGTATTCAAATACAATGATTGGTGAAATATTGGTGTAAATTCACCTCTACCTAACCCTCCGGTGATAAAGGCGTGGTATGAATGTATGTCTATTGTGTTCTACTGATTGCCACCAAATCCCTAACCGCATACTTCGCACTCTCTTTTCTTTTCCTATTATCGTTATATCTATATCATCCTTATGTTTCATCTTGCAGCTGATCAACAACTCAAATGGACTTGTACTGATACTACGTTGATAAATACTGTTAAGTTCTGTGTTTGACTTACATGACGGTACCACTCCTTCTCCTCACTTAAAATAGGTTAGTGGGTAAAGAAATAACCACACGGTGTATCCGCTCCACCTGCCCATTTCCATGAGGGATTTCTATTTCGTGCACGGAGCCGGTGGGAGAGGTAATGTCGGACTCGAACCGAATAAAACGCACTACGCCTGTGGGTTGTTTTTGGTGGCCGAAGGTGAGGTGAACAGGCATATCCCTTGCACTCCGGCCGACTCAGCACCATCTCTCTCGATCTGGCCCTCTCCTTGGGTGTGGGGACCACAGAGTCCCCAACTCGCCCCCGAAAACGAAGGGGTTCGACCCATCAGCCCCAGGCCTGCCCTCATGGGGGCGGAGGTTTGCAATCCTCCTTCGCTCCGAGCGTGGCGAGCGTGAGAACTCTCACTCCCAGGACCACCACCAGCTCCTGTCTCGGCGACTCCCACGCCGGAAACTCGGTGACCGTGTGCAGCCCCGAGTCCTCAGTCGCGTCGCAGTGATGGCACTCGGACGTTGGCTCTTTCTCCATCCGACACAGATATTGCCCGAAGCACTTGTGGTCGGTGATCATCTGCGTCAGACAGTACGAGTGGCTGCCGTGTGACCCTTTTAGCCACTACCCCATGATGTGTCTTACCGCCGCTACTACGGCGTGCCCTCGTACTATGCCGTAATATTTCTGTGTCACAGTACTCCGAGAAATCCTTGCTGAAAAAATGCAGGTCCTTTGTCTGTGATAAATCCACTAAGATTCCCAAAGACTTGCTAATGAATTCTTAACTTGTTGATCAGCTCTGTTCAGTTTGTAGCCTTCGCTGGGAACAACCAAAGAAATCTTGGTAAGTGCGTCCACAATGGTTAAGATATAATTAAATTGCTTGACGTTCATTACACATATGACGTCAACCTGTGAAGCACCGCTGGTTACCACAGATGTCGCTAAAGTTTTTATTCGACTCTTGGATTCCCTGATTGATCCTGATTTTCCCCTGATTTGCGTCTTCTTGCTTAAAATATGGGCCGACTGACATTGGGTGACACAGTTTGGCCAAATGGGATCTATCACCACGTTTGTAACAATGTCTTCTAAGTTCATAGCCACCACATACTGAAAAAAGGGTTCGTTCCGTCTTTTCTTACGGGAACTCAGCAGTTCATGTATCTCTTTAATATTCACGGACTCCGGAAATTCCTTTTGTAAAGCTGCCTTCGACTAGTCAAACGTCTTGATATTTTTTTCTGAGCGATGAAAGTTTTAGTCATAAACGTGATATTACCAAATTGTAATTCATTTATACATAAATCAATGTTACCAAGATTTGAGCCGTATTTGACAGAATTATTGCTATTTCTGAAACCATTTATGCTTTTAGAATTCGATCATGCAATAATCTTATTTTATACTAATAAAATAAAGCTGAAGAGTTTGTTGTTTGTTGAACGCGCTAATCTCAGGAACTACTGTGTCTATTTGAAAACTAATTTTGTGTTGAACAGTCCGTTTATCGACAAAGGTTTTAGGTTATATATCATCACGCTAGTATTTAAAGGAGCGGAGCAGTGATCATAAATGTTACCAAATCCGATAGATTTTCATACATTATTTTTAAGACTAAAATGTTACGGGCTCTAAGAAGTGATATGAGAACACTTGGAAAAAATGTCGAAATTTTTTCAATGAGACCGTTTACTATATGATTTCACCCTTCTACTATATTTATCGTCCGATGGCGTTGTATATAAACGGACCATTGTGGCTTCATCCAAAAGGTTTGGAAATATTGTTTTTAATTTATTTAATAAATTAAATTTTTTATGTAGCCCATCCCTCATTAATTTATGCCACTGGCAACAATGCCAAAAATGAACATAAATTTATTATATATTTATGTTTCTTACCCGAAAGTGCCGTGTGGTTCCCGATAGCCGCGTGGTTCCCGGCAGAATAGAATTTGGACCACCTCCCATCTCTTCCCATACGGTTTCGTACAAGGCGACAAAGGGATTTAGGGCTGTACAACATCTGACATATATAATATATACAGCTCAGACTCAGCCAGAGATGCATGGCTTGAGTCAACAATAGTGCCCGGAAAACGGCAATAGGCTCACCCCCTATTACGTGGGACCGAATTCAGTGATTGTTGAAAAATGGGTGTTAATTCGCCTCTGCCTAACCCTCCGGGGATAAGGGCGTGATTACATGTATGTATGTATGTAGAATTTCGAGAATGAAATAGCATCCAATCACTAATGCGTTTTTAACTTTAGATTTTAACGACTTCATAGTAGCTTTATCATAATCTACGTATATTTCTTTAGGATCCCGTCTGGGATATTTGACTTCAACAATAGACTATTTGACTGATTTTGGAAAACCATTTTTAAATGATGCCTTATTACATTATAAACATACTAAATTAATATTTCTGTAACAAAACAATGCATTATGTATAAAAATCAATTATAAAGTTTAAATTTTCAAGAGTGCGCGAAAAACGCTATTCTTCAAAATGGCGTCGTGTGAGATTCATGTGACGACAATCACAAGTAAATAATATTCACTATAGAAGATGTTTGATAACAACAGGTGCTACGTAATTTCAAATTTTCAACATTTTAGTGGGAAATGGCGTATAATTGGTGTGTAGTGCCACAGTGCGTACGTCTGTAAGAACCCCAGAAAAATTATTTGTTTCTGTTCCCAACGATCCTAAGAGACGAAAAATGTTAAATAACTTATAGACATTTTTTAATTTACAGTATAATCTCCACGCGTCTCAGCCCTTAAAGAGATATGTTGAGCTAAGCTGAAGTATTTAGACCATATTATTTATTATGAGGGGCGTGTCAGTGGCGAGCGGTGAAAATTTTCAAAAAGGAAGCTGGCGGAAAACAGCCTTACCTGTTATAGAATGTCCATAGCAATTTTGTATGTAATTATCTCAATTTTAGATACAGAATGTTGTCTCTTGTCTCTGTAGAGCAAGCCGGCAGAAATCTAGTTCCCCTCACCATTGGCCATATTCTTTCATGGACCTCGGCGCACGCCACCACCTGGTTCCAGTCTCACAGTGGGAGGCACTCTCATCGGCATCAAGCATCAGATGAAATATCTGGGGCTCGTGCTCGACGGCCGGTGGGACTTCGGGAAGCACTTCCGAAGTCTGGGCCCCAAATTGGTGGGCACAGCCAACGCTCTGGCGCGGCTACTGCCTAACCTGAGGGGCCCGAAAGACTCCTGCAGGAGACTCTACGCGGGAGTCGTGCGGTCCATGGCCCTGTACGGGTGTCCCGTGTGGGCGGACACCCTGAATGATCGGCACATGCCCCTGCTGCAGCGTCCGCAGCAGAAGTTGGCGTGCCGCATCATAAGGGGGTACCGCACGATATCCTTCAACGCGGCGAGTCTCCTTGCCGGATCGCCACCTTCGGCGCTATACCGGTTCCGAAAGGCGGCGCGGGAGCGGGGTCACGATCCCGAGCCCGAAGAAATTCGGGCCGTGAGATCCCGGCTCCACAGGGAAATGGTGGCGGAATGGGAGCTACGACTTGGGCGACCAGGCGCAGGGCACGCCGTAGTAGCGGCGGTAAGACCCATCATGGGGGAGTGTCTAGAGAGGCCACACAGCAGCCTCTCGTGCCGTCTGATGCAGATGATCACCGAGCACGGGTGCTTCGGAAAGTATCTGCGTCGGATGGAGAAAGTGCCAACGTCCGAGTGCCATCACTGCGACGCGAGCGAGGCCTCAGGTCCGCACACGCTCACCGAGTGTCCGGCGTGGGAGACGCCGAGGCAGGAGCTTGTGACGGCCCTGGGAGTGAGAGTTCTCACGCTCTCCACCTTGCTCGCGGCGATGGTCCGCTGCGCGGATGCGTGGGCGGTCGGCGCCTCCTTCTGCGAGCAAGTAATGCTCGTGAAGAAGGAGGCGGGGCGGGAGCGGCAGCGGGAGCGACGAAGGATCGCAAGCCAAGCTGCCCGCGTACGAAGACAACTCGGGCGTCGGAGGTCGTTGAACGACCTCCGCCCCCCATGAGCGCCGGCCTGGGGGTGATAGGTGGATCCGCCTGTCACCCTGGCAGAAGCAGGCCGCGGCGGTGGTGCGCCCAGCGCGCCTCCGCGTTTCCGGGGTCGAGTTGGGGACTCTTTAGTCCCCACACCCGAGACGAGGGCCAGATCGTGAGAGATGGCCCTGGGTCGGCCGGGGTGCGAGGGATATGCCTATCAACCTCACCTTCGGCAACCAAAACGACCCACAGGCGGCGTGCGTTTTAGTCGGTTCGAGTCCGACATAACCTCCTCCACCGGCTCCGGTGGGGAGGCATCCGTGGGGATTTTGCGCACGTAAAAAAAAAAAAAAGTTCCCCTCACCATTTGTGTGTGTGTATGAAACACACAGAGAGAGAGACATAAATGTGTGTGTGAGAGAGACAGAGACTGTGTAGAAAACCAAAAAACCAAATATGTTGCTTTCTCGATGCGCAAAAGACAGACTACTCCCCGGACAGACCCGTTACTTTATGCTCACCATTGTAAAGACCCTAATGACTCAGGCAACAAGTGTACCTGCCCGGATATAGCTAGAACAGACATAATAAAATATCTGGGTATTATAATAGACGAAACCCTGTCTTTTGCTCAACATAGCGAAGCACTAATTAAAAGACTACGCAAACTAATATTTGTATTTAAGAAAATTAGGCACATTGCTGATTTAAAACTAATTAAACAGGTATACTATGCCCTTTGTCAATCAATATTAACATACTGCATAACGTCATGGGGAGGAGGGGGTAAATCCTTGTTACTGCCCATCGAGAGAGCACAGAGAGCGATCCTAAAGGTAGCAACTTCCCGTGCTTTCCTATATCCCACTGACCTCCTATACAAATCTTGTGAAGTACTAACAGTCCGCCAGCTATTTATAGTGAGCACAGTACTAAAACAGCACGCAGCACTCCCATTCAGCACTGATATTGTAAATAAAAGACGGAAAGGTATTGTATGCAGCCAGCGAATTGCGATAAAGCACGAATATACAGCCAAATTCTATATGTTTCTGGGACCACTGCTGTATAATAGAGTGAATGCTATAGCAGACATATATCCTCTGAACTTCAACCAGTGTAAGAATGTCCTAAAGAATTTCCTACAAAAATTGACACACGATGAGACAGAGAAGTTGATAACCGTGGTGAAATGAATATTTCTTAAGTAGTTTAGTAACTAAGATATATAAGTTTAGATTTAATTACCAATTCACTTTGTAAGTAACTTTTAGACATATGAATTAAGTATTTGTTTATTTTAAATATAAAAATTGCACTACAAGCCTGAAAAACAGGATTACCTAGTTCAGGCACAATCTATGTGGCACAGCTTAATAACTATAGTGTAAGATTGATTTGACAAATGTTGTAAAGTTTATGTATAAAGTATGCATTAAGTATAAAAGATAGCAATAGATTATGAAACTATGTAACATATACTTTGGAATTAATGAAATAAATTATTATTATTATTATTATAGTTATTTTACTGAATTTTATCTTGTTACTTAGTGGACCAAATTACTATTTATATAAGGCATTACAAAATGATGTTTTGTGAAGTGTACATAAATCAAAAGTTTTGTTATTATGTTTTCTAAATAAAACAAGTAAGAAATATTGTTTTTTATTTAAGTACACAATGGTGATAACTAGTTATCACATTCACCAAGAAGTTATATTTGAATTCACCTCACTTGATGGTAAACTGAAGACACACAGCATTTATTATCATATATTACCATTCATCTTAGTTTTTGCCTTGTTAGGGCATTTAATTTTAATGATTACATCTTCAATTAAGCCATCAGGAGATGATGCAAGTATTGGATTTTCATGGCATAAATAAAGTCCACACGGAGAAATCTTTTTTTTTAATTTTTTACTAATATTCTTTCGGACAGAAAGTTCCCAGGTTCTGTCTCTTTTCATGGCTGCAGTGTCAGGTGCTTTGGTAGCTACTATTATGAATGCTAAGAAGCATTCATAATAGTAGCTACCAAAGCACCATTTGGTGTGTTACAAACACTAACTTCATGAGCCTACAGCCATATCTTATGCCATAATCTGCTCTCGCTCTGCCCCCTTGTTGCTTCTTCTATTGTACTTATGGTATTGGCAGTCAATATTGTTTTAGCAATTTGTCTGCATCTGCTTGAATTTGTTTTGGTTGGTCCATTATAAAGTGTTGCAAAGAACACTTCATAACTTTGTTAGGACGAAAATCTTCTTGGTGTTTTACTAATTCACAACTATCAATTTTCCTCTTCTTGGCTACTGAAATAAATTCAGTATAAACTATTGGATTACCAGGTCTATGTGGTACTTGTTTGGTTGACATCTCTTGCACAGTAATATATTTCAGAGTAGTTCCTACTTTAGACAAAGTAGGCTTTCTCCAATAGCAATCAACCGAAGTAGATGCTGGTTCTTCAGTGCGACGATGGACCCACATCAAAAAAGCAATGGCATGCTTACAACCTCCAGCAGAAGCAGCACAGTTATGGCAGTGACAGCACTGACAGCTAACGATTTCATTATCATTTTCGTTAGTAATCAACGTCACATTGTACGGTTTGTTCCTCACTTTATACTCCGGGCACACTAAACTAAATTATAAACTTAATACTAATTAAGACCATAAAACTGTCGATAATCAAAGTAAGAAAAGAATTTATACACCGAAACAACGGAAAGCGCGTACAAACTAACTTCTAGTTATTGGGCAGTGACGTCAACAGTACTTCTGCCCAATCACAGAGCGTTTTGATCATAGACAATGAATCAACAAAATATTAAATTTTTATACACTCGAGAGCAATGAATCCGGGTCACTTAAAGAATCCTAAAAATCTCGGAAACTAAAAATGCTAGGTTAATGCAATAAATTGTATTTAATAGACAATGTAATACTCCTTAAATGAAGGTATTAAAACTTCTTAGTTATTGTAAAGTTATATCATAAAAAAATCAAATTTGAAAAAGGGCCACTTTCGAAGATGGAACTACGAAATTACAGCATTTGGTGTTGCTTTTGTTTGTAATCTGTCATTTATGTGGGTACATAAACCATGTTGATAGTGCTCTATATTCATTAATCAAGCTGAAATTATGTCGCTTACGCCTGAAGAATGCACCAGAATACTTACAATGCTGGAAACCGGCCGGAGTCAGCGCGATACAGCCAGGACTGTCGGTGTGTCGCTGTCAACAGTACAAAGAGTTCTCCGACGTTACGAAGAAACTGGTTCTAACCTACGCAGACCAGGAACGGGCAGAACCAGGTGTACCACAGCACGAGAAGACCGATACTTGGTGAACACCATGCTTCGAAATCGCTTTCTCACAGGAACTGAACTCACCAATCAGTTTCGACGCCTCGGAGGAAGTAACCCAAGTGCATGGACAGTAAGACGTCGGCTTGCTGAATCTAACTTAAAACCCCTTAGACCTGCAAACGGCCCTAAACTGGAGCGTGGGCATCGTATTTCGAGACTAAGTTATGCCCAGAGCCACGTAAATTGGAGTATTGAAGATTGGTCAAAAGTTATGTTCTCCGACGAATCAAAATTTATGCTCTACAAGCACGATGGAAGACACAGAGTGTATCGAAGACCAGGGGAAAGATTCAAGCAAGCATGCATCGAAGAAAAAGTAGCCTACGGTGGTGGGTCTGTACTTGTGTGGGCCGGAATTTCTTCTGAAAGTCGCACAGAGCTGGTGATCATAGAAAACGGCTCTTTAACTAGCGTAAGATATGTGGAAGAAATCCTCAATGATCACGTTGGTCCATTTATGGTCAATTTAGGTGAGGATGCTATATTTATGCATGACAATGCCAGACCTCATACAGGTAGGATTGTGAATGACTACCTTCAAGAGATGAACATTACTCGTATGGAGTGGCCAGCGCGCAGCCCGGATATCAACCCGATCGAGCATGCTTGGGACGAGCTAGGCAGATGCGTAAAACAACGAAACCCTCCCCCAATCACGCTTCGTGAGCTCAAAATTGCTCTCACAGAGGAATGGGAGAATATTCCCCAAAATCGTATAAGGAACTTGGTGTACAGCATGCCAAACCGCGTAAACGCAGTAATGGAAGCACGAGGAGGCAATACGAAGTATTAAAATTCAAGAAAATCGTAATAAAGTTCAAAAATTTCATGTTTCCTATTTTTGTTTTAAGGAGAGATCAGCAGTTTTTTTCTTTATGTAATTTTGTGTTAATAAAATGTATGGTGACTCATATTTTTTTTACTTTCATTTAAGGAGTATTACATTGTCTATTAAATACAATTTATTGCATTAACCTATCATTTTTAGTTTCCGAGATTTTTAACATTCTTTAAGTGACCCGGATTCATTGCTCTCGAGTGTATTCGAAATTTTCATATAATATACATATTAGACGGTAAATTATAGTCTCATAGGTCTTTTTCCGTTATTTTCTGATAGGATGACCATAATTTGTGGTATATTTTGAATGTTGTCAAATAGCCTGTTCAAATACTATTTTGTAGGTATTTTCGGTTTTATGTGACATAAAGACAAATGCTAATGGTATGACATTTGTTCTATCACTAGTACTACTACCCAAGTCTAAATGAATACTTAATAATTATGAAAATTTAAAAGGACTGGCCTTGAATAAAAAAAAACTTCAACCTTTTCCATGTGAACCCGTGCATCACTGCTACAAAAAAATATTATTCTCATGGCATCATTAAAATAATCTGTCAGTAAAAAAAGACTTTGGAACAGTGACGGAACCTGTACTACAAGCAAGATGAAGTTTTTATAACCCGGCGTCTACCTTGTCCGGAAAGCACGTGTGACCTCTCTTCCAATTATGTTATCTTCTTCTTAAATACAATAAAAAGTTAGTTAAAATAGACACCACGGGACGTACTTCGCCAAATTCGCACTGTAGAAGCCATGTCATAGTGCCCTTGATGTACGAGCTTATGAGGAATATCCCGCATACCACCAACCCCTTGGCTCGCAAAATGACAGATTCTGATTCATTCTCGTATTGGGGCACAGCGGGTTGAGGCAGTCCGGACCTGCTTTTTTATGTTACACAAACTTCCTCCCACAAAGGATGACCGGAGATATATTGGTAAAACTACTTCTTTAGGTCTGTAGTCTAGAGAAGCATCGATTTCAAATATGGACATGTTTAAGAGTTCGTGGTAGAGACTCAGGAACGAACATAAAAATGGGATTAGACAGCACTACCTCCTCGGTGTGGCATTATCTAATACTTATGAGACTGTAACGTGGTCTTTACATCCCACCAGCCGTTACAGTATGTGGATTTTTTATAAAATTGACAACCGGCAAATACTTATAGAAGGACTTTCCCTCGTCCCCGCTTTATTATTTCAAAATCACTCATTACGAAAAAGGAATATTTTTATTCAGCACTGATCGTTCACTCACGTCAAGCGTCAGAAACAAGAAACGAATAAGAAAATAATTTATTCATAAGTGTATAGATCTTTAAAAACAGAAGGACAGTGTCAGTGAAACTGAAAAGAGTATGTATACCGGGGTGAATATATGATTATATAGCAATTAAATGACGACCTGAATTAAGTAGCTATTTCCTAACAATGAAACTACTGCAACTCTTGGCATCGAACTACTACCATCCTATCAGTACAGCAATAGTTTGATATTTTAGGACGAACACACATTGCAGATAGTTCGGTGTTTTTTGACAACCGGACTACTGCAACTATCGACTACCCACCAAATTACTGCTGTATCATCAGGTGGGGAGCAATAATACGATGTTTTTTGAACTACCGAACTGGTACAAATGAACAATTGGATATAAACAATCCAACCGGACTAATGCAACTAAAAAGATGCAGTAGGTCGACCAACCGGACTAGTGCAACTCACCAAATTACTGCCGTACCATCAGGTGGGGAGCCATAATACGATGTGTTTTGGACAACCGAACTGGTACAACTGATCAATTGCATATAAACAGTCAAACCGGACTATTGCAACTAAAAAGTTGCAGTAGTTCGACCAACCGGACTAGCGCAACTCACCAAATTACTGCTGTACCATCAGGTGGGGAGCAATACTACGATGTTTCTTGGCAACCAAACTGATGCAACTGAACAATCTCGTATAAATAGTCCAGCCGGACTATTGCAACTAAAAAGTTGCAGTTGTTCGACCAACCAGACTAGTGCAACTCACCAAATTACTGCTGAAAATCAGGTGAGGAGCAATAATACGATGTTGTTTGGACAACCCAAATGATACAACTGAAGAACTGCATATCCATCCATGCATGTCCTAATGGCTAATGCAACTATTGACTATTCATCGAATTACTGCTGGCCTATCAGTAGGGGAGAGATAATTCGATGTTTTTAACAACCGAACTAACTACCCAGCAGACTACAGCTACGCAAAAGTAGCAATAGTTCGATGCTGTTTGACAACCGAACTAATGCAACTGAAGAGTTGTAGTAGTCCGATCAACTGACTACTGCTACCCATCGGACTACTGCTACACAAAAGTGGCAATAGTAGTTTAAAAGTAGTAAATCATTTGATCTACTATTTCCGGTTATTGCATACACGATTACTTTACTTGCCTCCATAGAATTTGCTCCCAAAGAAATCATATCAAAGTGAGGGTCGTAGACAGGAGAAGGGAAAGCGGTTTTCAAATATGCCAAAAACTGCAGGAAAAAACATATTTTTTAATAAACATTAAAATGTAACATTGGCAGAGGGCTGGTTTATTCTTTGCGCAAAGAATTGGTATTTCCATTCAACGTGGCAATGCCGCCAGCCTTCTGGCCACCCTCCCGGTTGACATCGATGGAGGGAATTCTTTGATACGTGAACCTGCAGGATTCTTCAGGTATATTCTGTATTGTTTTTATATTTTAATTAAGATAACTTCCATGTACATTATATAAATAATAAATATAGTTTTATATCATATCAAATAATTTGCAGGAGGGTTTTTTTGATTTCAAACAATACAACGATTCAGCAATGTTGTATGAAACGTTTCGATTTTCTTTGTCTGTACATTTAATAATGACAATGTTTCCATGCATATTTGAGGAAACACAATTTAAATGTACTTTAGTATATATATACTATATATACATATTCTCGCGCTTGTAAATTCCCGCAGAGTCATTTAATAGGGGCGAGCCTATTTGCCTCCACAGAGAACCAACACAGCAGTCTGGTAGCAGAGTTGTGTACAATGACAAAAAATAGACACATACAAACATAGGTCTACATTACATCTATATACGATTACAATACAGTTTTCACAAAATTGTATACATGCATATGGAATTGAGAATCTACTAAATACTTTTCGGAAGTCGATTAATAAAATAATACTAAACTTATTGGTGAATAATAGAAGTATGCAGTTCAAGACACTATTTTCAAAATAATAATGAATGCATGCAACTATTTAATGGAACGAAGTATGAAAGTGAATTCATGGGTAATGTAAAGTGTACTTTTATATGATATTGTATGTAAATAATATTTACATACATAAAATTACGCCTGTCTCCCATAGGGGTAGGCAGAGATCACGGATCTCCATTTGCTACGATCCTGACATACTACTCTCGCTTCATTCACTCTCATTACATTCTTCACGCATGCTGATGCATGATGGTTTAGAGTACTCCTGACCTGCCCCTTTTCTAAAACTTCCCCGATTTGGTCCAGGTATGTGCGCCTAGGTCTTCCCCTTCCGACGGTACCATCCACACTCGCCTCATACACCTGTTTCGTTAGTCTTCTTTCATTCATTCATTAATATTTATTTAATTATTTTTATTGATACCGCACAAACACAAACTAATTACAAATCTAAATCGACCGTCTTGTACCGCACGATATCATTCAACGTGGCGAGTCTCCTAGCCGGATCGCCACCGTGGATCCTGAAAGCGAGGTCCCTTTCGAGGCGAGAGCTTGTCGCGGCCCTGGGAGTGAGGGTTCTCACGCTCTCCACCTTGCTCGCGGCGATGGGCCGCTGCGCGAATGCGTGGGCGGCCGGCGCCTCCTTCTGCGAGCAAGTAATGCTCGTGAAGGAGGCAGGGCGGGAGCGGCAGCGGGAGCGACGAAGGATCGCAAGCCAAGCTGCCCGCGTACGAAGGCAACTCGGTCGTCGGAGGTCGATGAACGACCTCCGCCCCCCAAGAACGCAGGCCTGGGGGTGATTGGTGAAGTCGCCTGTCACCCTGGCAGAAGCAGGTCGCGGCGGCGGCGGCGCGCCTGACGCGCCTCCCCGTTTTCCGGGAACGAGTTGGGGAGTCTACGATCTTGCCCTCTCCTCGGGTGTGTGGAGACCCACACACCCGAGGAGAGGGCCAGATCGTGAGAGATGGCCCTGGGTCGGCCGGGATGCGAAGGATATGCCTGTCAACCGCACCTTAGGCAACCAAAACGACCCACAGGCGCACTATGGGAAACTTGCGTATGTTCTGTCTCAAAACTCTGTATCTCTGTTAATTTTCGTTCAAATTAGCTGTAATTTTGAACATATATTCTTGAATATATTTAGATTATTTATAATAAAACAGATTTTGATTATTTTAAAGATTTATCTTAATAATAAAGAAGAAAATAATAAATCTTAGAAAATGCATACAGTATTTGTTTTTTAATTTAATTTTACACAAAATCGCATATAAAATTGTACATAAATATAATATCAAACATAGTAAAAAATAATAATAGGTACTTAATAAGGTAACCTCCTAAATATTGACAGCAAGGAGAGCTTTGGCTTCGTCGAATAGTTCTCTCGATATTGTTTCCGAAGTGTTTCTTAAACTTGAAATATATGGATCAGAAGTGTACAATAAGGCATGAAACACATCTTCATTAGTAGCCACTCTTGAACATTTTCTAGAGTGATGAAGTCTGAACTTCTTATAATCCTTGTTTCTGGATTCTTGGGCATCTTCGGATAATTGACCGATCGGCAATATTGCAAAGTAATCAATTATTTTTTCCCCATGTATCAGAATTTTATGCCCTGAAGAAGGCATTACAAGCAATACCAATTGTGTTTACTTATATATAGTTGGGCTGTTACAAAGGCATATTCCCAAATTTTTTGGAATCAATAGCCATTCCAGATGACATCGTTTGCAATATAATATACATACGTTTTATAAGTTCTACGTTAACACCTGTAATATCTGCAGAGCATGAATAACTCTGAAAAAACCTTCGAGCTGTGTTTCCATCATTGCTGTTTCCCGATCCTTGTCGAGGTTTGTCGATATGTAAGCCAAGTACCTCCCTAAACTGCTGTTGCACTAGCTTTTTCTTGTCGCTCTTATCTTTTTTATTTTCAGGAGTAACTGCGGACCATTTTTGAAAAGATAAGTTGTAGGAAATGTGTAAAATCATCTCCATACTCCTGATCCAAGCATGCAATGTAGAAAGCCCGTATTTAAATGAATTTTCGTTGACGTCACGAGCTCTAACACCCTCCAAGTCGTTCATCTGTCGAGGAGTAGCACCACAAACAGTACAAGATGCGCTCGAGCGAGTTTCAGTTAGAACTTGTGCTACTTTACCATCAATCATAGTTAAAAATAGGTTATGCGTCACTTTAATTACATTACTATTCATATTTGTCAAAGAAGGAGACAGATTCTGTATTTGACGGTTGACATCAGCCACAACAAACGCTGTTTTTTCAGGAGTTTCTTTGGCTAATTCTAACAATATAGGTCTGTAATATCGGACAGATGAGCAAGTTTCGTTCTTCCAAACAACACTGTTAGTTACTTCGTCTATGAGTCTAATGGGTACAAGAGAAGCAATGAAAAGGTTGGCATCTGATATAAGATCGCTTTCTTCCGGCAAAACTTGTTTGTACTCACTCTGACCTGAGGAGCCATCACAGCCCCATTTACAGAATAATTTAAGGTTTTTCAAACTGTCTTTGTAAACTGAATCAATTAGTAATATACGTGCTACCGTATGATCCAACAAATCCTGTAGATTAACTTTTTTTTGGATATTAGTTAAGCTCAGAAATTGTTATTTACTAGAACTGCTTTTTGGGCAGTTGAGTGTCTGGTTACTGACTGTGATGTTTTCAGGATTTGACTACTTTTATAGGTCCCTGAAATAGGTAGGTAAAGATAACAAACCAATATGCATTCTTCTATAACCAACCTTTATCAACTTTGACCTAACTTGATAAGAGACCACATCTTGCTTATCAAACAAGGTGGTCAAAACTATATCAACCACATAATAAACTATAAATAACACTTACTACTGTAATTATTTTGCTATCAATTTAACCGTAATAGATAGGAAATAATTTTATACGAAGTTGAAGAAAAACGCAATGTTTACCTCGTCATACATTTCTGAAGTTATTTCGAAAAGTGCAAAAGTGCTGCCACTTTTTATAAATTTATTTTGTAATAGAATGAATAAAGATTATAATTCAATAAATAGCTCTACATCGACAAGCATCGGTAAAGACTATACCACTTGTTGAAAAAAATATATATCAAAAACGTATGTCATCTTGAATTGTGTTCGATAGTTTTATTTTAATATAGCAAATATTAAATATTATTTACGTATCAAAATAAGGAATTAATTCATTCCGCATTCGCATTCCGAAAATGTATAATACTTGTAGACTTCCGTCAAAAGTTTACGAGTAATGTGACGTTGAACTGGGGCAATACATTGCACCCGTAGTGATACCTCTGAATGTGAGTTAGGTTTAATGCTGATTTTTATATTATTTTTAACAATTACAATAAAATAAATTATGCAAATCGCAAGATAATATATTAGACTATATAAAACGATTAATTAAATTCCTTGTATTCGACTTTCGCTTAAAAGGGTTTTGAGACGGTATTGTAGGGGCTTTCCCATAGTGAGGCGGTATGCGTTTTAGTCCGTTCGAGTCCGACATAACCTCTTCCACCGGCTCCGGTGGGGAGGTAGCCGGGGGGATTTTACGCACGTAAAAAAAAATTTGGACCGTCTTACTTCTTATCTACAGGTGGCCTGTCTACGCATCTCAGACAACCCCAATATGTGACAGTTTACGCGGCCTGGTTTTACTTCGAGTTCTGCAATGTGTCTGTCCAGTCGAAGTGTACTGCAGCTGTACACTGCCAGCAAAACTAGTCGGTTATGGTAGATTTCCGTAGCCCAGAGATTCTTCGCCCCGCCCAGCTATTACCCGAACCGCTACCCTGGCATAGCGGGACCACTGTACTCAGTGGTCCCAGTTAGGAATTATTAAAGCCACTATTGCCAGACAGGTTAGCAAAGGGTTTGTTCTCGAGTTTTCCTTCTCCCAGGTCGTTATGACCTCGGCAGAATATTGACCAGAAGCCGCAACTCTTACCCTAAATTTAGGGACGAGTTGCCGCTTCTTTTGTCCAGAGTTCACCACGTGGAGGTTTATAAGCCTTCAAATTATATATGGAAAATTGACGGATTTGTCTCATTTATGTTTATTGCTCCGCTTCGTTAAGTATTTGCGTGACGACAAGAAAACCTGTGTCAATAAACGGACTACTCAACACAAAATTATATTTTTGATTTAAACCCGTGGAGCCTGAGATTAACCCGTTCAAACAAACAAACAAACGAAATAACTATTCAACTGCCAGCCATTCGTGAACCTAAAGGGCTGGTGCGTAGCGATGGCAAGAGACCGGATGGTATGTCGTTGCTACCTTGGAAGATGGGTAGGCCTTTGGTGTGGGACGCTACGTGCGTCGACACTCTTGCGCCTTCACATCTTTCAAGCACAGCAGGGTGTGCCGGTGCTGCTGCTGCATCTGCGGAAAACCTCAAACGGCGCAAATACTGTAACCTGACAGGTGATTATGTTTTTGAGCCGTTTGGGGTTGAAACGTTAGGGACATGGGGTCCAAGTGCTCGGTCTCTATATAAAGACTTCGCAAAGCAGCTGATCGACGCTACGCGTGACCAGAAGGCTGGTTATTATCTTGCACAGAGGATAAGCATTGCCATTCAACGTGGCAATGCTGCCAGCCTTCTGGGTACGTTACCGGTCGGTGAGGATGCGGAGGAATTTCATGACGCATTATGTATGTAATTTTTATGTTTATTTTATTTTAGTGTATTTTAGTAGCTATCTAATAATAGTTTTAGTTTTAATTTTCAATTGCATTGTAATAATACTCGTTCTGAATAGATAAATAAAACTATTCAGCTTTATAATCTATTAGCTGACCAGCCCCAGCAACGCCCGTGGTATATTTAAATACCTCATATCACCCCTTTAAGCTCGTAATTTTTTGTTTTCAATGAAAGTAAAGAAATGTGTCAGATTTGTTGCCATTTATAATCACTGCTCCGCTCCCTTAAGTAGTAGCGTGATGATAAATATAGCCTAAAACCTTTGTCCATAAACAGACTATTCAATACAAAAATATTTTTTCAATTCGTACCAGATGTTCCTGAGATTGACACGTTCAAACAAATAAACAAGCAAACATTCTTTTCCGCTTTGTAATATTAGTATAGATGGGAGAATTACTCTAAATTATTTAAAACAAACTGCTGCATAATAATTAGGTACGCGAAAAATCTATTTTTATTTCCCACAAAAACTACTTCAAGTTTTTGTAAAACACCCAAACGCTATACAGAAAGGAAGGACGTTGCAAATAGAAGAAATATTGCTGGAAATGGAACCTCAAAATGACTACTAGGACATAATCTCCGACGGTCGGGAATGAAAAAAGACAGCGATAGTATGCGGGCACATAAAGCAAGGCGGGTTAGCGTGCTCTAACGGTATTAAAGGAACCAGCGAGCTGTGGCTTCAGTGATTCAGATAAACGTTTTGGTCAGCACTCATATATCAAGCGGATGACGCTTTCCGAATACGGGTGTTCTCGTTTTTTTACTGTAACTGATAAGGATGTCCAATGAAGTGTTCTGCCCATTGTTTGCTGAGATTTCCTATGACTAGCGATTTATAGCATAAGTGTCTAGAGTTAGTAGTAGTTTTAACTTTGGTTTGATAGATACTACATATACTGGAAGTTTCGTATTAGTCCTGTAACAGTAGATGCAGGACACAGCTCGTATTAATTTCTTCTAAATGTACAAAAAGGTCCACAGAATTTATAAACTAAAACCTATAAAATATTTCGTCCTCCTGTCACCCCCAGGCCTGCAGTCACGAAGGATGGAGGTCGTTGAGCTCCGACGTTAGAGTCGTTCCGCGCCGGTCAGGTTTTCGTATGGTACGAGACCTGAGTCCTGACCTACTCCGCCGTTTCCTCCGTCGTTTCCGCAGCAACAATCCACGCGCTCGAATTGCTCACCGGCTGTGGGGTGCCCCATTTGATTTCAAAAGTTGATGATTCGATTTTTATTATTTCGAACACGCTGTCGCGATAATTCAGTTGTACGATGTTTTATTCCATCGATGCTTTATTGGTGCGAAGTAACATTTGTGCGAAATACGCAAATTGCAGGATTTGGCGTTAAGTATTTTTATTGGGAAGACAACAAGCACTTGTGCTTGGTACTGTCCAGCTTCCAAATTATTTCGGATGATCACTGTAAATAGGTTGCTAGTAGTGGCATCCCCTTTCAATTAATTTAAAAAAATGATTGAATTCTGCAAGCCCGCATTTGGGGCGTGTGAATATTCACTAATAGCTTTGATTGGGGTGTTAATTATTTTCTTTAAGTTCCGTTATCATACGGCTTTTGCACTGTTATTAATGCTTTTTATTCACATGTTTATTTAACATAAATTCATATCCATCAATAAGTATCATATCGTTTCTGCATTTAGATTTTTCCGTTTTGATCACATGAACACCATCAACCATAGTTGCAATAGGAACTGCACACAACAAGTTATCACAAATTAATGACTGACTACAGCAAAATACGATACGTTTAGATTTACATGTCAATATCATTTATTACTACCCACATATCACAAAAGTATTATGGTAACTCTCAAAATATAATCACAAATATAGGTATTTAAACTATCATGGTCACTCACATCAGTATCACAATAAACGGGATATTTACCATGTTTCATTGTTTGGTGGTCAAAAACAATGAACTGGATAAATTTGCAATCGCTCAACATTTATTGGAGTCCGATACGAACCACTGGATCGAGCTACATAACCCTCAGATGCTCTCGACAGAACGCCACTATACATTCAGTCAACAAAGTATCGGGAATGAATGTTTTCTTTATGGTTCCAAATTCAAATTTTTGTTTATTTTTGTTGTTGTTTGATTGGCACAACTGCTTTCCATTTTGGCACGGAGTTTGAGTAGAGAGGATTGTTAAAAACAGTGCTGTTTTTAGTTTTATAATATCTAGTGTGTATTGCGAATTTCATAATGGACAAAAACATCGAACAAAGAGTTTGTCTTAAATTTTGCATCGCCAATGGAATTTCATGTTCGGAGACACTGAAAATGTTACAGAAGGCTTACGGTGAATCGACTTTATCAAAAACACGTGCTTATGAGTGGTACAAAGCGTTCAAAAGCGGTCGAGATGTGATGGAAGATTTCCCTCGTTCTGGTAGGCCATCAACGTCTGCAACTTTTTTTTTTTTTTTTTTTTTTTATATAGGACACGCCAACTTGACCTCACCTCGCCTGATGGTAAGCTAAAGGCAAAGTCTCAGGAAAGAGGGTCACCATTACAGACACTAAGTGCTACAATGGTGGCACTCAGCTTGGCGGCCTCACACACACAACTGAAGTTAACATCGCAAAAGTGAAGGAAATAGTGACTGAAAATCCTCATTCAAGTTTGAGATAGATGGCCGCCGAACTTTCTGTATCTCACGAGTCGATCCGTACCATTTTAACTAATAATTTGGGTATGAAACGTGTTACTGCCCGGCTAGTCCCAAAAGACCTGAATTTTCTTCAAAAACTAAATCGCATGAAAGTCGTTGAGGATATACTAGAACGGGTCAATACCGACCCAACATTCATGAAATGGTAAAAAATTACTGTTGACGAAACGTGGGTTTACGAGTTTGACATGCATACTAGTCAACAAGCTTCAGAATGGCGCCTTCCAACTGAACCAAAACCGAAAAAACCACGTCAAAGTCGATCAAAAGTCAAAGTCATGTTGACTGTTTTCTTTGACTATCGCGGTGTTGTGCACTCGGAATTTTTGCCGGAAGGTCAAACGGTAAATAAAGAATATTATTTGAGATTATGCGACGTTTAAGAGAACAAATTCGACGAAAAAGGCCAGTTTTGTGGAAAGAAAATTCTTGGATTTTGCACCACGATAATGCGTCTTCGCATAAGGCCATCATTATGAACGAATTTTTGTCCAAACTCTCAACAAATACCATCGAGCAACCACCATATTCACCAGATATGGCTCCAGCCGACTTCTTTCTTTTTCCCACACTCAAATTACCACTTCGTGGCACCCGTTTTCAATCAGTAGAAGACATAAAGGAGAATTCGCGGCGAGAACTGAAGTCAATTACGGAAACAGCGTTTAAAAAATGTTTTGATGATTGGATTATTCACTGGCATAAGTGTATCGTTTCTGAAGGAGCATACTTTGAACGTGATAAAATAAATTTGGATGAATAACAAATTTTTTGTCTATTATTGATTTTTTTTCGGTACTTTCTTGACAGAGTAGTACACCAAGACTGGTTAGGGAAGCAATTGAAATAAAAAAGTATAAAAATTTCAATCGTGAGGATGGGTTTCAACTGCCGAACGTCTGGCATCCAGAGGTCCGTTGTTGCAAAAACAACCGGGAACAAGCCAAAACAAAATCGCGAGTGGATACAGTAAGCATCGTGAGTCGTGAACGTGATCGAGATCGGGTTCGAGTTTGTAGTGAGAGTGAAACTAATAGTAGTGCAGATACGCGTAGTAAAGGAACTCGAAAGAGAGTAGATCGATATAATTACTCCTAGGAAAAAACTTTTTCTCTGTTCACTGCCACTACTTCAGTTCCTCCGTGATCATGGTGCTTGCAACAGCGCCGAAATATCGGAAACTCAAAACAATGAAACATGGTAAATATCCCATTTATTGTGATACTGATATAATCACAAAGTACCCAAAAAACTTTTAAATAAGTAGAGGTCGTACAGGTTCATTCAAAAAAAATAGTTACATGAAACAAAAATTTAATTTAATACCGTAATTTTTATACGCGACACACCTGCTGCAAAAGTTAAGCAAATGTTCAAAAAGGTGCAAAATATTTTTTACAGTAAAATAATAGGTGTAGGTATACTGATTTATTCTCTAATTTTGTTTTTAGAATAAAATTTACAGTAGATAATATACATAAAACAAGTTTTTGAATAATATCATTATATTTTAAGTTAAGTTTAGATAGACTACCCATCTGGCAGTCGTGCATTTTGGTCTCTCGCTAAAGCTGGCGAGGGAAACTTCTGCCAGTCTTGTCTTCCGCCGCTGCAAAAATCTGACGGTAGTCTGTCCCATGGCGTTAAGGAGAAGGCCGATATTTTGGGTAATCTCTTTGCGTCAAACTCGACTATGAACGACGGGAACGCCGAACCACCCATCATCCCCAGCTGTGGTGCTTCGATGACCGAAGTTAAAATCACGCAACGGGTGGTCCGGCGCGAGCTTAAGTCCCTAGATGTTCGGAAGTCGAGTGAGCCGGACGGTATACCGGCGATGGTGCTTAAGCACTGTGCCCCCAAACTGTGCCCGGTATTTACACGCCTTTTCGCACTCTCATACTCCGCAAGGCCGACCGCATTCGAGCACCCTACAGGGTACACCTAAGAAGGGTGACAGGACAGATCCGACCAATTACAGGTCTATCGCTATAACCTCCCTTCTCTCGAAGGTTATGGAGCGTGTTATTAATACACAGCTCCTGAGATACCTTAAAGGAAACGATCTACTGAGCGACCGACAGTACGGCTTTCGCCACCGTCGCTCTACCGGTGACCTTCTTGTGTATCTCACAAACCGGTGGGCGCAAGCCATCGAGAGTCGGGGTGAGGCACTAGCGGTCATCCTCGATATAGCGAAGGCCTTCGTTCGGGTCTGGCACAAAGGTCTTCTTACGAAGTTGCCATATTATGGACTCCCCGAGGGATTGTGCGAATGGATCTCCAGTTTTTTGTCCAACAGAAGCATCCAAGCCGTCGTCGACGGCAGCTACTCGGACCGCATGAACATTAACGCTGAATTGTGGCGCTACAATGAACCCCATTCATTGTAGCGCCATAATTCCTGGTTACACAGCTTACCATCTCCTCGAGTATCGGGATCCTTGGTGTCGATATCTCCAGTGACGTCCAATACCGAAGTCATTGCAGGACAAGGTTAAGTTGGCATCAAGAAAACTCGGGGTGCTCAACAGGGCGAAGCAGTACTTCATTGCGGGGCAGCAACTCCTTCTTTGTAAAGCACAGGTCCGGCCTCACATGGAGTACTGCTGTCACCTTTTTGCTGGAGCACCTGCATACCAGCTTGACCCCTTCGACTCGTTGCAAAGACGGGCATTGAGGCTGGTTGACAATCCCATACTCACAGGTAGAGTGGAACCTCTTAGCCTTAGGAGGGAATTTGCCTCACTGTGTGTGTTCTACCGCCTATACAAAGGTTTGTGCTCAGATGAATTGTTTGACATGATGCCCGTAGCTACATTCTATCATCGCACCTCTCGCCATAGGCAGGGAATTCATCCTCACACATTGCGACCTGAGACAGTGCGCACTGTGCGGTATGAAAGAAACTTTATCCCACGCACACTCAAGCTGTAGAATGACCTTCCGCTGCGGTTTTCCCAAGCGCCTACAATATGGGGTTCTTCAAGAGGGGCAGAAGGTTTCTTCATGGTCGGCAGCGCGAGTGTGACACCCCTGGTGTAGTCCTTATACGTCCATAGGCCACGGTAACCGCTTCCCATCAGGTGGGCCGTGTGCTTGTCTGCCAACTAAGTGGTATAAAAACAAACACCCCATCTCTTTCCATGCGGTATCGTACAAGGCAAACAATAGCACCCGGGAGACGGCAATAGGCTCACCCCCTATTACGTGGGACCGAATTCAATTATTGGTGAAATGTGGGTGTTAATTCACCTCTGCCTAACCCTCCGAGGATAAAAGCGTGATTAAATGTATGTATGTATGGGTAGATTAGGATTATTTTAATATGTTTAAAATAATAATAATTTTGTATAAAATATAAAAAAAATATAATTCATTCAATATATCTTGAATCCAATTGTACATTTTTTTAAATTAAAGGAATATATTTCCTTAACGTCCATAATGCAAAATAAGGTAAAAAATTATATGTCACGGAACATTATAGGCGTTCGAACCGATATACTATCGAACTAATAAATTACCGAGCCCACGAGCAATCGCCATAAGCCTTTTCGCAGCAGGATTTTTCGTACAAATGTTACATCGAATCAAAAAGCATCTATGGAATAAAACATCATGCAACTGAACTATCGCGACAGCGTGTTCGATATAATAAAAATCGAATCGTCAACTTTCGAAATCAAATAGGGCACCCTCACTGTGGGCAAGTCACGAGCGAGAGGACCTCCCAATCTGAGGTCCGACACGGGGCTGCCTTGGGACCCCCACCCTGGTCTCTCCGTCGGCGTGTGTACCCCTGAGTCCTTGCTCACGTCACAGTAATAACGCTCAGATCTTGGGTCCTTCCGGATTCGAAACATGTGGTCTCTAAAACACCCTTTTTTCCCTGAGATCACCTGTGACAGTCAGTACGAGAAGCCAGTATTCCATGATGGGTTCTATCGCTACTACTAAGGCTAAAACTAGTTTTAGGTAGCTGTACTTTCCAATGAATTGTTTTGCACGTTCTAAATTACAATATTTGTTTTTTTCTTTTGTTCTAGGAGCAATTTTCGACCAGAACACAGAAGAAATCCAAAATGTTTTCAAATACGCTATGACAATTCACAACCAGAACATTAGCAGCCGACATTTGGAGCTACAGGCGTATGTCGACGTAATCAACACTGCAGATGCGTTTAAGCTGTCGCGATTAAGTAAGTATTTCTCTGGGACCCTGGCGAAGTACTCCGTCATATTATAGGAACTATCCAAGGTCCTCCCGACATGACTACGCTAGAATCAAAATATTAGTGGGTACATCAAAGTTATAGCGCTAACCAACACAATTTTCCCGTATTTCACACGTGATTTTGTTACCACCTTTTGCTTAGTAATATTAACGACAACAGGTAGATAACTTAGACGCTTGAAATATTCACAGAATATTTAGTTATATATTCACTTTAAAATAATAGTACATAATGGTTCAAGTGTGTAATATTGGTGATTACCGCTGAGGCACCGTTAAGACCCGAGCCGTTAGGTGAGATGTTAAGAGAGCCGAGGACAGTAATCATAAATACACGTGTATCAAAGGTCCTTTTTCAACACACTTGTGAATAAAATAATATCAAAATTGATATTTACCCTTGTAGTTTTCAGGTGGTATCAATGAAGCAAAGATTTAATTTCATTTATTCCATTTAGGCACATAAACAGCACATATGAACCTCAAAACTTTACAATAAATAATATAGAAATATTAAATAATGTATAAGTAAACCATTGGAATATGATTCTTTCGCTGGTTTGGTAGGTTAAGTTAGTAAACTTTCCATAGCGTTAAGGGGCTCACATCATATCGGGCGGTGTACAACATAAATCTTTTTTTTTTCATAACTAGCACTTGTAGACATTTTAATTAATAATTTACTAGATATACATTCAACGGTGAAAACGAATTGAGAATTTTTTTCACATTTTCGGGCATAAATAATTAGTTTTCTTTACTAGAGACTAAAAGAGTGAGGTTTTCTTATCAAAGGTTGGAAATGGGGAATTTAAAGTTTTCACGGAAAACATTTAAGTTATATTTGAGTGAAAATTTTGTTGATTAAACTTTTTAATAAACAAATGAGTTGAAATTGTGTATTTAAATACTAAGTTGCATAAAATGAGCTTTTATTTTATTAGTAATCGTTTACATACGATTTTTTTTGTACCGCAACTTTTTTAAGAACATATCAACTAAACCAATAATTTAAAAAAATCTGAAATTCACTTGTAAATTATAGCGTTGAAAAAGTCATGGTTCGATTACAGGTGTATGCATATGCATATGCATATGCCTAATTACGCTGAAAATAGAGCCACTTTATGAGCAAGTGTGTTGCAATAGTGTAGTATAAGTGTGAGAGAGCCGAGGACGGTAAATCATCAATACACACATGTATCGTACGACGTTTTTCAACACACTCGTGAAGAAAATAATATTAAAATAGATATTTACCCTTATAGTTTTCAGGTAGTAAAACTTTCCATAACGTTAAGGGCTTCATTCACATCTTATATCGGGCGGTGTACAACATAAATAATTTACTTCATACCTAGTACGCCAATGTACATCGTGGATAAAGTATGAACAAATAAGTAAAATAAAATACTTCTAGACAATTTAATTTATAGCGCCCCCCCTTGCATAAAACCATAATTAACACCCACCTATGCCTTAAATCTATCGTCCAAGCTTCAGAGCTGATGCGTGTGTGTCCTCTGATCTGGAGATTTTGTCATGTTTGATTTTAAAAACATTCAGATGGGGTGCCAAAACGACGTCTGTTGGTAGTCTGTTCCACCGTTTGACAACACGGTTAGGTAGAGAATGTTTTCCGCTGTTCGAGTTTAATTTTATCAGAATTGAACTTAAATTCAGTCATGTAGACTTTAGAACTCTACTACTTAGTTTGGCCATAAATACTGTTACAATTAAAATAAGAAAGATATTACATTTGAATTTGGAATCTGTCATTTTTATACGATTGTTCATTGTGTTTTCTAATTTTGGCGCCAATACATTGTACAATATTTTGCTATATTAAAATGGAGTGGGGTGATAAAGAAAACCGAATCGCTGTGATTGCATTACACAAAGTTGGTATGGAGCCGAATGTAATTTTTAAAACTCTCCATACGCTTGGTATTAGTCAAATGTTTGTGTACCGGGCTATTAATAGGTACAATGAGACCTTCTCTGATTGTGACAGAAAAAGATCTGGCCGTCCACGTAGTGTTCGTACGAAAAAGGTGGTCAAAGCAGTAAGGGAAAGAATTTGAAGAAATCCTGTCCGAAAGCAAAAGATTTTATCTCGGGAGATGAAGATAGCACCCAGAACCATGTCGCGCATTTTAAAAGATGACTTAGGACTTGCAGCCTATAAGAGACGCACTGGTCATTTTTTAACTGATAATTTAAAAAAGAATAGGGTGGTAAAATCGAAGCAACTACTGAAGTGGTACGCAAAGGGAGGTCACAGAAAAATTTTGTTTACGGATGAGAAAATCTTTACAATTGAGCAACATTTTAACAAACAAAATGACCGTATTTATGCTCAGAGCTCTAAGGAAGCTTCTCAATTAGTTGACAGAGTGCAACGTGGGCATTATCCGACTTCAGTGACGGTTTGGTGGGCTGTTAGCTATGAAGGAGTAAGTGAGCCATATTTTTGTGAAAAAGGTATCAAAACATCGGCACAAGTGTATCAAGATACCATTCTTGAGAAGGTAGTTAAACCCCTTAACAACACCATGTTCAATAACCAAGTATGGTCCTTCCAACAAGACTCAGCGCCGGGTCATAAAGCTCGGTCCACGCAGTCTTGGTTGGAAGTGAACGTTTTGGACTTCATCAGAGCTGAAGACTGGCCGTCGTCTAGTCCCGATCTTAATCCGCTGGATTATGATTTATGGTCAGTTTTAGAGAGTATGGCTTGCTCTGAACGCCATGATAATTTGGAGTCCCTAAAACAATCCATACGATTGGCAGTGAAGAATTTTGCCATGGAAAGAGTGCGTGCTCCTATTGATAACTGGCCTCAACGTTTAAAGGACTGTGTTGCAGCCAATGGAGACCACTTCGAATAAGCTTTTTATATTTTAAATTGTTTTATATTTATGTATTAAACTGACACACTGTAAAAGTAATAAATATTATTTGCAAAAAAAATGTTTTTTCTTCGTAACAATATTTATGGCTAGACTAATTTGCTTTGTTAATAAAAGTTGTTTGATTACATACTAATAAAGCAAAAAAAAGATCATTAAGACTACTTGTATTACATAAAAATAAAAATATTAATAACCCATAGTTCTGGTTTAGTTCATTCTTCTTTCCTCGTGCAAGCTATCCTCCCATGGTCTCGAAATCAGGATGACCATCAACCATGCTACGTTCAATTACATAATACGTTAGCTCTACAGTGGCGCCTAGCCGTCGTGATGGATAAAAATAGAATATGGTATTTTATGATTGTATATAAACACCTCAACAAAGTCTAGGGAACAAGATGACCCCAATTTCTTTTTTCGTGTTAATCTTGTTTTGCAAATAACTGGCAGCAAATAAATAAAAATAGAATAAAGTAGAATACAGAGTTGTTCGAAATTTATAAATAAATTTAAATAAGTAATGATTTTCAAATACTGAGGGAAAACTTTTAAAAGTGTTTGATTGTGCAGTTTCTCTGAGGCAAAATAAAAATTATTTTCTTTGATTGTAAATAACGTTTATTATCAATAATACGTCTTTTATGTATGGTTTGTGCATTTTTGTGACTGTAGTCATCATGTCACGTCGTCATTTAAGTCGCGAAGAGATGTTAAGGGCTGTTGGTATGCTGCAAGCTGGACGAACTCAACGCGACGTAGCGGATGCTGTCAACACCCAACCAAGCGTAATTTGCAGATTATGGGCACGATACAGGTCTACAGGGGATGTTGCCGAACGTCACAGGGGACGAAATAGGGTTACTACCACGCGACAAGATCGTTTCTTGCAAAATTCCGCAAGGCGGCAACCCACGATTACTGCTCGTCAGTTGGTCGCAGGCCTCCAGTCTCAGCATCAAGTGGTTATTAGCGATCAAACTGTCAGGAGATGACTACACGAAGCCAATCTTCATGCTCGCAGACCGCTTAGGGTTCCAGCTCTTCGACGTGGAAATCGAGATCGTCGCTTATTGTGGGCTAACGCACATTTACAGTGGACCAACCATCAATGGGCACTGGTTCTGTTTTCCGACGAATCTCGCTTCGGTTTTCATCCTGATTCGAGAAGAGTGCGTATATGGCGAGTTCCTGGACGTCGGAGTCGTCTCCAGTATCAGCAAGAAGTTCATCCTTACCAAGGTGGAACAATCATGGTATGGGCTGGAATTCGCCTTGGTGGAAGGACCGACCTCGTTTGGATACGGTGCAATTTGAATGCAAACCAATACATTCAGGAGGTTATACACCCCATGGTAATCCCTCATCGACAGCAGTTCAGTCAAGATTTTATGTTCATGCAAGATAATGCACGGTCACACACCGCGAGGGTAGTGGTCAATGCGTTAAACGAGCACAATATTACGACGTTGGAATGGCCTGCTCAGTCTGCCGACCTCAATCCCATAGAGCATGCCTGGGATTTGCTTGGGAGAAGAGCTTTCAGTGATTCTTTGGAAAATCTGAACACTGAAGAACAACTTTTTTTACACCTTCGCAGTGTATGGAGCCATATTCCACAGACGATGATTGACAATCTCATACTAAGTATGCCACGCCGTTGTCGAGCTGTTGCTAATGCTTTAGGAGATCCTACAGATTATTAAAAACGTTTAAAGTACGGTTAATTACTGTATTTCTTACTACCTCGTTATTTTTGTGCCTAATCATAGAAGGTTGTAAAACTCAATATTGGCACTATTCAATTCTATCTCAAAAAAAAAAAAATGATATGAGAATGTTTTTATTAAAATTAAAATTAAAAACGGTATAAAAATACCCTTCTATTGATATAAAACACTCACTATTACAAGAAAGGGTTTTTAAATAAAAACTAGAAATGTCCTTGTTCCCTAGACTTTGTTGATGTGTGTATATATTTTTATATAATTTTTGATTTATTTACAAACAATACAAGCTAACAGTATAGGTATCTATAATATGAGTATATAAGTAGTGTACCTATGTAAATGTGTATGTATTATAGTATTTATAGTGTTTATGTATCATATATGTATCATTTAAGAGGAGGTAGGATACGGCGGTATTTCCGTCCAATTGAGCAGTCCGATTGGGGAACTCCGCCCTACAGAATACCGCGGCCATAATAACCTCGTGTTGTGTTCCCGGTGGTGAGTAGGGTAGCCAGAGCTCACTGGAGAGTTTTGGTGCTGTCAGTGGGAAGACCAAAAGCTTGTCCTGCTTACACTGACGGTACAGAAACACTGTGCTTACAGGGTTGGCAGCGCGAGTTCGACTCCCTTGGTGTTGCACAAGTCCATACACGGTAACCACCTTCCATTAGGTGCGCCGTGTGCTTGTCTGTCAACGAAGTGGTATTGGTATACAAGAACAAGAAAACACAGTTAATTTATGACACAAGTGAATAAATGATAAAATATTATATTAACGAAATGTAACGAGTAGTGAAAAACCCTGTTACCAAAACGAAGCTCAGGGCCTGTTCAAATAGTGGTTTAGTATGTGAAAAATAAGTAGACGAATTAGGTCCGCATTGATAGGTCAATCTGTAGATTGGTTAACACTCATTAGTTATCAGCATTAACTTATATTAACATTTAAGGGATGCGTATATCTGTGTTTTTGTGTGTGTGTGTTTGTTTGTGTGTATCAGTGTATGTGCGAGCAGAGATTCTGTAAAATCATAGTCCCTAGTTAGGAGCCAATTGGTAATTTTAGTCTTAAGTTTAAATTTGTTTAGATCAATTATGTTAAGTTCTTTATAAATATTTTTATATACACGTGTGCTTAGTAAAAAAAAAAAGTACAATATTTTATATTCAAAGAAAGTGGTGTTATGTTTTACTCCTGGTATGATATTTATTTATTATATTCTTCATTGTACGCCAGTTACAATATTCATATTACAGAAATTGAGAAGACAAGAGCAGTACAAAGGGCGGCCTTATCGTTTTACACAATGTCTTCCAGGCAACCTTTGAATGGAAATGTATGTTGGTTGGAGTATTTGGGAGTTGTTGGCGTTTAATAACAAACAATTTAATCATTTATACAAACTTATATAAGTACATATAATAAATATATACATACTTAATAATTATATAAATACAATATACTACCATATACAATCATACACATATACACATACATACACATATACATAACTAAACAGATATCATGATATACTATGTTACAAGTGACACCATCGACAAATAGTGCTCCTTGACCATTCTTTTAAATATCATTGCCGTCTGAGCTCGTGTTATTTCCATTGGTAGTTCATTCCACAGGCGTACAGCTGTAACGGTAAAAGAATATTTACACGTTTGTTAGGATTAGAAGGAGGGATACATTTATGTATCCTAAGTACTGATTAGGTATATATAATAATTTACAGTGAGAACTCCGCATTCTGCGCATAGATTACTTGTAGGGTATAGATATGGTTTTGAGTACAGCTCTTTGTGCTCTCTCAGCCTTTAAGAAGAGGGTTTTGCCCGCGCCACCCCCAGTGATACCGTAACAAATAATAGTATGGCATAGTGAGAGGTTAACTAGTTTTAATGTGTCAAAGTTTGACGACCATCTGAAAGATTTGAAAACATGTATGGCGTACCGTTCTCAGACACATTGTCCATTTTAGAGCATTATCAATATGTAATCCCAGATATTTAACACAATTTGTTCTGGCTATCGACAAACATGATGAACATGGAGGGATGGATCCACTGCAAGAATGGGCAATGATAGTGAATGTATTTGGAGGCTCGGTGATTCCACTGATAGCAAGGGGCATGAACGAAGTTTTATCCAAGTATAGTGATAACAGATTGTTTTTAAGCCAATTCATGACTATTGATAGTAGGAGTAGATTCATCCCTCAGGGATTGGCATTTTGTAGAGATCATTTATTTTTTTATTTTTTATTTAATTCTTTATTTACACACACACAGTACTGAGAGCATAAATAAAAACTTTTCAAAGAAAATGTACAAAGGTATCTCAAAAAGAATTCTCTCCCAGCAAACCTTTGAGTAGTAGAGAAACAAATAGTAATGAAGGAGGATGTGAAGTGTATATTGCAAAAAATAAAAAAGATAAAGAAAGAAAGAAAAAAAACCATATAAATGGTAAAAAAGATAATAAGCGCATCTACATGAACAGGTACATACATATATACAAATATAGCATACATAGGTATTATATTCATACATACACCTACACATAATATATCTACATACATATATACATATACATAGATATACATAGATAAATATACAGACTTATTGTGACAGGAAATGTTCCCTTGTTCTTCTCCTGAAGATGTCCAGATTATTACTACTACGAATGGTGTGAGGTAGCGCGTTCCAAAGACATACAGCTTGTACCATGAAGGATCCATCATAGCAGCTGGAACTGTGTGCAGGTGTGCGAAGCAGAAGAGAGGAAGAAAGACGACAGGGTTGACCCCTAGGTACAAGATAATCGAAGCGTTCCCGCAAATAAGTTGAAACATTAGGATTATGAAGTATAGTACAGAGAAGAGTTAGGATGTGTAAGTCACGGCACTGCCAAATAGGGAGCCAGTTCAGTCTTTTACGATATTCCGTGACATGGTCGTATTTACGAAGGCCAAACACAAATCGGATTCCCAGATTTTGCAAGCTTTCAAGTTTGTTCAGCAGTCCTACCGACGCATCGAGAAAACAAACATCAGCATAGTCTAGTAGAGAGAGAGAGAGTAAGAGAGATTGTGCAAGAGTAACTTTAGTCTGAAGAGGTAGGAGTTTCTGGAGACGTTTGAGTGACTGAAATGAACAGTATACCCTCCTACTTTCCTCCGCGATGTAAACATCCCGAGCAAGCATAGAGTGGATGTACACGCCTAATTTTTTTGCACTTTTGGAGTAATCAATCAGATCATTTATGTAGATCAGAAAGAGGGTAGGACCTAAGATACTGCCTTATGGATAATAGTTCTTTATTCTGCCTGCACCTACCTCAATGCATCTCTGCTTCACCCTAAAGTAGACTGTCAGATAATGCCTTTGGCATTAAGTCCGCCTTTGTATAATCGACTGTGAATAAAGTTTAAAAATAAGTAAATAACCAAAACGAAACTTTGATAACTAACAAAACTTATTATTATTTTACTAATTTGGAACTTTCAGTTCTTCATTAAATTTATAACCTATTTTTATTAGGAAAGGCACAGCCATTCAGTCTCTATGCAATCAATCTAAGGTAATACCTAATATCCTTACATAAATGGCACAAAATCAGTCTCAAAGTCGGCTTAGACATACAATCTAATAAGCTAAGCTTTAGAATAATCTGATACATAAAATATGAAAAAATCAACAATATTACTTTAGACATACTGGGTATGTAAATTTTTAATTAAAATGGGATAAATCATCATAAAACTGGTTATAATCTTTTTAATGTCTAGATAAGGGCTTAAAGATCATGGTATTTCTCTTTTTCTATTTAATCCTTGTTGAATACAACTGGAATGAAAAATATAGTTTTAAAAAATAAATAAATAGGGAACTCTTCCTATACTGTATTTGAATGACGTAATTTGTAAACAATCTTACCGTTTTGAGGAACATACTTCAGAGCTCTTAGACTTGTTACTCGCCATCCCGGATCTAATTGTTTTATAAACTGTTAATGTATTCTTGACAGCTTTGAAGAAGTTATAATAAATATACTGCACTTCATAAGGACTTTCTTTGGACATTTGCTATAATCCGCTGGAACATTAATTTGTTTGTATCGCATCGCCCCTCTATCACAGAGTGCATACTATCACTTTCCATTTATGTGTGACCCTTTTCGAGATACTTCTGGATGACAGTAATATTATACTGCAAGCTATAGTTGAGGAAAGTATTAGATACAACTACATTCCTATTTTGTTACGTACTACCGTTGGTATGGATAATCAACTCTTGGTCATAGTTTCATGGATTTTTAGAGATAAACTTTCCCAAAGCTGTAACTATTATAATATCCATATGTTATAATAGTTACAGCTTTGGGAACATTGCAATAAAGTTTCAGACGAAGAACGACACGAACTTATTTGATGCTGGAATATGACGTGACAAGAAAAGAAAGCTTTTTGTTAAAATGTTTGCAATCTGCAGCAAAAAACAAAGAGAAAGATGTGTGCATGAAGTACAAGACGAGAAAGTTCAGTAGAATTGTATCTTTCCGACAGTAATGAGGTATGTAAAAATGTTTCCAAACAGTTTGTCTGTTGTTGAGTGGATCATCAAAAAATGGATGACGGGCAGTAGCAGTGAACCTCAAAGCATGCCAAAGGATACACTACAAACATATCTAAGAAAGTTTTATTATTGTCGAAAAGACTGAATTAAATTGTATTTGAAGTCACTATGGACATCAAAATCACAGTTGTATAAAACTTACAAAAACGAATTTTGTCTTAGAAAAAAAAGCTGAACCGTCAAGCATTGCAAGTTTCTCAGCTGTATTTGATAAGATGAATTTGACCCTATAAAGGCCAAATCGGATTTCTACGATATTTGTGAGTCATTTAAAACTGGCAATGTTACAGAATCTGGATACAAATTTCATCGGGAAATTAAAGACGAAGCAAGAAAACGAAGTACTTACTATGGACTTACAATCTGTGCTCTTGAGTCCATGATCAAATCTATCCAGTCTTTATTATAAAACTAAACTCATCACTCATAATTTCACTATCTATGATGTTGAAAGAAACCAAGGATATTGTTAATTCTATGGAGAATTAACAATATCCTTGGTTTCTTTCAACACTTCACTTTTAGATTCTATAAAAATCCATTTATTATTTACTCTCTTTTTTCTCAAATATGACTTTTCCTTTTCTCTCGGTTCTTTGTTCATATTAGTACTCCAATTTTAAGAATGACTTCTTTTGCCTTTTTATGGATGTTCAACAGTAGTCAAACGTGCTTTCATTCTTGTAATGATTAAGTGTGAAGAATTGTATTAGTCTTTGAATTGTTCGTTACTGGGTTCTGAATCGCTAATGTTATTACAAAATTTTGGTGGTGAATCAATGGCTGCTTGGTCAACATTAAAAACAATTGGCGGGTTCTACAATATTATCAGTAGGCTTATTAAAGTTATTTTGATCTACTGTTACAAATTGTTGTTCCGAGTTTGATGAATAAGGTAGTGTGATATAAATCCTGTGTTTATTAATATGGAAGTGCTATCCGAAAAACTCGTGTGTTTATTAGAAAAACAAATGTTTTTCTAATAGATTCATCATTGGATATAATGATATCGGAAGGAGATCCGTTAACACACTTTGTGTTACTTAGGTCTTCAAGTACTAGGGGCCGTTCAAGTATTACGTAAGCACTAGAGGGGGGGGGGGGGTCATTGCATTGCTTAAATAATTATTAATATATAATATTATTTATGTTTCACACATAATATAACATGCATTACCCTTACATTTAACCAAAAAAGAAATATGTACATGTTTTTTTATGTTTACGTAAGCATTTTAAGAGATTTGTTTACTTTTGCTGACAAGTGGGAGGGGGGTTAAATAATTGTAATTAATCTGAATGCTTACGTAATACTTGAATGGCCCTTAGATCACAATTATCTTGTAAAATATAGTTTCTTGGCTGTATAGAGAGATCTGGCATGCCGAATTGTGGAGATAATAAATCAGCCATGCATTTGCGAGAGTCTTGTAAAGTCGTCAGCGGCGGCAAAGTCAACATTTTGCATTATTTTGAATATTCTTGAGTTTTTATTCATCTTGACTTGTACCTAAAATATAAATAAATTCCGTTAATTTAACAGCAAACAATTCAAACAATGGTAGTAAAACACACTCTCCATTCGTAACTCGCATTCACTAATAAAACTTGGTAACTCCATCATGTAATTTAAGAGGTTAGTAAACATTATGATTTATAACATTAAGTTTTTTTTGACATTACACAATTACAATAAACATTATTCTAAAAACCAACATCAAATACTACAATTATTTCACCTTAAGTTTTAAGAAAATGTTAATTCACCTTCCCTCGTGGCAGACACAGCAGTGTACTGAACGCACTGATTTTGCTTATTACAATATGGCAGTCTGGAAATACGTGTTTTTATTTTTCACTCGTAGCAAATTGAACCTTATTCTGAATGAAATAAGTATTTAATCTAACAGGAAGGTAACACAATTCCACACCAGATGACATTAAAAGTAAAATTTATTTTTTTGGAGTCACGCATTTTGATAATTAGACGGTTGGACGGAAGAAATCAGCGGGTAGTTACGGGAGAGCAGATCTACCACCGCGCGCAGATGTGTCTGCTGCCACATGCAGGGCAGTGGTTAATTATAGGCCGAGAGCTGTGACATTTTTAAGTAGGGGCATGAGGTAATCTAAAATCTTATTAACAGTAAAGTTAAATATTGAATAATAGAGAAAATAAAAAAGGAAAGACACACCAGATTTCCATGTAAATAAATTTGACGTTTATACCTACACGTTGTATTACATTATTATTGATCTTCAATGAATGTTTAACAGCTCTCGGACTAAAATCCCGCCAAAATCACACCCCATGCGTTTTTCCCGCCACCACGTGCGGGTTCTGTTTGTACGCGCGTGATCTGTTAGGTGTTTTATATACAAAAAGAGCTCCGTAGAGGCGTCGCGAAACCACGCTTCGCCATGCTCCGCCGCGGTGTATGGGGTAATGTGAGAAACGCCTTTGACCGACAATTTGTATTTTTGTATGCACCTATTGAATTGGGTTGTGTGCTGGCACCTGCTCTTTTTGGTGTGTTCTTTTCGGCGCTACTTATAACCGCTTTTGAGGACTGCGACGTCGGGGTACATCTGCATACTAGTAAGGATGGAAAACTGAACAACATTAGCCTTCTGAAATCCAAACAAAAGCAGCACGAACTGATTATCAGAAAACTGCTGTATGAATATATATATATATATATATATATATATATTGAAGATATATCTAGATACATATAGAAGATGCAGCACTGGTTGCGAACTCGGAGTGTGATCCCCAATAGTTAGTGTCGAGACTGGGATACGCTTGTCAGCTCTTTTCAACGAGCATTAATGCCAGAAAAACGGTGCAAGCTGTGAGCCGGCTTACTGAGATCATACTGAATAGTTCCGATCTTGAGGTTGTGGATCACTTTTGTTACCTCGGCTCCATTACTGAATTTGCTAAGCCTCAACGACATAAGCTTTCCAACAACACCAAGGTTCCTGTATATCAGACGTGCGTCCTGAGCACGTTACTGTACGCTTCCGAAGCCTGGAATACATCGCAAAACAATAACGCAAACTAAACACATTCCATATGCGCTGCTTGAGGATTATACTTGGCCTCACGTGGAAGGACAGAGTACTGAACAAGGAAGTCCTCAGAAAAACACACTGCTTCAGTATAACTTCCTTTGCTGAAACAGCGGCGACTTCGTTAGCTTGGTCACGTTTCCCGTATGAGACCCGAGAGGTTACCACGCCAAGTGATGCTCAGCCAGATTGCGGACGCCAAGAGACCCTTAGGGCTACTCGAACATGTCCCTCTGACTACCAGAGGACACAGTGGAGACCAGGCAAGGGGCAGTGCTGTGTCTCCGCCGGTGCAGTAGCTCGACGTTAGGCTTCCACCTTTGTGGAATTCGATGGGGGGTGGACACCGGTTCCCCACACCTGAGGGACCTATCTTAAAACCATAAATGACCCAGGGTCTGCCGCTAACGCGGGATAAGTTTTAGGCAATTTTATACCTGAGACGACGTGTGTTTTAGTGGGTCCGAGTGCGACATAACCGCCAAAGCCCGACGGGGTTGGTATCCGAGAGTACTAACACACGAAAATATAAGTTTATAGGTTCAAAATTCCCTGCGTGCGGAGCCGCGGAAAACAGCTAGTCAAATATATTATCCTTATTCTTGAATTTGTGTCTGACATTTTGACATAATGGACATTCAATTAGCAAACTCCAGCAAAGAGATGACATTAGTACTTCATATGAGGCCGAACCTGTGCCTTATAAAGAAGGAGTCGCTGCCCCGCAGTGAAATACTGCTTCACCCTGATGAGCACTCCAAGTTTCTTTGATGCCAACCTAACCTTGTCCTCCAAATGACTGCGGTACTGGACATCACTAAAGATATCGACACCAAGGATCCCAATACTCGAGGAAATGATGTGCAGTATTTGTTCTATGATGCATATCTTATTCTTCTATTTTATTATTATGTCTCTTGAACTTACGCAAAAATTTAATATCGATCGGTCAGAGTTTTATTAAAGAGTAAGGCCGAAGAAAATTAACGTGGTTCAGGGCTTCAAACATTTCCCTCCTAAAAGAGGATATTATGGATTGGAAATTTATGTGGTAAGTCACTTTTTGGAAAGAAGCATTATTCGATTTTCAATCAATCCCATTTACCGAAACGTAATTATGTACATAGCTAATGCAAGAAAGGAGCATTGATTGAAACCACATATTATACGACGAACAAGGATTTAACAGTACCCTCAAAAAGATCTTTAAATCACTGTAGTCAGATCTTTAAAGTGTTTTGCTTACATTGTATACAAAAATCAATCAAGACCTCCTTAGAACAAAGATCAATCAAAACATCTTGTTTTGATAGATTTTTGTATAGGTACAATGTAAGCAAAGCACTCAAAGGATCTGACTACAGTGATTTGAAGATCTTTTTGAGGGCACTATATGTTTTACATTTTTTATTACATCTTCAATTACTGTTATTCATGTGAACACCAATAAGCCTTCACCAAAAAGAAATCAATTATTTATTTTTAGGTTCCCAGATTTGTTATTAATAATCACTAACCGGAGCGTTCTAGCAATAAAATTGCACCCTAATTCGATTATTTTAAAAGCCTGTCAGAGAAGATACAATTTAATAAACATGAAAATGAACTGAATAGTCTTGTATAATAATGTTTTGTTCATTCTCAGTCTTTTTATATATATATAGGACACGTCAATTAGACTTCGCCTTGTCTGATGGTAAGCTGAAGGTAAAGTTCCAGCAAAGAGGGTCACCATTACTTACATATACCAAGTGATAATGGTGACACTCAGTTTGACGGCCTCATCATACGCTTTTTCACGTCCCGCTTGACGGACCCGGGACTGTAGGAAGAAGGAAACACGTGAGCTGGTAATAAATTCCAGGCCTTAATGGTGCGAAAAAAATCATCAGAACATTCACCATCGTACAGACGGTAAAATACTACCAAGGACGCAATATCTCTACGCATCTGCAAAAGTTCTACGGTATTCGTGCCCTCGGGATTCCCAATTAGTATTCCACGCAGGAGCGAATTTGTGTCTTGTACAGAAGACATCGCTGCTCCGGCGTGAAAAAACGGCTCACTCTGTTCAGGACTCCGAGTTTATGAGAGGCTGTTTTGATGATACTCTCGATGTAGTTTAGTTATAGTAGACTACGCGAAGACCACCACTTGTGCTGCGACAACCATCACTGTTGGCGGCTATGCACTAACTGACCCCTAAACGCAACCCAACCGAGATTGAATTACTATGGAGGGTTTTTCGCAATAGTGCACGGAGGTACCCACCCAGTCGACATTTGAGACAATGGTATCATTTAATTTCTACCACCAGTGATCTACATAGTTTCACTGGTTATTACTGTGGTTTAAAAATGTGTTTATATTTAAATTATTTTCATTTTATGTGCCTTTGTGCCGATTCAGAATAAAAACAACTCATAACATTTATTGTTTATTTTTTCATATTATAAGAAGGCGTATAACCGAGGTTAAGGATTTGGGCGTGCGCTTTAGCAAGGATTTAAATTTCCGTGACCATATCACCGGTGTCTGTAAAAAGGCTTTCAGAAATTTAGGGTTTGTATTACGTCAAGCAAACCAGTTTACTAGTATTGCGGCGTTAAGTTAACTCTTCACGAGAGCCTCATACAACATGAGGCTCTCGTGAAGAGTCACCTAGAATTCAATGCGCTAATATGGTCTCCACACGAAGACAAATATAAGGTTATGTTGGAGCGTACCCAGAATAAGTTCCTTCGATTTTTATATTGGAAACAGTATGGTGTCTACCCGGGCTATCCGTGGTTGTATCCTACGTTGTTCGTTCTGGGTATGACAGGATATTATAAGCTGGAAGTGAGGAGGGAGGTGGCTACAGCCACTTATTTGTTTAAAGTGTTTCGTGGGCTTATACACAACCCAGCTATCCTACGGGAAGTAGGGATGTGTGTACCGGAGGAGTACGCGTTGAGGCGGCGGCGCCCCCCGTTGCTGCGAGTGTGTCGCGCGCGTACCAACTTGCTGCAGAGGGCGCCGCTGACGCGGGCGCTGCGTGCGCTTAATATGATGGCTGACAGATTAGATTTGTGCTTGTTTTCATGCTCCCTGAATGAATTCACAAGGGCTAGTTACTGTGTTTTGAGTGAAGGAATCTAGGTAAAGTTGATATAATCTGATTATGTATCGCTAGTATTAAATAATATATTTTAATAATTTAAATTGTATTTTCATCATCTGACATTAAATTATTGTGAACTTGACATTAAATATGTAATTTTGACAATTGATTTGAAGTACTATTATGACATTATTGATCGAATTATTATTTTGACACTATGAATTGAAGTATTATTTTGACTTTATTAACTTAATTATTACTTTGACATTATTATTTGAATTATTACTTTGACATCATCAACTGAATAATTATTATTTCTGATATGACATGTTCAGGAATAATATGTGAAATGGTAATTATATCTACTTTAATTAATAATATGTTGTGGAATTATTGTTTAGTTTTTGAAGCATGATTATGTGTGATTATGATAATGTAAATGACATATATTGTAAATGAAATTATTAAAATTATGTTGCTACTCTGTCGCATTGGGTCTGCCTGTAATGACATTGTATGTATGAAATAAATAAATAAATAAAATAAATAAATTACGTACTTTTGATATATCATGATAAATTAAATCTATGCTAATATTTACATTACAAAAAAATAATAATTAAATAATAGGACACGGCGGTATTTCCGCCCAATTGAGCAGTCCGACTGGGGAAGTACCTCCGCCCTACAGAATACCGCGGTTATAATAACATCATGTTGTGTTCCCAGCGGTGAGTAGGGTAGCCAGAGCTCACTGAAGAATTTGTGCTGTCAGTGGGATGAGTAAAGGCTTGTCCTGTTTTGTCCTCTACACTGACGGCACAGAAACTCTGTGCTTACAGGGTCGGCAGCGCGAGTGTGTCTTCTCTGGCGTTACACACGTCCATAGGCCACGGTAACCACTTTCCATCAGGTGGGCCGTGCGCTTGTCTGCCACATAAGTGGTATAAAAAAAGAAATTAAAATGCGTCGTGGAATTCCTCCGCATCGCATGCCTCATGTGGTAGCGTTCCCAGAAGGCTGGCAGCATTGCCACGTTGTATGGTAATACTTATTCTCTGAAAAAAAAGGAAATTACTTAAATATAATTACTAACCTAAATTAGACCCTAGTACAGAAGTAGACGTAAATATTTTTTTTCATTAATTTTAATGTTGGGTGTTAGTGAATTAAATTTAGTAATCATAGAGGTTTGGCCAAATCAGCATTTACCAAAATCTCAAACTTTTAGCATTGAGTTCAATTGTTCACAATATATTGTCGAGAGCCTCATGTATGTACGGAAAAATGTTTTAAATTTTTTCCAGAGTTTGTGACCGCCATAACATAAATACCAGACACAAAAACAATCTTGTAGTCTGTGGTAGTCGACTTGAAATCGTTAGTAATTCGTTCCAGGGCAACTGTATACGCTTTTTAACAAGCTCCCTAATGAAATTAGGGATTTACCTGTCTATAAATTTAAAAATATAGTTAAACCAACGTACATTGTGCCAGAAAGGCTGTTATAAAATCCAACAATACTTGGATGATAAACAAGCTTGAAAATGAGCTGTTCGCTCAACTATGCTACTCAAGTAAATTTTTGTATTTAGATTACAAACATACACTTAGTCTACTTAGACTAAGTGTATGTTTGTAAATAGACCAAAAAAAAAAGAAATGCCCGCTGAGTTTCTTGCCGAAGTCTTCTCAGGTCAGGGCCGCATTTCGAACCGGTGGTCCTTTTACTAAACTGATTTTACTGTTCCTTATTTATTGACGTTTTGTAAGTGCCGATATAATGGTCTTGACAGAATTAATGATTTTTGACTTTGACTTTGAATGCTATCCAATAAAGCATTTAATTTAAATTAATTTAGAATATTATCCAAATTTGCAAAAATAGTCTTGATATCTATCCCTAGTCATAAAAAGTTTAGGTTCCGAATGATAGGTTAGGTTGCTATCATTTGGAAGCTAAACTGAAAATTACTGGTCCAAGAAAATCCCCTTATTTACAACGAACTGCAGATTCCGAAGGGTTTTCGTCATAGTTAAAACATAGAGGGTTATTTATCTGCGACATTCCCGAAGAAAATGGTTGTGTTTTTTAATTTAGCTTGAGTGACATTTGTCACAAAGGATTTTGATTAATTTTATATTTTGTTCACAGTATGCAACCAGTTCGCACGTGGAGTGTTTGCGATGATTGGTGCGGTAACGCCGGAATCTTTTGACACTCTTCATTCTTATACTAACACATTCCAAATGCCTTTCGTCACCCCATGGTTCCCAGAGAAGGTATTTATACTTCAATTTTTTTCTTATTTTGTTAACTTATTCAAGTTGTAAACCTTTATATTGGTTTGTTTTACCAAGGTTCTTGTAACGATATAACGATACAAAGTGACTAGTGTGGCAATACTTGCATAAATTCGCATAGACCTGGAAATTGATGGGACAATTTAATGTCCCGTACACCGTAATACAAGAAATATCAAAAGTCACGTTTGATTGCACTTGTGCATTTTTTAATTAAAGGTCAAAAGTTAAAATTATTGTATACTTGTATTTTTCTCGTAACCAGCATGTGCTATTGCAAAAGCATCATATAATTACCTACAAATTGGTATACATTTATTTTTTGTACGGATAACCATTTTGAGGATATGGGGATTTTTAAATTGAAAGATGTCAAATCTGTTATAAAGAAAGTTACTTTTTCCCATAGTACGGATTCACCAACGCAGGGCCGGAACCGTTGGTCCTATAAATTTGAAATTTTGACTATAGAAACTTTTCATATTGCTGACATCCACTAATAAAGGATATTTGGATTCTTTTATGCTAAGGGACTAATATAAGGGCTGATTTGGAATGAACTTCTATACATAATTTCGTGCCTTATTTTACCTCCTTAGCAATAAAATTTCCAAAATCCATTCTTAGTGGATGCTAGGAATGAGAATAATACCTACTGCCAAAATTTCAAGTTTATAGGACTAGCCATTCAGGCTCTGCGGTGATGAATGAAAACTAAGGGAACAAATAAAGTTTGTTTATAATGGATTTGACTGTCTGGATGCTCCAATATAGTCGTGTAATCTCATTAAAATTGAAATTTGAAGTGAATCAAGATGTATTTTTGAATCGATTGATTGATTGATTTGAATTCAGTTTATGGAAATAGATTGTCATTTGAACATGATTAAATTGTAATGCATGCAATTAATAAAAGATACGTATTTAAGTATACGTAATAATATAGATACATAAGATAAACCTAATTAACTCACACAATTACTTAAACAATAGTTCATTCGGCAGGTTATTCCACCATCTTCCGGTTTAATCGATTACGCCGTGAGTATGCGACCAGATTACCACAAAGCAATCGTAGACACAATTCTTTACTATGGGTGGAAGGAAATCATCTATATGTACGATTCACATGATGGTAAGTACTTCATAATACTCTAGAGAATATTCTAAAAGAAATCAATATCAAAAATTAAAATCCAATCATTATTAATTTTCACAAAGCACTGATACATTGGTGTTTTTAATATTCTATAATTAGGCAATTATAATTTAAATTTGAATATTCTGTAATCTATTCTTCTTAACTAATCGGTTTATAAAATTAGATATAATGGTATGCATCATTGAAAGTGTAGAACAGGTCCTAGATCTACCAACGCGACAGACATTTCAATTGAAATCGTATGTCAACCAAATTTCTCACGATATCGAACAATAGTTTAAAATCTAAAACTCACATTTTAATAGAATGCAAATAAAAGTGAATATAGATTTTTTTTAAATGAGTGTGCGTTACCCTAGCAAAATATTGTGCATAAGAGAGATAAATTATAACAATTTTTATAATTAAATATTGAATTATTATAGCTTCTTGATAAGTGACTCCCAGAATTTAAAATCAATTCAAAATACAAACTTATACAATATATAGGTAGGTACATAATGCAATGCTCATATATATTTTTATATTATACATAGTTAGAAATTACGATAATGTCATGTCAGTAGTTTGTCTACTGTATCTACTATAGATATAATATATATCTATATACTATCAGCACAGTTTTGTTTACGAATTTTTGTTTTATACAATTTTTTTATTATTTCTTAACATTAAGAACTGTTCAATGACTAATTTTTAGCTAAATTATAGACTATGATATTATTTTAGTATATACTAATATCATAACTTCTACAATGAGGTAGATTGCAGTAAAAACCTACAAACACAGTTTTTTTTTTTAAATAACCCATAATTATTAGGATAAGCAAATTCATTGCATTCCACCCAGAGATTACAAAACTGACTAGGCATTCATGCAATTTTTCGGATTATTTCTTTAATATCAGTGATTTTAAGACAAAGGAAACAAAGAAAGGGGTCAGCATCACAAACTCGGGGTTTATTATCCGCTATATCATTTTGCTTCACAATAGAAAGCGGTAGTTGTATAAATCTTAAATTGTACCGCTCGCCGGGGATTATGACGGAGTTGACTCTACCGATAATAAAATGTTGACTCATAAGAGATTGCGGTGAAAATGTGGAATACACCTAATAGTGGCTAGTCTCTTCAATGGAGTGCCTCTCTCTGATGACTATGCGCTATCTAAAAAAGTTTATAATAAATTGTAATGAAATATCAAAATGTACCAAGAAAAATAGATATACACTCGAGAGCAATGAATCCGGGTCACTTAAAGAATGTTAAAAATCTCGGAAACTAAAAATGATAGGTTAATGCAATAAATTGTATTTAATAGACAATGTAATACTCCTTAAATGAAAGTAAAAAAAATATGAGTCACCATACATTTTATTAACACAAAATTACATAAAGAAAAAAACTGCTGATCTCTCCTTAAAACAAAAATAGGAAACATGAAATTTTTGAACTTTATTACGATTTTCTTGAATTTTAATACTTCGTATTGCCTCCTCGTGCTTCCATTACTGCGTTTACGCGGTTTGGCATGCTGTACACCAAGTTCCTTATACGATTTTGGGGAATATTCTCCCATTCCTCTGTGAGAGCAATTTTGAGCTCACGAAGCGTGATTGGGGGAGGGTTTCGTTGTTTTACGCATCTGCCTAGCTCGTCCCAAGCATGCTCGATCGGGTTGATATCCGGGCTGCGCGCTGGCCACTCCATACGAGTAATGTTCATCTCTTGAAGGTAGTCATTCACAATCCTACCTGTATGAGGTCTGGCATTGTCATGCATAAATATAGCATCCTCACCTAAATTGACCATAAATGGACCAACGTGATCATTGAGGATTTCTTCCACATATCTTACGCTAGTTAAAGAGCCGTTTTCTATGATCACCAGCTCTGTGCGACTTTCAGAAGAAATTCCGGCCCACACAAGTACAGACCCACCACCGTAGGCTACTTTTTCTTCGATGCATGCTTGCTTGAATCTTTCCCCTGGTCTTCGATACACTCTGTGTCTTCCATCGTGCTTGTAGAGCATAAATTTTGATTCGTCGGAGAACATAACTTTTGACCAATCTTCAATACTCCAATTTACGTGGCTCTGGGCATAACTTAGTCTCGAAATACGATGCCCACGCTCCAGTTTAGGGCCGTTTGCAGGTCTAAGGGGTTTTAAGTTAGATTCAGCAAGCCGACGTCTTACTGTCCATGCACTTGGGTTACTTCCTCCGAGGCGTCGAAACTGATTGGTGAGTTCAGTTCCTGTGAGAAAGCGATTTCGAAGCATGGTGTTCACCAAGTATCGGTCTTCTCGTGCTGTGGTACACCTGGTTCTGCCCGTTCCTGGTCTGCGTAGGTTAGAACCAGTTTCTTCGTAACGTCGGAGAACTCTTTGTACTGTTGACAGCGACACACCGACAGTCCTGGCTGTATCGCGCTGACTCCGGCCGGTTCCCAGCATTGTAAGTATTCTGGTGCATTCTTCAGGCGTAAGCGACATAATTTCAGCTTGATTAATGAATATAGAGCACTATCAACATGGTTTATGTACCCACATAAATGACAGATTACAAACAAAAGCAACACCAAATGCTGTAATTTCGTAGTTCCATCTTCGAAAGTGGCCCTTTTTCAAATTTGATTTTTTTATGATATAACTTTACAATAACTAAGAAGTTTTAATACCTTCATTTAAGGAGTATTACATTGTCTATTAAATACAATTTATTGCATTAACCTAGCATTTTTAGTTTCCGAGATTTTTAGGATTCTTTAAGTGACCCGGATTCATTGCTCTCGAGTGTATTACAGGATATATTTGACCCGAGTGTACTCCACACATTCCTAGAGAATATAGCTAGGAACCAATAAATAATATTTATAGTGCGGGAGCCAAATACTTCCTTCGGAACGAAAGTTTTGAGACTTAGATGGATTTACAAGCAAATAGCTACATATATATTATGAACTTCTTGCCGGCGAAAATTTTCCTCTTGAAGAATTTTCATTTGATAGCTAGTGAAATTGCGGTATATTCCCACGTGTTTATGAATGTAGGTACGTATATAATGATTTGTCTACGCTTCAAATACTCAACAGTTCTGCATCGACTGAAATCTACATTTTTTTCACAATTTTCACGAATTATGCTTCGGATGTGGGGTCCTTGGTGTTTCTAGCCACCGGGTATGGGGAGGGCGCGCATCATGCGCTGACTCCGCGGCCTCCTTCTGCTAAGGTAACACGGCTCCACCCGTCACCACAAGATCCATGTTCATGAGGGACGAAAGTCGTTCTGCGACCTCCGTTCGTTGCAGGCTGTGCGGGCTGCAAGCTTACCCCGCTCCCGCCCCGCAGTCTACACGAGGTGGCGTCAGCCCATGCACTCGTACAGCGTACCATCACCGTGCGCAAGGTGGCAAACGAGAGAACTCCCACTCCTAAGGCTATCACTATAGTCTGTATATTATGGGATGATTCGCGTGACAGCTGTTACTGAGTAAGGACTAGTGATGGGACATTATTGATTGTTTTGAAAACAATAAAATCATAAATATTTATTTATGTATTTATTGGCACACAACCTATATAGGTATCATGATATCATTATCCTCCTATTCGAAATGATCATCGCTAGTGCAGTCTTGCAAATTAATAATTAATTCTTGATCGCACATTGCATCAAACAAGGTAGGTGCTATCAAACGAAATGACGTCAATACGCCACTTATGTTTTTTGGAATATTTATGAGTTGGTGATTAAGATCTTTATGTAAAATCCCTCGAATCATTGTATTACTCCGGTAAATGAATGAATATGCCGCTTAAAAGCACTATTTAAGAAAAAGTCCCCGACAAAAATGCCATAAGACCGTGACGCCAAAAGTCGAAATATATATAAATAATTATAAATACAAATAAAAATAATTATTAGGTAATAGGTACTCAATTGTGTCAACACAGTTTGAATACTAGATTCTCCTTTTGATAATCAAGTGACTACATCCCTATAATTTTGTGCTTGTGATATAACCTTCTATGAGCTTAATCATTTGGATTTACGTCTATTGAAATGTTTAGAAAAAATAATTTCGGCATCGAATTTTATCCATAAATCAGTTATGCATTGTCGTGTTAATACATTATATTTATGTAAGTTTTGATATTGTATTATTGTTAGTGCAAAAGCAAGATGGAATATGTTGTGAGAAGAGGGGACAATTTAACGTCGTTACAAAGTTGAAGCATCGGATTTGCTTGGAACTGTCACGCGAATCATTCTATAATGAACAGACTATAGTTGCCGCCTACACCGGCTCGGTGAGCGTTTGTAGCCCCAAATCCTCGACGGCGTTACAGTAATAGTAGTTTGAAGTTGTATGACTAAATAACATACATACATACATACACCAAACTCCTACTCGGTGTCTATTACTGTCCCTCGTCTAATATTATACTTCTCTTACTCTCATAATCTCTCTCATATCATTCCAAAATAATGGGCGATTTCAATCTTAAAACTTCTCTTTAACTCTTAAAACTCTTTATTCTTCCGTCTCAAACTACTTACCATGTTAAACTAACTTTTAAACTTTCGCGTTCCATGATATACAATAATGTTTACGGGAATTAAAGCTGTAAAGAATCGCCAGACGAGCAAATCTGCGACTGCAAAGCATCTGCTAGAAGCAGGCACCAGACACTCGATTGAATTACCATACGCAAGTCCTCTCCACCGAACGTTACTTCTATTTAAGAGCTGTGTAGCGATTGAAATCACGAAACAAAAATTTCAATCGGGAAAATGGGCTTAAATTATCTGCAACATGGAATCCAGTGATTCAAAACATGCAACCTCGCTTTTCTGCGCAGTCGGACAAACACCGGACAGTTTGCTTACAGAATAGGGACACTGTAAGTGTGGCATGTGACGGTACATGGCGAAAGGAAAATATTAAAAATATCGAGAATGTGCGAGTAGATGAAGGACCTACTACCTCACGGACTTAAAGACGGCGGGCGTGCACCGTGAGCCTCTCAGCCTGTGACCACGGCCGGTGTAACCTGGTCGAATAGTCAGGTAAATCAAACCTATAACATGATCATGTTAATTCCCATAAACATTATTATATACTCACCATGTTTTAAAGCGTAATCCTTCACTTCTTGATCTCATCATGGTTTCTTCCTAAAAACGAGTAGCTGAGCATGGCAGTTATTGACCGACAGCTACAGTGGTTACTCATTAGATTGCGCTGGAACTCAAATATCCTCTCCCTTATATACAACATCTTGTTTAACCCTTTAACACCTTTCTACTTAAAATATCGTTAAAAATTCCTTTCCGATACGCTTGAGAAATGTTTAAGATCATCGGTGAGATTTGTTAACGAATATATTAACGAAAATTACTAACATTCCCTCTAAGCCTAGTCCTAAAATAGTCATCAAGATTCCAAGGCATTCCACATATATATATCGATAATTATTTTACCGTCACATCTGTGCGCCTGTGGAATAAACTAACAGTGGAGATAAAACGAGTTAAAACGTTAATGAAATTTAAAAGCATGATAAAGAAGCACTACTTGTCCAGTGTGTCACGTGAAAAATAGTAGTAGTTATCCATAAATCAGGACAGAGTTTAATCTATAATCATCCTTTTATAATATATAACAAATGAATGCATTTATTCCCTTCCTTCTCCTAGCCTAACCAGTATGTATTACGAATAACAATCGATACTTATATGCTTATTACAATGATTTGTTATACAATATGGATACCATATATTGCGGAGGTGAGTAAAAGATGGTTTACCAGTTGGAACAAGATTAATTTATTTACTATTTACACACTCTTATATACTAATTATTCTACATGATTTTACTGAGATTAAGAGTAGGGTTTTACTCATATAAGTTTAGTGCTGACATTATTGTTTATTGATACGTGCTGTTTATATAATATTATTTCCTAGTTATAGTGTACTTTGCCTATGACGCATAGCACGTCATAGTACTCCCCCCTTTATAAAAATTCTAGTTATTATTTGCTGTGGTGCGTCGACCTTGTCCGTGCACGCTGTTTGCTGAGTTGTACTTTTTCTGCAGTTGTTTACACTTGTTGCATTTCCTTGATTATTTTGTTTATCTTTTTGTCCATGACTTTGTTAGTTTTCCGTACGAGTCTGGTGATTGTTATTATTATTGCTGCTAGTATAATTATAGCGATGAGTACTCCGATCCAGATTTTTATTTTTTCAATTTTTGCTGCCATGTGTGTGTTCTTTTCTGCCTTTGCTGCCAGGTTATTGTTCTGCACCATGTTTATTTGCTCCTTTTCGTGGGTTTGACTGCTTCCCATCTTGTGTGTTGTTTCTTGTGGCTTGCTGTGGAGTGACTTTTATTTTCATTTTGCCCTTTTTATATCATTGTTTGAAACGGACCGTGGGTCGTGATATTCTTCCCGAACGTGTTCTTTTTATGTTTTGAATTGGCTCTGCCTTATCTTGCTCTTGATTTTGAGCTTCTATCTTGTCGTCGCTCGTCGTGAATGCTGGCTTTAGCCTGTCAATCGACACGTTCACTTCCCTGCCGTTTCGCTTGATCGTGACTATTTTGTTGTCACGTTTGACTACGAGAAACGGTCCGTCGTAAGGTGTTGTGAGCGTAGGACGTAGCTTATCGCATCGTAGAAACACGTGTGTACAGTCGGCTAAGCGTGGATGTACGAATATGTTTTTGTTTGAGCTTTGTCGTTGTGGAATTGACGTCATGTGCGTTATGTTATCTTTAATTTTCTCCACAAACTCTGCATACGTTGTGTTTTTAGAACAGTCGCCAAAATATGCTGCTGGTAATTTTATTGTTGTTCCGTAGACCAATTCGGCTGCTGAGTATCCAGTGTCTTGTCGAATGCTGGTACGTATCCCGAATAATACCGATGGTAATTCTTTCGTCCAATTTTCGGTATTTCCTCTTGCCATCAAAGCTGCTTTCATGGTTCTGTGCAGTCTTTCTACTTTGGAGTTTGATTGAGGGTGATATGGTGTAGTACGGATTTTTTGTATACCCAGGAATTTGGTTAGGCTTCTGAATAGCTCAGACTCGAATTGTCGTCCTTGATCCGTTGTTATATAATTGGGGCATCCAAAACGTGTGATCCAGCCATCGTATAGGGTTTTGGCTACAGTTTCTGCTGTGATGTCCGAAATAGGATATGCTTCTGGCCATGACGTACAACGATCGATCATAGTGACGATGTATCTTTTGTTTTGTGATGTCGGTAGGGGGCCCACAATGTCTATGTGTATGTGGCTAAATCGTTCTGCTGGCATAAATTTGCCCAGGGGTGATACTGTGTGCCGCTGAACTTTTGATTGCTGGCATTGTAAACATGTTTTGCACATTTCGTAAATGTCTTTGTGCATGCTAGTCCAGATGTATTTTGCGGTTATCAACTTTTTTGTTGTGTTTTTCCCTGGGTGGCTCATGTTGTGAAAACTATCAAAAATTGTTTTTCTGAACTTTTGTGGTAGGTATGGCCTTGTTGTACCGGTGGATATATCACAATAAATTTTGGTATTATTGTTTTGTACTGGTACCTGTGTTATTTAGAGTGACCTATTTTGTTTTAGTTTTGTTAACTCCGGGTCACAGTCTTGGTATTTTTTTACCTCTTGCCAGTTGCGAATTTGGGGTAGTTCTATTGTTTCTATTACCCGTGATAGTGCGTCGGCTACCACGTTTTCGCTGCCCGTGACGTGCCTTATGTCTGTGCTGAATTGTGCAATATATTCTAGGTACCTTATTCTTCTAGGGGATTCATCCACTGATTGCTTCTTGTCGAATGCATGAATCAGTGGCTTATGATGAGTGTATATTGTAAATGTGCGACCTTCTATTAGTCGTCTAAAGTTTTTTATTGCCATGTAAATACCGAGTAGTTCTCGATCGTATGTGGAATATTTTGTTTGTGTCTCGCTTAACCCTTTTGAAAAAAATGATATGGGTTTCCATTTTCCTTGAACTTTTTGTTGAAGTACGGCGCCTACACATTTTAAACTAGCATCTGTCATAATGGCTAGTGGTGTGTCTGTTTCCGGAAATGCGAGTGTTGTGACATCTCTTATGTCCTGTTTGCAGTGTTCGAATGCTTGGTTAGCTTCCGTATTCCACTCGATTGGCGTATTGTCATTCTTTTTGCAGTTTATTAAGTATTTGTTGAGCGGAGCTTGGTGTCCGGCGGCGTGTGGGATGCTACTTCTGTAGAAATTCATCATTCCCAAAAATCGACGTAGCTCCTTTACCACCTTTGGCTTTGGGTATTCGTTTATTACTCGTACTTTCTCAGACGTGGGGGTGATTCCTTGGCTCGTTATATGATAACCTAAGAAATCTATCTCTGTCTTTTCGAATTCGCATTTGCTCGTATTGATTGAGATGCCGTTTTTACTTAGGCGAGTGAATACTTCCTCTAGTTGAACGTAATGTTGTTCGGTATTTTGACTTGCTATGAGTATGTCGTCCACGAAAACATATATATAGTCCAGGTCTCTAAACAGGGAGTCCATAAACCTCTGGAACGTTTGGGCTGAATTTCTGAGGCCAAATGGCATGTAATTCCAGTGAAATAAACCCATTTGCGTGATTATTGCGGTCTTTTCTGGTTCCGCAACAGGGATTTGGTGGAACGCCTTCTTTATATCAATTTTGCTGAATATTGTTTTTCCACTTGCGATGTATGTAAAGTCTAACAGTCTTGGCAAGGGATATCTGTCGGGAACTGTTATTTTATTTAACGCGCGGTAGTCTCCGCATGGCCTCCATTCCCCATTCTTTTTCTTTACCATGTGGAGAGGCGATGCCCAAGGACTACTGGAAGGTTCTAATATTCCTAAGTTTATTAGCTCTTGGAATTCCTTTTTTGCTGCCTTATATTTGTCGGGTGGTAGTGGGCGCGCGCGGGCATAAACTGGAGGACCTTTTGTTATGATGTGATGCTGTATTCCATGTTCTGTGGGTTTTTTAAGTGGTGTTGGTCTAGTGACGTTTACGTATTTCTCTAGCAGGTGCTTTATATGTTCGGGTAATTTCGCGTCGATGGATCTAATTGAAGGCATGTGTGTTTCTTTTGCAATTTTCGCAGGCGTCGTTAATTTTGTTTCTTGGTCGATCAGCCTTTTGCCGTATAGATCCACTAATAATCTGTGGTGCTCTAGGAAATCAGCTCCTAAGATAGGCATTTTTACATCGGCGATTACAAACGTCCAAGTAAAAGGTCTGCGTAACCCCAGATTTAGCGTTAATGTGCTTTCGCCATAAGTTTCAATAGTTGACCCGTTTGCGGCATACAGTTTGTAGTTGCTTGGGTTTTTCTTACCCTGTGCGTTTTGTAATACAGAAATATTTGCTCCCGTGTCTATTAAAAACCTATAACCACTTTTTTTTTTTTTTTTTTTTTACGTGCGCAAAATCCCCACGGATACCTCCCCACCGGACCCGGTGGAGGAGGTTATGTCGGACTCGAACCGACTAAAACGCACGCCGCCTGTGGGTCGTTTCGGTTGCCGAAGGTGAGGTTGACAGGCATATCCCTCGCACCCCGGCCGACCCAGGGCCATCTCTCACGATCTGGCCCTCTTCTCGGGTGTGGGGACCACAGAGTCCCCAACTCGTCCCCGGAAACGGGGAGGCGCGCCACGCGCGCCGCCGCCGCGGCCTGCTTCTGCAAGGGTGACAGGCGGCTTCACCTGTCACCCCCAGGCCGGCGCTCATGGGGGGCGGAGGTCGTTCATCGACCTCCGACGCCCGAGTTGCCTTCGTGCGCGGGCAGCTTGTCTAGCGATCCTTCGTCGCTCCCGCTGCCGCTCCCGCCCCGCCTCCTCCTTCACGAGCATTACTTGCTCGCAGAAGGAGGCGCCGGCCGCCCACGCATCCGCGCAGCGAACCATCGCCGCGAGCAAGGTGGAGAGCGTGAGAACCCTCACTCCAAGGGCCGCCACAAGCTCCCGCCTCGGCGTCTCCCACGCCGGACACTCGGTGAGCGTGTGCGGACCTGAGTCCTCGCTCGCGTCGCAGTGATGGCACTCGGACGTTGGCTCTTTCTGCATCCGACGCAGATACTTTCCGAAGCATCCGTGCTCGGTGATCATCTGCGTCAGACGGTACGAGAGGCTGCCGTGTGGCCTCTCTAGCCACTCCCCCATGATGGGTCTTACCGCCGTTACTACGGCGTGCCCTGCGCTTGGTTGCCCAAGTCGTCTCTCCCATAACCACTGTTTGAGTCGGTTATAGTTAGACGGTTGGCGGGGTGTATGGCACAGAGTCCCGTCTTATTCTGCGCTAGTTCTCGTTTCCCGAATTTTTATCGGTTTTATTTATCCACGAGCACGGCTGATCGCATTTATATGCTTTTGTTTTGAATCGTCTGTGATAATAACATAGCCGTGTACGTGACCGTGAGCGTGATTGCGACCTTGCTCGGAATTTGCTGCGTTGCATCGGTCGGCGATTACACATACCGCGGAGCTCGTTTATTTCAACTCGCATAGCTGCAATTTGTGACGTCAGCATTGTTATTAAGTTAACGTCGGCGGATTCCTGTGACGAGTTGTTTGTTTTGGTTTTATAGCGCATATTTTCATAAATTCGGTCCGCCATTTCGCATAATTTTGTGAGGTCGAGGTCTTCGGAGACTGCCAATATGGAGGTGATTGCTACCGGAAGCTGTCTGAACCATAATAACCTGATGGTATCTTCGGTCATTTTTTCGCAGCTGGCTTCTTTCATTTTTCTCAACAGCTGTGATGGTGTTGAGTCACCTAGGTCCATCTCCGAAAGCAATTTGTGGAAGCGTCGTTGCTCGCTTTCCTCATAACACGCAATTAATCTTTCCTTGATTTTAAGGTACTTGTCTGCGTTTGGCGGTGACGTCAGGATGTCGCTGACTTGATGTATGACCTCTTTTGGTAATTTTGCGATGACGCTGTTATATTTATATTCGTCACCTTGTTTTTGGGAGGCTACGATGGCCTCGAATTGCGCGAACCATAAGCGCGGTGAATCTGTCAAAAAAGCTGGTATTTTCTCCGTAATGCTAATTGCAGCCACCACCTGGCTGTCGCTGATTGATTCAGCCGATGTACCGGGGTTTTTTTGAGGTGTCCCTGGAATTATCGGTGCCATTTTTCTAGCCTCTTGATATTTCAGCTGGTTTGGACCCGCTTGTGGGAAGTCAACTGAAATGTGCTATTTCGCTATTTCGCTGATGGTGGTGGTCAGTAAGCTGGTGGGCTGTTGGGTAAATTTTTCCTTATATGGCTCCACCGTTTCTGTGATAGTTCCTAGGTTTGCTGCTGAAAACCTTTTCAGGGCTGCAGTTGGCCTGCAATTATATCAGCACTAGGAGATCACGTCGGGGTCACCAATATTGCGGAGGTGAGTAAAAGATGGTTTACCAGTTGGAACAAGATTAATTTATTTACTATTTACACACTCTTATATACTAATTATTCTACATGATTTTACTGAGATTAAGAGTGGGGTTTTACTCATATAAGTTTAGTGCTGACATTATTGTTTATTGATACGTGCTGTTTATATAATATTATTTCCTAGTTATAGTGTACTTTGCCTATGACGCATAGCACGTCATACCATATATAGGCATTAATTGAAGCCCTATACTTGGTACCCCCTTATCTTGAAACGAGAGAAGTTAGGATAAAACCAGTTCAGTACTAAGGGCAGAAACTAGTTTTAATATTACAGTAATCAGTACATATATAGAATAGCAGTTATCAATGAACTTAAATTCTCATTTTGTTGTGCAGTTTTTTTTTTTTTATATATAGGACACGTCAATTGGGCTTCGCCTTGCCTGATGGTAAGCTGAAGGCAAAGTCCCAGAAAAGAGGGTCACCATTACTTACACATACCGTGTGACAATGGTGACACTCAGCTTGACGGCCTCATCATATGCTTTTTCACGCCCCGCTTAAAGGACCCGGGACTGTAGGAAGAAGGAAACACGTGAGCTGGTAATGAATTCCAGGCCTTAATGGTGCGACAGAGGAAAGAGTCTCCGAACTGCTTGGTTCTTGATCGAATGTTTTGCACCGTGTGCGGACGACATCTAAGACCTGCACGTGTTGTCCTGTGTAGGAAAGGGGAGGGTGGGACTAATTGGAAGAGCTCATCAGAACACTCCCCATGGTACAGACGGTAAAATACAGCCATGGACGCAACATCTCTACGCAGCTGTAAAGGTTGTAGAGTGTTCGTGATCTCGGGATTTCCAATGATGCGGACCGCACGTCGCTGCAACCTGTCGAGAGCATCTAGTAAGTAATTTGCTGAACCATCCCAGAGATGCGAGCAGTATTCCACACAGGAGCGAATTTGTGTCTTGTATAGAAGACATCGCTGCTCCGGCGTGAAAAATCGTCTCACTCTGTTCAGGACTCCGAGTTTTCGTGAGGCTGTTTTGATGATACTTTCGATGTAATTTTTGTTATTCAGGTTGCAGCGAACATCCATACCTAGGATATTGAGATTGTCCTGCAGTGGCAGTGCCATTACATACGCGACATCCGCGCGGTAAGGTGGTTGATGCGCAATCCGCGCGCACGTATGGATTTAGCGCGGGATTAACCTGTTCGATCAGACTGGTTACGTGTATGCTCGTGTATGAGGCACCGTGACTTTGCGCGGACGGCAACGCCTAGTATTGTTCGACAACGCGGTCGGCGATGTCCCGCCGTCAATCGCCAATGTTCAACAATTTCATAAAAGAGTTCATATTTATTAATCATGAAGACTTTGATATATACTCGTATATAGGAAAAGACCGACATGAAATTGTAACTTGAACATTATAAATATCGTTCTACGTTCACGATTTCGGTCGAAACCAAATCTAAGCGAGCGTATAAAACGTCCTACCTTATGTGCAACTATTTTTACAGACTCAAGGTCCTCTATAATATAATGAACTACCTCAGTATAGATTTAAGGAAATGCCCAAAGTCGATATTTTAGTTCTCTCAAAGTTAAAATACTGTGACACATTGTTTTTTTTTTGTTATACAACTTAGGTGGCAGGTAAGCACACGGCCCACCTGATGGTTACCATGAGCTATGAACGTGTGTAACACCAGTGGAGTCACATCCGTGCTGCCGACCCTGTAAGAACAGAGATTTTGTGCCGTCAGTATAGAGGACAAAGCAGGACAAGCCTTTGGTCATCCCACTGACAGCACAAAAACTCTCCAGTGAGCTCTGGCTACCTTACTCACCGCCGGGAACACAACACGAAGTTATTATAACCGCGGTATTCTGTAGGGCGGAGGTACTTCCCCAGTCGGACTGCTCAATTAGGCGGAAATACCGCCGTGTCCTACCTCCTCAAATAATAAAACATTGTATTTGTCATGCCTACTGGCACGAACAATCCGGATAATACAGAGAATACCAGTACACGGTTTTGTGTAAATATTCCACGGAGAGACCATGCTTTATTATTTATTACATTAACGCTAATAATATACTGAAAATGGAATCTCGTAGAAGGATTCACTTGGCTAGTAACTCTTACCTTACTCTTCAGGGTTGGTGGCGCGTGGCCACGTGCGGTAGTGGACTGTATTGCGGGGATGTAGCTAACTGTTCCATTGACGCTTTACACACAAAAGACAGGTGATCGGGTTGCCGCGGGCGTGATCCAAGCAATGAATGCAACCCGAGAAATTAGGAGAGGATGCACTAACCTTCACGACACACGTGTTTCATCGCAGCCGGTACACGGATCTTCTCTTCCTTGCTCAGGAGCTGCCGTCAGCATCACTAGATCACTTGAGGAACACACGAGAGGCACAATCCGATCGGTATAAGTCTATGAAGCGGTAAAAATGTAACAAATATTAATCATTTTTGAGAGACGCGAGCGCGGTCCGTCCTTACGCTGGCTAGTTCAAAGCGAGACTGAGTGTCTATATATCACAAATGGCGGACGGAAGCTATATCTAGTACTATTCTATGGTTAGTGCGGGAGGGGAGCTGGGTATAGAATGAGTGTGTTTCCGCGTTAAGAAATACAGCTTCTACATCGGCGCAACCATTCCCCCCGGCTTGAAGGGTTACCTTCGAAACGACAAATGCGAAACAAATCTAAAGTCCAATCTAAATCTAGGTTTGGGAAATAACAACTAAAATATAAACCTAGATTGGAGCTCGTGCCTACCGCTGGCTAGGCAGAGGGCAGAGGCGAACAAACAACACAACGCAACTGTTGAGTCCTAAAAGCTAAAAAATTACTAATATTAATGCGAAAATTTACAATTATGTCATTAAGCGACACGGAAGTGCTAGTCTTAGCACTGCCATCCAAAACTACACGGAGTTTTAGTAGTAAGCTTATCTTCTCTAATAACTCCGCGGTGCGGGATAATGTACGAAGGCTGGGTCCCGCCAGTGTCCACAGGCGCAGGTGAGATGTAACCTTTATCTAAATATTCGTTAACAACCTCATCATAGGCCCGCTTCGACTTTGGGGACGCCTGCATCTTTCGTTCCAAACAAAGAAAGCGTTTTTCAGCGGATACACGGGAGCCACCGAGCGAAAACTTGCGGATGGTAGACTCCAGTGGCGGCTCGACGGTGCAACAGAACGAAGCAGTCGAGTGACTAAAACTATCTATAGAAGCGGGTGCGGAACCAATTATAACAAAACCAAGAACTGTTTCCAGTGCGTGCGGAGCGGGGTACGTCGGTCCCCCTTGAACCTTACGTGATAACTGGAGGTGCGGGAGAATCGAAGCGCCGATCAATATATCGACGACTCCAGGAACAGCGTAAGTCTCATCTGCTAAAGGCAAGTCTTTAAATTTCGTTAATAAAGACGTGTCAACCGGGACGGTAGGCAACTGTTCAGCTATTCTATCTATAACGAGCGAATCCATGTCAAACCAAATATTATTATTAAAACGAGATCTAAACCTTGTTTTAACGGTGCCACGAACAGCTGACTGTAAGCTTCCAAAACCCTTCACCACTGAGCGGGTTGAACGCTTATCAACATTGAAACCAAGACGCCGACAACAATCTTGAGTAATGAAATTACTTTGCGAAGCGCCATCTAACAGCGCTCGAACAATGCGCGGCTTACCTAATGCATCAACAATAACAACGCGCGCGGTCGCAAGACACACAGTAGTGAGTGCAGCACTAGCGGAGAACGAACACAAGGTGACGTCATCCGCGGCGGTCACCGGGCGGGCCGGAGCGCGCGCGAGCGCGGGCTGCGGCTGCGGCGCAGGCTGCCGTGTGTCACCGCTCGACGAGCCAACCGTGCTCACATTGGATGCGGCATTACTATTCTCAAAATGAAGTAAAGTGTGGTGTCTCGCTTGACACTTGCGACAACTATTTCTACTATTACATAAAACAACGCGGTGTTTAGTACCGAGACAATTAAAACAACGATTATTAGCGCGAACAAATTTATAACGATCACTAGGCGACAATTTTAGAAAACCAGGACACCTGTACAGTTGCGAATGATGAGTACTACACAAAGAGCAAACAGGCGACTGTACATGTGCTGGTGTGGTACTAACATAAGTATGAGTTGACCTCAGTGACTTCGATGACGCATCTACTTTGCGTGCAGAATCAACAACTATCTTCGCGCCTTCATGTTTCGATGAAGAGCGTTGCAATACTTTTATATGCTCGCGAACAAAACTTTCTAAGTCTTCGAACTTAGGAATTTTATTGCCGCGATGATCCGACTCAAACAAACGAATGGTTTCGGAATCTAATTTCCTTAAACCCATATACAAAAATACGAAGTCGCAGAGGTCATCGATCCCTAGGTTCCTTACGGCGCGAACAGCTGACGCGAAAGTATCTAGAAATTTCTCTAAGTTTTGATCGTTACATGCCGTAATAGATTTCAAATCAAACATCTGATCTAAATAGGCGTTAGCTACCGATCTTTTATCCTCATACCTAGCTTTCAAAGTATTTAAAATTAAATTATAATTCTCGGCACTAAACGTAATTCCAGCGCAAACGGTTATAGCCCTACCAGTCAATTTTTCAACGAGATAATGCAATTTTTCGTGATCTGTCAACGAATCGTTCTTATCTATTGTATTCTCAAAACTATCTATAAATAGACACCAATTGCGAATGTTACCATCAAATTCGGGTATTTGAATTGGTGGCAACTTAGGTCGGTCGCGAGTGGGGTTGGGTAGGTCAGCCGGTTTCTCCAAACTCCTAGCGACGCGTTTGATACGACAATACAAATCGTCAAACGACGACAAGGCTTGATAACTCACTGAGTAATCGGGATTCAAATTCAACTCTAAAACGTTGATGTCATGTACTAAGGTTTCGAAATCCGCGCGTAGACTATCTAAGTTTTCTATAGAACACAAGAACGAATCTCTGATGACCAAATCAGAGGTTTTAAGTGCATTATCATAAATCGATTGTACGCGAGAGTAAATCATTTCTTTTTTAGCGTATAAAAGTTTCAATTGAACCTTACCGGTCTTATCAACCTTTGGGGACATGTTTACAATTAAATCTCAAACTAAAGTGCGGCAAACAACAAATATGAAATGACTTAATCTTAGCGGTACAGAGCAGCGAGGCGGCGCGAGCGATACTCGGCAGGTAGGTATTTACAACTGTGAATGCACGCTTGAACAAACGCGCATAGCAACAAGGTCGTACCTACGCGATGGTCGCTGTCTAGGTTCAACTATTATTTCAGAGATTAAGTATTGCGTAATATCTATTCAAATTAAAATACTTTCGTATGAATTGGAATGAGATGCGAGCGAGGTAGGTACAACCACGTGTCTACCCACGCAGGTATTAGGCAAATACGACGCGAGCCGAGAACAACGTAATTGAAAAAAACAAAACAAAGCCAAATGCGTTAGGTATTACACTGTGCCTATGCACTAGGGTGTCTAGTATACCTAAGATCTAAGCCTAAATGCCTAGATGCGGGGTTTTCTACTAAAATAACTATATTTAGGCGCGGTGCGAAAATTGCGAAATACGACTAAGTGTTGATACGCTACCTAACCTATTTATGTATTAGGTAGGTACAATGCGAGCCAGCGGCGAACGGACAACAAATCTAATCCTAAGTGTCTGGATGCGGGGTTTTCTACTAAAATAACCAGGCACTTAGGTGCGGCGCGCTTATTCCCATTAGAATAATAACAAACTACGAACTACGGCTAAAATCCGGTTCGATCAGGACCAAAAAATGGTGGCGCGTGGCCACGTGCGGTAGTGGACTGTATTGCGGGGATGTAGCTAACTGTTCCATTGACGCTTTACACACAAAAGACAGGTGATCGGGTTGCCGCGGGCGTGATCCAAGCAATGAATGCAACCCGAGAAATTAGGAGAGGATGCACTAACCTTCACGACACACGTGTTTCATCGCAGCCGGTACACGGATCTTCTCTTCCTTGCTCAGGAGCTGCCGTCAGCATCACTAGATCACTTGAGGAACACACGAGAGGCACAATCCGATCGGTATAAGTCTATGAAGCGGTAAAAATGTAACAAATATTAATCATTTTTGAGAGACGCGAGCGCGGTCCGTCCTTACGCTGGCTAGTTCAAAGCGAGACTGAGTGTCTATATATCACAAATGGCGGACGGAAGCTATATCTAGTACTATTCTATGGTTAGTGCGGGAGGGGAGCTGGGTATAGAATGAGTGTGTTTCCGCGTCAAGAAATACAGCTTCTACATCGGCGCAACCAAGGGTAATTAATACAAAAAAATCTAAGAACCTGTATGAGAAGCTAAGCTGGCGAAGGAGTTATACAGGATGCATTCATTATATAACAGTGCCACTGTTAGTGCCCAGACATAGAACCTCTACTTTTAGGGGTAGCTTTATTTATACAGCAATTTGTTACTGTAATAATATCCCACCTCCATTCAGGGTTGTGAAATCATAAAAAACTTGAAAAAGCATTACTGTGACCTTGAAACGGTCCACCGCGATCTATTTACATTATTTTACTACGAGTACTATTTATTAACGCGTTTGTTGCGCTCGAGAGGTCCCCATACGGCCTAACAACTAACACATAATTTAAGTATTAATCCCAGTTACATCCTTATCTTGGCCTTTGGAGCCTGAGGCCTAATCTTTATTTTAATTTGGTTTATCTTGGCTTTTATGGGAGCGAATATCGGCTTACCCTCCGACCCCGACAAGAAATCTTTGCAAGATGACATGTTAACGCCATTAAAATTGACAAAATACCACCCACTATTTTCATATTGGTATAAAGTAAAAAAATAGTCTAAAATAAAAATATTCTAAGACGAATTCGGGAGTTGTTGTTAGTTACTTCAATAGGAAGTTTAGTCAGCGCTATGGACTTATCAGAGAGCTCGTTTCGTTTTTATTTAACGTGAAATTTGTAAAACTATTTTACGGGTGTTTCAGTTTCAGTTTATTTGTAGTTTATTCATTCTATTATGACTAAAATAGTTATTATATTATTGTGCAAGTTATTGTTACGTATTGTTTTTTAAAGTGTAAATGTAACCGATGTATACACGAGTACACGAGCCTCAACGTCTAGGTAGGTACATACCTACCTAATCGATATCTGTTGAACAGGGTTCGTTGTACCATTTCTTTTACGCTTTCAAGCTAATGGCGGACATTTCGAAAATTTAGGTTAACATTTTTTACAGTAAAAAGTGCGTTTAAAGTTAAGTGAACTATTCGTCGATACGATACCTACCACCATAGGTAGGTAGGTTGAGGTCGTGAGCACGTGACAGCTGGCGTGCTCGCCGTTGGTTGCCATTTCGCTATCGTAGGTAAGTAAGTCCTTCGTGCAGATTGAACGCTTTTGTATTTTATTATTGTACCAAGAAAGTATCAATGACTTATATAAGTGGTTACATTTTCTACATGTATTTTAATAATTATTTTCTTAGAATATTTTGTTCTTTTTAAATCTGGACTTTTTAAGTTTAAATTAAATTTGTTTCTATTGTCCATCTAATGGACAAGGATGCTTAACGGTTTCCGTAAATGCCTATATGTGGTATCCAATCTGTATATTATATTGAATCCTATTATTATAATTATTACATTATTATATTTAATCCCCGTAATATTATATTCGATTATATAATATCAGAAATATCATATTAACTCAATTTTTTTTTCTCTCAATTCAATTCGAAAAAAAATACTAAAGTCGGTGTATGTTTTATCTGGCGGCAAAAATATACCATAGATAAAAGATGCAATATGTATTATCAAAGCCTATTTATATTAAACACATGTACGGTATATTGAGGCTTACCTACTCGATACAAGCTAACAGTTTTAGTATTTTTAAGTATGTATATTTTGAGTATGATATATTTATATAATTATGTACTCATATAAGTATGTATATGATATAGCTATTTCATTAAACGCCAACAACTCCAAAATACTCTCCAACCAATACATTTACATCCAAAGAGTAAAAGTAGAAATTGCGTAAAGCGATAAGGCCACCCTTTGCAGACGTCTTGTCTTCTTAATTTTTGTATCAGTCACGTGGTGTACAGATCCCAGGTACTTAACCTGGTCCGTGCGCTCGACCAGATCATCACTTATAAATGCGGACGGGTGATGGATCTGTTGAGTTTGGCGCCAAGTAAAGAAAGAAAGAAAGAATTCTGTCTTCGCCACGTTTAGCTTCAGACCGCCATTCTCAAGCGCTTCCTTCAACACTTTCACACGTCGCACCAGTCTTCTTCTATCCATGTCCATCAGCGCAATGTCATCAGCATGCATGAGCAACCATGCAGGTACCCCATTGGACCACAGTCGCATCGCGTGTGGAACACAGTTGAAGGCCTTCTGTATGTGTAAAAATTGCCAGTCCAGGGGCATGTTCTTCGCCTTGTATCTATCCCGACAATCCTTAGGGCGAACGCAAGATCCATAACAGGACAAAACCCGTACTGACACTACTAGAGTGCACTTTCCGTTCGGATCCGGGAGTCGATTATCCTGTCATAGAGCTTCATGGTGTGGGACATTATATATATATCGTGATAACCACCAAACTGCACTGATCCCTTGCCTTTGAAGTCAGGCGTTACGATAATCAGTCTCCACTGGCTTGGTATCTTACCGGTGAAGAGAATGCGGTTATAAAGATTTGCGAGCATGCCCATACCACCGGCACCCATTGCCTACTAAACCTCAATGGGGACTTCATCGGACTTTTGAGTTCTTAATGCGACAGATGGCATTCTGGACTTCTGCAGGTGTTACCGGTCCTGGATTTGGAGAGAGATCTGGTGGTTGCACCTGTATATGCTGCTGTTTCACCAGCTCGAAGAAGTATGAGCGCTATCTCTCCTACTACGCGACTTCCTCGTACAACAGATTGCCCCCAGGGTTTTTAATATAGCGGCGCTGCACCGCTTTGGCCCTGGAGCGCACCATCTCATAGTTGAGCTGCCTCTCAGACGATTCCACTAGATGTATAGTGATTACAAGTGGTCTAGATCGTAGCTAGAGCTAGAGAGCTACGGCTCTCTTCTGAGAGATGACTTTATAGACTTTAAAGATAAAACTACTCATTTAAAAATTACAATTTAGTGGAAAATATTATTAAAACTCATACAAAAGTCATAACGAGCTCTAAAACTGAATCAAAAAATACTCTATAAATAAACACTATGAAACTACTACAAGAAAGAAAACACCTTCTCAGCGCAAGAACCACACAAAATAGAAGAAAAGAAATATCCAAAATTAGCAAAGAAATCAAAGTAAGTCTTAGGGACGACAGAAAACAAAGGAGGATGGAAACAATAGCAAATTGCATACCTACTTAGCACAGGTGAAACCAAAAAAGCTATCAAGGAATGAACAAACACAAAGGACTGGATTGTAAAAATGAAAGACGAAAGAGTAAAGTGGAATCGCCACAGAACAGACATATTGGAAATAGCCACATCATATTACAAGAAACAATACGGCATCGATATTACGCAAAGCAAAATTGAATTGATGGAAATTCCCAATATTCTCTATTCTGAAGTCAAGCAAGCTATGGAAACCCAAAAAGAAGTGAAAGCACCCGGACACGATGGCATTTAGAACGAAATTTTAAAACACAACAAGGGAACTCTAATACCTGTTCTTGTAGATATGTACAACATATAAATACCGAAACCTTACAATAAACGTAGTCTAATATCATACTACTGTGATGAGATAAAATATGATATAAGGAACTATCGCCTATCAGCATTATGTCTATCGTATATAAGATTTTCGCTAAGAGCATCTTAAAACGAATCGAGATAACCCTAGATGAACACCAACCGCTCGAGCAAGCAGGATTCTGCAAAGATTATTCGGATATTATCTATCTAGGACAGCTTACATACATCTCAAAAAGAACACATGAAGAAAGAAGCTGAAAGACGAATTACGAACGGCTAGAAGAGATACTGGAGCCTGTGAGAAGTTATGAAAGATGAAAATCTCCATGTAAACTGAAGAGTAAATTGTTTAACACATGCATATTACCTGTTTTGACGTACGGATGCCAATCATGGGCGTTTTACCCTGAAATACTAAACAAACTAGCAATGTGTCAGTATGCAATGGAAAGGAGTATGTTAAATATCAGAAGGTCTGTCAAAGTGAGAAACTTTATCATAAGAAATAAAACAAAGCCTATAGATGTAATAACTAAAATAAAGATGGGCTGGCCACGTTACAAGTAGAAGCAACAAATGGAGTCAAAGGGGTCCCTTTGACTCCATTTGTTGGTATCCCAGAGATGGAAAAAGGAAGAGAGGCAGACCGCTAAAAAGAGGGGTCGACGACATTAGACAAATGGCCGGAATCATGTGGAACAGAGTAACACTGGAAAAAAAAGAATGGATAAGGTTGTAGTAGGAGGCCTTTGCCGATTGGCAAAAAGATCTAGGAAAGATAACCAAGCAACAAATATTAGCTTAAATAGTGTATGTGGTTTAAGAGTTTATTGATGTTATAATTTAAATTTAAATGCACTGTAATCTGTAAAAGATCGGAATAAAAGTCAATATTATATTATTATTGATTACGGTTCTCTTTGTGGCGCGTTTTGCATCTTTGTACGAGTTTTCAGGGGATTTGGACGCTTGCTAATTCTTTAAGAGAGCTTTCTTCGCCCTGATCTCCCTCTGGACTGAGCCGTTCTACCACCAAGTGAAAAACATAGTCCAGATTAGGTATTTATTATTTATACTGTTGACTGACGGCACTTGGTGGAATTTATTACTACACATATTGAGAACATTTGAGGATACCGTAAATAGAAACCAGTCAGGTCCAATAATAAATATTGTATAAAAGTACAAGTATGTTCAGTAGTTCACTAGAGATATTTTGTGCTGTCCAAAGGCTTCTCCTGATTGTGTCTTCTGCACTGACGGCACAGAAACTCTCTATTATTACAGGGTCTTTTACACTTTTACACTTAGGAAGTAACGCACGTCATCAGACTTGGGGATTGCGATTCCGTACAGGTTAACGAAAATACGTGTCTCGCCTAAGAGTGATTGTTAATTGCACCGACTTAGTTTCGTTAGCTTGAATTTTCCAGTCTTTCAGCCAGACTGAGACTGCCTCTAAGCTTTAATGCACCATTTCTGATATGGTGGTTGGGTTTTCGTGGCTTGCAAAGCGAGCTGTATTACCAGCGAATGTAGAACATCTTTTATAGATGAAAAATCAAATTTGAAAACAAGATATAAAACTGGGCCCTACACGCTGCTCTGGGGGACACCTGCCTCTATTTTGCAAAGGCTCGTCCTAACATCTCCGTGCTTCACATAGAAGTGCTGCAAATTTTATTAGGAGGTAATAATTAATTAGTAGGACTTGTTAGAACGATTTCAATCACTTTCCATTGGGCAGGCACAAATTCTCGTCACAGGATGGCATTATAGATCGAGTTTAGGAAAGCGTGTAGGACAGCTCTTTCATGACTTTTGGTTATAAGATCGTGACCGGGAGCTTTATTTAAACTAAATTTCTTGTTTATAAAGCAAACTTCTGTGATAGAAAACATTTGATTGGAAGCGCAAGCTGGCAATGACTCGCAAGAACTTCCATGACCTGTTCCACCTTCGTCAAAACAAAAGCAGAGTTTGGATTTGATTGATTTTATTAAAGAAGTAGGGTTAAGTGTATTTCGACTGAATAGACTTATAAAGTCTTTCTCTTAAATGGAATCCCATTAATAAAATCCATATCAATTAAAGATTAGATTTGATTAACAACCATTACATAATTATAGTATCTATAGGGTTGCACGTTATAGGAACTAATCAAATATATAAAACAAACAATCGGTTGAGCAGCTGCCGAGATCACAATTACATAAATGGGAACCGTTCAATCCCGTTTGGGATATAGAACCCTAATTATCTAATGACATTTCCCATTAAATACTCTCTGTCGAATTCCATTGTTTTTATGTCATTGGGATTCGTAATTAATTCTACCAGTCATGGGTCTGATAAAACATTACTTACTTTGAGTTATTAGGGTCACAACCAGGGGCCCCAAGGCGCTTCTAGGGTTCGCCTTCACTCGAGGGCTATTGATGAAGTTGTATTAATTTAAACAATAATGAATATTAATGGCGTTTACTGAACGCATGAGAAATCAACTTAAACTTAATTATCACGAGTAAAGTTGGAAAAACAACTAGTAACTTTTAATCATTAAGTCATCACTTCACGTTGGTACTAACATCCTCAATTAATTGATGTAATGAACTCTGCCCGTACTACTGCTTTATATTAAATAAAATTTATCATTATTAGTAGACGAGACCGCATTAAAATTGTATTTTGAGAGAGAATGAATATTGACTTTTGAACTCATCTAAATATATTGCTTACTTTACTGTTCAATGATTAAGAATTTTTATGACACGGAAATTAACACAATGAGTAAAGATAAGATATTTATGTATATTCCCAATAACTATTTTCGCAGTTCCGCCCAAGTGGATTTCGGTTATCGCGACTTTTTGTCATACCTACTCAAGTATTTTTTGTAATAGCTCCAATGTACAGTACTTTACTATTAAATAGGTCACTTATAAAATTATCTCACCACGGGATTCTCAGGTATTCGCATCCAATCTATCCCAGCTACTTTTTTCAGATCGTCAGTCCATCTGGCTGAGGGACGTCAAACTTCCCGTGGCCGAATCACGGTCTCCACTTTAGTACTCGTTTGCTACAGTAATCATCGGTCCTACAGCGCATGTGGCACTAGACTGCCTGCACTACTGGACTACCATTGCTACTTCAACTTGATTACTCTGCGAGCTATGTTGGTAATTTTAGTTCTTTGTCGGTTGATCACATTGCGAATTTTGATCTTTAAAGAAACTTCAATATCTCTATAACCCGCTGCGCGACTTTGAATTTGCAAATTAGACCCGTGTACACTGACTGTGATCAGTGTACAAGTTTATAACTGGCAGAATCTTAGCCGAATGCCGCCCAATCGTCATCGAATTCTTCTGATGATGACGAATCCAGCTCATTAGATACAATTGAATAACCTGACCAAGGTAGACATATGTTTAAAAAACTTAGTCAATCGATTATTTATATTTTAATTAATTTTATAAATTCATGAGTTTTAACCAACATTCATAAACCTCGTCTCAAAAAAAGATTTCCAATAATTAGAAAATAAAATGTGTTGGTGGTTAGCCCTTTATCTTTGATATACCTAGTATTGTTTATTTATTTATTTATTGGTCCACCAACAGTTGTTTACATTGTACATACACTCGAGAGCAATGAATCCGGGTCACTTAAAGAATGTTAAAAATCTCGGAAACTAAAAATGATAGGTTAATGCAATAAATTGTATTTAATAGACAATGTAATACTCCTTAAATGAAAGTAAAAAAAATATGAGTCACCATACATTTTATTAACACAAAATTACATAAAGAAAAAAACTGCTGATCTCTCCTTAAAACAAAAATAGGAAACATGAAATTTTTGAACTTTATTACGATTTTCTTGAATTTTAATACTTCGTATTGCCTCCTCGTGCTTCCATTACTGCGTTTACGCGGTTTGGCATGCTGTACACCAAGTTCCTTATACGATTTTGGGGAATATTCTCCCATTCCTCTGTGAGAGCAATTTTGAGCTCACGAAGCGTGATTGGGGGAGGGTTTCGTTGTTTTACGCATCTGCCTAGCTCGTCCCAAGCATGCTCGATCGGGTTGATATCCGGGCTGCGCGCTGGCCACTCCATACGAGTAATGTTCATCTCTTGAAGGTAGTCATTCACAATCCTACCTGTATGAGGTCTGGCATTGTCATGCATAAATATAGCATCCTCACCTAAATTGACCATAAATGGACCAACGTGATCATTGAGGATTTCTTCCACATATCTTACGCTAGTTAAAGAGCCGTTTTCTATGATCACCAGCTCTGTGCGACTTTCAGAAGAAATTCCGGCCCACACAAGTACAGACCCACCACCGTAGGCTACTTTTTCTTCGATGCATGCTTGCTTGAATCTTTCCCCTGGTCTTCGATACACTCTGTGTCTTCCATCGTGCTTGTAGAGCATAAATTTTGATTCGTCGGAGAACATAACTTTTGAACAATCTTCAATACTCCAATTTACGTGGCTCTGGGCATAACTTAGTCTCGAAATACGATGCCCACGCTCCAGTTTAGGGCCGTTTGCAGGTCTAAGGGGTTTTAAGTTAGATTCAGCAAGCCGACGTCTTACTGTCCATGCACTTGGGTTACTTCCTCCGAGGCGTCGAAACTGATTGGTGAGTTCAGTTCCTGTGAGAAAGCGATTTCGAAGCATGGTGTTCACCAAGTATCGGTCTTCTCGTGCTGTGGTACACCTGGTTCGGCCCGTTCCTGGTCTGCGTAGGTTAGAACCAGTTTCTTCGTAACGTCGGAGAACTCTTTGTACTGTTGACAGCGACACACCGACAGTCCTGGCTGTATCGCGCTGACTCCGGCCGGTTTCCAGCATTGTAAGTATTCTGGTGCATTCTTCAGGCGTAAGCGACATAATTTCAGCTTGATTAATGAATATAGAGCACTATCAACATGGTTTATGTACCCACATAAATGACAGATTACAAACAAAAGCAACACCAAATGCTGTAATTTCGTAGTTCCATCTTCGAAAGTGGCCCTTTTTCAAATTTGATTTTTTTATGATATAACTTTACAATAACTAAGAAGTTTTAATACCTTCATTTAAGGAGTATTACATTGTCTATTAAATACAATTTATTGCATTAACCTAGCATTTTTAGTTTCCGAGATTTTTAGGATTCTTTAAGTGACCCGGATTCATTGCTCTCGAGTGTATTATAAACCAATATTATAAAGGTAAACATTCCTTATGTAACAATCACTTATAAGTAGACACATCACTCAAAAACAACATTAAAAAAAAGAGCTTACATACTATCACAGCAACACAATGTGATTGTCCGAGTTAGAAACTCAATGGTAGTTATTTCTTTTATACTAAAAAAAAAAGAAAACTATAGGTAACAAAAAAATAATAATTAAGAAACTAAGTTAGTTCTGGCAGTGAGTCATAAATTGACTTCTGTTTGCGATGTGAATCGAAGTGGACATCAACCAGATGGCTACAGCAGTTCATTATTCCACTCAACCTTGCATAAGGAGAATTTGCACCGAGAACGGTTCCTCTTAAGGGTTACCTGGGTGGACACAGTGGTGTGACTGGTTTGCGTGGGATCCTAGAGGGTACACGAAACCTGAAAAGGCCCAGTAGAGGAGAGCTGTCAATTTTGTTCTTGAGACATTTAGAGGCGAATACTGCATCATTAGATTTCAGTCTATTGGAAAGATGAATAATATTAAAATGTTTAAGCCTACGATCATAGGAGCGGATTCTTTTTGCCACGCCATTAGAAAACGCTAGATGATAGAGAAAACGCTTTTGTACACGTTCCAATTTTAACGATTGTGTCGCATAGTGTGGCCGCCATACCACACTGCAGTATTCAAGGATGCTCCTAATAAGAGTGTTGTATAGTAGGATTTTGGTCGAATTTTTGTGAAAGCTCTTGCATATTCTTAGAACGAAACCAAGCATTTTAGAAGCCCTTTTTACAGTATAATCTATATGCGGCGTAAATGTTAATTTTGTGTCAAATAGCACTCCAAGGTCTCTAATGGTTTCTAATTCATCAATTTTGTGTTTTTTATGTGATAATCAAAGCTAACAATGTTATGATTTCTAGTGTATTTAATGTGCTTACATTTGTCTGTGTTTAGTTGCATTTTGTTAGAGTCACACCATTCGATAAGTCTATTTATGTCGGACTGAAGAAATCTTGCGTCTTCAATGGACCTGATGGTTTTCGAGAATTTTAAATCGTCCACATATAGATAAGCCTGTAAGTGCCAGAAACAATTAGGAACATCATTAATGAAAAAATTGAACAAGGTTGGGCCCAGATGGGACCCTTGGGGAACCCCAGATGTATATTTAGATTCAAGCGTTTTCGTTTCGGGAGCCCTAGACATTAGTAGAAGTGTTGTAACTAAATATAAATTATGTAGTAAAGTTACATAAAATAGAGAGGTAGTTTAGTATTTAATTGAAACGTCGCGCATCGTCAAGCAGCCACGATGACTTTTAAGTGTCTCGCAGTCACAAACTGAGACACCATCCAGCGAGCAATTCCTTTGTCTTTTGATGTCTTTATTAAGTGAATCATGAACTTTACTTGATGAAATTAAAACAGAATTCGTATTACTCCCCGCTTGTCATAGATCCGGACTCAACATTTTATTAATTATTATTATCCAAATTTCTAGAACTTCTATTGTGTCGAAGGAAGTTAGTTGTGAAATTTATTCATGATTCTGATCTATAAACTTTGACGGCGCCAAGGTGACTTTGTGCTGGTTGTGCTATTTTATTTGTAATCTATTCTAAGAGTATTCATGATTTAATGTGAAAGAATGGATATGTACAAGCTTTATATTTAACTTGCCTTGTATGTAAGTAATTTGATAGTGGCAAATCTTGCAGCTTAGTTTTAAAGCAGATATTCTCAACCGACGTTCACTTTGAATGACAATATATAAATATGATACCATGAAGCTGCTCTCATGATGGAGCAGGAAAGTGTCCATAGAAAGTCTTAAATTAAATAAGAATAACCTATCGAGTTCGGACTCATTTGTTTTGTATTAACAAACTCTCTCGAATGATATGGTATTGAGGGTCTAAAGATGGAGTTCGAAATACTTGTGTTTGGGTTGGTTTGGGTAGTATTAGTAAGCACAGCTCTACAGTTATATAATATTACTATAACTTAAAACTGAAAAACAAAAATAAAATACAGGGTCGGCAGCTCAAGTGTGACTCTTTTGGTCCATAGGCCACGGTAACCACTTTCCATCAGGTGGGCCGTGTGCATGTCTGCCACCTAACTGGTATAAAAAATATTGTACTAAAACGAAAATAAAAATATGCAAGGGTTGTTCTAATTTCAAAGGCTTGTAACGCTAACAGAAAACAAAGAATGACTTCCGCTATACAAGATTTTGAAATCCACACAACCCTTGCACAAGATTATTACTTTCGATTTAGTAGAACAATCTTTGTATAGAAAAACTTGTAGCTTTGTTATGTTATTATAGCAACCCATACATAAACCGTAGGTGACTCATAATTAACCGTAAAATTTAAATACTCCTTAGGTTAATGATATTATAATTGAATAAACCAATAGCTATTTTTCGCCATTTATAATGCTCGATCATTTCAAAAATCAAAATCAGTTTATTATAATTTTATTATATGCTAGTACTTAAACAGTGTTTGAGGCAATCCTTTATGTAAATAATACCTGTGTTAGGAGGCCTCGCCTTCCACATTACATAAGAAGAAGCTAGTCAGGTCAATTTGATTTTTTTTAAAGTACGATATGTCCCCACGGATAAGGGAGAGGGTATGACAGACTCGAACCTACTAAAACGCCAGGCACCTGTGGGTCGTTGTTACTTGTCGAAGGTGAGGTTGACAAGCATATCCCTCGCACCCCGGCTGACCCAGGGCCATCTCTCTCGATCTGGCCCTCCTTGGGTGTGGGGACCGCAGAGTTCCCCAACTCATCCCCGGAATCTCGATCCCGCCACCCACGCCACCGCCGCGGCCTGCTGCTGCTGGGGTGCAAGGTGGCTCCTCCCCTCACCCTCAGGCCTGTGCTCATGGGAGGAAGAAGGTCATTCATCGACGTCTGACGCTCGAGTTACCTCAGTACGCGGGCAGTTTGACTTGCGATCCTTCTTCAATCCCACTGGGCACCCGTACAGGGCCATGGACCGCACGATAACCGTGAAGAGTCTCCGGGCCCCTCAAGTTGAGCAACAGCCGCATCAGAGCGTTAGCTATGCCTACCACTTTCCACTTTGGTACCCAGACTTCGGAAATGCTTTTCGAAGTCCCACCGACCGTCGAGCACGAGCCCAAGATATTTCATCTGTGGCTTGATATCGCTGGAACACGGTGGTGACATGCGCCCAGGTCCATGAAAGACCATGGCTTCTAATTTATACAGGGTATCCTCAAGGCCCAGCCACCGGATCCGTTCCACGACTTGAGCAACCGTGGTCGTAGCCCTCAGGGTCGCTTCGCGGTGTGTACTTCACTCGCCGTCACTAACGTGTCGTCGGCATAGCACGTGACGGCGGCGCCGTTCTCAAGCTCACCGCCATGTACGTCAATTTGAAAAGTTGGATAATTATTATAAAATTACCCTTTACTATGGGTATGGATAGTGGAAATCTACTATCCATATATACATATTTCCATCTACATGTACTATCCATTTATATAATATACTCGGCTCTATTAAGATATCTCCAACGACTATTGGGTGGTTTTGTAGTTACCTGTTTGGTCGTATCCAGGCTAGCGAAAGAAGACCGTTGACACTTTCAACACTATCTCGCGGCACTCTTTTCCGGATTTTGCGGTCTGAAAGTCCGTATGTAATATCTAGCTATACGGATTCTGGTAAATCGAATGATAATTTCAAGATGTTTGCGCGTACTTGCGATATATACGAATCTCAAACAACTCTTTATTCTGTTCCTGAACGAAGACCTCCCAAAAAATCCGGTTACGGGGATGAAGTGGATGGAGTCCATACATGAAACGCAGCCGTCGTAATGCTTATTCTAGGATTTAGTTGATTTTTTTACACCATGCCACACGGCGGCCTCCCCGGTCAGCAACATCGGTAGTCCCCGCAATACATATTCGCCGAATGCGGGCAACGGCGTCGGCGTCTTGATGCCTCGCGTCACATCGGTCAGGAGCTGCATCAACTAGTCTTCTGACATGGTGTTTGTGTCGTAGCCAATCATCGCGGTTTAAACTTGCAGCGACGTGATGTTACAGGTTTAACTTACCTCCAAAATACTGGTCCTAATTTGATTTGGTTAGGTACATTATTATAACAATAATAGTAATCCAAAAGCGTACCAGGGACTGACATAAACGTCATCGGCACTAGACTCTGACTTTGTTTTTATTTTAATTTTTAATTTCCCTATGAATTAAGGTTTTCAGATATTTTTTATCTATATCTTTAACATACATTTTCGTTTCCAAAGCAATTGCTGCCAATGCGTCTTGTCTAATGTGCCGATCTTTGTATACCTAATGCATTTTTCACATTCCATAGATATTCATATGCGTGTAAAAGCTCAATCAGTTTTAGAGCTCTTGTTTTCTGACCACTCTATTTTTCTAACAAAATAATATACAAATATTTAGTTTTACAAAATAATATACGATTAAATGACAATTTTTTTATCAACTTAACCTTAAATTTGTATTCGTATAACGAATACAAATTTATGTTTTAATTTTTAATTTATATATGGATGCCCTGATCGCCGCGCTCAGCAGCCAGTATATAGGATGCCATATAGAAGGAGTGTGTGTAAACAATTTAAGTTACGCAGATGATATGGTGCTGCTCAGTGCGTCTATCTGTGGCTTAAGAAAGTTGATTAGGACCTGTGAGGAATATGCTGGTGCACACGGGTTAAAATATAATGTTACGAAGAGCCAAAGTCTTTGAGGTCGACGGAACTAGATGTCCACAGAACCTACCACCTGTTCAACTCAATGAGATTTCTCTGGAGAGAGTGAACCAATTCACCTATCTGGGGCATATACTTACGGTGGACCTCAGGGATCATGCTGATATTGAGCGGGAACGGAAGGCATTGTCCAGGAGGGCAAACATGTTGTCACGTAAGTTCGCGCGGTGTTCTGCCGAAGTAAAGATTACTCTGTTCCGAGCATACTGCACCTCTTTGTACACATGTAGTCTTTGGGCTAAGTACTCGAAAAAAGTCTACAGTACCCTCCGTGTCCAATTTAACAATGCTTTTAGGGTAATGATGGGGCTGCCTCGTACCTGCAGCGCATCAGGCATGTTTGCAGCGGCAAACACAGACTGTTTTCACACAAGTATGCGCAAAAGAGGAGCCTCCCTGATACGCAGGGTGCGAGACAGCTCCAACATCGTCCTGGCAATTGGTTGGACTGCCCTTACATTAGGCATTGCTGTCAGAGACACGTCCCGCAATACCGGATGTAAAGGTTATGTAATAATTTGACATTATTTGATTGACTGACTAATGTTATATATATTTTTGATCATGTCATAATGTATTAATTGATTTATTATTGCGTATTGATTATCATTATTGTATTAATTATTTATTAGTGTCAATTTAATTCCATATTTTTACTCAATTAATGAAATTACTGAATCTAAATTTTTATAAAACCAAATTTATCCCAGTTTTCATGTCCTACATCGCTACGTATATGAGTGAAATTTACCTGAAATATACAGGATGTATTTTTGAAACGGGGCAGTAAGGGCAAGTACCTTAACCGTTGCAGTTACAGCAAAACGTTCTTAGAAGACCTTCCCTAACTTTTTGACATATTTTGAACTGGATTCACAGATTTTGTAAAAAACTTACAGTTGGCAAAAAAAAATGCAAAAGGTCCAAAATTTTTTTTTTATGCCAATCGATTCTATTTCATGTGGGGATCAAAAAGCTCTATGTAACCATTTTAGCTTTCAGTACTAGGAAAAACAGAAATCGCCAAAAACGTTTCCCATACATTTCGGCAACAGAAACAAATTTCTACGATGGTCTAACTTTTTGTTATGGCCAGGAAGTGGGTAGAATTGACTGTAAAGTAAATAAAAAGAATTTTTACCCTCAAATTTCGAATTTGATTCAAAAATCTGTGTGTTATAATTAGTTTCAGCTGAGAAACTTCGTATGAGTTATTAATTAATTTTGACGACCTCCGTGGCGTAGCGGTAGAGCATTCGACTGCTATGCAGGGGGCGCGGGTTCGATTCCCGCTCAGTGCAAATATTTGTATGCATGAATATGTATATTTGCATTGGTCTGGGTGTTTCTATGTATAATATGTATGTATTTACAAAAAAAAAAAGTATCTAAGTATGTTTATCCGCATTCTAGATTCCATAACACAAGCTAGTTAAGCTATGCTTACCATGTGTCTAGATAGCGTTGTGTAGAATGTCGTGGAATATTTATTATTATTATTATTAATTAAGGATTTTCGCTAAAATGTCTTCTAATCGTGAAAAAATTGACTTATTAGAAGCGTATTTTGTCAATAATCTAAATGCGGGAGCTGCATTAGCGTGGTACCGCAATAAGTATCCGTTGCGGCAAAAGTTAGGGAAGGTCTTCTAAGAACGTTTTGCTGTAACTGCAACGGTTAAGGTACTTGCCCTTACTGTGCCGTTTCAAAAATACACCCTGTATATATATATATATATATATATATATATATTATTTAATTACGTAGTAGCGCGACAAACTTCGTCCCGCCTTACGATATTTTTTTTATAATTTGTAAACGGCCATGACTGCAGCTGATAGAAATCCTTATAGACATATAAAATATACGAGTATATAAAATCTTAAATAATTTTGTGTTAAATTAAAGTTAACAGCTCTGTTCTTACAAGGTCAGTAACACGGGTGTAGAGCACCTGGTGTTGCTCACGTTCATAATAATAATAATAATTATAATAATAATAATTGCCCCCGGGTCTCTGCAGATTAGACGGGAAGCGACCTGATGGTCTCACTTTGGTGCCGTGGAAAAACGGCAGGTGCTTGGTGTGGGATGCCAGATGCGTCAGCACAGTCACGGCCACGCATCTTTGTCGCACAATCAATGCCCCGGCGGCGGTGGCTGAGGACACCGCGAGCAAAAAAAGGGCGAAATACGCTGCAATGGAGCCACAATATCATTTTGTGCCCATCGCGGTGGAGACTATGGGTAGTTGGGAGTCGGACACGAAGAGATTGATCGCGGAAATTGGCCGCCGCATCCACAAACAAAGCGGTGACTTCCGCTCCGGCTCGTTCCTGAGGCAAAGGTTGGCTATTGCGATTCAGCGAGGCAACGCTGCCAGCATCATGGGCACCTTTGCACCGAGAACGATGCCGAGTGGGTTGTTTGACGCGACAGAATCGCGAGTTTGTTTTGTGTATTTATGTTTTAATTATTTTGTATGTAGTAAATAAATTTAAATGTAAATTTTAAAATGTGAAGACAAAGCTTCATAATAATAATAATATATAATAATTTATTTTAGATTTCTTCATATACCATACACAAACCATAAAAATAAGACAGAATAAATAAATTACAATCACATTCAGAATGAAAAATTAATATCAAGATTATGAAAATCACTGTCATAATTACTTTTAAAATCAAAATTAAAACAACTATAAAATCAAAATTAATAGACTTAAAAATTTATATTTAAATTTAAAATTGGAAATAAACATTTCAAACTGATAACTCAACTCAAACTTGCGTACGAAACCACAGACCTATAGGTCACCCCAGTAAGAGAATTCAAATTATTTGTGCAAGTGCAACGCTCCAGTATTGGGGAGTCCCATCGGTCTGCATTGCGCACAGGATGCTGTTAGTACTCGACCTCAATCGTTCCACACAAACAAAGGTCTGATACTACATCATAACATTTAGTGCCTGCCTGGATTACCATACGTTCACTTTTTATTACATTGTCTTTTAGCCCATGGGTCACGGCAAACGACTGAGCTACATTAAGCAATCTCCTCATGGACCTGATTGAGGGGCCCAACAGCACCATGTTATCAGCGTAACTTATATTATTGACACATATTCCGTCTATGTGACACCCCGTTTTGATGCCATAGAGCGCCTCAATCAGCCCGCTCACATACAGATTGGATAGATGCGATGAAGTTAGTCCACCCGGTCTGACTCCGCACTTCCAAACATACTCCTCTAAGAGATTGCCTGCCGGCATACACTGGCGTATTCCTAGCTGTGTAGTACTGGACAGTCTGCTTGAGAACCAAGATTGCACTTTCTGTTGAGCGACCCGCTCTGAAACCGAATTGCTCATCATTCCAAATAATATGCTTCTCCAGTTGCTTATTAAGCAAACTATCCAGAACTTTGGCTATAATTATTGCTAGGGAGATTAGCCTGTAATTGGAAACATCTGACGAGTCCCCCGTATTATTTTTGACAACCGGCATGACCACAGTACGTAACAAGCGTTCAGGCAGATAAGAATGACTAATAGTATTCTCGGTGCACGTGGTCCATAGGTCACGTTAAACACTTTCCATCAGTTGGGCCGTGTGCTTGTCTGTTACCTAACTTGTATAAAAAGAATAAATTGATTCGTTTCTAAATTGTTTTGAGAAAAATAATTAAATAAAAACATTAGAAGGGTTCTGAAATAAATTCAATTCAATAAATGTACGAAAATCATTATGAAAGGTGTTTTATAATTTTCATTAGCTGATGCCTCGCAACTTCGCCCTCATGAAAATTTGTTCCTGCCCCGTTTCCCCGTTTTTTAAAAAACTTAGCCGATTCGTCCGAGTTGTGCTCAAGTTATGAACTTGGCAACACACATTTATTAAATAGGATATTTAATAAAAATGACCTGAAGGAGGTTTTGCAAACTGAATTCAATTAATTGTGATGAATTGGAGGCATGCTTCATCTAATTGATCAAAGCTGTCGATTCTTCGGCATTGATCCAATTCTCGTTCATCGGGGCTTGAGATATTATGTGCAATACCCAAAATATATAATTGATCCGGATCACATATCACATATCGTATAACATATCTTTGATACCTAAAGGCCTAAAATATACAGCTGAAAAGAGCCCTAGTGGCATAAACAAAAATCAAACTTGTACATTAAACTGTATGCATACTAACTGCAAGTTTTTCTGTAATCTATTGGTGTACAATAAAGAATTATCTATCTATCTATCTATCAAACTATCAATGACTTATTTTGAGTCTAATATATTTGTTTGCGATATACATGTCTGTGGACCGAGTCTGCACTTATATACGGTGACTTCACTTCAGTGGACCGTCAACACAGTGAATTTGACTACAGGAACCTATCCGGAATGATAAATAAAATACCACTGTAATATAACTGAGAAAAAATGTAAGAAGTCAGCCGACAAGGAGAGGTCCATTAATTTCACTATACGCTTCACGACTAGCAGAGATTTTCCCTGATCTAAATAGGGCGAAACGCCCCTTAAATAATATAGAGATATCCTTAATTATAGTTTCATTTTAACTTAACTTAGGCATTTGCACGAAAAAGGCTACTAATTTCCACCACACGTAACCTAAGGCTTTCATATGGTGAGCTAAAATGTCGACATACAAATCAACTTTTTCCTCACCCCCGACTGGCGGACGTAATCCGGCGGCGCCATACGGCACAAAATATTTTTAGGCCGCATTTTTACCTTTAGCGTAATGGGTGGTGGTCATAACAATAAATTATACATGAAACATTCAATATCACTTTATTTTACTTGTTCTTATGAAGGTTCATCAGAATACGACAACTTTATTTTCAGATAAATTTTTACCATAAATATTACATACTAAGTTTTTAATCAATCTTATTTATGCAAAGCAGACTTAATACTTATATACTAAGTACAGGTGATACAACCCATCATTGGGGAGTGGTTAGAGAGGCCATACGGCAGCCTCTCGTACCGTGTGACACAGATGATCACCGAGCACGTGTGCCTCGGGCAGTATCTGCGTCGGATGGAGAAAGAGCCAACGTCCGAGTGCCATCACTGCGACGCGAGCGAGGACTTGAGGCTGCACCGAGACGGGAGCTTAAAGCGGCTTTGGCAGAGAGAGTTCTCACGATCGCCACCTTCCGTGCATATATGCAGCAATGGTTCGCTGCACGGATGCGTGGGCGGCCGGCCCCTTCTGCGAACAAGTAATGCTCGTGAAGGAGGAGGTGGGGCGGGTGCGGCATCCGGAGTGAAGGAGGATCGCAAGTCACGCTGCCCGCGTACTGAGGCAACTCGAGCGTCGGAGGTCGATGAATGACTTTCACCCAAGAGTTCAGCCCTGGGGGTGACGGGTGGAGCCGCCTGTTACCCTGCCAGAAGCAGGCCGCAGGGCGGCGCGCGTTGCACGCGTCCCCGTTTTCGGGTCGGCAGTGGTGCGAGGAATATGCTTGCTAACCTCACCTCTGGCAACCAACAACGACTACCAATAAGTTTTAGGGACATCGGTGGGGATTTTGCGCACCTTAAAAAAGGGTTACAACATATAACACTTAAAACTATAAAATAATCTGTAAATCTACCTAGTTTATACACTAGCTTTCATCACCACCGCGCCGTCTAAGCGTTCGGTCACTAGCACACGGTTGTTCCCTAAAGGGCACACGCGTTGTTTATGCTGTTAATGTTGTCATGCACAACATTTCATTTGAACTGAATGTTACAATTTAGTGCTCAGAATCGTTAATCTAACAAACCCAAGGTTTTTTTTATAAATACCTAATGCACAGTTACTATTACTTAGCACTTACATTTATATGATAGTGGTATACTCGTAGATGAAATTGAGAATCTATCAGAATCATTCGGAAATACGTATTAAATGACACATTTGGCAGGTATAGCAGGTATCTGCGCTTTAGGTACTGCAAAATGCTAGCACCTCTGCCTACCCCTTCGGGGATATAGGCGTGAGTTTATGTTGTGTTAGGTACGGCAAGAAAAGTATATTCCTTATAGAATCAATTTTGGTTGGATACCAAAAACGATGTTGGAATCATCATCGTAATATGTTCGTAATAATCATCATCGAATCATGGGTACCGAAATTACACATATTGAAATACACATACTTTATTATTATGAATAATAGTGTCGTAATGTTTTAGAAGTATGTTCTTAAGAATGTAATAATGAATAATAGTATCGTAATGTTTTAGAAGTATGTTCTAAGTAATTGGGTATTTGACAACTTTTACAATGAAATATGAAATGTATTGGATAAGATAGTTTATATGTAATATAATAACTAAACAAATTTATTTCACTCAAATATGAAATGTAATTAATTTATGTTTACAAAATAAAGTGACGATTTTTAGTCTGTATTTTACACGAAGCAAAAAGTGCGCAGTTCACCTGACATCACTCAATTCGCGCATTTCAAGTGGTAAAAGTAAAATGGTTTATAATTTTTTTTTTTTAATTAACTTGCTTACTTTTTAAATTTTTTTTTTTAGCAATGATGTTATATAAACCCACTGTGCAAATCTATCTAAATGTAGGTTAATTAATGACAGCAAGTTTCTTTTGCTTCCGATACCTATCCATTGCTCAGGACATGTACCTTGGACCTAAAATGAGCTCTGTACGCGCAGTACTCATTTCTTCAATATCTTTTGAAAATACGATTACGGCAACAAACATTCCAACAAAACAATCTGGGCTGGCGCACCCAGATTGGTCTCGGTTGTTTCGCGATTTAGGTTTAAGAAACGTATCCTGAGGTTTACTAACTTTTACTCTGCCGAGTTTTGGAATGTAATCCTATCCTGTAAGTATCTTTATCCTAAGTAATGGGGTTAACAAAAACGATAGCTAGACTATAAAAAAAAATTAATAAGTTTTCAGGGCATACTTTTTGATTTACCTATTATTCCTTAATATATATGTATACTGTATAATATATAATAGGTACTGTATGTATATATTGTGTATACGTAATTATTCATAACATTAGGGAGCTGTAAGAGATATATTTATATTGATTACCTTGAATACCTAGAAATATAGGTATTCATACTTAGATAGGTACCTACCAGAGATTAGAGATAGTGATTACGGGAAGCGATATACTAATGTTAACCTTATAAATAGTTATGGTCAGTTATGTGTGAGTTGCAGTACCTACTTGACTTTGGTCAGATATTGTTATATCTTTTGTACTCGTGTATATTTTAAGGAGGTAGGACACAGCAGTATTTCCGTCTAATTGAGCAGTCTGACTGAGAAAGTACCTCTGCCCTAGAGAATACCGCGGCCATAATAACTTCATATTGTGTTCCCAGCGGTGAGTAGGGTAGCCAGAGCTCACTAGTGAGTTCGGCCGGGGTGCGAGGGATATGCCTGTCAACCTCACCTTCGGCAACCAAAACGACCCACAGGCGGCGTGCGTTTTAGTCGGTTCGAGTCCGGCATAACCTCCTCCACCGGCTCCGGTGGGGAGGTATCCGTGGGGATTTTGCGCACGTAAAAAAAAAAAAAAAAAAGCTCACTAGTGAGTTTGTGCTGTCTGTGGGAAGACTAAAGGCTTGCCCTTCTTTGTCTTCTACACCGATGGCACAGAAACTCTGTGCTTAGTGTGACTCCTCTGGTGTTACACACGTCCATAGGCCACGGTAACCACTTTCCATCAGGTGGCCCGTGTACTTTTCTGCCATTTAAGTGGAATAAAAAAAAATACATTTTTATAATGACGTCATTTCCGAATTTGACGTGACCGACCGTTATTCGCGCACTTTTAAAACTTACAAAGTAAAAACGCGATTATATTTATTTACAATGCTTTTTCGCAAAAAATGTAAATTGGCAGAGGGATAAAATAAAATTCTACATCTTTCAAGATAGGTTACTAAAATTTGTCAAATACCCATTTGTAAACCTTTGAGGATGCCGTGAGGCGAAACCGATCGGATGTAATAATAAAAAATTCTGTGGAAAAATTACAAGTATATTTCAATATGTGTAACAAAGAAAATCACCAACCAAAACCACCATCAACAATGAAAATAGTAGCGAAATTATTCAAACATACCATAAAACAAAATTGGTGTAAATTATGAATCGAATCTACATCCAGGGGTATTACAAAACTGAATTAAATGTAGACTAACAGTGACTCAACAAATTCCAAAAGAAATTTATCACTAGTAATTTAGTCCTAATTTTCTTGGAGTATATTGATTAACGAGCGCATTTAATTTTTGAAGTTTTACAACACAATTTTAAGTGGTAAATCATTTCATCAACAGGACTACTCAGACTTCAGCAACTGTACCAAAGTATGCAACCCGGTCGTACTACGTTTAAAATCGCCCTTGTAAAGAGAATCAATAACGCGTCAGATGCTATGGAGTTCCTTTTGGCTTTAGAACAATATGACCGTTGGAGCAACAAGCGCATAGTACTAGACTGTAACTCAAAAAATGCCAAAAGCATATTGGTAGAACATGTTCGTAAAGTGCAATTGGGGCGCAGAACCTACCACTACATGCTCAGCGGATTGGTGAGTATCACTTGTTCTAGCCTATATGAGTTTCACGAATCCGGTTCCAATTTCAGTTTCAAAAAGTACATTCGAAATTGATGTACCGATACAAGCTGTATCGAGCTTGCATCTGCCCATTTACTTAGGATAAATGGTTTTATGTTCTTTAGGTATATGTAAGGTCATTTTGTTTCAGTGATAGCTTTCGAATATCATTATCAGCAGTTATAGTATTTAAATACAAATATTTGTATGCTTGAATATGTTTATTCGTATTAAAGGTGTTTCTATCCAATATTTTACTTATCTAGTGTGAGACCACTGACAATGTTTTACGAAATCTTTGGTGTTTTATGGTACTAAAAAATTAGATTTATATTATTCTTAAGAGATAGATTTCATTAAACAATTCTTACATGCTGTTCTGTATACCTGTTAAAAATAGTCGTTATATCTCAAAGGAATAGTGATGCGTTGTCGATTAAAGCTCTCCAACCATCATCTTGAACAATAGGTACCGTCATAATACTTAAACAAATTAACGTAAAATAATGTTAAAGTATACGTATAAACTTTCCTTTTGAACCATTCTATTTATTGATATTCTATTTATAAAGCAGCAAAAGATCTAAGCGTATAGAAGCAGTGAGTCGACATTTTTGTAACCTTGTGAAAATGCATGAGATTATAGTCATTCTTGTTATGATGTATGTTAGTTGAAATGTAGTTTATAAATGGTCCACGGTAAACCATTATCTTTTATTGGCAATAAGAGATTTCAGCAATTTGATATCGTTATAATCATTTTTGAATCACTATTACTAAATGTTATAAAGTAATTAAATGCAATTGACTGAAACTATCCTATTAACAGGTAATGGATGATCATTGGGAGAACGAAGTAATAGAATATGGCGCAGTTAATATAACTGGGTTTCGCATCGTTGACCAGTCGCGCAAGATTGTACGTGATTTCATGGATGGTTTGGGGCGAATGGACCCTCGGTTTAAGGGGACTGTATCGGTAAGCGTTCTTAATACCTCTCACGGGTCTTTGTTCAACTAAGTATGAGCACTCGTGTTAAATAAATTGGTACCTAGTAAAAAAAGTAGTATATTTATAGAGACCGAATATCAAAATTCCGAAGTTAAAAATCATGAATGTGCAATATACCGCAGTACGATATACCGAAGTTCAAAATCCCAAAGTACAGAATCCCGGAAGTTCAAAAATCCGAAATTCAAAATCCCAAAAATTGATATTGTAACGATGAAAGTCGTTCTGGTTTAAATTTATGAGTTACTTTTTTCAACAGTTTTAAAATGACTTCTATTTCTCTTAGTCTACATTAACTCATTCGTTGCGTCGTTCGTTAGTGTATCCGAGAATACGAGTAGGTCATTTATAATATACAACAAGCAGTGCTATATATCCAACTTTTTTATAACCGTCTAAACAAAACTACATAAAAAAAAAATTTTTCGGGATTATGTACTTCAGGATTTCGTACTTTTGGTATTTTATACTTTCGGCATTTCGAACATTCGGTCAAACGAATGTTCGGGATTTTGAACTTCGGTCTTTCACACATCGGTATAATGAAATTCGGTTTGATATGTAACCGTTAATAGTGGAATTCATGTTTAGTTGTACTAAACGCAGTATGAATACTTCTGACAGTTTCTTTGGGGTTCCTTCGTTAATTTTTGTTATTTCCCCTGCTACCTAGAACTAATTTATAACAAGCCGTATACATAAAGTTGAACTCTTTACACAATATCATAAAATGTTTACACAGGCAGAAACTGCTTTAATGTACGATGGCGTGCAAGTACTCATGGATGCTCTAGGCAGGTTATGGAGGAAGAAACCTGATGCCTTTAGGAGTGCTCTAAGGCGTGCTGCTGGTCAGGCAAATGCTACAAAAGTTATTGATTGCAATCCTGGGAAGAGATGGGTTGTGCCTTTTGAACACGGAGACAAAATATCAAGATTGATAAAAAAGGTATATTTAATGTTCTTACGTGGCGATATATGTTAAAAATTCTTATTGAAGTATGTTGTATTATTTATGATGTTAAAAAATTTAGACGGACATCGAAGGCCTCACAGGAAATATATCATTCAACGAAGAGGGACACAGACACAACTTCACGTTACATGTTGTCGAGATGACTGTACAGAGTGCAATGTTGAAGGTAAGTCCATTATACATTTTGTGAAGTTCTGTATAAAATTTTACAAAGTAGCAGTCTCAATACAGAAGTTTAACTTTTTCAGTATTACTAAAGGACATCATTCACGCTCTATACATTTTTGGTTCAAAATTTAAAGTGCCAGGCCAAAGAAATAAATATGAAAATCTGTTGCAGCTTATTTTCACTCGTATTTTTTATTATGGCATCAAAGTTAAGGGACCATTGCTCTCAGTTTTATCTTGAAAGCATACAATCGACGAAGTTAATTATTTAAATAAAATAATAAATATCGTACTATACTGGAAAAATAATTAATAAAAGCCATTAAAAGTTAAAACCCAAATAGTTTAACGTTCGTTCATTTATTTAGGATAAACAAGCGATAAGGCCGCCCATTATACTGTTTCCTTTTTTTTTCATGTATTCTTTACTTACTTGGTGTACAATAAAGTGTAAAATAAATAAAAGCGCTGGCCGAAGAAACAAAATACAATATTCCGTTAGAACTTGTACTTACTCGTATTTTTTGTTATGGCGTCAAAACTGAGGGACCACTGCGTCGGTTTTATTAGAGTTCAAAAATCTTGGGTAAATACATTTTCAGTGAAGCTAATTATTGAAAAAAATAAAAAATATCGTAATATTTTGGAACAATTGTTAATAAAAGCAATAAAAAATACAAAAAAAAATACTGTACACAATCAACAATTTTTGCGTTTAGTATATTTTAAATTTATTTTTTCAAAAATTTGTGTCATTGAAAATGTATGCTTCCAAGATTTTTAAACTTTAAAAAACTAAGGGCAGCGGTCCCTCGATTTTGATGCCATGATAAAAGATGCTAGTTAGAATAAGTTCTATCGGAATGTTGCATTTTTTGTCTTTGGCTGGCACTCTCAATTTTGGACCAAAATGATGTACTTTGCGCTAAACTTTACGATTGCTAGCAGGTAAATGGGTGACGGTTAATTATAACTTTTTGCTTTACTTCTGTTCCACAAATCACTAATGTTTTCTTAGCGTCCATAAATCAATTGGCCAAATCGCGCAAACTTTTGGAGCCATTCTTCTAGTCATCATTTAGAGCAGCAACTTCAAGTAGTACAGGAAAATTAACGTGAAAATTGACGATCACACCAAATAATTTGTTTAGTTTTGAAAATTGGTACAGTTACTCCTTTGAATTCCCCACGAGCCGGCGGTGGGACGGTGCTCGGTATAGGTATTGAAGAACCATCTTTTCATCAAATTAATACTCTGTATACTAATAGCGCCGACCTTTGTATGGCCAAGCTGAGTTTAGATATTCGCGACTTTTAAGTCTACATGAATTATTTGGTCTGATTTCTATACTCCTAACGCGTTATATAGTTCCTAGTACAAATATGAATAAGTAATTATTATGAATATAATACTTTTAAGGTGGCCACATGGAGCGACGCACACGGCCTGCAAGTTGATACACCAAAATATGTTCAGCTGCATTCTCCGGCCACATATGAAACTAACAAAACGTATTTAATGACATCCGTGCTTCAAGAACCATATTTAATGCAAAAACAATTAGAATATGGACAAAAAGAAGAATTTTACGGATTTTGTAAAGATCTGATGGATCTCATTTCAAAACGAATGGGAATTAAATGTTAGTGCTACGATTTTCTTAATAATATTTAACCATGAGTATCTCATTTATCTTTCAGTTAATCAGTTTTATAGGGTATTTCCCCACCAGCATGACCTACTAGTGGAACCATGGGCACTCGGACCATGTACCCGCTGCTGCATCTTCTTTCTGTACAGCTGACTCTACTGAGCTGACCCCCATGGCACTCAAATAGATTTCAAATATTGTATGGGAATCTACCGAATTTATTGATATTTATAATTTCGTAATATCTTTTCAATAAAACTTCCGATTTTGATCATTTTAAAAGTAATCAACAGATATTAAAATAGTCTTGAATACGAAATAATTTATTAGGATAAGAATTAATACGAAGGTAGAAAGATAAGGTAGGTAGATAACATGGTTTGATTATGATTCGGCATTTCTGTTGAATTTATATCAGCGCGCATAAATTTTTAAATTGTGATATCTCATAAGTAAATTTTTCGTAATTATATAGTATATTGACAATTTTGATCTACATTAAATGCCCAACATATCTAACGTATTTAATTCGATAAAGAATGATAGTGTCTCATTAAAAATAGCTTCGAAAATGACACATTATTATTTTAAAAATTAAAGATAAAAGGGTTACTGTGGGTTTTCCTTAAGAGATAAACCTATGCTATTGGTAATTTTTTGAAAATATAATATAGAGTACGTTAATTAACGATTAAGTAACTTATCAATGGCAAAAGAATTTTTGAAATCGGTCCTGTAGTTTTTGATTTTATTACAAATCTACATAATATATAATGTACAAATCTTTCCTCTCCATAATACTAATACTAATTAGCAATATGTAAATTATTGTGCTAGATAGATAATTCTTTATTAAACACCCATTGATTAACAGTTTCGACAAGTAGGCATGATTTTTAACCGACTTCCAAAAAGCACGAGTTTCGCAATACGATTGGTATTTGTTTTATATATGTACAACTCTGTACTCTGAGATTTATAATCCGACTTACGTGATTATTTTTTAGTTCGATGCAATTTATATTTCATATAAATTCTGCATCGAATTAATATTTATAAATATTTATGTGTGCTTTGACATGTATATTTTTAACCAACTTGTTCCCTATGTTCTTCGATATTTTTGTCATTTATAAACCGATTTAAAAAATTCTATTTGCATTTGGTTCAGTATAACTCACTAGTTGTTCCATATAAATTTAATGGGTACCGGATCTCGCACTCCGGAGATACACCATCCTCAAAATCAAATAGGAAATGGAAAATGATTGCTTTTTAGCTAGTAATAGTTACTACTACCGTATCTACCGTGTCATAGGGTAATCCCTGTAATTAAGTGACACGGTAGACGACATCACAATGGTCGAGGGCGTGCTAGAATTACCAAGTTTTGAACTATGGAAGCAGATAACACAATTTCTTAATGATGTAGTATGAATGCCTCGTTTATGTTATTGAGAGCATAAAAACAAAAAACTATTGGTCGGCAATTGCCCACTAAAAAGAGGGACAATATTATTAAAAATGAAAACAACCTATTACAATCACTGATAAGTAAAAACTTAAAAACTACGTTTAAAAAAACCGATATCAAAAACTAAAAATTATATAATAACATAATAAACACCTCAACAAAGTCTAGGGAACAAGATGTCCCCAATTATTTTTTTTCGTGTAAATCTTGTTTTGCAAATAACTGGCAGCAAATAAATAAAAATAGAATAAAGTAGATTACAGAGTTGTTCGAAATTTAAAAATAAATTTAAATAAGTAATGATTTTCGAATATGGAGGGAAAACTTTTAAAAGTGTTTGATTGTGCAGTTTCTCTGAGGCAAAATAAAAATTATTTTTTTTGATTGTAAATAACGTTTATTATCAATAATACGTCTTTTACGTATGGTTTGTGCATTTTTGTGACTGTAGTCATCATGTCACGTCGTCATTTAAGTCGTGAAGAGATGTTAAGGGCTGTTGGTATGCTGCAAGCTGGACGAACTCAACGCGACGTAGCGGATGCTGTCAACACCCAACCAAGCGTAATTTGCAGATTATGGGCACGCTACAGGTCTACAGGGGATGTTGCCGAACGTCACAGGGGACGAAATAGGGTTACTACCCCACGACAAGATCGTTTCTTGCAAAATTCCGCAAGGCGGCAACCCACGATTACTGCTCGTCAGTTGGTCGCAGGCCTCCAGTCTCAGCATCAAGTGGTTATTAGCGATCAAACTGTCAGAACAAGACTACACGAAGCCAATCTTTATGCTCGCAGACCGCTTAGGGTTCCAACTCTTCGACGTGGAAATCGAGGTCGTCGCTTATTGTGGGCTAACGCACATTTACAGTGGACCGACCATCAATGGGCACGGGTTCTGTTTTCCGACGAATCTTACTTCGGTTTTCATCCTGATTCGAGAAGAGTCCGTATATGGCGAGTTCCTGGACGTCGGAGTCGTCTCCAGAATCCGCAAGAAGTTCATCCTTACCAAGGTGGAACAATCATGGTATGGGCTGGAATTCGCCTTGGTGGAAGGACCGACCTCGTTTGGATACGGGGCAATTTGAATGCAAACCAATACATTCAGGAGGTTATACACCCCATGGTAATCCCTCATCGACAGCAGTTCGGTCAAGATTTTATGTTCATGCAAGATAATGCACGGTCACACACCGCGAGGGTAGTGGTCAATGCGTTAAGCGAGCACAATATGACGACGTTGGAATGGCCTGCTCAGTCTGCCGACCTCAATCCAATAGAGCATGCCTGGGATTTGCTTGGGAGAAGAGCTTTCAGTGATTCTTTGGAAAATCTGAACACTGAAGAACAACTTTTTTTACATCTTCGCAGTGTATGGAGCCATATTCCACAGACGATGATTGACAATCTCATACTAAGTATGCCACGCCGTTGTCGAGCTGTTGCTAATGCTTTAGGAGGTCCTACAGATTATTAAAAACGTTTAAAGTACGGTTAATTACTGTATTTCTTACTACCTCGTTATTTTTCGGCCTAATCATAGAAGGTTGTAATACTCAATATTGGCACTATTCAATTCTTTCTTAAAAAAAAAATAATTTGGTATGAAAATGTTTTTATTAAAATTAAAATTAAAAACGGTATAAAAATACCCTTCTATTGGTATAAAACACTCACTATTACAAGAAAGGGTTTTTAAATAAAAACTAGAAATGTCCTTGTTCCCTAGACTTTGTTGATGTGTGTAATACTTACTTTGTTGGTTGTGCCTGAACTATTGTGATGCAATCAATAGAAATAATATGGCCTTTTATGCTAGGCACCGGCTTCTAACTGATCAATAAATCTGTAAATTCAGAAATTTATCTTTATTATTTAGTGTTTACAGTCAGGTTATGTTATAGTGTTTGAAGTCAGGTTTTTAAACTTAGGTTTTTGTTCATTTAAAAATACAGTGGCACTCCGAGAGTGCTGAGAGAAGAGAAAAAGACAGATTATTTTAGTTAATCATTAAGTACTTAGTTATATAACAACATAAAACCAAAATAAATAATTGTATACGAAAACAAAATAAATTGATAACTTCCAAACCCGAGCCCACCGTAGTTACCGCCCTTTACCAATCATTGCAGCGGCTGAGAATACGTAATAATCCAGACAAAATAAATATTTGAGCTTGCATAAATTCGCATACAGCTGAATATTGATAACATAACATAAACTCATGCCTATATCCCCGAAGGAGTAGACAGAGGTGCTAGCACCGACATTAATATTAAATATATAAATTAAATACGCCATAATACAAGAACTATTAAAAGTCCCCATCGATTGAACTGGATTGAAGTATTTCAGTAGCCGAGTTGTAACGTGTTTGATCCCATAGTCTTCCATTTCATTACTGTGTACATATGGCATTCGGCAAGCAGGTAACAGCTAGTCTCGTCGCCATTCATCCATTCCGGGCAACATGGATTGATTTTCACTGGTGACAGTGTTAGGTGTCTATTTAATCGATTGCAATATAAATTTGAATTACCTGAACTTCTTAATATTTTAGATGAGATAAGATTATCAAGAGAAGGAAAATATGTGGACGATCCTACTCCAGAGATTTATACCGGTGTAATTGGCGATGTTATGAGAAAAGTAAGTAATAAAACCTTTTTTGAACAGCATTTAAACTTATTGTCATCACTAATATTTACAAAATCAAAAACATTTTATAATTGATAAACACTTCTCCTAATTGGTAACATTTATTCTAATTGAAGCAGCAATGATTTTCTTGGTCATATGCTGTCTTATGCTAAATATACTACTAATAACTAAGTAAAGATGTGCACATAGCTGGCGTGTACTTCTTACGACAGAGAGAGAGAGGGGGAAGGTTGTATCTTACTCTTCTGGATATAGAGTTGTCAGCAATCACAGCTAAGATCAAAAGCCTTCCAGGTGGGAACTTTATATGTACCGAGGTTAATCACACCATCTTCTACATGTTAGGGGTCAATTAAGCAGAATGTATGCCTTTATCGTTGTGTATTGTGTTTTAAGTATGAGATATCGGCCTGAGCGGAGGCCATTCTGACGTTGGAGGTCGCAGGACGACCTCTGTCTTCCATGAGTGCGGACCTAAGGGTGACGTATGGAGATGCCAGTCACTCATAGTAAATATAAACCATAGATAATATAGATACAATAGTCCAGACGAAATGGAAGAAATAAAATGGTAAGCTTGGATAAATTCACATGGAGCTGAAAATTAGTTGGAATCTTAAATACACCATATTACAAGAAATATTAAAAGTCCCTATCGATTAGATTTGTGCATTTTTTTATTCGAGGTCAAAGATCAAAATTATTGTATTCTCGCATTTTTCTCGTAAACAGCAAGTGCTATAGCAAAAGTAGATTGGACAAAGTTGTAGATCATCATCAATTACCTACAAAATTGATCTCAAACTTAATAAGTAAAGTATAAAACTTGTAGTGTGATTCATCAGCGTAGAGCCTTAACCACAACTTCTATACAAACTTTCATTTCTATTATACCTCCTTAGCAACAAAAATTCATAAATGATATACTATATATATTCTAAAGAAACACTCATATCTCTTCGGTTCTTTTCGACCAACGAAGTCAAAAAGACACAAAGAGATATGCCGGTGGGGAGGTATCCGAGGGGATTTTGCGCACGTAAAAAAAATTACGAAGACAATCACTCATTCATCGTAAAGTCACGATCATGTGGCACTTTTATCAATGATTTCAATGGTTCAAGAGATTGTCGATGTCGCCATCTTACTTTTATTTGACATTTTGCACAAATGTTTTCCTCACCTGATTACCGCACAAACAACGTTTTGATTAAAGATTTATTAATTTTCTTCTGTCCTAAAATATTCTCATGACTGGTTCATCCTATCTCCTAGATCAGAAAAGTCGTTAACGAAAAGAAGTTAACAAACCTGTCCAATAATCAATATTATTATTGATGATGATTATGATGATTGATGGTACATTATAATAGAATTTGTATTTTTGACTACTTGCAGTGGAACAATTAACATTACAAGCAAACATCTGTTTGGATGTCTTCAATTACGACTTAGTGCAGCTTGTTGGTAATCACACTGATCACTGTTACAGCCTGGTCTTAGAAACGCATCGTTCATAGCAACCTTAGCATATTTAACAAACTAAATCCTTTCCAGTAACCTACGTTAAGAGAGTACATAGAGAAGAGTTCATACTACGTTACGACTAGAGACGTGTCAACTCGTCTTACTATGGTTGGCTAGGGCTCCTAAGTTGGGCACTATTTATTATACACACATTATTTTAAGCAAGTATGTACAATTACCTCTTAAACATAGTACAGTTACCTACCTTACAATACTTACGATTTTTAAACAAGGCAACATCAATTTGTGGGTGACATTTGAATGACAAATGAAAGCAAAAATGGTATTGTCATCCGTACTAAAGATGTGAACTAAATATAAGATAATATTCAATCAACAGGAAGTTCATAAAATTGTAATTGTTGTTAATCCACCAAAAACAACCTAAACTAAATATAACCGGTTAATATTGTTATTAAACGGGGTTATTTAGTGTATTATGATGATTACGTTAGTACGTATTTTCATAATATTACATTTTCTCTCGTGCCGTCATATACTTTATGAAAAAATCCTAACTACAAGTATAAACGAAGGAGGGGTTGATGCTTGGCTAACAGAAATATTATGACATATATACCACGGTAATATAATAATACAAAGAAAGTCGTAAACTTTACGACGTCAAGGTGTTGTTCTGGCGTTATGAATGTGCACTTATGAGTGATGTTCGGGTGGCAAACTAGGAAATAACCGGAATTTATAACGTAGTAGCTAGTAGTTCGACTCCTTTACGCACAGAAACATAGTAAGGGTCTTGGTTGTCACAACGTAAGGTACTTTTATATTGTAGTGCCTATGGCTACATTCCTACTCCATCATCAGAAAAGCTCCATCGTACCATAAATGCATTGCCATTCAAATGGAAAGTGTTTGCAATATTTCATCAAAATTTGTTGACGCTATCTGATTCAAAATTTAGTTTCAAGATTTCAGTAACAAAAAAGTAGTTACACACATACATACATGAAGTACATTGCAAGGTAATATAAAGCTTGTAAAAAAAGATTCCGACAAAATTGACCGATTTCAAAAAAGAGACTATCTCTTTTTTGAAGTCCTTTCTCCTCTCACACTCCTATAGGTCTTTCGTTAAATCTTAAACATAACTCTTCTGTACGTGTGTTTATTTATCATGGTTTTTTTTGTTGTGCAATCGATATTTCGGCGCCGTTACAATCGCCATGATCACGGTGTACTGACGATCGACGTGCTAGTTGTTATTGGGTAGACCGTATTGGACTACCCTCTTCCGCACTAGTTTGTTACGCGCATCGCCCCTACCTCTTTCCGAGTTTTGACATTGTACTCGACCACGTTCACGAATCACGACACATAACGCTCACTGAGTCGACTCGCACAGGTTTTGAAAATGTGGTTTGCTCTGGTCTTGTAAGCATACGGATCACTGGATGCCAAATACTCGACAGTTGAAACCCATCTTCCCGTTTGAAGTTCTTGTATTTTTTCAATTCAATTGCATCTTTTACCATTCTGGGTATATAGTGGCGTTCCGTCGAGAGAATCTGAGGGTTCTGTAACTCTGTGATTTGACCTTTCCGCCAAAGTCGATCGAGCGATAGCCGATTTCTGTGGTTCGTTATTTTTGACCGCCCTGATGTGCTGCCTGATCCGGCATGAGACAGTACGTTTGGTCTGGCCTATGTACAGTAGGAGCTCCCACAGTTGCAGTCAATTTTATAAATACCCGAAAGTTCTAAGGAAAAACTATCATTTGGCGTGCGTAGGGAATTGTAACAGTTTTACTGTGTGGTGGCAACTTTACTAGTAATGTGAATGACTATGTCAATCTCAAATCATATATTACCTAATTGTTCCTGTATAGAACAATTAGTTCATAAACATTCCAAAATAGGAACAATTAGATGATGGGGTGCCCGCTGTATGGGGCCTGAATAAAATATTTTCTTTCTTTCTTTCTTTCTTTCAAACACACGTACGGACCTAAAATAATTTGGATGATTGTGCTGAATTTTACAAAAACGTGTCAATATCAGACTATGTGAATAGTAGCGAAGACTATTTGTCTTTTTATAATATTATTGGTTAAAAATAGGCAACTCATAATAAGTTACGCAATGTATATTTTAAAATTGTACTAGAACTTTATGAAACTTTACGTTAATTTTCGTAGCCGATAAAGATTTTAATCACAATACATGTATCCTGCTTAGGAAGCTGATATTGCAATGACATCACTCGTTGTAACACCTGAACGTGAGCGCTTAGTGGACTTCAGTGAAGCATTCCTTATTGTCAACACACCCGTGACCCACACAAGGACACCAAAGCAGTTATCCGACACTTTCAGTTTCCTTCGGCCGTTATCAAAAGAAATATGGGTGAGTACGTGCCATATTTATGTGTGATGAAATGTGAAATGTGTTTTTCGCCAGCTAGTAGTTTAATTTTGAAATGTATTGCCGAGTGAAATTGAAATGTTCAGGGGAACTAACCCGATATTGGTATAGGGATTTACGTATATTATGTTACCGGCAATCTGTATAATTTAGGTGTTTTATAGAATATCTAGGCAATGTACGCTATTATAATATAGAATGCCTGAAATACCTAATAGACCTTAGTCTATATTTGCACATGCCTTAGCGGAACTTCTATTTGTAGATGGTTGTAAAAAACACCATTTATGTTTTTGAAACCCGGGACATAGGCAATGGGGGGATACACATTGCATACGAATACACACGAATACACACATACGAATACACATTACATACGAATACCAGATGATACACATTGCCGTTAACATAAATATAACTCAAGATATACATACGACTTTGAACTGCCTGACGTTTCAGCCAACTTTAATAAGTTACTTGTGATATTGACCAGTAAAATCTCGGATTTAGAATTCGAGGTAATTACCATTTTTTGAAGTGAAAATTTCTGTAGGCGCTTAGGTCTTTATCATTGACATGACATTGTCATTTTAAGAGGGGAAAAGCCATGAAACTCGCGACTTAGTTACCACTACCACAGAATAAATACTACGTACTGAAGTTGTTGTAATAACCTACAAAATATATAATTTAGTAGGTACCGCCCTTTGTTCCGACCATACAACGCCGCCAACTGGGGTATTGGGGTTATCACTTTATAAGAAAATCAAAATAAATCAATCCAACTAACGTTTAGAATTATTATTCATTAGCCGACCTGCCGGCTTCGTCAGTGGTGTATTTCGAAATCTTGTATTACCTTTAAGCAATATATGACCGATTTTTTTTAAATTTTCAAATAATGTATGGGAATCTGTCGGGTTTCCTGACATTGTGAATACTGTTCCACCCCCTTGAATAGTAGCGTGATAATATAATTCATTTAACGAGGAGGCTTTTCCTCGATAAACAGATTGTTAAACATAAAAGTAATTTTTCAATTCGAACAGTAGTTCCTGAGATCAGCGCATTAAACCGAACAAAATATTTTTTCGATTAGTGAAAGCCCGAGCTTCTGATAATTTTACTTCCAAGCATCAAGAGTAAGATGAATGTCGACGGTCAGTTGTCATGCAGATCTTTGTTAATTATCTTTTAATAAAAAGAAAAGAAAGTTGCAACAGCAACACAGTTATTCGACAATAAATACGCATTGCCCGCGAGCGCGACGCATGCGGCTAGTTAGAATATCTATCTATAGGGGTGCGGTAGTCACACGACAAGATTTGAGTAGTATGCACGAAAGTCGCTTTGGATTCCAAAATTACAACAGTACAGTAACCTCCCGAGTGGCGAAATGTTGGATAGCGTGGACGAGGCGAATGTCTTGAAAACCATAGTAAACAAACCTCCTTTGACATTACACATATTGATAAAACACTAGTACTTCTAACACAATATTGACATTGACACAATGTTAAACCTTTGAGAATGCCATGATGCGAAAATATAGTGGATAAACTACAAGTGTTTTATCATAATTGTGTGTATCTACACTAATATTGCAAAGAGGAAAGATTTGGTTTATGTTTGTTTGTTTGTAACGAATAGGCTCCGAAACTACTGGACTGATTTCAAGATTAAATGCTATGATTCACCTACTATAATTAGAAAAAGTCAAGAAATACAGAAGTTCAAGTAAATACCCTTATGCAACTTAAATGCCTAAAAGACATTTCTGTCCATTTTATATGTATCTACTTTTATAGTCTACCAAATAACGTCAGTCAATACTTTAAGGTCTAGAATCTACAAAACTAAAGTAAAATCATTTAGTATGTGAAGTTGTATATAGAAAGTGCGCACCCATACATATTTGCTAGGATTTAGACTACACGGTATGCTGATTACGACTACTACTCAAAGTACGCCTCCTGTACACATACATTCACACATTAAACACATACACAAACAACAACATTCAAATATGAATAGTCTAAAATTAATGTACTACATAACTTATTATAACTACTATGGATAAAACCCTACAATTTGTAAAAAAAATGATGAGACAGTGCTGCCGAGGTGCACGAATGCTCCTGAGCCGTTTTCACAAAAAAAGTTGTTAGGGAGAAATCCACAGATTTTACCATGTTCCAAAATATTGTGGGTGTTTACGGTGAAAAGTTACCTGACCTTCTCCTAAACCTGCAGAGGTTAAAAAAAGGGGTAGATCTTATTGCTTTAGGCAGAGTAAACAATGACAGGCCAGTACCTAAAATTCAAAATTACTCATCTTATCAGTCTACAAATCACCTTAACTCAACGGACAGAGTGGTCATCTACATCAAAAATCTACATAACTAAAGTAAAAGAATTGATATTGACATACGCATCCTGTCTTCAAATAACTATACACCCTGACCTTGTTGTACTTGCTATTTACCGCTCTCCTTCAAATATAAAGGCAGATCGATTTATCAATTTCCTCAGTCAACATTTAACTACCATCGAATCTTGCAAAAATATTGTTATAGCTGGTGATATAAATGCAACTTCTGTACGTAGTACTATTATTTATTCTGAGCTGGTAATCATGGTTTGTTCGACGCCCCGGCCAGAAGAGATGTACGATGCCCCGGACATCCGGACATGACCCTTCTGATGGCGTTACAAAATACATGAAGATATATAACATTAATTAGTCTGAGCTTATATAGTTATGCATGTAACAAAAACACATCGCGATTCAGTTAAAGCGCATTGCGACATTTATCGAGGTATGCGTAAAACATTTATTACACACTAAATTTAAGTTCAAATTCTAGAGTGCATTTTAAGTTTAAGTACAGTCTATTGACTAGACTATTAGTGCTAGATTATTTCAATCGAAGTTAAAAATTAGCCGAAGTATAATTCAGTTGTCATTTATTATTATTATACTTTTACTTGTAAAAAATGTTTGCATATACACAGCAACATACCCATCAGTATTAATCAATATGTTTGTTCACAGTTCTGTGTGCTATTCAGTTTTTTTGCTGTCAGCATTGTACTTTTCCTAGTTTCAAGATTCTCACCTCACGAATGGAAATCTGTCTCCATATCTGATTCTCAATTAGAACACGCTATAAGCAGCACTAGTGAGGTAAGTTCTAAACAATCGTACAAGTCACATGTAATAGGGTTTAACGTATGAAATTGCTGAGGTACATTTATAGATAGCTTGGATTGTAATAAAACCTTTATGGTGGGAAATACCATACCATAAAGACACCACTGCTCCGGCGTGAAAAAACATCTCACTCTGTTCAGGATTCCGAGTTTACGAGAGGTTGTTTTGATGATACTCTTGATGTAGTGGTGAGCGTTGTGTCGGATATATGGGTAGAGCTCTTGTTGAGCCGAATGAGAAATTTAGAGCAGTGGAAAAGAAAACACCTATATTTTTAAGCAATGTGCATAAGGACACAACTGTATTAGATATTTGTATCTATGTACAGAAGCAAACGGGAGAAAGAATACGTTTGCAAAAAATAGCCATTAAACTGGAGTGTCAATATTGTGCATACAATTTTTTTTGTTGCTCAGAATAAGCTATATAAGATGCCAATATATGGCCACAAAACATATTACGTCGTTTCATGCGTCGATTCAAATCTGCGGCTCCAGTTGTCAGTAAGATACATGAAAAAAATAATGGATAAAGCTTAGATAGATGCGTCACTTACAACTGTAAAAATGTCAAGCGCTTGGTGCAGAATGTACGGGATTTATGTAAATACGTATACATCGTCGCCCTTCATGAAACATGGTTGCTTCTTGATGAGATCACGCATCTTGACATGATATGTGACGAGTTTAGCAGTACTGAAGTATCAGCCGTAAATACTTCTGGGAATATTACAAGGCCGACCATACGGGGAAATCACTCTTATATGGAGACGAAGCCTCTTTCAAAATTTGGCCGTAGTGCAGTGCAAGAATCCACGTATTTGTAATAAAGATTGTGCTTACGGATAAGTCACTTCTAGTGCTAAATGCGTTTATGCCTACTGACAAATTACTTGACTGACGTTACTTGATGAGTTCACGGAAGTACGATGGTCTGAGACCCTGTCTCGCCCATATGGGTTGGAGTGTGGTGTTTGACAAGGGGGGCTGACTTCATCAAAGTTCTTCAACCTGATTGTCAACGAACTGATTGGTGCTCCCGAAATATCTCAGGAATTTGTTAAGAGCACATGTTAAGACATATGTCAGGTAATAACAGCAGATGTTTTCTGTGCCAAACTTCGAACAATGATGATAAAACTGACAGTGAAACAGCCCCGACTCGTAAATCAATCTTCCCCATTATTACTCCATGATAATACGATACCGCACATTGCACGAGAAATCGTTGTAACTCTCAGGGAGCCAAAGTTAGAAAGTCTATGTCATCCTTCATACCCTCCAGACCTTTCTTCTTCGGACTGCCATTTATTTTTGTGATTTAAACAATTTTCTACGTGATAAAAAATCTTCCTAGGAGTCTGCAAAATGCTTTTACACAGTTTGTCGAATCAAGATCCCTAGAGTTCTATCGTAAATGCAAATTAACTGCCGTTTCGATGGCAGCAGCGTATAAATAACGGAGGCAAATATTTTGATTGAATGGAAATATTAAATCCTAATAAATAAACAAGTATCAATTCTTCAGTACAAATCGGCAAATTCATACTTTAACCCCTAATAATACACGCCTGCATTCTTTTATAATATTTCGTGCTTAATATTTTAGATAATTTTACACAACGAGTTCAGCATTTGGAATTCTTTCTGGTTTTCATTGGGATCTTTCATGCAACAAGGCAGCGATGTAGTCCCGAGGTATGTAATAAAATGTCTTTGTACTTTACTGTAGGAATATTCTAGAATATAAAAAGGCCAGTTATATAGGAACAACGTTTCTCAATGCCCGAGCACTATAGGTAATGCGGTTAATATAGCGACTTCAGTTAGCATTGGTATCCTAGATTAAATTCAATGTTAGTGTTAAACGCGCGTTCTTTCTACATTCTGTAGAATATTGTGTACAAAAATATTTATAGCGATACTCCAAACGATTATTCAGTAATAGTGAAATACTAATGTGTATCTATAATCAGAGCATTAAAGTTACAGCTACATTCAATGAAAGAGGAAGTAAGAAAGATTGAACCCCCAGTACACAGAGAAACGTCATTAATTGCAACATAAAAAATAAACTATAAAGGGTAAAAACGAATAAGGTACATAGGTATCCGGCGCTCGCTCTAACCCGGCCGCGCCGTACGTTTTTATTTTTTATCTACGATACGCCAACTTGACTTCATCTCGCCTGATGGTAAGCTAAAGGCAAAGTCTCAGGATGTGTTGCTACTAGTACTGTTGTTGTTGCTAGTACGAATATTATTACTCCAATGTACCACTGCGGTGGAGCCCGCTGTGCTGAAAAGCCCCCACATACACCACACCACACAATAACATATAGGCACTCAGCTAAAAAGGAATACCGTGCTATGAAGTGACAATAAATATTGGTACATACATAGGCTGCTACTTATGTATGCGGAATCTGGGATTCAATAATTTTAAACGCAATGTTTGACCTCCATGCACATATTCGTTCTTTTTTAAAATACTGGCCGCTAATATTTTTTCTTATATACGTTAGTGTTTTGTTTTTGTTGGGTTTAAAATGTCATATCGCTGAAAAAATGGAACTCACTCGTAAAAATATTCGTGCTATGATTTATTGCGATTTTCGACGTGGTTTAACGCAACAACAGTGCGTAGATCAATTAACTTCGACTGTTGGTGGTGAAACTCCATCAAAAACGACTGTGTATCACTGGTTTAGTGAGTTTAATCGCGGGCGGAGTAAGCTCACGGACGAAGTTAAAGAAGGTCGCCCGAAATCGGTGGTTGTGCCACAAAATATTGAAGCTATGCGAAAACTAATAATGCAAGACCGCCATAATTATACTAGGTATCGGGACTTCTCGCGAATTATATCTTGGAACTTACTATTTCTGCCGACCCTAGTATAATTATGAATTCACACCGCGAAAGTTTAAAAATAACAAGACCGCCATGTTATGTATCACGAGATAGAGGCCATTCTGGGCATATGTATGACGAGCATTCATAGGATATTACATGAACATTTGTCTGTAAAAAAAATTTGTTCGCGTTGGATCCCGCACAACTTAACTGAGGATCAAAAAGATGCTCGCGTCGAATGGTGCAAGGAAACCTTGAAAAAATTCAACGGAGGCGACTCAAAATCTGTTTATAATATCTACACAGGTGACAAATCCTGGATCTACCCGTACGATCCCGAAACTAAACAACAATCAACAGTTTGGGTGTTTCAAAATGAGCCAAACCCTACGAAAGTGGCTCGTGCAAAAAACACTGTAAAGCAAATGGTGGCCTGCTTTTTTGGTATTAATGGCCATGTGGCTACAATACCACTGGAGAATCGCAGAACGGTTAATTCGGAGTGGTACACGACCATTTGTTTGCCAGAAGTATTTGAAGAAATACGCAAAAACAACCAAGGACGCAGAATCATTCTTCACCATGACAATGCCAGCTGTCATACATCTCAGGAAACAACTACATTTTTGGATGGTCAAAAAATAGAATTAATGGATCATCCACCGTACAGCCCTGATTTGGCTCCCAATGATTTCTATTTATTCCCAAATGTAAAGAATAAATTACGTGGTCAACGATTTTCGACCCGTGAAGATGCCGTAGATGCGTTCAAACAGCACGTTTTGGAGATACCTCAATCAGAGTAGAAAAAGTGTTTTAAAAATTGGTTTTATCGAATGCAAAAGTGCATCGATCATAGTGGAGAATACTTTGAAAAACAATAAAAGCATATTGAGCCATATACATTTGTTTATTTTTTCTATTCCGCATACATAAGTAGCAGCCCTCGTATTACAACAATAGGCACGTATATATCCACGATACTATGACAAGACTCTAGCATAACGTAACCAACATAAAGTTATGCTAAGCTATCGAACCCGCGATGCCAAACACAATAGCTTTCACCCTAAATGAAAGACTTTTTTGGGAACTACAACTATGATATTGACAAATTCTATCTATATCATAATTCCTAAACAAGGGTATATTTATACACCCTAATTTAGAAATTTAATGACAGACGCTGTGGCGTGGTGGTTGTGAAAGCGGGCGCTATACAGTACAGATATTTATATACATGAATATGGGTACTTGCATTAGTCTGGTTATGCATTGGAGAGCATGTTAAGCTGTCGCCGTTGGTCTTAGTTGCCATACGAACATCTATGGCAGTTGTTACGGGTAGTTGGAGCCCTAAAAAGTTCAACAACTGATCTAACTGCAATGCTTTGATATCGCATTTGGGTTGTGGAGATTAGATGGCAGCCACGTGACGGAAAATTTCGATTTAGCCAAATCCTTTAGTTAGACTTGTAAAGCAGACACCACTCTTAGAGGTTAAAGCTTCGGATGCGACTCGGATTAATGGTAGGATGAAGAAGAATATTTAGATATTTTAGAAAAAATGTTACAGGTAAAGTTAGTTAGTAACTTGTTAGTTTTGGGCAAAAATTATTAACAATAATTAATGAATTAAAAAAATAAAAGAATAGTTTTAAAACTCTATTCACGTCAAACTGCGATTTTTCAAGGTTAAGTTTCAGAGATTAGCGCGTTCAAACACAGAAACAAACACTTCAGTTTCATAATATTAACACATTATAACAAGTAATCTTACAGCAGTTCAACGCCTTTGATGTTTGTTGAAATGCCGCATCCGTCTAGACATTTGCAATTTTGTCAGGATTGTCACATTAGTTGGTAAAATGTCATAAATTATATAAGTCATGTCACCTTACTGCTAATTAAATAATATGTTAATATTAATCGAATAAACCACCCCTAATTGCTCCAACAATCGTAATACATATATTAAGTCTAATCAAAACCTTTCAAACTAATTAAACTGTAGCAATATATGTTCAGTAGTTTGAAGTCCATGGCGAACAAACAGATATTGTTTTTAAAGAAATTGAAATTTAATATATTTTTTTAGCATTGTTTTTTAAATATGTATGCATACAAAATGATTAAACACAACAAAATTAAAACTTTATAACAATACTAGCTGATATTCGTGGTTCCCAAGACACAGGATAACCAGTAAAACTTCGAAAACGAAACCCATATTGATTTCTTTGAAAATTTTGAGTTCGCAATCTTTGATCGCTAAATTAGTATTAGTATATTCGTAATCAGCAACCCGGAAATCCTCGAAAACGATACATGTATTAACTTTTTTGAAAATTTTGAGACCGCAATCTACGATCGCCATATGGACAATTTACGCGTAATCGAAATCGTAAAAAGTAACAATATTTAACAAACAAAACAAATCATTAAAATATAATTAAATAAAAAAACCTGAGCATTAATGAGACAGCCCCGAATCGTTAGTACCGAATAAAATGTAATGTATGAATATTCGATACGGCCCTCTGCCCCCCGCCATTCCGCTCACCCTACACGATAGCTCTGTTCAGACGGCTTCCTCAACAGACTGTATGAAGTATGAGTCGTTAGACTGTGATATTAGTATATATTAAAAGCAAATCTTGCATCGAAACTGGAACATTTGAAATTGGCGTTTTGTATTGGTGCATGCACCGACATGTTGCAGACATTTCAATTGTAGCTCATCTAACTTAGTGGTTGTTTGTTGTACAGTGTGTGGTGTTGCGTTGTCGTGAAGCAGTGGTATCGATTGACCAATCTCGGTTGTTTGACAGCAATTTCTTCCTTCATGCTTGGTAGTTGCTGACAATAGATAGGTATATGGCGTAATCGTTTGGCCAGATTTTTGAAAGCTGTAGTAAACGACACCGGTGGCGCTAGTCCACCAAACACTCACAAGTAAGTTTTTCCGAGTCAATTTCATATAGAGCAGGATTTGACTGGGTCTTCGTTTAGGATAGGATTTGGCTGGGTCCACTTTTCGTCATAAGTAATGATTCGATTTAAAATTCCTTCATTATTGTGTGGGTTGAGCTAAGTAACACATCATTTGACGCGTGTTGCAACTTCGATTCACTCAATCCATGAGGTACCCATCGTTTATTTTACTTGATTTACTTCAAGTGGATTAATATAGTTTTATCACTTACATACCCCGAAGCCTGCAGCTATCTCTGAAGTGCTTTGTGATGTATCAGCTTTCACTTATCATTTAATTCTTCATTTTCCACTATGGTCTCCTGTCATCCACGGCGTTGGTTCTCAAGGTCGAAATTTACAGAACGAAAGCGTTGAAACCAATACCGTACCGCGCTTTCTTTTGTGACACATGTGCCGTACACATCATTAATCCTTTGAGCTGTTTCTGCAGCACTGGTGCCATGGTAGAATTCGTACTCCTAAATATACCGATATTTAATGTTTTCCATAGTGCGATAAGCGACGCCAAGGAAAAAAATTATAAAATTATAAGGAAAAAACCAACGAATGACTATTTTCAATAGGTACTTACCAGCTAAATGAATTTATAAATTTGAATTTCTAATTCTTAACCAACGAGGAGGTATTTCAGATCAAAGCGATCAGTACGACAAAACGCTAATTTCATATGGACCTAATATTATACTCCCTACAATGCGAGTTATACTGTTCTGCTGAACCCTAATCTATTAAATATATATACCTATGAAGGGTACATTTGATTTTCTTTACAATATTTTTTTAATTTTTTTTTTTATATTTAGTATTTAATTTTTTTTTAATTTTAAATACTATCTACACTCTTGATCTAACTGAACAATTTTTTTTCAGGTCTTTATCGGGCAGAATTGTTGGCACAGTATGGTGGTTTTTTGCTCTCATCTTGGTATGCTCCTACACAGCTAATCTGGCCGCTTATCTTATTGTGGAGCGTATAGCGGAGCCAACATTATCCCACAATTATCCATCAAACATTGCAATTATCGAAGTAAGAACTACGTCCAGTTTTACTCGTACAACGGTCTTGTGATTTCGATTGTATACTATTAAGATAAGAATATTTATTTAATGTCCTAAATGCTTACTACAACACAACTTTTACTTGTTGCTGTATTGTAAAATTTATATAATTAATGACTATCGATAAATTAGACCAACGATTTTAATTATTAAAAAATTTACATACAAGATGCGTGCAAAAATCATAACCCTTCTTGGCAGTCGGATAATTATCAACAAGAGAACTTTTACGAAACAAAGTTTCCTTTAAAAAATCAGTTGTAGTAAAACAAATGAAATCAGAGAAAGACGTTTTTTTTAGACGGTTTATTACTTTGCTTTTTGTTGATAATTACTTTTTAGGCATAGCGTGACTTGGAAAATCTTATTTTGTTCTTAATTTGCTTTGATGATTGATACACAATATATTAATTAAATACACTACATAATAGTTTTGTTCTTCATAATGCTAAATTCTTGCATTTATACCTGTTGACTAATGGCCATGCCAACGAAAAGGATATTATTATATTATATTATTACAATTAATAAATATTAACTTGCCGTACTGTGAACAGTACTGTAGACCTCGCGAGCACACTTTGCCACATTTTTCTGGTACATTACCTTAATAAATATTGTATGAACATATTTATGTAACAAAAACTAATGACGATTCCTTATTTAAAAAAAAAAACGGTACAGCAATCTTCGTACCCCAGAATCCGAGGTGTGAAAACTTTGAATACGACTGGGATTAAATTACCATTATTATTATTTTCAGTCCATAGTGGGATATAGAAATAATGCCGTAAAAGAGGATTTAGTTAACGAAGAGCCAATTTTGGCTGGATATGAAGCCAATGGCGATGGTTGTGTAGGCTCACGTGTTTGCCGACATAAGTACGTGAACTTTTCTATCGTCACGGCAAAAGGATCCCCTCTCAGGTACCTTAATTTTAGTATTTTTTTTATTTATTTATAATACATATAGTTTATAACATAGGGTATTTGGCAACTACTACAAAAAATATGACATGTATTAAATATGATAGCTTATATGTAAATAATATCTATACAAAGTGTATTCACGAAAAATTAATTAAAATATTTCAATTTTACAAAATAACATTGAGAATTTTTACCTGTATTTCATATAAGGCAAAATGTAAAAATCTGTTGACGGTTCGCGTGACGTAACTATACGAGTATAAATTTACTTAGCGTAACGAAACTTAACTTTCGTTGGTTGGTCTTTCTTATTATTTAATAACGTCACGCGCAGAATGTCACGAGACTATCCGTTTTCATTTAATCAACCCAGTGATTGGTTTCTAGCAGATATTCTGCAATCATATGACTCTTTCAGCTATTCAGGTCTTGTAAACATATGGATCACTGGATGCCAGACACTCAACAGTTGAAACCCATCTTCCCCGGTTGAAATTCTAATATTTTTTAATATCAATTGCTTTCTTCGCTATTCTGAGTATATGTTATGTCGAGAGAATCTGAGGGTTGTTCCTCCAAAAGGTGCTGAGCGATAGCCGATTTCTGTGGCTCGTTGTTTTTGGACCTCCCTGATGTGATCCTTGATCCGGCACGTAACAGTACGTTTGGTCTAGCTTATGTAGGAGATCCCACAGCTGCAGTCAATTTTGTCCGTTAATCCCTTGACATATGGAATAAAAGCTGTCTGTCTGCTTACTTGCTAAGAGTTATATGAACATCAAACTCCAGGTCCCATATTTAAAAAAAATGGGAGCTTTATATTTTTAAAATTAATAATAAATCATACAATTGGCCGCTATTAAAAATAATCAATTCACTTTGAGAAATTAATTACATTAACATTTCAAAGACTGTAAAATAATATCTAACAGGAAAAACCGATTGCCATATAAAAGTTTTGAAAACGAAACGAAGATTTTGTCATGTGTTCATCGTTTGTTGGCCAGACTCTAGATTGAATCGTTTTCAGGGAAGCAATAAACCTAGCAATTATGAGTTTGAAGAAAGAACAGGTAATATCCAAGCTATGGCACAAATGGATCACCTATAATAAAAAACCTGATTGTGATGCGATGAAAGATGAGGTGAGTTCACATTATATGGTTAGGTTATACGTAACGGGACGCTAATGAAAGTAGACTTAGAAAATTTTCGACTAAAAACTTCGCCTCATGATACCTTCGGGATCCGGTGGGATGGGTTTAAGGATGGTGAATCTTGACGATGCACTACACAGGTTATTGGCCTGGGACTTGGGGTCATAGATTTTGCCATCGGGGATTAATGACCCCGTGGGTCATTGTAATGTGCATGTATGACCTTGACTTTGGTGGCGGAGATCTCTACGAGACCACCGCCTGCCCTTCTAAGCTAATCTATCCGTGTCGGCCCGTGTGGTGTCCACGAGCTCGCTTCGCTAGCTCATGCGGCGGTCTTCAGTTGTCGAACCGAAATTTACTTTTACAATTGCGCCTCTTGACCCTATGACCCCCTGCTCCTAACACTTTTGAATCCGAACCTCTTATCACCTACCCCTTAACTTCTACCCCGTGATTCCCTACCACCAGGAACTCTTACCCCCTTGACCCCTTATCCCATTGATCGCATACCCCCATGAACTTCTGACCCTAATAGACAAAGGTTTTGTTTAAAAAATTTTAAGTCCTTTTATGGTTGAAATGTTTTTAAGTCTTTTACGTACCGGTACCAAAGGTCATCAAGATCATGTTCATATATGTAAAAGGGTCACAGAGCACAAAGGTCAAGGTCACCTTGGACAGGGTCACGCGCCGATCAATTAAATGATCCCGGGATCATATTTATGGTCCGATGGCAAGGTCACTTACCCCTAACGTCAAGGTCAGTGACCTAAGTAGGGCACCCTAGTGGTACCCCACCCTTACACTCCCACATCCCACTGGATCCCGAAGTTATGATACGTACACATCAACACAACATTTTACATCATAATGCATTTTTTTAAGATAAAAGCTCATAATCTGATTTATATTTTCTAATACTGACCATCCAAATTCCTAATCATTCTAATTAACAACGTTAATATGCATACGTATAACTAGTCTGGCCATAAATACTGTTACATTAAAACTTTTCTTTTTCAAATTTTTAATTATTTTGACTTTTGAAACTTCTTTCGTTTTTACGCTATTTCATATATTTTTTCGTGTTCATTATCGCGTTACAATATGGAAGGGGACAATATTAAAGAATATAGGATCGCAGTGATCGCCTTGCACAAAGTAGGTATAGAGCCATCGGTTATATTCCAGACACTTCAAAACCTTGGTATCATCAGCCGTATACTACATACTGTCTTGAATCATGTTCTGAAACATTTCAACAATACACTTTTTAAAAATTATCGTGGACTTTCCAGTAGGACTCTGCTCCTGGTCACAAGACACGAATCACCCAAGCCTGACTAGAAGTCAACGTTTCATACTTTATAACTGCTGAAGACTTTTCGTCATCTAGCCCAGACTTCAACCCTTTAGACTACAGATTTTGGTCAGTTTTAGAGGACATTGTCAGTAAAATCTTTCGTAGAAATATTACTGCACAAATTAGACACAAATTTCGACCGGGTTGGTACCACCGTGCTACATAACATAACATAAACTCACACTGCATCTGCTAGCACCCACATTTCGCCAGTTTATGTTTAGGTCCCAATGTAATAAGTGGCGAGCCTTTAGCGAGCATTAACCGGGCACTTATAAACCCGTGATAAATACACACATAACTTCGAAAAGCATCGAAAAGTCATTGGTGTGTGCCATGGTAAACCTGGGGTCAAACCCGAAACCTCGTCTCCGTAGTCAATGGACTACGGAGTCTAGTGGTATGGGTAATGACCCATACCACTAGACTACCGCGGTATTTACCACCGTGCAATATTATATATAGGTATAGTAGTATATGTATTATAAAGAGGTATAGTACAGGGGCCCAAATGGGACTAACCACCCTGGAAGGCTGCTGCCCCAAGCCGCGCATAATCCCGGTATGGCTCGTCATGCCGGTTGGTGACCAGAAGTGGGAGCTGACCATTCTTTTCAATCCTATGGGTACGCGTAGACCATGGCTCTACAAGTCAGATCTATTTGTTCCTCTACATCCCCATACAGAAGATGCTGAGTCAACTCAACTCTTTGAATAACTGAGTCAGGTGGCAGATGATGCGCAGGAGCAGTTTCCGAACGTAGAAGTGGTATTTTTGGGGAACCTTAACGCCTACTACGAAATCTTGTTGGGATCCGCCAAAACAGACCATGCAGGAATAGCCGCCCATGCATTTGCTCTGGCGCATGGCCTGACCCAATTGGTACACGAGATCACTAGGGTACCAAGTAGGTCGGCCTAGCACCTTCTCTGCCGGTCGCTCTGCTGACGAGTCTCCCAGACCAGTACATTGTTTCGGTACAAGCCGCTTTAGGCAATTCTGTACCACTGTCTGGTCTGCTCCAAGGTGCCAATTATAGCGCCCTCACGACCCGTGCAGGAGAAGCGGTGTCTCGATCGCTACTCGTCCGCAAATTGGGATGGGCTGCGCAATTATTATGCGTCCATCCCGTGTGTTGAACGCTGCTTTGAAGGTAAGAACCCCTCAGATACTGCAACTGTTGTTGCCGGTGAGATCAGTCTGGGTCACCGGTGTCACCGGTGCCCACGGAGTGCGCCCGTGGTTCAGACGCGAGTGTGCGAGGGCTGTTGATTAAAAGCAGTCTGCGTACCGCGCTTGGGTAGGGGCGCATGATACGCGCGATCCCAATGTAGGCCACTTCAAAGCGGCGTACAACAGAGCCACAAAGGTCTGCAAGAGGGCTTACGTCAGAGCGGATGGCCTGCGCATTGTACGGCTTGGTCAAGAGCTAGTGGCACATCCCACGGGCAGCCGTGGATACTGGCAACTGGCCAAAGCCGTCCAGGCCAACTTCTGTCAACCTTCGCTGCTACCGCTGCGCTACCCTGATGGATCCCTGGCCCATGGACCGCAAGAGAAAGCCAATAAGCTAGTAAATCTCTTTGCGGCCAATTTCCGAGTCGATGATTGTGGTATGCAGCCGCCGACACTACCCAATGGTGACCACGTAATGCCTGAAATACGTATCAGGCAATGCGATGTCAGTGCGGTACTGCAATCACTCGATGTCCGGAAAGCCGTCAGGCGTCACCTAGAAGATCACTCCTTAATTAATGACCAGCAATATGGCTTCAGGCCGAAACGGTCAACGGGTGATCTTCTAGCATACGTTACCCAGCTTTAGGGTGAGGCTATGGACAAGCACGGCGAGTCACTGGCAAATTAGTCTTGATATCGCCAAAGCTTTTGATAGAGTCTGGCACAAATCGCTTCTTTCCAAGCTACCAGCCTTTGCTCAGCCTCGCGTCTTCTGTGATGGACGGGCTTCGGAGTTCTTGCAGGTAAATGCTGGTGTACCGCAGGGGTCTGTATTATCTCTCACTCTCTTTCTTCTGCATATCAACGACATGCTGTCCACCGGCAGCATACATTGCTAGGCAGACGATAGCACCTTACACGGGAGTTATCACGGACATCCTGCGGCCAAATAGTCTGATATCACGGAAAAAAGACAGCTGCTTATCACTGATCTGGACCGGATCCTGATTCGCATTTCTCAATGGGGCTCTGAGAACCAGATCAAGTTCAATGCCAAGACGACGCAGGCTTCTCCGTTCACAGAAAATGTATCTTCTTTCCTTCCCCTTCCCACTCTTCGGAGTACGCCGCTGCCACTGCAGGACCATCTCAATATCCTAGGCATGGATGTTCGCTGCAAACTGAATAACAAAAACTACATCGAGAGCATCACACAACAGCATCGCGGAAACTCGGACTCCTGAACAAAGTGAGACGTTTTTTCACGCCGGAGCAGCGGTGTCTTCTCTATAAGACACAAATTCGCTCCTGCGTGGAATACTGCTCGCATCTCTGGGATAGCTCCGCGAAATACCTACTAGATGCTCTCGACAGGTTGCAGCGACGTGCGGTCCGAATAATTGGGATTCCTGGGGTCACGAACACCTTTGCAAATGCGTAGAGATGTTGTGTCCTTGGCTGTTTTTTACCGTCTCTACCATGGTGAGTGTTCTGATGAGCTCTTCCAACTAATCCCACCCTCTCCTATCCTACATAGCACAACACGTGCAGGGCTTAGATCTCACCCTCACATTGTACAGAATATACGAGCAAAAACCAAGCGGTTCGGAGACTCTTTTCTTTGCCGCACCATTAAGATCTGGAATTCATTACCAGCACACGTCCTTCTTCCTACGGCTCCCGGGTCCTTTAAGCGGGGCGTGAAAAAGCATCTGATGAGTGCCACCATTCTAACATTAATTAGTGTTTGTAATGGTGACCCTCTTGCCTGAGACTTTGCCTTTAGCTTACCATCAGGCGAGCTGAAGTCAAGTTGGCGTGTCCTAGATAAAAAAGCAAGTAGTGGCAACATCTTTTGGAGACAGTGTGTAAATCATAGATTCGTGACCAAACAGATAAAAGGCCTGTATAAAAGTCAAAGCTAACCATTCAGAATAATATATATACACATAGATAAGACTTTAGTAAATATGTAGGTATAAATTTTAGTAATATTACATTAAATAATTAAAAAAAAAAATGCATTTTTATTTGTCACAGAACGTATGGCTGGACTAGGTATATTTGTTTATACTTATATTTATTTTTATGTCTTACCCATAAATATTATGTACCCAAGAGTAGCGAGCGAAACGTGATCGTGGGCCCCCTCACCCGATATGGTTAGATATCGGTTAAAAGGGTAGAAGGAGGTCAAGTAAAGAACTCGGTCGTACCCTTGGTAAAAATAATAAATGTGATGTTTAATGTACGAAAACATTGTCTCGTGGTATGAAAATAATATTATGAGAAATAACCAAATGAAGTGCTTTCTCATAGAAATGAAGAAAAAAGTTATGAAAACCAACATGAATTCAAGTAGTTACTACATAAAACAGTATGTATAACAAAGTATAACAGAGGTCAACTGTCTGTTATGAATTCCGTAGATAAGAACAAAAATTTTTGAATAAAAAAGGTATGAGAATGAAAATTATGCAGATTGATGATTATGAGCAGAAATCGGTGAATAAATAGAGAATAGGTTTTTTATGTGAGTCAAGGACTAATATTGAGGCTATGTCAAATTGAGATATTAGACTAATAAGTTAGTATTACAACAAGTGTTTTTTAGAGGTATAGAACTATAAGTTAGCAATACTTTTTCATTTAGCGGCAATTTTTACAGCTTTCAAGTGAGTAATGGTTAGTTGCTTTCGGACATTTAATATGAATAGAACTGAACAACGCTTACAAATTGTGAAAATGTATTTTGAAAATCGAGGTTCCAAATGCAACACGTATTGCGCATAACATCCGAAATTTGTTTAGTGATCGAGCTCACTTTTCAATGTCAATAAACAAAACTGCCGTATTTGGAATGATGATAATCCTCAGTATATGTCACCGTTACATCCAGAAAATCTAAATATTCGGTGTACTATAATTGGTCCGTACTTATTGAATAAGACACTTTGTACTTTTCCACTGTATTTTAATTTCCACCTATCCAGCTTCGCCTCGCGGCGTTCTCAAAGGTTTATATTGGCGATTATAAAGTTGTCGTGAGGCAAAACTGGTCAAGTGAAAAATATACATACATACATATTATCACGCCTTTATCCCTGAAGGGGTAGGTTGAGGTAAATTAACACCCACATTTCACCAATCATTGTTTTATTGCCGTCTTCCGGGCACTAATTTTGACTCGAGTCTTGTATCAGTGCCTTAGTTGTACGACAACGCATGGGAAGAGATGGGGTAGCCCAAATACTACTCTGCCGGGTACCACGCTACATAAAAAAATACGGTGGAAAAGTACTAAGTGTCTTATTCAATATGTGTAGCAGGTTCCACCAAGTGCCAACAATGAACAGTATTAATGGCCCGATTAATCGTCTTAAAAATGATGCTGGTCAGAACATTACAGTCAATGATGACCGCTATAAAGCCATGATTATAGACTTTTTCGTTCATAAATTGAACAACCATGATGTGCTGAAACTGTGGTTTCAACAAGACGGCCCAACATGTCACACAGCTCGTGCCACAATAGATTTACCGAAGAAAACGTTTTGTTTGTAATACGTATTACAAAACGCATAACTTCACGTTTCGGAGCCTCTTGCGATTTAACGTCGCTTGACTATTTTCTGTGGGGATATGTAAAGTCGCTAGTCAACACCAATAAGCCCGAAACGATTGACCACTTGGAGGACGACGTTCGCAGCGTTATTGCCGATATACGCCCACAAATGTTGGAAAAAGTCATCGAGTCTCATATTCATATTTAAATTATAATACCAGAAGATATCTTTCGAATAATGTGAATTTCGTGTTAGCTTAACGAATTGTAGTTCGATACCTCTAAAAAACACCATTTACCTAGGTATTTGTAAAAAAAAATATACTTTAAAATTAAATGAATTTATTTAATTATAAAATAAAAGTTTCAATAGCTATAATTATATTATAGATTATTATGTATTCAATGTTAAAGGAAACTACAATCACCGAGATGACGCTAAGCCAAGTGGCAGGGATATTTTATGTGCTAGTTGGTGGATTGGCTTTAGCTTTGGGGGTCGCATTGATAGAATTCTGCCAGCACGGGCGCGCCGAGGCAGCAAGAGCAAATGTGCCGCTGCGGGCTGCTCTAAGAGCAAAAGCTAGGCTTGCTTCGCGTACCGATCGTAAGACACCAACTCAACGACTGCCAAACGATCATGAACGTCTCGGTTGGAATGGAGCCGCTTTTGCCGGGGTTAGTATATTACAATATCTAAAAAAAACATTTAGTTTATTAGATAGCATGATTATATAATTAACTATTATTCAGTATCACAATAAACGGGATATTTACCATGTTTCATTCACAACTTTTTCTATGTTCACCGCCACTAGTCCAGTTCCGCCGTGATCATGGTGCTTGCAACAGCGCCGAAATATCGGAAACTCAAAACAATGAAACATGGTAAGTTCCCCGTTTATTGTGATACTGATGTGAGTGACCATGATAGTTTAAATAACTATTATTCGTTTATCATGCGTTATTATATTTTATAATTATATAATATATTAGGGTAGTCTATACAAATGGCTTATTGATGTGTGCATGCATACAATAATTACTAATCTAGACAATATAAAGATTAGAGCTTATATAAATGTGCATCACCTACTTGGAAAAATAATAATAAATGGTATACAGTTGTTTGTGCTGTTTATAACTTAGGTATTTGATAAAAAAAATAATTAACAGTTGTATGGAGAACTTTGTAACTTTGAGGGTGTAATTTCTAAAAACCTTCTTTAGTGAACGGTTGCAACATAGCAGGTATAAAGTGCCAAAATTCTCGTATTTTTCTCGTACCTAAACAGTAAGTTTTATCGCAAAAACCAGTTGAACAAAGTTGTAGATCATGCAATTACCTACAAATTTGGTTCCAATTTTTTTGTACGGATTACCATTTCGGACATATGGCTGTTTACGAGAAAAATGCAAGAATCCAATATATTTGACCTTCGACGAAAGGTTCGTTCTTTTCGCATTCACGAAGTATGAAGTGAATTTTATATGGGTACCTGATTCTGGTTATAATACATCCACGTGTAGACGTGTTTTGGTAAACTTAATATAAAACTTTTGGTAAACTTAATAAAAATAAAGAATGAACAGTTTTAGGGAAGTCTGTTGTTATAATTCCATAGTAGGTACAGATTTTCTATTTTACATTGTCCTGGTAGGTGGTGATGCAATTGGATTTATTTTACGAAACTATTTTCAGGCGCATGGACTGCTATTAATTAATAGTACATATTCTATAACTTCATAAGCATTAATATAAGTAACATCAAAGAGCGGTTTCTGTTTTTATTAATTTAAACATGTAAGAAGGTGAAGACAAGAGACTAGGGTATCATCGAGCTGCAGCATAATAGTTGTATTTTTTTTGTTTGTTCCTCACATCACTTTCGCCAGTTGCACTGCCAGGCCCTCAAAAGATGACAGTGCTCCTCGCGATATGTACCCTATTCACCGAAGCTTGGAATATTTCGTTATTTTACGTCTACATTTTTAATAATGTAAAAACATAAATTTCCAAACAGTTTGGAAGTCCATATTGAATTTGCCACAACATTATTATTTTTAACCAAGCTTTGTTAAATAGGGTCTACTACTACTACTATTCAAAATATTTTTCTATACATTAATTAATTTTAATTTTGTTTAGTACAATGACTTCCTCATTGGCAGGGAAGTGATGGGACATTTCCATCGCAAGATATATTAGACATTTATTAACTAACGTAAGTTTATGCTTTCAATTACCTTCACTTGTCCCAATAAAAACCTACTCATTTAATGATTTGTGCAATTCAAAAAGTTCTGTTCTCCTCAACTTACCTCCTGTGTTTATGTATTTTTTTTAATGCAATTTGTTATAATATTGTTCCTGGAACTGTTAAAATAACTCCTGCTGAGATTATACTAAAAACAACAATTCCTTATGGTCATTTTATTTTTCGAGTACGTACGTTTTGCTATTTTTAACTGGAACCACAAACAAAATAAAGTTATAATCTCAGCACGACACCCTACTTGTACCCAAAAAAACTCACTTAATGTTCGTGGTAGATACATGCTCCGTCTCCTGGATCATGATTTGCTTCCGCCAGTAATGTACGATTCTATGGCCATTGATTATGCAAAAGGCACTAAAAATTTAGGCGTGTACATCGACTCCATGCTTGCCTTGAATGTTCACATCGTGGAGGTGAGTAGGAAGGCATACTGTTCGTTTCAATCCCTCAAACGTCTCCAGGAACTCCTACCTCTTCAGACTAAAGTTACTCTTGCGTAATCTCTTCTACTCTCGCTAGCGTAGTCTAATGACTACGCTAAGTCTGCTTTCTCAATGCATCGCCGGAACTGCTGAACAAACTTGTTTGGCCTTTGTAAATACAACCATGTCACGGAATATCGCAAAAGACTGAACTGGCTCCTTATTCGATATCGCCGTAACCTTCATATCCTAACTCTTCTCTATACTATACTTCATAATCCTAATGGTCCAACTTATTTGCGGGAACGATTTAAGTATTTTGTGCCCAGGGGCAAACCCTGACGTCTTTATTCCTCACTTCTGCTTCGCACACCTGCACACACTTCGAGTTGCTATGATAGATCCTTTACGGTAGAAGCTGTACGTCTTTGAAACGCACTACCTCACACTATTCACAGTAGTAATATTCTGGACACCATCAGGAGAAGAGCTAGAGCACATTTTCTATCACAATTTATGTGTCTATGTATGTACACATTATGTTTTTTTTATACCACTTAGGTGGCAGACAAGCGACCGCCCTCCTGATGAAAAGTGGTTACCGTAGCCTATGGACGTGTGTAACACCAGAGGAGACACACTCGCGCTGCCGACCCTGTAAACACAGAGCTTCTGTGCCGTCAGTGTAGAGAACAAAGCAGAACAAGCCATTAGTCATCTTACTGACAGCACAAATTCTCCAGTGAGCTCTCGCTACCCTTCTCACCGCTGGAAACACAACACGAAGTTATTATAACCGCGGTATTCTGTAGGGCGGAGGTACTTCCCCAGTCGGACTGCTCAATTAGGCGGCAATACCGCCGTAATTATGTATAAGTATGTATGTATGTACGTAGATGTATGTATATTTTTATATAATATGTATGCTGTGTATGTAGGTATCCTTCTTTCTATCTGAAATTGAATGTACACTTCACATCCCTCCTTACTATAACTGCTTCACTGCTACTCAAAGGCTTGCTAGGAGAGAACTCATATTGAGTTAAGCTCGCCTTTGTACATGTTTCCTTTTTTGTGTATGATCTCTGTACTGTTTGTGTGCAATAAATATTTAAATTAAATTAAGAGATTAGATTGTACTATATTGTAATATTATACAGAAAAAACTGACTATCTTAAATACTAACTTATCATCATTAGATGTCAAACTTTTATTTTAATTTACTTTAACTATACTTTAAATTTCTATGACTTATGAGCTAAGTATCTCATTAAGAGTACCTAATATTCTATTTACCATCTTTGTACCTGCGTGGCACAAATGAAATTGCACACCTAACAACACACATCGACTGATCTATTACTATCTATTGCATTTTTCAGTTCTTCAAACGTAGGTGTCATTTTTTATAAATTGAAAAAAAAAGAACTAGTAAAGTTTGTATAACAGCAAAAGATGGTGTTTGATTAATATAAACTATAGGTTATGCCAAATGGATTGAGAATAAAGTTTGTTGAGCGAGTTGACCTTACGACTGGTTTGGACCGGTTACTTAGGGGTTGTAAATATTTTTCATACTGAAGCGAAACCGACTCCAGCGCCACGTAGCGCCCGCGTGAACCTTTCTTTTTGCTACACAAAAATCATTACCTTATATACGACATGATAGAAAATATTCAATGCTCAAAATGACTAAGATTAGAAAAAGGTTTATTTATAACAAATTAAAATAAATCATTCATTTATTTCAGACTTGTTTAATGAACACGTTTTTTATATACATTTATTAATTAACTGATTGAAGAACTTTAGAAACATGATATGAAAGCATCTGAAATATCGAGTGTTAGTATTTGTACTTTGCATTTTACGGATTTATAAAGACAAGATATAGTTTATATTCATTATAAATTTTAATTGTAATATTACGACGAAGATGTGACTTAATAGATTCCCCAGAAATCGTAATTTGGCGCAATAAATATTTAGACAATATTTGGCAATTTAGAAATGAGGTACAAGTGAAACTGGTTAGTTTGTCAATGACTAAAAAGTGTTTACTTTCAAGTGATTTTTATTATATAATCTCTATTTCTTGCGTCAGCAGTGGCAGTAAAATGTACCTTGCCCACATTAACTTTATGTCTTGCGCCTTCACAGAATATTATGTTTTATGCCTAGTTTGGTCGAAAGAATTTAGTACTACTCGTTTTCAAAAAAAATCCGCCTAATAATTATAATTTAGTTGATGATTATCATCATCATCTACATCCTCATAGAGACGTATTGTCTGATTGTATTCGAATACAAGGTGAACTAGGAGCTCAGGGTTCTCGTTCCAGCGCTTCCTCCTTCACTTCAAACGATCTGGGGCATCCATGATGAGGCCATTGGCACGTCTCCCTCCACGACGTCAAGCCATATATTCTTGGGCCTATACCTTCAACCTGGGTCATGCAAGGACGCTATTGCCAAGCAATTGTTACCCACGTAACATGGCGGTTTCCGTAAGACGTGACGGACATGAAGGCTGCCCTGGATGTGAGAGTTCCTCACGCGCTCTTTAGGTGTATTACAGCACATTCACTGCAGCATTTTCATCGCCCTGCTTTTGTCGCTCCAGCAGCGATCACGCCTCACAGTCATGTATATGGACAGGCCTAATATTATTAATCGTTTTATGGACCTGCCCCATCAACTTGACTAGCATTTTAGAGTCGAATGTGACACCATTCATTCCCGCTATTTGGCCCACGCGGCGGTAATGCATGCCCTGACGTCACACGCGGTATCACCAGACACGTAAAGTACAGATCCCAAGCACGTAGCCTGGTCCGTGTGATCATCAAGTCATCGACTGTGACACATACCCGTCTGTAAGGGATCAGTTGAGTATAATGCCAATTAATCTGTCTTCGCCGCATTTAGCTTCAGATCGCCCCTCTCAAGCGCCTCATTCCACACTATCACACGTTGCACCAATCTGCTTCTATCCGCGTCTTTCAGCGCTATATCATTAGCATACATGAGGAACCATAGACGCTGCTGGCAACATAATTTTTGAAACAATAAAGAATAGTATTATTTTAATCATTCTCACTCGTATCGAGAGTAGTTATTACGTAGTAACTGTTATCTAAACCGTACCCAAGTTGACGTGCAACTAGTCATTTTCCATTTTCTCCTGTGAGGAAAAAGTGTACGAGGAGGTAGGACACGGCGGTATTTCCGCCCAATTGAGCAGTCCGACTGGGGAAGTACCTCCGCCCTACAGAATACCGCGGTTATAATAACTTCATGTTGTGTTCCCAGCGGTGAGTAGGGTAGCCAGAGCTCACTGGAGAATTTGTGCTGTCAGTGGGAGGACTAAAGGCTTGTCCTGTTTTGTCCTCTACACTGACCGCACAGAAACTCTGTGCTTAGAGGGTCGGCAGCGCGAGTGTGACTTCTCTGGTGTTACACACGTCCATAGGCCACGGTAACCACTTTCCATCAACTGGGCCGTGCGCTTGTCTGCCACCTAAGTGGTATAAAAAAAGCACCATCTTTTGTTCATTTATAAATAATAAATTTATGATTTATCAAATTATAGAATATAATGGTAAAAATGTATTTATTTGAAGTAAATTAATAATAATAGTATGGTTGTCTGGAAGAGATCGCAGACCGCGATAAGACCGCCCATTGTACAACTATCTAGAATGTATGTATCCATTGTATGTGTCTTATGTTTGGTGTGCAATAGAGAGTATTATTATTATTATCATTATTATACACAATTTATTTCAGACTTGTTTAATGAACACGTTTTTTATTTACATTTATTAATTAACTGATTGAAGAATTTTAGAAACAATATATGAAAGCATCTGAAATATCGAATGTTAGTATTTGTACTTTGCATTTTACGGATTTATAGAGACAAGATATAGTTTATATTCATTATAAATTTTAATTGTAACATTACGACGAAGATGTGTCTTAATAGATTCCCCAGAAATCGTAATTTGGCGCAATAAATATTTAGACAATATTTGGCAATTTAGAAACGAGGTAACCTTAACGTAACTTAACGTAACAAGTGAAACTTTAGGTTAGTTTGTCAATGACTAAAAAGTGTTTACTTTCAAGTGATTTTTATTATATAATCTCTATTTCTTGCGTCAGCAGAGGGAGTAAAATGTACCTTGCCCACATTAACTTTATGTCTTGCGCCTTCACAGAATATTATGTTTTATGCCTAGTTTGGTCGAAAGAATTTAGTACTTCTCGTTTTCAAAAAAAAATCCGCCTAGTATTATTATAATTTAGTTGATGATTATCATCATCATCTACATCCTCATAGAGACGTATTGCCTGATTGTATTCGAATACAAGGTGAACTAGGAGCTCAGGGTTCTCGTTCCGGCGCTTCCTCCTTCACTTCAAACGATCTGGGGCATCCATGATGAGGCCATTGGCACGCATGTCTCCCTCCACGACGTCAAGCCATATAATCTTGGGCCTATACCTTCAACCTGGGTCATGCAAGGACGCTATTGCCAAGCAATTGTTACCCACGTAACATGGCGGTTTCCGTAAGACGTGACGGACATTAAGGCTGCCCCGGATGTGAGAGTTCCTCACGCGCTCTTTAGGTGTATAACAGCACATTCACCGCAGCATTTTCATCGCCCTGCTTTTGTCGCTCTAGCAGCGATCACGCCTCACAGTCATGTATATGGACAGGCCTAATATTATTAATCGTTTTATGGACCTGCCCCATCAACTTGACTAGCATTTTAGAGTCGAATGTGACACCATTCATTCCCGCTATTTGGCCCACGCGACGGTAATGCATGCCCTGACGTCGCACGCGATATCACCAGTCACGTAAAGTACAGATCCCAAGCACGTAACCTGGTCCGTGTGATCATCAAGTCATCGACTGTGATACACAGGCCGACGCGTCGAGAAGCTCCATCTAGGCTATGCAGCATCTCGCCCAGTTGTTGATGTTGTCGGCGAACTGAGGATGTGAGATGTACTCACCGTTAATGTTTATACCCCACCCAGTTCAATCCAGAGTCTTGAAGACGTCCTCCAGTGCGTTGGTGAATAGTTTCGGGGATATAACATCCCCCTGTCTTACTCCACCCTGGAAGCTAATAGGTTTCGTCTACTGGTCTTGGAGCTGGACGGACATTGTGGCAGTGTCATACAAGCATCTCAGCACCTCATGTATCGCCAATCGACACGACACCGCTGTAGGGCATCCATAACTGCCCAGGTTTCGATGGAGTCGAAGGCTTTTTCGCAGTCCACAAACGCCATACACAGCGGCTGATTGTATTATTGAGCTCAGTAATTCTGTCATCACCTGGGCACCTGTTGTTCTTTAGTTGTCTGAGAGCCGCCTCCAACTCGCATTGCTCGACATCGGGTATCTCCTCGGTGTAATGGCGCGTGAGTGGGGCTCTGTGGTCTTTATCCCTGTATCCCGTCGGTTTACTCGTCCGTGATGCATAAAGCTGTTCATAGAATGTCCCGACCTTATCGAGAATCTCGAACTTTGAGGCAGTCATTTTACCTTCCGCAGTTTTAAGTTTCGTCAGATGGGGCCTCCTCAACTGCTGAACGAACACAGTCGACCCCCTATTTCGCTCAATCGCCTCCTGGACGATGTGGGTGTTGAAGCGTCGGAGGTCGCGTCGAATCAGCTTTTTAATTAGTTGGTTCGTTTAAAGCTTTCTCATCTGACGAAGACAACGGTGTGGATGACTGCTGACGTCTCTTTATCATAAGTTCGAGAATCTCAGGAGAGAGCTTGGACTCTCGCTGTTTGCGTTTCCAGTTCGGTTTCAGTTCCAATTGGAACTTTTCGGACCCTCGAGCTACTTGGAGTGGCGTAGGTCGGAGAGTAGACCATATCATTCGGAATCTTTCAGCCTTGATGTTGATATTTAGAGAGCCTCGGATAAGTTTGTGATCGCTTCCGGTTTTAAATTTGTTGATCACAGAGAAAAAAGAAAGAAAAAAGTCTATCTCGTTTCTTATCACAGAGTTCCGACGCGAAATTAAGAAGAGCCGCTGTGCCTCGAGGAAGTTGACTAGCATTTGTCCCCTATGATTTCTGCACCCCACTCCATAAGCTCCGATTTTCGTCTCGCCGCGTTCTTGTATTCCCACTTTAGCATTTAAGTCCCCCATAACAACGTTGTAAGTGGCCTTGGTGGGGTGATTACCTTAGCAATATCCTCATATACGGCCTCGGCACTTTCGTCGGGGTGAAGCGAGGTCGGCGCATATATCTGTATCACTTTCTGCGAACGTCTGTTCGAGAATTTTACTATTAGGTTTAATACCCGGTTATAATTTTACTACCCGGTTCGACGCACTACCGATTTCAACAACGCTGCTAATAAGGTCCTTTTCTACCAGAAAACCGACACCTCCCTGGGAGAGCTGTTCCCTTTCTCTGAAGAAGAACAGGTCCCCCGACTCAGTGGTTGTCGTGTCCTCCCCCTGTCTTCGGATCTCGGACAACCCGAATGTATGCCAACTTATGCAAACTAGTTCTACCTCTAGTTATGCGAGGTGCCCGTCCAGACGAAGTGTACTGCAATTATACGTTGCCAGTAGTAGTCGTCGGTTTCGGTAGCCTCCCGTAGCCCGGAGATTCTTCGTACCCCCCGCCCCGCCGTTACCCGAACCACTACCTTTCCTTTTTTGATAAACTTTATTTTTAGCAGACTAATCACCCAAACAACAAAACTACTTAGCATGTTTTGTAAGCCTTTTAATTAATTTATTTTTAAATAATTAATTTCACATATTGTACGTATGAACAAGTATGTGAAATTAATATTTATTGTAAAACTATAACAACAAAATTGATTAAATCTTTGCCCATTCTACAGTGGATTAAATTCAATTGTGATCTCTTGTGATTTTCTCTTGTGATCTCTTATCCTGATGTTGAAAGTATTTACTGTTTACCATGATTCCTTATGAGTATGGTGTTACCGATTTATGTTGTAACCGCACTGCATCCGTAGTAACCGTTACTCGTACCACTATATGATTTTGTAACTTTACCTTTCATCATCATTTTTCTAACGACTGTTCAGATATTTTGCTCAAAGAATTACTCACAATCTTACTGTAAGCTGTTCTATAGTGTTACATATAGATAAACATCGGTAGCAGTAATATATTTATAAAATGATGATGAATGACTTAATTAAATCTTAAGTTATACAGGATTCGAATCTGCCTAACTTTAGTAACATCTAAAGAAAATTAAACTAATTAAAAATTTACAATATATTTTATGATTATATATTTTTTGTTTTACAGTACTTTACCTCCGGTACTCAAATCGCCCAAGAAGATGCTGTGCATGCAAGCTTCACGCACGTCTGATCCGCGGAAAAGACCGGCGTCAACGTACGCCAGTCTTCTGCAACAACAATACCAAACAACGCAATGGATTTGTACCAACTCTAAAAAATATTTGTTTTGGTTCTCTATTGGGACACATAAAGTTTACTGTCAAACATACTTTATCAAAACAAACTTTTAATTTACCAAACTATGAGCACGGTCAGCATAACTATACAAAAGCTTAAAAGCGTGTAAACGCTTAAAGCATAAATCTGTTTAGCTCAAAATACTTGTCGACGTTTAATTTTCTCCAGTCTGTTTATGGATAATAAACACACTGAAGCATTATTTTGCTTGACAATGAGTTTTAATCGCAGTCATAACATGGTTGACTAGATTTCAATTGGTTAACAAAGATAGAACTGGTGTAAAACTACATATACTAATATTAATGTGTCAGTTATTACGAATGCGCATAGTTTGCAATCCGACTGAAGGCCCTGCCCTGGTCGAGGTGTTAATTCCGATTTTAGTATTAACTCATATCTTCTGTAAGATACACACTACTATAATAGCTGTTCAGCACAAAATATTCATCTCAAAATATGTATCAGTTTGTGACCTGACCTAACCATAATTTTTTTGTAACCTGCAAGTTGGTACAATGATAGATGATGAAAGATAGTTGTTACTTCGGACTATATCTGGAATGATATAGGTATAAGGTAGGCTACTTTTTATCCCGGGAATACGTAGGGTTGTGGGAATAGGATAAAATACTATAGGGTGTGCCCTATAGTATTTTTATCCCAGCTAATTGTATTATACAAAGACACGCAGGCCTATACAGATATTCATTACCACTTTTGAGTGTCTGCGTCCCGTTACAAATTCGAAATTCAAAATCCATTACCAGTTTGTCTAGAATAAATAGAACTCATCGGAATTAATTGTTGCATAGTGATAGAAGATCTACAAATAAATCATCCATTTTTTATGTCTGCCAAGAGTAGGTATAACAAGTCATAATGCCTTTCAACTGCATTATCTGTAGAGCCTAAAAATGTCTCAATGGAGCTGTTAAATTTAGGTGGCAAGAACGACTTTTACGGGGCTCCTATTTCTGGTTAGTTCTAAAGATATAATAAAAATTAAGGGACTATACCCAATCAAACTTTTTGTTATTTATTGATATATTTTAAACTATTATAATTACAAGTATCGGAATATATAATAATATCATGTTTGTGAGTTTTATTGGTTTCCGATATTTAATTAAAAAATAGTAATGGTAACTTATAATAATTTATAATGTAAATTATAATAATTTGACATACATGTCATTATAAAATCATAGATATATTTAGTTAATTATTATAATTACTACTTGTATTAAAGGATTACGCGATTTCAATAAATTAGACGGAAAAAATAGTCTAAATGGTGTACTGAGAGACTTCTACCGCTAAGTCAGTGGTTGTAAGTTTGCTCAGTGAAAATATCATGTGTGAGGTGTTAATTTGCATTCTTTAAGTGTTTGTAGGTATGTATACTTAAAAAATGTATCTCAGTGTGAGTATCCCCATGCTAGAATCCATGTGCTCGTTAAGCTATAGATACGTTTAGTCTAGATAGCGCTATACATTTTGACGTAGAATAGAATAAATATGCCTAAAGGTACAATATTTCATAAAATCACAGCATCAAAATATTATCATGCCTTTAAAAGTTATTCCAAACTAGTTATGTAAAAGTAGGTATTTTAAGTAAGTAACTAAAATGCGTTTCAAGGTTATTTTAGACACATATTTTGAAATCCGGTAGAGCTCCGACTATAGTTCTATTTATCGAAATTCGAAATATCTTCTTCTTGCCCGTTTCACTATTTGTTCACGATGGACGCAAAAAAATCTGAGCAAATTTTGATCCGAGTCTTAGCAGAGAGGTCTTGGTTAGATCTAAAATATAAGTAGATTGGTATAGTTTGATCGCAATTCGTTGAGTAGAACCGGCGATTATGGACTAAAGTCGCAAAAACAGATATCAAGCAAGCATAGCAAGTCGACTTGCTTTACTAGTGATGTGAGTTGTCATGTTCTCTGTGTCTCCGCACATTGATGTTTTGCAACAAAGCTATTTACATTGGTTTGAGTTTATATTGGGCAGGTATTTGGGATTATGTTTCTACATAGTATGTATTTATAAATTATATATATTTCTAAACAAATAACCTTTGTTCGCATTCTATAATTCAACATTTTTTAAAATATACAAGCAATAAACGTAGCTTACTTAGTTAGCACTGTGTAGATAGTTCTAGAATTTATATTTATTTTCGTCCTATTAAGAGTAATAAGGTCATAAAGTCATTCTCTATAATGGAGTATCGTACCATCTCTCGTCTTCACCATACGACGTTTCAATACTGAAATGCCACTCATGCTAAAATAAATATTGACTTCAAAACAAAAAAAAAATTACATAATTAACATTATATAATATTAATATGGTATGCTTTGGTAAAGCTCAAATTTAGTAATAAGTACATATATAAATAAAATTAAATCTATTTACATATTTATATATATAGTATTAAGCTATTTATTAATAAAAATAATAACTTATTTTTAAATTTTCGCGTTCCATGATGAAAAAAAAGGTAGTTTTGTAGCTTTATTATTACTCTAATCCAGGTTGTATTTATAAAACGAATGTTGCCAATTCACAAATATGTTAGTAGGCTAATGATTTTTATACATATCACTGCCATAAATTCGCCTATAATGTACCTAATATCGTTGACAAAATCGTCTTAAGTAAGGCGGTCCATACCTTAAAACAATTGTTGAACTTGTTTGATTACTAGTATTTTGTGTTGGCGGGGTCGTTCTCATAAAATCCAGACATAATAAAGATTTGAACTTGTATAAATAAGCATAGAACTGCAAGTTGGTGGATGGATCTTAAAGACATCATAATAAAAGAAATATTAAAAGTCCTCATCAATTGGACTTGTGCATTTTATTCATGTTCAAAGGTCAATATTGGATTCTCGCATTTTTCACGTAAACAATAAGTGTTATCGGAAAAGTAGGTTAGACAAAGTGGTAGATCATGTAATTACATACAAAATAGATCATTGCCATTTCAGAGATATCGCGATTTAAAAAGTCATATCATCATATATAAAGTTAATTATTCCTAAAGTATGATACATAAACGCAGAACCTGAACCACTGCTCCTGTGAACTTGAAATTATGGCAGTAGATGCTTTTCATATTGCTAACATCCACTAAGAAAGGATATTTGGAAATTTTGTTCTTAAGGGGCTAAAATAAGGGGAGAATGGGAATGGACTTCTATACAAACCTTTATCCCTTATTTACCACCCTAGCAACGAAATTTCTAAAAATATATTCTAAACAAGAATTACGTTTGGTAAAGACTATATATCAGTGGCAAGGGGTCCATATAACCCAATTCTGGCTAGCTTCCTATTGCGTCTCAAGGCGCATAAAAAACTAGATACAAGTAAGTATTTTATTTCCACCGGCTTCCCTTTTGAAAATTTCCACCCTACGCACTGCTATATATTGCATAAACCTCCGATGGTAATGAAGATTAAGATTATTTTTATCGTGTACTTGATACAAGAAGGTAATCAAAATGCAACAAGTACTCTAGTAAAATTAATGATCCAAAATGGTTATTGTTGTTACGATAATGCCTGATTGTTACAGTAGGTACTACAGTAAAACAAAATATATAACATAGCTCGAGCAGTTTGTATCCAGAATCTCTGTAGATTCATAGTATTCTAGCCAGAATTAAATATGTTATATTTGCGTCTACTTTATCTAATAATAATGTATAAATTTTAACTTCTTCTGTAATGTTACTACACTTTCAATATTATGTCATTTTATCTATTAAATAATTTGCAATTCCAATATGATTTCATTTCACAAAACATTTCATATATCACGAGGTAGGACACGACGGTATTCCCGTACCAATTGAGCTGTCCGACTGGGTAAGTACCTCCACCCTACAGAATACCACGGCTATAATAACCTCGTGTTGTGTGTCCGGCAATGAGTAGGGTAGCCAGACCTCACTGGAGAGTTTTTGTGCTATCAGTGGGGAAACTAAAGGCTTATCCTGATTATGTCTTCTGCACTGACCGCACAGAAACTCACCGTTCTAACAAGGTCGGCAGCACGTGTGTGACCCCTCTGGTGTTGCACATGTTCATAGGTCATGGTAACTACTTTCTATCAGGTGGGCCATGTGCTTGTCTGCCACATAAATTGTTTAAAAAAATAAAAATCAAGGTTATAAAAAATAAGTTAATTGTTGTTAATTTTGAAAAACAAGCTAATCTAATTGCTAGCTGCTAGTTGCTAATTGCTAGCTCACAATAATTTATGTAAAAAATAAATACCTAATAATAAAATAATCAGTAACAAAAACTGGGGAGTCGGTCTCGCGCACTGAGTGTTCCGTACAAAACTGAATAGGATAGAATAATTTATTTGCTCATAAACATGATGTTTAGCCGCAGACTGTGGCATGCAAATTTTCACATAATCATTAGCAAATAATATTGAATACATTATTTAATTGCATTGTTTGTCTGAAATATTAATTGATGTATGAAAATAATTATAAATATAGAATTATTAGAGGTCAATTTTAAGTGGTCAAACATTTAGTCAATACTACTTTCATTATCAGTAATATTTTAACAGTCTCAAATTATAATGCTTAGGAGTAATGAGATTAAAGAACATAATACAGTTACTGTAAAAACAATTATACATATTTAAGGAAAATTCAATTTAAATATTAATAGGTCATAGAATATCTCAAGTTTTCTATAATCTATAATCATCAATTAAATAGAAGAATCTGTCACATAACCAAACATAGTTCTTTGTTGAATGTATTCATCAATTTCCGGAATTGTATTGGTTGGAATTAACTAAAACTAATTAAAATAAGAGACTAAAATTGCAAAACTTCATTTACGAGTATTGTCATTGTGAAAACTTAGATCCATACTGTTTATTTCATCATAGGCATCTTAATCGTGTTTTCAAAATTCCTATTGTGCTCTTAATACTGTTCACAGCATGATAATGGCATTTCTTATTACAACCCCGAAGTTCCAGCAGCTGCGTTAGTTATGAAATGTGCTTTGATTTTTTGAAGCACCTGAAATCACACATACAATAGTTATTTGTTATGCAAGAGTGCAAAGCAGCCTTTTAACCGCGTGCTCAAGTTTGATGACCGAGCACGCGAAGGACTCTATAATTAAAATCCTGAACGTTAACGAGGGAATCAAACGATCACCAGGTGACAAATCTTTGCACTTGAGTGCAACACGTAACTTTTCATCCCACCTCAGCGAGAAAATGACTAAATGCATAAAAAAGTAGGTACACCAGGCCAAGGAGTTCCCAGTCTGAGTCTTTTTTTTTGTGAATTGTGATAAATTTGGCTACATGAGGTAGAAGTAATAGGTTTAATGATGTTTTGAAACACAACCTAAGGTTGCACACGATGTTCTAAATTCAAATTTAATTTACCCTCTAGAGGATAAAAGCGACTTTTGCACTCAGAAATCGAAGAGCAAAGTTACTATTTCCGAGATGGGGGGATGAAAAGTTATTTACAACATGGATAACGTTGAGTTGAGATGCTGCATTTTACACATATTTATGTTTTGTTTTCTACTATTATTTATTATACTCGTCACTTTTTTTTTTTATACCACTAAGTTGGCAGACAAGCACACGGCGCACCTGATGGAAAGTGGTTACCGTGGCCTATGGACGTTTGTAACACCAGAGGAGTCACAGTCGCGCTGCCAACCCTGTAAGTTTCTGTGCCGTCAGTAGAAGACAAAGCAGGACAAGCCCATAGTCTTCCACTGACAGCACAAATTCTCCAGTGAGCTCTGGCTGCCCTACTCACCGCTGGGAACACAACACGAAGTTATTATAGCCGCGGTATTCTGTAGGGCGGAGGTACTTCCCCAGTCGGACTGCTCAATTGGGCGGAAATACCGGCGTGTCCTACCTCCTAATTGATTTAATTAAATTTTTCTGTACGTGAACCCATGTATGGTCTTTGAGTAAATATATGAATGATAATTTTTATAAATGATTAGACAAATATTGCACATGCATATTAGTATAAGTTCTATCTTTACTACACTTTCCTTATAATAATTAAATGTAATTTTACTCACAATAGGAATGTTCCTGATATACCTTGTAACATTAGTTATCTTACCTCATTTTGCTTTGGACATACTATGGATACTAGGGTGCCATCACCGTCATTAACTAAACCAATGACACAGGTATTTAAAATTATGTAAAATATCTGTAAAACACAGATTATATATCTGCGTTATATGCATACGCATCTATATACAGAGAACCTGGTTGAGTTCAATGCCAAGAAGACGCAGGCCTGTGGGTTTACAGCAAAAGTATGTTCTTTTCTTCCCCTCCCCACTCTTCAGAGCACGCCACTGCCACTTCAGGACAATCTCAATATCCTAGGTATGGATGTTCGCTGCAACCTGAATAACAAAAATTACATCGAAAGTATCATCAAAACAGCCTCACGAAAACTCGGAATCCTGAACAGAGTGAGACGGTTTTTCACGCCGGAACAGCGGTGACTTCTATACAAGACACAAATTCGCTCCTGTGTGGAATACTGCTTGCATCATTGGGAATCCCGAGGTCACGAACACCCTAGAACCTTTACACATGCGTAGCGTCCATGGCTGTATTTTACCGTCAGTACCATGGTGAGTGTTCTGATGAGCTCTTCCAATTAGTCCCACCCTCACCTTTCCTACACAGGACAACACGTGCAGGTCTTAGATGTCATCCGCACACGGTGCAGAACATCCGATCAAGAACCAAGCGGTTCGAAGACTCTTTCCTCTGTCGCACCATTAAGGCCTGGAATTCATTACCAGCTCACGTGTTTCCTTCTTCCTACAGTCCCGGGTCCTTTAAGCGGGGCGTGAAAATGCATATGACGAGACCGTCAAGCTGAGTGTCACCATTGTCACACGGTATATGTAGGTAACGGTGACCCTCTTTTCTGAGACTTTGCCTTCAGCTTACCATCAGGCAAGGCGAAGTCTAATTGACGTGTTCTATATATAAATATAAAAAAAAAACTGTTTGCTCTGCTCTGCTTTCAATTTAGATATGTATTGCTGTGTATACACTGTACTGTATACATAGTCTTAGACATGATTAAATAAATATTTACCTTTGTTTCTTTCATTATTTAGAGGCAATCTAATAGATTTATATTTTGACAGTGTCAACATTACGTTAATTACTTGTTGGATTGCTCTTCATGCAGTGTCTACATTTTTTGCGAGCAATTTTTGACAGCCACAATTAGTCAAAAATCATAAGGTACCTACTTGGTAGGTACATGGAACATCAATAAACCTGCATTTACATAAATAAGAGTTGCTTCTTAAAACACATTGAGTTATGGTTACCTTTAACCTATTACTTTTTTGTGTATTTGTGGCACTTGATCATATTTTTACAGACAAAAATTGTGTCATCTTCTAATATATTTATAGAATCTTCGGAAAGGCCTGGCCAACTAACTGAGTATGTAGTATCTCGAAAAATTCCATTCTTTTTCCTCACTTTTCTCCTTCTCCTTATTATCACTTCTTTTGGCTTCTTCTAATAGATCACACATGCATCACTATTATCTGTGGAGCATTAATAATTATTAAATTAAAGTAAAATAATTGTATAATTTGAAAGACTACATATAGCATAAAAATGATTGACTCCGTTCACGAAGTTCACGTCATTTGACAGCTCAATGAACTGACAAATTTTAAATTCAACCTCGTATTATTGTCATGCGGACGACAGTACCGGGGACACGTGTTACACGGGTCGAACAAATATCCCTCAGTCCGAGGTGGAGAAGAGTCGCGAACAACAGAGTGTCTGAAATCGAGACTACTCTCTCTGAAGTATCTGATTGGGGACGACTAAACCTAGTCCAATTCAACCCCACTAAGACACAAGTATGTGTATTCACCGCTAAGAAAACCCCATTCATTGTAGCGCCGCAATTCCTGGGCACACCGCTTACCATTTCCTCGAGTATCGGGATCCTTGGTCTCGATATCTCCAGGCTACATCCAGTACCGGAGTCATTTAGAGGAGAATGTTAAGTTGGCATCAAGAAAACTCGGAGTGCTCAACAGGGCGAAGCAGTACTTCACTGCGGAGCAGCAACTCCTTCTTTATAAAGCACAGGTCCGGCCTCACATGGAGTACTGCTGTCACCTTTTTGCTGGAGCACCTGCATACCAGCTTGACCCCTTCGACTCGTTGCAAAGACGGGCATTGAGGCTGGTTGACAATCCCATACTCACAGGTAGAGTGGAACCTCTTAGCCTTAGGAGGGATTTTGCCTCACTGTGTGTGTTCTACCACCTATACAATGGTTTGTGCTCAGATGAATTGTTTGACATGATGCCCGTAGCTACATTCTATCATCGCACCTCTCGCCATAGGCAGGGAATTCATCCCCACACATTGCGACCTGAGACAGTGTCCCTGTGCGGTATGAAAAAAACTTCATCCCACGCACACTCAAGCTGTGGAATGACGACCTCCCTGCTGCTGTTTTCTCAAGCGCCCACAATATGGGGTTTTTCAAGAGGGGCATCAGAAAGATTCTTCATGGTCGGCAGCACGAGTGTGACACCCCTGGTGTTGCATACGTCCATAGGCCACGGTAACCGCTTCCCATCAGGTGGGCCGTGTGCTTGTCTGCCAACTTAGTGGATTAAAAAAAAATTAAAAACTTGAAGTGCTCAACAGGGCGAAGCAGTACTTCTCTGCCGTGCAGCAACTCCTTCTTTACAAGGCACAGGTCCGGCCCCACATGGAGTACTGCTGTCACCCTTTTGCTGGAGCGTCTGCACACTAGCTTGACACCTTCGATCCGGTGAAAAGACGGGCATTGAGGCTGGTTGACAATCCTATACTCGCAGGTATTGTGGAACCTAACCTTAGGAGGGACTTTGCCTCGCTGTGTGTGTTCTAACCGCCTATACAATGGTTTGTGCTCATCCTAACACATTGCGAACGGAGAAAGTGCGCACTGTGCGGTATGAAAGAATCTTCATCCCGCACACACACTCAAGCTAAAGGAATGAACTCCCTGCTGCGGTTTCCCCTAGCACCGACAATGTGGGGTTCTTCAAGAGGGGCTTCAGAAGGTTTCTTCATGGTCGGCAGCGCGAGTGTAACACCCCTGGTATTGCATACGTCCATAGGCCACGGAACCACTTCCCATCAGGTGAGCCGTGTGCTTGTCTGCCACCTAAGTGGTATAAAAAATGGCAGAATTGGAGAATACGAAATTTACTTTCCGCCTCAGTGCTGAGTGCTTAGAGAATTGCATTGATTTGATTTCAAATAAAGTATATTGTTTAATATTTTGGTGGACGCATGAATATAGTACATGCTGTGTGAGGTTCTTAAAAGAGAGGGTGTAGTTTGTGTGAGTGGTAAAATCAATATGTGTGATATGATATACAGATCGTAGGGGATACATTTTTTACAGAATTTAAATCGAGTCACATAAAGAAATTAATACACAATGCTAAACAGATCAATATAAAAAAAAACGAGATTTAGGGAATACTACTCACGTGACCTTAACAATCGCGAGGTCACTCTCGCTCTGCTCATGTAAATGGCGGCTTCCCGGTTTCTCGCGAACATAAATTTTTCGATGTGAAACCCAGCAAACAGATTAGCCTTAGCCCTATCCCAAGCCAGAAAGAAGAGACACTTGTTCTTTGAAGATAAGTTTTCTGTGAGTTTTCTCCCTCGGCCTCTCAATTTGAGATGTTCCGTGCTAAATTTGCTTCAATTTCAATTTTTATTGAAGTTGCGAAACTTCACCAAAGTCGTCCTTAAGAAGAACGGTGACAAAATCCACAATTATCAATTCCCGAGTCGATGATTGCGGTATACAGCCGCCGACACTATCCAATGGTGACCACGTAATGCCTGAAATACGTATCAGGCAATGCGATGTTCGTGCGGTGCTTCAATCACTCGATGTCCGGAAAGCCAGTGGCCCGGATGGTATTCCAGCGGTGGTCTTACAAAAATGTGCAGCGGAGTTGTCTCCGATGCTTACGCGGCTGTACCGACTGTCCTACAGCTCGGGTACAGTGCCTTCGGCTTGGAAAGAGGCGAATGTACAGCCGATCCCCAAGAAGGGGGATCGCTCAGAGCCAGCCAACTATCGACCCATAGCCGTCACCTCAGTGCTGTGCAAGGTCTTCGAGCACATCATTAACAAACAGCTCATGCGTCACCTAGAGGATCACTCCTTAATTAATGACCGGCAATATGGCTTCAGGCCGAAACGGTCAACGGGTGATCTTCTAGCATACGTTACCCATCTTTGGGGTGAGGCTATGGACAAGCACGGCGAGTCACTGGCAATTAGTCTTGATATCGCCAAAGCTTTCGATAGAGTCTGGCACAAATCGCTTCTCTCCAAGCTACCAGCCTTTGGTCTGCCTCCTAGACTGTGCAACTGGATTGCTAGTTTCCTGCAGGAGCGCCGTATCCGCGTCCTCTGTGATGGACGGGCTTCGGAGTTCTTGCAAATAAATGCTGGCGTACCGCAGGGGTCTGTATTATCTCCCACTCTCTTTCTTCTGCATATCAACGACATGCTGTCCACCGGCGGCCAAACAGTCTGATATCGTGGAAAAAAGACAGCTTCTTGTCACTGAACTGGACCGGATCTTGAATCACATTCCTCAATGGGGCTCCGAGAACATGGTCGAGTTCAATGCCAAGAAGACGCAGGCTTGTGCGTTCACAGCAAAGGTATCTTCTTTCCTTCCCCTTCCCACTCTTCAGAGCACGCCACTTCCACTGCAGGACAATCTCTATATCCTAGGCATGGATATTCGCTGCAAACTGAATAACAGAAATTACATCGAGAGCATCATCAAAACAGCCTCGCGGAAACTCGGACTCCTAAACAAAGTGAGACGTTTTTTCACGCCGGAGCAGCGGTGTCTTCTCTATAAGACACAAATTCGCTCCTGCGTGGAATACTGCTCGCATCTCTGGGATGGCTCCGCGAAATACCTACTAGATGCTCTCGACAGGTTGCAGCGACACGCGGTCCGAATTATTGGGAACCCTGAGGTCACGAACATCCTCGAGCCTTTGCAGATGCGTAGAGATATTGCTTCCTTGGCTGTATTTTACCGTCTCTACCACGGTGAGTGTTCTGACGAGCTCTTCCAACTAATCCCACCATCTCCTTTCCTACATAGGACAACACGTGCAGGCCTTAGATGTCACTCTCACACTGTGCAGAATATACGAGCAAGAACCAAGCGGTTCGGAGACTCTTTTCTTTGCCGCACCACCAAGACCTGGAATTCATTACCAGCACACGTGTTTCCTTCTTCCTACAGTCCCGGGGCCTTTAAGCGGGGCGTGAAAAAGCATCTGATGAGGCCGCCAAGCTGAGTGCCACCATTGTAGCACTTAGTGTCTGTAATGGTGACCCTCTTTCCTGAGACTTTGCCTTTAGCTTACCATCAGGCGAGGTGAGGTCAAGTTGGCGTGTCCTATATAAAAAAATAAAAATAAAAAAAATGTGGTCAGATGGGGGATAAATATGTCATCACCATATGTCATGGAATGTGGGGTACGCAAGGTGGGCTAACCTTACCAAAACTATTTAATATTTATGTCAATGCGCTGATAGAGGTTGGGAGGCAGGTTGTTTTAATGATAGAGTATCATTTAATAATATCAGTTATGCGGACGATATGGTGTTGCTGGCCCCCTCTATCAGTGCATTAAGAAAGCTACTAGTAATATGTGAGAAGTATGCGGACAAACATGGGCTGGTAAACAACACCAAAAAGCTCGAATTTAGGGTCGTGGGTACCAAGCGTCCGGATATCATACCGGAGGCGACTATGTATGGAGCGCGACTTCGTCCGGTTGATATCTTCAAAAATCTTGGACACTTTGTTGCTCACAACCTCAAGGACGATGCAAATATTGAGCGGGAACGTAGGGCATTGGCAGTAAGGGCGAATATGCTGGCCCGCAGGCTCGCTCGGTGCACGGACAGTGTAAAAGTAATGCTCTTTCAGGCGTACTGCACATCATACCTGTACTCGATTGCAATGTAGGTCAGCTTTACCGAGCGCTCCCTAAGGACCTGCGCATACAACATAATAGGTAATAATCCTTTCAGAGCGCTGTTGCGGCTGCCACGCTTCCCATCGGCTATGTTCACTCACGCATGTACCGATGGCTTCGCAGCGTAGTGGCGCAAAAAATTGATGTCATTGCTGTATGGAATGCGCAGCAGTGGCAACAGTATGCTCAAGGTACTTGTGGACAGGGGCTATGAGTGCCACATATTAAGGCACGTGTATTAAATGAACCAATCTTTTGTAAAATATAAGTACTAACATACAATTAAGTGAAAAAAATGTTACCAAAAAAAGGAATTTTAATTATCTGGTGAATAAATGAATTATTATTAAATAAGCTTCTATAGAATCCATTATGCTGTATGTATATATTGTATGTACGTAATTATTCATATCATTAGGGAGCTGTAAGATATATATCTATATTTATATCGATTACCTTGAATACCTAGGATTAATGCCTAGATAGGTACCAGAGATAGTATTTACGGGAAACGCTATATTAAGGTCAATTTTAATTATTATTCTGCATGGTTGCAGGTTAAATTGATTTCTTACTTACCTAGGTATATCAAAGTGGTTCTAACAGTTTCAACAGATTCATCAACCGTAAGCTTTGGATTTTGGTGTGCTAACTGTAACCATTGATTTCTACATTTGAGATCATTATGTGAGTGTCTTAATCAAAAAATTAGCTTTAACCATTTAAAACATGTCCTGTAACAATTACCAGTCCGTCGCCATATAATAACATCACACCCGAATTTGACGAGACCGAGCGATTTATTTTTAATATTTTTTCACGATAAAGATAAATTGAAAGAGGGATAAAAATGAAATTCTACATCTTTTAAGATAGATTTCCAAAATTTGTCAAATACCCAATTGTATGATTTTTACAAATAAAGATCATACAATCACTTCATGCTTTTATAAATCCCCGATGTTGCCCAGTCACTGAAAATAGGACGGCCGCTAATCGATAATGTTTTTGAGATAAAATTTCTCCTAAGCTCAGTACTGATCAGGTTAATTAGATCTGCATAAAACTCTTCTACTTTATTGCATGAGGGTAAGTCGAGTAGTTTATTCATAATACATACATACATATAATCACGCCTCTATCCCCGGAGGGTTAGACAGAGGTGAATTAACACACATGTAGTGGAGTTGAGCTGTTCGTTTAATAATATTCTCTCCAAAATAATAAACTAAATTATTTTATATTTTTACGTATATGAAAATTATATATTGACAGCTAAGAAAAGAAAAAAATGTAATGACAGTAAATGTTTTCTTCACGAGATTATTGTACAAAGGTTTTATTGCTTATAAAAAGTTGTTATAGTAAAATGAGGTACGCTAGTCCAACACCCACATTTCACCAAATATTAAATTCAGTCCCGTGTAATAGAGGGTGAGCCTATTGCCGTCATTCGGGCCCTATTGTATTGTTTTGTAAACTTATTTTGAAGACTAAAAACTGAAATCCAACCACTAGCTAGTTAGTTAGCCTAGTTTAATTGCTTAATATGTGTTTTTATTAAAGTCGCTTCAAGTTTGTTTACGTTATCTAACTGTAAAACGTAATTACCTAACCGAATGGAGTATAGGTTCATGAATCATGATACAGTAGGTACCTACCTACGTCACCTATGGCCGTTTGTCACGTAGGCGACGAAACCAGTTTATTCGTGCGCGTTGTGTTGAACCTGGACTTTATAAAGGAGTCGTTGTCCAGTAGTGCAGTACTACTTCGCCCTGTTGAGCATTTGTAGCCAGCTGTTCGACTTCGCATGGGTGACCAAATAATATTTGATTTGAGTTTTTAGGTAGGTACATACCTACCTAATAGAGACTTCATCAAGTTAATAACTTTTTATCTCAACTCTCGTTAGCTCTTTGTTATATTTTAATTAAGCCGAACGGATTTTTTATACTTTAATACATAACAATAAAGCATTTCGTACGACTCAGTCGAGGCGCAAATATTTTTCGGTTGCAAATTTATAAGACCGATTTGGCCTTAATATCTGATTTGTAAGAATAGAATAGAACAGAACAGAACAGAACAGAACAGAACAGAACAGAACAGAGCAGAGCAGAGCAGAGCAGAGCAGAGCAGAGCAGAGCAGAGCAGAGCAGAGCAGAGCAGAGCAGAGCAGAGCAGAGCAGAGCAGAGCAGAGCAGAGCAGAGCAGAGCAGAGCAGAGCAGAGCAGAGCAGAGCAGAGCAGAGCAGAGCAGAGCAGAGCAGAGCAGAGCAGAGCAGAGCAGAGCAGAGCAGAGCAGAGCAGAGCAGAGCAGAGCAGAGCAGAGCAGAGCAGAGCAGAGCAGAGCAGAGCAGAGCAGAGCAGAGCAGAGCAGAGCAGAGCAGAGCAGAGCAGAGCAGAGGAGAGCAGAGGAGAGCAGACCAGAGCAGAGCAGAGCAGAGCAGAGCAGAGCAGAGCAGAGCAGAGCAGAGCAGAGCAGAGCAGAGCAGAGCAGAGCAGAGCAGAGCAGAGCAGAGCAGAGCAGAGCAGAGCAGAGCAGAGCAGAGCAGAGCAGAGCAGAGCAGAGCAGAGCAGAGCAGAGCAGAGCAGAGCAGAGCAGAGCAGAGCAGAGCAGAGCAGAGCAGAGCAGAGCAGAGCAGAGCAGAGCAGAGCAGAGCAGAGCAGAGCAGAGCAGAGCAGAGCAGAGCAGAGCAGAGCAGAGCAGAGCAGAGCAGAGCAGAGCAGAGCAGAGCAGAGCAGAGCAGAGCAGAGCAGAGCAGAGCAGAGCAGAGCAGAGCAGAGCAGAGCAGAGCAGAGCAGAACAGAACAGAACAGAACAGAACAGAATATCTTGATTTGTAAAACATAGGTATACAAAGATTTTACATATTATAGATAATAGGTTCACTATGTTTTGCCACTTGGGCATACAAATTGATTACATTGCTACTTAGCCGTAATGTCATAATCCAGTCACAATGTCATAGTTTAGAATTAAAATGTCACATTATATTGAAGTATTGTTTAAGAATTCGTCAAGCGTATAATAACATTTGTCAATTAAGAAAGGGGTTTTTTAAATTCACATACAGGCATAGATATCATATCCCTTGGAAGTTTATTATATATTTTTGGTGCTGTAACAAATATACTTTTTCCCATAAGGGCTGTTTTACAGTTTACATTACAGAGCTTTTCAACATATTGTTGACGTATTGGACCTTTCCTAACATCTGATACTCATTGAAAATGTTTAGTATTGGTTTTTACAAACATAGCTGTTTCCATTATATACAATCCTGTTAATGTAAGTAATTTATACTCTTTGAAGTAAGGCACACAACTATCAGTCATTCTGAAACCCCATATGGACATGATACATCTTTTTTGCATCTTAAAGACAGTTTCCCGGTCGCTTGATTGTCCCCAGAATATGATGCCATATCTTATGATGGATGCCGCTAACCCATGGTATGCCATTAAGAGTGATTCTTGATTCACTTTTTTTGAGAGTTGTAAGAGTGCATATGAAGCCTGACTCAATCTCTTGCATAACTTATCTACATGTGGCTTCCAAGTAAGTTGGCTATCAATAATTTATGCCCAAGAATTTAGCTTTCGCAGTTTCCTCTATTTTAAAATCATTATATTTCACCTCTATATCCGGAATACTACTCCTTTGGTGGAAATGCATTATTGTAGTCTTTTTTAGATTTATTATGAGATTATTATTATTGAGCCAAGTTATAATATTAGATAATGAATTATTTATTTCATTTTGGTATTCATTGGGATCATTACATTTTATTACTGCTGTGCTGTCATCAGCAAAAAGCACCATGTTATTATTATTAGTAGTTATTAAATTCATTAGCAATGTCTTGAGGTTTAGTTATTTTATATTATTTTTTATTTTATTCATTTTATTTTATTATATTTGGAAAACTTACAGCTAGTGTACAGTTTATAGTCTTAAATAATTAATAGCTGAAGGCCATTAACAAGTTTCCACTAGTAACAATAATGTTTATATAAATAAGGGAAAAAACAGTAGGCAAACAAAACTAAACATCTATCTTTCGAATAAAACCACTACAGATTATTATCAGGATTAACTCTCACCAAAGAACCTATTCGCTAGAACGTGCTTTAAACGGGAAGCATTTGTATTAAAGAGGTCCAAATCTAATTCTCGACATAACATATTGAAGCATCTGCTCACCCGTATTAAGAATGAGTTTTGCCGGTAGGTGCACTTAACAAGGGGTACATAGAGTAAACTAGGATTACGTAATAGTCTGGATCGTGCTATAAAGCCAAGCTCTCCCAACAACTCGGGACAATCCACGATACCAGTCACCATTTTGTGTAAATACACAACATCTGCGATTCGTCTCCGTTCATGCAGGGGTAGTATATGAAACTTCTTACACCGCACAATGTAGTTAGAGGTATACCTACGTGTCTTGTATTGCAGAAAGCGCAAAAACCGTTTTTGAATACGCTCGATCCTATCAATATAAGTGCGGTACACCGGGTTCCACACCTGTGATGCATACTCCAAGTGACTGCGAACGAATGCGCAGTATAGAATTTTGAACGTTTTCACATTCTTGAAATCGGTCGCGAATCTTAATATGAAACCAAGGGCCCTTGAAGCCTTCTTAACAATGTTTTCTATATGCTCATCAAATATTAACTTGGAGTCAAAAGTTACACCTAGATCCCTAACAACACTTATTCTTTTTAAAATAGTATTTTGCAGCTTATATTGAAAGGAAACGGGTAAAGTTTTACGGGTGTACGAGGTGACGCAACACTTTGAGACATTAAGTTCTAGCTTGTTAAGAAGACAGTATTTTTGAAGCTCGTCTAGATCTCGCTGTAGACCAAGGCAGTCACCAATTTCTGATATCGGGCAAAGTATTTTCATGTCATCAGCATAAAGAATTATCTTAGAGTGGCTAAAACAAGAATATTGATGTATTTTTATTTTTTTATTGAGGTAATCGTTTCTGTAGGCAGGCAGAACTTTGGTTTATTAATTATTTGCCAAGTAGTTTGTAATAGACAAGGTTTTTAAATTAAATCTAGTAATGATAATCAAAAACAACGTGCATTTTTAATGAATACTTTATATTCAATTCACAAAGTATTTGATCTGTTTAAATAAAAAAAAACGACAGGTTGCACTCCGGGAGTGCCGGCAGAAGTGAAAACTTGAATATTAACGTTGTGCATTTTTGATATTTTGGAATGGTTTGAGAATAATTTTGTACGAATTGCTTTCATTATCAGTATAAAAGTACTATTATTTATGTGGTGGAATACAATATTCATTTATTTTGCTATCGTACACAAACATGACAATTTACTTAAGGGAATGAAGAATCGCTTACAGAACCTAGTACATTAGTTAATATTGATGCAAATAAACTCCTAAAAAATATAACCTCAGAAGTACAAAAGGCTATAAACAAGGAGATGAAAGATCTGAGACAGTCCATGCAATTCCATAGTGACAAGATGGATGAAGTGCTTGAAAGCGTTCACGCACTTAAGCAAACAATTATTGACGTAAAACGGAAACTTGTGGAAGTCACTAATAAAAATAGTAATTTAGAAATTCGTATTACATTAAAAATTTAACACTTCAGAACTATTACAATTATATTATATTAAAAAGTTTATCACCGCCATCACACATGTGACAGTCGTGTGACATTCGCGCAAGCGCCCTGCGCCGCCTGTCCTCTCTCCATCCGTCTTACGAATTTTCGATCAGGTCACGTGTCCTGACGCGAGTTTAGAAATTTTTACCCATTCCAAAAAAAGTACACAGCGCCGCTAAAGAAGTTTTCACTTCAAAAATATTTACATTCACAAAACTAGATAAAAAGTTCAGTAGGCGACTGTAATTAAAATGATGTAGGTGGGTAACCCTATCGCATGTGTACGTACCGCGCGGCTCTAGGCACTTATCTCAAAAATATGGCCGAGTTACAATACTGTATAGATATTAATACTGTGCTTTGGTCACGTACGTCACTTCAATACAAATCGACTGTTCGTTGTTTTCGCGCCGCATCGCCCCTCTTCGCGTTCGCTTCAAAATCACTCACGTAGGATGCCGCATAAACAAACAAAACAAAAACGAGGTTGCATGTAAAGAATCTCCAGAAGAGCAAATCTGCGATCGCAGAACACCTTCTAGATAGATCTGATACTGACTACTAATTCCCGTCAATATTATTGTATACAGTCATTATGTTAAAAAAACAACACAATTTGGAATTATTTTAAATCCGTACTTTTTGGGATTAGTGTATTCGGTACAACTACATTAGTATGAACATCTACGCGAGCGAGGACTTAAGGCCGCACACGCTTACCGAGTGTCCAGCGTGGGAGACGCCGAGACGGGAGCTTGTGGCGGCCCTGGGAGTGAGAGTTCTCACGCTCTCCACCTTCCTCTCGCGGCGATGGTCCGCTGCGCGGATGCGTGGGCGGCCGGCGCCTCTTTCTGCGAGCAAGTGATGCTCGTGAAGAAGGAGGCGGGGCGGGAGCGGCAGCGGGTGCGACGAAGGATCGCAAGCCAAGCTGCCCGCGTACGAAGGCAACTCGGGCGTCAGAGGTCGATGAACGACCTCCGCCCCCCATGAGCGCAGGCCTGGAGGTGACAGGTGGAGCCGCCTGTCACCCTGGCAGAAGCAGACCGCGGCGGTGGCGCGCCTGGCACGCACCCCGTTTCCGGGGACGAGTTGGGGACTCTGTAGTCCCCACACCCGAGAAGGGGGCCAGATCGTAAGAGATGCCCTGAGTCGGCCGGGGTGCGAGGGATATGCCTGTCAACCGTTGTTTGACATTGTTGTCAAGCGTTGTAGTCGGTTCGAGTCCGACATAACCTCCTCCACCGGCTCCAGTGGGGAGGTATCCGTAGGGATTTTGCGCACGTAAAAAAAAAAGTATGAACATCTGAACCACCGAAATTTACAAAAAAAAAATATTCTCATGCCTAATATACGAATGTTTAATTTTTGACAGTTCAAACTGCAGCAGCACGTCTGTTAAAAAATGTGATGTATGCAAGATATTAGTTCCGTGCAGGACACTGCACGGAACTAATCTCTTGCATACATTGCAACAGCAAACATTGCAATGTAGTCCATCTCTATCCAATAAGATGAGAATTCGTAGATTAAATTCCGTTCATGTTCACCGTGTCAGTACAAAACAGTAGCGTATTACGCTCATGCAAGTACATATAATATGCGAAGGATAGACCTTCTCATATATCTACTTGCATGGGCTTGAGCATAAGCACTATTGTAGACTGAACCTATTACCGTTAGCCGCCACTTATTCAAGGGCTGTATATTTTACTATCGGACAAGTTAACCTATGCGAGAACGCTGGCGAGAGAGAAGAGTACGAGGTAGTATTCTAGTTTATCAGACACTTCATTGTGTCAAGGAGTAAAATGTAAAGCATCACACACTTTATCTTTTAAGATATTTTCAAAACTATAATATAAATACTCCGTAATGATGTAAATCTTTACGTAGGCAAGGACTGGTTAAAGGTACTATAATGTTCAACTTATACTTAAATCTCAATACTTAGTCGCACATTCTCAACATTCTCAACTATAACTGTAAATTAATAAAATAATTACGAATTTGATGCGAGTTTCCAAAAATGCTTGTTTAGCTCTACACTTCTATAGTTTGACTTTCCACTAAATGCATATTAAATGGACATCATCAACAATTTAAGTTTACAAAACAGTAATCATTGTATTAATTGCTGTTATTGTGTTAGTTGTTGGTTATTTATACAGGTAATATTTTCGTTATAGTTATAATATAAAACGTCAGAACTACAAATACTCATGTTATTTTACTTTCTTTAAACTTTGTACTTTTTATTCTTGTCTATCTAGACAATATAAATGAGAGATTGCGCTCGTACTTCCTAGAGCTGTTGTACAAGCTGCATAAATAAGTGCAGCTAGCAAATCTCTTTCTGAATTAATGACTAATGCCACCCAATAATGTCTACAGAAGTCCAGACTACTCTTCACCGCACACTAATAACTAGCTCGTCTTATTATTTCCCTATTATCTCCATCTAAAAAAGGGCTGTAAATGGATATGAATTTCTGAATACAAAGTTGTGAGAAAAATTCTGAATACAAAGTAAAGAGGTAGTTTCAACCAACTCTAAACCTTAGATAGTACCTATTGACCGTCGAAACACATGTCGAAACACTGTTGGAATAAACATTTATGCACGAGATATCAACGAGAAAACCACCGAGCAAAGACTCATCATGCATTTTTGATATACGGCAAATGTAACGTTACACTACCCTGATGTCGCGTAACCCAGATCAATACAAACCATTTATCTCGGGGGAGTCCCCTAACGCCGAACGACAGATAGGGCCAAATGAAAGCTGTAACCATAACAGACAAGGGCGACGCTTTAGCGTGCAACAGAAAGAGACACATCTAGACAGGTCACGAGTGGCGCGGGAGTATCTTGTGACGCTCGCAATGTGGACAAGAACGGTATTTGAGAATTTTACGCAGGAAATTGTCGTCTACTACAAACTCACGTATTACTTGAATAAAATTTAAGTCTAGGCCCATTTCGGTATGAATCTAAATTATCATAATTAAGTAGTTTTTGCGTTTTGCTGTCTAAAAATTAAATAACATTTATAATTTGTATTTTATACGATCGTTAATTATCTCCAGTGAGTCCTATAGACTCATCCCTAGGAGTATTTTTCATCATAATATGACCGACAAAAATATTTCAGTAATTACACTATTATTTTATACGGTGCATATTATAAATGTTTAGATTTTTTTCAGGATCATACCATAAAACCCATTTGAACTCCCTTTTTTAAGATGGTGGCCGCGGGACAAGGTTTGCAACCACTCAAACTAGGATTTAACTTTGAACTGATCCATCCTCCTTAACATCTAAAAAATAACATTGAATCATCAAATTAGATTTATTTATGTATTTGAATAGGGAGCCTACCGTTCGCCACCATGGATCCTGGAAGCGAGATCCCTTTCGGCGCTATACCGGTTTCGAAAGGCGGCGAGGGTGCGTGGTCACGATCCCGAGGCTGCACACGCTCACCGAGTGTCCGGCGTGGAAGACGCCGAGACAGGAGCTGGTAGCGGTACTGGGAGTATGAGTTCTCACGTTCGCCACCTTGCCCGCGGCGATGGTTCGCTGCGCGGATGCGTGGGCGGCCAGCGCTTCCTTCTGCGAGCAAATAATGCTCGTGAAGGAGGAGGCCGGGTGGGTGCGACAAAGGATCGCAAGTCAAGCTGCCCGCGTTCTGAGGCAACTCGAGCGTCGGAGGTAGATGGATGACCTCCGCCCCTAATGAGCGCAGGCCTAGGGGTGATATATCATGGCACATATATTATTCATAGAAAGCAAACGCAAATTGTATGCATTACTGGCTGGTACGTGCTGGCCGCACGGCGACGCGGGTACTGTATAAGTAAACTGGAAACATACATGCGCCTTATTCAATAATTCTGTTTCCGTTCCTGTAACTAAGCAGTACATATCAATTTTTTTATAGGAAGGGGGTAAAAAGTATCGTGTGACTCGTAAATTATTTTTCTTTAGGGAGATGGACTTTGAATCCCTCACTGCACTCAGGATTCTAACGTGGTGGGGCAAGGTGGTGACTGCTCAAAAATGTAGGTAAAAAAAAAGAAAATAAATCAGTAATTTCCTCCCGGCTCAAAATTGGCTAAATTATATAGTTAAGCTAAGTTAAGTTAAGTTAAGTTTTGGAAAAAAATTACTAAATACATGTTCCAATGCTGCTGAGCGTGCCCGTTTACTGGCGGTAGGAGTGTGGGAATCGGGTCTTTGGCTACAAGCTCTTCCGTCATCTAACGTAGGGACTATGTTAGATGACACTACCTTCCGCATCGCAACTTGTCTCCGTTTAGGTGCGCCGTGTGTTTCTCCGCATCAATGCCGTTGTGGAGAAGCCGTTGACAGACTCGGACACCATGGTCTGTCGTGCTGCAGGAGCGCTGGGCGAATTCCACGGCACGCCAGCCTCAACGACATAGTCCGCCGTGCTCTTGTCACCGCCGGTGTACCAGCTGTACTAGAACCAAACGGTTTGGCGCGTGACGATGGCAAGAGACCGGATGGCATGTCGTTAATGCCATGGAAGATGGGTAGGACTCTGGTGTGGGACGCCACATGCGTTGATACCATGGCTCCTACCCATATAACTAGCACGGCTGGCTGTGCTGGTGCTGCTGCTGCTTCTGCAGAGGCTCTCAAGCGGCGCAAATACTCCAATCTCATCGGAGATTATGAATTTGTGCCGTTTGGAGTCGAGACTTTGGGGTCATGGGGTCCGAGCGCTCGCAACCTCTTCCGTGAGATTGCGAAGCGAATGGTCGACGCTTCTCGTGACCAGAAGGCTGGCCTCTTTTTAGGACAGAGAATAAGCATTGCCATACAACGTGGCAATGCTGCCAGTCTTCTGGGAACGCTACCACAAGAGGCATGCGATGCGGAGGAATTCTACGACGCATTTTAATTGTTCTTAGCTATAAGTTGTATAATAGTTAAGCCAATGTATTATTAGGTTTGGTATTAAAATGGTTTAGCACACGTGTCCCATATGAACAATAGAATATTATAAGGAGGCAAATGAGGGCAGTGTGCACCGCGATAAACACCGCTCTATTTGATTGCCCTATATAAAGCTCTGTCTGAAGTAATAGTTTATTGTTATTTATACGTTACTTACGTTGTCCACTACATTAGTTGTGTCATTGTATCATCATTATATACTTTATAATGAGTTCTTTTAGGGGTACAAGACGTCACCCTTCTTTACCGAAAGTATCTAGCTTGCCTACATTTTTACGTTACCATTATCAAATAAGTGGAAAACATAAAAATATTATCAATGATTTTCACAAAAACTTATTACCACGGTTTCATAAACTTTGGGTGAACTCTTCACGTAAGAAGTTTAAATTTTTCGCGTAAGTATTACTATCATTTTAAATATATTTATTTTGATATTTTTTAATCTAATAATATTTTTATTTGACTATTATTTGTGAACATGAAAATTAGAAATCACAAATTTAATAGTTTAATAAGATTCAAAATTGTTTGTAATATTTTGCCACAAAAAGCCGCTGCCGGGCGCTGTTCTTTCAGTAGAGCTTGATTCTGAATGACATTTTTATTTTGACTATTATTTATGAACATGTTAATAAATTTAATTAATATTATCTAATAACTGTGCATGTCTGATACTATTGCATACCGCAAGGCCAAATGTGAAGAACTGATACTTTGTAATGAAAACACCATTGTACCAATCCTCTATCAAAATTTTCAACATAATAATTAAATAAAAATTGGTAGACGACAGTTGATAAACAAGTTGTTGTTTAAACGGTTGCTACCCAATTAAGTATTCCGTAGCCGTTTGATCCACCAAAACATTAAGTATTTTAATTGAAAGTACTTAATATAGTAAAAATAAATACTTTATTATAACAACATAAAATAACACTTCTTCTTATAACTTAGGATAATATATTGTAGCCATTTTTATTAATTGAACTAATGAATCACTTAATTTAAATAGTGAAAATACTTATAAAAATTATACAAAACTAAGCTAACTATACAATATATACAAAAATGAAATGAAGAAAAAGAGACTGCAACTTTAGGCATCGAAAAATTCCTCCCCATCGATCTCTACTGGTACCGTGCCCAAAAGGCTGGCGGCATTACTGCGCTGAATGGCGATGCCAATTCTTTGAGCGCAGTAAAGAACAGCCTTATGTTCACGGGACGCGTCGATTAGAGACGCGACAACGTTTGATGTAAGATACGAAGTGGTGTCCTCTTCGGTTAATGCGATGGCGCGATGGCTGTCACGTTCCGCGATGTCAGCAATTCGTGTATTCAATGGTTGCTGCAATTACTTGTTTAACAGTATGAGGTAAACAGATGATCAGCAATTGCCTAACTGTGCCATGGTATAACATTTCCTGCCATAGTTCAGCAACTATTTGAGAACTTACGTCTAAAATAATGATGAGTGATCTGGTACACTCTTCAGTTGACATGAGTGTGCAGCTTCAGAATTACCATCTTGGTTTAAGTCTGGATTTGAATTTTGATATGACACTGGTATTTTAGCTGATCGCCGTCGATATCCCTGAACAAAAACGTAGATGACAAATATAATTGCAATTAATAGAGTAGCGTACAACGTTATTGCAGTGTGGTATAATGTTAGGTCTTGAGACGCCCTTAAATTGATCGAAGGCTACATCAATATCTTGGTATCGCCAAGGCTTGTCCTGCTTTATTTTTTTACACTGACGGCACAGAAACTCTCAGTGTTTACAAGGTCACACATCCGTAGGTCACGGTCTCTCTTTTCATCAGGTGTGTCGTTTGCATGTCTGCCACTTAAGTGATATGAAAAAATTGATCCAGATTTGTAAGTGATGGCTAAAAAGGAAAATAGTACCACATGTATATCGAAGTGATTGTGCTAGTTATTGTATTAATTGTGTTTATTAAGCAGATGCTTTTGATACTTTTTTAAATCAATGTTGAAATTATCATTACCGTCCTCATACAATTCTTGAGTATGATACTATCGCCTACAATTTAACTCGTAGAAAGCATGCGATATGCGATTTGGTTGTGCTCAGAACTTTGTTCGCGGCTCGCTAGTGGTACGTCCTGACTTTACAATAGAGCTAGTAGAAGTATAAGCCTGTACACACTAAATCTAGATACGTATACAAAAATGCTTAGAAACTTGTTGCAGCATCTGAATTATGAATAAACAGAGCATTTACTCGCGGTTCCAAAATAGTAAGGTATAGTTAATCCATAATGTAAGTAATAAAATTCAAATAATAATAATAATCAAATCAATATCACATCATTATCAATAATCAAATAATAATTTTTGTAGAGGAGGTAGGACACGGCGGTATTTCCGCCCGATTGAGCAGTCCGACTGGGGAAGTACCTCCGCCCTACAGATTACCGCGGTTATAATAACTTCGTGTTGTGTTCCCAGCGGTGAGTAGGGTAGCCAGAGCTCACTGGAGAATTTGTGCCGTCAGTGGGAAGACTAAAGGCTTGTCCTGATTTGTCTTCTACTGACGGCACAGAAACTCTGTACTTACAGGGTTGCCAGCGCGACTGTGACTCCTCTGGTGTTACAGACGTCCATAGGCCACGGTAACTACTTTCCATCAGGTGGGCCGTGTGCTTGTCTGCCAACTAAGTGGTATAAAAAAAAAAAATAGTCACATAGTTCCCGTTTTACTCGTGTTTACTGGTTGCGTTTATTCCTGGTGACCTATAAATACAGATACAACACTGTTGTCTCTAGTTTAGGCACCAGTCTCACAATTACAGTTTTTGTATAGTCATTAAGATTAATAAGAAATAAGTTATACTACTGTCTTATTTATATCTGTATTCAATAGTTTTGAGAGACTGAATTTATTTTTAATTACATCTTCTACAATCAGGTGAGAATAATAACTTAATAATGAAGATCATATTTTCATTAACGTTTAAATTAACTGCAGTCCTCATTTTCCGAGTCTAAAGAACAATAGTATACTTTACGTTACTTAAGAGCAACCGCGCTGGAGAGTTTGTGCTGTCAGTAGGCTTGTCCTGCTTTATCTTCTACACTGACGGCACACAAACTCTCTATGCTTACAGGGTTGGCAGCGAGTGTGACTCCTTTGGTGTTACACACGTCCATAGCCACGTTAACCACTTCTATCAGGTGAGCAGTGTGCTTGTCTGCCACCTAAACGGTATAAAAAAATGAAAAAGCTTTTCAAAAATTGTTTATTAATTATTTTTATGAAATGTTTTCTAGAATATTTCAGTACATTTAGTTTATGTAATGGTATAATAAAATAAAATATTGAAGATAAGGTTAATTGGGTATTTGACAACTTTTGCAATAAAATATGAAATGTGGTAAATATGGATATGATAATAAACTAAATAATAACTATATCATTTATATAGTTCATTTTATTTCACTCAAATATGTAAGTATGTGTATGTGTAAATAATTTATTTTTATAAAATAAAGTTGCGATTTTTAGTCTGTATTTTACACGAAGCATGGCGAAACAGTTGACAGTTCACGTTACGTCACTCAATTCACGTATTTAGAGTGGTAAAAGTAAAATGGTCCCAACTCGACTGTCTGTGTCTATAATTTCCTTGCTAACTTTTCTACTGATAAATAGTAATAACTTATATTCTTATTGTGAAAAGTGGATAATATTTAGCAAGGATATTATATATAAACCGTCCTAAGTGTAGGTTAATTCATGATAGCCGATTTCTTTGCTTTCAATATTTATCTATTGCTCGGGACATATAAAATGTGATCAAATTGTGCTCTGTACGCGCAGTACACTATTCTTCAGTGTCTTCAGAAGATAGCACGGCGTGCTACAGCAACAAAGATTACTATTAGGTTGATAGAGATTCTCGTGAGTCCGACTGTATTTGACTATCCTGACTTTACCGAGAGCAGACGTTTTACGCTACAGACTGACGCATCAAAACAAGGCTTAGGTGCCGTACTGTCTAATAGCAATGGAAAGGTTGTCGCGTATGCTAGTCGTAACTTAAAACCTGCGGAAACGCGATACCCAGTGATTGAGTTAGAGCTACTTGCTATCGTATGGGCGGTACGACATTTTAGACCTTATTTGTATGGCAATAATTTTTATATAACGACAGACCATAATCATTTAATTTATTTGTTTAACATGACTGATCCTTCAAGCTGATTTACAAAATTTAGACTTTATCTTGAAGAGTACAATTTTACAGATTGTACAGATCAGGGTACAGAGTTTATGTCATCAGTTTTTAATGAGATATGCACTTTATTGCACATAAATAAACTCCATTCTATAGTCTATCACCATGAAACTCTGGGAGGCTTAGAAAACATTCGAGTTCTTGGAAATTATCTACGAATTCAGTGTGAAAATAACAAAACAGACACAGGGTTCCATTCTGGTGTTTTTCTTTTAATACCACAGTTCATACTGAGACAAAATGTACGCCATTCGAGTTGGTTTTTGGTAAAAATTGTAATTTACCAATTCAGTACAAATACAGTTCGACTGGGGAAGTACCTCCGCCCTACAGAATACCGCGGCTATAATAACTTCGTGTTGTGTTCCCAGCGGTGAGTAGGGTAGCCAGAGCTCACTGGAGAATTTGTGCTGTCAGTGGCAGACTATAGGATTGTCCTGCTTTGTCTTCTACTGACGGCACAGAAACTCTGTACTTATAGGGTTGGCAGCGCGACTGTGACTCCTCTGGTGTTACAAAAGTCCATAGGCCACGGTAACCACTTTCCATCAGGTGGGCCGTGTGCTTGTCTGCCAACTAAGTGGTATAAAAAATAAAAAAAAAACTAACTAATTTAACAGAAAATATGCACATAGATCCACTATACAATGCAGACTCTTACCCTTTGGAGCTAAAATATAGACTTCAAAGAACGCAAACTGAAGCTAGGTTAAATTTATTAAAAAGTAAAGAGATAAGAAAAATAAATTATGATAGGAACATGAATGCATGTAACTATAAGTGTGGCGATTTAGTTTTAATTAAAAATCAAGTAGGAAATAAGTTAAACAGTTTGTATTTAGGACAGTTTTTATGTTACCCATAAAATCAATACAAAGTTATTTGTTACATAAAATAAATTCTTTTATGTTATGTACCTACTACACAAGTAAATATTTTTGATTTTTTCACTATGTTACATTAGTTACATAACATAAACTCATAACATAAACTCACACCTATATTCCCCGAAGAGGTAGGCAGAGGTGCTAGCACCCACATTTCGCCAGTTTATGTTTAGGTCCCAATATAATAGGTGGCGAGCCTATTGCCATTAACCGGGCACTTATAAATACACAAATAACTTCGAAAAGCATCGAAAAGTCATTGGTGTTGTGCCATGGTAAACCTGGGATCGAACCCGAGACGTCGTCTCAACAGTCAATTTCCCATATCACTAGGCTACCGCTGTTGTTTTTACTATGTTGCAAAATAATATTTGTAAAAATAATTTATGTATAAATATTTTTTTTATAAAAAGGGGAGGTGTAGTGTGCAGTTCACCTTACCTTATATGCAACTGCACTCATATATTTTAATTTACCTACGTCACTCCATTTCAAAATAATCCGGGCGCGTCAGGGTTTTCTTTATTTCGCGACTTAGGTCTAAGAAATATGTCCTGAGGTACACTTTCTTTTACTCTGTTTAGTTTAGGAATGCAATACTTTCCTGTAAGTATCTTTATCCAAAGTGATACACCGTTACAGATGAACAAAACTAAAACTAGGCTAAAAGTCGTGAAATGGTTTTCACTCTGTGAATTACCTATTCATTTCACATATTATCTACTTATAATAGGTACTATAAGTTTCTATAGGCACATGATGCTGTATGCTTATATTGTATATACGTAATTATTTATATCATTAGGGAGCTGTAAGAGAGCTGTAGGAGGTAGGACACGGCAGTACTTCCGCCCAATTGAGCAGTCCGACTGGGGAAGTACCTCCGTGTAAATGTAAATGATCAAATAACAAATGCGAAAGCAAAAGCAGGAAGCTGAAAATAAAAAATATACCTAGCAGTTAAAAAGGAGGTGTGGAAGAGTGAGTGTGGTAGATGCAGGATGAAATGAAGTAAAGCAAGCCAAATGAATAACATTAATTGCACTGAAATTTAAGTTTATTTACGCAATAACTCTAAATACAAAAATAGCAAATACATAAGCACGGGAAGTTCGTTAGGCGTCGGCGGAACGAAGGAGCGCGGTACGTATTGGACGTGCAAAAGCTTCTCGTCGACTGGCGTGCTGCACAGCGCCTGCCGCGGCGCTGTGCAGGGCGTACACGCACGCCGCGCGTGGTAGTAGGCTGCGGTCGCACTTTCACAAGGGGAGCGGATTATTGTGGCGGGCGAGTGTGTGAGGTATGTATGTTCGCCACATCACTCCCTCGGCCAGACCGTGATTACGGCCAATGCAAATCTGGCTAGTAATCAGACTCATCTGCCGCTGCGTGTCTTTTTCTCATCATCATCGTCCTTCTCAATTGACACGGCTGGTGTAGACGAAGTTGTCGATGGTGGTAAATGGAGGTGTATGCCGGTTTTAAGCCATCTATAGAGACATTAGCTGCTTTTCCTCGTACATCTAGGGTAAAAAATTTTGGTGTTCTCTACAATACCTTGAAGGGACCGGCGTAGGGTGGTTCTAGTGATGCCCGCACGTGATCTTGACGCAGTAAAACGTGAGAAGAGGTGTATAAGTCACGAGGGACATAGAATGGCGATGTACCATGCCAGGATGTGGGCTTCGGGGACAGCTTGGCCATGTGGGCGCGGATGCAGGTGACGTACTGGGTGACGTCCTCTGCTCTGTAATCCAATCTGTAACCAAAAGATATTGGTAAAGGTCTTACGAGGTCAAGGTGAATGTGTGAAAACCTCGCAGAAGGGGCAAGGAAAGAGGAGAGGAGAGCATGAGTGTGACGGGTAATTTTGCTTTTCTGGCAATCCTCTCTCAATTGACAACTCCACAGTCTTTCCGAATACCTGGCCATACGTACCTCTGTCTCACCAGTCGCACTGTAGCTGTACTCCCAGGATGGCTCTAGTTGTGCACCATGTCGAAGGTTTGTCTTCTCAAGTTTGGAGATATGTAAGGACGAGGTGGATCCACAGAAATATCGCAGTAGATCGATAAGTCGCTGTCCGCCTCTAGTTTATTTTCTAGCTTCAGCGTAGAACCATTGAAAATAAGATTTTGCAGCTGCGGATCGTCTTCCTGAGTTCGTGCAAGCTCCTTGTAGTCAATGGCCACGGTGATTTCGTCTATGCGCGAGAGAGCATCAGTAACTACATTTTTAGGTCCAGGTATGTATCTCACGTCAGTCGTAAATTGAGAAATGTAGTCTAGGTATATAAAACTGGCGGGGTGAACGCTGATTTCTATTCGTCTTGAACGCAGAGGTAAGTGGTTTATGGTCTGTGAATATCGTGAACGTCTTCGCTTCAACCATGTGACGAAAGTACTTTATCGCCTCGTATGCAGCCAATAGTTCGCGATCGTAAGGGCTGTGCTTTTTTTTGATGGACTTAGCTTGTGGGAGAAAAAAGCTAAAGATTTCCACTCTTTACCATCATTTAGACATCCCGAACATCAGCCTGTACGAGATTAGGATGGCCCTCAAACAGCTGAAGAATAACAAAGCGGTGGGTGAGGACGGAATTACAGCAGAACTTCTGAAGGCAGGCGGAACGCCGGTACTAAGGGTCCTTCAGAGACTCTTTTATTCCGTCCTTCATGAGGGCACAACGCCGGAAGCGTGGAACGGGGGTGTGGTGACCCTCTTCTTCAAGAAAGGTGATAATACATACTTTGTTGAAGAATTATCATTATGGCAGAGTTGCTGGAAGATTTAAACACTATGCTCGAAGACCTCAATAGAGTATCCCAACAGGTGGGCCTTAAGATGAATATGGACAAGACAAAAGTTATGTCAAATGTCCATGTTGCGCCTCTACCGTTGCATATTGGGGACTCAGTCTTAGAGACTGTTGACGAGTACGTCTATTTGGGTCAACTGATCCAGGTAGGAAATTCCAGCTTCGAGGACGAGGTACATCGACGAATCCGACTCTGGACTCTGGACTTTATGTTGTTCTGACGACGATGAATATACCAAAATTTCGTCAATGTACCCGAATATGACCTAGTCCATGAATCTCTGGAACGTTTGCGCAGCTTTACGCAGGCCAAACGTCATAAAACCGAACGAACGTATAATCCGAAAGGAGTTGTAATCGCCGCCTTGCAAACATCCTCTGGATTCACCGCTATCTGATGGTATGCCTTCACCAGGTCTACCATAGAAATAATTGTGCAGCCAGTCAGTTGGTGGGAGAAGTCCTGTATGTGCTTGATGGGGTAGCGGTCAGGTATAGTTCGAGAATTTAGGGCCCTGTAATCCCCACAAGGTCTCCAACTGTCGTCCTTTCTTAACATAAGTAAGGCCGAAGACCAAGGACTCTCTGATGGTCGAGCGATTTGAGGATATATTTCCGGTAGTTGTTAGTCATTACAACTTCATCAGCACATACAAAACATTCGGTTTCTCCAAAGAAATCACCAAAACGTAACCAGGAAACAGATGCTTTTAACTCTACATTGAGCCCGTATAAGGCCCGATAAAAACGTCCATGCAGCACTTTGCTCCTCCATATTTCCTTGCGATCAAGAGCGAGCAGGGTAAGTCCGTGGTCCACTGCCACTACATCACGAAGCACATCCACATCCACTTTGAGAAATTATTCTCTAAGGTTGCATATTTCGCGGTTGTCTAGATTCTTAATGTTTAAAAATCACGACTGTCACACTTCCTCGGATTATATACAACCTCATTACTGAAGAACGTGGATGATGCATTCGATATGCAGTAAGCAGTGTACGAACTCTTCTATACAGGGCTTCCAGCTGAGTTTGAGTCCATCTGAGTATACCAAAGGAATAGGTAAGGACTGGTATGATCGAGTCGTTATAGGCACGCACTTTGTTACCGCCTGACAAAAGACTCGTTAATACTTTTTAAGGCGGCAGAAAAAGCGCTCCCGCTACGACTGTTTCGTATCCGTCTCATCAACACCTAACGCCTGTGACATACTCAGATACTTGTAGGTATTGCTGCACACTGAGATCTAAGTTTTGTAGAATCTGAGAGTTCTATCCCTTCGGATTCCATAATTCCACCTCTTTTCACATGCATGACCGCACATTTATCCACTCTAAACTCTATCCTGTAGGCAAACATGTTATTGGCCTATAATTTTTAGGATCTATGGCACTACCAGACTTATAGAGCAGAAGGGTGACGCCAGTAGTCATAATACTTGGAAGCGATCCTAATTCTAAAGCTGATTGGAATTGAAAAGCCAAACGGACGTGTGAACTCCGGCGCCAATTTAACCAGAAGTTGTGTAGTCCGTCCGGACCGGTAGCTTTCCAGTGCGGCAGTGAACGGACCACACAAGCAATATCATCTTTTGATATTATAACAGGCTTCATTGCTTCAATAGCTTCACACGATCGGTTGACTTTTTGCATCCAATCACTTTCTGTGTGAGCAACGGGAACCGACCAAATGTTGTGCCAGAATGTGTTTGTGGCATCTACATCCGGCAAGTGCACAATTCTCATAAGGTCAGGTCGCTCCCAATTTCTATACACCCATCTTTCATCTCTTTGGAATGTGCGATTCAGTGTATACCGATCACATCTTTTTTTGTACCGCTATATGTGGTTTGCCCAGGAATAAACTTTCTGCTTCAAGAAGTCGATGCGCTCTGTGACTCGGAATGTATTATTATTATTAGATGACCAGGAGACTAGGAGACTAGATGAAGCTGCCGTCTCGTCACTACTGAATTTGTGTCGCTCTATAATAAAATATTTATTAAATTAGATTTATCAAGTTAAATGTGGCTTGAAGTGCAAGTAAATGAACGGAACCTCGCAAACGTCCACCATAAGTGTTATCTACGGTATCGAACGGCAACAAACCAAATTTCTGGACATTGAAAAATCCCTGTGCAGTGACATTGAGTTTGACGGAGTGAATAGCTGTGATCAGCTGATCGTGTTCAAAAAGAATAGACCAGTGTACTTTTAACAAACAATTTAATAAATAATCTATATACAGTGGCTTAATTTCGCTAGTGTTATTAATAAAGTAAAATAAACTTATTCTAAATACAAATAACTCCTTGATACTACCCGTTAACTAAAATAAATAAAATAACATTGTGAGAAGCTTAACTACATTAAAAATAACCATATTACATTAGTATGAGGTGTGCTGCGGTAAAGACATTATAAATTAAAACCCAGGATTCTCGTGAAAAACCCCTAAATACAGCCTTAAAACATTTTAAAGTACAGCGCCATCTGTCCCAGTAGTAGGTCAACAGTAGCTAAGCCTCCGCTGGTCTTATTGAACGATTACCAGAATCGAACAAACGCCATCTATGGATCCTAGTAAACATCGCTTAGGATTATGGCCAAGTGTACCCAATGCGGAAAGTACATGAAAGGGAAAGATGGCACTTTTGCATGCAATGTATTGCCACAAAGCAGCGCACAATAAGGACAAAAGCCCAATGGCGAGTACTGGCGCTGCCCATGTAGTCGTTGCGGGAACTGGAGCATCGCAAAAAGTTCTGCTACAATCGGAACGGGTGTTGAAACAATCTAGTAAGGTAATAATTATGAATAATAATGTCTGACGCAACCCAAGCCAAGCTGCGTTATGCAATGACATAGCAGTCTATGGCAAGCCCAGACGCAGGCCGCGCGTGGTAGTAGGCTGCGGTCGCACTTCACAAGCGGAGCGGGTTATCGTGGCGGGCCAATGTGCGAGTATGTATAATAGCCACAGAACGTTGTTGTTTATTTTTTCAGCCATCCTTAAAATGAGGTTGTCAAAAACAATTTTAAAATAACAAATCTGAATTTTCTACACGATGCTTTTTATTTCATGTTTCTAAAATAAATGGTATAGAAGTTATCGTCTCGTTTACTATTAAAAAAATGATTTCATAAACTTTTCTATAGTCGGAATTTTAATTCGATTCCAGATTTGACATTAGCTACTGTCATTTTGTGAAATAATGATACCACATAATAATAGTGTAGTGATGAACACAAAAATCGATAAACAATCAGTGTGTGTGCCAGGTAAGGCTAACATTTATGCACAAAATGAATTTATATACATTTTACATTAAATTGAATAGTAATATTGAATGTTCATGTAGGTACTATATTTATTTTAAGGTCATACTGTAAAAAAAACTTGGGTGGACAAGAAAGTCACATCATCTCGACAAGCGTTTTTGGAGGGACTGACCACTGGATTAAAAAATCCACCTGGAAAAGGCAAACGTCTCATAATTTGCCTTATAGGTAGTGAAGAAGGCTTCCTGGAAGAGGGGCTCATGATTTTTGAAGCAAAGAAAAATTGTGAAGATTACCATAATGAGATGAATGCAGTTTGTTTTAAGGAGTGGTTCGCTGGAGTCTTACCAAAATTAAGACCAAACTCAATTGTGGTGATGGATAATGCACCTTACCACTCCCGAAAACTGGAAACGGCACCAAAAATGAGCTAGAAAAAAGCTGCCATTTAAGATTGGCTTTTAAATAAAAATATTCATTACGAACCAGATATGGTTAAAGCTACGCTTTTAGAACTGATTCCACATAACGAGTCTTTTAATAAGTACGCTGTAGACGAAATGGCAGCACAACATGGGATCATGGTTTTAAGACTGCCCCCTTACCATTGCGAGCTAAACCCTATCGAATTGATATGGGCGCAGGTAAAGGGGCATGTAGCTCAAAATAATAAAACCTTCAAATTGACAGACGTGAGAAATTTATTTCAGGAAGGCATTCAAAAAATTACGGCTACCGAATGGTCTAAATGCGTATCCCATGTTGTCAAAGAAGAGGAAAAAATGAGTAGGCTAGATATGATAATTGACAATATCACAGACACATTTATAATAAATGTTACAGAAAGTGACAGCGATAGCGATAGATTCTCATAATACATCTATTTTTTTTATTTGTCATGTTCCTTCATGATCACATTTTTTTATTTATCTCACACACAATTATAAAAGAAAAGTCTCAGATCGTTAATTAATCGTCAAAACTAAATTATCGGTTCAGAAATATTTAATTTCCTGATATACTTAGTTTACGAGAGTAAAATTATAAACGAGAAGAATCGATCCGGAAATATTCCATTTCCATATCGAATAATTTCGTAACGTCTCTATTTAGTACTTGTCATAACGTTGCAACACTGAAATTGTCAAATCTGGAATCGAATTAAAATTCCGAGTATAAACACTCTGGTGCTCATTCGCATGTAGCATCAATTTGCGTAACAGAGTTCCAAGAATGAGATAAAAAGAACTCAGGTAACTTAAAATGTTAATTAATTCCACGTGTTCGTTCTACGCAAAGAGTATCTGCTAAGAGCAGGCACACAACCATTCAATGCATTCAGTATTATTGGACTACATCCATTCATTAGTCGCCCTTATCGAATGTGTAAAATGAAAGAACTGGTACGTCGTACGATCTCGGGCATCCATGGAAGTTAAACCATTGGTATGCATGTCATGCTCTATGACGCCAAGCCAGCACTTTTGGTTCTACCCCCCTACTTGAGCTCAACGGAGGCGGCAAATCTTTATAACGTGTTTATGACAAATTCCCTTTAGGTTTAATACCTTTAATTGAGGATTTTAACTGATCATGTATGAGAATTCTTCAGAAGTCCTTTGGAAGCTTACAATGGATTCGATCCATTTAATTATTATTTATTCCTACAATCTGGTACAAAAATAACTTAGAAAATAAACGGTATTGACAGGACGTGATGTTAGCGAAGTCTGTAGTATCAGGCAGACGTGCCTCATTGTAATTAACTAGATATCTTATGTATTGTCACGCTGTTTACTTTACTTACTTCGCATCAATATTCAATACTTTAATGTTGACTTTTATTATACGATGTAGCTTTACATACAAGGACGAAATTAATTATGAAATAAAGTTATTTGTTTTGCTTTTACATGGAAAATATTCGTTGTAAAGAAGGCATTCAGTATCGAAGTGAATGGTTACAGGGGTAAGAAGACCTAAGATAACATGAATGAGAAGTATGAAGAATGACTATAACCATGAAGTTGAGGGAATATAGAGAGGAAAATAGCGAGCAGAAAATTAAATGTAGGTATGACAAAGTCACACATGTTACACTGACTTCAAATAAATATTGGGTAAGAAAGGAAAGTGATAATAATAATGATTTTTATTATATTAAAACTTCTACTAGTCATTATGGACATTCCCAAGAACTCCAAACCAAATAGACAATAGAGTTCATTGCACAGTTGAGAATGGGATGACTGGTCTCTAAAATGTATGCTGGCAGATTTAACAATAAAATTTCTCTAGAACTTTATACCGTATGAAACAAGATTGCTAGCTATAGTTTTGTATTGGAAAAGTGAGCATACAGGACAAGACTTGAACCTAAACGGCAAAAAGCTAATAGTTACCAATAGTCTTATTTGATAGCTCGAAAATATATATTAATATTAATATAAACAGACTTTCGCGGCGATGGTCCGCTGCGCGGATGCGTGGGTGGCCAGTGCGAGGGATATGCCTGTCAACCTTACCTTCGGCAACCAAAGCAACCCACAGGCGGCGTGCGTTTTAGTCGGTTCGAGTCCGACATAACCTCTTCCACCGGCTCCGGTGGGAGTGTATCCGCGGGGACTTTGCGCACCTAAAAAATATATATATAAACAGCCTTTAACATACTAAGACCCTCAATACACCAGTGTTAGTACAAGTCTTATAAAACATAATATTGGGGGACCATGGATGACCGTTTGCAAGTTCTAGAAAAGAAGATGGTCAGGCTGGAAACCTGTGGACCTGTTACCGTGACCTCACCATCATCAGCAAAGTTCGACCTACCACACTTTGATGGAACTTCCTCGTGGACAGCCTTCAAGTACCAATTCGAGATATTGGCAAAAACTAAAGCCTGGAGCAACGAGGAGTCATTTATGGCCTTGACACTTTCATTACGAGGAGATGCTTTAATAATACTGGAAAACCTGCCGCCTGAAGGAAGGACTCTGGGGTCTTTGATGGAAGCTTTAGACACACGTTACGGTGATAAGCACCTGGAGAATGCCTACCGAGCGCAGCTTCGGGAGAAGAAACAAAAATCTAGTCAAAGCCTCCAGGAATGGGCTGTGGAGGTTGAAAGACTCGTTCGTCGGGCCTACCCATCGACTCCCATGATGATTGAGACCTTTTTGCTAGAGGCCTTCCTAAATGGTATACGAGACGCAGAAGTGAAAGCTAGTGTACAGTTGCGTCACCATCAGACCTTGAAGGAAGCACTGGCTTATGCTCTCGAGGTGGAAACTGTGCGGCAGAATGCCGCAATAAGTAAAGTTAGGGAGGTCAAAGAGGTTATTGCAGAGGAAAGGAAGCCACGGTATGTCCCCACGTGTTATTCCTATAGAGGAAGGGACCATATCCAATCAGAGTGTCCTTCCAGAAAAAGGAGGAGGGTAGCGGACGCCGGGATCCAAGTGGATCTAGAGGTTCCGTTAAAACTAAATGTCGTCAGGGCCGCCGGACGGGCGCTGGCTGGACGATATGAGGCCCCAACCATCCCTATTGCTCAAAATAAGGTCAGGGCGGTCAGGGAGGTGGTTGCAGAGGAGAGGAAGCCACGATATGTCCCAACGTGTTATTCCTGTAGAGGAAAGGGCCATATTCAATTAGAGTGTCCTTCGAGAAAACGGAAGAGGGTCACGGACTACGGGACACCGGACTCCGAAGAACACCGAAATCGAATGGAACACCAAAGTGGAAAAGGGCACGGCAATGCCGATGCTTTGTCTCGTAGGCCGTGTGCCGAAGATTGCAAGCATTGTCAGAAGAACGAAGCCCGTGAAAATATTAAAGTCATAAAGGTGAATGGACTTGACGACGAATGGACCGGAGCAGTATGAAGCAGGCGCAAGAGGATGATGATGATCTACAACCTATACTGCACTGGAAGCAGCTTGGAAACAAACCCCAATGGAGTGATATATCTGCTTACAGTTCCACTACCAAAAGTTATTGGGCCCAGTGGGACAGTTTAACTCTGATAGATGACGTGCTGTATAGGAAATGGGAATCCAACGACGGCAAAGAGGTGACTCTACAAGTAGTGGTACCACGAAGCAAGGTGGCTACACTCTTACGGCACCGTCACGATGGTGTCTCTGGCGGGCATCTCGGAGTCAAGAAAACCCTAGTTAAAGTACGACAGCGGTTTTACTGGCTTCGTTGTCGGGAAGGTATCGAGGATTGGTGCCGTAAATGCACTGCATGTGCTTCAGTTAAAGGACCGCCGACAAGAAGCAAAGGAAAATTGAAACTGTATAACGTCGGAGCACCATGGGAACGTATCGCCATTGATGTTGCTGGACCTTTTCCAACGACGGAAGAAGGTAACAAATACATCATAGTAGTGGAAGATTACTTCACTAAGTGGCCGGAAGTATTTGCGACACCCAACCAGGAAGCGGTCACTGTGGCAAGGAAACTGGTTCAGGAAGTGGTCTGCCGGTACGGCGCACCTATGAAGATTCACTCTGACCAAGGACGGAACTTCGAGTCTGCTCTATTTCAAGAAATGCGCAAGCTCCTTGGAATGAACAAGACCCGTACGACTCCAACGCATCCGCAGTCAGACGGAATGGTCGAGAGGTTTAACCAGACGTTGGAAAATCACTTGGCTAAAGTTGTCGATGAACACCAAAGAGATTGGGACCAGTACATCCCATTATTGATTGACTGATGTCCTATCGATCTGCGGTACATGACAGTATGGGACACACCCCAGAGAAAGTGAACTTTGGTCGAGAGATTAGGCTACCAGTGGATGCAATAACCGGTACGCCACCTGATAGTCCTAAGCCCGTGACGGATTACGTGGGTGAACTTCGAAACCGACTGGACGAGGTGCACAGAATAGTACGGGAAAACAATTTGAAGGCAGGTGAAAGGATGAAAACCCGGTACGATAGAAATGCAAACACCCACGGTTTCGAAGAAGGAACACTGGTATGGTTTCATAATCCGCTACGCAAGAAGGGGAAATCTCCAAAACTCCAAGCTCGCTGGGAAGGGCCCTATACGGTTATTACGAGAATCAATGACATTACCTACCGCATTAGGAAGGGGGTTAGGGGAAAACCAAAGGTAGTCCATGTGGATAGGTTGACGCGTCATCATGGAACAAATGATGCTCGGGACGAGCATGACTAAGAGGGGGGTAATGTTACGACTGCCGTCGATATCTCGAAAACTAATAATCAAATCTTCAAGAAATAAAAACGCATTGTTAGTGACGAGGTACTCTACCGAATGGCATAGAAAAATCTGGAATCGTCAACAAAAAGTCACAACGTACCTACAGGTACCTATACTCTCAAATATAAACAAACAATAGGTAAATATCGAGAATGTACTCGAAGGTCAGCAACGGCGGCAAGATCAAAGGAATAGGTATTTGTCGCTCGCGAGCTTTCTAGATAATTCGATCCTCTTAATTGAGAAGTATAAAAACACGCTCGCATAGCGACACGATTCATTCAGTCTTTGAGATCGATAACGAACACAGCGAACTTAAGCGACCGAAGAAGATTCTACCTGCGACCTGAGCAACGACTGTGGACTACTGTGAACTACTGAGCGACTGGAACTGTTGAAGAAGTACTGGGTGTACTAGTGATCTAATTGTCTAGTTTGTGGTGAGCTAATAAATCTCTTCGTTGAGTAAACGGCATTTAATTGTACCCCGTGCACGTAACAATATAAATACACTTCTTATCAGAAAAATCGACACACTAGTTTTTTATGATATTTGTCCTAATTTAACACAAAAGATTTTTCATGCCAAAAGAAAATCACATGATTATATAGGTGGCAGTGGTAAGTGAAAAATCTAAATTCTAAATTTGCATTTCATTTGGTTATCCTAACAAAGAAATGAATATAAATATTATTGTTTTGAGACTAATGTGTTTTTAGAGTTGGTACATCTCACCTATAATACTATATATATATATATATATATATATATATATACTTATAATAAAAAGTTTTCTTCTTTATTTGTTTACTGTGACTTTAGGACGTCTGAAAAAACGTTTATTTTTGTAAAACACATGGATACTTTGTTCGCAGAAGCCGCCCAAGTGGTGGCATTGCTGAATACTGGACTTGGTTAGCGTGTTGTGGCTGAAAGATTGCATCTAAGTCTGTTCATAGAGTCACACGCTATCGGGAGACAGGTTTGTTCACCAGCCGTTCAGAATTTGGCAGAAATCGGGTCACTTCTGTACGTAAATTTATTGTAACAACTTCCTTACGAAATCGACGCCTTAACGATTTTCAACTGCAGCAGCAGCTTCACGTGGTAAGTAGAGTGCCTGTAAGTGACTCAAACTCATTTCTTTGATATTTAAGCTAGGGGTAGGAATAAGCGTCTATATATAGATTTCGTAATTTTATACCAATTATTAAAACAAACTGACTTGAACAAAATAACACAAAGCGATTTTGAAATGATTTCAATAAAAAGAAGGAAGCTTCAGCATTAGATAGAATAAAAAATAAGTCCAATCTAAATAATATGAAAGTAACGAAAATTTTAGTTTCAGTTGTGAAGATGAAATTACTAAAAGATTTGTCAAACTACTTAAGTGGCAAAAGAATTAGAAAAACAAATCTAAAGGAAATCGCTACAATGCAGAGCATAAACTTTTTGCCCTAAATTTACACTTTTCCAGTCCTCAAATATACTGATGCCTGAATACATTATTACACCTCCTGAATGAATCTACCCTCGAAGAATTTAATATGGTTATGCTCCCTAACTTGGAAGACCATATATTATAAACTTTTTGGAAGCAAAACTGAAGTCTTTTTCAAAAAATGCAAAATATCGCACATTATGTATAGACGAAATGGTGTTCAACCGGCACTTATATTATGACAGTATGGTAAAGTCAGCAAGGAAACCGCTTCATATGGCGGTGTTAGGTATAATGCTCCGAGGTGTAATTGAAAATTGGAAACAACCTATTGCATATTACTGGTTAGCTTCACCTAAACATTATAAAGAACTAGAAGAGTGGTTGGATGAAGTGATTTCAAAATTAATTTATATATGAGTAAAAGTACAAGCAATCGTTTCAGACCAAATCTTAAATTTTGCTAAATTACTTGCAACAAGATAGAAAAATTTACTACGTATTTGACGTGTGAAAGTGTTTCAGAAAAACTTACTTTCGAACGATTTAATTATATTTTAAACAAAAGCAAAGAGACTTACGATTGGTTCCTGAAGTGACTGAGACACATATGAATCCCAATAATTATTAAAAAATGCGGATAAATTACTTAGCCCAAATATTTTGTCGATCGGTTTTTGCTGCTATCAGCATAGCATACCAGAAGAGGCTTAATATTTATAGAAAAAATCACATTTAACATTTTTGATGTGCTGAACTCAAGCAAAGTTTCATGTCCTAACAAATATAAAAGCATTTTCGATGAAACAGTATCAGATTGGATTATTAGAAGAAGCTGCAGCAACGTTTCGAAAAGACAGGAAATTCGGAAAGCAAAAAGACAGGAAGAAATAAATCGAACCTAATTCAAACTTTTAAAAATATTCAAATTACTATTATATCTGTGAGATTTACAGGCAAAGGGAATAAAAATTATATTTGCGCAACATTTAAACCAGGACTACCTGGAAAACTAATTTGGATATAATATATGAAACAATTGGGAGGCAACTAACAGAGACCTAATTCCTATTCAGTTTACAAGAACGTTTTCTGAATTATTCCTCAGAAACAACCCAAATTGGGCTCAGCACACAAGGCAAGAACACTTTCAGCGATTGCTTTAAACGGTAATACCGATTTGATGCGTTGACTTATATATCAGGGTATTTATTATATAAGTGTAGTAAAAAACGTAATTGCACTAGCTTCAATACTTTGTTACAGGAGAAACCGAATGTTGACGATACTACATTATTTACTCATTTTAAAACCTATAACAAAGATTCATCTTTTTATGGCGGGCTATATTGAAGAATTAGAATTTCATATAATTTTGACGATGTCATAATGAATCGGCCTGGTACCACCGTATTGAAACATAGTTGATTTGTAATATTATTTTTATTACAATAATCATCATAGGTACAAAACCCTAGCGCATTCTTACGATGACGTCACTCGCACGGCGGGCAACACAGTATCGACTCTTTAAGGTACAATTCGCCTCGTTCTGAGCAGCAGGTATTTTTATTAAAATTTTGTAGGCTTTGTATGGGAGTGATGTATCTATTACGTAGTTACTATTTATTAAATTGTGACTAAACTTTTATCGGTACATCGAACAGTGTTTTGAACCTCACATGGTGCCTATGTACATTTTATTGGTATCGGCTTCATATTTATGCGTGACAAAGCTAGGGCTTACACCGGGGGGTCGTACGAGACTATCTAACCGAAGTCGGTATCTCTATTATAGAATGGCCAGCAAGAAACTCAGACATGAATCCCATTTCACATCCATGGGATGCGTTAAAGAGACGAATTCGTGCAAGAGATCCTGGCCCATGAACACATAGCCAGCTGCAAAATGTAATCAAAGAGGAATGGAATGGAATTCCACAACAAGTAATCGTGACTCTCATCCGATCGATGAACAACCGTATGGAAGCAGTAATGACAGCTCGGGGAGGGAATACAACTTATTAAATAAACGCTTTTTTCATTTACATGTTGTTTTATCCACTTTCTCGTTAAACAAAATACAAAACCCATGAAATACGGGGTAAAAATGGTTCATTAAGCAGAATACGAAACCTATGAAAAATGAATTTGAATTTAGAACATTAACATTAGAATTTTAAAATCACATATTATTCACTACTAAACGACTTTTGACGTATATTCCTAAATATACTCACTCTTCTGATAAACCTTAGAAAACATAAACTTGCAAGGTGTTTCGATTTTTCTGATGAGAATATTATTATTGACTCTGTTGCCACTCACGGGACGATTTAAACTATTGAAAGAGACCATTTTAGATACTCTCTTAACTTGTGCTTATGGCAAAGCTGATATATCTTGGTATGAATGTGTGAAAGTAAATCGAATTGAATTAAATCGAGCCGGGTCGAATCGAATCCAGTCAAGTCGAGTCAAATTAGTTACTTTTACTAAACGTCAAAACGATAACTTGTATGAAATAAATTATTGTGACATCATTATATTCAATAGTCAAATCATTTACTATTATATGTTGGGTGGATGAATAAAAATAAATAAAAACGATAGAATAAGAGCAAATGCATTTACGCTCTTTTACCATTAGGTACATTTTAGGTTACCATTACATTAATTTAACAAACTCAGTTAAATAATTTATTTAAACTATGGGAAAATACCCAATTTCATCAAATTTTATTGAATTTTATCGAATTGGATCGGATTAGAGCACACTGTATCGAATCGGATTGATTTGGAATGAAATTAAATTAAACGATTTTCCTGGTTTGATTTAGATTGTACTGGATTGAATCGGATTGATTTACAGTGAATTTGATAGACTCATATTGCTTGAGATTGAATGGAATTGATTTAGATTTAATTGGATTGATTTAGATTGAATTGGATCGAGAATTGATTAAGTGCATTATACATTGTGAAATAATGTAATTTATCTATTACCCTTTAGACGGCCTCTGTGTCGCGGCGGTTATGAACGCCACTGCTACGCAGGTGGCGCGAGTTCGATCCTCGCTCAGTGCAAATATTTGTATGCATGAATATGGGTATTTGCATTGGTCTGGATGTTTCTATGTATAATATGTATGTATTGACAAAAAAAGTGTCTAAGTATGTTTATCCGTATACTGGATTCCATAACACAAGCTAGTTAAACTATGCTTACCATGGGTCTAGATAGCGTTGTGTAGAATGTTGTAGAATATTTATATTTATATTTATTTATCTACTCTTAAAATTAAATTAAAAACTTAACTTAAATGACAGTTTTTACGCAAATATACAAAAATTAAAAAAAACTAAATTACAGTTTTTCTATGGCCAATTGTTTCATAATTAGACATTTTTCCCTATTACCTTACTACTCCAATTGAACTAAAGAGTTTCCCATACATTTTTCTTCTACATAGTTTGTGCGCTAAACGTTTACAAATAAATGCAAATATAACGCTATAGTTTTATGCATATTATATTACTATTTCATGAGATTTAAACCCACACTCGTGTTTTTCGACAATGTTATGATTTATAAATGTCGATGTCAATACTATGCCGCGATTGCCATTGATTCGATATAGCCTTGGCTAACGTTTGCTAGAGATTTAAGGAGTAGTGATGAGGACATGGATTGTGAGTGATGAATTGAGTAGTAAAAAAAGAAGTATATGAGCGACATAACCATGTTGAGGCATTAGCCTTATTTATATATATATATATATATATTTAGCCTCATTAGCCGTAAATAAAGATTAAAAAAAGAAGTATATGAGAAATTGAACAAAGAGGTACCTATAATAATTTTAATAGTTCTATTAAATTGTTCGGTTTCAAACTATCATAGTCACTCACATCAGTATTAAATTAAACGGGATATTTACCATGTTTCAATATCGGAAACTCAAAACAATGAAACATGGTTAATATCCCGTTTATTTTGATACTGATGTTCGGTTTCAATTCTTCTACAGTAATGTTGTAATTTTTCTTTCTTGTTTGTTTATTTCCTTCTTCCTACAGTCCCGGGTCCTTTAAGCGGGGCGTGAAAAAGCATATGATGAGGCCGTCAAGCTGAGAGTCACCGTTGTCACATGGTATGTGTAAGTTATAGTGACCCTCTTTTCAGAGACTTTGCCTTCAGCTTACCATTAGACAAGGCAAAGTTTAATTGATGTGTCCCAGATAAAAAAAAGGAAATTGTAATTTTAAGCTTTTATTTGAAAGTTCCATACCTATATCTGTTTTTCATAATGTAGTAACTAGATTTATGATTAGATATTATTGGGTTGGAGCATGGAAATTAAATTGGACATTAAAACTACCTGAAACTTAGTTATAATAAATTGTATCAATAATATAAGATATGTTGAAACAATTATTTTTTTATAATCTGTATTGATTATTCTCACAATCGACTTAAGTCACTCCAACCCTAGACTACAGCTGTCATAATGCAAACCTATTAATTTATTCAACTATAAACACTCAAATGAAATAATTTATTGTGACGTCCATCCAACGAAACGACGGTAAAGTTAATTAGTTATGATAATTAATATGTATATATAGAATTGATATGTATAGATAGATATGTATAGATAATTAATATGTATAGAAAGAAGATACATACAATTATTTAAAACTTTACTGTATACCTACCGATCAAAATATGCATAACTTTTCATTGACGAAAGGCAGCTTTTATATTCTATTGTTATTTATCAATTATATTTTCACTGACAACTGTAACTATTTTTTTTTGAATAAGTTTTTGTACTTTTAGAATCTAGACCGTAATTGCTATTTGTCAATTGATTTGTATTAGCTACTTGATGTAAGTGTGAGGATACGTTTTAAGCAGGACGGCCGAGCTGTTAGCTTGTATCGAGTATCTATTTGTATATCTACTCGAGGTTCAATGTAAATACTCTTTGAAATTACCTATTGCATATATTATCTGTGGTTTATTTTTGCCGCCAGAAAAAACATACACGGCCACCGACCTTTGTTTTGTCGCGTTGAGTAAATATAGTAATATAATATATGCGGAGGAATTCCACGACGCATTTTAACTTTTATTTCATTTAATTATTATTTATTATTAATGTAATAATAGATAGATTTATATATAATATAAATAGAGCAAAGATTTAAAATACATTAAATGTAAATAGATAAATAAGTATTATTGATATTATATAATTGAATAGTATATTAAGAGGATTAAATATAATAATTTAATAATTATAATAATATGATTGAATATAATATATAAGAAATCACTGTCATGTAAGTACCGATTGTTATTCGTAATATGTAGGTACTGTATATGCCGGGAGAAGGAAAGGAATAAATTCATTCATGCATTCGTTTGTTATATGATAACAGGATACTTATTGATAAACCTGTTCTGAGGTGTGGATAATACAACTTACAATCATAAGTCTTCATGCAGTCTTCAATATTTCCATTTACCTAGATATTAAAAATAATAGATAGCACTCTTCAAGCTCTCCATGACAACACAAAACCTCAAAACAACAAAACTGTAACATACTATCACCTTCACAATAATCAGGCTTCAGACAAAAAAGTCCACTGAGGATGCATTTCATTTCATTTATTTATTTTTTGTGAAACATAGGTATTACAAAAGATCTTAATATTAAATATCAGTGCACTATGTTCTACCATTTAACATGGTGTACAAATTGAATTTAAAATATGGTTAGTTTACTTACTAATAATATGGTTAGTATGTACATGTATCATTCATTTTAAATCGATTTATTTTTACCATAATTTATTATTATTAATAACGTTTGTACGTATTGTTAACTCGTCTAATTTAATGTAATAGGATATTTGCATGTCGACGTAAAATTGTGTCAAATTTAAAATAATGTACTTCAATAATAAGAGTAAAAATATTAATATTACCATAATGTCTTCAATTATAATAGTATAATAGTAGATTTGAATGTCAACGTAAAATAATGTCAATCTAAAAATAAATAAAGTAAATAATAACGGGTGAATATTAAAATTTCTCATTCATGTACTCATTAATATAATAGTATGCTTTTATCGTCATTAGTGTGAGTAGTTTGTTTTTAAATTCATGTATAACTTGAACCGAACTAATAGACTTAGGCAACTCGTTGTATATTGTAGGTGCCTTGCAGAACACACTTTTCTGATACATAGTGTTGTTTTACACGCTACCACATGTAATATACCTAATCTGAGGCTACTAGTCATTTGTGAAAATTTGGACCAATTTTGTTTTACAAACATATACTCGTACATCACAAGAATGTACATAGACAGCATCGTCAACAATTTCAGTCTTAAGAAATGTAAGTGTCGGTAGTGTGTAGGTTACAAATCAACTAGTACATGGTATGCTGCAGAACGGTATCTTTGCATACGGATATCATATACATATCATTATGATTAGTGCGACCACGTTTAAACTCATTAAACCAGTTGTGTTTGTGTTGTGTGTGTGGCACGAGATAGAGCTTCATCGTGATAGGCCAATCGAAGTCTATCATAAGTTTCTTGTTGACATAAATGACATCAAAAGTCATTAAAAATCATTGCACGAAAATTTTCTCGCATTAAATTCATGCTGACATGATACAGACAATTATTAATTTGCCGCCAAATCGTAAAAAACAAATAACAAATGAATAAAAACATATACTATATAATATTGGCAAAGAAGAGTTTCATTTTCAAAATTTGAACTTATTATTTTATTATTTCGCTTACAAGTGTCCCGTTCTAAAAACTTTCAGTGTCGCCCTCGTAGGGTAATTGGACCGAACAGGGAACCTAGGCTATCTAGTAGCAAATCAGTGAATAGTGTTCCTAACCATGTAGCGCTATCTGGTGTTTACAAAAAAAGGGTAGACAGATGTTCCTCACCGATCTTTCACGTGTTTTCCCTTTCTGATTTGCACTGTTGCGATTTTGTTTAATTTGTAATGTTACTTTATGTCATTTTTTGAGGGATAACAGTGTTAAAGATAATAAAAGTAGATTTCTAATAAAGTGACTTGTGTTATGTTAATTAAACTATTCTGAACCTATGATTTTTGTCAATGTCTGTTATTACGCGATGGACGCAAATACTACTGAGCGGATATAGTATGATCATGATTAGAAAAATCTTGATGGAAAGCGTGATCAAGCAGGATTAAACATGTGCCCCTTGAAGTAGCAGTCGAATGCAATATTGCCAAGCCATAAATCTTCTGTTGCGAGGCAGTGATGTATAATGTGCGTGAAGTTCAGCTCTTTCTCGTACCGTAGAAGATTAAGATCACACAATGATGCGGAGCGCACATGAGCGCGTGCCTAGAGGTAGCAGGGCTAGCCATTGCCCCAGCAGTAGCAAGCCCAGGGTGGCGGTATGTCGGGTTAAGGAATCGGCCTTACGATCGAAAGGTCTTGGGTTTCAACCCTGGTTACTACACTACCAACGTGAACCCACTCCTGATACAAGTATTTTAGTTTAGTTAGAGGTGTTAGTGGAAATATTAGTAATTTCGGTTGCTAATATTCTTACCAAAAAAATATAATGTAAGCTTTATAATTTTAGAACAGATTATTAGTATAGATTGAGTAAAGTACAGAAAATACATCCAACATCTATACCTACGACAAAACGGAGATGGTATATGCGTTTTGTGTGAGAGATTCTCCTGATATCATAAGGTCTAAGTTTACAAAAGGACCTTGTCACAAAATAGACTATATCTCGGAATTACTGTGTTTATTTTTATAAGCTAAATCCCACCTTTACTGGGTATTAAAACGACTAGTCATCGAAACTACTATGTATTAAGATGCTCTGATTGCACAATGGCCAGGTAAAAGAATAGAAAATGAGAGTGTAATTGTACACAAAAGTACATTCAGTGCTCAAATCATCATCATCATAAATATGTGTGTGTCTGTTTATATTTATACTTTTATACTAATATTATAAAGTGGAAAGATTTGTATTTTTGTATGTATAGAATAAACTCGAAAAGGACCGATTTCGAAAATTATTACATTATCAATATAATAAAAATAGGGATCCATTTTAAAACTCCAATAATGTAAACCCAAGGTGTCAAAAGTGATCTCTCAAATCCTTATATCATATCGCGTACGCTGTGAAAACTATTAATGATAGAACAAATTAATTTGTTAGAAAAATGTGTGGTTTAAAAAGATCTACAATGAAATCATCATATGTTTATCTCTTATAGACAACATACAGTAACCATTTTTATCTTATAAAAATTACAAGACCGAAGTATCATTTTAAAAGCTATTAGTGATAATCATTGTTATTCTTTATCCAATTAAGTAATTTAGATACGCTGTGCATTTAATGTCGATCATAATTGCCATTCAAACTATATTATAACAATATCCTTGATATGCCTGACAATAAATTTTAAACCTTTGTTAAGACCACCTTATGTAAAAAAACACACTATAGGACAGAGACCTAACAGACAAAAATGACTGGCTTGAGCATGGTGCAGGCCCCTACTAAAATGCTAGAAGTACAACATAATATTGCAGTAGACACGCGACCTTTTAAACCATACGTTATTTTTTTTTCAACTATATATTAACTTAGGTAAATTTTTTATTTTAAAGTTTTTTATATACTTTTATTTGTCTTGACACGAAACTAAAATGTACATTCGTCCATATTTTATCTTAAGAAATCACTATTTATAAGCTGACGTCTCGAAAATACCGCAGTGGATTTTGTTGCGCCGTTTCCTCTCTACTAGCGCCTAGGTAGCGCTAGTACGAGTATACTTATTTTTAAGCAGAATTTGATGTCAAAAAGATGTAATTACGTTGTACTATTTTTAGAAATAAAGAATTTGAATTTATTTTATTTTCTACACAACACAGATTACAATTGTGATTATCATGAAATTAAGATTTTACAATCAAAGTCTGAATTGCAATCCAAAAACTTGTGCAAATAGAAAAACCAAGAAGAATTAGTTAACACTAAGTACTTAATAACTATTCAATGGAATATATAGCACTTAGTTAGTTACATAGTTGGGCTTGGGTGTGGAATAGAGGACACTCTTGAGTGAATTAACATACGTTGCGATTTTAGCGAATATATCAAGTTGTGAGTTATTTTTGGCCATATCATTATACTGACCTGACCAGGGGGTTATAGAAAGATATGTTGTTTTATAAACCTGTAAGGCAAACAGATTTGTATGATTAGATCTGCGTGCGCTGTGTCTGGTGTTGAAAGTTATTTGGGAGAGCAAGTAAGGGGTATCCAGTTTCGAGTGAATTATTTTATAAAGATGAACTGAATCAAAATATATGCGACGGGTTTCCAACTTTTGAACATTATATTTTATGAGCCTGGTTTCGTAATTAAGATTTGTGCGACCTAACTGTTGACGGTAGCATAAAATTCGTAAGCATTTACTTTGAACGCCTTCAATTGCATTTATATGCACCCTGTAGTATGGTGACCATATTGGACTGCCAAACTCCAAAACGCTTCTAACATTGCGATTTTAGCGAATATATCAAGTTGTGAGTTATTTTTGGCCATATCATTATACTGACCTGACCAGGGGGTTATAGAAAGATATGTTGTTTTATAAACCTGTAAGGCAAACAGATTTGTATGATTAGATCTGCGTGCGCTGTGTCTGGTGTTGAAAGTTATTTGGGAGAGCAAGTAAGGGGTATCCAGTTTCGAGTGAATTATTTTATAAAGATGAACTGAATCAAAATATATGCGACGGGTTTCCAACTTTTGAACATTATATTTTATGAGCCTGGTTTCGTAATTAAGATTTGTGCGACCTAACTGTTGACGGTAGCATAAAATTCGTAAGCATTTACTTTGAACGCCTTCAATTGCATTTATATGCACCCTGTAGTATGGTGACCATATTGGACTGCCAAACTCCAAAACGCTTCTAACAAGTGCATAAAATAAAAACAGTAGTGTTTCTGGTTTTTTGAAGGCTTTCGTAGTTCTAAACACAAAACCAAGGAGGTTTTTCTTTCATTGATATGTATTTGTAATGTGCTTGAATTGAAAGCTTGTTGTCGAATATCATTCCCAAATCTCTAGCTGTATCGGTCTTACCCAAAATCTGTCCGTCAATCGAGTAGTTGTTATTGATAACGAAATGTTTGTTACTGAAAGTTATAACAAAGCATTTGCTGATGTTCAGATACATGCGATTGACCCTACACCAGCTTGAAATTGTATGTAAATCTTTTTGTAACATATTGCAGTCATTAGAGCTGTAGATGGTGTTGAATATTTTTAAATCATCAGCATAAAGTAAACATTCACACGAGAGACACTCGATAAGGTCGTTAATGAAAATAATGAACAAAAGGGGCCCCAAATGAGACCCTTGTGGTACCCCGGAAGTCACTATAGTTGGAGATGAAAAAAAGCCTTTTATAGCGACCAACTGACTCCTCTTACCGAGATACGAGGTTAACCAGCGATGTAAGCTACCTTGGATGCCATAAGAAGCGAGTTTCATGCAGTGAATTTTTTGATTTGACAATAAATAGCTTAAAAGAATCGCAGTATGAGATTACACTTGTACGAAATAAAAGCGTGGGTAATAGAAATACCAATCCATAGTAGACCATGTTATCTATATCATTTTATTAATTCTTATCCAAATAAACTATTTTGTTTTCAGGATCGTTTCAATACCTGTTGATTACTTTTCAAATTATAAAAATCGGACGTTCCATTCAAAAGATATTACAAAATTATAAATTCAGCTGGAAAGGAATCGAGGTGCGTTGTCCGGAACCTCCATGCAGTGCACTCTGGGCAATGGAGTCGGTGGCACCTCTCTCCCAGGAGAGACGCTGCCGCCTACGGCAAATACCGGCCGCGACCGTATCGGCTCTGTAAAGGGCTGCTCGAAGGCTTACCACATGTCCCTCTGACAAGCAGAGGGCTCAGTGGAGATCGGGCAAGGAGTGGGCTGGTCGTTGAGCGCAGGCGTGGGGGTTACAAGTGCGGCCGAATGTCACCACTTAAAAGCTTACAGAATCAAAGTATCACGCGAGCAGAGCCGCGGGCAACAGTGAGTTATTAAATTAATAATTTTATGGTAGCGAAAAAGCTAAGGCGAAGCCTGTAACCTAACTTGCTATGAAGAGACTTGCTAACACAAGCTCTTAATCTCATAAGAAGGGATAATAAGTACAGTAGTATGTTATGTTATGACTAATTTTACTAGACTATTTGTCGTAAAAAAAGCTACTACTTAGCTGCGACGTGAATTCTGCACAGACATTTTTATTAAATTAAAAAAAATACGACCAATAAAAGTATCTATGGCAGTCATTTAAGTTTCTTTTGGACCAGCCTTAAGTTACAAATGCTCCATAATATCAAGAAGTTGCACGAATAGGTATACATGACTAATGCTTCAATATAACGCTACAAAGGTTAAAGATTATGTTATACTGAGACGCTACCGTCTAGTTTACTCAACTCTACTCTCGTTGTTATGTATTCCGTGAATACGCTCAGCTGCTGAAATATTCATTTCGTAACCTTTAGAAAAGCTTAAAATTCGAGAGATTCTGACCCGTTCTGGTACAACCTGTTTTATTTCCTACACAGAACATGATGTTACGATGTCAAGAGTACCTACGTTTTCCTTTCCTTTCTTTTAAACTTTCATAAATGTAGCGAGTAGTAGTTTGGGGGATTTTAAACTATTATTATATTTATACTAGGAATTATTATTATGAAACTTAGCTCATTATGCTGTATATATTATATTTGTATATGTACATATATGTTTATATATATATATATATATATATATAAATATATATATATATATATATATATAGAAATTTATTAAAGTATTAGTTATAAATAAAAATACACATATATTTTATTCGATACGGGCACCTTTCGCTTTTATACAGGGCTTTAATCTGTTTAGCCACGAATCTATGGATTTACATACTATTTCCAAAGGAAATTTTCCCGCTACTTGCTCCAAAGATTTTTAAGAGACTCAATGTCGCCGTGTCGTTTGGAGCAGGTCATATCCGCTAAAACTGACCATAATTTGTAGTCTAAAGTGATGAGGTCTGAGTTAAATGAGGGCCAGTCTTCAGCTCATATAAAGTCCGGCACGTTGGTTTCTAGGCAGGCTTAGGTAGTTCGTGCCTCTTGTATAGGAGCAAAGTCCTGCTGTTTTCCACGGAATATTTTTAAAAAGTGTATTGTCGAGAGGTTTCTCAACATGATACAAGAAAGTATCTTGATTCACTTTAGCTGAAGTTTTCACTGCTTATTCGCAAAAAAATCGTTTTATGACTCCCTTACACGCCCCTTCAAACCATCACTATCGCAGGATTGTACCTTTCCGACCACTCGAGCAGCTATCGCGACAGAAGGCGCTTTAATCGATCCACTCTCTTTAAATGTAAAGATTGATTTAGGGCATGTCCTGTATATCGACGATAAGCACAGGGCAGCTTCGGTCACTGCGAATCTGTTTTCTTTAACACCTTTCACCTTTTTAAACATTTCAAATAGCGCGAAATTGAAACCTGTTCCAAATTCAACGTAATTAAAAAGTTGCAAAAATGAAAACTTTCAATGTAACACTATTTATGGCTAGACTAGTTATTATAATATGTATAATTTTTGAATTTTTAAACGCGGGTGCTGCGATAGTGTTGTACCGCAATAGGTATCCAATACGGCATGTGCCAATCACACTAATGTGGTCGTCGTCCATGGACAAAATTTGCTTCTAGTAAATCCAATTTTTCACGATTAAAAGATGTTTTACCAGAAATTCTTAAATAATAACTAACACAAATTTTCTCAGCTTAAACTGAAAATGACAAAGATGTTAGCATCATATTCGAAATTTGTAGGTTTAAAATGTTTTTATTTACTTTACAGTCTAACCTACCGACTTCCTACCCAAAACAAAAAGTTTGACCTTTGTAGAAACTTGATTCTCTTGGTCTTAGTCTTTCTTGGTACTCAACATAGAGAGTTTATTTAATCTCCACATGAAAAAGGATCGATTGGGGAAAAAAAATTGGACTTTTAAGATTATGTATGTATGATTATCAGTATGATTTTGCCAAAATCTGTGAACGTAATTGAAAGTATCTCAAAAAGTTAGGGAAGGTCTCCTGAGAACATTTTGCTGTAACTACAACGGTTAAGGTTCTTGCCCCTTCTGCCCCGTTTTAAAACTACATCTTTTATATATACAGGCTAGAAAAATAATTTGAGCTCTGGAGGGAAACTACCTTAAAAATCCTAAATTTGCCTAATTTTACTTAAAGAAGCTATTCATTGAAAAAATATTATTTATACATATATATAGGTAAATACTGTATTTTTATGGTAGTAATTAATAGCGTAAATCATAAGGATCATATCTCTCTAGCAAACATGGTAAATTAAATGAAAGGAAGTCCATAAAATATTAACTTATAAATTCTATGCCAACAGACTCAGCACTTCTACTTAAGGAGTGATCAGATACTTAATTAACAATAAAGTTATCTTTAACGCCATTTATTTATTGAACATGAGTAATAAGTGATTGGACTTTGTTTTTGGTTCGGAATATAACTTTATTGGGTAACTACACGAGGTACAAGTAAATTGGGGTGCTTGGTCTGAATGGTTTGTTTGGTCAGGAACCTCTACGCGGTACACCGCACCGTATCCTGGGCCACAGAGATGGCGAGAGAATGGTCTTATTGAGTCACCTTATAACTGTTAATTGTGTGCGGTTTTGGTTGGTTCGATTCTGTCATAAATATCCCTGCTGGCCAGGGATCTCCCCTGGACAGGGTGGATATCCACAAGAAAAAAGGACAAGTAATTTAAATATAGAATTTTATTGTTGATATGAAATCTGAATAATCTTTGAATTCAAGTACTTCATTATGTTAAATTCAATTTTAGTTTTAGTTTTCAGGGAATTCCTTTCATTTAATTTATCATATTTGTTAGAGATATTTGATCCTTATGATTTACACTATTGATGGAGGCGATAAAAGTACATAATGTTATTTTTTCGGATTTAATCCGTTCGACTACCGGATGTAACAAGCGAGTTTTTGAAAATTTTAGAATGCAGTTTTGTTTCTTTTTAAAAATAAAAGAATAAAAGTACTTATAAACCTGCGATAAATACGCATATAACTTCGAAAAGTATCGAAAAGTCATTGGTGTGTGCCATGGTAAAACCTGGGATCGAACCCGAGACCTCGTCTCAGCAGTCCCATACCACTGGGCTACCGCGGTTATATAAATAAAATTAAATAAAAGAATGTCTCCTCCTTTAAAAAAGATGAGCCAACTTAAGGATTTAAACTGTACCCACTGATTTCTACGTTTGAGATCATTCAAAAAATAAGCTTTTTAACAATTTTAAACATGTCCTGTAACAACTACTTGTCCATTGCCATAAGTAATGATAATCATCTTTAGTGTGATATTGTTATATCTTTTGTACTCGTACATATCATATTTTTATAATGACGTCATACCGAATTTGACGTGACCGACAGTTTTTCGCGCACTTTTCAAGCTAACAAAGTACAAACGCGTTTTTATTGATTTATAATGTATTTTGGCGAAAAAGATAAACTGTATAAAATTAAATTCTACATCTTTTAAGATACTTTTCCAAAATTTGTCAATACCCAATTCGCTTTGATATACCTTTTCTGACAATAAGTTTTGTGTGTAGAACATAATGTACGCATAATACTAATTATTGTCAAAAGCGGTATTTTGAGAGCACAGACAGCACAATCATACCTATACTAATATTATAAAGATTTGTATTTTTGTATGTATTAAAGAAACTCAAAAATCACTGGACAGATTTCAAAAATTCTTTTACTATTAAAAAGTTATTCCTGACTAACCTAAGGTTATATTATCAAAAAAATAGGGATCCTTTCTAAAACTCCAATAATGTAATCCAGTGTGTAAAAATTGACCTTAAAAGTCCTTATATCGCGTATGCTGCGAAGACTATTAATGATAAAACAAAATAATGTATTACAAAAATGTGTGACCTATAAAGGTCTCTAAAATAGAGCCCGAAATTAATAATCATAAGTAACCATTTTTATCTTTTACACAAAAATAATGTGTAATTTTCAAAGTTATTATTAACAATACATCTGATATTAATTTTCCAATTAAATATGTTAGATACATTGTGCATTTAATGTTGATAAAAATTGCCACTCAAACTATATAAATACAATAAACAGTTTTTAAGAAATAGCGATATATAATTAATTACGCATAAACGAAATAACTTCAAGCGTGGCTGATAGAAATACCGAACAAAATCAGAGCATGTTATCTCTATTCTTTTTTATAAATTATTTTGAATTCAAGACTGTTTCAGTACCAGTTGATTAGGTACTAATTTTTAATATAGAAAGAGGACGTACCATTCGAAAAAATTTACGAAATTATAAATGTCAATAAATCTGATGAATTCCCGTTTATTATTTGAAATCGATTAAATTACTGGCATGGGTGCACCGGGTGTTCGAAGTATGTCATGATCGAAACCGGGAAGAGTCAGCTGAACAAAAGGTGCAGCGGGAACGGGATCAGGGTGCGCGGTCCGGAAACTCCACGTGGGTGCATCTTTTTCTTATACCACTTAAGTAGCAGACAAGCACACGGCCCACCTGATGGAAAGTGGTTACCGTGGCCTATGAATATGTACAACACTAGTGCAGTCACACTCGAGTTGGCGACCCTGTAAGTACAGAGTTTCTTTAGAAGAAAAAACAGAACAAGCTTTATATATTTCCCTCAAACAGTATAAACTCATTGCCTAGAACGCAACATGAACGAGGTTATTATGGCCACAGTATTCTGTAGGGCAGAGGTACTTCCCCAATTGGACTGCTTAATTGAACGGAAATACCGTCGTGTCTTACCTCCATAAAACCACACTCTGGGCAACGGAGATGGTAGCATCTCTCTCCCTACGTCTACGTCAAATACCGGCTGTAACGAGAGCGGGCCTGTAGAGGTCTGCTCAAAGGCTTCCCACATGTTCCCCTGACTACTAGAGGGCACAGTGGAGATCAAGCAAGGGACAGGGAGGTCGCCGAGCGCATGCAAGGGGGTTACAGGTATGTCGCCATTTCACCCCCGCCGGTGCAGTGGCGCAACCGGAGCAACTAAAAACTATAGTCCAAGTGCGTATCCGAGGAAAGAGGCGAAGAGAACTTCCGCACGAAAAAAAATGTTCACAGGATCTAAATTCCACGCGGGCTGAGTCACGGGCAACAGTTAGTAATTTTTACGCTACTAGCTATATCATGATATCACACATGACACTTAGCTACGTTGGCGTAAACGTGAAATTGCAGGGCCGCATTGGGGAACTTAATCTTTCAAATTCCGCTGAATCAAACACGAAACCTAGACCAGTAAAAAGATTTATTTTGAAAGTTTTACCGCTGTTTCGCCTTTACCTACATTTTTTTGTACAGTTTGATTATATTATAGATAGCTGTAGCCCGCGGCACGGCACACGCGGATTTCTGATCCCATTGCAACTTTTTTCGTGTGGTAGTCCCTGTAGCTAGTTTTCAGTAATATAAGATAAAATATCAGATTCTGTGTGATCTCACCAAGGTCGATAACGACTTTATTCTTATATTAGTAGGTGAAGATAATGCGATAAATAGGTGTCAAAGTCAATTAGTCAATAAGGTCCAAAACAGCTTGTTTTGGACCTGCAAATACGTCAAATAACGTTTTGACGTTTAGTAAAAAGTAATTTGATTAGACTGTCAAATATTCAATTCGGCCCTATAGATTTTGACAGGCGGTCGACACTCGGAATAGTATTTCGAATCAAAAATCACATATTGGAATACGATATAAAAATAAGCTACTATTGTGACACAAAATTAGTTCAGATATGTGTAGACGTTTTGATACATCTGTGACTCATCGATTGCGTTTAGTACTAAAAATGCCTTCCCGTAAACTTTTATAGCTGCGGGGGTACAAGTACTTATTCTTCACGAATTAGTCTGTGCAAAAATTCACTCAAACATTATTCAACATACTATCGTCACAAATTAAAATGCAAAAAAAATGGCATAGGTTTACTGATTTCTAAGTATACAATATGTTATTATTACGCTAGCACCTCTGCCTACCCCTTCGGAAATATAGGCGTGAGTTTATGTTTATGTTTAAGCTTATCCTTTAACAAATGGCTATACTTACAATAAATTTGGTTAATTCAATTTAAATTCATCATACATTTTGTTCGTAACACTTTAATTGTTAATTTATGTTAGTAAAGTTAAATTGTATTAAGTATTAGCTTTTGCCCGCGACTTCGTTCGCGTTAAGTTCGGAATAGATTAAGGTGTGTTCAAAGAATCAATTTCATTTATTCAGTTTAGGCACATAAAGAGCACATATGAACGTCAAAATTTTACAATTATGTATGTCAAGAAATAATATAAAAATATTAAATAATGTAAAAATAAACCATTGGAAAATGATTCTTTCGCTGGTTCGGTAGATCAGTTCTACTGAGAAGATACCAGCAAGAAACTCAGCGAACTACATTAGAACTAGATTATTTTTCTTTTTTAAATTTGTTTTGGTTTACAATTTATTTTGTGCGAGCAAGCAAGAGACTTATGTTGACCACGCATTAACATCATAAGGGTACTCATCCACTTTATAGTAACCTTTACTCATTAAAGTTTTTTTCACTTCTATTTTAAATTTATTTATTGGCATATTAATCAAGTCCTGAGGAATTTTATTAAATATTTTTATGCAGCTGCCTACAAATGAATCACCAACCTTGTGAAGCCTAAGTTTTGGTACAACTAGTTTATCTTTATTTCTCGTATTAAAATTGTGTACATCAGATAGTTTTTCGAAAATATTTAGGTTTTTTCGTACATATAAGATATTTTCATAGATGTGTTGAGAAGCAACTGTTAAAATATTAATTTCTTTGAAAAGTTCTTTCAGCGAGTCACGGGGTCTGAGGCTATAGATCGCTCGTATCGCTCGTTTCTGTAGTACAAATATAGTTTCAATATCGGCAGCTGAGCCCCACAGCAGCAGACCGTATGACATAACGCTATGAAAGTAGCTAAAAGTTCTCTTCTGTAACTCACACCTTTATGTTAAGTTAACTCATTGTACCTATTTTTAATTATTTATATTATGAAGAAAGTACAGTTCAACTAATGCCTCCTTCTCCCTATCCTACCCATAACAACCTGCCACACCCCCCCTCTCCTCATACACAATAGACACCGTGACGAAACGCTGTGTGATTTTATTCGGCTTCATTCCGATTACGCCAACTGCGTCGTCCTTAGCCATGTTGTGGTGGTATCCATGGGGTAGACCCCAATAAAAAAGCTGTGGTACAGTCGATTCATTACCTGAATTTATAAAAAAACATAGATGTTGATCAAAATCCCGTACAAAATCTAATGAGAAGATATAGAGGAAAATTTGTTAAAATATGTGGAGGTATGGGTGCAGCCTAGGTTATGGAAAAGCTAATGCCTCTGAACAGGTCCCGCACGTTTAAGTAGAACTATAAAAATGTCTAGCAGAAGGTCTTGGAAAGAAAAGTTGACCAGCACAAAGGAGTGCTGCGAACAACAAGGTTGGCCCAGTGCCACTCTGCGGGTGAATAAAGATATCCCTTATGATGATGATCTAAACCTTGCTAGTGCATGTAGTACTAAATATAACCTGCCGAAGAATAAGTGGTTTCCTTAAGCCAACTGAGGTAGGCACCTGGCATCGCACCTCCCAATACTCGCAGAGGCATGGCGTCATCCGTGGAGAGAGGCATGCTGGAGTCAGAACAGCGACAAAACATAGGCTATGCCCCGCGTGCGTTGTAAATCATAAAGATGTACTTTGTAATACTAATGTTATGTTCATTACGTTTAGCTCGATTTAGCGACTATACAATAATATGATTAAATACCAACGCTTATGACCGGGCTCTAGAACAATGTTCATGCCAAATTTCAGCGCAATCTATTCAGCAATATTAAGTGATACCTACTCGAACTTAACAATAAATAACAGTCAAACCGGTATAAAATTCTATAAATCACATTTTATATTGCTCCTAGAAAGAACTAGTTTTTTCTTTTTTGGAAAAATATCTAAAAAATATCCGAATATCGTCATTAAAATATATAAAGAGTGGCTTTTTACATTATACCAATTCTCTACATAATTTCTACCTGTTTTGAATAAAATAATAATTGAATTTTCAAATATGTTTCAAAGTAAAACGTCATCAAAACAATATTTAAATCCAAAGCACTCACACACACAAATCGAATTGATATCAATAAAGTTTGTGTGTATGAATGCTTCGCAGTAAATCACCCTCAAAATAACTTTCTACCCCTTTTTAACCCCGTTAGGGGGTGAAAATCAATATAATGAGTAATACATTTTCCATTTAAAATGGTTTATGAAAAATGTGAAGTAGATTTTGCCAAGTAATCGCGTTGACCCATACAAACCCCTTTTTCACCCTCTTAGTGGTGGAATTTCGGAAAATCCTTTTTTATAGAATGCCTAGGTAATACAAAGAAACCATCCTCCAATTGAAGATATCTCCGAGCAGCGGTGTAGTTTACAAATGATTTTATATAATTATATAGATTTTTTTTTGTTGGTGTATATTGACATTAAATCGAAATTGTAATTTTTTTTTTCTATTATGTTTTTATTAACAACGTTGTTTCGTGCTCTTGTCACCGCCGGTGTACCAGCTGTACTTGAACCAAACGGTTTAGCGCGTGACGATGGCAAGAGACAGGATGGCATGTCGTTAATGCCATGGAAGATGGGTAGGACTCTGGTATGGGACGCCACATGCGTTGATACCATGGCTCCTACCCATATAACTAGCACGGCTGGCTGTGCTGATGCTGCTGCTGCTTCTGCAGAGGCTCTCAAGCGGCGCAAATACTCCAATCTCATCGGAGATTATGAATTTGTGCCGTTTGGAGTCGAGACTTTGGGGTGAGATTGCGAAGCGTATGGTCGACGCTTCTCGTGACCAGAAGGCTGGCCTCTTTTTAGGTCAGAGAATAAGCATTGCCATACAACGTGGCGATGCTGCCAGTCTTCAGGAAATGCTACCACAAGAGGCATGCAATGCGGAGGAATTTCACGATGCATTTTAATTGTTCTTAGCTATAAGTTGTATGATAGTTATTTTAGTTTTATTGTATTTAATATTTATAAATTATATAGATTATATAGGCGCCATGTTTTAGTATAAGTTTCCTAACTCCGTACTACTACTGAGAATTTGTCCAATCCGGGACACCAATACACAAATAAATCACGATAGAATCCGTTCAAGTGGTTTGATTTCAATAATTGTTGTTCGCGTAAACTTCTGAAGTATTTAACTTAGTGTTACCTTAATTTATTCAACACAATGTTTGTTTTTACTTATGTTTGCATTCTATACTAGATGAACGCTTCGCCTGTGACATATTTAAAAACCTCATATATCACCTTTAAGCCCGTAATTTACACTTTTTTTTGTTTAGGCAGGAAAAAATGTACCTTACGCATTCCGCGGACCCGGGGAAACCGCGTGGGTATTTGGGGCTCTTACCACACCAAAACAACCTGCCGTGTGCCATACGCCGCGACTTAGTGAGTGAACCGTTGGAAATACTACGCACTCTTCAACGGATCACCCAAGCGCTGACCCGCAAGGTGCGGTGCGGGCCCGTCTTCTAATAAGGCGATGTCCAGACACACCAAGACATCACCCCTTCGCGGGAGGCTCAACAGCGGGTGGAGGGCTATCCCCGACCCATCCACCTGCGGCCACACTAGGGCGGCATGAGGCGCAAAAATGCGCGTGCACGCCGCCCGGTTCGCCGGCGATGTATCGGGTCAGCGAGGCTGTCTGCTGGCAATGAAAGATCGGCTCCTATTGTCGCCACGAGATCTCGGCGCTGCATCTCTCAGGCCGGACAAGCCTCGAGTGTATGCTGCGCCGAGTCCTCGCCGCACCGTAATTTACACCTACACTAACTCATGAGTTATTATTGTTAAGATTTCAACCTAGTCCCTTTCACAGAGCTACTGATCAATGCTGTAGATTCGGGCTGTCAAGCCGATGCCATTTATACCGATTTTTCAAAAGCATTCGATAAAGTGTCTCACAGTATTCTAATTGCAAAGTTACAGGCCTATGGCATCTCGGGATCCTTGCTTGGTTGGTTAGCATCGTATTTAAGTGAAAGAGTTTTCTCAGTTGTAGTTAATGGATATGAGTCAAATGTTAAGCATATTTCCTCCGGTGTTCCTCAAGGCTCGCATCTCGGTCCAGTCCTGTTCAATTATTTTATAAACGACGTTCCCGAATGTGGAAGCAATCGGGAATCATCATTCATTTCTCTGAGGTCTTTATGTACGCAGATGATCTCAAGTTTGTAAAAATAATAAAATCAGATCTAGATGTGGCTCACCTGCAAAGTGATTTGGACAGACTTGTTTCATGGTGCAAAAATAATGGGATGCTTTTAAATGCAAAAAAATGTTATCATATAACTTTTACGAGAAAACTTAAAATTCAAAATAACAGTTATTATATCGATGGTGACAAAATAACTGAGGTGGAGACTATCAAGGACCTTGGAGTACTGTTTGATAAGAAATTAACATTCACGCCACATTTAGACAAGGTCATTGCGAGAGCTTCTAAGTTGTTAGGTTTTGTGCTCAGAAATTGTAAAAGTTTTCGCAATACCTATACGAAAATTTTGCTATACAACAGTTTAATTCGTAGCACCGTAGAATACTGTAGTGTTGTATGGCGACCACATTTTGCGACACATGCATTGCGCCTCGAACGTATTCAGAAGCGTTTCGTTTGGCATCTGGCATTCTCGGTCGGTGTTACAAAAAAAATACGCTCTTATAGGGGTAGGTTGGAGCGGTTCCGCATTCAAACCCTAGAGTACCGTGCAAGGCTAAATGATGCATTATTTGCCTATAAGATTCTTCAACACCAAATTGATAGTCCTGGGTTGTTGGCATTGTTCAGGTTTAATGCTCCAACGAGATTACTTCGACGCTCAATTACTCCTCTTTGCCCACCGTTAAGGAGAACAGTTCTAGGTTCTAGTTCTCCTTATGCTAGACTTAGCAAAATTGTGAACAGTGTCAGCGACCTGGTGGACTTCAATTTTGACCCCATTCGCAAGCTGATAATGAGCCTATCCGACGACGTCAATTAAATTAATTTTGGCGCATTTATCATTTTCTTTTAGTTGATTGATTTTGTGTTTCTTTTTAACTTTTTCATTTTATCATTACTTTTCTCTAATTTGTAATTTGCATGTGGTGTTTATCTATAAGTAATTATTGCACTGTCCGTTGTTTGTTTTTATTGTAATTTGTAATTGTTTTAGTGTAAATAATTGTTGATAAACCAAATAAAAAAAAAAAAAAAAAAAAAAGATAATAATTAAAACATTTCCATCTAAAGGTTGCCTGGAAGAGATCGCTTGTAACGATAAGGCCGCCATATGTACATTTTTCATAATGTTGCCCGTACATGTAATATATAGGTGTGCAATAAAGATTATCTTATCTTATCTTAAGGTTTTAACTTAATATTATTATTGAAAAATTAATAGGTGAAGCGAAAACTTTGTACCTCATTTTACTGAAATTGCGCGCACGGAGGAGTGCGAATTTTACTATATAGGTGTGGGAAAAATTCAACTTGAGAATAAATTTATTATTAATTGGCCGCGTGGTTCCCGGCAGAGTAGAATTTCGACCACCGCATCTCTTCTCATAACAATACAAAGCGACTAAGGTACAGGGCTGTTTAATATCAGACAGATATATACGGCCCAGACTCAGCATCAGATGCATGGCTTGAGTCAACAATAGTGCCCGGAATACGTGGGACCGAATTTAATGATTGGTGAAATGTGGGTGTAAATTCACCTCTGCCTAACCCTCTGGGGATAAAGACGTGAGTGGATGTATGTATGTATGTAAATATCGACCACATAGCGACCGCTAGTGTATGGAAATCTGCTAGATAGTAACTTAAGTAGTAGCGTGATGATATATAACCTTCGTCGATAAACAGACTATTCAATACAAAAAGATTTTTTCAATTCGAACCAGTGCTTCCTGAGATTGGCGATTAGTGATTCCAAAAAGCAAACAAACTCTTCAGTTTTATAATATCATAGTACAAATAAGTTTTAGATATATTTAAGCACTTTTTCATAAGATACGTACAGAATAGAACTGAAGACTATCTTATATTATTATTTAAGTTTAATTATTAGTATTTAAGTAAGATTTATTTTACACGGCGTCGCGCGCAGATTTAAAGTTTTAATGTGAACAAGTCCTGTGTAGTAATTTAGGAGGTGAGTACACGTCACATGGGCTGCGGCGGCGCGACGGTCGATAGCTGGAGCGACAGGCGGTGCCGGCCCGGGTCACGCCTGCTGCGATCGATAGCGTCGCGGCGGCGGGAGCACTCGGCTGCGAGCACGACGCGCCGACAGCACAACCCGCCACCGGACTCGAGTTCTGCCAGTAAGCCGCGCGACACCGGCATCAAGAGGCGAGTGAACGAGCGCGGCCGGATCATATGCGCGCTGAGCTCCCATGCGACTCCCGCTCGCGACATGACCGGCGCCCGCCCCCGCAGCTCGCCGCTGCTGCTGGTGCTAGCGGCCGCCTTTCTACCGCAAGTTAATCATGTCGCGTGAGTATTTTCATACAGTGTTCCTAATTTGGCGTATTACTAAACGCATTGACCTAAAAGTACAGAACCATCCGTGTGTTTAGTAAATAGCAATCATTAGATTTTATGACTTGTATTCATTTACTGAAGAAATAGGGATTTCAATAAAAGTTCAAATAAAACAAGATTTAGAGATTATTTTGAATTTATACCAATTTAAAATTAATTATAGATTGTAAGCTAAATATGTTATTATAAAAACTATTCCTGTACTCTACCTAATCACGTAATTGTACAGTTTCAAATACAATGATCGTATTATTATGTAAATTCACTGCTATTCGTAAACTATTTGATTATAATGGTAGTTTAAGTGCTTAGGCTTACTGGCAACACAATATAAAAACTTTTTAATGAGCAATATTCATTCAAGAGATTTTGCCGCAGTTATTCTAGTATATTATTTTAATATATGTGTATAGGTACTATTTATAATTCAATAGTGGTATACATATGAAGTAGAAGTAGATACTTAAAAAGGAGTTGATTTTATTCACAAATGTATGTTTAATACGTGTGTACACAAATTTTTGTTCAATGCGTCTACGTAATATGTAAATGTACTACGAGCGCACCCCACACTTCATGCGCCAAACGTTCCAAAGATGTTCTCACAAATGTAGAGAATGGAAATGACCATGTTTTACTGTTATTTCAGTAAAGCCATTGACGTAATTAGCTTCAAGCTCTTTGTAGTTCGTCTCCGAATACGACGATAGCAATTGCGCACTTAATATTTATAATCTCTGGTTTTGCTTTTGTTACATTCTATGAATCACATAGAAATCTGCAATAAGTTTCAGTACATAAGTCTTAGTGGAATAAATTTGTTAATTTCATATACTTAGTGAATTTTATAACTAAGTAATTAAATCTTTTTATCAAAACATCGTTTCCCAGAATTCAAAATTATGCATAAATGACGAAAAGAGTTTTTAATTGTTATAACCTCTGATTGAGTTTTAATATTTTCTTATAATTTATTAATGAAAGAAATCTCTTTTAATTGGAAATTGCACAGCTTGTTTGTTTTAAGCCATTATTGACACTGAGAAAATTAATACTGATTATTGTTGGCAGATATCTAATATTTACATTGGCAGATAAAATCTAACTTTATTGTCAACATCGGTCTGAGAGGCAAATTGTAGCTATCATTTTAACTAAGGTGTATAATTATAATTTATGTATAGTATATACCGACTAGTGAAGTACCTTCACCCTACAGCATACCAGTGCTATAATAACCTTGTGTGGTGTTTCCAGCGGAGAGTAGGGTAGCCAGAGCTCACTGGAGAGTTTTTGTGCTGTCATTGCGAAAACCAAAAGATTACCTGATTGTGTATTTTGAACTGACGGCACAGAAACTCTCTATACTTGCAAGGTCGGCAGCACGTGCGCGACTCCCCTGGTGTTGAACAAGTTCATAGATCACGGTAACCACTTTCCATCAGGTGGGCCGTGTGCTTGCCTGCCACCTAAGTTGTATAAAAAATCTATACAATACTTTACAATTTTTATACAAATGCTTACAGTAATATTAATGGGCTAGGTTAGGGTATTTCTTGATTAGCTTATTCAGCTTATTCAGAGCTATTTGAGTCTTCTCTTGAATAGAGTCTAATAAATAGAATTTAATAAATGATTTATTAAAATTAAAAGTAATACGAGCGTATATATTCATACACGTACATACACAATCAGGGTATAAACTACTACACTTTAATGATATCATATTATTATATAAATACGAAGTTAATAAAATTAGAAACTCGCCAGAAGAAGTTCAGTCTGAAAGAAAATGTCAATAATTTTGGTTTTATTGTGAAAATATGTGGGGCTTATAACAATCATTATCGAGTCCTGTATAAGTAAACATTTTTAAATCAATCACACGTTTGGAAATGCTCTAAAGTCGATTCCATTACATACAAGCTCACGAACACGCATACTAAATAAATAACGGGTTAAAAATGGAACACTGCAGAAAACAAGTTTGCTTTTTATATTCTATTTAATATGAATTATTGTTTTCTAAAGTTCATTTATACGTGCATTCTATGTTACACGCATTGCGGACAAACGGTTTGGCAAATCTGGTGATTTTTTGCAGATCATTATTTAGTTGGATTGGGAGAGTGCAACATCACTTCTGAACTGAAAGTAATATAATTAAGACAATATCAAAATATTTCAGTTTCGCCAAATGTAAACTATACAGGAATATTCGTCGAATGTAGTATTGCAGTATTTACTGTATTCATGTAAATCCGTTTATCTGCACTGTGCTTTCATGTCTGTGTTTCGTAACGAAAATTATTTTCTTTGTGCTAACGTAACGTAGTTAAAATTTATATTAACGCGTTTAGTGAAATTTAGACACGTATATAATTTCTTACTAATGTATTTACTAACTTGGATATATTAAAAAAAAACGTATTCATAAAACAAAGTTGTGTTAGTTACACATTTATAACTCGAGAATGGCTGCACCGATCTAGGTGATTTTTATTCTATAGAATTCGTCTTTGCTCTGGATAACAGAATAACTATTAAAATATCGAAACTCATGTAATAAAGCACCAATATAAGTCAGGATAAGAGAGCAAGTGGTGGTCACATCACAAGTGCAAGCTTAGATGAAACCGGAATTAACGCTGTGATGATGATGATGATGATGATGATGATGATGATGATGATAGACGATGGTTACGATGGTTATTCATTGTATAACAAATGTACCGACTTCCAGATTGCTTGGCCCCCGCAAATCTCCGGGGGTATTGGGGGCTTCGTGGGCCTATGGACGCATAGATGTTGAGGTGGGGCGGGGAGCCATACCATATGCATATCATATGGTATGGATGCCATTGGTGTATAACGTCCATCAGCGTTTTGACCCCATGGGTATATGGGTGTATTTTTATCTAGGGCAATATGACTTCACCTCGCCTGATGATAAGCTAAAGGCAAAGTCCCAGGAAAGAGGGTCACCATTACAGACACTTAGTATGTTACAATGGTGGCACTCAGATATGTGGCCTCATCAGATGCCTTTTCACGCCCCGTTTAAAGGACCCAGCACTGGACGATGAAGGCAATGAATTCCGCACAATCGTGCCCAAACCAACGGCACACTCTGCGGACACCGGCGACATCAGTGTATGGTATATAGTAATCCGAACCCAGACTGATCTCACCGGTGACAGCATTAGCCCTATCCGATGGGTTCTTACCTTCAAAGCAGCTTTCAACCCCCGGGATGGACGCAAAATAGTTACGCAGCCCATCCCAGTCCGCTGACGAGTAATGGCAGTGAGCCGCTTCCTCTGCATGTGCCGTGAGGCGCTATGGTTGGCACCTTGGAACAGATCAGGTCGTAGTCGAAGTTGCTTAAAGCGGCTCGCACCGAAACACTTTACTTGGCTGGGTGCCTCGTCAGTAGACGTTCTAGCAGAGAGGGTGTTTCTACTTTGATAGATTTACAAATGGGGATTGATGCAATCATAAAAAACCCAAATATTAAAATACAACAAAAATACCAAGACTATTGAATTACATAAAAAAAGTAATTAATATTACCAAGTACAGGGTGAACTCTATATGGCTGCAAAAGAGCAATGTATATTTGGCAAATGATCTGGTGAAAATCACTTGTATTGGTTAAATTGAGGCTGGTTGACAATCCCATACTCACAGGTAGAGTGGAACCTCTTAGCCTTAGGAGGGATTTTGCCTCACTGTGTGTGTTCTACCGCCTATACAATGGTTTGTGCTCAGATGAATTGTTTGACATGATGCCCGTAGCTACATTCTATCATCGCACCTCTCGCCATAGGCAGGGAATTCATCCCCACACATTGCGACCTGAGCCGGTGCGCACTGTGCGGTATGAAAGAAACTTCATCCCACGCACACTCAAGCTGTGGAATGACCTCCCTGCTGCGGTTTTCCCAAGCGCCTACAATATGGGGTTCTTCAAGAGGGGCATCAGAAGGTTTCTTCATGGTCGGCAGCACGAGTGTGACACCCCTGGTGTTGCATACGTTCATAGGCCACGGTAACCGCTTCCCATCAGGTGGGCCGTGTGCTTGTCTGCCAACTTAGTGGTATAAAAAAAAAAAAAATATTGCTAGAGATGACAATTTTTGAATGTTAAGAATGGAAAAGAAAATTGTTGATTTTTATTTGCAATCCAGTTTACCGGAAATTATAGACCCTCGTATAGACCCTCGAAGCCAAGGTATGCCCTTACGAAAAATCGAATTAGAGGAAAACATAAATAATCAACACATTATAATAAATCATCAAAATATAACACCAAAATGCAAGTGAAAATATGTACACAGGTCAGATAAAAAAAATTAAGAATCAATTAATAACAGCGTGGAAGCTGTTGTAAATGAAAGAAAATGGTCAATATATATAAAACTTGCTATAGAGTTAGTATCGTTTTATTAGATTTCTATAGTTAAAGTATTATGGAAATTATTCATTATTTACAGTGAAAATCCTTATTAATTTTGCTCGAATACAGGTAATATAAAAAAACGATTCATAAGAAAGTTGTGTACATTGCTATTAAATACAACTTTTTAACTTGCTTTTTTCGATACGAAGTTTAGATTCGCTGTAAATCGTGTCAAGCTATTTTTCACCCTAAAAATGCACCCCATTGCACTCTCGTATTAGATAGCGAGTTAAATTTATTTTTCCCGTTGTTTTGACCATATTTCCTTTCGTTTAAACAGGTCTCATGCTGTTACTAATTATTTTCTATTTTTCTACTAAAAAGCACACCGTGTGTGGGTCGTTGTTGGTTGCCGGAGGTGAGCTTGTCATGCATATCCTTCGCACCCCCGCCGACCCAAGGCCGTCTCTCTCGATCTGACCGTTTTCGAAGGGACATCCCTACCTACCAAATTTCATGTTTGTAGGTGTTATAGTTTCTGATATTTTTTGATGAATCATATTCAGTGAGTGGTATTTCGCTTTTTTAAGAACTTACTATGTATTTTTTGGAAGTCGACTAACAAAATAATACTTAGTGGAGAGTAATAGAACTACTAGTATGCAGTTCATTACACTATTTTTAAAATAATAATAAATGCATGCAACTATTCGATTGAACGAAGACGGATGCCAAAATAATAAAAGTGAATAGATTATGTAAACTAAACTTTTAGATGATATTCTAAATAAATAATATTTATTTAACTATTTTTATTGGTATCGCACTAACACTGAATAATTTCATAATCTAAATGAACCTCTTACTTATTATCTACACTGTGGCGCTAAACAGGCCATGGAGGGTCAGCGCATCGCTGTGGCATAAAGTGGCAACTTTACTATACTTAAAATACCTAAACTCCTCGAAGGCTACCGCCTTATACAAGAAAATATCTAGGACCACTCGTATGCTACATAGTCTTACAAAACAATACATTTTAGGGAAAACTCGAAGTGGGCTGTAGGTAGGTACATAAGGTAACATACCAAGCGAAGGAATGGGAGCGCTATTTTTTCATTGAGTACCTGCTTCAATTTAATATTTCTGCTATTGTATCGATAAATGACACCGATGACGACATGAAATTTTCCGATTATAATATTAACCTGGTCGCAAATATAAACAATATTACAGATTTGATGAATGAAAATGGTATATAGATTACATAATGAAGTAAACTATTTAAATATTTTTAGTGCAATCCTATTTATTAAGTTTCGATATAAGTGTCGATCTATTCAGCAGCAGTCGGGTTCTTTTTGTTTTTTGAATCATTTTATTTACATTTATAAGCACACACTCTGGAAATTAATATCTTGCATTTGTAATAGAGACCTCGTTCATCGAAATTATTCAAAATGCGTTCAGTCGTTATATCTAAAGAGGTGAACGAAGAAAATTATACACTTACATGATTCTGATTTGATTTAAATGAAATCAAATTAAAATCACGCACATAAAAAACATTACCCTCACTGGCGCAGTCGGGAAATATCTAGTAATTTGTAACAATTGTACACTAAGTTTCTTACTGCTTACTCGAGTTGTGTAACTCAAATTAAATTCAAGTTAGCTGACCTTCAACTTTAGTTAACTCGAGTTATATTTTTTATGTGACCAATCACTAGTTAGCACTGCACGTGTAATACCCATAAAACTTATAAAATTGACAAATATAACAGAACTAGCTGGTGCCCGAAATTTCGTACGCGTTAAGTCAGGAATAAATCCAACGTAAGTACGATTTCATAGTTGTACTTAAAAACAAAGCGTTTCTTTAAAAAAATGTGGTACATATTAAAATGATAATAATTTTATGCATGGATTGTACTGTATTGAAAAGCTTGTATCGCGCAAGTTTTTTCCCTGTTCTCTGTTCGCGCTACAAGTTTTTCACATCAGCACAAGCCTTGCATAAAATTATTATTTAGTTTTAGAACCACAGATATTTTTAAGGGAAGCTTTTTTTTCTAGAACTCGGTCTAGAAAAGAGGAGGTTCTCAATTCTGATGTTTATTTTTTATGTTTGTACGCATACCTCCGTCATTTGTGGATGGATTTGTAAAATTCTTTTTTGTTCGAAAGGGGGTTTATTCCAAAATGGTCCCATTTAAATTTCGTGAAAATCTGATGAGGGGTTTCAGAGACAGACCACAGAACTCTTCAACAAATACCAGTAAATCAGCTGCGATAGTTGCATTCGCCTATTATTGTATTATTTATGCAAGACCACATCATAGTATTACGACCGTATCCTTTGAATGAGTACACAGAAGTGTACATAATATTCAACTATATTTTTAATATTTACGCATCGATCTCAAAAAATCTTTTTTTATTCGTTTAGTTTTGCTTTAAAGTAGTCTACATTAATTACATTGTACCTTAGATACCGCAGATTCACAAGGGAACTCCACAAAATCATATAGAAAGTGTGAAATGAGCGAAGTATTATTATACTTATGACAATCCTGTACCTCGGTAGATACAGTACTATACATCTATAGTTAAGACATTCTGAAATTGTCCAGACTTGGTCAACAAAGATTGACAATACAACTTCTTAGTGATGCACAGCATAAATGGAATGCTCTAGAGTTGGACTACGCAGGTAGATAACAAACTCCTTAGCGATAAACATTATGACTGTTGCGTTTGAGTTATTGCAGGAATATTATTGGCATCATTTCCATCGAGCACCATGCAATATTTCCAACGATCTTATCATCTTGGTCTCATAGTTAGCAGTGTTTCAGAATTTTCTATTGTGTGTTTTTTTACTGTCGAAATAATAAGAATTTACCACCTACTGAAATTTCACTAAAAAGGTAAAGGCAAGTATATTTTAACAAAAAAAATGAACCGCCTTCTAGAAAAGAAATTCACCGAAAAGTAAAAAATAATTGCAGATATACATCAAAAAACAAAAATGCGCGTAAGAATTTACTTGAAGTCGGTACCAAGGCAGAATATGGGTAAAGACGACTAGTAAGTACGACATTCCGACATGTCTTCCCGTCTGAATTGTCTTTCTGCCTTTCTTGCACAAAACTCCACATACACTTATAAATTTCATTGGTGATGTGACGGGACTGTGGTTATGGCTGAGTCTCATCGTATGGCTTGGCACCGTCTTCAGCAAAAGTCTTCGCGCATTTTAATTTTTTGACGTATATCTGCATTTTTTTTTTGGAAGCCAGTTCATTTTTTTGTTAAAAATACTTGTTTATATATAATTTTGTTTTGCACTCTTAATCGACTTCTAACCAAAGGTGGAGGTTCTCTATTCGGATGTTTATATTTATATATAGTTCAGTTTCCAGTTTAGTCTCTTTGCTAACTAAGGTCATTCCAACTCACGCAATATAAATAACCAGCTGAAGTCCGCGACTCCGCTAGCGTGGATGTCACCTATTGGTCATATCTCCGGTTGACAAATAGATGAAAATCTAAAAGAAATTAATTTCAGAATCGTTATTTCCCATTGTCTTTTTGCATGTCCAATGTTTAGACACAAATAATTTATAATTTTATAACTATACTAGCTAATACGAATACCAGCTGATACCTGCGGTTCCACACACGTTAATACCTGTATCATTTTGGCCATATTTCCGCCAAGTCTACCAAAAACTGTGTTAACATATGTTTCTTTTATAAAAATAATGCAAACATTCATGTCGGTAAATTCTTTTATTACATTTAAAAATGACCCACCAGTAGATTTAGCAGGATTAGCACTAAAAATATTAATATTAATCATTTAAGCATAAATTTAAAATATGAGTTAGTTATTGACTTTATTGAAAACTAACTGTTTGTGCGGCACTGACCGCGTAGCGTTTTTTTTTCGTAGTTTGTTTATTGAAGCGATGGTCGGGCAATAAAAGAAACAATTCATTCAATTGCAATACAATTTCGCGACGAAATCCTTAACTCAACCAAAAGAGAATTGTCTGAAAATTGTAAAACAGAAGATTTGATGATGAGAGGTGCTTCTCACTTATATTTTTCAATACTTCATTTGGGCGATATTTCTTATGTAACCACGCGCACGTGAAAATAGAAAAAGCAAGAAAGAACTTTCTATTTTGTCCATAGGACAAGATCTGATTTACGCAGCCTCTGGCCGTAAAATTAATACGTCAAAGTACGGTTCTGAAGATATTCTACGTTGCCCGAACTTTACTGGAGTCGCATTCGACAATTTCGACGGCCATTTAAGACTACTCTTGCAATGTATTGATTTACCAATCAATTAAAAATATCATCTAGAGTCAGCCAGATATCTCAGAGCTTAGTAAAGCTCCTGACATTTTGAGTACAGCTGAACAGCAGGAGTTTACGTGGATATCTAATCTAATCTAATCTAGTCTAATCTAATTTAAATATATAAAACTTAAAGGTTACTGACTGACTGACTGACATAGTGATCTACCAACGCACAGCCCAAACCACTGGACGGATCGAGCTGAAATTTGGCATGCAGGTAGATGTTATGACGTAGGCATCCGCTAAGAAAGGATTTTAATTAATTCTACCCCCAAAGGGTTAAAATGGGGGATGAAAGTTTGTATGAAACTTTGTCAATTTTAAACCGGGTTGGCAGCGCGACTGTCGTATGTCGTAGGCATCCCCTCAGAAAGGATTTTGAGATGAGGCTATATAAGATTAGTAACTTTTGAGTTTAAAATATACGAATTTCTGTATGCTAGCGCCATCTACAGGTTTGCCTTATAATAAAATGTTGCGAAATTTAAAACCACCATAACTGTTTTTTACTACATGCATATGAATATAATACGGTGCATACACCAAAATAACATTTTTTACAATTTTTGTCTGTCTGTCTGTTTGTTCCGGCTAATCTGCTCTGAAATGACTGGACCGATTTTGACGGGACTGTTATTGGCAGGTAGCTGATGTAATAAGGAGTAACGTAGACTACTTTTATTTTAGAAATGTTTTATGCTCAATAGCGTTGACTCAACACTAAGCGATAACGGACTTCCACGCGGGCGGAACCGTGGGCAATTATTACATAAGTATAAAGTATTGGATGTTCCAATGCAGGATTTTACAGCAAGATTTTGATTGACAAGACAAGACTCACCAGTTCAAAAGTTTCATATCTTTCCAATGAATTAATGTCCTAGCACTCAGCTGTCTTTCCCAGTTTTAGAATGAATTTTGAAGTTACAGGCTACCATTTTGTAAGAATGGCGGCTGTGCCATGATGACTTTCGGACGGGGATGTTGTGCTTGATGTTTTCACAGCTTTGACATCTTCACGAGTCGAGATTGATACAAATGATTATATGTTCATTTAGTTACAATAAATACCTTGAGGAATAACGCAATTTATAAATTTACGCGCACAAAAATAAATTCAAGCAGAAAAGCCGATCAAAATCAGATATACTGTAACATCATTCATTGGTTTCGATAGTTTGGACGAGTATCGGTAGATGGCCCTAACCGTTGCCGCAAGACGGATGGAAAAGGGTCGGGGTGCGCGTTCCGGCAACTCCATGTGGTGCACCCTTTTTATACCACGGGTTCGATGGAGACACCGGTTTCTCACACCGGTGTCTCCGGTGTCAACCGGTGTCTCTCTTAAAGACATAGATGGCCCAGGGCCAGTCGGTACCGCCGGATAAATGTTTTGGGCAATTTTATACCCCGGTATTCTTAGACCTGATACAGCGTGCGGTTTTAAAGGGTCCGAGTGCGACATAACTGAAGGCCGACGGGGTTAGTATCCAAGGAAAGAGGGGAACTGAATTATCGCATAAAAAAAAATTTTCATAGGATCAAAATTCCACGCGGGCGGAGCCGCGGGCTACAGCTACTGTCTATATATATAGTACTTATATTTATTGTCATATCATACCTAAAAAAGTTTGAGATGAAATAAACTTGAATTATATCAGGTTATTGATTCTGAACACAAAAACATTTTTTCGGAATTCATGTCTATTCGCGATGGAAATAAAAGTATATTATTATGGTACGAGTGTGTAAAGTTGGTAATTACCGCTGAGGCGCCATTGGGTCTTAAGAGAAAAGAAGACGGTAATCATCAGTACACACGTGTATCATACGACGTTTTTTAACACACTTGCGAATAAATAACTCTAAAAATCATTTTATCTACTCTCATACTGAAATGTAAAGATTAAAAGTTAAAAATAACTATAAACAAATTGTTTACGCACAGAGTATCAAAATAAATTTATTAAATTACTTAATCTTTATTATATAATATAAAATTACTTTATTGTCTACCAAGAAGCTTCTTTTAGCAAACGCTTTTTTATTAGATACTACATTATAAATGTAAAGATGTAACCTTTCGTGAAATTTTATAAAACATAAATAGACTCAAGCACTTTAGTATTTTGACATAAAGTTGAGTACAAAAGAAATATTAACTACTTAAGAATGAATAGGAATTAACTTTGCTTTCATGTTTGGAATAAGACAAGTTATACCATTTTTTCAACACACTTGCTTGTACAGTGACTCTAATTTCGCTTTGATACCTATAATCAAACTGTGACTTTTTCCTTGTTATAATTCACAATGGAGTTATAGCTTTTTTAATTCAATTGGTTAACTTAAATATAACTTATGTTTTCGCAATAAGTAAAATCTTATATAATTCATATTTATCTTTTTGTACATCTTAAATTTATTAATTTTACAATCATGTCAAGAAATAATATATAAATATTACATACAATAAAACTAAAATAACTATTATACAACTTACAGCTAAGAACAATTAAAATGGGCCGTGGAATTCCTCCGCATCGCATGCCTCTTGTGGTAGCGTTCCCAGAAGACTGGCAGCATTGCAACGTTGTATGGCAATAAAACTAAGTAAAAACTTTAAATTTCCCATTTTCTACATTCCGAAAAAGAGAAACCTCATTGTTTTAGTCTATGGTCTATAGGAAATCTAATTATTTTTTCCCGTTATTCTGAAAATAATTCTCAACTCGTTTTCACTGTTGGCATTATAGTTAATTATTATTTGAATTGTGTACAAGTACCTACTAGTTATGAAGAAAATGATATATGCTGCTCACCGCCCGATATAAGATGTGTAGCCCTTAACATTATGGAAAGTTTAGTACTTGAAAACTGCAAGACTAAATATCTATTTTAGTATTATTTTATCCGCAAGTATTGAACAATGTCGTATGTTCCACGTGTTTATTGATGACTACCGTCCTCGGCTCTCTTAAGACCCCAATATCGCCTCAACAGCAATCACCAACTTTACACATTCGTACCATAATATACCATTAATTATTCAGCAAAAGCAACAATATTTCAACAGCGAAAATTATTATTTAAAAAGTAATATCATAAATTGATTACTGAAATATTTTTTTCTAGCTTAAGGTCAATAAAAATTATACTAATAAATAAAACACAATAGTGTTTATGAAATTTGAATTCTGAAAGTATTCATCGCCGATTTTTAGCTTCTAAATCAAGTTACGCGCGCAAAGTTATAGCAACTAGCTATAACTTTACCTGCGTAACTTGATTTACAATTGAGAACTCACGCGAAGCCTTACACGCGAACCAGTATTCAAGTGATAGATTTGTTACCAAAGTAATAAGCAAATTTTTAAGTAATATACATGGTAGGTAACATATAACTTACAAAACATGCGCTTTACCTTCAGAGAAAATTAAGGCCTGAAAGAAAATTTTGAATCCTTGATTCATTTTATATTCACAACAATTTCGCAAACATCTTCAAACGAAAACCAAAATAATCAAATAAATACACTACGACTAATATTACTATGGCAAAAACTACCAGGCGGGCCACCATCCCGGTGAAATAAATCTGGCAGGAACAGTGCTAGTAGAAAGGAATTTATCACCATTTGACGGAGAACCTCTCCTCAATTGGAAGGAAAGTGTATATTGCTGCCAACTAGAGCGGCCTTCACAGCGTAATGATTAGCATTTTAAGGCACGATGACTAATGAGCTATAATAGCTTAGTTTGATAAATTAGGCAATTGGATTTTTTATGTAATATATTTAAAAAAATCAGTTTCAAAAACTAAAACTATATAGCTTGCATTTATATAGGAGGTAGGACACGACGGTATCTCCCGTTCCAATAGAGCAGTCCGACTGGGGAAGCACCTACATACGTCATAATAACCTTGTGTTAAGTTCCCGACGGTGAGCAAAACCAGAGCTCACTGGGGAGGTTTTGTGTCCCACTGACAGCACAATTGTCAGTGTGAAACACAAAGGCTTAAGTTGACACCGCTGACTTGTGCGGGCGTGAAATGTTGGTATGGCGGTCAGGGAGACCTGAAACGGTTAACCGCTGGCCGCCCGCGGGCTGTACGGTTCCCGAATCTGGGGATCACTTAATTGTCGGCCCAGGAGGCTGAACTAGCAGCCAGTGTAAAGTTGCCGGTGCTGTAGTCGTGCCGGAGGAGGAAACCGGAGTGGAATCGGCTACAGAATTTGGGAGGGGACTGGGGGCCCTTTCGCCCGTCGCACCAACCAGTCACACAACCTGTCTGTGGTAGTATAATTTGGGACCAAGACAACGAAAATCGAGACTTGCGCCGAGGTCCATGAAAGTACATGGCAGCTACCTCGAGTCTCAGGCGCCGAATCCTTAGGCAGCTGACATGGGCAACCCCGCTCGTGGACTTCAGATTCACTTCGCGGTGCGTAGCCCCACTCGCCATCACTAGTGTGTCGTCCGCATAGCATGTGACGGCGAGTACACCGCGAAGCACCCAGTTGTATCCGATGTTCCATAGGAGCGGCCCCAGGACCGATCCTTGCGGAACACCGTATGAAATTTCAGACCGACAGACGCCGGTCGGGTACCGCACGCCCTAGTCTGCCGTGCGCACCGTAGTGCGCGACCAGACTGAATGCGCGGTGGCGGAGGATTAAGGCAGGGGTGATTAACCAGGGCGTGACTAGTCGACATATAGAGAACCAACCTAGCCATGTAAGATAAGCCGTAACGTGATTAAGATTGCGGATTAATTGATGCGAAAAACAGGCAATAGAAGTTTGAATTTATAATATCTACTTTGTAATTCTTTGATAACTACAAAATACTTCATATTGAATTAAAAATAAGTGTTAATTGTGTGGGTCACATTACGAAACTTATCATGGTCCATGTTTTCTTATATAATAATCTGAAAATTAATTATTGAAGTAGTTAAAATATATTTTGTTGTCGACAAAATAAAGCTAGTATTATAATGAACGCATTTGAGTATAAGCTGCATGAATTCAATTTACCAAAACAATAATGTTGTATGTATGTTGTGTATATATTATTATAATTACAATACCACAAAGCACCGTAGGTACATAATAACTACTACCTACTTAAACATTGAATTGTACGTCCGCCTACTGTATTCATTTGTCTTCCCTTTCTGTCTTATAACTATTTGGAGAAATATAACAATAATTGATACAAACGCTATATAATTTAACGGAACTATACGTAGGTACGGAACGGAACTAGGTATGTGAATAGTTATGGAATATCTATTCATACATTTACTTTACGATTTCACTGTTCTAATGAATTTGAATCATATTCTTGATTCTCTTAGCCTTTTCCCAACTCAGTTCGGGTCGATTTTCCAGTCTAACTGTAATGCGGCTGATATTTTCCGTGAAGCGACTGCCTCAGCCCATCAAAGTTCTGTAGTTAAAGCAAGTGTTTACATTTTTGGGGATCCAAATAATCGTAACGACTGCCATAGATGTTCGTATGGTAACCGGGAACGACAACTTAACGTTTTTTTTTATTCAACTTAGGTGGCAGACAAGCACACTTCCCACCTGATGAAAAGTGGTTACCGCGACCTATGAACGTGTGCAACACTAGAGAAGTAACATTCTCTTATTAAAAAAAATGGTTCAAAATCACAGTTCCGACCACTGCTGAAACGACCAAAACTATTTTGATTGCAGACGCCTGTTATTAAATTGTTTTGATATTTTCATCAGCAGTTGGTTTTTATAATCTGATTTGTTTCCAAATAACTAGTGTAGTTTTTGACTTTAAAAAAATGTGTACAGTTACTCCCTAAGGTGTCGAACATAGTAAACGTCCCCGAGGATGGGTCACGAGCCGGCAGCTCTTATTTTTGCTTTTATTATTGAAAACTATTAATAAATATCTCTTTACTTCTACATTATTGATCAAGCTTCTAATTCGCAACATATTTTCAAAAATTCTTTCCAGGTTTACATTTGGTATTTTGGCAACTTTTTTTTGCATATTCCAGTGGTTTTAATACTTTTGTTTTCTTTTTTTCAACATTAATATTGAACCCGCCATATATAGTATATTCGTAATCAGTAACCCGAAAACGATACCTATATTGATTTTTTTGAAAAATTTCAGTCCGACATCGTTAATCCCTAAACAGGTAATCAGCAATTCCGTAAAACCCAAAAACGATACCCATATTGATTTCATTGAAATATTCGAGTCCACCATTCCACTCACCCCGCACGTTGCTCTGTCTAGACGGCTTCGTCGACAGACTGTATGTATATCGTTAGACTGTGCTTAAATATGTTCATCTGGGTACCTTAGGGAATAAATGGATCAATTTTCAAAGCTACTCAAATTATTTGGTCTGATCGTAAATTTTTACGTTAATTTTTCCGTACTTGTGCAGTAAATGTGCGAGACAAAAGTAATACTGATACTAGTTCACAGATGTACAACAAATTTTAATTAAATATGGTACTTAATTACAATTAAATACTTAGTGGGTAAACCAATGCATTCAAAACACATACACACTCGCTGACGCCTGTAAAATAATTAATGATGAAATATTATTTATACTTCATGCATTTACCCATTTAAAACTAGAAACAAAATTCAATCATTTTGTAGTCATTTTCATAAATAATTGAAATGAAATATGATTTTTAACGAAGAATTTAATGGATTATTGATAAACATTGCTATTTCTAATTCGATATTTTGAAAATTATTTGTTATATTGAAATAACTCTTTCAAAATTATGTCATTCTCCATTATCTTATTTCTATTCTAAACTATTTTATTTACTCCATGATTTTATTTTTGAATAAAAAAATATCCTACTTCCTTTATAAAATATTCTAATATTATATACTAGCTGTTGCCCGCGGCCCCGCCCGCGTGGAATTCATATTCCGTTCCAGTTTTTTTTTCGTGTGGAAATGATACCACCCTCGTTGGCCATCAGAAGTGGTTATGTTGGACTCGGACCGACGAAAATCGCATGCCGTCTCGCGTGTAAGATTGCCTAGAGCATCCCGCGCTCCCCGGCTAACTCTGGGTCATCTACTGTTTATTGTGACCTCCTCAAAAATGGGAAGCACAGTGTACCTATCGAACCCCTCTGAAAGACCCCCTCCTTAGGGAGCACACGTGAAGGGCAGGGCAACGGAAGCGACCAGTTCGCCCGTTACCTGCTTCCACTGTGCTCTCTGTAACTCTGTAATAAAGTCGTTGAGTATCGTGATGATGTAAATGCGTGGTCAACATAAGTCTCTTGCTTGCTCGCACACCATAAATTGTAAACTAAAGCAAATTAAAAAAAAAAGATAATCTTGTTCTAATCTAGTTCTCTGAGTTTCTTGCTGGTATCTTCTTACTAGAACTAACTATCTTTCCAAACCAACGAAAGAACAATTTTCCAATGGTTTATTTTTACATTATTTAATATTTTTATATTATTTCTTGACATAATTATAAAATTTAAACTCAAATATAATTGAAAGCAATGGTCTCTGAACTTTGACTACGTAGTTAAAAAAAAATTAGTAAAATATATAATAATAGTCTTGACATAATCCTTTTTTTCTGTGATTATCATTTTCCATTTTGACCAAAATATACGCAACACGCAAATAATAATAGCCTCAGTTTTATTTTTTTATAAGCTTTATTAACCATTGTGCCAATATAATACAATATTTTTCATTGCTTTCCAATAATTAGCTTCATTGAAAATGTGCGTTTCAGCATGAAAGATGTCATGTCCTCTATTCTCATACTGCTTTCTGTGGATTGTCCGTTTGTCTGCTGCTCCGCTACTGCGATCGCGCCGCCCCGCTGCCTTTCCGCCCGCCCAACGTTCAATGCGCACAGCATTTGTCCACCGCCACCGTCACGGGTACGTCACCGAGAACGAGATTGTTTCTGGCCGAAATCAAATTAATGTGACGGCGATCGTTTGTCAACTACGACGATCTCGGTCGTGTAGTCAGTTTATTGTAGTTGTCGTGCGTGGTAGTGCGTAGAAACAAATAAATTAGGTGGTGGCGCGATTCCCACGCCACGTGAGCTAGTGGACTGTATTTTGCGGGGGATGAAGCTAAACATTTCAGATGACACTTTACACAACAAACAAGATAGGTGATCGGGTTGCCGCGGAGGTGGTTTAGGCAGTGAATGCAACCCAAGAAAGTAGGAGAGGATGCACTAACCTTTATGACGCCACGTGCTGTCGGAGCCGGTGCACCGGTCTTCTCTTCCTGGCTCAGGAGCTGCTGCCCACTTCACTAAATCACTTGAGGGACACGAGAGGCACAATCCGATCGGTAAAAGTCTATGAAAGCGGTTAAAATCCAACAAATATTATTAATTTCTGAGAGTCGCGCGCGCCGCCGCCATTGATGGTTCTAGTTCGATGCGGAAGTGAAGATGCGGCCATTTCAACCATTGAGCGGGGCGAAAACTATTGCTATCTCACTTTAAAGGTAGTGCGGGAGGGAGATGGGTATAGGAAGCGTGTGTTCAGTGTCAATCAATTGAGAGACGATTTGAATTTACTACTATTGAGCGGGAAAATACAAATTTTACTATCGGCGCAACCATTCCCCCCGGCTTGAAGGGTTACCTTCAAAACGAAAAATGCGGAACAAATCTAAAGTCTAATCTAAATCTAGGTTTGGGAAATAACAACTAAAATATAAAACTAGGTTTGAACTCGTGCCTACTGCTGGTTAGGCAGAGGGCAGAGGCGAACAACCGGGCGCAGATACGATCCGGTTGCGGTTTTAACCCGTACAACACGAGTTATCCCGCGGGAATCGGGAAAAACTTCCTCTACTACCCCTAGAGGCCAATGTAAAGGAGGCGCATTCTCAGTCATAAGGACTACCACCGTACCTACAGTAATTGGGTTGGATGGAGTATTCCATTTTTGACGCGACTGCAGCGTGTGCAAATAATCGGTTCTCCAACGATTCCAAAACGATTGGACTAATTTATCTAAAAGAGCGTGACGAGTCAGAAGGTGCATTCTATCGTCATCAACATCCATTGCGGGCAAATATTTTAGAGGAGTCGTATTTAAGAAGTGAGCTGGCGTTAACGCTAATGGCTCTGACGGATCGCTAGATAGAGTCCGACACAGCGGACGCGTGTTCATCACCGCCTCTACTTGAGCGAGTACGGTACTCAACTCCTCGAACGAGAGAATCTGTTCGCCTATGACGCGAAACAGATGCGACTTAAGGCTTTTAATATTCGCTTCCCAATTACCACCAAAATGACTAGCTGCAGGCGTGTTAAAGTACCATTCAATGCGATTTTCGGCTAAGATGTGAGCGAATTCACTTTGGTAGTACTTAGACCGTAAGAATGCGTGCAATTCCGAAATACTACGTCGGGCTCCTACATAGTTTGTACCGTTGTCCGAATACATGCGCTTAACCGGACCACGACGCGACAAAAAACGTTTAAAAGCGGACATAAATTTTTGCGTACTTAAATCACCGGTCAACTCTATATGAACCGCGCGAGTTGTCATACAAATGAACTCGTGGCATTCGCTCCACGAAAGCTTATGTTTAAGCTTTCGTGGAGCGAATGCCACGACCACGAGCAATAGTGACTTTGAAAGGCCCAGCAAAGTCTGTGCCGGTGTGTACGAAAGGTTTTGCGGATTGAACAACACGACAAGAGCGATGATCGGCCATTTCAGGCGCGATAAAACGCGGGCGGAGTTTAAAACAAGGTACACATCTGTGTACTCTAGCGCGAATCAAATTACGAGCGGAAATTATCCAGTATTTCTGTCTCAAAATAGACATTAACAAATCGGGACCAGCGTGACAATTCACCTTATGATGATAATCTACTAACAAATCTAATACGTGGTCCTTACGCGGGAGAACTACTGGATGCCTTTGTTCAAATCCTAAACTTGAATTTCTCAAACGACCACCTACTCGAATGAGTCCATCTTCCAAAAATGGTTTCAAGTGTCGGAAAGAACGACTACAAGGTTTGTTAAATTCTTAATTTTTAAATTCAGAAGCAAAATAAAATTTCTGCTACTCGCGAAGTATGACCAATTCAGCTTTATCTAAATCAGCTGCGGTTATATGACCGCGCGTAGATAAAATTCTCAAAAATCGGCCTACATAAATAACACAACGCAACAGTCTCGACCAAGACGAGACGCGATTAGCCAACAACAAAATAAGGGACTCTTCACGCGGGACCGATACAACAAGCGAGTGCTTCTTCTCCTCGGGTGGTTCGGAAAGCGTAGTGGGATTGAATTGACTAACTGGCCACTTATCTAACGCGGCATGAATCCAGGACGGTCCACTAAACCATAACGGGTGATCTAAAATTTGCGAAGGAAGCAATCCACGAGAGAGACAATCGGCTGGGTTGTCGGTGCCAGCAACGTGAAAGAGATTTTGTGGCGCTAATTCAGATTGAATTTTTGCCACTCTATTAGCGACGAATGTGTCCCAACGATGGGGCGAAGAGTGGGCCCAACACAAAGCGACTGTTGAGTCCGAAAAAGCTAAAATTCTACTAATATTAATGCGACTACTACAAGCATTGACGATAGAGGTGATCAATCTAACTAACAATAGTAAAGCGCATAGCTCGAGGCGCGCCAGAGAGACGACCTTACGGGGAGAGACCTTTGATTTCGCGCTTATAAGGCTAATTGAAACCTTACCTGCATTCAAGACATGAAAATAAACTACTCCTCCATACGCCTTCTCACTAGCGTCCGCGAAGCCTACTACAGTAACAACACTATGTTGCGATATACCTACATGACGCGGAATTTGTATTTGGTCAAGCACAGAAAGTTCTTTTCTAAAGCGAGCCCACAACTTAACAATGTTGTCGGGCGCGGTGTCGTCCCAATCACAATTGGAAAGCCAAAGCTCTTTTATAAGTAGCTTGGCGTACAAAACGACAGGAGCTACGAATCCCATTACGTCCCATATCCGTGCCACACACGACAGGATAATGCGTTTAGTACAAGTTTGCGGGGTCGAACTAATTTTCAAACTAAACATATCAGATGCGGGCGACCAGCTTAAGCCAAGCACCCTGTGCGTATCACTTTTATCGAATTCCTTAACCGAAGACAATCGGTGCGACGGTGGAATCGACTCTAACGCATTTTGCGAGTTGCTCGTCCATTTCACGAGATCAAATTGACCAGCCTTCATGAGACTTATAACTTGAGCGGCCGTCTCGACAGCCTCTGCCTCGCTATCTACACTATACACGAAGTCATCCATGTATAAGCCAGTCTCAATGGTGGCTCTCGCTTTCGGAAATGCATCGCCCTCGTCAGCGGCCAACTGCTTGACGGTGCGAAGTGCGTGAAAAGGACTAGATTTAAGCCCGAAGCAAACACGATTAAATTCGTAAACCATTAAAGGTTCTTGCGGTGAAAATCTATACAAAAATCGTTGAAACCTACGATCGGATTTGCGCACTTCAAGGCACAAAAACATTTGTCGAATATCTGCAGAGAGTGCAACAGCGAATAAGCGAAAATTTACAATTATGTCAAATAAATTACCTTGAAGATTTTGACCACAATACAAAATGTCATTAAGCGACACGGAAGTGCTAGTCTTAGCACTGCCATCCAAAACTACGCGGAGTTTAGTAGTAAGCTTATCTTCTCTAATAACTCCGTGGTGCGGGATAATGTACGAAGGCTGGGTCTCGTCAGTGTCCGCAGGCGCAGGTGAGATGTAACCTTTATCTAAATATTCGTTAACAACCTCATCATAGGCTTGCTTTAACTTTGGAGACGCCTGCATCTTTCGTTCTTAACAAAGAAAGCGTTTTTCAGCGGATACACGGGAGTCACCGAGCGAAAAAATATCTCCCTTGAAAGGGAGCGCGACAACATAACGACCCTGCTCATCACGAGTAGTCGTGCGACAGTAAATCTCCTCAGCCATCTTGTCATCAGGGCTTAGGATAGGTGGGACATTGACCTCTTCAATTTCCCAAAACTTGCGGATGGTAGACTCCAGTGGCGGCTCGACGGTGCAACAGAACGAAGCAGTCGAGTGACTAAAACTATCTATAGAAGCGGGTGCGGAACCAATTATAAAAAACCAAGAACTGTTTCCAGTGTGTGCGGAGCGGGGTACGTCGGTCCCCCTTGAACCTTACGTGATAACTGGAGGTGCGGGAGAATCGAAGCGCCGATCAATATATCGACGACTCCAGGAACAGCGTAAGTCTCATCTGCTAAAGGCAAGTCTTTAAATTTCGTTAATAAAGACGTGTCCACCGGGACGGTAGGCAACTGTTCAGTTATTTTATCTGTAACGAGCGAATCCATGTCAAACTAAATATTATTATTAAAACGAGATCCAAACCTTGTTTTAACGGTGCCATGAATAGCTGCCTGTAAACCTCCAAAACCCTTCACCACTGAGCGGCTTGAACGCTTATTAGCATTGAAACCAAGACGTTGACAACAATCTTGAGTAATAAAATTACTTTGCGAAGCGCCATCTAATAGCGCTCGAACAATGTGCGGTTTACCTAATGCATCAACAATAATAACGCGAGCAGTCGCGAGAACAACAGTAGTGAGCGCAGCACTAGCGGACAACGAACACAAGGTGACGTCATTCGCAGCGGTCTCCGTGCGGGCAGGACCGCGCGCGAGCGCGGGCTGCGGCTGTGGCGCAGGCGTCACCGACGCGGGCGAGCTATGCGACGGTGTGCCACCGCTCGACGAACCAACTGTGCTCACATTGGATGCGGCGTTACTATTTTCAAAATGAAGTAAAGTGTGGTGTCTCGCTGGACATTTGCGACAACTATTGCTACTATTACATAAAACAACGCGGTGTTTAGTACCGAGACAATTAAAACAAAAATGATTAGCGCGAACAAATTTATAACGATCATTAGGCGATAATTTTAGGAAACCCGGACACTTGTACAATTAGAGTCTGGCACAAATCGCTTCTTTCTAAGCTACCTGCCTTTGGTCTGCCTTCTGGGCTGTGCAACTGGGTTGCTAGCTTCCTGCAGGGGCGCCGTATTCGCGTCCTTTGTGACGGACGAGCTTCGGAGTTTCTGCAGGTTAATGCTGGCGTGCCCCAGGGGTCCGTCTTATCACCCACTCTCTTTCTTCTGCATATCAACGACATGCTGTCTACCGGCAATGTTCATTGTTATGCAGACGATAGCACTTTACATGGGAGTTATCATGGACATCCAGCGGCCAAGCAGTCAGATATCGCAGAGAAAAGGCAGCTTCTTGTCACTGAGCTTGACGGGGTCCTGAATCACATTTCTCAATGGGGCTCTGAGAACCTGGTTGAGTTCAGTGCCAAGAAGACGCAGGCATGTGCGTTTATAGCAAAAGTATCTTCTTTCCTTCCCCTCCCCACTCTTCAGAGCACGCCACTGCCGCTGCAGGACAATCTCAATATCCTAGGTATGGATGTTCGCTGCAACCTGAATAACAAAAACTACATCGAAAGCATCATCAAAACAGCCTCACGAAAACTCGGAGTCCTGAACAGAGTGAGACGATTTTTCACGCCGGAGCAGCGGTGTCTTCTATACAAGACACAAATTCGCTCCTGTGTGGAGTACTGCTCGCATCTCTGGGATGGTTCAGCAAAGTACTTACTAGATGCTCTCGACAGGTTGCAGCGACGTGCGATCCGCATCATTGGGAATCCCGAGATCACGAACACCCTAGAACCTTTACAGCTGCGTAGAGATGTTGCGTCCATGGCTGTATTTTACCGTCTGTACCATGGGGAGTGTTCTGATGAGCTCTTCCAATTAGTCCCACCCTCCCCTTTCCTACACAGGACAACGCGTGCAGGTCTTAGATGTCATCCGCACACGGTGCAAAACATCCGATCAAGAACCAAGCGGTTCGGAGACTCTTTCCTCTGTCGCACCATTAAGGCCTGGAATTCATTACAAGCTCACGTGTTTCCTTCTTCCTACAGTCCCGGGTCCTTTAAGCGGGGCGTGAAAAAGCATATGATAAGGCCGTCAAGCTGAGTGTCACCATTGTCACACGGTATGTGTAAGTAATGGTGACCCTCTTTTCTGGGATTTTGCCTTCAGCTTACCATCAGGCAAGGCGAAGTCCAATTGACGTGTCCTATATAAAAAAAAAAAAAAAAAAACAATTGCGAATGATGAGCATTACACAAAGAGCAAACAGGTGATTGTAAATGTGCTGGTGCGGTATTAACATAAGTATGAGTTGACCTCAGTGACTTCGATGACGCATCTATTTTACGTTCGGAACTAACAACTTTCTTCGCGCCTTCATGTTTCGATGAAGAGCGTTGCAATATTTTTATATGCTCGCGAACAAAACTTTCTAAGTCTTTTCGAACTTAGGAATTTTATTGCCGCGATGATCCGACGCAAATAAACGAATGGTTTCGGAATCTAATTTCTTTAAACCCATATACAAAAATAAGAAGTTGCAGAGGTCTTCGATCTTTAGGTTCTTTACGGCGCGAACAGATGATGCGAAAGTATCTAGAAACTTCTCTAAGTTTTGATCGTTACATGCCGTAATGGATTTCAAATCAAACATCTGATCCAAATATGCGTTAGCTACCGATCTTTTATCCTCATACTTAGCTTTCAAAGTATTTAAAATTAAATTATAATTTTCGGCACTAAACGTAATTCCAGCGCAAACGGTTATAGCTCTACCAGTTAATTTTTCAACGAGATAATGCAATTTTTCGTGATCTGTCAACGAAACGTTCTTATCTATTGTATTCTCAAAACTATTTATAAATAAACACCAATTGCGGATGTTACCATCAAATTCGGGTATTTGAATTGGTGGCAACTTAGGTCGGTCGCGAGTGGGATTGGGTTGGTCAGACGGTTTCTCCAAACTCCTAGCGACGCGTTTGATACGACAATACAAATCGTCAAACGACGACAAGGCCTGATAACTCACTAAGTAATCGGGATTTAAATCTAACTCTAAAACGTTGATGTCATGTACTAAGGATTCGAAATCCGCGCGTAAACTATCTAAGTTTTCTATAGAACATAAGAACGAATCTCTAATAGCCAAATCAGAGGTTTTAAGTGCATTATCACAAATCGATTGTACGCGAGAGTAAATCATTTCTCTTTTAGCGTATAAAAGTTTCAATTGAACTTTACTATCGGTACTACCAACCTTTGGGGACATTTTTACAACTAAATATCAAACTAAAGTGCGGTAAACAACAAATGAAATAACTTAATCTTAGCGGTATAGAACAGCGACGCGGCGCGAACGATATTCCGTAGGTAGGTAGGTACTTATAACTGCGAGTGCAAGCTTGAACAAAACGCGCATAACAACAACCAGATCGTACCTACGCGAGCTAGATCGCTGTCTAGGTTCAACTATTATTTCAGGGATTAAGTATTGCGTAATATCTATTCAAATTAAAATACTTTCGTATGAATTTGAATGAAATGCGAGCGAGGTATAACCGCGTACCTACCTATGTAGGTATTAGGTAAATACGATGCGAACTAGCGGCGAACGGACAACTTAGAAATTGAATTAGCCAAATGCGTTAGGTATTACACTGTGCCTATGCACTAGGGTGTCTAGGATACCTAAGATCTAAACCTAAATGCCTAGATGCGGGGTTTTCTACTAAAATTACTAGGTATTTAGGTGCGGTGCGTTTATTCCCTATGGAATAAATAACAAAATGCGAACTACGACTAAGGATCGATACGATAAGATAAATGCGAGCGAGGTATAACCGCGTACCTACCTATGTAGGTATTAGGTAAATACGATGCGAACTAGCGGCGAACGGACAACTCAGAAATTGAAATAGCCAAATGCGTTAGGTATTACACTGTGCCTATGCACTAGGGTGTCTAGGATACCTAAGATCTAAACCTAAATGCCTAGATGCGGGGTTTTCTACTAAAATAACTAGGTATTTAGGTGCGGTGCGTTTATTCCCTATGGAATATATAACAAAATGCGAACTACGACTAAGGATCCGGCTCGACCGGGACCAAAAAGAATGGTGGCGCGATTCTCGCCACGTGAGCTAGTGGACTGTATTTTGCGGGGGATGACGCTAAACATTTCAGATGACACTTTACACAACAAACAAGATAGGTGATCGGGTTGCCGCGGAGGTGGTTTAGGCAGTGAATGCAACCCAAGAAAGTAGGAGAGGATGCACTAACCTTTATGACGCCACGTGCTGTCGGAGCCGGTGCACCGGTCTTCTCTTCCTGGCTCAGGAGCTGCTGCCCACTTCACTAAATCACTTGAGGGACACGAGAGGCACAATCCGATCGGTAAAAGTCTATGAAAGCGGTTAAAATCCAACAAATATTATTAATTTCTGAGAGTCGCGCGCGCCGCCGCCATTGATGGTTCTAGTTCGATGCGGAAGTGAAGATGCGGCCATTTCAACCATTGAGCGGGGCGAAAACTATTGCTATCTCACTTTAAAGGTAGTGCGGGAGGGAGATGGGTATAGGAAGCGTGTGTTCAGTGTCAATCAATTGAGAGATGACTTGAACTACTCGACATATTACTACTATTGAGCGGGAAAATACAAATTTTACTATCGGCGCAACCATTAGGGAATGGTCACGTTCAAATGACGAAAAATTCTCCTTCTACTTTTGTACATTAGAAGGCGTAGGTGATGCATAGAATTTTGGATTTATCCGATAATACCTGTAACATACATCATAGGAGCGTTTTAAGTACTTCACGGCAAGTTGCGGCAGCATGAAGAGACGTTTTTTAACTAGTACCTATAGGATATCCACTACTACGTTTGATTATATCCTATATGAAATAAAAGTCTTCATTACATTCCAAAACATTCTTAACTTTCTACAAATTTTATTAATGAATAAATGTCTATTTAATTTCTTGGCAATTTTTATTTCGGTTTGCCAGTCAAATTGATTGCTAATCAAAAACAATTGCGGTGCGATGACGACATCACGGCGCTGGCGTAGATGGAAACGTTTAAACTAGTTTTGCATTGCCTCACTTCATAACGTTACAATCTCGGGCCGAATTCTAGCGGCAGCACCGAACTAAGCGATATTTCAGCGGACGGGATGACGGCTCTGGGTGACGGGCGTGCGCTGGACACACGGCCATAGTAAATGTATGTATCACTAAATCGGCGCCATCATCTCATTGCCGGTGACGGTGGCGGTGTACAAAAAAAATAATAATTTGATCACATGCACCGAGTGGAGTGGCGAGACAGCGCACTCAGCCGACGCTCGGTGAGTGTGAACATAGCGCCGAGTGCCTTGCACGTATATCGCACTCGGCCAAATATATTGACTCGCCACTCCAATCGATGCGTGTGATCAAGGCATTAATTGGTTCGAGTCCGACATAATCACCTCCAGTAGGAGTCGGATAGCCGACGCAGTTCGCATCATTGTAATTAAAAGTCTTTTTAGTTCTCTCTGTGTGTATTCTGAGTTTTATATGTATATTTTCAAATTCCAATTTTTTTGTCATGAACATATGAATGTGTGTCCCTTAGATACTATGCATATTTTATATTCCAGGTTTAAATCGTGCAATCGTTATATGTTACCTTTATTTATTGCCATGGTTTTACAAACATTTTTTCATTGTTTACAGGGGTGCCGGTGGGGGAGGCATGTTCGGCGATGTCAATATATCGGCTATTTTGGATTCTTTTAGTATAAGCTATGACAAAAGAGTAAGACCAAACTATGGAGGTAAGTGATGTGTTATATTTGAAGGTTTTGATTCATCAAAATCTAAAGACTTTGAGTTATTATATTGGTATAGGCATATTTGCTGCTGAAAACAGTCACTTAATCCTAATAAAATAAAGTAGTTTTTTAAAACTGGAACGCTTATAGTAAAATCAATTACTTGTCTGTAGATGTTTACTACCAGAAGTTTTATGAAAGTACTTAAAAAAGTGCTGTTTAATTTAAACAATATTATCGACAAAAATGCGGTAATTTTTTGTTCGATATGTATGGGAATTTTTTGAATTAAATATGGACACGCCTGTTGGAACTCGTCGACTCCACATCCACGTTCAGCACAGTTACATAATCAAACATAATAATAATATTTGTTATATATTTATACTTAAGTCATTTAAGAGCTCATTGCGGTTAGTCAGATACACAGCTCGTACGATAGAAACCTTAACACTTGTTATGTGTTGTGTATTGTGTCGTTTTCAGGACCACCCGTGGAAGTGGGGGTTACCATGTACGTGCTCTCCATCAGCTCTCTGTCTGAAGTGAAAATGGTACCTTATTTTCAAAACAATATTAAAGACACAGCGCATAGATAGCAAGATTTTGTCCCTTAGCATAATCACCAGCATTAAACCGTTCATCGTAGCACCCGTGTCCACGGTTCGATTACATCCGATCGGTATAGACGTGATACCGCGACACATGAACTGGGCGATCCGCGCGTCCTTAATTATACGTATCGCGTGGCTCACGCTGGTGCGTGTCTACACCCGTCACTCAGCATGTCACGTGTACCAGTCAAGTTCAAAATGCCCGTCACATGCACGCAACCCGCGCCTCTCGCGTCCCCTCCGCTCCACTCGCACGGCGATGGGGCACGTCACCGTCCTCTGGTTTGGTTTTCACGGCGCGAGGTGCGCGCGCGACTCATGATTGGGCTTGATTGCAGGTCCGCCAGTGGAGGTGGGCGTCACCATGTATGTGCTCTCTATCAGCTCCGTCTCCGAAGTGCTCATGGTACTCGCCACTGTCAGCTCACGCTTGTCTCGGTCGCTTCGGCCGCGCGCTGCGCCGCTGCGACCGAGCAGCCCCAGACACGAGGCTGCGAGCATGTCCGCGTTTGGTGGAGCAGATCGCCCTATGTCCGCCCACTTGCTTTCTTATTATGTTTCCTGGTTAACACGTTAAAATCGAAGGAACTAAATTTAAAAATGAGATCATAATAAGAAAAGCAACCCGTTAAACCTTGAAATTACCCAGTTATGTGTCCTGCAGTACTCGTAACTCCAAAGTTGCTGCAATGAGAAGTGATGACGTCTTTGTGTGTGTGTGTATGTGTGTGCGTGTGTGCGTGATTTTTATTGCGGGTACTTACCTCATTTTTATTACTGATAATTGTAATTTGTAAATATTAATTATAAAATACTTAAAATAACAGCTTACTATCGCACCATTAAGAAACCAACATTTTAATACAACTTATAAATCTACGACGTCATCACTTTACCTACTTGGTTTGATGTGGAAAACAAGAGTTTTTCAAGGATTAACATTTGTTTGACGTGCAATGAAGTAGATCCTAACTAAAGACAGAAATATCAAAATAAATTAAGACGTACATGAAATGCATTCAAGCTCTATGGATTTGCGATGACTGTATCTCTCTTATCGTGACTCATTTTGTAGTTTGTTGTGTATGTACGTATTATGTGTATTTACTGAAATATAGCCAATATAATTGTAACTTTCTATTCTCTCCAGTGACTTGGAACATCGATACTATCTGACCTTATCTTGTTTGAATATTTCATGATTTTTCTATTTTTAACAAATCCTCACCCCTGAAAAAAATACCTAAAGATCTAGGTCAGAATTTAAAACTAAATTCGGTTTTCCAATATGTCAAACTGAGTGAGCTTGCTAGGCGTATGTTTGGGTGAAGGACCCTGAAGTGGAAACCAAATCAAGGTTGGGAAGGTCACATTGAGACGTGACCCATGGCCCAGGGTGGAGAGGTTGCCTAATTTACAATTTGCAATCTCTCGATTCGACCTCATTAATGAACGTTAATTTATTCCACAAACCTGGTCCAAACTTTGGTGGCAACTTGTATACGTGCCGGCTTGTTAGTTTCAATTAAGAGAGGACTACCTCCATCGAGCCGTGGGTGTCTGCCTGCGCCGCCACCCACTCACCTCGCCCTCTCCTTTCAATTAGAGCACCCACCTCCCTATTCATTCTTAGATCACATCAGTGTTCATGTAGGCTTCATGTCACAATCATAATCTCTGCACATTTTGTTTCTTTTCATAATTGTTTTAGCTTACCGCTCAATTTGTCTATTCGATGTAGTGCAGTGTCTATTATATATTCTGAAGTGTTATTTCCTTCCAAAGTCACGGGAGTTATGTTTCGTCTTACTATGTTCACCACTAAAATTTTATCTACTTAATCTCTAAACCACAATTAATGCAGTATCAATAAACTGCTACACTGAATATGTTGGGATCCCCCAATAAAGCATGCAAATGTTAGTTGTTTATGTATTGTACCCTTATTGAATACTGTTTGAAATGTACTTTTGTTGTACACGAAAGTATCCGCTACAAGATATAAAGAGTTCTTACTACATATTTCAATTACATAAAGCAAAGAGAGATGAAAATATAATTTCACAAGTATCGAAGTGTGTAGTCGGAACTACAATTCCAAGTTCTACTCATATAATAATTTCATGAAATCGTTGTTGTCTATTTTAAATTCAGAGAGGAAATCATTAAATTTTAACTGCTCTGATTTTTATTTTCTCAGGACTTCACTTTGGATTTTTACTTCAGGCAATTCTGGACTGATCCCAGATTAGCATACAAAAAAAGAACTGGCGTGGAAACCTTATCCGTTGGCTCTGAATTCATAAAGAATATATGGGTGCCTGATACATTCTTTGTTAACGAAAAGCAGTCTTATTTCCATATAGCTACGACCAGCAACGAATTTATACGAATACACTATTCTGGCTCAATCACAAGGAGTATCAGGTATGTATTTATTGATGGTCTCAGTGCAGTCGAGTCTATTAATATATTGGCGTTGTCAAAGGCTTACAACTCGGGTTAGTCCAAACTCCTCCCGTTATAGATTGCCACCGAAAGTTTTTGTTTGCTAATAAACGCTAATTTAAAACCGAAAAATCATCGCGGTGAATAACTCATGTGAAATGTTCAAAATATGCCTTGCGTTAAGGAATAAAAATTACTTTTTGAACAAAAATGTATAAACGGTATTGTATTCAGTATTACGAGCAAGCTAAGCTTCTTACTTATCTTTTCATGCATGAGGAAAGTGAATGTTCAAACAGATAAGCTTTTAATTTTAACATGTTTATACATTTTAGAAGCCTAGAAGTGCCCAATGCCCATAATATATTGATGAACTCGACTCTACAAACAATCCCTTTTAAATTTTAGATAGATTTTATTGTATGTCAATGTAAATACCTTTTATGCCATGGTATAGAACATACTACTTCTCAAATTTTCAGGTTGACAATCACGGCCTCGTGTCCCATGAATCTACAATATTTTCCAATGGACCGTCAACTATGTCACATTGAGATTGAAAGTTGTAAGTATTTTAGACAATCTATTTTTCAGTGTTTAAATTTTGTGTCTAATATTGTACTTTGTGAATCGCTCTAATGATAAAATATATTAATGGTTTAGCTAAAGTGTCAGAGTTTTTGTGAACGGTGCACGCTTTATGTGTCCGTTGTTACCAATTGAAGAACTATCTTTAAGTAAACAGGGACTTATTTATCCATTGTATTTAAAAACTATTCATTAATGAAATGCGAGGCACCTTATGTTACAGATGATAGAAAAATAAATCGAAAATATGTGTATGTGTGTGTGTGTGTTGTACTCACAAAAGTAATCATTAATTTGAGTCTTTACCACGATGCAAATTATCACTAGGCTTACAGAGATTGTGTTGTGATCACTTTATTGTATCACAGATGCTACTCAGGAATATTCTGTGAGCACAAGCGTACAACTAACCGTCGACACGTGCTGCGATTTTCTTCGTGTTTTCATAAGTTGGAATGTCTCCTTCTCGCATACAGCACCCGCAGAAGGCAGACTGTAAAATAGTAAATCTTTGTTCACACGTGCATCAAACAAACTGATACTAGGACATCGACGTTGCGATATGCAGAGCGGGCCAAAGGAGGCGGGGAACGGTGGGGTCTGCACAACCACTGAAGGCCGTGCCGCAGACGGAGCACACAGCAGGCGTCCCCGGCGGCGCACACATGCCCACATAACCTTGCACTACCGCCGCTTCTACACATGACACGCATTGACTCACTAAATGCACCCGCATGAATTGCCATCTTACGCTTACCCTATTAACTAGTTGTTACTGCCGTTTTTGTTATTTAACCACAGAAGATATATTAGTACTATTTTTTTAAATCACAATGTTGATATTGATTACGTAATATAGTCATTATTTTTTGTAGACTCAAGTCAGTCCTGTAGGTAGATTTATATTTTTCTATCATCCATCTAGAGTCGAAACGAGGGTGACTCATTTCCATTCTATTCCTCGATTCGGCTCAGTTGTCTCGCTAATTATACTCGCGAGACCCATCTTCGATACAGCCGCGGCCACGTGAGGATAACGCGATGCTTCGCAGCGTAAGTGATAGCGTTTTGTGTGTTTGGCATGTCTCCGGAGTCGGGTATACAATGAGAGACATTCGGTACCATTGGAAAGATGGGCTGACCAGCGTCGGTATGAGCAACGAAGTGCAGCTGCCACAGTTCCGGGTGCTCGGCCACCGCCAGAGGGCCACTGTTGTTACATTGACGACAGGTAACCGATCGCAATAGCCGCTCTACCTTGCACAGTCCATCCATCGCTCCATCACCGACCCCGTCTCCCTAAGCCCGTGTGCAGACGATCAATTACGCGACACAAGCACACATGCTAAACACGACACGATAATCGCACGACGAGACGCGCGACTCTGATTTCGCGACTCCCCCGCTCTTACCCCAACCGAAAGACAATTCGTGTTGTAAAACCCATTGCGATGGGCCTGGGGTTATTTCATTTATAATGTCCGCTGCGCACAGTCGGCTACACCATGCGGGACATCCGATACAAATGGAACGAGGGGCCCAACTCTGTGGGTGTTTCCAGCGAAGTCTCACTGCCGCAGTTCAAGGTGCTGGGCCATCGCCAGCGAGCTATGGAGATCTCCCTTACCACAGGTATATGAGTTTACGGGGGAATCTTACCGTAGAGACCTTACAAGAAATAATTTATACACCACTACGTGGAACACTGGACAGAAACAGCCACGATTCTTTTCACGTCCTGCTTTTGTATTTGTGCACAAAACACTATGAGTGGTGTGAAATAGATTTTAATGCCAATTCATATTTTATTCTAAAGTAACAATTTTTTTTTGTGACAATAAAAACTTCATTATGACTGTTGATTCTGTAAGCAATTTATCATACAATTATATCGAGTTACTCAAAAAATATATATTAAAATTTATTTACTTTAAATCTCGCAAAAGAGGATGACAGCATTAAACGGATGCAATTTTCTTACCAAGAGAATGTACTAATTTGAAACCTTTTACAGGAAATTATTCAAGATTGGCATGTGAAATACAATTTGTTCGTTCTATGGGTTATTATCTAATTCAAATTTACATTCCGTCGGGTTTGATTGTCATCATCTCATGGGTGTCATTTTGGTTAAACCGAAATGCTACACCGGCTCGTGTCGCTCTGGGTGTGACTACTGTGTTGACTATGACCACTCTCATGTCATCTACAAATGCTGCTCTTCCCAAGATTTCCTACGTAAAATCCATCGATGTGTATTTGGGAACTTGTTTCGTCATGGTCTTCGCTAGTTTATTAGGTAATAGTTTTTATTAATTCTTTTACTTATTTATATAGTTTTGCCAAGCGATTACTTACATCTTTGCAAATTTAGCTCTAATTATAGCGAATGTGCTTTTCATAATGTTATTACTTAAATTGTGTGCAACTTCAATACAAACACAGTTCTCCAATCTTTACAGAATATGCGACAGTGGGCTATATGGCTAAGAGGATACAGATGAGGAAACAAAGATTTGTAGCTATACAGAAAATTGCGTCCGAGAAAAAAATTCCTGTAGAATGTCCTCCAGTGGGTGATCCACATACTTTATCGAAGATGGGAACACTAAGTAGATGCCCACCAGGAAGGCCATCAGTAAGAATTAGATTTTAATATTTTGTTTGTTTTATTTACCCATACGAGATTGGAAACATTTTTATCTATTATATTACAGGAGGTGCGTTTCAAAGTACATGATCCAAAAGCTCATTCAAAAGGCGGAACTCTTGAAAATACTATAAATGGTGGACGTAGTGGAGCAGAAGAAGAAAATCCAGGCCCCCCTCCTCATATTTTACACCCTGGAAAGGTAAATTTATTTATTTGAAATATATTGTTTTGTGCTAGGGCGATTCTACAAATGCTTGCGATAAGTGATATAATATTTTAACTTATATGCTAAGCGCTGGCGAAACTCAAATAGTATGTTTTTAGTCAAACTACTTTTTTGGTTTGTTTCTTTAACTCAAAAGTCTGTTTTGATTTTCAGGACATAAGCAAATTGCTCGGCATGACACCGTCAGATATCGACAAGTATTCACGCATAGTATTCCCCGTCTGCTTCGTATGTTTTAACCTCATGTACTGGATCATATACCTGCACGTATCTGACGTTGTGGCTGACGATCTGGTTCTACTGGAAGAGGATAAATAGAGGGCGCTGTATATAATCCACTTATTTTTCCACAAATGTTAATTGAATAACAATTTGAAACGATTTTGAACATGTGCCAGATAAATACAGGTAGATAAATTGACACAGTGCAAATTCTATAAATGACGAACGTGAGTCTAAACTGAATATATACAATATATTACTATGATAAGGGGATTTAAACGATTTATTAATATGAGATCTACATCATTTTCTTGGAGTTTAGAATATAATCCAAACGACTGAATATTAATTTATAGTGCGGGAAGACTAAAAAAATTAGACCAAATAATTCGTTTGTTTTCTTGTATATTGAAAACTAATAATAATATCTCTTTAGTTACTTATACATTATTTATCTACATCAAATTTGCTATAAATTGTGTCTGAATATTCTAACTGTAGGATCAATACTTTAAGAAATACGAGGGGTTATATGTAACAAAACTTATAATATCCGACCAAATCTATTCAGTTTGACCACAGAGAAGCTTGTGCCAGTATTTTTTGGTGTAAAGATATTTCTGCAAGTATTCCGGGCACCCAACATAGAAGGAGAGCTGTTAGATATTTCTAGACAGGTGTTGTAAGCCTATTCATCGCCTTTCATTCATTCGCCATTCATCGCCTATTTCACCCCTTGGCAGCGAAATTTTGAAAAACGCCTATACATGTGTTCTTTTATTTCTAACCAGAAAAGTGTACGAAAATTTAGTGGTACTTCATTTAAAAAGAACGCACTACCATACAAACTTTCTTTCCATATTTTACCCCATTAGCAAATTTCCAAAAAATCTTTCCAGGTTCACATATAAGGTATTTGGGCAACTGCATTTTCCAGTGGAACCACTTTTGCATTGACAGGAAATGGAACTTAGTCACGCGTCAGCAGCAGGAGTATTGAAAGTCGTAATTGGCTCTATATTTCCATCTAATCCTCGTTTCCAACCCCATATTTTAGAGTGTATTTGATTCTTAAACCACTTCTGCACTTGATAGAATAATCTGTAAGTACGATATTCCACTGACCAAATAGAGGAGAAGGGGAAGAAAGATCCGACTTAGACTTAGTACATGAAATGGCAGTGAATCGGTATTGGTAATAACAGATTGCTAGGCATACTTGAAGAAACATCTTTTCCCCCAAAAAGACTAGGTACTGGGTGCTAGGTATACTTGAAGAAATATCTTTTCCCCCAAAAAGACTAGGTACTGGGTGCTAGGTATACTTGAAGAAACATCTTTTCCCCCAAAAAGACTAGGTACTGGGTGCCAGGTATACTTGAAGAAACATCTTTTCCCCCAGAAAAACTAGGTACTGAGTGCTAGGTATACTTGAAGAAACATCTTTTCCATCAAAAAGACTAGGTACTGGTTGCTAGGTATACCTGAAATAATATCTTTTTCCCTAAAAAAATTAAACAAGCTCCAGTCTCTCCGTGGCCAAGCTAAGGTGATTTTGATTTCGAAACTTTGTTACATTTGTCCTGCCTATTTTATTTATTAAATTACTGATGCTACAGTAAAAATGAATGGACATAATTAATAGGAATTTTTATGTAGATAAAAAATGTAGAAGTAACTAAAGAAATATTATTAATAGTTTTCAATAGTAATAAACTGAAAAAAGAACATTAATCCCTCTTCCCCACCGCCAGCTTGTGCCATAGCTTAGGAAATCACTTTACCAATTTTCAAAACTTCACGAATTATTTGGTTTGAAATTCAATTTTCACGTTTATTTCCCGTACTATTACGTATTTTGACATACCGTGTAAACTTTCAACCGATTTTGAACTTTAATCTTAAATTTTATGAGCGATGTTAGCAAGTGCACAAAATTATAAAGGAATGAATAACTTGAATGTGAAACAACAGGGACTGTTTTAATGTCCATTATTTAGAAAGTGTAAATTCTACAATGTACGTACGGACAGTGAGAGTAGGAGCATAAAATCGACTTCTGCTACGAACAGTATCGAAACTGAAAAAGAAACCATTTTTATTGCACTAATTGATAGTGCATATAATATTGCATTAAACCAATAAAATATTTTTTTGGAGAAGTACATATTTAAGCATGTTCATAGTCGAATACAACAGATACTAAACAGCCCTTTGAGCAACGAAAATTGCTTTGAGCAGAGCAAGTTTGCTAAAATATCCATGTAATTTTAGTCTTTATGGCCATATTATTAAAGTCCAAAATTATCTATCTATCTAGGCTTTTTGCAGAGTGAATGAAAAAGTTTAATGAAACACTCTTCATTTATTTTTGAACTTTAATCGTATAGAAATAACAAACATACATACATATAATCACGCCTTTATCCCCGGAGGGTTAGGCAGAGTGAATTGAACGAATGAACACCCACATTTCACCAATCATTGTATGCACATAATAGGGGTTGAGTCTATTGCCGTCTTCTGGGCACTATTGTTGACTCAAGCCTTTCATCTGAGGCTGGGTCTGGAATGTATAAATCTGTCTGAAGTTAAACAGCCCTATCCCTTAGTCGCCTTGTACGACACCACATGGGAATAGATGGGGTGATCTAAATTCTGCTCTGCGGGCACCACGGGGCTGGTTTATTTTTGTTTTAGCGGAAATAAAGTCAAAAATTTAATGCTATTTTTTGTAGTGTCTGAAGTCTGAAAATAGTTTTGCTTTAGTAGAATCGAGGGCCCGTTCGATGGTATTAATGCCAGTCGATAGACACGCTCACCCCGTAACCGACCGATTCGTTTGTGATCGCCGTGATTTGAGCGAATGCTATTTTTCCAATGTGGTAGATCCGATATTAGAGTAAGTGTAAGGAAACTCAGAACAATATAACGTGGTAAATATCCCTATAACTTTAATACTAAAGTGAACCTACGGTTGAAAAGTATGAAAAATAGTACTTTCAACAGTACACGTGTACATAATCAGTGAGATTTGTATCGAAACTGATAGAATCGACAAGTCCAATAATTTCATGAACCGTCATTTTTATGAAATTGTAACTTTTTTTGAAATTTCAGTTAATATTTACTTAGTATATCATCAAATCTGCCGCTTTCGATGGATTTGGCAATATAATATCGAACAATATATCATCGAACATGAAATATTTTTGAAATAAAAATTAAATACTTTATTCATGTGTGTCCACAAAATAGCTACTAAACAAGAGTAAAACTTTTACAGCATCATTAGAATTTATCGTTACAGATCTAAATATAACTTTAAACTGCTCTCCTGAAAATTAAGTATTTTGCAATTTCTATGCTGTTCGTACATGCAGTCAAAATAATAAAAGTTAAATGCGAATTATTGCAATGCAATAATAAAGTATAGTTAATTAAGTTAACGAATATAATTTTAAGTGCAAAATATAATGTCGTTCTAATATGAAATTATGCATGGTAGGTAAATATCCCCTTAATAGAAATTTTAGTTGTAATGTGAATTACCAGGCCAGTTCAAAATCATTATTTATTATTATACATGCTAATTTAATCATTTGAATGAAAAGTGTCTGACTCTATAATATTAATTCCTGATTTTCTAAATTTAAATTTCATGATTGTAGTAAGCTCTCAAGATCTTATTAATCAAGTTTCAAATTATTATTGTGGAATAGAAGTGGTAAAATGAGTGGACTCAACCAATATTTATAGTTCATTATGAATCTGATGCTCAAATTTCTCTGCTTGAATTCTTACTTAGTTTTAGTAGGTATACTTTTGTAATTATACATCTTAATATTAGTGATTTGTTTATTTTTTGCTGATACTGTTGTAATAATATTATTATTAGGATTTTATTTCAATTGTAGTTGCCAATCATTCCAAGAACCTTAAACTATTTTATTTACAATCGTAGCTTTATTTTCTAACGTCTTGTAAATTATGATGTTTGATTTATGAATGATTTGAGCAATTGACTTTGCTTTTCATCAGCGAATGCATGTTGAATTTTTGATATTATATCACCTCGTCTCATTATTTTAAAAATAGTAATGCAACAAATAGCAACCACTTGATGTCAGAAATCAACAGCATTCAAATATTGTATAACATGATCTTCTATAGAAAATGAAACAGGTAAACATTCACTATTTTATATACTTAAATATGTTCTACATTCATCATTATACTGGAGCAGATCAGTTCCACTAGAGGCATGCAGTCGTCAGAAGTAAAATTTTCCATATCCCCAGCATGAACATACCCACTTTTGTCATAATACTTTTTTAACACAACGTGACGTGTGGTAAGTTTCTGAATTATTTTTTTTAACTAGCCAACTTAGCAAAAATGAATTAAACAACATTTCATTGAAACTCAAAAGCTAAACTTTTTGCCATTTGTTATTGTATATTTTTAATAACTCTATATATTGCTAGGATATCTAAGTTCTAGAAAATTGTTTGATTTAAATACTTAATTTTAAAAACAAGAGATTGTATCATTTTAAATAATCATAATATCAAATCAAGTCAATATTGGAGTACGTGGCAAACTTAAATTCTAGTACACTTCGCTGTTACGGCAGTAGTGTGCATAATATAAATAAACAAGAAATTTTGAAAACAGATCTAGGTGATTATTTAATAATTTGAGAAAAAATAAGATCATTATATCAGCACTAAATCAAGTGTTAGTACAAATAATATCTATATCTACAATACCCATTGTCAGAATAAAACATGTTACATAAACGAGTATATATACAGATCCATCGTAATGTTTGAATGAAACCTGACCTGCTAAATTAGGAAATTTAATAATTTGAATGTCCCTTAAATAGATTCATAATACTTTTAAGGCTGCACGCATATTAAGCAATGTGAATCTGGATTTAGAATTACATCTCAAATCAGAATAACTTCTATGATAATTTAAATTTTGGTGTACTTATATTATTTTTAAATACTACTTTGTTGATCAACATAACGCGTGTCAATAAATTTGAATTTCATCTTAAATATATAAAGTAAATCATCTAAAATATAGCATAATTTTATTCTAAATAGATACAGTATTACATCGCCGTGAATATTTGCTACTTCTTTACTAGCCGCACAATAGTACATGCAATGCTTTCCTAAATTAGATCAATTTAGATGAATTAGCTTTTTTTGCTCGCTAGTACTCTACAAAAGCTCTAGTAGTTGAAGATTAATTGAGCATTAGAGAAACGTTGTTAATGTAGGAATATTATTTGAAGACTAATCATATTTTTGGATTCGTCAATAAATATGAGTTGTAGCATAATAATATTCCTGTCTTCACAGCGATTTAATAATTATTCACCCTCGACTATCTGACAAGCAGGGTTCCTGTCTTCAGCTACGACTTCAACTTATAATTTTAAAATCACAAAAAATAAATAGAATATTCACATGATTAACTAAACTCAATACTCTGTTAAATAGTTCATACCCTGGATATAAATACAGGTAAGCAATAGAAAGTGCAAACATTTACAGTCGAGTTGTTGATGTCAAACCCTAGTTTAAAATGATAATAATATTGCCATTATAGAATGACGGCATACAATAAAGCATTATATACTGATGTCAGTTATATGAAATTGAGAACAAATTGATCACTGAAGTCACTAAGCGGGTTGGTACAGTGTTCCACACTGATTTGAGTAGTAGGTTTTATTTATTAAGCACCTCCAGGTTCTATTAAAATATATTAATAGAAAGTAGAGATTATTTATCTGATTTTGCTGTATTCAATACCTGCCTGAGCAAGTAATCTGAATTAACAATGTAAGTGTGATGATAAGAAATTTATTTTGCAAATAACATGCAAAAAAGCTTCACTTTTGTTTGAAGTAAAGTTATGTATTCTGATCAATGCTTGAATTGTAAGTAGATCATGTACTTTTAAATGTCTTCATCTAGATATACATTTTAGATCATATATGGTATATAAATGATTAAATATTATGGACTATATTAAAAATCACTCAACTGTAAAGAAATATTTTACTTTACAATTAATTAACTTTACATCAGGCCGATCTCATGACTAACAATATAGGTTTTAAGCCAATTTAAATTAAGAAATAACTACTATAATGTATAGGTTAAATATTGTAGAAAAATTGTAGGTCCTATGTCGTGGCTGTGGCCACGTCTCTCCGAAACGAAATTCTAAAATAATCATTTAGTGACTAGCTATTAAGTTTGAGACAAGTAGGTCTAATAAGCTCTAAAATATTATAATATATCTTAGATATTATTTAAATGTAGAAGAAGATTATTTAAATGTATGTGTAGCTGTGCACGTTCACTTATAAGTCACAGAGTTTAAGAAATACATTATCCTGCTACTATATTTCAGCAACCACGTTTTGTATTATTTATTGTTACTTTTATCTTTTAATACTCGATAACATGATATTAGAACAAAAAATTGTAATAGGGAATTGAATTCCAAATACATACTTTAACCATTGCATCGATATTATGCAAAAGAATTTGAAATTCATTCTTCAGTAGTAAAATGAATTTTGCATTTAAAATGTATTAAACAAAAAAGTAGCTTAAGTTTGATTTATGCGAAATATAGTAATAAAATGTGTGTTGAATATGTTTTTCAAAATAATTTATTTGATAGTTCTTAATCTCAAAAAAATGAACTTGTTACAAGTAATTTATATAATATTATATATACATAAATGGTATACACATTCATGTTATAATATATGCTAAATAAAAAGGAGATTGCCAGAATTTACGTGGAAGGCGGTGCCTTTTTAAATTGTGCGTATAAGAGAGTGCATTTGCATACATGCATGCCTACACGTACCATAATATACAATGTGATAACTCTAATTGCTCTAATGACTTAATTATCAAAATATAATTGTGTCATTTTCAAAAGTCATAAGAAATTAAAAATATTTACTAGTGGTGAGTGGTAATGTAAATTTGATTACAGTTTGAATAAAAAACTATTATTGCAAGCCTTTTTTAAGCTTATTAATAGTAAAATGCGATCCTTTTAATCAAATATATAAGAATGTGATTGGGTAAATATCATTTTAATTGACTTAGACTTAGGTCTTACTTAGTAAAGGTAAAATAGAATCAATAATTTGTGTAAGTAAACAAACCATCCAACAACAGTATTTTCACAATTCTCGTTTTTGTAATCCTGTGTGATAAAATAAGAAAGTAATATTTTGATAAAGAAATCAAATATTTGGTATATATTTAAATTCCAGAATATACAACTGTGTGTCAAATATAGAGAACCATACGTTGGCAGTCTCCTATAAAATAATTATATATAATATGTAAAATTTCTAATAGGTAGTCTTTCGTTAGAAAAATACCGATCCTTTGGAAGGGCCGCAGAGTCCCTTGCAGGTTAGTTTTGTTATTTTGTTAAGTATATGAAATAGTGATTTATATAATTATCCCTCAAATAAATACAATATATATTTTACTTTACGAATTGTTTACTATACAAGCTTAAAATGCTTAAATTTCTCGTTGAACTAATACAATATAATATACTTATATTATATTTGAATCATTTAAATTTTCTTTATTGGCAAAAACAGCCTTTTGAAAATAATTTTATTGTTACTCCTATTTATTTAGAAGCTCACTTATTTTAGTTAGTTTAATATTTTGCTATACATATTTGCCTACAATAAACGCATTAGGTAGAAAGGATATACTCAAAAACTAGCAGTGTGCGTAGTATGAAACTACTGACTTGTGTACTTTGTAATAAAATACACATTACATTACATTTTGCATCTCAATGAATGTTTCTTAAACTGATAAGTATAGTAATATTCTTATGCGTCGCGATCCGAAGTGTTATGTGAAAGTCGTAGAAAGTTAAATGTCGAATTTAGGTCAGTATCGAAACGTCTAAGCCGCAGTATTCATTCAGCACAAGCCTAAACTGTGGAATGATCTCCATGCAGTGATTTTGCCAAGCGACTACAACATGGTTTTGTTAATTTTTTAGACAGATAATGCTTATTTTTCAACAGACTAGTATAAAGTTTAAAAATATATAAAATACTGCAAGACCTTACTAACAATTTTATCAAAATAAGATTACAGATAACTCCAACCGATGTAGTTTGTTCTAATTTTTAGGAAAGCCCGGTCTCTAAAATACTTTTCACAGAGCTGGATCATGGCCGAGTCACACTGCCCGGTACTTTCTTAACTACTTACGTTACTTAGTTAAACTTTACTGATCGTCATTATCTTGACGTTTATCTACTTGATCATTCTAAAGCCTCCTCCAGAGCTCGTGTATTTTTTCTCAATATTCTCACTAAAAACACACCAAAAATTTTCTAAATCTCTATGATTTTTCTCAACATTTTTATGATGTTTGGCATTTTACAAAATTGGCAACATTTGAACAGTGTTTAACAGTGTTGTCGTGTTTTTTATCGTATCATTGAAACTAGTTTTTTGAAGTTGGATAAACGTAGTATTTATCATTCTCTTTGTTGGATTCCAAACAAATTATCTATGCAAAATCTATTTTCTATTTTTAATTCTTGTTGCTGATTTAGAAATATATAAATAAATATTAGACTATAAATAAGGTCTCAACCTAAATTTTTGTTTTCTTGTTCTCGTCTACATCTTACACGTCTACTCAAACCATTTTACTATCTCAATATTTATTATACAGACTTAATTTTATATTAATATAATAAATAGAATTACATTTTTGTACCAAATGTCAATGTAACTTGATCACATAAACTGCTGTTAATCAAATGTTGCATGCAACAATTTATGATGTGTGGTGTTTTTTTAATGATGTTGCGAAAAATAGGGAGTTATGGACGAAGCTTAAGACTTTGACAATGACATATTACTATCTGGTCAATCTAAGACCTTGATATTTTACTACCTGTTTATTCCAAGACCTGTACATATAGACATTTTACGACTTTTACAAAAAACGACCGCATCGGCTTACCACTACGGTTTACTAATGCTTGGAGCAGAATATAATTGGTGCTTTGAGCTAAACCAATCATAATGTTTCCATATATTTCTAATGTTTTTTTTAAATATGTTAACGATTATAAAACACTTAAAACAATAAATGTAAAATCTCTATTCTATGTAATTGCAGCACGCTTGGTAATGGGATAGGGTGGTTTGTATTTGTGATATCTGATTTTTAGTGTTTTATTTATATGCCGTAATAACCTCAAGATGTAACCGGCATTGGCAAAGTTTCAACAACCATTAAGAATAATATCATATATTTTAAACGTTTATTAGAATTTATTTTAGCACCGCAGTAACTACTTAATAAGTTTTATTACTAAAATTTCGAGTCAATATTTGATTTTAAAATTAATAAAATTACACTAATAATAAAATTAAAATAAGTGATGCTACACTAAGTTACATGTATAGTTTAAAATTCAAACATAAGGTCCATATATTGCATAAACCTAATATATTGGGTAATGTAATTTCAACTATTATGAATATTAATAAAGCGGATTGAAATTGGTCGATTCTTCTAACAATACCTACCCAAAGTTTGTCATAGATCTTCCAAAGAAACGCTAGAGAACCTCCAAATGTTGCAAAACATAACACATTAATTTTAACGCACTTGTCTTAGATATTATAGTATTTTATAACAAATAGATCTTACAATAGCTTTAAAATATACCGATGACATTTACAGTTTTTACGACGGTAAACATAAATTTTGGTTTGGGTTACTCTTATTAACTGCCAGTATACCTAAAACTACTACTGTACCTAAAACTAGAACCTTTTCTGATCTCAGATTATTTCTTAACCGTCAATGTTTATCTCGTTAATTTAACCCTTAACATACAATAAGTGTCTCGCGGACATAATTTTGCGTTGACATAAAAACTAAAGTATTTATTTGAAGAAATCGGCCTTTTACCAAATTTATCACTAATATTTTACGAATCCGAATGTGCAATCAACATATTTGTGACATTAAATTTATTATTCACTAATAATAAACAAAAAAAATAGTAATTCATCAACCCATAAGTGTTCGACATATACACATACTTCACGTACGTTTGACGAGTTGTGTCACACACGTTTTTAGTTATACGTTTATCAATTTTAAATAATACATGTTACAAATATTTTCATAGCACATTCATATTTCTTAAATTTTGGTAATGTATTACATAAAACGGCATTTTATGTAATTCATAAAAATAAATGCTTATGTTCTTATGACAACATAAATGCAAAAAATATACCTAACATTTACAAAATGGAGTCTATTGGATACTACTGGGCGATTACGATACAAAAGCATATTGGGATGTTAAGGGTTAAACTAGTTCGTTAATGTCCTACTATGTTATTAATATTAAATAATGAATGTATACCGACATTAAAATTAAAAAGTAAGTATTTAAGTTCCGTTTTGTTATCTATTTTGACAATGTTTCATTTTATTTTTATTTTATGTGAAGTTAGTAAACTTAATTAGATTCCCGTATATTTGTATTGGTACTACATCTACACGTGTCAGAATGTATGTTATGCACAATAAAAATGTACCTCATATGAAGGTTATACCTATTTCCGGTATTTGTCTCAGTTTTTACCAATTAGTTTAGAACTTTACGAGATGTCCTACCTTAATTAATTAAAATGCAAAGATCTAGATTTATAGGAATAAATGAATGATATAAAGTTTGAGTTAATAATAGTAATAGCTATCTCCCATTTTTCCTAACTTTTTAAATGTTTTTCACGAAACTTACTCACCTTCAATAAATAAATTCTCGCACTTATCGACTCCATTTGTTAAAAGGATTATGATAAATTAGATTTTAGCAATGTTAATTAATTCTATTGCTCACATTAAACGTAAGTATGTATTGGAAGTTCAACTAGTCTTGGAATTATGTACACGCACTTTACCTATTTTCAAGTAAATTAGTAACTAAGAGTGTATAGTGATGTTGTCTTCAATAGCATTACATAACATGGAAGAAAAATAAAAAATCACGTAACTAGTTACAGATTTGATTATGTCAACCAGTAATTTTTTACCACCATTTTTTTATTAACTAATAGAACTATTATATAGGAAAGAAACGTAATATAAAAATACCTAGATGATTTTACACATATAGAATATGGTAAAAATGTTATCGTAGAAACAAATAGAACAAACTGATATAAAGAGAATGCTGTGAATGAAAAAATCATGACTGTATTTATAAATGGTAGTTATTTATAGTAAATTTTGAAAAGATACTGAACTACTTCCTGACCGTAGTTAAAACCGGGTCTACTTTTTTAATTGCTGATTGATACTTCAATAAATTACTTAAACAAGACACACACAGAAGTGTATGACTTCTTCATAATGTATGTATGTGACTTATTCCACTGCAAATTCTGTTTAAAAAGATTATTTTAGCTATACTATGATTTATTTATGTACCTACATGTAATGTAATAAAGAAAAATAAAAAAATCATTTTTCAAATATTCTGTTTATACTTCCAAATAATACCAAATACCCTCTGGACGTGCATGACCTGAAAATCAAACAAATTAAATGTATGCTTAGCATTTTTATAACATCAAATTTTTTTTTAAGGCGTTACTTTACAGCAGTAATATTTATCACTGTTCCGTTGATGTAATTGGAGGGGAGACCTATTACACATGATAGCTGTTATTTTAGTATGAGCATTTTTTAAATAAAATAAAAATAACCAGCACTCGAGTAAATCCAGACATTGTTTTTTTACTACCCTCTTAGGTTATGCTCAAATCGTGTCACTTCGTTATAAGCGTACACGTAAACCCGATGAACGCTCTTTTAGCCTCTCTATACTACCTTAACCTCCCTATATTAAATTGTAACAGATAAAACTTACCCTGGTTACTTTACCAGCTGACCCAGTGGAGATGACCCAGTATCCCAGCACACATTTGTCATAAAAATTAAGGTTGTGTACAGATTTACATTAGTGATCACTATCACTAATGTAAATCTGTACACAACCTTAATTTTTATGACAAATGTTATATCCACACACACCAACCAGCGGACAACTAAGACACTTCTAACAATACCTCATGTATCCAGTTCTAATAAGTAGTTTAGGAGCTATTAGGGAATGGATGGACATACATACATGCATACAAAGACTTTCAAAATCATAACCCTCCTTTTGCTATGCCGTAGGTACTTGGATAATAAAAAGTGGCCCTAAAAAGTTCAGCGACTTGTCTAACAGCAATATCGCTCATGTGTGGTAGAGGTCAGACAGCAGTCTCTTTATATCCAAACCCGCAATTAGATCGTAAGAAGTTCCCGGACTTCAAGGTGAAAACTTTGAAATAAATCGGGATTAACGTTAGAATTAAAAAGTTGTGTGTTATATGGAAACCGCGGTAGCCTAGTGGTATGGGTAAAGGACTGCTGAGACGAGGTCTTGGGTTCGATCCCAGGTTTTAAAATGGCACACACCAATGACTTTTCGATGTTTTCGAAGTTATGTGTGTATTTATCGCAGGTTTATAAGTGTCCGGTTAATGGCAATAGGCTCGCCACCAATTACATTGGGACCTAAACATAAACTGGCGAAATGTGGGTACTAGCATCTCTGCCTACCCCTTCGGGGATATAGGCGTGAGTTTATGTATGAATGTACATGGTATGTAAGTTTTTTGTGAATATACAGGGTTACTGGTTAAGTCGACCTGAATCCTTTGGGGTGGCATAGTTCTCATCATTTCTAACACTTTTCAACACGGAGTACCCCACCCGAAACTTAACCCTTTTCTAGCTATTGGACTTTAAAGATTTATTTAAAAAATATCAAAAATCTCAAAATCTCAAGCTCAAAATGATTTATCTTGTTTTTAACCCAACTTAAATCACACTAGTGCCGTAATTGTTTACTAATTTCCTTTCATCAAAGTTTTTGTCGGAGCATTGTAATAGCAACCCAGCTTGTGATACCTTTTTAGAAAGCTAATAAACCATAGATATTTTTAAACATATCTGCAGTATCACTATAGTCGATTTTTTTTCAGTTTGTTAGGAACAATAAAACAAATAATAGAAATTAATTTATTTTTTCAATCAAAATTCGTGTAGTACGACGAATGTGGTAGAATTACTAGTAATTTGAGTATTTCGATTAATAAATCTATTAAACTACTATACTAAAACAACAATAAGAACAACCAATTGCAAACAAAGGGCACAAAAAAAAAAGATTAGTTAAAAAAAATTGATATTTTTTAAATAAATCTTTAAAGTCCAATAGCTAGAAAAGGGTTAAGTTTCGGGTGGGATACTCCGTGGTGAAAAGTGTTAGAAATGATGAGAACTATGCCACCCCAAAGGATTCAGGTCAACTTAACCAGTATCCCTGTATAAATGTATACAGGGTGTATTTTTGAAACGGGGCAGTAAGGGCAAGTACCTTAACCGTTGCAGTTACAGCAAAACGTTCTTAGAAGACCTTCCCTAACTTTTTGACATATTTTGAACTGCATTCACAGATTTTGTAAAAAACTTACAGTTGGCAAAAAAAATGCAAAAAGTCCAAATAAATTTTTTTTTATGCCAATCGATTCTATTTCATGTGGGGATCAAAAAACTCTATGAGACCATTTTAACTTTCAGTACTAGGAAAGACAGAAATCGCCAAAAACGTTTCCCATACATTTCGGCAACAGAAACAAATTTCTACGATGGTCTAACTTTTTGTTATGGCCAGGAAGTGGGTAGAATTGACTGTAAAGTAAATAAAAAGAATTTTTACCCTCAAATTTCGAATTTGATTCGAAAATCTGTGTGTTATACTTAGTTTCAGCTGAGAAACTTCGTATGAGTTATTAATTAAGGATTTTCGCTAAAATGTCTTCTAATCGTGAAAAAATTGACTTATTAGAAGCGTATTTTGTCAATAATCGAAATGCGGGAGCTGCATTAGTGTGGTACCGCAATAAGTATCCGTTGCGGCATGTGCCAACAAGAAAGGTTATTACAAATCTTTTGAAAAACCTGGAATTGCAGGGTTCTTTCAAAAGAAAGCGGCAGCCTCGTGTGGACATGGACACGGAGATTGCGGTTTTTGACTTATGTCGAAGCATATCCAGAGGTATCGTCCAGGCAAGTCGCCCTTGAAGTAGGTGTATCCCACTCCCTTGTGATAAAGATATGGAAGAAATACGGCTACAAGTGCTATCGATATGGGCGCATAGTTCAAGTGTTACATCCGGGTGATGATGTTCGAAGGCTTACTTTTTGCAGATGGCTAAGAGGAAAAATAAGCAGAGATCATGAATTTTTAAATTACATACTGTGGTCAGACGAAACGAATTTTTCCAATAACGGTATGTACAACAGAAAAAATCACCACTATTGGTCCAAAGAAAATCCACTAAGAGTTACGGCAAGTCATAATCAGGTTCGCTTCTCATTCAACTGTTGGTGTGGTATAATGTCCAATCGAGTCATAATGGTGGAATTTTATGAAGGGAAACTGAATTCTGCCATGTATAATGAAGTCATTTTACACCATCTTGAAAACGAGATGGACGAAAGGCCCCTGTCGGAATTGCGAAAAGTTCATTTTCAACAAGATGGTGCTCCGCCACATAACAGTCACCTTTCACGTTCCAATTTGAGCCGCCTATTCGGTACACAGTGGATAGGTACACATCGTCCAACACAGTGGCCACCTCGTAGCCCCGATCTAACACCACTTGATTTTTTTTTATGGGGCTTCGTGAAAAACGAGGTGCATAAGACGACGTACGCCAGTGTTCAAGAGATCAAGGATGCATTAATGACCATTTTACGTAATATTCATCCCAGAACATTATTAGCCGCCATTCGTTCAGTGCAAAAAAGGATAGACTTATGTATTCGTGAAAATGGAAATTATTTTGAGCAATTTATTTCATAAACCAATTTCTTAAATGTTTAAATGATTTTTTTTATTTAAAAAAGTTCAAAATTTTACCTGACCTATGAGTTTCGAGTTGATTTATCATATTTCCGTACGAAATGTATGGGAAACGTTTTTGGCGATTTCTGTCTTTTCTAGTACTGAAAGCTAAAATGGTCCCATAGAGTTTTTTGATCCCCACATGAAATAGAATCGATTGGCATAAAAAAATAAAATTTGAACTTTTTGCATTTTTTTTGCTAACTGTAAGTTTTTTACAAAATCTGTGAATGCAGTTCAAAATGTCCCAAAAAGTTAGGGAAGGTCTTTTAAGAACGTTTTGCTGTAACTGCAACGGTTAAGTTACTTGCCCTTACTGCCCCGTTTCAAAAATACACCCTGTATATAGGACACGTCAATTAGACTTCGCCTCGCCTAGTAGGCCGAAGACAAAGTCTCAGAAAAGAGGGTCTCCATTACTTACATTTACCATGTTACAATGGTGACACTCAGCTTGATATTTTAGAATTCGTAAGTATGCATTATTACGATCTGGCTCTCTATTTTTTCCTCCAGGCTATGATGATAATGTGTGTCTTTATTTTTAAAAGCCAACACAGTGTAGAATCATGTTTATAGGTTATGAGATCAGTCCGATCGAAATTTCATGGAGCTGAAGCCGCGAGCAATAGTTAGTCTTTTATAATCACAATCGGTTTTAACTATTCTATAGAGATATGAAAGGCGGGTGTTGTAGTATTGTTTAATTATTGTTGCCGATTCTATAGTTTGAAAGAAAGAAAGAAGAAACAACAACTGGATTGGCACTGCCGTTGGATAAGCGATGACGTAAGCCATGACACAATGGAGTAAGAAAAATCGTACTATCTCCCTCAAATAATACTTAAAATTTTAAATAATGCGAACCAATACATTAAGAATTTTCTCACACATCAACACTACCGTGCATGTGGACGATCTATGTTGTTGTAATTACAAACTTATTGTTTCATACATTTTTTCGAGAGTTTTAGAGGGACGTGCCTTTAGGGTTTTAGTCTCACCTTACCTCCGAGGCAGTATACCAGCGGAAAAGACTATGATGCAGGTTTCATAGACACTGTTGACAAAGTGGATCTGATATCACAAGGATAAAGCGAAGAAGAATTGTCCTTCGTAAGCTTCAGATACTGATGAAGCTGGGATGATGATAATGTGCAATGAAACACACGTTCCTCATACTAGACAATGCTTTTTACACTGTGCGACAGACAACACAAGATAAAGCGTAGAAGAACGGTCCTCCGTAAGCTTCAGATACTGATGAAGCTGGGATAATGATAATGTGTAATGAAACACACGTTCATCATACTCGACAATGCTTTTTACACTGTGCGACTGAAATTACATGATAAAGCGTAGAAGACCGGTCCTTCGTAATCTTCTAATACTGATGAAGCTGGGATGAAGATAATGATGTGTAATGAAACACACGTTCGTTATATACGACAATGCTTTTTACTTTTAAAATATCAGTAAAGAGTTATTCTGTCTATAAAATAAAATGTATTAATTAAAGACACTAAATAAACAATTCATTTATCACATATTTATTTTTCATTTTCATCATTTAATAATAATAATTCATAATGATGTTCATTTAAACATAATTATTCTGCTTACATTAGGCTGTTTCGTCAGTAAAAGGTACCTCTTATTCTATTTGCATGCAGGTAGATAATAAGACTATATGAACGCACCATTTTTCAGAAATAAAATGTTTCTTGATATTTTTTCCGAATACCTAAAAGATCGTAGGAAACGCTTATGCAATACCTACTTATTACTAGGCCAGTGCAGGTAGCTCTAAAACGATAAAACGGTAAAATGCCGCAATTTTTTGGGTAAAAAGAATGTTTTATGGCAAATAAGAATCCCAAATTTCCTGACTTTTCTCAAAAGCTTTAGCGTTATGTGAAAAATAATGCATACTTATCTCAGAAACCTTTTTAGTATTAACTATTTACGGTAGAAAGCTAATATCAATCCAAATCGCGTTATAAGATATTTTTCACCTTTAAAATGCACCCATTTTACTCCCGAATGTACTTCATATCGAGTATAATCTATTTTTATCTTTGTTTTCATTACATTTCCTTTTATTACCAGTAGTTCTCATTGTTGTTATTAATTTCTTCTCTCAAAAATCTATCTGCACTGGGCTATACAGAACAATTATACTGAATATAAGCAAATTATCTTACTTGTTTGATTCTTAAATTGTAACTATGTTTTATTTATTTTTCACCGTACATAAAGTGGCTCTTATTTCATCGTACAATTAAGCACATAATGGCACGTATAATCAAACTGTGACTTTTACTGGCCATAACTCACAAGTGAGTTCCTAGTTTTTTTTTTAATTTTATTTGTTCAGTTGCTTTGTTCTTAAAAAAGTTTCGATACAAAAAAGATCATGCTCAATAGTACGAATAAATTAATAAACCTATTGCTTACACATTTTATGCAACTTCGTATTTTAATAGATAATTTCACTAGTACATGTTTAATGAACAAAACTGTGCCATTAAAGTTAACAGTTCATTACATTTTACTAACTACACATTTACTAATTGTTTTTCTAAATAAACTTTTTATTTGAGTAGCTACTACATACCTAATAGTAATTAATGAAATTGTAGCATAACAAGAGTTGTTAATCCAAATAATTTAGTTTCATATACTATTTTATCTAATCTCATGAAATAGTTAACATAATTTGCGTAAAGTAAGTTATTTTTAGCGCCAAAATCCATTTTCTGATCGTACGTGTTGCACTGCATTCATGAAAAAAGTTGTATCGTAATGGAAAATTATTTGATTTTGAAATTTATTTTGATACTATGTGCGTAAATCTTATCATTTAAGTTGTTTTAAATTTTCATTGTTTACATTTATTTTCAATGTGAGTCTAGTTAACACAACGTTGTTATTGATATGAAAGTAATCGTATTCGTTATATATTGCTAGTATTTATAAAAATAACATAAAAAGAGTTAATATGCCATGTTATAAATATTGATGTTACAAAATACCGTAGTCATAAAGAACTCATGGCCTATTTATATGACATTGAGATAATCTGCATTTTCTACATGAGATTTTATGGGTTAGGTTAGTTTGGGTAGGTGGGTTAGGTATTAGATGGAGATGTTGGAGTGTGGGGGCAAAACGATTCGCGGAGAATATTCGGTGGAGGATCGGGGAGCAGTCAGGTGACTCCTGCGCCGGATCGTACCTGGTCCAGAGGAAGTCCATCGCCATCCAAAGTAGCAACGCTAGCGTGATAGGCACAGGGTACAGGTCCGGTCGCACCTTTCTTTTTTAGGACACATTAAATGAGTTAGCAGTAGGTATTAGTATTTATTTGAACATAATATTTTTTGTATCAAAACTTTTTTTTAAAGAAAGCAACTCACTCAATAAAATAAAAAAAATACTACTTATAACTCACTCATGAATTATAGGAAAAAGTCACAGTTTGATTATAGGTACCATTATATGCTTAATTGCGGTGAAATTAGAACCACTTTATGAGCAAGTGTTTTGAAAAATTATTTTCTAGTTATCATTTTATTCGTAAGTCTAATGATACACGTGTGTATTGATGATTACCGACTTAGTATCTTTTAAGACCTTTGCCTGTCAGCACAGGCCTCAATGGCGCTTCAATGGTAATTACTAAATTTACACACTCGTACCATAATATACTGTTATACATGTTGTATTTGTGATGTGATACGATTAACGTAATATTAATTACAAGATAGCCGTCACGAGCTTCAATCTTTAACCATTATTAGTAATCATCATAATACATTACATATACATATAAAAATACCACTTGGTATAATGGGATCAATTAAATAGACTTATTACTAAATTTGCGTAATACTTAGTTTATTCTTTCAGATTTCTGTATGAATAGCATTTGGACGGACACCTGGTGTGTGTTTTTCTTTTGGTAATTATTAAACTTAAACCAACTCTGAAAACAGAAATGTAATTGTGAGCTTTTAAAACTCTTTCTGCAAAACTTAAAGACGATTAGTTAAAATAATTCTATAATATAAATGAACTCACAAATATGGATGGCATAAATATTTGCCACTTTCACTTTTTATGTCACGAATATGAAACGAAATGAGTAAACAAATTACTACATTCTACCTACGAATAGATTATTGAACATAACATTTAATCTGACTGAGTCTACTACCTATCTTTATAATAAAACAACCAAATCTTCAGTCACTAGATATTGATTAATCTAGTCTACTAAATATTGTGCCACTGGTCTAGGTGCAGATATATGTATATAGGGCGTACGAGGGGCATTAGAAGGTTACTTTAGGGTCGGCAGCGCGAGTGTAACGCCTCTGGTATTGCACACGTCCATAGGCCACGGTAACCACTTCCCATCAGGTGGGCTGTGCGCTTGTCTGCCACCTAATTGTTAGAAAATGAACTGGCTAACTAAAATTAGGGTAAGTAGCTAACTTCGTACTATCATATTTTTTATACCTCTATGTGTGTCTCTCATTTCTATTTTTTCTATTACCTATTAAAATATTTAAACAAACCTTGCCACACAAAACAAGAAGAATTATTTGTCACTGATCGGTCCGCTGGTACTATTATAAATAAAACTGACTTTGTTACCAAATTACCTAATTATCTTTTATCCAACAGCATACACATGATCGGATTTGTCCCCATTTTCAAACTGTCTCCATATTTTATCATAAAGCATTTCTAATCCACGTGCATAATATTCACAATCAAACAATGTGCTATGCATACGCGCCTTAGAAACCTTAGCTCGAATATATCTTCGGCTGTAAAAGAAATATAAAATATTAAACACGGTAGTTAGTTTCATATCATCATTCAGATTTAGATGTTAAATGTACTAGACTACTATACTACTAATTAGTAGATACTAATTTAGCTTAAACTGGCTGTCGCAGATGAAATCCATTTTAGATTAACTTGAACGCAATTATTTTCCCTGATGTAACCGGCCCAAGATAGTTCGGCTGGGTAATTCTATATAGAATAAAAATATTGAACAACAATAGACCGAGCGAGCAAAGTAAGTGAGAATCTCCGATTCGACAAGGTGGCCGATTTTCCTTTTGTCTGTTTGTTTGTCAGTTCCGGCCTAGTGGGCGCATTTCTAAACCGAATTTCACCTAACTTGTCACACATTTTGTCGTGAGCTTTTTTGATAGCAGGGACAATGAGGGAGAAAAGAGGTGAAGTTTGGTGTCGCGTTATTCATAAACGGATTATGACGGTTTTTGACTGAAACATCAACGGCATGATTTCTCACAAGTTGTTGTGAAAAAAATTCATGCCTCATAAAGGTGAATTTTGTTATAAACAAAAACAGATGAGAGAAAAAAGGGGGAAAGCTTACTGTAGCGTTTTTAAGAACGGATTTTTATTATTGTTTAATGAAACATCCAAGGCTGTTCTAAATAAGAAGATACTTATCGTTTTTCTTATTTTTTTCATTTCCGATAAAAGTAAACTTACCATAAAAATGTGGCAAAGGTTACGCGCGAAGTCTACTGTTTACAGAACTACTAGTTTTTATCATTATTTGGATTAATAAATCTTCAGTAGACGTGAATAAACAGAAGACGTAAAAGAACAAATTGTGGACACGTGATGATTATTAGTACATTAAGAAATAAAAAACAAAAAGTTATACCAAATTCAAGAAAAGAAATATATAAAGCTCTGTTAGATGCGCTCTGAAAAGCGAATTTAGGAGTATTTACAGATTTACTGATCTGTTAGAAGTCAGTGCCTAGTTTGTTTGCTTTGTTTGAACTACTGTGATGCAATCAATTGAAATATAGGTTGTCAGGATATGACTAATGTAGGCTTTTGAAATGCCTACTGTTTCATTTATCTCGTGTATCGTTGAGACTAAGTAGGTACTTAATGGACCGCCGGTGCCCTGTGAGTCTATGAAAAAAAATTGCATTCAACGAATACTATTTAAAATTGCATCATCCGAAAAGGTCTAAGTTTATGCATTTTATATATAATTAAATAAAACTACACCTTACCACAATCAGAACATTAAACAATCACCATAACGTTAATTACAAGACAATAATGTCTTGTAATTAACGTTCTTATCACCACAGATAAAGCTATAAAGCTTTAATCAAGTATCGTATGCTACCGGACGAATTTATTTGAGAAACGTGGCTACGATTTCTGTGGAGAATGTACGTCTCAGGCGTTTCATTTTATTGAATGCACTATAACAATATAAAGCTACCAATTTTAAAGTTCTGTTAAAAATCTTAAACATATCAATCTAGATTGATTATTCTATTCTACTAACGGTTGCTTCATCTATCCGAAAATATAATATTATATTTTAAGGAGTTGTCAATAGTTCTTTACTTACTATTTACTATTTGTTCCCATCATTACGGCAATATCTTCATATTCTTGTCTATTTTTAGCAATAAGCTCTGGACATCCAAGGGCATTCAATTGTGACGCAGCAACTCTGAATAGAAACACAGGTAAATCGTTGTTAATTCATTAAATGTCAGCCATAGAGACGTTTCATAAAAAGTACTGTTGATAAATCAAGCAAGCAAATGATAACAAAAAACTTAATAAAAGTGCAGAAAACAGGATAAAGTCAGAAGAATCCAAAACCGGTGGACTTGCATGCACGGTTTATTAACAGTAGAGGAAACTCATGAAACATATAAAGATGGAAACAAATAGCGGGCTGCAGTCTTTGCCTATCGTGGAGTGTAGTAAGTATTTTTAAAGTCTTTTCGTATATAGTACCTACGCCATACATCTACTATCCTATATCACTAATTCATCTATTTTGTTTCTCGAGTAAGGTTAGGCTACACACTCTACACATCACGCTATTACTTAAGGGGTCGGAGCAGTCAAAGTCGCTAATGTCGACATTAAGTCAGCTAATTCTTATACATTATATGAAAATTAATAAATTGCGGACATACAATAGCTACGGGGTTTCGAAATATGCCACTAGTCATTAAATATAAATCATGTAAATTCCGAAATATCGATAAATAATGAATCGCTCATACACAAAAGCTATCCTGGATATCAACAGCTTTGTTATATTATTATGTTACAAAGTTATTCTCAGACCGTGATGCTAGCGTTTCGCCGGGAAGTGTGACTACTGGAGTCCCAGCCCATAGAATATCCATAGTGGTTGTATGCCCGTTACACAGTGTTGTATCTAGGCACACGTCTGCTAACTGTCCACGTCTCACGTGTTCCTCTTTGCATGCGATATTGGAAAACAAAATACGACCTGGTGGCAATCCTGCAAAATAATATAACAAAAATATAATATAAAGAATATGGATAAAACTTAAAATTAGTAAGCAAATTAATTAAATACCTAAACTTTGGGCAAATTTATGAACATTCGGTTCGCCAGCAGCGGGAAAACTCAACAGCCACAGAACACTATTCGGTACTTTTTTCAGGATATTCACCCACAATTCCATCACCATGGGATCAGTTTTATATAGTTGATTGAAATTACAATACACAATTGCTTCATCTGGTAGACCGTATTGCCGTCTCGTTGTAAGTATTATACCGTCAAATATTTCCTCCGCAGCTGCTACTTTTTTGTTACAGGAGTTTACCGATAAGCCATTTTGTATTAAAATACCATTAACCAATACCTTCAACAAAATAAGTTTATGAAAAATATAAGTAATTTTATTAAGGCACAATAATCATACATGTTTATAGATAATTACCTGAGTTTTTTGGGCGGTTTTAGTAGTTTCTATTACGTGGTTTGGAATGTAAACGTCTTGTAATTGTACTTCAATTACATCTAAATCTTCGTACTCAATAGTCTCTATTGTATCAGTGACATTTAGAATACCCTCAATATGATATTTATCAGACACATTTATTATAGCAAAGTTTTCATTGAAATATTTTTGGTTCTCAGTTCGAACTTTGTAAACATTTTTCAAATGTGGAAACATTTGTTTATGATCTCCAATGAAATATGTGTGAGGCATTATAGCAAATTTTTCAGTGAAATCTAAAGTTGATGCCAAAGGGGAGGATACTGGGTCAGTTATTACGTAATCCATATAATATGCACCGCTAGTACCTGGATATCCCAACCACATTACTTGAATAGGAGCTGGTTTTAACGCAAATATTTCATTACGCGCTCCTTTTGTGTACCCATTCATATTTACTAAAATATGTATACCGTCACTATTAATTTTTTTTGCAGCTTCGTTGTAGCAAGACGTCAAAGATAGATCAACAAAATGTTCAGATTCTCGAACTATTTTACTACGAAATGTTGTTCCATCATCTACATTTAAAGCATAACAGAAAATTTCTACTTTTGCACGATCATGTAAACCTGGTATTGATTGCATCAGGTGAGAAGTTGGATGATTACCAAAGTCACTGCTTACATATCCAATACGCAATCGTTTTTCCAAAACTTTGTCATATTTAAAAGTTATTTCATTCAACATGTTTACTTTTTCCGTGTATAAGTTGGCGTGACGCATGGCTATTTCTTTTCTTATGTCGTTATTTAATGGATATAAAATGGAATGATGTGGATGTACAGAAGACAATTTATCAGTGTATAATTGATCTTTAACTATTGATACTATGTTTTTCATGCGTTCCTCATAGTCATCCCAGCTACAAACTATTTGTAAACAATGAGTCAAATTGCAATAAGCATCGGGAAAATCCGGTTTAAATAATAAAGCATTTTTATAGCAGTTAATAGCTCTAGTGATATTACCCAAATCTTTATAAATGCTTGCTAAATTACAATGTGCGTCGGCAAACATTGGATTTATTTCTATCGCTTTCTTGAAGCATACAAGAGCACCTGTTATATCTTTCAATTCTCTTAAAGTATTTCCCATGTTGCTATAGGCGTCAGCAAACTTTGGTTGAATATTTATCGCCTCTCGATAATGCTGCAATGCTTCATGAAGTTTTCCTGTAATTATAATATTATAACATCTATAGATCGTCTCAGAATTTTGTATTATAATTAATTAAATACATTATCAATTAGTGTACATAATTATTTTAAATTAATTAACTGGTTCACTACTTCAGAATCTTTTTACTAATACCTAAATTATCGGTGCTATGGTATTATACTTCGTGCATATTAGTACTTTATGGTACAAGTGTATTATGTTGGTGAATACCATTGAGGCGCCATCATAATGAGCGCCATGAGCGACTGAGGCGGAGTCATCTACGATAGAATGTATTCCAATGACCGCGTTGAGAACGGGGGTCAATAATGCCTTAGAGTAGCTTTGGTAGAGACACCAGGTCACGGGGACAACAGAGAAAAGTTAGCTGTAAAATCTTTCAAACGAAAGGCTCTCCAAGGGCAATTTGCCGTCCCCTGAAGCTGCCGCCTGAGACACGTGCCTCGGGTTGCACCCCGCTCACCTCTAGACCGGGGCCTGGATGCTATTAAGACCCAAGCCATTAGGTTAGGGTCTTAAAAGTGCCTAGGACGTTTATCACCTACATTACACACTCATTATCAATACACACGTGTATCATATGACGTTTATCAACACACATGTGAAGAAAATAATACTAAAGAATAATTTTCCTTTGAGTTCACATCTTAAATCATGCGGTATACAACATAAGTCATAACTAGTACTTGTTAACATTATACTTAATAAATAACTATAATTTCATCTGCGAAAACGAGTTGTTAAAAATGTTTCGCAATTAGTTGGGAGTATGCGCTGACAAACTTTCAGCTTTTATAAAATGACAAAGTCTGGTGTTCACGGGCTCTCAGTCCGTTTGTTTATTAAACGTGTACACAAGACAAAAAAGATAGCCTATCCATCTAATAAAATCTATTTATGATCTGGGTCAAGTGGAAGCACCCGTATGTTTTACATATGTGTGTTCACACAACAATAACTCATTGCTTTGAAGTCACATGTGTGCGTCATCGTTAAAGGCGTATTAGTGTAATACGTTTATGTGTGCCAGTGTGCATGATCATGAATATTCGTGAACCGTGAACGTTTGAATATGTGTGAGTGATTTGCCTGCCATCGAATGAGAAAGTAAATTTCACCATTTTAGCACAGGCTCACGTAGTTGAGTGGTATTACAGGCGTAAAGACATTTCGAAGGTAGCGAGTTCGAACCGCTACTATATTGATGTAGTCGTTTACGTTAATAAATAGTTTTGTTTTTGTTCTTTATTTTGTTTGTGATATTAAAGAACGTTTAAGTTGTTAATTAACCGTGTGGAAAGCACAATGCATCCATATTGTTTTTATTGCAATCCATTGTTGACAGTTAAAAATAAAATTATCATGTTATTTTAATCATGAGAATGAGGGTAGCATAAATTCCAATACGAGAAACATTAATGCAATGTGTGTGCAACAATACTCGCTCAGTAATAATAAAAATACTACTGATTTAAGTTGCTATAAAAAAATAACTAAAATATCAAGATACTTTTGTGATGTTACCTCAACATTCCCTTAATAGGTAAGTAATTAACATGAAGATATACAAATATTTAAAAGTTCAAAATGTAAAATTTGACTGGGATTCGAACTCAAAACTTTGCAGGATTTTAACACTTAAAAAGCGAATCTGTAAACCCTGGGGTCACGGAGACTTACAAGAATTTAACAAAAACTACGTTCATATACCAGTAATAAGAATTTTATGAGTTATTGTTATTACTAAAGAAAGTGTAACTGATGATAAATAAATACGAATGGTTTTGAATCAATTGTAATTTGCAAGTGTATAAGTGTGTGTGAGTGAGGAAACGAGTTTTGTTACACACACATTTATGTAGAACATACTGGTGACTTTTTCTGCTTGCCAAAATCAATATAACGATCTGTATAATACTTATATCACTAGACAGGCTATCGTTTTTGTCTTGTGTACAAGTTGAAATTATCTATTTAAAAAGCAATAGGTATATTAATTTATTTGTTCTATTGAACATGATATTTTTATAATCGAATCTTTTTTTACGAATAAAGCAACTTAATCGATAAAAACTATAACTGAATAATAGCAATGAAAAAGTCCTAGTTTGATTACAGGTGTCATCATGTGCCTAATTGCGGTTAAATTAGAGTCACTTCATAAGCAAATGTGTAGAGAAATTATTATTGATAGCTCTCTTCAATTTGTTGGATGGAGGTGACTGAATTTTAGAGTTGGAATTAAACGAATAATAGCAATTAATAAAATGAAGCTAACAAATGTATTGCCTCCCAGCAGATTCCGTCAAACTTTGTGATACTTTTAAGGATGAAACTTACCAGAGGCTGAGAAATAAAACAAACATACCTATATTCGCGAACTTAACCTAAAGCTTTTTGATCTTGCTTACCTTTACAATTAGGTTATTCCTTTTAATGTTATTATACCCAGTGAAATTGGTGAAACTAATTGAGGTCGTAGAGTAAAATGACAAATTGTTCAGTTTTGTCTGTGTTTGTGTGTCAACATCATAAAATTGATCCCTTGTTTCTTTTGTTCACATTAAAATACCTCGTATCATGACTACATCTTATAACGCAGAAATAAACATTAAGCTCAGTATTTATATTTCGAGAGAAAATGCTTAGCAATGAACACAAATCAAATATTTGAACGGATACAAACCTTGGTGTTGTAAAAGTGATGCTAAATTGCTATGAGTAGGCGCAAAATTAGGAAACACTTCCAAAGCTTTCCGGTATAATTTAAGGGCTTCATCTATTTTTCCTTGTTCTCTTTTCACATTACCGAGATTGTTAAGTGTATCAACATGAGAAGGACATAAACTCAAGGCCTTTTTATAACACTCTTCTGCATCAGTGACACACCCTTTTTCTTTAAGTGCATTAGCGAGATTGCAGTAGGCATCGGGAAAATTAGGCTGAAGCTCTATAGCTCTTCTGTATGTGTCTATAGCAAGGTCTATAAAACCTTGTTTATAATAATGACATGCTAAATTTCCATGTATGATTCCGTTATTTGGACTCAATCTCAAAGATTGAAGATATACTGCTACCGCTCTGAAAAGTAAAAACAATTTAATAATGCCTTGATATTCGAAATAGATATATATATCTTAGTTGCACCCGAAGTACCCGATGAAGGCCCGGCACTACACCATAAACAAGATTGTGAGAAGGGCACTCGTTTCGACGGGCATCCCATGCCTTTTGGAGCCCCCGGGCCTTTCGCGCACCGACGGAAAGCGGCCAGACGGATTGATGCTGATCCCATGGGTCAGAGGTCGCTGCCTAATTTGGGATGCTACGTGTGTCTGCACCTTCGCGTCGTACTATCACACGGCTACTCAGAGGGCAGTTGGGGCAGGAGCCGAGTCCGCGGCGTTGCAGAAACATACCAAGTACGCCGCCCTAGAGGCCGCAGGTTACGATTTCGTTCCGCTCGCAGTGGAAATGGCGAGTGGAAGGGCCTTGAAGCCAAGAGGTTCATGACCGATTTGGGGTGCCGGCTGCGGAAGGAGGGGCGGGGTCCGAGCTCGGGCCAATATTTAATGCCTTTCTGGATGACTTGCTATTCAGAGGGAAAACGCTGCTAGCTTGATGGGCACGTTCGGGCGAGGGGATATATATATTTATACACATATGTATATATATGATTGAAGTTGAAAACAAAAACTATTTAAAATTTGAATTATTTAAAAACCAGTATGCTCTTTGAGAACGTTATGTAGCATTTCCCGAGTGGTATAAAGGTTTCCCCCTTGCATTCGAGCATTTTTAACCTAATTCTAATAATTTTTCAATGTAGTTCAGCAAATAGTTCACCATTAAGCACTATACAACATTCTAGCATAACCTATGTAGATAATTTATATAATCATAACAAAACTAACTAGATGTAGTACTAGCACGAGAATAGTCACATGCTAGTACCTTATCTAGTTAGTTTGGTTTCGAAAGCAAAAATAAGTAATAGATATTTTTTTTTAATTATACTGTATCATTTAACTTATATATATATCGACTGCTTACGGGTAAAAAGTAATAAGTGCAGTTAGTGTCAATTCTAGTAAATGCATTTTTAAAGCTTACGTTTTAATTTGATCCAATTCAAACACTTTAATTAAAAAACTGTTAAAGCAAAATGGTGGAATAAGTACCTTATTTTTCAGGTATACTATTGAATAAAATTTGGTGTACGTAAAAACTAAATAAAATTTAATTTAGATCGAAAGTGTCCCGCATTTAATACATTTTACTTGTACATTACAAACATGTTACATCACCCGAAATCATTAATTTAATACATATTAAACGCTCATTTCTGTTTTTTATAATACTTTATTGTATTTTACACCAATTATTGCATAGGAACGATTCTTTTTACAAAATTTACTAATTTTGATAAATTTGCCGCGTTTAACCCATTGTACCTGAAGAGTTGTAGTTTCACTTATTATCACTTATTATATTAAATCAAGTACAAAGAGATCTATGTACATACAAAGTAATGAATCGATTAAAATAAATATTTTGTTATATAGGTAATCTATGAAACGATTATAAATGAAATAACAGTAAAAACGTCGGCAGCTTATTGGTTAAGGAGCCTGCCTTACGATCGTGAGGTCCCGGGTTCGAGTCCTGGCCATTACACTACTGACGTGAACTCACTCCTAGCACAAGCAATTTAGCTTAGTTGGAGGGGTTAAGAGGAATATTAGTAATTGCGGTTGCTAATATTCCTTTTTTTTTTTTTTATATAGGACACGCCAACTTGACCTCACCTCGCCTGATGGTAAGCTAAAGGCAAAGTCTCAGGAAAGAGGGTCACCATTACAGACACTAAGTGCTACAATGGTGGCACTCAGCTTGGCGGCCTCATCAGATGCTTTTTCACGCCCCGCTTAAAGGCCCCGGGACTGTAGGAAGAAGGAAACACGTGTGCTGGTAATGAATTCCAGGTCTTGGTGGTGCGGCAAAAAAAGAGTCTCCGAACCGCTTGGTTCTTGCTCGTATATTCTGCACAGTGTGAGGGTGACATCTAAGGCCTGCACGTGTTGTCCTATGTAGGAAAGGAGATGGTGGGATTAGTTGGAAGAGCTCGTCAGAACACTCACCGTGGTAGAGACGGTAAAATACAGCCAAGGAAGCAATATCTCTACGCATCTGCAAAGGCTCGAGGGTGTTCGTGACCTCAGGGTTCCCAATAATTCGGACCGCGCGTCGCTGCAACCTGTCGAGAGCATCTAGCAGGTATTTCGCGGAGCCATCCCAGAGATGCGAGCAGTATTCCACGCAGGAGCGAATTTGTGTCTTATAGAGAAGACACCGCTGCTCCGGCGTGAAAAAACGTCTCACTTTGTTTAGGAGTCCGAGTTTCCGCGAGGCTGTTTTGATGATGCTCTCGATGTAATTTCTGTTATTCAGTTTGCAGCGAATATCCATGCCTAGGATATAGAGATTGTCCTGCAGTGGAAGTGGCGTGCTCTGAAGAGTGGGAAGGGGAAGGAAAGAAGATACCTTTGCTGTGAACGCACAAGCCTGCGTCTTCTTGGCATTGAACTCGACCATGTTCTCGGAGCCCCATTGAGAAATGTGATTCAAGATCCGGTCCAGTTCAATGACAAGAAGCTGTCTTTTTTCCACGATATCAGACTGTTTGGCCGCAGGTTGTCCGTGATAACTCCCGTGTAAGGTGCTATCGTCTGCATAGCAATGTATGCTGCCGGTGGACAGCATGTCGTTGATATGCAGAAGAAAGAGAGTGGGAGATAATACAGACCCCTGCGGTACGCCAGCATTTATTTGCAAGAACTCCGAAGCCCGTCCATCACAGAGGACGCGGATACGGCGCTCCCGCAGGAAACTAGCAATCCAGTTGCACAGTCTAGGAGGCAGACCAAAGGCTGGTAGCTTGGAGAGAAGCGATTTGTGCCAGACTCTATCGAAAGCTTTGGCGATATCAAGACTAATTGCCAGTGACTCGCCGTGCTTGTCCATAGCCTCACCCCAAAGATGGGTAACGTATGCTAGAAGATCACCCGTTGACCGTTTCGGCCTGAAGCCATATTGCCGGTCATTAATTAAGGAGTGATCCTCTAGGTGACGCATGAGCTGTTTGTTAATGATGTGCTCGAAGACCTTGCACAGCACTGAGGTGACGGCTATGGGTCGATAGTTGGCTGGCTCTGAGCGATCCCCCTTCTTGGGGATCGGCTGTACATTCGCCTCTTTCCAAGCCGAAGGCACTGTACCCGAGCTGTAGGACAGTCGGTTCAGCCGCGTAAGCATCGGAGACAGCTCCGCTGCACATTTTTGTAAGACCACCGCTGGAATACCATCCGGGCCACTGGCTTTCCGGACATCGAGTGATTGAAGCACCGCACGAACATCGCATTGCCTGATACGTATTTCAGGCATTACGTGGTCACCATTGGGTAGTGTCGGCGGCTGTATACCGCAATCATCGACTCGGGAATTGGCCGCAAAGAGATTTACTAGCATATTGGCTTTCTCTTGCGGTCCATGGGCCAGGGATCCATCAGGGTAGCGCAGCGGTGGCAGCGAAGGCTGACAGAAGTTGGCCTGCACGGCTTTGGCCAGTCGCCAGTATCCACGGCTGCCCGTGGGATGTGCCACTAGCTCTTGACCAAGCCGCGCAATGCGCAGGGCATCCGCTCTGACGTAAGCCCTCTTGCAGACCTATGTGGCTCTGTTGTACGCCGCCTTGAAGTGGCTCACATTGGGATCGTGCGTGGCACGCGCCCTTACCCAAGCGCGATACGCGGACTGCTTTTGATCAACAGCCCTCGCACAATCGCGCCCGAACCAAGGGCGCACTCCTCGGGCACCGGTGACATCAGTGTACGGGATATAGTATTCCATACCCAGACCGATCTCACCGGCAACAGCAGTAGCACAATCCGAGGGTTTCTTACCTTCAAAGCAGCGTTCAACCCACGGGATGGACGCAAAATAGTTGCGCAGCCCATCCCAATCTGCTGACGAGTAGTGCCAGAGACGCCGCTTCCCCTGCACGGGTCGTGAAGGCGCTATAATTGGCACCTTGGAGCAGACCAGACAGTGGTCGGAATTGCCTAAAGCGGCTTGTACCGAAACACTGTACAGGTCTGGGTGACTCGTCAGCAGAAGGTCTAGCAGAGAGGGTGCGAGGCCCGACCTTCTTGGTATTCTAGTGACCTCGTGTACCAATTGGGTCAGGCCATGCGCCAGAGCAAATGCATGGGCGGCTCTTCCCGCATGGTCTGTTTTGGAGGAGCCCAACCAGGTTTCGTGGTGGGCGTTAAAGTCCCCCAAAAATACCACTTCGGCGTTCGGAAACCGTTCCTGCGCATCATCTGCCGCCTGACTCAGATATTCAAAGAGTCGAGTTGTCTCAGCATCTCCTGTATGGGAACGGTAGAGGCACACATAGATCTGACTCGTAGAGCCATGGTCTACGTGTACCCATAGGGTTGAAAAGGATGGGTCCTCAAGGCAGCGCAAACGGCGACAACAAACATCCGCCCTAACAAACACGCACACCCCGGCTTTTGCACGGAAATCCTCGATAACATAGCCGGGGTAAAGCAAGTAGGTCGTGTCATCAGGGCGGCCTATTTGTGTCTCCGTGAGAAAGAGCATATCTGGTTTCGCCGTCTCAAGGTGTTGGTGGACGGCGTTGAGGTTCGCATGGAGTCCACAGATGTTAGTGGACTCCACCTCAAATAGCGAGCTTGTGGGAGTTTGCAGAGCCGCTGTGTTGCCCAATACTCTTCAATGCGCTGCCATGATGAAAAGGAGAAAAGGGCGTGAAAAAAAGAGGTGATTGTCGTCGCAGCACCGCGTGACAAAGTGCGGGATATTGGTTTTGTCTATGATTATGAGGCATGGCGTGAGCCGACACGCCGTACGGAAGGGCCCCCGTACCCCCCCCGAATATGGTCGCCTGGCCCCCACTTCCGGTCACCAACCGGCACGACGAGCCATACCGGGATTATGCGCGGTCTGGTGAGGCAGCCTTCCAGGGTGGTTAGTCCCAGTTGGGCCTCTGTACTATACCGCGGGCGGCCAGCGGCACCACCGTTTCTACGGGTCTCCCTGACCGGCGCGTCGCCCTGCACCATCCTCACTAGACTACGCCAAGACCCACTGGTCCCACTAGTGCTGCGACCACCATCACCCCTACCCGGCTATGCATTTGCTGATCCCTGAACGCAATCCAACCGAAATTGAATTACTATGAAGGGTTTTTCGCAATATTGCACGGTGCTACCAACCCGGTCGAAATTTGTGCCAAATTTGTGCCGTCAAATCTCTACCACCAGTATATATAAAAAACATTTAGTAATTAATCTATTTTATTATTTATAATTAAATTATAACAATCAAACTTTGATCACTAATTAAGAACAATAATAATTTTTGTAAACGACTTTTAAGTAAATGAATTAAAGTAATAATAAGTGGTACTTAATAATTATTCTTCCGATGAATCTTCGTCAACTGAAGGTTCAGATAAGCAATCAGCCTCATTAATTGCAGTTGGTAAAGCGGCATACCAACCATGATATTCCTCAGATATTATTTTTTTAGTTCATAAACTGAGATCTCTCTTTTTATTTTAACTGATGGGTAAAGGATTCATGTAAAGCTGTTTTAAGATAATGGAGTCAGTCTGAGGCGTAGCGTTTTTCATGCGTTTTTTAGATCTAGTACTGAGACGTTGAGATGGTTCCGAATTTTTTTAGACATCGACGTGTGACGTTTCTAACAAAAATGAATGGAAAAAATAACTTTAATACAGTTTTGTTTTTTAAACTGTTACGTTCGAAATAATTATTGCGTTTATGACCTTTTCTCGGAATAATTCTTACAATTTTACTATTTAAATTACAAAATGTAAAAACCTTAAACCGTATTTATTGTTGTTTAACTGTAAAACTAAAACGGATTTGAGACATAACATTATTTATTAGGTTATACTGATATTTTTTTTTAATATGACGAAATATCACTTTTTAAAATTCATTATCTCTGCAGCTATTGGACATAGCATTTATTCGATTTTACTAGTAGATAGCGCGTAAAAAAAATACATTCAACTGCATTTTAACTCGATTTGGTCAACAAATGCATTTATCTGGTTTACCAGTAAGCAGAGACGATATGTAGATAAATTTATTTATTTTAAACTTTATGCACAAGTACATATGTGGACGGTTAAATGACTCAGACTTTGGGGGGGTTGATTAGTATCAATATCTATGCAGGAAATAAATAAAAAAATGATGTTAATTTAATTAATTACTTTTAATTAATTTAATGTTAATTTTTTATTTAATATAACACTTATGTTTGTAATTTAACACTACTACGAGGCCACACTACAATTCGGGACCTGTCGCGTCATGGTACGCTTAAACTCACCTACGAAACACCCACCGGTCATTTACTTCCGGAAGTCAGCTAATTACTGCAACCCATGTGCTAAACTTATAGATGTGGTGCGGCTAGCATTCATGTCAAGCTTTAAAACTTTGTATCGGAATTTTCGAGAATTGGCTCACCCAATATTTTTGTTTTATTTTACCTACACATGTTTTCCGCTATTAAGTAACATATCGTTCCCAGACTTACACTTTATATACATATAATCGCACCTTTATCCCCGGAGGGTTAGGCAGAGTTATTTTGCAACGGAAACGACAGCGCCTTTCACGAAGGAGCTTCGCTACAAACAGAGATTGGGTTTCCCATTACTATTTTGTGACTATTGCGATACGTTAATATTCAGAAGTCTGACTACAAAGGCATAGGGTCTGATCTTTGTACCCACGACCAAAACAAGGACGCCTGCTGCAGCTCGTTCCAGGGCAAAATACGGCCATTTTATTTTTTATCCTATTCCTAAAAATAGTTAGTTCTTTTAAATATTTATGATGTTAATTGTTTTAAATATTTAACTGTATATAAAAAAATATAAAAGACTTCTTGAACTTATTACACTAATTAGACCTCAAAGAAAGGGTTCATATAGAATAATTTAAAATAATATCGAACCAAAATTAAATAATTCAATGCTGCCAGACATCTGGTAACGATTTCGGTCGGTGATGATGCGGAGGAATTTCAAGACGCATTATGTACGTAAATATTTTATTTATTTTAGCTTATTTTAGTAACAAAAAAATAACGTCTAGGGTTTTTTAAATTTATTTTAGTATTATTTATATATTGTACAAATCTTATTGAATAATATAATTTTCATGCATTATATTACTAGTAAAATAATGAGAAAAGGGCCTTTACCTTATAAGATTTGTGCTATTTATGTATAAAATGATATTTTAGGAATTCATAATGAACGATTTTAATAATAATAATAATAATAGTGCGGTATGAAAGAAACTTCATCCCACGCACACTTAAGATGTGAAATGACATGGGGTTCTTCAAGAGGGGCATCAGAAGGTTTCTTCATGGTCAGCAGCGCGAGTATAATATCCCTGGTGTTGCATACGTGCATATACCACGGTAACCACTTTCTATCAGGTGGGCCGTGTGCTTGTCTGCCACCAAAGTGGTATAAAAAAAAATTCATGGCGTGGATTGAGTTTGAACATGATACATATAAGATAAACCATCTAGCGGAGAGTTTAGTCTTTTCACCATTGTATGGCTCTATTAATTAAATTTGCATTAAAATTAAAATAAAAGTATGTCACGACTTGCCGTTGAAGTATAACAAATTCGGAGTGTTTTAGATGAACAATTTTTACTACCGCATATTGCGATATTGTAGCCAGGTAAAACTACTTCTTCTCTCTAAAATTTTCATCAAAAATCCGAACCGGTCGCAAGGACGTGATACTAGAACTAAAGGGGTCAGAAAAGGTTTATAGCCGCCAATACAGACCTTTGAAAATGCCGTAAGGCGAAACCGGTCAGGTGAAAAATAAAATAAGGTGGAAAAATATGTAGTGTCTTATTCAATATGTATAAATTGCAACTTGATACTTCCAGGCATTCCTGAGAAAAAGACCTTGACAGACAGACAAACAGTCGGACAACGAAGTGATCCTATAAAGGTTCCGTTCTTTTCCTCTTGAGGTATGGAACCCTAAAAATATCAATAAAAATTCATAATCTCCGATAGTATATCCGGCTTGTTGCTCGGTACTTATTAAGTAACTTAAAAATATTTTTCTACATTACTATTTTAAATTAAATTGTATATTATTAAAAAAAAGAAAGAACATGTAGCGCCACCATCGGGGAAAAATTCAATAGAGTAAGGTGAGTGAAAACGCGTTACAGCAATGTCGAATTATTTTTTATTCGCTATCGTTCAAGTTGTATGCAAATACAAACTAGTTAATTTTTTAATTTTGTCTAACATATGAAAAAATATTAGATTCAAAATAGTTACAGTTTTAGAACAGGGACGCTATATATTTTAATATAAAAAGTTCTTATGTTACATTTAACAATCACCCCATTTCAGTCCCGCATCTAGGATTTTACCATTGTTTTCATTGATTACGCTACATTTTCTTCCTATTCCAACAGTATTCAGGGCATTCAATTAACTTTTTGATATTCCGTTAAAAGTTCATTAAAATCATAGTCTTTTCATCTAATTCATATAGAACATTAGTAGGTACCTATACCGATACTATATATTATAATACATCAAAATAGTCAAACAACTATAGGATCTTGCCCCTTATCTTAAGATTTCCAAGTTTGGCAGCATAAGTAAATATCTTAGTCTTTGAAAACATAAATTATTTCAATGCATACAACTTCTGAATACATTTTCACTGACCTTTTGATTTTGTTTTTAAACCAAGTGATACAACCGCTGGATAGTTCCGTCGCCTGCGCATTGAGTCGTGGTGGTGCAATGTTGATGACGGTATATACAACGATGCATTGGTAATCCATAACATGAACATGTCCTCAGTACGAACAAGGTTGCACTGAGTTCACAGACGTGGGAAACACGACTGAGTCAGGGCCTAAAGTCACGTCACGCTAAACGTCGCGGCGCACCCGCACTCCTTGCCAACTTCCACGAGCGACGACGCGACGCTGCGTCGACGCAAGTCACGGCCTTCGTTCACCCGCACGTTTATACTAAAATTGTGGGCATATATCACAAGTTCTAATAACGATGTGAAGACTATACGCCTTTTAAATGCCTCGATAAATTTACAGCATCATGCTTCACCATAAATCATACCATATGTCTCACAGGAACACTTTATCGAATCAGTGATGACCTTAATATGTATATTATAAACTAAACAGATACTTGATTTAAACATTTCCTAAGCAATTAACGTTAAAAATACAAAGGTCCCGCACTTTATTTAGAAAATAATTAGCTGTTCTTACAAATATCAGCTGGGACATGCTTTAGTTGTTGTTGAGTCTATTGTTTACATTGAACCGGTAACCTGTCACAAAAGTCATGAACAAGTCAAAAACCCTGCGTCTACTTTTCTTTATTTTTTGATAAAACCACTGCATAAAAAATTAAAATTACACATATAGCAATAACAGTGTGCACGTGTGACAGCACGATAAAAATACAGTAATATTGATTTGCGAGGAGGCAGGGAAGCAACGGCGGCGGCGTGGTGACGCGACAACGCGACTGCGGCGACTAACTGGAACAACCGGGCCTACATTATACTGGAAACTGGCATGGCACTCTACTACATACTACTACTACTTCAACGGCTGGTTAATTTTTACACATCCTCCTTAAATGCTTAAACACCTAGTTTAGATAATTATATTATTTTGATGATATCATCAAACTTCCCTTGAAGTTAAATCAATACAATTTTAGTCTTTTGATAAAATCACGCCCGCCCCTACAGCTGCTACACTGTTCTACTGACCTATTTTCGGTTAAGATTTTTAAGAATACAGTGTGAAATGATATAGTTCTCAAAATTTTCATTAAATGTCATATATTTATAATTAATTATTCTTCTTTAGAAAATGAAGAACACAGATGGATTTAATACCACAGATATTAAATAAACTACTAAATCAATTCCCTAGAGTAAGCTGTGGTACTACAAAATAGCTTATTACCTCACATCCTACATAGCTAAGTTGTAAAAGATTTTTACTACAGTTAGGAAGTTCTCAAGTGGCGCAAATACTCCAATCACAACGGAGATTATGAATTTGTGCCGTTCGGAGTCAAAACTGTGGGGTCATGGTATCTGACGCAACCTCTTCAGGGAGATTGCAAAGCGTATTGTAGACGCTTCTCGTGACGAGAAGGCTGGCTTCTTTTTAGGTCAGTGAATAAGCATTGCCATACAAAGTAGCAATGCCGTCAGTCTTTTGGGAACGCTACAACAAGAGGCAGGCAATGTGGAGGAATTCCACGATGCATTTTAATAATTTTAGCTATAACTTGTAAAATAGTTCTTTTACTTTTATTTTAATTATATAAATTATCAAATTAATGAACCATAAACCAATTCAATATAAATGCAACATTTAAAGTTTTATTTCAGGTATATGACTATTTATTTGTTTCATATAAAAACATATAGACAGCCTCTGTGGCGTGGCGGTAGTGAATACGACTGCTACGCAGGAGGCGCGGGTTCGATCTCCGCTCCGTGCAAATTTGTATGCATGAATATGGATATCTGCATTGGTCCGGGTGTTTCTATGTATAATATGTATGTATTTACAAAAAAAAAGTATTTAAGTATGTTTATCCGTATTCTAGATTCCATAACACAAGCTAGTTAAACTATGCTTACCATGGGTCTAGATAGCGTTGTGTAGAATGTTATAGAATATTTATATTTATTTATATTTTTGGTTTATATATTGTGTTTAAATTTTGTTCACTTTCCCTCCAAGCAAAAAACTCTCAATGAAAATTGTGTTTTACATCAATGAACAGGTGTGCCTGGTTTGGTAAAAATCGGTTAAGAAATGCGCCCTCTCGACCGGAACTGACAAACAAACAGATATACGGAGATAAGCAAAATCGGCCTCCTTGCTGAAACGGAGACATTCGCTCACTTTGCTCGCTCGGTCAAAACGAGAAAATGCACAGGCTCACACTATACTTACTATCTTACACCATTTCATACCCCACTTTTAGATCCAGACATTAAAGCGAGAAGATAACTATTCCAACAACTGTGTGTAGGTAATGGAATTTAAGGAGGTGCTGACCGTTTCGTTGAGTAACAATTTTAAGACTTTGCAGGGCCTCAGCACAGTCCTTGATGTATTTTAATGGACAAAAAGGTAAGTTGTTTCAAAGATCTCTTTTGACATTAAAGTCAATGGCGATGGTAGAGATGATAAATAACTATTTCTATTATATATACAATGGTTTGAGAGTGTAGGTGGCCTCACGCTTCTGCATATTGTTACAGTATCTAGATGATGTTTACCGTACAGATTCAAAATGTATAGATATCAGGACATAGAGATGCTCGTACCTGTTCTTGCATAACAGTAGCAGATGCCTGCAGTTCCGTCCATTTTGCGCATATATGTATTAGCGGTTTTCAAAATTTCACTAATAGATATATTATTTTGCCCCTGTAGTAGGGAAATTAGAGATTTGATTACATAGAGACATTTCGGTTTTTCAACACGATTCTAACGATGCCGTAGCTGTTGCTATTCATTAAACCATTTGGAATATACCCGGTAATAAAGACATTTACGAACATACAGAGACATGTGAGAGATTTATTTATTTATTTATTTATTAGATTCACCAACAGTTATATACAATAATACAATTCATATAAATTTCACATGTTTGGTGCTTATAACTAATTGCATAACCAATTACAGGTGAATACAGCATGCATCACTAATTAAGTAATATTGTTATGGGAGAATTAAACATACTAAACAAGTAACAATAATTTTAAATTTTTTTGTAAATTATAATAGATTTATTGAGATTGATTTTGAATAATTAATATGTCAATTAATAGAGGAATTAAATGGCTATAGTAACAATAGTAATATGCACATAAATAACAACTGTAGGTTGTAAAGTTTTATAATAGATGTCAATGAAAAATATACACGACTAATTTAAACAATGTGTTCAGGCAGCAAGTAACGAAAATTAAGAAAGAAAGAAAGGGACTACATCAGTCAGGCAAGTTATCGAGAACGAGTTTACGAAATTCGTGTGGTTTCGTGTTAAATATATCTAACGAGTTCGCACAGTATTTGTTGACGGCCCTACACAGTCTGGGAATCGGCGAATTATAACCCAATACAGTGCTTCGAATCGGGGGGACCAAAAGCGCCAATGCTCTGCGAGGTATTCGGTTTGGTGCGTTAAACTTTAAGCATCCCAGAAGCGCAGAACAGTCCAATTGGTTACGCAAAAGTTTGTATGCAAAGCTCAGATCCAAAAGCGATCTTCTCTTTTCCAGTGATGGAATGTTGAAATGCGTTAGTCTTTCAATATATAGTTTGTGCTTTTTTGCGACTCCGACAGAAAATGCCAGGTGCCACAAGAATCGCTTCTGAATTCTTTCCAGCCTTAAGATGTGAGTTGCATAATGCGGTCTCCAAACAGTAGGACAGTATTCCAATATGCTGCGCACCAGGGTGTTATAAAGTAACATTTTTGTTTGCGGCTTACGGAATATTTTGCCATTTCTTATAACAAATCCCAACATTTTAGATGCTCTCTTCACCACCCGATCAATATGAGGCTGAAAACTGAGCTTCTTGTCCAAAATTATGCCCAAATCCCTCACAGTATCCACTTCCTGTATGCGATTACCTCCTATAGAATACCTTGAAGCAATCACGTTACGTTTGCGGGTGAATTTTATATGAAAACATTTTTCGGTGTTAAGACGCATTTGGTTAATTCCGCACCACTTATTTATATGTTCTATATCTTTTTGTAGGAGAGATACGTCATTAAAATTGTTTACTGTCCGTGAGATTTTCAAGTCATCAGGGTACATGTATGGCCTAGAATGCCGAAGGCAACTTGGTAGGTCGTTAATAAAAATATTAAAAAGTATAGGTCCAAGGTGTGAACCCTGGGGTACACCAGAAGGGGCAGAGAATAAGTCTGACCTGAAGCCATTGACCACAACATAAAAAGAACGATTCATTAGGTAAGAATGAATCCATTTTATAACACTACCAGAAAAAACATATGCTGATAATTTCTTTACCAGTATACTATGTGAAACTTTATCGAAAGCTTTGCTGAAGTCCGTATAAATGACGTCTGTCTGCTGACGATGGTCGATTGCTTCCGCCAAGTCCTCCACAAATGCAACTAAGTTTGTGGTAGTGGACCTCGCCCTGACAAAACCGTGTTGATGAGGCGACAGATATTGGGCAAAGTATTTTTGGATGTAAGGGCAAACTAATGCCTCAAACACTTTTGCTACTGTGGAAATTATTGAAATTGGGCGATAGTTGTTCACATCATCTTTATTGCCCGATTTATGAATAGGAACGACCTTCGCAAATTTCCATTCCTGTGGGAAAATTCCAGTGGAGATCGAGTTCTTAAAGATGAGATGCAGTGGTACCGTCAAAACTGATGCGCAATTTCTGAAGAAGATTGGTGGAATTCCGTCCGGCCCAGCACCCTTTGATACATCCAAACGATTCAATTTTTCCCTTATCAAGGCTTGGTCCACTTGGAGAGAACCAAAACAAGAGCTATTCTGATTAATAATCTTTAATTCATCAGACAATTCAAAATTGTTATTAAAGGTCGCATCATTATAGACTCTAGAGAACAGAGACGCAAACAGGTTACAAATTCCCTCTCCATCGGAACTAACAGAAGCTCCATCAGTCATAGTGCTGGGATAAAAACTGGTTTCGTCTCTTTTGGCCTTCATAAAAGACCAGAAGTATTTAGAGTTGTGCGATATTTTATATTCCACATCAGCTATATACTGATTATAGCACTCTTCTGCAGCCTTTGCGCACCTTTTACTTAATGTTTGAAATTCTATTTTATCCAACGGGTTATGGTACTTTTTCAAACGGGAATGCAACCTATATTTTTCTTTTAACATGGAAATTAGGTTTTTGTTAAACCATGGCGGGTATTTACGTTTACCAGTTTTTTTAGAAGGTACGTGCTTGTTAATTATTCCCTTAAGTAAAGTATAAAATTGGTTAACCATGTCGTTGACATCCGAAAAATGTGTCAATTCAGTATCCCAATCAATTTCTGATAAGGCTTCTTTGATCGCATCGTAATTAGCCTTGTGGTAGTTCAGCCTTCGATTAGTAGAGTTACTTCCAAGCTCCTCACTGTCTACAATCGTGATGTCGATGTCCAGAGGAGGATGCAAGGAATCAACCTTTGAAAATGCATTACAGGCCGCCGCTACTTTACAGGAAGGTAGATCTGAAAGTACGAGATCTAGCATTCTTTGCATAACGTTTGTCACTGTATTGAGTTGCATAAGGCTTGCAGTATGCAAAAAATCCAAAAAGGTCTGACCTAATTTAACCTGATTTGCTGAAGGCTTACTCCAATCAATAAATTTGAGGTTAAAATCGCCCACAATGCAAAAATGACCATCATAACGGTCAAGTAGTGCGTTACAACTTTGTATAAAATGCTCCAAAATCAATTTAGTGATAGGAGACGGGAGATAGACTCCGCAGACAGCCAACTGCCGCACAGATCTGGAATGAGGAATGTTTATTAAAACCCAGAGGTCCTCACAATTACTCTCCCAACTGCTCATACGTTTACTCGATAGATGTTTTGAAACAGCAATTAACACTCCACCACCCTCCTTTTCGCTATGAAAACCTGTAGACTCCCTGTCGCGTCTGTATACAATATAGCGGTCGTCAAAAAGTTCAGCGCTAAAGACTGTAGAATTTATCCAAGACTCAGTTATTACAACAATATCGTAATTACTAGTGACCAAGTTCCGGTAAAACAAATGTGTCTTAGTTCTCAAGCCACGACTATTTTGGTAATAAATTTTTATGTGTTTGAATTTTTTTATCTCTTACTCAAGAACTCATGCGCATAAGTACACAAAAAGAAAGCAATCAAAAAACATAAGACACAATTTTACCCTACCCTACTTTAAATTGTCTAATACATTCATGTCCCTCACAATAATATACCGATCTTGTTCACTCTTTCGTACAAAAATACGACCGTTCCTGACCCACACGAACTTATAACCCTTTTTCTTTGCCACTTGTCTCGCTGCTGCGTGTAACGATTTGTTGACAGGCGATAGGTGTTCAGTAACGTAAACCGGTAGTTTGGCACCCTTGCATCCTACATGCGAACTGTTGAGTTTGTCCATAGGGTTGCTTCTATTGTAATTTAAAGTCGCCGCCAGAAACAGATCGCGCTTATTTATGCTGTTGAACTCAACAACTATGGACCGAGGACGCGTGTTTTCGGTGCTCAGTTTGGCAGCCCTCGTTATACGGATGATGTTTTCATCTTTTACTTCACATGAAACCGCCTTGCCCAGTTCCTTCACGATGGCAATCAGGTTTTCAGCCTTCCTTTCGGGGACACATTGTATCTCGATATTTCTGCACCGAGCATTTTGTTCCAACTGATTGACACGTGATTTTAAATCGGTGATAGAAGATTGCATTAGAGCGCTTTGTTCCTGCAACTGCTTTATATTGGTCTGGCTTGTTTTATGCTCCCTAACAATATCCTCGAACTGCTCATTAATAAATTGCATAGATTGCCTTAGTTCCTGCAGCTCATCCTTCACTTGCCGGAGCTCAGTATCTAAAATCGATTGCATTTTTGCACCAAACTGCTTTACAAGGTCCGCCAAGTGTATTTTTAAAACATCGTCCATAACCACTCTAACGTCCTCACGTGTAATCGGATAGTCATCGCTGCCAGGAGGAGATGACAGCGCTTGCCTTTTGGTGGGACGTAAAGACATTTGCTCGGCTGTCGAACGAATCGCTATATTATCAATTGAACGTGGCGGATTGTTTTTATTAAACGAGTTACCATCAGGCGAAGAGCTGCTTTGACTCGATAATTTACTTTTAGATGACATCGTGCTGTTGGTCAGTTAGTCTAAGTAACTTCGCGTAGGTGGCGCTGTTGAGCTCTTGTTTTGTCTTGTATCTCAGTTTCAATCTACCACTTTATTTCTTGTGATTCAACGATAAATTGCTTACTATTGAAACAAATGTATTAAATCACAAAAACCGAATCCCAGGCCGAAGGAGGTTCGAACCCAACTTCACTCGAAACTATTCTCGAGTAAAATAGTGTTTCTATGCCCCCAGACCAGCACTTCTTAAGAGGAACTGATGAAATTAGCAACCACTATCGTATCAATTTATAGTTGCACAACTATTGTGTATGTATAGCGAATTTTATATTTAACACGAGTCTATTGTTTTAACTGCACAAACACAGGGTAGTTTGAAGAAAAACGTATGTTTTTTGAATTTAATATTGTCAGCAGATCGTGAACACTTTCACTTTTGAATGTTATTTTTATTTATTTACAAGTGACATACAAATACGCGCGTTTTGGTGTATGGCACTGCACTAATATGTTACTTTTTGCCACTTTTTTCTTTTATTTTACACAGGAGCTAATTTGTACAGACTTTCTCGGTTGACAATTTTGACACAGTGCGGTGCGGTGCAGATGCGCGAATAACATAACCCTTCCCTGGCAAATCAGATAAAAATAACATGGAAGTTTCCAGTATTATATTTCTAAGCCTCACAGTTAAATGTTTATTACAGTTGAAAAATAAATCTTTAGTTTTATTTATTTTTGTTCGAAAAACAAAACTGATATTCTTAATTGGTTTAATTCGATGAATTCCAATCACACAGGCAAAAATGTAAATATCCAAAGACATCCAAAATTTCAATGATCAAAGCTAAATTTAACACAACTCTTGTCGCTCACTTGCCAACTTTTATACGATTTTGACAGACACGCAAGTAGCTATAATTAAATTCATGAAGCATTGCCAAGGACTACGTTTAATAAGCAGTACCATGTTCCGCGTTCTCACCAATCACAACATGAGTATGGCGTTAGATATATTTAGTATCAATGTACTGTTAGAACATGTGTGCTCGATAAACGTAAATATAATTAAGATCATCTTTGATGTCGTTAAATGTCTTGACTCACATTTATTTTTAACTATATCCAAAACCGTTCAAGCTATACGCGACCTCATTTTTGTACCGTTGCATCACTTTATGTAAAAAAAACATAGATTTATATTTTGGCAGTTTGCCCAACCGATACTCGGCCGGACCAGCTGCAAATTACCAACCTGATATTAGGTTTATCAACCATCAACATTTTAGTAAACTATACTAAATACATAGGGATCAGAAGCACACTTGGAAATTAATTTTAAATGAGAGCAAGAATATTCTGTACAGAGGAGTATCAAGTTTCTCCCAGATGGAGTGAACCCGTTGTTAAATTAGTAGCAAAATATTGGTTTATTATTACAATCCCAAGTTAGCAATCAGGTACAGATGTCGTGAAGTGCCTTCACGAAATACAAACTCCTTCGTGATTCGTGGTTCACTAGCAGCTCAATCTTTGTAACGCTATTTTCTTTACTGTCAAATAAAAAGACGTATGTCAAAGAGAATTAGTTTGTGCGTACACAATGTCAAACAGAAAACTACGTAATTATCTGCAGATTGAATTATAGACACTAGGTTTAGTGAGGCCAACCAAGGATTATTATCAGATTGAATATCAAACTTTATTAACGAATGCTGAAATTACCGATACATGATAATTTATGATGTGCAAAGTTGTCCCCGGAGCAGCTTATGTGCTTTGGGGTGACGGGAAATCCACACCTAACTACACGGCAGCCTATATGGCGTGTTATTCCTCTGGAGGTGTTGCCTGCAGGGGGTACTTTTAGTCAGCCCCTGTATGGATTGGTGGTGATCCTTAGTGCGAGGCCTGCTAAGTATAATGAATCGCCGTTTTTGTAGTGTGAACCTTTGGATGAGCACTCGGGATGAGTGTCTGTTAATGTTATATGTTTGGACATGTTATATCTCATTTGATTCTATTGATGATACTCAACTTTGATATTCCAACTTATCATAACAACAGATATTTTACTTTGTCCCCTACGCCGAGAGTGACAGAAATAGCAACCGACTCATTCTTATAAGTCGGTGAGTCAATACTTAAGTTACTAATTTGAAGCCATGCGCCCTTTTCCTACATGGTGGAGATGTTGTACCTTAACGCAGGCTTAAGAATTTATATTCATTTCTATTCGTATCATATTATATCGATTCTATCCGGCCTACAATAAAATTCATTTCGACATACGTTTGTTGTGGTGATGCCACAATTGGACATTATACGAAAAAGATTAAAAATTTTATAAAATAAAAACCAAATGCGAGACGTCGCGTTCCGTGTCAAAAGATGACATTGATATGTCATTGTTGAATGACGTTTGCAACACTGTTTTTTTTAAATATTCAGAATTTATTTGAAAGTAAAATATTATAACTCGTGTTATATGAACGGTATTATTATTAAACAGAGAAACTTTAAATCATTACTGGCCAGGTAACATTTTCTTTATCTATGTATATAATTTTCTTGTACTTTGGGAAATGCAATACAGTCGGACACTTATAAAAGTTTCATCGTTTTTTTAACCAGCTAGACACTCATAACATGTTTATTAATAAATTCTTATATAGCAGTGAACGAGTTAAATAGATCAAATATCTTTAAAGAGTTTGATAGATTGCAATCAAACAAAACAAAGTACAAGTGTTTCAACCTCTTCAACCTTCAAAAGCAAATATTTTAAATGTCCCTTACGGTCTAGTTTATTTTTATTTACGCTGTACAACACTTCAACAAACTCTAACCTACTCGAAAAGCTCAAGTACACACAGCGTCAGAGAAAACAGACCCCCTCAATACTTAAAGAATATCGCCGCGGGGGTTCCTTTTCTCTGAAGCTTACCGTACAATAGTTTAGACTTATAAACAATTGTATTATGATATCTTAATAGAATGATACCTATCTTGACAAATATTTCACTACCTCAGTAATAAATATTTCGTAACATTTAGTAAGCATTTATATTGAATTATCGTTAATTAATGTAATCTGGAATGAAGTTTAACTAATAAATGTGACTGATTTTGAATTTCGTGAAAAATAATAATGACGTTTCGTATCGCGCCAAACAAAGAATTAATGAGACATTAAATTGTAAATGATTCATTATTTTAATTAAATTATCCCTCACAGAGTTTATTAGGTATAGCTAATTATGTTATTGTTTAATACTTGTTGATTTTATTCAGGAACTGTCAGTAAAGTAGCATACATATATACTAGGGTGGTCCTTATTCCATATCCATCCCCCTACATAAAACAGTTCCATCTGATTTAGCGTTTAATTCAATACTTTATGACCGCTAGAGAACGCCACATTAGATTCAGGGACAAGTCATGTAGTCTATAACCAGCGGACGATCAAGACGCTTCCGACGATACAATAAGTAGTTGATGAGCAATGAGGGAACAGATGAACCTACATACATAAATACATACATAGCCTGTCAAAATGTAACCCTGTTTTGGCTTCGCCGTAGTCGGGTAAAAAAATTAAGAAGGACACCTCAGTAATGATTTTTACGATTCCATCAGCATGCATTCAACGGTTAAAACAAATGAGCGGCACCTGCCAATAACATATGATATTATCTGTAATACATTTGTACCGAATTATATGGTGAATTTAGAATAATAACCTATTTTGAAGTTATTGCAACGTTTTTGTAACTGACTGTACATACATACGTTAGGTTTTCGCAATCGAGCAAGATGATGTCAAAAAATATTCAAAAAGTGCCGTCTCGCGTCGCGGATTTGACTCTTGATGAATGACCTGGCATGGGCAGCTATGCATACATGCAATGAAATAGAATACTCTCAAAAGACAAAACGATACGTGAAATTAACACAATCAGTTGAAGTCTCATCAAAGAGTTAACACTTTAAGAGAACATCTCCTCAAGGTTGAGTACACTCTGTATACGTAGGTAATAATCATATTACTAGTTTACCTGATACAGAAATTATTTTAAATCAATTATGCCTATGACTCAAGGTCCTTTGTGTATGTTAAACGTTCAAATTAGAAGAAAAATAAAACTAGTTCTAATTTACAAAATTAGCGCCATTGTTTTGGATTGAAACTACAAACATGTTGCTACTATTATATATTTTATAACGTTACATTACAATCTCGTCATTATACTATTTATGAAGATATTAATAATGCAGAAAACCTTAAATATAACGATAGTTTAAATCTTTTAACAACAGCAGCAAATTGAAAATGTACCTATGACATTAAAGCTCAAGCTAAAACTACACGTTAAGTAGATAGATGTCAATAATATGCATCCGATAACATAGATATCTGTAATGTAATTATATTCTACCATCTACATTTCAACATTATGCTATAACGTTTTAAATCGATATGAAATATCGATTTATTAACATGGACACAAATTCTAAGCAAGAATACGTATTTTTATTATTCCCTACAGGTACAATATTGTATTTAACTTCGGTTTCAATTTACTTAGTAGCATCTGGTCGTGGTGTGACACCTCGTTCGGAATTGGGTGTGCTTCCACCAGATGTAGACTGCGGGCTCCTCTCCTGGACCTACAGAAATAATCAAGAAATGAGTATAACTTTAGTTAAAATTATAAAAGCAATTAGTATGCAAACTATTCAATTACCAATAGATCGTATGTATAAATGAAAACGACTTCGCGTTTGTTAAATTATAAGTACACTATAGCCTTAATTCCTCATCACGCAAGTATTTATTTTATGTCTGGTAAATGTAAATTTTCTTCTGGACCCTTATGTGATTAAAGTCTATATAAACTACACAGGTCAGTAATTATTGGTTACCTAATATAAATTTTAATGACGAAATTAACGACTACAGCTGATATGATTTCCTAATAGTTATACTTTTACATCTATCGACCTTTGTGGTAGATACAATAATATGAATAAAGTGTCAGGTCTAGTGCCTGACTACTTATTGTAGGTGTAGTTCTCTATTTTAGTAGATTTTATGATTAGTATAACATCCCCATGCAGGAGCCACGGAAGTCAATCTAAAGATAATGTTTGTACGTGCAAAGAAAACAAATGGTAGGCACAATACGAAAGTATCGTCTGTGTTGTTTACTCTCTAGATGCAAGTACTTGAAAGCGTCACCAAGCACTGGCGCACGCCGTAATAACCCTTGCGCGCTTTGCGTAACCGTGCGAATTGCGTGTACTGGTCTTAAACTGGATTGTCATGCCCTCACCAACGATCAGCTGAGATTCAAAAGTTCCAACTGTATATACGAGTAGAACAAAATGTTTGTTTTAATCACTGTTTACAATTATAGTCTAAAAAAGTACACACTTTGATTCTCATTAGCACTTGATTGAACAATATTTATTATCCGGTTCACTGTTTTGATTATTTTTCATAATTGAAGGTAAATAAACATCACAATGAAATCTTTAGATTTTTTTTTATATAGGACACGACAACTAGACTTCACCTCGCCTGATGATAAGCTAAAAGCAAAGTCTCATGAAAGAGGGTCACCATTACAGACACAATGTTACACACAATGTTACAATGGTGGCACTCAGCTTGGCGGCCTCATCAGATGCTTTTTCACGCCCTGCTTAAAGGACCCGGGACTGTAGGAATTATAATTTAAAGTTTTTGAATATTTAAATTTACCTAGGTTTTCACTGGTTTACAGTTTTCAAGGAACATTTCATCAACGAAAGATGTTAATTATTGGACACTTAGCGACCACTTTAAAATATGAATTAATTAAAAATACGCTGTTTACTATTTTCTTTACCTTCATAATACGGAACTGAATATTTGCACGGCAACTAGCGCCATCTAACTATGATTATCTCTGTTGGCATGCCAAATGTCTGAGGTTAAATACGACGTGTATATACGCCAAATTATTTGTATGGAAATCGTGATGTGTCATTCTAGAATGCCGATGCAACTAGGCACTGTCTGTCAAAGTGATATAGGTAGATATAGTTTAGCAAGTCAGGTGCGAAGTTTAATAATCCCTCGCAAATAGTATATCCTTTTTATTTTCTTGATTATTCAGTATTTAACTTTACATTCAATGGAATTTAAGATTACCTCATACACCTATCTAAAAATGTCACAGCTCTCTCGAACTAAACCTAAACCGCCGCCCAGCACGGGATAGTAGTCAAATCTGCGCGCAGAGGCACATCTGTGTCCCCGCGACCACGCGCGTCCTGCCGCGGTGCGCGGGGCATTGTTAGAACCGTCTTAGGAATTTAGTGACTAGTTAAACATTCTAGATGGCGGTATGTATAGTTTAGCATAAAATTCCAAATGAACACGAAAAGAGAAGAGAAGAGTTGTTTTTCGATAAATTCAAAAGTTCATTATTTTATATTTACAAGGAACAACCTTGTAAATATAAAATAATGAACTTTTAAATCTAAATTCAATAATTTATTAAAATTAGGCAGCGCCCTACGCCTCTTTTTTCTGTACTCTGTGAGACTGCCGATACTGTGCATTATGACACACGCAACAGATGACGTGTCATTAATTTCACGTTAATTCATTAGGTTGGTTGTTACGCTCAAATCACATCAGATTTCCAACGACGCTCCAAAATTCAGTAGTTAACAAAAAAACAAAAAATTACGAACGACAAATATAATATAGGCTGAAAGATTTTGACCTTACCCGGAGGGGAAGTACTCTAAATACTGGAAGATAGCGAATTTCTTATACAATTATTATTCAATTATACTCTTTTCTATGAAAAATTGGATATGTATTGATTACTTACAAGAACAGAGACAGAATAATTGAATAAGGCACTTGTACGTTTCCAGTTTTCTTATTTTCAAAAATAAAGTGTATGCAAAAAGCTTTAGATAAGTACTAATATGTGCGAATTCCACCTAGCGCCGTCAATCTCCAGTATAACAATCAGAGATATAAGTAATACACGCGCATTTGTTTTTATTTAGTTTGCACGGGCACCCACGCCGCCCTGCAGTCAGCATGTACCAGCCAGTAATGCATACAATTTGCGTTCAATTTCCATGAATGATATATGTTCCAAATTCAAATCACTATTCCGCCCTCTAAAAAGTCCTTAACAGAAAAGAGCTACTTTGCTCCAACTTATAGAGGAACAAAGTGCCACTTGCCGAATAGAGGGGATGAAAATTTAACTATATTTCGAGTACTGTGTTATTGAAATATAAATTCCAATAGGCTATGGGTCCGATATTGCGATAATCGTAAATTGATTACCTACCTCAATTGTTGTGATAAGAAAAAAGGACTGAAAAACAGCGTTCTGCAAAATGTGTTGTACTGTCATGAGGTGCCAAACAACTTGCTATCTTATTTTTTTGAGAACTTAGGTGGCAGACAAACATACGGCCGACCAATTTGTGAAAGTTACTGTGACCAATGAACATGTGCAACACCAGGGGAGTAATACCCGTGCTACCGACCTTGTAAGAACAGAGAATATCTGTGCCGTCAATGCATAAGAAACAATCAGGACAAGCCTTTAGTCTTCCCAGTGACAGCACAAAAACTCTCCAGTGAGCTCTGGCTACCCTACTCACTGACGGGAACATAACATGAGGTTATTATAGCCGTAGTATTCTGTATATGTATTTCGAAGAAGCAGCAGGCTGGTGTACCTATAGGATTGAGAAAGATGGGTCCTGTAGGCAGCGCAAACGGCGACAGCAAACATCCGCACAAACAAACACGCACACCCTAATGCAAATTTTCCTCGATAATATAGCAGGTCTGAAGCAAGTAGGTCCTATCATCAGGGAGGCCTATTTGTGTCTTCGCGAGAAATAGCATGGCTGGTTTCGCCCTCTCAAGATGTTGGTGGACGGCATTGAGGTTTATTTGGAGCCCACAGATGTAAGTGGACTCCACCTCAAATAGCGAGCCTGTGGGAGTTTGAAGAGCCGCTGTGTTGCACAATTCTCTGTAGTGCGCTGCCATGATAAAGGTGAAAAGGGCCCCTTCGGCCGTTAAGGAAACTGAAGTTTGGAAACTGGTTTCCTAAAAGGATTTTTTTATCCTCCTACGTAACTGGTTTCCTGAAAGGTTTTTTTTATCCTCCTACGTAACTGGTTTCCTAAAAATACTTTGTTTGTGTTATTTCAGCCACCTACGTAACTAATTGGACTACAGTAGTAATTTTACGAGTGTTGTATTAGTAGACTCGTAATAAAACCGTTCTTGTAGTTTATTTCAGATATTTGGATTTAATAAAAACAATTCATTAAATTAAATAACGAAAACAATTTAATCATTTAAAACATAAAATATAACTTTTTTCATACAACATAAAACAATTCAATTACATAAAATAACATTAGAAAAATCAGTTACTTAAAATATAAAAGAACTCTTCAGATGAACTAAAGAAAAATTTCTGGAGTTTTGAAATAAAAATAAAAATGCGTACGGTGAAATAATTTCAATACAGTGGCCCACAGTTATTTGTCCATTTTTCAAATCTGTAATTGCATTATCAATTTCATTATTTATTTCTTGGTAGGGTTTATTTTTGTTGCAGTTAGATCTAAAAATATTCGTTACTTTACTTTCCTTAATCAAAACTTCTAATAAATTGGTTACCGTGACATTTTTCTTGCCAATGTATCTGTTGATACGGCTATGCCATCCTTCCACATTGTTTGTAGTTCTAACCTGCTCCTCACTACAGCAACAAGTTTTCTCAATTACTGTATTGTTTTGCCACTCCTTTTTAAAATAGGTATTGAATTTTTTAATGTCCTCACCAGAAGGCACCTTTTGCATCACGTACTGAATACCACTTTTTATGAATTCTCGTGGCAATCGTGCGATTCCGGCACACCGTGATACATGGCGTTTCTTGACGGGGGTTGAAATTTACAATTTTTTATTTTTTTTAATTAAGTATCTGTTGTAATGGAACCTTTGATTTCGATTCTTGGATAAACTTTACGTATTGCTTTCATAGCAGCCTTTTCGAAGTCCATTGTAATTTTAGACGGCCTCCAATCTTCAAAGATCGATTCAAGAAGTCGAAAAACGATTTCATACGTTTTTTGTTTCTTATCAGGGAGTAAGCAATAAATTAATGGAGTAATAGATTTATATGTTTCATTAAAACCGTGTATTGAGTATAATTGCTTGAAAACTTTTAGACAGGACTTGAATGTCCCGTCGCCCAATATATGTTTGAAGTCTTTTACTAAGTGCCTGATATTTTTATTACTGAATATGAGAATACGTTTACCATCTTCCTCACTGATGTAATCCGCTAGAAGGAATTTTTCCACAAACTTTTTTGGCACTACTACATCATACGAAGCTGGAAATCGCATTTTAGGTACACCTAGGATTTTATTCCGATTATTAAAAAGTCCTGTTTTTTTGTTTTCATACGGAGGAATTTCGGCCATTAAATGTATACCATCACATTCCAACTTATACACCATTTCATCATATTGTTTTTGAATGGACTCAAAATTTGATCCTGTTGCCTCCTTTAGTTTATCAAGTTCTTTCAAAACTGTAGTGCGTTGTTCGGCGAACACTCAAAATGAAAATTAGACTTTACTATTTCATTTTTTCCATTCATTGTTATACTACCATGGCATCCTCGACTGTAATTGCTACAAAGCCAAAACGTGTTACCGTTTGTATATTTCTTTTTTCTGTGATATTTGCGACCCCCATGTATGGCGGCAACGCTTCCTTTTTTCGTTGATATGAATTCTAGATCCCTCAAATCCATTTTATAAGAATATTTATTTTAAATTAATTAATAACAATAAACATCAAGTCAAACAAAGACATTATCTGTTGACATTTGATGAATGTCAAGTGCATCATAATTATATGATAAATGACATTTTTCAAATGGATAACTTGACACCCATACAAAAGAGATTATAGTTGTTATTCAGTTACATAGAAGTATAAAAAAAGCCTTATAAGAAATCAGTTACGTAGGAGGATAAAAAAAACCTTTCAGGAAACCAGTTACGTAGGAGGATAAAAAAATCCTTTCAGGAAACCAGTTTCCAAACTTCAGTTTCCTTAACGGCCGAAGGGAAAAGGGCGTGATAAAAGTCGTGATTATCGTCGCAGCAATGTGCGGAATATTGGTTTTGTCTATGATTATGAGGCATGGCGTGAGCCGACACGCGGTACGGTAGGGCCGACACTCCGTACCCCCCGAATATAGACGCCGAGCTCCCGTTTCCGGTCACCAACCAGCACGACGAGCTATATTGGGATTATGCGCAGCCTGCTGAGGCAGCCTTCCAGGGTTAGTCCCAGTTGGGCCCCTGTACTATACCGCGGCCGGCCAGCACCCTGATCTCCCAGGTCTCCCTGATCGTCGCGTCGCCCTTTACCATCCTCACTAGACTACGCCAAGACCCACTGGTCCCACTAGAGCTGCAACCACCATCACCTCTGCCCGGTTATGCATTTGCTGACCCCTGAACGCAATCCAACCGAGTTTGAATTACGGGGAATTGAGGGTCGAATGAAATTTTAAGCATTTAGTATGCTAACTATTCAAAATCGATTAAGGTAGAAAAAATTTAAGCCTGGAACAGGCGGGATTCGAACCCGCGATAATTTAAAATTAGAATTCTTAACCAAACAAAAGATATTTTGAGTTGAAATGGCCAGTACTGCAGAGCGGCAATTACAAAGGCAAATACCTATTATCTACGTTTTTTTTTTTTACGTGCGCAAAATCTCCACGGATACCTCCCCACCGGAGCCGGAGGGAGAGGTTATGTCGGACTCGAACCGACTAAAACGCACGCCGCCTGCGGGTCGCTTCGGTTGCCGAAGGTGAGGTTGACAGGCATATCCCTCGCACCCCGGCCGACCCAGGGCCATCTCTGACGATCTGGCCCTCTTCTCGGGTGTGTGGGGACTACAGAGTCCCCAACTCGTTCCCGGTAAACGGGGTCGACCTATTATCTACTTAAAAACAGAGAAACTTTTATGTTAAGGTAACTTGTGAAACGTTAGTTGTAAACTTCTGTGGTTTTTTTTAAAACATACATAGATTTTCTTCATATAGTAAACTATACCTGCAGTCCCGTATGGAGCATATTCGCAATCGACTCCACGTCCAACGTGGAATCCTGGGCCGAAATTTTTTTGATGGCTGAAGATACTATACAGATATCTCCTCTCAGCTCACTAACCAAAGCTGTAATCTTCTGAGCGTTGCTAAGAATTTCCACGCTTTGAGTATACGGATTGTATCGTACACCAAAGGGACGTTGTATGCTTTCAGCAAATCCTCTGTACAGTCGAAAACAAAGTAATTGAATCGTAAGTTTATTGTGCAATATATATGTATAAATAAAGATCTCTATATTTTTGAAACTGTTACTAACAACAAATATATTAATGGTTAAAATAACAAAGCGATTTCTAAAAATGTTACAAGGCTACTCGAGTCATAAAAAGCGTTGCTTTATCATAACAGAATAGTTCTAAAACACGTTTTGTTAGTTTTAGAATAGCTACTATAATGATTTAATAGTTACAAAATCGTTTTGTTTACAATGTTATATATGCTTGCGAAGCATAGAAAATCTATGTAATATGTATAGATATTATCTCTGTGAAAGTACATCAAACTATTATTAATAGTGATAGTTGCACATAAAAACTACTGAAAATTACTTGTTAGTCAATAGTACAGCCATAAATAAGGAACAACATAACTGTTAGGTTAAAAAGACAAGAACACGCTATAGTAACGGCGATAAAACTAACTGTCTTAAAGAGGCGACATAAGAGCCTCTCTCACCGACTGACACGCGTGATCCTCTTGAGAGGGTGTTTCAGGGATCCAATTGACCCCTGATTGATGTGACAATTTTGGATTAAGGAGTCAACGTCTAAATGCTATTAGTGTGATGCAATTGAAGATTCAAGGTTGCACACGCTAGCAGAGAGCCCGGCGTGAGAGACGGGGGATGGGCTCTCGTGGCAGCTACTGGAGGGGGATTTTCTCACACAGCGCCTTACTCACAGCGATTCATAATGGTACAATTATTTATAGTATACATTCATATAAAGTTAATTGATTTTACTGACCTCATTTTCTCCTTTGCTTCCTCAAAGGAATCAGTGTAGTAGTAAGCATTTTGATAAGAAGTAATAATACATTCTTCATTTACAGTGACATCAGGATCAAAGCGTTTAATTTTCTCAGACGTCGAAAGTGCATGTTGTAACTCTGCTACGGATGATAATAAACCAGCACCATAGACTCGGAAACTTCCATCAGTTTGCCGACACAGACCAAATTCGACAGTGAAGAAGTAAAGCTGAAATAGTTAATCATTAGTTAATCATGACCGAGTGCGAAGTTTACCATGATTAAGGATTTTATTACTTATTTCTTTAATTTATAAGTCGTAAAAAAATATTAACTCTTGCGAATAAGTGTATGACCATTGCCTAGAGTTATTTTCGAATCATTCACATCAACATTCAAATTGACAATTGAGTTCAGGCAACGTTAATTAATCGATTATGATAGGATTTTTTTTGTATCAGTTAGGGCAGGACTCGAACCCGCGATCGTTCCCTTACACCACTGAGCCATCGAACTGATTATTTTTTTTCCTATCATTTGCGATTTGAATAGTTAGCGTACTAAAAATGCTTTAAAATTTCATTCAATAAAACGTTAATTAAACATAAATAGTAATCCACTGGTTTTTTAAATTTGTCCCCCAGAATAAAGTTGTAGATTCGTTAGGAGACCAGTTCGTATTCATTTATTTTTAAAGTTCCTAGTCTAAGTCTACTCACTGTTGCCAATTTATCGATGTCATCGTCAGAAGCACCAAGTGATGCTAAACCCAGTTCTTGAGAAAATTGTGCAAAGCTGGGGTTGGCGAGCAGAGGCATGTGCCCTAGCAGCTCATGACAACAATCACTGTGACATATAAAAATTCATAATAATTTCAATATAACCAAAAAGATTAGTTGACAGTGAAGGAACATGATCAAATTAGTGTACAGTTAATCTTAATGCAGCTTCTTAATATACTTACATATTTAGTTTCTCTGTTTATAACGCCATAAATGGCACGTTCACTGCCAATGTTTCCACAAATTCATAACATTAGGCATATTCTATCAGCTATTTGGTTAAAAAAAATTGCTTAAAATACATACGGTTCCGGTGTATAAAAGGGATCTGAAGAATGACGTATATATTGAGTGCAGTGAAATACTCTGAAAGCCAGTCCAGACAGGAAGTCCCTTGGAGAGAGATACCCCGCGACGGGGCGCAGCTGGAAACCCGTTTTGCGCTTCAGGAAAGTGCTTACATCCTCCAACTGTAATTAAATTCTATTCTGTATTAGCCGAGTCCGAGTCACGAGACTACCTTGTGAGGCAATGCTTCGTTTGGTGTCGACGCCCGAGGTATGGCCTCACCCCAGCATGCCTCGACCCAAGCTGAATATTACCGCTTTTTGTAGATGCTCAAAGGTGACTCAGTAGGTTTGCCGCGCGCAGTGTGGACAGGTATGCTTTGCTTTACTTATAACGAGGGACTTATGGAACTTATGTCGAGGAACGAGTTGTATCTAGAAACTTCCATATTATGAACAAAATAATTTATTTCATGAATTATTCTTTAAATAGTAAGGCAGGACTAAAACAATTATTTCCTTGGTACTAAGGATCCTTCACTTACCTGGGGCAAATTATCCTCCCTGTAACCGCAATACTTAACCAGTTGCGGCCAGTTCTCTAGGTATTCATCACACGCGTGCTTTAGGTAAAGTTTGTGAAGTTCGCGAAACACGATACCCCTGGAAGGAGAATCAACTATATATAGCAGTTACGTTCTAAGTATTCATGGGTATAGGAACCGTTCGAGATGAACTTGCCAAACTTATACCGCTACTCAACGAACTTATTTAACTTTGATAGATTAGTTTTCAAACTAAAGCAAGGCATCTAAATACACAGACAAATAAAATCTACACCATAATATCATCTAAATTTATATCATGCACCACTAGGTACGTGTGAACCAATGCGTTAAAACCAGAGCAAATGGCCTTCTTAATATAGACTATGGCAATCAAACTTTGAATTTCTTATTAGTATTAAGGTATAGGGAATTATATATTTATATTATAATTATGTTATATTATATTATATATTAACCATGTTGTATTGTTCCGAGTTTCCGATGGTGCCGATACGCGTAGTAACAGAACTCGATAGAGGGTGGATCGATATATTTACTCCTAAAAATCACTGCCAATACTCCGTGAACAGTGCTTGCAACTCTAAACAATACAAAATGGTAACTATCCAGATAACTTTAATACTAATATGAGTGATCGAAATATTTGATAGTGATATTTGAATTTCTTTTCTATCGTGAATTTGTGCCGTTCTGTCATTCATTGGAAGCGAAGCGAGATACATTTATTTATCTGTATATTTAAATATACATTTTAATAATAGGTATACATATATGTGAATTGAGTGACGTCACGTGAACTGTCAACTGATTCGCCCGTATTTTGCTTCGTGTAAAACATAGACTAAAATATCGCAACTGTATTTTGTAAAATTTATTATTTACAATTCATTTTCGAGTCATATATACATTTATTATTTACATATAAGCTATCATATTCAATAAATTTCATTTTTTATTGTAAATGTTGTCAAATACCCAATTCCAGATCTTCGAACTGCTTGGTTCTAGATGGAATATTCAGCACCGCATGCCGGTAACCTCTAGTCCCTGCACGTGTTGTCTTTTGTAGGAAAGGAGAGGGTGGGACTAATTACCAGAGCTCATTAGAACACTCACCACGTTTTACGACCTTTACACCATGTTTTACAATATTTAAACAGTATTTGGTCTAAATAAAATAAACCGATACGTCATATTTTGTTTGCCAGTGCGATAATAAAGTACAGTGGACAGATAAAGAAAAGAAAGATTAGATTATATACAAACTATACCTAGATGCAGCAATTGTCATGCGATGCATTTTGTTAGCGGGCTGGGTCTATATAATTTGGTCTAAGATTAATATATATATATCCTTACCATGTCTTAATTTCTACATCTGTGTATTGTACCTTCGGGATTGGCTGACCGCTGAAACACCAGAAAGATTTTGAAAACTGTGCTTAAATTCAATAATAGAACAAATTGCCTTAATAAAGCAAAGTTCAAAACTCCATCATAAATTACTTGTGCTTAAGACCTTGCTTCTTCCCAAATTTCATGATTCTAGCTCAATGGGAAGCACAGCCCTATGAAATATTATATTTGAAATAATTATGGTGTTTTTATAAAAGCAAAGCATAATGTGCACACGCGATACTTTAAAAAATATTATTGACGCTAAGATTGATGTAGACAAGAAAGAAGTGTGTACTAATTATGAATCAATCTCAAAAATATTTGAAAAGTATTTTTCAAACGAAAACGGCGATTTTCAATCATTGGAACACAAAATACCTTTATTTTCTTCAAAGAAAGATTTATTGTACAGAGGAAGAAACAAGTTTTTGAATTTAAATCGTACATCTTTTTCGAGTAAAGCAGATATTAAACTACCCGAAAAGCTAGTTAAAAATTTCTATTTATGGGACGAGGGAGGTATAGACAAAATAATTATTTTCGGCACTCAAATGGCTAAGGAACTAATCCAATCAAAAACAGAAGTTTATGGTGATGGTACATTTCGTATAACTCCAAAACCTTACTATCAGCTGCACACCCTTCATGTAGATTTATCTAATAACAATGATACAGTATGTTTTGTTCCACTGATATTTGCTTTGTTACCAAATAAAGAAAAAGAGACGTACGAAAGACTTTTCACAATTTTAAAAGAGCGATTAGATTTTAATATTACGACTTAATTAAGTGCGATTCAAAGAAAATTGGTTTTCCTGGATCTAGAGATGGGCAACATATTACTCGTCTTTTTACAATGCTACCATTACTCTCACCGAATTGTATTCCTGAGGTCTTTTTATCAATTTGTTAAAAAAGCTCCTAATGAATATTTTCAAAATTTATAGAGTATTTCGGTAAACAACGGATGAATTTAATAACCGCCGAAATATATAGTTGTCATGACGAAAAATTTCGGACAAATAATGCATTAGAAGGTTGGCACAGAAGAATAAACTCGATCGTTATTGAAAAACTGAATTGATTTCTTTTGATATCAAAAATGGAAAAAGAAGCAGACTCACAAAATATTTTTTTAAATATTTTTTTTGTAGATGGTGATTTATTTATAATTAATCTATTTAAACATATTTATCTATTTACACTAAATGTATTTTAAAGCTATGCTAATATTGACGTTAATAAAAAAAAAAAATTAAATAAAACAAAAGTTAAAATGCGTCGTGGAATTCCTCCGCATCGCATGCATCTTGTGGTAGCATTCCAAGAAGACTGGTAGCATTGCCACGTTGTATGGCAATGCTTATTCTGTGACCTAAGGAGAGGCCAGCCCTCTGATCACGAGAAGCGTCGACCATACGCTTTTTAATCTCCCTGAAGAGATTGCGGGCGCTCGGACGCCACGGCCGCTTAAGAGTCTCTGCAGAAGCAGCAGCAGCACCAGCACAGCCAGCCGTGCCAGGTATATGGGTAGGGACAATGGTATCGACGCATGTTGCGTCCCACACCACAGCCCTACCCATTCTCCATGGCATTAATGACACACCATCAGGTCTTTTGCCATCGTCGCGAGCCAAACCGTTTGGTTCAAGCACAGCTGGCACACCGTTGAGGCTGGCGTGCCGTGGGATTCGCCCAGCGCTTCTGCTGCACGATAGGCCATGGTGTCCGAGTCGGTCAACTGCTTCTCCACAACGGCATCGATGCAGAGAAACACACGACGCACCTAAGCGAAGGCACGTCGCGTTTAAAAGAAAAATAAAACGTAAATTTCATTGCAAACAAAAGAAACGGCAGCAACAAGATATTGAAAAATCGGAACAAGCTGATTTAATAATTTTAAAATTTTATAATAATATTTTCAGTTTCATGGTACAGGTAATATTTTGAGAATATAATATTCTGACAACGAAGGCCTGAGATTAATGCGTTCAAACAAACGAACAAACAAGCAAACAAACTCTTCAAGTTTATAATATAATGATAGATTTATGACAGTGTTTTGTATAATCCTGTCATTTTTCAGCTGGTTGCAAATATTGTAGCGGTAGCCTCGGATTTGTAAATTGACCGGAGTATAAGTAGAGTAATTTTTTGTGAGGTAAGTAAATGTGACTAAAGTTTGGACCATGGCTACTTTCTACCGGGATGGTGAGTAATTACTCTACCAGGGAAAGGAGGGTGGAGTGTAGACCCTTTAAACTTCCTCGCTGAACATCTTCAAATAGTTACCCAATGTTTGACTAGCAGTTGCCCGCGGCTCCACCTCCGCCGCATGTGAAATGTGGATTCCATTTCAACGTTTTTTTCGTGCGAAAGTTCCTTCGGAAACCATCCCCGTCGGCCATGAGGAGCGTTTAAGTCAGACTCTGATCGACGAAAATCGCATAGCGCCGTGTCGGGTCTTATAATGCCGAAATGTAAGATTGTCTTTATGCAAGATTGCATCTACAATAGATGTATGGTAATCTATCGAATTTGATAGGTAGATAGAGAATTATTTATTGTTCACCAATAGATTACAGTAGAACTTGTAGGTTGCATGCATACAGTTTAATGTACAATGGACGGCCTTACGGCTAGAAGCGATTTCTTCCAGGCAACCTTGTTGACATTTATGATCACCACTCCACTCCTTTTTGTAGTAACGTGATGTTATATACCTAATAACCTCCGTAAATAAACGGACTATTAAACCAAAAAAAAAAAAAATATTCGAACCGGTGGTTCCTGAGTTTAGCGCGTTCAATTAAACAAACAAACTCTTAAGCTTTATAATATTAGTATGGATAACAATGAACAGAATAACGCAGCCGATTCAAGGGATTGATGCAGAAGGCAGTACTCCTCGACACGGCATGTAGCTATTGTGAGGAAATCCCTCATTCTGGAGTCCTAACCACCGATAACTTGATCACTGTATCCGATCGGTGTACAGTCAAAAGCAAAATATGTATACACGCCACTACCTCATAAAATTTCACCCTCAATACGGTTATAAATATGGATTCATCTAAGAATTCATAAATATGTACACAATATTTGGTAGTAAGTAGATATTATGTATACAATAGTAAAATAATAATAATATGTATCCAACAATCAAAAAATAAATTTGGGAACATCCTAAGGTTAACATTTATGCATCCATAGTTATAATCATATTGTATCATATTATGTAAAACTTGACAAATCAGATTGTAGAGAGGATGCACGTTTCCGCCACTCAATACTAAAGAATACTTACTTAAACGATATATAATTGATAATTTTATTAAGAAAGTCTTTACAATACCTATTACATACCTATTCCTTTCAACTGTCTTATAATAATGTGAATGACTGGGTGTTAATTTTTAATATTTTTAGAGAAAAACAGTCTATTTATGGAAACAAGGAGGGGAAATCGAAGGACGATCGTTCGTCCAAGAAAAACTACCGCAGAGCAAGATAGACAATTGTTAGACGACGTGAGATACCGTAGATTTGTAAACACAAAGACGTATGCTGCTCAGTATAATGTGTCTTCACATACAATAAGACGTCGCTTTCATGAAGCTGAAATACCATGCAGAGTGCTTGCAAAGAAGCATATACTGACCGAGAGGCACAAGGCTATGAGGTTGAATTTTGCCCGAAATTATGTGGACCTTGATTTCAATAATGTTCTTGATGAGAAAGTTTTACTTCTAATACTAATGGCCGCCTTCGTTTATGGCGTACAAACAATAGCAGATATTATGATAGTAATGTGCTCCCCAACTGTGGAATATTGGGAATAGATAATAATTCGTCTATTCGCAATGCTGCAATAGTACAATCTTGGATTCATGATCAAAACGATGTTCATTTAATAAAGAACCCAACAGTCCGGACCTGAATCTGATAGAAAATGTGTGGGGGCTAATGGTCCAACAATGGGACGCCTCTACAGTGCGAACAACTAACGTAAAGAATCACGCGCATGAGTTATGGGATTCATTTACTGGCTCGGACGTATGTTACAACATGGTAATATCAATGATTAATAGACTAGTAGAAGTTATTGTTGATGGCGATGGATATACTCGGTATTAATTTTTTAAATGTGTATGATTTTGTAGCTTTAATCTTTGTATAGTATATGACTATTCTTGTAATCCATATTTATGTGTTTAATTATGTGTATATAGTTTAAAGCGTTATGGCGTGTACAAGTCAGTGATGCTTTTGAAGGATATATATTTTTATTAGTATAACATGTATACATGTTTATGCCCATGATAAAGTAGACATACTTATAAATGATTGGAAGTATACAATTTATTACCTGTGTAGATGAATACCAAATTGTGTAAACAGTACGTGTATATGCTTTTGCCCTTGACTGTACACTATTATTATAATTTTTAAATATTCGCATTTTAAGATGTAGGTATTCGTTTTTTTCTACGTTCATACTGAAATATAAATATTAAAATGTTAAAAACAAAACTTAATGACAGTCTTAACGCACTTGCTATCAAAATTATGATTAGGTCTTCTATGGCAAACTGAATCATAATTTTACCTTTTCCATTATGATTAAACTTTGGCTGCTGGAAAAAGGAGGTTTTAATTCGTTTTATTTACATAATCTGTGGACGCGGCACAACACACATATGCGATCAGAAAATGGAGTTAGGCGTTAAACGTTAATAAAAATAAAGATATATATTTCGTGAGCGCGGCGTGCTAGAAAACCGTCACGCGGTGCACCCTGGGCTATGGAAGCGATAATTCCTAGCGGTGTGAGTAACGGCAGGGCGCGGGGTGCTATGAATATCCAGGCGACGAGAGGCTACTGAAACCGTCTATTACTGACAGCGCATAACCGCAGTACTCTTCGTATGATCAGCTACTTACACTACTTCGCATAAACGTACACATATTGGGGTTGTCCGAGATTCAAACACATGGTGACGACGCGACTTGTGTCAGGCGACCTGTTCTGCTTCAACGACCACTTCCCATCAAGTGGGCCGTATGCTTGACTGCCACCTAAGTGGTATAAATAAAATAAAGTGATGTACTCTCCTGGGAGGTGTCGGTATTTTTTGGTAAAAAAGGACCATTGTGGAAGTTCGGTAGTGTGTCGAACCGGTTAGCGTACCTTCCAACATCACGAACAGTCATTGGCTGAAGGTGATACAGGTATATGCCCTGACCTCGCTATACCCCGACAAAACCGCCGAGGTTGTATACGAGGGTACTATCAAGGAATAAATCACCACCGTCAAGGCTACTTACAAATTCGTTATGGGGGACTTCAATGCCAAGAACGCGGTTAGAGAGAAACAGACCATATGAAGTGGGGCGCAGAAATCACAGGGAGTAAATGCTAGTTAACTTTCTCGAGTACAAGGGGTCCTTCTGATTCAATAGCTTCTTTAAGTAAATTCTTTTAGTAAAAATACCCCACAGGAGGTAAACTTGGCAACGCTGGTACTCTGTGATAAGTAGACAGTGAACAAGAAAGTTTAAATCACGTACTTATCCGAGGCTCTTTAAATATCAATATCAAGGCTGAAAGATTCCGAATGATACGGTTTACTCACCCACCAACGCCACTCACAGTAGCACTAGGGTCTGAAAAGGCGATTGAGCGAAATAAGAGTTCGAAAGCGTTCGCTCAGCAGTTGGGGAGAGCCTATCTGACGAAATTTAATATTGATGATGGTAGAATGATTGCTTCAAAGTTTGAGATTCTCGAAGACATTACACCGAGGAGATACCCGATGTCAAGCAGTGCGAGATAGAGGTGCCTCTTAGACAACTGAAGAACATCAGGTGGCCTGGTGATGACGGGTTTGAAAGTAGAGGGTTCCAATCCCTGAATGAGCTAACAAATCTTTTTAACTCCGTCATCCAGCAGAGTCTTACATCAGTGCAGTAGTACAGTTCTTCAAAAAAGATGAAAACCTTACTGAGAAACTACAGGTACACCTCACTCCTGAGCTGAGTTCCAGATCAGGAGAGTTCTCTGCACAGCAAGCCGGGTTTCATAAAGACTGTAGCACCATGGACCACATCCATACTGTTCGGCAGATTATAGAAAAGATCCAAGACCACAAACAGCCACTATAGGGCGTTTGTAGACTACGAAAAAACTTTCAACTCCCTCGAAACCTGTGTCGTTTTGGATGCCCTGCAACGGTATCGTGTCGATTGACATCGAAGCACTGAGATGCATGTATGACCCTGTCACAATGCTTTTATATAAGTCAGTGCCCAAAAGGCATATATCAATTTGATTGCATCGTTACAGATTAGTTTAGGCACAACAAACAAAGTTAGCATCGACTTCTAACAGATAAGTTAAAGATATTTTGTATAATAGATTTTTTATTTTTTACTTTTTCGTGTCCATAATAGGTTGTTGTCAAATTTTTTTAATTTTTGTCAGGAAGTACATCACGTATATACAATGATTCATCGCGTATTTTGCCCCCTTAAGAGCAAAATTTAGAAAAATGCTGATATACGTATTTATTTGTTTAAAACAAAAACAGTGCAATCACCTGCGATTGCAATTTCGGGCGGTTAGGTTTGAAAATTACGGATTCGCATACCAAAGTTTTACCCCTCAGTAGTATCGTTGGCTAAGATTTCTATTAACAGCTGAACATCATAAAGAAGAGAACACGAAAATAATCAAATTAGATTACATAAGGGCACTAGAAACAGAATTTCTTTCCTGTATTCGAGGGTTTTCTCGATTTCCCCAGGATCCTAGCATCAGATCCTGACTTCCTGATATGGGACCATAAGGGAAGCACTAGATTTCAATTAAAAAAAGAATCATCAAAATCGGTTCACTCGATCTAGAGTTTTGTTGGTAACAAAAAATTACAGATAAAATTGAGAACCTCATTCTTTTTTGAAGTCAGTTAAAAATAAAATATATAAACTACTATTATTTGTAAATATATTGTTTTTACATTTATATGTATTTTAATAGTTATTCAGATTTATATATCATACACTAAATAAATGTCAAATCACTACAAATAGCAAAATTGTACAACAAGTAATGTTTAGTCCATGTACTAATCAAAGCACCCGCCCCTGATTGCTCCCGGTGTAAAAGTATCCATTACTTTTGCTGCATTGCCACGCTGGATGGCGCTGGCCAGTTTTTGCACCAGGAACGATCCGGAACGAGTGTCACCAATCGCCTCGCTGAGCTTCAGTCTGATTTCTGTGATAAGGCTTTTAACTTCCGTGCCCCAGCTCCCCAGAGTCTCCGCCTCTATCGGCACGAAATGGTACAGCGCCTCAAAGTCAAGTTCAAGGAAAAGGCTTAAATTTTTTTTTATATAGGACACGTCAATTGGACTTCGCCTTGCCTGATGGTAAGCTGAAGGCAAAGTCCCAGAAAAGAGGGTCACCATTACTTACACATACCGTGTGACAATGGTGACACTCAGCTTGACGGCCTCATCATATGCTTTTTCACGCCCCGCTTAAAGGACCCGGGACTGTAGGAAGAAATAAACACATGAGCTGGTAATGAATTCCAGGCCTTAATAGGACAAAGCAAAGAGTTTCCAAATAGCTTGGTTCTTGATTAGATATTCTGCACCGTATGCGGGTAACATCTAAGCCCTGCACGTATTGTCCTGTGTAGGAAAGCGGAGGGTGAGACTAATTGAAAGAGCCCATCAGAATATTTACCACGGTACAGACTGTAAATGTTTTTTTTATAAATTCAGGTAACCACCCTAGATTTTTATTCGTGCCTAAGCCCCACAAATACCACCACAACAGGGCTAGCGATGACGTAGTTGGTGAAGTAGGAATGGAACCGACTAAAATCGCACAGCGTTCCATCGCAGTATTTATTGTCTTTGAGGGGAGTGGAAGTGAAGCAGGTTGTTCTGGGTAGGATAGTTAAATGAGTATATCAGAACACTCGCCGTGTTGGTGCGGTAGTGGTAAAATACAGCCATAGAGATAACGTCTCGATTCGATTGTAACAATTCCGTGTTAGTAACTTGCGGACTCCCATTAGAGTCTACATAAATTTGAATAAAGCCATACCAGTGATAAGAACAGTATACCACTACGACCGAACCTGCGTCTTATGACAAAAGACTCTGCTCTGGCGTGAAAAACCTTTCAAACTATTTTCGTGACGTTCTCGCACAGAGAATGCCTCCAAGACTGTAAATGTTGAGAGAGAGGAGGAACTTATTTCGTAGTTCCTGGTGCTTTAGCCCTGCATATATTCATACTAATCAGTACTGTAAGAAAAAAAATTTCACAAGGTAAATAATTTAAAATACATGATTTAAGATTGACATGGTCATTCACATTACTAGTGTAAAACTCGCCGAGATATATACCATGTTTATTATTTTTGTAGAGCAACTGATATTTCGGTGCGTCATGATCACGGTGTACTGACGACTGCCGGTCTGCCCAATAATAACTAGCTCGGCAGTCGTCATTAGTATGTTTCGTAAATTGTTAAATAATTAAATGGGAATAGGAAGGGCTAGACTAAATGGCTGTTGAGGCTATGTTGTATTTATTTTAAGTGTTATACTTAACTATTCTTAGTGGGTAAGTGTAAAATTGTCTATTCTCAATAAAGTTATCTTATATTAGCAAATTTCCCAAATACTGTATTCTTTTCTCCTATTTAAAATCCTATTTAAACTCGTGATAAAATTTGAGTTTTAAATAAAAGAACATGTGTGTCAAGTTCGGTGAAGATCAGTTAAGAATTTGCGCCCTCTAAACTGGTACTGGCGAAGCAGTACTTCACTGCGGGGTAGCAACTCCTTCTTTATAAGGCACAGGTCCGGCCTCACATGGAGTACTGCTGTCACCTTTTTGCTGGAGCACCTGCATACGTGCTTGACCCCTTCGACTCGTTGAAAAGACGGGCATTGAGGCTGGTTGACAATTCCATACTCACAGGTAGAGTGGAACCTCTTAGCCTTAGGAGGGATTTTGCCTCACTGTGTGTGTTATACCGCCTATACAATGGTTTGTGCTCAGATGAATTGTTTGACATGATGCCCATAGCTACATTCTATCATCACACCTCTCGCCATAGGCAGGGAATTCATCCCCACACATTACGACCTGTGACGGTGCGCACTGTGCGGTATGAAAGAAACTTCATCCCACGCACACTCAAGCTGTGGAATGACCTCCCTGCTGCGTTTTTCCCAAGCGCCTACAATATGGGGTTCTTCAAGAGGGGCATCAGAAGGTTTCTTCATGGTCGGCATCGCGAGTGTGACACCCCTGGTATTGCACACGTCCATAGGCCACGGTATCCGCTTCCCATCAGGTGGGCCGTGTGCTTATCTGCCAACTAAGTGGTATAAAAAAAAACAATGTGGGCCAGGTGGTCGATTTTGTTTTTTCCATCGGTTGTCGGAATGGGCTAATAGAAATAAAAATCTCACCAATAGGACTAAGACCGGCTCTCACTCATGCCATAAATATGTACAAGTACTTATCGTACCAATTGTATTTCAGTTATTTTGTGTGCACGGCTGGTAAGCAGTTGCTTACCAACAGGCAAATCTTATATTCTTTTGAAACTTTAGTAGTACAATTAAAAATCAACCTAAATTACTTACTACTTATAATTATTGGCAATGGCAGCGAACTGTTCTCTACGTTTGCGGTAAATTGGATCCTTAAAGCCTGGATGATCAGCGTCAAGTTCTGATCCATACATCAAAACGTTCTGGGCACGATCTAAGTCAGCAATTTTCCGTGGGAACCAATGCATCTCGCCAAAGTCTATAAAATTTTCCGCATGTCAAAATTGTCGATAAATGTCCCGCAATGAAATACAGTTCAAGTAAATTATTCAATCAAGGAACTTTGAATTTTCTTTACATTACAAATTGAAATGTAACCTTTGCGTAAACAATAGAAGAAAAGTAAAATTTGAAATCAATTACTATTTTATTCCCATTGATTTGGTTTACAATATTTTTTTATTAACTGATATTTTTTAAGAACGAACTGAGCCGAATGATATTTACGAAATATCAGTTGACTAGAAAAAAACACAAAGAAGGAAGAGCAAAATTAAATACTACTTTTTAATGACTGATTTCAAAATATGTTGAATTGAAATATATTTTCACATATAATTTATACATATAGATTAAAAATTTTGATTAAATTCAATTCGAATGAGTAGTTTTAGAACTTAGCGCGTTCAACCAAAGAAACAAACTCTTCAGCCAGAAAAGATAGAATTTTATAATGATTATAGTTATATCTTTTTATGTATTCTTCTCGGGATTGGGAGGTCAGACGGCATTCGCTCCCAAGAAGCCGATATACCAATAAAAAATAATAAGTGGTATGACGCCGGGTTCCAAAGTGCAAGCTTTGGACGTAACTTGGAAATCGCTATGTCTGTACGTAAAAAGAGCATTGAAAAACACAAAACGTGTACTTACCAAAACTAGCTGCAGCTGACAATGGTGTTGGTGGTGGAAAGTCATCACCAGTGTGAGAGGAAACTACTTCAAAATCTTGAACTTCTCTTTTTAACATTCTTTTTAGCTGCTCCATTCGATGAGGATCGCATTCAACGTCCACCAGTATATCGGACTAAAAGAACAGCATTTATGATATATAAGATATACATAATCCTAATTAAAAATATAAGTAATGAACAACTATTAATTATGTAGTTCGCGAAGCCCCTACATAAAATATGGTGATTCTTAAAAGAAATAAACATAGTAAAGCACTTTATGTAAATTTTACCTTACACATAATTAGATACGTAAACTAAGTTTTCATTTCCAAATATATGAAACATGACAAGATTGTTATAAATTATATAAATACAAAAATAAACCATAAAAACTTACTGATGACGTTTCAGTAACAGATTTTCTTGATTCAATATGAAGAACGTTGATGCCAAGATCTTGAAAAACGGTCAATGCCTTAACAAGACCTCCAACTTGATTCCGTAAAGTAAACATCACAGAAATTCTCTCATTTTCTGAATGTTGGGATTGCTGCTGCATTGTCAAATTTTGCAGTTCAGCAAGTTTCGGGTGATGATGTGCTTCATTTTTAACTTCCCAACTCGAACCATTTCTGTAAAGCCAAAGTCCAAGAAGACCTTTTCCAGAACCACTCATGTTGATTATACTACTATGATTTTTTTTATTAAATGAATTGTTTTAGGACTAATGTAAATGAATTTTGATCAACAGTGACACAAATTAACGAATTCCTATAATCTGGAAACCTTTCAAATTATTATTTATATAGCAAAGTACTAATTGTATGTATTACTGCAGCGGCTTGGACATACTGCGCCATCCCTCGGGCTCTGCTCGCTTATAAAGAGAAGAGGCGCGGGAGATACGTCGGAGGGTGGGTATATTTGATTGGCTGAATCAAGTGTTCGGCGTAACTTGGAAAACGTCCTCTTTCACAACGTAAAGTCACGGACACACTTTGGCTTTGTTATATTTGTTTTTAATTTTTAGAGCGAACTTCGTCGATAAATAGTTTTTGTAAGGATTCCGCTCAATAGCTTTATCAAATAACTGTCCAGTTTAATACTTTTACGTTAAACCTAATCTAATTTTTTTTATCTCATATCTTGGTATTTAACTATTCAACTATTATGAGACTAGGCTATACAATGGCTAAAAGTACTAGCTCTTTCCATTCGGTCCCAACCAGTCTAATTCAATGTCTTAAATCTCAAGTTGCTTAGTTACTATATTATATTAATGAATATGTTTAGGTACTTGGTAATTTCATACATAGCTCTTTTTGGTCTTTAACCGACTACTAAACAAGGAGGAGGTTCTCAATTTGAATGTTTGTTTAACTGTACTATCGGGACCAAAGATCTTATATTGCAATCTCGAAATGTATTCAACATAAAACTGTAAGTGTAAGCCGATGATAAATACCGCAAACATGTCCTACCGTTTACTTGGTTACTACCCACACAGCAATAGTTTCTATGTAAGCGTAGGACGCTACACGATTTTGCTACCTCGAAGCCGTTGGCTGACGGGTGCTAAGCGATTCAGTCACTGTATTTATTACCATTGTTTAGCGAAAAGAGCATCCTATCATTTATTAAGAAGAAGAGGGGTTCGCCGTTTATTTGATCTATTTCTTTGGCTCGACAATAAGAGCAAACGTTTCATTATTTTGACCCGTATATACTGCTAAACTAAAACTGCTGATTATGCACTTCAGCTATCTTCTATTTATAGATTCATCACAAGAAGCAAAAGTTGATAAAAATACTTGGGGCTTGTACATTTGCTTTATGTCTAAACTAGTTTCCGGGATAAAAGTAGCCTTTGAGTTCATCCAGACTGTAATCTATAAAAAATATCGAATTTTAGCCAGAACTCTTCAGCCATTAAAGCGTGATTAAATATAACAAACATTTTCAAAAATTATCACATTTATAGTAATAGTAGGATAGCAGGATTACGCTGATCAAATATTTCCACAAAGTCAGTCCTCGTCACGATTTAAAGTTAGTGTACATTTCGGTTAAAGTATAATCTTATCCCGGCCTTGCATGACTGTCACAAAACTTCATTCCTCAGTAACGTTCTATGTCAGTTATTCATGGCTCGTTAGACAGAGTATAATACACATAGACGGAGTATAATACACAATAGACTCACAGTAGGTACCTAGTAGAAGATCTTATTAAGTTTATGCCATAAACTTAATAGATACTAACGTTTATACTGTCATCTTTTATTTGATTATAATAATGTAACAATATATATAAGAGAAAATATACCTACTGAATTTATAGATTTATTGATCTGTTAAAACTAGCTAAGATGCAATCATTTCCGATTTTCTATTTGATTTCCAGGAGTTCTCTACTGTACCTCCGGAATCCAAGGTCTAATACCCATGAAATTTATATGGAATAACCTGTGAGTGATACCAAACCCAATGCAAAAAAAATAGTAAAATCGTTGCATAAACGACGGATATATCGATGAACACATAAATCCGCTAAAATATACATGTCATAAACAACACATAAAATTAAAACTACTAGTGCAAACTATATCAAAGTTTTATGGGTCCAAATGACAACTATATTCTACATCAAACTAAAAAAAAACACATAAATCGTATCGTAAATGTCAGAGTAGGTGTACATACATAAACAATGATAAAAAAGATACCCATCGAATGGAGGACCTCCTCCTTTTTGGAAGTCGGTTAATATGTGGTTGTAGTGTTTCCTTAGGAGATAGACATATACCTACTATCGCGGACTTTTATGTACACATTTTATGTAGTTTTTGAAATCGAGTAAATATTTTTTGAGTTCATTCCAATATAAAAATCAATTTCTTTTCTCTTTAAAATATTAACATATTATTATATGTTACGATCACTGCTCCGCTCCCGTTTGTTGAAGCGTGATGTTTTATAGCCTATAACCTTCGTTGATGAATGAACTATACAATATAAAAAGAAATTCAATGCGAACCGGTAGATTCTGAGAACTAAACTAACTAACTGCTAACTAAGCAAGTTGAAGTGGCAGTGGGCTGGCCACGTTTGTCGAAGGACCGATGGCCGTTGGAGCAAAAGAGTCCTAGAGTGGAGACCGCGAGAAGGTAAACGAAAGGTAGGACGCCCCCTAGCCAGATGGACGGACGACCTGAAAAAAGTGGCTGGGACAGACTGGATGCGGAAGGCGAAGGATCTGAGAAAATGGCGCACATTGGGAGAGGCCTATGTCCAGCAGTGGACTGCGGTGGGCTGATTGATTGATCCGATAAAAAGGATTTTCTGAAATTCCACCCTAAAGGGGGTGAATAGGGGGGGGGGAGCAAAGTTTGCATGGGACATCGTGATTCTTTGCTCCAATCTACTTTAAATTTTGCACAAACCGTTTTGAACAAAATTGATGGAAAACGTAATATTTATTTTATAGAATTTCCTCCTCCAACGAGATTAAAAAGGGGTAGAATGTTATTTTAGGGGTGATTTACTTCGAAGCTTATATCAATACGTTTTTTATGTGTGAGTGCTTTTAATTTAAATTTTATTCTTTTGATGACATTTTATTTCACATATGTTATATAACTAAATGCAACTTTATTTAAAAAAAAAGTTATTAATACGTAAAGTATTAATACAATCTTTAAATATTGTAAAGATGATTATCATTGGATATTTTTCAAAATAGGAAACATTAAAAAATAATGTAAATCTTTTTATATCTTTTTTGGCTGTTTTTAGAGTTCTGTACTTCTACAGAAAAAAATACGGATCCCTTATACTCGTATGAACACTTCGTTGTCCGTCTGTCTGTCTGTCTATCTGTCTGTCTGTCAAGACCTTTTTCTCAGGAACGTGTGGAGATATCAAGTTGAAATTTATAACACATACTCAGGTCTATAACGTCTTGACATTGTGCAAAAATCAAACTGCTGAGTCAAGGCGTTGGACTCTGAATAGATGACGCTGAAATCTTATAGATTGAGTCTATGTAAATTTGAATACAAACCATCTCAGTGATGATAACAGTATACCACAACAAGCGGACCTTCATGTTATTTCAAAAGGACAAAAGACACCGCCGTTCTGACGTGCTTCTCTCGCACAGTGAATATCCATTTCAAGCCTGTTAATGTCGACAGCGGTGCGCGTCTCGCGCGTCTACCCGTTCCCAGGTACGAGTTAGGGGACTCTGTAGTCCCCACATCCGAGAAGAGGACCAGATCGTAAGAGATGGGCCTGGGTCGGCCGGGGTGCGAGGGATATGCCTGTCAACCTCACCTTCGGCAAAAAAGAAGCGTTGGGAAAGAAAGTTTTTTTTTAAATAACGGTCATTAATAAATGTGTATACATGATTATCAATGGTCAAGGGTATTGTCAAGGGTTTTTCAACAGGTTGAATTTTTCAGAATTCTTTCTCAGCGCTTGCCTAAGCCATAGAAGAAATCGGTCTAATTTATTATTTATTTATAGTGTACTTTATCGTACGCCAATTACATTATTCATGATACGGAAAGTAAGAAGACAAGAGCAATAAAAAAGGGCGGCCTTATCGCTTTACGTAATGTCTTCCAGGCAACCTTTAGATGGAAATGTATGTTGGTTGGAGTATTTGAGAGCTGTTGGCGTTCCATTAAATAATTATATTCTAAACATACTTAAAAATACTCATATTTACTTTATAATTATATAATTAGAATATACTACCATATAAAATTATATACATATACATACCTAAACAGATATTATTGTTATGAAATATTGTGTAACACTCGACAAATGGTGCTCCTTGACCATTCTTTTAAATTTCATTAACTACTGCGGTCGCCTTATTTCCACTCGTAGTTCATTCCACAGGCGCACAGCTGTAACGGTAAAAGAATTATCGAAGAACCCTGTGGAATGACTCGGCATTTAGAAGTAATCGCACCTATGATCTTAAATATTTTTTATGCGTATCGTAAAGGAACTAAAAGCGATCTCTTAAGTAGGTAGAAGGTGTTGATGATCAATAGCAGAGCGAGGATATGTGAGTACCGGCGCAACCTCATGGTGAACACTGTAGCTGCGAATGGAACTGAGATACATGATCTAATTTGCGCAGACCATATATAAATCGTATACAGACATTCTGTAGACGTTCAAATCTGTCAAGCTGTTTTTCGGTCAGATTTACGTAGCTGTCGTCAGCATAATCTAAAATAGGGAGGATCAAGAAGTTTACAAACGCAATTTTTGTGGCAATTGGTAGCAGATGTTTCAGCTTCCGATTGATCCTGCAGAAACAAACACCTTTCTGCTTACCTCCTGCAGTTGTTGGCCCCAAAATAAGTGGGAATCGATTATTATACCCAAATTTTTTAACTGTTTGCTTAACGGAATCATAGTGCCATTAAAAAATAACTGGAGGAACATGTATCAGGTCTAAGTCTGTTCTAGAATTGTCAACTAACAACTGCCAACTAACTGTCTTCGTTGGGTTAACATTGGGCCCATAGGATCTGCTCCAGGAACTTATGTGAGATGAGGAGCGTGCTTGTCATAGAGCTGAGTAAAGTTCGAGGTAATAATTCCAACTTGCTCGTCCACAGTCGCCGAAGAAAACATTGAGGTCTAGTCAATGTTACTGGCGTCGCGACGTAAACTGTCGAGGCTCATATCGCGAAAATTGCGCTGCATGTAGATTTTAGGCTTGGCCTTAGGTGAGCGAATTTTAAAAGAGAGGAGGAGAATATCATGATAGGAGAAAGCATCCACTTTACATTTCCCATGCTTAGCTAATCGTTCTAAGGAAGAAACCATGATGAGTTCAAGAAGCGAAGGCTTACGCTTTGGAACGTCGTGAGTGGTATTAAATGGAAGAATAGAGAGGTTACAAGATTTAGTGATAGTGTAGAAGAGTAAAGAGCGCTCATCATTTTTAAAAGGCACGTATTATAATCTCCCATAATTTTGGAATGAGAGTAAGAAGGTATAAGGTTAACTAATAGTGTTTCAAAGGAAGAGAAGTAATTAATTTTAGACGAGGGACAGTAATATACACCGAGTAGGAGTTTAGAATGGTTGAGCTCAGCTTCGAGAAACAAGTGCTCTCCGGCATTTGGCGGAGGTGGTTGTTGTGACGAAACTCTAACTAGTAGATCCTGACATTACCGCGTTCAAACAAACAAACTCTTCAGCTTTATAATATTAGTATAGATAAAAATATTCTGTTTAATATTACAAAAGGTACCTAAGTATCTTCTGAAATTGTGATTTAGTAATCAAAAGTAACTGGAAATCAACAAAAAACAACGTCCAAATTTTTTCAATAACCGATAAAGCGAATTAGCGAATTAATTCCTATGTTCGCTTCCTATATTTATTTCACTAAGTCAGGATTATCAGGTCTGAAGTTGGTTTTCTCCTTATATTTGTGAACTACTTTTTGGTTATTTTGAGGTGATTAAATATCTGTTAAATACATTACATTAGATACTGGCGGCTTAATTTCCACTATTCAACTTAATCTCGTCGTACGTATTGTAAGGTCTAGGTCATAGACGTAGTTACGTTAACTTAGTTTACAACGTTTGTCAACACAGTCTGTATCGCTAAACATATTTTATAATATGTTAATGTAAACGTAATAAAATAATAATAATAAATTGTTATCAAAGTAAAGACAGTATCAGAACCAAATTTATCTTTCAATATGCGACAGTAAATGTTTCGCTAAGTTTACAAGCGAGGCGCTTTTAATCCAATTTCCTTAGAAACGTATCCAAGTGCCTTTCAGAATTGCAATGATTTGATGTTTGGTGTTGTTACTTATGTACAACTGGTATCAGTTTTATTTTGCTGTAAAGCGGTTCGATTTACGTGTCAAGTGATTTATGTACTGCAGCAGTCTATTGTGGAATATATCTGGGTTTTAGTTAGTTTGTGTCTAGATAGCAAATTACGTTATGTAGCACTATTTAGATCCAAACTAAACATTTCATCATCCCTTATTCGATATTATTTAAAACATGCATTAATATTCTAAACGAAAACATTTACACCAATTCAAATAGACAAATGTTATTCATGCACACAGATATGTGTATTAAACGCAAAAGAAAATCATGACGTCCTGACATTGCATACGTAAGTGTCCCTGAGTAGATATTCACTCAGGGAAACGTACATTTACTTACTTTAGTTTATTCTTAAAAGTCCAAGATTTGTGTTTCTCATTCAAATTCAAATTCTTTAGTTTTCAAAATAGTGCAACTCTATTACATCTTTTTGACGTCAAATTTTGTTTAAGTTTACCACTGTTTCCTAGGCGTTGGTGGAGAAAAACGGCGCATAAATACTCTTACAGCTTATAATGAGTTATTCCTTAGGACTACATATGAATTAACATTTGTCTCGTGTCAAGATAATTAAAAAGTATACAAAAAAACTTTATAATATGTTAAAAACGTACCTACTATATAATATGTGGTAAAATAATTACAGCACCTTAGAAGAGGTCTGCACCATACTGAAGCCGGACATTTTTGTCTTTAAGGTAATTGTCCTATAGTATTTTTTACATAAGGTGGTCTTTATTAAGGTTTTAAAGGAGGATGGGCAAAATATATTAACCCTGGGACCAGTTTCAATGAAAACGAGTGATACACCGTTGGAAAGGTATTTTTGAGTAGAATAAGAATATATATGGCGCTAGTGTCTACTCGTAGTCCAATCGGAATAAATCTATTTTAAAGGTTCCGATATTGTACAAGTATTTTTACCATTTCCTATGAAAGTATTTCATTTGGGACCTTTTTATCTGTTACAATGTAGTGTAATTGTACAGCAAACAAAATAAAAGTAGGTTTGTCCAGTAAAATAACATAGAAGTGAGTTTTACCAATTATTTCAGATAATCAATGAACATGTGTATTCATCATTTATTATGATACTGTTCAGAAATAATGCTGGTTCAGTAAAACCTACGTGTCTAGTATATCCTAAACATCACACAATAGACACCCGTTGTACCGTGTGCACCATTGACTTGCACAATCAATGATGCAGATGAGGCTAATTAAAATAAACGAAACTACGGATTGAGTATGGACTATTTGTATAGACTTCATACCTATGAAGACCCCCAAATAGTCCGTATCCAATCCGTGTACACTCTACAGAGGTACATAACCCTATAGTTTTACTCGGTTATGGAAACGTTTCATTTCAATCAACTAATTCAATGTAATCGTTAATCAGTCATAAGATTTTTTTATACCACTAAGGTGGCAGACGAGCACACGGCCCACCAGCTGGGAAGTGGTGGCCTATGGACGTGTGCAACATCAGAGGTGTCATACTCGGAAACCTCTTAATGCCTCTTTTGAAGAACCCCATATTTAAGGCGCATGGGAAAACCGCAGCAAGGATTTCATTCCGCAGCTTCAGTGTGCGTGGGATGAAGTTTCTTTCATACCGCACAGTGCGTACCGTCTCAGGTTGCAATGTGTTGAGATGAATTTCCTGCCTACGGCGAATGGTGCGATGATAGAATGTTGCTGTGGGCATCATGTCAAACAATTCATCTGTGCACAAACCGTTGTATAGGCGATAGAACACACAGAGCGAAGCAAAGTCCCTCCTAAAGCAGAGAGGTTCCACATCACCTGCGAGTATGGGATTGTCGACCAGCCTTAATGTCTTTGCACCGAGTCAAAGGGGTCAAACTGATGTGCAGGCGCACCAGCAAAAAGATGACAACAGTACTCCATGTGGGGTCGGGCCTATGCTTTATGGAGTTGAGCACACCAAGTTTCTTAGATGCCATCTTAACCTTGTCCTCCAAATTACTGCGGTACTGGATGTCACTGGAGATATCGACACCAAGGATCCCGATACTCGAGGAAATGGTAAGCTATGTGCCCAGTAATTGCGGCGCTACAATGAATTAGATTTTCTTAGCGGTTATTACAAATACTTGTGTCTTGCTCGCATTGCTATAATATTATTTTTAACACACTTGCTCGGCTCTAATTCTCTAATTTCACTGCAATTAGGCATATAATGGCATCAATAATTAAACTGTGATATTTTCCATGCTATAATTTACAAGTAAGTTGTAGCTTCTTATTTAAATTATATTGGTTGATTGCTTTGTTTTGTTTTTAAGAAATGTTTTGATACAAAAAAATCATGTTCAAAATAGTACCTACTAATAAATTACTAGATCATTTCATGCAACATGTATTTAAATAGAAATTTCAACTTGTTTGTTTTAATTAAAACTACTAACAAAAAAAACTATTTCTCAAATATCTAATTTGTTTTCTCTGTAAAACTTTTAAAATTTCCTATTTTCTACGTGTGCTGTTCACTACCCGATATAAGATGTGAAGCCTTTTACGTTATGGAAAGTTTACTACCGGAAAACTACAAGTGTAAATATCTATCACGTGTGTATTGATGATTACCGCCCTCGGTTCTCTTAAGATTAGGCTCTCTCAATAGCGCCTCAACGGTAATAATCAACGTTACACAGCTGTTGCCCGCGGTTTTTCCCGCGTGGAATTTTGATACCGTAAACTTTTATTCTTATGTGTGGAAATGTATTCAGGGGTGGTTATGTCATACTTCGACCTACTAAAACCGCACATCGGAAGCTCAGAATTCAGAAGCTCGGGTATTAAATTGTATAGAGCATACCCTTGCCGGGGTTCGTTGGGGACACTGGTTTCTCACCCCTGAGAGGGTCATCTTACCATAGATGGACCAGGGCCAGCCGGGAGCGCAAGATATAAGCTTTAGGCGATTTTATACCTCAGTATCCTTAGGCTTGAGACGGCGTGTGGTTTTAGTGGGTCGGCGTGCGACATGGATCAAATTCTTTTAAATTATATAAATGCATAATAATAATATTCTTATAAAAAAAAGTTCGTGGGACCCTAATATACATATATAGGTATAGTTTAGATATCAATGTAATAAATAAATTTTGTGTCCTAAAATGATACATTCGAAAAATTTTATGGCTAGCTGCACGTCACTATTGACAATAAAGAACAGCAATTTGCTCCTTCAAATGTTATTATTCATTAATATGAAACTTTATGATTGTACAAAAGTTAAAACGGCTATCATAGCATGCCGATAGTGTAGCGTTGCTTGTATAAAAACATCGTTACAATGTGAAACAGCACTTTAATCAATTTAGCTGCTCATTCCCATTAAACCATTTTAGCCCAGTTAAAACTGAATATAGTGCAAATAAAACAAAGAAATAGGAATATAGGAAGATTTATACAGTTTTTGGACTGCTCTCAATAAAAGTTCCATTAGATGAGAAGATACTGATAACCCTAGACAAACTCATCTCTGATGAAAACAAGAAAATATCTTCTAGATAAATACAAACACTTAGTAAACATGAGTAAGGAAGAAATACCACAATTAATTGACGGGTTGAGTAGTGCCTTAGTAGGCACTTCATCACAACTAACTTCCATAACCAAAATATCAATCTTTGCTTACTCAGCAGTCGTCTTTAGAAATACCAAATTATATGTGAAAATGGCCCAAATATCCACCTGTGCTACAAATTTTATCTAAATCTCAAAAAATACAATGCATCAATAAGATTATTTCCCTAGAGCATTCATCAGCTTCGGCACGAGTAAAAAATATTGTACATTTTTCAACAGTAAAAAAATAACCACAATTCAAATAAATGCTCAGTACATTTTACGCTTTTTGGCCAATATTGCCCCATAAAAGCATATTAAGCGTACGCAATTCGTAGCTATGTTTTTAATTTTACGAATACCAATAAAAGCCAGTGACTATTTACTTCTATCGTTAATCACTCATCCTAGCAGTCTGAACGCGAGCACGTCCCAAGAGCTGTGTCAACATACTAAGACTCTCTGCCGCCGACCACAATAGGAGCCCTTAAGAACCTCTCGAACTAAATCTTGTTTTACTACTGGTAGAAAAAAGTGGTCTAGAATAAGTAGGTACAATTTTAAAAATGCGTTGGGTTGATAAATAATAATGATCCCTACTCTAGTAGCAGTGGTTCAGTTGTTAGGCTGGATGATCAGACTACTGCTACATACATACCTCAACTCCGATGTACGAATACTGCTTAATGCGTACGTGCTGTAGAATATCATAATTAAGGCGTGTTTTAATTATTTTCTCCACATTGTAATTTTAATATTTATGTTAGCTTAGATAAGGTCTTGTTTTTAGTATTTTTATAGTTTAGGTAAGCACATATTCAAGAAACAGTATTCGTACACTGGATTTCATGAAAAAACAGTAGCTTTTATTCGTTCTAATTACGTGTTCTAAGTGGCTCCGCTAGAGTATGCTCCCCAGCTGCTTAAGGTCAGGATACCCAAGACAGGGTGTTTTAAAGCAAAACATCTAAAAAAACACACGTCCCAGAATCGATTAAGATAGAAAAAAATAAAATGACGGGATTCGAACCCGCGATCTTTCCCATACAGGGGGACCGTTTCAATTGTTTCTATCTTAATAGATTTTAAATAGTTAGCATATTAAATGCTTAAAATTTTAGTCAAAACGTCCCAGAATGCTGAAATTTATATAATAAATTATCAATAACCGGAAATACACGGTTACTTTTACTAACAATTCAACCTCGATAGAATTTGCTCTCAAAGATAAGTCTAACCAGAATTGGTCTACAGTTTTATATACATAGAAATAGAAATCTTTATTTGCATGAAAGACATAACATTATTGGTTTCTGAAAGAACGGTGTGCCTCGCCGATCTATCGCCATGCAAACTTTGTCTTGAAATTACACAGTTCTATACAAGATCAAATAATTTACATAATTAATTAGACGTTAGATAATAATTATTACACAATATTATAAATTATAAATGTCAATTTAAAGAAGGTGACGCTCGTTCCGGATCGTTCCTGGTCCAAAGGCTGTCCATTGCCATCCAACGTGGCAACGCAGCAAGTGTTATGAGCACTTTTGCAGCGGGAGCGATCAGGAGCGGGTTATTTGATTAGTACATAGACTAAACATTGCTTGTTGCACCATTTTGACATATTGTATTAAAATAAATGTAGTATTTAAAGAATAATAATAAAATTAACAATATATATAAATAGTAGAAAAAAATAATACATTATTCAATATATCCTTGTCGCTGTTGACGTATGTACGAGTCATATATCGTACACGGCACGCGCGCATCATTCACATCAGCACTTTTCTGTCGCCTTACATAAATTGAACATTTTCGTGATCTGCATTCAAAGCTCATAATAAACGGTACCTACTCATTAATCCATTTTAACATAAGTTACGTGATAGTTAAGTGATCAATAAACGTATCTCATTTTATCTATCAGTGACTTGTCATTTCAAATCACAAAGATTTGTATGCGCCACAATCAGCAGCGCATACATACTTTTGTGCCATTATCGCTGTATATTTACCTAAAATTTGCCAATAGCCGCAACATTCATATACCGTCTATACAGTGTACAGTCGGGTACAGTAGATATTTTCCTGGTAATTGATCAAAATGCAAGAACTTAACAAATCATTGTCTGACACCGACATTACAGTACATACAGCACCGAACACCCCTACTTCTTATGTATACCAGCGTACTAAACGCGCAAAAAGAGATCCGGAATGTGACAGCGATGATTTCACAGCCTTCAAAGAGGAAATAAAGAACATGATCTCAACCATGTTGAATAAGCAGCATGATGAGTTTAACAAGTTTCATCCGACCCTAATGGATATACAAGCAACAAATACAAATATAGAAAAGGCGATGGCTGCTCTGTCAGCGCAAAATGACGATCTTAAGAAACAAATAGAACAGCTAGAAGCACGGGTGAAAAGAGACAGCGATTACATAGTAATTTTGGAGGACAGAATTGAAGACCTACAGAGAGAGAGCCGCAAAGTCCAACATCGAGCTGAAAAACGTACCAAATGTAGCTAAAGAATCAAAAGATGACCTCCTTAACATGTCAATGAAGCTCTCAGAGGCAGTGGGTTGTAAGATTGAGAAGAAAGGCTTCAGAGATTTATATCGAGTACATAACAAACGGAACAACACTAAGACAAGCACCGTAATCATTGAACTCGGCTCTGTCATTCTTAAATCCGAATTCCTTCATAAATCCAAAGAATATAACAGGAAACATAAAGAAAAAATATGTGCAAAGAATCTTGGCTTTAAAAGCGATGAATATACCCCAGTGTACGTATCGGAACAATTAACTGCTAAGGGATTAAGATTGTATTTTCTTGCTCGCGACTTAGCTAAGTCCAGAGAGTACAAATTTAGCTTTACAAACTTATTTAAATCTTTGTTAAGAAAGGCGATGATTCACCTACTGTATTTATAAAAAGTGAAGCTCAAGTAAATAACCTTATGCAACTGAAATGACTAGAAGAAAGGTCTTTCCTTTTTCTGTGTATCTTCTTTTATAGTATACCAAATAGCCTCAGTCAAAACCTTGAGAAATTTAAACATTTAGTATGTGTAAGTAATGGTGACCCTCTTTTCTGGGACTTTGCCTTCAGCTTACCATCAGGCAAGGCGAAGTCCAATTGACCTGTCCTATATAAAAAAAAAAAAAAAAAAATGTAAGGTTGTATATGGAAAGTGCGCACACATTCAGTATTTACTGGGAATAAGACTATACTCTAAACTGATTACCACAACAACTCAACGTTCACACATACACTCACACACAAAACACATACACAAGCAACACTCAAACTTGAATAGCCTAAAATTAATGTACTGCATAATATTATATTATAACTACTATGGATAAAACCCTACAAATTGTAAATAACATTGATGAGACAGTGACTGCCGAGGTTCACGAATGCTCCTCAGATGATTTCACAAAACTTGTTCGGGTGAAATCCACTGATTTTACAATCGTGTCACAAAATATTGTGAGTGTATACAATGAAAAACTACCTGACCTTCTCCTAAACCTGCAGAGTCTAAAAATTGAGGTAGATCTTATTGCTTTAAGTGAATGCAGAGTAAAGAATGACAAACCAGTACCTCAAATTCAACATTACTCATCTTATCAGTCTACAAATCACCTTAACTCAGTGGACGGAGTGGTCATTTACATCAAAAAATTATACAAAACTAAAGTAAAAGAAGTTATATTAACACACGCTTCCTGTCTTCAAATAACTATACACCCTGACCTTGTAGTACTTGCTATTTACCGCTCTCCTTCAAACTTAAAGGCAGACCGATTTATTAATTCCCTCAGTCAACATCTAACTTCTATCGAATCTTACAAAAACATTGTAATTACTGGTGATATAAATTTAAATTTTGATATACTACGATAACGAAAAGCCTGATGAACGCACAAATAGACTAGGTTATTTAAATATGTTGGCCATGCATGGTCTACTTCCAGGTCAAACACAGCCAACTAGGAAGAAAAGATGCCTGGACCACTTCGTGTTAAAACTTAACACATTAAATAATAAAACTACCATTGCTATTATCAAGACAACCATTACTGACCATTTAACTATATTTCTAAAATTATCACCACAAACGATTACACAGAAAAAGATCTTCATAAAAACCACACTTAATATAGAAAACTCACTCGAGTGTTTGAGAGAAAAAGAATTTCTAAACTTAATAAATATAAACGATCCTGACATTCTCGCTGATCGCATGATAAGTATACTACAATCAACCATTGCAGCCAATACCATTACTAAAACGATTCCTACAAAATACAAAATGATAAAACCATGAATGACGTATGGTTTACTTCGCTGCATCCGAAATCGTAATGACATGCAAAAAAAGCTTAAACAAGATCCGTTCAACGAAATATTATCAATAATATATAAAAAATACCGTAACTACTGTAACTATCTCATAAAAAAGCAAAAACGAAAACATGATAAAGACCTGCTAGCGAAAATGCATAAAAAGCCTAAAAAGTTATGGAATACTATAAATAACATTACCCAGCGTAAACAAAAGAAAAATCGCTAATACTGAACTACTAGATTTAAAAGCTACCCCAAAGGAATCTGTTGACATAGTAAATAAGCTATTTTTCAAATATAGGCACGGATCTTGCCAACTCAATTGTTTCCGAAAACCACTACAGACAGTAATTTAAACTGCGATATTCATAAGCATATTCCGCTGTCCTCCTTTGGACTCTTGAACACAGATCATTACGAGGTACATAACATACTGATGAGCTTTAAGACTGACAGTGCTACTGGCTGGGACAATATCCCAGTGCGATTTCTAAAGGCTACCAGTTGTTTTGTTGTTCCAGTTCTATCCCACCTGGCGAACTTGTGCTTTGAGCAATCGATTTTTCCCGCTGCATTGAAAACCGCGCTAATCACACCTGTGTTCAAGAATGGGGACAGAACTGACATATCGAATTATAGGCCCATATCAGTCCTAACATCTATGTCTAAAATTATAGAGAGATTAATAAACTCGCGACTGATGAATTATCTAAACAAACATAATTTATTATCGCCTTACCAGTTTGGATTCAGACAAGGTAGGTCGACCTAGGATGCAGTGATGGCGCTTACCTAACATATAGACTATAACTAACTACCTAACTAACTATAACTAATATAGTAGACAGCGGAGAAAAGTGCATCGCCGTGTTCCTCGATCTTAAAAAAACCTTCGATACCGTGTCTGTTCCCATCCTTCTGAACAAGTTAGAGCATTATGGCATTCGAGGAGCTCCTCTTGACTTGGTCAGGGATTATCTGACGGGTAGACAGCAAAAAGTTAAGATCTCTGACGTCATTAGCTCTGAAGAGACGGTGACCTATGGTGTGGGTCAAGGCAGCGTTCTTGGCCCAACTTTGTTCCTTTTATACATAAACAGCCTCCTTAATATGAAAATAACAGGAGCTCATATCTACTCATACGCAGATGACACCGCTATAGTGTTTGGTGATAGAACCTGGAAAAAAGTTCAACAGAATGCAGAGACTGGCCTTTCTAAAATTGCGGCTTGGCTTGACCTAAATCTGCTAAGTCTGAATACCTCCAAGACTAAATTTATCTGCTTTACCAAGTATGATAGTTCTCAGCCGTCAAACTTTAACATTACCATACACAAATGCCAACGTGTTTCTGATTCACAGTTTTCCTGTACTAAAATAGAAAAAGTTAGTTGTATCAAATATCTTGGTGTAATGATACCAGCGCCTATCCTGGTACAATCACACAGAGCTAGTGATGACAAGAGTTACAACACATAACATCAAGAGTTTTATTACAGCAAATATACATTTCACTTGCACAATCGGTGATAACATACTGTTTGCCAGCATGGGGAGGAGCCTCTAAAACCAAGTTTCTGGAATTAGAAAGAGCACAAAGGTCACTGCTTAAGGTTATGTTCTTTAGGCCTTTTAGGATTCCAACAGAAAACCTTTATTTAAGTACATCCCTACTGTCCGTCAGGAAACTTTATGTGCTACAAATAATCTTGAAAAAACATAAGTCACTGACCTTTGACCCAAAGAGGCAAACAACCAGAAGAAAAAACTTTGTAGCCCCTACAGTTATGGTCAAGTAAACTTTTGCTGATCGGCAATACGCGAGGCAATCTGCTCATTTGTATAATATGATCGCTCGTTAAGAGCGGCTGTGGTGCCAGGCCAGCTTGCAGATCCGATTCGGTGGACGGGGAGTGCGCTGTTTACGGGAGTGTGGTTGATCGTTTTTCTTGCTTCTTCCCATGGAGTCTCGCGGTTGGTCGGCCGTTTGTTGTGGCGAGTAAGTACTGACATTGGGTTTCCCTATTCTAGGAAAGCCCATGAGGCCTGGACCAGACTGTATCCGGAGTCGGTACCGCCTGCGATACCAGGAGAGCAGAGGGGCTGGGATAACGCATCTGGGGCATGTATTCTCGCTTGTCTGCGTGACAGTGTTTCGGGACTTGAGTTGGTACGTCTCAATGACTCTTCTAAGCCTGGCTGTATACCCTACCATCCCCTAATCTGGGGACGCTGCTAGCCGATGACTCCCTCAGGATGGCAGTTGGACTCCGACTTGGCTGTACCGTGTGCGAGCCCCATATTTGTGTTTGCGGTGCAAAGGTGGAGGCAAACAGTCTGCACGGTCTTAGTTGCACCAAGTATGCCGCACTAGAGGCCGCAGGGTACGAATTTGTCCCGTAGGCAGTGGAGACAGCGTGTCCATAGGACCTTGAAGCTAAGAGGTTCATGACCGATTTGGGAGGGAGGGGCGGGATCCGAGCTCGGGTCAATATTTAATGCACAATGTCTCCCTGGCCATTCAGAGAAGAACCGCTGCCAGCCTGGTGGGCACGTTTGGGCGAGGTGACGTTGATGTGACTTCAACATTCGGATCATAAATTTAAATGTATTTAAATCGATTAAGATATGAAAAAATTGAACCGGTTCAGGCGGAATTTGAACCCGCGATCTTTCCCTTACAGGGGGAACGCCCTGACCACCAAGCCACATAACCTTTGCTCGAAACAATCCAAATTCTTCTTAAATACAATTTTCTATACGATTTAGTCATTGATAAATATAAAAATGATACAGATGTCCGACTTAAGTTATGTTTTACGTAATAATTACATTTTAATCAATTAACCCACCGCAGTCCACTGCAATGTGCGCCATTTTATCCGATGCTCTGCCTTCCGCATCCAGTCTGTCCCAGTCACCTTTTTCAGGTCGTCCGTCCTTGGGGGCATCCTACCTTCCGTTTACCTTCTCGCGATCTCCACTCTAGGACTCGTTTGTTCCAACGGCCATCGGACCTTCGACAAACGTGGCCAGCCAACTGCCACTTCAGCTCGCTTATTCTGCAACCCATGTCGGTAGCTTTAATTCTCTGTCGGATAATCTCGTTCCGAATTCCATCCTTCAGAGAAACTCCAAGCACAGCTCGCTTCATAGCCCGCTGCGCTCTTTTTAAGCTATGGACCAGCCCCACTGTAAGTGTCCACGTTTCGGCACCGTAAGTCATAACTAGTAGGACGCACTGTTCAAAGACCTTTGTATTACATTTATTATCCAGGAATTCATTGATTGTGTAAAAGTAATTTTTATTTTCTATATTTGAGTTGTGTTCAAGCTAGACAAATACAAATTATACCAAAGTGAGGATCAGTCGCAGATACGGTTTAGGTAGGTTTCGCTTATGTGAGTACAGCATTACCTGGGAAATACCAAATAACTATCTACTGTGTTCGTGGCAGAACACCAATATGTAGCAGAGCTCTGAAAAGTTCGAGTCATCTAAGTCCCCGCAGTCCCCTCTGGGAACTGCTGCAACTGCGCCACGTATGGTTTCAGGCGGCATGTCCGCCACATTTGAGTTGCAGCTAAGCTGAGGATGCTGGGCAAAAAGTGAATCTTTTGCGCCCCACCAACGGACTAGGGTATAGTTGGCTAATCATTCGCTTACTTGAATTCAATGAATGATTAAAGATATTGAAACAGTGCGAATTCGACCCGATTAAACTACAACGATCTTTGGCATGAAAATACGGACGCGAATTGTTTGCTGGAATGTGCGAATTCTGAGTGAAGACAGCTGTCAGTGAAGTGCGCAGGAATGGATTCGGAGAACTGAGAACGGCAGAAGGTTTCGGTACATTTCTGTACTCCGGTAAAGATGAAGATGACACCAGTGAGAACTGCGTGGGATTTCGTCTCTCAGAGACAACGAAAAGAAGCCTTCTAGACTGGAAGTACATCTCAGAGAAAATAATTACCGCCCGTTTCAATAGTAAAGCTAGAAATATATTGGTGTTGCACACGTATCCACTTTCCATCAGGTGAGCCGTGTGCTTGCCTGCCAACTAAGTGGTATAAAAAAAACATCGTCCAATGCTTAGAATATATACTGTTACAGAAGTAGTGTTGATGACGTCACTGCCAATAGAGTGAGTAAGCGATATACAACTTACGATAAGACAGAACCTGGACGGAGTCATTGATCTTACAACCCTTACGCGTAGCCATTTTTTGCCTTTGTTGATCGTGATAAAATGTCTGGGTCTAGCCTATAGTTTTTAAAGTAATAAGTGATAAATAAAATCCCTCCGATGGTGGAATCGGAATATACAATATGCATCATAAAAAGCTTTATAGTAAAATCATTATATTATTAAGTATTTAGTGTATAGTATTGATGTGCGGAATATGATGTTTTGTGTTTACCTGTGATAGGATTTCTGCGCTTGGTGTATAATAAAGGCTATAAGTATAATAATTAAAAAATAAAATGTCATTTTTATGTTTATTTTATTTACATTCCCAATCATCTACTGACAATATTACATTCACCAAAAAATAAACAGGATAATAAGATTATTAATGGAAGGAGACGACATTTTTTTGGGCTGGCGTAAATATCTCAGGCAAATCAAAGAACACAGAAAAGCAAATAAAACCATATACTTTCTTGACGAAACATGGGTTAGCGCCGGCAAAGTTAAATCAAAAGCGTGGGTGGATACAACAATAAAAAACAAGGGACATACTTTTCATGACGGCGTATCTACCGGTCCAAGTGTACCTACTGGAAAGGCAAATAGGTTAATTGTTTTACACATTGGTAGCGACAAAGGATTTGTGGGATGAGGTATATTAGTTTTTGAGTCAAAATCAACTATAGATGATTGTCATAAGGAGATGGACGGTGGCAGGTTCCTTGAGTGGTTCAAAAACATAATGTCTAAGCTACAACCAAGGAGCATTTTTGTCATGGACAACGCTCCCTATTATTCTGTAATACTCGAGGAAATACCAACGACCTCTTGAAACAAACAGCAAATAATAGACTGGCTATAAAGCAAAGGGATAGTCATGGTCATGAGTTATTTAAAAAAAGAATTGTTAAGGAAAGCCGCTGAAATCACCTCATAATATGATAAATATTTAATCGATGAAATGGTTAAAACCAACAGCATTGAAATTGTCAGTTTACCTTCGTACCACTGCAAACTGAACTCCTGGAGTTGGTGTGGGCCCAAATAAAAAAATATATTGCTGCACACCATTCCAATTTTTAAGGTATCTGATGTGAAAAAATATTTTACACATATTGATAACTCACTTGTACTTTTCCACATTACTTTATTGCTTATTACACCTGACCGGTTTCGCCTTACGGCATGTCATTATAAACCTTTGAGGATGCTGTAAGGCGAAACCGGTCAGGTGTAATAACCAATAAAGTAATGTGGAAAAGTACAAGTGAGTTATCAATATGTGTAACAAAAAATTCCACCAAGTGCCATCAATCTATATATTAGTATAAATAGTCTAAAAAATATTTTATGACTCAATACTATGATATACACTCGATACTACGATAAATTTGATACTATCGAGTTTATCGCTGTACCGAATCAATAAGGTCAAAAACGCAGCGCCTCCTTCTGCGAGCAAGTAATGCTCGTGAAGGAGGAGGCGGGGCGGGAGCGGCAGCGGGAGCGACGAAGGATCGCAAGCCAAGCTGCCCGCGTACGAAGGCAACTCGGGCGTCGGAGGTCGATGAACGACCTCCGCCCCCCATGAGCGCCGGCCTGGGGGTGACAGGTGGAGCCGCCTGTCACCCTGGCAAAAGCAGGCCGCGGCGGTGGCGCGACTGGCGCGCCTCCCCGTTTCCGGGGACGAGTTGGGGACTCTGTAGTCCCCACACCCGAGAAGAGGGCCAGATCGTTGGAGATGGCCCTGGGTCGGCCTGGGTGCGAGGGATATGCCTGTCAACCTCACCTTCGGCAACCAAAACGACCCACAGGCGGCGTGCGTTTTAGTCGGTTCGAGTCCGACATAACCTCCTCCACCGGCTCTGGTGGGGAGGTATCCGTGGGGATTTTGCGCACGTATAAAAAAAAAAAAGGTCAAAAACGCTTGCGAATAACCGAATCGGATCGATTTTATCGGATATATGTGAAAACAGCACATGTTTGGTTCACACCATAGACGTGTAACCAACATAGTGTCCACTGAACGAGTCGATCAGTATATGATATAAATTCAGTCAACAAAGTATCGGGAATGAATGTTTTGTTTATGGTTCCAAATTCATATTTTTGTTTTTTTTGTTGTTGTTTGATTGGCACAACTGCTTTCCATTTTGGCGCGGAGTTTGAGTTGCATCTGTCATTTATGTTAAAAACAGTGCTGTTTTTAGTTTTACAATATCTAGTGTGTATTGCGAATTTCATAATGGACAAAAACATCGAACAAAGAGTTTGTCTTAAATGTTGCATCGCCAATGGAATTTCATGTTCGGAGACACTGAAAATGTTACAGAAGGCTTACGGTGAATCGACTTTATCAAAAACACGTGCTTATGAATGGTACAAAGCGTTCAAAAGCGGTCGAGATGTGATGGAAGATTTGCCTCGTTCTGGTAGGCCATCAACGTCTGCAACTGAAGTTAACATCGCAAAAGTGAAGGAAATTATGACTGAAAATCCTCCTTCAAGTTTGAGAGAGATGGCCGCCGAACTTTCTGTATATCACGAGTCGATCCGTATCATTTTAACTAATAATTTGGGTATGAAACGTGTTGCTGCCCGGCTAGTCCCAAAAGACCTGAATTTTCTTCAAAAACTAAATCGCATGAGAGTCGCTGAGGACATGCTAGAACGGGTCAATACCGACCCAACATTCATGAAACGCGTTGTTACTGGTGACGAGACTTAGATTTACGAGTTTGACATGCATACTAGTCAACAAGCTTCGGAATGGCGCCTTCCAACTGAACCAAAACCGAAAAAACCACGTCAAAGTCGATCAAAAGTCAAAGTCATGTTGACTGTTTTCTTTGACTATCGCGGTGTTGTGCACTCGGAATTTTTGCCGGAAGGTTAAACGGTAAATAAAGAATATTATTGGAGCGTTATGCGACGTTTAAGAGAACAAATTCGACGAAAAAGGCCAGATTTGTTGCAAGATAATGCGCCTTCGCACAAGGCCATCATTGTGAACGAATTTTTGTCCAAACACTCAACAAATACCATCGAGCAACCACCATATTCACCAGATATTGCTCCAGCCGACTTTTTTCTTTTTCCAACTCAATTCCGGAAACAGCGTTTAAAAAATATTTTGATGATTGGATTATTCGTTGGCGTAAGTGTATCGTTTCTGAAGGAGCATACTTTGAAGGTGATAAAATAAATTTGGATGAATAACATTTTTTTTGTGTATTATTGATTTTTTCCCGGTACTTTCTTGACAGAGTAGTATAGTTTGAAAAGAGAGGGGGACACCCTATCTCACTCCAAATTTCTACCCTTACGGCTCTGATAATATTCCCGCCTATCAGACGTGGTTAGCCTGACCTCCATAACAGTATCTGAAAATGCTTATTAATTCATCAGGCAGGTCCGATAACTTTAAATTTCTCCCATATGATATATAAATATATATAACATGTATAGTCAGGTGTGTTCCTTGTAGTATAGTACCCGACGGTCCTCTTCATCGACCTCGGCTTCAGTGGGCTTCAGTGGGAAGCGGTTAACGTGGCCTACGGACGTATGCATCACCAGGGGTGTTACATTCGCGCTGCCGACCATGAAACCTTCTGATGCCCCTCTTGAAGAACCCCATATTGTGTGAGGTGCTTGGGAAAACCGCAGCAGGGAGGTCATTCCACAGCTTGAGTGTGCGTGGGATGAAGTTTCTTTCATACCGCACAGTGCGCACCCTCTCAGGTCGCAATGTGTGAGGATGAATTTTCCTACCTAAGGCGAGAGGTGCGATGATAGAATGTAGCTGCGGGCATCATATCAAACAATTCATCTGAGCACAAACACACACAGTGAAACAAAATCCCTCCTAAGGCTAAGAGGTTTCACACTACCTGTGAGTATGGGATTGTCAACCAGCATCAATGCCCGTCTTTGCACTGAGTTGAAGGGCTCAAGCTGGTATGCAGGTGCTCCAGCAAAAAGGTGACAGCAGTACTCCATGTGGGGCCGGACCTATGCTTTATAAAGAAAGAGTTGCTGCCCCGCAGTGAAGTACTGTTTCGCCCTGTTGAACACTCCAAGTTTTTTTGATGCCAACTTAACCTTGTCCTGCAAATGACTTCGGTACTGGACGTCCCAGGAGATATCAACACCGAAAATCCCGATGTCACCCATATAATTAGAAATTAAATAATGCTGTTAATTTATTCATTATTAAATATGACAGTAAAAGAAACGGAATCATCTACAGTTCAAACCCCTGAATCTAACTTACCCAAAAACCCAGAAGAGGTAACTGGTATCTCATAAAGATTTAAAAGAATGCATGAACAGGGTGACGATAGGCTGGATGAACTGAGGGTTATGCTTGCGGCTTTTGAGGAAAAACAGAATTGAAAATATAACACATTAATGGAGACTATAATGACATCAAAGATCAAAACGCGAGCATATCTTCGTTCATTATATTTTTCTACCAAATGTATGACCAACTAAAAAAACTTGAAGGACTTGGCAATAGAAAATAGAAAAAATAGGTCTTACATCCAAAATTTAGAAGACAAAAATCAAGTTTCCAGATAGATCTAGTAAGTGTGCTAGTATTGAGAGAAGAAATATATCAACAGAAAAAAATTAAACAAGGGATGGGTTGTGCTATATGGTCCTGACGCTAGGCAATACTGAACGTTCCTATAGATGAGCTGGATATTCGTCTGATATTATCTGAGAATCTAATCTATCTATCACTTAGGGCAAGATGTATATTCTACGCTGCCCGGAAATTCGCTAGAATAAATGATTATGCGTTCTGTTAGACAATGATTGGCAAAATCTACCTGCGTAAAAAGGAAGGAGCGGCAGCACTACGAATAAATACTGAGGAAGTTCTCACAACGTTGAAATTCCATGCATGACAATTTTTTATAATGTTTTTGGAACAGATATATTATTGATATCTTAGTATGTTTAAATTTTTTATCAATGCCTTATATCATTTCTACTTCCGGTTCGACCGCTAAACTATACAAACGTTAACAAATGCGATCCGTAAAGATAATTATAAAAGTGCTTATAAAACATTCTTATACTATAAACTGTGCTAGTGAAATAAACATTAAGTCTAAACATATCATAATAGTAACCTAACCCAACATAGTGTTGCCAATACTGAAACTTAAAACCACCCATGATGGATGAGCAAATGCAATTATTATTCTCAAACCTAAAACTAGAGATGGAAAAACAAACAACTATATTACGAAATTCTATCAGAGAAGAAATGGACGAGAAATTGAAACCTTTAGTGGAAGAAAACCTGTATTTAAAAAACGAAATAGAGAAACAGAATGAGAAGGTCAAACATCTGGAATCCGGGAAAAGGGAGAATAATTAGATTTTCTATGATTTTGAAGAGCACACTAATTATAAAACTAATATAATTGAAATGATAATAAAAACGCTAAATGATTCTGATATCGAAATTAACATGCGTGATATTAACAAAGCGTTTAGAATCGGAAAGGCAAATAGCAAAGCACGCCCGATATTAGTTAACATCTTGAACGCATGGAAAAGAAACGAAATTCTGAAAAATAAAAGCAGGCTATCTAAAAATATATTTGTTAATGAAGATTTTAGTAAAGAAATTTTAGAAAAGCGAAAAGAACTTATACTTCAGCTATTAGAAGAAGAAAAAAAGGGACGTATAGCATACTTAAAATATGATAAGCTGGTTGTAAAAGATAATGAAGGAGATGTACGGGACAAATGGAAGAGAGAACAATCTGACTCTCCAAATAAAAGCAACGAAAATATTCGTCCAAAAATTAAAAAAATAAATGCATTCGAACGAATGTACAAAAATAGCTCCCATTCGATGTCAGAATTAAATAAAGAATAGCCATTAACACACATCAGTAACCGAAAGATCAGAACATATAAAGGAAAAAAAATCAAACAGAAAACAAAAATCACTACATCTCCCCCAAACCGGCTGGTCCCCATGGGGGATAGCGACCAATCCTTTCCAGCTGAAATGCCAGGAAAAGCAATCGCGTCGGTATAAAAACAAATGGAAAAAGAAAGTTCTATATTGCCACTCTAAACTGACTTACGTTGAAAAGTCAAGAGAAACTAACCGAATTGGAATTGGCGCTCTCAATTATTAAGTGGGATATACTAGGTCTGAGCGAAGTTAGAAGGTTAGGAGAGAGCATTGAAGACCATAATGATTACATTTTATATTATAAAGGCGAAACAAAAGGTAGCTATGGAGTTTGTTTCATGGTTAAAAATATCTAGAAAGAAACATAGAAGAGTTCATAGGTATATATCAGAAAGAATTGCTGTACTAAATATACATCTGCCAGCATATAAACATAAATGGTCAATTATTCAAATTTATGCTCCCACTGAACAACATGAGGAATCGACTAAGGACCGCTTCTACGCCCAACTGTTAACAGTCTTACAAGAAACGAACAAGAACGTTATGGTAATAGAAGATTTTAATGGCAGAATAGGAACACAGCGAACTGGAGAAGATAATGTAATTGGCAAGTTTGGTTTTGGTAGAAGACGCAAAAATGGAGAGAAGATGATTGCCATGGCATTTGAAAACAACCTAGCATTTATAAATAGCTTTCTTAAAATAAATACAATGAAATAATGGACAGGGCAGTCTCCAGATGGATTATACAAAAATGAAATAGATTATATAGCAACTAAAAATAGAAAACTTTTCCAGAACGTAAATATTGTTAGCCAATTTAATTTTAAATCTAACAATAGAATGGTCAGAGCAGTACTAAACAGTACAGAACCGAAAAAAAAGTAGAAATAAATTTAACATAGCAAACAATATCATAAATCAGCAAAGAGGGGCAAAAAACAAGATAGTTAACGATTATGACAAGGAAATAAACGAAATATTTGGAATACCACAAAGTAAATTAACGAAACCTAAGACCAACTATATGGAAAAGGAAACCAAAATTCTAATTGAAGAGAGAAAGCTACTTTTAAAATTGAAAAAGACAAATATAGCCATCGCAGAAATAAGTACAAAAATAAGCAACAGTATAAAAAAAGACAGAACTAAAAGAAGAATAAACATTATCAACTACCATATAAAAAGGACGGGAGGAGTCAAAAAAGCCTTGAAAGAACTAGTAGCAACTGATTTCTATAGGACACTATGCAGCAGAGCCAATACCAAGAAATCAGTTATAAATCTTGAAGACGATGAGAGAGAAGATATACCAGATTTCCTACAATCAGAAATAGAAAAAGCTATACAGAGTCAAAAAAACGATAAAACACCAGGGCCTGATCAGATATCAAAAGAGATGTTAAAAATGGCAATAACTATACCTGAAAATCTAAAGAGACTCAAAAACATGTATAACACCATCCTAAGAACAGAACTAATACCACTGCAATGGACTAAGAGCACAATCATACTATTACACAAGAAAGGAGATAGGGACAACATCCATAAGTTTAATGTCAAATATATACAAAGTATTCTCTAAACTGATATTAAACAGACTTAAAGAGCTACTCGATCAGCAGCAACCAATGGAGCAAGCAAGATTCAGAGCAGGGTTTTCTACGATTGATCATATATGCATGTCTTATAACAATTAATACAAAAGAGTGCAGAGTATGGTAAAGCGCTATATATAGCATTTGTAGACTATAGCAAAGCATTTGACTCAGTATATCATGCCTCGCTTTGGGAGGCTTTAGTCGAGCAGGGAGTTCCCAAAAAATACATACGCATTATAAAAAACATATATGAGAAAAGCACGGCACAAATAAAATTAGAAATATCCGGTGAAGAATTCCAAATAGCTAAAGGTGTAAGGCAAGGAGACCCGCTGTCTCCAAAACTTTTCTCCGCAATCTTGGAGAGTGTATTCGGGGATCTGGAGTGGGGAAAAAGATGGCATAAACATAGACGGCAAAAAACTCAACCACTTAAGATTCGCAAATGACCTAGTCCTAATTACTGATAATGCTACTACGCTCCAACATATACTGCAACAGTGGACAGAGGCAAGCAGAAAAGTAGGCCTCACCATGAATGGATCTAAGACAAAAGTTATGACACAAACAAAATGATGAACAGTGCATGGTTCAAATATCGAATATGTGAGAACCTATACATACCTAGGACAAATAATTGCATCAGAGACCAAACTAACATAGAAATCGAAAGAAGAGTAGCTAATGCATGGAAAAGGTATTGGTCACTTAAAGAGATCCTCAAAAGCGAACAATTTCAAAGAAAAAGAGGCAGGCAGGTAAAATGAAATGAAATGAAATAAAATTTATTCACGGAAAACAAGCATTATTACAATATATTTTTCTTCTGCCAAACTGTATAACAGTTTGTTGGCAGATGAAAAGATGGATGGATGATGTAAGGAAAATTGGAGAGGCTGGTCAAGGAAAGCTAGAGACAGAGAGGAGTGGAAAAGGCTGGAAGAGGCCTATGTGTCACAGGACACGCTGATTACTGTTTAGGATAACCGATGTGTTAGTATATATATATTTATAAGTTAGATAAATGATGTTTAGTTTATTTTCAGCATTAAAGGCTATAAAATAATAAATAAATAAATATATCATTTACTACATGCCTAGTTAACCAACTTTCTTAAATAACAAATCACCAAAACATACATTTTACACAAACAAAATGCTATTATGACTTGGGTTGATGTCGTTTCATTACTTGCCTTACACTTCCACATTAGTCTTCTAACCTAATCTAACCAAGTCGGATTGCTTTTCTCAAAAAACCTACTATTGGCTTTCTCATCTCTCTGTCTGTCTTGTTTCTGACACATAATGAATAAAGAAGCGATTTTATTATTTTTGTCACAATTTCACCCTATCGCACGAATAGGTCAAGCATTAGCCAGCTAGTATATTAAATATTGTATCAAAAGCTGCGGCTGCATATCATTCAGGCCGCTAGTTGAACGGCGATGGTTAGTAAAGAGGCTAGGCTGTTGATTGTACGGTTTATCATGCTAGTTGGCTGTGACAAATATATTACTAAATATTCCGTAAATATTTCAAGCATCTACCTATTACCGGTTGATATCGTGCATTAAATAACATTTTTTGAATGAGAGCCCCTCTTAAACACTTATTGTATTTTAATTATTTATTCTTAAAACTTTTGTACTACTAAATATTTTGTGATTATTTCAGGCGACTATCTATTGTCATAATTAATATCGAGTAAAAAACTGCAGAAAATCATGTCTGTTGTACGGGAGTCCCCTTAAAAAAGTTTTTCCTATTTTTAGTTATGTAGTGGCAATAGAAATACATTATCTGTGAAAATTTCAGCTGTCCTAGCTATCATATTTCATTAGATTTTTTTGTTTTTTGTGATTTATTTGTTGAAAGACAAACGGAATGAAATAAAAATTATGTTTATTCTACGAGAGCCACCCTTAAAAAACATATTATTCTATTTTTTGTATTTGCTGTTATAGCACTAACAGAAATACAATATTAGTGGAAATCTTAGCTTCCTGGCTATCACGGTTCATTAGATACAGCCTGGTGAAAGAAAAACGGATAGCAATAAAAATAACGTTTGTTCTATGAGAGCCCCCTTAAAAAATAATTTTATTGTTTTTAGTATTTGTTGTTATAACAGCAATAATAATACATAATCTATGATTTTTTTTGCTTTTTAGCTATCATAGTTAGATAGAGCCTGGTGAAAGACAAACAGATAATATTAAATATCACGTTCGTTCTATGAGAGTCTTATGAGTCCCTTACAAAAATATTTAATTTTGTTTTCAGTACTTGCTTTTATAGCGGCAACAGAAATACATTGTGTGTGAAAATCTTATCTTTCTAGCTATCACAGTTTATATTTTTTATTTATTTATTTATAAGTAGGTACATGTACATCTTATGAACTAATACATAGTCCCACACAACCGAACACAGAACCGATAGTCTCAACCAAGCTTGTGTATAACAGTTTTAGGGTACCTCGGGGAACTTTATTACTTAAGTGGTTAAATTTACTTAAGATAGCTCTAAGCTTGTTAGATATGTAGTCAACTTGTTCTGACCAGGAGAACTGGGGCCTTACCACAACCTCTTAAAGCAGTATTATTTCAGTCTTATTTCGTGTTTTGGCACCACGACGTCTTAAAACAGTATTACAATAATGTCGTTTAAACCTAGCCGTTTTGTGACGTCATCCATAGGTTTTGTTCATTTTGTTCATTCAGCGCCAAATATGACATTCTTTAAAAAGTCACCCGTTATACATAAACACAATAATATTGAATAAATAATATTATACTTAACGCCAATTCGCGTAATCGGCATCGTATGGAGTTCCGAGAGGAATGCGACTCCTTCCATTTCACGATGCTGGTTCATTAAGCAAAACAGACTCCCACAGAGTGATGAATAGAGGCCACTCTGCTGAAAAGCACTAGAAAATCTACAGAGTTCTTCGTAAAGACTAAGGTAAGCTCTGTGGGTAAGCCCATATTTACCTTGAATTAAGTACCTACACACTTAAGCATTGTAATGTGTGATTAACCACTATTGTTATTGTAAATATATAATGTACCTACTCATACTTATACATGGTTATTTTTTGTAGGTGTTGATTGTATTACCATTTTGATTCGAAGATAACAATATGATTAGCGAAGTCGAATAACTATACGGATATAATTAGTGAAGTCGGATACATTCAGAGTCACAGGACAAACCGAGGGAACAACCACGGAACAAGAACAATAACAAGAGTTCAGCGGTTGGTGAAAAGGCTGCATTATGATCCAGACACTAATTCAAATATATTACAAATATAATTGTTTTTTATTGTATTTAAAATAACAATTTCTTATAAATTTATAACGTAAGTACAAACTGTGTATGATTTGAAACTATGGGGACATTATCATTATCTAACGACCGCTGTGGTTCGGCCGCGGTTTCGATTACCGTTCTTGGCGAATATTTATTAGGCTTATTTAATTAGTATTCGAGCTATTATATCGATGATCTATAAGAGCTCTACCTCATTAAGATACCATGGCGATGTCGCCAGCTACGTCTCATGCGCTGGCACTTGGCGACGACGGTACGGTAACGCCGCCGCCGAAAAGTTGGAAGCGTGGCAACGTACTACAGCTCTCTACGTGACTTCTGGATACTCTGGTGGCCTGGAGACGTTACCAGTGTTACTACTATGATGTACACGTGTAAACTCATGTATTACCCGTGGTACACCCATTGATACAACTGGTTGTACCACAGGGCTTTTTTTTTCCCGATGGATCAACCGTACGGCGGAACAACTAAAAACATTCCCTGTGGTGCTACCAATCTAGCCTAGAACTTATATTAGATAAAAGGTTATCAATATTATGGATCAACTTCCATTTATAGTCATAGGGGTGCATATAGTTGCAAACCAAAGAGTTTTCAAACCTTTTTTTATCTTATTAATGATTTTTTTGCTATTCAAATTGAAGTAATTATTAATTTTGTGTCAAATTTTTCTATAACCTTCAATTTTGTTTCTTCTGCAATAATTGTTCAAATTTAATTAACATGTCTGAATTAAGGTTTGTAAACCGAAAAGGAGAGAAAGTATTAATTTTGAATGGACGGCAATTTTATAAAATAAAAGTATAATATAAGAACTGGGGGCCTACTACAACCGTGTACAAAACAGTCTTATTGCAGGAGTGTTTTGTTTCAAGCTTAAAGCAATCTTGCTTATATCCGTACCTTAACCGTACATTATGCGTACAATGTATTCCTACTTAGTGCTTTTGTGACGTCACTTCAATTTTAGTTCATTCAATTCGAACCATGACGTGATTTTGGAGTAGTATTGTTTTTAACAATATTGTTTTTATGTCAAATTGAGCGATTTTAAAGAAGTTGCTAGGTACCCAACGGATATATTATTGTTATGCAAAATACTGTTCAAGAAATCATTTTCATAACCCAAAAAGCAAGTAAACCGTATTTATACACATTAACTTGTAGAATAAATGATGGAGCTAACAATTTAAGTACCTTTTTTCGTGTTCCACGGGAACCCCACTACGTGGTAAGCGAGGCCGTTATATTGAACTCAAGCCGACAAAAACCGCATGCGATTTCATTAAAATGGATCAATGAGGCAATTTCCTCACCCACGCTGTATCATCTCCAGGCTTTAGCTAGACCCCTCGATGTGGGAACCACGGTATCCCCGTCTTCTCCCTGCTTCTTTTAGGGTAGCGTCAACCTCAGGTCCGCACTCACAGAGGACGGAGGTCACTGAGCTATCTCCAACGCATGAGTCGCCTCCGCCGGACCACACCCATTTAGCGGGCTCGACAAACGGAATTGAAATTGTCTTAACTTTCTCCCGGACCTCTTCCACCATCTTCTTCTCGAGCATTACTTGCTCGTAGCGACAACCTACGCGCTTACATTGCTCACCGTAACTACGGGCTTGTCGCCCAGTGAGATTAGGTACTCGCACCTCGAGATACGCCTATAAATGCCGGTACATATACATTTCATAGTAGAACTCATAGAAATTTATTCAATATTTAACAAACAAATTTAAAAATAAAGTACCTAGAAAATACGAGTATTTTACTTCAAAGTAAGAACTTATTATCTAAAATCCTTTTTTGAAAAAAAAACTCCATGGTTTTTTAAAAAGAAATTAGTGACATTAGGTATAGGGCTTGACTACAGAGAAGATTTCAGCATCCGGTGATTTTCCTCCGGTTTTAAATTGTCTTCGGTAGGCTCCGTGGATACTCCGGTAATGTTGAGCTTATATTTAATAGTCAAAAAAATAATATTTTCAAATATTCATCCGTGAACATTAAAACTACCAATAGAGACACGGTGCTAATATTATTATCATAATAATATTATTAAAATATGTAAAACGTCCAAATATTCAAACAAAACTACATATCAAATGTTTAATTAATTCTTGTTTAATGATTATTACACCAACACAATCAACTTATTACCCACTTAGTGCCCGGAATACTTTAATAGAGTCATCCCTTATTACGTGAAACCGAATATAATGATTGGTGCCATGTGGGTATTGATCCTCCGCTGCCTAACACTCCGAGGATTTAGGCGATTAAAATGTATTATTGAACATTTTAATGTACCTACTTATTAATAGTGTATTTATAAACAAAAAAATATAATTTCATTGCATGAAAGAAAGAAAAATACTTGACTTGAATCGCCGGAAGATTTGAAAAATAAAAACCGGGTTTTCGCAAAAACCTACGGAGGAGCTCTGACTTTTTTGTCTCCGCAGCACAGCTCTAATGTGAAGCAGGGAATAGACAACTATTACAAATAGTTCATTCATTTCTGTCAATAGGCAGGAATCAAACAAAACTTTGTTAAATGCTCATGGTGCCAATTTGAGTAAGGTTATTATTGAGCCTGGAAACAAGGAAAAGAGACACCGCTATACGTACTGTATAGCACCATCTCTTTCTCACAGTAAATGGATCGACTTTTAAGTAATTTATTAAACGTTCTAAGGAAATACTTACCTTTTTTAAGTAACTGGCAGAATAATTATATAAAAACTAAGGTATTAAAAAAAAGTAAAAATAGCTGTCATCTGACAAAATAAACTCGTGGACCTATAAAAATCTATGTAACATTTTATTTTCCAGCGCAAAAATAAAGCCATTAGTTAGTAGGTAATTTACTATGTTTATGTTGTGGGCATTTATGAGCATGTCACGCAAATATTATAACAAATGGTAGCAGAGAATGGTTATAAGCTGGGCATCCAAGAAGCAAGGAGCAACTGCCATTTCAACTACTGAAGCAGAATATATAGGTATATCGCTATCAGAAATTGTGGATGAAGCTCTCCATCTAAGACTACTGCTGAAAAACATAACAGCAGTGAAGCAAGATAAAATAATGATATTCAATGACAACCATTGAATATATAGGTATATCGCTATCAGAAATTGTGGATGAAGCTCTCCATCTAAGACTACTGCTGAAAAACATAACAGCAGTGAAGCAAGATAAAATAATGATATTCAATGACAACCAAGCAGTATTGAAGCTATGGGAAAATGCTATCATAAAGTACTGGGTGGCGCAAAAGTACTGGCACTAAAGAAAATACCTTTATTTTTTTTATATGACATTTTCTGTACTTCTGTTGTTGAAAATTGTGTAGTGAACAAATGTAAAATACACTGAAAATAAACATGGACCGTTTTACTCCCCAAGAACGTGGAATAATTGTGTCAATGTTCTTAGTGGACGCTTTTCCAGGCCGAGTTATCTCTCGTTTTGGCGATTTGCCTTGGCCTGCAAGATCACCCGATCTGACCAGTCCAGACTTCTTTCTTTGGGGTTTTTTGAAATCTCGGGTGTATGTGAACAAGCCACAGACTCTCGCAGCTCTAAAAGAAAACATTCGTCAAGAAATAACGAACATATCGCAGGAAGTGTCACGGCAAGTTATGCAAAATGTCATAAATAGGGCTCAAATGTGTATCAACTCTGGAGGTCACCATTTAAAAGACATCATCTTTAAATCCTAATGGTACGAAATTTAATGGTACAAATATACATTTAAAAAAACCTAAATCTAGTTTTCTAATTTAGAAAAAATGTTATAGCCGAACCAAATAGGGTCTTTACTTTTGCGCCACCCAGTATCAAACGAAACACCGCCCTTAAATTCAGTTTTTGAAAGAGCATTTACAAAGTGGAAGTATTAGTGTACGTACAAAGACACATCAAATATGTTGGCCGATGTGCTGGAACTAAGAAAACGCTTAGACTTATATAGGAGTGTTGTGTTGAACCTCTGTGACAAAATTCGATTCATATTCAATATTTTCTCTGACATTAAAACAATAGTGAATTTTAGGTGTACTTATATATATGTAACATTTTATTTTCCACTGTAATTTTTTTTCTTATACTTTATTAACTAAATCTTACAAAATATAACGCCATTAGTAATTAAATGTTTTTAATTGTCTGGGCATTTATAATCACATCACACCGACACACGTCCGACATAAAACCATCCACAGGATTTGTATATAGGATGTCTATATTTGCACCAGAGTGAAGCCAGGGCGCGCAGCTAGTTTGGTAAATTGTTATTTTAAAAAGGTAGTTGCTATGGGAACCGAAATCATGTCGATGACGTTAAAATAGACATGCGCACTACGTCTCTGTCACATCACCTACTCACTTTGAGACCATGCATGCTTGAGACTTCATTGACTTTTCTTTTGGATTGGCTTAGCCCTACCTTATTAAGACACCATGGTGACGTCACCAGGCGCAGGCCTAGTTACTCCCTGTACAATGCCCAACCTCCGAAGGCCGTCAATTCGAGTGATCATGGCGTCTGGACATTTAGTTCGTTTGCGTCTTGATCTTAGGCATCGAGATACTTCTTCGTCTACGTCGTTAAGTAATGGTAGCTGACTGGCGGCTGAGTGAGCGAGGAGCAGTTCACACGTGTACATTATAGTGGTAACACTGGTAACGTCACCAGGCCACCAGAGTATCCAGAAGTCACGTAGAGAGCTGTAGTACGTTGCCACGCTTTCAACTTTGCGGCGGCGGCGTTACCGTACCGTCGTCGCCAAGTGCCGGCGCATGAGACGTAACTGGCGACATCGCCATGGTATTTTAATGTGGTAGAGCTCTTATAGATCATCGATAGAATAGCTCGAATACTAATTAAATAAGCCTAATAGATATTTGCAATGAGCGGTAATCAAAACCGCGGCCGAACCACAGCGGTCGTTAGATAATGGTAATGTCCCCATAGTTTCAAATAATACACAGTTTGTACATACGTTATTAATTTATAAGAACTTGTTATTTTAAATACAATAAAAAACAATTATATTTGTAAAATATTTAAATTAGTGTCTGGATCATAATGCAGCCTTTTTACCAACCGCTGAACTCTTATTATTGTTCTTATTCCGTGGTTGTTCCCTCGGTTTGTCCTGTGACTCTGAATGTATCCGACTTCACTAATTATGTCCGTATATTCGACTTCGCTAATCATATTGTTATCTTCGAATCAAAATTGTAAATAAAATGGTAATACAATCAACACCTAGAAAAAATAACTATGTATAAGTTTGAGTAGGTACAATATATATTTACAATAACAATAGTGGTTAATCACACATTACAATGCTTAAGTGTGTAGGTACTTAATTCAAGATAAATATGGGCTTACCCACAGGGCTTACCTTAGTCTTTACGAAGAACTCTGTAAATTTTCTAGGGCTTTTCAGCAGAGTGGCCTCTATTCATCACTCTGTGGGAGTCTGTTTTGCTTAATGAACCAGCATCGTGAAATGGAAGGAGTCGCATTCCTCTCGTAACTCCATACGATGCCGATTACGTGAATTGGCGTTAAGTATAATATTATTTATTCAATATTATTGTGTATATGTATAACGGGTGACTTTTTAAAGAATGTCATATTTGACGCTGAATGAACAAAATGAACAAAACCTATGGATGACGTCACAAAACTGCTAGGTTTAAACGATATTATTGTAATACTGTTTTAAGACGTCGTGGTACCAAAACACGAAATAAGACTGAAATAATTCTGCTTTAAGAGGTTGTGGTTAGGCCCCTGTTTGAGTTTCTGGTGTTGTTCTCTATATAAAAAAGAGAAGTGCAGGGAGTCGGTGACGATTGATGTTAGTACTTATTTCATATATTTTCTGATGACACATTAGCGAATGGAATGGAATTTTTCCTTAATTCGCATAATAAAAGAATCGTAAAATCTCAATTTTATTTAATAATACAAATGAAAAAATAAGTCAACATTGTGAAACAAGGGATCTACGAGCAATTTTGGACCCTATCGACACTAAAATTTTTCTATTATTTTTCAATCGTCATGATCAGTAGATATCGCATAGGTACTACATAATACGAAAAGTACGTTTTAGAATTTTGTTGGTACGCTCGGAAAATTGCTTAAACCCACATTTTGGGCTATCTTTTAGCTTGACATAAATGGGTAAATTCGTTTGCTACTTTCAGATAAGCTCTGTTGCTTTGTCTAAGTCTAAAATAACGATTCATTATTTTGAATATTGGGAATACGCGGTTTTATTGTTTGTTTTCTACAGTTTAGTAGGCTTTCACCCATTTTTTACTTTAACCGTAGAATTGTTTACATCATTATCATCATTAAGTTGAAGTGTCAAGACATTTTAAAAAAAAGCTCTTGTGTATTTTAATTTAATATATATATTTTACTTACAATTGAATGCCTTATAACAGCTAAAAACCTTCTATATCCTCTATTGCACCCTCTCACATAATAAATTCTACTTCATAATCACTCAACTGCATAATAACTTTGTTAACAAAAATGGATCTCTACACAAACTTATTTGCCTGCATGGAGGAGCTGTCAACCACATTCTCAAGACGGATGGCACAGTATGAAGAGGACTTGAAGAATGCTGGAGGTGAGTCCACTATCCATAAGAGTGTAGCCAGTCTTTCTCGGGATTTCACTGATTTTAAGGGCCTTGTATGGAAGACCTTGGGTGCTCTAAAATCCCAGATGGAATTACTGGTGAAGGGCTTAGACCGGCATGAGATGGCATCAAGAGCTAAAGTTCTTCTTCTGCATGGCCTCTCTGAGGAAAGTACAGCGGATCTCACGGGCAGTGTCATAAAAGTAATCACAAACAAAATGAACGCTATAAGTGTCACAGCTAAAGATATTGCTGTTTGCCATCGGCTGGGGAGTGACACTGGTAAACCTCGCCCACTATTGGTAAGGTTTGAAAATCGTGCGACCCGGAGCCAGGTATGGCGTAATAAGTCTAAGCTCAAGGGCACTGGTATAACATTATCGGAGTTCCTCACAAAGCCCAGACATGACCTATTTGTATGCGCTCGAAAGCATTATGGTGTGAGACAGTGCTGGACCTCTGATGGGAAGATTGTTGTCCAAGTCACGGATAATTCGCGGCATAAAATCGAGTCGGCGGCAGAACTGCAACAACTTCTCGAGAAATATCCTGTGGGCGAAGCGACATCTGCTAGTGCGGGCACAGTTTCGCAGAGGAAACCGCGCAAATAGATCGACAACGAATTTTTTCACACTTGTTATATAATATTATTCTTTTTTTTTTATTGTTCCTGTTGAGAATTAATATTGGCGGTCAGTTACACATTTTTGTTTTGCTTTGTAGTTTGTTTAATTTACATAGACTTTGACGTAACTGACGTCTTACAACATTATCTTAATCGTTCGGAAACGTCAATACTTAATGTTTGAATACTAGTCTTTTTGCGATGTAAAACTTTTTTATAAAATTTTTGTAATTTTTTTTTTTTTTTTTTTAAATGCAACTAGCGAGTGCATAGAGGATTGGCTTTAGGTTCAAACTAGTAATTATTTATTTTATATATTATATAATTAATTTATATATTATTCAAAATTAGATATTTATATATTTAGTATTTTTATTATTTTTTTTTTATTTGTATGTCTGAAAACTCAGACGTTACTTCAGACTCGGATGATAGTTTTGCTTCTTGTTCTTCTTCGGTTGCGTCTAATGACAGTTTTGCCAGTGCATCTGGTAACAATAATGCTGCTCAGCTCTGTGACGAACTGTCCTCTATTTTTTCAGCCCTTCCTTATTATTTCAATGTTGTCCATATAAATGCTCAAAGCATTCCTGGACATTATTGTGATATGCTGGCTTCTTTCAATAATTCTGACTGTGTTCATGCTATCCTTATCTCTGAATCTTTTCTTAAGCCTTCACTCCCTTCCACCCAGTATTCTCTACCCGGGTATAAGCTTGTGCGTGTTGACAGAACTGGTAAGGGTGGCGGCGGGGTTGCTGTGTATCTGCGTGGGGATATATCTCATAAAATTGTTGACCAGTCTCCAGGTGTATACTCAAATTTTACAGAGTATCTTTTTATTGAAATTGATTTTAAGCACACCAAAGCATTACTTGGCGTATACTACAGCCCTGTGAGCAATATTGATTATTTCTCTGCTTTTGAAATGCAATTGGAAAAGTTTTCGTCAATGTATGAACAGAGAATTATCCTCGGGGACTTTAATACCTGTCTACTAAAAAAAGATTCACGTAGCCGTAAACTCTGCTCTCTTGTCTCTTCTGTGGACATGCACATTCTTCCCCTAAAAGCCACACATAAGGTTCCAAAAACTCAGCCTTCGCTACTGGACCTCATTCTAGTCTCCAACCCTCATAAGGTGGCCTCACACGGTCAGTTATCTGCTCCTTTTTCATACCATGATCTCTTATATCTCTCCTATAAACTCCGTCCTCCGAAACGCAAGGGTAAATTTCTATATCTTCGTAATTTTAAAGACATTGATCTGGAACGTTTGGGTGGTGATGTGGATGGTACTGACTGGTCGTCTGTTTATGACTGCGATGACCTGGATGAGAAGGTGTCAATCTTTACCGGCACATTGTTGTCAATCTTTGATGTACATGCTCCTCTTAAAAAGGTAAGAGTTAGACATCGTCCTGCGCCATGGCTTTCTCCAACTATTAAAAACATGATGTCAAAGCGAGATAAGGCCAAGCGCAAATATATGAAGTGCCAGTCTGAGGAGGGGTTGAACTTATATAAGAAACTGCGTAATCGCTGCAATCGTATGTGTAGGGATGCGAGACGAGACCACATTCACAAGTCAATTGAAAACCTTGACACTTCACAACAATGGCAGTTCCTGAAATCCTTGGGTATTGGTAAGGTCGCCTATGACAACCTTACTGACATGGATCCCAATGCATTAAATGCCTATTTCTCAGCGCCTCCAACTGCTATCCCTATTGATGTTAAATCTTCAACCTTAAATCTTCTCTCTTCTCTTCCACTACCTTTAAATACTTCCTTCTCATTTCATCCGGTAACAGAAGCGGATGTTAGTAAACATTTAAAATCCATATCCACTCGGGCGGTCGGTGACGATGGCCTTCAACTTCCAATGTTTCTCCCCATCGTAAATCTCATTCTTCCAATCCTAGCTCACATTATAAACTACTCCTTATATTCTAACCTTTTCCCTTCATCATGGAAGAAAGCTTCTGTTATACCTTTGCCCAAAGTACCCAATCCTACAACATACTCCCAATTCCGCCCCATTTCAATTCTTCCCATCCTGTCAAAGGTACTTGAGAGTATTGTTCACGATCAACTCACCTATTACCTCTCCTCTAATGGCCTGCTAAGTCCTTTCCAATCTGGGTTTCGCCGTGGTCATAGTACTATAACAACTCTAGTTAAAGTTACAGATGACATAAGATTGGCCATGGAGAAAAAACAACTTACAGTCTTGGTCTTATTGGACTTCAGTAGTGCCTTCAACTCGGTTGATTTTGACATTCTCTTAGGTATTCTTTCATCCATCAATATTTCTGCCTCTGCAACTACATGGTTTAAATCATACCTCCATGGACGCTCACAATCTGTTAGAATGAATGATGCTTCCTCCGATTGGTGCGACTTAGTAGCAGGCGTTCCACAAGGTGGCGTCCTTTCTCCTCTTCTCTTCTCTGTCTTCATTAACGCCATCACGAAGGTCCTAACTTCGCATTATCACCTCTACGCAGACGACTTGCAGATATATCGACATTTCAAAGCTGACGAACTACCTGGGGCTGTGGATGCCATCAACAGTGACCTTGAAAATATCAATATCTGGGCCAAATCTTTTGGATTGCTGGTCAACCCAAAAAAATCTCAAGCGCTTATTGTTGGTAGTAGATACATGCTCCGCCTCCTGGATCATGATTCTCTGCCTCCAGTAACATATGATTCTGTAGTAATTGGTTATTCCAAAAGTGTAAAAAATTTAGGCGTGCACATCGACTCTATGCTTGCCTGGGATGTTCACATCGCGGAGGTAAGTAGAAGGGTATACTGTTCATTTCAATCCCTCAAACGTCTCCAGAAACTCCTACCTCTTCAGACTAAAGTTACTCTTGCACAATCTCTCTTACTCTCTCTACTAGACTATGCTGATGTCTGTTATCTCGATGCATCGGAGGAACTGCTGAACAAACTAGAACGCTTGCAAAATCTGGGAATCCGATTTGTGTTTGGCCTTCGTAAATATGACCATGTCACGGAATATCGTAAAAGATTGAACTGGCTCCCTATTCGACAGCGCCGTGACCTACACATTCTAACTCTTCTCTATACTATTCTTCACAATCCTAATGCTCCAACTTATTTGCGGGAACGCTTCAATTATCTTGTGCCTAGGGGCCAGCCCTGTCGTCTTTCTTCCTCTCTTCTGCTTCGCACACCTGCACACAGTTCCAGCTGTTATGATGGATCCTTCACGGTACAAGCTGTACGTCTTTGGAACGCACTACCTCACACCATTCGCAGTAGTAATACTCTGGACATTTTCAGAAGAAGAACAAGGGAACATTTTCTCTCACAATAATGAAGTCTGTATATTTATCTATTTATGCTTTGTATATTTATATATATTTATATTATATATGTATATATATTTATGTATATATGTATATGTATGTAGGTATATTATGTATTATGTGTAGGTGTAAGTATGTATTAATATAATACGTAGTATGCTATGTTTGTGTAAATACATGTACCTACCTGTTCAGGTAGGTACGCTTATTATCTTTTTTATTTTTATTTTGTTTTCTTTCTTTGTTTATCTTTTCTTTTTGTTTCTTTTTTTTTTTTGTAATGTACACTTCAAATCCCCTTTCATTATTTTATGCTCCTCTGCTACTTAAAGGTTTGCTGGGAGAGAACTCATTTTGAGTTAAGCTCGCCTTTGTACATCTTCTTTGATGTGTTTTGTGTATGATTTATGTACTGTGTGTGCAATAAAGAATTAAATAAAAATAAATAAATTATCCACTTTTATTTTTTTAAGTAATAAATTCTTGAAAAAAAAAATATTTCTGGTTGTTAATTGTCTGCCTACATGTACTCTGTCCTTTTGAATCTGTATTTTTGAAAATCTTTCCTTATGCGCATAAAGAAATTTTTATACGTATGTGTATAATCATGTGTGTCCTATGTTAACAGAGCAGCAATAACATCATCAAAGAGTGTGACCATTCTTGTGAAACTAATTTTATTCGAAATGATGTCGCTCTAAAAATTGATGAAATGAAACAAAAAATAACAAAATCTGTTAAACCAAATTCAAGAATTTATAAAAAATCACTAAACCGTCTGAAAGATTCGGGATTTGATTTGGTATCCAATCTACCTACGTTAAACAGTATAAAACATTCTTTATATGATGCCAGAAACAAAGCAGCCGGTGTGAGTAAAACCGTATATAAATTGGCTTATGAAGTAGAAATTCCTGTACAGCATTACCAATTTCTGTTAGCTGATTATTCTTTTAACGGATCTAGAATACTGGTATTCTGCACTAGTGAAACAAGAAAAAATATTGCAAATATAGCAGAATTTTTTGGGGACGGCACATTTAAGTGTTGTCCCTTCTCCATTTGTACAACTGTTTACAATACATGGAGAAATGGGCAGCTTTAATAACACTACTAGCGTAGTGCCACTGTTTCACGCTTTATTAACCGACAAGAAGAGACAAACGTATGAAACATTATTCAATATAATCTAATGAAACTTCCTGATTGGAAACCTAAAAAATATCATTCGGATTTTGAAATTGCGGCAGTTAAAGCTATGGCTGAAGTATTTCCTGGTGTGGTAATACGAGGTTTTTACTATCACTGGTCAAGAGCAATTTGGAGAAAAGGTAAAGATTCTGGTCATACAAAAAACAAACCTGAAAAGCGAATTGTGTATCTCTGCTCAGTATTGGCATTGCTGCCAGCTGACAGAATCTTAGAAGGTTGGAATTATATTAAGTCAATGTGATAAACAATGTCCCAATAAAATGACAATTTTTTTACTTTACATTCAACGTACTTGGATAAACAATAAAAATGTTAACCAATTGATCAGTGTTTTTGCAGAGAGACATCGTAGTAATAATGTGGCTGAATCTTATCATTCTGAACTCAGTAAAAACATCAATAAGAACACAGTAACCCTTATACGACTCCTAAAACATTTAGAGCAAATTGCATGCTTAGCCGAAATAAACTTGAAAAAGATATCCAAAAAACTTAGGAAAGCCAAGAACCAATAGTATGGTAGCGAATGATGATTTCATCCGTAACATTCAAATGGAATTAATCAATGGCATGATAGACGTTGGTTTTGCTTTAGAAAAACTAAGATGAATCTGATTTTTGCAAACATTAAATAAGTCTGAACAATCCCGCCCACACGCTCTTCACTGTGACTTCTGTAATCCAGGATTAACAGTAATAACTAGCTAGCTTACCTAATTCTTTAGGCGCGTTAGGCATTTTTGAGATGGGTAGAAACAATTGAACTCGCGACCCGTTACCGACATCTCTGTATAGTGGGGCGCACTATAAGTTACCGGAATGAATATGAAAAAATACTATTAAAGGTACAAAATTAATTTATTGTTTTTCAAAATAATCTCCCTTGGCGTCTATGCACTTTTTCATTCGATCAAACCAGTTTTAAAAACTTTTGTGCCACTCCTCTGTGGTGACCTCTGAAACGTGTTTTTCATACTCCTCGACTGCCTCTTCTGGTGATGAAAATCGTTGGCCGCGTAATTGGTTCTTAATTTTTGGGAACAGATAAAAGTCACAAGGTGCCAGGTCGGGACTGTATGCAGGATGACTCATGAGTTCTACATTTTTCGCCTTCAAAAAGTCGTTTGTTTGAACTAGCATTGTCGTGGTGCAGGATGATACGGCGTTTACGGTTATTTTTACGGAGTTCGTCAATAACTTCCGGCAAACAAATGGTCGTGTACCAGTCACTATTCACAGTACGACGATTTTCTAAAGCAACAGTAGCCACGTGTCCAGTTTTATTAAAAAAAGAAGCAATCATCCGCTTAGATGCACTTTTCACGCGCGCCACTTTGGTTGGTTTCGGCTCATCTTGAAAGACCCATACGCTCGATTGCTGCTTTGTTTTGGGATCGTAGCAATAAATCCATGTTTCGTCACCTGTTACTATGTCCCACACCAAATTTGACGCACCTTCGTTGAATCTGGTAAGCATGGCACTGCACCAAGTGACGCAGTCCGTTTTTTGATCCTCGGTCAAGTTATGTGGGATCCATCGCGAGCACAGCTTTCTCACACCCAAATGTTTGTGTAGGATTGATTGTATTTGACTCATGCCTATTTCTAAGGATGCGCGAATTTCATGGTAGGTCACATGCCTGTCTGTTTCATCATACGGCGCACAGCATCGATGTTTTTGTTGGTCACAGCGGTGGACGGCCGACCATCGCGAGATTCGTCACTGAGATTGATACGAGCACGCTTGAATTCTGCAAACCAGCTATAAACAGTCGTCTTGCATGGAGCTTCATCGCCAAAAGCTGTTTCAAGCCGAGCGATGCTCTGTTGAGCCGTCAAATTACACTTAAAATCGTAGAAAATCATACTACGAAAATTTTCCCGAGTTAAATCCATGTTGATGCAGACACACAATTTTTTAAATGGCGCCACAAGGTAAAAACAAAAGACAGTTAGATGAAACAAACTGTATTCTACAGCCAAAGAGTTCTATTTTCAAATGTTGTAATAAATTTTTAAATATTGTTTATGTAAGTGGCCAGTTCCGGAAACTTTTAGTGTAACCTATGTATAAGTAAAAACATTTTTCAAGATTTCACTTAAGTTGGTACTCCCGGAGTCACCTTGTTGGTTTTATTAAGTTTATTTTTAATTCAACATGTCAACTTATAATAGGAATTTGTCTTGCGACTCATTTAATTTATGCAAAAAAAATAGCAATTAATAAGTTTTATTTTATTATTTTTTATATTACACTAAATAAACAATAATAATATAACTATCTATTTTTTTAATTTTTAATTCTTATCCACGCTATCCTTTTAAATTATAGTTGTACCACAGTGAATTGTTTTAGTTGTTCCACCGTACGGTTGATCCATCGGGAAAAAAAAAGCCCTGTGGTACAACCAGTTGTATCAATGGGTGTACCACGGGTAATACATGGTGTGAACTGCTCCTCGCTCACTCAGCCGCCAGTCAGCTACCATTACTTAACGACGTACATAACGAAGAAGTATCTCGATGCCTAAGATCAAGACGTAAACGAACTTAATGTCCAGACACCATGATCACTCGAATTGACGGCCTTCGGAGGCTGGGCATTGTACAGGGAGTAACTAGGCCTGCGCCTGGTGACGTCACCATGGTGTCTTAATGAGGTAGGGCTAAGCCAATCCAAAAGACAAAGTCAATGAAGTCTCAAGCATGCATGGTCTCAATGTGAGTAGGTGATGTGACCGAGACGTAGTGCGCATGTCTATTTTAACGTCATCGACATGATTTCGGTTCCCATAGCAACAATCTTTTTAAAATAACAATTTACCAAACTAGCTGCGCGCCCTGGCTTCACTCTGGTGCAAATATAGACATCCTATATAGAAATCCTGTGGATGGTTTTATGTCGGACGTGTGTCGGTGTGATGTGATAATAAATGCCTAGACAATTAAAAACATCTAATTACTAATGGCGTTATATTTTGTAAGGTTTACTTAATAAAGTATAAGAAAAAAATTACAGTGTAAAATAAAATGTTACATAAACACCTAAAATTCACAATTGTTTTAATGTCAGAGAAGATATTGAATATGAATCGAATTTTGTCACAGAGGTTCAACACAACACTCCTCCTCGCAATGATAAGCCTAAGCGTTTACTTAGTTCCAGATGTCGAGGTCCTGGTACTCCTTTCGTTAACACATCGGCCAACATAATTGATGTGTCTTTGTACGTACACTAATACTTCCACTTTGTAAATGCTCTTTCAAAAACTGAATTTATGGGCGATGTTTCGTTTGATACTTTATGATAGCATTTTCCCATAGCTTCAATACTGCTTGGTTGTCATTGAATATCATTATTTTATCTTGCTTCACTGCTGTTATGTTTTTCAGCAGTAGCCTTAGATGGAGAGCTTCATTCACAATTTCTGATGGCGATATACCTATATATTCTGCTTCAGCAGTTGAAATGGCAGTTGCTCCTTGCTTCTTGGATTCCCAGCTTATAACCATTCTCTGCTACCATTTGTTATAATATTTGCGTGACATGCTCATAAATGACCACAACATAAACATAGTAAATTACCTACTAACTAATGGCTTTATTTTTGCACTGGTAAATAAAATGTTACATAGATTTTTATAGGTCCACGAGTTAAAATTATTTTGTCAGATGACAGCTATGTTTACTTTTTTTTAATACCTTAGTTTTTATATAATTATTCTGCCAGTTATTTAAAAAAGGTAAGTATTTCCATAGAACGTTTAATAAATTACTTAAAAGTCGATCAATTTACTGTGAAAAAGAGATGGTGCTATACAGTACGTATAGCGGTGTCTCTTTCCCTTGTTTCCAGGCTCAATAATAACCTTACTCAAATTGGTACCATGAGCATATAACAAAGTTTTGTTTGATTCCTGCCTATTGACAGAAATGAACGAACTATTTATAATAGTTGTCTATTCCCTACTTCACATTAGAGCTGTGCTGCGGAGACAAAAAAGTCAGAGCTCCTCCGTAGGTTTTTGCGAAAACCCGGTTTTTATTTTTCAAATCTTCCGGCGATTCAAGTCAAGTATTTTTCTTTCTTTCATACAATGAAATTATATTTTTTTGTTTATAAATACACTATTAATAAGTAGGTACATTAAAATGTACAACAATACATTTTAATCGCCTAAATCCTCGGAGTGTTAGGCAGCGGAGGATCAATACCCACATGGCACCAATCATTATATTCGGTTTCACGTAATAAGGGATAACTCTATTAAAGTATTCCGGGCACTAAGTGGGTAATAAGTCGATTGTGTTGGTGTAATAATCATTAAACAAGAATTAATGAAACATTTAATATATAGTTTTGTTTGAATATTTGGACGACGAATATCACGAATGAATATTTGAAAATATTATTTTTTTGACTTATAAATATAAGTTCAACATTACCGGAGTACCCACGGAGCCTACCGAAGATAATTTAAAACCGGAGGAAAATCACCGGATACTGAAATCTTCTCTGTAGTCAAGCCCTATACCTAATGTCACTAATTTCTTTTTAAAAGACCATGGAGTTTTTTTTTTCAAAAAAGGATTTTAGATAATAAGTTCTTACTTTGAAGTAAAATACTCGTATTTTCTAGGTACTTTATTTTTAAATTTGTTTGTTAAATATTGAATAAATTTCTATGAGTTCTACTATGAAATTTATACCTGCATTTATAGGCGTATCTCGAGGTGCGTGTACCTAATCTCACTGGGCGACAAGCCCGCAGTTACGGTGAGTAATGTAAGCGCGTAGGTTGTCGCTACGAGCAAGTAATGCTCGAGAAGAAGATGGTGGAGGAGGTCCGGGAGAAAGTTAAGACAATTTCAATTCTGTTTGTCGAGCCCGCTAAATGAGTGTGGTCCGGCGGAGGCGACTCATGCGTTGGAGATAGCTCAGTGACCTCCGTCCTCTGTGAGTGCGGACCTGAGATTGATGCTACCCTAAAAGAAGCAGGGAGAAGACGGGGATACCGTGGTTCCCACATCGAGGGCTTTAGCCTGGACATGATACAACGTGGGTGAGGAAATTGCCTCATTGATCCATTTTAATGAAATCGCATGCGATTTTAGTCGGTTTGAGTTCGATATAACGGCCTCGCTGACCACGTAGTGGGGTTCCCGTGGAACACGAAAAAAGGTACTTAAATTGTTAGCTCCATCATTCTATAAGTTAATGTGTATAAATACGGTTTACTTGCTTTTTGGGTTATGAAAATGATTTCTTGAACAGTATTTTGCATAACAATAATATATCCGTTGGGTACCTAGCAACTTCTTTAAAATCGCTCAATTTGACATAAAAACAATATTGTTAAAAACAATACTACTCCAAAATCACGTCATGGTTCGAATTGAATGAACTAAAATTGAAGTGACGTCACAAAAGCACTAAGCAGGAATACATTGTATGCATAATGTACGGTTGTGGTACGGATATAAGCAAGATTGCTTTAAGCTTGAAACAAAACACTCCTGCAATAAGACTTACTACTACTTGACTTTGTACACGGTTGTAGTAGGCCCCCTGTTCATCAATTTTCATTCCCAGATAGGTTACACACTTTACTCTCTCTATCGGTTTGCAGCTACAGTTGACTAGGTTATTATGAAAACATTCATATGAATGAGTGTAAAGTGAGTACGGTGAGTCTTCTGCTTTGTTTTGTCCGCGTTGAGCACTATGCCGTTGTCGTGTGACCAATTAACAACTGCATTCACGTCCTGTTGAACTAGTCGACACGTTTCGGCCAAGTTGGTGCCTGCGCGCAGCACACATGTGTCGTCCGCGAACATATATGCTGAGCAATGTTGTAATGTTCCACATAAGCTTTTTACATGCATTAAATAGCACACAGGTCCACATCCGAAGCCTTTCTTTTTTTACATACGGAAAATCCCCACGGATACCTCCCCACCGCAGCCGGCGGGAGAGGTTATGTCGGACTAGAACCGACTAAAACGCACGACGCCTGTGGGTCATTTTGGCTGCCATAGGTGAGGTTGACAGGCATATCCCTCGCACCCCGGCCGACCCAGAGCCGTTTCTCTCGATCTGGCCCTCTCCTCGAATGTGGGGACCACAGAGTCGACACTATGTCGGCACTATGCCGTTGTCGTGTGACCAATTAACAACTGCATTCACGTCCTGTTGAACTAGTCGACACGTTTCGGCCAAGTTGGTGCCTGCGCGCAGCACACATGTGTCGTCCGCGAACATATATGCTGAGCAATGTTGTAATGTTCCACATAAGCTTTTTACATGCATTAAATAGCACACAGGTCCACATCCGAAGCCTTTCTTTTTTTACATACGGAAAATCCCCACGGATACCTCCCCACCGCAGCCGGCGGGAGAGGTTATGTCGGACTAGAACCGACTAAAACGCACGACGCCTGTGGGTCATTTTGGCTGCCATAGGTGAGGTTGACAGGCATATCCCTCGCACCCCGGCCGACCCAGAGCCGTTTCTCTCGATCTGGCCCTCTCCTCGAATGTGGGGACCACAGAGTCTCCCCAACTCGTCCCCGCGCCGCCACCGCGGCCTGCTTCTGCTAGTGTGACAGGCGGCTCCACCAGTCACCCCCACATCCAGAGCCGTACGGGACGCCGTACCGCACCCGCTTGTCCTCGCTGAGCGTGTTCCCGACCTTGACTCGATAGGAGCGTGTTCTTCACTCCACATTACCTTATCGCCTGCAATAATGTACTTATTTCTAATGTTTCAAAAGCTTTTATATAATCGAAAAATTTAATTTTATATTATTCCCATCTGTGAATTTTGAAAGTTATGTATTGGTACTTTTCCCTCTTTGTAAACCATTTAAAATACTGTTAGTTTATAAGTAGTTTCCTAGTTCATTTACAATTCCTTTTTCTATGATTTCGTCAATGCTAGATAATATTGCTATTGGCCTGTAATTCATAAAAAGGCGATAAGAAGAGATTTCGTCTTCTTATCGCCTTTTTTATGAATAGAACGTATTAGTGCCTCTTTAAGTTGGTCCGAAAATGTATGGTCTTGAACAGATAAGTCAATCAACTGTGCTAATATCGAGCTAATTTTGTCACATTACTAGATTTATACTTGACATTCGAATCCCATCGCTACCGGGTGATTTCTTTGCATTCATATTTTTAACTATTGTTCCAACCTTTTTATCGGTAACAGGTTGCCACCTCATACACTTATCGATATATTTCACATAGTCGTCCCTATTTAACAGTTTGACATCACACATGTGCTTAATCTATTTTATTTCTTCATCAAAAGTAGCCGCAAATCGATTAGTTATATGTAGAAAGTCTCCTAGCTTATTCATATTAGACAATATTTGTTCATCTACTGTACGTTTTTTTTTTACCCAACAATGCATTTTTTGTATCCCATTTCTTTTTTATATTCTTATTGCAATCAATTATACACTGCCTATCATAATCATTACTACGTTTACAAATCATTTTCGTACATTTATTCCTACATCTTGTATATTCTAATCTATTCACCAAATTCTTTGAATCCTTACACCATACCGTAAATAATCTATCTCGCTCTTTTATTAAGGTTTTCAGGTCTACCATCACCCAACTTTTATTATTTCTAAGACTTGGATGTACTGTTATAGTCTTAAAACAACTGTTATAAATATACAAGATGTGTTAGAATCGTACAATCTTATTGGGCATTGAATATTCATTAATTTATTAAAATCAGCACTTAATATTTTTTATCTAACCATACGATTATCTAGCACACGATAGCGAGATATAGTTGCACTGAGCTTGTCTTCGCCTCGGGTGCAATCAGCAGGCGTAGCACGGTTCCATTGCACTGCGACTGACACTGGATAACGATCTGCTATTTTGTGTTGAATTACGGCTGAATTAATCCGTGCTAGGGGTGCACGTATACAAATGTGATCTATACATGATTTGACGACATTTCCATCGAAAATTTCTTTGCGAGTTATTTTATTGATACACTTTACCAACCCAAATTTGGCGAAAATATTTTCGAACTCAATAACTTCAGTCTATACACTTGAAAACATTTTTTTATTAAAATTGTTAAAGGAGTTCTAATTTTAGCTTACACTTCACGGTACAATGATAAATAGGCAACTAACGGGATTTTTTTAGATTACCCTCAACATTAGACTAATGATAGGAGGACGAATATACGGCAAATTGGTATAACCTACTCAAATATATTATGACATAATTTTACTATTCCGTTTCTATAAATTTGCTAAATCTGTAAAACATAAAACAAATTAGAATCTTCACTAATTGAACCTATAGACAGTGAAAATAACAGTAGGTTATTGCATTGACGGAATTGCCCTGTGTTTATGGATCAAAACAAGGATCAGGCGTAAAAATATTTACAGATTGTTTAATTAGACATTTTTTTTTTATTTATAATTTACATAATTATTTTGTAGCAATATATATTATTATTCTTTATTATTTATGCAGTGAATTTTTTATATACGTGTATACAGAAGTTGATAAATGCACTTATCTATCTTTAGTTTGTCAAAAATATCGAAGGTTGGCCGCTATGCAATCACACTGGAAATCGGACCCCAACTAGGTTTGGAAAAGACTCAGGATGATATTGTAATTTTTTAAAGTTATTCCACTAAAAATAATTATTGCCCGAATTTACTACCTCAAATTGTAAATGAAGTAATCTCGGACACTGTAATACGAAGTTCGGTCAAAAAGCCTACATCAACTATTTAAAGTAGTGAACTCAGCCATGGATCAGACATTATAGGTCCGAGCTGCCCCCTAAGCCGCTTTTCGGTATGCCTTCTAATAAATATCGTAGATCACTCAAAAATTGTTTTATTCTGTCCTTCATCTTTATTTTCAGAGGTCTGTATACAGATATTAAATATATTGGGTCCCTGCCCTCCTCGTCGAGTACAATGGAAGCACACTCCGCCGCTTGCATATTGCACGAATGCACTAATATTTAAGTGTAATATACAGTACAGTACAGTACAGTAATATACAGTCGTGTTGTGTTTTTAGCGTTGTTAACCATACGTTCAAGCTTTCTACCTCGATTGTGTCGATTATATCATCTGATATAGATACAATATTGTTTATAACCGTGAATGTTAATTAATTTGTTATACATACTTACAACTATGAAGAACTATAATAAAGGCAACTTATGTCTTAGCTTTACCTAGCTTTCAGAAATGGAATCACCAAAAAGGTCAAAGGTCAACTTCAACACCAAGTTGTCTGCCCACGTCTATTGGTTTTATTTAGATTTAATGCTCCTTCTAGATTTCCTCGTGGTTCAATCAATCCTCTCTGTCCACCTTTGAAAATGAGTTTTAGGGGCGAATTCCCTATGTGTAAGACTATGTAAGATTGTCAACAGGATCAGTGACGTAATTGATCTGCATGTTGACTCAGTGACTATTCAAAAAAGAAAAACTTTGAATTGCTTAGGCACTTAAAACATAAATATTAGTGTAAGTTGTCTTCCTATCTTTTTTATTTTCTCTTTCTTTGTGATGTTTTAAATCTTAATATTTTTTATTTCTATTTTTTAGTTTTAATAATGTCTAAATTGTTTATGTAATGGTTTTATTAAATATATTTAATACTTAAGTATCCTCCATTAATTTGTTGCATGATGTGTTTCCCTTTAAGTAGTTGTTACATTGTCTGAAGTATTTTTTCTGATAATTTTATGTATGTCGTGTATTAATGTAAACAACTGTTGGTAGACCTAATTAATAATGAAAATAAATATTTAAAAAAAAATGGTTACCGTGGCCTATGAACGTGTTCAATACCAGAGACATTACACTCGAACTGAGGATCCTATATAAAATATTTTTTTTAGTTCATTATTCATACCTACAATAAGCGTACGAATAACTTATTAAATAATCTTGAGAGTCTCCGTGGCGCGGCGGTAGTGAACGCGGCCGCTACGCTGTAGGCGCGGTTTCGATCCCAGCTCAGTGCACATATTAGTATGCATGAATATGGGTATTTGCATTGATCTGATTATCTTGTGTCTCGGAGAGCACATTAAACCGTCGGTCCCGACCCTCAAAAGTCCAACTAGTCTAACTACAGAAATTCAATATCGCCAATTGTTTGTGGAGGTCAGATTGCAGTCGCTTCATGAAAATATCGAAGTTCAACCGCATCTTAGACTAGAAAGCCGACCCCAACTGAGTTGAGAAAAGACTCAGAGAATGAAAATGAATCGTACGAATAAACAGAATTTGAACGAATTTTATTGATGGAATAGAGATGCATCCATAACAGCGCAATATAGGCAATACGTTTGTGTTAGGGTAACACATGCAAGCTTGCGCTGTGGGGTGACGCTATCCGCCCACTGGGGTTGAACATGCGCCCTACAAGCCACTACTCGTCACTCGGTCGATATAGTTGCGGGGAACGGTCGCGCATGCGATACTCTCTGCCCAACAATCAGGTGTAAAGCGACATGGCCGATAGCGAATTTGAAGAATTTCGCCGAGTATTCGACAGATTACCACAACACATAAAGGCTCCGACCCCGTTTTATTCGTGAGTACCTTTTCATATACAAATTTTCTAAAATATATTTTCTTTGGCAGCATACAAATTTGTCACGTGAACTCACTGAAAAGAACTTTAAGAAACAACACGTATTATGTAGTAATCTACTTAACTCGATTCTCAATCAGTGTATAAAACTTTGAACGAATGTTGATTTCTATTGCAGTCTAGTGCCAAATGTTGGTTTGGAAGATGAGTCACCATCATCTAAGAGTGAAGGCTCTCCAGAGGAAGACAGGGGCTGTATGGGAGACGCGGATGGTAATACTATCACAGTCGCCGATGGCATCATATCACCGACTCCACAACCAGATATAACTGATACGCAACGGAGTCCCCATCATCAATCATTCACAAATGGCGAACGCAGAAGAAGAAAATTACCGGAGATTCCTAAAAATAAAAAATGTAAGTGTTTTATAATTTCATAATGTAATGTTTTGTTTATTTGAGTGAACTACAAAAAAAGCATCACCTAGGAGTCACTATGTTATTTTGCTAGCGTTTGTATAATAATCTATGTATATTTTAAATATCTGCAACTGTGCCTTAGCGACTCCCTTCTTTGTAGGTTCAACTATACTTACATATTTGACTGTGCGAAAATTCGTTGGCATAAGTACTTTTACCGTACGGTAAATGACGTTCCTTTTATCTATTAAGTATTTTTTTTCGTTTGTAACCTACATACAAAAAAAAATACTACTACCCAAATTGATTAATGTACGTAATACCTACATCAATAATTCTAAAATAAATTGAAGAATATAATTATCAAACAGTTACATCAAAACATACACATCAAAACAGCATAGAAATATAATATTACATTTTAATGTCAAATCTTATATTTTAATAAGATTTCAATTAATTTACCCTTAATAATCGAAAATTATTGCAAAGTGGAGAAGTAAAAGCTGTAAAACGGACCCCGGTCTCCGAGGGGAGAGTCTCGGGTGCGACCAGAACTAACGCAAAGATGATGCTGATAAGCTTGAAATTCTTATTTCATTTTTAACCAGTTATGCCTTTTTTAATACTTATTTTATTCCGAGCTACCATTGAGAAATTAACTTACGAATATTTTTATAGCTATGGCCTGCCTCGGCTTCACACTAATGTAACTTTATGTCTCATTTTTATGCTAGCGTCACACTACCTTACCGTCTACCGGGCTGTTACCGAAATGATAATGGCAGTAAATTACATAGAGAATCATTTTATATGGTTCTATGCTAAAATACCTACGAAATTCATTCTTAAAATCAAATTAAGATTACACCCGATCGGCTATTTTCTGTTCCCCTGGAGTAGCACCTGAATAAGGCATATCACGGTACTGTGGCCATGGACAGAAAAGTTCAGACACACTTGCCGCAACCTGTGAACACAAATAGGCAGCCACTTAAGCTAACAACTTAGACAAAATTATTTGAGTTTCCGTTTAAATGTTTACATTTTTAGTCTGTGCTCTTTTACGAGTTAACGACAGTTTACTGGGCTCTCTATATGTAGCTGTCATTTTGTGTTCCCTATCCAAGTTTAGGTATATACGTTTTTTAGATATGCCATGCTATCTACAAAAAAACATATATAAAGTTCACCCAGATATGTCAATAAGCTATTTTCTACCGTAAACTGCCATATCGTTTGGCATTGTAAAATTATCGCCGAAAACGTGTTCACACCTAAGCTTTGTTGAACTTATGGCAATAATTATTGATATTTACATGGTATTGTGACCCCAGCATTAAAGCAGATTTAAATGAATGAATACAGAGCCTATAGTAACAGATATCTAAATAATAATTGCATGGTTTAGAAAAAGTTATTGGAGAAAATAATGCTAAAATTTAGAGCTAAAGAATAGTTTACGACTGATTCTCAGACGAAATATACAAATAAGCACAAAAAATTACATGAGAATCGGTCAAGCCGTTTCTATGGCGTTTGTAGACAAACATTGTGACACGAGAATTTTACCTAATTTTTAATATTAAATTCATATATATCCTCCGTGGATAAAGGCGTGATTGTATTCACGCCTTTATCCACGGAGGGTTCCTGGCAGAATAGTGTACCACCCCATCTCTTGCCATGCGGTGTCGTACAAGGCGACTAAGGAATAGGGCTGTTTAACATCAGACAGATATATACAGTCCAGACCACGCTTCAGATGTATGATTCGAGTCAAAAATAATGCCCAGAAGACGCAATAGGCCCACCCCCTATTATGTGAGACCAAATTTAATGTTTGGTCAAATGTGGGTGTTAATTCGCCTCTATCTAACCCTCGGTGGATAAAGGCGTGATTGCATGTATTTATGAATTTAATATTAAAAATTAAGTAAAATTTTCGTTTCACAGTGTTTGTTTACAAACGCCATCGAAACGGTTTGACACTCATTAAAAAAATGTAAATGGCTAAGTTTCAGATAAACTCTACACTTTTCTTTTAATTTATGTTACGTGATAATTTCCCTTTTTTTAAACGTTCTTTTGAAGGAACCACGTTGCAACCATTTCTGCCAAAATATTAAATTAGTTTTTATGACTTTATGGTTTACCTGCCACTTTTGTATATAAGTTACTACAACTGTTTTAAACTAGGACCATCGCCGACGTACTAGTGTGTTTTGTTAACACGAGGGCCTCTTATTGCATATAAAGACAGAAGATGGAGCAGGACGAAAGTCCTATAACTTATTGATTGACTGGCATATTTTTAAGTTTATTTTTAATTTATAAAATGTAACGCATAAATCCCGCTAACAATGACTTCACTATTTCCAGCAAATATCTTAGCCTGCAGTCAACAACAACCAGCTTCGTTAGCAGATGAGCTTGGCGCACTAACAGGAGTTTTGGTCAGGCCAGGATGTCATGGCCGGCCGCTACTTGTTCTCAAATGTGGCTATTTATTGGACGAAGATTCCAGCCCAGATTCCGAGAGACTGCAGAGCCTAGGTGATGTGGATAGCGGACATAGTACCGCACACTCACCTATTGACACAGGGCCGAAAAGTATATCACCAACGCCATTGCAGCAAAACGGTAACGGCATGTTTTTCCATACTTCGACACATTATTATAATCTATAGCAGTACAAATTGTAGATATGACTCACACATTGGCATAACTACGATTTGTACTCCTAGGTACACATTTTTCACAAATTTCCCATTTTTGCGCATTTTCTTTGTAAATCTATGTGACGGTCTTGGATTTTTTATATTATAATTAGTTCATCTCGCTATAAGCTTCATAAAGGCGTGGCTGCACATTAATGTCCTTTATGAACATAACGTAAAAAAATAACATTTCTATACACAACAAATTCTATAAAAGCCTCTATTAGTATCTGTCGTATCTGCATTATTCTGAAATTGAATTTGTTTAAACTTGTTGATATATCAATATGTTTTTATCACCTCGAAAAAAGAAATTAATATAAATGTAATTTTAAAATTGAATGTTTTAGTATGAACGTTAATAAAGTTATAAGTTGTAAAAAAGAATTTAATAAAGTAAAAACAATAAAATTAATAAAATGATAATAACTGACACACAACTTTTTCCAGTTTCCCCGTCTTCGAGTTGCAGTATCAGTGGACTTAATTTCGCCGGTAATATGACAACCGTTCCTCATAGTCAGCTCGAGATGCTGGAAGCGACACATAGAGGCCTACATAAATTCAATCCCAGACATCATGATGAAATTGAAGTTGAAATTGGAGATCCCATTTATGTACAAAAGGAAGCCGATGATTTGTGGTGTGAAGGTAATCCGGCAAACTCGTAAATGACAAATTTATGGTGCTCAGGCTCTAGTATTCAATTGAACAAGTTTATCTGTAACATCATACATACAGTCACACCTCTTCAATTTGCCACGATACTAGCATAATATCTTTCATTTCTTCTGCTTTCATAAATGTTTGCATAAAGGCTCACTGGTTTCAAGTAGATCCACTTGACTAGGTTTTTCTTGATTCAAATTTTTATTGTGACAGTTATTCTAGGTTATATCGTACGCTACAAACCGAATACCACGCAAATGTAGACTGCTTCAGGCCTTTTTTTTTAACGTGCAGAAATCCACTCGGATACCCCCGTCGAGGTCAGCGGGGTGGTTATGTCGGGCTCAAACCGACTAAAACCGTACGGACGATAGAGCTATTTGTTGCCAAGGATGAGGTAGCCTCTGGCATATCACTCGCGCACCCCGACTGACCCAGGGCTATAGAAGGCCCCATCGGGTATGGGACAACGGCGTTCCCATCTTTCCCCAGAAAAAGGCGGAGGGCACTGATCGCGCCGCCATATCGAACTGCTTTTGCTAGAATGACAGGCGGCTCCACCTGTCACCCCCAGGCCGACTGCCTGTGGCCTTGCCCAACGAATTATGAAAGAAACTTGCTACTTGGATTTTTTTCTTTGTTAATTCCTATTTGCTTGTACTTATTCCTATTAAATAATCTTTAGTAATTGTCACAGTAAAAATATGAACCAGGAAAGGACTAGTCAGGTGTGCCTACTTATATCCAGTGAGATAGGCGCTTCCTTCTACGTAAAAGTAATACTCGTGAAGGAGACGGCGGAGCGGGAGCTAAGGTGACTCGCAATCCGTGCGACTCACGAGCGGAGGCGCCTCGGGTGTCGGAAGTCACAAAATGAGAGTTTTTATGCTTTCAGTGAGAAGACCAAAAGTTTGTCCTGCTTTGTCTTTTACACTGATGACACAGAAACTCTGTGCTTACAGGGTTGGCAGCGCGAGTTCGACTTCCTTGGTGTTGCACACATCCATAGGCTACGGTAACCACTTTCCATCAGGTGAGCCGAGTGCTTGTCTGTCAACCAAGTGGCATAAAAAATAAAATAAAAAATGAACTCCGTCCCCCATGAACGCGAGCCTGAGGGTGACGGGTGGAGCCGCCTATCACCCTAGCAGAAGCAGGCTACGGCGGCAGGGCGCGGTGTGCGCCTCACCATACCCGGGGACGAGATAGGGACTCCAGAGTTTCCACTTCCAGAGGGCCGTCTCCTCTGAGACGATCATGGACCGGCCGGAGTGCGAGGAATGTCTCAAATAATTTCAGCTCTGGCAACCTGTGGCCCACACAGTCAGCATGAGTTTTAGTCGGTCCAAGTCCGACATAACCTCCCCCACTGGTTCCTGTGGTAAGGGTATCCTTGGGGATACAGCACACAATAAAAAAATATTACCACGGACAACCTGCGGCCAAAGGGTCTGCTATCGTGGAAAAAAGACAGCTTCTTGTCACTGAACTGGACCGGATCTTGAATCACATTTCTCAATGGGGCTCTGAGGACATGGTCGAGTTCAATGCCAAGAAGACGCAGGCTTGTGCGTTCACAGCAAAGGTCTCTTCTTTCCTTCCCCTTCCCACTCTTCAGAGCACGCCACTGCCACTGCAGGACAATCTCAATATCCTAGGCATGGATATTCGCTGCAAACTGAATAACAGAAATTACATCGAGAGCATCATCAAAACAACCTCGCGGAAACTCGGACTCCTGAACAAAGTGAGACCCCTTTTTTCACACCGGAGCAGCGGTGTCTTCTCTATAAGACACAATTTCGCTCCTTCGTGGATGGCTCCGCGAAATACCTACTAAATGCTCTCGACAGGTTGCAGATGCGTAGAGATATTGCTTTCTTGGTTGTATTTTACCGTCTCTACCATGGTGAGTGTTCTGACGAGCTCTTCCAACTAATCCCACCATCTCCGTTCCTACATAGGACAACACGTGCAGGCCTTAGATGTCACCCTCACACTGTGCAGAATATACGAGTAAGAACCAAGCGGTTCAAAGACTCTTTTCTTTGCCGCACCATCAAGACCTGGAATTCATTACCAGCACACGTGTTTCCTTCTTCCTACAGTCCCGGGGCCTTTAAGCGGGGCGTGAAAAAGCATCTGATGAGGCCGCCAAGCTGAGTGCCACCATTGTAGCACTTAGTGTCTGTAATGGTGACCCTCTTTCCTGAGACTTTGCCTTTAGCTTACCATCAGGCGAGGTGAGGTCAAGTTGGCGTGTGTAATAAAAAAAAAAATACCACGCAAAATCAAATGTAGACTGCCAGTGACCTCTGTGAAAATTGAGAAGAAGAAGTGGTCCCTAGACGTCAAACGCGGTTTAATCAAATCAATCAATTAGCCCACCACATGGGCCTTTCTTGTGTTAATAGTACCTTAATAGTGTAAAACTCTTCCGAGTAATCTATATTTGGACGCTAGTACAGTGGCCATGATCACGTTGTACTAACGACTGCCGAGCTAGTTGTTATAGGGCAGACCATATCTTTTGATATTCTTTGATTGATTTTGATATTCTCGATACTCGATAAGTTTTAGTAAAAATATTTTTGAAAACATTTTGACGCCACCAGACATAGCTTTTTTTCACATTTTATATATCCAAGAACCTTTAATTTGAGACAACAATCATTGAAATCCATAAAGCGATTCAGATGATATGAGGTAATAAAGAACATTAAAGCATGCATACAACATACAAGGTTGAGAAGTTAAAAAAATAACCCTTCGTGTAAATTTGGTAAAAAATGAAATTACTTATTGAGAACGACCTTATCTGTTGGACTTCTCCATTTGTCGGAATGTTATATTTTAAACCTTTAGCCTACAAAATTTATTCTTGTACAATTTTCCTAATAGATATGGCATTAAAATCCTTAATAATGGTTATTTTTAGGTGTGAACCTCAGAACAGGTCAACAAGGAATATTCCCATCAGCATACGCAGTAGATATGGACTACAATGATTTCGATCCAGCAAATGCTAAAGTTAAACGGGAAAGGTATTTGTTAGGGTAAGTATATTTCATCAAAATACTGTCTCTTAAAAAATCTCGCATAAATTTCATTATGTTATTTCATGAATTGCAGATACATGGGTTCAGTAGAAACCTTAGCTCATAAAGGAACCGGTGTCGTATGTCAAGCTGTAAAGAAAATAGTAGGAGAAAGCAGCGGAGATCCAACAGTTCAACCTTGTATTCTAGAAGTGTCAGATCAAGGACTTCGTATGGTCGATCGGTCAAAACCAGATGTGAGTATGAGTAATATATTAATTTTAAAAGTATGGTATATATATATAACCGCGGTAGCCTAGTGGTATGGGTAACAGACTGCTGAGACGAGGTCTCGGGTTCGATCCCAGGTTTTACCATGGCACACACCAATGACATTTCGATGCTTTTCGAAGTTATGTGTGTATTAATCGCAGGTTTAAAAGTTGCCGGTTAATGGCAATAGGCTCGCCACCTATTACATTGGGACCTAAACATAAACTGGCGAAATATGGGTGCTAGCACCTCTGCCTACCCTTCCGGGGATATAAGCGTGAGTTTACGTTATGTCAAAGTAATCCCTGTTGGGTTAGGCACAGACTTCTAATAGGTCAGTAAATGTGTAAATCCAATTATTTTTCGTATATCAGTATCTCTTTTTTGTTTCTTAAAGTCGGGTGAACTTTTTGTTGAAATTTATTTTTTACTAGCCTTCCGCCCGCGCGGATGTTGGTTAACGCGACTTTTGCTGCCCAGTCCTACTAAACCGATTGCGATGAAATAAACGTAAAATTTTGAGTCTGACCAAGACGATGATGATGACAGATGATTGAAGCGGTTTTTTGTTTAAAAACAAAATAAGACACATCTAAACCAGTTAAGTAGTTGTGAGTTCATCTGTGACAAACAGACAAGAAAGAGATATAAATATTTCTGACTCATAAAATATCTCAACGAACAACAAAACGGATGATATAATCAAATCTAGGCCAATTATTTTAAATTGACATTTAAAAATATTAAGAAATAAAAAAACCCGACAGTTGCCTAATAGATCGAAACAAGTTCGATAGCAGGCGATACCCATTTGACAATCATAAACCGAAAATAAATTAATAGGTACCGCCTACTATCAAACTTTTATCGATGTTTTAGACAGTAGTCGGGATTTTTTAATTATTTATTTTATTTAAACATTTTTAGTTATGATATGACAGATATTAATTTTAGTAATCTCCTTTGTAAATTATCGAGTAGGGTATCAAAATGAAGGGAACCCTACTCGATAAAGTAGATTGAAAAAAAATATTGGCTACACGTATTTTCGCTCCAAAAATCCTCGCCCACCTTATGGAAAATGGTTACCGTGGCCTATGAACTTGTGTAACACCAAGGGAGTCACACACGCGCTGCTGAGCCTATGGTTACTATATTTTTATCTGCCATCTAAATTGTACAGAAAAAAAAAGCCAAATCAGTTATGCCAAATTAATTTCGGAGTATTAGGATTCTGCTAGATAGTAGTTGAAATCGGTAGTAGTCGCTACTAAAAAATACAAAAATACAATAAAACCCACTGGTTTTATTTTGTATTTTTTATTTTTTAACTTTGTATTTTTTAACAATAACACTAATATTTATTTTACAGAGAAATAGAAGCGGACCTTGCATTGACTACTTCTATTCGTTAAAAAACGTTTCATTTTGCGCTTTCCATCCTCGTGATCATCGATACTTAGGATTTATCACCAAACACCCAACGTTACAAAGGTTTGCATGTCATGTGTTTAGAGGACAGGAATCCACGAGGCCTGTTGCTGAAGCTGTAGGGTGAGTAAAATTATTACTTTACTGTGATGAGGCAGATCCGCCCACATGAATATCAGTTATCGCAACAAACTAAAGCCTGTGTTCTTTCTCAAGGTCTACCCCTATACCAAATTTAATCAAAATCGGTTCAATGGTTAAGGCGTGATAGCGTAACATACAGACAGACAGAGTGGATTGATTGATTTAGACAGTGATTAGTATGGAAATGCATTTTAATTACATTTTTTACATAAATTTTATTTTATATGTTGTTCATATTTAAGTTCATCAACAACGGCTATGAGGGTCTAAATTATTGATATTATCCTCTTTATTCCTACTATGAGATTTTATACTACTACCATCGGCATACCGTCATAGTATCATCAGCTCCGTATTTATTATCTCTAAAAAATAGTAAATTCCTGATTCTAGGTGTGTTTGTGTGATCAAATTACTAAATTTTGCCTAAAAACTGACACCCAGTGTTGGTGAAGAAATATATAAAGTGGAAGAATAGACACCACTAAATAAAGAGTGTAGACCAATCTCGTTAAAAACACAATCATTGTAAGGAAGAAAACCATCTATCAGCATCAGATAAATCACATCCAACTCATTTATTTATAGTGATATATGATATACATATGTGTTAATTATAAATAAAATTATCAAGCAATGTGAAGAATAACGCCATGATAAAACTTTCTTGACAGTGGACGCAAGTTTCATCAATGCATAAAGGTGAAAATCACCAAGCTTGTTCTACTTGCTGCACCTATAATGTGTCTGACTAATTCTCCAGTGGCTTGCCCGTCAGATGTCCACCCTTCAAAATATATTTCCGTTAGTTGTTCGTTATGTCCTCTTTATTCATTCAAAAAACCTTGTAAATTATATTTTTAAATATATATTATGCATTGTTCTTATTATTTTGATTTTCTTCTGTTTCGAAATTCGGCTACTGCCGGTATTTTTAGGAAAACACAGGCCTAAGTCAAATGTTTACCTAGCAGTGAGCTTACCTATTAAGTTATTTAGTGAGTCCGTGTGAGTGAAGAGTGCGTCGTGATTTTAAGGCCGAACTTGCAGCAAGCTTGATGAAAACTGGACATTAGCTGTTACAGGCCATCAGGGGATTTTGCCACAAAGCATAAGTCGTCAGCATACATGATTTCTGTAATCATTATATGGGAGACCTTAGTGCGTACATGGCGAACAGTGTGGGCGCTAGAACACACCCTTGTTTTACCCCACAGGTAACGGGGAAGAAATTTGATTGTTCGCCATCGACACCGACGCAGCATTGTATATCGTCATGCAGGAGTCCAAAAAGTCTCACAAACTTCTCCGTGCACCCTAGCTTCCCAAGCACCATCCAGAGAGCTTCCCGAGGCACACTGTCGAATGCCATCTCCAGGTCAACTAAGCAGGGATATATCGGACGACCCTGTTCTCTGCTTTTTCTTGCAGTTGACGCACAGAAAAGATTGCTTCACAGGTGCCTCGTTCAGGTCGGAAGCCAAACCGGGTTTCTGGCAGTATCTTTTCAGACAGAGCCTTTAAGCGGTTTTAAAGGACTCTGGCAAAGGCCTTTCCTGGGGCTGACAAAAGCGAAATACCGCGGTAAGAGTTGCAGTCGGAACGGTTACCCTTGCACTTGTAGAGGGTGCAAATGCGAGACACTTTAACGTCATCCGGGACTCGCTCTTCCTCCCACAAACGAACAAAAATTTTTCAAACCAACATGTACAACTCCCCGCCGCCGTATTTTAACAGCTCTCCCGGTATAAGATCAATACCAACCGCTCGCTTATTCTGTTGCTGCCTGATGGCAGAGACAACCTCATCATATGACAGGGACTCATCCAGCTCAATGGAAAGAGGGAGTTGAGATATTAGACTCACATTTTGTAAATTAGATGATCGATCTACGTTAAACAAGCTGTCAAAGTGTTGGGCCCGACGATTTAGTACATCCTCCTTTTTTTCAATAGGTGCATACCGTCTAACGACTTCAACGGCACCTTTGCTAGGATAAACCAGGCAGCCTACGTACCTCGGAGTAGAACTCCCCGACAGACCGAATTAAGAAGACAAGAGCAATACAAGGGGCGCCCTTATAGCTTTACACAATTTCTTCCAGAAAACCTTTGGATGGAATGAATGTATACGTTTAATTAAATAGTTATATCATATTCTTACATACTTATAAAAAATAATAATATAGACACATAAAAATACTTGAATTAATATAATAATATACTTATAAACATACTTAAACCGATATGATGTGCGTAGGTACTAATTATATCTAGGCCGTGTTTACTTCGACAGTCAAACCTATATTTTATATATGTATATTTTGTAACTTATTTCTTTCTTAACTTACGTATTTTCATGATTGGTTCCTGGACATCACTTTCTTTTCAAATTCAAACTATGAAAAGAAAATAATTTACGTTTTGTGCAAAAAGCATCTTAGACAAGCATAAAAATAAGTTTGAAACTACGAGGGCTGCTACTTATGTATGCGGAATAGAAAAAATAAACAAATGTATATGGCTCAATATGCTTTTATTGTTTTTCAAAGTATTCTCCACTATGATCGATGCACTTTTGCATTCGATAAAACCAATTTTTAAAACACTTTTTCCACTCTGATTGAGGTATCTCCAAAACGTGCTGTTTGAACGCGTCTACGGCATCTTCACGGGTCGAAAATCGTTGACCACGTAATTTATTCTTTACATTTGGGAATAAATAGAAATCATTGGGAGCCAAATCAGGGCTGTACGGTGGATGACCCATTAATTCTATTTTTTGACCATCCAAAAATGTAGTTGTTTCCTGAGATGTATGACAGCTGGCATTGTCATGGTGAAGTATGATTCTGCGTCCCTGGTTGTTTTTGCGTATTTCTTCAAATACTTCTGGCAAACAAATGGTCGTGTACCACTCCGAATTAACCATTCTGCGATTCTCGAGTGGTACTGTAGCCACATGGTCATTAATACCAAAAAAGCAGGCCACCATTTGCTTTACAGTGCTTTTTGCACGAGCCACTTTCGTAGGGTTTGGCTCATTTTGAAACACCCAAACTGTTGATTGTTGTTTAGTTTCGGGATCGTACGCGTAGATCCAGGATTCGTCACCTGTGTAGATATTATAAACAGATTTTGAGTCGCCTCCGTTGAATTTTTTCAAGGTTTTCTTGCACCATTTGACGCGAGCATCTTTTTGATCCTCAGTTAAGTTGTGCGGGATCCAACGCGAACAAATTTTTTTTACAGACAAATGTTCATGTAATATCCTATGAATGCTCGTCATACATATGCCCAGAATGGCCTCTATCTCGCGATACGTAACATGGCGGTCTTGCATTATTAGTTTTCGCACAGCTTCAATATTTTGTGGCACAACCACCGATTTCGGGCGACCTTCTTTAACTTCGTCCGTGAGCTTACTCCGCCCGCGATTAAACTCACTAAACCAGTGATACACAGTCGTTTTTGATGAAGCTTCACCACCAAAAGTCGAAGTTAATTGATCTACGCACTGTTGTTGCGTTAAACCCAACAAAAACAAAACCCTAACGTATATAAGAAAAAAAATATTAGCGGCCAGTATTTAAAAAAAGAACGAATATGTGCATGGACGTCAGACATTGCGTTTAAAATTATTGGGATCCCAGATTCCGCATACATAAGTAGCAGCCTATGTAAAACCCGGCTAAAAATAACGCTATAAAAAGTATTAAACAAGAAAATATAAAGGTTAGCCGTGGACGTATGCCACTTTTCCTCAGAATGTATTGTTTTGTTAGACTAAGTGGCATACGACCACGGCAGGCTATCCTTGATATTTTCTTATTTAATACTTTTTATAGCGTGATTTTTCAGTAGTCGGGTTTTATCATAACCCCTTATTTTATTACGCCGCATTCGTAGCCAGGTAGAATATAAGAGTACCCAACTCTACTGTAATTACTCTTTCAAAGAGGTAGAAAAAACTATATATACTGATTGATGACACTTGGTGGAATTTAATGTTACACATGTTGAGAACACACTTCTACTTTTTCCATAGTATTTATTTTTGAACTTAACTGGTTTCACCTTACGACATCCTCAAAGGTTTACAATGACTAATACTGTGGAAAAAGTACGTGTTCTCAATATGTAAATAGAATATTTAATTTTTAGAATAAAATCAATCTCACCTGCTAAACTACAAGCAAAGTTCTGGTACAGGCTTTTCTGTCAGGGTTAGTAGATCAGACGGCAGTCCCTTCCAGAAAAGCCATCATATCAATCAATAATTAAAATTCGGCTTCAAAGTACAAACCCTGGACACAACTGGGAAATCGCTAAGAGGATGATAATTATGTTGTTTATTTTCTTCTTGCCAATTCTTCTTGCTAAATGCAAACTACAATCATTGAATTCTTTCTAAAAAAAAGTTTACTAAAGTAGTATTTTAAAAGTCTTTCACAAAGACGATCGAAGATTTATTGTAACACCGTATTTATTATGTTTCAGGCGAGCGTTCCAGCGCTTCTATCAGAAGTTTATAGAGACGGCGTACCCAATCGAAGATATATACATAGAATAGTGACTTCTGCAATATTATCTAATATCACCAATTTAATTATAGCTTCACTAGCGGCAATTAAAAGCAAATTCAAGATAGTTCATTTGAAAAAATGTATGATAAAAATGCACACCACATTAATATCATCTTTTGTATAATCTGTGGCATTTGATGCCTGTGATCTTAATTTTTAATAGCTAATCGCTATTAGCTTATCACCATCATGATTGGTGATTTAAACTATGATCATTTTGAAAGATAACTATCAAAGACGCAGTTAAAGATATGTCACTTAGAAATCGAATATATATTTTTAAATAAAGTATTATACTGCTGATAATTTCATATATTAATCATTCTGTAACTAAAAACTTAGGTTCTGTGCATTATAATAATATATAAGACACTGTTTAAAATTCTATGAAATTATTGAAGTTATTACCGAATATAAAGTCATGGAGAGAGACTAGTCCTTATAACTAGAACTACGAGTGCTAGGGCCGAGTAATATTTTTTAATTTTGGAATACCTGATGCACTGAGCTTTAAATTAAATGATCCTGGTTAAATATTACTTGGTCTTTGTTAAGAGAAATATATTCAACAAGGGAAATAATAAAACTTTGTGTTTTTCAAAGTCATTAAGTGTCTGAGTATTGTCATCTTTATCGGCGTTGTGAAGTGCTCCACAATAGACTAAAAGTTTCCGTTACACATACCTATGAAGCTAATAAAAGTGTGAAAGTTGAACAACAACCCTTAATCACGTTCCAATTGCATTTGACTCCGCATTAGAGTTCATTTAAATTTTATTTTAGTAAACGGAATAGGTGAATTGTGAGTAAGTAACTTTCCATGAACATTCAAAACATTATATAATGTTATTTAACCCAAGAAAACTAATTATATTACTCATATCAGATACAGCTATATGAATAATCATTAATATCAATGAATCTCAACCACTGTGATATAGAAACTTTTAATTTCGGTGTCAGCTTAGTTTAGTCTAAATGTATCATTGAGTTGTAATTCATTTACCGACTAAGTATTATTATCAATATGCTTAATGAATTCTATCTATAATATTTGTAGCAATTTATATCGTTAAGGTGAATGTACAGATTGTTGAGCACCTGAGTAAGTCTTAAAAAGTGAAAATTGATAGTCAACATTGCTTTATGCAATATAAACTAATTAGTTGGCTAAATCCCTGTATCCGAAATCATTTTTATAGCGATATATGTTGAAGTGTAAATAGCTTTATCAAAAATAGTACGTTCACATTGCACTGTAGAAACTTTCAAACATGCATTGCTTTTAATTTATGCGTTAGTAAAACTTAATCAGTGATCAATTTCATGATTATCTACTTCTACTTAATTATCACTATGTTTAGTCGAACAGCCTTACTTGTAATGATTACAATTCAAAGTGGTAGTCAGTGGATTCACCCAAAAAAAAAGACTTCGAATCCTACAATATTCAATATTCAGGGCAATTTCAAGAATTACATTGCAATTTTATGAACTTCTAATAATTATTGTTCAGTATGATGTCGCTTAATAGCTATATACTATAATATAAAGTTACACCTACTGAATTAAAACATGTTTAAATTTTTACAAATCATAGTGGTCGCTTTCCAGTGAGGACACAGGTAAACGAAAGGATGTACGTCAACCATTTCTAAAATCTGACAATAATAGTTAAAATTATTTATAATTTAATGGTAAATAGTTTATTTGTATAGAGCTGTTGTTTGATGGTACAATTTCATTGAAATAAGTAAATTAACATCTATAACTCGACTCGGTGCAAAGACGGGCGTTGAGGCTGGTTGACAATCCTATACTCGCAGGTAGTGTGGAACCTCTGTGTCAGCTGTGTGAATTGTTTGACATGATGCACACAGCTACTTTCTATGATCGCACCTTTCGCCATAGGCAGGGAATTCATCCTCACACATTGCAAACTGAGGCGGTGCGGTATGAAAGGAACTTCATCCCACGCACACTCAAGCTGTGGAATGACCTCCCTGCTGCGGGTTTCCCAAGCACCTACAATATGGGGTACTTCAAAAGGGGCATCAGAAGGTTTCTTCTTGGTCAGCAGCGCGAGTGTAACACTCCTGGTGTTGCATACGTCCATAGGCCATGGTAACCACTTCCCATCAGGTGGGCCGTGTGCTTGTCTGCCACCTAAGTGGTATAAAAAAATAATCATCATCGTACCAAAAGTCACAAAGGTGCATGACTCATTAATATACATATAACTTAGTAGTAACTTTATTATATTTATTACAATTCGAAAACAAATTGACCAAACTTTCAAAATTCTGTGCCCACAAAATATAAGATAACGCATGTGATTTTACGGTAGGTTGGAATGAAACGATCCCGTTTTGTATTAATGAACAGAATTGTATTTAGATTCCTACCGGTTAAATTGAAATCAGCATTATTTTCTTAAAATCTTTTGTAAGAGATATTTACTATTTAATATAGGTGATAAGGTAAATAATACATAAGCCATTGCAACGAAAATAATATTATCAATATACTGCTGAGAGTCTTAGATGTCTATTTTAATTCATACAATGGTTATTAGCGCATAATGGGCAAGTAAATTGAGACAAATCTCTCTATTGTAATTTAATAAAAAGATCTATACTAAAGTTACTGTTAAGTGAACCATAATTATAGCATAATTCTTCACTGCAATGTGAACCTAAGCCGTAACTTGTAAATAAATCGGCAGCAAAAGTAAGGTTTAAAACAATGTGGTGTAAGCTATGACTGTGACTCAAACAAAAAATGATTATTTTTCCAATAAATATCATAGCATACTAGAAATTATTGCGTAAGGCATTAAATAATAATATATTATTATTTGGGACTGATATAGCAGAGTTTTATTTTAGACTAGCTGTTCCCCACGGCTCCGCCCGGGTGGAATGCTGATTCCGTTCCCGCTGTATCTTCTGTTCAGCTGACCCTCCCCGGCTTGGTGCTCCTGGAAATCACTATTTATTATTTGTTGAAATTAATTTTATGTTCACACCTTCAGTACCGTTTACTAGTCAAGGACACCGTAACCCAAACTTCATAATGAGCCATCGTTCTTACCTGTGTTGGGAGTATGCGCTCACAAACTTTCAAATAACGAAAGTCTGGGGTCCACGGGCTCTTGGTTGTTGTGATCCTGGTAGTGGAAAATATGATAAGGGGTTCAGAATTACGAAGACTTAAAAGGTAAGCGAACGTTGAATGCCGCGTCGAGGTCTAGTAAAAAAGCTACGGCCAGGGCTAAGTTCGAGTTCATCGGCAGAATTGGCGAGCGGCTTGCGCGCTACCCATCTGGCAGTCGAGCATTTTGGTCGCTCGCCAAAGCTGCCGAGGGAAACTTCTGCCAGTCTTGCCTTCCACCGCTGCAAAAATCCGATGGTAGTCTGGCCCATGGCGCTAAGGAGAAAACTGATCTGTTGGGTAATCTCTTTGCGTCAAACTCGACAATGAACGACGGGAACGCCGAACCACCCATAATTCCCAGCTGTGGTGCGTCTATGACTGAAGTTAAAATCACGCAACGGGCGGTCCGGCGTGAGCTTAAGTCCCTAGATGTTCGGAAGTCGAGTGGGCCGGACGGTATACCGGCGATGGTGCTTAAACACTGCGCCCCCGAACTGTGCCCTGTACTTACACGTCTTTTCGCACTCTCATACTCCGCAAGGCGGGTCCCGACCTCGTGGAAGACCGCATTCGTGCACCCTGTACCTAAGAATGGTGACAGGACAGATCCGACCAATTACAGGCCTATCGCTATCACCTCCCTTCTCTCGAAGGTAATGGAGCGTGTTATTAATACACAGCTCCTGAGATACCTTGAGGGAAACGATCTACTGAGCGATCGACAGTACGGCTTTCGCCACCGTCGCTCTACCGGTGACCTTCTTGTGTATCTCACAAACCGGTGGGCGCAGGCCATCGAGAGTCGGGGTGATATAGCGAAGGCCTTCGATCGGGTCTGGCACAAAGGTCTTCTTGCGAAGTTGCCATATTATGGACTCCCCGAGGGACTGTGCGAATGGATCTCCAGCTTTTTGTCCAACAGAAGCATCCAAGCCGTCGTCGACGGCAGCTGCTCGAACCGCATGAACATAAACGCTGGTGTCCCACAAGGCTCCGTGTTGTCTACGACGCTGTTTCTGCTGCATATCAATGACATGCTGTCTGAAGGCTCCATTCATTGTTATGCGGAGACACGTGTTACACGGGCCGTGCAAATATCCCCCAGTCCGAGGTGGAGAAGAGTCGCGAACAACTTGTGTCTGAAATTGAGACTACTCTCTCTGGAGTATCCGATTGGGGACGACTAAACCTAGTCCAATTCAACCCCACTAAGACACAAGTATGTGTATTCACCGCTAAGAAAACCCCATTCATTGTAGCGCCGCAATTCCTGGGCACACCGCTTACCATCTCCTCGAGTATCGGGATCCTTGGTGTCGATATCTCCAGTGACGTCCAATACCGAAGTCATTTGCAGGACAAGGTTAAGTTGGCATCAAGAAAACTCGGAGTGCTTAACAGGGCGAAGCAGTACTTCACTGCGGGGCAGCAACTCCTTCTTTATAAAGCACAGGTCCGGCCTCACATGGAGTACTGCTGTCACCTTTTTGCTGGAGCACCAGCTTGACTCCTTCGACTCGTTGAAAAGACGGGCATTGAGGCTGGTTGACAATCCCATACTCACAGGTAGTGTGGAACCTCTTAGCCTTAGGAGGAATTTTGCCTTACTGTGTGTGTTCTACCGCCTATACAATGGTTTGTGCTCAGATGAATTGTTTGACATGATGCCCGTAGCTACATTCTATCATCGCACCTCTCGCCATAGGCAGGGAATTCATCCTCACACATTGCGACCTGAGACGGTGCGCACTGTGCGGTATGAAAGAAACTTCATCCCACGCAGACTCAAGCTGTGGAATGACCTGATGCTGCGGTTTTCTCAAGCACCTACAATATGGGGTTCTTCAAGAGGGGCATCAGAAGGTTTCTTCATGGTCGGCAGCGCGAGTGTGACACCCCTGGTGTTGCATACGTCCATAGGCCACGGTAACCGCTTCCCATCAGGTGGGCCGTGTGCTTGTCTGCCAACTAAGTGGTATAAAAAAAAAAACTCAATTTAAAGAGATATAGAGAACTTTTTATTTTCTATTTTCCTCAAGTAACCATGAGCAGGTTCACCCTATGGTGCAGATGAGTCCTTGAATTATGGAACACATTGTATTAAAAAATGCTTTTATAGCTACTGTAAAATATACTTTCAAGATAATTAAATTACAAGGAGTTAGCATGATGTTAAAATATCTGGCTATGGTAATACCTAAAAAGCACACTTTATTATTTGACGAAAGTAGATTTTTATTTATCACCCCTATCGTTTACCTGTCAAAGCATTTTGCTTTTAAAGAAGGTAACGTGCAATATGTTATAGCACAGCATTTTTTTTTATACAACTTACGTGGCAGACAAGCACATGGCCCACCTGATGGAAAGTTGTTACCGTGGCCTATGAACGTGTGTAATACCAGTGGAGTATCATTCGTGCTGCCAACTCTGTAAGAACAAAGATTTTAAATGCCTTCAGTGCAGAACACTAAATCAGGAGAAGCCTTTGGTCTTCCCACTGATAGCACAAAAACTCTCCAGTGAGCTCTGGCTACCCTACTCACCGCCGGGAACACAACACAAGGTTATTATAGCCGTAGTATTCTGTAGGGTGGAGGTACTTCCCCAGTCGGACTGCTCAACAGTCCAAATTGAGCATGTTTACCAGCATCGAAATTTTATCAGTAAATATAATTATCAGTTCTTACAATTACATGCATATATGTATCTTACTGAATTGCATTCATTTATAGAATTTAATGATAACAAAATTATTATGAGTGACAAACTTTATTGCATAATTTCATATCGGGCCTTCGTTCTTACCTGTCTTGGGAGCACGCGCTGACAAACTTTAAGCTTTTATAAGATAGCGTTTATTTCATGTTACCAGCAATCTGGTTAGGCCTAGGGATTGTATAAAATGCCTGCTTTTCGAATGGCAATGTGTAAAATAAATAGATCTTGGTCTTTCATTTAGCGTTTAAGCGTTTTTGAACCGACGACACCGTATGTTAACGGTGTAATTATACGTTTTAGGCATTCTATATCTTGTAGACAAGGTGAATAATGCAAGCATTATTAATATACGCGGACATTAATAATAATGATTAGCTCAATCGGCCTAAGTGATTAATAACTATCTAAACTTCATTCTTTGTCACATTGCACTATTTAACGATTCTTTTAATGGTTGTTTAAGAGTTATTTTAACTTATGAACGACTCACCTACGGTTCATGCATGAGTGGGTATAAAAAAAAAATCTTATCTATCCAAGTCAAATTGTGCCAGGTGGAAACTGCGCGTCTCGACATTTTCGCACCAATTTCGCGCTAGTGCGGTTTTACCTTAATGAGGAACAGGGAGAACGCTTTCACCGGGATCTGAAAGTGATGGAAGAAAAAGAAATATAAACGTTTATGCTATGCATAGTTTTGTTCTGCCCAACAAAACGATCCTCTCAGGTAAAACTAAACCCCAAAATAAGAGTAGAACAATAAAAAAAAAAAATAAAGGAACGTAATGATCAGCAGCAATATCAACGACATTTATGGACTGGACTAAAACTGCTATTAGTTTGCCTTCCGTTCTGAAAATAAACCTTGTGGTCGTCCGACAATTCCATTCCCAATGACGAAGTAAAGGCAACTGTGGAATTTTATTATATTTGATGCATCTATTGGGTATTTGACTGACTAGTCAAATTAGTTACTTTTTACTAAACGTCAAAATGGTAAGTTATAAGGACTCTTGTATAAAATAATTTATTGTGACGTCATAATATTTAATAGTCAAATCATTTACTATTATTTGTTGGATGGATGATTAAAAATAAATAAAACAATAAAATAATAAGAGACTCGACTTTTGCTGCTCTTACTATTCTTCATTTAATAAGCTGGGTTAAATAATTTATTTTTATTACAGAAAAATATTCAATTATTATTTATCAGTATTTCATTTCAATAACCAAACTACTTTATTCATTTCCCTCATCCAAATTATTGCAGTAGCTATGTCAGAATTGAACTGACTAATACAGAAAGCTTTAATAAGAGACGCGAGATTATTTAGAAAGGAAGTTCTCAGGCATATTATTGTAGCTGCTTCTCTATCTTAATTTCATCTTCATCTTTATTAGCAAACATAGAGATCTAACACTTCATTCAGTCCGCACACAAAGTAAATAAAATACCAATACAGATCATATAATTTATTGGATCACAGAACTAAATTTCATACAATGTAACTACTTGTTTTAAAGTTATTCAGTTTGAGCAACATCATTAACCACACCAATACCATAAAATTTAGTTTTGCATCGAGGAAGATATTCAGTCATAAATTTAACTTAGATATAACATCTCAATAAATGAAATGAATATGAGATGATTTGCTTACATAATGTCACAACACATTTAGTTAAATCCAACACATAGTACTTGCTAAGATTGTAGTATCAAGATATAATTAATAGTTTAGAATATCAGTTTTATTGCTAAAGTACAAAGTCTCGCTAATTCTTTTGAATGAAACTTGAATTATACTGAAAGCAAAAAAAGACATAAAACTGCACGTAAATACAAGAAATTAATTATAAAATGGAAGCTTTATCAAATATTTTAGTAGGCATGTTTAAAAATGCGCTTTTACTTAGGCAGTAGGTACACATCATTAACCACCTTTTATGACGTTGATCCTTTCATTTATATTTTTCATTTTTTTGGATTGCAGATTTTTTACAAATCACATATTTTTCGCAGTCGACCGTAATTTTTATGATATTTAGATATAAATCAGTAATTATAGTAATTTGTACTTAATTACAAATTTAGTTTTTTTTTAACTTATTTGTAAGTAAAAGTTACTTTGTAATATGTAGAATTCGGTTCAAGTTTGTGGTGCTTTATTTAAATTTTAATCGTAAACCTACAAATTGGTACATTTGTTCCAAGCGTGAGAAATGTATTCTATGAGCAAGTTTTATTTATGAGAATGCACTTATTTACAATGAAAAATGAAAATGACATATTACATTGTAGATAAGACCAAAGCCTCCTAACATTGGGAGAGGCCTATGTCCAGCAGAGAAGTGCGATGGGCTAATTTGATCGATTGATTTTGGATATTAAAATGACAGACGCGGACGGTGTAATGTAAAGCTGCACAACCGTTTACAGGGTATTTAAACAAGCGAATGATATGACATTACACTTCACTGAAGAAATAAACTAATCTTTTAAAGGTCAAGTTTCGATGTCACAAGTATCCTACATCTCAGGCTTGATTCAACATTTACCACTAGAACAAGTTTCTGAAAATAATTCCCTTTACCAAACTTGTTAAATATCCTTATTGGGTAAACTGTGCCATAATGTATTTTTAACGAATAAAATTAATTGTTATAGTATCTAGTAGTAAAAGTCCCGATAGCACCTAAATTAAATAATAAACTGATATATAGTTAGATATTCCTTTTATGATCAGATGGTAGTCGCTTCGCGGAAAATATCGAAGTTCAACTGCATCACAGTTAGACTGGGAAGCCGACTGAATTGACAAAAAACTCAGAGAATGATGATTCTTTTTATGGACTTACTTTTGGTTAGTAGGGTAATCACCCTACTTCTGGCCAGAAAAATAATATCATTCGATTTTGTGTACCAATTTCCTCAGTCTGAATTTTCTCTGCCCTAAATAGTATTGAAACGCAGCGATATTTTCAAATAAATATAGCTAATTAGGCAAAGGCAAATCTCCGGTCTAGCAACTCAGCCGTATGTTTTTATTAAGTACTGTTAATTCGATCATGAAACCATTTTACTAACTGTCGTTTCAATGAGGTTTATTTAGGGAAGATACTTCTCTAGTTAGGCGAATCTTAACCGAAAAGGCCTAATAATAATATCCTGGTTTATACAGTTTTAAAAAAATGTATATGCTTTCAGTATCCACCAACATTAAATTCTACGAAGATTTAATTTAGTTTTTACTTTTAAATTATGATTTCTCTATATTGAGAAAAGAATAAATAGTTCGTCAAAAACTTATTTGTAATTAATATTGTGGAAAAAGTGCCTTACTTTATATAAATCATATCCGAATGCACTTGGTAAGTGATGAGACAAGCCTTTAAAAAATATATAGTGGTTTGAAAACGGTACTTAAGCAGATTTTTATTAAAATACAGTACATTATACTCGTATAAATACAAAACAGTTATACCTATTATCATAAACTTGTAAATTAATTGTTTTTACTTGGTATATTTAAAAAAAAATTAAAGTTTTTTGTTATTATTATTATTTTTATGAAATTTTGCTTACACGTTTAGTTGGGATGAAAATGCACAATATGGCTACATAGAGTTAGTCTGATATGGAGCAGGAACTACTCAATTTGTGTTGTCTTGATGAATGCTCTGATATTCAGGGTCTGAATATGGTGCCTGAAGGTAGAAATTTGCTTTTATTGTGGTAAACATTCTGGTGATACACCTCATATCCAGATCTTAAAGATGGTGGAAGTCGGTAGACACAAGAATGTCTGAACTATACACAACAAGTTATATTTGGGTTTGTTTAGCTGTTCTTCGTAACCACTCAAGTGCTACATGATATTTATAAAACTAAACCTAACGACTAACAGTGATTTCCTCGTGGCACTACTCAATGACACTACAAGGAGCCTCAAGGGGAATATTTTTTCCCATAGCACTACCGGTAGTATCAAGGGGTACAAAAATTCCCCATGACACCAACTGTAGTGTCAATGGTAATTTTCGTAATTGTAAAAAATGCACATAAAGATTTCGTAGATGAAGTCTCGATTCCAGAACTAGATTTTACCTTTTATTCGAAGTGCTTTTGTGTTTTAACGCATCAACAGCCTTTTTGCGACTCGTTAAATTTTTATCACTTAATTTATGGAGTCCCACAAAACTTCGACTAATCTAACTAAAGGACAAATGTTTGCGTTTATTCAGTGCCTACCTATGGCGGTTTTTTTGGAGTTGGTTTTATTTATTACAAGAGTTCCAAAAAGAGAGCAAAGCAAAGTTCCAAATGGCAATAGGCTCGCCACTTATTAAATTGGGATCTAAACATAAACTGGCGAAATGTGGGTGCTAGCACCTCTGCCTACCCCTTCAGGAATATAGGCGTGAGTTTATGTTATGTTATGTTATGAATAAAATCAATACGGAATTTCCAGACATACTACTGTCTCAGAGAAATATTTTATTTGTGGTTATTCTTGCCTTGACAAAGGTGAATTGGTATTATGGACATATCCAAGTAGCTAGAATTGATCTCAATAACCAACTCGGCACCATGCAGATCTTCCGTATACAGCAAACATAGCGATGAAGGAGTGTCTGTGCCCGCAGCCCTAATCAATGATAGCTTGGTCCCAGTATCCGGGTACCGGTAGGGACCTGCCTTTTTAATATTTTAAGTAGATTCTAGTTTTTAAATAAGTACACGTAAAAAAATATTTTTTAGACTTCTTTAGAGAATAAAATGTCATGGTGCTTATATTGAATAGATTATATTTAGAAATGACATTTATGATATCAATCGGAATATTTAACACAATGTACGAGTATTATGTCATACCTAGATTAAATTATACTAGTACTTCAGAATTATGTAATGGCTGAGATAGGCGAGGAAATGGTGGTTAGTGTTGCCGTCATAAAAAATAAGAATTATAATTAGGTTTAAGTTTTGTTGTATATTTTATATATAAGTACTGTAATTAGTCAAATATTATGTGATGAGCAGTAAGTTCAAATAAACATTTTCTTTTTTTCTTTCTTTTATTTCTCTTTCTTTCTATTTTACTATTCAGCAATTAAATTTATAATTCGATGTTAATGCCGAGGCATTTAATAGGTGTGGTTTATTATTTATTGTCATTATTTTTGGTCGCATTGCTTTTGGCCTTTTTAATAGAAAGTACTTAATAGTTGATGCTTTTTATATCTACTTTATAGTAATGTCAATATATTGGTTAAATTAAATAAAACGTATATACCTATATTGTTCCTTTATAACTTTCAGTATAATTTTGCAAAAATATTCTTTTTAGATATGAAAAAGCAACCATCTACAGAAATTCAAAGTACAATTAGTATTATTTAATTGAAATTAACATCTTCATACAATATCATTAAAATACAAATTTGCAGTACCTACATTGTCTGTGAAAACGAAGTTATTTAAGAATACTTCAGTTTCAATTTCATATAACAACCTTCTGAGAGACTAAAGACTCGTGTCGACACCTTTGCTTCAAACTGTAAAATTATATTATTTTAAATATATAATTATTTCAGAGATTATTGAACAAAAACTTAATTATTAAATATCTAATTAACTAACAATACCCACGGTTACACAGTAAAACTGTTTAGAAAAATACAATCTAAACCAACAGTAAAATATAGATAACATTAAAAAACCATTACGTACCTATATAGAATATTACAGTAATATCAAACAATATATCTACAACAAGTTTTTTTTCAAGATAGAATAGAATAGAATAATCATTTATTTCTTAGAATATGGTAAAGCTAACAGTTGGAGAGGTGTGGAAGTGGTGAATTTAAAAAACCTATGGTTTTAAAGCCTCGCATTTGGCACTTTTCTAGCTCGCATTACCTATTCTGCATATCCAATCCTTTTTGCTATAATCTTTGTATATAATCTCTGCTCGATATGGTAATATCATAAATAATATTTTAGACCAAACAAAATACTGCCTTATGCCAAATATAATATTTTTGTATCGAGCAAGTGTGTTCTTCAGATTTAAATCTCCAAATTGTAAGAATGAAATTACAGAATTTCAATTGAATCGCATAAAGTTTTAGTAGAATACCCAACAAGTGAAAAAAGTGACTTCTTTTCGAGGTATTAAGTAAGTAATATCCCGAGAGGAGCTAAGTATTCTAGAATAGAATTCTGAGCAGATCAAGAGATACAAAAGTCTAGATAACTCTTTTATTCACGTGTTAGGTACTCTACTTTTTATCATTGATTACGAGAAAATAATTACTCTGCGATTTCTTTTTTTCTCGATTTAAAATTTTAAACTCGGCCATATTAAACAGCCACTTATTACGTTTTGGTGGTTTTTATAGTACATAATCATAGCGAGAGTGTGCAACCTCTTGGCACGTTATTCGTTTAACTTCCAATAATCTGTATATTCGCGCATGTTTCAAATTCAATTATTTTTTTCTATCAGTGAAACAAAGAGCATTGTATTTACTGCTACTGTTTTAGAAAAATTGCAGGTCCTTTGTCGAGTGTCAATGATAAAAAATATCATAATTTATCATAGCTTACGTGTGGTGTTAAAATATTAGTTAGACATTTTACTCTTATTTGTTTTACTAACAGCTAGCATAACAATTTTGAAGTCCAATGTGCCTAAGCTTTAAGATATTCGAGTTTCATAGATATCCATAGGCATAACTGTTTGGCACTAAAAAAACTCTCCTGTTCCTGAGTGATTATAAATATAAATAGCTTTAACCTTCTAACATAAGCATACCTGACTACTCTGAGTCGGACTGTTAATCCCGTTTTTTTAGATATGAATAGGTCGGCTTTTTTACCTGATGGTAGACTCAGGTGCAGTTTAAAGAAGATGATGATGATTAAACCTTAAACATATAATTATTATATATATACATATAAAATTAGAAAATAGTTTAACCTTGTAAGTTGGTGGGACTTAAATTTATTAGACATACCGAAAGTTTATGCCATAAAAACTTTGTTGTACCCTTAAAATCTATGTTTAAAGCGTTACGACAAAGAATATTACAATAAAAAAATCTATGCGAATCAAGGAGACTCCGAAATTTGGTTAGGTAATTTTAAAACATTCACAGTAAGCGGATTAATTAATTGGTCTTAGTTTTAATTGCCTGCATCAACACCATTAATCAGAAACTTATTTCATTTGCACAAGGCACTAGTCTAACATGTGCAACCAAGAAACTGATCAGATAATATATATCAGTCACAAGCTAGTAGAGAAGATTGAAAAGATGTTAAGAAAGTCAACTCTCATCCTCACCACGAAGAAATTTCACGTACCGGCTCCTACACTAATCCCAGTCCCCATTTCCATGTCCAACATATTCTTCTTTCTCTTCGGACAGGACCAGTCTTTGAATCGGAAAGCAGACAAGATGATTTCATTCTTTAACAAAAACCTCTCTGAGCTTCAGATATTTCTAATACACGTTTCGTGAACAAGCACAATGTGTGACTACTGCTGCTTACAAATATTGAATGGTATTATTTTATGATAACGAATGCTACCGATGCATATTATACGGCGCTCCGTTCATATGGATTGAGATTATCAATATTATGCTCAAAATTAGTTGCTAACGCTGCTCTGAAACAAAATTTAATCCACTTTAACGTTCATAAATGGAATAATTATTCTTGTGAATGCAACGAATATTTATATTTTAAACCGGGTAGTAATACTAATTTGGAGATTGTGATGATTATAAATTTCATTGAATTTCATTTGATATATATATCATAGTAAATTATATATAATCTTAATTTTTCTAAATTACTCCCACACGTACAATTTGTTTAATTATGCTAAATTTTATTTAAATGTGATTTAGAATTTGGTTTCGCGTACGAGTTTCGCGGGCAATGCGAGTCGTGAATTTTGACGGTTCCTTCATATTTACTAAATATTATTTAGTTATTGATTGCTTAAATGTATTACATTTTTTCTGACGCGACCCATAGAGATAACGTCTTATTTATCAAAAATAAAATAGATTGCCTCACGAATGAATTCTAGACTCACACCGTCCGCGCCCCTGTACGTTAAGCTACGCTACTTACTTATTAACTAGGTGCAATATAATGCGATTTTCATATCTTACATAATTATTTACCTTTTCAGAATCATGTACATTTAATTCATAGTTCTCTTGAAGATTGGTTACTATTCATTCAACAAAAATACTTTTAATTAATTTGGCTGGTAACTATTAATTATAAGTTACTATAACTAAACAATCTTTTATCGTTCTGGAATAGAATTTTATGTATTTGTGGTAATAACTTATATAATTAAAAAAACTGAACATGGCTGTTATTTTTAGTATAACTGTAAATATTTAAAACTCAAATGATACCGACTCAGTCTTTATAAAATTGTTAGGATAAATTGTATTACTAAACAAATTAAAAATATTTGTTTAATTAATATAATTTCACAAATGATATCATAAAATATAATGGTATAAACAGTCAGAGTGTGAGTATAAAGTAGAAAGCAATCAAAATTTTATAACTTCAAAAAAATACGATCTAACCTATTTGTTACAATTCCTAAACAAATCAACTATATGCACACCCTTATATTTATTTATAAATAGTGTCTTTGAAAAACCTTGAGCAAATTCAGAAATAAATGATTAGGGTACGTCTAATAATAAGTGGCTTGTAGCCCGAATCTTAAAACACTCCAAAATTATATTGTAAACATCTAAAAAGTGGAGTTGCCTTATGGGAAGTATAATACATATATATTAATATATATTGCAACATTAAAGTTTATTTTCCAATTAAAATGGAACACGTAGGTTACAAACAAATAACGAAAAATTCTTGCCTTTTAAGATTACTAAGTTTAGTTTTCCTAAGTTATTTATATTTCAGTTAATTGTGTGATCAACTTATAATAGTCACAGCTCTAATAATGGTACGCTACGATCTCGCTTCATTTCAATAAATTACCATGTTTATCATTCATTCACTTATTTATTATTGTACTTACTAAGATTTTAAGAATACGTCATGTATAACTGTATTATTGACCGTCCAACCACATATCGTTGCGACTTAAGATTAATAAAAGTCCCATTTTCTCTGCAGCAACTGAGGCCCTACTTTCATTTCACGTTATGATTGACGTGCTGACCAAGATGTAACAATCTTAGCTTACAGAATAATTATCAATCAGTAAAAATTATCGTGTCTACTCCACCCAGTTCGGTCTCATTTATATTATATTCATTGATATATGTAAATTTTAAAACTACGTAGAAAAAGTGTTCTGTGCACTAGAATTAATTTGAAGTGTATTACTGGTGTATACTTGTTAAATTGAACAGAATAACATTTTTTTAAAAACTAGGGCAATTGTGTTTGTGTATCTTAATCGTATAAATATCATTATGTATAATTATTTACATCTCGCCTTAATCAGACCATGATCAAAAATATCGATATCAAGTCCTCTTCGAATACCGTCGTTGCAAATTAAAATTTGGGTAATAATGTTAAGATACTGATGATGAGGGAACTACTTATTGTTATTATTTATGTGTCTCGGGAATCATGCTTCAGTAACAATGAAGCCTTGAGAAACTGGCGAGTTCGCATGATATGAATGTGCAATGTCAGTAAGGAAAGTTCGTGAAATGTGAAACATAAACAAATGTCAGGCGGTTGACCCACCAGCTCAGAGGGAGAAATTCGTGTGTATATTACATATTTTTGTATGAAGTCTACAAAATCAATTAGTAATAAAGTAACTATGTCTATGAATTTATAAAATAATGGCGAATTATTAAATGTTATTAATCGCATGTGTTTATCTTGTCTAATCTGTCACTTCTATCATCCCATTTTTGATCAAGTTATACGAAACTGTATTAATATTTGTATCAATTCAATTTTATATCTTTCTACCGCTAATAATTTTAACATACATATATGTTTTAAGATCAAAGCATTTCTTTTCTCTAATGGCATAGTTGGCTAGTATTTGAACAACAGTTTATTTCTTGAAATGAGTATGTACCTACTATTTCTTGAATGTCACAAGTAATAGTTATAAATATTCTATGATATTTGCTATTCAAACAACTAGACCAATAAATACAGCCACCGTATGAGGTTAGCAAAATAGTGCTTAAATATAATGCTACTCTTTCAAAATGCACAGTACCTGGGCATAACTTCAATCTAAAGAAAGGTAAGCACTTAATTTAGCAATTATAATAATCTATTGAAAGGTATCGTCAGAATATCATAAGAATATATTAAAAGAAATCAATATATCTAAGAAATAGAAATAGTATATCTTCAGTAGAGTTAACCCTACTGAAGATATACCATTTCTATTTCTTAGATATATTGATTTGAACATCATATTACCAATCTTTTTTTAGAGGAATTCAGGGTTGCCAGTGCCTGTATATACGACATATTATAACTATTGTGATTGTTGTGTGTTACTGTTTTATTTATAAGTATACTGGGTGGAACATTTTAACCTTACCTAGAGGGGAAGTACTCTAAATACCAATACTGGAGATAGCGAATTTTACTCAAAGGAAACATTCCTTTATTTTTAACAAGTAACGAACCTACAAACACAGATTTTCGAAAATTCGCTTGCCACACCCAGTAATCGAATCTACTAATTAAATCCGAAAAATAAAAAAATATATTTTTATGAGATCAATCTATCGATTGATCTCATAAAAATCTGGTCAATCATAAGGATCAAATCTCTTTGACAAACTTGGTATATTAAACGAAAGGTTATCCCCGAAACTTAACCTAGAAGTTAAATTTGCCAAAAAAAGCACTTTAACTCAAAGGCATATCTTATTTTATATTAACCAGTATTGGAGAGATTGAAACTCCATTATTCGGAGTACTTCCCCTCCAGATAAGGTCAAAATGTTCCACCCTGTATAGAACGATAGAAGTTTACGAGACGTAACTAAAATTGTTCAGTTATTTTTCGAAATCTGATAGATGTTTGACCACGGGCACCATAAGAATGAAAAAGTGCAAGTAGGTATTGTATATCAAAGAGAACTTAGTTTTCCTCGCCAAGTAGCACTAAATCATCGGCCACAACATCTGAGACGTGAAGGTAAATAATCCAATACATAAGATTAAAACAAACGAAGCAAACGGGAAACACGATGCGGGAATACTTGTCGATGTCCGATGGAGTAGTGCCGAGTAGTTTGTTGATGCCCTGCAAGAATTTATTGGGTTGATTTTGTTGATTAATTATTTTCACTTAATTGATATGCAATATCACAGTTCCATTTTAAAATAATGTCGCAAAACAGCACCATCGCATCGCAAAGCGACAACAAATGACTCGCATTTGCATTTAAATTAGTGCACACTCGCTTGAATCAAAGTAAATATTATTTTCGTACAATACCTTAGAAGCATGTATAAGATTTGGTGGTGGGCCGGCTTCTTCATCAGGTTGTGAGGCAGGGCCGGGAGCGGGACCTCGTGCACCATTTATTGTGTTTTCTAAGGTGCCGCCTTTGGAATATGCCTTAGGATCGCGTGCTTTGAATCGAACCTCCTGGACAAAGGGTAAATATTTCCTATAGTTTTCAATTATGATGTGTGTGACCATACACCAAAAATAACGGTCTTATTGAGATATAATCATAGAATAATGTGTCGGATTTTCGCCTGCACTACCGCACGCAAGTGTGACGTCATAGTGACTCGCTCATGGGTACGACCATTATAGAACGGCCGCGAATTTCATGAAAACGGAGCTAGCGCCGAACGGATAGGTCTGTTCGAATATTTCACCGTCTTTATAGTTTATTTATTTATAGTTGATTTTGCTAGAAATATAACTCAATCACTAAACAAGTAGAGATTCAGTTATAATATCTACCAAAATCATTACATTTCGACATGGTCTATAGTGACTTCGTTATACTATTACTGAGGGTTTTCATTAGGAGATATACAAGATATACATATACTATAGCGGCTTTTTATGTAGACCTTTTTAAGTTATGCACTTTTGCAGGACATTATTTTGTTCTATTATCAATAGTTTTTATAGATGCTGCCAGTCTTCTGGGAATGCTACCACAAAAGGCATGCGATGCGGAGGAATTCCACGACGCATTTTACCTCTTGTTTTAACATAACATAATAATTATTATTTTTTATTTATGTAAATATTAGCATAGATTTAAAATACATTAAGTGTAAATAGATAAATAAATAAATAATAATGTAAAAATGCATAAAATAAATTATGAATTAATATCAATACCATCATACAAAATATAAATCTCAATAGATGTATGGAAATCTGCCGAATTTTTTGACAATAATGATCACTGCTCCGCTCCCTTTTGTAGTAGCACGATGTTATATAGTCTATAACCTCTGTCGATAAATGAACTATTCAATAGAAAAAGATTTTTTCAATTTGAACCGGTTTCTCCTGAGATTAGCGCTTTTAAACTAACAAACTAACTCTTCAATTTTATAATATTAATATAGATTATAATAACTTTCACCTATTCTAACCACATTTTGTTCAGTTTGCACTAAGTAGTCGGTATTCGCCATTATTTTACCAACCTAATAAACGATACCCATATTGATTTTTGATTTTATTGAAAATTCGTAATCAGCAATCCCGAAACCCTTGGAAAATATATATGTCTACGATATAATAGACAGATAAGGTAATACTAAAGAGTAAACTAATATGAGACAGATATTATGTATAATATACAGGGTGTATTTTTGAAACGGGGCAGTAAGGGCAAGTACCTTAACCGTTGCAGTTACAGCAAAACGTTCTTAGAAGACCTTCCCTAACTTTTTGATATATTTTGAACTGCATTCACAGATTTTGTAAAAAAATGCAAAAGTTAAAAAAAATGCAAAAGTTAAAAAAAATTTTTTTTATGCCAATCGATTCTATTTCATGTGGGGATCAAAAAACTCTATGAGACCATTTTAGCTTTCAGTACTAGGAAAGACAGAAATCGCCAAAAACGTTTCCCATACATTTCGGCAACAGAAACAAATTTCTACGATGGTCTAACTTTTTGTTATAACCAGGAAGTGGGTAGAATTGACTGTAAAGTAAATAAAAAGAATTTTTACCCTCAAATTTCGAATTTGATTCGAAAATCTGTGTGTTATACTTAGTTTCAGCTGAGAAACTTCGTATGAGTTATTAATTAAGGATTTTCGCTAAAATGTCTTCTAATCGTGAAAAAATTTACTTATTAGAAGCGTATTTTGTCAATAATCGAAATGCGGGAGCTGCATTAGTGTGGTACCGCAATAAGTGTCCGTTGCGGCATGTGCCAACAAGAAAGGTTATTACAAATCTTTTGAAAAACCTGGAATTGCAGGGTTCTTTCAAAAGAAAGCGGCAGCCTCGTGTGGACATGGACACGGAGATTGCGGTTCTGACTTATGTCGAAGCATATCCAGAGGTATCGTCCAGGCAAGTCGCCCTTGAAGTAGGTGTATCCCACTCCCTTGTGATAAAGATATGGAAGAAATACGGCTACAAGTCCTATCGATATGGGCGCATAGTTCAAGTGTTACATCCGGGTGATGATGTTCGAAGGCTTACTTTTTGCAGATGGCTAAGAGGAAAAATAAGCAGAGATCATGAATTTTTAAATTACATACTGTGGTCAGACGAAACGAATTTTTCCAATAACGGTATGTACAACAGAAAAAATCACCACTATTGGTCCAAAGAAAATCCACTAAGAGTTACGGCAAGTCATAATCAGGTTCGCTTCTCATTCAACTGTTGGTGTGGTATAATGTCCTTCATGAAAAACGAGGTGTATAAGACGACGTAGGCCAGTGTTCAAGAGCTCAAGGATGCATTAATGACCATTTTACGTAATATTCATCCCAGAACATTATTAGCCGCCATTCATTCAGTTCGAGTTGTTTTATCATATTTCCGTACGAAATGTATGGGAAACGTTTTTGGCGATTTCTGTCTTTTCTAGTACTGAAAGCTAAAATGGTCCCATAAGTTTTTTGATCCCCACATGAAATAGAATCGATTGGCATAAAAAAAAAATTTGAACTTTTTGCATTTTTTTTGCTAACTGTAAGTTTTTTACAAAATCTGTGAATGCAGTTCAAAATGTCCTAAAAAGTTAAGGAAGGTCTTTTAAGAACGTTTTGCTGTAACTGCAACGGTTAAGGTACTTGCCCTTACTGCCCCTTTTCAAAAATACACCCTGTATAGTCTATTTAGTAATATATTTTATTGTTTAATTTACATTGGGACCTAAACATAAACTGGCGAAATGTGGGTGCTAGCACCTCTGCTTACCCCTTCGGGGATATAGGCGTGAGTTTATCTATCTTCTTTATGCATGTTTATTCAATTCAATATATGAACTTAAATTGTGTTATTTTTTATCGGAATTGTATTTCAAACACAATGTAAATAAAATAGAATAAAATAAATAAGGAAAGATAAGTAAAATAAAAATATGAATTTTAAAACAAAAGCCCGTCGTCTGAAAAAACTAGGGTTTTAACTGTTCTAAACTAGTTTTTATGATCACAATACTACAAAAACAATCAATTGACATAAACTTGACATAACCTCGCAGTCTCTGTCACTCGCCCAAACTACAGAGATATGTACCTACGGTGCGCTACGGCCCCAGGCATGCACGCGCTTGTGAGCACACGCGTCACGCGACTCACAACTTGAGCAAACATATTAATATTGCTGTCGGTCTTGTGACTTCTATTATCGCTATTGATAAATATTAACTTTAATTCACCACGTGCACTCCGATAGATTATTCATTACAATTATTTTGTGGGATTCAGAATTTTTTCAAAATTTAAATTTAATAACAGGAACTTTAGAAAAATAAAAAATCATCAGACATTATATAAAAGTTACACATATATTAAACACTAACTGTTTTAGTTTAATTTTTTTATTTTAATTTTCGGACAAAATAATAGCCCTAACGCTCGAGTTGGCGGTGTTGCAGGCATGTTCGGGACAAAGGGCGAAACCTACAAAATTTCGTCGGCTATTAAAACGGCGGCTTTCTTCAATATCAAAGGAGTGCTACTTCTGTACGTAGTATTATTATTTAAACTATGACTGAACGTGATTAGAGTTTTGGAACTATTGTTTTTATATTTTTTAATTTATTAAATTATACGCCAGTTCAAAGTTACATCGCTCATTTTGATCATGACCTGTCAAAAACATAAACTCTGGGCGTCCAAACTGTAAATAATAAGTAAGTAATAGAAGAAATCCTTTAAAAGAGAATTTGAATAAAAAGTTATACCTACCGAAGACCTGCTGGGCGGAAGGGGCCTTGTTAAGGTGCTAGTCCTTGGGAGAGGTAAAGGCTCCGATGTTCCCGGCGGACCATCAATTTGAACTTTTTTCTCAGCAGCCATTTTTTGTACAGCAGTAAATCTTTGTTTCCTCATTTGTATCCTTTTAGCCATATAACCGACAGTAGCATATTCTGAAACGAAATATTGAAAATCTGTGACTCGCCATTAATATTATATCTACCTAAGTATAATTTACACAAACACCGGGTGAAATTTACTTGCTCTGACAAAATAATCTAGTACTTACACTAAAAAGTTTGGCATACTTCATATTTATTATTTAGTTATATATATTTTTATATATTTGGATATTATCCATAATAGATACATAATGGTATTGAAAAAATTGAAATAATTAATCATCAAGCTTTTCATCAAGATTAATTTTGTGTACTTCTATAATCAACTTTACCTAATAAACTGGCAAAGACCATGACGAAGCAGGTGCCCAAATATACGTCAATGGACTTGACATAAGATATCTTGGGGAGAGCAGCGTTTGTGGATGACATCAGCGTAGTCATTGTCAAAACAGTGGTCACACCGAGTGACACTCTAGCAGGCGTTGCGTTCCGATTCAACCAAAAGGATACCCATGATATGATTACAATCAGACCAGATGGAATATAAATCTGAATCAAATAGTATCCCATTGAACGCACGAATTGGATTTCACATGCCAACCGCGAGTAGTTTCCTGTAAGGAAATATCATTATGTTTTAATTACTTTAAAATTATGCAGATATACCCTATACCTAATAAATAATGTTGTACAGAAATCAAATTAAATCATATCCATTTTGAATAAAAACACTGTTACAAAGGTGTTTTGGAAATATTACAATTAAGTAAAACTTTCCTTTACCAGCCCATCAAAGGAAGGTCATTAATGGAAATGACGAGCAAAAGCGAATGCATGCCTGTGTGTTAAACTGACGAATGACGTATGTACAGAAGAAGCAGCAACGATCAGTATTTGACGCATCTGTGGCGTGTACCTGTCGTGAGAGATATCTCCATGGCTCGCTGCCGATGGCCCAGCACCTTGAATTGCGGCAGTGACACCTCGCTCGACACGCCCACAGAATTGGGTCCCTCGTTCCACTTGTATCGGATGTCCCGCATGGTGTAGCCGACTGTACCATGCAGAGATATGGAACGATAAAATAAGCACCCATCGCACTGGGTTTTTAAATATTTGTATATGTGAATGATTTTGAGCCTACCGATCTACCAAAATATGAGGAATGTTATAACTGCTGCATCAGAAAGGGCAGACGTAGTACAAATAGTTGAAAGCGTTTTTAATATTGATAATAATTTTTATCTACCGAACATGAAAGCTTGGGTCTGCAGTTCAAGTAATAGGAAGTAGTTATTATTTAGATACATCATTTGTTTCATAAAGCAAAAGAAATTGAACATCATAAGTGTTTTATCTGTAGTTACTAGGTGTAAGACGTAAAAAAATATTGAACTTAATAAACTCACAGCTTTCGATTTCAATATTGCATAATTGACGATCCATCGGAAAATATTGTAAATCCATTGGACAAGAAGCGGTGATAGTCAGTCTGCAAACAACAAAAATATTTTTTCATCCCTTCTATTTGTAAAGTGGCACTTTGTTCCTCTATATGCGGGAACAAAATCAATCTTTTATGTTAAGGACTTTTCAGCGGGCGGAAAGTGATTTGAATTTGGACATATATCATTCATAGAAATCGAACGCAAATTGTATACATTACTGGCTGGTACGTGCTGACCCCACGGTAACCGTACCTAACTAAAAAAAATAGCGCGCGCGCATAACTTATGTCGCTGACTGTTTATACTGGAGATTGATGGCGCTAGGTGGAACTTGTTACACGTATTGAAATAGGCATTCATATTCATTTCTCATTTCAGATTCATTCGCCTTTTTGGTTTTAATTTATTATTGAAAATTTGAAAACTGGTAACGTGCCTCATTCAATAATTATGTCTCTGTCCATGAAAATAATCAGTACATGTCTATTTTATCATAGAAAAGGGATGAAAATATAGTGTGTGACTCGGAAACAACTTATTTTTCTCTCGGGCGATGGACTTTGAATCCATCGCCGTAATTTACGTACGAGTAATTTTGTTCTCTACACATATAACTGTACCCACGAGTTAAAATAATAATATTTTCTCCGTCTTCTGCCACCTGCAAAAGTTCATCCCGATGTGTACCCGGACGTATTGTAGTTACGCATTTGTTTATCATGTATTTGAAGTGTTCATCAGTATGCACCGTCAGCAAATTGTTGAGGATTTCTTTTTCTTTACTTCACCCCCTTGTTATAAAATCTACTAAAATAATCTATAGTGAAATAAGCTAAACTTATAGGCCATGAACTACACTTGCCTTATACTCCTAGTAATTGATCCAGAATGATGAATGCGAATGAATTCGTTGCTTGTGGTTGCTATGTGGAAATAAGACTGTTTCTCGTTTACAAAGAAGGTGTCTGGTACCCATATATTCCTAATAAATTCTGATCCGACGGAGAGTGTTTCAACGCCCGTCCGTTTCTTATAAGCAAGCCTCGGGTCTGTCCAAAACTGTCTGAAGTAGAAGTCCAATGTGAAATCCTGAAACATTTTTATTTCTCTTGGAAACAATAATAGTACTCAATTGACTTACACATTTAGATCAATGGATGTAATCCTGTAATCGTATTCATTGGAGAGGTTCATACTGTAACCTTTAATTTTATATATAAATAATACCACTGTGGTACAGTAAGCATCAGATCGATCTTGACTAACAAAGCACTCAAAATAATTTTAATACCTCCTAATACCACACTATTCTGTTGATTTTAATTGTATTATCGTCCAAACTAAAGGTACGTACCAAATATTAGAACAATCAATCAACAGGAAGGGGTGAATATCAATGTTTTAAGATCATTTTGAGTACTTTGCAAGTCAAGGTCAAACTCATGCTGACTACATACATTGGGTAATATGAGAAGAGTCACTGAATCCGATTACAGACCTACGAAGTTCATATTTTATGAATCTGTAAAATTTCATCTAAATCGATACACTGGTTAAAGAGGCTAATATAATATGGCTAAATTGGATTTCTTAGTGTGAAACTCATGTAGTAATTCTTTATTATATTAAGTTTCAAGTTTATAATTATTTACTATTATTATCAACCAACCACTATTTCTATGGTCTATGTAGACCAGGGGGGGGTGTATAGTGCTTAGAAGTAAATTAAGCTGGTCATATACCCGCATAAGCAGGGATCTAAAATGTCTACAACTATATAAGTATACCAACAAAACAAGTTGACAATCGAGTATCAAATTCGAACAAAATAAAATGAATTCGTACACTGCGAAACTGCACCTAACGACACGGAAGGCAGGTGATACCTACAAATTGACTATGGTTTTCTGTAGTGGTCGGGTGGTTAAATTTTTAACCGGATATCATTTAACACTTCAGTACTATTTATATTAATTCTTATGGCACGCCTTTGTAGCGGACCGCGGATAGCAAGCAGCTGACCTATACAGCGTAGCATGAAATAGATTTGAAAAGGATAACATTATGTTTATTGTTTTAATTCATTCAATCAAATTAAATAGCATATTGGAGTCCTCTACTATTGGACATAGGCATCACCCATAATGCGTCATTGTTTTAGTTCATTGCGGCTTATCAATGTTATCGTTTACCCGTATCGATGTTAAACAAGTAATTTATGTGAAAAAAAAAGAAAATGTAGTTATAGACAACATAGACCATTGAGCGTTTTACGGATATGATACTCTTTTATTACATTGGACTACAATATGAACGGTTGGATACCTGTATCTTTACCCTCTTACTACCTTTATCTACTTAGATGACGTTGACATCCTTGACATCAATATATGTTTTTCTAAAACGGAAAATATAGTATTTTTGATCAATATGATCGTTTTTGAAATCTGGTATATGAATATTAGTACGCGAAAAATAACGTGAAAATTGACGACCAGACCAAATAATCCTTCTAGATACAGTTATACCCTAAGGTAAACTAAAAGTCCCCGACGGTACGACATGAGACCGCGGTGGGGGAGGGAAAAAAGATGCTCTTTTCAGATTTTTGCTTGTATATTGAAAACTATTAATAATATTTTTATAAGTTCTCTCTTCATTATATCAAATTTCCTATAAATTTTCTCTAGATATTTTTACTGTAGGATCAATACTTTAATAAATACAAATACGGTCAAATGTAACAAAGCTTATAATTTGCAACAAAATCAACTTAGCTTGACCACAGAGAGACCGGCGGTGATCTATTATTTTTTTAGAGAAAAGATGTAGGTATAGGTATACTTGACCCAGTATGCACCCAGTACCGAATCTGAGATAAACAAATATCGATTCATTGCCTTTATTTACTAAGTTCAAACCTGATCTTTCGTCCCATATCTCCTTATACTAGAGGTTCAGTGGAATCTCGCGTTTACAGAGTATTCTATCAAGTGCAGAAGAGGCTTGGGAATTAACAGCCCACTAATGCGCTAAAATATACATTGTTATGTATTGTTGAAAACGAGGACTCCTTGGAAACTAGAGTCAATAACGACTTTAGATCCTCCTTCTCTTGAAACGTGGCTAAGTTCCATATCCTGACGATGTTAAAGTTGTTCCACTTGAAAATTCCGTTGCCTAAACGCCTTCTATATAAACCTGAAAATTTTACTGCTAATGGGGTAAAATAGGAGAAGAAAATTTGTATGGAAATTCGTCATTTTTAAAGTAAGCAGTACGAAATGTTTTACACCTACGTGTGGTTAAAAAAAATTGAACACGTGTATCTGCGTTTCAAAATGTTACTACTAAGGGGGTAAAATAGGCGAAGACGGGTGAATTAATGATAGGCGATGAATAAGCCTCCAACGCCTATCCAGAAATGTCTAATGGCTCTTCCACTGTACTGGGTCTTCAGTCGCCGCGTTGAAACGCATCATTTTGTTGCACTTGGTGCTCACGTAGGACTATACCTGGATTGATTTGGTTGCCAATTATAAGTTTAGTCGGCAGGGAGTTGGATAAAATGGCGCACATTGGGAGAGGGCTATGTCCAGCAGTGCGGTGAGCTAATTGATTGATTGATTATAACTTTTGTTACATTTGACCTCTCGTATCGTTCCTACAGTAAACATTTCGGACTGATCAATTGGGACTGGAATACCGGCGTATCCTACCTCCTCCTAAATATCGTGTTTGTGATAAATTAAATTTAGATGAATAATGTAAAAGTATTTTTTTTTTATTACAGAGACATTATCCTTAATTTTTAATATACAAGCCAAAAACTGAAAATCAGGATATTTTCCCCTCCTCCCTTACCGCCGGCTCGTATCCTACCATTTGGGGACTATTAGTATGTTCATCTGAGCACCTTAGGGAATAACTGTACCAACTTTCAAAACTACAGGCATTATTTGGTCTGATTTATATAATGTAATCTAATAATAGATTAATATATTTTTAAAGGAACTAATCAAAGGCTGAGTTTTAGTATCTAGCGTAAGAGTTCCTATTTTCTTTTAAAATGTTAAGAAACTATACTTTGCTGACATAAAAAGTATTTATATTTATGTGGATCGCTTGTAAAACTAAACAATATAGGTTTATGTAAGATAATAATTTAATATTCGTGTCATAAGGAGACGTAAAGTACACGTCCATAATTTGGCACTATGTTTGTTTCTGCACTAGTTAAAATTTTAACATAACTTTACTCATTACATTATCGTTCATAAACGGTATTATTGGAGACGTGTACTTCCCGTCTGTTCATATTTATTTATATCTATAAAATAGAGTCACGTCTTGAAGTGACTTTTAAAGTCCCCTTGATTTGGTTTCCACTAGGGGTCATATGCCCTGGTCTTAGTTTCATTTCTTTACTCTGAAACCGTCATCAGGGTTATTCCAATTACTTTTTCAGAATCGTTAAAAATTGTAGTACTTGTACACCGTACAATTTTTATCGAAGCTGGTTGGTCCGTCAGTGTGTAACGTTACCACATTTATACATTAGCATATTTAATTGTATTCAATTATAATTACTATATATCAATTATCACACGGGCAAATTGCCAACAGTACCCAGTCATAAAGTATGGAACATCTCGAATTTTTTTTTCCCGTACGAAGACTAAAACTGAAACGTAACTGTAAGTTTTAAGTCTCTTCGTCCCACTGGTCTCAATCGACAGAGATACAAACATTTATCACATTCATAGCAAGGTATTGGGTGCCATTAGAAACAATAGTAAGAAACCCACAGTCACAACAATTACCTACATCAAGAACATAAAAAGCTTAAAACAAAAAGCAACAATGGAGCAAATTTACGACAGTGTCTTGCTTGGAAGGATGCTTAATGGCATAGTACATTTTAGTATGTCTTTTAAGACACACTCGGAGGGGTACACCAATACGACAAATTGGGACTCAGAATCGCGTTATATTTGCGGTTATTGAAAGAGAAATACGGGGAAATGTAAAGATTGGTGCGTTGCCGTCCGAGTGGTCGGCTTTAAAACGTCAGCATGCTCGCAGCCTCGTATCTGGGGCTGCTCGGTCGCTGCGGCGCCGTGCGCGTCTTGAGCGACCGAGACAAGCATGACCTGACAGTAGTGAGTACCATGAGCACTTCGGAGACGGAGCTGATAGAGAGCACATACATGGTGACGCCCACCTCCACTGGCGGACCTGCAATCAAGCCCAATAGTGAGTTGCGCGCGGCTTGCGCCGTGAAAACCAAACCAGAGGACGTTGACGTGACGCCGGGATCCCTCGATCGAACGAGAACATCGCAACGTTAAAAGTAACATTGTAACACAAATCGCTCGATCGAGGGCAGTTAACCTGCACGATGTTTCTTGTTCTAAAAATAATCATCTACTTAAAAGTAGGTTTGTAACATTAAATACCATTTTCACTTCAGATAAGGAGCTGATGGAGAGCACGTACATGGTGACTCCCACATCCACTGGCGGTCCTGAAATGTTACACTGGTTACATTACCTGCAGTTACCGTCTAAAAAGTACACATTGACCTTTTTGAGGATACTCGTAATTAAAAAACGAACAGATGACATTCACGGCTTTGGCGTTGTAGTATGTGCTTGTTGTTATATATATGTGTGTGTAAAAGTTTGATAAATCGTTAATTTTAGTATCAATATAGAATTCAAAATAACTCTATACATATTTGATTCGATTGAATTCTCAATAAAACTTTTTTAATGCACTTCATTAGGTGTTTGTTACTGCTTATTGACCCATTACTTACCCAAAGTATTGCACAACCATTAAATTTTGGCTAAGTAAAGTTCCACCCATGATAACTAATTAACAATTTTAAATTAATAATTTATTAATAATGTATATATAATAATAGATTTAATTCGTGATTATAAATAAATAGATATTTAAATAATGAGTTCAAGTAATGAGTTTAAAAAGTTTTTGTAGACAATAATTGCTAAAAAAATTGACAAGAGAAAAATATTACTTTAATATACCTTAATATTATGTATGTAACCCAAAATTAAAATGTTTCTTTATATAAAAGTATTTATTGTCTTCTGAAAGAAATCTTAAAATCTGAAAGTTAACATCTATTTTACTAAATATAATGGGAAACAAAGCACATGAATATGCTCAATAGATGCATAGTTCTGAGTAACCCAATAAGTTTAATAAATAATCACAAGGGGTATGATCGTAGGGCACGCCGTAGTAGCGGCGGTAAGACCCATCATGGGGGAGTGGCTAGAGAGGTCACACGGCAGCCTCTCGTACCGTCTGACGCAGATGATCACCGAGCACGGATGCTTCGGAAAGTATCTGCGTCGGATGCAGAAAGAGCCAACGTCCGAGTGCCATCACTGCGACGCGAGTGAGGACTCAGGTCCGCACACGCTCACCGAGTGTCCGGCGTGGGAGACGCCGAGGCGGGAGCTTGTGGCGGCCCTGGGTCACTCCCAGGGCCGCCACAAGCTCCTCACGGTTCTCACGCTCTCCACATTGCTCGCGGCGATGGTTCGCTGCGCGGATGCGTGGGCAGCCGGCGCTTCCTTCTGCGAGCAAGTAATGCTCGTGAAGGAGGAGGCGGGGCGGGAGCGGCAGCGGGAGCGACGAAGGATCGCAAGACAAGCTGCCCGCGTACGAAGGCAACTCGGGCGTCGGAGGTCGATGAACGACCTCCGCCCCCCATGAGCGCCGGCCTGGGGGTGACAGGTGGAGCCGCCTGTCACCCTGGCAGAAACAGGCCGCGGCGGTGGCGCGCGTGGCGCGCCTCCCCGTTCCCGGGGACGAGTTGGGGACTCTGTAGTCCCCACACCCGAGAAGAGGGCCAGATCGTGAGAGATGGCCCTGGGTCGGCCGGGGTGCGAGGGATATGCCTGTCAACCTCACCTTCGGCAACCAAAGCGACCCACAGGCGGCGTGCGTTTTAGTCGGTTCGAGTCCAACATAACCTCCTCCACCGGCTCCGGTGGGGAGGTATCCGTGGGGCTTTTGCGCACGTAAAAAAAAAAAAAGGGGTATGATCGTACATCGCTCCATAATTCATAAATATTTGACGGATAAGTCCTATCAAACTTTAGAAAATTCGCGCATTTGTACAGTCAACGACAAAAGAAGCTTAACAAATTCTAATTTATTGATCACTGTGGCCCCTTTACCTCTCATAAAATAGTTACCTTTATTAACCTTATCTACTAAAAATCATAAAACTGCGTATACATTAATTATTAAGGTTTTTTATATCACTTAGGTTGCAGACAAGCACATGGCCCACCTGACCTGTAACACCAGAGGAGTCACAGTTGCGCTGCCAACCCTGTAAGTACAGAGTTTCTGTGCTGTCACTGTAGAAGACAAAGCTGGACAAGCTTTTAGTCTTCCCATTGACAGCACAAATTCTCCTGTGAGCTCTGGCTACTCTACTCATCGCCACGCCACAAAATACTGCGGCCATCATAACCTCGTGTTGCCTTCCAACACGAGGTTATGATGGCCGCAGTATTTTGTAGGGCGGTACCTCCCCAGTCATTTAATATTTTTTATGACACATTAAAAAAGGATGATGTTATATATTTGACGTGAATATAGAATTCATCGCAATTGAATTTCCACCAATTGGGGTTCTGATTATGGCGTCTTAAGATAATTGAGGGATCCGCTTTAATTATATAAAATTTGTTACTGTAATCAAGATAAGATATTATTTATTGTACACCATAAAAGTATTATAAGATATCGACAATTATAAAGCGCAATGGGCACCCTTATCGCTTAGAGCGATTTCTTTCAGACAACCTAAATTTATTTTTTGGATGGATAGAAGCAAAAGAAATGATAGGGTATCGTACAATTATTTTTTAAAGAAAAAGGAAAAATATGTCAATATAATATATATCCATGCAATTTTTTTTTTACAATATATACAACTCAGTATCCATATTATATACTACATTATAAGTACATCAGTATGGGGTGCGGGTTGGGTAACCTCCACGTTGGCTTACCTGTTTCTTTTCCCTCTGGACCGCGGTCCTGGGGAACGGAAGCGGGGAGGCTGGTGCACCCTGGACGACGGTTAGTAGACTCTGACTCCAAGGAGAAGGAGCTCTGCTAGCCGTCGACCAATAACCCGACAAGCCCTTTTTAGGGCTAGCTGACCCTGAGGGGGTCGTGGTATGGCGGACCTGCAAGGCCCGCGGGAAGGGATTCGTAGAATCCCTTCCATCCCAAACAGCCCTTTTTAGGGCTAGCTTGTCGCTCCCGGTATCCCTCTGCTTTCAGAGGGGACATGGGGGCGACACAAGGATCCATGGGATCCAGGGACGGGCCGGCCTACTGCTCGCGCAGAGGCTGGCAGGCATTCGTGCCACCGTCGGTGTTGGGAGAGTTGGCTGCTCTCCCGCGTCGCGTAACCTCCAGGATATCGACAACGACCTGAGTGCTAGCCACACTTGGGAAGCCGATATTCTGAAGGCCGCGGGGCTTGCCTTAACTGGCCGGCCCGCGACAAGGAAAAGTCTGAAAAACCCGACAGCGAAGTCGATTAAAACCTGTGGACACCTGGGGAAATCCACAGTATTTACCCCGCTTCTCGGAATGAGCGTCACCCGGGAAGTGTATCTTAGATCGTCTCTAATCGTGGGATCTTTATGGATACTTTAAAAAACAAACAACAACAACCATCACCAAGCGAAACAGTCTGCGCGGAGGTCGCGCAGCACCACGACGCGGAGGTCGCGTCCCAAGCAGGGACGGTGTCGGAGGACTTCGACACCGCCACTGAGAGGAGCAGGGCGAACAGCCCGGTGGGTCTGCAGACCCGGAAATCTGCACCACGGCGGAAGCGGAACCGCAAGAAAAAAATCATCCCCCCACAGAAGACCGAGTCGGATCTCGAGTTGACCCTGACCGACTCGTCTTCCAGCAGCTCCGGTGGGGATGAAATAATGCGTCCCCCCCCACCCAAGCAGTTTGCGGTTAGCCGCCGAAAGCTGCAGAGTGGGGGCACCAAATCCGCCCCTTCTCGGGCCTCAGCCGGGGGGGATGTGGGGGCGCCGCCGAGTCCCTCCGTCTCGGCGGCGCCCGCGCTTCGTACCGACGGTACCACGTCCAGGGACGTGATGGAGGCCCTGGAGAGACTGGCCGGGGCCCGCTCTGGACCTCTAACGCCGGAGGAGGACCGGGTCCGGCTAGCTGCAACGCGCCTCGTTGAGCAGTTCGAGCTGCTCAAGGCGGAGCTGGCCGAGTCCCGGAACGAGCGAGTTCTACTTGGCAGGAGGCAAGTTGAGCTCCTCAACAGCGTGGAGCGTACAGCGGCTGAGCACCGCAAAGAGATGGAGAGGATGGCGGCCGAAGTGGCGAACCTCCGTCAGGTCGTCGCCGGGCTGCCCGCGGAGCGCGTGACGCGGTCGGCGCGGCGGCGACTAGCGGTGCAGCCGGAGCGGTCGGTGCCGTCGGCGCCGCAGCTGTCACCGGTGCGGTCGAGGTCGCCGGTGCGGTCGGAGGCACCGGTACGGCCGGAGACACCGGTGCGGTCAAGGCCGCCGGTGCGACCGGTGCGGCCGGAGACACCGGCGCGGCCGGAGACACCGGTGCGGCCGAAAACACCGGTGCGGCCGGTGTCACTGGCGCAGCCCGCTCGGCTGGAGTCGCCGGTGCTGCAGCCGGCTAGGCCCGTGGACCCACTGGTGGCATGCATGGCAGCAATGGCCGCCATGGAAAAGCGGCAGGAGGCGGCCCTGGCTGAGCAGCGGAGGTGGCAGGTGACGCAAGAGGAGCGCACCCGGAGGTTCATGGAGGCGGTCATGGACTCCAGCCGCCGCCCGCCCTTGGCGCCACCTACGGGGTATGCCGGAGCGGTGAGAAGAGGTCTCACCAGTCCGGCGGTCGCAGAGGCCCTGCAGGAGTCGGCCCGCAGCCCGTCCGCTGCGCCTACCACTCCTGCCGCTCCGGTCGCTCGAGCCACTGTCGCTCTCGACGTGGAGGCTGGGAGCTCCCAGGGTGCCCGGGCCAAAGGCAAGGGGAAGGGGAAAGGCAAGGGGAAGAAGTCCCCGGCCCTAGCCTCAGCCCCAGCGCCAGCCCGGACCCCGGTGGGGATTGCCTCCAGAGGTTCCCCGCCGGAGGGGGGCTGGGAGGTGGCCGGAGCCTCCAAGAAACGGCGCAAGGCGAAAAGGAAGGCAGCCAAAAATGCCAAGAAGGCTGAGGCTGCTGCGAGGGGAGTGCCGGGGAGGCTGCGCGTTCCCCGCTCAACCGCCGTCGTGCTAACGATGACGGCGGAGGCGGCGGAGAGGGGCGTGCAGTACGCCCAGATTGTCACGCAGGCCAGAGCCTGCGTTGACATGAGGGCTCTCGATATGCCGGGCCCCATCCGGGTGAAACCCACTCGGACGGGTGCTCGGCTACTGGAGATCCCCGGCGCTTCAAGCGGTCCCCAGGCCGATGCCCTAGCGGCTAGGCTTCGGGACACGCTGGATGCAGCCGACGTCCGGGTGTCCAGGCCCAACAAGTGCGCAGAAATGCGCATTTCGGACCTGGACGACTCCATCACGGCGGAGCAAATCCGCCTCACCGTGGCGGAGGCCGGGGGCTGCCCCCTAGAGGCGGTGAAGGTCGGAGCAATCCGCTTCGGCCGCCGTGGACTGGGGGCGGCAGTTGTCGGCTGCCCCATCGCAGCAGCCAAAAAGGCTGCCGACCGGGGGTTCCTCGCCGTTGGAGGCGTGGTGCGGGTGCAGGTCCGGCTCCTGCAGGCTCGACCGACAAGGTGCTATAGGTGCCTGTCGGTCGGCCACGTGGGGGTGCAGTGCACGGCGGCGGTGACGGTCGGTGACCGCTGCTTCCGCTGTGGCCAACCCGGCCATACGGCCGGTGGATGCGAAGCTCCGCTGCACTGTTTCAGGTGTGCAGCGGGGGGCAAACCGGCCGACCATAGGGTTGGCAGCAAGGCCTGCACCGGGGGGGAGCCGAAGCCGCAAGGCGGGGGCTCCACCCAAAGTTCGCGGCGGGATGCGGAGATGGTTCCATAATGGATCCCCAGCTCCGCATCCTGCAGGCGAACGTGGGCCACGGTGCCGATGCTCAGGGTCTTCTGCTCCAGAGCATGGCACAGTGGTCCATACACGTCGCCGCTGTCGCCGATCCGTACACTCACCGGCCCCTTGGGCCTGCCTGGGTGGTCGACCTGGACGGGTCGGCGGCACTGGTGTACAACGCCGCTATGGGTGCCCCTCCCCCTGTTGTCGTGGCAAGGGAGCATGGCATCGTAGCGGCGCGTGTGGGGGAGATTGCGGTCGTGGCCGTCTATCTCACGCCGAGCCTACACCGACGCATAGGGGAGTACCGGCAGTCGCTGGAGCGACTGACCGACGTCGTCAACGCCTGTCATCCTCATCCGGTTCTTGTGCTCGGGGACTTCAACGCCTGGTCAGTGACCTGGGGGTCCCGGCACACGAACCCACGAGGTAGGGCTCTGGAGAGCTGGGCCGCTAATCACGGTCTAGTTCTCCAGAATCGCGGGGCCGAAGCCACGTTCGTGACCGCGGAGCGCAGTTCGATTATCGACCTATCGTTCGCAGGCGCTTCGCTGTCGCACCGTGTGCGGGACTGGCGTGTTGTTGTGGGGGTGGAGACACTGGCGGATCACCGATACGTTCGGTTTGATGTCTCCCCCCCCGCGGGTGATGCGCCGGTCATACCGGCCCCACGCGAGCCACGCTGGGTGCTTGGGAGACTGAATCGGGAGGTCCTCCTGGAGGCCGCCATCGTACAGGCCTGGGCCATTGCGCCGGACAGGCCTGTCGATATCGACGATGAGGCGGTGTGGTTCCGGGAGGCCATGACTCGTGTCTGCGATGCGGGCATGCCTAGGGCACCACCCTATAGTCCGAGGCGTCGGGTCTACTGGTGGTCTGCGGAGATCGCGAGGCTACGGCAAGCCTGCGTGATCGCGCACCGCCGGTGGACCAGACTCCGTAGGAGGCGTAGCCGAGCCGCAGATACGGAGCCCCGAGTGGCGGAGCTTCATGTGGGATACAGGGAGGCCAGAGATGCCCTCCGAGCGGAGATTAAGCGGGCGAAAGCCGCGGCTTACAAGGAGCTCATGGAGACGCTGGAGCGGGACCCATGGGGGCGGCCTTACCTTATGGTAAGAGGAAAGCTGCGCCCCCGGGCCCCGCCGTTGACCCGGGTTCTCCAGCCAGCTCTGCTCGGTGGAGTGGTCGAGTCCCTGTTCCCGGCGCGAGCGGAACACGTTCCGCCGCAGATGACTCCGCCACCTCGGTCGCCTGTGGCGCCCAGTGTGGTAGTTGACGACGAAGTCCCCGAGGTCACTTGGGTAGAACTAGAGCTGGCGGTGCGAAGGCTTAGAGCCAAGAAGAGCACCGCCCCGGGACCCGACGGCATTCCAGGCCGCGCGTGGGTCCTAGCTCTGGGAGAAGACGGTCTCGAACCCCGGCTGAGAGGGTTCCTCAGCGCATGCTTGGAGCGGGGCCAGTTTCCGAAGATGTGGAAGACGGGGAAACTGGTCCTCATCCGAAAGGAGGGTCGCCCGGCGGACGAACCGTCCGGCTACCGGCCCATTGTGTTGCTCGACGAGGTGGGCAAGCTCTTTGAAAGAGTTATTGCGAAGCGCCTCGTCGAGCACCTCTCTGGTAGGGGGCCGGACCTGGCGGATGCCCAATATGGCTTCCGCCGGTGGCGGTCCACCGTGGATGCCATCATGCGCGTGAGGACTTTGGCGGAGGAGGCAGTTGCCCGGGGTGAGGTGACGTTGGCGGTGTCCTTGGACATCTCCAACGCGTTCAACACCTTGCCCTGGAGTTGCATCAGGGAGGCACTCGTGTACCACGGTGTGCCTCTCTACCTCCGCCGCATAGTCGGGGCGTACCTGACGGAGAGAGCCGTCATCTACCCAAGTGCGACCGGCGTCGGTCGGCGTGAGATGTCGTGCGGTGTTCCACAGGGATCGGTTCTCGGGCCGCTACTGTGGAACATTGGATACGACTGGGTGCTTCGCGGTGAGCTTGCGGACGGCGCCGCCGTCACGTGCTATGCGGACGACACGCTAGTGACGGCGAGCGGAGCTACACACCGCGAAGCGATCCTGAGGGCCACGACCGCGGTTGCTCAAGTCGTGGAACGGATCCGGCGGCTGGGCCTTGAGGTGGCTTTGCATAAATCCGAGGCCATGTTCTTTCATGGACCTCGGCGCACGCCACCACCTGGTTCCAGTCTCACAGTGGGAGGCACTCTCATCGGCATCAAGCCCCAGATGAAATATCTGGGGCTCGTGCTCGACGGCCGGTGGGACTTCGGGAAGCACTTCCGAAGTCTGGGCCCCAAATTGGCGGGCACAGCCAACGCTCTGGCGCGGCTACTGCCCAACCTGAGGGGCCCGGATGACTCCTGCAGGAGACTCTACGCGGGTGTCGTGCGGTCCATGGCCCTGTACGGGTGTCCCGTGTGGGCGGACACCCTGAGTGATCGGCACATGCTTCTGCTGCAGCGTCCGCAGCGGAAGTTGGCGTGCCGCATCATAAGGGGGTACCGCACGATATCATTCAACGCGGCGAGTCTCCTCGCCGGATCGCCACCATGGATCCTGGAAGCGAGATGCCTTTCGGCGCTATACAGGTTCCGAAGGGCGGCGCGGGAGCGGGGTCACGATCCCGAGCCCGAAGAAATTCGGGCCGTGAGATCCCGGCTCCACAGGGAAATGGTGGCAGAATGGGAGAGACGACTTGGGCAACCAAGCGCAGGGCACGCCGTAGTAACGGCGGTAAGACCCATCATGGGGGAGTGGCTAGAGAGGCCACACGGCAGCCTCTCGTACCGTCTGACGCAGATGATCACCGAGCACGGATGCTTCGGAAAGTATCTGCGTCGGATGCAGAAAGAGCCAACGTCCGAGTGCCATCACTGCGACGCGAGCGAGGACTCAGGTCCGCACACGCTCACCGAGTGTCCGGCGTGGGAGACGCCGAGGCGGGAGCTTGTGGCGGCCCTGGGAGTGAGGGTTCTCACGCTCTCCACCTTGCTCGCGGCGATGGTTCGCTGCGCGGATGCGTGGGCGGCCGGCGCCTCCTTCTGCGAGCAAGTAATGCTCGTGAAGGAGGAGGCGGGGCGGGAGCGGCAGCGGGAGCGACGAAGGATCGCTAGACAAGCTGCCCGCGCACGAAGGCAACTCGGGCGTCGGAGGTCGATGAACGACCTCCGCCCCCCATGAGCGCCGGCCTGGGGGTGACAGGTGAAGCCGCCTGTCACCCTTGCAGAAGCAGGCCGCGGCGGCGGCGCGCGTGGCGCGCCTCCCCGTTTCCGGGGACGAGTTGGGGACTCTGTGGTCCCCACACCCGAGAAGAGGGCCAGATCGTGAGAGATGGCCCTGGGTCGGCCGGGGTGCGAGGGATATGCCTGTCAACCTCACCTTCGGCAACCGAAACGACCCACAGGCGGCGTGCGTTTTAGTCGGTTCGAGTCCGACATAACCTCCTCCACCGGCTTCGGTGGGGAGGTATCCGTGGGGATTTTGCGCACGTAAAAAAAAAAAAAAAAAAGTACATCAGTATTACACTAGTATTACATAATATAATTCCTTAAGGGAAGATAATGCTCTCCGATCATTTAATAATAATTTAAAAAAAAATTACAATATTATAGGAAATACCCTCAAAAAGTTCTAAATGTGGTTTTGGATGACCGAGATCACTAAAAGCGACTCTGCCGATTCTCTTGGGTGGGCTTGGTATTCGCAAAGTTTCCGATGTCAGCTTATCTGCGTTCCTGTTTTCAATCCACAGCACGACAGAATAAACTAGGAAAATCCTTGCATCTACACCAGTTAATTCTAAAGTATTGCGTAAGACTGATGCAGTGAACGCTTCGAAAATTGCATGACCAAACACCGATCTGCCAAGGAACCTTTTCTCACAACGTCAGTGGGAGGGCCCGAACTGCAGATTACAAAAACAATAGGTACTCAATACATGTTCCAATGCTACCTAGCGTGTCTGATCACTGGCGGTTGGAGTATTGGAATTGGGTCTTTGGCTACAAGCTCTTCCATAGTCTAACGTAGGGACTATGTTCGATGATACTACATTACGTATCACAACTTACCTCCGTTTAGTTGCGCCGTGTATTTCTCCGGATTAACGCCGTTTTGGAGAAGTAGTTGACAGACCATGGCCTGTCGTGTTACAGGCTCATGCATGCTCTTGTCACCGACGGTATGCCAACTATACTTAAACTAGACGGATTTGCGACAATGACAAGAGATCGAATGGTATGTCATTTAATCCCATGGAAAATGGGTAGGACTCTGGTATGGGACGCAACATGCGTTGCTCCTACCCATACACCTGGCACAGCAAACTGTTATGGTGCTGTTGCTGCTATTGTAGAGGCTCTCGAGGGGCAAAAATACTCATATCTTATTGGAGATTCTGAATTCTGTTCATCCGTTTGGAGTCGAAACTTTGAGGTCACTGGGTTTGAGCGCCCGTAATCTTGCGAAGCGAATGATCGACGCTTCTCGTGACCAGAAGGCTGGCCTTTTTGTAAGTCAAAGAATAAGCATTGGCATACATACAACTTGGCAATGCCGCCAGTTTTCTAGGAATGCTACCACAAGAGGCATGCGATGTGGAGGAATTAAATGTTAATTATTGTTTAGCTATAAGTTTTTATAATAACTTATTAACATTTTTCAACCACGGTAGCCTAGTGGTATGGGTAATGGACTGGTGAGACGAGGTCTCGGGTTCGATCCCAGATTTTACCATGGCACGCACCAATGACTTTTCGATGCTTTTCGAAGTTAATTATGTATTTATCGCAGGTTTATAAGTGCTCAGTTAATGGCAATAGGCTCACCACCTACACATAAACTGGCGATATTTGGGTGCTAGCACCTCTGCCTACCCCTTCGGGGATATAGGCGTGAGTTTATGTTTTTTATGTTATGTAACATTTTCCCATTGATCTTACAAATTCTGCATATAGTAAAATAATAACAAGAAATAAAATATAAAAAGGGAAGATACATAATTATGTATTAACACTTTTAAAAGACTCCAGAGATTCTGCATGCTTTACATATAGTGGCAGTGTATTCCACAGGCGAACTGCCTGTATGGTGAAGAATTCATCGTAAAAAGATGTACAATGTAGTGGCATTGCTAGTCTCGAATTTCCTATGATCTCTGAAATCTTGTATGTATGTTATTAAGGAACTTCAACTGTTCTTTGAGATAGTGAGGAATGCAACGATTAAACAGTACGTTGTATTCAAAAGAAAATATATAAGTACGCCGACGAAGATGAATTGGGATTTGGGAGCCACTTAAGTTTGTTACGGAATTCGGATATGTGGCCATATTTGCGTAAGCCAAATATAAATCTAATACAAAAATTCTGAAGACGCTCAAGATAGTTTGTGCAAGTGAAACTTTTGTAGCAGTCGGAAGGGAGCCTTGTTATTAACGTAATGACCCCGCTGCTGCAAACAGCGTTCAGTTGACTTTCTGTATCTGATGATCTCAGGACAAAGTAGTATCTATCTAAATTTGAAAATAGTTTGGGGGTAGTGTGTAAAATAAAATCAATGAGTGACATAATCCAGGGATTTCCAACAACAATGACTTGCGTCTTAGCCGGGTTCCAAGTTCATATTAATTTATGCATTAAAAGCCGTCAGCTGACTCAGAGGCGCTTGGGTGCATCATCTGCATAAAGGTGGTAGGATGAAAGTAATTGTTTTGAGATTGAGTTTATAAAACGGCGAAAAGTTATGGGGATAGAACGCCACACTGCGGCACACTGACGGTTATATCGCTCCAAGAGGAGAAGGAATCATCTATGCACGTATGTTGTCGGTGGCCAGACAGGTAACAGTGAAACCAATCAATCACCGTTGGAGATATGTTAATAGAGCGCAGAATCCCCAGTAGGATTTCAAAATCAACGGTGTTGAAGCGTTACTAAAATCTAGCAGTGTAAGTTTTATGAGATTTTCTTTTTCCATGCCCAATATTCTGACATTCGTAACATTCACCAGGACTTAAATCCTACTATGTGCAGGTCGGAAACCAGATTGATAGGGATATAGTAACAAGTTTTTTGTTGAGGAAACTACTAAGCTGTGTATAGACAAGGTACTCCAGTATTTTTAAAAAGAAAGGTGATTAGATATCTGTCGGTGCTGGGATAGTGAAGAAGGATTGCGTTATTTTTCGCAAAGGAATAATTTGTGTCTCTTTCTACGGAAACGAAAAGAAACTGCTAGAGATAGAGAAGTCCAGAATGAGTGTTATATATAATTGAAAGGATATGGTCCATAATCGGTACGATCATGTCATTTCTGACGGCATTTGATATTATGAACATTATACTCTTCTTAACATCGCAATCAGTGATTTGATTAAGGCCGAAGGGAGAAAAGTTAGGAGCTCTAGCTAGTATAGCTTTAATCCTATATTTGCTTCTTACAGTTATCATCTGTTGACATTACTGAGCTCATGTTTGCGGAAAACTCAACTCATCAACGATTCGAAGTTAAGGGATAGTCTTGATAGGGACTTATACGATGCTAGTTGTGTACTATCCAGTTATTTAGGTAAGCTAATGATAGAAGGTACCATTCTTCAACTCCTAACGGCTAAGAAATATGTGTCTAACGATTGCTGCTATTGCATAACTAGGTATTGTTACTGAAACTACATATCGTAACATACTCTTCTTTATCTTCGTCTTGGCGTTAATCCCAGTTGCATCCGAAGTTTTCGCCTCGGAGCTCGGACCAGTGCCTGCGCGTTTACCGGCTAAACTTCGATACTTTCCGTGAAGCAATTACCATCTGACGTCCACAACCAAAAGGTGATATCGAAGCATTGCATTTTCGTTGACTTTTTAGGACTCTAATTTCCCGTAACGACTGCCATAGGTATGGTATGGCAACCGATACTGATATAGACACGAACGTAACATACTCTCTAAAATCTAAATAACATTGCATCAATTTTCAGGTTTGGTGTGTATCCGTAATTTTATTTTTTTTTACTTTACAAAATAAATTACGTTCTTACAAACGGTTTAAACAAGTCAAAAGACATGATTCCCACTCCATATATTTTTGATTCAAAATTGATAATGCCGGCCAAAGAAACTTTAACTTACTAGTATTATTTAATATGGCGCTGAGGGACCACTGCGCTCGGTTTTATTAGAGTTCAAAAATCTTAGCGACATACGTTTTTAGTGAAACTACGGTTAATAAAAGCAATAAAAAATTAAATAGAGACCGCTTATCGTTATGTTTCATTCATTTAGTTACATGAACGGCGTTGTAATATTGTTTTGGTACAGCACATTCTCCCGTAATGCACGGAAATAATTATTACATGGAGTCCAATTAAAAATTAATATTTAAACATTGCACTTAATCCAAACCTTATGAAAAAAGTAAAGGCGTGTCACAATATTAATGAATTGCATAGACATTATGAGTGAATTATTATTAAAATGTATATATGTAATTAATTACAGATAAAAGAATGGGTACGATAAACGAATTAAATAACAATATTAATTTGAGTTAAATAAAGTACTTAGGAATTAGTATTTTTCACAAATTATAATTTTTAACACCCGCCGCAAAAACGACGGGGTGCTTGATGTGTGTGTGTGTGTGTGTGTGTGTATGTGTGTGTGTGTGTGTGTGTGTGTGTGTGTGTGTGTGCGTGTGTGTGTGATCGTAGCGCCTGAACGAATGAATCGCTTTGTATTTAGGTTATATCAGGAGTGTTCTTAGTTATGATAAAAAGATACGTCCAAACCGCCATCACATAATAACGGAGTATTCATATTTTTCACAACTCCGTCAATATGGATGGAATAAAAGGGCTTGATTAGTAGATCAATTTAAAAAGTATGAAATAAAAAAATATAACGATTATTAAAAAACTCCGTCACCAAACATTCTCCAAAAACTTGAAAATAAATTGTGTTAGCTATACCTATAACTTTGATATACCTAGTAATATTTTGATTCAAACGATGTCATGTCGGGGGATCTTGGATTGTTCCGATATTATGTCGGAGTCCTTTACCAATTAGGGTCTAAATTTTAACGATATTAAGTTTAAAAATATATCGTCCAAGTACTCTGGCATACAAAATATTTTTTCTTGGACATGTCTAAGATCACCTTTGGGATTTGCAGACTAGGTTTATGCATTGTACGATGGTTTGGTATGTCTCCTAATTTCTAGAATAAATGTGAATGATTTTTAGAAAGATGCACATTTCAAATATAATAAATACGAGCACGGTAGCGGTAGATTACTATGTTTTTTAAACACAACATTTTTTACAGCTAGTTAGGCCATCAGCCACCCACATTGCACGGATGCATTTTTTGGGCTATGAATCCCCATTCCGTCTTCACTGAATTGCCCCACATAACAATTCCATAACGGAGTATTGAGGATACATATGCATATGTCATGATTGCTGTTTGCAAGTTCACAATTTGCCAGATTCTACTCAGTACAAAGACAAAGCTATCAATTTTATATAGGTACTATTACATATATAAGGTTTCCAATTACTGAATTTGTCCAGTTGTTGCAGTTATTGATAATATTGTAATTGTGGAATTGCGAGGTGTACTACTTTACTTTTATAAGTCTGGAGCTGTATGATATTTGTCTTAGTTGTATTTATTTGCGAATTGTTCCTAATAAAAATAAAAAAATACTCCAAAAACCAAAAAACTACTAAAAATAGGCATTGAAAACCGATATATTATTAGAATAACTGCAATATGGGTATAACATTTCTGTTGAAGGCACTGTCAAACTAAATTGGAACTAAGAAGCCTGACCTACCAACCCTATGCAGTAACACAATCCAAACAGAAAAACATAATGACGTAGTCACTAAGTGTAGATGTTGTATTTCTGGCTTGGCACCGATTTCTGCTAAAAAATTCACCATATAGTTTTGATTGATATTTCATGTACCCTATGACACTCGGGAGATGAATACCTTTCATTTTAGATGCCATTCATCGAAATGGCGTCTAAAATTAAAGGTTTCTTGACAAGTAATGCATACCCAATTATTAGATAATTACTAAGTTCTGTAGAGTTTATAAAATTGATACCGCTAAGCGAGTCTTTAATGACTGGCCAGCGTGGCGCCTCGCGCTTCTGTTTCGCATCATACCTATTTCTTTACCTACCCCCCTTATATTAGTTATGTAAGCATTACCGATAATCACCGAACATAATAAACTAATGAATCATGACTTTTAAATAATTGTTTTACTAGGTAAATAAATAACTACATATCTATCTAATTAAAAACGCGATACATATTTTACATCACTGCAGATTAAGGAGCATATATATGGAGCATAATAAATAGAATTATATATACAGAATATATAATAAACAGAATGTTGCGAATTGTGTAACAAAACGAAACTAAAACCAAAAGTTACAAACCTCCATAATTTGGCCTGACTCTCTTGTCGTAGCTTACACTTAGTGAATCCAAAATGGCTGAAATATTGACGTCACCAAACATTCCCCCTCCGCCTGCTCCCCTGGAACAAAAATGATCGAATGTATCCAATATTATGTATAATGCTCAATTCAAGCATGATAAGCGTGAGGACAGAATGTAAACGTTTAAAGGAGGTGATTTCTTTGGGGCCCACTGAATAAAATGACTATTTTTCTCTTTTTATGTAAAACATAGTAGTCATTGACCCAATTGGTTTCTTAAGCAATTACTGTAAAAATGTAAAAAATTAATTAATTTATTTTTATAATTAGATATAGAATATTCTAAAGTCTAACCGAATCAGGATAACGTAAATAAAGATTGTTATTTCCTTTATTGTATTTGTGAGAATTCTTATTTATTTCATATGACAAGATTTTAGAATGTATGATCACTGCTCTGCTTTTATAATGCGAGTGTCATGATTTGTAGCCTAAATGCATAAAGGAATTTTCAATTTGAACCAGTAGTTCCTGAGATTAGCACTTTCAAACAAACTAACGAACTCTTCAGCTTCATAATATTAGTATCGATTATTATACACACATAACGTTTACTTGGTACCTTAGTTTCTGTTAGTAATTGATTGATTTCATCGAAAAAAGATGGCTTGGCTTGAGACATGCTGGGTAGTGTATTTAGATTTGTTTGATTACATCACTTCTAGACATCATAATACTCCGCTCATCATGTTATTCAATAGCAGTAGTAACGCCCCTGGTGTTGCATACATCCATAGGCCACGGTAACCACTTCCCATCATCAGATGGGCCGTGTGCTTGTCTGCCACCTAAGTTCTATAAAAAAGCAGGTTCCTGTGTACTAAGATCGGCGCATAATAGTTTCATATGAATTTTAGGTATCAGTTTTGTATTAGGTTATAATGTTCCAGTTAGACCAACAAAAGGCCATGTACCATTGTAATTACGATAAAATGATGAATAAATCAATACTCGTTTTATATTTGTTTACCAAAATTTGTAGCGGTCCTAAAACTTGACGTTTCGATTAGGTATTTTTCAGGAGCCATAGACAGGAGAGGCCTAAGCTGTAATAATGTAATAGTACAAAATATATCGCAATGGTATCCGATTAACCTACCTACCTACCTACTACTTAAAAAAGGAGGAGGTTATCAAGGGGGTGTTTGTTACCGATAAAATTCTTGACCGAGTGAACCGATTTGGATATTTTAATTTGAAAGCTAGTACTTTCCGTGCGGTCCCATGTATAGGAAGTCAGGATCTAATGCTGGGATCCTGTGGAAAGCGAAGAAAATACTCGAGTTTCTAGCGCATTTATGTAATCTAATTTGAGCATTTGCGTCTGGATATCATCTTTATGATGTTCACCTGTTGATAGAAACCCTAGTCAACGATAATACTAAGGGGTAAAACGGGTTTGATGACATGGGGTGGGGGGCGGGAGTCTAGATAATGCTTACGTAAGCAGTAGTTATTTACTTTTTCACACAAAATAGGTATAGCATTCATTACATGGGTGGACATAACCCTAAAAAGCAAACATGAAAAGAAATATGCATATAGGTACCAATGTTTACGTTAGCATCAGGGGGGAGGGGAGGTATAAGAGCTTTACTTACTTTTACTGGCAAGGGAGAGGGGGGTTAAATAGTTGTAATAAAACTTCTTACGTAATACTTGAACGGCCGCTAATAGGTTTACGTAGCTGACAAGCATGTCCCTAAACTATACCCCAAACCTAAACAGTATAAAAATAGAACAAACGGGGTAATCTTCGGGGACTGCCGATAGCAGTGAGAACAGTATGTATAAAAACAAGTTCTTGTACTAGATATGCATATACTGTGGAAAAAGTAGATACATAGAGCATCGGTGTAATCAGGTGATACGTAATGCTAAACGCCGATATATTCTTGATAATGGATCTTCCTATACATCAGTCGATGTCTGGAGGTTTCTTGGGACACTGGGCATTGGTAAGCCAAGACAGCTGGAGTTACCCAAGACACCGGGCTGCCCAATTACGAACCTTTTCAATTCACTCCAGTCACGTCGGCGGAGATCAGATGACTATTCTCGGAATTAAATCAAAGGCAGTGACGAGGTTGCGATGACATTAGTCGCCGTATGATAACCACTATCATAGACCAACTCCTTCCCGCTATTACACACATCATCAACTTTTCACTTGAGTCTGGTCAATTTCCTACTTGTGGCGTAAAGCTTATGTGCGTCCTCTTCCTAAAACAATCCCTGTCTTCCCAAACACTTTCGTCCTATTTCCATTCTCCCTTTCATATCCAAGGTATTAGAAGCCTGTGTTCATCGCCAGCTGTCCAACTATGTGCAATGCAATACTAAGTCCATTGGAATCCGGGTTTAGTCCGGGACACAGCACTACAACCGCACTCCTTAAAGTAACGGGAGATATCAGGGACGAAATGGAGAAAGGTTGTATCACAGTGCTAGTGTTAGTGGATTTCTCAAATGCCTTAATTGCGTGAATCACGACATCCTTTTAGCTACTAGCCTACTTCGGATCTTAGCCGACGAGCAGGAGTGGTTCTCTTCATATCTTCGTGGATGCCAACAGTCGATTTGCGCAGCCGCAATTAGATCTAGCTGGCGAAACCTCGACTCTGGTGTTCCACAAAGCGGTATTCTTTCTCCTCTTTTATTCTCTATATTCATTAGCATTCTACTACAACTTCATTTATATGCCGATGACCTACAGGTATACAGCCAAGCCCGCGTGGAGAACCTTTCAGAGGCTATTAACAGAGCTAATTCCGATTTGCGCTCAATATGCATTTGGTATGACAGGTTTGGTCTTTCTGTCAACCCCAATAAATGCCAAGGTATCTTAATTGGAAGTAGCCATAGGATGAATAAGGTTGACATTGCAACTCTGCCAACAATAAAATTCAACGGAAGAATAATTCCTATCCCACAGTGTCAAAAATTTGGGATTGAATGTTGACTCCACCTTGAACTGGCAAGTTCAAGTTACAACAGGTCTGTCAGAGGGTTACAGGAATGCTGTGTAGCCTAATTCATTCTTCTTTCCTCGTGCAAGCAATTCTCCTTTGGAATTCTTGCTTCCTCCCGAAATCAGGATGACCACTAATCGTGCAACGTTCAAGTACAAAGTACGTCAACTCTACAGTAGCCCCTAGTCACAGTAATGTGTAAAACCTCAATGTTAGATATATTTTATCATTATATATAATATATATATAATATAATATATATACGAAAATACATAACCTAATATATTTAAAAGTATGTGTATGGATTTCTTATGTATTATAGTGTGTATGTACTTATATAATGTATGTATTATTATTGTGAACATAGATAATACATGGATTATTATTTTGCCTGCACCTACCTCAATGTATCTCTGCATCACCCTGAGGTTGACTGTTAGAAAATGCCTTTGGCATCAAGTCCGCCTTTGTACAAAATTATAATATATAATATAATAATAAAGTTATAAATAAATAAAGTATGAATAAAGTTGAATAAATAAATAAATAAATCGAACTTGAAACTTTTTGTTCACCCCAAAAGTACTCAACGCACCTAAATAGTTATAACTTGATATAGCTGACTTGAGATTAGTATTTAATTGACTTTACATTTTAACCGAGAAGGAGGAGTATCAACTGTTAACGCTAATGCCAAGCAGTAAACATCATTAATACATGTGAGCAGCTGCTGAAACTCGCATGACACAGATTTAACGAATTAGTAGAATTATTTTACACATTTTTTCTAAGAAGGAAGCTACACCAAGTCATCAGTATCATAAACGCGTCGGTGCAATACGCTCCAAACGTTGCATCACGTCGTGGAAACAAAAGGCTTGTACCCTCATAATATAATAGCGAGTAAGTCCCGATTCATATAATATTACAAAATGCAAGGTCGGGACTATGAAGAGGCCGACTTATCCGTTCAATGCTTTTAGTTAAACAATTGGATCGTTTTCCGTGCAGAACAATATCGTTATGTATGATCATTCTGCTTCGCGAGCGCTGCTTTGTATTTTACTTTTTCTGCAACAATAAACACCCAGATATTTACACTCTAGCTGCAGTGCGGGTTTTCATTTTCTAGTGATATTGTAGCACAGTTTTATAAAACCCTAAATAGTATTTATATTTAATGTGTGTATTATTCTAATATTAATTTACATTACAATAGATAGATAGAAGTACCGCATAATTGAATATTTAAATGGTCACGTAATAGAAGTAACGATAAGCTTTGTATCCTTTTCCGGTGTTATGGTTGACACGTATTTTGCTACATATCGAAGTTAGGAAGTACGACCTAGATCAGTAGCCTTCCGGTTACTGCGAGATTTCACTCACAATAAAAACAGCTACGTATTATTTACAGATATATTTTCGTATTCTAAATTTACACCTACATGTTTTGGGTCAATATCAGAAATCGATTTTCGAGTAATGTAGTTTTTTAATTGTTAAAACCCAAATTATGCCGACTTACTGACGATTAAAATTATTTTGATCGAAGTAGTTATATTGAACATAAAAAAGTTAGGCAAGTACGACTTGGACTCGAATCACCGAGGGCTCTGTACAAAGTTTAAGTTATAATTTTATGTTATGTATTTCGGTACATGTGCGAACAGAATCCAGACGCTCATACGAATGGAGAACAGCTTATACATATTCGAGTCATAAATTCTGTCAACACCTAATAATTTAAAAATTTTGAATGTTGGATAGTAGACCGGTGCAGATAAAAATATTAGGGAAATAATGAATAACAGCATGAGATCTGTTGTAAATGAAAGGAAATATGACCAAAACAACAGGCGATATGAATTAAACTCCCTATAAAGGACGAGGGTGCAATGAGGTACATTTTAAGGGTGAAATGGTTTGCCATGATATGCAGCGAAACTTAACCTCCTATCGAAAAAAGTTAAATATAAAAGATGTAGGTAATAATATAATAATCCGTGTGGTGACGGAGAAAGAATACAAGTATCACCACCCCATCTCATCCGAAGGGTGTCGTAAGAGGCGACTAATGGAAACATACGCAATCACTGCTAGAGAAGGAAAACTCGAAATAAAACCCTGTACCAACCCGTCTGGCCAGCGTGGAAACAGTAGGCCAAAGCCTCCCAACATTGGGAGAGGTCTAGTCCAGCAGTGGACTGCGATGGGCTAGTTGTTTGTTGTAATAACTAGATCTACAACTTTTGTTTGAACCGTTTTACACATGACTTGACAGATTTCGAGTAAAATTAGAAAAAATGGCTTTTTGGTATTTGTTCTTATCTGCCACAAAATTTATTTTTTATTCCACAAAATTTAGTAGAATTTTATTATTTCATATTTCAAATACAATCAAATATTAGTAAGAATTTATTCAATTGTACAACACATAAACAATAATATTTAATTGAAATTTAAAATAAAAACTATTATTAGGTACTGAAATACAATAAAACAAATAAATAAACAAAATGTTTTAATCAATTTATTTATCTTTGTGTTATTTTGATCCTCGAATAAAATACTTGAGATATAATCTAATTCCATATAACCTTTGTAACAGACAGTGTTATGTAAAATAAACATGATTTGTTTTGATTTGATTCGAAGAGACTTCAATTTCAAACGGATATGCCCATAAATATGCCATTAAAACAAAAATTAACGTATTTAGCCGAAGCCTGTGGATTGCAAGTCATCAATATCTGATATTTAATGAATGAAGTTAGAATGAGACGGAGAGTGCGCAGAACAGAGCAGCGTTTCGCCAGCCCGATCGCATCACAGTTAGTACAACAAAAACGCAACAAGTTCGAGAGTGCGTTTTAAAATCTGCTTAAAATTGTTTGTTATTACTATTTTATTTATTACTGTGAGTAATACTCGTGCTACCTATGGTGATTTTTAATCTGTGGGGAGGGTCTGTAAAAGTAATTACGTCAGAACGGATGCTCAGCGCATAGCACGACTTGTTGAAGAGCTAGTGATACATCCCAAGGAAGCCGTGGTTACTGGTGACTGGCCAAGCTCATGCAAATTAACTTCTGCCAGTCTTCCCTGATGGATCCATGGCCCACAAACCGTAAGAGAAAGCAAAAGAGAATGCGCAGTTTCCGTTTTTTCTGTCGATAAAAAGTATATGGGCATATGAGTAAATTCATAAATCATTTAATGCTGTTGTTGAGATACAAGTATGTGTAGGTACCTATGTAAATAATGACTGTGAAAAATATTTTGTTATTAGGTAGATTCCTTTTTAATAGCCCGTTATCGGACATTTTATATAAAACGAGCTTACGTAAATAAATCAAACTGATTTAGTTCTTAAAAAATCGTTATAGGTTATATTTTAATATATAAAACATGCGATCGCCTTTGTTGTAAAAAGCTGTTCGTTATTTGTTAAAAATATGTAAAGCTGCCTCCTTGAACGAAATACACACTGTCATAACTTTTAAACAAAACGTCGTTTCGATAACGAATGTGCGGTTTTGTTTTTACTTTTCACTGTTATTGTCTATTGAGTATTGTGCCAATAGCTTATCATTGCATAGAGTTAGTGTACAGTCGAGTCTTCGGATTTCCGCACGGTGTTGAACTTATTCGAGGACTTTTTCTGTTTTTGTGCCGGTGTATCTATTTAGATAGTGTAGAACTTTTTCATGACTCCGGTTTATATCTATACGCCTTAAAAATGCCACACTGCATGAATTGTTCACTTTCTTTGGTACATCCTCTACCCCGACGTCAAGTCGTGGAGGCAACGGATGTAATGATTCGAATGTTATGGTCATGGATTAATCTAGAAATGGTTAGTATCTCTTATTCAGTTAAGTTTTATTTAGTACTTGTAACTTTTTCTTATTTCTCACGGCACAGTAAATAAACACACACACACACAATATTCGATCGTTAATCATTTAATCCCAAATTTTGACAATCGATTGAACGACTCTGAATAGGTATTTCAATGTCTATCTCGCTGCCTACACCTTAACCAAGAAAAGGATCGGTCGTTGTGGTTTTGCGCGTGATCATTAGAAATGCGTGTGTTCATTGGTTATAAAAAAAATTACTTAACAAAAATTAAATAATATTTATTTGTTAATACTATATTCAGGTATTATATTAAACATTTCAAACATTCATAAATTGAAAATAAAATTAAAATTCGGTTTGTCTTCGATGTACCTACATAAAATGAAACGGAACGAGAGCTTCACACAAAACAAAAATTCAAATGTACTTTTTTTCACTGAAGATGCTATTTAAATATTTGAAAATCTTTCGATGATTTACTGTGGGTTACTATATTTTTTTTCGACTGCTATGCAGGGGGCGCGGGTTCGATTCCCGCTCAGTGCAAATATTTATATGCATGAATATGTTTATTTGCATTGGTCTGGGTGTTTCTATGTATAATATGTATGTATTTACAAAAAAAAGTATCTAAGTATGTTTATCCGCATTCTAGATCCCATAACACAAGCTAGTTAAGCTATGCTTACCATGGGTCTAGATAGCGTTGTGTAGAATGTCGTGGAATATTATTATTATATTATATTATATGGGCACTTATATAAGTCTTAACACAAACTGGCCTAGGCGCGCGCGGTTAGTTTGTCATAATCTATGCAAACCGTGCTATTCTCAAAAGACACTGAAGAAATGTACTGCGCGTATGAAACACATTTTAGAAGCAAATAATAATAATTCCTCATATAATAAGGATAAAATGGAGCCAGGACCAGTAAGTTTATAATATTATTTATTTAGGTACCCATGTACTATTTATACGTACTACGAGATTTAAATCTCATATTGTAATGTAATATGTTATTGGTATACAATAAAGACGTTTATTTATTATTATTATTACTATTTATCTAAACAAGTGTAAAGTTTTGTGTGGTGATGCATTACTAAAGTTTGACATTTTTTTTATTTCTTGCTTAAATAGGTACCTAATTTCCTTGTAACATACTTAAATAGATTTTATTTGTTTTTGAATTAAATCAAAGTCCTTTCTAAGGAGGAAAAGAAAGGATTGCTGTCCTTAATTAACGATAGTAAAATTATTAATACAAACAAAAGCCACTAACAACAAAATGAAGGTTGAAGAATGGCAAGGAATAGCAAATGTCTTCAGTGCCACGATCGATAGGAATGTGTTGCTGTACACCACAACAGCTGCGTCCTTAGTGAGAAAACTTAAAAAAAAAACCGTAAACGCTGTACTCTAATGCGTATGGCACGGATTTTGGTAATTAGTATTATATTAAACATACCAATTGCACTTGAAATTAAATATGAATAGATACTGGTGGCAAATTATAAATGTATTCAAATTTTCATCCCTTCTATTCGAAAAGTGGTACTTTGTTCCTATATAAGCTTCTCTTTTCTGTTCAGGACCTTTTAGCGGACGGAAAAGTGACTTGAATTTGGAACATTTATCATTCATGAAAATCGAATGCAAATTGTATGCATTACTGGCTGGTCGCACGGCACGCGCGGGTACCCGTACTAACTAATAAAAAAAAACGCGCACGCATTATTTATGTCTCTGACTGTTTATACTGAAGATTGATGGTGCAAGGTAGAACTTGTTACACATATTGAAATCGGTATTTATACTTTTTTACAGCTTTTTAGTTTTACTTTATTTTTGAAAATAAGAAAACTGGAAACGTACTAATCCCTTATTCAATAATTCTGTCTTTGTTCTTGTAATCAGATCATATCTATTTTCTTATAGAAAGGAGATAAAAAAAGTAGAGTGTATGAGTCGGGAGCAAATTATTTTTCCCTCTGGCGATGAACTTTAAATCCCTCGTTGCGCTCAGGATTCTACGTTAGAATCCCTCGTTGCGCTCGGGTTTTTATCCTGGAATCCTTCGCTATGCTCGTTAGTCAAAGTAGCATCCTTTGTTATACAATCTACTTGTACATTATGTAATATAATCCATTAAATTACCTAAAAGAAGATATTACAAAGAGGTTATACCCTGAACAAGTAATTACAACATGTTATTACTATGTTGCAGACTAGAGGTGGGCCACAAAGTTCCTTTGCTCCAGACCATATTCTGGACTGAGTGGGGGCATTACTGGACAGTAACAGGAGAGGGTCTTGTGGTGATATTTAATGGTGAAGCTGAATGTTCTATTGGTGATGGTGGTGGCAGTACTAGTGGAATAATTGATGTTGTACCACCAAACTATGGTATAGTACCATTGATGGACAATTCATTGTTAGTGACAAATAATTTTCAATCCACATCCATGGATTACGAGGTAAAACCTACCACACCCACGGATAATGAAATGTTCACCAATGGCACAGGTGGATAGCTATTTGAATCAAAATATTAGGTATTACCTATGAAATTGTCGAAATTTTCATACAAATTCATGAGTTCGTTATTCCTGTAATTTAATAGCTATTTCCATTATTTATATTTTGTTTGAAAGTTGATTTCAAGTTCTTATAACTGTTTTAAATTCTGTTTTTATTGGCCGCTTGATAAATTAAATTCGATATTCAAAAACAGTATTTCCATGCTATCCATTTTGATGAAATTTCGTATTACTTTTTTACAGCTGTCACTTTTCAAAAATGTAATAAAAGTGTTTGTTAGCTTAATGTTATCTCATTCATACACAAAGAAATGTAAAATGTGGATTTGTCATTCCCAAAAAAATGCAAAAATGTTAGTACTGAAAATTGATTTTCCTCCAAATTCTTCAAAAAACGGCAATTTCATATGTAACGACCTATTATTTGGGCAATAGGATGATGCATATGGAAATTAAGACAATTGATAGACATAGTCGTCAACGGGTATTTATATCCAAGGTACTATGTGATGACTGGAGTCCCACAAGGATTGATCCTTGGGCCAGTGCTTTTTCTTGTTTTTATGAATGACATGATTATATGATTGATACGAAGAGGTTGAACGTGGATGCTCAGTTGGTGGTTTTTGCAGATGTTACAAATACATTAGTAAGTACCAGTAGCATAGTATTATGGAGTTTATATTGCAGAAAGGGGCTATAAGAACAATATATCGTATTGCACAATGGAAATCTTGTAGGGAGCATTTTAAAAACCTGTATATACTAACCGTGTCTTGCCTCTATATATTATTGGTTTTAAGTGATTTTACGAAACACATAAGAGATTACAAAAAAGATGAAAGAGTAATACGTGAAAGCACTCAAAGGATTCATTTCAAAGTTACCTTGAATACAAGAATTAACGTCGTGATACATAGTGTGAAACATTAAGCAATAAAACTTTTTAATAATCTGCCTAATGACTTAAAGCTTGATATCTACAAAACCAATTCCTATTCACCACAAACCATTAATTATTTATACCAAATTGATTGAATTATTCAAAGTAGTTGACAATTCTATAACACGCTATGTCTTCTCAAGTGCTGGTTATGAGGCCATTAAGTGTGAGCTTGAATTGGTTAATTGGCCACTACTTTTACAGACACCTAGTTTAGTGACACTACGTGACAAACACATCCCTGTGAAGCCTTTAAAAAAATCCTGTTATCCTCCATGGTACATCAGCGCACTAATTAGGGTTGGTGCGGCACAGCGTATATACCTGTTAATTGCTGTGTTATTTTATTTATCTTATTGTTTATGTTTTATTTGTCATTTTGTTGCGATAGTGGAGATTTTATGTGTAGTGTAAATGTGTGTATAATAAATGGTCATTTCTTTCTTTCTCAATTAAAGTCATTAAAGAAAAACGTAAAAGGGATTGAGTAACTGTATGGACTAGTGGCGTCATTTATTTTTTCAGTGGCCATCAATAATTTTGATACCATTTCATTATACTGTCTCAAACACACGTATAAGTATCATTATTAATTTCTTTGTAAGTTATATCAGAGTTGAGATATCCAAGGTGGAAGATGTCGACCTTACGTGCAGGGAAAAAACTCAAATATTGGAGATAGCGAGTTCCACTCAAGGGAAACATTCCTTTATTTTCAAAAAGTAAGAAAACTACATTCTGAGATTTCCGAAAATGCCACACCCACTTGTCAAACTGACTACTGGGTATGATACCTAAGCCTAAATCTTCCCTTTCATGGATTTCCCTTTATTTAATTTACCAGATTTGTTACAGAGATTTGATCCCTATAATTGATCTTATCGATTGATGCAATAAAAATACAGAATGCTATTTTTTTTAGAAAAGGTTTAGAAAAGTTTGTCCATGGTAACTTTTGGTCACTTTATACTGTACTTTCATATTTTCATATTACTTTTTTCATTAATAGCTGCTCAATTTCAAAATGGCCCAAGTACTTGCTCCCCGCCCCATTCCTACATCCATTCTGAGAGGCACACATAATAGAATTATTATTTATATGAATGTTAGTTTTGACTCTTAGAATGGATTTAAGAAGTTTGTAAACCGTTGACAGACATATAATTGGTCTATATATATATGAAATATTGGGCTTTAGAGCATTACCTGTTTTATTGCGTTTAGTCGCGTTTTTTATATGCGCGAATTCGGTTTACCCTTCAGGAAGTCAATGCATAATGGAGACGCATATTCTTAGGGAATAATACCAGTTCCCGCAAACACTCGTGGCACATAGAGCATCACTCTTGGGCGAGTATAATAAAATTGCCCTGAAGCAGATTAGTTTACCGATGAGCACCCTTGTCTCTGCCACATGTCGTTCAATCCTGCTTTGCCTTGCTGATATGGCAAACTTAATTCGTATGGCAGTTCTTTAAAATTAACACATACCTTACGACATGCCCCTACAGCAGTACAATACAGCATTGAATGTGTGTCACTGAGATTTTCACTATTTTCTAAATAACCAGGCAATAATAAATCAAGGGCACTTACCAGAACCGAATTTCGTCTATGTATAGGTAATTGAGGCAGAGGCGGCCTAGTATTTAGGGGCATGGATCGATATTCCCGCAACGTACATTCGTAATCTCTTCACTCTACTGTATATTATTATTACTTTCTTTATTCCTTTAAAAAATCTAATAAAACATTTTTTTAACACCGGCCATCAGGAATGGTTATGACGGACTCTAATCGACGAAATCTGCATTCCGTCTCCCGAGACCGGGGTAAAAGCCGGGGTGTAAGATTAGCTAGAGCATCCCGCACTCCTGACTGACTATAGATCAGATACTGTTTAAGATGAATTTCTCAGAAGTGAGAAGCACGGTGTCCCTATCGAACCCCAGAAAGGGGGGAGACGGACGTGAATGGCTGACATACTTCAAACATCCTTTGTTCGCCTTTAACCCATGCCCGTAATTTAATAGTTTTCAAATAATGCATGGGAATCTACCGGATTTATTGACATTTATAATTTGATAATATCTTTTGAACCGACCGATTTCAATAATTCTTTATTTCAAAGCAATCTACAGGTATTTAAACAGTCTTGAATATGAAATAATTTATTTGGATAAGAATTAGATAAAAGGATGACATGATGTGATTTTAATTGGCTTATTTGATAAAATTTATTACGGTGCGCGTAAATTCATAAATTGCGATATCCGGTGCGATATTTATTATAGTTACAATGTATAAAGACATTGTAACTACATAGTTTGAATGGAAATCTAACGTATTTAATTTGAAAAGGACTAATGCTGAAAAATTGCTCGCAAATTCTCATTATCGAGCTATTTTGAAAATAATATGTCATATTATTTTCTTTGTAATTTGTAAAGGATTAAAATGGTTACTGTGGATTTTCATTAGGAGATAGATATACTATCATGCTATCACGGACTTTCATGTAGACCTTTTTAAGTAAAACACTTTCGCAGTACATCATTTTGTTCTATCATCAAGAGTTTTAACAGCACACGCGATGTAAGGATTTTTAGGTAATTTTTTACACCTAGGATTGCATTATTGGAGTTATAGTAAGGATCCCTATTTTTTTTTAAATATAATATAGCTCAGTGATAATGCAGTTTACTAATGGTAAAAGAATTTTTAAAATCAGTTTAGTAGTTTTTGAGTTAAATCGAATAAAAAATTCAAATCCTTCCTAGATGAATGGGAATCCACATTTGTTGTATTATAACCTCCGTCGATAAATGAACCATTCAACATATAAAGACTTTTTTAATTCGAAGCAATAGTACCTGAGATTAGTGCGTTCAACCAAACAAACTATTTAGCTTTATAATATTAGCACAGTATAACGAGTAATCTTATGAAGTATGACTCGTTAAACTGTCATATCAGTATAGATAAGGCTCCAGAAAGAGGAACCGCCTCACAATATGTGACGTGCCAATTATTATTATTATTATATACTTTATTGTAAGCCAATCACAATATTCATGAAATAGAAAATTAAAAGGACAAGAGCAATACAAAGGGCGGCTGTATCACTTTACGCAATTTCTTCCAGGCAATCTTCACATAATATTATAACCTATTAAGATATCAACTCCGTTTTAACCGTAATAATGTTAAAAAGGCAATATTTCAACTCATTGAACAACTTAAGGGTTAATCACAAAGCAAAAGTAGAGTCTCTTGACATAGGCACCCTTATCGAGTGGCCCATTCTGAGTTTCGACCACCACTTCGATTTGCTCTTGAATATCCTCTGTTAATTTATACCAAGCCATCCTAAAAAAATGCCCGTAGTAATGGGCATTTTTGTTAGGATTGTTAACATATTTTCTTGAGTATTTATGAAATATAGGTTTAAGAATATTTGCGTTGCACCGATCACTTCCGATTACTCCTTCGGGAATATTAAGGCATTATAGTAATTGCATTCCATATGATGGTTTCTCTCTAGTTTGCAACTACTTATTTTTATGCGTTCGCAGTTATAATTGACCTTCAACCATATTTAGAAGTGTTAGAACCTTTCAACCTCTTTTGCTTATTTGAAAATAATATTCAATTTTTTTTTTCTATTTACATGTCGGGTTCTATAGTGGAATTACTATTTTCCGACTTAACTTTTAGTATGGTGGATGTTTGCAGTTATGTTTCTTTTTTATCTATTAGGGTATTTCACCTTTGAGCGAAATTCGCTATCTCCAGTATTAAGAGTACTTTCCCTCCAGGTCAGGTCTAAACCCTTAATATATACAAAAAAACGTAGTTACTTTATGTATCAGCTACTATGTACGAAAATATATAGGATTCCATTTTTGCCCTAGCTATGTACTCGTATTACCTACTACCTACGTACAATGATAATTACCCTTTATTAACCATTTTGCTATGACGTAGGTCTGGGCGACAGCTCTTGCTCTACTTAAACATGTTTTAAATGTGGGTCAATGGCTTCAACAACCTATAAGCAATAAAATAAATGAATGTGCTCACCAAATAACGATTTCTAAAATTTATCATATCGCTCATTTGCAACAAGGTCGACATTTCTCGAAAAATATACGTAGTTTAACAGTGTTCTGTTAACTAACTATTCTAAAATTTAAACACATATTATTCAACACACAACCTATAAAACAGGCCCATATCCAATTTTACATGCAAACAGTCAGAGCATAGCAGCTTTCGAGGTAGCAAGATATAAAATATTAGCTGTTGCCTGCCGCCCGCGGGAGTGGTTGTGTCGCACTCAGACCCACTAAAAGCGCACGCTGTCTCAGGTCTTCAGATGCCGGAGTATAATAATTACATTACCTCCCGCGCTCCAGTCTGGCCCTAGGCCATCCATGGTTTTAAGATGACCCCCTCAATTGTGGGAAACCGGTGTCCCCATTGAACCCCGGTAAGGAGGACGGCGAACGTCGCGCAAGTTCACAAGCGGGGGTTAAGTGGTGACAGACGGCCACACTATTAGCTCCCATGCCTGCGCTTGGCGACCAGTCCACCCCTTATCTGATTTCCACTGTGACCTTTAGTAGTCATAGGGACGCGGTTCCGACGGCGGCGGTGGCGTTACCCTGCGAGAGGTGCTATCGTCTCCGTTGCCCTTCTTCTTCTTCTATCGCCTCGACTCTCAGACTGTGTTCGATAGAAGAAGAAGGGTGCACCGCATGTAGGTTCCGGACCACGCACCCCGATGACCGATGACCCCATGCCGGTAATTTAATCGTTTTCAAATAATATACGGGAATCTACCGCAGTTTTTGACATTTATAATTTCATAATATCTTTTGAAGGGAACGTCCGATTTCTATAATTTAAAAGTAATCAACAGACACTGAAATAGTCTTGAATACAAAAAATATATATTTGGATAACCATTAATAAAAAGGCATACATAACATGGTCTGATTTTGATAGGTATTTATATCAGCCACACTTGAATTTATTTCGTTCACGCGTAATCTGTATAAGCTGTTTATTGTATTATTATATAGTTTGAATGGCAACTATGATTTACATTAAATGCACGACGTATCTAATGTTTTTAATTGGGTAAAGAATAACAGATATATTGTTAAAAATAGCTTCGAAAATACACATTTTTTTGTAATTTATAAAAGATAAAAATGGTTACTGTCTATGGGTTATCCGTTAGAGATAGATATATGCTATTGCGGACTTTATTGTAGACCTTTTTAAGCCACACTTTTTTGCAGTACATTATTTGATTTTATCATTAATAGTTTTCGCAGCGCAAGTGATATAAGGACTTTTTAAGGTCGTTTCTTTACACCTTGGGTTAACGTTATTGGAGTTTTAGAAAGGATCCCTATTTTTTTGCACATAAAATAACCTATGTTAGTAAGTGATAATTTAGTTTCCTAATAAATAAAATAAATTTATTAATATTAAAGAATTTTAAACTATTGCGGTGAAAGCTTTGGATGCGACTGGGATTAAGAGGAGGAATAATGTAGCTTAGTAATACTACAAAAATTTTGAAATTGATCTAGTACATAGTTTTTGAGTCTATTCATAACATACAGGAATATAAAAATACAGGTCTTTCCTCTTTATAATTTTAGTATTGATAGACACCGATGAAGATGAAGAAGATGCAAGTTAAAATCAAATATATATATATCACTATAACTTGGATAAATTTTAATACAATCTATATATTTAATATCATAATATCTATATATATAAAAGGTATATCAATAAAAAAAAATCAAATAGTGAATAAATTACGGTATATTATTCACTATTTGAAATTATAAATATTACTATTTTGTGGGTCTCAGTAAACGGATGTCATGAATATTATAGGTACAATAGCAAATAAAATATTAATATTTGGTGACTCAAATAGCCTGCGTAGCATAGGATTCCCTGCTTGTTGTGAGTATTGTACGGTGAATTTGTACGGATATAAACCTTCAACAATGAAAAAAAATTACCTTTGGGAATATAAATGTAGGAAGAACGGGCCAAAAGTGTCCGAAAGAGCAAGTGTAAGAATGTGATTAAAGCTCTATTTTAACAATAATATATTGGGATATTTAGATAAAATGAATGAACGGAAAATTATTTTTTAATTTACTTTAATAATACTATATTATTAATTATAATACATAATTATTAGAAAATAATTTAAAAAATAATTTTATGCTTGAAAAAAATATGATATGTACTAAACGACTATTTGCTCTCATACGTCCCGACTTCGTGGAAGATCGCTTTCGTGCACCCTGTACCTAAGAAAGGTGACAGGACAGATCCGACCAATTACAGGCCTATCGCTATCACCTCCCTTCTCTGGAAGGTAATCGAGCGTATTATTAATACACAGCTCCTGAGATACCTTGAGGGAAACGATCTACTGAGCGATCGACAGTACGGCTTTTGCCACCGTCGCTCTACCGGTGACCTTCTTGTGTATCTCACAAACCGGTGGGCGCAAGCCATCGAGAGCCAGGGTGAGGAGTGCCTCACCCTGGCCTTCGCTATACCCTGGCCTTCGCTATATCGAGGTTGACCGCTAGTGAGCGGTCAACCTCGATATAGCGAAGGCCTTCGATCGGGTCTGGCACAAAAGTCTTCTTACGAAGTTGCTATATTATGGACTCCCCGAGGGACTGTGCGAATGGACTGTGCGTCGTTGACGGCAGCTGCTCGGACCACATGAACATAAACGCTGGTGTCCCACAAGGCTCCGTGTATATCAATGTATATCAATATCAATGACATGCTGTCTGATGGCTCCATTCATTGTTATGCGGACGACAGTACCGGGGACACGAGTTACACGGGCCATGCAAATATCCCTCAGTCCGAGGTGGAGAAGAGTCGCGTACAACTTGTGTCCGAAATCGACTCTCTAGAGTATCCGATTGGGGACGACTAAACCTAGTCCAATTCAACCCCACTAGGTAGATGCATTCACCGCTAAGAAAACCCCATTAATTGTGGCGCCGAAATTCCTGGGCAAACCGCTTACTAGCTCCTTGAGTATCAGGATCCTTGGTATCGATATCTCCCGCGACTTCCAGTACCGAAGTCATTTGCAGGACAAGGTTAACTTGGCATCAAGAAAACTTGGAGTGCTCAACAGGGCGAAGCAGTACTTCACTGTGGGGCAGCAACTCCTTCTTTATAAAGAACAGGTCCGACCCCACATGGAGTACTGCTGTCACCTTTTTACTGGAGCGCCTGCATACCAGCTTGACCCCTTCGACTCAGTGCAAAAACTGGCATTGAAGCTGGTTGATAATCCCATCCTCTCATGTAGTGTGGAACCTCTTAGCCTTAGGAAGGACTTTGCCTCACTGTGTGTGTTCTACCGCCTATGCAATGATTTGAGCTCAGATAAATTGTTTGACATGATGCCCGCAGCTAGATTCTATCTTCGCACCTCTCGCCATAGGCTGGTAATTCATCTTCACACATTGCGACCTGAGATGCTGCGCACTGTGCGGTATGAAAGAATGAAGTTTCTTTCATACCGCACAGTGCGCACCGTCCCACGCACACTCAAGCTGTGGAATGACCTCCCTGCTGCGATTTTCCCAAGCGACTACAATATGGGGTTCTTCAGAAGGGGCATCAGAAGGTTTCTTCATGGTCGGCAGCTCGAGTGTGGCACCCCTGGTGCTGCATACGTCCATAGGCCACGGTAACCGCTTCCCTAATGGGCACCTAATGGTGGGCCGTGTGCTTGCCTGCCCCACTTAGTTGGCATAAAAAAAATATTACCATCAAAATACACAATGCAACATATGAAACAGCAGCAGCTTACCGCTTGAAAAATAGGATTTAAAAATATGTCTCAGTATCGAAATTTTCCTGCCGACAGTAAAATGGTTGAATTACGTTGTTCAATAACTAAAAAGAAAAGAATTTTCAAATCTCTATTCCATTAAACTAAAATAATTTTCAAACACCATTACATACGAAATACAACGAACGGGATGCGGTAGCAATCAGCTTAATTTGTTAATCTTTCAAGATGTAGCTCACAAGAAACAGCCTCAAACTAGTCAAGACGCGCAGTCGAACCATGTATCGTAGCTTCATCGCAAATAGTTGTCTTTAAATTTTCAAACATATTTGCTTTTGCAAATGTTTGTTACAATTAAACACACTACTATTTATGATTTTGTGTGATGTGTTTGGGAAATATGTTGAACTGACAGCAAGCCTTAAAGTGATATTATGAGTAGCTAAAAACCATGCTCAACATAGTCACAGCCGTGCGGTACAATTTTATTAAGATCAAATAATATAAACCTTTTACTTTATAAGCAGTGCCAATAAAAGTATCTCAACGATTGTAAATATCCTAAATTGTGATATAAAAGCTAGTATCGGTGCTTCATTATTAAAGACGCCTACCTGGATATTATTTCTGTTCTAATATGCTAACGGCGAGATCTGTCCGTGTCCCTTTAAGAGTCCGACTTCCCTGTCTTTTACCTCCAATGTGCCTAATTACATGCACACGTCAAAAATACAACTTGGATAAAAGTACTAACTATTCGTCGATGCCTGGAACTCGTATTCAACACTAAAATTTGTAAAATCTTTCTTTAAGGGTGACAAGAAAATACATAGCAATGTCAAAAATTCGTTTTCCGTATCCTTCAACTTATCCTACTTACAAATTTCGCACTATAGTGCGACGCCTATTTAATGATAAATTTAATTAAACTACATCATTAAAACATAGTCTTATGCAATTAATGCCGAACTAAACATTAAATTCAACTTGTTTAGTTTATAGAATACGCCGTAGTTAATCCACCCGAGTAAAATAAGCCGAAAGTTTATTAAAGGTGAGGCCAAAAAGAGATTACTTTTTCTCGTTACTTTATTTGAATAAGGGACTAAACTAACCGCTGGAGACCTTAAGCCCAACCCTTTTCCTTATTAGCTTATTTGCAAGGGATTAGTTTCGAGGTTGTATTATAAACAAATAAAACGCGCGTCGTACGTTGTTAGCTCTCGGCTCTAAAAGATTACACGCTATGGCTTCCCAAATGCAAGAGGGGCGCGCGGGTTTGAGCTTCTGCGTGCTACGTGATCGATGTCCTCAGAAAATTTGCATGGTTCATGAGGGGCAGCAAGATACTCACGCAGCATGATCGGAGTGTGGCAACCAGGCGATTGCAAGAGCCAATACCAGAGCAATGCTGTGCACGCCGTGTGGACGGCTCGTATGCATGTTTCACGCGACCGCGTGCGTCCTGGCGGACGCTGGCTGCCGGCGGCCGCGTAGCAGCTTGCCGGCGGACTGGCGTGTTCTCATAGCCCCTCCGGCGGCAAACGCCCGCGTCTGCGCCCTGCTGTCTATCGACCGCAGCCCGGCCGTCTTTTTCCGCTCACAACGTCTACGTTCAGATCCTTATTGAGCGACAAGCATCATATACGCTCCATCTTGACACCCACCCGCACGACAAGATTTCACGCTACCGCTTACATTTTTATTAACAGCTCTTTCTATATTTTTAAATTCACTGCCACCTAATTCATATTAAAAAGGTCACAAAGTAATTTACTGAGGCGTTGACACATTAACGAATTAATTCGTTAGTAATGTACCTCTTCGAGGTAAGCAAAGACAACAGTCCACCATTTGCTTGTATGCTTACATACTTCACGAGCTTCTTCTACTGTTGGTAAAGTAGATAACGAGTTATTATAAAAAACTATCCACAAGGAACAAAACTTTACTTCTGTCTGAAAGTTATGCGGAAATTACATGATCTGTTGAACGGTTAAATCATGAGGGTATTAATTATAAACAACTATTGAATCTATTTTTTCAAATAATATTGAAGTCCACGTTTAAACACAGGTCTCTCTTAAGATACGCACTTACGCAACTAAACTATTATTACAAAGTTGAAAAGTTTGTTTGAACATTTGTTTGGTTTGGTTGGTTGTTTGTTCAGGATCTACTGGTTCGAATTGGAAAATTCCTTTTCTATTGAATATTCCATTTATCGACAGAGGTTATAGGCTATATTACATTACGCTACTACAAAAGGGAGCGGAGCGGAGCGGAAACAGCAAATCCGGTAGATTTCCATACATCTATTGAAAAGGAAAGATTTTTATTTTTGTATTTGAATCAACTCAAAAATACTGCACCGATTTGAAACATTATTTCACCCTGAGAAAGCTGCATTTACACTAATTAATATTATAAGTTAAAATTATACTATCAAAAAATTAGGAATCGTTATTAAAGCTCTAATAAATAATAAAGATCCTATTCTAAGGTGTAAAAAAATTACCCTAAAATTATTTACGTCGCGTGCGCTGTGAAAAATATTGATGATAGTACATAATAATGTACCTACTGCAGAAATGTATAAAGTAAAAAGGTCTCTATAAAAGTCCGCAATATTATATGTCTATCTCCTAATGATACCCATAGTAACCATTTTTATCTTTTACAAATAACAAAAAACAATGTATCATTTTCGAAGTTATTTTAAGAATACAGTATTATTCCATATCTAAATAATAATAATAAAAAAATTAGAGAACGATGTGGAGTGATAGAAGATGTAGTTATGAGAATTGAGAGAGGAATGTTGAGATGGTTTGGTCATGTTGAGAGAATGAAAGAAAGAAGACTAACGAAACAGGCGTATGAGGCGAGTGTGGATGGTACCGTCGGAAGGGGAAAACCTAGGCGCACATACCTGGACCAAATCGGGGAATTTTTGCAAAAGGGGCAGGTCAGGAGTACTCTAAACCGACGAGCATGCATGAAGAATGTAATGAGAGTGAATGAAGCGAGAGTAGTGTGTCAGGATCGTAGCAAATGGAGATCCGTGATCTCTGTCTACCCCTTTGGGAAACAGGCGTGATTTTATGTATGTATGTAAATAAATATATTAAATATATTACGCATTTAATATTGATCAAAATTGCTATTTAATCTATATGATTACAAAGAAAATCTTACGGGATATGCAATTTGAAAATTTTAGAGGACCAAATAAATTAAATAAAAATGTCGGTCAAAGTCAGACCTTGGAACTAATTGTTATCTAACTAAACTATTTCGTATTTAAGATTGTTGCTATATCTGTTGATTACTTTTTGAATGATTGAAATCGGCTGTTCTATTCAAAAGATATTACCAAATTATAAATGTCAATAAACCCATACATTCAATCAATCAATCAATTAGCCCACCGCAGTCCACTGCATGACATAGGCCCATTATTTGAAAACTATTAATTTCTGCCATAGGAGGAGAGCAACGGGGGTTCAAAGTATGTCAGCTGAGGTAGGAGGGTCTACTAAACAGAAGATGGAAGGGAACAAATACGAATACGTGTTCCGGAACCTCAATGCAATACACCCTGGGCGTCGGAGACGGCAACGCCTCTGGGCGAGGAGAGGCACTGCAGCCAACGGCAAAATACCGTTCGCAACGGGAGTGACCCAGTAGAAGGGTGCTTAGAGGCTTCTCATATAACCCTCTTACCAGAGAGCACAGTTAAGAGTGTAGAGTTTTTAGCTTATCGTCTTACGTACATGTTAGTAATTCCTTTAATATGTTTAATTTAATATTTCTAACAATATTTTAATCTCTGGTATTCCTTAAATTATGACGCAGTTAGTTGATATGTGAGTAATAATAAGCGGCATAACCAAGTGTTATAACATTAAAGAGGCTTGGCAATCCAAGAGGATTACCGAGCTTATCTAATTGATATAACAGCATCGTATACCCTCCCGTTTTAATCTGTTGTTAATCTCTTAATCGCTAGTACGTGGTGATCATGAAGGGAGTGTGATTAGTGCGCATTACGGAATCCGAATTCCACGCGGGCGGATCCGCGGGCGACAGCTAGTTTGTAATATACTAGCAGAGGCTGGCGTTACCAGTTATCGTTTTTAAACCGGCCATCATCATCCGATCTTTTCTGTCGTCTTATTTGGTTTTCCGACTGTACTCTATACCTAATATTTTAGTTCATTTAATATACGCGGAATGTTAACTTCTATACTACTCGTGCTATAAAATACTGACCCGCCCGACTTCGCCCGTGGTATACTTTTAAACCACGTATCACTGCTTTAAGGGTAGGGAAAGTGTAATTGTATGTTGTATTAAAACAAGATATCTCAAAAATGATAATGTTGAAATTTAAATAAATGTCATTTTATGGCATTTGATCTAGTATTTCTTGTTTTGAATACACGGTTACTTTTACTTACCTCAATAGAATTTGCTCTCAAAGACAGGTCAGCAAATTCTTGTTAGGGTTGTTCTTGTTAGGTCAGCAAATAATTGTTATATCATATTGTATATTCTTCATCCTAGCATTAAACCCAGTCGCATCCGAAGCTTACAGTCTGGGGTTCTGGGGTTTGCTTTTTCTAGCCTAACTGCGGATTTGGCTGCATTTTCCGATATATACCTATTGTGAAATTATACATAATTGCAAAGGCTGTGGAATAGGCAATTTCAGGTGGTTTGGTTTTTAAGTCTGAGTCGTAGATAAGGACTTCACTAATACGAGACATGCAATTCCACCGAGGCATATTAGTGCATTTCTCAAAAGAATGTAGAGAAATAAAACATACGATTTTTAATAAATATTTAATTTAATTCATGGCCTTGCGAAGTATGCCCTTGCGAGAAATCGTGTTATAAGAAAATAAAAAAAAATTACACGATAGTCAACATACTTGTCGGAAAGGGAAAGGGCTCGATAAACTTAAATCTGGCACATTCGTATGGTTACCGGTTACAGCTGTTCATGTCAGCTCTCACCGTGTTCGTAAAGATCTGGAGACAATAGCTATCTGTTATTTAGGTTTGGAATCAGTTGAGTATCATCAATAGAATCAAATGAGAAATAACATGTATAAACATATAGCATAAACAGACACTCATCGCGTGTGGTCACACTGCAGAGCATTGGTTCAGTTTGCTTACTAACCCATGCACTAAGAACCACCACCAATCCATACAGGGGCTGACTAAAAGTCCCCTTGTAGGCAACACCTTTAGAGGAATAACAAGTCATACAAGCAAGCCGCGCAGGCAGTTATGGATTTCCCATCACACACTAAGTTCACACTAAATTATCATTTATGGGTAATTTCAGTATTACTTAATAAAGTTTACTACTTTACCCGTTATGATCCTTGGCTGGCGTCAATAGAGACTAGTAATTCAATCTGAAGAATATTATGTAGTCTTATATAAATATATATTCTTATATATAATATTATGTATGTCTTTGACACTGAGTACACATCAACCAATTCTCGTTGGACATACGTGTTTATATTTGATAGTAAAGAAAATAAACTTACAAAGATTAAACTACCAGTGTAGCCAACCATAAAACACGAACACTTTGCGACTACACTCTAATTAATCAACAGAAGAAAACATTAAGACAAGACCAAAGTACAAGTGAACATAATTTGCAACCACGTCCAAATAAATCTAGACAGTTAAATTTTAATGAATTGTAGCTATTGCTTCGGTTGTTTTAGTTACAGGTTTTTTTATACAACTTAGGTGGCAGACAAGCATACGGCCGTGACTCATGGACGTGTGTGATACCGACTCTTGAAGAACCCCATGCCAGTCGATACACTTTGCTGCCTTATGATAAATCCCAAAAGTCTACGGGCTCTATTTATTATATGTAGGTAGTGAGGACAGAAAGTCAGCTGCTCATCAAAAAGTACACCCAAATCTTTAATTACATTCTTTTTCTCCAAAACTTGCTCGTATAGCATATAGACAACCCTGAAAACGAGTCTCACAAACTGGTTTTCAGTCGGTACCGCAACTTTTGTAATAATCTTCTGAAAAAGTTAGACGTAAAACACTAGATATCTGCCTGAATCTCTCCAAGGCCTTCGACACTGTTTCTGTTCCTATTTTACGACATGACATTTTCAGGAGTAACCTGGTTGACCGTGAGCAGTACACTAAAGTAGACGCCTACTTGAATAAGCGGAGGTCTCTTGCTTTAGGTGTTCCGCAAGTGTACTAGGGCCAACCCTTTTTCTTATATATGTTAATGAGTAAGTAACCCCCCCGGGCATACGCGCAACGACACGTACTTGTACTGCGCTTACGTGTAATAATATTAATTCGTTGTAAAAATAGTTGTTCTGCTCAAAACCACATACCGTTGTGTAGGGCGTCACACAGGCTACACAGTGCATAGATTGGTTTATTCTTCGGCGAAGATATCAAGAAGCAATCACGATTTTTATAACTACAGGACAACGAATTTAGCAAAGTCACGTAGCGGGCTCAACGATTGACCTTCGTTCGGCTATCTTCGGTGCATTAAGTACATCCATTTGTGCACAATCGGCCACCACTCGAGACTGCGCGGCGGTGACGGGTCCCGACAAGCGGCGGAGTAACACGAAGCCCCCGAGTCCATCGTTACTTGCGAGATAACAACACTACGGCTGGCAAGCACTTCGACGCATTTGTAATCACAAAATTACTATCATGTCTCGAACCACACGCTCGCCACCTGGCAATCAGCTTCATGAAACTCAATCCGAGCCGGATATCCCGTTAGCCAGTGTTACCCCAACCTCTCAGTATGGCCCCTTTGACTCAAAAGGATCTACAAGACCTAATAAACGGTGTCGACTTGAGACTGCTTCTCCAGGTAGTTTATTACTACAACAAGATAAATTCGATGAGATTAAAAGCATGCTACAATCCTGGAAGGCAGAGCAGGATGTTATTCTCAACAGGTTGGTCTCGGACGTCGCTGACTTGAAGCTACAAAATATATCTATTCAAAAGACTAATTTAGACATTGAAAAGTCTATGTCTTTTATAAACAATGGTTATGAAGACATCAGAAACCGAGTTGAGTTATTAGAAAGGAACCATGTCGTTCAGGAAAAGCGCTTCAGTGATGTAAGAATGTCTGAGCTTGAAGCTAAGATCGGTTCTATGGAGCAGCAGGCACGTCAGTGCAACATAGAAATATGTAACTTACCGGAAAAGAGAAACGAAAACCTACTTACTATACTGGAGTCTATTGGTACGTCAGTGAACTTTCCGATTTCTGCGGGTGATGTCCTGTCTGTTCATAGGGTTCCACACGCACAGCAGCACGATAGTAAGCCGAAAAATGTTATTGTTAAACTTAAAACAAAGATTACTCGTGATAACCTGATTAGCGCCTACCGGAAAAAAAAGGGTGTCCAATCTGACAAACTGGGAATTTCAGGAGCTTATTATTATATATTATTAATGAACACCTAACTCTAAAAAACAAGACGTTGTTTCGAAAGGCCAGGGAAGTTGCCCGCGATAACGGACACAAATACGTGTGGGTCTCAAATTCGACTGTGCTGGTGCGTGAGCGCGACGGGGCCCCATCGTTTGCTGTTCGCTCTGAAGAGGATCTCAAGAAGTTCACTCAAAATGCTCGTAAACATACGGCTGGTTCATCGTATCTGTAGGATCGATTGCAAACACCTGCTTACTCTGATAATCGCCACTATAACTGTCTTATTTGTTATGCACTATATACACTTTTGTAATATTTATACTATATACATACTATGCCCTGTCATTGTCTTAAATGTCTGCTACTTTCATATTATTGTATACAATAACATTGTCTTAGCAAAATTTGTTTTATATCTTTGCGTTATGTCAGTATATTATGTCAAGCATGTCCATGTAGTGCTATTTATTAAGAAAAGTTCAGATTCTGTCATTTTTATACTCAGATTCATTGGCTGGGTTGGGTTCCATATTGCTTTATATTCGAGATCATTATATCATCGTAAAGTAAAATGCATATATAAATTACACACCTTAAACTAAATGGCCAATAGTGTTGTTGTGTATTATCAGAACTATGGAGGCATTCGCACGAAGTTGCAAACATTATATATGAATGTTTTGGCAAATTCATATGACGTTATTGTTCTAACTGAAACTTGGCTTACTCCGGACATCTCTGACAATCAGCTCATATATGACCGCTACCTAGTTTTCAGATGTGATCGCGACAGGACAGCTACCTCGAAAGAGGAGGGCGGGGGTGTTCTCGTGGCAGTTAGGCGTGAACTACGCCCTAGTCGACTTACGACGCCATATGACAGCTCATCGATTGAGCATATCATTGTGCAGCTCCCAGCATCACAAGATAACACTCGTCACATAATTAGTACTGTTTATATTCCACCTCGCTCTAGCGACGTAGTATACATTGAATACTTGAACATGCTTCAAAGCATTGTCATGAGTTCGTCCGTGGAATCTTATGTTGTCACAGGAGACTTTAATCGGCCAGACATTGACTGGATTGATCATAATAATTACGTTATACCGAATCTGGTCTCGGCCTCGGTTAGTGCGCCCAGTAGAACTTTGATTAATTTTTTGTCATTGGTAAACGGTATGCAGTACAATACATTGAAAAATACCCTAAACCGAATACTTGACTTGTATATATCGAATGTCGACTGTGAGTCAGTCTCTTGTAGTGCTATTCTGAACACTGTTCCTCATCATCCCCCGTACTCTGTGATTACTAGTCTGAATACTGAGTTCACTCCTATGAAACGTCAGACAATATCCACTTATAAATATTACAAAGCAAATTATGACATCATTAATAAGGAACTGGGCAAACTAAACTGGACATCATTACTTTTGCATCAACCCGCCGAACAAGCCGTCCATACATTTTACGAAACTTTGTACGGTATGATCAGACAGCATGTTCCCTTGACTCAAGCTAAATCTTCTCGCTTTCCTCCTTGGTTCTCTCCGAATCTGATTAGAATCTTTAGAAACAAGCAACGCGCGTGGCTGAAATGGAAAGTATACAGAAATATTTCAGATTACAATCATTTTTCGAGCTATCGTAAACTATTTCAGAATGAAACGGCCAAGACTTTTCGTAGTTACATGAAATCTGTTGAAAACAGCATACCTAAGAACATCAAATATTTCTGGTCCTATATTGCTAATAAGAATAATAAATCTAACTTTCCTCATAAAATGTATCACAACAATGTTTCTTCGGACGATCCCACTGACATATGCAATCTGTTCTCCACATTTTTCTCCTCCGTCTACGAACACTCCAGTCTCGACCTAGGTAACTGGGAACCACCTGTTCAATGCTCGGAGCTCTCTTCATGCTTATCTCAGATTGATCTCTCTGAAGATTCTATCCTTAAAGCCCTCAAATCATTAGACTCCTCCAAAGGCGCTGGGCCTGACGGCATTCCACCGTTCTTCTTTGTAAAAACTGCAGATAATGTTTCATGTGCCTTACACATTATATTTAACAAATGTCTGGAAGAGTCAGTCTTCCCGTCCGTGTGGAAACAGGCGTATCTAACACCGATTTACAAGAACGGTGACAAAAATAGTGTTGAAAACTATCGCCCGATTTCAATTTTATCTACTCTGTCTAAGCTCTTTGAGAGACTCGTTCACGATGCAGTATATCCCCATATCCACAAGCTTATTTTACCTGAACAACATGGTTTTGTGAAGCGACGCTCGGCCTGCACCAACCTTATGAGCTTTGTTGGGTTTTTATTCGCTAATATGGATAGGCGGGTGCAGGTGGATGCCGTCTACACAGATTTCCAGAAAGCATTTGATAAGGTGGATCACTCGCTGCTGTTAGACAAGATTGCCTACAACGGAATACGGGGCAATCTACTTCGATGGTTCATGTCATATATTGCAAATAGAACACAAAGAGTTGTTATTAATGGATACCAATCAAAGCCAATTGTTGCCAGCTCAGGAGTACCTCAAGGATCAATACTAGGTCCTCTTCTTTTTGTAATATTTATTAATGATATAAACCATATAGGCACTCTAACTTTTTGATGTACGCTGACGACATTAAAATTTATAAAGCCTGTAGAAATACTCAAGACTGTCAGTTACTTCAGCTAGACTTATGTAGATTGGAAAACTATTGTACTATGGTGGCGCGATTCTCACGCCACGTGAGCTAGTGGACTGTATTCTGCGGGGGTTGAAGCTAAACATTTCAGATGACACTTTACACAACAAACAAGATAGGTGATCGGGTTGCCGCGGAGGTGGATTAGGCAGTGAATGCAACCCAAGAAATTAGGAGAGGATGCACTAACCTTTATGACGCCATGTGCTGTCGGAGCCGGTGCACCGGTCTTCTCTTCCTGGCTCAGGAGCTGCTGCCCACATCACTAAATCACTTGAGGGACGCGAGAGGCACAATCCGATCGGTAAAGGTCTATGAAAGCGGTTAAAATCCAACAAATATTATTAATTTCTGAGAGTCGCGCACGCCGCCGCCATTGATGATTCTAGTTCAATGCGGAAGTGAAGATGCGGCCATTTCAACAATTGGTCGGGGCGAAAACTATTGCTATCTCACTTTAAAGCCAGTGCGGGAGGGAGATGGGTATAGGAAGCGTGTGTTCAGTGTCAATCAATTGAGAGATGACTCGAACCATTCGACATACTACTACTATTGAGCGGGAAAATACAAATTTTACTATCGGCGCAACCATTCCCCCCGGCTTGAAGGGTTACCTTCAAAACGAAAAATGCGGAACAAATCTAAAGTCCAATCCAAATCTAGGTTTGGGAAATAACAACTAAAATATAAAACTAGGTTTGAACTCGTGCCTACTGCTGGTTAGGCAGAGGGCAGAGGCGAACAACCGGGCACAGATACGATCCGGTTGCGGTTTTAACCCGTACAACACGAGTTATCCCGCGGGAATCGGGAAAAACTTCCTCTACTACCCCTAGAGGCCAATGTAAAGGAGGCGCATCCTCAGTCATAAGGACTACCACCGTACCTATGGTCATTGGGTTGGATGGAGTATTCCATTTTTGACGCGACTGCAGCGTGTGCAAATAATCGGTTCTCCAACGATTCCAAAACGATTGGACTAATTTATCTAAAAGAGCGTGACGAGTTAGAAGGTGCATTCTATCGTCATCAACATCCATTGCGGGCAAATATTTTAGAGGAGTCGTATTTAAGAAGTGAGCTGGCGTTATCGCTAATGGCTCTGACGGATCGCTAGATAAAGTCCGACACAGCGGACGCGTGTTCATCACCGCCTCTACTTGAGCGAGTACGGTACTCAACTCCTCGAACGAGAGAATCTGTTCGCCTATGACGCGAAACAGATGCGACTTAAGGCTTTTAATATTCGCTTCCCAATTACCACCAAAATGACTAGCTGCAGGCGTGTTAAAGTACCATTCAATGCGATTTTCGGCTAAGATGTGAGCGAATTCATTTTGGTAGTACTTAGACCGTAAGAATGCGTGCAATTCCGAAATACTACGTCGGGCCCCTACATAGTTTGTACCGTTGTCCGAATACATGCGCTTAACCGGACCACGACGCGACAAAAAACGTTTAAAAGCGGACATAAAATTTTGCGTACTTAAATCACCGGTCAACTCTATATGAACCGCGCGAGTTGTCATACAAATGAACAAACAAACATAAGCTTTCATGGAGCGAATGCCACGACCACGAGCAATAGTGACTTTGAAAGGCCCAGCAAAGTCTGTGCCGGTGTGTACGAAAGGTTTTGCGGATTGAACAACACGACAAGAGCGATGATCGGCCATTTCAGGCGCGATAAAACGCGGGCGGAGTTTAAAACAAGGTACACATCTGTGTACTCTAGCGCGAATCAAATTACGAGCGGAAATTATCCAGTATTTCTGTCTCAAAATAGACATTAACAAATCGGGACCAGCGTGACAATTCACCTTATGATGATAATCTACTAACAAATCTAATACGTGGTCCTTACGCGGGAGAACTACTGGATGCCATTGTTCAAATCCTAAACTTGAATTTCTCAAACGACCACTTACTCGAATGAGTCCATCTTCCATAAATGGTTTCAAGTGTCGGAAAGAACGACTACAAGGTTTGTTAAATTCTAAATTTTTAAATTCAGAAGCAAAATAAAATTTCTGCAACTCGCGAAGTATGACCAATTCAGCTTTATCTAAATCAGCGGCGGTTATATGACCGCGCGTAGATAAAATTCTCAAAAATCGGCCTACATAAACAACACAACGCAACAGTCTCGACCAAGACGAGACGCGATTAGCCAACAACAAAATAAGGGACTCTTCACGCGGGACCGATACAACAAGCGAGTGCTTCTTCTCCTCGGGTGGTTCGGAAACAGTAGTGGGATTGAATTGACTAACTAGCCACTTATCTAACGCGGCATGAATCCAGGACGGTCCAATAAACCATAACGGGTGATCTAAAATTTGCGAAGGAAGCAATCCACGAGAGAGACAATCGGCTGGGTTGTCGGTGCCAGCAACGTGAAAGAGATTTTGTGGCGCTAATTCAGATTGAATTTTTGCCACTCTATTAGCGACGAATGTGTCCCAACGATGGGGCGAAGAGTGGGCCCAACACAAAGCGACTGTTGAGTCCAAAAAAGCTAAAATTCTACTAATATTAATGCGACCAATGTACGAAGGCTGGGTCTCGTCAGTGTCCGCAGGCGCAGGTGAGATGTAACCTTTATCTAAATATTCGTTAACAACCTCATCATAGGCTTGCTTTAACTTTAGAGACGCCTGCATCTTTCGTTCTAAACAAAGAAAGCGTTTTTCAGCGGATACACGGGAGTCACCGAGCGAAAAAATATCTCCCTTGAAAGGGAGCGCGACAACATAACGACCCTGCTCATCACGAGTAGTCGTGCGACAATAAATCTCCTCAGCCATCTTGTCATCAGGGCTTAGGATAGGTGGGACATTGACCTCTTCAATTTCCCAAAACTTGCGGATGGTAGACTCCAGTGGCGGCTCGACGGTGCAACAGAACGAAGCAGTCGAGTGACTAAAACTATCTATAGAAGCGGGTGCGGAACCATATATAACAAAACCAAGAACTGTTTCCAGTGCGTGCGGAGCGGGGTACGTCGGTCCCCCTAGAACCTTACGTGATAACTGGAGGTGCGGGAGAATCGAAGCGCCGATCAATATATCGACGACTCCAGGAACAGCGTAAGTCTCATCTGCTAAAGGCAAGTCTTTAAATTTCGTTAATAAAGACGTGTCCACCGGGACGGTAGGCAACTGTTCAGTTATTTTATCTGTAACGAGCGAATCCATGTCAAACCAAATATTATTATTAAAACGAGATCCAAACCTTGTTTTAACGGTGCCATGAACAGCTGACTGTAAACCTCCAAAACCCTTCACCACTGAGCGGGTTGAACGCTTATTAACATTGAAACCAAGACGTTGACAACAATCTTGAGTAATAAAATTACTTTGCGAAGCGCCATCTAATAGCGCTCGAACAATGTGCGGTTTACCTAATGCATCAACAATAATAACGCGAGCAGTCGCGAGAACAACAGTAGTGAGCGCAGCACTAGCGGACAACGAACACAAGGTGACGTCATTCGCAGCGGTCTCCGTGCGGGCAGGACCGCGCGCGAGCGCGGGTTGCGGCTGTGGCGCAGGCGTCACCGACGCGGGCGAGCTATGCGACGGTGTGCCACCGCTCGACGAACCAACTGTGCTCACATTGGATGCGGCGTTACTATTTTCAAAATGGAGTAAAGTGTGGTGTCTCGCTGAACATTTGCGACAACTATTGCTACTATTACATAAAACAACGCGGTGTTTAGTACCGAGACAATTAAAACAAAAATTATTAGCGCGAACAAATTTATAACGATCATTAGGCGATAATTTTAGGAAACCCGGACACTTGTACAATTGCGAATGATGAGCATTACACAAAGAGCAAACAGGTGATTGTACATGTGCTGGTGCGGTATTAACATAAGTATGAGTTGACTTCAGTGACTTCGATGACGCATCTATTTTACGTTCGGAACTAACAACTTTCTTCGCGCCTTCATGTTTCGATGAAGAGCGTTGCAATATTTTTATATGCTCGCGAACAAAACTTTCTAAGTCTTCGAACTTAGGAATTTTATTGCCGCGATGATCCGACTCAAATAAACGAATGGTTTCGGAATCTAATTTCTTTAAACCCATATACAAAAATAAGAAGTCGCAGAGGTCTTCGATCTTTAGGTTCTTTACGGCACGAACAGATGATGCGAAAGTATCTAGAAACTTCTCTAAGTTTTGATCGTTACATGCCGTAATGGATTTCAAATCAAACATCTGATCCAAATATGCGTTAGCTACCGATCTTTTATCCTCATACTTAGCTTTCAAAGTATTTAAAATTAAATTATAATTATCGGCACTAAACGTAATTCCAGCGCAAACGGTTATAGTTACACCAGTTAATTTTTCAACGAGATAATGCAATTTTTCGTGATCTGTCAACGAAACGTTCTTATTTATTGTATTCTCAAAACTATCTATAAATAAACACCAATTGCGGATGTTACCATCAAATTCGGGTATTTGAATTGGTGGCAACTTAGGTCGGTCACGAGTGGGATTGGGTCGGTCAGACGGTTTCTCCAAACTCCTAGCGACGCGTTTGATACGACAATACAAATCGTCAAACGACGACAAGGCCTGATAACTCACTGAGTAATCGGGATTTAAATCTAACTCTAAAACGTTGATGTCATGTACTAAGGATTCGAAATCCGCGCGTAAACTATCTAAGTTTTCTATAGAACATAAGAACGAATCTCTAATAGCCAAATCAGAGGTTTTAAGTGCATTATCACAAATCGATTGTACGCGAGAGTAAAGCATTTCTCTTTTAGCGTATAAAAGTTTCAATTGAACTTTACTATCGGTACTACCAACCTTTGGGGACATTTTTACAACTAAATATCAAACTAAAGTGCGGTAAACAACAAATGAAATAACTTAATCTTAGCGGTATAGAACAGCGACGCGGCGCGAACGATATATTCTGTAGGTAGGTAGGTACTTATAACTGCGAGTGCAAGTTTGAACAAAACGCGAATAACAACAACCAGATCGTACCTACGCGAGCTAGATCGCTGTCTAGGTTCAACTATTATTTCAGGGATTAAGTATTGCGTAATATCTATTCAAATTAAAATACTTTCGTATGAATTTGAATGAAATGCGAGCGAGGTATAACCGCGTACCTACCTATGTAGGTATTAGGTAAATACGATGCGAACTAGCGGCGAACGGACAACTTAGAAATGGAAATAGCCAAATGCGTTAGGTATTACACTGTGCCTATGCACTAGGGTGTCTAGGATACCTAAGATCTAAACCTAAATGCCTAGATGCGGGGTTTTCTACTAAAATAACTAGGTATTTAGGTGCGGTGCGTTTATTCCCTATGGAATAAATAACAAAATGCGAACTACGACTAAGGATCCGGTGAGTGGGACCAAAAAGAATGGTGGCGCGATTCTCACGCCACGTGAGCTAGTGGACTGTATTTTGCGGGGGGTGAAGCTGAACATTTCAGATGACACTTTACACAACAAACAAGATAGGTGATCGGGTTGCCGCGGAGGTGGTTTAGGCAGTGAATGCAACCCAAGAAATTAGGAGAGGATGCACTAACCTTTATGACGCCACGTGCTGTCGGAGCCGGTGCACCGGTCTTCTCTTCCTGGCTCAGGAGCTGCTGCCCACATCACTAAATCACTTGAGGGACGCGAGAGGCACAATCCGATCGGTAAAGGTCTATGAAAGCGGTTAAAATCCAACAAATATTATTAATTTCTGAGAGTCGCGCGCGCCGCCACCATTGATGATTCTAGTTCAATGCGGAAGTGAAGATGCGGCCATTTCAACAATTGGTCGGGGCGAAAACTATTGCTATCTCACTTTAAAGGCAGTGCGGGAGGGAGATGGGTATAGGAAGCGTGTGTTCAGTGTCAATCAATTGAGAGATGACTCGAACCATTCGACATACTACTACTATTGAGCGGGAAAATACAAATTTTACTATCGGCGCAACCATACTATAAATAAGCTCTTTCTAAGTCTCCCTAAATATCACACTATCTCCTTCACTAAAAATCTCAACAAAATTAACTTTGCATACTCCATTAATAATGTTTCACTAAACAGGGTGAACTTGGTTCGTGACCTGGGGGTGTTATTGGATCCTTCACTTCATTTTGACAAGCACATTGATAATATTATAAACAAAGCTTATCGTATGTATGGATTTGTCATAAGATCATCTAGAGACTTCGTCCGACCCTCCACATTTTTATTGCTTTATAAAACACTGATACGATCTCAACTTGAATACGCTATACAGATATGGAACCCTCTCTATACTAAATATTCTTCTAGACTGGAGTTAGTACAGAAAAGTTTCTCCGCTCAACTTATTATAAATGTACGCGGTCTAGACTACCTTACTCTGAGTTGTTAACCCACTTTAATATATTGAGCCTGGAATCTAGACGTCTACTTCTTGATGTCATGATGTTGCATGGCCTATGTAATAATAGATTAGACTGTTTGGCCATCACTAACGACATATGCTACACTGTACCTAGAACAACCGTTCGGCGAAAGGCACGCCAATATCAGCTTTTTCAAATCTCATCTAGCAAGACCAATGCCGGTGTCCGCATACCTCTTCGACGACTTGTGGAAACGTACAATAAGCATTTCAATGACATTGACATCTTTGCTGCATCTTATAACCAATTCAAAAGTCATGCTGTTGAAATATTAACCGTATTGTCAAACTAGGCTGGTATCCGTAAATCTTAAAATTTTAAATAGTTTCATAGTTTGATTCCTGTACTTAGGTAATATCATTATTTATAACCTGTTTCTTCGCTATTATACATTTTTGTTAATCTGTGAACAATGTTGTGGGTTATGTGTTTACATAATTCTATTATCTAAATGTTTTTTTTCTAAACTGTAACATGTAACCGTTTTTTGTTCCCAATAAATAAAATAAAAAAAATAAAATAAAAAAAATAAAATAAAAATGAGCTGTGTCAACTGTCTACGTACATATGCTGATGACACAACTCTCGTAAAAGTGGAATGAGCAAATTGTTGCCACGGTGATACTGCTTAGACGATTAACTTACATATAAAAAACTAAGAACAGTGGTGAATTTAAAAACCTTAAAAACGGTCTACTTGGCCCTTGCTCAGTCTGTTTTGGGGTACTGCTTACCGTTCTGGGGGGCGCTCATAAAACGGATATGTTACGGGCTGAACGCGGTCAACGTCTTATCCTAAAGGTTCTCATCCGAAAGCCGATATGATTCCCAACATCAACTCTTTATTGCTTGTGCCGGGACCTGACAGTGAGACAGTTGTTTGTATTGCAGGTATTCCTTTGCAAACAAACAAGTTTGATATACAACCCAGATATTTATGTTGCCAAGCTCGATCTGAGCGACACACACACTCACTCACACACATACACTCACTCACACACACACACACACCCACTCACTCACACACACACACACACACACATACACTCACTCACACACACACACACACACACACACTCCCTCACACACACACACACACACACATACACTCACTCACACACAACCCCTTTGCATGTAATTTAGTTACTTATAAGTCTTTTTTATCAAACTTCTCTTTAATGTAGTTGGAGCACTGTTTGTATTTTTGTCTTAGTTTCAATACTCTCAGGAGAGTGGCGTTGATGGTTGTGCCAAAGTATAATACCTTTGCAGATGTCATCGATATTATTTTTTTTTTATTCTTTTAATGTTGCAAATCCCACATAAATAAATAAAATAAATTTTTAAATTTATTAATTTAGTTCCCATTTTTAGACAAGCCAGCAAGTCGACCGTAATTTTCGATTTAACGCTCTCAATAACTTCAACGAGACATTAATACTATACACCATTAAGAAATTATGTTATCTGCCTTCATAGGTCAAGATTTGGTAATTCTTACACGTCCTTAATCATCGTAATGTCGCCTACCGTGTCACAGAATCGTCATAAAATTAGTTAAAATTTTTTCGAGGAGTTCTCTGGAGTTTCTCCGGTGACCAAGGTCTAGTATCCATGAAATTTATATAGAAATAACTGTGAGTTATAGCAAACGCAATGCAAAAAGAATTTTAAAATCGGTTCATACAAGACGGGAATATCGAAGAACATAGAGGTGAAGTCGGTTAAAAATATGCATATTAAAACACACATAAATATTTATAAAATTAAAACTATTGGTCCAAACTATATCAATTTTTTATGGAACCAAATGGCACCTATTTTGCATCGAACTAAAAAGAGTCAGAGTAAAATCGGTGTATGTACATAAAAAATGCTACAAAAAACATACATACAAACAGTTTCATACATATAGCCGGCCCCGGAGAATAAAATGGTCTTATTATTATTCCGTAATTTCCGTATTTATTTTTGTATGATTATTCAGAAAAATAAAAGATAATATAATCTTATTCATCATACTTTTTGAGGAGCTCATTAACGTGCATAAAATTGTTACAAACTATTGGCATCTTGATTCCATTAAAAAAAATTGTAAAAGCTACAACAATTGTGTTCTCGTACAAGTAAACATCGCTATGAATTTTATTGTAATGGCGAATACCATTTTATTCTCGTTAAAAAACTTCTAAGCTCATCGGCAAACATTACTTTAGTCAACAGTTTGTATTGACATTGAATGGTGCAATATATTGCCATACTGTTCTAGCGCACATTTTTGCATACGTTAGAGAGTGATGACACTATACAAGCTTCGTGCGAAACTTTGGCACGTGCCGATGTTTGTTTACGTAATTATTGTTTCCAAAAATGTCGTAGCATGTGCATCATAATTTTGTGTTCTTTAGATTTCGGAGATTATAAAAATATTGTGGTCGTGTTATCGTGTGTAGCGAGTGTGAAATTAGTTAGATAGATATCTTAATAATTAATAAAGTCGTCACAATATAATTAAATATGAATCAACAGAGGAATTCTAGGATAAATACTATTATGAGTAAGCTCGCGGACCTGAACCACCGACCCAAACGTCACGGCGGTGTCTCCTTTCTTCGTAATTAATAAAATCCTCCTGAAATTATAATTAGGTATTTGTTTCAATTAGGTAGTTCCTAGGCCACGAAGGCCACCGGAGCGAGTGGGTCGCGTTGTTGTGCCGTCTGTCGCCACCGCCGCCACTCGCTACCCGCGCCAATCTGCTAACTTCGTAACCGAAGCCTAATGGATGGACTTTCTTCAATTTCTCGTCGATAGATTGTGTGTCGGAGATTTTCAATTTTTTAATGTAACTAGAGAGAGATGAGTGAAGTAAGAGTTGAGAATATTGTTATTTTAATAAATGTTAGTAAAAACCCCCCCTCACTAAAAACAACCCAAAAAGTCGAAAATAAGTTGTGTTAGTTAGCCCTATAACTATGATATACCTAGTAATACATATTTTGATGCAAGCGTAGTCATGTCACATAGTTAAAATTAAATAATTATTTTCAGATCATATTTTCAGATCACCTGTAACTACAAAAAAGGAAGAAACAACAAAACGTCATCATGAATAAAGTTTACGAGGTAGGTACTTTAGTGTCTATGTATTTGTTTAATTAAACACCCTTATTTACCCGACTCTATATTTTTTTCTTATCTCATATTACAGAGTCAGCAGACACGAAATATTATTGTGATGAAAACGATAAAGAAGTTGATGAAGGCTTTTCTCCAGATATATCAGAATTTGTACCAAGCCCAAACCGTTTAGCAAATTAAGATAATTATAGTGACACTGCATCAAGTATTGGGGGCGGCTCGGACTATATAAAAGCAGCCACTAATTATACTTCAAAAATGCCATTAACTATTTCAAATATTTCATCTTTCATATAAATATGAGTTTTCATATAAATATGACCTTCAATAATATACGATAACCGTCAACTCTCAAATTTAGATAAAGCTCAAGACGATGACACTATCATCATCTTCTTTAGGAGATTATAACACTGAAACAATATATGGAAAAAAGTACGAAAAAGTTAACTCGACGTTGCCTTAAACTATACTCTATCCTTGCTGTTCCTGATGATGTCAACGTCAAGCACGTATATTTCGACTAGGAATATAGTCGGTAACAATTTACTATTGTTTCTTCTATCAGTGAACAGACCGTAAGGGTCTGTTCACCATATATAAACCATATATTGTTCCTGAAATCGGTTTCTGTGGCTGATCCTGTTCGACGAGAGACATTGAAAGATAAAGATGACCAACACCAAAAGAACATAAACAAAGTACGCATAATTAAAAAAGAAGAAAAAGAAACCATTGATTCTTCACATACAACCATAGCGAAATTTGACTTAGAGAGAGTCTTGAGTATTTCACAATCTCAAGTGGGTATATTCCATTATAAAAGGAAGGAAGGTACCGCGGTTATAATAACTTCGTGTTGTGTTCCCAGCGGTGAGTAGGGTAGCCAGAGCTCACTGGAGAATTTGTGCCGTCAGTGGGAAGACTAAAGGCTTGTCCTGATTTGTCTTCTACTGACGGCACAGAAACTCTGTACTTACAGGGTTGGCAGCGCGACTGTGACTCCTCTGGTGTTACAGACGTCCATAGGCCACGGTAACTACTTTCCATCAGGTGGGCCGTGTGCTTGTCTGCCAACTAAGTGGTATAAAAAAAAATAAAAAAAAGTATCCAATTAATATTTTTACAGTTTATGATAGTAATAGACATAAAGGTCATTGCTATGTCTGACACCACACAATTGCCAGAAGGGCAGCCATAGAAAAGGCAGCTGTCTGTGGCAATTTCTTTTAAGTGAAAAAGAAAGGGGTATTAAAACATTTATTTTTATTCAGATAGTTGTGCAGGGCAGAACTAAAACAGGTTTATCTTTGCCCTATACATTTTGCCGCTCAGAAACTTCAAATAAAAACATTACACATAGTATATTGCAACAGGTCATGGGCAAAGTGAGGGTGATTCTATGCATTAGAGTGCATTAAAACATTTATTTTTATTCAGATAGTTGTGCAGGGCAGAACTAAAACAGGTTTATCTTTGCCCTATACATTTTGCCGCTCAGAAACTTCAAATAAAAACATTACACATAGAATATTGAAACAGGTCATGGGCAAAGTGAGGGCGATTCTATGCACTCTAACATTGAACGTGAATTAACACTTTCACAGCGACTCACGAGTACTGCTCGGTATTCATACTTTTCTTCAACTCGCGATTCACGAGCAGGACTCGTTACCGCCTTTCATACTGTTTATTAGAAAATCACGTCGCCTAGTCGTGATTCGCTTCATACGCGTTTGTAGCTGAGATTATAAGCTACTCACACATATGCAATACATGTGCAAAGCGGGAACAGGCGAGCCACAATATGCAATCGCCCGCGCCGCTCGCGCAGTCCGCCGCCGGCGAGTAAACAGGGTGAACGCTATTGCATTTTGGCGCGAAAGTCTATGCGCGAGATTGCTGATTATTTACAGAATGATGATGACTCTGATATTGAGGAGACTCTCTCCTCGAATCTCTCGAATGATGAAATTGAAGGTAAATAATAATTTATATATATAATAATATATATATTATTTCTATGTAGGTAAACCATTTCCACATTGAGTATAGATACTTCTAAGTATACTTCTAATAGAAATTTCTTTTGTAGAGTTGATATCTGACCTGCAAGGGGTTGTAGACAGTCAAGAAAGGTACGATGATGGTGGAATTGAGGAGCAGGAGCAATTTCGTGAACCGGTCAACCAGCGCGGGCGCATCCGGGAGCGTACACAGAGATCTCGGCGCGGGCGTCAGCGCGGCGGCACAGTGCGCTCAACTACACGCGGGCGATCTTCACATCGATTTTCGCTAAGAGAAATGGATAAGGCCAATGGATGGACGTATGTGCCAAGAGAACGTCCATTAGAAGACCCTGTCTTCGAAGAGGTAACTCGTGTCTTAGCCCCCATAGATGAGAATTCGTCAGAAATCGACTGCGGTTTTCCCAATTTTTGATGGCTTGTGGTGAAGGCATTGTGGCAGCTAGGTCTACTGATGACGCAGGTCCATCTCGTGGAGCACACCTGGTCGGCAAGACTTCTAGATTAGTGGAAAGACACTTCATTGAAAGAATACCAAGTACAGAAAAGAAGACAAAAGTGACGAGAGTCTGTAAAGTTTGTGCCGACACTATCAAACACAAAACTGGAAAACGAGGACGCAAGGAGACTGTTTTACTGCCCTGATTGTAATGTGCCATTGTGCAATGACCCGTGTTTCAAAAAATATCACACGGTAAAGAATTATCATCTATAAAAAAGCATTCGCTGTATGTAAGACTTTTTTTTTCTTGAAAAAATTACTATTTTGATTTTGTATTAACAAATATAACATAAATAATATAATGTATTTTTATTTATTATTCATAAACGACAATAGTATATCTTATAAATACAAAAAGAATTATCTGTGTACTCATTTTAGTTATGTTTATATGACATTTACAAATATGCAGAAACTTGCCCGCGTACCGTATTAAGCGGCGCCTTAAATGCTCCGCTGTGAAAGTGTTAAAACACAGAGTTGTATATACTCCCGAACAGATGTACGCAATAATAATGAATGCTAAAGTTAACGGTGAGAAGTATTTCGTGAAGAAAATGTTACAAAGTGAGTTCTATGACATTAAATAATTCATTAAGAATAAGAACTGGTCCAGTGATGAAGCAGGACATAAAATTATGTAGTCTTCTAAAGTAATGGAAATAAGCGTTTTACATTCACAATTACAGACTCTACGCTTTAAATGTGATTTTGTTGATGAGTATTCTCAACTGAATGTAGAACAGTAACAAAGACCACCTGACAAAAGCAAGCGAGGTATGAGGCAGATCAAACCTAATAAACTAAGTACTAGCGCTGGATTTCAGTTGAAAGTTGCGTACACCAACCCATTGACATTAACCACGGCATTACACGACGATCTTATGAGTCTATGTAGATCAGAACCAATAATGTGCTACCATGCATTCTATGAAGCTTTAACTTATGACGGAACTAATACTGATAGCCATACGTTTATTGAAAACGAAGATCAGGAAAACTAGTTTTTATTTGCCGTTTTTATTAAGTTTATCTTTTGTACTTTAACATAAATAAAGTCTGATCTAAGATCTGTAAACGAAGTATATTGCCACTGAAGAAGTAGATCAATTACCATACTGTGCATCAAAACGGGACACATTGTGCAGAACTAGAAAAAAGCTTTTGGAGACAAAAGTTTTATAATTTAAGACTTTAGAAGAAGTTAGTATTCCTAAAGCGATATCAAACGTTTTTAAATTATAAAAGATGGTGAAAGTGATAAAATTATTATTTTTATAAAAAAAATCATAATTAAGAATGTAGTAAAAGATTATTTTGGGGACGGAACATTCAGAAGCACCCCAAAGCCATTTTATCAAATGTACACTATACATTTTGACCTAGATTCAAAATTAATACTTGTAATGTCATACCCGTCGTATACTGTTTATTGCCTATTAAGAAATAAAATACTTATCTTCGTTTTTTAACAATTCTCTAAGATAAATTAAATATTAAATTTAAATCATTTAAATGTGATTTCGAGATCTCGGTCATCAGCTTGGCTTTGTTTTCAATAGAGCCATTTGGCGTAAATATAAAGCAATAAAAATGTCAAAAACGAAAGATGGAAGAGAATTAAAGATGAAGACGTTGGTCATTGTGCGTATTGGTCAGTGTGCGTCAAAACGATATGAACCTTACTGCTTTTCTTGGTCCTATTTACTGTTTGACATTCCCTTCTTACTCGTGGTCCACCTATGTACATAGTTCACCTGGTTGTAACGCGGGTATTTTTTTTTCTCCACCGCAGTTTAACTGGGTGTACCTACCTACCAACATTTAGCGATCCTGACATTGTGCTTGTCTGGAGATTCGTGACAATGACGTTTTGCTACATTTTTTTTCTTAACCTGCTGAAGATCATGACATTTTGATTTTTTGTCGTTTTAAAGTTTTTGTAATTTTGCATATATGACGTTTTGATTTCACGACATTTTGCTCTGGAGGGCTTTATTTCTCCAAATTTAGCACAGTCAATTGAATAGTATGGTAATAGGATATTATACTATTTAATATCTTTCTAAATAATGGGAATGAAATGATAATTATACAATACCAAATCTCAATAACATTAGATAGATATAACTTTTTAATTGTAATTATATCAAATTTGAATAATGCAATTAAATATTTATTAAATTATTATAAAACCTTTAAGAATTAGCTTTATCAAATTAAATTTATTGGATGCCTTTATTGGATTGTCTACGTCTAATATTATTTAAGTTATAGACAAAAAACAGTTTTTTATTTTTCCTGAAATGTTAAGTTTTTACGATTACTATTTTATTCGCCTGGGCCGGCGATATATAAATTATTATTTGATACCCTTATGAATAATCATACAATATGAATATACGATTACAATACAGTTTCAATAAATTGCATACATGCGTATCGAATTGAAAATTTACTACCAGGGGCCCTAGACAAAGTTACATTCTATTAGCGATATCGTCAATGGAAAGTTCTAAAATGTATGGAAGTGACATTATATGTGGAAATGTCACGTGATCCACGGAAAACGAACACAAATTTGCTAGACAATGTTAAAATCACTCGATTCCATTAATCGAATCGACATCTTCGAACCACTACTTCTATAGAAATGCGTAGACAAGTTGCATATTTTGACAGGTCCTATCGCTCGTTTTCGAATTTCTTGATGGAAACCGCAGCGAATGCCAAACCCCTATCGCTAACGAATAAAATGTCGATTTGCGTATGCAGAAGTGAGTGATTGTGAGTGCCGAACTGCATTTTTGCATTACCTTTTTGAGTAATTCGCCTTTAATTATTAAAATACATGCGTTGCGCTTACATTGGGCAGCTCACAATGAATATATTTGGCAGAGACGACAAAGACGCTACATATCCCGGCGAGACTTGGAAAAAATCGTTGAGATGCCGGAAAGCTTATTCATTGAGCATAACCGACTTAATAAGTCATAGTTTAAAAATCTTTGCGTGGAATTAAGAGCTTCCACTCCATTGAGAGGGTCTCGAGAGACACCTTTGGAAACAAAGGTAAGACAGTGCGGAATTGAACAATATCACTTGTCAAGTTTTATTGTTATGCTTTGAATTTACCTATTATACTTACTTATTCATCTTATTTCAGGTGATTTGCGCCCTTAGTTTTTTTGCCAATGGCTCGTACCAAAGGTTCGTAGGTGTTAATCAACACCTGACCCATCGAACAATGAAGGCACGTTGGAGATGCCTGTTGAAATACAGGGTAGGTACTGCATTATCATCCCTAACAGGCTAGCAGGATAACGCTTGCATGTGGTGTATTGCACAACATTACTATTAAGGCTGCATTACCAGCCCCAAGCGATATCCAAGCTATGGCTGTGAATGATGATACAACCTGCGCCCTCCGAAGGAAGCGAAAATGAGCTAATTCAGGGAAGAGCGATGCTATATATTTAATTTGTATTAAACAATTGTCGTGAATGTATGTTGTAATTATGTAAATAAAAGAAAACATGATTAAAAGTGAAATAAACCATTTTTATTTATTTTGAAAATAAAATTCACTAAATAAGATACCTTCGGGGATTTATAGACGTAATAATGTATAGGTATTAGATTAAATCAGTTAATTTTTATAACACTAATTCAGACGTACAGTTTTTATTACACTAAATCAGACTAGTTTTTTTTTACTAAATTACATTGAGTTTTTCTATACTCCTCTCAGGTAGGTAGGTACGATAACTTAGATTAGGGGTAAGTCGGCCGTTGCTGTTAGGACCACCTCCAGTGCCGCCAGAATGCTGACGTATGATCGATGCTTTTTTCTGTTATTTCCAGTCAGCCCTCACCCTAAAATAATAAATTACAATATAACATTGTGATTATTATACATATTAGTCCCCTAAATTATGTTTAGTCTGTTATTCAAGATATTTAATAAATAGGAGAGGATATATTAATACTGGTTTATCCGGTGTCTTATTGCCACCACTGCTAATGGAATTAATATACGTTCCAACTCCTACCAAAGCTGGTCCGCCCTTATGCGACCTTGAAGTGCTGGCTGTGGTCGGGATAGATCACCGAGGCTGGAATATGATTGATGAAAGAGTTCACTGAATATTTTATTGTAAACTACTTACGTCATAGATTCTTTTTTCAACACATAATATCCGTTTTAATTTAACTAATACCGCTATATTTCACTCATTAAACTACTGCACCTTTCCATATACTCCAAGAGAGAGAAATTGCACTGCGCTTGTTCTCGGTCTACAGTTTGAGTCCATTCCTGAAAATGGGAGAAAGACGAATTCTTCATGTAGAATATGTTTATTTAGGTACAATATCTTCACAAACTTTCACGTTTCTAATATTAGTATTTTTTTATAATTATTTATTTACTTTTGAACCTCCCGCGTTGAAATAATAATTTGACTCTGTTGACAGTGACAATACAAATGGAATTGGTCACATGAAAACGAAAGTTCATAGACAAAAAGTAGAGGGTGTCGACCCAACGAATCGCATATAAGAATACGAAATTAGACTAACTTTGTCTACTAGTCGAAATTCGTGAACGTCAAAGCGAAGTCGAATGTCGCCGTAGATTCGCTCCGGAGCGAATTAACATTGTCTAAGGCCCCTGGGGCCTTAGACAAAGTTACATTCTATTAGCGATATCGTCAATGGAAAGTTCTAAAATGTATGGAAGTGACATTATATGTAGAAAAGTCACGTGACCCACGGATAGCGAACACAAGATTGCTAGACAATGTTAAAATCACTTGATTCCATGGTTCGAATCGACATCTTCTAACCACTACTTCTATAGAAATGCGTAGACAAGTTGCATATTTTGACCGGTCCTATCGCTCGTTTTCGAATTTCTTGATGGAAACCGCAGCGAATGCCAAACCCCTATCGCTAACGAATAAAATGTCGATTTGCGTATGCAGAAGTGAGTGATTGTGAGTGCCGAACTGCATTTGATTCAGTTTACTACTTGTTTCTGCATTACCTTTTTGAGTAATTCACCTTTAATTATTAAAATACAAGCGTTGCGCTTACTGCGGACAGCTCACAATGAATATATTTGGCAGAGACGACAAAGACGCTACACATCCCGGCAAGACTTGGAAAAGATCGTTGAGATGCCGGAAAGCTTATTCATTGAGCATATCCGACTTAATAAGTCAAAGTTTAAAAATCTTTGCGTGGAATTAAGAGCTTCCACTCCATTGAAAGGGTCTCGGGCACACCTTTGGAAACAAAGGTAAGACAGTGCGGAATTGAACAATATCACTTGTTAAGTTTTATTGTTATGCTTTGAATTTACCTATTATACTTACTTATTCATCTTATTTCAGGTGATTTGCGCCCTTAGTTTTTTTGCCACTGGCTCGTACCAAAGGTTCGTAGGTGGTTAGGTACATCGAACATTGAAGGCACGTTGGAGATGCCTGTTGAAATACAGGGTAGGTACTGCATTAGCATCCCTTACAGGCCAGCAGGATAACGCTTGCATGTGGTGTATTGCACAACATTACTATTAAGGCTACATTACCAGCCCCAAGCTATATCTAAGCTATGGCTGTAAATGATGATACAACCTGCGCCCTCCGAAGGAAGCGAAAATGAGCTAATTCAGGGAAAAGCGATGCTACATATTTCATTTGTATTAAACAATGTCGTAAATTTATGTTGTAATTATGTTAATAAAAGAAAACATGATTAAAAGTGAAATAAACCATTTTTATTTATGTTGAAAATAAAATTCACTAAATAATACAATTCATTAATAACCTTCGGGGATTTATAGACGTAATAATGTATATTAGATTAAATCAGTTAATTTTTATAACACTAATTCAGATTTTTTTTGACTACACTAAATCAGACTAGTTTTTATTTTACTAAATTACATTGATATTTTCTATACACCTCTCAGGGAGGTAGGTACGATAACTTAGATTAGGGGTAAGTCGGCCGTTGCTGTTAGGACCACCTCTAGTGCCGCCAGCATACTCACGTATGATCAATGCTTTTTCTTTTGATTTTCAGTCAGCCCACACCTTAAAATGATACATTACAATATAATTATGACAATTTTATATAACATTGTGATAATTGATAAAATTATTCAAAAATAAGATTACATATTAGTCCCCTAAATGATATTTAGTCTGCTACTCAAGGTATTTAATAAATAGGAGAGGATATATTAATACTGGTTTATCCGGTGTCTTATTGGCACCACTGCCAATGGAATTTAGTATACGTTCCAACTCCTACCAAAGCTGGTCCACCCTTATGCGACCTTGAAGTGCTGGCTGTGGTCGAGATAGATCACCGAGGCTGGAATATGGTTGATAAAAAAGTTCACTGAATATATTATTGCAAACTACTTACATCATAGATTCTGTCTTTCTTTCAGCACATAATATTCGTTTTAATTTAACTAATACCGCTATATGTCACTCATTAAACTACTGCACTCCAAGATAGTGGAAAATTGCTCAGCACTTGCTCTCGGTCTATAGTTTGAGTCCATTCCTGAAAATGGGAGAAAGATGAATTCTTCATGTAGAATATATTTATTTAGGTATAATATCTTCACAAACTTTCACCTTTCTAATATCTACTGAATCTAATGAATAGTAGGAATGTAACAAAATTATTAATAAGTTATTATCTAAGAAACATGTGGTCTTATACTGGTGATTAAACAACATACATGACTATAAAACTTACAATAAATAACACAATTTACCTTTGAGCACGCATCAGTCTGCGTTATTTTTTTGTAACTCACAGTTCATCCACTCACCAAAAATTACTCGCTGGGATTCAACGGGGTTTTCCAGCTCTGGGTGAGAGTGTTACCTAATATGTAGTACATTTCTACGCCGCAATTATTAGAGAATGGCATATAGCGAATTCTTTGCTTATATTATTTGTAGAAAAGTTACTATCATTAATTAAAGTTACCGTGTCACTCATGTGGCCGCTAACTGAAGCTGGTCGCAAAACCGGCGAACTAATCAGAGTTTACAACGACGGATTCTTTTATTATTTTGGTATCTGTCTACGTTCAATCAAATAATTCCGCGCATTAATTATTGTTTGATAAGTAGTGGATTGAAATGCATACTAGTACTTTTATTATTTTATTAGTCGACTTCCTAAAAGTACCTGGTAGTAAATTTTCAATTCGATACGCATGTATGCAATTTATTGAAACTGTATTGTAATCGTATATTCATATTGTATGATTATTCATAAGCTTATCAAATAATAATTTATATATCGCCGGCCCAGGCGAATAAAATAGTAATCGTAAAAACTTAACATTTCAGGAAAAATAAAAAACTGTTTTTTGTCTATAACTTAAATAATATTAGACGTAGACAATCCAATAAAGGCATCCAATAAATTTAATTTGATAAAACGAATTCTTAAAGGTTTTATAATAATTTAATAAATATTTATTTGCATTATTCAAATTTGATATAATTACAATTAAAAAGTTATATCTATCTAATGTTATTGAGATTTGGTATTGTATAATTATCATTTCATTCCCGTTATTTAGAAAGATATTAAATAGTATAATATACTATTACCATACTATTCAATTGACCAAAGGACCCATCCTTCTCTATCCTTTGGGTACACGTAGACCATGGCCCTACGAGTTAGATCTATGTGTGCCTCTACCGTTCCCATACAGGAGATGCTGAGACAACTCGACTCTTTGAATATCTGAGCCACGCGGCAGATGATGCGCAGGAGCGATTTCCGAATGCCGAAATGGTGTTTTTGGGGGATTTTAACGCCCACCACGAGATCTGGTTGGGCTCCTCCAAAACAGACCATGCGGGAAGAGCCGCCCACGCATTTGCTCTGGCGCACGGCCTGACCCAATTGGTGCACGAGGTCACTAGGATACCAACAAGGTCGGGCCTAGCACCTTCTCTGCTAGACCTTCTGCTGACGAGTAATCCGGACCGGTACAGTGTGTCGGTGCGAGCCACTTTAGGCAACTCCGACCACTGCCTGGTCTGTTCCACGGTGCCTATTATAGCGCCCCCACGACCCGTGCAGGGAAAGCGGCGTCTCTGGCACTACTCGTCAGCGGACTGGGATGGACTTCGTGACTATTTTGCGTCCATCCCGTGGGTTGAGCGCTGCTTTGATGGTAAGAACCCATCGGATTGTGCTACTGCTGTCGCCGGTGAGATCGGTCTGGGTATGGAATACTATATCTCATACACCGATATCACCGGTGACCGCGGGGTGCGCCCTTGGTTCGGGCGCGAGTGCGCGGAAGCTGTTGAACAAAAACAGTCTGCGTACCGCGCTTGGGTAAGGGCGCGCGCCACGCGCCATCCCAATCTGGGCCACTTCAAGGCGGCGTACAACAAAGCCACAAAGGTCTGTAGAAGGGCCTACGTCAGAGCGGATGCCCTGCGCATAGCGCGGCTAGGTCAAGAGCTAGTGATGCATCCCACGGGAAGCCGTGGCTACTGGCGACTGGCTAAAGCCGTGCAAGCCAACTTCTGTCAGCCTTCGCTGCCGCCGCTGCGTAACCCAGATGGATCCCTGGCCCATGAGTCGCAAGAGAAGGCAAATCTGCTGGCTAATCTCTTTGCGGCCAACTCCCGAATCGATGATTGTGGTACGCAGCCACCGAAACTACCCGACAGTGACCACGCGATGCCTGATATCCATATCAGGCAACGCGATGTCCGTGCAGTGCTGCAATCACTCGATGTCCGGAAAGCCAGTGGTCCGGATGGTAGTTTTGCAAAAATGTGCAGCGGATTTGTCTCCAATGCTTACGCGTTTTTAGAGTTTTTGTGCTGTCAGTGGGAAGACCAAAAGCTTGTTCTGATTGTGTCTTCTGCATTAACGGCACAGAAACTCTTTGTTCTTACAGTGTCACATCATGCATCTTACATGCGCCGTTCATGGGTCACGGTGATCATTTTCTTTAGGTTGTTTAAAAAAACCCCGCCGTCACAGTCGCCCAAGGTGCAGCGCATGGAGGCCCCGAACCACATACAACAATTCTCGATCCCTCAAAATTAGTTACAAAGGGTTTAAACAGTATATTGATTACTAAAAATGGTGGTCGCTTACTGATATACTGGTGGTCGCTATCGAGCATTTTGGTTACGTTTGCACTTCTTCTTTTATAAATCTTAAATTATGAACGCAAGTCCACTGCTTTATTTTCTAGACAACTAGACTGTATTTATGACCAATTAAAATTATCATCAGTCTATATTTTCACACGTTTAAAATGAGCAACTCAGATAAGTGGTCGCCAACCGGCGCACTGACCCGAATTCTATGTAAATAATATGACGAGAGTGTTGAGAGCACTAACATAAAATAATTACAAAACTAAATACTTACCTACTTCTTATTTACTCTGGGAATTTGCCGGATTTCTTGATATTTATGGTTTCTGCTCTGCTCCCGTGAGTAGTAGCTTGATAATATTTTGCTTATTATTTTCCTTAATTAACGGGCTTTTTAACACGAAAATTTCAAAATTTTTGAATTCAGTCTAGTAGTTCCAGTGATAGTGCGTTCAACAAAACAAACAAACCACAATTCTTTTATTATTTCTAGGATTCAGCTTTATAATATTAGTATAGATAAAATGTATATTTATTACTTAGTAAAATACGAACAAGAATAACTTTTCTGTACTAGAGTGCAGTATGAAAGGGGTCGCGCCATACGGCAGAAGCCAACTAGCGATAACAACACCGTACTTGAGCTTGACCTTAACCTGTACCAGAGTTGCCTCTCATAATTACTTTGCCCATCCAATTAGTACCCGTTGTACTAGGATGCGGGTGCCATTGTGTTTCGAAGAGAACACTACGCTACTTCCAAATGAATTACCCATCTAATATAACTTTTCAAACCACATTTCATATTCATTTACGGTCTATTATAATTGTATGGTATTTAATCATTTTAGACCGACTGTGCTAATATTCCAAATAACGCCCTCCATTGTTTTATTGTTAGGCCTTTGGCACACCATCAAAAAGCGCGTTCCGCGCGATTGAGCCACGTAGTTGCGGGAGTGCAGATCTGCATCATCGTCACTGTCTCTGTTTCGTTATACTTAGAATACATAGTAAACAAACAACTTAGAATACTTACTGTGACATAATCAGCAGACAAACTTAGACCGAGCTTTTAGTGAGTTTAAAAAGAATCAACTGGATACCAACTGGGACTCTTATGAAACTGTCAGGAATCGGTGTAATCAGGTGATACGCAACGCTAAACGCTGACATATTATAATATATTCTTGACATCTATTGATGTCTGGAGGTATCTGGGGACACTGGAAATTGGTAAACCAAGACAGCTGGAGTTACCCAAGACAATTGAGTTGGATGCCATTAACCATCATTTCTCTATCTTGCACACAATTGATGGCTCAACCAAGTATCATGTTGACTATGTAGCCGGATTGCGCAGTCCCAAATGCATACCTTTTCAATTAACTGCAGTCACATCGGAGGAAATCAAAAAGACTATTCTTGCAATTAAATCAAAGCCAGTCGGCAGTGATGACATCAGTCACCGTATGATAATCATTGTCATAGACCAACTCCTTCCTGCTATCATACACATTATCAACTTTTTCTTGATTCTGGCCTATTCCCTGACTTGTGACGTAAAGCCTGTATGCATTCTCTTCCTCAGATCTCCGATCCTTTTATTCCAAATCACTTTTATCCTATTTCCATCCTCCCTTGCCTGCTTAAGGTGCTGAAAGCTTGTTTTCATCGCCAGCTGTCCAACTATGTGCAGGATACTAAGTCAATTGCAATCTGGATTTAGACCGGGACATAGTACCACAACTGCAACGGAAGATATCAGAGACGGAATGGAGAGAGGTTGTGTCGCAGTGCTAGTATTGGTGGACTTTTCTTATGGATTAAATTGTGTGAATCATGATATCTTCCTAGCAATACTAGCCCATATTGGAATCTCAGCTGACGAGCTGAAATGGTTCTCTTCATATCTTCATAGACGTCAGTAGTCGCTTTGCGCGGACGAGATTTCATCTAGTTGACGTAAGCTCGGCTCTGGCGTTTCGCAAGGCAGTATTCTTTGTCCTCTTTTATTTTCTATATTTATTAACCTCACATTACTTCTGAACTTCAGTGCGTATCATTTATATGCCGATGACTTGCAGGTGTATACTTGGCTTGGCTGTATAGCCAAGCCCGTGCGGAGAATCGTTCGGAGGCCGTCGATAGGGTTAACGCTGATTACCGCTCAATAGACGGTTGGTGTGACAGGTTTGGTCTTTCTGTCAACTATGATAAATGCCAGGGCATCTTAATTGGCAGTAGCTATATGATGTGATGAACAGAGTAGACAATGTAACTCTGCCAACAATGACCTTCATCGGAAGATTGATTCCTGTAACGCTGAACGTTAAAAACCTGGGATTGAATATTGACTACACCCTGAACTGGCAAACTTACAGAGGTCTGTAACAGTCTGTAACCTCTCATAGTTCTGTTCTAGTTCATTGTTGTTTCCTCGTGCAAGCTATCCTCTTCTAGAATGCGCTTCCTCTCGAAATCATGATGACCACCAACCGTGCTACGTTCAAGTACAAAGTACGTCAGCTTTACAGTGGCCTCTTGTCATCATAATGAATAAAAATGGAATATTATATATGGGTAGGTCCTGGACTTTGGAATCTGAAGACACATCAGAGAACTCGTCGAAATCAAATAGGAAATGGGAAATGATTGATTTTTAGCCAGTTTTATGATGGTCTTGTGACACGGTAGGCGACATTACATCAGTTACCACCACCAAGTGCGTGCAAAATTAAGTCATGAACTATGCTGGACTGCCCAATAAAAAGGGGACTAAATCAATTAAATTTAAAAACAGCCTATTACAGTCACTAAAAATAAAAAAATAAAGAAACGACGTTTCAAAAACTTCAAAAACTATAAAATAACAAAGAAGATAAGAGATAAAATACTGAACTTACACATTTAATGATCTGTTACAAGTCGGTGCCTACTTTGTTTGTTATGCCTAAACTATTACTATGCAATCAATTGAAATAATATTGCCTCTCGAACTAGGCCCGGCTTATATCAGATCAATAAATATGTAAATTCAATAATTTATCTTTCATCTTTTTTTATGTTATTTTAAACTTTGTTTTTGAAGTCGTATTTTTTAAACGTTTTTTATTTTGTTTTATAATTTTTAATTTAAAGAAATATACTAAATTTCATTGAAATTATGCCGAGATACACAGCAGGTATGTTACAAATCCAACTAATAATAGCTAAACGTTTGGACCGGGAGTACCTATTTTGATATGTTTTTATTAAAAGAGGTACACTGAATTCTATTAAAGGTACACTGAGGTACACTAAAGGTACTATCATCCTGTAAAATATCAGCAGAATTCTGATCGATACACCTGCGGTCTAAACGCTCACCGTGTGGGTGGCCAGCGGATAACCGATTCACCGGGTCTTCCTGACCGCGGAACCAATATTTCACGCTGCCGTTAGTCAGCGGTGTTAACTTAGGCCTTCGGTCTTCCCACTGACAGCACAAAACCTCTCCAGTGAGCTCTGGTTACCTTATCCACCGCTGGGTTACAACACAAGTTTATTATAGCCGCGGTATTCTAAAGGTTGAAGGATCAATTTCGGGTGGAACGAAATTTGCCGTGTCAGTTTATGTTAGATCATAAATACATTAATTAATCGCACGTAGGTTGTCGAGCTAGTTCGCATACCGATGCAGTTGAATAACATAAATATAAATAAATTTTATATTTTAAAGAAATACTAGTTATTCTACGATATTTAGATATTTTGACTAAAGTGTCGATAAGTTGCTAAAAGGAAAATGAAAGATAACGTATTATCTAATAACTTGATTTTAATTAATGCATTTAGTCTTCGTATCTGCTATGATTGGACTTCTTTATTTTCTGCGGCTTTTTTATCTTCTCTGATTAAATATTCCTGTGATATGTTTTCGTTTGTATACTGTTCATCCAATATGTGATCACAGTTAACCCATTCCTAAAAAGATAAAACTTAATCATCATTATCATACTGTTTAATGAGAGTGATGAGCAAGTGATTTTTTTTCAATTTGTACCTTTGATTACCTGCAGATAGGTTTGCCATCATAGTACAGTCAGCTCCTTATTTAACAAATAGCATATGCAAATACTGGGTGGCGCAAAAGTAAAGACCCTATTTGGTTCGGCTATAACATTTTTTCTAACAGTGTATTTTACATTTGTTCACTACACAATTTTCAACAACAGAAGTACAGAAAATGTCATATAAAAAAAATAAAGGTATTTTCTTTAGTGCCAGTACTTTTGCGCCACCCAGTATATAGGAACTCCTTAAGTGATCAATTATATAATTACAAACCAAATACTACTAATTATGTAAATCACCCAACTTGCACAAATGCATCGCAACATAACATCGTCAAAATATGACTTCATTGAAAGCGTCATAATCCTAGTAACAAACACAGTGCCACTGGTTTCCAAGTATCCAAAGTGTCCGAAAATATGGAGCAATATATGCAAATAAATAAACAAAGCCTTCTCAACGAGAGTGATATTAAACTCTGCCTACACTCGACATATCAAACACTTAATTTTATGATAAAGAAATAAATCGCAATACAAGACTTTTCTTTAATTAAGACAGATAGATACATAGATAAATAGATAGATAGAGAGATAATACTTTATTGTACACCAATACATTTACAGCTGAGACAAGAAGGTAACATGCATGTACAGTTTAATATACAATAGGCGGCCTTATAGTTGAAGCGATTTCTTTCAGGCAACCTTGGGATGGACAGTAATGTGACAAGACAAAAAATATATGATGTAGGTATCCTACAAAACTAAATAAAAGGTGTACTAAAACAAAAAGAAAGACAGAGCAAAGCACAGATAAAGGAAAATAAAATAAAATATACAGCTTTACGTTAAGTATTATAAACATAATCGCACAACCACAACACAAATGGATATATAAAATAAACTAGTAGATATAATAAAATATAAAATAAGCAATACATACCAATATGAAACGAAAACAATAGGTAGCAATGTGAACATATAATTGCGAGCTATCACAGCGGTATAAGCCGATAAATAGTGGTACTTTACCATTCCTTTAAAGATGTTTAAGAGTTCTTGCCCGTCTGATGTTTAATGGCAATGCATTCTACAAGCGCACAGCCTTGATAGTGAATGACTTGTCAACGAAGTCAGAGGTGCTTTTTTACTATCTTAACGTGCATAACAGAAAAAGATTCTTCTTTTTTTATCTAGAGTACGCAAACTTGACTTCACCTCGCCTGATGGTAAGTTAAAGTTTCAGGAAAGAGGGTCACCATTACAGACACTAAGTAATGTTACAATGGTGACACCTAGCCTGCCGGCCTCATCAGATGCTTTTTCACGCCCCGCTTAAAAGACCCAGGACTGTAGGAAGAAGGAAACTGTAGGAAGAAGGTGCTGGTAATGAATTCCAGGTCTTGGTGGTACGGCAAAGAAAAGAGTCTCCGAACCGCTTGGTTCTTGCTCATAAATTCTGCACAGTGTGAGGTGACATCTAAGCCCTGCACCTGTCCTATGTAGGAAAGGAGAGGGTGAGATTAGTTGGAAGAGCTCATCAGAACACTCACCATGGTAGAGACGGTAAAATACAGACAAGGAAGCAACATCTCTACGCATCGGCAGAGGCTCGAGGGTGTTCATAACCTCAGGATTCCCTATAATGCGTACCGCGATCGCTGCAATCTGTCGAGAGCATCTAGTAGATATTTCGCGGAGCCATCCCAGAGGTGCGAGCAGTATTCCACACAGAAGCGAATTTGTAGCTTATAGAGAGGACACGCTACTCCAACGTGGAAAAATGTCTCACTTTGTTCAGGAGTCCGAGTTTTCGCGAGGCTGTTTTGATGATGCTCTCGATGTAGTTTTTGTTATTCAGTTTGCAGCAAACATCCATGCCCAGGATATTAAGATTGTCCTGCAGTGGCAATGGCGTGCTCTGAAGAGTGGGAAGGGGAAGGAAAGAAGATATCTTTGCTGTGAACGCAAAATCCTGCGTATTCTTGGCATTAAACTCGACCAGGTTCTCAGAGCCCCATTGAGAAATGTGATTCAAGATCCAGTCCAAAAATACCACTTCGGCGTTCGGAAACCACTCCTGTGCACCATCTGCCGCCTTACTCAGACTTTCAAAGAGTCAAGTTGTCTCAGCATTTACTATATGGGAACGGTAGAGGCACACATAGATGTGACTCGTAGAGCCATGGTCTACGTGTACCTATAGGATTGAGAAGAATGGGTCCTCTAGGGAGCGCAAACGGCGGCAACAAACTTCCGCTCTAACAAACACGCACAAGGATGTGCGTGTTTGTCAGGGCGGTTGCGGAAAAGCCAAGGGGCCGACACGACGAACGGAAGACCTTCCCCCCCCCCCCCTCCGCCCCGAATATGGTCGCAGGGGTCCCACTTCTGGTCACGTGTCGCTCCGCACCATTCTCACTAGACTAGACTAGACTAGACCCACTGGTCCCACTAGTGCTGCGACCACCATAATCTCTGACCGGCTATGCATTTGCTGACGCCTTAACTCAATACAACCGAAATTGAATTACTATGGAGGGCTTGTCGTAATATTGCACGGTGGTCGAAATTTGTAACAAATTTGTGCTGTCAAATTTCTATCACCAGTTAGTACGACTGAGGAAGTACCTCCGCGCCCTACAGACTACCGCGGCTATAATTACTTCCGTGTTGTGTTCCCAGCGGTGAGTAGGGTAGCCAGAGCTCACTGGAGAATTTGTGCATTCAGTGAGAAGACTAAAGGCTTGTCCTGCTTTGTCTTCTACATTGACAGCACTGAAACTCTGTACTTACAGGGTTGGCAGCGCGACTGTGACTCCTCTAGTGTTACAAACGTCCATAGGCCACGGTAACCACTTTCCATCAGGTGGGCCGTGTGCTTATCTGCCACCTAAAAATGTCTTAGATAAAAAAAACACCTGGGTGATATCACCCAGGCAAACAAAGTGCAATTGATTAGTCTACTTTGATCACCTCGGAAGTAACTCACCTCAAAATTTGTATCTTTTTGGGTAAATCAGAAATGTAAAATGAAAATTCAATGTTTATAGTATAATGAATAATATGCATTGTTTTTGGGAGAAAAAATCAGATAGTTTAAATCAGCAAGAATACAAAATAACTCATTCTACAGCAATCTGTTATAAAATTGTATAAAAAAAGAATTAAAAAGTTATTGGAGTTTTTCTAGAAAATGGCCAATGGACATTTGGCCCTCGACTAACGTCATTTGACAGTCTGTTACGAAATTGTCGCGATTTCTTGCTGTAACTCTCCGATTTGATGATGATGAGCACTCACCATGATCATCAATCAATTTAAATTGTTCATACGCACAATCTAATAAGATGCATTTTTCTGTAATCCATCGAGAAAATGTATAACATTGTTCTTCCGATGTCGTATAGAGTAATTTAATTAGTGGTGCCACCCTTCTAAAACACTCGTCGTTCGATGCCGCTCGCCCCACACATAACAAATATTTGGTACAATTTCAAACATCCATTACGATGTAAAATAATCAAGAAAAGGTTTCATAGCTGGATGTATTTACTCCCAGCCCTCAGAGATATATAATCTTCTGGGAGTAAAGGTAAGGCATCTAATAACGATACACATTATCATTCAAATTCAATGACTTTAATTTTCTTCACAAACACTGTCCAAAATGTTAATGTCATCCTTTCAAAGTTATGTCCTGGTAAATAGAAGATATTACTTGCACTGCTGCTTCTTAGAAAACTATGGTAAACTTTAATGAATGCCAGTACGGGAATTGTGACTTTAATATTTCAAACAAAATAGTATACGCTGTACGTGTCTTATGCGACATGAGCCAGTATATTAAAGGGATAATGCATATAGTGGTAGATATACTGCCAACCTCGCCGTGGAGGGTATGCAATTGTAAAAACTAAATATTTTTGCAGACTTTGAATGTACCATCGCCAAATACATGTGACACTGTACTCATTCGCAGTTTTGTCGCCTCGGAAATAAACAAAAAATACGAACTCCTTTGCTGTTATAGTCTGCTAATAACAGTTGACGAAACTGTTTTTGTATCTGTACCTCATGCATTTTCTTTGTCTTTACTTGTATTTCAAATATTTATTTTATATATGCCTGATTTATGTTTTTCAAAAGGAGGTATTTCACCAGTAAAATCCAAACCAAAATCAGCTAATTGTGATACGGTTTCATTATAGGTAGTGGGTATGGGATAACAATCTAGATTTCTTACTCTCTTGCAAGTAATCATTTTCTTGGCTTACAGTCAGGAATATGTTGTACAAGTTTGTTAATCTGGTTTTCCTAAAACAAATATAAACAATATGCACCCATACGAAGCCATCTAACCATGTTATTACGTAATTTATTGTCAACAGGAAATGAATTTAGATTCAATTAAGTACCTATATATGCAATATATTATTTATTGTAAGTCATTAGATAGTTCGTACATGTAGTGTATTATGGTTAATAAACGTGACACGTTTACTGGGGGGGGGGGGGGGACGAGTGGTGGAGGTAGCGGCTAGCGCCTGCTAGCCGCTCACTGAATTGCCGACCGCCGAGCGAGACAGTGCGCTACAAGCCGACAAGTGCATTTGATTTACAGATACCCGCACACAAAACATATTACAAGTGGCGACCCTGCCAGGATTACACAGGTCCAAGGTATGTACTAGCATGTGAAATATGCAACAAAAATCGTGGTAAATCAAAAATTTAATAGTCGTTTGTTGGTATACTCCATGTTACATAAAGTAAATGTAAGTTAACTTACATATCTTTAAAGATTAAATACAATAACGTAAATAAAAATATTTTTTTCGTCTGTCAAACTGGTCTCTCAACCTTGTCGTAGAGTTGTAATCCCTTTAGAGGCGAAAATTCAAGAGCTTGTTAAGTTAGATATCATAGAACCTGTAAATGGCCCTTCGGATTGGATTTCTCCCGTGGTACCAGTCCTAAAAGGGGACGGCGATATTCGCATCTGTGTAGTTATGAGGCGAGCAAATCTAGCTATCATTAGGGAAAAACATCCTTTACCCACTATGGAACATTTAATATCAAGGTTCTGAAACGCCAAAAAAATTTCTTAACTAGATTTGAAAAATTCATTTCATCATTTAGAGTTGAGCAAAGATTGTAGACACATCACAACTTTTATTTGTAGCCAGGGACTGTTTAGGTATAAGCAACTTATGTTGGGCATCTCCTGTGCACCTGATTTTTTTCAGAAAAACTTATAACGAGTTATTTTGCCTTGTAGTGGCGTAGTTAATTTTATCGTTGACATTGTTGTCTACGGCAGCAATAAGGCTGAAAATGGGGCCAGGCTCAAAAAATTATTGCAAGTCTTAAAAGATAACCACGTCTTATTAAATGATGAAAAATGTGTTTATAAAAATAGAATCCCTGGGTCACAAATTAGCCTGTGATGGTGCTAAACCATTAGATAAAAATATTAAAACTATCGAGTCATTTCGAGAGCCAAGCATCATTGAAGAGGTACAAAGCTTTATAGGGTTGGTGAATTATGTAGGAAAATGGTTCCCTAATTTGGCAATTTGGGCCGAGCCCCTACGCGAACTATTGAGATTAAAACTAAGCATATTACTTCTCACTGGGGTGATAAACAGTTGTAAGTATTTGATGGCTGAAAGCGGGCCATGACTCAAATTAAAATCTTAGGATACTATGATCCACTAAACCGCACCCAGGTATATGCAGATGCTAGTCCAGCTGGTTTAGGCGCTGTGCTCGTACCTACAGCATGATAAGAATGGGCGTCGAATAATCGCATTCGGTAACAAGAGTCTTTCAGACCGAGAAAAAAGCTATTGTCAGACCGAGAAAGAGGCTCTCTCGCTAGTGTGGGCCGTAGAGCATTTTGACATGGACCTAAACGGGAAAGATAGGTTCGAACTTGTTAGAGACCACAAGCTTCTAGAAGTAATATTTGGGCCAGATTCTAAAGCATGTGCAAGAATAGAACGCTGGGTCCTTCGCCTACAATCGTACAATTTTGAAATTGTGTGTCGAAAATCGGTCTCCGAAACCTTTTGATGACGATAACTATTGAAATTAGTCATCGATGAATTTCGTCCTAATGCTGTTACCCTACGTGAGCTACGGCAAGCCTGTAATGAGGTTACAGAGCATAAACTGATTAGGAACGGGCTGTGTAATAATAGCTGGGAACATATTGACACGTTTACGAATTAGAGTCAAAAGTCTAATTGGCAGGAATACTTACTTAAATACTTGACCATGTATAATAGTAACCCTCATTCTGTGACCGACAAATCTCCCTCTGAACTCTTTTTCAGACTTTTTTTTTTTTATATAGGACACGTCAATTGGACTTCGCCTTGCCTGATGGTAAGCTGAAGGCAAAGTCCCAGAAAAGAGGGTCACCATTACTTACACATACCGTGTGACAATGGTGACACTCAGCTTGACGGCCTCATCATATGCTTTTTCACGCCCCGCTTAAAGGACCCGGGACTGTAGGAAGAAGGAAACACGTGAGCTGGTAATGAATTGGTGCGACAGAGGAAAGAGTCTCCGAACCGCTTGGTTCTTGATTGGATGTTTTGCACCGTGTGCGGATGACATCTAAGACCTGCACGCGTTGTCCTGTGTAGGAAAGGGGAGGGTGGGACTAATTGGAAGAGCTCATCAGAACACTCCCCATGGTACAAACGGTAAAATACAGCCATGGACGCAACATCTCTACGCAGCTGTAAAGGTTCTATGGTGTTCGTGATCTCGGGATTCCCAATGATGCGGACCGCACGTCGCTGCAACCTGTCGAGAGCATCTAGTAAGTACTTTGCTGAACCATCCCAGAGATGCGAGCAGTACTCCACACAGGAGCGAATTTGTGTCTTGTATAGAAGACACCGCAGCTCCGGCGTGAAAAATCGTCTCACTCTGTTCAGGACTCCGAGTTTTCGTGAGGCTGTTTTGATGATATTTTCGATGTAGTTTTTGTTATTCAGGTTGCAGCGAACATCCATACCTAGGATATTGAGATTGTCCTGCAGTGGCAGTGGCGTGCTCTGAAGAGTGGGGAGGGGAAGGAAAGAAGATACTTTTGCTGTAAACGCACATGCCTGCGTCTTCTTGGCATTGAACTCAACCAGGTTCTCAGAGCCCCATTGAGAAATGTGATTCAGGATCCCGTCAAGCTCAGTGACAAGAAGCTGCCTTTTCTCTGCGATATCCGACTGCTTGGCCGCAGGATGTCCATGATAACTCCCATGCAAAGTGCTATCATCTGCATAACAATGAACATTGCCGGTAGACAGCATGTCGTTGATATGCAGAAGAAAGAGAGTGGGTGATAGGACGGACCCCTGGGGCACGCCAGCATTAACCTGCAGAAACTCCGAAGCTCGTCTGTCACAAAGGACGCGAATACGGCGCCCCTGCAGGAAGCTAGCAACCCAGGTACACAGCCTAGAAGGCAGACCAAAAGCAGGTAGCTTGGAAAGAAGCGATTTGTGCCAGACTCTATCGAAAGCTTTGGCGATGTCAAGACTAATTGCCAGTGACTCGCCGTGCTTGTCCATAGCCTCACCCCAAAGATGGGTAACGTATGCTAGAAGATCACCCGTTGACCGTTTCGGTCTGAAGCCATATTGCCGGTCATTAATTAAGGAGTGATCCTATAGGTGCCGCATGAGCTGTTTGTTAATTATGTGCTCGAACACTTTGCACAGCACTGAGGTGACGGCTATGGGTCGATAGTTGGCTGGCTCCGAGCGATCCCCCTTCTTGGGAATCGGCTGAACATTCGCCTCTTTCCAAGGCAAAGGCACTGTACCCGAACTGTAGGATAGCCGGTACAGGCGCGTAAGCATTGGAGACAACTCCGCTGCACATTTTTTCAAAACTACCGCTGGAATACCATCCGGACCACTGGCTTTCCGGACATCGAGTGATTGCAGCACTGCACGGACATCGCGTTGCCTGATATCCATATCAGGCAACGCGTGGTCACTGTCGGGTAGTGTTGGTGGCTGCGTACCACAATCATCGATTCGGGAGTTGGCCGCAAAGAGATTAGCCAGCAGATTTGCCTTCTCTTGCGGCTCATGGGCCAGGGATCCATCAGGGTTACGCAGCGGAGGCAGCGAAGGCTGACAGAAGTTGGCTTGCACGGCTTTAGCCAGTCGCCAGTAGCCACGGCTTCCCGTGGGATGCATCACTAGCTCTTGACCAAGCCGCGCTATGCGCAGGGCATCCGCTCTGACGTAGGCCCTCTTGCAGACCTTTGTGGCTCTGTTGTACGCCGCCTTGAAGTGGCCCAGATTGGGATGGCGCGTTGCGCGCGCCCCTACCCAAGCGCGGTACGCAGACTGTTTTTGTTCAACAGCTTCCGCGCACTCGCGCCCGAACCAAGGGCGCACCCCGCGTTCACCGGTGATATCGGTGTATGAGATATAGTATTCCATACCCAGACCGATCTCACCGGCGACAGCAGTAGCACAATCCGATGGGTTCTTACCTTCAAAGCAGCGCTCAACCCACGGGATGGACGCAAAATAGTCACGAAGTCCATCCCAGTCCGCTGACGAGTAGTGCCAGAGACGCCGCTTCCCCTGCACGGGTCGTGGGGGCGCTATAATAGGCACCGTGGAACAGACCAGGCAGTGGTCGGCGTTGCCTAAAGCGGCTCGCACCGATACACTGTACCGGTCCGGATCACTCGTCAGCAGAAGGTCTAGCAGGGAAGGTGCTAGGCCCGACCTTCTTGGTATCCTAGTGACCTCGTGCACCAATTGGGTCAGGCCGTGCGCCAGAGCAAATGCGTGGGCGGCTCTTCCCGCATGGTCTGTTTTGGAGGAGCCCAACCAGATCTCGTGGTGGGCGTTAAAATCCCCCAAAAATACCATTTCGGCATTCGGAAATCGCTCCTGCGCATCATCTGCCGCCTGACTCAGATATTCAAAGAGTCGAGTTGTCTCAGCATCTCCTGTATGGGAACGGTAGAGGCACACATAGATCTGACTCGTAGGGCCATGGTCTACGTGTACCCAAAGGATGGAGAAGGATGGTTCCTCTAGGCAGCGCAAACGGCGACAGCAAACATCCGCCCTAACAAACACGCACACCCCGGCTTATGCACGAAAACTTTCCTCAAGAAAATAGCCAGGGTAGAGCAAGTAGGTCGTGTCGTCAGGGCGGTGTATTTGCGTCTCCGTTAGAAAAAACATGGCAGGTTTCGCCGTCTCTAGGTGTTGGTGGACGGCGTTGAGGTTTGCATGGAGCCCACAGATGTTAGTGGACTCCACCTCAAATAGCAAGCTTTTGGGAGTGTGTCGAGCCGCTGTGTTGCCTATTTCTCTGAATTGCGCTGCCATGAGTTTGGGTGGGAGAAGGCGTGAAAAAAGAGGTGATTGCCGCCGCAGCACCGTGTGACAAAGCGCGGGATATTGGTTTTATCTATGAATGTGAGGCATGGCGAGAGCCGACGCGCCGAACGGAAGGGCCCCCGTACCCCCCCCCGAGTATGGTCGCCGGGCTCCCAAATCCGATCACCAACCGGCACGACGAACCATATCGGGATTATGCGCGGCCTGGTGAGGCAGCCTCCCAAGGTGGTTAACCCCAGTTGGGCCCCTGTACTATACCGCGGGCGGCCAGCGGCACCACCGTTTCTACAGGTCTCCCTGTTCGACGCATCGCCTCACGCCATCCCCACTAGACTACGCCAAGACCCACTGGTCCCACTAGTGCTGCGACAACCACCACCTCTGCCCGGCTATGCACTTGCTGACCCCTGAACACAATCCAACCGAGATTGAATTGCTATGGAGGGTTTTTCGCAATAGTGCACGGTGGTACCTACCCGGTCGAAACTTGAGACAAATTTGTGCCACCAAGTTTCTACCACCAGTACAGTTTAGAGGCAAGCTACCTTCTATTGTAGATGTTTAGTTTGCAGATTTTGATTTGGAAACAAAAGACAAAGATGCACAGTAATGAAAATGAAGGGGAAAGAGTACGCAGACAGGAAAAGACAAGCTACAGAATCAAGTATCGAAGTCAGGGAGAAAGTCTATCTAAAACACATGACGAAGGAGAATAAGTTGTCTACTACATTCAATCAAGAACCACATACAGTGGTCACTAAAGAAGGGAATGACGTTGAAGTGGTTAGTGACGATAATACTAAACGGTTTCGTAGAAACATAGTTCACTTAAAAAAGGTCGAAGGTCAATGGGAAGTTTACTCCAATAAATCTTCAGAGAACAACAACATCACTGATAATGATTATTAAATGAGAAATGAATGAACCTATTGCTGTGTAATAAAGAATTATCTGTCTATCTATCCATTCAAAAATATAAACCGAACAGTTTTGTGATTTAGGGCTTTAATAATGTTGAATTAGTAGGTGACATTGTGATTTTGATGAGGTTTTTAGTTTAAAATTTTGTAAAGGGTAGATATGTAGTGTATTATGGTTAATAAACGTGGCAAGCTTACTGGCGAAGCGACGAGCGGTGCTGGTAGCGGCTAGCGCCCGCTAGCCACTCACGCTTCCATATTTTTATATACTTTTTTATAATATTCCTAATCATCATATAACATCACTTTACCACAATCTTTCGTAACAATAGCAAATTCATTTATTTTGGCAATAAATATAAATTAATATGTAATATTTTTTTTACTTAACGCAAATGCAAATATAACTACTCCAATATTTACAACAACCTTCAACGACATTTAAAACTACCTTCTATGACATAAATGTTTATTATCTTAATACAACTTAGGTGGCAGATAAGCACACGACCCACCTGATGGAAAGTGGTTACCGTGATCTATGAACGTGTGTAACACCAGTGGAGTCACATTCGTGCTGCCGACACTGTAAGAACAGAGATTTTATGTGCCCTCAGTGCTGAACACAAAATCAGGACAAGCCTTTGGCCTTACCACTGACAGCACAAAAACTCTCCAGTGAGCTCTGGCTACCCTACTCACCATCGGGAACACAACACGAGGTTATTATAACCGTGGTATTCTGTAGGGTGGAGGTACTTCCCCAGTCGGACTGCTCAATTCGGACGGGAATACCGTCGTGTCGTACCTCCTCGCTATTTTTTATCGCTAATGTTGCCAATTTTAATAAGTTTAGTACCCTAGTTAATAATATTTCATTAAAAATAAAAATAAAATGGAAGTGGAATAATCGAATAATAACGTCGCTAAGTTACTGACGTATAGATTGCACTGCGCTGCATCACAATATGTCTTCTTTTAACGAATACCATACGTTTTCAACACGTCTCCTTAAGTTTTCCGTACTTCATCTCATTCTTCTTTATTTTTCGTGAGTGATAGATTCTGTTTCCTTTCATCATTTACTCTAAATTTGTCCATGTTTATACGTTTTTCCACTAAAGGAGGTACGTAATTAGAAGACTTTGGTTGTATTGATATCATTGATCACTTAAGGAGTTCCTTTATACCAGGATATGCTATTTGTCAATTTATATAAGGAGCTGACTGTACATATTAACATTACTCAATCGCCCACATTTGGCTTGTAAGAAAATACGTGGAGTCTGGCAGCACTGGAATCTTGGAATATAGCAAACAAGGCAACGGGTACTAGTGCTAGACAAAATACTGACTGTAAAAGTAGTTCTCAGGTAGGTCAACATGAGAAACCCGGTCAGATGCCACACCACGTCCATGTCTGGAAGAGGTGTTAGAACTTAGAATTCGGATGTATGAAATGGTTCCAGTCTCCATAAGAACCAATGACATAGCTATTATGATTTCTCATCCAGATACGAAACATTTGGTCGATTTATTCCAAACAGTTATTGTACTTGTAAAGTAAAAAGTAAAATCGGTAAAACAAATCAATCTAACTATTGCCAACAACCTAATAAAGGATAATATAATTTTATCAACATTACCAATACCACAAATGAGTGGACGTAGTCAGACTGATTTAACAATGTGATGCTGATGATGTGAGTACAGTTACTCAAGGGCTATTTAAACGGGTTAGTCGAATACTCGTGTCCAGTAACAAAAACACACACAGCATTTGACTTAATAGATTCTGTCTTTTGCGGTCATAAATATTCGGCATCATTGTGACATGTTTAGTTTGTAAGTACATAATGATATATTTTCAAGGTGTTATTTTGAGTTTAAATAAATTCGGTTGCCTTGTGCTTTATTTCAATTAGCTTTATTATTGACTGTGTCTAAATAGGAAGGTATTCCAAAAGGACATGTGATGAATTAAGCAAAGCGTAAAGTTAGGATAAGTAGCGAAATAGTGTCGAATTAGGGGAAGTAGCAAATTAACTATAGTAGTGAATTTGGGAAAGTGTCGACCTGTCAGTAGATTTATTTTTTAACTGTTAGCAGTTGGGATAAAACAGACGTCGAAAATATTAATTTTAAGGTTAGTACAAATTACCGCTCTAAAATTAGGCCGGTGCAGATAACGTCAAAAAGGGTTTCCACTGTAAATAATGAACAATTTTTTATTTACTTTTGAAATCTACTATTTTCAGTGCATTTAAAAAAAATCCACACAAATTTAATTTTCTTTACATTAAAAAATAGACAATTGAACCAATACAAATACCTACATTGATTTTAAAAGAACGGCTTTTTTAAACCTGGGCATTTTCATTTGAAAATCAGGTCTTGTTTGGTTTGAGCATCAAAGTAAGACGTAAATATAAATAATGGGTCTTTCAACAAGGACAGATGATTTTGCCAGTTTGTTTTATATATATACAACTTAGGTGGCAGATAAGCACACGGCCCACCTGATGGAATGTGGTTACCGTGACCCATGAACGTTTGCAACACCAGAGGAGTCACTCTCGTGCTACCGACCCTGTAAGAACGGAGAGTTTCTGTGCCGTTAGTGTAGAAGACACAATCAGGACAAGCCTTTAGTCTTCCCACCGACAGCACAAAAATTCTCCAGCGAGCTCTGGCTACCCTACTCACCGCCAGGAACACAACACGAGGTTAGTATAGCCGTGGTATTCTGTAGGGGTTGGATTGCTCACTTGGGAGGGGAATACCGTCGTGTCCTACCTCCTAACTTGGTAGTAGGTGGCAGACAAGCACACGACCCACTTGATGAAAAGTGGTAACCGTGGCCCATGGACGTGTGCAACACCAGGGGAGTCACACTCGCGCTGCCAACCCTGTAAGTACAGAGAGTTTTTGTGCCGTCAATGTAGAAGGCAAAACAGGACAGGCCTAACGACGAACTCGAGATGACCGACCAATGATGACCAACCGATGATCAACCAACACCCTTACGTCAAAGGAACGCCAGGTCGGCTGAAAACATCGCCGCTGTCTGTGAAAGTGAGCATGCGACTTCGAGGTAGTCAATATCTCACCGTGTACAAGTACTCTGCCTTTCGCAGACTGATTTTATTATAATTCGATTAAGATAAAAAAAGTTATATGGTCCAGGCGGGATTCGAACCCGCGATCTTTCCCTTACAAGGGGAACGCTCTGACCACTGAGCCACCGAACCTTCGCCTGAAATCATCCAAATTCTTCCAAACATATATCCATCTTACGGCGATGGTGGGAGCTATCTACCGATATTGGTTTCATTTTTTATTTTATTCTTTACTGTACACTTACAAGGCATATTAACTCGTATACAAAAAAATTAAATGTTATGTATAAAGGCGAGCTTAGCTCAATGTTGAGTTCTCTTCCAGCACACCCGGGAGTGCACAGAGGAATTGCATTGCGATGAGAGTCAAAGTCTTGTGTACATTAATGTCAAAATTTAATAGGTATACGGAAGGTATACCCCTGACAAAAAGGCATTAAATAACTTCAACTTGGATAATTTTGCGTGCGGTATGATAATAAGCCCAATCAAATAATACCCTGAAAGTCAACAAAGTCAACAGCAGGCCACCGCTTATGACCCGAATCAATGCAGCAGAGTCGTTCGAAGCCGCTGTGCATATTTGAAAAATATCACATTTCGTAACCAATGATAAAAATTGGCCTCTGTGATAAAATAATAATTTCGTTAATATTTCACACATACCTGGTTATAATCAATTTTATAATCGACCCGTCCTTGTTGATATACACTTTATATTGATTTAAAAGCAATGTGATCGTGTTTGAAGTGATTGTTATTACTTACAATTTTTTTCGATAGGAAGTTTATATTCACTACTAACAGTTGAAAATTATTATTCACCCTTAAACTGTTCCCCATTTTACCCTAGCTCATAGCTAGTTAAATTTATTTTTCCTATTGTTTTATCCAAATTTTTTTTTCATTTCCAACAGGTCTCATATTAATATTATTTCACTTATTTGTTTATTTGCACCAGCCTAAATGAAACATGGCGGTTGGTAATAAAATTTCAAATCCCTAAATTCAATCTTAAACTGTTTTCTTAGGTGACCTAAGAATCACATTTAAGATGTAACGATCAAGTGCTTACATCTATAACCATACAATTGTGTATGCATTTTCTCCGTCGCGTAACTTCATTATAAAATTGTCTTCGCTTTCGATCTTCTGCTTCGGGAGGACCGTATTGTTTATTTGCAATGAATATGCCAATAATATCCTGAAATAATTACGACATATTCTAAATTTATCTTATAGATTAGATACATGACTATTAGACTAAAATATCCCACTTTTTTTGGAAATATAAATAATATACCATTTGAAAATAGTATGCACATTGAAATAAAAGTTAAATACATATACATACATACATACATATTAAAATTAAAGAAACTAAAATAACATTTTTATCATAACAGTTTTCGGACATTAAAGTTGTTATAAAAAATATTGTAAGTAACGGATTTCTTGTACTTTTTCGTCAACGGCTGAAGCACAAAATGTTGCACGGTTTTATTATTTTTTTAATACTTGCAATAAAATTGATATAGTATATCCCAAATTGCAGATAAACTTTTCCAAATAAGAAAACATTAGAAAGATTATTCTTGGTGGTGGAAAAATCCTTTCCTATGTAATTAAATTTGTACAACGATTTCTGAATGATGATACTGAGCCCAGCGTCGCCGTAAGACGGTTATATGTATATAAAAATTTCAATGGTTTCGGGCGAAGGTTAAAGTTAGGCTTAGTGGCTAGAGCGTTCCCCCTGTGAGAAAAAGATCGCGAGTTCAAATCCCGCCTGACCCTATTCAATTTTTTCTGTTTCTTAATCGATTTCTGAAGTGTTAATTTGTGCACTTTTCTTTTTTAATCAAACCCCTAAGGATGCAGTGTGATTTTGGATTTATTTTTTACGGAAAATGAAAAGAGTAAACCAATAATTTTAAAAGATGGATACATATTATACAACTTCGGTTTCCGAAACAGAAGCGGTACTAATTTATGGGATGCGCTAAGCGTGAGGTTTGTAATGCATGAATGTCAACTGGCTTACACAATATAAAATTTTAAGGGAGGGACTCCATATTTGTGCATAGCTGAAAACGAAGTTGAAAAGGCAATTTTAAATTGTAAAAAGAGGGCAGGGCGAGACTAGAGTGTACCTCCGTGCCAAATTTTTTAAATGAATTCTTTGATGAACTGATCAATAAATCCCAAGGATAAATTTTGCTAATGACATTCCAATTTTTAATAATATCAAACATCAACTATATGGATTCAAGAAGAAAATCTTGGGCGTAAACAGATTCACGCTCAAAAAAGTAACAGATGTTGAAGTTCCAGAGCCAACGATGGGGATCATGACAAAATCATTATTTTTATAACAAGCAAAGCTAGGAAGTTGTTGCAACAAGTCTATGAGTATCCCATTTTATCAACTATATACCATTCCTGCAGATATTGACAGGACAGAAACAGTTACCAATGTGCTTCCCCTTATCTGCGTATTTTTATCGAATAAAAGTGAAAAACATACAAAAGAATGCTGACATTGATTCAGGAAGCAATACCTGAAGGTCAATAATTTTAATTTGTCCTTGATTTAGTTGTGTGCTTGAAGGTTATTGTACGAACTGGTAACAAAAATTGTGTGAATCGTGATTTTTATCAATTTGTACATATTAGGAATTGTACCAACTACCCAGAACCCGAAAAAAGGTACTAGTCATTTTAGAGAATTTTGCATTTGTCTGCGATACGAAATATATGATGATAAACATTATGAACTTTCAGAAAAAATTAACCATCGAAAAGTCTACAACATGTCCAGGCTCCAACTTCTCATATGAATTAGAATAAGAGTTGTAAAGTTAATGTTTAGGAGCGAAATATTGCACGTCTATATTTTCCATTTTTGCACGTAATAATCAAGGCTTTGCGCAATTTATCGAAGGACTTCTGGTTCAGAAGCCCTCAACGTTGTCTTTGTCAACTAGTAGAACTCATTTGATGTATTTATCATTTTTTATTAGCAATATTTTTGTACGACCGTAAATCTAACAATAACAAATTTTATTAGAGAAAATACCGCGGTAGTCTAGTGGTCTGTCTAATGGACTACTGAGATGAGGTCTCGGGTTCGATCCCAGGTTTTACCATGGCACACACCAATGACTTTTCGATGCTTTTCGAATTACTTTGAATGTATGTATTTATCGCAGGTTTATAAGTGCCCGGTTAATGGCAATAGGCTTGCCACGTATTACATTGGGACCTAAACATAAACTGGCGAAATGTGGGTGCTAGCACCTCTACCTACTCCTTCGAGGATATAGGCGTGAGAGTTTATTTTATTAGAGACAATCCGCTTGAGACCATTTTAATCCCGTGTTCACCAAAGATTTTCCTACAAATGATATTTATTTCTTATGCCAAAACCGCAAACAGTAAGAAATCGCTACTTACCATGGTAAGTAGCGATTTTGTCATGACAAAAAAGACCTCTCAGTATACATAGTAAGCGTACGTTATAATTATATCATTTTATAAACCAAAAACAGCAATTATATCAATACTTACATTTTTTAATAAATATGCCGCTATAGTTTTTATTTGGAAGCCAGCAACGAGTAAAATTGTAAATATTATATATATTAAGTCCTTGACTGGCAAAAATTGATGTTGTAGTAAAAAGAAAATTTTCTTTATTAGGAATCCCTGAAAAAGAAATTACAAGTTATGCTCTGTTGTAGATTCAGTATTGACTGTGAAATTGCACATGGATTAAATGTGGGAATAAAATCTCATTAACAACTGCTGGCATACCCCAACAATATTGGTCGTATTGCATGCATCAATGAATATAAAAAAGGCGGACGAAGGCGAAGTACTCGTTGACATAATATTGATAATCTTAACCACAATCGAAACCAAACTGGCGTAATAGCTATAGTAATTGTTGAAAGCGTTTCTCGACTAACTGGTCAAATTTCGGCATAACAACTGCTGTATAAACTACCAACTCATGAATAGATAAATCCATGCAGAGCTATGAATGCCTACATTCTAATTTACTTGCGGCCCAACAGACGAACATACGCTGTGAAAATAGGTAAACTTTATTTATGAAATGAAAAGATAATTGGTTTTTAACAATAACAATAATTAGTATCTAGCAGGTATTATAAACTTTTACAAAAAATTAATTACTTCCTGTTTGCCTGGTTAGCGTGCTATCGTTCAGATCTAATCGACTTTACTACTCTCTACTCTTTTCCTCTGAAAGGGCTCTTGCACCACAATATATCGGTATTGTATCTTCATAGAAAAGGCCACAACCCGGGTTTTACCTACACGATTCGATCTCCGTTTGCACTCCGTACACAAATTAGTTGTGGCTGCACTGCAGCGACGAATGGACGGTGTGACCAGTGACGATCTTCAATTGTTTTATTTAAATTGAACCGCCCATTGTATTGTTTAAGTGATAATCCCAATGATGCATAATGCCTGGTATTTTTTTAGTCGGGGAACCTCTAGTACCTATACCGGATGAGGACCATTCAGTGGTTAATACCACAGGGCAGCAAAGATGGAAATTAGTCCAGAAAATAGTCTCTGACTTTTGGAAGCGTTGGTAAATAGAATATTTAGTACACTTAAACCAACGATACAAATGGTTTACCCAAAAAATCTAAGCCTGAAGTAGGTGATATTGTTATAATTAAAGATCCCAATATACCTCGGTCGAAATGGCTACTAGACAAAATTATTGAAAAACATAACTAGAATTGTTACTGTTAAGACGAAAAGTGGTATTTATAAACGCCCATGTAATAAATTATGTTTTTTGCCTAAAGATAGCAGGATTCAATAAAAAATTATATGTTAAATTGCGATCTATATTGTTTTAGTTCTAGTTCAGAATTATCAGACTGCTTAGACAATTTATGTCATGATTAGTCTTAAGCTTAACTTAGTAACGATACTAAGTAATAGAGAATTAAGGTTATATTCATAAGCCAGGAGCTGTTCAAATTTCATTTTTTATTTTGTATCTTTGGTTTGAGTTGTTACGGTGGGCGGATATTTAATTGTTTTGTATTAAATGTTAAGTGAAGCCTGATGTCCACTTTGTTTCATATACGTGAAAGAACAAGTTCCTTGGTGCGCGGAATGTCTAATAAGTCCTGTTCAGTTTATAAATAGTTGAATCATAATCATGTATAGCAATTGTGTTACATGTTATTGCATTTAGTTCTATCCTACAAACTAGATAGAGCTTTCCTAAAGAAATTAGAGCGAGCTATTGTTTCGTTACCGATAATAAGTATTACTTATTGTAAGAATTGCATCAGTGAATGTGTTTAAATAGTTCCACCGAAGAAGTAGTAGCGACAGTTTGCATTATGTCATTACTTCCCAGAATAAGACCCTTAATAGCAACACTATCGTATGGTGTAATAATATACGGTATGTGTTGTGGTAGAGGACGTACAGCTACCGTCGGCCAGACACATCATCCGACCTCTCCTCCAGTCGTACCGGTCTCCCGTTCCACTGGGTTCAGGAGGGGGAAGACGAGTGTGTGCGCCTGCGTCTGCGCGAACGCTTGCGCACCTCCAAATATTCTGCGGACTTACCGCTTCCGTATCTTGGACTCCGTATACATATAAGTCTTATGGCGATAGGATGAGGTAGAGAGGTCTAGTTTGATGGAAGCTAATCTTTGTCTGATACCTGCACATGGGCGGTCCTGGGGGTGTCAGTTCACGCCGTGGTAGCTTTCGCATTGCAAATTAGGAAAAACAAAGCGAATTCAGCAGCTCCCGGGATGACAGAGCAGCTCTATTTTGGGAGGCGCTGCTCTCCTCGCTCAGCCGAGGAGGGGGCTAGAAAAAGTGCCCAAGAAATGCTCAATTCCACTCGGAAGGTGATAGTAACCGCGGCTGTCACTGCATCATACTAAAACGTGGTCGAAAGAACAAAAATGAAAACACCTATAATGACATTCGGCGCGTGGAATGTGAGAACGCTTATTGATTGCGATGGCAACGCCTGCCCTGAATGCAAAATTGCCATAGTAGCTTAGGAACTTCATCGCTATAACTTGGATGTGGCTGCTCTTAGCAAAACTCATCTTGCCGATGAAGGAATGCTGGCAGAAGAAGGCGGCGGCTGTACTTTCTTTTGGAAAGGTACCGCAGCCTTCGAACCGCGACGTTAATGCATAGGCTTTGCCATCAAGAATCACATAGCTAAGTGACTTGAGGAGCCCTGTGCATACTTCAGACTGCGTTACCACACTGTGCCTTCACCTGGACAAAGACAATTACCTTAATGTCATCAGTGTCTATGCCCCTACGTTAGGCAAGGTTGATGACATCAAGGATAAATTCTAAGAGGAACTATCTCAATGCCTTGACAGCATAAACGCCAGAAAGCAGGTTATATTGCTAGGCGATTTCAATGCCAGAGTTGGACGGGACAATGAGGCTTGAGCTGGAGTCCTGGGTCAGCAATGGTCAGTTGCTACTCAGTCTCTGTGCTCAATATGAGCTTGCAATACCGAACACTATGTTTAGACTTGCCGCTAAGCACAAGACAATGTGGATGCACCCTCGATCCAAACACTGGCATTTGATTGATTATGTTATTGTCAGACAGAGAGATACTGGTCAAGTCCAAGTCACTCGCGTCATGCGTGGTGCTCACTGTGGGACTGATCACCAACTTGTTATCACAAAGCTACGGCTCCGCCTCCGTTGACCTCGTAGATCCACACTTACAAAGCCTGTGTCTTTGAACGTAGATAGGCTTAAGAATCTCGAGGTGAGAGAGAATTATGCTGAAGCTGTATCTGAAAACCTGTTGCCAGTTAATGAGACAGGTGATGTTGGGGTGGTCTGGGGAACTTTTTCTTCTCATCTTATGAAATCCGCCTCAGCTACTTTAGTAGGCAAGGTGGAAGCGTTGTGGTAGTCAAGGCGAGTGACCTTGAATTGCGGAAGCTGTCTCGCCAAATAAAAGACAAATGGTGTCAAGACAAAGCTCTCCACTCGAATATTATAGGGACAATAATAACAGGCCACTTTTCTCTCAATGAGCACACCACCGGTGTCACGGACAGCTCGAGGACAGTTGCAGAGGAAACGGCTGCCCACGTAATACTGGAATGCGAGGTAGTAGCCCCTCAACGGTCTCAAATCCTTGGTACAGTGAGGTCGCTCCGCGAAGCCTGTGACGCAGAAGCTTACTGGAGGTTTCCCAGTTATGCGTTTCAGGTTGGAGCTAGGCTATTTGCTCAAGCCAGTGCTCTTCAGTTCTAGCTCTAGAGTTCTTTTTCAATTCTTTTTAAATGGGTTTGTGTCAATGTTACGTCGGATCCTATACCATTATTAAATGAATTATAATTTGCACCCCAACATTGACATAAGTATTGGTGTATGGATAAATATTTTTTTTTATTTTTTTATTACTTTTAGGAAGACTTACAGACTAATAACAATTATATATAGATAACACTGTGTTAAACATATTGCTAATTACAAGCCTAGAGATATAAATATTTATTTAATACGTTTGCTTGTACAATAATATAAATAAATAAAAGTAGTAGTAGTATATAAACAAAAGGAAAGAAAAATATGTAAGAAGATACAAAATACAATAGCACAAGAATATTCTGCAGTAGTTATAAAGAAAATCTCACCAATTTTGGCTGAAAGTGAGTATGTGTAGATGCCTAGTACGATTTTTTAAAATTTCTACAAGTTAGTACGTAAGTATCTTCCAACACACCTTTAGTGTACATCACACACACAGCGATTTAGTTGCGTAATAGTGCTTTACTATGCATGTGTGCTGTACACTAAAGAGTCGCCAATACGCCAGTCTAAAAATTAAAAAATGCAACATAACCTAAACACATAACATGTTCACGTGCATGTTATGTTTATGTAAAATTATACACATAATTAAGTGTAGGCTCGTCGGGGTCACTCATTTTAGTATCAGATTCCTTAACCCCCCAAACTAAATACGACGAAATACTGCGCGGTTTTAATCCGTATGGTTACGGAAAAGGAATACAAGTATCAACACCCCATATCATCCAAAAGGAGAGTAATGGAAATATATGCAAACGATACCACTGCAACAACCCCTCAGGCCGGCGTTGGAAACAGTAGGCCAAAGCCTCCCAACATTGGGAGAGGCCAATGTCCAGTAGTGGACTGCGATAGGCTTGATTGGTTGATTAGTCGTTTGCAGTCGGACATACCCACCTCATTGTTAGCTCCGATTCAAGGTATAATTACAAATTATTAAAATTAAAGAATCTGAGAAAATCCTTTAACATTAAAATAAACTATGGCGAATACTGTCATAGTATATACTTACAATAAACACAAGAGGTAATACTGTCCAACTTAAAGTCCAAAATTTGGCAGGGTGAAAACCAAGCCAAAAATGTATATCAGTAGCAAACATCTTGACTCCATACACCCACATGATAATAGCCACTCGAAATCCACTTAGATATAACACTAAAATATCTACACCTGATTCTCTTTCTCCTGCAGCCAAATGATATTTTCTTCCATATAATATCGAAGCCTTAAAAAAATAGTAATTTTACAATTCAATCAACATCAAAAATCGCTCTACTCGTATTAAGATATGAAAAGTGAAAGATACCGGTAAGATACTTTTTATACATGATTGAACATCAGCTAAAGCTGTTAATATCATAAATTTATCGTTAGCCGAATGCACAGCAAATCAATATCAAGGTAGGATTTATAACATTATATTGTGATGGCAGTAAGATTAAAAATTCAATGTGATGCAATGTATGAGTTTCAAACTGATAGTTTCTAACATCCTACAATGATGTGATACTGATATTGGATACATGGTACATGCTCAAGCTTTACAGATATAGTTTTGAATTAAAGAGGATTGGAAATTATGGCAGGTAAAACTCGAAACCAGTAGTCTTAATGATAGTAGAGGAAGGTGCCAGCATTGGACGAAAAATATGTTAATGAGAGAGTATAAATTGAAAATCTGTGACACACTTGAAAAAAATATAAAAAACTGATAGCCTTTGAATAGTAATCTAAGTAAGCAACTATTACAAATTAGATTAGCTCAAAAATGCCAAAACCTGATGATTCACTTGACAAAAGGTTTTACAAGTTAATTAAAAATCATAACGATCATTTTGACGTACAGTACTCATGATTAAATTGAATCACATTGAATATAAAACCAAAGCGTATGTATGGCAGAAATACCTTAACGCATGGAAATTTACTCTATTCGATACTAAATTCCTATAACAGAACCTTTTGACTCATACGGACCACTTCCCAAAACGCCAACTTCCCAAACACCCAATTAGTCCAACTAATAAGGAATAAAACCAAGGATGAATCGTTTCTAATTCTAAATTATCATATTAAAAGTCTGGCACTGCAGTAAATACACTCGAGAGCAATGAATCCGGGTCACTTAAAGAATCCTAAAAATCTCGGAAACTAAAAATGCTAGGTTAATGCAATAAATTGTATTTAATAGACAATGTAATACTCCTTAAATGAAGGTATTAAAACTTCTTAGTTATTGTAAAGTTATATCATAAAAAAATCAAATTTGAAAAAGGGCCACTTTCGAAGATGGAACTACGAAATTACAGCATTTGGTGTTGCTTTTGTTTGTAATCTGTCATTTATGTGGGTACATAAACCATGTTGATAGTGCTCTATATTCATTAATCAAGCTGAAATTATGTCGCTTACGCCTGAAGAATGCACCAGAATACTTACAATGCTGGAAACCGGCCGGAGTCAGCGCGATACAGCCAGGACTGTCGGTGTGTCGCTGTCAACAGTACAAAGAGTTCTCCGACGTTACGAAGAAACTGGTTCTAACCTACGCAGACCAGGAACGGGCAGAACCAGGTGTACCACAGCACGAGAAGACCGATACTTGGTGAACACCATGCTTCGAAATCGCTTTCTCACAGGAACTGAACTCACCAATCAGTTTCGACGCCTCGGAGGAAGTAACCCAAGTGCATGGACAGTAAGACGTCGGCTTGCTGAATCTAACTTAAAACCCCTTAGACCTGCAAACGGCCCTAAACTGGAGCGTGGGCATCGTATTTCGAGACTAAGTTATGCCCAGAGCCACGTAAATTGGAGTATTGAAGATTGGTCAAAAGTTATGTTCTCCGACGAATCAAAATTTATGCTCTACAAGCACGATGGAAGACACAGAGTGTATCGAAGACCAGGGGAAAGATTCAAGCAAGCATGCATCGAAGAAAAAGTAGCCTACGGTGGTGGGTCTGTACTTGTGTGGGCCGGAATTTCTTCTGAAAGTCGCACAGAGCTGGTGATCATAGAAAACGGCTCTTTAACTAGCGTAAGATATGTGGAAGAAATCCTCAATGATCACGTTGGTCCATTTATGGTCAATTTAGGTGAGGATGCTATATTTATGCATGACAATGCCAGACCTCATACAGGTAGGATTGTGAATGACTACCTTCAAGAGATGAACATTACTCGTATGGAGTGGCCAGCGCGCAGCCCGGATATCAACCCGATCGAGCATGCTTGGGACGAGCTAGGCAGATGCGTAAAACAACGAAACCCTCCCCCAATCACGCTTCGTGAGCTCAAAATTGCTCTCACAGAGGAATGGGAGAATATTCCCCAAAATCGTATAAGGAACTTGGTGTACAGCATGCCAAACCGCGTAAACGCAGTAATGTAAGCACGAGGAGGCAATACGAAGTATTAAAATTCAAGAAAATCGTAATAAAGTTCAAAAATTTCATGTTTCCTATTTTTGTTTTAAGGAGAGATCAGCAGTTTTTTTCTTTATGTAATTTTGTGTTAATAAAATGTATGGTGACTCATATTTTTTTTACTTTCATTTAAGGAGTATTACATTGTCTATTAAATACAATTTATTGCATTAACCTATCATTTTTAGTTTCCGAGATTTTTAACATTCTTTAAGTGACCCGGATTCATTGCTCTCGAGTGTATTATAAGGAAGGAAGTTTTAGCCACTTCTATTTTATATAAATGATAAGAAAAATATCTATGACATTGCCAATATCTTTACAATTCTCGTTCACAATTTGTTGTAATTGAGTGAATTATCAAATGGATTTAACTATTATTAAGTCTCAAAAAGGGAGGGATTGTGCTTTGTGGGATGGTCATCGCTACCACTTGCATAAATCTAAAAAACATATTTGTGGAGGTGCGAAAACCGTAATTCGTGCTCTGCTAGTATAACTATTAACTAAAACCAAACAAAGGTTTTGAGGGAGACGAGACACGCGTTTGCTTCAGACCATATACGGAATATTACAATTTATTGATAAATGTAAGCAAGATGTTTGCAACACTATGGAACCCGTTCAACAAATTTACAAGTACAATTTAGATAACGAAGAGTATAAAAATTGGATACCGTCATTTTCTAGTACAAAAAGTTCTTTGTACCGGGAACGGGCAAAATAACTGAATGTAAAAAAAAATATTTATGATTAGAAGATGTAGTAGTAAAAAAGTTTCTTGCGTGTGACAGTGAAACCAATGAAAAAATTTTAATATTCTAATCTCCACTGGCGAGAAAATGCATTAGAAATAATAAACTCGGCTCATTTCATTCTTTCTTTCTTTCTTTTCATTCTAACAAAAGTGCCTCTAATATTATTCCTATCGTCTATGCCCTGCTCCCGAATAAATATGAAGATACGTATTTCGATTTTTCACATTATTAAAAGATGAGTTAGGCGTACAAATTAATAAATTTAAATGCTACTACGAGCAGGCACAACTGAATGCGATCCAGCGAGTTTATACAGCAGTCACTGTACATTTTGCGTGTTGTGCACATTTTGCGTCTTGTTCATTTTGTTCAGAAGGGGTAAAACCCTTGTAGGTGTGTATCCTTTGAAAGTGGACGTTTTAGGAATTGATCTTTTGGGAATTGTCGTTTTGGGAAGTGGGCGATTTGGGCATAGTCGTTTTGGGAAGTGGTCCTTACGAATCAAAAGGTAACAGAATAGCGCTGTGTAAAATTTAGAATTCGTGAATTATAATTGAGAGCCGTGGTCGGTAATCATCACACACGTGTATCATACGACGTTTTTCAACACACTTGTGAAGAAAATAAGTATAATTCTAACAGTGAAAACGAGTTGAGAATTTTTTTTCGCTATGGTGGTCAAAATTAATTAATTTATCCATACACGCTCATCTAACAATGACGAACAGCCATAGAATAAATGATTGAGATTATTTTTTTTGGTTTGTCGCGGATAACATTTTAGCCACGTACAAAATGGCGCTCCCTCCACTAGGATCCACAAATGGAACTTTGGTTACTTTTATATCCGTTCCGATCTACGTGTGGAACCTTGGATACATATCGACGGTTGAAAAACTAAAGGCCGTAAGCGACAAGAACAGTTGATGCGCAAATTACACTGTGTTGTAAAGTGCCTCATGTGCTTTAAGACCTATTTTGTATGATATTTCGATGTCTTTTGTGCTTTTCATCCGTCGATATACACTGACGGACTCATAAACTGCATCAAAGTAATAGACGACTTTGAAATAAATATTTTAACCAAGTATGCATATTTTCTATGCAGATTTAAATTGAAACCTCTAGATTGGTTCGTGAACTTTAAAACAGCGTAGGGTCATATCTTTAAGTTTAAGTTTATGTACTGGAAAGGACCTTAAGACTTTTATTGAAGAAAAAACAGAAATTTAAGAAAAATTGGTTTAATTAAAAAATTGGTTTTAACAATAGACACAAACTTTATGCAAGGGTTTATTTGTGTTTTAATAAGGTGTATTACCCCCACGTGCCCTTATTACGGATTCTAATCGGTTCCGCATAGATTTTATAAGGGTTTTTAAAAGATCTTGCGGAATATTGTCCCATTCTTCTGAAAGTGCTGTTCTTAGTGCTGCCACTGTCGTGGGCGAAGGGTTTCTCGCATATACAGCTCTTTTTAAATTGTCCCAAACATGCTCGATGGGATTAAGATCCGGGCTGCGTGCTGGCCAATTCATTGTACGTATCCCAACCTCTTCGCAATAATGTTGAACTTGTGCAGCTGCATGCGGCCGGGCATTATCCTGCATTAAAGTAAAATTTTCGCCTATGAATCCCATGTAAGGCACCACGTGATCTTCTAATATCTCTGTTATGTAGCGATGTGCTGTCAAACCCCCTCTATTACCGTTTTGACGGACCATGTCTATGAACACAAGTTCGGTTCGCCCGTTCATCGATATGCCACCCCAGACCATACATGAACCGCCTCCAAAAGGAACACGCTCCTCAATGCAACTTTGAGCATATCGCTCCCCACGTCGACGATAGACTCTTCTGCGACCATCTGCACCATATAAACATGTCCTACACTCGTCCGTGAACAATACAGAGGCCCACTGCTCTTCTGTCCAATTCAGGTGATGACGCGCAAATCTTAAGCGAGCTTGTCTGTGAGCTGTAGACAACTTTGGACCATTTGCTGGTCTAAAAGGGGTGATATCCGCTTCCTTTAACCTTCTTCTTATTGTTCGTGCACACACGTTTACTCCACGCACTTCATTAAGCTCGGTTTTGATGTTAACTGACGTGAGGAAACGATTTCGCAGGGAAGTTATAACAATAAATCGGTCATCACGACCTGTGGTTGCTCGAGTTCTGCCTGTACCACGTCTCCTCCTGTAAGAACCTGTCTCTACAAACCTTCTGTATATTCTAGAAACCGTAGACTGGTTTAAATTTAAATTTCTACCAATCGTTCGTTGATCCAAGCCCTCCCGCACCAATGCTACAATTTGTGCCGCTTGTTCGGACGAAGTATCCATATTATGGTTCAAAAACTCTCGATGTGTTAAAAAACTAACCCAACAATTATGCTGGTAACAATAATTCAATTGACAAAACAAAAAAAATCAATGAGAATCAATTTAAAACTTTGCTATAAATAACACGCAAATCTGATACTACAAGTAAATTTTCTTTCCCGATTTGCTATATTCATTTGTTTTACTGCAGTTCTATTTTTAAATTTAATTTTTTTTTAAGATTAAGAGCCAGTCTTTCCATATTTATATAATTTAATCTAAAAAGTTTGCATACTTTCCTTTTAGAGTAAACCTGAACTTTGATGCAGTTTATGAGTCCGTCAGTGTATATCCGCTCCCATCCACACATGGATCCTTGGATACTTTTATTTCTGCTTCAATCCATAAGTTAGATCTGTGGGTATTTTTTTATCATTGGTTCGCAACAAGCAACTCAGGACTGTCTTCTTCTGTTCCTTTTCAATCCCTTGGTGGGTTTTATTCTTTACAAATGAATTTGCTTTCCTCCACAAATGTCACTTGAGATGTAATTCTAATAAAAAGTCTTTAATCTTGCTCAGATTGAGAATGTAATGGGCTGACTATTTGTTATGCGCGCCTTTTATTCAAATATTGCTTGTCATATCGTCATTTTTATCTAAAAATTGACATATAATAACGAATTGTCATACAAAATAAGGGCGTTGTAATGCTATATCCTGGCTCTCAATGGTTATGATGTTCCAAGTGCAGAAAATTAAAATATAATAGCACAATAAACATGAAAGCATATAATTATATATATATATATATATATATATATATATATATATATATATATATATATATATAATTATATTAAACTCTAATCAATTTGTTTACAGTGTGATGAACGAAAAGCCACATGTATTGCACTGCACTGCAAAACAAGATGTGATTAAATCATTAAGAAAATTTTAACGAAAATCTTATACCAATTTAAAGAAGCAAAATAGAGGTCCTGAAAAGCGAAAAATAACTGAATTTACAGATTTACTATCTGTTAGAAGTCGGTGTCTAATTTGTTAGCTGTGACTGAACTACTATGAGGCAACCAATTGAAATAATTAAAATAATTAAAAGTGCCTTATACAATGCACCAGGCAGGAACAAATGACTGATTTCTTATATGATGGTAATCTTAAAGTAATGTTTTCTTTATTGAAAGTTTTATATATTCTCCCCAACATACAACACATTTTTTTGTGATGGCACATATTTTATGAGTTGCCCTCCACCTTTCCAGCAGCTATACATTAAATATGCAATTATCGATAGTTTTAGTGATTTAAATAACATCATAACACTATTTTTTACCTTGACCTACAGAAAAAAGACGTTTTATAAAGTATTCGTATTGTTCGACATAACCAGGAGTTAAATACCCCAAATTTATCCCAATAAATTTACAATAGATTTTGAACAAGCAGCTATAGCAGCATTACGCGGAATATTCCCTTTAGCTTGTTATGTTCCGATGTACCTCAACCCTAACATCGTGATAATACATCGCATCTTTACAGCACAGTGCTTGGAAACTGCGAGGTGCTGAATCGACACAACTGAGCAACACCGAATAATCTAACCACACAGGAACGATCACGCCACCATATGTCGCAATAATTTTCCAAAGGATTGCGTATGACTAAGTTAATTTAATTTTTATCATTTGATCAAATTGGAAGGAACGAAGGGATATGGGGCTGGTTAAGACAAAACGAAGTAAACAAGTAGTTGCTCTTTGTGTCGCTTTGCCACTTATCCCAAATCATATCTAGCAGATGAATGGTTATATATATATATGCATTGAAATTGCAAACGTAATGAGCTAAAATTTACGAAAATTTTAAAATATATAAACACATTTTGGTTCATAAACAACTTTTGCATACAACTCATAATCGCCGAAGAAAGACATCGATCCATGTTGCGCTGACGCTGACGGATTTAATAAAAAAAACTCAACAAAAAATTAGGAATATAGTAAAGGAGACGGGGATTTCTAGGCCAAATTGTAATGAGTTGAGATATGACAAAAAGCGGTATATTTTTCTATTTCGAAATTTAAAAATACAGCTTAATTGAACATGTGATCGATTCAAACAATATTGTCAATAAAAACACTTTCATCGTAGTATTATTTCAGTCAAAGTGAAACATAATAATAACAATAATACACATTTAAAAAATATAATAACAGTGTAATTATTATCCTTTAAGCGGGGCGTGAAAAAGCATATGATGAGGTCGTCAAGCTGAGTGTCACCATTGTCACACGGTATGTGTGAGTAATGGTGACCCTCTTTTCTGGGACTTTGCCTTCAGCTTACCATTAGGCAAGGCGAAGACCAATTGACGTGTCCTATATAAAAAGAAAAATCTGAATTGATTTTTGTTAATTGATTAAATAATTCTCGTGTTTATCAACCGTATAAGTCGTATTAATCTGTGCTGTGACAACTGATAGCCCTCCTGAGTTATTTTGTATACATCTTAGTCGACAACTCTCTACAAGGTAGATAAGCAATCCTCAGACATTACTGTAACTGTATTGTAGGTAAACGAACTGTAGGCTGCTGCGCACACATAATATCAATTATATGGTAATTTGGTTGGGCTAGGTACCAAGGTAATGTAACTTCTTAGACGATTATCTAATTATTATTAAAGAAAATTAAAATATAATATTTATTTAAAGAGTTTTTTAACATGACATCTTTGTATTACATATCTTTTACGTATTTTACAATAAAAATAACTACTTTCTATAAAAAAACATAGAAATGATAGTTCAAAAATGTTAATTTTTTGCATAACCTCACTTACTAAATTTCTTATAACAAAATCTGCAGATTTTTCAGGGATGGTTTAGTAATATATAAGCTCTCACTTGAGGCCACTCTCAACTTTTTACATTTAGGCCCAAGAATGTATGAAAGCGAATCCATATATCCTTTATCAATTTTATCGATGTCTTAAAACAAGAGGTCAAATATAATATATTACTTGAAAAACATACAATTATGAATAAAGGAACAATACAAAACGTCAAGGAAAACTTTGTTATAGAATCTCAAAATCAATTAACGAATGGAGAAATACGCGTAGGCCTGTTTAAAAAAAAATAGTGTTGTTTTCCGTAAAAATGTTAAAAATTGTTTTTTCCGTTGAGGCATTGTATTTAACCATTAGTATATAAACATTATATGTACATTTCAATGATGCAGTGTTTTAACCAGCAGAACTGTTTGCCGTACTCATTGAAGATTCGTCGTCCTATATCCCCTATATCCCCTTTCGTCCATCATGGTAACTAATTTTCATAGCCAGTTATGAAAATGGTCTTTTTGTTCTTTCGTTCATAATCAGTTATTAAATAAGAAAAAAAAAGACCATTTCCGTAATCGTCTTTTGTAACCATCTTCGAAAATGGATTGTTTCTTCTTTTTCCATTACTAGTTATTAAATAATAAAACTTAGTTCATTTTTGTAATATTTGTTTTATTTATGAATGAAGTTTTATCACTTTTCATTACTTTAATTACTGGCCATTATAAATTATCATTGTTAAGATTAGAGAAGTTAGGTGTCATTCAAATGTCATATGTAGTAATACATAGCATATTATTTGTTGTAAGTGTATTGCACATTTTTATGTGGTGTGATCTTATATTAATGCTAATTATATTTCGTTTTCAAAATTATTTTATATTTTACGTAGGGACAGTAATTTGTGTTAAATAGAATGCACTGAAGAAAAACAACTTGAATGCGTACCAAATAAACTGGGAAGCATTAAATTGCTCTATGATGATCGTCAGTACCACAGAAGAAAAGTATATAGTAATGAAAACAGTTTTTGGCAATGTTACAACTTAGAAAAATGTGGAGGCAACGTGACATTAAATAATGAAAGATTTGTAAAACATAAACCGCATGATGGCAACTGTATATAACTGTATATGAGAATTATGAAAAATTTTATGAATTAAAAATTAAAGTAAGTAGTAATCTCGAACCTATTCAAAAACAGTTCGAAGAAATGATTTATGAGCTCCAGGATGATGGTGTGAACTTAGTTGCTGATATGTCAGAATACAATAACGTGAAAAGTGGTTTTTATAATGAAAGAACCAAGAAAATGGGTGTGTTGAAACTACATTTTCAGCAGCCAGCAGAGATCGAAATACCAAAAAAGTTTGAATTTTTTCTATTGGCTGACTATAATGATACAGATGAGGCGATGGAAATTCTGCTGTTTTGTTCTCCTGATGTTTGATCACTATTTTCTTGATGGCACATTTAGATCATGCCCTTCACCCTTTTCACAAATTCAATTCACGGACAAAATAACGTTAAAAAACAAATTGTTCCTCTATTTATTGGGTTTAAAATTCAGAAAACCTACGAGATATTACTCGAATTGATTAAAAACAGATTTCCAACGTGGTATCCGAAAAAAATTACACTTAATTACGATAAGTCTGCTATGAAAGCAATTCAAAAAGTTTTACCGAAAACAACTACTAAAGGGTGTTTTTTATCATTTTTGTTATAGCCTATATGTGTTTTGAGTTTCCATAGGATTAGGCTGTCTTTAAAAAAAACTTCTTTCATTAATAAAACAAATATTACAAAAATGAAATAACTAGTAATGAAAAAAGAAGAAATAAACCATTTTCGAAGCTGGTCATAAAGACGGTTACGAAAATGGTCTATTTTTTCTTATTTCATAACTGGTTATGAAAGAAAGAACAAAAAGACCATTTTCATAACTGGTTATGAATATTAGTTTCCATGATGGACGAAAGGGGATATTTATTACTTACTCCTGCGCACTTGTTTTTAACGAGAAAAACACGAGAATACAATAATTTTGACCTTGACCCTTGAAAAAAACATGCACAAGTCTAATCGATGGGGACTTTAGATATTTCTTGTATTATGTTGTATTTCAGACCTCTACCAATTTTCAGCTCTTTGCAAATTTATACAAGCTTACAATTTTATTTCTTCTATTTTGACTGGACCACAAGTACATTTCAAAAATATGTACTCTACATTTCAACACCATCCGCTACGCATATCAAAACCATCCCAAATTTATCCCAATACTAATTATATATCTGTCCGTGGCCTCGTATAACTACCAAATTTATGTGGTTTGGAAAATATTAATATCCTTCCTCATGCCTCGTTTGTGGCATATAAAATTAATACCATACAATTCTGGTATTAATTTTATTAATCCCCTTCATGGCAGTAAAAGTATCCAATGATTTACATGTGGATCTAGTTGAGTGAGGCCAAAATAGGGACTTTACAAAAACACGTTTTTACAGAAACACATACAAGTTAAAAATTCTGTACATTCTGTCAAAAAACATTGGGAATGGATAATTTTTATATGGTTCCTAATTTGTGCTGTTAGGTTGACACAACTGTCTTCTACGTGCGGAGTTTAAGTTGTATCTATTATTTATCATTATTACAGTGCTATTTTATTTAACTCATATCTAGCGTGTATTGTGAATTTCATTTTGGACAAAAATATCAAAAAGAGAGCATGACTTCAATTTTGCATCACCAATGAAATTTCGAACCCGATGAGTGGTAAAAAGCGTTTAACAGCGGTCGAGATGTAATAGGTCATCAACATCTTCAAATGAAGTCGCAAAGTGAAGGAAATAGTGACTGAAAATCCTCATTTCACTTTCAGAGAGATAGCTGCTGAACTTTCTGTATCAGACGAGTCGCTCTGCACTGTTTCAAAATCACTTCGGTATGTAACCAAAAATTCGGTATGAAAAAAGATCAGAATTTTCTCCTAAACTCATCCCACCTATGGACGATTTTCTTTTACGACAACACCTCAACAAATACTATCGAGTAACCAACTTACAATATGGCTCTAGTCGACTTCTTTATCTTTACTAATATCAAATTATAGCTTCGTGAGTCCCAGTTTCATTAAGGAGAAATCGCGAGGAGTATTGAACCGGAAAGAGCGTTAAAAATATTTTGATTATATGAAGGAAATATGAAGGAGCATACTTCGGAGGTGATACTTTGTTTTTTGACGAATAACTATTTTCACGGTACTCTCTTAACAGAGTAGTGTTTAATAAATACGAAGTTGCTGAAATGAGCAAGTAAATTTGTTATTTTTATTTGTACTATTGAACACGATCTTTTTATATCAAAATTTGTTTCAGAGCAAAGCAAAGGTTTAGTTGAACCAGAAAAATTAAAAAATTGTGAATATTAGCAGAATAGAATATTAGAATATCATTAGGTACCGTTTGATTACAGGTATCATTATGAGCCTAATTGCGATGAAGTTAGAGACACTTTACAAACAAGTGTGTTAAAAAAACAATTCTGAAAGTAGAAGAAAAGAAATGGGATTTAATTTGATATACCAAAGGCAGGTATATCAAATTAAAAAGTAGCAATACGGTTTACTCGACTCTAAACTGATAGTACTTCCATGGAGGAATACCTTAAAAGTATTGTAGTACCATAACTGACACTTACACCAATATGAATAGTTGTGATCGCAAAGCCAGCAGCACACACCATACCAACAATGTAAATCTGCTTCACTTTTTGAAATTCGTATTGTAGAAACTTCGACATTGTGGATATTAAAAATATCTGTAATTCAGTATAGATTAGAATTTATAACTACGGCCTAATGAAACAATGGGTCTACTACTATTACTAATGTATATGTATAATTTATGTATAACTAATGTGTAATTTATGTAGATCGTCCTTTAAACTGTCCAAAGGGATAACTTTTCCTTTGTATTTATATTTTATTTCAACTGCCAGTGACACACTAGAAGATGAACGTAAATACTGCACGGGCCAGTGTACTATCAAAGCCTTTTGTTCCCGCGGCAGGTCCACATTCGAATTTCACAGCTTATTGTTATAAAATGAAACTTACCTCAAATGACGTAAGAGTAACGGCTAAATTTCCTAATATAAAAAATAGGAATAATTTATTAACTGAAAAAAATTCTGTCGTTGATGGTAACACTGCATATAAAAGATTATGTGTGGTTATTATATATGAATCATCTATGACCACGCATTTCTTCATTTTTAAATACAATACTTTTATTATAAATGATCGCATAAAAGTTAGAGATGTAAATAAAATCAGAAATAGTATAGATGCAGTGTCTATCATGGTGTATGAAGAAATTGCGCCGTAGTCGTATATTCCTAAAAATCCAATACCGTAGGAGTACGCCATATGCTGCATCGACAGTGCCTGAAATAAATTATAAAATAAACTCTTAGACAGGGTTTCTAAAAAAGGAGCACTAAAAATATATTTAAAATTAGTTAAACTTAAGCTGTATAGTTTAGTTAAAAAAAATTGAAGGCCGGTTTGCACTTTTCCAGTTTCATTTACTTAAATATTAGTGTTTAGATTCTTTACCGAATTTCACCAGCTACTTATTTATTGATTTATACTGAAAGTAATGAGCTTGGAGCTCAAAGATGTAAATAATATGAACAGAGACGTTAATATTGATAATAAAATGTTCCAAAATACAGGCACAAGCCTAGTTTGGGAACCAGTATCAGGCTTGTTGGTAACTCCGACTACAGCATAGATTAAGACATGTTTGTAAATAGTTTAAAAGTTCAATAAAACATATTCTATTACATTTAATTGAAAATGAAATATCATTATCAAAATAATCAGGATATTTCACATCATCATCCGCGCCATCTTAATTCGGTAGTGACGTCGCTTACTGACCGCGCATACAGTTTATGTGACGAGGAACATTTACAAGAAGAATTGAATCACATAAGCGCCTTTCTACAAAAGAATGGATACAACGGACGGATCAGACCACCCAGACTCATTACAAATAAACCCCGGAAGCGCAAGGTGCAGCCTTTTTACCCTACATCAAAGGACTGACAGATAAGATCAGTAAAATCATATCGTAAAATAATAAATAATAATCGTAAAATAAAATAATAATCGTAAAATCCTGTCGCAATGCCTGCGCTCACCCAAATATGGCTCTCTATTGGAAAGGCCTGAAGTGTACAAGATTGACTGTAGCTGTGGCAATTCTTATTATAGAATAAATAAAAAAAACAGTTTATCAAAGAACACCTCAGGTCAGTCAAAAACAATGAGACGCATAAATCTGCAATCGCTCAACATTTATTGGAGTCCGGTACTGATCACTGGATCGAGTTGCATATCCCTCATATGCTCTCGACAGAACGCCACTATATACCAAAACTGGTTATGGTCACGGTAACCACTTTCCATCAGGTGGGCCGTGTACTTGTCTGCCAACTAAGTGGTATAAAAAAAAAAAATCAAAAAGTATAAAAATTTCAATCGTGAGGATGGGTTTCAACTGCCGAACGCCTGGCATCCAGATGTCCGTTTTTGCAAAAACAACCGGGAACAATCCATAACAAAATCGCGAGTGGATACAGTAAGCATCGTGGGTCGTGAACGTGATCGAGATCGGTTTCGAGTTTGTAATGAGAGTGAAACCGGTGGTAGTGTAGATACACGTAGTTAAAAAAATCTAAAGAATGTAGATATTTACTCTTAAAAAACTTTTTCTCTATTCACTGCGTGTTCCTCCAGTTCCTCCGTGATCATTGTGCTTGACATTGACATTGTGCGGTGACACTAAAACTGGCCACTTGTAAACGAAATAATAAAGAAATATGTTCAAATTTTGAAAATGGTGTCTCTACGCCCGTCTTTGCACCGAGTCGAAGAGGTCAAGCTAGTATGTAGGCGCTCCAGCAAAAAGGTGACAGCAGTACTCCATATTGGGCCGGGCCAGTACCTTATAAAGAAGTAGTCGCTGCTTCGCAGTGAAGTAATGCTTCATCCTGTTTAGCATTCCGAGTTTCTTTGAACCCAACCTAGCTTTGTCCTCCAAATGACTGCGGTACTGGACGTCACTGGAGATATCAGCACCAAGGATCCCGATACTCAAGAAAATGGTAAGCGGTGTCTCCAGAAATTGCGGCACTACAATAAATGGAGCTTTTTTTTTAAAAAGTTTTGAAGTGTTGTAAGTGGCATATTCTTCCTTGTTGTGTGTTGAAGTTGCTGTCTAATTTTATTTATTAAGTATTCAACGGTGATTTTAGATACTCGAACCTGTTCTATGAATATTCCATCACTTACGTTGAAACTAAAGTTAATTCTTGTTTAAATATCCGACGTAGTCATCGTACAGTTTGAACTAAATATTCATCTTCACTACTACTGTTATCCGTCGACGACGTTAACACCATTTTTTAAACTAATCGTACTAATTTAATTCCCGATTACCGTTGACATTGGATGAAATGCCTGTCGAAAATCTATGACAAATTGACAAATATATCCGCCTGCAATGACAATTTCGTGTTTAGTAAAACTCGTAACTCTCGTAACGTAAATTTTACAAGTTTTTCCTAACAAAACGTCACCTGTCACCTGTCGAGGTTTAATATTTATTAAAAGACGGCATTATTATAGAGTTTTACTGTACTAGAGAAGAGAAAAGAAGGGAACTACAACAACAATTACAACAGGAAAGAGAAAAGGGAAACTTAGCTAAAATTATATATGATTATATATGATAAACTAATAATTACAAAAAATAACACTAAAAGGAAGCTGCCTACGTCACCCGAGAATGCCACTGGAACTGTAGAGAAAAATACGCAATTAAACAAGAAGAACAAAACCAAACAAATTGTCACTTCGGTCAGGAGGTCTAGCAGCTTCTCTGAAGGAATAATTAAAAAAGGAATACTAAACTACGTAGTGAAAAATGCAGCGAATAAGAACAATAATCAGAACAATCAAGAATAGCAATTACACGCCTCCTCCTCCGGCACAGAACAAACAAACACACAATTAAAAACAAGAAACAAAAATAATAATCTTCCAACCCGGCTGGTCACCGTGGAAGAATACGACCATAACCCTCCAAAAATAGATACCACAAAAGTTAAGAGCAGAAAAAAAGAAAAAACACAATATTTACACATAGCAACTTACAATGTTAGATCCTTATCGTCATACGAACGCCTATTAGAACTAGAAGAAGCAATACAAGAAACAAAATTCGACGTTATAGGAATCTCAGAAACAAGACGGCTAGGTACCAACATACAAGAGCATAAAAACTTTATATTTTGTTACGTGGGTCACACGCCCGGCCTTCATGGAGTAGGCTTTATAGTAAACAAAATACACAAAAGCAATATAGAGAGCTTTACGGGCCTGACGGAAAGAATCGCTGTACTAAACATGAACATTCAAGGCTCCTTAATCTCTATTATACAGGTGTATGCTCCAACGGAATCTGCGAGTGAAGAAGAAATCGAAGAGTTCTACAAAACGATTGATAAAGCTCTGGACACTACACACAATAAGGTCATACTTATGGGAGACTTCAATGCGAAGATCGGGCTTCCCAAGAAAGAAGAACATATAGTAACAAAGCAATTCGGGAGCGGGACGAGGAACGAAAGAGGACAGAGGTTAATGGATTTCGCATTGGAGCACAAACTAACTATAATAAATACATGTTTTAAAAAGAAATTAAGCAGAAGATGGACATGGCGGTCTCCGGATGGAAAAACTAAAAACGAGATAGATTATATATTGTCAAACCAACCGAGACTGTTCCAAGATATGGGTACTATGAACTTAAACTACCCCTCAGACCATAGGTTAATCAGATCAAAAGTAAAACTAACTAAACCAAAGAAAAGTAGAGTTAATTACAGTATTAGGCATGCAAACCAACTGAAATCTGAAGTAGAAATAGCAAATTACAGGGAAACCTTATCAGGAATGTTATCTAGGCAATGTGATGGCCACGGAAACACCTCAGTACAAATCCATTACGATAACATCACAAATGCAATAACTACGAGCTTAAAATCAGCCCAAACAATGAGAAAGGAGCACAGACGACAGAAGATACTATCGGAACGTACTTAATCTCTTTTACAAAGAAGGAAGGAACTTCAAAAAACTAAAAACAAATCGAGATCTACGAAAAATGAACTCTCCGCACTCTACAAGCTAGTCAACAAATATATAAGAAAGGACTATTCAACGTATAGACAAAGTACATTAGAAAGGCATCTAAACCTCACAGGCAGCACAAAAAAGGCTTACAAGGAACTCAGAACAAGCAAAACCTGGATAGAAGGTCTAAAAGAGTTTGGAAAAGACCTAAACAACCGAAAAGACATCATTAACACAGCAACTAATTTTTATAAAAACCTGTATAGCAATAAAAAACAAATAAGTACACTCAAAAATAAAATCACTATAACCATAAAGGAAAGCCACATTGAACAAGAAACCGAAGATTACATAAAAACAATTGACGAAATTGAAATCATAGATGCAATAAAAAGGCTCAAACTAGAAAAATCCCCTGGGTCAGATAACATAACAAACGAAGCTTTAAAAACAGCTTATCATTTACTGGCAACACCACTCGCTGAACTATTCAGTCTGATTTTGCAAAGCTCTGAAACGCCTGCACAATGGTCCGAATCCAACATTATTTTAATATATAAGAAGGGAAACCCAAAAGATATAGGCAACTATAGACCGATAAGCCTGCTACCAACTCTGTACAAGCTTTTCTCGGCGATCATGAACTCGAGAATCAGTCCCGCAATCGAAGCAAGACAGCCTGTAGAGCAGGCCGGTTTCCGAAAAGGTTTCTCTACGATGGACCATATACATACCTTAGAGTTAATTATAGAGAAATATCGGGAACAACAGAGGCCACTCTATCTCGGATTTATTGACTACCAAAAAGCTTTCGACACGGTTGCTCACGATAGCGTTTGGCAAAGCTTGAGAGAACAGGAGGTAAGTGAAGTGTATATAAAAGTAATCCAGAATATATATGACAACAACATGGGCCGAATAAAGCTAGACATACTGGGCCCGAGCTTTGAAATAAAGAGAGGTGTAAGGCAGGGCGATCCCTTGTCGCCAAAAATATTCATAGCCATACTCGAAAGCATCATCAACAAACTGAACTGGAGCGAACGAGGAATCTACATACAAAGAACCTTTCTGAGTCACTTGCGTTTCGCCGATGATATAGTAATATTATCCGAGACTTTCTCAGAACTACAGATCATGATCAATGATTTACAATCAGCTAGCGCAGACGTAGGACTCGAAATCAATCTCACTAAGACCATGATAATGACTAATAACCTCAAAAAACAGATAAACGTCAACGGATATCCACTAGATTATACAGACAAATATACTTACCTAGGAAAAACAATCAGTTTTGAAAAAGAAAACAACGAACTAGAGATTGAAAGAAGAGTACAGCGAACATGGAATAAATTCTGGAGTCTGAAAGAAATTTTCAAAAGTAACATGCCAATAACACTGAAAACTAAGACATGGAACTCCAACCTCTTACCATGCTTGACATATGGATGTCAAACATGGAAATTTACATCAAAAGCTAAGCAAAAAATATCATCCTGTCAGCGCGGAATAGAGAGAAGCATGCTAAAAATAAAGAAACTAGATAAGATTAGACACGTAAAAATAAGAGAAATAACAAAAGCCACTAATGCCTTAAACTACGCACAAAAGTTAAAGTGGAAATGGGCCGGTCACATAGCCAGGCTTAGCGACAAAAGATGGACCCACAGCACCACCATATGGAGAGGACCCCAAGGAAAAAGAAAGAGAGGCAGGCCCTCATCACGCTGGGAGGATGAAATAAAAAAAGTCGCTGGTCCAAAGTGGTGGCAAACAGCTCAGGATAGAGAGAAGTGGACATCGTTGGAGGAGGCCTTTACCCAATCTGGGGACCTTGCTAACATAAATAATGTTATATTATAAAATAGCATAACCTAAATTAAGAATCTATGTAGCAGGATCAAATAAAGGCTTTTTTATTTTTTATTTTATTTATTTATTATTATTATAGAGTTTTCACCGTGACTTATTTGTCAGCAGTAATTTATATTAAACAAAATATTGTGAAATTGTTGGATTGTCGCCTGTCACTTGTCATTGTCGCGTTTATTAAACAGGCTCCTGGCTCAATAGTAATGACAGGAATAGTGCCCATGCAATTACGAACTATACTCTAAATGGTGGAAGCATTGTACCTCGAAATACAGTTTGCTTACCACCACTTCCTGCTGGTTGGTGTTTACCGTGCAGATAATAATGTTAACTGGGCAATGGACGACAATATCCTACTACACAACATGTGGAACATTCTTGGAGCTGTTTTAAAACTATACTGAATGCTAACATAGAAAAAATATGCGCCTCCAAGGACAGTCAGTCAAAAATGCAACAACAAACCTTGGATAAAACGGGATTATACTCGGCCAGCAAAAACGTATAAGACTATGTACAGTATAGAAACATCAGTAACAAATGTGTCAACGACTCTAGACGTCTAGAAAATACAGGGTAGGCAAAAATACTCAAAGGGTGATAAATGCTCTATTCTTACTTGCGTAGGTGTACATCTTGTAAGGTTAGCATCCCACCTGCCTTCCTCACCCCGCTTAGCAATTTGGTAACGACTCCATGGAATATTGCCGATACATGTGCTGATGAATTTCACAAAGCATACTCCGCAGAGCCAGCCATACACAATACACCCCAAAATTACCATTAATTTTGGGGTGTATAGTGTAAAGTCTTCGACGCGTCCAGTACCAATACTGTGTGACATTTCATTCGAGGAAGTAGAAGACAGTATCCCAAATGTAATACTTAAAAACAATTTGAACCTGATTACTCCCGTATTAGCCAAGTTAATGCAAATCTCTTTTACTAATGGTAGCCTACCTAACGATTGGAGATAATATGCAATAGTTAAACCCATATACAAGAGGGGCGATAAAACTGACATAGCCAAATTTAGACCTATAAGTCTCAACAGTACCGTAGCCAAATGTATGGAAAAAATTATATCAAACCACATTAGATCATTCCTCAATAGACAAAACATTATATCTATAAAGCAACATGGCTTTATCGAGAAGAGATCTTCAGTAACAAACTTACTGACGTATGTGGACGCATGGAGCAAGGAACTTGATAAAAAAAGAAGGGTGGATGTCATTTACCTAGACATCGAACGTGCCTTTAATAAGATTCCACACCATCGATTGCTGCTGGAGCTTGATCACTTTGGCATATGAGGAAATCTCCTGAAATGGATTGAAAACTACCTTTTGTATAGAACATATCAAGTTAGAGTGGGTAACATACTGTCAGAACCAAAGCAGGTCTTAAGTGGTGTCCCCCAGAGGTCTGTTCTCTCTCCTGTTTTGTTTAATATTTTTACAAGAGATTTGATAGCTATAATACAATCTGAGTCCTGTTTCTTTGCTGACGATGGGAAGTTCTTCAGCGACCTCATCACCCAGTCGGGGCAAATGCAATCAGATCTGGACAAGCTGCAGGACTGCACCATGGATGGATCGCGAAACTTAATGCAACCAAATGCACCATCCTACGACTAGGCAGGAAGAACCTTGAGTGCCTTACAATATAGACATACATCCCAATTAAATCTGTCAGGACATAAAAAGATCTTGGAGTGACTATGACCAACAACCTGAAGTGGGCTGATCATATTATAATATAGTAAAAAAGGCCAACTCTTTCCTATATAAAATACGCTGTGCATTCCAACACATAACTGTATCAGTTTTCGTCAAAATTTACAAAACGTATGTTAAAATAATTTTCATTTTGGAATTACTTTGAGAAGGACGTTGACATGCTGGAAAGTGTTCAAAGACGAGCTACAAAAATACCATGTGGACTGCAACATAAACCTCATGAGGAACGCTTAAGCATACTCAAACTACCAACATTAAAACACCGAAGGATGAGAGGGATCTTATTGAAACCTACAAAGATACTAAGTTCAAGATACAATCTCACTAATTTCAAAGACATGAGCTTACTCATCTCGTGAACACACACTAACTCTTAATCGCATGCCTTCAAATACATTGGTAGCCTATCACACTCTGAACAATCGTGTTGTTTGCATAATATGGAATAAACTCCCAGAATGTGTAGTGACCGCTAAGTCAGTGAATTATTTTACGTGTGAACTAGACAAATGGTTTGAAAAAAATAACCTACTAGACTGAACAAAGTGACGCTTAAATACACCATGATCTACAATGCTAAAGAGACCTTACTCCAGTGCAGTGATGTCGCCACATCAGCAAGTATGCTCCTCGTACTTTACTAGTGAATTCAGGATTAGGTTATAATAAAATATGGTAATCCTGTAATGAAGAAATGTAAGTTCTGTCTTTTTTCGAAATACAAATACAAGGATACTTTTTTCGAAAATGTCTTTTTAGGAAATAAAATAAGACATTTGTTTTGATTTGTGGTTTTAAGAGTTGGTTTGTAAGCAAGTTCTTTAATATTGTTCGTTTTATTTGTTTAAATAAATCATAATGAGGCAGGACATAACATTCCTTAAAAATCAAAGTGGTTGATACACCTTGCTTTGTAGTGGACATATTACGAAACATATTACGAACATATTACGAACAAAAGTAAAGGTAAGAAAAGGCATTGTTTACAGGAAGAAATGCAGTACCACTATAACAATAGATAAAACAAGGAAACGTATTCCTAAAAAACACGCAACGCAACCTATATGTGTTACCAATGATGTTAGTAATATTGTTCGCAAAATAAATATATTGCAGATATGAAAATAGAAGTCTGTACGTACAGGTTTAATACGTACAATATTTAAGAAGAAAATTGAGACACTTAAAAAAAATGCACGCTAGCGATTAGTCATTTAAGTCTGTAAAAGATGCCCTATATAGGGCACGTAAGAAAGTTTTGAATAAAAAAAAATTAGTATTTGCATCAAAATTAAGCCGAAAACTTATCAAAAAGTCCGGGTCTTATTATGAAAATAGAAAATTTTAGGTAACCCTACGCCCGTTTTACCAATTACATACCTTGCATTATGACCTTTTTTTTAACGTGCGGAAATCCACACGGATTCCCCCGATGAGGCCAGTGGCGTGGTTATGTCGGGCTCGAACCAACTAAAACTGCACGGCCGTCTTGGGCCATCTGCTGCCGAGGGTGAGGTAGCCTCTAGCATATCCCTCGCGCACCCCGACTGACCCAGGGCTATAGAAGGCCTCATCGGGTGTAGATCAACGGCGTCCCCATCTTTCCTCAAAAAAAGGTGGAGAGGCACTAATCGCGCCGCCGTCTCGACCTGCTTATGCTAGAGTGACAGGCGGCTCCACCTGTTACTCCCAGGCCTGCGCTCGTGGAGGACGGAAGTCATTTAATGACCTCTGATGCCAGTCGCATACGCGCATTCCGGGCTATACGAGCTATGCGGGACGGTAGGGACCAAAGTCTCCTCCGGCCCCGTTCCCCCGCCTCCTTCTTGAGCATTATTTGCTCACAGAAGGAGTTGGCGGCAGCCCACGAGCTCGCGCTCTGCACCATCACTGCGAGCAACATGCTGAGCGAGAGAACTGCCAGTCTCAAGGCCACCAAAGTCGTCTCCCACGCCGGGCATTCGGTCAGTGTGTGCTGCCCCGTATCTTCGCTTGCGTCACAGTGATGACACTCGGGCGTTGGCTCCTTCCTGATCCGATGCAGGTAATTCCCGAAACATCCGAGTCTGGTGATCACCTGCGTCAGCCAGTACGAGAGGGCCACGTGAGGCTTCTCTAGCCAGTCCTCCATGATGGGTCTTACCGCTGCTATCACGGTGTGCCCTGCGCGTGGTTGCCCAATTCGTATTTTCCACTCCTCCATCATGTCATTGTAGAGCAGGGATCTCATGGCCCGGATTTCTTCAACCTCGGGTTCGTGTCCCCGCTCCCGCGCCATCTTTCAGTTCCCTGCATTATGACCTGAATTCTAATTTCAATTCAACAAATACAATTCCTGTTGTCTATGCATTGTTGCCGAATAAGACACACGCAACGTACAAAAGATTAATTCGTATATTAAATGAAAAACTGAGTATTGAAATTGATCGGATTTTTGATTAAAGCTGACTGACACAAAGGAAGGGCGTAATACGAGATTATACGCAATTATTCCATTAGTTCCAGTTAACCAATTTCCAGAAGCCTGGAAATATACTTTATTCAGCACCTAACACATAAATGATGCAAAGATTTCAACATTATTCCGAAAATCAATGGTATCCTAAATTATACCATAACCAACAATGTTAAGCTGTGCAGGTCAAAAGTATAGGACCACAAACGCGTTAGAAGGCTGGCATCACCGACCTAACATTTTGGTAGAAAAAAGACCGAACTTGTATTTATTCATTCACAAACTGACACAGGAAGCAAGAAATTGGGATATTCAAATAAAAAACAGTTTGCTTGGAAATTATAGACGCAACAGAAAGTATAAGGATATAAATTTTGATAAAATATACAAAAACTTCAAACAAAACTAAATTGTAATTCAATAGCTCTGCAAGAATTAATGAAAAAAATTACATTTCTACAGTCGACAAAATATTACATAATAGGTATTCATGTATATACATTTTTAATAGGTATGTATCATCATCATTATTATAATAAACAGGATTACTTATTGTTATGTTGATTGTTTAAGAATAGTATTGATTTTGAAAAAATACACTAGGTATTATAAAGCTATGTTTTTATTTTCAACCCTACCAGTTGAAACAATAATCAGAGAAATGAAACTTTTATGAGTGTGACCATTTAGCGAGTGGGACAAACTGCGAATGGGCCGGGCCTATTTTTGAATTCGTGACGAAATGCGAATGGGACGGTATGCGTCAAACTTAAACGACGTTATGAAGTATGGAGTAAAATGCAGATAGGTGCAGTTCGAATTATCACTTTTCTATATTCGTGTCATGGATGTTACGGAGGTTCGATTCCGGTTCCGAAAGCTCGAAAGTTCCGATTGTATTTTCACTTTCGATTTCATTTCGGCTGATAAAATTTAATCGGAAGTTAAATCGGAGGTCGATTCTTGCAGCGTGGTCGTGCGGTCCGCGGTGGACAGCGTTCAACGCATACAGTCCGGCTTAATACATAATATGTATTAAGCCTGTTTGTTATAACATATTATGTTAGGTGTGCGAGCAAGGAATCCTCGCGTCTTCTGTCGATTAGGTACTCATTCAGTTGTTTTATTTTGTGTATTTGGCATTGCGCATTAGCGTTTCATTTTTCATTTTAGTTTTGGATTAAATTGTATAACTGTTAATATCACCAGTGAGTTTATGATGTGATTGTGATTAAAATATTAAACACTTTATAACGAAATGCCATTAAATCGCCTCATTATAATTACTCCTAAACTCGTAGTAGAGTAGATTGTATAACAAGAGAGCAACGTTCTATTTTTACGGCGAGAGTGCTATTTTAAATCACGAGCGTAGCAAAGGATTCTAGAATAGAATCCCGAGCGTAGCTAGGGATTAATAATTTGCTTATATAGGAACAAAGTCAGACTTTTCGGCTAGAAGGGATAAAAAATATATTTCAGCTATTTCTGTCAATCGAAGTTTTACACGGAGGACCGGAAAACCAATTTTCAAAGTCCCACCGGATCCATATTTAAATGGCTTCAGAATATGATTTATTATGGCTATATTTTTATTACACAAGTTTTGAAATAGTCCATGTAAGTATATGCTTTTATGTAAACTTTCTAGAACCTTAGGAATGTTTTGAGAATGTTAAAGAATTTGTATACAAAGGAAATATATACCAGTAACTAACCCATGTACTTTCTGCAGACATATCTACTATATCCGCAAACGTCGTGAAGAACATAGTTTCGCCATGTAATAATATGATAATAGTGACTATAGTTGAAATTACTGTAAACGCGTTGGTTAACCTAAAAATCTGAAATAGTGAAGGACATGTAGCTTAATATATTTATACCAAAAGCGGTATCAATCAATTGAGATTTTATATTTTTCTTAATATTTAATCCTGACTGTGGTTTGACTAACTAAAATGTAAGGCTTAAAAGATTTAATCAGATCGCAATTCATATGAGGGTGTGGGAGCTAAGGTCTAAAACTAACCTCTGCTGATCAAAGAACGAGCCTCGCAGATTTTGCATTCGGGGACGATGGTTAGATGGCAGTCACTTTCGCCGATGGTGCCAATATTTCATAACTCATACGTTAAAAAACACTATGCATTGCATATACACAGCTCTGCAAAAAAAGGTATAACACTCATAAACGTGACGATAATTTCTGTACTATTTATGTTGGAAACTTGAAATAAAAAGCATTATGTAGAAAAGGAGTTGGCGTCGTTTTGAAATGGGGCAGTCATTAACAAAAATAGCATAATATTAAAGTTCAGTATAAAGACACTAAAAGTTGCTATGGACGAACTTCCCTAAACCATATCGGAACGTAGCTATACAAGCAATTTTTCGATCGACCTGGGAGGGAAAGTACTCTAAATGCTGGAGATTTCTAAGATTTCCGAAATGCCACACCCAGTCCAACTGGCCCAGCCCAGTCAAACTGACTTTTTTAAACCTAAATCTTCTCTAAATTTCATTTTATCAGATTTTTACAGAGATTTGATCCTTATGGTTGAACCTATCGATTGATGCAAAAACAATACAGTATGTTATTTTTTTTAGATTTAATAGGTTTGATTACTGAGTTCGACTAGCGATTTTGCGGCAATCTTTAAATGTAGTTTTATTTCTTTAAAAAAGAGAATGTTTTCTTTGAATGAAATTAGCTATCTCCGGTATTTAGATTACTTCTTATCCTACATATTATGATCAAAAAGTAATTATTCTATTGCAGTATTTTTGCTATAAACTACTATTATAAACCAAATAATAATGACTGTTACCATTTCGACGAACCAACCGATCGATATGTTGCATGAATATCGCCCTGATGGTTCCAGATCACTCAAATGCCCTTATATGCCACTAAATTCGATGGAACAATTATCTCAGAGATCTTTATTAGTTCACGTGATCTCTTCCATTAGTTCTTGCATGAGAAGCAACTGTTAATATTAGATAGAGGATACCGGGACTGTATTAGAAATGTGGAATAAAAGTACTCTAAATTAGCGAATTTTACTCGAAGAAAATACATCCTTTAAAAGAAACAATACAATGGATTGTCGAAAAAATAACATCCTGTATTTATATTGCATCAATTGATAGGGTCAATCATAAGAACCAAATCTCTCTAACAAACCTGAAAAATAAATTAAGGGGAATCCATAAAAAAGGTTAAGATTTTGGTAAATCGGTTCGCCTAAAGTTGCAGTCTCCCTTTTTTATTTCATTTTTGTAGCATAGCTTTGTATGTCTTTTATTTGTAGTTGCATATATTTTTTCTGTATATTATAATATAATAGTTAATGATTAATGATATAAAGTTATACTGATAGAATCAAAAGAGAAAATTGAATTAAAAACCGTTATACCTTCTTTTGCAGGCCAGTGTATTTTATTTATTATAAAATAAAATATTCAGTGTTCAATGGATCAGACTGAAGTAGACGTGTGGCGCAGACTGTCTAAAATATGCGTTTAGCTGAACCACTATTATCTTCAAGTACGGCCAATATTGCCTACAAATATTTTCTAAATGAGGTTGATTTCTTTAAAAATGAAATAAGTAATGATTATACATAAGAGGATCAAGCACTAGTTGCAGGAAAGTTTTGAAGACGTATTTACGAGAATTTTAAACGAGATTGGTATTATAGAAACACCAAGATGAAATGTGAAAAAATAGAATTTCAGGTAGCAGAGAAAATATTATGAAGAAATCTAAAGCAAATGGATGTGAGTGAAGTGATTTTCTGTTTTCCTTCATTTTGTTACAAACAAAAAAAAACCTATGTTTAAAAAAACTGATTTCAAAAACTTTAAATCATCAAATTTACAGATTTATTGATCTGTTAGAAGTGCCTAGCCCGAGAGGCCATATTCTTTCAATTGATTGCACCATAATAGTCCCGGATCAACAAACAAAGTAGGCACCGACTTCTAACAAACCAGCAAATCTGTAAATTCAGTAAGTTTTCTCTTATCTTTATTATACAGTTCTTAGTTTTTGAAGTCGGTTTTCTAAACGTTGTTTTTTTTATTTTTTACTTTTTAGTGACTAATAGGTTGTTTTTAAATTGTATTAATTTTGTCCGTCCTTTCAGAGGGCAGTCCAGCATGCCGACCATATTTTTCGATTTAATGCTCTCAATCATTTGCTATACATCATGAAGAAATTCCGTTATTTTATGTGTTAATTCCAATAGTTCAAAACTTGGTAATTCTAGTACGCCCTTGACCATCGTAATGTTGCCTATACTACTGGTATGTCACTATACTAGCTAAAAAGCAATCATTTCCCATTTTCTATTTAGTTTCGAGGAGTTCTCTGGTATATATCCGGAGAGCAAGGTCCAATACCTATGAAGGAACTATCTGTGAGTTATACCAAATACAATGCAAAAAAAATACATTCGATTCGTAAGCGATGAGAATATTGAAGAACATAGAGAAGAAGTGGGCTAAAAATATATTTGTCAAAACACACATAAATGTTTACAAATTTAAAACTAGTTGCTCAAACTATCAAATTTTTATGTGACCAAGTGGCATTTATTTTGCGTCAAATCAAGAAGATCACGTAAATCGGATCATAAATCTCAGAGTAATCGATGTACATACATAAAAGATGCCGATCGAATGAGAACCTCCTTGTTTTCGGAAGTCGGTAAAAATTGAAGGAAGACAAAAAAGCATTAATATTGAGTAAGTCATAAAATAATAGATTATTTGGATAAAATCGAAATTATGATGCGGCGGGAATAAACCTGGATGAGTCATTTATCGGGTGTTTTGGTAGAGTTTGGATTTTAAATTGGCACCGTTCAATAGAATTACTTTACTATTGTAATATACACATATAATTCAACATTAAATTCTATGAAAAAATAGAATAGCATACCTTTATAATCGTTTCATCTGTTACAGATGAAACAAAAAAAGAAAAAATCCATGCGATTGCAGTTACAAATAACCTTGATGTCGTAGTATTTCTATTGTCATCAAATGTGAAATAATTCCTGAAAAATATGTAACAAACAATTTTAAAACAATACCTAATTAATGTCCTTCAAACGTATAAAATGGCCTACAAACGAATAATTAGTTAAAACCGTTTTGTTAAAAATGAAACGGTTATGTTGTGTAAACGCTAATGCTGTATTTTATAGGATTTATTATTAACTAAAAAATAACATAACATAACCTCACGCCTATATCTCCGAAGGGGTAGGCAGAGTTGCTAGCATCCACATATCGCCAGTTTATGTTTTAGGTCTCAATGTAATAGGTGGCGAGCCTATTACATAATAGATGTGGATATAGCAGATAAGATACCTTAATATTAATTATATTTCTTAGGATAAAGCCGAGATATTATAGAGATTGAAATTAGATGTAATTAATTATATGCCGCCAATGTCCAACATCAACAACAAGGTCCTCACTGATACAATTTCAGACTATGTTCATAATGAAGACTAAAAAGATTATCTCACTTTATCGAACTTGAATGATAGGTATATAGTAAATTTCTGTTGGTTAAATAGCTACATTTGCTGTGAGAGCCGTAGTTCAAGACAATTGAACATTTACAGGCTGGAAGATTTCGACCTTACCTGAAGGGGAAATACCAATTGTTGCTTGATTAAAAGGAAAAAAAGTCCATAAAATCCGTATCATATTCAAATTCTCAATTCATTCGATAACAATGGTTCATTGAAAAAGTTTGGTACAGTACATAAATAATACTAAATGAAATTTAAAACTAGAAACCATTTTTAGTAACTAAAACATATAAATAAAAAATTAACATACATACATAATGTATCATGAAATACCTCCGCATCATCACCATCGGTTACGTTCCCAAAAGGCTAGCTGCATTGTTATTTTGAATGGCAATGCTTCTGTGCAAGATAATTCAGCCTGCTAGTCCTGCGTAGTGTCAATCAGCCGATTTGCTAAATCTTTGCATAGAAAACTGAGCTCTTCCAATTAGTCCCACCCTCCCCTTTCCTACACAGGACAACGCGTGCAGGTCTTAGATGTCATCCGCACACGGTGCAAAACATCCGATCAAGAACCAAGCGGTTCGGAGACTCTTTCCTCTGTCGCACCATTAAGGCCTGGAATTCATTACCAGCTCACGTGTTTCCTTCTTCCTACAGTCCCGGGTCCTTTAAGCGGGGCGTGAAAAAGCATATGATAAGGCCGTCAAGCTGAGTGTCACCATTGTCACACGGTATGTGTAAGTAATGGTGACCCTCTTTTCTGGGATTTTGCCTTCAGCTTACCATCAGGCAAGGCGAAGTCCAATTGACGTGTCCTATATAAAAAAAAAAAAAAAAAAAAAAAAAAAAAACGGGCACTCCCTATGTCCCCGCCTCAAAAGCATAATCACCTGTTATGTTAGAATATTTGCGTCGTTTGAGGTTTCCGCAGATGCACCAGCTTTGCTGGCACAAACTACTGTGCATGGAAGATGTGACGGCGCAAGTGTGGCGATGCAGGTTGCGTCCCACACCAATCTCCCAAGTTAGCAATGACATACCATCCGGGCTCTTAGCATCGTCACGCACCCGCCTGTTAGGCCGCATGGCCATAGGGCCCAAGCCTGTCGACAGTTTCACCGAAGTAGGAGTGATGGGGAAAACACATGTTCCTAAGCGAAGGCAAGTGGCAAGGCGGAAAGTAGTATCGTCCAACATAGTACCTATGTTGGGCGATGGAAGTGCCTGAATCCAGAGGCCTTCACCTAGAGCCAGCTGGCACGCAAGCTCTGGACTATCTCTTACCAGCTTGCAAAGTGGCGCATCCCATTGTATCTGAGCGAAAAGGTTACCAGATAACTGTTTTGGAACAAGCACCGTTCCAAGCACTAATGGCATCGAACTTACATGACAAACAGACATATCGTTTTTACTCAAAGAGTTATCAGGTACCTTTTCAACGATAAAGTTATATTAAATGACTGAAGTTTATTTCTGGTTTAAAATGTAACTTTATTGAGTAACTGCATGAGGTACAAGTAGTTTGGAGTACTTGATCTAGAACCGCGGTACACCGAACCGAGAGAATTACCTTATTGAGTTACATTATAACTCATGAATTGAGAAGGCTTGCGGTTTTAATCGGTCTAAGTCCGACATAAATATTCCTACTGGTCGTAGGAGTAATAAAAATAAACCGGCCAAGTGTGAGTTGAACTTGCACACGAAGGGTTCCATAGCATTGTCTAGCCCTCATTGATTTATTTTCAATTCATTATTTATTTTAGAAATGAATATGTCACAACAAACTAGCTTAATTCAATGAACAACCTAGCTTCTTTACTAAACAGCAACGTTCAACTAACAACCTGAATGATAATCAGCTTTCAGTTTACAAGCTTAGAGTTCAGTTATTTTTATATTTGTCTAGTGGGAGTAGGCGCATAATGACAAAAACGGAAAGGACAGATTGGTAAATGAACAGACGATATTATGCTGTCGCAGATTATCAATAACTCAAAAAGCCATATTTGCTGAATGCCAGTTTCACAAAATGACCAATTCGCAGAATGCCAGATTTTCAAATTGTAAACGACTATTTACTGATTGTTCATCAGGTTGTTATGTATGTATTACCACGCGAACAATGGGGGAAATGAAAGCAGAGAATTGGTATGAGGTCTGCTCATTTCCAGAATAATAATCGGTACAATATTTTTTAATATTTTAATTGTTTGAAACATGTGTCAAGATAGGTGCGTAGTGGTAAAGTGAGTCACTAAAAGGCGAGGGTTCGCAAGAACCTGGAAATGGCAAACTAACATTATACAACACAAAATGAACCTTACGCGCATTGAGCGCAAGCCTGACTTACGCTTAAACGTATGGCGAGCATGCGGCCTTCCTTAGACGCATTCACGACATATAACAAGGCATCTAGCTATAAAAATGAATACGCTGCTAGTACTCAAGTGAAATCAAACAATAATGAATCTTAAGAGCTATGGCAAACTAAAACAGTTTAAAGGCGCGGGCACCGCGAATCCGTACGATTTATACAAATCAAAAAAAAAATAAGGCAAGGCACGGCAACCGCCAATTTCTATTAAACAAAATAAAAGCGGCAAAGGCGCCGCTAAACTGTGCAAAATAAACTAACGTAATAATTGTTATAATAAAATCAAAGTCGTAGGCGTAGGCGCCGACATCATCATATTTTATCGAAATTTGGGTGTCGCCATCTATAGACTAGGAACCGTAATACATATTTGAAAAAAAATACTCAGAGTTTAAACCATCGACAAAGCGACATAGGTAATAAGAATATGTACTAGAACAACGGATAAACATACTTATATACTTTTATTTGTAAATAATTATTTATTTTAAATTCGTGTTATTAATTATTTGAATGTCTATCGGTAGAGTATAATATGCCAATGATTTCAAATAAATATCTTATTTTTTTATACCACCTAGGTGGCAGACAAGCACACGGCCCACCTGATAGAAAGTGGTTACCGTGGCCTATGGACGCGTGTAACACCAGAGAAGTCACACTCGCGCTGCCGACCCTGTAAACATAAAGTCTCTGTGCCGTCAGTGTAGAGGACAAAGCAGGACAAGCCTAGTCATCCCGCTAACAGCACAAATTCTCCAGTGAGCTCTGGCCACCCTACTCACCGCTGGGAACACAATGCGAAGTTATTATAACCGCGGTATTCTGTAGGGCGGTAGGTACTTCCCCAGTCGAACTGCTCAACTGGGCGGAAATACCGCCGTGTCCTACCTCCTATAAACCTATATCTACCCATGGCATGTAAAAGTAAAAATAAAAAAATTTAAATAGCTACGAAATATTGTTTCAAAAGACTATAAGAATATAATATAAATATGTAAACATTATCCTCGTATTTAAAAACTAATTTATGATAATATATGAATAGTTTATAATAGACAAAACCACTAGTTATTAATATGTCGGTACTATTGACTATTTAAATAAATAAATAAGTCATGGAAGTTGAATAAGTATTGCATTCAAGAATAAGTGCAAAAGAGACGTATGCGAAGATTTGGCACCTATTCAACCGATCTTTAAAAATAATTTTAAAGCCTTAAGAAACAAAGGTTCAGAGTTTTAGACTATATTCCACAAGGGAAAGATCGCGGGTTAGAATCCCGCCGGAACCGATTAATTTTTTTCTATATCTTAATCGATTTATTCCACAATTCAAGCAATTTAAAGATATTCTTTACAGAAGGGGGCAGGTTTTTTTATAAATATGATTATTTTTTTCTCGTCTGGGAGACGAAAGAATTCCTGAAGCTTTTGCAAAAAGCTTTTTAATATGTGATGTTGGTGCAAGGATGAAAATCCCAATCTTTTGCAAAAATAGTCGTCAGACGGGGAATTCACGATAACCCAGCAGGTACCTATCCCGGTGACTGTACTTTTAAATGTTCTCCAAAAACCCTTTTATCAGCTTTTCGGTGTGCATCTTGATTTAGGGTCAGATGATAATACAAAAAAAAATTGCCTAGTTGTATATGGCTTATTACCAAACAAGACTGAACAGACTTATGTAAGTTTTTCAATTATTAAAGATACATTAGACTTGAAGATGGGGTCTTTTAAGTGAAACTATGAAATTGCAATTATCAACGCAGTTAAAACTGTTTACCCTGATGTATCTGTCAATGGATGTTATTTCCATTTTCAAAAAGCTGTAAAACAGAAGGCTTGAAAAAAATAAAGGTAGAAAAATTACCAGAATGACAACAAATTTGCCCCCTCTACCAGAAAATGATATGCAGTCGTGTTAGGAATCCATTTTAGACGATTATTCACAAAACAATCAAAGATTTTAAAACATATTTTGAATGACAGTGCTGTCAAAATTTTTGCCCGAGTTGTTGAGATGCTCAGAAAATACGCATAGAACAACAAATGTATTAAGAGGTCTGGCACCATCGATTAAATTTCAAAACTCCCAAGAGGCCTCAAGTCTCTCACTTCGTACAAAAAATAATTAAAGATGCTAAGCCTTATACATAGGTTACACTAAAAGTTTCCGGAACTGGCCACTTACATAAACAATATTTAAAAATTTATTACAACATTTGAAAATAAAACTCTTTGGCTGTAGAATACAGTTTGTTTCATCTGACTGTCTTTTGTTTTTACCTTGTGGCGCCATTTAAAAAATTGTGTGTCTGCATCAACATGGATTTAACTCGGGAAAATTTTCGTAGTATGATTTTCTACGATTTTAAGTGTAATTTGACGGCTCAACAGAGCATCGCTCGGCTTGAAACAGCTTTTGGCGATGAAGCTCCATGCAAGACGACTGTTTATAGCTGGTTTGCAGAATTAAAGCGTGGTCGTATCAATCTCAGTGACGAATCTCGCGATGGTCGGCCGTCCACCGCTGTGACCAACAAAAACATCGATGCTGTGCGCCGTATGATTGAAACAGACAGGCATGTGACCTACCATGAAATTCGCGCATCCTTAGAAATAGGCATGAGTCAAATACAATCAATCCTACACAAACATTTGGGTGTGAGAAAGCTGTGCTCGCGGTGGATCCCACATAACTTGACCGAGGATCAAAAAACGGACCGCGTCACTTGGTGCAGTGCCATGCTTACCAGATTCAACGAAGGTGCGTCAAATTTGGTGTGGGACATAGTAACAGGTGACGAAACATGGATTTATTGCTACGATCCCAAAACAAAGCAGCAATCGAGCGTATGGGTCTTTCAAGATGAGCCGAAACCAACCAAAGTGGCGCGCGTGAAAAGTGCATCTAAGCGGATGATTGCTTCTTTTTTTAATAAAACTAGACACGTGGCTACTGTTGCTTTAGAAAATCGTCGTACTGTGAATAGTGACTGGTACACGACCATTTGTTTGCCGGAAGTTATTGACGAACTCCGTAAAAATAACCGTAAACGCCGTATCATCCTGCACCACGACAATGCTAGTTCTCACACGGCCAGACAGACAAACGACTTTTTGAAGGCGAAAAATGTAGAACTCATGAGTCATCCTGCATACAGTCCCGACCTGGCACCTTGTGACTTTTATCTGTTCCCAAAAATTAAGAACCAATTACGCGGCCAACGATTTTCATCACCAGAGGAGGCTGTCGAGGAGTATGAAAAACACGTTTCAGAGGTCACCACAGAGGAGTGGCACAAAAGTTTTCAAAACTGGTTTGATCGAATGAAAAAGTGCATAGACGCCAAGGGAGATTATTTTGAAAAACAATAAATTAATTTTGTACCTTTAATAGTATTTTTTCATATTCATTCCGGAAACTTACTAGTGCGCCCCACGTATATTTTTTTAAATAGATTCTTTTTGTTCAGCAAAAAATAAGTAACGCAATTCTGATAAAATAAGACAATAAGATTAAAACTAGTATAATGATACCTGTTGTAAATAACAAATACTACATATTAATTATATTTTCATTTTGTTGAATATATTATTTACTTACACTGAATATAATTATTTGACATTTGTATGTAGTTATGGCTAAATATATATGGTTGCGCCGATAGTAGAATTTGTATTTTTTTTCGCTCAATAGTAGTAATTCAAATTGATGACACTGAACACACGCTCCCTATACCCATCTCCCTCCCGCACTACCTTTAAAGTGAGATAGCAATAGTTTTCGCACCGCTCAATTGTCAAAATAGACGCATCTTCCCTTCCGCTTTGAACTAGTAAACAATGGCCGGCGGCGCGCGCGTCTCTCAGAAATTAATAATGTTTGTTGGATTTTAACCGCTTTCATAGACCTTTACCGATCGGATTGTGCCTCTCGTGTGTCCCTCAAGTGATTTAGTGATGTGGGCAGCAGCTCCTGAGCCAGGAAGAGAAGATCGGTGCAACGGCCCAGCCAGCAAATGACAAAACAGCACGTGGCGTAGTAAAGGTTAGTGCATCCTCTCCTAATTTCTCGGGTTGCATTCAATGCCTAAACCACCTCCGCGGCAACCCGATCACCTATCTTGTTTGTTGTGTAAAGTGTCATATGAAACATGTTAACTTCACCCCCCGCAAAATACAGTCCACTAGCTCAGGTGGCATGAGAATCGCGCCACCATTCTTTTTGGTCCTGGTCGAGCCGGATACTTAGTCGTAGTTCGCAATTTTGTTATTATTCTATTGGGAATAAACGCACCGCACCTAAATACCTAGTTATTTTAGTAGAAAACCCCGCATCTAGGCATTTAGGTTTAGATCTTAGGTATACTAGACACCCTAGTGCATAGGCACAGTGTAATACCTAACGCACTTGGCTTTTGTTTATTTGTTTCAATTTCTAAGTTGTCCGTTCGCCGCTGGCTCGCATCGTGTTTACTTGATACCTACATAGGTTATGTACGTGGCTATGCCTCGCTCGCATTTCTCTTATCGTATCGATCCTTAGTCGTAGCTCGCTTTTGTTATTTATTCCACAGGGAATAAACGCACCGCACCTAAATACCTAGTTATTTTAGTAGAAAACCCCGCATCTAGGCATTTAGGTTTAGATCTTAGGTATCCTGACACCCTAGTGCATAGGCACAGTGTAATACCTAACGCATTTGGCTTTGTTTTTATTTGTTTCAATTAAGTTGTCCGTTCGCCGCTAGCTCGCATCGTATTTACCTAATACCTACGTGGGTAGATACGTGACCAATACCTCGCTCGCATTTCATTCAAATTCATACGAAAGTATTTTAATTTGAATAGATATTACGCAATACTTAATCCCTGAAATAATAGTTGAACCTAGACAGCGATCTAGCTCGCGTAGGTACGATCTTGTTGCTATGCGCGTTTTGTTCAAGCCGGCACTCGCAGTTATAAGTACCTACCTACCTACAGATATCGTTCGCGCCGCGTCGCTGTACTGTAGGTACCGCTAAGATTAAGTCATTTCATTTGTTTTTTACCGCACTTTAGTTTGATATTAGTTGTAAAAATGCCCCCAAAGGTTGGTAGTACCGATAGTAAAGTTCAACTGAAACTTTTATACGCTAAAAGAGAAATGATTTACTCTCGTGTACAATCGATTTGTGATAATGCACTTAAAACCTCTTATTTGGCTATTAGAGATTCGTTCTTGTGTTCTATAGAAAACTTGGATAGTTTGCGCGCGGATTTCGAGTCTTTAGTACATGACATCAACGTTTTAGAGTTAAATTTAAATCCCGATTACTCAGTGAGTTATCAGGCCTTGTCGTCGTTTGACGATTTGTATTGTCGTATCAAACGCGTCGCTAGGAGTTTGGAGAAACCGTCTGACCGACCCAATCCCACTCGCGACCGACCTAAGTTGCCACCAATTCAAATACCCGAATTTGATGGTAACATTCGCAATTGGTGTTTATTTATAGATAGTTTTGAGAATACAATAGATAAGAACGATTCGTTGACAGATCACGAAAAATTGCATTATCTCGTTGAAAAATTAACTGGTAAAGCTATAACCGTTTGCGCTGGAATTACGTTTAGTGCCGAAAATTATAATTTAATTTTAAATACTTTGAAAGCTAAGTATGAGGATAAAAGATCGGTAGCTAACGCATATTTGGATCAGATGTTTGACTTGAAATCCATTACGGCATGTAACGATCAAAACTTAGAGAAGTTTCTAGATACTTTCGCATCATCTGTTCGCGCCGTAAAGAACCTAAAGATCGATGACCTCTGCGACTTCTTATTTTTGTATATGGGTTTAAAGAAATTAGATTCCGAAACCATTCGATTATTTGAGTCGGATCACCGCGGCAATAAAATTCCTAAGTTCGAAGACTTAGAAAGTTTTGTTCGCGAGCATATAAAAATATTGCAACGCTCTTCATCGAAACATGAAGGCGCGAAGAAAGTTGTTAGTTCGGAACGCAAAATAGATGCGTCATCGAGGTCACTAAGGTCAACTCATACTTATGTTAATACCGCACCAGCACATGTACAATCACCTGTTTGCTCTTTGTGTAATACTCATCATTCGCAATTGTACAAGTGTCCGGGTTTCCTAAAATTATCGCCTAATGATCGTTATAAATTTGTTCGCGCTAATAATTTTTGTTTTAATTGTCTCGGTACTAAACACCGCGTTGTTTTATGTAATAGTAGCAATAGTTGTCGCAAATGTCAAGCGAGACACCATACTTTACTTCATTTTGAAAATAGTAATGCCGCATCCAATGTGAGCACAGTTGGTTCGTCGAGCGGTGACACACGGCGGCCTGCGCCACAGCCGCAGCCCGCGCTCGCGCGCGCTCCGGCCCGCCCGGTGACCGCTGCGAATGACGTCACTTTGTGTTCGTTGTCCGCTAGTACTGCGCTCACTACTGTTGTCCTCGCGACTGCTCGCGTTATTGTTGTCGATGCATTAGGTAAACCGCACATTGTTCGAGCGCTATTAGATGGCGCTTCGCAAAGTAATTTTATTACTCAAGATTGTTGTCAACGTCTTGGTTTCAATGTTAATAAGCGTTCAACCCGCTCAGTGGTGAAGGGTTTTGGAGGTTTACAGTCAGCTGTTCATGGCACCGTTAAAACAAGGTTTGGATCTCGTTTTAATAATAATATTTGGTTTGACATGGATTCGCTCGTTATGGATAAAATAACTGAACAGTTGCCTACCGTCCCGGTTGACACGTCTTTATTAACGAAATTTAAAGACTTGCCTTTAGCAGATGAGACTTACGCTGTTCCTGGAGTCATCGATATATTGATCGGCGCTTCGATTCTCCCGCACCTCCAGTTATCACGTAAGGTTCAAGGGGGACCGACGTACCCCGCTCCGCACGCACTGGAAACAGTTCTTGGTTTTGTTATAATTGGTTTCGCACCCGCTTCTATAGATAGTTTTAGTCACTCGACTGCTTCGTTCTGTTGCACCGTCGAGCCGCCACTGGAGTCTACCATCCGCAAGTTTTGGGAAATTGAAGAGGTCAATGTCCCACCTATCCTAAGCGATGAGCAGGGTCGTTATGTTGTCGCGCTCCCTTTCAAGGGAGATATTTTTTCGCTCGGTGACTCCCGTGTATCCGCTGAAAAACGCTTTCTTTGTTTAGAACGAAAAATGCAGGCGTCTCCAAAGTTGAAGCGGGCCTGTGATGAGGTTGTTAACGAATATTTAGATAAAGGTTGCATCTCACCTGCGCCTGCGGACACTGGCGGAACCCAGCCTTCGTACATTATCCCGCACCACGGAGTTATTAGAGAAGATAAGCTTACTACTAAACTCCGCGTAGTTTTGGATGGCAGTGCTAAGACTAGCACTTCCGTGTCGCTTGATGACATTTTGTATTGTGGTCAAAATCTTTAAGGTAATTTATTTGACATAATTGTAAATTTTCGCATTAATATTAGTAGAATTTTAGCTTTTTCGGACTCAACAGTCGCTTTGTGTTGGGCCCACTCTTCGCCCCATCGTTGGGACACATTCGTCGCTAATAGAGTGGCAAAAATTCAATCTGAATTAGCGCCACAAAATCTCTTTCATGTTGCTGGCACCGACAACCCAGCCGATTGTCTCTCTCGTGGATTGCTTCCTTCGCAAATTTTAGATCACCCGTTATGGTTTAGTGGACCGTCCTGGATTCATGCCGCGTTAGATAAGTGGCCAGTTAGTCAATACAATCCCACTACGGTTTCCGAACCACCCGAGGAGAAGAAGCACTCGCTTGTTGTATCGGTCCCGCGTGAAGAGTCCCTTATTTGTTGTTGGCTAATCGCGTCTCGTCTTGGTCGAGACTGTTGCGTTGTGTTGTTTATGTAGGCCGATTTTTGAGAATTTTATCTACGCGCGGTCATATAGAGTTGACCGGTGATTTAAGTACGCAAAAATATTTGCCCGCAATAGATGTTGATGACGATGGAATGCACCTTCTAACTCGTCACGCTCTTTTAGATAAATTAGTCCAATCGTTTTGGAATCGTTGGAGAATCGATTATTTGCACACGCTGCAGTCGCGTCAAAAATGGAATACTCCATCCAACCCAATTACTGTAGGTACGGTGGTAGTCCTTATGACTGAGAATGCGCCTCCTTTACATTGGCCTCTAGGAGTAGTAGAGGAAGTTTTTCCCGATTCCCGCGGGATAACTCGTGTTGTACGGGTTAAAACCGCAACCGGATCGTATCTGCGCCCGGTTGTTCGCCTCTGCCCTCTGCCTAACCAGCAGTAGGCACGAGTTCAAACCTAGGTTTATATTTTAGTTGTTATTTCCCAAACCTAGATTTAGATTAGACTTTAGATTTGTTCCGCATTTTTCGTTTTGAAGGTAACCCTTCAAGCCGGGGGGAATGGTTGCGCCGATAGTAGAATTATTATTTTTTTTCGCTCAATAGTAGTAATTCAAATTGATGACACTGAACACACGCTCCCTATACCCATCTCCCTCCCGCACTACCTTTAAAGTGAGATAGCAATAGTTTTCGCCCCGCTCAATTGTCAAAATAGACGCATCTTCCCTTCCGCTTTGAACTAGTAAACAATGGCCGGCGGCGCGCGCGTCTCTCAGAAATTAATAATGTTTGTTGGATTTTAACCGCTTTCATAGACCTTTACCGATCGGATTGTGCCTCTCGTGTGTCCCTCAAGTGATTTAGTGATGTGGGCAGCAGCTCCTGAGCCAGGAAGAGAAGATCGGTGCAACGGCCCAGCCAGCAAATGACAAAACAGCACGTGGCGTAGTAAAGGTTAGTGCATCCTCTCCTAATTTCTCGGGTTGCATTCAATGCCTAAACCACCTCCGCGGCAACCCGATCACCTATCTTGTTTGTTGTGTAAAGTGTCATATGAAACATGTTAACTTCACCCCCCGCAAAATACAGTCCACTAGCTCAGGTGGCATGAGAATCGCGCCACCAATATATATATATATATATATATATATATATATATATATATATATATATATATATATATATATATATAGCTGTCATTTTGAGAATATGGCAGTTAATTAGACGCTAGAGGGCGTTAATTGTTACAACAATCTGAACATCGTCTGTGATAAAATAAATATTAAAATTGGTTTTAACGCAAAGCTAAGTGTGAAAAGTCGCTAAAGTGTGAAGAATACATGCATACGACACTTCGTATGCATGTATTCTTCATCACTATATCTACATAAATATCGAAAGAACAAATCAAATACGATCGAGAGGTGCTGGGTTCGAATCCTGGCCATTACACTACCGACACGAACCCACTTCTAGTACAGGCAATTTAGCTTAGTTGGAGGGGTTAGAGGGAATATTAGTAATTGCGGTTGCTAATATTCTAAAATAAAAAAAATAATAATAATACCAAATTTTAACGTTCGGTTAGTTCGCGGGTGTCAAGTGTGTGAAAAAATTGAATATAGGCGGCTAGAAAAAATGAAAACCATGCTATCAACAGAAATAATAAGATATTTATAAATGATAAGGAAAGCGTCCCCAATGACAAAACCTAATGACCCACCAGCACAATTTAACAATAATATTACAGAGGTAAGGCATGAAGAACCATCTACACAAATATCCTCACAGATCCAACAGTCCACAGGTACTTTAAAACAGAGAAACAGCAGGACATTTCTTTGACAATTTCACGATAACCTCCCAAAAAATCCAGAGCATAGGAAATAAGGTAGATCAACTCGAACAATTACGAATAAGCTCTAATATTGATATTATATCACTGTCAGAAGTAGGCTACAATCACCACTATGTTATGTCTACAATATGGGTTTCTTCAAGAGGGGTATCAGAAGGTTTCTTCATGGTCGGCAGCGCGAGTTTGACACCCCCCGGTGTTGCATACGTCCATAGGCTACGGTAACCGCTTACCATCAGGTGAGCCGTGTGCTTGTCTGCCAACTAAGTGGTATAAAAAATGTCTGTAATGCCAGAGGGTTATAAACTTAGATCCATCTTCTATCGCAAAATCCGTGAAGATAGAGGAGTCTGTATCATGGGTAAAAACAATATAGAATGTATGGAGAGGTGGTATTGTAAATCTCTCCAAAGAATTTATAATAGAGTTTAGTGCAATAATTTTTTATTGCACTAAACTCTATTATAAATTCTATGTATATATATATTTACCTAAACTTAATTGTATACTTGTAGGATTGTATAGATCTGATCGAAATATAGATATATTTTATCAACAAATTGGAAAGCTTCTACATAAGTTAGATACCAAAAACTCTCAAAGAAACATAATCATAAGGGGAGACTTCAACATAAATGTTAACAAGAAAGATAAAAAAAACACTTGAATTTATAAATTTTATGAAATCACACAACTATGTACAATTGATCCGTGATCCTACGCGCGTAACAAAAACCACAACCAACTGTATTATTACTAACTGTAAATCTTTTATTAAAAAATCATCAGTTAAACTGCGGTAGCCTAGTGGTATGGATAATGGACTGCTGAGACAAGGTCTCGGGTTCGATCCTAGGTTTTACCATGGCTCACATCAACGACTTTTCGATGCTTTTCGAAGTTATGTGTGTATTTATGTTCTCGCCACCTTTTACATTGGGACCTAAACATAAACTGGCTAGCACCTCTGTCTACCCCTTCGGGGATATAGGCGTGAGTTTATGTTTTGTCATATTATGTAATCAGTTCAAAATTATTGGCTATCTGACCACAAAGCTATAAATATAGAACTCCATATAGACAGCGCACCAAACTTATGCAATGAAACGTGGACAGTTAAAAAAAGAATTTTTACAAAGCACAAAATACACTCCTTCAAAAGCTCACTAAAGGGAGTTAGGTGGTAGGACAATATCATACAAAAAAACAGAAGCATAAATGAAAACTATACATCCTTTATAAAATGAGCACATTCCTGTACAAAAAAAATTAAGAAACAATAAACCGAAAAAAGGATGGCTCACAAAAGGACTAAAAAATCATGCATGCATATAAGGGTACTAAGATCTATATGTAATGAAACAAATAACTCCGTTATAAAAAAAAATTGAAACAATATAGTAAAATGCTAAAGTCCAGTATTACAGTGTCAAAAAAGTTAGTATACAGGCCAGATGAAAAAATCTGATAATAAAGTTAAAAGTTAAAACTATGTGGAAAACATAAATACAATAACTAGAAATACAGACATTAAGAAGAAAGAAAATATAGCGTTGAAAGTGAACGATGAAATGGTAACATGCTCCTTAATAACTGTAGCTGAGAGGTAAAGAATAATAAGAACCAAATCTAAAATTTTACAGGGCGAACTTTTAAAAGACGGGCGGCGTGTATTTATGAAGTAAAACACTATTTATTGATAGTGTTTCAATAAAATAGGTAAATTATAAATGTACATTAACTAAGTAATACTATGACTTTGATTTTATGAAATAAAAATATTATAATTATTTGTATTATAAGAAATACTGGACTTATTATTATTTAAATTATAAATCTTACAGATTCTATTTTGTTAATCACATTATTTTAACAATAAGTCAAATGCAAATCTCATTATTTTTCTATTCATTGTATTCCTTTGTGGATTTTGATGTAAATGGTTGTGTATGTAATAAAAATAATAAATCAAGTTGCTATTTTGTAGGATTTATTATTATGAAAAAACAAGGCACAATTGGTAATAAGAATATTTAAATTTAAAAGATATTATATGTTTAATTCGCGCTGACCATCAACATGAGGTAGGTTTTTATAAAAATCGTGACATATTAAAGGTATCCACTTTAAAGTTTTTTGCAAGTCTACATACTTCTTAGTTCTGTTGAGATAGGGTTTAAATCTGTTCTTATGGGGATAGGTGTTGGGATGTCAGAACATGGTGCTCTTTGGTTTCTTAATAGTGAAACTTTTTGAAAATCGTTATCGTTGAAGCTAGTTTTATATTGCAATGTACCGTAATCATCTTTATCCATCCGTATCCACACCATATCCATATTATAGTACACTTTGTCCATTTATACCTTTTTACGGTTGATGAAAGCCGATAATCTACTGTCCTGAAACTGTCCGAAATTTTTAAAATCTTCAACTTCTATGTTTATTGTATTGATTGGCAGTTTTGTAGTAGAACAAGTTTTAACAACCTGCTGCCAGTCCCATGGTGTAGCAATAGAAAATTGCTTTTGCCTATTCTTCTGTCTTTCGATTAGAGAATGAATTCCATCGACCTCCATATGAGTATGTCCTTTCAGTAGATATTTATGTTCAATGACATCTAAATGGGGGATATTTTAACCACAAATAGCAAATAAACAAGTGCATGTTTTTATTTTGTCCAGCACAGTTATCAGACCAAATAGTTACATTCTCTGAAAACCATTTCATTAGACCCGACGCTAATTCATTCCCACCTCTTCCAGGTTTGGATTCATCCCACATTATACACGTACAATGATTAGTAGTACTGTCCATAATAATATAATTTAAAGTCCACAGCTTTCTCAAATAAAACGTCTGACCATTCGTGAGCAAAGGCGTTGGAAGGCACTTCTGTAAATCAACCGTTAAAACTTTTTGAGATTTGTTAATATTTAATAGGCCGTTTACTTTATCGAATGCTTTATTTGTGTACTTAACCAATTTTTTGCTTTTTCTTCTTCTCTTTCCTCGCATTGTACTTCATATAAAGTGTAAAGTTTTTCAATAGTTAGATGGCTACCCAAATACTCTCTTTTTGTTTTTTCTCTACAGTAATGACTTTCGTATTTTGGAAATTCTTCAATGTGTTTTCTTATTGTATTCTTCAGTTGTTCTTTTATTTTGTTTGCTGGCTCTTTTTTCCTCTTTTATCTTCCAAAGTCAATCCACAACTAGATTTTCTTATCGCATTTGCCACAAAAGTAACCGAAATGTCTGAAGTATTAAAACAAAACTAGCACACCTCAATAGTCTCATTACCTAGTGTAAAGCAGTAAGTTCTTGTTTTGTCTCTTTTTTTTCGAGCTATACCATCTTCTGATCTAATTCTCTGCATTTTGGCTGCTTTTTCTTTCATACATGTTAATATAAATTGCTTTTAAGGTTCCAAGTTCCTTCCGACACACAGTACCAGAAACGTAAAATACCTTTTACGCGGATGACCAGAATTTCATTTATAATTTACCTGATACGTGGATGACCTGAATTCCATTACGCAAATTACCAGGATGCAAAAATTACGCATAGTACCAGACACGTAAATTACCTAATACGCGAATGACCTGAATTCCATGAAAAACTGTTGTTATGGATGTGGTGATTTATATCACACAATTATTATTTTTCAATAATGAAAATGTTTACATATGAGCACTTTGGATGTTTCCTTATATATGACGCTGACTGTTCATACACAGAAAACACTTGATGCTAAGTGAGAGATTAAACACTCCTTAGTATAGGTGGGTACTGGCCAGTAATTATACCATTTATGGACTGATTATTATTGACGTAAGCTTTGACATGAAAACATGTCGGAAGCATTAATAATTACTAAAAACCAATTTGGGAATATTTTATTAATTCACGATGGTTTTCGTTATAACTTTAACGTGCGAAATAAGAATTCCAATAATTGGCGATGTGTACATAAAAGGTCAGAGAACTGTAATGCATCCATAACCCTCGATTTGACAAATAAGACCATCTTACAATGTAGTCAAAATGTCTGCCAAAGAAGCGTTGATAAGTGCAAGGTAATTATTGCCATGAATCAATGCAAACAAGAAGTGTGTGATGATCTAGGCTCTGTATCAATAATCGTAGAGAAAAAATTAGAAACTCTCGGTAATGATGGAGTCCATCGCTTGCCTACCGTAAAAGAAGTACAGGATTCCATGTATAGAGCCAGAAAGAAATTTCTGAACACTGACAAGCTGTCTTATCGACGGTTAGAAGACGTTGAGGTTCCTGATGTGTGTTAGCGAAAAAAATTTTGTTATGTGGCGATGGAGACACGGATTTTTTTTAAATATTTTGTTCCCCGACAGCCAGAAAAATTATAAAAAAATTTGGATCAGACATGTATTTCGGTGACGGTACGTTCAAAAGTGCTCCACCCCCTTTTCATATACTATAAACATGGATCTGAATTCTACCGACACCGTCACTCACGTGATTCCAGTGATCTTCGCATTACTGCCTAACAAAATATATGAAACTTATGTGCGGATGTTTGATCTTTTGAAAAATAAGTTAAGGCTTATTCAAAACAGACTATGAAGCAGCAGCTATCAAAGCCGTAAAGACAGTATACCCACAGATTACTATATCCAGCTGCTATTACCACATGAGCAAAGCTGTGTGGAGAAACGCAAAGAGACTGAATTGTATTGGGACAAAAGATGAGTTCTTACTGCATCAGTTTTATTTTTTACAACCGATCAAGATCAAGAATCAGTGCTCAAAATTAAATTCGCAGTCATACGCGCTTTATATGCTAACCAAAAAATTGAACCAACCGGCTGTACTGGCGGCTTATCACGGTTACTCTTCTTCTGGGGTAACTGTACTGAGAAAGAACAAGTGTTTAAATCACAGAAAAGATGTGTAAGGGTAATGTGCAAACTTCAACAAATAGACAGCTGTAGGCCTTACTTTAAGAGTTTGAAAATATTGCCAATGCCGTGTTTGTACATTTACGAAACTGCGGTATTTGTTAGATCCAATTTAGGTTTGTTTGAACACTATACAAGTGTGCGCCACAAACACAAAATATGTTGCCCTCAACATAAGAGCGCGTTAATGGATAGTAGCGTTTTTTGTATGGCGCCTAGGATCTACAATAACTTACCTAAGGTTATTTTAAATGTAAAAAATATCGACAAATTTAAACATGAAACTAAATCACTTCTATACGAAAAAACTTACTATAGTGTAAATGAATTCCTAGAAGACAAGACGAAGTCATTTACTGTAATTTAATTTATTGGAAGTTAACAGAACGAGAGTTAATGTGATTTGAATTGTTTTGATTCGTTTTGTTATGATTTGATTTATTATTATTTTTTGTGTAATTTGAAATAATCTAATGATAATGGAATGTATGTACTCCTTATGATTTTAATTATATAGATGACTTTTATTTTTTGACATTTACTAATATTGACATAATTTTTTTAACTCCAATCAATTATTGGTATGATATAAAGTAGCCTAAATACATAATTGTTTAATTATTATGTTGCATATTTCTACCAATTCTATTGTATGCCTTGAGGCGGAGAATGGAGAAACCACATTTTATCACAGCACCACTATGTATGTACCTACCCATTTTCACAATAAAATGATTTGATTTGATTTTGATTTGATTTGAGTGGTAAGGCTGTGGCTCTTATTTCTTGAATTTTTAAAAATGTAAATTTGTAATTCTTTTTAAATTACTTAGTCATTTTTTTAGAGTTTTGGTGTAATTTACATATTTTTGTTTTATATTAATATTGTTATTATTTGGTTTCTGTTAGCACAGAGATCTCAGTTTTCTTTTATATTTACAAAAAATCTTTATACCTTTAGTGATCCATTTAGGGGAAGTGTTATTTGCATGTACCTTGATTTCTTTTTTCGATTCTCCGTAGTCAATATTTGTTTTGGTTCTTATGAAAATATTTTCTGAATCCATGCTACCGATTCGATCGATAATGTGTTAGAAAATCCAAAAAGTCCTTTCACTAATGGGGCTCGAACTTGAGACTTATACACGACAGTATATGCTTATAACCACCAGGCCACTGCGTACTTACAAATAATGTTCAATTTAGCCACTTATTTGTGCATAACATTCGTAAAGTTTGTTGAGATAACTAATGCAATTGGAATCTTTTCAACATTTTTGCACTGTCACTAAGACTATTAACACTTTTTTAAAGGAATACAATGATTATGTACAGTGTATTGGGTGCCGAAAATACGTTTATGAACGTGGTTGTTCGTAATTACACATCAATACACCAAGTTTGCTTTTATAAACAACATATTTAATTTAATTTAACTGTTTCCAAATTATTATTGTATTGATTAAAATTTCATTTGGGTCTGTAAGATCTAGAAGACAGTAATATATGTACCTACCTACTTCAATTAAGAAAATATGTGCTAAATGTTGCAATGCCTGTAAAAGGCGCTAAGTTTTAAGTACTGACATATAAATTGTAAGATCTATGTACAATTGGTAAGCAATAAATGATTCAATTGATTTGATTGATTCACGCCATTTTGCGTTTCTAACATTTTGTGAATTTGTCCTTTTGTGTTTAAGTCATTATGCGCCTAATCCGAAATATATTACTAAATATTCCGTAAATATTTCAAGTTATTATACATGATATCATGATTGTTCTATGGGAGTCCATCTAAATACTTATTCTATTTTAATTTACTTATTTATTTTTATAGGTAATGCAGTACTAAATATTCCGTGAATTTTTCATGTGTATATCTATTGCCGAGCAAAAATCTGCAGAAAATCACGTTTGTTGAATGGGAACCCCCTTAAATATTGTATTTTCTGTTTTGACATTTGTTATAATAGCGGCAAAAGAAATACATCATCTATGAAAATCACAGCTGTCTTGCTAACACGGTTAATTAGATAGAGGCTGGTGGAAGACCATCGGAAAGCAATATAAATAAAGTTTATTCTATGAGAGCCCCACTTAAAAAATATTCTGTTTTTAGTACTTGTTGTTAAAGCGGGAACCAAAAATCATCATCTGGGAAAATTTTGGCTTTTTAGCTATCATAGATTACGAAATACAGCCTGGTACAGATATAGGCACACATACAACTACGGACAGACACAGGCCTCTTCCTTGTCCATTAAGCACTGTACTAATAAGAATGGCTGGAAGGAGCGTACTCTAATCTGCAATCGTTAAGGGCCGGTATGAGCGTCAATCCTCCTACGATATCGGCAGGGATGAGTGGAAAAAGAAATGAATTAGAGCGTGCTCATTTCCAAGAAATAAACTGTCACAGGTAAGAGTACTTGTAAATCGTGTTAAAAGGAAAGAAGAAGAACCGACAAAAAATTTAACTTGAAAAGTAAAGCATTGATGAATTAATTGCTGAAGTTTGAAGCATTGTCTGCTAGTTGTCTTTGTTTTTATACCACATGGTTGGCAGACAAGCACACGGCCCACCTGATAGAAAGTGGTTACCGTGGCCTATAGACGTGTGCAACACCACGGGAGTCACACTCGCGCTGCCAACCCTGTAAGCACAAGAGTTTCTGTGTCGTCAGTGTAAAAGGCAAAGCAACATAAACTTTTGGTCTTCCCACTAACAGTACAAAAACATCAGACTAAATTACATTAACCAGGAGCGTCACATCCTAGACCACATTCAAGTATATCAACTCAATGTTTTAATTGCGGCGAGGTGAGTGTGATAACATTTAAAATGCAGATGCAATTCTGTGATCACTTAGATCACCTTCAGAAATCGGTTATTCAGCTAAAATAATAAACATGATAAATAGTGTAAAACTCGCCGGGATATTTATCATGTTTATTATTTTCGCTGAGTAACCGATATTGCGTGGTGGTGAACAGTGAAAAAAGTTTTTTAGGAGTAAATATATCGATCTACCCTCTTTCCAGTTCTTTTACTACGCGTATCTGCACTACCACGGATTTCACTCTCACTACAAACTCGAACTCGAACGTTATTACAGATAAGCGCCGTGATTATGGGAAATGTACCGTAATGTCACCGACGATTGCATCTCTTGGTAAATTTCAGTGTGGTCCGGATTGTTCTAGTTGATGGGTTGTAAGTCACCTTTTTGTAGGTATTCACATCAATCAATAATTCACGAATTTTAATCTCATATTCAGTGACGTTCATGACTCCTATCGCATTTCTTTTGTCAGCGTTTAGCACCAAAACGTCTTTATCCTCGCGGAGATCGCGTAATGTGACACGTTCGGGTAAATGTTTGGCTGTAGCGGTTTCGCGCGATCGCGACATCCTGCCTCAACATCTCCGCTTCGACAGTGGGTATTTTATTCCATCGCACTACTTCCTCCGTAGTTCTGATCACTTTATCTTATTTTTACTGAAATAGAACATTTAAGAGGCGTTCTACGGAAGAACGGTTACAAAGAGTGGATCATGCCATCTAGACGCAAGTCTAAACCTAAGCGCCTAGGCTATAAGGTCGAATGACAACCTGCGTACCTACCATACATGAAAGAAGTGACAGATAAGGACCCGAATATTCTAAAAGAGTTTAAAAAAAAAACACTCCTTTTAAAAAGCTGTCACAATGTCTTAAGACAGTTTTCCATTAGAATATTCGGGTCTTTAAAAAATTGACTGCAGCTGTGGGAGCTCCTACATGGGTCAGACCAAACGCACTGTCTTATGCCGGGTCAGAGAGCACATCAGGGCGGTCAAATCGGAGTGGCTAAAGAATATGCCGACCTTGTGTAACATTTCGTGACCACAAACTAATTCGTATACAGGCATGAGTACTACCTACAGATAGATGGAGTAGCGATGAGCAGTCCGGTGGCTCCAGTTGTGGATGGAGCATTTCGAGGCCATAGCCATAGCTACCGCCTCATGCATCAAAAACTGGAAATGGTAGGTTAATGACATCATCTGTATACTGGAGGGGGATGAGAATGTTGTACAACAATACGTGGGCCAGTTCAACAATATCCATTGAAAAATGAGCTTCCTGTACAAAATGGAAAAGAAAAGAACCCTTGCTGTCCTTAACGTGACGATCAGTGATCGTGGGGACGGGTCGTGTAGCCAATCCGTGTACAGAAAACCCACTCACACTGACCGCTACCAACATGCCGACTCAGATCATCATCCACGCCATCTTAATTCAGTAGTGACGTCGCTTACTAACCGCGCATATAGTTTATGTGACGAGGAACATTTACAAGAAGAATTGAATCACATAAGCGGCGTTCTACATAAGAATGGGTACAATGGACGGATCAGACCACCCAGACTTACCACAAATAAATCCTGGAACTGCAAAGCGGAAAGACAGCCAGCCTTTTTACCTTACGTCAAAGGAATGACAGATAAGATCGCTAACATCCTGAAGAATGTTTCTATCAAAACTATCTTCACTCCTTTTAAAAAGCTATCGCAATACCTGCACGCCCCCAATGATGACAATCTACTGAACAGTACAAGATTGACTATAGCTGTGGCAGTTCTTATATATGGCAAATCAAAAGAACGGCTACATGCCGAAACAAGTATACATCAGGGCAGTCAAAAACAATAGAACGTCACTATATACCAAGACCGGTTAGGGAAGCGATTGAAATCAAAAAGTACAAAAATTTCAATCGTGAGGATGGGTTTCAACTACTACAACGTTTGGCATCTAGTGGACTGTCTTTGCAAAAACAACCGGGAACAAGATAAAACAAAATCGCGAGTGGATACAGTTAGCATCGTGTGTCGTGAACGTGATCGAGATCAGGTTCGAGTTTGTAGTGAGAGTGAAATCCGTGGTAGTGCAGATACGCGTAGTAAAAGAACTCAAAAGAGGGTAGATCGATATATTCATTCCTAAAAATCTTTTTTCACAGTTCACCGCCAATACTCCAGTTTCTCCATGATCATAGTGCTTGCAACAGCGCCGAAATATCGGAAATTCAAAACAATACAACATGGTAAATATCCCGATTACTTTTATACTAAAACGAGCTACAGAAATCGGCTATCGCTCAGCGAACAGAGAAAGGGTACAAACACTGGATTGAGCTACACAATCCTTAGATTCTCTCGACAGAACGCCATACCCAGTGAAAGAAGCAATTGAAATTAAAAAATACAAGAATTTAAACCGGGAAGACGGCTTTCAATTGTCGAGTGTCTGGCACCCAGTGATACGTATGTTTACAGGACCTGAGCAAACCACATTAATTTTTAAAACATGTGCGAGTCGACTCTGTGATTGTTGTGTATCGTGAACGTGATCGAGTACAGTGCGTGAACGTGGACAGCGATGCGCGTAACAAACGAGTACGGAAGAGGGTAGACCGATATGGCCTGCCCAACAACAATTAGCTTAGCGGTCAAAGAGATTAGCTTGGCAGTCGTCAGTACACCGTGATCATGGCGCTTATAACAGCGCTGAAATATCGGTTACTCAGCGAAAATAATAAACATGGCAAATATCCCGGCGAGTTTTACACAATTCACCTACAGAAATATTATATAATAGATCATGTACAATTTGCCATATAAAAGGCTAAATAACAGATGAGTGCAGCAAAAAGATAACGGCATGACTAATACTATAAGACTCGCGTCACTGTGAAGCCTCTAGCAGAAGTACTAATAACGTGGTATTAAAGGCTGAATCCATTATATATTCTGATATGAAGGAATTAGGAAGTCATTATTAAATCAACAGGACTAGTCCAGTTGAGAAGTTTCGATTGTATTGCTCGAAGTCCAGCTTTACTTAAATAGAGTGGAAATAACGAGCAACTCCGAAAGGCTCACTTATCTCTCTGGTCCACGAAAATACGTAATGACAGTTGAGTAACTGTGATATACAGATGACTATTAAATTGGGTAATAATCAAGTGAGCAATGTCAAATACTTACGGGTGATGAAGGTTAGGTTTTAGAAAATGACAATTTGTAATTGATAAATCTTCGTGAAGTCCATGAGTTGATCAAAGGTACTGATGTAAAATTGAAAGGAACAGAATGAACTGGTCCAAGATTCAGAGACACTGGTCCATGTCAATGAAAATGATTCATGATCATTACCTTGTCAGTGGTTTGCTTTATCGCGTCATAAGAAAGTGGTTACTCGAGTCATCTAAAGCATTCCATACAACGCTATCTATACATGGGTCTAGATAGCGTTGTATGGAATGCTGTAGCATATGAACATAAACTAGCTTGTGTTATAGAATATACAAGCTAGTTCAGCTTGTGTTATAGAATATAGAATGCGGATAAACATACTTAGATTTTTTTTATTATTACATTTTTGTAAATACATACATATTATACCTAAAAACACCCAAATCAATGGAAATAGACATATTGGCGCATACAAATATTTGGCCTGGTGTCAGTAGTTCGGTAATTTAGTTCGGAATCGGACAGCTAAGACTTTTTCATATCAGTAGTTCGGCGATTAAAAACTACCGTACTACTGAGCTTTTTTGTTCGGTATCATAGGGCGATTAAAAACTACCGTACTACTGAGCTTTTTTGTTCGGTATCATAGGGTAACTATGCTTGCCTATTAAGTAAAATAAATTGTTAACGAATATTTTTAGTGTAAGTATATTTTTTTTATTCAGTAAATCTTTAGAACGGATATATTAACATTAGCTACCTAATTCCAACACGCCAAAAACAAAGCCAATTTGTACAAAAATATTGGCACATCGATTTCACTACAAATTAGCTTCATTTGAACTTCTCGGATAAAATCGTCCTTTTCAATGTCGAGTTTGCTTCTTTTGGATAAGTTTTTTGCAAACCTTTTCATTTGTTCCAATTTGAAATTAACGAGATTATAATCATCCTTCAAAACATTTAAAATGCGTAACATATTTGGATGTCTACTTATGAGCCCATTAAGCGTGAAGTTCCAAGCTTCGACAACGTTATTTGTGCGATGACGTTCGCCAATATTGCACCAAATTTTCATCATTTCAGGTTTCATCCATGTTTTTTCGAAATACTTTTTAAATTTTTTCAGTTTATCATTTTCACCATGTATCTCGTTGGATATATATTGCCATTCATCTGTTATTTTATCTATAGGCAGCAATGGAAGTACACAAACCAAACTAATGATATCCTTGTCACGTCTAGAGTAAGATCCTATGGATTTAGCTTTTCGTTGTAACGCACTTCGAAAATGACAGTAACAGCCTCAAAGCACTAATGGCAGCTTTCTCAAAGTCCACATGAAGTTGTGCCGGTTTCCACTCAGGAATCTGCGACTTTATTAAGTCAAATGTAATTTCGTACGATTTCTTACATTTATGGGACATACAAATATAAACTAAAGGTACTACTACATTAATGATTTGCGTTCCGCTCCCTACATCTTCATGTATACTATAGAGTTGCGAAAAAGGCTTGGGTGAAACACGAAAAAGTACCATCCATAAATAAATATTTTACAAATGTTAAATACTGTCGTGCTTCGCTACTACAAAATACTAAAATTTTGATTTTACCATCATAATAATCGGCAAGTAAAAAATCATGAAATTCGTGAGGCACCTCCACGTCATCATAGTTTGTGCTGACCAGTTTACTGACTCCTGAAACGGTACGTATTCTCCGATATATTGACTTTTTTTTCTGATCGAATGTAGGTATCGGTTTAGAAGACGCCAAGTCTAAGCCTTTCGATCTTACCGCTAAACTAAATTTCCTAAACACTCTTGGGGCCGCTTCTTTTCCTTCTGTTGCCTCATCCATGCAGTAATTTAGTAACAAATCTAGTTCATTTTGCGTTTCATTCTGTTGGCAAGAATGGTCACAGCTGTCTTTTGTAATCATGTCTTCTTTCTGTATACAAAATAGTATGTTAAGTAGGTAGGTAAACATTGTTACATCGGCAGTGTATGACTCTAGTCAACATGTTGTGATTTACTTACTTTAGATAAAATAACAAATCGTTTACATTTGTAATCTTCATTTTTGTAGTTTTTACATCTCCAATAACTATTGTTTTTATTATCAGTGTTTTTGTAAAATTGAAAACCGTTATATAGGAAAACTCTGCCACGACCGTGTTTAATTATTTTAAAGTTATTGGTTTCCATTTTCCAATATAATCAATGTAAACGTAAACAACAGAAAATGTTAATGTCATTGTCAAGTAGGTAGGTAATAGTTTTATAAAAGACAACCACTTCACATCAGACAGTGTTTAAAGAGGTTTGATAATGTTATCATCATATAATACCTCAATACGGTTTTCACCATAAACACATTTTCCCTTAATATAACGAACAAAAAACAAATTTTATGTTACCCTACAGTGATACCGAACAAAAAAGCTCAGTAGTACGGTAGTTTTTAATCGCCGAACTACTGATACGAAAAAGTCCGATTCCGAACTAAATTACCGAACTACTGATACCAGGGGAAATATTTGCATTGAGCGGAAATCTAACCCGCGCCGACTGTGTTGCAGTTGAACGTTTTACCATTACACCACAGAGGCCGTCATAATAAAATTATGATGTGTCAGACGACTTTGTCAGATGAAGATTTGGAGTGAAATGACATTTATCCTCTATTAAATTACGAGCCTTTAGTGGTGATGCTTCGAGTGTGGTTCGGTTGTATCAAGTGACTGCCTACGGAGTGTTAACGTGACGTTGGCTTAGAGTTTGGATAAAGTCGAGTTAATTAGAGTAGAGTTTGGATAAATAAAATCCGTATCTTAAAAAATGTTAAAACTAATTAAATTTATAAAACAAGTGTTATAAATGCCTATGTAAGTATGCACTTAATTTATATTAAATCTATGCTAATATTTACATTAATAAAAAATAATAACTATAAATAAAACAAAAGTTAAAATCCGTCGTGGAATTCCTCCGCATCGCATGCCTCTTTTGGTAACGTTGCCAGAAGACTGGCAGCATGGCCACGTTGTATGGCAGTGCAGTCAGAGAATATCTGATCTAAGAAGAAGCCAGCCCTCTGGTCACGAGAAGCTTCGAAATCTCCCTGAAGAGATGGCGGACGCTCGGATCCCACGGCCCAAACGTTTCTATTTCAAACGACACAAACTCAATCATTTATGAGATTAGAATACTAGCGCCGCTTAAGTCTCTGCAGAAGCTGCAGCAGCACCAGCACATATATATGTTATGTGCGCCTCAATTTTGTGAGTTTGGAAGGTATTCTAAGTTGAAATCACACGGGTAGGTATAGTTGTAACAGAATCTCATGGCAAATTGGAAAATAAAAATTTGTAAAGTGCAAAACTGGGAATATTGGACGAAACTTTCTTGATACTTTTTAATTTCTTTTTCTTACATAGCGGTAAACATATCTGGATATTGTTTAGGAATGTTGAATTTTTATTACTTTCGAAGTAATGGAAATTTAAAAGATATTTAATCTAAAATTCTGTTCTCGAGGCATCCAAAATCGCTCCATACTACAATCATTACTATTACTTATAATCATTATTATACCTGCTAGCAATATGCGTTAGTATCCCTAAATTACAACGTCTCGCGACTTGGGCTTGAAGCGCGTAGACCAAATGTACATATGCATGGAATCTAGAGAATTCGCATTTAACTCGGTCTACGTCATGTTTACATAGGACCATATGTTAAAAAACCAACAAAAACAACTTAACTATACATATTAAATTATCTAAACCTAAAATGCGTCATGGAATTCCTCCGCATTAGTTGAAATAAATAGACAATAATATCTATAAAACAAATGATAAAATGATTGTATGTTAATCTGTAATCGCTGCAGCTATATCATCATCATCATCATCTCAAAGAAGTTGTTATAAATGTGACAAAGATATATGTAATATATTTCCCCGTTAGCGGGGTCAAGTAGAGGACTCTGTGGTCCCAACACCCGAGGAGGGCCAGATCGAGAGAGATAGCTCTAGGTTGGGCGGGGTGGAAGGCGCCGTGCGTTTTAGTCGGGCCCACACCGACGAAACCTCTCCCACCGGCTCTGGCGGGAGATACCCGTGGGGACTTTTTGCACATACAAATAAAATTACAAAGAATAAAAATCTATGTAAAAGTATCAAAATGTTACAACCCAACTTACTGGTCAACTTGTAACATAGGCTGTCAACTCCAAAAGAATAAAATATTTGACATAACGATATATTATAGTCAATAAAAATACAAAAAATATTTTTGATGCCGAGGTCTCGTTAGTGGTTTTGTATTAGGTATGCATTGACAAGACCAAAAATATTTTGACTTGACTTTTTTTGCAACACGTTCCATAACCTCCTTGACAGTGAAATACTTGTCAACAAAGTTGACATTGGCATTCTCAGCCTCAAATTCTCGGATGACCTCAGGCATCTCTTATGTGTGTCATAGAGGAACTGCAATTGCTCTTTGAGATAAGAAGGAGTGGGGGGATTAAATAATACATTATATAACAACACATATTGAGAAACTCATTTGTACTTTTGCAAATTATTTTTTTGAGGATGCCGTAAGGCGAAACCGGTTAGGTCTAATAAATATTTAAAATAATGTTGAAATGTACAAGTGAGTTTCTCAATATGTGTAACAACAAATTCCAACAAGTGCCAGCAATCAACAGTATAAATAGTCTCATATAAAAATGTTAGAATAAATGTATTCCTGCGAAGTCGAATTGGGAGCTACTTGAGTTGTTTACGGAAATCAGTATTACGGGAGTTTCATATATTAGGAAAATATTACTAGATGTATCAAAGTTAAAGGACTAACCAATGACAATATTTTAAAATTTTTGGAGAAGGTTTTTGTGATAGCTTATCGAAGTTATGTGTGTATTGTATCACAGGTTTATAAGTGCTCGGTTAATGGCAATAGGCTCGCCACCTATTCGATTGGGACCTAAACATAAACTAGCGAAATGTGGGTGCTAGTACCTCTGCCTACCCCTTCGGAGATATAGGCGTGAGTTTATGTTATGTATGTTATGTTTTTGTGATAGAGGTATTTAATTTCATTATTTAAATAATTCACACGTTTTTAAATAATTTTTTTTTGATCACTCTCACACTCACATATACAGACTCATAACACTCCGTCAAACTTATAACACCCCGTCGTTTATGCAGATTTACATTTATTTACGTCGTATTTATAGAGAAGCATTTTCGTGATATTTGCAATAAATTAATGTTTACATTAATCAACAGTCGTGTTACGTATGTGGGGATCCAACACTTACTTGGAACTGAAATGAAAAACATATTTTACGCAGCTACTAAAAGAAAGATTCTTCATAAATTATGTTTCGTGAGCGTTTGTTCACTGTATATAAGTACATACACAGTTAATTAAATTCATTGTCATTATTGCTGAGGATACTCCTCGATTTTGGACCAACACTTAACATATATGCATACACATACAATAACGAAGACTAGGGATAATTCTTCAGTCATTGATTTTCCTTACAAACAACTAAAAACTTGCATTTTACGGAATCTTTCTAAAAAGACACAATAGAAAAACTTACATATAATAAAAAAATACCGACGTGTTTCGAAACGCCGTGGTTCTGTTTTGATCGCAACGTAACAACACCTCTTTCATGGGTACGCAGGTTCTGTTAACATCACTTCCACATATTGTCCAAGATGGTACTTCACTGAAGGCTCCTACGATGAACCGCATGGTATCAGCTATAAATGCTCCATGCTAAAATTGAGATTCAATCAGTGGCAATAATTTTAACGCGATAATTGCTTAGATTTTAATTATACACGACTGCGAGAAAGTTGAAAGTGTACTCAGGGATACGTAGATTAGAACAGATGCCAAATGATCTTTTGCTGGGCAAATTAGAGCATCGATATTTTATGATTCGTGTACCTGAAACCTTCGGCTATAAAAAAAAATATGTCGTCATCGGCGTACGTGGTCTATTTTCTATATATGTACAATTATTTGTCTTGGCAGATTTACTGCTTTATTCACCATCCCACAGCCTAGACCGCTAAGACTAAATGGTTGAAATTTCGGCAGTTTATTATATTTATAATGTTAACATTCACTAAGGATTATTTTTCAGAAAGGGGCTTGGGTAACTGTGTTTGAACCAGTGGCGTCATTTATTTTTTTCAGCGGCCTTCGATAATTTTGATACTATATCAATGTACCATCTCAAATACACGTATAAATATCATTGTTTTCATTGTAAGTTATATCGGAGCAGAGATATATAGCGCTGAAAGATGTCGACCTTATCTGGAGAGAAAGACGATTTAAGTCAGGTAAGTGGGTTCAACTACCGGGGTGTGGCATTTTCGGAAATCTTTTAATGCATTTTATATATTTTTAAACATAAGAGAATGTTTCCTTTGAGTAAAATTTGTTATCTCTAGAATACTAGTATTTAGAGTTGAAGCCACTTACCTGAATCTAAATCGTCTCTTTCATGTATTTCCCTTAATATAATTTACAGGTGTGTTAAAAAGATTTGATCCTTATAATTGACCCTATCGATTAATGCAAACAGAATGTATTTTTTCGGAATTTAGTCGGTTCGATTACAAAGGTATTTAAACTATCATGGTCACTCACATTAGTATTACAACATGGTAAATAACAATACAACATGTTAAATATCCTGATAACTTTAATACTAAGGTTCGATTACATGTTCGAAAAATCGGTTGCCACACGTAAGCGATTTCTCGAAAAATGTTAAATTCATTTTTGTTTCTCTTTAAGAATAGGGATATGTTTCCTTGGTCACACACTTTTTTTTTTTTTTATACCACTAAGTTGGCAGACAAGCACACGGCCCACCTGATGGGAAGCGGTTACCGTGGACTATGGACGTATGCAACACCAGGGGTGTCACACTCGTGCTGCCGACCATGAAGAAACCTTCTGATGCCCCTCTTGAAGAACCCCATATTGTAGGCATCATTATTATCTCATCATCATTATTATTTGGTTTATAATAGTAGATAGTTGATAGCAAAAATACTAGTTTGAGTTTTAAGTGCCCTCAGACACACAAGTTGAAATAGAACATGATGGTATTTCCGTCCAATTGAGGAGTCCGACTGGGGAAGTACCTGCGCCCTACAGAATACCGCAGCCATAATACCTTCGTGTTATGTTCTCGGCGGTGATTGAGCCAGAGCGCACTGGAAAGTTTTTGTGCTGTCAGTGGGAAGACCAAAAGCTTGTCCTGCTTTGTCTTGTACACTGACGGCACAGAAACTCTCTGTGCTTACATGGTTGGCAGAGCGAGTGTGACTTGCTTGATGTTGCACACGTCCATAGGCCACTGTAACCACTTCCCATCAGGTGGACCGTGCGCTTATCTGTCACCTTAGCCACCTAAGTGGTACAAACTGCAACAGAATAATTACTTTTGTGATTTAAATATGTAGTATAAGTATTCTTAATACCGGGGGTAACTAATTTCGTTCAAGGGAAATATTACCTTATTTTAAAAAGGAAATAAATTTACCCGGCCACCTAAGCGACTAAAATTAATAAACAGAAAAAATAGCATCCAGTATTTTTATTGCATCGATTAATAGGGTAAATCAAATCTCTCTAACAATCCTTGTGAATTAAATTAAGCAATCTGCTTCATTTAATTTATAATATTATATAATATAATGTTTAATATATATTGATATAACACCAAAAGTGACAATGGAGGTCCATTGTCACTTTTGGTGTTTAACTTTCATATTATACTATTTTCATTAAAGGCTGCTCAATTTCATACGGCAACTTTACCCAAACCCCTTTTTTCCCCTAATACCTTAGAATAAGGTTTAAAGAGCTGTGTGAATGTCGTTATTTTTCAAATCAGAAACACTAAATAATGTATGTTTACTTCTGGTTAAAATAAAAGGACAGCGCTTTCCAAATTTTTTTCCCTTGAAGGGGTGAAATCATTTATTATTTTTTTAAGTTTGTATGGAAAGTTGGCAATTTCTATTACATTTTTCAAAGTAAGAAGCACCAAATTCCATATAGCATATTCTGGTTAGTAATAAATGCACACCTGTATGCGGTTTTTTAAAGTACCCATGAATGAGTGAACTATGAGTTGAAAGTTTATAAGAATATTAACATCTCTTTTGAAGGCGTAAAGCATGTAATTCAAAAGTAAGCTGATAAAGCTTGAGTTAGTAAGTGCCCTCGGACTAACAAGTTGAATTCGCGTAAAGTTGAAATCCCAAGATGTGGAGTTTCTGAATACGTTGAAATCTAAAAATGTAGATTTCCTCGGAAAGATTATGTGAACTTAACAGAGATAAAGTTTATTTTCCCTTTATAATCTATATCAATATAATCTATATAATTATATAAAATCCTTAGTCATGAATGACTGAGGTTTCAACGCACAGCCTAAATCACTAAACGGATAAACCTGAAACTTGGAGGGTGCGTTCTTTGTTTGACGTAGGCATCCGATAAGAAAGGATTTTTAAAAATTTCACCCTTAAAGGGGGTGAAAAAGGGGGACAATGTTTGTATTCCTTGGTCCAATCTACTTCAAATTTTGCAAAAACATTTTGAATTGAATTGATAGAAAACGTATTACCTACTTATGAGGTATATATAGAATTTCACTCCGTAACGAAGTTAAGAAGGGGTAGAAAGTTATTTCATGGGTGATTTCCTTCGAAGTACATTCACAAACTGTATTGATATCAATTCTGATTGTGTGTGTGTGTGCTTCGAAATTTAAATTTTATTCCTTTGATGACGTTTTTCTTTGATACATGTTTGTAAAATCAATTTGAAATCATTCAACAAAGGTTGTAATTTGGCAGCATGCATGGTGGCAGCGTTGGTATTTAATCATGTTTTTTTACGTTAGTCATAAAATCGAGCTATACATATTAAACATAACATTAATTGAATTGTGTACAAGTACTGATTATGAAGATAATGATTTATGCTGTCCACCGCCCGATAAAGGATGTGAAGCCCTTAACGTTGTGGAAAGTACCTATACTTGAAAACTACAAGGGTAACTATCTATTTTAGCGCTTTCACAGTCCCATGGCAATTATCAATACAATTGCCTCTCGTCCAATAGTGCATTATATGCAATGCACGGACGTATGAACTTCAACTGCAGATCAATAGTGTTGTCCAAATACGTCAAAACGCGATCGATGTATAGGTAACAAACATGGTCAAATCGTTTTCATCTCATGTTTATTTTCGCGAACTGTTTCATTAATAAACTTTTTCTATGAGGAATACGTAAGAGATATGTACATAATAGATAAGTAAATTGCATAGACGTGACATGGACAATGTCATTTTGTTTTTGATTGTGTGTTTATTGGTGAATAATTATAATATTTCTTTTATGGGGATTTGTTTCGTTTTATCAAACATGATAAAGGATTGTGCAAAGACGCTGTACTGGTTGCTATAAAAAATGATTAGTGAAACGACTGATTCTAATGCACGAAAAGGAGTGAACTAAGTACAAACTGAATGAATAGCTTGTGATAAAGGTTTTTACCTTCATGTTATATATATTTATTCATAGGATCATTACTAAATTCGAAACATCACAATTTAGAAATAAAATGATATTTGAAAAAATAATAAATAAAAAAATAATTGTCATTTTTATCTCTATTACGAAAAATGAGCAATGACTTGGTGGAATATTTAAGATTGTTAAAAAATGGATTATAAAAAAATATTGAAATTTTCGCGGAGTATGTTGCGTAAGGAACAACAGGATGGCCGCGCGCAAGAAGAGCCGAGACAAGCATTACATGACGACACAATGCGTGTTTTGCCGTTAGAAGAAGTCTGCAGCGCGACATTGCCGGGCGGTAATATCAAGTTCAAACAACCGCCGCAATCACGTGTTGGAGAAAAAACTGTGAGTATTAAATCTTGCAACCTATCGAGATCTTCAGCGCGTGCCAGGAAAGTGCAAATGGTCTTAAAAGCTGAAAAGGTAAAGACAAAATTTCACACTACAGAGTGAAGTCGACGAAGAATACAGTCCACTGATAAATCCTGAGATCAATGTAGAGAAATGAGTAGAAAGCGGTTACCTTGAATCGCACCATGCGAAACCTTTACAGACTGACCCTATGTCTACAATGGTAACGGTAACTACTACTACTGCACCTGGCAACTTTAAAAGCGTATGTAGCTAAGATTACACACAACAGGGAAGACATGCTGAGAAGTCTGGCAAACGCACTGAAAGAAGTTGCTATCGCGACTGTGAATGGTAAGTCTTATACCAAACTGCTTAGTCGCTTGAGCACACCTCGAGGCTTACCTGAGTATTCCGGTGACCCGTTGGGGTGGCTTCATTTTAAGCACGCCTATTATGAGTCTATACAAGAGGAAAACAGCGTACAAGCGCAATATTGTTGTATACTGAAAATGTAGAACAAGCTTACAAGTGTACATGTTGCCGTAGTCGTTTGAACTATTTACATTTGTAAAGAGTTCAAACGCGCGCTACGGAAAGTGAGATGGCAGCATGCTTGGTAGCACGTCACAACAGGACGACTTGGCTCTCACCCGCCTGTAACGAGGATTGTTGCGGGCAGCTCCATCATCACTAGTACGTACAGGAGTACGTACGAGCAACTACTCGGAGTGTCATCGTCAGGTGCCAACGCTGCAGCCACAGCGGGAGGAGGAGGAGGTGCAGCCACCGCGGAACGTAACCTCTTCTAACATGGAGTCAGTGACACAAATAAACTCTAATAAAAATAAAGTGTTATTAAAAGTTGTGCCGATATCTATACGCGGACCGAACGGCATAATAAACACTAGTGTGTGTTGTGTGACGATGGTAGTACCATAAGTTTAATAAGAGCTGCACTAACCGAGCGCGCTGGTTTGCTTGGACAGTCGCAGACGTTACGCGTACGTGGAGCATGGGAGAATATGGAACTCGTATGTGATGCGACCATAATGAATGTGGATCTTATTATTCCTAATAATAAGGTTCATTCTATTTAACTAAAAAGTGTTCAAAACTTGAACTGATAATTGCTTACCTACTGTAAATTATGATAAATATCCCCATTTAATGTCTTTAAAAGATTACTTATGTGTATCAAATTTGAAACCTGAAATTCTTATTGGGCAAGATAATTGCCATTTTTTTTTTTGTGTACCATTTAGGTGGCAGACAAGCATACGGCCCACCTGATGGGAAGTGGTTACCGTAGCCTATTGACGTATGCAGCACCAGCGGTGTTACACTCGCGCTGCTGACCATTAAGAAACCTTCTGATGTCCCTCTTGAAGAACCCCATATTGCAGATAATTGGGAAAACCGTAGCATGAAGGTCAATTCCACAGCTTAAGTGTGCGTGGGATGAAGTTTCTCTCATACCGCACAGTGCGCACCGTCTCAGTTCGCAATGTGTGAGAATGAGTTCCCTATTGTTACCTTCAGAAATAAGAGTAGGGAAATTATATGAGCCTTGTGCTACACTCTCTCCTAAATACAAATATTGTGATTAATTTTTTACTCGGCTACATAAGCAACACTGATTAATAATTAATTACGATTAAAATGGATCCAGAGTTTAATATTGTTCATAATCAAAAGGGATACAAATCTCTGATATGTGGTGATCATAGGTACAACAAAAGAAGATATCTCAAAGGAAAAAAGATTACAGAGTGGCGATGCACATAGAAAGTATTGTAGTGCTTTATTACATCTTAAGAACTCAAAACAAGTTATAATAAAAATTAGCCAGAAGAGTGATCCAGAACTAACCGAGAAACTACTATGCAGACGGAACCTTGAAGTTATGTCGCGCCCCGTTTTATCAATTATACCTAGTCTAGCCATAAATATTGTTACGAAGAAAAAACATTTTTTTTTATTGCAAATAATATTTATTACTTTTACAGTGTGTTAGTTTAATACATAAATATCAAACAATTTAAAATAGAAAAAACTTATTCGAAGTGGTCTCCATTGGCTGCAACACAGTCCTTTAAACGTTGAGGCCAGTTATCAATAGAAGCACGCACTCTTTCCATAGGAAAATTCTTCACTGCCAATCGTATGGATTGTTTTAGGGACTCCAAATTATCATGGCGTTTAGAGCAAGCCATACTCTCTAAAACTGACCATAATACATAATCCAGCGGATTAAGATCGGGACTAGACGACGGCCAGTCTTCAGCTCCAAGTCCGAAACGTTCACCTCCAACCAAGACTGCGTGGACCGAGCTTTATGACCCGGCGCTGAGTCTTGTTGGAAGGACCATACTTGTTTATTGAACATGGTGTTGTTAAGGGGTTTAACTACCTTCTCAAGAATGGTATCTTGATACACTTGTGCCGATGTTTTGATACCTTTTTCACAAAAATATGGCTCAGTCACTCCTTCATAGCTAACACCCCACCCAACCATCACTGAAGTCGGATAATGCCCACGTTGCACTCTGTCGACTAATTGGGAAGCTTCCTTAGAGGTTTGAGCATAAATACGGTCATTTTGTTTGTTAAAATGTTGCTCAATTGTAAAGATTTTCTCATCCGTAAACAAAATTTTTCTGTGACCTCCCTTTGCGTACCGCTTCAGTAGTTGCTTCGATTTTACCACCCTATTCTTTTTTTAATTATCAGTTAAAAATGACCAGTGCGTCTCTTATAGGCTGCAAGTCCTAAGTCATCTTTTAAAATGCGTGACATGGTTCTGGGTGCTATCTTCATCTACCGAGATAAAATCTTTTGCTTTCGGACAGGATTTCTTCGAATTCTTTCCTTTACTGCTTTGACCACCTTTTTCGTACGTACACTACGTGGACGGCCAGATCTTTTTCTGTCACAAACAGAGGAGGTCTCATTGTACCTATTAATAGCCCGGTACACAAACATTTGACTAATACCAAGCGTATGGAGAGTTTTAAATATTACATTCGGCTCCATACCAACTTTGTGTAATGCAATCACAGCGATTCGGTTTTCTTTATCACCCCACTCCATTTTAATATAGCAAAATATTGTACAATGTATTGGCGCCAAAATTAGAAAACACAATGAACAATCGTATAAAAATAACAGATTCCTAATAAGACTCAAAGTACGTACGAGCGCTTTTTTACCTAATAAAAGAAAAAATGGGTGTTGAAATAAATACTTTCAAGAGTGATTATGAAACCGGACAAATTAACGTCGTGTCACCTGTGTATCCATTTGCTGAAATTACCGATTGCTACCGACATTATAATGCCGCAATTTGGAAGAATGCAAAAAAATATAATTTGACTGGTACAAAGGAAGGACGTAACATTTCCAAAATTATATCTATAATGCCCTTAGTGCCAGCTAACGATATACCTACTGCATGGAACTTTATTTTGAATAACTTACCAAATATACCAGAAATGAAAAAAATCCAAACCTTTTACGAAAATGGATACCACTGGTATCCAAAACTACTTCCATCTGTTTTGAGCTGTGCAAACCCACAGAACTATACTCTATTCATTTGGCCGTGAGACAAATGATAAACAACTTTGATAGTAGATGACAGTGGTTGTCAAACTTTTTTAGCCAAGTGAGGCGAATGATGTATTGTGCGTTTTAATAGATAAAAATGGGAATGTAAAATAAGACTAAGTAGGCATCTTCGACATGCTATCTATATTTAGTTTAGTGTGTAATAAAAGGGTAGGTAATAAATAGATGAGTTGTTGTTTATTATTAGTGAGGAGAGTAAAAATAAAACAATTTAGGAATATAAACAACTATTTATTCATCACACTCGGAAGAAGACCTGTTGACTTTTTTTCCTTTACAAATCGGTAAACGGACGCTCTTGATATTCCCATTATTTCTGCAATCTTATTAATAATATCATATTTATATGGATATGAATCTTTGGGCCATGTCTCTTCTATGTGTTTAAATATATTTATAACAGTCTCCTTATCCGTAGAACGCATTGGAGTATGCTTGGAACGCTTTTTCTTGGGCGAAGTAAAAGTGCAAGCACCGCTCGGACCAGGTTCACTCATTTTCACACAAATATTTCAGGTCATTTAACAAAAACTTAACAATAACTGAAGATAAAAACTTAACAGAACTATAAAACTTAACAATAATAACAACTTTAACAATGAATTAACAAGAAATAACAAAAATAGTCCGGAGAGAAAGCAGTCACGTCAACAAGTTCATCAAGAGTAAATATGGCGGGTATAACTCGGCTAAATACGAAGACTATTAATTCTACTTTCATTACTTAGAATTACTGTTCACCTGCATTTAGTAGTATTAAAAAGCGTTTATAGTTTGGGATTCATTACACTTTTAGGTTTTTTACAAGGTCAATTATTATGAATATTTAAAATTTACTTAAAAAAATATAAAAAGTGTTAAGCTGAACGAATTATTTAATATTCAGCTTGTGATGAAAAATAACATCTAAAATATGCTATTTTATTTATAATTTGATCTTGCTCCTTATATAGTAAAAATATTTATTTGTTATATGTCCAATTATTGATACCAAAAATGAGACCATAAAGAATCTTTTAATGCATTGTTTACATCTTGTCTCACGGCCAAATGAATGGAGTATACAAATGCCCACGAAGGCTGGCATCACCACATTAACAGATGTATCCCTAAAAAACCTTCACTATATCTATTCGTATACAAATTGCAGCAAGAAACTAAATACTGGAACAATATATGTCAACAAACTTTATTTCATAAGTTATGGCAGAATCGAAAAGTAAAGACATCCATTTTGATTAACAATATAGGTATAAAACATTGTTGAAGGAATTTCTGCGTAATGCTATACTGCTATATGCTACTTCTTATATCGCTTACAATTTTAGGTGCAGCGCAAACTTATACCTAATAGGACATATACTTTTTGAAAAAGTTATTACCTTATTTTTTTTAAAGTTATTTATTGTATGATTCTTAGCAACAACCATTATTTTTGATTACATTTTTAATTTATTTTATGTTAAACTAAAATGAAATTGAATAATGATTAAATTTTGAAAGATACTATTTTTTTTAAACTTATAAATCATGGGCCTACTGCAATAAGTCACTCTTTTATTGTCATTAAAGTAAGTAGCACATTTTATGTTAAACTTATAATCATTATTTGAAAATGTGTCATTTTGATTGTGTGGTATTCCGCTAGTGTGGCATATTGAGAAAAGACCTGATTCCCATTACCCCACAACCTAAAGGCAAGCACGCTCCGCAACATTGGTAGAAGTAGAAATTACATGTTTTCTTACCATGTTGCAGAGCGGCACATCCCATTTTCTCTGGGAAGATGGGTTTGCTGGCAAATCTGCGTTTGGGCAAAAAAAAACCAAGCATTTAAAGCCACAGCCCAACAGTCTGAATTAGTTAGGCTAGGGGTTAAGATTTTTGTATCTAATTCATTCGTGCCATGCACCGAAGATAAAAATGCTGGCAGACCTACGTCAGTAATTTTGCAAACTCCGAGCCCACCTAGACGGACTGGCATGGACGTCTGAAGCCAGACTCGGTCGTTCATATCCACACTTAGAATTTTGCAATCTTTATACCTAAAAAAGTCAAATACTCAAACAGTTGAGTTGAGCAGAGAACATGTGTAAATTTAGGAACAAAAAGACTATACCGAATTAAAGTGAAAGCATAATGGATGTTAATTTATAGCAATCGATCCGAAACTTCACAGATATTTCGAATCTTTTCTTCTACGAAGAATACTTCCTTTTTTATACCATTTAGTTGGCAGACAAGTACACGGCCCACCTGATGGGAAGCGGTTACCGTGGCCTATGGACGTATGCAACACCAGGGGTGTCACACTCGCGATGCCGACCATGAAAAAACCTTCTGATGCCCCTCTTGAAGAACTCCATATTGTAGGCGCTTGGAAAAACCGCAGCACGGAGGTCATTCCACAGCTTGAGTGTGCGTGGGATGAAGTTTCTTTCATACCGCACAGTGCACACCGTCTCAGATCGCAATGTGTGAGGATGAATTCCCTGCCTATGGCGAGAGATGCGATGATAGAATGTAGTTACGGGCATCATGTCAAACAATTCATCTGAGTACAAACCATTGTATAGGCGGTAGAACACACACAGTGAGGCAAAATCCCTCCTAAGGCTAAGAGGTTCCACACTACCTGTGAGTATGGGATTGTCAACCAGCCTCAATGCCTGTCTTTGCACTGAGTCGAAGGGGTCAAGCTGGTATGCAGGGTGCAGCAAAAAGGTGACAGCAGTACTCCATGTGAGGCCGGACCTGTGCTTTATAAAGAAGGAGCCGCTGCCCCGCAGTGAAGTACTGCTTCGCCCTGTAGAGCACTCCGAGTTTTCTTGATGAAAACTTAACCTTGTCCTGCAAATGACTTTGGTATTGAACGTCCCTGGAGATATCGACACCAAGGATCCCGATACTCGAGGAGATGGTAAGCGGTGTGCCCAGGAATTGCGGCGCTACAATGAATGAGATTTTCTTAGCGGTGAATACACATACTTGTGTCTTAGTGGGGTTGAATTGGACTAGGTTTAGTGGTCCCCAATCGGATACTCCAGAGAGAGTAATTTGAATTTCAGACACAAGTTGTTCGCGAATCTTCTCCACCTCGGACTGAGGGATATTTGCACGGCCCGTGTAACACGTGTCTCCGGTACTGTCGTCCGCATGACAATGAATGGAGCCATCAGACAGCATGTCATTGATATGCAGCAGAAACAGCGTCGGAGAGAACACGGAGCCTTGTGGGATACCAGGGTTTATGTTTATGCGGTCCGAGCAGCTGCCGTCGACGACAGTTTGGATGCTTCTGTTGGCCAAAAAGCTGGAGATCCATTCGCACGGTCCCCCTCGGGGAGTCCATAATGTGGCAACTTCGCAAGAAGACCTTTGTGCCAGACACGCTGGATCGAAGGCCTTCGCTATATCGAGACTGACCGCTAGTGCCTCACCCCGACTCTCGATGGCCTGCGCCCACCGGTTTGTGAGATACACAAGAAGGTCACCGGTAGAGCGACGGTGGCGAAAGCCGTACTGTCGATCGCTCAGGAGATCGTTTCTCTCAAGGTATCTTAGGAGCTGTGTATTAATAACACGCTCTATTACCTTCGAGAGAAGGGAGGTGATAGCGATAGGCCTGTAATTGGTCGGATCTGTCCTGTCACCTTTCTTAGGTACAGGGTGCACGAATGCGGTCTTCCACGAGGTCGGGACTCGCCTTGCGGAGTATGAGAGTGCGAAAAGACGTGTAAGTACAGGGCACAGCTCGGGGGCACAGTGTTTAAGCACCATCGCCGGTATACCATGCGGCCCACTCGACTTTCGAATATCTAGGGACTTAAGCTCGCGCCGGACCACCCGTTGCGTGATTTTAGCTTCAGTCATGGAAGCACCACAGCTGGGAATTATGGGTGGTTCGGCGTTCCCGTCGTTCATAGTCGAGTTTGACGCAAAGAGATTACCCAACAGATCAGCTTTCTCCTTAGCGCCATGGGCCAGACTATCATCGGATTTTTGCAGGCAGAAGTTTCCCTCGGCAGCTTTGGCGAGCGACCAAAATGCACGACAGCCAGATGGGTAACGCGCAAGCCGCTCGCCAATTCTGCCGATAAACGCAAACTTAGCCCTGGCCATAGTCTTTTTACTAGACCTCGAGGCGGCATTCAACTTTCGCTTCACTACAGCGATATTTGGATCTTTATTGGCAAGAGCCGTAGTCCAAGCCCTGTATGCAGATTGCTTGTGGTCTCTTGCTTCTCTGCAGGGCCTATAAAACCAAGGGCGTTTGCTCTAATCTGATCCAGTGGTTCGAAATATAGCATTCCATACCCGCTAGGATCGCATCAGCTACTGCTGTTGCACAGGAGCTGGGATCATTTGAAGTGAAGCAAAGCCGCCTCCACGGGTACGACGCGAAGAATTCTCGTAGTCCATCCCAGTCTGCCGACTTGTAGTGCCAGACATGCCGCCATTGAGGTGGTCGCGATGGTTCAGGCCGCGTGAGAGTAACTTGCGCCCGAACGAGGCTGTGGTCGGAAGTACCAAGTGGTGCTTCCACAGTTACTGAGTATTCGTCCGGGCGCAAAGTCAGCAGAAGGTCCAGTATAGAGCTTCTGTGGGTCTCTATTTCTGGTGTTCTAGTAATAGAATGCACTTAATCCTCTAGGATTAGGGACCCAAGAATGATACCCTCCTGTCGTCTAGATACTATACGCAAAATTTAGAATGTACTTCAGTGACTTAGCGACGTTGCTATATTACTGCGAAGAAAAGGTCTTGCGATTCATCCCCAGCGACCGCTTATCAGGTTTTTAAAATTCATAAAAATTCTAATCTGAATTTCTTTAAAAACATAATTAACCAAGAACCCGTGAACGCCAAACCTTTGTCATTTTATAAAAGCTGAATGTTTGTCAGTGCATGTTCCCAACACTGTTAACGATGCGATGCAGCGATGGCCCATTATGTAGTTTGAGTAAGGGTGAAAAATGATTCTCCACGATTGGAAGCGAAACTAAACTTCCTATTAAAAAAAGTTAAATTAAAAGCTGTACGTAATAACAAAGTCTACTTTTTTAAGAACCGTTTTTCTCATTACCTGACAGTTTTCGAGCAAAATTGAAAAAAGTGTTTTAGTTTATTGTTCTTGTCTGCCACAAAAATCTTCTCTTCCTATTTAAAACTCAATGAAATAGTTTTTTAATCAATATATTTATATTAATGTGTTGTTTTGATGCTCAAATAAAAAATTACATGTTTCCGGGAATCAACATCAACATCTGTAACATCTAATGCATCCCGCGTTAAAGAGACGAATTCGTGCAAGAGATCCTGCTCCACGAACACTTAGCCAGCTGCAAAATACTATCCAAGAGGAATGGAATGGAATGCCACAACATGTTATCATGACTCTCATCCGGTCGATAAAAAATCGTATGGAAGCAGTAATAAGTGTTCGGGGAGGGAATACAAGTTATTAAATAAACGCAATTTTTCCACTCATCCTCACTCATCCACTTTCTTCATACTCCATACAGGGAAAAAATGGCTCGTTACACAAAATACGATAAGCATTTTGCTGATAATTCTTAGAAAACATAAACTTGGAAGGTGTTTCGGTTTTTCTGATGAGAAGTGTATATCAAGTATCAAATTTTAGATTAAAATGGTTTTAGCAACAAAAAAGTAATAGACTAGTGGAAAAATGTCTAAAAACCACGAAAAGTGGTAATAATTAATAATAGTTATTACTTTGCATTAATACTATGAAAAGAAAATATTTGTTAGTTAGTAATTAATAAAATAAAAAGAGCTAGACCGATGTCAACAATTTTTCTTCATTTGTATGCTACATTATCTCTAAGTAACATAGACTGCTTTTACTCCCGATATTCCCACAGACCCAAAACAAAATAATTGCAATAATATTTAATAACTTATGAAATCTAGTATTTTTAGTTTTTGCATTTTCTGGTATATTTCCCTACAGAAATGTATTTTTTCTTTACAACATTTAAAAATAGCAATATGACTACGTTATTTTTTTTTAAATGACTTCGCCATTTGGTTTTCAAAATGACGTTTATTTTTTATTTGAGCATTAAAATAAGATTTAAATATAAAAATATCGTTTAAAAAGCAATTTGATTGGTTTTGAAATATGAAGTGGTAAAATTTCACCCCATTTTGTAGAATATAAAAGAGATTTTTCAATAGTCGTTAAAGAGGGTTTTAGTATTAAACTTATTTTTTATTTACATTATATTGCAACAAGCAGTAGGTATAATATTGATACATATTTGAAATGTGCTAAATAAGCCCTATCCGTTGATACTAAACATGAAATATTATATATAGCCAGCGAACAACTAAGACGCTTCTAACTCAATTGTCCAGTTCTAATAAGTGGTTGAGGAGCTATGAGGGAACAGATGAACCGACATACATACGTACATACATATATACATAGCCAGTCAAAATTATTAACCTTCTTTTGCTTAGACAGTCGGGTAAAAAGTAGCTAAGATGTTTATCCGCATTCTAGAATTCGTATATCACAACAAAGCTCTGCGTAGTCTGATTTTATTTTTATTGATACGAATAAGATAATAAAGCTTTGTTACATTATTTGACCTCTCGTATTTGTTTAAGTATTGATTCTATCTACAAATGTGTAGACATGATTTATAGGAAATTTGATAAAAAGGAATATTGTAGAACTAACTAAAGAGATATTGTGAACGATATCTCTTTAGTTTTCAATATACAAGCATAAAAATTAAAAATTCTCCCCTTCCCCCACCGGTGGCGGCTCGTATTGTACCCTCGGGGACTTTTAGTATCCTCATCTGAGTACCTTAGGAAATAACTGTGCCAATTGTCAAAACCACCCCAATTATTTGGACTGGTCGTCAAAAATAACGGCTTACAGATAGTCTATGATCTAGTATATGAAGTTGCTAATATAGAAAACGGTTAAAAAATATTTGTTTAATTGTGAATCTGGTTGTTGAAAATGTCATGAGGAGATATCAAAGGATTTATATCGTTAAATGACAATTTTTAATATTTTTAATAACACACATTAAACAGTGTTTTTTATCGCAATAGTGGTTTAGATAAAGTTGTAGATCATGTAATTACCTAAAAAGTTGATCTCACACTTTTTTGTATGGATCACCATTTCAGAGTTATGGCGATTTTAAATTTGAACCCAGTCATATCTATTATATAGAAAGTTACTTGTTCCCATAATATGCTTCATCAACGCAGAGCCTGAACCACTGGCACATCTCGGAAGCTCTCGAAAAAATGTATGAAACATTCGGTTTGTAATGATAACATAGGTACATGAATCGTGCACGTGCATGGTAATGTTGATGTGTGTGAAAGCAGCTGCATGAAATTCTGATCAAACTGATGTCATGACCCACAAACCTATATAAGGAATAACACATAGCGTGGCATATTGAGTATCAAACGCAGTTATACCTCGAGAAGACAGTGGTTTACACTTGGTAAAATAAAAAAATGGTAAAATATAACAAATAGAAGAAAGAAATGGCGTAAAAGTAGTCCAAGTGTTGGTTTATTAAACGAAAGCCCGTTGTTAAGAAATGGTTGGTCACTCAAAATAAGGGTAATTAAAATCTTAATAATCATATTTTTCATGCTAGCGTTAATCCCGGTGGCATTCAAAGTTTCTACCTCAAAGTCTGCTTTTTTCAGTCTAATTGCGGGTTTGGATAAACTTCGATATATCATAATATATGGAGAGACTGCTGTCTGACCTTTAACCCATTGACGATATCGGAATATTATAGTTAGACAAGTTACTGAACTTTTTAGTACTCTAACTGTCAGAAATTACTGTCATATATGTTCGTTTGACAACCGTGAACGAACGTGCAGCGTGTCCTCCGAGAAACGAAAATAATCAGATTTGCATTGGAATGCGAGGACCATTATAAAAAATGCTAGTGAGAATAAATTCTAACGGAATATCGTATTTTTTTCTTTGGCCGGCATTATCAATTTTGATTTGAATTATTTGAATTGGTCTGGATATTTCTATGTATAATATTTTTTATTTAGAAAAAATAAATAAGATGTTTATCCGCATTTTAGAACTCCTATATTACGACAAAGCTCTGCTTAGTCTAGATGGTGCTGTTCTATATTATTTCCTAGAATTTTTATATTATTTCACAGTAAATTAAACTATTTTTAGTTTTATTGATAGAAATAAGGTTATTTCAATTCTTGACTAATGGTTCTGTGCTTTAGCATAGAAACAAGGTTACAAGGTTTAACTACTCTATAACTTACCTTCTACCTACGTCTATGAAGTTTAATATTTAATTCGCTAAAAAAGTGTCACAATTAATGTCATACTTTATTGACAGTTGCCACCATTTTTCAATATTATAATATAACCCGTAAATGCATACTGATGTAGAATTGTAGAATTGTTGTACTGATGTAGTCCCCTATTACGTGGGACCGAATACAATTATTATTGGTGAAATGTAGGTGTTAATTCATCTCTGCCTAACCCTCCGGGGATAAAGGCGTGATTGTATGTATGTATGTACTTCGATATCATCAGTGGGATGTGGAGGTCAGGAAATTCAGCTGCTTTTACCTTTTACCTTCAATATCAGCTCACCATTATGCGATTTCAACTTTATGGGATTAAACATACTGGGAATTTAACTTTTATGGAATGCAACTTTACGCGAATTCAACGTAATAGTCCGAAAGGATGAGAGTGTTAATATATCGTATATAGTTATATAATTTTTTCTTTCTTTGTTCAGTCCTATACTATAAGGCATCCTTTTTTTTCTTACCATAAAATCAATCAAATCGAAATATCGAACGACGAACGAACTTGTGATGGAAGTGTGTATAAAAATATGCCACGTTAAATTGCTTTTTTTTAAAAAAGGCATAGCGGTTCTTCTTAGATAACAAGCCTGCTTAATTGCTAATAAAAATCATTGAAACCGTTCATAACTAAAATTAAGGAGAGAAAAACGAGCACATCTTGCATGATACTTACTAAGACGGAAAAATAGCCTGTCTGTACCCATTGACCGTAGCTTATTCCTCTGAGTAGAGGATTCAAGTATCTATTGCAGTCATATCTTTTGGTGTACAGTTTTACAAAACTGTCCATATATAAATATGATATGCCTACGGTAGATTCCAGAACCAAAAATTCTATCATTCTCACTGAAAACAGACATTATATCATATATTATTAAGATGTAGACTAATTAGAAATGAAGAATTAGTATTATAAATACTACGCTCGTGGCTAAGTGGTTACCGAGATACAAGGTTAAACTAGCCGGTCTTAGAACGGGTGGCCCTTTTTGAGACATTGAGGTCTCTCTGTACCTCATTTCCCTCCGGCACACATTGACCATATCACAAAATTACCACATCTCAAAATTACCACATCTCATTATGACTATATCCCAGCACAACTATTCTTATATTGACCATTTTCCAAAACGCATTGTCTCAAAATTACCACGTCTCATAACGTCTATTTTCCAAAAGACTAAGTCTCAAAATAGTTTCATTCTATAAAATTAAAGTACACCCTAGTTATTACCGAGGAAAGCATAGTTTATGAACAACAATTTTTTGTCCACAGCTACAATCGGGCGTATGTCGTTTATCGCCACAAAACATTCATCTTAACTTCCTTGGACCACACACGGACAAAAATCATCAATATTAATTATTATGTTTATTATATTAGCAAATAAACTTTCTGCTTACTTTCTGATTTATAATATTATACGTATGTTTGGGTGGAACATTTTACTAGAGTGGTCTGCTATAGAACTCTTTCAACTAAAATACTCTAATTAATCCAGTTAAAATAGAAGAAATAAAATGGTAAGCATGCATAAATTCGCATAGAGCTGAAAATTTGTAAGGTAGAAATATCAAAAGTCCTCATTGATTGGATTTATGCATTTTTTTACTCTCGCATTTTTCTCGTAAACAGCGAGTGCTATTTCTTGACTTTTAATATTTCTCGTATTATTGTCTATTTAAGAGCCCCACCAATTTTCAGCTGTATGAAAATTTATGCAAGCTCAAATCTATATTTTGCCTGGATTATTTATTGTTTGGAGCATAAACTTAGTAATACTAGAGTTTACTAGACGAACTAAGTATGAAAGTGAGATACATTGGCTCATACAAAAACTAAGAAGTGAGAAAGAGACAGAGTACATTATATGGTGAAGCGCTTTGAATCAACTTAATCTGATTAACAGAAATAACCTACTGCCGTGAAAATATCTAATTATTATAATAGTTTAATTCGTTGCAATTATATCAGATTTTAACGGAATAATATAAAGAACCAAATAATTATAGGATAAATGCATCACACTGTATCCTTACCTGTAGCAGTAATTCAAATAAAGTGACATTTCACAGGTAAAATACTAAAAGTTCACACACAATACTTTCATGGTGTTTGTTTTCGTAGAATGTATACATAAAATTATTATTTAGTAGGTTTTGGTTTGGTTTGGTATATTAGTATTTGGTTGAATATAATGCAGCAAGCTCTCGATTTTCGAAACATTATACTAATTTAGAAAATTGCATGGATAACACCGCGTCGTAGCGTTGGTTCATGGTGGCACGCGCGTTCAAGAACCGTGCCGACTTCCCAGACTTTGTGATAGGACTCGCCTGCTTCCCAGGCTTTGCGATGGGATTCGTCATACAGTCAGTCGGCCGCTCACTTCCGTGGCGTTCATGTGCATACGCACGTTTAACAGAAATATGCCATCGTGCCTATTATTAAAAATAATTGTAGCTACCCACTACAAATGACGCCAACTATATTTGCTATGATGGCTGTTTGCCATAAAGACCAATAAAGAGAAAACCAGCAAAATCAGTCGTGTCAAAACAGCCATTATAGCGTGCAGCAACTGTAGTGGCACGTGCTCAAGAAAGTAAGTACCGGCAACGCGACAACGTGTTCGTGTTACCTGCTGGACAATGGATATTTCTATGTGCGAGACACGCCAACAAACCGCTACCGACCACGACCACTACACCGCGCCGGTTCCAACAAGCATTGCAAGGGCTACCGATGTTACTAACCGGGGAGGCCGTAGTGAGGTGGCATGGTGTGAAAAATTTAAGTAAATCCTAGGATGAAGCATTACGACGGCTGCGTTTCATCTATGGAGCACCCCGCCTCGTACACCGAATCTTTCGGGAGATCTTCGGTCAGGAGCAGAACATCGCGAGTGCCGACTCGTATATATCTATCGCGAGTGCGCGCAAACGCTTCGAAATTACCATACGATCCACCAGGACCCGAACAGTTAGACATTGTACAGATTGGATACCACATGTACACATTTGCGAAGCATCGTAGCCCGTAGGAATAGAACCAATCTTTTCGAGGACGTGTTCACCATAGTAGGTTCTCGCTTGTTTTATTTAGCATACACCAAGAGCGAATAAAAACAATTCATACTCAGTTAGTATTGGAAATTTTACAAATCCTATCATAGCAGATATGACATGACATTTAGAATTACCAAAACTGACTGAGTAAACTGTGCGTTGCATTTTCATTGTGTGGACAGTGAGACAGCGAAAGCATAGGCAGTATGGAGTTTAAATTTAATTGCATTGCTCCAATATAGTACGATATTTTCATAATTTTTATGATTTCAAGATTTTTTTACTCTAATAAAACCGAGCGCTGAGCTTTGACGCTGTAATAAAAATACTAGTGAAGACAAGCGCTAACGAAATATCATACTTTTTCTTTGACCGGCACTTTCAATTTTTGACCTAAATAAATGGATGAAACGTAACGATAAGCTGTCTCAATTTTATTTTTATTACTTTTATTAACTGTTCTTCCAATATAGTGCGATATTTATCATTCTTTTCCAATAATTAGCTTAATTGAAAATGTGTGTTTCTAAGATTTTTGAACTCTAATAAACCCAAGGGTAGTTGGCTGAAAAAGGTGGCTGGGACGACTGGATGCGAAAGGCAGAGGGTTGGAGAAATAGCGCACATTGGGAGAGGCCTATATACAGCAGTGGACTGCGATGGGCTGATCGATTGACTGATTGATAGTGACCTATCGACTTTGACATTGTAATAAAAGATATTGACAATGAGTGAGTGTGGACAATCAATAACGGTTATCTCATTTTTTCTTTGGCACACTTTATTATTGGACGAAAGTAGATTTTCTTTTTTCACACGTTTAGTACCATGTACCTGCCAAAGCCACCGTGATCAAAACTTCATACTGGGCCATCGTTGGGCCAGTTTTGGGTGCATGCACTGACAAACTTTCAGCTTATATAAAATGACGAAGGTCTAACGTTCACGGGCTCTTGGTCCATAAGTACCTACTTATCGAATCGAATAGTTTTAATGAACTTCTACATGTGTTTGATGCTGTAGTGGAATCATAATTATTGATGGCCATACACAGTTACCCAAACCCCTTCTATTCTATGAGGAAGAGCCTTAGTAACAAAATAAAACTACAATTTCTTATGACCTCAAAAGAGTACCAAATTTTCTCTAATATATTCATATATTGATATTTTCTAAAAATCTACAAGTAGTACTAATTCAGACCAAAGTAAAGATTTCAGTTCGCATAAATTTGCATAGAGCTAAAAATTGGTGAGGGTCTTAAATACACCATAACAGAAGAAATATCAAAAGTCCCCATCAATTGGTCTCGTGCATTTTTTTATTCAAGGTTAAAGGTCAAATATTTTCATTCATTTCAAATATATAGCAAAAGTTGGTTAAACAAAGTTGTAGATCATACTACATGATTTTACCTACAAAATTGGTCTCTTTCTTTTTACATGCGGATCACCATTTCGGAACTATCGCGATTTAAAATTGGAATAAGTCAAATCTCTCATATATAAAATAACTTGTTCCCATAGAATGATTCATCAACGCAGAAGCTAATCCACTGGTCCTATAAACTTGAAATTTTGCCAGTAGTCATTTTCATGTTTTTAACATCCACTAGAAAAGGATTTTCAGTAATTTTGTTACTAAGAGGGTAAAATAAGGGATGCAAGTTTGTATGTAAAGTAAATATGTAAAGCTAGAACAACTAAATAAATGTACACATACATCAGTGTTTTTCAAAAGCTCATTCCTAAGGAGGTTAAAAGTTTGTCGCCTTCTTTTATATTGTTACTACCCGGACGGAGACGGAACCTCTAGTATCTAAAATGCACACATTTCCGCATCACCTATGAGGTAGTGTACGAGGTGCATTTTTTTAACGTGGGTTCCTCGGTAGGTACACTCTACGTTAGAATACGATCGATCTTAACACACACACCGATTAACAAAATGATCCAGCCTTTTCACAGCCGGAATTTTTGTAACAGCCCTTTTTGCAATTGCAAAAAATATTGTTGAGAAGTGACGTTGAAGTGACTTTCATCTATATCTAAAATTATAAATATTACTATTATTAACACATATGTGGCAGACAAGCGGCCCACCTGATAGAAAGTGGTTATCGTGACTTATAGACGAGTGTAACAACAAGGGCATTACACTAATTCTGCCGACAAATTTTTTAGACGTGCTGATCTGAGGAACTACGGGTTCTAGTTGAAAAAAATGTGTTGTATGGTTCACTCACATTACACTGCTACCCAAGAGAGCGGAGTAGCAATCATAAATGTCAATAATTCCGGTAGATCCCATAAATTATTTGAAATCTCAATAGATTTCAAATAATTTATGGGTTACGAGCTAATATGTGGGTTAAAAGAGTGCTTAATGTTTTCTATTTAAATTTGTGTTGTCCTGAAGAGAAAAAGAGCAAGAAAAGCTTTTGTTCTTCCGACTCTCTCCAGTGAGCAGAGTGATTTTAATCTTCTTTCATTTGTTCTTCTTTCTGAAGTTAGATTCCTGTAAATATTTTTCAATTCGTCCAATGAAAATTAACAATCAAATCACTATGTTTAATGTATGAATATATTTTTTCGAATGCTGAAATAATAGCATCGTCAACAAGACTTAATTTGCTGCAGATAACGCTGATGTAAATGTTTATACTTTAGACCACCATAATACGACGACGAGGCCGATTTATGCGTATGTAATCGGAAACTTACGAATTGTTAAGAAACCAGAAAGATGTCGGTGGGTAAAATTGGAAATTTTCGAAGTGCAAAGTAGCTCGTGGTCGTCATACGTGAATACGTTAGAAATGTATTTTATAGTAAACGTGACAGCACCCGCATTACAACTACTTACTCACTCTGATTACGGTTATCGGCGCGGAAGCGTATGAGTTACTGGAAAACTTGGCAAGCCGTAGGAAGCCGAAGGATCTTTCGTATTCGGTAGCAGTCAATTTGTTGTGTGAACATTTACAACTACCTCTGTCTGTGCACGCTGAAAGGTACCGGTTTCGACAACGGAGACAGACTAGTAACAAGAACATGGTAGCGTACGTAACGGAACTAAAAAAAATATATCGGCATTGCCAATTTGCGAATACCGTGGTGACAATCTTCGAGATCAATTTATCTGCGGAATACGGAGTGACGTTATACGACAACGGCTTTTTGTGGAGGATGGAGGAACGTGAAACAGCGGAGGTGGAGGAAAAAGCGGCAGTAAGCATCGGAGAAGAGGCACAAGTCGTGCATGTTTTGCAGGGCATGACTCGAGGAAACAAACTACGGCAGTGAGCGCGGGGCGCCCGGATCGTGGGTGACGCGATAGCAGGGAGGCGGCACATTAGCCGAGGCAACGGCAACGGTGGCAGCGGTAACGGCGCCAGCAGTGTCGTGTATAAGTAAGTACACTTATGATACATTTTTCAAATACCTTCCAATTGGAAAAAGTGAGCTAGTGCTAAATTTACTCTAGGAGTAATAGAACCAAAAACAACCTATCCAGATGTTAGTAAACAATTAAAATTGTTCATTATTAACGCAGGTACTCCTACTACGTTATTGGGAAGACAGTGGTTAGCAGAATTAAAAATTAAGATTCCAATTTACAGATGAAATAAAATATTGTGGATATATGCTAAGTTAAGATGGAATAAAGACGGGTCTGGTCAAATTCGAAGCTATTATAGGTATCCCATCGTTACGGTAATTTTTAGGCCTATTAATTTTTAATGGTAAAATTATAAGAACCATGAGTGACATACTGGCACCTTTATACGAATTAATAAATAGAGAAGAAAAAAATGGTCACAAGAATGTCATAAAGCATTTTAAAAAATAAAATAAGGTAAAATGCGACGCAAGCGTGCGCGGGGTAGGCTGGGTGTTGAGTCAGCTGTGCGAGGACGAGCGCATTTGAGCGCCTATATATCACGAATATTAACGGATGCCGAGAAAAATAAAGTACAGAGAAGCGTTAGCAATAATATTTAGAATAAACAAGTTACATCAGTATCTTAATGGTAGACATTTCACCTTAAGAACGGATCACTAACCTCTGGTATCAATTTTTGGCCGAAATATGGGAATTTCTACAATGGTAGCCAATCGCATGACTAGATGAGCAATAATATTGGTTACCTATGTAGGTCACCTATGTGGTTCGACATTGAAGACATGCGAACGGAGCAGACGGGCTGTCTCGGTTGCCGGTGTTTGACGGCAGCGGGACAAAACTTAGGTTGCCAGAACAAACACACCTACATTTTGTACAGAAAGCACTATTGTCAGATAGTAAGAAAATAAAAAGACTCACGGTACATGATTGTTTGCTGTCAAAGGTAGTAAGTTATATTTGGGTTGGCCGACAATATGTGACGTAGTAAATTTAACATCAGACAGATCATGATCATGATGATGAGAAAGTAACTATTGACCCTATACTATTATTTAATCGCATGAGTGTTACTAAGGCTTTTGAAGAAGAACTCGAAAAATTCTTCGAGTATGATCTAGCTCCGTACCCATTGCAACTGGAATGCGTAAGACATAGAAATCAGCTGTTTATAATCAGTTCCAATCTGTGAGCATTGAAGTTGACAACACGAATGCTACCTACAACATCATCGATGGCGGATATTTGTTACACCGTATTCTACGGGATCGAGAAGAAACATTCGATGTTATTTGTGATAAATACATTCACTAAATACATGGTTACTTTGGTTGTAATGATATTATACTGATTATAAGAATAATATTAAAGCTGGAGAATAATGTCGTCGGACTACAAAAACATCTAAATCATATGATATCATTTTTGATCGACCTATGATAGTTCCTTTAAATGAACAGCAATTTCTTGCAAATAATCACAATAAGTCTCGTTTCATTTTATGTTATGTGAATAATTATTAGCTGTCAACATTACAGTAAAACAAGCAGACGACGCCGATGTTCTCATTGAAACAGTCATAGAAAAATTTTATAGAACAAGTACAACTATTGTTGTTGGAGAAGATGTTGAGTAGTTACAAGTACGTTATTACTTTATACTGACTGCATAAACACCAATCGATAAGATTATTGACTTTGAAAAACCTGTAATAGCTCATGTACTATCAAGAATATATTCATTAAAAAGTTTATCAGCATATTATCCAAAATGTCAAACCAAAATATTTATTATTTTTATATGCAATAAGTAGTTGCGATACTTCGTCGGCATTTTTGAAACGGGGTGAAACAACAGTATTTAAATTCTTTGGAAAAATATGATTTAATGATTGCGCAGGCGCATTCAAAACAATTAACTGTTCATCGCAAATGGAATTCGGTTTCTTCTTGCTGTATGCGGTACCTCAAAAAAATGCATTGTATAGACAAGTATAGATAATATTTAAGTTTTGTAAAAAGTACACGCAAGAATAAAATAGTATAACTATTCTGTCTTCCTCCAACATCTGCTTCGGCTTACCAACTTTAAACTTATATTGTGTATATTATCAAGTGCAAATATGGCTAATCAATTGAATCCAGAAGACTGGGGTTGGAAATTAATAAATGACAGTTTGGAGTCAATTCAAACCAAACTTCCACCTTCTCCAGAAAAACTTCTCAACAATGTTTTTATTTGCAAAAAGATTTGTAACAAAAATTGCGGCTGAAAAAAGGTGGGATTATTTGGTTCACCAGTGTATACCAACTGTCAAGAAAGAACGTCAATCGTGTTCGAAAATGTCCAATACTACAGATGAAGATTTGTATGACATTAATTAGGAGACAAGTGATGCATCACTTTTCTTAGAGAAAACGACAGTAATAAAGGAAGAAAATGAAAAAAGTGAAGAAGATAGTACGATGGAAATAACATTTGAAGATTAAACTGACTAAAATTTTCACAAAATCAGCAACTTGCTTATTCATTACTAAAATTACAATATTTTCTTTAATTAATAGTATTATAATAATTTTCAATTGATTTTGAAAAACGCTAATTTTTGACTACATTTATTTCTAAAATGACGAAGGTGTACAAAATTTAGTTGTTCTAGGTTTGAAAATGACGGACTTCCATACAAACTTCGTCCCTCATTTATCCTCCTTGGTAAAAAATTACCAAAAGTCTTTTTTAGTGGATGCTAACAACATGAAAAGCATGTACTGGCAACATTTTCAAGTTTACAGGTCCAGTTTAGGTTCTGCGTTGATGAATCATTCTATAGGAACGAGTTATTTTGTATATGAGAGAACTTACTCCAATTTTGAAATCGCGATAGCTACGAAATGGTGATTCGTAAAAAAACAAAATGAGACTAATTTTGTAGGTTATTACATGATCTACCACTTCTAACACTTCCCCCTCCCCCCCGGCCTGCACTACGACACAGTCACTATTAAGTCGCGCTCATTGTAAAAATAGATAAACAGTGTTTAAACTCCAAAGCAATTGTATAATAAGTGCATATCGTCTTGCTGCAGTGTTGTGCTATATTAATAAGTATTCAAATCCATGGAAAAAATACCAAATTACGCCTAAAAGTGGAAAAAACAATTGGATTTTACTGTGTATTTTGTGCTCCTACCCTGCAAATCTGTTATTAATAACTGACCCACGGCGGACCGCGGTCTATAGGCAGCGGCGGCGGCACTAACTTGGACTACTTATAATATTTTCTATTATCAAGCAAATAGTGTCCAATATTGGACTGCCTCCGAAGAAATATACTGCATAGTGACGAGGCGAACAACCGTTACTGCGAGACTGAGCGACAATTGAGCGACAGTTCCTTGATAGAACATTGTTTGGTGTAATATTGTTCGACCTGTACTACGAAAAACTTGGCTATAAGTGAACTGACAATTATTATAGTGCTAATATCTCTCAAAAACAGACACAACTGTGTTAGTGTTATGGATGCATCGAAAAATAATTCACTCTCGGATACGGAAATTGACCTGGTGAGTAGTGATAAAAAGACGCCTACTAACTATGCAATGGTCAGAGCTAAAAGACGCAGGGGTGACTTGGAATACGAATTAGAGGAATTGAAGGAGGAGGTGAGAAAAATGTTTACCAATTTCACAAACAAGCAAGAAAATGAGACAAAAAAAATTAGCTCAACTCTTGAACTAATCAAACAATCAAGCCTTAATATCGAGAACTCAATTGCATTTTTAACTGCGCAAAACGAGGAATTCAAACAGAAAATTAACCAACTAGAAGGTCAGGCCAAGGAGGATAGGAAGTACATGGCAGTTTTGGAGAACAAAATCGAAGAAATACAAATCAGTGATCGCAAAACTAACTTTGTTATAAAGAATGTTCCAAAGAAAATAAATGAAACTCAGGAAGACGTCATCCAAATGACTATGTCCCTTGCTGAAACCATTGATTGCAGGATTAACAAACAAGACATCAAGGACATTTACAGGGTTCGGGGAAAGAATATGGAGAACCAGAGTGCACCTATTGTTGTGGAAATGGGCTCAACAATTTTGAAATCACAAGTACTGAAGATGACTAAAGCCTTCAATATAAAGCATAAAAATAAACTTTGTTGCAAGCATCTAGGCTTTAAAACCCACGAAGAAATACCCGTATACTTATCAGACCACTTGACAGCGAAGGGGTCTCGTCTCCATTTCCTAGCCAGAGACTTAACCAAATCCGGATCCTATAAGTTTTGTTGGACCGCTTTTGGCAGGGTCTATGTGAAGAAGGATGAGCACTCACCAACCATTACAATTAGAACTGAGGAACAGGTACATAAGCTTATTACAATGAAATGACTAGCGATATATAATGGTGCAGCAGGCTATAATCTATGCATTGAGATGGAATATAGAGGAAACATATTGTCTGTATCTTATGTCACAAAATTTCTTGTCATCACATCGCATGCTGTGAAATATCATTCTTCAGGTTTTTATCATTTTTATTATTTTTGTGTGAAATTAGGTGACCTAAAGGTAACTTGCCCGATGATATATAGTATTCTTAACTGTAACACTCCCTACGCCAAGTACACACACGACTCACATGAACACACTAGTCAGTCCCATAACACAAAAATACACCACATACAACAAAAACTCACAACAATTACACAATCACATAATATATGGTACTCGTACATACATCACGCTCGCAATAGCTCTTTTTTGGCGTCAGTAACCAATGCAAGTTTGTTATTGACACTTGACGCTTTGTTATTCCGTTTACCTGTACAGTATGTATGTTCTTATCTCGGGACAACGATTATTCTATTAATTATCAAACGTTATGACCGATATACTACAAACAGTGACTGATATAGACAACATCGAAATTGCGCGTACTATCGAGTGTGATAGTTCTGAGCTTAAGAAACATATAAGTGTTAAAATTAATGATCTAACTATTGTCTCACAGAACATCGCGAGTATATACCGCAATTTTGACAGTTTAATAACAACATTATCTACTCTCTTGTTCGAAACAGATATAGTTATACTAACGGAATGTAGATTAAACACTCATAAACCTATTCCACAACTCAAAAGTTATAACTCTTTCACTACCACCCGCCAACTGAATCAAAATGACGGAGTAGTTATCTACGTGAAAAACACATTAAAAGCGAAGGTTAGAGAAATAACATTGTCCGGGGCGTCCTGTTTGCAACTTGATGTACTTAATAATATAATCTTGTGCATTTACCGATCCCCTTCCAACCAAAACGCTGAGAGTTTTATAAATTCGCTTGATACACATTTAAATACATTAACTTCACAAAAAGGTATTATAATAACGGGTGACATAAATATCACTATATTAAAAAAAATTGATGAAACGTCTTATGAGTATACAAATAGAGTGAAATATATCGATATGCTCGCCTTGCATGGTGTTCTGCCTGGGCATATAATACCTACGAGAAATAGAAATTGTCTTGATCATTTCATGCTTAAATTAAACAAGAAAAAGGTATTTGCATCCATAGCTGTTCTACATACTTCTATCACTGATCACTACACAACATTATTAGTATTATCCAAGATAAAATACATAGAACCTACTCAAAAAACTTCCACAACCATAGATTATGTACAGGCTCTAAAATACCTGCAAGATAATAAAATTCACGAATTATTGCGATGTAATGATCCAAATTTATTGTGCTCTCTTTTGATACAAAAACTCACTGATTCACTCAAGTTTAGTACGAGAACTGTAAACATTCCGAACAATAAGCGCATAATTAAACCTTGGATCACCAAAGGCATCTTGCGCTGTATAAAGAATCGTAATAGACTACAAAAGAAGCTGCAACAGGATCCTCATAATATTATATTAAAAATTACATACACACGGTATAGAAACTATTGTAATCACCTAATAAAAAAAATAAAAATAAAATATGAAAGGGAACTGTTATCAAATTCAATTACAAATAATAAATTGCTCTGGAAAAATATTAAAGATATAACTTACAATAATAATGATAAAAGTCAAAATAACGAACTATTAGGTGTTATGACAACCCCTATTGAATCAGCAAACTATGTTAATAAATATTTTGCTAACATCGGCACACAATTAGCTCAACAGATACAGCCCAGCGTAAGCAGTGATTCTAATCGGTCTGATAAAACTTGGGCTCAACTCAATTCTTTCGTACTTTTGGATACAGACTGTAAAGAGATAAATGGAGTGTTAAATAGCTTAAAACCTAACAGTGCTCCAGGTTGCGATAACATTTCAACAAAATTTCTAAAATATGTCAGCAATGATGTTGTTCCCATCCTAACACATCTTACTAACCTATGTTTTTCAAAGGGTGTCTTCCCCGCTCCATTAAAACAATCAATTATCATCCCGGTTCACAAGGGAGGCGATAGAGACGATATCAACAACTATAGGCCAATATCTCTTTTGAGTTCTATAGCTAAAATTATTGAAAAATTATTAAATACTAGACTACAAAATTATTTAAAAGCGTTTGACATTATATCTGACTCTCAATTTGGTTTTAGACAAAACATATCTACTGAAGACGCAGTCATTGCCCTAAGTTCTTTAGTAGCCGAACGTCTAGATAGTGGTCATAAATGCTTGACTGTCTTCTTGGATCTCAAAAAAGCCTTTGATACCGTCTCTATACCTAAACTTGTAAGAAAATTGGAACAGGTCGGGATAAGAGGTACTGCCTTGAATGTTTTTAAAAATTATCTAGCAGACAGGAAACAAAGGACTAAAATAGGTGGCTTTGTAAGTGAGGATGTAGAGGTAACACATGGCGTGCCCCAAGGTAGTGTATTGGGCCCTACCCTCTTTTTGATATACATAAACGACCTCTGCAATATGAAAATTAAGAGTGCCGAAGTATTTTGTTACGCCGATGATACAGCTGTAGTTTTCCACGGAAAGTCCTGGGTCGATGTTCAACGTAAAGCTGAAGCAGGTTTGAACTGTATTGCTGGATGGTTAAATTCCAACTTACTCACATTAAATACTTCTAAAACCAAATACATATGTTTCAGTATTTATAATAGTACCCAACCAAATTATGACTTTAAAATTAAAATACATTCATGTAACGATGCAAACGGTAGAAATTGTAACTGCCCAAGTATCGATAAAGTCACAGAAATTAAATATCTAGGCATAGTAATTGACCAAAGATTAACTTGGTATCCTCACCTGGAACAAATGACGGCTAGAGTACGTAAGCTGAGTTGGATTTTTAAGACTTTAAGACATGTGTTGCCGCGAATTAAAAGTGACAATGGTAACTCATCAAAAAATGTTTTATCACAAATATATTTAGCCCTTGTGCAATCGGTTCTGGTCTATTGCATTCCTGTATGGGGAGGAGCGGCAAAGACAAAAATTATAAAAGTGGAAAGAGCGCAACGAGCTTTATTAAAAATAATGTATTTTAAAATAAAGAGATTCCCTACTGATAAACTTTATCAAATCAGTGATGTGCTCTCTGTCCGAAAATTATATATATCCCAGACAATAATGAAAAAACATAAGACTTTAATTTACGACTCAAACATGAATAACTCTAAAAGAAGATCATATAAAGTGGTCCAAGTGCCTAAAACTAGAACTACCTTTGCTTCTATACAGTTTAACAAGAGATCGGCTCAATTGTATAATGCAATAAACAAAGAGCTTAATATTTATTCAAAAAAGTACTATGAATGTAAACAGAGTATAATGAAATGGATAAAGCTACTGACATATGAAGATACGGAAACACTTTTACAGCCTACTATTTAGATACACATATGCACGCTCACACACGAACACGCATACACACATACAGGCACACGCGTACACACACACACTCACACACACACACACACACACACACACACACACACACACACACGCACACGCACACGCTCACGCTCACGCTCACACATACCTACTCATATTCCTATACACGGAATATTATAAACAAAATAAATTTAAGAAAATTGTAAGCAAAGAAATAAGAAAAATTAAAACTTTATAACTTTATAACTTTATTGATTAGCTTAACATTGTATTGTGTTAATAGTTACAACCTATGAAATGGAGGAGCGGAGGCTCCTAACACAGGCACTTCTTGCTTAAAAGGAGTCTTCAAATACCATCTATGTAAACCATGTTTATTGACACAATAAAATTTTTTTTTTTTTTTTTTTTTTTTTTTTAACCAACCAATCTAACCAACTTTTGTCATAACACTGTTTACGAGAAAAAATGCGACGTTACAAAGTACTTGACCTTTGACCTTAAATAAAAAAAATGCACATGTCTAATCGATTTTTGATGATTCTTTTATTATGGAAGACCCCACCAATATTCCACTCTATGCGAATTTATGCAAGCTTGTCATTTTATTTCGTTTATTTTGGCTGGATTATACATGTTTCTCTTGTTTCATTTAGTAGCGTTTACCAGCCAGTGGTCGTATGTCAGCTAGTCAATCAAAACAATACATTCTAGGGTAAAGTGGAATACTACTACCACCGCTATCCTTGATATTTTATTTATTTATTTATGCTTCATGCACATATGTACACAGGCGGACTTCATGCCATAGACTTTCTCTTCCAGTCAATCTTATAGGTGATGCAGAGAATATCTAAGTAGGTCCATTATTAAAGGTATAACCTCATAATAAATAAGCTGTAAAGTATACATACCTACGTCATATTAGATACTAATATACGCATACATTTACAAAACATATAGTAATACATACATATATAGATAATAGGTAGGGGCAAAAATATTTTCGTATTTTGAATGTATTATTAGTAGATCTCGTTGACTGTACTGAATATTAGACCGATGCAGATAAAAAAAATAGGGAATTAATATATTAAGATAACAGCATGAGAGTCTTTGTAAATGAATGGAAATATAGTCAAAACAATGGGAAAAATAAATTAAACTCGCTATGAAGCACAGTGGGTGTAATGGGGTGCACATTAAGGGTAAACAATGGTTTGCCACGATTTGCAGCGATACTAATCCTCCTATCGAAAAAAGTTAAAGACAAAAGTTGTAGGTTTTAACAAGGTCTACAATTTTAGCATGAACCGTTTTTTACATTACTTGACAGTTTTCGAGCAAAATCGGAAAAAGTATTTCTTGATCTTTTGATCTAGTCTGCCACAAAAACTGTTTATTTTTCAACGAACTTTTGTGAAGTTATACTTCTTGATATTTCAAACACGATCAAATTGCTTTTTGATTAATTTATTTATACTTACTTCTTATATTGATGCTCAAACAAAAAAGAGACCTCATTTTCGAGTGAAAATGCCCAAATCTGAAAATGCGGTTCTTTAATAAATTAAAATGCATTTATATCGGTTGAATCGTTTATTTTAATATATTGTAAAAAATGATATTTCTGGTTAATTTATGGTTAATGATATCTAACGAATTTTCCAGGAACTAAAAATATAATTTTTGTCCACTTGCATGAATTATTATGAATATTATTCATCATTAAAATGCTATTTACATTAAATCAAAAAGAATTTCCATCTTTACTATGGAATGGTTAATAAAAATACCACGGCAAATTTTAATACTATCTCTATAGAGAGAAGCGACATATATGTTCCACATCTATAATATTAGATAATAGTGAACAAAATATAGTCCGATTGAGTGTTCATTCGTGCGTGTCGGGTCATAAAAGGAATGAAGTATTACAATTGCGTGCCGAATGCGGAAGGTTTGTGAAAACTTGACGGTACAAACTATTGTTGAAAACAGGTTTGAGCTCCTTAAAGAGTCTGAAGAATCAGCTGAATATGTTCACTACATTCTTCCTACCAAAGAAATTCAAGATTCTTTATACAGAGCTCGAAAAATATTTCTACACACAGACAGCTTAAAGTTTAAAAAATTAGAAGACGTCTCGATTCCCGAGGTCCGTAATGTAAAGGCTTTTTGATTTCTGAAGATGGTAATTCTCGCAAAATATTAATATTTAGTTCCAAAACTTCAAGAAAATATATATAAAAATACAAAATTTTATTACTTTGGCGACGGCAAATTTAAGCGTGTCCCTTTGCCTTTTTGCAACTTTATACGGTCCACGCTGAATTGGTATCGACACCTACATCAACAAACGTGCTCCCGGTGATCTTTGGCCTTTTACCAGATAAAACTGAAGATACGTACTTACGCTTTTTTAAATTGTTGAGTCATGTATTATATGTCAAGGTGAAATCTTTCAAATGCGACTTTAAAGTAGCAGTAATTATTGCGATGTATAAACTCTTTCAAAATTACCAAGTATCTGGATGGCAGTATCATTTATTTAGAGCAAAATGGAAAAAAGCCAAGGAGATTAACACAATATATATATATCTATGTTAGTTAAGCTATGCTTACCATGGGTCTAGATAGCGTTGTGTAGAATGTCGTGAAATATTTATTTATTTATTTATTTATTTATTTATCTATAATAATTGGCCAGTTATATACCATGATTGACCACTGACCGTATCGCAGAAGCATGAGATCAATTTTGACTTTGGCCCCAGAATAGAAATGATTTTATTCAAAAAGTATTTTGAGCGGCAATGGCTTACAGTAATTTCTCCGAGGTTATTAAATTCTTTACCCTTATATTGCATTTTTATTTAAAGTTTTAACTTTACTGTTCCTAAGATAGTAAAAGTTTTATTTAAAGGAATAATTCTTAATTTCACGGTATATAAGATGGAAAAAGTTTTGTTTAAAGGAAAGTTCTGAATTTCACTGTACCTATCTAAGATGTTTTGCTTATTATGTCAAATTGTGTAGTATATAAATAAAGCACTTGATATACATATAAACTGGTTTTATTATATTAATATATTAAACATATCGATACTAATAAATGTGAATGTCAGTTTTCTATTAATATGATTAAAAAAGGCTTCGCAGGCGATCTTCCAGGCTACAAAACTATCAGGAATAAACTGTGAGAACATTTCACAATTGAAATTGAATGTCGCACGCGAATGTGTTGTAGCCCAAAAGAAATGCATCCGTGCAATGCATGGGGTAGATAGGCTAACTAGTTGCAAACCACTGTTTAAGCGACATAAAATTCTTCCCCTACCATGTTTATACATACTGGAAATGTGCATTTTTGTCAAAAAACATTCACACCTGTTTATTAAATTGGGAGACATGCCAAACAGCCGAACAAGGCATAAGAATAGATTGCACATCCCAAAGGTGACCTTAGAGTTGTGCAAAAGAAACTCGTTTAATATGTGCATAACATTGTATAACCATCTACCAGACTGGTTAAAAGAACTCAAAGGAGCCCTATTCCGCAGGAAATTGTATGGAATCCTAAGCGAAAAGGGCTACTACGCGGTAGACGAATATTTAAGAGATGAAATAGCAGCTGAAAGTGAATGATTAATTAATTAATTGAATTTTCAAATTTTTATTTCGACATTGGGTATTTTATTGTAATTTCATCTTATTTATTTATTTTTAATTTTTTATTGATTGATTAAATTTAATTTTTAATGGAATTCTTTCAAATTGATTATCCAACAATTAGCTGTTTTATCTCATTTTATTTTAATTTAATTTATTTTGCATTTTATTTAACGTTTCCCTGATCCATTTTTATTATTTTTGCTCTGACATTGTGAATTTTGTTTTAATATGACTGGCTGGAGTCCTAACGACAGCGAAATTAGTTGTGATTGACTTGTATCCCTCAATAGGTATTATTATTTCAACGCCACACGGCAGAATGTGCTGTACTTGTGAAAATTATAAAACCTGATGTTGTAACCATGTTCTTTGAAATAAAGATGATTTGATTTGATTTGTCGTCTCCTGAAAGGAGATATGATAATATTGTACAAAAATAGTGCTGTAAGTAAGAAATTGTGAAGGATGGTATGCAAAAGATTAAAAATGAATTGGATAAAAGAATTAGATTTGTTAAAATGGCGAGTGAAATCTTTTTAGAAGATATCATTTCTAAACTGTATGATATTAGTTCCTATAGTATTACTGATTTTGAAGAAGAAAATCTTTACACGGATATTTAAACCTTACACGTAGAAACTATTTCTGGATGTTATATTAACAAATAAGAAACCAAATACATGGTGACACAAAAATAAACCAAAAAGTAGCGACCATATCTCATTTTATCTGCATCTGCTAGATCACGTATTTTATCTCCAATTTTATTTGGTTTGTCTTCGATGATGCATAAAAAGTATGCTTGTAAAGGATTAATCGACTCATAATTTACGTTTGTGTTCGTCATACATGGAAACTTCGAAGCATATCTATTTTTAAGGATCCTATCAACCACAGTCTTTCACCAAATTCATCTATTCAATTTGTTTATGATAATGTACATATATATCATAATACTTGCACAATTGATGATAATAATACTTCTCATGCAATGGGTGGCATTACGGTTGTAACTTCAGCGTTATTACAAAAAATATATTTCAAGATTGAGCAAGATTCCGTCTTCAGAACAGATAGGTTGGATTTGAAGTAAAGAGACGGTAAAATACAGCCAAGAAAGCAGCATCTCTATGCATCTGCAAAGGCTAGAGGGTGTTCGTGACCTCAGGAGTCCCAAAAATGTGGACCACGCGTTATTGCAATCTGTCAAGAGCATCTAGTAGGTATTTTGCGGAGCCATCCCAGAGGTGCGAGTAGTATTCCATGCAGGAGCAAATTTGTGTATTACAGAGAAGATACCATTACCACGGCGTGACAAAATTTCTGACTTATTCAGGACTCCGAGTTTTTGTTATTCAGTTTGCAGCGACATTCATACCCAGGATCTTGAGATTGTCCTGCAGTGGTAGTGGCGTACTCCGAAGAGTGAAATGGGGAAGGGGAAGGAAAGAAGATACCTTTGCTGTGAACGCACATGCCTGTGTCTTCTTGGCATTGAACTCGACTAGGTTCTCAGAGTCCAATTGAGAAATAAGCTATATTCTGCATAACAATGAGAAGAAGAAGACGGACCTTTTCGGTACGCCAGCATTTACCTGCAAGAACTCCGAAGCCCGTTCATTACAGAGGACGCGAATACGGCGCTCCCGCAGGAAGCTAGCAACCCAGTTGCAGTCTAGGAAGCAGACTAAAGGCCAGTGGGCCATTTGTGCCAGACTCTATCGAAAGCTTTCATGATATCAAGACTAGACTTTTGACTTTTGCTAGAATATCGCCCGTTGACTGTTTCGGCCTGAAACCATATAGCCGGTCATTAATTAAGGTGATCTTCTAGGTGACACATGAGCTGTTTGTTAATGATGTGCTCAAATACCTTGCACAGCACTGAGGTGACGGCTATAGGTCGACAGTTATCTGGGTCTGAGCGATCACCTTGTTGGAGTTTGGATGTTTCCAAGCCGAAGGCACTGTACCCGAGCTGTAGGACAGTCGGTATAGTCGCGCAAGCATTGGGGACAACTCCGCTGCACATTTTTGTAAAACCACCGCGGGAATACCATCCGGACCACTGGCTTTTTGGACATCGTGTGATTGCAGTACCGCACGAACATCGCATTGCCTGATACGTATCATCATTAACTCAAAAAAGTTGTAATATATGTGACAAAGAATAAAAATCTATGTAAAAGTTTAAAAAATGGTGCAGACCAACTTACTAGTCAACTCGTAACATAGTATACATATAACAAATGACTCAGAGGTGGGCATTTTATTAATAATAATTTAATTGAAGTTGTATTTATATTATTTTATTTTATTTGAATTATGTATTTAATTGTAATTTATATTATTTAAAATTCAATTTATAAGTATATATAATTCTCATTGGACATTCAATTTAATAATTTTATTTTTGTAATGCTTTATGACGAAAATTAATTTAAATTTGTTTTCATGACATTTGTGTACTTTATCTTATGTGTATTGTATTATAATAATGATAGTAGATCAATATGTAATGAGTCTCTGATACTTGAAATAAATGAACTTTGATTTGATTCGATAGACCCGCAACTCCGAACCAAAATAAATATTTGACATATAGATATATCAATAACAATCTTGTATGGACTTTGCTCTCCTTTCAGGCTTGTGCGCATGTGCGTGTTATGTCTCCTATAAAGTAATACTTTGTCGAATTTGACATGATGACATTAACGTTCCCATATAAAAATCTTAATTCTTTATTTAAAAATCGTATCATGAGATTCTGGTAGACCTTCTCTGTTCCGTGGGTAGACCTATACATGATTGTTTAGTTCCTGTAATTTCTGTTACTGAACACACTTTGCTCTTAATATTGTGTATTCAATTGTCCATATATTAAACTTTATGTCATTATAATAAAAATTTTAAAGTCTCAACTTATTAATGTAGTACAATACCTTAGATTTACAAACATTTCTATTTTAAATAATATCCATAATACCAATTTATGTAAGTTGAAAATTCATATTTTCAATTTATCGTCGTTCCTGGTATTATTTGCCCTAGAAATATCACTTTTTTTAAATATATTGAAATAGACGATCCAACCGATATAAATTCATTTTAATTTATTAAAAAATCTGGGCATTTTCGCTCAAAAATGAGATCTCTTTTTTGTTTGAGCATCAAAATAAGACGTAAATATTATGATCAAAGAGCAATATGATCGTTTTAGAAACATTTTGAGGTACAACTACACGAAATTTAGATGAAATCAAAAACAGTATTAGTGGCCGATAAGATCAAAAACTAAAAATTTTTTTTTCCAATTTTGCTCGAAAACTGTCAAGTAATGTAAAAAACGGTGCATGCAAAAATTGTAGGCCTTGTTAAAACCTACAACTTTTGTCTTTAACTTTTTCGATAGGAGGGTTATTAGTTTCGATGCAAATCGTGGCAAACCATTTTTCCCTCTAATGTGCATCCCGTTATACGCACCGTACTTCATAGCGAGTTTAGTTTATTTTTCTCATAGTTTTGACCATATGAATGATATTTCCTTTCATAAATAACAGATATCATGCTGTTATTATTTCCCCTTTTGTTCATTTTTGACGTTATCTGCACTGGCCTATATAACCGGCTAGTTTTAATAATTTTAAATGTTGACATTGTAAATATGCAGTAAATTTTAAAAAATCTTGTGCCCGCCAATTCTCAATTGTTTTCAAGCAAGCAAAATGGATGTATGTGACGAAAAAAATCGGTACATGTTAAAGTTTAATTTCGAAATGAAAAAATGTGACAAACGTTGCGAATAAAATTTGTGCAGTTTACGGACCAACTGCGGCATCAATAAGCATAGCACAATTGTAGTTCAAGCGTTTGAAGTCTGGAATTTTAGTGTGAAATACGAGGTTCACTCTGGACGTCCTGTCACGGACAAAATCAGTACCATCTTTGAAAACGGGATTACGGGTAATAAAAGGTGGGTCATAAGAATATCAAAAAGATCGTGGTCTTAGCATGGACAAGCCACACAGGCCGTGGCAAAAACTAGCGGCCTAGCTCGGAACAAGGTGAAGCTGTGTGTATGGTGGAATTGGAAAGGAATCGTATACTTTGAGCTTTTGCCGACGGGCAAAGCTATCGATTCTGACCTGTATATATTTAAATATAATTACAATGAAGTTTCTTCCAATTTATTCAGTATGAGCTTCCGAACTTTCAATTTGAACGTATAACGAATTGTAGCCCTCCTGGTCCCGAGAGGTAGATCCTTCCTAAGAAATATGGATTGTACAGGAAAAGAAGAGTGGATGAAATCAATGCGATGAGTAGGATAGCGCAAAAAGAGGTTGTTTGTTGAGCGCAAGTCTCTGTCGTGATTAGAGCCAAGATATTAGAAATAGGGGAACAGGTAAGAAAGAGAATTAGGAGAAGAGAATATAGCATAAAGAAAGGTAATAGCACGTTAGTACCGACAATGACGAATCGGTTACCAATTTAATTGAGACCAACAAGCAGACACATGGTCATACTTGCAAAGGTTTAAGACGAATCTGATACAGTTATTTATTAAACAGTCAAATCTGCACATGCATTGCTTTAGTGTAGGTAGATAGAAGGTTCCGTAGACGATAAGATACACGAAGCGAACCAATAATTCTCTGACACATGCGGGATACTTAAGTTTAAAGATATTTATTTTCAAAAAGACAAGTAATTCTCTGACACATGCGGGATACTTAGGTTTAAAGATATTTATTTTCAAAAAGACAATTACATTGCCACTTATATGAAAACATAATTTACAATAAATATGATATTTGTCATTGAAAGTTTCCTGTAGAATAGACAAAAAAGAACTGAGACAAACAATGCAATGAGATTAACAAATTAATAATGACCAGTTATGTTCAATGATAATCGTGACTTTAAGATATCGAGAGAGTCACTTTTACTGATGTTTAGTGGTCACTTATTATAAAGCTGAGCTCCTTCAAACGTAATGCTTTTTTTCTGTATTCTGTACTTTCGTACTTGGTCTCTCAAGCTCAGGGTAGAGTCAATAATCAAGCCAAGCTCTTTGACTTCTTTATTAAATTTTCAGTATTAGGTTTTTAGTTTTTTAACTTAATTTGTTTACTCACAGATTTGAAATCGTTGTTAAAAATTTAATCAATGTCATTTATTTTATTTTTATTTATTTATTTATTCTTTATGAAATGCTGTTGTGCAGTGTAATAATAAAATTATAGTCTTCTAAACAATGAAGAATTATATTCAATGTGAAGGACAGCGCTTATGAATTAGCCGTTTTTTTGCCATTCATGTACCACTAGCAATGAGTACACTACAATGTTATTTTTAATACACAAAATTAATCCAATTAAGATGTACCTTTGGTTGTGATGTTTGAAAATAGATCAAAATTAAACGCAGCAGATGACATTGTAGTCGCAATACTTAAAAAATTCCTAATACTACGCCACCGAAAGTGAGTATCTGTACTTGACTCCTGAAATCGAAGTATATAATTATCTTTTTTTATGTATCATGTTTTGTACAGGCCATACCTACCATGGAAGTGGTTTTAATGCATCTTTTATAAGCTTTGTAAAGTAAGAAATTATAAACTTACTGTTTTTCCTCCTGATGTAAAACTGGAAGAATAATTTACCAATGCACTTAAGGATGACATTTTTAGAATCATACATTTACATTTCGTTAAGTCTATCCGTAAGTCTTCCGCAATCCCAAAAAATACAAAGTGACCAAAGTGGCAAATCATGCGCTGGAAAGAAAAAATAAAATAAAATTACTATAATATTTCTGTTACTTTTTCAATTTCAGTTTTAATTTATACCACTCAGATGGCAGACAAGCACATGGCTCACCTAATGGAAAGTGGTTGAGGTTTACCTACGTCTCATAATGTTGAGTTGATGGTAGAAACTATAACCGTTTATGGGTAAACTTTTCGGCTCAGGAGGCGAGCCTATTGTGGTCAAGCGGGCACTTTATCAGAGAATGTGAAAAAAAAATCCTTAGCAAAAGCGCTTTTTTTAATTTGGAACATTACAACGCTCCAGCGTGTTGGGGTCATTAAGTACATTTTTCTTGAATATCTTTTATCATTCTTGACTACGAAATCATACCTTAAGTCTCTTTGTTTAGTACAAATTTCAATCACGTGGCTGTATACATATTCCGGCACAGAAGACAAACGAATAATGGTGGCGAAGCTGAAAATTCGTTTTGATTTATTATTCACATACTTAATAAATATAAAAAAGTTAGTGCCAACGGCACAAAGTAAAATGGAAATTGATTGGAATATATCACATTGTTTGATATTGCTTACAGCAAAATCAAAAGAAAAATACATGAAAATCTATGAAAATTTTATGAGTTGGAAAACGAAAGTAAACATTATCTTCGAAACAGTATTTTTGGCGTATATTAATGAGATTGATTGATACGAAGACATCCCACATATCTCTCTGATCAGAGGGCATATAGGAGAGCAAGCAAGGGATGCTCTGGTCGTTTCCGTCGCCCTACTCATCACGTCTACCGGGGTTTGTCCGGGATTCGTTAGAGACACCGTGCTTCCCACATATCTCTCTGATCAGAGGGCGCATAGGAGAGCAAGCAAGGGGTGCTCTGGTCGTTTCCGTCGCCCTACTCATCACATCTACCGGGGTTTGTCCGGGATTCGTTAGAGACACCGTGCTTCCCACTTCTTAAGAGGTCACAGTAGATGACCCAGGGTCAGCCGGATACAATTAATGTACAAGAATAAAAATATCCAATACGAATAACGTAGCATAACATAATACAAACGCAACCAATCTAGACCTGCGGACCACGTTCGTGGCCTGGCTGCCTAGTGCGTGCACACCAGTTAAACAATGGCTTCGCAGTTGTCATAATAACAATAAATATAAAACAAATAATAAATTGCAGAAAAATACATTCTCTAAGTTGACTTTAGCTTTACTTACCCGTGGTAAAACCAGTTGGACAGCTGTTAGACCACGGGTCGGTAGCGGCACTGGTAGAACCTAGGAAGAACCTAGGTGGAACCTAGGTAGAACCTAGGATTAATTCCAGCAGAAAGTTTCTTTGTTTAAAGCGCTCGTAAGGTTCCCCTAAACATATCTGGAAAGTTCCCCGTTGATCCTGTGTACACTCCTCCTTCAAACATCTCCCTAAATGTAGTTTTTTTCTATTTATCTCAGAAACGGTGAAAGCTACAAGATAGTTATCAAGATGCAATATAATTGTTATAAAATAACCTACCAATCGATATTTCATTTATTTCAATGTGTGCAATAATAGTTTATGTAATAAAAATGTATTGACCTAAAATGATTCTTTGAACTTAATTTGCATCATTTTACCATAACTCTGTGTTTTATGTGCCTGTCTTTTGCTATGTGACTGACGGCACAGCAGCTCTGTGCTTACAGGGTCGGGAGCACGTGTATGACTATCTCCCCTAGTATTACTATATCCCCTGGTATTGCATACGTCCATAAGCCACGGTAACTATTATCGATCAGGAGGGCCGTGTGCTTGCCTGGTGTAAAAAAAAGTTTGAGTGGAGTAGCATTTGCGGCAACGCTTAACCCCTTTTTCCATGATTTATAAAAGAGACCATTAAAAAAATATTTTTTCAGTAAAATACGTTTATTGTAGCATATTAAAGGCAAATTGGTAATTAATAAAATACCGTTTTAATTTACATATTTGTGAGGGGGCGCTATACATGGCTTCGTATGCAAAATAATAAAACCACGTGAGGACACATATTACTTCGTTTTCATTGGTTCACTTTATTTAAACGTTTTATACAATTAGGGTTTTATTTGTTTGACGCGTATGTTTAGAAACTGCAAGTCAAATAACGGCATGTAATATGCTCTCAGCCAAAGCAACTACGCGTTTACCATGCATAGGCCAATCATGTGTATCCTCTTTTACTATTTACGTGAATTCATAAGGATTCTATAGTAACTGAGTAGGCATAACTAGAGCTGAACCGATAGTTTTAGACCAAAGAATACATCTTCATGGTTGGTATCAAGCAGGGGTGTACGGGGTCCTTTGTATTTTTTTCATTTTACCACATCTTAACTCAGTGAATCATTACCAGATTTACGATTTACGTGTGTGTAAGAATGATAAAAACGTGAAATTCGATTTTGGAAGCAAAACATACAAATCTGAGTGTATACGAAACCTTACATGGCAGAAAATATAATAACGAATACACATACCAATCCATATATGGAGTTTACAAATCGTTAAAAAACATCTAGAATAAGAATTTGTCGAAAAATAAAATATAATTTTGAAATGTGATTCCAAAGAATGTACAATATTCTTTTTTTTTAATTCACAGCCAATGCATTACTATTGTTTCATTCTACTAAAAATATCACAGATTGCTTGTATTTCTAGAGCCGACCACTTCGTAAGTACTCTCAAATGTTTTTTTTTACAGAGTTAATTTACCGCAAATGATAAAAATACATATTGTTGCATAACGAAATCCTTATTAGGATGTAATTAATTTTATTTTAAATGAACTATTTTACGAAACGTAAAAAAACACAAAGTCGAGAAACCTTAAAAGGTCTCATATGCAGTAAGGGGTTAAGAATATGGATGTTAAAATCTTACGTATTTGTGATTGCAATCGTTTGAGTACATAGAACCCGAGACAAGTGATCCACGAGGGCGGAAAGCTAATACATAAGTGCATATAATCACGCTTTATCCCCGGAGAATTAGAATAATAAGATAGAATAAAGGTTCATTAAAAATTTAAGAGTGATGATTCCATTCATATAACTCTCATTATTTTAAGAGATTAGGAATGGAAAATGACTAATAATTTTCACACTTCCTTATAGTATGGCAATTACTTTTGCAAAATGTAGATGATATTTGTAGAAACGTATTGCTTTTAGTTCTAAAATAAAAACATTATACACTTACGGATAATAATTTCATTAAAATTATCTGTTCTTAAAACGTTATAATAATTTAAAATATATTTGTATTTATATTCAGTGTAACTATATACTTGCTCTTGATATCTGTCACCTTGACTTTAGGGCATAGAGCACTGTATCGGAAACTTTATGGCAAGACTACAAATGTTTTACTAAATAGGTACTTAGCGAAACGTTCATACCAAAAACTTCATGATAATTGCAAGAAATCTAAATATTTTTGGTAGTCAAAGAAGATTGTGTAAACTGTAGTGTACTTCCTATACTTTTTATTCTTTATTTTAGTTTTATCCAATAATGCTGAATAGAGCCCATATTTTGGAATAACACATTTGGTTTGCGCAGCGGAAAGGAAACTTCGCATGCAATGCAAACCACGCGCTACGTTATTAGATATAATCTAAAACATTACGGAGTAAGGTTCAGATCCGGATACTTTTCATACCTGAGCTCTTTACAAAGAAGGTAGTATAGTGCTATCTATCTCTAATCGAGCTCATTTTTTTCTACACATCACATGACTCACCTGATGGTAAATGGTTAACGTGGACTTTGTCAACCCTGAAGAAACCTTCTAGTTAGTAAAAAGCACCTCTGTAGCCCGCGGCTCTGCTCGCGTGTAATTTTGTTTATACGTATTCGAACCCCATCGGCCTAAGGGGGTGGTCAAGTCGCACTCGGACCCACTAAAACCGTACGCCATCACAGGTCTTCAGATGCCGGGGTATAAATTACCTCAAGCTTATCCCGCGCTCTCGGCTGGCCGAGGGCCATCTGTGATTGTAAGGTGTGGGAAACCGATGTCCCCATCCGGAAAGGGGATAAGGCGAATGTCGTGTCACTGTGCCGGCGGGGATGAAGTGGTGACAGGCTGCCGCACCTGTAACACCCCGCAATTGTACCCGGCGACCTATCCAGCCCTTGCCTGATCTCCACTGTGCCCCCGATAGTCAGGGGGACATGTGGGAAGCTTTCGAGCAGCCCTCTACAGGCTCGCTCCCGTCGCCTCCGGTATTTGCCGTAGGTATCTCCCAGGGAGAGAGGTGCTACCGTCTCCGTTGCCCAGGGTGCACCATATGGAGGTTCCGGACCACATACCCCGATCCCGTTCCCAGTTTTGGTTTGGATATACTTCGAACTCAACTCCCGTTGCACCCATGTCAGTAATTTAATCGTTTTCAAATAATGTACGTGAATCAAGCGGATTCACATTTATAATTTCGTAATATTTTTTGAATGGTACGATTTTTATAATTTAACAAGTACCTAACCATCAAAATAATTTATTTGAACAAGAATGAATAAAAAGGTATAGATAACTATCTATACCTTTTTATAAACGGGCATAGGCTACCTTTTATCATGAAAAAGAGGGATAAAGGTGGGGGGGGGGGGAGAATAGGGAATGAAAGTTTATATGAATCAGGGTTCAAACGGCATCATCCCGCATGTTTTCTTTATACTCGTTTATTTTAACGTACAATCACCCGGATGCTTATACGGTCGGGTTCCTTTTATCGCGAAAGAAGTGGATTGGAATGGATTGGAAAAGGACTATTTTGTCCGCACTAAGACTCTTTTTTGGGCCATCTAGCGTGCAGACTATGCAGACTACCGGCTAAAGAAGCTAGCCTATTTACGCTCACAAGTAAGTAACCAGTAAGCTTACTGAAGGCTTCAAAGACTTCGCGGAGCGACCTCACTGTGTCGAGGATTTGAAATCGTTGAAGGGTTACCGCCTCGTATGTAACGTATTTAATTGGATAAGAAATAACAGACGTATTGTTAAAAATAACTTCGAAAATAACATATTAGTAATAACGGCTAATGTTATCCTTAACATGTAAAAAATTTATGTACCTACATAAAATGTTTTAACATTACTTAATTACAATTTTATAAGAATTCTAGATGATACCCGTAGCTCCGCCTGGGTGTCGGTTATCGTGTAATATGTATTCGTATTGGTAAATTGTTTCATTCTTAATATTATTTTTTTATATTTTGAATCTGCCTTCTTTGATCGCTTAATTAATAACATATTCGTAATAAAAAAAGAATCGTCGACAGACTGTATGAATTATGACTGTGATATTAGTAAATAGGCAAAGAATAAAAATCTATGTAAAAATATTAAAACAACCCAATGAACAAAAAAGTTACAACCTAACTTACTGATCAACTCGCAATCGGCTATTTCTAGATTTGACATTACGATATATTTATCAATGTCAATTTTGGACATTTTAGACCTTGCATCCTTGTCAGACTTGTGAGCACATGCGTGTCTCCTAAATAGCAATAGTTGTACACTTGTTGTTGAATACGTGCCATTAAATAAGTAATTTGGCCGCAGCGCGAGTCGGGGAGGCACTTGTCAGTTTCCGTAGCTCGCCATTACTGTAACTGGTCAGTTTCATAGATTCGTCAATTTTAAGTAATAACTTGGCTCTGTTAGAGCCATTTATGAAGATTGCGTAGGCCATTTAAAAGGCGCAGATTCTAAATATACAGTCGATGTGCCCCCTTTCAAACAAGTAAAAAATTTTACTGTGTGATACTAGATACAAGAAGCATAGAATATCACAAACAGTATTTAGAACTCCCGAAGAAGTGGTTATGCCCGAAAAGTAATCTACTAATCTTCTTGTATTTCAAGACGGCATTTTCATATTAAATTTATGACATCATACGCGCGTGAAATTCTGAGCGGTGACATTAGTGGCCTTTTCTTGATGGAAGTTTAAAGTTCCTTTTGTACAAATGTACCTATACCACACCATTCACTTGGACATAGGCAGTACGGAAAATAAAACAAATATAGCTCCCCTGGTATATTGTCTTCTTCCAGTCAAAACTGAAGAAACCTATGTCAAGCGTTTTTCGTTTTTAAAGGAAATTATTCTGATCCCACAGAAAATACATGTGCATTATGAATTAGCTGCTATAAATGCAATTAAAACACATTTTCAATGACACAGATCATAGGATGCCATTTCCATTAACGACAAAGTATAAAATAAAGTACCATCTAGTTTTGAGTGTTGTGCAATTGAATTAATTGATTATGGTATTATTATTGTATGTATATATAGAACCCCATAAAACAATAATCTGAGAATATTCTTTTATAAGCTAAACAAAGTATTAATGTACATAAATAGGACTTACAGGAAATGTCACATCATTCTGGCAGGGGACTTTAACATAGATATTTTAAAACGTAATAATATAACTTCGGAATTTGAATGTAGCAAACATTCAAATTTCGAAGTTTCTTCTCCGAAATTCCTTAACTATAATTTGGAATTAGTGTTTACGGTTAACAAAGCAAAAACGGCATTTAAAATTATACAAAACACAAACAAAAACCAATATCGATTTCGCTCAATGGATTATAATTATATTTGGAATTTAGTGCGTTCAAGCCCCACCTTATTTAATTTTTCCTGACGTAATCGAATCACTGAATTTGACTAAAATAATGACTAAAGTGACAAATAACGACAAAATTAAGCATACACTTCCAATATCATTTTAATATAGCCATGAAAATGTTTATTACATGTGTACATTTGTATACATATTATAGAAATTGTCACGGATAGATAAAATGATATTAGAAGTGTGAAGAATATGTATGATTTTGTTTCGATTATATTAATGTGGAATAAACGTATACATTATGTAATGGTAGTTAATTTTGAACAAATTGTCGTTCAATTCTTTTTAGATCTTTACAAGTTTACATGTTTTAGAAAATGTGACAATGTATATATATTATTGCTCGTGACTATACTACATATCATACGAAACTTAAGAAATAAAACTAGTGTAGGCTATGATGATATTATATGCATAAGAATTATAAAATACGTAGCAAGTAATATTTGTCATCCAGTGTGTCATATTATTAATTTATGTGTGGCTGCTGGAGCTTTCCCAGATAAACTGAAAACGGTGATCATAAAACCTATATTTAAAAAAGAAAATGGAGAAAATAACGAAAATCAAGAATATAGAGAAAATAACTAACTAAAAAATAGACCTATAGCCTTAGTACCAGTTTCCTCGAAGATATTTGAAATATATATAGGGAACTAAATGACTACCTTGAAAGTAGCTGTATCTTGGTGAAAGAACAGAAGTTCTATAGGCGTAATAAATTGATAAATATGTCTATATAATGATTTTCTGAAATATGTAATGAAAATTTTATGAATATCCTCTCCGTCTACGATCAGCGACACAGAACTATTAATTTAGTAGAGGCATGGCAATAGATTTCAGAATCAGACAAAAATGTATTTATTTGTCAGAAAACTGTCTGATTTTTTTGGTCAATGATATATTCAAAGATGGTCAAAACGGCATGTTTAATTGTCTATCTAATCTGGCACGAATTAACTTAGTTCGTAGAAAGATGCATCCGGTAAGTGACCTGATTTTACCAGTGTACCTACTTGTTGCATGACCCTATTGTTCTACGGGATTGACGAATTTCATTGACGCACTCCACGTATTCATCGTAACAGTTCTCAACCCGCACCAAGAACATGTCAATTTCTACGCCTGCTTCTCCATAACCAATATGTACGATCATTATATAATCATGTGTGCAGAGGTAGGGCTATCTGAATTTAGTCTATCTTTCGGTTTTCCTTTTCGGTTTCGGTTGCGATGCTGGAGAATCTAGATGACTATAAATCAAATTATCGTGCTGCTGTCGCAGCATTGGCCAATGGCAGAAACAAACCTAAAAGCAATTACTCATTATTATATATAACACTAGATTTACAACAAACCATGACCCTTCTTAAATTTTACTTTGCGTTACGGAAACTTTTGTAGGTTGGTCTCCTCGTAGATTATTGAATGACGTCACGCGCAGAATTTCACATGATGAAATGACGGAGCGTTTTTTGCGCTCTTTTTAAGCTAACAAGTTAAAAATGTGTTTTTTGTATAATAAATTAATAAGGTTTGATGGGAAAGTGATGAATTGTAACAGGTATTAAATAAATTTCTACATATTTTAAGATCGGTTCCGAAAACACATTTAAAGTCTAACTTTTTATTAGCTGCAGTAAAATGACGTTTTGTGGGTTGCCGGTTTTTGAAGAAAAATAAATAGGGATGTAGCTAAATGAGTGAATCATAAATGAATGAACAGTTTGGTTTTGTGTTTGAGATTTATTATTAGTTTTAGAAAAGGGGCAGGTCAGGAGTACTCTAAACCGACGAGCATGCATGAAGAATGTAATGAGAGTGAATGAAGCGAGAGTAATATGTCAGGATCGTAGCAAATGGAGATCCGTGATCTCTGCCTACCCCTATGGGAGACAGGCGTGATTTTATGTATGTATGTATGTATGTATGTATTTTTTTATTCTATTATTGTTACTATACTAGAGGATTGATCTTTTTTATTGGAAGTATAGGGAGGTACATTTAAAATGAAACAAAAATGCCATAATAATGTACTTTAATCAATCTTTTTCGGAATTACTGTCGCTTTCGGTAACACTAATAATAAATCTATCTGTCACTTCATCTATAATATGATCGAGGTGGCACATTTTGTCTTCCACTTTTATAGTGTGAGACACACAGTCACTCCACTTAGCCGGTGTCACTTTGTTTATACCTTCTTGAAATAAATTTTTAACTTCTTGCATTTTATACGTCTTATTATTATTTGCAACGTGACCCTTTACCTGCGCCCATACCAACTCAATGGGGTTCAGCTCACAGTGATAAGGGGGCAATCTTAAAACTGTGATGCCTTTATGTGCAGCCATCTCGTCTACGGCATATTTCTCAGTAAGATTTTGCTGTATCACAATATCTATTAGAGTGGCCTTTACCATATTTGGTTCAAATACAATATTTTTATTAGTCAGCCACTCTTGAATTCGTGGTTTTATTAGCCATGATATGATATCTTGTCTATCAATAAGCACACTCTTGCGTGATCGAGTAACGAATTCGAAATTGAGATGTTTCATAATTTTTCTCAGTGTCTCTTTCGAGAATTTGGGCAATCCTGGTTCATCATTTACAACTTGCAGCACCTAAAAAATAATATAGTTATTACCTAATTAGTTAATATTACACATGGGATAGGAGAAAACATACATAACGTATAATAAAAAGATGAGTGACGACATGTAAACTAACCTTTGCGATGGTGGGTATTTCATTTCTATGAAAGAACTGATGTACAATTCGTCTAATTGTAGTGAATGTGAAATTATCAAGTTTATCTTTAAAGGTAAGTTTTGGGCCAGTTTTTTCGGGAGGTTTTGGTGATTCGCTGTCGTTCTCCTTGTGCTCCTTTAAAACAGAATAAACAGTGCGGACGGATATTCCCAAGACTTCAGCCACCTTGTCAACGCATTCACTTGTTTTTATTAATTCAATGTTTGGTTCTGAACATTTCACTTCAAACACATATTTGTAAACGTTTCTGACCCAAAGTTTTTCTGTTGCACTTAGAGCTACACGTGGCCTCTTTTTCTTAGGAGATAAAAACGTGTCTCCATCTTGCGATGTGCCCGGCAGAGCATCCAGGTCTTTAATGTATCAAACAAAAAAAACTAAAACTATTAACGAAAACAGGCAATGAAAAACAAACACAACGTAACATAAACTTAACAATAATGATAACAAAAACAACGCGCAGTGGGCAAATCAAAATTATTCGTGTACTCAAAACAGAAGTTAGAAGCCGAATGAGCGAATGACAACCGAAACAAAATGGCGGCCAAGCGTCATCGTAGCACCATAACCAAAAATTAGTACTACCAACTTGAGAGAGCGGTTGCTTGAGTGTTATCTTGCTTAATGCGTAAAAGGATCAACGTTTATACAGCCTTTTATTTACATTAATATTAAATAGAATTTAGCATGATCATTATGAGGCAAATTATGGAACGATTAGATATTCCGTAAACTTTTGTGAACTGAATCACATCACTATTGAGATTAAGCTGTCAACATTATTTTACGGAATGACATTTAGAAACGTCATTTTACTGCAGCTAATAAAAAGTTAGACTTTAGAACTGTTTGAAAGAAGGACAAGAATTTGCCATGCTGAAAAGCTATGTATAGTACCTATCTTGTAAAACAGCCTTAATGCATAGAAGCTTTTTCTGTTTGGCTTCACATATTTACAACAATTCACCTAAGAAGTTAAAAGATCTCCCAAATATAAACCTTTTATAAAATGGTTGCAACAAATCCTAGCCTATAAGTGCTAGTACTCACTGTGTGAAATTTAATTATCATTAATTATACAAAAAAAGTAAATTTGTAATTTATTCCTAGCCATTAATTTATTTTTGTTGACATTATAACTGTATATTTCTTAAAGTAGATACTTGCCATTATATTAATTATATATCTGACGTTATTAATTATCCGATACATATTACAACACTTGACAATGTATCTTCAAATCGAGGCAATAAGCAGATCACTTGCACATATGGTAAATGAAACCACCCTTATATCTCATGCAAATAAACTGATTTGATGTGACTTGAAATTGGTCAAATACCCAATTACGTCAGATATGGTTTCATAATTTAAGTAGTTGAACACAGGTCGGGAAAAGCTGTTTGTTGCACGTGGACTGTAACGTGGCCGACAGTGGCAGTATAGAGGTAGCGAATCAGTCTCTTGCGCAGTTCAATACATTTGTTTAACATCATAGCACTGTATCTACATATGACAGGCCTTTGTTCAGCTGTGGACTGCAATAGACTGATTGATTCATTGAAAATATGATCATGTAAAGATATTTCAAATTTTGTTTTTACTGGCCGCTTAATAAATTAAATTCGATCTTCAAAAAGAGTACTTCCTAAATGCTATCCATTTTGATGATAAATTTCGCATTACTTTTTTACAGCTGCCACTTTTCAAAAATATAATAAAAGTTTAATAAAAATACAATGTACCGGTTTTATACTTAATACAATAGTTGGCGTTGGAATACCTTTTTCTTTTTATATCACTTAGTTGGCAGACAAGCACACGCAAATTACAGCGGTAATAAAAATAGAACTTAATTCTATATTATCTGAGCAGGCAGGATTTGAGAAATATGTTACGGATCTCGAACATAAGCAGGTGATTCACCAAGCAGGAGTTACCGTGTTATAAATACGGAGGCCCTGAACGATGTGATATCTGGGTTGGACTCAAAGATTGATATGCTTAAGCAGCAGGCCCGGCAGTGTAATTTTTAATTGTGTAATATACCGGAAAAACGAGCTGAAAACTTGGTCAGCCTGTCAATGAATACTATATGTTCTAAGATAAATGGCTCACTTACGCAAAAATATTGCCATACATCGTGTACCGCACGCACAATCACAAAACAAGCAGCCTAAAAATATTATTCTGAAGCTTAGCTTTCGTATATTAAGGGATAACCTACTTAGTGCATTCCGCTTGCCCAAAGGCTTACAAACTGAAGACCTGGGAATACAAGGTAGTACACTACTACAGGTGTACATGAACGAGCATTTCTTTCACGAGTGACGAGAAGCCGTCAAGAAAATAATTTCAAGTATGTGTGCATTAAACATGCAACAATCCTCGTGCGAGAGAGTGACAACACACCAGCTATGGCCATACAAACACATCAGGATGTTTCCAGAATTAGACCACGCTCCGTATTCTCAAAGCATACCTGAACGAAGGTAACGCTTCATTGTTAACCTATTAATCTCAAAAATAAATTTGATTTAATCACCGTTCAAGTTAATAAAAAAGTTATTTTAGGTCAATTACCGATAATGTACGGTACATTATGTTATATATTGTTCGTTATGATTATATCCTCTTCATTTAGATTTTTTGAACCCAAAGAGTTATCATATGATGTGTGTATGCATGGTGACTACAGTCTTCTAATCCATAGTGTTCGAACGAGTCTGTCGGAACATAATGTCATACTGATTTTAACTGCTTTAAGTAGTACTCATTGTATTCAGTGTCTCGAGGTTTGGGTCGGCCGGGGTGCGAGGGATATGCCTGTCAACCTCACTTTCGGCAACCAAAGCGACCCACAGGCGGCGTGCGTTTTAGTCGGTTCGAGTCCGACATAACCTCCTCCACCGGCTCCGGTGGGGAGGTATCCGTGGGGAATTTGCGCACGTAAAAAAAAAAAGTGTCTCGAGGTCTTCTGACTATACTGCTATTTTGATGTTGCGATACCTAGATTTTTTTTTCTTTACCTAGATTCGATACCTAGATTTATTTTTACTTCTCTATATTACATACTATTCATCAATAATGGATAAACTTACCATATACTATCAAAACTGTAGTGGTATGCGCACTAAGCTAAATATATTATGAAATTGCTATGATGATCAAGTGAGTGACGACGAGTTCATAGGTAACCGCTATATAGTGTATATCATTGTATGGAATTTTATTCAGAAAATAAATGATATGATTATATATACCGAAATCGAATAGCTTCAAATAAGAAACAGGGTGGGGGAGATCTTGCGGCTGTACTTAAGTCTACTTTTATAACACCATTTCTACCTATATCACCACACCTGAGCATATGACCAACGCCGTATACATTCCGCTAAACACTGTTCATAGTATTTACTTCGAACACTTCAATCTGGGAAGTGACATGATAGATAAAATAAATTCGCCCCTTTAATAGTAAAGTAATAATTAGCACTAATCTTAGATAGTACAACCGCTGGCATATGTGGTACAATCTGTGGTACAATATCTATATATTTGGTGATTATATTCTACCAGAGGTGAACATGTACCTGGTGTGGGTTCGGAACTGCACTGTAGCGTTAGTTCAAAAGCTAGTTGTAGTACATAAGTAATTTTATGCCACTTGTAATTGCCTTGCAATACAACAGCTCCCCCAACCCTAAAAAACACATTTTAGACCTATTACTTACCGACACAGATTGTACCACATATGCCAGCGGTTGTACTATCTAAGATTAGTGCTCCTCATCCTCAATTCTATATACATACATATATACGACTCTCTCGCAATTTAAATCTCCAAAATTTAATTACTACAAAACTGACTATGAACAAATCCCGTAGTATCAGTAGTCCGATTAAACAGTCAGATGATCGAACTTGAAAGACATTTTCGCCTCAGTAGTCCGATGATGCAGATTATTCTAAATCATCGGACTACTGAATCTTTTAGTCCGATTCGACATACCGAAATAAGAAATGGATGGAGTAGTATTAACATTTGTTAATTTGAACATTTGTTAAGTTGTGCTAAATATAAAGCAATTCTATATAAAAAATAGGTACTAAATTTATCGACAAATGGTGAGTTTTTTCGGAACGTCATCGAACAAACAATGTGGTCGAAGCGTGGAATTTCACTATCAATGGACTAATCAACAAAAATCCTAGTTTATTGCAAATTCTAAACATTCTGAAAGATGATGACACCCTGGCGAATTTTAAAAGCCGAACAGATGAAAAGATTTGAAAATCCATTTTCAAAAGAACCAATGAGAATATAGAAAAAGACGACTTCATTAAAGAAATACAAATGTAGTTGATTGCTGGAAAATAGGAGTACCTATTTTCCAACTAAGTTTTCCATCAGGTTCTCTAAATCACTCATACACATTTTTAACAGTAACAAAAAAGCGTGGCTTAAATGGAAATCGTAGAACATCGGACTTTGAGCAATTTTTCTTCCTTAAGCGTAGATTTCTTACGGAATGTAGAATAAACTATAAAAACTATATTGATACTATAGAAAATAGCAAAAAGAAAAATGCAAAATATCTTTGGAGCTACATTGCCAACCGTAAAACTAAAGCAGGTATTCCTGCCACAGTTTATTTTAGGGATCAAACATCTAGCGATCCGGGCACCATATGTAATTTATTCTCAATTTTTTTAAATCCGTTTATGAAACCTCATCATATAGCAGCGAGAGTTGGTTACCCCCCGAAACTTATACAGATAACAGTGTTATGGTAAACAGTATTGTTTTTTCTCTGGAACAAGTTCTCAAAGCAATATGCTTATTGGACGCAACAAAGAGACCGGCACCCAATGGAGTACCTGCATAATTTTTTAAAAGGACAGCAGATAGTATATATGTGTGCCCTTGCAAATTATATACAGTAAATGTAGGTATTATCGAGGGCACGTTTCCTGAAAGATGGAAGCGAGTCAACATAACACCAGTACATAAAGCAGGTTCTAGGAACAATGTCGAACATTATCGCCCTATCCCTATCTTGTCCACCTTGTCAAAGGTTTTCGGGAGACTTGAAAAATTTAATATCATAGCTAAAATTAAAATTGTAATGAAACTGTATAATAGCAAATTATCCCTCTCTCTAAACATTGTGCTGTGCCCGACAGGGTCCATAATTGTAACTTAATCTTAATCTGACATCTGTATCACATTATGGTATGCAATAAATGTATTGAGTATTGAGTATTGCAAGGCTTTTGACAAGGTGAACCACGAACTCCTTCTAAACAACGTATAATGTTACTTACTCGCGGGGATCTACTGAGATAGTTCATATCTTATATAACAAATAGATCTCAGAAAGTGATGATCTGGGGTCATGAATCTTATCCAATTAATGTTTTCAAAATGCCCATTTACTACTTTACGCAGATGATCTTAAAATGTATAAATAAATTTGCGAAAACAATGATTGTAATTTATTACAAGAAAACTTGCACCGCCTTTCTGATTACTGCAGTGTCAATAAATTAAAACTGAACATATCAAAGTGCGTAACAATTACATTTACAAAAAAGAAAAATGTAACTCCAAACACATACTCATTATCTCATGCCACTTTAAGTAAAGTTACTGCGGTAAAAGATCTCGAGGTAAAAGGTCGAGGAGGATACAAATTTCACCTTGATCAATATATCATAATAATTCTTATTGCATGTATGACTTTGTTATGAGGTCCACCATAAGTTTTAGGCATACTGATACATATGTTCACCTTTATAAATCCTTGGTCAGGTCACAGCTGGAGTATGCGGTATTGACATGGAGTCCGTTGTACCAAAAATACAAGGATAGTTTGCAGAGAGTACAAAATAGGTTCCTTAAAGCAGTGCGGTACCGTTGTTATAGTACCAATGATAATTTGAACTTACTTGACTTGGAATCGAGGCGTCTCTTGCTAGAAATCATGTTCCTGTATGACTTATGCAATAAAAGATCCGACTGCACTGAGTAGAGTAGAGTAACAAATAAACTGTGCTACATTGTTCCAAGGGCAGTCATCAGACATGAGGTGCGCTCACTTTTCGCCGTTTTCACTAGTCGCACTAATGCAGGAATCCATACGCCTCTAAATCGCATTTTCGATAATAATATCTAATAAATTATTTATAGATTTAAATGTACATATTAACTATTTCGCATAATAAGTTCAGAAATTCTTTGTTAAAAACTCACTAATATTATAAATTAATTCTGTTATAATGAATGTTGCTTTTTGAATAATAATAACATGTGAATAATGCTATAGGTTACATAATTACAACTATGTTATATTAAGACCTTAAATTAAGGACAATAAGTAACTGTTTGATTGCCCAAATAAATAAAAATAAAATAGTTTCGAGATAGCCCCCTTTGGATATGGAAATCATGGTGTCCCAAGCATGTCTATACGTCTATATGTCTGACTATCTCCTATAAGCAAATTGGCAGCACTTAGCCCTCGTTCGCATCAAAGTGATGACCACAAACTCATGATCTCCGATACACTCTTCTCAGAGATCATCAATAAACCGCTAAACTTGACAGTCGAGCGTACGGGCGACGCTAAGGCACGTATGGCTGTTGCATGGGCCAAGAGGCGTCAGGTAACTAAGGTCATTTGTGACTCCAAAATGCCGGTTAAGTTAAACAGGCAGATCTATAAAACTTGTCATTAGACCTGTCGTCTTACACAGCTGGGAAGCATGACCATTGATGGAGCAACACAAGCAGAAGCTGCGTGTCATGGTGATGAATTTGCGGTGAATATGTGGAGTCTTGCTTAAGAATCGAGTGAGAAACTCTCACATTCGAGGCAGCCTTCATGTTCGCGACATCGCTGATATAATAATAATAATAATAAATATTCTACAACATTCTACACAACGCTATCTAGACCCATGGTAAGCATAGCTTAACTAGCTTGCGTTATGGAATCTAGAATACGGATAAACATACTTAAATACTTTTTTTAAATATAATTCCGAAGAGCGCCTCCACTAGTGCGGCCATGTTCTGCAGCCCTCATCAGGCGGCGTTTGACCATGCCACGTTCACCGAGCCCCGATAAAAGTGGTTGACAGAAAATGAATTGTCATCGTGGAGGATGAAATGCGTGCCAATGGTCTCACACCATACTATTCACCGTCGTCGGGTGCAGACGACGAACTCCGGGATGAAAGCTTCGGGTGCGACTAGAACTAACACAAAGACGATGACGAATGACTGTCTTGACTGTTCTAAAGTATAGAAAAGTTTCGGTTGTGAAGGAAATTTAACACTGAGATGATGATGATAATGATATCTTTAAAGGTTAAGCATTATACACTGAAGTTGGAAAAAAATACATTACCTTCTTAATTGTTTATTTCTAAAAAAACTTTAATTAATATTAACAGATAAAATCACTGGAATCAGAATATCCATATTGTTAACATAACATTGTTGCCCAAGATTAAGTTAAAATTGCAATATCTTTTTTTGTACATACCAAGCTTAATATAAGTAATGTCATATTACGTTGTCAGTGGATTAAGAATGCATATGCACATTTTTATGCTTCCCTGGTAATAAATATGGACAATTACAACAATTTGACATTATAATATCTCCGATTATCTCAATATTTAGAAATAGTTACTTCTTTCTTCTTCTCTCAAATCTCTTTCGTCTTCAAATCTGTCTCAGACACGTCAGAGCTCGTCTACTCGCTCGAGTCATCGTTGACCCTGAATTTTTGTTATCAGTATGAACCAATTGCGACTTTACCAATAGGTGGGCCTATTGATTAATACAATTGTATTTTTAAAACGACGTCAAGATTTCCTGAAGTACCAGTAAAAATAAATACAAAATAATATAGAGTTTATTTCTGTTACTCAGTAAAATTACTTTTGTTGTCTCCTGGATGTGAAATCTACCATGTAGGGCTTAGGTGATGAGAGTATTCCAATCACAGGCGTGTCAGATGGGATGGTTCCATTGCTGCATTGCAGGCGGTAGTTCTGAAGTATGCCAACTAAAATTATAAATATAAATGATTTCGCTAAAGAGTCTCCAGGGCAGCGTCGGTGACCTGAAAACGACACTCAACTTAAGTAAGAGTGATAATTGATACAGAATGTGTAAAAATTAAATAACGTATGCCGTTTTAATATTAATTCAAATAAAAAACTACGTTTGAAAATCAACTTTAAAAATTAAAAACTATAAAAGAACTTAATGTAGAAAAGAGAACAATTACTGAATTTACAGATAGCCTGGTTAAGGGTTAAAAGCCAGCGCCTAGCCCGAGAGGCCACATTATTTCAATAGATCATACATAATAGTTCAAGTACAACAAATAAAGTTGGTACTGACTTCTTGTTTTACGAGATTTACTGATGTGTTCATCAGTAAATCTGTAAATACAGTAAATGTTCTCTTTTCTTTATTAAGTTCATTTATAGTTTTTAGTTATTAAAGACGGTTTTTTTAAACGTAGAGTTTTTTAATTTTTTATTTTAGGTGACCATAAAAGTTCTTATTTTTGACTCCCTTTTTAGTGGGACTAATGCAGTTCGTCATGTGGTGTGTGCCTATAGTTTTCGAGTTCATGCTCTCAATAACTTAAACGAGACAAGGCTATACATCATTAATAAATACTGTCATCTGCCTCCATATTTCAAGACAAGGCAACTTTAGCACGTCTTTGACCAATTTCCATGATCAATTAATGTCGCCTAACTTGTAACAGGACTAGCTTAAACTAGCTAGCTTAAAAAAAATTATTCCCCATTTGCTATTTGATTTCGAGGAGTTTTCTGGAGTAGGTATATCCGGACCCAATACAAAAATATTTTTTAAAATCGGTTCATACACGACGGAAATATGGGCGAACATAAAGAGGAACTTGGTTAAAAAGACTTATTCCCAACGGCCACCGCCGGTGAACGTTTAGGCGGTGGCCCAGAGGCGTTTATCCCGAGGACACGGCACTGAACTCACATGAAAAGCCTTGTTCATGTGAGTTTTTGATGCTAGCCGTGTCTCCAACAGAGCAGTCTGAATCACGGAATTGATTAAGGTATTCTGGATGATGTCAATATAAGAATGTGGAATCCTTTTGAACTTCTGTACCTACAGGTCAATGCGCGAAGAACACAGTCAAAGAAACAGCAACCTTGACATATACATTTTACCACTAAGCAACTTTGGCAAAATTTACTATAGCAATTTAAAAGTAATTATCTTCAGAACTAAACTGTGCGGTAGAGTTATTGAATTATTGTTAAATTGTAATGATACATACAATCGGTCATCAATCATCAATACAATCGGTAAAGTTCATTCTGATCCGGAGAGTTAACGACCTATAGTACAGTTGTCACTTCAATTTTCTTATCAAGTTTTGTCTTCAAGATAATACGTACACAATTATAATCGACCGGCTTTGAACCTAAACTGCATTGTATGGAGCCATACATAAAAAAGTATTATTTAAATAATATGCAAAGCCCATTTATTGGAACAGTCTGTGTTGGATCAATACAATGCATCACCAAAATATGACATACAAAATAATAAGCATAGAAACATTATACAGGATGGAAGATTTCGACCTTGCCTGGAGAAAAGTACTCTAAATACTGGAGATAACAGTTCACCGCCTACAATATGGGGATACTCAAAAGGGGCATTAGAAGGTTTCTTCAGGGTCGACAGCACGATTGTAACGTCCCCGGTGTTAATATAAGTTATATTAACACCGGTATAAGTTCATAGGTCACGGTAACCACTTCTCATCGGGTAACCAGTGTGCTTTTCTGCCACCTGAGTGGTATAAAAGAAAACTCGAAGAAAACATATATTTTAAAAAACAAACAAAACAGCATGCAAAGATTTTCGATAGTGTAAATCATAAGGATCAAATCTCTCTATTAAACATGGTAAATTAAATTAAAGGAAATCCTTGAAATTTAAACTTATAAATCCAAATTAATATAAGTTTAAAAAAAAGTTTTATTATGTTTTTAATAAATGGTGTTTTTTTTTTAAAACAAAAAAATATAACATAATAAAATATTGGCGAATTTATTGGCAGGCATAATCTGTGAATGCAGTTTTGTTTCTTTTTAAAAATAAGGGAATGTTTCCTTTGAGTGAAATTCACTATCTTCAGTATATAGAGTACTTTTCCTCCAGGTTAAGTCGAAATCTTCCACCCTACATATTAAACGTACATACGTACAGAGTCAATAAGTTATTGGCACCCACTATATAAGTGATCTGAATTTATAAGCTTCCCACTGTCATCAATAAATCTTTCCGGTTTGAATATATATGGGTCCTTCCATAATTTCGGATCGAAGTAAATGTCACCAAGGGATATGAGCACTGTTGTACCTTTTGGTACTAAATACTCGTCAATAAATACGTCCTTTTCTACTACTCGCGGCCCACCTAAGGGAACTATCATGTAATATCTGCACACCTCTTGAACGAATGCTGAAGTGTAGACAAGTCTGAAAATAAAGTTACTGTTATGTGCATATTATAAATTTCATGAGGTGATTACCATGAAACAAGTAAAGAAAGTACAAGAGGACTTGATTGACTCAATAGCCATTATATTTGACGACCTCTGTGAAAAAAGAAGTTTTATAAGATCGCGGATCTATGAAAATTATAAATCCAAATTGAATGACATTATTAATACTTACAGAGATATTAAACACTTATGCATATTATCTACAGAACTACAGAAAGCATGCGTTATCATTAGGATTTTATTATGCCCCGAGGAGGGCCAGGACACGAGCTGGCGGCGGTGGGGGAAGGAGGGAGAAAGATCGCTTTCTTTAGTTGTTTAATTGTATATTAAAATGACTCTCGACTATTCACAGACACACACACACCTTCTGTGTGCCCTAAACTGTGAATGTCTAAATATTGTAATTTCTTGGTTGTTGGTGAGAAATTAATCATTACTATTATTATATTGGAAACTATTAATAGGTTATATCTCTTTAGTTACTTCTACATTATTTTGCCAAAGAACATTTTCTTTATTTTTTGTCTAGACATTAACTAGACAACAAATATCGATTCACTACCTTTTCTTTTACCAATTATAAACCAAATCTTTCTTCCCTTCTCCCCTATCAGAAGGTCAGCGAAATAGTCTATCAAATGCAGAAGTGGGTTGAAAATAAACTGCCCCTAAAATATAGGGTTGTAAATGAGGAGTCGTTGGAAATTAAGAGACAATTATGACTTCAGACCCTCCATCTCCTTCAAATTCCTGCCGATGTTATAGTGGTTCCACTGCAAAATGCAATTGCCCAAATACCTCATACGTAAACCTAGGCAGACCATTAAAAATTTCGCTGCTAGTGGGGTAAAATAGGGGTTTTCTTCCCCTATTTTACCCCACTAGCACTACTCCCGTATTTAAGTATAATAATGATTTGTATGAAAATCTGACACATTAAATTGCTATCTAATGTATTATGTATTTAAATTTGAAATCTTATATTATTTTGAATGTTGACAACTGAAAATTATGCACATATATTTAATCGACAAATGTGCTGATATATGTATATGTGCCGTGTAATATTCTTATGAATAAATGAGTTATGAGAACTTAGTGCTCATAAATATTGATGAATTTACCTTTCACTGTCATTCCAACATGGCATTTTGTCACCAATCAACGCAACGATTTCATTATAAATCTTATCTTGTATATCTTGTGATTTTAATGCCCTCAGTAAACAAAAACTTAACACGTTACTGCTAGTCTGAGTGCCAGCGATGAACAAATCCAGGCATACCATTTTCAATTGCTCCTCTATAAACAAAATAATATTATAATATCTATTAAAAATATAAGTCCATAGATTGATGTACTGTATTTACTACCTGTAAATGTTGAACTTCTGTTTGTAGCCATCTCCTGCATAAACAAATAAATGAAATCGTTCCTTTCTATTTCATTTCTCTTATGCTTTTGAATTGCTTCCTGTAACAAAAAAATAATCGTTCTTAACTAAGCGAAGTCATCGTATATTATTTTTACCGATAAAAGTTAGAGAGATAGACATTGTAACCGTTGTGTCACTATATATTTTCGAGAACCTAATGTATGTAAGGAAAAGTTCTCAAGAGTTTGTGATCGGCATAATATAAATACCAGACACAAAACCAATCTCATAGTCGACTTAAAAAAATTAGTCATTCATTCCAGATCAAACGCTATATGCTTTTTAACAAGTTCCCTAATTAAATTAAAGGATTTACCTGTGGATCCGGTGGTCCATTTTCTAAACTAGTTTTCATATTTCCTTTTGTACTGACGTTTTGTAACACACATACATATAATCACGCCTTTATCCCCAAAGAGTTAAACAGAGGTGAATTAACACCCACATTTCACTTATCATTGTATTCGGTCCCACATAAAACTATTGCCGTTTTCCGGGCACAATTGTTGACTCGAGCCATGCATTTGAGGCAGAGTCTGGGCTATATATATTTGTTTGATGTTAAACAGCCCTATCACTTAGTCGCTTTGTAGGACACCGCAAGGGAAGAGATGAGATGGTCTAAATTCTACTCTGCCGGAAATCACCTTTGTGAGTGCCGATTTAATGATCTATGGAAAATGATCTCTGACTCTGACTCTGACTCTGACTCTGACTCTGACTCTGACTCTGACTCTGACTCTGACTCTGACTCTGACTCTGACTCTGACTCTGACTCTGACTCTGACTCTGACTCTGACTCTGACTCTGACTCTGACTCTGACTCTGACTCTGACTCTGACTCTGACTCTGACTCTGACTCTGACTCTGACTCTGACTCTGACTCTGACTCTGACTCTGACTCTGACTCTGACTCTGACTCTGACTCTGACTCTGACCCTGACTCTGACCCTGACTCTGACCCTGACCCTGACCCTGACCCTGACCCTGACCCTGACCCTGACCCTGACCCTGACCCTGACCCTGACCCTGACCCTGACCCTGACCCTGACCCTGACCCTGACCCTGACCCTGACCCTGACCCTGACCCTGACCCTGACCCTGACCCTGACCCTGACCCTGACCCTGACCCTGACCCTGACCCTGACCCTGACCCTGACCCTGACCCTGACCCTGACCCTGACCCTGACCCTGACCCTGACCCTGACCCTGACCCTGACCCTGACCCTGACCCTGACCCTGACCCTGACCCTGACCCTGACCCTGACCCTGACTCTGACCCTGACCCTGACCCTGACTCTGACTCTGACTCTGACTCTGACTCTGACTCTGACTCTGACTCTGACTCTGACTCTGACTCTGACTCTGACTCTGACTCTGACTCTGACTCTGACTCTGACTCTGACTCTGACTCTGACTCTGACTCTGACTCTGACTCTGACTCTGACTCTGACTCTGACTCTGACTCTGACTCTGACTCTGACTCTGACTCTGACTCTGACTCTGACTCTGACTCTGACTCTGACTCTGACTCTGACTCTGACTCTGACTCTGACTCTGACTCTGACTCTGACTCTGACTCTGACTCTGACTCTGACTCTGACTCTGACTCTGACTCTGACTCTGACTCTGACTCTGACTCTGACTCTGACTCTGACTCTGACTCTGACTCTGACTCTGACTCTGACCCTGACCCTGACCCTGACCCTGACCCTGACCCTGACCCTGACCCTGACCCTGACCCTGACCCTGACCCTGACCCTGACCCTGACCCTGACCCTGACCCTGACCCTGACCCTGACCCTGACCCTGACCCTGACCCTGACCCTGACCCTGACCCTGACCCTGACCCTGACCCTGACCCTGACCCTGACCCTGACTCTGACCCTGACCCTGACTCTGACTCTGACTCTGACTCTGACTCTGACTCTGACTCTGACTCTGACTCTGACTCTGACTCTGACTCTGACTCTGACTCTGACTCTGACTCTGACTCTGACTCTGACTCTGACTCTGACTCTGACTCTGACTCTGACTCTGACTCTGACTCTGACTCTGACTCTGACTCTGACTCTGACTCTGACTCTGACTCTGACTCTGACTCTGACTCTGACTCTGACTCTGACTCTGACTCTGACTCTGACTCTGACTCTGACTCTGACTCTGACTCTGACTCTGACTCTGACTCTGACTCTGACTCTGACTCTGACTCTGACTCTGACTCTGACTCTGACTCTGACTCTGACTCTGACTCTGACTCTGACTCTGACTCTGACTCTGACTCTGACTCTGACTCTGACTCTGACTCTCATACTCTGAAATTTGACAACTGTCACCTCTGTTTATTCCAATGTTTAAAAATGGACCGCTTTTCAAAAGAACAACGCGTTATAATAATGCAATATCTCATGCAATCCGTGAGAAACAAATGCACCCAGAACGAGTAACTATCTGATGCGGATTTTGGTCAGGCGGCGTAATTGGACCTTACTTTTTTGTAAAATGAGGCCGAAATTGCAGTGACTGTGAACGGCAACGAGGCAACGAGGGCAACGAATCCGAAATACAAGCATCAGAAACCCCTTTATTCGCCAATAGTGACCCTACATGATGCAATATCAACCTGAGGAATTATCGACGAAGGCGAAAGGCGGCGTGCAGTTACAGTGAATTCAGGGTGTTATGTGACGATGTTAGACGACTTCATGGTACCTGAACTGCAAAACTTTTCTATGTATAACCAAAGAACATGGTTTCAGCAGGACGGAGCAACGTCACGCACGTCCAATACGTGGAATTGTCATAGAAAAATGGGCTTGGCATTGTGATCTACAGTTCGGCCGCCCACAGTTTACGTTTATGAACAGTGATCAAATGGGCGATCTAACTTTGAACTGGCGAGTGATAACATTAAAAATTGAATAATTATGCCAACTTACAATAAACTTATTTGTTTTGAGCTAATTTTAGCAATTCTAAAATTAAAAAATATAAAAACAATAGTTTTAAAACTCAAATCACGTCAAACTGCGATTTTTCAAGGTTATGTCACTGTTTGTTTTTGTAGTGACATGATCAAAAAACTAGTTTAAAAACAGTAAAAAATCTAGTTTTGTCATTAGTCAGGTTTTAGTTTTTTAACGTATGTCTTTATTTTATTTATTTACTTTTATTATTCCTTTATTTCTTTTATTCAATTTTCACAGCAACATTTCAACACAATTCCTATAAAAAATAACAAAATTGAAGTACATATATCTATTTCTGAATCTTTCATATACTAGTTTACTCTTTGGTGTTGGCTTATTTGCCTTCTATCTCGTAGGTACACATATATTGGTAGAATTGGTGTACAGAAGGAGTGGGCGATATAAATCGTTTACATGTTAACTCTTTGATATTTTTTGTGTCTGTCTACTGCCTCGAACTTGTATTTGACAATATTTCAATATTGGCACTGTATAGCAAACAGTCAATTTAAACGTTTTCGGGGTAGCTGATATAAATAGATATATGATCCATTTAGGGATCATAGGGGGAAGGACTCGAAATTTTCTATATAATCAATATAGTTTATCATTTTACTGACCCTAAAAATCTTGTAAACGATACCAATATTGATTATACAGAAAATTTCGAGTGGCAAAGACCAACTACTTGACCCGAACTGAACTGAAATATTAATCACTTATACATATACCATATAGCATACCGTTATATAATACATTAAAGGGCGATTTTCCAGATTTACATCTCGCCTGGTGCGGCGACGGGCGACCGGCGACGGCTAAATTTACTCTTGATACATACTTGGACATGAAATCATCAGAAACTCCGGTTATCACTAGATGATTCTGACAGTAAACCCCAGGCATATTTTCCCAACCCGGTAACGCAATCCCGTAGTCGCTTAAGCTACTTGACCACTTTGACGTATAGATTTCTTTTCCAAATTAAATGAAAATTGAGGTTAAAAAAAATTTTAAGCCACTTATAGTACTAACCTCTATAATTTTAGAAATTTCTTGATTGATTTTAGTAATCAATGTGTATCCACTTAACTCAGGTATAACGAATCTGCACCATGGCATTTGATTCAATATGCCACCAGCTACTGAGAAGGCCTTTCCTCTTTGTCTAAAAAGATCTAACAAATCAGTCAGTTTCTTCTCTGGTATCTGATAGCCTGTAAAATAAAAAAAAACAAAAATTAACTTTTGCTGTGATACATTCAACAATGCAAAAAACAAGTTTTAATTTCCTCGGAAAGAGAGGCGCTCATCACGCCCCCTCGCCGGCTTGCTTCTGCTAAAGTGACAGAGTCACCTCCGCCGACTCGGGCGGTCTCTGCCTACCCAAAGAAGAAAGAGGTGTGGCGATGTATATGTGTAATATATAAGTATATTGAAATTCATGATCTTCTTGGTAGTGATTCCGGTACCCTTTAAAAAGGTACATGATTACTTCAATAGTTGATGCCGCTTTCTACATACACACCGGAGGTATTCTACACAGAAAAGCATGTGAAAACTCGCAATAAGGGTCATCTGCCCTCTTTTTTTTATATGCGCAAAATCCCCACGTCTTTTTAGCTCGTCCCACATATGCTCGATCGGGTTCATGTCTAGGCTTCTGGCTGGCCAGTCCATAACTGTGATGTTCCTATCCCGAAGATATTATCTGACGATGCCGCCCGTTTGGGCTCTTGCATTATCATGCATAAAAAGGAAATTTGGGACCACATGGTCCACGTATGGCATCATGTGAGGTTCTAAGCACTCACGAATGTACCTTTCAGCAAATAATGTTGGCAGCCGTAGTCCCGTAACAACCTCAAGTTGAGTTTTGCCGCTCGCGGATATACCACCCCAGACAGTCCATAAGCCACCGCCATAAGCGACCCTCTCTTGAAAGCAGCATTGTGCAAACGCTCTCCCTTACGTCGGTAGACCATCTTCCTTCCATCATTGCCATGTAACGCAATTTTAGACTCATCTGAAAAGAGTACACGGCTCCAATGCTGCTGAGTCCAATTTAAATGAGTGCTCGCGAAAAGAAGACGCGCTGTTCGATGGGCTCGCGTTAGTTTGGGGCCATTAGCTGGTTCGTGTGGTACCATATCGCATCCTTTTAACCTTCTCCGAACAGTTTGAGCTCTCACAGATACTCCGTGGAAGTCGCGAAGTTGGTTTTGTATCTCAATGGAGATAAGGTGACGATTTCTCAAGCTGGTCGTCACGATAAATCAATCCTGCCTCTCAGTTGTGACCCGAGATCGTGGCCTTCCTTGGCGACGAACAAAATCGCCAGTCTCAAGGTACTTCCGATTAACATTTCGGTCCGCAGATCGACTTAAATTAAGTTGAGTACTCACATTTCTTTGGTTGTATCCGGCCTGGATAAGTGCCACGGTTTGAGCGGTGACTTCAGGCGAAGTATCCATAGATTATTAATAGAACCTCACCCTAATGTTAAGAATAAGTAATGTTTGTTGCAAAACCAAAGAGAAAAATCACACTTTCAAGAATTAAATCCAAGTATACCAATAAAATCAAGTTTTCTTAGAATTCGATAGTTTGATATCAACGAACAGGCTCCAAATTGTCTTTAGTTTCTTGAAATTCTGTGTTCGAAATTCAAAAAAAGACTATTGAATAAAATTATGAATGTGCTTGGTTCAAAACTGCATAAAAACTTTACTCGACCTAATATAATTTTTTAGCTAAGACTAAACGACACTGAAAATGCAAGGTTGGGCCAATAGATATGTCCACAAGTGTATTATTGAGATTTCCTTTACACAGAGACTACGAAAATCAGTGCAAGCGACCTAAACGATTTGACACACTAAGGACATTTTTAAGCACAAGAAATGAAGTGCAATATGACTAAGTACATAAGAGATAACATAACAAATACTCTTTATTGCACACCAAACATCGCTCGCGCGTTCTTATCGCGATCTGCGATCTCTTCTAGACAACCAGTGTATAGACTATACCAGGCATCCGTCACTCGCCCAAGCTACGGAGATAAGTAATTACATCGCGCTACAGCCCCGGGCTACAAGCGCAGCGAGGGTTTGCGCTCGTTTGTGAGCTCAAGCGTGACGCGACTTGAGTAAACAATATTGTAGCCGGTCTTGTGGGATCGGTAGTTACCAGTGTTTATGTGTGTACACGTGCATTTGGAAACTTCGCATTATAATTACTTACCAATAATGAGATCGTGAGAACTGAAAATTGTGCCGCTAATTTTGAAACAAGTATGGATTTTTGTCGTTCTGTTATTTTTGTGACTACTTAGTTTATTTTATTATATTACATAGTTTTACACTCAATGCCAAAAGTCAATGAACGTGTACAAACTTTCACAATTCGTATACACTGTACTTACTTGTTATACTCTACCACTGCTCGTATACAATGGTGATTAGTGGTCATCTTATGTCGTCGTGCCCGGTGTGAACTCGGCGCGGAACCTGCCGCCTACCCATTATAACGGAGTTGTGAAAAAATATGTAATCCGCTATTTTATGGCGCTGGCCATTTTGGACCGATTTTCATTCAAAATAGCGAAGAATACCCCCGAAAAACTCACTTTTTAAAACAAGAAAAACTAAATCAAAATCAGTTTGTCCATTCGGGAGCTACGATACCACAGAGAGACAGACAGACACCTCAAATTTCTAACAGCCCGTCAAATGATAACACTAAACGTTTAGTAGGATTTTGTTATTTTTATTTTCTAACAAAGTGATAACCCTAATACTCGAGTAGGCGCGTAATGCTTAGAAGAAAGGACTACGAAATTTCGTAAGTTATTAAAACTGTGACTTTTCTCAACATCAAAGGAGTGCAACTTCTATACGTAGTACCTATACTTCTATACCTATTTTATGACTATACCGTTAATAATCAGGGTAGTTTGCGGTGTATGTACACTAAGTTATAATTATTTTATATTTGCGTCTATTTCTTCTATACTTATTCTTCTGTACCTCTGTATCTCTGTATCTGCATCTATTTCTACTTCACTTAGAGAACAGAAGTGAAGAAGAATAAGAGATTAAAGATAGATAGATAATTCTTTATTGTACACCAACAGATTTACAGTAGGACAAGTAGGTAGCATGTATACAGTAAATATTATTTCATTCATATTATTTCATGGAATAAATACCTATATATATAAAATATTATTCTTTTCATATATATATATACAAGCCCATGTTAAATATATATTATATTAAATCTAATCCTAAATAAATGGATGAAACGCAATAAAAACCTGTCTTTGTTTTTGTTTCTGCTTTTCTTAGCTATTTTTCCAATATAGTACGATATTGATCACTATTTTCAATAATTAACTTCTTGGAAAATGTACGTTGCCAATATTTTTGAACAATAAAACTCAGACCAGTTTCCCTCAACTTTGACGCTATTATAAAAATACTGGGAAGAACAACCTGTGACGTAATATTGTATTCTTTTCTTTGGCCGGCACTTTCAATTTTCAACAAAATGTATGGAGCGCGAATGATGTTTTTTTTTCAATCAAGATCAAATATTTTAAAATTGTAGATTGTATAATCAGTATGCAAAGTAGTATTTTTACGGTGAGGGCGTTACGATGAATTACGAGCGCAGCAATTCTATTCTAGAATCCTTCGCTGCGCTCGTGATTCAAAGTCATCGCCCGAAGGAAAAATAATAATAAAATAATAATAATTTGCTATCAAGTTACTCTATACTTTTCATCCCCTTTCTATGAGAAAATAGAAATGTACAGATAACTTACAAGAACAGAGACAGAATTATAGAATAAGAAACTTATAAGTTTCCAATTTTCTTATTTTCAAAAATAAAATAAAACCATTCTTTGCTCCCTCTTATAGAGGAACAAAGGGATCAATTTTCGAATAGAATGGGTTAGTCGAAAGAATAGTTCACTTTAGCATTTCATTCTATTACATAGTGATCATTTATCGAAATTTAAAAAAAAAGGCAATTAGCCTATTTATTCAGTCATTTGGAAGATAACCGCTAATAAAGAAATCAAACAAGATTAAAAAGTTTCATTAATTCTTAAATATCATTCGATTTGTTTTATTTTTATAGTTTTATCACCACGGGCCTATAAAAAATCCGTCCGTCTGAATAAGGGAAATCGAACAGGTTAGTCATTGAGATATAACTACATGGAATTGTCAAAAGTTAATTTATTACTTGGACAGACTATGATATTTTGTGCTTTCGTTATTTTTCTAAGCTTTCTATTAACTTACTACGTATGTTTGTATATACGTACGTATGTATGTATGTATATATGTATGTATGAAATTTGTTTGGATCAAATCTTGCAACGCGATTTTGTAGCACATATCCTCAATTTTGACTCGATTTTGATGAAAATTTGCATCACGTTTATTGGCAATGCATTAGTTGTTATGGTACCACGAAGCTAGTCTGATGATGGGGTAGAATGGTGGCCTATAGCAACTCCTAAACTAAACAAGACTAACCTATGGAGTTTGAGCTCATTTGTTTTGTCTTAACTTATTCAAAGTCTGAAGATGGACTCAAAAGGTGGCCATAGGAACTCCTAAATGAAATCACAGAATTTGAGTACATTTGTTATCTTTTAACAACTCTCTGTTATTAGATGGTATTCAGGGTCTGATAACAAAGGCGGTATGTTATCCTGGGAATTTCTGCCCGAAACCAGATAGTCTAGTTGTGTTTTAGTTCGTTTGAATGGTCTTGGTAATCAGTTCAGTGCTACTTGATATTACTAGAACTTTTGAAAAGTTGTCAAAAGCTTGTAGCGTGAACGGAGAACAGAGAGAGAACTTGCGCGATACAAGCTAATCAAATCAACACAACTATTGCATAAAATTATTATCATCATTTTAGTAGGTACAACAAATTCTTGAACTTTAAAAGTTTTTATTATAAATGTTATTAATAGATATTATTTGTCTTGTAGAGCTGTAACTCATGACATAATACATATAATTGAATTAATTTATATTGAGAAGGTAAGAATGTCTATAATGTTTTATATAAAACTTTGTTTTTCAATCATAACAAATTTTCTTTTCCGGAATCAACATACCTGCTACATAAGTCCAAAGGACATTCATCACAGATTCACTAAGAAGGTTTCCTACATTGATTGGTTTACTGGTATTGTTCTTGATGTGTTCTAGTATTTGGCATAACTGGTTTTGAATTTCTTTCTCCATGAGGGCTTTTCCATAGCCGACATATTTTAAATTCTTCACAGTAAACCGTCTCTGTTCTTTCCATACTTCTCCATTAGCGAACGTAATACCTAAAAAATGAAATTTTTATAAGGTTAAAATAGTAAAAATAATACATTCATATAATAAGGTCACCTTATGATTTCAATGTCATTTTACTTAACTGGAATCAATAATACACAAATGTTACTGAATACCGGAGTCAATTAGAAATAACGAAATTACAAATATTAGTTCAAAATTACCCATACGGGCTATCGCGATTTTTGACGAGGTCTCGGGTTCGATCCTAGGTTTTACCATGGCACACACCAATGACTTTTCGATGCTTTTCGAAGTTATGTGTGTTTTTAACGCAGGTTTATAAGTGCCCGGCTAATGGCAATAGGCTCGCCACCTATTACATTGGGACCTAAACATAAACTGGCGAAATGCAACCACATTTCGCCAGTTTATGTTTAGGTCCCAATGTAATAGCACCTCTGCTTACCCCTTCGGGGATATAGGTGTGAGTTCAAAATTAAATTCACTTTTATATACCGCAGAGTTGATAGTACTGTCAAAGTTGCTGTCCGACAGAATGTCTAATTCGGGTCCGAGAGTCGATTATCCTCTCGTTGAGCTTTATGACGTGGAAAATAACCTTTTTACCGCAGTAGCTGCCACATTCCTGCACCGATCTCTTGCCTGCACTGGCTCAGGATCTTAAGGAACATAAAGCCATCGAGTTTGAGCTCATTTGTTTTGTTTTGCAAAGACTAGTGTTATATACACACATCAACAAAGTCTAGGGAACAAGGACATTTCTAGTTTTTATTTAAAAACCCTTTCTTGTAATAGTGAGTGTTTTATATCAATAGAAGGGTATTTTTATACCGTTTTTAATTTTAATTTTAATAAAAACATTTTCATACCAAATATTTTTTTTTTAATAAAGAATTGAATAGTGCCAATATTGAATATTACAACCTTCTATGATTAGGCACAAAAATAACGAGGTAGTAAGAAATACAGTAATTAACCGTACTTTAAACATTTTTAATAATCTGTAGGACCTCCTAAAGCATTAGCAACAGCTCGACAACGGCGTGGCATACTTAGTATGAGATTGTCAATCATCGTCTGTGGAATATGGCTCCATACACTGCGAAGGTGTAAAAAAAGTTGTTCTTCAGTGTTCAGATTTTCCAAAGAATCACTGAAAGCTCTTCTCTCAAGCAAATCCCAGGCATGCTCTATGGGATTGAGGTCGGCAGACTGAGCAGGCCATTCCAACGTCGTCATATTGTGCTCGCTTAACGCATTGACCACTACCCTCGCGGTGTGTGACCGTGCATTATCTTGCATGAACATAAAATCTTGACCGAACTGCTGTCGATGAGGGATTACCATGGGGTGTATAACCTCCTGAATGTATTGATTTGCATTCAAATTGCCACGTATCCAAACGAGGTCGGTCCTTCCACCAAGGCGAATTCCAGCCCATACCATGATTGTTCCACCTTGGTAAGGATGAACTTCTTGCGGATTCTGGAGACGACTCCGACGTCCAGGAACTCGCCATATACGCACTCTTCTCGAATCAGGATGAAAACCGAAGCAAGATTCGTCGGAAAACAGAACCCGTGCCCATTGATGGTCGGACCTCTGTAAATGTGCGTTAGCCCACAATAAGCGACGACCTCGATTTCCACGTCGAAGAGCTGGAACCCTAAGCGGTCTGCGAGCATAAAGATTGGCTTCGTGTAGTCTTGTTCTGACAGTTTGATCGCTAATAACCACTTGATGCTGAGACTGGAGGCCTGCGACCAACTGACGAGCAGTAATCGTGGGTTGCCGCCTTGCGGAATTTTGCAAGAAACGATCTTGTCGCGGGGTAGTAACCCTATTTCGTCCCCTGTGACGTTCGGCAACATCCCCTGTAGACCTGTAGCGTGCCCATAATCTGCAAATTACGCTTGGTTGGGTGTTGACAGCATCCGCTACGTCGCGTTGAGTTCGTCCAGCTTGCAGCATACCAACAGCCCTTAACATCTCTTCGCGACTTAAATGACGACGTGACATGATGACTACAGTCACAAAAATGCACAAACCATACGTAAAAGACGTATTATTGATAATAAACGTTATTTACAATCAAAGAAAATAATTTTTATTTTGCCTCAGAGAAACTGCACAACAAACACTTTTAAAAGTTTTCCCTCCATATTCGAAAATCATTACTTATTTAAATTTATTTTTAAATTTCGAACAACTCTGTAATCTACTTTATTCTATTTTTATTTATTTGCTGTCAGTTATTCGCAAAAAAAGATTTACACGAAAAAAAATTATTGGGGTCATCTTGTTCCCTAGACTTTGTTGAGGTGTTTAGTATTCAGGGTCTGAAGATGAAATCGGAACGTGGCCATACTAACTCCTAAACTAAACGAGGCTTATTTCTTTTGTCATAGAAAACTCTCTCGTGTTACATGAGAGTCAGGTTTTGATGATAGAATAAGAATATAGCTATAGGAACTCCTGAACTTAACAAGATAAACTCATCGAGTTTGTGCACATTTGTGATGTCTTGGCTAATTGTTAGATGTAATTATCGTACCATGGAGCTGGTCTGATGATGATAAACGAAACAACTACGCAAGATAAATCCATCGACTTTGGGCTCATTTGTTTAGTTATTCAACTGTCAACTGGAATAAATAAAAATTATAATTTTGCAATTTATGCTAATTCTAGCATAAATTGATTATTTTATTAAACTTATTTTTTTTTTTACGTGCGCAAAATCTCCACGGATACCCCCCCACCGGAGCCGGTGGAAGAGGTTATGTCGGACTCGAACCGACTAAAACGCACGGCGCCTGTGGGTCGTTTTTGGTTGCCGAAGGTGAGGTTGACAGGCATATCCCTCGCACCCCGTTCGACCCAGGGCCATCTCTCACGATCTGGCCCTCTCCTCGGGTGTGGGGACTATAGAGTCCCCAACAAAGAGGGTCACCATTACAGACACTAAGTGTTACAATGGTGGCACTCAGCTTGGCGGCCTCATCATATGCTTTTTCACGCCCCGCTTAAAGGCCCCGGGACTGTAGGAAGAATGAAACACGTGTACACTGGTAATGAATTCCAGGTCTTGGTGGTGCGGCAAAGAAAAGAGTCTCCGAACCGCTTGTTTCTTGCTCGTATATTCTGCACAGTGTGAGGGTAACATCTAAGGCCTGCACGTGTTGTCTTATGTAGGAAAGGAGATGGTGGGATTAGTTGGAAGAGCTCATCAGAACACTCACCATGGTAGAGACGGATTTCGAGTCTTTATAGTGTAACAGAGAAAAGAGGCAGCGATAGGCAAACCGTATTGTTCTTGTTGCAATAGCTTACTCTGTATGAGAATGAAATCTAAGCCTTACACGCGTAGTTCTGTATAGAAAAGGAGATGGTGAGACTTACTGAATTTGTTACCATGTAAGTACCGATTCTACGCAAAACTGTAAAGGCTCGAGGGTTTTGGTGATCTTGGTACTCCCAATTATACTACCTGACAAGAGCAGAGCCATCCCAAAGATCATAGTAGTATTCTAGGCAGGAACAAATTTTGTGTCTTGTTCCAGCGAGTGTGTGTGAGAAATGTTCGAGGAGGTGAAAAAGGTGGCATTTGTTACTTATGTATTAATTTATCTAAATATCCTATTTGTATACTATATAATTATTCATGTAAAACATTATTTTATGTATGTTAATCCGTAACACCAACACTCCCTTATTTATACTAATCAATCAAAGAATCAAACAATCAATTTTATTTTTTAATTTTATAGTAATTCAAAGAGCTGTTGATCTTACCCATATTTTTCTTTCCAAGACATCTTAATTGTGCGAAGAAGTTATGTGGTCTTGAATCAAATTCCTTGTCGTTAAACACCTGACGAACATTTTTCTCTCCAAAGACAACAACCATTAACTCCGAGCTTGTTTTCAACCCTAAAACATTTGTGGAGTTTTTTTTGGACAGTTCGACGAAAGCTCTGAACTCCGATCCATGTTTTTTCGACATTAGTTGCACGATGCCACTGCTGCCAATAAATGGTAGCCATGGCGGACCTTGAAAAATAATTTTATTTATTTATTTATTTGTTTTCCTTAAGCAACTACCGTTTTGTTTAACAAATATTAAGTAAATAAGCTCTAATGTAACAATTATTTTTAACACCGCCTTCAAAAAAAGTCTTACACACATTTTTATCTTTTGAGGAATATCTGCAATTATTTTTTACTTTGCGATGATCTTTTTCTAGAAGTTAGTTCATTGTTTTTTTGTTGAAAAATATTTTTTTTTCTTTTTAGTGAAATTTAATTAGTAGTAGATTTTAATTATTTTGAAAGTGAAAAACTTAAAAATATTCACTCGTAATTGCGTCAAATAGAAAACTTTAAACGACTAAATACAAACTAGACGACCAAAATGACAGATCGTTGGCAATACTGCATACTGCTGGCATTCTTAACAAAATAGCTGTAGAATCAATCATATTTCGCCAATAACTTAAACATATTGTACATACACTGAGAAGTTGTCTGCCTTTGTATTCCAAGTAAGTGTACCAGGAAATACGTGTTTCCAGTTGTATTTACCATGGAACAGGAATGGCATAAATATAACAATACTTCGCTTATTCACACTTTCTATTTAATTTTGAGGAGTGCCCGTGTGAATCTCCGGTATCCAAAATCCAAGTACAATATCAAATATGATAAAAAATAAAAATTAATATTGGCTACCTCAAAGCTAAACTTAAACGAATATATTCAAATCAATGAAAATGGAAAATATAGATAGTTCGTACGAGTATCCGTAGATGGCTCTCACCGTCGCCGCAAGACGGATGTACAGGGTAGAAGATTTCGATATTACCTGATGGGAAAATACTTTAAACACAGGAGTTAAAGTAAACATTAATTATTTTTTAAAAAGAAACAAAACTGCATTCCTTGATTTTACACTGAGTAAAACCCGAAAAAATAACATCCTATGTACTTATGGCATCAATCGATGGTGTCAATCATAATGATAAAATATCTCTAAAATCCCTGAAATCGAAACTTATGAATTCAATTTGACAAAATAAAGCAATCAGACGGACAAGACAAGTCTTGTCCGTCTGATATCATATTAACAATAACACCATATTACAAATTAACTTGCCTTTTCCCGCTAGTCAACAGGAGTAATTACGTCGGACTCGAACCGACTAAAACCGCACACCGTCTCAGGTTACAATTACCAGGTTATAAGGTGACACAATAGGGCAATTATCGCACGATCTCGTGCCCAGGGTATATCACAGCGTTTCCGATTCCGCACCCCAAAATACTTGTACCTCATGCAGTTACACAACAAAGAAACATTCTAAACCTCATCCTCCTCATCTTAATACATATTTGGCTTCAAAAATAACTTTATTGTTGATAGGGTATCTGACGGCTCCTTGAGTAAAAGTGCTGTGTCTGTGGCCATTGAATTTGTAAGTTAAGATTTTATGGACTTCCTTTCATTTAATTTATCATATTTGTTGGAGAGATTTCATCCTTATGATTGACACGATCGATTGACGCCATAACTTATTATCGGGTGTGACAAGCAAATTTTCAAAAATCTTAACCTTATCTTTTTAAATAATAAAGAAATGTTTCCTTTGAGTGAAATTCGCTGTCTGCAGTATTTAAAGTACTTTCCCTCCAGGTAAGATCGAAATCTTCCACCCTGAATACAGGAAAATTCGGATGAAATCAGGCGTGGTTTGGTGAATCAGCGCGGCAGCGGTTAGAGCATTCCCCTTTAAGGGAAAGATTACGGGTTCGAATCCCGGCTGAACCGATTCAGCTTTTCTATCTTAATCGATTGGAATAGTTATCATTCTAAATGCTTGCATTAATGCAATTAAACGTATGTAAAATTGAAGTGTTATTATTGTATACTTATATATTGTATTTGGTGTAGTAATATTGTCGTGCAGACATATAAATACAGCAAATACAACCTTAGATATCGCAAGTCCAAAACATTACTGTGATCACCTTTGTCGCGGACTGATGGCTCATTGTAATATAATATTTTATGTTCGTAATTGTGACACACTACTCAGTATTGTTAGACATGAATACACTGGTTGTTAATACGATCAAGTTACGTTGGTTTCTACTGTTACTCGTTCCTTACTGTTCTGTCGTTTTATTGGAAGAAACTTTGTCACTGTTATGATAAACTTATGTAACGTAAATATATAAGGACAGTTCAACGAAGTTAAACACCGTATGATATACCTACAAGTTTTGCATTGATTTTTTTTCTATGGTAAGTATAGTTTTTTTTATTTCACATCCGTACTTCATAGTGAGTTTAAATTATATATCGCGTTGTTTTAACTATATTTACTTTCGTTTCCAACAGGTCTGCTATTATTAATATTATCGCTCAAAAATCTATCTACACTGAACTACTCATATATAATGGACAAACTATAGACAAAAATAACTTTATTCCTACCTGTCCCTTGATTTAAACTGCAGACTACTGCTGATATACGCTCTCTCTGACACTGCGGCTTATCACCTGGCCGGTAGAATATCCCACAAAAATGATCTGACATTTTTAATTCTAATAGCGTATTTGACTGAATTTGATAGTCAGTCAAATTAGTTACCTTTTAGTAAAAGTGAAATTGGTAAGTTTAAGGAACATAACATAACATAGCATAAACTCACGCATATATCCCCGAAAGTGTAGGCAGAGGTGCTTACACCACATTTCGCCAGTTTAGGTTTAGGTCCCAATGTGTCCCTATTGCCATGAACCGGGCACTTATAAATCTACACACAAGTTGTAAGGAAACTTGTATGAAATAAATTATTGTGACGTCATAATATGTAACAGTCAAATCATTTGTTAACAAAGGTTGGGTGGATGATTAAAAATAGATAAAAACAATAAAATAAGAACAGACGCAATTTTTACTGTTATTTACCATTCTTAATTTAATAAGCTCAGTTAAATAATTTATATTAACAACAGGAAAATACCCAATTAGTTTGGTCAATTGGAAAGCTCGTTAAAAACACCATCATAATCTTAGATGTTTTTTTTTAATTCATCTATGATCATAATATAATTTCTCTAGCTGTTGCCGGCAGTTTCTTCCGCGTGGAACTTAGATTCTGTAAACGTATTTTTCGTGCAGAAATTTCTTTGGAAACCAAACTTGACGACCCATGGCAGTGGTTGTGACGCTCTCAGACCCACTGAAGCCGTAAGCCATCTGTGGTCTTTAGATACTGGGGTATAACATGACCTAAAGCTTATCCTGTGTTCCCGGCTGGCCCTGGAGCATCTATGGTTTTAAGATGGGCCCCTCAAATGTGGGAAGCCGGTGTCCCCATCGAACACCGGTAAAGGGGGACGGCGAAAGTCGCACCACTGCACCGGCGGGGGAGAAGTGGTGACAGGCAGCCACACCTGTAACCCCCACGCCCCTGCCTGATCTCCACTGTAGCCTCTTATATTCAAAGAGACGTGCGAAACCTTCGAGTATCCCTCTACAGGGCTGCTCCCGTTGCGGCCGATATCAGCTTTAGGCGCCAGCGTCTCCCTTGTGAAAGAGGTGCTATCGTCTCCGTTGCCCTGGGCGTACCGTACCGTATGGAGGTACCGGACCACGCACTCTGATCTCGTATCCGATGCATCTTCTGTTCAACTGACCCTCCCCGAATTCGGTCATGGCATTATTCATTTGCAAATAATGTTCGGGTATCTACAGGATTTATTGTCATTTTAACTACGTAATATCTTTGGAATGGAACGTCCTATTTTTATAATCAATAGTAATCAACAGGAACTGCACCAGTCTTTGAATACAAAATAATTTATTTGAATAAGAATATTTAAAAAGGTATAGATAACATGGTCTGATTTTGATTAGTATTTCTATCATTTTATCTATCTATATCGCTTAAATTTACTTCGTTCACGCGTAATTTCATATAGTTTGAATGGCAATTATAATTTATATTAAATGCATTACGTATCTAACGTATTTAATTGGACAAGGAATAAGATATGTATTGTTAAAAATAGCTTCGAAAATGAAGTCCTTTTTGTAATTTGTATGAGATTAAATTAGGGACTGTTGGTTATCTTTAAGAGATAGACATACGCTATCTCAGACATTATTGCCAACCCGTTTAAGCCTCACTTTTTTAATACATTATTTTGTTCTATCATTATAAGTGACATATGGATTTTTAGGGTATTTTTACACCTTGGGTTACATTATTGAGAAAAGGTCACTATTTTTTATTAAAATATAATATAGCCCATGCCATGTTAGTCAGACATAATCTAACTTTGTCATGGCAAAAGAATTATTGAATGGAATCAACCCAGTAGTTTTTGAGTTTATTCAATACATACACGTGGTTCCCGGCAGAGTAGAATTTAGACCACCCCATCTCTGCCCATGTGATGTCGTACAAGGCGACCTGGAAGACGGCAATAGGCTCACTCCCTATTACGTGGGACCGAGCTTAACTTCCGGGGATGAAGGTGTAATTATATGTAAGTATGTATGTTCGTCACAGATTTAAAGTCTGGAATAACACATACGATAGGCTTCTTTGTCTTTGGATTAAAATCGTTCCCATGAATTACAGGAACGGGAATTTTGGACACGAAATAATTAATTTATGGTGTTATCTTTTTAGAAAAATCTTGAAGCAATAAATCTGTAATAGATAACTTAAATAAAAAACTTGGTTGGTCTGCCACTTAAGTGATATAAAAGAAAAAATAAATTATAATATTTAAAAGTTCACTTCACTCACCCTCACTCCAATTGCTAGTCACAACCCTCAACCAGAACTTAGACTAATAGAAAATATAATGTCAAAACAAAGTGAGAAAATTGACTTACTACTTCAACAAATAAGCCATCTTCTTGGGCTTATCACAACACTTGTCACAAATATTACGAAATGATTTCCCTACGCATTGCTACGTGGAATATTAACGGATTGTCACCCAACATCCAAGAACTAGAAACGTTTATTAAAAGCAATAAGGTTGATGTCATCCTAATATCAGAGTCTCATGCCACAGCAACAAGTTGTCCTAACCTACCAAATTTCAGCACCTACTTAACTCCACACCCAGATGGAAAAGCTCACGCAGGAACCGCTCTTGTTATAAAGAACAGCATAAAGCACTATCTCCTAAATCCATACGCAACAGACCACCTACAAGCAACCTCAGTATGGATTGAAGACCAGTCTGGTTCAATTAACCTTTCTGCTGTATACTGCCCTCCCAAGCACAAGGTCACAGAGTTAATGTTCTCCAGCTACCTCAAATCTCTTGGCAACAGATTTATTGCTGGAGGAGATTGGAACGCGAAGCATCAATTTTGGGGCTCTAGAGTTACTGTCACCCGTGGTCGCGAATTGAAGAAATGTGTGGACAAAAACCTCCTAACTGCTATTTCTACTGGCGAACCATCCTATTGGCCTACTGACACACGAAAGTTGCCTGACCTATTAGACTTCTTTATCACCAAAAACATTGGGAAGTTGTATACTTCAATTGAAACAAGTCTAGATGGGTCATCAGACCATTCTCCTGTCATTATGACTGTAAGTTCGACTGTGATAACAACAGATGCGGATCACGAATCTCTCTACAACCACAGAACAGACTGGGAATCCGTCAAGGCATACCTTAACGAAAATGTGAATCTCAAAGTTCCTCTGAAAAACTCCAATGACATTGATGAAGCGTCGGTATTCTTTACGAACCTGGTGCAGTCTGCTATCTGGACTAATACCCCTGAACTAAACTTCCCACAGTCCAATACAGTGTTACCAATAGAGATCAAACGTAAAGTAGCGGAAAAGCGTAGATTGCGAAGGGCTTGGCAACAATCTAGAAATGCTTCTGACAAAACCCGCCTGAATCGTGCCATCAAGGACTTAAAGAGCTTGCTTAGCTACTCTGCTAATGAAACAGTGAAGAGTAAGCTAGAACTTATTTCTCCACATGGCAGAGGGGAGCACAATCTCTGGAAAGCGATTAAGAACATGAACCAGCCACAACAACCTTTCTACCCTATTAGAACTGGTTCAGCTTGGGCTCGCACAGATACTGAAAAAGCAGACGCATTTTCCGCCTACTTAGCATCTGTTTTCCAACCCAATGATCCTATTGGCCATGAAGACAAGGAGATAGATGAAATACTTAACCAGGACTTCCAGTTATGTCTTCCAATATTAACAACTTCTCCTAGTGAAATTGGTAAAGAAATAGCAAATATGGATCCTAAAAAAGCTCCAGGATATGACCTTATTACCCCCCGAATTCTAAAGTCTTTACCAAAGAAATGCCTTGTGTTTCTATCAAACTTATTTAATGCCACTTTTAGACTTCATCATTTTCCTGAGATTTGGAAATTCTCCCAGATCATTATGATCCACAAGCCAGGGAAACCAGCCAATGAATCATCCTCATTTAGACCTATTAGCTTGATGCCTGTTATCTCTAAACTGTGGGAGCGGATATTTCTTGTAAGGGTAAATAAATGTATAAAGGAAGCAGACATCATTCCCCAACATCAATTTGGGTTCCGGAAAAATCACTCAACCATAGAACAGGTCCACAGAGTATATAACACTATACGGCTATCGCTGGAAAATAAAGAATACTGCTCAGCCGCCTTTCTGGATATCCAGCAGGCCTTTGATAAAGTCTGGCACAAGGGCCTGTTGTGCAAGATCAAAAAATTTCTTCCCTATCCAATTTTTTCAATCGTCAAATCTTATCTAAGTGACAGATGTTTTTTAGTGAAGCAGGGCAATGCCAGATCATGTCTCAACAAGTGTCAGGCTGGAGTGCCCCAGGGTTCTGTGCTTGGACCAGTATTGTACAATATTTACACATGTGACCTTCCTCAACTAACCTCAACTGTGTCTATTGCAACGTTCGCTGACGACACAGCCTTTCTCTCCTGCAGCAAACACCCACATGAAGCTAGTCGCCAACTGCAGGAGCAACTTGATGAGACTCACCTATGGCTACAAAAGTGGCGAATGAAAGCAAGTGCATCAAAGTCCCAACATATAACTTTTGCCTTGAGGAAAGGGCCATGCCCAATAGTGAAACTTGGAGAAGATGCCCTTCCACAAGTTGACTGTGTGAAGTATTTGGGATTCCACCTGGACCAACGCCTGACTTGGAAATACCACATTGATAAGAAGAGAGATGAAATCAATTACCGGTTTAGGAACCTGCTGTGGCTTCTGGGCAATCAGTCAGCATTATCTCTGAACAACAAACTATTGGTTTACAGCTCTCTATTAAAACCAATATGGACTTATGGGATACAAATGTGGTCCACTGCTAGTAAATCAAATGTGCAGCGCCTGCAGAGAGTTCAAAATAATATCTTAAGGGTAATATCCGGAGCACCCTGGTATACCCGAAATGCTGAAATCCACAATTATCTTGAAATTCCAACCATCTCTGAGGAAGCAGAGCAGTACAGAAAACGTTACAAAGTTCGCCTCTCACTGCACCCAAATCCTCTTGCAAAAGAGCTACTACAGACCAGCCAAGTAAAAAGGCTTAAAAGGGCACAAGTGTTCCCCTAATCATTGTGGAATTAGGCAGTGGTCTTATTTTACATAAATGTCACATTACATGCAACCCATTTGATTATAGTCTTGCGACTGATGGCAAATCAAAATAACAAAAAAAAAAAAAAAAAAAAAAAAAATATTTAAAAGTTTAAAACTTTTTAGCAACTGCTTCGTTCCTTTGGTTGAGCAATATTCGGATAGTAGGTACATACAATATTAGTTTAAAATGGCTGCTATAGTCTGGCAAGCTCGTTCGTGACACTCCCATGGTCTGCGGGCGCGGGGGATGAAAGACAGCGGGGGGAGTAAGAGACGAGCGCGGGGTGGAGGCTGGCTCTCAGAGCCGTCATTCAGTTGCGCGTCGTCGCTGTTGACTGCAACACATATTGAGTACGGTCGCACGTCACAAAACGCACACGATATTAATATATGAAGATGACTCCGCCGATAGGCAAAGTTATTGGACGTCAAGCTAAACAAATTACTTACAATGTATATAACTATTTTAAAAATCGCAAAGATGATCCATCTTCGTTTGAATATCAAAACGATGTTAATTTGGCAAACTTAGTGGCTAATGTAATAGGTTTATCGAATACTACAGTTAGGAATATTGTTTGTCAAGGAAAATTGCTGTGTGAAAATGATGGTACTGCTACTTTCAAATTTCCAAAGAAAAACAAAATTGCAAAGAAACGTATTATAATTGATAACTTTACGGAAGGTGTTATTCGGAGGAAAATAACACAATATTACACCGTTACGAAAGAGGTCCCTACTTTAAGAAAAATAAACGCCGATTTAAAGGAAGAAGGTATATTAGACTGTTCTCGGGAGTATTTAAGAAATACTTTGCGGATGCTTGGTTTTACATATAAAAAATGCCAGTCCAAACGAAAACTGCTCATCGAGCGCCCTGACTACGTCTTTAAGGTGGCACTATCTTTTAGCTATCAAAAAATATCGAAATGAAGGTAGAGCAATATTTTATCTCGACGAGACATATGTCAATCAATCTTATTGCGGAGGAGGATGTAAGACACCACAGTTTGTTAATTTGTTTATTCCTCCTTTTATTATTTACATTACTAGACCTTATATACTATACTATTTTATAGCTATAGAGTGGGGGCTGACAACAAGTGTCACGTACATAGGTTTGTGCATCGTTGCACTCTTGGTGTTATGGCAGAGGAGATGATTTCTTATTTGTGTCACATAAGAACTGAATTTATTTCCTTATAGAAATTACGTCACCTGATCATGACTGCCATAAATCGCATACTGTGTCTAACTGCTGGCAATCTACCAATGAACGTGGAATATTGACAAATATTGGCAAAGGACTTAGGTTAATTATTGTACATTCTGGTGGACGAACTGGGTTCGTTAAAAATGGCCTGTTGATATTTAAATCGCATTCCAAAAGCGGTGACTATCACGGAGATATGAACTCGGAAAATTTCGAAAAATGGTTAAAAGAACAACTGCTGCCTAATATTCCAAGTCATTCTGTGATAGTCATGGATAAAGCAGCGTACCACTGTAAACAAATTGAAAAAAAAACCAACAATGAGTTGTACAAAAAAGGTAATGCAAGATAGGCTAACAAAACATAATGTTCCATTTGACGAAACGTTGCGTAAATGTGATTTAATTATTTTAATTAACAGCCAAACATTACCAAAACAATATACAGTGGATGAAATTCTAAATCAGGGTGGACATACAGTACTTCGTTTACCTCCATACCATCCCGAGCTCAATGCAATCGAGATGGTATGGGGTGATATAAAAGGCGGCTTGGCAATGAATTAAGTCAATTCTACATTAGATCAGAAGAAAGACGCTCTTGCATCCTTGTTTGCTAATTACACTGCTGAAATATGGAAAAAATGCGATGATCACATAATTAAAAATGAGGACAAATACTACAACGACGATCGTATATGTGACAATGAGTTGGACAGGTTTATTATATCATTAAACGATGATTCTGATAGTTCGGATTACGACAGCGAAGATAGTTCGGAACACGACATGGACTGTGATGACTCTGATTAAATGATGTATGTTTATTCTGTTCTTTTTTTTAAAGATTGGTATTAAAAATTAAAACAAACCATAAAATGTTTTATTTCTCAGATTTTTTCAACTACTTACAAATGTACAATGCTCCTATTTTTTAATTTTTTTCCAAGTAGTAGTAGTTTTTTTAAACGCTTCACGCGATAAAAGTCGCGGGCCAAAGCAAGTTATATAAAAAAACAACATCAAACAATTTAGACAATGTAAGATATTTCACAGGGATATCTTTAGACATATTCGTAACGTAATTAGTACCGTGTGTAACGGTCATCGATAATTACGTCCCCCACCACCCGCGCGGACCATGGGAGTGTCACCAACGAATTTGTCAGGCTATAGATAGACACAATTAAAGATTTCTAAGAACATCCACCAACCGTGATACACTCAAGGTCATCAGCTTTTGAGGTAGAGAAGCATTTCCAGTCTGATTCTAATATTAATCTCTTTTATTTGAATACTAATAGTGCCTTTATTATAATTTTTTTTTTTTTTTTTTTTTATATAGGACACGTCAATTGGACTTCGCCTTGCCTGATGGTAAGCTGAAGGCAAAATCCCAGAAAAGAGGGTCACCATTACTTACACATACCGTGTGACAATGGTGACACTCAGCTTGACGGCCTTATCATTTGCTTTTTCACGCCCCGCTTAAAGGACCCGGGACTGTAGGAAGAAGGAAACACGTGAGCTGGTAATGAATTCCAGGCCTTAATGGTGCGACAGAGGAAAGAGTCTCCGAACCGCTTGGTTCTTGATCGGATGTTTTGCACCGTGTGCTGATGACATCTAAGACCTGCACGCGTTGTCCTGTGTAGGAAAGGGGAGGGTGGGACTAATTGGAAGAGCTCATCAGAACACTCCCCATGGTACAGACGGTAAAATACAGCCATGGACGCAACATCTCTACGCAGCTGTAAAGGTTCTAGGGTGTTCGTGATCTCGGGATTCCCAATGATGCGGATCGCACGTCGCTGCAACCTGTCGAGAGCATCTAGTAAGTACTTTGCTGAACCATCCCAGAGATGCGAGCAGTACTCCACACAGGAGCGAATTTGTGTCTTGTATAGAAGACACCGCTGCTCCGGCGTGAAAAATCGTCTCACTCTGTTCAGGACTCCGAGTTTTCGTGAGGCTGTTTTGATGATGTTTTCGATGTAGTTTTTGTTATTTAGGTTGCAGCGAACATCCATACCTAGGATATTGAGATTGTCCTGCAGCGGCAGTGGCGTGCTCTGAAGAGTGGGGAGGGGAAGGAAAGAAGATACTTTTGCTGTAAACGCACATGCCTGCGTCTTCTTGGCATTGAACTCAACCAGGTTCTCAGAGCCCCATTGAGAAATGTGATTCAGGACCCCGTCAAGCTCAGTGACAAGAAGCTGCCTTTTCTCTGCGATATCTGACTGCTTGGCCGCTGGATGTCCATGATAACTCCCATGTAAAGTGCTATCGTCTGCATAACAATGAACATTGCCGGTAGACAGCATGTCGTTGATATGCAGAAGAAAGAGAGTGGGTGATAAGACGGACCCCTGGGGCACGCCAGCATTAACCTGCAGAAACTCTGAAGCTCGTCCGTCACAAAGGACGCGAATACGGCGCCCCTGCAGGAAGCTAGCAACCCAGTTGCACAGCCTAGAAGGCAGACCAAAGGCAGGTAGCTTAGAAAGAAGCGATTTGTGCCAGACTCTATCGAAAGCTTTGGCGATGTCAAGACTAATTGCCAGTGACTCGCCGTGCTTGTCCATAGCCTCACCCCAAAGATGGGTAACGTATGCTAGAAGATCACCCGTTGACCGTTTCGGTCTGAAGCCATATTGCCGGTCATTAATTAAGGAGTGATCCTCTAGGTGCCGCATGAGCTGTTTGTTAATTATGTGCTCAAACACTTTGCACAGCACTGAGGTGACGGCTATGGGTCGATAGTTGGCTGGCTCCGAGCGATCCCCCTTCTTGGGAATCGGCTGAACATTCGCCTCTTTCCAAGGCAAAGGCACTGTACCCGAACTGTAGGATAGCCGGTACAGGCGCGTAAGCATTGGAGACAACTCCGCTGCACATTTTTTCAAAACTACCGCTGGAATACCATCCGGACCACTGGCTTTCCGGACATCGAGTGATTGCAGCACTGCACGGACATCGCGTTGCCTGATATGGATATCAGGCATCGCGTGGTCACTGTCGGGTAGTGTTGGTGGCTGCGTACCACAATCATCGATTCGGGAGTTTGCCGCAAAGAGATTAGCCAGCAGATTTGCCTTCTCTTGCGACTCATGGGCCAGGGATCCATCAGGGTTACGCAGCGGAGGCAGCGAAGGCTGACAGAAGTTGGCTTGCACGGCTTTAGCCAGTCGCCAGTAGCCACGGCTTCCCGTGGGATGCATCACTAGCTCTTGACCAAGCCGCGCTATGCGCAGGGCATCCGCTCTGACATAGGCCCTTCTACAGACCTTTGTGGCTCTGTTGTACGCTGCCTTGAAGTGGCCCAGATTGGGATGGCGCGTGGCGCGCGCCCTTACCCAAGCGCGGTACGCAGACTGTTTTTGTTCAACAGCTTCCGCGCACTCGCGCCCGAACCAAGGGCGCACCCCGCGGTCACCGGTGACATCGGTGTATGAGATATAGTATTCCATACCCAGACCGATCTCACCGGCGACAGCAGTAGCACAATCCGATGGGTTCTTACCTTCAAAGCAGCGCTCAACCCACGGGATGGACGCAAAATAGTCACGAAGTCCATCCCAGTCCGCTGACGAGTAGTGCCAGAGACGCCGCTTCCCCTGCACGGGTCGTGGGGGCGCCGTAATAGGCACCGTGGAACAGACCAGGCAGTGGTCAGAGTTGCCTAACGCGGCTCGCACCGATACACTGTACCGGTCCGGATCACTCGTCAGCAGAAGGTCTAGCAGAGAAGGTGCTTGGCCCGACCTTCTTGGTATCCTAGTGACCTCGTGCACCAATTGGGTCAGGCCGTGCGCCAGAGCAAATGCGTGGGCGGCTCTTCCCGCATGGTCTGTTTTGGAGGAGCCCAACCAGATCTCGTGGTGGGCGTTAAAATCCCCCAAAAATACCATTTCGGCATTCGGAAATCGCTCCTGCGCATCATCTGCCGCCTGACTCAGATATTCAAAGAGTCGAGTTGTCTCAGCATCTCCTGTATGGGAACGGTAGAGGCACACATAGATCTGACTCGTAGGGCCATGGTCTACGTGTACCCAAAGGACGGAGAAGGATGGGTCCTCTAGGCAGCGCAAACGGCGACAGCAAACATCCGCCCTAACAAACACGCACACCCCGGCTTTTGCACGAAAACTTTCCTCAAGAACATAGCCAGGGTAGAGCAAGTAGGTCGTGTCGTCAGGGCGGTGTATTTGCGTCTCCGTTAGAAAAAACATGGCAGGTTTCGCCGTCTCTAGGTGTTGGTGGACGGCGTTGAGGTTTGCATGGAGCCCACAGATGTTAGTGGACTCCACCTCAAATAGCAAGCTTTTGGGAGTGTGACGAGCCGCTGTGTTGCCTTTTTCTATAAATTGCGCTGCCATGAGTTTGGGTGGGAGAAGGCGTGAAAAAAAGAAGTGATTGCCGCCGCAGCACCGTGTGACAAAGCGCGGGATATTGGTTTTATCTATGAATGTGAGGCATGGCGAGAGCCGACGCGCCGAACGGAAGGGCCCCCGTACCCCCCCGAGTATGGTCGCCGGGCTCCCAAATCCGGTCACCAACCGGCACGACGAACCATATCGGGATTATGCGCGGCCTGGTGAGGCAGCCTCCCAAGGTGGTTAACCCCAGTTGGGCCCCTGTACTATACCGCGGGCGGCCAGCGGCACCACCGTTTCTACAGGTCTCCCTGTTCGGCGCATCGCCCCGCGCCATCCCCACTAGACTACGCCAAGACCCACTGGTCCCACTAGTGCTGCGACAACCACCACCTCTGCCCGGCTATGCACATGCTGACCCCTGAACACAATCCAACCGAGATTGAATTGCTATGGAGGGTTTTTCGCAATAGTGCACGGTGGTACCTACCCGGTCGAAACTTGAGACAAATTTGTGCCACCAAGTTTCTACCACCTGTTGTGCCACCAAGTTTCTACCACCTGTGTGCAATGACAGCCTCTGTGGCGTGGCAGTAGTACTTTTCACGGCTACGCAGGGGGCGCAGGTTCGATTCCCACGCAGCGTAGATATTGGTATGATGCATTGCTCTGCGTATTTCAGTGCCTCGAAGAGCACGTTGAGCCGACGGTTCCGGCTGTCATGCGAAGATTTGGCCGTCGTTACGTGTAGATGTAACCTTTTACGGAGGTATTCCCGTCCCAATTGAGCAGTCCGACTGGGGAAGTACCTTAATTCTTAATTATTTATTGAACGCAAACAGTACATACAGAGGTCAAACACAAAATAAATATATATGAAATATGTACAAAGGCGAGCTTAACTCAGTATGAGTTCTCTACCAGCAGACCTTTGAGTAGCAGAGAAGCAGTTAAAGTAATAAGGGGATGTGAAGTGTACATTAAATTTTCATATAAAAGAAGGGTACCTAAACAGGTACATATATATACACATCAACATACATACACAGCATACATATTATACCTACGTACATACATACATACATACATACATACATACATACATACATACATACATACAAACATACATAAACATAATCTAAATATATATAACTCAAAGGTGACTGACTGACTGACTGATATAGTGATCTATCAACGCACAGCCCAAACCACTAGACAAATCGGGCTGAAATTTGGCATGCAGGTAGATGTTATGACGTAGGCATCCGCTAAGAAAGGATTTTGATGAATTCTACCCCCAAGGGGATAAAATAGGGGATGAAAGTTTGTATGAAACTTCGTCAATTTTAAATCGATCGGGCTGAGACTTTGCACACATAAAGCTACTATGACGTAGGCATCCCCCAAGAAAGGATTTTGAGATGCAAGTTATATAAAACTAGCTGTTGCCCGCAACTCGACCCGCGTGGATGTTGGTTATCGCTTTATGTTGAATCAATGCTATTGAGCATAATTTTTTTCTAAAATAAAAGTAGCCTACGTTACTCCTTATTACATCAGCTACCTGCCAATAAAAGTCCCTTCAAAATCGGTCCAGCCATTTCAGAGATTAGCCGGAACAAACAGACAGACAGACAGTCTTTATTGGCAGGTAGCTGATGTAATAAAGAGTAACGTAGACTACTTTAATTTTAGATTTTTTTTATGCTCAATAGTGTTGACTCAACTCTAAGCGATAACCGACATCCACGCGGGCGGAGCCGCGGACAACAGCTAGTGCATACATATAGACACATAAATATATTCAAACTACATTACTGTGATAGGAAATGTTTCCTTGTTCTTCTCCTAAAGACGTCCAGGGTATTACTACCGCGAATGTACAGCCTGCACCGTGAACGATCCATCATAGCAGCAAGAAGTGTGTGCAGGTGTGCGAGCAGAAGAAAGAAGACAAGGTTTGCCCCTGGGTACAAGATACTCAAAGCGTTCCCGTAAAGAAGTTGGAGCATTAGAATTATGAAGTATGATATAGAGATGAATTAGGATGTGAAGGTTACGGCGCTGTCGAATAGGGAGCCAGTTCAGTCTTTTGCGATATTGCGTGACATGGTCGTATTTGCGAAGGCCAAACACAAAGCGGATTCTTAAATTCTGCAGGCGCTCAAGTTTGTTCAGCAGTTCCTCCGATGCATTTAGAGAGCAGACATCGGCGTAGTCTAAAAGCGAGAGTAGAAGAGATTGTGCAAGAGTAACTTTAGTTTTTTTTTTTTTTTTTTTTTTACGTGCGCAAAATCCCCACGGATACCTCCCCACCGGAGCCGGTGGAGGAGGTTATGTCGGACTCGAACCGACTAAAACGCACGCCGCCTGTGGGTCGTTTCGGTTGCCGAAGGTGAGGTTGACAGGCATATCCCTCGCACCCCGGCCGACCCAGGGCCATCTCTCACGATCTGGCCCTCTTCTCGGGTGTGGGGACCACAGAGTCCCCAACTCGTCCCCGGAAACGGGGAGGCGCGCCACGCGCGCCGCCGCCGCGGCCTGCTTCTGCCAGGGTGACAGGCGGCTTCACCTGTCACCCCCAGGCCGGCGCTCATGGGGGGCGGAGGTCGTTCATCGACCTCCGACGCCCGAGTTGCCTTCGTGCGCGGGTAGCTTGTCTTGCGATCCTTCGTCGCTCCCGCTGCCGCTCCCGCCCCGCCTCCTCCTTCACGAGCATTACTTGCTCGCAGAAGGAGGCGCCGGCCGACCTCGCATCCGCGCAGCGAACCATCGCCGCGAGCAAGGTGGAGAGCGTGAGAACCCTCACTCCCAGGGCCGCCACAAGCTCCCGCCTCGGCGTCTCCCACGCCGGACACTCGGTGAGCGTGTGCGGACCTGAGTCCTCGCTCGCGTCGCAGTGATGGCACTCGGACGTTGGCTCTTTCTGCATCCGACGCAGATACTTTCCGAAGCATCCGTGCTCGGTGATCATCTGCGTCAGACGGTACGAGAGGCTGCCGTGTGGCCTCTCTAGCCACTCCCCCATGATGGGTCTTACCGCCGTTACTACGGCGTGCCCTGCGCTTGGTTGCCCAAGTCGTCTCTCCCATTCCGCCACCATTTCCCTGTGGAGCCGGGATCTCACGGCCCGAATTTCTTCGGGCTCGGGATCGTGACCCCGCTCCCGCGCCGCCCTTCGGAACCGGTATAGCGCCGAAAGGCATCTCGCTTCCAGGATCCATGGTGGGGATCCGGCGAGGAGACTCGCCGCGTTGAAGGATATCGTGCGGTACCCCCTTATGATGCGGCACGCCAACTTCCGCTGCGGACGCTGCAGCAGAAGCATGTGCCGATCACTCAGGGTGTCCGCCCACACGGGACACCCGTACAGGGCCATGGACCGCACGACACCCGCGTAGAGTCTCCTGCAGGAGTCCTCCGGGCCCCTCAGGTTGGGCAGTAGCCGCGCCAGAGCGTTGGCTGTGCCCGCCAATTTGGGGCCCAGACTTCGGAAGTGCTTCCCGAAGTCCCACCGGCCGTCGAGCACGAGCCCCAGATATTTCATCTGGGGCTTGATGCCGCTGAGAGTGCCTCCCACTGTGAGACTGGAACCAGGTGGTGGCGTGCGCCGAGGTCCATGAAAGAACATGGCCTCGGATTTATGCAAAGCCACCTCAAGGCCCAGCCGCCGGATCCGTTCCACAGAGTAACTTTAGTCTGAAGAGGTAGGACTTTAAGGAGACGTTTGAGGGATTGAAACGAACAGTATACCCACCTGTTACTTCCGCGATGTGAACATCCCAGGCAAGCATGGAGTCAATGTGCACGCCTAAATTTTTTGCACTTTTTGAGTAATCAATTGCCACCGAATCATACATTACTGGAGGAAGAGAATCATGATCCAAGAGGCGGAGCATGTATCTACACTAACAATAAGTGCTTTAGATTTTTTTGGGTTGACCAGCAGTTCAAAGTATTGGGCCCAAGTATGGATGTTGTCAAGATCATTTTTGATGGCAGCCACAGTCCTAGTCAGTTCATCAGCTTTGAAATGTCGATAGATTTGCAAGTCATCTGCATAGAGGTGGTAATGCGAGATTAGAACCCGAGTCACGGCGTTTATGAAAACAGAGAAAAGGAGAGGCGAAAGAACGCCACCATGTGGAACACCTGCTTACTTCTTCGCAACAATCCTGACTTAGTCGCAACAATCCGAGGAAGCATCATTCACTCTAACAAACTGTGAGCGTCCCTGGAGATAGGATTAAAACCATGTAGAAACATTGATGGAGGATAGAACACCCAAGAGGATCTCAAAATCAACTGAGTTGATGGCACTACTGAAATCCAATAAGAGCAAAACTGTCAGTGGTTTGTTCTCAATTGCCATTCTTATGTCATCAGTTACTTTAACTAATGTAGTTACAGTACTATGGCCACGGCAAAAGCCAGATTGGAAAGGACTTATCACACCATTAGAAGAGAGGTAATAGCTCAGGTGATCATGCACAACACTCTCGAGTACCTTGGATAAGATGGGAAGAATTGAAAAGGGGCTGAATTAGGAGTGTGTTGTAGGATTGAATACTTTTGGCAGGGGTACTACAGAAGCTTTCTTCCATGATGAAGGAAAACAGTTGGAATACAAGGAGTAGTTTATAATATGGATGAGGACAGGTAGAATCATATTTACTATGGGGAGAAGCATTTGGAGTTGAAGGCCATCATCATCAACCGCCCTACTGGATATGGATTTTATATGTTTCTTAACCTCTACCTCTGAAATAGGATGAAATTGGAAGGAAGTATTTAATGGAAGTGGAAGAGAAGAGAGAAAATTTAGGGTAGAAGATTTAACATCACTAGGTATAGTAGTTGGAGGCGCTGAAAGTGTGCATTTAATGCATTGAGGTCTATATCAGTAAGGTTGTCATGGACGACCTTATCAATACCCCGAGATTTCAGGAACAGCCATTGTTGAGAGGTGTTGTGATTTTCAATTGACCTGTAAACACCACGGCCTCGTGTAGTGTTCCCGGCGATGAGTAGTATAGCCAGAGCTCACTGGAGAGTTTTCATGCAGTCATTGGGTAAACCAAGGGCTTGTCCTGCTTTTTCTTCTGCACTGATGGCAACGAAACTCTATTCTTACAGGGTCAGCAGCACGAGCGTGACTCCCTTGGTGTTGCACACGTCCATATGCCACGGTAACCAATTTCCATCAGGTTGGAATTTCATTTCCATAAGGCGAGCCATGTGCTTGTCTACCACCAAAGTAGTAGAAATCAAATAGAGTGAAAATCTCGAACACCGGACCCCACAAACGCAAACATAAGGAACCTGCAGCCCACGACAAAATGCCCGCTTGACGACAATTAGCTAGCCCCCTATTACGTGGATGAAAATGTTGGCGTTGGCGAAATGTGGGTGTTAATAAACCTCTGTTTTGATTAAATGTATATAATAACCGTTCTTATGGTAATTATTTTGGAGCAAGCAATAGTTATAATTTATACATATTTCAAACGTGCTAATTAAGCCGTTTCCGTTGATATCAAACACGGCATATTTATGTCTAATTTATTTTTAAATACAGTACTTTATGATCGCTAGAGGGCGCCATATTAGATGACGACTAAGGCGCTTCTAACGATGCCTCATTTGTCCAGTTCTAATAAGTGGTTGTGGAGGTATGATGGAACAGATGAACCTACATACATACATTTTTGCTTCACCATAGTCGGGTAGGAAAATACCATGAAGATAACATTAACATTAATATAACATTCAAATAACATTAAGATAAAATTAATAGATATAGTGTGACCGCGAGTGCTGTGCGCTGTAAAGAAAGATTATTAGCTGAGAATGAGCGAGATACCGCCCTGAGCGCTGAAGGCGGTATCTCACTTGCTCTTGTCTCATAATCTTCCTTTACTGAGACAAGAGTACGGTACAGCGCTCGCGGTCAACCTATAGATAGATAATTCTTTTTTTTTCTAGATAGCAATATAATTATATATTTGTAAATTGCAAATTAGACAATGTCACCTTAATTCTAATTAAATATTTCATGTCACCTCAGTACTAATTAAATATTATGACTATATTAATCGAATAACCCGCCCCTGATCGCTCCCGGTGCAAAGGTGCCCATCACACTTGCTGCGTTTCCACACTGTATTGCGATGCCAGCCTCTGCACCAGGAACGATCCGGAGTGAATGTCACCAGTAGTCTCTATGAGCCTCTGCCCAATCACCCTTATAAGGCTTTGACCACTTTGCCCCAGTTACCCAGAGTCTCCACCGCTACTGGTACGAAATGGTAAAGTGGCTACAAGTCGGCGTTGAGTCTCTTCTTCGAACTGGCGTCATTCGCGGCGGCCTACGGGGAGTGGATGGTGCGACTAAGGTGGCTGGCAGCAACAGTGCTGACACAAGTTACCTACGGCGAGCACTTGCTATTCTTCCAGGACATCAAAGTCAGCCCATCCGGTCTCTCACCACCAACTTGCTTAGACCCGGGGGTTTAAGTACGCAGGGTACGTTCGCCGATACAAGGGTCTTGCGGATGATATCGTTCAGAGCGTGGTGTCGCGGAAACCTTCCATTGCACCGCAAAAAACTCGAAGCATAATGGCCATCAGGTTCCGCCATGGAAATGCAGGTGCATACGTGGGATTCACACACCTTACAGCCCCGACGGAGAGTCACCGCCATACACAGAGAGTCATCGTCAAGTAGGATATTGGGTACCCAATACCCTACTTGACGATGAAAGGGGGTGAGGCAGAGGTAACGCCTATAACCACATTCCAGATTCCGGCTATGCTGTGATACAGGCCGCAGTCTAGCTTTATCTGCCCCGCAACTCCCTCCAATAGTTGAGTTTGGAGTCATCTCACCCCATTTTCATCCCACGCCCGCTGAAGATGACTCACTTTGAGTATCGATGCATCCCCGTTGAGGGCTAACCAAGCTGGCACAACGTGCGACAAGAACAGCTCCGAAAGAGCACGTTCCTCTCGTCACCGTTAGGGTTTAGTAAAATAGTGACGAAATTAATTACCCCCTGTGTAGATGTCAGAAAAGCCGGTAAACCCACATCCCGCAAATTCCTATAATTCTTTATTGTACACTAATCAATTTACAATAAGACAAGTAGATAGCATGATACAGGTAAATGAACAATGGGCGGCCTTATCGCTGTTTTCTTCTTCCGACTCCAAAGTAAAGTCACAGCTACTTTACAACTTAATTCTTAATAGGACCATTATTTACTTATATGTTATTCGTTATTCTTCGTATAAAGCGGTTGACATACTGCCCTTCATCACGCATCGAAGCTCGGGAGTGCATGTTTTTACTATGGAAAAAGGTGTGTAAATGCATCTTCAATGTATCGCACTACTACCCCTGCTTTTATCACTAAGAGAATAATTACTTAAAAGGGAGGCGACATGACGTAAGTCCACTCTCTCTCACACCACGCTGCGTTATGCAGGGCAGTATGCCAATAGTCTATCAAAAGGTTGACTGTGAGAGACCGTTTGCGATAAGACCATCATCATATCAATATCAGTATTATATTATATCTTTAATAAAATATTCTGTATTTCTGGTGTACAATAAAGAATATTATAAGTATTACATTCTAAACTTGCTATTGCACGCGGCTCAGCCCGCGTGGAATTCGGATTCCGTTCCAACGTTCAACTCTCGTTGGCCATCAGAAGTGGTTATGTCGGACTCGACCCGACAAATATCGCATGCCGTCTCGGGTCTCTCGGGTTGCCTAGAGCATCCTGCGCTACCCGGTAGACCTTGAATCATCTACTGTTTAAGATGACCTTTTTTTATACAACTTAGGTGGCAGACAAGCACACGGTTCACCTGACGGAAATTGGGTTACCGTGACCTATGAACGTGTGTAACACCAGGGAAGTCATGCCCGTGCTGCCGACCCTTTAAAAGCAAACATGTTCTGTGCCGTCAGTGTAGAACACAAAATCAGGACAAGCATTTGGTCTTCCCACTGAACCCTGGAAAAGGGAGGGCCGGACGTGAAGGGTGGAGCCCGCCTCTTGCCTGCTCTCCAATGTGTTTTTTGGTCAGAAAGACATGTGAGAAGTAACCTTCTACAGAGTCGCTCCCGTTGGGACCGGCATTTGCCGTAGTGATAGTGCCGGGTGACAGGCGCTGCCGCCTTCGTTGCCCATGGTGAAATGCGTGGCGGTTCCAGACCACGTATTCGGATCCAACTACTATTGCATCTTCTGTTCAGCAGACCCTCCTTCTTCAGACCCGTTGCACCTATTTATCTTATGCCCATAATTTAATAGTTTTTAACCTACTTCCAAAAAGGAGGAGGTTCTCAATTCGATTGGTATTTTTTAGTCGAGTTCTTGTTTTTTTTAAGTATGTACACCCATTACTCTGAGAATTATAATACGATTATTTTTTAGATCGATGCATAATCGTTGCCATTTCGTCCCATAAAACTTTGACGAATTTTGAACCAGTAGTTTGTCTGCAGCTTTCTAATGGTAAAATATTTTTTTGGTGCAGTAGTTTTATCGAATACAAAAATACAAATCTTTCCTCTTCAAAAGTTGTATGGAAATCTGCCGGATTTAATGACATTTATAATCACTGCTCCGCCCCCTTTTGCAATATCGTGACGGTATATGGACTATTGAACAATGGTTTCACGCACACACTGGTTCACAGTAGGCAGCGCAATGCTCCGCCGTTCTCTCGATACGCTAACGCCGTTCTCTCGATACGCTAACGACACTATCACGATAGTATTTTGTGCTAGAGGTAGGTTTTCAATTCAAGCTGCTAGTTCCTTTGTGCGTTCAAACAAACAAACAAAAAGACAAACAATTCTATTGTATTTACTATTCCAAGTTCTTTAGTACCTACCTACGTGCCAATTGATTACTTAAATTTAAAACCACTTAACGAAACAGTACTTATTTGGGCAATTTCCTGTTGTTAAAATAAATTATTTAACTGAGCTTACTAAATTAATTAAAAGAGTGGTAAAAGTTGTTTCGCTTCTTATTATATCGTTTTTACTTATTTCTAATCATCCAACCAACTGATAACAGTAAATGATTTGACTGATAAATATTATGACGTTACTTTAAATTATTTCATACAAGTTTCCATAACGTTCCGTTTTCACGTTTAGTAAAAAGTAACTAATTTGACTAGTCAGTCCTCAGAAAGATGGGCCAGCGTGTAATGGGAGACATTTCGGTAGACCATTGTTTAGAAATCTTAAGGCATTAATAAATTATGGAGATTTTTACAAATGATGTGATTTTTTTGTATAGGTCGCTATGTAATTTTTGTTCAAATCGTTTTTTTAGATTTATATTGTTTTTTTGTTATTGTTCTATTCTAAAACAATACTTAACATTGTAACAATAACTTAATATTAGTATAATTGCAAATTTACATAACAGGATTTTCCTTATTCACTAAAGGTAGTTGATTATATTACCTTGCAACTGTTATTTAAAATTACGAATAATAATAATATGGCATTGATTACACTACGTTTACTTTTATTAGTGTATGTCCTGATTGGTAGACGACATTAGAGACTATTTTGGTGTCGTTTGTCACCACTGGCGACAAAGCTAGTAGCTACAACTGGAAAAGTATGTGTCTATCGTCATCACTGGTGACAGTCGTGAATATTTTTCCCATTTATCTGCAGAGGCGACAAAGCCAGTGGCGAGAACTGGGAATAGACGAACAATAACCGTAGTTGTGTTTGACCTTGAAAACAGTATCGCAATAATCGTTCCCGCTAGCCGTCTGTCGTCATGGTCGATACTCTGCCGATTCCGGAACTATTCGGCTTTTTTACAATGAAAGTTAAAATGTAATTCATTGTCATAATATTTACTACTCGTCTTTCACTCTCTCTCCCCCTCTCTCTACCCCTCTCTCCCCCTCTCTCTCTACTACTACTACCACAACTAACTAACTAACTACATACATGCATGATTTAGAAACGTTTTTAAAACTTTAAAAATGTTAGTAGGTAACAAATTTTTTGTATGGCTGGGTATTTGTATTATTTAATAAGTATAAAAAAAGTAAGGCATTCTATATAAACCGTTTCTCTGGTAATTAAAAAGTACTGGTCTATAATAATACGATAATGTCTAAACCTTCGCGAATATCACTCATTAAAATAAAACCACTTTTTAACGGAACCAGTTAAAAGTGGTTTTGTTTAAATAATTATATATTAATAGTATCCATATAGGTATGCTTATAATACAACTATTAATTTGGAACCGGAAACAAAACTCATTTGAATTATCTCTTATCACATGCCTCGTCGCCCGTTGTCAACCATTTAGCTCAATCATCCTCTTACCAGCGTATTTAATTTAGTCATGTAAGTATGATAAATGTTACTAGACGCAAGAAAAATATGTGCTTTGTATACCCATGAATAAGTAAACACGTGACTTCGGCAATAAGATCAGTAGCTAATGAGCAAAAGTTAAAGAGTTACGTTCGACTCTTGGTACGTCAATACTATTAGCTAATTATCTGTGCTCTTAATTATCTAATTGATATCTAAAATACTAGTGTTACACAGTCACAACACTCAAATTATATTAGATTAATTTTATTATTACAACTACATATATAAAATCGCACTCTGTATGTTCAAAAACTTCGCTGTGCAAAACATCATTCACATTAGAAATGAAACAGATTGCATAATGTGACATATCATTTGACATAATTATAAGTACCTAGGTAATAGTCATGACAACACAAAATAAATATTTTAGCAATAATTGGGGTAAAATGCAATAAGAAGATTGATTCATTAAATCAACTGTGATACATGTTATATAGAAATACTTACTGAAAATCCTAAACAATTTAACAAACTAATTTCAAACTATTATGTACTTATTAACATACCTGGCGGATAATTCTTAGGTTTGATTGTAGATAAAAATCCATATAATATTAAAGTAACCAAACACAATAGTAAAAACAGCAAGATCATTTTAAGAGAGCCCTGTTTCACTGTGATATAAATATACTCTGGCCTACTCGACAACTGAAACGCTACTGTATGCTACATGCCGAGTCGAAGCTCGAACGAAGCACTCCATTTATTTATTATTGAAGGATTAGTGACGTCCTTCCTGTATTTTTAGGGTACTGTACTACTTAAGGAATAAATAACCCTTATCGAATCATTTAGTTGTTCGTGTTTCTGTCCTTTTTCTCAGGAACGCATGTTGGTTTAAAGTTGAAAATTAAATAAAACTACTTGTGGCCTGTGACTATATTTATATTATAATATTATATCCGCATGTAACTCACAATAGATAATCCTTTCAAAATAGTCCTGGGAGGAAGAGACAAAGGGGTTTTTATAACCGTGTAGGTATGTACTAGTGGCGTCATTTATTTTTTCAGCGGCTATTAATAATATTGATATCGTTTCATTGTCCTGTGTCAAACACATATGGTTTAAGTATCATTTTTGTCAATGTAAGTTATATCGGCGCTGAAATATACAAGGTTGAAGATTTCGACCGTCTTGGAGGGAAAGTACTATAAATACCTACTAGATATACCTAGTGAATTCTACTCCAAAGAAAAACTCTCTTATTTTTAAAATGAAAAAAAGCTGTATTTAAAGATTTACGAAAATGCCACATTCGGTAGTAGTCGAATTGACTTGCCTAAACCTAAATCTTCTTTCATGGATTTCCCTTAATTTAATTTACAGGTTTGTTAGAGAGATTTGACTCTTATTATTTTCCCTATCGATTGATACAATACAATACAGGATATTATTTTTATGGAATGCAGTCAGTTCAACTATCGAGTGGCAAGCGATTTATCGAAAATCTATCGATGTAGTTTTGTTGCTTTTTAAGAATAGGGGAATGTTTCCTTCGTGTGAAATTCGCTATTGAGGGAAAGTACTCTAAATATAGGGGATATTTAGAGTACTTTCCCTCAAAACTCCAATGCAACCTCGGCAATGGAAGGAATCAGAGTTATTAGTAGTAGGTATTCCCGGAGACTAGACCAACTCTCCAAACCCCCACCTCCCCCTGTCATTCCCTCCCCCGCCATGCCCTGTCTCTCGGCTTCAGGGTGGCCGTCACGGCTAAAAAAAAAAAAAAAAAAAAAAAAAAAAAAAAAAGTTTGGTGTCTATTCGGGGGTTTTCGGCGATGCCGAGTCGATTGCGCTAATCCGTTTTCGCGTACGACGCACCGTTACAAAGTTACAGAAACGTAATCTGAGGTAATTGACGAACAATTGATAACGGCCGACCCTTGATAACGACCAGCCGTCGTCGCTCAATGTTATCTCGGGTCTGTTGTCTTTTTTGTCAATGTCTGCGTCATAGCCAATGATGACTAAACCTATGATGTAAACGGGTATGTATATGATTTAAAAAAAAGTCCTTTCGCAGTACTAATGTTCTTTATTATTTTCAAAACAATATTTGAATAACTTACTTAGTATGATATCGTTATACAGCGTATTGTTAGTGAACAGGTGCTGGAAATCGGCTAATGACATACCATAATGTTTATAGTATAAATACATTAAACAATATTCGCCACATACTGGAGTGTAATCGTTTTGGATTCGATTAGTGTTGTAATTCCATACTCTGCAATTTCGATCTAAAAACGTACGATGGAAACCTGTGGGTGCTCTACCATAGGAATCAAAGTACTGACCAACTCCATTCGCGTCTATGTGTATAGCAACCCAGTGAGAACCAGGCTTATTGTCGCTATCTAAGTTGCTTATGATATATGTAGGCATATCTACATGAATCGGCAAGCGATTTGCGGCATAAACATTACATTCACTTTTTGAATCCACTTGTCTCAAGTATCTCCGTATTTCTAATGTATTCATGATCGCGTTACGATGTTATCAGGCTCGTAGATTATAAGCAAATAATGAGATCAACAATAATTTAACATATTATAGGGTCTACAAAAACTTTTGTTTTAACTGTAACATGACGTACGAGCTCCCTTTGCTCGCTCCCGCGCATAATAATTTCACTCATAATGAACATTGACCAAATTGGTCTGGTCTATGACAGAGTATCTTAACATACACTGCATTTCGAACATTCACGGTAACATAATATATACAAACACATTGTTAATAAAACAAAGAAATACTTTGTATGAATATATTTTATTGAAAGGATCAATATACAATAATGCAGACTAATTTCTAAAACATATTTAATTCTAATACGCGCTTAATTCTAATACACACTTAATTTTAAAACATTTAAGTTTACTTAACTACTATAGTCAACAGAAATGTTACGGTTTTTATCGATTTCTATAACATTATCAAATTCTGCATAGACAATACAATTAATAGTTTGTGTTAAAGCCGTATCAAAGCGAACTTCTATTCTTACGCTACCATGTTTTATAAGGTTCCAGTGATTAGAAGCATTCGCTGATAAGTCAGGTGTTAAATCGAACGCTAGCAGACAAAACCCTTTGGAATATTGATCTCTAGATATCCCGTTGCCTTCATTAAGGAAATGTATACCTGTACCCGAGAACAACGTATGATAACTAGAAGTAAAAATATTATTCCCAAATGATGGTTGTAAAGCTTTTGAAGGTATTTGTTGTCCGTCTATGTATAAACAAAATGTACTAATATCAAAATTTTCAAAGTTAAATGGGTTTTTAGAGAGATTTCCATTGAATGCTGCATTATTCACAAAACCAACTATACACCGTTTAGGTACTTGACCAAGGAATATGTTATCAAGAGTTTTACCCTGAACACCTGATGGTATCGTCAAAACTTTAACTTCAGCTCGTGTGATAGGATATTTAGCTGTCGTAGATGATAACACTTTTTGATGTGCAAGTAACACAGTTGGATTAATTCGTGCTCTACGAACAATCAGGGTTGCATCTGTAATAGTAACTTTAAATTTAAGGTCATGCGAAGAAGCCATTAGATTAAAATTTTCCCTGGAGCGAACTAATTTTACACACATATCAACACCATTAATCAAAAATTTTTCTTGATTAAATATATCACCATGAAGATGACCAATCATTTCTATTTCTCTACTTTCACTAGCCATTTGTTGTCTCTTTGTAAATCCCTCATTTTTATCATCCATCTCGTCCATTTTCCCAGCTACGTCTTCATACCAAAGACTGCATGATAGATGCGAGTTTTTAGCTGCAGGTGCATAGTTCAATAGTGTTTCTATGTAAGCTCGATAAGCATATGTATTATTTGGAGGTGATACAAGTTTTTGGTTTAAGTACACATCGAGTTGACTAAAAAGCGAATGTAACCAATTGTTAACTGGAGCAACTACTGCACTAGTAGCAAGTTTTGTATTATCCTGGGTTAATATTTTCGCTTTTAGTTGAAGTAAAGTATGAGATAAATCAACGTAGTCGTCGCCTGCTCCGGGTATTTGAAATTCAATAGGTCCATCGTCAGCAAGGGACGAAATGGGCTTATAGTGTATCCATATTCCACTTTCAATACTAGTTTGAGTTGTTGGTAATGCAAATAAATCTAGTTCAGACTTAACACATTCACAAGATTGACTATGTAAAAAAGACATAGTTAATTCGAAAATATATCTTTAATATGATCACTTTTCAATTTTTTTGCGGCTTTCACTCTCGCGGTTATCGAAGGAATGAATGTAGAAAGACGTTTCCGTTTCGTTATATATCCTGATCCAGACATGTTGATGCTATTTATTTTCTTATCAGCTCTGCGTTTCAAATTGGTACCGACCTCTTTGAGTCGGGATTTAATTGATTCCTCCATAGGACGTGCACTGACCATATCCGACAACAGACCAACGCCAGCATTTAAGGCTTCTTTACCAATTGCTTTAGCTCCACTAGATAGTAATGGAAAAACAGATCGAAATAATCCCCCAAGAAAACTTCCAATACCATGTCCTTTTTGATATGGTGCTCCCCTATAGATCACTCCTATACCTGATCCAGCTTGATGGGAATAATAGTGTTGGTAAGGACATGAGATATTATCATGTTGAGAATACATTATAATTTTTGAAAGTGAAGTTTAATGCACACTGTCCCGAATTGGAATGGTATCTTTTGACCAGTGGTTGATCTTATATCTATTTCAATGGTATCGAATTCTCTACGCATAACAGGCAAATAATGGGGTGGAGAAAAAACATGCATTTTATTAGCACCATAAATGTATTTCGAGGGATCTAATGGTATAATTCGCAGAAGTGGGGTCATCACATCCCCAACAATTTGTGGTTCAACTATATCACAATAAACAAATATTTGCGATGGTAAGCCTAAGTGTAAATTAGCCGGACATTTTCCTATATTTTTTTCTACTAAGTTTCTATTTGGTTCAAAACCTAATTGAAGGGCTAATCTGGATGATAATGTTATGGATTTTATATTTTCATCTGATACACTAACCACAACAAACTTTGATATCTCATCATAACGAAATGTTATTTTTTCTCGAATATTATTCATTGCCTTTAAAATGTGATTAATATTGTCATAATTCGTTGCTGGAATATGTATTTTGTAATATATTAGAGATTCTTTTTTTTCATTAGGCATTTGTGCTAATTTTGCAATGTATATAACATTTTCATGTTCTTGAACCGTAAACATGGTGCATGGATACTGGAACTCCACAACGCCAACCTTCCATTCTCCTTCTAGTATTATTGGTTTCGGTAATTTTGTGGAAAAAATTGATGTTTTGTTATCTGGAAAGTATTCCATGGAACTATTACTTAGTAAAGTTAGATAAAAGCTTTGTTTGTTCATATTTCTTTCAAATTAGTAGCCAAGACCCAGCTATTAAATTTGTCTGGATAACCTCTCCACTTGACTAACACTTCTTTTCTAACACCAGAATATCGAGAACGTATTATTTTATCTACTTTAAAATTGGCAGTGGGGTCAAAGATGATTTTCTGTAACTCTTTTTCATAGAAAGTTCCTATTATCTCTTCGCCCTCTAGGTCTTTAAGAGTGTATACTAACCACGGAGACCGGCGAATTACGGAAGATATTATGAATATTTCATCACTCCAGTTAGATTCATAACCTTTTTGAAAAATATGTTTATGTTTCGTTATTCTGACAAACTCACCAACGCGAAACTTCGATAAAGCGATGTTAGAAGGTTTGTCTTTTCCTTTCTTGTAATATAAATTTTCCCATACAGTAATGATATTATCACGATTAACTTCAGATGGACACATTTTGATACTAGAATGATAACTATGATTATACGAGTACAGCAAATCTTGTAAAACATCAATATATTTATGCGTGTTCTTATGTGTGAAATACCGCCACATTTTCATCTTTAGAGTTCTCTGGAATCTTTCTACAATGCTTGCTTTAATATCAGGATTATTAGTAGTATAATAATTAATATTTTTTGAAGTAAAGTATTTTCGTACGTCTTTGGATACGAATTCTGTCCCTTTGTCAGATTGTATATGTGTAGGTGTAACTTTAGCTTCCATGAATATACTCTCGAAACATGCTTTGATTGTTTCAGAGTTTTTCTTTTTCATTGGTCTCGCAAAAGCATATTTACTAAACACGTCAATAACACAAAGAATATAGTTGAACCCATCATTATAATTTGAGTAAGTTCTCATATCACTCAAGTCAGCCTGCCACAGTTCGTTAATATTAGATAAAATATATTTATTTCTTGAAAAGTTTCTTTGTACAGGTTTATGTAATGTATATGTTTCTTGTGACTTTAACCAGTTCTTCACATCATCTCTTTTCAATTTACCTTTCATTGCTTTGGTTAATTTGCTAAGGCCACTGTACCCTGCAGGATGTGAAGAATCATAATAAATCTTATTTAATTCTAATATGGGGTCCATTTTTCCCAATCAATTTTTCTTTTTATCTTTTTACGAAATTTACTTTCAGTTATTGGTGTAGAAAATAATTCATCTGCTGGGATTGAATCTTGATGCTCTTGTGATTGTAGCTTTTTAATATATTCAGATCTTTTTGTGTTACCAATATATATAAGCGGTACTTTGATTTCCTTTAAAGCTGTAGCGAATTTTTGCCATCCAGTAGGTTCACTATTTTTAAGTGTCCTCAATGAATCATTTACCAAATCAACAATATTACTTTCAGGAACTTTTTGACCATCTATAACCACAGTGCCTGTCTCATCCCAATTAATCTTATATTTATTCAAAGAGAGTAAGTTCAACAGTGATTCCCCCTTTTTTATATAGGATTTTGGTATAAGTTTTAAAATGTAATTAGATGTGTATGGTCCTTCATTAGTTTCTTGCAAACTTACTTCCTTTACTGATGTGTTAGAATGGACTGTAGATATATTATCTTCATCATCAGTAATATACTTCACCGATCTTTTCGAGTCTTGATTTATTATTGGTATTTCATAGGGTTGTCGCTCCTCTTTAGTGAAGTTTAAATATCTTTGTAGAGTTTGTAAATATAAAATACACTTCTTTCGATCATCCATATCGCTATTTAAAATGTTTTGCATATCTGTGTCTAAACGAGATAATGGAGTATCAACCGCGTTAGGTTGTTTTAACTTTTCTAATAGAGATGGATCGATGAGTAACATTTTTTTAGCATTATCCATTTTTCTTAGACAAGTGTACTAACCAAGGCACTTAGAACAGAACCCAAGATTAGTGGTAGAAATGCACCACCTTTTTGTATTATTAAATGTTTTCTAATTTTGTGTGATCCCTTCCGTACTATTTTTCGTAGAATATTTTTGTATTTTTTCAATTTTGATCTTTCTTTTTCTTTCAATTCTATTTTTCCTTGTAAAACGTTATGAATACATTCACAAATACAATTTATTTCTTCTTCATCGCAGGCTTTTAAAAGAGCTTTTTGATATTTTGGTTTAAGTGTAATCAGAGCGCTTAATAGGCCTTTATGCGTCTTTGTGCTTCCATGCATTGTTAGTAACTAATGGATATCTGTTGATTTCTACTATATTTAAACCCTTTTGATGGTATGTAAACAGTGCAATATCCATCACATGGAAATATCTTTGTTTTAATACGACACATGTCATTTGTTTCTTGTTTTAAATCAATCATAAGATATCCATGTGCATTGTTAGTTGCGTCTTTGTAAGAATCTTCCAAGTATTTTGGATTTTCTGGAAATACTTGTCGTGCCAAGTATCGTATTTGTGTTTTATCTCTTGGATTTTTAAAATAAATTATATAACTTGAATTCAGAGATATGTCTCGTTGACCTTTTCCCTGATGAAATAAATTTTGTGATATGTAAAACACACTTAAATTTCTATGATGACTTCCTTTTGTGAATATATCAACAATACGTCCATCAGACTCTCTCATTAAGTCATCAATTATTAGGAGTTGAGGATCCTTTCCACTAAACATAGTTAGATCTGGTATGCCTTGGATGTAATTAACATTTCGTATATTGTATAAAGGTTGCATTTCATCAAAACACCATGTTATTTGATCAAAATTTGTGTTACAAACATCTTTAACAAATTTTATAAAATTTGTTACAAAGACTGACTTTCCACATCCACTTGGACCAGCAACTATCGCAGTAAATGGATGATTGAAGTGGATCATTTTGAAAAACGTCTAAGTAAGTTAGGATATAGACAAAGAATGAAACAATTTGTTAAGAAAATAAGCATTTATATATTTTATTTAAAAAAAATATTACTTAAACAGACTTATAATGATAAACATTTATAACACAACCATAAAAACAAATTTACTATGTATATTTTATACATTTATTATACAATCTTATAATAGACAGACTTATAATGATAAAAATTTATGGCACAATATTATAAACAAATTTGTTAAATTTTATTTTATATAATTATTACACAATCTTATAATAGAGAGACCTATAAGGACAAATATTTATAGCAATCTTAAAAACATATTTATATTACAATTAAAGCATGAAGCAAGCCGTGTTGCGGCAGTAGGTTGTAGAATATTTATTATTTATATTTACAACATACATATAAAATTAAATGTTCTTAATTTTATAGTGCCCCCAAGCTAGGGTATTGATAGCGTCTTCCAATATGTATCGTTTAGTGTCATTGTGCGAAAGAGATATTTTATTAACTTTTTGTGTGTATATGGTATGTTTTATTGACTTAAATCTTAACATTTCACTATAATGTATTTTTTCTTCTAACAAACAGCTTTTATAATCATTTAAAGTAAATTTTTTTGTAACACATTTATTAACACCCTTTGCTTTAGCTATAAATTTATTTTGTACGTCCATAGCATACATTTTTGCTCGAAGTCCTACAAACTCTTTAAGAATTTTACCATTGTTTTCGTCTTTAAAAAATCCTAATCGCTTTTTATTTATTAGAGGTAATCCATATATATTGTCAGGAGGATAATCGGATGTATCAAAGTAATTTTCTAAATTTTCTTTAATATCATGATAAAAATTATTGGTAAATATCTGGTATACTAAACTGTCAGTATCTGTATATAATAGTTTAATATTTTCCATATATTTTTCTTTCATAAAATCATAATGAAAGTCATACATTAAAGTTTTTGAAATATCTAAAATACAAAATCCAAGGTAAATCGGTTTGTTGTATAAAACTTGTGTTTTGTTTAATTGTACAGCGATTAAGTCTTCTGAAAATACAGATAAACTATGAAATTCAGGTCTTGCTATTAAAGTTTCAGCTCCCTGAGTTTTTCCACAATTTGACCAATGGTTCACTAATTTTACATTTACTCGTTTTAAAACATTTTCCATTGTTTTACCAAAAACAGAGTTATTCATTAATTTAAAGAAATCTTTTTCAAAATCTGAAGTTGCCAATGAACGCATGCGAGTGTTCAAATCTATATAAACTTTTAACCACGCTGATTGATTGAACTTAAGAATTTTGTGAATTTTAAGCAAACGAAGTCCTCTTTTCAAACATTGTTTAAGATTCCTATAATGAATGACATAGTTCTTTTTATCATTTAAATTTGGAATCAATTTTTTGTCTTTACTACCACCATAACATATATTTTCAGGACATAACGGCAGATCCGAATGTAAGTCGTGTAAATGTTTTGGATATTCTAAGTCCACTTCCAAAATGAAACCATAATCAGCATCGTCAGGAACATGAAAGTTAGTATTAACATCAACCCATTCAAATTTTCCAGTAGGGAGACATTGAGACATAGCCCAACCGTAAAGGTTATTTGCATCCAGATACATTAGAAAAGAAGATGGTACAGAAGGATCATATTCTGACATATAAGAATTATTTGCTTTAGCATGTCTGTTACTACATTGAGATATACCACCGCGAATATTTTTTGCAATAAAAGTAATTTTGTTTATATCAGTTAACAACTCTAAATTTATTTTAGTATGTACTAACATGGCATCCCAACTCAAACCCGGTGCTGTATAATAATGGGCTGGGTCTAATTCATATGTTTTAAGACACACATCTCTAAAATTTTCAAATATATCGGCCAACAATAAAACATCTGTTTTTAAATATAAATCAGAGTACTCTTTCATATTTTTACAATGGAAATGATTCCATACATCTTGAGCATGCTGGTAATCATTTTCAGTAACATGCATATCAGTTAACGAACTATAAAATTTGTCAGGAGTAGGCAGACATGTTAAGTTTAAACATTCGAATGAAGTCATGTATTCATAAGGATAAATACCTTTACGTATTAAGCGCCGAAAGTCTTCCTCACATGGAAAATTTAATTTGAGTTCTTTGAATTGTTCCAATAATAAATTTTGAGCCAATTTTTCTAGACTACTAGACATGAATTTAAAAGAATCAAGAAATCTTAATTTCATAACACGGTTATTAATATTTAATATTTTTGAAAAAGAAATGTACTTTTCTTTATTCTCAGGAATTATTTCTATATTACCATCTTCAAAATTGAGACCATGAACAATAAAATGCGAATCATAGTTACCCAAGTTATGTAGAAATATGGGTACGAAGTTTGGTACTCTATACTTTTTAGAACAATGTGTATGTCCAACTCCTTCATATAAACCAGTAAACCAATTATAACAAATCTCAAAATTTTCATTTAAACTGTGATTACAAATATAACAGACTTTAGTTTGATTAGACATATTAATATTTTCTTCCGTTAATGGTAACGGACTTTTAACAAATGTATTTTTTTTACAGATATTAACTAAATCATCTTTTATCATTTTCATAAACATAAGTGCACAATCTTTACCAGTATGTGACCTATACTTTGAAAGCCTATCATCATATGAACATTTAATGTAATAGCCAAAGCTATACGTTTCATGTTTTTGAATGTTTTCGGTTGATGAATTATTTGGGTTATTAGAACATCCGTTAATAGGATTCAAAAAAGCTTCAAAGTCAGCATATATTACGAAGGGTACTCTTAATTTTCGTTCATAATTGTTAAATGATATTTGGTTCGAAGGTGTTAACTCATTAAACCAATTACTTTTTTTATTAGATTCCGATGGTAGTTTTGTTGAAATGTGGAAACAATCTTTTTCTTGATGTTGTTTTAAATTATTATGCGATGTAAAGTTTAACAAACAACCATCACAAATATGAACTGCACATTTACTTGATGAAATTTGTTGAGCGACTAACCTTGAAATATTTTTTATATAACAATAATGACCTCTGTTAGCCTGAGTTATGTATAATAAGTTTAAATGGATGTTTTTTTTTTCTTTTGTAAAATATAACGGGCCAACCACAATATTTTTCTTTTTTCTAGAATCGTAATCTAAACCAAAAACATTTATACTAATATCGTTAAGTTTTTCAAATTTATTAATGTCTTTCAATTTTACAGGAAATGAAATATTACCAAATTTTAATTTATTTTTATAAGGAATATAACATGTTACCCTGTCAACATGGGTTTTAGCTGGATATAATGCTGATAAAACTGCCCATCGAAAACATTCGTTATCCCTATTTTGCACATTTATTACTGCTTTTTTAACTTTTATGTCTAATGGTAGGTCTATGTAGAAAGAGCCCCGCAATGGGTTAAATTTATTAACATTCATATCCATGTAATTTATTTTTAGTAAACTCCAACCACTATCTTTTTTTTCAAAATTTGAAATTTTAGTACTTATTTCAGAAGTTATTAAAGAAAAAATCATATCTTTATCATCACCACGACTGAAAACGTAATTAGTTATTTGGAAGTCGAACGTGTTACGTAAGTTTTTAGTTAGCTGTATAAAGTCTGCATTGAGGATAAAATTTACTTTTACAATAAAAAGATCTATGATACATCGTTCAAGTAAAGTAAATACGACATCTTTGATTTCTTTTAAAAATAATTCAGGTGTTTGAAAAGGTCGTGGATTGTTGTCAATAATGATATCAGATTTAATTCTATACGTAATAACTCTATTTCCGAAAGCACTTTCAACTATTTTAACATTTCTTAACTCTGAATCATTCTTTAAAGAATTATTTTTATGTGTATTACTTTTCAAATGATTACTCAAAAATTTTTTTTTTATCGACACATTGCACTGTGAACATTTAATTGTATCATAACTTTCTGTACTCACAGTTTGAAAAAACACTGATGATGTGGATGGTGCTTCAAGATGTATTCTTTTTGCAGTTGAGTCTTCTTCTGTTGTTGTCACAGATTCTGATTTTCTTTTTCCTTTTCCAGTTTGTGATATATGAAATTCCTGGTTGAATTCAGATGACATAAAATCTAACGACACTTCCTCAGCAAGCACCACGAGTTCCGAATTATATAAGTCACAGTTTAATGTATCCATGGTGTATCACTATTAATCTTTATATTTAACACAAGGATTCTTGAATACGCACTGTTTTACTAGATAGATTGTACTACACAATAGTTCATACACTATCAAAACTAAATTAAGGTAGAAGTCTCTGTGTATCTTCACTACTTCAATTATTCATGAAGTATTTAGCACAATCTTCGGTAGCAGCGAGCTGTTTAGTTATATCGTATATGATATCACGTACATTGTTTAAATTCTTGTCCCCATCGTTTGCTGTATAATATTTTACACGCAGCTCGGCATGTTTCCATAGCTCCGTCGGTGCAATTTCTTTAGTCTTCTTCAGATCGTAAATTTCAATTTTTACGAGGTGGGATGCATTATCTCCATCGTCATTGTTTGTAGAGATATATGCTGTACCCCCGTTTGATAAGCGTCCAACAGTAGATGACTTTTTGGAGGCCTTCTTCTTCTTCTTCGATTTCTCAAAGAATTCCTCTATGTCTTTCTTCCTTTTTAGTAGAATGGCGTTCTTTACTTTGTACTCCAGAGTACCTTCTTCATCACTGCGCTCATCCTCTTCCCCTGGATAGTAAAACTGTTTATATGTATTATCTAGAAACTGAAACAATATAAAATATCTTTTTGAAAAATTTGACATGGACACACGAATAAAAAAGTATAAATGTAATTAAGAACACTATTTGAAATATGATAATACTTACAGCCATAGTAACCACAACGTATAAACAGCACACTGTAATGTATGAAGAATACTATGATATTCAGTTATCAAACTTGTACTTTGGTCTTTTTATTATAGTGTACTAACTTATCCACTGTTGACGACGTTTTAACTGAGTTTAGTGAGAGAGAGGGCTCTCTTTTATACACAGCCCGTCTCTCGTTGCTTTTAGAAACGTAGTAATGATATCCTCAGATAATTTACCTTCAGATAGCAAACCAATTTGTTTGAATTGTAAGCTAAATACCTCAGATAACTGAACTTTTTTGTTGTATTCGATAACCACAAATCCCTACCTACTTAGTCATATTCCCAGATAACAGAAATTTTGCTTATAACGAGTGGTCATTACTTTAGATGACACATACATTTTTTTGTTTTGGTAGCGACTGACTCGTTCTAATTGTTTGCTGACGACCTTAAATTTAAAGTTACTATTACAGATGCAACCCTGATTGTTCGTAGAGCACGAATTAATCCAACTGTGTTACTTGCACATCAAAAAGTGTTATCATCTACGACAGCTAAATATCCTATCACACGAGCTGAAGTTAAAGTTTTGACGATACCATCAGGTGTTCAGGGTAAAACTCTTGATAACATATTCCTTGGTCAAGTACCTAAACGGTGTATAGTTGGTTTTGTGAATAATGCAGCATTCAATGGAAATCTCTCTAAAAACCCATTTAACTTTGAAAATTTTGATATTAGTACATTTTGTTTATACATAGACGGACAACAAATACCTTCAAAAGCTTTACAACCATCATTTGGGAATAATATTTTTACTTCTAGTTATCATACGTTGTTCTCGGGTACAGGTATACATTTCCTTAATGAAGGCAACGGGATATCTAGAGATCAATATTCCAAAGGGTTTTGTCTGCTAGCGTTCGATTTAACACCTGACTTATCAGCGAATGCTTCTAATCACTGGAACCTTATAAAACATGGTAGCGTAAGAATAGAAGTTCGCTTTGATACGGCTTTAACACAAACTATTAATTGTATTGTCTATGCAGAATTTGATAATGTTATAGAAATCGATAAAAACCGTAACATTTCTGTTGACTATAGTAGTTAAGTAAACTTAAATGTTTTAAAATTAAGTGTGTATTAGAATTAAGCGCGTATTAGAATTAAATATGTTTTAGAAATTAGTCTGCATTATTGTATATTGATCCTTTCAATAAAATATATTCATACAAAGTATTTCTTTGTTTTATTAACAATGTGTTTGTATATATTATGTTACCGTGAATGTTCGAAATGCAGTGTATGTTAAGATACTCTGTCATAGACCAGACCAATTTGGTCAATGTTCATTATGAGTGAAATTATTATGCGCGGGAGCGAGCAAAGGGAGCTCGTACGTCATGTTACAGTTAAAACAAAAGTTTTTGTAGACCCTATAATATGTTAAATTATTGTTGATCTCATTATTTGCTTATAATCTACGAGCCTGATAACATCGTAACGCGATCATGAATACATTAGAAATACGGAGATACTTGAGACAAGTGGATTCAAAAAGTGAATGTAATGTTTATGCCGCAAATCGCTTGCCGATTCATGTAGATATGCCTACATATATCATAAGCAACTTAGATAGCGACAATAAGCCTGGTTCTCACTGGGTTGCTATACACATAGACGCGAATGGAGTTGGTCAGTACTTTGATTCCTATGGTAGAGCACCCACAGGTTTCCATCGTACGTTTTTAGATCGAAATTGCAGAGTATGGAATTACAACACTAATCGAATCCAAAACGATTACACTCCAGTATGTGGCGAATATTGTTTAATGTATTTATACTATAAACATTATGGTATGTCATTAGCCGATTTCCAGCACCTGTTCACTAACAATACGCTGTATAACGATATCATACTAAGTAAGTTATTCAAATATTGTTTTGAAAATAATAAAGAACATTAGTACTGCGAAAGGACTTTTTTTTAAATCATATACATACCCGTTTACATCATAGGTTTAGTCATCATTGGCTATGACGCAGACATTGACAAAAAAGACAACAGACCCGAGATAACATTGAGCGACGACGGCTGGTCGTTATCAAGGGTCGGCCGTTATCAATTGTTCGTCAATTACCTCAGATTACGTTTCTGTAACTTTGTAACGGTGCGTCGTACGCGAAAACGGATTAGCGCAATCGACTCGGCATCGCCGAAAACCCCCGAATAGACACCAAACTTTTTTTTTTTTTTTTTTTTTTTTTTTTTTTTTTTTTTTTTTTTTTTTTTTTTTTTTAGCCGTGACGGCCACCCTGAAGCCGAGAGACAGGGCATGGCGGGGGAGGGAATGACAGGGGGAGGTGGGGGTTTGGAGAGTTGGTCTAGTCTCCGGGAATACCTACTACTGTTATTCCATCGGATTTAGTGGCATATAGGGGCATTTGAGTGATCTGGAACCATCAGGGTGCTATTTATGCAACGAAATAAGTCATTATTATTTAGATAATAATGACTTATTTCGTTGCATATATATTAATACTTTTTAAATTTATTTTAATTAATTACATACGCTGAAGCAATAATTACGACACGATACGAAACGATATACAAATATTATATATATTATATTATAAACAGAATTCGGGGAGATGGGCCTCGTCAACTGCAACCCGTCTAAGAGAAGGAAAACTCTAAAATCAAAACCGGGGAGATGGGCCTCGTCAGTATTGGTCTGCAACCATCTAGGAGAAGGTCACTCCGAAATAAAACCAACTCTCAGGGAGCATACCCGAGAAAAAACCCCGATCCAAGGTGTTAGCCGAGCCGTGCCAAGGATTCGTGACCAGAGGGCAAGCTGGTGTAACGGAGGGTGTCTGTGTTGGCGGTCACAGGACACACTTGAGATTCCGCCTTACCTCCGTAAAGGGCTCTGCGGGGGTGGACCATATTTTCCCTATGACTCGTGGGAACGCAATGATGATTCCAAAAATTAATCATCCGCATGGCGGCGACGCGGTACGCCACCCGTCACGTCTCGTTTCCCGTGGGGGCGAAAAGTGGCTCACGGAGAGCCGTTTTGCTACGTTGAATGTTGGAGGAGGAATGGAAGAAAAAATGAATGATGTTTGTAAGATGATGGATGAAAGAAGGATTGATGTGCTTTGTGTGAATGAGACGAAGAGGAAAGGATGTGACACCACCAAGCACGGACCCTACACCGCGTACTGGTCGGGAGTACCCAATACCGACAGAGCTTGCCAGGGAGTTGGTGTCATCCTATCTGCTAGAATGGCTGAGTGTGTGAATATATTCGAATGTGTAAATGCTAGGCTGATGTGGATGAGAATGAAAGTGGGACTCACTCGTATTTTTGTCGTAGGGGTTTATGCTCCTGTAGACTCCGGTACGAATACGTCCCAGGAAGTACAAGAAGAAAGAGAACAGTTTTGGGAGAGTTTAAGAGATGTATTAAGAGAATGTAAGGATAATGAAAGAATAATAATGCTAGGTGATTTTAATGGATGGGTAGGACTGAAACGAGATGGATTTGAAAGGGTTCTTGGCAAGTACGGAGATGAAAGAGTGAACGAAAATGGTAAAGGTTTGCTTGAAGTATGTTTGGAATGGAACCTTTGTGTGTCAAACACGATGTTTCGACACAAAAAGATTCATATGTATACAAGAGAAGCGAAGAATGTCAGTAAAAGTATGATTGATTTTGTAATAGTGGATGAAAGATTGAGAAAAAATATTCTAGACGCTAGGGTATATCGCGGTGTGGGTATCCATACAGACCACTTTTTGGTTATGTGCCGTATAAGTGATCTCTTTAAAGGATGGAGACGTAGAAGGCGTGAGCCCATAAGTGTTTTAGAAAGAATAAAAGTAGAAAATTTGCAATAAGATAAAGTGAGAGAGGAGTATGGAAGCAAATTAACTGAAAGGTTTCATGATCTTGATAGTATTTGTGAGATTGAGGAGTTATGGAAGGTATTCAAAGATGAGATTGTGAGTGTGGCTTCCCAAGTATGTGGTATAAGTAAAAGAAGTAAAGTGCAAAAGGTGAAGCATGCATGGTGGGATAAAGAAGTGCAAAAGTTGGTATGTGAGAAAAAGAAAGCGTGGCTTGACTGGCTCTCAGTCAGAGCTAATGAGAGAATGCAGCAAGCTACAATTGAGAATGTGGATGAAGCGAAAGATAAATATAGAAGACTGAAAGGGATAGTGAAAGGAGTGATTGCTAGAAAGAAAAAGGAACAAAAAGATATGTTTGATGATAGGTTATCTGAGGATTTCCTGACGAACATTAAGTTCTTTTGGAAGTCCATTCGTTTAGCCAGAGGAGAAACACAGAGCTCCGAGCTGAACGCTATTAGAGACCAGAATGGAAGTATTGTAAAAGGTGAGGAATGTGTGTTAAAAAGATGGCAGGACTATTTTGAAAGCTTGTTTGAAAGAAAGGATGGTGTACATATACTAACCTCGGTGATTGATGACTATGTTGATGCTGATAAAAGTGGTATTAGTATGAATGAAGTTGTGAGTGCATTAAGAAGTATGAAAGCTGGTAAAGCAGCGGGATATAATAAGGTGACAGTCGAGATGCTGAAGGCTGGACAGGGCCTTGTAGCAAGTCAGTTGTGCCGCCTTTTCAACATATGTTGGGTTAGCGGTCGTGTACCAAGTGATTGGTGTAAGGCCGTTATAGTTCCACTTTACAAAGGAAAGGGCTCGCATCAAGACTGCAAAAACTACAGGGGCATTAGCCTACTCAGCGTCGTCGGCAAACTGTATGCGAAAGTGTTGATTGAGAGAGTTATGAAAGAAACCGATGAGAAAATATGGGATGCACAAGCGGGTTTTAGAAAGGGAATGGGATGTACGGATCAGGTCTTTTCATTGCGAAGCATAGCCGAGAAATTTTTGGCCAAGAGTCAAAAGGTCTATTGCGCATTTGTGGATTTGGAAAAGGCCTATGACAAAGTGGTGAGGAATGAACTTTGGTCGGTACTGTCTATGTATGGGGTGAGCAGCAACCTTATTCGAGCTGTGAAGTCTCTCTATGAGGACTCCAGAGCTTGCGTGAGGATACATGGCTCATACACTGAATGGTTTAGTATCCAAAAGGGGGTTAGACAGGGATGTGTAGCGTCACCATGGCTGTTTAACTTATTCATGGACAGTTGTTTGCAAGATTTGAAAGATAAAGAATGTGGTTTAAGAATGAAGAATTTACTCTTCAAATGTCTTCTTTATGCTGATGATCAGGTTTTACAGGCGTCATCGGCAGATGAGTTGCAGGAGATGGTAACAACTATGCATGAAGCTTTTGAGAGGAAAGGAATGAAAGTGAATGTTAGTAAGACAAAAGTTATGGTTTTTGAAAGAGATGAATGCGTGACAGAGTGTAGGATTTGTATAGATGGAGAAAAAGTGGAACAAGTGAATGAGTTCATATATTTAGGAACATTGTTTACGAGAGATGGAAAGCATGAAGAAGATGTTGAAAGGAGAGTGATGGCTGGAAATAGAGTGAATGGGGCACTACACAACTTTATGAGCAGCCGGAAAGTGTCCGAAAAGGCACGACTGGCTGTACATGGAGGAGTATTGGTGCCGACTCTTATGTATGGTAGTGAAAGTTGGGTGTGGCAGAAAAAGCATCAGAGTAGAGTGAATGCAGTAGAAATGCGTGCGTTGCGAAGTATGTGTGGCTTGACCTTGAAAGATAGAGTGAGAAATAGCGTGATAAGAGAACGATGTGGAGTGATAGAAGATGTAGTGATGAGAATTGAGAGAGGAATGTTGAGATGGTTTGGTCATGTTGAGAGAATGAATGAAAGAAGACTAACGAAACAGGTGTATGAGGCGAGTGTGGATGGTACCGTCGGAAGGGGAAGACCTAGGCGCACATACCTGGACCAAATCGGGGAAGTTTTAGAAAAGGGGCAGGTCAGGAGTACTCTAAACCGACGAGCATGCATGAAGAATGTAATAGAGTGAATGAAGCGAGAGTAGTATGTCAGGATCGTAGCAAATGGCGTGATTTTATGTATGTATGTAAACAGAATAGAAGAATGTGTAGAATGTTATAGAATATATCATATACCTATATTAGGTATATCAAATAATTGATAATTTTATCAATAATGGTTATTTCTAGGAAGTGAAAGCGATTGTTAATAAAGCATTCATTACTCTATTTCATCAGATTCTTTAAAGAATATCTTTTAAGTTAGTAAAGTTCTTGTAAAATCCTATTAGCATTTTCAAGTATCAATCACAAATTTGCCCTATCATTTTGCAAAACTAAAATCCAATCAGAAATTGTTCTAAAACAACTTCTTTGTGACCATAACTTCATTACTAATTAATACTCATGATTATTTATACTCAGATCAACTTAAAGTAAACGTTATCTAAATTCATATTTTGCTATTGTAAGCAACAATTAAAGTATGTTCTGGTTATTTTGTTAAGCTATACCTACTTTTGTATGAAAACTGTTTTGAAAGATACTGCATGACCTTGAAACTGTTTTTAATTATTACCTAAAAGTTTAGAAACAAATGAGTGTCTTAAATTCTTATTTGAAGTTGTAACTAACAATCAGAACATTATTCTAATTTTTTGTTACATTACGCTGTTGCGGAAGTACCTACTATCAACACGCGCGTAAAAATTACTCTAATTAAGTAAGTACGCAGTGCGTGTTTTTTCAATAAAATAACTAGGAATTAAACTCAACCCTAAAATTAATTTAATAAATTAATTAAAAATGTATTGATTGTAATCACTGAGGTATTTGTTGTATTTTATTATATTATTAAATATATATTTGTATTTGTTATATTATAAGTTGTTCTTTGATTGTAATATTGAAAATAAGAGTGTAGGTATTGACTTTGTACGGTTGGTGATTCGCTCTTTGAATAGAACTGACTTGGCGCTATTGTAAGGCAAAAACGTGAGTAGGTAATTTGTTACTAGTTAACTGTTAACTTGTGACTGTTAACTGTTAACTTGTGACACTTGTGTTTAGACTGCTAAGTAATTTGATAATACCAAGAATACCATTCTATTGTATTTTTCCGTTACCTGCAATTATGAAACCTGAAGGTGACGACTCCAGCACGATGGCGTCGTTCACGCAAAAGACTGTTCACCCGACCTAATAAAATTATGTATGTGAATTTTTGAAAAGGGCTGGATGGCTAAATTCGAAAGTATAAGGAATAGCGAAAAATGCTCAAAGGAGTCCAAGTCCAGATTCTGATGAAACTTAAAACCTCATTGTTATATTTTTGAAAAACCCATAATTATACCTGGGAATCGCACCCGATGATTTTGAAAAAAAAAGGTATGTAAGGAAACTGGCGAGTAGGTACTTGACTTCAGGAATTGACGAATCTATGAAACTGACCAGTTACAGAAACAGGCGAGCTAGGGAAACTGACGAGTGCCTCCCCGACCCAATATCCCAAACAATATTTAAAACTCTCGAAGAAGTGGTTACATTACCAGAAAAGTTATATTTACTAATTTTCTTGTATTTTAAGACGGCATTTTCTTACACTGGTGTTACCTCATTCTTTTATTTAGTCGACATGGTAAAAAACTGATAAAGACACGTAAAGTTTTTAACGATGTTTTAGTTAAACATGACTGTACCCTGTCAAAAGCATAGACTGACGAGTTATCTATAATGACGAATAAAGAAAACTGATGAGTATGGAAACTTATAGTTCACGAATTACTTAAAATTGACGAATTATGAAACTGGCCTGTTACAGAAACTGACGAGTGCCTCACCGACTCAACTAAAAAAACGCAAAAAAAGTGATGACGTAGCACGGTGACCTATAGGAACGAAAAAATATTTTTAACGGATTGTTCGACCAATGTTCGACTTTGACTTTGTGACAGTGTTGCCAGTATTGTAGGGTACTAATTCTAAAGAAGCTGCTTAAGTGTTCGGAAACGTAAAATTGCGTGTCTTAATCAAGGCGTTAAGTAGGTACATAGCCACATTTTTATGAAAATGAAGTGAATACTTCAACCAAAATGTAACAAGAGACTTTTTAATTTGATTGGTGGCTATAATATCGCAGCGAGCGAGTGAGGAGTTAAAATCCAGCTGAAATCCAGTTCATTTTATGTGTATCATGATATCCTCAAAAGAGACACACCTGGGCCGGCAGTCTGTACATGAGATAGCGACCGAATTCGGATGTTAAGTACGTAGCGACGCAAACTAACCGAAATTCCCAAGTCTGTACTTAAAGTTACGATTTTTGTCGGTTGCGGTACCGAAATTCGTCGTTAACTTAACAAATTCTCGGATAGTACCTTAATAGCATAGACAAGCATAGAATTTGTCACTCGTACCCTTAGATTCTCTTTGGTTAACTGTGTAATTTGTTGACATTTTTATTATGTTTGTACAATTATGCTTTATGAATTTGTAATTGTATCTTTTTTGACTGTACAATTTCATCAAACAGAAAAATCTCTCCGCTGATTGATTTTTCACAACACCCTTACCATAGATTATTGTACATATATATAGACCAAACATAGACTCTGACATGGCAAGTTGACACAAGTGACATAACACACAAGCAAGAAGCCAAGAAGCCTTGAAAAAGAATTGAATATTTTTGGAGGTTGTAGGGAAATACGAGAAATATTATGGCTGAAGCGTGTTTAGCATGTAATTAGTTTACTCTAGAATATAGGCGGGAAGCGGGAAATGGTAATGCGACGGCAAGATGCATGGATTCTGCGCGCTAGTGAAAATTATTTGAATTTGGCTGATGGTGAATTCCTATCATTGTATCGCATTACAAAGGCAATGTTTAACTGCAACCAACGGCTTAACATTTTTTCTGACGCACAACCAAACCAATGCTAATACCCTTATTCATACAAATATTTGCACAAAGCAGCAGCTGCATTTAATACCGTTACACCACAGAGGCTGTCAATGTGTCAATATAACAATTATAACATATATTATATTTTGATTTAATCCACAGGTGATGATGGATATCCACTAGAACCATGGCCGATGTATATTTTGATTTAATCCACAGGTGATGATGGATATCCACTAGAACCATGGCCGATGACCCCAATGATGAACCAGCCCCTTGGCCTAACGACAAGTATACACTGAAGACTGTGTATTACACTGAACTGACACTATGGTGGACATCTGTGGCATTCCACTGCAATTAACTGAACATTATTTTCGATTGTTTTCGCCTTGTCAACTGCAAGTCAACCAAGTGGCCAAAATTATACATCAGCAACACTACAGAGGTGCCATATTACAAGAATGTGCCGACCCAGTTCTTGAAAATGGTAATTATTGTACAAGTAACCTTGCGAGTACCATAGTAGTACATAATATATATATACCCCACTGACACACAAATATGTAACTTACATGCAAGACACTACAGTAATGTTCTACGTGAAGTAGGAAGTGGTTTCTTCTCTTTCATACTTAGATGTGTGCTATGCACTTGCAAATTAGTAACTACTATAATATAAACTAACAATCCCAAACCAACATTCTGCAGGCATTTTCTGCTTTTCATGGAACTAAAGGTTGTATCCATGAGGCGACAGTTTATATCAGAGGAAAATTGTATAATCCTTTTGCTATCTATTATTATTCATTACAAATGCCAGCAGCTGTCACTCAAGCTCAAGTGGTGGATCCTTTCAGCAGAGAAGCTGTTAACCGGACAGATGGTTAGCCCTTCTGTACGGGCTTTTGCCATATATAACGACTCCCATAGATGTTAGTATGGCAACCGGGGCAGACAATAGGCAGATACACAACCATTGCAAATAGATATATTTGATTTATATACATATTTTCACTGAACGGAAATTGAACATTGTCATCATCATCTTTGTGTAGACATACTATACTGATTGCATTGTTACCTCGCAGTTCAGGGTCCGCCTTCGGCTTTTTCTCCTCCACGACGTCAAGCCTACTTTCTTTACCTGGACCTGGTGGGAGCCCCATTGCCAGGCATTTGTTGCCTCAAAACCTCCTGCTGGTTACCTAGTTGAATATCCCCATCCCACAGAAGCTGTCATTGCAATAAACTGAACATAGCTTTCCCAAAAGTAATATTCTTTAGGGATTTACTGTCTTTAATAGAACCAAATGAAATAGCGAACGAAATGAAAATATTGTAATCCTATAACTATCTATTTCTTTTCATTGCAGATGCCAGCCGTTGCTTGTCACTCAACTCAAGCCTGAGGAGAGAATACCCATAGCCGAAGTCATAACAAAATGTTACAAAATGAAGACTGAGAAAATTTTATTGTCTGTAAAAACTTAATAGAAACTCTTTGTATTAAGTACTTTGAAGTAATAAATGCACAAGATATGAACCTATATATATATATATATATATGTTTTATTTAATTTACCTATATAGAAATCTACTTACTACCTACCGATAATCTTTGTATGAACTCTGCAGTAACTTATATTGTGTTAGTTACTAGTCCTACAAACATGAACATGACAGTTACTAATAAGCATCCATCAGAATATAATTATCTATTTTATGGCCTTGGGAAGTTATTAAATATGAAATTGAGCAATATAACACACATTTCACCAAAAGTCTACAAATAATAACTTGAAACTCAACCAAGTTCACCAAATAAGCATCCACCATCTTATAATTGTATTTTATCATGAAATTGAGCAATATAGCATACATAAATCACCAAAAGTCAACAAATAATAATTTGAACCTCGATCAAATAAGCATCCATCATCTTATAATTCTATTTATATCTTAGAGATTATGAAATATAAAATTTAACAATATAACATACACATATCACCAAAAGTTAACAAATAATAACTTGAAGCGCAACCAAATTCACCAAATAAACATCCATCATCTTATAATTGTATTTTATCATCCATTTCATAACCTTAGAGATTATTAAAATGTAAAATTGAACAATAAAACATCATTATCATCTAAATAATAACTTAAAGCTCAACCAAATTCACTAAATATACATCCATCATCTTATAATTGTATTTTATCATCCATTTCATAACCTTAGAGATTATTAAAATGTAAAATTGAACAATAAAACATCATTATCATCCAAATAATAACTTGAAACTCAACTAAATTCACCAAATTAGCCTCCATTTATAATATATAATACTTATTTCCTCAATGTTGCCCAATTTCATATTTAATATTCTATTAAAAACATCAACAAAATGTGGACAAATAATAACAAATAGTTAACGACGTTAACTACTTTGCGGGCCTTCAAGAATGCTCGCATTCTTTACGACGAAATTTGTTAAGAAACCGACAATTTTTGTTAACTTGGAAGTCGAGACTTGCTAATATTGCCACCGTACCAAATACCGTCGTCGTTAACTCGCACCGATACATGTAGAGACTTGCATCCCCCATACATTATTGCTCGCTTAGTCGCTACCTCAAAATGTACAGACTTGGGTTTGACGCAAAGAAACCGAATTTTGTTGTTAACTTTGCTTACGATTTCGTAAGATAAGTATTAACGACGAATGTACAGACTGCCGGCCCTGTGCATATTATATGTAGTGTACCTACACGTTATGATGAAATTGGGATCAAGATATTTTCTAAGAAATATACTTCCCGCTACTAAATCATAAAAAAATGTGCTGGCAACTCTAAACCGTACTGTCATGGCCTGTCCTGTACCAATGTTCTTTTATTAATGGCCTCTTCAGCAAAGCGCTGTAATTTTGCCAATGTCAAGTAAATTTTAAATGTTTATAAAATTATTAATGGCGAGACGCCAATGTCAAGTTTTTCAAGAAATTTCACCAGAGCCACGTTAGCCACGCCAGTAAATTTGTTTCCGTGTGTCCACCCCCCACGAGATTCAGGTGGTCGATCAGGACGTGTGGTTGGATTTTAGGGGGCTGGCCTGTACCAACCAACACATAGTTTTAACTTGGCTGAGTAAGCGATGCCGATATGAAGCGTTGCCAGAATGTTACTATTGTAACATTTTGCATTACTTTTGACTCTCTTATGTTACTTCTGCATTACACACCTCAAAACGAGACTTTGTCGTTACTTTTGGCGTATTACAAAAGGGAGATTATTAAGCAATTCACTAGCCGTATTGATTACAACAGTACTATTTGAAAAACTGCAGGAACATCTATGGTACGGTACCAGTGATATCAGCTGCCATTCTTTAAACCTTTTATCATTCATTCATCATAAAAATAAAGATTACTTTTGTTTGAACAAATATAATTCAAAGAGTAATTTAATATTTTCAATTTAGCAGTATTAAATTGTTATGTTACCTTTTTCACATAAATATTTATCTGCTCCAAAGGTCATTAACAATTTTCAATAGCCTCCATGAGCACTTGGGGGTTATAGGTGGAGACTACTGTCACCCTGTTAGAAGCAGGCAGAGGCGGGGGTGCGAAGGACACCGTGGTTAGGACACCTTAGAGGGCCATCTCGGAACCGGAGATGGCCAGTGGCCCTGAGATGTGCCCGTAGTAATCACGTTACATATTCTTTCGTGACCCATGACCCTAACCGCTGGTCCTCACACCCAAAGAAGGACAGCTTGAAGGAGATGACCTAGGTCGGTGGGACTGCGAGAGATATGTCTCCGAGAACCTCACCTCCAGCAACCTACGACCCACTGACGCCGCCGTGCATTTTATTCGACTTGACTCCGCCGGCTCCAGCGGAGGGGGATATCCGTAGAAATTTCGCGCACTACAAAAATAATCAATCATAAATATTAATTAATAATTAATCAGTTCTTTATATAACCACTCCGGCGTTAGAGTGGGTATCCGAGAGGATTTCTGTACTACAAAAAACACGTTACTTTTACCCCAAAAATGTTACTTTATAAGCTAGCTTGTGCTGCATTTAATAATCTGGCCCTGACAACAGAGGCAACACTAGCGATGTCATTTTTTGTTTCGAGTTTGACTTTGACACTTTGACCGCGGGACTTATTTTCTGTCGTTAATACCGCCTGCCGCCGATTTCATTTTATCAATTTATTAATTAATTATCATTATGAGTCAGCAATAGGCATGTTACGTGATTTTTTCGGTTGAGTTCAACTTTTACTTATTTAACTCAGTTTAGTGAAATTCCTTGATTACGTGTCAATATAGACTTATAGAGTAAACGTGTATAGATTTAATATGTCTGAAAGCAAGAAATTTGGGCCTCTCATAGGTGCAATTGATGAGGGCACTTCAAGTGCGAGGTTTATAATATTCAAAGCGAATTCTGCAGAAGTGATTGCTTATCATCAAAAGGAACTGGCACAACATTTTCCTCAAGAAGGCTGGGTTGAACAAGATCCGAACGATATTTTGGAAGTTGTAGTAACATGTATACAAAAAGCTGTGGAAAAATTAGAGGCCCTGGGAGGGACAGCGAAGGTTGAATGTTTGTTTATTCTTTATATATCTTCAGTTGATCTTTAAAATTTAGAAGGTCAACAATTTGACTTAGTAGTCATAATATCTCAATGAATTTGTGTTCACTTAATGACTAGTACACAATTCGAGGAATAGATAAATGGAGCAAAGAGATTATGTACTGGTACCCAAGGGATGGAAAAAGGAATAGAGGCCACCAGTTCAAGAGGTGGGAGGATGAGGTGAAAACCATGGCAGGCCCCACTTGGACCAGGCTGGCAAGAGATAGAGAGGGGGGCAAGGCGTTGGAGGAGGCCTTTGCCAACAGGCAAACAAATATCAATAACTAAATTATATATTTAGACTTAGTTTGAAACAGTACATGTAGACACATCTGAGAATAAAGGCTTATTATTATTATTATTATTAATGACTAGTAGGTAAAGTCTTATTGGATTCAGAAATAATTTACAATCACTCTTTTAAACTAAGCTGTAATGGGTGATTAAATATTCTAATATTAGGTCTTAAGTCGAGTTGTTCATGGTTATTAGGGCCTATGCATGTCTAATATTAGCATGGATATAACTTGCAATGTTGGCCTACCATGGGTCAATGGAGGTAGGAAAGGTTAGGGATGTGAGAAATCTCTTGAAGAATGTTCCTTGTTCTCTTGCATTAAGACCTTGACTCTATTACTAAAGGCATGCTTCTGGAAATATTAGTGTTAATTGCTATATCTCACAGTCCATAATGACAATGACCTTATGTGCGAAATCTACATATGTAAATATTATTGTCAATTTGTACATTGCAGGACATAGTGGCAGTTGGTGTTACAAACCAACGAGAGACAACAATAGTTTGGGATAGAACTACAGGGAAACCATTGCACAATGCCATTGTGTGGTTGGATATGAGAACAGCTTCAACCATAGATAAACTTCTAGATACAGTGCCTAATAAAACAAGAAATAAGAATTATTTAAAGGTAAAGTAATTTTAACTAATGTTCCTGTCCTTGTGACTTTGCGGTACATTATTAAGTTGAGAGGGTAAAATCTTCCTTTTACTGCTTCCTCGAATTCATGTGAAAAGTGATAGTCCCTGAGCTTTCATAGGAATTTTCTTTCTCTCAGCCCTGAAGAGCTCATTTCTGCTAATTGCTGGTTAGTGTTATGGCTTGGTTTGATAGCGATGATCTGTCAATAACAAAATTACTTTGTTTGTGTAAGAGAGACTCACTTCTGAATGTCCTTATACTCTTAATACTAGATTCAAAAGAGTAGAGAAAACTAGTAATATAAATGACTTCAGTATGTTGTCCCCATGTCCCCATGTAAGGCTCTCAAATATTCTGACAATTTTCTAACAAAACAAAAAGCACCTTAAGCTCAGAGAGACATGATAATAGTAATAATATCAGTGGTTTGCATTTTCATACATGGGGATATATTACAACTAATATTTGGAATGAGATTTGACGACAGTACTTGATGACAAAACATGTTGTTGGTGAACATGAATAATGAGTTATTGAGATCAATACAATTCTGGCCCTGTAAAGATGATGCTCTAACAAACCTCAGCCATGTTCATGCCCTGTCTCTGACATGGCAGTGTTTGTTGGCAGACCTAATGTCTCAGGATTATTAGTGAGCAAGACACTTTATTAGCAATGTTATTAAGTATTGCTATTGGTATTAATTGAAATCTCTATATGTTCAATTATAAATTGTAAAGCTCTGTTAAAATGGTTGTGTGAAAAAGAGTAATAAATTTTCTTTTAATAAATATAGTTTGTTACAGCCTTTATGTGGACTACCCTTGTCACCTTACTTCAGTGCTGTTAAATTAAGATGGTTGAGTGACAATGTTGATGCTGTTAAAACAGCAATGAAAAATGGTTCTTGCTGTTTTGGAACTGTGGATACTTGGATCATATGGAATTTAACAGGTAAATTTGAAACATACCAGTCGCATAGGATTAAAATTTTCATAAGTGGGAAGCCCACCCAAAAAAACAACCTCAATCCCTACCTGTGTATTACAACCTATTTACAACATTTCTCAGACATCAATATGCCTAATACATCTGAAGCCCAAATCATCGGAAAACCAAATTGCCTGATTTTCCAATGAACTTAGTTCCAAAATTGACATCGAGTTTTTGTAATTATCATATACCTACTACTACCTGTAACTATTTCAGCACTGTTAATAAAAGCTGTTGCAAGACCTTCGCACACTTAAAGACAGTTTTTCCTGGAAACATCCAGGTGTTAGTACAAAGTTGACTGCAGCTGTAGGAGCTCATACTGACTCATCAATTGGTCAGATGCAGTATTTTGTACCAAATCAGGGTGGTCAAAAGAAACATTAAGAGCCTCAAAAATCGGCTATCGTTCAACATCTAAGGAGGAATTCAAATAGTTACACAACACTTGGATTCTCTCGACAGAACAAAAAGCAAAACACCTATGTATTTTTTAAATGGGACAGTAAGGGCAGGCACCTAAATTGTCATGGTTACAGCAAAACATTCTTAGGAGACTATTTCTAACTTTTTAAGATATTTTGAATTGCCATTTGCAGATTTTAGCAAAATAGTAGTCAGCAAGAAAAAGCATAAATATAAATTTTTTTTATGCCAATTCATCCATCCTATTTTATGTGTAGATTAAAAAAACTCTATGAAACCATTTAAGGTATGAGTTCTAGAAACAACAGAAATCGCCAAAAACGTTTCCCATATATTTTGTAAGGGAAAACAAAAGTACTCAAATTTGAATTACCACCAAATCATTTTACTTCTTACTCTAATCAACAGACTCTCTCGAATCAATAATCAGAGGTAGGGAGAGAGTTTATGTTCTGTTGATCTGTTAACGGAAATTCACTCCCTACCACTAATTTGGTTTTAATTGTTTGGATGTTGAAGGGTGAAAATTATTATAAGATAAACCTGTGGAAACTGCCCTCAATTTAGTTTGTCACACACCATAAGACCCATTAGGAAGCCAGCAGGAATGGGGTCATAGGGACTCTTCGACACTGTACTACTCCATGATCAGTGTTATTTGCATCTTCTAATACGGCGACTCCGTCATGTGTATGTTACACAGATTACAGACAATTAAACAGAACAGACCTTTTCATGAAATTAAAAACAAATGTATATGACTTTGCAGGTGGTCCTAACGGTGGCAAGCATATCACTGATGTAACAAATGCGTCAAGGACAATGATAATGAATATAGAAAATCTTGATTGGGATCCTTTGCTCTTGAAATTCTTCGAGGTGCCTAAATCTGTATTGCCTGAAATAAAATCAAGTTCTGAGGTAAATTTCTTGGATATAAAACTTTTTTTTTTATACCACTTAAGTGGCAGATAAGCACACGGTCCACCTGATGGAAAGTGGTTACCATGGCCCATGGACGTTTGTAACACCAGAGGAGACACAGTAGCGCTGCCAACCCTGTAAATACAGAGTTTCTGTGCTGTCAGTGTATAAGACAAAGCAGGACAAGCCTTTAGTCCTCCCACTGACAGCACAAATTCGCCAGTGAGCTCTGGCTACCCTATTCACCGCTGGGAACACAACACGAAGTCATTGGTGATTGAGGCTCACCTGAAAACCTTTAAGTTCTAACTTAATCATTAATTAGATATAATTTTAAGTTATGTACAAACATGCTTACAGATTTATGGCCACATAGCTGAAGGTCCCCTCGACGGCATACCCATATCAGGCTGTCTCGGCGATCAACAGGCAGCATTAGTTGGACAAATGTGCTTACAAAAAGGCCAGGCTAAAGCAACTTATGGAACAGGTTGTTTTGTACTGTATAACACTGGCGAAATTCAAGTTAACTCCAGCAGGGGACTGCTAACTACTGTTGCTTACCAGTTGGGTAGCAAGACTCAAGCGTCCTATGCTTTAGAAGGATCCGTAAGTGGAAATTTTCACTAGTTAGAATTAGTTATTTTCTTAGACACAAAGATTTGTGTCTTGGGTGACTTCGAAAAGCATTGTAAATATTTAATCTGGCTTACTAATAATAATTCATTTTTATTTCTCGCAATAAGTTATAAAAGAATCACAGTAATAACAATACTAGTCTTAATAATAGCTCCAGTATGATCTTTAGAGACCAAACTAACCTCACCTGTAAACTGTTACAGCTACTGGCTGACGGATTCTGATGCGCGCTTTTCACATTCACGGAAATGAACAGTCTCACTCGTGAAAGCCAAAACTTATAAAAATGTTAACGAAAAGTATATTTACAACATTTGCATCGATAATTTGATGATTTTGTATCTTAGGTTGTTTATGACTTTCGGATCAATGTATTAAATTGTCACTATTGAACACAACCTTTTAGCTGAGGTAAGGATGTGAATAGGTGAACTTTTCATTAACTGCTAATAAAGTCCTTTTTATTAGTCTCATATCTGCAACAGAATCTGTTACCTGTGCCTCCCCATTATTGGATTCTCTTTTGTTGAGTTAGGGTACATTTCGCCCTCTCAAAATCTTGACCGCAGTCGATTTGTAACCTTTAGTCTAATGTTTGGTCCACATTTGCCCGATTGTGGTTAAAAACTACTAAGAGTTAAGTGGCTCACAGAAATATAATTATATGCGGCTCTGGTAGTTGCCTATTTAAATTGTGGATTGACCTGATAAAAACTCATTAATCATATCATTGGCAGATTACTTACCTTATGAAGCTTTTCAAGCGGCTCTACACCCATACTATGTCAAAGTTTTCAGGCTTTATCCCTTCAATATGCTGCTTATCCTTATTCTGTGGATATTAGGTTTGAAATTGAAGTAACCAAGCCAAATGATTGGGCTAGCAATATGCTATGTAATGTACCTACGGTAATCATTATAAAAAAACAATGATTTTAATTTATAATTTTTTTTAAATTGGTAAGGACAAACATTCCTTAATCTATCCTATAAATGTACGGAATTTGTTGGTATAATTGTTAATACTGTATTTAAAAAAAAAACTAAATGAAACAAGATTAACACTCATAATGGAAAATTACGAAACATTTAAAAAGATTGGACCATATGTTGAATTTGAGAGTAAAGTAGACAGGCTGATAAATAGTAACGAACAATTACATCCTCTTCTCAAACCAGCACTGGACTGATGGGGGACTCTGTAGTCCCCACACACCCGAGGAGAGGGCCAGATCGTGAGAGATGGCCCTGGGTCCGAGGGATATGCCTGTCAACCTCACCTTCGGCAACCAAAGCGACCCACAGGCGGCGTGCGTTATAGTCGGTTTGAGTCCGACATAACCTCCTCCACCGACTCCGGTGGGGAGGTATCCGTGGGGATTTTGCGCACGTAAAAAAAAAACCCCAAAGAAGTCCTGAAAACTATTGGTAATCTGAAGAACAACAAAATGCCTGGTTTTGATCAGATCACAGCAGAGATTTCAACGTGCTACCCAGAAAAGCTATAATCTATTTTACTGTGTTATATAATCCCATATTGAGAGTTCACCACTACCAAAAGCTCAGGAAGGTATCACAGATAAAAATGATAGCAAAATCTGCAATACCTCCATCGCAACCAAACTCATATAGACCAACAAACCTCCTATCATCTCAAAGGTCTTTGAGAGGATACTGCTAAGTAGACTAAAACCAGTACTTGATGATAAGAAATTGATTCCAGACCACCAGTTTGTGTTTCGCTCATTGCACTCTACTATAGAACAGGGTCATCGGATCGTACACAACATCAGGCGAGTCTAAGAACAAAAAGAGTACTGTTCAGCAGTATTCCTTGAAATACAACAAGCTCTTGTACAAATTGACGACTCTCCTACCGAATACATTATTCATGATATTCATGCCTTATCCGGAAGACCATAAATTCCAAGTGAAATTTGAAAAGGAACTGTCTCAGCTCTACAACATCCAAGCCTCAGTGCCACAAGGCTCAGTCCTGGTAACCGGTATATATATTTAACGCTGAGTTACCTGTAACTGCCGGAGTGGAAACAGCTACATATGCTAATGACACGGCATACCTTGCCAGTGACAGAAGTCCTGACCAAGCATCTGCTAAATTACAGCAGCACTTGAACAAGGTGGACCCAGTGGCTGGAAAAATTTCGAATTAAGACGTCTAGACCCCAGACTTCTTAGACGCCTCTAAGAAGTCTGGGGTCAACACATCAATGCAAAGAGAGATGTAGCCAATGTACAGTTCAAAAAACTGCACTGGCTTATCAGGCAACAATCCTAACAGTCACTTGACAATAAACTTCTAGTGTACAAGTGTATTATAAAGCCGATTTGGTCATACGACATTGAATTGTGTGGTTCTGCAAGCAACTCAGGCCTGCAGAGATTCCAGAATAAAGCCCTTAAAGCAACCTTCAAAGTACCTTGGTACAGTCGCAACTCTGAAATCCATGACATTAACCAAAGACAATAGCAGTTCTTATATAATATTGACCATGCCTGCGCTCCAATAAGGAGCGGTGGTCATATTAACGAGACACAATAAGACAAAATCTGATTATGACTATATTAGTTCATTGTATATAGTCAGATACAAATAAGAACAAAAAAATAAGAATAATAGAATAAGAACAATAAAATAAGAACAAAAAAGTCTCATATCAAATGTTTGCGAGGGTTTGTTTATACTACTTATGTGCCAGATAAGCACACGGCTCATCTGATAGGAAATGGTTACCATGGTCTATGAATATATGCAACACCAGAGGCGTTACTCGTGCTGCCGACCCTGAAGAAACCCTTCTATATTATTGCTACCCCATATTGTATTCGCTTGGGAAAACCGCAGCAAGAAGTTCAGTTCACAGCTTGAGCGTGCACACCGTTTCTTGTCGCAATGTGTAAGGGTGAATTCCCTACCTATGGCGAGCGGTGCGATGATAGTATTTAGTTGTGGGTATCATGTCAAACAATTCATCGGAGCAAACATTTTACATTTATTATACAGGATAGGATAAAGAATAGGTAGAGAACACACAGCGAGGTAAAGTCCCTCCTAAGGCTGAGAGGTTCCACATCGCCTGCGAGTATTGGATAGTTGACGAACCTCAACGCCCGTCTTTGCACCGAGTCGAAGGGGTCATGCAGCTGGTAGGCAGGCGCTCCTGCACAAAGGTGACAGCAATACTCCATGTGGGGCTGAAACTGTGCATTATAAAGGAGTCACTGTCCCACAGTGAATTACTGCTTCGACTTGTTGAGCATCCCGAGGGGTGTTATTTAATTAGGTCATCCAGGATTCAGGATTCTGTTCTTAAAAAGGTTATATTATGACTTTGTAGAAGAACCATACACCTCGAAACCAAGTCTCGCCAATTGGCCGAGTAAGAACTAGACAATAGGGGTCCAGTAACGAAAACCAAGGCAAATTACTTCTAATTTTTCATCAGCGCTCTGTTATATATCAACCCTAAAAAAAAGATTGCTCTATAAAAACATTTAGTGTAAATATTATGTAATGAAATGTAATATTCACTATTTGCATAATATTTTACTACTTATAAAGTAGATTTTAGATAATAAGTATCTATGTTTCAGGTGGCAGTTGCTGGCGCAGCTTTGGGTTGGCTCAAGGATAATATTGGTCTTATAGAAAGCGCGAAAGATTCTCAAGAGATCGCAGAAAAGGCGACTGATAATGGTAGCGTTGTGTTTGTTCCCGCATTCAGTGGTTTATATGCACCGTATTGGCGGCAAGATGCAAGGGGGTTAGTATCATTAAACATCTAATTCTATTTGTACACTGGCTTGACTTGATCTGACTTCTACCTACAACGACTTGTGACTACAACGACTTGCGACCTCTCCGACATTAGTGACAGCTAGCATTATCATGGTGAAGAAGGATTTTTCGTTGTCGATTGTCCTTTTATATTTTTTAAAAGACTTCTGGTAGACAAATGGTCGTGTACCATTCAGAAATAACTGTTTTGCGATCCTCCATAGTTGAAGTGCATTATGATAATTGCAGTCTAGGCCTAGAATAATTCGGGCGTCAGAGGTCGATGAACGACCTCCGCCCCCCATGAGCGCCGGCCTGAGGGTGACAGGTGGAGGCGCCTGTCACCCTGGCAGAAGCACGCCGCGGCGGTGGCGCGCCTGGCGCGCCTCCCCGTTTCCGGGGACGAGTTGGGGACTCTGTAGTCCCCACACCCGAGAAGAGGGCCAGATCGTGAGAGATGGCCCTGGGTCGGCCGGGGTGCGAGGGATATGCCTGTCAACCTCACCTTCGGCAAACAAAACGACCCACAGGCGGCTTGCGTTTTAGTTGGTTGGAGTCCGACATAACCTCTTCCACCGGCTCCGGTGGGAAGGTATCCGTGGGGATTTTGCGCACATATATCTTATACTAGCTTTTGCCCGCGACTACGTCACGTCGCGACGTGTCATTTTCTGAATATATTGATATGTTCCATTTTGTAACTGGAATATTTATACTGTGGAGACAGTTTTTTTTTGAGTGACTGGCTAATACTGATTATTACTTAATATTAATTACTGGTAAAATAAAATAATTATCATATTTTCAACCATATTTAACGATAGATAAAATTACGTTTAGCTGTCATTTGCGTTTTGTCATTCCAAGTCAGGTGCGTTTTTGTTATACCACGTTTTAGAGTGACTTGTATTCCTCTATATTAAAATAATGCTCCACCGGTATCGGGTACAGGGACCAAGCTAGCGGTGAATAGAACTCCAGAGAGGGGAAGAATTCACGTATTAATATATGGATAAAACAAGCGAAGCTCCCAAGTGTTTTTTGAAGGGATGACTTTGGTTAGGTTCGGCTCATCTTGGAGCACCCAAACCCTTGATTGTTGTTTAGTTTCAGAATCATAAGCATATGTCCGAAATTCATCACCAGTGTAGATATTATAGATGGCTTTTAACGCACCCTAGTTGTACTGTTGTACCATTTTTTTACCCAATCGACACGAGCCCGTTTTTGGCGAATTCTCAAGTTGTGCGGAATTCACAACATGAACAAATTCATTACAGCTAAATGTTCGTGTAATATCTTAAATATTATTGTTATACTTATGCCTAGAGACGTCTCTCGCGATATGTAACGTGAAGCTCTTGCATCATCAGTTTTCGCACAGCATCAATATTTTGAGATACAACAATCGATTTAGGCTGACCTTCTTTAACTTCGTCTGTGAGCACAGACCGCACGTGATTAAACTCACTTAACCAGTGATACACAGTAGTTTTCTTTGGTGATTAAGTGAGTTGATCGATGCACTGTTTTGTTTTTGAGTTAGCCCTCGCCGAAAATCGTAATAAATAACAGCACGAAAATTTTCACTTCTTATGTCCATAGTGATAAAGACACAATTTTCAAAGTGACGCCACAAAAGATAAACAAATGACAGCTACATGAAACAAGAGTTATTAATTTAATTGTATTCTGTAGCAAAGAGTTCCATTTTTAAATGTTATAATTACTTTTTTAATATTTTTCTGTAATTGTCAAGTTCCGGTTCCGAATACATAAGCATAATATTTTGGATAGCCAGAGAGTTTGTGCTGTCAGTGGGAAGAAAGGCTTGTCCTGCTTTGTCTTCTACACTGACGGCACAGAAACGTGCTTACAGGGTAAGCAGCGTGAGTGTGACTCCTCTGGTGTTACACACGTCCATAGACCACGATAACCACTTTCCATCAGGTGGGCCGTATGCTTGTCTGCCACCTAAGTGGTATAAAAAAGAACAAAAGTAGCAGCTCTCGTAACTTTGTAGGTGGTGGATGTATCCTACAAAGTTGACAATATTAAATGTGTAATGTAAAATGCTTGCTACCATGATCGCATCGTTAATTTGTATTGTTACCATTGAAAATATGTTTATTTATATAAAGTATGTTATTTATCGATTTCAGTGTTATTTGTGGTATAACAGAAGATACAAACTCAAATCATATCGTGAAAGCAGCGCTTGAGGCTGTATGTTATCAAGTAAGGGACATTTTAGATGCCATGAATGAAGACTGTGGTATCCCGCTACAGATATTAAAGGTAAGTAAGTTGGATGCATTCCATTGTTGTTAATTACACACATAAACATTGAAAAACATTCGTAAGTAATTTAGTGGTACATTGCATTGCTTATTTTATTAATATTTCAAGTGGTGGCACTGACCTGCCGGACGATCCACTTGTGATGGCTGGGAGCCGCTATGTCTATTCTCCAAGTCCAAAATATGGGTGTTGTATTCATTGCACTCTCATAGCCATTTTCCTTTGGCGTCCAAAGTTTTCACTTAGGAACCCGAGGTCCGCTTTGTTTTCTGTATGTCGGCTTTTTTGGACTGCCATTTGACCTCCCAACTCTGAGAGGAAAGCCTGCGCTAGAGCCTCGATGTCGAGCAGGTGGTGCACTGACTTGCAGGCTAGGTTGACTTGGGCCTAAGTATGTTGGTAGGACCCTCTACACTAGCTCAGTAACAATATCGTACAAATTGTTCTTCGCTATTCGTTTATGTGACCCCATAAACTCCCCATCTTATCAACAAGCACAGGCACTTTCGACAGTGATTGAAATCAAGACATAAAAGTGGCGATGTTGTTGAGCTAACAGTTAGTACGTAAAGGACTCAGCTACGCTTGTACTACACCACAAAATCGCATGTCATCAATAATGTGGAAATTTATTTTACAGGTTGATGGTGGCATGACCTCGAATGCGTTAGTGATGCAAATGCAAGCTGACTTAATCGGAATCAATGTCAACAAAGCAGGTTTTACAGAAAGCACTGCTTTAGGAGCAGCTCTGGTTGCTTACTGGGGTGTAGAACCGTCTAAACGAGGTGTCACAATACCTATGGCTGACGGAAAGACTTATACACCGCAGATTACAGACGACGAAAGGGATATGAGGTATAAACAATGGAAAATGGCTGTAGACAGGTCTTTAGGGTGGGAACAAAACTGAAAACCTTATGAAGAATTCAACGTGGAGTACGCGATTGAGAGCCAAAATGTTTACGTATGGATGACAGAAATGATAATTATAACACTGCTACTGCTGCTTCGGTGTTTTCACGTCTTTAGTGTGTTTAAATATTAGTTGCTGCAGACAATAGCTATGGTTTTCTGCACACGTACTATATTTTTTATACAGAATTATTGAAGTAAAGTATCCATTGAATTCTTGAAGTGCTCATTGGGTGGAGGTATATTTTTTTTTTACTACTTGGTTGCAAAAAAAATGATGATGATGTAAAAATATTGAAGATTACAAAGTATACATTGATGAATAAAAAAAATGAAACGTGACTTAGTAGGTAATGAAATCAGTAGTCAAATATTCACAATAATGAGGCAAGATTTAGGAGTTTTTAAGAAATTTTGAAGTGCCTTGTACATAATAATGTTTTAGTAGAAACAGCCAAGAGCATCGAATTAAGTATTAAATTTTATTATAGAAATTTAATATGTGGTCTTTGTAATTTAAAACGAATATGAGAATGTTTTATATTACCTTTCCTTTATGCGCTGTCGTATCGTCTTGTGAATGCGATAAAAGATCGGTAAAATGTTTTACAATATTGTTTACAACGAATTATTTAAATAGGTACGTTGTTACTTTCAATGAACAACAAAATGTCAAAGTTGTGTTGTGTAGGAATTAAACGTTGTCCATATATTATACATTATATATATACATTTATAATAATAAGATAATGGTGTAGGAATAGAATCCGTTAGAAATAATTTTATTGCAATTTATTCGTGCAAACTTACGAAAATATCAAGAATACAGAAACGAGAAACCAATTAAGATTTCTTCATAAACAAAATCAATTGTTATATGAAATCGAATACGCATTGGCGCCAGTAATGTATTTTTTCTTTACCAGATCTTTTAATTTTCAATATTAATATAATAGTAGTTGCACCGCAGAATTTAAAAAGCTATATACGCGCATTTCCAACGTTAGAATGTTGGAATATGATCAAGACGATTATTTTAAAAAATATGCAGCAATGGATAGGTTCATCATATCAACAGATTAATAGCGACAACAGCGACTCCTCTTAAACTTTAGTGTTCGGAAACGTACAACTTGGTCATCATCCTGTCACCCTGCGTCAGTAGCTGCATTTTTGTGAAAAAGTAGTGAAACCAGCAACCAAAATGTAACAAGAGACTTTTTAATATGATTTATTTGAGTTCCTCCACTGCTGTATGTATGTGATGCCATCCTCCAAAGGCACCAGACAACACCTATGCATATTATAGATGTTGTGATGTGATTTGGAATAAGATATATGCTAGGAACTATAGTTCTCACTCCCACACCAATACATCATAAATAAATGTGCTGGCAACTCTAAACCGTACTGTCATAGCCTGAACCAATCAACAGTATGGTTGAGTATGGCGACGATATCATTTTTAATTTTGAATTTAACCGTGGCACTTAATTACTGGCGTTGACTCTACTATATGACGCAAAATTGAACTGTCAAAAGTATAAAAAAACCGACTTCAATAACCAAAAACTATAAAATAACTTAATGAAGATAAGATTAATACGATTAAGATATTACTGAATTAACAGATTTACTGATCTTTTAGAAGCCGATGCCTAGCCCGAGGGGCTATTTTTTCAATTGATTGCATCATAATAGTTCAGGCACAACAAATAAATTAGGCATCGACTTCTAACAGATCAGTTATCAAGTTATTGTATAGTTTTTAGTTTTAAGCTCAGCTTTTTTAAACGTATATATTTTAAACCTTTGTAGTGACTAAAATAGGTTGGTTTTAAATTTTATTGATTTGTCCCCCTTTTTAGTGGGTCCAGTCCAACATGCGGACAATAGTTTTCGAGTAAATGCTCACAAAAATTGAAACGAAATATTCATGCATATACATCACTAGCTGTTGCCCGCGGCTCCGCCGTTAATTTTTGTTTCTTACGGAAATTCCCTCGGATACCAGATTCGTCGGCCATCGGCCGTCGCACTCGAACCTACTAAAATTGCAAGCCATCTTTGTTCTTTCGATGCCGGGGTTGAAAATGCCTAAAGCTTATACAGCTCTCCCGGCTGGCTGTAGACCATCTATGGATTTAAGGTGGAAAACCGGTGTCCCCAGGGTTAGCCTGGAAAGGAGGGAAGGGGAACTTCGCGCTACTGTACCCGAGGGGGTGACTTTACCTTCGGTTTACCATAAAGCGATGAGAAGTCTAATTGACGTGTACAATATATAAAAAAAGATCTTGTAACCCCACGTCTTGCTTGGTGACCAACCCATCCCTTGCCTGATCTCCACTGTGCCATCTGGTAGTCAGTGAGATTTGTGGGAAGTCTTCGAGCAGCCTTCTACAGACCCGCTCATATTTGCGTATGTGGCAGCGTCTCCTCCGGATAGGTGCTATCGTCTCCGTTCCCCAGGGTGCACCGCACGGAGAATCCGGACCACGCAACTCGATACAGTTCCTACAGTTCCCTTGCACCTTCTGTTCAGCTGACCCTCTCCAATTTCGGTTGTGACATACTTCGAAATCCCATTGTACCCATGCCGGTAATAATTTAACCTTTTTCAAATAATGTACGTGCATCTACCATTGACATTCATAATTTAATTTTTTTTAAAGGGACGTCCGATTTCTATAAATTATAAAGTAATCAACAGGTACAGAAATAGTTTCAACACTAAATAATTTATTGGGATAAGAATTAATAAAAAGTCATAGATAACGTGGTCTGATTTTGATCGGTATTCCTATCAGCCATACTTGAATTAATTTCGCTCACGCGTAAGTTTTATTACGCGATATCTTTTAAACTGTTCATTGTAATTATATAGTTTGAGAGACAATTATGATGTACATTAAATGTACAACGTATTTAATGTATTTCATTGGATAAGAAATAACAGATATGTTGTTATAAATAGTTTCGAAAATTACAAATTTTTTGTAATTTTTAAAAGATAAAAATTGTTACTGTGGGTTATCTTTAAAAGATTGACATATGCCGTCGCGGACTTTATTATAGGCCTTTTTAAGCTACATATTATTGCAATACATTATTTTGTGCTATCATTCATAGTATTCGCAGCGCACGCGATATAAGGACTGGGTTATATTAGTGGAGTTTAGAAACGATCCCTAATTTAGATGGGACGGATAAAAGCTTTCTAATAGTATAAGATTTTTTTAAATCCATTCAGTACTTTTTGAGTTTATTCAATATATACAAAATCTTTCCTTTTGTGTATTTTAGTATAGATTAAGATATTCTGTTGTCGGCTTCCATAGTTCACGACTAGATCATTCTAGCATGCCTTGGACCATCGCGACATAATAAGGATCGTCATAAAGCTAGTCTAAAAATCAATTGCCTATTTGATTTCGAGGAGTTCTCTAGTGTATCGCCGGAGTACAAGGTCCAGTACCCAAGAAATTTATCGAACTCAATGCAAAAAGAGTTTTTAAAATCGGTTCATAAATGACGATAGGATTTATGTAATACACAAAAGTTCATAAAATGAAAACTACTGCTCCAAACAAAGTCAAATGTTTAAGGAACCAAATGGCAACAAAGAATAATGAAATTCCGATCATAAATCTCAGAGTGAGAAACCAATCGAACTGAGAACCTCCTCCGTTTTGGAAGTCGTTTAAAAATAGATTCCGCGCCAGTAAATAACTAGTGCGACAAACTCTGAACTAAAATGTCATTTTAGTTCCAAATTTTTATTTATATCCTCCGAGTATATATATATACACTTGTGGACACATCTATTAGCCCACCTTGCATTTTCAATTTCGTTTAGTCCTAGTTAAAAATTAATATTAGGTCGAGCAAAAAATTTTTATGAAGTATTGAACCAGACACATTCATAATTTTGTTCAATAGTCCTTTTTTGAATTTCGTACACAGAATTTAAAGAAACAAAAGACAATTTGGAGCCTGTTCATTGATATCAAACAATCGAATACTAAGAAAACTTGATTTTATTGGTATACTTGGATTTAATTCCTGAAAGTGCGATTTTTCTCCTTGGTTTTACAGCAAACATTACATACTCTTAACATTAAGGTGAGGTTCTATCAATAATCTATGGATACTTCGCCTGAAGTCGCCGCCCAAGCTGTGGCACTTATCCATACCGGATACAGCCAAAGAAATGTGAGTGCTCAACTTAATTTAAGTCGATATGCGGTCCGAAATGTTAATCGGAGGTACCTAGAGACTGGCGGCTTTGTTCGTTGCCAAGGAAGGCCACGATCGTGGATAACAACGGAAAGGCAGGATCGATTCATCGTGACGACCAGCTTAAGAAATCGTCACCTTACCGCCATTGAGATACAAAACCAACTTTGCGACTTCCACGGAGAATCTGTGAGCGCCCGAACTGTCCGGAGAAAGTTAAAAGAACGCGATTTGGTACCACACAAACCAGCTAATGGCCACAAACTAACGCGAGCCCACCGAACAGCGCGTCTTCTTTTCGCGCGCACTTATTTAATTGGACTCAGCAGCATTGGGGCCGTGTACTTTTTTTTGATGACTCTAAAATTGCGTTACATGGCAATGATGGAAGGAAGATGGTCTACCGACGTAAGGGAGAGCGTTTTGCACAATGCTGTTTTCAAGAGAGGGTTGCTTGTATCGGTGGCTCATGGACTGTCTGGGGCGGTATATTCGCGAGCGGCAAAACTCAACTTGAGGTTGTTACGGGACCACGGCTGTCAACATTAAATGCTCAAAGGTATATTCGTGAGTGCTTAGAACCTCACGTGATGCCATACGTGGACCATGTGGGCCCAAATTTCCTTTTTATGCATGTTAATGCAAGAGCCCATACGGCCGGCATCATGAGGGCATATCGTCGGGATAAGAACATCACAGTTATGGACTGGCCAGCCAGAAGCCCAGGCATGAACCCGATTGAGCACATGTGAGACGAGCTAAAAAGACGTGTTAGGGTTCGTCAGCCAGTTGCCCAGTCGATGCCGGAGTTGAAAACTGCCATAGAAGAGGAATGGGAGATGATCCCTCAAAATTTCATAGAATGGTTGATAAACTCTATGCATAATCGTGTAAGAGCTGTCGTAGATACACATGGAGGCAACATGCGTTATTAAATTAAACCTTTAGTTGATAATTAAACTTTTATTTGATAAAATATATTTTTTAATAAAAAATCATCGAGGCGCATACCCGACTTGTTAGGCGTAGCTCCATGTCGTGTGGTATTGAGAATGCAAATTTACAACAATACGATAGAAAAAGATGGTAAAATGTATCAGGTTTAAAAGTGCATCAATAGTTTTTGTTCAATCTAGCAATCATATTTAAGTAGGGGCCATGGAATTCTAACCTCTAAGCTGGGCCAATAGATGTGTCCACAAGTGTATATTCTTGGTTGAGGCCAACACGTAAGGTTTAGAGTTGCCAGCACATTTTTATGACGTATTGGTGGGAATTATAGTTCTCGGCTTATATCTTGATCCCTAAATCTTATTAAAATGTGTATTGCTGAGAGGTTTCACAACACGATCCAAGACTGTCTCACTTGGTCTGAAGTTTTCACTCCTTTTTCACAAAAATGTTGTACTGTGACGCCTAGATAAGGCATGCCCCACCAAACCGTCACTGACGCTGGATGATGACCATGTTGTACATTTTCTACTTTTCTGAACTACTGAAACTTTTTTTCGATTCGATTCTTTTAGTCCGATTCGACATTCCGAAATAAGAAATGGATGGAGTAGTATTTACATTTGTTATTGAATATTTACACTTACATATTTATTTTTTAGAACATGACATAAATCTTGTTTAAAAAATAAAAGCAATTCTAAGTAAAAAAAACAACAGCACATCTACTTGTGCGCGATTACTTAAACTTTTTGAAGGATCTTCTTGAGATTTGTAAGTAAACCTCTTTAGTCCCTCGAGGCATCCAACTTCTTTGCTCTCAAGCTGTTTGTTGTGTATGTAGTGTGTATGCTGTATGTAGTGAATTTCAAATATTAAAACGCGGACGAGGGAAAGTTTTACTCCTATTTTTCCAACAGTCAACTGCATCTGTATTTCTTTAATGAAGTCGTCTTTTTCTATATTCTCATTGGTTCTTCTGGAAATAGTTTTTCCATATCTTTTCATCTGTTCGGCTTGTAAAGACGCCAGGATGTCTTCATCTTTCAGAATGTTTAAAATTTACAATAAACTAGGATTTTTATTAATTAGTCCATTGATAGTGAAATTCCACGCTTCGACCACATTTTTTGTTCGATAAATATATATATCTCGAGGGACTAAAGAGGTTTATTTACAAATCTCAAGAGGATTCTTCAAAAAGTTTACTGTTATAGTAATTGCTCACAAGTAGGTATGACTGCTGGAAAAATAGGAGTACCTATTTTTTATGTAGAGTTGCTTTATATTTAGCATGTTACAAACTTAGTATGCAAGTGTAAATATGCAAAAAAAAACTACTCCATCCATTTCTTATTTCGGATTGTCGAATTGGACTAAAAGATTCAGTAGTCCGATGATTTAAAATCATTTGCATCATTGGACTACTGAGCCGAAAAAGTCTTAGTAGTACGATCATCGGATCGTTAAATCGGACTACAGATAATAGGGGATACAAATGAATTGTATTCAGAATTGTAGGCATTTTTTTAAACAACCTTGGAATCGCACGAATATAACTTCTTAAGTTCTGCGGTTCAACTACTATTACATTCATATCTGTACAGTAAAAGATCTAGGAAATAAAAGGACTATACTATATATAACATTACATGTAGCGCCACCCACGCCGCATCCAAGGAACTTATTTCCTGGAGCGTGCTCTAAATCCTTGGACGGACTGTATTTATATTAAACTTTACGGATACTTACCAGTTGCAAATATGCACTGTTGTCAGTTGCCTCTCATTACGTATTATATTAATATACGGAAAGTTGACGTCAATAATTGATATACAGTATAATATAAAACCTGACTATTGAAAAATCACGATCTAAAAAGTATTAAACAAGAAAATATCAACGATAGCCGTGGTCGTATACCACTTTTCCATATAATGTATTGTTGTGTTACAGTAAGGGGCATACGACCACGGCTCTTCTTGATATTTTCTTGTTTAATACTTTTTAGATCGTGTCTAGATCGTGTGATCGGGTTTTAGTCTTTTACATATTTTTTATTTATATTATTTTGGGACAAGCAATAGGTATAAATTATACATATTTGAAATGCGCTAATTAAGTGCTATTTCAGTTTATACCAAACACGACATATTTATTTCAAATACACGACATATATATTTTGACTGGACTAAAAGTCGCGGACCTCCAAGGTCATTTTATTATATTTACAGCATAATAGGTTATAGGTGATATGTTAAATTACGTTATTGTTATCATTATGATATTGTTATATTTTCGTTATTTTTATGATCATTAAATTAGTATAAGTTAAAAAAAAAACCCTTGTTTTATTACCAGTTGTTAGACATATTAGGGCTCTAACTACCCGTAACGACCATAGATATTTGTATGGCAACCGGGACCAATGACTTAACGACCAGACCAGAGGACTACTACTCTATTCATGCATACAAATATTTGCACTGAGCGGGAATCTAACCGAACTATTATTATTACATATTTCAATTAGGTATTATTTATTTGCTTCCAAAGAAAATCACGATCTCGAACGACTGATCTTTCTTTTAATAATAGCTGTTACTAGTAATTTGAATTTAGAACATCATTCATAGAACTGGAACGTAAATTGTATGCATTACTGGCTTATAAGTAACGGCCGCATGGGGGGGGGGGGGGGGTCCCGTGCTAACTAAAAATAAAGCGCGCTCATTACTTATGTCTCTGACTGTTTATACTGATTGTTACACATACCTATTGAATTCTCATTTGTACTTTTTACAGCGTATTTAGTTTCACCTTATTTTAGAAAATAAGAAAACGAATCGGTGATTTGTTTTATACAATAATTACGTCTCTGTCCTTGTATAATCTGCACATATTTTCTCATAGAAAGGGGATGAAAAGTGGAGTATATATCTCGAGAGCAAATTATTTTTCCTTCACTGCGCTCAGTATTCTACGTTAGAATACAATGTACTATAATTGCATAATTTAAAAATAATATTAATCTTATGCACATCTTATAAAATATCAATATGCCAAATCTCACACTGATACGTGCCCGAAATTTTCGTATAAAGTGATCCAAAACTTTCGCGTCATGGATTAATATATACAGGGTGTCCCAAAATTCAAGGATAAGCCGGCACCAGAGAGAGGACCTGCTTAGGACTGCTCGAGAGAAAATATAAAATAATATTCTCTATTTTTTTTAATTACTCAAACTTATTTAAAATCCTTCCTTGTATACCCTTCCTTAGATACCCCTTATGATATTTTCAATTATCGGGCTACATTTATATAAATATTTATAAATATTTCCGAACTTTTTTTTCACAGCTATCCATCACAACCCTTAGAAATCAAAAAAATAACATAACATAACATAACATAAACTCACGCCTATATCCCCGAAGGGGTAGGCAGAGGTGCTAGCACCCACATTTCGCCGGTTTATGTTTAGGTCCCAATGTAATAGGTGGCGAGCCTATTGCCATTAACCGGGCACTTATAAACCTGCGATAAATACACACATAACTTCGAAAAGCATCGAAAAGTCATTGGTGTGTGCCATGGTAAAACCTGGGATCGAACCCGAGACCTCGTCTCAGCAGTCCATTACCCAAACCACTAGGCTACCGCAGATTTTTTCACAGATTCATCGCAGATTCAAAAAAATATCTGTAATTATTTTACAAAAATAATTCAAACTTTTTATTTTACGAATAATTTTCGACGATTTTACCTTTCGATCAACTTTATCTCATCTAGGTGAAAAAAGTATGGACACCACTATAGCATTCTACTTTAAAATTACAAAATGGTACAACTATCCAGAATTACAAAATGGTAGGTTACTCTAATAATACACTCACAATTTTTTTTAAAGTAGGTACGAATCATTTTTGTTAATTGGTATTTGTTTAATTTTGGAAACCTATCTTAAAAGATGTAAAATTTTTATCCCTCTTCCAATTTAAATTTTTCACGAATAAAACATTAAAAATAAATAACGCGTTTTTACTTTATTTGCTTGAAAAGTGCGCGAAAAACGGTAGGTCACGTTAAATTCGGGTGTGACGTCATTATAAAAATGTGATATGCACGAGTACAAAAGATATAATAATATCTGACCAAAGACGAGAACTGCAACTCTACCATTTCCGTTGCCCAAGGTGCACCTTATGTTCAGCTGACCCTCCCCGGTTTCAGTCGTGACATACTTCGAACTTCCATAGCACCCATGCCGGTAATTTTATCGTTTTCAAATAAAGTAGATGCTGGAATTACCGGACTTATTATTATTTAAAATCTTTTAAAAAGGAATCGATTATAATTTAAAAAGTAATCAATAGGTAGATACTCAAATACTCTTGAACAAAAATAATTTATTTGCATAATAATTAAATAAAAAGTTATAGATAACATGGTCTGATTTTGATCGGCATGGTCTTTTGAATTTATTTCGTTCACGCGTTATTTTCATATTGCGCTCCAAAATGTAGAAAAGTTATGGTGAATGCATCTTGATCAAGTTCCTTGGTTTTCTCTTTATTGGGTAACGATGACGCACCTGTAAAATATTTTTCACGAATTAAAAGCATTTTCATTGCGAATTGCTATGACGTGTAATTCTATTTAGCGACAGAAAATTTTGTGTTCTGGGCCATAAGCCAATGACCTCTTTGAAATATTAATTAGAGGGGCAGTCTTGTGGTGGTGATATCAATTTATTTTTTTAATGATAAAGATTGATTGTACCTACATAATTATATTAAATAACTTCGTAGCTTAGCAACTCGTAACTATACCTAATCATCTAACAAAATCTAATCTATAAATCTTTGCGAAACCAAGAGTAAAAACTTACTATTAACACGGACTGATTCGTGGGGTTTACAATGGATACCTAACATTTCACTACTTAACATGTTAGTCTACCCAGAAATCATCCAATTAAATTAATCACATCATGAATCGCAGCGAATACGTAGCTGAAACTGTCCAAAGTCGCCACTATTTATCAAGCCGCTCATAATTGTGTCTGTAGGACGACCACTCGTGGCCCTTCATAACTATTAACAAGTAGCATGTAGCCCCTCATCGCCATAAACACATGTACGGCTGGTGGGAAGTTAAGTGCAGAGCCGTGTAGTAGTGCTCGCACGACAGGCTGACGGATGGCGAAGGGGTGCCGCATCTTGCGCGGACCAAAGTTGTGGTGACTTACGAAAACGATATACCTACCTCTACGAGAATTATCTACTTTCACATTTACTTAATTATGTGCTCATTCCATAAAGTATATATTATTAGGTTTATGGCTCATTCATACAAGAAGTTGGCTTTAGAAGTCAAAGTTGATGATGTTTACAAAAACGGCATTAATTGTCATAACATGTTAGAACTTAAGAGTAGTGCTAAAATAAAAGAATACTTACTTTTCACATATATAAAATTAATTTGTAAATCAGTCATTTTATTCCAATTTTTTTCTTAAAAAAATATAAGCAACCGAAATTACTAATATTCCCTCTAACCCCTCCAACTAAGCTAAATTGCTTGTGCTAGGAGTGTGTTCACATCCGTAGTTTTTTTAAAATAACTTGCCAGTTTTCACAAGCTATCGCACAGATCAACGCAAGTATTTAGGAATTATATATTATGATTTCTTATATGGCCTAGGCAAGCGATGAGAAAGGATTTTTGAGAATTTAACCTTTGTTAAAGTCCACATTTACCAATATTTTTTCATATCAATGGTTTGAACGTGCCATTATCATTACAGTACAACATTAACATGATTGAAATCGTCTCGTTTCAAGACTTTCGAAACTTGGATAAAATCAGGAAATCTGGGATAAAGTCAGAAGGTTTTTCAACGCCGGAGCAACGGTATCTTTCGTATAAGATCCATTTTTGCTCATTAAGTTTATGATTTTACCAATGCCACACCCACCACTACGGGGAGTTTTCTAACTTCTTACCCAGAACCCAGCCATACTCATACGCGCTGTGTGATTTTAGTCGGTTCCATTCCGACATAACCACGTCATCGCTAGTTCCGTTGGTACCCGTGGTGTTTAGAAGATATGAATAAAAATAGTGAAAATATAGTATGTAGGTCAAAATCCTGAATCCCGTACAAAGTCGTATGAAAAGATATAAAGGAAAACTTGGAAATATGTGAACACATGACTGCATCATATAACCTAGGTAATGGAAACTCCAATACCTATTTTCCATTTCTTTGAGGATGATAGAACTTCAAGACTTCTTGGGCTCACCTTCTACATGTCCGAACTGCATAAATTCGAAATAATAATGTTATGTTGAATATGTATAAAACAATTTTGCGCCTACTATCGCACCCTATAATACCATTATTTTACTGACGCTTATGATCATACTAGGCTGAATCTATTTAGCTATTATTAAGTGACGCTTGAACTTCGGAATAAAAAGCAGCCAATCAGCAGATATAAGATTCTAAAAATTCCTTTTTACTCGACTGCCAAGAAGGGTTATACTTATTTTTCGCGCGAATCTTGTATGTTTGTAACTTTATTACCTCATATCTTGTAAAAAAAGACTTCCAAAGGACTTTTTCAAGTAACATATCGTTAGATTTGTTTCGGTAACCCAAGTCTTATTATATAGGTGACGCGAAAATGAACCAACATGACTGCTGTAATACTTTTTTATACCACTTAGGTGGCAGACAAACACACGACCCACATGATGGAAAGTGGTTACCTACTGTAACCACATCTATGGACGTGTGCAACATTAGGGAAGTCACACTCGCGCTGCTGACCCTGTTAGCACAGAGAGTTTTTATGCCGTCAGTACAGAAGACAAAGCAGGACAAGCCTTTGTTCTTCCCACTGACAGCACAAAAACTCTCCAATGAGCTCTGGCTACCCTACTCACCGCCGGGAACACAATACGAGGTTATTATGGCCGCGGGATTTTGTAGGGCGGAGGTACTTCTCCAGTCGGAATTCTCAATTAGACGTAAATACCATCGTGTTCTACCTCCTTAAATACATAATCAATTAGCCCACCGCAATCCACTGCTGGACATAGGTCTCTCCCAATGTGCGCCATTTTCTCAGATCCTCCGCCTTCCGCATCCAGTCTGTCCCAGCCACCTTTTTAGGTCGTCCGTCCATCTGGCTAGGGGCGTCCTACCTTTCGTTTACCTTCTCGCGGTCTCCACTCTAGGACTCGTTTGCTCCAACGGCCATCGGTCCTTCGTAAAACGTGGCCAGCCCACTGCCACTTCAACTTGCTTATTCTGCGACCTATGTCGGTAACTTTAGTTATCTGTCGGATAACCTCGTTCCGAATTCTATCCTTCATAGAAACTCCAAGCATAGCTCGCTCCATAGCCCGCTGCGTGACTTTTAAGCTATGGATCAGCCCCATTAGAAGTGTCCACGTTTCGGCACCGTAAGTCATAACAGGTAGAACGCACTGTTCAAAGACCTTTGTTTTAAGGCATTGCGGTAGGGGTGAAGAGAAGACTCGACGTAGTTTGCGAAAGGCTGCCCAACCCAGCTGGATCCTTCTGGCTAGTTCTTTCTCGAACTTGTTTTTATCGAGCTGGATAAGGTTTGTTCTATCTTAATTGGTTTAAGGCTCTCTCATCTGGCGAAGACGACGGTATGGATGACTGCTCACATCTCTTTCTTAGAAGTTCGAGTCTCAGGAGAGACTAGCTGAGATACAGCCCAGACTCAGCCTCAGATGCGTGCTTCGAGTCAAAAATAGTGCCCGTAAGACGGCAATAGGCTCACCCCCTATTACGTGGGACCGAATTTAATGATTGGTGAAATGTGGGTGTTAATTCACCTCTGCCTAATCCTTTGGGGATAGAGGCGTGATTATATGTATGTATGTATATAAATTTAATTTCTTTCAATAAGAACAAACAAAATAATATCATTTGATTTTCTCTTTTAGCCATTACTTAGGTACTTTAGGTTTCAGCGTATAGATGTCAAAAGCCACTTCATGGTAGATACAACATTACTAGAACTCTATGCCGTACTGTCATGGCCTGAACCAATCAAGACACAGTATGGCTGAGTATGGCGGTGATGTCATTTTTGTTCCGAGTTTGACCGCGGGATTTATTTTCTGGCGTTGACTTTAACATCAAGCCATTGAAATGTTAACGTGACTTCTGACCAGGCAATCACAGTTTCGGCTGCTGTCCGTACCATTCATGGTTCAAATATGACAGCAGTTCAATTCTTGCCTAATATTGACCTGTTTTAAGAGTTCCTGGTAGGCCACCAGTTACTTATCATACTACGAACAACATTATCGACTTATTACTAAAATTAATGTAGGTTTTGCTACGGGATACAAAAACACCGCGGTAGCCTAGTAGTATGGGTAATGGACTGCTGATACGAGGTCTCGGGTTCGATCCCAGGTTTACCATAGCACACACCAATGACTTTTCGATGCTTTTCAAATTTATGTGTGTACTTGTCGCACATTTATAAGTGCCCGGTTAATGGCAATAGACTCGCCACCTATTAGGTACATTGGGACCTAAACAAACTGGCGAAATGTGAGTGTTAGCCCCTCTGCCTACCCCTTCGGGGATATAGGCGCGAGTTTATGTTATGTTACGTTATACAAATAAAATCCTTGCGAAAGAAATCTCGAAATTCCGACTAAACGGAATCCTCCAAAAAGGTAACAAATTAAAAGAAAAAAGATATAAATGTAAAGTTTAGAAAAGTTTATGTGTGAATTAGAGTCGGTGAACGCCAGACCTTCGTCATTTTATAAAAGCACAAAGTTTGTTAGCGCATGCATCCAAAACAGGTAAGAACGATGGCCCATTATGAAGTTTGGGTCATGGTGGCTTTGGCAGGTTCACGGTACTAAAGATGTGAAAAATCCCGTTCCCACTGCTCCATCTGTTCAGCTGACCCTTCCCGGTTTCGGTAATGACATACTTCGAACTCCCATTACACTCATTATATTATAATTAAATAATGTACGGGAATCTATCGGATTTATTGACATTTATAATTTCGTAATTTTCGTATGGTACGTCCGATTTCTATAATTTAAAAAGTAATCAACAGGAACTGAAACAGTCTTGAACTCAAAATAATTTATTTGGATAAGAATTATTAAAAAATAATAGATAACATGGTCTGAATTTGATCGATATTCATATTTCTATCAGCCACGTTTGAATTTACTTCGTTTGTGCGTAATTTATATATCACAATATTTTTCAAACTGTTTACAATAACTATATAGTTTGAATGGCAATTATTATCTACATTAAATGCACAACGTATCTAACGTATTCCATTGGATATGGAATTACAGATATATTGTTTAAAAATAACTTTGAGAATTACACATTATTTTTATTTTATTATTTGTAAAAGATTAAAATGGTTACTATGGGTTATCCTTAAGAGATTGACATTTGCTATTGCAGATTTTTTCAAACCAAATATTTTTGTAATACATTATTTTGTTCTATCATTAATTTTTTTAAGTATTTTTTTACACCTGTAACTTTATTTTTCTTAAATTTAATCTAGTCTATGTCAGTCAGTGATTATTTAGCTTTCTAATATGTTATGTAATGTGTAATGTTACCACTGCATATCAATGACTTGCTGTCTGATGGCTCCATTCATTGTTATGCGGACGACAGTACCGGGGACACGTGTTACACGGGTCGTGCAAATATACCTCAGTCCGAGGTGGAGAAGAGTCGCGAATGACTTGTGTCTGAAATCGAGACCACTCTCTCTGGAGTATCCGATTGGAGACGACTAAACCTAGTCCAATTCAACCCCACTAAGACACAAGTATGTGTATTCACCGCTAAGAAAACCCCATTCATTGTAGCGCCGCAAATCCTGGGCATACCGCCAACCATCTCCTCGAGTATCGAGATCCTTGGCATCGATTCTCCAGCGACGTCCAGTGCCGGAGTCATTTGGAGGACAAGGTTAAGTTGGCATCAACTAAACTTGTAAGGAAACTTCGTGTCAGCAACTCCTTCTTTATAAGGCACAGGTCCGGCCCCACATGGTGTACTGCTGTCGTACTCATACATTGCGACCTGTGACGGTGCGCACTGTGCGGTTTATTTCAAACTTCATTCCACGCACACTCAAGCTGGGGAATGACCTCCCTGCGCGGTTTTCCCAAGCACCTACAATATGGGGTTCTTCAAGAGGGGCATTAGAAGGTTTCTTCATGGTCGGCAGCGCGAGTGTAACACCCCTGGTATTGCATACGTCCATAGGCCACGGTAACCACTTCACATCAGGTGGGCCGTGTAAAAAAAATTGTAAAAGAATTGTTGAGTTTATTCAATACATACAAAAATATTAATCTTTCCTTATTTAAATATTAGTATAGATACGGCTGGATTTAACAGATAGCAAGCAATATAGGACGTACTTGTCTGCGCATTACTGTTCTTGGTAAAATATAACACAGTCGCTTAGTCATACTTGTTATGTATAATGCCATGTAAAACATTGTTCCAAGAAGAAATCTTCTCTTTTCTAAGGACAGTAAATTATAATTCTGAAGTACGACCAGTGACTGTGGCTACATCTATAAAGAAGGACACTTTCAATCTAGTCACTATATTTGACATAATAAAGGTGGTTCCAAATCAATGTAGCAAACTTGAGGCAAGGACTGATTAGCGATCTGTAAATAATAGGTACCTGTAGGTCGATGGACGTTTGAACTCTGCTGTTACGCAGTACGAAACCATATAGTCGATAAGCTTTGTTAATAATGTTGTCTACATGGATGATCCTTTTCTCCTTCTTTGATTCATTAGAAGCGTTGCCAGCCACAATAATTGCATATCTTTCTCCTTCGGCTCTGAATCAGATGATTCTTGAAAGAGCATTGCAAATGCTACGAACACTGCGAACTAGAACTTTAACGTTATTACGCATCATACAGCAGCCATTATGGCAGAGACCATCACTACACGACTCGTCAGACGTCAAAAATATAAATGCGGATTTAGACAGTTACTCAAAAAAGCAGAGCTTATCTACTGAAAGGATCAACAGTACTAGACTAAAATAAATCTAAAGTGTATGTTTATCGAGCAATCAGTCAGGGTTGTCGTAAACTGACGTATTGACGGCTCTATCTGAGAGTTACGGATGCATGCGCGTTTGGCAAACACCTACTGCCAACCCTAGCGAGCAAACGCGTGCCAAAATTTGATAAAGTCCTCGGTTCATGTTTAATCATACGACATTAAAGGCGAATGTACACACTCGGTTTGTCGGTGTCGCTGCATTAACATTTTCCATCAAGTAACAGTCGCCGCATGTTGATTTAATGTCCAAACGTTTGTTTATCCTAAATGACATTGACTTTGTAACGGTCTAATTAACATTTTAAATTGCTTTCCTCGGACTTGTGCTACTAGGTAGTTTCTAATTAATCGAATATATAGTGTGGAAAAATAAGCGGGGCCTGAAGGAAAACCTTAAATCCTTATGTTAGCTCATTTGTCGTAAAGGAGAGATTCCTTTATTTTTAAATAGAAATAAAACTGCATTCGAAGATTTTCTAAAACTCGCTTGACTTGACTGAGACTCGAAACAACTAAAATTTAAAATAACTACTCGCTATTTTGTTATACTAATCGATATGATTATTTAACAGGAAAAAATACTCTTACAAAAATTTGGTCTTAAAAGTAAAGACGATCGTAAAATCTGACATTGCCTTTATTTTATTATCAAGTGACGACTGGTGAAACCGTAGCGCGATTTAATCGTGCTGCAGTAGCTCCTGGTATCAGTTATAAAAAAAGGTTTCGTGGTACAAGAAGTAGTTCGAAATGAGCCCCCTCGTTCCGTCTACACAAATCTATTCTTCGTTGAAGTTCATTTCTTGTTGCCTTCAATAATGTGGTGTAGTGCTTTTTTTTCTTTTTACGCGCGCAAAATCCCCACGGAAACCTCCCCACCGGAGCCGGTGAAGGAGGTTATGTCGGACTCGAACCGACTAAAACTCACGCCGCCTGTGGGTCGCTTTGGTTGCCGAAGGTGAGGTTGACAGGCATATCCCTCGCGCCCCGGCCGACCTAGGGCCATCTCTCACGATCTCCCCACACCCGAGAAGAGGGCCAGATTGACGATGTTAATTTGGCAAACTTAGTGGCTAATGTAACAGGTTTATCGAATACTACAGTTAGGAATATTGTTCGCCAAGGAAAATTGCTGTGTGAAAATGATGGTACTGCTACTTTCAAATCTCCAAAGAAAAACAAAATTGCAAAGAAACGTATTATAATTGATAACTTTACGGAAGGTGTTATTTGGAGGAAAATAACACAATATTACACCGTTAAGAAAGAGGTCCCTACTTTAAGAAAAATAAACGCTGATTTATAGGAAGATGGTAGACTGTTTTCGGGAGTATTTAAGAAATACTTTGCGGAGGCTTGGTTTTACATATGAAAAATGCCAGTCCAAACGAAAACTGCTCATCGAGCGCCCTGACATTACGTCTTTAAGGTGGCACTATCTTTTAGCTATCAAAATATATCGAAATGAAGGTAGAGCAATATTTTATCTCGACGAGACATATGTCAATCAATCGCATACTGTGTCTAACTGCTGGCAATCTACCAATGAACGTGAAATATTGACAAATATTGGCAAAGGACTTAGGTTAATTATTTTACATGCTGGTGGACGAACTGGGTTTGTTAAAAACGGCCTGTTGATATTTAAATCACATTCCAAAAGCGGTGACAATCACGGAGATATGAACTCGGAAAATTTCGAAAAATGGTTAAAAGAACAACTGCTGCCTAATATTCCAAGTCATTCTGTGATAGTCATGGATAACGCAGCGTACCTGACTGTAAACAAATTGAAAAAAAAACCAACAATGAGCTGTAAAAAAAGGTAATGCAAGATTGGCTAACAAAACATAATGTTCCATTTGACGAAACGTTGCGTAAATGTGATTTAATTATTTTAATTAACAGCCAAACATTACCAAAACAATACACAGTGGATGAAATTCTAAATCAGGGTGGACACACAGTACTTCGTTTACCTCCATACCACCCCGACCTCAATCCAATCGAGATGGTATGGGGTGATATAAAAGGCGACTTGGCAAGGAATTATGTCAATTCTACATTAGATCAGAAGAAAGACGCTTCTTTTCAGCAGTGTAATTAGCAAACAAGGTGCAAACCTTGTTTGCTAATTACACTGCTGAATAGAAGCGTCTAATAATTACAGTATTAGTTACAGTACTAATAATTACACTGTTGAAAAATGGATAAAATGCGATGATCACATAATTAAAAATGAGGACAAATACTACAACGACGATCGTATATGTGACAATGAGTTGGACAGGTTTATTATATCATTAAATGATGATTCTGATAGTTCGGATTACGACAGCGAAGATAGTTCGGAACACGACATGGACTGTGATGACTCTGATTAAATGATGTATGTTTATTCTGTTTTTTTTTAAGATTGGTATTAAAAATTAAAACAAACCATAAAATGTTTTATTTCTCAGATTTTTTCAACTATTTACAAATGTACAATGCTCCTATTTTTTAATTTTTTCCAAGTAGTAGTAGTTTTTTTAATCGCTTCACGCGATGAAAGTCGCGGGCCAAAGCAAGTTATATAAAAAAACAACATCAATCAATTTAGACAATGTAAGATATTTCACAGGGATATCTTTAGACATATTCGTAACGTAATTAGTACCGTGTGTAACGGTCATCGATAATTACGTCCCCCACCACCCGCGCGGACCATGGGAGTGTAACCAACGAATTTGTCAGGCTATAGTAATGGACAGTCAGTGTCAAGTGTTCCGAGATAAAATTATTACTTCTATTTCAATCAATATTTAAATACAACTACGTATTTAATTTATATATATTTATTTAATATTTTAAATTTCTTTAGGACCAATAAATTACGTTCGCTAATTTTGAAATCCGAACAAGACCATATTCTACTCTTGACTTTGACTTTACGTTATTACCTATTAGAGATAATGCGCTTCGAATGCGACTGGATTAACCCTAAGAGGAAGAAGAAGAGATAAAGTATTATTGAAATAATTTAATGCATTATGACAATTTGTAGTCTAGGGTTTGACTGTCTCAAAGGGTTGCGAGAATAATCGATTCAGGTTACAAACGATAATTCGCAGTGTTACCATAATGTAACTTTTGTATCATTTTACGTTACTTTTGACCCGTATCGCAAGTAGCGGTAGGATGCAGCGGTAACCTATGAAAATGCCGGGAGGCAAAACCCATCACTTTCAAAAATAAACTTAAAATTGCGCAGCAGTACAATTGCCTTATTATGTGTAGCAAGTTCCACCAAGCACCATCTATCAAACATCCATCCATCCATGTCTAATAATGATTATTTATTCACTTTGTGGGCTACTTTCGCCTTTATTATAAAAAATGTTTGCGTCCAGTAGGTACATGATACGGCAAAAAAAACATCGAAGAAATATTTTGAGTCATGTAACACGGTAATGATATAAGAGGGCCAAAAGTAACGTAAAATATTACTAAAGTTACATTCTGGCAACGCTCATCATAAACGTAAAGAGTCCATGCGATTAAAATGTAATAACCCAAGATAATACAGCCACAACACTAAAATTAAAAAACAAAAGCGATAAAACGTAGCTGTCTTACAAGGTCTCGCAGAAATAAAAATATCACGTGAAAATATAAATCACGTCATAGCTTAAATTATTTGTAATAATTTAAACTGAAATCTGTAACAGCATATTTTTTTAAATGTTCTAGGTAGGAAATAACTTAGGTATAATACCTAAGTTATTTCGTATTTACAAATAAATAAACTTAAATTATATTAGGTTTATGTTCGTACCACGTTACCTTCTATGACTTAGGGCATCTGTTATAATGTTGCGGGTAACAAATATAATTTATTAATGAAACTGTTTATTAAATTTTCATTGAAATAATATCGCCATTTCTATCAAACCCTTTGTCACCTCGTCATACTCGTGACTAGTGCGTAAGAGATAAACATATGTTTACTTCAAAAGATTTACTGGTTTCAAGCTCTGAAGTTTTTCACTCTAAGGGTGCTTACATAAAGAAACAGGTTACCGGTATCGGCGGGCCGGCGCCATCGTCTCTTGTATAAACTTAGTTTGGTGTCTGTAAATGAGTTTGCACGGTGGACAGTCCTGTTGATTGCTGTTCTCTTTGAAATCTATATTTACTATGTAAATATTCATATAATGGATCTGAAGAGTTTGTTGTTTGTTTAGTTGGTTGGACGCGCTAATCTCGGTGCAAGAACAGTAGGTAGTTTATAATTGAAAAAATATTTTTGTGTTGAGTAGTCTGTTCATCGAGGAAGGTTATAGGCTAAATGTCATCACGTTGCTGCTCAATGAGCTGTAATCATAAATGTCAATAAATCCGACAGATACATGGGTACCTGCGTGTGACATAGCGTAAAACAAAGACGCTTCCCACTGTCTGTCCTATCCTTAAAACTACTCAGCGGATTTCGTTGCGGTTTTTTAATAGATAGAGTGATACAAGAAAAATGTTTATACATATATAATACATGCATAATATAGTAGGGAAACACTGATAATTTTCGAGGTTCTAACGCTAGCTGAACCCCACGAGATAGGTCAAAACAATGTAAATATATTTTTAAAAAGGTCATCAAATAAGTTCGCCGTAGCATATGTCTATCTACTTATGATAATCCAGAGTTACTATGTTTATCTTACGGTTTTTACGGTACCATAAAGAAATATAAAAGTAGTCCACCATTCAAACTCATTTGTACAAGTCCAGCTAAGTTTAAACAAGCGCCGCGCCAGTCGCTGCCGTATCGCATCATCGGTGAGTAGGGTAGCCAGAGCTCACTGGAGAATTTGTGCTGTCAGTGGGAAGACTAAAGGCTTGTCCTGCTTCGTCTTCTACTGACGGCACAGAAGTGGTCGCTATCATGTCGTCCTCTTCATCGGACGATGACTAGTGAAAAATGTGTATTATAAATTTAGAAAAAGAAGAACAGTTAACATCAACATCAAAACAGCCTCACGAAAACTCGGAGTCCTGAACAGAGTGAGACGGTTTTTCACGCTGGAGCAGCGGTGTCTTCTATACAAGACACAAATTCGCTCCTGTGTGGAATACTGCTCGCATCTCTGGGATGGTTCAGCAAAATACTTACTAGATGCTCTCGACAGGTTGCAGCGACGTGCGGTCCGCATCATTGGGAATCCCGAGGTCACGAACACCCTAGAACCTTTACAGATGCGTAGAGAAGTTGCGTCCATGGCTGTATTTTACCGTCTGTACCATGGGGAGTGTTCTGATGAGCTCTTCCAATTAGTCCCACCCTCCCCTTTCCTACACAGGACAACACGTGCAGGTCTTAGATGTCATCCGCACACGGTGCAAAACATCCAATCAAGAACCAAGCGGTTCGGTGACTCTTTCCTCTGTCGCACCATTAAGGCCTGGAATTCATTACCAGCTCACGTGTTTCCTTCTTCCTATAGTCCCGGGTCCTTTAAGCGGGGCGTGAAAAAGCATATGATGAGGCCGTCAAGCTGAGTGTCAACATTGTCACACGGTATGTGTAGGTAAGTAATGTGACCCTCCTTTCTGGGACTTTGCCTTCAGCTTACCATCAGGCAAGGTGAAGTCCAATTGACGTGTCCTATATTAATAAAAAGTATCTGATATAAATACTAGAAGAAAAAATACGGATCCTACTATCTGTTATTCCTTCGAAATATTAAGAACAAAAATTTCACCAATTTCAATTTCATGGTCCAAACTACCTGATACAGTGCTTTGGTTCTTCAAGTTTTCAGTGTTAGCTCTTGGCTTCATGACTGCTTTTAGAATAGGGCCATTTAGAACAAACTGTAGTTGCTTCATCTCCAGAACGAAAAGGTGGAATCTTTCCTTACTGAATTGGTCCCTCAGATATTTCCATCGTTTTCTTATTGGTTTATGTGCAATATACATGTACTGTGCTGTAAAAGTTGCCAAGTGACACAATCAAAAATACTACTATTATAATAATTTATACCTCATTGTCTAATTTTAGGTATCTTGCTACTGGAGAATCATTCAAATCACTTTCATACAACTTTAGAATAGGGGTAACTACAGCATCGAAAATAATAGACGAGACGGTACTTGCAATATAGGAGGAACTGTGCATCAGATCCAAGACATCAATAATATTTGGAATTTTCCTCACGATATAGGTTGCATAGATGGTAAACATGTGCGCATAATCTGTCCACAGAAATCGGGATCTATGTCAATTATAAAAATACTTCTCTGTAGTGTAACAAACAGTGACCGATGCCAATTATAAATTTATAATGGTAGAATTCGGAGGCTATGGTAAACAGAGCGATGGATGGATGAATTTTATGGAGACATCGCTCCATAAAATTGGTGCATTTTTTTCCACATATTGAGAACTTGTACTTTTCCACATTATTTTATTTGTTGCCTAATATAATTATTGACGGATTTGGTATCTGATCGTGCCACCTTCTTTCTGGCATGATCAGATTATTGATGCTACAGATGTCAGAAATAATTTTGTTAAATATTTTTGATTATAATTATTTGTCGTATCTGATATGAATGTATATTATATACATATGATGTAAATTATATATAAATGTGTTGTTTAATATTACAGACACTAAAAGTTCTTCTCTTACTGAATTTGTCATTAATTATCATTTTCCAAAAGTAGAAGCTCATCGTTAGATGAAGTTGAGTACATGATGGTTACTACGGATAGGTTTGCCTATTTGTAATGTAAGCTGTGCTCGGGTTTCTCCCTCTCTGCCATACAATGGACCCGGCACCCACACGGTAAATCCATAGATAGCCAAGAATTTTGTCTCGTCTCTACATTATGCATGTATCATACATATAAACCTTCTGCTTAAATCACTCTATCTATTAAAAAACCGCAACTAAACCCGTTGCGTAGTATTAAAGTTCTAAACATACATAGGGACAGACAGCAGGCAGTAACTTTGTTTTATACTATGTAGTGAAACAATGTATGGGAATCTGTTGGCTTTGTTGAAATTTATGATTTCATCTTCTTGAGCTGTAGCGTGAGCAGTGAGCAGTAGCCTTCTCGATAAACAGACTATTGAACAAAATATTATTTTTCCAAATAAAATAAACAAATACTCTCTGCGGCTTTATAATTAAAATATATACTTATTATAGATTTCAACAAGAAAGGAAAGCAACAAGACATAGGTACCATAAAGAAATATAAAACTGTCCAGCATACAAACTTATTTACGCTCACCCTACTACGTGTACGCTATAGCTGGTTACGACCAGTTTAAACTCGCACCGTATCGATGCCGGCTCGCCGAAACCGGTAACCTGTTTCTATATAAAAGCACCCTAACTTTATTGGTTTTACTCAATGGATCTGAGACATTTGTTGGTTTTGACTAATTCTGAACTAAACATAAGTTATTGGATTAAGTATTTGGATTAATTTGGTTGATGTTGGTGAGCACAGTTCTAAATGATATTACTGTAAACAAAAAGAGAAAAAAAATAATTATAAAAACCTTTTTATAAACAAGCTTTTCTTTTATATGTCTGTTACCAAAATGAAAATAATAATTACATGCTTTATGATGATTTCGAAAGCTTGTAGCGTAAATAGAAAACAGAGAAAGAATAAACGGGATATTTACCATGTTTAATTATTTTGAGTTTCCGCATAAATCTGCAATCGCTCAACATTTATTGGAGTCCGGTACGAACCACTGGATCGAGCTACATAACCCTCAGATGCTCTCGACAGAACGCCACCATATACCAAGACTGGTTAGGGAAGCAATTGAAATAAAAAAGTATAAAAATTTCACTCGTGAGGATGGGTTTCAACTGCCGAACGTCTGGCATCCAGTGGTCCGTCTTTGCAAAAACAACCGGGAACAAGCTAAAACAAAATCGCGAGTGGATACAGTGAGCATCGTATGTCGTGAACGTGGTCGAGGTCGGGTTCGAGTTTGTAGTGAGAGTGAAACCAATAGTAATGCAGATACGCGTAGTAAAAGAACTCGAAAGAGGGTAGATCGATATAATTACTCCTAGGAAAAAACTTTTTCTTTGTTCACCGCCACTACTCCAGTTCGTCCGTGATCATGGTGCTTGCAACAGCGCCGAAATATCGGAAACTCAAAAGAATGAAACATGGTAAATATCACGTTTATTCTGATACTGATGTGAGTGACCATGATAGTTTAAATACCTATACAGAGAAAGAACTTGCTCAATATGTACTTACAAGCTTATTTTATTTATATATGTATATATATATATATATATAAGCTTGTGTAAAGTGTTTTTATTAATAATTTTGTTACATTCCTACTATTCATTAGATCCTAGAAAATACTCTGTGGAAAAAGTAATGAAATACTTGAATTTTTTAATGTATTATCGAGGCAATTAGAAACAGACTGTAACATATTAAAAGCTCCCCTATTAATGGAAATGTGTCGACCACAATGGTCGCATTCGTCATGCGTTGTATTCTGACAATCGCTTGCAGTATACACGCTCCATACCACAGAACAGAAAAAACTGTTCCGTGCTCTATATACTGAATTTTAAATATTTTTAATAAAAGTATGTATTAAGTGACACTATATCAATGGTTTTACTGAAGTCATACCTAAGATGGCTAAAGAGATTGTAAGTGGGACAACATAGTCCAATTAAACAAAACACGGATACTCGTCGAATCAGTATCAAATTTTAGGTGCAGCAGTTCAAGCTGAACCTTGATGAATCAGTCAGTGAGGATAAATATATAGATTGTGGATGTTCGAGGATGTTTACTCAATCATTCGATTGAGTAAACATCCTAAAGCATATCCATAATTCTAAAGCAAAGGATTATTTATCAATGGATACTCAAACAGCCGTATAATCTATTGGGACAGTTTTAATTTTATATATCCCACTGTGGAAGGAAGTCGAGTAAAATGAATACGTAATTTTGGATATTAACAATGAAGTTGGTCACATAATCTTTTATAGGGTTATCTCAATACGCATTGTGCTTTGCAATAACAATTAGAAATTCTATTGCTTCGTAATCCTTTCAAAACCATTGAGGTGATATTTTTTCTTTTCAAAACTTAAATTTAATGGGTCATTCAGCAAATGTATTTCTAACGACATCTTTGATAATCAATTATGACGTTTTTGACAGTTTGATTATTCTTAAATTATGCTGTAGTTTGGCAATTCAATTAGGATGTAATATAAGTATACCTATAGAGTGTGATACCGAAGCCGCCAGACATATGTATATTCTTTAAACAAAGCTGATTAAATTGATAATAAACTCGTTATTTTATCAATACCTCGTGAGTGGTAATTTTTTTTATAATGGAGCCCTCACATCTACATCACCTGCGAGCCTGGCATACAGACAAGGTAAATTATAAATAAAAAATACTATTTTATGGAAGAAATAAAAATCAATTCAAACTACAATACGCCATGCATGCAAACAAGCAAGTATAAATTTCGCATGCAGAAGGCATGTAGCTTGCAGCAAACATGCAGCAAACATCGTTTCTGTCACAAATCCGGCGCTGCGGGACTATTTTATATATGAAACTATTCACATGTTAAGGTATAATTTGCATGTAGGTACGTATTTAAACTATAGGTATTATGCTGTCCGTATTCTAAAATGACGATAAAAAAAAGATAAACTTCATCATTTTACGCACCAATTAGAGACGCGATAGTACGTTACGCAAAAAGATCGTAATAATAATATTTTTTATTTTTTTTGTGTTACCAGCGGTGAGTAGGGTAGCCAGAGCTCACTGGAGAATTTGTGCTGTCAGTGGGAAGACTAAAGGCTTGTCCTGCTTTGTCTTCTACTGACGGCACAGAAACTCTGTACTTACAGGGTTGGCAGCGCGACTGTGACTCCTCTGGTGTTACAGACGTCCAAAGGTCACGGTAACCACTTTCCATCAGGTGGGCCGTGTGCTTGTCTGCTAACTAAGTGGTATAAAAAAAAAATATAATTCATATAAATTAATAATTATGACGTATTATTTCTTCACGCGAGTAAGTAGCTGAAACTTTTTATGTATATGTACATCAAGTATGTATGCGCCATATTTGAAAGCCATTATGTTCACGGGTCTATTAGTAATACGTCATTGTTTACTATACATATATATTATTACTTGTTCTGGCTGACTTATTAACTGAGTCATCAAAGCAGACCGCTGAATCTACAAACTTGAGATTTCGATAAATAGTTTTGGAAGTTTCACTATTATGGTGTTAAAATAAGGGATGAATATTTGTCTGAAAGTTCATAAGTGTATCACCGTTTTTAAAAAACATACAACAATATTTAGAGTAAACAGAAAAATGATAGAGCAAATGGTAATTTAATATCAACCTCATTACATTAAACAAGGCTGAAAAAATTATGCATCATCTTATCCGATAAATGATTAAGCCACCTAAATTAATTATAGTTGATTTTTACTAATAACTTCAAAATTGCGCGAGGATTTTTCCGCCTGATTGGGAATGACCCTAACGAAGTAAATTAGGTAAAGCGCGAAAAAAAGAGCATCTTCTTAATAAATGTAATTTCGTTTTGGGACTTCATTAGTGGCGCCAAAGCAATAGATACTCGTTAAAATGAAAAAGAGAGAAAAGGGATTTCACAAAGCTGAGCTTAATTGGAATTCAATGACCCGCAAATCAGTAATGCTAAACTCTCAGTTAGACACAGCTTAATTAGATATAAGATCCCTACCAAATATAGAGTTATGTTTCCCTTCATTATGCTCTTACTGTTCAGTCGAAGACTATTTTGTTTATTTAAATTTCACAGCAGTTATCAAACCGTAAGCAACTTGCACATGTAAATTAGTCTATCTCCTAGCGAAAACCTGCAGTAACCATTTTGATCTTTTACAAATTACAAAAAACAATGTGTTATTTTCGAAGCTTTTTTTAACTATACAGTATTATTCCTTATCTAATTAAATACTTTAGATACGTTTACAAATTACAAAAAACAATGTGTTATTTTCGAAGCTTTTTTTAACTATACAGTATTATTCCTTATCTAATTAAATACTTTAGATACGTTGTGCATTTAATGTAGATAAAAATTGTCATTCTAAATATATATAAGTAATCACTACGAATAAATAAGGGAAACCGCAATTTGAAAACACGATAAAATAAATGCAAGCAGAAATGCCGATTGAAGTCAGATCATGGAATTTATACCTTTGTATTAACTCTTATCTAAATAAATTATTTCATCTTTAATATTATTTCAACAAATCCTGTAGATTCCCACACATTATTTAAAAACTATTAAATTACGGGTATGGGTTAAAGGCGTGCGACGCACAATTGGGTTTGCTAAACAGAAGGTGCAACGCGAACGGAAACCGATTGCGTGGTCCGGAGTGCGTGGAAGGTTCCATGCGATGCACCCTGGGCAACGGAGGCTGCAGTGCCTCTCTTCCAGGGGAGGTGTTGCCGCCTACGGTAAATGCAAGCCGCGATGTGAGCAACCCTGAAGAAGGCTACCTGAATACGGCTGAATTAGGCTAGATGATGGCTCTCCACTGTCCTCTTTAACCAAAGGCAGAGTAGGCATAAGGAGAGCTGGTCGCTGAGCACAGGCGTGGAGGCTACAGGTGCGGCCGCCCCCTTCACGTCCAGCTACCCACCTTTCCGGGGCTCAATCGGGGCAACGTGCTCTTGCCATCTTAAAACCGTAGATGACCCAAAGTCTACTGAGGAGCGCGTGATGCTCTATGCAATCTTTTACCTCGGCATCTGAAGACCCGAGACGGAATTCGGTTTTAGTCGGTCCGAATCCGATATAACCATTCCTGATGGCTGACAGGGGTGATATCCGAAAGAACTTCCGCACCAAAATGAAAGGGAACGGAATTCGAGACCACGCGGGTGGAGCCGCGGGCAACAGCTAGTACAATGATATTTCGTATAGATATTACAAAACAGCTAATTTCTTCCCTCCAATGGAAATGAAAGTACTTACTACTACTACTTACTTTGAATTCCTAATAAAATATAGAGGTTGAGATATTCAGGGTGTTGCAAATCGGGTTTATAACTTAGTTGTGTTTACAGGGAGCCTTGTGTTTACAGAGAGCCTTGTTTTGAAGTGGCAGCAATATAAAGATGATCGGTCTATAATTATGTTACCTCATTTATAATGTGCATACAAATTTAAGGGTGCCGGGTGGGTAGTTAAAGCGCGACACTGACGACTAACCTAGCACATACTTATGACAAGAGTGTGTAGAGAGGAGGTGGGTATACGACACGTGTCCACCCAACGTCGCGACGCACCCCCTCTACCCGTACCCCGGACACATGTAAGTGAATGGTGAATCTTGCTCGCTGTGCTTCTACCAGTCTGACTACGAATTCGGCGTTGTTCCGAGTTTGTTCCACTCTATATTTACATGAAACGAGGAACATTTTTGTATTCGATGTAGACAAACTCAGTTTCTGTGTTGAATCGTAACAAGGAAATATTCTCGTACATTTGACTCACTTCTACCTTAGCTACAAGCTCTCTCAAAGACAATACGTTGTTGTGTATCTTAATATTATCTTGTGTGCTAGTTTTAACTAATAGCTCATATTTAAAACTTTACATTGGGTAGGCTGTTGCAGGTTTAGAACTAACGAATTGGTCGTGAAATCGAGAAATTTCGAATTCGTATTCCACACCTAGTACTCTCCCTATTACTGACGACTGACGTGCGCTAACACTAATAGGTCTAATATATGTACCTATGCATTTCGAGTGGATTGAATTGCATTTTGAGTGGAGCTCAAATTGGACAAACTGGCATTAGCACATTATCAAACGTTCATAGCAAGCGTTCGTCTACATTGATTTAAATTAATATACCTAACGAATGTCCATGCATTGAAATGCTTTTTCGACTTAACAACTAGGTAGTTATATACAAAAGATTAATTTCGCCGTCATTTGAAAACTGATTTTAATAATTATTTTTAATTGAAAGTGCGTATTTGTAAGTAGCTTACTTCCGAGTTGGTTCTATAGCTATAGATCCGGGAATCCCAAAAAAATCGAGGGCAACCCTCAAAAATTTGTACAATTTGGCATAATAATCATAATCATAATACTCAGCATTAATTATCCAAAGGAGGTATGGAGGAGCAAAGAGCATGGACGATTTCGTCGGGCCTTAATTAGAAATGTGATAAACGGCTTAATTCTCACAACGCTTTATACGCTTCAGCTTATACTTTTAGGCAGACTTAAAAAAGCGCTTTTTACTTAAACCGTTTTTTTTGTAGGCTGCTTGAAACGTGCGTAAATTGGACAACTATTTTGTGCTATCGCTTTTCTAACCAAATACTTATCCAATGTAAGTAAGTATCCTTTTTTATATTCAGACCGTTAACTCATTGACTACACACCGCTAGATGGTAAGAAACTTGTCCAGAACCGTTCCAGATTCTGTCAATCTTAACAGGCAAGTCCAATCAATGAACTGCCACGTGTTCTTTCAAAGGTTTAGAACTGTCTAATAAGTCTAGAATAATGATTGTTTTTAGCTATTTTAAGCTTTTAATCCAGACAAAATAAAGATTCGGGCTTGCATAAATTCGCATAGAGCTGAAAATTGGTGGGGATCTTAAATACACCACAATACAAGAAATATCAAAGTCCCCATCGATTAACAGTTTAACTTTAATTTTTAAAATCGCAATATCTTCGAAGTTGCGATCCGTATAAAAAAAAGTTCAAGAACAATTATGTAGGTAATTACTTGATCTACAACTTTGTCCAACCTACTTTTGCGATAGCACTTGCTGTTTACGAAAACAATGCGAGAATATAATAATATGGACCTTGTGCGATGAATTTAAAAAAATCAACAATTATAATCGATGGGACTTTTGATATTCTTGTATTATGGTATTTAAGACCCCTACCAATTTTCAGCTCTATGCGAAATTATGCAAGAGCTGAAAAATTACACCATTTTATTTCTTCTATTTTGAGTGGATTATTTATAAAGCTTATACTTAAAAACGTTAAGTACGTTTTTAAGTATAAGCTTATAAAATACGCTTATAAAATAAACAGACTTCGTTATGTTATGTATAAACGATCGCTACTAGTTTTAATCGGGCCTCAGGAGAATACCCCAGCCATAAAATTTCTGGTTGTCCTCTTCTAGGCAAGGGTGAGTATTTGCATGGACACAATCAAGTGGCCAGGACTGTCCGTCAGCAAATTGCTTTTAAATATAGCCTTGTAGATTCAGCGGTAGCGTATTACAGGTATGTGCCCGACCCAATTCTTGACAATGGTCAAGGACCTAGAGTCAGCTGGGGAGCGCGGGATGCTCTCTTACACCCGAGATTTAAGATGACGATCTTAAGACCCGAGACGACATGCGACCGACGCAAAGTCGGTTGCATTTGTTTCTTTTTACTAATAAAGGAATGTTTCCTTCGAGGGAAATTCACTATCGCCAGTATATAGAGAACTTTCCCACCAGGTGGAATACTTTTGACCTAAAAGTATTCCATCCTTTAGATTAAAACCAGCTTATAAGTGTTGATACGTACGAATACATTTATAATGGCAAGTTTAAATTTAATTTCTTTATCTCTTTCGCCCTCTTTGGCGCAGCGGTAGAACGTTTGACTGCTACGCAGAGGGCGCAGGTTCGATTACCACTCTGAGCAAATATTTGTATGCATAAATATATATATATGTATTGGTCTGGGTGTTTCTATGTATAATATGTATGCATTTACAAAAAAATAGTATCTAAGTATATTTATCCGCTTTTCCGATTCTATATCACAAGCTAGTTAAACAATGCTTACCATGGGTCTAGATAGTGATATGTAGAATGTTGTAGAACTGTAGAATCAAACTAAATTAACAAAGGTAGGTTAAAAACAGAACGACAAGAACTCAATACTATATCAAAGTACAATAGGATCTATGTAAGGATTTTTATAATTTTTTACAAGTGCAGGTGATAAAATTTAAGCTAAACTCCAATGGTGCAGATGATGTAACAAGATTGATTTATTCAACAGTTATCAAACAGTTATTTACCTAGTTGGTCAGAAGGTCTCCACTAACCTCGTAGGAGTTTATAAGTGGTCGTAGTGGTTTAAGTTGTCAACTCAACAACTGCTGCTCGTTGTGTGATTCACAAATAATTATGTTAAGTTTGGTTCAGTTGGTTACGTTTGTTGTATTTTAAAGAAATTTTTAGGAGGCAAAATTGGAAAGCTGTTTTCCTATTATATACTTATCTAGATATATATCGTTTTTAGGTACATACCAATATACACGAGCGTTAGTGCCTTTTTTTAATATACTCTTATTATTGCAACATAATCTTTGCCTTAACGTAGGGCTAATTAACTCAACAAAATTGTAAATCGCGCGCGATACACCAGACCAATTAAATAAAACTTTATACTGGTAGCAATACAATTACGTCAAAATTATACCTGTATCAAGAAAATGATGTAAAGATTTCAACGAATGAAAATAAAACGTACCTTCTTCTATTTGTAAACTAATGTGAATGTTGGAGATATTTTTAAAAACCATAGATTATGTTAGATTATTCTTGGGATAGTTTCGAGTTTCAAGTCAAACTGTTTAGGTTTTGCGTTAATAATTTAGTCAGTTCGTTATTCCTTATTGGGGACAAGTAAGTATGAAGATTATTTGTCTCATTTTATTTAAGTTCAATTCTATTGAAAATAGTTTAGTAGTCTGTTTAGGACTAGTACGTTCGCACATTACGGACTTTTACAGATTGGAAATCTGAAGGCACAGTACCTAAATGGCACGATTTCCATCTAGTTACAAAAAGAAAAAGTCTCAAATCATCAAGATAGATTACTTCACCACACAAACATATCGTTATCTATATAACACAATGCAACTCAACAATACAAATACAATAGCCCTTAGACTGCAACAAACTGATCTAAAAGAATAAGCATGATTGCAGTCGCTAAGAATCACCGAAATTATGATTTTAATATATTATAAAGAGTAAAGAGATTCTAAAAACACTTATTATAAAATTACAAGTGCTATTCCATTTATTTTAATAAAAATTAAATTATAAATCATAGCCATATTAGATCAAACACTAATCAGAAACGCGTGACGTTTTCGTGAATATTATTTTGACATTGTGTATATCGTTAATAAAGTCTGTACATCCTCAGTCACTGTTAGCAACCGTACGATAATTGTCATACATGTACGATAATTTACGAAATCGTAACGCCATAGACAGACGCCATTACAATTTTGACTTTTTAACGACAAATTTAAAATATATTTAAAAAAATATAATTTTTCCTTGTTTTTTTTTTTATGTGCGCAAAATCCTCACGGATACCTCCCCACCGGAGCCGGAGCCGGACTTTATGTCGGACTCGAACCGACTAAAACGCACGCCGCCTGTGGGTCGCTTTGGTTGCCGAAGGTGAGGTTGACAGGCATATCCCTCGCACCCCGGCCGACACAGGGCCATCTCTCACGATCTGGCCCTCTTCTCGGGTGTGGGGACTACAGAGTCCCCAAATTTTTCCTTGTAAACTTTATTTATTTGCAGTATTAGGATTTATTTTGAATACGTAATAACAACGTAGAGTAGTTTTTCAAAATCTATCATCATGCCTATTGTAAACTTTTGTCATTGGCAAGCGGTTGTACGAAAGCAATAGCAGTTATCTAACGTGTATTCTGTAGCTGATTAATGGCTACAATGAAAGAGATAAAAGAACCAGTGACAATAATTCATGTCGCTATATTTGTACACGTTCGATGTTCAACAATGCACCACAGCAAAGGGGTGATATTTAACTCAAAATCAATGCCAACTCCATTGTATGCACACCGCGTCTGCCAGGAGGGGGAACTTTATGTCTTCTGCTTATACTAATAACACCACCCCTTAAAGGGTGGTTCCTTTCGAATAGGGAGCATCTAAACTTTGTATGTTAATATAAACACTCGTGTAGGCTGCCTTGCGAACATCACAGAATTCAATGTATTAAAAGCGTTATTATTACATGAGCAACCCTACTGAGGGGTACCTGTTATCTGGTAAGGGCATATCGAAATATTCAGTAAACTGGTTTATAACAGAGTTAAATGTGTCTTTATTGTAAATGTATGTATTACAAACCATGGTCGAGTATGACAACAAATATATATCGGCGAGCCATTTTTGAAATATTCACACCATTCCTGATAAATTTTGAATGAAGTCGTTAGTACAAAGTACTTGACAATGGTCATGTGTGTATGATCGCACGAATTACATTTTAGTTGAGCTAATTAGCCCCTCGTGAAGACAAAGATTATGTTGCAATAATAAGGGTAAATTAAAAAAGGACACTAATGCTCGTGTATAAATTCCTACGAGGTTAGTGCAGAACTTTGACCGACTAGGTAAATGATTATGCGAAACTGTCGAATATATCAATCTTGTCACAGTATCTGCACAACTGAAGTTTACTTTTATCACCTGCACTTGTAAGACATTATAAAAATCCTGTCAGTGATCCTAATGTATTTTGCCTCTTACTTGTATTTGAAAATATTTTAATATTAGCTCTGTATAGCAAGCAATCAATGTAAGGGTTTTCGGTTTTGCTGATTACGAATATACATATTATCAATTTAAGGATCAAAGATGGTAGACTCGAAATTTTCAATAAAATAATGTGGGTATCGTTTACGAGGTTTTTGGGTTGGTAAAATAATGTTAAAGACCGACCACTTGGCCCACTGAACTGAATAGAACAGGTATAAACTTGCTGTATTCATGAATAATAATCTCAAATATTGGTTGCGCCGATAGTAAAATTTGTATTTTCCCGCTCAATAGTAGTAGTATATCGAATAATTCAAATCTCTCTCAATTGATTGACACTGAACACACGCTTCCTATACCCATCTCCCTCCCGCACTACCTTTAAAGTGAGATAGCAATAGTTTTCGCCCCGCCCAATTGTTGAAATAGCCGCATCTTCACTTCCGCATCGAACTAGCACCATCAATGGCGGCGGCGCGCGCGACTCTCAGAAATTAATAATATTTGTTGGATTTTAACCGCTTTCATAGACTTTTACCGATCGGATTGTGCCTCTCGTGTCCCTCAAGTGATTTAGTGAAGTGGGCAGCAGCTCCTGAGCCAGGAAGAGAAGACCGGTGCACCGGCTCCGACAGCAAGTGGCGTCATAAAGGTTAGTGCATCCTCTCCTACTTTCTTGGGTTGCATTCACTGCCTAAACCACCTCCGCGGCAACCCGATCACCTATCTTGTTTGTTGTGTAAAGTGTCATCTGAAATATTTAGCTTCATCCCCCGCAAAATACAGTCCACTAGCTCACGTGGCGTGAGAATCGCGTCACCATTCTTTTTGGTCCCTCTCACCGGATCCTTAGTCGTAGTTCGCATTTTGTTATTTATTCCATAGGGAATAAACGCACCGCACCTAAATACCTAGTTATTTTAGTAGAAAACCCCGCATCTAGGCATTTAGGTTTAGATCTTAGGTATCCTAGACACCCTAGTGCATAGGCACAGTGTAATACCTAACGCATTTGGCTATTTCAATTTCTAAGTTGTCCGTTCGCCGCTAGTTCGCATCGTATTTACCTAATGCCTACATAGGTAGGTACGCGGTTATACCTCGCTCGCATTTCATTCAAATTCATACGAAAGTATTTTAATTTGAATAGATATTACGCAATACTTAATCCCTGAAATAATAGTTGAACCTAGACAGCGATCTAGCTCGCGTAGGTACGATCTGGTTGTTGTTATTCGCGTTTTGTTATTCACTTAAAACCTCTGATTTGGCTATTAGAGATTCGTTCTTATGTTCTATAGAAAACTTAGATAGTTTACGCGCGGATTTCGAATCCTTAGTACATGACATCAACGTTTTAGAGTTAGATTTAAATCCCGATTACTCAGTGAGTTATCAGGCATTGTCGTCGTTTGACGATTTGTATTGTCGTATCAAACGCGTCGCTAGGAGTTTGGAGAAACCGTCTGACCGACCCAATCCCACTCGCGACCGACCTAAGTTGCCACCAATTCAAAACCCGAATTTGATGGTAACATCCGCAATTGGTGTTTATTTATAGATAGTTTTGAGAATACAATAAATAAGAACGTTTCGTTGACAGATCACGAAAAATTGCATTATCTCGTTGAAAAATTAACTGGTAAAGCTATAACCGTTTGCGCTGGAATTACGTTTAGTGCCGAAAATTATAATTTAATTTTAAATACTTTGAAAGCTAAGTATGAGGATAAAAGATCGGTAGCTAACGCATATTTGGATCAGATGTTTGATTTGAAATCCATTACGGCATGTAACGATCAAAACTTAGAGAAGTTTCTAGATACTTTCGCATCATCTGTTCGCGCCGTAAAGAACCTAAAGATCGAAGACCTCTGCGACTTCTTATTTTTGTATATGGGTTTAAAGAAATTAGATTCCGAAACCATTCGTTTATTTGAGTCGGATCATCGCGGCAATAAAATTCCTAAGTTCGAAGACTTAGAAAGTTTTGTTCGCGAGCATATAAAAATATTGCAACGCTCTTCATCGAAACATGAAGGCGCGAAGAAAGTTGTTAGTTCCGAACGTAAAATAGATGCGTCATCGAAGTCACTGAGGTCAACTCATACTTATGTTAATACCGCACCAGCACATGTACAATCACCTGTTTGCTCTTTGTGTAATGCTCATTATTCGCAATTGTACAAGTGTCCGGGTTTCCTAAAATTATCGCCTAATGATCGTTATAAATTTGTTCGCGCTAATAATTTTTGTTTTAATTGTCTCGGTACTAAACACCGCGTTGTTTTATGTAATAGTAGCAATAGTTGTCGCAAATGTCCAGCGAGACACCACACTTTACTCCATTTTGAAAATAGTAACGCCGCATCCAATGTGAGCACAGTTGGTTCGTCGAGCGGTGGCACACCGTCGCATAGCTCGCCCGCGTCGGTGACGCCTGCGCCACAGCCGCAGCCCGCGCTCGCGCGCGGTCCTGCCCGCACGGAGACCGCTGCGAATGACGTCACCTTGTGTTCGTTGTCCGCTAGTGCTGCGCTCACTACTGTTGTTCTCGCGACTGCTCGCGTTATTATTGTTGATGCATTAGGTAAACCGCACATTGTTCGAGCGCTATTAGATGGCGCTTCGCAAAGTAATTTTATTACTCAAGATTGTTGTCAACGTCTTGGTTTCAATGCTAATAAGCGTTCAAGCCGCTCAGTGGTGAAGGGTTTTGGAGGTTTACAGGCAGCTATTCATGGCACCGTTAAAACAAGGTTTGGATCTCGTTTTAATAATAATATTTAGTTTGACATGGATTCGCTCGTTACAGATAAAATAACTGAACAGTTGCCTACCGTCCCGGTGGACACGTCTTTATTAACGAAATTTAAAGACTTGCCTTTAGCAGATGAGACTTACGCTGTTCCTGGAGTCGTCGATATATTGATCGGCGCTTCGATTCTCCCGCACCTCCAGTTATCACGTAAGGTTCAAGGGGGACCGACGTACCCCGCTCCGCACACACTGGAAACAGTTCTTGGTTTTGTTATAATTGGTTCCGCACCCGCTTCTATAGATAGTTTTAGTCACTCGACTGCTTCGTTCTGTTGCACCGTCGAGCCGCCACTGGAGTCTACCATCCGCAAGTTTTGGGAAATTGAAGAGGTCAATGTCCCACCTATCCTAAGCCCTGATGACAAGATGGCTGAGGAGATTTACTGTCGCACGACTACTCGTGATGAGCAGGGTCGTTATGTTGTCGCGCTCCCTTTCAAGGGAGATATTTTTTCGCTCGGTGACTCCCGTGTATCCGCTGAAAAACGCTTTCTTTGTTAAGAACGAAAGATGCAGGCGTCTCCAAAGTTAAAGCAAGCCTATGATGAGGTTGTTAACGAATATTTAGATAAAGGTTACATCTCACCTGCGCCTGCGGACACTGACGAGACCCAGCCTTCGTACATTATCCCGCACCACGGAGTTATTAGAGAAGATAAGCTTACTACTAAACTCCGCGTAGTTTTGGATGGCAGTGCTAAGACTAGCACTTCCGTGTCGCTTAATGACATTTTGTATTGTGGTCAAAATCTTCAAGGTAATTTATTTGACATAATTGTAAATTTTCGCTTATTCGCTGTTGCACTCTCTGCAGATATTCGACAAATGTTTTTGTGCCTTGAAGTGCGCAAATCCGATCGTAGGTTTCAACGATTTTTGTATAGATTTTCCCCGCAAGAACCTTTAATGGTTTACGAATTTAATCGTGTTTGCTTCGGGCTTACTGTAGTAGGCTTCGCGGACGCTAGTGAGAAGGCGTATGGAGGAGTAGTTTATTTTCATGTCTCGAATGCAGGTAAGGTTTCAATTAGCCTTATAAGCGCGAAATCAAAGGTCTCTCCTCGTAAGGTCGTCTCTCTGGCGCGCCTCGAGCTATGCGCTTTACTATTGTTAGTTAGATTGATCACCTCTATCGTCAATGCTTGTAGTAGTCGCATTAATATTAGTAGAATTTTAGCTTTTTCGGACTCAACAGTCGCTTTGTGTTGGGCCCACTCTTCGCCCCATCGTTGGGACACATTCGTCGCTAATAATAGAGTGGCAAAAATTCAATCTGAATTAGCGCCACAAAATCTCTTTCACGTTGCTGGCACCGACAACCCAGCCGATTGTCTCTCTCGTGGATTGCTTCCTTCGCAAATTTTAGATCACCCGTTATGGTTTAGTGGACCGTCCTGGATTCATGCCGCGTTAGATAAGTGGCCAGTTAGTCAATTCAATCCCACTACGGTTTCCGAACCACCCGAGGAGAAGAAGCACTCGCTTGTTGTATCGGTCCCGCGTGAAGAGTCCCTTATTTTGTTGTTGGCTAATCGCGTCTCGTCTTGGTCGAGACTGTTGCGTTGTGTTATTTATGTAGGCCGATTTTTGAGAATTTTATCTACGCGCGGTCATATAACCGCCGCTGATTTAGATAAAGCTGAATTGGTCATACTTCGCGAGTTGCAGAAATTTTATTTTGCTTCTGAATTTAAAAATTTAGAATTTAACAAACCTTGTAGTCGTTCTTTCCGACACTTGAAACCATTTTTGGAAGATGGACTCATTCGAGTAGGTGGTCGTTTGAGAAATTCAAGTTTAGGATTTGAACAAAGGCATCCAGTAGTTCTCCCGCGTAAGGACCACGTATTAGATTTGTTAGTAGATTATCATCATAAGGTGAATTGTCACGCTGGTCCCGATTTGTTAATGTCTATTTTGAGACAGAAATACTGGATAATTTCCGCTCGTAATTTGATTCGCGCTAGAGTACACAGATGTGTACCTTGTTTTAAACTCCGCCCGCGTTTTATCGCGCCTGAAATGGCCGATCATCGCTCTTGTCGTGTTGTTCAATCCGCAAAACCTTTCGTACACACCGGTACAGACTTTGCTGGACCTTTCAAAGTCACTATTGCTCGTGGTCGTGGCATTCGCTCCACGAAAGCTTATGTTTGTTTGTTCATTTGTATGACAACTCGCGCGGTTCATATAGAGTTGACCGGTGATTTAAGTACGCAAAAATTTATGTCCGCTTTTAAACGTTTTTTGTCGCGTCGTGGTCCGGTTAAGCGCATGTATTCGGACCACGGTACAAACTATGTAGGGGCCCGACGTAGTATTTCGGAATTGCACGCATTCTTACGGTCTAAGTACTACCAAAGTGAATTCGCTCACATCTTAGCCGAAAATCGCATTGAATGGTACTTTAACACGCCTGCAGCTAGTCATTTTGGTGGTAATTGGGAAGCGAATATTAAAAGCCTTAAGTCGCATCTGTTTCGCGTCATAGGCGAACAGATTCTCTCGTTCGAGGAGTTGAGTACCGTACTCGCTCAAGTAGAGGCGGTGATGAACACGCGTCCGCTGTGTCGGACTCTATCTAGCGATCCATCAGAGCCATTAGCGTTAACGCCAGCTCACTTCTTAAATACGACTCCTCTAAAATATTTGCCCGCAATGGATGTTGATGACGATAGAATGCACCTTCTAACTCGTCACGCTCTTTTAGATAAATTAGTCCAATCGTTTTGGAATCGTTGGAGAACCGATTATTTGCACACGCTGCAGTCGCGTCAAAAATGGAATACTCCATCCAACCCAATTACTGTAGGTACGGTGGTAGTCCTTATGACTGAGAATGCGCCTCCTTTACATTGGCCTCTAGGGGTAGTAGAGGAAGTTTTTCCCGATTCCCGCGGGATAACTCGTGTTGTACGGGTTAAAACCGCAACCGGATCGTATCTGCGCCCGGTTGTTCGCCTCTGCCCTCTGCCTAACCAGCAGTAGGCACGAGTTCAAACCTAGTTTTATATTTTAGTTGTTATTTCCCAAACCTAGATTTAGATTAGACTTTAGATTTGTTCCGCATTTTTCGTTTTGAAGGTAACCCTTCAAGCCGGGGGGGAATGGTTGCGCCGATAGTAAAATTTGTATTTTCCCGCTCAATAGTACTGTTGTATATCGAATAATTCAAATCATCTCTCAATTGATTGACACTGAACACACGCTTCCTATACCCATCTCTCTCCCGCACTACCTTTAAAGTGAGATAGCAATAGTTTTCGCCCCGCCCAGTTGTTGAAATAGCCGCATCTTCACTTCCGCATCGAACTAGCACCATCAATGGCGGCGGCGCGCGCGACTCTCAGAAATTAATAATATTTGTTGGATTTTAACCGCTTTCATAGACTTTTACCGATCGGATTGTGCCTCTCGTGTCCCTCAAGTGATTTAGTGAAGTGGGCAGCAGCTCCTGAGCCAGGAAGAGAAGACCGGTGCACCGGCTCCGACAGCAAGTGGCGTCATAAAGGTTAGTGCATCCTCTCCTACTTTCTTGGGTTGCATTCACTGCCTAAACCACCTCCGCGGCAACCCGATCACCTATCTTGTTTGTTGTGTAAAGTGTCATCTGAAATATTTAGCTTCATCCCCCGCAGAATACAGTCCACTAGCTCACGTGGCGTGAGAATCGCGCCACCAAATATTAATAACTAAATTCTAATATCATATAGTATACCAATATCGCTGATATCGTTGATATCCTAACATAAATATATCATCGAATAGAATATTATGCATTTGTTAAACCAAGTATGTATTACAAACCATAGATAACGTCAGAATCAATTCAGGAACATTACGGCATGCAAAAACGGCGCAAACACTAAGCATAAAAATAAATATAGCTACTTACTCACGTGAAAAAATAGTTAGATAGATAGATAATTCTTTATTGCACATCAATATTATTAAAAATGATTGTACTTACTTAAATGCACAATGGGCAGCCTTATCACTAAAAGTGATTTCTTCTAGGCAACCTTAGGATGGACAGGAATTATAAGTATATAAGTGATAGTTGGAGTAATTTGTCAACTTTTATAAAATAATGTGTTACAGGAATAATTACATAGTATACAAATATGAAATATGTTATTTTTAAACTTTCGCGGCGTGAATTCATAATTATACTAGGTATCGGGACTTCTCGCGAATTATATCTTGGAACTTCCAGTTTCTGCCGACGTTTCGGATGCGTTGCAGCACCCGTGGTCACCACTTGACTAGTCTTCGAGGGTCGAGAGGTATGCGGGGAACATTTTTTTTTGAGCGCCTACTCACCATAACACTTATTATGAACGGTTAAGCTGGCGACACACCACACTCACTATGTCAGTTTTTAATGGCACTGTTTTTTGGTTTTAGTATCTTAATCACTGGATTCCACGTTCCGGATAGTTTGAATCCATCTTCCCTATTGAATTTTTTATATTTTTTTATTTCAATGGCTTCACGCACAATCCGTGAATAAAAGTGGCGATCAGTGGAGAGGACTTTGGGTCGATGAAGCTCAATACAGTGATTGGTACCCGTCTCAAGATGTTCTGCTACTGCCGATTTGTTGAACTGACGGTTTTTCACAGATGCGATATGTTCTCTGACTCTCTCTGCAATGGTTGGCTTAGTCTAGCCTATGTAGGAACTACCGTAGCTGCAATACACTTTATAAACACCCGGTGTTTGTAGAGGTATGACGTCCTTCGATGATCGCACGTATTTCGCTACTTTAGCGAACGGTTTAAAAATCGTCTTGATGGAAAACTTTCGTAAGCAAAATCCGATTTTGTCCGTTACACCTTTCACCGTGTGTGAAAGGTGTGACTTAAGTCGGTGTAATTTTTCGAACTCATCCTTTGTGAAGTCTTTTTCGTGCTCCTTTCGTGGACCTCGGCACACACCACTACCTCCTTCCAGTCTCACAGTGGGAGGCACTCTCATCGTCATCAAGCCCCAGATGAAATATCTGGTGCTCGTGCTTGATGGCCGGTGTGACTTCGAGAAGCATTTCCGTAGTCTGGGCCCCAAACTAGTGGGCACAGCCAAAGCTCTGCCGCGGCTACTGCCCAACCTGAGGGGCCCGGCGGACTCCTGCAGGAGACTCTACGCGGGTGTCGTACGGTCCATGGCCCTGTACGGGTGTCCCGTGTAGGCGGACACCCTGAAGGACAGGCATATGCCCCTGCTGCGTGGTCCGCATCAGAAGATGGCCTGCCGGATCATCAGGGGGTACCGCATGACATAGTTCGACGCGGCGAGTCTCCTCGCCGGATCGCCACTGTGATTCCTGGAAGCGAGATTCCTTTCGGGGCTATACCGGTTCTGATAGGCGGTGGGGGGCGGGGTCACGATCCCGAGCCCGAAAAAATTCGGGCCGTGAGATCCCGGCTCTACAGGGACATGGTGGCGGAATGGTAGCTACGACTTGGGCGCCCAAGCGCAGGGTGCACTGTAGTAGCGGCAGTAAGACCCATCATGGGGAGTGGTTAGAGAGACCACACGGCAGCCTCTCGTACCGTCGCACGTTCATCGAGTGTCCGGCGTGGGATATGCCAAGACGGGAGCTAGTGGCGGTCCTGGGAGTGAGAGTTCTCACTCTCTCCACTTTGCGCGACGGTCCGCTGCGCAAATGCGTGGGCGCCCGGTGCCTCCTTCTGCGAGCAAGTAATGCTCGTGAAGGATGAGGCGGGGCGGGGGCAGCAGCGAGAGTGACGAAGGATCGCAAGCTAAGCTGCACGCGTACGAAGGCAACTCGGGCGTCCGAAGTCGATGAATGACCTCCGCACCCCATGAGCGCAGGCCTGGGGGTGATGAGTGGAGCCGCCTGTCATCCTGGCAGAAGCAGGTCGCGGCGCCTCCCCATTTCCGGGGAAGAGTTGGGGACTCTGTGGTTCCCTCACCCGAGGAGAGGGCCAGAGATGGCCCTGAATCGGCCGGGGTGCGAGTGATATGCCTGTTAACCTCACCTTTGGCAACCAAAAAAAACGACTCACGGGCGTTGTGCGTTTTGGTCGGTTCGAGTCCGACATAACCTCTTCCACCGGCTCCGGTGGAGGGTATCCGAGGGGATTTTGCGGATAGAAAAAATATAGAAAAGAAAGGGAGATAAAACCTCACCTTGCGAAACGCCAGCTGAAGTACTGTACCAAGAAAAATACGATTCTTCGATGCGTATACTTTGCCGGCGACCGATATATGGTAATAGAGCTGAGCAAGCAGAATGTAGAAATCAATAGTATTAAAAGCATTACTGAAATCAAGTGAAGATAATAAAGTTAGTCCACCACTATCCATGCCCTTTCTTATATCATCAGTTATCTTAACCAATGCTGTGGTGGTACTATATCCACGTCGGAAATCAGATTGAAATGGGTTGAGAAGTTCATTTCTATTCCGAAAAGAACTAAGTTGAGTGTGGATGGATATCGGACTGTAATCAGTAAACGATGGCTGGCATGGCTTGGATTTCTTCGGTAAAGGAATTATTTGAGCATCTTGCTACGCAGACAGAAAAAGCCGTAAGATAATGCGTGATTGAGAGATATGGCAAAGAATGTGTACAATCTCATAAAAAATAGGTAAGATCATATTCCTGCTGACACAATCGTTGCCTACAGCATTGTATGAAATTGCTACTATGCTCTTTTTAACTTCACAAGCGGTCAATTAATCAAAGCCAAAAGGTGGCTATTTAGGAGTTAGAATAGATGAAAGATGTTATAATGTATTCGTTTTTATAGACTCCTCAAAATTGGGTTTGGGTTTGTGGTTTTGCAGGAGATAGGACACGGCGGTATTTCCGCCCAATTGAGCAGTCCGACTAGGGAAGTACCTCCGCCCTACAGAATACCGCGGTTATAATAACTTCGAGTTGTGTTCCCGGCGGTGAGTAGGGTAGCCAGAGCTCACTGGAGAGTTTTTGTGCTGTCAGTGGGATGACCAAAGGCTTGTCCTGCTTTGTCCTCTACACTGACGGCACAAAATCTCTGTTCTTACAGGGTTGGCAGCACGGATGTGACTCCACTGGTGTTACACACGTTCATAGGTCATGGTAACCACTTACCATCAGGTGGGCCGTGTGCTTGTCTGCCAACTAAGTTGTATAAAAAAAAAAAATGGGAGAAGTAGAGAAGTGTACGTTGAATGAATTTAAATCGAAGTCCTTAAGGAATAGAATCTGAACGTGATTTTCCAACTCCTAATGTATTAAGAAACTGCCAGATTTTAGCTGGATCTCCATTCTTTAATCGATGCAGATACACACCTTGTTGCAGTGGTTTCTAATGGTCACATATTTATCCCAATTCACTTGCGTGAAACTTGATCTTGAAACATATACCTGATCTTAGCTGCAGCTTTTTTATATAGAAGATCTTTAATATCCTGGGTAAGCCAGGGTGCAGGCAAATGTTTTAACTTATTGCTCGCATGGGTGCGTGTATGTTATAAAGTTGTGATATTTTAGAAGTCGAGATATGCACTATAATATCGGCATAATTTGACATTAAAAGAGTGCTCCAGTCTAGCTTGACAACATCCTTGTGGAGTATTTTTGAATTGAATTAAATTGAAAACATTAAAAAATTGCGGATTGCGCAAGAAAGATAGATTAAGTCATGATAATAGAAGGAGTCAGCATTGTACTGGGCACGTTTAGCTACATGATTCGGTGAAAATACTAAGACCAGATCCAGAAGAGACGGGATACATCGTTATTATTCATTTATATGAATTACATTATTGTTTATATCAATAAGGTTATTAATGCATAGTGCATCGTCACGTCTCTGATTGGTGCGTAAAATGAGGACGTTTGGCATCATTTTTTGTCGCCATTTTAAAGTACGTGCAACATATCTATAGTTTATAAATACATCATTGCAGTAACCTAACCATTAAATTGAAATTCAAATTGGTTTCATAGATATATATACATATACACATATATAAATGATATTGATATAAATATATTCATATATCGAAAACCGGTAAATAGATACGATTGGGTACATTACAAAAGCTATATTACCTAACCCAAGCCTAGTTTGAAATATAATTCCTATCATAAAATAACAATATTGAATTGAATAAAATATGCATTATGAACGGAATATATAACGTTATTTATTGTACATCACTAGTCGTGGCAAATTAACATGTGCCGGAGTGCATTTGTGCGGCGACCGGGCTGGTTATAGCCCGGTCGCTGCACAAATGCACATCTTTCACATTTATAGTATTAACCATTTAGGACAGGAAATAGTACAGTATTTTAAGTAGTAGGATATTCGATTCTCGCCACGTTAAACGCCTTTTTTTGTTGAAAGGCTGACCATTTCAACCCAGGGTGGAAACCCTGAGAGCTGTGGCATGAAGGCCACAGACTTTGTAAAAGAAATAGGACAAAGAATCAGAAAGACAGCTGGGGATTATTAATCCGGGTCGTTCTCGATGCGATGGCTGGTCACAGTAATCCAGCGTAGAAATGCAGCGAGTGTGCTTGTAATTTTTGCTGCGGGATTGGTATATATTCATATTATTTATAAAAGAAAATGGGAAGAATAGGGGAGAGAGTTTGCTGTGTGATTATATATGAACGGATTATGATTATTTTTGTATTAAGCATCCAGGACATGATTCCTAGCTTTTTGTGAAAAAAAAAAATGCGTTGTAAAGACGAACGTAGCTTTAAAAAAAAACAGGTGAGAAAATCATGAGGAAGTTTGCTGTAGCGTTATTTAAAAACGGATCGTCATTATTTTTTGGTGAAACATCCAGGGTTGTTTAAAAATAAGTTTAAAACTAAAACCCGACTACAGAAAAAGTATTAAACAAGAAAATATCAAGGATAGCCTTGGTGGTATGCCACTTTTCCCTAGAATGTATTGATTTGTTAGACTAAGTGGCATACAACCACGGCTATCCTTGATATTTTCTTGTTTATACTTTTTCAGTAGTCGGGTTTTAGTTTTAAAACTTATTTTTTTATTTATATTATTTTGGGGAAAGCAATATATATAATTTATACATATTTGAAATGTGCTAATTAAGCCCTTTCAGTTAATACTAAACACAATATATTTATCTCAAATTAAATTTTTAACACAGTACTTTATGACCGCTTGAGGGCGCCACATTAGATTCAGTGACACGTTACACAGCCTATAACCAGCGGACGACTAAGATGCTTCTAACTATACCTACCTCATTTGTCCAGTTCCATCGAGTGATTGAGGACCTATGTGGGAACAGATGAACCTACATACATACCTACATACAACTATAGCCTGTAAAAATCATAACCCTCCTTTTACTTTGCCGTATTCGGGTAAAAATAAGAAGATATGTCGATAGGAATAATTTCGTTGTCCGTTTGTTTGTCAAGACCTTTTTCTCAGGGAGGCATCAAGTTGAAATTTATACGACACACTCAGGTCTATAACTTCTTGAAACTGCAAAAATTGAACTCCTAAGTCAATGCAATCAAAATTCGTCCCTGAATCCTATTTTCCACGTAGCCCTCGGTGCGCGAATCCGATTCGCATTTGACTGCCTTTTTTGATACCCAATAAGGATATCAGTATAAGTGACAAAGGTCTACTGTTCACAGAACTACTAGTATAAGTGTTAATTTGTGACATTCAGTGTAGATCAAAGACAAAACAACATCTAATATTCATTTTCAACTGTCCCACATACACATCAATCTGTGACAAGTACTTACATATGCCACAGATCCAATTTTCAGAAATGAAGTTTACCTTTATCGTATATTTTCTTTATTTGTTGCATTTAATTTATATTCCTACGGAGGATTACCTGCTTTCAACTGTTTGTCAATAATAATCTGCAAACATAAACTGTCAAAATCTACTCTTCGACGTTAACCGAGTTTGCTCAGGTGTACCCCTTTGACAATATCCAGCTTGCTAAGCCTCTTGAATGACATTTTAGAATCCTTTGAGCGGTGACAGTTTTGAAATAGATCCGAAATAGGCATGCATGTAAATAGTTACAACTTTTGCTTTTATAGTTATTGACTTACTAAATAAATCATGTTTTTTTTACTATAGACTCATTTGTTCTGTATAAGACACTCTATGTACCTAAATAGTTTTAAACCATTTTAGTAGTTGACTTTTTAGTTCTTACCTACTTCCTAGTTTCATCACAAAAACATTAAATAACATTAATTGTTTATGAAATAGATATTTACAAGGATATCAACTATAAATCAATGAGTAATTTTGTATTGTACCTACCTACCTACTAACTGTTTAGATACCTCTTTAAGATTTGTACTTATAGAAAGAACTCTTAGCATTGCAATATTTATATATGCAGTAAAGAAAATCTTTATTACGTATTTAAATTCCCACACGTTAAAAGTACTTAACGCGGCATGGAATTGTAACGCCAAAATCCCACAGGCTAAGTCAACACCGGCGAAAAAAAATACAATATGCTCACGGCGCTTTGTCCTTTATTCATATTTAATCTCCTCAGCTATAAAAAAACAATGATTTCACGGCACAGCATTAACGCATGTAGGCATAACAGAGAGTGAACCAACTCAAAGTAAACACAAGACCATATATTAAAATGTTGTCAATCCTATTTACAGACATTTTACTCCGTGTTTATCTTATAAATCTATTGTGTGCGTGGCGGTCGAAATTATGGGATTTTAAGTCAATATTGACGCGAGTTCGGTTTTGTCGACCGTTGCATTTAACACGTCCCACCGGTACAAATAACGCAGCAACCTTAGTGCACTCCTGCCTTGATAGATGGCACTGAGCGGCGCAATATATCATCACATTCTGTTTCATTTATTCTTTAAGTATTCACTTCTTTCAAAACATTTGTAAGTATCCGTTCCAATAGTTTGAATTACATTAATTATTTATCAATTTATTTGGTATACAGGTGTATCCATATTTATCTATTTATAATACAAAAAAAAATAAGCATGAAAAGTAATAAGAGGGTCTTTTACCTAATAGGTACTATTATAATTACAATTGGTTGGTACTACTCCGACCTATGCAGAATAAAAAAATAATAAAAAGTCACACCTTAAAGAATAGGATGTTTTGATTATTACATATGGTTATTACGTGTTGCACAAGCAGCCTAAACTGACGCGAGTATTTCATTGCACTTGTGTTTTTAAATTTGTCCATATTTATCCAGCCTATTTTTAAAAACGTTCATTTTAGGCGCACTTACTAAACTTTTCGGTAGGGTGTTCCACATTTGCACCAAGCGGTTTAGCAGGAAGTAGTACAGGGGTTAACCTAGTTTAATTGTGTGAAAGTTCATGGTGCAGATGTTTTTAATGTTTGATACATTGTAATGTTTCTTCAGGATTTTGTACGTTTCAATGAGGAATTCTATCTACGAGTGTGGTGAGGTTCAGTTCCAGTAGGCGTTCCTTGTACGACATTCCTTTCAAACATATTAATTTTTATACATACTTTCAAATGAACTGATCAAAAAATACATAAATTATTTTAATATTTCAATTCGAAAAACACATCAAATTAAATGATTTAAAACGAAAAATCAAGAAAATATGATAATTTACATTTTAGTTATTTATAGCTCTAATTTTATTTCAATTCTAAATGTATAATAATGGGTTATTTGATAAATTTAGTCACTAAATTAATCAAAATAAAAATTCCATTCCCGGTGCATAATTGTCCATTACACTCGCCGCGTTCCCACATTAGATTGCCATGGCCAGCCTTTCCACTAGGAACGCTCCGGAACGTGACTCACCAGTTGTCTCTATGAGCATGTTCTTTTCCAAGGTTTTGACTTTCAGGTTGTGCGACACAGCCCGCTGTCTAGCTTAATCATAATTTCCTTTTTCCTACAGTCCCTGGTCCTTTAAGAGGGGCGTGAAAAAGCATATGATGAGGCCGTCAAACTGAGTGTCGCCATTGTCACATGGTATGTATAATTGTGACCCTCTTTTCTGAGACTTTGCCTTCAGCTTAACATCAGACAAGGCGAAGTCTAATTGACGTTTCCTAGATAAAATAATTATTACAAAAATTAGGCCCATCAGGACACTCCAATAATTGACTCTGGAGTCGTTTCACCTCCACACATGTTATATAATGTAGAGGACTAACCAGGCTAACACAGCTGAAAACAGCGGAAAAGGGATAATCCCCCCGTTACCATAATATTGAGTAGTCTAGTGACGAGATTTGCAACCCCATGTGCAGATGCTAGAAAAGCCGGCAGGTCCACTTTACGTGCACGGCGCACCCCAAAAGCACCGCATCGGATAGGCAGAGTCATCTGGCTCCACTGGGTATCATCCAGGGACATATTAAGGACTGACTCCACCACCGATTTCAAGGAATCGTTAAAGGACTCCTCTGGACATAGCCAAGTTGGTGTGGTCCGTAGTAAATAAGGTGATCTTCGGGAGGCCGAAGCACATGCGTAATAAATTGTTTTTTTATTTATTCGGGAAAACAAACAGTTACATAATGTCCTTAATCTAAGGTCCTAATATAACATAGTTGTAATTATGTAACTTACTGCGTTATCCACATGTTATAACCTACAGCGATATTCACATGTTATGATGTAATATAATCACAACATATGTGGAGACCCTTTAGACATTCGTGACCGGCAAGGAAAAGGTGCTTTCGAGCAGTGATGATCTCAGAAACTGCAGAAAAAAATATTAGAGTCCTTAAAAGTTGGAAATTAGTTGGTGAAAGTTCCTTGAGGCCAGGGAGAATAAAATGAAAGTGAGAAAAGTGTATTCAAGAGCCAGTTCCACAGGGAAAAAATCGCACTTCGAGCGATTGAACTCCAGATCCAGGTCTCTAAGACTGGGAACGAACACCTCTAAATCCTGTAACACATCTTCAGGTTTGCCCCGATATAGTGCCATCGTCCAGATATTAGATGTTAAAGACTAAATTTGCGATTAGCTCTTAATGTTAGGGCCCGTTGTTTAAAGTCTCCTACGTCTGACAATGAGCACCCTTATAAATGATCAAACTATCCGTGATCGACCACATGAAGCCCAGTTAATATCAAGGTGATGATTCCTAGATCCTTTCAGCGTGATGTGTAATAGCATTTGATGAGATGTTTGTAATGGTGACGTTATGTTGAATCTCAGGAAAATAGTCGGCATTACATACACATACATTTCTTTTTCTTGACTCTGAGTCGTTGAAACGTGATTGTTATTTCAAGTTCATTCTTATTTACAACTTATTTTTGTCAGTCAACTATATAGGTATATAAATAAAGTAGGACTTTTTTAAAATTAATGTACATATCAAATGAATATTCTACAAAACATCGAAAAGGGTTGAATTAAACGTCGCGTTACTCAAACAAAGAGTTATTCGGTAAAGTGCGCCATGTCGGCATACATAAGGCGCGCCGGGATGTCATTAGCGAAAGCTCAGCCTTTCTAATGCCTAACTGCGCACCGCCTCCTATTGTCACGGGAATAATGAGCAACTCACGATTTAGCTGGAGGAACTGCACTTTATTATGGTTATTGCAACAATTCTGTGAAAATAGTGAACACTGACATTTTGTATGGGGTGTTGATTTCTCGTCGTAATTATGAAACTAAAATGTTATTCACAAATCTAGATGCAGAATTTCATGTTCAAAAATGACTATGACTGTGGCGTAGCGGAAGAGCGTTCGACTGTGACCTTGGAGGTTACAAGTTCGATTTCCGCCCTGTGTAAATATTTGTATATACATGAATATGTCTGAGTCTGGGACTGGCATATTACAAAAAAAAATGTAGGCATCAATGTGTATGCCTTTTGTTTATGTGTGCAAAATCTCCACGGATACCCCCCACGGGAGTCGGTGGAAGGGGTTATGTCGGACTCGAACCGACTAAAAGACACGCCGCCTGTGGACCGTTTTTGGTTGTCGGAGGTTGACAGGCATATCCCTCGCACCGGTTGGTGGACTCGAAATTGTCAATAAAACGAGTATAGGTATCTATTTTGAGGTTTTCGGGGTTATTGATTACGAATATGCTATATTTTGGCAGAATGATTAACAATGGCATATTCTTCAGATGGCAGAATTGTATTTGCCATAATTACCTTTCGCAGAATGATAATTCTGCATTTTTTTTGGCATAACGTTTATTTAGGATATATTTATTAGTAGATATATTTTCGTGGAACATATAATAAAATAACAGAATTTCCCTTAGCTTTTCAATTTTAAATAAGTGCCTGCCTGTGGCTGCACCTGCATGAAGTTTTGATACTTTAATTATAAAATACCTTTTATAGTGGTTGTAGGCCTATCCCTGTAACCAAATGTTTACCGGATATAATAAAGATTTTACTCTAATATGGTCTTGAAAAGTTAAAGCTCGTGACAAAAAAAAATGAATCGCTGCATATCCGACTTCATGCAGTTTTAATTACCCTACCTTTAGACTGTTATTTAAGCCCGCGCAGGCGCGGAGGGGAGAGGCGGCCCAAGAGCTGAGGAGCAGATGGTGGGCGTTACAACCCTCTGTAATGATGAGCTCGTGTGGGCCCGCCGGAGCCCCGCAGCGCCGGAGCTGTGACAAAAATGATGCTTGCTGCATACTGCATGCTGCTTGCTGCACTCCTACTAGATGTTATATAAAATTATCTGCTGCATACAGGGAATAAGATTGCTTAACTAACTTTTAAACTTTCGCGTTCCATGATATACAATAATGTTTACGGGAATTACCGCGATCATGGTATAGGTACATCATATTTCGATTCTCAATCTCAAGTCGCTGCTCCGTAAATATAATACATGTAAGTAATAATAACTCCTGTAGCAATGTTCGCTAATGTGTTCGTAAATCGCCAGAGCACCATTGTCTTCTGCTTAAGGCACATATTCGTTGCGATTGAACTACTGTTCTCATCTTGTACAACATCTATTTGCCACCATGATACTAAGGGCTAAGATTTTTTCCAACGTACGTGTTTTCCATCTTCCACCATTTCAGAATCTTACAACTATGCGGAGAAGTTACCATTTTACTTGATGACAAGGGCTTAGATTTATTTTTCCATCCTCCACAAACCCAGAATCTTACAACCAGGCATGAAAATGTAACCATTTTACTTGGTGGCACCTGTATTGGTTACCTTAATTATTTACCTTACCACTAAGCAAGATTAAAAAATCTCGAGGTCGTCCAAATGTATCAAAAATGGTTTTGTCCAGTCTCAAAATACAATATCGTCCAATGTTTATACAGAATGTTTAATTATGGGATCATCTAAAAGCTCGACGGTTCTGATCCGCACGCGTTGATAAATCACACGAATGTAAACACGAGTTTGGAATTCGTTTGTCCTCCGAGCAACCCCTAGACGTATATCTTACCATATGCCGCTCAACGTCAATCATCCTATTTGTGAACGAAATCAATGACTTTCTGTTTTTATCTTTTATTCTGTCTATGTTAAACCTAATTAACATGTAAACAGAAATATCTAAATTATAACAATATGACAAGGTTAAACAAACTGCGTATTTAACTTAATTTTATTTAGATTGTTTTATTTTTAAGAGGTTATTAGAGTATTTTTTTCAATCAATTTTCATATATATAAATATTACGATTAATGAAGACGAATAAGCTTTACGATGGTATACCAACAAAAACATTTTGATGACATTCTTGCTTGTTAATTCTAGCACATACCTACTGTGTTTCAGGATCGTCATTAAACTAGCTAAAAAGTGATCATTTCCCATTTGCCATTTGATTTCGAGGAGTTCTCTGGTGTACCTATCTCCGAAGTCCATATATGTCAAACCACACATAAACGTTTATAACATTAAAATGACTGATTCAAACAATATACATTTTTTAATAAGGCAACATTTTGCATTGATTTAAAAAAGGATCACGTAAATCGTATTATAAATCACAGAATAATCGATGTACATAAAAAGAAAAATTGAGACGAATTGAGTACCTCCTCATTTTGTGGCAGTCGGTTAAAAATACGGACTAAAAGGGGTGATATGAGGTTTCAAAATATGCCACATAAGTAGCCGGGTTGGGTCGTCCCTGAAAATGGATCAGCTTTAATATAGAGATGTTATTGTTTCTCAATAAAATCAATATGGGTATCATTTTCGTGGTTTTCGTGGTTGCTGATTACATTACATTATAGGTGGTAGAAATTTGGTGGAACAAATTTGTCTCAAGTTTCGACCGGGTGGGTACCACCGTGCACTATTGCGAAAATCCCTCCATAGCAAGTCAATCTCGGTTGGATTGTGGTCAGGGGTCAGCAAGTGCATAGCCGGGCAGAGGTGGTGGTTGTCGCAGCACTAGTGGGACCAGTGGGTCTTGGTGTAGTCTAGTGGGGATGGCGCGGGGCGACGCGCCGAACAGGGAGACCTGTAGAAACGGTGGTGCCGCTGGCCGCCTGCGGTATAGTACAGGGGCCCAACTGGGGTTAACCACCTTGGGAGGCTGCCTCACCAGGCCGCGTATAATCCCGATATGGTTCGTCGTGCCGTTTGGTGACCGGACTTGGGAGCCTGGCGACCATACTCGGGGGGTACGGGGGCCCTTCCGTTCAGCGCGTCGGCTCTCACCATGCCTCACATTCATAGATAAAACTAATATCCCGCGCTTTGTCACACGGTGCTGCGACGGCAATCACCTCTCTTTTCACGCCTTCTCCCACCCAAACTCATGGCAGCGCAATTTACAGAAATAGGCAACACAATGGCTCGTCACACTTCCAAAAGCTTGCTATTTGAGGTGGAGTCCACTAACATTTGTGGGCTCCATGCAAACCTCAACGCCGTCCACCAACACCTAGAGACGGCGAAACCTGCCATGTTTTTTCTAACGGACACGCAAATACACCGCCCTGACGACACGACCTACTTACTCTACCCTGGCTATGTTCTTGAGGAAAGTTTTCGTGCAAAAGCCGGGGTGTGCGTGTATGTTAGGGCGAATGTTTGCTGTCGCCGTTTGCGCCGCCTAGAGGACCCATCCTTCTCTACCCTTTGGGTACACGTAGACCATGGCCCTACGAGTCAGATCTATGTGTGCCTCTACCGTTCCCATACAGGAGATGCCGAGACAACTCGACTCTTTGAATATCTGAGTCAGGCGGCAGATGATGCGTAGGAGCGATTTCCGAATGCCGAAATGGTATTTTTGGGGGATTTTAACGCCCACCACGAGATCTGGTTGGGCTCCGCCAAAACAGACCATGCAGGAAGAGCCGCCCACGCATTTGCTCTGGCGCACGGCCTGACCCAATTGGTGCACGAGGTCACTAGGATACCAAGAAGGTCGGGCCTAGCACCCTCTCTGCTAGACCTTCTGCTGACGAGTAATCCGGACCGGTACAGTGTGTCGGTGCGAGCCGCTTTAGGCAACTCCGACCACTACCTAGTCTGTTCCACGATGCCTATTATAGCGCCCCCACTACCCGTGCAGGAGAAGCGGCGTCTCTGGCACTACTCGTCAGCGGACTGGGATGGACTTCGTGACTATTTTGCGTCCATCCCGTGGGTTGAGCGCTGCTTTGAAGGTAAGAACCCATCGGATTGTGCTACTGCTGTCACCGGTGAGATCAGTCTGGGTATGGAATACTATATCTCATATACTGATATCACCGGTGACCGCGTGGTGCGCCCTTGGTTCGGGCGCGAGTGTGCGGAAGCTGTTGAACAAAAACTGTCTATCGCGCTTGGGTAGGGGCGCGCGCCACGCGCCATCCCAATCTGGGTCACTTCAAGGCGGCGTACAACAGAGCCACAAAGGTCTGTAAAAGGGCCTACGTCAGAGCGGATGCCCTACGCATAGCGCGGCTTGGTCGAGAGCTAGTGATGCATCCCACGGTAAGCCGTGGCTACTGGCGACTGGCTAAAACCGTGCAAGTCAACTTCTGCCAGCCTTCGCTGCCTCCGCTGCGTAACCCTGATGGATCCCTGGCCCATGAGCCGCAAGAGAAGGCAAATCTGCTGGTCTCTCTGCGGCCAATCTCTTTGCGGCCAACTCCCGAATCGATGATTGTGGTACGCAGCCACCGACACTACCCGACAGTGACCACGCAATGCCTGATATCCATATCAGGCAACGCGATGTCCGTGCAGTGCTGCAATCACTCGATGTCCGGAAAGCCAGTGGTCCGGATGGTATTTCAGCGGTAGTTTTGCAAAAATGTGCAGCGGAGTTGTCTCCAATGCTTACGCGCCTGTACCGGCTGTCCTACAGTTCGGGTACAGTGCCTTTGCCTTGGAAAGAGGCGAATGTTCAGCCGATTCCCAAGAAAGGGGAACGCTCGGAGCCAGCCAACTATCGACCCATAGCCGTCACCTCAGTGCTGTGCAAAGTGTTTGACCACATAATTAACAAACAGCTCATGCGGCACCTAGAGGATCACTCCTTAATTAATGACCGGCAATATGGCTTCAGGCCGAAACGGTCAACGGGTGATCTTCTAGCATACGTTACCCATCTTTGGGGTGAGGCTATGGACAAGCACGGCGAGTCACATCGCCAAAGCTTTCGATAGAGTCTGGCACAAATCGCTTCTTTCCAAGCAACCTGCCTTTGGTCTGCCTTCTAGGATGTGCAACTGGGTTGCTAGCTTCCTGTAGGGGCGCCGTATTCGCGTCCTTTGTGACGGACGAGCTTCGGAGTTTCTGCAGGTAAATGCTGGCGTGCCCCAGGGGTCCGTCTTATCACCCACTCTCTTTCTTCTGCTTATCAACGACATGCTGTCCACCGGCAATGTTCATTGTTATGCAGACGATAGCACCTTACATGGCAGTTATCATGGACATCCTGCGGCCAAGCAGTCAGATATATCAGAGAAAAGGCAGCTTCTTGTCACTGAGGTTGACGGGATTTTGAATCACATTTTTCAATGGGGATCTGAGAACCTCGTTGAGTTCAATGCCAAGAAGACGCGAAAACAGTAAAAAATCATCCAAATCCATGAAAGCTCCCAACAAAATTCTAACTCAGCAAGTATTCCATCCTGGTCTATTCAATAGACCTAGGTCCTCATCGTTATCTGAAATTAGTCTTGTTAATAACAATAGCCAACCCAATGTTATTCCTCAACCTGCCACTTCAGGTACTCCTACCTGTACAGCCCAGCTTACTGAGGCCAATCGACCATCATGGCAAAGAGTGCCTGTTCTTAATCGCCACAAACGCCAAAGAGTTGATGACTCTCCCCCCCAACCAACATTAACTTGTACTTCTAATAGTTTTGAAGCTCTCCCTCTGGATCCTGTCGAGGACAACCCTGGAAGACCTATTCCAATAAGTAAACCACCACCCATAATCCTTTATGGTATTGAAAATGTCCATGAGCTAACAAATCTTCTGACTACAGTGAGTGACAAAAGCAACTTTAATTACAAGATTGTAAACAAAAACTTGCTACGCATTATTGTCAACTGTCCTGAAGAATATAAAAAAATCATAGAGATAATAAGAGCAAAGGGACTAATTGGTCATACCTTCACTCGTAAGGATACCAGGAGCTATAGAATTGTGATCAAAAACCTTCACCACACAACTCCTCATGATATTATAAGAGAAGAAATAGAAGCAACGGGCAATAAAGTTCGGGGTGAGATAATTAATGCTCGCTTTGGTCCAAATAAGATACCAACATCTACATTCTTTATAAACCTTGAGCCAAGTATAAACAACAAAGCAGTAAAGAATATCAGATACATATATCACCAACTGATTAAAATTGAAGACCCTCGTAAATCAAGCTCTATTGTCCAATGCCAACGTTGTCAGCAGTATGGGCACTCAAAAAACAATTGCATGAGGCCGTACAGATGTGTTAAGTGTGGCGAAGGCCACAAAACATCTGAATGCCTAAAAAAGGACAGGAACTCTCCAGCCAAATGTGCTCTTTGCACACTTGACCACCCAGCTAACTACAAAGGATGCCAGGTGTACCAGGAAATCCTAGCCCGAAAAAACAAGCGTCTTCCAGTAAAACTACCTAATTCCACTATAGTACAGCCCTTGGCTGAAGCTAGAAAAGTGTCTCAAATACTCCAGGTCAATCAAGAACACCATACAAGCTTGCCCAAGTCCTATGCAGAAGCTGCTTCAATTCCTCAATCGAGAAACAACATAACCCTCACTCCAATTGCTAGTCACAACCCTCAACCAGAACTTAGACTAATAGAAAACATAATGTCAAAACAAAGTGAGAAAATTGACTTACTACTTCAACAAATAAGCCATCTTCTTGGGCTTATCACAACACTTGTCACAAATATTACGAAATGATTTCCCTACGCATTGCTACGTGGAATATTAACGGATTGTCACCCAACATCCAAGAACTAGAAACGTTTATTAAAAGCAATAAGGTTGATGTCATCTTAATATCAGAGTCTCATGCCACAGCAACAAGTTGTCCTAACCTACCAAATTTCAGCACCTACTTAACTCCACACCCAGATGGAAAAGCTCACGCAGGAACCGCTCTTGTTATAAAGAACAGCATAAAGCACTATCTCCTAAATCCATACGCAACAGACCACCTACAAGCAACCTCAGTAAGGATTGAAGACCAGTCTGGTTCAATTAACCTTTCTGCTGTATACTGCCCTCCCAAGCACAAAGTCACAGAGTTAATGTTCTCCAGCTACCTCAAATCTCTTGGCAACAGATTTATTGCTGGAGGAGATTGGAACGCGAAGCATCAATTTTGGGGCTCTAGAGTTACTGTCACCCGTGGTCGCGAATTGAAGAAATGTGTGGACAAAAACCTCCTAACTGCTATTTCTACTGGCGAACCATCCTATTGGCCTACTGACACACGAAAGTTGCCTGATCTATTAGACTTCTTTATCACCAAAAACATTGGGAAGTTGTATACTTCAATTGAAACAAGTCTAGATGGGTCATCAGACCATTCTCCTGTCATTATGACTGTAAGTTCGACTGTAATAACAACAGATGCGGATCACGAATCTCTCTACAACTACAGAACAGACTGGGAATCCGTCAAGGCATACCTTAACGAAAATGTGAATCTCAAAGTTCCTCTGAAAAACTCCAATGACATTGATGAAGCGTCGGTATTCTTTACGAACCTGGTGCAGTCTGCTATCTGGACTAATACCCCTGAACTAAACTTCCCACAGTCCAATACAGTGTTACCAATAGAGATCAAACTTAAAGTAGCGGAAAAGCGTAGATTGCGAAGGGCTTGGCAACAATCTAGAAATGCTTCTGACAAAACCCGCCTGAATCGTGCCATCAAGGACTTAAAGAGCTTGCTTAGCTACTCTGCTAATGAAACAGTGAAGAGTAAGCTAGAACTTATTTCTCCACATGGCAGAGGGGAGCACAATCTCTGGAAAGCGATTAAGAACATGAACCAGCCACAACAACCTTTCTACCCTATTAGAACTGGTTCAGCTTGGGCTCGCACAGATACTGAAAAAGCAGACGCATTTTCCGCCTACTTAGCATCTGTTTTCCAACCCAATGATCCTATTGGCCATGAAGACAAGGAGATAGATGAAATACTTAACCAGGACTTCCAGTTATGTCTTCCAATATTAACAACTTCTCCTAGTGAAATTGGTAAAGAAATAGCAAATATGGATCCTAAAAAAGCTCCAGGATATGACCTTATTACCCCCCGAATTCTAAAGTCTTTACCAAAGAAATGCCTTGTGTTTCTATCAAACTTATTTAATGCCACTTTTAGACTTCATCATTTTCCTGAGATTTGGAAATTCTCCCAGATCATTATGATCCACAAGCCAGGGAAACCAGCCAATGAATCATCCTCATTTAGACCTATTAGCTTGATGCCTGTTATCTCTAAACTGTGGGAGCGGATATTTCTTGTAAGGGTAAATAAATGTATAAAGGAAGCAGACATCATTCCCCAACATCAATTTGGGTTCCGGAAAAATCACTCAACCATAGAACAGGTCCACAGAGTATATAACACTATACGGCTATCGCTGGAAAATAAAGAATACTGCTCAGCCGCCTTTCTGGATATCCAGCAGGCCTTTGATAAAGTCTGGCACAAGGGCCTGTTGTGCAAGATCAAAAAATTTCTTCCCTATCCAATTTTTTCAATCGTCAAATCTTATCTAAGTGACAGATGTTTTTTAGTGAAGCAGGGCAATGCCAGATCATGTCTCAACAAGTGTCAGGCTGGAGTGCCCCAGGGTTCTGTGCTTGGACCAGTATTGTACAATATTTACACATGTGACCTCCCTCAACTAACCTCAACTGTGTCTATTGCAACGTTCGCTGACGACACAGCCTTTCTCTCCTGCAGCAAACACCCACATGAAGCTAGTCGCCAACTGCAGGAGCAACTTGATGAGACTCACCTATGGCTACAAAAGTGGCGAATGAAAGCAAGTGCATCAAAGTCCCAACATATAACTTTTGCCTTGAGGAAAGGGCCATGCCCAATAGTGAAACTTGGAGAAGATGCCCTTCCACAAGTTGACTGTGTGAAGTATTTGGGATTCCACCTGGACCAACGCCTGACTTGGAAATACCACATTGATAAGAAGAGAGATGAAATCAATTACCGGTTTAGGAACCTGCTGTGGCTTCTGGGCAATCAGTCAGCATTATCTCTGAACAACAAACTATTGGTTTACAGCTCTCTATTAAAACCAATATGGACTTATGGGATACAAATGTGGTCCACTGCTAGTAAATCAAATGTGCAGCGCCTGCAGAGAGTTCAAAATAATATCTTAAGGGTAATATCCGGAGCACCCTGGTATACCCGAAATGCTGAAATCCACAATTATCTTGAAATTCCAACCATCTCTGAGGAAGCAGAGCAGTACAGAAAACGTTACAAAGTTCGCCTCTCACTGCACCCAAATCCTCTTGCAAAAGAGCTACTACAGACCAGCCAAGTAAAAAGGCTTAAAAGGGCACAAGTGTTCCCCTAATCATTGTGGAATTAGGCAGTGGTCTTATTTTACATAAATGTCACATTACATGCAACCCATTTGATTATAGTCTTGCGACTGATGGCAAATCAAAATAACAAAAAAAAAAAAAAAAAAAAAAAAAAAAGAAGACGCAGGCATGTGCGTTTACTGCAAAAGTATCTTCTTTTCTTCCCCTCCACACTCTTCAGAGCACGCCACTGCCACTGCAGGCCAATCTCAATATCCTAGGTATGGATGTTTGCTGCAACCTGAATAACAAAAATTACATCGAAAGTATCATCAGAGAGTATCAACAGAGTGAGACGATTTTTCACGCCGGAGCAGCGGTGTCTTCTATACAAGACACAAATTCGCTCCTGTGTGGAATACTGCTCGCATCTCTGGGATGGTTCAGCAAAGTACTTACTAGATGCTCTCGACAGGTTGCAGCGACGTGCGGTCCGCATCATTAGGAATCCCGAGGTCACGAAAACCCTAGAACCTTTACAGATGCGTAGAGATGTTGCGTCCATGGCTGTATTTTACCGTCTGTACCATGGTGAGTGTTCTGATGAGCTCTTCCAATTAGTCCCACCCTCCCCTTTCCTACACAGGACAACACGTGCAGGTCTAAGATGTCATCCACACACGGTGCAGAACATCCGATCAAGAACCAAGCGGTTCGGTGACTCTTTCCTCTGTCGCACCATTAAGGCCAGGAATTCATTACCAGCTCACGTGTTTCCTTCTTCCTACAGTCCCGGGTCCTTTAAGCGGGGCGTGAAAAAGCATATGATGAGGCCGTCAAGCAGAGTGTCACCATTGTCACACGCTATGTGTAAGTAATGGTGACCCTCTTTTCTGAGACTTTGCCTTCAGCTTACCATCAGGCAAGGCGAAGTCTAATTGACATGATCTATATAAAATAAAAAATCTCGTATCTCGTGTCTGTTATCTCGTGTCTCGTGTTTCGCGTCTCGCATCTCGCGTCTCGCGTCTCGCGTCTCGCGTCTCGCGTCTCGCGTCTCGCGTCTCAAATTGAGCAGTCATTAATGAAAATAGTATATTATGAAAGTAGGTACAGATTAAAGTGACCAAAAGTTACTATGGACAGACATCTCTAAACCATATAGGAACGTAGCTATAAAGAGTAGAATTTTTCGACCGTGCTTGGAGGAAAAAGTACTCTAAATACTAGAGATAGTGAATTCTACTCTAGGGAAATAGGCCCTTATTTTAAAAAGAAACAAAACTGCATTCAAATATTTCTGAAAATGCCACACCCAGTAGACGAACAGACTTCCGAAAACCTAAATAAGGGAAATCTTTGAAGGAGAAAGTTTAAGTAGGTCGGTTTGACTACCGGGTTGGTATTTACGGAAATCTTTAAATACAGTTTTGTTTCTTTTTCAGAATAAGTTCATGTTTCCTCTGACCTTAGAAAAGCCCAGCTTTCTAGTCACGAGAAACGTCAACCATACGCTTTGCAATCTCCCTGAAGAGATTGCTGGCGCTCGGACTCCACAGCCCAAACGTTTCGACTCCAAACGACAGAAATTCATAATCATCAATGAGATTGGAGTATTTGCGCCGATTAAGATCCTCTGCAGAAGCTGTAATAGTACCGACACAGCCACCCGTGGCAGGTATATGGGTAGAGGCAATTGTGTCTACGCATTTTGCTTACCAATCTAGAGCCCTATCCATTTTCCATGGCATTAATGATCCATATGGTCTCTTGCCATCGTTGCGCGCCAAACTGCTAGGTTTGGTTCAAGCACAGCGGGCACACCGGCTGTGACAAGAGCATGAGGGATTATGTGTTGGCGTGCCATGGAATTTGCCAAGCGCTCCTGCAGCACGATAGGCCATGGCATCTGAGTCGGTCAACTGCTTCTCCACAACGGCATTGATGAGGAGAAACTCACGGCGCACCTAAGTGAAGGCACGTCGCGATGCGGAAGGTAGTGTCATCTAACATAGTCCCTACGTTAGATGACGGAAGAGCTTGTAGCCAAAGACCCGATTCCCACACTCCAACCACCAGTAAACGAGCACGCTCAGCCGTATTAGGGTATGTGTTTAGTTAATTTTGTCTTACTAAGCTGTAGTGCGGCCCTTCCCATTAACGCTGTTAGAATAGGTTCCTTGGGAGATCGGTGTTTGCACATGCAATTTTCCAAGCGTTCTGCATCAGTTTTACACAATACTTCAGAATTAATTAGTAAGAATTTGCCTAGATAATTCTTCCATACTGTGGACTGAAGACAGGAATGCTGGTAAGCTGACATCAAAATTTAACGAATACCGAGCCCACCAAAGCGAATGGGTCATTCAAGGCCTCAATTTTAATGAGTGTAATTTCTATAATTTTATCCATTTTTCCAAAATTGTTAAATGTTCCCAAAATTTTGTAGACCTGAGAGCATTGGTGAATTTTGGAATGAAAAGGCAGTACTGAAGAATAATGAAAGCCAAATGGATATTAATTTTGAGTAGGCAGTCCGAAATGTCACTAAAATTTATTTATTTATTTATTTATTTATGAACAAGCAGCTACAAGCTGATGTGTTCACATCCAGTGATAAAATGTGTAGTCTCTCTATTGAAGCCTTAACTGTCCGTCACTCTTTTGAGCTCCGCGTTGTCCAGTCGTAGCCAGTCATCAAGTCTATTTTTGAATCCATTTATTGTGGTTGCAGCAATAACGTTATTTGGCAGTGAGTTCCAATTGTGGACAACTCTGTTACTAAAGAAGTGATGTGCGACCAGTGTGTCAGCGGGGGCCCGTGTCAGTCGAAGACTGTGTCCGCGAGACGGCCGTTGCCCATTCCTTCTGAGGAGGATGTTATGGATATTTGGGAGATTGTAGTGTGCGGTCAGAATCTTATACACTTCTATCAGATCGCCTCGGAGTCTTCTTTGCTCGAGAGTGGTCAGTCTCAGCGCACGCAGTCTCTCCTCATAGGGCATGCGACGTAGAACCTGTGGTATTTTTGTGGCCTTTCTCTGGACACTCTCCAGCAGATTTATGTCCTTGTGAAGGTATGGACTCCAGATCTGGAATCCATATTCCAAGAGTGGTCTAATATATGTTTTAAAAATTCTTCGGAAAACGTCGACAGGCATGGTTTGAAAAGACTTCCGAACTACATATATAAATGAGTTTGCCCTCTTTACAACAGTGGAGATGTGTTCTGCCCACTTCAGATCAGGAGTCATACACACTCCCAGATCTTTTTGGAGGTTGACCGAAGTCAGGATGCTTCCTTCAAGATTATATATAACCCTTGGGTTGTTACCCCCCAAATGCAGGACATTGCATTTAGATGTATTTAATTTGACAACCCAATCTTTGGTCCAGTTCTGGATTCGATTCAAGTCATCCTGTAGCTGTCCATTGTGTATAAGTGGGTTGGCAAAGATCTTACCATCATCAGCAAAGAAGGCAGACCGGCACTCAATCACCTCGATTTAGAATTTTTTGCTCTACAAATGAGGTGTGGTAAGTAATTATTTTAACTAAATATATCTAAACTAATATTATAAAGTTGAAGAGTTTGTTTATCTCAAGAATTACTGGTTCGAATTTATAAATTATTTTTGTGTTGAGTAGTCCGTTTTTCGACGAGGTATTCGAATACGCTACTATTTACAACTTCCATACATTATTTGAAAACAAAAAAATTATAGGCCTAGAGAGGCGATGTGAAGTTTCAAAATATGTGCCACATGCGAAGCCAGGGCGGGTCAGCTTGTACTGTATTATATGCGCTGTAAAAAGTAATCAGATAACAACAAATAATATATGACACTGTGATATTTACCAATGCAAGTTGATAGTTTATGGTCAATCAACTGCCATGCAGGTATTAAAATACAAAACTTACAAAAGACATGGAAATGAAGTCATCTTTTTGGTAACAAAAATCTATGGAAATAAAAGTCCTTATTATGAGTCATCTAGACTTGTTAATTTCACTCGTGTAAAGCTCTTCAACATGTAGTGAGTATGCCATGGCAGAAAAATGCGAAGAATTTTTTATGGGTCAATGAAACTAAATTTAAAATTTAAAAAACTACTTTTTGAAGGATATCTGATCCTTCAAAAAGAAGAAAAGAAATTGAATTGGTTAGCCTTTAACTTTGATATACGTACCTAGTAATATTTTCTTTTCAGTGTGGACGTATTGGGGGACCCTTACTGGTTAAAGCACTCCGTCATAATATAGGAACGATCCAAGGTCCACCGGCCTTTGATTTTATTCATATTGAAGGAACTGTGAAATAAATATCATTCACCTTTTGTAGTATGTCTTGGATTTGAAATTTGTCATAGTATTTCACTAGTCAAGTCCTTTTATTTGATATCCATATTAAGGGAGTGGTTGGAAAATATGATTCGGCATTTTGTGGCATCAGCCATCTTGTGCCGAGTTTTATACATAAAAAACTCAATCAATATTGGTCATACAAACACATACATATCCAAGTTATAACATGTAATTTTACGAATTAATAAACAAAATAATGACTTAACCGTTAGGCTTAAGCGTTTTGTACCAGTTAGCCTAGTTGATAAGAAATGCTTCACATCGATTATAAGAAGGTAAATAATCAAATACACGCTAATAAAAAAATACTTTTGAACAAACTAAGAAGCATCAATATTACACAAAAATTTTGCCAAACTAAAGTTAGGCACAATTTTTGTGTAATGTTGATGCGAATTAAATGCAGCGGGTGCTTTGTTTGTGAATCACTCTGCTTTTGTAACGACTAGCCGAGCACAAACAGTCAACAAACGCGGGCCAGTATGCGTAACAGTATACATAGAAAGCCCTCGTAATGTTTGCCTACGTGTGATTTATTGGCTTCGGTGGATTTAGAGGCACGCACTGGGGTCTGGACTACGCGGTGTTACATTACGTGACTGTTAGATACACCCCCGGTTGCATTATTAGGTCGCGGACTAGTCCTGGCAGATTTATTAATCAAACATTTTTGTATTTTACACTCAATGATGTTTAGACAATACATTGGTATTCACTGTCTTTCGATGAATAAGTTATTATTATTTTGGTTTAAATTTCATCATCGAAAGTTTTGGTTAAACTAAAAAACAACTAAAAAATCTTGTTAATATAAATTTTAATGCATTGAATTAATTAATTTATATGTTTTATCATATTAAATTGAACACTTTAATAAATATTTTATTAGAAGAACTACACTGGTCCAAAATTAAATAATTTAACGAAAATATATTACAAAAAAAAATACATTTGTAACTGAGTTAATACGTTATGATTATATATGTATATATATATATATATATATATATCAAATAATTTCAATTTTTGATTCATCGCCTAGCAATAATATTTGACATGTCTTTTAGACCCCACTGTAGTTTGCAGAATTTCTGATTTCAGTTATATTATCAGTTATTCTATCATTAATTCAAAGTAATGCAATAATTTAACAGAAAAAATTTAACACACCATCCCATATACCTAGCACACCTGTAAAGATATCGGTTTACTGGTTTATTAATCTTTATAGTAGGTATTTATTCAAAATTCTTTTAGATATATAGTAATCTTTGTGTTGAGACGTTACTGAGCTATTTTTTTTCAACGCGGTTCCTAAAAATACCATCCAGATAGCAAGCTATTCGGCGTCGGTCGAGTACGACAAAGAAGAGGAGGGAACTTGGTGTCATCTGCTTTCAACATAATTAAAATCACTTTAAATAATGCCACTAAGCGCCCAACCCTGCCGAGGTTTTATTTTAAAAAGTGCTATTAGCATTAAATTTAGTTTTGCGGATGATTATGTCGCCCTCAGGCCTTCGGGCACATTAACTGCTCACAATTTTTGTGAATTATCGTTCCGACCGCACTCCCTCACTTTTATAACACGCTTATACCAAATTTTAACTACTCAGTATTGAGTTGTAAGAAATCCAAATTTAAATTGATGTACTCGATTCGCTAAATTTAAGGAAATTAATAATTTATTTTTCTCTATAGTAACAATTTTCTGTATGAAGCGTAAAACTATGTAGATAAATGAAACATTTCATTTGTTTTTATGTCCGTATTATGGCATTTGTTAAATTTAAACAACTAATAAATTTTGCAAATGTGCTATAGCCGTTCAGATTCAACGCTTAACTAATGTTTTCTGACACCTAACTTGATATGTAGTTGCAGATGGATGATTTTTTCTCTTTAGCTATTGTTCAATTTTTACGTTGCGCTTACCAACAATTAAGTCTTCTCTCATAGGTCACACGTCTTGTTTCCAACGAACTTGCTTTGCTCTACAATTACCAGTGATACGTTTCAGGACTGATCCTATGACAATTTCTTCAATCATATTTCTCAATGGTGCTCAAAGAACTTGATTAAGTTCAATAAATGCAGGCATGTCCGGTTACAGGAAAGGTACCTTCTTTCCTTCCCCTTCCTACTTATTGGGGTCCAAAACGGCTTCGTGTTAACTCAACTCACTTGTTCTACTGAACAGTGCTATGGTAGAACTAATGACATGTTTTTTCATTAACTCTCTACGATATTAGTTGCAACAAAAGAGTAGAACTAGAGGAAGTCTTGACACCCACATTTTCTTCATCTTAGCATTAATCCTAGTAGCATCTGGAGCTTTCACCTCGGAGTCTGGGGTCTGCTTTATCAGTCTAACTGCGGACTCGGCTAAACTTTGAATCCCGCTTATGGTACCGTACATATATTTATAAGAACATGCGTCCGTCCAAATTTCATGATTCTAGCCGAACGAGAAGTATCCTAAAATCAAACTTCTAATACAACGCAGTCAAAGTCAATCAATCTACCGTAGTTTTCCCAAGCGACTACAATATAGGCTTCTTCAAAATGGGCATTAGAAGGTTCTTACAGGGACGGCAGCGCAAGTGTGACGCCTCTGGCGTTGTACACGTCCATAAGCCACGGTAACTTCTTCACGGCCACTTTACATCAGGTGAGCCGTTGCTTGTCTGTCACCTAAGTTGTGTATAAAAAATCTGTACTAATATTATAAATTTTATTTATATATTTGTTTGTTTGTGTGAACGCGCTAATCTCTGGAGCTATTGGTTTGAATTTGAAAAATAATTTTTTGTATTGAATAGTCCGTTTATCGGAGAAGGTTTTAGGCTATCATCACGCTACTACTCAAGGGAGCGGTGCAGTGTGAGTGAACCCTTAGTGCGCGAACCCAACTTGATCTTTAACTTTATCTCAAACATTTTGGAATAAAACTTACTTTTTTGCTGAAAATCGATCATAAATTGATACTCGTTTTTTGTAAACTTTGACCTCATATAAACAGATTTCGGATAATTAAAAAATAATTTAGGTATTAATAATTATAAACCCGACTGATGCTGAAAAGATCGAAACAACTTATATAGCAGGCGGTACCCATTTGCCAATCAAAAATGAATAAAAAGTCATGGGCACTGCCTGCTGCCAAACTTGTTTTGTTCTTTTCGATTGGCTTGTTTGTTTTTTATTAATATTTCTTTTAATTAGAAGCCCTTTAATTTGATACCCTTATGGCCCCCTTCAAACGTATTACAGTGACAATATTGGCTTTTCCTTCGTGTCACCTATCTTAAAACACGTGGGTTGCCGAGACGAATCTAACGATTATATGAGTTAATAATTAATATTACGTGAAAATATAACCATTCTTAGTAGTCGTGTAAAAAAGAAAGCTCAAAAAGACTTCAGTGTACCACGTGTAACATATACAATATCCCATTATATTCTTAAAAATGTATACTTTGTTATTAATTTTTTTTTAATTAATGTGAACAGAAAGGACCCAATGTTTATTTTTCTGGTTAAATAAATAAAAAATAAGGTTAAAAACAAAGTCTACTATTTGTATAATACCTTATCTGGACCAAATCGTGAATGTCTAACTGGGATAAAAATGGACTCTTTTCCACCACCATATACAAAATAAAATTCCTAAGGTAAGAAGATAACGGTTCTAGTTCTATTTGCAAGATTTGAATTATATTGAATAAAAACTTAAAATATTTATATAAATGAAAAAGAAACTACAATGAGTTATGTTCTTTAATTGTAATACATTTCCTCTTTAATTAAAAATAAATATAAAAAGACAGTGCCACCTACATACAGTACGAGCGCAAGTACAATCGAAACATAAAGTTCGCTGGGAACACGTTTATCGGAACAATCAGAAAGAAAAACAATCCGGGAGTTGGATTCTTTTAATTTATCCATCGCAGTTTTAAATCGGTGTTAAGATTCAGCAGTCGTAACGTTTTTTCAATTATCGGTGTTGATCTCTGCGCGGCTTTATGATAGCTACCGAGTCTCAACACGCCAAAGCTTGGCCCCAATAAAAGAAAAAAAATGTCTTCCTAAAACTTACGCTTGCTTCTTGCGAAGTCAATGAATTTGACTTTAAAATAAAACCTGAAGTTGGTAAATTTGGATTAGATGTGGATTTCTTTGAAAAAAAATGTTATGTATAGATATACGCACACAAAAACGTTGTGGCCTCACATGAGCGCAGGCCTGGGGTGACGAGTGGAGACGCCTGTTTCCCTGGCAGAAGACGGCCTGGCGCCCCGTTTTTGGGGACAAATTGAGAACTCCGTGGTCCCCACACCCGAGGAGGACCAGATCGAGAAAGATGGCTATGTATAAACAAGTTTTCCCAAGAGACTACAATACGGAGTTCTTCAAGGTTTCTTCAGGGTCGACCGCATGAGTGTAACGCCTTTGGTGTTGCATACGTCCATAGGCCGCGGTAACCACTTCTCATCAGGTTGGCCGTGTGCTTAACTGCCACCTAAGCAGTATAGAAAAAAACAAATGTTATAACATTCAAAAGAGGCCGGCACCTCCATAGTTTAAGAAATAGTCGTGGTGCCTGCAAAACGTAGCTAGAATAGATTGTATGCGCGAGAGTTGGAGCCCTAAAAAGACGATAGAAGAAGAAGACCTTATGTTACCACAGAACTTCGATTTTGCCCAAGGGTTATGGAGCTCAGGTAGCAGTCGCCTTGCAGAAAATATAGATATTCGGTCGTTTAGTAACTAAACTGAAAACTGTCCCTAAGTGAGTTGGGAAAATTTGTTATTGTTTTCTTGAGTGAATCGAAAAGAATAAGTGTTGCACACTGTTCATTGCAGTGCCGCACAGGTGGAATTCTACTTTTACATAGACAAAAACATTTCTTAATTGCATGATGTAGCCTATAAGTGTCAAATATATACAAATTTCTTCGTACAGTCACGGGTTCTTTAAGCGGGGTGTGAAAAAGTATATGATGAGGCCGTCTAGCTGAGAGTCACCTTCGTAACATTTTATATGTAAGTAATAGTGACCCTCTTTCCCGAGACTTTGCCTTCAGCTTTCCATCAGGTGAGGCGAAGTCTAATAGACGTGGCCTCTTTAAAAAAAATCTACTAATTAACTATTCTGATGCAATGTAAAATTTATCCTATACGCGCAATTCTAAATTTGTTCAAATTATGAAAGCAGAAAACATAGGTAACTGCAAGCTAAATAAAAATTAAACAATGCTAAATGACTTGAATATTATAACGCATTATAAAGTTAAACCAACGTCTACAATAGGGTCATAAAAACGGTACCTTCTTACATATAAACATAAATATAAGTAGTAAAACTTGACCACGCTTTGTGGCTTTTATACCGAAGCACTATCTATAATTAAACAATGGGTCTGACCCACGCCCTTCTATTACAACCCAACGGCGACGTTTAACACATTCAGATAATCTCACTAAATCGCCATAATCTCAACTTGGGACGAAACTTAATTCAATTCCACGTTAATTTACTTATTCGAAAACGAGAGCACCCGCGATACAGGGTTATCAGGGATAGGTCCCTCGAGGATTAGGGTGTAGTGGATGATCAGGATAATCTTTTTACGAATTAATCACGACATGGGCACCCTTTTGATGTCGCAATGACAATGCCCGCTGTACTTGTATAATTGTAATTAATACGGAGAATAAAGATATTGCATAGTAGTAAAATTAAGAGAAGTTTGTGTTTGCTTTTGTATAACTTAGCGTCTAAATGGCACAATTTAAACTATGTCTGACAATAAACGTAGAAAAAATCGATAGTTGGGATTTTTTTTTATTAATATTGCAATGTAGCTCAAAATTGTTAATTTGTAATGTCGGAACGCAGCATTTATTTTCCGTTAAAATGATTTCCCATCGACTTTTGGCGCCAACAAAGAAGGGCGCATCGCGGTATTATGTTATTTTCCGAAATTGGTATGAATTCGAGTTTTTATGTATAAATAACACATCGTCATCATCGACAATCATTTTAAAGGACCGTAACTTGAAAAACTTGACGTTGGCGTCTCGCCATTAGTAATTTTAAAGACTTTTACTTGACATTGGCAAAATTGCGGCGATTAGCTGCAGAAGCCATCAATAAGAAAAGAAGAAGATTTCCCATCACCTACTGCAAATAAATGAATACTAAAATTACTCGTATTTTTGTAGGCCTACATTTCCTGGATACCTTATATTCACCAACTATCCATCCATTGCACCACAACAGTTTAAAAAAGTTAAATGTTTAAGCCCACATGATTCAAGTTCGATAGATTTGTAAGATAACTGATATTGTAAGTGCAACTTAGGCGACTTGTATTTTTGAAAAAAAAAAGTAAAAGGAAGGATTTTACGTAAATATAATTAGGGTGAAGCCTACGTGCAGTAGTGAACTTTGTATTCCTATTTTTCGCGTAGAATTAATAATATACGACTTATCAGGCAAATAATAATTCGCCCTTTAACTCAAGATGACGGAGAACGTAACAAACCGAATACCACGCAAAATCAAATGTAGACTGCCAGTGACGTCCTTTTTTATCGAGTAGGGTATCAAAATGAAGTAAATTAAAAGGAGATTACTAAAATTATATATTTTTATTATGTCATATCATAACTAGGTATTAATAAATAAAAAATCCCGATTACTGTTTAAAAGACCGAAATTGTTTGATACGGTTAATAATTTATACATATTTGCAATGTGCTAATTAAGCCCACTCATTTGAAACCAAACACGGCATCTTTATCTCAAATTTATTTTCAACACAGCACTGTGTGACTGCTAGAGGGCGCCACATTAGATTCAGTGACACGTCATATAGCCTATAACCAGCGAACGATGAAGCCGCTGCTAACTATTTCTCGTTTGTCCAGTTCTAGTTAGTGATTGATGAACATACATAATAGAGTACAGGCATACATACATATATACATACTTAGACTGTTAAAATCATAACCCTCCTTTATTTGGGTTTTCCGTAGTCGGGTGAAAATAAACTTTCACAATGTATGCAGAAACACGGGCGCCTGGTATGAAGTCTGCAATATTGATAGAGATCAACTATGTTGCGCCATAGAAATATAATAAGTATTCAATTCTGTCTATATGCGGATATTTGCTCTTATTTCTCTCACCTGTCTGCCATTTCATACAAATAATATTTATGAAATAATGCTATTTGTAACTGTTACAACAATTTTATTAACAAACATCGGTTTTTATAGTTTTATACTAACTACGTAACTCTGTAATATATTAATATCAATCAATCAATCAATTACCCCACCGTAGTCTACTATACTGTAGCTGAATATAAGCATCTCCCAATGTGCGTCATTTCGTCCGAACCTCCGCCTTCCGCAGCCATTCTGTCCCAGCCACTTTATTAAGGTCGTCAGTCTAAGAGAGGTGTAGGTATCCCACCCAGTCCGTTGACTCTAATATAATATATAATGCGTTGGTGAATAGTTGGTCTCAGTTCACGCTGAAGGCTAATGGGTTTCGTCTTCTGGTCTTGGAGCTGGACGGATATTGTGGCAGTGTCATACAAGCATCTTAGCACCTCGATTATCGCCAATCTCGCCAAACTCGATGTCCGGAAAGCCAGTGGTCCGGATGGTATTCCAGCGGTAGTTTTGAAAAAATGTGCAGCGGAGTTGTCTCCAATGCTTACGCGCCTGTACCGGCTATCCTACAGTTCGGGTACAGTGCCTTTGCCTTGGAAAGAGGCGAATGTTCAGCCGATTCCCAAGAAGGGGGATCGCTCGGAGCCAGCCAACTATCGACCCATAGCCGTCACCTCAGTGCTGTGCAAAGTGTTTGAGCACATAATTAACAAACAGCTCATGCGGCACCTAGAGGATCACTCCTTAATTAATGACCGGCAATATGGCTTCAGACCGAAACGGTCAACGGGTGATCTTCTAGCATACGTTACCCATCTTTGGGGTGAGGCTATGGACAAGCACGGCGAGTCACTGGCAATTAGTCTTGACATCGCCAAAGCTTTCGATAGAGTCTGGCACAAATCGCTTCTTTCTAAGCTACCTGCCTTTGGTCTGCCTTCTAGGCTGTGCAACTGGGTTGCTAGCTTCCTGCAGGGGCGCCGTATTCGCGTCCTTTGTGACGGACGAGCTTCAGAGTTTCTGCAGGTTAATGCTGGCGTGCCCCAGGGGTCCGTCTTATCACCCACTCTCTTTCTTCTGCATATCAACGACATGCTGTCTACCGGCAATGTTCATTGTTATGCAGACGATAGCACTTTACATGGGAGTTATCATGGACATCCAGCGGCCAAGCAGTCAGATATCGCAGAGAAAAGGCAGCTTCTTGTCACTGAGCTTGACGGGGTCCTGAATCACATTTCTCAATGGGGCTCTGAGAACCTGGTTGAGTTCAATGCCAAGAAGACGCAGGCATGTGCGTTTACAGCAAAAGTATCTTCTTTCCTTCCCCTCCCCACTCTTCAGAGCACGCCACTGCCGCTGCAGGACAATCTCAATATCCTAGGTATGGATGTTCGCTGCAACCTAAATAACAAAAACTACATCGAAAGCATCATCAAAACAGCCTCACGAAAACTCGGAGTCCTGAACAGAGTGAGACGATTTTTCACGCCGGAGCAGCGGTGTCTTCTATACAAGACACAAATTCGCTCCTGTGTGGAGTACTGCTCGCATCTCTGGGATGGTTCAGCAAAGTACTTACTAGATGCTCTCGACAGGTTGCAGCGACGTGCGATCCGCATCATTGGGAATCCCGAGATCACGAACACCCTAGAACCTTTACAGCTGCGTAGAGATGTTGCGTCCATGGCTGTATTTTACCGTCTGTACCATGGGGAGTGTTCTGATGAGCTCTTCCAATTAGTCCCACCCTCCCCTTTCCTACACAGGACAACGCGTGCAGGTCTTAGATGTCATCCGCACACGGTGCAAAACATCCGATCAAGAACCAAGCGGTTCGGAGACTCTTTCCTCTGTCGCACCATTAAGGCCTGGAATTCATTACCAGCTCACGTGTTTCCTTCTTCCTACAGTCCCGGGTCCTTTAAGCGGGGCGTGAAAAAGCATATGATAAGGCCGTCAAGCTGAGTGTCACCATTGTCACACGGTATGTGTAAGTAATGGTGACCCTCTTTTCTGGGATTTTGCCTTCAGCTTACCATCAGGCAAGGCGAAGTCCAATTGACGTGTCCTATATAAAAAAAAAAAAAAAAAAAAAAATCGATAAGACACCGCTATAGGGTATCCAAAACTGACCAGGTTTCAATGGAGTCGAAGGCTTTTCGTAGTTCATAAACGCCATACACAGCGGCTAATTGTATTCTTTAGTCTTTCCTACAATCTGCCGTATAGTATGAATGTGATATTCGCTGCTATAGCCTTTTCAAAACCCGGCTTGCTCCGGTGCGCTGCCTGGAACTCATCGTACTTACCTTCTAGGCGATTTGTGATGTCTCTTGATAACAACTTGTAGACATGGCTCAGAAGTGAGATGGTGAGTGAGATTCTTCAGCTAGGTCTTATCACCTTTTTAAACAACAGTGTCACCGCACTCCCACTCCATTACGTAGGAGAAAGACCCTTTTTTACGCGCGAAAGATCGCCGCGGAATAAATCCCCCGCCAGAGCCAGTGGGAGAGGTTTTGACGGAATTGAACCGACTAAAACACACGTCGCCTGTGGATCGTTATTAGTTGCCGAAGGTGACGTTGACAGGCATATCTCTCGCGGGGTGTTAGACCCTGCTGGATGACCGAATTAAAGACACTTGCTAGCTCTTTCAGGATTGGAGTCCTGTCTCCTTTCAAGAGTTCAATTGGAATTCAATTCTTCGCCAATACACCTGTTATTCTTCAGTTGCCTGAAAGCCGCCTCTATCTCCTATTTATAATGGCGCGGAAGTGGGGCTCTAAGGTCTAAGGTGTCCCTTCGTTTTACTTATTTGTGGTGCATACTGCCCATAGAATTACTCGTTCTCTTCGAGAATCTCGAACTTTGAGGCAATCATTCTGCCATCCGAAGTTTTAAGTTTCGTTACATAGGGAGTCAAAAGTAATCAAGCAAATACTTTCGACCCTCTATTTTGTTTAGTCGCCTCTTGGTCGGTGAAAGTGTTGAAGCATCGGAGGTTGCATCATATCAGCTCTTGGTATAAGGCTCTCTCCTGTGACGAAGACGACTGTGTGGATGATTGTTCATGACTCTTTTTCATTAGTTCGAGAGTCTCAGGAGAGAGCCTGCACTCTTGCTTTTTGCGTTTTTCGGGAAACAACTTTCGAGACATTTTCTGCAAAGTTTTAACAATATGTGATTTCTCGTCAATGCCGTGAATGGTTTGGAGCATTGTGAAACGATTTTGAAGTTCCAGTTGGAACTTTTCGGACCTTAGACCTAGACTTGGAGCAACGTATGTCAAAGAGTAGACCGTATTATTCGGAATCTTTCAGACATGGTGTTGATTTTTATAAGTTTTGCTATTGATAAGTCTGTGATTGCTTCAGGTAAACTTGTTGATCACAGACATCTTTAAATATGAACATACATAGCAGTAGACATACTTAGGTATTATTTAAGAATGTTGACTACTTTTTAATTCTCTAAAATGACCACCATATAATAATGTACTGCGGAAGTGAAATATTTTAGATTTCGAAAATTCAATTACTCGAACCACCTGAAAACCTTGAAAACTTAGAAGACAAAATCCCTATACCTACAGTAGCAAGATGCGTTAGCATCTCTAAACCACTACCGCACTTGCTTGAAGACGACGTAGTGCAAAATTTATAACTAAATATTCTGCAAATATTTCAAGCATCTACCTGTCGCAGTTATTGTTATCGTCCATAAAATCACATTTGTTATACAACATTTTAAGAGGTCTTCCGTACGGAAGATCTCTTAAATAATAATAATTTTCTGTTTTTAGTATTTATTTAAACATATTTTATTTTGTTTTTAGTGTTATTTTTTATAGCGGTAACAGAAAGAAATCATCTGTGAAGTTGTCTGTGTGTTGTCTAGCTGTCACAGTTCGTGAAATAAAGCCTGGTGATAGACAGATAGACATCGTAGTCTTATTATATTATTATTTTTACCCTTTGCGTACGGAACCCTGAGAACCAACTAAAACAACTATGATACAAATTAAATTACACTAAACCTAAAATGTGTCATGGATTTTTTCCGCATAATTTGAAATAAATATACAACAATATCTATAGAATAAAACATAAAATAATTGTATTTTACAATAAATACAATTATTTTATATTCACTAAAGCGATATTATTATCAAGTTATAATATTAGTGGCAAAGAATAAAAATCTATGTAAAAGTATCAAAATAGTACAACCCAACCCGCTGGTTAACTCTCAACATGGACTCGCAACTCCGAACCAATAAAATATTTGATAGCTTGATATATGAATGTCAATTTTGTATGGTTTTGCCTGACTTGTGCGTGTAATGTCTTCTAAAATGCTAGGTGCTGATCGAATTTGACATTTGCCATATTTAAATCATATTTATTTTTTTATAATCGCACCATAAGTTTCTGATAGTCCTATACCCACTCATAGGTTTATTTTATATTGATAAGATGACGATAGATAAAGATTTTAAGGAACCAAATACTGAGCGAAGCATTGAACAAAAGATTGGAGTACAAGAGTGAGACTAATTATGATTTACGCTTAGTTTAGTAAATTTATAGCAATCCACATACTAACAAAACAAAACCAAGGATTACTTTCTTAATTTCAGTTTTTGAAAGCCTACGTTTTTATGCTTTCAGGTTATCAGGAGAGTTTTTGTGCTGTCAGTGGAAAGACCAAAGGCTTGTCCTGATTTTGTGTTCTGCACGAGGGCACATAAAATCTCTGTTCTTACAGGGTCGGCAGCACCGATGTGACTCTACTGGTGTTACACACGTTCATAGGTCGTAGCCACTTTCCATCAGGTGGGCCGTGTGCTTGTCTGCACATTAGTAGCTTTACCAATATTAAAAAAAAATTAAAAGTATTGGCATAAAAACAGAATAAGCCATCGTAGTAATCGTTTATTATTCGAATTTAGTATGTGTAAGATTAAGGATAAAGTGTGATAAACGTGGAGATAGTTTACTTGGCCATCTCGACGTTTATGACAAGCAACTATTAATAATACGCCATACCGATTCTTAGTTTATAATGGCAGTGTCTTACACAGAATGGATATTATATGAACAGGTGAAATATTATGACAATTTTTCGGTAGTCTCTTTATATAATTTAACAAATAGAACGATGCCAGGTAATAAATTTCATTAGACTCAAAAATGATAAACCTCATTATTTTAATGTGTACCTACCTGCGGTACATAGGCTAGGAGCCGGAGTGGTGTTGGCGCGTATTTATAGGTTAGGCGAGATCGGCTCTGTTGCGCAGATACGTAGATCTGTCGCCGCCCGCAGACGCCGTTTGACATTTACAAATTACATCGGCTGTCAACTTTCTGAAACAATATACCAGTTGGCGTTTAACTTATCTTGGAACTTTTCGTCTCATGTAGATAAAATGTTGTAATACTAAAATGTCATTATGCTTGGTCGAGAGGCCAGTTCTTGTAAGTCACACAGGAGATAATATTTCAATGGGCGCGGTGCGGTCCCCGGCTCGCTCGACGCTATCGTTTCAGTTAGTATCGCAGTTACCGAAGCGATTTGTTATGTTATCTCCGTTACTTTGTTTGAGGTAGATAGGTCAACTTAAGGTATCGTTCACAAAATCTACTCTTACGTATGCAGGTGCAGGTGACATTAAATTATGTAAATAGCATTTCAGTTACCTAATCCTATCCTAAAGCAATATTTAAACAATATTTGGTTGCGCATCTTAATCTTTCATAGTTAATTGAATGCTAATGAAAAGTTTCACGTCAATGATGTAATTAAATGAAACTATAGAGAGTTCCACCTTCACAGTAAGTGAGGCATTAGCACCAGATAATACATAATTTCCAAACATTTTAGATAGCAAATTCTTAATTAAAAATCCTGCCGGTATCGTTGAGCGTTTTCTCAACTATACTCTATTTACCTCTTGGTGTATGTCAAACTATGAATGAATATTTAAATAACTAATCACATATTTTACTTTTGTAAAGATATGGAATCCAATCATTTGACAAAAAAAAACTAATTTTCATTTGACAAAGACAAACAACAATAGACAAAATTATACTTGATAAATTTATTATTTTACAAATTAATGTAAAATAAACATCTCATTAGACAAAATATTTACTTGGAAATTTTCATTATGTTTTAACATTATTTCATAAATTGATTTTTTTTGTAAAATGTTAATTGGAAAAACAATTTATCTTTTACTTAATACACAGTACACATACCTATAGGATATTTTATTTTTAGCACGAAATCATTCAACCGAAACGAAATGACTAGGTTAGGGGTTATGTTAGAACAGCGAATAGAATTCTACTTATTTGTCTAATTATAGTTAAGGCAGTGTGTATTTGATTTGACAAAGTATATATGGAATTAATATTAGCAGATACAAAATTATTACTAGGTAATAACTTTATCTACTGAATTTATTTAGTCAAATGAACATTTTTAACATATTTTTTTATTAATTGAAATATTTACGATACGTGTTTTATGCCAAATAATTCTTATTAAAGTAATATGTTTGCGAAATGAAAGTCTGTCAAATGATCCGTTTTTCAAACGTTGTTTGTAAAATGATATTTTGTCATACCTTTTTTGTTAAACAATAATGAACCGAACAATATACATGAGATTAGTCTTGGAATTTAAAATATCAACATAATAAGTAGCAGTGTTTGATGTGTACAATTTTGAATAGGATTAAGCTTACCAATTTGACAGAAGCCTACGTAAGATAACATCGCAGACATTTCAACTTTTTACAGTAACATATTACCTTTTTAGACAAACGGTACATGCCAGCCCACGTTCTATGACAATCGGTGGACTCCGACTTAAAAAAACTAATCACACCACTTTTTATTACTCTTTGGGAGTGAGGCTAGAAGTGATTTGTCCAGGGCAATCTATCATTCAAGCACTATGGGAATAATTAGTGTCAGCGCGCGCATCCGGACTGAGTGCGCGCCAACAATGAACCGCGTGACGCATCATTCAAACAAACCATTAATAATTTTGAACGCTAGTTTTTCTAAGACGGATTCACTCTTATAAATAAATGGTACAGCGGATTTTTAACTACCTACTTACGGAGACATTTTAACAGCGACAAGCCGTTAGGCGGTTAATGTCGCCGCCGCCGTGATTAAGAAACTATGATTTAGACAGACTATGACGAACGTACATGTATTGTAAAGGAACAACATTAGTTTTGTGTTGTCTCTGAGCTACTTAGTCACTGCGCGAAAGTTAAATGAATGTTTCAAAACGCTCAAATAATTGAAAGTTGTATGAAGCCGTACAGGCGGGACATGTTGTGTTTATCGTCCAAATACTTTTGTTTGTACACGAAAATATTTAAAAATGGTTGAAGGAACGCAAACGGTCACGGTCGCACACCGCGTTTTGTAGGAACCGAACCGGTGTGAACGACCTTTGTTACGTTCCAAGATATGTTTTAATACGCATTTTAATAAAGCTTGTATTGTTTAGGCTATAACGGAATACATTAAGCTTGTCGTCAGAAGCGTATGATACATGTACTCTTAGTTTTAATTGAACAGAGTTTTTGAAAGTAAGACTTGTACCCAAGTCAAATTATATATTTATTATTTTTTTATACCCGAAATACCATGCATAGACAATAGTCATGTTGTATTTACACGGTTCTATAAAAATTCGTACCTACCTGTTTCATTTTTATTCATTCTCAGGCATGTAGGTATATCACGCAATGGGGTTGGCAGAAGTATTTTATACCCACAATTCCGAAGCTATCCTTTTTGTCTGAATTTAAATTAAAGTTTAAAGTCTTTTTTTTATTGAAGGAAACATTTTGCAGGCATCAAAGAGCACGATTGGAAAAGTTTCACATAAAGATGTCTACTATACCACCAGCCAGAACGGCCTATCTCTAGGTAGGTACTACGAGTATTATATAATAGAAAGTTGGAAATGTTTGTTCGCGATGGATGCAAAAGCTACTGAACAGATTTTGAAGCGTTTTTTGTTTGGTAGAAAGGGTCTTGGTAACACTTAAAATCTTACTTTTGTTTGATGGCAATCGGTTGAGTAGAATCGGAGATAAGAGATAAGAGATCCACTCGGGCGGAGCCGCGGGCGGTAGGTTAGTGTAAGATATAAGATAGATAGCTTGCATTTTGAAACCCCTGGTTTCTTTGGTGGTTCTTCTTCTGCAACTGATTGATTTATCCTTATTTCCTTAACCACCAGGGTGTTCCTCTACGCTACCCCCTGGTGGTTCATTAATTAATTACGGTTTGTGTGTATGAGTGCCTTGAAGCAAATCATGCGCAAAATAACTTTCTACCACTTGTTCACGCCCTTAGGGGTGTAATTTCAAAAACCCCTTATTATCGGATGCCTATGTCATACAAAGAACACACCATCCAAGTTTCAGGGCTTTATCATCAGCAGTATAGGCTGTGCGTTGACACCTCACTCACTCAGGACAAAGGATTTTATGTAATTAATATAGACCACTAGCTGACCCGGCAAACATTGTTTTGCCATATAATGTTAAGGGTGGACAACCCTTATCATTTAGGGGGATGAAAAATAGATGTTGTCCGATTCTCAGACCTACCCAATATGCTCACAAAGTTTCATGAGAATCGGTCAAGCCGTTTCGGAGGAGTTTAACCACAAACACCGCTACACGAGAATTTTATATATTAGATATAGATTACAAGTTTATTCTAAAGTCACGATCTTAGTACATAAGTACTGATACAGTGAGGTATCTACAGAGTGTGATCTTTTTACATAAAGATATAGAGTATCCCAGTCAGCATTGTAAGGATCCTGTCTGGTCAGGCAGAGTGTTGAATATAGTAGACAGTGGTCTGTTTAGTTTGCTACATCGCAAGAAGCGCACTCTAAACCAAAGTCTGATTGCAGTTTTCAAACACTATCACGACCGTGTTCCCTGTATTTGCTACGCAATGTTGGTACCTGCATATTGAGTTTATGGGAAGCTAAGAAAACTTCTACTCTTACAGCAAAATTTATAAACTCGAAAATAAATCATTACTTTATAATATGATAGGTAAGGGCATGTTTTTACCGGCAATATGTATATATAGGGCAAGTATATGTAGCATAATCACATTTATTGTTAACTTCAAGTAACAGCTTGGTACGATTCGTATCTATGATTCACGAAAGAGAAGTGTCCCTAGACAATTGGAAATCCGTTGGCTATCGTACTGTAGAATAAAATAATAAAGGGGATTGGGTAACTATATTTGAACTAGTGCCGTCATTTATTTTATCAGCAGCCATCAATAATTTTGCCATCATTTCTTTGTACTGTGTCAAACATACTTAATAATTATCATAACTTTGTAAGCTGTAGACAGGGTGGGAAATTTTGACCTTACCGGAAGGTAAATAACTCTAAATACTAAGCTAATTCTACTTAAAGGAAAACTCTATTATTTTTAAAAAGAAACAAAACTACATTCAAAGATTTTCGAAAATGCAATTTTTAGGAAAATCGCTTGCCACGTGATTGAACTGACTAGAATATGAAAAAATAACATCCTGTAGTTTTATTGCAATTGATAAAGTCAATCATAAGGATCATATCTCTTGGACAAACCTGGTAATTTTAATTACCGGAAATTCATGAAAGAGAAGGTTTAAGTTTAGGTAAGTCGGTGCGATTACCAAGTGTGCCATTTTCGGAAATCATCGAATACAGATCTGTTTCTTTTTAAAAATAAGGGTTCCTTTGATTAGAATTCGCTATCTCCAGCATTTAGAGTACTTTCCCTCCAAGTACGGTTAAAAAATTTCTCCATGTATAGCTACGTCCCGATATGGTTTAGAGAAGTTTGTCAATAGTCACTTTATACCATACTTTCATATTATATTATTTTCATTAATGACTGCTCAATTTCAAACCGGCGCCAACTTTACCCAAACCCATTATGGGATTGACATGTATTTTGACGTTTATGAGAGTCGTCAACGCATGTCATAAACGTCAAATCCCATACTTTCATCATTTTATTCTACAATACGCCAGCCAATGAATTGTCACTTGTCTAGGGGGGTTGGAACGCTTCTTACGTTTAAATTCTCCTCTTTTCTGTCGACTTTCCTCTGGTACATGCATGTTTTGGAATTGCAAGAGTTCAGACGTAAGTACCTAATGCTCATGGTAATCCCTTGCAGAATGTTTGCGATGGCAGGTATGCGAGTCGATAGTTAGAAACTGTTGTATCCTGGAAATGTTCGAGACACTCTCAATATCTATTTAATTATACTGGTCTTGAATCCAGAAATGGTAAACTTCGTGTAATCCTACCGGGATTTTACTGTCAAGATCGATTCCGGCTGGTAGGGAATAAAAGCCCAACGCAATAAAAAATATATAAAAACCATTGAACGTCACAAGACACATTTCACATTTGATGGGTATTAGTATAATTAGATCATTTTCATGCACTTAATATGGGTGTTACTTTAAAAAAAAAATTGTCTCACTGATGTTGTTAAAGTGCATAAATATGTACTAATATTATAAAACGGAAGAGTTTGTTTGGTTGAACGGGCTAATCTTGGGCACTACTTGTGTTAAATAGTCCATTAAGCGAAGGTTATCGGCATAAAATCACGCTACTACTCAAGGGAGCGGAGCAGTAATTATAAATGTCGTAGATTTTCTGAAAACTAAAACCATACGGGTTGGTATAAAAGTCTAATACGAAGCCGGGCGGAGCCGGAGTGGGTCGGCGGCGGTATTTTATAGCTTGATTTAAGGACAGTGTAAACATAAATATGCATAACATGCGTAGATAAAATAAAGCATATCATAAAACTGCATAATATGTATATTTACATATCAACGTCAATACAAATCCGATTCGAATCCGATTAAGCTCTATACAATGTAAGTAAAGCTAGTAGAACATGTGAGTGTTATAACGTAAGTGATAATAATCTCATTCTAACACTGTTTACCTCAATTTGTGCCTAAGTTATGTTTTGCACAAGAAATATAACTAACTGTATTAGGTGGGAGGACATTGACATTACTTCTTTCACAGAGAAAATTGATGCCAAAAAATACCAAGCTTTTTGTATAGCAAATAAAATTTAACAAGACGGTGTTCACACGTCATTTACTTGAGACAAAAAAATACATGTCTAAATTCGTTTATCTAGCACAACAATTTATGATAATTAAATTAGTTAGTACTGGTCAAGTAAAAGGTAATCATATGTAGTGTAGATTCCGTACGTAGATTTATTTGATTGTTAAAGCGCGTCAAAGCAATATTGGTAGAGGCGATGCTTATAACAAGTTAATGTTAGAAGTAAATAAAAATACCTATAAGTACTTTGTTAATAAAAAGCCGGGTAGAAACTAAACTTTTATTAAATATATTTAATATAAAGTCTAATTACGTTAAGCTATTAACGTAGGTACCCGGTGCAAAGGTGCCCATAGATGTAGAAATGAAATTAATAAAGAAATAATAGACATTTTTTATTTGTTCACTTCGAAAATGTTAACTTCCATTATTAGTTCATATTTCAGCCCCATTTATTTAGAAGTACGGTGTAGCCCAAATAGCTGGGAGAACCCTAAATGAGAAATAAAAAAATAACAATGGCGATTAACCTCTTCTAAAATATTTTTTGAATGGGCCTTCACTTTGTGTAATAAAGAACTCGTTCATAATTAGCGCTGTATATTAAGTATAATGTCTAAAACGTGATAATAAGGAAGTAATGTAAGCAAGATCGTTATAATAAAAATAGAGATTTCTTTATGTGTACAACTAAATGAGTGAACGTCGTCGTATTAATTGCTTTACAGCAGCTGTTAACGTGTATGAAATACAGCTAACTTCACGGTAGGGGGGCCGTGTATTATCAGCCACAAACAGGGTTTATTCCACGTCTATATAGCTTTACATAGAAAAGGCGATTAATAGATTCAAGCGTAGACATTCCCAAAGTGCTTCTAGTGAAATCTGAGGCAACAACGGTCAATTGCCGCCTATGATATTAATAATGTGTTATTTCTTCTTTGAGATGGAATATCAAAGTAATGAATTCCCAGCAAATTTTTCAGTATCATTGGCGCGATTACACAGAAGACGGTTCTGTCGACAGATTTAACGAGTCGGCCAAACAACGTTTTCACAGATATCTTTCACCTGAATATTTAGCTCTTTGAGTATAAAAATAAATCTTTCCGTTTCTCGGAATAACAACAGTGTCAAGTCAACTCGCTTTAGAGTAAAGATTATATTTGTCATCAAGGATCGCATTAAGCTCGTTTACGGGGTGTCGCGGACGCGGTAAACGATTTAGTCAGAATAACCGCCGAAGGCTCTCCCACACACGAAACAGATGTTTTGTCATCGCACCCACCTTTCCACTACAAACACATTCTCTTTTAACTATGACAAAACAAAAATAAATAAAATAATGTACGTTAAGAAGACGACCGTCTACTATTTATAGAGCTGTCACCTCAGCTTAAAGATCTAATGAGCCGTTTCTAATATCGTATGGTAGTTATTATTTGGTTTCCATGTTTGTTGACGTAATTACCATCCACTAGTCACCAATAGTAAACGGGGCGCATCATACATTTAATTCCTACTTAAAGGCAACTGTTTCATTTGTGTTTCAGGGAATGAATTTTAAGTAAACGCGATATTAAAAAGAAAATGAATTTGTATAATTCTATGAGTGTAATCTTCAGTATGTAAGGAAACTTTCTGTTAATTCGTCATTATTCATATTTTTTAGTATTTCCATTGCCTAATTGACTCTATCAAAGAATTTTCTATGATTGCTTGTGATTGATTGATTGAATGATTACTTTTTGTTTACAAAATCATCAGGGTAAAAATCTTATTTGTATAAATACTAACTAGGAAAATCCTTGCACCTGCATTAGTAAATTCTGAAGCATTGTCTAAGACTGATGCAGTGAACGCTTGGAAAATTGCATGTCTGAACACCGATCTCCCGAGGAATCTTTTCGCACAGCGTCAGTGGGACGGGCCGCTCTGCAGTTTAGTAAAAAAAATCACTAAATACATGTTCCAAAGCTGTTGAGCGTACCCGTTTACAGTCCGTCGGAGTGTGGGAATCGGGTCTTTGGCTACAAGCTCTTCCGTCGTCTAACGTAGGGACTATGTTAGATGACACTGCCTTCCGCATCGCAACTTGCCCCTGTTTAGATGGGTCGTGTGTTTCCCCGTATCAATGCTGTTGTGGAGAAGTCGTTGACAGACATGGACACCACGGCTCGCCAGCACCAATGACATAATCCACGTGCTCTTGTCACCGCCAATGTACCAGCTGTGCTTGAACCAAACGGCTTATCGCGTGACGATGGCAAGACACCGTATGGTATGTCATTAATGCCATAAATGGGTAGGACACTGGTGCGGGACGCAAAATGCGTTGATACCATTGCTCCTAGATTGAGAAAGATGGCCCTGGGTCGGCCGGGGTGCGAGGGATATGCTTGTCAACCTCATCTTCGGCTACCAACAACAATGACCCACAGGCGTCGTGCGTTTTAGTCGGTTCGAGTTCGACATAACCCCTCCCACCGGCTTCGTAGGGATCTTTCGCATGTAAAAATTAAACCATATACTTGGCATGGCTGACTGTGCTGGTGCTGCTGCTGCTTCTGCAGAGGCTCTCAAGCGGCGCAAATACTCCAATTTCATCGGAGGTTATGAAATTGTGCCGTATGGAGTCGAAACTATGGAGTCATGGGTTCCGAGCGCTCACAATCCATTCAGAGCGATTGCAAAGCGTATGATTGACGCTTCTTGTGACCAGCCTGGCCTCGTTTTAGGCCAGAGAATATGCATTGCCATACAACGTGGCAATGCTGCCAGTCTTCAGGGAACTGTACCACAAGAGGCATGCGTTGCGGAGGAATTCCATGACGCATTTTAATTATTTTTTAGCTTTAAGTTGTATAATAGTTCTTTCAGTTTTATTTTAACTGTTTATAACATATAAATATTTAATATGGATATTAATTATTATCTATTACTATTTATCAATTAAAGCTAAACAAGAACGAATTGTATTGTAGAATTATTTAATTTAGTCCCCTGAATCGAGAAAGCTATCAAGGGCAATAAGATCTCAGCTCAAATCGGCGAAGGCGGCATTGTTAGAGGATTTGAAAAATATTCTGGTATTAGTCCCCGCGTCCACCTGCCCGTTCACACTCAACCTTCGAAATTTTTCGGTATTGCTGATGCAAAGTTTCTCGTTAATATGCAAATTAAGAATTATCTGCACAGAGGACGGGATTTAGGGTCACTTTCAAATAACGCCAAGTGCGCCGCTAAATGAAAATTTGAACTTCACGCCCTGATTGTATTCGGACCCGTTTAAAGATTTAGCATAATTACGAGATTATATTTTTGTTGTGTATGTTTATCGTGGTATACATATATTAACATATAATTACGCGTGAAATTCGTAGCGCATAATGTAACTAACGAACTAAAAATTTTAATAATGTGTTACAGTGCTTAGTTAATTCAAGCAAACTATAAAGAAAGACATAAAACTGTTTACTGCCTGCATTAGCTCATTAAGAAAACAACTATTCTTTTACTAAGTATGGGTACCTGGCGAATCTAAAACACGTTCGTTGTGTATAATTAGGTAACTGCCCAGATCATTTTAATAATTTGAATTTTATTATATTACGAGGTAGATAACATTTCTATGGTGGCTTAGAGGTCGAACGTATGTTTCACAATGGTCTGTTTCGTGCTATGTAAAGGACTCCATCGAGAACAATTATAATTTCTTATTGCCGATTTAGTCAAGAAACTGTAAAGTAAGACTGTGTGTATATTAGTTTATGGCATAATAAACTGCAAAAAGGCGTATAAGAATTATACGCATGCAATAGATACTATTATGTTGGAGTAAGTGTGAAGTAACAGTTGGCGGCACAAGCGTTTGCGGCACTGCAGCAAATTACCGCTTGACCACATGAAGACTTCCACATCAACGCGATGGATTGTCAACAGTCAATTAATTGCCATGCGTGCTCAAAGAGATTTATCACTAGCACTTGTGAGGATTCCCGAACTCTACCTAGCAAGCGACTGTCTTTATTATATCCGTTATGTTTTCGATCTCACATATGAGATATTCTGCAAAAACATAAAATTACTATTAACTAAACAACGGCGTGATTATATCGACTAGTTAATTGCAATATTTAGATATTGCGCATCAATTAAGTTATATTGGAAGCTAAAGAAATGAACTTATACCGTTTTCATTCATGAGCACCCTAAATCATGCTAATCATGCTAGTCGATGCTGATTGAAAACCTGCATTAATTTATATTGTAAATAAAAACTATGAATAAAAAAACAACAAATGTTTATTTGATATTCCAACAAAATAACATTTAGTCGGTATGACAAAACCAACGCTGGACAGGCTTGTTGGTGGAATACTAATATGGCTTAAAGAAGAAATAAAGGATCGCATAACGTTGTGTCGTATTTGTAATATGGACATCGATAAATCATAGGGAACCGACCACAATCGTTCCATTGACATGGCATGCTTACAAAAAATAATACAAGCCATCATTCAGATGCCCCGTAGAATTGGGTGGGAGCTTAGTTCATCTTTAGGGTTGGAGAAATCCAGATACGGAAGAATTTAATCGCATTAAGTTTTGTAATGGTAATCGCATTACATATAATTTTACAATTTACACTGTTAAATAATAAATGAATAAATATTTTTTCATTTCAGTAACACAGACTTGATTTTATGTTAGTCACAATTATCTTATTCTATTTTAGTAAGAATTTACTAGATCAACTAAGAGAGTCGTTATCAAAACCTTTAATTAAAATCATGACTTTAGTCCAACCTAGTTTTTGGTGATGATTGATTGGAATAATGAAATGAAATTAATAATCTTCAATTTTGACTTATTACTTACATAAAATCAATGTAGCAATAGTAGTTGTAATAATAATAAAGGTTCAAAATATTTAACAGAATCCGTTCACTTCTTGCCAACCTTAACTGATCACGATCCAGACAAGAACAAAATACGATTTTATATAAATACAAATAACGAGAATACGACTTGTTCCTAATTTATCTATCTATTGTGTTAACATTTTAAAGAATATTGACTAAGTATTCCACAAATGAGTTATAATCTTAGACTATGTACAAACTTTATACCTAGACGCAGCAAGTATAATTGGTTACAGCTTCGGTATTGTATGACATATACATCCCATGGCATGTATACATTGACAGTTTACAGAACAATGTGTTTTCAGAACAAAGCTGCGTCTAAACTGTATATGGTCTAAGGTCATAATACATTGGCGCGGCTACTGCCCAACCTGAGGGACCCGGAGGACTCCTGCAGGAGACTCTACGCGGCCTCTAAGCGACGAAGGATCGCAAGACAAGCTGCCCGCGTACTAAGGCAACTCGGGCGTCGGAGATCGATGAACGACCTCCGCCCCCCATGAGCGCCGGCCTGGGGGTGACAGGTGGAGCCGCCTGTCCTGGCAGAAGCAGGCCGCGGCGGCGGCGCGCCTGGCGCGCCTCCCCGTTTTTCGGGAACGAGTTGGGGACTCTGTAGTCCCCACACACCCTAGGAGAGGGCCAGATCGTGAGAGATGGCCTTGGGTCGGCCGGGGTGCGAGGGATATGCCTGTCAACCTCACCTTCGGCAACCAAAACGATCCACAGGCGGCGTGCGTTTTAGTCGGTTCGAGTCCGACATAACCTCTTCCACCGGCTCCGGTGGGGAGATATCAGTGGGGATTTTGCGCACGTAAAAAAAAAGGTCATAATACATTTTTTCGTTTATTTATTCTTTTAGTTTGGACATAGTCACCTGTTACCGAGATAAACAGTAACCTGCGTACTATTCTAGACTATGATCTATATCCGTGTGAAATTTCTTCCAAATCCGTTTTGCCATTCACAGATACATCCATCCCACATATATTCACATTTATAACATTAGCACGATAGCTAAATTGCTGGCGACACGAGGGTGTAATTGAGTCCATTTAAACCTATGAGAAATTATAGAGGTAGTCGAATTGAGTGCCTCATTAGTGAATGCTTGTCCCTTATTCATAATTTTCGGGACTGTCACTGAATAACTGTATCTGTACTGAATAACTTTACTAATCGGGCTTTCCTAAGTGCTATTGTAGAAAGGACACGCTAACCTCTGTTTTCAAGATTCAGACTAATCTAGAAACAACTATGAAGTAATCGCGCATGCATCAATTTTGTCGGAGCCCAGCTGGGTATCGTGATGGGCGTTGAAGTTGAATAGTCCCGATATCCTTGTGATAAGAATACCGTACCTATGAAAAGGCAAATGTAAATCTGGCTAGAAGAACTGCGGTTCACGTGTACCCATCCTTTTCTATTCTGAGTCCTCTGGCTCAGGATAGAAAAGGATAGGTCCTTTTTTTTCGAGTAACCGATACTTCGGCTCTGTTACAAGCGTCATGATCACGGTAAACTGAAGTACTGACGACGCCGAGCTAGTTGTTATTGGGATTATCATATCGGTCTACCCTCCGCACTCCATTGCATCGCCGACATGTCGGTAACTCGGAAAAAACAATAAACATGGTAAATATCTCGGCGAGTTTTACACTATTAATGTGAATGACCGTGTCAATCTCAAATCACACTTGATAATAATATTAAAATGAAGAAATAATTGTAATTTTGTATGTATCGAATAAACTCAAAACTACTGGACCGATTTCGAAAACATCTTTTGCTAACATAGGCTATATTTTATTTCTAAAAAATAGGAATCCTTTCTAAAACTCCAATTATGTAACCCAAGGTATAAAAAAGACCCTAAAATCCTTATATTGTGTGCACTGCAAAAACTATTAATGATAGAACAAAATAATATTATAAAAATGTGTGACTTATAAAGGTCTACAATAAAGTCCGCAACAGCATATGTATATCTCTTAAGGATAACCCACAGTAACCATTTTTGTCTTTTACAAATTACAAATGTGTCATTTTATTCAAACTATATGGCTGATAGAAATACCGATCAAAATCAGACCATGTTATCTATACCTTTTTTTTAATTTTTATCCAAATGATATTCCTGTTGATTAGTTTTTAATTTATGGAAATTTTATGTTCCATTCAAAAGATATTACGAAATTATAAATATCAAATAATTCGGTAGATTCCCGTACATTATTTCAAAAAGATTAAAAAAAGATTGAAAAAGCTGAACTGAAGGTGCAGCAGGAACGGGATCGCGTTGCGTGGTCCAGAACCTCCATGCGGTGCACCCTGGGCATCGCAGACGGTTGCTCCTCGTGACGTTCGCCTTCTTGACTTTCTGAGGTTCGATGGGGACACCGGTTTCCCACACCTGAAGGGGGCATCATAAAACCATAAATGACCCAGGGTCAGTCGGGAGAGCGGGAAATGCATATGATACTTGGCACTACCAGTAGCGTCATGGGAAATTTTACTTTCCAATGACACTGCCGATAGTTCCACGGGTAAAAAAGAATTTTCCTGCGACACTACTAGGCCCACAGTGTTGTCACAGGAAATTAATTGGCCTGGGCACACGTGATAATTCTTTTAGTAACGATAACGATATAGGTATTAACCTATATCGGTTTTTTTACTGTGCGCAAAATTCCCACGGAGACCCCAGCTGTAGACGACGGGGGCACACCGTCGGTGGGAGGTAGGTTGTCGGAAGTGAAATTGTCAGAGACATATCTATTGCACACCGGCCTGGCTCTTATGAGCTGCCTTCCAGCCATGAACTGCACGGTTCCCACGTAGAGTCTTCTACTAGAAAGAAAGATGGGAAAGAACAATTTATAAAAGTCCCTCGGCTCCCGCATGTTCGGCAGCAGCCCGCGGTAGAAGTTTAGCTATGCCCATCAATTACCATACATTACGGGCTTAATTAACCATTCTATTGAAACTTCCACATTTCCTGACCTACGGAAGATTGCGACTTTTAGACACATACCAAAAACACCGAATCCTGTTTTGTTAAAGATCTACGACCATTTAGTACCTTGCCGTGTCTCTCAAAGGTTATGGCGAAAATAGTGAGTCAACAGTTCACGGAGTATTTAGAAAAATATAGTGTTCTGCCTGAATTGCAGTCGGGTTTTAGAAAAAGAGCCACGGTGCTGTTAGATGTAACAGATAATATACTAGCTGCTCAAGACAAGGGGCTGTGCACTATGTTGGTGCTGCTCGATTTTTCCCGCGCATTTGATGGGATACATACGGGGTTACTTTTGTCTAAACTCAGATACTATGGTGTAGATCAGGGATCACTTTCTTGGTTCCACAATTATCTAGATGGTCGCAAGCAGATGGTAGCACCCAAAATTAACGATGGAAATGACGATTTTTCACCCCTTGCGTCCATCAGAAGAGGTGTTCCCCAGGGTTCGATCCTTGGCCCCATTTTATTTAGTTTAGGATATAGTCAGCTGCCTTCAGAACTGTCAGTACCATATATATGCCGATGACGTGTCATTAAGCCTTGGTGAACATCAAGCGGCTGTTATGAAATTAAATGACGATCCCAGACGCATAGCAGCATGGGCGGACAGTAATTATCTGGTATTAAATCCTCAGAAAACAAAGTACATACTATTTCGTACTAAGAGTCAGATCAGTCGTGTTCCCACCAATCTGAACCTGAGCCTTAGAGAGAGCCAATAGATAGGGTTGCTGGAGTTCGCAACTTGGGGTTATATGTGGATCCTTCCCTTAGATTTGAACAACATATCGCAGAGGCCGTTCGAAATTGCTTTTACCGTCCGAAAGTTCTATATAAAGTGAGGCCGCACCTGTCCGAGGAACTCAGGATTCTTGTAACAGAGTCCCTTGTGCTATCCAAGCTCAATTATGTCGATGTAGTTTACGGCCCGTGTCTGTTGACTCGAACGGAAAGAATCATTCAGCGTGTACAAAACACCTGTGCTCGTTTTTGTTTCTCAATACCGGCCAGAGGACATGTCACACCTTACCTCAGTCAAAATTCTCTCTTAAAGATGAAAACTAGAAGGCAAATGCATGTGGCATGTCTTCTGTTCGATGTCATAAAGTGCGGGAAGCAGCTGTATTTGTTTGACAAGCTTGGCTGGGTAACTGCCGGCAGATTGTGTGAGAGAAGACCGTGCTCCCAGCAACTGTCAATACCTCGGCATCGATCTGAGGCATTTAGGGGCAGTTTTCGTTATTCGGCTTCCAAAATTTGGAATAATCTTCCACCACCGTTGCGATCCATTAAAACAATTACCACGTTTAGGAAACGTTTACGATTGTTTCTCTTGGAAGCACAAAGGAGGCTGGATAGCGTTAGCTCTAATATTTCATTGATCTGATTGTTTTTGAACTTATCAGAAGTATGGCAACCTTTTCACCGTTTTACATTTTTACTCACTGTCCTACTATTCTTATATGTTATTCTATTATTATCATTTATACATTGTCATTCGCTATTTATTGTATTATATATACGGCTCCTGGACACCTTCATTTACACGTACACAGTTTCACACATGACTTTTGCGGTTTGGCGTTCGTGTGTCACTGCCCAATCGGGCTCCAGTTGAAAACCAGCGCTAGATTTCTACCTGGCACATGCTGAACTGGACACCCATTTGGTGCATTTGTGTGTCGCACTGATTGCACGTTTGTTGCTTTTGGAGTTTGAAAGCATGTTTATTATTAATGTGTGAACATGCTTCCAGTACTTCAAATGGTATTATAATGTATTGTGTAATTTCCTGTATGTGTGACCACTTAGCACTAAATAAATGTTTCTTTCTTTTCTTTCTTTCTTTCAATTTGCTTCTTCCTTTTTGAAGTCGCTTAAAAAGTTTTTCATTGGCAACACACCTTTTCAGATTTTAGAGCGCAAATTATGTGAGCTCGCGCTCACCTACCCTGCTGCTCACTTCCCCTCATAGTTGTCCTGCGCAAGAATTTACCGAGTCGAATGACTGTGCGCAATAATATTACTGTGACTTGGGCATGCAAAAAATAATAAATATCATAGAACCTTTATGATTCTAAAAAACACTAAATGTTAAGTGTTTATGGCCTACGTCATAGAACTAATAATTAATAAAAGTTCAATCACATTTCCACGATTGCAATATTACTGAAGAGTTCAGAACACAAAGATAAAACGACAACAAACGAACAGGGGGTCAAAACGGGCCAAAATTCTTCTTCACTTTATCTACGGAGAATTACATCGGTTGGTAACTTGTGGGACAAATTGACATAGATATTTTCTGCGTGTAAATTCACTTTATTTATTTTTTATTTAAATAAGCTTAATGCTCAATAGAAGATAAATGGTCAATTTCGTTTTAATTTTTTTAAAGTCCACTAATGAATATTTAAATCAAAACCTACTGGACGGTAGTGCCAGGGGTAACTAAGTATTTCACGGGTAATTTCTTTGTACGAGTATTCGTTCAATGAGCCAATCATAGAAGTAGTGCCATGGGTAAGTAAAATTTCTGATGACATTACTGGTAGTGCCAAGCAGTAGTGCCGCGGGTAATAAACGAGGCAATCTTATACCCTGGCATCTGAAGACTTAAGACGGCGTGCGGCTTAAGGAGCTCCGAGTGCGACATAGTCATCCTCATAGGCTGTTGCTAGTAGAAATATATGACTTAGTTACTACCACTACAAGAAATTTAATAATCGAGAATATTTACTTAGTTGGGAATATATTTTGTTGATTTGTATCCTGTTACATAATACTAAATCAGTCTGTAAGCCTCAATGTACATTGTACATAGATGAGTGATTTTATTTCTTCTCACTCAGATCCCTTGCATGAAATTGTACTTATCAACTTGGGATTTAGGTTTGAACGTATTTTAAAATATGCATGCATTCCCTTGACGATCCCGACTCATTGTTTGTGTCTACAGAAAGAACAAAACACTAACCAAGATGGAGATGTCCAATATTTTAGATGGCATAGCAGTCGCCGCTACGAAATCGGAATTCCTGCCTCAAGGATTCCCCTCGAACGCAACGGTAAAAAAGAGCTTTAGCCTCATACAATTGAAGTCTCAATTTGATTGTGATATAGGTTGTACAATGAGACTGTATCGCGACATTCGGACAACGCTTTAGTAACCAGGTATGCAATAGATAACCATGTTTTATGCTAATCCTATAAACAGAAACATAAGTTACAAATTTTCGAGAGCCTTCGTAAATGTTGAGTTAAATCATGAGGAAGTGGTCTTTGTAATCAAACACCTACTTCGAAGTGTGCACATAAAATTATAAGCAATCAAGCCGTAGATTGTTGTGTTGACTTTTGCCCGTCATCGGCTATTAAGATTTCTTTGTTATAGAAACATGTTGGACTATTTACACAACACGTTGCTCTGAACGTCTTTGTAAAAGTAATTTCTTTTTTTTCGTTGCGTTCTTGTCGGTCAGTATATATCGCTCTCACGAGTTCGAATGAAATCCTCGAGTCACTTAGTGCGATGCGACGTTAGAATTTGCTTTTAACATAATGAATCGTTTCGATAGCTTTATTATACAAACCGAATGACGGCGATATGGTCCGGTAACGCTTCAACAAAGCGAGCATCTCGATGTGACAATGACGCGTGATTGGTGCGTGAGAGTTTGTAATTGAATTATAAACTTAAATAAGTACTTAATTCACTGTGAATCACTCTATAAATTTTTTGATTGGCTTCGGGCTTGGTAAATGTCATATTTTTTGTAAAGATTATTTGTAATGCGTATATTATTATTCCTAGTACCTAGTTCAGGTAATCTCGCTAACAAAACTAAATGCTTAGATTAATGCTAGGGTATAGATAGAGCGTATCGTGTTTTGTTTTTAGATTATATATTGTTCGGAAGTTCTAAGAGCGGTGAGTAGGGTAGCCAGAGTTCACTATTTTTTTGTCGTAAAATGGTCGATAATGTATTACTGAAGTAGATAAAATTTGAAAAAGCTTGGTCTTAATGAAACGAAAGGTATTGACAATTACTTTGTAAATGTTTGGTATCGTGAAAGAAATAAATTGTATCGGTAATTATAGGGTTCTGGACCCAAAGGGTAAAAACGGAACCCTATTACTGAGACCTCGCTGTCCGTCTATCTGTCACCAGGCTGTATCTCATGAACCGTGATATCTAGAAAGCTCAATTTTCAGTGTTGTATTGCTGTTACCGCTATAACTACAAATACTAAAAGCCAAATAAAAAATTTTCAAGGGTGGCTCTCACAGAACAATCTTTATTCTTATTGCTATCCGTTTGTCTTTCACCTGGCTGTATCTAATAAACCGTGATAGCTAGACAGCTGTGATTCTCACAGATAACGTATTTTTGTTGCCCCTGTAAAAGCAAATACTAAAACATATTAAGATGGCTTTTTTTAAATGGGGCTCTCATAGAACAAAAGTGATTTTTATGCTATCCGTTTGTCTTTCACCAGGCTCTATCTAATGAACTATGCTAGCTAGACGCTATAACAATTAAAAACATACGCATTATTTTTTTAAAATAAATAATTAAATTAAAATAGAATAAGTATTAGGTACATTTTCATTAATGTTACATTTCTTGCATCCCATGCAACAATAATACCTAGTTGAAATATTTACAGAATATTTAGTAATATATTTGTTGCAGTTAACTGGCATAATTAATCGTTCAATTAACAGCCGAGCCTCTTTACTAACCAGTGCCGTTCAACTAGCGTCCTGAATGATATGTTATAACATTTAATAAACCGGCTGGCTAATGTTTAGGCCATTCGTACGGTTGCATGACATTGTGATAAATTATATTTTCTTTATTTAATGTATTTAAAATGTCACATGATACTATTTATAACCACTCCGAAACAGGATAGATAGTGATAGGTTCATTGAGAAAAGCAGAGCAATCCGATTTGGATAGATTAGGTTATAAGACTAATGTGGGAGTGTACTAGCTTAAGGAAGTAATGAAACGACATCAACCCAAGTCATTTGCCTATTAGCTTAACTTGTAAGCTGAAGGCTGCTAGTTGAATGTCGCTGTTTAGTAAAGAGGTTATGCTGTTGATTTATTGTCTAATTGAACTATTTGATTGCGACATATTCATCTTAAAAATAAAAAACATAGCATAACATAAACTCACGCCCATATCCCCGAAGGGGTAGGCTGAGGTGCTAGCACTCACATTTCGCCAGTTTATGGTTAGATCCCAATGTAATAGGTGGCAAGCCTATTGCCATTAACCGGGCACTTATAAACCTGCGATAAATACATACATAACTTCGAAAAGCATCGAAAAGTCATTGGTGTGTGCCATGGTAAATCCTGAGATCGAATACGAGACCTCGTCTCAGCGGTCCTTTACCCATACCACTAGGTTACCGCAGCTTGATAAAAAAAAAACAAATTAAAACAAATCAAGTCGGGCTAGAAAATGGTAGGTATGGAATCCTTCGTGCGCGAGTCCGACTCGCACTTGGCTGGTCTATTTACATAATCCAAAATTCAAATAATAATAAAGCTCTCAGAGTGACAATTTAGTTCCAAGTGGAATGCTGCCGAAGTAAGAAAGTCTAGACAAATAAGACAATTTGATATTTCTTTAAATGATCCTACCTACTTTATGTAAATCAATTATTCTACACATCCGTAGATTAATACTCGTAAAATAAACCTTGTATTTTAACCTACTTGCTATTTGCAATTACAATGCTACACTGCTACTTGCAAATGTTTTTCTAAGTTGTTTATGTTTGTGTATACTAGTCGACACCCACGGCGTCGCTCGTGTGGACGTTAGTTATCGTAGACCGCGTCAAATCCGTTATATAGGTTTTGCGTACATTTCGAACAAATAACCAAAGGACAAAAATTTCCAAAAATATTGTTTTGGATTCAGAATCATTAATTTTACATTGCTTTCATTAGAACTCAGCGCTAAATCCCTATTTCTTCCTGTCCATATCGATGCCTTGATATGGAACAAACAAGGTTAGGGTCAGAATACAATTTTGTTTGCTGTTTGCTGTTGACATTGTTCTTGTTGGTGAAGATGGGCTTGAGATTTAGAGTAGATTGGAGAAATGGTAGTTAACCAGTAGAACCAAAACTGAGTACTTTGATCTCCGTGATCTCTCCAGTTTATAACCAATGGTGCCGGATCGTGTAATTCTTTTTCATCTGTCGAATTGATGGCGCTTTTACTCTCCAATTCCGTTTTCCCAGTGTGTTGTTACCTGGATTGGGTTCTTGGAGGCGCTCATAAGTTCCTCCGGTGTACAAGTAGAAGGTGAGCTATGGTCTGTTATGCTTGTAAGCCTTTTTAAAAGGTTGTTGCGTATCGAGAGCTTCTGTTTGACCTTCTTTGACGTTTGTTCTTTCTAAAGGTGACATCCAGCTGACATCCACGGTAGTAGAGCCACGGGCGTCAGCTAGTTATTTATAATAGCGTGAGTTGATGTGTCTTGAGAGAACAAAGAGATTGAATAGGGGTTAAACAATATTATAAAATCAAATGAAAAATATTTATCTTACAGACCTATTTGTAGTTGACATAATAGTAACTTATTTCGACGTATATTTATTGTCATGTTTTATAATTAAATTTAATACAATTAGTAAAAATAAGTGATGCAATTACTTAAAAAAAATATACAAAACTATGCTAACTATACAATATATTATACAAAAATGAAATGGAGATAAAGAAGGAGACTGCAACTTTAGGCATCGAAAAATTCCTCCCCATCGATCTCTACTGGTATAGTGCCCAAAAGGCTGGCGGCATTACCACGCTGAATGGCGATGCCAATTCTTTGAGCGAGGTAAAGGCCAGCCTTATGGTCAAGGAAAGAGTCGATTAGTCGCTTTGCTATTTCTTTGAATAACGCGCGCGCTCTTGGACCCCTCGGACCAAACGTTTCGACTCCAAATGGCTCAAAAATATAATTACCAGTTAAATTGGTATATTTGCGCCGTTTGAGAGTCTCTGCTAATGCAGAAGCAGCGCATGCGCAGTCCATCGTACTTGGAAAATGGGAAGGCGCCAGGGTGTCAACGCAAGTTGCATCCCACACCAAAGGCCTACCCATCTTCCAAGGCATTAACGACATACCAGTAGCCAACAGGTTCAAGTATAGCTGACACGCCGGCGGTGACGAGAGCTCGACGGATAATGTCGTTTATATTTGTATGTCGGGACATGCGGCCTGCGCTCCTGCTGCAAGACAATTCGTGATGTCTAAGGCTATCGACAGGTTCTCTACAGAGACACCGATGCGGAGAAACATATGGTACACCCAAACGTAGGCAAGTCGCAATGCGGAAGGTCGTCTCGTCCAACATTGTTCCAATGTTGGGTGAAGGAAGTGCCTGGAGTCATACACCAGATTCCCATTCACCCACAGCTAATAGGCGAGCGCGCTCAGCAGCACTGGTAGTTGTACTGATTAAATGTTTTTAACACCAATACAGAGCGGCTCATCAATGATAATTAGAAACTAATGTAACAACCCTGACAAAATTACAAATGTCCAGACGAACGACATTTCCACATACATCAAAGGCGATGAACTACTGTAGGTTTGCTCGTCGTACTGTAACGGACAGGTAGGAACACAATCCCAAGACTTTTATTTGTCGTTAATCTATACTAGTATTATATATTTAAAAATAGCGAAAGTAACTCTATCTGTCTGTATGTTACACTTACACGCCTAAACTACTGAAACAATTTTGATAAAACTTAGTTTAAGGGTAGATTAGACCTTGAGAAAGGACATAGGCTATATTTGGAAGCGATAACCAACATTCACGCGGGCAGAGCCGCCGGCAAAAGTGGTTTCTATTATGATTCCATCGTGACAATCTGTCAACGACACCTTAGACTCTTCTGCGATTTGTTTATTTATATTGTGGTCGCCTTTCATCTAATATACGTGAGCAAATAATTAATGTTTGACATATCAGAATCCTGTGACGTCACTCCGGACATGGTCACATCAAAGCGTCTACATTGATGATTTATGTGTATTTTGTTAGACTTCGGCCCAATTACGTTCATGAAAATTTGTGCACTTTCACAATAAAGTGTTCACCGCTGAAATGCTTTGATGTTTAATTAGGGAACGGCGAGATGAGCTATATTATAACGTATGAGTGTTGCGGTAATCGCTGATTGATTTATGTTTAAACTTCAGGTGGATTCGCTTCTTGTCAAGGCTAGGCGTAATAAGTATTGGTACTTGGTAGACTACCGTGCATTCACCAGCATACAAGTTCTGTGTTGTCGTTCGTATTCCGGTTCATACGCATTATTTGAAATATGCACAATCCATGCATATATTTTTTATTTTCGTGTACTTACCTATAATGGTTATTATAAAAGGAGCTTGTTTTAAAAAAAATGTTATTATGAATTTTTAACAGAGTTCTAGAAAGGAGGAGGTTCTCAATTCGGATTTTTATATTATTTTTATTTTATATTTGTATTCGCATAGCTCCGTCATAGTGGACGGATTTGCGAATTACTTCTTTTGATCGAAAGGCATATCCATATTCCATCCATTCCATCCATTAAGCTCGCATTTACGAATGTCTATTTTTAAGTTGTTTAATTTCAAAATAATGAAACACTAAAAAGGAAAAAGCAAGTATTTTTAACAAAAAATTGACCGACTTCTAGAAAAAAATACACCGAAAGGTTAAAAAATAATTGCATCATAAGATAAAAATTCGCGTAAGACTTTCTTGAAGTCGGTGACAAGGTAGAATATGGGTACAGACGACTGACAATTACGTCAATCCCGATATGTCTGCTCGTATAAATTGCTTTGATGTCTTGCACAAAACTCTACACACATTTACAAATTTCATTAGTAATGTGGCAGGACTTTGGTTATGGACATCCCTACATATCTGAGTCTCACCGTATGGTTTGGCACCAACTTCGGGTTCTTCAAGAGGGGCATCAGAAGGTTTTGTTCTTGGTCGGCAGTGCGAGTGTAACACCCCAGGTGTTGCATACGTTCATAGGCCACGGTAACCACTTCCCGTCAGGTGGGTCGTGTGTTTGTCTGCCACCTAAGAGGTATAAAAAAAAAAGTCTTACGCGCATTTTCATCTTTTGAGGTATATCTGCAATTATATTTTATATTTTTAATAGATGCATTTTTTCTAACAGACGGTTTTTTTTCTATTTGTTATAAAATACTTGTTTATAGTTGTACTGGTCCAGCTGTATGTTTTGATCCAGGTACCGGTATCTACAAGTACCCGAATCATGTTGAATTGTTGTTACTATTTACGTCGATTGAGCACTCTCTTTTTATAGGTTTTTACTATTTCTCTAGTTTAATATTCTAATAAATTAATTGTTTTATATATTTTCATTATTTATATTACATTATAGCGGTATAACATTATAAGTAAGAAAATTACCAATTATATTCTACCGTATTTTAGAAAAAGGACCTATTAGAATACTTTTTGAGTAGTTAGTCACTACTATTGAAAGAAAATTTCGTACTTTACTTACTTACTAATTGCTGTAGGTACTAATAAATGTTCATATTTCACATTTGACAACCTCTGTGGCGTAGCGGTAGTGAACGCGACTGCTACGCAGGAGGCGCGGGTTCGATCCCGCTCAGTGCAAATATTTGTATGCATGAATATGGGTATTTGCATTGGTCTGAATATTTCTGTGTATAATATGTATGTATTTAGAAAAAAAAAATATTTAAGTATGTTTATCCGTATTCTAGATTCCATAACACAAGCTAGTTAAACTATGCTTACCATGGATCTAGATAGCGTTGTGTAGAATGTTGTAGAATATTTCTATAAATTTCACATAAACACATGCATATAATCATGATAAAGGCGTGCCTGGAGGGTTAGGCAGAGGTAAATTAACACAGTATATTTTTCCACCCGCCTTTTTCTTCCGACCTTTCTGATTTTTTTCGGGACCATGTATTTTATAAATAGGTTTAGTATAAAGTATTTAGCCAAACGAAAGGAAGAAAATTCACTCGACTCGGCCTCAGACGAATGGCTTGAGTCATCAATAGTGCCCCGAAGACGGCAATAGCCTCACCATATATTGCGTTGGATCGAATTTAATTATTGGTGAAATGTGGGAGTTAATTCACCTCTGCCTAACTCTCCGGGGATAAAGGTGTGATTATATGTGTATGTGTGTGTATTCGTTTATATTCAGGTTTAGGCATAAAAATATTTCTTTTAATATGAAGGAAATAATTTTGATCCAAACATTGTACAAATAGTTTCAAACACATTTTTTTTGACTAAAATAAATATTAAAATCGTACAATAATGTCAGATGGCTCCTAACTGGTATCTAAAGCACTCCGAAATGCCAACGGAGCGATCCCGAGATACTGTAAGGTCTAAAATATTACTAGGATATCGAAGTTGATAGACTAACCAAAATGATTATTTTTTGCAATGAAAACTATGGTTCTTCATTTTTTTCAGGAAGCATGGGCCCATGCAGTTTTATTAATAAAAATATAATGAATTGAAACCATGGAACTCGTGGCCTGTGTTAAATTGAGCTACGGACAAATCCTGTCTTTGTTATTTCTGTCGAAACTCCCGAAGTGGGTACTACTGTTGTCTTATGTCTGCAGCCAATTTGGACTGATTTTTATCAAACATAGCTAGAATCACTTTCGAGTAATTCATCTTCCAAACTAAAAAAAAATCAAATCCGTTCATACGTTCGAAAGGTTCTATGCTATGCTACAGACGTACACACGTTTTTGCTTCGGGGCTTAATAAAAGAAACATTTAGTGCGTTATTCTTGTAAATTTTTACTGATTCCTATAGAGGAGCTATCATTATGTCTGCAATATACATGTAGGTACAGTACTCGAAAGATATAGAAACAGATATAACAAAGTCAAGATTATGATTTAAGAAACGCTCCCCTACACCGTAACCTTTTCTTCATTCTCTATACAGTAAGTATGTGCAATCTCCAGTGTTTCTTAGTACCTATACAAGCCTCTTTAGTGATAATCTTTTTTGGTTCTACCAAGTACCAACTTGTCTTAGAACAACAAGAAGCCGTGAAGTCACTGTTTCAATTTTGCTATTTGACTATGAAATAATAAGTATAAAATCAGGAACGTTAGTAAATAAAGATATCATTAGTAATAAATCAATTTATCACATAACACAAAGTTTGTATTTAAAATTTCATTATTGTGTAATTGCAAAGTAGTGGACCATATTATATAAGCCAGGTTGATATACCATAGGGGTGGTAATTGAAATCACGCTTGAAAATGATGCATAGTAATGCATCACTTTCAGAATGTATACCAAACAATCATTAAATAGGTAATCTATGATTTTTTATTTGTTAATTACCTCTATTTATTCGATATCGCCATTGTTTGTAGAGGTCAGATGGTAGTCGACAATAGTACACAGTTACAGTGGAAAACCGACCCTAACTGAGTTGGGAATTAGAGGTTGCAATACTATGAGACACGTCCACGTGTGAATAATTAAAACTAAAAAATGGCCAATGGCTAAACTACTTATATTTAATAAATTTTTGGTGCAGTTTGGAAATGGCGTACTGCATCCGAGCTCCCAAGTATCGCCCTTATGTATCAATCCCGTATAAATTAATGATTGCTGGATTAGTAAGAAAAGATCTTACAGCATTCATGCCAATAATAGTTTTTAAATAACGTTTGATAACCTTAACTAGTGATTAAATTTGAATAAATTAAATAAAGTCATGTACCAACCTGTAGGTTAACATTTAGAAAATTATCCATACTTACTCATTTGAAGAAAGCTGCAGGGTACTGTAAAGAAAATAAATAATGAAACAAAGATTATTTTAATTATGTAATTTATTCAAAATTAATGAAATTTTCTCTTGAAAACTCTAGAACCTTGTCAATGTTAAAGCTTGTGGGCATGTAAGGAGTAATCTTTGGAGTTACTGAACCAATTTGTAATTAAATTAGTGTATATTTTTTATGGAAACTGAAAATACTTAACGATAAAGTCACAACTAAATACCTCGATATAGGCCACTTTTTATCCAAGGAGTAGGATCCTGTGGGTTGCAGAAATAAGCTTAGTTTTTCACGTAGGCAAACCGCGGCAATACCAATCTTAATATAATAATGAACACTCTTCTGGTTTGCTACTTACGTAGATTTGCGCCCAAATCGACTGTGCTGTAGTATGATGCGCATGCGCATGTCGTAGAACCCTAGCCGTCAAATATTAACTGTTGGTTTGGCATGCGATATTCATAAGAAACTATACGGTATGTTTCTAACTGTGCTGTTGCAACGACATGGCCTATCTTATCCTTCAAGTACGACCCTAAACGTTGCTACTGCAAACGTGAAATGGTGCGATATGGCAACTTTAGTAGGTAGTTGTATTTTTGAGCTGTTGGGAGGGTTTATCTAGGTTTGAAAATATGACCTGAAAGCCATAATGCATGAAGAAAGAACCAAATTTGAATATAACTAATGTAGTTACTCATGCCCTGATTCCTAACTATCAATAAATTTGATTGCTTGAATAGTATCGTTCATGCCGACTAGGATAGATTAGGTTACAAAAGAATATTTTTGTGACAGTGAAATTTTTGTGCTCGTAGCTTGTAACCTGCAGGATTAACTAGGTAAGCAAATAAATACAATCTATTCCTCTTGACCGTATGTTACACCACCATGGCTTTTCATCATTACTACAAAGCATGTGGTCGTAGGACATGACAGCCACTACAAGAATGTCGCTATGCAGTTTTTCGATGATTGCCATACCGTTTTCGAGTATTTTCATAACAACCACAAAACTATTTTCACGATGTTGACGTTTATCAGTAACTTTATCGCTTTTTGAGTTTTCTTTTCACTTAAAGCATGTTTAATACCTTCAAGTGTAACATTGCGTATACTCACGGTTTCTGCTTCTTACCTTCACATATTTCACGAGCTTCCTGTAGACCTTTTTTTCCAAACAGCCGGTTTTGTATGCTTTAGAGACCATATATATAAAAATAATAAATAAGTTTTTTAAGCGAATGGAAGATTAAAATATGATATAAATTAGATTCAAAAAGAGTTTGTCAATCAACTTGATAGTCAGCATGGCATGCCTGTATTCTTTTCTGGATTATGTCTACAGATATTTAGGAACCTTTATTAGCGCTTGTGTGGCTTCTTTGGTGTTACAGACGTCCACAGGCCACGGTTACCAATTTCTATTCGGCGGGCCGGGCGCTTGTCTGCCACCTAAGTGGTATAAAAAAAAGCCTCACTTTATTGTATCCTTACTAATAATAATGTAACATGTAGGTATATAGAAATATATTATCTAATTAACTTGTATAGTGAGATCTGAATTGATTGGTTAAAAAACCTGATTTACCTAGTGTTATTTGAGTTCAGTGAGGCGCAAAAGGAGCGGTAGCTTTAGACGTAGGCAAGGATTTTGGATCTTATAAGCTTAGCCAGATGACTGAGCATTAAATAGTTTTCAATTTAAACACTAGTGAAGCTTGTATGTATAGTAGTACCGAGGTATAGAGATAATAAAAACAGCTGGTAAATATTTCTGTATTAAATTTTATTGCATCTATTCACACACCTTTAGCTTTCTGGAGAAACGGTTAAACGACTTTTGAAGCAAAAAATACAGTACGTAATAATTTCAACAAAGGTATTGTTTGTGAATTAACCCATTTATATTAACACAATATTCAATTCTATAATAATCTGCGCATGACGCTACAAAGATACTGAAACATTCATACCATAGTGAACGTAAATTTATATCTGTTGAAAAATATACACTGTCTTGTCACGGGGGTTTGTGTATAGCGATAGCCGGATATAATATTTCGTTGTTTTTTAAAACTACTTTGAAGATTGATGTCTTATGTCTGTATTTTTATTTACATCAAAAGGACTTCTAATACAGAAAAATTATTGCATTTACCTCTCTTAAATACTCACGTTATTATTACAATATATAATTACAACAGTGACGTATGTACAAAACTATAGACTCAATTTTGGACTTTCAGTCTCTACAATATTGAAAAACATATACATTGTTATGAAACAAATCGACGCTGTAAATTTACATTCTTTAACGTTTATAATTATACAAGGCCATTGTTTATGTAGTTATGTCTAAATACGATGGTGATAAATCTTGGTTTAGGTTTATGTTATAATTTAGCTTCACGGAAAGCTGGCAATCACTGGCAACATTGTTTGATTGTAACCGGTAACAAAACCACCAATAGTCCCAGCTGATTCCAAACGGAATAAAATAAATATTTTAAAAAATATTCATTATCTCTTCAAGCTTTTTTTATTAACCATCCTTATTTATATTTTTTACCACACGTTATCGTAGTGCATCGCTTTTATGTTAAGTAGGTATAGGCATACCTAAATCAATTGTATTATTGATTTTAATAATATTGCATGTTAATTATAATTTTGATGTAACAGATAATAATTATACAGACAGTAATTGTAGACCTGAGAGAGTAAATATATGAAATTAAGTCTACAATTATAATCAGCAGCTTCATAAATTAACCATTGGCAGTAATAATAACACTGTTAATATTTAATGCGACTGTTGAGTAAGTTCAAAGTGACAGATGCTTTAATTAATGAAGCAAGTACAGTTTAAATTACATGAAAGGTTTGCCCGAATTTAATCGTATTCCAATTTGATACAAAGACGATTCTATTCGTTTCTTTATCATATTGGAATGAAAATAAATTATAATCCAACAATTTGCTCGGAATCACTAACATTGTTAAAATCTTTTACAAATGTTTGTTTATTAATTGAAAGTAGAGATACTTCCCATTAATAAGTTGTACTGATAGCCGTATCAAGGCTATCAAACGTGATGTTTTGGTGAACAGAAGGTTCTGCTCATACAAAATTAAAATTTTATAAAATTATAGACACCAATGATACACATCAGCAATATTGATTGTTTTGGTCTATCTTATGATACAAAGAGTGGACAATATTGAATTATGGCAAGTAATTAAAGGTGATTTTGTATTTGAAATAAGTAAATAATACGGCCTTCATAGTTCAAAGTTATAAAATAAATTCATAATTAGGTTCGGTTTACTATTCGGATATGTCGATCTTCTTAAGTTAGTAAGTAATTTGACTACTCGTACCTGTACAACAGTTAACATTAAGAGCAGACATTATCATTTTACGACATAATTTTTGTAATTATGATACTAGAATGAATAACATTTAAATTAAGATAAGCTCCTTGCGCTTTAGATTTCACATGTTGTTGGTCCCACAAAGTTAGAATTTACTTATGCGCGTTTGAATTAAGTGATTATTGTAATACTCAGCTATTAAATTTTTTGGTTTTATTGCTTCCGTTTGCCAACTTTACGTGAGCGTAAACATTAGTAACTAAAGTGGTAAATTTTATTAGTTAATAATAGGCATGAAATTTCATTAACGTTCAACACAGACAATCGTAGTCTTCTGACTAGAAATAAGTACCTACACAGATTTGCCGAAGTGCTCAATAAATCTGATATAAATTATTATTGAAATATTGTAGATAAAAAAACTTACATTAACGACTCGTTATGCTACTGACCTCGTATCAATAAATATTAAAATTCGAATGTTAGATATTTTAAGAAACTATTAAACAATAGAAACACTGGACGTAATTAGGCACTAAATATACGGAGAATATTTGAAAATAATAATTTACACTACATACAAAATAATGATCTAAAACAGTGTCGTATCTATAAGAAACTTAACACATATTAATACCTATTTTTGAATGAAATCACCTCTTTTACCACCTCCAATAATAACTACAACAACATGTCGCAAGGTCCAACTTGTATTAGCACCTAGTATTGTCGGTCGGTCAGCGCTTGCGCGTCGACGTCGTTTGCGAGTTGTCAACCTCTCGGTGCGGGCGGTGGCCGTGGCAGTGTCGCACCGCTCGCATATGTGTCCACTATCACAATTCTAAGCTTCTCTACCGGTGCATAATAATTGTTATCACGTATTTATACGTATGTATACATATTTATATCATTTAGTCTATCGCTATTTACAGGCTTAGAAGGCCCTCACGGCACTCATCTAGAGATCGCGGTTATTGTCGATGTGCCAGCGGCGGGCGCGGGGCTAGTGGTCAGGCGCGGGGAGGGGGCTGCGGTTCAGCCAGTGACGAGGTGGAAGAAGAAGAAGGCGACGGTGCTGGAGGCGCAGGCGCAGGGGCAGCCAGTGCTAACGATCGGGAATACTCAAGCAACGCGTCCGCCGGGTGGGTTGGGGGATACAAGCCACGGTACAACTCTGGCCGACCGTAAGGGTGAGCAAGACGAGCCGCCGCTGCCGCTGCTGCCGTCTGATAGAACGCAGAAGCCGATGGAGGAGGTGCTGGTGTCTCACCCTCTTTGCTCGCCATATCTGCTAGTGACCATATTCTGGGCTTGGCAGAAGCTGGTGTGCTGCCAGGTGGTGCACGAGAAGGTAAATGTTGGTATGCGGGATGAATCGGCCTGTCATAAGGCTCGGGTGATTCAGGGCCGCTGTCAGCACGGGATTCAGACCACTCTGACTCAGTTCTTTGACCAAGCATGTCTAATCTTTGTTGTGGTCTATCTCCATCCTCGCTAGAGCCCGTTCCTGAGTCTTTGCCATCTAAAATGAAAAAAATGTCTAAATGAAAGAAAGAAATCTAGATCTACCCTTGTCTTTCAATAAGCAGAATATCCAATACATAATATTTGACCATAATTATGCAATGGGGTTGAAAGTAATACGTACCAAGTCCATCTTTGCCATCAGTACTTTTGTGATCATCATCATCATTGTTATTATCGTCATCATCGACTCTGTTGCGCGGTTCCCACGTCATTTTGTTCTCCTTCTTGAGGCGGCGACGCGCGTTTGCAAACCATGTAGACACCTGGGTAAGCGTCATCTTAGTGATTATTGCCAACATTATTTTCTCGCCCTTGGTTGGGTAGGGATTCTTTTTGTGCTCATTTAGCCACGCTTTTAGGGTGCTCGTAGTTTCCCGAGTAGCATTTTTTCTTCGTGCGCCGTTTAAATCCATGCCATACCTATTAAAAACAAAGAAGAGTTAAAAATAAATATTGTGTTGCGTTGTTTCTGTGTAATTGAAAAATTAGGAAATAAATAAGGGCTAATTTTTAGAAATACAATCAGGCTATAATGGTAGTCCGATTTGGGCGAGATTTCAGATAACGTAAATCGAGACCGCCCCAATCCCTATCATGCCCTCCCGCTAGATCGCAACACCGAGCCAATGAAAGCGCCAGTATAATAATTGAAATCGAGATAAGCCATCGACTGCTGTGCCAGCGTTAAGCTGCAGCTTATCTGAGACACAGTAATACGCATTTGTTGAACCATGCACCGTTATTTGAATTGTACTATCTTTATTACTAACTTTCTTTACTAATTTTAATGAGGTGAAGGCAAGACGCGTGTCGCATATTTTCTAGATGTGAATAGTGATGTTCAAATAAATGATTTGCCTAATATTTGAATTAATTTTGAATTAAATTTAAATAATTTTGGTTAGCTGTTAATAATAATAGTAATAATATATTTTAAGTAAGATAAATAAAATTTTGAAAATAGGGCAGTTCAGAATCTTGAAATAATGTAAAGATAGAGTCAAATGGCGGGCTGTTATTTCTGCCTACCCCGAAGGGTAATAGACGTTAGTGTATGTGTGTACATATTTTGTTATAGCTTTTGCGTCGCAACGTAGCCCTACTTGTACCATATGCTACCCATGCATCAGTGCCGGATGTTTAGTAGGATGGAAAACAGGATGAACGGTGGGAAATTAATAAAACTGACACTCAAAATCGCAGAAGAGATAGAAGGGCGGACCCTCTTTGTATTGGGTCAGTCAATCAATTTTAAACCTTTATGAGTAGCAAGTACGGAGTAAGTAGGTAGGTATATCCATGTGTAATATTTTTAGGTCTATATAAAAATCCTGCAGTAGCTATTCATATTTTTGAGTCTTGAGTATAAAAACGGCGTTATATTCGTATCTTTAAAAAGTTATAAGGATCTAAGGAGGAGAAGAATATTTACGAATAATACTAAATACTCACAATTAGGTTACCTACTTAAATTGTATTCTACAATTAATAATAAAATATAATATATGTTTGTTTATTTAAGAAACACAGACTCATTTTATGTTAGTCATAATTCTCTTATTCTATGTTAGTACAAATTGAGTGTAAAAGATTTAGTTACTGTCTATGTATTCTATAAATCACCAGTACAGGCTCAACATCGATGTGGAGAGCCTGCAGCATAATTGGTGTTCTTCCATTTCTTTGATAATTTATATGGCAGGACAAAAAAATATGTAATAGGTAAAATAATTAAGGACGAAAATTATTTTGAATACAAGCTGTTATTCAAATTTTTTGCAGTAGGTATACTCATTCCTTGTAATTTTTCAAACGAGATGTAATGAAAAATTATGTAGGATAATAATAACTTGGTCACTTATTTAATTTAATTAGGTCGAATGTCACTAGTGAAAATGATTGTGCTCAAGTCTAAACTAAAATAGGTTCTCACAATTTCTACACGAGAGCTTATTTTTGGTGAAATCTGCTCTTACACTAGGAAGAAGCAGCCCCTGCTAAAATCTGAGTTACGCTAAGTATAAGCATACAAAGGTATGTGTGAAAAGTGCAATGTGACATAAATTTAATGACGCTGTAATCGAGCGAACTGTAAGAATGAACTAACATCCATAGAATTCGACTGACAATACGAAAGTGGAGCGTCGCCAACCTTAGGCATATTCTTCAAACAAAAAAGCTTCATTTATCCACGGCGTGCCACTTTCACGGCATCCGCGCTCGCGGGGGATCGGCCTGTAAGCTTCATTTTTTTTATTATTTTGCTACCCCCGCGGTGTGCCCGGCGGGCGGTTGCGGCTACCCACCCCTCTACCATATAACCGCCTCGCCTTCAATTAAATCGCTATCTCCCTCGCCACCTCATGCTTCCTACTTAAACTCATAAAAATGAGATAAACACAAAAATATTGCTCGTACTTTCTGTCGTTGTTATTAAAGTAATCCGTTGATGCTGTGGTTAATTCGTCGTTTAAATTTTATACCACCAATTCATAGATATTTCTTCACTTTAATTAAATACATTTACATATTGTGAAATGCATACAATTAATGTATTATGCGTAAAGGTTAATTAAGTAATGATTAGAACATATGTTGGTTTATTGTTGTTTGATGATTGAGTGATATTTCCCCACGTAGATTGTGTAGTACAGCGGTAGGTAATAAAAACGGGCGGTCCGGGGCGTGAATTGGGAGTCATAATAATGAAATAAAGGTGAAAAGAATGAGCCGCAGCGGTCACGAGTGTTTGTTTGCAATAATATCTGCCGCCTCAAATTACTATCACTAGTAACGTTTTATTAAGTAATACTAATGGGTTTAAAAACGGCGATCTATTCATATCCTTTAAAAATTATGGAGGATCTAAGGAGGAGGAGAAGATAATACGAATAAAACATAATACAAGTAGGTTACCTACTATAAATTTTATTTTAAAATGAACAGATGAATGATTCTACAGTGTGCTTAAATTTCTTTGAAAATTTATACGGCAGGACAAAAAAATAAGTATTTAATAGTTAAAATAAAATAATTAATAACGAAAACTATTTTGAATTCAAACTGTTATTCAAAATTTTAGCAGTGCGCAGTGTGCTAATCACAAACGCTTGCATCACATAAGTTCCATATCTGTTTTTAGGGTTTTAATACCGATATCACATAAATCCTTACCCCAAAAAATAATGTTACGCAAGGTTTTTAGTTTTAATACAACCAGTTATCACCAGTCCTTGCCATAACCAGCCAAACGCGCCGTTACTGGATAGGTTTGTCTGGTTTGGTCCATCTTCAGATCTAGAATACCATGTGTACAACACCAGGGTGTTTACCAAGAAGTAAATGCACTCAAATTTGATGAACTTGTTTAGTTTAGGAGTTCCTATGGCCACCTTCCGCCTCCATCTCCAGACGAAATAGTATTATTAACTATTTATTTTTGTGCTCTACTATAGCCGTTCTAATGGGAACATTTCAAGACGTCTATCTTACTTTTACTAAAACTCAGCTCTCAGATTGTCAAAATTTACGAAATTTTCAGTAAGGCTAAATCTGATTTCTTAAGTGACACGAATTTCATATATATCTAATAATGGCCCAAGATTGTCCGGAATTATTTTCGTCTCCTGCATTAACCATTTTAATCGAAGAAATGGGCTACATTTTTTTTTTTTTTTTTTTTACGTGCGCAAAATCCCCACGGATACCTCCCCGCCGGAGCCGGTGGAGGAGGTTATGTCGGACTCGAACCGACTAAAACGCACGCCGCCTGTGGGTCGTTTTGGTTGCCGAAGGTGAGGTTGACAGGCATATCCCTCGCACCCCGGCCGACCCAGGGCCATCTCTCACGATCTGGCCCTCTTCTCGGGTGTGGGGACTACAGAGTCCCCAACTCGTCCCCGGAAACGGGGAGGCGCGCCACGCGCGCCACTGCCGCGGCCTGCTTCTGCCAGGGTGACAGGCGGCTTCACCTGTCACCCCCAGGCCGGCGCTCATGGGGGGCGGAGGTCGTTCATCGACCTCCGACGAATGGGCTATATTTCATATCTTAGGCAATTCGGTCTTAGGCCTGGCCTACGGTGGCGGCTTAAATGTATTCTATGACTAGAATTTCATTGTGTGCAATGTTTCTGTCGTGTGTAATTAAAGTGATAACATAAACACTAACTACTTACAGGATATAAGCCAGTCAAAATAGACGAAATATAATAGCAAGCTTGCATAAATTCACATAGAACTGAAAATAAATACTAGTCTAAAATACACCATAAAAAAAGAAATATCAATATTCACCATCGATTGGCTATGTGCTTTTTTGGATATTTTTCTGTATAATTTTATTTGCCGCGTAGTTGCCGGCAGAGTAGAATTAGGGCCACCTCATCTCTTCCCATGCGGTGTCGTACAAGGCGACTAAGAGATAGGGCTGTTTAGCATCAGACAGATATATACAGCCCTAACTCAGCCTCAGATGCACCGCTCGAGTCAACAATAGTGCCCGGCATACGGCAATAGGCTCACCCCCTATTACGTTGGACTGAATACAATTATTGGTGAAATGTGAGTGTTAATTCACTTCTGCCTAACCCCCCAGGGATAAAGGCGTAATTATATGTATGCATTTTATTTGCTATGATAAAAATATAAGAATTTTTGGGAATTATATTACTAAATAATGTAATTTTATTTTAATATAATAATTTATTTAAGGCTCTAATTTAATTATCAATTTCGTTAATGTAACTCCGAAATGGTTCAAATCAAATCATATTTATTTTTCATAAGAACAGTCTGTGACAAAGATATTATTGATAAATTTTAAACCCATTAGTATGCTGTCTGTTTTATAGGGTTCCAAGTCGAAGACTGCACACTGCGACTTTGATGAGTTAGATTAGAAGGCTAATGCGGGAGCGGAGCGGAGCTCCTGTATTAGCCTATTTTTTATAACCATCCAACACCAACATCAATTTCGGTGGTGTAACTCCGAAACGGTTCCAAGTCTTATTTTATATTGCGTAAAATGTGTTATTCACACAAAAACATTTACTAATTAAAATTTGTAAAAGTACTAGTTGGTAAACAAGTTATTGTTTAAATGTTCACTAACAAAACATAACGTTTGTGTTACAATTATTTATGAAGACATTTTTCGCTAAGTAATAATTTGGCAAATTAAATTTTGGGGTACAGTTTTTGAGAAGTGATAATTTGGCAATTTATCGGTCAAACATAGGTAACCCGCTTTTTTATTCAAGATCAAAGGTAAAATTTATTGGATTCTTCCATTTTTCTAGTAAACAGAACATTTTATCGCAGAAGTGTGTTACCTACGAAATTTCAGAGCTATCGCGATTTCAAATTTGGAAGAAGATAACTCGTAGGATGATTCACCAACGCAGAACCTGAACCGCTGGTCCTATGAACTTGAAATTTTGATAGTAGATACTTTTCATGTTAATGGCATACACTTAAAAAGGATTTTCAGAAATTTCGTTGATGAGGTGGTAAAATAAGAGAAGAAAGTTTGTATAGAAGTTCATTACCGTTCTTCCCTTATTTTAGCCCCTTAGTAATAAAATTTCCGAAATACCTTTCTAAGGGGATGTTAGCAACGTCAAAACTTATCTACTGCCAAAATTTGAAGGTTTTAGGACCAGCGGGTCAGCTTTGCGTTGGTGAATCATGCTATGGGAACTAGTATAAAATTATTTTGTATAAAATAAATATGACTGCTTCCACTTTTAAAATCGCGATAGCTCTGAGATGGTGTTCCGTACAAAATAGTTTGAGGCCAACTTTGTGGGTAATTACATGATCTACAACTTTGTCTAACCCACTTTTGCGAAAGAAAAATGCGAGAATAAAATATATTTAACCTTAAATTAAAAAAATACACAAATCCAATCGATGGGGACTATGAATATTTTTTTATTCTGATGTATTTAAGATCCCCACCAATTTTCAGCTCTATGAGAATTTGCCAACAGCTTGCATGCTCAAATGTATATTTTGTCTGGAATAATAGTCAATTCTGGAATAATATTCATATTTGCTTTGAAGCATATGATATCTATCTATTTAAAATTAGCTTAACCACTGTAAAATAGATTTGTAATAATATTTATTCAACTTTTCATCAGTATAACCTAGTTAGAGAACTCAGACGTCTCTGGCCTCAGCTTTATACTTGCTGAAAATCGTACGACATGGAAAAGAAAGGCTGAGAGGTGAACCACTTGGATGCATCCGGGATTTAGGCTACGATGATAATGATAATTTTGAGAGAACTGACAGGATTCACAAAGACAAATGAGGTCTTTCGTGGTTTATACCCATTCACTTCCTCTTATATTCAGGTCCTTATGTAGGTTGCAGTAATTATTTTATACTTTGTCCTAAATAATAATTGATAATAATAATAGGTTACCTATGTTTGACCAAAAACGAACGAAAACGCATTTTTCTTTCTTCCTTTCAAAATAAATTGCCAAATTATCACTTCCCAAAAAATGTTCCGCATAAGTTCATATGCAAAAAATAATTGTAACGTCTTCATAAATAATTATAACGCAAACGTTATGTTTGGGAAGTGAACGTTTATACAATAAACTTGTTTACCAATTAGTCCTTTTACCAATTTTTATTTAGTCTAATGTTACAGTTGGAATACACATATTACGCAAAATAAAATAAGACTTGGAACCATTTTGGAATTACACCATCGAAATTGATAATGTAAATAGGAGCTTTAAATAAATGATTACATTGAAATAAATAGCATTGTTTAATTCCCAAAAATTCTTTATTTATTGTCATCGTTGTAGCAAATCGTTTGACTAAACTGTTATTGTCTAAAGAATTTTTGCTGTAATTAATCATTTTATTAGGTTAAATGCCATAATTCAGCCAAATAAAAATTTGACGAAATAAAAAAGTGCGTACTACAATTATTCCAAACATTGGATTGGTGTATAAACATGTATCCCAAATTTGTTTGAGTAGTGAAATTTCGGCAAAATGGCAAGCTCCCATTTATAATATCTCAACCAAAAACCAACATTCGGATAAAACCTGTCGATTCAGTATATTAATACAGTTGGTGAATTTGGGAGCCCGAGCCTCTCTTGTCTTTGATTGATATTTTAGACTTTCTTAGAGTGATTGCCGTCTTCCCTTCCAACCCCAAGAGCACAACCTGCAACATAGACTCGTCGATTGTTTTAACACGTGCACTAACTACCTAGTAGGTAAAGTTGATTTGGGCCTCAAGGATGTTTTTAGGGCGCTCTACATCCTGATTGTCAGCTCTAACGATAACCATTAAATATGTCTATGTATTAAGATGTAAAAATCTGGTCAACTATGAGTCGAGCTTGCGAAGCCGTATTCGAGAATGTCACAGTTCTGTATTTCAAGTTACTTATCTGAAGATGCATTGACAGATTTGACGGATTATCTTAAATAAATTCTTAAATTTCCGATAAATTTAATTAAGATAAATTGAGACTCAAAATGGAATATCATTCTAGACAATGGGGCCTGAGGGTTTCGTACAAAACTAAGGGACGAATTTGACAAAACAAACACGAAAAATTTTGTTAACCTAGAAGATTCGTTTTTGCTTACCTGCAAGAAGTTGCAGAGTGTTTAATATTAATTTTAACATATTGCTTCCCGCGTGGGAATTCGTGAGAAATTAACCTAACTAAGTAGGTGCATATAGCAACTATTCTTACAAAATTTTAATTTGCTTATAGGTACCATGTTTGCAAACTTGATTATAAAAATATCATATACAATATAACACTAGTAATCACGATTGTAAGAAAAGCAATCATATCCCTACCTATCTGTAACTAATCGATTTACTCGTACGTCATACGTTTATTAACTACTCATACAATATTTCTAATTTATAGTACAGACCTACGTATTGATAATAATATCACCACTACGATTTTATTACTTTCAAATAATCATTTAACAAATGAAACAGATACTTACATAGTATTGTAACAGTACACTTGTAGGTACAAAGTGGGTTTTTGTGTGACTGATCATGCCGCCTCGGTTGACGTAGACTGGCGCGTTAACAAGCCTCAGGATATAATGTTTCCCTACAGTTTGAATTTACCAATGACATCGCCCGCACCCATATAAAATTACATGGTGCCATATCTTGTGAGGTAATAGACGCACACCTTTTTCTTACGCTCTAGGGATTTCGTCAACATTGTAATCCACCAACTATGAAATTTAAAATAGGCTCTTAATGCATGGTGACAGTTTTTGTGTAAAAATGCTTTAAGATTGTACCTCATAGTATGATATCGTATTTCGTGTCATTTCAAATTATAGTAAGGTAAAACTGACTAAATTTAATACTGTCGTTTAAACCATATTGATTTTTTAATCAATTTATACATGTAATTTTTAAACTATCGCGGTATAATTTATTCGATTAAATCATGGAACTTACTTTTCAACTCTCTACCAACTCTCGACACTCACAAGCCTGTCAAGTCGTGACCACGGCTGCTGCAACGCATCCGAAACGTCGACAAAAGTAAGTTCCATGATTTATTTAATCGCGTTGTCCCGAACCGTTATATACTTAACAATTTAAATAACAATATAATAGTCAACCTTATATCAGGGAGTTTTGTTGACCCTGAAAACACCCGGCGCCCAAGCCAACCACACATGCAAGCCGGCACTGTTGCTGATTGACGAGACTTTGAAACAGGCTTACCTAGGAAGATAGCAGTCGCTCCTATTAAAGCCGAATAAGCTAGATCTAAAAGAGGAGAAGTATCAAGCGCACTACTAAGACATGACGGGCTGATGAGCCTTTATAATATCAGTATTCTCATTAAGATCAAAATAATCGAAAAATATAGAAAATTGGGATCGTTTACAACTCAAACCTGACTTTCATGCTACAAGTAAATTACAATGTTCATAAACGATATCAGATAGAGCTAATTATTCGTCGTCGTAATATAGAAATGGGGGCACGCAACGACCAATCTCGGGCTATGAACGAAGTTTTAAAAGGTACGATACAGGTCCTAAATATTGGTGAGTAGATAGGGTGGAAGGGGCGCAGCACGCCAAAAACTCATTACGAGCCAGCAACGTGCTATTACGGTGAACCGCACGCGTCCATTCTTGGCGATAGCTGCCACCCGAACATGCTATCCAACGACTAATTGGTCAGCTTCATGCACAAAAACCCCTAATAGAAACAACTGTGGCCAGGGGACGACGCTTTACAGGCTTGAAATCTCTATGACTCTAACGTTCTAAAAATAGGGAATATTTTCGGTGGTAGAAATTATATAAGAACCATCCGTAAACTTTAGGTGATATGAAGGGCGTGTTATTTAGAGGCTTGGGCGGCGCATGTCACGTGACAAACGAAGCGTAAACTCACCACCGGTACTTAGCTGCGCCATCTTTGTTTTTGTAGCAAGGGTAACGTTTCAAATTGGTTTTACTTTTAAGTATCTGCTTACCTGGGAAGCTTCCGGTGAAACGCTACGCAACAGTACATGCCCCTTATTGTAGTCAGTTAATAAAAATCATTCAAGAACACGATTTAGAAATGTTTTAAATTTCACTCGATTTGCATTTTAACAAAAAATATATTATAATTTTTAATAATAAAAATAATAGGTACACACATACATACGCTCGCGCCTATTTTCCTCCGGGGTAGACAAAGACAACAGCCTGCCATTTGTCTCAATCCTTACATACTTCAAGATGTAAGGCATTTAGCTTTGGGGTAATAGCTTTAAATATAACTGTAACAAGGCTTTTATATTGCAGAAATGGGCTATAAGAACAATAGTTCGTATTCCACAATGGGAATCTTGTAGGGAGCATTTTAAAAACCTGTCCATATTGACAGTGCCTTGTCTCTATATATTAATAGTTTTAAGTGATTTTGCAAAAAAAGAGATTATGAAACGGAAGATGAAAGAGTAACACGTGAAAGCACCCGAAAGAACCATTTCAAAGCTACCTTGAATCCGAGAATTAACGTTGTGATACATAGAGCGAAACATCAAGCAATAAAACTTTTTAAGAGTCTGCCTAGTGACTTAAAGCTTGATGTCTATAAAACCAATTCCTTTAAGAAAAAGATAAAGTCCTTGCTTTTGGAGAAGTGTTACAACACAGTGGAAGAATTTGTGGATGATGGCTGAGACGTATTTCTGACTAAATGTAAAGTTGTAGTTTAATTGTAACTAGATTTTTATTTTATCTTGACGTTATAGTGTATTTCATTGATCGTATGTATTTCTTACTTATAATTGACATTTCAATACAAACTATGTTTGTTTGGAAATAAATAAATTGAATTGAATTGAAATGAAATTGTTACTAAAAATAACAGTTGCATAAAGAAAAATAAACGTTAGTGAATCTTTTTGTAGAAATACTATCGCATATATGATAATTTAATACTCATAAACCTGAGCAGTCGCTGACCTATACAGTTTTTTATAAATAAAGCGTTGGTAGCTTAGTGGTTATGGCCGACTGCCTTACGAACGAAAGTTCTCGGATTGGAATCCTGGCCATTACACTACCAACGTAAACCTACTATAGATATAACTATGAGTATAAATATGAGTATAAATATGCTCGGCACTCAGTGATTTAATTTCAATTAATGTACACAATTAAACTATTATTTAATAAAAATCCATCACGAATGAGCGTTTCAATAAAAATCATACAGGTAGGCCGTTTTCGAGTGGACTTCTCTCTATGCCGTACATCAACCATGTAAAGTGACACTCGTAAAAATGTATTGAAAAATTTAAACATAGAATACAGGAAATATACAATCTACTACTTATATATTTTCATTCACTTTTAAATGTCGAAATTATTCAGTATAAAAATTAAATTAAAAATATACCACTTTTTTTAAATAAAACGACTAATGTAATGAAAATTATGTACCTAATTTCTAAATATTTAAGTTATTATGTGATTACTTATAAACCCTAGTGGTTTATAAGTGCTGATTTTAAGTTAACTGTATGTTTATATTTTTATATGATAGTAAATATTAAAAATAAACTTACGGATTCAAAGAAATCAGTATATTCATACTGTGGATAAAAACTTTATCCACAGTATGAATATACTGATTTCTTTCGAGTGATTGACTAATGCTGATTATAATATTGGTTTCTGACAAAATTTATAATTATCAAATTTCCAACCATAGACAAAAAAAAATCCTTTTAGCATTCGTTTGCGTTTAGTTATTCCAAGTCAGATGCGTTTTTGTTATACCACATTTTATTCCCTGTGAGGTTTTATGTCACGGTACACGTGAAGGTGCTTCAACGGGATGAATGTCGAACAGAATAAAAAGTATCCCATATCCGTCTTCTGATTCTGAGCTACATCTCCACCAATTTTCAGACAAACCAGTATAGCCGTTCTTGAGATATAACTAGTGTAACTAACACGACCTTCTTTTATATATATAGGGAAACAAGTTAGGTTAAACTTTCTTCAACCCAATAATAAGTTAAACACATCCAAGCTGGTTGCGTAGGTACTTATTTTATTTACGCAAAACATTTGTTGTAGGTATAATAAATTACAGAGAGGCACACGAATTTTATTTCTCTGTTCATTGAGCGTTATAGGACCAAAATGAATGAAGTCATTGCTTTAAGTAATATTTGGCAATCTTTTTCCGATCAAACATAACAAAAACAATACATAAACTGTGGTGTTTATCGGTGGCAAATTATTTTTCTGTTAAACTCGTGTCTTGACCCCGCCGTTTGCGTAGTTGATAAATTTTATGTGTGTGATACCACACACAACCGTTTCAATTAATTTAATAATTATAACAATTATGCTGTGTACAGTTTAAATCAAAGTACAGACTAGCAATTTATAGTGATTTTTAGTTAAATGATAGGTTTGTTGGTTATTGGTTGGTTGTTGGTTAAATGATATTTTAGTTAAATGGTACATATGAAGTAAATATTTTCATTAAAAATTCATCATAGCACCCATTCCACTATTGCTTTTACTAGTAATGTATGAATACTTGAATGGGTGCACTGTTAGTCCAGTGGTATATGTAGTAATATCGTCACCTATCAATGCATAAAGTTGTATTTACCTATTTGATATTTATTCCTGTGACTCACCGCTACTTGTCTTTAATTAAGAATGTTTTCTGTTCTTGAAGTCCCCATGACACCCACATCTAGGAAAGACTTACGCGCATTTTACCTTTTGAAGTATATCAATCAGCATTTATTTTTAACATATCGGTGCATTTTTTTTTCTAGAAGTCGGTTCATTTATTTGTTAAAAAATACTTGTTACCGAGATCATTTACCATTATTTAATAGATTAACATAACATAACAAGTATTTTTTAACATATTGCACTTGTTAACTACAAATCTAAACGGCATCTTTTTAGAATGAGTATATTATAAAGCCTCCCAAACTCAAGGTTAAATTACACAACGTATTCAATTAGTTGCCTATATTATAAAATGACTACTACTCAAAAGCCAAATAGCCTAAAACTGTTACATGCTATTATACTTTACGGTTATAAGATTTGAATAGCGTGTTAACTACTATAAATAATCCTAATTAGGTAGGAACTCGGAAAGTAGAGTTGTAGGTATTTGTTTGTTCCGGTTCCGGTAAAAACACAAAAGAATGTTATTTTAATTAAGTACGTGTAGATCACGGAAGGCTAACTTATTTAAACTTAAAATATAGATAAAAATAATAAAATAATAATTAATAAATGAATATATTTATCTCAACTACTTAACTTTTAGTTAAGTTCCCATGAGAATAACATTACTTCCACACACACACACACAACAGTCAAACGTCTTTTTTTAATGTGGTACTGCGTACTAGTACCAATATCTTACCACTTGCTACGATTCTGACATACCTGCGCCTTTCGCTTCTTTTACTGTGATAATAGTTATCCTACATACATGCGAGTTGTATATAGGTACTGTTATTTTGTCAACAAACTTAGTTTTCATATACCTATTCGTAGGTTGTGTATGTAAATAATGGCACGATACTGAATGGGCACGTACGTACGTACGCTTCCGGTACAGGTGTCAGTTTTGTGCAAGCTACAAGTCGATGTTGATGGTTACTCCTTTAAGTTTGGCTTATAAAGCTTTTATGGCAGCGAATTCCGTTTGACCGGCTACCTCATTCGTCAGTCCAGCAGATGTAACTGTTGTAGATGTGGCTGACTGAAGCCCCGAAGATTTTGGTGGGTGCTAGTCCTTAGTGCTAGAATTTGACTGAGGAAAGCCAGTAACCGATCACATCACCTACCGTCTCACGCCCACCAGTCAAAGAAAGAGTAGTGGCCTAGCTCAGGACGCCGTGACAGATGATTCTTAACACAGAATGAGTGTCTGTGCTTTGTTTATCTGCTACCAAGTGGTATAAAAAAATGTTTCAAGATAATGAATTCTTAAAATTTATTGTATGACGTCACCGTACTTTTTTATTTACGTCTTCTAGTACCGTTTAATTTTAATTTATCTTTATATACCACATAGATGGTAGACAAGCATACGACCCACCAGATGGGAAGATAAATTAATTAGATAAATTATAATATTACGCATCCATCCATGTATTCGTGATTTTATTGAAGTAAATTAAAATTGAGACCGAGAATAAAAAAAGACATTATAATGTTATCTGTCAATCTGACTGACGTCTGATTGTAATGTATCTTTGATTTATCTATCACGTTTAATTTTAAGGTCTTTGTTCGAATGTATGTAATGTATCTATTTACTTAAATTTCTTAACAATCTATACAGGCATATTTAATGAAATTTGTATGGAGGTCAAAAATGATTAATTCATACAGTGGTAGTTACTAGTTTCGGTAGTACAAACATTTTACATATTATTCAAATATTTTGACATTAATAAAATTATAAGTCTTCATGTCGCAGTTCGAGACTCTTAAAATAGGGAGCGCCTTGTTTCTATACAATAACTTCGACATGATTCTGTTGTTACGTTGATTCGTGCGGTACGGTGCCTCTTTTTTATCAGCAAAATTGATTTAAATTAATCACTTTAATTTTTTGTGTCCTGAACGTTCCTGTCCATTCTTGTTGGTTTTAAAGTAATTTAAGTAGTAAAATTTATCTCCAAAAATATTATATAATTATTCTATTATTAAGGCTTATCCACCAATTCATCGTAATAGACTTTCACCTCCTCCACCAGTAAGTTGTTGGCGGTAATCATGTTTTATGTCATTGGACTCATTGGATAGTACCTACGAATTATTTGATATAAAATGCATCTGATGACCAGTCGGTCGGTCATCAGATGCATGCAAATCAGTGGGCCAGAGTATTCCCCCTAAAAGTAAATGGTAGCGGGTTTAAGTGCGTCCTGGATATTGCTATTGTCCGATCTTAATCAATAAGAAAAGTAATTAGCCTACTATTGGAAGAGGCCATGTCCAGCAGTAGGCTGCGGTGGGCTAATTGATAATTGATGATTAGCCTACTAATTGCTTTAAACTAAATAATAACAATTTGTGGTAAACCAGTTAATGACCAGTTTTAAATGACATTTTAATAGTCATCAAATAGTATCGATAATCTCTAGAACCGATGTTTAAACACCGTGATTGTACATATCAGATATGACTAAATTTTAATTAATTTTAACGATTTTGTCATAAATAGCTCAACTAGCTTTCAGTTGTGTAGATAAATTGATAAAATTATCGTCCCGTTAATTTACTGCTTGCTTCATCGTGTCGAGGAAAACTCAAATCTAATCCTTGGTTGGGTGATTTAAGTTTTAGATATAAACTTTTATTCACCAATGGGTACTAAATGAATAGTCGAAATCTCACGGTGGTTTTCATCGTCACTTGCTATTCATAACAAAATGTTAAAAGGTTATAATCACAGTTTTATTTTTATACGCTATTGGAAATTTTGTGGGGTTAGCTTGAAAATTTGCCAAAATAAAAGCTTCAGCAACTAGAGCGCTAGATCTTGAAAGTTATTATACATAAATAATGCACATTAATGTTATATTGTACTTTGATAAGAAATTTTACCTTCTGCTCCATGGAATGCTGAACAATGAATTATTTATATTATCAGAGTAATAAATAGAAAACAGTTTATGGCAAATATTAAAAACTGTATTTATATAATGTATAAAATCATAATATTATTCGAGATTTTGATAACATTTATAACCATGATTCTTACGTAGGTTATTTTATTGTAACCGATAGAGTTCTTAGGCCAGTGCAGATAACGTCAAAAATGAGCAGAATGGGAAATAATAACAGAATGAGACAAATGAAGGTTGTAAATCAAAGAAATGACCATATGTCCTTTTAAACTCGCTTTGAAGTGTGAGGGTGTAATGGGATACATTTTAAAGGTGAAAAATGATTGGCTTCGATTTGGAGCGAAACTAAACCTCCTATCGAAAAAAGTTAAACGATTAAGTTGTAGGTGATAACAAGATCTACAACTTTTGTTTGAACCATTTTTACATTACCTGACAGTTTTCGAGCAAAATTGGTAAAAGTGGTTTCTTGGGTTTTCGTTCTTATCTACCACAACAACACTTTTTTCACAAAATTTGGTGTAATTTTATTTATTTAATTCTTTATTTAATTCTTTATTGCACACACAGTACAGAGATCATACACAAAACAAATCAAAGAAGATGTACAAAGGCGAGCTTAACTCAAAATGAGTTCTCTCCCAGCAAACCTTTGAGTAGCAGAGAAGCATAAAATAATGAAAGGGGATGTGAAGTGTACATTACAGAAAAAAAAAGAAACAAAAAGAAAAGAAAATAAAAATAAAAAAGATAATAAGCGTACCTACCTGAACAGGTAGGTACATGTATTTACACAAACATAGCATACATAGTATTATATTAATACATACTTACACCTACACATAATACATAATATACCTACATACATATACATATATACATAAATATATATACATATATAATATAAATATATATAAATATACAAAGCATACATAGATAAATATACAGACTTCATTATTGTGAGAGAAAATGTTCCCTTGTTCTTCTTCTGAAAATGTCCAGAGTATTACTACTGCGAATGGTGTGAGGTAGTGCGTTCCAAAGACGTACAGCTTGTACCGTGAAGGATCCATCATAACAGCTGGAACTGTGTGCAGGTGTGCGAAGCAGAAGAGAGGAAGAAAGACGACTGGGTTGGCCTCTAGGCACAAGATAATTGAAGCGTTCCCGCAAATAAGTTGGAGCATTAGGATTGTGAAGAATAGTATAGAGAAGAGTTAGAATGTGCAGGTCACGGCGCTGTCGAATAGGGAATAGGAATTTTACGTCTTGAAATCCAATCCAATTGCTTTTTAATCAATATATTTATATTTACATCTTATGTTGATGCTTCAATTCAAAATAGATCCTATTTTCAAACAATAATGCCCAACAATTATTTAAAAAAATATATATAAATAGTATTTTGTTCGAATGGTCTATTTTTATATATTGTAAAGAAAAAATACAAATCTGTGGAGCAATTTGACCATTTGACCAATGTAAATACGTTAATTATTAAAAATAAATAGCATTTTTAGACTTGGGCGATTTCGTTTGAAAATGAAGTCTATTGTTTATTTGAGTATCAAAATAAGACATAAATATAAGTATTTTGGTTAAAAAGCATTTTGATAGTATTTGAAATGAGGTAAAATTTCACCTAATTTTGAAGAAGAAAAGAGTTTTTGTGGCGGAAAAGTATAAAAAACAAAAACAAATACCATTTTTCACCCTTAAAATGCACCCCATTACACTCTCGTACTTCATAGTGAGTTTTATTTATTTTTTCCGTTGTTTTTATCATGCTGTTATTAATTAATTTTCTATTTTTTTATCTGCATCGGTCTATCTGTTTTATTTTATTTTTAAGAAGTCGTAACCGCGGTAGCCTGGTAGTATGGGTAATGGACTGCTAAGACGAGGTCTCGGGTTCGATCCCTGGTTTTACCATGGCACACACCAATGAGTTTTCGATGCTTTTCGAAGTTATGTTTGTATTTATTGCAGGTTTATAAATGCCCGGTTATTGGCAATAGGCTCGCCAACTATTGGAACACTATACACACACTATACATTGGAACCTAAACATAAACTGACGAAATGTGGGAGCTAGCACCTCTGCCGACCCCTTCGGGGATATAGGTGTGAGTTTGTATTATGTTAAGAAGTCGTATTCTTACAATTTTGAACTGCAGAATACAAAATGTCTGAATATATTTGTTCATACACTTGGCTCTCATACACAACCAAAATAAGGAAAAAAAGAGAGAATTTTCACGGACTACGGAGTACGGAAGAACATACATTCAAAATGCTTTCAAATATAAATACCGGTCAGTTTTAGTAAATAAACATTGTGGAGCAAGTGACTTAATTCAATATGTGAAGCATGTTCCATCAAGTACCATCTCGACAGTTAACAGTGTCAATATGTTTTTTTAATTCTGCTTTATTTCTAGTGTTATCAATTATATGATAACTTTTATATTGACGATGGCTGTCCCTTTTAGATGGTATTAGTACTAGTAACCTGGTACAATTTTTTAAAACTACTACTGTTCAGGTGTCTTCAAATAAAGAATGAACTCTTAACTGAAAAGATATGGTAATTTTTGTTATTTTGATCACAAACTATACAAAACTGAAGCCAGTATATTGTTCAGAATATTTCAAGATCCGGATTACTATTGTTTGAGATAGTTAGATGGGGAGTGGTTCAGTCTAATCGATCTCCTATGCATCAGCAATATTCACTTCAAATATATTTTGTTATTACTTTTCATGTTATTCAGACAATCACACTTTAATAAATAAAATCTGTCATACTCTTGAAAATGAGATCACTGTCTACAATTAATAGATAAGGCATATTTATATTTGACCAAAAATGATACGAATAAATAATTACCTACTAAATTAAAACGTTTAATGAACAGTGAAGCATTTTATCGAGCCGATAAATCGTCATGTTTATTTTGTTGTTATAAATTTGTTTGCGACCTCCCAAAGACTTATCAATGCTCAACTCTCACTAGGGAGATGTCAACACATGCTATTTATCAAGCGTCAATCAACTGTACCTACGTGGTAGCGTAAAGGCGTAGTATACACATGCCAAATTAAACTTTGCAACCGATGATGTGTTATGTAAACTAAATGTTATTAGAATTTAATGTATTAATGATTCTAAGAATGTTACCTCTCTCTATACTTTATTAGTATATATGATATATTGCTCTCATAACTTGGGATGGTCTGAAAAGAAACGTAGATATCATTTAGTAGAAGGTACCTATTGTTTATGGATAGTTAAGTCTAATAAGAAAAAGTAGTCTACAGTAAAGATTGGTAACAAAAAAGAGTGGGCCATTCGCCTTCAAAAATTCTAAACAAATGTACTGAAGTAAAGTGACAGAAATATTTATGCACGTTTTTAGAACTATGTGCAGCCGCCGACACTACCCTACGGTGACCACGTAATGCCTGAAATACGTATCAAGCAATGCGATGTCCGTGCGGTACTGCAATCACTCGATGTCCCGAAAGCCAGTGGTCCGGATGGTATTCCAACAGTGGTTTTACAAAAATGTGCAGCAGAGTTGTCTCCAATGCTTGAGCGGCTAAGCCGACTATCCTACAGTGCCTTCAGCTTGGAAAGAGGCGAATGTACAGCCGATCTCCAAGAAGAGGAATGGCTCAGACCCAGGCAACTATCGACCCATTGCCATCACCTCAGTGCTGTGCAAGGTCTTCGAGCAGATCCAAAAATATTAACAAACAGCTCATGCTTCATCTAGAAAATCACTTCTTAATTAATGACCGGCAATATGGTTTCAGACAGAAACGGCCAACGGGTGGTCCCCTAGCATACGTTACTCATCTTTGGGGTGAGGCTATAGACGGACGAGCACGGCGAGTCACTGGCAATTAGTCTTGATATCGCCAAAGCTTTCGATAGAGTCTGGCACAAATCGCTTCTTTTCAAGCTACCAGCCTTTGGTCTGAGCTCCTGCAGGAAGCTAGCAACCCAGTTGCATAAATTAACTTGAGTAGCATAGTTGAGCAAACAGCTCATTTTCAAGCTTGTTTATCATCCAAGTATTTTTTGATTTTATAATAGCCTTTCTGGCACAATTTACTTTTAACAATATTTTTAAATTTATACACTGGTAAATCCCTAATTTTATTAGGGAGCGTGTTAAAAAAGCGGTACAGTTGCCCTGGAATGAATGACAATTTTTTTCAAGTCGATTACCACAGACTACCATATTGTTTTTATATCTGGTATTTATTTTATGGCGGTCACAAATTATATAGAGAATTTGGAAACATTTTTCCGTACATACATGAGATTCTCGAAAATATATTGTGACACTACGGTCAAAATGTTCATTGAGAATACCTTCAACATATCTTTCAAGAATTCAATTACGACACCCCACATTTAGGCACCTACGGTTTCTGCACCGTATCAAATATTTAGATCTATATATACCTGCTTGAATCAATCTATTGATCTTCTTATGTTCTATTTCTCCCATCATGCTCAAAAAACAAGAAACTGAACTCGTCTGGGTGTTGTACTTATTTACTAACTTTCCCTTCACTTTTGCCTTCTTTCATATTTCATGATTTTAGCTTAACGGTTTAGATTCCCTTGAGATGTTATGGCGCATAAAGGACAGCATTTTTTTATTTCATTGTCTTAAAGGTTTGATTTTGCCAGAGCTCAAAGACTGTGCTTACCTAAGTATTTGATATTGATTCCAACTCTAATGCGTGCTAAATGCTTCGCGACGCGATGATGAGAAAAAGGTTTTGACGGACAGACTCTACATAATAATATAAAAGGATTGCGTCTTTTTGTTATGAGAAACGGTATTATAAAAATAATCATGGACGTTCATCAGTTCGTAGTTCAAACCAGTATTTATTGTATTATTATTTTAACAATTATTGTAAAATATGTTTTATTACAATTTCGGATTCAGATATATTTGCGAATGTGTTGACCCAGATTCATTGTCCGTGACTGTAGATCAAGGAAAGAATAAAAGTACCTAAAAGTTTATCTAATTCAACCGTGCCTTAACAAGTTGGTGACTTGGGTTGTGGCGCCGTTGACGTTCCGATAGCCGCATTAGACCTCACAAGATGCCATATGTAGAACGTATAAACTAGTGAAAATTAAGTGTCGCGTCCACGGTTCATTTGCTATCAGAGGTCATGTCACATTTTATTACTGACATATTATTAATATCGATGAGAACATTGAATTACATACGTGTGGATTCATTGTTTCGTAACTGCTTTGGTATTTACGTAATGGTGATTTCGTGATTTCTAAGTATTATATTGGTCAACTTGCAAGGAGTTTATCATCGGTTTTTATCTATGTCGTAAACTGCTTTCTGGTGGGTCTCCAATTTAAATTATTTTCATTTAATTTCAAAATTACTATCTAATTATTTTTATTACTAAATAATTACAATACACATATTACGACCCTCGTACATTTTAAAGTCGTATTACACAAACATAGGTAGGTATCTCTCCTATTGCAGTAGACACGGGTAACATCTTCTACTTAGTACTAACCTGGCATATATATGCCTTTTACTTCTACTAATTTCATAATTATTTTCATACGCGTTCATCACACATATCTCAGGTCCGATGAAAATCTACAGTGGAACTTGACATCATTTACACGTTATGCCTATATTGTTCGTAAAGAATTACGAAAAAACTGAAGGTACGACACTCACGAACCATTACTAAAACATTACGTAGAGGTTTTTCTATGAGAATCTTTGGTGGAAAAGGACAATATTTTTTTTACGTGTTCTCTACTTAAGCAATTTATAAACTTCTGACCCATTGCTCTTTTTAAAATAATCTGGTGAGGAAAAATTGTGTATGAAATTTTGATAACCATTTGTAAAGTACATTTTTATTGGTAATATGCTTATTATAATTTTAGGGTTCGATGATACTGGCATGAATATTTAAGTCCAAGCTCCTAAATGTTCTCTGACTCTTGATGTTCTTTATAATTCTTTAAAATATTTTTTAATAGATAAAATAGATAATAGACCTTTGGCACTCTCAACTAAATGCAGTGAATAGCAACCCTGTAATTTATTTGTGTGAAGAAAGGTAGGCAACCTCCACGCGGTGTGTACCCTGGGCAACGTCGACAGCAGTTTCTCTCACCCAGGAGAGACGCTGCCGCCTACGGCCAATTCCGGCCGAGGTGGTAGATGCTCTGTAGAAGGCTGCTTGGAGGCCAGGCAGAGTATACAGTGGAAAGCAGATAAGGGGCGGGCTGACTTTTTGGGTGCGGGCCTGTCGCTAAATGGCCCAAGGTCAACCGAGGTGTGAGAGGAAAACGCCTTATTGAAGAACCTTACTCCATACTTCTCTTATGTATTCTATGCTCATGTATCCCAGTAATTTGGAGCCCCACATAATCATCCTCCGAGGACGGGAAGAACTTCAAATTAATAATGTTCAATAATAAAAATCTCATGTTTCTGGGATGAAAACATACTCTTATATGGTTACATTTGAATTTCCCTATCCCGCTTATCACATTTTCCCGCTTTAGATGCATTTTTGGTAACGTCCCTGTGAAATCGTTTTAACGGGGGTTGCCTGTATTGTGCAATCAGCTCTTGTAATAAGAAACCACTTCGCCAACTGAACTACCTGGACAGTTCCTTCCTGGATAGTTGAAACTCACAAACGTCTTAGGGTTACTTCTACAATTTCAAAAGATTAACTTACAGAAAATGGTTGAATAGCAAATACTAAGAGAATTCATGAAAATTATGTATTAAGCATGTATGACTCCTAAAAGCAAGTGAGATTCTTTTACAAATATGTTGTTTTTAGTTTCTGACTAGACATAACCTACTTGCATTGATTCACCTAAACTTACTTGCAATGAACCTTCTGATAATGATCATCAAAGCATTTAAAATAAGTTGCATCCAATGTTTATTCTACATTCTAATATATGTATGCTAACACCACATATTGGTGCATTTCGCTTGCACGCACGACCAATACACGACCAAAACAACAAACTGTCTGCTTCATACAGTACGTAACTTATACGTATGTAGGGATATTGCAACGGAGCCACAAATCCTAAATCTATGTAATGCTTTTAGTGCGATATACATGATTAGTTAAACTGATAGTTTAGGCTTAGAGTGTTCGATGTGATCGGCATCAACAACATAGGTGAATTGGATGAGAAATTTATAAAGTTAGTTTAAAAATTAAATTACGTCTTTAACTAATTGTGCTGTATGTACTTAAATCCACACAACATTATACTAGAACCTAAATCAGGTTATACATTTTATTTTAGGATGGTTTCACATGTTTTTAAAAATGATGAATAAGTACATTCATATCGATCACTACTCACCTCGTGGCTGCCGCTGACCGATAGGAAAAAGGAAAGAGGAAGCTTCCAATGCGCCTAGAATGAAATTAGCCCGTCGGTCAATTACTCCGAACCGAGTGCGGCTTACTAATGGCACGCGCGGCGTCCCCTGCATACGGCACCGCTCATTTATATGCCTTCACGCGCACTCTTTATTGTTCCATAGATTGGTAATACACGGGAGGACTGGCACTTTGTGCTGTAAATCGTTGTCTGTACACGTATCCACGATTAACTGTGTGCTATAGCCATAGGCGAAGTGGGCACCGTGTCAGTACATGCCGCCTGAGCAAGTGTGTACAATGACATCATGTCCGGAATCGAGTGGCCACACAGAAAACCTAAGGGTACGTGTTTGACTGCTTCTTATTATAGTTGCATGTGTATGACGCATAGCTCTTTAGCTAGAATCAGTGTTTGATCAAATTACGCCTGCCATGTTGATAAATATTAATTACATCATAAAGGTTATCTTTCAACAAACTGAAGAAAATAATAGATTGATGCTGTAGCCAACCTCGCATGCAAGCGGTGGATTTGCTGACCAACGGACGAGGCTCTGGTGCAGGTTTTCCTCTCGGGGTTAGGAGGTCAAATGGTAGTCACTCTCATGAAAGCCGTCTAAGCCAAATCAAATAGTGCAGAAGGAGGAAGCGTACCGGATGAGCGGGCGAGGTGAAAGCCTCGAATGTGATCGAGATCAGTGATATATTCTATGATCCCACTGCTGCTAGTCGTCCCGTATTTTCTGACAAACGATATGATGTGTACGATTAAGTAGTGTTAGTATGAACCGTGATCAGATTAGATATTTAGAGACATCGTTAACGTCATACAATGTGATCTATTTAATTTACATATAAAACTTATTACATTGGCCGTAAATTCTCCAGTTCAAATAGGTATAAGTTAAGTACTTAGTAGGTTTGTTGTATAAGTACCTACGGAGAATTTTCTTGATTTGTCCTGTTGTCATTTTTGCTTCAATACTTCATTTTCATCTACTGTAAGTAATAACTAAAGAAGGAATTTTCTACTTTGCAGACAGCGATTCGCGAATGACACCTCTAGCTATTTTGTTGCTCATGAGTTAATGTTTTAGCCTAGCGTTGTATATATTAGTATTACGTCAAACTTGAAAAATATATCAATGCCATCTGTTGAAATTTGCCCGTACTTTTAGTCTCGCTCAAGGTCAAAGATATGTGATAAGTATTCATGAGATTTTTAATACAATATAGATAATGTCGTTAAGGATTTATAATTCTCTTTTTGTTTTTCATGAACCCTTATTAAACATGTATCAATATTAATTTCTACTTGCTCACCAGCTTTGGCACTTACGGTGAAATCTTAATGTCATACAGGTATTACACTAGTTCCCAATGACTGAGTAAGATTAGTTCAAATAATACATCAATACCAACTAAATCATGGTAAAATGAGTAAAAACCATTTTATTTCCGTAACCGTATTTTTTCAAAAGTTCCGATAATATCATACTACTGAGTTTCATCAAATTGCTAACAATTAGGATGTCTATTTATGCTGTTCAGTGATGGCACTTGGTGGAATTCGTTGTTACACATATTAAGAAAACACTTATACTTATCCCTAGTATTTTTGCAATGTTTATACAAGAATGTTCTTAACTGTTATTGTGAGCCTTTGAGGATGCCGTAGGGCAAAATCGGTCAGGTTTAATAAAAAATACTGGAGGAAAAGTACAAGCGTGTTCTTAATATGTGTAATTAGAATATATTTGTAAAAAAATAAGAAATTCAAATAATGTATAAAAATTTGAATAGAGTAATCATGAAGCTATTTTGCTGACTGTGATTTTCCTTAAGTAAAAAACTGGCGAAAAATGGTTAATACAACGTTGTTATTGATATGAAAGTAGTCTTTTTCTTGATATATTGCTATTATTATAATACTAAAATAAAAAAAATTGTCATTATGCTATGTTATAAATATTGATGTATCAAAATACCGTATTTATAAAGAACTGATGTCCTGCATACATGACATTGAGAAAAAGTACATTTCCACATGAAATTTTTAATTTTATTTTTTTCATCTTATGCTTATATAGTAAATTGAGATGGTTCTTATTTGAATTTAGCACTGAATTTTTTTTGGGCCCGGGAGGTAAAATAAACCACTTTTGGAAATCATAAATGTGCCAGTACCTAAATGCAAAAAAAAACATTCCGCAATCGAATACGCATTTATTGTTCCGTGATGTTTAACATGTCAGTATTATTAGGATACACCGAGTCGTCGTTGACACATAATGCCTAAAAATACACTTAATACTCATAAGTCTCAATTTACACTAAGGTTTACACCAGTTTTATTTGGATAGCTACTTAAGTATATTAGCATAGTACTTATATGGGCTTGAACATAATTATGCCGATGCTTAGACCTTAGCAAAATCCAAACTATTTAAGCACAATACAAGTTTAAATAATATCGTAAAATATTTTAGATAAGGGAGTTTAGTATAAATCATGGGCTAAAAACTAAATTGAAGTGAGTGACAGTAGTTATTCGGGTAATTGATATTTAATTAATTACAACTAAAATTTATAATGTTAAAAAAAAATAGGAGAAGCGATTAACTTATTTGTCATATAAAAATAGTAGATATCTAGGTATGTTATAATTAAATTACTAATGCAAATCGTTATTTAGGACAACGTTTTCTCGTGTACGTCATATTGGGAAGTTATGGCCATTATGAGAATACAATCGCAATTTCTTCCTGTCATAAATAAACTTTGGCGGGTATGAGTAATCGTTACTTTGTGTGCACAATATCGGGTCGGGACCAAATAGATTGGTACGTGCTCAGCATATCGAGCGCTCGCCTCCCGTGTATTATCACTCACTTCAACGAAATTCGTCTACACACTTTTGTATGGTGTAGTTGAATTTTCCGTTTGTAATTATGTCGGTGGACAGCGGAAGTGTTGGCAGTGGTTGTTACACCAGTCACGACGCACCGGTTGACGACCGTCGCGCGAGGCCTAACGGGCTAACTCCGGCTATGGATACAGGCGCGACAATCTTGCTCTAAGGACTTTAAATATTATTTATAGCGCTCAGGGTTTAAATATTCATAATTAAATAACATTATCAACATAAACTTTAATATTAGTTGAGTAAGTTATTGTAATTACCTATATAAATGTTTCCTTCACGGGAGCAATTGTTGGACTGCATTACCACCCGCAAACGATATGTTAAATTATTATTAACATTTAAATAAATATAACGTTAAAGTGCCTGTGAGAAATTATTAAGTCATCAAATTAGTGTAAAAATATGATAACGTAGTACTGTTATGTTCTGCAACAACATTAATCATCAATGCTGAGACATTAAGCGTTAATTTCTTTAATTAATTTTATAAACGGACAAAACAGTGGAAATGAACGTGTACCAACTACGTTTCGCTTGAAGATACCTAGATAATTAGACAGTTTAGAGTACGGCCGCCTACTACACAAGTAATCCGTCTCCCTCAGTTGATTTTACCATGATTGTAGAAGGGCAAATAAGATATAAACTTTATCTTTATAGTGAAATCAGAGGCACGGGTTAATAAAATGGTATAATTGGCATGTCCATTTCAAACATTAAGCCGTCCTGCTACAGGAGTCATTGTAAATATATGACTGTCGTCTGCATTGACAATATGATTGGGTATTTTAGTTAGTTGTACTTAATTACGAATACATAACATGCTGGGGTTTATTTAATTTGGTGTAGGTAGCTGCCTATTGTATTTTTTTCAGTTTAATTGTAAGAATATTTTTATGACGTCCTGAATAAACTACGAGTTATCTTCACTGCTCTAATTTCTTTACAAGGATATCAAGATAACACGAATTAGTCTATAGTCCAATTCGTAAAAAGAGACTACACCATTATGATCAGCTGGTTAGAAGATTATCTCTTTGTGTTGAGCAACGACACGTCCTGCCATCTACATAAACAGTATTATTAAAAACCCCAGTTAGTACTATTATATATTCTGTGCCCCAGTGGCGATCGATTAAAGCTCATAGCGCAAGTTCATACAATACGCAATAATTTTCTGCAATAGTGAAAGAAAATAATATCATTATTAACGCAATGTATCTATTATATTTATTATAAATTCACTTGAAAGTAATTTAAAGAGTAAGAATGATCTGATCCGATAGTACCTAATAGATAAAACAATTTGATGAATTATCTGAGAAAAAAGTTGCTAAACCTGTATTAGCGTTGCAGTTTGTCTTCAGTGACAAAGTTGGTAGTAATTCACTCGTAACAAATATGGTCCATGTCCCCTTGACTAAGCGTCTAAGATATAGAAATTGACTTAATTTGCAAGATTACGATAATTGATGGATTTTTTATAAAAGATTACCATGTCTCGAAGACCTAGGACGTCCTGGAGAATTTGATCGCAGGTTGTCTCGGGACTATTGGTTGGGAAATCCTGACCCTAGTGACAAACGCTCTTCTCTTTAAAACTTCTTTAATAAATAAATGTACATATGCATCACCACTTCAATACCAATTTCATTGTCAAATTATGACATTTTTTATAGTTTTGTTATACGTTTGACCTCAATTACACCACATGTAAGTAATGGCCGCAAATAGACCGCATTTGAGATGAAATCATTTGCCATGTAGAAACCTATTCACTCGTTACCTACTTGAAGACTCCTAGTTTAATATATAGCTTTCAGGAAACACAGACATAGAACTTAGCAGTATTCTTCATTTATTTTAGTATTGTCAAGAATGAACTTAATCTGTAAATCAGAACATCGACCAATTGCCATACTTTAAAATTGATTTATGTAGAAATTCTTAGTCCAGAATATCTCTATTAATAACGATGCACTCAAAAAACCCGTACTTATTAGTTAAACTGGTTCATCTATTATAATCTGTACATGTTTGTCTATATTTCAGTCATTAAAACACCGTTCTAATTTTCTCTAATCGGTCGGACTGACCGTTCAGTAAAGAGGGTTTGTTTGTTAGAGTCATTTCAGGGGTGGCCTGTTGTCACTCTTCATACTTGACAAGCTTACCCTCGGGCTAATTGTTGGAAATTTCCGAGTGTTGAGAACCGATGTTATTATTACAACAGCCTGAGACTGTCTTGTGTTAGTTCTTATGTTATTTAGAAATCATTGTAAGCAACAATTTGTTTGACTTCCTTCTTCAACCAGATTTAGAGCAAAAAAATTATTCGTCAAATTTTATTTTAAATTTGGTAAAACTCGTTCTGTACATAGATATTTAGAAATCTATAACAGTACTAAATAAAGCTAGTTACTTTCTAAGGTCTGAAATTGTGAGTATACCTATCAATTAATTCCTACCTCATAGTACCTATTGCCAGTTTAAGCGTGTGTTACACTTTGAATAACACAGGTACAGAAATTACGGATGGTATTGGATTCTATGTATCATATAATGCAAATAATTAAATAATATAAAAAACAGCAGTTCTGTGAATCTATATGCACCTCGCGAGCACCCTTTGTCACATTTTTTGGCAGGTATCCTTAATTAAGTAAGGTATCTCATCTCTAAATAAAGTCAATCTCATCTCTAATCTCTAAAAATAAGTAACTTCTGATTGTAAACAGCATTTATGTTGCATCATACAGTAATGACGATCCCTTCTAGAAAGGTGGTTCTCAATTCGGATGTTTATATATTTTTAATGTTTGTACGTGCATAGCTCCATCATTAGTGGACGGATTTGCGACATTCTTTTTTTGTTCGAAATGGTCCCATTTTCATTTTGTGAAGATCTGAGACAGGCCACAGAACAGTGTATATTAATTTCGTCGGCATTGAACCTTGGACACCGGAGATTCACAAGAGAACTCCTCAAAATCAAATAGAAACTGTGAAATGAGTAAAGTATTGATATATTTATGACAATCCTGTACCACGGTAGGTACAGTACTGTGGTCAAGATATTCTGAAATTGTCCAGACTTGAAGTACAAATACAGACACACGACTTCTTAGTGATTTACAATATAAATGGATTTGGACTACGAAGGTAGATAATGGAACTCCTTGATGATAAATGTTATGATTGTCTCGTTTGAGTTATTGGAGGAATATTACTGATTCTGCAGCTACTTTATTAAGGATGCCAGCAGTATGCAACATTTCCATCAATCTATCATCTAGGTCTTCTAGTTTGTAGTCCTTCAAAGTTTACTAATGTAAGCTCGCATTTACGAATGCCTATTTTTAAGTTCTTTACTTAAAAGTAGTGTAGAACCTCTTAGCCTTAGAAGGGACTTTGCTTCGCTGTGTGTTCTACCGCCTATACAATGGTTTGTGTTCAGATGAATTGTTTGACATGATGCCCACAGCTACATTCTATCATCGCACCTCTCGCCATAGGCAGGGAATTCATCCTCACACATTGCGAACTGAGAAGGTGCGCACTGTGCGGTATGAAAGAAATTTCATCCCACGCATACTTAAGATGTGGAATGACCTCCCTGCTGCGGTTTTACCAAGCACCAACAATATGGAGTTCTTCAAGAGGGGCATCAGAAGGTTTCTTCATGGTCGGCAGCGCGAGTGTAACATCCCTTGTGTTGCATACGTCCATAGGCCACGGTAACCACTTTCTATCAGGTGGGCCGTGTGCTTGTCTGCCACCAAAGTGGTATAAAAAAACCTAATTAAATTAGACTTAAAAGCCTGCCAAGGTATTCTATTCTACCTTGGGTAAAGAAGGCTGGCAATTACGCCAATCCTGACATGTCTGCGCGATTAAGTTTTAAATCAAAGAACATATGTACTATTATACCACGGTAGCCTAGTGGTATGGGTAGTGGACTGCTGAGACGAGGTCTCGGGCTCGATCCCAGGTTTTACCATGGCACACGCCAATGACTTTTCGATGCTTTTCGAAGTTATGAGTGTATTTATCGCAGGTTTATAAAGTGCCAGGTTACCTATTACATTGGGACCTAAACATAAACTGGCGAAATGTGGGTGCTAGGACCTCTGCCTACCTCCTTAGGGGATACAGGCGTTTATATGAGTTTACATAATATGTACTAAGTTTGGTATAAATGCTCCCTCTATAGTGGAACTGACAAACTGAATAACCTTGTCGAAACGCAGACTCTCGCTTGCTCGAAAAGATGGATGGAATGCGTGAAATTGGCAAGGAGATGACCTCATCTTCAAAGGAATTCTTCAAGAAGTGCTTGAATAGAGGTCTATTCAAGCACTTCTTGAAGAATTCTTATCCACAGCTTGAGCGTGCGCAGAATGAAGTCCCTGTCATATCTCACTACGCATATCTGGTTGTAATGTGAATGGGAAGGGCGGTGCGATGATAGAATAAATAAACTCGACGGTTCTGTTAATTTTGCTCATATTAGCAAAATTAACAGAACAGTCGAAGTCATAAGCGAAATTTCAAGATATTCCAGTAGAGCCACGAACCACAAGAAATAGCAACCAAGTTCTACACTAAGATTATATCGTCAAATTCAATACTTGCAACAGTTACCGATATAGGTGTGTGCAATAAGCAGTATTGACACATCAGTACCAAATGGAAATAACTTTTATAAATAAGCTCATTTTATTATAAGCTTTAAATTCAAGTTACTAGTATGGTATATTAGCATTTATAAAAAAAATGTACAATGTCATTCATTTGCTGATCCTTTAAAAAAATCAACTAATCAGATAGTGCCATTTAACTCTTCAACTACTTGCTCACGATGAAACTGTCCCTTGCATAAAAAATCGTTACAAATCTAACAATTACATTTTTTTTTCCATAACCAGGTCGGTATTCATTTCATTGACAGGTTAAATATCCTTAAAAAAGTTATCTTCAATCGGTAGTTGAATAGTGGAGGCGTTGGACTTCCGATTGAAAAGTGCGAGGTCGGTCCCAACCCAACTAGGCACTTACACTAGTGACGTGAACCCACTCCCAATACTAGTGTTTAGTTTAATTGGATAGTTTAGAACACTTACTAGTGTGGTTCATTTTCATTCTCAAAGCTTATTCATTTTTAACTCACAAAAAAATCTGTACCGTACTATAATCTCTACAACATTAGACATTATATTTTAACCATGTCTATTTTTTCTAAATTAAATTGTCACAATGTTTAACCGGAAGTAACGGTAAGTAATAGCTATAGTCTTTGGGATCTCTAATTATTGTATTTATCAGCTTAGTCAGACGTAAGTACAAAAAAATATTTAATTCTGTTCTATCGCGTATCTACGTCAGTAACATAGTTAAATGTTGTTAATTACGGATAGTTTTTGTGTTTATTTAGTACACACATATCATTACGGATTGATGCCGATGTAAGTGATTAAAGAGTAAGATATCCCTCGTAAGGAACCGTTGGGGCGAAGCACCTGCCGACCGTTCGACTCACTTCAAACCTTCTATTATTTTGTTATTAGCGAGACGCCCCTCCTCGTTTTACAACATTTTAATTGTGTTATTTAACGCCTGTTATTCCACAACACGTTAGTAAATTATTGACATTTGATGGGTATATTGTTTAAGATAAAGATCGATTTAAGTGGTTTCGTAGTATGGTGTTAAAGTAGTGGATTTAATAGCATTGCATAATCCTAGTAAATTAAATACTAGTCCCATCCTGTAACATACAGCTATTGGTGCAATATTGGATACTTTATCTATTCGTTTTTCAAACAAGTCTAGTTTAATAAAGTGGACTCACTATTGTTGTAGCAATCATGACTACTAAATCTATAAAATACATTGCATATCTACCAAAAATAGATTAAATAATATTCATATTTAAAGATGTTCATCGTCATTTAAAGGCACTAGTGGGGCTATTATATCTATATAACAGCCCTACTATATTTGTTATTTAGTTAATTAATGGAAGATTCAGGAGTGATTTCACAGTTGAATATCAAAAGAAGTTTATATTACAGCTTAGAGCGTTTTCCTATTATCTGATCCGATATCGGTGTCGGCTCCGATATCCGAAAGGAAGTAAAATGTAGGAAATATGTATCTGTCTTTCACATTGTCTGGCCCGATATCGGATAACAGAGCCGACACCGCTGTGGTCACCCGATATCGGATTATTGCAAACGACTCGAACCGGCTATAATTTTCACTCAAATATTGAAACAGCGACTTCAAGCGACTTTCAATCTTTATTGACATTTTCCTAATCACATGTATTTTCGCGTTAATAGAGGACGCTGATCACGAATATAAAAAAAAACTCAATGCTATGTGATGTCAATAAGGTCGAAAATTTCTTGCAGGTTTTTGCAAGGTTTTTCATCCCTTGTATCCCTACTAGTCTGTGTTATCTGTCTGTAAAACAGCACAAGATATTGGCTATCGGATATCGGTTAACGTCGTCCGACTCCGATATCGGACCGGATAATTGGAAAACGGTTTTAGTTACGTATGAGTTTCTGTCGTGAAGTGTCTATTTTGCTGTTTTATATTAATTATTTAAGTTACTTAAAGAGTTTAATATGCCATACTTTTAATATTGCCCACAAGGCTGGGGTTGGAACGGTAGTCACTATTGTAAAAGCCCCGATAAACCAAGGGAGCGGACTCCAGGCTTTTAATCGCTAGTTTTGTTTGTATACAAAACAAGCAATTTTGAGCCCGGGGTCCGCCCGGATTGGCGTCGATATGATGATGATGATGTTTTATATTGTATTTTTATACCGCTTAGGTGGCAGACAAGCACACAGCCCACCTGATTGGAAGTGGTTACCATGGCCAATGGACATGTGTAACACCAGGGGCGTTACACTCACGCTGCCGATCTTGCAGAAACCTTCTAATGCCCCGCTTGAAGAACCCCACATTGTAGGCGCATGCTTAAATCCCTCCTAATTCTTCAATTAATTAATTAAATAATAAAAATAGTAGGCGTGTTATATTCAGAGAGTGTGTTTAAATGAAGATGAAGATCTTTAAATATGAATATTATTTAATGTATTTTAGCAGATATGCAATGTATTTTATAGATTTATTGGTATTTCGTAATTAATATGGCCCGCGTCATGATTGCTACAACGACAGGTAGTCCACTTTATTAGACGATGTAGTTACCATATAATTGCAGTTAGTTACAATATGGATGCAATTTTGAAGAATAATAACATTACGGCGGATCGTGGGCCTCTAAATGCTATAAAATACCGCTTTAAACGACAAAGAAATTCAACTTTTATAAAACATGTATTTTGATAGAATTTAACAATCTTTGTGGTATTATTGTAAGTTATAATATTTTGGATATTTTCCTTTTTCCTTAATTACCAACTTAATTAAGAAGAAACGTACAAGGAAATACAATTTATTAATGTAAAATCACAAATCAGTTCCAGTACTTGAATATAATGCTTTAGTCATTACGACGATGATAACAGTAAAAGATTCAAAGAATATAAAACATATAAAAGAATATATAAAATCGATTACATTTCTGTTTCACGTAGACAAGTACGTTGTCTTAAACCACTTAGGTGGCAGACATGCCCACGGTCCACCGATTACCGTGGCCTGTGGACGTGTGCAGCACCAGAGGAGTCACACTCACGCTTGCGACCCTTTAAGTATTAGCTGAGGTTACGGTACCTATTACTGTTTTTATGGTGCGCAATATCCCTACAGCTATCGCAGACGTCGGACTCGATCCGACTAAAATCGTTCACTGTCTGTGAGTCGTAGGCTGCTGAAGGTCAAATTGTCTGAGACAGACATAACTCTCGCAAGGTATTATATACTTCAATATAGTTTCAACCCATTAGTAGTAAAGTAGCTAAGTTTGAATTTGTTCAGTTTCGAGTAGAGTTAAAAATTATAGTTGCACAATTAGTAGTAAAAACCAACTAGCAATTAAATATCACAAAACTGTGTTTTGTTTCATCGTATAAAAATATATAGGCAGGTACATGCGTTAAAATATATAACAATGTTTAAGTATGCAAAGAAATTATATCTCAGCTTATTGCATAAGTTGTGACTAATATCACAGTATGGATACATTTAAAATTCTGTGCTAACGTCCTACGAGTATTTCGGTGGAACCAGTATAGTGTAACAATATATTATTTGTCGTTGTAATGCTCATTTGAAATAGTACCAATAGCTCTTCATTAGCACACATTTCTTTACGTACCTATCACATTTCTTTACGAATACCGGAACTGCTCAATGTATGTAATGTGCAATTAGCAATCCTATTAACCACAGATACGTTTTTATAGGCATTTACTGTTTAACAACTAACGATAAATGCTTACTTCTAGTTCAGCGGTGTACACTTAATACAGAATACTAAATGTTTTTAAATTACTGATTCAAATTAACGAGGACTTTAGTTACGGTATAAGAACTTAAGTTCTTTCCAATCGCGTAATCTACATTATTATATTATTCTCGAATTCATTCGATGAAGTTAACGACATCACTGCGTAGTGGCAATTATAAACATATAATATATCAAAGCAATCTATTTTTTTGACATCGGTTATTTATTTTTTATATTATAATTATCTATTTTGAAAATTTCGCTCTTAAATTCAATGCTAAGGACTTCCCCCAACGAATTCTGAAAGAAAATTGCTACTAAGAATTTTTCTTATATCAAAAAATCAAACGAAATTTCACCCTTTAGGGTATAAATTGAAAAATATCGGTCCTGGGGAAAATTATGAATACCAATGTGTAGCGAATTTAATAACAACAACATTTGCATTACCATGAATCGTATAAAAAAATAAACGACTTATTCAGTAAACAAAATTTCACCCTTAAAATCAAGATGGCGAAGAACGCAACGAACCGAATACCTACCTCGGAAATCGAATCAAATTGCTGCTAAAAAAAAATCTTGGTTCGCCTCTTAATCAGTTAATTTTATTACATTATTATAGACCTGAAAAAGGTGGCTGGGACAGACTGGATGCGGATGGCAGAGGATCGGAAAAATATGGCACACATTTGGCGGGCTAATTGATTGATTGGTTGATATTTTAGAATCAATTAATTGTTCATCTGTCTCACAGTGAAAAATTCAAATATCAAAGGCAACGCAATCTACTGATAGTGTTGACAGAAGTTTGATATGCAACTAGCACAAATAGACCGTTGCCGTTGCGTCGACTACCTGAATTGAAGGTGAATACACGACATACCTACATGAAAAATGAACCATTATCGCAGTTTAAACTAATTTTGAAAAGAAAATCTACAATTATAAATAATGTATATATAAAGAATTCTTGAAATCAACGTGTCATAAGATAGTTATTTTATACATGCATAATACTTGTCACAATTTACAGCCCATTTACTTTTAAGTTCGGACCGAGTCGATGACGTTACATAGACGTCAGGTACACACTTAAAGTAAATGGGTTGTAAGTTTAATTGTTTATGGATAGCTCTTACAGTGTAACAAATGCAATAAAAACAGTGTTTTCTCTTCAAATAGACCTGGAAACACTGCTGATTATAATTACAATGGCTTGACGCGTTAAGTACGACGCAAAAACGATCTTGACAACGATGCTTTAATTGTACCGACTTTCATATTATTGTTGTGCGAAGGTGCGATCAATAGGTATGCCGACGTTATCAAGAAAAATATCTTGTAAAGTACCAAACCGTGAAGCTAATGAAGTGTTTACAAGAAAAAGTGTAATGCGAGTGTTTGCTTCACATAATACAAATCCTAGTTTTCCCTTTGCTTGTGTATGTGGATTTAATAAAGTGTCTGTTTGTTATATTAAAAATATAATTTTAGCATGTGAATGCATGTGTATGCAATGAAAAAAAAAAAGAAGAATTTTTTCTATAAATATCGTGTGATATTTATAGAAAAAATTCTTCTTTTTACACATTTTAGTCTATCAGCTTGTGCCAGGTAATCTTCAAAATGGCTTGACTGATTTTAATGAGATTTTACTATAGGATAGCTGCAGTAAGCAGGCGTAATTTAAGCTACTTTTATTTTGGAAAAGGTATTAGGGTTCCGTGTAAAAAAATAAAAAATTCAAATACAAATCAAAATCACAACACAAAAATCAAAGTTTACAATAAAATCAAAGTTGTTATTTGAAGTATGTAGGTCGATCGATAGTTATTACTACTCAGGTACGCACTTATAGAACTGCCTTCGTGTGCGCTGCGTTTACAACGCGGACACAGTTTCGATAATCTGATACAACATTCATAATTATCTAATAAACTCATGTTTTGTAACCTTTACAGTTTGCCGCTATCAGTTTACATAAGCATGTTCACTATATCAAATCCTATCTACATGGATACGTGTACCTACCTTGATTACGATAATATATGTACACATCAAAAGGATAATTACTTATTTTATTAACTAAACCGCAATTCCGCTCACATTAGTTTTTGCTTTTTCATAAAAACCTACTAGAATTATAAATGCGACGGTTTGTTGTATGTTTCGATGTTGCATGTCGCGGGAAAAATCTAGTATGGAAAAACTGAACACTAAACATAACAAAATAGGATAATCTACAGGTTTTTCAAGTAGATGATGCATTAAAACCAAAGCAAATTCAGCGGAATACTGCAAACATTGAAGAAGTTTTAATCTAGATTAAATGCACAACGTACCTAACATATTTAATTGGATGAGAAATAATACAGTATTTTTTAAATTACTTTTTTTTATATACCACACGCCAATTAGACCTTACCTCGCCTGATGGTAAAGTAAGAAGTAAGACAAAATAAACATTATTTTTTTGTAATTTGTAAAAGATAAAAATGGCTACTGTAGATTTTCATTAGAAGATAGACATATGCAGTCACCGACTTTGATGCAGACCTTTTTAAGTTAAACATTTCCGCAGTACATTTCTTTGTTCTATCATCAATAGTTTTTGCAGTGCTCATGTTGTAAGGGATTCTAGGAAATATTTACACATACATGCATATAATCACGCCTTTATCCCTGGAGGGTTAGGCAGAAGTGAATTAACACCCATATTTCACCAATAATTGTATTCGGTTCCACGTAAGAGGGAGTGAGCCTATTGCCGTATTCCGGGCACTATTGTTTACTCGAGCCATGCATCTGAGGCTGAGTCTGGGCTGTATATACCTATCTGTCTCATGTTAAACAGCCTTAGTCGCCTTGTAGACCAATGGTCTACTAGTTTTGAGTTTTTTTGAATACCAAAGTATAAGACTATCCTTTATAATATAAGTAAGTATAGATGTATAGAAATCTGTCAAATTTGTGGACATTTATGATTACAACTCCGCTTCCTTCAGTAGTAACGTTATGTTATATAGCCTATAACTTTCGTTTATAAAAGGACTTAGTATTCAAAAATTAAACCGGCAGTTCCTGAGATTAGCGCGTTCAAACAAACAAACAAATAAACAAACTCTTTAGATTTATAATATTAGTATAGATAAAGTGACCAATCCCTCCTGTTATTAAGTAATGTAAAGTAGTATCTGTGTATCCCCACACCTAGTTAATCTATTATCTGAGCTACGGAGATTATGTGAAGACGTAGCGGCTTAAATAGCTACGTTATCAACTGGCACTGATTTGTGATTTGGATGACTCATAAATATCTGAGTTTGTCAAATTATATATGTATGAGAAGATCATGACCTATAGGGATAAGTTTCTAGTGCAGAAGAATAATAGTGTTGTGCCCTATTTTTTTATTATCGTAAACGGTACAGTTTACAATCATATAATGAACTGTAAAAGTGAAACTTTCTTCTAACAAATAGTTTTAAGGATATTTGATTTTAAAAAATCAATTTCGCAAGCCGCTCGAAAACGGTCCATATAAAATCGTGGCACGTGTTGACGTCACAACGCGCTCACGCTTAGTGAAAATGTGTAGAGTGCAAGAGAATATCGCATTTATCTCAGTCTACGTTGCGTTTACACGTATACAGTGTAATAAGATTGATTTGAAATTTAATAAGGAATCTAGAAAGTTGTAAATTTTGTTTATTTTCGATTGTTTATATTTTGTGCTATTTTGATAATTAAAAATAATGAAGTCATAGTTTCAGTTTAGTTAGGTACCTAATATCTTAGTTTACTCTACATATTTTTAGATAAAATACTAAGACATTAAGCAGTATTCGTAAGAATTTGATGACTCAGGACACTACCTATGCTATTAATAATATAAAAACCAAAAGAAAATAATAAAAGCTCAGATTAAATCTTATCTGGATAAGTCAGAGCTCTACAACAAATAGCTCGAGAATATGGCATCGGTATATTAAATTATAAAAACAATAAATTATGATACGATTCTAGTTCATTTGCGCCCAGTTCCTTCTACCTAGAATTCAGATTAAGATGCAGAATGTTAAATTTTCTACACATATTGACACACAATATGAGTCAAAAATTCTTATTTTTATTCAATTTTAAGTCGGTATCTGAAAGTGATTAATTTTAACATGGGCATACTACCGCCAATCAATGATTATAGACAAAGAATCGGTCGAAAACTGGGTGTGCCAGTTACGTACGGCATAATTGTATCTCAAAGTGAACATTTCTTTGACGGCTTATTAGTAAATTAACTAAGAACAAAAAAATTGATGGGGAATCGCCGATAAAACCCCTGATGTACAGTGCTAAGTTTTGTCTTTCAACCTTATACGTTCGATCGTGCCCAGTTCAGCAAAAAGAGTAGTGTGATACACTGAAAATCTCGAGTGACAGTGGACAGGGTACGGTATCGATTTTCTACTTTTTTACTGTGATTTGTATGTCTATTTTATCGACATTGCACCCGTCAGAGACTTAACTCTAAACAGCCGGGAGCTGAAAATTGTTTCGTATTCCTCACTGAGCAATAATCAAAAATTGATAGTGCTAGATTTCAGTGTAGGGCGCTATCGAAGTGGGATGGATATTTTGCAGCGTTGGGATTAGCATGAGCTCTAGATCATTTGTATACAAAATATTCACTTACCCATTAAATGGGTATCCAGCGAAAGCAGCGTCGTAAGGGTGGTACACCGTCGGATACGGCCATGTTGCAGCACTGGCCGCCAAGTTTTCTTTCAGCTCAATCCCTGCAGCCTATTAAAAAAAATATTTGTTATAAAATAGGTAAATTCTTTTATGATCATCGGTAAAATTCGGCAGATTATAATTTTTTAAATAAGATAAATTTGTAGTGTATTAAATTAAAAAGTGCCACTGATCATGGCATTGTTGTATTTCCATCTACTTATGTTTCCGGTAGCTTTAAAGCAATCCATTATTAAAACGATTCTCGATTCCTTGATCGATCACTTTAACGTTTCATGCTTAACTATTATTATATAATGGGCTAAGAGATACGAGACCTTTCGTCTCTCATCAATCATTGTTCGGTCCATAAATGTATCTTATTTTTGTTTAAACATTGTTTTACTTTAATCTTTTTAAAATAAACAAATGAACTAAGTGTATTCGAATAATGTTAAGTTGTGGGATTTTTAATCTGAATATTTATATAAACAGAATTTTATTATTATGATTTATTTATTATTGAGACCTGTGTGTGCGCAGGAGATCGCGTAAAAAGCGCAACTGTCACTAAGGGTTCAAAAATTTATAGCAACACATTAAAAATAACTCAGAAGCAAGTCTTAATGCGGTCAGCCAAGATAAATCTATCAAAAGATTTTGTTGTCCAACAACTTCATTGGTGGCCGAATCGAAAATCCGATAATAAATTTTACTCAAGTACGACAGCGTAATCCAGTCGCGCTGTCGCTCTTTGTTGCTGCGACCTTTGTAATATAATTCCAGTTTTCTGTTACTTCAAATAATAGGAGTAAGCCGTGAAGCGAATCCTTGCTCATTTCGATATATTGGACCCTCTCGTAATATTTATTGGATCGTCTAATCGCATCGATGATTAACTGTGTCATTAAAATTTCACAATTCTTTTGTAATACGGACAGGTATAAATTATTTAAATATAATAATTACAAATTAATCTCATGGTAATAAAACTGAACAGTCAACAAGTGTTTACTACCTAAATACACAATATAAAAACTTACAGGACTGGACACTAGTATTTATTCTATGTGAAACGGTCACATGTCGCTAAATGATTTGATGAATTTTAAGTTATCATCCTCGTAGAATTAACGTCAGTGCATACACGACATATAAAAGCAGTTAATTTTACAGGAAACTGACACATGATCGTTATTGCTATTAATATTATGAGTTAAATTGATACCTACCTAGTATAATCCATTAACATTAGTATGTTATACTCCGTTGTAGGTATAGATATATTTTTTTGGAAGTTATGAGTTAATCCGGTGATCGACGTGGTAGACACGCAAACGTTCAAATGTCGACGGACCGGTAAAGGCACTAAGTAGATAACTATTTAGGTAGGTATGCTTAAGTAGTAATCTTGAAATTACAGCTCGATTGATTTTTTATGCTGAAAGATATTATTACATAATGTCTCTCTAGGAGGAGAAGGCAAATAATCGTTCAGTTGGAGAAGTAGGCAATTGAGTTAATCTATGCAATTGTCGTTAATTTATTAATAATTGCTATTACGTGAATATGAAATTATAAGATTTCTTAGTTGATACGAACTGGAGTATCGGTGTTATAATAGTCGTTTAGAAAAATGCGCTTCCTGTCTGTAGGAGTGTAGGTATAGTCTACATGCAAGATTGGTTTAACCCACGTAATGTCATGTACCTAAATCATTGCAAAACGTTCATCCTTTTTTCCTTAAGTCGTAAAGAGATTATCATCATAACAGAGCATTATTTTGAACTTTAACATTTTTCTGTTTAACTCATAAATATCTATTTATACTAAACATTAAGTATAAATAATTTAAACAAACACGTGATAATTCGATAACTGAGAACACCCAACAAAGATATATTAAACATGCCTTCAGTGCACGGATACCCTGGCGGCTGGGATGAAATAATAAATTATAGACAAAATAAAAGGCGTTAAAAAAACTGTGAAGTAGGATCCCATTGAAGGCGGCGGCCGGAGTTAACACTTTCGCCACTGATGATGTATGATCATATCTTCATGAATGATTGAATCATCTGCCGGGACACGTTCATGGCTTTTAACACCTTCATCCAAAAGTTTTACTACACGTCATATATTACGTAGCGTTGCTACTTTTATGTTGCTATGATCATTATTATTCAAAGTTACTACCCACACATATTCGGTGAGGCACGGTATTAACAAAGAGAGTGCTTTTATTATTAGAGTTTACTATAATTTTAAACTTGTGAAGCAAAATACGAGTACAACCTCTTCATTTAGTTTGTATTAAATTCTGTATAAAAACTGTAGTAATTAGTAACGTATTTGAATGAACATAATCCTTTATAAATGCGATATGATACCTCAAACTTCGAACTTATTTTAATCCTCGGAAAGGTATTGTTAAACATATTAAGTTATTAAACTCGGCGAGTCCGGTACAAGAATTTTGGTGCGATGGACAAAAGGACATACATCAACGGATTACGATTCCAATTTATATGTATTTATTACTTAGATCGTAAACCTTATTGTGAGGCCTACTTAACACCGAAAGGGTCTTATAACTACTTTTGTAACGCAATATTTTGACATCGGATCCTAATTATTTTAACGTAATACCTTTTGTAATAGACCGTAGAGAAAAATAAAAATAAAAACATTAATCTTCTTCGCGACTGATGTATTAAACACCCTTTAGTATGATGATATCTCCTATTTATCAATCAACGTGCTCTTCAGCTTTTATGAATATAACTAATTTATACGCTAATAAGATTAGATGGCAGGTAGGTACGTATTATAACTATTACAATGTTCGAAAACTACTTGATGTATAAACAGATTGTATGATTATTGTAATAACTAGCTTTAATATAACTTACTTTATCACTACTTGGCTTTTCTAATTATTACTTAAAACTTTCACCGCTATTGTTCAGCCCTTATATTATACGTGGGTTATAGATAACTAAGGGCTGAACAACATCGGCAAAATTCCTAAATAGCTTCGTTTGACTGGAAATCAATTTATTAATTATATTATTGGGCCCGTTATGCCAAGTCATTATGTTTGAATATCAAGGAATTGCATTCAAAGAATTCCTCGGCTTACATTAAATTACTTACTACATATTTCATTAAAAAGACTCATCAAGATTGTTTACCTTTAGTTAAATACCTAACCGAATGGAGTATATATATATATATATATGTTTACGGATATATATGAAAACACCTCATCCAGTGATTCCTGATTTATCTGTACCTCTATTTTAGGTATCTGAACGCTAAGACGAGAAAAAATATTTGGTCTCTACTAATAATGCTCAATAAAATAACTGCCAAAATACCGATGATCTAGAATTATTATTGTATGTTTTCTTGGTAGTTATACTTACTGTATTTGTGTAAAATGGTGGTTGATCAGCTGCTAGTGCGGGAAAATATGCGCCCAGACCTGCGGCGGTCGCTGCGGCTGCATCTGAGTACGGAGCACTGTACATAGATAGAGGCATGCCAGAGGCTAGCCTCTGATAGTTGAGAAACTCGTACTGACACGAGCATACAGTCTGTCCGGTGATAGGGTCCTGGAATATAGGGCGGCCTGTGTCGCAGCAACGCGGGGCTGCGGCGGCCGGCGAGCTCGGCCGGGGCGCACTGCTCGCGCTGCCTGCTCCCGCGCTCATTCCCGCCTGCGCCGGCGGCGGACTGTTGGAGGCTGTCGAGATGGTGCTCTGTAAGTTGTAAATTTTGAAATGCCTTTATGGCGCGTTTTCACATTCGCGAATGCAATTACAAATTTAAGAAGGAGACGTAAGTACGCAGAGCAAATACTCGCAAAGCACATACAAGTAGGTACCTACGTAAAATGCACTTTGATAGGCCCACGTTGGTACAGCCATAAATAAATTGATCGACAAAAAGTTCGTATTGGACGGATGCTTTCATTAGCATAATTATATAATAATTGATGGGTTATAAACGAGCCTTTAACGATTGTGTGAAAAAGGGTGAGCAATGTGAGCATCAGTCAAAAATCTAGGGCGTGCCTCTCATGTCGTCAAGGCAAAAATCACCCATGGTACGCAAATTCGAAACGCTTTGAATTCCCCTTTATCATACGCTTTGTCGCGAGTACCTATTACTAAATTCGATTAGTTTTTTAAAATTAATTATAATGGGACCAGGGCGGACATATTGTTAACGTAATAGATTTATTCGCCGCACTACCTGAATCGATAACGCGGTCGAAAAATAAACATCCGGCTGTCCGATTACAAAGAGAGAGACGTGAGTTGAGATCGTCCTTTTAATTGAGCATAGTGTAGACTCGCACGAGGGTAAATAACTTTCTAAATATTTGTCATTGAAATGAAAAATGATCCCAGACGTCCGATATGCTTTGTGCTTTCAATAGGATTAGAAACCGAAAAATGTCATAGGTACAATCCCTTGCAACTTCTTTATAAAAAAAGTAATTATTAATATTTCTATAACATTAGTAATGTTTATTTTACCTTACGATATTAATGTGGCATTTCATATAAAAAATATGTACACTAAACGGACGAATACGAAACTTTTGTTTTAAAAAGCAAAGATCCTAGGTGGTAGGTACGTGAGTTAACCTTTAATCGAGTATAGCGACGGTACTGTCACCGTAAGCCTAGTAAAATCACGTCGCGGTTGACAGTGGCCGTATTACGCTGAAGCTGTGACCCGACTCTTAGAAGTATGGCTTCCCTCGCCCTAAACACGAGGCACACACCCATTGCCACCTTCGCTGTTATAGATACGAATATGCTGACGACCTTAGGTATCAGCACACGTTTACCCGGCGCGCGACAGGCTAAAAACATTTGTTGTGTTGCGGGAATTATTGAGGTAATCCCGAAGCCGTTAAACGTCGAATCCCTGTATTACCTACATTACATACCCTGCATAGTTATTTAATCCTTGCTCGCTAACATTGTGTATGTATAGGGGGCTCTTTGGTTGGTAGCTGTTCGCGTTGTATCGTCACTCATTCGACCTAATGACAATGGTAATAGGGATTATATCGATCCATATGGGGGGGATGTGACTGAAATTGACGTTGCTGCTAAAAGGGGTTCAATTCGTTTGAGCAATAGATACTATCTGCTGGGTGAAACGACATAATTATTATAGGTGCTACGTAGGTAGCTACTTATTCTGTTCTGTTTATTGTATTAACGGCCATTGTGGACGGCGGCGTGTGTGTTCTCAATTTCCCTAGTGTTTACAAATTCAGTTTCATTCAATCATACAGTAGATATAATTGAAACGTCATAGTGGTAATTTAATCTCTGTTTATGCATATATACAATATACATGCTTGTTATTCATTCATCAATTTATCTGTAAGGTTACAATTTAGTTACATTGTAAGGTTACCTATATTATGCTAACATCGTGTTAAAAATTTGTCATGCATTACAGATGCAAAGTAAGTAGGTACCTCATCACTGTAATTTTTTTTTGGTGTATTGCCGAGCTACCAGTAAATGCATTAAACAACTAATTTTTTTAGTTAGTTTAATCAAGAAACAAGTAATGTTTTACTTCTTACGCCTTTTTGATAGGGCACAACCGGCAGTTTATGAACTAATTGAACCAACAAATTTTGTCATAGTGGTAAATTAAAATATATAGGTATATGTGTTAACCGTAGTGTCTTTTGATTTTTAAGTTGATGTTACCGCCTAATTGCTGTGAAATATTTATGTAGACACGCATTTTCATAGTTTAGCACATGCAAGTTTGATATTGGTTTTGAAACCATAGGTCCTACCTACCTATTATAATATAACATGACACGTAACTAGGTAAATACTTGGGTATAACACGTCGTTCTCATTTATCTACGTAGACAAACTTTGAAAATAAGTAAGTATTAGTTATGTATGCTTATTAGATAAAGAATACAAAAAAGTTGTCATCATATCCTTTTCAAATATCGGACGGTTCGAGGATTAAAGTGCCGCTGCACCTTATCTTCAGCAGACATCTTTTAAAAAACAAACATGAGAAGTATTCTCTTTTTGTCCTCTTTTTTCATCGTAACCCGCAGGATGTGTTAGAGTCGTTAAGCCCTTTTAAGTGTTAAACCATGTAACTGAATATTCGAGCGTATAAGGGTCCGATCTATTTGTTAAATAATGTAAAAAAGTTAATCTTAGAGAAAACGAACCAAATGACATGAATTTCGTTAAAGACATCAGCCGAGCAAAAAATATCGATGACATGTCGCTCGCTTAACTAACAGTGGGTGACGCCGAGAGATGGCTTTTGTCCAGGTACCAGTAGGTTTTTTATCAAAGTCGGCCCTTTGGCAGACATCATTAAAGTATTAAATTTACGATAAGGTTACCGGTGCACAAAAATCATTCCAAAATACTCTAAGGTTTAATACCTCAGCACTCGAAATAAACGCTTCGCAATACAACCCTGATGCAATGCCTCATGTTAATGTGTCTAATCATCCACATCACATCTTAAACAGAGGTTACGCGCTCATTAATTCTGTCCTGCAATCTGTCTTCTTTTTTATTTTACTTCCAGCTGACTCAGTGACTCAATTTGACAGCAAAGTTACTTTCAATCCTACATAAACTATTACTTACTCATATCAACCTACAGTATAGTTGTGTTCGTGCTTTAACTATACCATCTAGAAATGACCCAAGATATGTCATATCTCACTAGTCAGTCGAAAACTGGCTAACGTAGATTACTAGAGGGGATTTCACTAGTCAGAGATAATAAAAACTGAATGATTTTTTAAATGCTTTTCATTGAGTAAATGTGAGAACCCAATATAGTTGAACGTCCTAACTCTGCCTTCCCGAAAGAGAAAGAGAACAACATGAATTTGCTCAAGAATGTCAAAACAGGTGTGTCAGCAACGATGTTAATTAGTGTTAGTTATCGTGTAGCATTCTAGGGCTTCACCTATTAGTCAGGCCTGAGACAGTTCACAGAGTTATCGAGGCCTTAATATTCTCACTTAATCCTTTTCGCACATAATCGACTAAAGAAAGAGCACCATAATTTGATAGATCGCAAGATAAGCCCCCGTCAGGCGTCACGGCAGCTTGCGTTCCCATTTACATTCCTTGTCATGAGAAAAGCGTGTACCAGTCAATGTGTACTTTATAGTGCCAGTGTGTTAAATATTTTTAGTTCGTAGATAGGGTTAATTGCTACATATTAACATCACTATTCTAATTATTTATTGATCTTTTACATTGTTTGATTTATGTTCGTGTTTACAATTTGTATGCGATTATGAGGTTCTGAGTTAGATTTTCAGGTGAACAACTTGGTATCGTGCAAAGTATAATATTTTTTGTTAATAAATTGTCTGGGTATGAGACCGGTAAGTAAGTACACGGCAATAGGCTCGTTCTGTATTAGATTAATTGAGAACATTTATCAATCGTCATGATCATAATCATCATCATCCTAGGATCCACTCTTCTCCTGGTGACTTCACGCCTGGGGGGCTATGACGAAACTGGAGATAACTCTAAGTCAGCCAGATATGCATTAGGCAATTTAACATCTCAATATCTGAAGACCCAAGAGGGCGTATGCTTTTTGTCTGACGAACCTTGTTAGGCAGGGGGCCTTGACAGGGCTGACTGCATGCCCAACTGCAATTTCTAATGGTGCCCGATTTAAGTGAAGGCCCTGACGGTTAGCCACGTACTGCCACGGATGCTACGAGACACACTGATGCAGGGCAGGCTCGTCTGGATTGGCTCGAGATCTCCGCAGCAACCCAGGTAATCTCCGAAAAAGGGTATATTGGGGACTTAGTGCTCGAGAAGGAGGCGGCGAAGCGAGCCCATGAGAGATATATAACTGCCCCGACCCGCCAAACTCGCAACACGCACCCATTTGTAAATCGGAGATCAACCTCTGTTACCGACTAGAAAAACTAATTAACCACTCGTGAATAGTAGCAGTTTATATTAAAGCATTTAGTGAATTTGCAAATGTATACTACTACTTGTATTCCTTTATTCAAGTTTGATAAATTTGTCCAAAGTACAGGTTACGTATCAAACTTTTCAAGTAAAACATCCTACTGCAAGATACAACATTCGTGTGTGTTAACCCCCAGTTATTTACATAAAATTAAGAATATAATTGGACAATTACATGGTGGATCACTCGAAATAGGTGTCTATTTTGATCGCATCCTGTGTTAAGATATCTATATAGATAAGGTCACGAAATTGGCCCACCCTAAAAATTCAAAAGAAATTCACACCTTTCCTAATTAGGGTGGAATTAGGGAAGAATAAATATAGAAAAGAAACCGCTTTTATTCTAACATGTTATATGGTAATGTAAAGATGTATTCACATCAATGTTCTTTATCAATAAATAATCATTGCCTCTTAATATAAAAAACTGTTCGTCAAAATGGTCTGAAGGGATAAATACGTGTTTATTGTAATTAATTCAACTTAATATGACGTTACAATATTCGCTATTGATTTATCGCGCCATAGTAGGTAATCACAGATATTTTAATTAATTGTCAATTATATTTAATTAATTACTGAGCGTCAGTATTTCTTTACAAAAGAAGAGTATTGCATACCCAGCCTACCTCAATAAGTCTATATGTATTATTCCTATGAGCTTTAAGCTTTTGAAGAACTGAAGTACAGTTAATGTGAATCGTTTGATCTATCGTTTAATTTCAATTTTTAAACTATGAACATTATAAGAGGAATTCATTAGATTTGGAATGACTACCAGCCGAGATGAAGGGAAGGAACTTGTTCCACTGACCACATATATGTATTCACTAGTTATTTAGTGATTCATGTGGAAAATGATGATGATGAAATCCTAGGTAATTACAGTGTTAATACTAAAATTGAGAGAAAAAGACTGTAAGTCTATAATTATTCACCTTAATTTTACAAAGCTAATATCCCTTATGTTTGTAACTATGGTGTACTTATGGCGCTGGTAACTTTTATGCCTACTATGCGTTTGAGATATGTATTTACGTTTACATTAAGTACAAGTGTATCTCTTTTGTGTTACCAGTTTTACGAACGTATTTTTATATATACATATTATAACATTATTCTGAATAGCTTACTGTATCTAAAAACTGTTTTAATTTAGGTATAAACATTGATTGCACGTCCAGAATAAGATTTAAACTATCTCCTTGCTCCCACCACTACTCTGTGTGTTCTGTTCCGATGCTTTCTGCTTCTGATCCATATTATAATATATATCAAAACTTCATCAGCTTTAAAGTAGTCATTACTTAATTATTCAAAATGGAAAGCTCTCACCGATGATCGATACCTGGTCACTAACTAACGTAGCCGCTTTGCTTTAGTAATAAAACGAAAATCAAGTAAATCAAATCAGTTATGAGCCTCACGTTTGTTCTGGTATCGCACTCTAGACTCACCCAAAGGCTATAAACCTATTCAATTTTCGGAGCTAGTCTTGTCCGAACTCACCTGGGATCGGCGAGTCTGGAAACGTACTCAGTGGACGGCGATGGGTGCGCCCTCTATAATGTAATATCTAATATTATAACTGATGCATTGATGTAACTTGGCTTACCTCTGTGTTGTGTTTACTAGGGTATAAACTTGAGTGCGTACTTACTGAAAGCCGTTAGTTATTTTATAACAGAATCTTTTTATCCACCAATAATGTTTGTAGCTTAAAATAAAAGAATGATATAGCAAAGTAGTTAGTCATATTTTTGTTGGAAGATTATAAATTTAACTACGGACAAGGCTTTGATGGTTGGTAGGTTGGCTATGCATACTTAATTATGTTTACTTTTCATATTTACACTTGTACGAGAATTACACTGTAGTATTACTGTAACAGTTGATAGAAGCTTGTTAACACGTGAAACCTACAGAATCTTCGACTATATTTTAGTCTAAAGTACTACGTTTAGTTTCCGACTCAATATACAATGTAAATGTTTATGTAATAAATTAAACTCGACTTAATTTATATCTATGTTTAGTAACCTTTTCTATACAATAAATATCCAGTTTTAGTGTAACTTCGGTTTCATGTCTACTTCAACGCCAATTTTGGCTAAATCCACATTATCGTACCACAGTGTAGTAGGTATATACATATAAGTAGTGCGCTTTTTATCGCGGTGTCCCCAGTAGAGTTTTAATCTAAATGCAATGCGCTGTTACAAAATTATACGCATTTGCCTTCGCCAGCGAAGCGAAGATTTATTGATGAACCAGGTATGGTGAGTTCGTCGTCTTCAGTACAAAGGTAGAAATCTTTGGAAATCGTGCATAATATAATACTTTATTCCAGTCTTTCCTGTAATAAATATGGACGCGCAAAAACTCCAAATGGTAAAGTAAAAATGTAGCAAGGGCAGCAAAATCTACGAAACCTGCAATTGATATATATACGACTAATAGAACCAACGGCATCCGATTATAGTGAGAACATTTTAATCTTAGCAGTCCCACGAAGTTATAAAAACAATATTGAAATTGATACAACGAAGAAGAAAATTAGACAAGTAAAACAAAATTCAAGTCTTGTCTCACTAATTCCATGGATCTTTTTAGTGGACCAAGTAACACCGAAATTAATCAACACCATTAGATTGTGTAACCCTATCTGACACAGTAAGGCATTGAGTAGTTTTATAATATTTTGTATCGTTTTAAAAAGCTGTTACGATTTAAATAAGAACAAGAAGGTTGGTCGCGCTGTAAATCGATATAAAATATGATTAAGTGTTTTATGGGGAGGCGAAATCCTTAACGTCGTACCAAATATTATGCCAGTTTAAAAGGCGTTTCGGACACGTACACGTCTCTATAGCGCGCTCTCTGCGTCGATTCGAAGCCCGAACCGTATTATTATTGTGTTTCATTCAAACAACTCATTCATAAAATTGCAACTCTTTCGAGAGCAACCGGAGAGCCCGTCGACACACTCCATCGCACGCACAAATGTGAACGGAAACTTTTACCTGTTCCTTTTGATCCGATATTCACATATGAATAATAACTTTGGATTCATTATCTCGGACGACGTTTATGTGTCTTCAATCATCCAGTGCGGCGTGAGCGAGCATTGATTTCGCTAATGAAGTTGTTTCAGATTGTTCAGCGAGATTTATTGGCCCCTGTTACGGAATAAACATGTGCTAGTGCCACGGGTACTTGTCTATTAATAACTGGACCATTATTCTGCTTAATACCCTTGTGACGCGGTCGCAAACATTCCACTATTACAGTAATGCTGAAATTAGATTGATGCAATAGGAACATTGTACTGCAATGATTTCTGATTTTACAGTTGACTGACATACTAGCTAATTGTTTTGGTGCAATCACATTTCAGAGTCATCCCAGAACAGCTCCTGTGATATCACTAAGTTACTAAAAATTTTAATTTACTTTGTGTTATTGACAATTTTTTTTATCAAAGTACAAAGTTTCAAGTGCCTGATGTGTTGTTAAAAAATGCATTCGTCGTAAGTTGAACAACAAAATACAATAGATACAATCCGTTCAGTAGTTTTTGCGTCCATCTTGAACAAACATTTCCAAATACCAATTATACATTATATAGTAAAAATAAATGGAACTTTGGGGAATTTGACACCAAAACTAGAACCTACATTGAAGACGCATTGTAGTTGATACGTGGGTAGGTTTTTAGGTTCAGTATGTAATGATATATCCATAACCTAGGACAAGGATAATGAAAACAATTTGTCCTAAATAAATTTTAATAAAAATCGCCTTTTTTCATATTATCTACTACACGTAATACCTATCCCCAATGGGTTAGAGGATATAACCAAAAGTGTATTACTCTCGTCGGTTTTCTTTTCGCGTCACCTATCTGAGAACATTTCGGCTACCGAGACGAATCTTACAATATATTATAGTTCATCCACTATATTATTGTATTTTAGACAGCTCACATACACACGATATAACTTTATTCTAGCGTCAACTCCTAAAACTTCGAATAAAAATTAGACGCCAATACGTCATAATTCATTAACAAGGTCACGTCAGCCAGAAAGCTATTTTAGTGATTTACTTAGTCGATCGAATGTGTTTTTATTATATTAGCTTGAAAATGTTACACTCGGAATCAACTATCAGAAAATATTTTTTTATTTAATATGACTTCACGGGCGGTCTTTTATTGACATTTAATTAATTTAAGACTGATTATTATTAGGTACTTTTAATTAATTTAAGACTGATATTAAACTCTTCCGAAACAGCTGGACAGATTCTTATGAAATTTTGTGTGGTCTGTGTGTGTGGTGATAGGTAAGTCTGAGAAACGGACTACATCTATTTTTCATCGCCCTAAATGTTAAGAGTAGTCCACCCCTAATATTTTTTTAAATATTTAGATATATTTTTCTTATGGTACAGCATTAGAAAATACAAACAAGCCTGAATTTTCAACCTCTTTTTCCATCGCGATTTTATTTTTTATTTATTCTTTTTTTCCTTCAATTATGATTTTATTCTCAATTCAATTTGGTCTTCCGCCTTCGCCGGTTGACAACCGATCAACTATGGCAAATCAACATTTGTCGGGTCAGCTAGTTATGTAAATATCATGAATAATAATTCCACATAAAATCATGATACATATACTGATCGATTTATTTTAATCGAGGTTATTACCTTAATCGTTATTTTTATATTTTATGCAATCACTACTTTCATCTGTCTAAAATACATAATGGACGGGGTATAATTGAAAAAATCAGTCCAGTAGTTACAAGACACGCGCGAAAAACATAACCCTTCTTGGCAGTCGGATAAAAAGTAATATGCCGTAAAAACCTTTTTCATCATTCCAATGATTGTTTTATTTATACTTTGCAGAATCGTTTCAATAATCGAGCTACTATTATGTCAGATTGTGTTTAGAATTGGAAGAGGGGTATGGAAATTTGAATTATCGGTTAATACAGACGCTATTAAAGCGGTGGCGATTCAAAACATCCCGTGCTGTTCCCCACCGAACCTTTATTGCGCTCTCTATCGTTACCCACTAATCGACAACTGTGTTACTAAAATAACTCAGTGCAAAATGACTTCCTAAACTATAACAATTCATTTGGATTCATACACGTTTTATGAAGTTTAATTAGCAGGTACATTTGGTAGATTATTATTTTTATAAATTGAATTAGATATTTATTTTAAGGACTAGTTCTCTTATTGTCACACAAAGTATGTACAATGTGTAAATTTTTACTTATTTTAATCATAATTGTTATATGACCTGACTTATAGCAAACAATTTCATATTATAAATAAATAAGACCTACTGATATTAGACTCTCTATACTACATACTATGAGTGATTAAAAACCTGGAATAACATTAGATCAAGTAAACATTGATTATAACTATAAAAAAATATTATGGTGGTGGTGAAATATGTTTAAGGATCACAAACATTCATGCAGAAGAATAAAATAAAAACACAAGGCGGTTCAGTTTCTTATTTTTGCCTTTATTTGTGAAATTACTGAAATTATTTTTTGATTAATTGGTGAACAACTTTATCAATTTGAACGAAATAATATTAAAAACTCCGAAATTATGGTTAAGTACATTCGGCAAAATTTATAGTATCCCACCCACCTTTACATGTGAGTGTTATTTTCATATGTAGGTAGATACGTAACGTTGTATGTCGAACGCCGGAATTAGGTCAAACGTATAATTTACATGTATTTGAACATTAACTCGTTTCTTCACTCACACGCTTGCAATCGATTCAAAATCATTCGTATTTATTACTAACAGTTTCTCTTGTAAAAAATTATAAATGTCTCATAAAGGTAGGCCGCAACTTATATGACTGTAACTTTAGATAAGTCAACATGGGCATCGAGGTGCAGAAGCTCGAAAGAAGAAGAAGTCGCTTTTTAATTTAAAGATAACATGTAGGGGTTTGAGTTCGATACCCAGAATAAAAATTTCTTTTCGCACTTCGAATATTTAAAAAAAAACTTTATAGTGATACCTACCTACTTAACTGGGATTTTACGAGAGTGATATATCAAGGTTTTACTAAGATTTTAATTGTATAACCTGTGTTCAAATTTTGCTTTAACTGGGATTTTACGAGAGTGATATATCAAGGTTTTACTAAGATTTTAATTGTATAACCTGTGTTCAAATTTTGCTATCATTTTATATAGATCAATAGAGTTTTAAGGATTTATTAAATTTAACGAGTTTTAAGGATTTATTGAGTAATGTAGCGACGGCGACGTTCACATTGAATTAATCACGTAACAGTCATTGGTGAACTCCTGCCTCAGTGAATATGTTTTAAATCAGATAAGGATGGACTAATATTGAGTATTCCAATTATGAACTATAGGTAGTGAAATGCTGAATAAACTTCGTTTTTAGAACTAAATAATATATTTTAAGGTTAGTATTATAGTTATCGAGATATTTACCATGTTGTAGTGTTCTTAGTTTCCGATATTTCAGCGCGGCAACTGCCGAACGTCTGGCATCCAGTGGATCCATCTTTGCAAAAACAACCGGGAACAAGCCAAAAGACGCGCAACGCTCCGCCGCGGCCTGCGGATTATTGCAGCTTAGGATTTGTACATTGACCGGACTACTAGTCGTAATCACAGTCTGATTGGATCAGTGATGTAAGTTCAAAAAATCGAGAATGTAAAAGGCCTCTATGATGCCATGATCACAGTTAGTTAGATTTGTTAGTGTTCATTATTTGTGTTTTAAACAATACATAAGCTCTTAGTTTAACTGAACCCATTTTCACTTGTGAAATCTAGTTTTAGTACAACATGACGTGATTGGTAAGGCAATCGTTTATACAAATTAATTCAATTTGAATGAAAACTAACCAGATGTACAGACGGCAAAGTACAGTGAGCATCGTGTGACATGAACGTGATCGATATCGGGTTCGAGTTTGTAATGAGATTGGAAACAGTATAAGAACTCGAAAGAGGTTAGATCAATATATTTACCAGTAAAGAAACGTTTTCACTATCCACCGCCAATACTCCAGTTCCTCCGTGATCATGGTGCTTGCAACAGCGCCGATATATCGGAAACTCAGAAATTATACAAGGCCTATGTCCAGCTGTGGACTGCAATGGGTTAGTTGATTCATTAAATATTATTTTATTCTAACATTGTAGGAAAACTTACAGTTTAAAAAATAACATAAGTGAATTCAATTAATTACAAGTTTTCACTTTTCACCAGTAACAAATTAAATTTTGAGATTTAACGACCACTCAATTTTACGACTAATTTTACATCTAGATAAAGTAGTTAGTTATAGTAAGTATTATAAAAATAAATAAAATGAGAAAATATACATCTAATAGACATATTATTTATCAAGCTAAAAAAGACGGAATAATATTAAGTAAGTGGGTAAACCTAAGTGAGTGATGTTAAATGAAATTAGAAATTATTTATTTATATATAATTTCTCCATGCTCACATGTTGATTCCTCGCACTTTAAATAAATTTACCTACTGGACGCAATTAAACGTCCATACTTATCTGGTTAGAACGTTCGGTGAGATAATAATATCTTTTCTATTGTCTTAAGAATATGAGTATGTAAAATAATATATAATATACTTGCCTATACATTTATAATACAATATTGTTTTATTGTAACATCGTTGAAACAAGTTGTTGCTTTATTTTCCATAGTTATTATTACTTTTGAGATAGTGAAACATTTATTTTAAGCTTCAAAAGTCAATTTTACATTTCTTCTTTGCTACAAATAAAAATAAAATAAATATTAAATACAAAATAAGGTAAGTAACCACAAAAATAGGTTTATTGAGTCAGGATTCGAACTCTCTAACGTTGAGTTACTAATACACCTTTCACACCATTTAACCACGGTAGTCCTTGCTAACAAAGTATTATTTACTATCTCATTCGATGGCAAGCAAATCATTCACTAATACCATTCGGTCGTGTTAAAATTATACAATGTGTGAGTGTAGAATGATGCACACATAAACATAAAACACTAATAGGCCCGTAGCGATGACGCACACATGTTTATCCTTTATTAGTACGGGTTGGGAGCTAAATTGTTTTGTTGAGCGTACACAGCAGCAAATCTTTAGGTAAAATGGGTTTTTACCAAAGTTGTCAATTGAGTTTAGATCAAAGTTCATCTCTAGGGTTGTTTTTAAGTACTTAGTTATAGTGGAACTTGGGCGAACATTGCCTGCCTTTACACATGATAGGTCAAAGATAAGTTAAATCTATACTATCCATTCTAGTATTATAAAGCTGAAAGTTTGTATGTTTGAACGCGATAATTACAGGAACTACCGTTTCTTGTTGAGTAGTCCATTCATCGACTGAGGTTATAGGCTATATAACATCACGCTACTACAAAAGGGAGCGTAGCAGTGACCATAACTGTCAACAAATCCGGCAGATTTGCATAAATCTACTGAAGAGGCAAGATTTGTAATCGAATCTACTCAAACGCTACTACACCGATATCTAAAATTCTTTTTCCATTATAAAACTTCATTATTACTAACTAGCATAAACTATATTATATTTTCAAAAATTAAATTAGGGATTCTTACTACAACTCCAATCGCGTGCGCTGTGAAAACAAAAAGGCAAACCCGTAAGGGCATTTTGTCAACCATGTACATCAGATACCTTATTGGCCTTATTTGTGAATACTAATAAAATAAAATAAAACTATTGATGATAGACCAAACAATATACTGCGAAAAAAATAACTTAAAAAGTTCGACATAAAAGTCCCCGATAGGATATGTCTATCTGCTAATGAGAACACACAGTCGCCATTTTTATCTTTTACAAATTATAAAAAATATGTGTCATTTTCGAAGCTATTTTAATAATACAGTATTATTCTTTATCAAAATAAATGAGTTAGATTACATTGTGCATTTAATATAGATACAAATTGCCATTCAAACTATATAATTTCAATGATTAACTTAAGGGATATCGCAATTTATAAATTTACGCGCACTGAAATAAATTCCAAGCAGAAAAGCCGATCAAAATCAGACCATGTTATCTTTGAATCTTTGAATTACTTCGTATCCAAATAAATTATTTCATATTCAAGACTGTTTAAATGCCTGTTGATTATTTCCTTGAATTATTGAAATCGGACGTTCTATTCAAAAAATTATTCCCAAATTATAAATGTTTATAAATCCGGTGGTTTTTGAACAATATTAAATTATATATATGGGTCAAAGGGGTGCAACGAGTGTTCGTCGTGTGTCAGCTGAAGTAGGAGGATCTGCTGACCAGAAGATGCAAAGGGAACGGAATTCGAATAAGTAGTCCGGAATGTCCATGCGATGCACCCTGGCCAACGGAGGACAGCGCCTCTCGCCCAGGGGAGGCGCTACCGCCTAAGGTTAAGACCAGTCCCAACGGGAGCGACCCTGTAGAAGGTTGTGCGAAGGCTTCCCACGTGTCTCTCTGACCAGAAGATACAAGGGAGAGCTGGCAAGGGGAGGTCGCTTTCGATGCCCCGCCATTCACGTCCGCCCTACCTTCCCGGGCTGGATAGGGACACCGTGCTTCTGAGGAGGTCATCTTAAACAGTAGATGACTCTAGGCAATCTAACACCCTAGCATCTTAAGAACCTACACGGCGCGCGCTTTTCGACGGTCAGAGTCCGATATAGAAACTCCTGATGGCCGATGGAGGTGGTTTCCGACGAAACATCCGCACGAAAAAAAGTTGGAACGGTATCTGAATGCCGCGGGCAACAGCTAGTATAAGAGTTAACTAGTAGGTATGCGTGCAAACATTTCTCACCCTTACCCGTCTTTTAAATTATTATTATATAGATTTAATCTATGTATGTATCTACTTTTCACTTTATTAGGGTAGAGAATAAATCATATTACAATTATATAAGACTTCTTCACGTACGTTGTACTTTTTATTGCGATATGTGCAGTGAGGGAGGCCCATATCCAGCAATAGAATACAAGGCTAATTGATTGATTGATGTGCATTGGAATAGGTGAACGTCGTTCGGTGAAAGTAGTCCAATTTCAACCATCGGCTAATTGTAGTATTTGGTATATTAAAAAGAAAGGTTGGGGTGAGTATACCTCTATGCACTACGTCATTCTCTCACGTATGTACATACGTGTAAGTACGTAAGTCATATATTGAGTTCGATTGTCATAATTGTATTTTTACCATGACTGTAAATTTTTACTTAGGCCCATTTTATTATTCATATCATACAGTTGTTTTACTGAAATTAAAATGTTCTGTCCATAACCCATAAGTGTCGCTTCTGTCTTAAATGTGAAACTTTACTGTAATTAATATTGAATATAGCGATGCCAATGATAGAGGTACCGTACTAAGGCAATAAGAAGGCAATGCGTGAACATGGTGTGAACTAACTAATTAAATCTGTGGACTTGATACAATTTTGTGGTTTAATAAGTACATTATGTTATCTCTTCACTGTTTTATTAACCAATTCATATGTGCTTCATGAATAGACTTTATAAATAAGAAAGAACGTTGTAGGTACTATGGAGTGTTGGTAATATGAAAACCAGGATAAACATCATAGTAACTACTCCAGTGTATCTTTTCCCATCCCAAACAAAAGCTGTTCATAGTAACGAGGATAGGTATCATGCATAAAGGCTCCTATTTCACTAAAATATAAAAAGTAGCAGTCTTATTTCTTGTACCATGATATGGAACGCTTCGGGTGCATGTCTGACCATAGAATAGATAGTAGTACTAAGTACAGAAGTTGCACTCCTTTGATGTTGAGAAAAGCCGCCGATTTAATTACCTACAAAATTTCGTAGGTACCGCCCATTGTTCCGAGCATGCCACGCCGCCAACTCAAATATTATGGTCATCACTTTGTCAGAAAATTAAAATAAGACAATCCAGCTAAACGTTTAGTGTTATCATTTATTTTTAATCGCCGACGACGACAACGACGGGCTGTTAGAAGTTTGACGTGTGCGTTTAGTATTTAGTTTTTTAGTTTTTAGATTTGTTTTAGTTTTTACAACCAAGAAAATACGACTCAATGATAATGATGATGATGATGATGATGACTGAAATTTGAAATGTTACGGTGATCACCAATCACCCATTATTGTGTGACCGGCGGTGGCGTGTGACCACTTTGACAAGTAGGTCTTACAGTGTATATGAATTGTGAAAGTTGGTATACGTTCATTGGCTTTTGGCGTTGACTGTTTATACAAGTATGTAATATGATTAAATAAACTAAGTAGCCACAAAAAAAACAGCACGACAAAAATACATATTTGATTCAAAATATACGAAATAATGTTTAAGTTCTCACGATCTCATTATAGGTAGGTAATAATTTACGACGATTATTTTATAACGCGAAGGTGTCAAGTGCACGGCACGTGTACACACATCAACACTGGTAACTACTGTTCTTATAAGACCGACCACAATATTGTTTAGTATAGTAATAGTTCATAGTAATAATTCGCGCATGCCCTTGCTGCGCTTGCAGCCCGGGGCTGTAACAGTAGCGCGATGAAGTTACTTATCTCCGTAGTTTGGTCGAGTGACGGATACCTGGTCTGAATCACACTTGATCAGTCTTAATTATTACTCATTTGAAACTGACAAGATTTGTCTGTAGGTAAGTATTTATACTTTACAGCATATTGACTGTGCCTCAGACTACCCAACCCGCATACTGCCTTGTATTAACTGATAACGTATCATTTTTATTTTATTTTATATCACTCATAAACTCACTACTAATAAAATTGAAAACATATTAGTATTTAGCAGAAATACTTGAAAGGTATTCCCCTGATTAGGTAATGTCAATAATTGCGAGGATAATTTGAGTAAGTGAAAAAAAAAACTGAAACACATTTAATCGATTACACAAATTATCCATCAATATAACAAAAAAACAGTCTTGTCGTAAGTATCCGTTTTTAGACTTAGGATTGCAAATGTTGGACATTTTAGAATTTAAAAAATGGTCAAGTTATTAAAATCATATCTCATTTACATTCATGACCCTAAATATTCCATCTCCTTTGATTAATTGCTACAAAATTAGCCGAATGCGGATTTAGATTTACTTAGTTTCGATCATAATCTAACAAACATATTTTCAGAAACGTATTTTAACTACAAATAAGTAATTAGGTATAGGTACAAACTATTAAACTTAATAACAAACAGAAGATTAATTTTTGTCTACATGTTCAAAAGCATATTTTAATAATATGTTCGATTCACCTGCATCATATCAGTTCCAAAGAGACAAGTACAAGGTCGAAGAACCTCTCCTTGCGATTTTGTCCTTTAGGAATTTACTTGATCAGACTTTGTGACTGTGCAGCTAAAGATGTCCAAATTTTATCCTACCTATAATAATATATGCCATTTAATTTAGCTCACCGAAATTTAGTGCGTGCACCTAAGGTGCAAGACCTTTTAAAACCCACCATCGTTCTTGTCAGGGTGACGATCTGGATAGATCGTATCTGCTTCAGAAACAGGGAACCTGATCTCTACTAATCAGACAGATATAGAATTCGATGAAACAAAATGTAAGTCATTCCGCTTTTATTATGATAAAGGCGAAAGGGTTAACGGTATGACGTTAGCCCTTGCTTGCCACTTCCACACAACACGGGACGTAGGGACTACTAGAATATATTTCAAATGAACACTTCTAACGTTTTTCACCTTTTATCTATTATTTAAATTGATATTGAAGTAGGCGATAATATTGTAAAAAACATATCAATGAAAATTTCAAATAATGATGACTCTACTGAAATAAATCAGCAGGCCGTGATTTGTGAAGCTACTTTGATGAACACTGCTCCTTGGTTGTAATGATGACGTAAAGAGACACGGTGCTGTAATGTAACCGCGATTGTGCGCCTGTGCCACACGTATAACGAAACGAAGTCTCGCGATCGCGGACGGCTCAGAGGCGCCGAGGTGTGAACTAACGATATGTGAGCACCTCGTGCGTCGCACACACACGCCTGTGGGCGAGACAACGCCAACAACGACAGTAATTGTCATACATGTGTATTTTAAGTTCACAATGTTGGTAATAAAGTTTCACGACTCTCTATGGCGCTGCTGATTAGGACCACTAACGAAAGATCTGTGGCCGCGACGCGCTACATCGCTCGTTTATTCATGTATTACAGTTGTCTTGTGGTTATTTTCACGCAGTATTTTTGATGTTTATGCCTATCCTTAAAGTAAAATAATGTCGCGAGACTGACGACTAAAGAACGATTTTCACATTGTGAAAGCAATTTACGTTTTTCAAACGAAATATGCCGTCGTTTCGACGTAGGTACGTATTTTAGATATTACCTACATTCAAATATTTTATGTTTAAATAATAATGTTTAGGTAGGTATAATAGATGTTTCTATATACAACATTACTACATATGCCTATAGATATATGACTAGTAACCTTGTTAGAATAAGAGACATGCTTCAACCATCTACCCATTAGATGTAAGTATTACTTAAGGATCAGGGCCGGGGCACGTGAGGTGTCTTTTAAGAAGCTGCACATAATTCCATTTGGTCATCCATAAAGATTGATGTATATCTCCTTATTAATAGCGACATAACTCGCCAACACGGCTTTTACATTGCAGTGTTTGAACGCGAAAAAGTTTTATTACCATCAAAATGTCGTAATATATCTCTGGGTTCCATCCACTGACTATAAACTAATTATACGGCTGAATTAAACTCTCTTGCAAAGGGCTAAAGATTCAATATCAGAAGGACGTGAATGCCCGTTGATATTCACGAAATGGATGGAGTATGTCTTTCATCGCACGCACACACATTACTGAATCCGGTTGCGCCCGCGCTTAGTATGAGAAACACTATCACAATTCGTCGCGGCCGTAACTAGAGACTACAAAATTTACTAACCGCGTGAACAGAGCGCACTCGCTTCATTTCGGGGAAATTAATTTAACTTTCTGAGAAGTGAGCGTCTCATTCACCTATCTGATTAGGGCGAGACGACTGAATGCGCGCGGAGGATCGCTTCGGGCCAATTCGGGAGTCTTGTGATAAGGTGTTGGGTTTTCGGTAGGGATCCGGGGATCATCAAAAAGATATTTGATCACACAAATAAATCAAACACTTAAAGTGTTTGATTTATTTATTCAATTGGTTAAAAATATTAAGACACTTATTTATTCTACTTTTATTATGTTCTCTTTGTTAACAAAAATAAGGATTCACATCAAAACAATCGTAATTAATTTACGTAGGTTGGTATTGTCAGTTACTAGTGCAAATGCAATTTAAAGTCAAGATCGTGTTATATAATAATACATTGTAATACCTATATGCCTACAAGCTAATTAGTAAAGACTGCGACGAGATATCATGTTTCACAAATGTAAAAAGCATACTTGCATATCATTAAACATTGGCTCATTATCAAGAACAATAGCTCACCAGAGGAACATTTACTTAATCATGGCTTTTTATTAGGTACGCATTATTAAAGTTGAAACGGGTACCACACGTCAAATTACGATTCCATACAAAAAGGGGTCAGTAAGCGGTCGAATGCAAACTGCAAAAATGACGAAGATTGTTCATGGCTCATTATGAAGTTAAATGAATGGTGTTGGTTTTGTTCTTCGGTTTACGTGTCCCGAGGTCGTGCACGCGTGTTCGTCGTATGTAACCACAAGCCAGCGAGCCAGGCATCGATAGCTTGGCTCACTTACGCCTCCACGCCTCGCCTCTCAAGTCCACCTTCAATTACGATGGAGAGTAATCGTATATACCTACACTAGTAGGTACAATGCGACATCCACTCCGAAAATGGAATTCCTAATAAATTTTGATACGAAATGGTATATCTAACTTTGTGCTTTAAAACAACTCTCATTCGAAGCTAGAGTCGAATCTCAACGTTAACCTATAGGTAGGTAAATGTAAATTGTTGTCAAGTGCGCGTCGTACCACCCTATTCAAGTTGTTACTATAGTTGAGTACTCCTCTTAAGGTTGACTGCACTGCGCTCACAAAATATTAATCTTGAACTCAACAGTTGCAGCTCAAGCTTCATAAGACTCGTATGGCCAATATAAAAATAATTTCGTCGACTTTTGTTCTAGCTCCTTTATGAAGTGATGTTAAGTACCTACAACGAAGTAGATAACATGCACAATAGTGTTATAACACTAATAACGTATCATTTTTCGACCTGTGTGGCGTAGCAGTAGAGCATACGACTGGTAAGGTAGAGGTCTTCGGTTCGATATTTGTATGTATGATTATGTGCCTATGTTTGCGTTAGTTGGGATTTTTCTGTATACCTACTATAATATGTATGTCTGTGTTTACAAAAAATAATGTGTTTAAATACTTTGAACAAACTGTAGAAACCCTATTATTTCATGCTGATTAAGATAGAGATTATTGTATTATTACATTCTTAGACTAAGTATAATAAAATATTTTTAGTGATTATTTATTGATATCAAATTTATTGATTAAATTCATTTCTTAAAAGAAAACTTAAAATTTCTGTATAACTGCAACTTATAACGTAATGTATCTTTTTTTTAAATCCATTAATGCAATATTACCTACCATTGCTAAAGAATTTCAGTGGAAGGAAGGACCATCCAAGACAGTTCCAGGAAGCGAAGTTAGTAGGGCTTGAAACGTGCACCTAGCCATGAGCTCATATACCGTTTTGATTCCCTATGTTTCGTTAATCGTAACAATTCCTCTACAAGATTCCTACGTCAGTGTAAAACGTATTAAGATGAAAATTGTAACTATCTCTGATAATTGTAATTATCTACTGTAACTCTATCAGATTCAAGTCAATCAGCTAGTAGATTATTTCCAAAAAATAGATACAACTGCGAATGTTATAACCCGGTATTTGCCGGGTAGTGAAATATTTGGTTTAGCGTATAAGACAAAATGAGAGTGCTGACATGAGTGATGACTTGCTACATGTAGGAAGTACCTATTAAGTTATGAGTGACATTTCTACTTCGAATTTTTTTTTAGACGATTTTGACTGAGGTTCACTCAATGCTGTAAATGTAATATGCTGCATATTAGGATACAAATAAATACAAAACAACTTAAAACAATATACATCTAGTCTACGATCCTAACAATGTATTATTACAAAACAAGTAGGACTAGGCAAACGTTTCTTCTGCACACATTTTATTAGTGAAAGTAAAATGATGCTACTCGAGGTTTAGCGAGTCTGAGGCACTCTGAGGTCTTAAAACGTACGATACAACGCAGTATAAACGTTTACAACCCATTCTTGTACTTAATTGCTATTTAAATAAAAACGTACCATGAAAGCAATGGGACCATGCTGCTATTAAAGAAAAAAAACTTTGAATTCTTATTAAGTAAGCTTATTTAAAGGCTGCATTTATGACGGTCTCATATTAAGAAATGAAAAAAATAGTGAATAATAACTGCAGGGCGTTGAGGAATTGAGTGTTTAAGTCGTGGAATGTAATGTTGCGCTGTTTGGCGAGGTTTACGTTCCGAAACTGAGAAATAATGAGGATAATCCCCTCCCTGTCGAGGGAATGAGTCCCTCTTATCACGAAGATAGCAAAAGTAGATCGCATACGGCACGCACTCGGCCAACGACCGAATCATTCCGTATTATCTTTATTAATACAGAGTTCTGCGTAGGTAAATAGACTTCACAATTTTAATTAAGGCTCGCAAAACTAACTGAATTGATAGATAAGTTTTACCAAACAGATATGAATACAAGTGAGAAATTTAATAAACTGTTATCACATACGAATAGGGGCTACAGGGAACCTAATAATTTGTTAATGAATCAGTGGCATCACTGCCACTTGAGAGATAATTATTCATTTTTAAATAATAATAGTAGATATATATATACCTAATATAAAGATAGTTAGGGAAGTACTGACGATATTCGATTGAAGTATTTCAGATAATTTGACACATAAAAATGAGTACCTTCCTAGGTACCTAATACTCGTAATAGAGAATTATTACTGGCGTAACGTCACTATAACAATATTTTAGGAACTGTTAATTAGTAGCTTGACTAACACTAGTTAACGCTACTTATAGAAGAAGAAGTAGACGAAGATTGAGTTTCATCACTATTATGAACAGAAGTCATTTAATATATTTACGCCTGCAAATCTCTGAAGGATTAGGCAGGAGTGTATTAACACCCACATGTCGTCAACTATGATTTTAGGTCTCACGTAACAGGGGCGAGTATTTTACCGCTAATAAAATCAGAATTCAATAAAAATAAAGCAGCAAGAATCCAGTTAAGCTCTATCTTAGAACATTTTGTCAAACATTAATGAAATTAAAGATTGCTACAATTTAATAAATCCGCAGTAGATTTTTAATCTACATCAATGTTGTTAAGTACGTTAGAAGTTAAAACAAAACGTATATTAACATAATAGACCCGTTCCAACTGGTTTAGCCGTTTCTAAGGTGTGTGTGTGGTACGGCTGCTTGACCAAATAACACTTATTTTGAGGTAACTCTATAATTTCTTAGTATTGTAACGAGATTACTGAGTTGATAGCTTTCAATTGTTTTATATCATTCTACCATTTTGATTTTAAAAAGCTACCAAGTACGTTTAAGATAGTATTTAAAGTTGTTAAAATTTTGTTCACTTAATTATTTTCTTCTTCTCTCGTAGATGTCTTTTCTATGAGAATATTTTTTCATTAAAACCACAGATTCTACAGTAACAATGACGTAGTTATTTGTGTTTTTCTAGTTTTGTCTGGTGGGATTTAGAAGAAATAATGAAGAAGATGAATAATATTCATCTATGTGTATGAAATCTGGAAACGTACTTTCATAATATCATCACTACTACCTACATAGTATGTAGTTACAATTTAAAAAGAAGCGAGATGTTTCAAACCTAGGTACATAGTTAAATCTACTTAAATGATTATATAATTTGTATATTAAGACGGGTGAATCTTTTAAAATCCGTTTGATAGATTCCTTCATTTAAAAAATATCATTTTACATAATTTTAACATTATTCACTTGAGTTACAATTAAGTACAATATAAACTAGGTACTATTTTTGTGGTTTTACAAGTTTAACATTACCGTAGAGAGATGTGGAGCTCTAGTTTCAAAGTAAGTTAGGCATAAGTAGGCATTGTTTTGTTTTTATCGATGTAGGGAATAAAAGCATGACAATTTAGTAAAAACTAGAGTATAGATGTAAAAACTCTATCAGGTGTAACACACAGATAATTATTTCTACTTAGTTTGGTGTTTAACTTTGTATAAATACATAATAGTGAGTATTAGTAAAAATAATATAACAGGATCCTACGTAGATAGATTTGTGTGTGAAAGACTAAGTTGTGAAACAGAATCCCGCGCTCCGATATACGTTTGAATGCACTGGGATTATCGCTCGGATACAGAAGAAGACGATATTCAATTATATTTACTATAACTACAAATACTTTGAATATAATCAGGAATTGGTTAATTATTCAACAATTTTTAATACCGTGCTGGTAAAAATACGATAAACATGTCTCATTATTAATAGTGTAGTAGATGTATTATTACAAGTGTCTGTCTGTTTTTCCACTAACTTTTTCTTAACCTTACAACGTATTTTGATACTGTTTTCATTGCCATTTAGACAAAGTTTTTAAAATCATGTAATCATATAGCACCAGTGCGACGATGGTCCGGTATAAAAAATATAATTACCAATTAAATTCCAGATAGTCAACAAACACTTGTAGAACGTTATGTTTCAAGTGTATATCAAATAATTAGGGCACAATTTTAGTTGTTTTTACATTATTGGAATAGTCAATAATATTGTGACTTCTTCAAATGTTTACTTTCTTTAGAACACAAAGTAGGTAACTTTACCTACACACTTCATAAGTTTTGTATCAAGTTAAAAGCTTTCAATTGTTTACGTTTCGTTCTATCGACTGTAAATTACTTACTTTACAAAATACACAAACTTATCACCATTGTATAACTAGGTAACGATGTATTTTTGTGGGTTTACTAACTTCTATCCTAGTTGTGTTAATGTCGAATTGTTGTATAAATAATTAGCTACAGATAATTTTTATTACTTTAGTTTTGTTAATTTTCAAGATATTAGGTTCTCTTTATATGATTTCATTATAAGTTTATTCTAAACCCGAGTCAGTTGTTTATTTACAAAATGTCTGTTCGTACAAGTCATTCTGATAAGCAACAAATATGTAAATATTAAAACTTTTGAGGCATGTGACCACGTGAGCATATCACTTTACATATCCATTATTATGAATGGCGTAGGAATATATTACATTCATAAATTACAATCCAAAACATTGTATATACATCGCAATGCGTATTTATTGGATCCAATAAAAAAATAATAAAAAAAATATTTTATGGTTTAAAAAATTGTAGCTTACCTGATTGGGGGGAGATCCTCTGAAGGCGAACTGGGACGTCATTTTTCACTGTGTAACTCGCCAGTTAACTTATAAATATCACGATTAGCGTTATGTCTGTGTCACTGTTCGCACACACTTCACAGTTGCATGTCACTACTTAGGACGCGGGCTGAAGTAGTCGGCGGTGCATCCCCGAGGCGAGCGAGATTCAGTAAATTGGCTCGGGATGCACAGGGCAGTGGCAAGTCGCGACGGTGGGCTGTCGCGAGAGACGATGCGAATATCGATTGCGGTGTTGTCGGGATAGAGCGGAGCGTCACAGGAGCGGAGCGGGCCGCGTGGTGCAGCGGGCGCGTGGTCGCGCGCGCGGCGGCAGTGGGTAATGCGGTAGCTGCCCGCCAGGTGATAGTAATTGGCGCCGCCGTCCCGCTCTCGCGTCGCCCGTCCCTCTCGGCGCGCACACGCACACTCGTCGCTGTGTGGGTGATGCTCGCACACCGCTCCTTCTTTTCACGCTCGCGTCGCCGTTTGACCCCGCGCCACCGTCGACGCTCTCGATTTTTGCGGTGCGGTGGGTGGCGCCCGCCACAGGGGCGGCTCGGCGCGGTGGGGGCCGTCAGAGGTGGGGATAAATGCACTCCTTTCTTTTTTAAAGCTTCTCTTTCTTTTCTCATATTTTTTATGTTAGTATTGGTATGAAGCGGTCTCTTTTATTTTATTTCATATATTTTTATATGTATCTATGTATATTATATTGTCTTAATTACCAATGAAAAAGCGCACGACGAGGGAGTTTGCCAAAGCATCATCTTAAAGATAGCATTAAATTTGATTATAGGTAACCACGACATTTGTAATTTTTATTTTCCTTACGTACGAAACATCGCACGGTCACAACAGAAACTACTTAGGCTACTGTAGAGTCGGTAGCCAGTTGAGTAAATGCTACATAACTATTTTACCTGCTGGGTGTACCTACTTAGCGGTGACAGTATTAAACGACCTTTGTAATGTCTTTTACTGTGCGTAATATTCTCATTCCGTACTGATATGAGGAGGTAAAATACCTGCGTAACTACTTTACAACAATTAATTACTTAGCTACACGTGTTTTTAACAAACACTAGAAATTATAGTAGGTAAGTTCCTACGTACCTACTTAGTGGTAATTTCACTTACCTACTTACTTACTTAGTTAGGTACGTATTTATCTAGTTATATGTTAACTAAAATGATATTCAAGTCATTTTTCATTGGTAGTTTCAATTTTATGACAGTTCAGGTTTTCTTAATGATCTAGGACCCTTAATGTCCTTAATGTACTCAAATTATTAAGTAGCATAATGCCTAGGTACTTGGCAGTAGGAGTTATGCTCCTTGAAAATTTTTGGTATTCTTTAGATAACTTTATAAGTAAGTAAGTCTGATATAAGTAAGTAAATACAACAAACAGTTATGCTTTAATTGCTGATTGTATACCAAGTTAGCTGATATTAAGTAGATGGGTATGCAGTTTAACTTTTAAGCAGTTGAATATGAATTCAAAATTAGAAAACTATGAGTTGGGCCGGGTATTTCACGGAGATCAACATAAATTTTATACATCTACAATTAAACTATGACAAAAACCAGACAAAGTATTGAAATAAAAAGCGCAACGTCCACGATCGATCTGTTCCCCTCTTCTTTCTTATCGCGCGAATATTTCACACTGAACGCATACCGACCAAAAAACTCACACAGATATAAAATATTCAAACGGTATAACATAAAATAAATTATCTTAGGTGAGTGTGAGATTGTGTGCGTGGCCCCCTCCTCTGGGCGGGCCGTCGGCGAGCGACCAATTGGGTCGAGCGGCGCGCGACGCTAGGCCGAAGTCACTCTTCGCGGTGCTCTTGCCGTCGCCGCACGCTCCGCTGTTACTCCGTTCGCTCGTCGGCCATTACTAAGCCATGACCTTAATCCTTTGACTCATTACACCAGCTCACTGACACCGCATTGTAGGTACTTACTCAACTTTGCTTACATTCTTATAAAATTTGTTCAGTGGGAACTCGTGCAAGTACGTACCATATTCACCAAGTATTCAACTAACAAAAAGTTAATTTTGTCATACCCACAACCCTGCAGTTTTATTACAATCTCTAGATCGTTTTGATTCACCTTTTATTAGTAGGTATTATTATGATTTACCTAATCATACTTATATTAGTAGATATAGAAGAGCCCGGCGGTCGACCGTATTGACAATTTCTGTAGTACAATATAGTGATAGGTTTTAATCGTGGCTTTTCTAATGTAAGTTTGTTTGAAACTTTTTAAGTTCCTACCTAGTACCTATACCACACTTGATCAGTTATACACTCTCACAGTTGGCACATAAGAGGAGTAGTAAGGCTGTTACAGATCGATAACAAGATAGGTTGAAATTTTGTTTATTTTAATTTTCGCGTATTTTTAAACGCATGGTTGTTGGCAACGCGGGTGTGCCTGATCATTTCTTAAATATAGCATGCCTTTCACTAGGTCGCAGGTCACCTCTTTGTAAAATGTCAAGTTAACAGACAGATAGAGCTGTTTTCATTTTCATAATATTATTGTCGATGAAGTTTATTGTAGAAAGATTTCAGCGTATCAATTTACATGTATCATTGTGAAATCAGTCCAAAAGGTAATGTAATTGTGTTCATATGTTATGTAAGTAGGTTATTCACACCGTTTTCCCTTCAAATTGGGCTTCTTCAGTTCAGAACCTGGCGACGTGAGATAGAGATCTGACTAACCCGCCGGGGATAAAGGCATGAATATATGTATGTATGTACATTTTATTTCAATGTTATAGGTATGTTAAGGACATAGGCTTATGATATATCTATGTATTTGTTGTAGGTGTAACTGAAATCATGTCGTCTGAAAGGCAACTGATATGACATAGGCACAGTGCTATTTAGACACAGAATACTTATGCATAGCTACGGTAATATGTACTTGCAATATGGGGTATATAACATAGATAGGTACCTACACTACAAAAGAAAGACCGCATAAGAGAACATTGTTTTATGGACAAGGGCAAGCAGATGATGGTAAATTATATATGGGTAGTAAATATTAACGGCTGTTTTAAATAATATCATCTAAGGCATCCCTATGTGGAGGTATCTCGGCAATTGGTTGTTCTTGTCTATTCGTGAGGTTTCAGGTACCTACTAACTTTAGAGTTCCTTCTAATCTTCTAACATTTGAAACTTTTTGTCAATGTGGTATTCTGATAAGTAAATGTAGGAACTTATGTTATGATTTGAACAATAAATAAAATAAAAAAACCTAAGGTGAAAAATTGTCCTCGGCTTGATTTGGAGTATGTCTGGAATCAGGAGATAGAGTTGCTTGGGAGGGTTCTACTGTTAAATAGAGAGAGGATGGGCGGAGGTCTTCTTATCAACTTCTGCCGTGTATGATACTGTCTGAAGTTTTCACGAATATCACTCATTCAAATAAAACCACTTTTTACGGACTCTATAGTGATATGATATGATATGATTCGACGGATATAATTCGGGTACTTTAAGATAACTTACACTTCAAGCTATGATAACTACCATCTTTAATCACCCCGCGGCCATGGCTGCTGTTATGTAGTCGAAACGTCAGAATAAAAGTAAATAATAACAAATAAATTGCAATAGAATCTGACAAAAAAATATTTTATTTCAATTCTGTCATGCAGGTGATAGTGAGTGTTGCTCACGATCACCTGCATGACAGAATTGAGTTCATGACAGAATTGAATTCAAGAGAGCTTTTATAAATGCATTGTCTCATTAAAGTGAAGTAGAGCTAGCTAAATTTACCTACAGTATTCTGGTTCATTTAGGACACTAAGTATCGAGACACATACTAGTCATGTGCCGGATCAATACAATCTACTATTTCTGCGGATATGGATTGAAACACGGATATTGATGTTTGATAGGAATGATACGAATTTTAACTCCTTACTTTTTGTTGGTGTGCGTGACCTTGAAACGGTTGTTGCACGCTTTACGTGACAGGACATCTTACCACTTACATTGTGCGGATCTTTATTTATTTTGATTTGAACACTTCAGTGTAGTAGTCATTAGACATTAGATATCATTCATTTTATAGTGTTCTTATTTTAAAATACTACAGATACTGACAGTCTATCGTATGTTGATTATGATTCTTGATAGAATCTTTTGAATAGAATACCGTTGACCTATGTATTTATTAAACCATATTTCTTGCCATGTTATTATATAATAATTTATTTTCTTATGATGGTTCAACACCAGCGAGAGGTCCCAGCTCCATAGGGATATGGTAACGGAGTGGAAGCGACGACTTGGGCAACCACGCTATAGGCGGTCAGAAGGTGACACCTTGTACCGGCTGACGCAGGTTATCACCGACCACCGGTGCTTTGGGGATTTCCTGCACCAGATCTGGCAAGAGCCAAAGTCCGAATGTCGTCACTGCGAAGCGAGTGAGAAGTCGGGGCCGCTCACGGTCATCGAGTGCTCGGCGTGAGCAACGCCGAGTAGTCGGTACTCTCGCTCGCCGCCTTGCTCACCGCGATGACTCCCTTTAAAAACAACCCATTCAATCACTTAAAACTAAATAAATAAAAAAACCGACTTCCAAAATTAAGAGGTATAAAATAACTTAATAAAGATAAGAGAAAAATGACTGAATTTACAGATTTACTAATCTGTTAGATGTCGGCATTAAATTCGTCTATGCAAGTGCATGTGCATGAAGTTCCATGAAAATAACGGACTTTTTGTATAGCCATTCATTGCCTATTTTACCCATAGATACGGAGAGCGAGAAATTTTGATAAAACAAAAATGAGTAGCCAGAACTCACTGGATGGTATTTTTGTGCTGTCAGTGGAAAGACCAAAAGCTTGTCCTGCTTTGTCTTTTACACTGACGGCACAAAAACTCTCAATGCTTGCAGGGTTGATAGCGCGAGTGTGACTCTCCTGGTTTTGCACTCGTCCATAGGCCACGGTGATCACTTTCCATCAGGTGGGTCGTGTGCTTGCCTGCCAACCAAGTGGTATAAAAAAACGGAATATTAGTGTACTAACATTAATTATCAACCAAAACTATAAGATATTTCGTTCTTCTTACATCGAATACGACGTAGTACTCATACAATATCTCGATATTTATTAGTGGAGGCATACAATGCAAATCTTAAAGCTGAAGAGTTGGTTTGTTTGTTTGTTTGAACGCGCTAATCTCAGGAACTATTGATGAAAAATTCTTTTTGTATTGAATAGTTCGTTTTTCGACGAAGATTTTTGGCTATATATCATCATGCTACTACTTAAGGGTGCGGAGCAGTGATCATGAATGTTAACGAATCCGGCAATAATTCATACATTATTTGAAGACGAAAAATACGGGGTGATAGTGAAGTTTCGAAAAATACCACGGGCAAAGCTGGGGCGGGTTAGCTAGTTAGGTACTACATATAAAACATAAGTACATATAATCAAGCCTGTTTCCCATAGGGGTAGGCAGCGATCATGGATCTCCATTTGCTACGATCCTGACATACTACTCTCGCTTCATTCGCTCTCATTACATTCATGCATGCTCGTCGGTTTAGGATAGTCCTGACCTGCCCCTTATCTAAAACATATGAAACATCTACTGTGGAAATCCAAATAAACAAAAGTAGTAAGTTTTTTTCAACACTCATCATATTGGAAATAGTCGTCACCTCGTGGTTGGTGTATTAACTAAAACACCATCAAAATCTTACCAAACTTGCATGGTAGGTACAATTTGTAAACTGTCATTGTAATTACTTCCCATTACAAAACCTTGACTGCGAGTTTTATAGTCAAATTATAGACTTTAATGTAAATGTAAAAATATTAATTCCAACGCTCAGAAGTTTTTTTTTATACCACTTAGGTGGCAGACAAGCACATGGCCCACCTGATGGAAAGCGGTTACTGTGGCCTATAGACGTATGCAACACCAGGGATGTTACACTCGCGCTGTCGACCATGAAGGAACCTTGTGATGCCCCTCTTGAAGAACCCCATATTGTAGGTGCTTGGGAAAACCGCAACAGGGAGGTCATTTCACAGCTTGAGTGTGTGTGGGATGAAGTTTCTTTCATACCGCACAATGCGCACCTTCTCAGGTCGCAATGTGTGAGGATGAATTTCCCGCCTATGGCAAGAGGTGCGATGATAGGATGTAGCTACGGGCATCATGTCAAACAATTCATCTGAGCACAAACCATTGTATAGGCGGTAGAACACACACAGTGAGGCAAAATCCCTCCTTAGGCTAAGAGGTTCCACACTGTGGGTATGGGATTGTCAAACGGCCTCAATGCCCGTCTTTACATTGAGTCGATGGGTCAAGCTGGTATGCAGGCGCTCCAGCAAATAGGTGATAGTAGTACTCTATGTGGGGCCGGACCTGTGCTTTATAAAGAAGCTGCTGCCTCGCAGTGAAGTACTGCTTCGCCTTGTTGAGCACTCCAAGTTATCTTGATGCCAACTTAACTTTGACCAGCAAATGATTTCGGTACTGGTTTTTTAAACTTCTAATAACTTATTAGATCCAGCATGAAGCACTTGTGACTAGGTGCACTCACTGTTCGGTAAACGATTAGCGGGTTAAGCTACCTAGATGCGGTCGCCATTTGGATAGGAGACCGCTTAGTAGTCTTTCATCTGAAAGCTTCCATGATTCGGATGGTATGCTCGTTAGACCCGGCTCTCAATAGTCGTAAGGTCAACACGGAAGCAACTTATCCAAACTTGTCAGTGGTTGGCTATTAACCAAAACTCAGGCTGGGAGGTCAGCCAGAAGTCGGTTCCAATATGATCTGACTAAAATTATTATTAAATAACTTTTTATAAAAGCTTTTCTTTAAAACATCTGTTGTAGGTATTAAAACGGAAATAATACTCAGTATTATTGTTATCGAAAAGATTTTTTGAAAATAACTGGTTTTTATGGTTTCTTTTTTATTGTATTTATAAATTTTTAGTTTTAGTAATATCATGTAGCACTAATGTGCTTACCAAGACCAGCCCAGCGAACCCAAACACAGCTAGTCTATCTCGTTTAGATCAGAAAGTCCCTTAATTACTGAGTTCCTATGGTTACTTTCCAGCTCCATCATCAGACCCTAGTTACCATATAGCACCAAAGTACTTGTTAAGAGGATTAAACGAGACCATACTCGATGGAGTATATCGCTTAATTACTGAGTTCCTATGGCCATCTTCCAGTTCCATCATCAGACCCTGGTTACCGTCTAAAAATAAAGTACCCGCCAAGACGAATCAAGCGAGCTGAAACTCGAGGGGGTAGCATCGTTTCATTACAGAATTCTTATGACCGCCTTTACTGCAACTCCGCCATCAGACCCTGGTTATCATTGGAAGACAAACTACTCGTCAAGACCATTCAAATAAGCCCAAACTCGATGAGGCTGTATCTTTTCATTGATAAGTTCCTTTGGCCTCCTTCCAGCTCCATCATCAGATCAGCACCATATCATCATAATATTGCATTGTCACGCAATCCTTCTCAATTGAGCAGTCCGACTGGGGAAGAACCTCCACCCTACAGAATACCACGGCTATATAACCTTGTGTTGTGTTCCCGGCGCGGCGGTAAGTAGGGTAGCCAGAGCTCACTGGAGAGTTTTTGTGCTGTCAGTGGGAAGACCAAATGAGGTCTTGAGTTTGTGTTCTGCATAAACGGCACAGAGAATATCTGTTCTTACAGCGTAGGCAGCACGGGTGTGACTCTCCTGTTGTTACGGTAACCACTTTCCATCAGATGGGCCGTGTGCGTGTCTGCCACCTAAATTGTATAAAAAAAAGCTTGTAAACACCTAGCTACACCGAAGTGAAGGCCTCCGATACAACCGGTATTAGCAAAGGAATGATGATGAGAGATTAAAGATGAACAGAAATTATCTTGCCTTGCCTTACGAAACTCCGTAAAAAGTAAAAATGTAATTCACCTTTCTGGGTGATTTAGGCATTTCGCGTCCGACCCTAATACTCGTACGTGTACTCGGCTATGATCACGTGGTCCGATCGCTTCGTCCGAGTGATCGGACGACATAGCCTTTATTTTCTGTTGGCCCGACCGATCTGACGACGCAATTTTTTTTTCCTGTAGCTCCGACCGATCGGAATTTTACTTTCTATTGATCTTACTGATCGAACGACGCGGAAACACTTTCCTATTGGTCCGACTGCTGGAAAATCACAAATTTTTTATCTGTTATTTTTCGGCAAAGTTTTTTTTTTGAGCTCAGTACTACGTTGGTAAGTAAGTGCAAAAATATTTGACCTAACATATTACGGCGCCATAATGATAACTCTTCATAACTTCTTTGTCCTAACGATGGAAACGGCTAAACATCAGAAGCCACAATATTATTATTGAAAGAAAAATATGTAGGTACTACAGATATTTCGTTAGTACTAATTTTCTTTTAATACATTTGCTTATGCTAAAGTACGACACTTCTAATAATTGGAAGGTAAAATCTGAAATCACCTCAGCCGATACGAGAGGCTACCGTGTCTAACCTGTCCTCCATGATACCATGATAGGCCTCAGCTGTACGCCCAAGCTATTACGGTATAATCTGCGTTCGGTTGCCCAAGTCAGTGCTTCCACTCCACTACGATAGCCTGGTGGTACTGAAACTACTGGGCCTCGATTTCCTTTTGCACGGAATATAATATAAATAATATACATTCCGCGTCGTCCGAACAGTTGAATAAAGCGGTCGGCCCACGCAGTCATAGCCGCTTATCTACTCTATCAAAGCGATTCGACATTTCAAGTTAAGACTGATTGTAAGCAGCGGGTGAATGCGACCCCAACATAATTTGCGGGGTACAGGCTGACCTCACCTGTTCATAATAATTGAAGCTCTGGCACATGATTTTCTCTATTCAGGGGTTGGGTGGCCTGTCATTAGTCGCGTTAAAGACAAAACAAGAAACAGAGTAGAGAGGTAGATCACGGGTTCACACATTTTGGATGCAATCAAGTTAAACACTGTGGGAGTAGAAGATAGTGAGAGGTTGAAGCAGTGTTTTTCATAAAGTTCAGATATCATATGTCAAAGGTATAGCTACCTTTTCCTGTTTAGCTGATTTTTATCTCTTTGCCCGCCATTGGTAGCTATTGAAAACGTGCATACTTCGTGAATGATGAAGTTTTTTTATGTATGCAGTGTAGTGACCTTACTAGGAGGGAAAGTACCTACTCTAAATACTGGAGATAGCGAATTTCACTAAATGGAAACATTCCCTTGCAAAACTGCATTCAAAGATTTTCGTCAATTTGCTTGCCATCACCGATAGGTAATAATACTCGTAGAACAGACTAAAATTCGAAAAATATCATCCTGTATTTTATGCTATCAATCAATAGTGTCAGCATAAGTCTCAAATCTCTCTAACAAACAAGGTGAATTAAGGTAACCTACATATTGATTTGCATTCGTTGGACCAGTACCTCTTTTGTCGGATTTATGAAATCTCGTGGTAAATTGGCTGTCGGAAAAGAGTGGAAGGCGGGAATTTTCATTTCCTGTTATTTTTCTCACATATCGTTTTACTTGTTGCTATGTGAACCAAGCATTCAAACATGAATTGCTCATCATAATTGCTCTAAATATTAAAGAGATATTATAACTATAAATATTAAATGGTTGTAATTCTTTGAATATTTATTCTAGTATACCTATAGAAATATACACAGTACAAGAGTAGTTATTTGTGTAGATATGGCGTTTTTATACTTTAGCACGCGGCCCACATAATCGAGAGTTTTAATAACTTGTCCAGCGATTTCCCCATTTATACGTGCGTGTAGGCCTTTTTTCTGCTTGCTTTGAAGCACAGGTGATTCTACCATTAGCTAAACAATACTATTGCCAACATTGTTATTCTGTAGGATGAAACTTCATTACAAAAATAAGTAACCACTTTATATGATAAACATAAAAAAATGGTTTAAATAACAAAACCGAACAAATGAAAAATCACGCTCTAAAAAGTCTTATACAAGAAAATATCAAGGATAGACATTATAATATGACCTTTCACTAGAATGTATTGTTTTGTTAGGGTAAGTGGCATACGACGCCTATCCTCAATATTTTATTGTTTAGTACTTTTCAGAGCGCAATTTTACAGAAGCTGTTGAAACTTTTACATATTTGAAATCTGCTAATTAAGCTCTTTCATTTGATACCAATCAATCAATCTATCAATTAGCCCACCGTAGTCCACTGCTGGACATAGGCCTCTCCCAATGTGCGCCATTTTCTCCGATCCTCCGCCTTCCGCATACTCATTTTTATTTCAATTTTATTTTTAACGCAGTACTTTATAACCGCTAGAGGGCTCCACATGAGATTCAAAGACACGTTATATAACCAGCGGACGATAGAGATACTTCTAACGATACGTCATCTGTCCGGTTCTAATAAGTAGTTGACAAGCTATGGGGGAATAGGTGAACATACATACAAACATAAATACATACAGCCTGTCATAATTATAACCCTCCTTTGGCTTTACCATAGTTAGGCAATTAAATACATAAAAATATAAATGTCTCTTAGAGTTTACGGAGGCTAGTAAAAACGAATAATAATTTCATTTATGTGAGTTGTGTAAAAAGTAGGTAAATTGTAATATATTAACTACTCAAATTAATGAAGCAATTAACTAAGCATTAATTATAGGATAGACTAACAAGAAATATGTAGGCATTTAAAATAAAGTTTTTATTAGACTAAATAGTTGGTGTAATGTTACAAAGAAATGTAATTTTGTTGATATAATTCCATAATCAGTGTTGCGTGTTACCGACTCCATACGAACCTACTTATAGTCGCTTGAAAAAGCCATAACAATGAGCTCACTCCCTGATATGAGTATCAGTAGGAGGAAATTCTGTGTTACTGCTTAGTACGTTATGTGTACTACTTTACATTAACATCTTTACATTAACATTTTCTTTTTCCTGTCATCATGTCATACAGCTACATATTTTTAAACGTCTTCCAAAAAGGAGGAGGTTCTCAATTCGATTAGTATTTCTTTATGTATGCACACCGATTACTCTGTGATTTATGATACGGTAGGCGACATTACGATGGTCAAGGGCGTGCTAGATAGGGGGTGACAGGTGGAGCCGCCTGTCACCCTGGCAGAAGCAGGCCGCGAAGGTGGCGCGCCTGGCGCGTCTCCCCGTTTCCGGGGACGAGTTGGGGACTCTGTAGTCCTCACACCCGAGAAGAGGGCCAGATCGTGAGAGATGGCCCTGGGTCGGCCGGGGTGGCGATGAATATGCCTGACAACCTCACCTTCGGCAACCAAAACGACCCACAGGCGGCGTGCGTTTTAGTCGGTTCGAGTCCGACATAACCTCCTCTACCGGCTCCGGTGGGGAGGTATCCGTGGGGATTTTGCGCACGTAAAAAAAAAGGGCGTGCTAGAATTAACTAGTCTTAAATTATGGAGGCAATAGCAATATCTTAATCTATATTAATAATATTATAAAAAGGAAAAATTTGTATTTTTAAATGTATTGAAGAAACTCAAAAACTACAAGACTGATTTCATAAATTCTATTGCTATTAGAAAGCTGCATAATCACTTACTAATATAGGCAATATGATATTTTCAAAAAATATAAGGATCTTTTACTTTACATCGAAAGTATCAACAAAACAGCCTCACGAAAACTCGGAGTCCTGAACAGAGTGAGACGATTTTTCATGCCGGAGCAGCGGTGTCTTCTATACAAGACACAAATTCGCTCCTGTGTGGAATACTGCTCGCAACTCTGGGATGGTTCAGCAAAGTACTTACTAGATGTTCTCGACAGGTTGCAGCGACGTGCGGTCCGCATCATTGGGAATCCCGAGATCACGAACACCCTAGAACCTTTACAGATGCGTAGAGATGTTGCGTCCATGGCTGTATTTTACCGTCTGTACCATGGGGAGTGTTCTGATGAGCTCTTCCAATTAGTCCCACCCTCCCCTTTCCTAAACAGGACAACACGTGCAGGTCTTAGATGTCATCCGCACACGGTGCAGAACATCCGATCAAGAACCAAGCGGTTCGGAGATTCTTTCCTCTGTCGCACCATTAAGGCCTGGAATTCATTACCAGCTCACGTGTTTCCTTCTTCCTACCGTCCCGGGTCCTTTAAGCGGGGCGTGAAAAAGCATATGATGAGGCCGTCAAGCTGAGTGTCACCATTGTCACACGGTATGTGTAACTAATGATGACCCTCTTTTCTGGGACTTTGCCTTCAGCTTACCATCAGGCAAGGCGAAGTCTGATTAACATGTTCTATATAAAAAAAAAAACTCCAGTAATGTAACACAAAGATGACCTTAAAACTCCTTATACCGCGTGCGCTGCGGAAACTATTAATGATAGAACAAAATAATGTACTACAAAAATGACTGGCTTAAAAATGTCTACAATAAAGTCCGCAATAGCCTATGTATATCTCTTAAGTATTACCCACAGTAACCATTTTTATCTTTTACAAATTAAAAAAAATGTATTTTCAAAGCTTTTTTTAACAATGCATCTATTATTCATTATCCAGTTAAATACGTTAGATACCTTGTGCATTTTGCTGTAGTATTGCCATTCAAACTATTTAATCACAAAGAACAGCGATATATTTTAGACACTTTTAGATATCGCATTATGAAAATTACGCGTGAACGAAATAAATTCATGCCGGGCTGATATGATATACCTATCAAAATTAGACCATATTATCTATACTTTTTATTAATTCTTATGCAAATAATCAATGAATCAATTAGCCCACCGCAGTCCACTGCTGGACATAGCCCTCTCCCAATATGCGCCATTTCATCCGATCCTCTGCTATCCGCATTCAATCTGTCCCTGCTACCTTTTTCTGGTCGCCCGTCCATCCGACCAGAGAGTGTCCTACCTTCCGTTTGCCTTCTCGCAGGTCTCCACTCTAGGACTCGTTTGCTCTAACGCCCATCCTTCGACAAACGTTGCCAGCCCACTGCCACTTCTGCTTGCATATTCTGCGACCAATGTTGGTAACTTTAGTTCTATATCGGATAATCTCGATCTGGATTCTATCCTTCAGAGAAACTTCAAGCATAGCCCGCTACATAGCCAACTGCGGGACTTATAAGTTAAGAACCTGCCTCATTGTAACTGTCCAACGTTTCGGCACTGTAAGTCATAACAGGTAGGAAAGAGCACTTGTTAAAGATTTTTGTTTTCAGGAATTGTGGTAGGTGTGAAGAGAAGACCCGACGTAGTTAGCGAAATGCTGACCAACCCAGCTGGATCCTTCTGGCTAGTTCTTTCTCGGAATTGTTTTTACCGTCCTGGTAACCTGCCCCAGGTAGACATATTTTTGAACATCTTCGAGCGTTCGAGATCGATTGCCATCATCTCGTTGCAACATGTTGAACATAATTTGGTTTTAATCCAAGTTTATTACGTGGGTCCGTATACAATGATGGTGAAATGTGGGTGTTAATGTATGTTATACCGAGGTGGACGCGTCGAGAAGCTACATTTAAGCTATGCACAGCATGTTGCCCAGTTATTTCTACGATTCAGCAAATATGACGATGTCGTCGGGGAGCCGAATATGTGCGATGTAACCACCGTTAATGTTTATATCTCGCCCAGCCCAATCCAGAGTCTTGAAGACATCCTCCAATGCGTTGGTGTTAGTTATATAGTTTGGGAGATCCCCCTGTTTCACTCTACGCTGGAGGCTAATTGGTTTCGTTTTATGGTCTTGGAGCTAGATGGACCATGTGGCAGTGTCATACTAGCATTGGCGAAACATCGAAGTGCTGACCTCGATGTATCGCCAATCGACACGACACCGCTGCAGCGCATCCAAAATTGCCCGGATTTCGATGGAGTTGAAGGCTTTTTTGTAGTCTATGAACGGCATCCACAGCGGCTGACTGTGTATTATTGACTACAATCTACACTCTGCAGAACAGTATGGATGTGGTTCAAGGTTCTATAGCCTTCTCAAAACCCGGGATGCTCCGGTGGCTGAAACTTGTCAAACTTAGACGCGACGCGATTTGTGATGACTTTCGAGAACAGCATGTAGGCATGGCTCAAGAGTGAGATAGGCATGTAGTTCGTCAGCAGGCTCTTATCACCTTTTTTGAAGAACAGTTACACCGCCCACCCACTCCATGCCCTACGTGTTAGATCTTGATATAGATGACGGAATCAAATAGACTTGCTAACTCTTTCAGGATTAGAGCCCCGCCTGCATTCAGGAGCTCAGTAGTAATTATATCATCGCCAGGACACCTGTCGTTCTTTAGTGGTCTTAGCCGCCTCTAACTCGCATTGGTCGATATCGGGTACCTCTTCGGTGTAGTGGTGCGTGAGTGGGGCTTTGTGGTCTTCATCGCTGTGTCCCGTCGGTTTACTCATCTGTGTTTACTCATATAGCTGCCCATATAATTATTCGATCTCTTCGAGAATCTTTGACTTTGAGACAATCATTTTGCCATCCGCAGTTTTAAGTTTCGTCAGATGGGCCTCCCCAACTGCTGAATGAACACTTTTGACCCGCTATTTCGCGCAATCGCCTCCTGGATGGTGTGAGTGTTGAAACGTCGGAGGTCGTATATGTCGCGTCGTATATGTTTTTTAAATTGTTGGTTCATTTGACGAAGACGTCTGTCTGGATGGTTGTTCACGTCTCTTTCTCATAAATTCGAGGTCCACAGGAGAGATGGTTGGACTCTTGCTGTTTACATTTTCCGGGAAAGAACTTTCGTGACACTACCTACAATGTTTTGACTACTGTGTCGGTTTTCTCCTCAATACCACTAGTGGTTTCCAGCGTTTTGAAATGATTTTGAAATTCCAGTTGGAACTTTTTGGATTCTAGAGCTACTTGGAGCGGCGTAGGTCGGAGAATAGACCGTATCAATTGGAATCTTTCAGCTTTGATGTTGATATTTAGTGAGCCTCGGATAAGTCTGTGATCGCTTCGGATTTTAAACTTGTTGATCACAGAGACGTCTCTAAATATGTGCTTACTATCCGTTCCTTATCACAGAGTCCCGTTGTTGCCAAGTCCACTTCCTGTGGGGTATTTTCTTAAAGATTTTTTTATAAAGATGAGCCCCTGTGCTTTGAGGAAGTTGACTAGCATTTACCCCTAAGATTTCTGCCACACTCCATAAGCTCCGATTTTCATCTCACCACGTTCTTGTACTCCTCTTTAGCATTGAAGTCCCCCATAATAACGTTGTAAGAGGACTAGGCAGTGTGATTCATAGTCTCAGCAATATCCTCAAATACGGCCTCGCCTCTTTCGTCAGGGTGAAGAGAGGTCGCTGCGTATACCTATATCACCTTCAGGCAACGACTGTTCGTGATTTTTAGTATAAGATACGCTACCCGGTTCGACACACTACCAACTTCAACAACGCTGCTAATAAGGTCCTTTTATTTTTAAAATATCGACACCTCCCTGGTAGACCTTATCTGATGTAGAACAGGTCGCCTGACTCCGGTCTTCGGATCTCGGACAACCCTACTATGTGCCAATTTTTGCGACCTAGTTCTACCTCGAGTACTGCAAGTTGCCCGTCCAGGTCGAAGTGTACTGCAGTTGTACGCTGCCAGTAGCAGTCGTCGGTTATAGTTGCCTCCCGTAGCCCGAAGATTCTTTGCATCACCTACCCCGCCATAACTCGAACCGCTACTATGGCTGGGAATAGCGGTACTACCGAGAACTGGGGCCTATTATTATGACTAACAATCATTGTGAGGTGTTTTAGCATACTACTGCCACGCTAGCCGAATAAATTGTTATGTATTCAAGTAAAAAATTAAACGTTTCATTCAAAAGATATATATGTCAATAAATCCATCACATTCCCGAACGTAATTTGAAAACGAAATTCGAATTTCGAAATTCGAAGTATGTCACGACCGAAACCGGGGAAAGTCAGCTGACACTCCCTGGTTTGGATCTGGGCAACGGAGACGGTAGCACCTCCAGCCGCGACAGGAACGACCATGTAGAGCTGCTCGCACCTTCTCACATGTCCCTTTGAGTACCAGAGTACAGGTATGGGCTAGTTGCCGTGAGCAGGCGTGGGGGTTACAGGTGCGATCGCCTATCAACAATTCACCCCCGCCAGTGCACTGGCGCAACGTTCGCTTCCCCCCCTTTTTGATGGGGACACCGGTTTCCCACATCTGAGGGTCCATCTTAAAACCATAGATGGCCCAGAGTCAGTCGAGAGCGCGGGATAAACTGTGGGCAATTTTATAGCCGGCATCTGAAGACCTGAGATAGCGTGCGGTTTTAATGGGTCTGAATGTGACATAACCACCCCTGTGGGCCGTCAAGGTTGGTATCCGATGGGATTTCCGCACGAAAAAAGTCTACAGGATCAAAAATCCACACGGGCGGAGCAGCAGGCCACAGCTAGTGATGTGTAGCATGAATGTATCGTTTAAATTATTGAGAGTTTATTTGAATTGACTTGATTATTAACTCGAAAACTACCCACTAAAAACACTGAATTTACAGATTAACTAATCTTTTAAAAGTTTGTGCCAATTTTGTTTATTGTGCCTGGGGATCTAAAAAGGTTACATTGTACTTAAAACTAGTAACTTTATGAATTTCCAGTAGATCTAATAGATTTCTATAAAATTCGTTAAATGATCACTCATATCAGCCGAATTACAATAATTCATGTAGTAAGCAGATTCTAATTTCGTGCAAATATCCCCAGAAGTTAAATATTATCCTAATAAGATTCCAATAAAGTGGCCTTTCTAGACCTGCTGAACTATTATGAAGCAATGAATTGAAATAATATGGCCTCTCGGCTTCTAACAGATCAGTAGATTTGTAAATTCAGTAATTCTTTTCTTATCTTTTTAAATTGGAAAAATGGACAAATTACACTTACTAAATTTTTTAATGTGACCTATCGACCAATCTTCACTACAAGCGTCTCTACCGATTTGCTTGAGTGGGCTCGGTATACGTAAAATTTCAGATGTCAGCTTACCAGCGTTCCTGTCTTCGGTCCATAGTACGGAAGAATTGACGTACATTAGTTAATTCTGAATTACTATATGTAAGACCACGAAAACCACCAAGATGTTAGTGTACGCTTGGAAAATTGCATGTCCAAACACCGATCTTCCAAGAAACCTTTTCTCACAGCCTCAGTGGACGGGCTACTCTACACCTTAGTAAGACAAAATTTACTAAATACACGCTCTACTGGCATTTAGAGTGTGAGAATTGAGTCTTTAGCTACAAGCTCTTTCGTCATCTATCGAAGGGACTATGTAAGGTGACACTACCTTCCTCAGCGCGACGCGCCTTCACTTAGGTTCGCTGTGTGTGTATGGCGTTGTAGAGAAGCAGTTGACCATACGGACACCACGGTTTATAGTGTTGCAGGAACGCTGGGTGAATTCCACATCACGCCAACCTCAACGACATAATCCGCCGTGCTCTTGTTACCACTGGGGTCAGCTGTACTTGAACCAAACGGTTTGGAGCGTGGCGATGGCAAGAGGCCGGATGGTATATCATTAATGCAATGGAAGATGGGTAGGACTCTGGTGTGGGACGCAACATGCGCCGACACCATTGCCCCATATACTTGGCACGACTGGCTGTGCCAGTGCTGTTTCAGCTTCTGCAGAGGCTCTTAAACGGCGCAAATACTCCAATCTTATTGGAGATTATGATTTTGTGTGTGTGTATGATTCTCTTCTTCTCTTTAACCGGGAGAAAATGATTGAACTTTATTAATTTTTTTACATGTTTGAACGGTCACCGCTGCTTACCCCACCAACAAAATTGCAGCAGACAAACACTAAAATTCATAATTCAACTTCCTTAACCATAGTATCACCCGGGAGGAAGTCATTATCCAAATTTAAATAAGTATAGTACACATATATATAGTTAGTCAATCGACTGTGTTTTTATCACAATAACTTGAAAATGGTACAATCGAAATAGAATACTTGAAATTACATTATTTTTAAAATTATTGCATTACTGACGGTTTTACTTGGCATTTCACTAATTTAAGACTGATTGTTTGTCACGCGGGCTCAATGAAAGGATTCATTGAAGGTGCGTAATTATCTTTTAAATCGAAAAAATATCTAATATTTGTACCTGCTATATTCCACAATTTGAATGAATGTTTTGGAGATAAGTGAGTGCGTTATGGCCCAAATTTGTTTTGTGATATATTTATAAAATGTACAGACGCGAATTTACTGTTTTATGGTTATGTATAGATTGATCATAAATAATAATTTCACATAACATCATGATACCAGTATTTCAGTCAAATTCAAAGTCAGTAGTCAAATTGCCAAAAATCCTCTCTTAGTATCTACTAAGAGAGGATTTTTGGCAATTTTGTCCATAAAAAATCTGCTTGCACCCATAAAAGGTAGCAGCTGCCAAAATTTCTAGGTTTTAGGTCCAGCGGTTTAGGCTCTGCGTTGATAGATCAGTCCAGTCACAATAAGTTATTTTAAAAGTGTATAATACATATAAGTATCTATAATTCTTTTGTACATGTGTCTATCACCTAACTCCTCCTAAGCAGCTGAACAGGTCAACCTCAGGCTCTGGCGCTGCATCGCAGTTCTACGGTAGTCATTCTTGCAAAAGAGAAATACAGGAGATGGAACCCTGTTACCAAAGTATATGCTTTGGATGCAGCCGGGAGTTACGATGTAATGATGACGAGGAAACGGTTTTACACCATGCACTTTTTTTTCCCCATTAGTATTACAAAGAGAGAAATTCGACTGTAACACATTGAATTTTTGAAGATGTCGGCGTCGGGTCTTTCATCGCCCTCTTTCGGATACGGCGAATTCACGTGTGATGTTCGGTTAGTCATCCGGCTATACCTATACCCGCTCTATAGCTTCAACATGAGATGGAAATAAAATGTTAAGACGCATCGGCATCTTAAAAGGTGTGCGCATAAGAAAATAAAAAGAAAGTGAGGGTTATTTGTTTTAGTCAAATGAGTTTCTGACGTGAAGCGTCTCATACATATCAAATTCATGGAAGGCTGACTTTATTAGCGCGTCTGTACTGGCACAAAGACACATCGCATTTAAATATCACACTAAAAGCGTCAATCTACATACGTCCTATCGAGCAAATCCTAAAAGTGATTTATACTGAGACCCTATTCGATTGAAGTAGATTACAAATAATGAATAAAATTGCATACGAAATGAGTAGATCGAGAGTCCGCGGGTGTACCGTTGTTTGAGCAGAGCGAGGAGAGACGTGCAGAGGGGCTTATTGCCAGTAAATACTTAGCTGGTATACCTCTGGATATCTCCCCACCGCTTCGATATGTCCCTGTGTGAATACGTCAAAATTAATTCCCACTTTTGATCTGTGATCCAATACGTAGAAGGGCTTTTATTCTTCTTATGCATTAAATCGCGGATGTTTCCGGTTGTAGGAAATAGAGCCCGATGAAGCCCATTCAATTTTAGACACATTAATATAAGTAAAAACTTAGGCGGAACTGACTTACTTTAAAATTTACATTTATACTTTTTTATATACTTTGCTTGATGGTAAGCTGAAGGCAACTCGTGAAATGATAATGAATTTCAGGTCTTAATTGTGTAGCATAGGAAAGAGGAGGTTCTTGATCGGATATTCTGACCCTATGCGGGTGACATCTAAGCCCTACACCTACTCTCATGTGTAGGAAGAAGGTGGGACTAATTGGAAGTGCTCATCAGAACATTCACCGTGGTACATACGGTAAATGCCATTTATGCACCCATCTGCAAAGGATTCCCAATAATGCGGACCGGAAAATCCATACCTAGGATATTGAGACTGTCCTGCAGTGATTATGGTGTGCTCTGAAGATTGGGAAGGGAAAGAAAAGAAGATACCTTCCTGTGTATTCCTTTCAGATAAGATACTATTATCTGCATAACAATGAACGGTGCCGACGGACAGCATAACGTTGAAATGCAGAAGAAATAGAGTGGGTGATGAGACGGACCCCTGTGGCACGCCAGCATTTACCTGCGGTAACTCCGAAGTTCATCCATCACAAAAGATGTGAATACGGCACTCCAGGAGGCAGATCAAAGCTTGGAAAGAAGCTATTTATGCCAGACTCTATCGAAAGCTTTGGCGATTATTTTAACGCTAATATAACCCATACAACCATAATATAACTTTACGCTTATAATAATAATATATCTCTTTATTGTATGTACACAGAGAATGGATACAGATATAATAGATATAGATAGATGAAATGTGAAAATCTCAGCTATCTATCACGATACAGCCTGGTGAACGACAAAGGGATAGTAATGAAAATAACGTTTGTTCTATGAGAGAGCTCCAACACAAAAAAAAAATGCAATGGTTAGTATTTACTGTCAAAACGGCAACAGAAATAGATACACGTTCAATAGATACAACCTGGTGAAAGATAAACCGATAGCATTAAAAATCAAGCTTGTTATATGAGAGGCCCCCTTAAAAAAAACTCTTTTTAGTATTTGTTGTTATAGAAATATGAAATATAGAAATAATAAAATATAGAAATATGTTTCTGTAACCATTATTTGCAATATTCAAATTTTCAGAGATGATATATCATCTGAGAAAATTTCATCTTTCTAGCTATCACGGTTACTAAAATACAGCCTGGTGATAGTTAAGAAGTTAACTGTATATGAACTGTCTTTATTAGATACTAGCTTTTGTCCGCGACTTCGAATGCGTTACGTTCGGGGTATAACTTCTGTAACTCGAAACTATATGTTATACCTATTTTCGTATATTCATTTAGTGGAGAAAGTATTTTTCGAGTGAATGACTAATAGTAATTACTACTTATTAATGATTTCGTACAAAATATAAAATTATTACATTTTCAACCATACTTTATATCATAGACAAAATTAGGTTTATCTGAAATCTACGTTTTGTTATGACAAGTTACATGTGTTTCTGTTATACCACGATTTGTAGTCACTTGTAATCTTTATGAGGCTTATGTCATGTAACATGGGAACGCGATGGAACGGGTTGAAAAGTATCCTATCTCCGTCACCTGGTTCTTAGCTACATCCCCACTATATAAACATTTTTAGCCAAATCGGCACAGCCGATCTTAGGTTATAAATAACGTAACTAACACGACTTTCTTTTATATATAGTTTATTTATTTTTTTAATTTTAATTTTTTTATTAATATATTCTTTTTTTATACCACTTAGTTGGCAGACAAGCACACGGCCCACCTGATGGAAAGAAAGTTACCGTGGCCTATGGACGTCTGTAACACCAGAGGAGTCACAGTCGCGCTGCTAACCCTGTATGTACAGAGTTTCTGTGCCGTCAGTAAAAGACAAATCAGGACAAGCCTTTAGTCTTCCCACTGACAGCACAAATTCTCCAGTGAGCTCTGGCTACCCTACTCACCGCTGGGAACACAACACGAAGTTATTATAACCGCGGTATTCTGTAGGGCGGAGGTACTTCCCCAGTCGGACTGCTCAATCGGGCGGAAATACCGCCGTGTCCTATTACATATAAGTATTATATTTGTTATATATGTTATACCTATTACATATAAAATATTAAAAAAATAATTGAGATAGGCTAAGACAGCACTTTTTTTCTTGCTATGATTTTATTTATGGTTAGACTGTTCTACAAGGTTTTTACTAATAGAATTATGTTACAAGACTAAGTTAACACTCATTTTAGTTTATAAAAAAAAAAAAAGTTAACAGTAAATAAGTCTATCGGGTTATAGGATTTCTTGCAAATCTCGTACGAACTCGGTACGGGCTATTAGTTATTATTGATAAAATTATGTTTTTATTTGGAATACTATATGGGAATGGCTTCAGATCTCAAAGTCCTAATACATTCGTAATTTAACCTAGTCAGTCTAATTGTAGTACAGTGGGTAGTTACTTAGTTATAACATCTGGTCTACCTATAAACACTTGCTCTTAGCTAAGCAGTTATTACTTAATGATCCTATAGACTTGGCTTGTTATATAATGACGTACCGATATAAAATACTTTACTGAGGCAAATTAGGCTGCCAAGGCATTCTCGAATGTGAGTATCTATGTCGCGTAGTAGGGAAAAATTGATCAATGATAAGAGATTTCAAATGCAGCAGTAGGAGCAATTTTTATTTATCTAAAGCATTGAACTCATAATCAATTTTAAACGTGAAATATATAATATTACTTAGGTATATTGGATAGTATGCATGAGTTTCGAGATTAATAATTAAGAATATTACACTATTCACGCAATCCATAAGTAAAAAAATCGTATGAATGAAGATTTCTATGGCTGCTCATGAATGAAGTCGTAGCTCCATAAAGCAATTTATACAATCAAACAATGAAATTTCTAGTTCGTTAGTCTTATTATAGCATGAATCAAGAGATCGTTAATTACCTTCTAGATAATTATCATACCTACGGTAAAAAAATTAAATTAAATTGTTCACGAACTTATCTCAGGAGCTAACATTGAATAAGTGGGTAAACATTTTCTTAGGGGAGTTAAAGGACAAGTTACAAAAACAGTTTAAGACAAAAGAGTTGCGAGAACCAGAAATGAATCCAGGCGGGAGTGCTTCCGCCCTGCCCGGCGGGTGAGGGCGCGGATATAACACGGGAGGTACGCATAGACCGACGACGTCATAGAATTGCCGTACTTTAAGAATCACAGAAATCGTAGAACGCATTTTATTTTTAAGAAAAGAACAGGAAATAGTGCATAATGTATTAATTTATAATAATGTATAAATAATAAACCCGGTGTGGTGACGAAAAAATTATATAAGTATCACCACCCTATCTCATTCGACGGGAGATAAGGAAAACTTGAAATGAAGCCCTGTACCAACCGGTCTGGCCAGCGTGGCAACAGTAGGCCAAAGCCTTCCAACATCGGTAGAGGCCTATGTCCAGCAGTGGACTATGATAGGCTAATTGATAGATTGAACATTTAAATAAACTTATTAAATATAAACTCTATCCAATTCGATTAATTCAATTTATTTCAGTTCTAATAGATAGCTAAGGCCTGTTGTTTGCCGCACTTACCGAGTATACTGTTTGTGGATACGGTGGCATGGGTTAACAGAGTAGAGGGATGGTCATTTAGTGGAAGGTAGCCCGCCCCCTCCTTCCCCGCAACAGTCCGCCGTCCGTGTCTGCAGCACAGACTGATTAAACGATCTGCCGTCTGTCTCTAAACTTGTTTGTATTGCCGCTCTCATCAATGAAACTTCTTTAAACTTTGTTATGTTATATTTATAGCCATTCTTCCAGTGTATTTGTATAATACACTGGAAGAATGGCTGTAAATAATAAACCAGGTGGTGCTTAAAATTTAGTGAGTTCGGTTCTTTCACGTGATTTTTCAAGTAAGTAACACTTATCTGAAAAATGACGTGAAAATCTTGAACAGACGTAATACATGATTCATTGTAGTTACATGATACATCCGAGAGTGAGAACAGTTAAAATATATTGCCCAGCTTACTGAACTAGAATCAATAGAATTAGGTACTTGTCATCGGTACATTAATATTATGTCAACGACGGAGGTGTCAAGGGTCCAAGGTGCTAAGAGGAGAAGATAGAGTAGAATAGCGGACCCTAGGATACCATTGTTCCAAATGGGCAATTCCGATGTTAAACCAAAGGAATATTTCAAAATTAAACAAGGTTTAAACGAATTTTAAACGGCTACCGACAGATTATTAGTAATGCAAATATTCATAAGTTCGTGGTTGGCAATTCAAATGGCCGTTTTGTTAGTTTTGTGTCGCACGGTGACCTGCCGCTCCCGACAACCTTATTAAACTTAAACATTGATTATTCATTATCAAATTCATAACAATTATGATTTTAAATTTATTCGACAGTTCTGAATAGTTCCGTAACAGTTTAACACGATGTAGTGGTTGTGGCGAGTTAGCAAATTAATTAAAACGCTCATTGCTACTAGTCGCGGTCGTTACGAGTACGGTATCCTATTAAGCGAATACTGGGCCATGTAGTTGGCTGTATGGTGATGTGGTTCATTAACACATATCCAATAGAATATGCTAGGAAAATAAAGAATAAGTAGGATTCATTTTTATTAACATTCAAAAATTAAACTATAGACAGTTTAGGTTGCCTAGAAAAAATCGCTTCCAGCGATAAAACTGCCCACTGTACAGTCAGCATCAGATCGATCTTGACAAACTTGTACTCAAAATGATCTTAATGCCTTGGTTTTCCCTCTTTTCTGTTGATTAATTGTTCTGATATTTGGTACACACTTTAGATCTGTCAATAATACAATTTAAATAAATAAAATAAAGCTTTGTTAAAACTAAAAACTATAAAATAACAATAAAGATAAGAAAAATATTCCTGAATTTACAGATTTACTGATCTGTTAATAAGTCGATGCCTACTTTGTATGTTGTGCCTAAACTGTTATGATGGAATCAATTGAAATAATATGGCCTCATTAGTAAATCTGTAGTTTCAGTAATTTTAAGTAAGAATTCGGTTTAAAATTACATGTCAAAACACACATAAAGGTTTGTAAAATTAAAACTACTGGTCCAAACTCTATCATATTTTTATTGGACCAAATGGCTCCTTGCATCAAACTAAAACCTTAATTAAAATCGGTGTACATACATAAAAGTGTTAAAAACCTTCTCCTCTTTTTTGGAAGTTGGGTAATAAAATAATTTGATTTGCTCTTAATTTATCTTGGTATTTTATTTTGGTATTAAGATCATTATGAAATTTTGTAGTAATGATCGTTCTGATGCTGACTGTACATTAAACTGTATACAATAGAGGTGCTTGATGAGGCACCTCCACGTGCCCCACCCTGGACAACAGTGAAGACCGTGCCGCCTGCGGCCAATTCCGGCCAAAGCGCGAGTGGACTTGTAGAGGGTTGCTCGGAGGCTATGGTTTGTTAGTTACGGCCGCCTGTCACTCCAACAGAAAATTTCACCCCACATCCGAGGGGGCATCTCAAAACCATAGATGGCCCTGGGTCAAGTTTGTATTTTACACACATACCTACTCTTTTTATTGTCTTACATTTTACTTCTACGTAGGGTACAGGCAAGTTTCTACAAAATGGGTTCAGTACTTTTTATATTAATAAAATAAGGTACCATGTATAAAATGTCGATAATGTCAGCAAACAAATATAGCAACAGGCGACGGATTGTCTGGTTATATTATTGAAGCTAGGTATATTTCAAACATTCCTTTAATCTGAGAAGTTTGCCGACTTCTTATCTATTTCTGTTGGTCGCATAACATTTTTACATAAAAAATGGGCCACGATATTGATAACATCGTAGTTGGTACTTAGAATAAGATACCAATCACTCGTCAGATATAAGTACGATTACCAAATCGGTGTGTTTTAATATTATGTATAAATATATTTTTACTTATTGTTATTATCTCCTCCATGCTGGCAATGTTTATGTAATTGACTATTCAATACTTAAAATAAGTAGCTAATACGACGTAAACGACTGATCAAAACCATTCATTACAGTTAAGCCGAATTTCACTGCTGGATATAAATGCGCTTTTCACATTTTATGCTGTGAATTTCTTTGAGTAACACGTGAAAACTTCGTTTTCATAAGTGGACTTTTACTGGAAAAATCTAACCTTAGTTGCGAACTATATTTATTTGTTCAACAGAATACATACAGGGAAGATGAACTGAACCAGACTTGTGTTATAGTATAGACGTAGTCAATAAAGGTCGCGACCGCTAGTTTTTCACTGATGCTTTAAACAAGAGTAAATATTTCTGCTTCTATATAAGTATAAGTGACCAGGAAAGCTTAAATGTACATTTTACCTGAAGAGTAGAATAGTTTGTTAGGTTCAGTGCCAGACATGCTTGAAGGTCATCTGCTAAAGTAATACTAGCTACAAGAAAATCGGCCTCAGAGCTCTTTGTCTATATTTTAAATAATTTATTAGTTTTATTATAATGTTAAGTAAATATATCGTCTATCAAAATGCAAACATATGAAGCTATTTAAAGCTAATTAAATAAATTATTGTAGGCACTGTTACTTTATCGAAATATTCTGTGTGTGCAAAAGCCAATACGTTTAAGGATAACGGAAATGACTGCCAAAGCAATATTGCAATGTTGCGTCGCACGGGGTTGAAGCTGCAGTAAACTTTATAATTCTAAGTTATTAAGTAATTTTTGAAGGAGGTGTGAATAGGTTGAGCACCGATTCATTGAATGTGTCATAGTACCTGCGAAGATTCAATAGGTTTCATTACTATTTATTAAGTCAAAATTTACTATGTTAATTTATTTGTTTTGTGTTGGAATAATAATCACAAAATCGAAGTACTCGTACAATTAATTAATTTATAGAACTTATATTAATAATTATAAATTTTTGTACTGGTGGGTAAACTGACGAAATTTTTTTTAATATGACTATGATGGCATACTATAACACAGCCCATCTGATGGGAAGTGATTCTGATAGTAAGCAACACCATTGGCATTATACTCGAGCTACTGTGAACCTGAAGAAACCTTTAAATGCTCTTCTCGAAGAATTCTAAACTGTAGTCGCTTGGGAAAACCGCAGCAGGGAGTTTATTCAACAGCTTGAGCGTGCGTGGGATGAAATTCCTTTCATACCGCACGGTATTTATTGTATGTATTTATTCGGTCGCAATTTTTGATGATGAATTGTCTGCCTATGGCGAACGGTGGGATGGTAGAATTTAGCAGTGGGCATCATGTCAAACTATTCATCTGAGCACAAACCATTGTATAGGCGGTAGAATACACCCGGCGAAGCAAAGTCCCTCCTAAGGCTGAGAGGTTCCACATTGTCTAAGAGTATGGGATTGTCGAGGAGCCTCAACGCCCACCTTTGCATCGAATCGAAGGATATGCAGGCGCTCCTGCAAAAAGATGACAGCAGTAGGTACTTCATATGGGGCTAAACCTCTGCCTTGTAAAGAAGAGTCACTGCCCCGCAGTGAAGTGCTGTTGAGCACTCCAGGTATCTTTTATACCAACTTAACCTTGTTGCCGTCTTGGTCTTCTTTTGCTAGGCTCCACCTGCAATCCCCAGGCCCGGGTTTATGGAGGATGGTCCTGTAATGTGCCTCAACTTGGAACGTTTTAAGCTATTTATAAATTAAATTTACTGTATTTAGGACAGTGTGCCTTTAATACTGGGTCACTTTCTAATTAACGCGTACGAAAGAGTTCCCGTAACCAGCCGTAACATAACAATGCTCCCATTGTTCTGAACGGGAAGTAAATTCGGACCTTATGACCTTATTTACAACGCGAGGTTAGGTCGAAAACCAACTTCAGATTCATGTTAAGAAACGATAAGTAGAATACGAGTAGCAAGTTATTTACGTACTACGTATTATATGAACTTGATGGTATATTTTTTAATTACAAGCTAATCTTGCTGCTTTATATGAACTCACTTAGTAAACATAATCACTTCTGCAGTCTACTTATTCATACCTAAGAGTATGTATACACGTACCTTCATCTTTATACAACCCAGTCAGCCTAGTTGTCAGTATTTTAGAGTGTTATTTACTGGTATTATAAGTATGTCTGGGTAGGTTCACTATAACCTTATAAATTCAGTGCAGTCTAACAGTACGGTAAAATGAAGAAACTTCGCAATCAATAGGTAGTATTCCTTCTCTGGTTATTTATATAATAGTAACTTTTTATTAAGTTGATGTCACAATTATACTCGATCAATTTATGATTTTTTTGTTATCTATACTAATATTATAAAGGTGAAAAGTTTGTTTATTTGTTAATTTGTTTGAAAGCGCAAAATTCTGTAACTACCGGTTCGAATTGAAAAATTATTTCTGTGTTGAATATCCATTTAGTCCATTCATCGAAGAAGGTTATAGACTTCATAACATCACGGTACTACAACAGGGAGCGGAGTAGTGATCATAGGTACTAATATTATGAAGAGGAAAAATTTTCATTTTTGTACTCCAATAAATTCAAAACTACTACATGAACCATTTCTAAATATTTTTGTCATTTAAAAACTAATGTATTATCACTGACTAACATATATATTATATAAGCTATATTATAGTTTCAAAACATTAAATTTTTTCAAACATAATTAGAACCACGTGGCTTCTGGCATATTAGAATTTGGACCACCCCATCTCTTCCCATGCGGTGCCGTACAAAGCGACTTAAGGATAGGGCTTTTTAACATCAGATACACAGCTCAGCCTCAGATGCATGGCTCAAGGCAACAATAGTGCCCGTAAAACGGCAGTAGGCTCAGCCCCTATTACGTGAGACCGAATACAATGATTGGTGAAATGTGATCATTAATTTACCTCTGCTTAACCCTCCGGGGAGAAAGGCGTGATTAAAACTTCAATAACGTAATCAAAGGTGTAAAAAAATTACTAAAAATTCCTTACATCGCGTGCACTGTGAAAACTATCGATGATAGAACAAAATAATGTGCTCCGAAAATGTTTAATTTAAAAAGGTTTGCATAAAAGTCTGCGATATTATATGACTATCTGCTAAGGAAAATACACAATAACCACTTCAAACTATGTAATTCCAATGAATAACTTAAGAGGTATCATAATTTGAAAATTGTGCGCGATGGAATAAATTCAAGCAAAAATACGGATAAAGTCAAATCATGCAATCATTAATCCTTATCCAAATAAATTATTTAATCCTAGTGGATATGGAATGCTATATTCCCAACCGCTGGATCATTATAGGAGCGAGCAAACGCCCGTGGTTTAATAGGCCCTGCAGAGAAGCTAGCTAGTAATCTGCATGCAGGGCTTGGACCACAGCTCTTACCAATAAAGATCCGAACATCGCTGAAGTGAAGCGGGAGTTGCATGCTGCCTCGAGGTCTAGTAAAAAAGCAACGGCCAGGGCTAAGTTTGAGTTCATCAGGAGGATTGGCGAGCGGCTTGCGCTTACCCAACGGGCAGTCGTTCATTTTGGTCGCTCCCCAAAGCTGTCGAGAGAAACTTCTGCCAGTCTTGCCTTCCGCTGCTGCAAAAACCCGACGGTAGTTTGGCCCATGGGGCTAAGGAGAAAGCCGATCTTTTGGGTAACCTCTTTGCGTCAAACTCAACCATGAACTACGAGAACGCTGAGCTACCTGTCATCCCCAACTGTGGTGCTTCCATGTCCGAAGTAAAAATCACATAACGGGTGGTCCGGCGCGAACTTAAGTCCCTAGATATGCGGAAGTCGAGTGGGCCGGACGGTGTCACTTTGCCCCTGAGCTGTGCCCTGTACTTACACGCCTTTTTGCACTCTCATACTCTGCGAGATAGGTCCTGGCCTCGTGGAAAAATGCCTTTGTACACCGTGTGCCTAAGAAAGGTGACAGGATAGATTCGTCCAATTACAGGCCTATTGCTATCACCTCCCTTCTCTCGAAGGTGATAGAGCGTCCCTTCTCTCGAAGGTGATAGAGCGTGTTATTAATACACAGCTCCTGAGATACCCTGAGGGAAACGATCTACTGAGCAACCGACAGTACTGCTTTCGCCACCGTCGCTCTTCCTGTGACCTTCTTGTGTATCTCACAAACCAGTGGGCGCAAGCCATTGAGAGTCGGGGTGAGGCACTTGCGGTCAGTCTCGATATAACGAAGGTCTTTGATCAGGCCTGGCACAGAGTTTTTCTTATGAAGTTGCCATACTATGGATTCCCCGAATGAATTGATCGCCAGCTTTTTGTCCAACAGAAGTATCTAAGCCGTCATCGATAACAGCTGTTCGGACCGCATGGACATAAATTCTGGTATCCCACAAGGCTCCGTGTTGTCTCCGACCTTGTTTCTGCTGCATATCAATGACATGCTGTCTGATGGCTCCATTCATTTTTATGCGGACGATAGTACCGGGGACACGTTATATCTCTCGGTCCAAAATGGAGGAGAGTCACGAAGAACTTGTGTCTGAAATCGAGACTACTCTCTCTAGAGTACCCGAATGGGTACGACTAAACCTAGTCCAGTTCAAGCACAAGTTCTAAGGCACAAGTATATGTATTCACCGCTAAAAATACCCCATTCATTGTAGCGCCTCAATTCCTGGGCACACCCATTACCATCTCCTCGAGTATTGGGATCCTTGGTGTCGATATCTCCATCGATGTCCAGTACCGGAGTCATTTGGAGAACAAGGTTAAGTTGGTTAACAGGTTCGGACGATCTTTCACGTACACCTCCCCCTTCCAGGGGTTTGATAGGGAATTGTGCTTCCCAATCCCGAAGGGGACATTTTAAAACCGTGATGGCCCAGGGTCAGCTGAGGAGCGCGCGGTATACTCTAGGCAATCTTACACTTACATAAGTTTTAGTAGGTCTGAGTACATAACTATTCCTGATGGCTGATGGGGGTGGTATCTGAGGGAACTTCTGCACGAAACCAACGTTGGAACGGAATTCGAATTCAACGCGGGTGGAGCCGCGGGTGACATCTAGTATAATATATTACGAATATAATAGAAAATAGTAATAAATGTGTCTAAGAAAACGTCAGAAAATTGAAAAAAAAAATTAGCAAGTACAGCATACTTATTTAGTTTTTAGGCTTGTAATTTACACAACTGAACAATAATTGTCATGCAATTTTAGCACGCAAAGTAAATATATCGTAGAACCTAATCTAGTGTAATTAATCCTAAGAATCATATCAATTTCCGTTACGGACGTTTTATAAAAATGCCTTTAGTTTTTTACTACTATTAGCCTTCTAAATCCTGCTTATCTTTATGTTGTTAAATGAGAAATCGTAAATTAAGATTTAAATAAAAGATGTCTTGTAAACATCAAACCTTTTGCTAAAAGCGGTAATAAATTGTGGGACCCGCGATTTTTTCGTATATTTTTTGTTGCCATTGTATTACTTTTCTGCTTGCCTATTTTTTGTAAACATGCTTTTACCAACTACAGAATCAGATCCTTATCTGAAACATACATATTTTTGATCTTTTGTAGGAGGTAGTCAAAACCGTTTAAACCAGTCACTAATGCACTATCTTCTACAATATTGTATTTGTTTCACACATGCCTTTTGACTTATTTCAATAGATACCTACATAACAAAGTTATATACGTTATAAAATGACCGACGTATAACTTTGACAGTAATTTGACATAGTGAATATGTGATTTTGTATGTATTTGACAATTTACTGTTGACTATTATTTAATTTATTTGATGCGAGTGTTTCTCAAATGAAATACTTGAGTGAATACAATTAAATGACATCGCTTATGAATATGCAGTGTGTATTCGAATTACTAATTTACTAGCGTACAATGAACAAAAGGTCAACAGAAACAACCTCTGTTCCTCGTTGAAAATATAGATATTAATAAATTTGATCATTATAATAAATTAAGATTACGACCGAAGTTGACATTCACTTCTATATCAAGCAACTTTTTTCAAATGCCTTCAAAAACAAGTTTTCCGTCATAGGTATTTTGCACTTATTTTGATTGACAAAAACGAAAAGACATTCCGACGCCACATTGGCTACTGGTGTATAAACATTTATCAAATCTTAATCTAACTTATCTATCAAAAAATAAAGGTTATTGATATATCTGTTCTTACCACGCTTTGCACTTTACTATAACTATTATCTACTGATATACCTGGATTACATTGATTTTGAATAATAATTACGTTATCATAATAACATCGCGCACTATCAGAAACTGATTTTGATATTCGACTCTGTTTATGTCTTACATTATGAAGCACTTAGCATATGTCCGATTGATTAGTGAAGCACAATGGTATTAGACTGAAACAATAAATAAATAACATAAGTACTTACAAACAGCCGTGCCTTTTTCTGATTGGGTAGGCTGTGACAAATAAACAACCAAACCAGTCAGATAGTCACAGTGGATAACAGCGATAGACTCTAGAATAAAAGAAATGTGAATTTTGATTAAAGAACATAGGCATTAGTATAATTTACGAAAATCAATGCATTTTTCGAAGTTGACATAGTGAATAAATTAAATAAAATTATCATTACACTTCTTTTGGTTCATTACCCTTGCATTAATCATAATGTTTAATCGTATAACAACGTTAACTCATTCTAGGTACGTACCTACTTATGCTTATTTTGACTTTAGAACTTCCTTCGTGTAATTGGTAATAATGTATTTGTAATGCAGTTGACGAACATCATGTTCTTCAAACACCTTTGTTAACATAGCACTACATTGTCAATAAAGCACTACATTTTCTTTATACTTGAGAAAATTATTTATATATTCGAGGTGGGAAACTATTCCGTAAGAGCAACCGTAAGGCAGCCTTTGTTGCATGGAGTGTATCTTCATCGAGAGTACATCGTCATAAACCACAAATAAGTATCTATATTATATTATTTATTTCAATCATAATTTATTGGTATGTATGTAAGTAAAAACTAATTTTATAAAAAATAATAAAATAAAATAATATCATAAATAAACAATAAAAAACTAAAAAAATATTTAAAACTTTTTTGACTTGATTTCACACCAGTTCCCAAATTTTAATGGCAATCGAATTAATTCAACCAGCCACAAGGGAAAGAAAAAAGAAAGAATAAATAGATTAATTTATTTTAACAATTTGTATGTCACATATTTCTTTTTAATATTGATCATGGCTATTGCGAGGTATATCTGTCCTAAGTCAAAAGTGTATATTGAATAGCTATTTGTCAAATTTAATTATATAATGTATGAAGATTTGACTTTTACTAAACGTCATTCAAGTCGCAATCTTATCTTGAAGAACAGTCGGTTGTTCCCGACCCCCGGTTTATTGGTCGTCGTTTATTATCAAGATAAGTTATCTTTGAGGAGCCAATTAAATTTGAAAACAAAGGTAACATAATAAGGCGCCACAGCGAACTCGAGTGGAGTGCGGGACGCGTAGCGTGAGGGCAGCCACTGCGGGGAGGGGGTCACTGGCTCTGGCGACTTGCGTAGGCGCAACTCCTTTGTCGTTCAAAGGATTTATAACGTAACATTATGAGGAATCGGCTATTGTATTATCTAAACTAAAGATTCGATGATACGATCGGCATTTTGATTGTAGGTACCTACTAAGCTTCATTACCTATTTCAAGTATAGTTGAAATTATAAATATTAATAACAGTAATGTATTATAACAAAATAGAGTAAATCATTATGTTATTTAATGCAATAAATCATAAATAAATTTAAGTCATTGTTTCCTTTCGATTTTAAATCGAAGTTAAAGTTTTTAGTAACTGAATAAGAACTCACTCCATACTTGCCCTATATCCGTTCGGCACCTCAATCTCCCATTTTATTGCCTTTATTTCTTTCAAAGGTAGACACAAAGAACTGTGTTTATAGCTAATGATGCTTAGGTGTGTATTTTAACACAAAATCCGGACGTCTAAAAGGTACATGTAAAAAACACACTACACGATTATAATAAGGATCTGCTGTACTTGGAGCTGAGGTTCTCTTTGGTGGCGCCTATTTTTTGTTAACATTTTTGGACGCATATTAAACCAAGACTTGGTAGAGCAATAAAATGGCAACTGTAGAAATTTAACAGCCACTTTCGGCGGAACCCTCAACTTTATTATTTAAATTTATTATTACATTAATGGCTGCCCGCTTACGCGATAGAAATTCCCAAGGCTTATTTTCTAAATAAAATGTTTTTACAATGCAAATAAAAGGTACAGTATTTGATATAAAATTATAAAAGATTTTCGATATTTATAACGTTGGTTATATTATTTTACACATTTTTCAATTTTTTTTGTAAGATGTCAGTATTGTATTGAATAATGAAAATATAATGAAATTTAAGCATGACTAATACATAAATGAATTAATCTAAAATTTATTCAAAGGAAGTATTCTGGGGCAGAACAAATCAAAAAGTCAATTCTCATAAAACTTGAATTAAAAAAGTAACAGAGAAAACAAATTAGGGCAACAAGTCAAACTTTTGCTTTGACTTACTTAGTTGTGTCACGCAATATGAAATAACATCGAAATATAATATTGGAGCCGCATAGTGTAGTAAAAAGAAGAAATGAAAGTCATTCAATAATCAAAATTAATCATCTAAATAGAAACAATTAGTGGATAAAAAGTTAGAACCTAACATAATCTCAACTAAATTTAATAGCTTTCTGTATCTACGTACTTATCATACTCTACTATAAAGCCGGTACACAACGACAAACAACAAAGCATCAGTTTAAGATTAACCCCATCAATTTGAGATAACAAAGACTTCTATTTTCTTGTGTGGCCTCTAAAAATGAAATAAAAGTACCAAACAAAATAGTATTCTACACACTTTCTACTCAAACACATTTATGATGTTTCGATATTTAAGAATAAAAATCTCGAATCAAACAAGGGATCTCACAAAATACATTTGGATGATTCGTATCAACTAAATGAATTTTTTACGGACGTTCCCCTATTTCCACCAGTTCTAGTATCATCTCGTGATAATCCTAGAACTGGTGGAAAGACACTGCAGATTCGTAAAGATTCCATCCTCATTGGGATCCGCTTTTTCATTCAATAGATATTTGTGTACATCACAATGATCAGTAAAAAGGCGAAGGAAAGCTAACGAAGCATCTTGATTGGGATACAATGCGAACTTAGAGTCGTCGGTCCATTAGTGAAAGAGTCGGTGTCACGATTCGACTCGCACGGATTTTATTATTTATTCCGAGTTTCGTAACCGCAGTGCCACGCCATCGGCATGCACAACAAATGAACGTTTATGCACAATGAATAAACAGGCGGAGTGAAATAATGTGACGACCCACGGCGATTACACTGAAACCATTGCAGCTTGTTGGTTAAATTTGGAAATTGCTGTAGTGTGGACGTGTACCTGCTTGTATGCTGCCGCTATAGGTAGACCATACTATTAAAGAATTAATGAAATCCACAATGACTTCGAGCAGTCGTTTTATCAAGCAATTTCTTACTTAGATATTTTTTGAATGAATAGAATTAATAAAACTTTAAGGAGGTAGGACACGGCGGTATTTCCGCCCAATTGAGCAGTCCGACTGGGGAAGTACCTCCGCCCTACAGAATACCGTGACTATAATAACTACGTGTTGTGTTTCCAGCGGTGAGTGGGGTAGCCAGAGCTCACTGGTGAATTTGTGCTGCCAGTGGGAAGACAAAAGGCTTGTCCTCTTCTACTGACGGCACAGAAACTCTGTACTTACAGGGTTGGCAGCGCGACTGTGTCTCCTCTGGTGTTACAAACGTCCATAGGCCACGGTAACCACTTTCCATCAGGTGGGCCGTGTGCTTGTCTGCCAACTAAGTGGTATAAAAAAAAAAAAAAATTATAAGGACTATTTAGAACCTCTCATCTTTCACCCTTCTCGAGATATGGTTAGATCAATATAAATATATCTTCTGCTTGCTGCTGCTTGCTGCAGTACTATCATATTGGGCTAATAACAATCCTATATGTGTCCTTCGTTATGTTGTGCTATATGGCGGTGGTTATAATATGCCCCGGCAACCACACGCCACCCATAGGTAAAACCTAGAGTTTTTACCCACCTAATTTTGATCGCGTATTGATTGCCTTGGAGGAAAGCTAAGGAAAGGCATTCAACTAGACCTGTGATAGCGTCCATATAAATCGTCTCAAAAGAATTGTGAATGTCAAAACTTTGTATGCAACTTATTATAATTATTCATAATTTGAGAGTAAGTACTGTTGATGAATTATGTTAGCAACACAAAATGCCACTGATCAGCACGCGCATGAGCTCGGTTTGTGTGAAATTAATTAAATATCACGTTTATTTTATTTTATACTTTTGGGGTCCAATCTAATTAAAATATTTTATCCACCTTTTAAACGCAGTTATTTCATGTAATTCTTAAGCATCACATAGGCACGCCTAGTGTTAATTATTTATTACGGCCTTCATGAAAAACTATGATGCTGAACTTTAATATAATAAACAAATTATACATTTGCATAGTTCGTTTAAGGCCTGGCCTATAAGGACTGTCAGTTGAAATTGTAGCATTATTGGCATATTAGGTACCTATCTCACCCTACCTAAATTTTACTTTTTATACTTACAATAAGATATTTAGAGGCCAAAAGGCTGAAAGAAAAACAGAATTAATAAAAATTTTTTTTATTTTCATTCGAAGTTTTGAGAACAATGCCACCTAAGCTGTTTAATTTACATCCGAAACAGTGAAACAAAAAGGATAAAGTGACGACATGCGCCGACACCAAAAGCCTAGAGATGTTGAGCGGTGGTTCGCTCAGCGCCGCGCAAACTGTGCCGCCGCAAAAAGGACGAATCATTAGGAGGCGCCACACGAGATCCCATTTAAAAGTATGAGAATATTTTCACAAAAAGCTTCACATTCAACTCCCAGCACATTCATTTTATGAGAACAATGAGTGATTTTTGTATTTTTCTTTAGTTCTATGTCGATTTTATCCGCAACAGCGTGGAGGCGAGCCTCTGTGGTTGTCGCCTCGTTCCATCTTCGACTTTTTGCTATAAAGGAAGCGCGGGCGTCAGCGCAAACGGTGGTTTAATTCCCGAAGAGGTGCGTCTTCGCTGCCTCTCCCGCCCCGCGTTATTAAATGTACCCCTCCATCGCCCTCATGGCGGCGGGCGCCGCATTTACGCGCGTAACGCTAGTCACACACGGACTAGTATATGTCCGTGATGCTCCTGGCTGCCACCCACCACACCGCTATATTAAGTAATGTCTATTCTATATAGTGAAAGCATTTATTAAGTGGCATCTTTAGTTCATTATTCAAATCAACATTCTTATCGATCTCCCTTAATGACTTAATATTGTCAAACAAATGTCAAATCAAAATTGACTACCAGAATCTACATTACCACAGAACAGATAATAGTACTAGCGTAACATTACATATTGAAGAAGTGAATCTATTTAATGAGTAGGCGAGCAACCGGCGAGTCAATGATGTTTTTTGAAATCTATTTCTAACAGATCCATGACAGGGCCTCGTAACATGTCAATGTGACGGCATAATAGTGTGGAGACAATGGACTTCAAGACTTGTTTATTAAGTGGATGGAGTTGTTTTGAAGTAGAGTGTGCGCAGGAGTGGAGGCGGCGTCTGGTCGGTGAGAGCCAATGATAGCCGCTCGGCGCAGTGGGAGGATCGAGTAATCATGCATTAAGACTATCACGAGCTACGAGGAGATTCACTTTACAGTAACATTATATATACAATGTATTATAATTTTTTTTTTTGTAACGATGTATAGTAAGCTCTCTAAAGCAACCTTAATTAGATAAAAAACGAAAGTCCATTCTTGTATATGTACATTCTTGCGAAGATATTGACATGTTTATTTCACTATTTTTCTGCCTGCTTACTACCTTTACTTGATAGATGACCCTTTTAATGTAAGTAGATTATTCTATATTTTAAGTGTAGGTTCAACTTTAAAGGTACATTTATGCCTATAAATCCCCAAAAGTGTAGATAGAAGTTTATGCAATAATAAAGTGAACTAAACAAAAAAGGGCTGAAAAAGTAACTAGCCGTAAAGTAAAAACCTTTAATGATCATGTTGGTCTATTCATAGAGTGGACCATTTTATTTTATTAAACAGATATAATAATGAATATTGTTATATATAAGCACAATAAAATTATTCTCCTTCTGCGTATTCCAAACCTATCTTGTTTAACAAAAATATAATTTATATTTAAATTTCAGAATGCACAAAACATACAATTAAGAAACTTGAATAACTATTTTTAAATTTAAAATGTAGTTTAGTAAACACATGTAGGGTGATTTAGTCAAAATATAGCTACTCATACATTTCACTGAAGGTATAGTAAGTACTTCAAGTTATCGAGCTTATTTTTGTGAGTGAATAAGGTTTATGGAATCCTCTGGAAAGTATGTTAATGTTGCCTAGAAAGAATAGCTTTTAGCGATAAGGCTCCATGTTGTGCGTTTAGCTATTTTTATCCATATTTTTTTTATACCACTTAGTTGGCAGACAAGCACACGGCTCACCTGATGGGAAGCGGTTACCGTGGCCTATGGACGTATGGAACACCAGGGGTGTCACACTCGCGCTGCCGACCATGAAGAAACCTTCTGATGTCCCTATTGAAGAACCCCACATGTAATTCAACAGTTTGAGTGTGCGTGGGATGAAGTTTCTTTCATACCGCACAGTGCGTACCGTCTCAGGTCGCAATGTGTGAGGATGAATTCCCTGCCTATGGCGAGAGGTGCGATGATAGAATGTAGCTACGGGCATCATGTCAAATCTAATTAATTTAATTATGTACTGACACACACATGGCAGAATATGAGCGAACTACACTGTTATTATACCACCTCTATACACCATGTTCTAGCAAATAAATGAATTTGATTTGATTTGATTTGAAAAAAGCTCTGGTGGGTTCAAGTGATCTTATAAAAATGTAATTTTTGATTTTGTATTAGGTACGGAATCCTAAAAGGGGTAGGATTAAAGTAAACTGGCGGGCTATAAGGTTTATTGACATCAGACCTCAACTCATGAAGTGTGTAAGGACCGAAGCTCGCTGCTTACTTTGAACGGATAAAGGCCAGATTATTGTGAGTGTGAACCATAACAAGAAGTTTTAATATTGATTTTAACTTCAAAAGCATCTTACTTAAAAAGTACAGAAGTTTTCATAAAATATTTTTTATCCCTAATCTATTCTCTCAGGGTACCGTGAAATCCTCGAAAATCTTGCTTAACTGATGGTTACCCCGTAAAAGAAACAAAGCAGTGTTACCTTTTCATTGATAAATTAATCAGTCGGGACCAGTAACTTATATGTTAACAGATTGATTCCCCACGGGGTTGAGAGGCAAGGCGAAGGTTCGACTATAAAGAATAAGCAGACCCAAGGCGTTTGCGTTTGATCAACATGTTTATTTATGATAATTGTTTGTGTCTGCCATTTTATATCAATACTAACTGTTACTTTCGGCTCCGTAAGCGCGGATCCCTAATCCCGTTTCCGCAATCCATGAATACCTACTTCCGACTAAAATGGCCTATGTGTTATGTCCATATGCGCTGTAGTCTATCCTTGTGCCTACTAAAACCAAACATACATCTTCACAAACAGTTCCATTAGTTATAATGTTCCTATCCCTCAGATGCGTGAGTTATGAATAACTATTAATTGTATAACATGAACCCAAATTAGGGTTCTGGTCTTGTTTGATTATAATGAAAGAACATTTATGATTTGGTTACTAGGCTTACCCAGACTACTTTAGTTTTTACCGTAGGTCGCAGATTTAAGGCCTATTCGCACACAACAGTGCCGGCACGTGACCGACAGTTCCGTATCGTTCAGTTCCGTGACGTGCTAGTCATGACATATCAGTACTGACAACGCGTGCAGTGTTTTTATCCAACGAGCGCACCAGTTTCATGTAAAGATGCCTCGATATTCAAGAGCACAATTAGCAGCGATTGCTTTAATATTAGATGAAGACGATGAATTTATGTAAGAAGAAGGCAATGGGTTCATAACGCGTGGAGAAAAAGAAAAGAAGAAGGAGAGTTCGCCATCCTATATAAACATCTGATAGATGATGAAACAAAGTTTTTTGAGTATTTCAGGATGCCAAAACATTGTTTCAACATACTTTTATGCAAACTCACTGAAAAGTTGACAAAACGAGATACTCATTGGAGAAAAGCTATACCACCAAGGGAACGTCTAGCAGTCTGTTTAAGGTATGTGTCAATAAAACAACAAATCATAATCAAAATATTTTATATTAATGGTAAGAATTATAGAATCCCCTAACTGTGTAGTTGTTATCAGAACTTTTTACAAGTACAATCCTGTTATCTAAATTACTGTCCATCACAACATTTTCATAGTTCACGTGGGACCTGCTTTGGCTCATAATGGCGCTTCCATGATCCTCCACCACAACAGTTTCATAGTTAATCGCATTAGACCTGTCTTGACTCGTAATGGTGCTCCCATGATCCTCCACCACAACAGTTTCATAGTTAATCGCATTAGACCTGTCTTGACTCGTAATGGTGCTCCCATGATCCTCCACCACAACAGTTTCATAGTTAATCGCATTAGACCTGTCTTGGCTCGTAATGGTGTTCCTATGATCTTCCACCACAACAGTTTCATAGTTAATCGCGTTAGACATATCTTGGCTTGTAATAGCGCTTCCATGATCTTCCACCCCAACGGTTTCATTCATCGTGCTAGACGTATCTTGGCTCGTATTAGCGTTTCCGTGATTTCCCACCACAATAGTTTCCAAGTTAGTAACATTAGTAGACCTATTTTGGCTTGTAATTATTGGGCTTGAATCATGCGCAAGCCTTGGAAATTTGTTTTTCAATAATTTTGATTCGTACTTTTGAACAATTGCAAACATTTCTGATTTAGCTTCAAATAAATCACAAGGGTGCAATTCTTTTAATGTCGGAGCAAGAGATGCCAAAAAAATGACAACCGGATGCTCATTTTGGCGAATCAAATAATCTATAACTTCTGATGAAGCTGTTCTTACATTATTATTGACCTTGCGTCCTCGGGATCCACGACTTCTTACTGATGTTTGATATTGATTCGTCGTTGAAGAAGCTTGCGAATGTTGAGAAACTGGTGATGGAATCGGTGAATATGTTAGCAAATTAGTACCATGGGATTCAGGAGCGGGTGACACAGCTTGAGTCGGCAGTGGAGATTCTGGAATATGTGGAATATTTTCGATGTTATGTCTATCGTCAAAAAATTTAACCAAAAAACCTAGTTGCTCATGGTATCTATATAGCTTTGTTGACTTGCGACCTTGACCACTTTTAGTAACATTCTTTTGAATACTCTTTCTAAAGTTGTCCCTTATATTCGACCATCTTGCTTTACATATTGAACCTGAAACATAAAATACACGTTTAATTCATACAAAATACAATAATTTAATATAACTGATGAAATAAATAACTAAATAAGTTTATTTTTATAAAAGTATCCAAGTTATAATTTTATATTCACACTGATCTATGTATTTCTTTTATTTCAGATTTTTGGCAACAGGGGACTCGTTTAAAACAATATCATTTAGTTGTCGTTTAGGACACACCACAGTACATGAAATCGTTAATGAAACCAGCAAAACCATAGTGGAGACGTTGATGGAAGAAATGTTACCAAGACCGACAACAGAGATGTGGCTATCCATTGCTAATGATTTTTATACTAACTGGAATTTTCCTAATTGTTTGGGAGCATTAGATGGAAAACACGTAACTATACAGGCTCCTGCCAATAGCGGCTCCATGTTCTTTAACTACAAGAAAACCTTTTCAATCGTCTTGTTAGCACTTGTAGATGCACAGTACAATTTTATTGCTGTCAGTGTTGGTTCATATGGTAAGAACAGTGATGGTGGCATATTTGCAAATAGTAATTTAGGCAAGGCATTGGAACAAGATAATTTATCTGTACCAACAGATGCACCATTACCAGGCACGGAAACACCAAGTCACTATGTAATTCTTGCAGATGAGGCATTTCCTTTAAAACCGTATTTGATGCGTCCCTATCCAGGGCGAAATTTGGATTTATCTAAAAAGATATTTAATTATCGTTTATCGCGAGGTAGAAGAGTCGTAGAGAATGCCTTTGGGTTATTGGCTCAAAAATTTCGAATATATTTTAGACCAATTCAAGCTAAACCAGAAAATGTCGACCATATGATACTATCAACATTAATCCTACATAATTTTATTAAGAAACATGTAAATATTACATACTCACAGGAAATCAGAAATGTACGAGAGGCAAATGAAAGTGGAGATATGCTTCGCCATCTTCCTTTACAGGGAGGAAATGCCACAAATGAAGCTTTCATGACCAGAGAAGAATTTAAAAACTACTTCAACTCTGAATCAGGATGGCTAGACGGTCAAGAGATGAGAATATAATACACACGACAAACAGACAAGAGTTACTTTCACATTTGTAATATTAGTATGAATAAATACATATCTTTTATTTGATCTGACTTTTATTTTTCAGTCCTATTTTTACATGTAAATAACTTCATCAAAGTCTAAAATAGTGCGAGGCGTACTGGCGCACAACACAAAAAAAAAAATAGGTGGGTAGTTAGGTACATACCGCTTACGCCCAATTGTAGCCCAATATTGTTCCATATGTTTGCTTTAATATTATTGTCCATGTATTTTCTGTGTGAAAGATCATAAATTGCAGGATGTACACGGACCAATTCAATCAGCTTTTCGTCGTCCATCTTGAAAAACTGCAACTGTGCACTTAAAAATATTGTCTGCTAGAAATTTACGTCAGATCACGCGAGCGTCGGTGCAGCACTGACATTACTGAACGTCACTGTCACTGATGAGTACGAATAGCGTCGTACAAAATGTATGCTACAATATAATTTTTGACTGACACTGTTGGGCACGTTACTGAACGGCACGCGCCGGCACTGTTGTGTGCGAATAGGCCTTTAACGGACGTCTTTCATGTCATTTTCTTTTTTTTTAATCATTATCTTTTCTCACATACTTACATATAGGCATTATAAGGTTTTTTCAAGGGTCGGCAGCGCGAGTATTACGCCCCTGGTATTTCATACGGTCATAGACCACGCTAACCACTTCCCTTTACTTTCCTTAACCTAACACTTCTAATGCCCTTCTTGAAGAACCCCAAGGTGTAAAAAAATTACCTAAAATTTTTCTGTCATCGCGTGCGCTGTTAAATCTATTGAGAGTAGAACAAAATAATGTTCTGCGGAAATGTATAACTTAAAAAGTTTACGGAAAAGTCTACGATAGCAAATATATATCACCCAAGGAAAACCCACAGTAACCATTTATTTATTTTAGAAATTAGAAAATAGTAATGATTTATTTCGAAGTTATTTATAATTCTTTATCTAATTAAATACGTTAGGTATATGGTGCGTGTAATGTAGATATAAATTGCCATTCAAACTATATAATTACAATAAATAACTTAAGGTATATCGCAATTTGAAAAAACGGACCACCTGATGGAAAGGGGTTGACGTGGCCTATAGACGTGTGCAACACCAGAAAAGCCACACTCGCGCTGCCGACCCAATAATCACAGAGTTTCTGTGCCGTCAGTGTAGAGGACAAAGCAGGACAAGGCACGAAGGTATTATAACCGGCGGTATTCTGTATCTAAATAAATTATTTCGTATTCAAGATTGTTTCAATACCTACCTGTTGATTACTTTTAAATTATTGAAATCGAAGGTTCTATTGAAAAGATATTACCAAATTATAAATGTCAATAATACGGTTTATTCTCATACATTATTTGAAAACAATTAAATTACGGGCATGGATTCGAAGTATGTGAACATCTTCTGTTCAGCAAAACCCCCTACGTCTGGGGTTTTGCTGAACAGAAGATGTAACGGTCACGGAATCCGAATACGTGGTCCTGAACCTCCATGCGATGCATCCTGGGCAACGAAGGCGACACCGCGTCTAACCCAGGGAAGGCGCTGGCTTCTGGCCAGAAGGTACAGCGGTAAGCAGGCAAGCGGCGTGCTCGTTGCTTCCGCCTCTCCCCTTTCTGGGGTTCGAGAGTGAATCCGGGCTTCCCGCTCCTGATGAGGTCATCTTAAACCGTAGATGACCCCGGATCAGCCGGGGAGCGCGAGATGCGCCTACCCTAGGCAATCTTACAATCCCGAGATGGCATGCGGCTTTTGTTAGTAGGAGTTCAACATAACCACTTCTGATGGCCCACGGGGGCCGACGACAAATACCATTTGAGGGAACTTCCATACGCAATAAAAAATTTGGAACGGAATCCGAATTCCATGCGGGCGGAGCCGCGAGTAACAGGTAATATTTTCATAAAAGTATTATGGTACATATTGAGAGTCAATCCTACATTACCACAAAGCAGACTAGTACACATTGGAAGAGAGGAAGATGGATTTGGTAGTTTTTCATTCCGTATTGCTGTATTTAATAATTACGATTATCACAAACATAAGAATATAATATAATATTTCAAAATCTTAGTATTGCATGCATAGCAGTTTGATTTAGGTAACTCTTTGCATTTAACATTTACAAACTTATTATTTCAATTTTGCCATGGAGGCGCAGTCTATTTTTTTTAATATCGAGTTCATCAGAGTTGCAAATGAGTTTAACTATCTGGAATTTTAACTATCTGTGTCTCGTATATTTTTTAATATTTATTTATTAACTTATGCAATGTATCATAGACTAAATATAATATAAACCTTCAAAAAGTTCCACCCTCATTCTAATACTGATTTAACAGCTTATATTTGAAGTAGCATTAATTCATATAATTTATGAAAGTTTCTATGACCTCTAACTACAATTTTTACTACGGTAGCTGCCTTCATCAGGTACACTGTATGCTAATTTAGTAATCCCAAAAAAATAGTCATCTCTTGGAAGATACTGTGTCATTAAGAGACAATCTCTCAGGAGTAACAATACAAAGTAGAAGGCATATAATTAAAATTACAGTGCTCTCATATATTTCTGTGGTAGTCTCAATAATTTCGTTATCTATCCAAAAGAATATGGGAAATATGTGTAAATGAGATGGCGCAAACAAAATAGTAGTTTAACCGGTTCCGTGCTAAACAATGGATGAAATCACCTCAGTCGTAGTGTTAAATTGTATTTATTGTAGTCAAATAATTTTATCATTTGTATTGATATGAAGTGACTAAAAATGTTTTAGTTACTGATTATTTAGTCTTAGACCTTACCAATCAATAAGCCTGTTGCTGTTCTCTGCATTACTGATTTCATACAAGGTCACTAAAATCACGAAAAGCTGATTACTTATCAATCAATTTATTTGAGATTTGTTATGTAAACGTTTTGGTGAGAAATAAACATTATTATTATTATTATTATTATTATAATCAAAAAAAGCAATACACGTACCTCGGCTCCAAAATGCAAACTTTGGATCCAACTATAATTATTTATTGAAATAATTACTTTCGGGATTGGCTCTCGACATTCACACATGTAGTTTCACATCGAACCTCGCCTTATCACACTTTATTTAGGAGAAAATAGAGCCTTAACAAAAGAACTCAAATAATTTTGACATGCAGTACACTTTTAACAGTAGAGAAAATGTGACAGTTCACATGTGACACCTCTTTGAAGTGAAGACTGTTTTGTGAAGTAAAAGGTGTTTGTGTATATTTGCATGTTTGCATATTTATTTTTCCAAATCAACAATTGCCCAGTAGCAAACTCAAATAGTCATGTGAAATGCCACCATTACTGAAGGAAATTGTGATCCGCTATTGCGTTTATGAATTATTAATACAAATATTAACAGTACTTCGTACTTCTAAGTTTAGATGACCCTTTAGATGGAACCGGATAGGTGCCCAAATGATAGTTATATTTAGGTGCAAGCCATTACCGACCTTCTTACGCAATTATTTCAACTTTTTAATTTCCTTGCCTCCGTTCTGGGTTAATCTTGAGATTCGGCGTATTCAGTTGATTCCCTTGGTACATTTTATTTACAAAGATTTTTTTACAAAACAACCATAATACGTTAAGCTTTACTTAACTATAATCATTCTTTTCAAATGGGTATCACTTTTGTACGAGTCATTCCAAAGTTATGTCAATTTATATTTTTGTGGACCAAGGAATTCAAAAGTGTGGCAGGGTTTTTATGTTCCCATCTGGCCGAGAAAAAGGGGAGGGGGAGGGGGGAGTTGTAGCGCGCCTTCGTCTCTGCATACTTCTGCTAGAGTGATAGGCGACTCCACCTTACACCATAGGCACAAGTTGAAAATCGGAAAATCGTAAAAAGTAAAATAAATCGGAAAAAAGTATTTTCTCGATAATTAGCCTCAAGATCCTCAAGCCTCAAATCAATCTCAAGAGAATGAAAAACGTATATTTTTTAATCGATTGACTCAAAATTAAGAAACGCATATTATGTCCAGGAAAACCAGGAAAATCCTTTGCGAAACCAAGGAAATGAAATGAAAAGCCACAAGCGAAGAGTTGCGCGAGATTTTAACAAATTTCACCTCGTTAAATAAAGTAGATACGGAGTTCTAGAACAATCCTCTAGGGATGTATACGTAGTTTAGTAGCCTACCAAGTAGTACCAAGGGAATCACAGTTCAACCCCCGAAAAACCTAAAACTCCAATTCTAAGGAAATCTAATCATAATACAAATGCCGCATTTCTTTTTTCAAGAAATTAACTAATCCTTAGACTGATAAATTACAATAATTACTTATTTTAGACTAATAAGTTGGCGTTTCGTTAATAGTTTTATTAAAAAGTGGAATGGAATGGTCATATCAAGGGAGTCAAATTTTAGGCCTTTAGAATTTATTTAAAACCATTTCTGTCTAAATTAGAATCTAAAACTATCGTGCCTCAGTAAGGTCTCACATTGAATTAACGTAAAAATAGGTCTTAATATTAACATACTTACTGAGTTTTAGGTTCTAATACTACCGTACTTTTTTCTTCCGGACATGATAAAATTTTGACTTTCAAGATTCATCCTTCTAGAAACACAGTTTATCTAAGTAGGTACTCACATGGCTCGATCCATTAGTTACTATCCACAGCTAAACTATATAATTCGGATTCTCTTCCAACTTCTTTTTCGTGCAAAAGTTCCCTGTGATACCACCCCCGTCGGCCATCAGTAGTGATGACCACATGTGAAAACCGCATGCCGTCTCTAGTCTTGAAATTGCCTAGAGCATCCTTCGCTCCCCGGCTGACCATGTATCATCTGCTGTTTAAGATGACCTCCTCAGAAGTGGGAAGCACGGTGTCCCTATCGAACCCCGGCAAAGAGGACGTGAAAGGCGGGGCGGCGGAAGCAACCAACCCGCCCCTTGTATGCTCTCCATTGTACTCTCTGGTCAGTGGGACATGTGGGAAGCCCCTTAGCAGCCATCTACTCAGGGTCGCTCTCGTTGTGACCGGTATTTGCCGTAATTGCCCACGGACCGGCGCATGGAAGTTCCGGACCACATATTCGCATCCCGTTCCCGTTGCATCTTCTATTCAGCAGCCCCTCCTACTTCAGCTGACATACTTCAAACCCCGTTGTACCCCTTTTACCCATTCCCGTAATTTAATAGTCTTTAAATAATGTATGGGAATCTACCGGTTTTATTGACATTTATTATCTTCTTATCTGTTATATTTGAGTAATATCTTTTGAAAAGAACGTCCAATTTCAATAATTTAAAAAGTAATATATAAACTAAGTAATAAAAAATGGAAACAATCTTGAAAACGTAATTTATTTAGATAAAAATAAAATAAAGGTAGTTCTGTGATCTGATTTTGATCGGATTTTTTTCCTTGAATTTATTTCGGTGCGCGTAAATTTATAAATCGCGATATTCCTAAAGTTATTCTTTGTAATTACATAGTTTGCATGGCAATTTTGATCCATATTAAATGCACAACACATCTAACGTAGTATTCGAAAGAATAATACTGTGCGAATGGATCTCCAGCTTTTTGTCCAACTGAAGCATCGAAGCCGTCGTCGACGGCAGCTGCTCGGACCGCATGAACATAAACGCTGGTGTCCCACAAGGCTCCGTGTTGTCTCCGACGCAGTTTCTGCTGCATATCAATGATATACTGTCTGATGGCTCCATTCATTGTTATGCGGACGACAGTACCTAGTCCAATCCAACTCCACTAAGACACAAGTATGTGTATTCACCGCTAAGAAAACCCCATTCATTGTAGCGCCGCAATTCCTGGGCACACCGCTTACCATCTCCTCGAGTATCGGGATCCTTGGTGTTGATATCTCCAGCGACGTCCAATACCGAAGTCATTTGCAGGACAAGGTTAAGTTGGCATCAAGAAAACTCGGAGTGCTCAACAGGGCGAAGCAGTACTTCACTGCGGGGCAGCAAGTCCTTCTTTATAAAGCACAGGTCCGGCCTCTCATGGAGTACTGCTGTCATCTTTTTGCTGGAGCACCTGCATACCAGCTTGAGCCCTTCGACTCAGTGCAAAGACGGGCATTGAGGCTGGTTGACAATCCCATACTCACAGGTTGTGTGGAACCTCTTAGCCTTAGGAGGAATTTTGCCTCACTGTGTGTGTTCTACCGCCCATACAATGGTTTGTGCTCAGATTAATTGTTTGACATGATGCCCGTAGTTACATTGTATCATCGCACCTCTCGCCGTAGACAGGGAATTCATCCTCACACATTGCGACCTGAGACAGTGCGCACTGTGCGGTATGAAAGAAACTTCATCCCACGAACACTCAAGCTGTGAAATGACCTCCCTGCTGCGGTTTTCCCAAGCGCCTACAATATGGGGTTCTTCAAGAGGGGCATCAGAAGGTTTCTTCATGGTCGGCAGCGCGAGTGTGACACTATTGGTGTTGCATACGTCCATAGGCCACAGTAACCGCTTCCCATCAGGTGGGTCGTATGCTTGTCTGCCAACTAAGTGGTATAAAAAAAAAATATGCTTCGAAAGACAACACATTGTTTTTGAAATTTGTAAAAATTAATAATGGTTACCTATAGGTATATGCTATCACAGACTTTTATAGAGATCTTTTTTAATTATACATTTCCGCAGTACATTATTTTGTTTTACCATCAATAGTTTTCACAGCGTGCGCAATATAAGGAATTTTAGGTCATTTTTCTCACCTTAGATTACAATGTTGGATGCTTTTGAAAATATAAGTTGTTAGGCAATGATAATGCAGCTTTCTAATGCTAAAACAATATTTGAAATCGATGCAAATGTTTTTGAGTTTATTCGATGACAAAAATACGAATCTTTCCGCTTCATAATATTAGTATAGATGTATTTAAATCTGCCGGATTTGTTGACATTTATGATTACTGCTCCGCTACCTTTTGTAGTAGCATAATGTTAAATAGCCTTTAACCATCGTCGATAAAAGGATTATTCTAATTCTTAAATTCTAACCGGAAGTTCCTGAGATTAGCGCGTTCACACAAACTCTTCGGTTTTATAATATTTGTATAGATTTATTTTATTGTTGTTGCGTTTATGCCATATTTTCTTACTACAAGTTAATATAAAAAAGTGATGGCTCACAATACAATATTATCACAAAAGTTTAAAACTAAAACTCGACTTCTGAAATATCACCCCGTCTATCCTTGATATTTTTAAAGTGCGATTTTTCTGTAATCGGGTTTATGTTTTAAACTTAATTTTTATTTATATTACTTTGGGGCAAGCAACAGAACTAATTTATGCATTGAAATGCGTTAATTAAGCCCTTTCAGTTGATACTAAACACGACAAATTTATCTGAAATTTATTTGTAACGCTGTACTTTATGACCGCTATTGGGCGTCACGATTCAGTTACACTATATAGCCTATAATCAGCGGACGATTAAGACGCTTCTAACAGTATCTCATTTGTCCAGTTCTAATAAGTGGCTGAGGAGCTATGAGGTAACAGATGAACCTACATTCAAACATACATAGCCTGTCAAAATCATAATCCTCCTTTTGCCTCGCCGTAGTCGGGTAAATAAGCTACTGCCCACGGCTCCGCTTGTATGGATGTCGGTTATCGCGACCATATATAACATATGTCGTTCCTCAAGGTCTAATCAATCTCTGGACCACATTTCATCAATATTGATTTGTGGTTTAGGTGTGAGCTTTCACTGGCAGACAGACAGACAGACAGATTTACTTTCGGATTAATAATATTAGTATGGATAATATGAACCTAAGTATCATTAAATGACGAATAAGAATATGGCTAGCAGGTATAGTGTATACTTGCTCCGTAGAGAAAACGGTATATATTTTAACTATTTCAATTTTTTACCACGATATTTTACTGCAATTAATGAGTAGGTACCTACTCCAAGACATTGTACTGATTTAGGTAGTTGAATGTCATTTCCTCATAAAATCAACTGAACGCCCCTATTCATTATTCAGCTCTACCCCTCGAGAGAAAACAATAGCATGCATCGAAAATTATAATTGGATGGGAAAATAACATATTTTATTTAAAAGTACTTGTTAAAAATGTATATTGTAGTATGAATTATAACGGGTATCGTTCGGTAATAAAAACTGTCGTTCGATATCGGCAAGGCATAAATAAACGTTGTCGGGTAGCGCTGAGGTACATGGTCGATCCTTGATTAGGCGCGCGTCGCGTGACAAACCTCTATTTGTTCGATCATTGTCTTACCCTGCATCCTCGCGCCATCAAAACAAACTGGAACACACACAAACTGCAAACTACAACGCTCTGCATGTATGTATAAATGCTATTTAAATTAATAATGTAGTTTCTCCTTATGAGTGCTTACGGTTGCCCAATGGTGTTGGTCTAGTCCTATTTTCAGATTCATCAATTTAGTGGATAACTATTCGCCATAAACATTTTGAAAATATATTGAAACAACTAGTGATGTAGGTATTTTATGGCCTGGCAAAGTCAAGTTCGAGCGTGTAAGCTTTTTGTACCTGACTGCACCGCAATACCTACACCTGGTTTGGCAGTTGAGCGAGTTGACGACAGAAAATAATTGAAAATCAAAAGGTGTATTTGACGCATGTGTGTTGATGAATGACCCAAATAGCCCCATACTATAATGTAGTTTAATTCAGGAATAAGTACGCGTAAGCGGTTTCCCAGATCAGCATGATTTAAGGCTGTCATTACCGTCCTCTGTGGTCCTGTTTAGCTCATATTATCAAACAAAGTTCACACACATGAACATTGTTAAATGATATAACAAAGTTATAAAATTATAAGCAAGTTAAATGCAGCATTAAGATAACTGAATACATATCTGTACCATATTACCTTAATATTGTATAAGATATCGAGTTTAATGTATATAGTACATAGTTATATATAGACCACATTTGATTATAAGACCAGCTGTAGGTACTTATATTATGTTGGATATGCAGCAACTAAAATTATCTATTAGTTAAATTAATCGAAGTATATTGCAATATATGTACTATCCATAACTTACTTATAGTATGGTTAATCTAGATTACAGCACAACAATATCCAAAAGTAACTACGTCTAATAACGCTTAGCAGGTAAATTCTGATAAGTTAACGTCGCATTGTACACATAGAAGTCAAAATCTTAGTTATAAAGATACCTATGGATCCCACAAGGGAACTTGCTATATATGAATAAAATTATAGTTTGCCACAGAGAGATAACAAAATATACGGTTATGGTAATTATACCACAACCATTAAGGTTATGATGAGCGAATTAAGTAGCTGAAATAACTAATACTACTGCTACAATTACTAATACTAAAAGCATTATTTTATCTTGAGTTTATTTAGTAAGATAACTTTTTAGAGCATCAGCTAAGGTCAATAATCTGAATTGGGTAGTATAAGTCTCACAAGTTTGAAAGAGTAGAATAGTATCGACGGTAGAGCAGTACGTTAATTACGTAAACAGCGCCATCTATCGGGAAAGCACATAATTAATCTCAACAAGTACAGTGGAAACTGAACTGCGCGCGCGTTGAAATTATCTCGAAGACAACATGAAATATGAATAAAATATAAATATTTCCCCACTCGGTCTCGTCTCGTTAAGTTCCGCTTACGCGCAAAGTTAATGAGCCAGCCCAAGACAGGACAGTGCTCAACCGTTGGTGTAACAATTTCTAATTTATTTTATATTGAGTTTTTATTTAATTTATTCAGTGTGAGAGAAGTGGGTAGGTTTCCGATGCTTGTTACGATACGATAATCTCGGCTTACAGGATGTTTGTGGCGATTTAATTGGCACTCGAAATGCTTGGACGTTTTTGCGCTTGCTTTTTATTGCAGGCTAACGAGAAATGAACACACTTAAAATGTTTTTTATACATATCTCGCCCTCACATGACTTGACTATTTGACGAGCAAGCTGTCTAGAACGTGCTAATACTTAAATGTAAAATGTATTTATTTATTTCAAAATCAAATCAACATGGAATCTAAATTCTTATTTATTATTCTCTGCCACTGCATACTGCCAGCTGGCAATAGATAGAGCTGCAAAGAGACACACAACTTCACAAGATTTGTGTACGTCAAACCCTTGACCCATTGACCATTCGTATACTGTGAGCTTTCAGGTGTTGATTGAGGTCCTTGGTTGTAAGTCCGTTGACTAATACAATTTATCGGTACCATAATTGCTTTGTCAAGACAAACTTGAGTGCACAGTACTTATACTGAGTTTGTTATTCTGTAGTCATGAGGAACGGTTTAACAATCAACGATTGGGTTTCGATGAGTCTATCATCGTAATGTCAAACTTATTGGTATTGTATTATATATATTATATATATGTATATATATAATTTTCGATTACTCGATGTAATCTCAAGTTAGTGGAATCAGAGAAAACCAGGTAGACTATCTACTATCTACGACCAATAAATACCTACGACTTGAACTCATTAATAATGTAGGTAGGTATAAGTGTGATCTGTGCTAGGCAAAATTAAAGGAGTCTCAGACTGTTACCTTATCGAGCGCCTCGTTCTACTTGTTATCGGCTTCTCAAAAGCTATTGGCAACCTGAATAGAAAAAATCCCTCTCCCATGTTGCATACATAAATTTAAGACCCGCTTGATTGATTCCGATTGAACTTTGTCACCTATTTGATTAATTATATAAATAAATAAAATATATAAACAAATTTAGGTTTTAAACGTTACCCCACTGCTAAAGGTGAGCAGTCCAATGATTGAAGGAACCAACGTTTTTTATTAATATACAAGCGGTGGAACAAGACGTCTTATTTAATATAAAAATATATTATGAGCTGTGTTTAAAAAAAACCAAGTTACCGACTACTACTATGAGGTAATTGTGAATACTTACTTGTACCTACACTACCTACATACAACAACCAATTTACTTAAAATCTGTGATGTATTTACTACCTACATTAAAAATAATTATTTTAATTATAATATGCTATGTTATATGTTGAATTATATACAAAACTTGAGCAAAACGGGTTTTAACTGCAATAAAAACAACAATTACTACGACCGCTTATTTTTATTAACAAATACTTAACACGTTTGAACCAGTAGTTATTTTACATAACCTACAAAAAAGGTACTTAAGATAACATTTTCATTATAACCACTCATTGCGAGGGAGTTCACTTCACACCCAATTTAGTTCAAATAATGACTCTAAAAATTATTGCCTAAATATCACAATCAAATGGTATTCTTAACGAGAGAAACATCTAGACAGACTTTCAGGAGCATTAGCCCGAAGTGGTCGAATGTGCTAGCCTACCGTCCCCAGTAGAGGCCACGTAGAAGCAATCCGATACGGTGGCGTGTCAATATTTCTACTTAGGTGAGGCCGTCCAGTATTAATAGTAATAATCCAATATACATATAATGAATTTCCACAGCTTAAGACAGGAATAACATATATTATAATTAAAAACCCCGCAGTTACAAATCGTGAATGCTGTAAATAACGCCTTGCAAGTACCTAATTAGGACCAAATCATCATCATCATCATTGTCCTCATAACTTCCGCTTAAAGTTTGTATTTTGGAGTCCGAGGTCCGCTTATTGCTTTTGACTGGTATGTCGACTATTCCAGATAAACCGACTTCCAAAAAGGAGGAGGTTATCTTTTTTATGTAAGTACACCGAATACTCTGAGATTTATGTTCTGATTTACGTGGTTTTTTGAGTTTGATGTAGAATAGTTGCTATTTAGTCCCATAAAAATTTGACATAGATTAAAGCAGTAGTTTTCATTTTATTAACATTTATATGTATTTTTACATGTATATTTTTAACCCACCTCTTTATGTTATCGAATATTTCTGTTGTTTATTAACCGATTTTAAAAATTCTTTTTGTATTGGGTTTAGTATAACTCACAATTAGTTCTATATAAATTTTATGGGTACCTATTGGACCTTGGACTCCGAAAACTCCTCGAAATCAAATAGAAAATGGTAAATCATTGCTTTTTAAGCTAGTTTTATGTCGATCCTGTGACAATGTAGGCAATATTATTATGTCAAGAACGTGCTAGAAGAAAAAAACAGTTCTGACTGCATAGTTCAAGACTAGGCAATAGGCTTGAACTATGGAGTGCATGAATGTATCGTTTAACTATTGAGAACATTAACTCGAAAACTATGGTCCGCATGCTGGACTGGATTAGACCCACTAAAAGGAAGTTCAAAATTAATAAAATTTAAAAACAAACAGTCAGATAAAAGTTGTAGTAAGTAATTAGTGAATATAGATAAATATATATTTAAATAATGTGTTAATTCCTGTAATCGAGTTAAAAAAGAGAATTTCTTTTTTATACCACTTAGGTGGCAGATAAGCACACGGCCCACCTGAAGGGAAGTGGTTACCGTGGCCTATGGACGTATGCAACACCAGGGGCGTCACTATCGCGCTGCCGACCATTAAGAAACCTTCTGATGCCCCTCTTGAAGAACCCCATATTGTAGATGCTTGGGAAAATCGCAGAAGGGAGGTAATTCCACAGCTTGAGTGTGTGTGGGATAAAGTTTCTTTCATACCGCACAGTGAGCACCGTATCAGGTCGCAATGTGTGAGGATGAATTCCCTGTCTATGGCGAGAGATGCAATGATAGAATGTACCTGTGGGCATCATGTCAAACAATTCATCTGAGCACAAACACAAGGCTAAGAGGTTCCACACTACCTGCGAGTATGGGATTGTCAACCAGCCTCACTTTTGTATAATAGGGGCAGCGGTATATTTTGTATAATACACAGATTGAGTCCTCGCGGCTTACTGTTCTCGCCTCTGGGATGGCTCTGTGCAGTACTTATTAGACGCAATCGATAAGATTGCAGCGGTATTCGTTAGTAGTCCTCAGGTTACTTACATTTTAGAATCTCTCTCGTGTAAAGAAGTTGCCGTTCTGGCTGTATTTTAACATTTTCAACGCACACGGCGAGTAAAAGAGCTCATTATGATTCTTTCATTTTGTCTCTCCGTCTTCCCTCTTCTCCAGAATAACGCGTGCTGAACTGTGATCTTACTCAAATACGAGAGAAATAATACCCCCTCTAACCAAGTGGTTCGGAACTTCATTTCTTTATTGCACGGTAAAGAACTCTATTTCTTTACTCACGCTCTTACGATCCTGGGTTCTTTCAAGGCCAAGGCCGTCATAATTAGGACAGCTAAGTATTTCAGGATTGGCAGCATCTAGAATGATCGTCTTATGGTTTGATAAACGGTGCACTGGCTCTGATTTGTGAGGTTGTAATGAAGGCAAAAGAGGCACCCGACGCACCACTACTTTCATCTTACAGAATTTGCAACAGGCTTCAGAGAACCAGAGACAATCTTCTACCTTCATGAGCGCGAATTTGATAGCGATGAGATGGGCTACCCATCACCCCAGTTGAAAAAGGCCCGAGACGGTTGTGCGCAAGGCTTTGGTTCGATTCCGACATAGCCACGTCAGCGCAAGTCTCGGTGTAGTGGTACCAGCGGGGGATACCGCATATAAACGGATTGAATAATTATGTATAAAAACATAGTATGTTGACTAATAAACTGTACAAAATTGAATGAAAAGCTAATATTGTATAAAGGAAAACCTTAAAACAGAATATTATGTTCCCAGACGCTGTCGACCGACCAATTGTGCGAAGGAAAAGTCAATGCCTCCATTCCATTTTACGAATTCATTGAAGTTTGATGACTTCAGACAGCTGGGATCATCTTCCCTGTATGTCTTGTAATTCACGCAATTTTAATCAAACAAATATGTTTAATCTCACCACTCCCTGTTATCTCAAAGAACGATTTCAGTTCCTCCATGACACACATACGAGTTGCCTGAGGTCATCCGAGAATTCGAGGCTGAAAATGCCAATGCATTAAATTGATTTTGTTGATAAGTCATTCTCGGTTAAGGCTGTGCGCTTATGGAACGCATTGTCATTGAATATCAGACGAGCAAAGTCCCTAAACGTATTTAAAATAATGGTAAAGGACTACTACCTATCATTTTGAACTCTGTGACAGCTCACACAATTAATATGCTCACTATTTTCTCTTCTTAATAGTATGTACTATCTACTTTGTATATCTATTTATGTGCTAAAGTTGTATGTTTATTTCACTTTATTTGAACTTCTTCTTTTTTTAAATTTGCTAATCTACACCAAATCCTTTGCTTTATTACATATAATACTGTCCATTCCAACGTTGCCTGGAAGAAATCGCTTCCAGCGATAAGGCCGTCCATTGTACATTAAACTGTATGCATGCTACCTACCAGTTTTACTGTAATCTATTGGTGTACAATAAAGAATTATCTATCTATCTAAACAGACAATAATTTCAACAAAGTTTTGGCTTCTATTACGTTTATAAAGACTACCAATCAAAGTTTTTCTTGTATCCTTTGCATGTACAGACATCAATCGGTTATAATTTTATTATATGTATAGATATATAGTATAGCTCTTTATAGATAGAGATAATATGTTAGGTATATTATAATTGACATTACCTTAGTCTTTAAAATGTGACTTTAGTTGCAAAGTGAATGGACGAGTAGGCACTATGTAACATACTCCCTGTTAATAAATTTAACTTTTTTGTAATAAAGCAGTCATTATCTACAAAAGAATTCTTATCTAACGATTCCAAGAAAGAAGTGAATTACACTGTATTCTCTTTTAACTCGGAATAAATACCGTTTTCTTAATTTATATCTACCGTTTAATACACCTACTTCTGAGTTTACACTAATATTTCAACAACAGTTCAACAACTTTTTAATATCTGAATTTACTTTGCACTTGGTAATTAAGACTTTTATAACACATTCGACATATGAATAGTAGTTCAACGTGTGGCTGAATACAAGCGCATTCTTATAAAATTTAAGTTTCTAAAATTATATTAACTAAAAAAGATCAGTTACGTTATGTTTTACATCCTGAATAAGTTTCATACTTCTTATTAGGATATAAGTTCTTACTAAGAAATATTTTTAGAGATTACCAGCTTATTTTATTGAAATATTACTACTAACATAGGTACGTAAGGAATACACCTAGTTTATGCTAGCGTTTCAGCCAGGCGCGATTGTTATACAGTGGTCTACGTATGATATAAAATAAAGATGCTATTTAGTTTCTATCTGGAAAAATAGTGAGACTATAGTATCTCTTACGCCTAGACTTATTTGAAACAGCAGTATCGGCACAACCCGCAGGCACTGCGATGCTGTTCTATCTGTCTTTCGGCATTGAGGTACAGACGTTTAAATAAATAAAAAAGTATTCGATACTTCCCGTAGAACTAGATTCGTAAAATGTAGTCAAGGAAGAAGTCTGAAGATCATAACTACCTAGGTGATCTAGGTAACTACAAGTAATATACTTGTCTCAATAAATTTTAGTCTATTCCAGTCTACTACTGGACATAAGTCTGCACTGCAACACCCAACAGCATCTAGTCCAACTAACCGCCATTTTCAGATCGTCAGTTTATAAGGATTTCGTAGTTTTAAATGTATATTCTACCATGCGATTTTTTGTGCCGTACCGTGCGATTTATTTATCGATTCGGGGCTTCACTCAAGGACATCATTTTAATGCGAGTAAGGTTTTTTTATATAGGACACGTCAATTGGACTTCGCCTTGCCTGATGGTAAGCTGAAGGCAAAGTCCCAGAAAAGAGGGTAATAATCTGATTTAGAATCTGATTAAAGGACTAGTCTCTGGCACAGTCTTTATCACGGGTGAAAAAGGCTAGTATTGCCTAGCCTTGTAAAGGCTTTAACTTTGAATACGATAATCGACCTACGAGCTCCTCAAGCAGTAGCCTAATATTACTACCTAATCCTATTAAAGTTGTTATTTATCATTTAGTAGCTGACCCGGTGAGCTTCGCCATTATGGTTTGCCTTGCCTGCGGCCCCATCCGCGTCCGTCTGTTTTTTTTTGGTTTTTATGGTTCCGTACCCATGAGATAAAAGACGGAATTCTATTGCCAAAACTTCGCTGTCCATCTGTCTGTCAGCAGGCTGTATCTCATGAACCGTGATAGATAGCTAGACAGCTGGAATTTTTCCAGATGAGGTATTTCTGTTACCGCCATAACAACAAATGCTAAAAACATAATAAAATAAAAACATCAAAGGGAGCTCACATACAACAAGCGTGATTTTATCGCGATTTTTTTTCTAAATATTAATAACAGCAACAGGTAGATGCTTGAAATATACACGGAATATTAGTTGTAAATTCACATAACAAATAAATAAATAATTTAAAATAACATAAATGAAAGGGGAGGGGGCTAGATAATGGTAGGGAACTTTTGGCCGGTTTTTCCTTTTATACAAACCTTTCATTATTGTTTATATTCGTTTATTGTTAATTATATTATTTGTATTCGTTTTAAAAAGTGGTCATAATTCGTTTTGAATACAAAATAAATATGATTAAATAGAAATGGGTTGGTACCTTAGACGAATTCATTATCATCTAGTAGGTTGGTACCTATTTCTATGGTATGGTTTTAGAAATTTGATATTCCAATTGAATAGACTATATGACAAAGGGAAAGATCGTTGTCTGGAACATAGACTATTTTTTATTCCGGATAATGGTTCCCATGAGGTTTCGGGAACGAGACCAGAATACCACGCGGGCAGAACCGTGGACAAGCTAGTTATCAATAACCCCTGTCACTATTATGTATCATAGTATACTTTAACTAGTTCGGATTTCAAACCATTTGACGACATCACCTCTAATTTTCCCTTCTCCATATTTGCCGTTGCTGCAATACGGGGCAGATATTCCTAACTTTTTTTTGGAATACAATATGTCCAATGGATTTAATGGTTGCCACCGAAGTAGGATAAAAAGGGCACCGCATCTCGTCCCGCGGGTGTCGTACAAGTTGACTAAGGTATAGGGCCGTTCTCCATTTGAAAGTAAACGTATATCCATGTAAAAAAGGTCCTATTAACGGCAATAAGCTCACTTTCAATTATGTGGTATCAAACAACAATTAAAAATAATGAGTAAGCCTCTTTAGATACCTTTACGGGTAGTATACGAGTAGGTGTACATAAAAATTAATAGATTATTTTTAACTGCGGTGTTTTGTAGAGCACAAGTAAGTTTTTTTTTCAGTTCGGAGGCTTTCACTCCACTTAATGTAAAGTTTCTTGCATCGTCCCAGTACCTAATGATCTCGATTACGTACAGTACAGGCCTTGCATTTTTCAAGGTGGCCAGACTGTTCCATTTAATTAATATTGAAAGAACATTCTCTATGTGAATTGTAGGACCCATACAGTGTATTCACATGTTTTTAGTCATCGTCGAATCAAGACTATTTAGGATAATTATAAAATTTAGGATCGTAATTTTCATTTAGTCTTCTACTTAGATTTTTAACAGGTTTGGAACAGTATGGTGCTCCGAAATGGGAAACATTTGTAAGTTTATTAATTACTAAAGTACTTTGTTGACAGAATGAGTGAGTTGATGACGGAGCGGAGCAAAGGAGCTGAGGAACTGAGCGTGGGAACCGCGCAAGTGTTCACTTACCTACTGATATGCGTCATTCCTTCTTTCTATTAATATTAAAAGTACCTAACAAGTACAAAGAAAAAGCGTTCTCAAGAGAACCTTATCAACATTCACATGGCCAGTTATTAAACAAAATTTATAATTTCAAGTGACTACGAAAGGTTCGCTGTTAAATAAAAATGATTTGTTACAAACAATTAATATATTTTGTTATTTAGTGAATACGAGAGTACGCACACGAATAGGACGACAAATAGAAACACAAACAAACCAAAACTTCGCCTTTAGTTGACGCAAACAGATTAAACTTAGACAAAGCACGCATTGACCCTTTGCATTAGGACGCGAAATCAAAAATGAATAGGGATAGCAACCCCCGCACATAATTCAAGAGTCATCCTCGTCCATATTCGACAATCCTCGGACAATGGCTCGGACAACACACAGTTAAACGCCGCAAATGCCATAAGCGTCTATAAATCATTGACATAGCGGAAGTGCGTAGCCTGCCAGTGGTGAGAGAACCCCAGCAATAACGGTTGCGTGGCCGTCTCCGGCATTTTCAGCGTTATAGATAAATTAAATGCCAACACATCCAGCCGGGGCAAGCGCAGCGGAGGAGCGCTAGGAATGTCCAAATAAATTTTTTGATAAACGCACCGGAAGCTGGACCTATTACGTGACGCTGTCCCCGTTCCTTTCTTATCCTCCTCGGTTATTGTTTTTCTCAATTGGTATTCAAAGAATTTGAAGCTTTTATTCAAGCCAACATATGGGAAGCGCGGCCCTTTAAATCGATTAGATAGTTATCAATAAAGTGTAATAGGTCAGTTTTGTGTCGGAATTAATCAAGCGTCAAAGGTCTGGCTATAATTGAGCGCCAAAGGCTGCGGGTGTGTGTCGTATATCTCGTTAATTAATGGATTCGCTGGAAATAGTTATGTCACAAAGGATCCCGCTTAGCGCACAAAAAATATCTTAAAATGTTTTTGTATAGGAAACACCAAATAACCCTTTTATTTTAGAGTTTAGTTCTTTACATTATTGATATTGCAAATGTGGAAGCAATGTAAAAACAGAAAAGAATTTCATTATTATTTGTATTCGACGCACATGTGCGGAGTCGATGCGTGCGTGTTCGATATAAAGAAATATTAATATTCCCGCAGCCATAAACAAGCGTTTGACGATATTAATTCGAACGCATAAAACAAAGCTTTATCTATGATCGAAAGTCAGCCCCCGAAGAGTTTAGTGTGAAATGTGTTCTCAAAGACACCGTTTAGTAGCGTAATACGCGTGACTGTCGTACAAATTATGCATTTTCGAGACACGTCGATTTTATTGCCGCGGAAGTGACGTCAATAAAGTACAATGTACAGCAGTTAATGTTCTCGTATAATAATTTTGATCGGATCCGTTCACGATATGCATCACACTCTGGCACGGAACGCGGAGCACGTGCCTATTGACAAACATCATCTGGTATGGCATACTCGAACTGCCGGCTGACGCACTTGTCCTCTACAAGATTTGGTTTTTAAACTCTTATGAGCACTGCCTACTTCTCAATATTCCCCTCTTGACTTGAATAGAGTGCAAACACTTCAATACCTCATATTTCCTAGAATAGTTGAATGAATTAATTTAGACCGTTTTAAAACACAAACCGAATGACGGAATATACATAAATTAAGAATAAAGCCAAACAAATATATTTACATAGCTTCCATAAACATTCAGCACTTACAGTAAAAATCATCCATTAGTCAAGTACAGTTATTAGTTAGATGTCTAGTTGGTGTATGAATGTTATACTTGCTCACACACATTCAATTAAATCTTATCGTTAATTCAGAGAAGATTTCTGTAAAATAATAATCTGAGTTTCAACGCCTCAATCTCTAATCTTAGTGTTTAAATTATTTCATTACATTAGAATAAAATTATTCAATGTTCACCTGTAGGTATATAATAAAAAAATCAGATATGCCTAATTAAAAACGCCTATCTATTATAATCGAATTGACATTGCACAGTTTAATCAAAAAAGCAAGCGTACCTATTACTGAACGTAACTCAAAACATTGTACACTTGTGATGTATATGTATTTAAAAAAAATAAAAAAATGTGCATACCAGTTCAGAAACAGGAATGACACTATTATTGTTTCAATTTATCGGTGTTCTTATTTTAAACTGCGACATAATTCATAGCTGTATAATACGTCGAAACATCATAACGTCCCAAATATAAAAATGGTGCGTGACGCCCAACCACTCGTCGCGCCCTCAGAGATTTGGTACTGACTCAAAAAATGATATACTCCATGCCTTATATTGAACGGAAAATAAATCGTATACTTCCGTTAAGTGCCAATAAAAGTTGGAGTAAATCATAAAAGTATCACTCCTCGAGAAATGTCTATAACAAGTGTGTTATTGCGGAATAATTCAGTAGCAACGGAGGGTGGTTTGAAGGATGGCTCCCTTTAGATCCGCCGGGCGGTGCTCCGACCTGGAATTCCCGATGCTCTATCAAAGCCTTCAATTATTTATCGGACCCGTGTCTACTTTTCATTTTACTCCTTTCCCCGGCTAGGCTTTCAGTGCCGGGAAATAAACATGTCACACCATTGGGAATACGGTTTACACGAATAGTGGTCGTGTGACTAAACTGTATCGGTTGCGGTTCCATGATGACAATGATGTATGGCATTGTGTTATTGATGATTGAACTTAGAATAACATTTAGATTATTTAACGAATAGACTTATTATCGGGATATTACTTATTATTGCGTATGTCGTCTAAATGGAACTTGCTCACAACTAATTCAAATGGATTCTTTCTTTTATAGTATTACACTCTCTTACTTATTATAATGTAGCTCAACCATCTATAGTAGGTATGCATATGAGAAATACATATAATATATATTCAACATTAATAAATATCCAAAACGGACTAACTAGCAAGTTAACAACAAAGAAATTACCATATTTATACAATCGGTTACAATTTATGTATACTTTTGAGTAGATATATGCACGAATAACGTATATTAGTGAACTTTAATCACTGTAATAAAAATTCTGACTTTATATTTACCAAAGCACATTACGTTCCTTCACGCTTGCGACGTATTACTTTAGATGCAATAACTGCAAATAAATCAAAAATCTAATTTATAGGAACCATTTGCTATGAAATAAAACCACTGCGTTCAGTAACAGTGGAGGACACATAAAAATTATATTATCTTTTCACGTGTAAGCTCTACCATCGTTTAATGCCTCCTAATAAATATTTTGAATTATGACTAGTTTGTAACATATATCAATAATGACAAGCCACTGATAACACTTAATTTTTACACACAACTAATATATTTTTGATGTAAAACCATTAGCGGGGCAAAATGGTGTACTTATATTTGCACCGTCTACAGAGAAATGACAATAACATGGACTAAGAGCCATGAGTTATCGCTGGACATTTTGACAAATCTTAATATTACAGTTTTTCTATACGCGTGTTTGTCATCTTACCTACATAAACGGCTGGACGGACTTGATAGAGTAGCCGATAAGTGGCGCTTCAGCGTGCTTTTCTGAGCAGGAGGACGTTGGAAGGGGCTGCCAGTTCTATTTATTTTCATTTACTTTCCATTTGCCGTAGGTCTATAATATATCTTTTCACTCGTGTTTGTTTGCTGGGTGTGGGGATGTTTGCTGGGAATGTGGCGCGTTAGAGTCGCCAAAAATAATGCTGTGATAGATCACTTTATAATTTTCTTAATTTCTACTCCCATTTTATAAACTAATGGCCGACGTTATTCAAGACATAAATATTTTTTCAATTAGAACCAAGAGTACCTGAGATTAGCGTGATCAACCGGATTAGCAAGTTTGACCGTGAAAAAGCATCTGATGAGGCCGTCAAGTTGAGTGCCACCATTGCAACATAATATGTGTCTGTAATGGTAACCATCTTTCCTGAGACTACCTTTAGCTTACCATCAGGTGAAGTCAAATTGGCGTGTCCTATATAAAATATGATTATTTTCCCATCTCAATGCAATTTTCTACGAAAAATGTTCAACTGGCCTAAAGAAGTTGAAATTGAAATCCGTGTAAGGCATTATATGTAAGTTTCATATCCAAGGCAAGTACTCAGGTATCACTGTGGGTATATTATATTAGGTCCTTACATAAGCCTTACATATGCATATAGTTATGTTTTGTAGAGGAGGAATATTAAGACTTTTTTTTTAATTAACCAAAGTACTTATCGTTATTATCTATTCACTTTTACCATCTCATAGGTAGTTCATTGATCCCTTTACTAAAATAAACCATGGGGGCGAGTATCAATAAACACTTCGTCGCATCGGAGTTGAATGTTTTTCCTTGTAAGAAGTTGTCCAAATTCCGGAAAAAATAGTAATCTGTTGGAGCAAGGTCCGGGAAGTACGGTGAATGTAGCAGACATTCCAAATGTAGCTCATCTAACTTAGTGGTTGTTTGTTGTGCAGTGAGTGGTCTTGCGTTGTCGTGAAAAAGCAGTGGCCTAGAGCGATTGACTAATCTTGGTTGTTTAGCAGCTAGTTCCTTCATGGTTAGTAGTTGCTGACAAATGAGCGGTAATTGTTTGGCCAGATTTTAGAAAGCTGTAGTGAATGACACCAGCCCTAGTCCACGAAACACTCACAAGAAACTTTATCTTAGTCAATTTTCGTTTTCGGCAGGATTTGGCTGGGTCTCCAGTGTTCAGTCATTGCAACGAACACTTCCAATTATCATGCCGTAACCACTTTTCATCACAAGTAATGATTCGATTTAAAATCCCTTCATCATTGTGTCGGTTGAGCAAAGTAACGCAGCATTCGACGCGTGTTTGCAAGTTTGGTTCACTCAATTCACGAGGTACCCATCGTTCCAGTTTTTTTACTTTCTCGATTTACTTTAAGTGGATTAATACAGTTTTATCACTTACCGCGAAGCCTGCAGTTATCTCTGATGTGCTATGTGATAGATTCGCTTCCACAATAATCTTATAATTTAATTCTTCATTGTCCACTTTGGTCTCCAGCCGTCCATGGAGTCGGTTCTGAAGGTCGAAGTTTCCAGAACGCAAACGTTGAAATCAAAAACGCAACATGCTTTCTTTTGCGACACCAGTGATGTACACATCATTAACCCTTCGAGCTGTTTCTGCAGCACTGGTACCACGGTAGAACTCGTACTCGTAAATATAATGATATTTCATGTTTCCGATTGTGCGGTAATAAGAGACGCGAAAGAAAAAATAACGAAGAAAAAAACAAATGAATTTATAAATTTTAATTTGGAAATCTTATCCAAAGAATTATATTATATGATATGTGTCCAAAGAGAAAATATTTCAGATCAAAGTGGTCTGTCAGTACGACAAATGCTAATTTCATATGAAAGGGCCTAATATTTTATTTTGTCAGATAAGAACCATTATATACCGATATTGAGCACATGAAGAATAAATGTTAAATTATTGTCTATCAACTATTGTCAATCCACCGTGACTAATATTGAGCAGTCTGACTGGGGAAGTACCTCCACCCTACAGAATACCACTGCTATAATAACCTCGTGTTGTGTTCCCGGCGATGAGTAGGGTAGCCAGAGCTCACTGTCAGTGGGAAGACCAAAGGCTTGTCCTGATTTTATGCTTTGCACTGAAGGCACAGAAAATCTCTGTTCTCACAGGGTCTGCAGCGCGGGTGTGACTCCTCTGGTGTTACACACGTTCATAGGTCACGGTAACCACTTTCCATCAGGTGGGCCGTGTGCTTGTCTGCCACTTAAGTTGTATAAAAAAAATACATTTACAAGGTCACCTCTTAAAAAGTAAACTCATATATGTATCAGTACATAATGCTGATACGTAGGTTGTGGCCAGTTATGTGAGGCAAAAAGCGATGATAATGACAGAGTCCATCGGCGCAAAGGGCGCGGGATGAAGCCTTGCCGACATACGCGCGCAGAATAACAAATGTGCTGAACGTAGACGGTAGAAACTCGCAGAGTAGACGGCCTCAAACATTTTTAAGGGCTGGTGGTGATTAACTGAATGTTCAATTCAAATTTCAGTTATTTTAATGCTTTCAGATTTAGAGGCGGCATTACTAGTTATTTAGTTTCCAGGCAGCCTGGCGATTCCCGTAAATAGATACTGTACCGGTGAAGGCAAGTTTTCTTAATTTTATCTGCGATATCGCGAATGAAGGACATGAAGGCCGCAGATGCGGGAGCTCCTCACGCATTACGCGTAGCTCTGTACATCTACCACAATATTTTGGTCTCCGTGACTGGGTCTCTATTTGGTTAGGTGACTAATTTAAAACGGTATTAAATTTTTCGTTTTTAAGGTTATTTTTACTTGCAGCGATCCCTACATTCCTAGCCATATTTTCCTTCACGTAGTCCATCTATCTTAGGTCTTTGTCTTGTCTTGGCACACACCAATGACTTTTCGATGATTTTTAAGTTATGTGTGTATTTATCGCAGGTTTATAAGTGCCCGGTTAATGGCAATAGGCTCGCCACCTATTACATTGGGACCTAAACATAAACTGGCGAAATGTGGTTGATAGCACCTCTGCCTACCGCTTCGGGGATATAGGCGTGAGTTTATGTTACGTTATGTTATATTAATGCAAGTGTCAGCTGTTTTAAGGTTAGTGTTATTTGTTGAAAATGCGTTGACTTTAGTGCAAAGTTATCATAAGCTTTAAGATCATGTAGTAAAGTAGAACCATAAAACTTTATTCACACAGTTTTATGGGTCATTTAAAGTGAGCAGTGAATGACTTTAAACGTGTTTAAAATTTGCGAGGCCTGAGGACAAAGGTAGGTAAGCCGTTGGCTGGGAGAGTACTAGAAGAAATTATCGGGTAAAAGCTCTACAACCATAATAGTGATAGATTTTTCATAACACATGTCCTAGGTGATACCTAATTTTCCTATTACGAGTACTTGTAGTAACCGCTACCTAAACATCCCATTTGTAACATCTCATGTTCTGATGTTTTTGGTCACATTCCTCTAATCCACCTGGGGAACCCTGAGCTCCGAGGACTCTTTGACCTCGTAGACTCCATGTAGACCATGATAATGATGATGATGACACTCCTACGAAACGACTCGACCGATATTAATGATGATGATGACACTCCTCCGAACTGGCTCGACCAATTTTAATGATGATGATGACACTCCTCCGAAACGGCTCGACCAATATTAATGATGATGATGACACTCCTCCGAAACGGCTCGACCAATATTAATGATGATGATGACACTCCGAAACGGCTCGACCGATGTTAATGTATTTTTTGTATATTTCGTAAGTATGAGAGTAGTTCGTTAAGTATTTCTCATCCAGGTCCAATCAGCCGATTTTGCATGAAATAATGCACGGCGTTTTTTACTAGTAATTAGTCCTACAATGACTTGTTTACAGATTTGATCTCACGTCGATCTTAAGTAGCACCTGTTCCAGATTATGATCTAATAAATCATAGAACCAAAAGTATCCATATCAAAATCGAGACATTTACGTATAAGACTTGCAATAATAAAATGAAATACAGGTGTCGCGAAGAATATTAAAGTACCCGTAGTACCATTAATAAGTACACCGTACCTATTAAGTAAATTTTAATAAAATCTTACTACGACAACAAATACTGAAATGAAAGTAAGCAACATAGTTCCTTATCTTTGCATTATTAAAATAAAATAATCGTGAATTACATATTCCCTTCTTTAAATATGATTCGTAAGTAACAGTTATTTAAAATATGTTCTGCGGTAATATTTATTGTTTTTGTAAGTCCAAAGTACTTTTAGAGGATCCATAATGGATAACTTAGAATAGTTATCTCCAGAAAACGTATATGTATATAAATACCATACCACTTTACATAAAACGCAAAAGATATAAAGTTTAGGTGTCCCGTAAAACACGACATTGGAATATCCTGGCGTAATTTAGGTGGTGCTCATCGAAAATCATAACGGATCAAAAGATTGACACATTATCTCATTATTGAGACACGTATATGTACCTACTAAACTTTTATATTATTACTATATGTAATAAAAATTACAGAGTAGAATTTCGACCTTACCTGGAGGGATAGAACTGTAAATACTTAACTAAAGTAAAGCAAATTTCACTCAAAGGAAAAAATCTCTAATTTAAAAAAATGTTTCACCCTGCATTCATAATACAATATGGACTTAAAGAAACCGTTGCGATATGAGAAGAATAAAAATATTTAGTTTTTATCTGGAATATCTATCGCTACTTAAATCTTTATTATATAAACCCGCAGTGATACTTCTTAGTGGCGTCGTGAATAGGGGAGGCCTAAGGCAATAGTAAGAACACGTCGCAAACATCGTCAGAGAGTCACGTAGCGTAACGTTCCCGAACTACTCGCAAACGGATCCTAAGTGTACCCAGGGAAATATGCCGTGGTGAGAAAATAAAAAGTATTAAAGTGTTGTACATTTCTTACGTATTTGTACACAATTTTTCAGTGACACCGTTCACTGAAGAATTGGGTCCATTAGGTAACCTAATGAGATGGTTATGATCCCACTTATAAATGAATGTATGATATTGAATCTAAATCCTGATAAACTGCGACGGTCAGTATTCGCCGACTGTGCACAGACATTAGCCTAGATTGTTCATGTCGGATTTAAGTGATGCTACGAGTAATATGTAAGTAACACATTAACGTTTTATAGAATGTGATGAACGTATAAATATGTGACGACATTATCTCGTATGTCGTGCAGACAGACATACGGCTCACTTGATGGGAAGCGGTTATCCCAGCCCATGGACATGTTCAACGCCTTAGTGCAACATTTCGTATTGCCGACCCGTCGTATTCATATTTATAGAAATATGCAGATAAATATGTAAATATAAGTAATAAGTTTTTCGAAAGTTTAATATTTTTCGACACAGAACATTGTCATGTATTTTTAATTCCCTATTAAAATAAAATTAATGTAATAAAAGATATATGCAATTACTTACAAAATATATAAAAAACTGTGGTAACTATACAATGTATACAAAAATGAAATAAAGAGGGAAACTGCAGCTTTAGGAATTCATATTAATATTAAGGAGTTATAATAAGACGACGTATGATTTCACTAAATAATATTAATAAATGTGCATAATATGGTAATAATATTCTAATCAATTTGAAAATTTCTTCTACATTAATCATTCCCTTTCCAGACCTACAATAGCGTGCGAGCCAATTGCCACGATGAGTCGAACACCAGGTGTTGGTGAGTTCCTGCTGTCTTATAGCCAAGGACAGTGTATATGCTAGTAGACCCTTGATATGCCTCAGTCGGCTTTTACCATTTGCCGGGTAGAGCAGCTGACGTATTCTTTGTTATTGCTCTCCTCTTGAATAGCATGAAAAATGTATATTTCATAATTATAAACTAGATGTGTGAAATATTTGGATGCAAAATTACGTGGTATAATTAAAGCAAGCCTTTAAAAATAAGTATAGCACTTATATCAAGAGTTAATCGCCCGTAATAATAAAATATGACATAGAATGTGTAGTATGGGCGATTAATTTAGAATATACTTAAAACTGCTAAAAAAGATAATAACCACGTGTCGTATCGTGACTTACAGTCCATATCGTAGGTCTAATTTCAGTAAGCACCTAATGACCCAACATTTTCTCGTCATTTTGACTGCTCTAACGAAATTTAATTTGGTAAATCGTTCGGTAGTTCAAGCGGTTCAATCGGTAATTTAACCCTGATTCAACCAACAACTCACTTTGCTTATAGACAGACAGACACACATACACACATACATGCACGCGTACCCATGCACTATTTGTGCACATAGAAACTAAAGACCAGATAATTCATGCTGATGTGAAAAAAAATTTTTGAGTAAGATATAAGTAGATGTGTGATAATTATATTCACACATCCACACGTAAATGCTAAAATGATTCTAGAAACTTGTAAACACTAAAGTACTAAAAGATATAAATAACATAACATAACATAAACTCACGCCTATATCCCCGAAGGGGTAGGCAGAGGTGCTAGCACCCACATTTCGCCAGTTTATGTTTAGGTCCCAATGTAATAGGTGGCGAGCCTATTGCCATTAACCGGGCACTTATAAACCTGCGATAAATACACACATAACTTCGAAAAGCATCGAAAAGTCATTGGTGTGTGCCATAGTAAAACCTGGGATCGAACCCGAGATCTCGTCTCAGCAGTCCATTACCCATACCACTAGGCTACCGCGGTATATATAAATATATTTCGTCAATATTAGAAAAACACTTAAATAAACGATGTATTCATGGCGTCAAGGGCAATAGTAACAGAAATTGTGTAAATTTTCCGAAAAAATATCCTCAAAGTTTTCCACCCAAATCTTTCTATAAGCCCCACTCAGCTTTTTAAAATCTTATTCAAACTTTATAAAATAAGTGGCGCTCCCCTCAGATAGGGGTCTTACTGCTGATATTATTGTGTAGCCATCTGTGACGAGACCGGGACGCCATAGAAAAGACATATTTTTAGATTTAACTCGTAAATTACTTCGATCCAATTGCTTTACGCTCGTGTGAGAATTAGGATCGAACTTTTATTTGCCAATGTGGTTGTTTATGGCCGTGAAAGGGGCCATTCAATCACTAATCTAACACTTTATCTATTTACATTTCGACGTATTACAAAGAGGTTTATTTATCCCTTGCTCATAGTAGTGACTATAATAACATTAAGCTTGAATAACAACTATCCATAAATGATTACGGTTATCATTTATATAATGTAATAATACAAAGTACGGTATTCTTTCCTCAATTAGAAGACAATCACTTTTAATAATTATATGTATCTACTAAGTTCCAAATATGCATAAAATATTAATAACGAAATATAATAATATATTTTTGAATAAAGTATGACATCAAATAGTCATATTATCTACATCGAGGTTCTCGGTAGAGCCATTATATTTTACACCTAGCAAACGAAGTGCGTGTCTAATTATAAGCCACCATCAATCCCGCGTCTTATTGGCCTAATAGACAGTTTTAACTTCGTCACAGTTTATTGATGCAGCTCAACACGTAACTAACCAATTTAAAAATTATGTCTTTCTTTATTAACGTAGCAATAAATTAATTTACTTTCATAATATAATAATACGAGGCCGCTATAAAAACTGTCTGTCACCATAATTTTGGACACAGATTGTTGCACTAATACATCGACTTTAAAAGAAGGGGTTGACGACCCCTTTTGCTCGATTTTCATTCGTCACACACACGTCGTCAAATGTAAGTTTAATTTTTTAAAATTGGATTTTTATTGTTAGTTGATATGTAACAAAAAGTGCCAACATATAATTCGTGTGGGCGACATTTTCTGTTTTAGAGAGCTCTGTAAGATTACAGAGCTCTCTAAAACAGAAAATGTATCTTCATACGACTACTCATGATGAATGATAAAGAATTAGTACATAGAAAGATTTTCTAGCGATCGTAGTGGTAGACAATTAGACTTCTGAGAAGGGGGCGTGCGTTTGATGCCCGCTCTGTGCAAATATTTGTAGGCATGAATTGCAATGGTCTGGATGTGTCTATGTAGCCCCGTCAAGCGGAGCTCCGTCGACATCGGTCATTAATTAAGTCATAAGATAGAGAAATAACATGCACAGGCAGTATATTCTTCATATAAATTTCCGCTATACATGATAGCTTGAAAGAACTTAGTAGATTGAGAATGAGTGACCTGACCGTCAAATACTTCTACGATCAAGTTACACATGTTGTCATAGGAGGAGTAGTTCGCAACGCAATACTCGAAAATGTTAGATACCCACACTTGTAAAATGTAAACAGTGCCAGAAGAAAAGATTTTTCTTGGAACCAATTTTCAACGGTTTACTCATTGAAATATATATTGATTAAAATGTGGTACTAAATGCAATTTAACCAATGGTAGGGCCATTGGTTAAATTTATTCTGAGATGATTCGAGTACCCATTACGTCATTGAGTTTATGACAGAATTTATTATGTTGTAGCTATTCACTAAATTACCGCAAATGTTTATAGAGAATGTTAAAGTATTTTTATATATATTAAGGGTCAAAAGTACTAGAGGCAGACATCAAATCAACTGATAATAATAGGGCGAGCACCCTCAGCGCCTATTAGATTACAAATCCTTCGAATTTGCACCGTTTTATAATAACTTAATTGCAGGTGGCACGTAATGCACTGTTTGCACGTTAATAATTCCATGAGACGGGTACCACTAGATGGTATAACCGCCGACAATTATATGCAAAATAAGTGCACTAAATATACCCTTGTCGTTGTGGCCCGCGGTATAGCGAAAGAGGATTATACTACGTATGTTTTGGTGATAAAATTTCATCAGTGTGTTATTAGTTTAAAAATCGGGCGCTTTGTTCTGTTTTTTTTTTAAATATAGTACAAGGTGTTACCCTTGGCTTCACCAGCTTGGAACTAAGTTCCCGTTTCCTAGCACAGACTTGAAATTATGTTCCCGTTCCCGTGACCCACAGGAACTTTTTTAAGCCTTCAGTGGAACTTTAGGAACATACAAAAAGAACTTAGCCGAATTATTTAGCGATATCCATTTTTAGGGATCCGTACCTCAAAATAAAAAATAGAACCCTTAAAGGATCACATTTTTATCCGTCTGTCTGTCAGTTCGTCAGTATAACTGTCAAGACCTTTTTCTCAGGATTCGTTGAGGTATCATGTTGAAGTTACGCATATACGCAGGTTTGTAACGTCTAGAATCTGTGAAAAAATCTAACTTCTAAATTAAGGGAATTATTAGATTTTTCCGTTTATGTAGCATAAGTTCATCCCTCAATTAAGTTTTGTATGCAATGTTGCTACAACTGGTTGAACTTAAATGGAATATTTTTGGCAGCGGCGAACTGGAAGGTAAATCTAAGGAAAGTTACATATATTTAATTTTCTTATAAATATATGTAAATTAGAGTGCTTTGCGAATCTACGTACTATAATCACTTGAATCTGCAACCTCGTGGTTACAAATCGGAATCCTTACAATATCGCTGTTTTCATGCGCAGAAGGTATATGATTCAAGACGCACATTATTCTACCTGCTAAACCAAAATAAGCTATTAACTTTGAATTGAATTTGTATTGTTATCGTTCTATAAATTTTATTTAAGGGTTGTCGCTATTTTTTTAAAATTTAATTGACTTCCATGCAACAAACGTGTTTTTCCGTAGTTTTTAGGGTACCGAACCTCTAAAAGAAAAAAATACGGAACCCTTATAGGATCACTTCGTTGTCCGTCTGTATGTTTGTCTGTCAAGTCGTTTTTTTCAGGACTGAGTGGAGGATTAAGTTGAAATTCATACCACTTACTCAGGTCTATAACATTTTGAAACTATGCAAAAATCCAACTTATAAGTTAACGCTTTAAAAATATATTACTGTTTATGTCGACTAGCACTAGCACTGTGCAGAATATACGAGCAAGAACCAAGCGGTTCGGAGACACTTTTCTTTGCTGCACCACCAAGACCTGGAATTCATTACCAGCACACGTGTTTCCTGGTTCCTACAGTCCCGGGGCCTTTTAGCGCCAAGCTGAGTGCCACCATTGTAACACTTAGTGTCTGTAATGGTGACCCTCTTTCCTGAGACTTTGCCTTTAGCTTACCATTACGCGAGGTGAGGCCAAGTTGGCGTGTCATATATATATAAAAAAAAAGCTAGCACTTGACTGGTTTTGCTCGATATTAATAACCGCAACAGACGCTTGAAATATTTACAGAATATTTGGTAATAGGACAATAACTTTGGAAATCAATAATTAAATTTAAATAAAATAACTATTTAAGGGCGGCTCCCATAAATCACTTGTGATTGTTTTGTCAATAATAATAATGGAAACAGGTTGACGCTTGGCATATTCGCAGAATATTTACTGTGTATGCACTTTAAACATAAATAATTAAATTTAAATGAAATAAATATTTCAGGGGGCTCCCATACCACACACTTATTTGTTACCGCTTCTTGTTTGGTATTAATAACGACAACTAGTAGATACCTTGACCACTTGAAGTATACATAGAATATTTAGTTGTGTACTCACTATTAAATAAGTATATTATTATTTAACGATTAGTGAAATGTGGGTGTTAATTCACCTCTGCCTAACCCTCCGGGGATAAATGCGTGATTATATGTATGTATTATTAAAATAGGGACACCGTGATTACGGATGACAGGTGAACCTGATAAAAAAAGACTAATATTGTATAGGTAATAGTATGGAAGAAACCCATCGTGTGCGAGTCCAACTCGCACTTGGCTTATTATTTTAATTCATTGTGACTTCTCAATGATGTCATTTATCTGGATCAAAGTTTAACGTGAAAATATGTAAATGTTTGGTTTTAAACAAGTGAGCTGATTGCGGGACTGATTTTCTATTATTTCTATGGAATATTTTGTCTTTTGTACGGTCGAATGTCGTCCCTTCACATACATTACATGTTAAACTTCTATATGTATAAACGGCATTATTAAGAAGTCGCAATGAACAATAAACAAAATTGTCATATCAAGTCTATTTCGCGGTACAATGGCCCAGAATAAATATCTGCAGACTTGGAGTCTACAATTGTTTATTCTGAACTAGATTATCATAATATTCATAATAGACAAAAGATCATAGGCTGTCATATCATGTTATAAATCCACCACCCATATAATAAAGCCCGGGATTAAAAAATTCAAAGCGTAGCGAGGACAGGTTGCTAGTCACTTATAAGCTACTAGCTGTTGCACGCGGCTCCGCCCACGTGGAATTCTGATTATGTTCCAACTTTTTTCCCTCAGATGCCAATCCCGTCGGCCATGAGTAGTGGTTATGTCAGACTCGAACCGACGAAAACCGCATACCGTCTCGGGTCTGAAGATGCCGTGATGTAAGATTGCCTAGAGCATCCCGCGCTCCCCACCTGACCCTGGGTCATCTCATTTTTTTAATTTATTTCACATTTAAAGATTACATAAAAAATACATCATAATACAACATTCCTTAAAACCACGAAGGTTTGTGATGGATGCCGTAGGTTAGTCCTTAAAAGTATTAACAACTACGAATGCGAGTCCCTCTGTCGATCACGCCTTTATCCCTGGAGGGTTAGGCAAAGGTGAATTGGTGACACCCAAACTTCACCAATATGTAATTGGTTTTGATCTAATAAAAGCACTCATCCCATCACTGGTCAGAGTTCTGTTCATTTAAGGTGACCTCCTCAGAAGTGTATAGCACGGTCTCCCTATCGAACCCCGTATAGGGGGGAGGGGTAGTGAAGGTCGGAGGAGTGGAAGCAACCAGCCTGCACCTTGCCAGCTCTCCGTGCCCTCTAGTCAGAAAGACATGTGGGAAGTCTTGTCGCTCCCTTTGAAACCGGTACCAGGGATCGCCTCCCCTGGCTGAGAGGCACTGCCACCTTCGTTGCCCAGGGTGCATCGCATAAAGTTTCCGGACCACGAATTTGAATCCCATTCGCGTTGCATTTTCTATTCAGCAGACCCTCCTACTTCAGCTGACATACTTTTCGAACCCTCGTTGCACCAGTTTAACCCATGACCGTAATTTAATAGTTTTCAAATATTGTATAGGAATCTACCAAATTTATGGACATTTATAATTTGTTAATATCTTTTGAATTAGAACATTCGATATCAATAATTCAAGAAGTAATCAACATGTATTTAAACAGTCTTGAATATGGAATAATTTATTTGGATAAAAATTAGTTCAAAAATATAAATAACATGGTCTGATTTTGATCGGCATTTCAGCTTGAATTTATTTCGGTGCGCGTTTTATAAATTGCGATATGCCTAAGTTATTCTTTGTAAGTATATACCTAGTGTATATATTCAATGTATTTAATTAGATAAGGAATTGATAAAAATAGCTTCGAAAATGACACATTATTTTTTGATAAATTTGTAAATGATAAAAATGGTTACTGTGGGTTTTCATTAGAAGATAGACATATGCTATCACGGATTTTTATGTAGACTTTATTAAATTATACACTTCCGCAGTACATTATTTTGTTCTATCATCAATAATTTTCACAGTGCACGCGATGTAAGGCATTTTTAGGTAATTTTTATACACCTTGTATTACATTATTGGAATTTTAGTAATGATTCCTAATTTTTTGAAAATAGATTATAATCAGTGATAATGCGGCTTTGGCTAATAGTAAAATAATTTTGTTAATCTAACATATGGGATTGTAAATGTCGGCCATATCAATCAATCAAGCAGCCCACCGCAGTCCACTGCTGAACATAGGCCTCTCCCAATGTGCGCCATTTTCTCCGATCCTCCGCATTCCGCATTCAGTCTGTCCCAGCCACTTTTTCAGGTCGTCCGTCCATCTGGCTGGGGGCGTCCTACCTTTCGTTTACCTTCTCGCGGTCTCCACTCTAGGACTCGTTTGCTCCAACGGCCATCGGTCCTTCGGCAAACGTGGCCGTCAAAATGCCGGCCATAAATGAATTTGAATATATTTTCTTATTTATTTAATCGATGCTGTAGTTTTTGAGTTTATTTTAATACAAAAATATCAAATATTTCCTCTTGAATGATGTATGGAAATATATCGGTTGACATTTATGATCACTGCTCCGCACCCTTCTGTAGTAGCATGAAGTGTTATATAGCCTATAACCTCCATCGATAAATGGACTATTTATCGATAGTTCCTGAGATTAGCGCGTTCAAACAAACAAACAAACTCTACAGCTTTATAATATTAATATAGATTCGAGAGGTCTAAAGTCTGCCACGCTAGATCCCATATTGCCACCTCATTGGAATCTTCTCCAAGAAAGTTATCTTAGGACCCCTTAATTGGTCTCAATTTAGATCATTGATGGACACCAAAATACACACATCGGAAGCTTTAGATAAAGATGCTTCTCATCATTTCATTTCTGTAAAATGTAAACAATTTTTATACAGATCCATCTCGTCATTATAATATGAAAGTTAAAATATCACAATGCAGCCAATTTGTACTAATTGCATAGTAAGACCATAAATTAACATGCTAGGTTCGTAAATTTCGTTCTAAAAGGTAGGAAAATTTGTTTTTATTTGATCTCAACTATATAACGAGTTAGTTCAAAAGATACTTTATATTTTGCTTTTTAACATGTACAAAAATCTAAATTATGGTAGTCTTTTAGTTTCACAGATAAAGTTGGCTTAGAATCGAAAGACAGATTATTAAAAATTTACCTAATTCAAAACTTTATATTTCCATTAGTAAATAACTTTCTTATATTTGTCTTCAAAACAAATATTGCTATCGTGGCGAATTTTGTAGCATATTTGATTTACAAAATGTGAAAACTCTACAAGATTGTTCACAGCGGAATATACAATGTGATACCTTACCACCATTCACGTTAAACTTAATACTTACTTGAAACTTTCACGCGGCGTGATTGCGAATCTCAAAAGTTCTGGTCGGTCTATTTCGAATGCCGCATGTGGCGCCAAAATATGTCGCCACAGAAAAATATACCCTATCACCTCAAATTTAAGTGGTACTATTATTTAAAGTGGTTTTCGTCAATCTGCCAAGCGTGAACTATCGGTTCACACTCATGTCTCTCACTTTGGCTCAATGCGGATTAGTTCTTAAGTGTAATCGTGTTCTTTGTTCGAGTTTTTCTTCTTATGTGGTAGGATTTTTAGTGTACAGCAGGAATATTTGTTATCCATAACTTTTATTAATGGCTGTATTTTATCCATAGCTTTTGCTATTTTATTTGTGATGGTGTACCCAATGTATCTGCCAAAGGAGGATGGGTATTCTGGTACTCCGTCCAATCAAGATATGTCGCATACATAGTTAGATAGCTCTTCTGAAGTGGACAAAATACTAGGACGACTAGACTAAAATTTTAGTCCATTTTGAAATACAGTCATCAGAAGATCTTGAACAAATTTGATGATTTTTAGTGTTCCGTACACAAAGTGAATAAAACGGAATCCTAGTCTTGAGACTTCACTGGTAGTCTGTCCGTCTGTCTGTAACCAGACTATATTTCATGAGCCATGATAACTGAAGTTTTCACACATGATGTATTTCTGTTGCCACATTAATAAAAGTATTAAAAACATATAAATAATTTAATGGGGCTCGCATAGAACAAACGTTATTTTTATTGCTATCCGTTTGTCTTGCACCAGGATGTATCTAATTAATAGTGATAGCTACACTGCAGAGATTTTCACAGGTGATGGTTTCTGTTGCCGCTATTACAGCAAACACTAAAAACAGAAAAATAAATAAGTATAGGGAGAGGGCTCTCATGCAATAAATGTGATTTTATTTATACTTTATTGTACACATATATTACATTGATATAAAAAGATGAGATGTAATGTACAAAGGCGAGGCGAATGGAATATACGACAACAAATAGTAATGTCTAGTCAAGTCATTAGACTCTAATTTATAAAATATAATATAAATAATAATATATCCGAACCCTTAGTGTGCGAGTCTGGTTCGCACTCGGACAATTTTTTTACTAATTAATTAATGGTGAAAATACAAGAAAAATACTTCATTAGGCAATTTTTAGTTAGATGTACCTATGTATACCGTATAAATTGTTAAGTATCTGTACTTTAGAGATGTTATAAGAAAAAATAAGTACTTGGATTTGCTTGGGTTATAAAATGTTACGTTAACGATACAAACACAATATTATTTTTTTGGAATTTTTGTCTGTTTGTTTGTTAGTCCGCGATGGACGCAGAAGTGAATCTTAAGTTTTAATGCGAGAGATAAGACCAAAAGTCGTAAAAACAACAGTCACGGAGACTGAGCTGCGGGCATGGGCTAGTGACATGAAATAATACCGTATACCGTATATAGTAATCTTATCTGACTGATTAACGATTATATTGGATTAATTGATTGAAATGTTACGTTTCCATAACTGTGTAATGCGTCGAAGAGGACTGTAAAAAGTTAGAAACGGAGGTTTTTGTGCCCATATACTCGTAATATCTATTGTGTGATGTTTAGAATTATATTAGACCCAAAGGTTTTACTGAACCAGCATTATTTCTGAACAGTGTCGTAATTGATAATTAATACAAGTACTCATTGTAACAAACCTACTTCTATTTTGTTGTACTGTACAATAACACTATACTGAAACAGATTAAAAGGTCCCAAATGAAATACATATTAGCAGGAAATAGTTTAGAAAATTAAGTGGAAGCCTTTGAAGGAATCAGAACGTTTAAAGTTGATTTACTCCTATTGGACTATGAATAGAGACTAGTGCTATAAATATTCTTATTCTATTCAAAAATACCTTTCTAGCGATGTATCACTCATATTGATTGGATTTGGTCCCAGAGTCCATACATTTTGCCCATTATCATCAACAGCTGTGTGGGAATTTTTGTGATTCGACCACTTTTTTTGACCGAACTACAAATAAAATTCATGATGCTTACAGGTATGTATTAAATATAATATAACTTGTTCTTATACCTAGTTTGAAAATAGAGACAAAACTGTGTATTAGCTGCTAAAAATAGTAAAACTAGTAGCATACAGTAGGCTGTGTAGATTGTGGGTTTGATTTGAATTTAGTGCTAAATTTTAGTCTGTTTCTAGGTATTTACTTAAAATGTACGTAGTTACAAAATAAAAGATATCTAGGTACGTTTATCATATCATATATATATTCAGAGCTTATTGAACTATGCTTAGTTTGTGGTACCAGTGTCTGTTCTGTGCTTTGGGGTAGCTACCACATATCTTTAGATATATAAAGCTATGTACCTTGTATGTCGTAGATTTACTTATATTCAATGAATATTAACAAATATAAACGGGCAGGTAATAATTATAGTTACAATTACACATTGATACTAAAGTATTAAGTTTTATTAAATGCCTAAGTCTTGAAATAAATCAAATATCTGCATACCATAAACCTCGATAAACATTAATTCTGGTGTTAAGTACATAATATATTAAACACCCATACCGGTTTATAGTAGATATTAGTTATTGAAAATTTAAATATCACAAACCGTTTCCATTTGCTCAAACTCCAAGAGCTTTTAATAAAACCGGGGAACAAACAGCTCTGCTATGGTATGAACTCTTGCAAATTGCTTTAAGCTGCAGGGCGGCAGCGTTTAACAAGAACCCGCGCCCCCGAAGTTCCGCTCAGCTCCGTTTTAAGGCGAATAATGCAGCCTGCACTTAAATTGCAGCCACGTTTATTTAGTTTTGCAATAACTAAAATTTAAGGAAATAACGTCATACTGTTTGACATCTTTCAAACATCGTGAAAGTTACTCATTGTGACTTTAATTTTACGAGTATGTCGCTATCTAAACTGCAACTAGCTTGTAATATGGGATCTAGAATACAGGTAGTAAAATCTTGCTTTCATAACTGATACTGTATTTCAATACTGCGAGGTACCTAATAGCATACAAACCACATGGGTAGTAATAATAAGTATAAAAAACATCCATATCTCCCTATCGAAAAAAATATGTTCGAAAGTATGTTCAAATTAATATCATGAAAAATGCTATCAATACAGATGAACTCTAGCAATACAGATGGGCAGCAAATGTGCTCTTCGCCGTAATTTTATAAACTGATTATTCATTTATTATTCATGTAAGTTTCCAGTGCTGTTACTTAACCTGGTGTTCAGATTTTATCAGAAGTTGAATCTTTTTTAAGAGTTTTAAATGCTAATTACTGAAATAATTTGTTAGATAGTTTAACTAATAGTTTTAGTAGTTTTATTTAAAATATAATGTCCTCTAATTTAGGCCACAAAATAACACTTGTGAATGTTATTCGTATGCTTTCACCTTTATAACACATTATTTGAAGCCACTGAGAAAATATCATTACAACTTTGAACTCTATTTTTCATTTAAGTACTTAACCAAGTCAATCACAGGGAATTTCAGGATAGGAGAGAGGTTATACCATCTCCCTCATCTTGGTGTTGATCCTTTTTGCATCCGAGGCTTTTATCGTGCGCCCGCGGTCCACATGTTGACAGAATTTGTTCAATAATAAAACATTGTTAGAGCGACTACTGCTGACCTCCTACTGCATCAGGAAACACGTGAAGTTGTCTTGGGCCCTACTGAACTTGGCGAATATTATTTTAAACTCAACTGAAATAATGAAATTAGAATGTCCTTTGAGATCAAGTTCTTGAGCCTATTTCTTCTCTAATCTATTCCTGAATAGCCGTAGGTACGTTATACGTAATTATTCTGTAGAAAGAATATTTCTGTTTAGTAATTAAATTAGCAATAGATATAAAATTATAATAAAATTCTTACTATCTGAGTGAGATAACCCACGTACTTAATTACTTATACCATTTACACGTTTCACAAAATAGAGAGCGCTATAGAACCACCGGGCGTTACATAGATAACTTTGAACGCTAAACACACCAACATGCAGAAGTGTTGTACGTACTTACGCAGAGCAGACTTCCTTCAACACTTCAATAGCATAACATAAGTGACTTTGATTGGAATTCAATAGCATAATATTTATTGTATGAATTGTATTATGATAAAACACCACTACAGCTATATAGTACCATTGATATTAAAATACTTAATTGAAAAAGTTATTTTATCATCAGATGTTTTTATAAACATCGTTAATATTTTTTGAAATTGATGATAAAAAAATGATAAAAAAACGACAATAAATTACTAAAAAACTATGTTTCATATCTATCTGGATTCATAAACTTGATGACTGTAATGTTTTCGTCTAGGTTCCAGAAACTCGTTATTCCCAGATTTGACTATTAAAGTTATTTGATAAATTAATTTTATCTGTATTCTTTATTTATTTATTTTCAAAATCAACAGGAATATATTAAGTAAACGTATAGTTTCATAAATTGAAAATTCTTTTAATAATGAAACATCGAATGAATAACGATCTGTTGCAGTTTTATAAATGAACAAGCGTGGAAGCATTAATTAATAAAATGAGTTACTAATTAGATTTATTAAGAAGTTGGTATGGATAATCACAGCCTGGGTAATTGTAGGTATTTGTGTATGACCACGATGACAGATTTAGTGCAGCTTGATGTGTTTACCTGTATTCAGAACTAGGTTTTTTTTTACGTGCGTAAAATCCCCACGGATACCCACTGGAGCCTTGGAAGAGGTTATATTGGAGTCGAACCGACCAAAACGCACGCCACCTGTGGGTCGTTTTTGGTTGCCGAAGGTGAGGTTGACAGGCATATCCCTCGCACCCCGGCCGACCCAGGGCCATCTCTCACGATCTGGCCCTCTTCTCGGGTGTGGGGACTACAGAGACCCCAACTCGTCCCCGGAAATGGAGAGGCGCGCGAGACGCGCCGCCGCTGCGGCCTGCTTCTGCCGGGGTGACAGGCGGCTCCATCCATCACCCCCACGCCTGCGCTCATGGGGGACGGTGGTCGTTCATCGACCTCTGTCGCCCGAGTTGCCTTCGTATGCGGGCAGCTTGGCTTGCGATCCTTAGAACTAGGTGTAGTCACTAGCTTCTACTCATGCGGCATCATTGGTAATCCGGCATCCCAAATAAAGAAGCTTCAGAAATGTGAATATGTAAACACCACAACATACGATTCAAATTCAATTGCTTTCAAAGCGAACAATTTTTTTTTGCATATAAAAAAAATAAACATGGCTTCATGAATGTAAACATAAACAAACAACTAGTTTCTAGTCGCCGCAGGGTATCGTAATTAATGCCTAACGAATCTCATTGAAAATAATTTGCTTCATCCACATACAAATATTTTCGTGAGCCCGGCTTTGTAATGAGCGAGTTGTATTCCATTGTTAACTCTAGTACCCGGTAACAGTCACTTGAAAGTGCCCAATTAGTTAGGGCTGAGCCTTAAATGTGAGCTCGAGGCCGATGAGAGCTTGCGAACAAAACTATGCGGTGGCGCGGAATAGCAAAGCAAGCAATGCAACCGCCCTCATCCCTCTTCACCCCGCTTACCACCGTCGCCCTCCTCCCCAGGTACACATAGAGGTGAACAGCAATCTCGTCCGTACAATACTCTGTACTACTCTGTAGATAGTTCACAACACAATAGTTTCTGCGAGTCTCGCCTGCTCACCTGTGTCGGCAGGTGAGTGGTTACATTTATTGAGATTAAACTTTACTTATTTATTAAAGCGAAATCGTGATGAGAGATGTTTACAAAATATATTTTGTCAAACTATAATTTATTTATTTCTATTACGTCATTTATCCACCTATGTAGCCATTTCACTTAAGTTTTTTCATCCTTATACCTCTGCCTTATAAACTTTACTGAACAACATCAGATCAAGCACATACATTAAATACATGTCTGAAGCAAGAGTCCTGTTGAGTTGTTCTCTAGCTATTAATTGAGCAGCAAGGAAGAATTGTATCAATGGATTAGCACTATAAATGGAACTAAATAGTTGAATTAGTGCCATCAAAAAAGTGTATAAAATATTCCGTCTGTTAAAATAGAAGACTTAATATTTCCTAACATAAAACTATCGAATAATGAATGGATACAAACACAAATATGTTATGAACGTATTAATGGATATTAACGATATGATCAATTACATCGGTCCCGAAGGGACTAACTTCGTCAATGGGCGCGTGAGACTAGATCCATTAGCTAAACAAACGGTAGCCACACGTACTATATCGTCCGGGCCAGGTTGTAACGTAATCATGTTCGTTAAATCTACACATAATTACTTATCCTGAATTGATTCATCGACACAGAGCCTACACCGCTTACGTTTGGAGTGTACAAATTTGAACGATTGGTGTATTACCTATATTGTTATTAATGCTTGAAATTTGAAAATAGGAATGATTAGCTAAGTAACTATTTGGAAGTCCGTTTTCAAAGTAAGGACTACGTAAATAAACGAAGCGGGTACATTAATGAAAGGAGAAGCTGGCGAGTCCTCCTAGGGGTTTTCAATGAAATTCAGTAGACTGTAAACAGTATTGCGGTGTAGTAATTATAATAATTTTTCTTATAAAAAACTATAAGAATTTCTATGGAAGAACAAGATCCTTAAAATATAATAATGTTAAAAACATGTTATTAGCCATTGAACAAAATATTTTGATTAAACACAAGAATCATGCTCGTCCACTTCCACAGCACCATAGTTGACAAGCCTCTGATTAAACAACATTGGGGTGAAATATTCAATAATGATTATCCCTGACTGTCTCACACAGCTCGAGTATAAACATAACCGAGAGCAACAGTTAAAATATTTTACAAAGCTCGCATGCTCTATTAAGAATACCTTCTTAAAACTATATCGATGCAACTTTCAGTGAAGTGTCAGTTCATTTATCAAAATATCTATGCAACACTCAGATTTATACGCTGACTGACTCGTTATGCAATATTTGAGTATTTTCTTTAATAATCGCAAAGTAAAACGATTCAGGCACACATAGATAAAAGCGTGAATTTTGCTTGAACGTTTTTTATTTTTCAACTTTCTCTTTAAGTCTTTGTTTTTCTTCACTACCTACTTTCTTGAATCTTAAACTATTTAGGCAACCACATGAGATAAATATTATTATAATGTGATGAGTTTCATGCAAGGAGATAATCACGATTTATATAATTTGCCGGCTTATTTTAATTATATTTAACTAAGTCTATACATACTTTACAAATATAATATTATAAGAGTATACTCATACCTGTGTACGCTAAAGTGGGACTGAATTAATCGAAAATAATTAATTTTTTGAAGAAATTTGAGGAAACCCAATTTTCAGTACTAACATTTTTGGAGTTTTTTTAGGAATGACTAATCCAAATTTGATTTTTTTTTGTAAATGAATGAGACAGTATTAAACTAACAAACATATTACATGTTTGAAAAGTGAAAGCTGTAAAAAAGTAATACGAAATTTATCATCAAAATGGATAGCATTTAGGAAGTACCGATTTTGAAGATCGAATTTAATTTATCAAACGGCCAATAAAAAAAAATTAATATAGAGTAGTAAAATCTAGAAATCAACTTTCATACAAAATATAGTTAATGTATAGGTATAGTTACTAAATTACAGGAATAACGAACTCATGAATCTGTAAGAAAATTTCGGCAATTTCATATGTTAGGACCTAATATATCTGATATGGAAAAAGGCTTGTCTATTTCGTCGCCTTGCTTTTATTCTGGTTGGTTCGAAACTTTTAAATCCATTGATCACGTTTTGTGTTTAAAAAATGTCAAAAAATTCTGTATCGAGTCAAGGAAGCAGGTAAAGTAGGGAAAGCAGTGGGTCATGACTTCAAATCTTACGTTGACGAAAGCAGTCTTTAGGCATCTAATAATAATTTATTAGTTCCAGGGAATAAGCAATTATACCAAATAAATATTCTGGTATATTTATATATTTCCCTGGTATGACAATATACTTTACAATATTACTTATTTAGTATTTAAAAAATGAGTATTAAAACAGACTAAAAGATACCACTAAAAATAGAAAAATAATATTATAAATAATAAATAATATAAATAATATACTTTAGGTAACTTCAATCTGGAGTCTGATTGAGTTAAACAATGTACATGAATGGAAATAGGTTTAACGGAATAATACTGTATTCTTCCGTTTCGTTTTTGTGTTTTTGTAGAATAAATCACTAAATACAGTAGGTACTATTTCTCAAGTAATAAATTCATTGACAAAATCTCAGCACATGAATTAAAAACAAGTGACAATTTCTTATTGTAAATCGAAGCAAGTACAAAACAGAGATGTCAACAAAATTGAAAAATCTACAATCTTTTATCTTGTTCCAATTTGAGTGTGCTTTTATTCCATACATTTCATACACTCTCGTTTAAGCCAAGACCCCGATTTTGGATTACTGACTATACGGCGGATTTTGCTATTTTGAATTGGTTGACTTATTATTTTAGAACAACTGATTAACTATATTAATTGATCGATCAATATAGTTAATCAGTTCTCTCGATCTGACTCTCCTTGGGTATGGGGACCACAGAGTTCGCCGCCGCGGCCTGCTTCTGCCAGGGTGACAGGCGGATCCACCCGTCACTACAAGCCTGCGCTCATGGGCGACGCTCGAGTTGCCTCAGTACGCGGGTAGCTTGGCCCTCGATTGTCCTCAGCGCCCGCTGCCGCTTCCGCCCCGCCTCCTCATTCGCGAGCATGACTTGCTTGCAAGAAGAAGAAAGAGACGAAGAAGAGACCTCAGTAAATACTTGGTAATAAAACCTCTTTGAAATATAAGTACTTTTGTTGAATAACGTCTAACCCAGAAATATTTAGAGGAGAAATATGCGTCGTTTACTTATTTTGATTTTATTTTTTTACACAAACTATTAACCAAAATTTCTCGCATACGAACTGTTCATCTTTTCAGACCTAGCCTGAGAGCTCGGAGAAATAGGTATTCTAATTGTAAATAAAATATATTTGTATCAATATTACTTAAAAGAAATAAAGAATTTCAATTTTAACGATATGATTTCTTTTTATTTGTATGATTTATCTTGCGAAAGTTAACTTTTTAGATTATCTGCAATCTTATCACAATCTTCCATCATTAATTTTGCAGATAATCGCCTTCGAGTTATATACTCTTTATAGTCTTGACTTGTAAAAGTTTATTTTATTATTAAAATAGTGTTCCTTCAGTAACATCCACCTGCATTGAATTTGTGTAATTTAGTCGTAGTATTATTTTACTGATATTCATGTCTGAACGGGCACTGCCTATTTACTGTCAAGATTATTTCCATTGAATTTGAATTCTCAGATCGTCAAGTCCGAGATATTTTCTGTATGTGTCTTCTTTCCAAGTAGCCTGCGAGGGTTTAGTTAATTTATGAGCCATCAACATGTAAAGTGAGTGCAAAGTGCTTTACATACATCCATCACTTTAATTTATTTTACTAAAACCATTGGAATTCTACGGAACAACTGCTGAAGAAGAAAAGATCGAGCCATAGGAAAAAAAAATAGGTGAATAAATACTGCATACTTGTACAACTTTACTATTTCTATATGTATGACTAGCTGTTGCCTGCGGTTGTTATTGTTTTCTTGCGGAAATTCCCTTGGACACCAACCCCGTCGGTCTTCGAAGGGGGTTATGTCGCTCTCGGATCCACTAAAACCGCACACCGTCTCAGGTCGGATCTCTGGAGGATACCAGGGTATAAAATTGCCTAAAGCTTTAGGTTATCTGTGGTTTTAAGATGTCTCCCTCGGGTGTGAGAAAACGGTGTCCCCATCGAACCCCGAAAAATAGAACAGGTGGTAGGCGCCTACACCCGTAACCCCACGCCTGCGTTCGTCGACCAGCCCGCCCCTTACCTGATTTCGACTGTGCTCTCTGGTAGTCCGGGGGACAACCCTGTACGGGCCCGTTCTTGTAGTAGCCAGTATTTGCCATAGGCAGCAGCATCTTCGTTGAGAGAGCGATGCTACTGTCTCCGTTGCCCAGGGTGCCCAGGGCGTGGCGCGGCCATAATAACCTCGTGTTGTTTTCCTGCTGAAGTCGCTCCTTCCCTTTGATGTGGCGAAGCGATCGATGGTGGGTTCATGCGTCATGCTCGTAAATGGTTGCTTCTTGTAATAGCTGGTCTTATTTGTAATCTTACAAGTTTTAAATATTATATTTTAATAATATAATGTTTCTATTATGTTGCTTACAGTAGATATAGATCTACTAATAAATTCATGTTATATGAGCATTTAAATACACACACATTTATTACATTATTATTCAAATTTAGAGTCTAAGTATACCTACTGTTGTAGAACTATATTTGTATTTTAGTATGGGCAACATTATCACTCTATCGGCAAAGCCTGTTTAATAAAGAGAAAAATTGTATTGTTGTTCCTTTTCACAGTATTTGCTGCAGCATCTTATTCACCAAAAAAGTTCGTGAAAAAATCTTTTTAAGCATTGGCCACTAGACAAGCCTGTTACTTGTCTATCTGAATACATAGGGCAGTGCAGTACATCATTATTTTATAAAAAAATAATAAATTGATAGTATGGCAGCCACACACGATCAAGCATACTAGTCTACTTAGTTACAAGTATACTGGAACGTGTAAGGTTGGCATTAGTACAGTGAAAATTGTACTCAAATAGTAATTACCGCGTAATTAATTATATTATACAGTGGTTATAATAACTTCGTGTTGTGTTCCCGGCGGTGAGTAGGGTAGCCAGAGCTCTTTTCGGAGGAGGTAGGACACGGCGGTATTTCCGCCCGATTGAGCAGTCCGACTGGGGTAGTACCTCCGTCCTACAGAATACCGCGGCTATAATAACTTCGTGTTGTGTTCCCAGCGGTGAGTAGGGTAGCCAGAGCTCACTGGCGAATTTGTGCTGCCAGTGGGAAGGCTAAAGGCTTGTCCTGCTTTGTCTTCTACTGACGGCACAGAAACTCTGTACTTACAGGGTTGGCAGCGCGACTGTGACTCCTCTGGTGTTACAGACGTCCATAGGTCACGGTAACCACTTTCCATCAGGTAGGCCGTGTGCTTGTCTGCCAACTAAGTGGTATAAAAAAAAAAGCTCACTGGAGAGTTTTTGTGCTGTCAGTGGGATGACCAAAGGCTTGTTTTGCTTTGTACTCTACACTGACGGCACAAAATCTCTGTTCTTACAGGGTTTGCTAACCCTGTAAACCCACGGATGTGACTCCACTGGTGTTACACACGTTCATAGGTCATGGTAACCACATTCCATCAGGTGGGCCATGTGCTTGTTTGCTACCTAAGTTGCATAAAAAAATAAAAAAATAAAATTTGCCACAACTAAAGTCATTTACTTGTTAGAATAGGGGCTATCAACGAATGTATTTAATCTCACTTACACTAAAACAATAGCGATGCACGGGGAAGCTATGTGGTTTTTAATGGAAATAATCTCATATTTCCACTGCCGTGACTCTTACGCCGATGTGCCCAGTATCCCACAAAACCAGCGATCATAAAAGTTTCATGAAAAGTTCAACTGTCTTCGACACGGCATCGAAAACGTAGTCCTTAGTAATTTGAGAGGCTAAGATGTACCAAATAAAGATTGAGGAGGATATAATTAAGTCATATAATCTTGTGAGGTTTTTACTTCAAATACTTGCATTATCCAATTTGCAGTATACTTTTTAAATATATTTAATGGCGACTTCGTCCGCGTTAAGTTCGGAATAGATTAAGGAATGTTCACTTTTGTAACTCAAACCTCTGTGTTTTGGTAACTTTTTGTACCTATTTTAAATTAATTATATTGTGAAGAAAGATTTCTTACAGTACTGACTAATACATGCAGGGCTGAACTACCAGGAACTACGAAATTATTCAGACGTCTTCTATGGCTTAGGCAACCACTGAGAAAAAATTTACCTATTGTTGAAAAACCCTTGACCTGAACATCATCATGTGTCTACATTTATCAATCTTCATTCGTATCCTTCCTTCCTCCCTCTCAACATTAACAGGATTGGATTGGGTATTCACTGAACGAGAGCACCATGAAAATAGCTTGACGAAAACTCGGGAGCCGTGTTTAAAGTAAAAAGATTTTCACGCCGGAGCAGCGGTATATTTTGTCATTAAACACAGGCTCATACGTAGTGGCATACTGTTCTCATCAAAAATTTACATAGACACAGCGATTTCAACATCATCTAATGAGAGTCCTCAAGTTACTAACGCAGAATCGTTACAATCAGTTCGTGACGTTACCTCTACGACTGTATTTTACCACTACCACACCAACACGGCGAGTATTCTGATGAACTCCTTCAACTAATGTCTCCTTCACCCTATCCTACCCAGAACAACCTACCACACTCTCCCCTCTCATCAAAAACAATAGGTACAACGACGTAACGCTGCGTGATTTCATTTGGTTCAATTCTGACTACGCCAACTACATCATCGCTGGCCTTAATGTGGTAGTATCCGTGGGGTCTAGACACTAATAACATAACTGGGGTACAGTTAATTGATTACCTGAATTTATAAAAAAAATCCGTGAAAGGTCTAATGAAGATGTAAAGAAAAAAAAGAAAATAAAAAGGGAAAATATGTGCTAAAGTATGGTGCAGCAAAGGTATTGGAAAAACCAATACCTCTGCCAGCCAAAAGCTGTATTTACAGTGGTGAGACGTCAGCTTTGACCACTGTATGTACCCTAAATATCTGAGAGTAACACTGGACAAGTAGAACTAAATCTAAGTCACATTTTTGGCATCAGTATTGCTCCTAGAAAGAAATCGTATTGTCTTTCTTGGAAAAATATCCACTGACAATCATCATTAAAATACTTAAAGAGTTAAACCTTTATTAATTCAGCCATTGATTTCAACCTTTTTTGAATAAATTCAAATTGAGTTTTCAAATATGTGTCATAATGAAATGTCATCAAAAGAATACAATTTAAATCAAAAACACTCATACACACAAACCGAACTGATATCAATACGTTTTGTCTGTGTGAGTGCTTAGAAGTAAATCACCTTTTTATTCTCTCTATTTATCTTTCTACTTCCTTTTATTCCTGTTAGTAATACGTTTTCCATCAATTTTGTTCACAATAGTCTATGCAAAATTTGAAGTAGATTGGACTAAGGAATCACGTTGTCCCGTACAAAGATTGCCCCGCTTTTTCACCCTTTTAGGGAGAGAATTTCGGAAAATCCTTTCTTATCCGATGCCTACGTCATACAATGAACACACCCTCCAAGTGTGAGGTCTTTCCGATCAGCAGTTTAGACTGTGCATTGATACCTCAGTCATTCAGACAAAGGATTAAATATAATTACTAGCTGACTCGCCCCAGCTTCGCCCGTGGCATATTTTAAGACCCCATATCACCTATACAAATAATGTATGGGAATCTGCCGGATTTATTAACATTTATGGTCACTGCTCCGCTCTCTTAAGAATAGTAGCGTGATGATATATAGCCTAAAATCTTTGTCAGACTATTACACAAAAAAATCAATTTGAGAAAATATCATAATTAAAGGAATTTATTAAAAATTAAAAAAAATCGCAATGGAAGTATAGGGTTTGATCGTAGAGGGTTGAAAATTCAGGGTTGTATGTATTTTCTAATGCTATATCATAAAAAAATAAAAACAAACAATTTTGTCCAAAAATTAAAAAAAAAATTAGGGGTGAACAACCCTTATCACTTAGGGGTATAAAATATAGATTGCAGCCGATTCTCAGACCTACTGAATGTGCATATAAAATTTGGTAAAAATCAGTACAGCCGTTTCGGAGGAGTAAGGTAACTAACACTGTGACACGAGAATTTTATATATTAGACTAGCTTTTGCTCCGCCCGCGTGGATGTCGGTTCACAGGGTTAACAACCCTTATCACTAAAGTGTATGAAAAATAGATGTTGGTGGATTCTCAGACTTACTCAATATGCTCACAAAATTTCATGAGAATCGGTCAAGCCGTTTCGGAGGAGTACGGGAACGAACATTTATATATAAGAAGATATAGATGACAAAATCTTGCTTACGTCTATCGTCTATTACTAGTCTAAAGTCTTAATAGATAGTCTACTAATGCAGAATTAGTGAGAAAAAGCTGATTACTTTTACCGTAGAACTTTTCAGTAGAACAAGTGGGAACAAACTGCAACTAGCAAAATCTGAACTCATTCGTGGAGAATTTTTTTTTCTTACATTACTATCACATTATCGACAAGTAATTACATAGAATATTGCTTATAGACTTCAATACATATTTCCACATAAATATATGCATATCCGTATAACGTCTGAAGTGATGTGAAGAATTTAAGTTCTCAATATTGGATTCCAAATAATTCCTAGCTGCTTTATTTATTTACTGGTCGACATCCTGCACATTCTCTCATCATAGACGTGGTCATACTCCTGGCACACAGCACGAACATTCCATTTCTGTTGCGTTCCTGAAGCATTCACTTTGCCGAGGCATACTCCAATTTCTGTTATAAGGCGGCTTTGCAATATATTTCACTCAATTCGAAATACACACATCAACAAAGTCTAGGGAACAAGGACATTTCTAGTTTTTATTTAAAAACCCTTTCTTGTAATAGTGAGTGTTTTATATCAATAGAAGGGTATTTTTATACCGTTTTTAATTTTAATTTTAATAAAAACATTTTCATACCAATTTTTTTTTTTTTAAGAAATAATTGAATAGTGCCAATATTGAGTATTACAACCTTCTATGATTAGGCACAAAAATAACGAGGTAGTAAGAAATACAGTAATTAACCGTACTTTAAACGTTTTTAATAGTCTGTAGGACCTCCTAAAGCATTAGCAACAGCTCGACAACGGCGTGGCATACTTAGTATGAGATTGTCAATCATCGTCTGTGGAATATGGCTCCATACACTGCGAAGGTGTAAAAAAGTTGTTCTTCAGTGTTCAGATTTTCCAAAGAATCACTGAAAGCTCTTCTCCCAAGCAAATCCCAGGCATGCTCTATGGGATTAAGGTCGGCAGACTGAGCAGGCCATTCCAACGTCGTCATATTGTGCTCGCTTAACGCATTGACCACTACCCTCGCGGTGTGTGACCGTGCATTATCTTGCATAAACATAAAATCTTGACCGAACTGCTGTCGATGAGGGATTACCATGGAGTGTATAACCTCCTGAATGTATTGGTTTGCATTCAAATTGCCCCGTATCCAAACGAGGTCGGTCCTTCCACCAAGGCGAATTCCAGCCCATACCATGATTGTTCCACCTTGGTAAGGATGAACTTCTTGCGGATTCTGGAGATGTCTCCGACGTCCAGGAACTCGCCATATACGCACTCTTCTCGAATCAGGATGAAAACCGAAGCAAGATTCGTCGGAAAACAGAACCCGTGCCCATTGATGGTCGGTCCACTGTAAATGTGCGTTAGCCCACAATAAGCGACGACCTCGATTTCCACGTCGAAGAGCTGGAAACTTAAGCGGTCTGCGAGCATAAAGATTGGCTTCGTGTAGTCTTCTTCTGACAGTTTGATCGCTAATAACCACTTGATGCTGAGACTGGAGGCCTGCGACCAACTGACGAGCAGTAATCGTGGGTTGCCGCCTTGCGGAATTTTGCAAGAAACGATCTTGTCGCGGGGTAGTAACCCTATTTCGTCCCCTGTGACGTTCGGCAACATCCCCTGTAGACCTGTAGCGTGCCCATAATCTGCAAATTACGCTTGGTTGGGTGTTGACAGCATCCGCTACGTCGCGTTGAGTTCGTCCAGCTTGCAGCATACCAACAGCCCTTAACATCTCTTCGCGACTTAAATGACGACGTGACATGATGACTACAGTCACAAAAATGCACAAACCATACGTAAAAGACGTATTATTGATAATAAACGTTATTTACAATCAAAAAAAATAATTTTTATTTTGCCTCAGAGAAACTGCACAATCAAACACTTTTAAAAGTTTTCCCTCCATATTCGAAAATCATTACTTATTTAAATTTATTTTTAAATTTCGAACAACTCTGTAATCTACTTTATTCTATTTTTATTTATTTGCTGCCAGTTATTTGCAAAACAAGATTTACACGAAAAAAAATAATTGGGGTCATCTTGTTCCCTAGACTTTGTTGAGGTGTTTATTATCTTCACCTTTCTTTTACAATTGAAATTAATTTCCAGATTTTCTTCGTCGAAGTGGTCTTCGAATATTTCACAGTTATCAAATTCTTCTAGAATCTGAAAGGACAAGCTTTTTATAGAGGCAAAACTTTAGCTAGGAGCTAAAGCTGACTGGAGAGTTTTTGTGCTGCCAGTGGGAAGACCAAAGTTTTATCCTACTTTGTCTTCGGCACTGACAGCAGTTCTTGTGGGGTCAGCAGGGCCACTGTAACCACTTACCATCAAGTGGACCCTGTGCTTGTCTGCCACTTGAGTGGTTTAAAAAACACATTGTAAATTGTGTGATTGGATAGAACTGGCATGAGCTCTCAGTAACTGGACCTTGTTTTACAGCATCATCAGACCTGTTGCACTACAGGCATAAAATGTAAATTCTATCCATTAAAATATGACACAAAAAGGATTTTTTTTAATTTATTTATTTATTCATTTATATTGCAAATGTAGGTAGAAGAAATAATCATAAAGGCATTCATGATTCATCAAATGATCTTCAAGTGGAATTTGCCTGATACCTGATTGATGGTAATAGACCTCCCCAGGGTATGCTTTTTTGTATTTTCGGAGACAGAGAATTTAGAACTAGGGTGATCGGTAATTGGCTAAGCTCCTTCTGAAGGCGATTGAGTATTACAGAATATAAAACTTTTTTTTATACAACTTAGGTGGCAGACAAGCACACGGCCCACCTGATGGAAAGTGACCTATGAACGTGTGTAACACCTGCAGGGTAGTCACACCCGTGCTACCGATCCTGTAAGAACAGAGACTTTCTGTGCCTTCAGTGCAGAAGATAAAATCAGGACAAGGCTTTGGTCTTCCCACTGACAGCACAAAACCGCCGGGAACACAACACGAGGTTATCATAGCCGTAGTATTCAGCAGGGTGGAGGTACTTCCCTTGTTGGACTGCCATTGCCATTGCCATTGAATCTGCCATTAACTTTGATATAAAGTGCAATAATCGTTGATGTTTACTATTAAATAATGGTGCCTGTATGAGTGAATTAGGTATTGTAAGCGTGAATATCAAAACCATGCAATGGTTAAAGGAAACAAAAAGTTCACAACAAAAACATTATTATAAAGCATTACTGTGCATATAACTGAATGTTTCTTAGATTTGAGATCTTAGAAAAAAAGAAGAATCTATATTTGTGTATTAGGTGAAATAGGAAAGGGTACACCATCTACAAACATCAACCACCTTACGAAAATAATTTAATTGTACCGATCAACATCATTTATTTGTATATTGGACCTTATAGTATTCACTTATCGTTTCTATTTTGTACATACAATAAAGAGAGATAAGTTAATAAATAATTCAATAAGAAGAACAGATAACTTTTAACTATTTAAAACTCTAAGATACTTACGAACAATGTAACAAAAGGCCCTGTTAAAAGAACTGATAGTGAATACGGAGATTCATTCTAATAATCCAGTGCTACTTAAATCTATCTCTTGTGTCCCGTTGCTTCGTTAGTTCGTGATCCGATCACAGTTTGTTGTAAAGATTATGTTCCAAAGAAACTCCCATCCGGTCTTTGGGCAATGGCGTTACACGAGAGATAGGGAAATATCTCGTGATATTGATATGTTTGAAAAAGTTCAAAATAACAATACTAGAATATGTATCAGGGACCAATGGTAGTGATAGAACTTCATATTTATGAGTATTGACATGAAAATATCATTCTATTTGCGGAATCTGGTTATTTTACTGTAAGCAATAGTTGTTAACAACTTATTGCAGTACTTTATGGGATTACTGGAACAAATTCAATAAAAATACCTATATTCAACTAATTCACTGCGCATATCGGGGATTTTAAGTCTGTCGTAAAATGCAAAGTTACAGAAGAAAAATAAACTAGGTGAATATAAAATCTTTAAGGCCATTCATTTGCCTGGATTTAGTGCTAGGTTATTTCACTTCCAATGGCATGTCCAGTAATTTTATGGAGACACTAAAAACGACAGCCTACTACAAGAGAGCATAAAGAAATAGTGCTGAGTACGCGAAAAGAATATAAATATTACTTGAATATCAGTTTTATTTTCCATACGTAATTATAAAAATAATAAAAACTAAATACGTTAAAGTACAATACAGTAAAAAATATGGAAAATGTGACAGTCAATCTCATGACATATCAACGGGCAGTAACCCCGTGTGTAGACCGCGTATAGTGGTCAACATCGGTCCTCCAATGTCGGACATGTCGCTCCTATCTGTTTCGATGCATTTGTCGTTTAAACACCGACCTGTAATAAATCAGCCACCGTATTAAAAACAATGAAACATCGTAAGTCTCGCTATGGCATGATGAAATTAAAGCTTTTATCACATGGTTTTTAAAGCCACTTTACGTTGAAAAAAAGGAATAACTTATACAATCGTCTTGGAAGCTAATTTAAGCCTATCTCAAGTCCACTACGGACACTCTTCATTCAATACTTTAAATGAGATTCTTATCGCACGCCCTTAAATAGATTAGTAGATTAATGATGTCTGTAATAATTAATAATGGATCGTGAATTTTACAACAACAATAAAAGCGGTTCGGTCGTCGTCGTAAACACTGCCTTGCAGTTTGTTGTTTTGAATCCTTTAACTTTACGATCCGTCAATGCGTTCCGTATATTTACCTCGTCTTAATTACAGAGGAGTTATCCTCTCAGTTTTATTGCCCTTCATTTTTGATATAATCAAGGTCCTGTTTAGTGGTAAGACAACAAGTTTTATGTTTGCCCTGCAATATACGGCTTTAGACTGCTATTTAATGATGAAATCAAATTAAGTCCGTATTGTGAATAAGTACAAAATGATTAAACAACCAACATGTTTTAAAAAGTATTTGAGATAATGTAGGTAGTTACTTTTCAAATAAATGAGTAATGAGTAGTAACCCTACGACGTACGACGGTCTGACGCAGGCTTTCTTCTCGGGTTTGAGGGATCAAACTGCTGTCGATCCAGTAACGGCAGTAGAAACCGAAGTAAAGTTACTGATGAAGTCCTAAGAAAGTGCCTCCCCATCCCTCTTACAGCTTCAAAGTGCAAACTTTGATGCAATCGCGATTGGGACTCGAATAAAGAAGGAGATTTATCGACATAGCTTGTAGTATTAGTTAGTACGATTCAAAACACAACCTCGTTATCCACTGTTAAGACTAGAATAGAGGCTAGTTAATGTTTGCACCCGCTTATCTGTTTATCGACTTAATTGAAAGCCATACAAGAATCATTGAGATTGATCTAATGAAATAGCTAAAAAATAACGAACAACTTAGAGCACCGGCTGGCCAACGAACAACTTTAAAAAGTTAAGCCCTTTTTGAAAAAGGGAAAAAACGAGAAGACCCCTAATTGATGCGTCGTCTTTGTTTAGTTTAATTCTAACATGCTTTTCCCATTAAAGTGGTCAGGAATCGGGTCTGTGTTGAAGATAACGCCGACTCTTTTACTCCTTACACGTTATAATATTATGAGGTCGAGGCGGGCCCTCCACACTTTTAACCCTAGTTTAACTCTCGTTTCATAATGTTCGTCACTCGCCTGTACAAGAGAACAAATAAGTGAGTGACGTACTCTATGCATTCGCATTTTACATTGTCACAATGTCCCCGGGGCGTTGGTGTCGTATATTGAGAATCGATATGTTTGCACTAAGTGCTTAAGTGCTTCGAGAGGATTACATTTACCGATGAATGAGCAATGCACATTATTAACATTTAGAGATTTTTACAATTATTCCATGCCACAATAAATAGTTATGTAACTATTGAGAACGGAGAATATACTACTACACTAACTCGGGTAGAACGAGAATTCGCGTGATCTTTCAAATAAGGTTTCTTTCACCTTAATATGGTTTAAATAATTTAATATACTAGACTTGTTTATTGCTGGTATAATTTTATTATACACACATACAATAGCATCAATTTCTAACCAAAACCTAAAATAGCTATCTAAATTTATGTAAACGTAGATTAAAGTAGCGGTGAAACGCTCCTGTGCCACCGGGCCGTGGGCTGTGAAGACAACTCGGCACCTTTTGTGAGTTTTATACATTATCTTGGTTTACGTGTATTAACATGCGGAGCTGTGTCCGGTCGCGCGTCGCTCCTCTCCACACCCACTCACTGTGTTATCACACACCCCGGTCAATGCTCGATAATTTTATTACAGAAGTTTTGTCGGATTACTTGAGCCTTCGAATTAAATTAAACGATACTTGTCCTTCGTTGATATGAGCCATTAATTTATTTTAGGACGTCGTTTCATACAAACCACTGCCATAGAGGTGGGCTTACGTTTGCCTAAATTTAAGTTTTCTCGATTTATATAAAGAATAGAGACGCGATTCGACTGAACATCGCGACAAACAGGCGTTTCCAAAGCTCCCCTGCGTTGCAGAAATGACACTGTAAACAAAAGTATCATATAAGTTTATTAATTACACAGCCCCTCCGGCACGAGCCTCCATGAATATTAATTACTGGATATCAAAAAGCTTTAGAACGCTCAAGGAGGGAAAGTTTTACAAAGAGCTTTTATTATTTAAGAAGTAACGTCGATGCGGTGAAACGAATTATGCTCACTAGCTGGTGCTGTAGGAAAATGTACGCTTGTGAGTTCATAACAGGGTCGTATTCATGGCGCATCGGCCACCATTTATCATAACTCGATAAGAAAGTGACGGAAGAAAGTCAATAGAGTAGGTGCTTGAGGGTAGGCTTTACACCGCGCTGGCGCTCGCTCGCCCCGCCTTAATGAACAAATAACAGCCGAGTGCCGACTGTGTGCGACTCTCCCTATTCAAGTTATTTTGTTTTCATAAAAATAAAGTGTTATAACGCGTTTTTCAACCGTCAACGATCGATAAAACTGCGCTCCTAGGAACGAACAATGGAGTTAATTAGGCAATTTATATTAAATATGTAAAATTAGCGTTTTTGCAACTGTATACAGTACTTATCCAGTCATAAAACAATTGGGTAAGAACATTATAACGTTCTGTGGATTTGGTATACTGTTAGTCTGAAACAATAGTATATTATTTTTATACAAGCCAGAATAAATATATTTATATCTATATGTACTTTTATATCTACTTCTAAGTTAATAAATATTATATTTTTTATAAATATGATTAAATATGTATGAGAAGCTGGCAGAAGGCATTCGCTACAAATTTGAACTGACTGATGATAGGAAGAGATTCTACTCGGTGTAATTTAAACCGATTGAAGAGAAGAAAAGGTTCTCCACTCGGTGTAATTTCTTGACTGATTTGCTCGTTGCTTCCATTATGCGAAGCAAAATACCTTCATAAAATATTAACTGAAAAGTATTTTTGTAGACCTTTTCATTGTACGTGTTAACAAATTAATCCACCTTAATTTTATTTTTTCCACTTTTATCTTAAGTACCAAAAATGACAAAAAACTTAGATACCTACTTATTAATTATTAGTAAATCTTACTATGATATCATAATAACTACATAGTAAGATTTACAAACAAATAACACTCCGAAAGTTTGGAGGTTATTTGTATATGAGATTTGGCTGGATAGGTTGCAGTGAATTACGAACACGGAGTAAAAATTTTACGCACGTGGAGACACAGACAAAAGCGTAAATTGTTGATGGTGACGAATGGAGTGTCTTCAAAATATAATGAGTACAGCATACATCTATTGTTTATCAGTTTCTTCCCACTTAACCACCAAACTTGAGAAACACCACAAACTACCAAAGTTGAGAAACACCAGGCAAGTCGGTCTTAGGATGGGTGACCATTCTTAAACATTGAGACCAATCTGTGCCTCTGTCGGTCCCAGTTGCCATACGAACATCTATAGTAGTTGTTCCGGGTATTTGGAAACCTAAAAATCAAATGGCAGTCGCTTCGCGGAAAATATCCACAGCTATACTATACAGGAAAATGCTCGGGGGATGGATTTTTGTCAGTGCTTGTCAAATGAACAGTTATACTACACACCTGTCTCGTATCCAGCGATAATGTTGTTTATCGTCCAGTTGGCCTATTATGACGTGATCATGTTTTGAAAGAGGAAGAGGAAGACGAGTTGAGCTGTATAGGATTTATAGCGCCATCCCTCTCTCTCTGTATCATCTGCCTGATGTTATAAACTCATGTTCGTGATTATTCCGTTAAAAATAGTTATAAATAAGGTCTAATGGTGATTCCTAAAAAAACAATTTTGAATACCTAAATAAACATTAAGAATAATTTGTATTATCATTTTTTAATTTATATTTTCATACAAGTCATGACGAATGAATGTTTTTGCTCCACATAAATAAAAAAATAAAAATATTATTGCACTTTACCCTACGAAAACGTACGATCAAAAAGTTATAGTAAATATTGCACAAGTAGATTATGTTACAGGTAGCGACGTAGAATAGGTACGATTCCTTCCACTTTTGTAATCGCGTTATCCCAGAGTGATGACTCGTGTGAAAAAAATAAAAGAACTATCTTCATAGATAATTCCATGATCTACAACCTCGCTTAACATATTTTTACTATAAAACTTATCATTTATGTGAGAAATGCCAAATTGGAAATTTTTGACATGAGAATTAGATGTACGTACTTTATTTGCCTTTAAGTTGGTAATTTTTGGTAGATAATAAATGTTTTAATAGTTATTTTGGTAGAGTGCTTAGACAATGTGCCCATTTATAAGCTTTTTATAATCCTGGAGAATAGCCTGGAATACTTACATTCAAAAGGAATTTCCAAGTGGTTCATGATGATGCACATTACTTGACGCAGCAAGCAGATATAGATCTCTTCGCTACTAAACCAAAATGTTGATTGGTCTCGACATGCGAACAGCAATAAAATTACTACAAAGATTATGCTAAAGATAGATCAACAGAACTGCCCGTTATTCATAAAAAAAATATTGTGCGCTTTAGCTGTAGAATGCCCTGCGCTTTTACATTTTTGACACCATGTCAAATGATACCATTACTCTAATTCCTTCAACTAAGGTAATTGCTTACCGAGGAGAGGGTTTTCGTCAAGCAAGTCTAAGTCCAAGGCATTAGTCTTTACGCCGTCGCATGATCGCGGCAGTAGCTTAGTGGTTAAGGAGTCGCCCTTACAATCGAGAGGCCCCGGGTTCAAATGCTAGCATTTACACTAGTACCGTGAACTCATTCCTAAAATAAGCAATTTAGCTAACAGGAAGAATTAGGGCAAGTGCTAGTAATTTTGGTTAAGTACTAATATTCTTAATGAATAAATTAATAGCATACAGGGCTCAACAATTATAGATTATAATAAACTTTTGGTGCCTACTTTGAAGAATAACATAATCATTGAGATCTAAAAAATAAACATAATTCTAATGATTAAAATACTTAATTGCAACGATTGCACGCATATAATATCCTCATAGATGCGCACAGTGACTCCGTAATATAGAAATACTGATGAATGTTCTCATCTGTCAAATCAAAGGTATTACTAGCAAGTAGGTATGCCATTTTTTTTTTTTTAATATTTACTCAGACTCAAAATATATATATTAACACACATTTCAGCAATACATACCTACTTTAATGTGACACCGTGGATAGAGAAACTCTTTGACGGGCTCTCGTAAATAGAGTCTTATTCGGTGTGAATAATAATTTCCATACCTTACACTTTACCTATTGAAATCTTAAAAGGTACTAACGTACAGATGATTTCCCTGTAGATTGTATTTTAATTTGAAACCATCGAGCTGATTAAATCATCTAACTCTGAAGTAGATTGAACTTTTCCGTGGCAACTAAAAAGCTTGCATTTGGTTGGTGTTACCAGGTTTTATAATTCAAACAAGCGTTTTGTATTATCGTTGTTTTAACTATAATAATAAAACGATTTCGTCGTTAATGACCCATGTTTTGTAGATAGTAATGGCTACATTACATATTATCTGATTTTGCACAGAGCGTGATTTGCCATGCGTAAAAAACTGGCTAATATAAAATAAAACTATGAGGCATACTTTATAGTTGTATTTCTGTTAGCCAGTTTTGTTCTGTTGTGATGTCCATGCATTAAAGATTATGCCACGATCTATACAAATATCCGTAAAACTACAAAAATTACTTGACAACTGTCTACGGCATAGAATTTTAAAGAAGCAACCGGTGAGCTAAGCTCTAACGTTTAATTCTACCTTTTATATTAAGGGTACATAATATTATGTTATCTTATGTTATAAATTTACTTTTGCTAGGACATTTAATAGCTATTTACTGTATAACTATATACAATAACTGCTATATCTTATTAACATTTTGATGTCATTTCTGTTAATAACCCTTTTCTAGTTACCTACGATTCTACATTTCACTTTTGTGACATTTGTGTTGTATGCCGTGTATTGCTTTATTATTATACTAGTATACCACAGATCACAACTATGTATACTCGTACATATAAATATTACAGTTTAGTCTTCCAATGCTGAACTGAATCTCTTGTTTCACTAAACGGGTAATTGATCTATCAGATGTTGGCGCCATCGTTACGTGCTGGGCCTGAACTATGATACATTCAATAATGTATCATATTGCAGGAGTGAACCCTATCCTATGTTTGGCTTGGTTTTCTACTCTATTCTGTTAGTGCATACGTTATGTCTGTATACTATGTAATTGTATGTTCGTGAAAAACATAGTATTGAGGTACGTATAGTTAAACTATATAGGCAGTATAGTAAAAGTTTCAACAGACACCCAGTGAATACGAATGAAGAAATAAAGGCTTACAATTGTTTATTAATTATCTCGATGACAACTAGTGTCATTTACTGGATTTTTTGAAAATACAGGACGTTATTATATATTTATATTTAATCAATATTAGTGAAGGTAGAGATGTGTGATTCGTCGGCATTTGCAGTAGCATATACCTAATTTTTAATTATTTTTAGAAAAATTCATTCTGAAGTACCGCTTGCATTTCCCTTGTGTTGACATGATAATACATTACGAGTGTGATGACATAACAGAATCTACTGGAAAATCTATTAAAGCCATTCAATTTTTCTAGAATGCTTGATACAGGTCAAACCCATCACCCGTCCTCGAATTTCCTGCTCATAAAAATAACTGCAACGCCTAATTTTGCTTTGTGCACTCACTTCCATCAGATATCCACAGGCAACATCACTTTTGAGACGGTGAGAGAAAGTTTCATGCGCTACTGGCTGTAGATAAGTGCGACGATTCTCGTTTCGATGCCCGAAATAGGCAAAAAATCTGAATTATTGTTCCTTCTTCATCCAAATGCCTAGCCTAGTATTCACTGTAACACCTACACTTATCCCCTTTATGGATATTCAGGTGTAAGTGCCTATTATAAAGATAATATGCTCAGTAAGCAATATGAACGAAACAGTATTAACAGAACACTGCAAAGAGATAGCTTGTAAGGTAGTACGCACGGGTCGAGGCCGACGAGTTATTATTTAAAGTAATTATTTAATTAACACCGTGTCACGGAGTCTTACCCTCTTAAGAGAGTTTAGGGCTACAAGGAATTAAGTACGGGGCTAATGTTAACACGGCATACGTCGCGGTTATTGTGTAGACACCCGCGCCAGCGCCCGGCGCGCCGTGGCCCCCCGCCGCGGTATTTATGGCCACAGTACCCAAGTTTTGGCGCACACACACCCGAACTATGACTGTTAACAATGTTACTCTTACCCCTCGCTTTTAACGTCATTAGTTGTACGAGATTTCGTACGTACTCGTAATGTGTATTTGTTTTCATAACGCACTGCTCCATAGTGTTTTCAGTTTGCCCTTTATTACTCATTCCTATTTAATCGCTGTGGGAAACGAATGTTTTGACTTGCAGTTTTTTTACAATTTATGAGTTTATATTCTTTTATGACGTAAGCAGATGCTTACAGAGGAAGCTTTACATTAGATACGTTAGCTCAGTACATTTACAATTTACATTGCGAGGCTCGTTTGAACAAAGTAGAATGCGTACGTTAAATAGCGTGCCATAATAATTGAAGGTATAAACTGATAGACAAAAAGACGTATAATGTTTTTGTCTTCTCATTAACAGTAGCTAAATGTTATCTAAACTCTCATTCAAGCAGTAAAAAGAAATTCATCACGTTTTATATGAGCGTTTATTCAGACGGCGAGCGTCAAAGAGCACTAAAGCTGTGCGCCTTTAAATTCATAACTTTTAATTAACTGGAATGCTAACACAATTACAGGCTTTATAGTCGTATCAAATTTTCCGAAACGGACCGTTCACCGTCGTAAAATGTGAGAATGATTACAAATTTTAAAACAAAGCATTGTAACGTGGAATTTAGTGCTGCGAGCAGCTGGCGTCGCGCTTAAGGGAAGCTTTAGGGCTCGTTCCGAGCTGAGAATGGGTCGTTGCATTGCCTCAGTTTGCTTGAGTCGGTGTTAATTTGTCGCTACAAAAGGAACAGATGTTACATACGGCGTATCCGCGCCCGCGCCCGCCACTCGCCACCACCGCTACTTGCTTTACTTCAAATACATTATTTTAATATTGCTCCATGGTAACTGATGGACGAATAATGATTAACCCCCTCTTATCCAAATTAGTAAGCGTATATTATAATACATTTTATGATACAAAAAGGAAAGGGAATTTGATATTTTAGGTGAGTATGAGTAGTGTAGTCTTTGTAACTTTTCATTGTGTAAGAAATTGGAATTCAGAGCGTAAGAAAATTTCAGGCGACTGATATTTTCTTTCCAGAATCTCCAGAATCAGATACTTATGTTTTAGTCATTCTTACACCCCCGCATCTGAAGACCCAAGACATGATTTTAGTCGATTCGAGTTCGACATAACCGCCCACATCGAGCAGCGGTGCCAGATCCAAGGGGTTTCCCAAATACATAAAAGGATGAAATACATAAAATAAACAGTTTTCTAATAACTTTTAAATTCATGATTCGTGACTAATTCATTTTTTACATTTTACTCAATGCCATTCATAGAATGAAATGCCCACATTACAAATATAATTAAACACGTTAATACTAATAGTATCTAATATAAAACGTTAGGCAGGTAGGTACTGTATCCTACAGAGTAAAGTTTTTGGTACTTTATGTAGGAGTTTTATGGGATTTTAATGGTGTTGGAAGCCTAATACGTCTTCACCTGCAAGTCAGTATACCTGCTAATTGGCGAACGAGGCTCTATCACAGGATTTTCTCCCTGCGTTGGAGGAAGGAAGGTGGAGGTCAGCTTTAGTCGCTTCTGCAAAAGCCAATATAAACCAAACAAAAAGAGGTTAGGAGAGCGAACCTCAGGCTTCAAAGTACAAACTTTGGATGCAACCGGGAATATCGCTGTGATGATGAAGACTAAACTATACGTCGGAATTACATAGCAATTTCATCTCGTTTTTGATAAAAAAGAAGAGTAATTGCTACGTTATAGAAACATGAAATAGAAAAGATTAGCGGTAGCTAGTCGTACTTTAGCTTAGCCAGAAGAAGTTAGTCCAATACTTTTAAAATTAAGTAATCACTATATATCTCTAATGTACTATGTTTGTTTATATTTAGGTTACTTGCAAGGATGTTTTTTTTTTAATATACCTCAGTAAAATGCCGGAATATACCTTTAAATTTCTGCAATTTGCCGCGTCTATTAATATTAGGAAGATATTAAAACGTTATTTTGTAATTCTTTGTTTAATTATTATCATTTTTATACGTACTTACAAAAAAGAACGATAAAAGCGATATTTGCAAAATGTTGTATAAATATTTGCATTTTTACATTTATATTTAAATTAGTTTCATTAAATTATTTGCCAAGCTATAATGATTAAAAATATTTAAATTATGTTCATTTCATCGAAGACAAAACGAAACAGTTAATGTAGTGGTATGGCCGTAAAGCAAAATAGCGACCTAACTGAGTAATAGATATTGGCTAATTATGTTATCTAAATAATAGTGTTTATCTCAATTAAATTTTACTATTTTATTTTATTATATAATCCGTTATTATAATATATACCGTTTTAAAAGAACCTACTAGAAATCTATTACATGAACGCCTCGTTTTGAGCATAAAAAGAAGTAAAAGCTATTTATTTTATCGTAATAAAAAAACAGCTTTTACTTTTCATTTAGGACGGACTAAATATAGTCACCATATTTTCTCTTTTAGGGTAGATGGGACCAAACCAAGATATCACAGTTTTAAGCCAGTCTCTGGTGCTCACCAGTATGTCTACTGATTGACGGAAGCTAAGGCACAGGTTTTTCTCTCAGGCTCAGGAGTCACACTTCAATTCCGTCTCTAAAAGCTAGGATAAACCAATTCATAGGAATAAGAAAAGTTGGAGAGTCGAGCCCAGGCTCTAAAGCACAAGTTTGAATGCAATCGCGACTGGTGCTCAGAAAATAATGATTTTTTAAATGTATATCAGTGAAATGCTTTAGAAAGCTACAAAATCAAACTAACTTCGTTTCGAAGTAGGTATACTACAAGTGAAGCCTCGCGGATCAGCAAGTTATACATATTAGAAAGCTAAAATATTTTTTATGGTTTATGAAGTTTTATTCCACAGTCCACTAAGTTATGCTCAAAAATCCAAGTCGTTAATAAAAATTACTTAAAAATCAGTTACAATATATTTAAGTAAAGAAGAAGTTAATTATCTCATACCCATTCAAACCATTATCTTCCATATTCATTCTTCCGTCAAATACTTGTACTTAGATCCCCTTAATATGCAAGGCCTATTGTTCAGAGAAGATTGGCCGCATAAGCCATGGATGCGACATGCGAGCACGTGGATTTTACCAGCAGAGCTAAAGTAGTTGTCATAGCCGAAATCGATTCAATAACGGTAATAATAGTGATTAAGAGTTGTAGTGAAGTTGAATACCAATTCCACACTTAAAAAAATATTTTCATTAAACACTCAACTGCAATTGTTTTACTAAGGGCGAAAGTTACCGACGGTAAGTACTTAAATAGGACACTTACAACAATCCCCAATGTCAAAGCGAATAAAATGGAAAGAGTTTGATGATCCAAGATCTAAGGCATGTACTATTTAGAAAATTATGAAATCATTTTTAATATTCAGAGCATTATTTAAAGCAAAACGATAAGTATCCCATCATCACACTGGTTAGCTATAAGAAAAAGTTGTAATATTTGCTGGCGTGTCAATGTAATATTTTTCAGAAGTTAATACGAGTATACGAGCACATGTTGCTATTTATTACGAAATTATTTAACCTATAAAGGTCATAATGTATGGGACAAAACCGACTACTGCTTTGTTTTTGTAGTACCATTCTATAAGTGACACGTCACAGATAAGCATCTTACGATGTATAAATGCTAATTAAACATAAATATACTGAACAGGGTAAGACTAAGTAACTAAATACATATAATTACACGTACAAGTATGTTGTTAAAATTACGTATAAAAACGAATGCATACCTACATTTGAGATACTTAAACTAACTCGTCTAGTAAATAATGTGTAGGGTGTAATGTAAAACGTACCACGAGTGGTAACTTTTGAAGGCAACGCTGATAGTCGCCCGAAGTTAGCAAAACGATGTTGGCCAATTCCACTTTGTCGCCTCTCATCCGCAACGCACCGTCGCCGTCGCGCCGCCGCCGTGCGATTCGCGGATCATCACGGCCGGCGCCTCGTTTTCCAATTTCCGACATTAATCCCCAGATCGTAAGGTTTGTTAAATCAAATAAGTTCTTGCTTTATTATGCTATATATAATTTAAGCATTCGCATTTACATTCGAACTAGATCCATCGCCGCCTTCTTCGCCCAAAAATTTTAATAACAAAATAACTTGCCAACTCCGTCTCGTCAAATATAATAGCAAAGTTGGAAGTAATAAGACAAAATTTTATGCATAACAAGGGGAGCCCTTCGAGACGGAGTGGGGCGAGGGTCGGGGGACAAACGCGAAGGAGGGTTAGCACTTGTCGGCTTGCCTAGACAGAAATGAAACGTCAAGCCTTATGAAGACGAACAACTTCGCCTTAACAAGTATAAATCTCCTTTTCATCCTGCGTAGGTTTTTTGAGGCAGTTAAGGGTAATGCTAATTTATGGTTTGTAATTGTTTGCTGTTAACCTCGTCTGTCGAGTGCCTAATAATATTCTCGAGAGTTTTGTTTTCATATTTTTTAAGTTACCTCTATAAATTTTATCTTTATATTAAGCACGGCTATTAAGCATTTTAGTTAACACTTAATATTTTAACGCCATTGTAAACAACACGACAACGTTTGCGATTGGAACTGAACCTAAACTTTACAAACGATGTGGGAAGTTACGTGTATCATCCGCCACTCAATGCGACATCTGCGCCGCCATTTACATACAACAACAAAATATATTAAAATCCTGTCATCGCGATCCAAGACACAGTTGCGAGCCGTCATTGACACCGGGCGCGGGCGGTGATTAGCTATGGGGGGAAGGGGGACAAGGCGACAAGGAAAAAGGGCTACCCAGCAATAATTACTTTATATACCCCCTGTGAATAATTACCCCGGCCAGAGATCAATTAGACGGAAACACCGAATTAAGCCCTTCGTTAATGAGCCGGCAAATTTTTATTTCACTTATGTTCTTCTCTTATCTTTAATAGAGTTAAAACAACTCCTTAATGGTATTAACCCTCTTGTTCTGATGATATTATATCATATTCTAAACGAAAGTAGATACCCATAGCAGATGTAATTGAATGTGTTGTACCTCAGTAATTTCATTGTCATGGCCACTCAACAGCTTCATATTTTAAGCTTTTGCGTGTTTCAACAAAAAAAATGTGTATCGGCACTGAGGATGATAAACAGAAAAAGTCTGGTTTGTCATACTATCTATCACAAGCCGTAAAACATTTTTTCCACTTCCTACTCAAAGCGTTGTAACGACTTAACATATGGTGAACTAAATTATGTTACCTACGTCTAAACGACAGCAAAATAAAAATGTCCAAACATTTGTATACATTAAATAAATTTATCATTCCGTTTCATTTATAGGAGTGTTGCAGAGAAAAGGAAGCTGCCGTGCGCACATGGGGAGCCGTCAAATCCCAAACGTATTATTTTTTCAATATCACCTCACACGCTCGCTAATACAAGATAACGAAATTCACGACAATCGGATGAATGTTTGCGCTGCGTGAAATCACGACTTTTGTGTAGAAAAAAGGCTGACATCGAACGTTAGAACGGACGCGACTCCGCACGGGACGAGTGAACACGTGTATGTGGGCAGACGAGGGTACGGACATATGACGATACCTGTCAAAATATGACGAGTCTCATTCAGCTACAGATGTAGCTATTGTCATCGCGCTAATCTAATTCTGTGTCGCGAACTGTGAAAGTGCTATTCTGGCGATTAACACATTTTCGTAACGAATTGTTGGGAGGCTGTCAGTCGAGTTGCGTAAGCTGTGACAGGAGAGTGGCAGCAACCGTGGGGTGCGAGCTTAGGGCTCAGCGCAGCGCACTGGGCGCCGCCCGGCCCGCTGTGCGTGTGTCAGTCGGATAGCGTTATCAACCCGCTTGCGCTGCATCGCTTGCGAAACTGATGATTTCTAACAGCGCTTACACTGATATGTGCAGCGCCGGAAGCCTCAATATGCTCATGTACCTTAGTTTCGAAATTTCTGCCTCAGTTGGTTCATTTACAAGCTTTTACGATTTTTGGGAATAAATTAGGTACCTTAATTATTGTCTAATATTTGTACTTATCACTTTACGTATGTACTCTTAATAACAATAATGACAACCTCAGCTGATAAAAAATGTACCCATTTATTAGTATTCAAAATGTGTTGTTTCATGTTCATTTAAATTGAGACGAAACAAGAAATCAGCGCCTAAATCACATTTGGTTTGAATGTTTCTTCCCCAATACATTTGTAAAGATACGGCTACTTAGTAAAATTAGAGGGTAGGGGAGAAGTGTCACACAAAAGTTATTTAGATGTTTACGTGTGCATCGTTGCATTAAATAAGCAACGAATCCTTGCAGGGGGTGGCCGGGCCGACCTGGGACAATGATATCGCGACACCCGGCCCACCCTGGCGCACTAACATGATTAACTTTTATATTGGCAATCAGAACCGTTGACGTTTTGGGTTTTGTTCTATACAAATGCTACTACAATGTGTTATTTGTTAGAATTCTTGTCTTATCAGATTCATCACCCATACGAATTTATATAAGCTCTAAATTAATTTTAAATATAGTTGTAAAATGATTAATACAATTATTATTATTAAAACTTAACAGTAACGAATACCTTGACACATATTACCTAAATAATTAGGATCCTAGATTTTCTTTACAAGAAGAATTTAGTCAGCCATCTATTCATGTGTTTATACACTTTAGGAAGTAACAATACCTATACGATAACATCAGAATTAGTTTGCATAGGTATGTTGCCTTCATAGTATAGGATGGATTTTTAAGACAGGACAATAACGTTCATCGATATAGTTACAGGAAAACGTTCTTTGGAGACCATCCATCTTTTTAAGATATTTTGATGGATTTTCAATGTAAAAAAAATATTTAAGAGATTAAATAAACATTTCGACCAATAAGTGGACCACTAATAAATATAAGTTACAGACAGATCATAAAGAATATAGAGAATATATAGTATTACACATAGGCTTTAATGCAAAGATAACACCCGACAGTGCAGTTAATTGCGAGCACAGAATCACACTTAGGCGTCTGGGGCCCCATACGTTCCCATGAGACGACATCTCTCGCACTGACATCCCCGCCTCTTCGTCACCCGACCTCTTAATCATTCACTCTTAATGGAAACCTATCAACGACGTCTATCTCGCTAAAATACGCATGAAATTTAAATGAGCCACTCAAAAGAAAAGCAGTTGAAAAAAAATCACGAGAATGTTTGCCGAATTGTGTCCGAATTGAACAATAGCGAAGCCACCAACGCTGACGTTCAGCATCCCGCAGCGCGACTTATGAATAGAATAATGCGAGCCTACACAAAACCGTGCAAGCGAACATCATCAATCACTGTATTTAGAAATGTTTCATTAGTAAACATTAAGATGTTTGCTTATATGTCCGAATGTTGTCTGCCATAATATGGCCAGATTCCGTGAAATAAGGGTCGGTGGTAAAATATTGTCAGTGAAGATGTATGGGATGACGCTGTGAGGTAAATAATCGCAGCTTACGGTGTTGCATCGCAAGTTCCCCACGGGGTAGGTGTCAAGGCCACTGCTGTGAATATACGTCGTTACAAATTCAGTTCGCCCATTCTATTTAGATCTCTATCCGACAAGGAGCGTCCTTTTATGCGAACTGGACAAACGTTTGTATACAAAGTAAGTTATCAAGTTGCACTAGAATTGCAAGTCATATTATGATCCACTTTTGTGCAGATCTTCTATTATTATTATTATATAGATCTTTTATTATCTCTTTAATACACTTTAATATCACTTAAATACATTAAAACACAACAAAAATAATCAAGCATTAGTAATTGATCCTTTAGAGCCAAGATTCTCATATAGATACAAAAACTTTATTACTATTAGAACTGTCGGGACATTTACCATGTTGCATTGTTTTGAGTTTCCGATATTTTGCGTAATTTTTTACATAGTTTGACTGTAGGATCAGGTGAGTCTCTAATTTATTTTACAACAAATTAATATCCACTTTAAAACACTACTTTACAATGGTTGAAAGTAAGTATTTTCTAATCTTACTTTTAAATCTATTCCTGTCTTATATCTTTCCGTAAACAGATTAGTGAGTAGATACTGTAACCGTACCTACTCACTAAAAATTAAGAAAATGTAATATAATTATGTATCTGGTTCTTCAAGTTTGCCTGAAGACCTATACTATAAGGAGTGCCAATATTATTATTTACTACATTGACTTCCTGGGTATTTGTTGTGTTATTTATGTTTCACACTTACTGGAAGAATTTTACAAATATTAAATTATCTAATTATTGTGAATATTTCTTTTATTAATAATTCTGATTAATAATAATTCAGTCATTATTATTATTTCTTTTCAACGGACTTCATAAAGGAGGATATAACTTAACAAATAGCTTACGAAAACCGAAATTAAAACAATTTTCATGGTAGAAAATTGAACTGAGTGAAGATAAACAAATATTCCATAAAAGATATTAAGGTTAAACGTCTCGTGATATTTTTCTGATAAGATTTTATAGGTGTATGAGTAAATCCGAAGTCGTATTTCAATTTCATGACTGCAATATAATTAGAAGGACAGTCAGCATCTAATCGATCTAGACTACCAAAGTTTCAAAATGATCTTAATACCTTGATCTTCCTCCCTTCCTGTGTACTGATTATTCTGATATTTGCAGCAAACGACGAGCTTGGACGATAAAACAATTCAAATCAATAAAACAGCTTCACTTGCTCTTAATACTTATTTTGATAGATCATTTTGAAACTTTGGTAGTCTAGATCGATTAGATGCTGACTGTCCTTGTTGGGCAGGTTACAAATAGAATCAAACATTCGCAACGATTTAGTAACGATATTTTAAAAAGTAATTTTATATATTCCACTATTACTATGAAATATCATTTTGATTTATATCAAATAATATTTTTATAAACTGCAATTCATACAAAACTGCCGTGAGCTAGTTTCGATTGTGACTCAAGTACATGGCGCCTGACAAAAAGAAAGAAGTTATATTGTAGCCGTTCTACGTTGCCGCGTATAAACGCGAAGGCGCTTACCTGATCAATTTTACAAGCAAAATTAAAAATAAACAAAATTTGTTGTATATTCTGCTTCAATGAATTAAATAGAAAACATTATTTTTCTGTAATATAAACTTAATGTTAGGTTGAAATAGATATTAAATGTGTGGGTGTTTACTGTTTGTTTTTCTTTTTGTTAAAACTACGAGCCGCGATCAAGGGCCATTAAAGTTAGCGGCTCTTGATATGGATTATTAAGGGCTAGTTCAACTAAACGCGAGTAAAGTTAATTTCTTTAGTCGAGAATACGATCGTGGAATAGATTCATTCTGGAATAGTAACTACCTGTATAAATTACCTGTGTATAAATTTAAGTTTGCTCGAATCCATCCTTATTTATCTAAGTAGGTAGTATTGTCTTACATAATACATATATTATATATTGACTCACAGTTTCAAGATACATTTTACTTATCGAGTTTATTAAAAGCTAAACTAATATGTTGTCATGTTCAAAAATAATGAAAAAATAAAATTTATAGGTCTTTTTTTTCAAATAATATAAATATTTATTGATAATCTTAATTCATAATAAATACCTTTAAATATGCGACGTTATGTTTAGTGAACATCTTATATTGAACGAGATTTAGATATGATCGATGACTGGAGAAGGCGAGGACACCCACCCATGCAACCTCATAGAGTCTGAATCGGTACTGGATATGCTCATCAAAAATTATTTCTATTTTTTGCAGGAGTTGCGTCCAACTACACAACTCCTGCAAAAAATATAAACAATTTTTGATATTTATCTACACTTTCAATGATTGAAGACAACATTGAAACATTTAAACTATAAATATATATTTGCTAGGCACCCTTAATTTGGGATTTGTGCGTCTCCTTGTACTATACCTTCATTATGTAGGTAACAAATATATGAAATGTCGTAAGCTTGGTGAGTGCAGCGTTACAACGAGAGGTGCAGGGTTCGAATTCTGGCTGTTGGATTTAACTAGTGCAGCAGTGGAGTGAAGGCGTGCCTAACACGACCCCTTTAGCTAAGCTGAAGTTAGTCATTTCTGTGACTAATTTTTTTTTATAGACACATGAAAAGAGAGAGGAAGAAAGAGAGAAGAGAAAAAGAGAGAGTTGGGAGAAAGAGTCTCAAGAATTCCTTTGTGAAAATAAACGACGACTAGGCGACCGAGTACCAAATAGAGGACATAAAGCCCACATAGTAAGTTGTTAAAAATATCAATAATTAAATATTCTAGGAATCTTTTATACAGTATCTCTACCAATCTAGACTAAACATGTCATCTCAAATCCAGAAGAAAATTGTTTATAATTATAATGATAAAAATATAGTTCAGTTTTGTACGATTGTCAGAAACACATTAGAAAAAGTAGCGATTAAGTAGCTATTATTTTAAGAACAGGTTATGTGTGCGAATTATAATAATATACCTTATCAACAAGTTTTAGAGCTATTAATGTCTAGGCAAGCATGTTTCATTCCTGACTACGTCACTGAACAGGGGGTAAAATATTATACAATCAATGATAAAAAGGAGGACCGAAGCATAATGTACTTTAAATTTGAGACAGATTCTACAATTGTCTTGCTTATAATGAAATTTAGGTACCCAGCTAAAATATTTTTAATGACGCATATTAAAAATGTTATCTGTTAGTTTCTTTATATATTGATTACATCATGCCTCGTCTTTGGTTTCATTAAATGTATAGATAACCCCTATAACTGATAACCTCTCATACCAAGTGGCACATATTTAATTAGAACATGTCATAGTGACGAATTTATTGATATTGTCCAAAACAATTTTATTATTAATACCTATATGTTTGAACTACTTCAATATTAACCTCATGCAAGTGTCACAAGCTAGGGGTATATATTTCGTAAGGAGTCAGGCTTAAGTAGTGCATAAAATATCTTCACTTGCAACTCTACTTACATTCATCTTCCAGATTTGAAAGAGAGTTCAGTTGTAGAGGCGAATATTGATCTATAGAAATCGACATCCTGGAATCATGATCCTGATATTTCGGAATCATGAGACCAGAATCTATTGTCAATCGAATCAATCATAAAGTTATAACGTACTTTGATTCGGTCAGAGCATCTATATTTTCATACCAGAGTTACTTCTATACCATAAAATGTAGGTCAGGGGTGCTACGAAACTGTGTGCAGTAAAGATAATATAGATACAATTTGCAGTGAATCTACACTCTTGTCATATCTAGTAAGTCGAAGGCGTCTGTGTTCTTGGTACGTGCTTAATGAAATACAGATATCGATACATCATTGATCGTGGTGCGATAGCGGGCTCTACGTCATGTTTACTAGATCTGACATGAACGCCCCGTGTAGTTTGAACTCTCATTACCGGGATTAATGATGATTGTTGTACCTACATAAATGGTGATTTCATTAGTTCTAAACTTATTTCTGAACAAATTGTGCATATCTGCTAATAGCTGACATAACTAAAAGTAATTGCATAATTCTCAGTCGAGTTCTTATACAATAAGTTGAAGGTTTTAACGAGCTTCTATTAAAACAATGCATTTAATGTTTAGAATAAATACTGTGATACGACAGGATAAAAAACGCCTCATTTAAACCACTTTCTTTTAGGCGATAAACAATCGCACAGCCGGCTTTTATAGGCCAGTTTTTTTATAGCTCAAGGTACGCGGCCTACAATCACTTGAACAACAGGCCTTATTTACGTATTACCATCTCTATGACTCTATATGAGCTTTAATTCGGGTGGTGCTATGCACTAAAAACGGATGATAAAGAATGAAAATCTTACGTTTTTTTAAACTATCAGTAGATATTTCTTATTTTTCTTATTTATTTATTCAGTAACAATTTACACTGTGTTTGAACATACATAATATGGATAGGAGCTGCTTTGCATAGACTCTTCATAGGTGTACACTGTTCATAGGTATCCATACTGTTCAGGTGAGCAAATGTTACTTAATTAATACTGTAAAGTACAAAAATTGAAATTGAACAATGTTTACTCAACAAACCATTCATAAGATAATCCATCTGCTTTTTGGTTTCCGAACAAGAGTAACACGCATTGAGAGGATATCGATTTTTTGCTCATAAAAATACTGCTGGTAAAGTGGGTGACACATAAGTTAAAATCGAAACGAATTTCCTGTATTAGTAATGGGTCCATTCACAGAATAGTTAGTTATACTACGCATGGTCCTCTTCGGTGGTATGGCGACGCTACCTACTGACCGCACCTGTAACCTCAACCAAAACTGAGTTAAAATTAAATAATAATCATCATCATCCACTGAACGTTTAATCCGTTGCATCCAAGACTCGGATCTCGAGGTTCACATGCGATTTAGCAAATTTGTTCTACATATTTAATTACGAGAGACACAAAAAACAAAATATTAGATTATTAGAAGACTATTATATGGTGGCACCACCGATCTTCGAGACTCACCTGCACTCCAGTACACCAGTTAGTAGACGGACAAGATTTTGACGCAGGTTTCACCATTGGAATTGAGATGGTCACACCATTAAATATAGCAAAATCAAAAAAAATAGCGCCCTAAATAGAGTTGAAGGAACGCGGACCCCATGATCCAAAATGCAGGCTTTTGATGGATAAGAAATTCTGTTTTTCACTAATGACGTCTTTTGTGTTTGTGATTTAATGTTCCTTTTTGTTGATTCGAATCAGAGCTGTTTCAGTTTTATCACATAACTGAAATTCAAAGGCAGTTAAAAATCTAAATTTTTTTATACCACTTAGATGGCAGACAAGCGCACGGCCCACCTGATGGAAAGTGGTTACCGTGGCCTATGGACAACATGTGTGTAACACCACTAAATTAATAAATACCTACATAAAAACACAATTCCTTTATAGATACTTCGGATTAGGTACGTATTTTTCATGTCCCATCTAATTGCGTAGGGACCCCACCAAGATTTTGCGTCCGTGTTACCTGTTAATTATTGGACGAAGCTCTAGCTCAACTATATCAAAAACTGATAGGCCAAACTGAAAGAGTAGAAGAATAATTCCTGGACTCAAAAGTACAAGCTGTGAATGTAACCGGGTCCTAAAACCATGATGGTGATGTTGATGTACATAATTTAACATGCAACTCTCACAAAAACAGATTTACAAAAGAACTGCATTTTAAAATACGAAAATAGTTTTTATGAGCCACATGAAAAATACACAGCCATAAAAGCTGTTTGGTGGTAGCAATAATAACTTCATTCATCCTTTGTGGATCTCTACACAACACAAAAAAGGGTTATACAATCAAAATCAATTTAAAATTAATAAAACCGTTCGGGACAACCGTAACATACAATTATCTGGTACTTATATCAAAAACATCAAAAAAGAACACTCGTTTTTGTGTTTATCATTTCTCGTAATACTACTGTGTCCAAAATGCCTTTTAATAATACCCTTTTAGGAGAATAGTCTGGTATTTTTACTGTAACAATGATATGTTGGTAACGATTATTGTTTCGCCTAACGAAGGTTATAAATTTTTATGTGCCTTGCGTACTTTACATTTATTTATTTCACCAGATCGCCAACTATTTCAAAGCCTTCAACTTTCATACTTAATGGTAACACCCTCTAGTAAGTTTCATTGTAATTTTTATAGGTATTTTTATACCTAGGTTCTAGTTTTTATTAATCACCATATTTAAGTTTTTATTATATGCCATTCATTTTATTCTAGCTTACTTTGTCATATATAATTGACCAGAAATTTGTAGGCAGTAGATATATCTATTATTTGTAAAAAATACAAAAAAACGATTCTAGTTAATAGTATTTTGTTGGGAAGATAATACTTCTTGCCCATCAGATAACTAATACAGCTTAATACGTACACACATTCCTGAGATTCAAGGGATATATATTTCAAGAAATACCAAATATTACACACTTACATTCATTAATCTGGGGATATATTATAATTTATAATGGCGTACGAACGATGCATTAATAAATTTGGACTAGAGTATTGAAAAGTCCAGAGTTATGATAAATAAATAACAACATGATTTCGAAGAACAAACAAACAAACACAGGTCACCTCCCGGAGCTCGGAGCGCGTGCCTCGGATTAGCTGTATTTTCATATCAAAGGGCTCGCTCAGTTTTATGAATTGCTTCTATTTGGGGCCCGACGTAATGTCTTTCTTTATACAAGGGACGTTTCGCGTGGGAGAATTTAATTTGTTGCACTTTTCGTTTAATCGCATTAGAGGGTATTCATATCTTTATTTTGTTGAAGCAACAGTTCCTTATCGTTCTTTTGCATAAACGTTGAGTGACACTGTAATTGAATTCGTTTTATATGAGGATTTGATTCCAGATATTAGGGCCAACATAGAAGATAAAAAGTAAGTACTGACTATTTTACTGGTTTACTTTTTAGACATACATTGTTACTTTGTAATAATTTGTGTACATTAGAAATATATTAGACATTTTTAAACGATAAGATGTGCAAAGGAGACTTATGTATAAACAAAATATTAGACTATTGACCACACTATTTATGATTTAGCAAAAAATAATTAAAATCTAATAGAAGGAAGGAATAACAAAAAGAACAGCCTACTTATGTTATGAACATTCGGTCGACTCGGTAATAACTCTAAAATATATAATAAAGAATAAAATAATGAAGTATGCAGTGAATTAAAAACTAAAACTGTGATGAAACTGAACAGAATGATCTAAGTGACTTGAATATGGATGCCCATTGTCCATTGTAAATGTAGGAAACCGTTTTATGACTGAGTTGGATGATATGATATCGTTATTGGAGGATTCGCAGATAGATCACACAGTAAATCCGCAGACCACCGGACTTGGTATTGTCAGATTTGTCCCCATTTCCATGAATTTTGTTTATTCAACATTGGCTCGTTTCTGGGTTTGTTTTGTATGTTTTTTTTACGTTTACACATGATTTATCCCCGCCCATTAGGTCACGGTGAGTAATGCAGGCAAGTCGGGCTCGCGCCCCGGGGCGTCCGATCCGTCTGCGTAGATAGCGACTACACGTGTTGTCAACTTGTATGTTTTCATCCAAATACCGTATATTTGATAAATTTAACATTCTATATTAGTATGATAACTCGATAACGACCTCATTTTATACTGATGTGTCAGTTAATAAAGTCTATATTTCGGTTGCTCGTCCATTGTATGTAGGTGTTTTACAACATATCTGCACAACACGTTCTTCATTTTAAGTATAGGATGTAAATATTTCAACACATATTCGTTAAACAATTCATGCTTAATGTCTATGAAATGTTAGTACTTGGACTAAGTATTAAACGGTATTAAACATATTTTAACAATTGTGAATGTTCTGTATATTACCGCTGCTCTTGGAGTAAATTATTTAATGATCTATGATGAACTATGTACGACATTAGAGGAACTTGAGGTTTGTAGTCTTGTTTCTGTTATTGAATTTTAGATAGACTTGTTTGCTTAACCGAGGACATAGCTCTGGACAACGTCGACGTCTTTACCTACCACAAACTAAGCATCGAGTGTCGATGTTTACATGAAGCTTATAAGTGAGCACGCATGGGTCGATTATAAGCTGCTAAAGAGCAAAGTCATCAGGTGTTATGAACATTCAAAAACAAGTTGAACAAATCAACAAATATATAAACAAAGGCCACTTGTCACCCGACGTAAGCGTTTTTGTTCCTCGTGCATTTTTATAACAAGCGTTTTTGTTGTGAGGCAATGTAGGAAGGAAGCCGCGGCGGGGGGTCCCGGCCCTGGCCTCCCGGGGCACCACTACACAAAACATTTCGTGATCCATAAAGACAAAAGGAAAATTAAAATCTGTTAAACTCACGGGCCGAACGGCGCGTTCTTGTACAAACCTTACACTCACATACAGTCAAATGATTTTGGCGATACCAGGGTTTTTATATTTTACTGAATTTAATACAGAATTTACTAGTAGAAATATTAAATTTTAACTATTCAACTTAATCATATCTACTTATTTTGTAATCGACGATCTGTAGGAGGTAGGACACGATGGTAATCACGTCCCAATTGAGCACTCCGACTAGGGAAGAATCTCCGCCTTACAGAATATCGCGGCCATAGTAGCTAGGGCTCACTGGTGAGGTTTTTGCTGTCAGTAGGAAGAACAAAGGGTTGTCCTGCTTTGTCCTCTGTTGTTAATGGGTCGGCAGTACGAGTGTGACTCCTCTAATGATGCACACGTCCATATGCCATGGTAACCAATTTCCATCGAATGAGTCGTGTGCATGTTTGTCACTTAAGTGGTATAAAAACATTACTATTAAAAATTTGGCTTTCTATTCTCAGCCGTGTGTTTTCCGGCTGAGTAAAATTTGGGCCTCCCCATCTCTTCCCATGCGGTGTCGTACAAGGCGGAACATCGGACAGATACATACAGTCCAGACTCAGTCTCAGATGCTTGGCTCGAGTCAATAATAGTGCTCGGAATAATAATAGTGCTTGGATCCGAATACAATCATTGGCAAAATGTGGATGTTAATTCACCCCTGCCTAACTGTGTAACGTGTGTATGTATCTCTATTCTCAGATAATTAACTCGTCCAAGATTGTGGTAGGTACCCCTAATAGTGTAGTGTCTTAACATACATATTCTCACTAGGGCTATCTCTATCGTTCACCGTAGGTACACATGTGTGGTACAGCTCACTTACAAAGATGAGAAGTCGTCTGTGATTCACGCAATAATATTTACATCATGAACCGTAGACCACTGGACGAATGGGAATGTGAAATTATTGTCTCAAGACCTAAAAACAGAACCGTCCCTGCAGTCAAATAACATAATCCAAACAATTAGTAATGATCCTTATTAAAATAACATACTTATTAGGAACTGAATAATCAAATACTTTTCAAAAACTTATACAGCTCGTGTATTCATGTTCCTATCCTATGATTCATACTAATAACATAATATTAACAACGGAAGTTACTCTATCGACAGATAGAGTAACTAAGGTAGTGTAACTTAGACATATCTGTAGGTATGTTACGCTTTCACGCCTAAACCACTGAACTTAGTACTAGATATATTCAAATTGGGAGCTCGGATGATGACAGAATACCTAACATTAGGGATTATATCTAAAATACGCACTTTCGATAAAATTGTTGTTAAGTAATGGTACTTACACCGTACACACCACTTGCCCTGGAGTTCAAGTGTCTTACAACTGTACATTAATCACAAGATAACAGTCATACCAATTTTCTCAAATTGCACAGCTTAGCACACTGCTGTATCACGAAGTAGTCACGAGAGCTCTCGCCAAATGTGTATATAATAACGTATTTACATATTATTATTCATGGAAACAAATGTCCTTTGAATCGTTCTGGATTTGTTGACTTAATACAAAGTGCTTTTGCGAGAGGTGGTCGTTCTGTTGGTGACATCGTATAATGGATGGTCCCAATGTTCGCATTCTGCGCAAATGTTTCTCTTATTATATAGTACAATATATCTTTTAGACGAACATCGATTCCTTTCTTTTTATTCTTTTTCAGTAAGCTTTTTTCAAAGTTAATAAGTAGTATTTACGTACTAAGAGTTGCCTATTTTTCAGGCATATCTATAGTTGTTTTTGTTAATAAACCTCAAGATAAACAGACTAAACTTTTGACGCAGTATATATTTACAGTACTAAACTTTTATTGCATTACAATAAAATACGTACTTACCCGTGTGATTATAGATATGTATGTTATAAAAACCAACATTGGAGTTTGTCTGTTTTATGCAAATACAGTATCGTGTGGTTTATGATCAGAAGGAGTAAGGAGTGTGCCGAGTGGCTGCTCTGCTCGACCTCCGGAAATCATTGGTGCCGTAATAAAGAGCTGCGCGAGAAAGCGCCCGCACGCTGCGTGATAGATGCCCACGAAGCGAGCGACAAAAAAATAACAAAATCGACTTAGCAAACATGTTTAATAAAATGAATGACCCGCTCGTATATCTTCACCTGCTTAGTATGACATAAATTATAATAACATTATGTTGTACACGTTCAAGGAGTCCCAACAAATTCTTACTCACTAGAAAATAAGACGTTTTACAAAAAATATTGTTGGAGTTATTAAGATGACTTTGAAATAGAAAAAATGTTGGAAATTTCTACTTTTGGTTATGTTTTGCCTATCTAGTTGATACATGCGGTTTGATATGTAGGCATGTAGGTACCTAATATGATAATTTTCACAGGCATTTTTTTTATCAAATATTTATTTGTCTTTTAGTTCAATCTATTTGTATAAAATATAGCATGTACCTATCTAATTCATTAATTTCTACTGCCAATAGGAAATAATAAATTAGCGATTTCAATTTGGCCATCATTTTTAACCAGTTTTAATTAGTTTTTTTTCTTCAAATTAAAAATAAGACAAATAATTATTTTATGTATGTTTTAAGATTTCAATAGAACTATGTTGAAATTATAATTAAATTGAGTGGATAATTCAAAGCAGAAGAAGAAACGTGTTCTTACCTTACAATAAATAATCTTTACATCGCCGTCGAGAAGGATGTTATAATATAGATTTATAAGTGGTACATCCGTAGCCGGAACAAAGGCAGGGCTGTTCAGATACTCGACAGCAGCTCAAACAAAGCCTCCACAAAATTGCCTCCCTCGCAGACACCCTTAACGATCGCAAAAGCAGGCTGCACAAAATTAGCGCTAAACAATATTTAGCACCGATTAACCCCATAAACTCGCATTAAATTAGAAGAGCAGTAAAAATCAATTAGAGAGTCCATCTAAGTGATGTAACCGCACGCTTCCGAATTCCTCCTTTTATTAACAATTAGATGGGTTTTATGTGTGGAGTAGGTGCGGATTAGGCGAGTTTCAGACGACGTGCGTGTCTCTGCCGGACGGCAGGGGCTTAGCCTCAAGGGATGCGGCGACCCTTCAAGCTACACGATGACAGCTGCCTTTGTCGTGTCCAAAGAGAAATTTTATACCGCGAAATTGACAGCCGCAATGTACCGTAACTTATCGATCGCGTAACGTGTTCCCAGGGACGTTTCGATGAGCGCCATAAAGTATTTGTTCATGTTCTCTGTGCATAAGTGCAGCAAGTCCGCAGTTCACGCGGCAGGGATCGATTTATGTTGTTTTATATTGTCTTGTCCGCTTTTGTTAATGTGAAAACTAAATCAACTTTTATATTTGTTATTTCGTGTCGGTTAAATCGTTTAGCTCCATCGACGCTATTGGGTACTAAACAGACGGTAATTTTCTTTTTAAAAATAGCATGTTCCTGAAGTTATTAAATAAATACAACATTTGATATTGTAAATTCTATTTATATTCAGATTGCATTCCAATGATAAAACCATGAACCTTAATAATCTTTATGAAAAGCAATCTGCAGAATTACGTACGTGAGAACACCATGGCACAATCACAGCAAAAGGTGAACTCATTTAAACTCCAAAGTTCGTCTGAACCGCGAACCCTCGACCGCCCCGTGTAGGAATGTCTCATTGATTTTCCTTCGGATTATGCGTTGACTACGCCGTGAAAGTATTTTCAAGTCAGGTACTTGATTTCAATAGACATATTAATGAAATAAATCTTTCATCTCCTGTCTTTAGAAAGTGCGTAGTTACGTTGATTTTCAGTGAGTTTTACTTTTTAATCTGTCAAATTGAAATGAATGCTTATCTTATACACCCGAATATGACATACCTAATGTTTAGCTATTTCTTGTACATTTAGGTGCGTTTTTTAATCATGTATTTTACTAAGCTTCTTATATTTTTGTGCAATTTGCTAGTGATTGTAGAGTATAGGAAAATAGACAAACAGAACAGTTCAGCAGTACATCAAATCTGTTATTAAGTACCAAGTGTATCTTAGAAAATCGGGCCTTTAATCTCGTTGGTATCTGCAGTAAATTTCATTTATGTAAACTGGTTTATCTTTAACGGCATTAATATTTGTAAGGACACTATCTAACCGTTGGATGCGTGTCGTAAGGTACGGTGCCGGACGGCACTCATCCGATTCAAGACACAGGGAGCCGAGGCCAGACGAATGGCTGTAGATAAATTATTAAATGTAATGTTTTCAGCTATCTCCGATGTCGGGATGGAGGAATGCTGACGATCACATCTCGGACGTAGAGAGCGATCGATGCTCCGATACGCACCCGGCACACATCTGGTAGCCACTAGTTTGTTATCGGCGTGAACCGTCGGCCAAACCTATTTATCGAAGTCATAGAGATTTATTGATGGCTATTTTAGTTAATAACATGCATCTAACACATTATGTCACAATAAATAATTAGGTAAATCTCGGCCTGCAAATGACGAGAATTTATTAATGATTGTTTTATGTAAATAAGAATTGTTTAGTTTACTGAAGCACCCACATACAATAAGTAGACATTAAATTATAAATATCTATAGTCAATAACACAGCATAATCAAATGGCTTTAGAACTAAAACCACCTAGGGTGTACCATGCTAATCAATAGGTGGGTGGTAACTATTTCCGTCATGAAATCATGCTAACAGGTCATTCAACCGTATTTTGAAGACATTTCGGAATGCTTTGAATCAAGATATAAAATTCTTAACAAGTCGAATGTCTGCATTGCATCTCATAAATCGTTCATAAAAATCTGTTTAGTAGCGCAATAAATAAAACGGAAGGTTCGCAGTGATCTCCATGCATATAGGGGCAGTATTACGCAATAGTTTGATTTATAGGTTTCGGCAAGGTGCACGAAAGTCTAACGGCTCTCGCCCTTCTCAGAATACGGCGTGATAGAATTTCGCTTGGGCAATTTTCTCATACATGCGAAAAACTACTCGAAGCGGCCCGCGGTGATAAATGCGAGGTTATGAATAAATTTGCCCCTTCGTAACGAAATCTGAAGTGTTTAGATTCGACACCTTTGACGTGAAGCAGGTGGACCGAAGTCACCTGGCCTTTTTCACATTGTTTATGACTGTAATTGCGGATACAATAATCAACTCTCCAATAACGTTAAAACACTGATTGTATACACTATGGGCGTATCTATAGGAACGTTTTATTTTTAATGTTCTAAAATATACCAAAAGTACACCTAATAAAATTTACAAGCTCCAAAAAGCCAACTCGAAAAGCGCTCGCAATAAGGGCTCTTCTCGGTGAACAATAGCGGAATAACATTCACAAAGCAGTAAACGATGTTGGAAATCTAAATATTTATTTGAATTACCGTGAACGGGCGGCTAGGGGCGCGGTTGACGGCCGCACCGCCGACGCCAAGTTCCAACCACGGACCGCAAACTGGACGCGTTTCGCGGCCGGGGTTAACCAAAGATGAGACTAAAATGTTGATGAACATAAGTACGAAAAGCGTTTGACTGTTCTTTAAGAAATCGATATTTGGTTTGAAATCACTAAGTGTCATGATCATAGACCTCCACCGCGTTTGTTGCCAGGTTGTTTCGATTTGTTATATTTATGACCATTTTCTTTGATGTTTGATGCCTTCAAAGCGTAAGTCTCATATGCCATGACGGTAAACAGCACGATGCTGTCTTATGCTGTCATACCTCCTCGTATACTATACTATACGTATACTATAGACTTCGTATGTTTCTATCTACTGAATCTACTGAATGAACCGCGACGTCAACTTTTTTAAATTGTTAAATATTCTTTAAATTGTTAAATATTCATCATCTTAAATCATGTCGCCATGAAAAAATTAAGAATTTTATTCGTTTTCCATTCGTCAATTCCCGAGGTACGAGTACTCTCACAATAGTAATAGATAGAAGTTAGTTGATACTTCCCTTTTAATTACGGAATTGAGTTAGAGGAAGAGATACCTACGTGACTTTTATATCTGACAATAGGTTTGGATATCGTGGTTACTTCTCCTCCTACTATTTATGATCGGCCGAAGTGCCTTCACGGTTTGATGATCACAGCGCTACGCTGTGCTAGCCCAGTGGGTGGCTTCCTTCCATCTGTGAACATTTCTCAGAACCTGCATCATCAACACAATTATTAACTTCATGAATAATAATAATTGATTTCGTAGGTGTTTCGTGCAAACGCAGTTATTCAATACCTATCACCAATCAATGCACAGGTATTCTTAAATGCAACAGCAAATAATAATGTTATTAGTTGAATGAATACATACTTATTTATTATAACATTACACATATCTGAGTGAGCATATAAACTGATTGTAAGGTTCAACAGATTACGAATGCCATCTGTTGCAGAACGCTGGAAGTTCTTTAAACGGTAGCGTAGTAGTAATAGTTTAGATTTCTTACAGAGAGCTGCAGTTTGCATGAAATACCTGAAGTTCATACATTCTAATCAATGCAATGTCAGTGATTTGTCAAAACTTTCATTAGTTGAATGCCATACTGGGATAATAAATAGCGTAAATTCGTAAGTCCACTAAATAGTGGTCAACACCGTCCTCGTCATTATAATCGACATTATAAAATATAGTGACGATGTTTATTAATTTCTCTTATCCTTGACCATTCCGAGGTGTACCAGCAGAAGTAACCTAAGTTGAAAACTATCAATATTGATTTACTTTTTACACAAGCAACTTAACCAAAAGGGTTGACAACAACTACGTGTTGTGCGGTCAAGGACCTATTGATAAAGAAATAGCAATTTCTTTATTTAGATACACTGTTAATAATCAATTTATTATTACCATAACTTTTCTGTCACAAATTGTTTTATGGAGTCATTTGAGCTTATGTAAAAATTAGAAAAATCTGTCCACGAGTTGAATTTAGTGCACAGTTTTTTCTAACATTTTGGTATAAATAATGTACCTACTGAACTGTTGATAAAACTCTCTTTGAACAACATAAGGTTCTACCACCACCATGTTTGTATATTATCGGAAATTTGCATCTTTATGAATAAAAATTTATATTAATTTAAAAAATTGGGTAACATGCTACACGCCAAGCAGCCGGGCAAGACTTAGACATAGACTGTAAAGGTTGCCTTAGAAATGTACCTATAACAGTAAGTCAATTTGTCTGTTCGAAACACTGTGTAATCTAATCACCTGCCATATTGTTTAAACGAATTAGAAGGATCGGAGTTCCGTAATAAATTATTGTGTAATCTTGAAACGAAAACCATATTACTCGTATTATGAAGAATAATTTGTAAAAATTAATAGATACTTTGATTAAATAAGTTCAAATTTTAAATTATTTACCGTTCTTATCTTAATTGATCACCTTCTGACGTTCACTTATAATTCAATATACTTAACTTCTTGACTTTATACAGACTTTATACATATTAATTAATCTTGAGACATTTTCATAATATTGTTTTACTATGAGTGGAGTCATTGTATAATGACGTATTTCCAAGCCAGTCAGTTGCCGTTAGTGATATTCTGAAAAACTAAAATTTGGTTTGATTTATTTCAAAATAGTTGTTTGTGAAATTGTTTCTTTGATAAGTTCTTACTCTCTTAGTTCTTTCATTGAATTACGATATGTATCTAAAATATAACTGGGTGCAGTGGGGTATTTGATCGATTGACTGATTGTTTGATTGTATCGTATCTATTATAATATGTATACTATGACTACAATATGTGACACTTTGAATTTTGTGATATTGGCATATTTTTTTAATAAATAAATATGGGGTTCTTTCAGGGTTGGCTCGTATAACGCCCATGGTGATGCTTCGTTCATAGGCCCCGAAAACCACTTGCCCTCAGCTGGGCCATGTGCGTGTCTGCCATTTAGGCGGTATTAATAAAAGGTATTATTATAGAAGTTAGACGATTTATTTGAGGTACAATTATCTTTAATAACATTACTAGGGATTACTTGCAGCTCAGCCCGCATCAAAATAAAAGGTATCCGTTCATCTTCAGTTCATAAGCTATATCTGTGCCGAATTTCAAAAAGATCGTTTCAGGAATCTACGTGATAGGAGATGACAAACAAACAGATAGAAAGACACTGTCGGAAAATTATATATTTTATATTATATTTTATATTATATTTTTATTTCTTAAAATCAGCATATTTAAGTGAGCACATACATATGATGTCTTAAAATCAGCATATAGACACAACAGCCTGCCATCTGCTTTTATCATTTCACACTTCAAGAGCTTCCTTTACTGCAATTACAAGTAGAACTTGGAACATTTTTTCAAATATGTCTGGGTGGTAACTACATATTTTTAAGGCATAGGTAAACTTCTCAAGGGTTCATCTAATCTATGTTGTTGCGGGTAATCCGAAATATCTGTAATTAATTGAATACTGGAACAACAAACAATTTTATTGCAGCAATCATCTGCAACACATCTCTACAAAGGTGCGTATAAAATATATTGGTGTTACATTCGTACGTTCAGATTGGTTCCACAGGTTATTAGTCGCTATTTGTATTGTCAATGTTTATGACCGTTTTATTAGCACTAGCGGTTTTATTGCAGATTCAATTGTTATAGCAACGGATTTGATTAAGTAAAGCAATCAGTGCGGTTTGTTTGTTGCTGAATGTACATTTTATGATATTGCTCGAATATGATCCAGTTTGTCAATTGCTCTATATTTTTTCAGTCGTACAATAATACGACTATTTTTGTAACTGGCTATCAGGTTGTAGAAACAAGGCATCTATATTCTTCTTCAACTGATTGTAAATCCCGATTGCATCCCAAACGGCAGGGTCCACTTTCCTACTCCCCCATGATTTGAATTATTTAAGCGACTGCGAACTTTATTTGCATACCTAGAGTGCAATCACATAATATAACAGAATTTACGTGTGTGAACCCGAATTGCTAGTAACGGATATAACTTAATAATGTATCTAAATAAATTATAGATTTAAAATAAATAGGTACCCTCAAATGATGACATAATCAAATTAATTGTTTTCGAAAATGAAATCTAATAATGAGCTAATCTTGAATCTTAAATATTTGAATTAATTATTAATTTGGAGCCTCCGAGTCGAAGTGAATTAGTGTTCTTGCAGATAGATTTATAGATATAATTGGAACTAGGCCAATAAAAAACGCTCTATTAAAATAAACACGGAGATATCACTAGATGATAAAATTTAAGTTGACATTTAATAATATCTTCAATACAAAATATCTGCGTATAACATACATTCGTGTCATATTCGTCATTATGAAGGTTTACTTACCTACAGTTCAAATTAATATTAACAACTTTACTAAATTTGAACTATTTTTACTTACTAACAAAATTAAACGTTATTAAAGTAAGGCTTGTAATCACGTGTGCTTATAAGTAAGCGTAAGTAAGAAGTAAGGCTTACTTCTTACTTACGTGATAATCAAGTGGAATTTCGGTAGTATTCCACCATTATGATTCCATGCTACTGCCTAGCACTGACTGAAAGCTTGTTAAATAATCTTAAGCTGGATATCATCGATGCAAAAAGCATTTAATAAAATAGAGCTTTTAGTTTCTAAATTGAAAAATTATAAGGTCATGATGGAAGTCATTGAGAAAATATGCTAACGCAACTTAACGTAAATTAAACGAGCTCGCGAGATTAATATATTTGGTATCTATGGTAATATTATAAATGCGAAAACTACACTGTCTGTCTGTATGTTAGGCTTTCACGCCTAAACCGTAGAACCGATTTTGATAAAATTTGGCATAGAGGTAGATTAGACCTTGAGAAGGAACATTTTGTCACGATAAACGACAACCACGCGGGCGGAGCCAAGGGCAACAACTAGTGTACTTATATGACAGAATGATGCAGATTGGGAGAGGCCAGCAGTGGACTGCAATAGCCTATTGATAAACAGATATGTTTTGACCATAACGTAGAACTGATATTATATATTATTAGTGATAATTTTATCGTGAAATGATATTACATTACCTTTTGCCTGCCATTAGGGGCGCTGCCAGCTGTATATTTTCAAAGTGCATCATAATATAACAATATATGTATAGAGTAATATATGTGTAGGGCTGCCACTCAAAACAGCACAGGTTCAAGGTCAGGTTACTTGTGATACTAAACGAAGAAATAGGAGCCCCGACATTCAAAGCTGCGTCGGTCTCGTGCGTGCATGACTTCCTACAATTACCGATTTAGGTATGTTTTAAAATTAAGACGAACCATAGTGATAGATGAGCAACGGTTATGCTGTTTTATTGTCTATGATAGATGTGCCTGCGTTTCATTTGAGGTTAAGTGATTATCATCATGTATTGCAATGTGTAATCCAAATTATAATAACAACTGGTATGGTCATGACCGTGATGCTAATGATGTAATAAATAAGAATAAATAGATATTATGAAATATTATTAGAGCTTATTTTAATTATTATCTATCATTCGATTTTACTCGTATCCATAATAAGGTATTATTTTTCCTTTGTTTTGAAATCGAAATGTTAAATTGAATAAAGCACTCAAGGTGAGTCATTCCACTTGTCGAACCAGGTAATGGAATGAAACATCTCCGAAAAAGAAACGTATTGGAGCTAAAATAATCGAAATAAATCTTTTTAATTAATGCAATCTGCTGATTTCGAAACGATAGCTTTAATTTTGTTACGAACCCTGAAAAAAAAAGGTTCGTTTTATTAGCTTTTAAGCATTGTTTAAGTGTTGAGCAAGGGAGGCAGCCCTCCACACTCAACGACTTTTAGCGGCTCATTTACTACTTTTTCCCCTATTTTCTTTAAATGTACCTCAAGATCGAACCGTTCTTTTAATTTAGTCCATTTAATTCTTGTTTAAGTAAAGGGTATACTAAGATCGAGCGTATTTGATCAATTAACTGGAAACAAATGAAAAATTTTAAGGCTGTGACGTGAGCTGAAAAGTGTTAATTTGCTAACTAATGTGAAGGACGAGGTGGAACGCAGTGCGCAGGTAGTTTCGGGCTTTTTTTATTTTATTGAGGGTAAATATATTTATGAGAACGTTAACTGTACTTATATAACGTTTTGATATACTTACGTATTCAAAAAGGGTTGACATGCATTAATCTAGAACATACTGAATACTGTATAGTAGTGTACTTGAATTAAATTATATCATAAAAATCTATTGTAATTGAATATATTTTATGATTTAATTTAATATCTGCAAAAGGGTTATTTTAAAATCAAACTGCCACCGTTGAAATAAAGATTTAATTACAATCGTTACATAATTTTACTCATAATAATTAATAGGTATATATTCTATAAATATCTATATAGAACATTTAATATTAAGCGAATGTATTCGATTTGGTCACATTAAATTTCTTCAACTACTTAAGGTTTTGCGTCAGATGAATAGATATTCCATAATAACAAGCCTCAATACTATTGCTTTTATTATTGTGACCCGAAAATTAAATTACACTTCTCCTAATGTGGGAAATTAATTATTACTCTTATATGTATGTAGAATGCTTAATAAATTATCTTATATTATCGATCGATGTATGTTTGAAATGTGTTCGTTACAAAATTTTGAACATATCTTTTAGATATTCACAGCTCCGTTTAAATACCACCGGAGCCATCCGCCCTCCGCCCCGGTCACATTCTTACCCTCAGCGCTAACTATCAAACAAATTATCTAAACAAATTTCATCTCAATGAAGTACTAAGTAAATGAGCTTATCTGCCATTACCAATCAATTTTCCGTTAGAGTATACAAATATGGCAACGAATGTTTTAAGCTAGTCGAACTGTTGTAACATTTTTTATGTGAGCTTTGTTTTTAAAAGCATTATCATTTTAATTCTTACATTATCCACGTGAAATAATTCGACATTGAAAAAGATCTATATAGTATCATTTCATAATGTTCATTCTGATAAGTGATTGCGACCGATTTAAAAATAAAAAATATTCAGAATAGATTTATGTACATGTATGTATACTAATAATACTTTTAAACAATATTTATAATGTTCATCATCGAAGTGTCCATCAATAAGATCGAACGCGGTGAAATAATATTAATTACTTTGTACACAACTCGACAAACTAAAATAGAAAATCTACAAAACTTCTTTTATATACAGGGACAACAACAATAACCAAAACGACGATCTTTTGTCGACTATCTGTCTAGTTATTAACAAAAGTAAACAACACTTGTGTAGTAGGGTGACACCAAACCTAATACCCTCATTGTCTACTCTCTCAATGTACAATTACTCTTAAATCTAATCAAAGTTAAGTCTGGCACCTGAACTAACTAATAATTTATTGCTCCAACTAATTCAAATATTTAAAATAAGTTTGGAAGAACTAAGTTAAGACATATTTATAAAATCCTTTTAAGTAGGTATGACAAAAGTTCCACTCGTGGAATTGATTTATTAATTTACAATAATTAACTAAAACCAATATTGGCTAGTTTATACATACTTCCGCTTGCTGTGTATCTAGTAGGTAAATAATTTGGACATTATTTCCATAATATTCTTACATCTATACAAATACTGAGCAACGTTGATTTCATACAATGTTCCATTCGTTAAAATACCTAGAGTGACGACCGAAGCCATTGCCACATTCAACACAAGGTAGGTACGTAAGTACTTAACGAAAGACTTTATACATCATCATAACAATCTGTGCATTATATTTAGAAATGTAATAATTACACTATGTGATGTACAAATAAAAGTACAATTGTTACCAAATCAATAAATTTATAAAGGGGCTATAGACCTAGACGTATTATCAGCCTGAGTCTATTTAACTATGTATAATCATATCGTTGATCTTATTGTAGAACTGAAACACTGTGCCACTGTAATATCTGACGGTCCCTAGGAGATGACGTAATGCAGCGACCCAGGTTTCACATGCTTTACCTGTAACAAACGAACAGAACATTCATTTTATGTATCTATCGTAATAAAGTTCATTTAAAGGATCCTTTTCTCGACGGGCCCATCATTTCGGTTTATTTTAAAACAATAAAAATATATCTTAAAAAGAATAGCGGTATTTAAATTAACAAAAAACACGGCCCATTCCAATAGTTGTTCTGATTCTATCGCGGCGTCGACGGTGCGAGCCCGCCGCCGCGTTCACACATATAACGAAAAAGAAAAAACCTAAGCCAATCGAGATGAGGTGACGAAACGTTCAGTCTCATTATCTGAGAATTTATTAACGAATCGCCTGGACCGGAAAACCAAAATGTGAAAGAAATAAAAATTCGACCTCGGCCGCGGGTGTCTAAAGTTTGTACGGCGTCAATGAAAAAAGAAGTCAAACAGGTTGCCCAAGCGACCTGCGACTGAATGAAACAGAGAAGGACCCGCGTCAGGATCGAGAGATAAGAGAAAAGATTAGGGCGCCTAAAAAAAGTAAAGCCGCTTTTAACGCGGAGGTTGTGTTTTGAATGAAGAGGATTCATTGAGATGCCGCGCCCACGCACACTCGCGGTACGCGCGTTAGCAGGCGCTCGGCGGACAGCGTCACTAGTGTGGCACAACCGCAATGCACAGCCTCAGTCATCAACAACACTTATTGTCCAGACTCGAAATTTCTGTTTTTCTATACACATCGTCATGTTATTCAAATTAGCTACATTGTACGAAACTAGAACTGGGAGACTAAATCACCAGCCGATGACACATCCTGTTTACCTATATCCTTCTGGGAAACAATGAAAATTGTGTTCCCTATAGTACCGTCCTCAGAAAAAAAAAGAATACGCCGTGAACTGGAAGTTAGCTTAAAATGTTCTATGAATGTTATTTTGGGTTAAAAGGAAGACTGCAGATTTAAATTTGTTCGTTTTGGTTCACTTGAAGAATGCCGCGATAAGGAGTTATTTTCGCGTCAAGGAATTTGTGGGACAAAAAGGCGTGAAAACTAAAATAATACAAAAGGTTTATAGAAGTGAATTTGTGAGTGTTTGGCTAAAACAAAATTCTTTGCGATGCCGTCCTGTGCGGTGACGGCGACTTCGCGATTTATTGTAGGATGGACACAAATGAAGCTACTTCTTCTTAGAAAATCTTGGGCATCTCTGAGAAATATTTAAGTGCTAAGGATTTTGAGCACTTAAATTTCACAAGAGAGTGAGCGGTACTCACTCAATTATTATCTTATTTTGTTAATTACCGGAAATAGATATGTAAGAATGTGAAATAAGTTGTAAATCGCTATCATGCTATTCTTTACAGTCAAAATCAATTGACGTGTTATCTTTTTTATATCTAAAAAACAATAGACACATGATAGTAATCAGTTTAAAATCAACGATCAGATTAGTGCTAAGGATTATTTTGTACCTATATCTGTATGGAGTAGTGTGCCTATGTCGTAACTGACTTTGCGTGCTTGAAGAAAGAGCGAATTTGGGCAGGTCAGCTGTACGTGCGTAGGCTTATGGAACGCGTCGCTCTGACAGTGACAAATAACACAAGATTCCAATCTCGCCTCCTTCGAACGATGCGTCGTATGGCCCTTCCGCCTCGACTCAACTCCATTGTTTTCAATTACCAACATGACACCCCGGCGCGATGCTGGGCTACTAAACCGCAACTTAGAGTATGCCTTCCGATATCAGCACCACGATCATCCATTAAAGGTGCGTGATTCTCATTTACGTGTGTGCGTAGCGTCACAATAATGTTCAAGCTCGTCAATCTGAATCAATCGGTAACTCACCGCCAGTGGTGCGCGGCCAGCTTTCAGACGGCCGACACGAAACCGTTGGGATGTTGTAGCGAGCTGGAATAGGAAACATTCACTCTTTTCACGTGACGTTAGCAATATCTCAGTCGACTTAACCTATACCGTAACGTATTCGGCGTCAGGCACCGCTTACATTGAAATGTCCTATGCCTATGGATAAAATAAATAAAAAAATAATTATGTATTTAAAATAATAACCTTTTGTAGAACGGTTTGAAGGCCGCAGATCCCTCGTTGTGGTGTGGTTGATTGGGTTGATGACTGTTAGTGGCGTGGTGAGGGTTGTGGTAAGGGTCTCGCTGTGGTGATTGTTGGTGCCGAGGGAAGCAGTAACCGGAGCCGCCACCGCTGCCAAGCGGATTTGCGACACTAGGCACCTTCATGTTCGGAGGAGTTTGTGGTGGTGTGTCAGTCTGCACGTCAGGAAATGATGCAGGGTGTACACAGGGATGTTGCCCGCCGTATTGTCCGCCAGCGAAGCCGCCATAACGACCGTACGAGCCGCTGGCCGGACTTGCGGCGGCCGTTGCTGGTAACACAAAACCATTCGCGCTACCATCCGTCGGCGCAGTTCGCTCTGGTGGACCGTACGCGTGCTGCGGCCAGGGTTGCGCAGCTGGTGGAGGAGTTTTGCACGCTGCAGTATCAGCCAGCGACCAAATCTTCGGTTTCGATGCAGGGATTGGCACGCCACAGTCGGATGCTCCGCGCTTTGCCTCCTCTTTAATGCCATAGCCCAGCATCTGGTGATGCATGCCCTGTAGCATTTCGTCACTTTTCCGCTCCTCATCTGTAAAGATAATCGGATTCATCTATCAAATTGCACGTTCGACTAGCAATAAACGCGTGATCAAATGGTATTGTAATCAGATTAGTCGCAATAGCCGAGTCCATGACTAACGCGCCTTCAATAAGAATGAAGAGGGCTTACAATGTTCCCAAAAAATCGATACGGTACGGATTGAGTCGTTGACGTGACCGTTACAAGCGGGACGTAAGTTTTAGCTAGTAAAAAGCAAAATCTCCCTCCAGAAAAGTCGTGTGAAAATACGTTAGGCGTGCAGTGACCCATTCGTTAAGTGGTTATCCGATTAGCGAAGTGAAAATACCACTTTGGGGCGCGACCCCCGCCGCGGGCGCGTAGCCCGATCCCTTTCGTATTTAAGGCCAGCATTTATTTCGCATTTTCCCGATGCGCCGCGGAGGAGCCGCGGAATGTGTGCGATAAAATTAACCGTCAACCTCAAATTCTCACATATTCTTATTTTTATCAACCAATTCAAATTTATATTGTGTAGAGGTCGAGGTAGGTAACTAAGTAGTACTCAAATATATTTCAGAAGGTGTAGGTTTATGAAACTTCGATAAAATGTAGGAATAGTTTATGAAACTTCGATAAAATTCAGTAAGTACCTATCTAAAAATGGATCTCGGTTAAAAAAGAATTATGTTACTGTACAATTACATAAAAATGTTTATTCAGTGAATTTTATAAGGCTCTAAGTATTATCATAATGCCATTTTCCGTTGTAAAGTGGCTTTCGGTGGGCGCGGTTGCGGGCCGGGGATGCTAATGAAATTCAGAGGCCCGCTAGCAAGGCGCGCGCGGGGGTGAGGCGAGGCAGCACACGACGCGCGGGGTGACGCGACCGCTCGACTTCATTCTCTTTATTCCATTTAATGCTGACTGCTCCTAGCTTTTAAGAGGGGTTATCCGCATTGCCCTTCACTAGGGATAAATAGGGACGCCACTGATACTCCGCGCGAAGATATTTATCCGGCAAATTGTTTTAATTTTCATTGTATTAATCTAATAAAAGCCCACAATGGCGGGAGATAAACGAGTGATAGACAATTTCGTAATATTTTATTTTGGCGATGTTTAATGTATCCGTAGGGTTAATTTGTTTACAAATTAATAACGATATTATTAATAGATAGTTAAGCCAGTTTTATATGAATGTTTATATTGCTAATACAAAATATACAGCAATTTACTATTTATTTATTAGAATTAATTACAATTTTAATGTTCATAAATGAACAAAACTTGACGGAATCAAACTCGTAAAACAAATGGAACAAATGACTCCGATGCCCAACTTCAATGAAATAACTGAACTATGAATAAGGAGTAACTTAACTAATGTACCGAAGGAAATCCGGCGCTTATACTTATTGTACGAGACTTGTTTGTTTATAAGGATAAGCACTTTGGTAGTGCCATGTCTCAACAGTGATTACTGCCTACCGATAGTAAGTGCACATTAAATGTTAAGTTCAAAGTTAACTGTATTGTGATTGATAAAGCCTATAACAAATCATAGCGTAGTGTCATTTCATTTTAATACTATTGACTATTGGTTATGTGTACTGTGAAATGTAAACCATTATATTATTGTTATTGATGAGTGACTTCATTAATTTGTAATGTGACTGCGCCATTAAGAACCTTTGTTGCATGAAGCAAGATACAACAAATGCAGTTCTAACACAGGCTGTGATGTAGTCCTGTTGTAATTATTGCTCGGGGCAAGCCACGCGCGGCAGTACGTACCTACATGTGGAAATGGAAGCATAGCACACACTTCGCATTGAGTGGTTTTCCCTTCTGTGTGTTTTACTCACAAACTGGGGGTGAAGTGAGACATAATAATAACTCGTCTCAGTGGCCCTGGGGCGCCGCAGTCCCATTCTCCCCATAGTGTTTCCACTTTAGAAAAACTCGTTGTTTAGGGTGTAATAATTCGTCTAAGATTTGTTTACATTTCTATATTGAATCAGATATGTTGAGATTGAGAAAACAAAGATTTTGTTCTTTTCTTACTTATATTATTACGGATTTACTAAGATTGTAAGATTATTTCAGATGAGAAGTTAAATACAATTGGCGGAAGATGTATATATTCTGTATAATGTGCATATATTCCGAGAGAGTGAGTACTCGGAGTTGAAGGGTTCTCGAGGGTGGAGCGCGGAGTGCGAACACCATGTGACGTGTGGCTGCAGCCCTGCACTTTACAGCTGAGGTCAGTGCAATTTATTGCTCGGCGCGCTCCTCTCCGACGAGCGCCGCGCGCCGTCCGCCGTCCGCCCGCCGACACACACACTTGTTTGTATTACTTCTACTCGTTTTCCATTAACGCGCGCCGGATTAATATTTTGTTTACAATGCGAGTGCTCACGACAAAAATTAACATTTATTGGTGGGGTCCGAAAATGAAGCTTTTATTCATGAGTGGCTTAGCTCCGGATAGTTCTGTGTGTTTGTTTGCAGACGACGACGCCGATCGCGTGTGAAAGCTTTTATATGGGTTTTGTTTGCCCTGACTTTAAATGATATATTACATGTCACTAACATTGACATTTTGGAAAAGAATGACTGTACACGTTAGAGAAAAATGTTATGGTTTGTTTGCGATATGGCTTTAGGATTACTTTAATAGGAAAGTTGTGTGGGTTGTGTTAATCTTGTGATGTCTGCTATATTATTAAATGTTTGTTCACACAAATCCCAATTTATCACACAGGTTTAGAGCTTAAGTTGATTTCAGGCGATTTACATGAGAAAAGTAGTTATCCTAATGTGGAAACTTCCACGCGACCTGTAACTTGATGAAGGGAGAGCATTTTAATAGGTATACCAATAAATAAAAGCGGGAATTGAAACCGCGTTCATAGATAAGAAAATACATATTTGCAATTTGTAATGTAAGTCCTCTTTTGTAATTTCTTATAGGTTTCCTCAATTTTTTAATAGGACCCGGACTACGAGACTACGAACTACGAGCCTTGAATGCGATAGGCTGCTACTATTCTTTGACGTTTTCTTAAAATAAAAAAATAGATTTCGATTTATACTCTAGGGAATAATTATAAGCTTAGGAAGCATGTATCCTACTCGTAGTCTACACTACATACGTGTAAATAAATAATTCAGTAGCAGGTGCCTGCAACGCCTAAGTTAAGGCCTCTATGATTCCTAAGTTATAGGCACTCTATTATATAATATACCAATCTAAATGTGGTAAAAATATTACGACATAACAATCGCGCGACTGTATGCCGTAGAATAACGTCGCGTCGGCGGAAATCACCGCGGGGGCGCGTGCTTATAATCCCGAATACAATGCTTGCGCCGTCTTGCGTCTTTTGTTGTGAGTGTAAGGGGCGGGCGCCGCACCGCGTCTATGACTCGATGCGCTTTTAATGGAAACATATAAGTGTTTTGAGGGTCTGTCAAATATAGATTTTGTGTAACAGTGACCTAGGTAAATTTATTTTCGATTGCTTTAGTGTCCACGCGTGTCTTTTGTTAATATATCCACTTTTCTGCGTTAGGAAATTTTTTATACCAATGGATACCTACCGCAAAATTATTACCTATATTTAGGTAACGTAGACTCAAATAGAAGCAATTCTAAAATATTTCACTTTGTTGTTATTTTTTCAACTTTTTTTGATTCATTTAATCAGATTAAAGATTACGTGTGCGACTAATTGTTATGTAGGTAAGTGGCTACTTAGTAGATACAACGAACAGATGTGTACATAGTAGGTGTATTTGAATTATTATTATTTGTTGATGGTAATAGGTAATCACTAATCTTATTTTGTTTCGAGGGTTTATTATTATCCAGTTTGTATAAATTCCTATATCAATCCGATAGCCCATAAAAAAATTCTCTGCAAAACATTTAGGCAACAAACTACAAATTTAGAATTAGTTCCATCACTTCCATATCTCGCACGCTTCGACTATATATACTAATACCACTTACGAACGTTCTCGAGAGTGGCCCTCGTCAAATACCGCAAATTAAGTACATTTGAGGCCCAACAATAGTGAGCTTCATTACACGAACGTATGCCGGGCGTTACGCGTGACGCCCTCGCGACTCCATTAGCGCCGCGAACTTTACTATGAACACACTCTGTTAGAAGCCATCTTTATTGTAACAATGCCTACTTATAATTTATGTTGTTGACAACCGACACTAACTGCTACCCTAGCTGTTTTTCTCACGTACCGTGTCCAATAAGTATCTGGATTTTATTGTGCACTTAAGGTTTTAAAAAAATGCTTGCCATAAATATTTTTACTTGAAGTGGTTATGTAAATTGCTTCTTCGTGGGGAAAAAGGAAAATACCTAGTTGAACCCATATTTGAAGTTTCAGATATTACGTGCAATCATGTAATTCTCTGAAGAATTATATGATTGCACGAAACTTCTATAACTTTTGAAACGCCAAGAATAATACAAATTCCATTGGAAAAATTTCCCCGCCCTACGTCGTATTGAATCGGTTAGTACATTATAAATCCCCAAAACCGTACTTACTTACGTTCCAGTGTAATATCCTCATAAAAGAAACGATCCACGAACTCGACAAATCCTTTGGCAAGAACATGAAGTAGGGCAGATCGTCAGACAAGCTGTATGCGACCTCCGAGCGTCGGCGTCGGCCCGTTGTAGCGACGAACAGAAGACGCGTTATATGAAATTTGGGCCCGGGCGCCGCCCACTTTACTACGAATAGGAAATCCGGTAGCGAGGAGCGGTTACGCACAGTTACACGCCTGAGACCCAGTCCTCCCTCGTCCCGCCAGCGCTCCGCACGCCCCTCATGGCCCCTTGCCTCCTCATGGGCCGCACACCCTCCAGCCCGCAGCCGCGTTATGCCAATTCACTCGACGATTTATACACCGACAAAATTAAAGCAATTTAAAACGGTTAACAACACCGGCGCAATTCGTACATGAAATAACACATTCAAGTGTAATTAGTATATTATTGTAAATTATATTCGCTATGGCAGTTATCGACACAGACGTTTCACATGTAGGTATACATCACACAATCGACAGAAAAACCAATCGCATAGCAGTTAAAAAGGGACACACATTAATATAGTAACTACATTTAAAAATTAAATCAACATCCGACAGTCAAAGTTTGCTAGTTTTCAATCTTCCTTATGGAAGTCTCTTTATAATTATTATAAAAACTATGCAATTAAATTGACTAGCGGGCGTTGAATACTATCAAACTTTACGAACCTTTATGACTTTTGATTTTCTCCTCCTGTTCGTCTTTGTCCTTCTCCTCGTCGGAAAGCATGGTGTCATCGTCATCATCTGTCTTATTCTTAGGTTCCCACGTCATTTTGTTCTCCTTCTTTAGTCGGCGGCGCGCATTCGCGAACCACGTTGACACCTGAGTCAGCGTCATTTTTGTGATGATGGCCAACATTATCTTCTCACCCTTGGTCGGGTAGGGATTCTTCTTATGCTCGTTTAGCCACGCCTTCAGCGTTGCCGTTGACTCCCGTGTCGCATTTTTCCTCCTGGCGGCTAGATCGTACCCGGCTCCATATCTGTCGACAAACATGTTTATACTTACATATACCTAATGGGTAAGTACGCTTCCGACCTCAGCACAGCATTAATACTTTCGCAACGATTATCCCATTGAAGTGAGGATTTGGATACTTTTTACTGAGTGATAAAATAAATAATCTATTAAGCCACTGCAAATTTTTGTAGGGCAGTAAATAAATGTTATATTTCTTTATCAATTTAGCTTCATAATTCATGAAGCTACTGTGTAATATATAGGTACCATAGAAATATTGGCAACTAATATATAAACTGTAGGTTCCTTTCCGCATATTTCCGTTTGCAAATCGCTAGGTATGTGAATGATAGGACGACTTTAGTAATTTATGATACAACTTTGTTATAAAATGTAATTTTAATAAATGTTCAAAATATGGTTAGTTATACAGTCTATGCATGGAAATGAAAATATACGGTGAGCAATAAAGTCACTTCTAAATTCGTAGCAGATAGATGTTTTATTCGCGACAATAGATTTCTTGGAACGACAGCAAAAATAAAGCTATCGTAGCACAGGGCGACGTTCTGAACTCTTTAGGGCCCACGGTCCCATTTGCATCCGCATTTTGATCGTAATTGTGGCTTCCCCCAACGCAGCCAGTGCTCGTACCTGACTTCGATTTACCCGTCGACATGACAAAGGCGCGGCCTAAAGGGCCCAATAAATAGGTTTCGCGCGGGAAAATAGTTAAAAAATGATCCAGCCGATACTGATGTTCACACAAATTGCAATGTTGAGTGACAAGCTTAGAGTCTAGTATTGAAAAATATTTCGACTTTGGTTCTACATGTTATGAATGACACGCATATACATAGGATTTGCAAGATTGGCGGTGTTTGTGTATTTGCTGTACTATTGTTCGGGATAATTTAGGTTAGATATGTTCTTATGTAATCAGTTTAGAAAACAACAATCACGAGAGATTATTACGTGAAGTTTATTCGTTTTATTTTACTGTTGGCAGGTATTTTGCTTCTTCTTCTAGGTAGGTAGGTATTGAATCGCTAAGTCTAAAGTTTTGTCTGAGATTTGTTGTCGAAGAAGAGGGCGGTCCGTTGCATCTCAGTTGCAATTGCAGGGCGGTGCAGCGCAGGCGTGGGCTGCATGGGCGTACTCACCACCAATCGATCGAGACGCCATCTTGCTAACTGGACATCACCGGTATTGCTAGTCGCTCAACGACCGCCGCCCGGCTGACGACAAAGCCTTAACGCAATGTTCGACCCGGAGCCTTAAATTACGATGTGTTAACACATCAACTCACACTTCTTTAAGTTATAGTATGACTTCTATAGTTTATTTTATGTAGAGATTATTATTTTAAACTATATAAGGGATAAGTATGTTTAAATATAAGATAACCATAGCATTCCACTCATCAAATTAATACATGTGTCAAACGCACTTCCATATAAAGCCGCTGAAACCAAACCGCATTAGTTTGAACATGAATAAGCTCTTCAAAATCTACGTCAGTTAGCGAAGACTCCACAGCTACATAGGAAAAACAGCGCTTTATTGCTTCAATGTTTTATTGATTCAGAAAAGCTCAGTTGTTTACAGCTCTGAAGCTGTTGCGAGGGGTTGAACGCTTTAAGCTTTGTTAATTAATTTAGACAGTCCACTTACTCGTCGCGCCCGCCCTGTGAGAACACATGCACTCGGCTCTGAGAATGTTAATACTTTCGTGGGCGGAAATACTTTGTATCTTTGTTAATTTAGGGACGCGCACATAAACCAATGGCCGAGCTTTGATTAATGGTTGATATTGATGTGTCTATCCAACAAATGTGTAGATTAACTTTCAGTGACATTTCCTGCGTTAAACTTTATTACAATTCCCACCTAATAACCAACAACCAACCAAATCAAATTAATTAAGAGTAGGTATGGTAGGTAGTATTTTCGAAAGATTTATGTTATTCTCAAAAATGGAGACCAGTCCCACCTATCTTAAAATTTCTTATAAATACTCGTATAATAGACTATACGACAGGCAGATAATAAATTCAATTCGAGCAGTTCAATAAAAAATACGTAGATGTGTACATTAGGTCACCCCGATGAAAAGCGCTGTAGGGCGGGTGCTTACAACCATTGCTACATATTTGCGCTTGCCGAGTATTCAATTCGCGGTATCGAAGGTTTACGATCTACCCGCTTGGGGGAATTGCGGCCTCTACGTGCCCACCCCCGTAAACCATACACTCGTACAGTTATGTACGAATGCGTATATAAGTAAAACCCCCGTCGTAGGGAGGTTCGGGTTGTATTAGAATTAGGATTCGCAATTCAAGTGCGAGACGAGTAGGCGTTTTAGGAACTAGATTGTCCGATGTATTCTTATCGATTGTAGTACTTGCGGCTGCCAGACCGTTTATTGACAATGTATAAGAGAAATGTCTAAACTAAATAATAAGATATTTTTGAATGTACGAGTTTTATGCCATTGATATGACTAGCACATGGCCCACCGAATGGAAGTGGTTACCGTAAGGGGAAATTTTTGCAACACCTAGTTAGTTACATTAGTTTTAATAAGTGGGCAAAAAATACTTCACTAGGTATATTATTAGTACCTCAAAACCAAACAGCCGAACCTTGAAATTGATCTGCCCATAGATGTTTTCATCGATGGAATTTTATCAAATAATCAAGTCTACAACTTCTTGCAGTTGTGAAAAACTGCTACTAGATCATCACACGGTATGTGTGAGTAATGGTGACCCTCTTTTCTGGGACTTTGCCTTCAGCTTACCATCAGGTAAGGCGAAGTCCAATTGATGTGTCCTATAAAAAAAAAAACCTGCGCCACAAATATCGTTCCTTAGCCTTAAGCATTCAGGTGGTTGGCACACTGCCCCGCATAACGCAGCATGGCGCGGTAGTGCGTGCTCTTACGTTGCTTTTAAGTCTCTCTCTTTGCATTGAAAGCATGAATAGTGTAACATACCGAAGATGCATTCACGCGCAGTTTATGCAATATATCAAATAACAATGATGCTATAGTAAAAATACGCACTATCGCGCTACGCTACGTGTCGCAGCGACGTGTGCCAACGGCAACGGTCTCAGCTATCTTTTTCAGGTTGTCATTTAATTCGGCGGGAAGGGGTGGGGGGAGTTTCACCATCCGTTTGCCGAAATGCGGTATTCGCCCTAGAGCTCATATGATCGAGCTTTCAGCAAATATGACGTGGCCAACCCATTGTCAAATTCTGCTGCGCGTTATATTTGAAACAGCAGTTTGCCAAAAGCAATGTTTGTGTTTTCTCTTTTCTCTCCGTACAGAGCGCGGCTCCAAATCGTACTTAGCCGATTTTTTTATAAAGTCCATTGTTCTAAATTCATGTTCATTTGAAAAATACGGATATACTGGAAGATGAAAAAAAGATGAATGGACACGAACGCGCTATATTTTTTGAACTTTACTTTTTAATTTGCCATCTGTTTCAAAATAGCAGTCATTTTGACAACTAAGCGAATTCAGCCGCAATTTATGTTCAGCATAACCATTTCATTTACACCGAAACAACGATTAGAAGTTTTGCAAAAAATATTTTATAATAGTAGTTTTTTTTCTCAACATTTCGTGCACTGCGTTAATTTTGCAGTCGACATAATTATCCATGAGAGCAAGTACCTCGAGCAACCGCTCAGTAAAATTTAAATGGACACGTGTCTTCAAAAAGACGGTATGCATTAGAGTGATGATGGAAGATGATATAAACCGATATACCCCGGTACCTAGACCTAGATCGAAAAAAGCTCGCTGAGTTTCTTGCCGGAGTCTTACCAGGTCGCGTTTTGAGCCGGTGGTCCATTTGCTAAACTAGTCTTTAAAATATTTTTTTTTTTTTAAATAATATATACAGATTTTTGACTTCGGTACTTGCTAATTGATGATAAGAGGATTGAGTGTCAAGCTAAGAATGACTTGCTACGGTTTTGTAGGACATTCTCTCTATCGTACATCAACAGTTTGATATCTTTGTAATTTCATGTTTACAAAAAATTAAAACCTTGGTCTTGGTTTTAAAAACTCTAAAAAGATATAATAATATGTCTATGATAATGTCCTACCTACCGGAAGCACCATAGCACGCCAATCTTGATCAGAATCTCATTCTTCTCCCCAGAGACGTTACAAATAAAAGGTAGTGCATTGTATATATATAATTATATTTATTAAATTATGTTGTATAATATATCTTCAAATAATCAAATAATGTACATTGCCCTAGATACCAACTCTCTCTATTTTATCATATTTTTTAATATATGTTTTTTTTTAAGTTTCAAATGATCAAGTATGTAATCATTTTTTAAAGTCGATTATTATTACCCGTACAAAGGATTACAAAAATCTACTGAGTACAAGAAGTCATACTCGAACCGAGTAATACAAAACACCGTCTGGGATCTTCAGATGCCGCGGTGTGAGCTTGCCTAAAGCATATCTCTCGCACCCCGACTGACACAGGGCTATCTCCGTTTTCGAGATGGCTCGCTCAGGTTTCGGAACCGCAAAGTCTACATCGTGTCCCCAGAAAAAGAGGTGCCTATCTCGCCACCGCCCCCAGCTTGACCATGATTTCCTACCTGTCAATAAAATATTCAAGAACATATTTTGAAATATTGCAAAAGTGTACACGTGTACATAAAGTGTATACGTAAGTATATCAATCATATTGTTATTCTGATGCTGTAATTAACTAAATTACCACGGCTTCCGCCTGGCAGCCGGACTGACGCGATGTCTTCGAACCTCGCGTCTACCCATACACTGATAGGTTTATTAATAACCCACAGCTGATTGCAACCTGCTGTATAATGTATTAATTATGATCTACAGGCACCGGTAATTCTCTACCCATTTCGTCAGTTGTTTAGGTTTTGCGAACAATATGATTAATAAATGCTAACACACGCACGTCTTCATAACATAAGCCAGATATTTGAGATATTTATAGCTTTCTAAATTTTACTGTTCAAATGTTTAATTAGAAATTTCTGTCTTATACGATACATTATAGAATACTGTTTAACAGATGTTAATATTTTATGTTATATTACCTATTTGTGTGAGTGATGGGACAAATAATAATCGATTAAAATCTCTGAGTATAAATTAAGTTACATGTGCTAAACGGCCATAAATGTCGTTCAAGCTGCGTGTCTCGTTAACAAGCGCCCTTAGTTGGCTTATTTAAAAAGTAACAACCCAAATCGTTGGCACACAAATAATTCCCTCAGAGCTCCGCGCTCGGGGCGCGGTAATTTCCTGCGCATTTTGATCTCAATGGTGCGGTACAAGTGCTCCCTCGTCTCTTTTCTCTAATTTTTGTACGTTTTCTGTGCTCGAGACTTTTGTTAAAAATAGCTGAGTAATTTTTCATTTCGGCGCGCGGCGGGCGTGGCAGATTACAGGCTGTTCCAAATAATACACCAACGGTACTTAACTCGAGTGCGCCTACACTCACAGCCAAGTTTTGTTGCTTATGTACGCTTTTCACCGTACTTGTTTCTTTGTAAGGCTATTTATTCGGTCCAACTGACTTATTGCGATCCCCTGAACATTTTATGAGCCTCTTATGAAGTTTTTCGTTGAAATGAATACTCAACAATTGCATTGGGAAGTACCTACCTAACTGTGTGTAATTACACTTTTAAATAAATAATTTTATTTTGTTACTTGTGACATGTATGTTGTCGCAATTTGAGTTTTTATTTAATTGGAGTGTTGTTAGTTGCTTTGCGGTAAGTATTTGTCAACGCAAAGTGATCATCCTATGCGTGCCTTGTGGTAGTGAACAATTGTGTTGGAATAACTTAGAACACCGGGGCCGCTATATATCACAGTGTATTTCCGTGCACGTCCCGTCACGATACCGTAACGCCGTATCTTTTTTACGCATAAAAACTAATGTCGCGTCTAATTATTTTTAGATTATAACGCACCGCCTGCTATATATTAAGTCGAGCGCAGCCGAATTGTCAGCATAACTTCGCTTTGATGTATCATGATTTGTTTTTATTTTCAGGCAGTTTCAGCGTGATTCATGGAAGGATAAATTTCAAGTGCGCAATGAAACGTATATTTAATTGACGCGTCCGCATAATACATTGTTATGACATTGTTATGACGTCCACTACCAATTTATTGTCATATAATGGATATAGAAGAAACCATCTAGGTATATATAAGTTGTTATATATAGGTATATATAAGATATATACCTACATATAACAACACCTTTGCCCGTCGACATGTCTGACGGGTTGATAAGTTTACCGAAAACGTCAACGCAACACACCGAGTGATCGCGTATCAAAGAAAAACTGAATTAATCAAGCACTAGCGCGAATGGAAGTAGTATCATCCGTCTCTGTCAAAGCCGCGGCTGTGTACGTGTCGAAACAGGACGGCGAACAACCGGGAGTGGTTACTCGGTCATTTGTCCCTTGCAATCGACACGCACACCCTAGCACCAATTACGTATGTATATTCTGTTACTGATGCACCAGATTTTTTAGCTGGATGGTGAATTCACCATCCAGCTAAAAAATCTGTCAAAATCATCAATAAAGAACCATTATTCACATGAGTACTTCTCCTTAGTATCCTTATGGTGAATGCTATTACAAGTCTTTAATTAGATATAAAGTTGAGTTCTTGGAGGTCTTCGAATAAATTTATACGTAGGTAAATTTTAATTATTAAACATATCTATGTACTTAACTACCTACGATTATCACTCTAGATAGGTAGGTATCTAGAGCGATAATCGTATTATCAACATTCCTATATTTCGTATTATAATTCTATTTATTTGACACCTCACCGCACACGGTAAGGGAGAACACTAATGATAGTGAAATATGTTAATCATGGTATGATATTTTGTCTAGGTATATATACTTACCAACATAATTATTATCTTGAAACCTATTAAAAATGTTCAAACATGAAGTTTCTAGTGAATTATTAGGATGATTTTATTCTATTATCAATATCTACATATACCGCTATATGGATAAATACCCACTATCGTAGAGATACTAATCAAATGACTAACCCAACGAGGTTGACCCTAAAGCTTTTGCAAACAGTTCACGGGGTACATTTCGTTAAATCTCCGTAATGTACTTTATCACTCAGTAAAACGAGATCTCATCCAATACTAAAACATGAGAGGGATTACATATGCACGACATAACAAAATTTATTAAAGTCAAAATGAGTCGCCAAATAGAAACATGAGCCTGTCGCATTGCAATCTATTAGAAAGATAACTCTCGATAGGGAGGTATTATGTTAATCCGGGCGCGGCGCGGCGTGGGCTTTATCTAAAGTGGCGCGGGCACTGTGGACCTATGGGGTCTCTTGGACCCTGGGGACTTACCCGTAGGCAGCAAGCGTCGGGTCGTAGGGGTAGTAGCCTCCCGAGGGTTGAAGTCCTGCCGACGTCCATGCAGACATTTCACCGCCGCCCTCCTTCAGCGCGTAAGGGTTACTCTGAAATACCGCACAACACAATAAACAAACATGCCGTTGGCTAAATCGAGTAGCATTTTCATTTCTGATACAGTTTATTTCATTCTATACGAAAAGTTTAGGACGTCGTTACTGATTCGAAATTCATTAAAAATGTGAAGCTGTCCATTGACGTTTCACTAAACTGTCAAAAGGTGTATTTCTTGGCAACTGCTGAGATCGTACGGGGTGTAAGTACCATTTTACCGCAAAATTGGATATTTAGATGAACACATCTACAAACCGGCATTAAATAATATTAAATTCACTAACCATTAATGCCTAGCACTTCGCATTCCTAAGCTCATGTAAGCGGATAAATCTCGACGCTTAATACCTTTCAGTCAATCGGCCTTACAAATAAGTCGGCTTGAATTTAATTAAAGTTAACTTAATAAAAGGGAATAAACTGGTGAACAACAATAAAAGTCCCAAGTGTACGGGCTGACATATCACTGGCGTATTTGCATAATGTATGGAAACAGAGGGGAAAACTATTAAGGCCTAACGCTCCCTCCGCGTGATAGTTGTTTAACAGCGAGGCAGTGAGTGCGGGGATGCTACCCTCTTTACTCAGTTATTCGCATACATTAGGAGCAACTAAATTAAAAGTGTGAACGATACGAGCGCGCCTCGGGAGTCGGTCCCTTGTCTCACCCTAGCTGCTCTGATAATAAAATGAAAAGCATTATGATACGTATGGCACTGGTTGTGACGCGATAACTGAATAAAAAGACCAAGCTTATTTGTTCCCCTATCTTTAAGTAAGAAAAGTGTGTGTCGTTGTGTTTCTGTCTTGTGTAATTTGTTTTTATTTTGTAATAATCCTAACTTGTGACTTTGTTGTGTTGACAAAGTTTTGCTCCTTTAGTTGGTATTCAACTCATCTATCACTTATCAGAATATGTTTTATCTAGATTTTAAATAGGTACTATGAGCTAATTGTCATAATCATCCTTTTAGCGATTGCCTAGTTGCGTCTGGTTGGGTCTGGGGTTCGTTTCGATAAGTATATCGACTTTTCCGGGAGATAGAACCTCCGAACCCCGAGATGCAAGAATGCGCTAAGACTCGTCCATTGTTGAGCAGGTGCACCCAGGGCGTCTGTATATTTTAAGTACAAAAATGATTACCAATAAAAACCTAAATTACTATTGAATACGTTTGATTTAGGTGAAATGTTGAATGCTAACTAAGAATGACCTTAAAAAGAGCCCAGCTTCAGACAAAGACGCTCGTAGTGTTTGACACGTAATAGAGACACACTGTGATTGATGACTTCCCTGCTCACGACAAAATACTCTTCCATCTAACACATTTATGTAACACACTGTAACAACAAGGAGTGTCGTCACCCTAGTCGCAATGTACCAATTGTTTCGGAGTCCAGCTATTTACCTCATCATATAACTCAGAATGAATAATGTTTTCTAATAATCTCTTATCTCTATCCCTCTATTATATATAGACTCTAAAATTATAATGACTCTCTGTGCATTCTAGTTTACTAGAACTGGACTGGAGAAAAAGAAACTGCTAAAATCATATCGACATTAATCATATTATTCCGAGTCTTGCGGTTATTCAGGGATGACCTCGCTGTAAAAGGCAGGCGGACATTCTTTATTGGTATTAGATGCATATCTGCGACAGTCTATAGGATTTCAAAATAACTATCTAGATACACCAGAGCAGTTTTATACGACGAGTGACGTATTCGTTAAACATGTCTATCAATCACACTTCAATCGCCTTAGCAATTGCGAGTTTCCACGCTTAGACATTAAATATATTATGAAGCGATGAAGCGTTTGCTTAATTGAACGTGCAGTCGATTCGATCTGTCGCATGAAGCCAACCAGAAAGTTACAGAAATAAGTAACCACGGAAGTACTTATTTTTATTAGGTTTAATTTTTTTAAGCTATTATTATTAGAGATTACCTAGGTATCTAATTACCTAAGTACTAGTAGGTAGATGACGATGATCAAAGTAGGGCTGAGCTGATTACGTTACATTTGTCAATTGCAAAGAGTTCTTCACAAAACTTTCAATGTGTAAGTGCTGGCTCTATAGAACCAAAAAATTAGTCCACTTATTTACGGTAAATTGTATATACCTACTCGTAACTCGAACGAATGATTGAATCTATCGTATGTAGTGTTGCAATCATATATTGCAAAACTATAAACGTTCCTATCGCCTTATTTTACTATATATAACAAGATTATTTCTCTAAACTATACCTACTCTAACAATATCATAGGTATATACACTAACAGCCTAATTTATAAAAATTCTTCTAAATTACATATATTGAAATATCAGTACATAAAGTTAGTTTGTATTTATTGTAACTATAGTATGTGTGTAATGCAACTTGTAAAAGGTCCCCATTATAGATGCATATAAAGTAAAGAAAAAACAACGATAATTTATAGCCAGTGTCACTTGTGACGATGTCAGCATTCTTACGATATCCCATAAAACATTTGAAAGAAGGAAAAACACTCACATACACAAACCTTAAAACGGTTTATTCTTTTCTCGGCAGTTGTGTAATCATTGTAAAATATCCTCTGTAAATGGTTATCACATCATTAGTACCTAATATCTATCTTTGTATGGTAAACATAACACTTTCTGACGTTCCCCTGCAAATAAGCCTGTGACAAATTCGAAACCGCAACTCTTTTGTGGGATGGTGATAAAAATTGCTCCTTTTCCTGGCGGTGACAGGGTAGTGAGGTTGCCCTCTAAGTTCGGGACCCGGGGTTCACTAACTATGAGTGATGATTGTCTCGCCCCCGACATTAGCGACTCGAGAAAGCACGTGCCTGCCCGAACATTAATGATTATGCTATTATTACTTACGACCATGTATTATCCGGCCAGTGAATGCATGTTTTTAAGAAATGAATGAGTTGGAATCTTTCTGATTACTATTAATGTTTATTTTCAGTTTTCATATTTATTATTATTGACAATATTTATTTATTCACAGTTTACCAGGCGAATTTGTAATTTAATCTGTACCTACTTAGTAAAAACACCATTCCATTAATGTACCTAATACATATTGGTCAATCATGTTTTTAAATATGTAATCGGCTGGTGCGTGATGATGACAAGAGACCGGATGGTATGTCGTTGCTACCTTGGAAGATGGGTTGGCCTTTGCTGTGGGATGTTACGTTAATCAACACCCTTGCGAATTCATATCTTCCAAGCACAACTGGCTGTGCTGCAGAAGCTGCTGCTGTTTCTGCAGAAAACCTCAAACGGCGCAAATACTGTAACTTAACAGGTGATTGTGTTTTGAACCGCTTCGGCTTGGGGTCCAAGTGCCTGTGTTCTTTATAAAGATTTGGCAAAGCGGCTGATGGACGCTACTCGTGACCACAAGGCTGGTTATTATCTTGCACAAAGGATAAGCATTACCAATCAATTCTGAGAACGTTACGGGTCGGTGACGATACGGAGGAATTTCATGACGCATTAGGTATGTATTTAAAAGTTTTATTCAATTATTCTAGTTTATTTTAGTACCTAATAATAGTTTCTGGTAATCGTTTAAGGAATTGTAAGAACAAAAAAAATTATAATAATATTATATTTTATTTGAAAGTATAGTCCATAAATACTAATTACTCATTTATGAAAATTTCTCATTATGTCACAAAGAAAACTTTAAAAAATCCCATGAATGAGTAAGTACAGTCAGCGTCAGAACAATCTTGACCACAAAACTCAATATTGCGAGTAAATCAAACTGTTTTGTTGATTGAAACATTCAGGCTTCAGGGTGGGGGAAAATTAAGGTATTAAGATTATTTTGAATGCTTTGTTCGTCAAGATCGATTTGATGCTGATTGTACTAAACAGCTTTGAATATTGCAAGCACAGTCTACCTCTCTAGGTGCTTGTAATTTTTAAATCTCTTTGGTACTCAATTGGTGCAGGTTGCTTTAGTAGAGACCTCAACTGGTACCTACCTAGGTACTTTAGTACAAAGTAGGTATTATCAAAAATGAGCAATAATTGATTAGAAATTCTCATAATATGACATTTAAATACTATATATAGGTACTTATCAGAAAATAATTAATTGGTTTATTTGCTGAGCTGGGGTGATATAACTTATTTATTAACTCTCAAAAAATCTTATCCGTTACAATTCATCCCCCTTTTCCGTAAGACTGGGCCTAACAACATTTTAATCAATTCTCCACAGACTCCGCGAGTCAGCGCGCCAGATAGACTCATTACTCCAACCCCAAATAAATATAAACAGTAGCGAAAAGGGGCCAGCCCCACTATTAACGTTATTCACACGCGCCGCTAGATCCATAAATAAAAGGCAACTACCACCGCGACCCTAGAAACAAAAAAAGACAAAGTTCACGTTCGACTGATCTGCGCGGTTCATAAATAAGGCTCGTTTATTTCATTGCATTAAACTGGTGATAAGTTATTTGACGGTTCATAAATTCGTACCCCATCGGTGGTTGGAGCCGCTTATTGAGCTAGCGCGCGCCCCGACACCGCCTGAGGCGCCGCACCGACCCGCCGAGTTGCCAAATCGACGACACTCAATCATAGCGCGATTCAGCTTTCTAGCTACGATGCACCATTATTTTGGCATAACTTCAGTATATGGTAGTACTGCAACAATTTCCCTTAACCCTGCCAAAAATAAACGCATCCACCAAGTGACTATATTGTCACCTTTGATTTTTCTTATGCAGATTAAAATAATTTAGAAAATTGTAGCAAGAAACGGACTGTATAGTTAATACGAATAACAATAAACTCATGACATTAAATAATGGCGGTAGGAAACACTACTAGCAAAATCTAAAAGTGAATTGTGGCGAGTGGAAAAAAGAATGACTCTAAGTGGATAAAGAGCGAATACAAACGAAAAAGTCATTTCATGGCGCACGACAGTGACGCAACCACGACCAACATGCCATTCTGAGTCGTGGCTAACTCGATTTAAGGGCTGTATTTCTTAGTCACGCAGACAACGTGGCTAAGTTCAATAAAGCTTTCCCCCAAATAAGCCATAAAACGAGCGGCGACGGGCGCTGGCGTTTTAGCTACGTTCCCGTTCCAATTATTTGTTTGCGGAGGCACAATAATTTTATTTTACGTTTTATTTAACATTTATTTCGTTACGGCAATTTCACGGGTATCAAAGAAATGCTAGATTGTGATTTAAACGAAATTGGTTATTTTCCACTTCGAGAACTGAAAGTTATTTCTTTGTTATTGAATTAATATTATTTTATTATGCATGATATTGTGTCCTTAATCAAAACATTTCTTTTACAACACTTTATTATTGAAAATTGAGCGGTGATTCGTAATTTGGAATTTAGTTGTACGCAGCTATTATACTCGACGTTGGAAGTTTGCAAGCTTATTAGTGAGTATAGTGATTACTAAATGAACGTGACCAACACTGCTATGTTAATTACTATTTTTTTGCAAAAACGAGTTTGTCACCAAAGTTACTATATTATGATAAATAAACATGCATCGTTCAGTCGGCTTGCCGTAAATAAATAAACGATAAACCAGGATTAAACAAGTCAATTGGAGCTCAGATACAGACAATGTGCGGTCACATTTAACTGCCGAACCCGACGGTAACCGATCGCGGCTGACGTAATTCAATGATCGTAAACGCTCGCAATGATATCAATTAGACGGGGCCCCGAGACCGATAAAGCTCCACTTTAATTAGGAAAACAAACAACAGACGGTTCTTAATGAGCCGTGCGCGTGTGGAGGGCGAGAGAGGTAATTAGGTCGGGGGAGCGTTGGTTCGGTGCCGGCCGCGGAGCCGTCGAGGACGATCAATTATTGAGTCTCCGTGATTGATTCACGGAGCTGGAGTGGCGGCAGCCGCGGTCCGCCACACGCCTTTCCTCCCGAGTCTACCGACCGCCGTTACCTCACCTCACGCTTAATCCGTATTTCCTCAAACCACAACGCCACAAAAATAGCACATACCTACATAATCAGATCTAGCTTTCATGAAATAACTGTAACTGTCGTGCAGCTTATTGTGAAAGTATGTTGGTAAGGGTATTTATAGATTAATTAAATGTAACTTTTATAATTTTTTACTTAAGGTTCTCTGTTTCTTAGTATTTTTATACCTATCGTGATGATTATAATCACAACAATGGGTAGACAAAATGTAGCGAATATTTTAATATAAATATTTTTATAATATATATTTTTTTTATATATAAATGATATTTAAAGTTAATAAAGATACGCAGGTAAAAATTTCCTATTATTTTCAATACAGTTACTAGACCTATTAGTGTAAATGATTTCATTCAAAGTTATACTTAAATCCCCAATTCATGGTAAATGAATAAGAGAGCGAGCATTAAATCAAGATAAAACAGAGTAGAAGAGCTCATAAAATTTCCAGAACCCTGCGTTTATCGTATTGATCTGATATCTTGCTAATAGCCGTCATTTGAGGGTGAAACGCAGCTGTAAAAGCTCCACTGCACTTATAAATTACCTACTTATAAAATAAGGACATTAAAAACCATTTAGAGTAATAACTATTATACACTGAATATAGCTATAAATACATTGAATAAATTATGTGTATTATTTTGATACAAAAATGAATGTTAGAGGTGTCAGCGTTAATGGTCGACTCAGGGAGGTCGGGGGGAGAGGACAAAGCGCCCCCAGAGCGCTTTTGTTGTCGTGAATCCCATGCCTGTGACATCTGTCCGAATCGCTACAATAACTCGCAAAAAACTCACTCGAAATTCGCCAACTGCAAAGAGCTTTCCTCCGATTATTTTCCGCTGAATATACAATGTGTACCGAAAGTACCGATCTATCGCATGCACGGCGAGATGTCTTCTTTAAGCCATTGTTGTCGATGACGTATCATTTATTTCATTGTGAATTAGTCTGTACTACTATGGTGGCCCCAAATTGATCGCAAAATAGGATTCAGTGTTGTGTCACAATATTATAAACGGCGTCAAATTTTGCCTTTTCATTTTGTTGTTGTATTCCAACTTTTTGTGTTAAATTGTGATAAAAGATTGAAATGTCAAAATTAAATATGTTTTGTTAAATTAGGGAGGTACGAGCTAATCGTATAAGGTACGTTTTGTGTATCTACCATTCTACTCATAAGGAGCTACCTATTATATTATATGGTTTAACATTACTTTTTATTATTATGATTTAAGCATTCTGGTTAGAATTAAATGTTAATTATATTTCAATGATAATACCTACTTATACATTCACGTTCATACTTAGATACCTATACTTATAATGTCTCAGCTAAGTAATACATAAGTTATGCAAACTATAACTGTAATTAAAACATCTGTAAGTACCTACGTAATTTTTTACGTTAATGTCAAGTATAATTTACTTCCAAAAAAATTCTCATTATGCAAATGACTTCCAAAACACGACGCCAAGGTATCCTAAAACAAACTTGAAATTAAATAAGAACGTAGTTAAAAGCTATCTCAAGTTTAATCGACACCTTGTTTTTTATTCTACTAATGCTTAGCGAGTTGGGCGAGGCGAGTGGTGCGGACAAAAATTACGTCTGGATCACGTTTTTTTTTACTTCCGGCCGAGATAACAATCGAAATAAGCACCTTCATATTGTTAACTGGTCACAGATCGCTTAGTAAACGGCACACACAATATAATTGTTTATTTTCAAGTTAAGCCACATCCCCTCGGCTATTTTTTATACCTTTCAATTATCCCGCATTAGACTGTTTCCTTCGGTCAAGCGACCGGTCAAACTTTTCGCTTATGATGAATCTGCGACGCCTTCACACGGAACGAACATAATATCCTTCAGTTCCGGAGCTAACAAAGGGATGTTACAAATTTCCTGTATCGTCCAAAATTGCTGACTAACGTCTACCGTATTGCTATCAGAATGTGAACCGAAAATGATCACCGAATGAAATATGCATCAACACACACGGACATCGGTCGCGATAGTGGTGTTCGAGGTGTATTCAAACAATAGTAAATGCATTTAGCCCAACCATTGTGTGATTTATAGCGAAAGCGTGTAGGTAATTTATAAGAGTGGCGCGAGAGTGGACGTGGGGCGCCGGCCGCCGCGGGACGTCGGGAAATCGGGGAAAATCCGAAGATTTATTAGCGGTGGAGCCCCAGCGCGGCTGACCACACAACCGCTTGCTCTGTTTGACCACTCATTAAAATTGGCAAGTAAATGCTTACTACGGAGATGAGTTTATTTGTTAACCAATTAACGCTTTCAAGGTAAGACGAGGGTTGCGGGGGGGTTCATAGCCATTATCACTGAATTACAACAACTGCGTGCTGCGGCTGTCACCTTTATCGGAACTTAATACATATATTTGAACGTCATTTCGACCATCTTTCGTCGTATCGTTATAACGCTTATGTGCCCACTAGATAACGCGGCCGATACAGAAGGTGTATCTACGTCAGGATATCCAAGTGTAAATATATGTGGTGTCAATCACAGCTAGGCGGCGCTTTACAACATTTTATCGGTTGTCACAGGTAATCTAAGTATAACGCATTTATGTCAAATCGTCGATGTAACTATTGATAAGCCCACCCACGTTTCACCAGCTCTCTATTGCGTCATTCAAGCAATGGCGGTTGATATTATGTACTGTAACACTTACTCACTTACACATTGTCATTACGATTATTAAAAAGTGGACGAGCTCAACTCGTCTCGTTTTGCATAGAGCTCCTTTCTCCGCCTCCTCCCAAACTCAGACACTTTGGTGTGCACGGTGTTCAAGGCCCATCCACCTGTGGCCATACATTTCAATTACTTCAGGGGGAGGGGGTGGGGGGTTGCTGACTTGTAGCGTATGTGGCCCTCCATGCGTTTCAAAGGTATTCTATGTCAGTCACTTAATTAAAAAGTATTCATCATACAGAACGTTTTTATAATTCCCATAATGTAAAGTATTCACACAATCTATCTAAAATGTAAATACTTTAGTCTAAACACTAACGAGTTCATAAACTAAAATCTATAAATATGTATGTGTTATGTTATGTTCTATAGCAAATTTTCAACCTAAATTATGTAGGTAATTAATAACAATGTATTATGGTAATAATGTATGTATTGACCTTCTTTCCTGAGAATTGGCCTTAAGCTTGACAAATTGACGTGTCTTATGTAGAAAAGTGAAAATTTCATCATAAGCTGCGTTTCCATTGAGGCGGACACGAGCGGACACTTGCAAATTTACGGTGTGTCTTCGGTACTCTTCAATGGGAATAGTAATAGTAAAGTCAAAAGATTTTGATAAGTACTATTCTTTTCAATGTGCTAAGTAACAATTTGTAATTTTCTTAGTGGTACAGAGTGCACCTCTCCTTAAGGAGAGGTGGCACGCGGTGGCAGTGGTGCGTTGTGGCGGGCGTAGTGGTGCATGGTAGTACAAAGTACCGTGGAACGTGAGTGAAAGGTAGAAGGACTGAATATAGTAGGGCGAAGATAGTGGCGCACAGTGGAGACAAATCTTTTGCTGTTACATTTACATACAATACTAGATGTAGCATTAACGCACTAAAACTGTTGACGACAATTTCTGATAATTATCGTAATTTTCGTACACTCACTTTCGTACACGCAGATGGTGGATAGCTAATTTAGTATTATCTATCGTATTTGTAGTTGTAATCGTATGTTTACACCTTCATATATTATGTTATAGGTAATTAGGTACGTCATGTATGATGTCATAACCAAAACGCATCAAAAACTGATTGCCACTTAGTATGAAAGATACTCATCTTTATTTGAATATCATTACTGACCTACACCTCACTCAGCTCCACTTTATAACACCATTCCACTCATCTTCAATGTGTGTTATGTACAACTTATCCATATAACAGTGCGCGGCGCCGCTCATTTGCTTTACTGTACAGCTTCACCGATCTCAGTTTCAATGGGAGCCCTCTCCCAGCTCTGCTCCGCACGTCAATTTAAATAGGAGTATATCCTAATTTTTAAATACCTACTATCATATTTATAATATATTTTAATTTATAATTTTAACTTTTAGATTATCAACTTATCATGTTTGACTACATTATTAGAACTTCCGTCTAGGTACATTATGTGACTGGTTTACAATTATTACACGGACGAACAATTTGTTTAAATAGGATTAATCTAACACTCTTGAATTTCGGCAAACGTAGTTTTTTTTGTCAAAATAAAACAGTCATTATACTAAAACACATCTAAGTACACCGCCCAATCTAAATATAGCTTTTACACCTCCACACATGTTCAATCATTATTGATTGATCAATTTGCTACTTTATGTACCTCGCCATATAGTACAGTTTATTTTGACAGCTGTCAAATTATCTTTCGCCGTTGATGATAAATAAAAGAAATTAAAATGAAGTGTGGTCTTCATTACTCAGAAGTAAGGGCGTTCTTGACTAATTAGTTATTGCAACACGAGTTATAATGGTAATGACATATATAGACTGAAATATCATTTATGATATACGAAGGTACTTACGGACATAAGATGTTTAAATCTGGATGAAATTCCTATTTTGAATTAAGTTAGTATTTGAATTGATAGTTTGTAAATAGAGTTGACTTTTAATATTTAAAAGTACATAGTAGTAGCTATGTACTTTTAATATACTACTACACTGGCCTGCAACAGAAGGTATAACATTTTTTATATTCAATTCCGGATTTTTCGTGCCTTTGTTTCACTTTGAAGCCCGATCTTAATGTCACACCTACCATTCTTGCAGTACGACGCATAAAGGCATGTGCCATTATTCTTGCACATTCTTCAAGTGAAAGAGGCATGATAATTAATGTTTACGTGTTGAAGACAACTTGGCTTTTGATTGATCATTTATATTTATGATCAAAAAATAAATAAATAATATATGAATGAAAATGCGAAACCAAAAGGATAGGACTAAAGGGAGCGATTGTCTTTTTTGTTTATTTTTTCAGCCGTCTTTTAAAACGAGGATGTCAAAAAGGAGTTGTTATATAACAAACTAAATTTTCTACATAAGGCTTTTTGAAAAGTGTAAATAATGAATTTCATTCGGTGAATAATGTAAGAACCCTGTTTCGTTGAACGACTTTTCACAGAAGAAATCCAGCACCACAAATAAAATAAGTATTTCTTTGAAAAAATCGAACTAAAGACACAACACATTAATATGTAATCACGTTTTCTTTACAGCATTAAGAAACACGATTCGGAAATCGAATGTGAAAACTCAATTATTCGAACGAGGGGCATTCAGAGTAAGCACCCACATTCAGATTTAGTACCCATCTTCAGACGCGTTTTATTGTTCCAAGTGACATTAATCTAACATTATTAATCCGAGAATACGTTGGTGTCGAATATGCTTCGCAGTCTACAGAATCGGTGCGGAAAAGCTAACAGTACTAGTTTATAACTAGTAGTACTAGTACAACTACTATTAAATTCTGAGTCATAAATTATCTTTAAACTGCAACTTGTCAAGAGAAATATTTATTGAAAATGCTGTTTTTGGTTTTGCTAAAATATTTTTATTATAAGGTTTTGTTATAATTGAATTGAAATCTTGGCTTGGAATACAACACAACTATAGTTTGGCGGTTTGATATGAACCGTATTTATGTATGGAACTGCTAGGTAGAGACATACTAGAATTGATTTAGGATTAAGAGAGATTATGAGAGAGATTAAGATTGGACGTGTCATCCAAGTCGTCATGCAGGCATTTTTGCTAATTGTCACTGAGCAGTTTCCAAATGAAAAATCTGTGACCACCAAATACAGTCAGCGCCATCTAACGAAGTAAATGGATACTAATAATTCTGCATGGATAATGAAAGTTCTTATACGAAGCCAAAAGTATCTGAACAACGTCCCAATATTCACTGTGGGATCGCAACCCGCTAGGTATTGTGGTTATCATTTTGATTAATTCTACTTTCGTGTCAAGGAAATATCACCCCCTGCTTCTTCGTAGGGGTTATATAGTTTTGCCTGCGAGAATCGAATCTGGAGCATAATTTGCCTCTAGTAATCGCTCCGAGGTTGCACATTTATTTTATGAAAAGTTTTTAAATTCATTAATACTTAATCCAAACATGATTAGAGCTACATTGGAACTTGGTGTTTCAAGCTTCTTCTTTCCAGGTATAACGTTACATACGGGAAGATCCTGCTTATCCATATACGTAGAGAGTTGTTATCTATACTGTGCCTATATACTAAACATTTTAAGTACCTACGATATACTTAAGAAATATATCGAAATGAATGAATTATTTATATTGTGTTTACTGTGTTCATCTGTGAGTATATTCGCCTCTATATGAGTTCCATGATAGAATGTACGGTATTGCCTTTAGGTACGTATTCGTGCCAATATTGTTATGTGAGATTTTGTTTAGTTTCATCCAATTTGTTGAAGCTTCCTTATAATTTGCGCACGTAAAAAAAAAATGCTTCCTTATAATCTTTTATTCAGTTTAGGTACATAAAATATAATTGTATTCCTTATAATTGTATTTATTGAGAAGGTAGATTTGTGACATTTTTTTGTTGAAGTAATAGTATTTTACGATTTATTTGTGTTATTTTATTAGTAACACCGATACCAGCGTTTTGATTTGTATCAGTGTAACCAATAAGATCAATCACGGCCACGGAGGGAGCTAGAGATGATGGTTGCGTCGGGATCATATAAATAATAAAATAGCACATAATAGTGTTGTGTGATTTTTGCGTAAACTTTCGACAGTGAATATTTTTAGTTTAAGATAGGAAGAAGTTTATAGTGACATTATACATAAAAGTAGTAAGTTAAACTTAAAAAATTCTAAGTTCTACGTAGGTAGGTAGGTACTGTATTTTTTTAATATTCGAAGTCCTGCAATCGTGAGTGTGATAAAGTGATTCTTTAACCATCATATGCCTTCAAAATGCTCAATGCAGTAGCAGTATGTACGAGATGTATGAGTAAGGAAATCAAGTTAATCGAATTTATATAAAATTAAAACAATTCATGTGCTAAAAACCTCGAGAATATAATTTTATTCAGATTACAGAAAACAAATACAAAATTTCCTTTGTTCTCTGGAAATAAAAATAATGTTGCATTGTATGTGAATGTAAGAATGTATAATATTATTGGAATTTTATATTTAGGCTAATTACATTAACTGTGCGACACAAATGTACAGCAGAACGTAGCCATTTTAATTTCTTCTTAAGTTGAAAGGCCTTCATACGTACATGAACTTATAAATCAATATATGAACATTAACCCAAATTTATTTTTACTGATCGAGTATGAATTTCCCGGAACTTGTATCGTAAAATGAAACCAAAGAAAAGTAAATAATAAAACTCCTCGTCGTCATTACCGACGCATTACATTCTGATATTCAGATAGCAAAACTAGTGCTGCAGTATCAACCTACTTGTTTAATTAATATGATCTTGTTTATATCGGATACTTTTATAATAGCTATCTAACTTAGATTTTGATTACTACCATAAATTTTTACAGCTAGGCCTACCACAGTACAATTATGTTTAAGTAGCTATAATAAAACAAACTGTTTTCCGCCTTTGAAGAGAAGGCATAAATACGACATAATATGTGATAAAACTGTAAGTTTTCATTAAACAAACTAGTGGTGAATCGTGAAGGGAAGCAATAAAATCTGTCGTTATTAGTTCGAAAGCAAGCACATCAGTATGTTTCCAGCAACGAATGCGTCTCTTAGTCATTTATTGCAAACGGAAACCTTCCTATTACCCTTCAAACCCAGTATTATAGTCCATTGATAGACGCCAACATAACGGCCGACCGACAAGAGCAGCGCATCATACGCCCTTCACTTAACTCTTCAAAGGCAACTGCATTCATTTGAACATTAACTCCCACAACCCTATACATCTTTCATTGTAATCATCAAATTAAACGTTTGATAAGAAAACAGAGGCAGGGAAAAAAGACAAGGCGCGTTTCTGTCGACTATAAAAACGTAACAAAACGACAATTTAAATACATCACTAATCTTAAGTCAAAGAGAATAAGTTTAGAAAAAGGAGACCAGAAATTCAATTAAAAGAGGGTCAAAGAATGAGAGACAAGATGCGCAAGAGCCGCGTGGGACCGAGAAAGTAAAACTAAATAAAAGTCAAGAGAAATCAGGCGAATTGTGAATAGCCATTAAGGTGTTAATGAGGGTCTTATTAAGCCGTCTCCTCCCCGTGGGTGGTCAGCCTGCAGTGCTCGCTTAGTTCATTAATCACTACAGATTAAATGTCGACTTAATTATCAAATGTGTATCACGAGCTACAATGAACAATGAAGATTTGATGTCATTATTTTATTCGCAACACATTTTACTTGCATCGATATGCAATTATAGCGTTCCTTTTACAGAGGTTCTAAAAATTATACATTTTACTACGCACAATTCGATAATAATTTATTTAAAGTGCACACGCAGCGCTCTGAGTATTTATTTTTTGTACATATATGTTTAAATTATTAGTTTCATAATCAAACGAGCTCAATAAAAATCTAAGAGTGTAAAAATTTACCAAATTTAATTCACTGCTATCAATAATAATAAATAAAATAAATCTATGAGTCTCGGTTTTATTGTTAGTAGTGCTTATTTGAAAACTTTAGTAAATTATAACAATAAGGAGGTAACCTGATGTTACCTACATAAACAAACCCCTATTATTGATTCTTAAACGGATACAATAGATGGCGCTACTCGTATTGTAAGTCACAACTCGAACAGACCTTGCCACCGGAGTTGCTCGTGTACAAAAATGGCAGTTGAATATTTTGCTTCGCAACGGTTTACTACTATCACAAACGATTATGTCTTGTATGCTTTCCGAATAAGGCTCATTCTTCCTTGTACCTCTCCAAACACTTACATAGTCAGGAACAGACAAGCGTATTTGCGGTAGAGCGTCGTCATTGTTCGCTAAATCGTCGCTTGCACGGAACCGGCCGGGCTTGTCGTGAGTTAGGTATGAACAGGGCCATACACAATGACAGTATACATACATTTAAACACCTGTTATTAAAAACATACGGTGTCACCGAGTGTAGGTTGATAGGTACCTTTATATCTAATTCGTTAAATAATTGGTGAATATAGATCTCACTGCCGCAAGATCAACCAATATTATTTACAAATAGAAACAAAAGTTATCATTTAAAATTTAAATGTCATCAGTATCAAAATAAACGGGCTATTTACCATGTTTCATTGTTTTGAGTTTCTGATATTTCGGCGCTGTTGCAAGCACCATGATCACGGAGGAACTGGAGTAGTGGCGGTGAACAGAGGAAATATTTTTTCCTAGGAATAATTATATCGATCTACCCTCTTTCTTTCTCTGTTCACCGACACTACTCCAGTTCCAGTGTTATCCGGATGCAAATTGTAATGTGTTCGCACTAGAACTTACAATACAATCCGTTTGATACCACTGCGTCTATATTGACTCGAGTTTGAGAATTTCCGAAATTTTCATAGTTCGAGACAGCCTACGATCAAAGTCCCGGAAGGTTCCGAGACCTCGAGACAACAGATTCTAACATGTAAGTAATCCATCAACTGTCGTAATCTAGCAAATTAATTAAATGTTACTAATTACTTAGCTAGGTACCTGTTTTTTAATGTTGCCTCTAAACTTTTAAAATGTCAAGAAATCATCTCTGTATTTTGGAGATATTTTTGAAAAATATTTGGATTATGTTAGATTAACGATTCATGAATCATTTGTTTAAAATTCTTGTCTGTATATTCGTGATAGGGGCAAAACCTTTTTTATACTGCTTAGGTGTCAAACAAACACACGGCCCACCTGATGGGATATGCTGACCGTGGCCTAAGAAGATATGTAACACCTGGGGCGTTACACTCCTGTTGTCGACGCGGATGGAACCTAATTCGCTTCTTGAAGAACCCCATATCATAGTAGCTTGCGAAAAGTACAGCAGGGAGGGCATTCCACAGCTTAAGCGTGCGTATGATGATCTTCTTTTCGTACCACACAGAGCACACCGTTTCCGGTCGCAATGTGTGAGGTTGAATTCCCTGCCTATGACGAGCAGTGCGATGATAGAAGTAGTTGTGGGCATCAAATCAAACTATTCATCTGAGCACAAACCACTGTATCCTGGTCCTTTTTGCAGAAATTGATTGACATTTCACTTCAATTATCAATTTTTGTAATACTTTCCCTAAAGACTTCTTTCTATACAAAACACTGCAAGAACAGATAAAACATCATTTATATATTTCATATACCGACTGCTGCTACGAACAGTATCGAGTGTAGACGTAATAAATCGAAGTTATTTTTAATGCACTAATCGATAGTGCATTTATATATTATCCAATATATTTAATTCTATAAACATTTGTTTTTTTTAAATTTTCTGTGCCTTTTTATTTTTGAATTTATTTATTCAACTTGTATTTTTTTTTCTTTTTTGTGAACGTAATTGTTCTATCGAAAGCCAAAAGTTCCATCGAATCAATCCTTTTTCTCTAAGTAAGAAAGAATCCAATTTAGAAAAGATTCCTAATATTTCGAATTGTCATTCGAAATTCATTGAGGGAGGTCAAATAAGGTCTAAATTTCGATTTGCATGAATTCGGTTCGTTACTTTTTCCGCCATCTTGAATTTAAGAGGGATTTTTATTTGCCGAATAAGTCGTTTATTTTTGATTATACACGAAATATGATAGTAACCGAGTGGTTTGGAATTAGATATCTATTTTTAAATTCATCCCCTTTTGGGGTATAAATCGAAAATTTCGGAAAGTTATGAAATTTGAAATGTAGGTAATTTAACGCAAACATTTTGATGCGGTTTTATGTTTGAAAGGTTTGGGTACTTAACATCTTACGTTTAGTTTGGTTGAGTTAAACCAGCGATATAACCAAAAGTCGCAATGATCGAGATCCACACGGGAGGAAGGGTAGTATCAATATAAATATAAAAATGTTAAGTTCTCTTCATCGAATCAGCTTAAATTTGAATACGATAGCCCTAAAACATTGCCGCGTGGTTACTGGCAGAGTAGAATTATGGCCACTCCACCTCTTCCCATGCGGTGAGTACAAGGCGACTAAGGGATAGGGCTGTTTAACCATCAGACAGATATATACAGCCCAGACTCAGCCTCAGATGCATGGCTCGAGTCAACAATAGTGCCCGGAATACTGCAATAGGCTCACCCCCTATTACGTGGGACCGATTACAATTATTGATGAAATATGGGTGTTAATTCACCTCTGCCTAGCCCTCCAGGAATAAAGGCGTGATTATATGTATGTACGTATGTATACCTAAAACATAATATTTGACGGCGGCGAAGACATTTCAGTCTTTAAGTATTTCATAATCGTACCAAGTGTCACTCATACATACAAATAATGTTCAGAGACGTCATATCGTTCTGAATACTTTAATGAATTACGGTCAAACTCTTAAAACTTCGAGAAGAGCCGAGAAATGATTCTACTGAATGGAAAAAGACTGAAATCAAATAATTTATTAACCTATATTAAATATTGCATTACAGGGGAGCATGTCACGTGGTAACTCACTTACTTCAATTCTATGGTAACCTCATGCCAATTGGCTTATGGGCGCCGCTTACAGACCGCCGCGCCGATTTGTCCCCTTAGGCAAGGTGCTAATAGAACAGTGGTTTCAGTCATTCTTTCGTTAGCCACAAAATACCCGCTTGTTGCAAATTTATGAAAAACGCATTCATGTACTGTCAAAAATAGAAATATGTATAAAAAATAAACCTGAAGTTTCGTATCGTTTCAGTTAACATAACAATATTTAGGAGATTTAACGAAATACAGGGCAATTGGTATAATAGAAGCAGTTGCCTTTTTGAATTTATTTTTTGAGCTTAAATATTAATGTTTCGTGACAGGGCTACGGCGGCGGCGCGGCGGGGTCTGCGAGGTGTCGGTGGTTTTCTGGCCCAGCGCGCCCGGACCGGTTCGGCGGTGGCTCGCACGCCACACCAGAAAAGCTAAACACGTTGTATCGCAGTCGAGAGCGATAAACCTTGCTTCGTATACGGGCAAACGGCAAACGACCTATTCGTACCAATTTGCAGCCTGTTTATTCTGCTTTAGAAGGTAAACAGCGCGAACGAGCAACAGCGACTACGAAATAAACTGTATCATAACTGATAGGTACATCCGGTTCGAGGTTCATAATAGTTAAAAAACCAGGAACTATTATTTTTATTTCTCAATTAGCTTTCATACTCATCGATAAAATTTAGTTCTCCTGAATCAAAATACCTTTAATTTTAATCAAACGAGTACCTACTAATTAAATTATATTTTTAACTTAATATCATATTTTACATACCAACGGGGAGTAGAAGGCTGAGCTGTCAACTCCAATACTGGGGTAAGGATTCTGGTCAGTCGACGGGTAGGGTGTGCCATATACACCGACGGCTGCGCTGGAGAGGCGAGGGTAGGAACTGAGGGCGAGTCGAGCTCCATCATATTGGCATGAGCAGACGGTTTGACCGGAGACAGGATCGGTGATGATAGGGCGTGGTGTATCGCAGCAGGAGGCGGCGGGAGTGCTGGCGTGGCTTCCAGCCCCAGGTGATAGCGCGCCGCCTGCGACGCCGGAGCCACCCGGAGACAGCGGTGGCGCCGAGCTCGAGCCCCCGTCCGGAGAGGTGGCTGCGCCGCCTGGACCCGCCCCGCTGCTGCCCACCAGCAACTGTGTAACATACAATAAATCTACGTTAACTTTCTGCTTTGGTGCCTTTATTCTACAATAGGTTTTACTAGACCACTGCACGCAACTTTTTAGGTTATGGAGGCACTTAGTATGGTACCTAATGTAGGATGTATTTACGTATATTCCACTGTAGCTCTTAACATGCTGATCTAATTGTAATGAATGAGTTGTTAATTGATCGATTCTATTATATCTGGGAGCAAATAGGGTTCATTATTTAGGTACGAAAAACATCAATATATTAAATGTTACGTCAAAAAGGTCAGGCCTACATTTTCTTTTTGTCTGTCATATTTATGAAGTATGATATGAAATGAAAGAGGAGAACATTCCGAGTTCATACATATAAACATAGTATAATACTATACTTATTTTTTAACTACTAGTGCCATCCGTCGGTAACCTTTCCGTAGTATGGTTACAGTAAAGAAAAAAAAAATAGTATAAAAATATACTCTGTGATGCTTGTTGTTTTATAATTATATAGGTCTAAGTTTAGATAGGATATGATATGATTTATAGTTCTGGAGCTTAAAGCGTTCGACCAATTTCATCTATAGGTAGATAAAATTATTATATCTCTTTTAATAGGTATACCTAACAATACAAGTGAAATATGGATATGAATAAAGTTAATCCTTGACCTAATAGAATTAATTTAACTCAAAACAAGACCGAAGTTAACCACGGTCTGTTATATTGGCACATGCTGATCAACTGATCACTATGTATGTACAAGTACAATAAGAATCAAAATAAGAAATATCAAAGTAATGATTCAATTAATTACAACCACAAACTAATTAACAGTTAAAAAGATTGTTACTCGGTTGATTTGAGAGCACGCCTAACAAGTGGAGCGCTTTCTTGACGTTTATTTTTAAATAAATGCAAATTAATTCCATTTCTAGGGCAGAACGGTAAGATAATATCAGGGGCATCGGCTTAATCTAAACATCTCTGTGACGTGCCCATCGTCCCATCCGACTGGAGAACCTCTCGAATTACTTCGTGGAAATAATTAGTAAACATATTATGAAAACCGAGTTAGCGCTCCGTTGATCAAAGTAACGACGTGATCGGCACAATTTGTTAATCGTAACGTCTTGTTTAACTCGCACTAATTTCGTGTTGATATTATAAATATATGACTCTGGCTCAGGTCTCTATTCGTTCTTACAATTTATTACGGCGTATAATTAACTCTAAAGTGCATCAAATTATACTAACTCTTAATTTGTGAATGAAAAGATTGAGATTTAGATGTGAAAAATTTGTTATTTTCTTATTCTACATTATGAACGTCTACTAACAAAAAGTGATAAGTGCGGTCTATAGGGATAATGAGTAGGTTTAAATCTGACTACAGCATCCTATTCAATAAATATTAGTGAGGTTTAGGCGGTGAAAGATTAAAGGAAATCGGGACGTAAACATATTTGGTTAAACACTGGGCCGGTTCGATTTATAAATAATAGCATAAGATACTGTGCACACACTAAAGACCCCACTTCACCTATAACGCTCCGTTTAAGAGCACCAACTTGTTGTCTTTAAACAGAGCGAGGCCTGCACAGAGGTAAGCCTTTGTTAGTTTGTGGACCCTCGGACCGACATAAGAGTTGTGTTACAAAACGAAAGTTAAGGACACGTCTTGACATTCAAGAGTTTATCATTTCTCCTAATTTTCTATATAATACCAAATATATTTATTCTCCATTTCTAAATTTGTTTTTTTTTTTACTGATCTCTACTTTTTCTTTAGCTATTGTACATACACTTATATGTTTCTTCTCTGTTGGTATCCACGTGTTACCATGTATTTACTGAATAAAATAAAATGGTTGCCTACATAATTATTACAAAAATAAATGATAAAGGTCGCATCCCCCTCGATTAACTGAAATTGTAGCCAGCAATCGTTGGCGCGAACAATGCGCCACGATTAATACGAGCTACAATTACAAAGAGCCAACCCGCTTATTGGTCCGCCATATTTGTATAAACAGTGCTATCACTGCTTGCGTGCATTTGTGTAATTAGTAATACTCCAAGATAACACACATACACACTATGTAATTATGGATAACGGCGATATTTAGGTATGAAATTGTGATTCCGATATCAATCGCGCGCCGCTCGATAATCGCGCCGTATAGCACCGCTATTGTCCATAGTCGATATTATCCTGTAAAAATACAAGTATAGGGTTTTAAATACACAATACGAATTTCTTTTCATTGAAGAGAACTTATAACATAGCCTTTATTAGTTATGCGCCTACTAAAGCCATGAATGATAAATGGGGTATTGCTATAATTTATAAGCGTCAATGATACTTTTTTTTAACTCAAATTCCGAACTTGACTTAACGCATTTATGAAGTCGGCTCTTGTACTTATGTACATATCGTGGACAGCAAGGGAGCTTCGTAAAAAAGAAAGCTCTGGAAATGTCACATATCATGTGCTAATTGGACGTACAAAGTGAGAAGTATAATTTTCAGACAAATGTACAAACAGAAGCAGCTGGAATAGCGCAAAATAGCCTAATGACTTTGTTTTGCTAAGTCACAAATTGCTTTACGTTACAATGCAATTATGTAAATTTAACACTTGGTCCATAAAGAGAATCACCAACGACCTCTTCTGATAACTTTGCTGTCACTAATTAAGTCGATGAATGAATTATAGAGTGGTTAAGAAAAGTAACTACCACTTCTAAGTTAATAAAATGTTGGGGACGGGAGCAATAACAGGGTTTCCTAGGGTGAAGGACTGATCAAATCAAACATAAGCAATATTATGTCACTGTACACACAGGGACCGTAGCTCTATCAATGCTTGACTGCTACGGTCAACAAAACATCTAATAAAAACTACTTGGTCTGAGATACAGAACAAACAAGTTCTCAAAGCGAAATACTCCTACGATTGATATTACCCTTAAACTAAATAAAAAAGCTTTATTAATTTAGTTCAATCTGTCAAATGAAGAGTGTTGAGCAAAGAGAGGGTTTCGGATTAATGTTTTATGTGGGCGATATCAGCTGTTTTCAAGAGGGGGGTGAAAGTAACATAACCAGCTGTTAATATAGATATTCGTTATCTTTTACACTTTACATTACTTGGGTGCATCTAGGATAACATTTAGATAGCAAAATGTTTCAGACACAATTTTGTACCTAGTCATGAACATTTTTGTGAAATACATTTGTCGAAAATTAATACTGCAAGCAATTGAAATAATATATATTATACATAAATTATAATAATATATAATTTATGTGTTGCGGTGTAAGCATTCATAAGTTTTTTTTTATACCACTTAGTTGGCAGACAAGCACACGGCCCACCTGATGGAAAGTGGTTACCGTGACCTATGGACGTCTGTAACACCAGAGGAGTCACAGTCGCGCTGCCAACCCTGTAAGTACAGAGTTTCTGTGCCGTCAGTAAAAGACAAAGCAGGACCAGCCTTTATTCTTCCCACTGACAGCACAAATTCTCCAGTGAGCTCTGGCTACCCTACTCACCGCTGGGAACACAACACGAAGTTATTATAGCCGCGGTATTCTGTAGGGCGGAGGTACTACCCCAGTCGGACTGCTCAATCGGGCGGAAATACAGCCGTGTCCTACCTCCTATAAAGCTCCAGGAGCCGTTAGATGAAAAACGCGGTCACTGTAAAAGTATGCTTACGAGGGACCCACGTTCAGTTGTGACATGATGATGTCACATGTGCGATGATGTCACAGGTGACCATCAGTCGGTATGTATATTTTTGTTTCCCATCCAATTATTATAAATTAACACAAAATTGCTATTTTTGATATTGGCTCGTGCACGTTAATGTTGAGAAAACATGAATTGCTATGTAACGATATCATAAACTGTATGACATAGTAATTTCGTGGCTGTAGTGAGTATGACTGCTGTGCATATAGTTCTGGGTTTATTTCACAGGCAGGGTACCTAATATACCCGTATTATTGAGTTTTCGTTTAACATGGAGTCTGGCAAAAGCGCTCATGACAATAAGCTTGCTCTTTTTTGAGTAGGAAGCAGAATCGTTAAATAAAATGCTGTCCCCATACGTCATAAACAGAAAAATAATAACTTATTTGTGCATACATAATATATTAATTAACATGAACGAGGATCACTATTTTAAAAATCTAACGTTAATCAACATAAGGGCCTAGATAACTTATAACTATAATTACAAAACCAACTGTTTTGCAATTTTATGTTTTTGCAATGTAAAATACTTAAAACTTTTAGTAGAACATTACTAAAGAACCTTCTAAGCACGTTCTAAAGAGATAGGTATAACCCATTTGCGAATATGAAATATTACTATTGTTAACATAAACTGTAAACCCATTATGTAAACAAATGCCTAACTAACACCAATGACACCGAGCGCTTTGGAAGGCTGATTGGGGTCACCGGCGGGAAAGTGATTAGCAAATTTACAAAACTATTTTGGTATGCCGTCGATCCTTTTTTAATAATTTTACATGACATTCACGGAACTTAGGAAACATTTCTGTGAAATGAGCAGAGCATCGCTAATAGAATGAATTTTTAAAACATTTAATATACTAACTATTCAAATCGATTAAGATAGAAAAAAATGAATAGTTCCATCATCGCTAATTGTTCATTGATAGTCGATTTGAATTCCACCATAGGCAAATCCTCACCACCGAACGTCACTTCTATTCAATAGCTGTACGTGATGCGACTGAAATCAAGAAGCACAAAAATATCAATCGGGAAGATGGGTTTAAATTATCTGTAGCATGGAATACCGTGATTCAAAACTTGCACAATTTTCCTACAGAACAGGGACAGTGTGAGTGTGCACAAATATATGTGGCGAAAACAAAATATTAAAAATATCGAGAATGTGCCGGTAGATGAAAAACCTACCTCTCGTACTCAAAGATGGCGGGCGTGCACCACTGAGTCAGTAAGCCTGTGACCACGGCCTGTGTAACCTGGTCAAATGTCAGGCAAATCAATGGTACCTATGTATGTACCTATACTATGATCGCGTTTTTTTTTTTTTTATTTATATAGGACACGCCAACTTGACCTCACCTCGCCTGATGGTAAGCTAAAGGCAAAGTCTCAGGAAAGAGGGTCACCATTACAGACACTAAGTGCTACAATGGTGGCACTCAGCTTGGCGGCCTCATCAGATGCTTTTTCACGCCCCGCTTAAAGGCCCCGGGACTGTAGGAAGAAGGAAACACGTGTGCTGGTAATGAATTCCAGGTCTTGGTGGTGCGGCAAAGAAAAGAGTCTCCGAACCGCTTGGTTCTTGCTCGTATATTCTGCACAGTGTGAGGGTGACATCTAAGGCCTGCACGTGTTGTCCTATGTAGGAAAGGAGATGGTGGGATTAGTTGGAAGAGCTCGTCAGAACACTCACCGTGGTAGAGACGGTAAAATACAGCCAAGGAAGCAATATCTCTACGCATCTGCAAAGGCTCGAGGGTGTTCGTGACCTCAGGGTTCCCAATAATTCGGACCGCGCGTCGCTGCAACCTGTCGAGAGCATCTAGTAGGTATTTCGCGGAGCCATCCCAGAGATGCGAGCAGTATTCCACGCAGGAGCGAATTTGTGTCTTATAGAGAAGACACCGCTGCTCCGGTGTGAAAAAACGTCTCACTTTGTTTAGGAGTCCGAGTTTCCGCGAGGCTGTTTTGATGATGCTCTCTATGTAATTTCTGTTATTCAGTTTGCAGCGAATATCCATGCCTAGGATATAGAGATTGTCCTGCAGTGGAAGTGGCGTGCTCTGAAGAGTGGGAAGGGGAAGGAAAGAAGATACCTTTGCTGTGAACGCACAAGCCTGCGTCTTCTTGGCATTGAACTCGACCATGTTCTCGGAGCCCCATTGAGAAATGTGATTCAAGATCCGGTCCAGTTCAGTGACAAGAAGCTGTATATGATATCAGACTATTTGGCCGCAGGTTGTCCGTGATAACTCCCGTGTAAGGTGCTATCGTCTGCATAGCAATGTATGCTGCCGGTGGACAGCATGTCGTTGATATGCAGAAGAAAGAGAGTGGGAGATAATACAGACCCCTGCGGTACGCCAGCATTTATTTGCAAGAACTCCGAAGCCCGTCCATCACAGAGGACGCGGATACGGCGCTCCCGCAGGAAACTAGCAATCCAGTTGCACAGTCTAGGAGGCAGACCAAAGGCTGGTAGCTTGGAGAGAAGCGATTTGTGCCAGACTCTATCGAAAGCTGTGGCGATATCAAGACTAATTGCCAGTGACTCGCCGTGCTTGTCCATAGCCTCACCCCGAAGATGGGTAACGTATGCTAGAAGATCACCCGTTGACAGTTTCGGCCTGAAGCCATATTGCCGGTCATTAATTAAGGAGTGATCCTCTAGGTGACGCATGAGCTGTTTGTTAATGATGTGCTCGAAGACCTTGCACAGCACTGAGGTGACGGCTATGGGTCGATAGTTGGCTGGCTCTGAGCGATCCCCCTTCTTGGGGATTGGCTGTACATTCGCCTCTTTCCAAGCCGAAGGCACTGTACCCGAGCTGTAGGACAGTCGGTACAGCCGCGTAAGCATCGGAGACAACTCCGCTGCACATTTTTGTAAGACCACCGCTGGAATACCATCCGGGCCACTGGCTTTCCGGACATCGAGTGATTGAAGCACCGCACGAACATCGCATTGCCTGATACGTATTTCAGGCATTACGTGGTCACCATTGAGTAGTGTCGGCGGCTGTATACCGCAATCATCGACTCGGGAATTGGCCGCAAAGAGATTTACTAGCATATTGGCTTTCTCTTGCGGTCCATGGGCCAGGGATCCATCAGGGTAGCGCAGCGGTGGCAGCGAAGGCTGACAGAAGTTGGCCTGCACGGCTTTGGCCAGTCGCCAGTATCCACGGCTGCCCGTGGGATGTGCCACAAGCTCTTGACCAAGCCGCGCAATGCGCAGGGCATCCGCTCTGACGTAAGCCCTCTTGCAGACCTTTGTGGCTCTGTTGTACGCCGCCTTGAAGTGGCTCACATTGGGATCGTGCGTGGCACGCGCCCTTACCCAAGCGCGATACGCGGACTGCTTTTGATCAACAGCCCTCGCACACTCGCGCCCGAACCAAGGGCGCACTCCTCGGGCACCGGTGACATCAGTGTACGGGATATAGTATTCCATACCCAGACCGATCTCACCGGCAACAGCAGTAGCACAATCCGAGGGTTTCTTACCTTCAAAGCAGCGTTCAACCCACGGGATGGACGCAAAATAGTTGCGCAGCCCATCCCAATCTGCTGACGAGTAGTGCCAGAGACGCCGCTTCCCCTGCACGGGTCGTGAAGGCGCTATAATTGGCACCTTGGAGCAGACCAGACAGTGGTCGGAATTGCCTAAAGCGGCTTGTACCGAAACACTGTACAGGTCTGGGTGACTCGTCAGCAGAAGGTCTAGCAGAGAGGGTGCTAGGCCCGACCTTCTTGGTATTCTAGTGACCTCGTGTACCAATTGGGTCAGGCCATGCGCCAGAGCAAATGCATGGGCGGCTCTTCCCGCATGGTCTGTTTTGGAGGAGCCCAACCAGGTTTCGTGGTGGGCGTTAAAGTCCCCCAAAAATACCACTTCGGCGTTCGGAAACCGTTCCTGCGCATCATCTGCCGCCTGACTCAGATATTCAAAGAGTCGAGTTGTCACAGCATCTCCTGTATGGGAACGGTAGAGGCACACATAGATCTGACTCGTAGAGCCATGGTCTACGTGTACCCATAGGGTTGAAAAGGATGGGTCCTCAAGGCAGCGCAAACGGCGACAACAAACATCCGCCCTAACAAACACAAACACCCCGGCTTTTGCACGGAAATTTTCCTCGATAACATAGCCGGGGTAAAGCAAGTAGGTCGTATCATCAGGGCGGCCTATTTGTGTCTCCGTGAGAAAGAGCATATCTGGTTTCGCCGTCTCAAGGTGTTGGTGGACGGCGTTGAGGTTCGCATGGAGTCCACAGATGTTAGTGGACTCCACCTCAAATAGCGAGCTTGTGGGAGTTTGCAGAGCCGCTGTGTTGCCCAATACTCTTAAATGCGCTGCCATGATGAAAAGGAGAAAAGGGCGTGAAAAAAAGAGGTGATTGTCGTCGCAGCACCGCGTGACAAAGTGCGGGATATTGGTTTTGTCTATGATTATGAGGCATGGCGTGAGCCGACACGCCGTACGGAAGGGCCCCCGTACCCCCCCGAATATGGTCGCCTGGCCCCCACTTCCGGTACCGGCACGACGAGCCATACCGGGATTATGCGCGGTCTGGTGAGGCAGCCTTCCAGGGTGGTTAGTCCCAGTTGGGCCTCTGTACTATACCGCGGGCGGCCAGCGGCACCACCGTTTCTACGGGTCTCCCTGACCGGCGCGTCGCCCCGCACCATCCTCACTAGACTACGCCAAGACCCACTGGTCCCACTAGTGCTGCGACCACCATCACCCCTACCCGGCTATGCATTTGCTGATATCTGAACGCAATCCAACCGAAATTGAATTACCATGAAGGGTTTTTCGCAATATTGCACGGTGGTACCAACCCGGTCGAAATTTGTGACAAATTTGTGCCGTCAAATCTCTACCACCAGTAACAGAATGCGTTGATTCCCGTTGGCATTATTGTATAAATATCATGTAACGCTAGAGGTTAAAAATTTCTATCTTGAAAATGTTTAACATAAAATCCAGAAATTTAAGCAGGTATAAGTATTTCTTAATCATGGTAACCGGCTAACGTCTACTATGAAATTTTGCCATGAAGCAATTCAGTTTTGTACGGAACCCTTAGTGTGGTTTATATAAAAAAACCATGGCATGTCAAAAAATTATGCAAATATTGCTCATCGAATTAAAACTAGTTCTAGTATCTCCGTGACCACGACTGCTAAAAAGCAAGCGAAACGTCGGCAACTATGTATAAAAGAAAATAACACAAGTTAAATCATGACAAATCTTATTAAAAAAAATGTTTATTAGTTAATTACCTTAAATATTATGAATCTAGACATACCTTATTTCAATTCGGTGCGTAATACCTATTTGAAGTAATTACGAATGAACACCGAGTTTGAAGGCTCCGGCTCTCAGTCTACCGTGAATATTTTATAAGATTCGGACGAAAGGGCGTATTCGACACTGTCCGTGCAGACCGCTTGTCCCTTATACCTATTTGCTGTCAGTCTCCGTACATATTGATGATCCAGAGCGACGGAATTTCACGCAACATGCGACAATCTGAATATTCAATTCCTAATGTCCGACAGGCTTTGATTAGAGGGGCAGTAAAAAGACGAGATAAACTTTGACCTGGCGTGCGATCATTACTTATTTAGAAAGATCATTTATATTTCAAAACTGTACATTTAAACCTCAATACCCTCAAAGATGTAGACAGAAGAGTGACACCTTCATTCTACCAACTGTTTTTGGTCTCACGTCTTTTACCGGTTTAGTAATTCTAGTACTTGTCAGGTACTCTTAGAGAAGAAAATATTCTATATGAAAAAAGCGCTTCCCGCATCCAAAATCTATGACTTCCATAGGTTTAAGCATACACCATGAATGGAATTTCAGTCAGCTCAGCAGCAGCAGAGATTGATTGAATAACAAGCACCAAACATCTTCACAAACTTTCTCATCTATACCTACTAGTTAAAGAAAGTTAAAGAGTACAATGTTAAAGAGTTTAAATGGTTGAACGTGCTAATCTAATTTTAAAACTAGGATAAAAAATTGTGCTGAATAGTCTGTTTATAATATTAGTCGGATATAGATATACCAGTATCCATCTTATTATTACTTATGTAGGATTAATTGATACATCAAACTTGATAGTACATATTATGTTGTATCGGTTAATCAGTACAAAATTTAATGTATAAAAATGTCGTCTAGTGGTGAGTTACAAATATGTAACTTATCCATAGCATAACAGCCTACTCCAAGTCAAACGCTAGGTAAATGTGCTATCTTTCAAAACCTTTCTAATCCTAAGCTTAGTTCTTCAAGACTGTGTCGCAAGAATGGTCTTCAAATATGTTTACTATAAAAGCACAGTTAAAAGGTACAATGATGATCTCATAATTTCCATTACATTAGCAAAGGCATTATCTCGTCCCGAAGGTCCATGTCTCGTTCCAATTTCACCTCAACCAACGGGATATGTTAAAGAGGACATTATAATAATGAGATTGTTATCAGATGTTATTATATGAATTTTCCAAAATTATAAGAGTGAACGAAGAAGATAAGTCGACGATATCGTGACGACGGTAGGAATAGATTACGGAATAGCCGGGGGGCGACGCGGCGGCGCGTAATCGGACGCACAAAATTTTGGTCCTTTAGAAAAACACGCCATACAGCAAATCGATAACCGATCATTATAATGATTGGGCTGTAAACGCCACTCTTGTTTCTTTTGAGACGCTTGACGAACGGGAGTCGTATTATAATTTGAAGGAGGACGAGCGAGGGGCAAGCGAGGTCCGACGGCGAGAGCACTCCATACGTGCTTACTCCATCTGACCAGTGCGCGCGGCTGAATCATTAAACAACAAATTTTCTCAATTTTAAAATGGCTACTTAGGTAGGAGATAGCTCTAACATCATCATTATCGGATGTGCTTACAGGGCGGAGGTAAAGAGATACAAACATTAATCCCGGTTCGTAAGTAATAAATGTACTAGTATCTCTATAAAATATTTCGAAACACGTTTTTGTTAGCGGTCAAGTAAGGAGCCCTTAAACACTAATAAAATATCGCAGTGAAGGAAGGAAACATTACAAAATTTCCACGCATCGAGATGGAATACAAAAGAGGTCGTCGTCTCCATCGTCGCCAGTTTTCAATTGACGCCACTATTATACGTATCATAAACATAAATCTCCGAGCACCATTCCTTGGAAATATTATGTGGCGCTTTGCAGCGATGCTGCGGAAAAATTGTCTCACATTGAACGTTCAAGTACAGTCGAGCACAAAGTTCAACTTCCTTTCGAACTAAAAACATACAAATTCATATTGCATCTTCTTAAGTACAATGACAACGGAATACGGAGCTCTGCCAAGTAGAGATGCCTATAAAAGTAATAGTCACTCAGAAATGCACCTTTATTTTGAGGCACAAACACCTTCCTACATCACGATTATGTGTCGTCGAGTGTACTTACATTACTCCGCACTGACGTAATATTGCTATGTACCGAAGCTCGCTACGTTGTGCCTGGTATAACGATGTATAAGTTCAGTACAACATATCATGTGGATATTAATGTCTAGTGACACTTGCTCGTCTATGTCGAGCAAGGCATCCTATGTCAGAATACTCCGTGTGCAAAAACAATGATATGGCTAGGGTGCGATAAAACCAATGACGAACGATTCTTGTAGTAAAATTAAAATGAGGTGTGTGCGTGACGCGTGTTGTCACGAAAAACGGGTTGGCGAAGTGCGTGACGTTCGAAACACGACAAAATGACGCGTCGCGCCGAATGTGAGTGTTGTGACACGCGTAGACGTGCGGACTGCGGATACCATACCATTATAAATGTGCCACAATGCATTGACTCGATACCCATAGCTTGCACAACCTGATAAATTACAATAGTGCTCGCGACAGCACTTAATGGTTATTAAGCGCACTTTGATTCAATCGTCGTCAAGCGGATTGCATCGATAATTCCGATGGCCAAATTCCCAGTAGTTAATACTCGATGGATACTTCATTTATGGCCTCTGATGCGATGCGAGCAATGTACTCCCCACATGTTCAATTGGCGTCCATCGGATATTAATTCTGCAACGTTCGAAGCCGACAGAGCGTAAAAGTATGTTAATGTTACTTTACAACTTTAAATAACGGATAACAATGTCATCTACTCGTTAGGTATCACAATTAATTGCTACTTACTAGTTAAACTTCGATAACAAGATGATTAACCATCAAATTGCTGACGCAATTTGCCTTAGCAATTTATGAATAGACATAATAGCTACTTAACATCACATTTTTTATTAAATTATTAAATATTTCATTGCCGGCAGCAATTACTGTACAAAATAATTCAGCACAAATTGATCTTTACCAACGGAACATTTTGAAACCGGTGAGCAGCGCGGCGTAATATTAAAATTAGTAGTTAGTAATTTTAATGTATTTTATTTAGAAATGAATTATGCAAACTCGGTACACGGAAACAAAAAATATTCTATATTCAAAATCACTTCTAGGTGCAGATTCAGAAGTTACAAATCAAAAGTTGAAAAACTTACACGAATATGGAGGCGCGGGTGCTCTGTGTGTGAGCTGTACATCGCTAACAAATCAAATGGAAACGCGTTGAGTAATTATTCCCGACAAAACACAATCTAAGCGTATGCAAAAGGGCAATCGGCCGCGACGCTGCAATTTGAGATTCGTGTTCCATCTTAAATTATCGACAAGTTTAATAACAAGCGTAAAAGCAATAGCAATAATCGCTGCAAATTAATTACCAGCTTAGAGCGAGCGCGAAGAAAAACAGTAAAAGTAATGATTCGTCGCTGAAACACACCAGTAGCTGCCGGCCAGTGTGGGGTGCAATAGGCTAAAATTTATACACGGCGTAGGTGCGGCGGCCGCCGGCTGTTTGGAGTTTCGCTTATAAATAACATTTAGCGGGTGGGGCGGAGGCACGGATTATGAGGTCGGAGGACTCAATTAAATTGTGCTACCGGACCCGGCTTTTATTGTGTACTTTTGCCGTGACCTCCCACCGGATTTTGAAATAAATGGAACCACTTTACGCACAACGTTGGCGTTCGCACAAAATTTGAGTGAATTAATGATAATGATTTTGCCGCAAGCGATCCAAATGTCTCTGTACACACTCTTATTCTTCATAATTTTTTGATTGAATGGGTGATTAGAAAATATATAAAGAAATTACTTAGAAACAAAAACTATATTTACAAAATTTTTATTAGTGAAGCGACGCTCACTACTTATCATTTTATATTTTTGTAAATGAAATATTTTTACACGTATCTGCATCAATTTCAGGTAAGCCATATTTAACATAAAAAGAAGAGTAAAAAAGTATAAAGACTTTTGCGTCCCATTTATATTTAGATAATTTAATCACTAAAAACATGCTGTTAAAGTTGTAAATTGCATATGTGTATTTAAAAGTAGATACCTAATTAGGAGAACATAAATAATTAAACACTGAATGCATTGTAGGTATTCGTACACAAAAACCTTACTTTAAGTAGATATAAACATTGCTGCATAGAATTAAGTCACAGGTAACATGTACCTATCTGTTACGATTAGACGGGTAGCCTTTTTTAATAGTGTAGATATCCACTCGGATACCCTCCTCCTTCCCTGTTATGTCGGACTCGAACCGGCTAAAACCGCACGTTTTCTTGGGTCTTCAGAGGCGTAAAGATGCCTAAAATAGATTCTCTCCGGTTTTGACAAGCCCACTTCAAGGGTGGGAACCAGTCTACGATGTCCTAATCTTTCCCTAACGTACCCTAAACGAGTAGCCCTTGTTTATAAAATCTATTTTTTTATATTGTGCAATCAGTGTATTTTGTTATTATAGAAAGTTACAAACTAATATTTACAAGAATATAAAATAGGATACAAAAGGTTCAAGTCAAGCATCGAAAAATCTATATTGAAATAGATTTGATTGCATTATATAACATCATCTCGTTTTGATTTGTTATTAACTAACAGACAGTTAGCTACCCCACACCTCGTACAAAAATGATTTATCTATACACTACCAAGTACTTTACTGCTAACATGGTAAAAATCTTCCAGGGACTGCAAACTGCGCCTGCGTTGCTGCTGCGTCGGCAGAGACCCTCAAACGGCGCAAATATAGTATATAAGTGGTAATTACATATTTGAGCCGTTTGGGGTCGAGACGCTGGGATCATCGGGTCCAAGTGCCCGTCTTTTGTTTAGAGACATTTCTATACGTTTAATTGACGCTATCGGTGACCAGAAGGCTGGTTTATTCCTTGCGCAAAGGATTGGTATTGCCAATCAACGTGGCATTGCCGCCAGCCTTCTGGCCACCCTCCCAGTTGACATCTATGGGGAGGAATTCTTTGACGCTTGAACCTGCAGGATTATTTAAGTATATTCTGTTTTTTTTTAATATTTTAATTTAGATAACTTCCGCGTACATTATGGAAATATCAATACTACCATATAAGTTAGATCTGAAAACATTAATTTACCATGACGTTCATATTAGGTTTCGATTATGGTGGCGAAATAGACGTTCGCTACACCTTGCTTTAGTCTTTTGTTATCAAGTTTAAATGGATCGAGCCTCGTGGTATGTAGCGCCCACGTTACATGAAGGATGCAAACATTAAAGTATTCAGCGTCCTCTTCAATAATTGTAAACTGGTGCTTAGACATGTAAACTCAGATAACTTCTTTTTATCTTCTATTTAATATTGAGGAATCAACATTATTTAAGCAATTCAAACACGTAAATGTTACCTTTTTTATTATTTCTTATTGTTTAATGATCTAATGGGTTAGCTAAAATTTAACTAGGAGCTATGTTCTTAGAAAGAGGCGTTACCAGCTATTGTTCTACACCTCTTGGCTCACTCTATTTTTGTGTTACTTATGCGAGCATGATTTCCATGTATAGATTAAAATTTTGTATCACTGATTGTAAGGGAAACTGGTTGTTATAGGTAATTGATAAATTGTAATTTCGAAGTAATGTATTTAGTGAAGAGTTGGGTAGCCGAAATTCTCCAAGAAGTGAGGTTATATGATGAGCATGTTTTACTACAGTAGTATATGAACTTATTATCATAAAAAAGTCTGTGCAATAACATAAAAGAAAATGCGATTGGTAAAAATCTAAAAATCTTTATTGGGTATCATTAGTTTTTAGTACCTACCTTGGATAATCCAAGTCCCTTTATTACAGTTGAGTGGTTCCACCCACGACGAAATACTCGTTCACTCGTTCAACTATATTGTATTAATTTAAAATCAAAAATAAATATCTAAATATTTTAACTTAATGGAAATCAGCATAATACTACAGATATTTTTAATTCTTAGTCCTCTGACATTTTACTCAATTGAAATTGATGTTTAATGAAATTTACTTCCTAAAGTAACATGTAGACTTTGTGTACAGTAATAGAAAGATAACCCCAAGCAATTCTTTGCATGATTAGATATTATTAATAGACATTAAAATACTAAATTGACCTTTCACCCCAATCTCCTATATCTTCAATTATAAATAGCCTAACTGCAGCTCACCGCGAGACATATGTTTCCCCTACACGAAACCAGGTATAACCATTCTCTCTCTAGACTCTATCATCTTGTATATTATATATTTTTAAGAACACTAAAAAATTTAAAGCAATATAATATTAAAATTAAACAAATAAGTAAATATTTTAACAGACTCAATCAAGTAATAATTAAAATTAAAAAGCACAAAAGGAGACATTATTATTTCATTGTATTATGTACTTTATAATTCGTTGATTAAATGGCCTAGGTAATTTATCTATATACGAAACTAAATGAAAGGAACTTATAAAGTAAAAAATATTATGCGTTGTGTACATAGCAGTGTTTACAAACTGTGTTACCCAGATCAAATTTTCTTGCAAGTTTGTTTGATTTCCTAGCAAGGGACCCGTATCAGCAGGCTATTAACTATTAACTGCTATCGAATCAACTTGAATGCTCAATTGCATTCGGTCAATTAGACGGAAAATTGTTGTGGGGTTTGCACATATACCATTCTGGTTTTGTGCTTTGCGTAACATTGGTGTGCATTGGGCTCGTAAATAAATACGCAATAAATCAAATGTTTACTGATTAATAAATTATATTACACGTACTGAAAAATTCAAAAGTAAACCAAATGACAATGTGTAAAAACATCGGTGTCGCTTAAGATCTTGGTATCAGTAAGTTATCTTTGAAAAACTTTGATAAACAAAACCAAAATATTTTAATCATATTTATAAAATCAGCGGCGTACATGAAAGGCTGGCACTTAATACTTATCGATAAAATAATCTAAGGGATTATCAACAAACTGCATAAATACTGTGGAATTAAATTCGTTAACTTTTTGTCATTCATGAGGTTTTCAGATAATAATGCATTGTAACTAATAGTATTGTAATACAGTTATTTAAAAAATAGCAGGCAATTACACTTAAAATAGAAATAATTATGTAGAAATAGCAACAACTAAAGACTTTAACGTGTGAAGCGGTTGTCGTTGACCATAATAAGGAAAGGTGGAGCAGCTGACCAGCAGCAGTCAGATCAAGAAATGATAAACGGATTAAGTATTGGTTAATCCTAGTGGTTCCGACAAGGACAAACTTGGACCCACAACATGCAAGTCTTTGCCTACACGCTATACTCGAAATTGATAAAATTGAAAGTTTATTAGGGTGCGTTTTAGTGAATATACTCGTGTATCCAAATTTTAACGCAAGGGTCAACTTTACCTGCTCTAAAAACATTATCAGATCTTATTTGTTAACAGAGGCGCCGTATTGATATTATTTTGTGGTTTCCCGTAAAGGTTACGACAGAGCAGTGTATTGACGTGTATGGGATTGCTCGTTTATCAACCCATTCAGCCATTCATCTGTCGTCGAGTCATCTATTTTCAATTGGAACATTTTTTAACCAGTAAATTTTAGGGTGCTCACATTAGTCGATTCCGTTTACGTTTAATAATGTTATGTTTATTTTATGGGCATTTAGATAATTAACTAGGATTTGAGATTTAGTGTCCTATTAAAAGAAACATTTCAATTTTATAAAGTTCATTGGCAGAGTCTACTTCGAATAGGAATATGTAAAATATTTCACATCTGTGAATAACCTTTCAATGTCTAGGACTATCAAAGTGTTCATTGTTACCCTCGTTTATTGATTAAATCGTTCGTTCGTCCTTTCGCAAATTCTTTCAATTCGCGTTAATGCATTTTATTCAAACCACACAGCTCTCTTGCTCTCGTATCTTCTTCCGATCTACCCATATTAATCTGAATAATATACTGAGAACTGGGATAATTAATTAATCTAATTACGTACGTCTCTGCATTAAGTCTAATGTAGTGATTTTTCCGCCTAACTACCTTCTTCGGTCCTGAGTTTCTGACTGCACGTTATTGTACCGTTTGTACGATTGTCCTCATTCAACTTTTTTTTTTCTATAATCAGTCGCCTGTGTATTCATATTCGATATAGTAAAATTAGTTACGCGTTCCAGTAAATAATCCACACTATTATTATAAATGCGAAATTAACTCTCTGTCTCTCAGTTTCTTTTGCACGCCTAAGCCAATTCGATTATGATAAAATTTGGTTTAGAGATAGACTGAGCATTGTGAAGAGATACAGGCTACAATTGGTTGCGATAACCGATATCCACGCGGGCGGAACCGCGCACAACAACTAATATTAATATAAAGGTCTATTCTACAACGAATTCAAACGTGATACAGAACCTTTGTATTATACAAGGTCATACCGTTTTTTATGTTGACCTACCGAGTGTCAAATATTAAGTATCGTCAAGTAAAATGTGGTATAACATAAACTATCTCATAATATTAAATTTCACAGCATTATGAACGATAAGCTTTAAACTTTAAGGTTTATAATCGTCTGAACAGTCGAACAGATGTTAATAGCTTTTAATCCTATCCATTGAAACGATCGAAGTCATCACCTTTCAAGGATTATAATGAATGATTAGTTCGATATTTAAAAGTTTTTTTCTATTAATGTCAATATGTCTGTCACATTAACCGAAAATGATAATTATTATTTGTTGTTCTTTTAATTAAATTTGCTTAATAAGAATAATATTTTTGTCTTAATGTTCTTGACGAATTAATTTAAAAGAAAGATAAGAAGATTTTTGAAAAGCTATAATACATATAATATTTTGTTATAAGGTCATTAAAAATTACTTTTAAAGTTGGAAGAAATACAAAATATATTCCCGGTTCTTAATTTCATGCTAATATGAAATATACTAGTACTACATACACACTATATATATACATATATATAATGCATTTTTATGAGCTTATTTGTGAATTTATGATGAATGGGTCACTCTAGCTTCATTAATTACGTAATTATTTATCTGAGTGACAGACACACTCTCAAACGTCAATACACGAAAAATATAAAATCTTTCACAATATTGATACCAATAAGTATAATCGATAACTTACTTTTTACATTTAAACATAGATAACTGATTAATGTATAACATACAAGATTAGCTACATGTTTCTTTAATAGCCACCGCTTCAGATACGCATCCACGTGCTTTTTACATTATCTACATAGAGAAATCTTGACCTTGAGAACCAATTATATTTTGATGTGTTTCATTTTCAGAACTCAATTTAATCAAAACAATCAAAAATCTGTAAGTGGTAGTATCGTATTCCTTTCATAGGTACCAATCTAATTATTATATTCCTTTTATAATAAGATGAAAAAGAAGATATAATTTTGCGGGCCCTCTGCAGAGTAACTACCTCATGACGTTTTGCTCTATGGGACTTACGCTGATCTTATTAACCAGCTGGATATGAACCCTACACAAGTAGTAATAACACAGCTAATAAATAAAGTGCTACTCTAGAGTGAGAAGTCGTACAAAAATAATTTTACATAACAGTTCGGAGGAAGTACTATTATTACTGTACAGTAATTTTTAAAACAATTATGATCATCAGCTTCCTGCTTTTACCCTGTATTTATTGGGAGACGGTGCAACATTTGTGTGTTTTAGTCATTCATCATGCTTGCAGTCATCCCAAATTTCACTCCCATCCCGCCCATATCATCTTTCACACAGACCATTCGTCTCCTTTTAGGTCTTTCTCTTCCCTTTCCGTCTGTTTTCGTACCTAACGTCTAAATAATACCTATTTTAAGGGTCTACTTCTAATATTTCTTTTGTTTAATTTTATACACTTAGAACACATATCATGCCTTCTTCTGTCGATTCAACGGCACTTCCACACTCAAAGATACGCCTAATATTATGTCGGCTTTTGGTCTTACTTCAAGATGATAAGCTTAGGTGAACTCCGAAAAGAAAAACCACCATTTCAGATGCTATCAGTTCTTCAATGGCTGTCCTTATATTGACGGCTTTGACAGAGAGTTGCTGCGCCTCAAGACTCAGGGATTATAATAAGGAGGAAATAGGTCAGGAATAAATTCCATCATACATTTAGAGTTTATACCCTCGGCATTTTTCAAAGTAAAATACATACGTTTAGGTACTTGTACTACATATTTTGCTTTCACAGATAATATTGCTTATCCGTGCTTATCAACATTTAGTAAATTAACAAATTGTATAATCTAATCATAGTTAGCGATATTAGGAAAAATATGTTGTGTTTAGTCACTTGGTTGAGGTGGGAACGAACAAAGCAATGACTCAGTTTGGTTGTAGGGACACTTCCAGGTATAAACTTCAATCAAAGGATTATGTCATTGGTTTATAATATTAAAAAGCAATGCACAAGGGTTGTAACAAAGATGTAAAGGAATATAAGTTGTCTGCTACCTAGTTATAATTTGTATTTTATTGACCGAGCGTGCGAGAGATTTCGTTTCTACAAGGTGGCCGATGTTGCTGTTGCCCGTATCTAAGTCAGTATATTTGTCAGTTCCGGTTTAGAGGGCGCATTTCTTGACCAATTTTCACTGCACTAGGCACACATGTTCGTTGATTTAAAACTCAACTTTGGCGAGAGGTTTCTTTTTTGATAGGAGGGGAAATCGGGAATAGAAGGATGGAAGTTTCCTGTCGCGTTAATTATGAACCAATCTTGATGGCTTTTGGCTAAACTATCAAAGAATGATAATGACTTCGTTATAAAAAAAACCAGGTGAAAAAATGATTGAATCTTACTCTCTTCCTATTATTGTGAGTTTTTTTTTTTTATACCACTTAGTTGGCAGACAAGCACACGGCCCACCTGATGGAAAGTAGTTACCGTGGCCTATGGACGTCTGTGAGTGTCAGCACATTGGTCATATTTATTCCAGTGTGAAAATTATTATGTCAGTAATTACTTCTATTAACTAAATACTCAGAGCACCATCCAGAGGGTCAAGGTCTAGTAAACGACTTCCTGTTGATAAGTAGGTAACATCGCCATGTCAGTTGTATGTTATTCTTTTTGGTGACAATGTCTAACATTTACATTTCAATTTAGATTATAATGACATAGTATCAACGGCTACTCTATTTCTTTTGAATTAATTTAAGTACACCTGTAACAAAGTGCGGCACCCGTCGCTTCGGCATATAACTGCAACAGGTGATGTTGGGAAATGTCAGGGTTTAATAACGGAATAAAATCTTATTCACGATATTAAGCGGCTAAAAACTGAACCATTTATCGGATATAAAACCTTTTTCCAGGCTTTTTCGGTAAAATGTCGATGACAGAGAGCGTAATTGCTGCTGTGATTTTTTCAAGCCCATTGTCAGTTCTTTTATGAAAATAATAAAACTTAAAGTTTCAAATAGTCAGCTTTATGTTGAAATGGAGTTATTGTTAATTGAACTCACTTTACTTACTTACAAATGTAAATAATAATAATAATAAGGTGATAAAATAAATATATCAAACGTGAATTACATTGGTGAATAAATGAACAAGAAAAGCGAGGTGCAAGGTAGGTACTGCGCTGTCGCCGTATCTGTTTTTGCGAAGACATATTCGAAGACATAATTTACTGAAGATTTACTGAAGATTCATTGCTATGCGATTGATATTGCCGTGGTCACCTATATCGTGCTATATTCTCACGAATTCTCATTGAAAGACACTCACGCACGTACTCAAATTCTTTGTTTTCTTGGTCTTATTAGTGTAAATGGCACAGAAACTCTCTGTGCTCACAGGGTCGGCAGCGCGAGTGTAACTCCCTTGGTGTAGCATACGTCGATGGGCCACGGTAACCTGTTTCCATCAGATGAGCTGCGCGCTTGTCTGCCACCTAAGTGCTACATAAAAATCCCTTTGGAAGTAATTTATGAAAAATAACGAGCATAGTTTCTTCCTAGTCTAATAAGGTGCAGTATATACATTAACCAAAAAGAAGATATATTTATAGCAAACGCTAGAACAGCCCAATAATTTCAATAGAACATAATATAACACTTTGCGACATACCTGAGAAATGATTAAAATATCAAATGAATTTAATTTATAAGTTTTGGTTCGTTACATTTGTTTTGTCTATTTGTCTGCACCCTGACTGTTTGGAAGGTAAGCTAAGGTGCAACAAAAAGTAAATGCCTTCGAACCAGAAATTAACATTTCTAAATGGGTGGTATATAGTTTGACGTCGTCTAATGCATTTGCACGCCTTGTTTAAAGATCCCGGGGTTAGATGAAAAAGGAAACATGTATGTGGGTAAAGCATTCCAGCAGATAATCTTAAGTTGATTTTTCGAAAACTCCATGTTCTTTTGAAGAACAAATCAGTACTTTCCCGAGGCGCACACGTTTCTTTACGAGTCGTAAAGTTGGTCTCACATGGAGAACACCTTTTATATTTGGATTGGAGTATTTGGATACTAACTTATTACAAAGAGCAGATCTGAAGTTTGTTTACAGTTCCACTCCCACAAGCGATATTCAACGACGAACGAGTGTGTTATACCGCTCGAACAATACTTTGTGTTGTAACGAATTGTTTAGTCCCGAGAACCTTAACTAAACTGCACTATAATTTAAAAATAAAACAGTATAATTTATGGTAAAGTTGTGAAACGTTAATACCTATGAATATTTCTTTATGTTGACTTCACGAGACTACAGACTTTTTAATACAGTAATAAAGGTAAATTAACTGTCTAGTGCCTAAGAAACAAGTAGATAGTCTTCATTTATACAGTTATTTTAACGACATTGAGTATAAGAGTAGATACGTTCATAATGGGGCAGGATACCCGTTAATGCAATACCTACTAGTCAAGAAACTGTTAAATTAATTAAATGTTACCTACACTAGTTATTGATGAACATCTAAAAGCCGTAGTAATTTAGTACTACAGGGCGTATAAAATAGTAAATATTACTAACAAATATAACATAAAACAACTGCATCCTGCTCATTAGCCATTGCTCACGGTGAAAACTTAACAATTATTATAAAAAATAGAGGTATAAAAGGTAATCAAAGAGGGTTACATAAATAAAATACATAGGCAGGTGTTAAGGTTTTTCGTAATCTCTACGCAATTTATATCATATATTTTAAAGTTCCACATTTATGGTACATGTAGTTAATACGAATAAAAATCTGATTCAGAATACTGCCAAGTCAACGCGTGCTCCTGGACAGAGATCATTTTGGCGACACAGTGGTGGCAGGCTGGGCTTGCCCATCACTTAGACAGACACTTGAGACTCGTAACCCGCCCGAGGAAGCTCCTCAAAGAGAATGAAAGTAGTCCTGTTGAAAAGGAGAGGTTTGTAAACAATAGCAGTTAAGACCTGCCTGACGTCGTTGCTCACCATTGCCATCCAAGAAGTCAATGTCTGGTTCAAGCTAATGGACTCAATCATAACGACGTCAGTGCCATTTTTAGACTTGAAAGGTTTTATAAGGAAAATAATTTAATTTATCTAGAGTAAATGTCTTTCAACTTCGACGTCTTGGGCATCAAACAAAAAGGTTTTTCAAATAACTCACCACACAAATGAATGGTAATTGGTGGAAGTATAGATATTGATAAATTCTGGAAGGGTTACCTTTAGTTGACCGTACTCGGTAATTAAATAATTTATGTATGTATGTTCCATAGGATCTAATTACTTCATAAACAATTTATGTATTTGCAAATATTAGTTGATACCCGTAGTGCCGACTGCGATCTGCGTGGATACCGGTAATTGTTTTTAGTCATATATCCAGTTCTATTTAACCAATTGCAATCAAAAATATGGCAGATATTAATTTTAACCAAGACCTTTCTAGTAAAAAAACCGCAGCAAAAATTCGTTCATTAGATTTCGCATCCATCGCGAACAAGCTGGTAAGTAGGTATTACCGTCCCAATTTAGCAGTCCGACAAGGTAAGTATCTCCACCCTACAGAATACCACGTGTTGTGTTCCCGGCGGTGAGTAGTGTAGCCATAGCTCACTGGCGAGTTTTTATGCTGTCTGTGGGAAGACTAAAGGCTTATCCTGATTGTTTCTTCTGTACTGACGGCACAGAAACTCTCCATTGTTACAGGGTCGGCAGCACGGGTGTGACTCCTCTGGTGTTGCATACGTTCATAGGTTCCATCAGGTATATAACCTAAATATAATCAAATTTATTATATCTCCAATTTAAGTATAGACACACCTAGTTTTCAATTTTATAGGTATACACTGCTACTTCCATGCGGGTGGAGCCGCAGGCAGCAGTTAGTATGATATAAAAATTTAATAGGAAACCTATTATTACTTTTGTAGGTATAATGTACAATGGAGACCATGTTATTCAAGATTATGAAGCAAAACCTAGCTCGGTTCCCGAGTTACTTTTGTTACATATTATGGTCTTTGTATAATATCGATAATACTTAGGTACTTGTTGCTATCGGTATATTTTCTCACTTACAGCTGCCTGCTGATTCAAACTGACTTTTGATTTTGTATACTCAAAACGAACATTCTTAATTAGCAAATGGGCCCAGCAATAAGTAGCGCTACTATCGACATAATAGAACTCGTGAGCAACCCTTTGCCACTTTTTTTTTACCACTGGTACCTCATCAAATCTTTAAAAAATTATAGCTACTTACGTGTCTTTTAATTTTAAACAGACCTGGATGTTTAAAAAATAATGATGATCCCTTCTTTTAAAAAAGCTACAGAAAAGATAGATTTTTCCAATTTTTTTTTTAATAAAGTTCACCTTTAGGTATGCTTCATGTTTTTTTTATCACAAAAGTCTCTGAGGGATCGTGTGCTTGATGTTTCAGACAAAAATCAGCGCCCTGTAAACCGGAATTGACAAATGAACAGACAAACGGATAAAAGCAAAATCGGCCCCCTTGTCGAAATGAAAACTCGCTCGCTTCGCTTGCTCATTTATAAGGCACATTCGTAAAACTAGTAACAAACGACCAACCCTATACGGTGTAAATTTTGTCTGTCCATCCGAACGCTAATTTTAGTTCTAACCTAAACTTTCACTTTGAAGCCCGGGGTCCACTCTCCTCGTTTCCGTAATTTGATTTGTTTACGCTTTTACAGGAGCAACTTTCCTCTGACCTTCCCAGAGGTAATTCAACTCCTAAACGTCGTTCATCAATCAACAGGAATGCAAGAGAGGTTGACTTGGATTACGAAATATTATGCAGGACTCGTACATTCTATAGTACTGTTCCCTTACGAATAATTTATCAGCCTTATTACAAAACTCTTACAAGCACAAGGAAGTTGAAGTGGCACTGGGCTAGCCACATGTATCGAAGGACCGAGGAAGCAAACGAGCTCTTGAGTGGAGACCGCGAAAAGACTAATAAAAGATGGGATGCCCCTAGGTATATGCTACTATATATTATGTATATACTTAACTAATTATAAATGTTGCAAATAAAACATAGCTTGCTTGTATTGTTCTCTTACGTTTTTTATTTGTTTAAAAAAAATACTAACTAGGTTGTAGCGATGTCCACTTCTGTAGTGCACCACTTAGTACGCATATTAACACTAAGTAGAACCCGAAACCGTATCCTCACGATGCATAATAATTTCAATTCATGAAACATTTCATTAAAATCTTCACAGTTTTAAAATTCTGCAACGATATGATGTTTCGCGACCTGGCACCGGACCAGGTAAATATGAAACCAGGTCGCAGCATTCTCTCATTGTTTGTAATCTATAGATCATACCTATCCGTTCATCCACAAAAATGTGTTACCTTTGTTACAACGCGATGATACCCTAAACTTTTTTTTTATTTCAATTAACTTTGTTTTTTTTGGTCAATAACTATTTTAGGACATTCTAAAGTAAGCATAGCTTCTCTAACTAACATAAGTATACCTAGTCCCTCTTTAAAACAACGCTTGTCTTGGCCGAACACCTAACCTTAATTTTTAGATAGGAATGCGAAACTATTGATAACACATCCTTTTTCACCATTTTTTTAAACTGTCCTAAGTATTTATTTTTTCTCGAAGGTGAGCCATGTGTGAGAATAGACGTGGCTGATCGGATTCTATTAGTATCTAATTCCCTCGTCGGTGAAATGTGAGTAGGTACTTGATAACACATTCCTAGTTAAATGCGGATTCACAGAAATAATAGTCAATGCACAAATATAATAACATACCTACGGTGTTCGCATATCTGATATTAAAATATTATGTAAATTCGTTTTTTTATATAACTTTAATGAAATAACTGATAGGTAATATTATATCTGAATTTATAAGTAGGCACAAATATTACTGTGTAAGCTCTAACAATAAAGAACATCGTTTGAAATAAACGACCTCAAATAATTACTTGTTTAAGTGGTTTAATTTAGCTGAGTTGACATTAAGTTAACAGGTTTCAACTTTAGGTGACAGACCGGTGAACTGTTTTGTTAAGTGAGGCATCTACCCCAAACAAACATTGTTTATAATTAGTGATAAATGATACCTACCTATAGGTATGTAATAAGCACATGCTTTAAATCCTCAAAATCATGTTTACGTATTTTGAGATCAAATGCAAATATAAATTTAATAAAGAGTTCACGTACTACAGCTCTTATTTTCTTTTAATTTAGACACAAACAGTTAGAACAGGTAAACTCGTACAAGCATACTTAGGCCTAAACTGCGGATTACCTATCTTCTTGATACTTTATCTACAATATTACATTATTATCTTTGAAATCACGCAAGTACATTTTTCTGTACACATAACAATTTAGGCCTAATATGTATATGAAAATTATGAAATAACTTTATTTTGAATGCTCATAAATACATTTAATTAGGTAGTAGGTAATCGTTTGCAACAAACGTATTATTGTTGTAATGTTTATAATACACACATTGTTTTGTTATATAATGTCTATTACATACATCTACTTACCACCATATGATTTAAATAAGTAAGTACCTAGACGTCAAAATATGTTGGTTCTGCCTGCTAGAGGAGAACTTAACTTCCTAGTTGTTATTCCCAATTAAATTCTTATTGCATGGCTTCTGTATGGTTGTTTCACACTCACTCACTTATGGACATACATATTCAAATTACTTCTGAATAACTTATCAGGCATATAGGTATCAAGTTAAATGTAGAGCCGTCTAGGCTCGTGTTTGTTGAAGAAGTTATACCTATCGAGTACCTAAGACTGAACTTAATAACAAATGTCTATCTGTTAAACTATGACGTACACCTACCTATAGCAACAATTTCTGTGTAAATGGTTAGTTTGCATCTACATTTAGAAATATCTTAGTGTTAATGAAGAGTTAATAGAGTTATCAAATAATTACATCTGTAAGTATGTAATAAACTGCTTTGACCTTCGTGAAAAGTGTAACTGTACAATAATAAGAACAGGTCTTTAAAGGTAAGTCTGGTAATAGGTTTTTAATTGATTAGGGATTGCACACACACATGACAGTAAGTACTAACCTGCGAGGCGGGCGGATATGAATAGCCAAATTGCGCATACGCTGCCATCGGGACGATCATATGGGCGGTTTCACACTTAACACTGTCTCTCAAAGTCTATAGCACGGACGTATTAGTTTCCTATAAATATTTCTACAACTTTAGTAAGAAATTAAGTTAATAAATTGTATCACAGTTGGTTGTGTGCGCGGCGACTGCGCGGCGCGCTGCCATTCCTGCGCGTCAGCCGGCCGGTGCGCGCGCGCTTCGCATGCCGGGCGTTCGTGCTAGTGTGCGACCGGCCTACACCTTCTATACACGATCGAGGTTCAACACCGACTGGCGCGCGTACGACGCCTGACGCCCCTCCGCCGTAGGAGACGGCCAATTACGCCCCGCCCCTAGGGCGGAGTCTTATATCGACCGCCAACCGCCAGATAAATTTTCTGTCTTTTTCAAAATGTTGGACTGAAACGTGATTGTGGATTGGTGCATGCTGTCCCCTCCACTTCATATTTCCGCCCACTTCAATGTACCCGCCTACATCCGGGTGGGGCGCTGGAAAAAAGCGGCAGAGTCGGCTCGACTTGATCATGTTTATGGGTTTCCGTCGAGACAGTCCGCCAGCCTTGTACCCGGGCCAAACAAATCTCTAGTGGCAAAAAATGGCTCGGCCGAGGACAAGTTGTTTCACCTCGTCAGATTTACGAACAACGCGGCGTAGAGTTAAGAATCGACTATAGAGATAGTCTTTATTGTCAATTCTGAACTCGATCGAGTTGATATTAGGTAAAGGTTTATATTGTTTGTCGGTAGGTACGTAGGTACTTATGTAGGTGGGTACAGTGAACCGGGACAAATAAAATAATATCACTTGAGATGGCATTATCTTAAGCATACAAGATTAAGTATGATGAGTGATTAGTATTTATTCTAAATTATTCTTCTTTATTTTTCTTAAGGATGATTAAACATTTAAAAAGGTTTATGTTCATACAGACAGACTCAAGATTTATTTTATGTTCATCATATGTAGGTATTATTCATCAAGTTCATTTGTATATATTTAAAAATCTTCCGTATGTTTATCCACATTCTAGATGCCATAATACAAGTTAGTTAAGATTTGCTTATTATGGGTCTAGATAGCGTTGTGTAAAATGTTGTGGAATATTTATTTATTATCGGCAATTATAATGACAGCTACCATTAGGTACTATTGTACATACCTACTTACCTAGACATAGGTAGGTATTTAGGTAGTATATTTTATTATTAGGTTCGTTAATTGGTATTATGAACTATGATCTACTCCTGACGATGTTATTTAGAATAATAACATTATAATAATTAATTATAAACCGAGTAGCTAACTATCGTAGATATAAGTACCTAACTGTTATATAAATTCAATATACCTTTTAAAATCGTATATAACATTGACAGTAACGTTTAATAAACGCTTGTCTGTTAATTTGTTAGGTACCTATCCTATTTGTGCATTTTCAATTCATCTATAAAAGGTTTGACTTATAAACCGTGCGAACGAAGTTAAGTTACGTAGGTAGGTAGGTATGTATAGGTATATGAAACGAAGCTTTTCGTACGTGACTATGAGAAAAATTGGCGGTTGGTGGCGGTACTAACTGAAATACGGGTAAAAGGGAGACGTGAAGTAATGTAGAGGTCGGGGCACAGGTGGCGCTGTACTCGCGTACAGCGAATCTACTGACTCCGTACGCGCTAGTCTGTAATAGATAGGGGAAAGACTATACATCTACTTAGTTAGGCATGTATCTACTCTTACTAAGGGGGAAGGTTGCAACATGTTTTCATTGTAACGTATTAAATTCAGATTAATATTTAGATAGCATCTCATGACAAAAAGTTTTATTATACCCAATAATCCTATCATTATAGTTCTTTTTAGAGCAATTTAATTTACAATTTATGTAATAGTCTGTATTTTTAGATCTTCAACAAGTTACGAGGTAATTTGATTTTTACTACAGTAGCAAACAACACATGGCTATCATAAAGAAAAAGGGCTAACGCAGCTTACAGTGAACGTTAAAACACTATAGGTTTCATCTGCAGAGGGGAAATAGGTATGGTAAAATAGGTGAATTCGTGAATAAGTAAAGGAGGAAGTCTATATTAAATCCGAGGGTTATCCCATCGCGCTGGGGACAGTCCATTCGTACACGACATTTCAGGGCTCTAACATCCACCAGCTTATAACACTGACAGTTGTGGGTTCGATTCCCGCTCAGTATAAATATATATATGAATGTGTTCACTTGCATAGATATGTTTATTTGTAGTTTCGATATATGTATTTACACAGTATGTATCGTAGGTATACAAGAATATCACAAGCTAGTTAAGTTATGCTTACTTTGGTTCTAGATAGCGCTATGTAGAAAGTATGTTGTAGAATATTGTATTATTATAAAAGTAGGTAAGTGACTACCTATAGTATTAAATGTAGGTACATAATGTCTAGTAGTAAAATGCTTATTTACCTAAAACTCTAATAGGTCTCTATAATTAAATTAAATCAGTAGGTAATTAATGTTCAACTGCTACGCAGGAGGCGTGGGTTCGATTCCTGCTCAGTGCAAATATTTTTATATACAAATATGTATATTTGCATTGGTCTGGGTGTTTCTATGCATACCTAATAAATGTATGTATTTGCAAAAAAATATACCTAAGTATGATTCCATAACAGAAGCTAGTGAATCTATGCTTACCATGAATTTAGATAGCGTTGCATAGAATGATGTAGAATATTTATTGTTTCATTTTCAGTATTATTACCCTATTAAGGTGCTAATCATAATACAAGATTTATTTTCTTAAAACATGTTGTAATTAAAAAACTAATAGACCAAACACCTACCTTTTATTTTTAACCTACAAGTAAATTGCTGATCAAAAGTTTAGTTTCTTTATTTTAACTTTATTTAATTAATAAATCTTATATTCTTATCGGTAGGTAGTAGGTACTTACACCTACTGAGAAATTTCTTATCAGTCAGAGATATAACATAAATATAAACTTATGTCATCAGACTAACGAATGCAGTTCCATTATTCTAATTATTTCATCTATTGTCTCACAATTATTTTGTTTCTTTAAAGATTATCTTCTTCATATTTATTATCTATTAGTTATGTTGTGCATGATGAAAGTACACAAAAAATTAAAAGTAGAACTGGTTTTGCGTATTCACTGTGTCGAAAATGTTAATTTCACAGGAACAAACAATAATTAACATAATATTTGACGTATGACTGTTCTTCTAGGTTGGATTTCAAAAGGTGAAAGCCAATATTCTGTTTAAATTATATTGTATGTGGCACTCATTGGACCGACTTGCGTTCATGAGGTCATATAATATTCTATAATGCACCAACTATTTAGGAACGACCAATTTTTTTTATTTTATGTAAGTAATTAATGCGACAAACACCTAAAGTAACTATAAATGTAGTAGACGCATGGTCCTAATCTTTCATAATAACCATGGAGCATAAGTACCTAGGTACTATTGAGATCAACATGCCTGCCCTTGGCATGTTTAATAAAACACCTTCAAGTAGCATAACATAAAAAAAGCACTAAACACCGTAAGTATTTTATCGCGGTTTATAATAGGTGCACATACAGAAACGTTAATTAGGACTTACAATAGCAATAAACGCATGAAATCAAAATGCCTAGGTACTACATTTAAATAAAACTAGGAATTAGGTTGATGTCCTAGGTAATTAACAAGAGATCTACGCACTTTATTACAACCTTTACGGTTTTGCAGTTATTGTCATCTATAAACCTGCTAATATAACTTGTAATGTAGCCTTTGTCTGTACATTGTAGATAATGAAGAATAATATTGAAATATAAACTATTTTTTTGTCAGTTCATTTGCGATGGACAGATTTTAATACGGTTGATTTTGATTAAAAATCATATATTTATTTGATCGCAATTGGTCGAGTAGTACCTACCGGAGATAATATAACCGAAAATTGCAATAGCCGACCTCCGTACATGTCCGGCCGCCGGCATAGGCTAGTTAATTAATGCGTGTTGAGGTGAATTGGATCCAAACCCATCATACTAAGTACCAGCAGTTTAATGAACGAGACTAGCGGAGGCTTTTCTCTCTGGTAAGGAGAAAACACAAATAAAATATGAAAGAGAAGTAGAACGAGCAGGACACTGAACTCCAAATTGCGTGGTTTAGATACAACCGTTTATAATACCACTACTAAAGTTAATAGTAACATAACATTGTTGACCTGTCCTGTGCGTCCTTTGGTATTTGTGAGACCGCTGTGTGCGTGTAAGCGTGAATTTTAGTGATATCCGCTCGCCAAGTGCGACTTCCATAACAATGTTTAAATGACGTCACTATCGCGTTATGATATAACGCCTATTCTTTTTTATAAAATTGGCGCCAGGTGGTACCATATCCAATATCATACAAATCTCATTTTAAGAGGGAGATATTCGAGGGGACTACTACGATACTTGACGTGAGCAAGATATTGAAACAATCGCACTAGGCACTCAGTACTTAGCTTGAATAGGCACTTATATTTCGTGAGGGATGTACCAGAGGTAAAGTCACTCTCGGTAATTGATGACTCAAGACAGCGTGCTGTTTTAGTTGGTTCGAGTCCAACATAACCAAGCTCGCTGGCTCTGACGGAGGGTATTTAATGACTGCACTATAAAAAAGGTACTTATATCTATAGATTTGATATTTACCTATATGGTCCATACAATTCCAAGGCGTATGTTCTTGTAATAAATTATCGATAAGGTTGCTTAGTCTTCACTCTCGCATTTCTTTAGTTCCATAACCAACCGACCAGTTAATCAGTGGCAAAGAAACAACGCTGCCAGCTCCTTTTTAAAAAAGTTGCACAAAATATATTAAGAATAGCCGAAAAACTTAACACATGACTTGAGAGAAAATATTTAATTATTTTAGTGATTGAAATTGTATTGTCATTCGTAATAAAGGTTAGTAACAAATATCAGATTTATCATTCAACAATTTTTTCGAGTTTGACCCAGCAAATAAGCTTAAATAAAACCATTTAAAAAAGCCGGTCAAGTGCGAGTGGGGCTCGCGCATCTAACTTAAGCTACACAAACTGCAATATATTTTTAATGCATTGACTTAGAACTTTGATTTTTGCACAGTTTCAAGACGTTTAAGATCTGAGTTTGTGGCATGAATTTTAACTTTATACCTCCTTGATCCTTGATCCTCCTTGATAGACATACAGACAAGCAGAGAGACAGACGGACAGACGGACAACGAAGTGATCCTATAAGGTTTCCGTTTTTTTCCATTGAGATAAGTAACCCTAAAAAGGAGTCTAGTGTAACCATAATTATTACTGGTATTATAGTTAATCCCCCTCAGCTAAGCTAAATCACTTATGTAGGGATGGGTTCACGTTAGTAGTATAATAAACACGACTCGAACCCAGTATCTCGCGATCATAAATCATAAAGCTACCGACGCTTTTATAAAATAAGATATCACTAATAGTTAAAAATATTAAATTGTGACTTAAAAATAGTACCAATTCAATACAGCTAGAGTTCCAACAACAAGTGTATGTTTAAATTCAACCAGTATACTACAACTGTGAACACAATTTTAGTACGAGTAGCTACAAATAAGTATATAGTTTATATGAAGATTTCTTTCAGAATACCTTCACGATGAACTGATTCATTGGATTGAATTAAATACCCATCCGCTTCGTATTCAGTTACGGGCGTCGCAGCTATCAATAGCTGGCAAATTAGTCGTACTCAGAATTAGCAGTGAGCTTAACAGTCATTTAGTAAGACTAACCAAAATGCTTCGATCTCAAAATGAACCTTAAGTTACTTCTGCTCTGAAACTTTACAATTTACCTCTCCACTTGTTTCTCATAGAAACTTATTTCAGTCAAACAGTTTTCGAAATGATCTTAGACGCCGAAATTGGTACTGTAGGGTAGTATGGTAATATGTAGGTACTATAAGGATAAAATGTTTTGTTTCTCGGACGTTTTGATCTAATCCACTTGCTGAGGAAACGGGTGTCCGAAATCTGGTAGAGTGAGTCTTCTACCAGATTCTGATCAAAATATCACGTCCGGGAAAGTTATTAGAAAAAATTATTAGAGGTCAGATTTTATTGACAATCTGTCAAATATTTTGAAACCTTTAATGTAATGCCGTTTATCTTTAAGCGGGATGTGAAAAATATTTGATGAGACTGTCAAACTGAGTGCAACCCATTGTAACATGCTGCGTGGCTGTAATGGTGACCCTCTTTCCTGAGACTTTGCTTTTAGCTTACCATCAAGCGAGGTGAACTCATATTGGCGTGTTCTATATTAAAAAAATCTGTCTATACAATCTGTCTGGAATACGGCCTTAGACATTTAAGTTTATTGGTGCATTTTGTGTACCTACTACATAAGCGAGGGTGTGTTTGTGTGTTTGACTCGAATTGTGATCATTAAATTAAACGCTAATTATATTGGACTAGTACACCTACTTTTGATATATACTCACCTCTTAAATTTTTCGCTCCAATCAATACCTAGGCCTATTACTTGACCATAAATTGGGCCCTTTTTCATGAGTTGCATTTTCGCTGTTGGACAAATTAGAGTAAGAGCCTTATCCCTCATTTGCTTTATACGACACCCAAGCAAAGAGATGGGGCACCCTTGTATTTTAATTTGACAGCAACCACGCAGCAATAAAAAATGGACCATAGCTGTGTGGCGTAACTAAACCCAATCTAATTAGGCATATATTATGTAAAAATTGCAAAAGTTCAAAAACATTCTATAAGTTTGGTTCACTAATTTTTTCTACTCAAATCTTGTTATAGCATTTTGTTATCAGGTTAATTACCTATGACTTTTTTACCACTTGCTTTCTGAATATGATTTTTTAGGTATCCGGTTATTTACAACGAAATAAACGGCGTGTATGTTTATAGGCAGTAGGTGTTTATACCTACTAAAATAAATATTCCAACATAACATACATTCCACATTTTATCATTATAGTTCAACGGATAGTGCGCTAAAATCAAACTTTTAATTCAACACAATAAAAATATACGTAGCACCAGTTTGCGCCTCAATTCAGTTTCAGGCATGAGCCCAGCTCATTCTCAGCTAATTTTTTATGATAAAACTAACCCTTTTGTTGAAAGAAGCCCGTTTTTGTGACCTTTGCCCACGAATATTTTTTTCCAGGTATCTGATCGGAGACTTTTAGATTTCATTCATGATGGTGTTTTGAACAATCTTAGCAACTTTGTGTGGGGCCCAAATTATTGTACCCACGCTCCTATTCTTTGATCTAACTTGATGGAACTACTATGTAAATACGTACTCATGTATTAGTACCTACCTAATATGCGAATAATACAGAAAACTAAGAAACATTTTAACAACATATCAATCTGAAACTTTACGGAGCATGACCAAGATTATTATCTAATAACTACACAAGTAGGTAGGTACCCACCTATGTTATTAAAAACAAAAGAGCTCCTCCAACTTTCAAATAATTATGTTAATATTAGTTATGTTATATCGCACGTTCATATTTATTTTAACAAAATTGTTAGTTGTTAGAAAATTAATACAACTTTAAGTTGACCACTAGGATAATAATGATATTATAATGTTAACAACTCTGAACGTCAAGAACGGCTTACCGAGTCCATATCTGAACACCTCATTCCTATGGACAAAAAATAAAAGGTTTTGTCACTAATTGCATATCCATAGCTTCGGTATCAACACATCCGATCAGTCGCCTTGAGATTTTCTTGCGTGCTCTATTCTAAATAACTCTCTGAGTGACCTGCTTAAGGTTCTATTTGAATTAAACGGGCCGCAAGGGTTGGCGCCAAGACATCTGTCATCGTTAATAACAAGCAATTTGAGCCAATTTTGCATTTTTGGAATATCGGGGAGCGCCCAGGCGTCTCGCTCTCACGACAGGAAGTAATACAAAAAGTAACACTAAATAAAGTAGTGGTTGACATGTTTAGTTTTTGCCCCGGCTCACTAATTACGCGGGCGCAACAGTAGGTGCGTGAGCGTTCGCGTGAACCATCGAGGCGAACGTTGGCCGTAAATGCTAACAGTTTAGATATTTATGAACATGTGTACGTAATTAATTTTTACGATGGATCAGATAACGGGATCGGTGGAGCGATACGCTTGTCGCGTTGGCGACGCTAGGCTGCGACTCGTGTAAAGGTTAATTAAGCCTAAATTAGCGAGCACGGAGGTTTTTCCGCGTGTCGATCGGATAATAACGAGACGAGAGACTGCAGTTTCGACCCACAAGAATGCCTGTCACAAGTGCACAACCATTTTTGAAAAGCGAAGTTTTGGCTATGTTAACAAAATACTCGTATTATAAATATATTTCTAAAAAATTTACCTTATGTAAGAAATACAATCAACAGAGAAACAATGAAACTTGCTCTATATTCAAGTCATGGATTCAAAATAAGAGAGTCAGTTTAATCCGCTTAGGTGAATAATCCGTTTGTTACAATTTGATGCTGTGTTCTAACGGAGATATAGATAAAGGGCTCTGTTTAGTAGTAATGTATTGCTTGAATGTAACGTTTGTTAAGAGATGTATTTCGTTTTTGTGGAGATGCGCCTTAGGCCACCCTCTCCCCCGCGGAGAACACGACATGCCGTTGTAAAGGGTGCTTACCAACTTCCCCAGTGATGTGTATTATGTTTATTTAGGTATTACTTATGTTAATTTACTGAGCTTCGTTTGCGGTGTATAATGATCTACAAGTATAAAGCAACTTTGGCGAGACAGATAAGTTTCTCCAATTAATTAATCCAATAAAACAACCCTATGTACCTATATATATCAATTACGTATGTGTATAAAACTAGGGGATAGACATTTCGTTGAAAAAAGTATAGGCGCTATAACCATCAGCCATTTGTAATTCGCATTAATTAACTCTCCCTGAATAAATGCCAAAAAGTAATCTTTCCAGCAACAATGGGCACATAAACCTTTTTACGGGTGGTCAGAAAAAGGGTGCGTGCACATAGATAGACATGTGTCGGCTCGAAACCGTCGCTGTACACCATGTTTATTCGTTGATTAAACATATCCAGGGCCGCAATGCGTATGCAACCGGACGGACATATTACCAGGGCTCGAATTCTGATTGTTTAGAGAATTTATTACTCCCGTGCCTTGTACAGTTAATTGAATTCGCCTGTAGAATAGGCACGAGCTGAATTGCCCGCCGACCGTTTATCGTCGTGTCTTCCCAATGCGTGGTCCAACGCACACCGACGCCATTTTTGTTGATAATAGACCTTGTGGTTTGTGATTAGATTTTAGAAAATTTTATGCACATACGTATTTTTTGCGTTAGTGTATACAGTTTATGTAATTTACACATGTCACTTAGTAGATGTTTTTTTTTTAGTAGTAGTAGAATAGTAGTAGCACTAAGACAGGTTTTTATCTGAATAATAATAATTGAATTTAAATTATGCATCATTTCTATTTTGGTTTTTAGTCACCACTTTTATACAGATTTATCATTAATTTATCACCAAAAAAATAAATATACCAGCACCCGCTTACTTAGATAGATCTGTGTAGAATGTTCTATAATATTAAGGTATCATCTTCTTGTTATTATAGATTTAGATGTGGTGTTTTGAACGTACCTACCTTCATACAACCGTTCTCCTTGTCATAGTACCTAATTCGTAACAATCAGTCAGTATTTGAAATCAATCCAGCATGTCAGACCTTCTTTATTTCATACGTAACATCCGCAACAATCGGGTTATGTTATTAACTTAAAATGGTAGCTGCATGCCGAGGGCGATGAACCGAATATTATAACGCACATCAAGGGAAGCCTAGGGAGGCCTAATATATGTACCTACTAACAGGTTGCTCAATAGCATCTAAGTTAGCAGTGTTCAATTTAATCATAAACATATTGAAAGAGCAGGTATTATAGCGAATTCACTTTTCTCTTTCGTAATCAGGAGACGAAAGGGTATTAAAGCTAGACGGAATATTCACTTTAGTATACCGACTACGTAATATATCGCCCGTAAATTATTTAGCTTTGTGTCAATTCATTGCGTCAGGAACTAGGCTCCCAGAGGATAAGATGAGCTGCTAGTAATTGGAATCAGATGTTAAACATTGACGCAGTGATGACTCAACTAATTTAAATGAGTACAGTATGCTCTTAAAGTGACCTGTAACATATTAAGCTATGTATGATCCACTTCAAGCTATGTTTTTTTTTTTTTTTTTTTTACTTGCGCAAAATCCCCACGGATACCTCCCCACCGGAGCCGGTGGAGGAGGTTATGTCGGACTCGAACCGACTAAAACGCACGCCGCCTGTGGGTCGTTTTGGTTGCCGAAGGTGAGGTTGACAGGCATATCCCTCGCACCCCGGCCGACCCAGGGCCATTTCTCACGATATGGCCCTCTTCTCGGGTGTGGGGACTACAGAGTCCCCAACTCGTCCCCGGAAACGGGGAGGCGCGCCACGCGCGCCACCGCCGCGGCCTGCTTCTGCCAGGGTGACAGGCGGCTTCACCTGTCACCCCCAGGCCGGCGCTCATGGGGGGCGGAGGTCGTTCATCGACCTCCGACGCCCGAGTTGCCTTCGTGCGCGGGCAGCTTGTCTTACTTCAAGCTATGTTGAACGGTAAAGGTACCTTAGTGGATCTAGCTTCTTCTTACCTTTGTTGCCATTTATCGATATGAGGTCATTATACCTATATGCTAAATTAAAAAATAGATGTAATAAATAAATTAATTACAATGAAATTATACTAATATGCACTAACCCTAATCTAAGTCGTTACTAACAATACTAACACAATGGTTCAATGTTATCTGAGAAATAAATTATTTATTATTATTTATATAGCACTAAATACTACTAATGGAATCTAGTAACATTTTCATGTTTTCGTAAATTAAATAAAACTATCTTTAATATTGTTTTCTCACATTGAATACCCTATATATACTTTTGCTTAGTATTTACTAGGCCATGTAGCCATGCGTCATTGTAACTCTAGGGCGATTGAAAGTTCTTTTCCTAAGTAAATACCAGCAAAGCTTATGATATGGTCCTATACGTTTTGCATAACCACATTACATAAAACCCAGATATAACTAGATTTATTTCGAATGAACCCTTTTTAATTGATTGAATTGAAAAAGTGACTGAAAGGTTTAATTAGGTGCGATAGCTAAGCGGTTACGTTCATCACAGTCAATAAATAATTAAGTGTTTATTATATCGTGTGTATTTATTTTAATATAAATGAATTGTCTGTAATATTTATTCTTGTATTATCATCAACTATGGGTTGATGATAACACAAGAAAAAACACTCCTACTGCAGATATTTCTATATTATGTGAATTTTATCAGAGACAGTATGCTTTGTGCACGGGCTGATTCAACTAACGTCATTTTTTACTATTATATTGTATTATCTGTGTTTTTACCATCATATTATATAAAGAGTATTTTACAAGTCGAGATACTCATATCTCGACAATATGATCGGCAGCGCAAGTGTAACACCTCTGGTGTAGCACACGTCCATAGGCCACGGTAACCACTTCCCATCAGGTGAGCCGTGTGCTTGTCTGATACCTAATTAGTATAAAAGAAAATAAAAAAATCTTGAACTTTCAAACTAAAGTCCCTATTCTTGAATGGTACTCGGTTCTGAATCTCGATTCATCTGCGGACTAATCGTTTAGACAATCTGTCAAATCTATCAGTCTGTCCTCAGATGAATCGAGATTCAGAACTGAGTACCATTCTGGAATGCGGACCTAAGACCATCAACATGGCAAGTTTTATTTTTTAGCCCAAATAAAGTTACCAGAATGTGTAAGTAAGTAATGACACAGTTAATAATACGGTGAATTTCTTGGACATTTTTCGGAACCCGGCCTTTTTACTTGTACCAATTTCAAAATAACCCCAATTATAATCCATGTAACGTAGACCGGTACATTTTCTTTCGTTTTGATTTCAACATTATTTATGTATTTATTTTCAATAAGAGTTTAGATTTAATATGCTCATTCTATTAAAAAAGTTCTAAAGATGTTTTAAATTATTTTTATTTTATAAATGGATCGTATAAAAAGAATATTATAAATGGTAATATTATACAACTTTTCAGCTACAAAATTAACCGAAATAATCTTACTCCTTTAACTTCTTTGTCAAACACAAAAAATACATTCTGAGGAAAAAGTATTTGAGTATACGTACCTAGTCTTAATAAAGAGCTGACTTGGCAAACATTCTATCTTACTACATATTCTCATACATTTGGTACAAAATAGTAGAGTGTAGTATAACAAAAGGGAGCAAAGTAGTATTTTTACGTAGTTTTACATAGAATCCTGAGCGCAGCGAGCGATTCAATGTCCATCGCCCGAAGAAAAATTTTTTGCTCCCGAGTCATCACACTTCCCCTTTCATCCCCTTTCTATGAGAAAATAGAAATGTACTGATTACTTACAAGAACAGAGACAGAATTATCGAATAATAATAATCTTATTTTCAAAAATAAAGTAAAAAGCTGTAAAAAAGTACGAATATCTATTTCAATAAGTTCCACCTAGCGCCATCAACCTCTAGTATAAACAAACTGAGATATAAGTTATGCGCGTTTTGTTTTTGTAGTTAGCGGTGAGAAGGTACTAGCCAGTAATTCATACAATTTTCATTCGATTTCTATGAATATGTTCCAAATTCAAATCACTTTTCTGCCCGCTAAAATATTCTTACCAGAAAAGAGCTATTTTGCTCCCGCTGATACAGGAACAAAGTGAGACTATTCAAATAGAAATGATGAAAATATATATTCCTAAGAGCTCAAAAAGGTAATCGCACACCATGAAGCTCTCCGAGAGGATAAGTAACTCCCGGATTTGACAGGAGTTTATCAAGAGAGCATGGATCCAGAATTTGCCTAATGATTGCCACGAACTTTGCTTTTAACTGTGACCCTCTTTAGATATTCACATCACTGTAAATGCAAGAGTCGCCTTCGTTGTTACAGTCCGTTATGTGATGACCGCCTGGCTGCGTGACTTGTGGTAGAATAGTCTAACTGCTTCGAATGCCCAAAACAGTGTGAGGTCGAGGAGGAATAACTGAAAGTGGACCTGGACTTCGAGTCGAAAGTACGTTTGAGACTTTTAAAAATAAATTAACAAGGACTTGACGTTTCATCGTACCTTCGAAGTGAAGGTACGATGGAGGTTTTACAGAAGTTTTTGATTACAAAGCCTAAATACTGATGCGAATTCTGTTGTGTCATAACTAAACTAAAACAAGCTAAAAATGTCTAAAGTTTAATCTTGTCAAAAGTCGTTTCGTATTCTGAGAACACACGACTAACTTGAAATTAGTTTGACACGTCCAAAATTAGGTAAATTACTTAACTTAGTCCTTTTTTAGTTAAACTGTATTCTGTCGTACATTTCAATTTTCAAAGATGCACTAAAATAAGAAATGTCACACTATAATTATACGTCATCTTAATACTGCCAACTAAGTCAGTTGTAGGTGTAGTTCTTTGTAGTACCTACATGTTCCAGTACTTACACGCGGTGCACCCTGGGTAACAGAGACGGCATCGTCTCACCTCCCGCAGGGCAAACGCTGCCCCAACAGTATAATTCCAGCCGAGACGGAGTGGCTCTATAGAGGGTTGCTTAGAGGCTTTCCACTTGTCCCTCTGACTTGCAGGGGATACAGTGGCAAGCAGGAAAGAGCTAATCATCGCGCATATTATTCACATCACTGCCTCGCAAAAGAAGGCGTATGGTGTGTAGGTATTGCATTCGATTGCTAATTTATGAGTTTTTGAAACATGATCAGTCTTAAAACCTGATGTATCGAATCCGCTCGTATTTGCGTCCATCGCAAACTGACAGGCATAGATTCAGAAAACAATGAGCACAGAATAGTTAAATTAACATAACATTAAAAAACATGGGTTCAGAATGGTTTAGTTAATATAAGACAAGTATTTTTTATTAGCAATCTTCTTTTATCTTCAGCACTGTTATCTCTCAGAGTAGCACTAATTACTTCAGCGCTATATTTGTTTTCTTGTAGAGCTAGCATTAAGTTTTTATGAGTAAGAGGACGTGAGGGCCTAGGGCCTAGGAAGTCGCGGTGCCATTGGTACAATTCGATGATGTATTGGACTAGATTTTAACTAGGTGTTGCTCCCTATAATTAAAATAATTATTATGTTGGGTTATAAGATGTTAGGTGTTTTTTTTATACCACTTAGGTGGCAGACAAGCGCACGGCTCACCTGATGGAAAGTGGTTACCGTGGTTTATGGACGTGTGTAACACCAAAGAATCCACACTCGTGCTACCGATCCCGTAAGCACAGAGTCCCTTTGCCGTCAGTGTAGAGGACAAAGCAGGACAAGCCTTTAGTCATCCCACTGACAGCACAAATTCTCCAGTGAGCTCTGGCTACCCTACTCACCGCTGGGAACACAACACGAAGTACTTCCCCAGTCGGACTACTCAATTGGACAGAAATACCGTCGTGTCCTACCTCCACTACAGTTTCAATGAAAACCATATTTTATCACTTTAAGACTGGCAAATCTGTGAATGGAGATGGTCCTGATTATATATAAAATCTTCTGCTCGATATCAAAGAGATCTAATATAGCTGGTTATTTTACCGTTGCCCTTATTGAATCACGAATCTCTTGTGCCTTTGTTTTCACCGTGTAAAGAATTTTGATCCTGTTAACATTTTTTTCGTGCGGATAATCCCTCGGATAGCAGCCCTGTCGCCCTTCGGGGGTAGTTATGTCGCACCCGAACCCATTAAAAAAACCATTGGCGACCAACCCGCCCCTTGTCTGATCTCCACTATGCCTTCTAATAGTCAGGGGGACATGTGAGAAGCTTTCGAGTAGGCCCCTACAGGCCCGCTCTCGTCGCGGACTGTATTTGCCGTAGGCGGCACCTTTTCCCTGGGAGAGAGGTGCTACCGTCTCCGTTGCTCACGATGCCCAGGATATAGTTTTATGAAAGTAGAATACGACGGCATTTCCGTTCAATTGAGCAGTCCGACTGGGGAAGTGCCTCTGCCCTACAGAATACCCCGGCCATAATAACCTTGTGAAAAGGAGTGAAAACTTCAGCCAAAGTGTATGAAAATACTGTCTGTGATCATGTTGTGAAACTTCTCAGCAATACAATTTTTCAAAATATAGCGTGGACTTTCTAGCAGGTCTCTGCTCCTGGTCATAAGGCACGAACTGCCTAAGTCAGACTCCCAAATAGGCATTGCTTGTTAGCTAGTTTTATGACGATTGTGTGACACGTTAGGCGCCATTACGATGGTCACGGGCGTGCTAAAATTACCTAGTCTTGAGCTATGGAGGCAGACTTCCTAATGATGTATAGCATGTAGGTATGTCTTGTTTAAGTTATTGAGAGCAGGAACTCGAAAACTATGGTCAGCATGCTTGACTGGATTAGACCCACTAAAAGGGGAGAAAATGAATGGTTTTTTAAAACAACCTATTACAGTCACTAAAAAGTAAAAAAAAACTATGTTGAAAAATACCGACTTCCAAAACAAAAATTATAAAATTGATTTAGAAATGTTGCTGGACAAATACATAAATGACAAATCATTGACGTAAATATAATCATGTAAAATATTAATGAATTAATTTTAATTCAATCAAATATGACAATCAAAATTTATTAATCATTTTAATTATATTTATTTTAGGTACGTTATAATGACAGTTTTATTTTGACAATTATTCGTGAACATGAAAATGATAAAATTGAGTAATAGTGTAATTAAAAAATATTCAAAATTGTATGCAATATTTTGCCACAAAGTCGCTGTCGGCCGCTGCTCTTTCAGTGGGGATTGACCCTAAATGACATTTTTATTTTGACTATTTATTTATAAACATGATAATTATTGATGATAAATGTAATTAATATTGTATAATAACAATATATACTCGTATTATGTGTATGCATACTGTTCTTTGCCGCAAAGCGAAATGTAGTGATACTTAATTACTGAATTAGTTGACGTAAGTGCCGATATAATGGTCTATGCAGAATAAATGATTTTTGACTTTTGACTTTTTGACTTTATAATGTAAACACCTTTGTACCAATCCTCTACCTATATTTGGAATATATAAAATAAATATATAAAGAGAAAATACTGAATTTACAGCTTTACTGATCTGTTAGAAGTCAGTGCCAACTTTGTTTGTTGCGTCTGTACTATTATGATGCAATCATTTGAAATAATATGGCTCTTCAGGTTATGTATGTTATGTATAGAACATACATTCAGTAACTTTTCACCTATAAAGTAAGTTATTTTATACCTTTTAGTTTGAAAAATCTGTATTTTATACGTTTTGTGTACTTACCTTTAATTAAATCTGGTAGGTATCCATAAAAAAAATAAAAACATTTAAAAAAGCACATAAGTATTTTGTGTTCATTGCGATGAAGATTTTTGGCGGTTGGGGGTCGGAGGCAAAATACTTAACTGCTGAAATTGATCCGCGTATCCACGATCAAAGCAGTAATTCCCGTTCCGGCTGGTTTCTGTGGCAAAGAATAGACAACGCGATTCAGCGAGGCAACAACGCCAACGTCATGGGCAATTGATGACGTAACATTTGTATGTATTTAAATCAATTTAACAATATATTATTTAAATTATGACATAAAAAAATAGGAGGTATCTTCTTGTTTTAAACAGCCATGGATTTTTCACCAAAATAATGACTATCTGTTCTTAAAGAACACTGAGTAGATACAGCAAACTTCCCCTCTTCTTCTCATCTGTTTTCTTTTCATAACGAAGTTTGAGGCATGATTTTTTTTCACAACAATCTGTAAGAAATCAAGTCCTTGATGTTTCAGCTAAAAATCTTCAAGTTCAACCCGTTCTTAAATAACGCAACAGCAAACTTACCCATTTTCTCCCCCAATCTCCCTTCTATCAAAAAAACTCCCTACAAAAGTTGTTTTAAATCAATGAAAATGTGTGCCAAGTTCGGTAAAAATCGGATAACAAATGTGTTATTTAGAACGGAACTGACAAACAGACATGGACAAAAGCAAAATAGACCAACTTGTCGTAACGGAGACTCCCGCTCGCTTTGCTCGCTCAGTCAATTAACACAAACACATTTTATGTAGGTAAACAGCTTGTGGTCATTAATCATTGCGTAAAACACGTTTAACACAGGAATCATACATTTGTTTTATATTATAATCTAATCACTTAATGTTATTAATGAGATGTTATTTTCTATTGTATCGCAGAAATAGCCGACCTTTGAAATATACGGTAAGTGCAGGTAGACAGAAGGTAATAAATAATACATCTAAATGTACCTAATTATATCATTCTCAATTAATAGCATAACGGTGTTAGTTTGTATAAATAGGATTCATCCATTATCCAAGGAAATCCAATACTAAGTAGGTAGGTACCTTATGTCGTAGTATTGTAGCTATAGTATTTAATAATGACTGTACCGTTTCCGCCCAATATGGAACCCGTCCAAAATGGAATCCGTCCTATATGGAATCCGTTCAAGATGGAATCCGTCCTAAATGGCCAGAGCGGAAGATGAAATGGGTGCCACAGGTGCAAAAGTCGTGATAATCGGAGAAACAAAAGCCGGAAAGCGAACTCCAGGTTCCGAGGTGAAAGCCTTGGATCCGACTGAGACTAAACATTGAGATGATGAAATAACACAATTCATCTAAACAATTTGTTTGTATCATTTATATATTTTTAGTGAAGCCATGTAGAAATTAAGCAATACTTTGGCTATACCTAAGTATTTGTGTCTAATAGTAGAGCAGGATAAAATAGAAAAGTTTAGATACTTACTAGTTATTTTATTTTCTAATTAAATCTACAAACTTTTAAAAGCTATCTATAGTAAAAGTACGATAGGTTAAGACACTTAAATGGCGCCTACCGTCATGATAATGAAGTAAATAAATTCGAACATCTGTCTCATTTAAGGGTCAGACCTAATCGGTTCGAGTGATATGAAAAAACTGAAGCGGTCGGATATAGCGGAAACATCTTATCAACAGTTGTCCCTTATATCTGCTGTACACGTGTCAACTTTGTTTACAGATATTTACTTTGGTTAATTGCCTATTTTTTCTGAGGGTTTTTGAGAATAAAAGCATTTATCGTATAGTTCTTATTACCATCTGACTGTGTGGTGGCCAACAATAAAAATGACAAGTTACAAAGAGACTCTTATTCATCTTAGCGTAATACCAGTCGTATCCGAAACTATCACCTCTGAATTTGGGGTCCACTTTACTAACTGGGGAATTGGCTTAACTTTGATATTTTCCGTGAAGTGACTGCCACCTACCTGTGCCATCTACCCCATAATCAATTGGGTATTTGATTAACAAGTCAAATCAGTCACATTTTTTTAATTTATTTTTTTATTAAATCAGGATACATTTATGAAATAAGTTATTGTGAGGTCATTATATTTAACAGTCAAATAATTTGCTATTATCAGTTGGATGGATGATTAAAAATAAATAAAAATGATAAAATAAGAACCGACGCAACTTTACAGCTCTTAAACCATTTTTAATTTAGTAAGCTCAGTTAAATTATGTTTTTAACTAGGTACATGAACATACCCAATTGGCGGTATCCAAATGTTGTAATAAGACTAGTTGGACTTTTTAAGGCTCCAACTACCCGTAACCACTGCCATAGATGTTCGTATGGCAACCGGGACCGATAGTTTCTTAAGTAGTAAATAGAACTGAAAAAATGTGGTATTGATAGAAGCGTATCGGTCGTCCGCTGGTTATCTAAATGCTAATATTATCAAGCTAAAGAGCTTGTAAATTTGCTTGAACTAGCTAATTCAGGAACCACCGGTTTGAATTGAAAAGTATTTTTTGTTAAATAGTTTATTTATCAACTGAGGTATATAACATCACGCTACTACAAAAGGGAGCAGAGCAATGTTCATAAATGTCGAAAAATCCGTCAGATTTCCATACTTCTATTAAAGAGGAAAAGTTTATATTTTTATATTAGGATAAACTCAAAAACTACTACACCGATTTCAAAAAATCTTTTATCGTTAGAAAGCTGCACTATCACTTACTAATATAGGCTATATTATATATTTTTTTTAAATGATCTATACTAAAACTCGAATAATGCAATCCAAGATATAAAAATGACCTAGGTATTCCTTACATCACAAGCGCTGTGTGCTATCTTAATTTAAATAAACGACATGGCTATTCATTTTATAAATATCTTTCAAATTTAGTATTTCGAAATTGGACCTTTAAATTACTTGTGTTTGTCACTTGCTCTTTTTTAAGAACGGGTTAGAGACAGAATACAGTGTAGTTCGAAATTTCTTCGCGGAACATTTATTTCTATGTCTATGGTTGGCACTAGATATTGAAAAAAAATAATTAAGAAGTTACTTCGTCTCACACACTGGGCAAAATCGCATTATGCACACTGTTTTTACGCAATACAATTTACATATTTGCTGTTGAAGTGAAAAAGTAATTTACACGTGCTCTTGATAATAGGCTATACAGTTATCACGAATGAATGTATATCACAAATTGCTAATTACCACATACACACACACACACACACACACACACACACACACACACAATGTGAATGTATCATTATAGTCTTGTATTCTTTACAAGAGAGAAAATACAAAATTGAAAACATACCATGAAAAACTATTTCAAGCTTTTCTTACAGCCAATTATGAAAAAGGCCAGTCTTTTGTTGTTGCAATGGAAATTTAAATGTTTCTTTCTGAGTATATGCTATTTATTGGTAGCGCGCTCCACACAAAGGGGATATACTTAATGGGCATTACGGTCAGTTATTAAATAAATTTCAAGAAAATTTGTAAACGGAATAAAGATACTTATCTCGAAAGTACTGAGTAAAGTTTGATGATGGAGAATGTTATTACGGAAAATCTCATTTAACACTTTTTTAAATTATTAAATTCAGATTAAATCACATTTAATTAAATAAAATCAGATTTAATTAAACGATTAATAACTTTTACTATACCGCAAAAAAGATGTTCTTTGTAAAACCATTTAAAAGACAGCTTAGAATATTTTTTAGATACTGTGTGTTGGTGTAGGATGCTGTATTAAAAACTAACTAGATAAAACTAGAATGTACACAACGAGCTACACTGAAGATCGCATACAAGAAACTATGGAGCTATTGTACAGATTCCCTTTATTCCGATTGTAAATTCTTAAGAATAAGGCAGCTATATATAGTTTTAACAATTTTAGAATAACACAATAATGCAAAGAAACTCGCTCGTACATCCACAGAACTCTGAAGTTTGACCGGCCTAACGATCGCTTGTGCATTGCACAAGCATCTTTTAAGTTCATGGGACCTTATCTGTACTTGAAAATGTTTCACTGAAAAAAGCTCTCTTCTTATTTGTTAACTATTGAATATGTTTATATTAATGTCATAGCGGAGTCAATGGGACTGGATCCGATGAGTCCCCGGAATACGGCAATAGGCTCATCTTCGTGGGACCGAACACAAAGATTGGCGCAATGTGGCTTCTAATTCACCTCTGCCTAACCCTCTGGGGATAAGGCGTGATTATATGTATGTATATTTTCAAATGTCCACCATATTTTACCCATATTTTGATATAAAAATGTTTTTACGGATTTTATCGTGATTTATTTAACATTATTTTATTATTTTCTTTCTCAGTAACTTTAATAGTTACTCGCAAGTAAGCAATAAAAAAATAAGTAAAAAGCTAAATTTTTGCTCTAATAGTCGTCGATGCAAAAATGCAGATAGCATTTATTGTTCACTTGCGGTATTCAGATCGGGCTGTAAATAAACTATCGCGACTACACGTTCTGGCGAAAACATTCTCTTATAATTAACAGGAATATATCTATTTGGGAACAAAAAACTAAATGCATTTGAAACAGCAGCGGGTAAGCCTAAAATAGTACGCTTGCTGGTTTAATACAAAAAAATACAATACATGTAATATATTACTATGTAATAGGTACTTCTATCTATGCATATATTATATTTTTTTATATTATTATAGTTTAATGTTAAATTTATTTATTTATTTTGTGAAAGTTATGTGAATAAAGTACTTCTCAAAAAAAAATCTAAAAAAATAAATTATATAACGTTAATTGTTACTACAGTGGAAAATACAGTATATATAGAGGAAAAGAAAAAAACATTTATATCTCTCTCTTCTATCTACGGATACAAATCCAGTAGTATCACCTTGCGCAATTACAATAACAAATACGATACCTGGGTTACGATAACTACGATGTTGTCTATAGTATTTAATACATATATTTTGATTGAATTTTAGAGAAAACAATATTATTAAAAAGAATGGATTTACCACCCCACGGGCCACTAGTATATTAAAATATACCCATAAATTGAACAATATAGTCTATTGTGTAATATAAAGATTTAATCTGTAGATACTATACATAAATAATGAAACTACTACGGCTGGAATGGCACACTATTACAAATATTCGAACGTATTCCGATAGAAATTTAAACTGAAATAGAGCCCAGTATGCAACTTGTACATATACGTCAAACTATAGATATATGTTGGTGAGGCGCTAAGAGCTTTCCAAGACGAACTCCCCAGAAATGCATTTACATGTCACGAAATCCTATGAGAAAATCTGCACGTGGCGTTGATTGTCTGCTTGTACCTGTCTTGTAGACATGCAGTATATATGGCATTATTAACTCATCGATACCTGATATTATACCCCTACCTAGCTATATGTATGAACGCGTTAGATAATTATTGGGTTTGTCGCAATGGATTACGCCATCTGTTTGTTTTCGCAACTGATCGTGACAAGTCGTTCTTTGCTCAGTACTTATATTGTCTGAAATTATGTATCAAGCAAAAAAGCAAATTAGTTATTTATAATCACTTAATGAATACATTTTAGAATTGAGAGTGTACAATTTGGTTATGATTCCTTTTCATAGTTTAGTGTTGAACAAACTGGGATTTTTTGATCCTAAAGTAATTATCCATCATAAGTACTCTACGGTTCACTTTAGGTAAAAAAATAATCCATAGGAGAAAGAGACTATACAATTATAAACAAATTTTAATGAAGCTCAGTTCAACTCGCGATGAAAAATAAAAAAGATTTTTCTTTTACCGGCCACGATGACCGTGATTGATTAGTACAAAATGTCTGATTATTTTAAGTGGCAACGGATCAAGTTATTAAATTTGTTACCTGGTCGTAATCAGTCACAAATACAATCGGAGTGCATGTTAACACATAATTATTGACCGCAGAATCATCACTTAGTTAAATTTGGATGATAATAGTGAAACGAAAATTGAAGGTAATAAAAGTCTATAAATATTTGCAAATACACATATGTAGTTACTAGGACATTTGCAATACGTTGCTATCCTTTACAAACGTGATTTGCGATTCATTAGCAATCAACAAGGAGGTTAAACAAAGGGGCCTGTTTGATACGACACCCACTGAAGTGAGGTTTATTAGTCTTGTATTTGTTTAACGTGAAGGCAGAGCGAACGGGGTGTGGATAAGCAAACAGATTTTCGAAGTAACAGATTTTGGAAGCAATCTGGTGCGTGTTTACATAGGTTCTTCTAAGGTATGTTTAGAGTTAAGTAACTGTTGGGTGTTCGGAAAGTGAAAACCTCAATAGACATAGAACAGACAACAAGAACAGTATGGCGCAGTTGCAGAATCCTACACGTTTTATTCTTTTCTTACTATTAAATCCTTTCGAGTTTCTGCAAATAAATGTCCGCTATTGTTAATAAACACATTCTTCTTCTTCTTACTGATAATACATTAATGTATCATTTATTATATAAAATAACTACAAAGAAATGAACAATACTCACGCCTCTTTAGACTGGGATCGCAGTATGTTGAAAGGGAATATAGAGGATAAAGAGCTTTCTCGGAAAGTATGGAACTTAAAAAGTAGTACGCGTATCTCGAAACGCCTCGGCTACGTACTAGATCGGGTCGATTCTACAAATACATTTTGATAATAGCTAAGATTCAATCACTCAGCTAAACAGTATGAGTTTAGGTGTTTTATAAATACTACTAGAGTATGTTAGGTACTTGAAATAGTGTTGGTAAGTTGTTTCAGGATGTTTTCGAAAATTACGGCGAAAACATAGACCAATTTCAGCGAATTACTTAATAGTGTTGAAATGGCGCGTGTTCATTTTTGTTGTAAGTATTCCTCTATCAAAATCATATGCGAGTATATGGCATAATTAGAGTAAACGAGTCATACTTTACAATCATTTTGTAGATTATTTATATTTTCTCGTTTTCTAAAGTAACTATATTTGGGGTAGAAAAGGTTCTAAAATATAACTTTACCAAGTCGTCCCAAGTAACATCTTGGTTTGACTCCTTCATAATGTATTCTGTATTTATAATAAGTTTATAATATTAAGGAGGGCAAACGTCGTACCGCAATTTTGGATCGGTGAATTTATGAAAATGTCCCAGTTAGCGTAGGTACACAGACGAATTACAATTGGAGATTAGTGAATAGGTGTAGATAATGTCACTACCTACATACGTCAGCTTGAACACGGATATGTCATTCTGCTCACGACAAATTGGTGTGCACATTAAATACATGTATCTAACAAAAAACTTGATAGTGTTCAAGAATTACTTTGCAAATATCTAGTTGTGTAAAAATTTTATATGAGAAAAGAAATGTTTAAGTCAAGTCAATTTAAGGCTTAAGTTACTTTTAAACTATAAAACAAGGTCAGTGATGAGGGATACTGTCCTTGTACCAGAGTCATGGCCAACATGGTTGTCCTTTCCAAAGCACTACATTGTTGTCCCTTTCCGAGTCTCAACTAATTACAAATAATAGGTAAGTAGTCATAGGAAACAGAGAGGAAATGGAAGCGTCACTATAGACCAGCGGTCACACTAATATTAACTCGTTCTGCCAGCCAGTTAAACCCAGTGTTAAGGAAAATTAATTTCTTGATTTCAACATCAAACCAAATATATTATGTTTAAGCTAAACCTCGGTGTTAAAACCTAGGTTCTTGAAACCTTTTTACAATTAGCCGCGTGGTTCCCCATCTCTTCCCATGCGGTGTCGTACAAGGCGAATAAGGGATAATAAATTTATACAGCCCAGATGCATGCCTTGAGTCAACACCTTAATACGTGGGACCGAATTCAACAATTGGTGAAATGTGCGTATTAATGCACCTCTGTCTAACCCTCCGAAGATAAAGGCGTGATTTTATATATGTATGTATTGATGTATAATGCAGGATTTCAAAACATGCACTTGGAAATGGTTTTTCTACTACATAAATATATTAAACACTAGCAAAGCAAGGCTTCAAGAACTGCAAAGAATGCAGAAAAGGGCTATAAAGACACTGTTTCATTATCCATATATAACACCAATTCACAAAGTGTATAAGGAAACAAAGCTTATGAATATCAAGCAAATATATCTGTACACCACTTGTATATTGATTAGAAGAATTATGGATGGAGCCATCCACACCAATATAAGTTTTATGAAGAAATCAATGACAAGTAAACGCTTTTTTTTGTTTGCTTGTTTTGCCAAAAATACGTACAAATTACGCAAAAAAGAGTATTACCTATGAAGGAGCACAAATATATAATGGTCTTCCGTCTGAAATAAAAAATGTAAGCTCGTTTCACGATTTTAAGTCTCAGCCTACATACTGAATTGAAGCGTAATTAGGCAAACATACTTTTGAGATCGGAACCGCCAAATGAGTACCCCTCTCTTGTCGTGTCGGTGACCTATTTAAGTACTTATTTATTGTTATGTTCTCATGTAAGTGACTGTGTATGTCTTTTTGAGAATAAATTCTTTAAACCTATATATCGTTTCAATAACCTAACTAAAGTAATTTATTAACTATTCTGTCTCATTGCATGACTCGTACTCTCGAGGGAGTATTATGTATTTGGCAAAACATGGTCCATGAACAGTCAACAAAAGATATAAGGATATAAATGTTTGCATATAAAGTTGTATGAAAAGGTGTATACTCCTATCCTTTGTCGACTGTACACATTGACCATTTAATCGCTCTAAGTGATAAGAATCATCTTATTAGTCCCAGAGCCATTCAGTTAACATCAAGATGACTTAATAAGTTAATATAAAATAAATATATATCGCAGTTGCAAACTATGACAGTAACCTAATGGAACTGCTAAAAAAAATTATGCAGTAACATACAAACTGTGCAATTTCTGAGAGCTGAGCTGTAAGTGATTGTGTACAAGTACTTTGTAGTAGATGAGAACATTTGACTAGTATGAAGTTCAAATTGCTGTAATTTTGACAATTCAGAACACACACACGCAAATATACATCTGGTATTGTTGCATAAGTGTATAAAATAGCTGACTAAAAATATTACCGTATAAAGCCTGAGTGGTTGTACTATCCAATGGGAGTGGAGTAACTTTCAGATATTTGTGTACTAACGTCAACTAGGTACATTTTGCAAAATTATTACTTATAGTATTTGCATATCGATTTAAAGATATTTATTAAGCTAACAGTGACTTTTACGGTGGTCACTGGCTCTTGGACTATACCTACTCTCATTCGAAATTTTATTGCAAAGCATAAAAAATAATGTTTTAATATATTTAGTACTCACTTACTATTTAATTGTCAATGAATTGTAGATAGACAACACGCCAGTTAAAGATGGAACGCCCATTAATTATTATCGGCAAAAGAAGGGATATAACGATTCGCTTAACCATATAACAGTCAACTAATTAGCACTCAACAAGGTTTCATGTATAATTAGAATCTTATACAACGTGTTTAATTATTTGTTGGATATAATTTCATGCTGTTTAAAGTAAGTACTGCTTATTAACTGTTAAATAGACTGTTTTGTTATCAGTGGGACCTGGTTTTAAATGTTGAGAAGAATATTTTAAATGCAGAGTTTAAGAAAAATAGGCAGTAATTATAGAAACGGTGTACTTACTTAATGTAATAAAAAATATGTTTGATACGTTTAGTAACCCTCATCATTATCAATGTACCTATGGATTGAAATAAAAAGTACATTCATTGAATATTAATCAAGTTTTATAATTCAATTTGATAATTATTACATCGGACAACTTACTAATTATTACATCGGAGCCAGCATTCTTCTTTAATGTTCTTACCTCGCTATTAAATGGCAGGAAAATAAGTAGCAGGTTCTAGCTTTAAGATGATTATTTTTACTGTCTACTGGCCATTTTAAATGAGTACCTAATAAGCAATTAGTGGTCACCTGTAACTGAGAAACAGTGCGGCATGCAACATCACGACAGCAATGTTAAACTAGAATTGATATTTGTATAAAGATACATTCACAATTAAGCGATGGTCTATGCCGCGCTACTACTACCCCTGTCCTATAGGGTAGTTTTTTGCAATTGAAATAAATTCTTGTACTGAGCATATTAATTAAAAATTGTAACAGGGCGGCAAAAACGGCATCCCTTTTTATTTTATAGTTATAATTACTTTATTCATTATTCGTCCAATTACAAATTTGGCTTCATTAAATCACGTGGTATCTGTATAAAAAATCCAAATTTACCGTTTTCTCGTATCTACTAATCCTCATTCATTTTTAATCGCAACATGATTTATTCAAAGTATATTTCTAATTAAATATATCGACTTTTTACCCGTGGTCAAATATTTTAAATATTTACCTATTACACAGTTTCGATTCGAAAATTATATATCCCTTACCACTTTTTTAAACCATTGAGGTGCTAAACAAGCCAACAGTATACCTACCTGATAGAAAATGTTCTCCGTTGCCTCTGGTCGCGTGCAGCAACCAAGGTGTCATGTCATGTTGGTGAAGTTAAATGCGACAGCTGATATTTATTGATTGAAATGTACATTTTTCCGTGTACATAGGTATGAATGAGATAGCAAAATTCATAATTATAAAGTATATAAAAATAAGTATATACCTATAGCAGATTTTGGAACTTGGAAAATTAGAATTTTGGGTAATAGCATTGTCGACCATAATAATTAAGCTAGACTAAGTAAATTAATGCCTCGCTAATATTTTGCTCTCGACATGAAAAAATTGTCGTAAAAAGAATTTAAAAATTGAAACTTTTAAAGTTCTACACAAATTATGTTCAAATTTAAACATCGATGTAAAACCTTTTAAGATTCTTTCCCAAGTGTCAAGTTCACAAAACCCTTAAACCTATTCTACATCAACGACCTTTGTCACACACGCCTGACTACACGCCAAACAAATACCTCTCGCTCACACACACGGGCGTAGGGACATCGAAAATGTTCATTCACAAAGAGGCCAAACGTGTCCCCAGTCCCCTGAACCCATCCTCTTCATCTTGTCTTATCTGTGTTCATTCATTACCATCTAGTTTTATAAAAGTCGACGGCCCGAAAACATATCACGCCTCCATTTTTTGTCCCACCACTTAATTATCTAGATTTATATCAAGATATCATCGATATTAAAATAAAATAAGGGCATTTATAAAAAATGTTACATTTGAAATTATAATACAATCGATATACTTTATCTCTTTCCAAAGATAGACAGCTTCGTCAAGAGTATGTATGTAATTGATGGCATTACTTTTTAGAAATCATTAATTTTGAAGAAATGTCATTATTTTATGTTTATTTTAATGTGTTCTCTTGTCTTGCGCTATCTTATCTTGTCTTATCTGACGTGTAAGTGTATTTAAATTGGTGCTAATTGATAACAATGTGAACGTCAACACATCACACCAAGTGCTTATACATAATAAGAAATAATATTACCCAGACCACAATTAATCTCAATTTGGAAAATCGGCGGTTAATTACATAAATTGTTGAGGTGAAATGATAAATAGTGATTGGATCTGTTGTAAATGATTCTGTATATTACAAAGATAATAAATATACTGCCCTAACAAAACAATAGAACTTTAGGACGTTTCATATGTTCAAGCTAAGTTTCTTGATAAATTGCTGTTGACTTGATTACTTTGAATTTAATATTGATATCGTTGTCAACTAACCTGACAGGACAATGAGTGGCTTTATACATCAAACATGAGCATAGAGACCACATGTTGTTACATGTAATAGATATTATAAAAACCACAGAACAAAAGAACGTTAGTAGTTACGTACTACGCTGATTGAGTACTTAAAAATGACTCATTCATATACTCTTTTGTATTTTAATCAAAATATAAATTCTAGGATACTACACAAAATTAAATAGATATATGCATAATGAAGGTATTATGACATTTTGTGTATTTCTACTGAGTGGGAATCAAACCCGCGATCCCGATCACATGAGTCGTGTTCGAAATGAATGAAAACAATATATGTATTTTTGTTTTCAAGCAAGTAAATAAGAAATAAATAAGTTATCTTTTGAATTTTAAATTTACAAAATAGAATAAATGAGAAAAAGAGTAAAATAATAATTTTCAGCATTTCAGGAAAAATAAATTAGAAAATAAAACACGGTTTATGATAACTTTAGTCACATTTTAGAATTAATCTGCAGTGAGTCTTATTCCTACAAATATTATTTTACTGTTAAATGATTTATGAATATAAAATGAATTTCAAATCAAGGTTCCACAACTCATGGGAACCTATTCCCGAGATAAATGTGCCGCCTATGTCCAAACTTTTCTATCTCTGTACTAAATTTCAGCCAAACCTGTTCAGCTATTAGAGCGTAATTGAGTGACAAACATCAAACATCTTCACAGACTTTTACATTTATAATATTAGTATGCTCAAATTGGAACTTGTGACATTTGAATACTCCCATTGGGTGAAAATTGCATAAACTCATAAAATGTTTCGGCATATATTCATTACACTCTAATCTACTTTAATCTGAATTGCCAGACACAGGATTGCCAGACGGTGAATATTCATTGGCAGTAGTCTGCAACAGGCTAATTGATTGATCGACTCACTATTCGGAGAGCCATCAAATAATGAAACACAACGTACTAGATACTACTAGCCCACAGTTTCACCATGGTCACTTGACATGTAGATAAAACTGAGTATTTCTTCCCACCCAAAACCTAGCCATCATCATCTTACTGTTGTTCTTGGTTGCTTCCGAGGCTTTCACGTAAGAGACCGAGATTCGTAGACTCTTAATTGATTTGGCTTATCTTGGCTTTTACGGGGGCGACTACCGTTCGACTAACAAATTTCTAAAAGAAAGCCTAACATCAGAACCTCATACATTAATCAGCAATTATACTGGCTAGCTGGTGAGCTTTGCTGGGACCCCATACACTAATATTAAAAATATTGGACCTCAGCCAGATAATGGTTTATATACGTTAGCCAAACAGGAAGATAATTGAATACCTAACTAACAACAAACTTATCTACAAGATATCTTTTAAAAACCCAAATAAAATCTATATTTTGAAGAAATGTTCAATCTTAATCAGTTAATCATCGATAGTTTTAAAACGTTTCGTTGTAAAAGTGATCCGTTTTAATATAAAAAAACTAGTGAATGACCTGTTTTTTTTATAAAAACGGAACATTTGTTGTAATTTCAGTTTTAACTATTGATGTTGAAAATAATGCTGAAGTTAAATCATAATAATACTAAAGAAATAAATATATCTACTATCTCCACCAGATAAATATACTACAAACACGGATGAACTAGATACTCAACAAGGCAATGAATCACAACATAAATTTTCATTATAATAATACTGCTTTAACATTTAGTACCTGCCTTTGGGATAAGAGTTAATGGGCACGCATATCTGTATGTAATAAGCTAGCTACTGTAATCCCCGTTTTTTACTGAAAAATGTCTGGATATTGCAAATTCGATTAGTACCTATTTGAAATATGGCATTTAATTATTCGTGAGTATATCACAAAAACGCTCGTATAAGAAAAGAAGTAGAAATAAAAGTGTATGAGATGCCGAAGTGAAGTGCAATTTATGTGTGGATGTGCATTTTTCAAAAGTTGTTCGTCCTTTGTTGTGCGTCGGATACATCCCATCGGTGGGCTCGATTCGCTTGGTTTTAGTTAATTACTGAGTGCGACTAAGCGCCGGGCGCTGCCCGCAGCCGCGCTGGTGGCCGCTACACAAAAGCGGGTCGATGCCTCCGATAACGAAGCCAGTTTTTATCTTCTTATTTTAACGCTTTTAATTAGTTAGGAAAATATTCTCAAATAAAAACTGCCAGCGGCATCCGCGAGGTTTCGATTTAAGGATTGTCTTTGACCGCTCGCAGCCTCAGGCGCTCCATAAAGGAATGGAATATCGCTATTTCAATGGGCTTCTGTATTGCCGATAACTTTAAAAACAGTAACCGAACGCATTGCGTTAATGATTTTCTTGGTTAATACCTACACTCGTAATGAGTAGATTCTCACAAAGCGAAATTACATTAGACACTGGGTTTTCAGATTTATTATCCAACTGCCAAGGGAAGATATGTTTTTCGTGCGTATCTTGTACCTATGTATGTTTGTAATATTCTTTATTACCTCATATCCTACAAACTAGGGGACGGATTTTTTCAATTAACATATATTTAGGTTCGTCTGGGTAACCCAAGTGTTCCTATATAGGTGACGCGAAAATAAAACAAACATGGCCGCTGTAATACACTATACTTTTAAGGAAAAAAAAAAAAAATCAATGCTGAAATATGGGTATCAAATTAAAGGGCTTATCACGACGATTTCAAAATGGTTTATCATGATCTCCTTTTAATTAAAAAAATAAATTAGTGAAAATAATTATGCTTAAATGCCTGCGCTCGGCAACTAGTCCGCCCCTTGCTTGATCTCCACTGTGCCCTCTGGTAGTCAGAAGAACATGTGGGAAGTCTTTGAGCAGCTCTCTACAGGCCCGCTCCCGTCGTGGCTGGTATTTGACGTAGGCGGCAGCGTCTCCCCTAAGAGAGAGGTTCAGCCGTCTCCGTTGCCCTGGGTGCACCGCATAGAGGTTCCGGACCATACACCCCAATCCCGTTACCGCTGCACCTTCGGTTCAGCTAACACTACCCCGGTTTCGGTTGTGATATATTTCGAACTTGATAATTTAATCGTTTTCAAACAATGTACGGGAATCTACCGAAGTTATTGACATTTATAATTTCGTAATATAAGTTTTGATAGTCGCGTGGTTCCCGGCAGATTAGAATTTGGACCACCCCATCTCTTGCCATGCGGTTTCGTACAAGGCGACTAAGGGATTGGGCTATTTAACATCAGACAGATATATACAGCCGAGATTCAGAATTAGATGCATGATTCGAGTCAACAATAGAGTTCGGAAGACAGCAATGAGCTCACCCCCTATTACGTGGAACTAAATTTAATGTGAAATATGGGTGTTAATTCACTTCTGTGTAACCCTCCGGGGATAAAAGCGTGACTATATTTGTGTATGTATATATGTATGTAATATTTTTGAATGGTACATCCATTTCTATAATTATACAATAATCAACAGGCACTGAAACAGTCTTCAATACAAAATAATTTATTTGGATAAGAATTAATATAAAGGTATCAATAAAATGATCTGGTTTTTATCGGTATTTCCATCAACCACGCTTGAATTTATTTCATTCGCGCAATATTTTATACTACGATATTTTTTAAACTATTCATTGTAATTATATAGCTTGAATGGCAATTGTGATCCACATTAAATGCATAACGTATCTAACGTATTTAATTGGACTAGCGCGATAGCAGTCGCCTTGTGGTCTAAATTACACGATAATTAATTTAAAACTATAATTTTGAATATTATTAAAGATCTATTGTCATGAACTTCTTAAATTCACCAAGGCAAATTACTTATTCTTTATGTCTTGTGATTTTATTTCGAAAAGAGCGGTATTTCAGTTTATAAGACTCCACAAACAATATTATTACATGACCAATAATATTTTTTATTCTCCAGTTGACTGTCTGTGATAACAATAATCCGCGCAATTTTCGTATAAAAGGTACAAAGTTTCCGATTCATCTATTTAATTTTTTTATGAATAATAATATTAAACCTCCTTGATATCTACATTTTTTTTATACGGCAGCTGTGAATATTTCAAATAGGTGTGGGACTATGTGTGATTGCCCTAAAAGGTAAAAAATAAATAATTGTGTGAACATGTAAGTAACATGCGCGTGCGCGTGTGTGTGTGTGCGTGCGTGCGCGTGTGTGTGTGTGTGTGTGTGTGTGTGTGTGTGTGTGTGTGTTTGTGTGTGTGTGTTTAATTATGTGCTTTTTTGTGTAATTGAATGCAATGCAATTATCTTCCATATAACGTTCCCTGCGTACCTGCAAATTTCGTTCAAAAGGAGTCAAAATTTTTGCTTCACATTTTAATATATAGATAAGAAATAACAGATGTATTGTTAAAAATAGCTTCGAAATTGTCACTAAACTTTTCTGTAATACCAATGCATACATTAATCTGCATGATATTTTATCCGTGACAAAACCGAATCGAAATATAGGTAGGTATGCCGGGTATCTTATTGATAGCCATTTTACTATCAGTCTCAACATGCAACCGCTAAAAAAGGTAAACAATGAAACGATCAATAAAAATACTTACCTAACGATATCGTTTCACAACAAATACAATGAACGTCCATAAAATGCTTATTATTAGTAATAGTAGCTAACTTAATAATGATTACAGCAGCGTCTGTTGAATATTTTGTAATTAGAATATATGAATAATGAATACAGTATTCTCAGGTCAACAATTAAACCACAATGAAACTTAAATATAAGTTGTTTCGAAAGTTTCCTAATGAAAACAATGATACACCCGTATTCAAGTTGTTTTAGCAGTTTATCAGTGTCTTGCTTGTTTTATAAGGTAACGTTGGCGTACACTAGGTAATAACATTGTATTAAATAATAACATATAATTAGTATCTACCTGCTACAAAGATAAAGGAGGGACAACGGAGTTTTTTAAAAGCTGTTTACAATCAACCGTAAGTGGGGGTACAGACATCGACGAAAGTTATTTGTTATCCCGTCCGATTGTCTAATTAATAATTGACAGTTTCACTTTTACACTTTGTTTTATTTTAAAATCTTAACCAGTGATACATATTATATCGTACTCGTGGACTTCCATGTCATATTCTTGTAGTAGGTACTTCTGAATAAAGTACTTTGGTTACAAATCACAACTAATTTCACGATACAAATGGGAATCCTTAGGTATTAAAAGAACATTAATAGTCAAAAATAAATAGCACGCATAAAGACATTATAACCTATCTGTAAGTTTATACAAAAGAACGATGTAAAAGCAAAAATAGTTTTGCTGGATTATTAATTCTATTATCTACTACGTAAATATTACAGTTCAATCATGTCGATTGAACTGTAATATTGTTGTTTGTTTTGTCAAAGTTTCTGGCAGTTCGGGTGAAATTATTGCAATGGCATGTCTATTATTTGAAAAGTACTATCCAAATTATTTAAAACTTTACTAGTAGTTACCCCAGTATGAAACTGCAATTCGCTACAGTCCAAATATCTTTAGGCTACTTCCCGATTTAGTTACTCGAAATCTAAGTTGATATATGTAATTTCATTTTAAAAATCCTATCTCGATAGTATGTTTAAAAACAGACATAGCGTGTATTTTCGTTAGATTTGATTCCGACAGCCGCATCAACGTTATTTCTTGAAAGACAAACTCAAAGGTTAAAAAAACAAACAAAGAGGTTTCAAATCAAATATAACATAATGGTATAAAATGAAGGTGAAAGAGTGTTGTACGCGATCGTACTGCGGACGTAAGGCTCGTTACCACGTTATCGTGGAGCGGGCCGCGATGTTTATCTTGACAGCCACGTCGCCGGCCACCTCTCCGGGCCTTCACCATCGACACCTCACAACAATAAATTGACCTTGTTAACCCTTTATGCAACACTACCTTAGTTTTTGTTTACTTTATTTATAACATTTTCATGTAATTGACGCATTCATTAATTAATGCTTGCAGATCATGCATAAAAACAGGAACAATAATAAAGGACTTAGTTAAGTAACATATAAACCCGAACATATTTAAGTTCATCTTAAATAAATACTGAAGAATATCAGGTTACTTAGCTACAACGCCCATAGGAACATCTGATTTGGTTGTGTGGACGTGGCTTACCTATAAATCCTACATGCCAATGACGTCGTCGTGACAATAGACCATGCCGAACGTGATAGGGGGCTCTTCACTTCACTCAGTGGTGTTAAACGAGTCGTACGGAAGACTGCCAATATTTGATGTAGTAAGTACATACAAAATACGTCTAAAACAGCTATGGTTACTATACCTAAATGTTATAGATATGTAGGTAATGATACCTACTAACTACTACTAATCACCGATATATTTATTTGGTTCGAGTACCGCGAAATAATACCAAGGTTAACTTACTAGGTATTTTATTGTTTACGGGAATTTACGCGATCATGGTATATGTACAACAATACCTTTTATTTGCCTGACGTTTCGACCGAAACCAGGCAAATAAATGGTAATGTACCTATACCATAATCGCGTTAATTCCCGTAAACATTATTGTTTATCATGGAACGCGAAAGTTTACAAGTTAGTTTACTAGATACTTTGTGAACCAACCTAACAATTAAGTACTTTAAATTCAAAATAGATAACGGTGAAACTACAAAACTGGTGTCGTTAAATGTTATTAATTACAAGTTTTCAATCATATCCATTTTTATGTGCTATAAAAATGCTTTGAATACCTACTTTCTATTTGTACATGGTTACTGGTAACTCGACGTATTCCTTGGGCTACAATTTTGAGCTATATTTATGGCCGAAAATCAATAGTTTTCGATTCAATATTAATGTATTACAAAAATAATAAAAAAAGGCATTGCACAGTGGAAGTTTAATTTAATTCAATTTTGCAGGTGATACTTTTATTAAACTAGAATATTGATACTGAACTTTTAAACAGAAAAATTGTTGACCATTTCATATTAAAAAAATGAAAATTTTCACCTTTGTCAGTATTCCAGGTGTACGCATAATAGAATTGCGGGTACATGTTAGTCCTATATTTTCCTAATGAGTGGACAAAGTTCTTTTGTATCAATTACTTATTAGTTATTAAAATTAAAAGGATGTGGGCTTATAGTAATCTAATAGTCACGTAAAAGAGCTGGGTTTCACACGAGAACAGAATAACGATATGACGATCTGCACAATTACGATCTGCATGAGTATGACAGTCCAACAATGTGGTATGACAGTGTCAGAAGACAATATAAATATTTATCATAGATTCATAACGGAGCTCATATTGACAAAGCAAATGATTTTGTTAATATCTGGGGGTCTGCCATGCAATATCCAAACGCGAGAAAAATATATGAACACGAGGGAAAACGTCTTTGGTTCAGACTTTGAGATAAATGTGTTCCATTAAAACTTAAATTCACAAACGCGCATGTTTCTAATCACACAAGGTCATAATTTCACCAATTCTGACGATAGACGTAATTTTGTTCTGCATAGTTATCTAGCAAATTTAAGTAATAGTAAGGTACCTCTGTACCAATTAGACACGGAACCCTAAAAACCGATAGTGATTTTAAACCATGTGTACAATTTTGTTTTCTGATTATAGGCAGTATTTTTTTTTATTTTATTGCAATTGCATATAGTTAAACGTAAACTGAAAATAATTCTAGTCTTTAAACGATTACTTTAAACAGCTTCATTTCCGAGAACGTTGAGAGATCAACATAGCACACTATCCAATCGGAACAGTGGTTCAATACCCTTTTGATTCCTAGTAACACTTTACTCAAATCACTTGTTAACTATTTATTGCATCGTTATATGAAACTGCAAAATTCGATTTCGTTCCTAATGACACTACGATCAATGTTATTTCAAATATCTTGTTATTTTATTATTTATTTACTGCTTAGTAAAATTGCATTGATGAACTTTAATTTGATAGGTATGCAGTCAATTCATAATCCAGACAAAATAAGGATTTGACCTTGTACAAATTGACATAGAGCTGAAAATTGGTAGGGGTCTTAAATATACACCAGAAAAAAAGAAATATCAAAAGTATTTTGTAATTTTTCTCGTAAACATCAAGTACTATCGCAAAAGTACTTCGGACAAAGTTGTAGATTATGTAATTAACTACAAAATTGATCAACTTACTTGTTTTTGTGCGGATCACCATTTCGGAGATATCGCGATTTTAAAATTGGAAGAAGTAGAAGACAGTATATAATTTTTGACGTTGCTCACATCCGCTAAGAAAGGTATTTTGGAAATTTGGTTGCTAAAGAGGCAAAATAAAGGATGAACGTGTGTAAAGAAGTTCCTTCCCGTTCATCCCTTATTTTAGTCCGTTAGTAAAAATTTTGTCTTAAAAACTTAGTTATATACATTTATAACACAACTTTAGTATACTTATACTAAAGCAGTACAGTGTTGGCGATATGTGGGCTAAAGAAAACCACGACAACTGTACAATATCACTATTCGCGAGTTCTAGTTTTGCTTTGCTCGCTTCAAATTCTTCAATCAATTAAGGGCTACCGCCTGAATCTGATATTTATGAATTTGTAAATTTTACCCAAATATATATATATTTTTTATACCACTTAGTTGGCAGACAAGCACACGGCCCACCTGATGGAAAGTAGTTACCGTGGCCTATGGACGTCTGTAACACCAGAGGAGTCACAGTCGCGCTGCCAACCCTGTAAGTACAGAGTTTCTGTGCCGTCAGTAGAAGACAAATCAGGACAAGCCTTTAGTCTTCCCACTGACGGCACAAATTCTCCAGTGAGCTCTGGCTACCTTACTCACCGCTGGGAACACAACACGAAGTTATTATAACCACGGTTTTCTGTAGGGCGGAGGTACTTCCCCAGTCGGACTGCTCAATCGGGCGGATATACCGCCGTGTCCTACCTCCTGTAAATATCTTTTAGGCCTGCAAGAGATGCTCCAATTTTTAATAAAATTTCCTTTACTACCAATTGAACTAAATATTTTCTGGTTGAAATAGTAAAAATTTGTGGAATATAGGACAAATAAATTACATTCTACTTAATAAGTCGTTTGAAACGAATAAATGAGACATAAAACAATTTCTTAACTAGGTAACATCCGATTAACTTTCCATGAGCACGCGCCTTCTCACTAAAATTTGGAAACTCAAGGTTGCCAACTGCCTGTACATATTTTCTGCCTAATAAGCAACCATCATGTGATAAACATTAAAACGTGATGAAAAATATGTTGGGCGCTCTGGACAGTGGTCAGGTGGAAGAGTCATAATTTCAGCACTACGAATGCGCAAAATCGATCAGAAATGCCACCCTCAGACTCAAAATAGATTTAGCATTTTATTTTATTTTTATACGCTGAACTTTTGTACGGTTCGTAAAAGTTACCGCCATACCGAGAACTTGACTACCTTCTTTTCTTTTGCCTATCTCTCTTTTTTCTGCAGGCATGTTATATAATCCACCAATTTATGTCAGAGTAGGTTTATATAATGTATTTAACTCACATAGACTGACGTGTGTCATGGTGAACATACGATCAATGATTCCCGCAAATATCGATAGATTTGTATAATTGTTTATAAAGGTAAATGTAAGAAATTTCATGCTGCTTACTTTTTAAATCACGGACTTTCAAGCAAATTTTACCCTCTTAGCAGAGAAGTTACCAAAAATAGTTTCCAGGTGTATTTTGGCAACTGGATTTTCCAGCGAAACCACCTTAACAACGGCAGGAAATAGAACTTAGTAACGCGTCAGGTGCAAGAGGAGCTAAAGTCGTAATTGGCTCTAAGTTTACATCGACTCCTCGTTTCCAACCTCAAGTTTCAAGTCACTTCTGCACTTGATAGAATACTCTGTAACCGCGATATTTCACTGACCATCTGGCTAAAGAGAAGAGAGGAAACATCCGGTTTGGACCTGATAAAAGAAAAGGCAAAATCGATATATTTCTTAATCTCAAACTGGGTACTGTATGCTAGGTGTAATTGCAGAAACATCGTTTCTTCAAAAAAATAATGGAACAAGCTCCGGTCTCTCTTTGGCCAAGCTGTTGATTTTGTCGCAAATTAAAAACTTTGTTACATTTGACCTGTCGTATTTAATAAGGATATGAGAAAGTTTTACAGTACATTCTCACACAAAACTAACTACGTACCTATTATTTTAATTTATAAAATGTTTCACGCAAGATTTTTTAGCTAACACTATTTGATGACAGAGAAATCGGTGCAGTTCTTCGTATATTTCTTTTTAAAATCATAGCAATTATTGAAGTGACTAACCAATAATAAAGATGAATTCTAAAAACAGCACTTTTGTTCACTTACCTTACTGCATAATTTGGCAACCTTGTGATAACTCAGAAACTTTTTAACTGTGCTGCTACTAAGAAAAAGATAAAAATCCAGTAGCATTTTACCTGATTCGGGAATTCAACCTACAAATATAACTTTACTTGTTATTAGGTTGTCACCTCAGAGTCCGTAACCCATTTCTACCATTATGGTTTTTTAAATCCGTGTAATATATATAAGGCCATGATTTGTACCATATCGGCAGCCCTAGCATCATAGCGTTTACAACAGAGTGGCACGACTGTAAAGTAATAATAATACTTACAGTTAATGGTTAGAATACATATTTGTATGCAGCAATTGATGGGCAGAACAAATAGGCTATTAAATCAGTTAGTAGGGATGGTACTCTAGTGATGGTGGACTCTTGGTAGTAATTTATCTATCACGAAGTAGGTATTAAGTAATCTGTATCTCATAGATACGGACTTTGGAACCGCCTGAAATTTAGCATAATAAATGAGAAAAAAATATTAAAGTAAAAACAGTAAGTATTTCGAATATTTTGAAATATTTTAATACAAATAACGTTTCCGTTTAATTTTGTTGTACTTCTTGTCTAGTTAACATTTCAAATGTCTATTTACATTGCACCGAACCTGTATCGTAGTAACTATTTATTAATCTGTGCCAGTATTACATTGTACACATTGTTATAATCTTTGTGTGAAATTGAAATAAAAACAGTTGGCATATAAATGTTAATAACATTATTCAAAACTAAGTACAGATAATACGACTGCGTCCCATATCCGTTTCAATTTTATTTACTGTGATCGTTTAAGACTAAAGACAGTACTAATATCGACATTGCTGCGTTAAAAACATGGAGTACACGTGTTAATTATCCACTTGCATACTAATTATGGCAGTCTGAGGGCTATATTATAGACACCCGTTAGAATGGTTTTAAAAAAGTAGTTAGTAGTAAGTTCATACGCGCACAGGAAGTTTGCTCGAGTTTTCGTGAGCCGCAACTTTACGATAAAATACGCACTGGCCATGCCGACGGGCGGCGACTCCTTATGAATAAATTATTACTAAGCGGCAGGTGGAATGACCTGACACAAAATGTTTTGATGGAATTGTTTTAATTGGACGTTATCTTGCCTCGACTATCGCACCCGATACTTCGTTACGAAAATATGAATTTGTTGGTCGACGATTCACACCACCGCCGTTTGCATTTAATTATTATTTCATTGTTGCATCTTGATAATAAGTTCAAAACAAATACCTAAGTGGAAAAACAGGCTAATTAAATATTTTTCATTGGATAAATGGATGAATTAAATGAGTATAAACAAATTCGAACTCTTTACAAAATACTTCTTAATAAATACCTACTGCTTTGGTCATTAGATTGAATTTCTTTTACCATGCGTGGTACAAACAACTGTAATAATAATGAACTTATTATAGAAGTTCAAATTTACCTATTATATTGTTCCTCTCAATATTATAGTAAGCAGTTCCAAATCACACGTTGTCTTCCACATAATCATGTGCATCTGGCAAACCGATCGAGACATCAATACGAGTATATGTGTGTGAAAGGCCGCACTTTCTGGCGAGAATATGCTTGGTGTAAAACTGTAGACTGTAAATAGCCGCTTGTCGATACGTATATCAAGCTATAACTAAAGATATCGCTGCTAAGTAAAAAGTAATATTAAGGTGTTTTGTCCTTAATAGAAGGTGTGAATGTGGAAAACCTACTTGCTAATATGGCACTTACTGTTCAAGTACAATTTACAGTATCGTAGATACGGGTTAAGTCCTTCGTGCGTGACACGAGGTGTAATTTGTGCAGCCGGACGTTTCTCACATTGCTTTGTTTTATTAACTATCATTAATGATGTGGTAAAGCTGGCAAAAAGTTGATAAAAATGACAAAAATGAATGTCACTATCGTGCACTACATTTATTTTAAATTTTTTTGTAGATTTATTTGGTACTCGTAAAATAGTTATTATTAATATGTAAATTAGTGATCGTATTGTCTTCTTCTTCATCTTGGTGTTAATTCCAGTCGCATCCAAAGCTTTCACCTCAAAGCCTGGGGTCCGCTTTTTGAGAATAGAAAGACAGGTTTATCTGATCTTCGATATTTTCTGTGCAGAGACTGCCACCTGACCTCTACAACCTATTAGCGATATCGAAGTATTCTAGTTACGACCAGTTTTCGAACTTTTTAGGGTTCCACACCCGTAACGACTGCTAGATGTTTGTGTGACAACCGGGACCAATGGTTTAACATGCTCCCCGAGGCCCGACCAGACCAATGTAAGTAGCCATATTCATGCATGCTAAAATTTGCATTGAACAAGAATCGAACCCACGCCCTTTGCGTGGCAGTTGTATTCATACCGCCGCGCTATAGATGCATCTACATATAATCACGCCCTTTTCCACAGAGGGTTAGGTGAATTAACACCCACATTTCACCAATCACTGTATTCGGTCCCATGTAATAGGGGGTGAGCCTATTGCCGTTTTCCGGGCACTATTTTTGACTCTAGCTATGTATCTGAGGCGGAGTCTGGGCTGTATATATCTGTCTGATGTTAAACAGCTCTATCCCTTAGACGCCTTGTACGACACCCTGTGGGAAGAGATGGGGTGGTTTCTACTTCGATACTATTATTAGCGAAATCTGATATTCAGTTGCAATACCCATGACTAAATAATAAGTCATCATTATTTAAGCAAAACCTAATTTAATAGCAGATAATACTTATATACAATTGCCCTACGGCAAATACATTAAGTGAGCCAATTAAACCGACTACAGAGTCGATTTACACTTAATAATTGAGTTCGTATAATATACTCGTATGTTCATACCATATAAGTATACTGTCTGCCATGCAATAAATTGACTACTACCATACAACAAATACACCCTTTTACGATTACCCATGTCGTAAAAGTGAGACTAAAACTTCTAATAAGTATTCTTAGTGAAACACGATTACTCAATTAGAACTAGATTCAGATAGCTCGTAATCAAAAGTAATTCCAGAAGAATCTTATGTATCTGTAGAACACAAAAATGACCCTTTAAACGATCTGGCTTTGTTACACCATTCGTACAGTTTTACTTATTTTAAATTAGACCATAAAGTCACGTTTATTCTGAATAACATTGAGATTAAAACGCACTCATAACATGAGAAGACGATAGATTTCAATAGGTTAATATAAAAGATAGAACGGGCGGCAAGCTAGACTAACTGAAATGTGTTGACTATTAAGAACGCGTCTAGTTATGACATGGTTCATAACTCAGAATGAGGGGCCAGCATTGAATCAGTGGTTAGACAAAACTTAGACGTGCAGAAATTGCAAGTCTCGTTTATTTTAGTTACCTACTGTCACAACGACTCTTTCTACGAGTACTAGTCTGTTGCTATGCTAAGCAATTACACAGTATTTTTTTATTCTATAAAAGTTAGCATTACCCACAAGCAACTACTCTAATTTTCTCTAATTTTAAGACATGTACAAGTAAACGTTTGAGCACTAAACTTGTAACATTTGTAAAAGATACAAATTAATAATATGTTATCAGTACCTTATCCTGAAACAAGTTAGTTATTACGTAGTATGATTAAGAGTATACGGTTAGCGTATTAGTTGCAGCATTTATGAACCTGCTGATTTTTTTACTTGAAGTAAATGTGTGTCGTGTGCCTGTACGTGTTTATTTCCAGGTTATATTCTGACGGGGATAAAGGCGTGTTTATATGTATGTATGTATGCATTTTCTGAGAAATTCAACCTCTTGAATGATAAATCTAATACAGGCATTCAAATTAGAATTCGAACCAGTCGTCTCTGTTGCAAATAAAAGCAAAGTATCAATGGTTTAGAGTAGTGACAATTTAGATAAAATAGGTAATCTGTGGCAATGATAACATTTTATGGTACACTCTTATAAAACTGACTAAATGTCAAAAGTGCTGCCGATTTTAATAATGATTATCAATTATACTTATGTAATTTATATAAAGGAGTTATACTTATATATTGAATGTGCATTACGAGCTGATTGTGCTAATTGAATATTGAAGTGTTTCATAAATGAAAATCTGAAATGTACCTACATTGATCTTTGTTAGATATCTGCCGGTTTCTATGTGTATATTGCAAAAGGTTAGCAGGAGTATCTACTGAGAATTCCTATACCTACACTAAAGTAGCAAATAATGGTTCGTCATGTCACTAAATTGTTTGACCTCGGAATATTAAAAAAAAATCATTTATTTCCATAACACACCCTTACCACAAATCCATATACAGTGGCCCCACACTAGGCAAGCCTGTCCTGTGGGTACCTAATACGATTTACATATAGTTTCTTTTTTTTTTACATCACTGTATCCAATGGCTGATCGCAAAAATTACAAAACAAAATTAAGATGATATTTAGAATAGTGCCTAACTAAACATGCAAAGAAACAAAAATAAAGAAAAATGAACAAAACAAATGTAAATACAATGATGCGCCAACTGAGTTCATGCCCCGATCACAACAAGTGCAAGGGAAGGTCCTCAGTAAAATCATATGTCAGAGAGGCGAGCCACTCCGTGATCCTTGATTTTGCTTCCCTTAGTGAGGACTGCCTTATATCACACAATCGAACTGATTTGTTGTAGGTATAATTGTCCTTATATGGGCTAAAGCGTCTAGCGAAGATCGTGTTGATCTTAGGTAAGGGTAGTCTAAAAATACGACATTTAAGTAGATTAGGATAATCTGCCGAAGAGAAAACCGTACTCGCTTGTTGAAAACTATACCCTGTAGTTAGACAAAGCAGCTGTAAACCACTATTTCTAGGAGACTTAGTTGTATCTCCGGTCCTACTAAATCGATTGCGATCAAATAAACGTCGAACGACTAAACCTTATACAAACAAAAAAACCGCATCAAAATTTGTTTAAGTAGTTTTTACGTCCATTGTAACACAGACACAGACAAGAATTATAAAACGATGTACACGAGTTGATTTAGGTGCTAATTAAGTACTTTAACCATATTTTTATTAAAATATTATATTATTTTTTATAAAGGAATTTCCTTTATATTTAAAAAGACAAGATTTGTGTGGAAATAATTATAATACACAATAATTAAATAAATATATAGTCGCGCCGTCGTCGGCATGACAGAAGAAGAATAAGAAGAAATATATAATAAACAAAATACATTGTTTATGTGTAGGCTCTATGGAACAGAGCAGGCTTTCGAAATAAGAAGGCGTTTTTAATATTTGACTGAATATAACATAAATCTATACACAGTAATGACGTATGATGAGCTAAGGAACGGGATGCTTACCCTATGAAGGCCTCTTAGATTCGACGTATATCTAGAGCAGTATCAGCGCGGTCGCCTACCCGAAGAGTACCATATTCATCAAGGTAAGGAGATAAACTAAGTATCTGCATAAGTACTGCGAGCTAACGGTTTACCATTTTTTATTGCAGATACCTCATCTGGAAACGTCTCGTACTGGCTCTGTCTTAGAAGCAAGCGTTCGGCATCTTCTATCGTTGTGCTGTTTATGTCACAAGTTATTTTCCGATATCTCTTAAATGATGTTAGGACGTAAGTAGTAACACGCAACAGCTTCAACCATGATGATAATGGTTGAGGATCAGGCACAGGTAAGTTAACCACTAAATTCTGTGTAACGAAAACATGATCAACGGGCGCTGCAGATTCCGCCTGATGGCAAATATCATACGGCCACGACTCTTCGTTGTCATATAAAAATGTAAGACCGGTGATCCACTAATTTTGAAAAAGAAAACGATTGACATCCTCTCTCCTAGCCAGATCTGCTATTTTCATCATCGTATCTCTTCATATGCTCGCGTAAATTTCATCTTAACTTTTTAACGGACACCGTGCAGTAAGTATGTAATATCATGTCTTTAAATAGATATAATATAATTAGAAATAGATATTGTGATACCCTACGAATTAGCATAAAAAACTAAAAAAAAATTTGTCAACCACAATAAAATTTGTAAACATATTGTGTTACGATATAACATCTGATAATAAATGTTAAAAGGTTTTATCGCACTTGTACTTTACCTTGAACTGCATTAGTAAACCGGAAAAAAGCAATAAATTTCTCATAAACATACCAACGAACGTTCTACAATTAACTTTAATAAACGATGGGCATGCGAAGAAAATTAAGAGTTATATTTACTTTTGTAGTTTTTTATTAGTTTTCATCAAACACGCATAGTTTCAGTATTAAAGAAGGTAGAATAAATGTAGTCATATCTAGGAAAGTGATACTATAAAAAAGTTTAATAACATAAACTAAAATCTACTTCTGAAAGTAGAAGTAGCATGCCAATATTCAAGAAATAACAACGACACGGATAATTTTTAAATAGGAGTAATAAACCCTTTTGTTGAAATAATTTTATTTTTCAGAATAGTATTATATTAACTGTATTGTATTGACTATAATGTATTGATTAAATTAATTATGTAGAATAATATATTATATTAACTGCTGTTAAAATTGAACTTTAATGAATTTAATGGCTTTTACAGTATCTGGTTATGTATCAGTATGGATATGGTCAAGGATATGGTCAAGGAGATCCAACTAGTATGCAAGCGCTCCGGAAAAAAGGCGACAGCAGTAACTGTGTGTGTGGGGCCGAAATTGTGCCTTATAAAGACGAAGTCGCTGCCCCGCCATGTTGATTACTCCAAGTTTCCTTGATGGCAACTTAACCTAGTCCTCAAATTAACTGCGGTACTGGATTCCCCTGGAGATACCGACATCAAGGATCCCGATACTTGAGGAAATGGTAAGGGGTGTGCCCAGGAATTGCGGTGCTTCAATAAATGGGCTTTGTTGTACATACTTCTGCCTTAGTGGAGTTGAATTGGACTAGGTGTAGTCGTCTCGAAACGGATGCTCCAGAGAGAGTAGTCTCCATTTCGGACACAAGTTTTTCACCACTCTCCTCTACCTCGGACTGAGGGATATTTGCATGGCCGGTATCACACGTGTCCCCGGTACTGTCTTCCTTATAACAATGAATGAAGCCATCGAACAGCATGCCATTGATATGCAGCAGAAACAGGGTATGAGACAACATGGAGCCTTGTTGGACATCAGCGTTTATGTTCATGCAGTCCGAGCAGCTGCCGTCAATGACGGCTTGGATACTTCTGTCGAACAAAAAGCTGGCTATCCATACGCATAGTTCCTCAGGGAGTCAACTGGTAGGCAAACCAGTTTTTTTGTTTCTCCAAAACGAGCAATATACGCTTTTTTATATTTTAAGTGTTCGAGTTTGTCTTAGAGAACGTTTCAAAGAAATAGCCATTTCAACGTTGCAGCGCAAGATATACTGGCAAATTGTAATTAACAGTACATCTATTTGTACAGTAAAAATATAGACTAAAATAATTGGCACATTTATTTAATTGGTGTTCCAAACTACGATTACAGATACTATTGAAATAATCGACTCAATCAAATTTTGTAATAGTCATAAAACAAATTAATATTACAATAGGATGTTTGACCAGAAGTAGCAACGTCTCTCTTCACTACTCTACCTATATTATTACTACTATAGTAAATACAAAAGCACGTGCGTATCAGTTTTGAGAACAAATATGACAGAGCTGGTGTAATTCCACCAAGCATAGGTAGGAAAATAAGAAACCGAAAAGTATTACTATTCCATGTCACATCATCATGATCTCAGCTGTTATCCTGGTTGAATTAATAAGCAGGCATAATGGCTCGTAGGTCTATATTGCTTGGATGAGTTGCCATCGAAGATCTTGGTGCTGTCCCATTCTAAGAGACTAATGGTGTAAATTAAAGGTGCAAATTGATTAGAGATAAATAAATTAGAACTTTTCAACTTCACAATTCACATTTACAGTAATATTGAACAAAATAAAACATCAAATTCACTAATAGACATGAGACATATATACAGAAACAAATCACACTTAATAAATTTTAAGGGGTCAGTGGGTCCGTGACCACATTTAATATTATATCGCTAGGTGCAATGTTTCAAAATGTTCCGAATTTAAAATAACATAATTAGAGTGGTATACAATCATCATGATCCTAAATAATATTAATTAAATATCGTAACAGACTCCTAATACACAATAACGCTATAGGAATGAATGGTTTAGTCTCCATTACATACCCTGTAAACAGCTTTGGGACTTATAAAGTGTTAGGTATGATGCATGAAGAGGCATCGAACTTTCATTCATTAATTTATTTTGAAACAGATATACAAACTATAATTATAATACAAAAGCGCGAAGTGTGGACAATTTCCAAGTTAAAACGCTCGAGATTAACGAGATAAGTATCGTAGCGTCAGATAGTCATATATTGTTAACATTGTGTTTGACAGAACGTTCATCTTATTCAACAAGAATAGCAACATGCATTCGATGAACTCTAGGTGAGAAGAATAAATTAGTTAAATCAACTTTTATACTCTTGTAAATTAGTTTAGGTATGTTTTATTAGTTTCAAAATATAGTTTAATAACGAATATTTAATTATTGTCACATTTTACTCGTAGTTCATATTATGACCTATTTCACAAAGAAAGTAATAATACATTGGGTGTGCAAATAAATCTAACCATTTGTATATTTCAATCAATAGTTTAACACTCGCCACGATATTTACCATATTATTTATTCGTTTCGAGTAACCGATATTTCACTATTAATATGAATGATCTGTCAAATACGTATTATAATAAACCGACTAATTGAAATTTATGCATTCTGATCATTGTTTCCTGCGAATGAGCTAAAACTGTTATTAGACTAATAGATAATTATTTATGATTTAGACAGAAACGGGAGATGTAACTGATTGCCCGTACATTGAGTTATAAACAAAGCTTTTTAAATAACATTAATTACCATGCGACTCTAACTGTAGTAAAACAAATATTTTCTCATTTTCATATTATCTTTACGTTTGATATTTTACGACGTTTGTTGCAAAATATGACCTGTACTCTCTTTTTGTGCAACCAACTAAGGGTATAAGTTTCGTTGGTTGCTTATTCTTTTCGCACTTCTTTTATTGCCACTTTATAAATATTGATTATTTATAATTAACATCAATATATTTATCGTAATCAGTTGTATCTTCATACTTTTGTAGTTAATTTTCGCAATGATCCAATACTTGTCTAAAATATCTATTACACTATGATGTCTAAGGTTGTTTAACTTATAATTATTTTGATACATTTCAGCAGCACCTTACTTTTCTCTATGCGATCTCTATTCTGGGGTCATGATTCAAACATCTAGAATAGTCTTTGCATTTTGAACGGTTTTACCACGTTTAATATCAGGTGAGGTGTACCACCTACATAAAAAATAAATAAGTAATAAAATACATCATGAACCGCCAGGTATGTACAGTCAGCATTAGATTAATATTTACTAGTAAAGTACTCAAAGTGATCGTAATTAAAAAACTCCAATTTTATATTAGTTATCACAAAGCACAAATCAAATTGTATGCATCCAGTGATTAAAACATAACATCTTAGCAATCAATTCTCCATAATAATGTAAGATAATAGGTTGCTCAATGGCACCTAAGAAAGCAGAGTGTTCAAAATTATCTTTAGATAATTTCATTTAATCACATTTTGTATCCTTTACTTGTACATAAAGCCTTTCTTTCATTTAGAACAAAAGACACGCAAAAAATGAAAGGGATGGATTTACAAGATAAGGATACATAATGTGATTAAATGTAATTCTGTAATCTGTAATTTTGAACACTCTGCTAGTTTAGATACCATTGAGCGACCTGTTAGTACATATCAATATGAATACTCTGCTATCTTACATTATTTATTATGGTGAATTGATTGCTAAGATTTTTGGTAACTCTGGATGCTTACAAGTATTTGTACTTTGTGATAGCTAATATATAATTACAATTTTGGTATTAAGATCATGTTGAGTACCTACTTTGCTAGTCAAGATCGATCTGATGCTGACTGTACTTGCTGTTGTTTTTTGCTGTCTCATATAAAATTATCAGGTATATTAAAAGGTTTAGAAGGCTGGAAGAGCCATTATCTCCAAGTTCGCATCCACTTATCGGTATACACTCAGTTACACGATAATTATATAATTTTCGTAGTTCGTCAAGCGCCTCGAAAATGAAGCACGCATTCATTAGACTCTCCGGAAGTCCGTCGCGTGCTTCCATCGCCGATAGGCCATTGAATTATTTATACTTTTAATATTGTAATTATTATACAACAGCGGGCTACCTCATTATCATTTTTGTTATTATATTAAATGTTATAATAACGCTCACACAGAAAGGCTATACTTCGATAAGGAGATAATGTCCACTGTCAGCGCTTAATGAACGTTTTCGTTTATGTCGATCGACGCAGTTGCAGTCGCGTACTGGAATGCTAATTCCGTTCTTGACAGCTTGTTTTTGTGTTATGTACACACATGATGAATAAATTCTTTTACAATTTGTACTTGTTTGTTAAACTTGACAGTCTCATTTCAATATCAAAAGTTGATTGAAGTTGACCTAGTTGAATAGGTATATATTATATGTTATTCTGTGTTTAATTTAATATCCGAGTATAGCTTTTGTGTGTTTTGTTTAGTTTTCGGCCATCACATAATTTAAGATATATCTGAAAATTGTGACAGTCAAAATGTGGTCATAATTTATTGTTCTTATGTTTGAGGCTAGATTTATTGGATAATATAAAACATAAAAGTGTTTTTTTTTTTCAAATAATATGTATAATCGTTATATGCATTATGTTACTTAAATTATCTTACCAGCGACTAGCTAGTTAAGTTATGCACTCGCTAGTTATGTGATGTATTTTTACAAGACTACCTAATATTTCAGTTGATGTTGATTTGATATTGTACTCGTTATTTGGGTTTGCAATTAAATCACCTAACAAAATATGATAAATAAAGAGGGTACTTATTGGCGATAATTAATATACCTACTTACCGAAATACGCAATATTTTTATTATTTACTTATTCAACAAATGTAAGATGAAATCAAATGGCATTAACCTTTGCAAAATCGCAGAAAGTTCTTCAGAGTCGAATTTATACTAGCCCGATCTAGTCGTTCTAATTGTATATTATTATGTGTATATAGAATCCACTGACTTTACGTTTGCAGGTTTATTAAAATTCATTATGCGTTTTGGCATACATACATGAAATTTATTCGGGCTGTGCGCAGTCCAACCGAGTGTGGCACAGCTGCACCATAGTGTAGAATTTCATTAAAATTACCGGTTCTTAAGTAAAATAATGCGGGTAGATGGGCCGTTGGCAAATGACGGGTACACGTGTCCAAGGAAGTAATTCCTAAGGCCACCTGAACGATGCACTAGTGGACTTTCTCACGCCATAGCAGTTAACAGCGAACCCATTATGACACAAAGGGGAAACTAGTAACAGCACTTAGTTGTCCACTACCAAGTGGTCCGTGTCAGAGCTTCTACTGTTGAAAAAGCGGATGTAAAGTGGTTAATGGACTTATTTATTTTTATGTGCTCACCTTTTTGCTTCCTATGGCGACGAATGCAATGCAATTCTAAAAATAAATTACTTAACATAAAAAGAAACCTGAATGATGCTGAAAAGATCAAAACAAGTTTGATAGCAGGCGGTACCTATTAATTTTCATTATGTTTATGATTTGCAAATGGGTATCGCCTACTATCAAACTTGTTCATCATGGGGGAGTGGCTGGAGAGGCCACACGGCAGCCTCTCGTACCGTCTGACGCAGATGATCACCGAGCACGGGTGCTTCGGAAAGTATCTGCGTCGGATGGAGAAAGAGCCAACGTCCGAGTGCCATCACTGCGACGCGAGGGAGGACTCAGGTCCGCACACGCTCACCGAGTGTCCGGCGTGGGAGACGCCGAGGCGGGAGCTTGTGGCGGCCCTGGGAGTGAGAGTTCTCACGCTCTCCACCTTGCTCGCGGCGATGGTCCGCTGCGCGGATGCGTAGGCGGCCGGCGTCTCCTTCTGCGAGCAAGTAATGCTCGTGAAGGAGGAGGCGGGGCGGGAGCGGCAGCGGGAGCGACGAAGGATCGCAAGCCAAGCTGCCCGCGTACGAAGGCAACTCGGGCGTCGGAGGTCGATGAACGACCTCCGCCCCCCAAGAGCGCCGGCCTTGGGGTGACAGGTGGAGCCGCCTGTCACCCTGGCAGAAGCAGGCCTCCCCGTTTCCGGGGTCGAGTTGGGGACTCTGTAGTCCCCTCACCCAAGACGAGGGCCAGATCGTGGGAGATGGCCCTGGGTCGGCCGGGGTGCGAGGGATATGCCTGTCAACCTCACCTTCGGCAACCAAAACGACGTACAGGCGGCGTGCGTTTTAGTCGGTTCGAGTACGACATAACCTCCTCCACCGGCTCCGGTGGGGAGGTATCCGTGGGGATTTTGCGCACGTAAAAAAAAAAGCCATATAATATTTGTACTTAATCGGCTTAATTTCTTTCATTTTACTACCCTACTGGAAAAGTTGGACTGTAAATATTTTTAGCCAATGTACATTTTGGCGCCGTAAATTCACCATATAGTTTTTTATTACATTTCATGCACCCTAAGACACTTGGACGCTTAATACCTTGTATTTGAGATATCAATCATTGAAACCTGTAAAGTGGTTAAGAAGATAATGAAGTAATAAAGAATCTTACAAACATACATGCTAATACATACAAAATACCCGCGAAAAACAAAACATGCCTTCTTGGCAGTCAGCTAAAAAGGTGAAGATTCTTTAAAATTATATTATTTGTAAGGAAGCTTGTCAATGTTTTCAAAAATACTTAAAATATGAGATTACCATTTTAAACAATAAAACCCTACCTGTGCCAGGTCATATCTTTTTCTGAATTAATTATCATAATGGTCATTAAACTATAACTAACATATCAGCATTTTTTGCAAATATTTTAAGGATATTTAATTCCAGCAATAAATAATGTTCTAAAGGTGAAAAAGATGTTCCTAATGGCTATTCAAATAGTCACCTATTTCCTCCTTCATTCCATTTCCATCGAATATGTTACGTAGTCCTCCTAAATCAGTTACAATGCAAATGAGGCTTCTTAAATTAAGTTTCTCTCTTGTTTTTGGTTTAACCGACTTCAATATCTAAAGAACTATAAAATAACATAATAAAGATAAGAGAAAAAATACTGAATTTACAGATTTATTGAAATGTTAGAAGCCGGCATCTAGTCTGAGAGGCCATATTATTTCAATGATTGCATTACATCATAATAGTTCAGGGACAAAGTAGTCGCCGACTTCTAACTGATCAGGAAATCTGTAAATTTGTTTTTAATATATTTTAATTTAGATGACTGCCATGTGTATTACGTATATATATTTTTTTTATGAATAATTTATTGAATTGAATTTAAATAACATGTAAACTAATGTAATAAGATATAAACTAATATTTACAAGAATATAAAATAGGATACAAAAGGATCAAATTAAGCAACGAAAAGTTCCTCTCCATCGATGTCGACTGGTAATGTGCCCATCGTCTGTTAAAGGCTGGCGGCATTGCCCCGTTGGATGGCAATGCCAATCCGTTGAGCGAAAAAGAGGCCAGCCCTTTGGTCACGCGAAGCATCGACCAGTCGTTTTGCTATTTCTTTGTATAGCGACCGTGCGCTCGGACCCCACGAACCCAGCGTTTCAACCCCAAACGGCTCAAATATGTAATTGTTTGTAATGTTATCATATTTTCGCCGTTTGAGGGTCTCCGCAGATGCCGCAGCAGCACAAGCGCAATCCGTCGTACTTGGAAGATGGGAAGGGGCAAGGGTGTCGACGCATGTTGCGTCCTACACCAAAGGCCTACCCATCTTCCAAGGCACCAAAGACATACCGTCCGATCTCTTGCCATCGTTGCGCACCAAGCCAACTGGTTCAAGTATATCTGTAAATTCAGTAATTTTTCTCTTATATTTATTATGTTATTTTATAGTTTTTAGTTTCTGAAATCGATTTTTTAAAATTAGTTTGTTTTTAAATATTTTTTTAGTGACTGTAACAGGTTATTTCTAAATTGTATTAATTGTGTTCCCCTTTTTAGTGGGCCTAATTCAGTCCAGCGTGGCAACCATAATTTTTAGTTATTGCTGTCAATAACTTAAACGAGACATTCATGCTATATATAATTAAGAAATTCTGCTATCTGCCTCCATAGTTAAAGAATTAGTAATTCTACAAATAGTAATGTCGCGTCACAGAACTTCTTTTTTGTACAACTTAATTGGCAGACAAGCACACGGCCCACCTGATGGGAAGCGGTTACTGTGGCATATGGACGTATGGAACACCAGGAGTATCACACTCGCGCTGCCGACCATGAAGAAACCTTTTGATGCCCCTCTTGAAGAACCCCATTGTAGGCGCTTGGGAAAACCGCAGCAGGGAGATCATTCTAGAGCTTGAGTGTGCGTGGGATGAAGTTTCTTTCATACCGCACAGTGTCTAAAAAGAAATCATTTCCCATTTCTTATTTAATTTCGAGGATTCTCTGGTGTATCTCCGGAGTCCAAGATCCAGTACCCATGAAATTCATATGGAACTACCAGTGAATTATAGCGAGCCCAATCCAAAAGGTTTTTTTTTAAATCGGTTACTAAAATATGAAAATATATAGGAATATAGAGAAGAAGTCGGTTAAAATATGTATGTCAAAAACATAAATGTCTATAAAATTAAAAGTACTGGTTCAAACAATGTAATTTCTTATGGAACGAAATGGCAACTATGCCCTAAACAAAAAAACACGTTAATTGGTTCATAGATCTTGGAGTAATTGTTGTACATACCTACATAAAAAATATCAATTGAATTGAAAACCTCCTACTATTTAGAAGTCGGTTAAATTAACAATATTATATTTCAGCAGTTCTTTAGGATACGAAGGACTTGGTATTCATAACCAGCTCAAAAACATTTTTCTACAGTCACGGGTCCTATAAGCGGCGCTTGAAAAGCAGCTAATGAGGGCTTCAAATCGAAGGCCATCATTATAGCCCTATATTTTACATAAAAATGATGAAGATTTCACTGAATGAATAATACTATGTTAAAAGGACGAAAGAAGACGCTTTTTAATCCTACTATATATTGCATGCAATTTTAATAAGTAGGCAATTATTTATATTTATTATATATTAAGGAGGTAGGACACGGCGATATTTCCGCCCAATTGAGCAGTCCAACTGGGGAAGTACCTCCGTCCTACAGAATACCGCGGTTATGATAACTTCATGTTGTATTCCCAGCGGTGAGTAGAGTGTCAGAGCTCACTGGAGAATTTGTGCTGTCAGTGGGGTGACTAAAGGCTTGTCCTGCTTTGTCCTCTACACTGACGGCACAGAAACTCTGTGCTTACAGGGTCGGCAGCTCGAGTGTGGCTTATCTGGTGTTACACACGTCCATTGGTCACGGTAACCACTTTCCATCAGGCTTGTCTACCACCTAAGAAGTATAAAAAAGCGTTTATTCTATTTGCACTATAAAGGGCAAGAATGCTGTCCAACCTGCAATTACAGGAACAAAGCCTGCTTCGGAGCATCGTCTGTTAATCTGTGGGTTGCATGGTGTACCAGTTAGCTGACTGGCATTTTAGGATTGCATGTGACACCAGCCATTATCCACCAATTGACCCAATTAGCTTCAGACCGCCGTTCTCAAGCACTAAGTGAGTTTCTGATGCTATCCCACAAAACGTCTAATACCATGCTGAACAAATAGGGACTAAGGACAGATCCTTGGTGTACCCTGACGGTGATGGCGAAGGTTTCCGTGTCGCAAACTGCGTTCCGAACCACGTATCCAGCATTGTGATAGGTATATGTTTCAGATGGTGTCGAGGTAAGACTCTGGGGCTCCTCTGAACTGCAGTACCTACCAGATCATCACGCAAAGAACAGAGTTGAAGGTCTTCTACAAGTAGCCCCATAGCATAGGATTTTTTAATATATACACTTTTTTTTAACAGCCTGATAGCTTTGTACCATCAATTGTGATGCAAACAAGAAAATTGTATTTTTAATGGTATAATCGAATCCGATTTGCTGGTTGTGACTTGCAACGTCATAAAAATGACGAACCATCGTAAAAAGGTAGATTATCGATAGCAGCTTCATCACTGTGTACAAATATAATGAGTTTCATTTAAAACTTAATATAATTTAATTTTAAATCAGATTTTTTTCAACAAAATTGCCAAAAAGATATCTAAGTCTTATCTTAACTACCTCAACTTAGCATTTTGATGATCGATTAACATAGATCCGGTTGATTGGATTTGAGTAGTCTCCAGTATCTTGCCAACTTATGGGTTGGATACCCAAAGAGACAGAGAGATAATTAGATTGATGTTAAATCCGTTTGGACCATTTCCGTAGCCGTTTGACCGTCCACCAATGACCACGGTTGGTAACGAATTGAAAAATCGTGAATAAAAAGCATTTCCGACGATTTTACTACTAGATACTTATAACTAGTTAACTTAAGTATACTCGTATGTAATAGTGGGGTTTATTTTCAAATATGTAAGAGTAACTCATATGACTGAAGCATGTACGGAATCAACATAAATGGAATATAATTGCACCACTTAAGATTCACGAATACTTCAGAACTGAAACGACGAATAGTAGAGGACAGCAAAAAGGCAGGCTGATAAATAAATGCGAAGAAAGTTAAAGTGACTAGCCAAGGGAGAATAAAAATATCAAGATATCCGTTGCCTAAGAAGTGATAATTTTAGTACCTAGATGAATATAATTTATCTATCTATTTATCTATTAATTTAAACAAAAGTTAAAATACGTCGTGGAATTCCTCCGCATAGCATGCCTCTTGTGGTAGCGTCCCCAGAAGACTGGCAGTATTGCCACGGTTTATGGCAATGCTTAATCTCTGCCCTAAGAAAAGGCCAGCCCTCTGTTCACGAGAAGCGTCGACCATACGCTTCGCAATCTCTCCGAAGATTGATGAGATTGGAATACTTGCGCCTATTAAGAGAAGCTGCAGCAGCACCGGCGTTCCGCGACGAATTTTAACTTTTGTTTTACTTATTTATTATTTTTTATTATTGTAAATATTATCATAGATTTAATTAATCATGATATATCAAAAGTGGTTAGTTACTTAGCCTATATTATATTTGTGAAATTTATTAAATGATTACAAAACTTTTCTAACTGCTGACTTCTGTGTTGTCGAGTTGTAAGACTTATATTAAAGGATTTATTTTATTTATTTTCTTATAATTATATAAAGATATTCTGAAAGCTAGAAAATATGTAGGTGTTTTTTATACCACTTAGGTGGCAGACAAGCACACAGCCCACCTGATGGGAAATGGTTACCGTGTCTTATGGACGTATGCAATACCAGAGGCGTTATACTCGCGCTGCCGACCCTGAATGAACCTTCTAATGCCCCTATTGAAGAAGCCTATATTTTAGTAGTTTGGGAAAAATCTGTTCTTACAGGGACGGCAGCACAGGTGTGACTTTCCTGGTGTTACACAAGTTCACAGGTCACAGTAACCACTTTCCAGCAGGTAGGCCGTGTGCTTGTCTGCCACCTAAGTTGTATAAAGAAACTGCACCAAGGAGTTCATTCCACGGTGTAATTGTATGTGAGATGAAGTTTCTTTCATACAGCACAGTGCGCACCGTCTTGTCGCAGGTCGGCATGTGTTAGGATGAATTCTCCACCCATGGTGAGCGGTGCGATGATATAATGTAGCTGTGGGCATCATGTCAAACATTCATCTAAACACACACCATTGTATAGCCGGTAGAATACACATAGCGAAGCAAAGTCCCTCCTAAGTCTGAGAGGTTCCACAACGCCCGTCTTTGCACCGGGTCAAAGGGATCAAGCTGGTATGCAATCGCTCTAACAAAAAGGTGACAGCGGTACCTACTCCAGGTGTGCCGAACCTGTGCCTTACAAAGGAGTCGCAGCCCCGCAGTGAATGAAAGAAGTTAATCAAATTTAAACCTGCGAGACAAATGCAATGTTGTAAAAATAGGAAAGAATACAAAGAGAAGATTAAACATAAATAAACACAAGCCAAATTAAATGAAATCAAGAGGTTTAGGTATGTCTGAGGATTACCTCACAAGGAAGGACCCATAATATTTCTTGTAGTTTTTAGTTTAGCCAGCGAAATAAAGCCCAGGAATCATTATTATATTTCTAAACCATCTGAATAGTGACTATCATAAAATATTATAAAAGAAACAAAATACTAACATAAGGCAAACCATCATACGAGTATTCTGCATAGGTACAACCTACATCGAGATGGAAAAATCCTTTACTTTTAATGTCAACTTTCCGTTGTTTTCAAATCGATGAAAGCAAAAGATAAGGCTGCCACCCCACCCTGCACGTAATAATCGGACGTAACTTGTCATTTCAGGCTACGAAAATGATAGGTTCGGTCGCAGTTATCGCATACTGAACTCTAATTTGAAGGAATCATGATTGTCGACTGAAACATAATGACTCCTACCTACATAGACTACGGCTTTACGTCTAAATATGCCTTAGAATATTGTACTTTCATTAACTTTTTTGAAACTGCTGAGCGATTAAAAAACATTATATTGAATATTTAAGTGTACCTAGATGTTGTTTCGGACATTACATGGGAGTGTTCTGCTGATGACTATAGTGACACGAACATTAAAAGAATATTTGTGATTATAATTACTGTTATAACTTTTGCATTAAATTTACTGCATTAAAATAATAATTAATATGAATATATCAAGTGACATCGCTTATAAGCATATATCATTTAGAGTTATAGGGTAGATGTCGTATTTTATTTTGACTTGTTACACCCGTTTCATCACTTCGTTATTATACAAGTAATTAAAAGAGAAAAATACATCTATCAGCCGTTTCATCCAGAAAATAAACCATATAACTCAAGGGTCAATCATTCTTTAATTTATATTTATATTCCCTATGGTTCATTTATTAAAGATTTAATATGACTAGGGAGGCTTGCAGGTGACGTTAGTTTGGGCTTCAAGTACCTTGAAAAAGCTGATGTCACCATATCAGGCTTTTATCTTCTGTTCTCCATCGGAAAAATTCGTTAACACCCCTTAGCTTTGAATCTCGTCTCAAAGTCCATTAAATAGGAAGACCGAAAAGGTGTTATTTTACAGTTCATATGAAATTAAAAAATATTGGTGTTGTTGTTAAATGATGATGTTTAATTTGACATATAATCACGCCTTTATCCCCGGAGGGTTAAGCTCAGGTGAATTAACACCAACATTCCACCAATTATTGAATTCGGTCCCACGTAATGGGGGGTCTTTCGGGCACTATTGTTGACTCAAGGCATGAATCTGAGGCTGAGTCTGGGCTGTATATATCTGTCTAATCATTTCTACACGCTGTCCTTTCTTAGTGAAACGTTGTTAATTAATTAGAATATTGTTACAAGTTTCGTGTTATAAACGTACATAAAAATTTCAGAGACAGGAACATTTGTTACCATACACACGTCCTATATTATAGATACAACATACCTTTTAAGTATTTAATTAACTGCAAAGACTTACGGTCTTCCGAACTACGAGTACCCAATCTTGGAACAAATTTGGAGCGTTGACCAAGCAATGACAGGGTAAGAACTGTTGCTCAAAGAAACTCTTTGCACTACTGATGGCAACAAAAACCTTGGTTTGAGTGCAAAAAACATTAATTAATTACTTAAGATTTATTCACTACAATTTAGCTGTCATCTGTTTCGGATGGAAAGATATTTTATAAAATTTATTAGTCAATTTAAAATATCAGACCAAATAATTTGTGTAGTTTTGTAAGTTAGTACAGTTATTCCCTAAGGTGTCCAGATGAACAAACTAAAAGTTCCGTAGGGTGGGACACGAGCTGGCAGTGGGAGGGGGAAAAGGTCCATCAATGGCTTTTAAGTTTTTTGCTTGTATATGTATATTGAAAACTAAACTATTAATAATATCGCGTTACTACCAATTATGTCTAGTAATTTTATTGTAGGATATTTTAACAAATACGATATGTCTAATGTAACATAGCATAAAATTCTCCACAAAATATACTCAGCTTGGCCACAGAGGGATCGGCGCTTGTTCCAATACTTTTTGGTGAAATGTTTCTACAACCGTCTTAGTAGTGAAATTTTGAAAAACGACGATGTACGTGTTCAATTATTTCTAACCAGATGTAGGTGTACGAAATTCGTGCAGCTTATTTTGAAACAAACTTGCAGTGAAGTTACCACAACTTGATGAAATATTCTGAAAGCGCGATATTTCGCTGACCCTGTGGTAGGGGAGAAGGGAAGAAAGATGCGGTTTGCACTTGGTAAAAAAAGGCAATGAATTGATATTTGTTAATCTCAGACTAAGTACTGGATGTTAGGTATACTTGAAGAAACATCTTATCTCCAAAAACAATTATGGATCATGCGCCGGTCTCTCTGTGGCCAAGGTTATTACCTCTTATATTTATTGCAGTATTGATCCAAAAGCAAAAATATCTTTACACAATTTACAGAAAAATTGATATAGATAAATATTGTATTAATAAAAATATTATCAATAGTTTTCAATTAACAAGCTAAAATGAAAAAAGGACCTTTCTCCCTCTCCCTTCCTCACCGACGGTTTATGTTTCCCTCGGAGACTTTTAGTACGTTTATTTGTGTACCTTAGGGAATAACTGCACCAAATTTTAAAAATACGAATTATTTGATTTGATCGTCAATTTTCATGTTACTATCTCCGTACTAAAAGCATACTAATTTTTTGACACTTATTGGCAGTTTGATAGATCTACTAACTAGCTTTCTTGCATGGTTTTATTATATTCCGCATTCCACAATACGCAGATATCTTTAGGTTAGAAACTCTAGTAACTAAAGCTGAACTACCACACCAAACTATATCTGAATTGTTAGTAATCTGAATGATCCAGTTCAACTTAGAACCTAGTGCGTAAACCACAATCGCTATATCGTTTCGGTGCTCAACTAACTCATCCAATTTCCGACTAAGCTAATGGCCTTTGTGGTCTCTCTCGTGACACTCGTATTAGTAGTTGGAATGTTAAACACTATTACATATTTTTATGAGATCAAATAATGTGTGAAGGTTTATCACTTTTAAATTAATATTACAATTGCTCGTAGTATTGAATATTTCTACACTATATCTCTCAATATTCTCGATTCTATTGCTTGGACAATAAGTCATTCAATAGAAATGCCTATAACAATTCCATGTTTTACCAAAGACATCACTGTAGAGACGCGAATGTTGCGGTGAATGGCGCTCTTACTCGGATAATTAAGTATAACAGCATTACCAGGCTCCGGGCACCTTGCCACATGGCAGCAGACTCGGATCTTGCTTTATATCGAAACTGGTCTAACCCACGATGTTGAGCAAAGCATACCCTTACCTAGCAATTGGACAAAATACGCTGCCTATGTATTTATTAGGACTTGCGTCAAACGATTAATACTTTAGTAACAGTGTATTTCAGTCTATGTCATCGCAATGATAAAAATTATGTATATTTAAAAAGTAACTAAAGTGTTGTTATTACATAGTTTATATCAAGTTCGATTGACCATAAATAAACGAACAATGTACTATAATTGTAAAAAACAAAAAGAAACTATACTGTGACTGTTACGATCATTAAAGGAAGATAATGAAGTTCTCTTTTTATTTACAAATGTTGCACACATATGTATTTACGCTCTTTTTCTATGCCTGAGGTCCGATCCCGGTTGCATTCAAACGATACCGGACCCGGGGGTACCTACTCTATCACGTTCTTACCTTTTCATATTTGTTTTGGTTTTGGTTTTTATTTCCTATCCCTAGAAGTAAACCTGCGCTAGTTTCTCGTCTATAGATCAGCAGGTGTAGGTACCAGCTTATAGGTGAGGCTTGGACCCTCGAAGATGGCCCTGGGCCTGCTATGGTACTCATGCTGGGGCACGAATAAAGAAGAAGAGATACACATCACATGTGGGTAGGAGATATGTGAATTATAGAATGCGAACAAATAAATAATTACATTGTAAAGTATGCTTTAGTGTTTGTTTAAGAGGCATTATCAGTATCACACGTATTGTTTTTAAGTAAGTACCGAATATTTTAGGTACAGTCATTCTTCTAGGTTTTAGGGGGGTATATTTACTACATAATTAGTTTAGTTAGGAATCGTAAAATTTTGGTTGAAACTGTAAGTAGGTATGCAGTTCAATCAAAGCTGAAATTCATTAGCAAAAGGCACAGTGTTTTCCTAACAATTGTGCCTTTAGTATGAACTAGTACAATATAATGTGTATCGTACAAATCTTACCAAAACTTGTGGTGTACAAAAGTTTTCTTACCAACAAATTTTTACCTGACTACGGCGAAGCCAAAGAAGGGTTATGATTTTGATTGACTATGTATGTATGTTTGTATGTAGGTTCATCTGTTCCCTTATAGCTCCTGAATTACGTATTAAAACTGGACAAATGAGGTATTATTAGAAGCGTCTTGGTCGTCCGCTGTTTATAGGCTATATGACATATCACTGAATCTAGTGTAGCGCCCTGTAGCGGTCATAAAGAACTGTGTTAAAAAATAAACTTGAGATAAATATGCTGTGTTTTGTATCATCTGACAGGGCTTACAGCTCAATACAAATATGTATCATTTAGAACCGTTGCTTGGTTCAAAATAATATACATATAAAATAATTGTAAAGTAACTTTTCCCTTCAACAACCGCGGTAGCCTAGTGGTTTGGGTAATGGACTGCTGAGACGAGGTCTCGGGTTCGATCCCAGGTTTCACCATGGCACACACCAATGACTTTTCGATGCTTTTCGAAGTTATGTGTGTATTTATCGCAGGTTTATAAGTGCCCGGTTAATGGCAATAGGCTCGCCACCTATTACATTGGGACCTAAACATAAACTGGCGAAATGTGGGTGCTAGCACCTCTGCCTACCCCTTCGGAGATATAGGCGTGAGTTTATGTATGTATGTGAACTTTTCCCTAGGATGTATTGTTTTGTTAGATTAAGTGGCATATGACCACGGTTATCTTTAATATTTTCTTGTTTAATATTTTATAAAACGTGATTTTTCGGTCGGGTTTTAGTTTTAAACTTAATTTTGAATATCATGAAAAACTAAACATGATTACTTTAGAAATTTAATTGTACTTCTTAATTCGTCTCAAAACAAGAGAAATTATTTGTGGACAAGTAGGTACCTACTTACTGTACCTAGTTTATAATCTGTTTTCATAAATTGTAGGTAGATTCGATTATACGAATTTCTGATAGGCAGAGCTTTACTTCCTTCAAAAAAGTGTAAAGTAAAGGTATTAGGTACTACATTTTTTTATAATTAAGTAACTAGGTTGGTACTCATAGAGTTCTAAGTACGACACAAAATCAAAAGGAAAAGTCAGCCTTCGGATCAAAAGGACAAAATCAAAAGGAAAAGTCATACCTCATAATTTAAAAGAAAGAGTTTGTATAGGCAATACCACTTCATTTGATATTCCGAGTGAACTCTTATGAATTATAGGTAGAACAGGCTTTATTTATTGCCAGGGTTCAGGTCTTGTCTTTATTTATTATTATTATTATTATATTGTAATTAACTGCTCTTAAATAAAAATTCCTTGTAATCTGGCTACATTCCCGGTTTTTTTTATACCACGTGGTTGACAGACAAGCACACGGCCCACCTGATGGAACGTGGTTACCGTGGCCTATTGACGTGTGCAACACCAAGGGAGTCGCACTCGCGCTGCCAACCCTGTAAGCACAGAGTTTCTGTGCCGTCAGTGTAAAAGACAAAACAGGACGAGCTTTTGGTCTTCCCACTGACAGCACAAAAACTCTTCAATGAGCTCTGGCTACCCTACTCACCGCCGGGAACACAACATGAGGTTATTATGGCCGCGGTATTCTGTAGGGCGGAGGTATTGCCACAGTCGGACAGTTCAATTGGACGGAAATACCGTCGTGTCCTACTGGTGTTTCATATTTACAGTAGACATCTGATGGCCGAAGTGAGAATTCGTAGACGGAACCGCTAACTTACGAAAAATTTTAGGTACCACTACATGATGCAGCACAAAACTAGGTAGCTGTAGACACCTATCAAAATACAATTTAAAAATAGTGTAGTATGTACGTAAGCAACAAATACTAAGTACCTATATAACAACTAATTATATTACCTACATTCACACAAGGTACACCATACTTTCATGTAATCTCAAACTCGATAAACAAAACATAATGAAAGAGAGCTATTCATAGCTAACAACACACTCGTATTCTAGCGGAAGTATAACATCGTTAAACTAGGCTGATTGAGCGATTAAGAAGACACATAATAATAGACATGTAGAATTTCAAATGTAGTTAGGTTCGCTTTGTGCAGGTAATCATTCAGTTCGGTAATAACTCTCAGTTAATCTAAATGACGCTGTTAGTTAGCCATCATACCTACTTCCCATTTTGTTTGTTTTATACATTTTTACGTACCTGCTTTTCACATAAATTACTTTGTGTGTTAGGTTAACGTAGCTAAAATTAAATAAAAAAATTGATCTAAGTTGTTCGTATCTTGGTCATCGTTTTGTATCTTTACATGAAAAGGGATCTTAAAACTGAATACTGTTATCGTTACTAGGCTTTAACTAGAAAAATAGTGTGCAATCAGAGCAATAAGTTTCCTCCTTACGTATTTAAGTAATACTCGTATGATTGAGTCTTTTGATTCAGTAATTCATATTATGTCGTACACATTACCTAATTAATGAATTCTACTGTACATTTTACATTTATCACTTACGTCTTGTTGATTAAAGAAGTCATCTTGGGCATCTTCATTCGTACACCCCATGTCTTGTAGAAGTGGAGTTACATGCCGCTCCCAGTCATCCATTCTTATAACAAAACTTCCCTTATTTATTTATATAAAAACGCGATTCGTCAATCACAGCTAAAAATCTTCACAAACTATTAACAATGAGTCGTTGTAGAGTGTAACACATGTTTCCAACATCCCCAATAAGATCAACTACTAATCGCACATTTCGCGCCAAAAACTTCACGGTTATACAGACTTTTTACTTTTCCGTGGTTTACTGGAAGTGGCGGGAAATGGGCGAGATCGCACGCGACACTCGTCTGTCACAAAGCCGAGTGAAAGAGAAAAAAACAGCTGCGGCCGCGGGCGTATCACGTGCCCGCAGTTACCGGCGCGCATTCAAAAAACGTACTAGGAGAAAAGTCGGCTTGAGTAGCGTATGCGGAGTCAGTATAGCGAGGCGCGGGTTCCCGGCCGCCCGTCGACGCGACCGGAACAGGAGTGCGAAGCGGTCCGCGAGCTCGTACGCCCTCTGCTTCGCGCCGCCTCGTACTCCTCTCACTCGCGCCTCCTCCACCTAAATTTCGCCGTCCCGCTCGCCTGGTTCGGTGCTGCACGCCTCCCATGGGCGGCCGCGATTTTCCGCCGTCCGTTCGCGGCAGCAACATGGCCGTACCTAGGTCCAGAGTTCTATTTATCAGTTTTTATCACCATCATCATCACTATAATTTAAAAAAAATCTAATGAAGAAAAACTTCTATTGAAATAGTTCAAACACTTCTGGTTGTACAACAACCACTTTTAAATATGCAAACGACTAAAAAAAATAATTTAACTTTAGTTAAATTTAGCATGAGAATTATTACTGCTTCCTCACACTACAGTCACACGTCATATTACTTCTGTAATTATCCTAAAAGTACCAAGAACGAGTGTTGATTCCAGCAAGAATTAACTTGCTGGAAACAGCACAGAATAGATAATCGTACTAGAAACAGTAAAAATACACATATATATAAAATATACAAAATATGGCTTACCGACGCTATTAAATGAGTAGACATTTTTAAGAATATAAACACACCACACTTAGAAGTTTACCTAATATACTATACTGACACAAGCATGTCTAAACTATTCTGAAGTATATGGACATACGTAACTATTCTATAGGTAGTACATTTAGATTACTCAATATGCGGATATGTATAAACTGCTATACCATCGATTGTTGAGTACGAAAACCCAACAACTTTAGCACAGAAAGCAACTTTGGTCATTATTAAAAGCGTAGAGTACCTATAACATAGTTAAACACTTACGGCGAACAAAGTTTCTGAAGACCGTACAAGCGCCAATTAAAAGTTAAATGTCTAATTCTTGTTAGTCGCGGGAAGTCCACAACAAAAGTTCTTCAATGTTGTTCATAGGTAGGACATGGACCCGTCCCGGTTAGTGATGGACCACAGGAAAATCTAATCAGGATAAAGTTTGCTCGATAACTAATTTAAACTAAACATTGTCTACAAAAGCACGTAAATGGTATACCTACCTCACTGAATAATTACACATTCTCACTAAAGGAAGCTGTCCGATATGGTTTTATGTGTTGCATTACTATTACTATATACATTTTTGAAATTAACATACATACTTAATAAACTAAAACTAAAAAGATAAAATATAACCAATGCACAGTATTTTGGGGCTTACATAATTAAATAATGCCTTCAATTGCTCTTGAGATATGACTTGTCTCACCTGTAGATTGGGTGACGAGCTGCCGCATACCCCATAGGTTCACCACCGTACCATCTTCAATAAATAAAAAGGCACAAGAAAGCCAATTAGTAAAAATCACATAAAAAGAAGCTAAGTCATACTGTTTTTACATTTTGAGATTGAAAAGCCAGCTTAGATCTAAGGACTCACTACATATTATCTGAGAAATTTATACAGTATATAATTATACAATTACGAGAAAAATAAATAGTGACACTCCAGAAGTGCCGACAGAAGTGAAAACCTGGTTAATATATATGTTGATACTTATTTACACAATCATAATATGTCACAAGATGATGTCACGAGTTTAATATTTCTGTTTCAAAAATGATCTATGAAAAATATCCAACGCACCTACATATTTATTTTAAAATTCATGAAAATATAAGATGGTATGGAACTTTTGTTGTAAATATTTATTTTTTGCAATTGTTTATTAGTAAGTATGTCAGTGATAAATCATCATCGTCATCATTCATATATACGAAAATTTGCTCGAGCGAATTTATTTTTTTATATTGTACCCGGGACTGTAGGAAGAAGGAAACACGCGAGCTGGTAATGAATTCCAGGCCTTAATGGTGCGACTGAGGAAAGAGTCACCGAACCGCTTGGTTCTTGATCGGAAATTCTGCACCGTGTGCGGGTGACATCTAAGACCTGCACGTGTTGTCCTATGTAGGAAAGGGGTAGTAGGATTAATTTGAAGAGGTCATCAGGAACACTCACAATGGTACCTTCTGTGTAGCGGTCGTGTTCACTGCCTACAGAGGCTGTCAGTGCTAAATATGAATAGTTCACTGAATCTGATTGAGGCTTGCGTTGGTATTAGTATAAAAGTCGATTCAATAACAACATCTTTGTTATCGTCGAGATGGTAACCATATAGAAGCTCTTAGCAATCCTTTCTGGTTTAGAGGATAGCCGAGCAGACAATTAATTATTAGGTACATAGTCATGATTTTTTATTTGGATAGAATTTAAATATGTAAATTTGTTATAGTAAGATATTAATAAGGTTTGTAGTCCATTGAAATGTTATATTTATTTAGGCTTTCATTTTTACGTGCGAAATATCCCCACGGATACCCCCACCACCGGAGCCGGTGGGAGAGGTTATGTCGGACTCGAACCGACTAAAACGCACGACGCCAGTGGATCTTTTTTGGTTGCCGAAGGTGAGGTTAACAGGCATATCTCTTTTTTTATTTTCTTTGAGGAGGTAGGACACGGCGGTATTTCCGCCCAATGGAGCAGTCCGACTGGGGAAGTACCTCCGCCCTACAGAATACCGCGGTTATAATAACTTCGTGTTGTGTTCTCGGCTAAAGGTTTGTCCTGCTTTGTCTTCCACACTGACAGCACAAAATCTCTGTTCTTGCAGGGTCGGCAGCACGGATGTGACTCCACTGATGTTACACTTGTTCATAGGTCATGGTAACCACTTTCCACCAGGTGGGCCGTGTGCTTGCCTGCCACCTAAGTTGTATAAAAAAAAATATTTAGGCTTGGCGTGCATTTGTCGGAGGATGCAATTTCCTTTTTTGAAGTTTATGGGGGGTCGGTAAGTTAAATACTAGTTTGTGGGGTAAAGCTTCATTAGGTACTGAGTGAAAAAAAAAATCACACTTCTTTGACAACTCTATCATGTCTATCTCTCAGAATGGATGTAGGAGCGGGGCCCGTGATACAAAAAAGTCTTCGACTTTGGAGTGACTCTTGAGGGTGCTAGATTGTATAAAATTAATACCTTCATGAAGACATGTATGAGGCAATGAAGGACAGTCTTTTGCTACCCAGGTTGTCGACAGATTTGCGAGGATAGCGGATAAATAAAGATGGAGCGGGGTATATGCCGGGGCGATAGTCTTAGGGCCTTAGCATACTTGCGGTTTCGGGGCGGAGCGATCGCGGAATTACCTGGCACTGAAGCCTCTCAGTACTACACTGGAGAGTGCAGGTTTTAACTTTCATTGCGCAGAGATAGTCAAGTCATATCTCAACTCCTTTACATGGATGATCTCAAGTTATTTGCCTCCAACAATATCTATCTGCTAAAGTTATTAAAGTTGAAAGAAACATTTGGTAACTCTATCAAGCGGTAACAAGGTCCGTAACTATAATGGTTCAGTCATGATGGTTTTGATGTACTTCTTAAGTATACACAGGTAGACTCAGACAGAACTTGATGTCCTGGATAGGAAGGACATGCATCGTCCGCGTTCATCTGTGATGAGTTTGTACATGCCCCGGAAATACGGGGGACGTAGTTTTTTAAATGCTAAAACCCTCCATAATCGCGAGGCGTGCAATCTCAGCAAATATAACTTGCACACGCATATGCATCGTGATGTAGTGATGGTGGATCATGGATTAACCCCGCTCGGTCTAGCCAAAAAAAACTAGCGCACACCTGTGGTGTTTAGCATTCATGACCGTAGGGATGTATGGAAGGACAACTAGTTGCATGATCGATTCTATATATGTGTAGATATACCAGCCTCTTTATCTTGGCTCTACTCTTCGGTGACCAATTTGGGGAAATCGAATGTGGTTTTTTATGCAATTATGAGCTATCGGAAGTATATCCTAAAGGATAGTATGGTTGACATCTGTCACCCCGGGGTTCCTTTAGACATATAATTTCTGGTTGTGGAATCAGGTACCGACCTACAGATACGTGCTCGACCCAGTTCTCGAAAATGGACACAATATCGCGTTGATCCCAAATCGATCTATATCACTGAGAGGACCAATAAGTCTGATATAGCGATAACAGAACGATTGGAGCCCCGTGCAGTAGCAGTTAAAGTCTCGTAAAGGCCGAAAAAGAAAACTAAATTAAGTATCTGGATTTGACTTGATGCAGACTCAGCTATTATTGTACCGATAGGCATTTCAAATTTAAATAATAAATGAAAATACCGGTACTCATTTCGGTTCACCGACTTATCGCCAAGAGTCTCGATCTCTCATCTTACAAGGCTCTCGTTAGTCAGGTGGCTCAAGGACTTGATATAGAAAGCACTTCTGCTAGGCCCGTGACACATAGTGAGGAAGTTCCTCCCCTTGAATTCCTTACCACCGCTAGATTAATCCCTGTTCCCCGTGCCGTTGGGGCACTATTTTTTATATTATTTTTTTGGATGTGGGTACTTAATATATATGGTATTAGTATCTATAATTTATATAATTTTTATGGTATTTTAATAAATGAAAGGAATAAAAATTACCGCGCAGTGGTAGTTTGTGGTGTGTTGTTACCCTGATGTTTGTAGGTACACACAGGTACCTGACTCGGAACTATGCTTCAGATTAGAAGTGCAAAATGTCATAATTCCGGGGACATGCTAACTCATATATTTATATATGTACCTAATTATGATTATGACTAAAGGATAGGGCTGTTTAACATCAGACAGATATATAAAGCCCAGACTCAGCCTCATATGCATGGCTCGAGTCAACAATAATGCGTGGAATACGGCAATAGGCTCACCCCCTATCACGTGGGACCGGACACAGTTTTATTATTGGTGAAATATGGGTACTTCTTCACATCTACTTAACCCTCCAGGGATTAAGGCTTGATTATATGTATGTATGTATGTAATTATGATCTGGCGCTCGCAGACTCACCTCTTGACAACCTTAGAAGCTTAAGGGATATTGCTTCATTCCATAACGGCATGTAGGTACATGTATACCTTTCATATTAAATTCTTTAGGGGCTTCTTAGTCTTGGCTTCGATTCGGCGCACGCCTTCCAGAGACTTGGGACTCGATACCCGCGAGAGTTATGAAGAAACATTAATTAGAATATTTATTAATAAGGTAGCAAGTAGGTGTGAACTTGATTATGAAATAATAGCGTGCTAAGACGCCGCCTCGACTGCGCGACCTTCGTCTCGTCAGCACTATTGAAACCGATTACTGTTGTGCGCTTGCGAAATACATTGCCATTAAACATCAGGCAAAAACCCTTAACATCTTGGAAATAATACACACACACACGCACACGCACACGCACACGCACACGCACACGCACACGCACACGCACACGCACACGCACACGCACACGCACACGCACACGCACACGCACACGCACACGCACACGCACACGCAACGCACACGCACAAGCACTCGCACACGCACACGTACACGCACGCGCAGACACACACGCACACGAGATATTTTTCTCGAAACATTGACGAGATGCGAATTTCACATTTCCTTAAACTCTAACCGCTCTAGACACAACATCTTGTTACAGAAGGTGAGGGACACTTCCCCTTTCCCTATGAGTGCAAACCCATTTAATAAACGGCTTCCAAGAAAATAAACTTGTGATCTATATTTACTAATATATTGTGTGGTCGCGCTGCTACAATTAACCTGGTATCGATGTAATACTAAGACTGACCTGTTTTTTGTTTTTACAGTATAATTTCATTATGATGATAAATAAATGAAAGGGAAAAATTTGTCGCGGCGGTATATAGTCCCGATATAAAATTAACAGCATCTGTATCAGGATACACGTTGAATTCGTGCGTTAAAAGCTAGGTACACATTCTCGATATTTTTTTATATTTTCGTTTCACCATATTCTATGACCGCGCCGAAAATTACCTCCTCGTACAGCCTGTTTCACTTTTTCAATTTAAATCAATGAGCGATTTAGTTTGGTTGTCATGGAATGTTATCAATACAAGGAAAAGTATTAATTCCTCAAATATCCATTCCATGCCTTAATTATTATTTACACGTGTAAACGTGTGTTAATATTAAACCTAATAAAACTTACAACTAAACGATGAGCTGCTGGGAGGCTCGTCACGTATCTCTTTGATTAGCAGAGGGCATAGTAGAGAGCATGTAAGGGACAAGTGATACCGTGATTCTCACACCTGAGAGGACTATCTGTAAACCGCAAATAGCCTAAGGTCAACCGGGGTGCGAGAGAAATGCCTAATTGGTTAATTTTATGCCCCGGTAATCTATACTAATATTATAAATGTGAAAGTAACTCTGTCTGTCTGCCTGATTTGCTTTCACTCCTATACCATTGTCTGTCCTATTACTATGATATGTCTTATGACCCGTGATAGCTAGATAGTTGGAATTTTCACAGATGCTGTGTAGTGTTAAAAAATGAAAGCATGAGATGTGGGTGTTATACAAAATATGTAATTGTAAGTAATCTTTTATAACAATAATATATCGGCACCCGACATGCTGCTTGAAATTCCTACGTAATTTATTTGGTCCTCTTCAATGTTTTCCGATTTACTGGAAATATAATCACATAGTGAAATTATATCTTGAAATGTGCTTTAGGGAGGACTTTTCTGATGCCCGAACCTGCAGGATTGTTAAGGTATATTCTGTTTTGTTTTTATATTTTAATTTAGATAATTCCCATGTACATTATGTAAATAAATCTGAAACAAATTAAAAAATATAGCTGTATAAACACCCTGTGTAATTATTTATGTTGTGTATTATTTTTTACTTGGAGCCTCAGTGCTTAGTGCAAAACGGATCAACAATGATCCAAAACGACAAAGTGAAATACAAAAATTTGGTTACATCGTAAGCAAATGACATTACCAAAACAAATCTAAATAATGCTTTGAAACGCAAGTTATTCACTTAAAACATTTGTTTTAAGTTAATAATTTGTGTCGTACTTAGGTACTATTTCATTCTCAATAGATCAATTTAATATTAAACACTCCCTTGAGGGAAACGATCTATTGAGTGACTGACAGTATGGCTTTCGCCACTGTCGCTCTACCGGTGACCTTCTTGTGTATCTCACAAACCAGTGGGCCCAAACCATCGACTGTCGGGGTGAGGCACTGGCAGTCAGCCTCAATACAGCGAAAGCCTTCGATTGGGGCTGGCACAAGGGTCTTCTTACGAAGTTGCCATATTATGGATTCCCCGAAGAACTATGCGTATGGATCGCCAGCTTTTTGTCCAACAGTCTACAAGGATCCGTGTTGTCTCCGACCCTGTTTCTGCTTCATATCAATGACATGCTGTTTGATGGCTCCATTCATTGTTATGCGGACGACATTACCGAGGACTCGTATTACACGGGCCATGCAAATATCCCTCGGTCAGAGGTGCAGGAGAACCGCAAACAAATTGTGTCTGAAATCAAAACTACTCTCTGGAGTATCCGTTTTGAGACGACTAAATCTAGTCTAATTCAACCCTACTAAGACACAGGTATGTATATTCACCGCAAAAATCCTATTCATTGTAGTGCCGTAATTCCTGGGCTTACCATTTCCTCGAGTATCGGGAGATGTCTTGCACAACTATTTTTCACATATCAATTCATTTTAAACTCTAGAAATCTAGACTGATAATAAATGAAAATAAAATCAAATAAATGAAAAATGAAAAAAACTAGAAATTGACAGCTGATTACGGTAAAACACCCAGTAGTCGGCCCTGCACCTGATACTAGATAGAAATAACCATTATAGAAATACGGCTTTGTTCAGCTTAAAAAAGAAACTTAGAAAATAGAAAGACAATAAGTATTATAAGTGACAATGACCTGTCAGTCAGTCTAAAGAAGATCTTATCACATTCACCCTTTTTTTATACGTGCGCAATATCTTCACGGATACCCCCCCACCGGAGCCGGTGGGAGAGGTTATATCAGACTCGAACCGACTAAAACGCACGCCGCCTGTGGGTCGTTTTGGGTTGCCGAAGGTAAGGTTGACAGGCATATCCCTCGCACCCTGGCCAACCCAGGGTCATCTCTTACGATCTTCGATCCTTCTTCGCTCCCGCTGCCGCTCCCGCCCTGCCTCCTCCTTCACGAGCATAACTTGCTCGCAGAAGGAGCATGTAGAATCGATACTTGGTATGCCTACATCTAGCTCTATGTGAGCCACGGAGAGACTCTGGGCTCTGTTACTTTTTCTTTAAATAGATTATAAATTTCTTTTGATATAAATGTTTGGTCTTTATTAGAGTAACGTCGTGAGCGCATAGCTATATGTTTAATATCAAATTATAAATTATTATAAACAGAATCCTCGAGGCACAGAAGTTTCAAGGACATTACAAATATTCAGTGGTTCTTTGTCACCGCCAAATTGAAATTCAAGCGAAGAATGATCACGTCTGCACAGAGATTATTGACGATAAGTAGCGACTGATGCTTATTATATAAATAACAGTCAATTTGTATAGTAGCATAGCATAATTCGTCGACGTACGATACGAAGTTCAGCGAAGCAAGAGTTACAGCTTGTCTACATGGTCTTTTCTTTAGGTTCATTGTTCGTACAAGGATGTTGTCGATGAAGCTACCCGTGTCAACCAAGGCATCTACTCGATATTCATTAACAGTCACAGGTATAGTAACTTTGTGTAGGTACTTAGTCTTTAAGGTGAAAAGACAGAATAAAGTCACGAAATCCAGTGGGGAGAATAAACTGCTACATTCCTGTTAGGTTGAGTTTGGCGGGAGCTCCGGCAAACATTGTCATCTTAGAACAAACCTTCGGCGTTGAAAGCGGGATATTTCATTCTTTGTTGAATGTGGCTACGATAAGTTCGATAATTCACAGTGACCAGGTTTGTTGGTGGTGGTGATGTTGGCTATTTTGGTGTAATAGGCTCAGTAACAGCATTGAAAGAGGTATGGCTAGAATTGTATTATATTATGTGAGATGTGCTTTCTGCACTTTAAAGAGAAATAGCCAAATTTAAAGTTTCTATTAAAGTAAAAGTACATTTCTCTAATAGGCGTTTCCTTATTTTGGTGGAAGAGAGCCCAGCTATAAGAACTCACCGAATTGCTTCGTGCTGATGTTCACGGCTGTAATTGCTCTGAAATGACAGTCGTGAGCAAGTAACGTAAGGTTTCTAGCATACTCTGCTACGAATTCTCCGGGTTGCTGTCCTCTGAAGTTCAACTATTGCCGAGCTAATTCATCTTTTTTCATTGGGGCTATTTAATGAAGTTCTTTTTTCATGGGTGGTACGTAGATAGCATCACTGTACTTAAATATAGTTGAAGACATATGGTTTACAAGAAGTTTTTACTTTATGGTTTCGGTAGCAGTGGCTATCTCTTCACCACAAATTTTTTTTATATATTATTTAAGTATTTTATTATACATACAATTCATAACAATTGTAATAGCTACTCAACCACTTATTAGAACTATACAAATGAGGTACCTATCATTAGAAGCGTCTTAATCGTTCTCGGCTTATACCTAGACTATATATTGTATCACTGCATCAATTTTATCGTATTTGGTATCAACTGAAAGGACGCAGTTAGAACATTTCAAGTATGTACCTACCTATAAATTATGCCTACTGCTATCGTAAAATAATGTAAATGAAAAATAAGTTTAAAATTAAAACCCGACTGAAAAATCACGCTCTAAAAAGTGTTACCTATACAAGAAAATATCAAGAATAGCCGTGGTCGTGTGCCACTTAGTCTAACAAAGCCATATATTTTAGAGAAAAGTGGCATACGACCACGGCAATTCTTGACAGTTTCTTGTTTAACACTTTTTAGGGCGTGATTTTTCAGTCGGGTTTTAGTTTTAAACCTATTTTTAGAAGCTATACCTATCTACTCGGTTTTTTGCTGCACCTACACTGATTTGCTTAAATTCGTCACCATCACTATTTTTTTCACTAAGAAACACGTTTTTGTATCTATTTATTTGGTTTTGTGGTGGATTGTTATATTTTCCTTACAATACCTACCTAAGTTTATTTTTCGTTATAATAATAACTATATTTTCATGCATGTTTGTTTAATATGTTACAATTTCGGTGGCTATTAGGTAAAGGTACCTACTTACCTACTAACTTTTGTTTTCTACTAGTCAGTCCATAAGTGGCTGACTACTGGTTTTTTCGTGACACAAGTAGATAGTCAGAGGCATACAAAGTTGGGACTGAATATTGGGTTTGCAAATCCAGTACCTAGTCAGCCGTCATTTCAGTTACAATGAATAGCATGACGTATTAAAGCGCAATTTTGGCATGGTTATTTTCGTACTCCATCATGTGCGAAAAAAGCGGTTGACCAAGTGACATGCATACCAATGGTCTCACGGCCATGGATAAAATAGATATATTAATTTTTTGTATGCCTAATATGTAAAAATAAGTGTGAGTCTGACTACTGGGTAAGCTACGGCTGACAGTGGAGAAGGTGAGGCTGAGTAGGTACCTAGGTACTGAAAAAAAGCACTAAGTATATTTTGTTTTTTGTTGATTTTTTATATGATTCTAACATAATTATAATATTTGGTAAATGTCTTAGTACCTCAAACATTCATTTTATGACTATGTTGACGCAAGTTCCAAAATGTGCGATGTTAATTAAGTTAAGCATATAATTATTTTGCGTGCAACGAAGCGCGCACTAAATGTCAAATTCCAAATCAAAAACAAGTGACGACTTGACGTGACGAGAGCGAGACTGACGAGTTCTTGCCGTTTTTGTTGCTATCTTGTTATGTTCAAGTTTCTCATAGGACGGCGATTTATTTTGTTTTCCTAATAAGATCATCATGTCACCTCCTTTGGAATTAAGTTTTGAAGAGATATTAAAGTTCATGTTGGCCCATAATGGCAAAGTTACGAATCACGAGTTAGTAAAACATTTCAAAGTTTTTCTTATGAATCCCGACATGAGAGGTGAGTACGAATCATAGTTATCATTATTTCTCATGAATTTCTTATCGTGTACTTCTTTTATATCAAAAAATTACTGCAGATGAAGCCAGAAGCACATTTAAGAAACATGTCAATGCCCTAGCAAATATAAAAAATCAAAACAATGAGAAATGGTTGATACTTAAAAAGAAGTATATGACGAGTAATGGTAAAGAAAACGAAGATACCAGTGAGAGAGCTGCTGATTCAATGAACACGACTGTAGCGGAGCCTTCAACTGAACCAGAAATAAATAGTGAAGATGTGCCTCCACAACGTCCACCATTACCATTACAACTTAACCAAGACTTCAGTATACTGACAAATCTCATACAAGATAACACTTTCCAAAATAATAATGTTAATCAACTACTACCAAGTGAGTCAAAAGATAGTTTGTCATCAGTACCAAGTGAAGAAATACCTCCTAAAGTTCACCCAAGAAGGAGATCCTCAGAAAAAAGCATTGAGAAAAGAGCAAGTATTCCTAGTTTACAAGGACTGCACTCATCTATACCAAATGAAGATGAGGCTAGCTTAAATACTACAATGCCGTCTACATCAACTGTTAGTGAGAGTATGCTTGTGGATAGTGAACAGACAATTTCTGTGAAGGAAAGAAAACAAATGTTCAATAGAATGGCATCTGAATGTGATGTTCTGAAAAGTAGCAAAGTTAGCGGTAATGTTGGCTCACAGGTTAGTTTTTCTTAAATTTTAAATTCTTTTATAAAATCTTCATGACAATATGATGTGTGCATGCATATATATGTGTTTTTGAAGACAATTAATTAAACAGTGTGCATTCTTCAGTAATGTATAAATTTAGACACATATTTATAAATAGCCCATTCTTCCTTCTTAGAAATCGGGGATGGCAATCCATTAATTTCTATCTTAGTCTGCCCCACATACCCCTTACTTCAATAATCCATTGAAATAGGAAACCATATCAAAGAATCAAATAAGAATCAAAGAATCAATTTCATTTATTCAGTTTAGGCACATAAAGAGCACATATGAACGTCAAAATTTTACAATTATGTATGTCAAGAAATAATATAAAAATATTAAATAATGTAAAAATAAACCATTGGAAAATGATTCTTTCGCTGGTTCGGTAGATTAGTTCTACTGAGAAGATACCAGCAAGAAACTCAGCGAACCACATTAGAACTAGATTATTTTTCTTTTTTAAATTTGGTTTGGTTTACAATTTAATTTGTGCGAGCAAGCAAGAGACTTATGTTGACCACGCATTAACATCATTAAGGTACTCAACCACTTTATAGTAACCTTTACTCATTAAAGTTTTTTTCACTTCTATTTTAAATTTATTTATTGGCATGTTAATCAAGTCCTGAGGAATTTTATTAAATATTTTTATGCAGCTGCCTACAAATGAATCACCAACCTTGTGAAGCCTAAGTTTTGGTACAACTAGTTTATTTTTATTTCTCGTATTAAAATTGTGTACATCAGATAGTTTTTCGAAAATATTTAGGTTTTTTCGTACATATAAGATATTTTCATAGATGTATTGAGAAGCAACTGTTAAAATATTAATTTCTTTGAAAAGTTCTTTCAGCGAGTCACGGGTTCTGAGGCTATAGATCGCTCGTATCGCTCGTATATTATTGCAGAATACACTTTTTGTAGTTCTGTAATTATTTCTGACCTGCATTTATGTGAAGTGTACTAAATTTGACTTATATTTACCTAAATTGACTAAATACACTAAGCTTCATCCATATGAATTCCAACTCATTTTACTCGACTGCCAATAAGCATTATTTACCCCAATCGTTGTCGCCTGCAAGCAACCACCACTGTGTGAAAAGATTGCCAATTGTGTGCGATGAGTGCAATTTCATGTCTTAAATTGATAGATGATTGAGTGGTGTAAATAGTGCCAACTTTGTCAAGGAACTCTAGTTTATTATTCAATTATTTTGATGCAAGTTTTTAATTAGGTAAACTAAAACTTTCAGGGTAAGTTCAAAATGTTTATTTTTAATGGAAGTGGATAGAAGTAGGTAGCATCATGAAATTGCAGAGGATCAATATAACCATACACAAACATAACAATAAGTTAAAAGTTTTGCCATACAAATAAGTTTATTGATGTTCAGTATTAAAAAAAAAAGTTTTTTTTATAAATTTACATAATACAACATACAGTGACACCTCTTTCCCCATTGGGGTAGACAGAGACCACATGTTTCTGCTTGCTATGACATATTGTGGCATATTCTTATCCTGTACATATTAAAATTAATAATTATAATAGAAGCAACTAGTCCACAACTGGAATAGACTATAATACTATATGTATAAAAATAAAAATAATATAAAAATTGTTTATTTCTCACCACAAACCAATAAATTCAAAATATGACACAAAAGGATTACTGTATGCACATTGGGTTGTGGATCGCTGATGCCTGTGGTAGGTAATAAAAACCTGAATTACAGGTCACCAGGTACCCACGAACTGATACAATTCAAAAACTTATATACAGACACTTACATATATTTGTATATAAACAAATAATTACAAGAAATATCTATATATAATAAATTAATAATATAATAATAAAAAAGGTTGACTGATAGAGCATGCCTATAGCAATAAGTCCACCTATGTACCTACTTGTGCATAAAATTTTAAAAATATATAAACATATGTATTAATAATAATACTTAAATTAAATTTAAAATCAAAAACTATTATTAGGTACTAAAGTACACTAAAATAAATAAGTAAAAAAATTACATACATGATACATACATTCATATAATCACGCCTTTATTCCCGGAGGGTTACGCAGAGGTGAATTATCAACCACATTTCACCAATAATTGTATTCAGTCCCACATAATAGGGGGTGACCCTATTGCCGTATTTCGGGCACTATTATTGACAGGAGTCATGCATCTGAGGCTGAGTCTGGGCTGTATATATCTGTACGATGTTAAACATACATAATGCGTCATGAAATTCCTCCACATTTCCAGTGAAGTTGTAATACTTTTCAAGATTATTTTTCCCTTTAACAAATTTAATGGTCTGTTTCTGTTTGTTGCTCAGTTAGCAGGAGCATGTGTCATGCATAATTACTTACAGTAAAAGTATGTTCTTTGGGCAATGTTTTAACTCCCACAAACCCGTACAGCAGTCTAACGACTCATCCTTCATAGGCATTGTCCTACGTGAGCTTTTTGCGATGTGTTTCGATGCGGCGCGCGAAAATCAAATGTTCGTTGTTTCAGTATGTCCTACGTGATCGCTTTCTCGAACGCGTTCAAGTACGTTTTTGATTATTGCGCGACGAGAAGCGACGTCGATAGAATTTAACCCTTAACGCCCATTTTGCTTTTGTAATAATAACGTATGGGGACAATCAGCCCACAGGTTGAACGTGTACCAATTTGTGGAATAAGCTCTGAAGAGAGTATCCTTTACCATTTTTGAGCAAAGTGAGAACCTGCGAACCAATATATTCGCCCTAACCGACAGCGCTCTGCGTTCTCTTTCAACATCATCACCATCCTTGAGGTCGGGTTTTGTTCACCTGTTTTAGTACGCAGCCATTTAAAAAGATACTTGGTACATAGTTAGACCACCCACGCCCCTTCCCAAAGATCATGACCTGGCTCTTCTGTACATTATACACCTGTGGACACATCTATTGCATTTTCAGTTTCGTTTAGTGCTAGCTAAAGATTTATATTAGGTCGAGTAAAAAGTTTTTATGCAGTTTAGAACCAGGCACATTCATAATTTTATTCAAGTCTTTTTTTGAATTTCGAACACAGAATTTAAAGAAATAAAAGGCAATTTGGAGCCTGAACTTGATTTTATTGGTTTACTTGGTTTAAATTCTTGAGTGTGATTTTCTCTTTGGTTTGCAAAAAACATTACTTATTCTTATCGTTAAGGTGAGGTTCTATCAATAATCTATGGATACTACGCCTGAAATTGCCGCCCAAGATATGGCATTTATCCAGGCCGGATACAGCCAAAGAAATGTGAGTACTCAATTTAATTTGCTGCTTCGAGGTCTAGTAAAAAAGCAACGGCCAGGGCTAAGTTTGAGTTCATTGGCAGAATTGACGAGCGGCTTGCGCGCTACCCATCTGGCAGTCGTGTATTTTGGTCGCTTGCCAAAGCTGCCGAGGGAAACTTCTGCCAGTCCTTCCGCCGCTGCAAAAACCTGACGGTAGTCTAGCCCATGGCGCTAAGGAGAAAGCCGATCTTTTGGTTAATCTCTTTGCGTCAAATTCGACTATGAACGACGGGAATGCTGAACCACCTATTCTTCCCAGCTGTGGTGCTTCCATGACCGAACTAAAAATCACGCAACGGGTGTTCCGGCGGGAATTTCAGTCCTTAGATGTTCGGAAGTTGAGTGGTCCGGACGGTATACCGTCGATGGTGCTTAAACACTATGCCCCCGAGCTGTGACCTGTACTTACACGCCTTTTCGCACTCTCTTACTCCGCGAGACAAGGCCCGGCCTCGGGGAAGACTGCCTTTGTGCATCCTGTGCTTAAGAAAGGTGACGGACAGATCCGTCCAATTACAAGCCTATTGCTATCACCTCCCTTCTCTCGAAGGTGATGGAGCGTGTTATCAATACACAGCTCCTGAGATACCTTGAAGGAAACGATCTATTGAGCGACCGGACAGTACGGCTTTCGCCACCGTCGCTCTACCGGTTACCTTCTTGTGTATCTCACAAACCGTTGGGCACAAGCCATCAAGAGTCGGGGTGAGGCACTAGCAGTCAGCCTCGATATAGCGAAAGCCTTCTTACGAAGTTGCCATACTATGGACTCCCAGAGGGACTATGCGAATGGATCGCCAGCTTTTTGTCCAACAGAAGTATCCAAGCCGTCGTCGACGGCAGCTGCTCGGACCGCATGGACATAAACGCTGGTGTCCCACAAGGCTCCGTGTTATCTCCGACCCTGTTTCTGCTGCATATCAATGACATGCTGTCTGATGGCTCCATACATTGTTGTGCGGACGACAGTACCGGGGACACGTGTTACACGGGGCGTGCAAATATCCCTCGGTCCGAGATGTTAGAGTGTCGCGAACAACTTGTGTCCGAAATCGAGACTACTCTCTCTGGAGTATCCGATTGGGGACGGCTAAACCTAGTCCAATTCAACCCCACTAAGACACAAGTGTGTGTATTCACTGCTAAGAAAATCCCATTCATTGTGGCGTCACAATTCCTGGGCTCACCGCTTACCATTGCCTCGAGTATCGGGATCCTTGGTGTCGATATCTCCAGCGATGTCCAGTTTCGCAGTCATTTGGAGGACAAGGTTAAGTTGGCATCAAAGAAACTTGGTGTGCTCAACAGGGTGAGGCAGTACTTCACTGCGGGGCAGAGACTCCTTCTTTATAAGGCACAGGTCCGGCCCCCACATGGAGTACTGCTGTCACCTTTTTGCTGGAGCGCCTGCTTACCAGGTTGACCTATTCGACTCGGTGCAAAGACGGGCGTTGAGGCTGGTTGACAATCCCATACTCGCAGGTGATGTGGAATCTCTCCGCTTTAGGAGGGACTTTTCTTCGCTGAGTGTGTTCTACCGCCTGTACAACGGTTTGTGCTCAGATGAATTGTTTGACATGATGCCCACAGCAACATTCTATCATCGCACAGCTCGCCGTAGGCAGGGAGTTCATCCCCACACATTGCAACCTGAGACGGTACGCACTGTGCGGTATGAAAGAAACTTCATCCCACACACACTCAAGTTGTGGAATGAACTCCCTGCTGCGGTTTTCCCATGCGCCTACAATATGGGATTCTTCAAAAGGGGCATTAGGAGGTTTCTTCAGGGTCGACGCTCCTGGTGTTGCACGAGTCCATAGGCCACGGTAACCACTGCCCATCATGTGGGCCATGTGCTTGTTAAGTCGATCTGCGGTCCGCAATGTTTATCGGAGGTACCTGGAGACTGGCGGCTTTGTTCGTCGCCAAGGAAGGTCACGATCTCGGGTCACAACTGAAAGGCAGGATCTATTCATCGTGACGACCAGCTTGAGAAATCGTCATCTTACCCATCTAATGACCTCAAACTAACGCGAGCCCACCGAACAGCGCGTCTTCTTTTCGCGCGCTCTCATTTAAATTGGACTCAGCAGTATTGGAGCCGTGTACTCTTTTCTGATGAGTGTGAAATTGTGTTACATGGCAACGATGGCGGGAAGATGGTCTACCGACGTAAGGGAAAGCGTTTTGCACAATGCTGCTTTCAAGAGAAGGTTGGTTATGATGGGAGCTCATGGACTGTCTGGGGCGGTATATATAATATATATATTCGCGAGCGGCAAAACTCAACTTGACGTTGTTACGGGACCACGGCTGCGAACATTAAATGCTGAAAGGTACATTCGTGAGTGCTTAGAACCTCACGTGATGCCATACGTGGACCATGTGGGCCTTTTTAAGCATGATAATGTAAGAGCCCATACGGCCGGCATCGTCAGGGAATATCCACTTGACGTTGTTACCGGACCACGGCTGCCAACATTAAATGCTGAAAGGTACATTCGTGAGTGCTTAGAACCTCACGTGATGCCATACGTGGACCATGTGGGCCTTTTTAAGCATGATAATGCAAGAGCCCATACGGCCGGCATCGTCAGGGAATATCTTAGGGATAGGAACATCACAGTTATGAACTGGCCAGCCAGAAGCCCAGACATGAACCCGATTGAGCACATGTGGGACGAGTTAAAAAGTCGTGTTAGGGCTCGTCAGCTAGTTACCCAGACGATGCAGGAGTTGAAAACTGCCATAGAAGAGGAATGGGAGATGATCTCTCAAAATTTCATAGAACCGTTGATAAACTCTATGCCTAATCGTATGAGAGCTGTCGTAGATGCCCATGGAGGTAACACGCGTTATTAAATGAAACGTTTATTTGATAAAACATGTTTTTTATTCAAAAATCAATTGCCTTCATCAAGGCGCATACCCGAATTGTTAGGCGTAGCTCCATGTCGTGTGATATTCTGTATTCAAATTTAAAACAATACGGTCGAAAAAGATGGTAAAATGTATCAGGTTTACAACTGCATCAATCGTTTTTGTTCAATCTAGCAATCATATTTAGGTAGGGGCCATCGAAACCTAAACTCTAAGGTTGGCCAATTGATGTGTCCACAAGTGTATATCAGTTCATGAGAAAGGAGTTTGGGTAAAGTTCGCGTTGTTTTGAAATTGAACAGCCATTAATTAGAATAGAATAATATGAAAGTACCGTATAAATTGACCGAAAGTTACTATCAATACCTACTACTACTATAAACTAAATAATAATCACTTGTTACCTTTTCGACGAATTATCCGATCGATTTGTTGCATGATTGTTCAAGATGACTCAAATGCCCTTAGCATTTATATATGCCACTAAATCCGATGTAACAATTATTCCATGTTTCTTCCATTATTCCATATATTACACTAGATTCCAATGACCAATGCTAACAATGGAATACCTGTGTGACATAGAGATGATTCATAGTACCGCAATTTAAACTAAATTCCCGGCAATGTCATAATAATGAATTTCATAAATTGCCAATCGATTGTCAATAAATAATACTACAAAGATTACACTATACATTCAAGGGTTAAAAAGGGGGTGGTACCTGTCAATGACGGACGAAGTATACGGTATAGAATAGTTAAAACCATATGTGTATCGGGATTGAAGTGTTTCGGTGTGAGATTGGAAAATCAGTGATATTTATTATATATATCTTTTAAATTAAAATGAATTCATTCAATTGATAATTATGTTAATTAGGGCAAGTGAAGGCAAGATAAAAAATGGGGTAAGAAACAATAGCACACAATATCTGTTTCAGCATGGTTTTGGCGATGCATGTGACATTGCTATGTCCGTCATGGCCTTACGTCCCTCACCTCAGTCATCGTTTGTCGGTAGGAGGGAGGGGCTGTGCACAGTAAGCCAATTTAGGCGACACGATATTTTTCCACAACATTTGAGTTTTTCAATCTAACACCATGATCTGTAATTTTCATACAAAGGTAGGGGCGACTGTTTTTTTAGAATTTCTAGTTAATATTTAAATTCTTAGAAACGTCATTGCACCTGAATATAGCTATCGTTTAGAAATTAAAATTTACGGGGGTAGATGAACATATAAAACTCAGTGTTAAAAGAAGCCATGTCTCCTGCAGCGCATAATGACACAATACACTCTTTGGCGCTTACAACTGCTTTACTGTTGATGGTAAATTATCCATAAAATTTAATGGATGTGAAACCCTGAGCAACAGCTAGTCTACTATAAATACAATCGGTTTTAACTACTTCATGAAAGTATCAAAGTAAGATTTATAGTAGTGTTCTGTTTTTGGTGTCGATTCTGTAGTTTGACATGACTAAAATATATTGCCATCTATTTTTCTGCCGAAGCGAAGACAAAGATGGGGACACAAATTAGTGTCAAAATCATTTATCTAAGTTTTTGTAATAACAGGATTGGCACTTCCGTCAGTTTTGACGTACGTCACGATAACTGAGTGGTGGCGAGAAAAATCATGCTGTCTAGCTCGAATATTCGACACCACGCCACTTTCAGTGTTGCCAAAAATACTATTAAAGAATCAGCTAAAAAGCTGTTAAAATTTTACCAATTGCTTTATAACTAAAGTCTAACTTTTTATTAGCTGCAGTAAAATGACGTTTTGTGGGTTGCCGGTTTTTGAAGAAAAATAAATAGGGATGTAGCTAAATGAGTGAATCATAAATGAATGAACAGTTTGGTTTTGTGTTTGAGATTTAATATTAAGTTGTAATGTATTTTTTTATTCTATTATTGTTACTATACTAGAGGATTGATCTTTTTTATTGGAAGTATAGGGAGGTACATTTAAAATGAAACAAAAATGCCATAATAATGTACTTTAATCAATCTTTTTCGGAATTACTGTCACTGTCGCTTTCGGTAACACTAATAATAAATCTATCTGTCACTTCATCTATAATATGATCGAGGTGGCACATTTTGTCTTCCACTTTTATAGTGTGAGACACACAGTCACTCCACTTAGCCGGTGTCACTTTGTTTATACCTTCTTGAAATAAATTTTTAACTTCTTGCATTTTATACGTCTTATTATTATTTGCAACGTGACCCTTTACCTGCGCCCATACCAACTCAATGGGGTTCAGCTCACAGTGATAAGGGGGCAATCTTAAAACTGTGATGCCTTTATGTGCAGCCATCTCGTCTACGGCATATTTCTCAGTAAGATTTTGCTGTATCACAATATCTATTAGAGTGGCCTTTACCATATTTGGTTCAAATACAATATTTTTATTAGTCAGCCACTCTTGAATTCGTGGTTTTGTCCACGACATCTTCGGGATTGTTTGGATCTTCCTAGAGTGATAGGGCGCATTGTCCATTACGACTACTGCATTTGGTTTGAGTTTGGGTAGAATACCTCGGAACCAATCCTCGAAACACTGCATTCATCTCGTCATGGTAGTCTTCTGTACCTTTCTTTGCTTCAAACATAAGAAGTCCGTCGTCCAGGAAGCCTTCTTCTCCGCCTATGGGACTAATTATTAGTCGTTTTCCCTTTCCTGTGGGATTTTTTAATCCCGTAGTCAGGCCGTTTAAAAATGCCTGTCGAGAAGAGGTAATGCTTCCATCAATCCAGGCTTTTTTTGTAGTATGACCTGAAAAGAACAAGAAAAATCATAAGTTTCGATAGCAAAACAAAAATGGTACAAATATAAGAAACTAAGAGTTGACACTTAAACTTTTTAGTTTGGCGAGATATTATTTGTAATATTATTATGTAACCATTATTTGTAAATAAATAAATAAAAAAAATAAAAAATCACGTACCAGCATTGACCCAGGTCTCGTCTTGATAATATATATATTTTCCCTCCCTGCGATATTGTTTAATTAAACGCAGGTAGTTCTGGCGCCATGATATGATATCTTGTCTATCAATAAGCACACTCTTGCGTGATCGAGTAACGAATTCGAAAAATTGAGATGTTTCATAATTTTTCTCAGTGTCTCTTTCGAGAAGTTGGGCAACCCTGGTTCATCATTTACAACTTGCAGCACCTAAAAAATAATATAGTTATTACCTAATTAGTTAATATTACACATGGGATAGGAGAAAACATACATAACGTATAATAAAAAGATGAGTGACGACATGTAAACTAACCTTTGCGATGGTGGGTATTTCATTTCTATGAAAGAACTGATGTACAATTTCGTCTAATTGCAGTGAATGTGAAATTATCAAGTTTATCTTTAAAGGTAAGTTTTGGGCCAGTTTTTTCGGGAGGTTTTGGTGATTCGCTGTCGTTCTCCTTGTGCTCCTTTAAAACAGAATAAACAGTGCGGACGGATATTCCCAAGACTTCAGGCACCTTGTCAACGCATTCACTTGTTTTTGGTAATTCAATGTTTGGTTCTGAACATTTCACTTCAAACACATATTTGTAAACGTTTCTGACCCAAAGTTTTTCTGTTGCACTTAGAGCTACACGTGGCCTCTTTTTCTTAGGAGATAAAAACGTGTCTCCATCTTTCGATGTGCCCGGCAGAGCATCCATGTCTTTGATGTATCAAACAAAAAAAACTAAAACTATTAACGAAAACAGGCAATGAAAAACAAACACAACGTAACATAAACTTAACAATAATGATAACAAAAACAACGCGCAGTGGGCAATTCAAAATTATTCGTGTACTCAAAACAGAAGTTAGAAGCCGAATGAGCGAATGACAACCGAAACAAAATGGCGGCCAAGCGTCATCGTAGCACCATAACCAAAAATCAGTACTACCAACTTGAGAGAGCGGTTGCTTGAGTGTTATCTTGCTTAATGCGTAAAAGGATCAACGTTTATACAGTCTTTTATTTACATTAATATTAAATAGAATTTAGCATGATCATTATGAGGCAAATTATGGAACGATTAGATATTCCGTAAACTTTTGTGAACTGAATCACATCACTATTGAGATTAAGCTGTCAACATTATTTTACGGAATGACATTTAGAAACGTCATTTTACTGCAGCTAATAAAAAGTTAGACTTTAGTAACTTTTTTTGTTCTATGGCTATTCCAAAGATGCCGCCAAACCTAGTAGGTATCTAGTTCTGCGAACAGTAGATCGTGATTGGGTACGTTTTTTTCACAACAGTCTGTGAGGAGTTATGTTCTTGATGTTTCAGCCAAAAATCATCAACTTTTTTATACCACTTAGGTGGCACGGCATACAAGCTCACGGCCCACCTGATGGGAAGTGTTTACCGTGGCCTTGAATGCAACTTGCCCCCTTTTCCAAAACGGCTTTTCTGCATCAGCGAAAATGGCGACGCGATGTCATGGACATGAAGGCTGCCGTAGATGCGAGAGTTCCTTTCGCGATGTGCCTATTATATAGTTGTACTCTGTAGAATTTTTTTTTCTTTCATTCGATCTTTACACGTGACTTCGTGACTACATCCATCACAGACCTTACATTTCCACAGCCTTTACGATGCGTATCACTGTTTTCAAAAATATTCATATAAATATAAGTATATACACGCTCTCGCTGCTGGCCATGGATTAAATTGTATTGGATTTGCAATAAAGCAGTAGACATTTGACAGTGACAACCGAAGTATTTTAGGTTTTTTTCTTTAGAAATAGTTCTTTATCCTATATGACAACGCCGCAATCAGTGTTGCTCTAAAAATGAATGAAGAATCTACTAAAACGGTGTTCAAATGATGCATTTAGCTCAACCTTTCGGCTATTTATCAGTTTTTGTTACGTGCGTTAAACCCCCACGGAATCTCTTCCACTGGAGCCGGTGGAAGAGGTTATGTCGGACTCGAACCGACCAAAACGCATGCTGCCTGTGGGTCGTTTTTGGTTGCCGAAGGTGAGGTTGACAGGCATATCCCTCGCGCCCCGGCCGACCTAGGGCCATCTCTCACGATCTGGCCTTCTCCTCGGGTGTGGGAAGTACAGAGTCACCAACTCGTCGCCGGGGTCCCGGTTCTCACTCCCAGGGCCGCCACAAGCTCCCGTCTCAGCGTCTCCCACGCCGGACAACGGCTATTTATCAGTAGACATTTTCTGCAGGCTTTTAATGTAAATAATACCTACCAAATAAATCTCAATAGAATCTGTTAAAAAATGGTTTTATGTCAGTCGGTGTATTCGCGTAAGCGTCAGACAGTATGTTTAGATATGGAATGGAATGGAATGGAAGGGGGACTCCCTTGTCCGCACTTAGCCTCCCTTTTGGGCCATTGTGCGTGTGGAGTACTGGCTAGAGTAGCCAGCCTAGCTCCGCCCAGAAGCGCAGAAGCTTACTGGGGGCTTCACAGGCTTCGCGGAGCGACCTCACTGTACCGAGGATTTGTGATCGTTGGTAGGCTACTGCCTCACATTCCAGTACTACGTGGGCGGCCGTTTCCTCGGCAGCAAAACATCCCCTGCAAAGGGGACTGTCCGTGACACCAATGGTGTATAGGTGCTTGTGGAGGGGGCTGTGGCCCGTTATAGTCCCCATTATTGTTCTTAGACTTGTTCTGTCTAGTTTTAGGAGACGTTTCGTGAGTCGTTTGTTTACTGATGGCATAACCACTTTTGACTGCTTGCAGTCGGTGGCTTGTGTCCATCTTTGGTTATGTAGTTCCGCGGATCTCTCGCGTGTCCAAGTGCGGAGTTGCGAGAAAGGGATTGGTAGCAATGGTAGCGGGCCATCGACGCTCATACCAGAGCCTCTCTTCGCAAGTTCGTCCGCGGCATCATTGCCGTAGGACCCGCTATGCCCCTTTATCCATTGCAGCGTTACTGCATTTGGGGTGGATAGCCTGTTCAGGGCTGTTTGGCACTCCGCTACTAGTGTGCTGTTGGTCATTTGCTGTTCCAGCGCTTGCAAAACTGCTATGCTGTCGGTTAGGAATCTTATATTTAAGCCCTTCACCTTCAGTTCGCTTATTGCTGTCGCAGCAGTTGTTATGGCAACACATTCGCATTGAAAGATCGAGCTGTGCTTGCCTAGTGGTAGGTGGATGTTCAAGCCAAGGTCTAGGGAGTGTACGCCGGCTCCTGAGCCATTTTTTGTTTTGGAGCCGTCAGTGTATACGCGTACCTCTCCAATACCGGAGTAGTCCTTTTCCTCGGCCTGTTTTGTTATTTGGTATTTTTTGTTCCAGAAATATTGTTTAAAAGTTCTATCGCAGGGGGCGGCCATCAGTGGCCGATGTTTTAGGGCTCGTCCAAGGATTGTGGTATGGGGACTGTCGTAATAGTTGCCCCAGAGTCCCAGGTGCCACAACCTAATAGCGTTGATGGTGGCCTCCTGTTGGATGAACAGGTCAAGCGGTACTATGTTGAGGGCAATCTCCATAGCAGCGGTAGGAGTGGTTTTCATGCATCCACAGATTGATGAGCAGGCCAGCCTCTGGAAGGATTTTAGCCTGGCAATCACGGTAGACAGCTCTGTTCGAGTCCACCATACTAAAGCCCCATAGGCTAGCATGGGTCTGATCACTGCTGTGTATAGCCACAGAATTATTTTGGGTGAGAGTCCCCATGTAGTGCCCATCATTCTTTTGCATTGGTAAAAGGCTATTGTGCACCTGTTCAGCTTGTGTTCAAGGTGTTTGTTCCAGAGCAATTTGCTGTCGAGAATAACCCCTAGGTATTTGACTTCTTCCCTAAGTGTTAGTTCGGTTGCAAAGAGTTTTGGGAGCTTGTATGGGCCCAGTACTCTTCGGTTTGTGAACATTATTAGTTCCGTTTTCTGGGGGTTGACCGATAGGTCGTGCTTTTCGCACCAGCTTTCGATTATTTTGAAAGCCTGTCTCATGCGGTTGCATATGGCACTCTCGAACAACCCCGATACCAGGATCGTAATGTCGTCCGCATAGCCTATAGTGAAGAGGTTATTTGCGTTTAGATCCGTTACAAGCTCGTCCACCACCAGGTTCCATAATAGGGGAGAGAGTACTCCTCCTTCTGGACATCCTCTGCTTACGATACCTCGTGTGGTGGAGTTGACTGTAAGTTGCACCGCCCTCTGTTTAAGCATATTGTCGATCCATTCGACAAGCGTTGAAGGCACGTCATGGTCGAGAAGTGATCTGTTGATGCTGTTAAAATTGGTTTTGTCAAAAGCACCTTCAATGTCAATAAATGCGCCAAGAGTAGGTTGTTTTGATTTTAGTGCTCCACCGATTCGGGACACCACATGGTGAAGTGCCGATTCTGTGGATTTGCCTTCGCTGTAGGCATGTTGATTAGGATGTAAAGGTTTGAGTGTTAGTATCTGACTTCTAATCACTCTGTCACCTAATCGTTCGAGTGTTTTTAGTAGAAATGAGGTCAGGCTGATGGGTCTAAATGACTTTGCCTGAGTGTAGTCACTTCTACCTGGTTTGGGGATGAATATTATTTTTACCTCCCGCCATTTCAAGGGTATATAGCGGTGTGCGAGACAACCTTGCAAAAGTTTAACAAGGTAGTCTGCTATTATTGGGCCGCTCCATTTTAGGAGTCCTGGAAATATACCGTCCAAGCCTGCTGCCTTGAAGGGTAGGAAGGTGTTGATTGCCCATAGCAGTTTTTCTTTGTTAATGGTTTCTCGAGCCACCTCCCAGTCTTGGTGACTGGTTGGTCGCTCATTTGTGTCCACCCATGAGTAATCGGTTGCTAGTTTGCATCCAGGGAAGTGGGTAGTTAGTAGTATTTCGCTTGTTTCAGCGTCGTTTTTTGTAAAAGTGTTATCTGGTTTTTTGAGGCACCCAATTGATTGGTCGTGCTCTTTTGAGAGGCAAGCTTGGACCTTGGATGCCTGGTTGCTAGTTTCGATGTTTGTGCAGAAGCGTCTCCAGCACTCTACGCTTCTCTGACGTATTTCTTTTTTATATATTTTTTTTGTGTTTTGGTACATCTCCCAGTCAGTCGGTTCCCTGGTGTTCTTAGCCCTGTTGAAAAGTTTTCTCAACTTGCGTCGTAGCTTCTCAAGGGATAAACACCACCAGTGTCGCCCTTTGCCAACCATTGGTGTGGTGAGGGGGCAGGACTGCTCGTAGCTTGAGATGAGAATTGATGTGATTTCGTTTGTGTAGTAATCTAGGTCGGTAATTTTGAGGTTTTCTGAGGGGTTTTGTAGGTTGTTAAACCTTGCGCTAACTAGACTTACAAATTTTTGTTTGTTTGTCTTGCGTGGCTGCCTACATGGTTTTGGTTTTGGTAGCTCTATGTTTATGCAGAATCGAATCCATCTGTGGTCTGAGCATGAGGCCTCTTCGGACACATGCCACTTGGTGATGGATTTTGCTATTCTGGCTGACGCTAGGGTAAGATCTATTATCGTTTGATGGCGAGTGTTAACGAACGTGGGTTCGGAGCCTTGATTTAATAGGTTAAAGTTGTTTGTGAAAATAAAGTTGAGCATTTCCTCACCTCTTTTGTTGGTGTCTTTATTACCCCAGAGAGTGTGGTGCGCGTTCGTGTCGACTGCGATGATGATGTCCAGACACTCCCTCTCGCAGTACTCAGCTAATGAGCTGAGTTCCGGCAGGGGTACGTCTTCGTCGCTCGGCAGGTAGGCGGAAGCAAGGACGATGTCTGGCTGATGCTGGTCACTTCTGCTCAACCTGACGGCTGTCAGGTCCCTTGAGCAGAATTGGTTGATTAATAGTGTTGATGAGTGTTTAGGTAGGCAGATGCATGTTCTTGGTTTACTTACGGAAGTATCCAGCAGCAGTTTGCCTCCGGTGTTGTTGAGGCCGCAGACCTTGTTTCCTCTGATCCACGGCTCCTGAATCAGGGCAACGGTCTGCGGGTTTTCTTCCAGCACTCGGCGCAGGGAAGCCGTCGCGGTCTGACTGTGCTGGAGGTTGGCCTGGATTATGTTAGTCCCGTAGCGGGGAGGACGGGAGGTCACCAAGTTCACTTCCTCCTCCCCCCTCGGGAAAGCACTCCTCCTCTGAGCCGAGGAGTGGTGACGGTGGTCCATCTTGCCCCATGTCAGCCAATTGCTCAGCTGGCTCGGGAGCACCCGTGTCCATCAGAGTCGGCGGCGCCCGCGTCATAGACGTTGACGCCGTCGGCCCGGACGAGACTGCAGTTTCCCGTGCGTCCGGCGGTGACTGTGTTTGGGCAACGTTTTTCTCCGCGTCCCCCTTAGGAACGACGTTCGGCAGCTGCTCCAGGAAAATGACGTAGATGTTTCCCATTAGGTAATACAGTCTACGCTCATTGGCCAAGGCTAGCCTCGCCTCCGCCTCCGGGATGCGGAAGTGAAGGTTTGTTTTTGTGCCATCCTGGTGTTCCTTCGTTGGAGTGCGGTCCCAGGCATTGATGTTGAGGTGCCTGTTTTGCCGAGCTAGGAGCCTTTGCAGGTTTTCGGGGTTGGCAACGCGGCCAGGCACGCTAACCACGCAGGAAATCTTCCTCGGTATTGCCGATTGCGCCCGAACTACAAGGCTGGTGTTGGGTAGTGGCGATTCCATGGCACTTACCGTAGTGACTAGCCACGTCAGCGTGAAGTCGTCCTCGCACCAAGTTTTGAGGACGCCGTCTGAGTGGTGGGGCCGACCACGAAACCGCAGGTCATTTGGGGTGGTAGAGAGGGAGGCATCGAGGTCCGCCAGGAGTTCTTCCCTGAGTTTGCTCTCGATGTTGTCCCTTATAGCCTCTGCCTGTGCCTGTGACAGATCCTGGAATGGCTCTGTCATAACGGCCACACAGAGACTGTTGGCGAGGTAAGTGGCAGCTGCTTCAGCGTACGAGCCAGTGGTCCTGCCGGAGTTTCGAGGCTTTTTGCCCTCTCCCGTTGGGGTCACAGTTTCCTCTGGCCGTGAGCGCTTCGTCGGTCTTACGCTGGTTGATGGTCGTTGTTGTTTCGATTTAGCGGTGGAGACGGCTGAGCCACCCGTGGAACTTCCAGGGTTAACAGGATGCCTTGCGGCATCTGCTGCGTTCGCTCGTGCTTCTGCTCTCGCTTTGAAGCGTCGTCTTTTGGCCGAGGACATCTTTTTATGTGCTGTCGACCAGGTGGGATCGTTGGTGGTGGGTGATTGTATGGCCTCTCTAAGAGAGGTCATATCCATCGCCTCGGGTGTTGTAGATTGTTGACCAGAGGTCGCTGTCACCGGGTTGCGTGAGTTCTGGTGGGCCGATTTACCCCGGGTTATTGGGGTCACACCCTTTGACGCAACCTGTTCGGCTGGGTTTCGGGGTGTGGCGCCTTGCGGCGCATTTTGTCCCGAACCAGTCCTCAATGCGAGCGGTGGGACACTACTGGGCCCAGCTTCGGGCATTGGACGGGTTGCTGCCCCTGGCATTTTGCCAGTTGCAGATTTTCCCGTTATGCCCTTTGCTGAGGTGGGGCAGGAGGTGGGTGCTTGTGCAGCAGCCTTCCTGGTATAACTCGGTAGAATGTTTGGGCATGATACTGCTTTTTCAGCAGCAATCATACCCGAGTGAGATGTGGTGGGAAAGGATACTGCTTCTGCAGCAGCGATCTTGACCGATGGTGTTGGTGACGGTGACGATACTGCTTGTGCAGCAGTGATCGTGCCCGAAGGAAGTTTTGGAAGTGCTGCTTTTGCAGCAGCGGTCTTCCTGGTGGTGCTTTTTGAACATGTCTCGGGATCCATGTGTTGTACTAGTAATATTTTCACCTCGGGAGCTCTCCACCCGCCACGGAGCCCTCACGTCGGGGACGTCGCTTGCATTGCAAGTGATCGCCAGAGCTACTCCCTCGGTATAGGTCCCCTGAGTTGAGAAGAGGACGCGACTGCACACAACGAGATGTGACTTGGTTTTCCACAGCATGAGACGGTACTGTTTCCATCCAAGCCACCACGCCATGCCGCCTGCCCTTCCCCAACCCACGAGACCTCGCTTAAGCAGCCCGCTTATGGGATGCCACAGCCGATTGATCACAGAAAGCTACTCTGTGACCTCCCGTGTGAGAGGAAATCCAGACCAAAGTGGCGTGTTGCTTGCAGTGTGCAACTACTCCGGCCCACTGCTCGCTCAACCACCAGGACTCCTTCATCCCCCGGTACGGGTCCCCGCGCACGGCACAAACACGCGGGAGGTCATTGCTATCCACCACCTGCTCTTGTTCGGTGATGGACACGCAGAAACATGACCTCTACATTTCTGCATTGGTGTGCCTGGAGGTTTTTGTTGCGTCTATTTCTTAGGGAATTAGACCAAGAACAGGACGACAACCTCGAGAAGGATAGTCCACCAGACTTGTTTTGAGGATCTACACGACCTGCGCTCTCCCTCAAAACCACGTCACCCTACCCCTCAGAAGGAGGGGGAGGGTAGGTCCGTGTTGATATTTCTGGTACTTATACCGTCATAGAAAGGTCAACACGGTCCCGTCCTATGTTTAGATATGGTTATCTTTCACTTTTCAGTGTGTTTTTTTCTTGAAGTTGGATTAATTTTGTAAAAAATTAGTATAAAAAATTTGCTAAATATTCAGTTTAGCATAAAAATTCTAAATTGGTATCATTAAACGCGTTTATCGCTTTAAAACGTCACGGCAAGTAGGACAGCGGCTAGCGTAAAGTTTTGGTCGTATTACGTCGCATGGCATTTCGATGCCATTTGACGTAATACGACCAAAACTTTGATGAAAAAACAAGCGCATCGCTTTCGTCGCTCACGTAAGACAACGGGATACATGCTGTTCGTAGGTGCCTCTGACCAGGGGGCACAGTGGAGAGCAGGCATGGGGCGGGCTGGTCACGTCCGTCTCCTCTCCTTTCCGGGGTTCGATAGGGACACCCATGCTTCCCATTTCTAAAAGAGGTCACCTTAAACAGATTTTTATTATCAACATCAGGGCGCTGTTCTAATATTTTATATGACGAATTTATATGTATGAGATATTTTGATTAAAAAATATCGTAAAACTGATGTGTTATTTACTGTTTTTGAATATTTTTTGTTCAGTTTATTGGAGGTAGGACATGACGGTATCTCCCGTCCAAAATTGACCTGTCCATCTGGGTAAGTACCTCCGCCCTACAGAATACCCCGGCTATAATAACCTTGTGTTGTGTTCCCAGCGGTGATTAGGGTAGTCAGAGCTCACTCGAGAGGTTTTGTGCTGTCAGTGGGAAGACCGAAGGCTTAAATTGACCCCGCTGACTGGTGGGGGCGTGAAATGTTGGCGCGGTGGTCAGGGAGACCCGGTGAAACGGTTATCCGCTAGCCGTCCGCAGGTTGTACGGTTCCCGAACCTGGGGATTACTTAATCTCCGCCCCAGGAGGCTGAACCAGCAGCCTGTGTAAAGTTCCCGGTGCTGTAGCCGTGCCGGAGGAGGAGACCGGAGTGGACTCAGCTTCAGTATCTGGCGGCCCTTCCGCCCACTGCGCCAGCCAGTCACACAACCCCAGCTTGTCTGTAGGGGCCTTGTTTTGTCTTCTACACTGGAGGCACAGAATCTCTCTTTACCTTCCCCCCCCCCCCCCATCTCAAACATGAAAATTAGAAAAGGCAAAGGATACGTTACCACAGCGGCACCATCATCCACAGTGAATGTGGATTTATGCAACATCAGGGGCCTACACTCCAACCTTAACGCGATCCATCTCCACTTAGACACCGCGCAGCCAACTTTGCTTTTTCTGACAGAGACGCAAATATCATGCTTGGCCGATACAGCCTACCTAATGTACCCCGAGTACAAACCCGAGCACAACTTTTTGAGTCGCGCCGTGGTATGCTTGTACGTCCGGGATGATATTTGCTGCCGCCGTATAGATCACGGTGGCCACACGCATATCTATGCGTGCCTTCATAGGTCTCATAGCGGTGACCTGGGCACGGCTCAACTGTTTGAGCACCTGCAGTGGTCGGCGGACAGTGTAATTGAGCAGTACGCCACTGCGGATTTAGTATTCTTAGGGGACTTCAACGGTCTCCTAGGACTGATTTTGCGGTAAGGGCTGCTCACGACTTCGCTCTGACCTATGGGCTCTCTCAACTGGTGCTTTCTATCACTAGAACACCAGAAATTGAGACCCACAGAAGCTCTATACTGGACCTTCTGCTGACTACGACGACTAAGTTACACTCGCGCGGGTTGAACCATTACGACTACCTCAGTGGCGGCATGTGTGGCAATACAAGTCGGCAGACTGAGACGGACTGCGAGAATTCTTTGCGTCGTACCCATGGAGGCAGCTTTGCTTTACTTCTGATGATCCAAACTCCTGCGCAACAGCATTCGCTGACGTGATTCTAGTGGGTATAGAATGCTATATCCCCAACCGCTTGGTCACGACAGGAGCGAGCACACGCCTGTGGTTTAATAGGCCTTGCAGGGAAGCTAGAGACCGCAAGCAATCTGCATACAAGGCTTGGACCACGGCTCTTGCCAATAATGATCCGAACCATCGGCAGAACTAGTAAGTGCCATGAATTAATTCGCGAGAAGTCCCGATATCATGTATAATTATGAACTTAGATATAGTATTAATTTATTATGTAAAATTAACCGAGGACAGCGATTTTTCGATCTCGTGAGAATTACTCATATTACTTGTGAAATTCATTCATAATGTCGTCATGCATTATTACTGTAATCATTGCGTATAACTACAAAGTGAGACTATTAATCGTTTTTTGAATCATATTACTATTTTAAGGACTATTTGAAATGCTTAGATAAGATACCTTTTATTATTGTTACTGCGTGGGACAAAGTTGTCATTAGTCTTATCAGTTCTGATACCGACTGCACAAGGTAAACTGATCCTTATTCTGTGAAACACGGTCATGTGTCTGTTACATACTCGTGGTACGGTGCCTCAGAATTCACTTATTTATACCTATATCTATTGGATATTTAAGTGCAAGTAGTCGGTACACAAGATTATTTTGAACCTCATAAGTAAAATACCATTTCGTGATTTTGTGGTTTTTATTAGAATAGATACACCAAGTACCAACTATGTACAATGCCATAAACGCAAAACTCCACCTGATAAATTTAGACGTTTGCCGTAAATATTAGAGTAATTTATATGAATGTTGAGATTTTTTTTGAAATTTTTTTGACAATCTGAATCGGATAAAGCCAGAGAAATTACACTATTTCGCTCAAATATTGGTTAAAATTATAAATAATGCGAACGTTAGAATGCGAAATATAGACATTTAGATTTTCTCACATATCAACACTACCGTACATGTGCACGATCTACGAGGGGGCGTTTTTAAGTTCGCGGAATAGGTGGGGATAGATTATTAGTGAAGGTATTTTTTTACGAATAAGTAACTCGTTATTATTATTATTAGTTTTATACCATATAGGTGGCAGACAAGCAGATATATTAGTATAAATACCAAGTTTTTTCGTAATTAGGTCATAACTTTTTGAACTACGGACAATCACACAAGTCAATCGGGAAGAAATTGTGAAGTATGGAGAAAATCGAATTCCGCGCTGTCATAAAGTTCCTTACCAAGCAAGGAAAATCAGTTCAAACCATATTGGAAGAGATGTCATTCGTATGGAGGCTATTGCCCGGGTAAAACTATGGTTTACAAGTGGCATAACCTCTTTAGGCACTTACTTGAAGGCGACCAGCGCGCGGGATAATCCGATTGTTTCATAAATTTTTTCGTGAGTGCTTCCAACAACACCGTCTCGTTCTGCTAGAAGGTGATGTGTTTGAAAAACTCTTGTAGTCATCCTTCATGGGAGCACCCGAGTCTTCAGGCACACAGGCCAAAAGAAGACACTGTGCGGTTTAGTTGGTATGAGTCCGATATGCTCACCTCACCGATAATTCGCAGTGATGTGAAAAAAATCATGACTCTTAACACATCAAAAGAATATTGATGAATCACGATATTCATAGGTCGAAATGAAAAAGTCGGTGTTATGCGTAAAGGTGCGTTGCGTAACTGGTATTTTGCATCTAAAGGGACTACTACTTAATTAATTCTATGCACACCGTTTTCAGAGCACATTATTGTTTTTGCCACCAAAATGTATAGGGCTGAATCTTTCACAAAACAATTTTGAATATAACTCGATTGACACACACACAAGTAAATACATACTTCAAGATTATTTGTTTCATCAACCGTCAATTAAACTTCTATAAGTATTTATTAACTTATGCATATAATTTATTGTATTTTAATAATACGTTGGTTTTTAATCATCTGGTACGGAACGTTCCGAAGTATTTATTTAGATAGTTAATTATTGTTTTGAAAATGAGTAAATAATTATAAAATTTTGGGGCTTGCGGTCAAGTTGCGAAGCGCGCAGCACCTGTTGGTCGTTTGACGTTCATTAATGAATACGTCGACGAACAATTTGATAAACGGTCAAACTTAAAACGTGAGAATGTCTTCTATATGTGCTTATTTTCTTTTATGCTTTCGGTTTGTATCAGGGATATTTAACTATCTCATACTTGTCGTCTCTGAACATTAGGCTGGAATTATTTACGTTCTATTTTAGTGTTCCAGGGCTTTTTCTATTGGTTTAAATAAATAAACAAACAGAAATAAATAAACAGAAATACTTGCATGATAGAGATTAATACGCGGTGTTCCATATATGATTATTTCTTGATGCCAATAAAATCATTCGTGACCTTAGCTGTGTTTATAGATAGTATATCTATAACCGACCTGCTAATGACCATTAATGATGCTAATAGTGGATAGTACAATTAAGAATCAAACGAACATACCTTGCGAGGTTTTGGTTACAATTACATGAGGGTGTCAACCGAAGACGATTACATGATTACAATACACACACACACACACACAGCAAGTTAACTTTTATATTCACCCATAATAAGAGAAGAAAAGAGTTCAATTAATAACAGTAACAACTGCTAAGGTATATTACAGTTGCAATTCGCTTAACGGATACGTTAAAAATAATATTGTAGATATCCTGAGATTTTTAAGCTAACATTTAAAAATTTAATATTTAATTAAAGAAGTTATCTTGGCTTAATTCTACAACATCTTTGCAATAGTACTTAGGTAATGTGTTTACTCCAGCCTGCGGCATTGCGACCCACCCCCAGTTCAGGGTCGTCTCGGATCTGTGTGCGGTGGATATCAATGCCGACCTAGTGCTAGGACTAATTAGTTATACCTACTTAGTTATGTCAATTCTCTGGAATGTCTATAGGCGCCACGCAGGTTTAACTTTAGACCAGAGATAGTCCTTGGTTTAATATTAAAACGCTTGTATGTTCATTAATTGATTTTTGTAATTATTTAATGTAATATTTGCCCCCACAAAAACCTAAAAGGCTGATCAGTTAATATTTAAGGCTCTATAAGTTGCACCGCGTTTAAGTGAGATTTTTTTAAGCTAGTTTATATTGATAAAACGCTCAAAATTCTAATTAACTTTGTATTATAATTGGAGTAAGAATGTTTCATAGTCCAACCGATTCAAGATAACGTAATAAAAAATAATTAATATTTAATTTTAATTTCTGTTAGTTCTATGACATGATAAGCAATGTCAACCATATATATCAATATGTAGATTGCAACGTGATTTCAATTTTATTTTAACAATTTATCCGTAAAACGGAAGGTATCTGAATGTACTGCAATTGATTAACTACTATCATATCAATGCTGATCCTAATTCTGATTTATTACATTTTCCATATTAATAAACATAAACATAAACTCACGCCTATATCCCTGAAGGGTAAGCAGAGGTGCTAGCACCCACATTTTGCCAGTTTATATTTAGGTCCCAATGTAATAGGTGGCGAAACTATTGCCATTAACCGGGCACTTATAAACCTGCGATAAATAGTCACATAACTTCCAAAAGCATCGGAAAGTCATTGGTGTGTGCCATGGTAAGCCTGGGAATGAACCCGAAACCTCGTCTCAGCAGTCCATTACCCATACCACTAGGCTACCGCGACAACTCATATATAAATAAATTTAAAAATATTGATTGATTTTCAATAAGTCGTGTAGCGTCAAAGTTACGATGTACAAGTTTAGTAACATTTGATGGAGCTAATTAGTCGCGATATGTCCCAAAAAGAAAATTATACAATTAATTTTCTGTGTTTTTTGTCAGATTCTTTTTTTTTCTTTCATTTTCTGAATTATTTGTTTAGGCAAGATAATAAATAGTACAGATACCTACTCTTGTAATCCAGAATAAAAAGAATACGAATATACTTATGTGCGTTTCATTGTTTGGCCAATATTTAAGATGACACTCAATCAATGAATATGCCTATCGCAGTCCATTGCTGGAAATAGGCCTCTACCAATAATAGGAGGCTTTGGTCTGTTTCTACGCTGGCCAGACGAGTTGGTACAGGGTTTTATTCCGAGTTTTCCTTCTCTCGCAGTGATATCGTCTGCATATTTTGCCGTTCTCTTACTTCTCGTACACGCTTCGGATGATACGGAGTAGTGATTCTTGTATTCTTTCTCCGTCACCACACGGATGATGAAGGAGATGGTACTATCTCTAAACATTAGAAATTGCCTCCTTTTCGTGTTAGATACGATTCCAAAATATTCAAATTATTGTTTGTGCAAAATAATATCTATGATTAAAGTGTACTACCATATTGCTTTATTGTTTTTGGTGTGAATGATGGCATAAGTTCTAACGGTTCTCGTCGCTTAATCATGGAGTCCCTGACAGCTTTGTTACCACTAAAACCGGGTTCCTGTGAAGTGGATAGCAGGCTCTTAAGGGAGAAAAAATTTATCAGGCTCTGAAGGTAGAAAAAATAATTTATCAGGCCCCAAAATAAAAATATATTTATCTAATACAATCAGTTTTGACCACAGAGGTTACCATAATTGAAAGGGCCAATTAGGTACAATTAAAATATCTTTTCTAATTTTTCCAAGACTGTTGAAGTTGGGAAAGAGTATACTTCTTTCCCAACAAAAATGTTTTGTCTAAAATTGACTTGAAATTGAATACTTAGTTTTGAATTTATAAAGTTGTACACTATCGTATTTTGATTATACTGTGAAGGTAGATGAGTGTACGAGTGTCAAAAAAATATCCTATAAACATACATATTTTATTTGGTGTCATGATACTTTTCTCAATATTTTAACGTCTTTCATTAAGGTCACGTTGTTAAACAATCATTAAATGATTGACCAACATATAGACATTATCGATGTAAGCTACATACAGACAAAGTCCTGACGAACGCAGGTATTGTAGGTTACTGTCATTCTCATTACTTAAAAAACGCGCGGTTGAGGAATGAGCGAGACGGGTAATATTCTCTTTTCTAGGTTTGTTAAATCCATAGATCCTCTAAATGTGTGACAAGCATGGCATCTACTCACGTACTGCTGCAAGTAAATCATGTCACCTATAGCTTTGCGGGACCGGTTATTCCACTCTTGAAATTCTACCAAATACTAAGGTTTCAAATGATTATTAATATAAATCTAAGAGAGTATAGTAAAACAAGATTTTTTAGCCTGTTCTTTTTTAAATTTTGTTTTATTTCTATGTACATAGTACAATTGGCTCTTTCTAATAGTCCCAATGAAAAAATAGCAAAAAACGAAAATAAGTCCATATAGGATCACTTTGTTGTCTGTCTGTCAAGACCCATTTCGCAGGAAAGCGTGGAGGCATCAAGTTGATATTCATATTAAATGCCCATACAATGCAAGAAGCAAGGTCATATAACCCGAGTGAAGATAAAAATCGAAATCCTTTAATATGTTACTTACTCACATCATAACAAATAACCGTATGTCTATCATCAAGGCCATTTTATTTATTTTTGTGAAAATATGAAATTGAATTTATGTAAATAAAATAGTAGGGTAATCAATCCAATCAAAATATGCTGTTTGTCTCTGAATCCAATTTTATCCACAACCCACAGTGCGCGATCGCAACGCGCATTTAGCTAGTACTTATTAATTTTGGTGTCAAATCCTGTATATAAGTATAACACAATTCGTCATAAAATTTACCCGTTTGATATATGTGTATGCATATTTTACTTCAGACCATCCTTTATTACCATATGTTTCACAAAAAATATTATTTCGCATACTCCACTCTGACTTAGAAGTAAACTTTATTGACATACCTGTGTACCAGTCTAAACATTGTTTCTCAAGAAGATGTTTCAAAATCTCAATTTTACTCTTATCCTGTAGTATTTCAAATCTTTCACATTCAGTTTCAAATTCTTCAATCCATTGATTCACATTTGATGTTTTCCCAAAAATTTTTCTAAAAAAAGGGTCAGCTATTTTTACTAGATTGCTCTGATTCAGATTTGTTATTGGAAGATTTGGTTTCCTCGGAAATTTCATCTAGATATTGCTCACCGAACTGCACATTTTCGCCTGCATCTAAGTATATTTTTCGTAACTGATCTGTCAGTGGGATCCATATTTTCCTTGTCTGATGTCTCTTTTTAGCGAGCTTTTGATTTTAACATAGACGTCTGAAGTAGTTATACCTGTATGTTTGTTTGCATTGTTTTGTTCATCAGGTACATCGTATACATGTCCATCGGGTGTGTCGATTGAAATTATGCAAATTATATTTGTATTGCCATCACTTGCAGCTAATACCGCGAAAATAAATCTTAATTTTTCCATCCTCCTTTTGCTGGTAACTAGAAATGTCGTTTTATAAGACAATTCGTCATACAATTTAGGAATCTTAATAATAAAATTATTATGTTGCTCTGAAAAGCCAAAGTTTTTTATTAAACCCAAGTTTACACTTCAATAATATAAACAATACGATTCAGGTACACAATCTAACCTGAAAAACCAAAGAAACGACATTTAAAGTTTATAATTATATTGTCGATTCCTCCTATACTTCACTTTTACCTATTTTCACTTCTTATTTTATTTAACACACTGTCGCCGAATTGAAGGCTCCCTCTGTTTTATCTACACTACAGCAGTGGCACTTGTAATCTCAGTGGCAACATCTATTAATAATATTATAAGTAAACCTAAACTGTTTTATCCATGAATTAATAACTTGAAGAAATATAATTTCTTTACACAAGTAAAGGTTTATATTGACATAGCTTAAAATTAACCAACAGTTACAGTTTTCTGTAAAAGTAAAATACAATTTCGAATATCGAATAAAAATAGGCCAATATAATCAAACATTTGGAAACTTTTCGAAGACAGTCTCATCCCCAATTGTTTCTGATGTTCTTCTGGATCCTGGTGTAGGCTTTTCTAAATGTGTTCCAAGTGTATGCAGAATTTTTTATCTCGTCGTTTTTTTTGTCGATGCTTTATTGTTATTTTTTCTGGTGTGGCAAATAATGTATTCCATTGTAGCGTTGTGCGCTGATCTGAAGAATTTATGGCACATATGTTAGTTAGCCACTTATGCTATGTAGCTACTTTGTACAAATATGGTTGTATTACAATGTGTAGAGTCTAATATCTAGATTAAACGTATACGTAACAATGGGAACCCTGACTAAAGTCTTTGATGTTGCGTTGAGAATGCATTCATATCAATCAATAAATAAATATTTTTTACGTAACATACCTATTTCCAGGGCTTTATGCACAGGCAATAGCCGATTTTAAGCTTTTTGCAGCTTGAAAACTCTAAACGCTAGCGCTCTAAGGTCCCCCCGACATGACAACGCTTGAATCAAAATAATAACTGAATCAAAAGAATACTAGGTATATCAAAGTTATAGGACTAAATAACACAACTGATTTGTTGGTTGCTTTTTGCGTCTTCATGATCTTCTTTGTATTCCTGATGATTTGATTCCTGTTCCATGCCTCCCAGTTTATTGCCGCATCACGCGGCTTTAGTGCTGAGTCTCAGCACACGATCATATTCCTTTTTATCCGTAGCAACATATAACCGTGTACCTGTTCCCCAGGAGTTACGGTTTCGTCAACTTTAAGATGTCAAAGCTTAACCTAATAACAAATCTCATTGGCTCGGATCAAGTAGGCATCTCTGTCAAAATAATGGTCTCCAACCCATTTCTCCATATCTGTTACCTATTTATGAAGGAAGACTGAAAAGGACTGAAATCCGGCCAATCCAAATTTAAAAACCTATACTTTATAGAAGCACGATGAGACATTTGAAAAATGGTTGTAGTAGTAGCCAATGTCCGACAAACAAGGCAATTACGCGAAGTAAGACCAATGGCTAGACAAAAATAACATGATGCCGTAGGGCAAATGCACATTTATGTAACATATTTAATTAGATATATAGATCACTTTAGAATTGGATCCACCCATTCTATTCATATTTTAAAGGTTTATTATAAACTCACAAACATGGAATTGGTTGAAACAGCAAACAAAATAGCTATGAATTTTGTATGCAATATAATAAAAGTTTTTTGAATATTAAATTGTTGTGTTGCGTTTAAGTTCCCTGTCTGTCGACACCTGGCGCAGCTAATTGAATTGTAAAACCTTCGTCATGGCCCTTTGGCGGTCAAAACGATCTCGATTATGATTATTACCAATAATAATTTTTGTTATCGCACCGGGATACCAGAAGGGAACAAAAATTTGCTAACAGAATATAACACCCTTCAAAGTGAATCTTTTGAAGTGTTCGCTTATAAAATTTTACCCGTTCTCAAATATAATAAAATATATTAATAAACGAATGCGAAAATAGGCAACAGCACTACACCCTGAGGGGACATTTTGGAAACAACCGACAAGGGATGTTCGCCGCGAGTGCAAAAATTTATATAATAATTATTTCGCCTCATGCGAACGGGACAACCCCTACATGAGGGAAGCTTACACAACACGAACAACAAAAGCTCCTAATGACAAATATTAGCTCTCACCTCCGCACACCTAATGGACTTTACAATTGCTTCGTATAACGTACTTTACATTGTAACCTATTAAAAGGACGCAGATGACGCATTAACCTACTTGTAAAATCATGCATATCTATACAAAATGTGGCCCAGCATAAAATGTTAATAAAATTTGCAACAGCATTAAAAAAAGTGAAACAGTTCTGCCTTGATCGATCAATGAATTGAAATGAATATTAAAGATGTCCACTTTAGCAATTAACACGTCAGTGAGACATTCGCAAACATGATTGACAGGGTGTCTGTTTCAACAGAGTTCACTTAATGCCGCCACGGAAACTAATAAATTATAAATGAACAATCCGTTTCTCACTAATATGCCACGTTGCCACACGTCCAAACAAGATCTCAACGCATAAATCAACACTGAAATAGAACGACGATGTACCTATGCATGTACATTTACTTCCGTTAGTCTGTCGGAGTATAAAAAATACTATTGGTACACTTGTATTTTTATATTCAGTTTTATATCAAACAGTACTTTACTAGGAATATTTAGCTTGTTCATAACATCATAATTAAGACGATGGTATAATCAAAATATCTAGATATGGGTATATTAATATCTAATATTTTTGTTGATTTGGCCATTATGTGGTTCGAGAATAATGTATTTTCGTAATATTATGATTATTATTCAAAACGTACTGTATATTAAATAGTGGCTCGTGACTAGCGTTCGATTGTCGATTTGTCGTGTGAATGTGTGATTGTAGGCGCACGTGGGCCATTAAAGCTCTAAAAATGTCAATCGTGCACTGTAGCAACCACGCTTTTCAAGCGTTTGTATGCTTTTGCTTGGTTATAGTATGATTTGCCTACTAATTAAGTCGATATACGCTCCGAATATTCTGCCGCGTAATTTGAGCACATTCCTTTATGGATATTTCACGCAAATGAGCATTGTTTAATTTACCAACAATTCTTAAAACATTTAAAACTGAAATAAAATAGCAATTATATAACTACTTTAATAGGAACTTCTTAATACATGATAAAGTCGAAATCCAATTCGTTTTTACTGGCTAGGCAGCTAATAAACCGCTTTATTACCTTCATCTCCATATTGTGAGTTAAAGTTTACTGATTCGTTCTTACATCAAAGATCTTGAACCCATAGATATGTCTTGTCTTTTCTGCCGTTATGAACAACAACGATATTATTATTATTAAGTAATTCTTATTATTTAATAGTTTACCCATAATCATGATCTTTAACGTTTTAAAAACTTCTTCTTGTTACTTTTGATATTTTTCGATGCAATAAATCTTTCGTTGATGCACAAAAATGAGCTTTAGTTTAAGTATAGGGACAGCATCGCCTAGTTTGAATAATAAGCGTTATGCACGATGAGAACGATAACGCGGTACGGTCCGTTGCGAGTTGGCAGGAAAATATGACCGATTTCATTGTTCTCCCTGTGCTATTCGAGCCTGAGAATCACTTGCAGCCATCAACAACGCGGATGCCATTTAACGAGGCTTGTCGAAGCTATGGAAAATAGGATGAATTAGCTGTCAGTTATTCAGTGATAACTGTAAGATAATGCATAATACACGCTCTATAGCATCAAACAATTGAGTAGAAATATGAGAGCAAATACCTAAAATTCATTTTACGTTCATGTTACATAATAAAAATGATTCTGTAGTCGGGATGGAGCCAATAAGGAGCCAGGTGTAATTGTCACATTCCTTTTAATGATTAATTTCACAATTTTAGGAACAAATAAACTTAATTATTAAGACAATGATTATAATTCGTGTAGTACGTTGGCGTTCGTTTCTCCGACTCTCCGAGCCGGTCGCGCGGGCCTGTGATTGGCTAGCGCTATGGGCGCGTTCGTAAATTAGTAGACGGAGAATAACGTCTCGGCGCCCTACCGCGTGTATTACGGAGAGGGAGTTTAGGATTATCCGCTACAATTCATTATTAAAAGTCACAAAAAAATTCAATCCATGTCAAATGAGTACTCGCTCGATGCTAATGTAATAGACGAAATTTCATGAAATTTCAGCTATGATCGTAGGGTCTAGGCTGTAGACTTTTAAACAATAGAATCTTAATAACATTCAACGTAATTGTTTTATTCCAATCGGTCACTAATTTACATAATTATACCTATTCAGTAAGAAATATTCTCTGAAATCGAAAATTAGAATAGAATTATGCTGGCATAAGTATATTATAGATCAAATTCGTCATTAAAATTTATGTCTTATTCAGCGTTCAGTGAAAGTAGTTTATTAATTATAAATTATAAATATGATTATGATACATACTGAACTGCCTTAACGGGAAACTACAGGTAATTACGTTTTTAGCTTGTAGTCTTACTTACGAAACAAAACGCATTTGACGCATTATCGGCTAGGGTATTTTCTGTAGTATTTTTATTATATGGGCGAAAGTAATATATTTTCTATATTACCAAGTATCAAAGAACTTGGCACCGACTTCAGCAAAGTCATACGCGTATTTATTGTTTTCTGAATAATTCTGATGTGCACTTATTAGTCTTATAAAAATAATTTGAATAGTAGTTTGTAGTTTGAATTACCTACTATAAATCCTTTTTCGTTATTACATATTTTATATTGTTTATTGAATTAAATTTATTCGTTTTGGTTTGGTTTCTGGCACAGTAGAATTAGGGCCACCCCATCTATTCCCATGCGGTGTCGTACAAGACCCAAACTCAGCCTCAAATGCATGGCTCGAGTCAACAATAGTGCCCGGAATACGGCAATAGGTTCACTCCCCTCCCCTATTACGTGGGACCGAATACAATTATTGGTGAAATGTGGGTGTTAATTCACCTCTGCCTAACCCTCCAGGGATAAAGGCGTGATTATATGTATGTATGTTAATATTAAAATTATTTTATAAAAACCATTTGAATAGGTATTAGTAGTTTGAATTACTGTAAATCTATAATATCTTTGAAGGCGGTTTGAACTGCGTCATAACAATTGTTTTTTCTTGTAAAATTTTGCCTGGATTCCTAAAAATGTTGTTATATTATGTGAGAACAAGATTTGAACAGTATGGTGCATGCAGACACTCACTCCAATCGTAGATAAAATACTGACAGACAGTGACAGTCCCTTGTAAGTAAATCTTCACTAACTTGTATAAGATGTGTTGTTATATCTAACTTCATAGATGCAAACTTGTAGCGCGTATTGTATAGTTACATATTCAATATTTGTGCATATTGTATTTTATATTAATTCGTAATTTTGTATTGCTAATTTCTAGTTTATTTGGGCACGCAAGGGTAATGAGAGTTTAACGTAACCCTGTCTTACGTATGTACAAGGTGCAAATCAATTAAAGAGGCGAAACTGTGGCGCGCGCGGTTTTGGTTAAATTTAATCTATGCTTGGTACCGACTTCTACAAAATTTTAACACATTTTTAATTTTTGAGTTATATCTGTAATTCATTTATTTTTTGCTATTCAGTGCATTTTTCGGGGCTCAGTTTTGGTTTAATTTTTGGCTTAAAAATATTCTAATAAATATTATGATGCAGTTTATTTAATGCAAAAATACGAAGCCCATCGACGTGAAGAAAACCATGTTGTGTGAAATATATTTTATACCAACCGATCAGGTCTTGTATAATTTAGCACTCGTGTTACTAGAATAATGGCATTATCTATATGAGATTTAGTTTTTTTTTTCAAAATGCAAACGCTAAAATAGAAAGCGAGATAGCACACACTATCCTCACGTGGATATATATTACCAAAGTCAGGTGGATAAGGTGAACATGAAAACTAAATTAATTTACTAAAACTATATTGATTATAGTGCCATGGATATTTGTCGTCTGAACCAGATATATACATACCTACCTACCTATGTAATATAGAACTTAATGTATTGAAATATCCATCGAAAAATGGCTTTATTTAAATGGATTATATTGAGTATTTTATCTTAAAATATTGTCATATAAATTATTTGAAAGCTTGAACGTTGTGACGTGTATCGATCGTAATGTGGTACCGTCGTCGCCACCATAATGCGACCCAGCGCGAACATCGTGATGCGTACGACGGCGACGTCCTACGGCGAGGTAAGAGGCACGCACGCTTGGGACCCTTCGGCGACTGACTGGCGAGTCTGCCCTTTCAATTTACTTCATTAATATCAATTTCATTTATACTATGTTATGACAACACGATTTTACTTAAACTGTAGGTATTTATATCCTTGAGCTATTATGTACCTACTTTTCTATACTTAATTAAGTATTTTGCAATGAAAGTACTCTTATGGTCATATTTACCTCATTAAATAACTATTTTCTTGAAGCTACTGCTGATTTTTCTATTTCGTTTTAAAAATACAAAGGTTAATCTCAAATCACTGTACGTGACTAGATTTTTTCATATTGATTTTATCAATAAAGTATCGTAGTCTGACTATATACTAATATTTTACAAAGCCTTTATTAAGAATTACATAAAGATAATTTTCGTCTTTATACGAGTTACAATTACCTATAAACTATTGAGGTTGCATTAGGTACATAGTTAAACGCGAATTTTAATTGTTATTTTAGAACCTGGAACTAACATCGTACAAAATTTAATCTTATTATTAAATCAAACACATCACATTAAGGATGTTATCTTGTCAATATCGAAGTCCCTAACAGTGAGGCCAATAGTGTAGACATAAATATGTAACGACAGGTGGTAAAGTGGCCATGCTGCGCAACGCACGCCCAGAGCACCAGCCACTAACATTATAACGTTATGCGTACATTAAACTAAAATGAACTGTAATGTACATAGCATAGAGTTTTGAACAAGACCAAACCATAATTATCACTTCCGACCAATGCTTTCCTTCATAGATAGCAGCGCAAGCCTGAAGACGGGAGAATTCGAATTTATTGACCATTAATTCAAAATATTATTTTCACAATATAAGTACTCATTTATTAATTTTGAAATATTAGGTTCCGATTAATTTATATGTGTCGTTAAGATATTTATTATGTATGTAAATATCGTCTTTATTTACAATCCTAATCTTTTGTTTTCAGACGTTAAGTACGTTGATGCACAAAGTTTAATAAATTGTCCGCTATGAATGAACACGCTTAAGTTTAAAATATGGGAGTGTCCGTACTGTCGTCTAGCTAGTATATGAAATCTTAAACTCTAATGATCAACATAAGTATGTTTGTTTACAGGGCGTGGATGAGGAAGATCGAGTTTCTGTACGTATTTAATGATAGAATTAATTTGATTAATACACGAAAAATTTCGTGTTACTAATAAATTTAAAACATTTTTGTCTGTAGTTAGATCAAAAGAGTGAAGCTGATCCGCTGGATTCAAAGCAAAAGCAATGGATTTTGTGTGCAGCTAGAGGAGACTATCACGCTCTTGCAAAAATGTGCAAAGATAATGCAAAGCTTGTGAAGACGAAGGTAAGAAGTTTTGTTATTGAAAAAACGTTAAAGAAAAGTAACCTTGCCAAAAGCAAGTCGCCCAATTAGTTTTGGGCTCAACCTAAAACCTAATTAATTATTCAAGCTATTTAAATATGATGTGTAAAAAATACTAAAGCATGTTTTGTTTTTGATATTGTTTGGCTACCAAACCTTTTATTATGCTACTATATTAAAGGTTTGTTACAAGTAACTTGGCTAAATTATATATAGCTAGTGAGATAACTAAAATATTTGCAAAATCTTGTCACGAGCCTAATACCATGTCAAGAAATTCAATAAAAAACCGTGATATACGACAACGGATGTTTGTCTGATTCCTTAAATTTTAGGCGTTAGTTAGCGCCGAATGAGCACATGTCCCAAAGGTGTGCTTCTAATTGGGCCTCGACGAGCGCGGACGGCGCCGGTCCGTGCCCCCCGCCGCATGCTATCTTGACATATCTCCGGACGTAGTCCCTTGTTTTATTTTACGAGCCATCTCTCAAACCCCATCTTTTTTCTATTCAGCTATTGTGTTTAAGCTGTTTCAACGAGTGCACTTGATATATAGCCGTCATATTAACTCACGGAATTGCTAATTCTGAAGATAACCATACTGAATGATACAAAATCAAGTAAATAGTAATGGTATCCGCTAAGCTAATATAAACTATGTATTTAGAACTGAACTCGATAAATTTGAACAAATTATATTTGTTATGCAAAATCTTTAGTTTAAAGTTATGGTTTTGTCTTAATATCCCAAGGATTGGTTTGAATTCAGAGTAGTAATTATGGAGTGGGATTAAGCTTTAACTATGCTGATCCAATCAAATCGAAGCGATGCTTTTGTATTCACATACATTTTTAGTACATGATCCCGAACTTTTGCTTTTGCTTTTTTGATTTGCATCTGTTCTGTCGTCGTATTGATTACTGAGTACATTACTTTTATTGAATACGCAATAAAAAAGGTAATGATAGCCTTCCCTTTTATTGATTCGTTGTAAATCAAGAGTCGACGCAATTGGATTTAAATTTTATTGGTATACTCTCGTAGGCATGTGAATAGTAGTTTAAAAACCTAATGAGGATTAACTGTATGATTTGTCTTAAGATTTTAGCTATCTTCTTATGACTACAGGATGTAATTTGTTGAGTACCTATATTTCCTTCTTCAATAAGTTCGATCAATCACTTTAGTTAATATTTTAATATTTGCTTTAGAAGATGTGGTAGTTATTTTCTTCTATCCGCTTCCCGAGCTAATAAAGCATCAGTAAATATTGTCAGACAATATGTAACACGTGTTTGCTACTGTACCTTTCTGGTTGACATTTGTCGTCTCTCCTCTAAAAAAACACTTTGATGCTTATTTTCGTATTTGCCTGACTTGCTGATGGAATTATAGATTTGTGGAAATTTCTCTGTGTGAGTTCTTATAGTTTCTTTTTATTGTAGATCTCGCATGTTTCTCTTTGAAATGAGAAATTTAAATATGTCATCGTCGCTTCCTATCTAAAGGAGCTCATCTTTAATATTTATGCTTTAATGCTTCACGAAGATTAGTTGAGATATATTAGTTGATTTTATAAGCTTTTCTAACACTTCATGGCACTCACGTTTACACTGTGTTAATGTTGAATTCATTTTATATGTTTATTTTCCGTAAGAAATTTTCGAACAGGCACTGGGAAGCCAACATTTTAAATGTTAGATTATTGTTTGATAAATTCTTTGCTTTTAGTTTTTAAAGTGTTAAAATCTCAAAAAAAAAATATACAAAAAGAGTCTGTGGCTATAAACACGTGATTGCATTTGGCATTATTTGTCTGTTCGTACTTCTGCTAGCTTATAAATTCTTCGATAAAGCAATACAATGTAATTTTAGTGTTGTAGACAAAGACGTCGTTTGCATTTCATACCTAATTACCTATACAAAATAAACAATACTGCGTTTTGAGAATTACGCAATAATATCTTATTTAGCTTGCTAACTGTAGTCAGTAGCTGTATGTTGTTTATAGCCAGTGCAAATTGATCGAGATGTCAAACAATAGTGGTTAAATTAAACATGATTGCGTAAATTGGCGTTCCTATACTTGTCATTACCATTCCTAATTCAAAAAAATGATTAGTTACAGTTAACGTACACGTACCAACTTATAAAAAATCTATTTAGTCCCAAAATATTCAATTATTCCATAACAGTCGTGTAATTGTGTTGATAAAGATTTGGTCAATAAAAAAGAAGAAAGTTCGGCGTTGTTATTGATGATTTACGAGTGTTCGATTCAACGAGGGCGGAGTTAGTGATGCAGGTAATTAAATCCAAATCATTTCGATTTAGTAATGCTATCCAATAGTCGTATTGTTAATTACATTTATATCGATAAATACGTAAAAAAATATATAGTCGCCTTTAATTTGAATGACTACTTACGGATTTTATTATGTTTGTTAAATATCATTTATGCTCCCTACAATAAATTTTATACTTTTTGTGGTTTACTATGTCCTAATTAGTGTCGTTAAGTGGGTTGCAATTATATACGTGTTGTTTTTGTGGCGCCTGCTCTCAGACTCGAATATACTATTTCAGTGTAAAAAATATTTCCAAACATTCGTCTAAGATTTCGGTTGCACGCGCTATTAACGCCAAGTCGGCGGTGGGAGTGTCGTTGCGGAAAGCCATTTAAATCTTGATTTATTCTGTTGCAAAGCATCGGCTCCGTTGACATCTCTCAGTCTAATTAAAGTTAAGGCAGAGCTAGTGGTCTAATTGATTTAAAGTTGTTTAAGCACGTATTGTAGAATTTTAGTTTATTGTGTTGTAATTATATAATAGAGGATGCAAGTTCAATGTAAAATTTGTATATAGAAATTAAGTAGAAAGGATTTTTGTACTACTATTAAATAATAATAAATACCTACTTAGTTTATTTACAGAGATGTAAAACCATAGAACTTCGATGAAATCGATTCCCCGACAGACTCGTTTGTTACGGTCGCTTGTTACTTTGTGAAGTGAAGCACGACGACAAGAACTTTGGTATAGTGTTTTTTTGTCGTTTTCAATGGGTGTGCTAACTTTTCGAATGTGTCGGCCGGCGCCAAGTCGGTGCAACCCGAGATTTGACGCCGCGCCTCATTTGACCCGTCTTGCAAACGTGCGCGCCGAGCCATTGTTTAGTTATGCATGTTAAACACAAAGAATAGGCAGTAAGGTATCTATCTGAATAATCGATAAATAGACAGATATATTTCCTCTTATTGTTTCTGTCCACAAAAGGACTTAAATCAGAAGCATTTTTTCCCCGTAGGTGGACAAAGGTATAAGTACTTAATTAATAAGTTAATCCTGTTAATTATTTAAAATCAAACTGCCTCATTTAGAATCATATGATAGATCTACAGTATGCCATGTGCTTGTCGAAACTACACATATATTATTCATACGGAACATCGTAAGTAGCTACATGCCATTACTATTTTATAGGTAGGTATGTATTTTATACATACATCTACCTATTTAGCAAATTTGTATTGCAACTATATTGTAACTGGGAATAAAGCCGTATTGTAACTGAGAGTAAAGCCGGATATCGGGTGCTAGTACTTTGAAACAGAAAGTTTACTTTATTCCTGCACTGCACTTCAACCATGTTCGAAGGCACTGTATGCAATTAGACACATAATGGCATCTGTAATCAAGCTGTATCTTTTTCGTGACCATAATTCACAAATGAGTTATGTATAGCTCTAATTTGTCCATAAAAAGTTTTGATATAAAAACGATTTTAAATACTTCAAATAAATTAATAAACCTATACTGCTTACTCATTTTATACATCTTCGTAGTTATATAGATAATTTCTATTTCTACGTGTTTAATAAACAAATCTATGCCATCAAAAACAGTTCATTATAATTTTACTAACTGTACATATAGGTACTAATTATTGCTCCAAATATACTTTCATCTAAGTAGGTATTATATAATATTAGTTAATGAAACTTGCACAATAAGGGTTCTTAAATCTAAACTATATGCAGTTTCTTACACTATTTTATCTAGTCACATGAAATAATCAAAATAAATTGCGTAAAATTACAAAGTCATTTTTAATCCCGAATACGTGTTACACTGCATCCACAAACTGTATGTAGAAAAAAATGCATCGATACGTTATTGAGTCCAGTTGAAATTGTATCGAAATGAAAAAAAAAAAGGTTTATGTAATTAGTAAACTCTGTGCCTAAATAATGTCTTAAAAGTTGTTTTTGATTTTTAATGTTTACATTTCAGTAAGAGAGTAAATAAAACGGTTTTTTAGTATATTTTTATTCGCAAGTGTGTTGAAAACGACATATGATACACGTGTGTATTGATGATAACTGTCTTCGGCTCTATTAAGACCAACTTCGGCTTCGTTGGCTTCGGCCAACACGCGTACCGTAGTATACTTTTTTTTTTTTTTTTTTTTTTTTATATAGGACACGTCAATTGGACTTCGCCTTGCCTGATGGTAAGCTGAAGGCAAAATCCCAGAAAAGAGGGTCACCATTACTTACACATACCGTGTGACAATGGTGACACTCAGCTTGACGGCCTTATCATATGCTTTTTCACGCCCCGCTTAAAGGACCCGGGACTGTAGGAAGAAGGAAACACGTGAGCTGGTAATGAATTCCAGGCCTTAATGGTGCGACAGAGGAAAGAGTCTCCGAACCGCTTGGTTCTTGATCGGATGTTTTGCACCGTGTGCGGATGACATCTAAGACCTGCACGCGTTGTCCTGTGTAGGAAAGGGGAGGGTGGGACTAATTGGAAGAGCTCATCAGAACACTCCCCATGGTACAGACGGTAAAATACAGCCATGGACGCAACATCTCTACGCAGCTGTAAAGGTTCTAGGGTGTTCGTGATCTCGGGATTCCCAATGATGCGGATCGCACGTCGCTGCAACCTGTCGAGAGCATCTAGTAAGTACTTTGCTGAACCATCCCAGAGATGCGAGCAGTACTCCACACAGGAGCGAATTTGTGTCTTGTATAGAAGACACCGCTGCTCCGGCGTGAAAAATCGTCTCACTCTGTTCAGGACTCCGAGTTTTCGTGAGGCTGTTTTGATGATGCTTTCGATGTAGTTTTTGTTATTCAGGTTGCAGCGAACATCCATACCTAGGATATTGAGATTGTCCTGCAGCGGCAGTGGCGTGCTCTGAAGAGTGGGGAGGGGAAGGAAAGAAGATACTTTTGCTGTAAACGCACATGCCTGCGTCTTCTTGGCATTGAACTCAACCAGGTTCTCAGAGCCCCATTGAGAAATGTGATTCAGGACCCCGTCAAGCTCAGTGACAAGAAGCTGCCTTTTCTCTGCGATATCTGACTGCTTGGCCGCTGGATGTCCATGATAACTCCCATGTAAAGTGCTATCGTCTGCATAACAATGAACATTGCCGGTAGACAGCATGTCGTTGATATGCAGAAGAAAGAGAGTGGGTGATAAGACGGACCCCTGGGGCACGCCAGCATTAACCTGCAGAAACTCTGAAGCTCGTCCGTCACAAAGGACGCGAATACGGCGCCCCTGCAGGAAGCTAGCAACCCAGTTGCACAGCCTAGAAGGCAGACCAAAGGCAGGTAGCTTAGAAAGAAGCGATTTGTGCCAGACTCTATCGAAAGCTTTGGCGATGTCAAGACTAATTGCCAGTGACTCGCCGTGCTTGTCCATAGCCTCACCCCAAAGATGGGTAACGTATGCTAGAAGATCACCCGTTGACCGTTTCGGTCTGAAGCCATATTGCCGGTCATTAATTAAGGAGTGATCCTCTAGGTGCCGCATGAGCTGTTTGTTAATTATGTGCTCAAACACTTTGCACAGCACTGAGGTGACGGCTATGGGTCGATAGTTGGCTGGCTCCGAGCGATCCCCCTTCTTGGGAATCGGCTGAACATTCGCCTCTTTCCAAGGCAAAGGCACTGTACCCGAACTGTAGGATAGCCGGTACAGGCGCGTAAGCATTGGAGACAACTCCGCTGCACATTTTTTCAAAACTACCGCTGGAATACCATCCGGACCACCGGCTTTCCGGACATCGAGTGATTGCAGCACTGCACGGACATCGCGTTGCCTGATATGGATATCAGGCATCGCGTGGCCACTGTCGGGTAGTGTTGGTGGCTGCGTACCACAATCATCGATTCGGGAGTTGGCCGCAAAGAGATTAGCCAGCAGATTTGCCTTCTCTTGCGACTCATGGGCCAGGGATCCATCAGGGTTACGCAGCGGAGGCAGCGAAGGCTGACAGAAGTTGGCTTGCACGGCTTTAGCCAGTCGCCAGTAGCCACGGCTTCCCGTGGGATGCATCACTAGCTCTTGACCAAGCCGCGCTATGCGCAGGGCATCCGCTCTGACATAGGCCCTTCTACAGACCTTTGTGGCTCTGTTGTACGCTGCCTTGAAGTGGCCCAGATTGGGATGGCGCGTGGCGCGCGCCCTTACCCAAGCGCGGTACGCAGACTGTTTTTGTTCAACAGCTTCCGCGCACTCGCGCCCGAACCAAGGGCGCACCCCGCGGTCACCGGTGACATCGGTGTATGAGATATAGTATTCCATACCCAGACCGATCTCACCGGCGACAGCAGTAGCACAATCCGATGGGTTCTTACCTTCAAAGCAGCGCTCAACCCACGGGATGGACGCAAAATAGTCACGAAGTCCATCCCAGTCCGCTGACGAGTAGTGCCAGAGACGCCGCTTCCCCTGCACGGGTCGTGGGGGCGCCATAATAGGCACCGTGGAACAGACCAGGCAGTGGTCAGAGTTGCCTAACGCGGCTCGCACCGATACACTGTACCGGTCCGGATCACTCGTCAGCAGAAGGTCTAGCAGAGAAGGTGCTTGGCCCGACCTTCTTGGTATCCTAGTGACCTCGTGCACCAATTGGGTCAGGCCGTGCGCCAGAGCAAATGCGTGGGCGGCTCTTCCCGCATGGTCTGTTTTGGAGGAGCCCAACCAGATCTCGTGGTGGGCGTTAAAATCCCCCAAAAATACCATTTCGGCATTCGGAAATCGCTCCTGCGCATCATCTGCCGCCTGACTCAGATATTCAAAGAGTCGAGTTGTCTCAGCATCTCCTGTATGGGAACGGTAGAGGCACACATAGATCTGACTCGTAGGGCCATGGTCTACGTGTACCCAAAGGACGGAGAAGGATGGGTCCTCTAGGCAGCGCAAACGGCGACAGCAAACATCCGCCCTAACAAACACGCACACCCCGGCTTTTGCACGAAAACTTTCCTCAAGAACATAGCCAGGGTAGAGCAAGTAGGTCGTGTCGTCAGGGCGGTGTATTTGCGTCTCCGTTAGAAAAAACATGGCAGGTTTCGCCGTCTCTAGGTGTTGGTGGACGGCGTTGAGGTTTGCATGGAGCCCACAGATGTTAGTGGACTCCACCTCAAATAGCAAGCTTTTGGGAGTGTGACGAGCCGCTGTGTTGCCTTTTTCTATAAATTGCGCTGCCATGAGTTTGGGTGGGAGAAGGCGTGAAAAAAAGAAGTGATTGCCGCCGCAGCACCGTGTGACAAAGCGCGGGATATTGGTTTTATCTATGAATGTGAGGCATGGCGAGAGTCGACGCGCCGAACGGAAGGGCCCCCGTACCCCCCCGAGTATGGTCGCCGGGCTCCCAAATCCGGTCACCAACCGGCACGACGAACCATATCGGGATTATGCGCGGCCTGGTGAGGCAGCCTCCCAAGGTGGTTAACCCCAGTTGGGCCCCTGTACTATACCGCGGGCGGCCAGCGGCACCACCGTTTCTACAGGTCTCCCTGTTCGGCGCATCGCCCCGCGCCATCCCCACTAGACTACGCCAAGACCCACTGGTCCCACTAGTGCTGCGACAACCACCACCTCTGCCCGGCTATGCACATGCTGACCCCTGAACACAATCCAACCGAGATTGAATTGCTATGGAGGGTTTTTCGCAATAGTGCACGGTGGTACCTACCCGGTCGAAACTTGAGACAAATTTGTGCCACCAAGTTTCTACCACCAGTGTACTATATATATGTATAGTACTAACTACTAACATGTAAAGAAGTGCGAAACTTGTTTTCGAATGTTTTATAATCAATGACATAATTTCATTTGAATCTAATCTAATCTCAAAGAATAAGAGATTCTTTGTTATGTACCTACCTACTCTAATATTGTTTTAATTTAAAATTAAATATGCGATAGATTTTATTTAACTATGCTTAGTTTTTGACTTTTCCGCATAGGTACTTATCGCAAATTACGAACGAATACGAAATTATACGATCTGTAAACTTGTCAATATTAAAATAGTCAGTTGTACTCTCAAAGATGTATTCCCAGCCTTCCAGTAACTTCCATAGTGTTAGCAAAGATAAGGCAACACATAACGCAACTATCCGTGTTTGTGTGCTTAAGTAATTTTGCCTTTCAAATATAAGAAATATTTGAAAAATAGCATAGTGCTATATCTTTTCGGATTTTTTTCTTTAAGACATCAGCCAACTCCCATTTCACAATGAATTCATCTGGCTGGAATGTGATGACTATGATTTTAATATTTGACATATAATAAAAGTGTTCTATTTTGTTGCATATAAAATATAAATTAAAGTTATGACATGTCATGTGTGGTTTGTGTTGAATTATTGAACTCGTCATATATGCAATACGATTGAGTGAATGCGATTGAACTTTTAAATGAATCGTTTATTTGAGAAACCCCATGAGTCCACTGACCTTAACTTTTCAGGAGATAAAAATAAAACCGGTTTATGAAAAAAACTTTATAGCCGTGGATGAGTTTCGTATTTAGAATGGATGGTATGAATACTACATAAATATATCTTCATATCTTATAACAATATTATTTTTAAATTAACAAGATTTAAAAGTTTTCGACTTGTGGAGACTTATTTTAAATAAACGAAAAATTTTTCAACATTGATTTAATCAAAACCCTAATTTATATAATATTACATTCAAGAATAAGACAAACATAGACCAGTGTCTCATCTGTTTCATGGGATGTGACCGGCCTCTGGTATATTTCTTCATAAATTTTCTGTATTTCTTCTTCGTGTGGTAAATCATTTCTCGCTGCAGCGATAAGGCCGCCCATTGTACATTGAACTGTATAGATGCTACCTACTTGTCCTACTGTAAATCTGTTGGTGTACAATAAAGAATTATCTATCTATCTATCTAATTTTTGTAAATCTTCCATCTTCTTTTTATTAATAGGAATCGAGAACAGGCCTTTTGGATACACTTTATTGATGGACAAAACCAGCTTCTCTTTTTTTTTAGATTAAACGAATATTGAGCCAGCCCCATCAATGAAGGAAGTCTTTTACTACCACTTTACCATCTTTTTCTTGAGAGTGCTGAAGGTAGCATTATTGACTGATTTTGAATGCTACTTTATGTTCTTTTGCTGACTTTATTATTCTACCTGCTAACTCATTGATATACAAAAAACCCTTTTTTGTATAATAATGTGCTGACTCTATAGAGAGCATATTCTTTTTATATAACCGTGGCCACCATTTTTTAAAGTCAATTATATCCTGGGAGGAAGGCAAAGAGACAAGGAGTTGATTTTTTGCCGTTGAGCTTAATATCAAAGCTGCCACTTCTCTTACAGTATAGATACGATCAGTGCGTCTTATTTTTCATTCAAGACAGCGAAGTCTCGGTCGCAACGTAAGAACGATAGTAATGCCTACAAAACTCTTACACCTGTGTGGTTTTTATTCTGCCTACCGTAGCCGTCCGTGAAAACATGCAAGTTTTTCCTCATTTTCCATATTTTCTTTTAAATATTATTATTATTATAATTAAAACAAAAAACAGAAAATAAGGAACTAAGAAAATTGTATTTCACCTCATATACCCATCCCAAGACATCTCCGGAACTTTTTGAACATGAACAATATGAACATCTTCGATTGAACAATAACTTTTGTATCAAATAGTTCGTTTATCGGCGAAGATTTAGGCTATATATCATTACGCTACTACTACTTAGGGCAGCAGAGCAGTAATCATAAAATACAACAAATCCGGCCAGATTTCCATACATTACCAAAAACTTTAAAAAAATCTAAATACACGTATGACGCTGGCCCGCCCCATCTTCGCCCGTGGCATACGTGTATTTTAGTCATCTTTATATATCTGATGCCTGTAGAATTGCAAACCTGCATTTAAAAGCATTGTTTGACCTTTTGCTCTGTAGAAAATATATGTTTTATTATTTACACATACCTAATTAATTAATAAATTTTGATGTCAGTTCTGATAGTTTATTGAGATTATGAAATTGTATTTGTCTAAATATTTCCTTTTTTCGTATCGTGTGAAATTACACGCTGGTAGTGTTAGAAATTAATAAAACACAAATAATAATATATCATATCAGTTAAGGTGAGATAGCATCGAATTTATCGTAAATCACATTTAAAAGATGTATGCAATCGTATCTCCATTGTCGACTGTACTTCTTTCTCGTTAATGATAGAGGCCCTGACCTCATAAGAAATGGGTTGAATATGGTACGAGGTAAATCACTGCCGTGACATTATTTGTATGAGATCCCGCTGCAGAAATATAAAAATCAGACATTTCTTCGTCCATTTTTGGTCTATTCGTTTATTTTTGGTCGAAACCTAAATCGATGGTTCAATAGGAGATATACTACTTATTTATCCCGATAGGTTGCGCATTATCGCTGGTATTGCATAGCTGACAAATTTTACACAAATGATGGGTAGTTAAACTATCATGGTCACTCATATTAGTTTTAAAGTTATCGGGAGTTATTTACCATGTATTGTACCGAGCTTTCTCTATTTTGGAGCTATTATTTGTGGCAATGAAAGAACTCGAAAGACTCGAGGGTAGATGGATATATTTACTCCTAAAAACCTTTTTGACTGTTCCACCACTTCCTCCGTGATCATGGTGCAACAGCGCCGAAATATCGAAATCATAAAAGTTGTTAGTAAATAAAGGAAACCGAATAAATAATCACGCTGTGTAGTGCATTTCAGTATAAAAAGAATCATTGTTTTCCTACTGATAAGGAAAGACGTATGCTGTACATTAAAATCAAAATCTGGATACCAAATACGTCTGCTATAAAAGGTGGGGACCACTTCATACCCACTGATTATTTTTATGTAGGAAAGCATTACTCTTTATTCATTCATACATTCAGAAACAAAATGATATACTTTCAATGCAAATGTCAACGTCAAGATTACAAGCATCTCTGACGCAATAAACATACTATTATAGACTCTAAGACAAGCACCAGCGCAGGTAATAACTGCATGAAACTCCATTTGGAAAGATATCGAGTGATTTACTGAACCATCTGTTATATCTTCAAACCGTATCATAGTGGCAATTGTACCTGTCTTCTGTTTTCTTATTCCTTTAAAACAATTTCAACTTCTTTTGTTTTAACATTAGTACGACGCAGCATAATACCGTCTTTTCTGGGGTGTATGGTTGCTAGTTATCCCCGGGGCCAGCAGGCTCTTTGGGAGAATCCCATCAGTTATGAAATAAGTATTCGCTATATACGAGACTGTAGTCTCAAATTTGAGCTTCTGTTGTCGAGGGGCTCTTCTTTGGTTCTAGAATGGGAAAGTATTCTTTAAGAAATGTTCTCAGAATTGGTTGGCAAAATTGTCTTGGATAAATTTTAATCTGACTGACTGTTGTTGACAATTGTTTGTTGCAGCTTTATGTTGAAAATTGTTTTTTTGCTAATTATTACTGAAAATTGTTTGTTACTGATTTTTACCGAAAATTGTTTGTTGCTGATTTTTACTGAAATTGTTTGTTACTAATACGTGGGGCGCACTATAAGTTTCCGGAATGAATATGAAAAAATACTATTAAAGGTACAAAATTAATTATTTTTTTTCAAAATAATCTCCCTTGGCGTCTATGCACTTTTTCATTCGATCAAACCAGTTTTGAAAACTTTTGTGCCACTCCTCTGTGGTGACCTCTGAAACGTGTTTTTCATACTCCTCGACAGCCTCTTCTGGTGATGAAAATCGTTGGCCGCGTAATTGGTTCTTAATTTTTGGGAACAGATAAAAGTCACAAGGTGCCAGGTCGGGACTGTATGCAGGATGACTCATGAGTTCTACATTTTTCGCCTTCAAAAAGTCGTTTATCTGTCTGGGCGTGTGAGAACTAGCATTGTCGTGGTGCAGGATGATACGGCGTTTACGGTTATTTTTACGGAGTTCGTCAATAACTTCCGGCAAACAAATGGTCGTGTACCAGTCAATATTCACAGTACGACGATTTTCTAAAGCAACAGTAGCCACGTGTACAGTTTTATTAAAAAAAGAAGCAATCATCCGCTTAGATGCACTTTTCACGCGCGCCACTTTGGTTGGTTTCGGCTCATCTCGAAAGACCCATACGCTCGATTGCTGCTTTATTTTGGGATCGTAGCAATAAATCCATGTTTCGTCACCTGTTACTATGTCCCACACCAAATTTGTCGCACCTTCGTTGAATCTGGTAAGCATGGCACTGCACCAAGTGACGCGGTCCGTTTTTTGATCCTCGGTCAAGTTATGTGGGATCCACCGCGAGCACAGCTTTCTCACACCCAAATGTTTGTGTAGGATTGATTGTATTTGACTCATGCCTATTTCTAAGGATGCGCGAATTTCATGGTAGGTCACATGCCTGTCTGTTTCAATCATACGGCGCACAACATCGATGTTTTTGTTGGTCACAGCGGTGGACGGCCGACCATCGCGAGATTCGTCACTGAGATTGATACGACCACGCTTGAATTCTACAAACCAGCTATAAACAGTCGTCTTGCATGGAGCTTCATCGCCAAAAGCTGTTTCAAGCCGAGCGATGCTCTGTTGAGCCGTCAAATTACACTTAAAATCGTAGAAAATCATACTACGAAAATTTTCCCGAGTTAAATCCATGTTGATGCAGACACACAATTTTTTAAATGGCGCCACAAGGTAAAAACAAAAGACAGTCAGATGAAACAAACTGTATTCTACAGCCAAAGAGTTCTATTTTCAAATGTTGTAATAAATTTTTAAATATTGTTTATGTAAGTGGCCAGTTCCGGAAACTTTTAGTGTAACCTATGTATTTCGAAATCGCATCTAGTAAATTAGCGAGAATTTCTCATCTGAACTTGTCAGTGACGATAAGCCAGTAAATTAAGATAGTAAATTAAGACAGGTCTTAATTTTGTTTTTCTAGTTACAATCCTCTTTTGTTTCAAAAATTTGGGTTTCTCATTAATCAAAAATTTTGGAAAAATCTGGATACAAACTGATCTCAGATTTATGATCGAGTATTGAAAGTGGCCGTTAGACGCGTAGCATAAAGCACTTCCTCGGGAGTGCAAGTCACGCCTACAATAAGTGATTTCCAACACGGTGACGCAGCGTTATTGTAATGGTTGTTTGTTTAGTGGTTCTACCTTACTCGTGTATCAGTCTAATCATATATGCCCATAGTTTTGTTTTTATACGGTTGTTTCATTATAGAGTTCATGGGCGTGTGATGTTGGGCGCAATCAAATTTGAAAGGAAACAGCTCAGCGTTCGTGCTGCTTTAGTAATTTGGTTCTGGCGCCAATAGGTGTTGGCAGCAAACAATCCAATATTTTTATTGTTAATATTAACCTTTGTCTTTGATTATCACTGTAACAGCAGTTTTGATATAACTATTTAGATGATAGAAAATATATTACATTAACTTGATTGTATGTATATGTATCATTAATAATTATACCTGCCTGACTTCATTGTATAATAAGTTAGGTAAAAAAATATATTAATGAAACATTTTTTATTTTAAAATAATGAAAATGATAGCCAAAATAATTATTTCTTGTACAAGACCGCAAAGTTGTTTTTGACCGCGTGCTTAATGTAGATGACCGAATAAACGAAGATTATATTAAGTTGGAATCCTGAGCGTTGATGAGGTTATCAAAAGAGAATGAGGTAAAAATGATTTCACTTGATTCAACACTTAACGTTTCATCCCACCACAGCAAGGAAATAACTAAATGTAAAAAAGCGTAAACTATCTGTCATACTTAATAGTTGTACCGATTCAGCAATTACCTTGGCGTAAATGTTGGCGAGAGAGGGCGATGGTTAGGTGTTTTGTAACGGCTCATTTTTGATGTAGAAGGAACAACCCAAGGATCTGACTGAGGCTTTTTCAGTGTAAATGCTCTTAAGACGTCTTTGCATACATAGATCTCTCTACAACCGCATTGAACTTCCAGCCTCCATGGCGCTTAGTTACAGTAAGGTCAACTCATGAATCGACCAAACTTGTGGTTGAAGTTCTAAAAAGTTGCTATTTCTTATGGGATACTTCAAATTTTTATTTACATCCACATATTTTTTGTAGAATGTGGTCAAAATTTGAACCGAACAAAACGCAGTAATAGGACTAAACCACTGAAAAATAAAATGAAGCACAAATTTACATCAAAATAAACATTTTTCACTTTATCATTCTCGGATGAAGTAAGTTTTCCCCTCAAAGTCTCGTAGGATTTAAAGAAATTGCTAATACGATTGTTGTTATTATATTTGTCTCTCGCTGGTCATTAGTGCGGTTTGCACTTTAGGTAGTTTGTCGTACATTATTTAACTTCGACAACCGAAGTCAAGTCGTATTCTTCTTGGTATTTTAAAACTACAGTAAATAAAATACACGCGCATTGACAAAACAGAACTGTTTTGAAAACCGTTAATACCAAAACCACAGATAAAAGAGATCGTAATACATACTTCACTCAGTGCAATTTCACCAAAATCTAAGCTTGCAGGATTCTACTATTCTTCATCCTGGCGTTAATCCCAGTCGCACCCGAAGTTTTCAGCTCGGTGCTTTTTAGTTTGCTGACTTTCATGTTGTCGAAATTTCAGATATTTTTGATAATTCATTTCATGAATGTTAAGAATATTGATAGAAATGAACCGAGAATGCTACCCGTTTTTACCGATGTGAGTTTTGATAGTTTGAAAATTAAAATGGTAAAAGGATTTGAATATGCCACTCATCATGTTATCGGATGCATATTTTAATAAGATAGATTTTAGATGACCTCTTCCCAAATTAGGTAGAAAATGCTCTGATTGTTTAAAAACGTATGCCTTATAGTAACTAACTGAAGCACACAGTTTTTCTAAATAAAAAGGAACATGCGTGAAAACATTTTTATTGAACTATTTTTAATTAAAATTCTTCTTAATTAAGACGAACAGTTTTTGGTGAGTTTTGACCCCCGTGCTGACCATTGTATCCGTCCATAGTAGAACTTATTTATTATTTCGGTACCTACAAAAAAGCATAAAGAAATTGCACTTCCAATTATTTCATAATATGGATGGGATGCCTCAATCAGTCTATATCATTAACAAGATTGAATGTGCTGCACGATGCTGAAGTACAGGGAGGCTTGGTGTATGTGATATTTGTACTCTACAATAGGTACATATCTATACATCTATCGTTATCAAAGGGTGTCTATCCAACACATTGTATTCTACAAACGGGGCTCGGTTTGTTATTGCAAAACACGAAAGCATGCTAATTGAAATTCAGCATGAAAGGGATAATGAGGGTGGGGGAGAAGGGGCATACGCCCCTTGCTATCTCCCGCCATACGTCACTCAAGCGCGGGATTGTGAAGATCACATCGTTAACTATTGCTAAAGTTGTTCCTAACCCAGCCTGTTACCACATACTTCATATCCTACCTTACCGTTACTGATATCTTAGGGTGTGCAAGAAAACTTATGACATATATTAAACATAGCACATTTTGTAAGAAAATTTCTTAGAAATCTTTACTCTAAAGGGGTTCTTCTAGTGGTGCTTTGAACACTGCACAATCTGATTTCTTGATCTGATTGATTCTGCTGTATATTCTATGTAGTGTTATGTACTAATACCTAGTGGATATTCGAAGAAAACACCCCTCGCTTGTTCTTGTTATCGTATAGGAATTTCCTTGTTTTCCCACCTTATTCCCATGCTTTGTAACTTAGGTCTGGAAAATTAAGAATCGCCTGACATCTTGTCACAAAGTTTATGCTCGCACTCCTAAACGGCTAGACCTATTAAAATGTTTTTTGTGTGATTGGTGAAGTATTAAATTTCTCGTCCTACCCCCCAGAGCCCATTTTTAATAACTTTGTAATTTAACCATCGTTCATTGAAGTCAGGTTATTTTTAACATAAAGTGACTTACTTTAACATGTCGTTTTGCATTCTTGTACTGACCTTCCATTTCTTTAATAATGCATGTATTTGGCAGAAATCTATTTCGAGGTTAGCTAATTAAGTATTAAATTATTTACGTAGTGTTTTTTTAATAATAACAGTTAAAATAATTGAAGCTATCGTACACGTAGACTATGTATGCACAATTTATGTAACCCAGTTCGGGATGTGAGGGAGAGACCAGACCTCGCACTTTAGCATGGCACATTAATTAACCGAGCTGAATCTACATACGGCACCACAACCACGTAGAGAGCCCACTGGCGGCAAAAGCGTAGATTTACGACTCGTTCGACCACTAGCTATTGGATAAACTAATTGCAGTTCAGAGCTAGTGTTTCTAAATACTAGGTAGAAATGGAGCCTACCGGCAAACTGGCCGCTTCCGATCGTTGCTTGTATGCAATCGAGAACAAATTATTCAACTGTCCTGTTGTTTCAATACTTCGCTTCGATCTTTGCTCGTAGCAATAGAGGACACAATGCATGATAATTATTTACGATTTAATTAAAATTAGAATTATCTATTCTCACTAATCCATTGAACACTAAGGTTAGCTTTGCAGAAAAGGGAAGGGGATTCCATCTTTACCATTTTTTTTTTGCTTTACGATAATCCCCTGGCCGTTACCTTACTGAGATTAAACGAAAAAATATGCATCTTGAGACTGTTGGTGACGATGGAGACAAGAAGCTAATTAATCTACATGTTGAGCACCTTTCTTTTACTGTAGGTAGGCAGAGGTCAGGCCTCACCAGCCCGCCAATAATCCCGGTATGGCTCGTCGTGCCGGTTGGTGACCGGAAGTGACAGCCCGGCAATCATATTCGGGGAGGGGGGGGGGGGGGGCGTTCCGTACGGCGTGTCGGCTCACGCCATGCCTCATAATCATAGACAAAACCAATATCCCCCACTTTGTCACGCGGTGCTGCGACGACAATCACCTCTTTTTTCACGCCCCTTTATCCTTTTTATCATGGCAGCGCACTTAAGAGTATTGGGCAACACAGCGGCTCTTCAAACTCCCACAAGCTCGCTATTTGAGGTGGAGTCCACTAACATCTGTGGGCTCCATGCGAACCTCAACGCCGTCCACCAACACCTTGAGACGGCGAAACCAGATATGCTCTTTCTCACGGAGACACAAATAGGCCGCCCTGATGACACGACCTACTTACCCCGACTATGTTATCGAGGAAAATTTCCATGCAAAAGCCGGGGTGTGCGTGTTTGTTAGGGCGGATGTTTGTTGTCGCCGTTCGCGCTGCCTTGAGGACCGATCCTTTTCAACCCTATGGGTATACGTAGACCATGGCTCTACGAGTCAGATCTATGTGTGCCTCTACCGTTCCCATACAGGAGATGCTGAGACAACTCGACTCTTTGAATATCTGAGTCAGGTGGCAGATGATGCGCAGGAACGGTTTCCGAACGCCGAAGTGGTATTTTTGGAGGACTTTAACGCCCACCACGAAATCTGGTTGGGCTTTGCTCTGGCGCATGGCCTGACCCAATTGGTACACGAGGTCACTAGAATACCAAGAAGGTCTGGCCTCACATGGAGTACTGCTGTCACCTTTTTGCTGGAGCACCTGCATGCCAGCTTGACCTCTTCGACTCAGTACAAAGACGGGATTTGAGGCTGGTTGACAATCCCATACTCACAGGTAGTGTGGAACCTCTTAGCCTTAGGAGGGATTTTGCCTCACTGTGTGTGTTCTACCGCCTATACAATGATTTGTGCTCAGATGAATTGTTTGACATGATGCCCGTAGCTACATTCTATCATCGCACCTCTCGCCATAGGCAGGGAATTCATCCTCATACATTGCGACCTGAGACGGTGCGCACTGTGCGGTATGAAAGAAACTTGATCCCACGCACACTCAAGCTGTAGAATGACCTCCTTGCTGCGGTTTTCCCAAGCGCCTACAATATGGGGTTCTTCAAGAGGGGCATCAGAAGGTTTCTTCATGGTCGGCAGCGCGAGTGTGACACCCCTGGTGTTGCATACGTCCATAGACCACGGTAACCGCTTCCCATCAGGTGGGCCGTGTGCTTGTCTGCCAACTAAGTGGCATAAAAAAAAAAGAAGGTTGGGCCTAGCACCCTCTCTGCTAGACCTTCTGCTGACGAGTCACCCAGACCTGTACAGTGTTTCGGTACAAGCCGCTTTAGGCAATTCCGACCACTGTCTGGTCTGCTCCAAGGTGCCAATTATAGCGCCCTCACGACCCGTGCAGGGGAAGCGGCGTCTCTGGCACTACTCGTCAGCAGACTGGGATGGGCTGCGCAACTATTTTGCGTCCATCCCGTGGGTTGAACGCTGCTTTGAAGGTAAGAAACCCTCAGATTGTGCTACCGCTGTTACCGGTGAGATCGGTCTGGGTATGGAATACTATATCCCGTACACTGATGTCACCGGTGCCCGAGAAGTGCGTCCTTGGTTCGCGCGCGAGTGTGCGAGGGCTGTTGATCAAAAGCAGTCCGCGTATCGCGCTTGGGTAAGGGCGCGTGTCACGCACGATCCCAATGTGGGCCACTTCAAGGCGGCGTACAACAGAGCCACAAAGGTCTGTAAGAGGGCTTAAGTCATAGTGGATACCCTGCGCATTGCACGGCTTAGTCAAGAGCTAGTGGCACATCCAACGGGCAGCCGTGGATACTGGCGACTGGCCAAAGCCGTGCAGGCCAACTTCTGTCAGCCTTCACTGCCACTGTTGCGCTACCCTACCCTGATGAATCCCTGGCCCATGGACCGCAAGAGAAAGCCAATATGCTAGTAAATCTCTTTGCGGCCAATTCCCGAGTCGATGATTGCGGTATACAGCCGCCGACACTACCCAATGGTGACCACGTAATGCCTGAAATACGTATCAGGCAATGCGATGTCCGTGCGGTACTTCAATCACTCGATGTCTGGAAAGCCAGTGGCCCGGATGGTATTCCAGCGGTGGTTTTACAAAAATGCTGCACATTTTCAAGGAGTTGTCTCCAATGCTTACGCGGCTGTACCGACTGTCTTACAGCTCGGATACAGTGCCTTCGTCTTGGAAAGAGGCGAATGTACAGCCGATTTCCAAGAAGGGGGATCGCTCAGAGCCAGCCAACTATCGACCCATAGCCGTCACCTCATTGCTGTGCAAGGTCTTCGAGCACATCATTAACAAACAGCTCATGCGTCACCTAGATGATCACTCCTTAATTAGTGACCGACAATATGGCTTCAGGCCGATCAACGGGTGATCTTCTAGCATACGTTACCCATCTTTGGGGTGAGGCGATAACAAGACTAATTGCCAGTGACTCGCCGTGCTTGTCTATGGACAAGCACGGCGAGTCACTGGCAATTAGTCTAGATATCGCCAAAGATTTCGATAAAGTCTGGCACAAATCGCTTCTCTCCAAGCTACCAGCCTTTGGTCTGCCACTTAGACTGTGCAACTGGATTGCTAGTTTCCTGCGGGAGCGCCGTATTCGCGTACTCTGTGATGGACGGGCTTCGGAGTTCTTGCAGATAAATGCTGGCGTACCGCAGGGGTCTGTGTTATCTCCCGCTCTCTTTCTTCTGCATATCAACGATATGCTGTCCACCGGCAGCATACATTGCTATGCAGACGATAGCATCTTACACGGAAGTTATCACGGATAACCTGCGGCCAGACAGTCTGATATCGCGGAAAAAAGACAGCTTCTTGTCACTGAACTGGACCGGATCTTGAATCACATTTCTCAAGTGGGCTCTGAGAACATGATCGAGTTCAATGCCAAGAAGACGCAGGCTTGTGCGTTCATAGCAAAGGTATCTTCTTTCCTTCCCCTTCCCACTCTTCAGAACGCGCCACTGCCACTGCAGGACAATCTCAATATCCTAGGCATGGATATTCACTGCAAACTGAATAACCATCGAGAGCATTATCAAAACAGCCCCGCGGAAACTCGGACTCCTGAACAAAGTGAGACGTTTTTTCACGCCTGAGCAGCGGTGTCTTCTCTATAAGACACAAATTCGCTCCTGCGTGGAATACTGCTCGCATCTTTGGGATGGCTCCGCGAAATACCTACTAGATGCTCTCAACAGGTTGCAGCGACGCGCGGTCCGAATTATTGGGAACCCTGAGGTCAAGAACACCCTCGAGCCTTTGAAGATGCGTAGAGATATTGCTTCCTTGGCTGTATTTTACCGTCTACCATGGTTAGTGTTCTGATGAGCTCTTCCAACTAATCCCACCATCTCCTTTCCTACATAGGACAACACGTGCAGGCCTTAGATGTCACACTGTGCAGAATATACGAGCAAGAACCAAGCGGTTCGGAGACTCTTTTCTTTGCCGCACCACCAAGACCTGGAATTCATTACCAGCACACGTGTTTCCTTCTTCCTACAGTCCCGGGGCCTTTAAGCGGGGCGTGAAATGATGTGATGAGGCCGCCAAGCTGAGTGCCACCATTGTAACACTTAGTGTCTGTAATGGTTACCCTCTTTCCTGAGACTTTGCCTTTAGCTTACCATCAGGCGAGGTCCTATATAAAAAAAAAGGTCGCGTTTGCGGATATCAATCTTTCGGTAAAAGTGGCCAGTCCATTGTCACTTCAGTTTGCTTTGTCTGCTATCTATGTTTCGTAACTTTAGTACTTAAATTTGATCCTCCAAAGCTACTCCAGGTTAGCTTGATCCATAACCTGGCACGTGCCTTAATTTGTGGGCTAACCCCACCGTCACTATCCTCGTTGCCCCACTGTGAGGAGTATTAACCAGGAGGCGGCTAGCCTTAACCGGAAATGGCTAACCAACACAATTTGTTTTCATCTTTGAGTTTTATCTCAATCAATCAATTAGCACACCGTAGTCACTGCTGAACTTAGGCCTCTCCCAACGTGTGTCATTGTATCTTATCCTCTGTCTTTCGCATCTAGTCTGTCCCAGCCTCCTTTTTCAGGTCATCCGTCCATCTTGTTTTATGTGACGGGGGATTTTTAAATGTTCTGGTTAAATTTAATTTTACACTTTTAAATTAAACTACTAGTCGAGCCCTTTTATTTGATACCCATATTGAGAGAGCTGTGAAAAATATGTACACATACACGCACACACATACACAGACACGTCAAACTTATAACACCCCGTCGTTTTTGCGTTGGGGGTTAAAAAATACGGTTTAAAGTTTATTCGATTCAGAGATGTTTCTAATCCTTATCGATTTATCCAATTCAATTAAGCCTGTCACTTCACTATGAATCTAATTTAAAATCTGGCTTTTTAAAATGACTCGATCTTACATTTATGTACATGCGATAAATAAAGAAAAAGGAATAAGTAATAAGATACTGGGTTATCCTTATTTGCAAAAACGAGATGAGAGTAAGCATTTTGAAATATTTTTAGAACTAAAAAAGTATGCAGATTATTTTGTTGTATACACTAGAATGAGTCTTTTTTGTATCGAAATATAAATAAACTCGTAAATATAACGTCATCTTGTATTGTTCGGGACATCTTGGATGTATCTTCATCATCTTGGAAAATGTAGTCTATATGCGCAATACACGTTTCTGGGGTGGTGTTTTGAGGCTAGGATGGGTTGCCACGGCGCGCGGCGGTGGACGAGCTCAAATTCACAAATCATGAATTATTATTAAACAATCCGCGCGCGCCAGGGCGTCATATGTCTCGCGATTTAGGTTCAATATACGTGTCCAAGGTATATGTACAGTGGACGAGTGGCGGTAAAAACATGCGTCTACAAAGTCGTGTGACCGTTAGTCAGGCTGCTGCACTCCAAGCGCCCATAGCGGTCGAGCGGTGGCCTCGAAGTACGAATAATAGTAGAATGTTATGATAAGGGAGTAAAATGGTATTTTTACGGCGAGGACGCTACTTTGAAACACGAGCGAAGCAAAGGTATTTGTCCGTACCGAGGGATTCTAACGTAGAATCCTGAGCGCAGCGAGAGATTCCAAGTACATCGCCCGAGGTAAAAGTAGTTTGCTCTCTAGTATATATATTCTACTTTTCAGCGCCTTTCCTCGAGAAAACTATGTAGGTACAGACATCAAGAATAAAGACGTAATTCGTGCGCTTTTATTTTTTAGCCGACTCCCAAAAAGGAAGAGTTTCTCAATTCGATCGATTTTATACCTTTTTTTTTATGTACACCGATTACTCAACGATTTATGATCCAGATTGCGTGATTATTTTTTAGTTCGATGTACAATATTTGTCATTTAGTCCCATAAGATGTGATATAGTTTAAAGTAGTAGTTTTAATTTTATACAAAAATTATGCCTTTAGGTTGATAATGATCACTTGCTTAAAATGAGCACTTTCCTAAAATAACAACCACTTTCCGGAAATGACCACCTTTGATTTCGAAAATGGCTACTTTCCTGAAAGGACCACTTTCTTGAAATTACCACTTTCCTAAAACGACAACTTTGAACCGTATGCTTGCTTTTGCTGTACACATAAAAAACAGACCTATTCCATCTATCCCTACTGAATTATCCCTACTGGTAGGGGTATATTTCAACCAATTTCTTATCTATGTTCTTCGATTTTCCGTTGTTTATGAATATTTCATAATATGAATACCCCTATTAATTATATAGGTACTGGACCTTGAACTCCGGAGATACACCAGAGAACTCGAAATCCAAAAGGAAATTATTGCTTTTTAGCTAGTTTTATGACGATCCTGTGACCCGGTAGATGACATTACGATGGTCAAGGGCGTGCTAGAATTACCAAGTCTATGGATGATGGAGGCAGATAACAGAATTTCTTTACGATGTACAAATGAATGACTCATTTAAGTTATTGAGAGCATTAATTAGAAAACTATGGTCGGCATGCTGGACTGGATTAGACCCAATAAAAAGGGAGACAAAATTAATGAAGTTTTAAAACAACCCATAACAGTCACTAAAAAGTAAAAAATATCTACCTATAAGAAAACCGACTTTATAAACTAAAAACTATAAAATAGCTTTACGATAATTAGTTATAAGTTGCAAAATGTCTAATTACCCTAAACGTTTAATTAGTGACACGCCCAACTCGCAAATCGTCTTTGTAGTAAAATGTCTAACTCTTGAAACATCTATGTAGCAAAACGTCTAATTAACAAATTGTCTAAAAAATACGAGTACAGTCGTAAACATGTTTTATTAGAACAAAATCATAAGGAAACTACACTTGTGGACACATCTGTTGGCCAACCTTAGGTTTTGATGGCCCCTACCTAAATGATTGCTAGATTGAACAAAAACTATTGATACAGTTTTAAACCTGATACCTTTTACCATCTTTTTCGATCTTATTGTTTTAAATTTGAATTCAGAATACCACACGATATGGAGCTACGCCTAATAAGTCGGGTATGCGCCTTGATGAAGGCAGTTGATTTTTTTAATTTTTTTATTTACTTAATTATCAAATAAAGGTTCAATTTTATAACGCGTATTGCTTCCATGGGCATCTACGACAGCTCTCATACGATTAGGCATAGAGTTTATCAACTGTTCTATGAAATTTTGAGGGATCATCTCTCATTCCTCTTCTATGGCAGTTTTCAACTCCGGCATTGTCTGGGCAACTGGCTGACGAGCCCTAACACGTCTGTTTAGCTCGTCCCACATGTGCTCAATCGGGTTCATGTCTGGGCTTCTGGCTAGCCAGTCCATAACTGTGATGTTCCTATCCCGAAGATATTCCCTGACGATGCCGGCCGTATGGGCTCTTGCATTATCATGCATTAAAAAGAATTTTGGGTCCTCATGGTCCACGTATGGCATCACGTGAGGTTCTAAACACTCACGAATGTACCTTCCAGCATTTAATGTTGGCAGTGCGATCCCGTAACAACCTCAAGTTGAGTTGAGGCTGCTCGCGGATATACTGCCTCAGACAGTTCATGAGCCCCCGCCATATGCAACCCCTCTCTTGAAAGCAGTATTGTGCAAAACGCTCTCCCTTACGTCGGTAGACCATCTTCCTACCATCATTGCCATGTAACGCAATTATAGACTCATCAGAAATAAGTACACGGCTCCAATGCTGCTGAGTCCAATTTAAATGAGTGCGCGCGAAAAGAAGACGCGCTGTTCGGTGGGCTCGCGTTAGTTTGGGGCCATTAGCTGGTTTGTGTGGTACCATATCGCGTTCTTTTTTAACCTTCTCCGAACAGTTCGAGCGCTCTCAGATACTCCGTGGAAGTCGCGAAGTTAGTTTTGTATCTCAATGGAGGTAAAGTGACGACCAAAGAGAAAAATCACACTTTCAAGAATGAAATACAAGTAAACCAGTAAAATCAAGTTTTCTTAGTATTCGATTGTTTGATATCAACGAACAGGCTCCAAATTGTCTTTTATTATTTTATATTCTGTTTTCGAAATTCAAAAAAAGACTATTGAATAGAATTATGAATGTGCCTGGTTCAAACTGCATAAAAACTGTTTGCTCGTCCTAATATAAATGAAACTGAAAATGCAACAAATGTATTTTTTTTTAATTACTCTTGCATAAGGAAACTAACTATTTTTTTGTTACTGTTGCAAAAGGTAACTATTTTTTTTTTTAATTACAGTTTATAAATTCAGGATCCGCTAAATATGTCTAACATTTTTCAAAAAATCCATCGTACTAATTTTTTTTTCTTTCAACTTTTTCAGCTCTTTTTTGTATTTTTCATTGAATAATATATAAATTTTTCTACGTTTGTTGCCTTCAAACATAACATTTTTAAATTTGCGGTCTTGCCAACGGGCTTCTCTCCTAAGAGTTCGAAGGAAAAGCGGCAGGGTTGGTTTTGGTTTTATGAACGTATTTAACCGCCTATGCCAACCTTCTAATGCATTGTATGTTCGAAAATTACCTATTCATTGTTATTAACCATTCTTTTTCGAAATAAGCTAAAAAAGTTAACATGTCTTTGCTTTCTATGACACTTTCAATAATGGCAATCCAACATTCAGTTACATATTCTGAAGGTACTAAAGGAATTTTGGAAGAGACTCTGACGGTTTCTCTGCTCTCTCGGTTTTCTGTTAGACTCAATGCTGATACTCTTTTGTTGATATAGATAATAATTCGTAAAATGGCTTAGATACAGCTTTAAAAGTTGCATCAATAAAATATTACCTATTTTTCATTGTACTCATGCATTTTCTATTCGCAGGTGTTGTAAATATTAATATTTTATTGTTCTCATACTCATCTTCACATATAAGGGATTTATCAGCCGAAATTTTGGGAATCACAATTTCGTTCAAGTTTTGGAATACAGTTTTAGAAACATTTAAAAAACTGCGCCGATCTCTAAATAAAGTGTCTTTTCTTAATTAAAATGTGGAACCTGATTAATTTTATCATTATTTTCAAATTCCTTTTAAAAAAAAATCTGAACTGGTGTCGCTTTTTCACATACCTACTAATTTTTTGCATTTATCGCTCACTGAGTCAATATAATTTTTTTCGAAATCAGATTTACAACTGTGTACTATATCTTCATTTTCATTGATTGAAATAGAAGCACTACATTAATCGCGCTTAGCCTTTATTAGTCACATTCAAATTGTACCGATAACCATTTAACAGTAGCACTCGTTTTTTTTGACTTGTACAATACAAACAAACTCAGGAAATGAATAATTATTCCCGTATTTATGTATGTAATGTGGTGACTGATTAACAAAGAAAAATTTTATCCTCATGACAACTACTAATATAAATGTAAATGTAAATGTAAATGGCCAGTACTATTAATAAAATATAAATTAAACCTATGAAACCTACTTGTCTATTAAAATCTGAAGAAAAAATATTGGCGTAAAAACAGATTTTAATATTTTTATACTCAAGTGCTCAGGCGTTATAAGAATTAGACGATTTGCTAATTAGACATTTTGCTACATAGATTTTTCAATAGTTAGTCATTTTGCTACAAAGACGATTTGCGAATTGGACGTATTGCTTATTAGACGTTGAGGGTAGTTAGACTTCGACTTAGAATGGTCGTAAAGCATAAAATAACAAAATAAAGATAAGAGAAAAATTACTGAATTTACAGATTTACTGATCTGTTAGAAGCCGATGCCTACATTGTCTGTTGTGCCTGGACTATTATGATGCAATCAATTGAAATAATATGGCCTACTTTTTTCTTTTTACGTGCGCAAAATCCCCGCGGATACCCCCCACCGGAGCCGGTGGAAGGGGTTATGTCGAACTCGAACCGACTAAAACGCACGCCGCCTGTGATTAGGCACCGCTGTCTAACAGATCAATAAGTCTTTAAATTCAGTAATTTTTTTCTTATCTTTATTTTGATTAGCACAATTTTAAGTATTTTAACTACTACATTGTTTTGTGGACATACGAGTGTGTGGGTTATGCATTTACCAAATTTCATATTATCAACTTTCATTTTGTATAATATGATGTATAACTGTTTTGTGTCCCAATAAAAGTAAATAAATAAACTGAAAACGTGTACATCTTGAAAAAAAGGGTGCACCGACATTGTCAATTATTGTTTTTTGAATTTATGATAAGCCGCACAAGTTTTTAGGATGATTAATATTTAAGATAACGAAGTATAATCATTTCATTACCAAACAGTTAGATGTTTTTAAAATAGTCTTCTTTTGTCTTTCATAGAGAAATCAATTTGCCACCCTTGCCGATGCCATAAAATACGATATACAACGTAATTATTGTTAACTTTCTTGTATTACCAGTCTACATTAACGGTAGTTTCAATATCAAAATGATCTTTTATGAAGTTTAAATCGAAATGAGTCGCATCGTTTACTTTTTAGTAATTAACTCATTTGTTACGTTTTATTTTTACTTTGGCATAATTTCTGAACAAATCCATTATGCATAACATGATCAACACTAGCTTCAATATGATTGGTTGTTGGTCCAACGTCTCCGCCATTCCATTTATTGTGAAATCACTAAAACATGCAGTGTTTAGTGTGGGTAGGTTTTCTTGACAGGAAATTTAATAGCCTATTTTTCGCAAAATGGTAAGTCTTGATTTACTCATCTTTTTAAAATACGTGTGGTACGTACATTAGAAAAGCATACATATCTACATATTTACAATAAAGCTTTTATAAAACCATTAAATTATTATACCCCCATTTTGTCTAAAATTTATAAAATTTTCACATTCAAAAATGTATTCATCGTAAAATGTGTGTGCCCCTGTCTGTAGCATCGTAGCTCCTGATCGGATGAATCTGTTTTAATGTAGTTTTGGTTTGTTTGGAAGGTGAATTGTCGGAAGTGATCGCTATATTTGATGAAAATTGGTCACAAATGGCCGCTGCCACAAAATAACCAATTACAAATAACTTTACGTTTACGTGTTCCTCCTTACCAGGTCATCCGACAAGGCACCGCTTGAATAAAAATATCACTACGTTTATCAAAGTTAAAGTGCATAATTTAATTTCAACTTTTTGGAGGTTGTTTTTTGTGACAGTGGTTTCTAATAACAAGTAATACATATCCGTTATTGACTAAAACAATGTAATAAAATATAACTACTGGTGTTTTACACTATTCTCTCCTAACACTTAAAGTTTGCTAAAGATTTGTAACCGTACCAACCAATAATTCATACAATTTGACTTCGAATAGAAATGTTTGATTACGACAACTAGACACTGATGATAGATACCTATTGTTTTACAGTTGGTAAACTGATTGCTACCTATAAATAAGCGTGTATTGTATGCAAGGATATAGAAGACAAATGTTAAATGAATATATGCGGTTTATATATTATAAAATTACGAGATACCATATGGCAGTTACGATTATTTTAACATTTGTAGATTTCTTGTTGCTCTCACTCGTCATTATTTTCGTCTATCATTGTATATTATTATTAAGTCCTTACATGTGAAATTGCCTTTTTTTACGAGAGGAAGATAATTTTTTTTTTTGTAAAATGTATTTAATTTATCAAAGTCATACCTTTGGTATCTATGCACTTTTGCTATCTTATGAGTAGTTCATTGATCCCTTTACTAAAAAACCATGGGGCGAAAATCAATAAACTCTTTTAAGGCGGTTTAAACTGCTTGTAAGAAGTTGTCAAAATTCTGGAAAAAAAATGGTAATCTGTTGAAGGTCCGGGGAGTAGGGATGTCACAGACATTCCAATCGTAGTTCATCTAACTTAGTGGTTGTTTGTTGTGCAGTGTGTGGTGCTGCGTTGTCGTGAAGCAGCAACGGCCTAGAGCGATTGACCAATCTCGGTTGTTTTTGCAGCTAGTTCTTCCTTCCTGGTTTGCAATTACTGACAATAGAAATCTGCCGTAATCGTTAGTCCACCAAACACTCAAAAGTAAATTTTTCTGAGCCAGTTTTCGTTTAGGGCAGGATTTGACTGGGTCTCCAGGATTCAGTTAATGCGACGAGCGCTTCCGATTAACGTGCAGTATTCACTTTACATCACAAGTAATGATTCGACTTAAAATCCCTTCATTATTGTGTCGGTTGAGCAAAGTAACACAGCAGTCGACGCATGTTTGCAAGTTCGATTCACTCAATTCTTGAGATACTCATCGTTCAAGTTATTTTATTAACCAGATTTGCTTCAAGTGGATTAATATAGTTTTAGCACTTAACCCGAAGCCTGCAGCTATCTCTGAAGTACTTTGTGATGGGCCCGCTTCCACAATAGCCTTTAATTCTTCTTTTTCCACTTTGGTCTCCGGCCGTCCACGGGGTTGGTTCTGAAAGTCGAAATTTCCAGAAAGAAATCTTTGAAACCAAAAACGTACCGTGCTTTTTTTGTGATCTCATCTTCAATGCTTTCGAGCTGTTTCTGCAGCATATTTATATTTATTTCATGTTTTCCATTTAGCGGTAATAAGCTATGCTAAAGAAAAAAATTATGAGGAATATACAAATGACTGTTTTCAAAACACAAGTATGCCAGCTAAATAAATTTATAAATGGGCCTATTATACACATTTGACTTTATATATCCATAGACCCTGCCTGTTTATGCCGAGAAATTACGACAATAGGGAAGTAAATACACCAACTCATTCGTACCCGAAATTTAACACGTGGTTTTGGTGGCCCTAATATTGGACTCATGTTTGCAACGAACGCCGCCGGCATACATGCTAAGTGCCCGCAGCCGCATGCTTTCGGCAATCTGCGAACAACTGCTCCCATCATCCCTCCCCTCCACAATGTAAATGTTTTGTGGTACTTACCATTTTAAATCTTTTATAGATATTGTGTTAATGTGTAAATAGGGTAATCATCAACTAATTTGTTACAGTTTAAAAGGGAGTTTTTTTATGTTGAATACATTAAATTAGACTTTGCCTCGCCTGGTGGTAAGATGAAGGCAAAATTTCATAAAAGAGGGTTTTTTTTTTACGTTAGCAAAGTCTCCACGGATACCGGAGCCGGTGGAAGAGGTTATGTCGGACTCGAACCGACCAAAACGCACGCCGCCTATGGGTCGTTTTTGGTTGCCGAAGGTGAGGTTGACAGGCATATCCCTCGCACCCAGGGCACCCAGGGCCATCTCTTTTCCATCTCGCTTTTTCACGCCCTGCTTTTAAAGGAGCCGAGACTGTAAGAAGAAAGAAAAACGTACCTAAGCTGGTAATTAATTCCTGGTCTTAATGGTGCGCCAAAGGAAAGAGTCGCTGAACAGTTTGGTTCTTGAACAGATAGTCTGTACCGTATGCGGGTGACATCTAAGCCCTACACGTGTTGTCCTGTGTAGGGGGGGGGGGGACTAATTGGAGGAGCCCATCAGAACATTCACCATGGTACTGAAGACTGTAAAATACTGCCAAGGACGCATCATCTTTACGCATCTGCAAAGGTTCAAGGGAGTTCGTGACCTCAGGAGTAAAGATAATTAATTAGTTTAAATATTCGTGGACCATGATATGATTGTACTTGGTCAGCTACTGCATCTTTTGTGTTGATTTGTTGTGTTGGTTAGCTTGATAATTGTTATGTGAGTACCTATGCACAACTAATTGTTCTAATAAACAATTACGTATTTGATCAGCAGAATTATTATTTGATCAGGAAAATAATTCGATCGATTGCCATGAAATAATGTAATAACATGTGCTTATAAGCTAGGTAACTAGGTATAATCTATGAATACCTGCATTTTAAAATTTAGCTTGACTATGATCTAGAACTTAATTGAAATAAAGGCAAGTTACTTTTTACAATTTATTTGTAGACGGTAGAGTCTATTAAGGAATTGGATAAGTAATGATTTATTGCATTCGAAAAAAAAACAATTTTACAGATACTTGATGCTGCAAAAAATTGGGCACTTTAGTTAATTTGTATAGGAATACAATAAATTAGCTAAAATCATAAATAGGAATTTTGGATGGGCAAGACGTGTCTCCTGTAACTTGTGCCCACAGCACTCCTGTAAGGGACCGGTCGCGAGTTCATATCCTGTCATAGACATTCATTTTTATCAAACTAAATCGAAATTAAAATAAAAATAAAAATTCAACAGATAAACAATATTTTGATAAAATTCGGATCATGTCTCGATTTGCAGCAAAATTAGTAATATTGCTAAATATTTACCAATAATGTATTCCTTGCCACATGCTGTACAATACTTGCTAATCTATTTATTTACAAATCACATTGGGCTTTCGATTTCTCATACTTTAACCGCGATACACTATATTACTTTAGTTATTCTATACCCAAGTATATAACTACTAAAATATACTTAAATTGCTTAATCCCTTAGTGATACGGTCGTCAACTTGTTTCACTTTCATCTCTATACTATTCGCACTCCGCAAAGCCATGATACGACAAAAATAATTATAACCAAGATGCGGTAGGCACAGCTCGAGGTGCTCCGCTAAGCCAGTACAATTCGTTTGCGGCGGCAATGAGCGGCTTGTAAATCAAAGGGATTCTACATAATTAAGCTCATAATTAATGTAAAGACTCCATTATTTATAGACGCAGTCATTCTTAAAATTACTCTCAGTTTGATAAAATGATACTAACAGGATCTGATTAACACATGTTACATTTTAATGGAGGTTGATAACAGTATTAAGGCAGATTTCAAACTTTTCCAAAACATGTCAGTCATATCTGAAAGTTTTGTTAATTTAGGATCGTATTTAAACTATTATTTAAGATATAAATAATATTTAAAACAAAATAATCATAGAAATCATTGGGTATGTACTTATGAATTATGTTTCCTTAATTTTGTCATCCATAATGAAAATATCATAGTGAGGCAGGAAATGTGTAGTTAATAAAAACGAAAAAAATCCGTGCTTGATTTACAACTGACGCGTCTAATATTTTTTTTATTAAATGCGTTAATGAATGTTTGAGAGCGGTTTCTCATCTAAACCCCTGCGGGTGAGTGAGTGTCTTCTAAATTACTCCCGCCACCGTAGCGGGCTCGACCCGCTCCCTATTAATTTGTTTATATTAGAGACGTTCACTTGCGCAGTCAATCACGATTGTCGTCAACCAACCGATACACGATTTGTTTTCAAAAGATCGTAACCGTGTTTTGGTTATTTCTGTACAATTGAAGCTTTTAAATTTAGTGTCACCGCAGCTCTCCGGAGACACTCTAAACATTTGTCTCGGGATATTTATCGCCGCGGCTCGTCGACTATATCATCCAGCCGGCATTGTGGCAATCGATCAGAAGCCGCGCGAGCCCAAATAAATTGATTATTTATTCAGGCTTAGTTAAATCTTTGAGAAGTTGCGTTATTTGTAGACTAAACAGGCAGGAAGTGGCTAAATGTTTATTTGATATGTTTAGCTCCGTACCATGTCTTATTTGTCAGCGCGGCAATTTTTTAATTATTGCTTGTAAATTGTGATGGATGCATATTAACATAATAAATGACCTTTGCCTATTACAATGGAGAGTAGGTACCATTATTGTCGGATTTAGTGGCAATGCTTTCCAAAAATAGTCTAGAAGGATTATTATGGGTGCTAATCACCTGACTTTATGGCATGTTAGAAGTAACAGCTCTCTTAATTTCTAATTTATTTTTACCAATCAAAAGGTTTTTAAACTAACATTAGACTCATCAAGCAAGGAACAGAGTCAACAACTTTATTTATGTTCAATCATATTTATATCCTTAATTTATGCGTTGTTTGATGACCTCTGTAGACCATAAATATGTAAAGACAAAGGGAAATTTCTTCAGTGCGAGTTCGAAATATAATTTATTAAAATAAAGATTGTAAAAAGGGAATATAAGGAAACGGAACTATCCGCATCATTGGGAATCCCGAGATCACGAACACCCTAGAACCTTTACAGCTGCGTAGAGATGTTGCGTCCATGGCTGTATTTTACCGTCTGTACCATGTGGAGTGTTCTGATGAGCTCTTCCAATTGGTCCCACCCTCTCCTTTCCTACACAGGACAACGCGTGCAGGTCTTAGATGTCATCCGCACACGGTGCAAAACATCCGATCAAGAACCAAGCGGTTCGGAGACTCTTTCCTCTGTCGCACCATTAAGGCCTGGAATTCATTACCAGCTCACGTGTTTCCTTCTTCCTACAGTCCCGGGTCCTTTAAGCGAGGCGTGAAAAAGCATATGATAAGGCCGTCAAGCTGAGTGTCACCATTGTCACACGGTAAGTGTAAGTAATGGTGACCCTCTTTTCTGGGACTTTGCCTTCAGCTTACCATCAGGCAAGGCGAAGTCCAATTGACGTGTCCTATACAGGGTGTTACAGAAAGGTGTGGTCATATTTAAGGGTCGTTACACATGCCTGATAACCAGTCGATATGCACCGGCCAATGTACAAATAGTAATAAAGTGATGACATCGTTAGTTGTCTTACAAAATTGTTAAATTCGTTAAAATTTTCGATATTTAGCAAAAGCGGTAGGTCACAACACTATTGTATTTTGTTCTTTCGCGATAAGTTCAATTGAGTTCAATAACCTCTGCAAAATCTCTAATCTCAGCTGTGCGCCTGGTAGCCGGCCTACCAAGCGTAGGTATAGTTAGATACAGGTTACATCAGAGATATTTTGACTATCACTTACCGGGGCGTGTTCTCCTTACAGCGAAACGGTGATGTACCTGATCTGGTACAGTCATAAGAACGCACTAATTTATCACTTCACGATCGCGACACAAGGAGTTTAAACTATCACTTATGTAGGCCACAAAAACATAACGAGTACATGTACACATGAATGGAGTTTATGACGCCACAGTATGCGTGAAACTCCAAGGCATACCTACGTTTAAAAAATTATAGCAACGCGCAACGGCTCCTTGCTCGATGCCGTAACATGCTACCACGCACGCTTCGAAACATATCTGGGGTTACGCTACGTAAATCTCTGATATTCGGGCTTCCATATTCTCTCTGCTGTCACATGCTGTACTGTACACTTTTTCTTCACGTAACCTCAGAGAAAATAGTCGAGCGGAGTGAGATCCGGGGACCTCGCCGGGCAAGCGACTCTCACTTCACCGCCACGCCCAATCCTCTGATCAAAACGCATCTTTAAATACGCGCGAACTTCCCCCTTGAAATGAACGGGTTTCACTCCGATAACCGTTCCAGCTCGCCGGGTATCTACTCGTACTCGGGTCTACTTCAAAATGCTCGAGAATACGATCGTCTAAAGCAGTGGGCGTCGTAGAAGGTCGCCACGAAAACTTCCAGTGTGTTGAAGGCGGTTCACCATCTTCTTAAAACACTCCAAAGAGGGAAACCGCCGACGGTCACCCTCTAGTCTTCCGTCCACAAATATCTCACTGTACAGCCGACGAGCTTTTCGCAAGCTACCATCAGCTGCGCCAACACAAAGCATCATCTAATATTCGCTATTACTAAAAACCGACATTTTCACTGCACAACAGAACAACAACTAGTCTACAAATAAACATGTAAACAACCTACAGAAAAGAAGTCGGCACAAGTAGGTACATACGAATGTTGCCAACCATTAATCTATCTAATTCTAATTATCTAATTTAATACGTAGAATTTTGAAAAATCCACAGACCTTCCTTTCATTTTTAAGGTAAATATGACTGAAAAACCTGCAGTTAACTAATTAATGGTTAAATCAATCCCTTTGTTCAGAACAATATTCTATTTCTACTAAAAAGTACATTGCCTAGGTACATTTTGCTATCTGTTCGCGCTAAAAATCTGAACTGAAAAGTAAATGATAGCTTCGTGCTCAGTGGTTAAGGTCGGCCTTTCTACTGAAAATCACAAGTTTTAATCATACCGAGAGGAGATAGAGCCAGAGTAGAAAGAGGAGAAAAAGTTGAGGAATCAGGAAATAAGTAATACATAAAATTGTCACGATATTTTTCTTTGCATATGACAAGACTTACCTACTCTGCGGGTGACAAGACGCAAAACAAACGAACCGGATTTCGTCTTCTATCTTTTAAAAAGCATAAACGCGTAAAAATACATTTTAATCTACTAATAAATTTACCACTTTTTCATTTGAAATCTACGCTGCTTCTACTATTTTTAACATGCCATCTACAGATTTTATAAAATCAGTTATGGCAACATTGATGCCTACTGTTTTACGCACTTTGGCGCCAAATATTATGTCCTTGGCGGCACCGATTGTCCGTGTCAAAAGCGCCGCCACGCATCGCGGTCTCATCAAAGGACTCCGCGGCCGAACGTATTACCTATGAAATTAGGGTAGAGGTACAGGTTTACGTCCATTTAAAATTTTTATTTTAATATTTAAATCTGGATTTTTCAATTATGACTTTGTGCTTCTTTCAAGTGCAGAAACCCCCTCGCATTGAGTTTGGGTTGGACAATGAATGGACTATCGCGCTCAAATTTAATAAAAACCAGAGTTATGTACTTACTCTGAAAAAAAAATCGCAGCTACTATTCAATCTACTCGTTGTCTGTTGTTATGTAAGAGACAACTTTTTCGACGCCATGATTTTCGTATCATTCAATAACGGGTGGGCAAACAAACATACGACCCACTGACTGAACAACATTGTTATTAAAAAAGAGTATGTAATTCAGTAGAACTACATCCGATACTAAGAATGCAGAAAATAATAAAATTGTGACCATGGTCGAATACTAGTCAGTTCACCCTATTTAGGTATAGGAAAAAAATAACAAATGATTTTATCGTATCAATTATTTTAGGGTACCGTAAAATCTTGTTTCAAAAATTTTGAAGAAACGACTCTTACATTTTATGTTATCCTGGTATTTGAACATATTTTTGTTCACTTTACCATACCTTTTTATGCTTTAAGAAAGGTTTTGTATTAAATAAAAATTGGTACGGAACCAATCATAATAAAGGGCGTGGCGATTTGGAGTGAAAGAGAAGATATTTTAATTTTATGAAATAGTTTAGGGTACCGCAATGAATGTTACTTTAACGAACACTTATGAAGGACCTCTTAGAGTTATGTTATCCGGGTACGACATGATATACCTTAGTAAGTTCTGTGTGCATTTTTGTACACTGCCGTTATTTATGTAGTGCGCCATTGTGCGCATTATCATGACACCTGGTTTCCCAAACGTAACGAACAAACAAATCTCAAAAAAATCCGATAATAAATAACTACGTAACTCAAACTAAGGCAAACGTGTAACGATCACAGTGTTGCGGATGCTGCTTTTTTATACCACTTAGGTGGCAGACAAGCACATGGCCCACCTGATGAAAATTGGTTACCGTGGCCTATAAACGTATGTAACACCAGAGGGAACGCACTCGCGCTGCCGACCCTGTAATCACAGAGTTTCTGTGCCGTCAGTGTAGAAGACAAAGCAGGACATGTCTTTAGTTTTCTTACTGACAGCACGAATTCTCCAGTGAGCTCTAGCTACCCTAACACAACACGAAGTTATTATGGCCGCGGTATTCTGTTGGGCGGAGGTACTTCCCTAGTCGGACTGCTCAATTGGGCGGAAATACCGCCTTGTCCAACCTCCTGCTGGTCTCGAAGGACGAGAGCGTGCGGGGATGCGAGAGGAAAACAACCCTGTTTTCGAACCTGTTGCCATGTTAATTCCGTATGGAAAAGTACGATATCCTCATCTTACCCTGAAAAGGGGCGGCTCCTCAACCAGCCCTTTGAGGCTTTGTCTGCTCTCCACTGTGTCCTATGCTACTCAGGCACACATGAAGAGTCACCCAGCATCCCTTTACAGGGGCATTCCTGCCTCGGTCGGGATTTTGGGAGAGGTGTGCTGCCGTCTTCACGCGCAGTTGCGCTGCGGAGATTCGCAACCAAGCATCTCTATTTATCGTGTACCTACCCAACAACTTGGAATTTTGTTCTATTTAACTTCTCATCAGGTGGGCCGTGTGCTTGTCTGCCACCGAAGTTGAATAAAAACCGAAAATTTATTTTTTGCATAACATTTCAATAAAATTGGGTACGGAACCAATTTTAATTAGTTTAATATTAAGGGGCGTGGCTGGAAATTCGATAGTCCACGACTCCTGGTATTGAATGTAGGTTAACCTTTACCTAAGGTATCTTTGAGACAAGTCTTACATTTAGCATGGATGATTTCAGGAACATAAAAATGTTTTATTATTGCTAAAAGTAAATTTTGTTTTATTTTAATACTATTTTAACAAGTTTAAGCTGTTTCAGAATTTCTTTGCCCGATATAAAAAAAAATTTGTTTAGGTACAAAGTAAGTAATATGATATTGAGACAGGGCCTATCAAATCCGATCGTTTGGTAAACCTACTCGGGTTCAAACCGTAGAGTTCATTTGTAACAGCGCGCTGCAGCTGCTGCAGCCCTGGTTAGTTTTTTAGTGTTGTGCGTTTGTCGACAATTTCCACTAGCTTACACATGGTCGATAAAAAAGAAAATTAATTATCTACGTGATACAAAGTAAATTGGTGTTTATACTCCCGCGGAAAATTTATTTATATCACACGTAATGCGTCCCTCGAATATGACCACACCTTTCTGTAACACGTTGTATATAAAAAAAAAAAAAAAAAAATCAATGCTATAAACGTTTCCTACCAGTCAGATACACATATACACATATTAAATTAAACACATCATTAAAATAGCGACTGTTGAACGCTGGTTCCATTCATAGTGGTATAAACAACAATAGAAACACATGAACCAGAACAACACAATAATGGACTAACGAGAGTCGGCAACCTTTTGAACTATTATATTGTGGGGTTCATTCTACACACAAAACGATACCCATACCCAACGTAGTTATAGATACAACCCTGTAGATGTGTCCCTTTAATTACATTATGTAGGTACTCGAAGATACTCCTGTGTAAAACAACGCGACAGGGCCACAGCCGCATGACCTCCCGGGGCAAACGGGGATGAGTACACGCCGCACTCGGGTGAAAATATAAAACATGTTCATTATTTTAAGGCTAATTGGGATAGGCCGCTTGCAGCGAAGTAGGTGCGAGCCCGCCGCCCGCCCACGGCAGTACCGAATTTGAGCGTCGTGTAACAGAGCTCATTATGTTAGAAACGCGAATAGGTATGCGTATAGACACTGTTTCTGCATTAAGCTAAAATATTACAGCGCCTTGTAAAATATATCTAAGCATATGTAGGTAACTTAGTACGTTATATCATTTTAAGCGGAAAATTCAAACCAATGCCAGTGTGGTGACGAAACCTTTTTTTCGATTTTTCACAACAGAAACGGCAAATAATCAAATATAGATAACCCTATTTCTTATTTCGTTCTCTTTTGAATAAACGAGTGTTAAGTAAGTTCAGAAGAAGGATTCTTTGATGATCTTACCGCCCAAGGCGTATACGTTATTGTAAAACTTTTATATTTTGTTGCAGATTGAGCATTGTTTTACTGAAAAAGTTCTCTTTATAGGATAAAATACAAAAGAAGTTCCCTAAGTACAACCCTTGCGTTAAGATTACTTTGTTCCAAGCAAAACTTTTAATTAATCAAAATGAAAAGCGACGGTTGACGATATTTTGTCTACTTTCTATTTAAAAGAATTCTTTTTCACGTCATATATTTTTATGTAGGTATAGAATGGTTCTAGCCGTCTGCTTCTTTTAGAAGTTTAAATACAAATGTTAATTCCCGCGTGAAACATGTGTCTATTTCCTCAACTTTTTGAAGGGGTGCGGTGAGCAATTCGCATCATAAGAAATCCTAGTTCGTTTATACTCTTCGGCTTTTGAAACAGCAAAAGAGACGTTACTTCTGCAGTATTTTACCGGTGACAATAATGTAGTGCACTAATGAGGTGTTTGAATGAATCCAACCCCGAGAGGTGTTTCTATACACATCACTGTCATAAGATGGAAGCAATTCGATCTTCAAACAAACCATTCATCACTTCCTTTTTACCCGACTATGGCGAAGCAAAAGGAGGGTTATGATTTTGACAGGCTATGTATGTATTTATGTATGTTCATCTGTTCCCTCGTAGCTCCTCCACCACTTATCAGAACTGGACAAAGGAGGTATCGTTAGAAGGATCTTAGTCGTGCGCTGGTTATAAAGTGTCACTGAATCTAATGTGGTGCCCTTTAGCGGTCATAAAGTACTGTATTAAAATTAAAATTGAGATACATATGCCGTGTTTGGTATCAACTGAAACGGCTTAATTAGCACATTTCATTTTTTACAACACTATTGAACTAATACTTAGTTTAACAATTCAATACATTCTAGGGAAAAGTGGGATACGACCACGGCGATCCTTGTTATTTTCTCGCTTAGTACTTTGTAGAGCGTGATTTTTCAGTAGTCAGGTTTTATTTGTATTACATCATAAAATCTAGAAAATCTTAATTATCATTATTAACCTACCATCATCCTCGCAATCCGGTTTTTTAAATACGGCTGTCCAACTGGAGGCCACAGTTTCAGCATTCTTGATTTCTTGAGATCCTGATGCTTGATGTTAGCTTTCGTATTTTAAGCTTTGTTCACAGCTTGAAAGTTCCTATTGACTGCTATATGACAAATCTTAAACACCAGTTAGTCGTTTACTACTCGCAGGTAATTATTTTTATATTTTTATAGTATCAGCGATAATTCTTCAATTAAATAATCTATCAACCAAAACTGTAGATGATGATTTAAATGATATTTTTGAAAAGTTCAAGGGCATAGTCGAATAGCTACTAATTACCAAATTCTTATGTTCTTAGCCAATGAAATTTCGGTTGTGTTTGAGCAATGATATGACATCAGCGCAGGCTGTACCCAAACAGCACCGAACCAAAAGCAAGCGATAGTTAATCATTATTCGCATCTGTGATGAAGTGTGGCCCGATTGTAATTACTTCGTGTGTTGATTTAAGCTTTATCACGAGGTAGAGCGAAGGGATCCGCAGCCGGCCGGCCCCAGTCCGTAATATTGAATTTATTCCACCAGAGATACTTTATACAATTACTGGCGAAGGTGCCGCCACGGGAACCTATTAAAATATTGGAGATAAGATCAAACTTTTAGTGCGGACGAGGTGGGCCGGCCGCCTTATAAACAAGAATCGGATCCCGGCTGCTTCCAGCGCACGCTCACTCTCGTTTATTGTTTTTGTGTTTACAATTGTTTTAATTATGAATTAATCAAACATTCAAATCGATATTGTATGTAATTATCGTCGTCTGTTTAGCTTTATTTGTGATGTGTTCTTTAATTGTCTTTAAGATTTTATTTCACTCGAATATTTTTAATTATTTTCTTCTATTTTACGCTACTGTTGCGGTTTAGTAATAGTATCAATGAATCTTTGTAATTACCTATTCTATGTATTCAGCTTTGTATTTCGAACGATGTTTCTTGTTTCTCTTTCTCCTATGGTACGGGAGCTAGCAACGAACTAAGTAATTTCAGATCGTAGGTTTTTAGATCTGTTGTCGATCACACGGGAGAGAATAATAGACAACATATCTAGGGAAGTCATACTGGCTCCCTGTCTGGCGGTAGTGCGCATCGTATGCGTTCGTCAGTGCGCATCGTATGTGTACAGGTAAAACATTTTTTTTTTCAAATTGTTTCAAGGTTCATTTTTTTTATTATTATTTTAATATTTTTAATGACACAAGAATAGCCAGATGTTTTTATAGTTGTTTATTTTTATTTTATTTATTTATTCAACTTTATGCACAGTAATTTTGTACAAAGGCGGACTTAATGCCAAAGGCATTATCTAACAGTCAACCTTAGGGTGATGCAGAGATACATTGAGGTAGGTGCAGTGCACTATGTTCACAATAAAAGTACATACATTATACATACACACTATAATACATAAGAAATTCATACACATTTGTTGTTATAATACATAAGAAATTCATACACAAGTTGTTTAAACTCTGGTAGATGCGTGTGAAAGGAGAATGCCCATATCAGTATGGGTAATTGTTGCACACTTTTCTTTGGCATGTCACATATGTATAAACTGCGTTTTAAAGCCTATATTAAGTATTATCTGAAATATAAACGTATATTGTAACAGAACTTGGGGTTATTGAGAAATTACATGATAAAAACTAGAAAACCAGTAACATAGAGACGAAAATATTGTGACACTTGACATTTGAGTTTCATTTTTTTAATGTTGGCATCTTTGTAAAACTAAAGTATACGTTCACGAATAACTAATTATCATTAAATAAACTCGACAACATACATGAAATCTGATTTAGGTGGGAATGATCTGTCGCCTAAATAATAGGGTTCGTCCGCAAAATAGTAGGTAGTTCTGCCGCCAAAATGTAGGATCGAGCGACTAATGTCGACTTTGTTACGGACAAATACTACTATACTATAGATATATCCCATTTCAATGTAGCATTACAAAATATTACCACGTAATGTTGAGATGAGACCTCGTCTTCTACTGCCAGTGGGGACGCACGCCGTTGACCGGACGGGTGATCAGCTGCTCTGTGTTGCCCATTTCGCCTACTTCCTCTATAATATGTGATCACCGATTCACGGTGACACTCAGACCAATGCAAAATACAAATAAATAGGTAGACATATTCACGTATACAAATATCGAACCGTCTTGGCCGTCTCGAAAGATAAAGGTTAGAAAAAAAATATCAGTAAAAAAAATATATTTACAGTTTATTTATTCGTTTTCATAAACATATTCATCAAAAATATCATCTAAGAAAGTGGCAGGCGCGTTAACATCATTATGTCGCCCCCAACCTAGGTACCAAGTCACTGTCATTACATGGGCACAACAGCCAACTGTTCGTTTTCCCACAAGACAGTTACAGCAATAGCCCTTTATAGCGTCAAGTCCAGTTTCTACCCTGTTAACAACTAGATACATAAAGTACACACGTGAACGTACATGTCGGGATTGGATGCGGCCCCGAAGTAAATAATTGTTAACTCCAAAGGAAAGAGGAAGATCCTCTTCCATGCTTTCGCTCACCTCCACTTGATATAAACCGTTTTGTCGGATATGCTCGCCATAGTATGACCTAGCTTGCTTCAATTGGTAGGTGCCTAAGGCAAACCTTTTTAAATCGCTAAGAGTTAACTGTGGAAAGTGATTTAAAATAGAGTTATCCGCATTAGTCATAACAAATGTTGTCCGTTGTCTATTCAAATTATTGTTTTGAACAAATTCACACAAATGATTCGGCAAGTGTAGCCTACTCTTAGCTATTTCCACATACTCAAGGGCTTCTGGAATATCAGTGATGACTGGGTGAAACTTGTTCAACAAACTACAGCCTATTCGAAAATCAGTCATTAAATGTGCAGCGGCCCTATTAAAATAATCTTGCCGAAATAGTTTGAAGTCTCTCTTCAGGCGGCCATTCACAACTTCTACAACCCATCTACACATTGTGACACAACGAGTTCTGTTGGCTTGTAGAGTAGTTAACTGATGTTCACCCTCAAGAAGAGATTCAGGTACATGTGTTTTGTAGCCATAATCATTTAAGTCATCAATTACATCACGAAAACCTCTATCTAATATAAATATATCATTTTGCCGGAAATATAAACGCATGGGTCCATTTTCATTTGCAAATAATACATGCATTATTGTTGCATCATTTACAGTAGCCTTATAAGGCCCCAAACAGTCTAAAATATGACCATCACAGCAGACAATCATAAAAGGTTTAACTAAATTGTCATGTTTATGCAGACTGTAGGTATTTTTTTGAAATGCATAATTAGAGCTTGACTGCATGTATACATATGTGCCATCACATATTGTAATTGCTGGCTTAGCATCAGCATTCATTTCCGGATTTCCAAATAACCCTTCCGGTATTATGGTATTTCGTGAAGCTACTTGAACAATACTTGTATGGTTTAATCCTAAATGCATAGGAACAAACTCATTAGCTAGACATTGTCTTGCTTTGTTCATATATCTTTCTAATGTGCTTCTAGGCATATTAAAAAGAGTTGACAACCTTTCATTACTGTCACCGGTTCTTATTTTAATGATAAAGATGCTCAAAGCTTTGCTAGCATTTGGAACTTCGGCGACTAAACTTGGAATACAGCTCAATAAGTCAAAGAACTGAGCAGCTGTCATCCCCAACCAATAGTGACACATGTTTGCTGGTAATATTTATGTCACTAAAGTCCATTGTGTTGGTGGACATTCTTTCCATTATAAATAAAATATCATCCACTTGAGCAGCAGTAAAATCTCTTAATTGGGTATGTAACTGCTCCCAACTGTCATTGTGTAAATGGAAAGTGCAGATACGTGCAGATCTAGGTATATATATTTTAAATCGAGCTAACACCATTTCTTTAACATTAGCAGGAATCAAATGCCTTTCTGTATTAAAACAATCATTGAAAATGCAATGTCTAGAAGTTGCAGGTAATCTCCTATAATTCTGTAGACTAACCCTGTGAGGCGAGTTTACTGTCTGTGATTGCATTGGCACTGCTGGTGGAAGAGGAGGTGCTGTTGGTATTCTAACTGATGGTGTTGCTAGTGGTTGTAATTGCACCCGAGATGATGATGGTGTTGGCGTCCTGGATGGTGGTGACAGTGGAGGCCGTGTTTCATCATGTAGTATTTGCCTTCTGGCATGTCTGGTTGCATATTCCCAACATGCTCTACAGACTCTTTGCAGATGTGGTACCTGAAATAATAGATTATAAATAAATACTTTATGACTTATGTATTGAGAAGTGACTACTTATACATAGAGGCTAACTAACTTTCAATCAGAAGCATCCTATATGAGGAATAACAGATCGAAATATAAATAGATAGCATCCATATTAAACCTTTTCAGTCATGTGAAATTGTGATGCATCAAGTGTATTACTTTTTTTATTATAAAAAAGAATCAAAAGTACATAATGTTCCTTTTATATTTGTTTAAGCAGCCCCAACTCTACGATGAGGGCCCCGGATGTGATTGGGGTCAACACAATGTCAATGATGATGAGCACATAATGTACCCAACCACATTAATTACAATTCCTATGTTCTTATAAATAATATTAATAATGAGTGTCAATACACTGTGATCTGTTACTCGTACTGTGTATAATCATTCCCTAATTTAACTGGCAAGCTGGGAACTCGGGCCTGGTCGGCCAGTACTTAGGATGATATAACATAACATAGAACATAAACTCGCGCCTATGTCCCCGAAGAGGTGCTAGCACCCACATTTCGCCAGTATATGTTTAGGTCCCAATGTAACAGGTGGCGAGGCTATTGTCATTAACCGGGCATACCGGATAGATACTCCACAGCCAAAACAAACATTATTGTGTCCTCTTGAGGATGTAACATTCATTCCCGCGTTATTTGCAGCATTCTGTAGCAATGCATGACATTCCATGCATATTGCATTTGTATAGGATATCTGAAAATAGTTACGTACATGAGTAGAGATCAGCTAATAGGTACACATTTTCATTATAAGTACTCTAAAATACATCAATTGAATAAAATCAACAACACATATGTTATTTGTACATATTAACGTTAAGGTTTCTTGGAAAGTTATAGGTACTCTGCCAATATAAAAGTACAATAATATTATGTCTATAGGTATGTAAATCTTATGATATTTTCTTACCGGTGTAGGCGATATCCATGCGCGTAGAACATCACACATAATTGGAGATACATCACTTAGACGTTGCCGGCGTAAGCGCACAAGAGAGATGGAACAATTAATACAGCGTGAATCCATGATTATACAATATTGTTGTATTACAGAGGAACTAAACCAAGTAATAACCAATATGAACTGAGTTTTCAGTTATTTTCATTTGTGAGGGATACCATATAAAACTACCTACCAGTGAAACAAAAAATATTTTCTACAACTTAAATTGATTAGGTACTTATCATAATTAAACTACCGCTACATACACGAAATATATTAAGCTAACTACAGTGCGATATATGCAATGACAGTTTTAAAAACTCAGTTTTTTAAAACTGTCATTGGATATATGTATTTAATATTACATTGCGAATTATTATCACGTTTATTATCATTTAACCGTTTTATTTTAATTATTTCTATATTTACGTTCAACCATCAATATTTTATTTTATATTTAATACAATGGCAACATTGGTAAAAAATGGCAATCGTTTTGCAAAAATTGCATTGCATCTTTACGCATTCTTATGATTCAATTTCAAACCTCAAGTTCTACAGAAGCGATTCAGGGTCGAAAAGTCATATTTTAATCAATATTATTTTTTAACATTTGAAATATTGACGCGTACGACTAAAAGCGCAACCAATATTGGGCATACTCCTTTGTTACTTTGACAGCACTATCCTTCTGTTCTACATTCATTTGAGTGATTTTTACCTGTATAATTATTGCACATACCTCTGCTTAGATCTATAATTGATTGTCGGGTGTTATCATGGTCGTACCTATATCTACAGAACAACTTTACTGATTGTGGCAGTATCTATCCCACAATTTCTTTTTGCTTGTATAAAATCCAATACTGTAATCAAGTTATGTAAGGATTTGTGTGTAGGTTCTTAAATAAATATATTTACTTTTTGAAGTATATTAATTTAACGTTTTAACAAAACATATGTTATTGTTTTCATAACGCTATATCATACCTCACTCTAAATTAGGAAAAGGCTGTAAAATAGCACTGACGAGCCGGGCAAAAGTCGATTGGGACGTTAGGGCGATTAGCAGTGGAACCACCGGACCATTCGGTCATTGGCGTGGTAGAGCAAGACCGCCTTCTACATCTTAGTCACCACAATTCTCATTGTCAAGCAAATTTTAATATAGCAACAGCGATAAAGAAGGTATATATACTTCCTCTCTGCAAGATATAAACATTTTTAGTCTTAAATATGGAATATATTTCATAAATTGTATTGATTTTTTTTTCTTCTAAAAAACATTATGATTGCATTTATTGCATCAATGACAACGTTAATTGCAGTTTATTAACGAATACCTGCCTCTTATTTAGAATCACCTACATATGAAGTTCATCAATAAAGAGTGTTCGTAAACACAAAAAATATGATGACAATATGAGTTGTCATTTCGTACTTCCATAGAACATGTGTCTCTCATTTACGGCTAATCTTCGCAATACGAACGTTAAACGACTGGGAGGTGTCCAAGCGCGGTGACTAACTGCCTAAGGCCCCTGTGTAATATACGACAGCGACTGTATATAGTTTTTAATTAGGATCTGCCGGCCGATCCAACGAAGCCTCGATTTGTTTAAAACCAATTCAAAGAAAAGCGACTGAGATGAAAGCGTAACTAAAACCGCTGTCATGAATTTTTATTCGTGGGTTTTTTCAGTATTTGGCAATCAATCGTTAGAAAGATAAAATCTGTCCTAAATGTACTGAGGAATTTATTGGTTGATTTCGACCTTATAATTAAGGAGCTCTATTTTAAATTCCAGCTTGGAAAATCTTTCGTGTATATTTACATGACTGTTATAATATATCTCTTACTAAAAAGTTAAAACTTTGGGAAAGTTGTAATAAGATTAATGATGTAGCTGTCATCGCAAATTAAGTTGCCTTCAAGATTTTAATAACGTCTTATGTAGAGTAAAATTAAGCAATCACGTAAATTGTTATCACATTTAGACAGTTTTGGGAGGTATCAGGAACTGTGCATTCAGTAGGTAAATCGTTGATGTCGTACAGGCGGCGGCCTAACTGAGCGGGGTAGTGAGTACGGGTAAGATTTCGTGAATCGGCAGGAACCCGCAGGTCATATTTGTGAGTCTCGATTTAAATTCTTCTATCTTCGCTACCGCTGTTGAATTGGTCCAATGAGCGATTCGTTTTGCATAAATGCCCGCCAGCTGTTTACAATAATCGATGATATGTTTTTACGAGTTATATTTTCAATTTATTGATATTCTTGGTCGGACAATTTATTTGTATCGATAATGTTTTAAAGACTTCTGTTTATTTTATCATACAGTCGTTGACGGGTTTACGATGGCTCATCTCGATTTCAAATGATATATCGGTTCACTCTTAAAAACTACGCTTTCATTACAAATAATTAATTTTGCGTATCTGTGACATACGTAGTCTCACTAGTAATACAATTAAAATAAATTTTACTCCATTGTATTTTTATATTGTACTAGCTTTTGCCCGCGGCTCCACCCGCGTGGATGATGGTTATTATTCGAATTTTTCTCACCTTTTACACCTTTCCAAGACCTCCACGAACATTTCAAGACCAAGATAAGATAAATCCGTTCAGCCGTTCTCGAGTTTTAGCGAGACTAACGAACAGCAATTGATTTTTACATCTATAGATTTTAGACTGCGCTATAGAATGAAATAAACGAATCACATTATAGTGAGTTAGGACCAGATTGGTGTCTTTTTTATTGTTTCCTCCAAATCCTGTTCAAACGACCACGAGAGGCATTGACACCGGGTACAGTCAATGTATTGTGTTGGTGCAACTAATCGACTATAGCGAGTTGAAATCAGTTTTTCACATCCCGGTAAGATAAGTGCATTTGCTTGTAGCGACAAGGCGCGCCGTGGTGATCGCCTCCACGCCGCCTCAATGGATGCGCGTTCTTTATTTATATACGCCCTTCTGTAATTAACGATAGTAAAAAGAAATACATAGGTATATGTTTTGATTTATTTCATATCATTCTTTGCTTATGTTTGTTTTTGGTGGAAAGCGTTTCTTTATCTGCTTTTGTTTAATGTCGACATATTCTGTCTGAAAGTAGACTGTATTTCATTTTTATGTCCGATTAATTCCAGCGAAATGAAATGAAATATTGTTATTTTAAATTTAATGGGCCTCAAATCCATAGCATTATGCATTCCTATTTGATTAATTTAACGAATGTCATAAATTAAAATATATATTTTACATTTGAATTTGTCTAATAAATAGAACGAGTCAAGTGTGAACGAATACTAACAAGTATGAAATAATTACTCTAATTATCAGGAGGTAATTAAATTGCCATACCTTCTATTCGAAAAAGAGTCACTTTCTTCCTCTATATGCGGGAGCAAAATAGCTCTTTTCTGTTAAAAACCTAGCGGATAAGTGGTTGGAATTTGGAACAGTATATCACTTATAGAAACCGAACGCAACTGTATGAATTACTGGTTGGTACGTGCTAGTCGCATTGCTGCGCGAGGACCTATGCTAACTGAAAACGAACAAAAGTGCGCGCATTACTTATGTCTCTGGCGGCTTATACTGGAGATTGATGACGCTTGGTGGAACTTGTTACACATATTGAATTAGTCATTTGTATTTTTTCTACAGCTTTTTAGTTTTACTTTATTTTTGAAAATAAGAAAACTGGAAACTTACAAGTTCCTTATTCAATAAATATGTATTTGTTGTTGTTAGTAAGTAGTCAATATAATCAGTACATATCCATTTTCTCATAGAAAGGGGATAAGAAGTAGAGTATATGGTTGCGCCGATGTAGAAACTGTATTTTTTGACATGGAAACACACTCCTTTTATACCCGTCTCCCCTCCCGCACTAACCATAGATGTAGCTTCCGTCCGCCATTTGTGAAATATAGACACTGAGTCTCGCTTTGAACTAGCCAGCGTAAGGACGGCCGCGCTCGCGTCTCTCAAAAATGATTAATATTTGTTACATTTTTACCGCTTCATAGACCTTTACCGATCGGATTGTGCCTCTCGTGTGTTCCTCAAGTGATCTAGTGACGCTGACGGCAGCTCCTGAGCAAGGAAGAGAAGATCCGTGTACCGGCTGCGATGAAAACACGTGTGTCGTGAAGGTTAGTGCATCCTCTCCTAATTTCTCGGGTTGCATTCATTGCTTGGATCACGCCCGCGGCAACCCGACCACCTGTCTTTTGTGTGTAAAGCGTCAATGGAACAGTTAGCTACTTCCCGCAATACAGTCCATTACCGCACGTTGCCAAGCGCCACCATTTTTGGTCCGGATCGAGCCGGATTCTTAGCCGTAGTTCGTATTTTGTTATTATTCTAATGGGAATAAGCGCATCGCACCTAAGTGCCTGGTTATTTTAGTAGAAAACCCCGCATCCAGACATTTAGGCTTAGAATTTGTTGTCCGTTCGCCGCTGGCTCGCATTGTACCTACCCTAATACATAAATAGGTTAGGTATCATATCAACACTTAATCGTAGTTCACAATTTTCGCACCGCGCCTAAATACCTGGTTATTTTAGTGGAAAACCCCGCATCCAGGCATTTAGGCTTAGATCTTAGGTATACTAGACACCCTAGTGCATAGGCACAGTGTAATACCTAACGCATTTGGCTTTGTTTTGTTTTTTTCAATTACGTTGTTCTCGGCTCGCGTCGTATTTGCCTGGTACCTGCGTGGGTAGACACGTGGTTGTACCTCATTCCAATTCATACGAAAGTGTTTTGATTTGAATAGATATTACGCAATACTTAGTCCCTGAAATAATACACTCGAGAGCAATGAATCCGGGTCACTTAAAGAATGTTAAAAATCTCGGAAACTAAAAATGATAGGTTAATGCAATAAATTGTATTTAATAGACAATGTAATACTCCTTAAATGAAAGTAAAAAAAATATGAGTCACCATACATTTTATTAACACAAAATTACATAAAGAAAAAAACTGCTGATCTCTCCTTAAAACAAAAATAGGAAACATGAAATTTTTGAACTTTATTACGATTTTCTTGAATTTTAATACTTCGTATTGCCTCCTCGTGCTTCCATTACTGCGTTTACGCGGTTTGGCATGCTGTACACCAAGTTCCTTATACGATTTTGGGGAATATTCTCCCATTCCTCTGTGAGAGCAATTTTGAGCTCACGAAGCGTGATTGGGGGAGGGTTTCGTTGTTTTACGCATCTGCCTAGCTCGTCCCAAGCATGCTCGATCGGGTTGATATCCGGGCTGCGCGCTGGCCACTCCATACGAGTAATGTTCATCTCTTGAAGGTAGTCATTCACAATCCTACCTGTATGAGGTCTGGCATTGTCATGCATAAATATAGCATCCTCACCTAAATTGACCATAAATGGACCAACGTGATCATTGAGGATTTCTTCCACATATCTTACGCTAGTTAAAGAGCCGTTTTCTATGATCACCAGCTCTGTGCGACTTTCAGAAGAAATTCCGGCCCACACAAGTACAGACCCACCACCGTAGGCTACTTTTTCTTCGATGCATGCTTGCTTGAATCTTTCCCCTGGTCTTCGATACACTCTGTGTCTTCCATCGTGCTTGTAGAGCATAAATTTTGATTCGTCGGAGAACATAACTTTTGACCAATCTTCAATACTCCAATTTACGTGGCTCTGGGCATAACTTAGTCTCGAAATACGATGCCCACGCTCCAGTTTAGGGCCGTTTGCAGGTCTAAGGGGTTTTAAGTTAGATTCAGCAAGCCGACGTCTTACTGTCCATGCACTTGGGTTACTTCCTCCGAGGCGTCGAAACTGATTGGTGAGTTCAGTTCCTGTGAGAAAGCGATTTCGAAGCATGGTGTTCACCAAGTATCGGTCTTCTCGTGCTGTGGTACACCTGGTTCTGCCCGTTCCTGGTCTGCGTAGGTTAGAACCAGTTTCTTCGTAACGTCGGAGAACTCTTTGTACTGTTGACAGCGACACACCGACAGTCCTGGCTGTATCGCGCTGACTCCGGCCGGTTTCCAGCATTGTAAGTATTCTGGTGCATTCTTCAGGCGTAAGCGACATAATTTCAGCTTGATTAATGAATATAGAGCACTATCAACATGGTTTATGTACCCACATAAATGACAGATTACAAACAAAAGCAACACCAAATGCTGTAATTTCGTAGTTCCATCTTCGAAAGTGGCCCTTTTTCAAATTTGATTTTTTTATGATATAACTTTACAATAACTAAGAAGTTTTAATACCTTCATTTAAGGAGTATTACATTGTCTATTAAATACAATTTATTGCATTAACCTAGCATTTTTAGTTTCCGAGATTTTTAGGATTCTTTAAGTGACCCGGATTCATTGCTCTCGAGTGTAGTTGAACCTAGACAGCGACCATCGCGTAGGTACGATCTTGTTGCTATGCGCGTTGGTTCAAGCTTGCACTGGCAGTTATAAGTACCTGCCTACCTACGGTTATCGCTCGCGCCGCCTCGCTGCTCTGTACCGCTAAGATTAAGTCATTTCATATTTGTTGTTTACCGCACTTTAGTTTGAGATTTAATTGTAAACATGTCCCCAAAGGTTGATAGGACCGGTAAGGTTCAATTGAAACTTTTAAACGCTAAAAAAGAAATGATTTACTCTCGCGTACAATCGATTTATGATAATGCACTTAAAACCTCTGATTTGGTCATCAGAGATTCGTTCTTGTGTTCTATAGAAAACTTAGATAGTCTACGCGCGGATTTCGAAACCTTAGTACATGACATCAACGTTTTAGAGTTGAATTTGAATCCCGATTACTCAGTGAGTTATCAGGCCTTGTCGTCGTTTGACGATTTGTATTGTCGTATCAAACGCGTCGCTAGGAGTTTGGAGAAACCGGCTGACCTACCCAACCCCACTCGCGACCGACCTAAGTTGCCACCAATTCAAATACCCGAATTTGATAGTAACATTCGCAATTGGTGTCTATTTATAGATAGTTTTGAGAATACAATAGATAAGAACGATTCGTTGACAGATCACGAAAAATTGCATTATCTCGTTGAAAAATTGACTGGTAAAGCTATAACCGTTTGCGCTGGAATTACGTTTAGTGCCGAGAATTATAATTTAATTTTAAATACTTTGAAAGCTAGGTATGAGGATAAAAGATCGGTAGCTAACGCCTATTTAGATCAGATGTTTGATTTGAAATCTATTACGGCATGTAACGATCAAAACTTAGAGAAATTTCTAGATACTTTCGAGTCAGCTGTTCGTGGCACCGTTAAAACAAGGTTTAGATCTCGTTTTAATAATAATATTTGGTTTGACATGGATTCGCTCGTTATAGATAGAATAGCTGAACAGTTGCCTACCGTCCCGGTTGACACGTCTTTATTAACGAAATTTAAAGACTTGCCTTTAGCAGATGAGACTTACGCTGTTCCTGGAGTCGTCGATATATTGATCGGCGCTTCGATTCTCCCGCACCTCCAGTTATCACGTAAGGTTCAAGGGGGACCGACGTACCCCGCTCCGCACGCACTGGAAACAGTTCTTGGTTTTGTTATAATTGGTTCCGCACCCGCTTCTATGGATAGTTTTAGTCACTCGACTGCTTCGTTCTGTTGCACCGTCGAGCCGCCACTGGAGTCTACCATCCGCAAGTTTTCGCTCGGTGGCTCCCGTGTATCCGCTGAAAAACGCTTTCTTTGTTTGGAACGAAAGATGCAGGCGTCCCCAAAGTCGAAGCGGGCCTATGATGAGGTTGTTAACGAATATTTAGATAAAGGTTACATCTCACCTGCGCCTGCGGACACTGGCGGGACCCAGCCTTCGTACATTATCCCGCACCGCGGAGTTATTAGAGAAGATAAGCTTACTACTAAAACTCCGTGTAGTTTTGGATGGCAGTGCTAAGACTAGCACTTCCGTGTCGCTTAATGACATAATTGTAAATTTTCGCATTAATATTAGTAGAATTTTAGCTTTTAGGACTCAACAGTCGCTTTGTGTTGGGCCCACTCTTCGCCCCATCGTTGGGACACATTCGTCGCTAATAGAGTGGCAAAAATTCAATCTGAATTGGCGCCACATAATCTCTTTCACGTTGCTGGCACCGACAACCCAGCCGAGTGTCTCTCTCGTGGATTGCTTCCTTCGCAAATTTTAGATCACCCGTTATGGTTTAGTGGACCGTCCTGGATTCATGCCGCGTTAGATAAGTGGCCAGTTAGTCAATTCAATCCCACTACGGTTTCCGAACCACCCGAGGAGAAGAAGCACTCGCTTGTTGTATCGGTCCCACGTGAAGAGACCCTTATTTTGTTGTTGGCTAATCGCGTCTCGTCTTGGTCGAGACTGTTGCGTTGTGTTGTTTGTTCGCCTCTGCCCTCTGCCTAGCCAGCAGTAGGCACGAGCTCCAATCTAGGTTTATATTTTAGTTGTTATTTCACAAACCTAGATTTAGATTAGACATTAGATTTGTTCCACATTTTTCGTTTCGAAGGTAACCCTTCAAGCCGGGGGGGAATGGTTGCGCCGATGTAGAAACTGTATTTTTTGACATGGAAACACACTCCTTTTATACCCGTCTCCCCTCCCGCACTAACCATAGATGTAGCTTCCGTCCGCCATTTGTGAAATATAGACACTGAGTCTCGCTTTGAACTAGCCAGCGTAAGGACGGCCGCGCTCGCGTCTCTCAAAAATGATTAATATTTGTTACATTTTTACCGCTTCATAGACCTTTACCGATCGGATTGTGCCTCTCGTGTGTTCCTCAAGTGATCTAGTGACGCTGACGGCAGCTCCTGAGCAAGGAAGAGAAGATCCGTGTACCGGCTGCGATGAAAACACGTGTGTCGTGAAGGTTAGTGCATCCTCTCCTAATTTCTCGGGTTGCATTCATTGCTTGGATCACGCCCGCGGCAACCCGACCACCTGTCTTTTGTGTGTAAAGCGTCAATGGAACAGTTAGCTACTTCCCGCAATACAGTCCATTACCGCACGTTGCCAAGCGCCACCAGTATATGACTCGAGAGCAAATTATTTTTCCCTCAGGCGAATATAATCCCTCGTTACGCTCGGGATTCTATTCTAGAATTCTTCGCATCACCCATGATTTAAAGTAGCGCCCTCGCCGTATAAATACTGTTTTGCTCCCTTGTCATACATATCTTTTAATAAAAAAAATTAAAGATGCGAAGACAAACCCGACAAAGCTATATCAGTTAGAATAAATAACTGGAGTTTCTAAACAGTTTTGCATCAGTACAAGCACATATATAACTACATATATACTATTAGATCCGCCCGCATGGAATTCAGATTCCATTTCAACTTTTTTTCGTGCGGAAGTTCTCTTGGATACCAGCCTCGTTCGCCATCAGAATGGATTATGTTGAACTTGGACCGACGAAAACCGCATGCCGTCTTAGGTCTTAGGGTGCGTAAGATTGCCTAGAGCATCCTACGTTCCGCGGCTAACCGCTGATTGTCACGGTGTCAAGGGCGGGGTGGCGGAAGCGACCACCCTGCCCCTTACCTGCTCTCCACTGTTCTCTCTGGTCTGAGAGCCTGAGTGCGAGGAGCTGCCGCCTTCGTTGCCCAGTTTCAAACAATCAAAGAATCAATTTCATTTAATCAGTTTAGGCACACAAAAGAGCACATAATGAATGTCAAAATTTTACAATTATGTCAAGAAATAGTATAAAAATATTAAATAACGTATAAATAAACCATTGGAAAATGATTCTTTCTCTTTCGGTAGGTTAATTCTACTGAGAAGATACTAGTAAGAAACTCAGAAAACCATATTAGTACTGGATTATCTTTCTTTTTTAAATTTGCTTTAGTTTACAATTTATTTTGTGCGAACAAGCAAGAGATTTATGTTGACCACGCATTTACATCATCAAGATACTCATCAATTTTATAGTAACCTTTATTCGTTAAAGTTTTTTTCACTTCTATTTTAAACTTATTTAGTGGCATGTTAATCAAATCCTGAGAAATTTTATTAAATACTAGCTGACCCACCCCAGCTTCGCCCGGGGTATATTTTGAAGCTTCATATCCCTTTGAGCCCGTATGTTTGAGTCTTCAAAATATGTATGAAAAATTGCCGGATTTGTTAACGTTTATTATCAATGCTCCGCTCCCTTAAGTAGTGATGATATATAGCCTAAAACCTTCCTCGATTAATGGACTATTCAACACTGAAAGAATCATTCAAATCGGATCATTAGTTCCAGAGATTAGCGCGTTCAAACAAACTCTGCAGCTTTATAATATTAGTATGGATTTTTATACAGCTGACCACAAACGTATCACCAACTTTGTGAAACCTGAGTTTTGGTACAACTAGTTTATTCTTGTTCCTCGTATTATAATTATGTACGTCAGATTTTTTTCGAAAAGATTTTGGTTCTTTCGTACATACAAGATATCATCGTAAATGTACTGAGAAGCAACAGTTAAAATATCTTTGAACAATTCTTTCAGCGAGTCACGGGGTCTGCGGTTACAGATCGCTCGTATCGCTCGTTTCTGTAGTACAAATTGTCTCAATATCGGCAACTGAGCCCCACAGCAGCAGACCGTACGACATAACGCTATGAATGTAGCCAAAATAAACTTGGGTGCATCGCATGGAGGTTCTGGACCACGTATTCCGTTCCCATTGTATCTTCTGTTCAGCACACCCTCCTACTTCAGCTGATTTAGTTTAAACCCCCGTTGTACTCCTTCACCGCCATGCCCGTAATTTAATAGTTTTTAAATAATGTATGGGAGTATACCGGATTCATTGAATTTGCAATGGAACATCCGCTTTCAATAATTCAATTTATTATTTGAATTATTGAAATCGGATGTTCTGCCTTCTTTGGTCTAGAATATGAAATAATTTGTATGGATAAAATTTGTTAAAAATATGGATAACGTGGTCTGATAAATTGCGATATTCCGTAAGTTATTCACTGTAATTATATATAATCGAATGGCAATTTTATACAGTATTAAATGCATAATATATCTAACGTATTTATTTAGATAAAGAATAATACTGTATTGTTAAAAATAGCTTCGAAAATGACACAATATTTTTTTGCAATTTGTAAAAGATAAAAATGTTTACTGTGGATTTTCATTAGGATATGCTATCATGAATTCTTATGTAGACCTTTTTAAGTTATACTCTCCGACAGTACATTATTTTGTTCTATCAATAGTTTTCACAACGCACGCGATGTAAGGAATTTTTAGGTAATTTTTACACCTTGGATTGCAGTAATGGAGTTTTAATAAGGATCACTAACTTTTTTGAAGATATAATATAGCCTATATTAGTCAGTGATAATGCAGCTTACTAAGGATACAAGAATTCTTGAAATCGGTGCAGTAGTTTTTGACAAAAATAAATGTATATAAATCTATTTCGATTAAGTTATAGAATTTCATTCAATGTATGGAAATCTGTCGGATCAGTTGATATTTATGATCACTGCTTCGGTTCCTTTTGTAGTAGCGTGATGTTATATAGGCTATAACCTCTGTCGATAAATGAACTAATCAACAATAAAATAATTTTTAATACGAACCCCTGATTCCTGAGATTAACCCGTTCACACAAACAAACAAACAAACTCTTCAGCTTTATAATATTAGTATAGATTGTAAAGTAGTTTGTATATTGAAGAGTTTGTATATGTAGATTAACGGTTCAAAACACAAAAACTTTTTTTGGTATTCTCGTCTGTTTGTCAGACAAGTATAAAATTTTAAATTCATAATATACAAAATGACAACTTCTGCATAAACATATTTAATAACGTAAATTAAACTTTGGTGACAATAAACTTGGTCCCAGCTAGTGACATTTAGACTTCACTCCAAACCGACAGCTTTAAAACATCTGACACCGACTACATATATAGGCGTATAACATTCTGGAATGTTAGCACAACCTTCATGAGGCCACTTACAGCAACTGGAGCATTGGATCTAGTTCTCATAATTGTCTTCTAAACAAAATATGCAAGTAGTTATTTCTGATTGCGATTATTCAACTAATGACTGTTTGTTTTTTCATAGCTTTATTAGAGAAAATCATAAGAAGTTTTACATTGCATTTTAAAACTACATTAGAATTCTTCAAAAGCGTTAGTTGATTACAAACTCCAATTAAAAATAAGTACCTTTATTAAGAATAAGCATGGTGACAAATACTTTACTTAATCTGAATATTATGAGACGCAGTGTCCTATCGCAAAAAATGGCAATCAACCATCAATGACTTGTTTCATGCATACGTATAACCACATCCCCGGAGGGTTAGACAGAGGTCAATTAGCACCCACAATTCACCAATCATTGTATTCGATCCCACGTAATAAAGGGTGAGCCTATTGTCGTAATCCGGGCACTATTATTGACTCTAAGCTGCGTGGTTTCCGTCAGAGTACAATTGCGACCACTCCATCATCAGATGTATGGCTTAAGTCAACAACACTATACTATATATCTATATAATATATCTATACTTATAACTTGTGTTTGTTCACGCTTTGATCAGATCGCTAAATGTTGCATTGCTCGGCAAAAGTGACCATTTGCTACGTCTTTTCTCGTGATCTTTCCCTCTTTTCGACTTTGTTAGGTTAGCAAAATATCTGCTTTTCGTCAGATATATCTTGAAATTAGTATAAATCCTACAATTTTGATATCTGCAAATTATTGCAGAGCTTTTATTAATGATTTTTGAAATCATACGGTTCTGGATGCAATTCAGAATTTGGCTTTTATTTAAACAAAATAATGTTTAGAACGTACCAGCAGTTCTATTGGGCAGCAGAACATAAATAGTGGGTATGGTATGATATTTTCTGTTATGTAGGTATTTGCAAAAAGCTACAAACGTCAGGTATACTTGTCAGGTATACTTATAATCTCGATTAGTCTCGAATAAATAATTACCATTAAGTCAAGGTTGCTTCATCACATAAGAATCTACTAACTAGTCCTTATTTTATACATCGAGTCTTTTCATCTCCAGAATAGTTACTGGCTGATAATAATGAACAATAATAACTTAGTAATGCGCGTGTCCATTGGCGACACCATAAAATAAGTCAAATTTCACTTTATGGACACGCGTTAAATATTCGTCATGTCCAATTGACGAAATAATAAATCAATTAATTTTGAGTATCTTTGTTTCCTGTTGGCAACGAACCCATACATTTTGTTTTTGATACCATTTATTTGTCATTGATTCTTCATAACACCTAATCATTTTGAGTAGATTAGAATGATTCCATCTAGGTACATCATTCACTTTCTTAATCTCCATCAGCTTAACTTATCTATTGAAACTACGCGAACATCAATCCAAATACTTTTACTGAAGCCAACTAACGATAACACAAACAAATAGAATAAGGAGAGAACGAAATGAAAATTGAGCAGAGCGTTGATAAAATAAGAGAATTTAGGAGTAGAGCGTGAGGAATGAGACATCGACGCAAGAGTGCAGAGGCGGTGGAGCAGCTGACACCTGTCATCACGCAATTTATTAGTCGCTCCGAAATAACGGAGTCAGTGAACGTTCAAACAAAATGAAGAGACACAACGCTCTATTAACGACACATCCTCGGGGTGCACCCGTTAACAGCTATACAATTAAATTCACAATACTTGCTTCATACCCACACGTTATAAATAAAATATGATGGTTGTTGCATACAGTTAATCTTTATAAAGTCTTTTGAGTTATGAATCAAAACAAAAACAATGTCAGACTTTATGATGACTCATTCGGATTATTAGGACCTTTGGTATAATCGGTAACTAGAACCAATAGTCGGTAGGCAATTAAAATATTGCATACAGGAGAGAGATCGGTATGGCTGGGGTTTGTAGGCATGGAGTTTATCCCTGTTTCATCGAGATTGTCGGGAATTTCGCTGAGGGTTTCTCCAACGGGATTCGTCTTTTTTGTTTCGATGCCATGCTGTTTAATCGAGCTTGAAGATTATTTGGTCCCGGCAATGATTTAGAAGACTATTGTTTGGTCTGATGATGACTGAGTTATCATTTTTAGTGGTGCGGCCCGGAGAGAGGTTGGTCACAATGAGATATCTCATAAATACGAGTGAAGAAGGAAGGTTGTTAGTGTGCTGTTGAAGGCCCTGTATTGGTAGGCATCATGTTCATTCCACAGAAACAGTGATAATTCTTTACCGGAATTTGATAATTATTATTAAATTGTTGTACTGAACTAAATCACAACGAAAAATTAAATTAATTTACTAACAAAAAGTTATAATAAGAAAAATAGCAAGTACTTATGTACCAATCTACTAGATGCCAATGATGTTAAACATTAATATATGTATGTTTTTCTCAATATTGTACAAACTCTATTTACAGAATTTGTACAATATTCAGATTCTCGTAAATTGAAGAAGAATAATGAACTGGAATTTGTCTTAACTTTGATTTATGTATTAGCGGTGACTTGTGAGTGTAAGTGATGCCGCACACAAGAGAGATGACAATATCGTCGCGCGGCTCGCGCCCGCTTCACCCTGATGCAGTGTTCTAGCGCTTAATAACTGTCGACGAACGTTTGCGTCACTGTGTCTGCAATGCTTATGATAATAAATCGCCTCTTATTTTAGAAATCCTCATTCACCATGCTTACAGGCATACGAGCTCATCTTTTACGATCTTGGTTTACGTATCTTCAAGATGACATGCGACGACTGATTTTATTTATTGCTTTGATGTTTAGTAATTAGTTTTATGAAAACTTCTATCATATTCTGACACTTGTGTAGCTCAGTATAGATAAATGCATCAGGTGTGAATTAGGAAGATAATATACTTAATAATGATTCCGTAAAACAAGCAATTACCAGTAAGTATTGTATTCAATTTGCAATTGAACTTAGTGACGGATTCACGGAGAGGATTGTTTTGAAACGATAAATGTCTTCCTTAAAGCCTACTAACCACGAGGCAATATAATTGCACGACAAAGACGGGCAACAACTCGGAACAATGTTGTCTGTCCACGCATGATCTATCGTCGAACAAATAACAAACTACGCGTGAACGTTGCCGAACTTTTTGAACACGTGTTGCGCGTCCAATATTGCTTAGTAGTTACGAGGCTTTAATTTCCTAATAGGTACGAAATTTGGAACTGCAATTGAAAATCACCTAAATTGAACAAAAAAATAACATTCAAATTAAATCAAGTCAATTAGCACACCGCAGTAAACTGGACATAGGCCTCTCCCAATGTGCGTTTCAGTTTAGATTAACGGATTTGCACTCTTGAAATCCAACCTTAGAATGTACCGACTTCACAGTCCTGGCATTGGGATTTTTTTGTAAAGTAAAACGATGTACCTACCAGCTTTTTATAGGACATGACTATAATATATAAACAGTTATTTATAGTATATAAATAATTGTATATATATTTAATTAAAATAGTTTACCGCTAATGTACTTATTGTTACATTACCTATTCCAGCCATAACTTTTGTTACAAATTATAATGCATTTTTTTTAAATGAAGTAATGTAATATTATTAAAATTTATACCTACATATTTACTAAAGTATTATTAAAATAAAAATATATTTTATTCGGAACCTTTGGCTTTTATACAGACCTTTAATTGGTTTGGCCACGAATCTATGGATTTACGTACTGTTTCCAAGGGAAAGTTTGCCACTGCTTGTTCCAAAGATTTTTTATGAGGTCGTTTAGAGCAGGTAATGTCCCCTAAAACTGACCATAATTTGTTGGGCTAATGAGGGCCAGTCTACAGCTCTTCATAAAGTCCGGAACGTTGGTTTCTAGCCAGGCTTGGGTAGTTCGTGCCTTGTGATCAGGAGCAGAGTCCTGCTGGAAAGTCTATATATTATAAATATTTTAAAAAGTGTATTGCTGAGAGGTTTCACAACATGATACAAGGCAGTATTTTGATACACTTTGTCTGAAGTTTTCACTTCTTTTTCACAAAAATGTAGTTTTGTGATTTCCTGATAAGACACGCCCCACCAAAGCATCACTGACGCAGAATGATGACCACGTTGTACCTTTATCATTTTGATTATTGTAGTGTTCTTCAATCATGAATTTTTTTTCTTCGGTAAGAGGATATTTCTTTGCCTTTCACCTGCGTATGCGTTTAATCGTAAAGATTGATATAGGGCATGTCCTGTTTATCGACGATAAGCACAGAGCTTCAGGTCTTGTTTTGTAATACGTGACTGAGTCCTAGCAGGAATGTAAATTTCTCGCGATTAGATTTTTTGCTTCCTTATGGGGTCTCGACAAATTCTGGCTTAAATAGCGTTTCATTTAAGTCTTTGTAGTTATAACAACACGCGGCCGTCCCGATCTTTTCTGGTCTTCGACAGACGAAGTGTTGTATCTATTGAAAGTACGATATACGAATATACGGCTGATACCAAGTTTTTGAAGTGTCTGGAATATAACTGACGGCTCCATTCCCACTTTGTACAAGGCGATCATTCCGATCATATTTTCTTTAACACCTCATTCCATATTGTAATTCAATAATGAACTCGAAAAAACATGTGAAATGGCGTGGAATCGAAAGAAGTTAGTAAAATAATATACGTATTCTAAATTCAAAATAATTAAAGAGTTAAAAAAAGTAAAGTTTTAATGGAACAGTACGTATGGCTTGACTAGTTATAGTACTGGAATGAATCATAACATCGAAAAACTGAATATGGTGTACTTATTAAAATTGGCTAGACTTAAACCACCGGACCAGAGCCAGTAGTATTGACTCTGTATTAGCCACTGCGCCGTGTACTGGAGTGAATGTTATGGCGAATTACGTTACTTTGCACTGTTATACCTACACTGGATTGTTAACTCAATCTCGCAAAACAGCTCAAGAAATATGGCTGTAATATTTCACACAAACAGACCATTAGATAATGACAATTCCGTTACTTTAAAAGTACCATTCTTCGTAGACTAGGTGCCAAATCTATCTTGGGCTGGGTTTTCTTGTAAATCGGCACCAGGATGTTCTGTTTCCACACTGGTCAGAAGGGTTGGTATTGAGTTTTATTTCGAGTTTTCTTTCTGTCGCCGTGATATCGTCTGCGTATTTTGCCGTTATTCGCTTCTAACGACAGCATTGCAGTTGGCCGTGGTTGGATTGTCAGACCCAAATCTGGGTTTCTTCTTTGCCATAAAAAATCTTTGTAAATATTATTATTATTATATTGTATATCTAAACATTAGGTAAAAAATACAATTTCTTGAAAGTACTATTATTTTTATTATCTTATCTTCTAGGTTTTCATCGTAAAGAGTATAGTTCTATTCGTTTAATTATTTTTGAGAACCGATAAATTGAACCTAATATTAATTAAGATAATGAAAGCAAAAAAAACAGTGCCGTTAAATACTCACATAGTGAGTGTGGTGTGTCACCAGCCTTATCATTCATTTTAAAAGTAATGGAGTAAATATTCGCATATCTCTCGACGCTTGCAAGCCAGGCACGGGTGCTGCATGGCATCTTTCGGATGTCGGAGTCGGAAAAAATATTAAGTTCCATAATTTGATCGCGAAAACTCAGAAAGAAACTACGATATCTAACCAGATTTATTGAGCAAAGGTGAATTACTGATGGCGGAGGCGGGTGCGCTCCACGCACTATTATTACTTGGCCTCATCTTTGTACACGCACAGGGTATAGCACTGATGGGATATTAAAGTTATTACCAACGGCGAAATTGGCTGAGCGACCGCTGAGGAAGCTGCCCACCGAGACCTATTAGCGGTATTACATATTTCATATATGATCCACCGGCGATCGACGATTATGGGTGCATTAAAACGCCGTCTTTCCCGATCATGGGAATATGCACAGCCTTCACTTTTATCTACGTTTTTTACAGTTTAGTAGATAATTCGGTGATCACCGTGCGTCTGAGGCGGTACGAGGAACATTATGGGCACTACTCGAAACTTTTAATAGTTAATTCGAAACTTTTTACATTCGAGCGATATCGTGAGAGAGTGGTTCTTGCTTTATATCTGAATACAATATGTAAATAAAGGTACTGTGAGTAACAATAATACCTATAATACGGTCTTTCACTTATTCTGTAAATTGAAGTTTAGTCAGCCTTCCATCTGCAGACTTATTTCGATCTTACACGTTATTCGTAGGCGTAGGCGCTAACTGCATATATTAGTTATAATGATAATTAAATTCGTAAATTTTGAAGATAACCTGATCAAATATGGTAAACAAGTAGACTAGTGCTTGGGAGAGGTTATGGGCTGTTTAGTCGCGTGACATTCAATATCATTTTGTTAGAAAAATTAGGGTAACGAACCCTTTTGTCTGTCTCCTTTTACCAAAACTACGAAAATAAAAAAGTTTCAATTGTAAGACACAATAGGTTGGTGTTTAAAGGATAATTTTTGAAGTACATATTAGATCGCTATACTTAATATTGATCTCATAAAAAAATATTAATACGTGGGCATTCATTGTAAAAGAAATTAAGGTACTGTTTTTATAGATGCAGTTTGATTCCAACCCCTTCAAATATTCTACTAATTAAACTGACTTCCTGTCTATCCAATATTATAATGTTCTGATGAGCTCTTCCTATTATTCCCACCCTCTCTTATCCTACACAGGACAACACGTGCAGGGCTTAGATGTCACCTACATACGTTGCAGAATATTCGTTCAAGAACCAAGCGTTTCGGAGACTCTTTACTTTGTCGCACTATTAAGGCCCATGAATTACCAGCTAACGTGTTCTTCCTATAGTCTCGGCTCTTTAAGCGGGACAAGAAAATGTATCTAATGAGGCCGCCACCATTGTAACATGGTATATGTATGTAATAGTGACCCTCTTTTCTGAGACTTCGGTCTTCAGCTTACCATCGGGCGAAGCGAAGTAATTGACGTGTCCTATGTAAAAGAAAAATTGGAATTACCTAGTATCATGAGCCGCATTATGTACTAAGCTCCTACATATATGTTATAGTTAAGTGTGGTTGTAGAGTCGTTTTATTTAATTTCTTTTTACCCGACTACGGCGATACCAAAGGAGGGTTATAATTTTAACAGGCTATGAATGTATGTAGGTTCATCTGTTCTCTCATAACTTTTCAAGTGCTTATTAGAACTGGACAAATGAGTTAGTATCGTTAGAAGCATTTTGAGTCGTACGCTGGTTAATATTTTTTATAACGTGATTTTTCCGTAGTCGGGTTTTTACATATGTACCTATGCCTTCTAAGGCCAAATGAAAGATAACATTTCTTTTACCTCTACAATAATAGATCTGTTCATATGAATTACTGACACATGTATTAAAACGCACTACATTTATCTGTACTTACATCATGTTTTCTATTGTTTCAGGATCCTTTTACGGTGAGTTAAATGAACACAGTATAGTGGTAACTATTCTAGCATAAATTTACGTATACTTATTCATACATTGGTATTGTGCGGAAAAGAAGCAGAAGAGAGCAAAAAGTACATTATTCTACCGATGACTGAAGATTATTTACTGAAAATCGTAATGTAATGTAAAAACATGGTAGATATATTGTACCGGCACCTAAAAGACCATCCTATCTGTCTAAAAACTATTTATTTAATTTCAGTAGGTATATGATAAGTAGACTAACTTCTTTCTCAGGCATATTATTTTAGTTGCGACATCACGTCTGTGTTTTGTTTATAATTTTTATTTTTTCATTTTTACATTAAATTAGTCTCTAATTAAATAATTAATTTACTATTAACTTTATGCTTGGATTGAATTGCACTGGTGGTGATCGTAGTGAATGTAGTCTGTGTATTGCCACAATTGGAAACAAAAACTACCTAGCAACCTTAAATACATTTGGCTATATACCTATTTGTATTATTGTGTTCCATATTTCATATTTTTTAGCAGACCTGTAAGTCCAAATACCAGTACCCGTACTAATTGGTTAAAATGGGTCAAGGCTTAGTTTTTGAAATATTTATCATATTAACTTGATTAGTGTTTGCACAGTGAAACCGTTTAAAATAAAATAAAAATTATATAACAGTTTTCCGCTACCGAGGGGCAAGGAGACTAAACTATCAAAATTTGGAGCTATAGAGAGAATCTCCTTGACTAATCCTTTGATCCTGCCGCCTAACGCGAGCCTCTCGAGGTTTTAGCTGAGACTCTTGGTAATTAGACCGTGAACCGATACGACTATCAACAATGAACGATGTAGAACAAAATACAAACATATATATACACACACATATATATATATATATATATATATATATATATATATATATATATATATATATATATATATATATATATATATATAATACAATATTTGTTCTTCGTTGCCGTCTTACATTCTCGACATGGTGACAACGTGAAATATGATGTAAAATTTTATTACCCAGGTTTTTGTGAAGTATGCATGGAATAAAATAATAGTGTAGTAGTTTTTAGGTGAGAATAAGGTATATTACAATTTGTATTTTAGATAATGGGTAATTTATATCTAATTTCATTATTTTCTCTGATTCTTTCATCCGCAGCCATAAGGTTATTAAATATTACCATGATTGTGTACTAATACTTATTTCTTTTTTCGGTATCTTCGAACTGTACCTGCAACTACAGGGTGTAAGTATAATTTGGTTCTTTACGTCACATTAACTTATTTTAAGGGATATACATCTTTTTATGTGCCTATGATAAATAAGTAATAAGTTAAAATATTATGCTTTAAGTCTACTTAGTACACACGACCAAATACTCCATTCCATACAGATTCACATGTAAAGCTGTATATTTATCTCCTGGGTGTACCTAATTATTGTTGGATTCAACTACTTCAGCAATAAGCATAAACAGGTATATTACAGGTAAATTAATAGCTACTGTGCGTATATCAACGTCGCTGTCAACCTATACGCATAATTACACAGTGACAAGAGGATAATTAGTGGCGTGGAAGACACATCGTTCCGCGGATACTAATTGATGTACATGCAAACGCAATCAATATGACGTGGTAGCGGATGTTGGTCGGCACACGGGGACATGAGTCCGTGTCTTCATCATACGCGAATATACCTAGTGAAGGAAAACAGAGTGTACACCATGTTGTGTGTCCCGGCGGTGAGTAGGCTAGCCAGAGCTGACTAGAGAGATTTTGTGCTATCAGTGGGAAGACCAAAGGCTTGTTCTGATTTTGTGTTCTGCACTGAAGACACTTAAAATCTCTGTTCTTACAGGGTTGGCAGCACGGATGTGACTCCACTGGTGTTACAAACGTTCATAGGCCACGGTAACCACTTCCCATCAGGTGGGCCGTGTGCTTGTCTGAAAGACCCTATACGACTACCGGGTCACACGGACCACGTGATCCATGTAGCGTGTCTTTTTACTAGGTACGCGTATAACTTCGTACAAGTACCTACGTACAAGTAATAAGTTGACAACATTTTATTGCAATCGGATGAACTGTATCTATGACACTGCATAATATATGAACAAACAAACATTGCATGAAATTACCATTGACTGATAATTATTATCTCATGTAGCAGTGATTAATTGGATATTAGCACACGCACGCGCCTAGCGCATATGGAATATACTTGGTAGTTGGTATTTGTACAAATTTTGAGTGTCCCTATATATTTTTCGTGATTATTAGACTAAGCAAGTTTTTGAAATCGTTTATAATGAAATAATTGTAAAGGAGAAGCAGAACTGTTCTATCGGTAAAAAAATAAAATAAAGTTGTGTGTAGTAAGTTGACACAAATTGGGTATTTTTCTGAAGTTAAATTATTTAACTGAGTTTATTAAATTGAGAAAGTTAAAAGAGCGGTAAAAGTTGCGTCAGTTCTTATTGTATAGTTTTTATTTATTTTTAATCATCCACTTAACCTATAATAGTAAATGACTTGACTATTCAATATTATGACGTCAAAATAAATTATTTCATACAAGTTTCCATATCACTTAGTTTTGCCGTTTAGTAAAAAGTAACAAATTTGACTAGTCAGTCAAATACCCAATTGATAACGTAAGTAGGTAATTCATTCAGTGAACATAAACCTCTCTGTACGGACATTGGTTATATTTGTAACACAAAATAAATCATTCTAAACAATTATCTGTCTCAAAATAATACCCATTGTCAAGTTCCCCGCCCACATTAGTGTCCCCATCCGCATCTACGAAGGACACCTCGTACTGTGTAGGTATGCGGTGTAATTTATTTACTCATACGTAGAAGCGATGCAAGTTAACACATGAGTAGGGTACTTGTCTATACATTTTCCAGTTGTATCAAAACATAAAATTGCTTTTATAAACATCAAAAATCAAATGGCTCGTAGCAATTTACACTTTGAAATGGACGGAAGTCGGATAACTTTATAGTTCCTAAAACTGGTTTCCGAATATTGTACCGAAGTAGGTTTCCCACTTCCCTCGGTAAGTTTTAACATGAAGAAAGACCCCATTTTAAAACTTAGTGACACTTTATCATTTTTAGTTTTATCGTGTGTTACTTCTATATTTTTAATAATGACCTTAATATATCTTCTCAAAGGTAAATATAGGTAGGTATTTATGAGAACATAAAATATGTAAACAAAAATGTAACCTGTTACTTTTGTTACAAAGCTTGTTCTTAGTTTGGGAATTAAAAGAGCTTTTTTACGATTTAACGGTGCAACATTTTACGGGTTCGGTACTTCTCATCCCTTTTGTGACCCGAACGTGTGACGATGGTTTAAAGCAGTTAACTGTAAAGTGTCTCTAGGCTTTTTAAGTGGGTTCTTTTTAAATGATAAGTCACTCGTTTGACGCAGACAAGAGATTTACTCCGGACATATTATAAAGCTTCGCTTTATGCACGAACCACGTAATCCTGATTTAAATTTATTAGCTTAACGGACAATAAATTTGTAAATTCTGTCGCCCGCTGACCCGGAAACGTTGCCTTAATGAGAGTTTTATTTGAATAATATCCGAAACACCCTTATCTTTTATATAGGACTTATTTTCTTTATAAAATCATGCAAAATTTCTAAGAACTAATTACATTTCTACATTATTCCCGCATGTCTGTGGCCGATACATGCTGCCGCCATCGATGGTGTGAACGCGTGCAACATGTAGTATGTAAGTATACTTAATTACCTACTTGTAAATTAGGACTAAAATAAAACGTTCATACTATTATGTCTGTTCAATGGCCTCCAGCGACACAACCAAGAACTTTACTAATTAGTGTAAATCGTCGACGTTTTATCTTGCTACCATATCACATTTTATATTTACAGCGTATAAAATGCGATAGTACCTATTCAATCGGTTGTTTGGGCACTTCATTGAATTTGACATAATATATTGCTTACCCTTATTTGTATTATTAAAGCACTTAATAGATTGATTATTCTCACAAAAAAATCTAATCCTTCTATTAGTTGTAGTTCATTGTAATGTTAGATTTTTTCTGCATTTGTTAGTACACTAATTTTAACTTTTATGTAATAAAAGGGAGTGGTCAGTTTGAATTAAAATCCAAGTTTGTGGCTTTACAACCCTTGTCTCATGGCTGCTATCTTGAAAAAGGGAGCTCAAATGGTTTTTATAATTTCTGACGAACTATAAGAAACAAAAATAAAAATTATATATTTACAATACTTAACCATTTACCAATAATTTGACAAAAAAAAATACATCAGATCACTTTTGTAGATGGTGTTTTATAAATCAATATGGTTTATGATAGACCGGTTTATGATAGAGGCGTTTGGTGGTAGATGCGCGTGGCGTCACGTCATTTCGCTCATTCAGTTAATATTCATTAACGCTGCCTTACGTTTAAAGGTTCATGTAAGGAACCATGAAATAACTTGAATATGATAATTTATTATTTCAATTCATTGCGACTTCTCAATGACGCCCTTTATCCGTATTCAAGTTTAACGAGTAATAGAGAAGGCGCCAAAGGTCTGATCGCTCGGAAAATTTTGGTACCGCAAAATCTTTGATTCGTGTACCAGAAACCTTCAGCTATATAAAAAGCCATGTTGCCATCGGTGCACGCGGTCCACTTTGCCTCTAGTGATCGGGTATATTATATTTCTGGCTTGGCCTAGAGGAAATAGGCTGCCGAGGGTCTTGGTTTGAGGGATTATCTCATCTCATTTAATATTACAGTCTGTTGACATAAAATATTTTCTATACATATATAATTACTTGTCCTGACAAATTTACCGATATATTCACCCTTAAAATACTTTCAAAAATATGGACGTAGCCTACGTTAAATGCGTAGGTAGATAGATACGTAGAAAATCGTGCCTGTACCCAATGTGCGCTGCAAATTAACAGCGCTTCCCTCGGGGCCAATATTTCTCCGGACGACGTCGAACCTAGGACCGCCCGCCACTAACTACCCCACTGAATCAGCGACGATCACGCCTACATCTTGTACATACGCCGATTGGTACGTAACTCGTACCCTCGGCGCTCGGATAAAGTAATATATATTCGCAAGACTTAACTGCTGACTGAAAATCTTGGTACACCTTAGTTGACGGTGGTTTTATGGACTTCAGAGCATGGGTCCAATGCTTCACAAACCAAAAGATTGTCTTTTGATTACAGTAGTAGTTTTTTTAAAATTTGCAATGGAACATAAATTTGAGTTTGTTTAAAATATTGCAATATCAATTAACATATATTTCTACATTCGAGGTCTACTTCATAAATTCAAAATTAGGTTTTTGTATAAAGTTTGAGTTTGAGTTACCTTACGAAAATATTGGTGTAGCAATTATTATATATATAATTCTGACCTCGGCAAATAAATCACATCCCAATTTTGATTTTAATCGTACCTCAGCAAAGCAACATTAAAAATACGTCTAATGTAACTAAACAGTTAGTAGAACAAGCTAAAATTCCTTATTATTAACTGCAGGTAAACGCAGCCTCCATCTAAAATACGGTTCCTTGAAATTATGCTTCGCTTACCTTAACGTTTTAAATATTAAAATGACCAACGATGATAGCAAGATAATGCCTATAACTATGCTAATAACACCTACCTTCACGAAAATATAATCTTTAATCTGGATGCAAATCATCCTAATACGTTCCGATTATAAAAAGGTATAATTTCGGCATTATATTGTCCATCAAAATGTTTTACATATATAAAAATAAAAGGCTAGCAATCAAGTAATTTGTGTCTCGACCTACTAAACTCTTTTCGTGATCAAATCGTGTTTTGATTTTAGGTTCTAAATATTTGACTTCATAATTTAGATACTTCTCGATTTCAAATTTGTACTTTAAAGGTTTACACTACTTTATGTGACTTCCACTTGAATTAAATGGGTTTACAAATTGGGCTTTGTTCACTATTTCATTTATTTCAGACGGCGATGCACTGGGCATGTAAACGCGGTGATGAAAATTTAGTGAAACTATTAGGTGGAATCGCCCGACACGTAGTCAACGAACGATCGGTGAGTGAAAACTATTCAGTAAATATCCTTGGCTAGATTAGAATGGTTACTTACTAATTGGTCTTTAGTTAGATATTTGTTATAAAAAATCCTTATGATAAGAGCAAGGAGTTAAAAATTGCAATGTTATCAGAAGTTTGGAATATCTTACTATTTTTCTATTGGTTTTGGTATAGGTATTTATGGACTGAGAGTTCTTCATTAATTGGCATAGAGAAATTGACGAAGAAGAGAAAATCTAAAGACGTAAAACGTATAATAGAAGTTGATAAACGACCTGCATTTGAATTTCCACCATTATTCCTGAGATCGATACAATAGAAGGATTGAGATGTTGTAATAATGACATTCTCCAATTTGTAACAAATTTTAAATGCATCTTTGCAATACATATATACTACCGGATGGGCTATATCTCAAGGCCACAACAACGCGCTTCTGGCTCCTAGTCGGAAGTGAGTTGCGTTTATGTCAAAACAACAATTTCTCAATTCACGAACCGACCATGGAATTAATAAATGGAATGATTTATAATCCAGACAAAATAAAGATTTGAGCTTGCATAAATTCGCATAGTTCCAATATTAAGAGCACCAAAAAAGAAAAAACGCAAAATCAATCGCGTCTTCAAAACGGCCATCATAGCGTGCCGCAACTTTAAAGAAGAAAGTAATACTGTAAAAATAAAAGTGAATCAAAGAAATATTGGGAAAAAAAGGTTTTAGTAGTAAGAATTAAGCGATTCCAGTAGACTTTAAACGGACTAAGTTAATTATGTGTTTACATCCGCGGTGAGAGTAATCGCACACTTTAATGTTACCTAGAAACTTTAATGTCCAATCAAATTTACTCACTGCAAGTTATTTTGCCTGTTTTAGTGTATCGTTAAAATGTCGTTACAATCTTTTTCATGTGGTGTGCGGCATCGTCGGCGACGGAAGTAGAATGGGGTAAGTCCGACGAGAATTTTATTGCTTGGACTACTTGTGGATTCGAGGGAAGCAGTGGTAAATTTATCTGGGTACCACTCAACATTTTAATGTCCCTCCTTTCCTAATAAAGCTGTTGTTATTTTATGACAACTTTACTTACCTACCTAATATTGCTCATATGGTATCATTTAAACTAAAACATAAACTGCATCAAAGTGCAAGATGACGTCCATATAAAATCCAAAAGCTGTATAATTTTTCATTTTATTTTGAATGAATGAGACTGATAAATGTTCATTGTCTTAATGTTAAGCTCTCGTTAATTTATCCTCTCATTATATGTAGAACTAACAACAGCACATGAGAACTAAAAAGACTAAATAGTTTCCTTTTCTATGTTTTCCATAAGGTGTACCATTACCTCCTCGGGCCCTAATTGCCGTCAGACGGTTCGTCATGGACATAATTAGCGGTTTTTATAACAACTTGTGGAATGTTGTTTTTATATTTTGCATTTTGCAGTCCCGCAACTGTTGTTGGGATAAGATTTGTTCAAATACTTTTACGCGGGATCAACGATTTATTAGATAAGCAATCAAAATGTCAGCGCCACGAGATCAGCAGTTAAAAATATTAGTAACTTACTACGCCAATAAGTTATGAATTCAACTGTTCATTAGCTCGTTTCGTCAACTGTTGCCTACATCAACATTTATTTGGTAAACGACTAAAATTCGTAATAGGGAAAATTTTAAAATTCATCATAGGGAGAGAGTTGTTGCTGTATTGTCCAGATTGCATCGCGTGGAGGTTTCCGTCCTACAAGTAGGTGAGAGCCCTCCGACCGCCATGGCAACTGAGTTTGGCAACCAGTTGCTAAAAAGTATTGCAAATTCTTGTTACTCAACTAGTTGCCAAAGACGAATGTTGATTCTTGAAACACACCTAGTTGCGAACTAAGAATTTCTCTAAAAGGTCTTGTTACTTAAAAGAGTGTCCGACACTAATTTTCATTTCATTTAAAGTTTTTATCGCTAACACAATTTCCTCAACGTAGCAAAACGGCTCTCCGTGAGCCACTTTTCGCCCCCACTGGAAACGAGACGTGACGGGTGGCGTACCGCGTCGCCGCCATGCGGATGATTAATTTTTGGAAGAGTTAATTTTTAGAAAAGGGACAGGTCAGGAGTACTCTAAACCGACGAGCATGCATGAAGAATGTAATGAGAGTGAATGAAGCGAGAGTAATATGTCAGGATCGTAGCAAGTGGAGATCCGTGATCTCTGCCTACCCCTATGGGAGACAGGCGTGATTTTATGTATGTATGTATGTACAATTTCCTCATTGATCTCCTCGTACTCCTTCTTTTTTTTAGGTGTTTTCTTTTTAAATCATAGTATGTGGCTTCAGATTCTAAAACATCAAGGAGATGTGCCAACGTTGGATTTTTCTTACCACTAAAACTGTTGATCTTTCTATGCCAACCCTCTATATTGTTATTAGTTCTAAATCGTTAGGTTTCACAACAACAAGGTTCAGAGAAAAAATATTTTTTAATCCACTGCTTCTGGAAATATTTATTAAATGTATTGATTTCCTCACTGACAGGACTTTTTGCCATTACATAACCATTTACCACCTTTTAGGTAAGCGAGCAATTCCAATACATCTCGCCAGACGCCTTTTTTAACTCTTGTTTTTATTTGTAAGGCCTTCGCCTTTTTCCATAATGCATGGTTGAAGTGAAAATAACATCCCTTAAAAAGTATATCAGGAAATATATTTTTTAAGCCATTAATTGCCGCAATTTCAAAATCCAATGTAATTTTTTTAGGAATCCAGGTAGGAATTTGAGATTTAATTATGCTTAACAAATTTTATATGTATTATTTCCTTTATCGGGAAGAAGTGCGAAAAATTAGAGTTTAGAGTTATGATATGGTTAATTTCATCATAGCCATGAATGGTATATAACTGTTTGAAGGCTTTTGGGCAACTTCTAAAAGTGCCATCTGCGATGAAATGTTTGAAATTACTCATTTTTATTGTCACATCACGAATGCAAAATTCTGAAATCTTCCATCTTCATATTCACAAAGATATAAATGTTGGTACTTCATTTCAACGTTCGTAGCATTTGAGAAACGCATTTTTGAGGTACCAACTACTTTGTTTCGCCAATTATAAAGGTCACATTTCACACTGTTGAACTTAGGTATATCGCCAACGAAATGATATCCATATTTTTTTAATTCACGTACCTTAGTGTCGTATTGTTTAGGGATGGAATCGAAACTGCAACTACTCTTTCTTTTGAGCTCATCCATTTTTTTTCAAGTATATAGTTTTCGCAAAATCACGTCTGCAATCGTGTTCCTGTGCCTTTTTCATTACGCGTATTTAAAGTGATATTACCTCTGCATCCTTTTGTTAGGCTACATTTCCAAAATGAGTTTTCATTTAGATATATTTTTTTACGGCTGTAACGTCTACCATCGTACAACATAGAAACACTTTTTCTTGAACTAATGAATTCAATTTTAGATGTATTTGGGTATACATTTGAAGTAGACATATTGATGTCTCCGGAAACGACTAAGTACTGGTGTTAAATCGTACACACATACTCGTTCAATAAATACATTAATCTAATGTGTATTACACATAAATTATATTGCAATTAATTAATAACCTCAAGATACAAATAAAATTATAGATGTCAGCTACATCAGTAAGAAAAAAAAAATATTCCGAACATTTTGAGTTCAGTTTTGGTTGAGTAATAAGAAAGTTTTAAGTTTTTCGGCAACTGGTTGCGAAATTGCAAAGGTAAAATATTATAGGTGTGTATCAAGAATCTACATTCGTCTTTGGCAACTAGTTGAGTAATAAGAATATCCAATACTTTTCAGCAACTGGTTGCCAAACTCAGCCGGAAGGGTGAGAGCAGTGACTTCCAACCTTATGAGTTGTTGTACATATAGCAGCGAAAAGAAATTATGAACAAATTATTAAGGAGTCCAGTAAAAGCAAATACTGACATTTCTGTTTCTTTTTTTTCCATATTTGTTTAATGTTCCAAAGAAGTATGAGTGAAAATTTAGGTTTCTTAATACTTTTTAACTTCAAGTGATTTTTATTTTATATTCCCTTCTTCTTGCATCTACAGTGCACATTAAGTTTAGGTATTGCGCCTCCACTGAATATAAACTATGCATAGTTTAGTCGATAGCATTTAATAGATAGAACTCGTTCTATAAAAAAAATACATTTAATTTACCTGATTGACTGGGTACACCAGATGGCCATTGGCAACTTTTCACGTCAGGTTCTATGAAAAAAGCGTACACTCCATTTTTTTGTTAATTATTAAGTAATTATTTGTTATTTCTCAAATTATTAGGTTTAATGGTTATTTTTTTTTTTGGTATTACATAATAAAAGTAAATAATTCGCTTACATCAAGAAATTAAATCATTTATTCACGTATCTACAATTTAAAAAAATTACATTCACTATTGTGTCGAGAATAACTTAAAGATAGAAATACATAAATCAGTCATATTTTTACTCTTATATGAAATATAAATACACTGACGGACTCATAAACTGCATCAAAGTAATAGACGACTTTGAAATAAATATTTTAACCAAGTATGCATACTTTCTATGCAGATTTAAATTGAAACCTCTAGATTGGTTCGTGAACTTTAAAACAGCGTAGGGTCATATCTTTAAGTTTAAGTTTATGTACTGGAAAGGACCTTAAGACTTTTATTGAAGAAAAAACAGAAATTTAAGAAAAATTGGTTTAATTAAAAAATTGGTTTTAACAATAGACACAAACTTTATGCAAGGGTTTATTTGTGTTTTAATAAGGTGTATTACCCCCACGTGCCCTTATTACGGATTCTAATCGGTTCCGCATAGATTTTATAAGGGTTTTTAAAAGATCTTGCGGAATATTGTCCCATTCTTCTGAAAGTGCTGTTCTTAGTGCTGCCACTGTCGTGGGCGAAGGGTTTCTCGCATATACAGCTCTTTTTAAATTGTCCGATTTTTATAATTCACAGCTGCATGCGGCCGGGCATTATCCTGCATTAAAGTAAAATTTTCGCCTATGAATCCCATGTAAGGCACCACGTGATCTTCTAATATCTCTGTTATGTAGCGATGTGCTGTCAAACCCCCTCTATTACCGTTTTGACGGACCATGTCTATGAACACAAGTTCGGTTCGCCCGTTCATCGATATGCCACCCCAGACCATACATGAACCGCCTCCAAAAGGAACACGCTCCTCAATGCAACTTTGAGCATATCGCTCCCCACGTCGACGATAGACTCTTCTGCGACCATCTGCACCATATAAACATGTCCTACACTCGTCCGTGAACAATACAGAGGCCCACTGCTCTTCTGTCCAATTCAGGTGATGACGCGCAAATCTTAAGCGAGCTTGTCTGTGAGCTGTAGACATCTTTGGACCATTTGCTGGTCTAAAAGGGGTGATATCCGCTTCCTTTAACCTTCTTCTTATTGTTCGTGCACACACGTTTACTCCACGCACTTCATTAAGCTCGGTTTTGATGTTAACTGACGTGAGGAAACGATTTCGCAGGGAAGTTATAACAATAAATCGGTCATCACGACCTGTGGTTGCTCGAGTTCTGCCTGTACCACGTCTCCTCCTGTAAGAACCTGTCTCTACAAACCTTCTGTATATTCTAGAAACCGTAGACTGGTTTAAATTTAAATTTCTACCAATCGTTCGTTGATCCAAGCCCTCCCGCACCAATGCTACAATTTGTGCCGCTTGTTCGGACGAAGTATCCATATTATGGTTCAAAAACTCTCGATGTGTTAAAAAACTAACCCAACAATTATGCTGGTAACAATAATTCAATTGACAAAACAAAAAAAATCAATGAGAATCAATTTAAAACTTTGCTATAAATAACACGCAAATCTGATACTACAAGTAAATTTTCTTTCCCGGCTATATTCATTTGTTTTACTGCAGTTCTATTTTTAAATTTAATTTTTTTTTAAGATTAAGAGCCAGTCTTTCCATATTTATATAATTTAATCTAAAAAGTTTGCATACTTATTATAAAAAATCCTTTTAGAGTAAACCTGAACTTTGATGCAGTTTATGAGTCCGTCAGTGTATAATGTTATTAATAACGGTTTTATGCCTCAACATTTCTATTTTAGGGTTACCGACTTTGGATTTGAAATTTGTTTTTGCTGTCAAAACTTTACTGTTAGTTTTTTTTTATCGATCTGGCACATAATATATTCCGTCCATATTTTTGTAGGACTTTCCATAGCTCACCGCACCGCATGGATTGGGCCAGATCCTTTGAATAAAATGTAAAAAATCAAAACTTTTTATTTTGGTTCGCTCCAAACCTTTAGATGAGGCTGCAGTATCACGTCGAAGGTTACCAGTGTAGTTGGATTGTATACAGAGTAGGTTTTGTAAAAAACACAATTAATTGATTATAAAGAAGTATTTGATTTAAGTGAACTTACAGTCGTATCGGCTAGGCTACGGAGCTGTCTCGCACAAGCGCGCGGATTTAGACAGTTGGCGGTCGCGTAGGCAGTCACATCCACATTATAGTCACTATCGTATGTTAAAAAAATCAAAGCAGTCACTACCTACCTTTCTGTCGTTTAGTTTATGCTACAGCTGGCGCATAGTATACATCCAATAATATCCAACTGAGTTTAATATCTATTGAGAGTATATTATTGACTATAAGGTATTGGAAACGCAAACGGGAAGCTATGTATAAGAATCTGGGAGCAGATGTGATCCTTCACGATCGGTATAAGTTTGATTCATTCACCCCGAGAACCCTCTCAACCTGAAAATATAGCATACATTATTGTTATGCGGATAAAATCTTGCATATTGACCGCGTTGTCGATAATTTCGTTCATCTTGGAGACATTAAATAATTTCAGTGTAATGAGTTTTGCGTACAAATATTTATTTTCAGGGATACACACCTTTACACATCGCGATGCAGTTTCGTCACGAAAACGTGTATAGACTTCTAGTTGAAGTATATGGTATGTTTACTCTGTATTTACAAACATCTTGTTGAAAACTAAATAGTTCTATTTATAGATCTGCATTGCAACTAGTGTTGAAAATTGCGAAACGTATATTTTATTTCTTCCGATTTTTTTTATTATATCCTTATCATTTGAAAAATACGACATTACGTGTATATCATACTTGTAATAATATATAGTGGCATTGAAATGGTTTTCTTTTCCTACCTACCTTTGTTTGTGCCAACCGAAATATAGACTACAACTTTATACACCCATGGTATGCAATGTTTAACCAGCTTGTGTTATGGGTTTTAGACTGCGGATAAACATATTTTGTAAATACATACATATTATACATAGAAACACCCAGACCAATGCAAATATAAATATTCATGCATAAAAATATTAACACTGAGCGGGAATCGAACCTGCGCCCGCTGCGTAGCAGATGTTTTTAAACCATGTTTTCATAATTCTCCCAAATTAAACAAAAACCAATACAATGAAATAAAATAAATACAATAAAAAACCAAATAATAGGTTTTTTGGATACATTTATTAATTAGTTGAGCCTGAAAAAGATATTGTTATTTATTTACTTTATTGAGTAATAAAAACCGTTATCTAATACCGTAAAATGGGGTTACTTTGACATTGCGGGGTTACTTTGATACAAACTTCCGATCGATACCAAATGTCAAATAACTCGATTTCTGAACGAATCGGAACGTTTTTTTTGCTTAAGTTGGCAGAACTGATATTGTTTACATCACATGGCGGCGGTGTATTTTAGAGTGTGCATGTACTTTTGTGAAAAAAAATAGTTTTTGTTGGTGCAACGTTTACAAGCCGTTTTCAAGGTAAGAAAAACTTTCAATGCACTTAGAAATCTATATTTATTCGTTTGGTATTCTTTGATTTACCTAACAGCACGTACCTTTTGGAAAAGAAAACTTGTTTCGACAAGTTTGTAGTTGATACTTGGACCTAATTATAGATTTATATATAACTGGGGGTGTCTTTGATCGGGTGTACGGGTTTACTTTGATCATATGATCAATCTCACCCCGTAGGTCAAAGTAACCCCTTATTTAGTTATTTTTCAATAAAAACACTTTTTTTTCTAAAACCTATTATTTTTTTTTATTTCAGGAACATGCCTCGGACTTATAAGAAGCTGCTTGGGAGCCGAGTTTATAAAAACTACAGAAATTCCAAATTAGAAGAAGCAGTAGGTGCAATTGTTGACGGTAGATTAACGATTCGTGGCGCTGCAGAACATTTTAACATTCCCTATGGAACATTATATAATAGGTATAATGGTAAACACATTAAAAAACCTGGAGCTCAAACAGTCTTCACTGAAGCTCAGGAGAAAGCGATACTGCAGTCTGCAGCAAAGTGTGCCGATTTTGGGTTTCCGCTTAATCTGTTAGATTTAAGAATGTTTGCAAAAGCCATTTTAGACAAAAATGGCCGAATAGTGGCAAAGTTCCAGAATAATCTACCAGGTGTTGATTGGGCTTATTCTTTATTGAAGCGTCATAAGGACAGTTATAGTCAACGTGTTGTGGCCAACATAAAACGAGCACGAGCGCAAGTGTCAAGAGAAACTATAACAGAATACTTCCAAAATTTAGAAACCACTGTCAAAGATGTGCCTAGAAGTAATATATTTAATTACGATGAGTCCAATTTAAGCGACGACCCAGGTAAAAAGCGATACATTTTTCGACGGGGGGTAAAGTACCCCGAAAAGATAACTAACTTTTCTAAAAGTAGTACTAGTATCATGATGTGTGGATCTGCAGATGGTACACTTTTACCGCCTTATGTCATATATAAAAGTGCCCACCTTTATGACACCTGGAAGGAGCGAGGACCTTGCGGATCACCTTGTTGCAGCGAACCATGTTGTTCCCGCGGCACTAGATACAACAGGACTGCAAGCGGTTGGATCGATGCTGTTACATTCCGCGACTGGTTTATGACATGTTTTTTACCACATGCAAAGAGATTAAACGGCCGCAAAGTGATGATTGGTGACAATTTGTCGTCACATTTGGACGTCGATGTTTTAAGCCAATGTCAAGAACACGACATCTCATTTGTCTGTTTGGTAGCAAACTCCACACATCTGCTGCAGCCTTTAGACGTGGCATTTTTTCGCCCCATGAAGGAAGCCTGGCGTTTTGTATTAACCAAATGGAAGCTAGAAAACATGAGGCTAACAACTATTCCAAAGGACGCTTTTCCAAATCTACTTACCAAGGCGCTCATGAGATTAGATGAGGCTAAACCAAAGAGTTCTAAATGCTCTACAACACAATTGCCAGACATTTTGTCAGGAATAAAACGGAATCTTATTAGCAGCTTTGATGCCACGGGTATATTTCCGTTTAATCCCGATCAAGTTTTAAAACGTTTGCCGCCAGATGAAGAAAGTAACTTTGTGAAGGAAAGTGAGAACGTTCTTACAGAGTTTTTAAAAGAGCAGAGATTTGGAGGACCAACGCATTGCACTAAGAAAAAGAAACGCCTTAATGTTGCACCTGGAAAAAGCATTTCTACAATGGATAGAGAAGAACTTGAACCTAGCACATCCGGTGTCTATATAGGGAGACAAAAGAAAACTAATCTGGAGAAAACAGAAAACAAAGAAAATGAGGAAATGGTTGACGAGGAGGACAGTGAGAGCACCAAAAGTTCTTCACCTTTGCCTAGAGAAGAAGAAGAGGAACAAAATGAATTGACAGAGGGGCGATATGTTTTGGCAAAGTTTTGTTCTCACCGCGGGAAAAAAACATATCGCTACGTATGTTGCATAATTGATATTACGCCTTTAGTTGTGCGTGGTTTAAAATCAGTAGAAAATAAAAAGACATTTAGGTTAGTTAAAGACGATATATCTGAAATAGAAACAACAGATATTCTTGCATATTTGCCAATGCCTATTGAAAAGAAGGATGAAACGGGAACTGATTTGTTAATATTTCCTTTTGATATCAATATTTATGAGCTTAATAACTAGGTTCTATCTTTTTTATATTAGGTATAGACTTTATAATAATGTTGATTTTTGAAAAATTTAAACTTTAATTAAAATGATTGTGATCTCATCTAGATAATCGTTAGGCTATGAGAAAAGGACTGATTTCTTTTTGTTTACACGTTAGTGGTCTTTAGAAAATTTATTATTATTAAATAAGGATATTGATTATGTTAGTCTGTAATTTAAGATAAATACAAAACTGTATTTGTTATTTGTTTTTTTAATAAAAGATTCTGATAAATAAAGTTTTCATCATTGATCAAAGTAACCCCAATAAATTAAAATTGATGTAGCACATAAAGTTGCGGATGGATTTTTATTATTTTTAGGTAGTTGTAATTCATTTTGGGGCTACTTACAAATTCCGTTATAAAATATAGGGCGATCAAAGTAACCCCGATCTCAGTATAGCTTTGATCACCCTGATTTTATTTTTTTTCTCAAAAACTGATGATTCATTTTTTTTTTTATAAAGTTGTCTTACAGAACACCCAAAACCGATATCTCAGTTTTTTTTGCGGATTTTGTATTGCCTCCAGAACAGAAATACGGAACTTTGAAATTTTAATTTGATCAAAGTAACCCCATTTTACGGTATCTTGGTATATGAAATACTAGCTGTTGCCCGTGGTGCGCCCGCGTGGATGTTGGTTATTGCGACAAAACATAACCTATATCCTTTCTCAAGGTCTAATCTACCTCATTTCATCAAAATCAGTTTAGCGGTTTGGACGTGAAAGCGTAACATACATACAGATCGATAGAGTTACATCGCATTTTTAATATTAGTAAGGATTATAAAGGTAATAATTTTTGTGTAAAACGTCCGCTTCGCTACAGTGTGATTGAAAAGGTTAACGACCCCTGAGTCACTGGTTCAAACTGGTCACAAGGTCAACTTTCGTCAACATAATTTATTCTCAATCCATTTGGCACGAAGTGCACTTACATCGATCATAACACAAAAATATCTCCGGAACAACAATTAAATTATAAATTATCGTTTGCATCCAAATGAGACCGCCCTATTACTTTTGTTACGTTTAACGGAACAAAAGCTAAACGTAAATCTTACCGTTCCAGACGGCGATCCGAACGTGCGAGATTGGTCAGGCAGGAAACCTAGACAATACCTAGTGCATATGGATACGTCACTTTCTCCAGGGTCTTACAGAAGTAAGTAGACACAATAAATATATCTTATTGTATCACTCGGATACGAACGTAATTTAAACGGTAGATTAAAGTTTTTTTAGTATCATTTTAAACGATACTATTTATATATGCAATTTAAAATTTCGAACCTTGGACAGAAAAAGGAAAAATGGAGCCAATAAGAAGTAAAAGAGCTAATTGTGATGTGTACACACGTATAACGGTAATTTACTTTTTGTTGGTCATAATAATAAAAACGCTTAAGAACTAAAGTATTGAAATACATCACTTTATTTTTTATACAGGAAAAATAAATGTGATGTATAAATGCTTAGTGCGATAAGTCTAACGCTGAAAGCATTTAAACTATTCTACTTCTCTTTAGGATTAGGTGTTATTTGTTATATATCAACGTGCATATCACATTATCAATATTAGTTAAATAGTAACGAATTCGAAGAGATGACGACTTCTACAGACATCTTCTAAGGTACCTACTGTTTTTCCAATGCTGCTCATTTTGATTTCAGTATAATATTTGTGAAGTTAAATAACTAACTTTGGTGTAACTTAGTAGATATGGTGAAGCTAAATATATTTTCCAGAGGCTGAAACACACGATACAAGGAGGTCAGTTGCCTCGCCTCCGGTGCTAAGAGTTACTTCACACAATATTAACCCTCTGTCAAGTAAGATTCTCCAACTGTGTTCGTGTAATCACAGTGCTTACTTGTCCAATTGTGACTATTTCTTACTCACTCCTTAAATCGTATTAATACCATGTACATTCTTTAGAAAAATAATAATAAACATAACGTAAAATGTAATGCTGAAAGAGATACAGCAGGCGATTGTATTACGGGAGTTATTATCACTGGTACGGTACACCTTGTGGTTGAGGTTTCACTGTTTTCTACCCCTCGTAGTTAGATTTGGGTGTTAGTGTTCTTTATATGTGTTTTATGCAAATAGTTATGTGAAAGTCGCTTAACAAGTCTGTTATCATGGTACAACAGATATTATTGTGGACAAAACATAGGAGCAGATAGGTTTTTGATACGGCACAATCTGGAGGAAGAGTGAAAATATATTAAAATAGGAAAAAAACAGTTCAGGTGAGACTAGCACCCGCGGTCGTTACCTTATAGGGAATGCTCTGACCGCTAAGCCACGGATCCTCGCCTGAAATAATCCAAAATCTACCTAAATATGTGTAAGTTCTAAGGACTAAAAATTGATAGCCAAATGAAATGGAGCGCTCACATTGATTATGTCTGCAACAAAGTCCACTAGTATGCTTTTGGCCTTTACAGGTTGATAAATATAGCTACCTCTCGTACCATAATGATGTCATATCATGGAATGGTCAATCTACTCTGAGATATGGCAACATATTTTGGGGGAATTCCACTGACTGGCTCCGTGTATTCATAGCGCAGAAGCGCTGTATCCGAATCATATTCAATATTAAACGGAGAAACTATATATATTTTTTAATGTACTAAGTATATTTTTTTTAAAAACATTTAGAACTGTTTGAAAGAAGGACAAGGATTCGCCATGCTGTAAAACTATATATCGTGTCTTATAAAACGGCCTTAATGCATAGAAGCTTTTTCTGTATTGCTCCGCATATTTACAACATTTTGCCTAAAAGTTAAAAGATCTTCCAAATATAAACTAAATATATATATATAAACTAAACCTTTATAAAAAAAAGGTTGCTACAAATCCTAGCCAATAAGTGCTACTACTCACTGCGTGAATACATAGAGGATAAATGGTGTGAGGTATGATTGAGAAAAAGTAAAGTTGTTATTTATTCCTAGCTATTAATTTATTATTGTTGACATTATAACTGAATATTTCTTAAGGTATAGATACTTGACATTATATTAATTACATATCTGACGTTCTTAACTGTACACAATGACATTATTAATTATTCGATACCTATTACAAATTAAATTCGACGTAACAATTTTTTTAGATATTTTAACACTTGACAATGTATCTTCAAATATATATTGCACACCTATCGAGGTAATAAGCAGAGCACCTGTCTTATGCAAATAAACTGATTTGATTTGATTTGGTGATACCAGGCGAGGTTCGGTGGTTTAGTGGTCAGAGCACTGTAAGGGAATGATCGCGGGATCTTAATCGATTTGAATAGTTAGTATACTAAATGCTTTAAAATTTCATTCAAGAGTGTATGTCTGGCTAAGTACTTCATTCTTCGGTTTTGTGTTATGTTGTCTCTACCGCACAGCACATATTAATAGCGTGAAATATTTTTAGCGTACGATTATAATTTAACCGTTGTTCATCTATGTGAAGTCATTTTGCTGCTGTGTCTCGGAATTTTGACATTTCTTTCAATATTTTATATTATTTATTTAGAAATTTATATGACAGAATCAACTTTATTGGCTCAGCTAGTATATAAGACTATTAAAGATTATTAAAGATTAAAGACTACTTAAAAATCTGTCATTATGCTATAGATTGTCAAGATTTTATTTCCATTGTACGCAAAGTTTAATGGTCAGCCTTAGGTAAGTTGCAATCAGTAGAACAAAGAAATGTGTTCGTTTTATTGTGGCTAATTTCATTGCGGTATTCTGGTGAAACTATTAACTATACTTACTATTTACGAGTAACAAACAGCACAACATCACCTTGATTATCTGTCGTATTAATATTACTGTCTTCAAATTTTTTTTCTTTGCGCTGAATTCTGACACCTGCTATTTTTTCTCTTTTCTTTATTTGAAAAACCCTTTTCTCTTATTTTTAGTAGTTTTTGATATAGGTACCTATAACCTGATGATTACTTCAAAACAATCGGCATTTTCGAGATAACTCTCCTTTTAGCAGCTGGTATCGTCGTATTCGAAAAGTGGAGGAAATGACTGAACTTTGCGTAAACAGCTGAGCATAACAGGTTTTATGTAAAAGATTGAAGGGGTAAAAAAGATTTGTTAGATGCAATGTTGTATTATAAACTAACTAACTAACGTTATTAATAATACATCATTACTCATATGTGATAAATTGGGGACTGATACCTGCTGAATTGTGATTTGTTACGAATATTTGTTTTGGATTTCTCTTTATATGCTCCTTGCCTGGAGATATAGAACTTACTTAAGATATACGAAATGTCAGAATTCTACGTAAAGTGTGTTGTTTCGTGATCTATAATCAAACATTACAAAAATTAACTTTTTTTTCAGAAAAAGAAGGGTTTCTTCGCATTGGTTCACTGAATGTGAGAGTAAAAAAAACTACAGAGGCGTTCAGTAATTTCTTAGGCGTTGGTGCTACTCGGTCTTCGGCATACATGCCCAAATCTGGTCGAGAGGATAGGCGATCAGATGATGGGGATCAGCTTAAAAGCTGGGGATCAGCTGACAATATCCAAGTATGATCGATAATTCATTAACATAACCTTATAGATAAAGCTAAATAAATTTGTTGTGCTACTCCAGTCACATATTTTTATTGATCGACATCGATAGCATCTAACATAGAAATGAAATAAGATGAACAGTATTATCTACGATAATATGTGGCATTTCGATCACGGACACGCTGCTACTAGCAGCTGCTTAACGCGCGGCAGCGAGTGGCAAGAACGCAATTTACTATAATTTTCAACTTCACCTCGAGCCAATAACACTAGCTTTAATCTCATCAGATTCCTAAATGATGTGTATATCATTAGACGCATCTGTAATTGGAGAACACGAAATGGCTATGGTGCAAGTCTTAAAAGGTGGTGGTGATATTACAAAACAATTTTAAAAAGCTAAAAATATATATATATAATAAGATTACCAAATTTCGTTTGTTCCTGGAAGTGAAGAAGGTTAGAACTATACGACAGTGTAGTGCTGCAAGCTTCCATGACTAGCATTTTCAGTGGCAGCAGCTTGCATGTCGCCTGAAATTATGTATATAGTTCGAACAAATTACCATTATCTGTGTATAAAAAAGCACTCCTGCAGTTCCTGAACACTGGTGAAGATTGTCGCCACTATATCGCGATATAATTCAGTTGCCCTTATCACATATTCCAGAAAGATGACAAGCTGATGCCTCCTCCAGTGAACAGCAAAGTGCGTCGTCGCGGCGCCACTGGTCGTCGTGGTATTGGCGCTGCACACAGCCGCAGCACGCCTTCAACACCCGATCAGGTTTTTTTATGATTCAACTTTTCTATAGTTCCTTTCGATAGGACCATTATGTTTATGAATGATTCGCAGTCTCCTCTGAGCCTTTAAGCCATGCTAAAGTCAGTTTTATTCCGTAATGGAAACGATATACCTACACATAAAGTGAAGCGACTACATTATCGCAGTTTCTTTGTCTTTAATATCAAGGTAAAATACGATATTTTACCAACTACCCGAAATTTATTTCATTATACTACTCGTCACTATAAGTTAACCGATCCATTATCAAAGAAAAACAACGAACTCTCCGGGTTCTACAGTCGAGATACAGCTAACAATCTGGATAGTCACAGTATTACGTACGAGATTTGACTAGCGAGTCTTTTCGCTGCTACTGCTCCACAACTTTTAGCCTTATTTTACCATTTTGATGTTGACTGAGGAATAACAATTCGGACCTCCTGGTGGTCCATGTAAGTTTCAAATTAAAATCTGTATCGAATCGTAAAATTTCAATCACATCAATCACTGATAACAGAAATACAATTGCTACCTTTAACAAAGTCTATTTGACAATTAGAACGGGCTATAGAGACACGTGCTGCTCGATCGAAATGCAAATCGATAATGCCGGCACGCTCTCCATGCCAAGTTAAATTCAACGATCTGTTGTCAAACTCAAAGTGACGTTTTAGAAATTGACAGTATTACATTACTCAACCATAAAGCATCACTGTCCTGTATTGCGCCAGAGATTCACTCTCCTCTCCACACTCTTTCACTCCAATCACACAGAATAAGGAACGTTTTCATCATCGTCTACCTGCTCTTGTCCCAATTATTTGCAGTCAGCGTAACATATCATTCTCCTCCATACATTTCTGTCAGAAGTAATTTCCTCGGTCACTCCCTTCTTTGCCCATATCTTCTCTGTCATCAATTCTCATCTTGGGCCTACCTTTGTTTCTAAAGCTATTTACATTCATATTTTGAACCTTTTTTTACAATAATACTTATACTGGTGCAATTTTCAAACTTCCTCTAATATACTCATTCCTTATTTTTTGTCTGTTATCGTTAACACCACACATTGATCTTAACATTCGCATCAACGCTACATGCAGTTGTATTTCATCTGTCGCTTTCAAGACTAAACGTGATGATGATCCATACGCCTCGTATGAAACATGTACCTAAGTACCTAAGTATGAAACATGTATTTGACAAGTTGCAAGATGTCAAAAGCTACAGTGAACGCAAATGTATTTTATACTTGTTTACAACTTGTTAGCTATACATCTTATGTGAACGGAAATACATATCTGAGATACATGTTTAAAACATGTGTTGTGTTTTGATTAGTCTTATACATGTCTTCAACTAGTTTTTTTATAAACGAGGTGGTGGTGTAAACGAGGGGATACAATACGGCAGGTCTGATCACGGACTTATAAATTTTCTCATGTAGGGCAAATTAGGGAAATGTGCATGCAAATGCATGTTTATAAATAAGATTATTCTAAAAACTAGATAATAATATATCGTTGTGTGTTTCAGCCACGAGCCCATATCGGTGTAAGTGAAGAAGGAGATTCCGATTCTGACTCAGCTGCCGGGTTTCATGCGGCATGGCGGCAACAGCGAGCCTCGAATTGTACCTAATGTAGTAGTTATACCATTCCTAATTTCTTTAAAACAAGCCAAGCTTGATAATGAATAGTTAAACGTTTAGTCTAGGAACATCACAAATTACTTTATTCTTATTACAGTAGGTATAGAACCTTTTGAGTAGATTAGGTAGTTAATTTGTGTTTTTATTGTTATAATAAAGAAGGATAACATAGATCAGTAGGTCTACCGTGAAACCTACATATAACATACAATAATAGAATTTCGGATGTATGTTATATACATTCGAAATTACGAACCGAAATTTCGTGCAACGGTAACGATTAAAACGCATGTAAATTAGCCCAGTCAAATTAGTTAAAAAAGAGGTAAACCCTGCAGAAATTCCTAATAGAAATTTTCAGACTTCGTGGGGGGATGAGAATTATTATATATTCGGTATATTATATAGTATTCGGTTCCTCGCGTTTTCCGCTATCTTGAATTTAATGGTGATTTTTTTTACTTGATAACTCCTTAATTTTAGCGAAATACAACACTGTTTTAAAAGAAAAATTCAAAAAGGAACTCGGTATATCTATATATATATTTACTCATAAAAAATTCACTATTTACTACCATCAGTTCCTCCGTGATCACGGTGCTAACAACAGCACCGAAATTTCGACAACTCGAAACAATACAAATGGTTAATATCGTAATAGCTTTAATACGAATACAAAACTTGATTACAATTAAATTTTGTACATTTTGACTGTCATAATATTTATTCTAATAGAGATATTTGTCTGTTACCCCAAAAGAAAGGGTGAATATTGGTTTGTAAAATTACCATAAATATAGCTGTTTCAAATGCAATTTCCGACAATCATAATGCCGGATTTGTTTTTTTTTCGGACTCAAGCTTACTACAAAGGTGAAGAGGGATGTAATAATAAGTTTTTCGAACACTATAACTTTTATAATTAACACTATACTTTTGAATGTTTAGCCGATTGTCCGGCCGAGTATTCGTAGTCTGAGTTTCCTCGTAATTGTTGATGTATTTCTCATTATGTTATTGCTCTGAGAAATTTTCTTTTCTCTTTCTCTTAGCGTTAGTCCCAGTCGCATCCGTAGCTTTCACCTCTGTGGTCCGCTTTACCAGTTTAACTGCGGATTTGATTAACTTCGATATTGTCCGTGATGTTCGAATCTTCTTAACTCAAAGGCAATATAGAAGCATTGCAGCTAGACCAGTTATTGTACTTTTTAAGGCTCCAACTACTTGTAACGACTGCCATAGATGTTATTATGCCAAGCGGGACCGACTGCTTAACGTATTCTCCGTGGCACGAAAAGACCAATACACATACCTATATTCATGTATTCAAATATTTGCACAAAGCGGGGTTCGAACCCGCGCCTCCTTCGTAGCGGCCGCGTTTACTACCGCCACGCCACGGAGGATGTCCAGTAGTTTTCTTTACTACCTATATCATATTCATCCAGTAACTCTCGAATTGCCACCATGTTATCTCATGTTTCTCTGCTACAGTATGACATAAAACGACCATTTAAAGTCTTTTGCCACACATCGTGCATTTTTTTGCATTTACACGATATGGTCTTTAGCATCTTTGCAGGTGCTGGATCGGCATTTGTATGGAATGGCTCCAGTCCACGATTTGATTCCTCCCATCCCCACACCGTAATGTTGTTCTGCAGCTGCAGAGGTAGGTGGAAGCGTCGTAAAATTGAATTTGTCTCTCGTGACTCATTTATTTTTACTAAATGACTTGCTAATCAAACAAACATTCACTAAATCACAAAATATCAAGCCCAGGAAATATTTTTGTGATCCTAAATGGAGGAAGTTAATTCAAAACAACTCGATAATTTTCGTCTAAAACAAAGAAAGAATAAACGAGTTCAGCAGTAGTCAATTCACCCCTTTAAATTCAAGATGACGGAAAACAACGAAACTAATACTACGCAAAACTAAATTTAGACTGCCAGTGACCACCCTCAAAGAATTCTGAAAGAGAATTGGTCCTAAGACTTTTAGCGAGGTCAAGTCCTAATTCGACTGGGCTATTATGCCGAAATTGATTTTGTAGCTTCATTTCACATGGCATGGATGCAGATAGATACGTTTCAAATTTGATATGTTTGACCTCTCATTAAAATGAAATAATAATCATCAAATAAATTGTTCAATAAAAAATAAATTGACATATAATTTGGAAAAAGTGGCAAGAAAACACTTTAAATATACATAGGTAGCATATTGTACATTCCCGTGGTACTGTTCCATTGACATTCTTATTCCTTTTATGTGATAACTAGTTAAGACGTATGAAGGTGTTCGGCTTAAACAAAAAGTTATAGTAATCACACCACGAGAAAATATTAGAAGTAAGAATTGTATTGTCACAAAGTTAAAATTAGCATTTTTACCGTCTTCATCAATTACAATCTCTTTATTAGTTAATGACAATTGGGTTTTGTTACAGACGATGATTTAACTACCATTAATATGTACTATTTAATGTCACGAATATTTACAAGAAAAACGTGCTTCAGTGCATTATTGATTCTTATTACATAATCTGGCAATTTTATATTGCTATTTTAATGTGCATGATAGAGCCATGAACTAAATCACATTTACTGTTTTTAATTTATTTTATATTCTTAAGCATAACATTGTTTATAAGGGTCCAATCCCATGTATTTAAGGAATAAGCTATAGTGCACTTAGCCTTACGTAGCCCACTGCACTTGGTAAAAAATATGAATATTTAATCAGGTTGCCGTATTAATGTTATGTAATATGCGTATAAACTAAGTACCGGGATGACGATGAAAATGAAGAACATAATTTTTGACATCATTGAAGTGTCTAACTATTAACATCGTTTGCACAGTTGTAAACTTAATTACTATAGTTTATAAAATGTCTCCCTAGACTGTAGAAGAGGTAAACAATCCTGTAGAATTTTTTAATAAAAAGATATATGTATAATATTAGGTGTTTACCTATGAAAATGCCGAAATTGGCTTACAGATTCAGGAGTTCGTTATTCCTGTAATTTAATAGCTATTTCCCCTTTCGGTACATGTTGTACATATTATCATTTCGTCTAAAGTATCAAAAGGTCCATAGTATCATAACGATCGGTATAATTTCGTCTAGTTCATGAAATGGGCAATAATAATATTTTAGAACAAAAGATCAAAAAATGTCCATCATCACCGCCATTGCAGACTAAAAAGCCTTCAACTAATGTTCTCGGTAAATTCACGTCTTTTAAATATACAAACTTAAGATATTCCGTGTGTAAATATTTTTTCTTGATCTGTACAATGTATTTTTATAGCCTTCATAAGAGGGAATTTCATATATATATTGCTCGCCTTTCATCTTCGACTATTGAAATTTATTTTCAAATATTGATTGTACCGATCCTAGATTTTGGCAAACCTCCTTCTTAAATTCATGATTTACTACTGCAACTTCATTTTTTTACAATATCACCTTGACAAATGTGAGGTTTTTCGCGTATTATTTTATTTTTATTTTTATTTTTATCATTTTCGTTTAGTATTGCAATAGTAGCTGAACGTTGTTCTCTATTTACACATCATACGATCTCGCCTTTATTTCTTACACTTACGTTGTAACGAAACCCACCACGAATTAAAGTTTTACTGTCCCTTTGATTTATAATAATTTTAAATTCGGCCATAATTCCGACACACGACAGATAGGCACGAGGAAAGTATTATATTATTACACTGACAAAACACAATGTCATACATATAAGTCATCGAAAACTGAAACGGCCAGTAGTGTGTAAAAAGTTTTTAATCAAACTATACTAAAAACTAGACGTAATGATACTCTGGTCGTTTTGATACTGTATACATTATGATACTATGGACAATTTGATACTTTAGACGAATTGTTAATTTACCACATGCACCGAAAGGCTATAGTCCATTATTTATAGTTTGTTTGGTAGTTTGGAGGAAACCTTCATCATCATTTTCGCCTACATGTATGATTCACGATGCATTCTTTCAGTGGTCAAAGTTTAGCAATAGTAAGATTAAGATTAGTAATTTGCAACAATAATTTATTTAACATATAAAATAATATATCATAGTGATAGACGAAGTAAGTCAGGTCATAGAATATTAATGTTAGTCCGAATAAGTATTATGAAGTAGTATTACCACGCGCATAGTTAAATTTATAACAATGACTGAAAATCATTCCTGGCACAGCCTAAAATTAGCACATTCCATTTTGTCATATATAATTATATAGTAAAACTAGCTGACCCGGCGAACGTTGTTTTGCCATATAACGTAGGAATTAGCCTTTCGGGGAGAAATGACCAAGGTGCTAAAATGACCATAGTGCTAAAATTACCATGGTGCTGAAATGACCAATATCATAATGACCAATTATACTATTGTCCATGATACCAAAGTGCTAAAATGACTATAGTGCTTAAAGTCAAAAGTGCTAAAATGGAATAATAATAAAAAATTGTTGTCTTAAAATATTTATTTAGCTCTAAATTAAAATTAAGTACATTTATTATTATTGAACATAATAAAACTAATCATCATTTATTATTTATCATTTTGAAATAAAATTAATAACTGAAATACTAAATCGGAGGCCTTCTAGTATTTCAGTTTTATATACACAATTTTTTTTTAGAAATGAAATTGCAGAAATGTTGTTTCTTACTAAATCACTTAATAGTTTTTTATATTTTTATCAAAAATTATATTCCTATTACGCCTATTTTTTTTCACCGGATTGAACAAAATGCTTTTGATTTTGTAGTCATAATGCTTGTATTCTTTTATTAAGCATTTAATAAACAAAAATATATTATGAGAACGAGGGATCCTCGAATTTAATCTTCTGTGAAATCCTTCCACAGGGTTAGTAGTTCAAAGTTTATCGTTAGCACAGCTTATTATGTTTTCTAGCATTGGATACCACTGATGTACAAAATATTTTTAAATTTATCCATATCATCACATTCTGGGGTAATATTTTGAATGGATGCCCATGCTTCCCTTGTATATTCCGCAGGTAGAAGAGGTAAATGAGAGCACAATCTTGTAAAATTTCTACCATCTCTCGTCTTGTTGAGTTTTAGCTCTTTACTCTTTCGCCATATCGCATCATTATAATGATGGTAGCATCCCGATACAGATGCCCCTGGATATACCTTGCGAAGTGCGTTAATTTGAGCCTGCTCAAAATCGCATTTGAATTTTTCTTTTATTAATTTAAAAAACGTGTGTAGGGTTTCTGGGTTTTGTTCGGTAGCAGTCCGTAGATAACAGGAACCACATTCGTTGAATTTTCATTCGACATTATATCCAGGTGTAAAGAATACAACTGGTAAAATATTCATATTCATATTCATATTCATTTATTTTCTTGCAAATATGGGTTACATAAGATGTTATTATAGGTTAAATAGTGTCACCATATTTCACCTTAATAGGTATGCAATTCTTATAATTCAACAAGTTTAATAATTATAATCATTAATTAACACAGATCAACATTATATTTTAAACAAGAGTATGTCTAAGTCCGACATTTCCACATTAAGAATAATATTGACTACAGCATAATGATGTCATAACATAATATTTATACAGTCAATTTATTATAATGTCAGTTTAAATTTAGTAACTATATTCAATGTCAATCAATTTATTAAATACTACAATACTAATACATAATCAGGATATACTAACATACAAATGGCAACAAATATCAAAGGCAATGAGACTACAAAAATTACAAAACGTCTTTCAGATACTCATCTACAGTGTAGTATGCTTTTGTAAGGAGTAAAATAAAAATAATACCTTAGGGCAGCAACGGAAAGTGCCATCAGCAAGATATGATTTACTTTTTGAGCTTTTTCTAATATTCTGACTAATTTTTGAACAAAGTATTAAGATTTTCTCTTCTTCCCCATCGTTGCAAATTAGAAAATTGCTCGCAATATCTTCTGGAACGATAACGTCTTTTAAATTTTTGAAATTTAACGATTTTGATTTTAAAAACCTCTTCCTTTCTCTGTACAACGCTGTTTTAAAAGACTCGAATGCTGGTACTCGGTGTAAATAAGCTTCTTTACTTTTTAGTTGTTCAATAACTTTTTCATATATTGGTTGGATAGGTCCTAAATTCTCGCAAACCTTTTTTTGCATTTAGCTATCGCAATAGCCACTTCATTTCTTATATTATCAGAAAAGTGACATTTTTCATTTAAAATTTTAGTTTTTGTAGTTTACAGCTTGATAGTCGCTGAACATTTATTACGGTTCACACATCTCCAAAGGGTCGAGTTTTTGTTCACAGCACTCGAATTGTAGCGATAACCACGGCTTATAACAGATTCTCCCCCTTTTGATTTTTTATAATCGTAAACATTTTAATAATTAAATTTATATTCTAATTGTAGTGTTCGACGTTCACTACATTAATTATTATTTTATATATGTATAAGGAAAATTACCTATACTCTGTCCATTCGTTTATTTTCTTTTTGACAGCTTACGCATATGAATTACTGTTTTTATTTTCGGAATAATGTACTAGTGTAATGTCGTACTTTATTGACGGGTAACGCCCACTTAGTGAAGTGCCCTGTGCATAACAAACAGACACAGACTATAAAACAGCGTCTTGAAATAAGATAAATCGATCAATTTTCTTCAAATCGATTATTTGTAAATTGATTTATTTTCATTTCGACAGCTGCCTTAGATTGTAAGTATGCACGTGTTAGTGAAATTTAATTTTAAAACGCATAGTTAATAATGTCTACGTCAAGTTTAAATCAAGAGTTATGAACAAATATACTTGGAAAATCACATATATTTATTTAACAAACTAGCTAGGTTATTCGGTATACAAATTAAACAAGTAAATTTATTAATATTATTTATTACACTGATTCATCAGACTCTTCTTCATAAGTTACACTAGACTCGTCAGTTGAGTCCTCTGTTACACGAATAAACAATTCTTGTTCTATTATATTGTCAATTGCAACACCTCGATTCCAATCAGATATTATTATTTTTCTTGTTCTCTCCACGACACTGGCCCAGTTTTCAGGAGTCGCATCACCACACGCACTATTTAATAATTGCATCATTTTATTCGCTGTAAACGGCGGCGTTGTGTTGTTTCTTGCTGCCTTCCCTTTGATTTGTGCCCATATTAATCTGATTGCATTGTACTGACAGTGATACGGTGGGATTCTAATAACAGTATGTCCATATTCAGCTGCCATTTCATCGACGACGTATCTTTTAGGTTGACGTTTCGAATTTAAAATTCTTATTAGTTCTGCTTTCAATATTGAATTAGTCACATCCTCGCCATTATCACGAAGCCAGTTAATAATCTCGTCTTTGGTATTAGATTGCGTTGGCTTTTTATTTATTTGCCGTGAATGATAAGGCGCGTTATCCATAAATATAATTGAAGGTACTTCTAGTAATGTCAACATTTCCCTGAACCAATTTTCATATACTTTTGAATTCATCTCTTCATGATAGTCGCCAGATTTTTTGGATTTGAAAGTGAGTAGAACATCTGATACAAATCCTTTTGCACTGCCTGCGTGGCAAATTATCAGGCGTTCCTCCTTGCCTATAGGTACAGCCGAAGTAGATGCTGCAGTGTCGTCAGTCCACGATTTTGATATAGTATGATTAGCATTGAGCCAAGTCTCGTCGGTGAAAACCACATTCGACCAGTCTTCGATTTGTTTAGCTTTTCTTAGGAAGTCACATCGAGCCAGCGCTATGTCGTGGCGTTCCAATAAGATTTTTCTCTTATCAGACTTTTTGAAATAAAATCCAATTTGTCTCAGCACTTTAGCTAGCGACAATTTTTGGCCACGGAACAAACCACTATTCCTCAGTGAAATTACCTTATTATTCTTCTTAGAGTTGGAATTTCTTTACGTTGGTAGTACTCGTATATATGACGACGAATAGCATCGGCGTCGAAATCGTCAATGTCAATCAATGGGCTGGCGTTTTTTCTTGGGTGTAGAGAGCGTATTATGCTGCATACCACTGCTGCCGTAGGCTGCTTTAGCAATTTTTGTAACTGTTGGAACACTGATTCCTAAGGCGACAGCTACACGGTTTCGAACCTGCGATATTGGTAGTAGCGGTGCACCATTACGACATTCCTTCTCAAAGTATTCTTGAAGGCGTCTCACAAACTCCCTCGATTGTCCTTTTAACACAGTTCCTTTTGGCATATTGAGAACTTAAGTATGCTCAACTGAAGAATTTACGTATCGATAAGGAGGAATATAAATCTCAACTCAACTTATGATATTGTAAAAGAATACACAATGAACCGAAAAACTGACTGTGACACAAGCGTCGCATGGCAAGTAACAACAATATGGCGTCGCCGGGTCAGTGACGCAATGTGTTATAATATTGCTAGTGATAACCAGTTTATAATGCGCTTATAGCTTATATTTTTTATATGTATAAATAGTATAATTTTATTGATTTATTATTTATTTATTTCTTATATAATTTTTAAAAACCTGATAAATGCTAGTTAATATTTATATTAAATGATGTCGATGTATTAAATCGATTGAAAGTTGTTCTTAAATAAAATCGATAATTATTTTGAATGAAATCGGTAACGTGTGAGGGCGTCACTAATTTCGAACTGTCTCAAACTGTCAAAAAGTAAATAAACGAATGGACTGAGTACAGGTAATGTCATTTACGAGTATTGATTCTCAAATTGTCATACCTATTGACAAGACCATAAGTGCAAACACTTCGAACACTTCGAATTACAAGTGGCCATAATCATATTATTGTTTAAAAGAGATTTTAATGGAATAGGTACATACCAATGAGTTTGTAATGCATAGGCCCCATAATTTTAAATAATGAAAATAATAATGTAATAATAATGTCGGACAGATATGGATTCGTCATGTCTGTCGGTCTGTCCGACATTATTATTACATTATTATTTTCATTATTTAAAATTATGGGGGCCTATGCATTACGACATTCCTTCTCAAAATATTCTTGAAGGCGTCTCACAAACTCCCTCGATTGTCCTTTTAACACAGTTCCTTTCGGCATATTGAGAACTTAAGTATGCTCAACTGAAGAATTTACGTATCGATATGGAGGAATATAAATACTCAACTCAACTTATGATATTGTAAAAGAATACACAATGAACCGAAAAACAGTGAAACAGTTTCGTTTTTTGCCATTTGGCTACGGAACCCTAAAAAGAAATATTTCTTTACAGAAAAGTATATTTGGTATTCAACATTATGGTCATTTCAACACCATGGTCATTTCAACACCATGGTCATTTCAGCACCATGGTCATTTTAGCACCATGGTCATTTCAGCACCTTGGTCATTTCTCCCCGAAAGGGGAATTAGAATTATCTTTAATGACTACCATAAAGCTAAGAGTCCAACTTCCGGTATCGTTTGCAACGGACGCATTGCATTAATCGGATTGTAGTGTTCTTTGTATAGTGTCAAACAAGTGCGTCCACCAATCCACATCGTACAGATCTCTCGAATCTGCTCATTCGCAATGCCGACACCATTGCTCCGAGAGGCAACTTTTGCGATACATCTTGGCATAATCGTTATAGGAATCAGGTAATAATGTGTGAAATTCTCTTTTATGATATTTTGTGGAATATGTCGTACGTCCAGATATTACCTTTTTTGCATTTTATTCCTCTTCGGCTATCACGAATTGTTTTTCTTCACTTTCCTCCAGTATGTCACAGATTCATTTCGCACTTTACACGCAACTACGCAATTCGAATATTGATTTGTTGCGGCAGCAAATGTGATCGCTGCCGATCAGGTGGACGCATTGTGAAAAAATCATCCGTTTGATGCAATACCTCCAATGCGTACGATGTCGAAAGGTGGACGCTTCGCTTTAAAGTACATTTCTTGTACACAACACCTACTGGAACTTACTTAAGTATCTAATGTAAATTGCATGAATTACAAATTATACTATTATTAAAATATTTTGAAATAATTTAAATGCAGTGCCACCTATCAGATCCTAGCAGAACTATACAGCTCTATGCCACTTTATCAGACGCAACTGCGACTCCGGCTGGGTGATTTTTCCACACGTTTTGGAGAAATATCTTTAGATCCACATTTGACTCACTCTGGGAATGAACAAAATGTCCCTCGTATATAACAGTTTCGTACCTATTTTCTTCTACCTTAATCACAATCTTGCTCCTCTTCCTCCTTATCTGTATTATGTACAATTACAATATTGTACTCCCTACTCAACATGTTTTATTTTTATACCACTGAGGTGTCAGACATGCACACAGCCCACATGATAGGAAGTGGTTACCGTGGCTTATGGACGTGTGCAACACCAGAGGCGTTATACTCGCGCTACAGACCCTGAAGAAACCTTCTAATCGCCCTCTTGAAGGCGCCATGTTGTAGGCGCTTTGGAAAACCGCAGCAGGTAGTTCATTCTACAGCTTGAGTGTGCGGGGGATGAAGTTTCTTCCATGCCGCACAGTACTCACCGTCACAGATCGCAATATGTGAGGATGAATTCCCTGGCTATGGCGAGCGGTGCGATGATAGAATGTAGCTGTTGAAGGCCTTCGCTATATCGAAGCTGACCGTTAGTGCCTCACCCCGAACTCTCAATGGCTTGCGTCCACCGGTTTGTGAGATACACAAGAAGGTCCCCGGTTGAAAGACTATGGCTAAAGCAGTACTATTGGTCGGTCGTTCAGTAGATCATTTCCCTCTAGGTATCTCAGGAACTAATAAAACGCTCCATCACCTTCCAGAGAAGGTATGTTATGGGTACGTAATGTTATACGAATTATCAAATGGTAGTCTTGTTTCATGTGTAGGTATGTGTCGAAAAATTCAAAAATTACTCTGAAATATTTTGAGAGTATTTTCCCCTCTGCTGGTACCGAATCTGACTAGCTTATGAAAATGCTGTTTCCGGCGATGTTAAAATTGCTGCACACGATCTTTATAAGTAGATAAAAACATCCAAGAATACGATTTCCAAATTCCAAATGATCTTTTTTTAAATCAACTAAAGGCCTTTCAAAACAGATATAATTTATATGGATTCACTTTGGCCTTGGACTTATGTAAAATGTTTTGATTTCATTGACCAGTCCATAATAATCGATCCACAAGTCATGGGAGTAATTTCTGTGTCGCATTTTTTTCCATAGTTTGGTTTGCTTATAAAAGAATTGTATTGTTTATGAATGAAAACACATTAAACGATTTTTGTACATACGCGAAAGAAAACTAATCGAAAATATGATGGAGAATCTTGAACATCGCAACATCACTTTATAAAATCCGGGCAAGTGGGAGGTGAATTATGCTAGGATGCTTATTTATAAATGAAGAAAATAAATAAAATGATAGAAATATTAATATAATGATACCTCTTTACTTATAGTGGCATACAATTTTTTTCCAACACTTATTGGGAGACATCACAACTGTGCGAACTTACATTTTCTAAACTGTCCTCTTTTCTTACTATTCTAACGAAATCCAATAACTTAGAATAAGTCATGGTTCGTTTTTCTTCAGGAACCCGGTAGAGTTCAAAAGCTATTAGCAAATCGTTGATTTCTGGGGTCCAAGGATTTCACCGAATTAAAATCAATTTTTCTTAAGAATTTGACTTGCCCGCGCACATCACAACGATTTCGTCGTATCTGGTCTATGAAATATGAGAGAACGTTAAGATTTTTTTTTTATTGGACATGTATCGTAATTCACGGTTCTTTTCCATCGTCCACCTTTCCAGACCACCTGGGTATTACCACCGGGTTGTAATTTTGTTTTATCTACGGTTCACCTTTCCAGTATATCATTAATAGATATTGGTGATGGTCCACCTCATTTAATGCTGACTGGATTACAATTTTTAATTGCATTTAAGACATAATGTTCAGTTAATTAATTAAAATAGTTAGATTTTTTTTATATAGCTAATCGTATACATGAGAAAGTTAAAAAAACATAAACAAAAAATAGTCTTATTCTAGGCGTACATTACAATTTTTCATTGAACTATACAATTTTAAGTTACTTTACTTTTAATCCATACTTAATAATATAAATGCGAAAGTAACTCTGTCTGTCTGTTTCTGTCTGTCTGTTACGCTTTCACGCCTAAACCACTGAACCGATTTTGATGAAATTTGGTATAGGGGTAGATAAGACCTCGAGAAAGGACATTAGCTATGTTTGTTCGCGGGCAAAAGCTAGTGTTAAATAAAACAAAAAAAGAAAATAAAAAATACAGGGTATTTTTATCAACAAATACCCTGTATTTGTTATTTGTAGAAATCATTTATCGTAGTTTTTTTAGGGCGTAACCCACCGGTATATCTTTATTTATAAGTTGTAATTGGATATGCATCAGTTCATCGTCTGTTTCTATATGTATTTTCCTTTTGTTTTGTTCTCACATTCATCTCACATTGGACTCAATTTGTTTCAATTTTGTTAATAGCCTCAGAATTGACGAGTTTCTTTTATTTATATCTTTCTTTAGTTTAGAATGATACCTAAGCTTCTGTTACGTTGTTCGTTTTGTGACGCTCGCCGAACACACTCATCTATGTAACGAAAAAAATAATTTTATTTTTCTTTTCCTCTACTTAAAATGTTTGCATAGCGTAAGCCTTCATTAATGTGTTCAGCAGACAAAAAAGGCAGTGACGCAGTCAATCCAATTATTCTTTTATCAAATTTCGATTTTATGCCCATTTTTTTTACTTTCTTCCAAACTGCTTTGCACCAATGGTAGTAGCCAACCTTTCAAATTTAGGGCTGGAAATTCTTTTCTAAAAGCGTTTATTTGTGCTATTTCGAAATCACAATGATATTTTTTTGGTTGGAACGACGGCAATTGGGATTGAGTTAACTCTAATACTGTAATGTATGTCGATTCTTTTTTATGAGGCATTAGAGCATATATCAAAGGGACCGTTGTTGTTTCTGTTATGCTACTTCCAACTTCGCCATGATTTATAAACAATTGGTAAAATAGATTCGGACAAGAGTTGAAAGTAGCATCACCGAAATATTCTTCTAAACGACTGATTTGCTCCCTTGCCTTTTTTGAACAAAATATCAATATACGCTTTTTGCTTTCATTATCATAAAAATCGGCAAATATAAAATCCGAGAACTTGGCGGGCAGGGTCACGTCGTCGAAGTTTTTAAATACTGTCTTATTGACTCCTAACGATTTGTTTCTTGCATAGTATAGGCTATGTTGGATGTCGTATCCGTATCGGAAGGTCTATCAGGGAAATTGACGGTGATGGCAAAACAGCGACATGGTGTTTAGTTGAGGTAGGGAAGTTGACTTTAACGGTAGAACGACGTACTAGTAAAACGCCGACAATTTGAAATAGCCCACCATAGAAATAGTCAGGTACATTCATTAAAAAACACAAATACTTATTTAAATATATTTTTATCTATTTTTTTAAACTTATAAGTACATTTTAATTAACGAATTGATAGAAATAAAAATAAATTCACTCAGCACAAACAAACTAAAATAGGTATATATAGATAGTATATAGATAGTACTTATCCAAAGATAATTCTTTTCAAATGGGTCAGCCGTTGTAAGAACACAAACGGTGTAATCTCTCCCTGTAATAACTTTTCACTTTCTCTTTTATATTTTTGGTCAAAAGTTATGTAATTTTTTTTTCGTTTCGGTGCATTAAATAATGCGCGTGTGATTTTTGATTCTTGCCATTTAGCTTCTTTACGTAACGCATTAATGAACAAAGGCAAAGCTCGTTTTCGGCCTACTCTCGCATTATACCTCCTGTTCCATCCTTCTAAGGCATTGTTTGTACGATGTCTTTGCTGAAAACAACTAATTTCTTCTGGCTCTCTATTTTTGATCCACTGTCTATAAAAATATTTCATCAATTCCATCAAGTTGCTTTTGTCAAAGCGAACAGCATCTTCACGAATCTGTTTCCATACTTCATGAATTTTTGCAGCTGGTAGTAGAGGCATATTGGCTAGTAACCTGGTTATTGTTTTCCCGCTTTTTGAATCAGAAACTTTAAGTTTACGGGACTTTCTCCATACGGCGTTACTAAAGTTATAGTAACAGCCGCTTAATCTTGCTTCTGGAAAAACCGTGCGAAAGGCATTCATCTGTGCAGCCTCATAGTCACACTTAAAGTTTTTTATATCAAGGCCAATGTTTTTAACCACTTCAAATAGTCTTTCATACGTCGATTGTTGCTTATTAGGCATCAGCGCATACACAAATGGTATTACGCTGGTAGTTTCGGAACAACTTTGAATATCAACATGTATCGTATACATTTGATAAAACGGCACAGGAACTTTAAAAGTTCCATCACCAAAAATGACGGAGGCGTTCATATCAGCATTTTTCTTTGCAAATCTTTGGCAGCTTTTTGTGCAAAACACAAAAATTTTATCGTCATTTGTGCTTTCCTCACTAGAAAATCGGTGGCAAGCAATTCCGGAATTTTAACGTCACCGACGCATACAAACTCAGTCTTTTCCATTTTCAAGAATTTCCTTCTAGTTCTATACAAAGTGTCTTTTTTCGACTCTACGCTTGGAATGATATCCTGATTGTAGTCACGAAATTTCTTTTCCAATATTTTTGGTATTGGGTAAAATTTTTTACAAACCTCTTTTTTGCATACATCCATGATACGGTCGATTTCATTTTTTCCTGTGTTTTTTTTTTACACGAATGCGCAGTTCCCCCTCTAATAATGTCAGTTTTGTTTTCGTTCAAAGTCACCGTAACACTACATTCGTCCCTTTTGGCACATCTCCATCGACTAGTTCCGCTTTTGTTTGTAGTTTCGTGATTGTATCGATATCCCTTCCATAAAAGCACCTGCTTTCCCTTTTGACTATTTATGAAATGAAAAGAGTCCATTTTTTTAAGTAATCGAGAATATTCGTTTATATTATTTAAGAATTCTGCAGCGCAAATGTAAGAAGCCTTATTGATAAAAATATTACGTTTAATGAAATGTCAATTGTAAATAAATATACATTATATTACTCATAATTAGTCATATGAAGTCGCCAGTTGTTTACTAAGAAGGTTATATCCCTACTTAGCCTAGCGTATTCATACTCACTCAACTCACCAATATAATAAAATCAAAGAGGTTGCATCCTCCTTTCTGCCTTTTGGTAGAGGTTTTTAAACAGTGCAAGAGAGATGTGCTCATTACGCAAAACTAAAAAATGATGAACTTGAATGTACTTTACCTTCTTGACAATTTCAAATTGTCGGCGTTTTACTAGTACGTCGTTCTGCCGTTAAAGTCAACTTCCCTACCTCAACTAAACACCATGTCGCTTTTTTGCCATCACCGTCAATTTCCCTGATAGACCTTCCGATACGGAGGGGTTGGATGCTACTCAATACCGGTATCTTTTCTATTAAGTCTAGACCTGTGTTCTGTATATTTTCACAAGCCATTTTATATAACTTAGGTATTGGCTCTGGAGTATTTTTACGGTGTTCTTCAAGTTGTCAATTTCGATAGCCATTAGATTTTTTTGAAGGTGATGGAGTACAGAAATGGCATTTTTCCTTCTAAAATTTAACACTTTTTCACTAAAATAACTTGAATAAGGAGCATATTGCAAATTGCTTTTTAATACCTTATATTTATTCAACATTTATAAATACCTGTATAATAATGTTACCCATACATTTACTCTTTCTGTAAAAACAACACCTCCATAGACTGGCGCCGTTCTTGAATGTTTACCTTATGATATTGGTGTTCTCTAAATAACAATACACTGCCACCATTTCTACGGATTAAAGTTATTTTGTTTTCCTCCATAGTAGTAGCAAAAACAACAAAATAAATCCGAACTATAATGAGCAATAATATAATGCTAGATCAGGAAAATGAAGTAGGTAAATTGTCAGTGTCATTACTATCTTTTTATTTATCATGTATTACCTATGAAAATAGTTTCTATAACAAGGTGTATCGTGGAAATTTAATGTTTTCAATAGTACACCTAGGGCTAGGTAGACAAAGGTGATCGTAGTTTAAAAAAAATTACCACCGTACATCCAGGTGGTCTGGGAAGGTGGAAGGTGGGAAAGAACCGGTAATTCATTAATAGGTTCTAAATAAGTTTAATGTGAATTATGTAAGACATACCTTCTAAATCATGATCCATAATTAAAATTATCACAATTATCACACAGGTAAATACTAGTATTTACCTCAAGACACTGACTCATTACACGCAAGAAAGTGAATAATTTCATAGTATATACGGAGACGATTCAAAATTATTAAATTAGAGGGTTTTGATAAAAAAAATGAGCGAGTCGCCTCTGGCTTATCACCTATTGTTTTTATTTAAAAAATGGAAGAAATGAGGATTTCATTATGTTGTAGTTTGTAGGCATACTACAACACAATGAACCTTAACGAGACACGTTATATATTTATAGGTATATATCCTCTTGGACTAATCTATTTAAATTGCTAACTAAAAACAAGCATACATTCCAATTTATAATTATTTTTTGAAAATGAAATAGAATGTTATTATCATGATAATGTAATTATTTAAATTGTTTTTAATATATCTTATACTTACGTTAATGGTGTGCCTTGTAACTAGTATCAAAAAGCGATACGTACAATACTTAAATAAATATTTGAACAACAGATGTGTTTTATTAATATTAACTTAGTGCTAATAGCACTACTATCTTTAGTAAGCAAAATGTGGGAACCAGCAACTACTTATTATCGTTTATTTACTGAATTCTTTTGACAGTTCCTTTGAAGGGACTACTGAGACCTTTGTCTTTATAGTTCCTTCAGAGGAAGTAAAGGAACTACTGAGACTATGGAAAGGAACTACTAGACATGTTTTAAATAGTTAAAGCAATTTCTTTTATTACCACACTCAAATAATGATCTCAAACATATTAATCTGTGATTACAGTTAGCACACCAGAATCCCAAGCTTACAGTTTATGAATCTGTTGTTCTTATTTTATGACCACTTTGATGTACTTAGGTAAGTAAGAAATCAATTTAACCTGCAACCATGCAAAATAATAATTAAAATTGGCCATAACTGGCCATAACTTTTTGTACATTAGTATTGCGCTTCCCGTAATCACTATCTCTGGTCCTATACCTATCTAGGCATAAATCCTAGGTATTCAAGGAAATCGATATAAATATATATTTTACAGCTCCCTAATTATATGAATAATTACAAACATACAATAAATACATTGAATTCTACAGAAACTTATCGTAGCTATTATAAGTATAGCTAAGAGTAAGAAGAAGTAATTCACAAAGTAGGTATTCCCTGAAAACTATTTCAAGTCTTTTATAGTCTAACTCTATAGTTTTTGTTGATCTATAACGCTTCATTACTTTGGATAAAGATACTTACGGGAAAGTATTGCATGTAAAACTCGGGAGAGTAAAAGTTAGTATATAAAATAAGTAAAAGATAGTATACATCAGGACACGTTTCTTACCCTTCTTCCTCGTAGTCAAACATTTTGGTCAAACTAATTTGAATATGAGGAATTACGTTTCCTCGTGGTCAAACTTGTTTAACGACCCTCCCTGTATAGCTGTTTAGTTAAAAATGGGTACAGTCAATCAATAAAGTGCAAAACTTTTAGTGTGCCCTATGTAGTATAAGAACGATCTGTTTGTTTGTCTATTTCCATCTTTGGTTTTAATTTTCAATTAATTTTCAAGGTTGGTGTGGATTTCCCGTCACACACTAAGTTTCCCGAAGCACCTTAACACATAAGCTGCTCCGGGAAAAACTTTACACATCATAAATTATCATGTATCGGTAAATTCATTATTCGTTAATAAAGTATGATACTCAACCTGACATGAATCCTTGGTTGGCCTCACTAGACACTAACAATTCAATCTGCAGATAATTACGGAGTTTTCTGTTCGATGCACACAAATTAATTATCTTTGATATACGTGTTTATATTTGACAGTAAAGAAAAAAGCGTTACAAAGATTGAGCTGCCAGTGAAGCCAACCACGAATCACGGAGTTTGTATTTCGTGAAGGAACTTCGCAACAAATAGTATATAATTGACTGAATGACTTTACTTGACATTTGACATTATGTTAGTTATCTATGACTGTACATACATAAACTGCATGCATTGTCTTGATCACTTGAATTTTAAATCTCGACTACCTGTTCGGATACTGGTGGTTGAGTGGACCGTCACCGTTCTTCATGCTATCTCTACTAACAGCAAAACCATAAGATTATCGCGAAGAAAAAGACCTATAAAACCTTGGATTACCTCAGGGTTACTGAGGTGTATGCGTCATAGAGACAATCTTTACATACAAATGAAGGAAGAACCAACAAATGAAATAATATTACTATCCCATAGGCGATATCGTGATTTTTGCGTCAACTTGTTGCGTAGAACTAGAATTGCATTTGAAAGTGTCGAGAGTGTAAATTTGTGTGGAGAAAATACACCACAATAATTTTCCTAGGATAGATCGTGCGACTAATTACTTGTGCCCCAGTGCTGACAGTTTTGTCCTGTTCAGCACTTATGCATCAGAAGTCGAGTGTGACTCGTGTCATTAAAAATAGCAGTGCTGCTGGCTGGGATGGAATCACATCTGGGTTATTGAAAATGCACAGGACCATAATTGTAACTTGTGCTTGAACTCGGGTATATTTCCCACTGCTTTTAAAAGAGCCATTGTTCACTGTTCACTTACTGGTAGATCCCAGTATGTTAGATTGGCCTTATGCAAGTTCTGAAACTTCCATTGAGTATGGCGTTCCTCAGGGGAGTGTTCTTGGCCCAAGTCTGTTTTTAATTTACGTTAACGACCTATGTAATATTGTACTTGGCAATGGACAAATATTTTCTTATGCTGATGACACAGCACTGGTGTTCTCTTCCGATACCCTGACTAATACGATTTGGCTCAAAGCGGATTTATTGTCGTTACCCAATGGCTTAGGAAAACCTACTAACTCAAAACGTGGCTAAAACTAAGGTATTTATTTTACGATTCTCAACTTTGACATGCCCCCAGATAACTCGTTACAAATCACTGCTTTACCAGTTGATTGCCGGCTCTTGGCTAGCTCCCGCTGCATCAGTGAGTGAGTTTCATCCATTAAATATTTGGGAATTGTACTTGACCAAAACTTAACCTTCAAACCATATATTGACTAGGTACTTGAGAGGTCGGGTGCGCAAACTTATTTACATCTTTCGGCAATTACATTACTCAGCTGACTCGAACGTGATGAAGATGGTCTATCTCGCGATATGCCAATCTATTTTAAGTTACTGCATCACAACATGGGGTGGCGCTGATAAGACTCCGTTCCTCGCGTTAGAACGTGCTCAGAGGGCTGTTTTGAAGGTTTGTTGTTTTAAGCCTCACCTGTGTCCTACAACTGAGCTTTATGAATACTGCCAAGTACTGACCGTCAGAGCTCTTTGTTCTGGCTACTGTAATCATGCAACACTCTTTAACAGAGCTTAGGACAGATACTACTCGCCGCAATCATCTTGTAGCTGTCTCCTCGAGGGTTAGGACATCATTTGGCCAAAAATTCTTAATTTTTCTGGGACCGTACCTTTATAATAAACTACATAAAATCTTATGTACAAGAGCAAAACTATACTCTACGAATAGCTTCTTTGTCAGACATATTCTGCCACAGAAGAATTACTGAAAATCTTAAAGTGACACACACATGCTTAATATATTTTAATCGATAGCATAATTTGAACCAAAATCGATTATTTAATTAGTATTGGAGCTATTGTATCGGTGATCTATAAGAGCTGTGCCTCATTAAGATACATCGGCATTTGGCGACGACGGTACGGTAACGCCACCGCCGCCAAGTTGGAAGGTTGGAAGGTTGGAACGTTGTCAGTGTTGCCACTGTAATGTACACGTGTGAACTGCACCTCGCTCACTCAGTCGCCCCTCAGCCGCCATTAGTCAACGATGTACATAGCGAAGAAGTATCTCGATGCCTACGATCAAGACGTAAACGAAATAAGTGTCCAGACGCCATGACTACTCGAATAGACGGCCTTCGGAGGCTGGGCAATATAGTGGGAGTAACTAGGCCTACGCCGCTGGTGACGTCACCATGGTATCTTAATGAGGTAGGGCTCTTAGAAGCCAATCCAAAAGACAAAGTAAATTAAGTCTCAAGCATGTATGATCTCAAGGTGGGTAGGTGATGTGACAGAGACGTAGTGCGCATGTCTATTTTAACGTCATCGAAGCCGTGCCCGATCCGTAGTACACCTAACAAGTTCACCTTGGTGGACTACGGGCACTTGTTTTGACCCATAGTACACCTCCTAGGTGTACTATGGGCACATCTATAAATTGTATCATCCGTAGTATACCTGAGAGGTGGTCTATGGCTACTTTGTAAGTTATATGACCCTTGGTATACCTCAAAGGTGTACCATGGACACTGTTTAAATTTATTATCTAGCTAGGTATCACATGAATATTAATAAATTTTACAGAATTAAAAAATAAAAGTTTAAGGATGTTATAAAATAAAATATATGTATTCAGTTTTTTGGATTTCGCCGTGAGAGGTGAAAGTACTCCACTGATTCGTGTAGTTCTATCTTAGTTTATCCAAAGCGTTTTCTATTGTTATTTCATTATTTATTATTTGCATCTGTACTGCTGAAATGTAATTATCATTTTCAATGTTTTTTACGCTTAACGATAGTTTTTTCCTTATGATTTTTGTCAAATTATCTTTTATATAATTCAAAAATCTGAGTAGCGTGTTTTTGTTTAATGCTCTATTTAATTTTCCATTAAACCCCTCTGCAACATTATTTGTACGATATCTCTGTCCAAATACGCTCAATTTTTTGTTACTTTCATTTATGTTAACTTTGAACCAAAACTTGTCCACATATTGTATACATGTATCTAGTTATTCACCACGTGAACAATGGGGGAAATAAAAGCAGATAATTGGTTTGAGGTCTACTTATTCCCAGAATAATTGTCGGTACAATATTTCTTAAGAAGCTTATTAATTAATAGAAACAGTGCCAAGGAAGATGGCTAGTGGCAAAGTGAGTAGGTACATTAAGAAGCGAGGGCGCGCATGATCCGCTGGAAATGACAAACTAAATTTATACGACACAAAATGAATCTTAGGCGCATAGAACGCAAGCCTGACTTATGCTTAAACGTATGACGAGCATGCGGCCTTCCTTACTTGAGACGCATTCACGACAAATCGGATGATCTTTATACAAATCTACATGATATCTAGCTATAGAAATGAATACGCTGCTAGTGCGAGTACTCAAGTGAAATTAAACAACAATGAATCTTAAGAACTATGACAAAATAAACAGTTTTAAAGACGCGGGCGCCGCGAATACATTCGATGTATACAAATCAAAATAAAAGGTTTGTAAGGCGCGGGAACCGCTAATTTCTATTTAACAAAAATAAAGGTTAATATATACGGCAAAGGCGCCGCTAAACTATGTAAAATAAACTAAAACACTAGCCGTAATAATTGTTATATTACTACTAAAATAAAAGTCTTATAAGGCCTAGGCGCCGACAGTAGTCATTGAAACTTGGTACTCTTCGCACTCAGATTTGATATTTCCAGCCGTCTTGTATGTATTCTTCAGGTAGTAATGGCAAAACTGATGTCAGAGCCACAATTCGTTTTTTTGCCTTTGATTTGACCAGTCTTAATTTTTTAGCCTTTTTCTAAATTGCATTGGCCCAATAGTAATAACAACCAACAATTTCTATATCTGGGAAAAACTCGATCAGGGCATTAATAGCACCTAGCTCAAAGTCAACATGAAACTGTTTAGGTTTAAAATCACGTAATTTTGTTTTTAATATATCAAATAACGTAGCATAGGTTCTACATTTTTTATCTGGCAGTAAATCAAATATTAACGGTTGCACATTTGTAAACACTGTAGAGCTGCCACAATCTCCGTAAATTATATACAGTTGGTAAAAGGGATACGGGCAACTTTAAAATGTGCTATCGGAAATAATTCTTTAATTGACGCAATTGAATTTATAGCCTCTTCCGACATAAATATTAAAATGCGAGATTCGCCATCATCGTAATCGGCGAATAAAAAATTTGCGAATTTATTTGGCACTTCAATCTCATTTAATTTTTTTAACCGTTTTTCTCACTGCTAGTGCATTGTTTCTCGCATTATACATGCCATGCTTTACATTGACTAGTGTAGGTATTTCTGAAATGAGGTGTAATTCTTATTTTTCAATGTTGTAACTGTTTTGGCATAGAGATTTGGCAGAGGTAAATCAGAAGTAACTACTTCTTTTAATTTCGCAAAATGTTTGTCTATTCATTTTTTTTTCAAAACAGGTTGACAACAATGTTGCTTGTTCATACTTTTAATTATATTGTCCTGAAAATAATGTGAAAATAGTGTGAAAATGAAAAAAAACATGATAAAAAAACGACAGGTTGCACTCCGGGAGTGCCGGCAGAAGTGAAAACTTGAATATTAACGTTGTGCATTTTTGATATTTTGGAATGGTTAGAGAATAATTTTGTACGAATTGCTTTCATTACCAGTATAAAAGTACTATTATTTATGTGGTGGAATACAATATTCATTTATTGCGCTATCGTACGCAAACATGACAATTTATATTACATTAAAAATTTAACACTTCAGAACTATTACAATTATTTTACATTAAAAAGTTTATCACCGCCATCACACATGTGGCAGTCGTGTGACATTCGCGCAAGCGCCCTGCGCCGCCTGTCCTCTCTCCATCCGTCTTACGAATTTTCGATCAGGTCACGTGTCCTGACGCGAGTTTAGAAATTTTTACCCATTCCAAAAAGTACACAGCGCCGCTAAAGAAGTTTTCACTTCAATAAATATTATCAATAAACAAATCAAGAAATAATTTATACATATTAAATACAATAAAAATAAAATAACTATTATACAACTTATAGCTAAGAACAATTAAAGTGCGTCGTAGAATTCCTCCGCATCGCATGCCTCTTGTGGTAGCGTTCCCAGAAGACTGGCAGCATTGCCACGTTGTATGGCAATGCTTATTCTCTGATCTAAAAAGAGGCCAGCCTTCTGGTCACGAGAAGCGTCAACCATACGCTTCGCAATCTCACGGAAGACGTTGCGAGCGCTCGAACCCCATGACCCCAAAGTCTCGACTCCAAACGGCACAAATTCATAATCTCCGATGAGATTGGAGTATTCGCGCCGCTTGAGAGCCTCTGCAGAAGCAGCAGCAGCACCAGCACAGCCAGCCGTGCTAGTTATATGGGTAGGAGCCATGGTATCAACGCATGTGGCGTCCCACACCAGAGTCCTACCCATCTTCCATGGCATTAACGACATGCCATCCGGTCTCTTGCCATCGTCACGCGCCAAACCGTTTGGTTCTAGTACAGCTGGTACACCGGCGGTGACAAGAGCACGGCGGATTATGTCGTTGAGGCTGGCGTGCTGTGGAATTCGCCCAGCGCTCCTGCAACACGACAGACCATGGTGTCCGAGTCTGTCAACGGCTTCTCCACAACGGCATTGATGCGGAGAAACACATAGCGCACCTAAACGGAGACAAGTTGCGATGCGGAAGGTAGTGTCATCTAACATAGTCCCTACGTTAGATGACGGAAGAGCTTGTAGCCAAAGACCCGATTCCCACACTCCAACCGCCAGTAAACGGGCACGCTCAGCAGCATTGGAACATGTATTTAGTAATTTTTTTCCAACTAAGCTGCAGAGCGGCCCGTCCCACTGACGCTGCGAGAAAAGGTTCCTTGGGAGATCGGTGTTTGGACATGCAATTTTCCAAGCGTTCACTGCATCAGTCTTACACAATACTTCAGAATTAACTAGTGCAAGGATTTTCCTAGTTAATTCTTCCGTACTGTGGACTGAAGACAGGAACGCTGGTAAGCTGACATCTGAAATTTTGCGAATACCGAGCCCACCCAAGCGAATCGGTAGAGTCGCTTGTAGTAAAGCTCCGGTCATCCAAGGCCACATTTAAAATTTTGGTGAGGGTATTTTCTATAATTTCGTCCATTTTTTTCAAAATTGTTATATGTTTAAAAAATGGTGTCGATCGTAGGGCATGGGTAAATTTTGGAACCAATAGGCATTACCGAAGAATAGTGAAAGCCGAGTGTACCTATATTAATTTTGAGTAGGCGATCCGAAATGTTGCTAAAATTTTGAATTTTTTCCTCTATAAATGAGGTGTAGGCATCTTCTAGGATTGGGGACCCGAGGAGACGTAAAGAGTCTTTTTCTAAAATTTTGATGTGGGAGCTATGGAATTGAATTTAGAAATAGTAGAAATTTTGTCCGAAACGTCATTCAAAAAAATCTCGCATTTGCTGTCATTTAGTTCTAAACCAATTAATCTAAATTCATTTTTAATAAATGCCAAATCTTGTAAAACTGTCTCCACATCTCCCCCTAGAGTCCCATCGTCTAGGTACCATACATTAAATTTAGAATTTAACCGCCGAATAATGGGCTGAATAGCTAAACTGAAAATTACCGGTCCAAGAGGGTCTCCTTGTTGACATCCAACAGCTGATTTCAAAAGGTTGTCCTTGTATAATAATAGATAAAGATAATCAAATTGATATATTATGTTTCTGTGAACACAATATGGTGGCATTGGATACTGATTTGTTATGTATACCTAACTTCACGTTAGCGACTTACTGTGCAAGGCGCGTGAGGCGCGGAGGTACCTGCATTATGGTGAGAAATGGACTTAGGTATAAGGCTATTGAAAATGTACCGCCTTGTAGTGTGCCGGGGATAATCGAATGCTGTGGGATAGATCTTATTGATCATAACATCATAATATTGTGTATCTATAGACCTCCACAAAGGGATCAGGTAAAATACAAATTTAATGTGTTCTTTGATGTGTTATACCGGGTTCTCTCGTTGTTTCCATTCGATAGTAACAGAAAGTTAATAGTGTGTGGTGATTTCAATATTGACATTTTAAAGACAACAATTTATTCTCAGCAATTCATTCAAATACTTCAAGGGTTTAATTTAAAATGTGAAATAAACAAACCTACTCGCCTATGCAGTGGAACCTGTATTGATAACTTTGCACATAATTTACGACGATGTAAAAGTGAAGTACTAGAACTGGCAGTATCAGACCATACAGCACAACTACTACACTGCCCTGTCAATAAGACATGCAGACTAGATTTTTGGTTTACTCAAAAACGCAACTACTGTAGTAATAATATGGAAAAGTTCGTTGACTACCTTAAGAGTTTGGATTTTGCTAAAGTATACGCCGAAACTGATTGTAGTTGCGCTTTTAATATATTTCATGAGATATTTTCATACGCATATAATATATGTTTTCCTAAAATTAAAATTAAAATCTCCACAAAAATAAAACCCAGATGGGTAACTAACGGTATTAGGGCTTGTAGTAAAAGAAAGCGTGAACTATTGTGGATATACAGACGATGTCCTACTGAGCGTAATAAACTAAATTTTAAATGCCTATCTCGCAGGCTTAAGAAAATAATTAATTTAACACAAAAACAACAACACAATAAATATGTACGTTCTTCTAAAAATAAATGTAAAGCTACGTGGAAAATAATAAACAAAGCCAAAGTTAGTTATCCTACTGAAGGTATTGGGCAAGTAAAAGTAAATAACCAGTTGATAACTAATCCTATGACCATTGCACAAGCATTTAATGACTTCTTTGCGGACCAAGCACAGTCGATAAAAGGTACCAGATACATCAATTCTGTCAAACCTAGCAAATCCTCTTCAATGTTTATGCAACCTACTATACCACAGGACATATTTAAAATTATAAACCAATTAAAAAATACAGCTAGCACGGGATATGATGAAATAAGGACAAGTGTTGTAAAAAAGGTATCGTTGTACATTGCGCCTGTCTTAAGCCACATTATTAACTCCTGCATTATGCAGGGTATATTTCCCGATAAACTAAAAAAAACTGTGATAAAACCACTTTTTAAAAAAGGAGACAAGGAAGATCTCTCATGTTACAGGCCAATTGCCTTAGTACCAATTTTTTCTAAAATATTTGAGCGAGTCATTTATGATAATATAAATAATTATTTTGAGGTTCATAATCTTTTTGCTGAACAACAGAAAGGATTTAGAAAAAATAAATGTATTGATACCGCCATATTTGATTTTCTTAATATAATTATGGCCAGAGTCGATAAACGTTTGCCCGTTGCGGCGCTTTATATGGATATGACGAAGGCATTCGACTATGTAGACCACAAAATTCTCATTGATAAATTAAATTCATACGGCATTAGGGGAAACTTATCTAGTCTGCTCGAATCATATTTAACAAATCGTCAACAGATCACTGTAATTAACAGGATAAGTTGTAAACCTAACACTGAACATCATTACCAGTCAGACGTGAGAAATATAGCTTACGGTGTGCCGCAGGGGAGTACATTGGGGCCGTTGCTGTTTAACGTTTACATCAATGACTTTCCGTCAGCAACAACATTTCCCATGGTAATGTTTGCTGATGACGCTACGGTTGTATTTGACAAACCTAATATAGATGTAATTGAATCGGAAATGAATGACAGTATTGGCTCTCTGGTTGCTTGGCTTGAGGCGCAAAACTTAAAAATTAACATTGGGAAAACGACTATAATGAACTTTGGTAGAAACATAGACGAAGACCTACATCTAAATGTTAAATATAATGGTGCAAAAGTGAATGAGGCTACAGTAACAAAATTTCTTGGGTTACAAATAGAAAACACATTGCAATGGAAAGAACAGATCGGAAAAGTATGTGGAAAATTAAATCAACACGCATACGCCTTATACATGTTAAACAAATCTGCAAATCAAGATACTGTACTCACAGCATACCATGGGTTTGTTGCGTCCACTTTAAGGTACGGTATTATATTCTGGGGGAATGCAGTAGGCAAAGAATTGGTTTTTAAGGCACAAAAACGCTGTATCAGAGCAATATGCAACTTACACACCACTGATACATGTAAGCCACATTTTATAAGTTTAAAATTATTAACAATGCCGTCCATGTACATTCTCGAAATGTGCATGTTTGTTAGACGGAACTGGTCAAAATTTTCACCAGTAAGTAGTAGCCGTAGAGCAGGTAAACTCCACGTGGTAGCGTCTAAAACAACCATGTATAAGAATAGTGTCTTCTGCATGGCACCTACAATCTATAATAAACTGCCTAAATCTATAAGTTCCATTGACATTTTACAAGAGTTTAAAAATAAATTGCTCACATTATTATTAGAGAAAGCCTATTATTCGATCAATGAGTATCTAAACGAGAAATTTTAATGATTTTATTGTTACATATTATTATTGGTTCATAAGATTTATTAAATTGACATTGACAATAGATTATAATTATTGTATATGTATATGACAGTAAAATGTATTGTTTGAGCGTTATGAGCAATGTATTATTATGAGCAGTAAGGACTAATCTTGTAATCGATATCTACTAACCATAACTGTAAGTACCAATACTAATCATGATGACATTTAATTTTAATTTGTACGCCATGTAAGTGGCAGGACATAGTGCACCTATATTTATTATTTTAAGATCTTTGTAAAACCTATGTTCCACAATTTAATAAATAATAAATAAATAAAAATAATTTGGAGGGGTATCTGTAACATTGCCAAAGAAAATTATAATTTTTGGGTGTTTCTAATTTAGCGTGGTTCAACAAGGTGTCCCTGTTCACCGAGTTGAAAACATTCTTCACATCAACCTTGAGAATGACCTCACCTTTACTGGAGCCAAGGTAGGTTGATAAAGCGTGTATGGCAGCCTCACAGCCCCCCTTTGAACCAAAACCAATTAGGAGGGGCTGGAACTTCAAAGATAACTCGGTTTTGTAATATTTACAACAGAGTTTGGCTGCCATACGTCGGTACGTACATCACACGGCAATGGGACGAATGCCACCATCTCCCTTGCGTAGGGCACACAAATTAGCCTCATACAAAATGTCTATGATGGCATCATCCACACTACCGGAGAGCATCAAATTCATGAGAACCGTTAGCTCCTTCAGAAGTGCCTCACCAGCCTCCCCGGCGCTTGGCCCTAAAAGATCTTTTAAATGTTGTGGGGTTAATGCGTCAAGACCTCCGGCAGAATCACTTCGAAAGGAGACAACGGCTGCCAACACTTCCTTGGCCGTTACGCACAGGCAATCAGGGTCGGGGACAGGTGCCTCAGGAAAAGAACGGCCCCCCGCAGGCGCTGGATGCTTGTTCCACAGACCAGTAAGGGTCTCCGGAGAGCAGGGCGCCACTACGTCGCTACTAAAAAGCAATCTCGATGCCCCACTTATATCACCAAACCTTAATTTGATGATGATTCAATCAAGTTAAAAATATTGCTTTCCCAAAAAGAAGAGTATGTTGGGTTTAAATTTTCCGTTATGACGCTACAATTATTTTTAATTTGAGACGTCAATGAATTTGTTGTTGTTCGGTGGGCTGTCCGGTCTGTCTTGTCTGTTCTAATATGTAAAATTTTGTATGGGAAGGTGAGCAGTTGCTCCCAAGCCGTTTTAGTATTTTCTCGAAGTACTAGACCTATGCAGTTTGACAAACTTTTCGCAACAATTGGTCTTGCACCGCGAGGAATTCTATTTAGGATCGAAACAGAGTTTTTTAAGTGAGATAGTCTTTGCCAAAAGGGAATTTCAATAATGTTTTCAGAAACTGTACTGGTAGAGGGTTCAATAACCAGAGGGGGGTTCGGAGATACATGTCGGGGTTTGTGTACTTTTCCGATATGTATCTTCAAACCTCGCTCACTCTTAAAAATACGGGCTTGGGAGCAGTGACGGCATCCTATCACATTCAATAGCGAAGCAGTAGGTTGACTTACCTCCGCATCACTATCGTGCAACATATGTGTAATATGATGAATGAAGCACTTAATTTTTTTTAAACTAACATATTGTTCCGTAAACACTATATATACAAAAACACTTTATAAATTAAAAACAACTGTCACAATAAAATAGCACTGAAAATGTTTTTTGTGGCAGCTGGTTGCCAAGGAGCCCGTTGCCTTGGGAGCGGCGTCCGTGGCGTCCCGTCACAAAAACCAGCACCTTGCTTCTCCATACATTGCTCATACAAAGATATATTAGATTGTGGTCCATACAATGTGACCTAAATTATGTGTTTGTATTGTATTTGACATAAAGTCATTAGCATTTGACCATTGGACTGGCTGTGGTCATGGCGTGGATGACTCAGGGGTGTACACCATATCAACCCAAATATTCTTGACATTCATGATACCAATGAATTCATGATAAATTAATTTTAGCATATAAGTGTTATTAATTATAACCCGAAAAACAATATAAATTAAATATTATCAAAATATATAAATACATAAATTATATAAAATATTTATGTACTCGTATATCAAACAACTTACTTTGAGGATGATATTGCTCGAACATTTATATTTTTTGTATAACGAACACTTCCATAACTGACTTTCATTTGTAATGGATTTAACTTTGTAATATTGATGGTCACCATGCAGTAATATTATACCACCTCTTCTTTTAATAAAATTTAATTGTTCTGACATGATATTTATGTCATTACTTTGAAAACTTTTACAATAACTGTGATATTACTCGCATAACACATGAAACGTGTACTGCGGATCAGGAATGAACTTTGGATGACACATGTTATGTCTATTAAAATAAAAATTAAATAAATACATTTTCTTCTTCCTTCATGCAGGCAGCATGAAGGTTCGTTATAGTAAATGTGGTGAACCACGAGTCACAACAAGTGCCCGTAGTACACCCAGGTGAACCATGGGTCCGTAAAGGTGAACTTGTTAGGTGTACTACGGATCGGGCGGGATCGAAGCGACATGACGACTTCGGTTCCCAAAGCAACAATCTTTTTGAAATAATAATTTAGCAAACCATCTGCGCGCCCTGGCTTCACTCAGGTGCAAATATAGACTTAGAAAAGAATCTTTCACACAAAGCTTGTCCTGAGGATAATGAATTTAACAATAAATAAATTATTAAATAAGGAAACACCATTTTTTTTTCATAAAGCGGAATCCTGTGGTTGGTTTTATGTCGGACCCGCTGTCAATTGCCGAGGGTGACATTGCTATCTAATCTGGACCCGAGAGCCTTTAGTCAAAGACTTGAGTGCCGTCAACTTACGAAGCAGTGGTTCCTACTTAAAAGAATTCGGGTACAACGTAACCTTTTACGTACAGCACTAAACTTGAGTGCCTCACACCCTTTACACTTGTTATAATATTTGTGTGATGTGATTATTAATGGCCAGACAATTAAAAACATTTAATTACTATAGTCAGAATTTTAATTCGATTCCAGATTTGACATTAGCTACTGTCATTTTGTGAAATAATTATACCACATATAATAGTGTAGTGATGAACCCAAAAATCGATAAACAATCAGTGTGTGTGCCATCAGTGTGCCAATTAAAGACTAAATTATTGATTTTTATTTAAATAACTACATAATTATTCATAATAATAATTTATTAATTAGTAATCGCTGCTCTATTTTATAAAAAGTTAATATTTTTGTTTTTATATTAAAAACAAAACTTATAATAAAAGAACCTAGATAAATTGTGAAGATTACCATGATGAGATGAATGCAGTTTGTTTTGAGGAGTGGTTCGCTGGAATCTTACCAAAATTGAGACCAAACTCAATAAAATTGTGGTGATGGATAATGCACCTTACCACTCCCGAAAATTGGAAACGGCACCAAAAATAAGCTGGAAAAAAGCTGCCGTTCAAGATAGGCTTTTAAATAAAAATATTCATTACGAACCAGATATGGTTAAAGCTACGCTTTTAGAACTGATTCCACATAACGAGTCTTTTAATAAGTACGCTGTAAACGAAATGGCAGCACAACATGGGATCACGGTTTTAAGACTGCCCCCTTACCATTGCGAGCTAAACCCTATCGTATTGATATGGGCGCAGGTAAAGGGGCATGTAGCTCAAAATAATAAAACCTTCAAATTGACAGACGTGAGAAATTTATTTCAGTAAGGCATTCAAAAAATTACGACTACCGAATGGTCTAAATGCGTATCCCATGTTGTCAAAGAAGAGGAAAAAATGAGTAGGCTAGATATGTTAATTGACAATATCACAGACACATTTATAATAAATGTTACAGAAAGTGACAGCGATAGCGATAGCGATGACGGCGACAATTTATAAAATAAATTTACAAAAAAAAAAATTATACATCTATCTGTTTTATTTGTCATGTTCCTTCATGATCACATTTTTTTATTTATCTCACACACAATTATAAAAGAAAAGTCTCAGATCGTTAATTAATCGTCAAAACTAAATTATCGGTTCAGAAATATTTAATTTCCTGATATACTTAATTTACGATAGTAAAATTATAAACGAGAAAAATCGATCCGGAAATATTCCATTTCCATATCGAATAATTTCGCAACGTCACTATTTAGTACTTGTCATAACGTTGCAACAGTGAAATTGTCAAATCTGGAATCGAATTAAAATGCCGAGTATAATGGTTTTATATTTTGTGAGGTTTAGTTAATAAAGTATAATAATAAAAAATACATTGAAAAATAAAATATTACAAATACACCTAAATTTACAATTTTTTTAATGTCAGAGTAGATATTGAATATGAATCGAATTTCGTCATAGAGGTTCAACACAGCACTCCTCCTCGCAATGATAAGCCTAAGAGTTTACTTAGTTGCAGATGTCGAGGTCCTGGTACTCCTTTCGCTAACACATCGGCCAACGTAATTTGAAGTGTCTTTGTATCGCACACTAATAATTCCACTTTGTAAATGCTCTTTCCAAAAATGAAATTATGGGTTTCGCTTGATACCTTATGATAGCATTTTCCCATAATTTCTATACTGCTTGGTTGTCATTGAAAATCATTATTTTATCTTGCTTCACTGCTGTTATGTTTTCAGCAGTAGCCTTAGATGGAGAGCTTCATTCATAACTTCTGATGGCGATATATTGCTCCTTGCTTTTTGGATTGCCAGCTTACAACCATCCTCTGCTAGCACTTGTTATAATATTTACGTGATATGCTCATAAATGCCCACAACAAACTTAGTAAATTACCTACTAACTAATTGCTTTATTTTTGCGGTGGAAAATAAAATGTTATATAGGTTTTTATAGGTCCATGAGTTAAAATTATTTTAATGTCAGACATTTTTCTTTTTTTAGTAATTTTTCAAGTTAATACCTTGGTTTTTAAATAAATATTCTGCCAGTTATTTAAAAAAGGTAAGTATTTCTTTAAAACGTCTAACAAATTACTTAAAAGTTGATCCATTTAGTGTGAAAAATAAATGGCGCTATACAATACGTATAGCGATGACTCTTTTCCTTGCTCAATAATAACCTTACTCAAATTGGTACTATGAGCTTGTAACAAAGTTTTGATTGATTCCTGCCTATTGACAGAAATGAATGAACTATTTATAATAGTTGTCTATTCCCTGCTATAATTCGTTCCCACTGGAGCTGTGCTGCGAAGACAAAAAAGTCAGAGCATCTCCGTAATAATCCTCCGGCGATTCAAGTGTTATTTCTTTCTTTCATTAAATACATTATTAATAAGTAGGTAATAAGTACATTAATACATTTAAATCACCTAAATCCTCGGAGTGTTAGGGAGAGAAGAATCAATATCCCATATATCACCAATCATTATATTCGGTTTCACGTAATAAGGGATGAACCGGATTTGACGACATAGTGTAATAATTAGAAATGGGTGTCATGTGACAATGTAAAAAAAATTGGTTCGCAAGCGTCAGATGTAATAATAAAAAAATATGTGTCATATGACAATGAAAGAAAGTAAGTGTGTAATCTCCTATTTAAAAGAAATATAAATAAAATTGGTTTGTAAGTACATTACCATAAAAGTTCGGGCGCCTTGGAGATACACATGCCTAAGATAATCAGCGGATATTGGAAACTTTTAATCTTCCGGAGGTGAGCTAAATGAAACCAAACTGTGAGGTTTAAGGTTTTATTGTCCACTCCAGTGTGCATTTAGAAATAGTTGCAAGGATACATTCCTAATGTATATCTAACCTTAAATTTAAAATTAGATTTTTATAAGCTATGTCTATATTATCCTACGTCAATATGATTCTATGTCACCAATGCACTTTTAGGTCATTTTGAAGTTTAGATTTAAAATATAATTAAAGTAAGCTCACGGCATCCCTCGGCGAGTATATGTAAACACAGCAGCGAGAAAGCTCGTAGCAGGCGAAGTTTTCAGTTTAAGCCCATGCGGTACATCCATGTTTGAGGTGAAAAGTCCAAACCCTCCATAAGGAAATGCAGATGACCGAAGACAAAAGAACGCCGAAAAAGGTCCAAAGAAAAGAGAAAAGGCAAAGCCAAAGGCGGTTCCAATTTGGAAACCTGTAATAAAATTGCATGTCATTAGAACAACTCCTATATATGAACACGAGGTCCTAATTTTCTATAAATTTGCGCGACTTACCGCCTTAATTTGCTGGAACAATGCCAATAGCAAAAGAAATCATAATATTTTCAGATTAAGAGCTGAAACAATAGAATTTTAACAATTATTTTTCAAATTAGGAGCGTGGCGAATTTCCATCAAAGGGAATCTTATTAAAAAATAACAACTCACCAGAAATAAACTATAATTCCACAAGAGGATAGTTGTGAGGACACAAACTATTATCCTTTAGGCCAAAATACTCTCATTTTTATGAGATTTATTGAAATTAAGTTACGAAGCCATGAATATCGACCATCCCGTCTCAATATAGGAAAAAAGGTGCTTTTGACAGCGATACGTCAAAATGTCATTCACTCCGCGCTCCGAAACCCTTCGTTCAAAAATAGAATTAAAACAGGTGTGACGACGTTCGCAGAGCGCGTCGTTACATTACATCCCTCCCCAAAAAGAAAAAAGAAAGAAAGAAACTACCTTTTCTAATGAAAATTATGAGAGTCCAGAACAAAATTCCAAAAAAACCTCAAAAGACAAAATGTCTTGCAACATTTTTCAATAAACAAAAAAGGCAATGCGAAAGCATCTTGCATTGGGTATTGCAGAAATAATTATAAATTAAAGAATGGGAAAGCATTCCTAAAAATCAAAGAATGTGAAAACACTCGAAAAGTAAAGAACCAAACTCAGAAAAGAGTAAAAACTTATTTCAACACAAAAGTGAAAATAAATCCTTCAATAAAACAAATTAAACAATCCCTACTCAATTCCATTCCAGATATCGATTAGGCAACCAACGCCGTCGAATCTAATCCTTGATCTTAACCAGCCTTCTAGCATCAATACAAAAGTGCGGTTGAGCTCCTACGCCACCGACTCTATACCAGCTATTCCTGAAACAAAAATATAAAGAAAATATGACAATTGTGACCAGTACAACACCACTGACTTTCTGAGCACAACCGCATAAGAAAAGTATGACATTTGCGACCGGCACAACACCACCGACATCCCGTGCGCAAAGCATAAAAAATGTAACAATGTGTATAAAAACACAATCGTACAAAAAGAGAAAAACGACAATTACGACCGGCTCAACACCACCAGCTTCCCGTGCGCAAAGCGTAAGGTGTGACTATGTGTATGAAACACAATAGCACAAAAAATTGTAAAGTCCAGTAAGACACAAGTTTCCCAAAAAATGGTATAACAAGGTGTGTAAAAAAATGCATAAAATGCGTCCAATCCGAGAATCTTAATACTAAGAAAATAACCCAGAACTGTACAAAAATAAAGTTCAAGAAACTTAATTTTCCATTCCCTAAGTGAGTGGAAATAAGTCAAGTGAATTTAATGTAGAAAATGAATATTAAATTTCACTCCTATATTAGAGTAGAAACTAAATTCCTAAATTTGTACAAAATATACAATATTAAATATACAAGTGTATAAAAATATATACAGGAAAATAATCCTATACAACAAAGATAAATAAAAATATAAGATCTTTTGATGTGGAACAATTTGTTAATATGGAGTAGAGTTACACAATAACAAGTCCTAAAATGACCTAAGTTATTTTTGAAGGAAACTAAAATTGAAATTAATAAATTGTTGTGAAGTTCCTAACATACATCTCCTTTCAAAATCCCTTAGCCTCACAAACATCACCTTACAATGGGATTATACTTCAAACAAAGTACCAAAGACAAAGATAGACATTGTCAAAACAAGAATAATTTTAATATTTAATTATGTCTTTAATATGATAACGACCAGTATAGTTTTTATTAAGGTCTTTTAAAACATAAACATTAGAGGAAATTTTATCTATTATTTCACACTTAACAAACTTAGGTGCTAACTTAGCCGAAAAGAATGCAGGAGCATTAGACTGCACAAAACTTCTCCTCCACACTATATCTCCCACCTCAAAAGAAATGACCTTCCTTCCTAGATTATAATAACGCGCATTACGCTTATAAGCTTTAAGCAATGAAGCTTGAACTTTTATAAAAATATCACTAAGTGATTTAAGTGAAAAAGCAAATGAAGACCTATCAACAACATCAAGTTGATTGAGGTTATCAAAAGAATTACTAAAACGGTGCAATGAAGCATCAAAAATAAGTTCTCTACCGAACATGAGAAAATTAGGAGTGAAATCTGTAGCTAGATTCACACTACTATTTAAAGCTAATTGAACATGAGGCAAATATTTTGACCAAGTTCTATGATCTTCTTTAACAAAACAAGAAATACATGTTTCGACTGTTTTGTTATATCTCTCTACAGGATTATTTTGAGGTGTATATAAAGTATTATAAAATATTTTACTAATATTATAACTTTTTAGAAAATCTACAAATTGCTTAGCTGTAAATTGGCTTCCATTATCACAAACAAAAATTTTAGGTGTTTCAAACTTAAGAAATATTTTAAAAAGTGAAATAATTTTATTTAACTCATGTTTCTCAGAAGGAGAAAGTTCAGAAACAGAAGTAACTGCATTTACACAAGTAGTGGATTCATATTCAAAAGTAATATTATTCCATAAGTCTTTAGCAAGATTAAATTTCAACCAAAAGTCAAATCCCAAAATAATTGAAGGTTTAAAAGAAGGTATTATCAAAAAATCTACATTTTTAGTTAAGTTATCACAAGTGATAGGTAAAACCATAGTTCCAATAACATTGTGTGCAGAACCATCAGCAGTAACAGCGTTACCTTTATAAGGTTTAAATTTATAACCTAATTGCAAAAATGTTTGATGAATATTAGAACCGAGTACACAACTACAAGCTCCACTATCTAACAAACCTGAATAAAATTTATTATTAATATTAAAATTCAAATAAGGTCTAGTGTCTTTATGTTTAACAAACAAAATAGGAGCAGCCCTGATATTATTAAAGAAAACTTTCAAATAATCCAACCAATCATTAAATTCTTTCTTACAAGTGGCTTCATTCGGAGCATTGCTAAATTTTTTCAACATCGAGTCACCAGAAGTTTTATCAAAAACTAGGGCTCGATGGGACCTGATACGTTTTTTGACTGAACAGTATTTGAATTACAAACCCCGCAATTCCTCGCAGCGACGCCAAGCCTGTGACATGAGGCATCTCATAAGTAGAAGTACCAACTGGAACATCACCAACAATATTCTCAAACAAAGGCGGGACCCGCATTTCCCTATCCATGTTTGATTTATAAAAGGATGTGAAAATCTAATAAAAAGTTGTATTAAATACACTATAAGTTTCCAATTAAAGTATCAATTAAAGTTTCTAATTAAAGTTAATTAAATTATGAATGAAGTTAATTGCATTGATAGCAAAACGCTAAACTCAAAAGTCAAACAAACTCATAGAATGGAATGTTATTGTTGCAAAAATTATTTAGGTCAAATGCCTATAAAGATAAAAATGCATTAGTGATTCACAAAATAAATCATTTATGTCTACTTAAGGTAAACAGCAAACATTCAAACACTACTATGCTTTCACACATGTGAATAAAGGTTAAGAACTAGTAATTATATAATATTACTAAGTGGAAAATCTTACCTGTAATAAACAAAAGCTATATAAGATAAAACAGTTATAACAATAACCATGTTATACAAATTGAAACATTCACCTGTAATTGAGAGATACAAACAATAGTACTAACTTGTAGTATGATTAGTTTTGCAAAGTAAACAATAACAAAGATTTACTGTAATACACAGTTATGTAACAGTAAAAAAAAACATGAAGAAAACACTGTTCTTAACATGATAAAGTAAAAAATAATGCAAAGGTGACAAGGAATAAAGATATATGCACACTGTCATGTCCCTGTTCGCGAGTGCCAATTGTAATAATTAAAAATGGGTGTCATGTGACAATGTAAAAAAAATTGGTTCGCAAGCGTCAGATGTAATAATAAAAAAATATGTGTCATATGACAATGAAAGAAAGTAAGTGTGTAATCTCCTATTTAAAAGAAATATAAATAAAATTGGTTTGTAAGTACATTACCATAAAAGTTCGGGCGCCTTGGAGATACACATGCCTAAGATAATCAGCGGATATTGGAAACTTTTAATCTTCCGGAGGTGAGCTAAATGAAACCAAACTGTGAGGTTTAAGGTTTTATTGTCCACTCCAGTGTGCATTTAGAAATAGTTGCAAGGATACATTCCTAATGTATATCTAACCTTAAATTTAAAATTAGATTTTTATAAGCTATGTCTATATTATCCTACGTCAATATGATTCTATGTCACCAATGCACTTTTAGGTCATTTTGAAGTTTAGATTTAAAATATAATTAAAGTAAGCTCACGGCATCCCTCGGCGAGTATATGTAAACACAGCAGCGAGAAAGCTCGTAGCAGGCGAAGTTTTCAGTTTAAGCCCATGCGGTACATCCATGTTTGAGGTGAAAAGTCCAAACCCTCCATAAGGAAATGCAGATGACCGAAGACAAAAGAACGCCGAAAAAGGTCCAAAGAAAAGAGAAAAGGCAAAGCCAAAGGCGGTTCCAATTTGGAAACCTGTAATAAAATTGCATGTCATTAGAACAACTCCTATATATGAACACGAGGTCCTAATTTTCTATAAATTTGCGCGACTTACCGCCTTAATTTGCTGGAACAATGCCAATAGCAAAAGAAATCATAATATTTTCAGATTAAGAGCTGAAACAATAGAATTTTAACAATTATTTTTCAAATTAGGAGCGTGGCGAATTTCCATCAAAGGGAATCTTATTAAAAAATAACAACTCACCAGAAATAAACTATAATTCCACAAGAGGATAGTTGTGAGGACACAAACTATTATCCTTTAGGCCAAAATACTCTCATTTTTATGAGATTTATTGAAATTAAGTTACGAAGCCATGAATATCGACCATCCCGTCTCAATATAGGAAAAAAGGTGCTTTTGACAGCGATACGTCAAAATGTCATTCACTCCGCGCTCCGAAACCCTTCGTTCAAAAATAGAATTAAAACAGGTGTGACGACGTTCGCAGAGCGCGTCGTTACAATAGGACGAGTTCTTTTAAAGTCCTTTGCTTTATCGGTCTATTTCTTAGTCTACCCGCTTCTGGTTGTAACTACTTCTGTTTCTGATCTATTCTGTATTCGTCGACTTCTGGATTGGTCAACCCTCGGTACGGCCAGCATTATATGGAAATGTTATAACTTTATAATAATTATTGCTATTTATTTTTAAAATCGAATGGATACTAACAGATTCCAGCTTTTTAAATCATACGAATGCTTTTACTAACATAAATTCCATAAAAGGTTATCTTTCTTCAATGCAAAAAAAAATATAAAGAATTTTAAATAGTTCACTTTGCTCAAAAATTAAATTTCATTTATCTTATTTTCTAATTTTGCTAGGTATTTTTTTAACTTTTGTCATAAATAATATCCCTTTCTTTCTGTTTTTCAGCATTTTTGAGAAATACTTCTTTTTATAATAAAATCATAGTGAATTGCTTCATTTTCAGTTTGACCACCTACTACTACCTAATATAATGTGGTTTCATAGAATAAACTAAAGCTTTACGATGGTATCTGCGCAAAAAACTCATACTTTGAAAAGTTTCATACTTTGAAAGCAAATTATATCTAAGTATTAAAAGTGTAACTCTCATCTCTCATCGGACTATTTAACATGATTTTTTATACAACTTAGGTGGCTGACACATTCCAATAGGTGAGTACACGGCCCACCTGATGGAATTGTGAATTGCTTCATTTTTCAGTTTATGTAGGAAGGCATAAAAATCCTTTTTTTGGGAAACGTGTATTTTAGCCTTCTAAGGCATTCGTTGTCCTATGACGCTAGTACGCACAACTCAATATTTCAGAATCCAGAGAAATCCATTGGGATTCAAAATATTTATTTAAATAAAATAACCTCATCTTCATTACCGTTGATAATAGTATATACCAAGCATTTAAAATGCGGTGAGTAGGTAACAAGGATAACAATGATGCCAATTTGGTAAGTTTACGACCTTCATGAGAGTCGTACTACTTCGAATCCTTGGATTTTTGCCACACATTTCTATTGAAATAAATAAAATGGGTAGTTAGTTGGCAGTTTGAATAAACATTTTTTTTGCATTTATTACAGCTTTGAATAAACATTTTTTTGCATTTATTACAGCTTTCTTGCAGTCACATTTGAAATTGTTAATACAAATTCCCAAAATCTATTTGATCAGCGAAAAAAATAGCAATAATAATTATAAAATTATGACATTTCCATACAATGCTGGCTATGTAATGTATGTATGTAATGTACTGAGGGTTGACCAACCCAGAAGTCGACGAATACAGAATAGGTCAGAAACAGAAGTAGTTACAAACAGAAGCGGGTAGAACTTTAAAATAACTCGTCCTATGTCATCAAATCCCTATTACCGTATTCCGTAATGCCCCGCGTAATAATCATTAAACAAGAATTTATTTAACATTTCATAATATATAGTTTGGTTTGAATATTTGGACGTTTTACATATTTTTAATAAGATGATTATCATAATAATAGTAGCACTGTGTGTCTATTGGTAGTTTTAATATTCACGGATGAATATTTTTAAATATTATTTTTTAGACTTTTAAATATAAGTTCGAAATTACCAGAGTATCCACGGAGCCTACTGAAGATAATTTAAAACCGGGGTAAATCACCGGATACTGAAATCTATGTAGTCAAGCCCTACACCTAATGTCAGTAATTTCTTTTTAAAAGACCATGGAGTTTTTTTTTCAAAAAAGGTTTTTAAATAAAGTTTTTACTTTGAAGTAAAATACTCGTATGTTCTAAGTACTTTAATTTTAAATTTGTTTGTTAAATATTGAAGCATTTTCTATGAGTTCTTCTAAGAAATTTATAACATAACATAAACTCACGCCTATATCCCCGAAGGGGTAGGCACTAGCACCCACATTTCGCCAGTTTATGTTTAGGTCTCAATGGCGACAATATTTCCATTAACCGGGCACTTATAAACCTGCGATACCTTATATATCTGCATTTATAGACGTACCGCGAGGTGCAACAAGCTCGCAGTTACGGTGGTAATGTGAGCGCGTAGGTTGTCGCTACGAGCAAGTAATGCTCGAGCAGAAGATGGTGGAAGAGGTCCGGGAGAAACTTAAGGCAGTTTCAATTCCGTTTGTCGAAACCGCTAAATGGGTGTGGTCCAGCGGTGGCGACTCATGCATTTTAGATAGCTCAGTAACCTCCGTCCTCTGTGAGTGCGGACTTGAGGTTGACGCTACCCTAAAAGAAGCAGAAAGAAAACGGGGATACCATGGTTCCCACATTCGAGGGGTCTAGCTAAGCCTGTATATGACACAGAGTGGGTGACAAAATTGCCTTATTGATCCACTTTAATGAGATCGCGTGCGGTTTTAGTTCGATATAACGGACTCGCTGGGTTCTCGTGGAACACGAAAAAAGTACTTAAAAAAATTGTTAGCTCCATCATTTATTCTATAAGTTTGTGTATAAATACGGTTTACTTGCTTTTTGGGTTACGAAAATGATTTTTTGAACAATATTTTGCATAACAATTATACATCCGTTGGGTACCTATCAACTTTTTTTAAATCGCTCAATTTGACATAAAAACAATATTGTTAAAAACAATACTACTCCAAAATCACATCATGGTACGAATTGAATGAACTAAAATTTAAGTGACGTCACAAAAGCACTAAGCAGGAATACATTATATGCACAATGTACGGTTGTGGTACGGATATAAGCAAGATTGCTTTTAAGATTGAAACAAAACAAAGTAGGCCCTCAGGTATAATAGCTTTGCGTGGGCTTGACGGTGAAGCAGCTGATATTGTAGACAGAATAGAGTCACGAGATTCAAGGTGTTCATCAGGAGAAAAAACCGATTTCGTATTAGATTGCGTTGGCATTGGTATGGCAAATTGGCCCGTCTTGGAGCAAAGTTGGCATTCGGCGTTGAAAGCGGGACATTTCATCCTTTGGTGGGCCAACACAGATGAAACACTTTCGGTCATTTCGATAATTCACAGTGGCCAGGTTTATTGGTTGGTTCTGATGTAATAGGCTCAGAAACAGCATTGAAAGAAGCACGACTAGAATTCTTTTCTATTATGTGCTTTATGCACTTCCAAAAGAAATATCCAAATTTAAAGTTTCTACTAAAGTGAAAGAACGTTTCTCTAATAGGCGTTCTCGTATTTTGTTGGAAGAGAGCCCAGTGATAAGAACTCCCCGAATGGTCTCGTACTGGTGTGTAGGGTAGGATCAGTACAGGTGTAGGGTGGGATAAGGAGAACAACGGATAGATATGGTTTAACTTAAAAGTATATTGTTACTTAACAAATATAATGACATACGATAAGTAACCGGGATAGGTGCCCTCGCTGTGAATACGTTTAGTGACGGGCCGTAAATAGATGTTACTTTTTTGTGAGTTGCTTTTAGGTTTGAGCTTGAGCCGCATGGTTATAATTTTTTTTTTTTTGTTTAAAGAACTTTATTTCTCATAAGAACAACAATAGTTTGCTTAAAATGAGATACATAGTGATGATATTACTTAAAAATTGTATTAACATTTGCATCTGGCGAGCTGGGATGTCAACACAACACACGTTTGTTGCACAGTATGTACTTACACACGTGCATTCGAAAGTAAACCTAAAGAGCATGTACATACGCCTTAAGTTTACCTTTGAATGCATTCACGCTCTCGCAGTTTTTGATATGGTTAGGTAGTTTATTGTATAGCTGTGCGCCTTCGAACAATAATGTTTTTTTGCCATAGTTAGTACGAGGAATCCTAAGTTGTAGTTTGTTGTTGTTTCTTAGATTACGTGTGGTTTCTTTTCTATCTAGCTGTATATTTGATTGCATAGACTTTGTGGTGATGTTTTTTACTAGCAAGCAGGTGTTGATTAGCTGTTTTAGGTATAATGGAATTAAGGCGTTTATGCCAGCCTTCTAACCTGTTAGTAGTGCGGTGCTGATCATCTGCATTACTTAATATGTGTGGAGATTGTTTTAACCGTTGTTGTAGCAAATATTTCTGAGATTTATTCATTTCAGTGGAGACCGGAACCTCATCTAATATCTCTTCGTATGCTTCTTTAATCCTTTCGGTCGATAAAAGTGGCAACAATGCTGTCAATCTCATTATATTTCTATTCTCATTGTATTTGTTTGTTCCTAGTATCTTAGCATTACGCCAAATAGCTTTATTATACTGATAGAGACAACCATGTATTTCGACATCCTGAAAATTTGTTCTGATGGCATTTTTTGGTGCTATTTCATAATCTTATTTAAACTTTTGGATATCAATTCTGAGTTTGCTTTTTATCAAATAAAATATACGTCCATGTCTCCTCAGATTTATTCGGAATTAGTGCGAAAATTACAGGTACGATGTTGAAACCATTCTCGACCCTAGGTCTATATGTGGTACATGGAGCTGATAGAAAGTGCACAGCAGAAAATATTCCATCGCCGTAATAAACACCTTTATAGCCTTTTCTAAATTTCCTTGCTGGTGGCGAAGCAAATAATAAAAACATTTCTCTTTCCCCATCTTCATGTACAAGAAAATTACCTACTAATGTTTCCGAAACTTTAACATCTTCCAGTCGATCGTACGTTAATTTTGAAACATTTAGAAAATATTTTCTAGCTTTGTATAAGGCGGTTTTCTTTGAAGAAAAATCTGGTATTTCTTCTATATTTTCATCCCCTCCGGTACTATCCGCGCATTGCTCTTGCAATGTATTAAATTCATTTTCAATAATTTTCTGCGCAGGCCCGAAGTCCCTGCAAACATCCTGCTTACATTTTTCTAACGCGATATCAATTTTATTTTCTAGATACCGAGGTTCGCATGTATATGTTCTATTTTCACTTCCAATACGCTTTACTTTAAATGAAATTGTGGCGGAGCAAATTTCTTGAGCAGAGCATCTCCACAGAGTTGTTCCATTCTTGTTTTTTAGACTTACGGTATATTTGTACCCATCTTTTAATAATAATGGTTTGCCTTTGCTGCTCTTTATAAACGGTATTTTATCATTACCCATTGATAATTGATAATATTATGATATTATTTTTATTATTAACAGTTTGATAATATCACTGATAATGACAACCACGGTACAAAATAAAAACATACTTCGGTATACAAAATGTAGTCTAGTAGTGGCCTGATACTGATTCCAAAGAGACATTAAACTCAAGCAGGTCGTTTATAGATAATATCTATGTAACATTTCAGATAAATAAGTAGTAGGTACCTAATTTCAGCAATATCGTAGCTACATTGACCATGTGGACGTGAAAAGCTTAAAAGATTTGCATTATAAACTTATCCTGTTGATTGTTCTACCATTAGATTTTAATAAGAATCGCTATTAATTGCAGAAACACTATTTAGGACTGAGATTGAAACACAACACTTAAACAATGATGAGATGCCGACATCTAATTCAAGAGTTCTGTGCATTATTATATTTTTGAATCATAGATAAAGTCTGCTACATAAGAAACAACAGAGTCCTGGACATATTGAGTTGAACTAACTGAGAGTTATGTGCCAAAAAAATAATGATAATGCTGGCACATAGATAAGAGTTTGGTACTCGATGAAGCTTTTAAATTATTGGTAGAGAAGTCTGTTACATATAAAATGAGAGAGTTCTGGACACAGAGTAGAGAAATTTTTTGTTAGTGTTTTTTTCATTATTTCATTTTTTTTCCATAGAGTGTACTGAGTATACATGAGGTTGAACTCTTTTTTTTTACATTGACTCTGTCACAAGTTGGTCCTAGATCATTGTACTCACACCAAAACATCCCAGATTTCAGAAATCCGGTGTAATGTTCCGCTGACCAATGACCAGCACCGGCTAGATAATAGGTTTCCCTTTTAATGACACAAAGTTTTATATGGATCCCAATGTGTGATGTTGATGATCATCTACGTTTGTGTAGCGATTATCTGTTATAATGCTTGTCTCAAACATTAGATGTGGACCATAAACGTTCTCGTCTTCGATCGTTTGTTTGCAGTTTCGGCACGTTCTTTGTGTTTCATGGCCTTCGTTGATCGCTTGCTGCATGGCACCAAAACCTTGACTCAGTATTACATCGACATTAATTTCAACTTTTGTCTTGTGGCTCGATACATCCTTTAAAATATATTGTGCCAAGTGAACTATATTACATTCAGTGTACATCTGTAATATCTCACCGCCCGCCGGTGTAATATTCCATTTTAAATTGTTTTGTTTTGTATAATATGTAAACAAAAAATTTAAGCAGCCGATTACCGAGAGAGGACAGCTCTCTCGGTACTCGGCTGCTGAAATTTTTTGTTTGTCTACTAATTGATGACGGTTTGATTGATAGACTGCTCTAGCAATTCGGCATACACTTAATTCCATGCCATGAAAACGTATCCCATGCACAAGTTCTCTTAATATTTAGCTGAATATTCCCTATAACTGGCTGGTATAAAAGACCCTGTTTAAAAAGCGGGAGTTTAGATATCTTTGCGTTTTTATGCAGTCCCATTCTGGACATGTGTCCAGGTTGTATGAAGGTTTCCTTCCTTTTTGATCGTTTCTACCGGTATAACTACTGATTGTGACTCCATTTTAACTTTACCGCGCCATTCTTCATGTGCATTCCAAATACTATACTCATTAGATGAATTAATGAATGCCTTCTTCGTGTTCTGATTCATCTTCGTGCTCTGATTCATTTCGAGCAATTCGCGGTAGATCTCGTTGGTAAGACGCTAATTTAACTTAACCGTCAAGATTGTCTAAATGCTCAAGTACGAACTTGTCAATACGCATTGGCAATTTTCCATTAAATGCACGACGTTGTAGTTCGGTAAATTCAGATTCGACCGATGATGACTATGCAATTTTTGCACCTCTACCAATGTAAGATCGCATTATATTGGTCCACAGCAGAAAACACAGAAAAAATGCAGTAAATCTTTTTAAACCGGCGGGCAAGGTCGAGATTATAGACCGACCCCAACCTATAACGTAAAAATTTCATGGAGTACAGAACTCTTAGTTATTTATCAGCATCTCACCCTTGTTTATCTATTGCTCAGAACTTTTTTGGCACATAGCTCTCGGTTAGACCTCACCATCTCACTCTTTCTCGTGTCTATATGTCTAGAACTCTTTTTTATATGTGGCAGATATTTACCTATAAATTAAAAGCTTTTTACTAATCTTGTTATGTAAATCAATGTTAATAATAAAAGCAATTAAAACATATATATATTGAGCAACGTACAGAAATAGCCCAATTTTTGGTATTGACGGTAAACCTGGAGCAGTTTGTATGACCCGACATTCTAAATGTGAGAACTGCAATAAGCATGCAAGCCCTCCGCCTGTAGCTGTGGCTCCTGCAGTAATCCGAGCTGCTTTCCTTTTAGTGTTATTTTTAAAATCGCTCCACGTCTATAGTCAAATAAGAGTTAGTGTTAGTATTATATAATTTTGCTAGTAGAACATTATATAAGTAATATAATTATAATATTGACTAGCTGTTGCCAGCAGGGCCACTCGCGTGCATGTCGGTTATATTTTTATGTTTATAATATTAGTATAGATATAGCTATTCAATTTACTATGTGTATCCTGCAGTAATATTAATGACATTTATTATGATATTTATTTATTACGACTTACTCTCCTCCACTTTTCCACATTTTTTGTTTGGCCAGTTCCGTCCTGGTTAAGAAGACCGCACAAACGTTTCCACATCCTCGTATTATTAATACGACCTTCAGCTCCAGCAGTGGGCTTGCTGAGGTCGCCATGTCTGAATCAACACAATTTTGGTTACACTCTGGTGGCGCATGGCCGAGTGCGGTAATGGACTGTATTGCGGGAAGTAGCTAACTGTTCTATTGACGCTTTACACACAAAACAAGACAGGTGGCCGGGCTGCCGCGGATTCGATCCAGGCAGTGAATGCAGCCCGAGAAATTAGGAGAGGATGCACTAACCTTCACGACACACGTGTTTTCATCGCAGCCGGTACACGGATCTTCTCTTCCTTGCTCAGGAGCTGCCGTCAGCATCACTAGATCGCTTGAGGAACACACGAGAGGCACAATCCGATCGGTAAAGGTCTATGAAGCGGTAAAAATGTAACAAATATTATACATTTCTGAGAGACGCGAGCGCGGTCCGTCCGTCTTTACGCTGGCTAGTTCAAAGCGAGACTGAGTGTCTATATTTCACAAATGGCGGACGGAAGCTACATCTATGGTTAGTGCGGAAGGGGAGACAGGTATAAAAGGAGTGTGTTTCCGTGTCAAAAATACAGTTTCTACTTCGGCGCAACCATTCCCCCCGGCTTGAAGGGTTACCTTCGAAACGACAAATGCGAAACAAATCTAAAGTCTAATCTAAATCTAGGTTTGGGAAATAACAACTAAAATATAAACCTAGATTGGAGCTCGTGCCTACTGCTGGCTAGGCAGCGGGCAGAGGCGAACAAACAACACAACGCAACAGTCTCGACCAAGACGAGACGCGATTAGCCAACAACAAAATAAGGGTCTCTTCACGTGGGACCGATACAACAAGCGAGTGCTTCTTCTCCTCGGGTGGTTCGGAAACCGTAGTGGGATTGAATTGACTAACTGGCCACCCATCTAACGCGGCATGAATCCAGGACGGTCCACCAAACCACAACGGGTGATCCAAAATTTGCGAAGGAAGCAATCCACGAGAGAGACAATCGGCTGGGTTGTCGGTGCCAGCAACGTGAAAGAGATTATGTGGCGCCAATTCAGATTGAATTTTGCCACTCTATTAGCGACGAATGTGTCCCAACGATGGGGCGAAGAGTGGGCCCAACACAAAGCGACTGTTGAGTCCTAAAAGCTAAAATTCTACTAATATTAATGCGAAAATTTACAATTATGTCAAATAAATTACCTTAAAGATTCCGACCACAATACAAAATGTCATTAAGCGACACGGAAGTGCTAGTCTTAGCACTGCCATCCAAAACTACGCGGAGTTTTAGTAGTAAGCTTATCTTCTCTAATAACTCCGCGGTGCGGGATAATGTACGAAGGCTGGGTCCCGCCAGTGTCCGCAGGCGCAGGTGAGATGTAACCTTTATCTAAATATTCATTAACAACCTCATCATAGGCCCGCTTCGACTTTGGGGACGCCTGCATCTTTCGTTCCAAACAAAGAAAGCGTTTTTCAGCGGATACACGGGAGCCACCGAGTGAAAACTTGCGGATGGTAGACTCCAGTGGCGGCTCGACGGTGCAACAGAACGAAGCAGTCGAGTGACTAAAACTATCTATAGAAGCGGGTGCGGAACCAATTATAACAAAACCAAGAACTGTTTCCAGTGCGTGCGGAGCGGGGTACGTCGGTCCCCCTTGAACCTTACGTGATAACTGGAGGTGCGGGAGAATCGAAGCGCCGATCAATATATCGACGACTCCAGGAACAGCGTAAGTCTCATCTGCTAAAGGCAAGTCTTTAAATTTCGTTAATAAAGACGTGTCAACCGGGACGGTAGGCAACTGTTCAGCTATTCTATCTATAACGAGCGAATCCATGTCAAACCAAATATTATTATTAAAACAAGATCTAAACCTTGTTTTAACGGTGCCACGAACAGCTGACCGTAAGCTTCCAAAACCCTTCACCACTGAGCGGGTTGAACGCTTATCAACATTGAAACCAAGACGCCGACAACAATCTTGAGTAATAAAATTACTTTGCGAAGCGCCATCTAACAGCGCTCGAACAATGCGCGGCTTACCTAATGCATCAACAATAACAACGCGAGCGGTCGCAAGACACACAGTAGTGAGTGCAGCACTAGCGGAGAACGAACACAAGGTGACGTCATCCGCGGCGGTTACCGGGCGGGCCGGAGCGCGCGCGAGCGCGGGCTGCGGCTGCGGCGCAGGCCGCCGTGTGTCACCGCTCGACGAGCCAACCGTGCTCACATTGGATGCGGCATTACTATTCTCAAAATGAAGCAAAGTGTGGTGTCTCGCTTGACATTTGCGACAACTATTTCTACTATTACATAAAACAACGCGGTGTTTAGTACCGAGACAATTAAAACAAAAATTATTAGCGCGAACAAATTTATAACGATCACTAGGCGACAACTTTAGAAAACCAGGACACCTGTACAGTTGCGAATGATGAGTACTACACAAAGAGCAAACAGGTGATTGTACATGTGCTGGTGCGGTACTAACATAAGTATGAGTTGACCTCGGTGACCTCGATGAGGCATCTATTTTGCGTTCAGAAGTAACAACCTTCTTCGCGCCTTCATGTTTCGATGAAGAGCGTTGCAATACTTTTATATGCTCGCGAACAAAACTTTCCAAGTCCTCGAACTTAGGAATTCCATTGCCGCGATGATCCGACTCAAACAAACGAATGGTTTCGGAATCTAATTTCCTTAAACCCATATACAAAAATACGAAGTCGCAGAGGTCATCAATCTTTAGGTTCTTTACGGCGCGAACAGCTGACGCGAAAGTATCTAGAAATTTCTCTAAGTTTTGATCGTTACATGCCGTAATAGATTTCAAATCAGACATCTGATCTAAATAGGCGTTAGCTACCGATCTTTTATCCTCATACTTAGCTTTCAAAGTATTTAAAATTAAATTATAATTCCCGGCACTAAACGTAATTCCAGCGCAAGCGGTTATAGCTTTACCAGTCAATTTTTCAACGAGATAATGCAATTTTTCGTAATCTGTCAACGAATCGTTCTTATCTATCGTATTCTCAAAACTATCTATAAATAGACACCAATTGCGAATGTTACCATCAAATTCGGGTATTTGAATTGGTGGCAACTTAGGTCGGTCGCGAGTGGGGTTGGGTAGGTCAGCCGGTTTCTCCAAACTCCTAGCGACGCGTTTGATACGACAATACAAATCGTCAAACGACGACAAGGCCTGATAACTCACTGAGTAATCGGGATTCAAATTCAACTCTAAAACGTTGATGTCATGTACTAAGGTTTCGAAATCCGCGCGTAGACTATCTAAGTTTTCTATAGAACACAAGAACGAATCTCTGATGACCAAATCAGAGGTTTTAAGTGCATTATCATAAATCGATTGTACGCGAGAGTAAATCATTTCTTTTTTAGCGTTTAAAAGTTTCAATTGAACCTTACCGGTCCTATCAACCTTTGGGGACATGTTTACAATTAAATCTCAAACTAAAGTGCGATAAACAACAAATATGAAATGACTTAATCTTAGCGGTACAGAGCAGCGAGGCGGCGCGAGCGACACTCGGCAGATAGGTAGGTACCTACAACTGTGAATGCACGCTTGAACAAACGCGCATAGCAACAAGGTCGTACCTACGCGATGGTCGCTGTCTAGGTTCAACTATTATTTCAGGGACTAAGTATTGCGTAATATCTATTCAAATTAAAATACTTTCGTATGAATTGGGATGAGATGCGAGCGAGGTAGGTACAGCCACGTGTCTACCCACGCAGGTACCAGGCAAATACGACGCGAGCCGAGAACAACGTAATTGAAAAAAAACAAAACAAAGCCAAATGCGTTAGGTATTACACTGTGCCTATGCACTAGGGTGTCTAGTATACCTAAGATCTAAGCCTAAATGTCTGGATGCGGGGTTTTCTACTAAAATAACCAGGCACTTAGGTGCGATGCGAAAATTGTGAACTACGATTAAGTGTTGATATGATACCTAACCTATTTATGTATTAGGTAGGTACAATGCGAGCCAGCGGCGAACGGACAACAAATCTAATCCTAAGTGTCTGGATGCGGGGTTTTCTACTAAAATAACCAGGCACTTAGGTGCGGTGCGCTCATTCCCATTAGAATAATAACAAAATACGAACTACGGCTAAGAATCCGGCTCGAAGGACCAAAAATGGTGGCGCATGGCCGAGTGCGGTAATGGACTGTATTGCGGGAAGTAGCTAACTGTTCTATTGACGCTTTACACACAAAACAAGACAGGTGGCCGGGCTGCCGCGGATTCGATCCAGGCAGTGAATGCAGCCCGAGAAATTAGGAGAGGATGCACTAACCTTCACGACACACGTGTTTTCATCGCAGCCGGTACACGGATCTTCTCTTCCTTGCTCAGGAGCTGCCGTCAGCATCACTAGATCGCTTGAGGAACACACGAGAGGCACAATCCGATCGGTAAAGGTCTATGAAGCGGTAAAAATGTAACAAATATTATACATTTCTGAGAGACGCGAGCGCGGTCCGTCCGTCTTTACGCTGGCTAGTTCAAAGCGAGACTGAGTGTCTATATTTCACAAATGGCGGACGGAAGCTACATCTATGGTTAGTGCGGAAGGGGAGACAGGTATAAAAGGAGTGTGTTTCCGTGTCAAAAATACAGTTTCTACTTCGGCGCAACCACACTCATATTTTAAAGCGTATTTTAGTAAGTAAATAAGTTTGTATAATTATTTACAACCTTTCCATGTACTCCACCATTATCTCAAATTGACTGGAGCTGGTCCTCATACTTTTAAATTGTATTACACTCACATCAATACTTGTAATATGCTCCCACGAAGTTCCGTTAACATTTCATGTCAAAATTTAATAATAATTATCACAATACATCAACATTTATGTTCGGCTACATTCAAAAACTTATTGAAATAGGTTTTATAGCAATATCAGGAAATAAATCAATTCAATATTTTTTTATAAATTAGTTTGTTGCCTGATAAATAGTGATATTCTATTGATCGGCGTGCTGTTTGTTCCTTCCATATGGAAGATACGCCGTGGATAAGATCGTAGATGCACAGCAGCAGCAGCTATCTGCAGGCCGCACCCGCTTCGGTAGGCGGCAGCGTCCCCCCTACAGTAGAGAGACGCCGCTGCGTCTGCGTTGCCCAGGGCGCGCCCGCATGTATATCTCAAATTCCGGACCAAGCACCCCTGTATACCTACTGTGCCTGCTACTAAATACAGTGTATAAGAACTTAATTTTATACCACTTTACTTGTAGTCTTTCTACCATTGATAGGTATATCTTTTGAAGGTATTTCTACTATTCTTTGTGTTCGCTATAACCGCTATCTTCATCTTTAATGGCCACATTTTAATTAGAGCTTTTCATTAATATATATGCAGAATAAAACACCTGGGTCACTAGTCCCTTAAACTTGTAGTACAGTAAGCTTCAGAGAAAAGGAACACCCCTTGATAATGACATGAAAGCATTGAAGTTTTTTGAAACACGGTTTATATGGCATGCTGGTCTAGTGGTTATGACCGATGCTTTGTAGATACGGCAAGCGGTGGTTCAAATTCTCGGACACAAAGTTTTTTTTTATTCAAATATTTATTTTTTGGTTCTCTTAAGCACTTTTTGTTAATTATTACTTAAAGAATCAAATTTTATAGTAGGTAGGTATGAGGTTTGTAAGAAAAGATAGGCTTGTTGCATAAACTATATTAATTTATTTCTCGAATTACATTTCTAGGACTACATGGAGTTCATTTTCTGGTTGAGTATACAGTTTTTCTATCTAAGTTAAATTGGAGTTACTTATTTTTAGATTTTACCTGACCTAAACCTATTGACAAAACACAATACCCTAAGTGAAGTATAAAATGTTTAATATAGGACAATTCTAAAAACATAACTACAATATTTATTTACCTATTTATTTATAGTTGCAAACATAAATTTTTTACACTCTGTATAATCTTCGAATATAAAAGAATTATGAATATAATGAAATGTTATTTGTGCCTGTGAATCACAAAGAAATAACCAACATGCTAAACTATAACAGTATAGCAATATACATCTTCCTTTTTGATCACATTTTCTGATAAGTAACACTTTTAACACAACATTAAAAAATATGTGAGGTCAGATGGTGCATCGTTAACACATTAGAAGATTACTAAACTTGTAAACAAGAGTAATGGGATTACGTGTTAATAATATAATATTATTATTATGAATGTTAGGACACTTTATACACAGCGTCATCTAGCCCAAAAATAAGCACCTTAATGTGATATGGATACTAGACAACTGATATAAAACTTATTTTAGATATGTTTTATATAAACTACACCCAGACACAAAACAAATACTCGTGTTCATCACACAAAGATTTGTCTTGGGTAAGAATCGATAAACTGCATTAATAACGGAGCGGATTGCCCTCACTATCACTTCTTAGACGACTTCATCCCCGAAACCATATTAAAACATACGGCACTATTTCACATTAGTTCCCAATAAATAACGTATCACTCAAAATTTGAATTTTAAGTGATACGTTACTCTAAGAGTGTTTTGGTTTATGGTAATTATGGCTTAACCTATAGGATACCATTACGTTCTCCCGTGTGGCTCGATGGCGGCGATGTCATTTTTAATTTCTAGTTTGGGGGGCTCATTTTTTGGCGTTGACTCTACTGCACATATTTGAAAGGAGGCCGGACAGCTGTTTCGTAGCAAAATGAAATACGTGGTCCTTTATTATGAAATAATATTAGATACAATATTGTATTATCAAACGACCCATAATTAAACTAAATTATATTATTCGTAAAGTTTAGATATTTTTGAGTGTACAATAGGAAATTTAAATTATAAGTAAACTAATGTAAATTATGATAATTATTATATTATTAAATATTTTCAAAATATTATTATTATTTATGTTGAACACACTAGCAGCCATTAGGCTGATGCGTGTGTATCTCATGATCCGGAGATTTTGTCAAGTCTGTTTTCAAAACTATTAACACTGGGCGCCAAAACAAAATTTTCAGGTAGGCTGTTCCACTCTCTAACGACACGGTTAGGTAGAGAGTGTTTCCGAGGTTCAAGTCTGGGTTGTTGTACATAGCTTTAGTGGGTGACCACTCAGGTGCTTGTTCTCGTTGAAGCTGTATATGACATGGATTGTTGTCAATATCATAATAGTTGTCGAGTATTTTGTAAGTTTCGATGAGACTTCCTCTCTGTCTTCGTTTTTCAAGTGATGCAAGGCTAAGGGAATTTAAGGCGTTCATCATAGGATTTGTACATCAATACTCCAAAAAATTTGGTAGCCCTCCTTTGTACATTTTCAAGGAGTGAAATATCCTTCTTAAAATAGGGATCCCAAACTACATATGCATATTCCAGCAGTGATCTTATATATGTTTTGTATAGTGTCACAAAGTGTTTTTGGTGTGAGACATCTGGGGGCCTACTACAACCGTGTACAAAACAGTCTTATTGCAGGAGTGTTTTGTTTCAAGCTTAAAGCAATCTTGCTTATATCCGTACCACAACCGTACATTATGCATACAATGTATTCCTGCTTAGTGCTTTTGTGACGTCACTTCAATTTTAATTCATTCAATTCGTACCATGACGTGATTTTGGAGTAGTATTGTTTTTAACAATATTGTTTTTATGTCAAATTGAGCGATTTTAAAGAAGTTGCTAGGTACCCAACGAATATATTATTGTTATGCAAAATACTGTTCAAGAAATCATTTTCATAACCCAAAAAGTAAGTAAACCGTATTTATACATATTAACTTATAGAATAAATGATGTAGCTAACAATTTAAGTACCTTTTTTCGTGTTCCACGGGAACCCCACTACGTGGTCAGCGAGGCCGTTATATCGAACTCAAACTGACTAAAACCGCATGCGATTTCATTAAAATGGATCAATCAGGCAATTTTCTCACCCACGCTGTGTTATCTCCAGGCTTTAGCTAGACCCCTCGATGTGGGAACCACGGTATCCCCGTCTTCTCCCTGCTTCTTTTAGGGTAGGGTCAACCTCAGGTCCGCACTCACAGAGGACGGAGGTCACTGAGCTATCTCCAACGCATGAGTCGCCTCCGCCGGACCACACCCATTTAGCGGGCTCGACAAACGGAATTGAAATTGTCTTAACTATCTCCCGGACCTCCTCCACCATCTTCTTCTCGAGCATTACTTGCTCGTAGCGACAACCTACGCGCTTACATTACTCACCGTAACTGCGGACTTGTCGCCCAGTGAGATTAGATACGCCTATAAATGCAGGTATAAATTTCATAGTAGAACTCATAGAAATTTATTCAATATTTAACAAACAAATTTAAAAATAAAGTACCTAGAAAATACGAGTATTTTACTTCAAAGTAAGAACTTATTATCCAAAATCCTTTTTTGAAAAAAAAAAACTCCATGGTCTTTTAAAAAGAAATTAGTGACATTAGGTATAGGGCTTGACTACAGAGAAGATTTCAGTATCCGGTGATTATCCTCCGGTTTTAAATTATCTTCGGTAGGCTCCGTGGATACTCCGGTAATGTTGAACTTAAATTTAAAAGTCAAAAAAATAATATTTTCAAATATTCATCCGTGAACATTAAAACTACCAATAGAGACACGGTGCTAATATTATTATCATAATAATATTATTAAAATATGTAAAACGTCCAAATATTCAAACTAAACTATATATTAAATGTTTAATTAATTCTTGTTTAATGATTATTACACCAACACAATCAACTTATTACCCACTTAGTGCCCGGAATACTTTAATAGAGTCATCTCTTATTACGTGAAACCGAGTATAATGATTGGTGCCATGTGGGTATTAATCCTCCGCTGCCTAACACTCCGAGGATTTAGGCCATTAAAATGTATTATTGTACATTTTAATGTACCTACTTATTAATAGTGTATTTATAAACAAAAAATATAATTTCATTGTATGAAAGAAAGAAAAATACTTGACTTGAATCGCCGGAAGATTTGAAAAATAAAAACCGGGTTTTCGCAAAAACCTACGGAGCAGCTCTGACTTTTTTGTCTCCTCAGCACAGCTCTAATGTGAAACAGGGAATAGACAACTATTATAAATAGTTCATTCATTTCTGTCAATAGGCAGGAATCAAACAAAACTTTGTTATATGCTCATGGTACCAATTTGAGTAAGGTTATTATTGAACCTGGAAGCAAGGAAAAGAGACACCGCTATACGTACTGTATAGCACCATCTCTTTTTCACAGTAAATGGATCGACTTTTAAGTAATTTATTAAACGTTCTAAGGAAATACTTACCTTTTTTAAATAATTGGCAGAATAATTAAATAAAAACTAAGGTATTAAAAAAAAGCAAAATTAGCTGTCATCTGACAAAATAATTTTAACTCGTGGACCTATAAAAATCTATGTAACATTTTATTTTCCAGCGCAAAAATAAAGCCATTAGTTAGTAGGTAATTTACTATGTTTATGTTGTGGGCATTTATGAGCATGTCACGCAAATATTATAACAAATGGTAGCAGAGAATGGTTATAAGCTGGGAATCCAAGATGCAAGGAGCAACTGCCATTTCAGCTGCTGAAGCAGAATATATAGGTATATCGCCATCAGAAATTGTGAATGAAGCTCTCCATCTAAGGCTACTGCTGAAAAACATAACAGCAGTGAAGCAAAATAAAATAATGATATTCAATGACAACCAAGCAGTATTGAAGCTATGGGAAAATGCTATCATAAAGTATCAAACGAAACATCGCCCTTAAATTCAGTTTTTGAAAGAGCATTTACAAAGTATATTTTCTATTTACTTATAGGTACATAAAATATTCTATTATAATATACAATTACTTACAAATTTATATAAAACTATGCTAACTAAACAATATATACAAAAATGGAATAGAGATAAAGAAGGAGACTGTAATTTTAGGCATCGAAAAATTCCTCCCCATCGATCTCTACTGGTACCGTGCCCAAGAGGCTGGCGGCATTACCACGCTGAATGGCGATGCCAATTCTTTGAGCGATGTAAAGGCCAGCCTTATGGTCACGGGAAGCGTCGATTAGTCGCTTCGCTATTTCTTTGAAGAGCGCGCGCGCGCTTGGTCCCCACGGACCCAACGTTTCGACTCCAAATGGCTCAAAAATATAATTACCAGTTAAATTGGTATATTTGCGCCGTTTGAGAGTCTCCGCTGATGCAGCAGCAGCGCATGCGCAGTCCATCGTACTTGGAAGATGGGAAGGCGCCAGGGTGTCGACGCAAGTTGCATCCCACACCAAAGGCCTACCCATCTTCCAAGGCATCAACGACATACCGTCCGGTCTCTTACCATCGTCGCGAGTCAAGCCAACAGGTTCAAGTATAGCTGGCACGCCGGCGGTGACAAGAGCTCGACGGATAATGTCGTTAATGTTTGCATGTCGGGACATGCGGCCTGCGCTCCTGCTGCAAGACAATCCGTGATGTCCGAGGCTATCGACAGCTTCTCCACAGAGACACCGATGCGGAGAAACACACGGTGCACCCAAACGAAGGCAAGTTGCAATGCGGAAGGTCGTGTCGTCCAACATTGTTCCAATGTTGGGCGAAGGAAGTGCCTGGAGCCATACACCAGATTCCCATTCACCCACAGCCAATAGACGAGCGCGCTCAGCAGTGCTGGTAGCTGTACTGATTAAATGTTTTTTAACACCAATACTGAGCGGCTCATCCCATTGCCTTTGGGAAGATGGGTTGGCGGGCATGGCGGCAGTTGGTCAAGTCATTTTCCAAGCATTTACAGCTTCGGCCTTTCCTGGCACATCCGAATTAATCAGTGAAGGAGATATAATTTTCCTGACTAATTCTTCAGTGCCATAGACCGACGACAAAAATGCTTACAAAGTGGAAGTATTAGTGTACGTACAAAGACACATCAAATATGTTGGCCGATGTGTTAACGAAAGGAGTACCAGGACCTCGACATCTGGAACTAAGTAAACGCTTAGGCTTATCATTGCGAGGAGGAGTGTTGTGTTGAACCTCTGTGACAAAATTCGATTCATATTCAATATCGTCTCTGACATTAAAACAATTGAGAATTTTAGGTGTATATGTAACATTTTATTTTCCACTGTAATTTTTTTTCTTATACTTTATTAACTAAACCTTACAAAATATAACGCCATTAGTAATTAGATGTTTTTAATTGTCTGGGCATTTATAATCACATCACACCGACACACGTCCGACATAAAACCATCCACAGGATTTCTATATAGGATGTCTATATTTGCACCAGAGTGAAGCCAGGGCGCGCAGCTAGTTTGGTAAATTGTTATTTTATGAAGATTGTTGCTATGGGAACCGAAATCATGTCGATGACGTTAAAATAGACATGCGCACTACGTCTCTGTCACATCACCTACTCACTTTGAGACCATGCATGCTTGAGACTTCATTGACTTTGTCTTTTGGATTGGCTTAGCCCTACCTCATTAAGACACCATGGTGACGTCACCAGGCGCAGGCCTAGTTACTTCCTGTACATTGCCCAGCCTCCGAAGGCCGTCAATTCGAGTGATCATGGCGTCTGGACATTAAGTTCGTTTACGTCTTGATCTTAGTCATCGAGATACTTCTTCGTTATGTACGTCGTTAAGTAATGGTAGCTGCCTGGCGGCTGAGTGAGCTAGGAGCAGTTCACACGTGTACATTATAGTGGTTACACTGGTAACGTCGCCAGGCCACCAGAGTATCCAGAAGTCACGTAGAGAGCTGTAGTACGTTGCCACGCTTCCAACTTTGCGGCGGCGGCGTTACCGTACCGTCGTCGCCAAGTGCCGGCGCATGAGACGTAGCTGGCGACATCGCCATGGTATTATAATGAGGTAGAGCTCTTATAGATCATCGATATAATAGCTCGAATACTAATTAAATAAGCCTAATAGATATTTGCCATGAGCGGTAATCGAAACCGCGGCCGAACCACAGCGGTCGTTAGATAATGATAATGTCCCCATAGTTTCAAATCACACACAGTTTGTACTTACGTTATTAATTTATAAGAACTTGTTATTTTAAATACAATAAAAAACAATTATATTTGTAAAATATTTAAATTAGTGTCTGGATCATAATACAGCCTTTTCACCAACCGCTGAACTCTTGTTATTGTTCTTGTTCCGTGGTGGTTCCCTCGGTTTGTCCTGTGACTCTGAATGTATCCGGACTCACTAATTATATCCGTATATTCGACTTCGCTAATCATATTGTTAGCTTCGAATCAAAATGGTAAATAAAATGGTAATACAATCAACACCTAGAAAAAATAACCATGTATAAGTATGAGTAGGTACATTATATATTTACAATAACAATAGTGTTCCTAGACATTCTATTCGCGCCACGCGTGGACGGTTACCCGCGCGCTATGCGTCTCCCTCTGCCACATAAGCGGTTAGTTCGACACACGGCCGCAAGGGCAGTCCGCCGGCTACCGCGCTTACGCACACGTCTCGCTGGTACCTACCTAAGCTCGCCGGAGCAATAATTACTGTATTCGACGTAGTGTTACTGACTTTCAGGCATTGTAACCCCGTAAACATTATCAGTGTAAATCAATCTTTGAAATATATTATATACTCACATCTCGTGCAACCATTCATTCCCTTGAGACTGACGTCTCCCCCATATATGGCGCCCAACGTTTTTCTCGAATACCAGTGAATAAGTGACTATATCAGTGATTATGCCAGTGACCAGGAGTAGAGCGGCTAGTTTGAATCGCAGGGAAGAAAGGGACGATGTCGAAAACACATCAACGATTGTCTCGCGACCGAACACGCCGCCGCCCGCCGAGTCTGCGTTTCAAGATGGCGCCAACGCGTCCTCTCCTCTGCAATGTACCGACGCTACGTTTTCTTTACAGCACGTAACGTCCATAATAGCTGCCCTCCAACGTTCACAGACTGAAGTGCTCAGGGAGCTACTTACCTCGGTACCACGCGCGAACGCATCGACTCCGGAGTCATTTGCTTTTTCAGGGCAAAGCACCCTAGCTCGCTGCAAAGTCACGTTCTCCGGCACTCCGAAAGAATCGGTAGAAGTTTTCATCGATGGTATAGAAGCATACAGTGACTGTGCACAAGTTTCGGACTCAAACATTATACGCGGCCTTGCATACTTATTCAAGGAGGAAGCCGCTGTTTGGTGGCAAGGAATCAAACATACCGTGTCAACATGGCGGCAAGCTAAAGAAAATTTAATAAGTGCATACGGCGACCGCCGTCCACCGCATCGTATATATAGAGAAATTTTTTCAACAACACAACAAGAGGAGAATACAGACGTGTTTGTGGCACGCATTCGCGCCCTTTTATCACGTTTACCTACGGGAGACGTAACCGAGTCTGCCCAGATAGACATGACGTATGGCCTTCTCAACTCTAGGATAAGAAAAAGGCTTCGAAGAGAAGACTGCACAAATTTTAGTCAATTACTTCGGCTTTCACGTAACATAGCGGATTCATTTGATGATAAACACACGATGCCTACTACAAGTGAGCGCCAGATACAAACAAAGATGCGCCCCTTGTCTACATCTACGCAACAGACACAACTCGTCGCTAACACGCTACCGACCCGCGGGGCTCAGACAACACTCAGGTGAGTCTCAATCTCATAGCTGTACGGAAGTGCGCATGCGTGAAAAACCCGATGTCTGTGATAAACAACAAAATAACTCATTTTATTGTGTTCATTCACGTGTTATACCTACAGACTCTAAGAATAATTTTAATAATTCTTACGCAAAAAATACTTCTCGTACGTATAATTCTAATATTCATAAGTGTGTATGTATACCTAAATGTGATCGAAGTATTCATTCAAATTTTTCTTGTGATAAATGTGTTAACAAGTCATTTCTGTTTTGTAATAATAATAGTAGTTGCTCCGAATTGGATTCAAGTTCCGTTTCGCGAAATTGTTCAAAATACGATAGTAAACAAATACGTTTAAAACAAAAGTGTAATAAGTCTAGATTATCAGATCAGAGTAGTGATGTGAACCAAAAGGTTAATAACCTCTACATTGATAGAAATGTACGCACAGTGGAAAAGTATTGTAACCCACAAATTTTAGAAATTAAGAATGTTTGTTATGGTAGTTCTATATGTTGTAGTGGAGGAGATGCTTCATCGTGCGGTAACCGTCCTGTCGGACGTATAGGTCGCGATTTACGCCCGATTTTCGAAATTCAAGTTCTGGGTTTTAACGGAACCGCATTGATAGATACGGCTGCTAAACACTGCATTGCGGGTCATTCGCTGTATACTCTCCTTCTACGTCAAGGACATCCACTCTTACCTTCCACAAGAGAAGTAAAGCTCGCCGATGGTATAGTGCGATTAATGGATGTACTAACGACTACATTAGAGGTTACTTTAAAGACTTCAGTTATCACCATGCCATTTTTAATTTTTCCCAACTCAACTAATAATGAAACATTATTAGGTAGGTATAGATTTTATAACTGCCGCCAGGGTTGTTATTAATTTTCATAAAGAAACTTGGTACTTTAACAACAATAATCAAATAAAATACAAGCTGTGTTTTGAACCAAGCTCTTCTAACGTGTCTTGCGCCTCGACTGAAATACTTCGGGATGATGAAGGTACCCACCTCACGCCAGCTGAGCGTCAAGCGCTCGCTGACATCATTAACAAGCACGCTCACGTCTTCAGTGCAAGGGGAGGTCCAACACCGTACGCAGAGCATCGCATTGATACAGGTGACCATCCGCCAATAGCGGTACCCCCTTATCGCCTTAACCCTTCAAAAAAACAGCTGATGAAAGCTGAAATAGCGAAGATGCTACAAAACGACATCATTGAAGAATGTAAATCGGCTTGGTGTTCACCGGCGCTTATGGTGCCAAAATCTAATGGTGGTATCCGTTTTTGTGTAGACTATAGGCGTTTGAATTCAATAACTAAGGCTGACACATACCCGATGCCACGCATCGACGAGTTACTACAGAGTACGAAACAGGACTGCTACATGAGTACGTTGGATCTTCGATCTTCCTACTGGCAAGTAAAGGTAAGGGAATCAGATAAAGACAAAACTGCTTTTGTGTGCTCTTTAGGGACCTATAGGTTCAAAAGGATGCCCTTTGGGGTCCGCAACGGTCCGGCCACGTTCCAGCGTCTTATTGATCGTCTCCGGTCCTGCTCTGCACTTCAAGAGGTAACTATGCTATGCTACTTAGATGATCTGTTGATTATGTCCCAGGGGTACCAAAAACACCTGCAAGACCTCGAAATAGTATTTAAACGTCTAACCGACTTCAAACTCCATGTTAATAGAGAGAAATGTGTCTTCGCCAGAGCTAGCGTTAAATACCTCGGTCATGTCATAACTCAACAAGGTATATCGGCCGATCCGGAAAAGGTGAAGGCTGTAACTGATATGAAGGAGCCAGGTAACCTTAAACACCTGAGAACCTTCCTACAAACTTGTTCTTGGTTCAGAAAATTCATACCGAGTTTTTCAAAAATTGCCGAACCATTAACCCGTTTGACTAGAAAGAATCAAGAATGGTCTTGGGGCTCAGAACAGACCCAAGCATTTACCGAGCTAAAGCGTCTACTGACCACAGCTCCCATACTGGTTCAAGCCGATTTCAGTCGTCCTTTTGTTCTGCGTACAGACGCAAGTAACTACGCCTTAGGTGCAGTTTTATTACAGGGCGAAAGCAATCAGGAAAGGCCTATCGAATGTGCCAGCCGACTACTCAACGGTGCAGAGCGCAACTACTCCACCACGGAGCGTGAGGCACTCGCTGTAGTGTGGGCGGTTGAGCGGTTTCGCCCCAACATAGACGGCCAGCCTGTCATAATTGGCAGTGACCATCAACCTCTTCGGTGGCTGCTGTCCCTCAAATCACCAACAGGTAGATTAGTTCGTTGGGCTCTAAAGCTCCAATCTTTTGATATTCAATTCCAATATACGCCAGGGAAGGCGAACGTCGTGGCAGACACGCTGAGTAGACCAGTATGTTCGAGTGACTCTCGCGACAACTGCGGTGTTTGCTCCGTGATTTGTGACCTGCCTAGAAAGACGCCCAGCCAACTCCGTATGGAACAAATTTCGGATCCGGAACTAGAAAAGGTAATTAGAGACCTCGAAGGATCTGAGGATGTCACTGCCCATAGGTGGTTACAAAGGGGTTATATCACTACACAAGGCGTCCTATACCGCTTTAACCCAGACTCTGATAGTGAATCCCCTCAGTTAGTAATCCCCGCCTGTCTGGTGCCTTACATTTTAAAGGAGTTACACGACTCTCCAACTGCTTGTCACCCAGGTATTGATAGAACATACCATAAAGTAGCTCAGTTGTATTATTTCACAGGGATGCGTCGCATAATCACCGATTATGTCAAAGCCTGCATCCACTGCCAGCGTTACAAGGCAAGTAATACCAAACCACCTGGTTTACTCCAGACACCAGTTATGAATCAACGTAACGAGGTGTTGGCTATAGATTTATTTGGCCCATTACCGGAAGGAGATCAGGGGGAGCGATGGATCTTGCTCGTTGAAGATACAGCTACCCGTTGGATTGAGCTATTTCCTCTTAAAGAAGCCACAGCAGAAGCCTGTGCTCATATCCTTATTGAGGAATACTTTATGCGATATGGTTTGCCTCGCAGAATTATTTCAGACAACGGCGTAAAGTTTATTTCCGCATTAATGCAGCAATGTATGTCAGTACTAGATATTAAACAAAACTTTATTCCACTTTATCATCTAGAAGCTAACCCTGCAGAACGGAAAAACCGTGATCTAAAGGCAATGCTAGCACATCTCGTAGAAAACGACCATACTTCTTGGCCTAAGAAGTTGTCGGTGATCCGTTTTGCCTTAAATAGTGCGAGATGCCGCACAACTGGTAAGTCACCTGCTTATTTATCTTTCGGCAGAGAAATGCGATCCCCTACAGAGGTCATACATGACCCTCGTGCCATATTGAGTAAAGATAATTTTGTACCTCAAGTCTCTCCCTATCTTAGTAACTTCTTAAAGTCACTATCAGCTGTTCGAGAACGAGTGGAAATCCAACAAGATAAGACAAAGCAGTACGCATCGCGTCAGCCATCAGTAACCTTTAAGGTAAATGACCTAGTTATGCTGAAGTCCCATCTGTTGAGTAAGGGATCTAAGGATCTTACTTCTAAATTTTACCCTCGTCGCGATGGCCCTTACAGGATTGTAGAGAAGCTTAGTCCTACGACCTACAACATTGCTAATGCAGAACAGCCTAATCAAATCATAGGTAAATATCATACTCAGGATCTTAGCCTTTATCAAGGTAGAGAGGACAGCACTGTACCAAAACCCGTAATTCCAAAAAGGAATCGCGGACGTCCTACAAAAAAGGTTGAATCACCAGTCCAGGAGCGAGGGCGTTCTCCAGAACTGGAGGGGGAGTATATAGCAACCCAGGTTCCTAGACATTCTTTTGCTTGTTTTGTTTGTTTGTTACCCCCGCGCTATGCGTCTCCCTCTGCCACATAAGCGGTTAGTTCGACACACGGCCGCAAGGGCAGTCCGCCGGCTACCGCGCTTACGCACACGTCTCGCTGGTACCTACCTAAGCTCGCCGGAGCATTAATTACTGTATTCGACGTAGTGTTACTGACTTTCAGGCATTGCAACCCCGTAAACATTATCAGTGTAAATCAATCTTTGAAATATATTATATACTCACATCTCGTGCAACCATTCATTCCCCTGAGACTGACGTCTCCCCCATAAGTGGTTAATCACACATTACAATGCTTAAGTGTGTAGGTACTTAATTCAAGGTAAATATGGGCTTACCCACAGGGCTTACCTTAGTCTTTACGAAGAGCTCTGTAGATTTTCTAGGGCTTTTCAGCAGAGTGGCCTCTATTCATCACTCTGTGGGAGTCTGTTTTGCTTAATGAACCAGCATCGTGAAATGGAAGGAGTCGCATTCCTCTCGTAACTCCATACGATGCCGATTACGTGAATTGGCGTTAAGTATAATATTATTTATTCAATATTATTGTGTATACCTATGTATAACGGGTGACTTTTTAAAGAATGTCATATTTGACGCTGAATGAACAAAATGAACAAAACCTATGGATGACGTTACAAAACTGCTAGGTTTAAACGACATTATTGTAATACTGTTTTAAGACGTCGTGGTACCAAAACACGAAATAAGACTGAAGTAATACTGCTTTAAGAGGTTGTGGTAAGGCCCCTGAAGGATTTTCGAACCAAATATAACATGCAGTTAGCTCTCTTCACAATTTCACTGATATGAGGTTCCCATTTCAAGTCCTTGCTTATTGTGACACCCAAATCCCTCTGTGTTTGCACAGGTGTCAGTTGATGCTGTCCCAGATAGTATGGTTTACAGGGGTTCTTTTTAGCTATGTGCATGTGGTACATTTTGTAGTATTAAAAAACAATATAAGTGTTTAGTCTAATCAAATATGGCGTCTAAATCCCTCTGGATATCTTCCGATTGGGATAAGGGGGTTGTTATTATTTCTCTTTATTAAAATATATAACTTATGAATTATATTTTTGAATACATATAAAAACATCTATATTATATAAGGAGAAGCTCCATTCCTACATCCGTTCTAAGAGGCGCACAAAATAGAATTATTATTAATATGATTGTTAATTTTGACTCTCACAATTGATGTAAGAAGTTTATAGACCGTTGGTATACATGTAATTGGTCTATAATTATTGGGCTTCAGAGTACTACCTGTTTTATGGAGCAGATGGGTAACCCCTATCGTCATAAAACCTGGTAGTGTTCCAGATTCAACAGCGGATTGAAATTGTGAAGCCAAAAAAAAACATGTGAACTCCGTAGCCATTTTAGCCAGAAGTTGTGCAGTCCGTCCGGTCTTGGAGATTTCCAATTAGACAGCGGACGGACCGCACAATCTACATCAATGGCATCGATACAAATTTCATCCATGTCTGGAATGGTCTCGCATGCTCTTTCAACCTCACGCACCCAATCGCCTTCAATGTGGCTAACGGGCACTGACCAGATGCTGCGCCAAAACGCATTTGTGGCTTCAGCATCTGGCTGCCGCACGTCATCCACACTTTCACCTGTTCATTCCCAGCTTCTGTATACCCACATCTAGTCTCTTCGGAACATGCGATTAACGGTAAATCGATCGACGTGTTTTTTGTATCTGCGAATTCAGTTTGCCCATGCGTAGATTTTCTGCTTCAGGAAGTCAATGCGCTCTGTGATGACAATAATGAATCAAGGGCACTCACCAGGGGGCCTACTACAACCGTGTACGAAACAGTCTTATTGCAGGAGTGTTTTGTTTCAAGCTTAAAGCAATCTTGCTTATATCCGTACCACAAGTACGGTTGTGGTACGGATATAAGCAAGATTGCTTTAAGCTTGTGTGTTATGCATACAATGTATTTCTGCTTAGTGCTTTTGTGACGTCACTTCAATTTTAGTTCATTCAATTCGTACCATGACGTGTTTTTAACAATATTGTTTTTACGTCAAATTGAGCGATTTTAAGGAAGTTACTAGGTACCTCACGGATATATTATTGTTATGCAAAATACTATTCAAAAAATTCAAAATGCAAGTAAACCGTATTTATACACATTAACTTATAGAAGAAATTTCTATAAGTTAATGTTTTTTTAATTTAATTTAAGTACTTTTTTTCGTGTTCCACGGGAACCACACTACGTGGTCAGCTAGGCCGTTATATCGAACCCAAACCGACTAAAACCGTACGCGATCTTATTAAAGTGGATTAATAAGGCAATTTCGTCACCCACGCTGTGTCATCTCCAGGCTTTAGCTAGACCCCTCGATGTGGAAACCATGGTATTCTCGTCTTCTCCTTGATTCTGTTAGGGTAGCGTCAACCTCAAGTCCGCACTCACAGAGGACGGAGGTCACTGAGCTATCTCCAACGCATGAGTTGCCTCCGCGGGACCACACCCACTTAGCGGGCTCGACAAACGAAATTGAAATTGTTTTAACTTTCTCCCGGACCTTCCAACCATCTTCTTCTCGAGCATTACTTGCTCGTAGCGACAGCCTACGCGCTCACATTACCCACCGTAACAGCGGACTTGTCGCCCAGTGAGATTAGGTACTCGCACCTCGAGATACGTCTATAAATGCAGGTATACATTTCATAGTAGAAATCATAGAAAGGAGATGTTTCATTTTGGGCCAACTAACATAAATATACTGAAAAAAAGAGAAAAAAAACTGGTTCTTGGGAAAAATACAATTACCTTTGTTTGACTCCGAAATACGTTGCAGTAATTAAAAGAAGAATGTGACATTTTTATTATATGACAACATTTTGCAAGATAAACAATGGCCACCGGTTATATGATGGTCAATACCGTTCGAAAACAGCCTGAAAACAGCATATAATTACTAACGTCTGACTTTCAATACATATTTTCTGTTGAATATTTTTCACAGCATTTTTATTTTTTAATATTGACGATAAACAAAACATACTGGTTATTTTTGCGGAACTATATTGTGTTCAATTATAATTATAAAGACCCGTTTGTACTTTATTTCTGAACGACTATGTTTTGACAATTGTCAGTTTTCTTCTTCTTCTTTTTGATGGCTAGCTGTCAAACTAGTTGAGTTGAGTTTCCGTTGTTGTTTGTAGGAGTCGATGTTTAAGTGTGCCTTGTGGATATTATTTATTAGTGTTTATTTCTGCGACCCGGCTTTTGTACCACGGATATTTGATCGATTACTTGCACGTTCTACCTGGCTTTGTTTACTGGATTTCGACATTGCATCCGATTTAAAAACGTCTCACTTTGTTCAGGACTCCGAGTTTACGTGAGGCTGTTTTGATGATGCTCTCGATGTAGTTTTTGTTGTGTATGTATGTATGTATGTATAGTATTTATAAATAAATATCTATTTCTCTTTAAAGCGACAGCGTTTTTACTGAATAATAAGTAGCATTAACTTCTTATTTGTGTAACTCTTACAACCAGTTTTGATGTTCTGTAATCAAGTACTTTGAAAGTCAGTCTTGAACCAATTGTATTAGAATGTAATAGTAGTATTGATAATAAAGGCTCTAGCTTCAGTGATCAATGGTGTAATAATAATATTTTTTTATATTTCAGTGTATTGACAATGGCTCATTGTATAAATTGCAGTTCTGCAATAGATATCAATGAACAGTCCTACGTTGGTTCTGATATGGGTCCAGACATAATATCTATTATTGAACAGGAGATTGGCTATGAGGTTGGTGTTGATGATGCAATATGCTCACAATGTTTCAACATATTTATGCAAGCGCTGCCTGCTGCAAGACCAAATGAGGCATATGAAATTGAGCATCGCCATGACACTACTGTTTGCGTTTGGTGTCGCAACTCATTATTTCAGAGGAGAGTTAGTCCTCTTCCAGAGGGTCCAGAAAGACAATATATTGCCAATATGATAGCTCCACGTGAAATACCCGAGGGTGGTTTAGTTTGCTATTCATGCATACATGTTGGATGTATACCCGGAATATATTGCAACGCCAAGGAAACAGTGCCACTCATTTAATGAATTTAAATGTGTGTGTGTATGGTGTCATCGTTCATTAAATAATAGACGCAGACACACAATACCTGAAGGTCCTGAGCGAGATGAAATTATAGCAAGAATACATCCAAGACAGATACCACCAGGAGGCCTAGTGTGTTATGCATGCTGGGTATCTGCACGAAGAAATGTGCAAAGTGCAGAAAATATTGCACAGCAAAGAGACATGAATTCTGTGTGTGCATGTTGTATGATGTCTGTGCATCACAGGCAAACACGCATTTTACGGAGTCTACCTATAAGAGAAGTAATTGCAGCAAGAATTTATCCAAGAGAGTTACCAGAAAATGCCACTCTATGTATTAATTGTTGGGTACAGGCACAAGAAACCAACACAGTTGAGCAAGGAGAGGTTATACAGCAACCTGAACAACAACCAAGGCCAATAATCACTTTAGATGATTTTGTGCATACTACACAATCAAGCAGCAGTTGCTTCGTTCCAGGATGCAATAATGCGGAAAGGAATAGAGTGCCAGAATATTTGCGAATATTAATATTTAAATCACAAAAAGTATTTGTGACTAATAATTCAAGAGTATGCAACGAACATAAATCCATTTACAATTGGGAGTTTTTATATCAAAGTCAATTCTCAAATAGTTTCACCAAAGATGAAATAGAGTCAATGCTGAATCTAACTCTACAGAACATTGAGAATCACAGTATTGACTTTAGTGACATAAATAACGTGATAGGAGTAACGAAAGATAATTTTAATAACATTTATCGTCAAATACACCCAGAATTAACTTGCAAAAATCCTGAAACTGCATTGGGGGTGTATTTGATGAAAGCTCGAACTGGAAAATCCCATGAACGAATTGCTTCTCTGTTAAAAATAAGTAAATCCTCAATAACTCGACTGCTCCAAATAGCAAGACAGGCATTAATTAATTTATTTGTGCCTATGCACCTGGGAATCAATAACATATCTCGAGAGAATTTAATAAATAGGAATTTGATAATACCGGAGGGGTTATTTGGTAACCGAGAGGTAAGGGTTCCAATTGTTATATGTGATGGTACATACATTTATCTCCAAAAATCATCCAATTATATGTTTCAAAAAGAGACTTATAGCTTGCACAAATATCGAAATCTTGCTAAGCCATTTTTAATAGTGGCCACTGACGGTTACATAGTTGATGTTTTGGGTCCTTACCCTGCTACTGAATCTGATGCTGAAATAATGAAGGCCTTGTTCCAAAATGAAAACGACGGCTTAAGGACATTATTCCAGCCCAATGATGTTTTCATTTTAGACCGGGGCTTCCGTGATGCAATACCTATGCTTGAGGAGTTAGGATTTATAATTAAAAAACCAGAATCACGAGAACAAGGAGAGATTCAGTTGCCAACCATCAAGGCTAATAATACACGCTGTGTAACTTTATGTAGATGGGTGGTGGAAGTAGTAAATGGTAGATTAAAAAGAGATTTCAAGTTGTTGAGACAAGAATATTTTAATTTGGCTGCCACCCATCTCATGGATGATGTTTATTTATTTATTTATTTATTTATTTATTTATTTATTTATTTATTTATTTATTTATTTATTTATTTATTTATTTATTTATTTATTTATTTATTTAGGCATATCAACAGTGTATACACAAACATTGTCTTATGAGTAAGATGGTAAGATGTTAAGGTATGTGCTACACCAATTATAGACATGCACAGCTTTGACTGATTGTCATACAATAACAATATAATAATTGAAACTTATACAGAAGATGTCTGAAAAGTGCTTAAAATCTACGTACAACATGTCAGCATAGTCATAGTCAATTAAAGATTAAATACTTAATAGTTCCCAATTAAATATGAAGTCAAATAATCAAATAATAACATGAAGACAGATTCACAATATAAAACTATAATGACTCCAATGAATAATGTTTAGGCTGTTGAGTCAATTTATCCTTGAAACGCCTGGGATGGTCGTGGAAGATGTCGAGGTCTAGGTGTCTCCAGCTACTGTTATATGTGGCAGTTAACCTAGCTAAGGGAGCCAGTGCACCCAAGTTAGTCTTGCACCGCGGCACATGGAAGAACGGAAAGTTGTTCCTAAATCGGCCATTAGGTCTCGGAACACATACTTTCGTGCGCATCAAAAGTCTCAATTCATGCGATAAGCCCCCAACCAGATCCTGCAGAAACAACAGGTCAATGGCAGTTCTTCTATCCTTGAGAGATTGCAATTTATAATACGCCAGCCGTTCCTGGTAAGGACGTCCAGGATGAAGCCCAGGAGTGACAAACGCCAGATGTCTGGTAAAGGCTCTTTGGACCGATTCTATGCTCTGTGAATGAACTGCGTACTGAGGGTTCCAGACTACGCTACCGAACTCTAGGATACTTCTCACCAGATTATTGAAGAGCAAAATTTTTGAAGAAACGTGCAGGTCCTTAGAGTTACGCTTAATGAAACCCATCATTTTAGCAGCTCTGTTAACCATGTTGTTGTAATGTGGAATATAGGTTAATTTAGAGTCAAGGATAACACCCAAATCCCTCACCCGACCTGATGTAGGAATTTCGTCATTTCCAATGTAGAAATGAGTCTCAGTTACATTCCGTTTCCTAGTAAATCGGATATGAAGGCATTTAGAAGCATTTAATAACATTTTGTTATCCCGACACCAGACATTAATTCGGTCAAGATCATCCTGCAGCAGCCCTGCATCAGCCTCGGAATTAATCTGGCGAGATATTTTCATGTCGTCGGCATAAAGTGAGCAGCCGCAATGTTTGATCTGTCGAACTATGTCATTGATGAACAGCAGAAACAGAATCGGTCCAAGATGGGAGCCCTGTAGAACCCCAGAACCAGCAATGTAGCTCCTGGACTCAGCGTTATTAACTACTACCACATATTCCCGATTGTTTAAATAGGACTCAAACCACCCAAGAAGTCTATCACGAATCCCGAACTGGCTATGGAGTTTTTCTATAAGAATTTGATGGTCCACTTTGTCGAATGCACTGGCAAAATCTGTATAGACTGAGTCCATCTGCTCATTGCCATCCACTCGTTCCATGATGGGAGTGATGTACGAGACCAAGTTGGTAAGCACAGATCTTTTTTGTAGGAAGCCATGTTGTTCGTCGCAGATTAATGATTTAGTATGCGCAGTTAGCTGAGAAGATACCAACGATTCGAAAATTTTCGACAAACAAGAAAGGATCGCTATTGGTCGATAGTTCCGTACATCGCTTTTGTCTCCCTTTTTGAAAATCGGGACTATTTTGGCTCTTTTCCATGCAGTAGGAAAAATACCAGTGGCTAGAGACTCATTTATTATTTTTTTAATTGGATGCGCTAAAAAATTAGCACATCTTTTGATAAAAAGTGGTGGGATTCCATCGGGCCCCGGACCCTTGTTTGTGTCTAAGCGTTTAAGACTTGACAGAATTTCATTTTCGGAAAAGTGCACCATGCTCAGGCAATCGTAAACACCTTCCGAGTCACTAATGTTCTGCTTTGGTCGGAAAATGTCCCCGGGTATGTATACCGAGCTGAAGTGAGAGACAAATAGGTTTGCAATGTCACAATTGTCAGTACATGTTGACTGATTGTTGTTGTGCATTGTTGATGGTAAGGTGTTAGAGCCGGATCTTTTATGTTTGATGTAACTCCAAAAAGCCCTGGGATTGTTTTTTAGGTTTCTCTCTATGGAATCTATGTAGTTAGCGTGACAGTCTCGAATAAGTTTGGCACATCTTTTTCTGATTAACTCAAACTCCAGCCTATCTCTGGGATTGTTATATTTGCGCGATCTGTGCCTAAGTTTATTCTTTTCTTTTAAAAGACCGATAAGCTCTCCGGTGAACCAGATGGGATGAGATAATTTACACGGTTTTCTCTTTGGCACACATTCACTAATGATGTTATTCAAATGGTCGTAGAAAATTGAAACCATTTCGTTCACACCGCCGCATCCAGAGAAACTCTCCGACCATTCCAAGCGCTCCAGGAGAGGTAGAATTTTATTTTAATCAGCCTTATAAAAATTGAAACCCTGCCGAGGTTGACCCACGGACAAGGGACACGGTTTGAGACTTATAACAATGTTTAGTGGAGGGTGATGGTCATCAATTTTACTTAATATGCTTTCCGATTTCCTAGTAGTACAGTTAACATTGGTCAAAACTAAATCCAGTATATTGTCGTCACTATTCGCAACCAGACCTTGCTGTTGTAAGTCACATAAAGTTATAAAGTCAGAAAGATTCTTCATCAATCTATGCTCTATATTATCACCATTGTTGTTTGGTAGAGTTGGAATTAACTTATATCCGTCACTGTCCATGGTCCATTTGATAAATGGCAGGTTAAAATCACCGATTATCAAGACGTCGTCAACATGTTCCGACACCACGCGCGCATTAGCAAGAAATTCACGTAGAACCTCCTCCTGAATCGGAGAGGGTAAGTACACAACACATATTGCTATTTTCCTGCGCATTTTGTTTTTTGTAGTCTCAATCGTGATCCAGATGTCTTCACAGCCGCTTTCCCACTTTGAGATGCGAGACGATGATATGTGTCTAGACACTGCCAGCAGGACACCACCGCCATCCAGTTTGTTAGCACGTGACAGGTTGCGATCTCTGCGATATACTATGTATCGGTCATCAAAAATTTCGCGATCATGCACACCCTGATTTAGCCACGTTTCAGTAAGAGTTATCACGTCGTAATTATTTTCCAGCACTTTGTTGTAAATGTCTCTAGTTTTGGTGCGTAAACCACGGACGTTTTGGTAGTACACTTCTATGGAATCGAATTTTGTTTTGAAAGTCAATGATGTTTGTCTTAAAATGTACTGTCTATTTGTCTTTATGTAGTAAGGTCAAGCTGCCAGCATCTCGAATATGCACAGCTTGACTACCTTCCCTTTTTCTTACATAAATTCGCCCATCGCGAACCCAAACGAATTTATAGGTTAATTCCTTGGCTTTTAGTCTTGTCAGAGCGTGCAGATGTTTGTTTGCAGGGCTCAGGTGCTCAGAGACGTAAATGGGCTCCCGCTTGCCACCTATGCCTAAGTGTTGGGTTGATAACTTGTCGTCCCGATGATCAGCGTTATATTTTGCTGTCGCAGCTAAAACCTTATCACGCAGTGCCCGGTTTTGGAGTTTGATAACCACCAATCTAGGACGATTTGTCTCTTTATTCAGCTTGGCAACCCTTGTAGCGTTTAACACCTCTCATGGCTGAAGTGGACATTTAATTGTGTTGGTAAGCTGGTTGAACACATTGATAAGGTTCTCGGTTTGATGTTCCGGTATACCATTTACTTCTAAGTTACACTCCGGCATGTGCTGTTCAACAGTGTTTAATCGCGCGTTTAGGTCTCTGACCGTTATTTGGTATCTGATGTTCGTATTTGTGCAGCTATAATTAATGCCTTTCATCCAGTAATTGAAAATAGACCGGATGCTAACACAATTCTAATAAGAGCAATGCAAAGAAAAGATATGCCCAACCGGTTAGCAGAACTTATTTTAACTAACCGGATAAATAGGTACCGAGCCCAATTTACACGAATTGATGGACAACTTCCAGCATTACATGTTTTTCCTGAAATGACCATGTCTGATCTTATACTTTTTGCCCTGGGGACATATCAGATTAAACAAGCAAGAAGCTATTTCGGGGAACATTTACGACAGCATGGATCATTTCAGGTCGAAGTATCGGATCAGCTGGAAGTTATAGCACAAGCAACTCCATCCCAATCTGATCTCCTTTTAATTAGAGGCCGCATTAAATCGCGGCATTCATCAGGGCGCATTTATTACACCTATATATTGTTAGAACAAGAAGGATCAGGTTGGGATGAAAAATTAGCAAGTTATTATTGTAGTTGTATTGCTGGACAACGAACAATGGGTTGCTGTGCTCATATTATGACCATTGTGTGGTATTTGGGTTGGGCTAGATACCAAGAGAATGTGGAAGCACCGGCATCGTTTCTGGACGGAATTTTAGTTAGAGATGATTTGGAGAATCATTAAATAAATATTGTTACGACAGATGTCGATATCTCGGGATTTAGTCATCGAATCTTCTAGAAATTAAAACGCATTGTTGGTAACGAGGTACTCTATCGATTACCATAGAAAATCTAAAAACTTCAACAAAAAGTCACAAACATACCTACTCTATATACCTACTTACCGCCCGAGTACAAAAAGTATAGGTAGCGACGCGACGACGCGGCGGCATTTTATAAAAGAATACGAGTAGGTACTCGTATAATTGAGAATGAACTCGAATGTGTACTCGCGAATATTCTGGAAGATTCCACCCTCAATTAGGAGGGTGGTCCTAATTTAGAGCTATAAAAACGCGCTCGCGTGGCGACACGATTCATTCAGTCTTTGAGACCGAAAGCGAACTTAAGCGACCTAAGAAGATTCTACCTGCGACCTGAGCAACGACTGTGGACGACTGTGAACTACTGAGCGATTGGAACTGTTGAAGAGTACCTACTGTGTGTACTAGTGATTTAATTGTCTAGTTTGTGGTGAGCCAATAAATCTCTTCGTTAAGTAAACGGCATTTAATTGTACCCCGTGCACGTAACAATATGATTAAAAAGTAATAAAACCAACAAGTTGTTTCATTTATCTCTATCTATAGGTATTTTTATACCCTTCTTCTTTTAGGTATTTCAGATATTATTTCTAAAGATGGCAAATAGTTTAACATTTTTCACTGTCTTGTTCCACTATGAGATCAAAATGAGATGAGATTAAATGTAATGAGGCGTTACAATTAGGTCCCTATAAAAATTCTATCGACCTAAAAATAACTCTGTATAGAATAAATAGAAATAAGTAGGTGGGTAATTATTTGAAAATATGATCTGTTATTTGACAATACTAGCAACCACAAGAAGCTATTTCACCTTCCGAATTTTTAGTGTTATAATAAACAGAATTATAAGTTTGAATTGGTTTTTAACACGATTCACGAATTACAATAATAACTAGTTTACAAAGACAACGCGCATTAGTCCGCCATCTTTGTTGTGTTGCAATTATGTGATATAATTATTTCGATTTAACACTAAAACGAAGTAATATTATAAAAATAGAATAGTGGAAAATGGTAACTATATTGCTTAGCTATATTTCTCAGTAGTGTACAATATTTGGCCCAGACTCCATACATTTATGAAACATCTCCTTTGTTCAATATTTAACAAACAAATTTAAAAATAAAGTACCAAGAAAATACGAGTATTTTACTTCAAAGTAAAAACTTATTATCTTAAATCCTTTTTTGAAAAAAAATCTCCACGGTCTTTTAAAAAGTAATTACTGACATTAGGTATAGGCTTGACTACAGGGAAGATTTCAGTATCCGATGATTTTCCCCGGTTTTAAATTATCTTCGGTAGGCTCCGTGGATACTCCGGTTATGTCGAACTTATACTTATTTAAAAGTCTAAAAATTTTTTTCAAATATTCATCCGTGAACATTAAAACTACCAATAGAGACACAGTGCTACTATTATTATCATAATATTCTTATTAAAATATATAAAACGTCCAAATATTCAAACAAAACTATATATGAAATGTTTAATTAATTTTTGTTTAATGATTATTACACCAACACAATCAACTTATTACCCACTTAGTGCCCGGAATACGGTAATAGAGTCATCCCTTATTAAGTGAAACCGAATATAATGATTGGTGACATGTGGGTATTGATCCTCAGCTGCCTAACACTCCGAGGATTTAGGCGATTAAAATGTATTAATGTACATTTTAATGTATCTACTTATTAATAGTGTATTTATATACAAAAAAATATAATTGCATTGTATGAAAGAGAGAAAAATACTTGACTTGAATCGCCGGAAGATTTGAAAAGTAAAAACCGGGTTTTCGCAAAAACCTACGGAGGAGCTCTGACTTTTTTGTCTCCGCAGCACACCTCTAATGTGAACGAATTATAGCAGGGAATAGACAACTATTATAAATAGTTCATTCATTTCTGTCAATAGGCAGGAATCAAACAAAACTTTGTTATATGCTCATGGTACCAATTTGAGTAAGGTTATTATTGAGCCTGGAAGCAAGGAAAAGAGACACCGCTATACGTACTGTATAGCACCATCTCTTTTTCACAGTAAATTGATCAACTTTTAAGTAATTTGTTAAACGTTCTAAGGAAATACTTACCTTTTTTAAATAACTGGCAGAATAGTTATATAAAAACCAAGGTATTAAAAAAAAGTAAAAATTGCTGTCATCTGACAAAATAATTTTAACTCATGGATCTATAAAAATCTATGTAACATTATATTTTCCAGTGCAAAAATAAAGCCATTAGTTAGTAGGTAATTTACTATGTTTATGTTGTGGGAATTTATGAGCATGTCACGCAAATATTGTAACAAATGGTAGCAGAGAATGGTTGTAAGCTGGGAATCCAAGAAGCAAGGAGCAACTGCCATTTCAACTGCTGAAGCAGAATATATAGGTATATCGCCATCAGAAGTTGTGAATGAAGCTCTCCATCTAAGACTACTGCTGAAAAACATAACAGCAGTGAAGCAAGATAAAATAATGATATTCAATGACAACCAAGCAGTATTGAAGTTGTGGGAAAATGCCATCATAAAGTATCAAACGAAACATCGCCCTTAAATTCATTTTTTGAAAGAGCATTTACAAAGTGGAATTATTAGTGTGCGTACAAAGACACATCAAATATGTTGGCCGATGTGTTAACGAAAGGAGTACCAGGACCTCGACATCTGGAACTAAGTAAACGCTTATGCTTATCATTGTGAGATTCGATTCATATTCAATATCTTCTCTGACATTAAAACAATTGTGAATTTTAGGTGTATATGTAACATTTTATTTTCTACTGTAATTTTTCCTTTAGTCCATATTCTTAACTATGTTTCTTAACTATCTATGAAACAAGAATCTTTTTTCGCTTTTTCTTAACTGGTTAAGGAATAAGAATATTTTATCCATTTTCCTAACTGGTTTTCTTAACCAGTTAGGAAAATGGATAAAATATTCTTATTCCTTAACCGGTTAGGAAAGTAGACCAAAAAATCTTATTTCCTAACCAATTATAATAGAGTAAATAAAAAGTCCATATTCATAGATATTAAATTGTAAATTATTTTTTCACGTAAATGTATACAACATCATTTTCAGTGAAAAGAACAAAAAATTAAAAAATAAAATTTTGCCTAAAAACTATAAGGAGCAATAATCTCTTGACAATGCCCAACAGTTATAATATTCGCATTCATGTCCTCAATTGCGGAGTTAATTTCCAAGTCAATTGTCTCATAGTTTTTGGATTTATTCTTCTTTCTATAGAAATGAATCTTTATTTCTTTAACCAAAAGTTCTAACACTTGTGCCAGAGACGGATTTTTACGTCCTAAATATTTATTTATTCTAGCATGCCACCTTTCAAGATCATTGGTGGTTCTTATCACCTCTTGATAGCAACACCACATTTTAATAAATGCAATATCACTTAACCAGTAAGAATTAAAGTACGAGTTAAATTTACGTACTTGTTTGCAGTTAGGTGATCGTCTCATTATATATTTATAACCTGACATTATGAATTTCAAGAGTAAACGCGCCAAGCCAGCACATTTAGCAACATGTCGTCTTTGGACTCTGGATTTCATTCCTAATGCCCTTGCCTTTTTAAATAAACTGTTACAAAAGTGATAAAAACATCCTTTGATCACGGTCTTCGGAAAAAAAAATTAATTGCATTCATAGCTGAGTTCTCATAGTCCATGGTAATTTTTTTCGGATACTAGGTAGGTAATCGACTTTTAATTAATTCCATTAATATCGCATACGTCTTCTCGTTTTTATTATGCAGAAATGCAAAAAAAGTGGTATCACTTCAAATTTCATTGTATCCATGAATGGTATAAATTTGCGAAAATGGTGGTGGGCAGGACTTCAAAGTTCCATCACATAAAAAGTGTTCAAAGTCATCAGATATATTTTTTATGTCAGCGTTGTAAAACACGAGAATTCTCGTCCCCTCATCCATATTATTATAGTCTGCTAACAGAAACGATTCGATTTTTTGTGGTATTATTACTTCAGTATTTAAAATTCAGCTTCGTTACACCTAAGTTAGTGTTCCTCGCATTGTACAGCCCACTTTTCATGTTATTAAATTTCGGTAGGTCTGTAACTAAATGCACACCATCATCCTGCAGCTGACAAATCATATCTTCAAACTGTTTTTGTATGGGTTTTGTGTTAGTACAGACTTTGGTTTTTAGTTCATTATATTTTATCATGATATTATTATTTGACGAATTTGGTACACAGCTGGCATTATGCGAATTTTCCTTAATAAAAAAAATTTCACTGTTAGTTGTGATATTGCCTTTACATCCCTTAAAATTATAACACTGCCAATATTTATTTCCGTTACTGAACTTTTTTGAATTGTGGTACTGACGACCTCCGTAAAGTAATTTAATCCCACCACGTTTTGTTCGTATGAAATCAAAATGTTTTTCTTCACTTATTTCCATGTTGGGAATATTGTTACTTCTGCTAATTACAAATTGTTGCACAAAATCAACCCAACTTTACTGAAGTGAAATGAAGTTGAACACAAATGACTTTAGTATGACATTTAAATATGATAAATGGCCAGTACATACGTTCTATAATAGTTTTGCAATACAATATAATTACGGACTTTTTGTTTACTCTATCATAATTGGTTAGGAAATAAGATTTTTTGGTCTACTTTCCGAATTGGTTAAGGAATAAGAATATTTTTTATTCCTTAACCACTTAAGAAAAATCGAATAAAAATTCTTGTTTCATAGATAGTTAAGAAACATAGTTAAGAATATGGACTAAAGGTAATTTTTTTTCTTAATCTTTATCTAAACTAAACCTTACAAAATATAACGCCATTAGTAATTAAATGTTTTTAATTGTCTGGGCATTTATAATCACATCACACCGACACACGTCTAACATAAAACCATCCACAGGATTTCTATATAGGATGTCTATATTTGCACCAGAGTGAAGCCAGGGCGCGCAGCTAGTTTGGTAATTATTTATTTTAAAAAGATTGTTGCTATGGGAACCGAAGTTGAATTAGGAGTGGGTTGTCCTCAGAGCAAAATGTCCACGTTGATAAAAACGACCATAATCCATCATGGGAGCAAAACGTCCGCAATTTTAAAGTCTTTTTTTCTAGAGCGATATGTCTTTATTATTAAATGACCGCTATTGAAATGGTCACGGGAGCAAAACGTCCTAAATTTAAAAGAAACAATTAAATGAAAAAAAATTAAATGAAACGAGTATGTACTTGAGCTTATTTATAATTAATACTTTTAGTAGGATACATACAGCAAGAGAAACGAGCGCGAACAGAGTGCACGAGTACAGTGTTGCAACTCGACATTAGTAAGAAGGCGGGAAATTTAAATACATTTGACACACCCACCAAATTAAAGCCTTCTTATCTTATAACTAACATAAAAGTTTACAAATATGACAAATCATACAGATGAATTGGTATACTGATATGTTATTCAACTATAATGATGAAAGAAACTATTTATTTACTTATTTAAGGTTATACCAATTTTATCTCTAAGATATTGAAATCTCACACGAGCAAGAGCTTTTGTAAACATATCAGCACACTGTTCTGTAGTACATAGGTACTTTACACATATTTCTTTTTCTTGACATTTTTCTTGAATAAACTTATATTTAACATCAATGTGCTTACACCTTTTATGAAAGTCCATATTTTTAATCACTGATATTGCACTTTGATTGTCTATATTTAAACTGATACTGTCTTGATTATATGCACTAATATCAAGTAGTAGTCTTTTGATCCACAATGCCTCTTTTGTAGCGGAACATGCAGCCATGAATTCTGCTTCTGTTGTAGACAGGGCTATGCTTTGCTATCGCTGAGTTGCCCATGTTATAGCTGCAGCATTCTTGGTAAACACATACCCAGTTGTAGATCTTCTTGTGTCACTATCAGCTGCATATCAGAGTCACTGTAGCCCTCTACAGTATTATTCTTCACTTTTGAATATAGTATGCCCATCTCTTTGGTTTCTTTTAGGTACTTTAATATCTTCTTAACAACATCCCAGTGAATATTATCATAACAGTCTAGATAACGACTTACTAAGCTCACTCCAAACATAATATCTGGTCTACTTACTATTGCAAGATGCATGAGTGAACCCACTGCTTCTCTGTATGGTATTTTCGCTTCAGATACTATATTTTTCTTCTCCAGTTTGGTGTGGGGGTCTATTGGAATACTATTTCCATTTGCATTACCATGTTAAATTTTTGTAGTAATCTTTCAATATACTGTTGCTGATGAATAAATATATTACCATTTGATCTTTCCATCTGTAATCCCACATAATTTGTAGGCTCCATGGTTTTTATTTCAAAGTATTGTTTAAGGTTATCTACAACTTTGTTAATAGCATCATCATCTTTACATATTATCAACCCATCATCCACATACAATAGGAGATATATTTTTATTTTGTTTATATGACCAGTAAACACACATTGATCAGAGTGGCTATTAACAAAACCAAATTTATGTAATACAGATTTGAATTTATCATTCCAACACCTTGGGGCTTGTTTTAAGCCATATAATGATCTGTTCAATTTACATACAAAGTTTGGTGGAGATTCTATTCCTTCAGGAGGATTCATATAAATATTTTCTTTAATATCTCCATAGAGAAAAGCTGTTTTAACATCAAATTGTACAATTTTTAGATCATATTGACATGCTTCTGAGAGCAATATTCGCACTGAGTCATATCTCACTGTTGGAGAGAATGTTTCGGTGTAATCTATCTGATAATGCTGGGAACACCCTTTAGCACAAAGTCTGGATTTGTATATTATACCAGAAGGATCATTTTTAATACGGAACACCCACCTGCACCCAATTGTCTTTACTCCAGGGGGTTTTTCCACCAGGGTCCATGTTTCATTGTTCTCATGTGCTTTTAGTTCCTCCATTATAGATTGTTTCCACATTTTTCCGTTCGGTGATGATATGGCTTCACTGTAGGTCTGTGGCACATCTGTTTCTGAAATTCCTTTACATAGATAAGTATTATTATCTTGTTTCTTTGCCATAGATCTAGTTTTAATATTGCTGTCATGTTCTATGTTAATTTTAGTTTTAGGTACATACAGAGAGTCATCATTTGATTGATATGAGTCATCATTTGAATGAAATGAGTCATCATTGCTGGAGCTTTCAGAAACTTTTGATTCGGAACTGTCATTGGAATTTTCTTTTAATTCAGGACTAAGCATTATGTGTTTATTTTTATTAACCTCATTTTCATCTGTAGTTAGGGGCACAACTATATGGTTTTGGGTTAATGAGTTTTCCATAAAAACAACATCTCTACTTATTACTCCATTCTTTGTCTTTGGATCAATGAACTTATAGCCTTTTGTAGTATCACTATAGCCAATAAAAATCATTTTGCTTGCCTTAGAATCCAGTTTTCGAAGCTTCTCTTTTGGTATTTTGACCATGGCCTCACAGCCAAAGATTTTCAGGTGACTTACATCAGGTTTCTTCCCTGACCACATTTCCTCAGGTGTAGCATATGACAGTGCACGGGTAGGGCAGCGGTTGGTGATGTAAGCTGCTGTGGATACTGCTTCAGCCCAATAACTTTTCTGTAAATCAGAGTTAATTAGCATACAGCGTGCCCTTTCCATAAGTGTGCGATTCATACGCTCAGCTAATCCATTTTGTTGAGGCGTATATGAATTAGAAGTCTGATGGATAATGCCTGATTTCTTTAAGTAATTGGAGAACTCATTACTAAGGTACTCTCTACCATTATCAGAGCGTAGACATTTTATTTTAAAATTTAGTTGATTCTCTACTAAGGCTTTGTATTCTTTGAATTTTAAAAATACTTCTGATTTATTATTCAAGAAATATACATATACTTTCCTTGTATAATCGTCGATGAATGTGAGAAAATACCTGGCTCCTCCAAGTGCCGGTTGCGAAACTCAGTTGCCATCGCGGAATTAGAATACTTTGTTGGCAACTAGTAGCGCATAAGGAAAAATAATTCTTTAATGGCAACTAATTGCCAACAGAGAATAAAAATTCCTTATTCGCTACCGGTTGCGAAGTTTAGTTGCCATGGCGGCCGAAAGGGTCAAGTAGAAGGGCATAAATTACTCCCACTACGTTTACCGAACTGCTGGTACTATACAAATCCACATGCAAGGACACAATTTGTTAAAATGGTTTCGGGGTTCGTGTGAAGGTGCCGTCAGTAAAAATATTTTTTCTTCAAGTGTCTTTAAGGCAGATCTCATAAACTTTGAACAAAATATTAATATTTTGTCGTCTGTGCCATTATCACATTACAAAAAATTTTATGCTATTATTTCCGGAACTTTCACATCTTTCAAATATTCAGTTTCTGTTTGCTGCGTTTGCAGGAAATTTCTTCTGGCACGTCGTAACGTATCTTTTTTTGATTGAAAATTTGATATGTAATCATCGCATTTTTCTACGCCGAATTCTTTTTCAAATATCTGCTGGACCGGTTTAAATTTCTTACAGACAGCTTTCTTGCACCGATCCATAACTACATCAATCCTATTTTTAATTTGGTTAGCCCCTCATTGAATGTTCCGGTGACCGCAAAATTGATGTTTTGTCCTTATTAATTGTTATGGTCGTACTACAAATATCTCGGTTTGCACATCGCCATCTTGAAGAGCCACCTTTGTTAGTAACAATTTTGTTATACCTGTAACCACCAAACAACAGAGCAGGCCTGTTCTTTTGACTGTCTATAAAAATAAACTTCGTGTCTGCATACTCTGAACTACTGCTAGGTTTTTCATTATAGTTGAAGCAGAACAAATTTTAATTACAATGCGATTAATCAAAGTAAGTGACCTTCCTCGTAATTCTTTATTTTCGTTTAATGAAAATATCAGCTGTCAATATTTACAGCTTCTAATTAGGTTTTATTCCCACTACAATTAATGAGTTAAAAAGGTTATAATACGTTAAGGACGCTTTGCTTTCATGCCATTTTTAATTAGTGACAATTTACTTTAAATGCTTTTATATTTGAGGACAATTTGTTACTTGGCCTTTTAAAATTGCGAACGTTTTGCTCCCATGACTTACTACGTTATGGTCGTTTTTATCAACGTGGACATTTTGCTCTGAGGACAACCCACTCCTAATGTCATGTCTATGACGTTAAAATAGGCATGTGCACTATGTCGTGTATGTTGACCAGCAACTCCAGGAGTGGAAACTGGTTTACTGTCGGTCATTCCAAACTTGTTGAGAAGCTTTTCAACAAATTCTTCTTGATCAACACTTATGTAATTATTCTCTTGTTTGATTCTCATTCCTAAAAATTGGCTAACTCGTCCTAAGTCCTTCATTTTGAATTTGGACATTAGTTCTCGTTTCATAATCTGCATCTCACACTCATTATTATAGAATACAAGTGTATCATCTACATAAATAGCTAGGATAATCCTATCCCTGCCATTGGTTCTTGTATACACATAAGGTTCATTCTTGCATCTCTTGAAGTTTAAATTCTCTAACTCCGAGTGCAACCTCAAATTCTAAGAACGTGGCACTTATTTAAGTCCGTAGAGTGATTTCTTAAGTCAACATAAGTGATCCTCCTGCCCTCGTTCTTCAAACTGTGGCGGCTGTCTCATTTAAATAACTTCATCTATATTTCCATTGAGAAATGCAGTCGTCACATCCATGTGATCTACTTTCAGTTGTAAATTAACAGCTAACGCTAACAAAAGCCTCAGGGTACTGTGATGTATGGCAGATGCAAATATTTCATCATAGTCAATTCCTCTTCTTTGACTAAAACCACGTGCAACCAAACGTGCTTTATGTCGTATTATATTTCCCCCCTGTTTTTAAATTTTAAAAATCCATTTATAATCAACAACATTTACACGTTGCTCGGGTTTCACTAGCACCCAAGTGCCATTATTTTTAAGAGGATCTAACTCCTCCTTAATAGCTGCTCTCCAGAATTTCGCTTCTTTGCGAGCTAATGCATCCTTCACCGTGACTGGATCACTGTCTTCCGACATTGCTTGGTACGTAACGTAATCAGGGAAGGTAGTTAGCCTTCTATCTCTTTGAGGATATCTTCGTTCTCTCTCAAATTCTGTCTCTGTCACTCTCTCATTACCTGCACCTTCATCTTCATCTAAATATTCCCAGTGTTCGTTCTCGTTATCAACTATTTCAGGTTCTTCACCATCACGTGACTTATCTTCTTGAAATGACTCTTCAAGTTGGATAGGTTCTCTCCGTTGCATCGATTCCTCTTGATTACTGTGACATCCCATCTTCTTCTGAGTTTTTGATACATCTCTATATAGTTGCTTTTCGAAAAATACTACATCTCTCGCTCTGCAAAGTTCTCTGCTAATTGGATTGATAAGCCTTTATCCTTTTGACTCGGAGCAGTATCCCACGAATATCAATTCTTTGCTCTTTTTAGCCCATTTGGTTCTCTTTTCATCTGGAATGTGTGCAAACGCCCTGTAACCGAATACTCTTAAATGACTCAGATCGACTCTACAACCTGACCATGCCTCTTCTGGCGTTTTGTTTCTCACTGCTATAATCGGACTTCAATTCTTTAAATAGACTGCCGTATTCACTGCTTCCGCCCAGTAAAATATGGCTAGCCCTGCTTCTTTGCCTGTGCCTTTTCGACGATAGTACGATTCGCACGCTCAGTGACCCCATTCTGTTGTGGTGTATACGGGATTGTAAGTTGGTGCTTAATTTCGTGCTCCTTCAGGTAGCTGTCAAATCTCTTATTGACAAATTCAGACCCGTTGTTAGTTCTTCAAATCTTCATCTTGTTGCCCGTCTGAGTTTCCACATGAGTTTTACATTCTTTAAAAACATCAAAAGCCTCACTCTTATACTTGAGAAAATAAACAAAAGTTTTTCGTGTATAATCGTCTATAAAAGTCATAAAATACCGTATACCGCCTAAAGAACCATTAGATATCAGCCCACAAAGGTCAGAATGTACAAGCTCTATAACATATTTAGCTCGCGTAGCCTTATTGCGTTCGAACGGTTGTCTAGTTTGCTTACCTAAAAGACAAGCAACACATTCTAACTTTTAGCCATTCGACTTTGAAAAACTCAACCCAGTCGCCATTTTCTCACTCAACAAGCACAGATTTTTCATTAAGCAGTCTGAAAGATTTTTCATTTTCCAATGGTTTATTTTTACATTATTTAATATTTTTATATTATTTCTTGACATACATAATTGTAAAATTTTGACGTTCATATGTGCTCTTTGTGTGCCTAAACTGAATAAATGAAATTGATTCTTTGATTCTTTGAATGTGTTCTTGGTTTAAGAATGATCTAAGTTGTTCAGCCACAATCTTTTCCATACACTTACATACAATACTTGTAAGACTAATAGGTCTGTAGTTCACTGCTAGTAACTTGTTGCCTTTTTTATATATTGGAAAAACAGTGGCATTCTTCCAGTCAGCAGGCAAGATTCCAGTTTCTAGGGAGGCATTCATAATCTTAGCTATGTTTCCAGCTAATAGATGTGAACAGTTCTTCAATAGAACAGACGGGATTTCATCTGGGCCTGTGGCTGTACCATCGTTGAAAGTAGAAAGATACTTTTGCACCAGCTGAGCAGTGATATTGACCTCATTGAACGAGGTCTCAACTCGAGGCATATCAATTACAGGTAAGGGACCAGGGGGTTCCCTAGTGAAATTAAGTTCGAATTGATCCGCAAATAGTTCTGCCATTTCTTTTAGTTCCACTATTAAGTTATTTGAACTATTTTTTAGGACAGAGGGGATACTGATTTTGCAGTTCAACTGTTTCCTAATATATCCATAAAAAGGTTTTGGCCCCATTTCTATGATATTAGATTCGAAATGCATTCTCCTGGTTCTACTTAGTTGTTATTGATTGTTCTGTATACCTGCTATGAGTCATTACTCTTATCAATCCTGTATATACCCCACAACCTTTTCTTTTGTTTAGTGAGCTCTAGTATTTCTTTCATACCACCATTTCATATCACCACATACTACCAACGTCTTTTCTGAGGATGTCCTACCAAAACTGTCGAAGAGAGCCCGGTTTGAGTCCTGCGGGGCGTCTGAAGGTGAACGATAAACACAAGCTAGAGTAAACTTTAGATCGTTGGATTGAATATCGAGCCACAGTGCTTCTAATGATGGGTCCTGGTAGGAGTCATTTACCTTTGCAATAATTGGAATGTTGTTAATCTCTTGAGCTGTGTATATTAACACACCACCTCCTTTTCTACCCTCTCTATCCTTTCCGTATACTGTATATCCCTGTATGTTGATGATGCTGTCCCTTACTTCACTATTAAGCTGAGTTACCATTATGAATGCTGGTTTATGGGTTTTTATTTCCATTAAGAATCAATCGAATTTAGCCGTTAAAGAAGCCAGGTTCGTGTAAAGTATCAGTAGTTCGGTTAGATATGACGATGTCATCGTCACTCAAACTCTAATTCAATGTGTGTGCTGTGTAGTGATCTTATACTGCAGGAAGTCTTCACCTATATTTCTTATTCGTTGGTATTTTTCGTTTGCGCAAATTATTAAGATTTTTATTTTCCTTAATTATCCCAGCTCTATTTTACTCGATAATACTATTGATAGCTTCACTACGAAGAACATCAATGAATTCAATTAGAGTGGTTCTCTTTCAGTGGCATTTATTGTTTACTTTTAAGTGCCATCCTTCCAAACTATTAATAGTGCGATTTCGCTCTCCGTAACAACTTATTACGGTAATAGTTTTAGAAGTTATCCATTTTCCCTCGAAATATTGATTGAAACTTTCAATTTCGCTAGGGGAATATTTATGAATATGATTCCATGCCTCGGGAATATATTGGAAGATGTGCGAGTGCAACACACTTCGAAATATAACTAGCAGTAACTCTCGTTTTACAAATTTTTAACAGACGCGCTTTTTTCGATGTTGATGAAATGATGAGACGTAGTAGTTTGTCAGGCCATTACCCATGTCTATGAGGTAGTGATGTCTAAGGCTTCCTCCCTATATCCGACGTAGTAGTTTGTCAGGCCATTACCCATGTCTATGAGGTAGTGATGTCTAAGGCTTCCTCCCTATATCCTGAGGCGTCAGGTCTACGGTTGGTCGCACTAATTGATGTTTTCGCGACTTGGTCATCTCGCCAGTTTTATTCAGTTGCTTGCGAAGAAACGTAAAGTTTTTTATTTAAAATCCAAAATATGGGCAAACGGCTATTCGTATGCCAGGTACAGATATATATTAAACTGCAAAACCAAAATTACTGAATAAAAGATACGAACAACGAGACCCAAAAAATAAGTTTTTCACAAAAAAATATTTTGGCTTGGTACACACCAAAATTGTTCATTCAATCTTTTTATACGCCAATCAGTTTTAGGCGGTGTGTGTATTATGTGTATACACCAAATGTCTTCAAAAAAAACCCTCTCTCACCTCTACGGCCCGCGGGTGACTGACAGCTGAACAGAATCTACAGAGGTTGCTAAAAATTTATAGGAAATTTACGCGGATAATAAGCAAATTATATACGACAATTTAGCAGTTGAATGAAATTTTAAAGTATTTAGTATATTAACTATACAAATCGATTCAGATAGAAAAAAAAAATTATCAGTTCAGGCGGGGTCCGAACTAGCGATCTTTTCCTTACAATATATGATTTGAATGATTTCAGACGAGGTCCGGTGGCTTCGTGGTCAGAACATATACGGATATATCTTCTTATCGTCTTATGGTGACGGCAGGAACTATCTACTGATACTCGTACGTACTATCGGCACCAATGAATGATATAATCATTTTTTATTAGTCCTTTAAACGTTGAGGCCAGTTATCAATAGTAGCACGCACTCTTTCCATGGGAAAATTCTTCACTGCCAATCGTATGGATTGTTTTAGGGACTCCAAATTATCATGGCGTTTAGAGCAAGCCATACTCTCTAAATCTGACCATAAATCATAATCCAGCGGACTAAGATCGGGACTAGACGACGGCCAGTCTTCAGCTCTGATGAAGTCCGAAACGTTCACTTCCAACCAAGACTGCGTGGACCGAGCTTTATGACCCGGCGCTGAGTCTTGTTGGAAGGACCATACTTGGTTATTGAACATGGTGTTGTTAAGGGGTTTAAATACCTTCTCAAGAATGGTATCTTGATACACCTGTGCCGAAGTTTTGATACCTTTTTCACAAAAATATGGCTCAGTCACTCCTTCATAGCTAACACCCCACCAAACCATCACTGAAGTCGGATAATGCTCACGTTGCACTCTGTCGACTAATTGGGAAGTTTCCTTAGAGCTTTGAGCATAAATACGGTCATTTTGTTTGTTAAAATGTTGCTCAATTTTCTCATCCGTAAACAAAATTTTTCTGTGACCTCCCTTTGCGTACCGCTTCAGTAGTTGCTTCGATTTTACCACCCTATTCTTTTTTAAATTATCAGTTAAAAAATGACCAGTGCGTCTCTTATAGGCTGCAAGTCCTAAGTCATCTTTTAAAATGCGCGATATGGTTCTGGGTGCTATCTTCATCTCCCGAGATAAAATCTTTTGCTTTCGGACAGGATTTCTTCGAATTCTTTCCCTTACTGCTTTGACCACCTTTTTCGTACGAACACTACGTGGACGGCCAGATCTTTTTCTGTCACAAACAGAGGAGGTCTCATTGTACCTATTAATAGCCCGGTACACAAACATTTGACTAATACCAAGCGTATGGAGAGTTTTAAAAATTACATTCGGCTCCATACCAACCTTGTGTAATGCAATCACAGCGATTTGGTTTTCTTTATCACCACACTCCATTTTAATATAGCAAAATATTGTACAATGTATTGGCGCCAAAATTAGAAAACACAATTAACAATTGTATAAAAATGACAGATTCCAAATTCAAATGTTATATCTTTCTTATTTTAATTGTAACAGTATTTATGGCCAGACTAAGTATATATATATATATATATATATATATATATATATATATATATATATATAGGAAGATTTGGATGATATTATGATTTACATGATTAAGCGAGGTTCGGTGGCTTAGTGGTCAGAGCATTCCCACTGTAAATCTGAATCCCGTCTGAGCTGATTTCATTTTTTTCCTATCTTAATCGAAGTTAGCAGTTGTTTACGATAAATAAAAAGTATTCTCCTGCAGGTATAACTCTTATCTTCTGCTATTTTCAATAAATTACTTCTTTAGAAAATAATAACTAAGTAAATATTCTACAACATTCTATACAGCGTTATCTAGAGCCATGGTAAGCATAGCTTAACTAGCTTGTGTTATAGAATCTAGAATGCGGATAAACATACTTAAATACTTTTTTTGTAAATACATACATATTATACATAGAAACACCCAGACCAATACAAATATACATTTCATGCATACATATATTTGCATTGAGCGGGAATCAAATCCGCGTTTTTCAATAATTTCAGAGTTTTTATTGGATTGATTACTAAATATACCATTAAATAGGTTTTTCCTTACCCTTCAAGAAATCTTAGAGTTTCAAAACGACTCTGGTTCATTGATAATATCATTCATTTTCTGTATGAATTTGTTATCGGGCCGAGCCCCGTTTCGCGTACCCTGTCCTTAACTTATTGATAAAATAACCCCCGCATCAATTACGAAAAATAAAGAATTATGAGTGAATTTCGTCCAACCCCTACGGGCCGCTAGTTAAAATAAAATACATTAAATTTCAATTCCATTAGTAGGTAAGTTTATATAAACAAGTCTTGAAATAACTAGTTTCAGTGGGACAATCGTAATATTTTACTTTATAATTAATTCACAAAAAGATGTTTTAATAGGATGGTCTAGCAATTTCTGTCTCTTCAATCGATTTGTCGCTTCCAGATAAGACAAACTCATTTTTATCAAATGGTGCTACGCCATATCAAGCGTAGCACAGCAGCTACGCCTCGTTGTTGTTGTCGCTTGTTCGACTGCTAAGTCAGAGGTTGCGGGTATGATGCCCGCCTCAGTAATAAATTCTATACAGCAGCAATAATATAAACATAAATTCTATGCTGTGTAAGTTGTCATGGATTACTACGTCTTATATTCGAGTATATGGGATAGGTATCCTGCCGAGAAACGTATGATGAAGATGAACAATAATGAAGATAATTAAACAATGCTTAATGTATAATAAAAATAGGTATTCAACATATAAGATACTTATGAGGCCAATTTGATATATACAGTGGTGGTCTCATAATTAGAAAAAGAACGTATTACTTCAAAATTTATAATTAACCTAACTTGTTATTTTTTTACTTAGACTATAGTGATCGTTTTTATTTATAATTAATGACAATTTTTGTGTATAATTTTGGCGGATATGCTAAAACTAAGCAACGATTTTGAAAAATCTGTATCTATTTATAAAATATAGTCAAAAACAATGTGATGTAGGTATAGTGAACAACTAATTAGAAACAAGACATCTCCTTAGTAATTAACATGAGCAAAGCGAAGCAACCAACAAAAAAAGTAAGAGGATAGTGCCATTATCTTATCCATAGGCTTTTAGTATTTAGTTATGTACCGTTGCTATCTATTACAACAATTTATATCGACGTTTCACAAATTTCCAAAGGAATAGTGAACCAAGCTTCCATAAAGGCCTCATAAAATTGAGTGATGCTGGTGTGTTATTATTAGAAAACCTGTTCTTCAAGACATGCCACAGGTTTTCAATTAAATTTAAATCGGGGTTATTAGCAGGCCACTCCAACACGGTAATTTCACGCTTCTTGCTGTGTGCTGGGGATCATTGTCATGTTGAAATATTCATGTGGTCGAAAAAATTATTTATTATATATATAATTATTTATATACAATTATTGTCGGAATGTGCAATATCATTGTCCTGTCTCTTCAAAGGTTTTTATACTGCAACTGGTCGAACATTCCTTCAATCATTCTCACAGGACCAACTCCGTATCCTTAAAAGCATTCCTACACTTTAATATTTCTACCACCTTGCTGCACTGTCTTTTTAGTGCTTAGTTAACTGGGCCACGAACATACTGTTTACTACTAGAATTTATAAAATTTATCTTAGTTTCGTCTAAACACAACACTTTTATCATGGGCCAGTTGGTAATTGATGTTTGATCAGGGAGACCTGTAGAAATGGTGGTGCCGCTGGTCGCCCGCGGTATAGTACACGGGCCGAACTGGGGTTGGAAGCCGGCGACTATATTCAGGGGGTCAGGCGATAAATGCCTCGAACGCAAGTTGCCGCAGTCATTATAAAGACTAATACTGTTTACGTCCATTTCTCATTATGTTATAATAGCATTTTGTCGAAGTCGCAAAATGTCTAAAAAAATAATGTCACCAAGGGTACAGTCGTTGACAATATGGTTACTGGCGTCACCATATGATTATTCAATGAATCTATAAAATGGAGAATATAATTTATTAAAAAGCGAAATTTATTCTAATAATTCATTTAATGAAATCAATTCGAATCACATACTTCTACACTATACACTATATTTAAGCCTTATATTATATTTCAATAATCCTATGTTCTTTAAAAATTCAATGATTGTTACATGACCATCATTTAACCTGATTAATTCTTCTCTATAATGTTTGTCAAACATTGTATCGCTTCGTTTTCTGTGTCGTTTCTCAAAATAAAAGTTTTTTATTCTCTTGTCGGCTAATCATGCTTCTTTTTTTAATAAATATATAAACAAAATTAGTGTGGCTTTGTGTGGCACCCTAACATTTAATCGCCGATGCCATGCTTCTACACTGTTATTTGTGCGGTGTCGATCTGCTGCACAATTTATCATGGCGGTGGACTTGAGCCATTGCTTATTAAAATAATTAGCAAGTTTTTCCATTTCAACTGTTTTAGGATATTCTGCAAGTATAGATAGCCATGCGTCATTAATTTTTTCAAGGGGCACTAGTGGTAAATTTGCTGTCAGTCTCGTAATTTTTTTACCCAGTCTAGATTCACTCAATTTTATATCTCTTGCCTTTTTCCAAATAGCACGATTATAGTGAAAATAGCACCCACTAACCATTCCATCTGGAAATACTGATCTATAACCGTTTATCAATGCTGTTTCAAAATCACACTTGAATTTAGTTATTTCTATTCCTAAATTGGCCTTTATCAATGACAATAATCTGTTGTAGGTAGTTTCCGTTTTATCTGGTAATAAAGAATAGAGAACAGGCACAACGTTAGTGTAATTTTCGCAACTGTAGAGATCTACGTGAATTGAAAAAAAATGCTTAAAGGGCTTTGGCGTCCTCTTAAATGTACCATCGCCGAAGAATAATTTATTTTTAAAATTTTGGATTGATTTACTGCAAATTTTAGAGCAAAAGATGACAATCTTGTTTTCATCCCCATCTTCTACGACAAGAAAATCATTGGCAAGTATTTTAGAAATCTTTACATCCGTTAAATTATTGCACTCAGTCATTTGAACTTATAAATATTTATTCCTCGTTCTGTACAACGCATCTTTTTTTTCATTAATGAGGGCATAGGTACGTTTGAACTAAACTTTGAAATTTCCTTTTCAAAAATAGATTTCACTTACTTCATTTTTTTGCATACTGCCTGTCTACAAGAATCCATCACAAAAGCCCCCACATTCTTATCGTGATGTGATTTGCACGTATGTTTGCTTTGTCGAACGACAGCGTTCCGATGCTTTAGGACTGTTGGTTCCATTGGAAAGTTCCATTGATGGGTCCAACAGGACTTTCGAGTTTTCATGGCTACATTGGTGGGTCCAACAGGATTTACGAGTTCTGATAATCCCATTTAGATCGTGGAGTCAATAATCGAAATTTTAACAGGTTTACATCCGGTCTCGTGGTTTCATTGTCAAAACTTACAACTTTTACTTAAAAGGTGTTAAATTAAACTTTATTCTAACAGGCGTTATGGAGTAACACATTAACAATCATGAAATAAGTAAATATTACAAAACAAAACAGTAATTAACTACTACATATTAAATAGTTATTTGTTATACAAGAGTGCAAAGTTGCTTTTTAACTGCGTGCTCATATTTGATGACCGAGCAAGCGAAGGATTCTAAAGTTGAATTCTTCGATTCAGATATTAGAATCCTGAGCGTAAGCGAGGGAATCAACAGAGCACAAGGTGAAAAATCTTTGCGCTTGAGTACAACGCGTAACTTTTCATCCCTCTTAAGCGAGGAAATAACTAAATTAAAAAACCATAAATCTCCGTCCATCACTGTAATAATCTGCCTTTAAAAATGACATAAATTTTGCCGTCCTGGAATTATTGTAGATCAATTTTTTAACTTTAAATTCTTGTTTTCTTTTAGCGTATATGGATGTTTTTGAACTCTCATACGAAATTTTTGTAACTTTGTCAAATCCCATATCATACAATAGTGCCATGACTTCCTTGAAGATAACAGGGATTGGTTCTGTTGTAATTGCTGCTCTTGCTTTTACATCATCAAGAGCTAATGCTACCATATTTCTAGCCTCATCCGGCAAACATTCAGCAGCGTGCTCTATAATCTTTTCTATATTGAAACCTTAAAATAATTAAAATACAGATTTTACATACATTTTATTAGTCAAAATTCTACATTAAGTAAAATCATGTTAGTCTGTTAGTCGGCATTTAATGTAACAGATACACTACATTGTTTTCGATTGATGCACCTCCATAAGGAATTACCACTTTTGTTGCTATTGCCCCAATTGTACCGATGCCCATGAAATAAAAGTGATGATTTTCCTTTTTGGTTGACAATAAAATGCAGATTTTCTTTATTAAAATCCATCACTATATTTTATTAAACAATAATTACGTACCTATCACAAGACCCGCGATTGACACAAGGAAGGAAAAATATGACATTAGAAAAAACTAAAAGTTTAAATACCTAATTTTTATATGGTGTACAACCTATGTCTTACCTATGTGAAGTTCTCATGAAAGCTATGAAAGTCTTTACACCAAAACCATAATATACCAGGCATAACTCTATTTTTCAATCGACTGTACCGTAATCTCTGTACATTCTAGTTTTTAGACATTTTGCGACTTCGGCAAAATGCTATTATACCATAATGAGAAATGGACGTAAACAGTATTAGTCTTTATAATGACTGCGGCAACTTGCGTTCGAGGCATCTATCGCCCGACCCAATGGGGTGGGTCTTAGATTGTCAAGATAGCATAATGACTTAGGTCTTATGTTGTCTACATAGCAGAATACCTACCTAATTTGCTGAAAGACTGCATCGCAAAATGACTAGATATTATTTTGCCTAGGTCTTTGATTGTCCTAATATCAAAATAAAATAAACTTGATCGCAAAATTACTTGATCGCATATTGACTAATTTATGTTATGTTATGTATTTTTTTATACAACTTAGGTGGCAGACAAGCACACGGCCCACCTGATGGAAAGTGGTTACCATGACCTATGAACGTGTGTAACACCAGTGGAATCACATCCGTGCTGCCGACCCTGTAAGAACAGAGATTTTGTGCCGTCATTGTGGAGGACAAAGTAGGACAAGCCTTTGGTCATCCCATTGACAGCACAAAAACTCTCCAGTGAGCTCTGGCTACCCTACTCACCGCCGATAACACAACACGAAGTTATTATAACCGCGGTATTCTGTAGGGCGGAGGTACTTCCCCAGTCGGACTGCTCAATTGGGCGGAAATACCGCCGTGTCCTACACTCAAATGAAACTACATTAAGTTGTTTATTAAAAAGATAGTAACTCAAACTCTCACTTCTTTTAAAAAACTGTTTTTATACATATTATATCCAAAAACTATAAAAAACTATATCAAATACACTTACTATTAACTCTTATGATGATAACTTACTTCAGCATGCGTTTAATCTTACAAATATTTTGTATAAATTTCAATGCATTTATGTCATTTTGCACAAGTTTATTTACTTCTTGGCTCAATTTCCGGTCAAAAATTAGATCATTTCTTTTTCTGTTCTGTCTTCTTAAGAATGTACCACGAACCAGCATGTCTTAGAGAAGTGCTTCTATTTTAAGTTTATAAATAAACTTTATTAAAGTTAGCCTTTGTTGGAGTCGGATACCAATTGCATTGCAGGAGAGCATTGGTGATCCGATGCCTTTCGTTGCAGCAGGAAATCAACGATGGGTTTTTTAATCACTATCGCAAAAAGTACTCTTTGAACTTATTAATGTTTTCGCATGTTGGACTGTTTATAAGAATTTCTTCCCACGCTTCACGGATTTAAGAGGATGGTAAAAGTGGCAAGTTTTTCATATATGTGACCATTTATCTACCTTTCCGTATCGCAGTTCTATTGCCCGATATTTTTACTCCTGGGAACATTTCTACAAGCGGAAATCTGTGCTAATTCATAGTCACATTTGTAGTATTTAACGTCGATTTGTAGTACATCACGTATAACAATACGGTATTAGTCCTTTCAGTCTTGTTTGGCATCAACGCGTAAATCATGGGCCTGACGTTAGTAGTGTCATTACAACTGTTTATATCAACAAATATAGAAACAGGTGATAAAGTGGCCAGGGCACTGTTTTAAATGTGCCATCCCCTAAAACCAGTTTGCCGTTGTTAACACAAGACCTTAATACTGTTCTACAGATAGGGCTACAAAACATAATAATTTTATTTTTAGCATACTTGCTCACCAGAAACTCTTTTTTTATCATTGTAGGAATGACGACATAAATATAAGACATTGATTTACCATTTTCGGTTTTTGTCACATCTAAATATTTCTTCCTGGTCCTATGTAACATATCTCTAACGGCTTAAAAACGGCTGCATTTGTGTACATGTAGAGAGAGGGGTTTTCTCTTACAAAATTCATTACAGTCTTCTTGTAATTTTTCTTGACCGTGGACATGTTTTCGCATAGTATACTTTTTGTTTTATAGTTTCCATCACCATTTCCCTGGACATTTTGTCTGTATTTCTCTTGCAAATGCAAAGATTCTCTATTTCTTACAATTATTGCAGTCTTATCAACGTTGAGAGTAAACGACGCACTACACTCACTTCTGTTCGAACAACGCCAAAAAGAATTAAGATTCGCATATTTTCTAACAAAGTTATAGCAATACCCATCACACCAAACAATTGCATTTTACTAGAAAACTTAAGTTGATATTCGACATTATTATTATGCGAGTTTTTGAAAATTTTCAACCAAACAGAAAAATAATCAATAAAACATCTATGTTTCTGCTGTCAATCATATTCATTTGTTTCAAGTAGTCATTATCATTCCTCATTCCAATAAGTATCTATGCACTTTTCTAAGATATAAAAACTCCTTAGAGTTTTACTGAAATGTATATGTACTTCGCAAACTAGAAAACTGCTGTTGCAAAAAGCATGTAAAAATATGCCTACTGCACGCTAATGTAAAGGTGATGAATGAAGTGGTCAATTTACCTTAGTAGTCATTTTGCGATCAAGTTATTTTGATATAAGGACAATCAAAGACCTAGGCAAAATGATATCTAGTCTTTTTGCGATGCAGTCTTTCAGCTAATTAGGCATGCTGCTATGTAGACAACATAGGACCTAAGTTACTATGCTATCTTGACAACCGACCCACCCATAGTTACCATGAAATAATTTTTGTTCTTATTTTATAACAAAGCTCTCTACCTACCAAAAGGAAAATAATGATTGGCTAAATCACAGTAAACTTAAAATACTTTTTATTTATCCTTCTTACAAAAAAAAAACTAATTATTTTTGTTCTTAATATTAAATAAATGTGTAGGGACTAATAATTTCCAAGCAGGGCCCAGTTGTTATAAAGTTAGGTTTCAGTTCATTTACAGCCGCATTAAATTCTTTTTCAACTTCTATGTAATTTTAATTTTTTATTTTAATTTATTGTTAACATCATATAAATTTGTTTCCTTTTCCATCACATCTAAAAGTTGGCCGATATTCGGATATTTTCGCTGGATAATTCTATTAATTTTATTGTGCTACCCTTCAAGATGGTTGGTTGTTCTTATAACTTCGGTTTCACAACAACATTTCTTTGCAAAATTAAATGTTCCTTTGTTGTACCACTGTTTATTAAATAAAGTATTTATTGAACCGTTCCATATCTTCGCCTTTTGGACCTTTTTTCATTACATACATAGGCTGCTACTTATGTATGCGGAATCTGGGATTCCAATAATTTTAAACGCAATGTCTGACCTCCATACACATATTCGTTCTTTTTTTTAAATACTGGCCGCTAATATTTTTTTTCTTATATACGTTAGTGTTTTGTTTTTGTTGGGTTTAAAATGTCATATCGCTGAAAAAATGGAACTCACTCGTGAAAATATTCGTGCTATGATTTATTACGATTTTCGACGTGGTTTAACGCAACAACAGTGCGTAGATCAATTAACTTCGACTTTTGGTTGTGAAGCTCCATCAAAAACGACTGTGTATCACTGGTTTAGTGAGTTTAATCGCGGGCAGAGTAAGCTCACGGACGAAGTTAAAGAAGGTCGCCCGAAATCGGTGGTTGTGCCACAAAATATTGAAGCTGTGCGAAAACTAATAATGCAAGACCGCCATGTTACGTATCACGAGATAGAGGCCATTCTGGGCATATGTATGACGAGCATTCATAGGATAATACATGAACATTTGTCTGTAAAAAAAATTTGTTCGCGTTGGATCCCGCACAACTTAACTGAGGATCAAAAAGATGCTCGCGTCGAATGGTGCAAGAAAACCTTGAAAAAATTAAACGGAGGCGACTCAAAATCTGTTTATAATATCTACACAGGTGACGAATCCTGGATCTACGCGTACGATCCCGAAACTAAACAACAATCAACAGTTTGGGTGTTTCAAAATGAGCCAAACCCTACGAAAGTGACTCGTGCAAAAAGCACTGTAAAGCAAATGGTGGCCTGCTTTTTTGGTATTATTGGCCATGTGGCTACAATACCACTGGAGAATCGCAGAACGGTTAATTCGGAGTGGTACACGACCATTTGTTTGCCAGAAGTATTTGAAGAAATACGAAAAAACAACCAGCGACGCAGAATCATACTTCACCATGACAATGCCAGCTTTCATACATCTCAGGAAACAACTACATTTTTGGATGGTCAAAAAATAGAATTAATGGGTCATCCACCGTACAGCCCTGATTTGGCTCCCAATGATTTCTATTTATTCCCAAATGTAAAGAATAAATTACGTAGTCAACGATTTTCGACCCGTGAAGATGCCGTAGACGCGTTCAAACAGCACGTTTTGGAGATACCTCAATCAGAGTGGAAAAAGTGTTTTAAAAATTGGTTTTATCGAATGCAACAATAAAAGCATATTGAGCCATATACATTTATTTATTTTTTCTATTCCGCATACATAAGTAGCAGCCCTCGTATTCATATCCTCTTTGGCAAACGATCCAAACCAACGCACAGTGCAACTTGTATTTGTTTTACTCTAGTTTTCATTTCTTTTGCTTTATGAAACAGACTTCGGTTAAAATGATAGTAACAACCTTTTACGACTATTTCGTGATATTACGCGGCTTAAAAAAATTCTTCAATTTTGGTTGTATAGCCCTGAATTTATATTTTTAAAACTTGGATATCGTGTAGCAAATCGAAACCATCATTTTTAAGTTCACAAACCAAATTATTATATTGTTTCCCAATAGGTTTAAAGTGCTGGTATTTTATTTCAATTTATCCATTCTTAACAAAATACATTTTTATTCACATCCATACAGCAATCATTATGATGTCCATTAGTATTTAATATTTCGTTCTTCACATTTAGCTTGACACTCCCTTTACATTGTTTTTTAGTATAGAAAAGCCAAAAAGAGCTTCCATCTTCATATATTTTTCTGCGGTAAAATCGCAATAGAGCACCACCTCTCCTTGATGAAATAAATTAAATTTGCGGGCACATTGCGAATATTACAATCACAAATAATTATATGACATTATCACAAAATGAAAAATCGTAATAGAAAATTGCACAATTAATACACAAGAGTAGCAATTGCATGTTAATATGTCTTGATGTGTCAATTAGTTTATTTATCACTATCAGTACGGCCAGTAGATATGATTCTCTTTTCTGTATGACATTAATACAGAAAAGAGAATCATATCTACCTAACAGTTTGATTTGATCTTGGTTACCAATAAGGTAGTTTAATTCTGCTATAGTAACTGGGAAAATTGGTTACGAAGTAAAAAAAGTCTTAGTTTGTAACTTGGTAACAAGAAAAGAAAAAATCTTTGTTCTTTTGTAACCTCGTTGCGGTTACAAATCACAGTTACGAAGGCGGTCGAAAAGATCTTGGTTTATAACTAGCTAACGAAAAAAGAGAATATTTTCTTCTGTAGTAACGGGTTACAAAACACAGTTACATAGGTGGCCGAAAGGGATATTACATTACTGTAGGAAGGGAGAGGAATAATAGAAAAGGGACAGAATTCTTAACGAGTAGGTATGGCAACTCCACCATGCACATCAGATGTATAGTTTCACAAAAAGGAGAAACCAGGGATCCTAAAAATGGACCTCAATTGAGCGAAGTCTTCTGTAGACAAATGATAATAAGTGGATCATATTTATTTATAATTTTAATTAGATCATGTTTCTTGGGGGTAATACTACGACAATAAAAAAAAATATAATTGGGGGATCTAATTTAACAGCCTTTAGTATACAGGATTTGCTCATCGTTTCTTTTGTCGCTTTTTGTCTGTCAAATTCAAAACATTATTTAGAGTTTGCTTGATGTGATCCCTTGCAAAGGATACACCATATTTCATCCTTATCTACATTACAGTTATCACTTGAATGGCCTTGACCATATTCATAGCATCTGGAGTCTGAACGACATTGAATTTTTACATGCCCATACCTACAACAGTTAAAGCATTGAACATTTGGATAAATGTATAGTTTCACAGGCAATGACGTGAAGCATATGTAGACACTTTTAGGAAGAATTTGTCCATCTAATGTGATTACAATAGTACCAGTATTTTCTTTTCAAATATTTTTATTTATTTACGACAAAATATTTTTAATTCGTCGAATTATTACAATAAATCCGCAACCAAAACGAACAGATAAGTAATTCTTCCTCATCCATCCAATTAGTGGGAACTCCTCTAGTGTGACTATTTTCCACCATAGTCTTTTCCTGAATATTTATGATAAAAGGCGCAACATCCGAGTTGTTATAGCTTTATAGTCCCGCAGCCACTATTCTCCCTTTTTAAACCATTTTTTTTATTGCAACTCGTTTGCGTATTAACAATTTATCCTTACCCGACAACGAGCAGTCTGTATCCATTGAGGATTCAACATTGTTTTGAATGTTGGCGCCAATCCTCCCAACGGGGTCGGCCGATTCGTTCATACATACTAGAAAATATTTACAAAGAACTTACCGCTAAAACTGCTACATTAAGTTAATAATGAAGAAACTAATCTAAAATTAATAAAATGTTATTATTTAAACACAACAGCAATCCTTTTACAAATTAATATTTTTATAAATTATTCGAAAAACCCGCGGCCGCGTCAATCGAAATTTCCCGCCCTTTTTCATTACTCTGTTTCTAATTAGTTATCCAAGCGGCCATAATTAAATAGATTGATACATTTTAATAAATTGAGTTTTTATTTTTAATTCTCATTGAGTGTTATTTAATGTTATATAATTTTGAAGTAAGAGTTCTTAAACTACTTTAAGAGGTAACAAATATTCTGGAGTTCTCTCACTCAGCAAGTTGCTCGCAGTGATGGTGCAGAGCGTGAGTGCGTGGGCAGCCACAGACGCTGACTCCTTCTGTGAGCAAATAATGCTCGAGAAGGAGGCGGGGGAACGGGGTCGGAGGAGATTTAGGTCCCTACTGTCCCGCATAGCCCGCAATGCGCGTAGGCGACTCTGGCATCAGAGGTCATTAACCTCAGTCCTCTATGAGTGCAGGCCTGGGGGTGACAGGTGGAGCCGCCTGTCACTCTAAAAGAAGCAAGTCTAGATAGTGCCTCGCTGCCTTTTTCTGGAGAAAGATGGGGACGCCGTTGTCCCACACCCGATGGGGCCTTCTATAGCTCTGGGTCAGACGTGGTGCGCGATGGATATGCCAGAGGCTACCTCACCCTTGTCAACAGATGGCCCAAGACGACCGTGCGGTTTTAGTCGGTTCGAGCCCGTCATAACCACCCCGCTGGCCACGGCGGGGGGTATCCGAGTGGATTTCCGCACGATAAAAAAAAAGAAAACATGGTAAAATATATTCTTTGATATCACATATATCTCTCAAACTATTGCTTGAATAAAGTATTATAAAATTATACTATGTGTTCCTATTTATATGTCCACCACTGCATACAACCTGTAATGACAATATGTTGCACTTTCATTCTCAGGTATTGTATCTATATCAAATTGACCTCATAAGTGTGTCTATTAGTTGAATACCTGTTTTTATTATGTAGGTACGCAGGTTGTTGTGTTAGCGCGACATGTCTACTTACAACCACTGTCATAATCGAATATCAAAATATTCGTCAGTGAAAACAAATGAGACGAGACTAGAGCATGGAGGCGCCGTCGGGTCAAGTCCGAGTTGCGTGCCACACAACACGCTGCGGCTGTAGCGCCTGTAGCCGGCCAGATGGTTCCCGCCCTTCATCAGGCACTGTCGCGCCGCCCGCCCGGCCGCCCGTCGCGACTTACACGCACTCGCCATTTGGACATGTGTACACTAATTACTTACTAACTCATCATTTGATAAATTACTTCATCGGTGACATAATATTTCGTGCCAACGTGGAATTTGCGGAATAACGTTACGCTGAGGAGGTAAGAATAACAATTCATATTAGTTTCACATTTCTTCTTAACGTTTCAATAAAACTACGCGACAATAAAAAGATAGCTATAAAGATTGTAGGGTCAGATAAGAGTGACTAAAATTGGAATTATCTAGACTACCGTTTCTACTTATTATAGGCTATAAGTACGTACGGGTCTGTACTTTACTTGTACTTTTTGGTGGGTAACAATATGTTGTGTGTATGGGCATTCACAGTTTGAAATGTAATAATATTTATGTTGAAGGTCTCACGCACCTTAAAATATAAAATGAAGCACCCTTAAGCGAGATCCTGTAGGGAATATTGTTCCATCAACATGACATGCAACAACCATATACCTTTTCCGTTGTGTATCATTAACGAAAATATATTAATATGTTTATGTGTATGAAACACGTTAGTATTAAAAAGATAGACACATAATTTCAAAGGCTGACGCACTTTATTAATTTCAATAATTTCCCATAACACCTGTTGACAAAATGAAATGCGAAACTACAGACCTTAAATTAATATAAACTGTATCATGTTTCGTGTATACAGGATCGAAACTATATACAATGTACCTGTATCGTAAGATTATGATGAAGTTTACTTAACTAAGAAGCAGAAAAGCTCGTGTAATGCGTTTGGTTAATTAGTTAATAGTCGCCGAGGCACTGCTTCTCCCTCGCCCTGATGAAAGAATTGAAGCGACAATTAATGGAAATTACCTCAGCTGGAGGTTTCTACTGAATTAAATTGATTTTCCAATTCACCTTGTATTGAACAGTTATCGCAAACAACAAATTAGCTGTTACAAAATTGTATTTCACCTTCTGACAACATGCCTTGAAACTTTAACTATCTTTTTATTTAAATAATAGATTTGAATATTTTTATTGCATCTGTGGCGTAATGGTAGAGCGATCGAATGCTGCGTTTTAGGTTAGATTCTCGGTCAAAACAAATATTAGTTAATTCTGGAACCCACATTACAAAATAGTTTTCATCCACTCTATTCGAAAAGTGTCACTTTGTTCCTTGCTAATATTGAGAACTATAACTCTAGTGGCGGAAAAGTGATTTTAATTTGGAAATACATAATATCATTTAGAAAAATCTAACGTAAATAATTTTTCCCACGGGCAATGTACAGTCGCTATCAGATATATCGAAACACTCTAAGAGTAAATATTTGTTAACAGTCAAAATGTCAATGAGTTACTCACGCTATGAGTTACTAAAACACGTTTGTAAACAATCATCACTTCATTAAATGGTAAACGCACAACTTACCAAAAAATATAAGTTAGAATGTCAAGTGTATCAAAACTGTTTCGTTTTTGTCTTAAATATTCACACCTTGCATGACAGCATTGAGGTCTCTTTTGTTTTAGAATAATATACACAATGATCCAAAACTTTTCACAGAATGAATATGGGTATCCTAAACAACTATGTCAGTGGTTGACCATTATCCACGCCTGAGGCTAGGAGTTCATACGGTAGTGGCAGACAAATCCAGGAAGATGATGAATAGATGGTTTTTTATACTCGTAAGTAATAAGTGGGTCATCCTTCATCTTTAAAGATAGTTTATAGTATCAAAACGTGTTTGGTCAGTTAGTAATTTATATAATGTTGATTTTTGGGAGGGGGCCATGTCCAGCAGTTGACTGCTTGTCGATTGATTGATTGTGCAATAAAACTTAAAAATAAAGAACCCAACTGCTGTCTAAAACCACTCATAAACTTGCCAATCATAAACTGAAAGAAAATTATTTGGTACCGCCTGCTATCAAACTGTAGCTATAATTGGAGTTCTTTTAATTGATAAATATATTATATTTTGAAGTTAACACATACAAATAATCAAACTAAAAGAACTGTACTGTACAACTTATTGCTAAAAAAGAATTAAAATGCGTCGTGGTATTCCTCTGCATTGCATGCCTCTTATGGTAGCGTCCCCAGAAGACTGGCAGCATTACCACGTTGTATTATTCTGTGACCTAAAAAAGATACGCCTTCTGGTCATTAGAAGCGTCGACCATACGCTTCGCAATCTCCCTGAAGAATTGCGTGCGCTCCCTGACCTCAACAGTTTGACTCCAAACAGCACAAATTTTTTTCGGTATAAAATCACCGATGGGATTGGAGTATTTGCGCCGCTTTAGCCCCTGCAAAAGCAGTAACAGCACCAGCACAGCCAGCCGTGCCTGGTATGTGGATAGGAGCAATGATATTAAAGCAACATGCTTTACTACCATTGCTCCACGTCCCACAACAGAGGCTTAACTCATTTTCCAAGGCATTAACGACATGCCATCCGGTCTCTTGCCATCGTCGCGCACCAAACCATTTGGTTCAAGTACAGCTGGCACACCGACGGTGACAAATGCACGGTGGATTATGTCGTTAAAGCTAGCGTGCCGTGACGTGCCGTGTAGTTTGTGCAACTTAGTGACATATTGACTGTTCACAAGTATTTAGTCACCTTTTCTATTTCGATATATCTGATGGCGACTGTATTTTGAACACCTCACTGCGCTCAGGACTCTATGTCAGGATCCCTCGTTAGGCTCGGGATTCTATTCTAAAATCCTTCGCTTCGCTCGTGGCTCTAAGTAGCACCCTCGCCGTTAAAATACTATTTTCCTTCCTTGTCTTACAAATCACTATTAGATTTATTAATTATTTTTCAAAAAAAGGCTCGAGTCTAAATAGCGCTGGGTTTGAGATTAGTCTCTTCTTGCCGGTTATTGCCCAGCGCTATACCTACATATATTTCATCAACACCAAAACTAGTCACTATGCCTATCAAATGCATTTACATTGATATTATTACCTCGCACGAAGCTCGCTCTTGTTTCATAGCCTATTTTAGTTTAAATTTTAGTCATTTTTTGATAAACATCGTCTAGAGAATAAGGTCAACTGACGGTCAGGGAGTCCATATGAGGACTTATAAGTTCCAAGAATACATTCTCAAATATTTAGGGTGCTTAGCCTAAAAAACTAAAGAATTAATTAAATTTTTATCTTTAATTGTCGTGATATAGGATAGCACCGGTGAAAACAAGGGTTGGACTAAATTAGAAGATGTTTTTTAAATGGAGTTGTGATAATTGTAATAAATTGAAGTAAAACATTTCTAACTACAATGTTCATCACATAAAACTTTCCTCGCGTCCGCTGCTAGAACACACCCACGCTTGTTGTTGTTGACACACATGTTGGTGTGCTTAAGTACTGGAGAGAACTCTCAATAAAAGGGTAACACAAATCGTCTTTGCTGATGTATCATGACTCGGACATAATAACCAAACAGGCTTTCAGGTCTTGACCATAACTTTGCCTAACTAAACCCAAGACAAATTTTCAACGAGCATATACCTAGGTACTCTATTATTTTTTGTTCTGTCTTGGCACTTATTCTTTTAATGAACTTCGATGAATATCTTTTGCAACTCTCATTTGTTGTTCAAAATCTCCTAGGGCGCATTTTTACTAATATCCACTAATATTGTGCTCCCACCTGTTGTCTACTCGTACTTGTTTTATTTAATCCAAAATTATTGAAGGCTGGGCTTGAAAATTGGACTTACCTAGCTATGTGTCTAAGTGGTAGATCCAGAACTTAGCTAAGCTATTCGAAAGGTACGTTTCGCCAAAGGCGTCAGAAAATCACGCACTTAAAAATTAACTACCTGATTATCGACACGCAAGACGCAAGCCTAGTTCAGCAGAGTTCAAAATCGAATGTTGATGTAGATACTTCACCGAGTTTATATAAATTGGTTATTCCGATTTCGATGCCATTCGAAACTAATATAGGTCAAGATTTACATGCAAATTACTTATAACTAATTCTTATATAATAATTCGTCGTGGATCGCGGCTCCGCCCGCGTTGTGGTCTGATCTCGCGAACCTGGATCAGCAACTGATTTCCATGAAGTATCAAATTCTAAATGCGCTGACTTTACCTTATTGTATTTTTTTTATTTTTTTATCACCAACTGTACCTACTTTCCCAACCTTTAAGTTCTATAATAATAGTTTTACCACGACGCTTAATAATATTGTAAGGATCTAAATAGGGCGGTTGACGAGGATTCATTACTGCTGTTGCCTCAAGCTCACAACAATACGTAATAACTTTCTCGTACATAAAAATAAAATTTAACACTGGATCTGAACTCTGAGGTTTAAGGTCGCGGATGTGAACGGGATTGGCGCAATGATAACAAATAAGTATTTTTTAATAAATGAAATGAAGCGACTTCTAGAAAAAAAATGCACCGAAAAGCAAAAAGTAATTGCATATATATCTCAAAAGATAAAAATTCCAGTAAGACTTTTATGGAAATCGGTGCCAACCCAGATGGTAAGGCTCAGGCATATAGGGATGTCCCTAATCACAGTCCCGCCACATAACTAATGAAAAAACAAAGGCCAATCCCCCCTACATGATATAGTTCGATCTGATTTATAGCATTTAATTTCTAATAAATCTATAACACATCACAATTCGTTTTTGATTGGTTTTTTTTTTATCAAAACCATTCATATAGGAATCTAAAAATGAATATACATAACTATTTTGGTTTTAAACATTTCTGGGTGAAATGTTTGTTTGACATGTCATTTCAATACAACATGGCGACATGTTCGTGTCTCTTCAGTTCTCTTTGACTATCGAAGTCAAAGAGACACCAAAGAGATACGACGTAGGCAATATCTCGTTTCTTTTTCAATTATTTCAATGGTCGAAGAGAATAAGTCGATGTCGCCATCTCGCTTTTATTTGACATTTTGTACCTTCCTAACCTGATGGTGGATTTAGACCAAACGAACATAGAGCTAGAGCTAGAACAAGAGCATTCTGCCTCTGCATACACTAGTAGAATTTGACGTAGAGGGGATAAAATGAGCATTCGTTCATTTGGTGTAAACTGTAGATGACCGAGGGTCATCGGAGGTATGAGGGATAGGGTAATCTTACACCCCGATAATTGAAATCTGAGATGTATTCCAATCCCGCTTCCGGGGGGGGGGGGGGTCGTGTGGATTACCGCACGAAAAAAAGTTTGATTAAAAAACAACGTTTTGACTAAACATTTATCAACCTTCTTCTTTCCTAAAATTATACAGCCCATCCCCTAGATCAGAAGACTCATTTTCACGCTTAAAATATAAGTTAACAAACCTGTCATAATAGTGATGATGATTATGATAATTGATAGTACATTTTAATAGAATTTGCTCTAATCATAGGGCATTGTTGTCTATTTGCAGTAGAACAACTACCATTACAGGCAAACATCTGTTCGTATGACTTCGGTTACGATTTAGTGTAACTTGTTGGTGGGCACTGTTACAGACTGGTCTTAGAATGATATCGTTCATAGCAGCCTTAGCATGTTTAGCATACTAAATCTTCTTCAGTTACCTCAAAAAGATTGAAATTATTCTACGAGTTCATACTACGTCACGACTAGAGACGTGTCAATCCATATTACTAACTTATTTTAACCATATATGTACAATCACCCCTTAAATATAATATAGTTACCTACCTATTCACTTACAATAGCAAGACATAATCAATTTGTGGGTGACATTGAATGACATATGAACAAAAAATTACAGTAGCAGTACTTTAAAAGATTAGGTATTATCTAAAAATAGTGATTAATATGCAGTTAAAAACATTCTTAATTATGAATTTATGTATATATGATCCTTAATATATGTATAAACTATTCAATTGTATGGTCTTGGCTTTTCCAAGCTGGCTTTATTTTTGTGATTCTAATAATGGCAGTGATAGAACTAAAAACATAAAAACAAATATTTTTACTCGTTGATTGTATCCAAACGTCAAGTGCAAGAAACGGCATCATTCAAATATTACTCAAGTCAATTGACTTTTTCATAAATATTTTATTCTATTCGGCGTATGTAAACCAAGTTATTAAAAATACTTATTTTTTAATAAACAAAAGTTTATTTTTATTAAAAAATAAGTATTCGTAAGTATTATTTTTTCCTTTTTAGTGAAAGGTGTTGTCCAGAAATGGTTTTTTATTTTTTAAATAATCCAACAGCGATGAACCAAATACTTTTGTATAGTGTTTTATTTAAATAATATTATAATTTATAAAATTAATTGTTTTTGTTTACTTTGAGCGTAAGATTTTTGCAAAAATAAGGAGAAATTGATAGATTACGTCATGTTCTGACAAAAAGCGTCAACTATTATTCTTGCATCTATGACTATAGCGCAATATTGAACTACATAACGATATCGTCCACTCGTAGTATTTTGAATTTATGATATTTGCGTGGCATTAGGGTGTAGTGGGGTATTAGCGATATAGGACACGCCAACTTGACTTCACTTCGCCTGATGGTAAGCAAAAGGCAAAGTCTCAGGAAAAAGGGTCACCATTACAGACACGTCAGAGTCAGAGTCAGACACTAAGTGTTACAATAGTTAGCGTCCTCATCAGATGCTTTTTCACGTCCCGCTTAAAGGCCCCGGGACAGTAGGAAGAAGGAAACACGTGTGCTGGTAATGAATTCCAGGTCTCTGAACCGCTTGGTTCTTGCTCGTATATTCTGCACAGTGTGATGATGACATCTAAGCCTGCACGTGTTGTCCTATGTAGGAAACGAGATGGTAAGATTAGTTGGAAGAGCTCATCAGAACACTCACCATGGTAGAGACGGTAAAATACTTACTGCTTAGTCCAAATCTAGAGCATTTCATTTATTATGTACGTCACAAAGTTGTGTTCTCTCTCTCTTTGTAGTTCAACTATGTCTTGACTAGAGTACTGTGCCTACCATAGTACAGGATTATCATAAATATAACAATACTTCGCTCATTACTTCGCGCACTTTCTATTAGATTTTGAGGATTTCCGTAATGAATATCCTGTATCCATGGTTCAATACCAAAGAAATTAATATAGGGCTCAAAGCTAAGCTTAAACCAATATAAAAGATTTTTTAAAGTTTATGCATATACATCAAAAATATAGCTGAATATTATACATGTACACTATATTGCGTACCCATTCAAAGGACACAGACGTGATGTTATATTGTGGTCTTGCATAAATAATGCAATAATATGTGATTTAATATGCGATTCTCTAAAACCCCTCATCAGATCTTCACAAACTGAAAATGGGACCATTTCGGAATATACCCCTTTCGAACAAAAAAAGAATTTCGCAAATCCGTCCTCAAATGACGGAGACATGCGCGTACAATTATAAAAAAATATACATTTATAAACGTCCGAATTGAGAAACTCCTCCTTTCTAGAACTCGGTTAACATAAAATATAGACATCAAAACTTTTATATTCACCGTAAAAGCTCTTGAAGTAATTTTTTGTTGAACTATGATGTCATAATAGCTACGTTAGTAGCAGAACCAAGACATTCAAAAACCAAAGACAACATTTGAGACATACCTACTTTTATTTTGTTTGCTTTAGTCATTATGGTCATCACATCATGGTGGTTCGTGTTTCAAGTGATATTTTATATCCGTAGTTACGTAGACTTTAATTTGGATACCGGATACCGGATCTTGGATACCGGAAATTCACAAGGGAACTCAAATAGAAAGTGTGAAATGTGCGAAGAATTGTTATATTTATGATAATCCTGTACCAAGGTAGATCGTGTACCTATCTTGGTACAGGATTGTCATAAATCTGAATTATCAAATACTCACTTTGTCAATTTTTACTATAAAATTTGAAATGGTATTGGATGTGATAGATTATATGTAAATAATATCTAAACAAATGTATTTCACTAAAATATGAATTGTAAATAATTAATGTTCAAAATAAAGTTACGTTTTTTTAGTCTATATTTTACACGAAGCAAAACGCGGGTAAATCAGTTGACAGTTCACGTGACGTCACTTGTTAGCGCATTTTCGGTGGTAAAAGTAGAATGGTTCCGTCCAGTCTGTGTTTAAAAATTTGCTTGCTTACTTTCAATTGTTAGCGCCACGATAGAAATAGAACAGTATTTAATTCATGTGATTATATAAATATACTATGAAAACTATAATAATTTAAATACGGATTTTGTCACGTTAATGAAACATTATTGATTTATTAATAATTGCATTGATATTAATAATTGCATTGATATTAATAAATGTCGATACATATAATTTTATAAGTTGGCAACATGTAAAACGGTAGGCGCTATGCGCGGGAAGGAAGAACAGAACGGATATACGAGGGCTTTTGTTGACAAGTTGGTTTAATATTTCAAAAATAATAAATTTGTTGTGTTATCAATACTGTAGTTTTTCTGGGTTGGAGACCTCGATCCTTCACAACCAATAAGTAATAATAAATTATAGGTATTCTTATTGTGAAAAGTGGATAATATTTAGCAAGGATATTATGAAAACCGACAGTTTAAATGTACCTAGCATAATAATATAATATGTAATAGCAAATTTCTTTGCTTCCAATACCTACCGATTGCTCGGGATATATCTCATACCTTGGACCTAAAATGTGTTCTATACGTGTAGTACCCATTTCCTAAGTGTCTTTTGAAGATATCATGGGGTTCTACGGCAACTAAGAAATAACATAACTAGAAAACTAAAGATTACTACGAAACAATTCGGGCGTGCCGGGGTCTCGTTTGTTTCGCGATTTAGGTCTAAAAACTTTCACTCTGTCGAGTTTTATAATACAATACTTTTTGTAAGTATCTTTATCCAACGTAATGGAGCTTTAAATAGATTAAAAAAACGATAACTAAATTATAAAAATACTTGAAATAGTTGTCAGAGAATACTTTGTGAATTACCTATGCCTTTTACATATCTACTTATAATAGTTACGATAAGTTTCTATAGGCACATTGTACTATATTACGTAAATATTGTTTGTACGTAATTATTCATATCATTAGAGAGCTATAAGAGAGATATTTATATCTTTAGCCTTGACTATCTAGGAATATAGGTATTTGTGACTAGATAGTGATAATATATATATATATTATATTATATATAGAGTAGTATAGACAACACAACTTCTTAGTGATGTACAGCATAAATGGAGTGCTCTAGATTTGCACTACGGAGGTAGATAATCGAACTCCTTAACCTTAAACATTATGATTGTTTCGTTGGAGTTTTCGGAGGAATATTATTTATGAAATATTATTGATGAATATATCAAGTATCTGTACACTTGTTTAAGGATGCCAATATTTTGAACAATCTATCATCTTGGTCTTGTAGTTTGAATTGTAACAAAGTTTTCTCGCTTTTTTTACGAACATTTATTTTTAAGGCGACTAACGGAAAAATTGGTAGACGATATCACTGCGAGAGAAGAAAAACTCGAAATAAAACCCTGTACCAACCCGTCAGGCCAGCGTGGAAACAGTAGACCAAAGCCTTCCAATATTGGGAGACACCTATGTCCAGCAGTGAACTGCGATGGGTTAATTGATAGATTGATTTTTAAGTTTATTACTTTCAAATTAATTATAATTCACTGCCTACTAATTAAAGTTCACTAAAAGGAAAAAAACAAGTAATATTTAGCAAAAACTAAACAGATTACTAGAAAAGAATGCAACGAATAGTAAAAAATAATTGCATATATACCTCAAAAAATAAAAATGCGCGTAACACTTTTTGTGAAGTCGGTGCCAAAGTAGCATATGGGTAAAGACGGCTGACAATCACGTCAATTCCGACATGTCTGCCCGTTTGAATTGCCTTGCTGTCTTGCTCAAGACCCTACAGAATACCACGGCTATAATAACTTCGAGTTATGTTCCTGGCGGAAAGTAGGGTAGCCAGAGCTCATTGGAGAGCTTTTGTGCTATCTCTTAAAAATCTCTATTTTTACAGGGTAGGCATCACGGGTGTGACTCCCCTGGTGTTGCACACGTTCATAGGTCACGGTAACCACTTTCCATCAGGTGACCCATTTGCTTGTCTGCCACCTAAGTTGTATAAACAAACATACTTATAAATTTCATTGGTCTTATGAAGGGACTGTGGTTATGGAAATTTCTACACACCTGGCTACCTCTACAGCCCATATAGCTTGGCACCGTCTTCAACAAGTTTTACGTGCATTTTCTTCTACAAATTTCTACAATTATTTTTTAATTTTGTTTACATATTTTTCTAGAAGTCAGTTAATTTCTTTTTTGTTAAAAAATACTTGTAAAATTGTAAATCATATTATAGAAGTTCTACTTATGTATCCGGAATAACAAAGTGAAACCAACATATAACATTTATAGCTTTTCAAAATATTCACCCTGATTATCGATACACTCTTGCATAAGTTGATACTAATTTTCATAGCACTTTTTCCATTTACTCAAAAATGTTGATGATTTGTGATTTATTCTTTACCGTTGGGAATAAATAGAAGTCATTGTAGGCTAAGTCGGAAAAATACGGCCGATCACCCGTTAATTCGATCTATTGATCTTCCAAATACCGAGTTGTTTCGGCCGATTTGTAGCAGGTAACATTGTCATGATGAAGAAGGATTCTACGTTGTCGGTAGTACCTTCTTATTAATTTAAGGGCTTCTGGCAGACAAATGGTCATATACCATTCAGAATTAACCGTTTTCCGATCCTCTAGTGCCACTCTAGATCCTCTAGTGCTCCGCTAGTGTACAAAAAATTTTTGAGCTGAGACTCTAATTTTTTTAGTCTGTCTGTCTATCTGTACTGAAGTATCGATCTTGAATGTTCGTATAGAATTGAACTTGCTACAATTTTATTGTAATTAGATGGTGTCCCTAAGATCTCTACCTGCCAATTATTAGTTCTATGCTAATCAGTCCTTCAGCCATTTCATAACACCAACTTCTAATAAGGTATAGGCACAAAATAGCTACGTGTATAAGTGTCATGTAAACACAATGAAATGAAATGAAATGAAATGAAATGAAATGAAATGTCTTTATTTGTGAAACATAGGTACACAGAGATCTTAAGAGGTATTAGGCTCACTATGTTTTGCCACTTGGGCATACAAATTAGATTTAGTGCAAGCAACACTTGGCCAATTATCATAGTGTCATAATATCACAACTGTATATTGTTGTAGTATAAAACAATAATACCAAACATGCAATACTGTTTAACAATTCAAAATATTTCTGGGAATAAAAAATGTCAAGTAAATAAATGTCAAATTGCGATTACAAATTAAAGTATAAAAGAAATACATACAATAAATAATAAAATATCAAAGTCAACATAGTCAAAGAATGTCAAATTATGATTACAAATTAAAGAATAACAATAATTAATAAAATATCGTTTATATTGAATTGTCATTTAGGAATCCATCTAGTGTATAGTAGCATTTGTCAATTAATAATGATTGTAGCATGATTTTAAACTTAAGTACAGGCAATGATTTTATTTCCTTAGGAATTTTATTAAAAATTTTTGGGGCCATACCAAATATACTTTTGTCCATAAGGGCTGTTTTACAATTTACATTGCACAGTTTTTCGACATATTGTCGGCGTAGTGGGCCCCTTCTAACCTCCGATACTAGTTGAAAATGTCTGGGATTGGTTTTAACAAATGTTGCTGTTTCCAATATATACAGTCCCGTTAGAGTAAGCAATTTGTGGTTTTTGAAGTAAGGTGCACAGCTATCCGTCATTCTCAAACCCCACATGGACCTAATACATCTTTTTTGCATTCTGAATACACATTCAATATTAGTTGAATGCCCCCAGAATATAATGCCATATCTCAGGATGGATGCCACTAGCCCGTGATATGCCATTAGAAGTGAATCTTGACTCACTTTCTTTGATAGTTGTAGAAGTGCATACGAGGCCTGGCTCAGTCTCTTGCATAACTCTTCTACTTGCGGCTTCCAAGTGAGTTGGTTATCAATTGTTACGCCTAAAAATTTGATTTTTGTAGTTTCCTCTATTTTAAAATTATCAAATGTAACATTTATATTCGGAATACTACTTCTTTGGTGGAAATGCATTACCTTAGTCTTGTTAAGATTTATTAGTAAATTATTCTTGTTCAGCCAAGTGATAATATTAGAGAGAGATATATTTATTTTATTTTGATATTCATCAGGTTCATCACATCTTACTACCGCTGTGCTATCATCAGCAAAAAGAACCATGTTACTATCTGTAGTTTTTGGAAGATCATTTATGTATATAAGAAATAACAACGGTCCAAGAACGCTGCCTTGTGGCACGCCATATTTAACCACTCGTGGTTCCGAGAGGTGTAAGATTTCTAGATTGTTTTTTGGACATATTCTAGAAATTTCTGTATATTGAATTCTGCCACTTAAGTAGGATTCCAGGAGTTTCAGAACATTTCCTCGGACTCCATATCCATGCAGTTTTTTCAGTAGAATGTTATGGTCAACATAGTCAAAGGCTTTTGTCATGTCCGTGTATATGGCACAGACAGGTATGCGTTTGTCAACAGAGTCCATGACCTGAGTTAAAAAATCAAAAATTGCCATATTAATAGTACAATTTTTTCGGAAACCCTTTTGTTCGTGGCAGAATAAATTATACTTGTTAAAATACTTAGTGATAAAATGATAAATTAATTTTTCAAAGATTTTTGAAAAAATTGAAATTTTTGCAATAGGTCTATAGTTTTTTAATTCAGTTTTATCTTCCTTCTTATGAATGGGTTTAATTATAACACATTTCAGACTCTCAGGGTATACTCCATTTGCAACACTTAAGTTAAATATGTGCGCCAGTGGGGGAGCTACTATATTTATTATATATTTAACTACCTTGGTCGATATACCGTCAAAACCAACTGTACTGGTATTCTTGAGTTCATATGTAGCTCTTATAACATCACTTTCTAGAATAGGTTGCATAAAAAATGAGTGCAATGTCAAACTTTCAAAATTGTGAGTATTACATAATTCAATGTCACATTTACTTTCGATGTCATCTATAAAATGGTTATTAAATTCATTTGCAATGTCTTCAGGATTAGTTAGTAATAAGTCATTATTTTTAATTGTCATAATTGTTTCCTTAGGCAAACAAAATTTCGATTTATTAATTACTTGCCAAGTAGCTTTAGATTTATTCTGTGATGTATTTATAAAATGGTTATTTTGCGCTTTTTGTGTTAGTCTAATTATTTTTCTATAAAGAGTACTGTAATTTTTAAAAGCAATTTTATTTTGTTTGTTTGGATTTTGTCTAAAGGTCCATAGTAATTGACGCTGTTTTTGACTGCATTTTTTTATACCTCGGGATATCCATTTACATTTCTTATTAGTTTTTATGGTAATGGCTTTTTGTGGAAAGCATAATTTATACAGTAAGGAAAAATCTTCCATGAAGCTATCATATGCTTGATTTACATCGTCTGTTTCATAAACTTCTTTGAATGATAAACATTGTAAATGATGTTTAAACTTATTTAAGTTTTCATTGGAAATAACTCTTATTTTTGTTTTCCAAAATTTTAGTTTACAAGTCTTTTCAATAGGAACGGTTAATATTTGAGACGTGTGATCGGATAACACAAGATCGACAACTTTCGTCTGGCAGTCTTTATTGTAACTATGAGCAAAGTTATCGATACATCTCTGACTTTGTAATCTAGTTGGTTGGTGTATTGCTAATGTAAGGTTGTAGCCCAAAAGAAAATTCTCAAAATCAAGTGTTTCTTTATTCCGTTCCAAAACGTTAATATTGAAGTCACCGCATAAAATTACATTCTTTTTTGAATAGGGACTGATTCTTTCAAAAACTTTTTCTAATTGCTCATAGAATATTGCATAGTGTCTTGAAGGGTTTCTATAGATACAGACAATTACAATACGATGAGATATTATTTCCACGCAACAACACTCGAAAACACCCGAAACTGAGAGCTTAGCTATGTCAGGTAGTTCTTTATATTGGATTCCTGCTCTCACAAGTATACATGCTCCACCTCGTTTTTTATTTCTAGAGAAGAAAGCGGCTGGACAAAAGTTTGGTATGTGTAATAGATGCTCATGTCCAAATTCTATAAAATGTTCCGTGACACAGAGAACATCAATCATTGTGCCATTATTGTAAAGATGTTCCAACTTGACTACAAGTCTATCTGACTTATTTATAAGTCCAGCCACGTTTTGGTGCAGAATACTGAGAGTATTAGAGAAAAAACTGGGAATTATTTTGTTCAGGTTGTACCTTGTTAGTGATATTTAATTTATTCAAATCTAATATAAGGTCTTGTAAATCCAAGATAATGCGTTTCATACCATTGTAGTTAAGACGTCCAGTACGCCAACTAAACATACTGTAGTCGCATGAGAGATTAAGATTTGAGTCTAAGACGTAAGCATATTTGTGTGCATCATTGTCCATGTAAAGTAGGCCATTAAATGAATCTATTCTACAATTATACATAATATTACTATTAAATTTATAAGTCGGTAAACATATAATAAGGTTGGTATGTTTTAGAGAGCATAAGGCTTTCCGAATAGACCTAACAAGAACAATATAATTTTGCGTTGTCTTGAAATCTTCTTCGCCTATATTAATTATACAGTAATCTGATTTCGTGAAGTCACGCAATTTGCCTTCTATTTTATCCAGTACGTTTTCTAATGATGATTTTGGCTTTCGAAAATGGCATATGTCAAAATTCCTTAAGTGAGTAGAAGCTTCCATTAATTTGTACATCCTGTTTGAAGTTTCGCTACTTAGGAGACAAATTTTTGGTTTCGTACCTTTGTCCACTACGTTAGTGGAATCGTTCAAGGAAATTATCTGGTCATTAAAAGTTTGTTTTGGATTAGTCGCTCCCGTAAACTCACTACTTATTTTCTTAGATTCGTATGTCTGCTTTACTGTTTTTATATTTTTATTAGTTTTGTTTGAGCTAGACTGCGAAGGGTCCTTCGAGTATGACACATCGGCCAATTCTTTACGAAGTTGACAGTTTTCAAGAGATAGTTTGTCGATTATGGCATGTGCACTAATCAACATTTTTTCTTTTTCTTCTAATTCTTTCCTTAATTTTTCAATCTCTTCTGTTGTAGTAATTAATCGCTTAGAACTTTCATCCAAACTTGTAGTCGTCAAATTTTGATCTAAATCTATGGCATCTTGCGAAGCGTCATCGTATAGCGAGTCGCACGATAGTACTCGTGATATTTGTTGTCGAAAAGTAACATTTTCTATGTCAGCTAAATCCATTTTGTAAAGTATTCTTTCTATTTAAATATTATTTCCTATGACCTTTTTTTTGCAGCTTTGTAAGTCAACTTAGTCAGGTTCACGATAAGTTCGCCGCTTTTGTTGTTTATAAACAGCAGACCCTATACGACGCAACGCGACACGACACGATTTCTACCAGTTGTCAATGCAGTCGACTACGGGATTATAAAAGCGGTCAAAACAGTGTCGTATTGTCTATGGTATAAAACTATTGTCTTTGTTATGATCTTTTTGGCTATGGTTTGGCGGGTACAAAGTTCAAATTTAGTAAAATTTGAATGAAATATTTTTCAAAACGGTCTGTTTATCTTAAAATATAAAGATTTGTTTTTATATCACTTCACTATTACAAAATGGTCACTTTAGTGTAGTTTTAGGCACTATTGTGGCGTATAACCATCAAACGCAGTACTTTAACACTTTTGATTTGGTATTTTGAAATTTTTTTAGGAATGATAGTTTGCGAGTTTTTACATTAATTTGACATTCGCGAGCAATACATGTTATTTCTCACGCACTTATGCACTGATTATACGTTAGCTAGGTAGTTTTTTGTTAAATTTATAATTTTAAAGTAATAAAAATACGCACACTGTGTTTTCATTGGCGGTGTTGCCAGCCTACACAGTGCCAGTCGTGAAAAGTTATCAACCTTTGTCATTCTTTCAGCCAACATCTTTCTACTTGATACAATCTTAGCATACCCCTTCTTAAGATCTTCTATAATAATAGTTTTTTAACATAATTTGAAATTCGTAATATACTAACGTTTTAAACTCGTAATAGTAGCTTATATTTTAAATTATCGCTTTAAAACGCGAACAGCGACGCAGCGAATTCTTTAGAGGTTTTATGTTTCATTTGACTAACTATATTTTATGCGCCTCATAAAAGAGACCTTAAAAGATATTGCGTGCATTTTTCATCCACTTAACAAATAATCAGTTGGTACTCAGCATTGCAATAAACGACTTTATACATGAAATCGTATTAACTAGACGTGGCCACATCATAAATATGTGAAACATCAAAACACCTGCTTGTTGTTTTATATTAGTTGCATCTATGAATATAAGTTTTGAAACTTATACCCACATAAAAGATAATACCTTCCCATTTAATTATTATTAAAATTTGATTGAATTAGGCCTGGTATAAATGTTAATTTATTGCCTTTAACCATAATGTGGAGGGCAGTAGGTGAAATAGTTGGATTCAGTTACTATTCGCTAAGTCTACCAGACGTGGTCCAACCTTTTCCTTTCATTCAATCTAGGTGCAGCGTCACCTCCTTAGTGCATGTTATTCATTTAAACAGTTGTAATTACATTATTTGCGCTGCATTTCATCTTCCGGCTTTATTAAGTTACTAACAAAAATGGATTGGAATTTTGATCCTGTAAACACACACATGTTTTTAATTAATAATTAATAAGTTTATAAATGTCGTTAATAAATACCTAAGTGTTAGTAAATAAAAATGGATTATAATTGTAATCGTAAAGCAAAATGGCCACATACTCGTAATCGGTACGAGCAAAGGATATAAAATTATTTTGATTGTTTGTTTAAAAAATGAGCTTTACAAGAAGTCACGCCTTTTTAGGTTTCACTAGATATTATAAACCACTAACGAACAGAATGATGAAATATAGCATACGAATAAACGTAATATATTAACGCAGTGTACAGTAACTAAGTATTTCAGATGAATCTCTAAAAAGTTCCTTCACCTTCTAACGTGTTATTACCTACTTTGCTAAAAATTAAGTATTTCTGAGGGTATCCCAGGGCTATTTTAAAATTTTTCTCTTTAGACACGTACGCCGGTAATTGGAGGTACATTAAAATGCGATCGCTCTGTTCACTTAAAAGGTTTTTAATATTCTTAACAAAATCCGATCAACCTGAGAAACTACCGAGTAATATAATAAGTTTCAATATAGTTGTTGTGACAGTTCTCAATATTGGAAGAATTCAATTTTATCTTAGTTATATCACAGTATAACGAGTAATCTTGCAGCACACATTAGTTTTTATTTTTAATTCAATTCCTGCAATATTTATTTAACCTTTATTTAAGACTCTTTAGAACAATGTTTTCTCAAGGCACATCAACTTACGCTAATATAAATAACTGGCAAACGCCTGCGGCTCCACTCGCGTGTATGTCAGCTATTGCGACTTTTGGTCATGATCAATAATGATCAAGCCGGTTCTATTCAACCAATTATGATCAAACAAACAAATAAATTATTTCAAGTCAAACCAAAACCTTTGAAACTAATAAAACTAGATATCGTGAAGCTGTTTCAAGTCCATGGCGAACAAACAGATATTTTTAAAGAATTAGGAAAATAATATATATCAATTATTTTCTTAAACGTGTATGTATATAAAATGTATCCATCCGCCATCTTTGATCTCTAAATGTATAATGTACTCGTAATCGAAATAAAAAGAAAACTTTAACAGACAAAATGAAACAATAAAAAACATAATAAAATAAAAAACCGTGATTACAAATGAGACAGCCTTGAATCCTAAGTACATGTTAGTACCGAGTAAAATGTATGGCTACTCGGTACCGTCCCCCCTCCTCCGCCATTCCACTCACTCCGCACGGAAGCTCTGTCTGTCGACAAACTGAATGAAGTACGAGTCGTTATACTGGTTATACTCCGATGATTCGCATCATGGCCTTGGAAGTAAATAACTGAATCGTACTTAATTTATCCCTTTGGGAGTTGCAATGCTACAGACACTATAAACTTAGGAAACATCACCTTTGGTAATGAGGGTTACACAGTATATACACCCACTCATGTAAATATTAGCTATTGTTGATAACGAAATAATTCAGAAACATTCTCAAAATTGATTCTAATGTGTATGAACAACAGTCAAGTTACACTCCCATAAAATGCAACACAATAAAATAGCGCTTTATGCGATAATCAATACCCGCAGCTTCGAGAATGCCCTCACCATTATACGTTGATGAACTAAGAATACTAATAGGCGTTGTTTTTCACGATTGTTTTTAACATACTCTAGTTTGTCTATAGAGGTATAGTGGTATAAGAGGCGTTGACACGTAGTTCAGCTCGACCGAATTAAATCTTAATTAAAATTGAAGTTTTAGTTCAGTTAATTTAGTTTATTGCGCCTTTAGTGGAAATTCGATTACCTGGATTTCTGTTATACAGTCAGTTGTAGACTTTGAACGCTACCTGATAAATGCTATAAGGGTGATGGTACCTACAGATTTGCTACTATCCGCATTGTCCACAGGGTTGGGGACCCATGGGATATTTTTTCGCAAACATAAAGTACCCTAATGGTATTGCAGATTGTAATGAAGATTATAACCTGATATACCCTGTGCCAAATTTCAGCCAGATCCATCGATCATGCCAATCGTCGAATCTCTTACAAAAACACTATTCATCTGAATAAGATTTATAAATACTATTTCTTTAATTCATAGCGATGTGAAAGAATACATTACACAAAAAATACAAATTACTTACTTGTTATAGGTGTCTGAAGAAATGTTTCATTCTGTTGCAGTTCTTCCTAATGTTGGCGGGTGCGCTTTGGCACCACAATCATGTGGGCGTACATCATAGCAGCAGCGCGCGGCGACTCGCGCCAGGCTTTAAATAAGCGTAACTCTTACACCAACGCCTCGCATGACCATCTTCATCCGTACGTAATCCCTTTTTTATACAACTTAGGTTGCAGACATGCACACGACCCACCTGATAGAAAGTGGTTATCGTGGCCTATGGCCGTGTGAAACATCAGGGGAGTTACACTCGTGCAGCCGACCCTGTAGGAACAGAGTTTCTGTGCCGTCAGTGCAGAAGACAAAGCAGGAAAAGTCTTTGGTCTTCCTACTGATATAACACAAACAACATAAACTACATATTGACCATAGTGTGGTATGAAAAGAATATCATTCCGCGAACAATCAAGCTGTACATAGAATGATTCTCTGCAGGGGTGTTTCCAGGCTACAATATGCGGTTCTTTAATAAGGGCATTTACTACAGGGTCGGCAGCGCGAGTTTATCGCCCCTGGTGTTGTACACATCCGTAGGCCTCAATCTAACAATAATACATCCTTTACTAACGACTCGATGCAGTTTTAAATCGTATCGTAATGGTGTAATCAAATTCATATTCGCCAGAATCTAAGATAACGACATTAATAAGAAAGTACTATTTCACAGATATCGAGATGGGCAGCCGTTTACATTATCTGGCTCACCGGGTCCACACCCTGGGCCATCAGGCTTAAACAATCGTAACATGAGCCTAGGATTACGGCCTCAGTATTCAGATAAATCTTTCACACCACAAGCACTAAATCCTGTCCACATGCACCCTGAATACAGAGATCGGCTGGAAGCGGCAATTGAGCCCTTTGAAGAGGTAAGACATTTATGAAGATTTTTATGTTTAATCTTGTTTTAGACGATGTGGCAGACGAATGTTCAACTATAAACTACTTAAATGGTACATTGTATAACAAGGGAGCAAAATCGTACTTCATAGTCCATCGCCCGAGGTCTCGAGTCATACACTATACTTTCTATGATATAGATATGTACTGATAACTTACAAGAACCAAGACAGAATTATTATATAAGGTACTTGTACGTTACTAGTTTTCTTATTTTCAAAAATAAAGCAACACGAAGAAACTGTAGAATAGTATGAATGCCTATTTAATAATGTGTAACAAGTTCCACCTAGCGCCATCAATCTCCAGTGTAAACAGTCAAAGACAAATGAAAATGTGCGATTTTCATTTGTCTTTGGGTATCCGCTCCACCGTGCAGCCTACACGTACCAGCCAGTAATGCATACAATTTGCTTTCGATTTCTATGAATATTATGTTCCAAATTCAAATCACTTTTCCGCCCGCTAACTTCCTTAACAGAATAGAGCTATTATGCTCCCTCTTATAGAGCAACAAAGTAACACTTTCCGAATAGAAGGGACGAAAATACATCGTGCTACCTACCTCAAACTAAAACACTTTATAATTAACGGACAAAGCTCTGGTGCATTTTAGGAAGTCCAAAAGGTACTGAAAAGGTCCCACGTATCCTTTTTTAGTACTTATAGTTTTGGAGAGCCAAAGGGTACAAGAAAGGAATCAAAGTTGATAAGCATGTATTGAAATTGAGATTAAACAGGTATGTCGGTGATAGGGTCTAAACTTAGGTCGTACATCGTCGTAAAAGACTTAATATCCACTATTTATAAAGTGGAACACCTATGTACTTTTTAAATATATATTATCCACAGACGTTTATAATTTCATATCTGAAAAATAATCATCGTTATTATGAGACACTTTTGGTCTCATCATCAATATATCTAAAAAGAATGACGTATGTACGTTCAAGAGAATTAATAAAATTATCTTTCGATTTAGAAGAAAGTATTTTATTTTCTTAAGGTCCAATATTACCGCATGCAAAATATAGTTAAAGCAGTAGTCATTTAACAAGAAACTACGGACTTAACAAAAATATGCTTAATTTACTTAAAACGTTCGGATCGCAAACATCGGCGTAATTACGATGAGACATCGAAACATGATCAACTTAATGCATTAACTTTTAAAGGGGCAATTAGACGTATTACGTTCAGCGATGGTGGTCGGGCAATCAGTATTTACGACGGAACCTACGGTGAACGCGTCATAAACGTGACACCGGGAAGTGGCTCATGGTGTGGCGCGCTCCTCATGGCCTATTGTTTCGATGGAACTGCCTTGGACACGCACAGACTACCTATTAATTTTGGACTTGTTGCTCATTCCCATTTCAACTGTGGAAGCAACGGACGATACAACCTATTCGTAGCGAAATTTATTTTAACTTCAAGTGTTAAATACTTAATTAAAAATAATGTCTTTTAGTTACAGTGACTATGATCTTAACAGAAGATACTCGCTTTCGTAACTATTAGTCGTGTTAACAAATTTTCATTAATTGAAGTTCGTGCTAAGTCTGTCTCGTGACCCAGCCTTCTAACAATTACTTTGATACCGATCTATGTTATTTGTCGACGCGTCTTAATGTCTCTATTTATTTTGAAGACACCGGTGTGGTGAACGAGAGTGGATATTAAAAATGAAATAATAGGTCCGGTGACCAGGTGCACTATCATTAATACAATGAGTCCCGTTTACACTATTCCCAAATTAGGTCTGAACTCGATGGGGTCGGTAAGTACATCATGATCTTATAATTATTCTGTGCGATATTATTTTATGAAACCCGTAATTAAACATTTATTTTTTGCGAAATATTATAATTACGTAACAAGTTTTGATTGAATTTTTGATTGCTACTTCATGTTACATCAGTTTAATTTGCAAGATACATTGAATGTATATTTCCAGAAACATCTGAAATTGATTTTGTAAGTATTGAACGTTTTTGAAGGTAAATAAATAACAAGTATATGAAGTAAATAAAATTAAATATTTAAGACCCCTGATGGTCGCCACGGCAGATGAGGAGCTTCTTTTGTCTATTGACAAAAAATATTTTCTCCAACGCATTGCGAACTTTGAAAAATCTTTACACATCAAATTTGTTGAAGTAGATGTCATGACTACTTTGTATTTTAATTAAATAACACAGTTGAGATTTACGTCTTTGCCTTATATACCTTCTCACAGCTCAAGTTTATATACCTAAATGCCATCTTTCCTGTCCATGTATGGAGCTTCTAAAATTATTAGTAAATTTTCGCTCGTTCGCCATCGGACATGGTAGCGCATAAGAAAAAATATAGAAATTATTTTAGAATTTTGGGGCCATGGATGGATGTCTCGCACAATTACGTTTGCCATACGTATTAATCTGGATTTCATCAATTAAAATCCATGCAATGGATTCTCTCGGTTTACCAAAGAACTTTATTGAGTAGAATGATAATGCAGTTCAATTTTATTTTATCTTGGCTTGTATCATTGTGTTGGTCCAAGCCACTGTCCGGTCATGGTAGCACGTCTCAAACTACAGAAAAGTCAACGTCTCGGGTTTATTATGCTTGTCTAAAGTGTAAAGGACAGTTAGCAATTAAGCGTTGTTGGTTCCAGCACGTATGCTTTCCATCGATTTTGCAGCTCAAAGACACACATCTATGTACATATTATACTGTAAGGAATGGCATTGATGGTACTGTTATGGCACAAATATATCGTAGAAGAATCTTTAGACGGTTCAAACAATAAAAAGGATATGTACATAAAGACTTTATAGAATAATATTGAATAATATTTTCAAAATCTGTCAATAAAAAAGAGTCCCATTTTACTAGTATTTTTTCCAGAGATTTGCCAGTTACTGGGATGATTATCACTTGGAGTATTTTCCTATGTAGCTCAATTTATTAATGAAATTTAGGAGCAAGCTGTATTCGTTTAAACTGATCGTTCACTACCTATTGGACACTGATAGCCTCTTGACTCGATCAGCTGATTTTGATTAATAATATTATAAATATCTACGACACACATTCTACGCAGCACTATCTTGTCGTAAAGTACAGTCTTAGGTGTTAGTATAGCAATACTGTAGTAAAAGTCGGCATAGCTCATATTGGATTCATATATAATTTTATTATATATTAGAAGTAGTTTTTGACATAATTCTTTATGAACGAGCTTTGAAGTTACCTCGAGTACCGTAGGGGACTGTCTATCACATACGCTTTTTCTTCTGTATATCAACGATATAATTGTACACCAGCAGCATTCATTATTATGCAGACGATAGCACCTTAGACGGGAGTTATCACGGACATACTGCAGCCAAGCAGTTTGATATCGCGGAAAAAAGGCAGCTACTTATCATTGAGCTTGAGCAGATTCTGAATCACATTTCCCAACGGGGCTCTGAGAACTTATTCGAGTTCAATGCCAAGAAGACGCAGGCGTGTTCGTTCACAGCAAAGGTATCTTTTTTTATTTCCCTTCCCACTCTTCAAAACACGCCACTGTTGCTCCAAGATAATCTCAATTTCCTAGATATGGATATTTGCTGTAACCTTAATAACAAAAAAAAACATCGAGAGCATCATCAAAACAGCCTCACGTAAATACGGAGTCCTTAACAAAGTGAGACGTTTTTTTCACTCCGATATTTCTCCGCAAAGTACTTTCTAGATACTTTCGACAGGTTGAAGGGACGTGCGGTCCACATTATACCTAGGGAATCCTGAGATCACGATCACTCTAGATACCTTGGCAGTATTTAACGTAGTGCAACGGCAGTAGTGAATGCTCTGATGTGCTAATTAGACCCCACCTTCTTCTTTCCTACCGTACAGAACAACATGTGCAGGGCTTAGATGTCACCATTAAGACCTGGAATTCCTTAACACCTTATATGTTTTATTCTTCCTTCAGTCCCGGGTCCTTTTAGCGAGGCTTGAGAAAGCATATGATAAGTGCCACCATTGTAATATGGTACGTGTAAGTAAAGGTGACTCTCTTTCCTGAGATTTTATCTTCAGCTTCCCAACAAACGAGGTAAAGTCTAATTGGCGTGTCCTATAAAAAAAATACATGTTATTATTTCTAACTTATAACTATTTCCCATAAATGTAAAGCTGATTCTTTGAGATTTATATATTTATTAGTATGTTTGCCATTTCATTGAACTAACATGCATAATAAACGTGAGTGTCACCTACATACAGTGCAATCGATACCATTGCGAACCAAGCTATTCCGTAATTCTTTTCTATGTAGTAGGTAGGGACCACCATTCTAAAGATATCTGCATCTTAATGGGGTGCAATCAAATTACTGTTTCAACCATTAAAAAATAGATTAAAATATTTAGTAAATGTAGTAGTTATTACAGGTTTTAATTTTATTGTAGACAAAGTTAAAGAAGAAAGGACGGTCACTAATTATAGTTAGTTTTAATGACTTAAGGCGTACAAACGGAACGTTCGTGTCTAACATTTGTAGTTTGCTTCTTACACAACATTATATTAGTGTTTTATGAACTTGGCGCTGTGTAAACGTTGTAGTAAAATAGTTAAAAGCTACTTAAAACAAATGAATTAGATCGTATCTTAGATATTCTATAATTTGTAAATATAAGCAAAAAAAATGTTATGAATGAATTAAATAGGTACATAGATTTAACCAAACAAAACTAACATACCAAATAGACGAGAGTTAAGGGTTGCCGTGGACTTTAGGTATTTTAATTATCGCAATGCTGCCACGTTAGACTGTTTTGAAATTATCCGAAACGATATCGATCGGAGGACGGTCGCCTATATCCGATAGCCGACGCCACGACCTCATAGCACAAGGCAATGTTATAGTTGAAATAATTTAATGGGTGCATTATGACTGTTGTAGTCTAGGGTTGGAGCGACTGTGGAACGGATCCGGCGGCTGGGCCTTGAGGTGGCTTTGCATAAATCCGAGGCCATGTTCTTTCATGGACCTCGGCGCACGCCACCACCTGGTTCCAGTCTGACAGTGGGAGGCACTCTCATCGGCATCAAGCCCCAGATGAAATATCTGGGGCTCGTGCTCGACGGCCGGTGGGACTTCGGGAAGCACTTCCGAAGTCTGGGCCCCAAATTGGCGGGCACAGCCAACGCTCTGGCGCGGCTACTGCCCAACCTGAGGGGCCCGGATGACTCCTGCAGGAGACTCTACGCGGGTGTCGTGCGGTCCATGGCCCTGTACGGGTGTCCCGTGTGGGCGGACACCCTGAGTGATCGGCACATGCTTCTGCTGCAGCGTCCGCAGCGGAAGTTGGCGTGCCGCATCATAAGGGGGTACCGCACGATATCATTCAACGCGGCGAGTCTCCTCGCCGGATCGCCACCATGGATCCTGGAAGCGAGATGCCTTTCGGCGCTATACAGGTTCCGAAGGGCGGCGCGGGAGCGGGGTCACGATCCCGAGCCCGAAGAAATTCGGGCCGTGAGATCCCGGCTCCACAGGGAAATGGTGGCAGAATGGGAGAGACGACTTGGGCAACCAAGCGCAGGGCACGCCGTAGTAACGGCGGTAAGACCCATCATGGGGGAGTGGCTAGAGAGGCCACACGGCAGCCTCTCGTACCGTCTGACGCAGATGATCACCGAGCACGGATGCTTCGGAAAGTATCTGCGTCGGATGCAGAAAGAGCCAACGTCCGAGTGCCATCACTGCGACGCGAGCGAGGACTCAGGTCCGCACACGCTCACCGAGTGTCCGGCGTGGGAGACGCCCAGGCGGGAGCTTGTGGCGGCCCTGGGAGTGAGGGTTCTCACGCTCTCCACCTTGCTCGCGGCGATGGTTCGCTGCGCGGATGCGTGGGCGGCCGGCGCCTCCTTCTGCGAGCAAGTAATGCTCGTGAAGGAGGAGGCGGGGCGGGAGCGGCAGCGGGAGCGACGAAGGATCGCTAGACAAGCTGCCCGCGCACGAAGGCAACTCGGGCGTCGGAGGTCGATGAACGACCTCCGCCCCCCATGAGCGCCGGCCTGGGGGTGACAGGTGAAGCCGCCTGTCACCCTTGCAGAAGCAGGCCGCGGCGGCGGCGCGCGTGGCGCGCCTCCCCGTTTCCGGGGACGAGTTGGGGACTCTGTGGTCCCCACACCCGAGAAGAGGGCCAGATCGTGAGAGATGGCCCTGGGTCGGCCGGGGTGCGAGGGATATGCCTGTCAACCTCACCTTCGGCAACCGAAACGACCCACAGGCGGCGTGCGTTTTAGTCGGTTCGAGTCCGACATAACCTCCTCCACCGGCTTCGGTGGGGAGGTATCCGTGGGGATTTTGCGCACGTAAAAAAAAAAAAAAAAAAAAAAAAAGGGTTGGAGCGACTCAAATCAATTATGAGAATAATTGAGGTAATAAACGTTTAATCGTTTTAATATTTATCTTATATTGATAAGAACCGCGGTAGCCTAGTGGTATTGGTAATGAATTGCTGATACGAGGTATCGGCTTCGATCCCAGGTTTTACCATGACACACTCCAATGACTTTTCGATGTTTTTCGAATGTGTGTATTTATCGCAGGTTTATAAGTGCCCGATTAATGGCAATAGGCCATACAAAGCCTGTCAAAATCATAACATTGGGACCTAAACATAAACTGGCGATGTGGGTGCTAGCACCTCTGCCTACCTCTTCGGGGATATAGGCGTGAGCTTATGCTATGTTTTTTTTTTTTTTACGTGCGCAAAGTCCCCATGGATACCTCCCCACCGGAGCTGGTGGAGGAGGTTATGTCGGACTCGAACCGACTAAAACGCACGCCGCCTGTGGGTCGCTTTGGTTGCCGAAGGTGAGGTTGACAGGCATATCCCTCGCACCCCGGTCGACCCAGGGCCATCTCTCACGATCTGGCCCTCTTCTCGGGTGTGGGGACTACAGAGTCCCCAACTCGTCCCCGGAAACGGGGAGGCGCGCCACGCGCGCCACCGCCGTGGCCTGCTTCTGCCAGGGTGACAGGCGGCTCCACCTGTCACCCCCAGGCTGGCGCTCATGGGGGGCGGAGGTCGTTCATCGACCTCCGACGCCCGAGTTGCCTTCGTACGCGGGCAGCTTGGCTTGCGATCCTTCGTCGCTCCCGCTGCCGCTCCCGCCCCGCCTTCTCCTTCACGAGCATTACTTGCTCGCAGAAGGAGGCGCCGGCCGCCCACGCATCCGCACAGCGAACCATCGCCGCGAGCAAGGTGGAGAGTAAGTGGCCAGTTCCGGAAACTTTTAGTGTAACCTATGTATAAAGAATTAATTAAATCAGACAAAAAATGGAAAAGTTTTTTGGAGTGGAAATTAATAATTTGCCTGTCGCGGTCTATTGCTGGACACCATGTGCCTCTCCCAATATGGGCTATTGACTCCCCTCCCCCTCCTCCTCCCGCCTTAATATATCGATGTAGGAAAAAGTTCATAAAAGACAAAGTTATAGGAAAACTAAGTACAAACATCTCAGAAAGGTGTTTCCTTCTTGAAAGCCCGGGTCCTTGAACCGGGGTTAGAAAAGTATTTGATGTGGCTACCAAACTGAGCAACTGTTGCATTCAATAAATTTCGTTATTAAATAGCCCTTAATTTTCAATATGAAAAGACTGACCTGCTGACCTATTTGACAATTTGGTTTATTTACATATCGATAGCGTGTAGGTACCTAATATCATGTTTACTCTGATATCACTGATATCAAATTTCATTAACTAATTATTTTTTGTATTTTTTCACGAGCCTTTTGAGTTAAGGGATCAGTAATAAATTAGTACCTTTAATTATATATTTCAGCCACGTATTGTGTACGTACTCTACTTATTATGTAAATGAACTTGTAAACTAGCGTATAATTTGACAGTTGAGAACCACTAATGAACTAGTTAAGTAAATTCGTTATAGGTAATGGTTTTAAGAATAATATTACCTTACTACAATCAAGAGTTGTCATCGCCCTAGGTTAATTTAGACGACGAGCTCATGCTAAATGTGTTACTGTCACCCTAAAGGTATTATAGCAGTTATGACTTTGTTTATAAGTGAAATCAAGGTCAAAAGTGTGTCCCCTCCTTCTGGAAACCTCGGAGAAACATACGACTCGCACTAATCACTAATCATCAGCCATGTAAAAGAATAGGCCTAATGCTAGTTTTATAGACCTGCCCGTTCAACCTGACGGGCTTTCAGCGTCGCATGTGACACCAGCCATTTCCCGCTTGACCCATACGACGGCAAAGCGTGCCTTGACTCAACCTGGTCCGTGCACACGATCCAGTCATCGCCTACGTGGGTGTGGGATCCATTGAGTTTATACCTTTAGCTTCAGACTGTAGCAGAATTTTGAAAAATTTAATGGCTGTCTTACATAATAGGTACTATGCAGCCAGCGCGGTGGTTATTGACAAAAAAAAGTGATAAAATCCAGTCTTAAAAAAATATTAGGTGTGTATTTATGATAGTTATGTATACAATATGATCCAATTCCACTGTACGATCCAGGCTTTTCGGCGCTGACTTTATTTCTGTGATTTTATAAATGTCAGAGATAAGACTAACATACAGTAGGTATGTTAGATATGAACTTGAATGAATGTTTTCAAGCGTCAAGTGAAGGAAACGCATCTTTGAAAATATATATTCTAGTCAGTTGATTTTATCATACATTATTTATTTTATTCGGACCATTTTAAAAAAGTAAATGTGCTGAAAAATTCTAGAAAATCGTTACATTAAGATTACCAAATACAATTTTTAAAACGCTTGCTTTTAAGTAACAGGCAAATATGCCAATGTTCTTTAGTTTAGTCATGTCAAAAGTCATTTCATATTCTGAAAACACACACGTCTTATCTTGTTGTAGCTTTCACACATCTGAAATTGGGTAAATTACTCAACTATATATATAATAGGTCTGCTATTTACATATTCTTTAATATTCTGTAGCATGTATAGTTTTTTTACTTCAAAACTCATTTAATATGATTCCTAAGATAAATCCCCGGCCCAGCACGCAAAAAAGTCGTATAAAGAATTCTAGGACAAGATTGCAGCGCCACTACCATTCTTCACGATATGATACTTGTTTCGTACTTAACAACTTACATAACATACTGCCGTTTCAAAGTATTGAAGTATCTATCTAAAGAAACGTTGAGTTACCTACTTAAAAAAATAATATTATAAATATATATATTTGTTTATTTTCTATATACTTTATTGTACGCTAATTACAACATTCATAATACATAAATTAAGAAGACAAGAGGCAGCCTTTTTTTATACAACTTAGGTGGCAGACAGGCACACGGCCCACCTGATGGAAAGTGGTTACCATGACCTATGAACGTGTGTAAAACCAGTGGAGTCACATACGTGCTGCCGACCCTGTAAGAACAGAGATTTTGTGCCGTCAGTGTAGAGGACAAAGCAGGACAAGCCTTTGGTCGTCCCACTGACAGCACAAAAACTCTCCAGTGAGCTCTGGCTACCCTACTCACCGCCGGAAACACAACACGAAGTTATTATAACCGCGGTATTCTATAGGTCGGAGGTACTTCCCCAGTCGGACTGCTCAATTGGGCGGAACTACTGGTCCTACCTCCTCAAAAAAGGCTTGTCGCTCTTCGCAATTTCTTCCAGGCAACCTTTGATTGAAAATGTGTGGTTGGAATATTTGGGAGTTGTTGGCGTTCAATTATTTTACAATCATATACATTCTTATTTAATAGTAATATAAATTTGTAATGTCAAAATAGATTTTAGTCATATATTATAATAGAAAATGTCAAAAAGAGTTTTTTTTGACATTTACCTCTTTAGGTGTTGATCGAGCTCTTTGCTATTAGTCCATTGACTGACACAACTACAGGTACAATGATTGTTGAGTCAATATTCCACATGTCAACAATCTCGTGGGCCAAGTTTCTTGGACTTGGCCCACGAGAAAACCTGTTTATCTTTCTCAGCTTTCACGAGATTCTCTTCATGAGGAATGGTGAAACAATAATCAATGCTCGGCGTTCGGATCAGTTTATCACCACAATGTCAGGCTCGTTGGCTACAACAGTCCTATCAGTGATGATAGATCGATCCCAGTACAATGTGACATGACTATTTACACGGCATCTCAACTTCCACTAGGTTGTATTTCAGAGCAAGTCGCTGATGGATTATCCTGGCTACTTGATTATGTCTATGCAAGTACTCGCCGTTAGCAAGACTAGAACATCCGGCAGTAATATGCCTGAGGGATTCACCAGGTTGGTGACACGCTCGACGGATGTTAGTTGTACCATCCCTCATAATATACTTCCAGTAGATATTAGCCTTGATAACTTCGTCAACAATTGCACAGACAAAACCTTTAGTTTCCCCAAAAAGGTCACCGAAACGTAACCAGGACACGGATGCCAGTATGTCTACTTCCGACCTGTGGAGAGCCCGATAATATTTGCCATGTAGCCCCTTAATCTGCCATAACTCCCTGCGGCTATCAGTGCCAGCTACTATAGGCCTGCGCCAGTTCTCCTTAGCCAGACTGAGCGGGGTCAGCCCTCAGGATATGCATCGTGAAATAGTCGGAGTAGATACCGATCTACTTTGACTATATCACGATGCATATCCACGTTAGACTTAAGAAAATAGTCTCTAAGATTACAGACCTCACGATTATGTAGTCTTAATATTTAAAAATCCTCGACTTCCATATTTCCGCGGGATCTACAGTCTCATGTCTGACGACTGTGGATGATGCATTCGAAATGCAATCAACTGAGTCTGGACTCTCCTACTCGTATCAATGGAATCGAGTTCAGTCTGAATCCACTTGAGTATACCAAAGGAGTACATCAAGAGTGGCATGACCCAACTGTTACAAGCGCGCACCTTAATACGACCTGAGAAAATACTGTTAAGTACCTTTTTCAGGCGGCCAAAGAAACGTTCCTTTAACATTTGCTTCAGGCGGGCCTCATTGATGAATAACGCCTGTGACATTGAATATGTCACAGGCGTTATGCACTTGTAGATCTCAGTTACGAGGTGTAATTTCAGAGTAATGGAATCAGAGAGTTGTAAACCCTCCGACTTCACCACCCTACCTCGCTTTACATGAACGACTGCGCATTTGTCCTCACCAAATCCCATTTTAATAGAGTTACTGAATGCTTCGGTTACTTTCAGTAAAGCCATTAATGAAGGATTGGTGTGAACGAATAATTTTAAATCATTCATGTAAAGCAGGTGGAATACTATCTGACCCTCTCTTCGTAACCTATGACTTAACCCTGAATTCACTAGTAAAGTGCTGAATGTGTACCCACCTCTGGTCTCTTCGGAACATGCGATTAACGGTAACTTGATCGACGCGTTTTTTGTATCTATGAATTCAGTTTGCCCATGAGTGAACTTTCTGCTTCAGGAAGTCAATGCGCAAACGTTTGGGTCACAAAGCGGATCACTCTTGGGCGGGTACTGCCCGACCTGAAGAGGATTAGCTTACCGATGAGCACCCTTGTCTCGGCCACACGTCATTCAATCCTGCATTGCCATGCTGGTATAGCAGACTTAGGCTATATGGCAGGCTCTTTAATAGGAAATTTAAGACCTACCATACGACATACTGCTACAACAGTACAATACAGCATTGAATGAGTGTCAATTGAATTATCATAGCCATTTAATTCCTTAATAAGTCAGTTTACATACAGTCTACATCAATTCAATAAGTCATTATTAATACATATACTAACAATGACTTATTTATCACTATTAATTAAGTTTATCACTATATTAATTTATTTTTAATATGTTTCTAGTTGTTTATTAAGGACCTTTCTTCGAGTATAGGCCTCCTCTATTCTATCTCCTTCCACTTTTTTCTATCCTTGCCAAGCTCCATCCAATCATTTCCAGCAATCTTGGTACTCTCATTAGACCCATCTTCCTAGTGGTCTCCCTCTGTTATTATATATATATTCCATGCGTCCACTTTTGTCCATTTATACGTGCTAAATAGCCAGCCCATGTCCATTTTTGTTATTGACAATATAAATGCGACGAACGCCGTTAATTAAATTTGTACGGTTTATGGACTTAATGCTGCATCAATAAGGCGACGTCGTACATAGGCGATTCATAGCGGTCAGAATTGTGAAGCGATTCGATAAGACTTCAAGCGAAACCAATGCGACGCGGCGCGATGCAATGGCCTTGTCCTGCGTGCGCGCAAAATCGCCAGATCACAGTCGTCTTAGTACGTTTATCATGGCAAACTAATATTTTAGAGAATTCGTTTCTCAAATATCAAATACTGAAGAAATACTTTCGTCAGAGGAGTGAGACTCAATCAATCAACCAATCAATTAGCCCACCGCAGTCCACTGCTGGACATAAGCCTCTCCCAATGTGCGCCATTTTCTCCGATCCTCCGCCTTGCGCATCCAGTCTGTCCCAGCCATCTTTTTCAGGTCGTCCGTCCATCTGGCTAGGGGGCGGCCTACCTTTCGTTTACCTTCTCGTGGTCTCCACTCTAGGATTCATTTGCTCCAACGGCCATGGGTCCTGAGACAAACGTGGCCAGCCCACTGCCACTTCTACTTGCTTATTTTGTGACCTATGTCGGTAACTTTAGTTCTGTTGGACCTCGTTCTGAATTTTGTCCATCGGAGAAACTCCAAGCATAGCTCTTAACTAACTTAACTTAATTTTTAAACCATGGACCAGCCCCACTGTAAGTGTCCACGTTTCGGCACCGTAAGTCATAACAGGTAGGACGGAGTGAAACTAACATTATATAGTTAGAAAGACATGTACCTGGGGAATTTCACAATTTGTACCAAGAGTTATGAAATGAACCCTTTTCACTTAAGGAATATTGTAGTATGTTGCCAACAACAGTTGACTATGTTGTGCAAGCCATAAAACCTGTTTTGTATTTCACTGTCACTGTCACTGATTTCCAGCGACCTATCTCTGTAGAAGAACGACTGATGGTAACATTAAGGTTAAAAGAAATTATTTTTATTTGGTTTATTGACACTTGTACTTTCACACATTATTTCGATCAGTGTATAAAAACTGAGTTGTTGGCGTAATCGTTGGGATCGCCATAGGAAATAAAAACTTTAAGGTTAGGAAACGATGAAATAATAAATCATGTTTATTGTAAACATAATTATATAATTAGATATTTAACCTAAACAGCTCATTTAGGCGATGCTCCTGCATTTTCGTTATAAAAAGCAATTTATTTAATTATACTCAAATTTATTGTATAGCCGCAATGCCAGGGCACACCGCTTACTATTTCCTCGAGTATCGGGATCCTTGGTGTCGATATCTCCAGGGACGTCCAGTACCGGAGTCATTTGGAGGATAAGGTTAAGTTGGCATCAAGGAAACTTGAAGTGCTCAACAGGGCGAGGCAGTACTTCAATGCGGGGCAGCAATTCCTCCTTCACAAGGCACAGGTCCGACCCCACACTACTGCTGTCACCTTTTTGCTGGAGCACCTGCACACCAGCTTGACCCCTTCGACTCGGTCCAAGGACGGACGTGGGGTCTGGTTGACAATCCCATACTTGCAGGTAGTGTGGAACCTCTTAGCCTTAGGAGGGACTTTGCCTCGTTGTGTGTGTTCTACCGCCTATACAATGGTTTGTGCTCAGATAAATTGTTTGACATGATGCCCACAGCTACATTCTATCATCGCACCACTCGCCATAGGCAGGGAATTCAGGCGAACTGAGACGGTGCGCACTGTGCGGTATGAAAGAAACTTCATCCCACGCACATTCAAGCTATGGAATGACCTCCCTGCTACGGTTGCCCCTTACTGCTCCTGCATCAGAAGGTTTCTTAATGGTTGGCAGCGCGAGTGTCACGCCCCTGGTGTTGCATACGTCCATAGGCCACGGTAACCTCTTCCCATCAGGTGGGCTGTGTGCTTGTCTGCCACATAAGTAGTATGAAAAAAATAGTCTGGGTACAAGAAAAACTTGATATTTGGATACCACATGTTCTCACTAAGAGAAATTTGTTAACGTAAAAATTACAAACCATTTCATTAACGGTTGATTACGGGTGATGAAAAATGGGTCACTTACGATAAGAATGTACGAAAAAGATTTTCTTCAATTACTTTGTTGCAGTTTAATGCAGTTTCACTCCTCTGACGAAAGTATTTCTACAGTATTTGATATTTGAGAAACGAATTCTCTAAAATATTAGTTTGCCATGATAAACGTACTAAGACGACTGACCCGTGGCAGTCATGTGATCTGGCGATTTCGCGCGCACGCAGGACAGGGCCGTTGCATCGCACCGCGTCGCATTGGATTCGTTTGATATGGACAAGACCCAAAGACAGTGGCAAAATTCGGTCTAACTCGGAACAAGGTGATGCTGTGTGTGTGGTGGGACTGGAAAGGAATCGTACACTATGAGCTTTTGCCGCCGAATGTTCTGACCTCAACTGTCAGGAACGGATAAGGTTAACAAAAGTTAGAATAACCGGTGGACAATAAGGGTGTGATGTTCCATCATGACAATGCCAGACCGCACTCATCCATAGCCTCTTACAGTCCCGGGTCCTTTCAGTGGGGCATGAAAAAGCATCTGATAAGGCCTTTAGAGGAATTGTAACATACTACGTGTCTGTAATGGTGACCTCTTTCCTGAGTCTACCTTTAGCTTACCATCATGCCAGGTGAAATCAAATTAGTGTGTCCTAGATTTTTTTTTTTTATACCACTTAGTTGGCAGACAAGCACACGGCCCACCTGATGGGAAGCGGTTACCGTGGCCTATGGACGTATGCAACACCAGGGGTGTCACACTCGCGCTGCCGACCATGAAGAAACCTTCTGATGCCCCTCTTGGAAAACCCCATATTGTAGGCGTTTGGGAAAACCGCAGCAGGGAGGTCATTCCACAGCTTGAGTGTGCGTGGGATGAAGTTTCTTTCATACCGCACAGTGCGCACCGTCTCAGGTCGCAATGTGTGGGGATGAATTCCCTGCCTATGGCGAGAGGTGCGATGATAGAATGTAGCTACGGGCATCATGTCAACAATTCATCTGAGCACAAACCATTGTATAGGCGGTAGAACACACACAGTGAGGCAAAATCCCTCCTAAGGCTAAGAGGTTCCACTCTACCTGTGAGTATGGGATTGTCAACCAGCCTCAATGCCCGTCTTTGCAACGAGTCGAAGGGGTCAAGCTGGTATGCAGGTGCTCCAGCAAAAAGGTGACAGCAGTACTCCATGTGAGGCCGGACCTGTGCTTTATAAAGAAGGAGTTGCTGCCCCGCAGTGAAATACTGCTTCGCCCTGTTGAGCACTCCGAGCTTTCTTGATGCCAACTTAACCTTGTCCTGCAAATGACTTCGGTATTGGACGTCACTGGAGATATCGACACCAAGGATTCCGATACTCGGGGAGATGGTAAGTGGTGTGCCCAGGAATTGCGGCGCTACAATGAATGGGGTTTTCTTAAAATAGATAAAAAAACACTCAGCAAAAATTGTAAGAGCTTGTTCATGCATCTTCCGTATAGCCCTGACCTTTCTCCATCACCCCCTGTTTTGGTCATTTCAGTACTCTTTAGGTTCCATAAAGACAACCTCAATAGAACACTGTGAAAAACTACCTGCCAGGTTTTTTAATCAGTCTCAAAATTTCTATAGAAATGGAATCATGGCACTACCCACAAGATGGAAACCAGTCATTGATCAAAACGGTACAAACATATTAAGAGTAAATAAAAAATATACCTGTCAAAAATATATTCCTTTGTATTAAAAATACGAAAGTACTTTTGCTTCGACCTTATATTTACTTACTCATTATATACATACTTAATAGTTATTTAAAAGTTTCTAGTTTTAAATTTCATTTAGTATTATTTGTGTATTGTACAAATCTTACTAGTAAGTACGTATAGATACAGTACACACTTGTATTGTTATTGTTACGATATTTGGAAGAAAAGGTAACCTAAACCTTGACCTGTTAGTTTGGGTTTGGTGGTCTTTATTTATCCTCTTTACAATATAATTTATAGATAGCTTCCTCATTCAGAAGAATACTTTTCCTCTTTGAAACTACTTAATATTGCTTGTGAGTATACTTATTTCGTATTGCTGACTTAGATCGCGCTGAGTGTCTTATTCCATATGTAAGTGTCAGTTGGTGGATGAGCACTGAATTTAAATCAGCCTTTAATAGTATGTATTGTAGAGACTTTTATTTATGTATGTTATAAAATCTCGTAGTGGACTGTTATGACATTCAAAAGCTATTTGCATATCTGCTACTTGTGATGGTACATTAAATATTTTTAAAGTGAGATCTGTCATTTCAGTCTTATTCGTGCAAAACTTATGTCAAAAGGTTGGAATGAGCTTTCGTACTAAATATAGCTAAATGTTGCTATTCCTATATCAACTTTACAAATTCTAGTTTTGTACTGTGGTCATAGCAACGTCATATTTTACGAAATGAGCTCTCGGTCTTGCCTCTTTCGTTTCTTTTTTTACCACTTAGGTGGCAGACAAGCACACGGCCCACCTGATGGAAAGTGGTTACCGTGGCCTATGGACGTGTGTAACACCAGAGAAGCCATACTTGCGCTGCCGACCGTGTAAGCACAAAGTCTCTGTGCCGTCAGTGTAAAGGACAAAGCAGGACAAGCTTTTAGTCATCCCACTGACAGCACAAATACTACTCACCGCTGGGAACACAACACGAAGTTATTATAACCGCGGTATTCTGTAGGGCGGAGGTACTTTCCCAGTCGGAGTGCTCAATTGGGCGGAAATACCGCCGTGTCCTACCTCCTATAATTATACGATTTTTTTATTTTTTTTTTTACATAGGACACGCCAACTTGACCTCACCTCGCCTGATGGTAAGCTAAAGGCAAAGTCTCAGGAAAGAGGGTCACCTTTACAGACACTAAGTGCTACAATGGTGGCACTCAGCTTGGCGGCCTCATCAGATGCTTTTTCACGCCCCGCTTAAAGGCCCCGGGACTGTAGGAAGAAGGAAACACGGGTGCTGGTAATGAATTCCAGGTCTTAGTGGTGCGGCAAAGAAAAGAGTCTCCGAACCGCTTGGTTCTTGCTCGTATATTCTGCACAGTGTGAGGGTGACATCTAAGGCCTGCACGTGTTGTCCTATGTAGGAAAGGAGATGGTGGGATTAGTTGGAAGAGCTCGTCAGAACACTCACCGTGGTAGAGACGGTAAAATACAGCCAAGGAAGCAATATCTCTACGCATCTGCAAAGGTTCGAGGGTGTTCGTGACCTCAGGGTTCCCAATAATTCGGACCGCGCGTCGCTGCAACCTGTCGAGAGCATCTAGTAGGTATTTCGCGGAGCCATCCCAGAGATGCGAGCAGTATTCCACGCAGGAGCGAATTTGTGTCTTATAGAGAAGACACCGCTGCTCCGGCGTGAAAAAACGTCTCACTTTGTTTAGGAGTCCGAGTTTCCGCGAGGCTGTTTTGATGATGCTCTCGATGTAATTTCTGTTATTCAGTTTGCAGCGAATATCCATGCCTAGGATATTGAGATTGTCCTGCAGTGGCAGTGGCGTGCTCTGAAGAGTGGGAAGGGGAAGGAAAGAAGATACCTTTGCTGTGAACGCACAAGCCTGCGTCTTCTTGGCATTGAACTCGACCATGTTCTCAGAGCCCCATTGTGAAATGTGATTCAAGATCCGGTCCAGTTCAGTGACAAGAAGCTGTCTTTTTTCCACAATATCAGACTGTTTGGCCGCAGGTTGTCCGTGATAACTCCCGTGTAAGGTGCTATCGTCTGCATAGCAATATATGCTGCCGGTGGACAGCATGTCGTTGATATGCAGAAGAAAGAGAGCGGGAGATAATACAGACCCCTGCGGTACGCCAGCATTTATTTGCAAGAACTCCGAAGCCCGTCCATCACAGAGGACGCGGATACGGCGCTCCCGCAGGAAACTAGCAATCCAGTTGCACAGTCTAGGAGACAGACCAAAGGCTGGTAGCTTGGAGAGAAGCGATTTGTGCCAGACTCTATCGAAAGCTTTGGCGATATCAAGACTAATTGCCAGTGACTCGCCGTGCTTGTCCATAGCCTCACCCCAAAGATGGGTAACGTATGCTAGAAGATCACCCGTTGACCGTTTCGGTCTGAAGCCATATTGCCGGTCATTAATTAAGGAGTGATCCTCTAGGTGACGCATGAGCTGTTTGTTAATGATGTGCTCGAAGACCTTGCACAGCACTGAGGTGACGGCTATGGGTCGATAGTATGATAGACAGATAAGATAGGTCTGAGCGATCCCCTTTCTTGGGGATCGGCTGTACATTCGCCTCTTTCCAAGCCGAAGGCACTGTACCTGAGCTGTAGGACAGTCGGTACAGCCGCGTAAGCATCGGAGACAACTCCGCTGCACATTTTTGTAAGACCACCGCTGGAATACCATCCGGGCCACTGGCTTTCCGGACATCGAGTGATTGAAGCACCGCACGGACATCGCATTGCCTGATACGTATTTCAGGCATTACGTGGTCACCATTGGGTAGTGTCGGCGGCTGTATACCGCAATCATCGACTCGGGAATTGGCCGCAAAGAGATTTACTAGCATATTGGCTTTCTCTTGCGGTAAATGGGCCAGGGATCCATCAGGGTAGCGCAGCGGTGGCAGCGAAGGCTGACAGAAGTTGGCCTGCACGGCTTTGGCCAGTCGCCAGTATCCACGGCTGCCCGTGGGATGTGCCACTAGCTCTTGACCAAGCCGTGCAATGCGCAGGGCATCCGCTCTGACATAAGCCCTCTTGCAGACCTTTGTGGCTCTGTTGTACGCCGCCTTGAAGTGGCCCACATTGGGATCGTGCGTGGCACGCGCCCTTACCCAAGCGCGATACGCGGACTGCTTTTGATCAACAGCCCTCGCACACTCGCGCCCGAACCAAGGGCGCACTCCTCGGGCACCGGTGACATCAGTGTACGGGATATAGTATTCCATACCCAGACCGATCTCACCGGCAACAGCAGTAGCACAATCTGAGGGTTTCTTACCTTCAAAGCAGCGTTCAACCCACGGGATGGACGCAAAATAGTTGCGCAGCCCATCCCAATCTGCTGACGAGTAGTGCCAGAGACGCCGCTTCCCCTGCACGGGTCGAAGTCCGATAAGTTCTTATTACAAAAACGTTCATACTAATTTATTGAAAACTGAAATATTGGTAATTTTTGGGACCTGTCAGTCTTTGTCTTGTTGTTTTACATAATGATGTTGAACATAATAGTATATTTTATTACCGTTTTAAAATTACTTCGTCCACCTACTTAATAGTCTAATTCTTTATAAATAATATTTAATATAATCGTAGTACATGAATAGTTGTACCTCAAGCTCTAAGTCGAGAAACAAACGAGGCCTTGGCGCGCTCGAATTTTTGTATAATAATTTAAGTTTGGTGAAGAGCATGTCGTATTGAGATTATTACTTGTACTTTTCCACAGTATTTTTTAATTGTTATTACACCTGATCTGTTTCGCCTTACGGCATCCTCAAAGGTTTACATGTCAAAACAATAAAATGTCACGTAAACCTTTAAGGATGCCGTAAGGCGAAACCGGTCAGGTCTAATAACAAATAAAAAATACTGTGGAAAACTACGAGTGAGTCCTCAATATGTAGTTTTATTTTAGAATTTTCAGATTTTGGAGTAAACTATTTCAAGAGTCTTGTGAATTGTTTGTTACAATTCCTGTGATAATCACTCTGTGAAGACCATTAGACTTTGGAAGAGATCAGTGGATGAGATTTTCAGTTTTGTCAAAGGGGGTCAGCACGAATTAGATTAATATATACCACATCTGAACTCTATTCATTCCAAGATAAAGTTCATGTCGCATCGTATGGGATGGAGAAGGATATATCTTTGTCATTCTTAGACGTAAAAGTAACCGTGAGATCATATGGATCCTTGTCACACTATGTACCGTAAGCCTACTGTGACCTAAACTTCATAATGGGCCAACATGCTTACCTGGAGCATGGGCTGGCAAACTATCAGCTTCTATAAAATAACGAAGGTCTGAGGTTCAAGGTTTCTTGGTCATTGTAGTCTTGGCAGAACTCCTCCCATTCTTCAGAAATCCATCTAGACGGGCGTAGTGAAACCGAATAGAAACAGGACATGCATTTTCATTGTAGTTCGACAACTTAGTGGCGCTAACGCTACACAGAATTCTAGAATAGTCTATGTGCGTAATGAAAGCGAGACCACTTGACCATTGACCGCTATATTGTACTAGCATACACACACTGGCCGCGACTTCGCCCGCGTGGCATTCTGATATAAGAATTTTGGAGGTAATTCTTTTGCACCTTGTGTTACATTATTGAAGTTTTTGTAAGGATCTCTATTTTTTTAGTTAAGTAATACTGAAGCTTTGAAATGGTTATAAATTTTAAAATCACTCCAGTAGTTTTTGCGTTTATCCATTGTGTTACTATTTTTAACTAAATAAAATAAAGAAATGCGCGATTTTTATTCTTTATGTTAATCAAAATCATTATTAGCGTAGCTTGCTAAAATTAAAGTAAATTTCTAAATACTCGTCAGTGAATTGTCATAACTCATTGAAATAACAAAATGAGTAATTTCCTTGGCTTCGTATCATATCCACCCAATATCGCTCGACGAAATCAGTACATATACGAACATGATTTATGGGAAGCCTTTCATGCAAGCGTGCTGGTTTCGAGGGCTTTTGACTTGCCCCAAAAAGGGCCAAGGGAATCCTCACAGGATCACTTGGCATGCGTGAATGTATCAAGTTAAAATTCATATCAAATACTCAGAAGCTATGAAAAATTCAAACTTTTACGGCAATGCAGTCAAAAAATCAATGTTCATTTACGTATTTATATTACATACCCGATTACTTTTAGCAAATTTAGGCAATACACCTTGCCGCAACTCTCCTATGTTACTCTCCTATATCTCTCCTATGTTACATAGAAATCAACTTTGAAAAGATTTCAGGACATTATTTTGGGTACCAGCTGAAAGGTCTTTTTAAAATCCATATTCACGCATTTTTTAGACCAAAAAGCATATCCTGCTTTGTCTTTTACACTAACGGCACAGAAACTCTGAATGCTTGCAGGGTGGCAGCGCGAGTGTGACTTTCTTGGTTTTGCACGCGTCCATAGGACACGGTGACCACTTTCCATCAGGTGGGCCGTGTGCTTGGCTGTCACCTAAGTGGTATAAAAAATACCATACACAAATTGATAATTTTGTTCAACTGGTTATTTCCATTTTTTTATCCTTTTTATAAAAAGGAACCGGGGAGACTTTTATTTTGGTAGACATAAGTGCAAGAAAGTCACTATCACTAATGATAGTATTAGAGAAACAATTTGTAATATGTATCATTTTGTACTACTGGTTGAACTACTCAGTAGTAGGTACTACTAATCCGGAGCTCTTGATACTGGTTGAAAAAAGAATATATTACTGGAACTTTTATTTAATAATGGAGTTAATTAACTTGGTATATTGAAGAATGGAAAGAAATCGGTTGAAAGTGGGAAACTTATTCACTGATAGAAAAAACTTCGGTCAGAAACGAAAAGCCCAGCTATTAATAGCTAATAATCTTTTGAACTAGTGATGTTCACTTACTCTTGCTCTCTAACTCTCTCTCTCTCTCTCTTTCTTTCTCTTTCTTCCTGGCTAAAGGTTGTGGAATCAGCCTGCCTATATATTTATTTGCTCCACTTTGCCGTAGCTTCGACATCGTCCTGGGAAACTTTACATTCCCTTTAAACATTTAGAACTAACCGATGGCATCTGGTTTTGAATTTACTTAATTTACTCTAGGCCTTTGAGCCTAGAAATAGCCGTAGTACCAAATTCTTGCATCTTATTAGCGATGTGATGAACTCATTTTGAATTAGATAAGCCTGAAGATGCTGCACATTCACCTCGGCATCTTCAATACATAATAATGTCCACGATGATGAATGCGGGGATTCCTCAGTAAACGCGCTCAAAACCAAGCTCAACAATAATCGGCTCACTATCAAGTCTTGGTAAAAACTTTCCGTGACCACTATTGGTTTTGTCTCACCCACAGTGTCACAGTGAGGTACCCACAGGACTCAGTGATATAAATAATGAAATCACATTCGTATTGCTATTCCCTAGTCCTAGATATTATATTTTTATTAATGTAGTAACAAACAAATGTAAATGAATTGTTAGATTCAACTTTAATAACTCTATCTAAACAAGTAATTAAAATGCAAACACTCGCAATTATGACATCAGTATCGAGTGCTATAGATGTTTGTATCGGTCATAACAATGTACTTAGCCATCGAGTTTACGTTGTGCGCTTAATAACTAGCTCATTAGTTGGCGATGTGTCAGTGTCAAGCACCAGTGTGGCCAGGCACATCTATAAACGACTGCCATTTTAGTTTCTTTTTCGTAACAGTAGCAATTATGAAGACTTGTGAATACCGTACATAGTTTTATCAAACCTCATATCTATGACAACGCCATGGAGCCTACAACTGATTGTCATTGGACAACAAATATGTAAAATAGTAAAGGAGTTGGTAAATAACTATAGAGTTATTTACCAACTCCTTTACTGATCATAGGATCGTGGAAAAAACTCATGTATAAATCATCTCTGTAGACAATCTGGTCTTTTATGGCCCGTCTTTAAAATTTAACCCTAATATAGCTATATCCTACGACAGTCAGCAGTTAAGTCTTCCCTAAGTCACGTCACCATTACAATTGGATATTTGTCAAGGTTTGGAAAGCTAATTTAAAAATTATTTCTCGCGAAAAAGCATTATAAATAAATAGAAACGCGTTTTTACTTTGTAAGCTTGAAAAGTGCGAGAATAACATTTGATCTAGTCAAATTCGGGTGTTGCGTCTTAATAAAAATATGATATCTACGAGTACAAAACATATAACAATATCTGACCAAAGACGAGTGGGTAGTACCTACTCGTCTACCTACCTACTAGTACTCACAGCGACAGACGAGTAGTTGTTACAGGACATGTTTTAAATGGGTAAAGCTTAATTTTGAATAGGACACTCCAATAATGATTATCAATCCTAGAAATCAGTGGTTAGCACACCAAAATTCAAAGCTTACGGTTGATGAATTTGTTGTTGTATTTTTAGGACCTCTTTGATGTACCTACGACCATAAGGTAAGGTTAACATTAGTATAGCGCTTCCAGTAATCTCTATCTCTGATACCTATCAGGTACCTACCTATATTCCTACGTATTCAAAGTAATCGATCTTCTTCTTTTATCGTGACGATGGCGATTGACTCTCAGACTGTGTTCTCTCAGTGTGCTGCTACCTGGAAGGCGTTTTCGAAGGCGCACATGAGTTCCTCCGGTGTACCTATATATGTATCACACGTCAATAGGTAGGCCATTGTCTGTGGCAAGCAATGGATATAAATATTACAGCTCCCCAAAGATATGGAAAATTACGTACATAGAATATATACATAAAGCATAAGGGGCCATAATAATGAGCTCTATAGAAACTTAACTGACCTATTATTATAAGTAATAAAAGAAATAGGGAATTTAAAAAATATTCCCTGAGAACTATTTCAAGTCTTGTTATAGTCTAGCTATCGTTTTGTTAATATTAGGTTGGGGAAAAAGTCGTTTCGCATTATAGTATGTATGAACTTGTAATAAAATCTCTTTGGCTATACTATTTGCATCTGGCTGGTTTTGGTATCATTAAAAGTTAAAACTTTAAAGAACATAATGCCAAATTCAAATTAGGAAATTGTGTGATTTGCACTTGTTTTTCGTACTGTCAAGATGAGTGAACCTAATGAAGAATTGGATATATTTTATAATTTTATTACAAAAAAGGAAAAATGCAACGCAAGCCGCGAAAAAAAATTGCGATGTTTATGGACCTAGTGCAGTATCTGTTAGAGTAGCACAAATTTGGTTAAAGCGTTTTCATTCCGTAAATTTTGATGTTGGCTGAACCTACACCGATGATCTAAAAGGTCACACTAAGTCCAGCAGTAAGTTGAGTTAGTAACTAGTGTAATGACTATAGCGTTGAAGTGGTGATCGTGGGGTTGCCTGTTAGAACCTTATTCAGTACTCTACCAAACCTACTTATGAAAATTAACTTTTTTTTTTATTTCAACAGGTGGCGAACGAAGTGAACAACAGTAACGGCTGGTTACGTCGCCAATTTAGCAGGTTAACTAGAAACCTGCGCTATCGAATTAGTGGAGAAAGGCATTCCAAGCCACCAGACTGGTTTTTGAACAAATTTGCAGCACAGACTTTCACCGATCCTGAAGAACCACTATACCAAGCGAAGAGATCTAAACTACTATGTGGTTTGAAACTAGCATTTGATCCTACTCTTCCTGCCCATTATCACGTACGTATATTACAAAAACTTTTTTTTTATATCAGGAAGCTGCATGTAGTTAATTGTTTAGTTACATTCACTGGCGCGGCTTCAGGCGCAGGCATGATAATAGTAACAAATGTCTGCCTATGTTACTTAAACCGGAACTTAGAAATGTTGACTTGTGTTGCAATGAATAGCTAAAATATTTAGGAGCTACTCTTATATCTACAAAAAAAAATGATAGCCGGTGGAACGGTTTCAGAAGAGTGGCACCACTAACACCGTGACACGAGAAACTCGCAGTTGTATTGAAATTAGGTAAAATAGAAGAACATCATGTGAAAATGTACAAAACATACACATTACTTATTATCAGTTCATGTGTCAATGTTATATCGTTTCGTATAAACCTTAATACTTTGAAAATTTAATCAATATAGAATTGAGTTCGCGTGTACTTATATAAACAGCAATTAATTTCAAATGATTAGTATTGACTGGCAGAACATTTTTATCTACTCAATCACATGTAAGTACTTAATGATTGCCGCTTTGATAGAAAATATGTACATAAATAGGTAGCCATATCAAAGTTGTTTGGCATTTTTGTTTCTTTGATTGATGATTATCATTCATACATACCCCAAATACCCCAATAAGAGTTATGTTTTACCAACGTATCTTGCGTGTTTCTACTAGAATTTTATTTCCTTATTACCCGGTATCTTCCAAAATACTGGAGGAAATTGAAAACTGGAATTTCTTTGATGCTCGTCTTTAACCTAGTGAAATAACTTTAATTGGTACATCACAGATCGACGACAGACGCTTTAGTCTATAGATGAACGCAGTTTTTCACGCTAAGCCGTATTGGTGACTCATGAAAAACAGTATTTGTTTCGCAGTATATTGTATCATCTATGGTTAGGTACATAATGCTTCGTTCTGGTTGAGTACATGAAATATTGTGTACTTATGATATTGTGTTATTAAGAAACTATTGAAACTAATACTTTGACGAAAGTATGAAGTGGAGAAGTAGAGAAAAAACATATAGTGTTAAAATTGAGCTAAGTTTAAATATTGCCCGTCTCATTTTCTCTACAGTGGAATAAGTAATGACATGACCTGTGTAATAAGTATCTTCAAGACCTGTGTAAAAAACGTTAAAAGTTCGGACGTCATTTATATGCAGCAGTAACAGGTTCAGGGATATATGATCTTTTACAGGCGGGACTGACGTTTAAGTCCATGTTATCAGGGCAGCTACCATCAAGAATGATTTTATTGTTTTTGTTATAAAAAAAACAAACCGTCCCTCCGACTTCAGTTCGTAAGATGATAACTTTAATAGAAAATTTACAGTTGGTAAGGCACTCCCTTACCAACCGTAAATTTCGCAGGGGCCTACGCTATCCAGTGTAGAACTCAGCTAGAAATAGGCTCTCGTGAGAGAAACGTGGGTATCTCTTTCTCCATGTTTTTATTGCTTCACAGAAGGGCAATAATAAAACAACCATAATTGTACAGGCTGTTTACGAGTAGATATTGAAACTTATTGAGTATTATTCTCATACTCTACGTTAAGAAAGGCCTGAATAAGCTATATACAGAAAATCATGACAACTGTAACTTATTTAAATCCTTTATTTTCTAGTGGTTAGCCGTGGTATCTTTGGCTATATTATACAATGTGGTATTCGTCGTTGGTCGAGCTGTGTTCTGGGAGTTGGATAATTTAAACAACCTCACATCTTTATGGTATGTCCTGGACTACTTGTGTGATGCCATTTATCTCGTGGACACCATCGTTCACTTGCATGAAGGTATGTTAAAGACAAATTCCTATCTAACTATAGTTAAAGTTATATTTCGCCTGTGACAAACTAACATAGTATGTATCAGTACATGAATCAGGTAGGTTGTTAACTTTTAATCATTTTAATACGGTAATTAATTTATATATTAAGACATCGGAACGAAATAAATGCTTAGCGATTGTACTATAGTATTATTTGCAACATAATATTGGCGCATTTAGCGAATGTTTCTAAATGAAGACTAAAAAATCTAAATACGCCACCTTATTTGAAAATATAAACAACTAAGGAAATATTCGTATTCATCAACAGATTGGGAGATATCCATTTAAAATTATGTTTGCTATACAAATAAATCAGCATCGGGCAAATAATTTGTTTGAAATGTTTAAATATTATTACGAAAATAACACCGTTACGGATCAACTCCTCAGTTTGCTAAATGTCACATTTTATTTTTATAACCTACTTCGATCTATTGTCTCTTTCGTACGACAAAAATCTCTGTACGGGTCAAGAAGTGGAAAAGTTAGTCAAATAGGTGCTATTTTTGCATTCGCCGAATAACTAACAATATCACCATGCAAAGTATCAATGATAAGGTTTGGGACACGCTCGTAATGTACGTCACCAAAGACACTTGCTATATATACGCCTAGCGGAAGTTCGACGATTTTACTCATGGAAACTTAGTTAAGGGTCAGGGTGTTACAACAAATTATATTGGAATAGGGTCTATACCAATATAATTTGAAATGCGTAAATCATATAGGGTGAGTGAGGGCAAAAGCAAAAATGGGGTAAGACAAACAATCGCACACAATATCTGTTTCAGCATGGTTTTTAAGGTGTACGTGAAATTGCTCTTTCTGTTTAGAGACGTTTCTAAACGTTTAATAGACGCTACCCGTGACCAGAGAGCTGGTTTATTCCTTGCGCAAGGGATTGGTATTGCCACCCCTTCTGGCCACCCTCCCGGTTCACATCGATCGGGAGAAATTCTTTGAAGTTTTTATATTTTTAATTCAGATAACTCTCAAGTACATTAAGTAAGTACCTAAATAATTATTGTAAAATATTATCTATTATCCAATTACTAATTATCCCTTTTAGCATAATTGTAAATGCATAATCGGCTGCATATAGAACTTGAATGCCGTTAACTTCATCCAATCCTATTATTTTGTCTCTTTTGGTATCGTTGAATAGAGAGCCCTCATACACATTTCATCCATGCACGAAATACATTTTTTATGTGCAAGTGACAAATGTTTGATAGGTTGGGGCAAGAATTGTCAGATAAATTAATTAATTTTAGTTCCAACAGGTATTGATAATGTTGTCAGAGTACTTTTACTAGGCAAACACAGAGTTTTAGACAGAAATCTGTCTGTGGATTGCTATAACAAATGTTCAAACAAAATAATTTGTATTCCTTGGTGTACCGGTTGCCTTTTCAATTTAATAATTTTCACTTAAATTTTGATTTTTTTTTCTTTCTTTCTTGGAGCATAATTAGTATTTTTTTTGTCGTTTGTGCTAAAAGTTTATTTTAGATTCAATGTTCAATACTTCTGTAGGAATGATGTGTTTGTCTGTTTTAGTTTAACAGCTATGTAGATTTTGCAGAATTTGAACCTTGAGAACTTCCGTTTGCGTGCATTAAGCAGGTGCAAATTTATTGTAGGGACAACAGAACTTTTTAGTATTTTTTTTTTCAAATACATCCACTCTTCGTAATGTAACCCCACAAGCGCATATATTATACAACTGTTCTATGTGATTAGTATTCAAATGTAGTTATTTTGTTATCTTGCAATATTATAGTCCTAATTTCGCTATCTTGTACTCCTCTGATCATTTGTAGGGTTAAAACGCTGTCATTTAGCGACATTTTGCAATTATCACTATTGAACTATCAATCGTGAGCTAGTTGTTTCAATTCTGTACTGAAATTAGTTATAGTTTCATTGTCAGCTTGTATACATGTTATGAACTTATGGCGTGGTGCCCATATAGGTTTCGGATATATGTATCGTTTTAGTAATTTCAGTAGCATTTGAAAAAGACCAATTACAAATTACTTAATTTGTAATTGGTCTTCCACTGCACGTAAGTCGCAAGCCCGTACATGTAACTCTGGGCTCAGGGTACTTAGTAGTACGCAAGTCATTATTATGATCCTTATTGTAATTTGTCATCTGTAAATAGGTTTTCAGTCGTTTCCTGAAATATTAGAAGCTTTCCTTTTCTTGGAATGGTTGAAAGTTAATCTTAGGTAACTGGTACCGCGCATAGTTCTCTGTACCTAGTGCTCATACTCGCTATCGGAGCAGGCAGAGCCGTGTCCTGAGTGTATGCAGTTACAGTTCTTGGAGGCCGCAGTTCGTGTAGCAATATTATTAAGTTTGTAAATTCTTAGTTCTTGTAGGTCAATTTCTACTTGGGTGTTGTCAGTAATGATAACGATGCTATCAAATTTTCTCGTTTTTTCCAGTGATTTCTGATATTTCTTTCGATGTTCGTAAGTAATTTGATAATTGTCCTTTTATAACGCTTCGAAACGCTAGGAAGTGAACATTTTAATTTCAAGCATATCCATGACAAGCAACACAAAATTACTCTTCCTTTAAGCTCGATAAGAAGGCAAAAAGACAGGTTATTATCCGATAGTAACCGATGCATGAACTATTTTTCGCATAACCTAAAAAAATCCGCAAAAAATATTGATCAAACAGCTTTAGGTTTCTAGATTTGTATTCTCTATTTAATTTTCAAATTCCATACAATTTAGTGCAAACTTAACTTTTATGTCCCAAATACGCTGTAATGATTTTTTTCTACTTTTACATTTTATTTTAATGGTAAATGTAAAAAAGACTCACCTCATTTTCACTATAAAATGTTCAAGTCTAAAAATTTATGATTCAGCAAATGTTTGGAACTATAAATTGTATAGTTTATATGAAGAACAAATAAAAAACAAAAATATATTCACTTTTTCATACTAATAAGAATAATTAAACTATAGTGGCTTATCTGTATCAGTGCGAACGGGTTAATAATGATCATAGTAGATAACAACGGTGACGATTATCGCCGCCTGCCTGCAACTTACCTATTAGGTGTATCATTATTGAAATTAACTCTGTGGATTATGAAGTCCGTTTTTGCTTGTAGCAAGCTTATAGGAACTAGGTACAATCACAAAGTCAGCATTGACCGCAGTTTAACAACCACTCCTTCGCCATCGTGCCCATGAAGAATACCTGAAGAATATGATTAGATCAAATTAAGAAAAATCTAAGAACCTTGCCTAAGTTTTTCTTAATTTGATCTACTCATAATGTCCATTTCTCAATGCTCATGATACGCATTCAAAAATTTTCTGTTCTCTTTTTGTCGTTTTTAGTTTTTCGTCTAACGTCACCCGATCCGTGTGACGTGGTACGATCGATATCAGCTAAAATTTCAGCAAGTATTTATTTGAATTTGAGTAAAACAAATCTAGTAACTGCTTCTGGCAGTCTTCAAAATATTTTAATAGTTTAAGGAGGCTTTTGATGATGATGTTGGATGATAGTGAGAAATAAATGCACTAAACCTTAAAATAGGCTACAAAACCATGTCGATCATAAGTTTCTTAAGTACCTGTAATCTGTAACTTATTATCTCAGTTCCACTATCACACTATATTCAAAACAAGTAATATAAAATTTAATTCGGAGGCAAATTAACTTCATTGCTTTTTTTCAGATTTATTTTATATTACATTTACTACTAGTAAATAATATTAACTTCATATTATGTTATTCAAACTCAAACTTAAACTCATTTATTGCGATTACTTATTTAATAAATACTGTTTCTTTTGCGTAATTCAATTTGATATTAATGTGTAATTTAAAAAAATCTTAACGAAATTTTTTGTTCGAGACGCGCCACACCAGCTGGGGTGCCGTATTTGTTCGGGACGACATGGTCAACAGATAATACTGTTTTGTCATCCAAACAGAGTGTCCAAGATTACACAATTCAGAATATTAGTTTTTGCCCGCTATTTGTCTATTTTGTCACACTAACTATTAACACACTAACATTACTTTAAAATATTTATGTAAAATGAATAAATGTTACGACCTTAACTGATATTAATTTGAATATATCAAATGAAATAATAAAGGATATTGGAAATTACTAGTTTTACAAAATGTTACGAATATGAGACATTGAATTGTTTATTTTTAATTAGTAGTGTTTTTATGTCGACGATATTCTAAACGAATGACATGTACAAATGCATTTTCATTAGAAATCAACGTTATAGTGCATCACACTCACATTCACCAAACAAGTACCTGGATATGCCCAGTCGATATGTAAGTATAAAGCTGCGCTGTGTTATAACCTGATTGCTCATTAAAGTCACGTGAAACTGACTGCAATTAGCAATCTGTACCCCCAGCATGATAAACTATTGTAATCGTATGGTAAACGTTTCGAGAGAACGAAGAAGAACAGGCCTCACACATACACACACATACCCACACACACACACACAGGTTCACAGTAGGCAGGTGGCGAAACGCAATATATTTACGATACGATTACGATAGTTTTTCGTGCTAGGGGTACGGATATCGGACACCAAAGTAATAGTCTAAGAATCAAGTCAGGTACAGCACTAAGTGATGACCTACTGACTGGGTCATGATTGGTGCGTAGAATAAACTAGTGTCTAAATTTCATTCTGTAATAAATAATTAATGCATTTCATTTTATACTTTAAACTATTAATTAAATTTTACGTAATATGTAGTCCAAAATCACACACAACCAATCCATGGGTTTCAATAAAAAATCGGTGTACCTATTTGACTAGATCTAGTCGATACAAAGATATATCCATCGATATTCCTACGCATATGAACCGTTACATAAATAAATAACTTGGCAGGGGAGTTACGGGCACTCTGCCGTAACCTTAAATTTAATGTATTGCCTTGTGTTTTCTTTTGGTTTAACCAAACATTATTAGAATAAAACTGATAGATATTTGATACCAATATCGTAAAGAAACTACCAATCTATCACTCTGCCCCAGAAATCCTGTCACTACAAGCGGAATGCAATATTTGTACGGAAAAGCAACTAGGCTGGGTCGAATGTTTGTTCACACGTTAGCTAAATTTGATGACGCAAGGTGCGGCTTTGAGTGTGGATGTCAAATTGTTTATACGCTAGATCGCTTAACTTGTCACTGACACTTATGCTATTGGCATAACCGCATCGCGTGATGTGTGTAGTTCTGTACATTTAAACAATTGTTAATGTGCTACAGAGCTTTAAACGGTAATTAATTCATATTCCTTATTAATCCTCCTACTTAACTCAAAACGTTGCTCTTAACCTCACGTTGTCGCGAATGGCTTAGCTGATTATGCGTTGAAGTCATTTCATCTGCTCAATTTTATGAATATTGCGACTGCGATAAAAATGTGATTATTTATTAACAAAAAAATTGACGTAATTTTCTAGAAGTCCTTAAACTTAAACAAGTTGAGGTCTCATGTCAGCTGTTGTACAGCAAACTGGGTAAAATAGGGTTGCCTGGAAGCGGGAGGTGGTGACTGTGACTTTGGTGCAATTTGATGAACAACCTGCTGTGCACACTGTGCCTTCTATACCTGCACATTTAACGACCTGCTGTAGGCGAAGTAGGAAGCGGTTAATGTGTCTGGATCAGCATCTAGATATTGAAAATTATTTGAGAATGCCTCGGATGCAATTTGCAATGATAATGAACGTAGACAGAGAAAGTGTATTATTTATAGATTTTATTGTCTAGTAGTAATATTGTCTTTCAAGTACTATGGCAAATTTGCCGAATAGACCCATAATTTGAAACTTTTTTAATGGTTCCATTGTTCACAGGTTACCTCGAGCAAGGTCTCATGGTGAAAGATTCAAAAATGTTAAGAAAACACTATTTCAAATCAGTTTCTTATGGATATGATGTGATGTCGTTATTACCCACTGATATAGCTTACTACTGGTGGAGACCCGGCTCCTGTGGCGCTGTTAGTATACTCTAAATTATGATACATCCAGCCTTAAATATTTTTTTTAACTAGCTATTCGTCTCAGCGGTGCGGCGTTACTTTGGTAATCGGTGTCGCCTTGAATTTCCTAAATTTTTCTATCCCAATACTTATTTTTTATATTATCACAGCATATATCTATACCACAGCAAACAAAATCTTCTAAATCTGGGATGTCATCTTCAATATAAGTGTTCAGGAACACATTTATCATTTTTTAAATTATAGAGCTATCGGTAGTACACCGTTTGAAAAAACCTCAAACGAACCATAATTCACATCATAGATTACGTTAGAAACCACGAGTAGGTACACAGAAATGGTCTACAAAGACATTCCTTAACTTTGTTATTACGAACGTGTCAATATTGGTTGTGTTTCAGAATCGTTTGCCGTGCCCTGTTATTGTACGTATAAATCGTCTATTCCGCTTGCCTCGAATGTGGGAGTGGTTTGATCGTACTGAGACAGCCACTAGCTACCCAAATGCTTTCAGGATTTGTAAGGTAGGTATCACCTACTACTAGAATGAATACCTATGAATACACTACCTAGAATGAAATATTCCATATATGTGAAGTTCTTAAAATGACAATTATTTTACAGGTTGTTATGGCGATACTCGTTCTCATTCATTGGAATGCTTGCTTATATTTTGCTATCAGCTATGCCATTGGATTTGGTACAGATAGCTGGGTGTACAATATAACAGGAACACGAAATGAGTCACTGGCGCATCAATATATTTATAGTTTTTATTGGTCTACACTTACACTCACGACAATCGGTGAAACGCCGCAACCTGAGTACGACGCTGAATATCTGTTTGTAGTCGCAGACTTCCTGGCTGGTGTTTTAATATTTGCAACAATAGTCGGAAATATTGGATCTATGATTTCTAATATGAATGTAGCCAGAGTAGAGTTTCAGAACAAAATGGACGGTGTTAAACAATATATGGCTTTTAGGAAAGTTAGTGGTGAACTTGAAGGCAGAGTTATCCGTTGGTTTGCATATACTTGGGCACAAAGTGGAGCTTTAGATGAAGAAAATGTTTTATCTTCTTTGCCTGATAAATTAAAAGCAGAAATAGCCATTCGAGTTCATTTAGAAACATTACGCCAAGTAAGGATATTTCAAGATTGCGAACCAGGATTATTGGAGGCACTTGTGCTTAAGTTAAAACTACAAGTTTTCAGTCCAGGTGACTATATTTGTCGAAAAGGAGATGTAGGAAAAGAAATGTATATCGTTAAAAGGGGAAGACTACAGGTTGTAGCTGATGACGGTAAAACCGTATTAGCTACGTTAAGCGCTGGATCGGTATTTGGAGAAGTTAGTGTTCTGGAAATTGCTGGTAATCGTACTGGTAATAGAAGAACAGCTAATGTTAGAGCTTTGGGATATTCGGATTTATTTTGTTTGGCTAAAAGAGATTTATGGGAAGCGCTTGCTGACTATCCGGATGCAAGAACAACGCTTACTGAACGAGGCTGTCAGTTATTGAGAAAGGTTTGTTAATTGAATATTGCTAATAATGGTGCTACAAAATACTTTACTTTAAACCTAGTGCATATTATAAATTTCTTTTATTAACTACAGGATGGTTTGCTTGATGAGGCCGTGTTTGAAAATGCGCAAATAACTCACCAGAGCTTGGAGGAACAAGTACATACATTAGAGACCACTGTTGATTTATTGACTAATCGTATGCAAGGATTACTTACGGATGTTGGAGAGCAGCAAGCTAAAATTAATCAGAGAATCAATAAAATAGAAATAAGGTCAGTTACATTACCATATGCCAATGAAGACAATTTAAAGTGAAGCGATCAAATTGCCCATGCGACTTTTGTAGTATTATTGCAACATTGCGAGTGTTAATTTTTCTCATTTATACACATCATTGAGCTAGATTTGTATTTGTATTTTCAGATCAATGGAAGCTGAAGCTGAAGATTCTGATTCGGATGACGTAACTTCAATGGCAGCTTCAGAATTAAGAAGTGATATTCTTAGAGGATGTGATGCAACAGGTTATAGCGAGTTACCAATAACATCGTCATACAACGCCTCTATGCTCCTTTATAGTCATCCCATCCCAGTGCGCGAACGTGGACATTCATTGAGTGTAGAAAGATCACCAGGTTTACTTCATCGAGCTGCAGAGCCACGCAGTAAATCGCTTCGATTAAAGAAAAAAGATACATCGAAATGAACAATGACAATAAGTCTATACATGAAGAGTCTTTTATCAAAGTTGTTAGATAAATTTTCATATTAAAACCTTATTTAACACTGGGTTTACCAATTTTATAGAAATAAATTATTTTTGATACCACAAGAGGGTTTTTACAATTTAACTATTAAAATTTAAAAAAATGGTTAAATTAAAATAATAACCCATTAAATGGAAAAGTTAGAATACGATAAAAAAAATCACAAAATTGTATAATTCCATCATTACAGTGTATACAAAAGAAGAATATGTACAATATTACCGACAGTTTGCGACATTTATAGAAAAGGTATTTGTAATGAATTGACAAAATATCTATGAATTAAAATAAAAAGATCATAGTAGAAATTAATGTAATGAAACTGGCTTGAAAGATATTTAAATTTGATTTTTGTTCAAATAGTTTCTTGATATCGACGGTTTTTTTTTAATAATTCAACATTATTATAAGTGTGAGTGTTTCAGATGAAATGTTAGACCTAGGTTCATGAATCGTAATTGTAGATTAGATAAGTTTTAAAAAGATAAATTTCAAATTTTTATTGCCGTTTATGACATACATTTTATACTACGTACACATTAAGCTTATCATACACCTTTTTCAGAATTTTGTGATATTAAAAATATCTTTGAATTAGGAAGAGTCATATTCCATTTCTATGTTATATTTTGGTTATAACATACCTTTACTATAGTGTTTATAGGCTCTAGAGGATTTTGGGAGGCACCGATCAAATATTTTGACTATACATAATTAAACAATTGTATGAACCAAACTTTAATATCATTAACAGTAAATACAGCTTTATAGCGAAAAGTAATAATATTAGTAATACAATGTTCTAATAGATAAGTGTACAATTTTGGGTACAAGCTTCAACTGTGCGACCGGCGTCAAGTAGCTTTATCATAACATTTGATTAACCGAATCGAGTGCCCCTCAATGATATCTCGATATTAGCCTAGATTTGTGAATTTATCAGTGACTCCTCGTATATGTGTTCAAGTATAAACAAATCATCCAAATAATATTTCCTTTACTTACGTGCTGCAAATATATAATTTTATGGATGCAATATGTCAGTGTATATTAATTGATTTAATAAGACAACTCTAGTGATATTATAAAGCTTACTTTAACGGCACTACCTATCAAAAATGTATATTGATAGTTCAAATCCTGTTAGGCGATGCAATGTATTGTTTTGTAAATGTTTGTTTATTACTCCAACAATGTCCGAAGCTGTTTCTTATATAAATATTAAATAATTTAAGTTGTTTCATTTTAAATCTATATTTAATTATTTTGTTGACTTCTAGTTTTTACCTCTACCAAGTAACATAAGATTTCTAAACAACATCTATTAACAAATATTTTCACAATAATTGTACACTACGATAAGAAAAATATATTAATACATACATGCATGTATAAATCAATACGCCGCAAACATTTTTACAAAATTGCCAAGAAAAGGTCATATAAACCAGAACTGTGCATCTAATTACATTTATGACCATTCATCATTTAAAGTTCATTTTAATTAAATGCACGTACATTTTATCTAACGAACACTACACCAAAATATTTATTAAAGTCTAATAGTTCCTGCTATTTCGCACATAATAAGTACTTATGATACAAACTTTAATAGTCTATTAAAGTTGATACTTTATTAGTCTTGTATTGCCCGCTAACTTGAACCTTTTTACATGAAGCATTTTGAATACGGTGCTGTATTTGATACGAGGCTCGAAGCTGACTCCTCTTTTACCCCAACTGTAAAATTAATAGCATATAATGTAATACACATACAACTACGCATATGAAAAGAGAGTTGATTAATAAATTTAAAACAACTAAAACTAAAATGAAATGAAACTAAGTGGGGGAAAATCGACTAAATCGTACCTCTTCTGGATTTTTCAATACATGACACTTTTTCTTGAAAGACAAAGATAACTCACGTAAGACTGATTCGAAATAAGCTTTTTTATGTAATATTTTATTGTCTGGTATGATTTCAATATCTACAGTACAATATAATAGTCTCCTAAATTGTACCGATGGCAGACCTCCGCAAAAATTACATTTTATCTAGGAGGAAAGACTGTATTTTTTGTTATATGATAATCAAGTAATTTTATTGTATATTACATGTCTTTTGACCTTTAAAAGTCCTTTTATAAATTTATAAACTAAATATACAAATCATAAGTGGTACGATATAACCGACTTTCCCATATTTTTTTTGTAGTAGGTACGATTTGTACCTTCAAGACGACTTCGACTCTATCGGAGAAAAAAGTAGGTAAATTCACACTATGGCCATTGTTTCTTATACACATTTCTTGAACGGTAATAAGATGCACAATAATTTTAAAAATGTTTCCATTCCTGGGGTGCAAGGTGGACCATAACTGACTACTCCGTATTATGTTACACTTGTCTGAAATTTCAGGCAGCACACTTGCGTCCTGAAAAAGGTTCAAGTAAGTACATTCTAGATTTACCATCAGGCCAACATGAGAAGCGGGCGCTAGTTGCGTCCGACGAAGTAACAGCTTCATGGCGGCGAGTCGGCGAGAAACTGCTAGATGGTACATAGCTCGGGTTAGGGCTAGGCGTTCCACCTGCGATCATTTAATAGTTTACAAAGTTAAGTAACTCGAATATAAATAACATTAATAAGAAAAATGTTATATTTATTTAATTATCTAGTCACAGCTGAATATTTATAAAAGCTGTTATAAGACCGATGAGTTTGAATACATTTTAATGAGTTCTCTTTAAAAGTTAGATTTAACACCAAAGTAAGATGTTCAAGTTGAGGTGATAGTGCAGACAATCGAACTTTGATTACCGGACTAAATATAGCCAGATAAAACAAATCAACGACGGCAGATTAGTAGTTGAAGAGTCGGCCTTACGATCGAGAGGTATAATGATCTAAAAAAGTGTCTGACAGCATTTCCACAATTATCTATGTAATTTAACAAATCTCAGGATTGAAAAAGGTAGTGGCAGTTGTTAGCCAGAATGCGTTAAAACTATATTCTAATCCTAACCGAACTATTGCACAAAAAGATGGTAATATTATAGTGATATATTTATTATTTTCATTAAATTGAGCCAACATATTGTAAAAATATTATACTGGAATGTAAGTACAGCCATATCACCACCGCCCTCTATTATTTTTACATCGAACTAACAATGGTAGGTGAGGAAGTAAAGAGCTTCCTCGTTGTGAAACCGAGACGATAGAGGTCAATATTGTTGAATTGTGTCGGGATTTCAACTTGGGTATAGGCAACAGAATATAATCTATAGCCGGAAAATTCAATCACCTGGTTCAAAAGGTTGGACGATACTGAAAAGATTTACACTAGCTATCAAAACTACCACTATACATCTTCTTTAATTAGCCAAGGGTCTTAATTTAATTTCCCAATATTTTACTGGTATGTTTGGCGAAAGTATTTTTTGATATCGATTTTATAATTAAAGGAACAAAACTTTTAAGTTGACAGTTAAGTAGGTTATAGTTGAACAACTAATCCGTGAACTGAAGGGTGGCGCCACTATCCCTTCAATGTTGATTATTACCACACATAGGCACCAAATGTTTTGGATATACATTCATTATGCTGGTTATTCGGCAACATACTAACTGATCTTCAAATCACGAGTAATAATTTGTTTACTTCTAGTAGGTCATATAGCACCGTCGTCGATCACAATATCTGATTGTGAGATACATATTGCCTAAAACCAGCCTCTATTCCCATTTGTCCTGTAGGGTTGTTCTGTTGACAGTACTAGTGGGACTTTTTATTCCCATTAGTTCAGTTGATAAATAAATACACCTTTTATACGTACAAAGAATAGTGATGGAAATGAGCCTACGTGTATACAAGTAGAAACCGATTGGCCACGGTAACCACATTCCATCAGGTGGGCCATGTACTTGTCTGCCACCTAAATGGTATAAAAAAATATATTCTGTCAGTGCATAGTCATTTTGAATGAAAATTTAATATAATTAATATTACCTACCAACCTATATTTGAGATGTTCCTTTAAAATGTCTAATGATGTAGGTATTTTGATAATAATGAGATAGGTAAGTACATGAACATTAAATGTGAATATATTCAAGCCAAGTTCTTCCGAAAATAAAGGGACGCTAATATCTCTGACAAATTCGGATTCATTTTCAATTTGCTTCTGTTGTGCGGTTTTTGGTGTGTTTTTCACCAACCTACAGACGTTAACGGAAAAGAACTCCGCGTCATCTTTAATTTTCTTGATGAACTCGGCATAGAGCAATTAACGGCTCTTCAAAACAACAAAATTCAAAACAACCTTCTACAAAATTTGTTGTGCGATGCCGTGCACCAAGCCACGACTTCACCAGTGTTGCCTTTATCCAAAATCGCATGTAATTAATAAATTTGTCTAAATTTAACCTGTCGCTAATGTCCTCAATCTGGATTTTTTTTTTATACCACTTAGTTGGCAGACAAGCACACGGCCCACCTGATGGAAAGTGGTTACCGTGACCTATGGACGTCTGTAACACCAGAGGAGTCACAGTCGCGCTGCCAACCCTGTAAGTACAGAGTTTCTGTGCCGTCAGTAGAAGACAAAGCAGGACAAGCCTTTAGTCTTCCCACTGACAGCACAAATTCTCCAGTGAGCTCTGGCTACCCTACTCACCGCTTGTATGTACTCAGATCCTTCTTGAACCCACAATGCGGTTTATTTTTTAAATTGAGTTTCTTCGCTTTCCTCCACAAGTTATTAGTGAAATTATACAACAACCTTGGTGTTCCGCTTGTGGAAAAAAAATCTGAATAGCTTGGGTTGCTGCTTCTTCAAAATCAGTTATGAAAACTTTTGGGTCCCACTGTGGGGTCTGTGATTTAATTATTCGGAACATATTTAAATAGGTTTCTTTCCTTTTATCAGTAAGTAATGCATACAGCACTGAAATAATAATAATAGTACCTTCTGAGCTTCCATTATCTCCGTGGATTGTGTACATTTGAGTAACTGGAGCAGGGCAGATTTTAAAAGTTCCATCACAAAGATAAGTCTTTTTGATATTTCATTGCAAAACACTAAAATGCGAGATTCACTAGTTGTATCTTGGTAATCAGCTAGTAAAAATTTATCGTATTTTGGTGGAACCTCTAAGGCAATGGCAGCATCAGTTAAATAGCATATTTTTTAACTAGAAATTCTTTGTTTCTATTTCGGTAAACAGATGATATCGATTAAGAAATAGAAATAGAAAGTTAGCATACTAAATGCTTTAAAATTTCATTGAATAGTTTGAGCGGAGTCAACAAAAATGAATGTTTAAAAATGATTGCAACATCATTCATTATTTCCTATAGTTTGTACGAATATCGGTAGATGGCTCCCACTGTCGCCGTAAGACGAATATGTGTATAGAAGAATTTGGGTGGTTTCGAGTGAAGGTTCTGTGGTCAGAGCGCTCCCCCTGTAAGGGAAAGATCGCAGGTTCGTATCCCGCCTGAACCGATCCAGTTTTTTCTATTTCTTAATCGATTTGAATAGTTATGTATAGGTACTAAATGTTTTAAAATTTCATTCAAGATGATTTTATACTTTGTAATGATGGTATTTTCTCAATACTCCTGGTGCGGAATTTCTTAAACTAGGCACAGTTTCTTTGTATATACCTGGTGCGGCTTCACTAGAAGATGCAATGTTTGGTGCAATATAAAAGTAATTGAAAATATTTCTGGTTGGCATGTATTCATATGACTTGTCCTTTTTTCTATATATTTTTAATCCTATAAGTTAAAAGTATCAATACTTATGTAGGTACAAAAGACGGTACAGAAACCCTGTAAGCACAGAGTTTCTGTACCGTCAGTGTAGAGGACAAAGCAGGACAAGCCTTTAGTCATCCCACTGACAGACACAGAACAACTCAACAGGACAGATGGGAATAAAGGAAAACCAGTGGATAGAGACGTCCCGAATAGGTACTTACCTACCCTTCAAAACTGTTTATACCTACTTTACGTTGGCAGCTGAAAAACTTACCATTACTATTTTCTCTTGTGTATTTATAAGCCCGGATGAATTATGTCATGCAAAGGATGGATGTTACAAATATATTTTTTCTTTATATTCTAATAATCATGCTAATAATTATATATTTTACAGAGTGAAAGCAATATAATTTAGTTACTCGTAAAATATTCTATCTCAAATTATGTCTATTTACCTTCAGACCAGAAAGGAAATCGAGTGACAGCTGCGTCCGATGATGTGACGATATCGTGGTGTCTATTTGGTGAGAAATCACCGGTTGAAGGCGTATAACCGGATCCGGGGCTAGGAGATCCATCTGTAAATGAAAAAGATTGTTATAATAATTATATGAAAATTAATCTTGTGTTAGAATTTTAATCTGCAATTTTTTAATACTCTTGACTGTAACTTGATGATTTAAGGTTTTGTCAATCATTCAAGAATACAATCGTGCACTTCTACAGGTACTTATTTTAATCTCATAAGTACATCCTCATTAGTGAGACGAATCTAATTTTAGTACAGCTAATTACATTAATTAACACAATTACCAAGATTATCAGCAAATTTTTAGATGATAGTCCTTTTTAGGTTCGTCATCATTTTAAGTAATATTTCAGAACTTTTTTCCACCTTTGTACACTCTTTTTCAATAGTTGCTGAAGATTTAATGATTCACAAACCATTTAATTAATTAATTAATGTAGAATACCTTTAACATGTTACCCGTTACCTGTAGAATACCGGGGAGGTGCTGCCGCCGACAACAAATACCGGTTTCAACGGGAGCGACCCTGTAGAAGGCTGCTCGAAGGTTCCCACATGTCTTTCTGACCAGAGACTACAGTGGGGAGCAAGGCAAAGGGCCTACTGGTCGCTTCCGCTACCCCGCCCTTCATGTACCCCTTTCCGTGGTTAGATAGAGACACCGTGCTTCCACTTTTGAGGAGGTCATCTTAAACAGTAGACCCATGGTCAGGCGGGGAGCGCGGGATGCTCTAGGCAATCTTACACCACCGGCATCTTGAGACCCGAGACATCATGCTGTTTTCGTCGGTTCGAGTCGATATAACCACGACTGGTAGTCGACGGAGGTGGTATCCGAGGGAACTTCCGCACAAAAAAAAAGTTTGAACGGAATCCGAATTCTACGCGGGTGGAGCCGCGGGCAACAGCTAGTAACATATAAAGGTTTTAGAATTGGTTAAAATTTCAAAATTTTACTCACCAATAGCACTCACTCCCATTGCGTTGTAAGTGTTCATGGACAATGATTGCATCGGCTGCAGCGGACTTTGTAGCTGAAAAGAAGAAAATCATACATAAATAGGATACATCCATAAATACGTAGATGTTCATATTGCTGAAGTCGAAATTAAAATTTTTACTTAAAATTATTTCATCAGAATAATATCATTTAGGTCAAATGGTCATAAGATGAAATAACCGAACTAACAATTACAACTAAGTCGTATGGTCCTAGATATTACTTATGTGAATTTACTATGACATGAAATAAAAGAGGTAGGTATGTATTTCACATTGTTCATTCACCGTATCACCCATTCACTTTTATTCAGTTCCTGAATAATATCAGTTAGATCATCCTATTATTTGAATATTTTTATCATTTTTGAGTATTCCGAGAAGGGACTCGAAATGGAGCTATGGAAATATATATATATATATATATATTGTATAGCTTCATTCCTCTTTTTTATCCGAAATACGAACGCTTTAACACGTCATGGTTAGCCCTCAGGAAAAGAAAGTGGTCGGGGAGTGGAGGATGGGGGAGAGTGGACGTCGGGCACTGAAGTGTAAGATTTGGATGCAAATGGGATAGAAGTCATTGGGGCAATGATGATTTGAATTTTCTTCACACCCTATCGGACTGTATTTGTTCAGAGTTTCTTTTCGTCTATAAAGTCGTTTATTGAGTAGTCAAAGCGCCAATTTGCGAACATACAGTTTTACTGCTTTTTGATACGCTACTCAAATTTTAATCTCGATTTAATTACTGAAATGAAATTAGCCTCTTAACACGCCATCGGCGTTCATGGGAGCATTACAATACTTGTTTACTGCACTTGTTAATTTTTTACCATACTTGCTATTTGATCGACTTCAAAAAAGTTGTCAGTTCAGTTGATTATATTTTTTTATTTAGCTAAGTATGTTTGGAAGGAAGGTCCGTAAATGGTTGTGATGACCTAATATTGAGATTCTAGGGCAAACTGCGGAACTCTTCAATACCTATTGGTATTGAAGAGTTCCATAAATGCCAGTAGATGAACCGCGATTTCAGCTATCGCATATCTTAGCATTGTTTACACAGTTACACAAGATAACATCATACTCCTTCTAATTGGGTTTGCAGATGTGTTCTGTATATATTCGGCAATATTTTCGTCACTCGTGAACCCATTTTAAAATTATATTTGCATTGGTTTCGGTTAAGCTTCGTGGTGGTCTCGTATTAATTTTATTGGTAATGGACGTTATACAACTCCTCTTAATCATATAAAATATGTGTAATGATCAGGGCAATGTTAAGTTTGTGTTATGACCCTGTGTGATACGGTTGGTATATAATATTACTGTATTGCAGAATACAGTACTTAGAAGTGACAGATTTGGACCACGAAAGCTAAGAATAGATTTTCTTAAAACTATTTAGTGAGGATGTGTCGTTTAAGTGATTGAGGGTGTTATGTCGATCCTATAGACCCTACAGATGTAGAGAAATCTAATTATGATTAATCAACATAATTAGGTTTCTCTATATTTATGAATTTATGCTTTAAACTACTAAAGGAATTATTAATATATAGAATCAAACAATAATCAGAGTTTATATTTGTTAAGAATTTGGCCCCTCAGAATTGGAAACTTTATTTCACAAGATCTTTACATTTAATGCGTTCCATATTAAAGTTTTTCATGATTGCCTTCACTCTTATGCTATTAATTCTGAGTTACCATAATAGTTTCAGATTTCTACTGGAGTCTACTGGTCTATGATAAAATTCCAAATCTACTAATTCCTAATCTATCTACTACCGTAATGTGAACGAATGTTATCTGTTTATCGTTGACGTTTTTAATAAAAGCGATATTCGATTCAATTGTGCTACTTATATTTGCTTATTCCGCATGACAATAAGTGGGCCTTGTGAGGCATCATGCGTAATATAACAGAATAAATTTGGCTTAATCCACAAATTGGTCGTGTACCTATTGCTACCCCTGCCCTTTTGTTACTTGTATTCTCTTGATAAGTAGACTCCTGTAGTGGTACGTGTAGACAAAACTGTTTTTGACATTCATAAGGTTTACTCTGTGACTTAAATGAATTATATTTGACTTTCATTTTAGTATACTATAAGGAGTTATGTTCAAACTACGTTATGATAATTAAAAACAAATGTTAGAAAAAGTAGGCAATAGACTGGATATCTGGAATCTTTTTTCATGAATACCACAGTCAGTGTCACATAGCGAGCCTATTTATGTAAAATAGACTATAGTCTAAAATAGCTGCAGGTAGCCAAAATTCACTTCCTAAGATGGAAAATTATTTACTATTCTAAATACGTACTTTCAGAAAGTATTGACTGCATTAAACAAAACATTAGTTAATAAAGATAAAAAACTATAGACACTCAAAACTAGAAGCTAATAATAGGGATTGTCTCAAGTACAATAACGCGTTATGCGTTTGCATAAGCAGATAGGTATCTTCTTCAGCATATAATAGCACACCTAACTCAGGCCATCTTGATTTTATTGATATGATTCCGTGACTTTTTAATTCTTGATGCGGTTGGTAATTTTTTAGAGGTGACGTGTGTAAAAAAATTAGAATATGAGGCTCGTTTTAATATGTTTAAAAATCGAAGGTGAATGACTCTAACTAGACTGTAGATGGAGTGCCTATATATTAATTATATGTTTTAGATCATAGTGTCGTAATTATTTATTCATCATTATCATCTTAGCGTTGTTCTCAATTGCATCCGAAGTATTCACTTCGAAGTTTGGACTCTGCATAACCTTTTTGGTTTGCTTTATGAGGCTTTTTTCGGAGTGGCAGGCTTTCCTATGACCTCCCAACCTTAATAGGAAAGGCTGCGCCAAAGACTCGTCTGTGGTGTGGTTGGCTTATTCAAAATCTCTGAAATTTTAAATATTGTCTACATATCAACCTTTTACTATTTTCCAAATATCTAAATAATAATGTAATTTCATGCAGGTTTTTGCTGTTTCATTTTCTTAAGCCCCCCTCGTCAATCTAAAATAAAAAGGTGATAAACATCGGCGAATGACCCACCTGTCCCTGTATTTGATGTGTGGCGAACGGGTTGACTGCGACAGGCGACGACTGGTGTGGCAACGCACTGTGTGGCGAACACCCGGGGGGACTGCGGCCCATACTACCACACGCGCTCGCGTATCCCAGCCCGCTTGGTGACTGAGTCAACCATGTGCTGAAAAGGTTTTAATACCACATTAGATGACATGTTGTTGAAAACTCGAGAGTGGCTATTCATATTCTAATCGAGTGGAGTGCTTTTCATACCTCCTCTTTATCTAAAAACTGAGGTTTAATTTAGAAATTTAATATCTTAATTTATTATACGCATTTGCTACTTGACACTAGGATCAGTTATGCAATAGAATATTTATCAATACCTACTACCTACGGCTATTGTTAAATTAAAACAATACGTATTTCCAATACGTATCAGATTAGGTAGTTACCTAGGTAACCTAAGTTGGTACCTACTCGTTTTAATAGTTGCTCGTTTCTGCGCCATAAAGAAAATATGAAACATATAGAAAACGTATTTTCTAACTGATGTGTTTACGTTTAATATCTAATTAAATTTCAGTTTTAATTCAAATTTTATTTTAGTAAATTATACTGTAAGTGACATTTTAACCACAAGAGACATGTTCGTATTTGAATTTCTAAACTTAAACCTGCAACTATGTCGTAAAGATGAAGAACCTTGAGCAGTTTATTAACTCGCCACGGTATAGGCAGAGATAAAGCGAACAGACCCCGCCCATCTCACCTGCCTTCGACCAATAGCGGATCAATAATTCTTAACAATTGTTTTTCATTAATAAAACATATTTTTGTCTAAAACATTTACATGAATTTACTTCGATATAATGAGCAATTTTATGCTCACACCTACAATTGTTTGTGTTACAGGACATCCTGAATATAATTATGTTAAGTAACACGTGTAGGAACATGTGAAAAATCAGTCTTCAAATGGCCTCGTCCAGTGCTCCTGTTTATTTTTTATTTACAGTCAAATAAAGTTATAGGCCGGGCAGGTATCGCCACAGGTAAGTGATTGTTATCGAAAGGAAATTCTCCGCTTAGACTAGTTGTAACCATGACTGGACTTTTGGTGAGGAAGAACGCGAATGATCGGTCGTGCTGTATGTAAATTCGTTCTAACACATAAGATTCAGGTAACCCAAACGAACATTCAGTCCACCCTCAACACCGACCGGTGATGTACGGAAATTATAGCTCTACCATTATTATAATTATTATACCAATATAATGTAAGTACTTATCACTTATAATGCGCTTAAATACATAAATGTACGTATCTCAGCTGTTATGTAAGCGTATCTACCTATTTTATTTATCTTAAGGACGACCAGCGACCGCTATTCGGTATTTTGTTAAAGATTTCAAGCAATTAAATATCTCTTATCGAACAGTAACACACATAATCACTAGCTATATAAATGTTATTAAGGTACACTATCTCATATATATCGAGTAACTTCTGTTGTTACTAAGGTCACAAGTTTATAACCACAAACCGTATTAATACCAATTGACTTATAAAACCGTTAATTGATTTGTTTTCCAGTCTGAGCGCACATGTGTAGGAAATCGGAAATAAAATTCTTTAATAACATAATCAGTAAATTATTAGTAATTGTTTTGTAAACACGAGCATGAGAAACGTAAATATTTATCATTATTAACATGTAGTAATGTCGTACAGTTAATTTGCCAGTTTGAATTATAATTGAAGAAGACTGACATCGTTTATATTGTATATTATTATATGTTGTCAATCATCTTCAATCTTGAACTCTTGAAGTGGATACCTAATGCTACATACATTTAATACATCTTATTAATTAATATTATAAGATATACTACTCCAGAGACCGTAGTAGTAACCATAACTAACTTGTAATATTTAGGAATGGCTTCTAGAAAAATAGGCAAACATATCTACATCGATTTTTTTATTTGCACCTTGTAACGTAACCCACGTTAACATTTTTAACCTATTATTATAGTAATTCCTTATTGGCATTACCAAAATGATGTGAAGATTGGAGCATCCTCTGATATACATGGTTTATAGATGAATTACATTTTATTTATAGCATTCTAATGATTTTTTTATTTACTTTTATAAATATTGTCTGACCGTTTTTTAATTATTATTTTTTTATCCAGATTGGAATTTCATAGAGTCGAATTGCATAACTCAATTTATTGTAGGTATAAATGATTTTGTAACTTACGTGTCATATCTGGGATACGAAGGTGGGTGATATGGCGAAGCGGACCCAAAGTAGTTTCTGGCAGCCAGAGGCAATGGCTGCATGTGAGGCGGAACATGTTGTCCAACATGTGCCACATGGTATCCGTCTGCGAAGAGAGTTTTTGAATAGGGCGTGGCACGGAATGGTCTTTTCATCCTCCGTCGGCGCCTGAAGTTCCCATTTTCGAACATCTCACCACATTGCGGATCTACAACAAAACTATACTCACCACACAAGAGTCTATAAACATTATAGCAAGAATGTGTCGCTTGCAATTCGCTTTCGTAGATGTGAAATATGAGCTGATGGTATCTACATAACGTACATAATTGCATAGCAGTCAGAAGCGTCATTCGCATTGCATCGAAGCATACACGTAACACAATTAAAAAAAAATACAAACTTCAAGAATAACAGCGGCTCTTAAACAATGTCATGGTTGAAGCTAATATTTTCGTACACTCACGCTTTACTACTTAGCAACTTACCAAGGGTCCAATAGTTTCCTTTTCGCTCTCCTCCACCTTCTCTAGGTACTTTAATGAAGCATTCATTAAGACTTAAATTATGCCGTATAGAGTTCTGCCATCCTTTTTTATTCTTTTCGAAAAACGGAAATTCCTTGGTGATATAAGCATATATTTCACTAAGTGTGGCTCGTTTTGTCTGGCTATTTTGTATAGCCATTGTAATAAGGGCTACGTAGGAATAGGGTGGCTTAGTTAGCGCTTGCGATGTTGGTGTAGTGGACTGAGGCTTCATTTCAGAGTTGCCAGGGCTAGCTGGTGTGCTTGACTTAGATTTACTCTTCGTGTCTGGGTTACTGCACAACAAAAAGAAAATATCATTGGTTGTGCGTTAGGTACTAAATTCTTCTAATAAAATAACGTCAAATAAATGGCGATAGAATCCGTTAAAACAGTTTTAATTCAACGTACCTATAAACATAAGCTTAAGACTATAAAAGTATAGCAATATCGTAAACTGCCAATAAATTCATGAGTAAATTGAGCTTTAAACCAACCTGTTATTAGAGTTAGTATCTTCTCTTGGAAGCGATGGCAACGATAGAGTCTGGTAAACTCGGGAAAGCTCTTCCTCCCCTTTGACACCTTGAGAGTTTTGCGTATCGCCATTGTTTTCCTGGAGACATATTCTGCTGTCATACTGCGAAGCACCTAAGAACACAAAAATACAACCTCAAGTAGGTAGTATATATAAATATCGATGTTTCCTTCGAGACATTTTGGTTATTTTTCTTTAATGTTAGATGGTATTAATAAGCATCTAGTATTTACTACCGGTACTTAGTATTTTAATCGACTAGCATCTGTTTTTTCACAGCGTATATCAATGGCATGATATGTTTTCAGAATAGTTCTTGTCGTGTATTGAGCCAGGTTCATTATCCATGCTAATCAAAGCTTTCTTTACTGTCTGGACGAATCATTCAGCTTAACCGTTTGTAGCTGGTTGAAATGGCGCCGAATTTTTGTGAGACACTCCGTTCCCATGTAAAAATGTCAAAAATTCGTTAGAAGTAAACTGACTCGCGTTGTCCGAGACAAGAACGTATGGCAAGGCAAAGTCAACGAATAGACTTTTAAATTTTGAGATACACCACTTACTTGTGGCAATTTGAGTTGGGATAATCTCCACCCATTTTGACAATGCATCAACTATGATGAAGAGATAGAGGCCGCGTATTGGGAATGTACACTTCCTACCAATTTTCTTGTATATTTTAGTTCTGTTAAATTAATTTCACAAAACATATAGTGTGATATTTTTAATTAAAATTTAATAAAATATTTGAAAGTAGCAAATATAGATTTAATTTTTTATAAACACACTGTGTTTCAATCAAAACTTCTTTATAAAACTGAAAATTTGGCAACTTTCAGTCCGATGTACGATATAGAGAATGCTCTACAAAACCGAATCGATCTACTTTATTCTCTCACTATTCCTTCCAACGCACCAAATTTAAGGCCAGGTGCATTATCTTCTCCAAATCAAAAGTACCTTTTGTATGTTGTAGGTGGTTCCACCTACAACATACAATTTTCTTCTGTAAAATGAACTATTGAATTTTGTTCAGCAATGAATTTTTCAACAGTATCTAATAGGAGAGGTAATGACTTATAAATTTGGTCATTAGCTTTTATTGCACTGAAAACCTAAATACTTCAAATGTATAAACCGAATTAAGTACACGTGTACTGGGTCTCACATTGCACAATGACAGAAAGGTTATGCTGTAGCGTTTTAATTCTAATGCCAACATTTATAAACTGTCTGATGATATTTGATGAAATTGACGATTGAAATCCAACCTTAATGATTATATTTTTGATCATATCACCAATTCTAGGTAATCTTAGATGTTAAATATAGTATATAATAGAGGTAAAATTAGAAGGTGCAGAATATCCGATCAAGAACCAAGCGGTTCAAAGACTATTTCCTTTGTCGCTCCATTAAGGCTTGGAGTTCATTACCAGCTCACGAGTTTCCTCCTTCCTACAGTCCCGGGCCCTTTAAGCGGGGTGTGAAAAAGCAAAGGATGAGGTGGTCTAGCTGAGTGTCACCATTGTAACTTGGTATATGTAAATTATGGTGACCCTCTTTTCTGAAACTGTGCCTTCAGTTTACGATCTGGCGAACCGAAGTCTAATTGACGTGTTCAATATATAAACGCAATTAAATATGCGACAGTTTTCAATTCTGACCAAAACTTGTGTAGTAAAATACCACATCAAAATCCATTGTTACGTCACGGTCAAGTAAAATTACACCCCATTTAAAAAAAATCGAATATAACGTATTTTGTATATTTTGTACATAAATTTAATGATGATATGGTTACCTGCATCATTAATTGATTCTATCCTTACGATATGAATTTCAGATACTTATAAAAATCATGAAAGTTTATAGCCTGACTAGTTTATATTTAGGCAGGCAGTTCTCAATTAGTAATTCCATATTTGAAATGCTAGAGTGTAACAAAAGTAATGTTTAAAGTATATTCAATATACATTATTGTTATTATGTTGTAACATTTAACACTTGAGATTTAGCCAATCTTACGCGTACGTGCCTCCCGATACGGGTTTCTCGGAATTCGTCGCTTAACGTTGTAGGTAGTGAAACATGCACACCACATACTTTTATAGGTACAAACTTCGCAGTAGCTATGTATGTCTTTGTATTTTAACGAAAATAGGTAGGTATAAATAACATAAAAGTCGCCACTTCCAAGTTGAATCGGTGCGTAACCCTCTAATAACTTATACCGCCGTAACGTGACACGACGCACAAGTAACCTTTGTTATCTGACTTGTTTCAAGAACGAGCGACCCTAATTATTATCGGGGACCTACAGGGAGCGCAGAGTGATCATTTTTGTAATTCATTTCAAAACGGTAACATCAAAATCTTGATATTTCCATAATTTGTGTGTGTAGAAGAATGCGTCAGACAGACGCCGCACGCCGATGTAGTTGCATATCGGATTCGAGCCGAGCCGCGAACACCGCGAGGTATTGTGTCGCTTATAGAACAATGCGTCGTATTTATAAAACATTAAAAGCCGGCGTATCGTTCGTGAAATTAATAACAAATAACAATTGTGAAACGTTAGTTCGGGAGCAGTGCGAATTACCCATGCCGTTGAATAACTGGCTTCTGAATGTTCCCCGAGTTGTGAGACTTTATCTATATAAGTACGCTACGTAACAGAATTAATCACTTAAAATGAAATACCTGTTGTACGGGTACTAAAATAATGGTAGCAGTATTCATTAATCAATCACATTTAGTAGGTAAATGTGTATTGTGTCTTAAAAATAAGAAATTGAAACTTTTGTTTATTAAAATTACCAATGGAACTTTTAGTTCAGTGACCTATTGTCCTAAAGGTCTATAATATATTTTTTTGGGTTATAAACCCGCCAAAATCAGTTTGTAAGTTTTATTGACTTATAAGGTTGGTATAAATATACGTAAAAATGCATTCCTGAATACCTTAGTCATAATATAACTTGCGAATGAATTTAAAGTATCAGTTTTCTAATAATTTGTAGAAGGTTCAAATTAAGAAAAGAAATATTTTCAGAAAATTTATCGGATATAGCTAACGCCTGCGGCTCCGCCCACGTGCGTCCACAAAGTCCATATCATCCGATGTTTTAAACATAAGTTAAATACACTTTATGAAACGATTTGTTGACATTTGAAAAGTATCAAAACATAACAAAAGAGAAAATTTAAAAGATTTAAGATTAGGTACTAACAACGAATTCTTGAAGGTGGAACTACCTTCGCTAATTAGACTAAACTATAACTGGATTTGGGGTCAAAAGATACAAATATGACTTTTTAAACTAACAGCGTATATATACCCTAATTGTCCCTGGTGCAAAGTCGTAAATATAATTTTACTACAAGTTTAACTTAATAATATCATTTGAGACATTACGCCCCTTGTTTGCCGAATACGTCTAACAGGGACTAATGATTTCATATATCCTGGGGCAAGTAACATAATATTATCAATCAATTAGCGATTTTCCAGTATCGCGATCTGAGAAATCCTTGACTCAAACACCTGGTTACGGAGGATAAAAGTTGCCATTATTTAAAAATAAAACGTAAACAGTCATTAATCGTCCACTAAGATGTTTGGAATTGTTCAAAAAAAGTTTCTACATTGTTTGTAAATATAGCTAGTTTCATTTTGTAAACGCACACATTTAGGTAATTCGTAAGAGTTATCATTGTGACGTTTGACCAAACGATATCGTCTTTAAAATTAATCCTACTAATCTTATTCCACTAATATTATAAATTGAAAGTTTGTGAGGATGTTAGCATGTTTGTTATTCAGTTATGCTATAATGGCTGAACGGATCTGGCTGAAATTTGGAACAGGGATTACAATCCGGAATAACACCAAATATAAACTAGTCCTATTACAGTTTCTTATCTATATCTGTTCTTATCATATCTGACAATTCCTCGATCAAAAGGATTTAAACCGCTTGTGTGTATAAGTTAAGTGTAAGTTTTATAGTAAATAGGTTGTGCTCGTAACTTTTGACAGTTCAATTTAGTTGAACAGATTTCCACAGGTCAAATTCTGCTGGACTTCAATTTTACATGATCATATTTTTTTATTGCCAAGCGAATTACAACACCTTTGCAAGTCATCTGATTTCCTAAGGTCACTTTAATCGCTCAAGGTTTTGTCTTTTAGAATTTTAATCGAGTACACTGTTGCCCTCGTTCAGTTGCACTGTTCAAGCAATATAAGCAATACGACGTTTTCGTAAAAGATCGCTGACTACAATGTGTTATGTAATTAAGTATGAGTAATGCTCTACACTAGTATTTTGTATGACATAATACGTCCATAATACTCATCGATATACTTTTTCGCGTTCATATTTCATTGATTTTTCTGTAATAACCGAGCTACTAGATATTTTGTAACAGTAGATTTTGGTTAAATGTTTCCAAGAATATCAAACAAAGACGTATTAAAAAGGTTGTAATATCAGCTTTTGCGACTTACGCTAGAACTCGAGCCCCCACCGTTACTTAACGCGTCTACTGATAATGGCGTCGATACCCAACTCGTACAAAAGGTAATTGTTCTCCAAACAATAAAGTTTAATAACGTAAGGTTCTAGGTAAGGTGCGCGCGCGCATTGTGGCCCGCGGTAACACCCCGATGACGGGTGATCGGTGTTATAGTTAGATAACACCATGAGTCTGAGTAGTGCCTCTCACTGAATTTAACGATCGATACTACGATAGGTCTACTATGAGATGACAATCCGCAGTTGCAGACCGTAATTTCGGACAATTGTATCTCACGCGCTACGGTAGTCGTAGAACTCCGAACCGTAACTCAAAAATCATATAGTAGTGATACACAGCTGTGATTGTTTTTTGAATAAAACAATAGCTTAAAAGCAGTAGTTATGTTATCAAGAAAAAATAACTTATTACATAAATAAAAACCGACTGATATCTAAAAGATCGAAACAAGTTTGATAGCAAGCGTTTGCAAGGCTTACTATAAAACTTATTACGATCTTTTAGACAGCAGTCGGGTTTTGAGATTGACATGGTCGTTCATATTAATAGTGTAAAGCTCGCCGGGATATTTTGCCATCTTTATTGTTTTATTTTCGAGTAACCGACATTTTAATACCCGGATTCCGAGTAACCGAAATAGTCAGTACACCGCGATCATGACGATTGTAACAGCGCCGAAATATCAGTTACTCGAAAAAAAAACAATAAACATGGTAAATATTCCGGCGAATTTTATACTATTAAGGTTTGTTTTTTCGGACATATTTTAATTAAATCGAATTTTATTTCCAAAGAACATGGTTACATTAAACCTTGCTTGTGAATGGGAATATAAGTCTTTTAGACTTCTCCTGATAGTAAAACGGACATTTTGAACAAATGACAAGTATCTTGATAAATTATATAACTAATTAATAAGATATGGTCATCTTAAAGATGTCTTCATTTTGAGATATGGTCATTTTGATAAATGGTCATTTCGAGATGTGAGTGAGTGAGCCGGAGGGTAATTTAGGTTAGTTTTTGCTAAATGTAAATATTTTTTATTCTATATTTATCTTTTCATTCAACGTCAAATAATGATTAGGACTTCGTTCTTTGCAATCATGGCACCGCACTTCAGTCTCGCGGAAAATGAATCATAGCTCCTGGTTTCCCACTTTCTTCATGCAATCTATCTTTAAATAACTGTATGCGAACTTCCACGTAATTGTATCATCAGCAATTAGATTTAAAGGCTGCATTACGTTATCGGTTATACAATAATGTTTACGGCTGTGGTCGAAGGCAGCCTATGACCACGGCTGATGTAACCTGGGCCTCGATTCTGCTAAAGCAAAACCACTGTGATACCACAGAAACTGCTAAAAATCCATTTAATTTTAGACTTTAACGCAATTTCCTTAAAGTACAAAATAAAATGCTATTTGCAGAGAGAATGAAAAAGGATAATGAAACTCTTTTTATTTAATTTTGGATTTTAATCGTACAGAAATAAAGTCTAAAATTTAATGTCATTATATATAGACTTTATTTGCCTGACGTTTCGACCAGGCCTTCAAAGCAAAAACTACTGTCATAACAGTAGTTTTGCTTTGAAGGCCTGGTCGAAACGTCAGGCAAATAAAGTAAAAGTCGAAGTCAATTCTGCATAGACCATTAAATCGGCACTTACAAAATGTCAATAAAAAAGCAAGGTATAAAAGGCATGTACCGTAAACATTATTTTGTATCATGGAACGCGAAAGTTTTTAAAATGCATTACGTTTATTACTAGCTAAAACTAGTAGTGTAAAAGTTTGGTTACATTTTGCGCCCGGTTACATTAATGACTTAACATGATAGTAAATATGTCTCGAGTAAATATGTACTGGCAATGATGCAATATACAAGCAATTGGAGTACCTAAATATCAACAATGTATGATAAATTATATTTTAAATTTTTGGCAACACAAACGCTTTCGTTTTCGGACCAATGTGGCCCGATTGAGTTAAATGAAAAGGGTGAGTTAAATGAAACGGGTGATTAAAAAAAATGGATTCTAAAGGTAAAATATACTCATGAAAATGTAAGTAGATTTTGTTTTTATACTTAATAAATACCAAAATTGGCCTTTATCTTTCCGATCGAACTGAAACTTTTAAAACGTGTGATTTCAGGAAAACGTACGCAGGTTTTGTTTTCACAAATCACACTAAATGTCAAAGAATTTTTTCCGTTTGTCTTTCTAATCAAATTATAATAACCTGTTTTGAAAATGTAGCGTTACTGAATCAGCTCCCAGAGTTCTTATTTTTTTCAGAGATTTTACTGCTTTCTGGCAAGGAATATAAAAGACACATTGTATACCTGTAGGTTTGCATACTGAGTTCGTATTACTATGAAAATCACGTTTTTTAAATAATCAGATGAGTTACGATCGGTCTGCAACAAGAGCACCGAGGTTAAGGGGACGCGACCCCAGCTGACGTCAGGAGCTCGAGAAGATCTGCGCGGGTTTGCGGTCCGTGCCCATGCGTCCGCGCGTCCGCTAGATAGGAACCAGAGCGATGTCGTTCTCTTAGATAAACTCCACGCTGGATTTAATCTCAGCATGTTATGTTATTATACCGATATTGATATATATATATATATATATATATATATATATGTATAATGATAATATAATTTTTACAATTTGTATTGACTTTGATTTGTACCAGTCATTTTGTTGGGTGTTTGGTGCCTTGTGTGAAAAACTATGTATATATGCATGGTTTATACCTAAATGTATCTAGAGATCATTGCCGACGCACCAGCGTGATGTTATTTAAGTAGGTAATTGTGTAACTTTTCAACGACATGACCATCTCAAATCAGAGGACATGTCGTCCATGATTCAGTCAGAGTTGCCCTCAAAAGTTGCTGAACCAACATACATTTATAAATGATCTTTACACTGGTATAAATCATTGAAAAAATATTGTTATCGTATTTGTGTCATCTTCAGACCACTATCTAATATTTTTTCGAGTTTTGATTACTACTTTAGGTAGTTCTAGAGCTACGGTGGTCGATTACGTTTGTGTTACGGTACGTTAAAAATATATTTGGGACTAATTGTTCAACACTTATTTATAATAGATGTAGGTATTTTAGCACTGGTTGAAACGCAAGAATTGCAATGATAAAGCCTATCGTAACGTAAATGAATTATCAGCACAGGTCTAATCGATTTCTCTCGATGTCAAATCGATTTAGGTGTAAACTGTGTTAAAGGTGGCTCAATGCGACACATAAAAGCAAGAAGTACACGCTCATATTTGTACTGAATTCGTCACGGGCCACTTTACGATCACAATCAATGCTACAGGATAGGGTTGCCAACGTTTGTTCGTTTACGCAGGATTCAAATTTATTTTGAAACCACTTAAAATACAAAATAAATAAAACGCACTAATAAAATAATACATTCACAAGCACTTAGACACATCCAGATACAAGTTGAATAGATATAGAACTATTTCTTTCACAAATTTGCCTCCAGAAGGACAATTCCTGTAACATAAATCGGATCCAAAGTAAGTTTTGGTCTAATTTTCTTTTTACGTGCCCAAAATCCCCTCGGATGCCTCCCCACCGGAGCCGATGGAAGAGGTTATATCGGACTCGAACCGACTAAAACGCACGCCGCCTGTGGGTCGTTTTGGTTACCGAAGGTGAGGTTGACAGGCAAGGTACGACGGTATTTTGCGTCCAATTAAGTAGTCCGCCTGGGGAAGTATCTCGGTCATAATAACCTCGTGTTGTGTTCCCGGCGGTGAGTAGGGCAGCCAGAGATCACTGGATAGTTTTTGTGCTGTCAGTGGGAAGACCAAAGGATTGTCCTGCTTGGTTTTCTACACTGACGCACAGAAACTCACTTCGCTTTCCATTAGGTGGTGCGTGTGCTTGTCTACCACCTAACTGGTATAAAAATGTTGTGAGGAAGAACATTAGTGGAAATCATCAATATTGATTATTTTAACAGACAGTATCTAAAACATACGATAAAAAATACAAAAAGGTTCCCACGGAATGAGATAGGATGCCCCTTCTAGTCTACTTCTTATTTGCACTAATTTTTTTTTCTTTCTCTACATCTGAATTGTATTAAAAATTTAACAACTGGTTTATAAAATAAGGAAATTCTCAAAAATATACTTATTTCGAAAATAAATTATTATTGTTTACTATCCCATGACAGATATTTGGACAAAATATCACATACAACCTACAAAATGACCTCAGCCAAAGTTCACTTATACAACCTTCTTGTACAGTAAAAATTGTTTTATTTGAATCCCTTAGCGCCTTATTTCATAGATAAGTATTTTTAAAGGTTTTCATTAAACATATCAGACCTCTCATAATAACAACCTACGGTGCTCATTAGGAGAGACATTATGTCCAGCAGTACACAGCCATGGGCTGAATTGAAACGATATTATGATGCTCAGCAAGTACCTAACGGTAAAATTCATGATATCTGTGTATGTAGTTTTCTCACGCTTTTATATTTCTTCCATTGTAGCAATTCAAGAAGGAAGAAGAGGTTTGAGATAACTGCCTTTAATGCTATAATTTAAACCACTCTACCAAGGGAAGATATTTTTACGAAATTTCGTAAATACGTAAAATAATTATATATTTTGTTTCTCATGTCATAGAGTAGCTTGCACACAATACGACTAAGTACAAAATGTTTTATGTAATTTATGAACAGGTACCGTTAAAGTTAGGTGATTTTACCAAACACAGAGACAATACGGTTAAAATTTTGGAAATTTGACAATAATATCGAAACGTTTCAGTTCTTTCTTTGTCGGCTTAGTATAATAACTAAATTCTAAGTTTGAGATTTATACGTCCTATTTTCTTATTATCGTAAACTGTACATTTAACGATAATATAATGCACTGTAAAAGTGAAATTTTCTTATGACAAATAGTTTTAAAGATATTTGATTTTAAAAATTCAATTTCTCGAGCCGCCCGAAAACGCTCCATACAATTGTGGCACGTGGTGACGTCACAGCGAAAATGTATGGAGTGTATATCGCATTTATCTCAATCTACGTTGCGTTTACACGTATACAGTGAGTAATAAGATTGATTAGAAATTTAATAAGTCATCTAAAAAGTTGTAAATTTTGCTGTATTTCGATTGTTTATATTATGGCATTAACATAATGAAAAGTCATAGTTTCAGTTTAGTTAGGTAATATCTTAGTTTACTATGCATATTTTTAGATAAAATACTAAGACATTAAGTACTATTGGTAGGAATTCGATAACTCAGGACACTAACCCTATTATTTTCACTTCTGTAACTCGATGTAACTCTGTATGTTATACAGGTGTACCAGAGTCTCATGGTAAATTGGAAAATCAAAATTTGTAATCTGCAATACTGGGGAAATTGGACCAAGCTATCTTGATACTTTTTTAATTTTAATTTATTTTTCATACATATCAGTACATATATACCTAGATATTATTTAGGGAAGTTGACTTTTTTTTTACTCTTGAATAATTCTCTAAAGTCTGTAGTGAAATATTCTTACAACTTTTAACTATTTTATTTCCAAAATACCGTTTCTGGACACACCCGGAAATGCTCCATACAAAATAATTATACATACATACATATAATCACACCTTTCTCCCCGGAGGGTTAGGCAGGGGTGTATAAACACTCACATTTCACCAATCATTGAATTCGGTCTCACGTAATAGGAATTGAGCCTATTGCCGTCTTCCGGACACTATTGTTCACTGAATCCATGCATCTGAGACTGAGTCTGGTTTGTATAATAATTATAATCATTGTTATTACTTATAATCATCATTATATCTGCTAACAAGATGTGTTAGCATCACTAAATCAATATATTTCACGTCAAGCACATGTAGCGCGTTGTACATATGTATGGAGTGCAAGAGAAGTCGCATTTATCTCGGCCTATGTTGCATTTACATAGGAACAATATGTTAAAAAAATAACTACAACAACTATACAAACGGTCTACGCCGACAGTTATGTAATAATCCAGATGTCACAATTTTTTTAGTTACTTCTTTTTGTTATTCTCTATAACTTTTCTTTTCCATGACGACACTGTCACTTTATAAACCACAATTTAAAATCATATCCTAATATATATAATTAGAATATTTTTTTATATTTATTTTCTCTTTTTTCTGTAACAAACACTATACTATATAAATTATATTAAACTATACCTAAAATTCGTAAAGGAATACCGTCGCATAAATTGAAATAATTATAAAATAATATCTATAGAACAAATAATAAAATGATTGTATGTTAATCTGTAATTGCTATATCATCATCATCATCTCAAAGAAGTTTGTGTGGTTGTGGTTGTTTGAAGTTTTTGTGACATAGAATAAAAGTCTATGTATAAGTATCAAAATAGTACAACCCAACTTACTGGTCAATTCGCAACATAAACTATAGACTCCGAAGGAATAAAATATTTAACACACCGATATATTATTATCCTATGTTAATTTTGGCAATTATGTATGTATTTTGCATCCCTGTCAGACTTGTGGGCGTGTGCGTGTAATGTCTTATAAAAAGGAGTTGTACCTCTATATGCTCGTCGAATTTGACATAATTACATTAACGTTGCCATATAAAAATTGTAATTATTTTTTAAAAATCGTGACATGAGATTCTGGTAGACCTATACCTATTTCTATATATATTTATACTAACTACTGATTATTACTTATTATTGATTTCTAATAAAATATATATATTATTTTTTAAATCTTTATTTTTTTTAGAGGCTTTCATATTAACTATGTCAACCCCATCGTAACTCATACAAAATCAATATTCATCTATGAGAGTAAGAGACACCCTCCAAACTGAGAGAATCGCATACGAATTTGTATATCTTTCTGGCTTCTACATGGTAGTGCAATAAAATTTATAATTAAGAAAAGTATCCTATGCCCTTTTCCTGATTCAAAGCTTAGAATCACCATAAAATTGATTATTATGGAAGAACTTCGACTAAGTATTTATTAGACCCTCTGCCCGAAACAGGATGGTTTCACTTACAACTAAATATATAGTAGATAATTTTGGTGTTTACTTAGAAATACTATGTCCACTTGGTGACAAAAAACTCAGGCTACAGGTAGAGGTACGGGGGGTTAAAACACCCTGAGTTGTTTTTAGAAATCAGGATACCTTTTTAAGACTCTGGTATTGTTATAGGTCTTAGTTTGACGTTCATCTTAGTTAATCAAATGAATAAATTATGTATGTTATGTAGTAAATCTTAATTAATGTCATAAATTGCGTTTATCTTTACCTATTCAGATAGTAAACTGGGATATTATATTCCAGTACCTACACAAAAACGATCTAGAAATCTCCTGACCTATATAATGATTTGCAAATAGCAACAAGAGATAGAAACAGTGAAATAAGACTGTCAATTGTGTAAATTCGTTTATTCTTTAAAACCCCTTACACAAGCTAGTTAAGTTTGTTTCTTCTCGGTCTAGATATCATTATGTAGAATGTCTTAGAATATTTATTTATAATGTAATTGTTTATAAGCCTACTATACTTTTTGTAGTTCTTGACCTACTTATTATGAAGAAATATATATTATTTGATTAGTCATGATTTTTAACACCGATGAAAAAACGACGGTGTGTTATAAATTTGACGTGTCTGTTTATGTGTATGTGTATGTGTATGTGCCTGTCTGTGGCATCGTAGCTCCTGAACAAATGAACCTATTTCGATTTAGTTTTTTTTTTGTTTGGCCGCCGCCATAAAAGTAACAAACTACATATTTTTTCACCACTCCGCCAATATGGGTACCAAATGAAAGGTATTGACTAATAGATCGGTAGCTTAGTGGTTAAGGAGCGGACTTACGATCGAAAAGTGTTGTGTTATATGCCATAACATAACATAAACTCACGCCTATATCCCCGAAGGGGTAGGCAGAGGTGCTAGCACCCACATTTCGCCAGTTTATGTTTAGGTCCCAATGTAATAGGTGACGAGCCTATTGCCATTAACCAGGCACTTATAAACCTGCGATAAATACACACATAACTTCGAAAAGCATCGAAAAGTCATTGGGTGTGTGTCATGGTAAAACCTGGGATCGAACCCGAGATCTCGTCTCAGCAGTCCATTACTCATACCACTAGGCTATCGCGGTTTTTTTTTTGCGTAATAATCCTGGCAATTACACTACCCACTCCTAACACAAGCAATTTAGCTTAGCTGGAGGGTTTAGAGGAACTATTAGTAATCCCGGTTCTAATATTTTTTTAATTAAGTGTAAAATTTAAAATAGATTAAAAAAAACCCTCACAAAAAACACTTTCTAAAAAGTAGAAAATAAATATGTCGAGGAATCTTGGATCGTTCTGATAAATATGATGGTGTGCTTTATTAGTTAGGGTCCCCCGACATGACAACGTTTGAATCAAAATATTACTAGGTAGGTATATCAAAATTATATGGCTAACTCGACACAATTTTGAGGAGGTAGGACACGGCGGTATTTCCGCCCAATGGAGCAGTCCGACTGGGGAAGCACCTCCGCCCTACAGAATACCGAGGTTATAATAACTTCGTGTTGTGTTCCCGGCGGTGAGTAGGGTAGCCAGAGCTCACTGGAGAGTTTTTGTGCTGTCAGTGGGATGACCAAAGGCTTGTCCTGCTTTGTCCTCTACACTGACGGCACAAAATCTCTGTTCTTACAGGGTCAGCAGCACGGATGTGACTCCACTGGTGTTACACACGTTCATAGGTCATGGTAACCACTTTCCTTCAGGTGGGCCGTGTGCTTGCCTGCCACCTAAGTTGTATAAAAAAAGAACAATTTATTTTCTACTTTTTGGGGAATGATTTTTGTTACGAGGATTTTTTAAATTTTAATTTTTTTCTTGTATTCATCTTGTATAGTTTATCAATCTTGTCTTGTACTTGGTCTCCTTGCCACGTATGCCTTAGACCGTGCCATGTTGAGGAGGTAATGCCGGAAGACGGGCCTTGTTCTAGAGGCGAAAACGTTGAATGATGATGAAGAGTATAATATCTTATAAAATCTAACACTAGTTTAATTATCATACTGCAAACTATCTACTGGATATCGACCTACATAAAATAAATTATATAGTAAGCTTCAAGTAGTTGTAAGACAATGATCTCATTGAGTGTAGCAAGGAACCGAAGACTGTGATTATAATATAAACATATTTTGTACTTCACTACATTACTCCTATTACAAACATGAACACTTAAGCATGACGAGTCGTTATATAAGGATAGCAGCGTAGATCTACAAAGAATTTGTCATAAATACCTATTTTCTTGCTAGTCTTTCAACTGACAATTGTGCTTAGTGAACGACAGCCTCTGAACTAAGAATAGCAATTGGAAATTTAGAAGGTAAACATGGCATTGAGAGTTCTGTTCTATATGGGTATATTTATATCACCATTTGCATAATTAGGGATAAAATCTGCAACTGCAACAACTGCAACTCCATAATCCATATCCACCTATCTACGATAGTAGTACGGTACGATTTTATATTTGATTTCGAACAGTCCTGTCAACTTTCAGCTACGTGAGAATTATTATAGCCTCGGAATTGTAAATTGTGAAATGTTAAAATACTCACTACTTTGGTTTTTGAGAAGATATAAACTTTACGTGGTTCAATTTGTAACTCTGCCTGGAAGTGGATAACAACAGAAAATCTAATCCGCTAGGAAAAAATCAAACCTATCGGCATAAATTTACCTCTCAATGAAGACTGACTATTCCGCTTTTCTTGATACACGCATCATGATAGACACCAAGTAATGTAAGGAAGAAATCTTCAACAATATCTAGGGAATACTTTTCTAGAGAAGAGGTTGCTATGCTTCTAAATAATCGGGAAGCTTGTTAAAGATACTCATAGGATGTGCAAACTGCCTCTAACAATTTGGTCTGATTTTGAAGCATCGTCAGAACTTAGTAGGAATGGAAAAATAAAGGCTAGATCTGCTCTGTACTGTATATGAGACAGACAGGGATAGTGTCATCTACGTATGAGATTGGTCACTGCCTTCTCATTATTGTGAATAATATCCCTATTGTCTTTATTTTCAATAAAGCATGACCTTTTGTCTTATGTCATATGGAGCGGGTTTGGTTCTATTGGCCTATCCCCTGAATACCTAATTGTTATTAACATATTGCCAAAGGGTCTATACCTACCTTAGTCTCGTTCTATCATGGTAGCTATATTAAACACGTTGAACGCTACTTGTATTGCTTTGGTAACATAAAGAGGAATGGTACTTTGTGGTTTGAAGCCATTTTCTTTATCATTACATAGCACATTACAAAATTTCATTTGTCAAAGACGGAATGGATTCTGTTTGCGATATATTTGATAAAAAAAAAATTATGGGCACGTAAAGTCACACAGCCTCTGTGGCGGTGGTAGTGAACAGTGCAAATATTTGTTGGCATGAACATGAGTATTTGCATTGGTTTGGTTGTGACTCGGAGAGCATGCTAAGCCGTTGGTCCCGGCTACCATTCGAACATCTGTAGTAGTCGTTATGAGTAGTTGGAGCCGTCAAAAATGCGAATAGTCTATCTCAACAGAACTTCTATATCGTCAATTGGTTGCGCAGGTCCGAGAATATCGAAGTTCAGCCAAATCAGTTGTTAGACTGGTAAAGCAGTCCCCAGGCTCTGAGGTGAAAGCTTCGGATCCGACTAGGATTAACGCGAAAATGAAAAAATGTGTATCGCTAATGTTTCCACAAGGGTTCCATCTCATAGCTTCCTGCAGAAGCACCGTAGCCTGCGACCAAGCAGGCTGATATTGAGGAAAAAACAGTTTATGGTTGCTCGACCTACTCCTGAATCACATTATTCAAATGATGCTTTAAGAACCTGGTCGAGTATAAAAGCATATGAAGACGACATAGGCTTTTACATTGACAACAAATGTACCTATGTTCTTTCCTTCCCCTCCCTACTCTTCGGCACACGCTGCTACCACTGCAAACTGAACACTACTACAACTACCTACAACTACAACTACCAATTTGCCTAAATTCGGGAGTTCTGAACCAGGTGATGAGGTTTTTCACATCGAAGCAGTGGTGTCTTCAGTACAAGACATAAATTCGTTCTACCATAAAATACAGTTCTCGTCTCTGGGATGATTTGCACTAGGGATTGCAATCCAGCAAAGTGGGATCCCGCAATCAAACGGAATCCCGCATTATCTGAAGTTGACTGATTGTATTAACGATTATGAGTAAATTAGGACCGAAGGCTGAAGATAAATTGAATGCGGTCGATATTTATAATTGTCTTCATGCTCACCTTCATCTTTTAAAGTTAAGCTTTTGGCTATCAATTTATTTGCCAAATTCAAATATTTGCATTGAAATGTTCTTGGGACACAATTTTTTGAGATGAAATCGACAGTTTTTTTGTTCAGAGGAAAATTATCTATTTCCCACAGCATTTTCTATAGTAAATTTGTGTGAGGAACATATTCTAGAGAAGCTTGAGTTTTATTGTAACGTCGTCATTTGTGTTTCTCATATAACCGCATATATAAGTGCAAGCTACCTGCATCAGTTGCGTTTGCTAGCTTATTTGAAATATGATTATCATAAATTCACGAGTTAAATATCCGAACTGGAAGTTGTTTCCATCACCTGAAATGGTTGAAATAACTAGTTGATGTTGGCTATAGTAAATAATATTGAGAAACAATGCAAACAGCATTACGAAATTATAAAAATGAACTAACCTACTATGCACCTTTAGGATACCAAGCTCCGTTTCTTTAGATACTTAACTAAATCTAAACAATCATGGTGTATATTTTAATATTTATTTTATAATTCAATAATTGAGATTACTATTTAAAAAAATGTAATACTCAGATTAGAAATAAAGCGCGACAAAACACCGAAGTCGAACCACTAGTTTATGCAGTAGTAGTATAATTATTTAATATGTTTGTATAAAAGTCACATCAAGATTGTTTACTTTTAGTTAAGTGCCTAACTAAAAGGAACATAGGTATCTTAATTAATACTATTTAATGCATAGGTATCTTACGCAATGCATGATAAAGAAAGTTATCGCCTTGCGCTTTATTGGTATTGGTGTTTTGTTAGGTAGGTTCAGCAATTGACATGTTATCGTTAGTGCTACAATTTGCAATTGTAGCAGATCTGGGGTTACACCAAGGTTAAACCATGTACGTATTAGTAAATGGACAAATTGCAAATTTAGTTAGAGATAAGAAACGTCATATAGCATGAGTAGGTACATAAATTAAGGAACCTGTAGGGTTTTGACTCAATTTGTTATTTACAACCATAAACTTCATTTTTCAATAAATTGCAAAAAAGACAAACTTGTACTGTTGTTAAGTTAAGAACTGCCAAACATTTTTATTGGTCAGAGTCCATTGCCGAACAATAGCTGCAGTAACAAGCGAGCTCACATTGACGTAAGCCGACTTTAATTGCAATTTTCAAGGATCCCTGTTAGTTCCCTGAAAATAGCACCAGTTTTTAGTACGGAGAGCCGCGCTGGCAGACCGGACGGCATTAATGACTTAGCGATTTACTCCTCAAATCAAATCCTACTGCGTCGTACGTTATTTCAGTGCAGGGCGATTAAATCTATCAATGAATTTCCGGCACCGGCCGCTTGACACTTTTAATATCGCCAATCAACCCGAGACCGTTCTGAATGAACAATACTGGTTGGGTCATAAATTAAATATTCCTAAGTTCGTGCCAACACAGCAAGCATTTGAAGTGGTGCGACGTTAAGTCGCAGTCGATAAGTTGAATCACAAAAACGTACATGCTCCTACAAGAAAAGTATTGTATGTAAAAATGAACCCGATACGTTACTGTTTTATTTCGGTTAAATGAATAAGTACTTAGTAGGGGATAAAGTGGCAGGCTATCACAAACTGCCAAATAAAAGAGCAAAAATTATATAGGCAATACTAATAATACTTGCGAAACCGGGTCGCATTTCGATTTGGCTTTGTCTAAATAATATCAGTCTCTGTCGAGCACAGAACCGACAAATTACTCCTTTTATCCTGCCGTCGGAGAAAGCTAGGACTTGTTTCTTGATATCTTTCTGTGGAAGGATAGAAGCATTTGCAAGCATAACTTATTTCATAACTTTTTCTTCATAGATACTACCTATCTAATCGCTTGTTTTGTAGATTGCCTATAGTATATATCTACGGTTATTTAAAGAAAGGTAATACTTTTAATTTGATCACCCGAATACCTACTACTGAATGACGAAAGAAAACTGGTCTTAGGAACCACAAACGTATAAGGAATATTTTGTGACCTCAATAATTAAAAATTAATCATTCTTTTAAATCAAAAAACACGATACAAACAATCACACGCATTCGTGTTCGTCCTTAAAAGAAAGGCGCGACCAGACCTGTACCGGCATCATGACGCTGGCTGCGTTGCCTCTTTGGATGGCCTCCAGCCTCTGTACCTGCTACGATCCTGCGCGGGAGTGGCAGGCCCGATATTTAAAATATTTTATATTTCTCTAGTTTTGTACATACCTACCAATTCTGCAGGATTGTTTAGGTATATTCAGTTTTTTCTTTTTTTAAATACTTTAATTTAGATAACTTCCGTGTACATTATGTAAATATTAATATTGTTAAAATAAATTAATACCAATAATATTTTGTACAATTTTAGTTTAATAGAAAAATCGTAACGATAATACTAACATAGTTAAGATGATATTATTACGTAATGTTTGGAATAAACTGTTAGTTCTATGAACAGTGCCTCACGAGTACTCGAATCTGGCATCCTTAAAAAGACTATTATCTCTGGATGTTCTTGTATGTAGTGTTCCGTACTTTAAGAGGGAAAAAACCGAACCCCTTATAAGATCACTTGGTTGTCCGTCTGTCTGTCAAGACCTTTTTCACAGGAATTTGTGGAAGTATCAAGTTGAAATTTATACTACATACTCAAGTCTATGATGTCTTGAAACTGTGCAAAACTCAAACTTCAAAGTACATTACGATTAATATAGCTTAAGTTACGGAACCCGGCTTTATTATCATCGCACCTCTCGCCACAGTCAGTGAATCCATCTTTACACGTTGCGAATTGAAACAGTACGCACAGTCAGGTATGAAAGGAACTTCATCCCCGCACGCTTAAGCTGTGAAATGAACTCCTTGTCGTGGTGTTTCCCAGCTACTACAATAATGAGGTTCGTCAAGAAAGACATGAGAAGGTTCTTTACAGGGTTGGCAGTGCGAGTGTGGCAGCTCTGGTGAATAATTTGATATTCTGTACATTTTTATACTTTAGACGTAAAGAATAAATAGACATTTTGAAATTTTAAATTTCTAATATCTTATACCTTATGAACCTGAAGGCACACCTGCCATCTAAGTGGTATAAAAAAAATTCTACCCCAAAAAAAAAACTCTTTTAACAAAAGTGTTGAGAGTTATTTTTATGAAACGCAGGCTCGCTTCGCTCGCTGGATCAATAACTACAGACACGAGAGCAGCGTGGCCTGATAGAGAATTTAATGACGCAAATTGAAATAGAATTGATTTGAAAGAATTAGCGCCATACACAGGCAATATACGCTAATCAAATTGATGATAATTTGAAAAAAATTCAGAAGCTAACAAAACCGATTGGTCATCATGAAAGGTTTTAGTAGAGGATCCTCTCGAAATGTGTAAAGATCATCTCTGCCAACCACGGCGGAAAATGTGTGAATATATCTCGCAAGCTTTTTAAAGATGATAACCAAATGTGGTGTGATTGTTCGCCGATGATGTTATGGTGATCGGACAATGGTATCGCGTCACATTGCCGAATTTTCTTCGTCAAGGTGCTTAGCCAATTAGGGAATATCTGACTTACTTTAACAATGATAATTTAGATTAAAGTTCATAATAATCAAGACACTGCAATTAAAAATATTCAAGGGAGGATCCTTGGCTCCAGTTACTAATTGCAGTTGTTAGGCATTGGATGCAACCGGTATTGAAGCTTGAAGGAAGTTGATGATTATACACCACGATCATTTATTCCTTTAAATTTCTTATCTTCAACTCAAAACTCGGTGTTGTTGCACCATGTTTTGAAAGATTTCTGCTCATTTCCATCCATAAATATTCGAGTGAGTACCTACATTGTTGCAATGAAAAATTCATCAGATCAAAGTACTAAAATTAAAAGATATACAACCTTGATTTGGTCGGTGAACTGAAAATGATAGGAGTACATGCCCAATGACATATCATCAATGTATGCGACTAAACTGATTGTTCAGAACAAAATTATTGGTATCAAGACCACAACCTCATCACTAACTTTTTGTAGTTGGCTATACAGGCGACTGACAGCCTCTGTGGCATGGCAGTTGTGCTACGCAGGGGTTTGTAGATTCGGTTCCCACTCAGTACAATCATTTTTATGAATATATAATTCCAAAGGCTACGGGTACGCTCCGCGTCTGCAGTTGTCGTGCGTGGTCGACTTCGGAATCATACCTTACGTCTATTTGCATTAGTCTGGCTGATTTTGTACCTCGGACAGCATGTTTAGCCGTCGGTCCCAGTCTTATTGCAATACTTCTTTATCACCATTGGGTTGTGAAATGTAGATTGTGGAACAAAAATGAGATTGCAAAAAGCAGACCCCGCGCATCTAGGTGTAGGCTTCTAATGTTTTACAGGGATTAACGCAAGGACACAGATGTCTTACAAAAAGGCACATTATTACTATACTGACAAGTATCAAAGTGTATTAAGAATTCATTTACTGAGTTACTGCTTCCAAGTTCGAAATTTATATCCATTTTACCCCTGGATACACTTGTCTTGTATATAAAAGTCTACAAACTTGCACTTACCCTCGTAACCCCACTGTTGGTAATTAGATCCTCATTTCTCTTAATAGAAATATAAGATGTGCAGCCTAAAGGCAAGTTGTCTCCTGTTACCGCTCTCCGTTAATTAAAATGATAAGTAACGTCTTGTTCAAGTTTTTAATCCATTGACGAAATAATGATTTCCCAGTACCGATGAACTATGTAAATGGCAAACCTTAATAAATTCAGAATGATAAAAAACGGAGGCACAAAAAATCTGAAAAATTGTGCCATTTTGATCCACTTATTAAGAGAGACTATTAGAAAAATATAGCTAACAAAATGTGGGCATATAATACTATGCACATCTAACTGCGGTTTCGGGGCAATAACTTATAAATGAAACGCCGAATCATTGATAGATACAATTCTAAGAAAATAGACGTACTTTATACCACCTCAGTATAAGAATTATGTTACGAGGGCCTTGTAATGTAAGAATGTAAAGTGAAAAATAATATTACTAACATAGATAAAAAGTTTGATCGAACGGAAGGCCAATTCATCTAGTGTAAAAATGTTGTCGCGTTTCGATTCGCTGTTAAAATCAAATTCAGGTATTCCTATAATACAATTTTCTGGAAAGAACTTTGGCATCGTAATAGTGTTAACCTAATGTTAACACTATTACGATGCCAAAGTTCAAATCGAGGCAAAATTAATGAAAAAATTTTAATTGTGAGAATTGGCAAAATTTATGAATATTTTCATTGAAATCGTGATCGTTTTTTAATATTTTAATTATGACCGCAAATCTATATGAACCTCCACCTCTGACCAGTCACGAAAGATGAACAAATATTTTTTCAAACTTTTATATGGCAACAGTTTTTTCCTGTCAATATACAAAAAGAATAATAAACACATGTCATTAGTTCCAATAATACTGATTTTTATGCAGACGTAATAAAAAAAACATACTGTCAACTCTGTTATGTCGATGTATAGTCTGAAACCTGTTAATTTTTCACATTTTCGGGATACCGCACCTCAAGAGGATAAAAACCCTTATAGGATCACTTCGTTGTCTGTCTATCAATACCTTTTTCTCAGGAATGTGTGGAGGCATCAAGTTGAAATACATACAGGTACATTCACAAACTGTAACGCCTTGAAACTGTGCAGAAATCAATCTTCTAAGCCAAAGCAAACATAAAATATATAACGGTTTAGGTAGCGGAAGTTCATCCCTGAAGAAACCATCTTTCGCTGGCCAGATTCTAACAGGATTTATTTATTGATGATATGAAATTTACGCGAATCTCAATCATTGAAATAAAATTACTTTCACTAATTGTATCGTGATTTATATGGTATTATTTCCATTCAGCCCGTCGTTTCAGCTACCTACTTTTCAGTAGCCATGGTCGCAAGGTTACTAAAGGCTTTAGTTACCCCGCGACCATGGCTGCAATTACATGTGACGAGTACTAAATTGTCACATAGTTTGAAGTGTAAGTTACGTAACCGAATTATGTTGTTGGTGTTACTATTTACGGCCTCTGTGGCGTAGCGGTAGTACGTTCGACTGCTATGCAGGAGGCTCGGGTTCGATTCCTGCTCAGTGCAAATATTTGTATACATGAATATTTGCATTGGTCTGGGTTGTATTTACGAAAAAAAAGTATCTAAGTATGTTTATCCGCATTTTACATTCCATAACACAAGCTAGTTAAACTAAGCTTACCATGGGTCTAGATAGCGTTATGTGAAATGTTGTGCAATATTTCTTTATATTTGTGGAATGAGCTTGTTTAATTTTATTAGATTTTGCTTTTTCCTGAGTTTTATTAAGTGAATGACTAGGTCCCAGCCTGGTGGTACGCTCCAACCATCATGTCTATTAAAATTTGAGTATTTTTTCAATTTCAATAGACTCGCGGATCCTTCTCGGTATGTATTTAGGTATTTTAGCGAGTATCTGTGGTTTATCGAAACAAGTAACTAATGGTACCATTTTGCACGTGTTTACTTACAGTTAACTTTGTTGAGCTTTGGTATTTTATATCAGATATGTGTTCCTTGACTCGAGCGACAATGCTTCGCTTGTTTTGACCAATATAGTTAGAAGCAAACAGAATCCGTTAAAAATAAGTTTATTTCAACGATTTCAACTGATCTTGTTTCAGTAAATAAAGTTCAAAACACTTGGTAGGTACAAATAAACTATATTTTTATCTCAAGAATATCGAGGTTCTTGTAGCTAGCGGTAATAGGATCAGTTTTCCAAGCGGGCATAGCTGCAGGCAACAGACAGTTAGAAATAAAATACTAAGGATAGTCAGTTTGTGTTTGGTAAATGCTCACCCTTCGTCATTGCGACTAATTAAGTAAGTGGAGCATGAAGTGAAATCTATTTATTTACTAAGTAAATTAACAATTCAGCGGTTGTTAATAGTCGAGGTTCCACCCACACAAGATTGTTGTACTGGTAGTAAGTAGCAGATGTGTTCTTAATTTCAATAAACTAATCAACCCTGTGTTTAGTATTCGGGATATTTACCATGTTGTATTGTTTTGAGTTTTCGATATTTCGCACCATGATCATGAATGAACCTCATCCTTGGCAACATGGTAAATATCCTGATATTTACCATGTTATTAATTCTAATATAAGTGACCGTGATAGTTTAAATGTTGTCTTTAGTCAGTAAATAAATTATTTTTGAATTAAATCTCGAAGAACAAAAATTCTACAGTTTTATGAGATTTTCCGCTAGAAATAGGTACTACCAACCTACAGCAAAGCTAATAGCCACTTTTTCTTTGCATATATAATAATCTTGTTTTGAGGACAACTCACAGAAACATAACGATAAGCATTCGTCTGCTAAGTCGGAGATCACTGGTTCGATTCCCGCCGTGCACAAATATGTCTGGGTATGTTAGGTCTGTATTTAGTAAAAAGTCTAAATATGTGTATCCACATTCTAGAACCCAGAATTACACAAGCGAGCTAGTGTTGTATAGAATCTTGTAGAATTGTCAAATTGTCAAATCAACAGGTTTACCTTATAAGGTGACGTTGGCCACGAAACTTCTGGGTTCGACCACGATATATACCGTTTGCTGCGCTACTTAATTAGTTTGGTGTGCTAATTACTTAGGATAGGAAGTAAGATAGACGATCTTTCATCCACATTGGTTAGAGTGACTGCCATTTATGCGAGAAGTGGTTTTAGATAGGACTGAGCGGGCGGATGGGGGCGGTCGGCACGGCCACTTTTTGTTGAAATAATATTATAAAAAGGTAACATTAATCTATCCACACTATTATTATAAAGAGGAAATTTCGTTTCGAATTAGTTAGCGTTATAATCTATATACATATATAAATAGGTATAATATCATTACGCTAGCTAAATGTAATAATTCTAATCAATGCTTCCAATAGAATTTTAAAATGTTCGGTTCTTTTTTTTATCAGTTTTCGGATTTTCGGTTTAGATAATATTGACTAAGATAATCGAAGTAAATAAATATTAAGTTAAGATAGAATAGTGGACATGACATTTTTATATGACAGCAGCAACTAAAAAAGGAAAGAGCGATTTTACGTAACTGAATAGGTTAAGTATTCGACCAACATTAAAAATAAAAATATTATGTGATATCTATAATCTATATAAAACAAGATTAATACTAACCTGCATGGTGCAAGCTGACTGTACACAGGTTCGCAGATGGCGCCAATGAATAAGAAGGTTCGTCCTTTGGCTTCAGAAGCTCGTGTGTGGACACCGCATGTATTGACAGCTCCTAAATAACAAATTAATAATGGTAAACTTAAAAAGGTCCCTTCTTCATTAAATCTATTACTTAAATACTGTTTTTTTGTCAAATCTGAAATTGAATTACGTATTATAGACAAAGTAAGGTCAAAACGCTGAAGTTCTGAGTAAAATTTACGAGTTGTTTACCCAATACCCCTGTCAACGTAACACATCAAATAAAATTATGTTCATCACATACACACTAGTAGCTTAGTACTCTACCCTTACAATATTCAAATTATGTAGCAATCGAATTTAAACAGTAGCTTAAAGATTTATAATTTATTCCATATTACATTTAAATTTAAACAATATCATATACAATTTGGCCTGCACAAAATTACCACAAGAAATCTTTACAAAATATTTGTCCGTGAACAAATTAGCGTCCATCGCATAAACACGTGTGTACTATATTTTTCTAATCTTAATATTAAATCGAATCCCGTAGAGATGGCCAATAAATATTCTACAATATCTATTTTTAAATACGTAGGATGCTTTCTCCGATCTTGAATGAACGTCGAGGCGACCCTCCTCGTGATGTCTTTGCTTGTTATGTTTCGGCACAAGCTACAAGATTCTCGCTTAGCGGCTCATTTATTGTCAAGTTCCACAACAATACATTCGGAACATTTCTCTAAATATAAATTTTATTTAGGAACTGTATAAAAAAGAAGCTGGCTATGTTCCATACGTCACATTTTCTTATTGAACGACTTAGTGATGAAATAACAAAATGAATTTTATTGAAAAGTTTACTTCCATATAGCGAATTAATACCTAAAACCGTTAAAATAACCACTATCAATAAGGTAAAATATGGTCGGAATCCATCACCGCGGCTCGCTTATATCATGCGCCAAGGTGTTAGCTTTTTGACAGTGTCAGCTATATCCGAGCTGATTTGTTCGCAACAGCTGCGTGAGCGCACCTATTAACCGCTGATACATGTTTGTCAGCCGGCTATTAGGGTGAAAGAGATAAAATTTCGAAATCATCTATATAAGAGCGAGATCGATTCATTTCTCCAATTCACGACCAATATTTATTTGCTGCATCGTGACACTCGAGAAAAATTCCTGTACCAAAAAATTTGAATTGGAATATAAATGCGAGATCTTCGGTGGCAGGCCATTTTTCTTGTTACTATATAAAGAAATATTGGTCAAGGAATAAGCTTTTTGCCATGGTAATGGCTGTGTGCTACAATAATAAGAGTAAAATCAAATATTTTGTGCCATTGGCAGACTCATGATTATTCAATTTTTGCAAATGTAAATAAACATAATAAATCAAACAGAAAAGTTTTATTAGCACAATATTTAAGTACCCAATATAAGAAAATTTATCTCTAGCTCTAACAATTTGATTAGTAATACGGACATTTATAACGAGCATCTATCTGTTTCATGTAAAATGTGAAGTGCTTGGTCAAAAATATCTATTCCATTTATTTTGGCGTTACAATGGCACATTATCAATATCATTGAAATTGAATTGAAAGTTTAATTACATTTTTTTTTTCATTTTTCTTCATATTAATACATTAATGAGAAATGGTTGTGGCATTCTCAATATACTTAGGGGAATCATAGACCACCTGGGCGGCCTAATCAGCTATGGTGGGCATTGGTGATCATATTGTAAGCTGTCGGTTTCACCAATTTAATTTAATAGATAAGAAATATTAAATGAATAATATTTTAATATCTAGAAAAATATTCTAAACGCAGTTACGTATCTATATTCGCGGCAAGTCTCATAGGGTGGTACTTGAAAGTGTCGTAGGGTGGAGGTTTCTTTCACACTCTACATTGATGTCTAAATATATTAATAAACATGTATATAAATCCCCATCTACTTAATTTATTCTACATACATACATCATTATAGACTCAATGGAACAAAACGGAAGCCTTATAGGATCACTGCGTTGCGTTGTCTGTCTGTCAAGACGTTTTTCTGGGGAGTATATGGACGGTTCTAGTTGAAATTTACTCTAAGACATTGCAATTAAAAAATCTTTGAGAGGTAGTTAAAAATTCTCTAAATTATGCGTGTTGTAAGAATGTCCTTCAGGAGAAGAAGATTGTCCTACACAGAGGAGTTATTCTCTATTTTAAAGAGTCTATTTTAAAATTAATAGTGTAAAGTTACGTAATTAATATATAATTTTAGTAAGTAGTAGTCAATCACTCTAGCATTGTATTATTCTTAGTAAATTGGTTGTATCTGTATTGTTGTATGTTAATCTGCACTTGACGCCTGAAGCACGGGACTATATAATTCAGTCACAGCTTAGATAATATTCCTAAGTAAGACCTCTATAAGACAATTAACTGCACAAATATATATTATACGTACCTAAAAAAAGCCACGCACAATGTAATAACGCACAATAGATTAAGAACCCATGTAAAATACTGTACAACGATTATGAAATAAATTTGACGTGATTTGATTGATTACCGTTTATATGTATAACATAAATTCGTCCCTTAATTCAATTTAGTACGGAACCCTCTGTGTGCGAGTCCGACTCAAATCTACCTGGTTATTTTAAATCGTAATACCAGAGACATAAGGATAACTTATAGATTAGTAAAGGAACACTATAAATGGATTGACACTGAACACAAGTAATTTTTAGTCATACGTGAACGTATTTATGAATTTCTAATAAATGTTTTCCCTCAACCACATCTACGTGTCGGAGTGAGAATCTCAGCGATAGAACACGACAGCATCGACTTTCTTGTACTGATACACTAAGTTTCATAGAATACAAATATTGCACTAGTTTACCATACTCATATGACGACTATAATGTAACTAACGAAAGTAATGTATTCAATACGATAAAAAATGTGCGCTAACTTCGAAGATAGTGACGAGCCGACACAGTGGATCGCAGGGTGGGATTAAACGAAAATAGCGCGGTAATTAATGGGCGTTTCCAAGCCCACAATCTCAAAACGAGACGCATTACGAAAATTCCATCTTATCATAATATAATAAAATCATCGAATATAATATTATGATTTAAGATTAACCAATCTAACACGCGCATTATAAGTTCTCGTTGATTAACTCTGAATTTCTATTGATATCACAAACTATGTGTTAATGAGACTATGCCAACATGACGGCGACGTTTGTGTTCATTGATGTCATATAACACATTACTCACATCATTACCGCTAAAATGTGTTTTGGATTTAAAAATTTATAAAAATTTGACTGAGTCATAGATTGTAGATATATCTACGAATTCTTCACTGACAAATCCGCTATTGGTGTGATATATTAATAGTAATCACAATAATTAAACCAAGTTCGGGTACTTCGATGTAACTTTACACATAAAAACATAAGCTGATCACCACTTTAGTCTCGCGATGACCATGGATACTGAAAAGCAATAGCATAATAAATATACCTAGATGAAAATATAATCTGTACCTATATAACCGTCATTACTAATCTGTTAACAGCGACGATCTTAAAATTTTGGCAGGTGATGCGTTCTAAGTTGAAAGCGTCACTAAGGAAAGATATTCAACCCTAAAGGGATAAAAATGGAATATCCTTACCTAGATACAGTTCAGCTCGGCATAATGTTGACTTATCAACACTACATGTTTTTACATCTAAATAATAGAAAAGTCAACTCACATTGACTAAAGACCCAAATTAGAGCCTATGGAAACACAAATCATCAATTGTATGCCAATATTTCATTTTTTATAGTACCTAATAATAGTTTCCAGTTTATAATTGAATTGAATTTTACTTGTATTGTACATATTCTAGACATTAAATCATCAATTATGATAGTATGGTACAGGTGTATACTAGTATATTATGGTGGGTTGTGTGAAAGTTGGTAGTTACCGCTGAGGTACCTTAAGAGAACCGAAGATGGTCATCGTCAATACACTCGTGTATCATACATATATTTTTCATAACACTTGCGAATAAAATAATTCTAAAATTTATTATTCAACACACTTCATTAAGAAGTGGCTCTAACTTCACAGCAATTAGGCACATAATGTCACATATAATCAAACTTTGACTTTTTCCTTGCTTGAATTCACAAGTGAACTTCTTTTTTAAATTTTATTGGTTGAGTTGCTGCTATGTTCTTAAAAAAGATTCGATATGAATAAATAGTACTTACATTTAAATTAATAGCTCATTTCATCCAACTTAGTTTACAAATAGATAATCTCAACTTGCTTATTTATTGAACTAATTTAATAAACAAAACTTTCACTCAAATATAAGTTACGTTTTCTCTGTAAAAACTTAAAATTCCCCTTTTTCTATGTTCCGAAAAAAATAAACCTCATTCTTTTAATCTATGGTTTATTCTAGATGGTCGCGTAAAGGAAAACGAATTATTTATTCCCTCTATTCCGAAAATAAATTTCAATTCATTGTCACTGTTGAAATTATTGCTAATTATTAATTGAATTTTGTACAAGTACTAGTTGTGAAGAAAATAGGTTATGCTGTTCAGCGCCCGATATAAGATGTGAAGCCATTAAGGTTATGGAAAGTTTACTACCTGAAAACAACAATACAAGGATAAATGTCTATTTTAGTATTATTTTCTTCAAAAGTGTGTTGAAAACCGTGGTGTGATACACGTGTCTACTGATGATTACCGTCTACGGCAATTAATTGCGCTTCAGCGGTAATCACCAACTTTACACACTCGTACCATAATATACTATTATCTACTCTCATACTGAAACGTAAACATTAAAAAATTAAAACATCTTTAATGACATTGTTCACGCACAGCACAGAGCATCAAAATAAATTTGAAAGATTATTTTTTCCATCTTTTCTACATAGTCTGTGTTGGATGCGGCGCAACTCGTATGCACGATCAGGAATTTTGGCGCTAAAAATAACTTTGTAAAATTTTGAAATTTATAAAAATCTTTAATAAAATATTAAAGTAGTTTTTAATTTTTAATATTTACATTTCAGTATGAGAGTGGATAAAATTATTTTCTAGTATTATTTTATTCTTGTGTTGTAATACGTCGTATGACAGTATTTCACTTCAACAGCTCAAACATGTAAGTTTTGCTTCATAAAAACAGTGCGCAAAGTGCGATTTTGCTCATTGCGTGAGACACAGTAACTTTATAATTTTTTCAATAAAGAGTGCCAACCATAGATTTCGAAAGCATTGTTGCGCGAAGAACTTTTGAACTTCACTGCACTCTGTCTATTTCCTGTCCTTAAAAAATAATGAGTAATTTGAAGGTCCAGCTTCGAAATTCGACCCCAAAGAAAACACGTTTGGAAACGCGTAAAACTAAATATGACAGATATTTGTAAAATGAATTACCATGTTTTTTATTTAAATTATTTAATATATTGAATGTATTGTGTACGAAAATAAGTAATGTATAAGTATTTATAAATATTTCTATTTCCAACATTTGAAAAATAAGACATCGCGGACGCTGTGTCTGAACGCACCTTAAAAAATAGCAGTAATAAAATTTCACTGTTAAACTGGTAGCGAAAAGTGTTGAATAAGATTAAAAATATTAAAATAATCGTAAAAGATGAGCGATACTATCGACGAAGACAATATTTTAACACCAGAAGAGTTGAAACATCAAGTTACTAATGTAGAGTTAAGTTTTCATAAAATCTCAATCTCAATAAAGATTCAAAATAAAACTATAGTTTGTCCTGAACTTTAAATAATAATTGCATCCTTAACTTTTAAAATGTTCAGTATTATTTTGATTACTAATAAATATTAAACGTAATTTCTTTCTATTCCTGTTCATTGTGTTTTCTTCTAAGAAATACTTACTATGTGTGCTCGCTGCTGAAGTGAAAAGTAATGTGTGCCACACGAGAGCAAAATTATTTGCATCTCGTACATTCGAATCCCTCACCACGCTCAGGATTCTACATAAGAATCAATCACTCGCTACGCTCGTGACTCAATCTCGAAATCCCTCACTTGCTCGGAACACAAAATCAGCACTTGCAGCAGAAAACAGTTTTGCTCATTTGTTGTACAAATAACTATTACACAAGATAGTACGAATAGAACCCTTATGGCCTGTCGCATTGCTAGTAAGAAGTGACTGAAACTGGAATGGTGCCACAGTGACCATGCAATTCTGGGATAAACTTCTGATAGCTCGCAAGAAGATTTATAAATTGTGGCTTATTCATCTGAATATCAAACTCTGAGGTCAAGCCCAGTTTGCAAGTCATATTAGAGCTTATCACAAAGACAACCAAGTCTAAGCATATGCAGGGTTTGCCGTCACCGGATGCTGACGATAATATTTTGTAAATATAATTTATATTCTCCCTCCCAATAACAACACAGTCCGATTAACATACCAAAAAATCAATTTGTCATGTTAAAAAAACAACTGGATTGTTCTGGACTGGTTGCAATGTAAGTGGTTAATCAGCATTCATGGATATATTGTTTACAGTTTCAATCTTGCACAATACATCAGAACTGTAAATTTAAAAGTTTATTACTGACGTATGCACAGTCAAGGAGATAAATATCATTATGTACGCCTTCACATGTAAAGGTGTATACTTACTTCCTTGGCCATGTGTTGTGTACTTAAGTAATATACCTCTTCTGTATGCGGTGAACATTATACGAACTCTACTTAGGGTATCCTGCTCACTTCCTTAGATTTGCTTAGACGGACTGGAAGTCCCCTAACTTAAAAACCTAACCTGTCAAACCTAAGGTTAGGGTAAGTGACACTCTTACCTTAGGGTTGATATAACCAAACTGTTATAGGCTCATAATCGTTTCCTGTACTTGCTTTACTACGTAGTATTTGCTCAGATGGCCAATGGGACGCTCCTGAAGATATCATTTCAATTTTATCATAACTTCTTACGACAGTGATATAAAATTTCGTGCAGGCATCGTTTGAAATCCTTTAATAACAAAATATATAGATGTTGAAATCTAAGAGTTATAATCCTCGTTCTATGTCAGTACATAGAACGAGGATCACATCGGTATAAAGCCAGTGCTTTATACCTATGTGATAATTTAAAAAACATATCTCTTAGGAATGGATGTCTGACAATGTGTTGTAATGTGAAGATTGGCTTAATCCCGCTCTTGCAACCTATGGGAACTTACTCCAGAGATAAATTCTAGCCTGTATGTTATTTCAGCCTATAATAGATCCTGATCGTTTAATTTTTATTGAATAAAAAACATCAATACGTTTTTACAAATTTAACATTTTGTAAGAAGTAGAATTTCACAAAGGTGTTTTACTCCCACCAGTCTAAGAGCAGGTAACATTTTTCTATTGCATTCAAGTTTAACACAATTTTATATGTAAAAGACATTCGATACAAGAGTAATAAAAATAATAAAAATCCAACAAAGTTAATTGGCTCGTGAAATAGGCCCATTGTACGTTGTACACGACCGAATTAGCTGTGTGGCTTAGCAATATTTCTGATAAGCTACTCTCTTTAGCTATATCAGATTATTTAGTTCTTTACAACCCTCATTTAAGATCGAATCTCGGTTGAAGTTGTATTTCGAATGAAAGTTGACGCTCGAGTAAATTATACATAAGTAAAAAAGTAGTACAGGGCCACCCACGAGCTCTGAACAAATGCACAAACACTGAACATTCTGTTGCACGTGCAGATTACTTTGGCTAGCGCTGCGTTTTCTTAACACAATATATGACTTGCGCGCGCCATCTTTCCATTATAGTACTTCGTAAGTTTAAAAAAAAATTGGTACCTACACATACATACTAATTCTATTTTGGTGTAATGAAAATTGTTCGTCCTTGCGGACTAGATCTAGGTCTGATATTTTTCCGCGGATCCATTATTTTTTTCGAAATAAACGACTACATGACAAAAATACATTCGGACAGACATCGTATGAATACATCATGCACTATTACTTTACGCAAAAGCCATCGTTTAAATATATCTACGTCTATATACCATCCACGGCGTAGCTATAGTACCGTAGTACTTTACGACCTACGCACGCCAGAATGACGGTAATTTTTCTAGACATCTGTAAAACTGGAGAGAATCATTTATGAAAAAATTCAGAACACGGAATACCTATCACAAGTAATATGACTTAACGGGAGAGTTTAAATAACTAGTAATTACGGTTACTATAAAGAAACTTCGCTGACATAACACTGATTTCACATAACAAGTTATAGTAGTTTAGTAGTTAAGGATCCTAATACGCCAGGGTTTTCCGATGATCTTAACTGAAGGATCCACGCTTGCTCCACGTGGTCGTTTTATCTTCATTAAACACCCGTAGGAGAATGTGTACCAATGACCCAATTTGCAACCGGGATTAACGCTGGGATGATGTTCTTTTTAAAATCAACTAAACTACGACTGCTTTCACAGCAGGTGTATAAATAAAAGGTAAAAACAATTCCTAGCGTTTTTCTCCACCTTGACTGTTTTCATAAAATTTTCAACAATAATCATAGTTGCTTTTCAAGCAATTCGCGAAAACTAGTGCTATTTTGTTGTATTATTATAGCATACAATCACGTTTTATAATATAAGGCAGAAGGGGTAGACGTATTTATACACTCTCAATTCATTAACCACATTTTAGGTTTAAATAAAATAAAAAAGGCAAAATAACAACATTGTCAGTATACTTGTAGTAATTGGGAAAAGTGAGAAGTAAAAAGATATCATTATTGTCTAACGATATGGCAGTGTCAGCGATGGGTCTAGTAAGTCAAGATCATGTACCTCATATGGACTGTTGTTCGGAAGTCTAACTATAATAATATGCTATGGGTAAAAGAAAAGTCTACAGATCACCAGTGAGAGACTCACCGTAAATCTGAATAAATAATTCCAATTTGTTTATTTACGTACAAAATAATTGAACACGTTATAATTTACTGTTGTAATGTAACTGACCTCAATAAATAAAGCGGAATAGTAAATAAATGATGCCAATGTTACAATTTGTGACGAAACTGAAGATCGTCGGTTAGACAGCTTAGCTGGCATTATTACGAATTGTGTCTACGCAACGGAAACTAAAGTTCCTTGTGAACATGTTTAATGCCCACCAGCCATAATCTCTTGAAACGTAATAGTAGGTAGATAATACAGTGCACAGTAAGTAGCACTAGTCATTATATTTCGCTAGCTTGCGTCCACCGTTTGTATCCGCGGATTTATTTCTCTGGATATAAAAATAATTGATTTACTCATTTGATACAAGTATGTAACTTGAGACTCGTTCGCATCAAATTTCTAAAATAAAATATCTTACCGGTTCCAACTGTAAATATAAACAATTTAGCTTATTTCAAACAAATGGTTATAAAATAATAAAGTACCTAATTACTAGATCCCTAGATACTTAGAAGACGGCATATGAGACGGTTCTTTGTTCAGCCAAAACATAGCGAGAAAACTAAAGGAAAACTTCATGGTACAACCACAGTCTTATAATTTCCTACAGTCGCTCGACTCAGTCTTGCGAGGGCCAACTATGAGGGGTATGAGGTCTGCGAATCTGAAGTGGTGTGTTGCCGACAAAAACCTTTTTAACAAATTTCAAAAAAGAGGAAGTTCTCAATTCGTCAGAATCTTTGTTTTTAAAGCTTTTTATTAACTTGCAATGGATTTCATGTACGTACTATATATGTAACTAAAATGTTGGTTCGGGCCAAATCTTGCAACTCGATTTTGAAGCACAGATCGTCAACCGATTTTGATGAAATTTTTCAAACACTTTCCATTTGAATTGCAATGTATTAATATGGTATTATAGAGCTGTTTTGATGATAGAGTAGGAAGGTAACCACGGACACTCCAAAATTAAAGTGCCAATTGTTGTAACAATCATGACCCTTGACTGACTTTCTGTGCGTAAGGAAGTTTAACTACTGGTAGGCTTATAGATAGTAATATTGTGGTACAACTTTGTATGCCGTGTGAGCTCCAAGTTTTAAGCATTAAATTTCTTGGTGGCCCCCAGGTTTTAGTTTAGGGCATAAGTTTGATTAGGGTAAAATATATTAGAACCAGATCAAAGTACTTTATACCCTTTTTTCTGCGCAAAATCCCCGCTGCAACCCCACCACCGGAGTCGGTAGGGGAGGTTATGACGGAATTGAACCGACTAAAATGAAGGCCCAATGTGTGGGTCGCACGCCATCTATGAGATTATCGTCACCGCAGTACTTTATACTCTCTTCAGAATCAACTTCATACATTTGTATGATTCAGTGCATTCAAGTTATTATACAACTTGAAAGATGTTGACAAAGTAACAAAGTTTTGATTTCAGGAATGACGCAAACGAATCTCTTAACCTCGAGGCGCAAAAATATTAGCAGATTTTTAATTTTTGTTTACATCTTCGACAATGATAGCCTAATTTAAATTTTCAATAATTCATAGTAAGTACCGTGTTACTTGCGTCTTTAGTTTCACATTGACGCAATTTCATATCCATAAATCATTTTTCTGCACGTTAGTTTGTAGTTATTTTGCATACAGCATAAGTTCTGATAAATAGGACGTGGTCCTAGTCTACTTTGATGGTAGGTATGTCGTCATCAGAGTGTGCTCGGATTACTGGTCACCACGGTGCAAGTCACGTAGAAGTAGGTGGAATAGCGCAATTTTATGAAAAAGTTATAGAAATCTTAATATTTTGAATTCTGATCGATGTATAATTTTTGTGGTGTCTGGGAGGGTTTAACCTACTATTGCCACCCTGGCCAGAGAGGTTGGCAAAGGGTTTGTTCTCGAGTATTTCCTTCTCTTAGGTCTTTCCGACCTCGGCAGAATATCAGCCAGTAGCCGCGCCGCAACTTCTCCCCTAAATGTAAGGAGGAGTTGCCGCTTCTGTTGCACATGATGTTCCGCGTGGAGGTTTTCTAGCCCGCACATTGGGAGAAGCCTATGTTCAGCAGTGGACTGCAGTGGGCTAATTGGTTTGATTTGATTTATAATTTTTGAGCTCAGGGAGCAAATATCAGAGAACGTAATTTTATCGTTTGGATGACAATAAATTGATGTAGTGCTTTCATAAAATTATGCCTCTTACTAATTTGGAATTGTGGACCTACCAACAAAGACATGTTTTTACCCGATTGCGCCAGCGAGGGTAATGGGTTACGCGCGTATGTATGTCGGTATGTATCCTTCTACAGGCCTAACGGCTGCACGCATTTGGATCAATGGGGTCAGAAATGAAAGAGTTCATCTCCGGAGTGTCATAGGGTACATAAAATGTCATTAAAATCTGTGCTGTGAATTTATGTGCTAAAATATCTACGTGTTTTTTATCATTCCAATTTATCGAATAGATAGTGTCATATCATAACTAAAATGTTTAAAATAAAACAAATTATTAATTTATACAATAATACAAATTATAATTAACAAATCTAAAATATCGAAACAAGTTTAATAACAGGCGGTACCCATTAATTTTCTGCCGGTTTATGATTGTTATTGTATTGTATGTAAAGTTGTTTCAATTTTTTTGACAGCAGTCGGATTTATTTTTAACAAAATTCTAGAAAGGTGGAGGTTCTCAATTTGGATTTTTATATTACTTATTTTTTCATGTCATTATTGGACGGATTTGCAAAGATATTCTTTGTTCGAATTGGGTTTATTTCGAAATGGTCCCATTTAAATTTTGTGAAGGTCTGGTGAGGGGTGAGACAGGCCACAGAACTCTTCAATAAATACCAGGAAATCAGCTGCCATTGCTGCAATTGCATATTATTGCAATATTAATGCAAAAGCACATCATAACATCACACCTGTATCCTTTGAATGGGTAAGCAGAAGTGTACCTTATATTTAACTATACCTATTATTGATATTTGTGCATTGATTTCATAAATTCTTTTTTTGTTTATGTTTACCTTTGAGGTAGTCCTATATTAATTTCTTTGGTATTTGACCTTGGATACCGGAGAAACACAAGGGAATCAAATAGATAGCGTGAAATGAGCAAAGTATTGTTAAATTTAAGACAATCATGTACTCTATTATATTCTGATATTGTCTAGAATACAAAGACTTCTGAACTTCTTTGTGTTGTACGGCATAAATAGAATGCTCTAGATTTGGACTACGAAGGTACATAAATCGAACGAATCGATAAAAATAAAAAGTAGTATGCAGTATTTTCAACGATCTATCATCTTGATCTCTATCAAGATGATAGATAGTTTAAATACTGCATCCTACTAGGAGTACTATGCAGTACTTCAAAGTTTCCTATTGTATGCTCGCATTTATGAATTTCTATTATTAAATTGTTTACTTTTAAAATAATTAAATATCACTACCTACTAATGAAACTTCACTAAAAAAGGAAAAACAAGTACTTTTTGAATAAAAAATAATGAACCGACTTCCAAGAAAGTTAAAAATAATTACAAAAATATCCCGTTTCAAGTCAAGTTTGTTAAAAAATATTTGTATATTTTAATAATTTATTTTATTACTTGCTACAGTCCTGCTTTACGCCTTCTTGAACATTCTTAATCATAAAAGGTACAAATATTAGTGGGTAAAAAGTCAACCTTACAGTCGAGAGGCCCCGGGTTCGAATCCTGGCCATTACACTACCGACTTGAACCCACTCCCAACATAAGCAATTTAGTTTAAGGAGGAGGGGTAAGAGGGAATATTAGTAATTTCGGTTGCTAATATTAACAAAAAACCATTTCTCACAATTAAAAAATAAATAATCGTCTATTTTCGATAATAACTTTGTTATTATTAGTGCTACGCCTAATGGTTACTGAACTAGAAATTGTAGAGCATTTAATATGGAAATAAAATATAAAAATTTTTCGCAAAGAAAATAGAATGAAATTTAGTACAGAGATAGTCCGGATTAGCAGAAATTCCCTTATTGATTTTGCCTTTGGATTGGGACAAAGAAACCGTGGGCAGCAAGCTACTTAGCGATAAACGTAAATCCCAGTTAAAAAATAAGTAAACTTCATTATCTAGAAATTTTAGCTCGACAGAAGTTATTATTTTTGCATTTGCGGGGTAATTGCGCAACGTTAAAAATGTACCTCATCTTACATGAGAGTTACTAATCACTTATGTTCCCACTACAAATGTATAAACAAACGTGATGTAGGTGCTTACTGTATTCGTATTGTCAAGAACGTTTCAAAAAGTGTGTTACATATTTTTATTTTCCTGCTTCCACCTTTTCATTTCGATATTAACGTTCGAAATTGTCAAGACTAGTGGGAATATGTCCAGATATGTCATCTTCACCATCCTAGAGCGATATTTCCAGTTACCTACATCCAAAGTATACACCTTGAAGCCCGCAATCTGCTCTTGGACTCCTCCTTAATTTGATTAATTTAACTTTTATGCGAGCAACTATCCTCTGACGACGAAATAATGCCGTCAAACCACGTTTTTTAATCAGTAGCAGCAATTTACCGGCTTGCTGAACTTCAAAATCTTCATAACCTAACTCTTGAAGATTTTTGCTAATATTCATAATGTTTACTCATAATATATTAATTTTTGTAACACATAAGCACTCACATGTAAATAATCACGAAAAACCTTTAAAAACAAGTCAGCCACGCAGAGTGGTATCAAACACCCACATTTTGTTAAGCTTTCAATCACCAAATAACTGGATTTGAGTCTATTACTGGTATCCGCACACCTTTGCCCGCCACTTAGCTAACCCGGGAACTGAAGTCTTTTGTGCAAAGCATGATGCAGCGATAGTGCTCCAGTGATGCACTATCGCTGCATCACTGGAGCGGTCTCTATATCTATCCTGAATCGTTATATATTTATATATCTATTGTAACAAAACGCTAAAGTATTAAAAGAACTTTGGACGGTAGCAAAACATCTCGGGCGTACTTTAAAATCGTAATAATTTTCACATTTGTCACAGGGTCCGGTCAAATTACAGTGGAGTCATTCGAGTCGCCGCGTGCCGAAGCAGCTGAGCCGACGTCATCGTCCGCCCGTCGCACTTACACTTCACAGCGTATGAAATATGTTTCAAACATCATTCTCATACCTATAGCAGGCTATAGCTGTGCTTATGGCGTGGTCAATATTTTATCAAGTCTACTTAAATTTACGCTCTCATGGGACTGGTAAAAGGTACATAGGTACCTACGAGCTCTGAATGATGCAAGTTGCAACGCTCTGTAGAAATAACATGAATGTTTTCAAATTTAATTCACCTTATTGAGTAAATTTTATAAATTGATTCTGTGCAAGCGAATAAATATACAGAGAATGAATAGGGTCCATGCTCCTTCAAGGATAATGTATTCAGGTATATGGAGTGGATATTAAATCAGTACATTAGCAATAACAGTTATATGTATATGGGTAAATAAAGATAATATCTATACGGCATTTTCGTTACAATATCATTATTTTGGGTTGACTGTCAGGCGTCCAAAATTTGATAGGTAGCACCTACATTGGATACTACTTTATGGAGGACGAGACAGTCGTTACTCGTAAGGATATCTGCAACGGTTAACTAACCTAACCTCTTATCTCTTCCAATTAGAAAAGTCTAACGTGCGTGAGAAGTAACTAACAGAGCCCATGAAGGGATAGATGTCAACTTTAATATTTTTGAACCCTTTCATGCACTGCTGGAACTCATATGGTGGAGTTAGGTTCATAAACAGCCCTTTTCGTTTAATAGTAATAATTAGTTGAGATTGCCGGGAGTTTTATGTCAAGAGAACATCTTTGTTAACTTGTCTTGTTAAATGCGATATAAATTACAGTAACAGCATCGCTGTCGTCCAAGCTCCTAGAGATGTAGATATGTTTGAAATAATAGATCGAAAACCGTAATGTATTAATATATATAATAATAATAGTTATTTGTTTGTAAATAATGGTATAAAGTAGTGCTCGATGATATTTGAGATATTGGGAGGATAGTAATTGATTGTTATGCGTCTACTGATGATCTGTTAGGTATTTGTTTTAAGAATTGGAACCATCAGTGATATTTGACACTTATCTATTAATATAGTAATAATACTGTATTATTTATAGTTCTATGATAACAACTACAGTTACTTTGAAAATAATATATGATATTACTTCTAATTATGTAAACAGGGCTAATCAATGTTCAGTGATCCCCTCTATTTTATCCTAGAAGTAATAAAAAAGTATTTGATATTGTTTAATGTGACAACATGGTAAATTATTAAATAAGTGTGTGTTATTAGTTTTATAGGTATTATAAGTTCAACTTACCAAGATTTATCAAAAATTTGTGGGAATCAGTTCAGAAAAATATATTACTGATATATTAAACTGCATCATTTCTATCAGAGATATTTTGGATTTTAATATATTTGTGATAAATAGTTAACAGTACCTACGGAATCTTATTGACAATCGGCTGTTCGGTGCGCGATGAACTTATGTCAGGGACATTTGATAAAACGACTTCGGTCATAATTACTTTAATTTTCATAAAATTATGCCAGTGCTGCGTAAGTTTCCATTGATTGTTTATCTTTCTAAGCACAAGTACTTAAATCTTGCGCATAATCCTACCAAATAGTGTATTCCAGGTAGGTCTCTGCACAGACCTCAGAAAATTTCAAAGTCACAAATTATTACAACGGAAAATATTAAGAGTTACAACACCGACCTACCATGCTTAAACTATCGTGGACTCTAAAGCTGTGACTACATTAGAGCGCAATGCGAATTGCTACAAGCATATGCGATTAAAACAAAACATGTATAGTATACGTAGTAAATATTCATGTTACTGCTCACCTACTTATTGCCACTGTCTTAGGGCACTTGACTTGCAAGATGAAATAGAACCACTTCCCTTTATGCTAGGGAGTTGAATTTCTCTTCATTGGTTCAAATTCAAGTAACAGGACAAAAAAGGACAATTCGTTTTTGTGGCAGGCATGACCAGGAGCTTGATTTAGTAACACCATGCTTTCAAAACGAGTGATTACAATTCAATTAAAAAAGCACAAAAATTTTCTGTACGCCATACTGAAATATTATACGAGTAGGTACATACGATCTGTCAGAATAAGATCTCTCTACGTTTTCGTGCAATAATGAAACCTTCAGAATCATATATGGTTTGATACGTTCTCAATGAGATTTTGAAATTTGAATTTCATATTTTTACGGGAATTTTGAAATCACACTTTTAAAAATGTAGTTTTACTAAATTGAACCCTGAATCGCATCCAGTAAGAGATTAGGAGTAGATTATATTAGATTAGAAAGACCTCTAGATAAAGGAAAACTATTCGAATGTCAATAGCACAGACACGATAATCTGTGCACGCATTTTAAAATATTTACAAATGTTATTTAATGTTCATTTATAAATCAATGAAGTGATAAAATGGCAAGAAAAAGTCAAACTAAACAAGGTCGGTGATGTAACGGGTGGTGACGGAACATGTCTTGTGATAACAAGAGTTCAGTGTTGCGATAGTGCGGAGTGCGGAGCCTGTTAAACGTCATGATCTTTACTGGTTATTATGAAAGTAATTATTATAAAATAAATTAATTACATAAGCTAACACTACGTATTTACAAATAAACTCAGATTCATTATAAAGTAGAATTTGGACCTCCCCATCTCATCCCATGCGGTGTCGTACAAGGCGACTAAGGGATAGGGCAGTTTAACATCAGAAAGATAAATATAGCCTAGACTTAGACTCAGATGAATGGCTTGATTCAACAATAGTGCCCGAAAGACGGCAATAGGCTCACCCCCTATTACGTGAACCGAATTCAATGATTGGGGAAATGTGTAGGTTAATTCACCTCTGCCTAACCCTTCGGGAATAAAGACGTGATTATATGTATGTGTATATATTATTTTAATAAATTCTTACAAACTAATAACAAAATCATTTGATCTTACGCTTTAATTTATAGTTTTAATTAATTAATAAATACTACTGTCTATTTATTAGCTACTTGCGACTCCGTCCGCAAATAACTCTGATTCCGTTCTCGCTACCCATAGATACCTAAAACCGGAAAAAAACTAGCTTACGTGTCATTACAGACTTTAAACTATATCGACCCTCTATTCTTCCGACGTTCTCCTTGATTATTTCAATTGTTTTTGAATGTAAAGAATAACAAACATCATCCATCCTCACAAAATTTCGCATTATATCATAAGTACTGGTGAACCACCCCAGTTTCGCATGGGTGTAAAAATGTAGTGTCAAAATAGCTTCATAAATAATCCATTACATGCGAATTATGAAATTATTTCGTCGCGTATAATTTAGTTTTTGCAATATCTCTTGTTTACTCATTGCACCTAATTATATAGTTTGAATTGACAATATCAAATGCACAATGTATGTAAAGTATTTAATTGGGTATGAAAAATACTGCATTATCAATTAATTATGAACAATTATTATTTTGTAAACTTATAAATCAAAAAAATTTTGTGTAGGTTATCTTAAAAAGATAGATATACTTTTTTATACCACTTAGGTGGCAGATAAGCACACGGTCCAGCTGATGGGGAGTGGTTACCGTGGCCTATGTATAAACTTTTAAATAAACTTTTTTGTAGACCTTTTTAATTTAAAAAAACGGCGGTTTATGTAAGTTTTATTGTTGTTCACCCATATCCACCCATCCCATGTGTGATCGTTCCGACAGTATGACGGAGTGTTTTACCCGTTCCTTCTTACCAGGTCCCCCCGACATGGCAACGCTTGCATAAAATATTACGAGGCTTATCAAAGTTAAAGGGCACAATTGATTTTCAACTTTTAGGAGGTTGTTCTTTGCAACGGGCTTTTTCAATTTTGAAGTAATACATTATTGTACAATATTATTATTATTATTTTTTTATACCACTTAGTTGGCAGACAAGCACACGGCCCACCTGATGGGAAGCGGTTACCGTGGCCTATGGACGTATGCAACACCAGGGGTGTCACATTCGCGCTGCCGACCATGAAGAAACCTTCTGATGCCCCTCTTGAAGAACCCCATATTGTAGGCGCTTGGGAAAACCGCAGCAGGGAGGTCATTCCACAGCTTGAGTGTGCGTGGGATGAAGTTTCTTTCATACCGCACAGTGCGTACCGTCTCAGGTCGCAATGTGTGGGGATGAATTCCCTGCCTATGGCGAGAGGTGCGATGATAGAATGTAGCTACGGGCATCATGTCAAACAATTCATCTGAGCACAAACCATTGTATAGGCGGTAGAACACACACAGTGAGGCAAAATCCCTCCTAAGGCTAAGAGGTTCCACTCTACCTGTGAGTATGGGATTGTCAACCAGCCTCAATGCCCGTCTTTGCAACGAGTCGAAGGGGTCAAGCTGGTATGCAGGTGCTCCAGCAAAAAGTTGACAGCAGTACTCCATGTGAGGCCGGACCTGTGCTTTATAAAGAAGGAGTTGCTGCCCCGCAGTGAAATACTGCTTCGCCCTGTTGAGCACTCCGAGCTTTCTTGATGCCAACTTAACCTTGTCCTGCAAATGACTTCGGTATTGGACGTCACTGGAGATATCGACACCAAGGATCCCGATACTCGGGGAGATGGTAAGAGGTGTGCCCAGGAATTGCGGCGCTACAATGAATGGGGTTTTCTTAGCGGTGAATACACATACTTGTGTCTTAGTGGGGTTGAATTGGACTAGGTTTAGTCGACCCCAATCGGACACTCCAGAGAGAGTAGTCTCGATTTCAGACACAAGTTGTTCGCGACTCTTCTCCACCTCGGACTGAGGGATATTTGCACGGCCCGTGTAACACGTGTCCCCGGTACTGTCGTCCGCATAACAATGAATGGAGCCATCAGACAGCATGTCATTGATATGCAGCAGAAACAGCGTCGTAGTTCACCAAGTAAGGTTTAGCGTTTTCAATGATATCTCCTTAACAGCTCGATTTTTTACGACACTTTCAATCAGTATCATCCAATTTCTACTAATTTACTTGCACAAAACCTTGACTTATTTACACCAAGTACTATAATTTAATTAAATATAAAACCTAGATACTATAGTGTCACATGAATCACTCTATCTATTGGTGAACATGAGTATGAAAAGCCGTTCAGTAGTTTTTAAGCATATCGTTCGCAGACAGTTTTCAGAATGTGGGACTTTGTTTCATAACGTGATATGTTTATCTAAAATATAATTAGGTGGGACTATATTAACTATATTTTATATTATACCGAAATATACAATAATTAAAATATAGTTAGAAATAGAAATTAGGGAGAGTGAGTTTAGAGTGTAAATAGTTACAATTACAAAAAAATACAAATAGCACGTATGTACTCAGAAAGTATGAATCAGAAAAAATAAATGAATTTACTCGTGTGAACTGGCACAGTAACGAAGGCGAGTCGAATGGCCACTTTCATAGTGGAAACCCTACGCCCAGCCGGCACTATACCCTTAAATTGTTCTTATTTTCGCGCCTTGCAACGCATTTCATCTTTTCAACGTCAGATTTTTGCTTTTATTATCGAAGCTTTTAAATTTTAAAGACGTATTTGTTTTGCTACAGATTTAAGCGATATGTATTAGTTTTTACCCATTCTTTTAGTTGTTTTGCTTGACACGTTTCGGTTGAAACGTATTTATTTTCAAGCTATGTTACGGCTATAGTACAACCTTACATTATTCTTAGCTACTACTATTATAAATGCAAAACTTTTGATAGATGTTGAATAGATGTTTGTTGGCTGCAGGAAATGTGGCACAAAGACAGGTTATAGTCTGAAATAGCACACAGACTGCTTTTAATACCAATAATAGGTGCGCGTAGGTCGCGGGATCGGGTTCACTAGTAGGTATTTGTATAAAAACGAGGGCAAAATTTGACCCTAACAAGTTTTCAGCACAATAAACATATAGACGTCACAAATATGACGCGTACGTTTCTATCGTCGTACACTTTATACAAATAAACAACATCTGAATCGTTTAAATTGATAATTTAGATCTGACGTAGATTAAATTAAATCATATTCTAGTATTCAGAGGAAAATTCTAGGCAATACGTTCCTTTTGTATGACATTGGTTTCGACTAGAGGTATCTGAAACAAAGGCACTGACTCACCGTGGGATGTACGTGTGGATGTGAGTATAGTTGCATTCTGCGTGTGTCCAACGTATACGTGTTCGACGGCAGATCGTTCATGTCGAAGGTTGTCTCGGGATGCAGGCCAGGAGTCAGCCGCGAGACGTCGTCTTCGCAGCCTCCATCGAGGCCTGCTCCATCAGTACTCCGGGCCACTGATGACAAATTGAAGCGTCACTGTAAAATTTACTCTAATACATTTTGTAATATATCTAGTATAAAATAACTATTGTAAAGAGGAATCTAAACGAGGGATTGATGAACAAGGCAAATCTCTATTGCCTGAAAACAGTAATTTAAGTAAGTATTTTGAAGTGAATCGTTATTAGTTTTCCAATTAGTATATAATATTTGTTTAAACTTTCGATGATATATATATCGATGATTATTTTTCTAATATATTTTGCTTGTTTATAAGTATCTCTTACTTTCAGATAAAAAAATCGCAACTCCTGATTTACAAGTAAACCTCTTTACGACCTTTCTTGGCCGCTCGAGTAGTATTGTTGGTTAATTTGAATGTTATCAACAGCTAAACACGACTTATACCTACCTAAAAATGTATTTATCTATAGAAAATTTGCCTTCTTATTTTACTTGAGTTATTGTACTGGTAAGTCTACTTTACTCTTAGGAAAATATTTAATAAACAGTTCTTTACTATTAGTTACTTATCAATTATTATTTTCTTGATATTGATAGGTACTATGTATTAATTTTTAAGTATTCGACTATCTATATCAGATTTTGCGGTTTCGAGTCTCGCCAAGAACAAATATTTATATGCAGGAGTATCTGCATTGGTCACAATAAATTCAAATGGTCAAATAAATTGGTAACAAAAAAATTAGGTCGGCTGTGTGCTAGTCTGCCACCTAAGTTGTAGATATAATAATACATTTAGAATCCACCTTACAAATTATGCCTAAATAATTAGGATCTAGATAGCTCCGTATAATATGTCCTAGAATCATCTTCATCGTTCTCTGGGCGGTTTTCCAACTCAGTTAAGGTCGGTTTTCCATGTTGTAGAATATTATTTATTTATTATAACATAAACTTACCTATATTAACGGACATTAAAGGATCATAGCATAGGTTTGATGATGATGACATTTTTTTATTTAGGACACGTCAATTGGATTTTGCCTAGTCTGATGGTAACCTGAAGGCGAAATCTCATAAAATGGGTCACCATTACATACGTGTTAAAATCCAGCTGCTATAACATTTTGAAAACGATAGCAGATCGGTGAGACTCGCCTGTTATAGTTAAAAATATCTGTCTAAATAGGGACAATAAGGGACTGGGCACTGATTGATAAGTGCAATAATAATTCACAAGATAGGTAAGACTTGAACTTCTTTTAAATTCTTTTAGTTAAATAATAAATTAGATTTATCTTTTACATTTAATTTTAGTTCTATTAATTAAATTACAAATTTGACATAATATTAATTTAGTTTTTAGGGTTCCGTACCACAAAGGGTAAAAATCGAACTCTATTACTGAGACTTCGATGTCCATCTAAAACACAAAATAAAATATTTTTTAACGGGAGTCCCCTTAAAAACTGTTTGTTTCTTTTAGAATCACAGAACAAACGTTATTTTTATTGCTATCTGTTTGTCTTTCTCCAGGCTCTATCTAATGAACCATAGACAACTGAAATTTTCGCAGGTGTTGGTTGCTACTTTAGCTAGAAATACGCGGTGCGTGAAAAAGCATATGATGAGGCCGTCAAGCTGTGCTGTGTGTACAATTGGAACATGGTACATATATGTATGTAATGGTGACCCTCATTTCTGCTTACCATCAGCTTACCATCAGGCGAGGCAAAGTCTAATTGACGTTGCCTGTATAAAAAAATACTAAAAACAGAATATAATATGTTTAAGCAGGGCTCTTATAGAACATACGATATTTTTATTTCTATGCGATTGTCTTCCATCAGATTTGCATCTAATGAAACGTGATAATGCCGCAATAATAAAAATTACTAAAAACAGAAAAAATAAGGGGGCTCTCATATAATAAACGCGATTCTAGTACAGTAGTAAACAACTTTGAAAAAATATTGTATAGATAAATAGCACGGAACCCTTCATGCGTGAGTCCGACTCGCACTTGGTGAATTTTATTTTTTACTATGTGATATTACGTTTTTCCTCTATTTTGACATCATTATTATTATACTTATTATATAATTGAACATTTCAGAGGTTTGTTCGCGATGAACGCAACGGGTCGTGATGCGGTTTTTTTGTTAGAGATTTCTTGGTCAGACTTAAAATATTACATTTGTTTGGTTGCAATCGGTTGATAAAACTGCAGATAAGAGATCCACGTGGACAGGGTCGCGGGCGGAAGGCTAGTTTGATATTATAATTCTTACAAACAAAGACTCCATTTTTACTAACATATTTTTAAGTATATTAACAAGATTTGGATTTCTTTACTGTCCGAATTAAATTATGAAAAATTAGAAGTAATTATCTACCATTAAACGTCATTCTATGGAAAAGTGGCAAGTGTCACCAAACTCTCACATATTATGACCGACGTCACCCTAGACAGTGATGGTCCGTGATTCACTTACGTTGACACTTGAACATCTTTACAGCATTGTGACTCATAAGCTACAGCTAAAGGGTACTTGGGTACTTCCTCCTTTGTACTTCCGAAATACCGTGGTTTGGAACTAAATTCATTTTATTTCATATTTTGTAAAAAATTCTCTGAAGCTAATTCACGATGCAATCATTAGTAAATGCTAGTTCTTAGAAGCATAAATATAGGGTGATAATACGGTCAGGTGGTCGGACTAAGGGATACAGCTGTTCTACTTACGACAGTAAACATAATTATTATAATCCATGACAAAGTGTCTGCTTGACGGCAGTAGGCTCACTCCCTATTACGTCTAACTGAAAATCATTGTTGGCGAAATATTGCTGTTAATACACATCTGCCTACCCCTTCGGGACAGAAAAGAAGGAAAATCATTAGTTTTAGGAAATGCAATCGACGAGCTGGGCAAGTTGTCAAGTTTATTGGTAAAGGAAAATGCACAAAACAATACACGCAACAAACCACATTGCACTGTAGGTGCATTTGCAATATCTTACCTCAAGAGGGATTTAGCTACGAAGGCATGAGGGGTTCTGGGAGATGGGTATAAAGGTAAAAACATAAAACTGGAAATGTGACAACAAAATCTAATATATTCAAAAAAACTTTTCTAGAGGAAAAACTTTTCGAAATCTTTTGATGTGCCCAATGTTGATATTATTGGTTCTCACCGCGAGCCTATTAAGAACTGCCCTCAACGCTGGAACTATTATAATGTTTCCTAATTTAAAACATTAGTTTAAGTAATTAGAGATTTTTTTCTAAATTCAACAATATCTTAAATTTAGTAGTTATACCTTATTATTTTTGCATAATAGTTATATTAGTAAATAATAGAATAATAATACTTAAGACTACTTGCTTCCTGGAACTTGTACTTAAATATGTACTGAAAAATCATAATGCCAAACATTATATGGGTAATAAAGTCAAAGTTAAAGTCAAAAATCATTTATTCTGCATAGACCATTAAATCGGAACTTACAAAACGTCAATAAAAAAGGAACATGAAAACCAGCCAATAAATTAATCTCAAAATAATTAGATTAAACATTACGAACGTCCAAGGAATATACATATTTATTTAATACTCCACTAATATCTACCTACCTATTTTATTCTGTTTCAGCAGTAGTTTAAATGCCCATTGCTGAAACACATTAAATTTTAAACCTATTGCTATTACTCACCCACTTTTTGATATTCAGGACGAAGAAAATCCTCCACCGCCGTCGTGGTGCCGTAATGTCTCCTTGCAAAGTTAGCAAAAGCAGAACGGTAAACACCCTCAATTTATCATCACTTCATAAAGTTCTGTAGTTTATTTAATTCACTTTTTATTATTATGATAATAGTCCAACGGTAAGCAATAGAACGTTTTTACTTTATTTTATAACAATTTAATTTATTATTTGGGTAGAATTATTGGAATTTATTTTTAAAATAACGAAATAGGTGTTCGATGGGCGGGCGGGCGTAGATTAATTTCGCGTCTCTCGGCAGCCGAAAGCAGAGCGCGATGCGAGTAGCGCGTGCCGTAGCCGAGCAGTGGACTGACTCAAGTGCTCGCGCTTCGTGCACAATATCAACATAAAGCTCGGCGGCGGCGGCGGCCGCTACCGCGTAGGCGTCCTCACACTTACATATATTAGCCTGGAATATTCAGTCAATTACATATTGAAAAATCATATTTGATATTTTTCACGATTCACAAAATTTAAAAGATTCTATGTTGCAGTTGAATTCAGTAGTTTAAGAGGTAATAATGTGTTTGACAATTGTCACCATGCATTTGATGCATATTTGTTGAAAAATCATAATTTTCCTTAATCAGGGAAAACGTAATCTTCGTAATATGAAGTAATGGCGAGTGGGGCAGAACGCAGTCTCATTGGCGGAGCTGTGCCGCCCAACGCCAATAGCACGGGAAGGAGGAGCCGCATCGCAATCGCTTCAAAGTTCGGCCAGACACGGCTCTTGCCTCCCTAATTTTCATTTTTTAATGTAAATATAGCATTTGATAAAATAGGCAATAATTTAACTAAGCAATAAAATAAGCAACGAGACTCAACGATAGTCTTTCACTCCAACATACTGTGAAGGACTATTGAATGCAATAAACTGCAGTCACTTTCAAGTACCTATCAAAAAGAAATCTCTTATGTAATTTAAAAAATAATAATAAAATCATTTAGATGATATTAAATTTCTAGGTAACAACGCAAATTTAAAAAAATATAGGTAGATATGATATTTAAATTACACTCATATACACACAGTATATCAAATCCATAGTGAAAAATAAATAGCTACATATTGTGTTATGAATTTATTTAATTTTTTAACAAAAAAGAGATCCAATTGGCCAGACGGGTTGGTACAGGGTTTTATTTCGAGTTTTCCTTCTCTCGCAGTGATATCGTCTACGTATTTTTCCGTTTGTCGCTTCTTACGACAACTGTCGGATGAGATGGGGTGATACTTGTGATGTGGTGCTACCGTGTGGAGAAGGAATGCTGGAGAAAGAATATAAGTCTGGCAATAATGTCAAGGAAGGACCACATTGACATAATTGCCAGTCGTCTTTATCCATGTTCTACCTTGTCACTGAGAAGTCTTACTTAGTATTTTTATTTTCTAAGATATATCTGCCATTACTTATTTCTACAGCTGGGTGCATTTTTTTTCTAGAAATCTTTTTTTTTTTGTTAAAATTAGTTGTTTTTCCCTAGTAGTAGCTGTAGAATTAATAATACTCCTACAATAACTCAAACGAAACAATCCAAAAGTTTATGGTTAAGGAGTTTGATTATATACCTCCGTAGTCCAAATTTAGAGCACTCCATTTATGCTGTACATCACTAAGAAGTTGTATTGTCTATTTTTGTAGTCCAAGTTTGGACGATTTCAAAATGTCTTGACATACATGTTGGAGGATTGCCATAAAAGTAACAATGTTTCGGTCATTACACACTATCTATTTGATTTTGAGGAGTTCCCTTGTGAATCTACGGTATCCCAGGTCCAATAACAAAAAAAATAAGATAGCAAAGCTAATCCTAAACGAATAAAGAATTATCTATCTATCTATCTATCTATAAAAATAATTTAGAAATATCAAAAATATAGCTAAATATTATGTACACCTATAAATACCCATTCAAAGGATACAGGCGTGATGTTATGATGTGGCCTTGCATAAATAATGCAGTAATATACAATTGCAGCAATCGCAGCTGATTTCCTGGTATTTATTGAAGAGTTACGTGGTCTGTCTCCCCCTCATCAGATCTTCACAAAATTCAAATGGGAACATTTCGAAATTTACCTCTTTCGAACAAAAACAGAACTTTGGAAATCCACCCACAAATGACGGAGCTATCTACGCGCGTACAAACTGAGAATTGAGATCCTCCTCCTTTCTAGAATTCGATTAAAATGGTTCACTATGTCAAAGTGGCTATTTGCTAACTTCTCTATTACCTAAGGCTGTATTGCACCAATAAAATACTATCATCAAAACTAACTTCTCCCATTTTTTTCAGTGAAATTCATTGTAATAAAATTGGGCAAGTGCGAGTCGAACAGGCACACGAAAGGTTCCGTTTCTTTTTCTACACAACATTAGAGTCTAATGTCTAATAATTAGACATTACATTATAGCTCTTTCATAAGGTTCACCTGTCATCTGTAAATAAAGTGTCTGTCTGTAACCAAATCTTGTTAAATCAGACACCCATTTCGCTGTTTCCGATGGATCTGAAATATAGTATTATGTAAATTGTGTAATAACAATTCAGTATGATATGAAGCTGACCTGATGATCAAGGGTTGGGCAAGCATTCCACGATGGAATCAGTTAAGATATTCTAGTTTCAGATAAGTAGTTTGTTTTGTTGTCTTAAGCACTTCTCTTGGCATATGATATGATTAGGAATATTTTTTGTAGGCGATCTTGATCTATATCATTTTATCAATGTTATTCGGTCTGCCTATCAACAATGCTTTGTGTACTTATTAGTTCGTGGTAATTATAAAAAAGCATTTGTATATTTATTTACCCCCTTTAAAAAAGCAACAAACTATCAGAGCGCAGAACAGGTAGTACTACGATGTGTCTTCGAAAGAAAAATCGAACTGGGAACCAATTTTGCTCAGAAATATGCTAGATTCTGCTCGAATCGATAGTTTAGTTTCAAGCATCTAACTAAGGTCTTCCTGCTGTCATTATAATACCAAGCAAAAATCGATAACAAAATCACTTGTATAGTATAGGAGTCCCCTGCAATATTCATGTCATTTAAATTTTATGTTTAAAGTGCAGACACAGCTGAATATATGTCAAGCGCCTACCTGTTGACATTATTATTATCAACATAAAGCGATACCTATAACAATCACATATGTTGTATGGGAGTCACTCTTAAATGGTTATTTTATTTAAATGGTTTTGTACATATTTTTACCTGACTACGGCGAAGCAAAAGGAAGGTTATGATTTTGACAGTCTATGTATGTATGCAGGTTCATCTGTTCCCTCATAGCTTCTCAACCACTAATTAAAACAGGACAAATGTGGTATCGTTAGAAGCATCTTAGTCATCCACTAGCTATAGGCTATATAACGTGTCACTGAATCTAATGTGGTTCCCTCTAGCGGTCATAAAATTTTGTGTTAAAAATTAAATTTGAGATAAATATGTCTGTTTGGTATCAACTAAAGGGGCTTAATTAGCACATTTCAAATAAGCATAAATTATACCTATTTCTTTATCCAAAATAATATTAAAAATAAAAAACTACTTCTGAAAAAGTATTAACAAGAATATATCTACACTCGAGAGCAATGAATCCGGGTCACTTAAAGAATGTTAAAAATCTCGGAAACTAAAAATGATAGGTTAATGCAATAAATTGTATTTAATAGACAATGTAATACTCCTTAAATGAAAGTAAAAAAAATATGAGTCACCATACATTTTATTAACACAAAATTACATAAAGAAAAAAACTGCTGATCTCTCCTTAAAACAAAAATAGGAAACATGAAATTTTTGAACTTTATTACGATTTTCTTGAATTTTAATACTTCGTATTGCCTCCTCGTGCTTCCATTACTGCGTTTACGCGGTTTGGCATGCTGTACACCAAGTTCCTTATACGATTTTGGGGAATATTCTCCCATTCCTCTGTGAGAGCAATTTTGAGCTCACGAAGCGTGATTGGGGGAGGGTTTCGTTGTTTTACGCATCTGCCTAGCTCGTCCCAAGCATGCTCGATCGGGTTGATATCCGGGCTGCGCGCTGGCCACTCCATACGAGTAATGTTCATCTCTTGAAGGTAGTCATTCACAATCCTACCTGTATGAGGTCTGGCATTGTCATGCATAAATATAGCATCCTCACCTAAATTGACCATAAATGGACCAACGTGATCATTGAGGATTTCTTCCACATATCTTACGCTAGTTAAAGAGCCGTTTTCTATGATCACCAGCTCTGTGCGACTTTCAGAAGAAATTCCGGCCCACACAAGTACAGACCCACCACCGTAGGCTACTTTTTCTTCGATGCATGCTTGCTTGAATCTTTCCCCTGGTCTTCGATACACTCTGTGTCTTCCATCGTGCTTGTAGAGCATAAATTTTGATTCGTCGGAGAACATAACTTTTGACCAATCTTCAATACTCCAATTTACGTGGCTCTGGGCATAACTTAGTCTCGAAATACGATGCCCACGCTCCAGTTTAGGGCCGTTTGCAGGTCTAAGGGGTTTTAAGTTAGATTCAGCAAGCCGACGTCTTACTGTCCATGCACTTGGGTTACTTCCTCCGAGGCGTCGAAACTGATTGGTGAGTTCAGTTCCTGTGAGAAAGCGATTTCGAAGCATGGTGTTCACCAAGTATCGGTCTTCTCGTGCTGTGGTACACCTGGTTCTGCCCGTTCCTGGTCTGCGTAGGTTAGAACCAGTTTCTTCGTAACGTCGGAGAACTCTTTGTACTGTTGACAGCGACACACCGACAGTCCTGGCTGTATCGCGCTGACTCCGGCCGGTTTCCAGCATTGTAAGTATTCTGGTGCATTCTTCAGGCGTAAGCGACATAATTTCAGCTTGATTAATGAATATAGAGCACTATCAACATGGTTTATGTACCCACATAAATGACAGATTACAAACAAAAGCAACACCAAATGCTGTAATTTCGTAGTTCCATCTTCGAAAGTGGCCCTTTTTCAAATTTGATTTTTTTATGATATAACTTTACAATAACTAAGAAGTTTTAATACCTTCATTTAAGGAGTATTACATTGTCTATTAAATACAATTTATTGCATTAACCTAGCATTTTTAGTTTCCGAGATTTTTAGGATTCTTTAAGTGACCCGGATTCATTGCTCTCGAGTGTATTTTTTTTATATAGAACACGTCAATTCGTCAATTCGTCAATTCGTCTGATGATAAGCTGAAGGCAAAGTCTCAGAAAAGAGGGTCACCATTACTTACACATACCGTGTGACAATGGTGATACTCAGCTTGACAGCCTCATCATATGCTTTTTCACGCCTCGCTTAAAGGACCCGGGACTGTAGGAAGAAGGAAACACGTGAACTGGTAATGAATTCCAGGCCTTAATGGTGCGACAAAGGAAAGAGTCACCGAACCGCTTGGTAATATCTAGGATAACCGTATGCCACCTAGTCTAACAAAACAATACATTGTAGGGAAAAGTGACTTACGACCACGGCTATACTAGATATTTTCTTGTTTAATACTTTTTCAGTAGTCGGGTTTTAGTTTTAAACTAATTTTTGTTGCGGTCATTAATATCGGGCAAAAAACCTACATAAAATCACGTATATGAGCCGTCACGTATATTGTATGGGAGCTTCCTTAATTTTTTTCTGTTTTTAGTAATTGTTGTTATAGCGACAATAGTAATACATTATCATACAAGGTTTGTTCAATGAGCCCGCCTTTAAAAATATTTTATTCTGTTTTTAGTATTTGTTGTTATGGCGGCAACAGAAATACATTATCTGTGAAAATTACAGCTTTCTAGCTATCATTGTTCATACAGCCATATAGCCTGGTGACAGACTGACAGACGGACAGCAAAGTCTAAGTAATATGGTTCCGTTTTTACTCTTTGGGTACGGAACCCTAAAAACGGAAAATGATAGCATTGCGGGAACTGATTTCAGAAAACTTTTCTGTTTTATTTTTATCTAACAATATTTTTATAGTGACCCTGTCAATTGTTAAATTTTAATGGACTATAATGATAATTCAATCACTACTCTTTATTACTACCTCAAAGATCGTTGGCTCGGTTGATGCTCATTGCAAATAACCTAGGTATATTTTGTACTTTGATCACTCTTTAAGCCCCAATTTATTAATTGTCAAATAACGTATGGGAATTTACCGGGTTTGCTGACATTTATGAATACAGCGCAGTTCCCCTGATATATAGTCTATAAATTTGCTCGATAAAACTGACTATTCAATAACAACCAAACAAACAATCTTCAGCTTTATAATATTAGTATGGAAGTAAACTTGTATGAATCAGGCAAATTTCGAGTGTCCGAGACGTTGCCCAACGTAAAGTATTTTCTTGGACGTTAACTTATTGCAATCTAGGTCGATGTAAAAAAAGTATTTTTAGCTGCCGTATATCTTGACCCTAAATAGCGAGAGAAACGAGGCCTTGGTGCGCGTGGATTGGTTTAATATAATCTATGATTGGTGGATGTAGCACGGGGTGCTACAGTGGCGAAAAATAACCCAAAAATGCATACTGCGCATAATAAGTATATTTTGTGATGTGTTTGGGGTCAAAATATACACCGGTAACCATTCTACCTTTAAATATTGCATCGTTCACTCTCATGAATTACCTCTTTTTATTTTATTTTTTTACATACCCACGGGTACGGGGTATCCCCTCTTCCACCGGAGCCGCTGGAAGAAGTTATGTCGGACTCGAACCGTCCAAAACACACGCCGGCTGTGGGTCGTTTTTTGGTTGCCGAAGGTGAGGTAAACAGGCATATCAGTCGCACCCCGGCCGACCCCGGGCCATTTCTCACGATCTGGCCTTCTCCTCGGGTGTGGAGAACACAGAGTCACCAACTCGTCCCCGGAAATGGGAAGGCACACCAGGTGCGCCGCCGCCGCGGCCTGCTTCTGTCAGGGTGACAGGCGGCTCCACCCGTTACCCCCAGGCGTGCGCTCATGGGGGGCGGAGGTCATTCATCGACCTCCGACGCCCGAGTTGCCTTCGTACGCGGGCAGCTTGGCTTCCGATCTTTCGTCGCTCCCGCTGCTGCCGCTCCCGCCCCGCCTCCTCCTTCACAAGCATCACTTCCTCGCAGAAGGAGGCGCCGGCCGCCCACGCATCCGCGCAGTGGACCATCGCCACGAGCAAGGTGGAGAGCGTGAGAATTCTCACTCCCAGGGCCGCCACGCAACGCAATCATAGTATAGGTACCTACATATACATACCTTTGAATTGGCTAACGTTTCTACCAGAGGTACTGGCCGACTGGTTCAGTGGTGCACACCCGCCGTCTTTGAGTCCGTAAGGTAGAACGTTCTTCATCCTTCATCCACCCGCACATTCTCGATATTTTTTATATTTTCTTTTTGCCATGTACCCTCACATACCACTGTCACAGACAGATAATACGGTTAGATGTAAATCACTCTAAAGATAGTCGTACATATGTCCAATGTGTCACAATTACCCAGAATTACGTTTACAGGTCTGAAATCTAAGTTCAACCTAAGTTGACTAAGAATTCTGTTTCCTGGAAATGCCGAATGCAGGTATTCTATGGTCAACTATTTGTAATAGCGAAAGAATCTTGCTACTACTTAGGTAGGTATTCGACTTTACTGATCTTATTGAAGAGGAACATAATAAGCTTGAGCTTCCATTATAAGTACCCTACAGCCTATCTATCTATATCATATGATTAGGTAGGTTCAGTCGCCGTCAGAAGTTGCTGAACATTATCAAATTTAAAAATAGTTATTGGTAAAGCATATCAAATTTCATCAAAATCGGTTTAGTCATTTAGGCGTGAAAGCATAACTAACAAACAGTTTCGCATTTATAAATATAATTAATTAAAAAAAAATATACTGCAAAATGGGTAAAAAATTAAAGTGATTATCATGAGGACTTCTAAATGGTATATATCATAACCCCATTTAAATTATTTTTAAATAAAAATTAAATACCCGTCTGATGCTGAAAAGATCGTATCTGGCCCCAACTAACTCGAGCCCACCGAACAGAGCGTCTTCTAATCGCACACACTCATTTAAATTGGACTCAGCAGCATTATAGCTGTGTACTCTTTTTGATGAGTCTAAAATTGCGTTACATGGCATTGATGGAAGGAAGATGGTCTACCGACGTAAGGGAGAGCCTTTTGCACAATGCTGCTTTCAAGAGAGGCTTGCTTATGGCGGTGCTTCATGGACTTCAAGAGAGGCTTGCTTATGGCGGTGCTTCATGGACTGTCTAGGACGGTATTTCCGCAAACGCCAAAATTCAACTAGAGGTTGTTACGGAACTACGGTTGCCAACATTAAATGCTGAAAGGTATATTCGTGAGTGCTTAGAACCGCACGTGATGCCATACGTGGACCATGTGGGCCCAAATTTCCTTTTTATGCATGATAATGCACGAGCCCATACGGCCGGCATCGTCAGAGAATATCTTCGGAATAGGAACATCACAGTTCTGGACTGGCCAGCCAGAAGTCAGACATAAACCCGATTGAGCACATGTGGGACGAGCTAAAAAGACGTGTTAGGGCTCGTCAGCCAGTTGCCCAGAAGATGCCGGAGTTGAAAACTGCCATTGAAGAGGAATGGGAAATGATCCCTCAAAATTTCATAGAACGGTTGATAAACTCTATGCCTAATCGTAGGAGAGCTGTCGTAGATGGCCATGGAGGCAACACGGGTTATTAAATTTAACCTTTATTTCATAAAACATGTTTTTTATTCAAAAATCAATTGCCTTCATCAAGGCGCATACCCGACTTGTTAGACGTGGCTCCATGTCGTGTAGTATTCTGAATTCAAATTTAAAACAATTCGATCGAAAAAGATGGTAAAATGTATCAGGTTTAAAACTGCATCAATAGTTTTTGTTCAATCTAGCAATCATATTTAGGTAGGGGCCATCGAAACCTGAACTCTAAGGTGGGTCAATAGATGTGTCCACGAGTGTACTTCATGTATTACTCGTTATACTGTGCACACGACCACGAATTCCTAATGGCTTGTGTTTAAAAACCAAACCAAAAAATTGAATTTGGATTATCCGCGAATATACGGATTATGGTAAGAACACAAACACACCAAAACGTAATAACTGGTTTTATGAATTAGGGCTTAATTAAATAATTTAAATTAAGAAAAAATGTCGCCAATTTTCCGCCGCATTTAACTCATAATAACAGAGTAATTATTTTCTCGTAGTCAATAATAAAAAGTAGGGTACCTAACACGTGAAAAAAAACATCATCTTGGCTCGTGAGCCGCTCAGAAGACTGTTCTAGAATCAACTATAATCTGCTATAGAATCCTTTGCTCCTTTCGGGATACAACTTGTGTCGCATCAAGAATTCACCTTTTTCGCTTGTTGGCTACTTGCAAATGATTTGAAGTGCTTCTTTGATGATGGATCAAATGTCAGGATCGAGATTTTCCTGAGTAAAATGAATATGAAAATGGGAGATTCAGTATTAAACTTAGGCGACATTAATATAATAAAACGTAGACGTGATAAGTTTTACTAAACAATGATAGCCAAAGCCAATACTACCTATTTAAAAGAGACAAAAAATTAAATAACATCTGTAAGAACTTTAAAGTTACAAAATCCAGTGAAGCAAACAGAGACTGTAACTGAGGTAATTTTTCTACATTATTGTTTAATAGCCCATGGCCGATGGCCGTTGGAGCAAATGAGTCCTTGAGTGGAGACGGCGAAAAGCCCAGCGGAAGGTAGGGTACCCTCTAGCCTGGTGGACGGACGACCTGAAATAGATAGCTGGGACAGACTGGATGCGGAAGGCAGAGGATCGGATAAAATTTCGCACATTGGGAGAGGCCTGCAGTGGACTGCGGTGAGCTAATTGATTGATACCTATCTAGTAACAGTAAGTACTTTCAAGGTAAGGAGACCAAGTGGTTTCATCAAATCATAGTAACTACTCACTCTAGCTCTTGATATGGTTCATATTGACTTCAACGCTAGTGTCCGCCATCAGTCTCCCTAAAGGAAATCATGCACCAGTGCCTCTAGACCCCATATTAAGTGTTTACCAACTTTAAATAAGTCGATGTAAACATGCTAATTTTTCCTTTCTTATTTCTTTCTGTCTTGTATGCTTTCTTTTCTCCGGTTCATCTGCTGCAACGTTCTCTCTGTCACATCCTTCGTTGCATGTTGCATTGTAAATTTTATCAGGCGCTTCGCATTTGATGTGTTTTAGCACTTCTATGGGTGTGTGTCTGTCTTAATATTATTTCCATCACGGTACATCATAATGTAGGTAGGCTTAAGTAGTGATAGTGCTCATCCACTCTGTTTTTTTCAATTACAATCGTGGCTAGCAATCGCACCTAGCGATAGACCTCCGTTTGTAGTACCTCATTATTTGTAAAATGTAACTTTTTAACAGAGTTCTGGAAACGAGGAGGTACTACATTCGGATGTTTATATTTTTTGTATGTTTGTACTCGCATAGCTCCGTCATTTGTGGACTGATTTGCGAAATTGGTTTTTTGTTCGAAAGGGGTATACCTATTCCGAAATGGTCCCATTCAACTAAAATCCTCTTTCGTTCGGTCAAGTGCTAGTGATGTGGGTATATGGAAATACTGCTATCGAGAAATATGTTGCAGATCCTAAAATTTCTTAAAAAAGTTCGTTTCATTAAAAATCATACTAAAATTGGAATATAAATTTTGTTAAACTTGAATAATAAAATAGGCAAGGTTTAAAGTTTTCTTCTATGCCTAAGATAATTGAGAGATGTAGGTACATACTTACGTTTTGATACATTATTATTGTTTTTTTTTATTTAAAACACGTCAATTAGACTTCGCCTTGCCTGATGGTAAGCTGAAGGCAAAGTCTCAGAAAAGATGGTCACCATTACTTACACATACCGTATGACAATGGTGACACTCAGCTTGACGGCGTCATCATATGCTTTTTCACGCCCCGCTTCAAGGACCCGGGACTGTAGGAAGAAGGAAACACGTGAGCTGGTAATGAATTCCAGGCCTTAATGGTGCGACAGAGGAAAGAGTCACCGTACCGCTTGGTTCTTGATCGGATCTTCTGCACCGTGTGCGGATGACATCTAAGACCTGCACGTGTTGTTCTGTGTAGGAAAGGGGAGGGTGGGACTAATTGGAAGAACTCATCAGAACACTCACCATTGTACAGACGGTAAAATACAGCCACGGACGCAACATCTCTACGTATCTGTAAAGGTTCTATCTAGGGTGTTCGTGACCTCGGGATTCCCAATGATGCGGACCGCACGTCGTTATTCAGGTTGCAGCGAACATCCATACCTAGGATATTGAGATTGTCCTGCAGTGGCAGTGGCGAGCTCTGAAGTGTGGGGAGGGAAAGCAAAGAAGATACTTTGGCTGTAAACGCACATACCTGCGTCTTCTTGGCATTGAACTCAACCAGGTTCTCAGAGCCCCATTGAGAAATGTGATCTAGGATCCCGTCAAGCTCATTGACAAGAAGTTACCTTTTCTCTGCGATATCTGACTACTTGGTCGTGACCTCGGGATTCCCAATGATGCGGACCGCACGTCGCTGCAACCTGTCGAGAGCATCTAGTAAGTACTTTGCTGAACCATCCCAGAGATGCGAGCAGTATTCCACACAGGAGCGAATTTGTGTCTTGTATAGAAGATACCGTTGCTCCGGCGTGAAAAATCGTCTCACTCTGTTCAGGACTCCGAGTTTTCGTGAGGCTGTTTTGATGATACTTTCGATGTAATTTTTGTTATTCAGGTTGCAGCGAACATCCATACCTAGGATATTGAGATTGTCCTGCAGTGGCAGTGGCGTGCTCTGAAGTGTGGGGAGGGAAAGCAAAGAAGATACTTTGGCTGTAAACGCACATACCTGCGTCTTCTTGGCATTGAACTCAACCAGGTTCTCAGAGCCCCATTGAGAAATGTGATCTAGGATCCCGTCAAGCTCATTGACAAGAAGTTACCTTTTCTCTGCGATATCTGACTACTTGGTCGCAGGATGTCCATGATAACTCCCATGTAAAGTGCTATCGTCTGCATAACAATGAAAATTACCAGTGGACAGCATGTCGTTGATATGCAGAAGAAAGAGAGTGGGTGTTAAGACGGACCCCTGGGGCACGCCAGCATTTATCTGCAGAAACTCCGAAGCTCGTCCGTCACAAAGGACGCGAATATGGCGCCCCTGCAGGAAGCTAGCAACCCAGTTGCACAGCCCAGGAGGCAGACCAAAGGCAGGTAGCTTGGAAAGAAGCGATTTGTGCCAGACTCTATCGAAAGCTTTGGCGATGTCAAGACTAATTGCCAGTGACTCGCCATGCTTGTCTATAGCCTCACCCCAAAGATGGATAACGTATGCTAGAAGATCACCCGTTGACCGTTTCGGCCTGAAGCCATATTGCCGGTCATTAATTCAGGAGTAATCGTCTAGGTGCCGCATAAGCTGTTTGTTAATTGTGTGCTCGAACGCTTTGCTCAGCACTGAGGTGACGGCTATGGGTCGATAGTTGGCTGGCTCCGAGCGATCCCCCTTCTTGGGAATCGGCTGAACATTCGCCTCTTTCCAAGGCAAAGGCACTTTACCCGAACTGTAGGACAGCCGGTACAGGCGCGTAAGCATTGGAGACAACTCCGCTGCACATTTTTGCAAAACTACCGCTGCAATACCATCCGGACCACTGGCTTTCCGGACATCAAGTGATTGCAGCACTGCACGGACATCGCGTTGCCTGATATGTATATCAGGCCTTGCGTGGTTACGGTTGGGTAGTGTCGGTCCACTAGTGGCACCACCGTTTCTACAGGTCTCCCTGTTCGGCGTGTCGCCCCGCGTCATCCCCACTAATCTACGCCAAGACCCACTGGTCCCACTAGTGCTGCGACAACCACCACCTCTGCCCGGCTATGCACTTGCTGACCCCTGAACACAATCCAACCGAGATTGAATTGCTATCGAGGGTTTTTCGCATTAGTGCACGGTGGTACCCACCCGGTCGAAACTTGAGACATATTTGTGCCACCAATTTTCTATCACCAGGACGCAATAATTATGTATCAAAACAAACAAACATAATAGATGTATACAAGGAGAACAAGGATATCCTTTCTATGTACTACATTTATATATTTTTATACCACTATGGTGGTAAACAAGCAAACTGCTGGAAAGTGATCTAATAAAGATTTAATAACTAAACATCGGCTGCCGAAGTAATTACATTCGTGGGATATTGAGGTTTTGGCCAAATTTTTTTAACCAACTCCATAAAAGGAGGAGATTCTCTTTTTTGATGTTTTAACTCCGTCATTTACGAACTGATTTTTTATTTTAATGATATTATACTTCCAGATTGATTTTATTTTTATCAAAATTCAGTTTCGGTAATAGGATCCATATAGGTCTTGTCTTGTCTTGTCTGTAATGTAATTTTGTGTGTGAAATAACAAAAATAGATTATAGGTAGGTACCCATTTAACCCTGCTACAATAAATATATGGATCAATCGAACTAAACGAGGGAATTGGTTTCCAAGCACTTACACACAACTAAAATACATAATCAATATATTGTGTCATTGCGTACAAACAATGACGATAATGTAGATCGTACTAATTAAACCCGTCCCATTCCTAAACTACTTTTTGCTATCGCGCGTTATCAATTTTAGACCAATCAAAAAGCAGTTCTTCGCCTATTCCCCGCCACCCTAGCTGAGGTAGCTGCCAGAATTGTTTGTTAGTAACATATGAAACAATAGGTGTAGGTGTTATATGGTCGTTGCTTGGTATCCATGTAAAAGTTACTATATCATTCAATTTTGTACAACGGGTCAAAAAGTGACGTATCTCAAAAATTAATAGACTTATTACTCGTTTTTGGAATGGAGACTGAGATATATCTTTTAGTGCGTTAAATGAGTCCGTAAATATAGTAATTTTCTTAAATTTCAAAAGAACAACATGTTAAATGGCTTTTGCAATGCCCATACATTCCCCGGTATATACTGAGGATTTTGGCGGTAATTTTTTTTTTTTGGCAAATGTTGTATTGCGAATGATATATTCCTACACCCAGTTTTTATCTGATAGCATTGACGCATCTGTAAATATTTGACTGCATTCATTATTTGTAATTCATATTTTCGTTAATATTACCTACATTAATATTTATATTCTATTTAATACTGGGATCTATAACAAGAATGTTGTAAGGCTATTAAGAGAGAGAAATACGGTTCCCCTTATGTAATGGATACTCTATACTTTTAAATCTTCTGTAGCTTATAACAAGACAGGTGGCATCTTTATGGGCCCAATTTAGACGTACTGAAAGTATATTCTCTGAAAGTAGGTAATTCTAATTTTACGAATAATGGGTGATCTTTGATTTGCATAGTTCGAAATAAGAATTTATCACATATATATTGTCTTCTGAATTTGAATGGGGGGTCACTGCATTCGACCTGTAAACAGTGTATCAGTGTCTATCTAATAGTACCCGTAATTATTCTTAGAGCTGTTGATTGGATAATATCTATTTTTTTAAAACACATTACCAGGCTCTAACAGAAAGGTGCCATAATCAAGGACACTCTTTATCAGGGCATTATTATAATAACGTCTAAATATAAGGGTGAGGAACCCATCGGACACCAGAGATGCATTTTAGAATATTAATATTTCGTTCACACATTCCCAAGACATCATCACAGTGAGGTACACTTTTTTTAATTATAAAAAATATTTAAAATCCTTAAAGCTGAGGATAATCCCTCCTACCATTCATGTATGCAGTGACTTTGTACATACCGGAGCAAATTGAGTGGATACTTTGGGACACTAACATTAGCATACCTTCTGACAGAGAATTCTAGATCCACTGTATCAATATTGTATAATAATGGCCTTAAAACTGGACCTTCCATACAGTTATGTATATACATTTTATTATTATTATCTACCTATATCAGGACAAAATTGGATGAATATTTCAGACTACTTATAATGAAATTGGCAAATAGAAGTGGAACGCTTAGTAATGCCAATTTATATTTTAAAATTGATATAATACTACTATCATACACTGCTGTAAAATCCAAAAAAGTTGCATAAACTTTATTGGAGAACGCAAGCCTAATGTCCGTAGTAAAGGTACTTAGGCTATCCATGGTACTTTGGCCTTTTCAAAATCCATGCTGACTGTTAGATAATAGATTGTTAAATTCCACAAACCATTCTAATCTATTTCTACCGAGGTGTTCTGCAATTTTAGCTAGCACGGTATTCAAAGATATTGGACGATAAAAACAGGGGTCTGAACTGATTTCAACAGATTTTTTGTGGTTTAAATAATACAATCAATTCTTGTGTTCTCATGGGATATGTCCTGAGAACATTACGTTGTTTATTATAGACAGATAATAGCTAAGGCTTTCGGTATTAAAATTTGTGATGAATGAATATGGAATGTGATCTATGCCTGGAGCAGAGTCCTTTAAATTTGGCATCATATTTTTAACTCTTTTATTGTTACCATGTAACAGATACATCACTCCCATACAAAAGCGTAAATAAACGAAAAGAATTGAACTTTAAACACGCGCTTTTCTTGCCATGCTATGATGATTATTGTAATAAAACGAACGTTACGAATGAACTATGTTTCTATTAATCAATTAAGAATGTTACAGAAGGGAAAAATATATAAATCATTAAATAAAACTATTATTTAATGATTTATATATTTTTCCCTTCTTGGAATATATATTACATTAATTGTTTTGTTCAAGTCAGTGTCTTCAGCCATTGGTATAAAATTACGAAATAATTTACAGTAGGTATATATATTCTTACCCGTAGCTAAAATATCAACAAATCTAAAATTAACGGATATTACCTATTGCGTAAGTACTAGATAACTACAGTATTAGAATGACCTATAAAGGAACACTTTTATACTACCTAACTCAAAAAACTCCTTAATTTACAATTTACATACTTATTATCTACCTACTTATGTTCAAAGACCTTCTTTATGTTTTGCAAGACAATGAAAGCGTTGACATCTGGGCTTAAGGATTCACAGAAACTTTTCTAACCATCCCTTTTCTTATCTCTAAGGATTATCTTTGTTTGTTTGGCATTTTTCTATACCACTTAGGTGGCAGACAAGCACACGGCTCACCTGATGGAAAGTGGTTACCGTTGCCTATGGACGTTCGCCACACCAAAGAGGTCACACTCGCGCCGCCAACCCTGTAAAAACCCCCACATTGTAGTTGCTTGGGTAAACCACGGCAGGGAGTTCATTCCACAGTTAAACGTGCGGAGGTTGAAATTCCTATTTAACTAACTATGCGTACTGTTTCAAGTCGCAATGTGTGGGGGTGGATTCCCAGCCTGTGGCGATAGATGCTATGATAGAATGTAGCCGTTGGCATCATGTCAAATAAATCATATGAACACACACCGTTGTACAGGCGGTAAAACACACGCAGCGAGGCAAAGTCCCTACAGAGACTAAGCGGTTCCACACCGCTAGCGAGTATAGGATTGTCAACGATCCTAAACGCCCGCCTTCGCACCAAGTCGAAGGGCTCAAGCTGGTAATCTGGTGCCCAAGCAAAAACGTGACAGCGGTACTCCATGTGAGGTCTGACCTGCGACTTATAGAATAGAACCCATTGCCCCGCAGTGAAGTACCTACTGCTTTGCCCTGTTAAGCACTGCAAGTTTTATGGGTGCCAGCTTGACTTTGCTCTCCAAGTATGTACGGAAAAACACTTGGCTATTTGTTAGTTGGTTCTTTCTACAGTCATTAATGTACAGTCCTGTCTTTCACCACTTTTTCTTCTTTTTACAGATTGTAAACATTCTTCATCTCACCATGGAGTTGTTACTTTATACAAACTCTTAAGTGGGAAAACTTCATCAGCCACTTGTATATATTAATAATTTAGCAAATGAGTCACAACATGCCTGGACATTAAATGAGAAGATCTCTGGTAAGTTCAGTACCCGCTGTTCTACTGTCTGTGTCTCTAAATAGCGCCCAGTCTACATGGATTGTACGTGGATTTCTTTTCTGTTTCAGTGGTTTATTGAATGGTAAAGTGATCATAATAGGGAAATGGTCACTGTCATATATTGAGTCTAATGGATCCCAAGCTAAAGAAGGTGCTAGATCATAAGTACAAACAGTTATATCAGGAGCAGTTGGGAGATCATAAAGACGAGTTGAGGTACCAGTATTTAATATACAATATACACATATTTATATAATCAATGAAGAATTATTGGTTTTAAGTGAACACTTTCATGTTTCAAAGCATTGTTTAGATTTGTTGTGGTTATGTCATTTACCTACGATTTGACCAATTTTTTTACTTCAGTTTGACGTTTTTGAACAATCTTGATCCGTGCTTCCATTTTGGATCATTGAACCACATAGGCCCTTACTAGTAAAAAAATACACAGGGTAAATATATGCAGCTATATTTATTCATTACATTTATATTTGTTTCAGATGTGTTCAAAGCACATTTCAAGGCACAATTGCAGTAATGTAATGTAATGATATTTCCAATGAGTCAGAAAATATCGAATAGGACCAAATAAATTACGCAGGAATTTCTAGCAGCATTTCAGGTGTTCAATACTTAGACCGATATATTATTGTTATAAAAGATTACAATTATATTTGTATAATACCTAAATCTCTTGCTTTCATTTTTAATAGTGCACAACATTTGGGAAAATTTTAACAGTCTAGCTATCGTCCGTGATACAGACTATAGTACCTAATAGGGCAGAGCGGTTTAGGAGTGAAAGGTGACGGGTGGAGGAGGGACGAGTTGGGGACTGCGTGATCCCTACAGCTCAAGAGGGCCTTGAGTCGGCCGCGGTGCGAGGGATAGATATGCCTTTCAATTCTGTGTGTGTGTATGTAACTTCTTATCACAATGTTCTAGCCAATAAAGATCTATTCTATAATCTCACCTTCAGCAAACCAAAAAGGACCCACAGGCGCCGTGTGTTTTAGTCGGTTTGAGTCCGATATGTATTCAGTGATGTAATAAATAAAGTTGTGAATAAAATAAGTAACACATTTTCATGTATTTCTTGAAAGTGTATGATGTATTGTTCTTTAAAAACCTTACCAACTCATTAGGGTGAAAAATAGTGTGATTATTTGCCATAATAGTATTTTCCTGATTGTTTATGATGAAAGACACAACATCCAAGTTCTATAAAAATTTGTACGACCTTTTTTTTTAACATGATCATCCTTACCATCGGCGCCCTGATGCGCATCACGTTGCCGCGCTGTAGCGGGAGAATAGTCTGTAGACACCATGCACTGGCAGCCACTATTCTCTCTTTCTTTTAGAACTACGTAGCTAGGAGTTGTGACTCGTTTGCGTATTAACAATTTATCCTTCTCCAAAAACGAGTAGGTAGTCTGTATCTATTTAGGATTCAATAATTGTTTTGTATGTTGGCCCCAATCCCCCCACCGGGATCGGTCAGTTCGTCCATGGCGCCTAACTAGTAAATGTTTACAAAGAACTTACCACTAAAACTACTACAATTAAGTTCATAATAAATAAACTAATATAAAATTAGTAAAATGTTATATTATTTATACCCAATTACCCTTTTTCAAATTCATATTTAAAAAGCCCACGTCCGCGTCAATCTAAATTTCCCGCCCTTTTTCGTAACCACGTTCCATTTCAGTCCCTGTCCCTATATAACAAAAAGTTATGCTTTTTCATGTTTACATGATGTTTACATATACTCTGTGCTCTTGTCACTGACAAGAGCACAGAGTATAAGTTGGTATAAGTAAACAGTTTTCACAGATGTCACATAACACATCACATGTGTTGTACTCATGTATTGTCCATTGAAAACATTTAAAATGTTCAGATTATCTTGAGTTGTGGTGGTTTTACATTTATTATTAGACATTCGACTGAATTTAGAATATCAGTTTGTTACAAACGGCACGTAGAAAAGTAAGAATAAGTGAATTGAACATGTAAGTTTAAGTTTTATTTACACTTCTAATTTAGTTGATTCAACAATTTATAAAACAGTCCAAATAGCATTAACTTCAAATCTATTACAATTTACACAAAATACAAATTAAACGAGTTTACAGTTCATGCTCTTTAGACAATTCTTTGTGCTAGGGTTTGTTGTTTAAAAAGTTTTCTAGAACTTGTTAGTTTGTTACAGTTTTATTTGTAATATTTTTCTTTATGCTGTTGCAGTTATGAAATGTTGCCTACGAAAATGCAAGTAAATAAAAAATTATTGCCACTAAAAGGGCATTTTTTCTTCTTTAATGCTGGTAAGTTGAAAACCATATTTTATAAATTTATTAAAACAAAATATTAAGTTCAAAATTATACTTATATGTTGTAATACATTATTATGACAACAAAGATTTTACTACAACAATAACTACAATTAGGATCTTTAGTTATTAAGTTCCTTTTTAATTTAATTGTGCACAATTCTGACTACAATTTACTTTGACCTTCATGCTAAAGTAATGAGTAAATGTACATTTTACGGTTCTTTTTACACCACCTATGGTGCCAGATAAGGCCCTCCTGATGGAAAGTGGTCACCGTGGCCTATTGATGTGTGCAAAACCAAGGTAGTCACACTTGCGCTGCCAACCCTGTAAGCGCAGAGAGTTTCTGTGCCATAAGTGTAAAAGATTAAACTTTTTGACATAGATAGAACACAAGTTTCACCACCCCTTCAGATCCAAAGAGTGTCATAAGAGGTGACTAACATGACAATATGCAGACAATACCACTGCGAGCGAAGGAAATCTCGAAATAAAACCCTGTACCTACGTATCTGGCCAGCGTGGAAACAGTATACTCAAGCGTTCTAACAATGGGAGATGCCTACGTCCAGTTGTGGACTGCGAAAGGCTAATTGATTGATTACCATTTAACTTATTAGTTACATACTTACATAATTTTATACAGTCAAGTTCATCATAAAATATTAATATTTCGAATTATAAATTATATCCTTATCAGTTGAAATATCAAGTCATCGACATTAATTTAAATAACAATTTGTTTTATCATATGCAACTATGTTAAGGTATAGTATGTTACCTTATTAATTTAACCCAACCTCCTGAAACCAAGGGTCGGTAAAGGATCAAGTTCTAATCTGTGCTGTTGGAACCCGCACAACAATACTTGATGTCCTGTAAGGCATGTGTGGTCACTCACTAGACGGGCGTCAAAGTTAAAATCATTTATTCTGTATAGACCATTAAATCAGCACTTACAAAACTTCAATAAAAAAGGAAAACATAAAAACAAGTTTAGTAAATGGACCACCGGTTCGAAACGTGGCACCGACCTGAGAAGACTTCGGCAAGAAATTCGGCGGGCATTCTTTTGGTCTATTTACAAGCATATACTTAGTGTACTTAATCTAAATACAAAAAGAACACCGGCCACATTTGTATAGGCGCTGGGCCTGACTTTCATTTTCCGTGTACAGAAATAAACTATAGTGAGATTGGTTTATTTTCATGAAGTAAACACCATCATGATTGAAATAAATGTCTAGAAGGCCATATTTTTATTTTATTGGTAAAAATATTTATGAGGTTTGAATTAAAAAATAAGTTAATTTAAAGACATAGAAATTCGGTTTTTGAAGATCTAGATCTATGAATTAACGTTATAAACAAAACAAGCTGATGGAATAAAATAATAGACAGTATTTTAAGAGAAAAATCATTTTATTCGTCATCCTCTCTTATCACTACAGCATCGAGATATGCTGCTGGTGCTCATATATTTGGCTGATGCCTGGCCCACCCAAGGTACCATACTACTGTCATAATGTGGGCACAACAACCAATTGTTCTTCTCCCTACTAAACAATTACAGCAGTATTCGACTATAGCTGCCCTACCAGATACATTATTCTCTATTAATACATAAACATAATAGGTTTTTCTCGCAATGTACCTAGATTTAATTTTTCCTGTTAACAAAAAGTTATCTCCACTACCTCTATATAAAATTATATAAAAATATTTATTTACTATTTATATAGCTAGTTTTTTAAATGATATAGTTAGTAGCTATAGCTAGCATAAGCTATTTTACATATATCATTAATCGAATTACAGCTTATAACGTAAAAAAGTAGAGAAATCATTAAGGATTGATTTTTGATTCATTATATCAGCGATTTGAAACGTCACTAGGTGCGTTCAATACATCAACGTGATTATTTCCAAATAAATGCAGCAAAAAATAACATTAATTAAAATAATGATTATCTTATTTTCTGGTGTTTTAATGAGATATTAATTGCTGTTTTTGTAACGCGGAAAGATGACGGAATTTTTCATATAGACAGTATATCGGTTCATGCTCAGGTCCATTTTGGCTGATGTTCTTTACTTGAGTAGTAGTAGTTAAGGTATGTGGTGCTCCACATACCTGTCTTGGCCACCTTATCTCATAGCCACCATATGTGGTGAGTAATTGTTCACCTACTGGTGACTATGGTGCAACATACAGGCTCTCTTGCTCTCACCATGTATCTAAACAAAGGATTGATGACTATTAAAGTTTTGAATATCACATTACCAAAATTTTTAATATCATATTACCTTAATACACATTTCCTTATATTTTGTGCCCATCATTAATTCATGTTTCTATTATTATTTCCAAGAAGAAATAAGGATATTGGAAAATGTTCTGTACCTGTGGCATATCTTCATTATTTCGTCCATTTGCCTTGATCCTTCGAGAAAGACAGATTGAACCTACCTATTGCTCAAGAAATCATAATAATCTACTCTACCTTCACATTCCCAAAATACTAATTTGAAATCATAATCGCCAATCTATGTGGTCTCTGACCAGTGGCGAAGCGTGAAATTTTTTGAAAGGAATGTCGGTAATAAAAGCTTACCTCGATCTATTTAGTCATGCCCCACGCGACCCTTAGGGAAGCCGACAGGAATTGGGTTATAGGAACCCCTCGCCCTCGCCACTAACTGAACTAATCTCTTTGTAGGTAGTGTTACGAGTCACATAAATCCATTCTAGATAATTACATCAGTTGTGTTTGTGACTGTCCGTGGATTAAGTCTAAGATGATGAATTACCCTGTGCTACAATGATAACTTCTCTACTAGGTGTCAAAAACGAAGTGTCCTTGAATGTCACAAAACTATAGAGACTTATGGTAGTGGATATACACTCGCAGACTAATTGAAATCAATCGACAACATAGTAATCAACTTATTGTTAATGACAGCGTGACAAAAAAAGCGGTAGCGCGCGCACATTATTGCCAGCGCACACTTGCTCTGCGTGTTTGTAACTTTCCTTTTAGTTATAATTTGAGTACCTACCTAATATTATTGGTTATAAGATATATCTCCTAAATATAAGACATACTTTATATGTATCAAATGTGTAAAACAAATTTTAATGAAAATTATCCCTTAGGAGTAATCCCAATTTAAATTAATGTATAGTGAAACAATATTAAATGAAGGTTTACGATCGCTAATATTACTACTGCCAGTCGAGACGCCGGTGAGCGAACGCCCTCCGGAGAGAACTATTTCGCCCATTTCTACTATATAACGACTGTCTTACATGAACACGTGTGACAGTCGCCGTGATAGGCATCGCCGTATGATAGCCGTCGTCTGTCACGGTTGCCATCATTGTAACGATTTTGATTTAAAAAAGAAGTCTAGTTTCCGTCAATTTTCAATTGTTTTTCAAGCAATCAAAATTTTATTTAAAAAATATAAAATGCGACAAACGCCGCGATTATAGTTTGTGCAGTTATCGGACCTAATGCCGTATCAATAAGAGTAGCACAAATCAGTGCTATCTTTGAAAAGTGGAGCAAGAGCGACGTATTAAGTTTATTGCTAAAGAACTGTATGTTGATTACAAAACATTTTACGTTATTTACAAAAGTCTGGGTACAAGAAATTTGGGTACCCCATGTTCTCACTGAGAGAAACCTAATGCAATGTGTTTCCATATGCTATTCTTTGTTACAATTGCGAACCATTTCTTAAACGGTTGATTACGGGTGATGAAAGATGGGTCACTTACGATAAGAACATGCGGAAAAGATCAGCAGAACAAGGTGATACTGTGTCTATGGTGAGATTGAAAAGGAATCGTACACAATGAGCTTTTTATGCGACCGGGTAAAACTATCGATTCTGACCTCTACTGTCAACAACTGATGAAGTTAAAAGAAACCACTGAAAAAAACCGATCGGAGCTGGCGAAGATCGCACTCATCTATAGCTCTCAAAAGGAGGAGATACCTTATAATACCTAAAAAATATATTTTCCTAATATGGAAAAATATTTTATTAGTTCAACATATTATGCCTAACCTCACGTAACTGACTTGGTGATATTTTGGATATAGAAGACTTATCGTGACTTTGGTCTTATCTCTGGTTCTACTTTGACAAAACCTTGCAACAAAAACGCATCAAAATCTGTTTAATATTTTACGTCCATCGCGAACAAACAAATAAGAATTTCGAAAATATATTTTAATATCAAGAATCGATAACCTGATATAACTCAAGTAGTTTTAAGTATCCAATGCATAGACACAGCCACTTTACAAATTATACGATAAAATAGATAACAATGTGAAACACGTAAACTTTTAGACTAAGGAGGAAGATTAATTTTAGTAGTATGATCAACAACAAATTGGAGAATATAAAAGTTATATTCACATTAGAAACTTGGAGCAACAGAACCAAAATAAATAAAAAATTAGCAATAGAAACCCACCTTATTGGTGAGTGTTATATTCTATATATCATCACACTATTAGAAAGAATCTACGTGGGTGGAGCCGCGGACAACAGCTAGTAATAAATAAAGTTATGAATAAAATAATCAACACATTTTCATGTATTTCTTGACATGTAAAGCTTCAGCTTTCTTTACCTAATTTATTTGCCGCGTCTCAAAGCAGTGTCTTATCTATTCACTTGTGCATTAATCTCGACATGTGAAGATGTCAAAAGTGCGAACACACAACAATAACAACAATCAAAATAACACAGTAGTAACAGTTTTCAAATACATCCACAAATTAAAAAGCCAACACGGGCTAACACAAGAAATACGAAATCATTCCAATAGGGTGTGTACAAACACACACAACACCAGCCCATTCATAATAGTATTCAAAATGGAGAACCAGCAAAGCTTTGGGAATTTCTGAAAACATTGGGCGTTGGAAAAAGACGTGAAGACACTATTCCAATAAATTTAAATATTGATCTAACTAAATCAGCATTTCGCCGCCTCCGTCCAACCTACGGTCCTATAGACCACGAAAGCGCAGACTTTGGCTTTCTTTCATCCCTTGGTAGGAATGAAAGCCCAGCTACTCACCTTGCGTTTTTAATATTTTCACTGAAGTTAAGAAGAGTATAATTGCAATCACACTTTCACTGACTATCGTCCTATATCCATACTCCCTTTTCTCTCAAAGGTCCTTCCTTGAACGTCTCGTACATAATAAAATTAGCGCATTCATCACTAGAAATAATATGCTCAATCCCTTCCAAAATCAAGTTTCGCCCTGGACACAGCACTGTTACAGCCTAAGTCAAAATTACGGATTACCACGTCTGCTATGGAGGGCGGGAGGCTGACAGTCATTGCCTTGCTTGATTTCAGCAATACCTTCAACACGGTTGATTTTGATATTATGCTCTGCCTATTGCACTCTCATAACATATCTCCGACGGTGATTATTGGCTTACCAATTACCTGTGTGATTGCTGGTAACGTATACATAATGAAAATTCTTTGTCTAGTTGGTGTAATAGTGCCGTTAGCGTTCTATCTTTTTTACTCTTCGTATCTTTTATCAATTCTATCTCAAATATGACGATCTGCAAATATATTCACAGGCGCCTCACGCACAGTTGGCAGAGGCTGTGGATATGGTCAACGAAGATCTGACTCGGCTGGCCTGTAGTTAAACCTATGGTCTTAAAGTCAAACCCGCGAAGACCCAGGTGGCCATTGTAGGCAACTCTTTCACTGGGGCAAAAGTAGGTGCTTCGGAGCTTCCGTCGGTTGTGTTTGATGGCATAGTCCCTATTACTGATAAAGTCAGGAGCCTCGGCATATATAGAGTTTCCAATCTTTCTTGGAACCCTCAACTCCAGGAGGTTAGCCGTAGGATGTTTGCGTCGATGCGATCACTACGAAAGTTGCAATACCTTCTTCTTATTGCAACCAAAATTTCGCTTACAAACATTGTTACTTCCCATTCTAGATGATGCGGACATCAGTTATCTTGATTTAACCGAAAGCCAGCTAGATAAACTTGAGCGCCTCCAAAACGTCCCCTTCTTCCTCGAAGTCAGATTTATATTTGGTTTACCTCAAATATTCGTAGTTATATATGTACGTATAATGTTTCGTAGTTTCGAACAGAGCTTAAGTGGTTACCCATACGACTTCGCCGAAATGCTCACAGCCTTTCTTTGATGTACTTATTATTCAAACCTACAACTCAGTCTTATCTTAAGGGACATGATGCTCATTCGAGACATAGTACGAGGATACCGCCACATAAAACAACATTTACGACAATTATAATATAATATAATATATATATATAATATTTATGTATATTATATTTGTTATATGTATGTATTAGATAGGATTACTGTATTATATGTATTCATGGATAAGTAAAGATAAAGATAATGATAAAGATAAAGATAAATTTATTTGTAGAAACATGTGTACAGATGATGTTACAAAGTATATTACAATGCATTGCGAGTTTCAACACGTTCTGTCAATGTAGACGTACAAATATGAGTATTCGTGAACTTCATGTATGAGCACGAGAAATATAATATTCTATAATGATCCTTTAATAATATATATATATAATTTGTGTATTAGTTATAAATATACCTAGGTACTTACTTATTATATTTGTATTGCAAAAGTACGCCAAACAACTACCACTCATTCCTACAACTATAATCACCATCCAGAGGTTGCCAGATTATATTTGCTCTGAATATACGCCTAAAAAACGAGAGACTCCTCATAAGTCTAACAAAAAAAACACCTCTAATATTTGCGTCCATCGCGAACATGCATTTACAATTATATAAGTTTAAGATAAAATGTGACTGGTAAATAGAAGGTAGTTATGGACTACATTATTTTCCATCATATTTAACATTAACAAGGTTTTTATTATCATTGGACAATCAACATCCAAACTATCGAAGTAGTTACAGATTGATGTCCATTTAAGAAAAAAAAAATTTTTTTGTAGGTATCTATTGCCAGTAGAAGATATCAATTCTATTAAGTCTGGTACAACCTCTTATATGTTTGTGTATAATGAATGATTATATCCAAAATTTGCATTAGTATTATCAGCGCTAAGAACAGATAATTGATTGTCAGAAAATTGATAAGACTAAGAAGTTTTAGATGGCTGAATACAGTATTTTGGGATCTTCATTTTCGTTCAACAGTAAAAAGTACATATATTTGGCAACCCTATACAGGGTGTATTTTTGAAACGGGGCAGTAAGGGCAAGTACCTTAACCGTTGCAGTTACAGCAAAACGTTCTTAAAAGACCTTCCCTAACTTTTTGGGACATTTTGAACTGCATTCACAGATTTTGTAAAAAACTTACAGTTAGCAAAAAAAATGCAAAAAGTTCAAAATTTTTTTTTTATGCCAATCGATTCTATTTCATGTGGTGATCAAAAAACTCTATGTGACCATTTTAGCTTTCAGTACTAGAAAAGACAGAAATCGCCAATGTTAATGAAACGTTTCCCATACATTTCGTACGGAAATATGATAAATCAACTCGAAACTCATAGGTCAGGTAAAATGTTGAACTTTTTTAAATAAAAAAAATCATTTAAACATTTAAGAAATTGGTTTATGAAATAAATTGCTCAAAATGATTTCCATTTTCACGAATACATAAGTCTATCCTTTTTTGCACTGAACGAATGGCGGCTAATAATGTTCTGGGATGAATATTACGTAAAATGGTCATTAATGCATCCTTGAGCTCTTGAACACTGGCGTACGTCGTCTTATACACCTCGTTTTTCACAAAGCCCCATAACAAAAAATCAAGTGGTGTTAGATCGGGGCTACGAGGTGGCCACTGTGTTGGACCATGTGTACCTATCCACTGTGTACCGAAGCCGCCTAGGCTCAAATTGGAACGTGAAAGGTGACTGTTATGTGGCGGAGCACCATCTTGTTGAAAATGAACTTTTCGCAATTCCGACAGGGGCCATTCGTCCATCTCGTTTTCAAGATGGTGTAAAATGACTTCATTATACATGGCAGAATTCAGTTTCCCTTCATAAAATTCCACCATTATGACTCGATTGGACATTATACCACACCAACAGTTGAATGAGAAGCGAACCTGATTATGACTTGCCGTAACTCTTAGTGGATTTTCTTTGGACCAATAGTGGTGATTTTTTCTGTTGTACATACCGTTATTGGAAAAATTCGTTTTGTCTGACCATAGTATGTAATTTAAAAATTTATGATCTCTGCTTATTTTTCCTCCTAGCCATCTGCAAAAAGTAAGCCTTCGAACATCATCATCCGGATGTAACACTTGAACTATGCGCCCATATCGATAGCACTTGTAGCCGTATTTCTTCCATATCTTTATCACAAGGGAGTGGGATACACCTACTTCAAGGGCGACTTGCCTGGACGATACCTCTGGATATGCTTCGACATAAGTCAGAACCGCAATCTCCGTGTCCATGTCCACACGAGGCTGCCGCTTTCTTTTGAAAGAACCCTGCAATTCCAGGTTTTTCAAAAGATTTGTAATAACCTTTCTTGTTGGCACATGCCGCAACGGATATTTATTGCGGTACCACACTAATGCAGCTCCCGCATTTCGATTATTGACAAAATACGCTTCTAATAAGTCAATTTTTTCACGATTAGAAGACATTTTAGCGAAAATCCTTAATTAATAACTCATACGAAGTTTCTCAGCTGAAACTAAGTATAACACACAGATTTTCGAATCAATTCGAAATTTGAGGGTAAAAATTCTTTTTATTTACTTTACAGTCAATTCTACCCACTTCCCGGCCATAACAAAAAGTTAGACCATCGTAGAAATTTGTTTCTGTTGCCGAAATGTATGGGAAACGTTTTTGGCGATTTCTGTCTTTCCTAGTACTGAAAGCTAAAATGGTATCATAGAGTTTTTTGATCCCCACATGAAATAGAATCGATTGGCATAAAAAAAATATTTTTGGACCTTTTGCATTTTTTTTGCCAACTAAGTTTTTTACAAAATCTGTGAATGCAGTTCAAAATATGTCAAAATATTAGGGAAGGTCTTCTAAGAACGTTTTGCTGTAACTGCAACGGTTAAGGTACTTGCCCTTACTGCCCCGTTTCAAAAATACACCCTGTATAGGGCCGCTCTCTTCACAGCCGATATTTGATACAGGCGGCTGCGTCGCTCTTGGGAGAAAATGGCTGTCTCCGTTACCCTAGAGAATTCGTTCCATTTTGCATCAGAGATTTGGAGATCAAGATCTCCATATGAATTCCGCGCAGAATATATGGGCCTGTGGGAAGAAGGAAGCACGTGTGCTGATAAAGAGCTCAAAGTCTTAATGGTGCAGCAAAGAAAAGTCACCGAATCACTTAGTTCTTGATGGAATATTCTGCACCATATGCGGATGACATCTAAGCTGTTCACATGTTGTCCTGAGTAGGAAAGGAGAGAGTGGGTAAAATTGGCATCGTCGGAACATTCACTACAATAGACACAGCAATATCTCTACGCATCGCCGCAAGGGCTCTACGGTGTTGGTGACCTCAGAATTCCCAATAATGCAAGCTGCACGTCGTTGCAAGTCAGAGCATGCAGCAAAGATGATCCATCCATTATTTTCCTACCGTATGTAAAATAATACCGCATTTCTTCGCTTTAAATCGATAAAGATCGAAAGTATTGGAATTCCTCCCTTCTCTGCAACCTATGCGGTCCAACAAGTTTGCGTCGTCCTATCAGTTGGATCAACAGGAAAAACAAATCCGCGTCGATCAAGGAAAGTGTTCCCGTTTCGTCCGATCAGTCGAATCAATAAGAAGCAAAATTCCGCGCCGTCCGGTCGGTCGCAGGTACAGGAAAAAAGACCAAACGCCTTTTGCACTGACGGTACAGAAACTGTGTTTACAGGGTCCGCAGCACCGTGTGTGACGAACACGCCCATATGCCACGGTAACCACTTTCCATCAGGTTGACCGTGTGCTTATCTGCCATCTAAGTAGTGTAAAAAAGAAGCCTTTTGATTTCTAAATTATAATTTACTTTCAGGTACTGCGCCGTTAGTTCCATATTTATCAACATATGCGCGTCAATTAGGGTTTTCTTCATCAACTGTGGGATTGATTTACACCGTACTACCCTTATGTGGTTTAATTGCTAAACCATTATTTGGTATTATTGCAGACAGGTATGATTTTATGCCTATTAAATATTTTTATATTAGCATTTCTCCTATCAGTATTAATAGTACCTATATTATTTGTGGCGACGCGACGAGGCCTATATTAGATAACAATCTTGTAGCGACTGAATAGTGCATTTATGAATATAAAAACACATATTAAACAAGTAAACTAGGCTAACTAGACTAAAAGACTAACTAGTAGTTCGATTTCAGTTTATAGTCTTTAAAATGACTTTCCGAACAGAAAAATAGTATATATAATAGTAATTAAGTGAGTTTTTAAATAAAACATATCAACAAGACACATCGAGATGGTTTACGTTTAATTAGAAAGAAAGAAAAAAAGAAAGTAAGATCCGTTTATTATACACACACCACACACACACACACACACACACACACACACACACGCACACGCACACGCACACGCACACGCACACACACACACACACACACACACACACACACACACACACACACACACACACACACACACAACACATAAAAAAATAAAATTAAAAAAATACAAAATCAGCACATAAAAAAAAACAAGTAAAAACATAAACAGTACGATACAAATAATCGCGCCGGCCTGGGGGTGACAGGTGAAGCCGCCTGTCACCCTGGCAGAAGCAGGCCGCGGCGGTGGCGCGCGTGGCGCGCCTCCTCGTTTCCGGGGACGAGTTGGGGACTCTGTAGTCCCCACACCCGAGAAGAGGGCCAGATCGTGAGAGATGGCCCTGGGTCGGCCGGGGTGCGAGGGATATGCCTGTCAACCTCACCTTCAGAAACCAAAATGACCCACAGGCGGCGTGCGTTTTAGTCGGTTCGTGTCCGACATAACCTCCACCGGCTCCGGTGGGGAGGTATCCGTGGGGATTTTGCGCACGTAAAAAAAAAGAAAAAAAAAACGATACAAATAATTAGGTATATTAGGTAGGTATGCCGTGCCCGCGCCAACCCGACCGCACCCCGCCACAGCGAAACACCATCACACAACGCACGCGTGCGACAGTATTCCAACCCTAGTAAGTACCTAGCCAAATTTAGTGTAGTAGTGTATTAAATATTCTTGCCAGCAACAGGATTGATCTAAATCTGCAAAATATAAAGCAATTTTATTTGCAGATTTACATACATAAAATCACGCTTATATCCCCGAAGGGGCAGGCAGAGGTGCTAGAACCCACATTTCGCCAGTTTATGCTTAGGAAGATTTAGGGTCGGAATTAAGTAGAGTTATTTATGTATTTGCAACGAAATGTTGATATTAATGTGGATCTTCCCAGGACTTCTGATGGACAAACCAATGTGGCCAATAATATTACAAATAAATAATAATAAAAACCTCAGAGATAGATGACTAATAAAACAAAAATGATTAACATACCCGATTAAGCCCTCAGATTGGGGAATTGGGAGAATGTCGGGGGCCAAGAACATCTTTTTATCTTTTTCCTTCCAATTTTGTTGACTATTTATATTATATATTTTAGTAGGTGGAGATTTTAATTATTTTTTAACCAAAAAAAATAAACAGACATGTAGAAAAAAATGTTACAAAAAGCGAAAAAATAATGGCAGATATACCCCAAAAGATAAAAATGCGCGTAAGACTTCTGTTGAAGTCGGCGCCAAGCCATACGGTGAGAATCGAGCATATAGGGATATCCATAACCACAGTCCCGCCACATCACTAATTAAATTTGTAACGCATCATAAGGGGGTACTGCACGATATCGTTCGACACGGTGAGTCACCTCGCCGGATCGCCACTGTGAATCCTAGAAGCGAGATCCCTTTTCGGCGCTATACCGGTTCCGAAAGGCGGCGCGGGAGTAGGGTCACGATCCCGGGCCCGAAAAAATTCGGGCCGTGAGAGCCCGGCTCCACAGAGAAATGGTGACGGAATGGGAACTACGACTTGGGCGACCAAGCGCAGGGCGTGCCGTAGTAGCGACGGTAAGACCCTTCATGGGGGAATGGCTAGAGAGGCCACACGGCAGCCTCTCGTACCGTCTGACGCAGATGATCACCGAGCACGGGTGCTTCGGGAAGTATCTGCGTCGAATGGAGAAAGAGTCAACGTCCGAGTGCCATCACTGCGACGCGAGGGAGGACTCGGGGCCGCACACGCTCACCGAGTGTCCGGCGTGGGAGACGCCGAGGCGGGAGCTTGTGGCGGCCCTGGAAGTGAGAGTTCTCACGCTCTTCACCTTGCTCGCGGCGATGGTCCGTTGCGCGGATGCGTGGGCGGCCGGCGCCTCCTTCTGCTCGTGAAGGAGGAGGTAGGGCAAGTGCGGCAGCGGGAGCGACGAAGAATCGCAAGCCAAGCTGCACGCGTACGAAGGCAATTCTCTGCCCCCCATGAGCGCAGGCCTGGGGGTGACAGGTGGAGTCGCATATCACCCTGGCATAAACAGGCCGCGGCGGCGGCGCGCCTTGCGTGCCTCCCGGGTCGGACGGGGTGCGAGGGATATGCCTGTTAACCTCAACGACCCACAGGCGGCGTGCGTTTTGGTCGGTTCGAGTCCGACATAACCTCTTCCACCGGTTCCGGTGGGGGGGAGGGGGTATTTTGCGCATGTTATAAGAAAAAATGAAATTTGTAAGGCATTTTTAAATATTGGTCTGGCTATCTTTCTGTCTGGTTGTGCCGAGTAATCTCCACAATGGTTAGGCTACACACGTCTGACAGGCTTTTGACTGCAGATAGCTGATGGTATAACTCGTTAAGTTACGACCTATATATTTTTAAGTATTAGGAAAAATGTAGTGAAAATCAATTAAATCAAAGAATATTTTGATGACTTATGATTGAAGTCTAAGCTAAGGATGACTTCGTGGGTACAGCTAGTAAATTTCAAAATTAGAAATTGCAGAATAGCCATTGTTTTCTAAAACGGGAATTGTTTGCAACACAATACAATTGTTGTAACTGCATGTTTTTTTTTCCTTTCAGGTTCAAAAAGCAAAAGATTATATTCATATTCTTTCAAATACTTGTCATTTTGAGTTTCTGGGCTATTTATGCGGTACCTGAACACAAAAACCAGAAGGTTGAATTGGACTGCGACGATGGTTTCACTGTCCTACAAAGTTGTTATGGAATCTCTACAGAACTGGATATCTGTAAAATAAATACAACCTTAAGTAATCTGAATTTAAATGCTAGTACGCGTTGTCAAGTAAGTATGCTATATTTTTTATCTTTATTTATTATATTTCAAATAAGTAGGTATTGTCTACAAGGACGTTCTAATTTTTTATAGTCGCTTATCTGTATTACCCGAATATATACATTATAGAGGTTTTACACAGATTAATTTCTAACATGGCGTCCACAATTATCTACTACTATAATTTATAGAAATTAAGATAACCTGTCCACGAAATTTCACGGTTATATTACATGCCTACGTGATACGAGGACTATCTTAATTTTAATTTACTTGCCTGTTAGACTTTAGCCCCATTTTTATATCATTCACTAGTTAGGACGTCGCAATTTTGTTTTCTAAAACCTAAATGGTGAATTCTTCGACGAAATAATAATAAAAATAATACCTGTATTTCGTTCATTGATTTAGTAATCCTACTCAATTTCGATCGACAACAATCGTATCACAGTATTATATAGCCCAGGAGCTTGATCCATACTCACATGGTTATCGGACATGCCTGGTGACATTTTTTTAGAAACCTTTGAAATGGTAAACTTCGCGTTTCAAGTAAAAGAGTTATTACAATAGTGAAAATATAAGTTATAAGATAACCATTTACCTATATTTCAAGATTTATTTTTGTGCAGATGACCTGTGATATGACGACACCTAAAATGTGGCAAACAGTGTGTGAGCATTGGCACATACCTCAATATTGCTACAGCAACACTGACAATATACGATATTCTCCCACTATAGGCAACATTACGTTGAAAGATGACAAATGCATTTACTTGAAAACGAACAATGTACTCATGGAAGGTAGGTGGTATCAAAAATTTTCGAATGACTTTTTTTTTTTATACCACTTAGTTGGCAGACAAGCACACGGCCCACCTGATGGAAAGTAGTTACCGTGGCCTATGGACGTCTGTAACACCAGAGGAGTCACAGTCGCGCTGCCAACCCTGTAAGTACAGAGTTTCTGTGCCGTCAGTAGAAGACAAATCAGGACAAGCCTTTTGTCTTCCCACTGACGGCACAAATTCTCCAGTGAGCTCTGGCTACCCTACTCACCGCTGGGAACACAACACGAAGTTATTATAACCGCGGTATTCTGTAGGGCGGAGGTACTTCCCCAGTCGGACTGCTCAATCGGGCGGATATACCGCCGTGTCCTACCTCCTAATAATGACTAATAATAATGACCTTCTTGAATGATTAATAGTATTAAACCTAAAGAACATATAATGAACCCAAGCATGTGAAAAAAAAGCTAAAAGTAGTTATAATATTATGAAAATGGCAATTTAATTTTCTTTTTAATTATTTTTCATTATTACGTGCCTACATTTTGGCCTACAGTTTCGAATATTTTTGTGATCTCAGGATAAGTTATGCAGTCTCACTAAAATTCGCAAAAACTGAAATGATTACAACCATAAGCATTATATTTACACATTATATCTTCACAATCTATAAGTATTCTGACAATATTGCGCTATTGTTTCATTAATTTTAAACGTGATGTTAAAAATTGTTAAAATCTCTAATATCTATGACTAAGATTTAATAATAAAATATTAAATAATAAATCGCGATATAGCGCAGTAAAAAGAGTTTCAATTTCAAACTTTCATGTATGTTTGTATATATTGTACAGCATTTATTGGGGATATTAATATGGCTTAATAGCATTTAATGCATAAATTAATAAATTAGCTAATGGACATAGGCACCATAGCACCTGATCATCAGCATCGGTCTATCCAATACTCATCCTTTCAAATGTGTTTCGATAGCTCGTGAAAACATGAGCGCTATCTCACCTTCACTGCGACTTCTTCATATAACAGATTGCCCTCTGAACTTTCAACACTGCAGCACTAGGAAATATCATTGAGCATTTTTCATTCCGGAACATGCCAACTTAGCTTCCACCTCTCAAACGATTCATAGAGCAGTTTTAAGTGGCTGGCTTTGACTCTTCATGCAAGCAATATATCTAACTAGTTGAAAAGGTTTATACGAATTTAAAATCATTTTCATACCTATTGTTTCAGGAGTTAATTATAGTCCAATTTGTCGAGTTGGTGACGGTTACGTAGATGTAAACGAACCTTGTAAGGTAAAATGCAATGACAGTAAACTTGGGACTGCAATAGGTGAGAAGTCACTGAATATGACTTGTGTAGATAAACATATGAACTACAAATTCTGTATCAACAATACTGAACAGTTTTTAGACATAAATAAAGAAAAGCAAGATTTTATTTGTGAGGTACGTAATTTCATCATTGTTTGGAATTGTAATCAATCAATAAATTAGCCCACCGCAGTCCTTTGCTGAACATAGGCCTCTTCCAATGTGTGTCATTTTATCTGATCCTCTGCCTTCCGCATCCAGTCTGTCCCAGCCACCTTCTTCAGGTCACCCGTCCATCTGGACAAGGGGCGTCCTACCTTCAGTTTACCTTCCCACGGTCTCCATTCTAGGAGACCGCGAGAATTGTAAACTTATTCCTAATTAAAAAAGTGGTAATTTAGATTAACAATGCAGTTAATTTTATGTAGTATGAGAAGGCCACTTAAAAGTTTTCACATGTAATTAACACAATACATACATAAATATATTCACGCGTTAATCCCTGGAGGGTGAGCCAGAGGTGAATTAACACCCACATTTCACCAATCATTGAATTCGGTCCCACGTAGTAGGGGGTGAGCCCATTGCCGTCTTCCGGCCACTATTGTTGACTCAAGCCATGCATCTGAAACTGAGTCTGGGCTGTATATATCTGTCTGAGGTTAAACATTCCTATCCCTCACAAGGCGACTAAGTGATAGGACTGTCCCGTATGGGAAGTGATGGGATTGTCTAAATTCTACTCTGTTGAGAACCACAGGTTCTAAGTCCGATTTGCCCGAGGGAAAAACAATTTCCAATCGACTCATACACTACTTTTCATCCTCATTCTATGAGAATACGTACTGATTACTTACAAGGACAAACATTAGTTAACGGTACCGAATTTAGTTAATATTTTATTTTATTTTATTCTACTGCTAAAAAAAGGTGTCATTATTTATTGACATGAAAAAATTACAGGCATCATGTGATCTAGATGTAAACGCACCGTGGCGATTGATGGAGATATGTGAATGGTGGAAGGCAGATGAGTCGAGTTATTGTCAACCCAAAACGAAGATAGGAGAGGAATTCCCAACACATTTATCATTCACCGGAGTAGTAAATCTCTCGTCAACAATCCTTGAACACAAATGTTTATACATGAGGCTAAAACACATCGAATTACCTGACGACCAAGGCGGTGGTAAGGAAACTATTTTTCTATTAAGTTAAGCTATCATCTATCTATTAAGGATTTTAACTTAAATGGTTTTCGCTTAATTTTAGTAACCATACACTATCCAAGCTGTGCATCCCGGTCTACTTACAAGCTCAAATCAGAGCTTTTCCAGTCATCATGTGACATTCACTGTGATAACTCTATGGTAAGTAAATATATAATACACAAGCTTGTTAATAAATTCAGCCCATAATCACATTTGATCTGGGTTAGCTGCCAGGCCAAAAATGACCGTGATCTTTGTGCATCTAGGATGTCAAATACATATGGCAACAGCAAAATATTGTCCACATAATTGGCTTGAAGTACATAACTATTAAATCACCATTCTCCGTAAGGAAATCCATTAAACTAACTCAGTTTTTCGTTTAGTACATTTGGAAAGAAGAGATTCGATTTCATAAAGCGTTGTCTTTGTCTTTCATACACCAAACTGACAGTTTGATATAAAGGCATCCACTTGTCAGTGCGATGGAGGAGAGTGAGAGTGAGCATCAAGATGGCGTAACCAAGCCCCCAATTTAAAATGTATAACATTGTAGTGTTTGTACTACATATGTGCTATTTGTACCTTTAAAGGAAATTGAACATGATGAAAGTAGTGACTACGATGGTGATGAATTGCTTCTAGAATCTGAACAATTTCATTTCCATTTAGATATTTACGTTTGGAGCAGTTGGAGTTAGATCAACATTTAAATATAACTACCAAACCATTTCGGGTTGCTTCATTTCTGCATAAATGTGTCCATTTCAAAGATAACGATGAATGATAGATAACTTTTGATGTACTTAATCTATGAATATAAAAATTACACAAGTTTATGTACTTAGGACGTACTAAGTTTCCACATTTCATTTTACACAATCTGTAACGATTTCCACATGAATTCAGCGATAACATGAATCATCAATTTGGCGGGACCAATGCTATAATCACATAACTTTAATTTGGCACTTCGAATTGTATTGAAAATTCAGTATATACCTGTACATAAGTACTAAAGTCTTGGGTGTGAATTACCAGCCTCTGAGTAGCGCTTCCAGAAGAATCCGCTACTTTTTTTTTAAATTGGGGGCTTGGTCCAAGCCCTTATCTTTATTCTAACCTTTAAATAGCAAAAATCCTAGTTCTTCTGTAACTACACATTTATGTAAATACCGCTAACGGATGTAATTTATTGTAGTAGTTAATTAATTTAAATTATGTAATTCGAATAATACAATTTTCAGGTAAATGAAATAATAGAAGCAGCAACAGACAGTCGGTCGGACAGCCACGACGAATATACAAGATTCTTTTTTATATTCTTCTTCTTGATGATCACAAGTTGGGTGGGACAGGCCGTAGTGGTGACGTTTGCCGACGCCATTTGCTTCGACCTTCTAGGTAAGAGGTTATCACATATTGTGGAATGGTGCGTTTCGGAATATAGAGTATCATACCTATGAATTCCGAAAAAGTGTCCAAACCTCTTGAGGAATAACTACAGTGTAGTTAGCACAAAATAATCCTACCCTGGTTGGCGCACCATAAATGAAATCATTTCTATAATGTTGTGGCGACTATAACATATTTTTATCCTCGACTTCCCTTTCTACTACTATAGTGTGAGTAGCGTATCTACTTGTAATACAGAATTGCATTCTATAAATATAGCATTCTGCACAGGTGATTTTATAGACATTATATAGCCACACCTAGACACACAAAAATCAAACGGACACTTGTCGATGAGATGACACAGATAGAACGACGATAGAATATAACTAAATAAGTTTGAAATGCAATATACATAATCTGTTGATGTGCCTAATTAAATAAATAACCAATAGTGGGCAAAGGAATCATTATACACCAAAGTATGTTTGTTTCTGTGTTATCAGTTCATCGCCAGCAGGAAAATGAATAGAACCCACTGTATACCTATATTCGAAATTAAGGACATAAATTGGTTTTCCTTAATTTAGAATTTTATACAAGAATGGTAAGAAGGTTGCTAAGGGATTATCAGCCTAGCTTCGTCAAAGAAGGCTAAACAAACATAATTATTCATTTATAATATGAGTAAGCATCTTTTAAAAGTAAAGAATTATTTTTGGTCACAGATCGGAACACATATGACGAGAAAGGAGATAAGCTACTTCATAACGCAATAAGGGCTTCGCGCTACAATGGACATAAGCTAGTATATAATAAATATAGTAATGTATATCAGACCCATGCTTCAGACTTGCATGTTTGTCATGATTCGTCTAATTCGCACTTAGTCGAACACACTTTATTCGCCTTTAGACAATTTCGCGTTAAGTGCGAGTGGCGGTTGATTCAACATTTTTTTTTTTTTTTTTTTATATAGGACACGCCAACTTGACCTCACCTCGCCTGATGGTAAGCTAAAGGCAAAGTCTCAGGAAAGAGGGTCACCATTACAGACACTAAGTGCTACAATGGTGGCACTCAGCTTGGCGGCCTCATCAGATGCTTTTTCACGCCCCGCTTAAAGGCCCCGGGACTGTAGGAAGAAGGAAACACCTGTGCTGGTAATGAATTCCAGGTCTTGGTGGTGCGGCAAAGAAAAGAGTCTCCGAACCGCTTGGTTCTTGCTCGTATATTCTGCACAGTGTGAGGGTGACATCTAAGGCCTGCACGTGTTGTCCTATGTAGGAAAGGAGATGGTGGGATTAGTTGGAAGAGCTCGTCAGAACACTCACCGTGGTAGAGACGGTAAAATACAGCCAAGGAAGCAATATCTCTACGCATCTGCAAAGGCTCGAGGGTGTTCGTGACCTCAGGGTTCCCAATAATTCGGACCGCGCGTCGCTGCAACCTGTCGAGAGCATCTAGTAGGTATTTCGCGGAGCCATCCCAGAGATGCGAGCAGTATTCCACGCAGGAGCGAATTTGTGTCTTATAGAGAAGACACCGCTGCTCCGGCGTGAAAAAACGTCTCACTTTGTTTAGGAGTCCGAGTTTCCGCGAGGCTGTTTTGATGATGCTCTCGATGTAATTTCTGTTATTCAGTTTGCAGCGAATATCCATGCCTAGGATATAGAGATTGTCCTGCAGTGGAAGTGGCGTGCTCTGAAGAGTGGGAAGGGGAAGGAAAGAAGATACCTTTGCTGTGAACGCACAAGCCTGCGTCTTCTTGGCATTGAACTCGACCATGTTCTCGGAGCCCCATTGAGAAATGTGATTCAAGATCCGGTCCAGTTCAGTGACAAGAAGCTGTCTTTTTTCCATGATATCAGACTGTTTGGCCGCAGGTTGTCCGTGATAACTCCCGTGTACGGTGCTATCGTCTGCATAGCAATGTATGCTGCCGGTGGACAGCATGTCGTTGATATGCAGAAGAAAGAGAGTGGGAGATAATACAGACCCCTGCGGTACGCCAGCATTTATTTGCAAGAACTCCGAAGCCCGTCCATCACAGAGGACGCGGATACGGCGCTCCTGCAGGAAACTAGCAATCCAGTTGCACAGTCTAGGAGGCAGACCAAAGGCTGGTAGCTTGGAGAGAAGCGATTTGTGCCAGACTCTATCGAAAGCTTTGGCGATATCAAGACTAATTGCCAGTGACTCGCCGTGCTTGTCCATAGCCTCACCCCAAAGATGGGTAACGTATGCTAGAATATCACCCGTTGACCGTTTCGGCCTGAAGCCATATTGCTGGTCATTAATTAAGGAGTGATCCTCTAGGTGACGCATGAGCTGTTTGTTAATGATGTGCTCGAAGACCTTGCACAGCACTGAGGTGACGGCTATGGGTCGATAGTTGGCTGGCTCTGAGCGATCCCCCTTCTTGGGGATCGGCTGTACATTCGCCTCTTTCCAAGCCGAAGGCACTGTACCCGAGCTGTAGGACAGTCGGTACAGCCGCGTAAGCATCGGAGACAACTCCGCTGCACATTTTTGTAAGACCACCGCTGGAATACCATCCGGGCCACTGGCTTTCCGGACATCGAGTGATTGAAGCACCGCACGAACATCGCATTGCCTGATACGTATTTCAGGCATTACGTGGTCACCATTGGGTAGTGTCGGCGGCTGTATACCGCAATCATCGACTCGGGAATTGGCCGCAAAGAGATTTAATAGCATATTGGCTTTCTCTTGCGGTCCATGGGCCAGGGATCCATCAGGGTAGCGCAGCGGTGGCAGCGAAGGCTGACAGAAGTTGGCCTGCACGGCTTTGGCCAGTCGCCAGTATCCACGGCTGCCCGTGGGATGTGCCACTAGCTCTTGACCAAGCCGCGCAATGCGCAGGGCATCCGCTCTGACGTAAGCCCTCTTGCAGACCTTTGTGGCTCTGTTGTACGCCGCCTTGAAGTGGCTCACATTGGGATCGTGCGTGGCACGCGCCCTTACCCAAGCGCGATACGCGGACTGCTTTTGATCAACAGCCCCCGCACACTCGCGCCCGAACCAAGGGCGCACTCCTCGGGCACCGGTGACATCAGTGTACGGAATATAGTATTCCATACCCAGACCGATCTCACCGGCAACAGCAGTAGCACAATCCGAGGGTTTCTTACCTTCAAAGCAGCGTTCAACCCACGGGATGGACGCAAAATAGTTGCGCAGCCCATCCCAATCTGCTGACGAGTAGTGCCAGAGACGCCGCTTCCCCTGCACGGGTCGTGAAGGCGCTATAATTGGCACCTTGGAGCAGACCAGACAGTGGTCGGAATTGCCTAAAGCGGCTTGTACCGAAACACTGTACAGGTCTGGGTGACTCGTCAGCAGAAGGTCTAGCAGAGAGGGTGCTAGGCCCGACCTTCTTGGTATTCTAGTGACCTCGTGTACCAATTGGGTCAGGCCATGCGCCAGAGCAAATGCATGGGCGGCTCTTCCCGCATGGTCTGTTTTGGAGGAGCCCAACCAGGTTTCGTGGTGGGCGTTAAAGTCCCCCAAAAATACCACTTCGGCGTTCGGAAACCGTTCCTGCGCATCATCTGCCGCCTGACTCAGATATTCAAAGAGTCGAGTTGTCTCAGCATCTCCTGTATGGGAACGGTAGAGGCACACATAGATCTGACTCGTAGAGCCATGGTCTACGTGTACCCATAGGGTTGAAAAGGATGGGTCCTCAAGGCAGCGCAAACGGCGACAACAAATATCCGCCCTAACAAACACGCACATCCCGGCTTTTGCACGGAAATTTTCCTCGATAACATAGCCGGGGTAAAGCAAGTAGGTCGTGTCATCAGGGCGGCCTATTTGTGTCTCCGTGAGAAAGAGCATATCTGGTTTCGCCGTCTCAAGGTGTTGGTGGACGGCGTTGAGGTTCGCATGGAGTCCACAGATGTTAGTGGACTCCACCTCAAATAGCGAGCTTGTGGGAGTCTGTAGAGCCGCTGTGTTGCCCAATACTCTTAAATGCGCTGCCATGATGAAAAGGAGAAAAGGGCGTGAAAAAAAGAGGTGATTGTCGTCGCAGCACCGCGTGACAAAGTGCGGGATATTGGTTTTGTCTATGATTATGAGGCATGGCGTGAGCCGACACGCCGTACGGAAGGGCCCCCGTACCCCCCCGAATATGGTCGCCTGGCCCCCACTTCCGGTCACCAACCGGCACGACGAGCCATACCGGGATTATGCGCGGTCTGGTGAGGCAGCCTTCCAGGGTGGTTAGTCCCAGTTGGGCCTCTGTACTATACCGCGGGCGGCCAGCGGCACCACCGTTTCTACGGGTCTCCCTGACCGGCGCGTCGCCCCGCACCATCCTCACTAGACTACGCCAAGACCCACTGGTCCCACTAGTGTTGCGACCACCATCACCCCTACCCGGCTATGCATTTGCTGATCCCTGAACGCAATCCAACCGAAATTGAATTACTACTAATTGCGAAAAACCCTATGAAGGGTTTTTCGCAATATTGCACGGTGGTACCAATCCGGTCAAAATTTGTGACAAATTTGTGCCGTCAAATCTCTACCACCAGTGAATATATATAAATATATTTTCAAATTAAAACTATGTCTAGACATGTTTGTGTGAGTGCGAACGCATAAACCGAACCACTGTTACTATAAAGCCCTAATTAAAAATAATTCCCAAGATTTACTGGCAACACCTGAGTTTTTCAATCTGAATGGTAAATGATCGATATTTCGACCTTTCTGTTCCTATATCAAAAATTGAAAATGAGCATAAAATTATAATGGAAATTCTACTAACTACGCCCCTGCCTTAGCTTCCTAAGTTGGTTCCTTCCTAGAGTTGGTATCAGGTGGTATGCGAAAACCCCATCACGTCATATAATTCTTAAACGTCGTCTTTTTTATACCAACTGTGAATTGGACGAATCTCGGCCAAATCTTAGTTTGGAGAGACACAATATGATACACTATAAATAGGGTGATCTATTTTTTAAAAATAAAATTCATTGCATGAGCTTAGTTTCATGAATGTGTTCATGTACCTACACATAACATTCAGATTCCTCCTTAAGAATGAATGCCTCACGGTGTTGGCAATGCGTTTTAACCCAAATTTGCAACACACTGTACATATAGGACCTCCAATACTGTTAATTGTTAACCACTAATCATACCACTGACACAGCAAAAAATGCCATAAAATTTTAGATTTTATTTTTATAGACTTGAAGTTCAAATTGAAATAAAAAAGAGTTACTTTAACAGCATAGCAGTAAAGTATATAATCAGCGGACGACCAAGACGTTCCTAACGATGCCTTATTCGTCCAGTTCTAATAAGTGGTTGAGGAGCTATGAGGGAACAAATGAACCTACATACATAGCCTGTAAATCATAACCCTTTTTTTGCTCCGGCGTAGTCGGGTAAAAACTAAATATATTTAATTTGTAGTGTCTCTGGTATAATAGCGGTACAATCGGGGGCCTGGTCACTTGATTATCCTTAAAACGTTTATTATTTTCCAGGTACTAAAGTATCCCATTATGGTAAACAGAGGCTGTGGGGCTCCGTCGGTTGGGGTATTTTCTCATTGCTGACTGGTATTCTCATCGACTTGTTCAGTGAAGGCAGTTATAAGAACTACACTGTTGCCTTTATACTGATGTCCGTCTTATTGGCTGGAGATGTCGGTGTTTCATTTTTTTTACAGGTAACAATTATATAGATATATTAGACAGGCTTAGTGATAAATAGTTAAGATTATTTTGCATCGGAAACCCTTTGGTAATTGTCGTAATTTATGTGAAATATTGTATTTCTCGCAAAGGGAGCATATTTTGATAATAAGATTGCCGCCCCACGTTGCTCCAGAAGGAATTAAAGTATATTTACCGTGTTCTATTGTTTTAAGTGATAAGTTTCCGATATTTCGGCGCTGTTCATGATGTTCATGGTGCATCCAACAGCGACGAAATTTCGGAATCTTAAAACAATACAACATAATTATCCCGATAATTTTAATACTAAATGGAGTGACCATGATAGTTTAATAAGTACGTATATTTTAATATTCCTAATATATATATATAAATATATATTATAACTTACACCAAAATACACTAATTAAGACTCAGCCTCAGATGCATGGCTCTAGTCAACAATAGTGCTTGGAATACGGCAATAAGCTCACCCCCTATTACGTGGGACCGAGAACAATGATTAGTGAAATGTGGGTGGTTAATTCACCTCTGACTAACGTCTCTATCTATATATATATCATATGTATGTATGTAACACTCAATGACTTACCTAAAAGGTAGGTTATGATTAAGATCATTATTTGAAATATGAATTAATTAGAAATTTTTTACAGACTGATTCAACGAAGATGTCAATGAACATATTGGGTGATGTTGGTAGCTTGTTGATGTCATTGCCAACGCTTGTGTTCTTATTGTGGACTATAGCGGTTGGCATGTGCACTGGCCTGGTTTGGCAATTCCTCTTTTGGCTATTAGAAGATATATCGAACACAAGTTGTAATGGTTCTGATTATATAAAAACTTTACAAGGTTTGGTTAGTGCAATACAAACATTTGGGGGGGAGATTCCGTTTTATTTTGTTTCGGGTAAGTTGTTACAATACTTACAATTTATGATCAGTTCAAATTGTGTATCGTTCTTTGATATAGTTTGACCGTACCTTGGGACCATATATCTTGGACATAAAATATGCTAACGGTAGTGGACGAGCGCAAATTCATCAGGTACAGATTATTAAAAAAACATCCTAGCACGCCAGGGTCTTGTTTGTCTTGCAACTTAGGTCAAAGATATATGTCCCACGGTATACGCGCCTGGGGTATGTACGCGGCAAGACAAGGGGAGTATCGACCAATCGAACAGGGGCCTGGCCTAAATATAACGAGAGAACGGGGCATTGCGATTGGTCGACTGCCTACTACGAACGTCTTAATTCTCTCGTTACGTTAACGATACGATTACGATAGCTTTTCGTGCTAGGGGCACGCATATGGTCAGTCCGCCGCCAACGCTCATGGCGATATCTCGCGCGCTCTCGACTCCTGCCTCTTTTTTCTCTCTCTTTACCTCGTCTCCCGCCATGACGCAATTAGGGCGCGGTGCAGCGGTTGCAGTCTATAATTTAAAACTCTACTGCATTAACGACAGTATATTTTACTTTAAATGCGTTTTACTTGATTACAGGTCACATTCTTAAAAAAATAGGACATATCAATATGACAAGTATAGTACTGTTAGCGTTTGGTGTAAGATTCATACTTTATTCGTTCCTGACTAACGCGTGGTGGGTACTGCCGATAGAGCTACTGCAAGGGATTACTGCCGGGATGTTCTATCCTACAATGACGTCATATGCCAATATGGTGTCGCCACCTGGAACGGAAACAACAATACAGGTATAGATAAATATATATGTATAAATATATTAATTTACCATTCCGCTCACCGTACCAGCCAGTCACACAACCCCAGCTTGTCTGTGGGGGTAGGACGCCTTGCTTTGTCTTCTACACTGGGGGCACAGAATCTCTCTCTCTTTACCTTCTTCATCCCCCCCCCCCCCCTCCATCTTAAACATGAAAATTAGAAAAGGCAAAGGATACGTTACCACAGCACCATCATCCACAGAGAATGTGGATTTATACAACATCAGGGGCCTACACTCCAACCTTAACGCGATCTATCTCCACTTGGAGACCGCGCAGCCAAGCTTGCTTTTTCTGACGGAGACGCAAATATCATGCTCGGTCGATACATCTTACCTAATGTACCCCGGGTACAAACATGAGCACAACTTTTTGAGTCGCGCCGGAGTATGCTTGTACGTCCGGGATGATATTTACTGCCGCCGTCTCCATGGCCTTGAGCACAGGGACCTGTCAACTCTATGGGTATGTATAGATCACGGTGGCCACAATCATATCTATACGTGCCTTTACAGGTCTCATAGCGGTGACCTGGACTGTTTGAGCACCTGCAGCGATCAGCGGACAGGGTAATTGAGCAGTACCCCACTGCGGATTTAGTATTCTTGGGGGATTTCAACGCTCACCACGTGGAGTGGTTGGGGTCTCCTAGGACTGATTTTGCGGGCAGGGCTGCTCACGACTTCGCTCTGACCTGTGGGCTCTCTCAACTGGTGCATTCTATCACTAGAACACCCCACCCACCCCATTGAGACCCACTGAAGCTCTATTCTGGACCTTCTGCTGACTACGAGTCCGGATGAATACTCCCATAAGGGTGGAAGCACCACTCGGTAATTCGGTCTACAGCCTCGTCCGGGCGCAAGAACCACTCGCGCGGCCTGAACCACCGCGGCCACATCAGTGGAGGCATGTCTGGCACTACGAGTCAGCAGACTGAGACGGACTGCGAGAATTGCGTGCGCGCGCTACCCATCGGGCAGTCGTGCATTTTGGTCGTTTGCCAAACCTGACGAGGGAAACTTCTGCCGGTCTTGCCTTCCGCCGCTGCAAAAATCCGACGGTAGTCTGGCCCATGGCGCTAAGGAGAAGGCCGATCTTTTGGGTAATCTCTTTGCGTCAAACTCGACTATGAACGACGGAAACGCCGAACCACCCATTATCCCCAGCTGTGGTGCTTCCATGATCGAAGTTAAAATCAACGGGTAGTCCGGCGCGAGTTTAAGTCCCTAGATGATCGGAAGTCGAGTGGGTCGGACGGTATACCGGCGACGGTGCTCAAACACTGTGCCCCCGAGCTGTACCCTGTACTTACAAGCCCGTGAGGCAGGTCCCGGTCTCGTGGAAGACCGCATTCATGCACCCTGTGCCTAAGAAAGGTGACAGGACAGATCCGACCAATAACAAGCCTATCGCTATCACCTCCCTTCTTTCGAAAGCAATGGAGCGTGTTATCAATACACAGCTCCTGAGATACACTGAGGTAAACTAAACACCTGAACAAAGTCTAGGGAACAAGATGACCCCAATTATTTTTTTTCGTGTAAATCTTGTTTTGCAAATAACTGGCAGCAAATAAATAAAAATAGAATAAAGTAGATTACAGAGTTGTTCGAAATTTAAAAATAAATTTAAATAAGTAATGATTTTCGAATATGGAGGGAAAACTATTAAAAGTGTTTGATTGTGCAGTTTCTCTGAGGCAAAATAAAAATTATTTTTTTTGATTGTAAATAACGTTTATTATCAATAATACGTCTTTTACGTACGGTTTGTGCATTTTTGTGACTGTAGTCATCATGTCAAGTCGTCATTTAAGTCGCGAAGAGATGTTAAGGGCTGTTGGTATGCTGCAAGCTGGACGAACTCAACGTGACGTAGCGGATGCTGTCAACACCCAACCAAGCGTAATTTGCAGATTATGGGCACGCTACAGGTCTACAGGGGATGTTGCCGAACGTCACAGGAGACGAAATAGGGTTACTACCCCGCGACAAGATCGTTTCTTGCAAAATTCCGCAAGGCGGCAACCCACGATTACTGCTCGTCAGTTGGTTGCAGGCCTCCAGTCTCAGCATCAAGTGGTTATTAGCGATCAAACTGTCAGAACAAGACTACACGAAGCCAATCTTTATGCTCGCAGACCGCTTAGGGTTCCAGCTCTTCGACGTGGAAATCGAGGTCGTCGCTTATTGTGGGCTAACGCACATTTACAGTGGACCGACCATCAATGGGCACGGGTTCTGTTTTCCGACGAATCTTGCTTCGGTTTTCATCCTGATTCGAGAAGAGTGCGTATATGGTGGGTTCCTGGACGTCGGAGTCGTCTCCAGAATCCGCAAGAAGTTCATCCTTACCAAGGTGGAACAATCATGGTATGGGCTGGAATTCGCCTTGGTGGAAGGACCGACCTCGTTTGGATACGGGGCAATTTGAATGCAAACCAATACATTCAGGAGGTTATACACCCCATGGTAATCCCTCATCGACAGCAGTTCGGTCAAGATTTTATGTTCATGCAAGATAATGCACGGTCACACACCGCGAGGGTAGTGGTCAATGCGTTAAGCGAGCACAATATGAAGACGTTGGAATGGCCTGCTCAGTCTGCCGACCTCAATCCCATAGAGCATGCCTGGGATTTGCTTGGGAGAAGAGCTTTCAGTGATTCTTTGGAAAATCTGAACACTGAAGAACAACTTTTTTTACACCTTCGCAGTGTACGGAGCCATATTCCACAGACGATGATTGACAATCTCATACTAAGTATGCCACGCCGTTGTCGAGCTGTTGCTAAGGCTTTAGGAGGTCCTACAGATTATTAAAAACGTTTAAAGTACGGTTAATTACTGTATTTCTTACTACCTCGTTATTTTTGTGCCTAATCATAGAAGGTTGTAATACTCAACATTGGCACTATTCAATTCTTTCTTAAGAAAAAAAAAATTGGTATGAAAATGTTTTTATTAAAATTAAAATTAAAAACGGTATAAAAATACCCTTCTATTGATATAAAACACTCACTATTACAAGAAAGGGTTTTTAAATAAAAACTAGAAATGTCCTTGTTCCCTAGACTTTGTTGATGTGTGTATCTACTGAGCAGTCGACAGTACGGCTTTCGCCACAGTCGCTCTATCTCTGTCTTCTTATGTATCTCACAAACCGGTGGGCGCAGGCCATCAAGAGTCGGGGTGAGACTCTAGCGCTTACCGCTAGAGTCTCACCCCGACTCGATATAGCGAAGGCCTTCGATCGGGTCTGGCACAAAGGTCTTCTTACGAAGTTGCCGTACTATGGACTCCCCGAGGGACTGTGCGAATGGATTTTCAGCTTTTTGTCCAACAGACATCCAAGCCGTCGTAGACGGCAGCTGCTCGGGCCTTATGAACATAAACGCTGGTGTCCTTCAAGGCTCCGTGTTGTCTCCGATCCTGTTTCTGCTGCATATCAATGACATGTCTGATGGCTCCATTCATTGTTACACGGGCTGTGCAATTATACCTCAGCCCGAGGTGGAGAACAGTCGCGAACAACTTGTGTCTGATTGGGGACGACTAAACCTAGTCCAATTCAACCCCACTAAGACACAAGTATGTGTATTCACTACTAAGAAAACTCCATTTATTGTAGCGCCGCAATTGCTGGGCACATCGCTTACCATCTCTTCGAGTATCGGAATCCTTGGTGTCGATATCTCCCGCGACGTCCAGTACCGGAGTCATTTGGAGGACAAGGTTAAGTTGGCATCAAGGAAGCTTGGGGTGCTCAACAGGGCGAAGCAGTCCTTCAATGCGGGGTAGCAACTCCTCCTTTACAAGGCACAGGTCTGGCCCCACATGGAGTACTGCTGTCACCTTTGTGCTGGAGCGCCTGCATACCAGCTTGACCCCTTCGACTCGGTGCAAATACAGGCGTCGAGGCTGGTTGACAATGCCATACTCGCAGGTAATGCGGAACCTCGTAGCCTTAGGAAGGACTTTGCCTCGCTGTGTGTGTTCTACCGCCTATACAATGGTTTGTGCTCAGATGAATTATTTGACATGATGCCCACAGCTACATTCTATCATCGCACCTCTCGCCATAGACAGGAATTCATCCTCACACATTGCGACCTGATACGGTGCGCACTGCGCGGTATGAAAGAAACTTCATCCCACGCACACTCAAGCTGGGGAATGACCTCCCTACTACGGTTTTCCCAAGCACCTACAACATGGGGTTCTTCAAGAGGGGCATCAGAAGGTTTCTTAATGGTCGGCAGCGCGAGTGTGACGCCCCTGGTGTTGCATACGTCCATAGGCCACGGTAACCACTTCCCATCAGGTAGGCTGTGTGCTTGTCTGCCACCTAAGTGGGATAAATAAAACCTATTTGTAGCTATTTGGCCTGATTGAAATTTTCTAGATAAATACATCTATAAACTGGAAGTTTTTGTAAATTATGTTGTTCTGATTTAGTCTCAATTTACATTACAGGGATTAGTGGGCGCCGTGTTTGAAGGCGTGGGTACTGCGCTCGGCAGTTTTGTTGGTGGTCGACTGTACACGAAGTTAGGAAGCTCTACCTTATTCCTTGCATTTGGCATTGGAGCCTTAGTGTGCTGTATCATAAACTGGCTTGCTTTCCGTATTCTGGACAAACTCGGCAAAGGAGGAATGCCATCAGGTAAAGCTAAAGCAGAGCAAGAGCAATAACGTTTATTAATATACCTACTCTGTCAATAGTAGTTCTTCTAATTCTTCTATCACAACATCACAACCGATGGTAGACTCGATTTCACTCATAAAATGCCTATGAAATTGCCGAAATTTTCTGACAGATTCATGAGTTCGTTATTCCTGTAATTTAATAGCTATTTCCATTATTTATATTTTGTTTGAAGGTTGATTTCAAGATTTTGCAACTCTGTATTAAATTTTGTTTTTATTGTCCGCTTGATTAATTAAATTCGATATTGCTGTGATTAGATAAATTTCGATACTGCTGTACTGACACTTTTCAAAAATGTAATAAAAGTGTTTATTAGTTTAATGTTTTCTCATTCATACGCAAAAAATTATAAAATTTGGATTTGTCATTGCTAAAAAAAATGCTAAACTGTTTAGTACTGAAAATTGGGATTCCTCCAATTTCTTCAAGAAAAACGGCAATTTCATATGGAACGACCTATTATTATAATAAATATATTTTATTATTAGTAAATATATTATGTATTATAAGTAATATACCTACTAATAAGCTTAGACTATATACAAACTCCATAGATACAGTAAGTGACACTACAGTGCGACATAAAAAGATATACTACTTTGGTACAGGCAGTATAGGCCCATAACATGGGCACATTGACAGTTCAAAGAAAAATATTTACAAATACGCGTATTTCAAGCCGTTTTTTGCTGTGTCTATGCAGTATATGGTCAAAGCTTAAAAGTCATGAAACCACTTCATTCAAATAGCAGATTTATTTCATGACTCAACCAAAAATTACCCGCGTATGTTAAAGTAACGACGTAAATTCTATACGCGCCATGTTTATGAGTACCTAACTATTGTACCTAATAGTAGCGGAGTTATTTGAAGTCCCAGGTGACGAGTGTAACCCCCTTCACTTGCCCTGCTGCTAGGGTTGTAAATTCCTTATGAGAAGACTGAATAGTACTAATAATCCTGCTTTAAGTAAAAAATCGTACTTACCTGCAGACTCGCCGTTTAGTTTTTTTTAAAGAGAAAACTAACTAACTAGGTATTTAGTTACTATAATATATACCTACTATAGTTATAGGTAGCTGGAATAGTTTATCGATGTACCGTATTTTCAACTTGTACACTTAATTCATTTGTGTTCATAGAAATCATGGAGATATTAATAATTGATTATAAATCAATGTTACTAAAGGAGTATGTATTCAGTGCATTTGTGTTAGAGATAGGCATTATATCAGCTGTTAGTTGAAGGGTAATTTTGAGAATTTATGTTTTGAGCAGGTATCTACTAACGTAAGCATAGAATTAATAGTAATTCTCGTACTCATTAAATGCTTACTATACTAAAATATAGTAGAATCTGTTACTTGCTGATATGTGATGGTAGCCTCCGTTCATTTTATACCAAACTAGTTTTTAACACATATTGAGAACTCACTTGTACTTTTACACGTACTTTTCTAATAATATAGTAATCTTTTGATGATGGCGTAAGGCCAAACCGGTCCGGTCTAATAACAGATAAAAAATAATGCAGTAAAGTACAAGGGAGTTCTCAATATGTGTAACAACAAATTCCACCAAGTGCCATCAATCAACAATATAGTCTAGTTTTTGGATTTAATAAGTATTTATATTTTTCTTATATAATATAATATATATATATATATATATAACTATTTAGGCGCAGATAATATATGTTACATGTAATGTGATGTAATCTGAGCCAAGCAAATTAAAACAAGAATGATGATGTTCGATATTTTTGATCATATTAATTTAACCTGGATGTATTTATATATGTCTAAAATGTTTATATGTATAAAAATATGTTTATATTTATAAAAAAAAAGTGTTGAAGTATGTTTTTTCGATTTCTGGAACCCATATTACAAGCTGTGCTTAGTTTCAATCTCGATAGTCTACGTTCTTGCTTAATACAATACCTACGAAATAATTGTAGCAATACATTAATTTCAAAAAAATAAATAGGTCTTCATCAGTCAAATACACTATGTACAATGCAACACTGCCCAGTGCCAATCTCTACGGTTGTGCTGGGTATGAGACTTACTTAATAATATACCCTAATGTGTATGTAGGATTGGGTATAGGCAAGCTGAACTGCCCACTGTCTTATGCGTGCACAAGCAAGCGGGCGCCCGCAAGTCGCACTGCGTCGTGCAAATCGTATGTATTTTTTGCACGAAACAGGCGCATAGCATGCAAGCACACAAATGAGGTGGACGATGGTCCAAATAAATCACTTAAATGAAGTACATTTAAAATAACTAGTAATGAGACTGTAATTGAAATAGGGAATCATTATATTTGTTGTTATTTGTTGTTATTATGTGGCATTCTTTTCGTGAATTCTTTAATTTTCTTCTTGTTGTGTTGTCGTCGTGTTGTTCTTCACATGTAAAGGTTATTTTATGTTTATTTCTTTAACACTGATTGTTATATTTCCAAAGGTATAAGGTACGACTTAGTTGATTAATTAATTCTCATTATCTTCTCTATTGTTTGTTTTTTCTTCATACTGTGATTGTTTTCATTTCGGGTACAATAAATTTGTTTGTTTAGGTACATAGGTATACACATTTTTTATTTATGTGGCCCTAAAGTTTTCTTTTATCCCGAAAAATTTTAGATGAAAGTTTTATTTAGCTCACGAATACTTTAGAACGCTCCTCAACGCTCTACAAATTACGGTGCAATTGTGTTATGTAAATCTTGTAATTTTTGTTCCGTTGAATTGTGAAGGATCATAATATATAAATATATTATATCTAAGGATTCTTATAATTATAGCTAAGGATCGGTTGTCTTTATTTTGGGATACCTTGTCTCCGTCGCAATCCCGAAACAAAACATTTAGATTTGGTCCATTTGACCGTTGAACGTTGTCATTTCCATATTCCGTCTCCTCAAGGATAGTGATTCTGTCTCGAAGATTAAACTTACAAGTGATCTTCGGTTTTGGAGTTTCTGCAATGCTGTTTGGCACTGAATTTTGATATTCACTCATGCAAGTAAATCCAAATGTGTTTATTACTTTGATCATCGGCTATTAGTATGGCATAGTCTAATGATTATTATCAATTATTTGTTTGTTTTGCATGTACCTATTATGTTCAGAACATTTAGGGCACTGCATCGTTCGTGAACACGCATGCGGGCTCCTTTTCCATGAAACTCATGCCGATAACTTGCACAAAATCGAAAATCGTGCAATGTATAACTATACGTTTTGCACGATGTGCAGACGCCCGCATGCATGACACGTTTTGACAAATTGTTATTGTTTTGCTGGTTTTTAGATTGCTCAGTCTAATATTATTTCAGTAGAGCTGGGCAATTTATATTCTAAATAATGCTAACATAGCTATGGTCCTATACATGTTGTGTATAATTACTTATAAGAAATATATCAGGAACGTTTTTGTTTTTACAGGGTACTCATCTGTTATTCGCTACGAACAACCAAATGACTTGGTTTATATGTTGGAAGACATGAGCGAGCACAAGAACGAGCGACAAGATCACGATAACTAAAAAATGGCTGATATTTATCGGAAATGATTACAACTCCTTTTATGGCTCGTGGAGGTACTAGCACAAAAATACTTAAAGCACATTACATTAGTAAAAGCGAAAGTAGAAAATCAAATAGGTTCTGCAGGTACCTACCTATTCAATAAACTTAACCCAAAATCAAGTTATACTTCCTATGGGTACTGCTACGTAAGTACAGTCGACTTCAATCAGGGGTATTACTGAGAAGTTAGTAATACACCAATAAAAGCAATATAGGTAAAAAAATATCGAATTAATTACGAAACTGTATATTTTTTATATGCAATTTTTTTAAACAATTACCAAGGTAATACGAAGGTAAAGAGGAGCCTAGAGGAGATAAGGAGGAGGTTAAACAATTGTTTAGTAAGTCCAGTTATGTTTGTGTATGTTCGTTATAGACATGCAAAAAATGAAAATCTTTGCTCTTTATAATGTTAGGGTTTACCAAAGACTTTGATTTATGGAGCGTTTTTCTAGGAGCTCGAATTATAGAGGTTCTATTTATTAGATATCTACTGTACCTAGCAATACAATCTTATATTATTTTACAAAATGTAAAAATGAAGTTCGATCCACTGAGCCGTTCAGCATGTTTTTACTTGTTAACTTAATACGCACAAATTAGGGTTAAGTGCTGCGCGCAGAAATCCTAGCGTTTCGTTATAATTCTCTCCTTAACACGGTTATCGTATTTTTTTTGGAAATGCGATACCCGATCCTTTGGCAGGCTTACCTGTCCAATATGCAGAGGCCTTCGGAGTATTTTAGAGTAGTAGTGGGATGACCCACTGAAGAGAATCCTCACCAGCGACATAAATGAACAGTAATGGACTGCCCGTTGTAGGTGCTAAACTTTAGTGAGTATGGTAATAATATAATATAAACTGGGATATATGGTTGGGCTAAATGGAATGTTAAAATTAAAATGCTATTACGAAAACTGCGTGTTTTGAATCATTGGTATTGTTATGAAATATCTGTATCATTGTTATTTCCTTTATTCATTATATTTTAGCAGTAGAGCGGAAACTGTACCGCCTCCAGAGGGGTGGAGGGCCTCCTCTTAAGAGGCGACATCGCCAGCACTGGTGACTAGTCAGTCTCATGCAGCATGGCGACAATTTTTACAGTCAAAAAAAATGCCGTTGATTCCCGGCAGAGTAGAATTGATAGATGGCCACCCCATCTCTTCCCGTGCGGTGTCGTATAAGGTGACTAAGGAATAGGGCTGTTTAACATTCAACAGATATACCTAGTCTAGCCATAAATATTGATACGAAGAAAAAACATTTTTTTTATTGCAAATACTATTTATTACTTTTACAGTGTGTTAGTTTAATACATAAAAATAAAACAATTTAAAATATAAAAAGCTTACTCGAAGTGGTCTCCATTGGCTGCAACACAGTCCTTTAAACGTTGAGGCCAGTTATCAATAGAAGTACGCACTCTTTCCATGGGAAAATTCTTCACTGCCAATAGTATGGATTGTTTTAGGGACTCCAAATTATCATGGCGTTTAGAGCAAGCCATACTCTCTAAAACTGACCATAAATCATAATCCAGCGGATTAAGATCGGGACTAGACGACGGCCAGTCTTCAGCTCTGATGAAGTCCGAAACGTTCACTTCCAACCAAGACTGCGTGGACCGAGCTTTATGACCCGGCGCTGAGTTTTGTTGGAAGGACCATACTTGGTTATTGAACATGGTGTTGTTAAGGGGTTTAACTACCTTCTCAAGAATGGTATCTTGATACACTTGTGCCGATGTTTTGATACCTTTTTCACAAAAATATGGCTCAGTCACTCCTTCATAGCTAACACCGCACCAAACCATCACTGAAGTCGGATAATGCCCAGGTTGCACTCTGTCGACTAATTGAGAAGCTTCCTTAGAGCTTTGAGCATAAATACGGTCATTTTGTTTGTTAAAATGTTGCTCAATTGTAAAGATTTTCTCATCCGTAACAATTTTTTTCTGTGACCTCCCTTTGCGTACCGCTTCAGTAGTTGCTTCGATTTTACCACCCTATTCTTTTTTAAATTATCAGTTAAAAAATGACCAGTGCGTCTCTTATAGGCTGCAAGTCCTAAGTCATCTTTTAAAATGCGCGACATGGTTCTGGGTGCTATCTTCATATCCCGAGATAAAATCTTTTGCTTTCGGACAGGATTTCTTCGAATTCTTTCCCTTACTGCTTTGACCACCTTTTTCGTACGAACACTACGTGGACGGCTAAATCTTTTTCTGTCACAAACAGAGGAGGTCTCATTGTAACTATTAATAAGTACACAAACATTTGACTAATACCAAGCGTATGGAGAGTTTTAAAAATTACATTCGGCTTCATACCAACTTTGTGTAATGCAATCACAGCGATTCGGTTTTCTTTATCACCCCACTCCATTTTAATATAACAAAATATTGTACAATGTATTGGCGCCAAAATTAGAAAACACAATGAACAATCGTATAAAAATGACAGATTCCAAATTCAAATGTAATATCTTTCTTATTTTAAGTAGTATTTATGGCCAGACTAAGTATATACAGCCCAGACTCAGCCTCAGATGCATGGCTCGAGTCAACAATAGTGCCCGGAATACGGCAATAGGCTCACCCCCTATTACGTGGGACTGAATACAATTATTGGTGAAATGTGGGTGGTAATTCACCTCTGCCTAACCCTCCGGGGATAAAGGCGTGAAGAAGAAAGGCGTATATGCATGTATGTAAAAAAAATATACATTTTACAAATTATGAGGTAGTAGATACAAATGGCAGTCTATTGCTAGGCGTGATGTCTTACAACCTGCGGGTCTAAACGGTCACATTGAGCGATTCTGCTCAAAACTAGTAACTTTTGAATTTCCAGTAGGTCTCAATATATTCCTATATAATTCGTAAAATGGTCACTCATATGGGCAATATTGCAACGATTTATTTTATAAGCAGATTCTAATTTTGTGTAAATATCGCCCGCAAGACAAAATTTTGTTACGACTGACGTCGATATCTCAAAAAATAGTAATCGGATCTTCAAGAAATAAAAAATTGTTAGTGACGAGTTAGGTACTCTACCGATTGGCATAGAAAAATCTAGAATCGTCAACACAAAGTCACAACCTACCTACGAGTGCCTACAGTACCTACTCTTTTGAATAGAAACAAACAATAGGTAAATATCGAGAATGAACTCGAAGGTCAGCGACGGCGGCAAACTTCAAAATAAAGTAAGTTATCGGTCGCGTATTTTCTAGATGATTTGACCCTCCTAATTGAGAGGTATAAAAACACGCTCGCAAGGCGAAACGTTTTGATTCTGTCTTTGAGATCGATAACGAACACAGCGAGCTTAAGCGACCGAAGAAGATTATACCTGCGACCTGGGCAACGACTGTGGACTACTGTGAACTACTGAGCGACTGGAACTGTTGAAGAGTACTGTGTGTACTAGTGATTTAACTGTCTAGTTTGTGGTGAGCTAATAAATCTCTTCGTTGAGTAAACTGCATTTAATTGTTACGCGCACGGGGTACAATTAAAATGCTGTAAGGACTTCATCACAGCAAGAAGTTTACGACGAGTGACACAGTAATTTCTGCCTTAGTGATGCCTTAATAATACTGGAGAATCTGCCGCCTGAAGGAAGGACTCTGGGGTCTTTGATGGAAGCTTTAGACACACGTTACGGTGATTAGCACCTGGAGAATGTCTACCGAGCTCCGGTAGAAGGGCTGTGGAAGTTGAAAGACTCGTTTGTCGGTCCTACTCATCGACACCCATGATGATCGAGACCACTCCGCTGGAGGCCTTCCTAAACAGTATACGAGACGCAGAAGTGAAAGCTAGTGTACAGTTGCGTCACCATCAGACCTTGAAAGAAGCACTGGCTTATGCCCTCGAGGTGAGAACTGTACGGCAGAATGCCGGAATAAGTAAGACCAGGGAGGTACCCACGTGTTATTCCTGTAGTAGAAGGGGCCATATTCAATCAGAGTGCCCTTCTACAAAACGGAAGAGGTCACGGACTGCGAGACCCAAGTGGATCAAGAAGTTCCGTTAAAACTAAATGTCGCTAGGGCCGCGGGGCGGGCACTGGCTGGTCGATATGAGGCCCCCAACCATCACTATTACTCAAGATAAGATCAGGGCGGTCAAGGAGGTGGTTGCAGGGGAGAGGAAGCCACGGTATGTCCCAAAGTGTTATTTCTGTAGAGGAAGGGGCCATATTCAATTAGAATGTCCTTTGAGAAAACGGAGGAGGGTCACGGTCTCCGGGACACCGAACCCCGAAGAACACCAAAACCGAATGGAACACCGAAGTGGGAAAGGGCACGGCAATGCCACACAACGTCACAAACGTGAATGGGCGTGACGACGAATGGACCGGAAGCAGTATGAAGCAGGCGCAAGAGGATGATGATGATCTACGACCTATACTGCTCTGGAAGCAGCTTGGAAGCAAACCCCGATGGAGTGGTATATCAGCTTACAGTTCCACTACCAAAAGTTATTGGGCCCAGTAGGACAGCTTAACTCTAATAGACGACACGCTGTATAGGAAATGGGAATCCAACGATGGCAAAGAGGTGACCCTACAAGTAGTATCACGAAGCAAGGTGGCCCCACTCTTACGGCACAGCCACGATGGTGTCTCTGGCGGGCACCTCGGAGTCAAGAAAACCCTACTTAAAGTACGACAGCGGTTTTACTGGCTTCATTGGTGGGAAGATGCTGAGGATTGATGCCGTAAATGCACTGCATGTGCTTCAGTTAAAGGACCGCAGGCAAGAAACAAAGGAAAATTGAAACTGTATAACGTCGGAGCACAGTGGGAATGTATCGCCATTGATGTTGCTGGACCTTTGCCAATGACTGAAGAAGGTAACAAATACATCATAGTAGTACAAGATAACTTCACTAAGTGGCCGGAAGTATTTGCGACACCCAACCAGGAACTAGTCACTGTGGCAAGGAAACTGGTTCAGGAAGTGGTCTGCCGGTACGGCGAACCTATGGAGATCCACTCTGACCAAGGACGGAACTTTGAGTCTGCTCTATTTCAAGAAATGTGCAAACTCCTTGGAATGAACAAGACCCGTACGACTCCAGCGCATCCGCAGTTAGACGGAATGGTCGAGAGGTTTAACCAGACGTTGGAAAATCACTTGGCTAAAGTTGTCGATGAACACCAAAGAGATTGGGACCAGTTCATCCCACTATTCCTGATGTCCTATCGATCTGCGGTACATGACAGTATGGAACACACCTCAGCAAAAGTGAATTTTGGTCGAGAGATTAGGCTATCAGTGGATGCAATAACCGGTACGCCACCTGATAGTCCTAAGCCCGTGACGGATTACGTGATTGAACTTCGAAACCGACATTGCCTACCGCATTAGGAAGGGGATTAGGGGAAAACCAAAGGTAGTCCATGTAGATAGGTTGACGCGTCATCATGGAACAAATGATGCTCGGGACGAGTAAGCTCGCTGGGAAGGGCCCTATACGGTTATTACGAGGATCAATGACATTGCCTACCGCATTAGGAAGGGGATTAGGGGAAAACCAAAGGTAGTCCATGTAGATAGGTTGACGCGTCATCATGGAACAAATGATGCTCGGGACGAGTAAGCTCACTGGGAAGGGCCCTATACGGTTATTACGAGGATCAATGACATTGCCTACCGCATTAGGAAGGGGATTAGGGGAAAACCAAAGGTAGTCCATGTAGATAGGTTGACGCGTCATCATGGAACAAATGATGCTCGGGACGAGTAAGCTCGCTGGGAAGGGACCTATACGGTTATTACGAGGATCAATGACATTGCCTACCGCATTAGGAAGGGGATTAGGGGAAAACCAAAGGTAGTCCATGTAGATAGGTTGACGCGTCATCATGGAACAAATGATGCTCGGGACGAGTAAGCTCGCTGGGAAGGGACCTATACGGTTATTACGAGGATCAATGACATTGCCTACCGCATTAGGAAGGGGATTAGGGGAAAACCAAAGGTAGTCCATGTAGATAGGTTGACGCGTCATCATGGAACAAATGATGCTCGGGACGAGTAAGCTCGCTGGGAAGGGCCCTATACGGTTATTACGAGGATCAATGACATTGCCTACCGCATTAGGAAGGGGATTAGGGGAAAACCAAAGGTAGTCCATGTAGATAGGTTGACGCGTCATCATGGAACAAATGATGCTCGGGACGAGTAAGCTCGCTGGGAAGGGACCTATACGGTTATTACGAGGATCAATGACATTGCCTACCGCATTAGGAAGGGGATTAGGGGAAAACCAAAGGTAGTCCATGTAGATAGGTTGACGCGTCATCATGGAACAAATGATGCTCGGGACGAGTAAGCTCGCTGGGAAGGGACCTATACGGTTATTACGAGGATCAATGACATTGCCTACCGCATTAGGAAGGGGATTAGGGGAAAACCAAAGGTAGTCCATGTAGATAGGTTGACGCGTCATCATGGAACAAATGATGCTCGGGACGAGTAAGCTCGCTGGGAAGGGCCCTATACGGTTATTACGAGGATCAATGACATTGCCTACCGCATTAGGAAGGGGATTAGGGGAAAACCAAAGGTAGTCCATGTAGATAGGTTGACGCGTCATCATGTAACAAATGATGCTCGGGACGAGTATGACTAAAAGGTGGGTAATATCGATAACGAACACAGCGAGCTTAAGCGACCGAAGAAGATTATACCTGCGACCTGGGCAACGACTGTGGACTCCTGTGAAACACTGAGCGACTGGAACTGTTGAAGAGTACTGTGTGTACTAGTGATTTAATTGTCTAGTTTGTGGTGAGCTAATAAATCTCTTCGTTGAGTAAACGGCATTTAATTGTACCCCGTGCTAATACGATTCAAATAAAGTGACCTTTTTAGACCTCCTGTTCTTACCATTATCTGTTTTTATGATTAATGATTGTAGGTTTAAGGCCTCTGTCGCAAACTGAACGGCGTGCGGCGCGGCAGCGGCAGTGGTGCCACAAGCCCATGAGAGAGAAAGAGAGATGTTAAATTATCTCTTAACTGCCGCACCGGTTGCCGCTAAGTTCGCGACTGAGTGAGCCCTCTGTGGGGTCCATTGACCACCTAATTTTATAGTTGGTTCGACTACTATTCAGTCCCAATATGCGTGCTCAGTAGACTGGTCCACTCAGCCCAACTTCATCTATTTCTGTCTACTATTTCCGTGGTACACCACCTCAGTTCAGTCTAAGCTCAAATTTACGCAATGATATTAACCGTAATCAAGTGGAACTAAAATTTATGGTTATTGCTTTTTTTTTTTGGTCAGTTTGCAATTCACAATAGCCTAAAGTGCTGCCCTTTATCTTCTACTAGTAGTTTTACCCCTACTGGACATAGACTTCTCCCAACATGCGCCATAACGCCCGATGCCAGCTGCATCCAGTCGATCCCAGCAACCTTACCAATGCGGGAACAGTTAATTGAGTATTCTCACCATCAGCTAGTCGTAGTGGTAGTATTTTACGTGCACTGGACTTCAAGATTAAGTTCAGTTCACGAAGTTTACTACCTTAATACTACAAGGGTAAATTTTAGTATTATTTTCTTCGCAATACACGTGTGTACTGACGATTACCGTCTTCGGCTCTCTTAAGGCCCTCGCCTGTCGATGTGTCAATGGCGTGGCGCCTTAACGGTAATCACCCACTTTACACACTCGTACCATAATATACTATTTTACATAGGTGGCTGACGAGCACACGGCCCACCTGACAGGAAGTGGCCTATGGACGTGTGCAACACCAGAGCCGTCACACTCGCACCATTCATTGCTGCTCCTCTATTCCCACCTGTTCTGTTGAGTAGTTCTGTTGACAGAACTACTGGTATTTTTTTTCCCATTAGTTCTGCGACTTATAAGACTATAGCTTTATACACCGAACTTGTCTCAACTATTCTGTTCTGTTATTAAGTACTATCTAGATATGAAAAGTCTAGTGAACATAACAAAATAATTTCATTAAACTATACACTACTAATTTTTAATTACCAGAGAAACTGCAGGGACTGATATGGAACGTATATACTTCAATATACATGGAATAATACAAATACCCCACCATACAAAAAAACAAAGTTATTAACGTTTTTAAAATCTCACAATACGTGCTTAAAGAATAGACACCATTTTATTTACGCACGATGTGTGGATAGTAAATAGGTCATCAATGAACTTTTAACTTTCATCGTGAACTTTCTAGTGGCAGTAATTTTTTAATACCGTGTTTAATACAAGTTTGGGTGAACTGAGTAAACAATGGTAAAACCACAGTAACTTTTAACGTTCGCTGCGCGGATGCGTGGGCGGCCGGCGCCTCCTTCTGCGAGCAAGTAATGCTCGTGAAGGAGGAGGCGGGGCGGGAGCGGCAGCGGGAGCGACGAAGGATCGCTAGACAAGCTGCCCGCGCACGAAGGCAACTCGGGCGTCGGAGGTCGATGAACGACCTCCGCCCCCCATGAGCGCCGGCCTGGGGGTGACAGGTGAAGCCGCCTGTCACCCTTGCAGAAGCAGGCCGCGGCGGCGGCACGCGTGGCGCGCCTCCCCGTTTCCGCGGACGAGTTGGGGACTCTGTGGTCCCCACACCCGAGAAGAGGGCCAGATCGTGAGAGATGGCCCTGGGTCGGCCGGGGTGCGAGGGATATGCCTGTCAACCTCACCTTCGGCAACCGAAACGACCCACATGCGGCGTGCGTTTTAGTCGGTTCGAGTCCGACATAACCTCCTCCACCGGGTCCGGTGGGGAGGTATCCGTGGGGATTTTGCGCACGTAAAAAAAAAAAAAAAAAAGTAACTTTTAACGTAATTCAGTAGTTTTTTTAAGTACCTTATCAACTGGCAGGTAGGTGTAGGTACACTAGGTACCTACTAAAGAACTTGGAATAGTAAATTAGCTTAAGGATTAATTTCTGTACTTAACACGTGCAAGACTTACCCTACAAGTACTTTAATTGTTGCTCGAAATGTCCTCCGTCATTTTGAATACACAAACGAGCCCGCTTTAACAAGTTTGATTTTAAACTTAGGAGAATGTCTCTTTGTTGACGAATTTCATCGAAGGCGTCAATTATCCTTTGTCGGAGGTCCTCACGGGTGTTGGGTTCACTGACATACACTCTACGTTTCACTTCACTCCACATGAAAAAGTCCATTGGCGTCAGATCCGGGGATCGAGCGGGCCACGCGACTGAAGCTCCCCGTCCAATCCACCTGCCTTCAAATTGCGTATTGAGGTAGTCTCTTACCGCGATGTGGTAGTGGGGTGGAGCACCATCTTGTTGGAACCAGAGGTCTCGCAAGCTTGCGAGTGGAATATCATCCAACATGGTTGATACCATGGTTCTCAACAGATCCAAATAGGTTTCACCCGTTAGACGTCCCTCGATGAAGTATGGGCCCACGATGTTGTCATTTAGGACTCCAGCCCAAACGTTCACGCTAAATCTGTGTTGAAACGAATGTTGTCGCGCCAACTTGGGATTTCTTATTGACCACCAATGTTCGTTATGTTGGTTGAAAAGCCCGATTCTTGTGAACAAACATTCGTCACTGTAAAGGACGTTGGTCTCCGGGTGAAGGATCACCCAGTTGCAGAATGTAATCCTGGGTGCTCGGTCGATTGTTGTCAGTTCTTGAACCTTTCTGTAGTGATAAGGGTGCATACCAGCCGAGTTCACAATTTTCCAAGCACAGTGCTGGCTGATGCCAAATCTACGTGCCGCATCGTTTGTACTTCGTCGCGGATCGTCCTCAAAAAACTCGAGTACTTCGTCGTACAAGTTCTGCGGATAGGCGGGTCTGCCCCGGCCTTGTGCGTGCGTCGGTACGTGAAATGAGCCGTGATCTAATAGACGTTGGTAGACGCTCAACATCGTGGAGTAATTTGGCTGTCGGGCATTCGGGTAGAGATCACGATACATCCGTAAAGCGGCACTCACATTTTCACCGGATAAAAAATAACTACGTAACATTAATGCGTATTCGCGGTCGGTAAATTGGTACACCATCTCGATAGTGCCGATAGTATTGATTAGGATGCGTGCGCGAATCGAGACGTCACAACCGGAACTGCATTTATGATTTAAATTTTATTAACATCAAAGAGATGCCGCCGGCTTGACGACACGTGTAAGGCGGTGCGGGGAGGGGTGGTCGCACGCGCCGCCCGCCTTCAAGGACAGTAGTAGAATGATAGAAAGAGAGAGTGCGTGTTTATTATTTTATCAATGACTTCTTTGTGTGATTTTGTTTTCGTGAATTAGTCATATTCCATTGAGAAAAATTTTGTACGTCGTGAACATAGTATTAGGTGGTTTTAAGAAAAAAACTGACATACATACTTTATTCATTTTTTTTTGCATGTATGTGTTTAGTATCGAATACCTATCACTTCGCCAAAATTTTTCTGGTAATTAAAAAATTTTCGTGTATATATTAATTAATTACATAGAATATTTTTGAGTATGGGTATAAAAATAAAAAAATATGCAGAACATAGAAAAAGGGATTTTATTATATAAAAAATGTATAAAGAGCTTTTCAGCTTTTTATTCATTACGTTATAAAATTACTATGTGATGGATTTTTCCTTATTTTTTTGTTTATTTGTTTTGTATGTTCTCTAACAAAAGTTCTCTAATGAAAAAGATATAAGTACTGAAGGAATAAAAAATTGACGTAGTTTTTCTAAAAACAAAGATATTTCGATGCCACCGTTAATCAATTGCATTTGATCAACTCTTATCATTGCATCGTTTTCGATCTCTTTATTTGATCTTCGTTTGACTGATTTCTTGCAAGTCGACATTTAAATTGCTTTAACAGAAAAAAATGATGCATCTTCTTCCATGTTTTTCAGGAACTGAAAAATAGTCGCCGGCCTGGTTAATGGCGCGGTGCTATCCTTCAACAACATTAGTTGTGCGATGGACTTAATAATTGATTACATGGAGAAGTAAATAGTTTGCCTACGCAACAAAACAGTTCTGTAGACAGAACTAATGGGAAAAAGAAACCAGTAGTTTTGCCAACAGAACTACTCAACAGAACAGGTGGGAATTGCTTTCCTATTTGTTCTGTGGACAGAACTAATGGGAAAAAAATACCAGTTCTGTCAACAGAACTACTCAACAGAACAGGTGGGAATTGCTTTCCTATTTGTTCTGTGGACAGAACTAATGGGAAAAAAATACCAGTAGTTCTGTCAACAGAACTACTCAACAGAACAGGTGGAAATAGAGGTTGCTGCTGACCCCTATAAAAACCTTCTAATGCACTTCTTGAAGAAACCATATTGTAGGGAGATCATTCCACAGCTTAGCGTACGGGGAATGTAGCCCCTTTCATATCTCATTGTTGCAAATGTATCATAATCACCATAGGTGTTCCTATAATGTTAAAAAGTTCCTTATCTGCTGGCAATAGGACTACCTGGAGAAAAAAAAACTTGAAGAACCCCATATTGTAATAGTCTCATAATTGTTGCAAATGTACCATAATATCTATAGGTGTTCCTATGTTAAAAAAAAAAACTTTAAACTAAAACCCGACTGCTGAAAAATGAAGCTCTAATAAATATTAAACAAGAAAATATAAAGGATAGCCGTGGTCGTATGCCACTTTTCCCTAGAATGTTTTATTGGACTAAGTGGCTTACGACCAAGGCTACACTTGATATTTTGTTGTTTAATATTTTTTAGAGCTTGATTTTTCAGCAGTTGAGTTTTAGTTTTAAACTTATTTTTTTATTTATATTATTTTGGGGTAAGAAATAGATATAATTTATACATTTTTGAAATGTGCTAATTAAGCGCTTTCAGTTGATACCAAACACGACATTTAACTCAATTTTATTTTTTAACACAAAACTATGACCTCTAGAGGTCGCCACAATAGATTCAGTAACACATTATTAATGACTAAGACGCTTGTAACTATACCTCATTTGTCCAGATCTAATAAGTGTTTCAGGCGCTATGAATGAGGGAACAGATGAACCTACATACATACATACATAGCCTGTCAAAATCATAACCCCCTTTTGCTTCGCCATAGTCGGGTAAAAAGTAGCTTACCTGGTGGCAATAGGACAACCTAGGGCAAATAACTGAAGAACTCCATATTGCAGGCAGATCATTCCACAGCTTAGCGTACAGGGAATGTAGCCCCTTTCATATCTCATAATTGTTGGCAATTACAACTACCTGGGGAAAAAAAACAAAGATCCCGATTCCGAACTGAAGGGTTTGTATAAAATTAAAAGCCATTGCCACCTTTTAATACAGTAATTTTAAAAACCTAAACTGAAACCCAGTAATTTGTCTTTTGTAAATTGTTTATTGATTAATGGGAATATTTTCCCAGATCACATCGTGTAACTACAATATTCGTGGCGTTAGCGCTATTATCGTGAGGATAACGGCTGAACTCAGAAAAGTAGTCATCTTAAGCCAGGCTCATTAAATAAATTGTTATCAAAACAAAACTATACTATGATAACTTTAAGGTGCAGCTCAGGCGTCGGCACAGGGCGGGCTAAATGCCCGTGACTAGCTCAAATGATTACTTATTAGTTGCATTTTACTCTTGTACCTGCCTGACTATTGTGCGGACAAAGTGCAACCTTGTACTACTAATAAGAGCTTCGGGCATTTTGCCCGCCTCGCACCGTCGTTTGCGCAGCGCCTAATAATCACAATGTACGGAATTTATTATATCACCTGGTTGCATGAAACCAGGTACAAGTTGGCTACCGCTTTATCGACGCAGCTACAGTCTTTACAGGCTCTGCATTTATCTTCAATGGAGGCCTCGGTCCTTACGAACAAATTGTGAGATGTATCTTTACTATAGCAAGGTTAATTGTGATGTCAAGGTCAAGCCCGTAACAGTGTCGAACGGAGCCGTTTGTGCGATCAGGTACAAAAGCCGAGCCCAACATTGTTTAACAAAGTATTTGATTTTATTATTTATGTGTGTCTACCTTACATACGTTGACACGACCAAATCTCAGTCTCACAATTTCATGCTACGTCTTGTTTATGGTCTGATACATCCAATCTATTAACGGAAAATTGAAATACAAGCGACTGCAAGCATTTGCTGTTACTATTTGACTTAATATCAATTCTATTAGTATAGAACAGAAAGAAATAAATTTATTTTCGTGTAACCGTAAGTAGGTATCTTAATCTTATAAAGCACCTTAATAAAATTATTCTCCAATATATAAACAAATATAGATTTAGACAAAATAATTCCAATATCTTATAAACAGGTAATTAATTGTACTTTTAATTATATCGAGTTTAATTAAATACGCATATTATAGATGGGAATAATCGTTGCTATGTTTCTTGTTTCAAAAAGTTGTCTTACAAAATATTTTTCAGAATATATTAAAATATAAAACCACTATGAATTTTGAGAAAATGTGTTAAATAATAAAGTATTGTAAATAAGAAACATAACTTATGAAATATTATATACAGAACTCATATCAAATATGTGTAAATTTGGTGATGTGATACGTAGGAACGAATATAACCGCTATATAAATAACACAGCTAAATAAGACTATTCGGAAGAACTAGAAGCACTAGGGCCGGTTTCAAAAGAAAACACCCTTTCAACCCATCCATTGTCAAATAAAATATAAAATTTAGTTCACTATTACTACACATATGAATCTTACGCATCGACCTATAACACATATACAAATATCACTGTTACTGTTTTTAGTTAATTTACAACTCATTGATATGTAACACTATATACATTATTTCTATACATGAATAACAACTATTGATCACTTTTGGGATAATAAATAAATTGTAATAAAAAATGTGTATATAAAAAGAAGCTTTCTACATAATATACGTTGACGCAATTTATACAAATATACATTGAGTAGAGAGTGGCTAAGAGAAATATGTTATGTACTAATGAAACGTGGTCCACCCTTTAGGAACATTGGAGGCGGGCTCCTGTCGCGCGCTCGACCCTGCCGAGTAGTCTAACAACCCGAACTGGCTAAAATCTAGTCCATATTCGTGTAAGAGAGCACTGTCTGTTGATTTGATTTGTTCAACTTTTTGATTTTTATCTCGACACTTGAGCGGATCAAAATCTTCTAGGTCTGTCGGTGAATCGTCCAGTTTAATGAGATCAGAATCTGAGCCACACGACTGAAAAAGAAATATGTGAGTTAAACAAACACAAAGCGAGATAAATCGCCGGGTGTCCCGTTGCCTTTTAGTATGTGAGTGATCGTCCATTAGTAATTCGAGTGAAATAAATTTAGATATTGGGAGAAGCAATGCAGTACTAAAATTTACTAAATAAATTATCAAAATGCATAGGCATGGCACAAGTGAGAGCACTTCAAATTTGTTTGAATAAGTTTGTTGTTACATAAAATTACTTACACAAGATGAAGTTTAGGTACAAATTGTAAGGAAACAATGCACAAAGTAGTTTACGCTTCCCTAATTAATAAAGGTGACGCTTTGCGCTTTTTGAACGAGATCATTATACTTCTATAAAATAAAAATCCATTATATATGCATACTTATATTTAGTAACATGCATCTGCAAGTTCTAAGGAAGCTCGATCGAAATGATAGACGACAAACAGTGTATTCTATGTACAAGTGTTCGTGGCATAACACATTTAAATAAATATGACGAGTACAAATTACAGATATGTATATTTATACTATTTCCCACTAGTTTTATTGTGGTCGCCTTTATTATGGAACGACCAGACTATAATATTTTTTCAGCATTTGTATATCTAATTTAAGTTAAGTCATAGAATCATATTGTGAGATCATTTAGTCATACACATGGAATCATAATTTAATAAATCATACAATTATTCTCATAACGGCTATAAGCGTATATACTATAAACATTGCAGCCTCATGCTTCAGCCACTTCAGATAGCCGCTTAATATAGAAAAATCTACATAATAATCTCAATAAATTTCTAATCAACAAAACATAATCTCACCGAATGCACTAAACTTATATAATTTTATATATTACAGCTATAATTTATATTATTATGATGAAATCAACAAAACTAATTACAAATCATATTTCCAATAGAACTAGTAGGAACGTTGCTATTTCACTGTGCGTGGTAACATAACAAAATAATACAAGAAGTATCTAATTTCTAGATTAAGTTGCTGTAAGCATTCATATTATTTATAAAGCGAGTGTCCGTTATACGGCATTATCATTCAACATTCCATTCTTATAAGTGTCATGGATGATATAAAATCGGTAGTAACCTCGTATAGATTTCGTTAATCAATTATAAACATTTCTCTTTGTTTATCATGTCATTCACGTCCCCAGTCGCATCTCATGTCGACGTGTGACGTATATAGTACACATAATTGAACTTAGTTATCAAATGCGCATTTGCTTCTCACTTTGTCTTATCAAAATCTTTATATCGTTACAATAGATGCTATTCCCGTGTGATTCATATCATAACACATTTCCACCGTGCTCATACTGATAGTAATTCTTTTTAGAAGTTTTAGATGTTGCGAAGAATGGAGGGTAAGTTCAACTTAAAATTGTTAGATATATCAATATATTACTAATCCTTATCTTTTAGAATTATTGATATGGTAAGTATTCACTATTAAATAGTAAGTAAATAATTAAATACTTAGTCAAAACTCATGTGTTAGTGCAAAATATTTCACTCTTGCATTCACGCAGCTATCACATTCTATTTTATAACAAGGTACAAAATAGAAATGATTACAAATAGGCATATCAAAATTACCTCTTGATGTTTCGCCTTGTAGGGAGCAAGGCCAGCCCGGGCGGCGAGCCGGGGCTTGGCGCCCTCGAGGTTAGCTCTACCTACCGAGGGCGCCGGGGGTTTGAGCGCTTTGCCGTTACATGGCGCGGGCACGCTCGGTTGAGACATTTTCCTCTGGTTCGACGACAGGGTCAGTTTTAATTTAGCCTTGTCATTGCCTTCTGTGAAGCATATAGTACTCGTATGGAAGTCTGGTGTAGGTTTCACGTCGTTTTTTGTGATGTTACTGACAAAGTGGACGGTGTTGTTGACCGCGGGCGAGGCACGCGGCGGAGGAGTGGGCGCGTCAGACAAATCGATTAATTTCCTCGTGAAAATAATTGGGTAACGAACGGGGGGTTGGGGACGTTCCGGTAACCGGGGTGGGAGACATGGTGACAGTGTTTTCTGCAAAATAAAATTAAATAATGTGCCACAGTGCTCCTAGGAGCGTACATGCTAGTAACGCATTCTCATGGTACTAAACACATATGAGTAATATTACTAAGCAAATAGTGTAATTACATAATGACATAAGCGTATCAAGGAACTAAATAACAGGCTGTATAATAGATACCTTTTTAAATGTACATTTCGAAGTAGTTTAAACTGAAGGAAATATATTATATCGCAGTATGAAATATGTTGTAAGTTTTCTATACGCCTTCAACCAACTATTACAAGATACTATTCTACGAGAAGATAATATAGTACTTTTCTATTTAACTATTTATATTGTGAATAGCCTTAAATGAGCTAATTATTTCAAAAAGGTATCTATTTTCTAACAGCTAAAAATAAAACTAATCACGCATTCGAAACGCCATCATAACATAATTCAATACCTAATTAAAACCACATAATATAATATATAATAGGAAAATATGATATTATGCAAAGTGGCGTATCGAACTTCATGACATTTAAACTAATAGCACGAGGGTGTTTAGAGTATAAAAGCGTCTATCGAGAACGACATCTACATTCCTATAATTAGAGTGCACATTCACTTATCACTTACTGCTTTATCAGGAAGACTGATATCGGAGTTCTGCGAACTGTTCGGGAAACTATCGCGCCGTTGTTCATTTTTGCTGGCAAATAGGAACTCCATTTCGGTCAGCAGATCAAGTGGCAGGGCTGGTGCAGGTTCACGAGGTAGCACTGGGTCGTGTGCCGGCGACGAGTCTGAAGAGTCCGACGATACGGGCGTCGCCGACCCACAGGAGAACCTGCAAACACCACCCACCGGGAATGAATTAGGGTGTATATAATCAATGTAGTTTGTAGTATAAACAATACCTTCTGAAAACGGTTGCGATTGTTCCTCCTCTTGTTGATTTGGCTTATACTACCTGCTTAGATAGATAGCTAGATAGAGCGACTGCTATCTGACCTCCTAACCAAACATTTACTAGCAGATAGATTTCAGATACATTTTCAATACTTCAAGTCTCACTGTTCAAGTCTTAATGTATCTTTCGTATCTGTTTTACAAATAAAGTATTAATATAAAGATTTGAATCTTTTTACCTGCTATCGTCCGTAGTGTTTATGGAGGATGGTCGGGATCCTGTTCTTGGCATTTTGTTCTTCAATCCTTTCACAGCTGACTTCATATTCTTGCCGCCTTGGCGGACCTTCATAAAATATAAATAATAAATTATTGACTACGTACAATTGAATATTGAGATTTGTAAATGGCTCGCAAATTTATGTTTGAGAAAACCATCGAGCTGTAAACGATTAATTCTTCATGTAAAAAGCATTGTTCGGTCGAATTAGGTGGGACGTAAACATACAAAAACGTGTGCACCAAAATATACCTACGTATCAGTCAGTCACGTCAGTTTATGGCGAGCTGCGATGTTTGCGGCGCAATTGTGACCATAAAAAAATAAGACTGACGGTTGATTTTATCTCCTATTGATAAAAATTCGGTTGCAAAGAAGGCATACAGAAGTAAATTTTAAAACTCTTTGAACTAATTCGAATCTATGAATTAGATTAAAGAACAAAATATAGAGAAGCTGCTGTGTTAGCTTAGGTAGACGTTTTTGTGTAAAATCGGCAAAAATTCTCATAATATTTTTTTCCTAAAAACCCTTAAACATTTTGAATTGTCTCAGTAAAAATAAAAACTATTCTATATAGCGTGACCGCAAGCGCTTTGCCGCTCCCATAGTAAGCGCGGTGTTGGGGGACGCTGTAAAGAGCATGAGATGAGAGCGAGCGAGATAGCGCCGAGACCCCAGACGGCTCGCGTTCGTGGTCACACTATAGTTTACTTTGACAATTATTATCCGTAATGCCCCTTCTAAAAACATGAATAAACCAAAGCTAGAAAAATCTAAAACAATAAAATATCAAACATCAAGTCATACATGTTATAGAAATTGGAGAATGTGCATTGAAATAACGTAATGCAATTACATGCAATAAATACATTGGTAAGGGGCCCAGTGCTGAGTAGTCATTATAATAAAATTTTGAAGAGCGTCTGATATTCATAACTTCGTGGAGCAAATACTTCAATCAGATCAATCTAGGTTGTGAGCTACACGCTGTGTATTATACATAAATTAGTAATAGTTGTCTAACCACAATTTATATACATTTAATAGTGTTCTTTAACAGTTATATACTATAACAATAACAATACGTAATAATCAGTCAGCTTCGCTGAGGATTGACTAATTGACTGGTACCTCGGAGAGACATTAACAATAAATAAATCATACTTTGATCTTGAAGATTTTTCGGTTAATCACAATAATTTTTTTGAAGGATCCGTTATTTTGGGCGAGGAAACAAAAGGATATTTTTAAATATATTATTGTTTATTTCTAATATGTTTCGTGTACTTTTTATACTAAATAATAATAATACTAATATTCTAACAGGACAATAATTAAAACACATATTTTCTGTGCCCTTCCAATTTTTAGTACTTCAAAACTATTCGCGCATTTTACATATAACTAGAGTTCTAGAAACGAACATAACTGAAATGTAACCCCGTAGTCAAAATTGACTAATAGGGCGTTAAAAAGTAAATAAATAGAATGAGCACAAACTCGTAATAAAATTACACCAACAATATTTAATAAATAATTACATAATAATAAGCAAACTAACAAAATACTTAACAGTATATTATAGCTGAAAAGATTAACATACATTACACACCACAATACCATCACCACAGAAAATAAAAAAAAACAATTAATATGTGTAAAGTATTCTCCACCAAGTTATGTATAACAGTGCGAAACATACAGGTTCTTTGCAGACAACAGACTTCACTAGGACTCACCGTTTTAACCGCCGATTGCACTGCTGGGTTTGCCTGCAAATAGTTATATTTTAAAAGAAAAAAGGAACAACTGGAGTAGTACTTACAGCATGCATGCATTGATATTTTAATGTGGTAGGGTATAACAAGAACATATAAATAAATTCAGAAAGTACAATGACTGATTCTTGAATCTGGTTTAGTTGGGTAAAACGTTGGACAACTACTTATTTGTAGAAGTTAAAAACATAAATATAATACATTAATTAATTAAGTAGTTTCGTAACAATTTGATTAATGGAAATGTCTAGTTATCAGTCTAATTGATATATTTAATGTTTTGAGCTTAGTGTTCTGGTTTATACCACCGTAGCTAGCCTATACCTGTGTATAGGCTAGCTACGGCCTGTGCTTGCAACACTAAAAATGCCACGCGCCCACTGTTGATCCTTTAAAAACCTTCGTAAACAGTTTTCTAAAACCTCATACTGTGATCATGGTTGAGAGATTATTCCATAATTTAAGGAGCACTAGAGTTTGTTGCGCTGTTTTTTCTCCACTAGCACCTAGGAAGAGGTGGTAAACTTAGTTTTAAGCAGAATTTGACGTCAGTAAGACGTAACAACGTTACACTAGCGACGCGTCTTAACTGCCGATTCCGCTTTATATAGTTCTTATTTATTTTTATTTAACACATGAAGTAAATAAACTTTCTTAGCTTTTCTTTAAAATAGTTATCATCTCACTGTCGACCAAAAATCCTTCTTTATTACATCCAATTTAGGTGGCAGACAAGCACACGGCCCACCTGATCTAAAACTGGTTACCGTGTCCCATGGACGTGTGCAACACTAGGGGAATATTTCTAGAGAGACGATATGGATCCAAGTCTGAAATAGGTAATGTATATGGTGGAAATGCAAGGTCAATATTTTTTTCGTTGGACTTTATAACGAATTAATTAAATTTCCTAACCATTCTAGAAAATCGTAGCCATAATGTGCAACGTCACCTCCTCCACTTTGAATTTCTTGAACTTACTTTCTTTTTTATCTACTGGGTCCATCCTTGATTGAACTCTTACGTTCGAATTCCATATTTTTAACGAGTTTCGTCTAAAATTTGCCAATCGTTCATTCACCGGTGAATGATTGACAAATTTTAACTGGCAAAACCACTTGACCGAAGCCAACGCGAACCTTCTCTCCTTCGTTTTTAGCTAATGCGTTGGACTTCTGATATCGGCCATAATTTAATTCTTCAACAGATTCCTTTTTCGACCTTTCGTCCAATTATCTTCACTCATTATTGAGCGACTGGAACGGAACTCGTTAGAGTGGCTGAGTCCATTATTACCAATAAAGGTGAAGAATTCTGAAAAACTCTTCTATCCTTCTTTTAAAACTCCTATTTCCGTTTTGAAATGGATTTAATCATTGCGCGGTGCTCCACGTCTTCAGTTTTCGTTGGCATAGCGATCATTAGCGATGTTTTAGTCATGAAGAATTAATGAATGTTATGAGAATCTTAGGGCCGCTAAGGGTCCTCGTATATAAACTAATACCTACAGGTATCATTATCATCTATATGGAGACGTATCTTACTGATTGCATCCGAGGTCAAGGTACCCTGGGAACTCAGGTCCGAGGGCAACTTGGCCTCGACAGGTCCATGGTAGTGAGACCATTTGCACGCATATCGCCCTCCACGACGTCAAGCCATGACTTTTTGGGACTGCCCCTTCCACCTGAACTCGGCGGGGGCGCCATTGTTAGGCATTTGCTACCCACGTAGCGTGGCGGTTGCTGCAAGACGTGGCCGCACCGAAGGCGGCTCTCTTGCATTTCATCTGCGATGTCACGGACACGAAAGCTGCCACGGATGCGATTTTTACGCGTGACTTCGCATATCCATCGCAGCATTTTCATCTCCGTGACACGCAACTCCTGCTTATGTCTCTCCAGCAGCGGCAACGCCTCACAGACGTGTGAAAGAACTGCCGCCTATGCTGACGGGTGTGGGATCTGTTGAGTTTAACGCTAAGTATTCTGTCTTCGCCACGTTTAGTTTCCTATACGCGTCCATCAGTGCAATGGCATCAGCATACATGAGTGACCCTGTGGTGAGTAGCCTCTGTAGGCTACTCATGTGTTTTTGATGCTGTCCGATAAAGCGTCTAATACCACGCATAACAAATAACAACTAAGGGCAAATCCTTGGTGTACCCCGACAACAGCGGCCCGAACCACGGAACCGGATTCGTGATACCTGTCTCGCATAGTGTCAATATAGGCCTCTCCCTTGGACCGCAATCCGCACCAGATCATCACGCGAGGAACACAGTCAAAGGCCTGCTCCATGTCTAAAAATAGGCAGTGCAGTGATCTTCGCCCTGTATCTCTCCATAATAACCCTTAGGGCGAACGCCAGATCCATGGTCCCGTGCCCGGGACGAAACCCATAATGAGTACACTCTCCTGTCAGATCCGAGAGTCGATTATCCTCTCATAGAGCTTCATGGTGTGGAACATTATCTTTATACCGCGGTAACCGCCACACTGGCGTTATGATACTCAACCTCCACTGGCTCAGAAAGAAGAAGGCTTTCTTCACCCTGATATCCCTCTGGACTGTGTCGTTCCACCACTAAATGTCTTCATCAAGCAGCCACTACCTGTTTTTGCGTTGGCTGCGCTCAACGTGTTTGACTTTGTGTTTTTTGTGGAGGTCCATGAAAAGGACACGGTATTGAGTAGTGAGACTCTCCCTTGCAGTTGGGTACCTTGCTGATGCTGTGCCTCCTAGTGAGCAGGAAATTGATCTGGGTAGTGCGCCCTCCGTGTCTGTAGATGATAAGGTGTTCGGATTTATTTTTGAAGTACGTGTTCACGATGGCAATATCGGCAGCCGCACACATTCTGAGGATGTGCACACCCTCAGAATTACAGCTGCCGTATTCAAACCGCCGTGGACACGCCCAAACTACTCAAACCCATCACCCACATGCCCGTTCAGGTCACCACCCTGAACAATTTACAGTGACAGCGGGATGCCACAAAACATTCCCCGAGTTGGATCCAGAACGAGATCTTTTCGGTTTTGCTAAGCCTAGTCTGCGGAGGGTAGGCACATATCAGATGGGTAACAAACCCATCGATAAGAACCCTCACGACCATAAGTCAGGCGCTATAGCAGCACGCCCACCCCAGCCTGCCCATCAGGTGCACCTGTGTACATCAGCTGGTAGCCGTCCCCAATGATCACGGAGCTACTGCCACTCCACTGAGTATCCTGCAGGAACGCCACGACCATCCTCCGCCTGCAGAGTACGCGACTGGTCAACGTGCCGATGTCCGAAGCGGAGTTTCTGGGACACACATTTTTGGCCTAACTTCTTCAGCCGTGCCCGGTTCAGGCACAGTAACCCTCGCACACGTACCACAAGAGGCAGGCGACCCTCCTGCGCGCCGTTTTTCAGCGGCGCCGTACCCTGTTCCCTTCCTGTACCATTCATATTTGGCGTTATTTTAGTTTTACTGGCGGCGACTGCAGTCCAACCCCGAAAGGGAACTAGTGCCGGAGCCTCATCCGTTGTTCAGCAGGTGCACCGGCTTGCAGGTGAGGCTGACTTGGGGCCAGAGGGTATCGGTGGGCCCCCGAAGCACCCCAGTCAGAAGCACAAACATCACATACATATTTTTGCAGCAGGAGACTATTATAAAAATTGACATTTTTATTTTACACAGAAAAAGAGATTTTACTAGGCAATATACAAAGATTATTGATGTCGTCAATGGGGAGGCACAGGCAAAACTAATCTCAGATTGCGTCACCTTCACTGGCGCTTGTCTTAGAGTCTATAATCCTATGTTTCTTACGTCAGAAGTGCTAGTCAATCTTGACGTTGACATTTGCATTGAAAGTAAATAACTTTGTTGGTTAATTCATTAATAAAACTATATTCCTGCATGACAGTAGCGAATTTAAAAGACTTGAAGAAGATGTGCAGGGCTTTTATCTACAGCATCAGTCATTATTATTAGGGTAACGAATTCACTACACAGTGTCATTGTTTATTCCATAGAAGACTTCCCTTTATTTACTAACAATTTGTATGAAATTTGCCAACAATACAATACCAGCGATAATGCTATCGGGATAAATAAATAGTGTGTCTCCTCATTAAATAAATTATACTCTCCGACGACATTCCGTGACGATATATCAACCCGCAATATAAGAATTCAATGTCGATTATAAATTAAACAGAAACAGAGATAAAAAAAGAAAGAAAAATGGAAATGTACAAATATGCTCGCCAAATAAGCATAATTATAAATAAAATAGAATAAAAATACTATATAATATCATAATATACCTCAGTTCAGAGAATGATTTCCCAATGGTCGTGTTTAAATAAAATAATATAATTACTAAGAACTGTAATCATAGTTAATTTTTAGGCAAATGAACGTTATGGAATTTAATGGGACTAGATGAAGAAGATGGGACTAGTACAACTGTTGTATTACACACTTTTCAAGGAACTGCCTGGTGCATTACACTGACTAAGGTTTTTTATGTATCTTTATTAACGAATAGCTACATAAAACTTACATATAAATAAGGCCCCACAAAACCGTTTAGCAACCGAAACAAGATGAATATTTATAACAATGGACATTTTGAAACATATATTAGAAAGATTTTCGGAGAACACAATATATATATACTTATTTTAAGTACGCATTAGTAGCACTCATCAAGTCATCATCAATAAATGAATGACAAAAGTTACCTTATCTTTGAAGGTTTTAAAGAATGCACCGCCTTCTTTCTTGACAGTTTTAGCCCAGTCTCTGTATTGCTGTTTCAGCTTCTGTCCACTCCCCGTATTTAACTTGTCGGCATAGAAGTTGCACTCCACCTCGAATTCGTCGTTGAAACCTCGCCCAGAGTTCAGTAAATCCAATCTTTCATCTATGAACTGTAAATCGGTAAGAATAAGGTGATCAAGTAAATAATACACCCTAAGAGTTGAAAGAAATTTGAAAAAGGAACTCTGTAAATTCTCAATTATTTAGTTAAATACACTTGTGGACACATCTATTGGCCCACCTTGCATTTTCAGTTTCGTTTAGTCCTAGCTAAAAATTTATGTTAGGTCGAGCAAAAAGTTTTTATGCAGTTTTGAACCAGGCACATTCATAATTTTATTCAATATCTTTTATTTTTATTTCGAACACAGAATTTAAAGAAACAAAAGTCAATTTGGAGCCTGTTCGTTAATATCAAACAATCGAATACTAAGAAAACTTGATTTTATTGGTTTACTTGGATTTGATTCTTGAAAGTATGATTTTCTCTTTGGTTTTGCAACAAACATTACTTAATCTTAACATTAAGGTGAGATTCTATTAATAGTCTATGGATACTTTGCCTGAAGTCGCCGCCCAAGCTTTGGCACTTATCCAGGTCGGATACAGCCAAAGAAATGTGAGTGCTCAACTTAAGTCGATCTGCAGTCCGAAATGTTTATCGGAGGTACCTAGAGACTAGCGGCTTTGTTCGTCGCCAAGGAAGGCCACGATCTCTGGTCACAACTGAAAGGCATGATCGATTCATCGTGACGACCAGCTTGAGAAATCGTCATCTTACCTCCATTGAGACACAAAACCAAATTCGCGACTTCCACGGAGTATCTGTGAGCCCTCGAACTGTTCGGAGAAGGTTAAAAGAACGCGATATGGTACCACACAAACCAGCTAATGGCCCCAAACTAACGCGAGCCCACCGAACAGCGCGTCTTCTTTTCGCGCGCACTCATTTAAATTGGACTCAGTAGCACTGGAGCCGTGTATTCTATTCTGATGAGTCTAAAATTGCGTTATATGGAAAGGGTGAGCGTTTTGCATAATGCTGCTTTCAAGAGAGGGTTGCTTATGGCGGTGGCTCATGAACTGTCTGGGGCGGTATATCTGCGAGCGGCAAAACTACACTTGAGGTTGTTACGAGACCACGGCTGCCAACATTAAATGCTGAAAGGTACATTCGTGAGTGCTTAGAACCTCACGTGATGCCATACGTGGACCATGTGAGTCCAAATTTCCTTTTTATGTATGATAATGCAAAAGCCCATACGGCCGGCATCGTCAGGGAATATCTTCGGGATAGGAACATCACAGTTATGGACTGCCCAGCCAGAAGCCCATACAAGAACCCGATTGAGCACATGTCGGATGAGCTAAAAAGACGTGTTAGGCCTCGTCAGCCAGTTTCCCAGATGATGCCGGAGTTGAAAACTGCCATAGAAGAGGAATGGGAGATGATCCCTCAAAATTTCATAGAACGGTTGATAAACTCTATGCCTAATCGTATGAGAGCTATCGTAGATGTCCATAGAGGCAACATGCGTTATTAAATTAAACCTTTATTTGATAATTAAACCTTTATTTAATTAAACATGTGTTTTATACAAAAATCAACAGCCTTCATCAAGGCGCATACCCGACGTGTTAGGCGTAGCTCCATGTCGTGTGGTATTCTGAATTCAAATTTAAAATAATACGATCGAAAAAGATGGTAAAATGTATCAGGTTTAAAACTGCATCAACAGTTTTTGTTGAATCTAGCAATCATATTTAGGTAGGGGCCATCGAAACCTAAGGTGGGCCAATGGATGTGTCCACAAGTGTACATATTTTTTCTTTATACGTAGAATTATGCCGTGATGCATGATTCAATACGGGAGGAAGGAGGGGTTCCCTTTTAAACACACATATCATACGTTTTTTGTTTGCTTCTCACACGGTGGCAATAATAAAGAATTAAATAAAGGATTAAGAATAAATCGATTCCAGAAACACCCACAATCCTTATCGAAACGTCAGGTACTTACAGCTTAATGTGTAAGTATATCCATAATAAAGTAGGACCACAAATTAACTCATTCTTAATTAAAATAAATTAATAAACTTACCTGACGGAATATTTGAGATTGCAATATTTTTTTAAGGAATGGTTGCATATGTTTTCTTGTTCTAACAAAAGCTTCAGGATTGAAGGTAATTAACTGTCCATTTTCAATTCTAAAACAAATATTTAATTTATTAACTAAAGCACAACACGAATGTCTATGTAGATCATATTTATGTAAATATTTTAGGGTTCCGGACCCAAACACCGGGTATATACAGAACCTTATTTACTGAGACTTTGCTGTCCGTCTGTCTATCACCAGGCTGTATCACATAAACCGTGATGGCTAGAAAGCTCAAATATTCACAGATAATGTATTTTTGTTGCCGCTATAACAACAAATACTAAAAACATAATAAAATGTTTTTTGGTGGGGCTCTTAAAGAACAAACGTGATTTTTAATGCTATCCGTTTGTCTTTCACCAGGCTCTATCTAAAGAACTACGATAGTTAAGACACCTGAGATTTCCACAAATGATGTATTGCTGTTGCCGCTATACTAATAAATACTAAAAACAGACTAAAATATTTTTTTAAGGGGGGCTCTCATAGCATAAACGTGATTTTCTGCAGTTTTTTGCTCGATATTAATGATGGCAACGGATATACGCTGGAAATAGTCACAGAATATTAGTAGTGCATTATCTTGGCAGTGGCCTAGTGGTATGAGTAATGGACTGCTGAGACGAGGTCTCGAGTTCGATCCCAGGTTTTCCCATGGTACACACCAATGACTTTCCGATGCTTTTCGAAGTTATGTGTGTATTTATCGCAGCTTTATAAGTGCCCGGTTAATGGCAATAGGCTCGCTACCTATTACATTGAGACCTAAACATAAACTGGCAAAATGTGGGTGCTGGCACCTCTGCCTACCCCTTCGGGGATATAGGCGTGAGTTTATTATGTTATGCCATAGGGGATGGTCAGCCGTATGAACGGAATCAGAGGTCCACGCGGACTGAGCCGGTGGCAACAGCTAGTATTTAATATATAACTTCACCAAATTTGTTTGGAAAGGAAAGGAAGGGTAAGTATTAAATGTGGGCTTACTTAATAGCATCACGGTATCCACCTATCAAACACACAAGGGCACGTAAAAACGCCCGAGACACTGCATCACCGAGGGCATTTTTATCATTTAAAGCTTTTTTCAAACTCGCTACCTGAAAACAAAAAGCAAGTACCAATTATAAAAAAATCCTTGGGTTATGTTATATTGACGATACTAAATCCAATTGTTTCTTTTTTTGGAATTATTATCTGTTACTATGCCGGCTGATTTTATAGTAGTTAGGAGTACGTTCAAATACCTACAATTACTTTAGTTGATCATAGTTTTATATTAACTGAAACCTATCATGCGAGTCTGCCAGTTTCTACCATTAAACAATTAATTAATTAAATGAAATAAACCATTTACTTACTAAATCTGCAGGAAGACTTTCTAAATCATTGAAGGGATTCCTAAGCTCATTTTCATCGACATCTAATATAACCACATCACCAATTTCCGCCAATCTCACATTCTGTAATAAAATATTGTGGTATGAATGAAAAGAATACCAATTTAAAATTTACTTGTCGTTTTGATTACCAACAAAAATTAACACCCTACCTGCATCACACTTCTAGGAACTCCAATTAGAAATGGCATAGGTGCCAACAGATAATCTACAAGATGTTTTGGTAATATCGGTATGAATATGTGTTGCCAAGACATCGGGAAGAGGGTTGAATTGGCCGCCTGCACACACGCTGACAGTCGTGATGGTTTAGTGGCAACGATGGCCACTCTTCGCTCTTGTAATAACGCCGCCCACAGACCGGCCATGCATTTTGTGTCCATAGCACTGAAGTATTCCGTTAAATTGAACTGAAAGTACATTCTATGTTTAGGTACATTTTGAAATAAAATATGTAGGTCCCAACTTGAGGTGAGCTATATTTTAGCAAACAATTTTTGATCAGATTCTGAAGGGGATAGGTAAATAAATTTATATATTATATCGTACAGGATGCCATGTATGGTCTCACTGCGAGAAATGCCAAAAAGTGGACCAGGTGAAGGGTTAAGAGCCGAAATCCACATTCACTTTCAGGCAGCTCTTCTAGGTTTTTGTGTTTAAAAGTTATTTTTGTGATCGTCACTAAGTACCTACTGTCAAAAATGTAGAATTACATTCACCTGGTTTATCAGCAATTGCTTTCGATGAGGCCTCTGGTGTAGGTTATTGTGATGAGATGATACTTATTGAAATGCGGAGAAATTTCGTATGCAACGGGGCAAGGCCAAGACGGTGGTGGTTTATAATTTATTTATTACTTACATTTTCCGGGATACTTGGAAGTTTATTTTCAGGACATTGGCATGTGAAAACACTGTGACCGGCATTGTAAGTGACTTTCAGCGTATGCCCCGGCATGGGCGGCCGTATTCGACATGCTTCTAGGAATGATGAAAGTTCTCCCTTCCCTGGACTATTTATTAAGTTTGCTATACAGTTCAATAATCTGAAAGAGACAGTATTCAATTATCAAGACGATGAACAAATTAAATAGATTGTGTTCAGATGATAAATGGTGAAGGGAATTATAATCATAAGGGAATCTCAGTTATAGAAGTGAAGTGTGTCATATGAGTACCCCTATATATTATGAAATCGCAAATAAGCTAAAACTCATTCTTAAACATTACAAAACACACAGTGAGTGACCTTTGAATATAGAAACGTCTTAATATAGCGTCGTATATGGCTATTATATAATTGTAAAGTAGTTGTTACGATACTGAACACAAAAATATTACTTTTTATTATTTTGTTAATACAACTAAGTAGGTATATACCAGAATAATTATCATGAATTTAAAAATAAACAAGGTTCAGACTGAAAACTATCCGAACAAAGAATATAAGTATAAGCTAGCTGGCCGTTGAGCCTACGTAAGCTAATGTATGTCACGGTATACTTCGATCTAAAAACTAAGCTTCTGTAAAAAGACTATGTTGATTGATAGTACTTGGTGGAATTTGTTGTTACACATATTGAATACACCAGTACTTTTCCACAGTACTTTTTATTATTACATCTGACTAGTTTCACCGTACGGCATCCTCAAAGGTTTACAAATACAGTTAAGAACATACTTCTTAAATATTACAATGTTTAAGAAGTATGTTCTTCTGGACAGGTGTAATAAAAAAAGATATGTGGAAAAGTACAAGTGTATTTCAATATGTGTTCTGAAAAGGGCTTAGACAAGCGTGGTAGCATGTGGTTTTACAATAATGTTAACAGTACTTAACGCGATAATGGTATACCATTATCGCGTTAAGTACACCGGCCGGCCGTGGTCACAGGCTGACTCTGTCACTCGGTGAGCCTCTGACCACGGCCTGTGTAACCTGGTCTAAACGTCAGGCAAATCAAAGGTATGTATGCACCTAAACCATGATCACGCTAAGTCCCGTTAACGTTATTGTATATCATACGCGATAGTTTAAGTTATTATATTTATGTAGGTAGTTGTTGCAGATTATGAATGCGCGCGTTTAGTTGTGTTCATGTCGATTAGTACACGTGAGAATGTGTGCTGCAATTAGCAGAGAATAAGCTGTCAAAACTGTCACACACTAACGCAATGCGTGTGTGTGCGTGTGGTCGTGAATTGCCTTAACATTGGGTATCCGGAAACGAACATGTTCATAAAATGTATTCCAACCGCCAGCAAAGAGATATAATGTATTAAATAAATACCAAATTATAGTAATAAAACCTATTTAATGCTTGTATAAAATTATAACTGACTATGTCATTAAACATTTGCTTTTGCGGTACAGACGAATGTGGTGACACTTCAAATACAAATAACATCAATGTATAAAGCATATTTCGCAAATAAATTATAAGTAAAAAATAAACAAAATAATCTCTTAAATAAATGGCAGAAATATAAATAAAAAAAAGCACCTAACTGTAAGTCCGTGAACGTTCACACAGCTCACTCTATTTATTAGTATGGCAACCTAAAGGCAGTTATGAAATTCAAAAGGTGATAAGTACTCTCAAGTTTAATATGTTGCCAGAAATATAATAACCACCCATGTAAATAGATCATCATATGTTTTTAAATATTAGCATATGTCAAGTCGCGAATTGATCAGTGGCATAGTCGCACAGCAAATTTATTTACAGAGCTATTATTCACAATAGTTGTAATAAGTGATTTCACTTTTGACCTGTCTAATTGGAACTTGTTTGAGATTGAACACAATGATAGATCTTAAAGTCACTGAATAAATTGTAATGTCTTGGTTACCTACTGTGAGTCACGGTCACGGTTGACGTCACACAATCAGTGCTGGCTTATCAAGGCCACTTGTATTGAAATATATTGCACTGTATTTTAAATATTTCAGAATAGCAATGTCAATATTTACTTATATATACGCAAACACTCTAACATAATAAAATTTACATAACTAATTACTGTTTAAAATTACACAAAACATAAATATAAATATCTACCACAAGACACACATACACAGTTTGATCTTGTTAAGAAAATATACTTACTTATAAAATATATCATGCCATGGCAAGTGAGATAATAACACTAATGCAGTGTTATTTTTTGGGTCATACCGGCAGAAACAAAAGGTGTATTTTGAATCCTCTGAAGTCAATACAAAGGAATAGTATTGTGCAAAAGTACTGTAAAAAAAAATATGCATTAACATTGACAGAAATTTTAAACGGGACACAATACATATTTTTTGCTGCCAAATATTGGTACTGAACATTGTAGATATGCCACCAAATATAGTAGATCTGTCGCACTCTGTAAAACACCGCGCGATCCGACATGCTAACCATTGTAATGTAATGCACATTGTGAGAGTTCTTCTTATTACATCACTAAGTCGCTCTGGACTATATGGGATTCGTCAGCAAATTGTCCAAAAACTTTGGTGGCAGATGTACTATTTTGCAGACTAGCTTGGTGACAGCTTAAATAATTCCATTTAAATTTCTTTATTTATACAATATACATATAATCACGCCTTTATCCCCGGAATTAACATCTACATTTCACCAATAATTGTATTCGGTCCCACATAATGGGGGGTGAGCCTATTGCCGTATTCCGGGCACTATTGTTGACTCGCGCCATGCATCTGAGGCTGAGTCTGGGCTGTATATATCTGTCGGATGTTAAACAGGCCCTAAGTCGCCTTTTACGACACCGCACGGGAAACGGGAAGAGATGGGGTCGGCCAAATTCTACTCTGCCTGGAACCATGCGTGAAGATATTCAGAATAAGTGTATATGACTGGCTTGCTGATTGACGGATTTGCTTTCCTCTGGAGGTTGGATGTTCTGATAATATTTCGTGCCATAAAAATCAACTTTTTTTTTAAAGGCTATTAGATCCGAAATTATTAATATTTGCTCTGACCCCTCCAGCTAAGCTGACTTGCTTGTATTAGGAGTGGGTACGTCGTTAGTGTAATGGCCAGCATTCTAACCCGAGATTCGATTGTAAGGCTGGCTCTTAACCCATTAAGCAACCACTCTAAATTATTAACAGGAAAGGTGAACAGCTGCCTTTGGGCTTCTGGACAAGCTTTGAGCTTTCTTATAAGAGCATTACCAATAATTAACGGACTTACTTTTCTAAGTGACAAGGAAATGTAAATTTTGGTATATTCTTCAGCTCTCCTTCATTCCTATAAGATTCTGGGTATTTTCTAAGTATATGTGGTTCCTTCAGATGATCACCTGGTGATACTTCACAGAATAATTCAAAAAGGAAGCGTACAGTGTCTCTGAAAATTAAAGAAATGTGCATATGAAATTATTGTTAACCAGTAAATATATTATATGGATGTACTGTTCTGTAAGTATAGTAAATTATATTACAATATAACAGAAGACATTAACACCTTAACTATGCAGATTTTGACCTCAAATAGACTTACGAAGTCTGCATATTTGGGTATATAGCTTCGTATTACAATGATCAAAATCCTATTAAGAAATGTATATTCTCATCCGTTATTTGATAATCATAACTACCATAATATGTTAGATAATCAATATATTGATATTGTGCGTAGCTTGTAATGCTAATTCGGGTACCGATACTGTATAAATTATAATAACATAATTGTCGCTTGGTCCTAATAGGATCTCCTACTAAAGGATCTTCTGGGTCCCAAATTCAATAATTTTGTGTATTCTCGAAGCCATAGAAAAAGTAAGTCATCAAAAATTTTATGAAAAGAGTAATGGCCTGTCATCAGAGCCGTGGGGGTCATTTATTGGATATTTTATTCCATACTTAATCGGAACATGTCTTTTTCACAATACAATAAAAATATCACAACACTGTCATAAAATACTTTTTATTGTTTTAAAATGAAAAAGTGCACTCTTACTGAGACAACCTTTATTTAAACAATAGCTAAAAGGTAGTTGTGAGGAATTACACTTCTTGGTGTTGGATTATAGTTTTAGTCTAAATAGTACATTGCACTTTTATTGTTTGTTGTTCACTGTATCCAAGCTACACATGAAGGTGGTTATCAAGATAATCATCATCAATTATGCTTAATCTCAATTACATCCAGGATCCACCTTTCCCAGTCTAACAGCAATGTGTCTGTCTTTGATATTTTCTGTGAAGCAACTGTCATCTGAACCTTTGTGATCCATTGGAAATATTGCAGTATTGCAGTTTAGACAAGTTCATCCGGCTTCAACTACCTGTAATGATCATCATCAATAACCAGTGAGTGCAGAGTTGGGCATTTAATTTGATAACCAAGACACAACCTATACATTGTCGTAATGTATTTAGTGATGTTAATTTTTCTACTTTACCAATTGACATGAAACAAATAATTTGGGTTCACACATAAATGTTTACAATTTTACTTTATGAAATTGATATTGTTGGATGCACAATGCAAACATTCAGGTGCTATAATGCACATCGGGAGATCTAAGTCCACTGTGGACTGCAGTAGATTAGATTTAAGCCTACTTCCTAAGCCCCATTTTTATTTTTAGCTATGGATATACATTATACACATAGTACATAAAGATTGGTAAGGTATTGAAAGAATGGTACGTCAGAAGCATTCCAAACCTTTACTATTATATATCAACAATATTCCAAATGGCATATGTTGAATATGTTAGAATAGACAAAGCTGGAATTCATTCATTCAATTCCAATTTTGACCAATGTGCATACGTAGAAGGCCCATAACACACGATGAAGGTAGTTAAGGTTAATATCAATTTAATAATTTAAGTAAAATGGGTCATTTTAAAACTCTAACTGTCATCATATTTTCAGAATGTAATTTTATTATACAATGGCACCGTAATTAGTAAAATTATCCTTTTTATATTCTATGATTTTTATAAATAAATCATAGAACATAGCAGCACTACACTGCACATACACACAACATAAGGGAAGCCAGAATATATTACCTACAAAAAATATAAGTAGGTACATACAATAATTATCTGTTTACATATTAAAGAAATAATTTATTATAGAATAGAGAATTATCTATACCCCATGGAATAACACACATTATGTAAACGTATTGTTATCGCGCGAATTTATCATCACAATGACTACAAATGTTATTCAATTTCATAAATAGGATCTTGTCCAGACATCCACTACAGGAAACTTTTATATCAGCGGACGACGCGAATTACTGTTATCTCGTGGAGGGCGTTATGTTGCCTATGAAATTGAAAGGTAAATATTAACGAAAAAGCAAGATGGAGTTACGATGTTCTCAATAAAAATGTGAAATTGGCGAGGTTAATGACTACTACATAAAAATAGACGCTTTACTGTGAAATCAAAATTGAGGTTCAAAACTTACAACATATCAAATGACATCAAGAATCTAAACAGTATTGAGAAATGTTCGTAATTACCTTATTCTGGAACCCATGTCTCGACGTGGACCATATGAAATTCTGATTACATCTTCCACAGTAGCCTGATACTAGTAACTTATTTGAAAGTTCACTATTCATGAAACATCACAAGCCATAGAAAACTACGTCCATGTCCCATCTAACATTTTTTGAAGATTTTTAACTCTATTTCCAAACTATTACGAAAGGCGGACGATGTTTTTAACACTTTTCAGTCCTGGGTTTCCAGTGCTTGTGACGATAATATAATTATTTCACACTGATGCTTTTTCTCTCTTATACACATGGGACCAGTTACCTTTATTTGTTATGTACTCTTCTATGAGTAGGCTAAAAATATTACAAATCATGCAACCTGCAATGACACAACATATAAATCGACAGATAACTACAACCGACGACAACAGACAACACACTCGTCAAATAAAATTACGTTTCGTTTCTTGCTATAAATAAGTAGTCTGGCCAGCGAAAGATGGTTAAAAAAACGAATGCAATTTAAAAAAATCAGCCGGTTGCAAGACCGATTATACATCAACTAGCTGTTGCGGAAATTTCCTCGGATATCAACCCTGTCTGCCTTCGGGGGTGGTTATATTGCACTCGGACCCACTAACACCGCACGCCGTCCCAGTTCTAAGAATACCAGGGCTTAAAATTGCTTAAAGATTTTATTCCACGCTCCTGGCTGACCCTGGGCCATCTATGGCTTTAGGATGGTACACTAAGGTGTGGGAAACCAGTGACCTCATCGAACCCTGGAAAGGTGGGGTGACTGGTGAGGGTGGTCTTCGAGCAGCCCTCTAAAGGCCCGCTCTCGTCGCAGGCGTTATTTACCGAAGGTGGCAGTGTCTCACCTGCGGAAAGAGATACTACCGTCTCTGTTGCCCAGGGTGTGGTTTAATGGAGGTAGGACACGACAGTATTTCCGGTCAATTGGAAGTGCCTCTGTCTACAGAATACGGAGTCGCCAACTCGAGTGTGATTTCTCTGTTGCACACGTCCATAGGTCATGGTAACCACTTTCCATCAGGTGGGTCGTGTGCTTGTCAGTCACCTAATTCGTATAAGTTTTTGGTGCACCACATGGAGGTTTCGGAACGCGCAAAAAACCCAGTCGCACAGTCCCTCGGGGAATCCGTAGTACAACAACTTCGTAAGAAGACCTTTGTGCCAGACACGATCGAATGCCTTCGCTATATTGAGGCTGACCGCTAGAGCCTCACCCCGACTCTCGATGGCTTGGGCCCACTGGTTTGTGAGATACACAAGAAGGTCACCGGTAGAGCGACAGTGGCGAAAGCCGTACTGTCGATCGATCAGTAGATAGTTTCCCTCAAGGTATCTCAGAAGCTATGTATTGATAACACACTTCATTGCCTTCGAAAAAAGGGAGGTGATAGCGATAGGCCTGTTATTGGTCGGATCTGTCCTGTTACCTTTCTTAGGCACAGGGTGCATGAATGCGGTCTTCCACGAGAGCGGGACGTGCCTCGCAGGCGTGTAAGTACAGGGCACAGCTCGGGGGCTCAGTGTTTAAGCACCATCGCCGTTATACCGTCCGGCCCACTTGGCTTCCAAGCATCTAGGGACTTAAGTTCGCACCGGACCACCCTTTGTGTGATTTTAACTTCGGTCATTGAAGCACCACAATTGGGGATAATGGGTGGTTCGGCGTTCCCGTCGTTCATAGTCGAGTTTGTCGACAAGAGATTACCCAAAAGATCGGCCTTCTCCTTAACGCCATGGGCCAGGCTACCGTCGGTTTTAAGGGCGTATGCTCGCTCCTGTCGCGATCCAACGGTTGGGAATATAGCATTCCATACCCGCTAGGATCGCATCAGCTACTGCTGTGGCACAGGAGCTTGGATCATTTGAAGTAAAGTACCACGGGTACGACACGAAGAATTCTCGCAGTCTATCCCAGCTTGCCGACTTATAGTGCCAAACATGCCGCCATTGATGTGGCCGCGGTGGTTCAGGCCGCGTGAGAGTCACTTGCGCCCGAACAAGGCTGAGGTCCAAAATACCGAGTGGTGCTTCCACATTTATTGAGTAATCGTCCGGGCGCGTAGTCAGCTGAAGGTCCATTATAAAGCTTCTGTGGGTCTCTATTTCTGGTGTTTTAAATAGAATGCACCAGAGAATCCGTAAGTCTGTGTGAAGTCGTGAACAGCCCCTCCTTCAAAATTAGTTCCAGGAGACCCCAGCCACTCCACGTGGCGGTGTTGAAGTCCCCCAAGAATACTAAATCCGCGGTAGGGTATTGTTCAATTACCTTGTCCGCAGACCGCTGAAAGTGCTCTAGTGCCTCTACAGGTCTCACAGCTATGAGACCTGCAGAGGCACGCATAGATACGGGTGTTGCCACCGTGACCCATACGTACCCATAGAGCTGACAGGTCCCTGTCTTCAAGGCCGTGAAGACGGCGGCAGCAAATATCATCCCGAACGTACAAGCATACCCCAGTGAGACTTAGTAAGTTATGCTCGAGTTTCTACCCGGGGTACATTAAGTAGGCTGTATCGGCTGTTCAGGTGAACCTTCTCGGTTTCGGTCGTGACATAGGTACTTTGAACTCCCGTTGCACCCATGCTTGTCCTGCTTTGTCCTCTACACTAACGGCACAGAGATGCTGTGCTTATGTACAGGGTTGGCAGCGCGAGTGGGGTTTCTCTGGTGTTACACACGTCCATAGGCTACGGTAACCACTTTGCATCTAAGTGCCTCCTAAGTGGTAGAAAAAATAAAAAAATAATCGTTTTCAAACAATCTACGGGTATCCACCGGATTTATTCACATTTATAATTTCGTAATATTTAACTAATGGTGCGTCCGATTTCTATAATTTAAAAGTAATCAGCAGGTACTGAAACAGTCTTGAATTCAAAATAATATACATATTTGGATAAGAATTAATAAAAAAGAATATACAGTAGTTAACATAGACTTTTTTTTTTTTTTTTTTTTTTTTTTTTTTTTTTACGTGCGCAAAATCCCCACGGATACCTCCCCACCGGAGCCGGTGGAGGAGGTTATGTCGGACTCGAACCGACTAAAACGCACGCCGCCTGTGGGTCGTTTCGGTTGCCGAAGGTGAGGTTGACAGGCATATCCCTCGCTAGTTAACATAGTCTAATTTTGATCGTTATTTCTGTTAAATTAATTTCGTTGATGCGTAATTTATATATCGCGATATATTTCAAACTGTTTATTGTAATTATATCGTTGGATTGTTAATTATTATCTACATTAAACGCACAAAATCGTGTCTGACGTATTAAATTGAATGAGGAATAACAGGCTTATTGTTAAAAATAGTCTCAAAAATTACACATAATTTTTTTGTAATTTGTAAAAGACAAAAATGGTTACTATGGGTAATTATGCTATTGTGGAGTTTATTGTAGACCTTTAAAAGTCACACATTTTTGTAATAAATTATTTTGTTCTATCATTAATAGTTTTGGCAGTTTACTTTTTTACACCTTGGGTTACATTATTTAAGTTTTAGAAAGGATCCCTAACTTTTTAAAATATAATATAGCATATGTTAGTCAATGATAATTTAGCTTTCTAATAGTAAAAATTTTTCGAGTTTATTCAATAGGTACATAGAAAAAAAAATACAAATCTTTCCTGTTCAAATCATTAGTACCTATGTTTTTTTCTTTTTTTTATACCACTTAGGTGTTAGACAAGCACACGTCCCACCTGATGGAAAGTGGTTTCCGTGGCCTAAGGACAGAATTGCTACTATGACTTATTTTTAATTATGTATGTATAAAAGATATAATCCAATCTAAGTGGTACTAATGACATGTGTATAATTAAAGAAAAAACATTTGTACTTAGTAGGTACAGTAGGTATAATATAACGCTTGCAAACTTGTGTCACCGAAAAAAAATTGTTTGTGATATTTGAATTTGGTTGTTTATGATATTTTATTGTCGTTATTTTTGAGTAGGTGCGGACAACCGGTCTATAGTTTATCTTATATACTTTTCACGTAGCATGGGTACGGTGACGTTTGGGATTTGAAGTTACTAGAGATGTAGTCAAGATAAAATCGCATGAAATAAAATCGATTATATATCTTATCGAGATCATTTATTAATGAAGAAGAAATCGATTCTATTAACTAATAATTTTGAAGAAAAAAAGTAAAACAAAATTGATAACCTGTTTAATTATTTATTAAAAATCAAACATGTTCATCATCTACATCATCATCATCATCATCGTCATCTGACTCGTCGACGTGAATAATTATTTGGGAATCAATTATGCAGTCTATTCTAATGTCTCGCTCCCAGTCATGTAAGATTAGATTTTTGGTTTTCTCCACTACTTTCTTCCAGTCATCGCCAGTGACATTTTTGCATCCCTCTTTCAATAACCCCATCATTTTTGTGGCTGTAAAAGGCGGAGCTGTATTTTTTCGTGCAGCGTATCCTGAAACAAGATAAAAAACAAATTGAGTCATAGAATTCAAGTAATAAACATAATCATATTTTTGTCAGTATGTAAATAGACTATGGTTAAACAAGTTACCTTTGATTTGGGCCCAAATTAATTCAATGGCATTGTACTGACAGTGGTACGGTGGAAGCCTCAGGACTTCGTGACCATATTCGTTTGCCATCATATCTAATTTGTATGTCGTTTGGGGCTTGTGCATTTTTACGAGCTTCACTAGCTCCACCTTTAATTTCGTCTCATCGGCTTCCACATTATTGGCTTGGAGCCACTCGATCAACTCGCTCTTCTTATTGGAAGAAGTCGGCGGTTTGTTCAATTGCACGGAGTGATATGGGGCATTGTCCATAATAATTGTGCTGGGTTCTTCTAAATTGCTAAGCATATCGCACCTACGATGCAACAGCGTCACTTATGCAAATGATGTAATTTTTCAGGAGAAGCGTTTGAATATTTGACATCCTATAATTATATATAGTTCTTCTTTTCTAAAGAAATGAACATGTAATATTTAAACTACATATATAAACTTCATTATGAAATCAATGAAAACATTACCTGACGTTGTTATAAAAAAATATTTATAATTAAAATTTAAAACCCTCCCAGAAGTGACGTTATGGTACTAGAAAACTATTAATTGGGGATATTGTGTCATAAAAATTAAAACACAAAAATATTCATTTTTAAGTTTTATTAACAAAGTAGCAAAGAACTTATTTGGTAATTCTACATGGAGTCTTAATAATTAATCAGTCTTTCTAATTACAATCATGGCACCCGTATTAAAATATAATATTTAAATATAATTCCGCAATAATCAACAGTATCACAATCAAAATCTTTTACTTATCTTAATAATATCGTTTGACGAAATCTCTTAAATATCAAAAACTTAGAATAAATTGTTACCAGGAGAATCAGAGTTCTTAAGGATATAATTTTAAGAAACTTCTTTTCTCTGCTTGTGGAAATGTGACTATAAAGAATATAAAAAACGTTAAATAGTAAAACAGTAAAAAAAACATAGTATTAAATGAGATCATTGTAAAAACTTTCATAATATCTAGGGACGATATTTGCTTGTATTAATTGCAATAAATCATGCTTTTTGCGTTCTGTTATTTTTAGTTTTGAAGTGTATGCTTGCTTCAAGGGAATATCGGTTATCGAAGGATACAAGCGAGCATTGTCTCTATTTCTGCGTAAGTTTAGTCCTCTTGGTTGAATTATGGCTTTAGCTTCCTCCCAGGTTTCAGTTTTATAAGAGATTCGATATTGGTAATTTTCACAACCCTTTGTGAATTTAATATTTTTAATGTCTCCAGTTTTGATTACATCTCCATTTAAATTTTTCCCTGTATTGAAATTCATTTCTACCTCAAGTGACTTTAAATCAAAGAAATCATCGAAATTCATTTCTTTTACGACAAATACTTTACCAGTCTTTTTTGCTCCACGAATTAGGGATATATATTGGGCAGGGACATAAATTGAACCAGCATTTTTAGCTCTTGTTATAGATTTTTCAATTATCGAATGTGCTGTGTCGCCTTCATTTTGGGTATGACCACGAATTAAAAAGTTATGTTGAATCGAATTTATGTTAAACTTACTAACTGCATAATAGTACATGGCGAAAACAAATCTGTTCTTTTGTTGCCCACAGCAATTGTCCGAGTAAATAATTACATCGCAACCAGGTTTTTCAAGTGAAATCTGCTCCAAGTATTTATATACACATGATCCTATTTCGATGGCTCCTCTACTACCCAAGCCTTCGTGCCAAAAATAACAGGTTGTTTCTTGCTTATTAGCATTAGACATGGTTAAATTATAACAATTTAGTCTTGATTTGTAGTAAAAAGAGCTTGATTTACCAACAGGACAGGGTAAAACTGCTTGTAAATCGTACGTAAAAACAATCGTATTGGTATCAGCTTCACGACACTTTTTCATATCCTTGTCTTTTTCGAGTCTGCTTAAACTTTTTTCTTCCTGGTGTAACTTGAAACTATCACGATATTTATTCTTTTCTTCTTCAGATGCATTTTCGTATGCTTCACATTCATCGCAGCGATCTTTCTTTGGTTTGAAAAATCCGATATTAAAATCTTGGTTGAAAATCCGCGAGTAGGCATCATAGTTTACAATAGGTTTATTTTGTTGCTTCTGGATTTCAGAGTAATTTCTATGTAATTCAGCAACTGTCAAACCTCCATCAATGAATACTCTCGAAGTACTAGCTCTGAGGTAGTGACTTTCAATCTTTGGAATCGATTCGATATGAGCTTTAACTGCTTGTATGACTTCTGGATTCAATTTACATTGTTTGCCATGTTTACCACGTCGATCAACTGGAATAAATCCATCATTTTGTGCCTTGCCATCAATAACTGTCCGTATAATACGTTGTGTGATACCCAAAGTGTTGATTAGAAAAGTTTTACAGACACGAATTTCTTTATTGTCATTATATAAGTAATATGCAGTGTTTTGTTTTCTATCAAATGTTCTATTCGCTTTTATGCGGCGGTAAGTACAGTCCAATGTTCTTGTACAAGCATTTAAAAAATCGCGTTGCCTTTCTACACCACCTAACTTCCAGTAAGACTCAAATATTTCAGCTCTCCTTTGTTCAGTAAATTTTGAAAAACAAGACAATCGACATTTGTATGTACATGTAGGACCCATTTTTTTAGCTTGCATTACTTTTTTAGATTTTAGTGAGATATAAGCTTGACCATTATTTTTCAATCTCTTAGTAGTATTCTTTTTCCAGGTTGATGGATTACGAGTTCTTTTTTTGCCTCTTGATTTTGTTATAGGTGGTGTAGACTGATTGACCTCATGAAGAAGGCTCACATTATTACGAGGAATATTATTTTCAGCTGCAGAATCACTGGAACTGCTGTTAGAAGTACTACTGGAGCTACTGCCCGAAGTGCTGCTAGAGCTGCTGTTGGAACTACTGCTCGAACTGCTACTAGATGAATATGACCTTGAACGACGGCCAGGATTAGGATTGTATTCATCTCCAGAATCTGTGCCAGAGAAATCGCCTGTTGTGCTGTTATTAACATCGTCGCGTTCATTCGATCCATCGATATTAGCCAAAATTGACAGAGAGTTATTATCTTCTAAAGTAGTTCGCTCTATAGTAGTTGTTGTAGACTCACCTAGGCTAGGTCTTGTTGCTTGATTCTCAGAGCTTGTCTGATAAGACACTAAGTTATTTTGTTCTAGATGTTGCATGTCTTGCTCGATTCTTGCTGTAGTGCTAGCTAAATCTTGCAATTCAACCGAGCTTTGATTGCCGTTTGAAAGTGCAAGTTGCACAAGTTTTTTGCCTCGCTCCATTTGAGGTCTGGAAATAAAGAAAATACCTAAGTTTCTCGAAAATTACGTAATTTCAACTATTGTGTTTATTATTCAATTATAGTATTGTATTCTCAAGATCTGTTACATTATGGGTTTCGAACCTACTTCACACTCCAGCTCTAACCTCCTTCCTTCCCTTTAATAGTTAAAAGTGAACTTGCATAATACTAAATTATAGAAAAACAACTTGAACATAACGGTTTCATTTGATTCTTCAACATAACGGTTTGATAATCGATGTACAAAAATGTCGAATACAAGTATTTTTTAATAATAATTGGCAAATTAACATTATTTATGTAATTTTTCAGGCCAATTAATTCAACAAACATGACTTATTTAACGAAAAACTGAATAAACCTATGACCACGTAGTATAGCAGTTGAACGGACTCTTAAAATAATAGAATTGTATGCAAAATGAAAAAAAATCATGACGCAATAACTTTACATTTGTAAAAATATTTAATGTTTTTCATACAAATCACATTACATTATTAATAAACATTAAATTCATCATTAATATTTTGGACGGAAATTGTCACAATTTTTAATCGAACTTATAGTTTATACCATAAAATATAAGGATTGGGGAAACAATGTCATTACAGACACAAGTGCCGTTATTGCTCCAGAAATATAAAAATAATTTGTCACAATTACCTGAGTGACGATGTAGCTCCAGAAGACTGTCACTCGTGCGGGGGGCCGCGCGCAACTGACCAATCAAACGTTGTTTCTCCAAGTAGCGGTTAGATTCCCGCCTAAACCATAACGACACTACTGCCCTCACACGAAAAGTTTAAGTACTACACAACTGACAATTACGCACCAGGTAAAGAGGTACATTTGCCTTAATTTCTCATTATCAGCTCAATTTTGACAAAAATTGCATAAGTGACGTTGTTGCACCGGAGGTGCGATATTTTGAAACCACTCCGTGAATACTTCCGCATTCATATCTTCGTGATATTCTCCCGTCTTTTTTGATTTAAAAGCAAGTAGCCCATTTTCTACAAATCCTTTCGATGTGCCTGCGTGACAAATAATCAATCTCTCCCCTTTTCCTTCTGGCACTTTGGTCGAGGCATGAGGTGTATCGTCAGTCCACATTTTACCGACCGTATGATTGGCATTCAGCCAAGTTTCATCCAGGAAGACGACATTGCTCCAATCGGTAATCGCTTTAGCCTTTTTCAAAAAGGTAACCCGCGCAAGTGCTATATCGCCCCTCTCCATGACAATTTTTCTTTTGTTTACTTTTTTGAATTGGAAACCAATGTCCTTCAATACGCGCCACAAGGATGTAGGACTTCCAGTAAACAAATCAGCATCTTTTAAAGACTTGACCAGCTTTAGAAGCGTCGGTAATTCTTTATTCTGGTAATAGTTATAAATGTGGCTCCGTATAGCATCGGCCGCAAAACTGTCTACATCTGTTACAGATGCCTTTTTGGTTCGCTTTTTATTAGGGGTGGACAACTTATTTTCTTCTGTATCGTGAGCACCATATTTTTCTCGAGTGATTCGAGAAACCGTGTTCCGCCCAATGTCTAACGCATCTGCCACTCGATCCAAAACGTTGGACACAGGCAATAGCGTTCCGCCATTCTCACGTTCCCGCTCAAAGTAATCCCGCAATCGAACTACAAATTCACGGGCTTGCTACCAAGCACAGTCTTTTTCGTTCTTTTTGGCATTTTGCCAAAAAAAAACAACAAAACAAAAGTCAATAACAAAAAACGGTAACGAAAACAACAAAGCACAACGATAGTCAATAACAAAAACAAGTAACAAAAACACCACGCAAGCTCAAAACAAAGAAAACAGACCGCATACAAGGCAGACGCACTCGTACTGAGTTGATATAACAAGATGGCTGCCAGCTCATGCTTAAGCAGTGTTGCTATATTATAATAAAGCTCCACAAAGACAAAAATGCTTTGTTTAAAGTTTATTATTACATAATTATATTTTATAATCGTATTTTAGTTAAAAATACAACTAACGATTTATGATACTTTATTCGACAATTTATCGATTATAACGATTTTACTATGTCAATCTCTAACGCAACCTGTTCCGATTCACGCATCAAGAATTATGTATTTGGAATGTTTATATTTAAAGTTTAAATAATTACGGAGAAATAAAAGTAGTTTTAAGTTAAAATTGCAAAATAAAACAGTTTTCTTTTTATCTTCGTATTAAGTGTTGTTTCCTGTATTCCGCGTTAGGTAAATTGTTTCGAAATGAATCATGCATGAAATGGAATTAGTCAAATGTCACCGTACCCATGCTACGTGAAAAATATTATAGGTATACATACCATCCTTGAGTAGCAGTCATCATTGATCGTCATCTTTGGTCATCATCATCAATAATAATCATTCAAATCAAGATATTATAATACAAAACTATACAAAATAAGACTTGGCTTTAAGGTCTTGCAACCAAGTCATAAATTTAAAAGAGGTCCTCTCCCGCCCCGCTCCCGTTTGAATGGAGGTACCATTGGTACCATTATTCACCAATAACTGTCTGCGAATACGAAACGAATCGATCAATACCGGTACGGTTAACTAACTACAATTACATACATACGCTGGGTTGGCGTCCCTTTGCAGTACCTCCTTAAGTCAGTCAGTGCAGTTTCTATCTGTGTCTAAACTGACGAGTGACGGTCAGATAGACCAACCAAACCTACAATAAGAAGTTTCTTATAATTTTGCTCGAAAGAAAGTGAGAAATCATTGCTAAAAGGCTCAAGATAAAGGTAGGTGCGTGAAATCGTAAAGGAGGCTAATTACTCGCCTATACCGTTCTAAAGTTGCTACAAAATGGAAGAGTATGATGAGTCTTATTTGGACTCGTTTCCGGATTTCAAGCTTATAATTCATGAAGATCCTAATGATATGCTTTCTGTAAAGGAAAGTGTATGTCCACTCTGCAAATGGGTTGTAAGATTATTCCAAATTAATATGGATGAAAAATTTTTGATGTGCAGGAATGAAGAATGCGATTATCCCTTTGGCATCACAGATACCCATATCTATAAAATGATGGATGATGATCTATTTTTTCAACCTCGAAATACAAGCGCTTACACTCTAGGGTCTACACCCAGTACAAGTTTAAATTCACTAGAATTACAGCGACTGGCTAATCTGGAAGAAATGGACAAGTTGAATGCACAGTTAAAGAAGACCGTAAAAGAAGTTAATGAAATAAACAAGCGTCTCTCGGAAATACCGGAGGATTCTACGATTGGTAATGAAAAAATTGCTGAAATGCAAGAAAGTACTGGACTCCCGCTGTTGACAAAAGAAGAAATGATGAAATTAAAAAAAAAATGAACCCAAACGTACAGCAGAAATGAATATTAAGATTGATTCATCAGAAGCGGGCATATCTGTTAAGATTGGAGTCAATGAGGAAGACACAACAAATTGAAATGTATGAGTCTTAAATTTCTTTTTCCTTTGAACTATATCTGCCTCAGCACATGTAATGACAGATAGACTCAGTAATAAAAGGGTAGAGGATTAGTTTTATTTTACTTGTTCTAGTCTTTTGTTAATTTAATTTATAAATGCTTAGAAGCCACGGAGAGCATTTTGAACATCTTTACCATTACGATCCAGTGTTTTTTTTAGTAATAAATATGCTAGTAACACAAAATTACAATTCTTCCCATTAAGCCCTCCAGCTAAGCTAATTTGCTTTGCACTTGCGATCCAGTGCTTGTTGTTAAACGTAGGTTCACATTGACAGTGTAATGACCTGGATTTGAACACGGGAACTCTTGATCGTAGGGTTGACTCCTGAACCACTAAGCTACTGACTCTGCCACTACTACTAAACATATAGAACACCTAATATAGTATCTATAGGTGGTAGTGTAATGGTTTAAGAAACTGTATATGTGTCATAAAAAATATTATGTAATGTGACCTTAGGTCTACAAAAAAAAAACACTATACTCTTCTCTCTCTAGTTAGGTACTTAACTAAAGGTAAATGTATGAAAACACATATTGAACAAATAAACTACAAGGATGTAGGATGTACTACGCGCCACAAGGATGTAGGACTTCCAGTAAACAAATCAGCATCTTTTAAAGACTTGACCAGCTTTAGAAGCGTCGGTAATTTTTTATTCTGGTAATAGTTATAAATGTGGCTCCGTATAGCATCGGCCGCAAAACTGTCTACATCTGTTACAGATGCCTTTTTGGTTCGCTTTTTATTAGGGGTGGACAACTTATTTTCTTCTGTATCGTGAGCACCATATTTTTCTCGAGTGATTCGAGAAACCGTGTTCCGCCCAATATCTAACGCATCTGCCACTCGATCCAAAACGTTGGACACAGGCAATAGCGTTCCGCCATTCTCACGTTCCCGCTCCAAGTAATCCCGCAATCGAACTACAAATTCACGGGCTTGACTACCAAGCACAGTCTTTTTCGTTCTTTTTGGCATTTTGCCAAAAAAAAACAACAAAACAAAAGTCAATAACAAAAAACGGTAACGAAAGCAACAAAGCACAGCGATAGTCAATAACAAAAACAAGTAACAAAAACACCACGCAAGCTCAAAACAAAGAAAACAGACCGCATACAAGGCAGACGCACTCGTACTGAGTTGATATAACAAGATGGCTGCCAGCTCATGCTTAAGCAGTGTTGCTATATTATAATAAAGCTCCACAAAGACAAAAATGCTTTGTTTAAAGTTTATTATTACATAATTATATTTTATAATCGTATTTTAGTTAAAAATACAACTAACGATTTATGATACTTTATTCGACAATTTATCGATTATAACGATTTTACTATGTCAATCTCTAACGCAACCTGTTCCGATTCACGCATCAAGAATTATGTATTTGGAATGTTTATATTTAAAGTTTAAATAATTACGGAGAAATAAAAATAGTTTTAAGTTAATAATGCAAAATAAAACAGTTTTCTTTTTATCTTCGTATTAAGTGTTGTTTCCTGTATTCCGCGTTAGGTAAATTGTTTCGAAATGAATCATGCATGAAATGGAATTAGTCAAATGTCACCGTACCCATGCTACGTGAAAAATATTAGGCTAACTGACTGACTAACTAGTGGTTTGTTTTTCAGTTTTTAGTTTTAAAAATATGTTTGTAAACAGAAAAATACTAAAACAGTAAAAAAAAAAATCAAGATTGTTTATGTTTAGTTAAGTACTTAACTGAATGGAGTATAGATTATCTTTGTTGTCATATTTTGTATTCAATTGTATTCACTTCTATGATGCATTTGGTTAGGTAGGTACTTTCTTTTTACTATGTTTTATTCAAAAACTCTGTATATTGATATTTTTCTATTTAGAAACTCATTTTAAAGACAGAAGTCTAACCACTAGTTATTCAGTTATTTGTTCAATATGTATTTTTATAAAAAGTTGCTACAAGATTGTTTACCATTATTTAAGTTCCTAATCAAATGGAGTACAATTATATCTGTATCAACTTTTTTTCTTGATGTCCATTAGTACTAATGATAAATCTGTAGCAGGCCCAATTTTGTACATTGAAGATATTTTGAAAATTCCGATGTATTCAGTGAATGTAACCGGTACTGGAGCTGAATATATACTTTTTTTTTATAAAGGACACACCAACTTCAATTTCAAATTCAAATTGAAATTCATTTATTTTATTTTATTTATTCATTTTTCTTCAAAAAAAATGTAAAATTAAATGTGTGTAATGGTCACCCTCTTTTCTTCGACTTCACCTCGCCTAATGGTAAGCTTAAGAGAAAGAGGGTCACCATTACAGACACTAAGTGTTACAATGGTGGCACTCAGCTTGGCGGCCTCATCAGATGCTTTTTCACGCCCTGCTTACCCCGGGACTGTAGGAAGAAAAAAGTCTCCGAACTGCTTGGTTCTTGCTCGTATATTCTGCACATTGTGAGGGTGACATCTAAGGCCTGCACGTGTTGTCCTATATAGGAAAGGAGATGATGGGATTAGTTGGAAGAGCTCATCAGAACACACCATTTCGCACTTTTAATAAAATCGGCACATCTGTTTGGAAGATACAGTGCCACAGATAGACGCAGACAAAAAACACATACGCACACGCACACCTACACACAAGCACATTAACACGCACACAAGCACTCTTTGTTCGTCTGGCGATTCTTTATAGGTGCGATGTTGACTCATTCAGCAATAGTTCGCTTCGTTTGGCCTATATAGGAACTACTGCAGCTGTAATCTATCTTATAGGCACTTGGACTATTGTAACGGAAGGACAACAAAACAGATTGCAAGATGTCAAAGCGGATTGCAAGTGTTGGAGATGGTGATGAGGCTTGACGTGAAGATACAAGAAAATATGTATTAAAATGTCTTTTTTGAGTTCAGAATCATTAATCCTACTTACCTAACTAATTTTTTTATTATCTTCAATGTACAGACACGACTACCTTATAATTAGGTATCTACTGTATAATTGGATAATTAATATAATCGTCTTTTAATATTTCATATACCTATTTACCATGATAATTTGAGGGTCGGATTACAGGTACTTACTTGAGAAGGTATGTAAAATGTAAGCCCCAGTAAGTATGACCGGATTCTTGAGACACCTACAGTGATTTCCCAAACTGTATTATTTGTTTTTGTGAAGAGACAATTTACCACTTAGTATATTGTTGTTCTCGTAGACCAATCGCAAGTACCTGCCAACTTATTGAAAAAGTAAAAAAAATATGGGAAAAGACCATCGCACCTGGCCGCAAGATGTGTTATGTAATTGGGGTCTGAGGTATAGGATCACAGTTGTCGGGTCTCACATTTTGATTGCTGGGGGCTCGAGCAGGCTTGTTGCGTTTGCACTATGTGTATGAAAATATAATCATCTAAATTTTGTACTCATTATAATTACGTAATTATCTACCCTTTATATCTCTTTGGGTACAATATGGGTACTATATCGGTATCTACTTAATAGTTTTTAGTAGACTTGTTGAAAATCTTTTGTATTAAAAGTAATAAACACTTAGATCAACTATTCGTTTATTATTCTGATTTAAACCCGTTTTATTTGGCCTAAGGATACTGGGATGGACAGGATTTTTTACTGGTCATGACAGGACTGATTTTTTACTGTCGAGAAAAAATTGTAACACGGGCGGAGCCACGGGCAAAAGCATAACATAACATAATATGTTATGTTATGCTGGTGCCTGCGGCTCCGCCCGTGTAGAATTCAGATTCCGTTTCAACTTTTTTTCGTGCGGAAGTTCCCTCGGATACCACCCCCGTTGGCCATCAGGAGTGGTTATGTCAGACTTAGACCTACACTATGCTTAGACCGACGAAAAACGCATGCCGTCTCTAGATGGCTACGGATATGGGCATTGTATATCAAATTTTAACAATAAGGGTGGGCTCCCCGCCAGACACCAAGCAACGCCCTTAAATATTTTTTTTCACATTTATTTATCGGTAATATAATTAATGTGTTCTACCCCAGATAAAAGATTAATATAAATCCTACAAACTTAACTGTGTTCCTTACAGGGAAATTTTGATCTTCAAGAGCGATTAAACTATCAGGGATGATCTACGGCGGCTGAAAATTACCACAGATTTTGGGGACCGAAAGTGATAAACTATGGGTCGGTAAGCAGTTGGAGATATAGGAAATTGCTGATTTTAATCTGGAAACAGCATCTGCCATATGGTCCACTGCTACATAAAGAGCTGATCATCTGCATACTGAAATATATTGCAGAAAGATGAATCAATCAATCAAAGAATCAATTTCATTTATTCAGTTTAGGCACACAAAGAGCACATATGAATGTCAAAATTTTACAATTAAGTATGTCAAGAAAATACAAAAATATTAAACAAGTTGCAGAGGAATTCTACTTCAAGGTGAGTCTCATTAAAATTAAATAAAATGTACTTAAATAGTTTTAATCTTATGTTTAATGATTCTTTATTCTCAATAAAAACATAGTCACTTACTTGAGAACATTAATAACTTAAAGTAAATTTACAAGTTCGACATTTGACTAGTTAAGAATAATAATTAATAACAATGATCATGAATGCAATATGCCAAAAAAGCACCTTACATGGGAGTCATTATGGACATCCTGCGGCCAAGAAGTCAGATATCGCAGAGAAAAGGCAACTTCTTGTCACTGAGCTTGACGGGATCCTGAATCACATTTCTCAATGGGGCTCTGAGAAACTGGTTGAGTTCAATGCCAAGAAGACGCAGGCATGTGCGTTTACAGCAAAAGTATCTTCTTTCCTTCCCCTCCCCACTCTTCAGAGCACGCCACTGCAGGACAATCTCAATTTCCTAGGTATGGATGTTCGCTGCAACCTGAATAACAAAAATTACATCGAAAGTATTATCAAAATAGCCTCACGAAAACTCGGAGTCCTGAACAGAGTGAGACGATTTTTCACGCCGGAGTAGCGATGTTTTCTATACAAGACACAAATTCGCTCTTGTGTGGAATACTGCTCGCATCTCTGGGATGGTTCAGCAAAGTACTTACTAGATGCTCTCATTGGGAATCCCGAGGTCTCGAACACCCTAGAACCTTTACAGATGCGTAGAGATGTTGCGTCCATGGCTGAATTTTACCGTCTGTACCATGGTGAGTGTTCTGATGAGCTCTTCCAATTAGTCCCACCCTCCCCTTTCCTACACAGGACAACGCGTGGAAGTCTTAGATGTCATCCGCACACGGTGCAGAACATTCGATCAAGAACCAAGCGGTTCGGTGCCTCTTCCCTCTGTCGCACCAGTAAGGCCTGGAATTCATTACCACCACACGTGTTTCCTTCTTCCTACAGTCCTGGGTCCTTTAAGCGGGGCGTGAAAAAGCATATGATGAGGCCGTCAAGCTGAGTGTCACCATTGTCACACGGTATGTGTAAGTAATGGTGACCCTCTTTTCGGAGACTTTGCTTTCAGTTTACCATCAGGCCAGGCGAAGTCTAATTGACGTGTTCTATATAAAAAAAAGAACAAAACACTTTAAATAATAAATTTAATATATAACGAATAAATATATAAAATGTACATACCTATAACATTTATTAAATTTAAAATTTACATTTTATTCCATGCAAATAAGTTGCAGCATTTAGTTTACAAATGCTTCATATGCCTTTTAAATTTAATAAATGAAAGAAAAATAATTACATCACTCGGCGCCAATCGTGACATTTTTATATATTATCTTTAATTATCTTAAATGTAAATCCCAGCTTCTCAGAGATCGTTCGATCGATCTGTTTAGTCCACACACGTTTCTACTTCTAGGGTACACATTATTTTACATACATCTCCCGCTGAGGGAGTCACTTGCTCATCTTGTATCTATTTGTACAGACTCAAAGCATAGAACGCATACATCGAACGACAGAATTTCGTAGGTATAGTAAATACACAGTCCAAACTCGAATCATAAATCGAATTCAAAAAACGAGAAAACCCAGGGGTGTGGCTCTACCTGGCGTTACACACGCCGATAGGCCACCAGTAACCACTTTCCACCGGGTGAGCCGTGTGCTTGTCTGTCAACTAAGTTGTTTAAAAAATACTACAATTTTATTATTAATCATCGAACTGCAGTCGTATTGGTTTACGAAGTACGGAGCGAAATCATCTCATTGAATGAAAATGGAATCGGATGCACGTTGATTCGATTGCATCGATTTTTAACTCATCTGACAATAGAAGTACAATCAGGCCCTTCCAATATTTGGTCTTCAGCGCCCAAACAAATGGACGAGGCTCTGGTGTGGACTTTTCTCTCAGTGTTGGAACATCAGACGGCTGTCGAGAACTTTTGTTAATTTACTGTACAAGGCATCAGATAGTAAATTATTAATAGTATTGAATATTATACTCGCACAAAATTGCCGCGTAGTTCCCGGCAGAGTAGAATTTGGACCACCCCATCTCTTCCCGTTTCCCGTGCGGTGTCGTACAAGGCGACTAAGGGCTAGGCCTGTTTAACATCCAACAGATATATACAGCCCAGATTCAGCGTCAGATGCATAACGCGAGTCAACAATAGTGCCCGGAATACGGTAATAGGCTCATCCCCTATTACGTGGGACCGAATACAATTATTGGTGAAATGTGGGTGTTAATTCACCTCTGCCTAACCCTCCGGGGATAAAGAAGTGATTAAATGTATGTATGTATGTTTGTACAAAATTGCCCCAACTTTCCACGGTCAGCGCCATCTAGTGTTTGTTATCTTCTACAATTTCAGTTACTTTTTCCACTTGCCGCCAGGCGATTCATACGCGCGATTCTCCTACTGTTCCGCATCACGCAGCGGGGCACGAAAAAACGCGGTGTGGCGCGTATTTTCTCCATAATTCAATATTTAACATTACTGTTAATAAGATTTTCGATTACATGCATCTACCCAAAAATATTATAGCCTTGGGCCTGTAGTTAAACCATCGAACCGCGCGTGACAGCAGACAAATCGTGCAAATTTGTGGCAGAGGTGGCAGATCTGCTGTCCCGCAACAACGCGCGTGTTGCTGCGGTTTTCTGCGCCCCGCTGCGGTGCGCGGGGTAGTGTGAAAACAATCATAACGATTGGTAGACGTTTGCTACATATCTCGGTAGTTCTTTGTATTATGAATAGGTGTCACTTTAATGCGAGTTTTTTTCACCTGTATACTGTAAGTTTTTCCCCAAATTTTAAATAATTATTAAAAGATTTCGCTTAACTTCTTAATAAATATAACAACAAACATTCCAAGAGTTACATTGGCGCCAAACGTGAGGCTGGTGTTGGCGCTGGCGTGCCAGGGTCTCCACTGGTGTGCCTCGCTACCTCAATGATGGTACGAAGCCCGGTGCGAAAACCCTGGAAAAAGAAAGAGTGCGGGTTAGTTTGTCTCTAGTTAATTACGTCCAAGTGACCCGCTAAAAATATAGCAGGTGAAGAGAATCTCTCCAGCTGCTAGGCAGCATAGCTAGAAGCTAAAAATAAAAAGAACACTTAAGCTACGCAAGCTGGCGATGTGACTTCTGACCGTAGAGGTCAACGGTCTCGTGGCACAAAATAGTGTTAGCAGAAATAGCACACATTACATTATTTTTGAATGTAATAAAAATAATATTAAGCCATGCATTTTAGCAAGCAAAAAGCTGCACTACTGCGAAGTCTTCATCTATAAAAAGAAGTATTAAATGTTGATCTCAAAACTTACCCGAAGCCGAATGATTCTTTTATGAGAAACAAGTTGCAGAGGAATTCTACTTCAAGGTGAGTCTCATTAAAATTAAATAAAATGTACTTAAATATTTTTAATCTTCGATCATGTATCATGCAGCCCCTTCCTTCCTTTCAAAGTCAAAGTCAAAGTCTTTATTTGCGTTCATGTGTAGTACAGATCTTATAGACATTTACATTTCAACATGAAGCCCTTGGGTGGTTGGGCAGAGCAAATAATAATAATAATGTATATTGAATTAAATCATCTGCAAATGAATATTAATTATACTCCACCTTTAGGGGAGATTAGCCTCAGATTGAATAACGGATGAAGCTTTGGCGCAAACTTTATTTTCGGTATTGAGAGGTCAGACGGCAGGTCAGCAGAGTCAGCGTCAGAACAATCTTCACTATAAAACCTCAAAATGATGATCTTAATACAAAGTTATTAAGAACAAATGAAACTGTTTTATTGATTTAAAAGAAAAAAAATCGACGCTGACGCTTTATAGTGCATTGATTTAAATAGTATTAGGGGTATTACTACATGAAGGGGGTGCCCCATCTGTGCGGCGGAGGGGTTGGCGTCGAGTCACCGGCTGGGATCCGGTGACTGCAGGGCGACCTCCCGAAAAAGGGGGGCCCCCCGAAAGAGTAGAGTTGCGGGTGGTGGGAATCATACTCCCCCCTCCACCCAGCAACGCGAGGAGGAGATGGACACCGCCCAAGGATAATGGACCATCCCATCTCCATACTGCAGGCCAACGTCAACCACTGCGTCATTGCCCAGGACCTTCTGGCCCAATCCATGGCGCAGTGGCAGACAACAGTGGCAGTAGTCGCCGAGCCGTACTACGTTCGCGACGTCCCGAACTGGGCCGGCGACCAAAGCGGCTTGGTGGCTATCGTCGCCCAGCGAGCGACCCCACCCTTCGACAGAGTGCGAAGGGGCCGTGGGTGCGTACTCGTTGTGCTGGGCGGTGCTGCAGTAGTTGGGGTGTACTGTCCTCCTAGCAGGAGCCTCGCCGAGTTCGAGCAGTTGCTCACAACGAGATGATGGTAGAGTGGGCGGTGTCCCAAGGCTTGGTGCTGCTAAACCAGGGGGCGGTCCACACACTTGTGCGGCCGCAGGGTAGCTCGATTGTTGACCTGTCGTTCGCCAGTTCTGCCCGGGCCCGACGCGTCAACAATTGGCGGGTCGTCGAGGGGGTGGAGACCGCGTCGGATCATCGGTACATCCGGTTCGACGTCGTCCCCGCCGACTCGGTGGCTCGAGTATAATTTGACCGCCCCTTGGTGGGGCTGGGTCCACGGTGGCACCTCGGCACTCTGGACCGAGAGCTGGCCAAAGAAGCGGCTATCGTCGAGCGATGGGCTACTGTTGACGGTGACCTGGACGTGGACGCGAGGTGCGAGCGGCTCGTCGGAGCGCTGACTCGCGTCTGCGACGCGGCGATGCAGAGGGCGAGGCCTGTCCCGCCTCGGAGGCGGGTGTACTGGTGGCGTCCCCACCTAGCCGTGGCTGCGTACCGCAAGTTACGCGGCCCAGAGGCAGTACACCCGCAGCCGAAGGCGGGCTGTCAGAGACCTCGCCCGGGAGGAGCGACTGCACGCTGCGTACAGGGCCGCCCGCGAGGCCCTGAGCTCGGCGAGGCCAAGGAGGAGTCCTGGAGGGAGTGGCTCGAAAGTCTCGACCGAGACCCGTGGGGGCGCCCGTACAGGGTCGTGAGTCAAAAACTTCGGCCCTGGGCGCCTCCCCTCACCCAAACTCTCGAGCCGAACTTCCTGGACCGAGTGGTCAGCTCCCTCTTCCCGGTGAGGGAAGAGTGGGTCCCGCCGCGGATGGTAGCACCAAGCCAAGTGCCGGCAGACGAAGGGGCGGTACCTCCCGTGTCCGAGGCCGAGTTAGGGGCCGCGATCCTGGCGCTCAAGTCCAGGAACCGCGCCCCGGGCCCGGACGGCATCCCAGGGAAGGTGTTTGCCACAGTTATGCCGGCACTAGAAGAGGAGACGCTGTCCCTCATGTCGGAGTGTGTGGCGTCGGGGAGGTTCCCGCGACGATGGAAGACCGGCAAGCTCGTGCTTCTCAAGAAGCACGGGCGCCCAGCCGAGTCGCCATCGGCCTACCGCCCCATCGTTTTGCTCGACGAGATGTGCAAGCTGTTTGAGCGGGTGCTCGCTGCGCGTCTCGTTGGTCCCCTTGAGGGGGCGGGGCCCAACTTGAGTGACGGCCAGTTCGGATTCCGTCGCGGGAAGTCGACCCTCGACGCCATATCCCGGCTGCGGGACGGCATCGACGAAACGGTCGCCGGGAGGGAGGTGTTGTTGGCTGTATCGCTTGATATAGCCAACGCCTTCAATACTCTCCCCTGGGCGACAATTGCGGAGGCGCTGAGGTACCACAATGTCCCGTGGTACCTCAGGCGCATCCTGGCGGACTACTTCGTGGACCGGGTTATCATCTACCCGGCCCAATGCGGGGTGGTCCGCCGAACTATGGCGTGCGGCGTTCCGCAGGGGTCGGTCCTTGGGCCGCTTCTGTGGAACGTCGGGTACGATTGGGTCCTGCGCGGCGCTACTCTTCGGGGGGTCGGCGTACTTTGTTACGCCGATGATACCCTAGTTACCGCGCGGAGCCCCAACGTTTAGCGACGCCGCCGCCGTTCTCGCCACGGCAGGTGTCGCCCATGTCGTGCGCCGTATCGGGGCGCTGGGACTGAAGGTGGCCCTCGAAAAGTCCGAGGCCCTTTTCTTCTATGGGCCTCGGTGGCCGCCGCCTCGGGATCAGGCGATCGTGGTGGGTGGCACCTCCATCGCTGTCGGGAGCAGCCTGAAATACCTCGGGCTCGTTCTCGACAGTCGGTGGCGTTTCGCGGAGCATTTCCGGCGGCTGGCACCTAAACTGCTAGCGTTTGCCGGAATGCTCTCGCGATTGCTGCTCAACACTGGGGGTCCGGGGTCTACCTGCCGCCGTCTCTACGAGGGTGTGGTGCGCTCCAAGGCGCTCTATGGAGCGCCCATTTGGGAGGAGGCCCTCTGCCCTGCGAATGTCGTGCTGCTGCGGCGTCCGCAGCGCGCCATCGCGCAGAGAGCCGCACGGGCGTATCACACCGTCTCTTATGAGGCGGCGTGTTTGATTGCGGGCAGTATCCCCTGGGATCTCGAGGCTGGCGTCCTTAAGAGGGTTTACGAGGAGGGCGCCCTGATGCGGCGTGTTGCAGGAGGTCGGCCGCTTCCGGAGGAGATCGATCGCTGGAGACAGGAGGCTCGCGATGTTCTCTTCCGGAAGTGGGCCGATAGGCTGGCTACGACGAGGAGTAGCTTGCTGCTTGTGGGGGCCGTTCGGCCCGTCCTGCGTGAGTGGGTAGAACGGGGTCATGGGGCTCCCACGTATCACCTCACCCAACTTCTCACGGGTGCTTCGCCAAGTACCTGTGGGAGGTGGTGGGGGTGGAAGCAGAGCCCCGGTGCCGAAACTGCACCATCGGCGACCCCGATACGGATACCAGGGGACCTCCGTAGTATGTACCCCGCTTCCCGGAATGGCCGTCACCCGGGAGTGTAATTTTATCGGTTGTACTCGTGGGATAAGATATGGAATTAAATACCTTAAACCAAGACGTGGAGGAGATGATAGAGGAGACATTGGAGATCGAGACGGGAGTCGTGAGACCCCCTGGCTCTCTCGCAGAGGCGGTGGTAGTACTTGAGAGGTTGGAGGCCAACGCTCCGAGCAACACAGCAAGTGTTGGAAGCTCGCGCTCTTCTTCCTCTGGGAGGTTGTGGAGGAAGCGACTTCCAGAAAAGGAGTCAGTGGAGGCTTCCAAAAAGCTCCGTGGTCGCCCCGCTACAATGGGGGAAAACGTCGGTCAGGCACAAGCCAAGGCCAATGTAAATCCGGCCAAAGAACGGGAGCTTAAGCTCCGCGCGGTGAAGGAGCTGGCGGAAGCCATGCAGCGGCAGCGGCAGAGGAACCTCTACCTAAGAGATTCCCCTAGTTCGCAACCTGGACCCAGCCAGCAGTCTCAGGGAGGAGTGACATCCACAGCCTCTGAGCCCCTCAGCGCGGAGCGGCTGACGGGTGCGATCGAGGCGGCGATGGCGGTGGTGCAAACCGTCGCCACCAAGTCCTCGAACCTAAAGGGGCAGTACGTGCGGGACCTAAAGCTAGCATGTTCCTCCATCTTAGAGAACGTGCGCGTGCTTCGGTCCCGCACGTAATCAGAGGAGGTGGCCCAGCTCCAGACCGAGCTGGCCGCTGTACGGGCCGAGATGCGGGCCTGACAGTAGCAGGCGCAATCTGCCCCTACCCCGATGAGCCGCGATGAGATCGGTTTCTGAGACTCGCATCCGTCCGCCTCTCGAGGTGGACAGGAGAAATGTGGCCCGGTCTGCCACCCGGCCTGAGCCTCAGCCATAGCTCACCTCTGAGCTCCCGGCTCTACTGCCGTCGCCTCCCCTCCTCTCTGGACAAGGGAGTGAGGAGAAGAGGAGGAAGCCCAAGAAGCAGTCAGCCGCTGCTAGGGAGGCGGAAGCTGCCCACAAGAATCGGGAGCCGCCCTCTTCGGAGCCTCCAGCAGCGTCGTCGTCGGCTCTCCTTAGCGGGTGGAATAAGGTCGCGGCACGGCCCAAGGCCTCGAGGCCGGTTCGGGCCCAGGCGGCTGCTGCCCCGCTGACGGCTGCAGCTCCGGCAATTGCAATTGAAATCGATTTTTAATTCATCTGACAATAGAAGTACAATCAGGCCCTTCCAATATTTGGTCTTCGGCGCCCAAACAAATGGACGAAGCTCTGGTGTGGAATTTTCTCTCAGTGTTGGAACATCAGACGGCTGTCGAGAACTTTGGTTTATTTACTGTACAAAGCATCAGATAGTAAATTATTAATAGTATTGAATTTTATACTTGCACAAAATTGCCATTGCGTGGTTCCCGGCAGAGTAGAATTTGGGCCACCCCATCTCTTCCCGTTTCCCGTGCGGTGTCGTACAAGGCGACTAAGAGATAGGCCTATTTAACATAAAACAGATATATACAGCCCAGACTCAGCCTCAGATGCATGACGCGAGTCAACAATAGTGCCCGGAATACGGTAATAGGCTCACGCCCTATTACGTGAGACCGAATACAATTATTGGTGAAATGTGGGTGTTAATTCACCTCTGCCTAACCCTCCGGGGATAAAGAAGTGATTATATGTATGTATGTATGTATGTACACAATTGCCCCAACTTTCCACTGTCAGCGCCATCTAGTGTTTGCTATCTTCTACAATTTCAGCAAATTTTTTCCACTTGCCGCCAGGCGATTCATACTGGCGATTCTCCTACTGTTCAGCATCACGCAGCGGGACACGAAAAAACGCGGTGTTGCGCGTATTTTCTCCATAATTCAATATTTAACATTACTGTTAATAAGATTTTCGATTACATGCATCTACCCAAAAATATCATAGCCTTTGGCAGCAGACAAGTCGTGCAAATTTGTGGCAGAGGTGGCAGATCTGCTGACCCGCAACCACGCGCGTGGCTGCGGTTTTCTGCGCCCCGCTGCAGCGCGCGGGGTAGTGTGAAAACAATCATAACGATGGTAGACGTTTGCTACATATCTCGGTAGTTCATTGTATTATGAATAGGTGTGTGTTAATGCGAGTTTTTTTCTCCTGTATACTGTAAGCTTTTCCCCAAATTTTAATTAATTATTAAAAGATTTCACTTAACTTCTTAATAAATATAACAACAAACATTCCAAGAGTTACATTGGCGCCAAACGTGAGGCTGGTGTTGGCGCTGGCGTGCCAGGGTCTCCACTGGTGTGCCTCGCAACCTCAATGATGGTGCGAAGCCCAGTGCGAAAACTCTGGCAACAGAAAGAATGCGGGTTTGTTTGTCACTAGATAATTACGTCCAAGTGACCCGCTAAAAATATAGCAGGTGAAGAGAATCTCCCCAACTGCTAGGCAGCATAGCTAGAAGCTAAAAATAAAAAGAACACTTTAGCTACGCAAGCTGGCGACCTGACTTCTGACCGTTGAGGTCAACGGTCTCGTAGCACAAAATAGTGTAAGCAGAAATAGCACACACTACCTACATTATTTTTAAAAATGTAATAAAAATAATATTAAGCCATGCATTTTAGCAAGTAAAAAGCTGCACTGCTGAGAAGTATTCACCTGTAAAAAGAAGTATTAAATGTTGATCTCAAAACTTACCCGGAGCCGAATGATTCTTTTATGAGAAACAAGTTGCAGAGGAATGCCACTTCAAGGTGAGTCTCATTACAATTAAATAAAATGTACTTAAATATTTTTAATCTTCGATCATGTATCATGCAGGCCCTTCCTTCCTTTCAAAGTGAAAGTCTTTACTTGCGTTCATGTGTAGTACAGATCTTATAGACGTTTACATTTCAACATGAAGCCCTTGGGTGGTTGGGGCAAAGCAAATAATAATATATATTGAATTAAATCATCTACAAATGAATATTAATTATACTCCACCTTTAGGGGAGATTAGCCTCAGATTGAATAACGGATGAAGCTTTGGCACATACATTTTTTCGGTATTGGGAGGTCAGACGGCAGGTCAGCAAAGTCAGCGTCAGAACAATCTTCACTATAAAACCTCAAAATGATGATCTTAATACAAAGATATTAAGAGCAAATCAAACTGTTTTATTGATGTAAAGGAAAAATTTGACGCTGACGCTTTGGTGTCCGAACTAAAGGCATGTACCAAATATCAGAATTATCCATCAACAGGAAGGGGTGAAAACCAAGGCATTAAGATAATTTTTGAATACCTATTTCATTAATTACCGAAATAATTTAGGCGGCTACTAGTAGGTAGTCCATATCCAGGTTTTCTCTCGGACATGGAAAGTTTACACAACTTTCCATGTCCGTGCAATAACCGTTTAAAGAACAAAACACTATACATAATAAATTTAATATATAACGAATAAATATACATACCTATAATATGTATTAAAGTGGCGACCGTGACAACTGCAATCTGCGGATTGAATTCCCGAGAATATTCGAGAACGAACTACCTACCTATAACAAGGACATAACAAAGCAGTCTAGATTTCAAGATTTAGGAGGATTTGCTGCTTTTGGGGCCGTCAGTGCACGCTGTCATTTGGAGGTCTAACCCAGGAAAGTACCCGAATCATTTTATTTTCATTTCCAAATTCCTTTTTCCTTTGTCTCATTTATTTTGTGTGTACAGGTGTCTTAATTTCAAACGTCAGTTATTCTTTGTAATTTACGATTCCAGTTAATTTCACTAAAGCTCGGATTATAAATAACTATTCATACAAAGCATTGGTGTTCCCAGTGCATTAAAATACATTTTATACTTACATTCCCCAAGTACCGACATATTTTGCAATAGTGCACAGTTATTCATTATAATCCTTTGTTCATCATCATAACGTCTTTCGTAATAATCTAGGACCCACTTCAATAATATACCGATAATATTAGAGTGTAATCGCGACTTGACGAATAATTCCAGTATTTGCACGGGAGCGCTCTGCTCCGCGCAACTTGTACCGCCGCTGCTGGCAACGGTGACGCTGCCGCGCGGGCGCGTGCGGTGCCCGCTTGCTGATCGTGCTAAGTGCTCGGCCGGACCAATTTCGGTCAAGCGCAATTTCTTCGGCTAGACCTGGATTGCGATAAGACTCATCCTTACTTTTGACGGGTTTGCATTCGTTTGCTTATTTCACTGTTTGTGTTTGTGCTATTGTCTAGGTTATATTTTGATATGGCTTCTGAGGGTGATGAAATAAAGGGTGAGTTAGCTAAGCTAATGAAAAAGCGTGCAACTATTAAAGGATCATTGACCAAATATGCGAATTCGATCCAGGAAAAAGACATCACTGAGCTTAGTAAGGTAGAATATAAACAATTGGAATGAAGATTAGAAAAAATTCATAGTTTATCGGGTAATTTTGAAGAAATTCAGGTACAAATTGAGCTTTTACATAAGAATGAAGAGGAGCAGGTTTTAGAAAGATTTAATGTAGAAGATCAGTTTATCACACCCATAGCCCATATACAGGAAATATTAGAATTTTCACCCTTTAATAAAATTAGTGAAGGTTGACAACATGGATCATCAAACTCTTCCCATTGTCATAGTTTTCATGATTCGATTGTTAAATTACCAACAATTAAGTTACCTACATTTGATGGCAATCATTTGCAATGGATGGAATATCGGGATACTTTTGAGTCAATTATAAATAACAGTAGCACTATACCAGACATTAATAAATTTCACTATTTGAGGTCATCATTGGAGGGGAGTGCATTAGTAGTAATTAAATCAATAGAGTTCAGTGCAAAAAATTATAAAGTTGCATGGGATATTTTATGCAAACGGTATAACAATACAAACCTTTTAATTAATAATCATTTGAATGCTTTGTTTACTTTGGAGGTGCTTAGTAATTAATCTTACAAAGCGCTGCGATTTACTGTCGACCATGTCTCCAAGCACTTTAGGGCCTTGGATAATTTGAGGCAACCAACTAATAAGTGGGATGCTCTTATTATTTTCATGGTCTCAAGCAAGTTAGACGTACACACGAGCAGAAAGTGGGAGGAACACAAAGGTGCGCTTGGTGAAGATAGGTTGCCTACATTATAGGACTTCTTTTCGTTTTTGCGTAGTCGGGCTGATGTTTTAGAAACCTCCTACAGTCGGGTTGAATTAAATAAAATACTAATCAGTCAATAAGTTTTGTAGCTTCATTTCATAACAAAAAATCTTGTTTTATTTGTAATGAGGGTCATCGCTTGCATGAGTGTGTCAAATTTAAGGAAATGCCTATTGATCAGAGAATTAAGCAGGATAATGATCGAAAACTGTGTAAGTTTATTAGGTGGCCATAATTCATTTTTGTGCAAACTTAAAGCTTTCTGTCGTTACTGTAAGAACAAACGACTCAGACCGGCGATAATCCTCAAAATATTGAGTCTCCTCCTGCTACTTCGATGTCACCGCCGCCGCAAGTATCGTTAGCTGCCGTGTCCACAGAACAAGTTTTATTGTGTACGGCGCTGTTGGAAGTGGTTATCGGTGACAATATCTTCGTTGCGCGAGCACTGCTCGATACGAGAAGTCAATCTTCTTTTATAAGTACAAATTTAAAGGGGCGCTTAGGATTATCGGTGAATCATATCAACACTAGAAATATTTGTGGCATTAATAACTCTGTTTGTAACATAAGTGAGTGTTGCCAGCTACAAATAAAATCACGAGTCAATTCATTTAATTTTAATACGAATTTCTTGATTGTTTCTCAAATCACCAGTATGTTAGCTAACTCTGAGATTGATATTCGTGCTCTGCCTTTGCTAGGAAGCATTGTACTTGCGGACCCTACTTTTTATCCGCCATAGATATTCTGTTTGGAGCGGGTGTCTACTGGAAGATAATAAAATCTAAAATTATAAAATTAGGAAAAAATAAACCAATTCTGCAGGATTCAAAGTTGGGGTGGGGTGTTTGGTTGCAGGACCAATGTTGAATTCTAACACAGTATCGACTAGGGTCATTCCTACACCATTGTCGTGTAATTTTACTAAGCAATTGTGCGATTCAATTGAAAATTTTGGCACTGATGATTTATTACCCTCCACAAAAACTCACTCTTTAGAAGAGAAGTTATGTGAGTCTCATTTTGGTAACACTGTTACTCGTTTGCCGAGTGGTCGATTTAGCGTTGAAATGCCTATGAAAGAGGTTCTCGAGGAGGCAATTCATGATAATTTTCACGTGGCTAAAAAGTGTTTGTTTAATTTAGAAAGAAGCTGGATAAAGAAGCTGGCTATTTTAAAACAAAAGTATATTTCATTTCTCAAAGAATATTCCGAGCTGGGACACCTAAGCCAAATTGAACGGCTTAATTTGGGGTATTATATGCCCCATCATGCTATTTTGCGCGAAAAGAGTGAGACAACTAAATTAAGTACTCTTTTTAATGCTTCGGTGAAGACCTCGTCCGGGAAGTCCTTAAATGACATACAAATGGTATGCCCGGTAGTTTAGAGCGATCTTATTCAATTTTGCTGCGGTTTCGTCAACATAACATAACATAACATATATATAATGATAGTGGACATCGAAAAGATGTACCGTCAAATTTATTTATTTATTTATTTATTCTCTCATCTACATATATTTTTACAGGTTACCCTAATACAACAGAGTAAGCAATTTAATTACATCTTTACTTATAGCATATAATTGTTAAAGCGGTATCTGTGAATTCCCTCAGAGAGCAACTAAACAGGTCAATATTTATTGAAATGACGTTGAGTGTCCGGAGGGCTCGGGTCAGCGGCGCCTCCCTCAGCAGGTTGGTGCGCGCGCTCGGTACTTGCAGCAGTTGTGGCCTCCGGCGCCTCCCCACGTATCCGTCTGGGACGCATAGATTGATACTCTCGAGTATGGCCGGATTTTGGATCTTTCCACGTATAACCTTCAGTAGGTATATGGCCAACGCAAGCTCTCTCCTAACCCTTAGCTCACTGTACCCGACCATACCCAGTACGAACAGTGTTGGATACATTAAGGGGTAAAAAGGGTAAACTCCATAATATTTGAAATACAAGTATCGAACAAATTTATTTTGAACGCGCTCCAACATGAGACTATATTTAATTTCATGTGGGCTCCAGATGACTGCATTACATTCCAGTTGACTTCTAACAAGCGCATTATATAAGGTGATTATTGCCCTGATACTAGTAAAATCCTTCACTGTTCGTAATATAAAACCCAGATTTCTAAATGCTTTTTTACATATTTCAATGATGTGATCACGAAACGTCAGCTGCACGTCAAAATGAACCCCTAGATCACGCACTTCTGTAACCCGGACCAGCGGATCTCCCTCGATATTGTAATTGTGTAGAATTGGAGCATTCGCTCGAGAGAATGTGATAGTGTGATGGTACGGCGCCTAACCAAGGCTGAGTAAATTTCGATTTTACATATTCGACATAAAGCTATGTCGAATGTGCCAGCTCCCCTCTTCTGAGGGGAGATATGAGTGCTCCTCCAGCCGCACAGATATTGTGAAATTCATCCAGAGACAATAATTTCCCCACTGGCATTGGCCGTCTCAATGGACAAAGTATGCAATCGCGAATAGAGAATACTCAAGACATATACAATAAACAATTAAATACGCTGATGTCTTCATTACTTATCTCGCATATATTCAATCGCACGTATAAATTCGGTGTACAAGCTACCGTACTTCATTGGTTCGGTCTCCGTACCATAGGATTTCTAAATCCTAATCTTCCGTCTGTCATATCTGGTCGCACCGGCCTCTGTGCTTGAGAGAGCTGCACTTCGACGCTAGGTCTCCCGTGGGAATCGAACCACACCCGGTCCTAGTTATCCCAGACGGCTGTAATTGCATTATACGATGGCAGGGTACGATCTCGGTACGATAACTTGCTCCTCACCTATACGCCCGATGCTCACCACATGCTCACCATCAAGCAAAGCCGCCATCGATTGTAGATTGCAGGGTACGTGGACGACGACCCAAGACTATTCCTTTGAGGATATCCCCAGGTCTCGCAACAACAGGTCCCTGGTCTACCGCCTGACTCTTTACATGTGGTGCTTTTGCATTCATCAAGTCTAAAGGCCATGTAACAACCATCAACGCATTTCTCAACTTCAACAAATAGGTTGATTAATTATACTGTACACTTTTATACCTAAAACGCTGTATTACTCAACCTTAGATAGCATTATAAAAGTACTTAAACATTGATATAAAACAATCACTATAAGACAATCACTATGAAACAATCACTATAATTACAAGAGTAATATGAAAGCAACTCACCACGTGTGTAGAGACTTGATAGTGTTTCACTTGATAGTGTTACACCTTAACTTACTCGAGTAACGCCTATGACCCCCGATCCTTCACCAGTTGACGAGCTCGCTCCCAACGACCGACCTCCTCTCCAGACCCAAGTCGAATGCCCCGATCCTACGCTCAGTCCCGTCTCGTAAAACCCTTCCCGAGATGTCCTCATCCCTTGATTTTATAAGCCTGCACGTGTTTTACCAATTTCTATGGACCACTCGTAATAAATCTAGCGTCTTAATAGTTTCTTTAAGCGTTGCAAAAACAATGACCCTCACTTTAGGGTTTTAAACAAAAGGTCTGCTTTATCTGATTTATGGAGGGTCGAAATAACAACGATGCAAGCCAGATGACTATAAGTGAACGACTCCTAATAAATATCAAATTACAAATATATTACAGATGTACCTAGTGGGGTTTATTAATTTCTTATCGTTGAGTAACTAGTGTACCATCACAATAGTAAGACACTTGGAGGTGTTAAAGTGTAGATTATTTCTCTTACTCCAAGACACTACCCTATTGATATCCCTCTGCAATTTTTCACAGTCATCCACCCTTCCGATACTTCGGTACAGTTTTAAGTCATCTGCAAACAACAAACACTTTGAATCCCTTATCACTTTGGGCAAATCATTGATCATAATGATGAACTCCAAAGGTCCTAGGTTACTGCCCTGACTAACGCCTGACCAGGTAATATATGGCTGTGACACGAATCCAGCGTACTCGACATACTGCCGCCTATCTGCCATGTAACTGCCAAAGAAGCTCAGCAGATGCGGAGTGAAGCCAACACCAGCTAACTTTCTCAATAACACGTCATTATCTACTACGTCAAATGCTTTTCGGAAGTCAAAATAAGCGGTGTCAACTTGCACTCCCCCGTCCACCGTCGGAACTAGATCATTCATGTAGCTCAGGAGGTTACTGGTGGTGCTTCGAAACGGTCGAAATCCGTGCTGAGCTTCTGTGAGTTGCGGGTTTACCTGCGCTAGAATACGTTTTTGAATAACCGACTCAAACACCTTAGCGGGAGTGGACAACACGGCCACTGGCCTATACTCTTCCACCCTCCTACCTGATCTCGTTTTTGGCACTGGCACAACACGGGTGATCTTCCATATATCGGGGAATGCCGCTGTTTGCAGACATCAATTATAGATATGAAGTAATGGCTAATTGAGGTGGACTCATCGCATCGTCATTTGCAACTAATTTTGTGGCGGAAGGAAAAGAGCCAACCAATTCAGGTTCTACAGCTCAATATCGTGACACACAGAACAGCCTCTGCTTCCTTTTTGAGCACACGTTGTTTGCTACAGTTAGCATTAGATTGTCAGGACAGTGAGGTAGCTAATGTCATTCGCAATGATTTCTACATGGACGATTTAAATACCGGCCATGAAACCTTAGAAGGTTTAAGGCACATTGCAGTTGTTTTGGGTTGGATTAAAGCTCAATCAAAAGACATAAAAACTTTCGTGTGCAATCGAGTTAATGAGATAAATGAGTTGACTTTTGATTTCACTTTCACTTTACAAATGTTAGTACCTAAAACCTGAAATACTGCAGTAAAAGGCAATTTGGGAGTGGCTAACAATAATTTAGTTGAATTTGAAAAGTACTCCAGTTTCAATAAATTAAAGAGAGTGTGTAGTTATGTTTTGCGTTTTATTAATAATTGCAAACCAAAAAATTCAAAATTAACAGGGTCTTTATGTAACGTCGAATTGAATAATTCTCTGAAAGTTTTAGTAAAATGCAGTCAAGGGGCAAGCCTGCTATCATTTACTGTGATAATGGCACAAATTTCAAAGGTGCTAATAATGAATTAAATAAGCTTCTAAGGTCTAGCCGTCAGTCTGTAACTCAATTCTCTAACGACGAGGGTATTAAATTTGTATTCAGCCCCGCATATTCACCTCATTTTGGAGGTATATGGGAGGCTGGAGTTAAATCAGCTAAGTATCACCTAAAACGTGTTGCGGGCAAAGCTTCACTGACGTTTGAGGAGTTAGCCACTTTGTTTTCGCAAATTGCTCTGGCTCCTCTTTCGTCGGACCCCAATGATCCATCTCCACTGACTCCAGGGCATTTTCTAATTGGACGACCGTTGACATCGCTGCAGTCACCACCTATTACTGTGAAGCACCCCACTAGATATCAGCGTATCGAGCAATTGAGGCAGCATTTCTGGGACCGTTGGCGCCGAGAGTTCGTGGCGGAGCTTCAGCAGCGAACAAAATGGCGGACTAGACAATGAGAGTTTCGCATCGGAGACTTGGTTATGTTAAAAGAAGATGTCTTACCACCACTTCAATGGAGATTAACAAGGATCAGTCGTCTTCACACGGGAACGGATGGAATAAGCAGAGTAGCTGATGTGCTCACGAACAAGGGCATAATAAGACAATGAGAGTTTCGCATCGGAGACTTGGTTATGTTAAAAGAAGATGTCTTACCACCACTTCAATGGAGATTAACAAGGATCAGTCGTCTTCACACGGGAACGGATGGAATAAGCAGAGTAGCTGATGTGCTCACGAACAAGGGCATAATAAGAAGAGCTATAAACAAGATGGTTCTCATACCCGGCCTTGATGACACCGCAGCTGGCCACCGGCAGCAGTAACCGTGGATGGCAACAGTACTAAGGGCATCGTCTGAGAGTTCTTCGTGCTTTTGAAAGAGAGCCTTTGAATGCCGCGGAGGATGTTCACGCCACTATGGCGACGGAGGGACGAGGCAAGAGAGAGGAGAACGAGGTGTACACCGCGCGGCGCCGGCAGAGATTATTACTTTTGATATTTAGCTCGCGCGTAATGCTCTTAAAATTTATTAGTTAATTATAATCTCGTAGAAAGCCAGATTTGTTTTATTTAAACTGTACGAAGCCTGTACACATCTATTGGCCCACCTTAGAGTATAGTTTTCGATGGCCCCTACCTAAATATGATTGCTTGATTGAACAAAAACTATTGATGCAGTTTTAAACCTGATACATTTTACCATCTTATTTAATAGTATTGTTTTAAATTTGAATTCAGAATACCACACGACATGGAGCTACGCCTAACAAGTCGGGTATGCGCCTTGATGAAGGCATTTGTTTTTTGAATAAAAAACATGTTTTTTTATAAAATAAAGGTTTAATTTAATAACGCGTGTTGCCTCCATGGGCATCTACGACAGCTCTCATACGATTAGGCATAGAGTTTACCAACCGTTCCATGAAATTTTGAGGGATCATCTCACATTCCCTTCTATGGCAGTTTTCAACTCCGGCATCGTCTGGGAAACTGGCTGACGAGGCCTAACACGTCTTTTTAGCTCGTCCCACATGTGCTAAATCGGGTTCTTGTCTGGGCTTCCGGCTGGGTAGTCCATAACTGTGATGTTCCTATCCCGAAGATATTCCCTGACGATGACGGCCGTATGGGCTTTTGCATTATCATACATAAAAAGGAAATTTGGGCCCTCATGGTCCAAATTTCCTTTTTATGTAGTGCTTAGAACCGCACGTGATGCCATCACGTGAGGTTCTAAGCACTCACGAATGTACCTTTCAGCATTTAATGTTGGCAGCCGTGGTCCCGAACACCTCAAGTTGAGTTTTGCCGCTCGCGGATACACTGCCCCAGACAGTCCATGAGCCACCGCCATAAGCAACCCTCTCTTGAAAGCAGCATTGTGCAAAACGCTCTCCCTTACGTCGGTAGATAATCTTCCTTCCATCATTGCCATGTAACGCAATTTTAGACTCATCAGAAAAGAGTACGCGGTTCCAATGCTGCTGAGTCCAATTTAAATGAGTGCGCGCGAAAAGAAGACGCGCTGTTCGGTAGGCTCGCGTTAGTTTGGGGCCATTCGCTGGTTTCTGTGGTACCATATCGCGTTCTTTTAACCTTCTCTAAACAGTTCGAGCGCTCACATATACTCCATGGAAGTTGCTCAATGGAGGTGAGGTGACGATTTCTCAAGCTGGTCGTCACGATGAATCGATCCTGCTTTTCAGTTGTGACCCGAGATCGTGGCCTTCCTTGGCAACGAATAAAGCCGCCAGTCACTAGATACCTCCGATAAACATTTCGGACAGCAGATCGACTTAAATTAAGTTGAGCACTCACATTTCTTTGGCTGTATCCGGCCTGGATAAGTGCCAAAGCTTGGGCGGCAACTTCAGGCGAAGTATCCATAGATTATTGATAGAACCTCACCTTAATGTTAAGAATAAGTAATGTTTGTTGCAAAACCAAAGAGAAAAATCACACTTTCAAGAATTAAATCCAAGTAAACCAATAAAATCAAGTTTTCTTAGTATCCGATTGTTTGATATCAACGAACAGGCTTGTTTCTGTGTTCGAAATTCAAAACAAGACTATTGAATAAAATTATGAATGTGCCTGGTTCAAAACTGCATAAGCACTTTTTGCTCGACCTTATATAATTTTTTAGCTAGGACTAAACGAAACTGAAAATGCAAGGTGGGCCAGAAGTGTCCACAAGTGTATTATTATTCCGTGCAAATAAGTTGCAGCATTTAGTTCAAATGCTTCGAATGCATTTTAAATTTAATAAATGAAAGAAAAATACTTACATCACTCGGCGCTAATCGTCAGAACGCACACACCAAACGACAGGATTTCGTAGGTAAAGTAAATACACAGTCCAAAATCGAATCATAAATAGAATTCAAAAAATGAGAAACACCATGGGTGTGGCACTACCTGGTGTTGCACACGCCGATAGACCACCAGTAACCACTTTCCACCGTGTGAGCCGTGTGCTTGTCTGTCAACTAAGTTGTTTAAAAAAAATAGAAATTTAATTATCGAAATTGACGAACTGCAGTCGTATTGGTTTATGAAGATTGATTCAATTGCATCGATTTAACTCATCTGACAATAGATGTACAATCAGGGTGTCTTAAGACCCTTCCAACATTTGGTCTTCGGAGCCCAAACAAATGGACGAGGCTCTCGTGTGAACTTTTCTCTCAGTGGAACATCAGACGGCTGTCGAGAACTTTTGTAAATTTTAATATATATGTGGACTTCTGAGGCTGACTGTACAAGGTATCCAATAGTAAATTGTTAATAGTATTAGATTTTATACTCGCACTAAATTGCCTCAACTTTTGACTGTTAGCGCAATCTAGTGTTTGTTATCCTCTACAATTTCAGTTAATTCTTACCACTTGCCGCCACACGATTCATACTGGCGACACTCCCATTGTTCCGCGTCACGCAGCGGAGCAGGGAAAAACGCGGTGTCGCGCGTATTTTTTTCATAATTCAATATTTAACATTACTGTTAATAAGATTTTCGATTACCACCTACCCAAGAATATCATAGCCTTTGGCCTGTAGTTAAACCACCGAATCGCGCGTGACAGCAGACAAATCGTGCAAATTTGTGGCAGAGGTGGCAGATCTGCTAACCCGCAACCACGCGCGTGGCTGCGGTTTTCTGCGCCTCGCTGCGGTGCGCGGGGTAGTGTGAAAACAATCATAACGATTGGTAGACGTCTGCTACATATCTCGGTAGTTCATTGTATTATGAATAGGTGTCACTTTAATGCGAGTTTATTTCTCCCCAAATTATAATATTTTTTTTAACAGATTTCACTTAACTTCTTAATATAGGTATATAACAACAAATATATTGATAACTCACTTGTACTTTTCCACATTACTTTATTACTTATTACACCTGACCGGTTTCGCCTTACGGCATCCTCATTAAGTAAACCTTTGAGGATGCCGTAAGGTGAAACCGGTGAAAATAATATTAAGCCATGCATTTTAGGCGGTAAAAAGCTGCACCGCTGAGAAGTCTTCATCTGTAGGAAGAAGTATTAAATGTTGATCTCAAATCCTACCCGGAGCCGAATGATTCTTGTATGAAAAACAAGTTGCAGCGGAATTCGGAGTTGGAGAACCCGCCACCCCGAGAAGTCCTGAAGTTTAATAACCGAAAATAGAAAAGAGGCATTGGCGTTCCTATTACCTAGGTTGCATCCTATTATATATAATAAATAATACTAGCATATACATAATACTAGCTTTTTCTTCGGAATAGATTTAAGTATGTTCTGTAACTCGAACCTCTGTGTTTAATTAATTCCTCTTTCTTTTTATAATATATTATATTATTTTATAATAAGGTGTTTTTTCGAGTACAAAAATATGCGCACGCGCATAACCACGCGCAGAGCACGCCGTAGTAGAGGCGATAAGACTTCGTGGTGGCTAGAGAGGCTACACGGCAGCTTCTCGAACCGGCAGTCACAAATTATCACAGGGCACGGTTGCTTTGGGCGGTATCAGCGTCGGGTCAGGAAAGAGCTAACGTCCGAGTGCTTTCACAGTGCACACACTCACGGAGTGCCCAGCGTGGGACATGCTGAGACGGGAGGTGATGGCAGCCCTGGGAGTGAGAGTAATGAGGCTAGCTGTCTTGCTCGCGGCGTTTGTTTGCTACGCGGATGCGTGGGCTGACGGTGCTTCCTTCTGCGAGCAGGTAATGTTCGTGAAGAAAACGGTGAAGCAGGACTTTCATCCCCCATGAGCGCGGGCCTAGAGGTTACGGGTAGAGCCACCGTTGCGCGCCTCCCAATACCCGGAGTTAAGTTGAGTTGAGATGGGGACGCCGTGGTTCCCACCATCCAAGGAGGGCAGATCGAGAGAAATGGACCTCGGTCGGCCGGAGTGCGAGAGATATGCCTACCAACCTCACCTCTGACAACCAACAACGACCCTCAGATGGCGTGCGTTTTAGTTAGTGCAAATCCGACATAATGGTATTGAAAACAATATCAAACCTTTGTTGAAAGACCCTTAACCTAAACATATTCATTCCTTCCTTCCTCTCCAAGCTATTTAGAACCGCACCACCAGGACCTACAACATTAACAGGCTTGGAATGGATATTAACTGTGTGAGAGCGTCATGAAAATAGCTTGACGAAAACTAGAAACCCTGTATTGAATCAGAAGGTTTTTCTTCACGCCCGAGTAGCGGCATTATCAATTTAAGAAAATTGTATGTCAATTTTGCAATAAGCGGAAAAATACTCGTATACCCCTCTTCCTTACTAGTACGGATAGATTAGTGGAGAAATGTGGAACAAGCGAAACTTGGTAGGTATGTTGATCAAAACTCCGTACTAAGTAGAATGAGAGTATTTAATGGAAATCTTTAAAATGTGTGAAAATAGGATGCAACCTAGGTAATAGGAACGCCAATGCCTCTTTTCTATTTTCGGTTATTAAACTTCAGGACTTCTCGGGGTGGCGGGTTCTCCAACTCCGAATTCCGCTGCAACTTGTTTTTCATACAAGAATCATTCGGCTCCGGGTAGGATTTGAGATCAACATTTAATACTTCTTCCTACAGATGAAGACTTCTCAGTGGTGCAGCTTTTTACCGCCTAAAATGCATGGCTTAATATTATTTTTATTACATTATTAAAAATATTGTAATGTGTGCTATTTCTGCTTACACTGCTTTGTGCCATGAGACCGATGACCTCTACGGCCAGAGGTCACGTCGCCAGCTTGCGCTGCTTAACTGTCCTTTTTATTTTTAGCTTCTAGCTATGCTGCTAGCAGCTGGGGAGATTCTCTTCACCTGCTATATTTTTAGCGGATCACTTGGACGTAATTATCTAGTGACAAACTAACCCGCACTCTTTCTTTTTCCAGGGTTTTCGCACCGGGCTTCGCACCATCATTGAGGTAGCGAGGCACAACAGTGGAGACCCTGGCACGCCAGCACCAACACCAGCTCCACGTTTGGCGCCAATTTAACGCTTGGAATGTTTGTTGTTATACTATTTATACTGTAGATTGATGGCACTTGGTGGAATTTGTTGTTACACATATTGATAACTCACTTGTACTTTTCCACATTACTTTATTACTTATTGCACCTGACCGGTTTCACCTTACGGCAAAATCAAAGGTTTACTTAATGAGGATGCCGTAAGGCGAAACCGGTCAGGTGTAATAAGTAATAAAGTAATGTGGAAAAGTACAAGTGAGTTATCAATATATTTGTTGTTATATACACACATCAACAAAGTCTAGGGAACAAGGACATTTCTAGTTTTTATTTAAAAACCCTTTCTTGTAATAGTGAGTGTTTTATATCAATAGAAGGGTATTTTTATACCGTTTTTAATTTTAATTTTAATAAAAACATTTTCATACCATTTTTTTTTTTTAAGAAAGATTTGAATAGTGCCAATATTGAGTATTACAACCTTCTATGATTAGGCACAAAAATAACGAGGTAGTAAGAAATACAGTAATTAACCGTACTTTAAACGTTTTTAATAATCTGTAGGACCTCCTAAAGCATTAGCAACAGCTCGATAACGGCGTGGCATACTTAGTATGAGATTGTCAATCATCGTCTGTGGAATATGGCTCCATACACTGCGAAGGTGTAAAAAAAGTTGTTCTTCAGTGTTCAGATTTTCCAAAGAATCACTGAAAGCTCTGTTCCCAAGCAAATCCCAGGCATGCTCTATGGGATTGAGGTCGGCAGACTGAGCAGGCCATTCCAACGTCGTAATATTGTGCTCGCTTAACGCATTGACCACTACCCTCGCGGTGTGTGACCGTGCATTATCTTGCATGAACATAAAATCTTGACCGAACTGCTGTCGATGAGGGATTACCATGGGGTGTATAACCTCCTGAATGTATTGGTTTGCATTCAAATTGCCCCGTATCCAAACGAGGTCGGTCCTTCCACCAAGGCGAATTCCAGCCCATACCATGATTGTTCCACCTTGGTAAGGATGAACTTCTTGCGGATTCTGGAGACGACTCCGACGTCCAGGAACTCGCCATATACGCACTATTCTCGAATCAGGATGAAAACCGAAGCAAGATTCGTCGGAAAACAGAACCCGTGCCCATTGATGGTCGGTCCACTGTAAATGTGCGTTAGCCCACAATAAGCGACGACCTCGATTTCCACGTCGAAGAGCTGGAACCCTAAGCGGTCTGCGAGCATAAAGATTGGCTTCGTGTAGTCTTCTTCTGACAGTTTGATCGCTAATAACCACTTGATGCTGAGACTGGAGGCCTGCGACCAACTGACGAGCAGTAATCGTGGGTTGCCGCCTTGCGGAATTTTGCAAGAAACGATCTTGTCGCGAGGTAGTAACCCTATTTCGTCCCCTGTGACGTTCGGCAACATCCCCTGTAGACCTGTAGCGTGCCCATAATCTGCAAATTACGCTTGGTTGGGTGTTGACAGCATCCGCTACGTCGCGTTGAGTTCGTCCAGCTTGCAGCATACCAACAGCCCTTAACATCTCTTCGCGACTTAAATGACGACGTGACATGATGACTACAGTCACAAAAATGCACAAACCATACGTAAAAGACGTATTATTGATAATAAACGTTATTTACAATCAAAAAAAATAATTTTTATTTTGCCTCAGAGAAACTGCACAATCAAACACTTTTAAAAGTTTTCCCTCCATATTCGAAAATCATTACTTATTTAAATTTATTTTTAAATTTCGAACAACTCTGTGATCTACTTTATTCTATTTTTATTTATTTGCTGCCAGTTATTTGCAAAACAAGATTTACACGAAAAAAAATAATTGGGGTCATCTTGTTCCCTAGACTTTGTTGAGGTGTTTATATTAAGAAGTTAAGTGAAATCTGTTAAAAAAAAAATTATAATTTGGGGAGAAATAAACTCGCATTAAAGTGACACCTATTCATAATACAATGAACTACCGAGATATGTAGCAAACGTCTACCAATCGTTATGATTGTTTTCACACTACCCCGCGCACCGCAGCGAGGCGCAGAAAACCGCAGCCACGCGCGTGGTTGCGGGTTAGCAGATCTGCCTATCCTTGGATGGTGGGAACCACGGCGTCCCCATCTCAACTCAACTTAACTCCGGGTATTGGGAGGCGCGCAACGGTGGCTCTACCCGTAACCTCTAGGCCCGCGCTCATGGGGGACGAAAGTCCTGCTTCACCGTTTTCTTTACGAACATTACCTGCTCGCAGAAGGAAGCACCGTCAGCCCACGCATCCGCGTAGCAAACAAACGCCGCGAGCAAGACAGCTAGCCTCATTACTCTCACTTCCAGGGCTGCCATCACCTCCCGTCTCAGCATGTCCCACGCTGGGCACTCCGTGAGTGTGTGCACTGTGAAAGCACTCGGACGTTAGCTCTTTCCTGACCCGACGCTGATACCGCCCAAAGCAACCGTGCCCTGTGATAATTTGTGACTGCCGGTTCGAGAAGCTGCCGTGTAGCCTCTCTAGCCACCACGAAGTCTTATCGCCTCTACTACGGCGTGCTCTGCGCGTGGTTATGCGCGTGCGCATATTTTAGTACTCGAAAAAACACCTTATTATAAAATAATATAATATATTATAAAAAGAAAGAGGAATTAATTAAACACAGAGGTTCGAGTTACAGAAATGAACATACTTAAATCTATTCCGAAGAAAAAGCTAGTATTATGTATATAGAAGAATATATATATATACATATATATATATATATATAGAAAATTATTATTTAGATTTGAGACGTTCTAAATGATTCCCATCCGAAGGTTGCCTGTGAGAAATTAATTTTGAACCTAAAAGTCGCCATTTGTATCTACATAAGTATAATTTGAGTATTCCGTAAAAGTATTAGATATATTTGCCTGTGCCTAACCCTCTGGGGCTAAAGACGTGATTATATGTATGTATTTATGTAACTACGGTATATATAAGAATAATAATATATTATGTAAGTAGGTTACCTAGCTAATTTTCTTCAGATTTTAAAACACACAGAAGAACCTCGTTATTTACTACCAGTATTGCACCTAACCATCAAATAGTTTGCATAACATAACATAAACCCACGCCTATATCCCCGAAGGTGTTAGCAGAGGTGCTAGCACCCACATTACGTCAGTTTGTGTAGGTAGGTAACCTTAAATAGGAACATTTACGATATCTTTCAATTATGGCCGTTTCTCTCCTGCAGCTTGAAATAGTGTCCTGAAAACTAGTACTAAATTTTCATTCCTCGCTAAGAGGGTTTTTCTTTTTATAGAAGTTTATCGACATTTTGTGTGTGACAACAAAGTGGGTAGGTATTATTGGTAGCAAAGATGCACAGCTGGATGCTTTTTAAAGTTATAATAAGGTGTGTGTGTGTAATGATCACACCGTGAATCACGCTTGTAACAGCGCCGAATTATCGGTTGCTCAATAAAAATAATAAACATTGTAAATATCCCGGCGAGTATTAGGTACACTAGTAATGTGAATGACCATACAAATCTCAAAAAATATTAACATTGTTTCCGATTGTATCCAACATTTTAACCACGGGCCCAGGTCCGCTTCCTACATCTTCTCTTTTCGATTTGACTTATCGGCTTTATATAATATATAAAGACTGACGTCTGACCTCACAGAGGGACTCGTTACTAAGTTAACACATTTCAAGGTTAAGCAACACTAGCCACTAGGTACTTACCATTCTTAAAACATTCAGACATCCATACATCGGAGGTCTGAATGTCTTGAATGTCGTGCATCGGGGGAGCACCTTAAGCCGTCGGTTACAGTTGACATAGGAACATCTATAGAGTTGGTGCGGGTATTGGAGTCCTAAAAAGTTCGTTGTGAAGGTGCTTCACAGAAAATATCGAAGTTTAATAGCATTGCAGTTTAACTGGTAAAAGCTATGAGGTTGGTTTGGACACCGATGATCTTGGTGGGATCTCCAAACACCGTCTATCTAAGTAGAATAGTAATAAGTACTTACACTAACACTAACATTCAGAGATTTCATTCATTTTCTAAGTCATTGCAATAACAGCAGGTCTGTGCGGCTTAGTCCGTATAAACCCATTGGCAAGTTATGTTCGTTCAAGTACCTTCTGTACGCAAAATATACGTATTAAGTACATATATCAACGGTTTATTATTTGAAAACATGACTGCTTTTCTGTCAGGAAACCAAAAATAAATTTACATCCGAATCCTTCATGGTTACCTACCTGGCTGAAGGGAAAAAGAGTTCATTACATTCATTCACTCTACAAGATGCAATTTAATTTTAGACTCTCACAGCATAGTAGTAATGTCTAAAATTACTCGGCATTGTTTGCGATTCAGTGGTATTACAACGGTTTTATTATGACGTAAAATTAGTAGAATTTTTTTTTATCAAACTTAGTTGGCAGACATGCACCTGATGGCAAGTGGTTACCATGACCTATGAACGTGTGCAACACTAGGGGAGTTACACCCGTGCTACCGACCCTGTAAGAACAGAGTTTCTGTGCCATCGGTGCAGAAGAAACAATCAGGACAAGCCTGTGGTCTTCCTACTGACAGCACAAAAGCTATCCAGTGAGCTAGTGGCTACCTTACTCACCGCCGGGAACACAATACGAGGTTATTACAGTCGTGGTATTCTGTGGGGTGGAGGTACTTTCCCAGTCGGACTATGTCGGACGGGGTATGGTAATCTGCCCAATCAAATACAATGGCAAGAGGCGCTTTCTGAGCCGTATAAGGGGGGGGCTCTCCTAGACTTTTTAATATATATGTAAATGGGCTGATTGAGGAGCTCAGTAACACCTATGTAGGTTGTCGAATTGATGACGTAATTTCAACAATATTAGTTATGCTGACGACATGGTGTTGCTGAGCTCATCAATCAGTGGCATCCGTAAGTTGGTAGCCATATGTGAAAAATATGCTACTGAACAGGGTTGGGCTATAATTCTGCCAAGAGCGAGCTGCTGGTATTCCGAGGAATAAACAAAAGCCCATTGTATGTACCACTGGTTACACTCAGTGTTTCGCCATTGGTAAGGGTGACTTAGGACATATTGTGAGAGAAGGCTTAAAAGACGATTTTCATATTGAGAGGGAGCGTAGGTCGTTGTGCGTGAGGTTGAAATGTTGGCTCGCAGGTTTACTAGATGCTCTACACAGGTTAAGATTATGCTGTTCAAGGCTTTTTGCCAAACTTTTTATACAAGTAGTCTGTGGACCAGATATACCCAAAAATCGTATAGCGCCCTGCGTGTGCAATATAATAACGTCTTTAGAGTGCTGCTGGAGCTCCCTCGATACTGCAGTACATCTGAAATGTTTGCAGCGAGAAGCACAGATGACTTTTTGCATGTTGAAGATGTTCGCAGGCAGGATGGATGGAGCTGTGATGGGTAGGTTCACCAAGTTACATGTTGAACGTGGGACTTGGTGAACATATCAATAGAATAAATAATAAATAACAGAATGTTGCATGCCTTCACTTGTATATGTGTGGACTAATATAGTTGTCTAAATAAATAAATAAATGAAATAATTATGGCCGGATCCTAAACCGCGAAGCTTCCGACATTTACTTGTATCTACTTAACTTTTCCCTATGCCTAATAGATACTACTTATTTAGTAGATTTAGGGTACTAAGTTTATTGCTACAGTGGTAAATATTTACCTACTGATGAAATAGAATGAACGTACATAGTTAGAGTGGGACAAGCAGACTTCAGATTCTAAAATGTAAGCTTCGGATGCGAGCAGGATTAAAGCAAGGTCGAAGAAAAAGAATTAATTAGAATGGAGTTACTGGGCGGCAGTACGAGTCTAATTCCTCTGGTGTTGCATACGTCCATAGGCCACGGTAACCACTTCCCATCAGAAGGGCTGTGTACTTGTCTGCCACCTGAGTAGTATAAAAAAATGGAGACCACTATATTCTAGCAGATGGTGTCAGACAGATTTTTGGTATTTCCATTTAAAGAAATAAAATCCTTATTTTTCCTTATTAATAAAAGGTTATATTTATATCATTTAAATCTTATAATATTCTATAATGTAATTAAACTACTTATTCAAAACTTTACTCATTTAAAATTAGGTAAGCGTCTGTAATTTCCATAACCTTTGTATGGTAAATTATGCTTCTGACTGGGGTCATCTTGTAATTGGGATAACAGAATTGGCCAGCTTTTTCCACTGTCTTGAATATTCGGGTTGGCTTCCATTTGCTGTCGAATCTTCGCAGCTTTGGCCACAACATCAGCGTTTAACATATTCTCCAGATAACGTAATTTGTGTGGTAAAACTATCTTGCATATCTGGAAAGTTGGATAAAAATTAATTAATTACATAGAGCCATAGGAAACTGAACCTATCTAGAGCCTAAATTTTACCATGGCTAAGTGGGACCTAGTGGTACCGCTTTAGTAACCGTATAAGACCGACCTTGAGTGTCTCAATAATGAGTGGAAAATTACATGAAACATGCGTCCTGTTTCTACGTTGTAATTGGGTACACTTTCGCATAATCAGAAACTTTCCGCAAACTCAATTTTCGTCTTTGAATAGATACGAATTTAGTTAAAACTGTCTTAATTAGTATTGAAAGCTTATCTTGATAATATAATCGTTCAATTAACTGTAGGTAAGTACCTACCATCCTATTTTATAATGACCACGGATGCGATCTAAATGTCAACCAAATTCTCGTGTTTCTCTCAAACTTTTAACGAGAAATGAAATAAGTAGCTACCTAATTACTTCCACAAAATTTCCATGTCCTTAAAGTTCCATTTTTATTAAATGATACATTAAGTACACAGGTACGTGTCAGGAACTAAAGTTTATATAAATCTTATCTATGCTATCGCATGAGTATCTTATTTACCTACTAAAAATGTGCCACTCTTGTATTTGATATTTTAAAACAAAGAACAAGATTTATGTAGGTGTATTTTCTATAAATCACGTTATAAAATAAATCTCATGCTTTCAACGCAGGAAGGATCTTATAACTCGCCATGATTTACGTAGTAACTATTTATTAATCTGTGGAATGATATAACATGTAGGTACCTACTTTGAACGGTAGGTACGCAAAAATGTTTAGAATGAGGAACATACCTAACTAGATTGAGATGGGCAGTATTAAATATTGAGCAGGTAGAATTTTTTGAATGAAATGCATAAGAGTTGAAGCAGGAACATAATCTTCACGTGGGGTAACGAGGTTTACGTTACGCACATTATCTACTTTTAGAGTGCTTTTAGGTAGGTACAACAAGTAAAACCGTTTAATCTTTTGTTAATTGAAATGGATTTATAAAGAAAAATGAATTGAAATTATTTAAATACAATAAGGTACATATGGGAAAACCATAGAGCAAATACGCCGAAAGAACATTATGTTAACAACTTCGAAACAAACAAGTTGAGGTTTTAAAATTGAGGCTCTTCAAAAATTTTGCTTTAAAACACAAACTTTAGACGGTTTCTCTTATCAAGTATGTAAGAGTATAGTAATAGAACTTGAGAGTATCTGAAGAAATAAACTGTGGTAATAGAAATAACAACACAAATATGGGGCAGTGATATTAATTCAATCTAATATTGAGCTTTGAATATTTTCCACGAGTTTTTTAGATTCTGTTAGGAGGCACCTCCGCCCAATTGAGCAGTCCGACTGGGGAAGTACCTCCACCCTACAGAATACCGCGGCTATAATAACTTCGTGTTTCACTGGGGCTCACTGGAGAATTTGTGTTGTCAGTGGGAAGTCTCAAGACTTGTCCTGCTTTTTCTTCTACACTCGTCAGTGTTTCACAGAAACTATATGCTTACAGGGTCGGCAGCGCGAGTGTGGCACCACTGGTGTTGCAAACGTCCATGGGCCACAGTGACCGCTTTCCATCAGGTGGGCCGTGTGTTAGTCTGCCACCTAAGTGGTATATAAAAGAAAATTCTAGCCACGGTTCAGCTGGGAAAATACAACATGTCCTAGTCAAGTCCTTTCTCTCTGGTCTTTTTCAGAAATGTATAGACAGCCGTGAGGCTCAATTTGTAATTATAATATTATTAAGTAACGACAGCGAGGTCAGAAAGTTCTGTAAACCTTTTTGATAGTTATGATGGGCTTTGCTGCCAATGGATTAATTCAGTAGAGGAAAATTCGAAAGATCATAGAAATAAATAAAAGTCTAGCCTTGTTCGTTGGGCTGTGTAGGGGAGTTTCTATTCTTTTATTCATTAAACTTCACTATACTTACCTAATCAATCACTGTTAGGGTTCACATTAGAATTTTTTAATTTTATTATTCCATACAGACGATGATTGTAGTTTATGTATGCATATTGATTGATATAATATATATAAAGTATAGAATGTTGAAAAAAAAACCCATTTTTTATATCACAGATCTCAACTTGCCAATTACCTAAAGCATAATGCCATAATGATGGTTCACAGTTTGATGGTATTGATAGAAGGTAGGAACTGGGATTTTATGAAGTTCTGTCTTGGTTAAACGCGTGTTGATTAAACGTAGACAAAGTCACACGAGTGAAATGTGCTTATGTCATCATTTCATCATAGTTTGTTTTGTAGTGTTATTTATGAGTCTTTATACAATATAGGTATTTAAACTATCATGGTCACTCACATTAGTATTAAAGTTATCGGGATATTTATCTACCATGTTATATTGTTCTGAGTTTCTGATATTTCGGCGCTGTTGCAAGCATCATGATCAGGGAGGAATTAGAGTATTGGTGGAGAACAGTGAAAGAGTTTTTTGTGTTGTTGAGAATAATATCCCGATAACTTTAATACTAAAGTCACTATATAAATAAAATGAAGGGTTGAAACTTGTGTTCGTATAAAATGGTACTAACTGACTTAGTTATGACAAAAGTAATTAAATTTGTACTTACATATTGATCTGTAAAAATTAAAACTAAAAAGGCGACGAGAAGAAACCTTAAGTATGCCATAGCGTTTGGTAAACTGATTGAAATTGTACATAAAATTGCTTTTTAAGATTTCTTATCACATTTGTGTCAAACGTGCGAGTTTACAAAACTATAACGGAGTTATGTATACGAAACTAGCAATTCAATGCAACCTGTTATAATATTTATGTACTGACGTGTAGGGCATACAATAAGGCCAAAAAAGAAAGCAAAATAATCTAGATTGTGTTATAACTCTTTAATCTGGGTTATAGAAGTAGGTACTTCGTTAAGTAACTTAGAAGTTGTTGTTTAAAGTTGTGGGTATACAGAAAACAGTGAATAAATCGTCTTTTTGGTTTTATTTAACTTTTTGACGTTCTATGTCGCTACTTACTTACATTATGATATGTCGCGGTTTACCGATAATTCTATAATCATATATATTTAGTTGTGCTCCTATAAGTGTTTAGAAATGGTTCGTTTATGTATACAATAGAATCTAAGGATTCATAGGTACAAATTTAGACATTGAAGTACTTAAGCATTAACCTAAATGCGATAGTCTCACACTAACTAACTTATGTCTGAAAGTATCGAAAAATGCATGCAAAGTATATTTTCTACATATTTCCTACGACCGCTGAAAACACTATACAGTCAGCGTCAGAACGATGCAAAGTCCCAAAATGATATAATAACCAATCGTAAATCAAACTGATTGTGTTTTCGTCCGAACTAAAGGTGTGTACCACATTATTCATAGCGCGTACCAAATATCAGAAGAATCAGTTAAAAGGAAAGCAGGAAACGAAGGAATTAAGATCATCTTGGTCCGTCAAGATCGATCTGATATTGACTGTAGGTACCTATTTTCTTGTCTTGTAATACGTTTTGCAAGATTTCTGAGAAATCTACTAACATTATAATTTGTTTTCGATGCATACTAGGCAGTTCAATAAATAGATAAGAGTGCTAATTAATTTTATTATTAGTGTTTGTGCCTCCACATAAAAACGATAACTGTGTGTATTTATTTTAAAAAGGCTAAAAGCTGTTCAGTGCCTGCATTTATTTTTTTATCCCACTAAGGTGGCAGACAAGCAATGGCTACCGGAACCTATCGACGTCTGCAACATCAGGGGAGTTACACTCGTACTGCCGACCCTGTACAAACTATGAAGATATAAATAATATAAGTGAATAGAATGAAGGTATATAGAAGACAATGTGGAGTGATGGATATACTTAGTTGATGGTCTTCCCACTGTCAGCATAAAAACTCTTCAATGAACTCTGGTTACCCTACTCACCGCCGGGAACACACCACGAGGTTAATATGGTTGTCGTTTTTGCAGGGCGGAGGTATTTCACCAGTCGGACTGCAAAATTGGTACGAAAATACCGTCGTGTCCTACCTCCTTTAAGTAGTGTTATGCAAGTTTTAGTGTTATGTAAATCGGTTATGCAGTTTCATAGTAAAAATAATACTTATTATACTATGCTGGCTGCTTGCTCATAATGCAGATGCACTAGTAAACAGCGGGTGAGCGCACCCACTGTTTAGAAAATATAGTGTTCAAATATTGAAATATTCAGTATTCTTTCAATAATGAATACAGATAAAAGTTATTTACTTTGGATTTTCGTACCTAATACTAGCATTTTCAGATCTCTTCAGTTTATAAGAAGTATTAGTAATGATTGCATCATTCATAGCCTTCATAGGCTTCAAATATTAAATCACATGTTTCTGTGCGCCTTTTAAAATAAACTGCAGGAGAAGGTTATTTTTGAAAAGTTTTACAAACTGTAGTACTTACTAAGCTAAATAACGTTCTAAAAGTATATAATAGTAAACGGTAATCATCAATACCAATTGCGGGGCCATAATGTGCCCAATTGCGGTGAAATTAAAGCCAGTTTAAAAGCCACTGTGTTGAAAAAATATTTAACCATTTCTTCTGTGAGCTATCTTTATTAAATTATATACCTATAACTAAGTTTTTATATGAGAGGCTTGTACAGCAGTGGACTGTGATAGATTGATTAATATACCTATGAAATCGTATATTTTGAAAGGCTTTACGTTGCAGAGTTATTGGTGACAATCCCATGAAAGTTTGTTGACTTTTTTGTTTGTTCAATTTCTGGAGATCAGTGTTTTAAACAAATAACGTCTCATTTACGAAGAAAACAAATCTGAATACAATATTAATTCGCTTCCCCTCACCTTAACTTTTCAGCTAGAATAAATTATCTCCGCTTGGAATATAACGATAGTAATGCAAATATTAATGGAGTTAGATTAATTTTCCAAAGTAATAGATCAAACTTATCTAATTTACGATTCTCTACCCCTGGTATTAACGAGGTCCTCTAACGGTGGTATTACCTACCTAGACATACTCGGTCATGTCTCATGAGAGTATTTTTGTTATAACATATCAAAGCTAAATTTTTATGACGCTGTAGCAAATATTGATCATCGTCATATAATCGATTGAATGAAGCAGTGTAGTTGGAGTGGGTTTTGTGGTGACGGTTTGTGAGGTGGGCACATGACATAGGGATATTGTAAGTCAAACAGAATACTATCCTAAACTATTATAGTACGTAATAGATAATAGTAAAGTACAGTCATAGTTGAATTACATAATTGTACAGTTAAGCTAAAATATATTGAGTTAGAAACGCATTCGAGTCGGCCAGGGTTGTATTCCGTGAGCTGTTCGCCAATGTAGAAGAGATTATCTTCGAATTTATTTGAAGACAATCTCTCACTATCAAGAGACAGCATGCAGTAGATACCGTAAATATGTTTACTTACAAATTCTAAGAAGGCCATGAGTGGTTTAGTTGGTCTGGCTTTTATTTCATAATGGATAGGACACCGACAGATAACGACTGGACTCTAGGGGGTTCTACATTATTATTATATATATATATATATGTATATATATTAAAAGCCATTCTAATCCGGTAGTTATTAAAGGTCCTGTGGGTTCTTAATTGCTTATGGTGATCGTCGTAAAATAAATAGATCGAGTGTGTGTGAAGTGTGTACCAACATATATGTGTGTGTGTGTAAGTAATAGGTGACTAAATTAAATCGACCTTTTATGCAAATATTGTAGCAATTCATTTTTGTTTGCTGTTGGTGACTCTTTGTGTTCTAAAGATTATATAATCTAGTGCTGAAGGGGTGTATGATATGTATATGTATGTGTGTTATAGTATATTATATACATAATATGGATAAAATAGGTCGCTCCCAATGTGCACCATAGTACTCAATCCTCCACTTTGCGCATCCAGTTTTCTTTTTCAGCAAAAAAAAGCAAAATATAGTTGCTGTTCATAAAAAGTAAGCGTGAATAACTTTTACCATTTGTGTTTCATCCGCTGCAGTAAACAAAGCTGCGAGCAACAAAGGAGAATCTCCCAGTTGTCATTTCTGGATAGCGTGCAGAAATAATTTTGAACTTGTGCCCTGCCATTACTCTCTCCGTATAGTAACACTATTGTTGTAATTGTTTGAAGTGATACCGTGGAGCGCTTGTGGACTATTAACCAAATAAATAAACATGTGAATGCCACCCTCCTTTGGTGGTGACTAAATGTATGTTATTTGGGGCGAGCTGCTGTAACGGTCTGCTAAATACGACCGGGACACCAAGCAATACCGCGAGTATTCTCGCATTGTAGAACAACTAATTTTTTATGTAGTCGGCTCTTTACTATACCCAACTTATCTGAAATTTATGGTCATTAAAAGAATACACATGGAGAGGCATGTAAACGATGAAATGTACATACATTTCGTACATATGAACGACACTATTTTACTAGGCTATTTAATACTAGGATGTACCATTGAATGGAATATCACAGATTGAACGGAACAAGGTGATTGTCGTGGTTGAGCAATTTAATCGAAGTGTGTATGTTCCCTGAAAACCCCTGGTGTATCTAATTTCAATTTATATAATTGGTTTTAACCATGTCGTGTTTACTACACTACCTACACACTACACCTCTTTGATAAAATGAACCTGCGACCTCAATCATAGTTCTTATTTTAGACGTTTACGTATTTTTATTCTAATCTTGGAAGTTCATGTGTTGTTCGATAATTTATAATCTTTGTGTACAAAAATGAACAAACATTGCAAATTTGTGACAAGTAGCTTCGTAGCGCTCTACATAGAAAGCGTAGAGGCCTACGTACTCGTTGATACAGGCTGAAATTTGATGCAGGGATACATAGGCTAATTATATTTTGGAATAGGTTCTCATGAGATCTGCAACACGGGTCCGTCCACGCGAATTGCGACGACTTAGTCGATAATAATTAACGAATGCTGTCTGGAATATTGAATGAGTCCTCATTTTTATAAAAAACAAAAGAAATCTGAGTTGAATCCAGGGATCACGATATCCCGCAGTGCTCTTGTGGTTTATTCATTCGAGTATTTTATCTAACATCATAACATTATATTTATCAAAAGAATTCAATTTACCATTGTTTTATATTCTCTCTTGGATGAAATAAACTGAATGGATAGAACATTTTATGTAACGTTCTGTAGGAAAACGAATATAATTTATATTCGTTTTCATTTCGGATGCCGGAATGAAACATTAAGCGCTTTTTACAAGCCAGGTGCGATTTATGAGCCAATGGGGTGATTGTACAGATAATACACATGCAATGGAGTTTAGTCTCTAAAGGAATAACATTGGCCTGTCGTATAACAGGATCGTAATAAATATATTTATAAAGCAAGCCATCAGTCATTTCACTAATATTATATAAAATTTGTACTGCTATGGCAGGTTTTAATTAACGGTATGTTAACGGTAGTTGAGCTTTATTTGTTCCGCCATCAATTAGTCTACCCAACTCGGGCATGTATGTGTGGAGAGTCAGTAATACTGAATTGTGCCATTTTGAGTTTTCTGTCTCCAACAGTTTTCTTTTCCCGTTTTCCTTCCCTAATCGCCTCTTTCATTTTCCATTTCTCATTTGCCTTTTCTTTTATTCTTCTTCCATTTCTCTCTTTTTATTGACCATTGTTATGCCATATTTTTTCTTCCCCTCTCCCATTTTTACTTTTACTTCTTTTCCAATTTTACTTTTTCCACTTTTCCTTTATTCCTGCCCAATTGCTACTTTTATTTTTCGATATTCCTCATTTTCTGAGTTGTTGCCAGTGAACAGCGGTTCAGTATATATATATCACTATGTAATGCATCATTATTTTAAATACCTAGTAGTTGGAATTTGATACTAGGTTCCTATGTGGAATGTATGCTTGTCTGCTTCCTAAGTGGTATAAAAATAGGTATGAGGCGTGGGAATGTCACCATATGAGTGGACCAGCGGGTAACAACTACTGTCTGAATAAGTATTAAGTTGCGATTCGTTAAATGATAACCATTTTGACACGTGCACATCTATCGTGGTTCATTTAAAAATAATTGTCACTACATTACGTTTATTAACTTAAGTAGAACATATGTGCTAATGAACTAAGGGGAGCGTTCAGCAAAACAGGGAGTGGTAAGGTTATTCAACAACACTTCCATCGTGAATGAAGTTTGTAATTGCGGTAAATTTTCATTTCCTATAAGTGAATGAAGTAGATTGTACATACATTTTGTACATTATATAGGTTTCCTTGCGTAAACATAACAACTCACTTTCGTATTCTCTCTTAATAAATTTATGCTAAAGTATAATATATATAGTTATCAGCATAATAACTAAAATAAATTAATTATATATGTACAGCTAAGGAGTCGAACCCTCTGTCTGAGTTTGTTTCTCGAAATCTATAATCTTGATTCTCGAGTGAATAGGTTGCTTTTAGACTATCCCGAGAGGAAAACCTGCGTCAGATCCTCGTCGATAAATTAGCAGGTGTGCTGGCTTGCAGGCGTGATTTGCTTGGCCATTCTCCAATTATTATAAAATAAGCACTATAAAATTGCTGGTTTTCTTGAATACTTCATGTACGTAAAAATATCAGAGCTATATTGTCTACGTTGTATTAAATTTCAGCTAAATGCAGCTGTTTATAATGATTGAGTATGTAATAAATATCCGAACATCTTCATAAAATTTTCCATTCATAAACTAGCAGCAGTATGATACTTAATGAATGTGTATAGAATGACATAAACTATTCGATTATATACCTATAGACCGCGAGAAGGTAAACGAAAGGTAGGACGCCCCCTAGCCAGATGGACGGATGACCTGAAAAAGGTGGCTGGGACAGACTGGCTGCGGAAGGCGGAGGATCGGAGAAAATGGCGCACATTGGGAGAGGCCTATGTCCAGCAGTGGACTGCAGTGGGTTAATTGATTGATTGATAATAAAAATATATTTTTTTCTCCATATATATATATATATATATAATATTTACGTTAATGCATAAAATTCATCCAAAACTACATTTCTCCTATACCTTAACTAAAGCTAAGTAGTTTTAATCTTTCGCGTTCCATAATATACTATAATGTTTACGGGAATGCTATACGTACACACTCGTACAACATCAGAAAATCAAAGGCATGTATGTACCTATACCATGATCGCGTTAATTCCCGTAAACATCATTGTATAAACAGCTAAGTAGTCAAAGTTTATTCATTGATAAACCAGATCAATAACAAGTTTTGTGGCGAGTCTTATAGAGGTAGTACTTTATCCGATTAAAACGGCAGTTATCCAAGTTAACCGAGATTAGTTACTTAGATCAAAGAAAACAAGATTCATTGGATCGAAGTTTCTGCTTATGCTAGCTAATTGATTAAATATAGTAGACTACCTGTTATCCGCCGCCTCGCCCGCGTGGACTTTTATCCCATTTCTGCAACCCTTAGGAAACCGCGGTATAATAAGTCACTGTTCAGCCATTAGTTCGTGATTCAATAACAAACATTCACACCTCCAAACATTCAAGTATCTTCAGAAACTTTCACATTTAGGTGTAACATTAGTAGGATATTATTACTGTAAGTCCAAACATTAGTACATTAGGATTTTATTACTGTAAGTCTATCCCTGTGCCAAATTTCAATCACATATGTTCAGCCATTGGTACGTGATTCAATAACAAACATCCAGTCCTCCAAACATTTAAGTATCTTCGGAAACTTTCACATTTATAACATTAGTACACAATATTTTATTACTGTAAGTCTAAACATTAGTACACTAGGATTGTATTACTGTAAGTCTATCCCTGTGCCAAATTTCAGTCACATCTGTTCAGCCGTTAGTTTGTGATTCAATAACAAACATCCATACCTCCAAACATTCAAGAATCTTCAGAAACTTTCACATTTATAACAATAGTCCACTAAGATTTTATTACTGTAACAGCTAAATACCACTATTAGCTGTTCCAATACTCTGGTGGCAGTATAGGAGAGTTCGGCAAGTAATCTGAGTTTACTTAACTAATTTACTTCACTAACCTAATTTAAATTGGTAAGATTTACCGTTGCGAATTTAATAAACCTTTCGTAGTTTATGTGGTCTCTCAAAGATCTTCAGAGATCTGCGTATCTTTAGAGCCAATTATGGAATGAAGGCAAAAGAGAAGACCCCCCGGGGTCTTCTCTTTTGCCTTCATTCCATAATTGCTGCAAACTCAAAAGACTCAAAAAAAACTCAAAAAACTCAAAAAGACTGATAATGATGATAATGATCTTTGCTAACGCTCGTTTTTTAAATCGGGAACTTATTAAATTAAGTTAATTTTTATTTTTATTACATATTAAACAACATTAGCATACAATAAATACGAAAGTAGAAGAAGCGATCAGGTGAGCCGTGTGGTTGTCTGCCACCTAAGTGGTATAAAAAAAATATATTTTCTCTGCCTACCCCAGGGAAACCGGAGTTACTCTCAAAGGTAGAAATTAGGCAAGTTAGCCAGCCAATCCATTTGCGATTCATCAATTAGATCCATTAAGCAAATAATGATATGATTATTTGCCCAGTGGATATGAATATTTAACAACTATTCAGACCCAAGTGAGATTTTTCAGATACGAACGAGGAATCCCCTACCCTTCATAAGTTTATTAACTTCTCTTCTTGTCTGCATTATTAAATTTTTGGAAGTAATAATTTATCTCTCCGTGGAATCATCAAGTCGTGTCGTAGTTAGCTTGGGAAGTTGCGGGTGTATTTTACATTACGAAGCTAAGGTTGCGCGGGGTGGGCGGCCTACGTTTAGAGATGGGACATCAGATATTTCAAAGGTGAATTTTCAAGTGATACTAATATAAATACTCATATCGAATATGTATGAGTTCATTTACATTCGATCACACTAGCAAGTTTAGGTATGTTGTAAATACGTTATGTAAATTCTATAAAACAAATTAGGTTAAAATATATAAGCCGGCTACTGAAAAATGACGATGAACACAATATCAAATATAGCCATGGTCATAATATGCCACTTAGTCTAACCAAACAGTAAAATCTTGGGAATAGTTTTAATGCAATTTTCTTTTTTATATTATTTTGGGGCAAGTAACAGCTATAATTTATACATATTTGAAATGTGCTAATTAAGCCCCTTCAGTTGATACACGGTAAATTTATCTCAAATTTATTTAATAACATAGAACTTTATGTTCGCTTGAGGACGCTACTTCAAGACAATTTTATGCTTCGCTTAGCATATTACACAATAACTAAATACTCATCAACTAAGTGACTGTTATTTATTTAATAATTTCTTAAGTACTTGTCTCAACTGTACTTGTAAATATCAAGTTTTTATAAAAAAAAAGTATCTACTTTGTAACTTTGAAACAATATTTGAAATGAAAAACGCAGTAATAATATTTTTTTATTTATTCAATGGGTCTCAGACAATAAACCTATATATTTTCAATTATTACAAGTATATTATCATTATTGATAGATGGAGATAGCGCGCACGTCACTAGCTGCTATTAGCTGCTCCGCATTCGACGAGTCGTGAGCAAACGAAACGAACAGTCGGCGGACGAAGCGAGAGTGGAACAATCGTGTCCCGCAAGCGACAACCGCCACAACTCACGTTCGCGAACGCGACGCGATATATCATCAGATCTAAACAATACCAACTCAACTTTATTCTAAAAACTTTAAATCTAAATTGCCATTATAGTTTTGCTGGCTACAAGTTTATCGCTTTCATCATGAACGTAAACTTGAAAATAAAGTTGTATATTTTTACCAAAGAATTCGGTAATTGGCATACGTAGTCTGTAAGACCAGATCCAGTCCTCCTGTTTTTCTTTCGTAGCCAGTTTAAAAAAAGGTAAGATTCTATTTGATTAAATATTTGAGATCGCAACTTATTTGGACATTGTTTAACATATTTAGGTACTTGCCGAAGTTTAAAATTATCTATCTTTATATTATTTTTACGGCGTGTTTTTCACTTTTTATTAATATTAAGTTGGCTGGCGATAAAAATTTACGAAGAGAGTTTAAAAGTTTTACGAGACCATTCACACAGCTTGCGATCATGTTAAGTTTATTTGAAATGAATAAATGAGGTGTAACAAGTTATTAAAACTTGATCTTTTAAATTAATATTTTAGCGTACCTTAATATGATATAATTACAAAATGTTTCGATTATGCTTTGCGTATCATTTGTAAATATTAGTTTTATATGAAAATCGTTATATATTCAGTATCAGTTGATACTTAAAAAATAATTTCGACAGTTACTACCCGGTTTGACTCTGTGCCGTGACGGTAGTGAACGCAACTGCTACGCAGTAGGCGCGAGTTCGATTCCCGCTCAGTGCAAATATTTGTATGCATGAATATGTCTATTTCCATTGGTCTGGGTGTTTCTGTGCCTCGGAGAACACGTTAAGTTGTCATCGGCCTCAGCAGCCCTACGAACATTGGGGCCCTTAAAAGTGCGACTAGTTTAACTACAGTAAATACTTAAATATCATCTATTGACTCTGGATGTAAGATGGCAGTTGCTTCACAGAAAATATAGAAGTCCAGCCTCATCAAAATTGGACTAGAAGGCCGACCCCAACCGAGTTGAGAAAAAGGCTCAGAGAGATTGACTACACGGTTGATGATACCGGATATTATCAAACGTCACATAAATTCACAAGTCTGCTTATACCTAACCAAGAAGATAAAAAGTAAAAAGTATCGGAGGTTTTTTTACCCATCAATTAAAATAATTAAAAAAAAGTCTAATGAAATTTTTTGCTCTTGCCCGAACTCAAAAGGATGAGATAACATGCAAGAATTTCATGAAAAATTTATAAATTATCTTACCGTATCGTACCGACAGTTTTATTTCTGAATTAATGAGTACATAATTCATAAGTAGGTACTGTTTAGCTTTTTACGGTGACTTCATTCAAAATCAGAGATCATTCATTATTTAGTGCAATTGTACACCGCGTAAGAGTACATTTTGGTACCGGAACCCGGAGGGGTCTAGTTATAACAAATGCAAGCCTGGTTACGTCCTTTTTCATCTGAAGGTTTTATTTATTATGAACAATTTGTTCAAATGTATGAGTTTATCCGACATGAAACCGTTACCTACCTACATTTTTACATTAAAATGCAATCTACCCTTTCATTGGTAAAGACCATTAGTAGGCATTTTTGAGTTTTAAAGTGAAATAAGAATGTTTTTCATGGTCAAAATAATAGAGTAGATTTATTAATAGATATTCTATTTTAGTTCTCTTATAGTAAAAGTTCGACTAGTTAATAAAAAATAAAATCTTCTTTTTATTATTTCTCTTTCTGTCTATACACTGAATCAGTAATATTATTGTTGAATAAAATCAATAGGTACACTTTTATAATAGGAATAATAATACTTAAATGAAATTTAAAACTAAAAACTATTATTAGGTATATACACAAAAAAAAACTTACATAATGCGTCATGAAATGTCTTCGCATCATCACCGACCGGTAACGTACCCAGAAGGCTGGCAGCATTACCACGTTGAATGGCAATGTTTAAAATTAATTAGATTTTAAGTCGTTATTATCTTAATTATACTACAAAGGAGAAGCTTTTATTCAAGAGATAATAGTAACGAGTTATGAATCAATTATACTAGTATTTCTGTGAAAAGTAGACCTCGCAAGCACCCTTTGCCACATTTTTCTGTTACCTTGAATGAAATCGCGTATCCTAAAAATAACATTAAAAAACCATAGGTCTTCTTATTTTGAACAGCCCTGGATGTCTCACAAAGAATAATGAGGAACCGTTGTTAAAAAAACGCTACAGCAAATTATGCCTCTTTTTCCCCATTTTTTTATAACAAAGTTCACCTTCAAGATGCATGCTTTTTTCACATTAACCTGTGAGGAATCATGTTTCAGTCAGAAATCATCAAGATCTGTTCATAAATAACCCGAGAGTAAACTGGCTCTCTTTTCCCCACATTATTCTTCCTATCGAAAAAAGTTGTGTCTTAAATCAAAAAACATGTGCTATCATTTTAGTAAAAATCAGTTAAGAAATGCGCCTTCTAGATCGGAACTGACAAACAAATAGACAAACGAACAAAACGGGCCGGCCTGGGGGTGACAGGTGGAGCCGCCTGTCACCCTGGCAGAAGCAGGCCGCGGCGGTGGCGCGCGTGGCGCGCCTCCCCGTTTCCGGGGACGAGTTGGGGACTCTGTAGTCCCCACACCCGAGAAGAGGGCCAGATCGTGAGAGATGGCCCTGGGTCGGCCGGGGTGCGAGGGATATGCCTGTCAACCTCACCTTCGGCAACCAAAGCGACCCACAGGCGGCGTGCGTTTTAGTCGGTTCGAGTCCGACATAACCTCCTCCACCGGCTCCGGTGGGGAGGTATCCGTGGGGATCTTGCGCACGTAAAAAAATAAAAAAAACGGACAAAACGGGTCCTTTAAACAAGGCGCGAAAAAGCATATGATGAGGCCATCAAACCGAGTGTTACCATTGTCACATAGTATATGTAAGTAATGGTGACCCTCTTTTCTGAGACTTTGCCTTCAGCTTACCATTGAGTAGGCGAAGTCTAATTGACGTGACCTATATAAAAAAAACAAAAGCAAAATCGGCCACCTTGTCGAAACGGAGATTCGCATGGGTTTTTATCACGAATATTGAAAATACCTCGAACTCAGAACGAAACAAGACGAATAAGTATCATTTTTGTCAATTTTGCTGGCATCCGTATTCTTTTATTCTAGCTTACCTAATACTTGTCCCGCTTTATTCGATTGATAACAAATGTCATTCGAATTGATTTTGATACACATGCTGAGGATTTATCATTCTCTATTTTAGCTAGAAAGTAGTACAATTCACATTAGATCGATATCGACGAACAAAGTACTCAGAATGATATTAAGATCATTTTGAGTACTCTGTTCGCCTTGGTATTTCTCTCTTCACGTTGTTTTGATATTTGGTACACGCCTTTAGTTCGGAGGATAATACAATCTAAACACTGACTGTACTACATTGAGTGATTTACTTAAAAAAAATATATCAATATCGTTGATATTATTTCAATCATTTAGCAACAGGGCTCAAATGCCTAACTCCTTTTCTAATACCAGTTGATTGTTGTAGCACTAAAAGACCAATATTATTGCTATACGTAAACCTATTACCGAAGGCGACATTAATCAGATAACCGCGTTGTCCACACCAAAATTCGATAAATTTTACACGTTATCGCCGCAAAATCTGTTACCTCTCATCCCTTACCGATTTTGTGAAAAGGCCAACCGTGTTAATTTTCAACCTGAAAAGATTAGTAAGGTAAACATTTTTTCAGTAATGGATTCTTGACTATAAAGATTTAGTCGTTCGAATTCCCTAAAGAAAATTAAAAAAATATAATTTTATACACATAACATAAAGTCACGCCTATATCCCCAAAGAGGTAGGCAGAGGTGCTAGCACCCACATTTCACCAGTTAGGTGGCGAGCCTATTCCCATTAACGACTATAAACCTGCGATAAATACACACATAATTTTGAAAAGCATCAAAAAGTTATTGGTATGCTGAGACCTCGTCTCAGCAGTCCTTATAGTTTTATACATCTCCGAGGGAAAAGACATAGTCATATTATAGTGTTATCCTTTAAAGGTTCAAATTTTCATTAATTCTTAATACCAATTCCAAGTCCAAATCTACTTGTTAACAGCGACTACTGCAACATCAGTCAGTGTCCAATCAAATACTTTTTCAACCACAGGAAGGCATGGAGATCCTTTGTAGTAAGGTTGGGTGAATAAAGAGGACACTCAAGTATTTCAAAGCCAGAATCTGGGATTGTGGCCATTACCACTTGTGAGGTGATGCGTATTAATGAAATAGACAAAGCTGCACTTGTACGCGAATGCTAAGGATATCATTATAATGAAATCTTGAAGAGCGTCCATCGCTCACATATTTGCAAAAAAAATATTCAAAGTCAAGGGTCACAATTTTTTAATACATACATACATATAATCACGCGTTTATCCCCGGAGGGTTAGACAGAGGTGTATTAACCACCCACATTTCACCAATAATTGTATTCGGTTCCACGTAATAGGGGGAGAGCCTATTGCCATATTCCGGGCACAATTGTTGACTCGAGCCATGCATCTGAGGCTGTGAGTCTGGGCTGTATATATAGCTGTATATTTTATCTGTATGCAAACATAATATTTCCTGAATCGGCAAGAGCTACTTTAAAAATACTTAAGACATTTTGTAGATTATAAAATTGTCTATTAATAAGGTACAAATGCTTTTTCCTACAAAGCATCATTATCTGTCATTAAGATTGCAGACTGTTGAAAAGTTGTATTCAACTAAATTTACGCACACTTGCGCTTGGTAGTTCGAGACATTTTTTAAAGACGATTTGTCATTTTTCAAGTTTCGTACCTACATTACAAAAGGAAAAAAAATACTTCCTAACAGGATCAAAACATTGTCCATCTATCTATCTACCCGTCTATCTATCAAGGCGTTTTCTCAGGAATGAGTGAAGGTATAAAGTTGAAATTTGTATCAAAATTAAGTCTGAAATCCCTTATAGCTATAAAACGAATCAAACTCTTAAGTCGAATGTCATCAAAGGATACAGACGTTTATGACTTCACTTTGAATTTTATCCTTCAAAGGAACTCAATGCGTAGAACTTTTAGAATCTCAGATCTCCCAAATGATCTTCAAAATTGTCTAAGATAACTATTTATACGATAAAACTACATTTTTGGGAATAGCAGTTTATTCCTTTAGCCCCGCATAAAATTTTTGGCGACACACGCATCGCCGAGGATATTTGGAATGTTCTTCAGACCCTCAAAATAGATTCATAGAGAAATTTACCTAGTTCCTTGGATTTTCCGAAGTTTTATCGCGATTTTCCTTTTTTCCCCGAACTATTAATGAATTTTAGTAACAACTTTTACCTTTTGTATCGGATTAAATTGAAACTTCAAAAGATTGCAAAAAACTTGCTATTGCACACTGAGTGAATGGTGCAATTTCAAATTGTCGTTACAGGATCGTCTTTCAAGCCACAAGGCACACTGCTCTCGTATCGTATCTGGGTTTTTCTCCCAGTTTCTCATGTACCTACCTATAATTGAGTTTACCATTCAGTGACTCGTATAACATACTCCATGTTATGTATAATTTCAGTGAGTTACAATAGAAATTTAACAAAACATTTTACGTGTAAACTCTGGCATTTTATAGAACCACGTTAAAAAGTGTTGTAATCAGATGATTTTTAAAATGTCCAATTCTAATAATGATGATCCATTCATTACTTATTTATCATAATGAGGTCCCACATATCTACATATAATTGTCAACTATGTGAAATAAATAGTGTGTATAGTGCTTAGTATTTAGTCATCGAAATTCCTTAGTTAATCCTCCTTCTATAGTGAAAATATATTTTTAGAACAATGTCCAACAATTTTGGCATATTTTCTCACACAGAAACTTAGCACAGTTCTCATTGTGTTAAGCTTATTATAATATACGCGGGTGTTGTCTACGCCGTACTTAATCTTCAATTTCAACTCTTTAATAAAATTCTGAAAGTTAGCAAGCTATGTCGTGTAATTACTTATTGAATTAAAGTCGGCTATAATTGGTTCACTGGTTGGTTTGGTGTTAATGCGGTACATATAATTAATTTCCCTGTTCTTTGGCGGTAGATATTTTAGCTGCAAACACTTTGTTAAAGTATTTATGAGGCTCTGTGGAACGTATCTTATCTAAACATCGGTATACCGGACGTGCCCTTGCAATAATTCTATCGTATTTAACTCTGGGTTTAAGTCCCAGTCATTTAAGAACCAGAATTAAGTTATTGATCAAATATTCGGCTGAATATTCGTATTTGCACGAACCCAAATTTAGCGCATCTCAAATTTCTTTAAATCAGATTTCGATTGCAAAAAGAGATGATCTAAATACATTCCACTACCCTATATAATTTGACTAGCTACCAATCCCATTAGATTAAAGACGGCTGACACAATGGGACAACACTTTGATGGGGAGACGCCCGTTTCTTTTTTGTATTTTACTCGGTCTTCTTTCGAATGTATGCCAGCTTCCACAAAAGACTAATCAAAATTATTTCTTTTTGTTCTATATCTATACAATATCCAAGTATCAATAAACGAAATACTGTTGTGATGCTTTCCTTTACGATTCAATTTCTGTACAGGTTTAATAGGTCATAATATCCTTATCCAGCTGTACCTCAGGGCGACATTATTACTATGATAAAGCAAGACTGCTAAGTCCCACAGAAAATTCCTTATAGTTTTGAGTACCACGTTTTTGAAAATAAGTAGTAATAAGGAGGACCACGGATAGAATATACGCAAAGCACAATATGTATGTAGTTCCCACGGTGCGTGTCTGTCTGTTACGAATCCGCGTATTTTAAACTTGTCTTGTCTGCACTTTCTGTGCACCATGAACACCACGAACCATGCACCGTGGTATGTTTCAAAAATCCCTATAAGATTTTAACCTAAGCAGTCCTATCTTTTATTTGATTATTCTTTACTAATACGTGGGGCGCACTATAAGTTTCCGGATTGAATATGAAAAAATACTATTAAAGGTAAAGGTAATAAAAAGGTACAAAATTAATTTATTGTTTTTCAAAATAATCTCCCTTGGCGTCTATGCACTTTTTCATTCGATCAAACCAGTTTTGAAAACTTTTGTGCCACTCCTCTGTGGTGACCTCTGAAACGTGTTTTTCATACTCCTCGACAGCCTCTTCTGGTGATGAAAATCGTTGGCCGCGTAATTGGTTCTTAATTTTTGGGAACAGATAAAAGTCACAAGGTGCCAGGTCGGGACTGTATGCAGGATGACTCATGAGTTTTACATTTTTCGCCTTCAAAAAGTCGTTTGTCTGTCTGGCCGTGTGAGAACTAGCATTGTCGTGGTGCAGGATGATACGGCGTTTACGGTTATTTTTACGGAGTTCGTCAATAACTTCCGGCAAACAAATGGTCGTGTACCAGTCACTATTCACAGTACGACGATTTTCTAAAGCAACAGTAGCCATGTGTCCAGTTTTATTAAAAAAAGAAGCAATCATCCGCTTAGATGCACTTTTCACGCGCGCCACTTTGGTTGGTTTCGGCTCATCTTGAAAGACCCATACGCTCGATTGCTGCTTTGTTTTGGGATCGTAGCAATAAATCCATGTTTCGTCACCTGTTACTATGTCCCACACCAAATTTGACGCACCTTCGTTGAATCTGGTAAGCATGGCACTGCACCAAGTGACGCGGTCCGTTTTTTGATCCTCGGTCAAGTTATGTGGGATCCACCGCGAGCACAGCTTTCTCACACCCAAATGTTTGTGTAGGATTGATTGTATTTGACTCATGCCTATTTCTAAGGATGCGCGAATTTCATGGTAGGTCACATGCCTGTCTGTTTCAATCATACGGCGCACAGCATCGATGTTTTTGTTGGTCACAGCGGTGGACGGCCGACCATCGCGAGATTCGTCACTGAGATTGATACGACCACGCTTGAATTCTGCAAACCAGCTATAAACAGTCGTCTTGCATGGAGCTTCATCGCCAAAAGCTGTTTCAAGCCGAGCGATGCTCTGTTGAGCCGTCAAATTACACTTAAAATCGTAGAAAATCATACTACGAAAATTTTCCCGAGTTAAATCCATGTTGATGCAGACACACAATTTTTTAAATGGCGCCACAAGGTAAAAACAAAAGACAGTCAGATGAAACATACTGTATTCTACAGCCAAAGAGTTTTATTTTCAAATGTTGTAATAAATTTTTAAATATTGTTAATGTAAGTGGCCAGTTCCGGAAACTTTTAGTGTAACCTATGTATTATAAAGCTGAAGAGTTTGTTTGGTTAAATTCTAAGTTCAAGATTACTACGGGTTTGAATTGAAAAGTTTGTTTAATATTGAGTCAGTTTATCGAGGAAGGTTATAGGTGAAATAATAGGTCGTAACATATGAAATTGCCTTTTTTTGCAGAAATGGATAAAACCCAATTTTCAGTTTTAACATTTTTGCATTTTTGTTAGGTTAGGTTCAAATCCAAATTTTATGATTTTGTTTTGTATATGAATGAGACAACATTAATCTAACAAACACTTTTATTACATTTTTGAAAAGTGACAGCTGTAAAAAAGTAATACGAAATTTATCATCAAAATGGATAGCATTTAAGAAGTACTGTTTTTGAAGATCGAATTTAATTTATCAAGCGGCCAATGAAAACAAAATTCAACGCTGAGTTGTAAAATCTTGAAATCAAATTTCAAACAAAACATAAATAATGGAAATAGCTATTAAATTACAGGAATAACGAACTCATCAATCTGCAAGAAAATTTCGACGATTTCATAAGTAAAGACCTTATAACATCGCACTACTATGCAAGGGAGCGGAGCAGTGATCGTAAATGTCAACAAGTCCAGCAAGTTCCTATACATTATTTAAAGTTGTGACATTTAAAGTGGTGGGATTTCGAAGTATGCCACGAGCAAAACCGGGTAGAGCTGTCTAGTATGATAAACGTTGAATTTAATACTCACATGATGATAAACTATAAAAGTTGCCCATAAATGTATAATGGGCTTTCCACGTACGCCGAGAAATACCTACCTATATCAAACATCCATGTAGGTACCACATTTATATCTTGTACCGTAATCAACATAACATAACATACGCTCACGCCTATATCCCCGAAGGGGTAAGCAGAGGTGCTAGCACCCACATATCGCCAATTTATGTTTAGGTCTCAATGTAATAGGTGGCGAGCCTATTGCCATTAACCGGGCACTTATAAACCTGTGATAAATACACACATAACTTCGAAAAGCATCGAAAAGTCATTGGTGTGTGCCATGGTAAAACTTGGGATCAAACCCGAGACCTCGTCTCAGCGGTCCATTATCCATACCACTAGGCTACCGCGGTTTTGATGGACCGTAATCAAATGATAATGTGCAACATCGAGCTAATTGTTTAGCTCGATGTTGCACAGCTAGAATTATTTACTAATATAGCTGATCAACTTGGTAACAAATATACATAGTCACATCACACATCATTATTTTCTGTGTCTTTTTTCACATCTCAGTTGGAGTTGGCTTCCAGTTTAACTGTGATGCGACTGAACTTGAATATATTCCGTGAAGACACAGTCACACTACAACCTCTTCCTCCTTTAAAACCGTTTTACAATTATTTGGTTTTCTATTACAGAGCGGGTAAATAATCATGGATTTTATTTGAGCAGCAATGACGCGTTAAGTACATTTTACTTGTATTTAGTACATTATTATGGTATTAACACATCTCTTGAGTTTATTTGTAGTGGTTTCAGAAGGTTCTTGAGGCATAAGTTTAGTTCACATATAACTACGCCTTAGGCCATCAGTTGCCTTCGGTCAAAGTCTGACATAACCACCCCCACCGAGTAAAGTGGGGTGGTATCCGAGGGGATTTCCGCACGTTAATAAAAAAAGGTTATGTACAACTGTTGTGTCACAATTTTGATTGGACATTTTGATTTAACACCTGTATATACTCTGTGTAACTTTTTATTAGTAAATAAATAAAATAAATAAATATTCCACCACATTTTACAACAACGCTATCTAGACCCATGGTAAGCATTGCTTAACTAGATACTTTTTTTTGTAAATGCATACATATTATACATAGAAACACCCAGACCAATGCAAATATACTTAATCATGCATACAAATATTTGCACTGAGCGGGAATCGAAACCGCGCCCATTGCATAGCAATCGAATGCTACGCAACGGAGTTCGCCACGGAGAAAGGACTAGTGTTTCTTTCTACGTGTGAAGAGTGCCACAACATGAGTGTCAGATCTTTTGTTATGTTCGATTCATAGGCTATTGTTTGCCCGCAAGTACATGCCGAATCTGAATTTGATATCATAGAAGGTACTAAAAACACGGTCTCTACAATTTTGTACACCACACGTACGTACCCAGTCGTTTTCTGTCTGTTAACAAATCGTTTGGCAAAAACAATTACTACGAAGTAAAAGCATTTAGTCTGTAACTTGAGGAATATTTTAACTAACTCTGTAAAAGGGATTCGGGTTTTGTCTTGTAATGTAATCAAAACAACCCTTACTGAATAAGCTAATTTTGTATAAACACTGCTAGTTATTATATTCCATCTTTGTCATAATTCTAGTATCTACTTATGACTAACATGTACAAAGGACGTATGGGACTCCACTATTACTTTTGCGGTAAAACCAACCTTGCCTGCAAGCCATTGTAGGTACAATGGCTACTAAAATACCAGAGTATTTTTCGTCAATGTGTAAGCTGGTGCAAAAGCTAAAGCTATAGTGCTGGTGTAAGCTTTTCTCTACGGGTAGGGAGGGTAGACGGCAGATGGCAGTCGACATATAGAAAACGCGCTATAATTTATTTCTGTGTTAAATATCACACAGTTACATTCAGCAGAGAGTTACAACTACAAAGAGTTACGAACATCTTCACACACATGCATATTTCACAAACTTCAACTGGTACTGTTCAGCGCACTGTGTACTTGCTTACCACCGTTGAAGTGAACGACCCAGGCAGGTGCAGGGCGATAGCTTGATATTAAATTGTGCACAAAGCTTTCAGAAGCAAAAATCTAAAAGCAGCGTAACTTCATAGACTTCAGGAAATTGAATTTATTGGGAAGTAATGATAAAACAATTTGGACCGATCAATACAGAATTGTTGTCTTATTTTACTCTTACACTGAGTTTGTACATTGAGAATGAGAGCTTTGAACCCATTATGTTTTTATTTTTTCAACTGCTTATACGGGATTGTTTAACATTAGACAGATATATATAGCCCAGACTCAGTCTCAGATGCATGACTCGAGTCAACAATAGTACCCAGAATACGGCAATAGGCTCACCCCCTATTACGTGAGACGGAATACAATTATTGTTGAAACGTGGGTGTTTATTCACCTCTGCCTAAGCCTCTAGATATAAAGGCGTGATTGTTTATATGTATGTATATATGTAATCATTTATTATACTTACCAGTTATGGACATAGAAGTACAGTTTGTTTTGTTCTATCCATAATTTTCTGTGTACGAACATCTGTGATACACATAACATCATAACATAAACTCACGCCTATATCCCCGAAGGGGTAGGCAGAGGTGGTAGCACCCACATTTTGCCAGTTTATGTTTAGTTCCCAATGTAATAGGTGTCGAGCCTATTGCCATTAACCGGGCACTTATAAACCTGCGATAAATACACATAACTTCGAAAAGCATCGAAAAGTCATTGGTGTGTGCCATGGTAAAACCTGGGATCGAACCCGAGTCCTCGTCTCAGCAGTCCATTACCCATACCACTAGGCTACCGCGGTTATACTAAGCTACCGCGGTTATACACTGGCTTTCTATATCTATTATGTAATATTCGACAGTTAAGAACTTTCTGTATCACCAAGTAAGGCACTTTAATCAGTAGTTCATGTATAAAAATGAGATTCCAAGATTATATTTAACGACTGCAATAAAATCCAGCACAATGGCTGTCTCATGAATTTCCAAAAATGAATTTCTCGGTATAGCAATTTGCAGGGTTGGTGTATCGCCGGATAACATTCAATTAACGTTGTTCTATGATTTTATTTCTATAATGACATAACATAACATAAACACACGCCTATGTCCCGAAGGGATAGGCAGAGGTGCTAGCACCCACATTTCGCCAGTTTATGTTTAGGTCCCAGTGTAATAGGTGGCGAGCCTATTGCTATTATCCGGGCACTTATAAACCTGCGATAAATACACACATAACTTCGAAAAGCATCGGAAAGCATCAAATTTTTTTAATAAAAATCAATAAAAATAATGTATTTGTTGGATTTATCTATAAAGTATTCGTATCAAGAGAAACATTATTTTCAGTTCTATTGTAACAATTACTACGAAATAAACACCTACTTTGGATTGGTTTTGAAATCTGAGGCAAAATAATGTTTCTAAATAATTACAAAATAAATGAACCATGGGTCTAGGTAGCGTTGTGTGGAATGTTGTAGAATATTTTTTATTATTAAGTATTCTTATTATGAACAATCTTCTGAATCGATTAAGAAAGAAAAAAATTAATCGGTAGAGGCGCGATTCGAACTTTATCAAACCAAATACTTTAAAATTGCACTCAATCCTGTTTGAAGCTATCTCTTGAGTTTTCATAGAATTAATACTTGAATGAGTTCAAAATAAGTCTGTTTTTGTGTGTGGTTCCATTTTTTGGAATTAATTATGTCCTTACTATCATTTACAATTATTACTAAATAAATAAACTATAAATTTATATGCTTACGGGTCAATATATTACTGAACTTCTGACGATACATTTTTTTATCACACGATATATATTGTTTTTCATATTAAAAAAAAAATATAATATCGGCTAGAATGAGCTTACTAATTTGTTTTTGTTCATCATGAGATTCTAAACTAGGTAAGAGAGGAGAAAGGTTGACGCAAACGTACAGGATATTACGGAAATATATCCGTACAAGGAGGATTAAGCAAGAATAAAAGAGAATACCGACATCTTAGTTGGAACCAAATTAGAAGTGATCTTCAGTTACTTAATACATATTACTTCCGGAACTGGAAGTGGAGCATAAGGGTCCGAAACTGCTGAATCACGTAAAGGAAAATTGAAGATTCTATTAATATCACTTTGAAAGCTGCTTATATTCTCACAAAACTTACCCGGCAGACGTCGTAAACATATTACGCAAATGCTTACCAAATCATATTTGTTTGAATAGTAGCATGATAAAGACCAGTTTTTAACCGACTCCAAAAAAGGAGGAGGTTCTCAATTCAATAGGTATCTTTTTTATGTATGTTTGTTAAGCGATATCAACTACAATTAAGAATGGATTTTCATTATTCTTGCGGTGTTCGATATGGTATACTTTCAGAGTGGTCCCATATCCAAGAAAGCCGAATCAAATGCTGGTATAGTAGAGATATCTGGAGAAACCCTCAAATCGTACACATATTGAGAACTCGCTTGTTCTTTACTAAAATTGTTTGGGCGGAGTAATAAAAAACCAATGTTTAAAAATGATTGCAGCATCGTTCATTGGTGCCGATAGTTCGTACGAGTATGGGTAGATGGCTTCCACCGTCGCCGCAACATGGATATATATATATATATATATATATATATATATATATATATATATTTGGATGGCTTCAGGCGAGGTTCAGTGGCTCAGTGTTCAGAGCATTCCCCCTGTGAGGGAAAGATCACTAGTTCGAATCCCACCTGACCGATTCAAAAGTTTTCCTATCTTACTCGGGTAGTCTTCTTATCTCTATCATCTTATATCTTACGGTTAGTAGTTTTCTGAATGGTTTATTAAGGTCTTTCATTATACCTATTGCCGCACTACAGAGGGTATCCATTTGTTTATTTGTTTGTATACTGCTTCGTTTCAAAATTACGTGGGTTCTCCTACTACACTAGCTGTTTGCGAGTATCGATTACTCACTTGTATTTTCAAAAATATTCATTCGTTCATATGAACGTTTTCCTGACAATAACAAACGGCAAGAAATAATTACCGGAAACGATCAAACCATTCTGCGTGATGCTGAGTTCAAGGGAAATAAGGATTGTTTTTCATATAATGATATAGTTAGGTACAGTGCAGACTATGATATTGATCGACGGCATGTGGAACTTACTTGGAACTTGCTACACATATTGAAAATCCCACTTGCGCTTTTCTACACTATTCTATTCTTTATATTTTCGTCTCACAACGTTATCAAAGGCTTATAATTTTTTTGAGCATTCGATCTTTAAACACACACTCTTTGCAGTTCTAAGAGTGTGTAACTAGCTCAAGAATGCCTCACAATGACCGATAAAGTTAAATAATAAAATAGTATGGAAAAGTACAAGTAAATTAATTAATATGTCCAGATAAGTAGCTACATTTAGTCGTTCTCTTTAATTAATATTATATTCCCGTCGAACACAACTAAAATATTATGTTAATAAAACTTTCAACTTAACTCACTGTTTAATTTTACACACGCTTGCACAAGTAAACGAGCTTTGTAATAAGATTCCCAACTAACAAGTTTGTGCGAGAACCCAAGAAATTGTGTACATAATACTCCACTCACTTTGTTTTTATAAATTAATTGTGTTGTTGGCTTGGGGCTCACTAAGTACTTTGGGACATAGAGCTTACCACACATGTGAGTCGACCACCTGCTAATTGATGAACGAGGTTCTATCATAGACTTTCACTCCGGGGCAGAGGGTAACTTGAAAACCAAGATAAGCTAGATTATAAAGTGTAGGATAGTGAAACCTGGGCCCCAAAGTTCTATCTTGATTGGCTTTCCGATGATGAATTAATTGAGTGAATTAATAATGTCGACGTAACTAAATACGTATCAGGAGGCACAATTAATGATGCTATCATATTTCTGATTAAACTGAACATTGATATATCGACTTTACCGTGTTATAGTTTACATTTGATTACAAGATCAAGTTACTAACGGTGTATGCAATATACATGCGTTTAGTTGGGCGGTATCTCGTAGGTATAACATTGAGATTAATTGAAATAGGTGTAGTTATTGTAATATTTCGGGAAGTGACTCACCTAAATGCATGTTGTCTAATTAATTTGACCATTCTTCGATATAGTGCTTAAAAGAGGCACGTTTTCATAGGAAGTACGTTTACTGTCCCTTAATTACCTTGTATGATACCAACGGAAGGATATAGGATGGCAAGGCTATTTTAGACCACTTCGCTAGAAACCACACGGCATTAATGATGTTTAATCCTTTAAGTATTGAAGTAGGTGTCACACAACGGGTCGGTGGACAAATGTAAGATTTGTATGTCCTGTACACTAACACTAGGGATTGTACGTGTAACATGATGAATTCACTTGGGGTGGTGAAATATACAACCATAAGATCGAAATTGTTCTCCCTATTTTTTATTATCAGAAACATCGGAAAATGGCTGCAAAAAAGGTTAAGTTGCTACGCTGTTATCGAACAGATACCTATCGCTAGACGTTTCCTTAAAATGTGATCACGAAATGAAATCAGAGCAGTCGGAAGATGAAAAAGATAATTTCAAACCAAAAAAAGATCTACAAGATTTTTTTTTAATATAGATTAAATTTCTAGAAATTGGTAAGTAATTGGCGGTCCATCGTCAACATAAATGACCAAGAAACTGGCACAAAGATACAGAGATTTTTCTACATTTTTATTTTTTCGGTGCAGTCCCAGCGGAGTAGTTGTGGCCAAAACTGTCGTGTGTCGTGCTACGACTTGGTATCACGCCTTTGTTATATTATGTATGAATAAGGTAGAAGGTTCTTTCAGATTAGTGTGGTCGCTGGAACTTAAGATAAGAAATTATTATTTTCTTCAGCCAATTCATTAAGAAATTCATTCTTAATGTAGGTAGTCAAGGCGTGGTTACGACGATAATGAAATCAGCCAATGTACTTCTGTCTAATCATTCATTGGACATTGCAGATATCATATTCACAATAATAGTTCTATGTTTATTTTAATTCTCGTTTTCAAATTCTATGTATATATGTTAAATTGACCAAAACTAAAATCGAGAATTTAGCGAAAGCTTTTTAAGTTTAGTTTATATTAATCCCTTGAACAACATCAATAGTATTATCATAAAATAGGCATAAGCCTATTTTATGATAATACTATTGATGTTATGTTATATTAAAGGTGTTATGTCATAAGTCATGAAATAAATACTTATGTAATACAAGATTTAGTTATTAACATTTGCATTGCGTAATTAGAATAATAAGTAAATATGAATAAAATGAACATACGCTTCAAAAATACTATGTAGACTTATAACATTTATCTCTGCCCATGAAATTTATAGACCCATTCTCTACGTTTACAGTAGAAGAAAATTAAGAGACAAATATTGTACTCGTAGTACAATCTTCGTAATTGTAACCTTTATACTGATCTTTTGCTTTGTACATTACGTCAAACAGTCTTTAAGTCACGCACGTAGTATATGATTATTGTTGGTATATCTCATTTGTTATATTCATAAGACGAGCGCATAGTAATAATATTTTGAGAGCTTCTGTGCTTAAAATATGGTTTTCATCTGCCTGTCTGTCCGTTTGTGAAAACGCTTGCCTGTCAGTGTTATTAATGAGTAAATTGGCATGAATCTGTATTTCCTACGCCTGACAATAGAAATATTTCTTTTATGGGTTATATTCAATAAACCGATGCATCTATAGAATATACATGCAATTCACTATTACTGAAGCTTTGTTGTTTTCCAACACATATTTATATCCGCAATGACACTATTTTTTGGTCAAGATTATCTATTTATATGTTAATTTATATTATGATTTCATTACCAAATTTATTAGGTGGAAATAGTTATTCAGTTAAGTATTATTAGTTAAAATATATCAATGTTTAAGGTAACGTGCTGACAGGGTCGTATACCTAATTATTATGCCAAACAACAAAGTTTATGTGTCCAGAATATAATTTCATGTCTAATAGACTGGAGGCGGTCCCCCCTATTTTCGATTCAAAAGTCGTCTTTGTAGGACTGTTTGGGTCCTGGGTGTCCCAGTTCAGTCAGTTTATAACAACTGATTTTCCTTTCTTAGTAAAATTATTTGTTAATAGTCGTTAATACATTTCGAGTTGCAATAATTAGAATATCTTGATAGCAGCACATAGCATACATGTTTATTCGGGTAAAGGACGCCATTGAGAAGCCGCAATGTATTAAAACACTAAACTACGTTGTCTCATTCTAGTCTATTTCATGGTACGCTGTATCTGCTGCTGCGGTTTGCAGTTGCTCTATGCAGCCGACTACGAACTCGTACCTTAGATTAGATATACGAGGGTTTGTTATTTTATAGTTATTAAAAGGACTTCCAAAGAAAGTGCGGCGTTGAATAACAATTCTGTTTACTTTGAATGAACTCGACCCAAAAAGGTCCGGTTTCAGGTGAGCGCGTTTAAAGGTTTCAGAATGTAGCAACAAGTTTCAAGTTTCGTATTACTTACCTTTATACGTATATTTCAAACATAGTTTAGAACCTGAACTGAGATATGGCCAAAAGTCGCTATAATTGCAGCCGTGAGTATATGGTAGTGCATACACAAAGGCAGACCTCTTGTTCTCTTGAGATTACTTCTTTCCATTTGCTACACCTTTCGACTTTTCAATTATGACAACTATTTTCATACTAGCTGACACGCTCTAGTTTCGCTCGTGGCATATTTTAAGCCTCATAGTCATTTATTTGAACCCGTACATCTTTAGTTTTCAAATATGGAAATCGGCCGAATTTATGACACTGCTCCGCTCCTGTATCATATCATAGCGTGATGATATATAGCCTAAAACCTTGGTCAATAATCGGACTATTCGACACTGAAAGATTTTTTTTTATTTCAACCAGTAGTTCTTGAGATTAGCGCGTTTAAACAAACACCTCAGCTTTATAATATTAGTATAGATATGCACGTCATCGATTGCACTTTAGTACTGTTTACTCCTGACACTGTTCTTACCTTAATTTAATTTTCCAAATGTGTCGGTCTAGCTCATATGTATTTGTGGTTAAAAATACATCAAGTACTTACCAAATATGCAGAGATCCAATATACTTTTTATGTGGACATGATTTGTTCATCACACCAACTGTAAAGAGAAAACTTAAGTTTAAAGACTATGAAAATACAGAGAGGAGGATTTCAACTTTACCCGGAGGGAAAGTGCGCTAAATACTGGAGATACCAAATTCTTAAAAGGAAAACTGCATTCATGTATTTCTAAAACATTGCTTATCACATCCGGTAATTGAACCGACTAAAATCTCTAATTCTTATTTTATTTTCTAAAATAAACAGTCACACATATGATAACATAATACAATACAATTAATAAACTTATAGATCTAAACTATTTAACTGTTTTATCATAATCTTTCTAAATTTGACTGAAGATACTGTAAACATTTCTATATCTTGAAAATAGTTATTCTAATTTCTTGCTAGCCGACGCAACGGGGACGTTCTCAACAGATTCAGAGAAATAACAAACTGTATTTTTATGGCATCAATCGATAGGGTCAACCAAAAGCATCAAATAAATATCTTCAACAAACATAGTAAATCAAATAAAAGGAAATCCCTGAACTCTAAACTAATATTTATTTATTCACACTTTAATCACGTAACATAAAGGATTATCTTTTCCTAAGGAATGGGGAATCCTTAATATATTATAATGAACCATTCATAGGACAAAATGTGGGTATGAGCAAATGGTGTCTCTTCCTATGGTTTTTTTTTTAGAAGTTCACCGTTATTTACATAATGTACCTGGGAATAGGGTAGTGTCCTGAGTCATCGAATTCTTACCAATACTACTTAATGTCTGAGTATTTTATCTAAAAATATGCATAGTAAACGAAGATATTGCTTAACTAAATTGGAACTATGACTTTTAATTATTTATAGTTCCCAAAATAGGTCAAAATATAAACAATCGAAATAAAGCAAAATTTACAACTTTAAGATTCCTTATTAAATTTAAAATCAATCTTATTACGCACTGTATACGTGCCGACGCAACGTAGACTGAGATAAATGCGATATTCTCTCTCAGCGCACTGTGACGTCAGCACGTGCCACGATTTTGTATGGAGCGTTATCGGGCTGCTCGAGAAATTGAATTTTTAAAATCAAATATCTTTAAAACTATTCGTCATAAGAAAGTTTCACTTTCACAGTTCATTAAATGATTGTACAGTTAACGATATTAAAAAAATAGGTCACAACCCTATTATCCAAATTAAAATATAAAAACAATACAGATTATATCTATACAAACCTTCAGGTTCAGGCATCAAAGAATTCCTCCCCATCGACGTCAACCGAAATGGCTCTCTCGGTTAGTGCGCCCAGTAGAACTTTGATTAATTTTTTGTCATTGGTAAACGGTATGCAGTACAATACATTGAAAAATACCCTAAACCGAATACTTGACTTGTATATATCGAATGTCGACTGTGAGTCAGTCTCTTGTAGTGCTATTCTGAACACTGTTCCTCATCATCCCCCGTACTCTGTGATTACTAGTCTGAACACTGAGTTCACTCCTATGAAACGTCAGACAATATCCACTTATAGATATTACAAAGCAAATTATGACATCATTAATAAGGAACTGGGCAAACTAAACTGGACATCATTACTTTTGCATCAACCCGCCGAACAAGCCGTCCATATATTTTACGAAACTTTGTACGGTGTGATCAGACAACATGTTCCCTTGACTCAAGCTAAATCTTCTCGCTTTCCTCCTTGGTTCTCTCCGAATCTGATTAGAATCTTTAGAAACAAGGAACGCGCGTGGCTGAAATGGAAAGTATACAGAAATATTTCAGATTACAATCATTTTTCGAGCTATCGTAAACTATTTCAGAATGAAACGGCCAAGACTTTTCGTAGTTACATGAAATCTGTTGAAAACAGCATACCTAAGAACATCAAATATTTCTGGTCCTATATTGCTAATAAGAATAATAAATCTAACTTTCCTCATAAAATGTATCACAACAACGTTTCTTCGGACGATCCCACTGACATATGCAATCTGTTCTCCACATTTTTCTCCTCCGTCTACGAACACTCCAGTCTCGACCTAGGTAACTGGGAACCACCTGTTCAATGCTCGGAGCTCTCTTCATGCTTATCTCAGATTGATCTCTCTGAAGATTCTATCCTTAAAGCCATCAATTCATTAGACTCCTCCAAAGGCGCTGGGCCTGACGGCATTCCACCGTTCTTCTTTGTAAAAACTGCAGATAATGTTTCATGTGCCTTACACATTATATTTAACAAATGTCTGGAAGAGTCAGTCTTCCCGTCCGTGTGGAAACAGGCATATCTAACACCGATTTACAAGAACGGTGACAAAAATAGTGTTGAAAACTATCGCCCGATTTCAATTTTATCTACTCTGTCTAAGCTCTTTGAGAGACTCGTCCACGATGCAGTATATCCCCATATCCACAAGCTTATTTTACCTGAACAACATGGTTTTGTGAAGCGACGCTCGGCCTGCACCAACCTTATGAGCTTTGTTGGGTTTTTATTCGCTAATATGGATAGGCGGGTGCAGGTGGATGCCGTCTACACAGATTTCCAGAAAGCATTTGATAAGGTGGATCACTCGCTGCTGTTAGACAAGATTGCCTACAACGGAATACGGGGCAATCTACTTCGATGGTTCATGTCGTATATTGCAAATAGAACACAAAGAGTTGTTATTAATGGATACCAATCAAACCCAATTGTTGCCAGCTCAGGAGTACCTCAAGGATCAATACTAGGCCCTCTTCTTTTTGTAATATTTATTAATGATATAAAACAATGTTTTAGGCACTCTAACTTTTTGATGTACGCTGACGACATTAAAATTTATAAAGCCTGTAGAAATACTGAAGACTGTCAGCTACTTCAGCTAGACTTATGTAGATTGGAAAACTATTGTATTATAAATAAGCTCTTTCTAAGTCTCCCTAAATGTCACACTATCTCCTTCACTAAAAATCTCAACAAAATTAACTTTGCATACTCCATTAATAATGTTTTACTAAACAAGGTGAACTTGGTTCGTGACCTGGGGGTGTTATTGGATCCTTCACTTCATTTTGACAAACACATAGATAATATTATAAACAAAGCTTATCGTATGTATGGATTTGTCATAAGATCATCTAGAGACTTCGTCCGACCCTCCACATTTTTATTGCTTTATAAAACACTGATACGATCTCAACTTGAATACGCTATACAGATATGGAACCCTCTCTATACTAAATATTCTTCTAGACTGGAGTTAGTACAGAAAAAATTTCTCCGCTCAACTTATTATAAATGTACGCGGTCTAGACTACCTTACTCTGAGTTGTTAACCCACTTTAATATATTGAGCCTGGAATCTAGACGTCTACTTCTTGATGTCATGATGTTGCATGGCCTATGTAATAATAGATTTGACTGTTTGGCCATCACTAACGACATATGCTACACTGTACCTAGAACAACCGTTCGGCGAAAGGCACGCCAATATCAGCTTTTTCATATCTCATCTAGCAAGACCAATGCCGGTGTCCGCATACCTCTTCGACGACTTGTGGAAACGTACAATAAGCATTTCAATGACATTGACATCTTTGCTGCATCTTATAACCAATTCAAAAGTCATGCTGTTGAAATATTAACCGGATTGTCAAACTAGGCTGGTATCAGTAAGTCTTAAAATTTTACATAGTTTCATAGTTTGATTGCTGTACTTAGGTAATATCACTATTTATAACCTGTTTCTTCGCTATTATACATTTTTGTTAATCTGTGAACAATGTTGTGGGTTATGTGTTTACATAATTCTATTATCCAAATGTTTTTTTTCTAAACTGTAACATGTAACCGTTTTTTGTTCCCAATAAATAAATAAATAAATAAATAAATAAGCAAAAGACGGGCACTTGGACCCTTAATATGTAATTACCACTTAAATTACTACATTTGCGCCGTTTGAGGGCTTCTACTAACTCAGCAGCAGCGCAGGCGCAGTTTACAGTTCCTGGAAAATGTGAAAGCGCAAGTGTGTCGGCACATGTTGCATCCCACACCAAATGCCTTCCCATCTATCAAGGCACCAATGACATCCCATCCGGTCTCTTACTATCGTCGCTTGTCAAGCCAATAGGTTCTAATACGGCTGGAACGCCAGCGGTGACAAGAGCCTGACGGATTATGTCATTGACACACCCGTGCCGTGACAGCTATCCTGTGCTGCTGATGCATGAGAGGTCATGGTGTCCATGGCTTTACATGGCTATTTATATAAGCATATTTGACATATTTGACAAGCAGTTACCATGTATTGTGTGTACAGTGTATTTGACAAAGCATTGGCCTAATGTCATAATTATATATAATAGCATAATTGTCAAATAGGCAACAAGCCTATTTGACAATTATGGCCAATATCAAATATGTACAATTGACAAGTTATTTAGTATTTTTTAAATTCTTTACGGCCAGTAGAGTATCTTTTAATAGTAGACAAAATATGATAATTTTCATATGACACCTCCATGAAGCGAATACTTTTTTGTGAAGTAAATTGTATTAGTCCATTTTTGCATGTTTGTATGTTTATTTTGCGAAATAAAACAATCACCCAATAGCAAACATACATTAACGGAGTTATGCCGGGACAAATTGGAACTACTCCCTCTTTGGCAGAACATCATCGGAAGCTGCAACACCTCTAGAGACAATGTAAAGAGATTTTTCTGCTGCAGTTATCAGTGGTTTCACCACGAAGAGGTTTTCTAACTTAGCACGTTACGGCTACGGTATGGCTATACTACGCCTACGGTCCGGCTACGTTACGCCTACGATACGCCTACGGCGTGGCTACGATAGCTACAATATTGAGAATACAGGTTTTGATGGCAGTTAAATTTACATTAATAATAACAAGAAAACAACGTCTCACTGTTACTGTAACTGGACTTATAATTTTTCTTGTTCACAGGCAGCAGCATGCCGATAATCCAGTCATGCTGCTGCTGGCGAAGTCTGCGCAGAGGATGCTACGCTTCTGCAGTTTACACAATGGTACGTAACAAAATTTATTTTTAATTAGCTCTTAGCTTTAGGGCATAATATTCGTATGCATGATTAGATTAAATTATTATAAGGTTTTTATATACAACTTAGGTGGCAAGCACACGGTCTACCGGATGGAAAGTTGTTACCGTGATCTACGAGAGGTGTCACACCCGTGCTACCGACCCTGTAAGAACGGAGAGTTTCTGTGCCGTCAGCGCAGTCTACCCACTAACAGCACAAAAACTCTCCAGTGAGCTCTGACTACCCTACTCACCGCGGGGAATACAACACGATGTTATTATAGTCATGGTATTCTGTAGGGTGGAGGTACTTCCCCAATCGAACTGTTCAATTAGGACACTGTTCAATTGTATCCTACTTCCTCCAATCAAAGTACTAAATTTTCTATGCGCGGAAGGCAAGTCTACACAATGTAGCAGCCATGATGCGCTTACAGTGTCATGCCCAGGTCTAGGGTATTTCGGAACTGATTGAAATGAAAGATTTTTCAAGCTCTTTAAATAGACATTATTTCCAGAAACTCTTGAGACCCGTATCTAGAAAATGCCTGGTCCCTTATTCTGAGTGACATCGACAACCGCAGTAACATTGTGAGAAGACAGTGGATTATAATTGGTTAACATTGAAGGGAGATATGGCGTTAAATTAGACCAACTTAAATACATTTACACAAAAGCGGTTTATACAAAAGAGTGTAGTTATGAAAAGATTTGTAACTCAGAATAAGGGGTCTGATAATGCTCTTATGTTACACGCTCGAAAGTATGACCTATACCCACTGCTATTTCATACGTGACAGCTATAATTCCTTATTAGCACCATATTTTTCAAATTACACATAACTTGCATTGGTGATATCGCATGTTTCCCGGCAGAGTAGAACTTCGACCACCCCTTTTTTTCCATATGGTTGACAGCGCAAGTGTGAGTCCCTTGGTGTTGCACACGTCCATAGGCCACTGTTACCATTTTCCATCAGGTGGGCCGTGTGCTTGTCTGCCACCCAATTGATATAAAAAGAAAGAAAAAGAAGAAAAATACGGTGTCGTACGTACAAGGCGACTAAGGGATAGGGTTGTTTAACATTAGATAGATATATACAGCCTAGACTGAGCCTCAGATGCATGGCCTGAGTCAACAATAGTCCCCGAAAGACGGCAATAGACTCACCCTCTATTACGGGACCGATCAATAATTAGTGAAATGTGGGTGTTAATTTACCTCTGTCTAACCCTCCGGGGTATAAGGGCGTGATTATATGTATGTATGATATCACTTTACGCGCTGTTCTGCCTTGCATAGATATTCTAGTGACCAGTGAGTGAGCCTTAGTGAGTGCTGTATTAATCTAAGTCTCTCCAGCTCGGTATTGACATGATAAAAGTCGACTATTAAAGCAATACCCAGATGTAGCGCTGTTTTAATCTATCAGTGCGAATACTCATTAACTTTCCAAAGATTGGATTGCAAATGAAAACTGTAATTCATCTGAAATGGAGTTTCATGCCAGTGTTGTTGATGGTCGTTAAATTAATTGCTAGGGAAAGACTAAAAGCAACATCTTTGCTATCATCAAAATCAAAGACCGACTAATTAGTTAATCTGAATATTCTAGTTTTTGATCGTTAATCCTATATAACTTTTGGTGTTTTCACAATAAATTGTACGAGGCTTACCGCGTCAGCAACTGAATCTACGTCAACACAATATAATCGCATTTGAACTCAGGGTCGCTAGACTTTCAAATATAAAGCCTGAGTAGACAAACACAGACTGTCATAAATAACTTTTGGTCGTTCTCAAATTGCGACTATTGCAATTTTAAATTAGAAAAGTATTCGTAAAATTAGTACCTATAGTTCATTTAAAAGATAAATTTATTTATTAAGGTCCACTAGGGTCAATGATTCCAGCCAATTTGCGACAGGACAATGACACAAGCGCCTTATGGGCCCACCTTACATCCAGCCAGAAGACACGGGGTCTAATATAAGCTAACTAGCCGATACACCTGCTGATTGATGAATGAGACTCTGGCTCAGCTCTGTATTTATGATTTTGTTTCAATTATATTACATACATACATATAGTCACGCCTTTTTCCCAGTGGGGTAGGCAGAGACTACAGTTTTTTTACATGCCACAATCCGGGCATACCTCTTTCGCCTTTTCTACTTTCATAATTGTTTTCATACATGCTCGCCGGTTTCGGGTACTCTTGACATATATTAATGAGAAATAAACGTATACCTTGTTTTGACATCATGTAATGGTTAGTTAACTTTAAACAAATGGTGGTTCTCTTCTTTTTAGATCTTTACAAGTTAACATATTTTAGAAAACATATCAATGTATATTGCTATTATATTATATATGTTATATTAATATTGCTCGTGATTTTACATCGTCATCGTCGACTGTCGCTCCTGTAAAGTAAGGAGGGCTAGATGAGCGGATCTCGAGTTCGTGGCTTAGTTTAATTAACAGTATTTAAAAATTTTACATTGTTGCAATGTCAATCATTACAATGTTCCTTATACCAATAATGGCAATATCAGAATAAACTATAACTAAACATTAAAATTATCTATGCTTACGAGTACTGGAATCTAAGTAACTTGTAATAATTCATAAAGAAATGAGAACTCTGTGGCGCGGGCAGCCACACCCCTCACGAAGTCATAAGAAAAATAACCAAATAATCCATCAATTAGTCCAATTTATTTAAAAGACACGCCTTTATCCTCGGGGGGCTAGGAAGAGGTGAATTAACACACACATCTCATCAAAAATTAAATTCGGTCTCGTTAATAGAGGGTGAGCCTATTGCTTCTTCCAGGCACTATTGTTGACTCGAGCCATGCATCTGAGGCTGAGTCTGGGCTGTATATATTTGTCTGTTGTTAAACAGCCCTATCGATTCGCCTTGTACGACACCGCATAGGAAGAGATGAGGTGGTCCAATTTCTACTTTGCCGGGATCCACGCAAAAAACTAACTACAAATTCACTACATAAGATGAAAACAATATATTATTACTACTGTCCTAGTCTCACGTTGAACGTTTAAGTTAATATTTGTGCGAGGTAATCTTATGTGTTGCCGAAGTGAATAGCGGCCACGAGGCTCCCGGTTGAATTAAAAGGGAATGTCACCATCCCGCCATAATATGTTTTCTTTTAGAAATTGCGGCTTAACCTCCCGGGAGGCAAGTGTGTGTCGGATTATCAATGGTAGGTGTATAATGCCACTCACACTGGGCGGTGACTATGCGATTTTCTTGAATACGGTTAGATACACGTTCTTAGCGTCCTTGGCTGTGAATGGCTTCAACCAATTAAATTATACCTAAGAAGCATTTGTTTTTGTTTTTATAATGTTATAGTTTTTTTCGTTTATAACTGCACCTTTGTTCTCGTACAAAGTGGTTTGATTTTTGATTTTTAATTTGACTAGCTTACGACTGCGGATATGTCAATGTGCTTTCATCACAGACAAATAAACAAACAGACAAGAATTATAAATAAATCATTTTTGCGTTCATAATTATAACATTTCCCAAGGATTTTTTTATAAATATCTCAACTATATAATCACGACTACATACATACATACATATATTCACACCTTTATCCCCGGAGGGTTATGTAGAGGTGAAGTAACACGCCCATTTCACCATCCTTGTATTCGGTCCCACGTAATAGGGGGTGACGCTATTGCCGTTCTCAGTTCATTATTTTTGCCTCGTGCCATGCTTCTGAGGAGAAGTCTGAACTATTTAAATCTGACTACTTTATTAAATTGTTATATATTATACTGTAGATGTAAGAAGAGTAAATTATAAACTCCATATATGTCTAAGCAACGAAGACTGTGACTCTTTGACTATTAAATGTGTTAACTTTTACTTTTTGTCTCAGGTATATTTTGCAGTCATCATTGTGACCATGGGACATTTTATACAAATGGAACAGAGCTACTTGAATGGTGAAATGACTGATCCAGAATCGGAAAGCTTCCTAGAACCAGAAAAAATTACGCCGAGTAAGTTTAAACCTACCATAGTCATATACTGTAGTGTAATTTATTAGACTCTAGTAGGATATCAAGGTTATCAAAAACAGCTTATTAGCTATGCTTTTAGGGTCTCGTTCCTCAAAAGAAAATAAACCGCAACCCTTATAGGAATACTTCGTTGTCCGTCTGTCTGCCTGTTTGTCATGACCTTTTTCTCAGGAACGCGTGTAGGTATCTAGTTGAAATTGATACACTAAATGCTTAAGTGTCCAACACCTTGAAGCTGTAAGAAAATAAAACTTCTACGTCAATGTAATCAAAAGATACAATACAGACGTATTCGAAGCAAAATACAACACGATATTCGCGATTCCATCTTTTTTCATCGATCATTCCATATTTGAAAATTAATAAAAACTAATTTCTTTTGTATTTTCGGTAAACTCTATGCCTAAATGTATTTGACCTATTTTGAAAATTACTTAGGTGAAATTTATAGGTATCTATCCAATAACTATACGAAATTTGAAAATTATAAATTATGATTATAGGATTTATGACCGGACTATGTAAAAGCCGTGCGCCAATCGCATGAGCGTCTGTATTCTGCTCGCACGTGTATGGAAATACATAAATTAATAATTTCAACTTTGTACGGAACCCTCGGTGCGTGAGTCCAACTCTTACTTGACCGGCTTTTATTTATATATTCGCAACAGGAATGCAGCCTATTGTTGTATACCAAACAGTACCAGACTCCAAGATTCAGCATATACATAATATTTGACATACGCGTCCAGCTTTCATTCATATAGGTATTTAAACTATCATGGTCACTCACATCAGTATCAAAATAATCGAGATATGTATATCGGAAATATCTGAAACTCGAAACAATGCAACATGGTAAATATCCCGATTATTTTGATAATGATAAAATCATTCATGTCTCGATAGGTATTGAAGACAAACAAAAGAAGTCTATATATAGTTCTCGGTCGAAACAAAGAGCTACTGCAAAGTATTCAAATATTTCCAATTTAATAATGCCTCGCCTTTGTTACACTCATAAAATACACTTGTAGCAAGTTTATTCAACGAGGGAGTGCGATGAGGGGTGCCAATTCAAGTACGCGCTGATAGAGTTTACTCACCTATAACCTCTTTAGGAATTTTCGTACGGTTAGTTTCTCACATAATATTGACATACAGCCGCTTTGGGTCGGTCGGGACCAAATTATGTTCCGGTTGTTCTCAGGACCCAAACCCAAAACTATCATATTACCCTTAAACATACCCTTAAGTGTATGATTGGTATATATAATTTATTTAGTTAATTCCAAAATACGAATGTTATATGTAGATTGTTATCAAATCTAAATATATTTATTTAACTTAGGTGGCAGAAGAGCACACGTCCCACCTGTTGTAAAGTGGTTAACATGAACTATGAACGTGTGTAACACCAGGGGAGTCACACCCGTGCTGTCAACCCTGTAAGAACGAGAGTGTTTCTGTGCCGTCAGTGCAGAACACAAAAACAGGACAAGCCTTTGGTCTTCCCACTGACATCACAAAAACTCTCCAGTGACCTCTGCCTACCCTACTAATCGCCGGGAACATAACACGAGGTTATTATAGCCATTGTATTCTGTAGGGTTCCCTTCCCCTGTCGGACTGCTCAATTGGGACAGAAATAACGTAATGTCCTAGGTAGGACATTACGTTACGTTTATAGGTAGGTATACATATATGTGTGTACTCTGTAGGAGGTCCTACAGAGTACACACATATATGTATACCTACCTATAAATAGTCTCTTTAGATTATCTGTAGCTGAAAATTCTTAAGTAATAAGTAATTAAATATTGTTATTTATTTAGTTACCAAAGTACTAAACGTATTACGATAGTCGTCTAGATCAACACCATAGAAAAAATGTTCGTCTGATTTGTAAGACGACAGACAAAGCCTTAATTTGTATTCTTATTGAATCACCAGTAATTACAGTGTGCCCGAACGTGATAAGCATATAAGAATGAGCCACTCGGTATTCAACGACATCACGAATAAAGGAGATAGTTGAAATGATTATTTTTATAGCCATGGGAGTCAAAAATCTA